>CM057449.1:984002500-989002500 GCA_016271365.2 Neoceratodus forsteri
TGCCCAGAAGGATAGACAGGTCAGTAGCCATGGGTCCTCAGAGGTTTCCCCCAAAGGGTTTTTTTCCTCTCCTTTGTGCTACTGGTCACACTCTCCAGAGTTGGAGGGGGTGATCATTCTGCTACTCATTTTTCTTGGGGGTGTCATCCCTCTCGACTCCTTCTAACAGTCGGATACAGAACAATCGTATGATATCATTATTTTTTGGGGGGCTCTTATAATACTGGACTAAGCATTCTTCCTACAGTGGGATACAGAGAAAGGCCAAAACTATCAAATCATAACAAGTGACTCATCAGTTCAAGCATCTAAGCACCTTGCATATACTATCCAGTTCACATGTACTATAATCACTGACTTGCTCATGTCTATGCTAAAGTACCTAAGCATGAATCATTTCATACTACTAGTACCTTGCAAGCATTGCCCTACTTCCTGGTCTGGCCCCTGTATCCAAGTACAACCTACATTATCCAACTACAGTATGTAACATAAGCACTGAGCTCTGAACCACAGTTAATATATATTATGGAATGCTGCAGGGATTTTGTCCCATAAGGAGAAGTTTTTTTCATTCAGTGTTTGGAGTACTTCTCTCATCTTCATTGCGCCTTACCACACCTCGAACCCCCTAAGCCACTCATAGTTTTTCCTTCATCTGGAATGGTAAGGTACTGTAGAAATGATAAGCTACTTCTAATTTCTGTAATTGCAAGACCTTTTTGGGTACAATGTTACTGTTTTGTATTTGTTCTGTGTTTTGTATGTTGTAGATTAGAACTGAAAAAAATTTGATAGTATAACAAAAAAGAAAAAGAACTGGTATCCCCCAATACCAACTGCATAAATGGGAGCCCATCCCCAGTGTTGATGAACCCCCACCACAAAAGTTACACTGCATCACAGGGAGACCATCCACAGGGCCTCTGAACATTTCTGCTCTCAGTTCACTGAAGTTAAACTGCAGCATCCATGCCATTGAATTCCATGCCCCTCATAAAAATGGATACAGCACCAGGAGTCCATCCCAGGTGCCACTGTAGACTCCCCTCCATCAACCAATAAATATAGCACCCACAGCCCACCTCCAGTACTGCCATAACCCACACCCTCAAACTGTGAGCATGGTATTGGAAGCCCATCCTCAGTGCCCTCAAAGACCCTATCACAGCCAACCCAAGGAACAATGCCGCGGGATCACATTCCTGATGGCAATGAACACCCCACACGCCAAGTCAGACTGCAGCACCAGCAACCCATCTCTAGTGCTGCCAAAATGTCCCATCCCATAGCTACATAAGGTGGCACTGGAAGCATAAGGAGGCAACTAGAGCCCATACCCAAAGCTGTTAAAGATCCCCAACCCCCATGTCTCCCCCAGTAGGGACTGACACAATCCCACCTCTTACCTTCTCTATCAGCTGCAATTTTTTTCCCCATAACCACAAATCACATATGTGAAAAACATGTGGTTTGCTGTTAAGGGAATTAGATGCTGGGCAGTCGAGGAGGTAAGTGGCTGAACTGTGCTGATAACAGTTGGAAGGGAGATTACAGGGGTTGGCTGTTAATGAGGGGCTGCCAGAGGACACCAGTAACTGCTTGGTATGATGTAAGGGAGGAGGGTGCAACTGGACACTAGGGACTTCTTGGCATGGGATGGGGTGAACAGGGGGTGCCACTAGAGATCAGAAACTGTTTGGTATGGGACAGGTCATTGAGGTGGATGACACTGGGCATCAGGGAGTGTTTCACAGGGGAGGCGGTTAGTAAGGTAAATGTCACTGGACACCGGGGAATATTTGGCACAGGATGACAGGGGTGATGGAGCCAGTTGCCACAGGGCATCGGGCAGTGCTTTTCATGGGACAGGGAGAGGAAGGGAGGGAGTGCTACTGGCTGGGCACCATAGGCTGTATAGCCTGTGTTATGTCTTTTAAGACACTTCAGAGCTGACAAGAAGTTCTCTTGAACTTTTAATCGTAACAGTCCCTTACAGCAATTGTTCATGTTACTAAAATGTGAGAGAACTTTTTTAGTAGTTAGATCAAATACAAATCTAAGGATATCATTCTATCCTGTCATTTTATTTCATGTCAAGGCATAACAAGGATTTTTGAAGTTGTTAAAAGCTCCTATTCCTTTGCAAGGCTTCTACTGATAAATTCTAAGTATGTTAGAGCAGTACTATACTGCCAATCATGAACATGTGCTTGTATCTCCTATACATCTTTACATCAGGAATACTGATTTCATAGCTGAAGAGAGACCTCAGGGTAGTTTCTTTTTATTTTATTAAATGGCAAGAAAAAAATCCAGAATTTCATGGGTCGAGAGATGTCGCCTGACCATGCATTAAATCTGTATAAATGCACAATCAAGTACCAAGTCTCATTTTTCTCCCCCCCAAAAACCTACTTAGAGCCATTGTATAAGTGTAATAAGCCCCTTCAGGTTGTGCATCATAGGATTTCAGTGCACTTCCAAGGGGTGTAAGGACACTCAGCCTTTGACCTTATGCCTTTCTACACCCCTGGGGCATGCATTAAAATCCTATAATGCACACCCTGGGTATACTGTGACATAGGTGGCCACGACTGGGCACCTACAAAAGTGGTGAATCAATTATGGCACATGTCAATGGGGCTACCTACCTGGGAGGGTGACTGGATGGGAGGGTTCATGCATATAGCGACAGGATGTTGCTACATGTGTACGCATATGGTGGGGAGGGAGGGTTTGTGAGGGGCGGTGCTGTGGTGAGCTGCCAAGCTGACTCCATGGTGTGGTGGGTGGGTTCAGGGCTGGGGTTATGAGGGTGCTGGGTTCGGGTGCAGGCATGTTTTGTTGCACCCGGCCCCCAATTTTGTTTCTTGCAGTTTAGCACCCCCCCCCGACATGCACCTTTCAGTGGTCACCATTATGACATAGAACCACACCCTGTCATGGCTCATTATTAATTATTTTACAGTTTTTGGTTGGAAAGGCACCCTGAGCCCAAGCTCATTTCCAAGTGGGTCCTGGGAACATAGGCAGGTTAAGAACTTGCTCAGTGTCACAAAGTGTGCAAGTTCAGAGGATGTGGAAATCAAACTCATGTCTGCTGGATGTACTAAGCTTATTCGCAGCATGTTGATCTAACCTAGGAGCTATACTGCCAGCCCTGCTTGCCGTGATTTTTAAAGGGGAACAGTGAGCACTAAGAGCGCCACACTCAAGTATAGGGTTGTTCCCAATTTGCAGTTTGTATGTAAAAACAATTTTTTATATTTAATGTTTACTGAAATATAGTAGATTGCATCAGACTAATTTTGCTTACTTCCAGGCTGACATTTTCTGTGAAACAAATTCCAGAATCTCTTGTAGCTGACATCAGAGCTGGACTGCAGCTGTGGGAGATTCAATAGTCTGCAGTGCATGCTAGAGCTTCTATTGGCTCTGGGGCCTAATATTCAAAAGTTTGTGCAGCTACAAATTGGTGTTTGCTCACGCAAACTGTTTTGTGAGACTCGTGTGTGGGTGTGGTCTATTTTCAGACACCACCTTAACACCAGCAAACCCCATTAGTGCCCGAGCTCTGCGATACCCTTTCACCTATACAAAAGAGGGGGCCCCTCCCAGCATATGGGTGCAGCGGTATATTCAGAGGTTTGCAATTGTGGTAATTACCACCTGAAGGGTCTCAAACTACCACCATTGCAAACCCCCTCTTAATGTGGTGCAAGGCCCTGGTGGAGGCCAAAGGTTCTGCAGCCACCGGCCCTGGCCCAGCCATTCAAAGTCATCCCTGGTGCCTATTGGACCACCTACCTTTGATCTCCAGTCCAGCGCTGCAAGAAGTAATACCTGGTGCCCAGTGGTTCCATCCCAATTGCCATCCTGTAAGTGTCTGCATCAATCCGTGGTGCTTAGTGGTTCCCCCGTCCCTCTGACCACTGGCCTGGTAATCTGACAATGTGTCCCTGGTGTCAGGTGGCCCTCTCACCCTCAGACTACTGACCCTCTAAGCCCTGGACAGTTCCCTGGTAGATAGTATGCCCCCCTGCCAATCGCCAGCCCTGTTATGGCAAACAGAGTCCCATGCCCAGAGATCTCCTCCTTGTTCTTATCCCAAGCCACATCCAATCATGCTGACAGCCAGTGACCTGCACCCCCCCAGTGTCTGATCCCCAACCCCAGCACACATACAAAAGTCTCAGTGTTGTATGCACTGCTGTTCAAAACTGACTCAGTCATAATGTAAGTAAAAGAATGTACAAAATGCCCTGATGTCCTGCAATACCCCCAATGAGCATTCCTGTAGCACTACCTGGTGTCTAGCAGCCCCTCAAGGCACAGTGGCCACCATCACCCTGACCTGCTCAACACTCCCCAGATAGAAAGCACTGGTGCCACGGACAGATACGGTGACTGATACAGCCCTCCTCACAACCCCTTGGCTGGCAGCCATATGACAAGGCTGGCTTGTGCATCCTATGTATAGCATAGGGCACTCAACTACTGTACTATATACAGTATACAGTACACCAGGGGCTATTATAGTGCTACAGGAATGGTTTGGCTGCTGTACAGATGTTACCATTTGGAGGAGCACAGTTTTGTTAGTCTCCAAGGATTGGACTATTGAACCGCTTGATTCCTAGTCTAGTGTATCAACATTTTCTGGATTAAGGATATAATCTGTTGCATCCGTGGAGTGCAATCATCTCTGATACTAGCTGGACTGGATTTCTTGGGTGAGTAAATGATTTGCTGAGTGTACAGGATAACTATGAAGAAGTAGCAAGTGATCCACCCAGTAAATAAAGTTTAGAGCTTTACAATTTAATTGAAAATGCATTGGATAGAGGTTGGATTACATCAGAAGAGTCTATTTCTTTAAAAAGAGTTCCCCATGGTACCCACAATGTATGTCATTCCCACAATTCATAAAGATCCTGAGACTCCCCCAGGGAGACCCATAATTTCTGGGATAGGCTCCCTAACATGGAAGGTTTCTTAATTTATAGAGTTCTTTTTACAACCTCATGTATTGAATTTAAAAATCACATACACAAGACACTATACACATTCTCAGCAAATTTAAAGTTTTGAGATGGTAGAATGACTTTTACTGGTTGATGTGGAGAGCTTAAACACAATTATATGCATTGAGCATCATGAGGAGATTTCAGTAGTTGATTACTATTTCAGGCAACCACATCAAGGGGATGCTGCATCCACTATCTTTTTATTACAGGCACTCAAGTCTGTGTTAACCAAGAATTAGCTTACCTTTAATGGGGATTTTTACAGACAGGAATGCGGAACAGCTATGGTGACCTCTATGGTCCCTAGTTATGCAAACTTTCTCACGGTATTACGGGAGGAGAGATTTGTGTATTCTCACATTAATAACAATGTTCTGAATAACATAGTCTGTTGAAACATAAATATTGATGATACTGAGTGTGTACTGCATAAACATTAGCAACAGATTGTTAATTTTATGAGTTATTTGAACAATACTTGTGACAGCCTCAAATTCACATATCAATATCATAAATCTATGTGTTATTTTTTTGGATATAACATCGACTGGAGGTACAGGGCAGGTAGTCTCAACAGCTGGCTGTAGGAAGCCTACAGAGGTGAACTCACTATTGGGGCAGACAGCAGACACCCTCAGTGCCTGATTGCATCTACACCTTACAGCCATCTTCTATGTATTCGTAGAAATTGTTCAGAAAATTATGAGTTTGAAAGACAAGCCTCAGAAATGTTAGAGATTTAAAGATGGAGGGTATTCAGAAACTAGAATCATCCCTTCAGAAAATAAGGCAAATTGTCAAGCAAACCCTTTGTTTCCTAAGCATAGTCTTCAAGGGAAGAACAAAATAGTTACTATTTCCTGTGTCTATAATGATGTGGCAGGATGAGTGGGAAGCTTGATTCATAAATATTGCCCAATTTTGCACACAGACAAAACATTAGCTAAAGAGGTGATGTTAATTCCAAGGGTGACCTTTAAAAAAGCAAGAAGTATAGGGGACGTGTTATTCTTAAGTCATTTCATCCCCTCTAAGAAGGAACAACCCTGCCTAAGCTGGTCACCTGTTAAGTCAAAAGGTTTCTTCCATTATAGTAATTGTATAGCTTTGAAAAATGCACGTGTGGCTAAATATTTCGAACACCCAACTACTAAGAGAAAAACATTTGTTTAACAGTTTATTTCCTGTACCACATCTTTTCTAGTGAATATAGCCTGGTGTTCCTGTAAACATATTTTTGTTGGACACACAGAAAGACTACTTAAAGTGTGCATCTAGGAGTATCTTAGAACCACCGTGCATGGGGATGAGAGTAATGCCCTGGGTGTGCACTTTGAAACCTCACACAACCATGATGTCTTGCAGCTTACCTTCATGGGACTGGTGACCTGGAACAGCTGTGATGGATGATTTCCTTACAGATTCCTTGGCATATCTGGTATGTATCATGGAGACCTGATGGGGAACGACACCAGCCCTGTGCTTGAGGTGTCCATTCCTCTGGGTTACTCTGTGATGCATTGCCCTAGGTAGGAGCAATGGGGTGGCAGGTTAGGCATCTGTTTTAGATCTGGGGAGTTTGCTCCATGTTCTTCTAAATTTTTGAAATAAACTACTTTGTTTAATTTGAGTTAGTGTGTGCACTCCTGTTGTTTTTTTTACAAATAGTCTTTCTTTAGGAGCAGCACCTTTGGAGTGAGGAGTGTATCTCAAATTCTGTTTTGTTTTAGATCTGCATTGGGACTGATGGCATACCCCATGGGAGAGATGAAGTAATTTGAATGCATGGCAGTCAAATTTGGGGCAGGTACAAGTTGCAAGATAGAAACATAGAAACATAGACTTTGACAGCAGATAAGGACCACTTGGCCAACCCAGTCTGCCCATTTCTCTACCTATTGGATAAGCTGCAGATTCTAGTTAACCAACAGCCTACTTCCTGCAACCCCCCACTATAATTGCCTTATGTCTGTCCCATGCATGTTTGAATTCCCCCACTGTTTTAGACCCCACAACCTCTCCAGGAAGGTGGTTCCATTCGTCTACCACTCTCTCCATGAAAAAGAATTTCCTCACATTACCCCTGAGCCGTCCCCCCTCTAACTTTAAATTGTGCCCCCTTGTTCTTAAACATCTCTTTTTCTGAAAGATGCTACCCTCCTGGACTTTGTTGATTCCCTTGAGGTACTTAAAAGTTTCTATCATGTCCCCCCATCCCTCCTTTCATCAAGGGTATACATATTACGCTCTTTCAGTCTCTCTTCATATGGTTTCTGATGTAGACCCTGCACCATTTTAGTTGCCCTCCTCTGGACTGCTTCCATCCTGTCTATGTCCTTGCGTAGATGAGGTCTTCAAAACGGCATGCAGTACTCCAGATGGGGTCTCACCAACTGTCTGTACAGAGGGATAACCACTTACCTTTTTCTACTTGAGATGCCCTTCCCTATGCATCCCAGTATCCCCCTGGCTCTCCTTACTGACTTCTCACATTGCTTACCCAACTTTAGGTCATCTGATATGACTACACCCAGATCCCTTTCCATTATTATTGTTGTTGTTAGTACCTCCCCTGCTATTGTGTACTCTTCTCCTGGATTTTTATTTCCCAGGTGCATTACTTTGCACTTCTTTGCATTGAATCTAAGTTGCCATATGTCTGACCATTCCTCCAACCTTGCCAAGTCCCTTCTCATCCTTTCTACTCCCCCTTGTGTATCAACTGTGTTACAGATATTTGTGTCATCTGCAAAGAGGCATATCTTTCCTTCCAGACCCTCTGCAATGTCACCTATAAAGACGTTAAAGAGGACTGAACCCAGTACTGAGCCCTGAGGTACTCCACTAGTAACCCCCCTTTCTTCAGAATGTGTTCCATTCATTATTACCTTCTGTGTCCTGTTGTGCAGCCAGTTTGCTACCCAGGCTACCACCTTGAGACCCACTCCCAGTCTGGCTAACTTGATTATTAATCTTTTGTGCGGGACTGTGTCAAATGCCTTACTAAAGTCTAGGTAGAGCCATATCCACAGCCCCTCCCTGGTCTATTACTTTGGTCACCCAGTCAAAAGTGATTAGATTCGTCTGACATGACCTTCCTGCTGTGAATCCATGATGCTTTGGGTCCTGTGCCCCTTCAGCCTCTAGGTACTGAACAATTCTTTCTTTCAAGTGATTCCATCATTTCCCCACCACTGAGGTCAAACTAACAGGTCTGTAGCTTCCTGCTTCTGCCTTGCTCCCACTTTTGTGAAGGGGAATCACATCTGCCCTCCTTCAGTCCTCAGGTAACACCCCATCTTCCCATGATTTGTTAAAAAGTGTGGTTAGTGGTGTCACTAGGTCCTCCCTTAGCTCTTTTAGGATTCTAGGGTGAATCCCGTCAGGCCCCATTGCTTTGTCCACCTTGAGTTTTAGGAGTTCTTTCAGGACTCTTTCTTCTGCAAATGGACTGGCGTCAACCCCACTACCCAGAGTGCTTCTATTGTTTGATTTAGGTAACTCCTCCTCTTCTTCTTTTGTGAATACTGAGCAAAAGTATTCATAGTATCTCTGCCTTTTCACTGTCTCCCTCTGCCCACCTCCCCTCTCCTTTATTAATCTTCACTATCCCTCCCTTAACCTTTCTATGCTCCCTAATGTACCTATAAAAGGTTTTATCCCCCTTCTTAACTGAGTTGGCTATCTTTTCCACAGTTTGTGCCTTTGCTTTTCTGACTGCCTTCCCCACTTCCTTCTGCTTTAATTGATATAGTTCCCTGTCGTGCTCCTTCTGTGATTACTTATACTTTTTGAATGCAGCCTTTTTCTTCTTAACTTTCCCTGACACCTCTTTTGAGAACCATAGTGGTTTTTTATTCCACTTTGTTTTCTTTATTTGTTTCACACAAAGGCTTGTTGCCTCCATGATGGCAGTTTTGATTTTTCTCCATTGTTCTTCCACCCCTCCTTTCTGGCCATTTGCTAATGCATTCCTCATGTATTCACCCATTATGAAAGAGTCAGCCCTTCTAAAGTCCAATATCCTTGTCTTTGTATGGCTTGTCTCCATGGTTGTGTTTATGTGAAGCACACTGTGCAGTGGTCGCTTGTTCCCAGATATCTACTGACTTCTAAATTTGTGATTCTTTCTCCATTTAGAGAGTACCAGGTCTAATATTGCTCCTCCTGAGTGGGTTCACAAGCTGTCCTAGGCATGCCTGTAGGGGCTGTGAGAAATGACCCTGCTCTTGGATGTGGCTGCAGTCCATATTGTCCAGTTAACATCTGACATATTCAGTTCCCCCATCAACAGTATCTCCCCTTTTTCAGCCATTTTGAGAATGCCCTCTATCATTTTCTTATCCATTTCCTCCACTTGAGATGGGGGTCTGTATACAACCCCTGTGCGGATTATGATGCCATTCCCTGTCTCCAAGGTGACCCAGAGTGCCTCTTGTCCTCCCCTTTACTTTTTAGTTCTGTAACTTTGATCCCTTCCCTTATGTAGAGAGCTACTCCACCTCCTCTTTTACCCTCCCTGTCCCTTCTATAGATTGTGTACCCTGGTATGTTGACATCCCAGTCATGGTTCTCTGTGTACCATGTTTCTGTGACTGCCACAATATCCAAGTGTTCCTCTTCCATCAGGGCTACTAGCTCTGAAAGCTTGTTTCCCAGACTATGGGCATTGGTACTCATTGCCCTCCATTTAATATTGGCTTTATCCTTTTTTCCCCCATCCCTGCTCTTATTGCCTTTGTCTATTTTTCCATTTACCACTGTCCTGCCCTCTGTCAAGCTCTGTACCTCAGTGTTTACCCTACAACCTGCCATGTTTTGTGGGGGGAGGCTTGAACTTTCCTGTTTCCTATCAGCACCTCCCCCCTTGGCTAGTTTAAAAGCTTGCCATGGAAGCTTTTAAACCTGTCACCTAGGAGCTTGTTTCCCTTCCTGGACAGATGCAGACCATCATGCCAGTATAGACCTTCATCTCTCCAGGTGGACCCCCAGTCCCCACTGAAGCCAAAGCCCTGTGTTCTGCACCAGTTTTGCAACCATTCATTAAACTGCATGGTGTGCAGTACCCTAGCCTCACTCCTGCAGTACCCTAGCCTCACCCCTGCCATAGTCTGGCAGCACCTCTGAGAAGGTTACCGTGCTTGCTACCTGTCTGAGGCCCCTCATTCTCATATAACGACCGCTGGGATATGGAAGCAAATGTTTGCAGAAACTAGTGAGCTTCATGGCTGATCTGGGGGTAGAGTTGCTTAAACGTCTTGTTTTGGGTTACTTGAATGCCTGGGTCAATAATGAAACATCTCTATTTGGAATACAGTTCATCCCATTGATGATTTCATTGGGCTTTGTACAGACAGTTACCACTGACATTCACCAGCATGCCAGTGCCTTGCACTCGGTTTTCTCCTAGGGTTTTGATATTAGTAATCTCACGGTTGATCCAGTTGTTTGGTCAGATCATCACACCATGCAGTTTCTTTGTAGGGCTCATGGTTTAACCTCCCCAGTGAAAATGGTCAGTTTCTGCCTAGTTTGAAATCTGGAGCCTCAGAGTCTCCTGGCAGTAATTGACATCTCGTGCATGAAGATGGCTTGTGAACTGAGAGCTGAGGCAGCCATGGAAGGCTATAATGTGATTCCTATGGTGGCTTTGGACTCCCAGCACCTCTCTGTTTCTGCCCCTTGATTTCCCATAGCAAGCCATGATTTGATGGTGATCTGAAGAGACTGAAGACAAAGTGGCACCAGTTTGAATGTTGTTGGCAGAGTTCCCAGTAAAAGGAGGATAAATCAGCACTGCAGCCTCATGATGAATACCAGCAGGCAATCACTCTGAAAAGTCAATATTCCTGTCAGGGGTGATTGCTGCTGGAAAGAACCAACATGATCATCTCTTCAATATGGTGGACAGGTTATTAAATCCAACCTGTCTGCAGCCCTGCAGAGCCTTTTCCACAGATAAGTGTGATGAGTTTAATTGGTTCTTTCTGGACAAGATGTCTTCTGTTCGTGTTGGGATATCCTCTGGCAGCCTGTTACTGGTAGTCATTGTCCAGTCTTTGATGGGCAGTGGCACTCCATCCTTGTGTGTGGAGTTTGAGCCAGTGTTTGTGGATGATGTCCTCTGGGAGGTTTCTGGACTGAATCCCACCTACTGTATAGTGGATACTGGACTGACCCAGCTTCTTTTAGAGTGCTGGGGGACACACAGTCTGATTTTTGTGGAGATCATGAGGCATTCTCTTAGGGAGGGGAATTTTCCTTCCACCCTGAAAAGGGCAATGGCAAGGCCCCTTCTTAGAAAAGTTCATTTGGACCCTGATGTTCTCTCAAACAACAGGCCAGTCTCAAATTTTCCCTTTTAAGGGAAATTAATCAAGACGGTGGTGGTGGCGGTGGTGCAGCTGGAACAACATCTGGAAAAATATGACATCTATGAGCTTTTCCAGTTCAGTTTCTTGCCTCATTAGAATACAGAGACAGCTCTAATGAAGGTGCACCATGCTTTCCTTCTAGCAAGGTATAGCAGGTGTCATTCCATCCTTGTCTTGCTTGACCTTTCTTTGACTTTTGACATTGTGGACCATGAAGTGTTTTTGGCTCACCTGGGGCACTATGTAGAACTCACAGGTATAGTTTTGTTATAGTTTTGTGGTGGTTCGACTCCTACTTATCTGGCAGGATGCAGGAAGCAGCACTTGTCTCTTTTAACTTGAACAGTATTGTGATCTGTTGTGGTTTGCCTCAGGGGTCAATTTTAGCTACCATGCCGTTCACAGTGTATATGTTGCTGTTGGGGGAGATCTTTAGATACTATGGTTTGAGATTTGATTGCTATGCTAATGATACTAACTGTACATGTTTTGTGCCCCTGATGATGGTATGGCTCTCTCAGAACTGACAGAGTGCCTTAGAGAAATTCAGGTTTGGATGGCAGCTAGCTGGCTTACACTTAACCCCTTGAAGACAGAGGTGCTACTACTGGAGAAGGTTGGTTTGGTTCAGTGATGTGCGATGATGCTGTCCTTCCCTCTTTGGATGGTGTAGTGCTTGGAGCAGTAGACAAGGTGAGGAATCTGGGGGTCACTGTGGACTCCAAGCCTACCTTAGAATATCAGATGTCAGCTACTGTCTGCAGAGGCTTTTAAAATCTCCAGAACATCTCCCAGATTAAACCCTTTCTTGTTCCGGCCAATCTAGTGACCCTGGTGCATGACCTGGTTATGTCTAAACTGGATTACTGTACAATTCTTTACCTTGGGTTATCCAACAAAGTTGTTGCATTGCTTGCAGCTGTTCCAGAATATGGCAGCACAGCTGGTTACTACTACTTCCCAGTTTGAGCATATCACACTGGTTCTCCTTGTTCTGCACTGGTTGCTGGTGCAGTGGTGCATCAACTTCCAGTTGTGCTTGTTAACTTTCAAGGCACTGCACAATTTGGATCCAGGACATCTGAAAGACATCCTGAATTCTTAAGCTCCTGACCATCTCCTCCAGTTAGTGGAGGCAAACTTCTTGTCCATACCCGGATCCCATATTAATTCCTTGGGAGACAGGGGGCCCAATTCTCATAGCTCCTGGCAAGGAACATTGCACCACAAGTGATTCTCAAAGGCAGCCTGCATCAACCACAGGCTGTGGGCACCAAAGGGGGCTTGCACCATCCATAATGGGCTGCGGCATGGCACTAGGGTTTGCAGCAGATGCAGGCTGCCTAATCCCCAAAATTGGGATTCACAAAACTCTCCCAGGAGGCAAATTTCTAAGTACCATTAGAATAGCCAGGGCTGGTCTAAGGGTACTTAGAAATGTGTCCCCTGGGACAATTGAGCATTTGGGGCAATGTGCCGTGGTCCCTACCTTCCCCATGGATCTGCTTAAAATGAGGAATGGATGAACAGAATTTAAAAATATTCAAACATAAAAATGTTAGAAAAATTCCAGTTGATGTCCAGTACTCATAAATCACCAAATAACCAGGTTTTCAGAAGGTATTTAAAAATCTCAGTATAGACAGCCACATGGGCAGACCCCAGAAGGGCGTTCCATGGTCTTGGACCAACAGTGGCAAATGCGAAGTCCCCTGCTGATCACATTTTAGAAAGGAGAACCATAAGAAGCTACCTATGGCTACTGGAACACAAGGTTCTGTCCACAGTTCAGTCTTCTTCCAGGGGGACTAGTAAATTGTGTAGGTAGAGAAGGCACAGCCCAATTAAGCATAGCATTCCACTAAGGTATTCTCTTCTTAGTTTGTTGCACAACAAAATTAAATCTTATAAATGTTTGCTGTGTGTTGCCCTATCAGTAATGCTGCTACACTCACTTGCATTATTTAGGCTTGCCCAAATCCCCCTCCCCCCCCCAGTATATAGTATAATTAAATCATCTCTGCTTGGCTAGTGGACCCCCACCCAGCTCTGATCCTCAGTTTGAAATAATTCATACTGGGTGGCCTAGTGGACCCACCAAGCCCTGATCCCCCATTATGCAAAATCCACACTTACCAGGTGATCTAGTGGACCCCCACTCACCACTCCAGCAAGCAGTGTCCCACCACCCCACTCCCCCATCCTGAAACAGAGCCAGTGACCAGCACAGCCCTTCTCACACCACCATGTCTGGCCACTGACTGAGCTGTCAATAAGGAGTGTGTACTGTACACAGTACATGCACCTTATTGACAGCTCAGTCGGTGCCTGGATATGGTGGTGTGAGGAGGGCTATGCTAGTCACCAGCTCTGTTTAAGGATAGGAGGAGAGGGGTAGTTGGACACTGCTTGCCAGGGTGGGAAGGTGGGGGAGCACTACTGTAGGTCACCAGAGATGTGTGGATTTAGCATAATGGAGAATCGGGGCTTTGGGGGGTCCACTAGACCACCAGGGATAAATTATTGTTTTAAAAGGGGCATCAGAGCTTGGGGGGTCTGCTAGACCACCAGGGATCAATTATTATTTCAAATGAGTAACTGGGGCTTGGGGGGGGTCGGCTAGACCACTAGGAATGGATTACTTGTTCAGACTGGGGTTGGAGCTTAGGAGGGGATGCTGCTAGTCACCAGGGCCATGCTGGACTGGTGCACAGCCACCCCACAGCTTGCTGCAAACCTTTCTGATGTGCCATCTGTTTGATGTATGGCCAGGGTTTCCCAAACCTAGGGTCTTTGCTGCCGGGACCCTGCCAGATGGAGAATCAGATGCAGGGTCTCTGGCACACCAGGCCTTGACACAAGCTGCCTCTTGCCACAGCTTGTGTCAGTCTCAAGCCCAGGGTGTTTGGTGCAGGTGCCCTGATTCTAGGAATGACCTCTCCTCCAGTGGTGAGAGGAGCTCTTTCCCTGACCTTGTTTGAATCATGTTTAAAAACTCATTTATTTATATTGGGCCATATGCATATAGGGGCAGTAAGTATGCACCAGAGGCATATATCCCACGTGCGAATGGCTGCACCTGCAGACAGGTGCGCACCTGGGGGCATGCACTACTGGTTCACACCTGTCCATGGCCCCACCCAACTGGTGCAGAGGAGCGCAGAGGACAGCTATGCGGACAGGGTGGGCACCCAATGGGATGCCTGACCTGGTCCACTGATGGATCCCTTGCACCCACGGGCACAGAGAAATGGCTGCCACCATGCCAAGTGCAGCAACCAAGAAATGGGCTGGTGCCCTAGTCATCCATCCCCAGACCACCATTTGTTGTCCTTGGTCTGAGGCGGCATGGTGTGGGGAAAGGCATGCCTCACCTGACATTCAGCAACCAGGGAGGCAGCATCCCAGGGTGCATTTATACCTTACAGCAGGGGTACCCCCTGTGTACTGTGTGCCCCTCGTGCCCAGTGCTCCACGACTCTGTGAATGTCACAGAGTGCAGGCACACCCCTCAGCACACTCCCTGCCCACCCCAACTACATTGCCCTCCGCACAGTCTGGCAGAGGAGACTGAATGCCCCTTGGATGAATACCTTGGCCAGCCACATGGGGGGATGCAAAGGGTGTAGAGTGGCTGCACACCACAGATACATGGCATGTAGCCACTTAGCACCATAGTGCATAGGGGCCATTTAGTTTAGGGACTGGTACTGCTGTGTAATTTCTGCATGACTATATTTCAATGTAATTTTGATTTCAATTATATAAAATATATAATGCATCTAACTGAATTGCCTTGTTGTATTGTAAGGCACACAGAGTTCTCAGTATTAGGCACCATATAAATAAAATTGCCTTGCTTATTATATTTCTATTATAGCAGACTATTACTGCACATAATAT
Organism: Neoceratodus forsteri; assembly: GCA_016271365.2. Classification (NCBI taxonomy): domain Eukaryota; kingdom Metazoa; phylum Chordata; order Ceratodontiformes; family Ceratodontidae; genus Neoceratodus; species Neoceratodus forsteri. The sequence continues at coordinate 984,017,808 of CM057449.1, forward strand.
ATGGGCAATCAAAGGCAGGCAAGGTTCTTAGATGAATATAGAAATATCGTGGTTGCAATGGAAGTTAGGGTGGGGTGGGCTGCATGTACTGTTGGACTACTCTGATTACATCTCACAGATCCATGTGCCTGTACAGTACAGTTCAGTAAAGCTTATCCTGCTAGCAGGAAAATAGCACTGATTGCATCCCATGACATTAGCCTTTTGTGAAGCAACTCTGGCAGTTGCTACAAGATGCAAGGATGGGCCAGTCTCCACTCACCTGTGATTTGATCCCACCCAGACAAACCACTATTCTCCCTGACCTGGCATATACTGGATAACCCTTGGTTTAGGCTGGAGGGAAAGAAACAGCTGACTATTTTCAGCATCAGTAACACTGAAAATATGCCCTGTGTTTTATGATGATCTCCCCAAGTAAAGTACTATATGTGGCAGTTAGTATTGAGTCAATAAAGATCCCTTGGGACAACCTAAAGGTCCAAAAGTACTCACACTCTTGGCAGGTATATTTTGTCACGAGCTAGTAGGCAGAAGGTGGTCACCCTTGAACATTGGTATATAATGCTCTTGGTCCTAACCAGTCAACACATTTCAAATAAAAAATAGAAAAATAAATAGTAGGCCATGCTAAATCTGAGCACTGCAAGATGGGCTACAACAACCTCCACCCCCACCCCCCCCAAGTTGGGGACTTTCCAGAGCATCCTGTTCTGCATGACTTCTACATCTGGCATTTGGCTTTTGATTTTATGCACACAAACTACTTGTTTGACAATTTGATTCACTCTTTTGTTATGTAAACTGATAAGCAGACCTTGTGTACATTGTTTTAGATACAGTATCTGTTCTGTGTCCATTCTAAAATTATTCGAAGGATAGTAAGATTCAGTGACAACTTTGTATCAAGGTCAGAAGAAACTGTCAGCTGTATATGCTCTCTTAGTAACTGTGACAGTCAGAGCACCCTTCAGTCCCCAGTGGGCCTCAACGCTCTCTCAGGTTTTGCTTCATAGACTTATTATCAGGGCCTGTGGTGCTACTGTCAATATCTCCTCTTTAGCAAGAGTAAAGTCCGGGGGTTTTGATAACTCCACTGTCTGCCACCTTTTTTTTCTCCAGATGCTGTGTAATGAGGGTCTCTACACTGCGTAGGCACACTTTGCTCTTTCGGGGATGCTTTTCCCTGCACACCTTATCCAAGTACTTTTCTGTCAGGGATGCAGTCACATAAAAACCTGCTACTTCAGTCCTTATGAAAAATACTTTATTGCTAAACACTGGTTAGTTAAATATAAAATTAGTAGACACTGATATGCAATATTCACACATAATTCATACAGACATAAGCATAAGTGTATTTAGAAAATAGTATGTGCACATTTGTGCAGAACAACGCTTGGCTATCTTACTGACAGTTACAAAATTTACTAAGCTCACAATGCACATTACATATAGAATAAAGTATGGAGTGGTGTGTGTAATGAGAGATTTACACACACACACAAGGTGTTATATGCTACATAATCCCCAAGAGTGAAGCTCGAGGGGTTTGTGAAAGCATTAACACCAAGGCTGCATGTAAACTTCAAGTTTAAACACACCACCCTGTATTTTATTTTTATATAATTGCTGAGTATTGTTTTTTTGCCACACCAATTATATAATATAAAAAGATGCCTCCTTGCAGCCCCGCTGCTGTCCAACCTGGATTCAGGGGGTTCTGCAATAGGACAAGACTTTTGAAGACAACTTTTTTTCTTTTTTTTAAAGTTCAATCAAAATAGGCTCTCCACTACTCCACATAGTTAGTAAGGTGGTGTATCCTAAAAGCGTAGGAAACTGTAAACTTTCAAAGGTGCACCCACCTACCTTGGAATACAGGAGCAAGAATCCCATATTCACAGTGCTAAAAAGCTTTAATATTTGTTAAAAAGTTTTTCCAAAATCGGTACTTCCCATGCAAAGAAACAAGCACACGGCTCAGCGTGGTTTCATCAGAGACTCTGATGAAACCACGCTGAGCCGTGGTGAAATGTAAGGCTTTATTTCTGTTCTTGCATTTATTGTGAACTCTCCATATGTGTGCTTGTTTCTTTGCATGGGAAGTACCGATTTTGGAAAAACTTTTTAACAAATATTAAAGCATTTTTGCACTGTGACTACAGGATTTTTGTTCCTTTATTTCAAGGTACACCAGAAAAAGACTCAGTAATCACATTTTAAGGATGTGGATGAACTAAGTAGGTGTGTGCACCTTTGAAAGTTTGCAGTTTTTTTTAAAGTGCCTGCAGTTTTTGGTAGCATTTGTGTTTTTTGAAATTGACACCACCGATTCTGAGTGGCCCTGTAAGCTGCAACGGTAGAAACATAGAAACATAGAATTTGATGGCAGATAAAGATCACTTGGCCCACCTAGTCTGCCCATTTCCCTACCTAATGGATAAGCTGCAGATCCTAGTTAACCAACAGCCTACTTCCTCCTACCCCCCACTAGAATTGCCTTATATCTGTCCCATGCATTCTGGAATTCCCCCACTATCCTTGACTCCACTACCTCCTCAGGAAGGCTGTTCCATGTATCCACAACCCTCTCCATGAAAAAATACTTCCTCATATTGCCTCTGAGCTGTCCTCCTCTATCTTCAAATTGTGCCCCCTTGTTCTTGTACATCTTTTCTGAAAGATGCTATCCTCTTGGACTTTGTTGACTCCCTTGGGGTACTTGAATGTTTCTATCATGTCCCCCCTCTCCCTCCTCTCCTGGAGGGTATACATATTAAGCTCCTTTAATATCTCTTCATATGTCTTCTGGTGCAGACCCTGCACCATTTTAGTAAGTCACAGAGTCCAGCAGTCCAGAAGGGAAGCACAAACACTGGCACATGCACAGGACAAGGGAAACCAGGCGCATGTTTGCTGTTATATACACTCCTTTATAACAACAAATTACACCACAGTTTCCCTATGGGAAAAACAATAGCCAGTTATTATACTCTGTTACTTTAAACCTTTCTTTTGTCCCATGGCCTGGCTCACTCCTCACACAGAAATCCTAGTGAAAGAAGAGCAAACCTACTGTGTTGTTCCCCTTTAATCACTCCTTTCTCTCTCCCCCTCTCCAACCCATCTCTCTTCTGAGTTGCGGTGGTGTTTAGGGCCTGTGACATCACTTTCCTTGTACCTGAGTTCTCTGAGTAGCTGAAGTTAGTTTCAGACACAATTCTGAGGTTTCTCCTCTGCCTCGATACTGTGGTGCCAAGGGTTGCTGGACAAGTTCCTTCCTATCACAGCTTATTTAACACATCAAAAGACTCAGCCACACCCTTCCTTTTTATTTCTAGATGAATCGGGGTGAGGCTATTCATTTGAAAATGTTTCTTTTTAAGGTTGCCTCATACAATAAGCCTTTCACACCTTCTGTGGTTTTACTGCGGCCAAATTTTGCATATTGTACACAGGCCAGGATTTTGTAAAACAACAAATAATAAAAACAATTTGATGATCACACCTTTCACCTTGTTTTTAATGAAGTTGCATATTTGTAAGGCCCATAAATATCTACTTCATGCTGACTATATACCTATCGTGTTTACTCATGCTGGTGTAGCACTCCATCTGCATTAGCATTTTGCACCCCACTGCAATATTATTTGGTAATTCATGGTCCTGGAAGCTGATGCTCCAGCACAACAGTTTATTATTTTGACCACTCATCCTTTTAAACCTAGTACATCTCTATGGTCTGTGCCCACTGTAAATGATTTCCCATAAAGGTATGTATTTATGTATTTTATTTATTATTTATTTGTTAGCATCTCAGATTAATACCTTTGAACTAACTGCTCATTTACAGAAGTGCCATGTCACAGGAAAAAATATATGTACAGCATAATACCAAGTTAAAGTGGCATGTCAGTCGTAACATGAAAAACAGTACGTCACAATCTATTATTCAAATAATGTATGCAAGCTAAGCAGCTTTCAAAGACATGGGTTACAGGTAGGAGAAGGAGGAGCGGGGAGTAAAAAGGATGGAGAAATGGAGGAGAGCTGGAATATAACAGAGAGGTACAGTGCCATAAGAGAGGAGCAGGTACAGTAATTGGATAATTTAGACTTGGATACAGTGGAAAGGGAGTTAGGAGGTATGTAGAGAGGCAACCAAGAGGGCCTCAACAGAGCATTTGGAGAATTGGGGAGTGGACCCAGGAGGGAGGTAGGGAAGGGGTAGATTGTGGAAAATATTATGTCAACCACTGCTGGGGTGGTTAACATAGACTGTGACAAGGAAATCTTGCCACTCTTAAGGATTGACCTTTTCTTGAATCTATTGCAACAGTTCTTTTTCTTAGCCGAATCTATCCTTTACAATTTCTAGCCATAAGGTTGGCCACCTATGGGCACCTTCTTGACTATGCTATAGTGTCCTCTTTAATTTTCCTTTTCCCTCTCAGGTCCTTGTACAGGGAGGTTATTGTGGTGACCTCTGAGCTGATGTAAAACGACAGGCTGTGTTCTTCATTGTTGGATTTAGCATGCAATAGCACTATGTCATAAAATGCCTTGATGTATATGCTTTATGTGTATGAAACTTGTAAATGTTGCAAATACCACAGCACTAGGTGTTTTGATAAAGGTAAAATGTTACTAGGGGACTGTATTATAAAAATTAAGTCAGTTGTGTTATTTAAAATGCATATAAATTACAGATTGTTTGAGAGGCCCTTTGGCACCATGCATTCCTGCTTTAAGCTGAACAAGCCTAAAACTTCATGGTGATTTGCAAATAGATCCCATTGCATTATGGGGGTATGTATGATGTTGTGTTTCTTTGAAACTTGGCTTTATTGCCAGTGCCCTTTGGGGTAACCCTTGCTTCAGTGCTTCTGCACTGAGGTTCTTTGTCTTTAGCTTGTTTTGAGTTTTTTTTCCTTTTTTGAGCTCCCCATCACCCAAGCACACAAGGCCAACATAGGGGAATAGTCTGTTTTCACTAAACAGAGAGTTCAGTGGATTAGTGGGTGCTGACTAAGTGTAGAGAAAAGACATGCATAGTCTGTTGTTGCAGACTGCTGTATTGAACAAGGCATATGCCATTGCTTAAGGTTACCCCTGTGTTTTAAATAAACATCACACAGAGATTGTGTGTTGAACCTGAAGTTCTGTGTCTGGTCCATCTGCTATCCCACAACCTCTCCACAGAGACCAGGAGTGGGAGGGGAAGGGGTATGGCTGCAGTGTTTTGATTGCCCAGACAGTGGCTATCTGCTCTTCTTGACTGTGGAATAAATAATTTCCCCCATTTAAAGGTTTTGACTGTGGAAAACAACTGACCTTTCTTCTCTGTCCCTGGATGCTTGTGAGAAAACCCCCTATTCCACAGTCATGTGTTTCAATCAGTATAAAGAACCCGAAATCATAGTCATAGTTTTCCAGCAGTGCTGCCTGGCACAGTGCAAGTCTCAGTTGCTGGAACGCTGTTTCACAGCTCTCCATCCACTGATTCTTTTCAGTCAGCTTCTTTCTGTGTTGCCTGTCAAGAGGGCTGCAATGGTGCTACAGTTCTGGACAAACTTGAGATAGTACCCCACAGTTTCTAGGAATACACTTAGCTACTTCTTAGTTTGGGGGTTGTGTCAAGTTCAAATTCTCTCTTCCCTACCAGTTTCAGGCCTGACGTATACACCTCTTACACAATATCCCAGGTATAGCACCTTGGCTATCCCTATTTGATACTTTTCTGGTTTTATAGTCAGTCCTGCATCTCATAGTCTAGTCATAGCCTCTCTCTCACATGGAAGAGATGCTCATCTGAAGCTGAGCTAAATATGCCAATATCATTCATGTAGACTGGTGTATAAGTGCCTTATTCAATTCAGGACCCTGTTTATTAGCCACTGGAATGTGACAGGTGAATTTCTCATGACAAAGGACCTCACTGTGAATTGGAACAAACTGAATGGGGTGACAAATGTTGAATTCTCCCTAGCTTCCTCAGATAGCTGCACCTGCCAGTATCCCTTTTGTCAAATCTATTGTAGTCAGATATCTAGCCCTTCCTAACCTGTTAGCACATCGTACATCTGGGTCATGTGGTGATCATCAGATACTCTGACCTCAGTGATATTGAGGTTGTCTGGTGCTGAAGACACCCTGGGCATAAGTGGTGACTGGGGAGAAGCCAGATGTGTTTGGTTTCCATGCCGAGGGTTCCCACTGGACTTAGTGGGCAGGTAGCTAGAGGGCCGGCTGCATCCTCTAATTCTGTCCAGGCAGTGCTGTGCAATGCCAGGTCAGTTAGGAACAAGATTGCTATTTTTTCAGACTTGATTTCCCCTGTCGACCTGGCCTGCATTATGGAGACCTGGTTGGGAGACGATGCCGGCCCAGTTCTTGTGGCTGCCGTTCCCTCCAGGTACTCCGTGGTGCACTGCCCAAGGAAGGATTGCAGGGGTGGGGGAGTGGCCATTGTTTTATGATCTAGCCTGTGCTTCTTGATGCACTCAGTTGGCAGCACCCAATCTTTTGAGTGCATCGCGGCTCATGGGGTACAGGTGCAGGCTGCAGGATTCTCCTTATTAACCATCACCCTGGGGTGGGGGAGAATTCTTGCAGGAGGTAGCAGACTTCATCATTGACCAGGTGTTGGAGTCCCCCAGATATTTAATTCTGGGGGACTTCAATGCTTGGAACGACGATGAATCCTTGTGTTTTGGTTACAACCTCCTCCAGGTGATGCAGTCTCTGGGCCTGTCACAAGCAATGCTTCTGCTACCCACCAGTTTTTTCCACACACTCGATCTGGTGCTCCAACTGGGGCTTGAAGTTGAGAACCTCAAAACTGATCAGGTCATTTGGTCTGATCATTACACTGTGGAGTTCACGTTTAGGGCCCCCCTGAAAATCCCTCTCCTGCAGAAATAGTCAGCTATTGCCATTTATGGGGTTTAAATCCAGCGGGACTGTTGGTGGTATCTGATTTATCTAGGGTTGATGTGGCATGCGTGATTGGCACTGGAGAGGTGGTTGCCACCTATAATAGGATGGTTTACAGGGCTCTGGATGTCATCGCACCAGTTTGTTTACAACCCAGGTCTTCTCACGTGAGATCTTCATGGTTTGACGGGGATCTCAGAGTGATGAAGATCAGGGGTTGGAAGTTGGAGCATCACTGGTGGAGGACCCAGCTGGAGTCTGACAAGCTGGCCCTGTGTGCCCACTACGGTGAGTACCAGTGGGCAATCTCCCATAAGAAGGCAGAATTCATGTCCAGGGAGATTGCTATAGGGAGGAACAGACCTTCTCAGCTGTTTTGAACTGAAGACAGGATTTTATATCCTGACTGTCTGCAGTGGATAAAACCTTTTTCATCCACTTTATGTGAGGAGTTTGCTCTGTTCTTCTCCGACAGAGTGTCAGCCATTCCAGTCAGGGATTCCTCCAGTTAGGCTTTTGTCTAGCAGTGATCGGGCTCTGGGAAATAGAGGTGCTCCACCTATCTAGGAAGAGTTTAGGCCAGTTGAGGTGTCCAATGTGAATAAGGTGATTGTAGAGCTGAAGCACACGTTTTGTGAACTGGACCCAGCCCCGACACAGTTCTTAATGGAATGTGTTGAGGCTGTTGGCCCCGGTGTTCACCAGGATTGTCAGGCACTCAGTGGTGGAGGCGATGCTCCCAGCTGCCTTGAAAGAGGTGTTGGTGAGGCCCCTTTTTAAGAAATCTTCCCTTGATCCTGATGTCCTGGTAAATTACCGTCCTATCTCCAACCTGCCTTTTTTGAGCAAGGTTGTTGAGAAGCTAGTGGCACAACAGCTCAAGGATCACCTGGTGTCCTTGGACATTTATGAACCATTTCAGTCAGGTTTTTGTGCTAGACATAGCACTGAAACAGCTCTAGTGAGGGTGCATAATGATCTGCTCAGGGCTAGAGATAGATGAGACAGGTCAGTTATTGTACTCTTCGATCTCTCTTCAGCTTTTGACACTGTGGATCACGTTGTGTTATTGGATCAGCTCTGTGAGTTTTGTGGACTTGCTGGTACTGTCTTCAGGTGGTTTGAGTCCTATCTCTCTGACAGGGTGCAGCAGGTGGTGATGGAGAATTTCTCCTCCTCCTTCTCCTCCCCAATGCCTCTGTCTTGTGGAGTTCCACAGGGCTTGATCCTGTCACCGATGTTGTTCGCAGTGTATATACTGCCCCCTGGGTGACATCATTCGACAATACAGTGTGGAGTTTCACTGCTACACAGATGATACCCAACTGTATTTGTCATTTGCTCCCAGAACATCAGGAGCTGTGGATGTGTTTAACATCTGTCTAGCTAAAATTAATAACTGGATGGCTTCCAGCTGGCTGAGTCTCAACCCAGCTAAGACAGAGGTGCTGGTGATCAAGCCTGGTCGCAGGCATGATGGGTTGCTGTTCGGGGATGATTCTGGTCTCGTTCAGGGCTCTACTCCATTGACAGCTACCCTGAGGGTGCAAAATCTGGGTGTGATCCTTGACAGCAGGCTGACTTTTGAAGATCAGGTGTCATCTGTTGTCAGTAGTGATTTTTACCATCTACGGAACATTGCCTGGATTAAGCCCCTCATTCCACACGAGGTCCTACCAATGCTAGTGCATGTTTTTGTTTCCTCCAGACTCGACTACTGTAATGCTCTTTACTTCAGGGGCACAGGAGGGACCCTCTGCAGGCTGCAGCTAGTGCAGAATGCAGCAGCTCAGCTACTGACTGGCCTTTCTAGGTTTAGTCATGTGACCCCTGTTCTGCATGCTCTACACTGGCTGCCGGTCAGGTGGAAGGTCCTTTTAAAGGTGGGGCTTCTCACCTATAAGGACCTAAACAGACTGGGGCCTGGCTATCTGTTATAGCTCCTGACACTGGTGACCTCTGCCTGCTCCCTCTGTGCCTCTTCGAGGGGCCTCCTGGTTGTTCCCAGGGTATGGCTCAAGACTTCTGGAGATTGTGCTTTTAGTATTTCTGGGCCATCTCTGTGGAACGCATTACCATCTGTAGTCTGGGAGGTCCCCACGGTAAAGGTATTTAAGCAAAGGTTGAAGGTACACCTTTTCGGCCTGGCCTTTAATGAATTCTGAATCTTAACATACTGTCTGGTCCCTATTTATGATATTTTATCAGCTTTTAAGTGTTTTATATTTTAGTTTTTCAAACTGTATTAATGTTATTTTATATTTATGCATTGTATGTTTATTTTATTTTTCTGTGAGGCGCCCAGAGCCTCTGGGAATGGGCTCCATACAAATAAAACTTGCCTTGCCTTGCCATTCAGTTGCCTTTTATCTACACAGAACCTTGTAATATTTTTCTTGTTTGGAATCAACACCATTAGGGCTGCCCAGGAGCTGCTGGATGTCAGGATCACTCCCAAGCTCAACACTTCCCATATCTCTTTCTCCATAGTTCTTTTTACTGCTTTCAGATATTGCATTTGCCTTATGAGTTTCTCTGTAGTGGTTTTTACCTCATGCTCTTTTAAATCAGAACAGCTGCTAATAACAGTAATTATGCAGTGGGTAGAAAGAATGCTGGCTCCAGATTGGACAAAATATACTTTCAGCTGGGTTGTTATCCCAGCACAACAGGAAAATAGCTCAACAAAAATATGTAAAAAAATATATTCAATTTACTAAACAGGACCCATTTCATCATGCTTCAACCCACGTGAGTCAAGCTGTTATCCCACAATAACCCACCACCTTTCATGCCTTATTGCTTAATTGAAGAGCCAATGTCTTTAAACTCATCCCTCATCTGGGCTACAGTATCTGTCTGAGTGTGAATCTCTTAGATACCATCACAGCACTCCAAGAAGATTCTCCCCTACTCTTTCCTAGCAAATCTGAAGCAGGCTCCTCCTGTTCCCCATCTGCTGTACTGCGATCGATAAGGGTGATGTCAGCTCAGTCATAATAAGATTCCATCATATTGTGATGGCATGCCCTCTGAGATTGCTTCCTATTTGGCAACTCTATGATGTAAACCACATCATTCACCTTGTGTATGACCTCATGTGGCCCCTCCTATTCTCCCTGCATCTTGTTATGCCTTGCTGATATAAGTACAATTAGTTTCTGTCCTGTGGTGTATGACTGGTCTCGGATCCGTTTATCATAGCAGGTATTTTGTTTTTGATTTTGAACAAGGCCCATAAATTCCTAGAGCCAGTGAGTCTACAACATGCTCCCTCTGGGTAGCAGCATTGACTACTTATTTCTTTCTAATTAAATATAGGGGCCTCTAGCCCATCTAGTATACAGGAGCTCAAAGGATTAAGACCTAAAATTGCTGTGAGACTTCCCAGTATGCAAACAGCAATTGGGCAAGAATTTGTTCCTGTCCCTCTTGTGCTATTCAGCAAATGACCTAAACATAGTCTGAAATGTCCCATTAAATCTTTTATCCAATTAATTTGTTTGTGGGTGGTATGGGGTAGTATACAGTGGCTCCACCCCATATATATGGAGGTATTTGTGATTTTGTATTTCTTTGAAACCTGGCTTTGATGCCAATGCACTTTTTGGGTAATCATTGCCTCATTGCCAAGGTTCTTTGTCTTTTCAGTCCACCCCATACTGCTTCCACAACTCCATCATTAGGTCAAATATAGTTTCCTGATCTAAAAAAATGTTCCTGGAAAATCCAGCTCTACTGAAAATACCATTGCCATTGTTTCAGGGAATTGAGTTGCATAGTCTACTACCACAATAATGTACTATGTCCCCATGAGCTAGGCCTAGCCAGTGGGCCTGCAATATCGACATCAACCTGGTGAGTGGGCTGCTAATAATGGGGAGGGGAATCAGGGGACCCTTTGCTCAATTTCTCTTCTTCCCCATAAGTGACATTCTGGATATGAGTGACAGTACATAGCTACATCCCTGTACAACATAGGCCAGAAAACATTTTGGAGCAAATGCTTCTTCGTCCATTTTATCACTCGGTGTCCAGAAAGTAGAATACTGTGTGTCGAGCCAAGCAGAGCCACTCGGTATTACCGAGGAACCACAGTCTGCCTACACACATTATAGTCCTCAGGTGCTTCCTTAGGAACCCACTCAATATGCAAAATCTCTTATCCCAAAACACTTTCTGCTACTCCTCCCATGCCAAGTCACTGCTGATTGCTGGCTTCCAACAATCTAAGTGTAGCTAGAGATAGATCTGCATTCTGAGCCTCAGTATCTCCTCTAATGAAAGTCCCCAAACGTTGTCTTCCCTGCAGTTGCCTGTAGCTGCTGTTTGTCAGCTATGTCTCTCTCTGAATTAGTGAACTGCTGGCCCCTGCAGAGCTCTCTGGCATAGCCTTTCCTCCTGCCTCTTTGGCAAGAGGGGCTTCCTCTTTGTGTTGTGATCCCTTGAGACCAGAAGTCATGCTCTTTGGTACAGGCATGAGGTTATGGACCAGGTTGGGTCTTGTCTCCCCCACTCTACCCATCCAACCTCACCATCTCAGCCATCGAATTTGACTATGAGTCACAGGCCAGACTGTGTCTGGCTATTCTTCCTCTTCCCAGTTCTTCCCCATCAGAATGCCTGCCAGAAACCCAAGAGCAATTACTACTTCCCACTCTGTCTCAAAGTCAACAAGCATTTGTCAATGCCGAATGTTGCTTGCTTGTATGTGCTGTTTAGGTATTTGGAAGTGACAGTTTCATGCCTTCCTCCCAAGACATCCACTGTGTCTTTCTGTTCAGTATTCACAGAAGAGTGGGAGGGGCAAGGGCCACAGCAGTACAGCAATTGCCAAGGGGTGAAGAGGTGGACAATAGTCCATTCAAAGGCAAAAAGAGTCCTGCAGGAGCTCACTAAATTGAAGGTAGACAAGTGATGGAACCAGATGGCATACGCCAAGGATATTAACAGAACTGCGAAGGAGATAGCAGTACCTCTGGCAGCCATGTTCACTGAGTCATTCAAGAGTGAATTGGAGGAGGGCACATGTGGTCCCTCTACACAAGTCTGGCAGCAGGGAGGAGGCAGGGAACAATAGGCCATTCAGCCTCACCTCAGTAGTGGGGAAGATCATGGAGACATTGCTTAAAGAAAGGATAGTGGGGCATCTAGATGCCATCGGAACCCAGGACCATAGACAACATGGTTTCACAGTGGGGACATCATGTCAGATAAATCTGGTTGATTTATTTGACTGGGTGACTAAGGAAGTGAATCAGGGTGGGGCAGTGGACAACGCTTACCTTGATTTCAGCAAAGCCTTTGACACCATCCCATATAGGAGGCTGATAAACTAGCTGGGTAGGCTGGACATGGGGGAAAGGGTGGTAAACTGGGTTAGAAACTGGCTAACAGACAGGAGGCAGAGAGTGGTGGTAAATGGTATGCAGTCTAGGGAGAGGGGGCGACCAGTGGGGTGCTGCAGGGATCGGTCCTGGGGCCAGTTCTGTTCAAAGTCTTCATTAGTAATATTGCAGAACATCTGAAGGGAATTTTTTCACCAAATTTTCAACATAGCCATTTTAAGACCTCTGCTCATGAACAGTGTCACTGTGATTTTCTTAATTTGTCCCATACATTGATTTCGTACACCGAATGCGCCATTTTGCACTACATGGGTGGAAACACGTTTTGGGTGAGATTTGAAAAATGACAGCTGTACTACTCATAAGAAGGTGTGGTAAAAATGCAATGTTGAAAATCTGGAGTGAAAATATTGAAAATTCGCGAACTTATGAGCGTGCGTAGGAACTGTACATCGCACGCTCGTAAAACAGTAATTTTTTGGAATTCTTGCACCAGATTTTCAACATAGCCATTTTAAGACCTTTGCTCATGAACAGTGTCACTGTGATTTTTTAATTTATCCCGTACATTGATTTCGCACACTGACTGCGCCATTGTGCGCTACATGGTGGAAACACATTTTGGGTGAGATGTGAAAAATGACAGCTGTACTACTCATAAGAAGGTGTGGTAAAATGGCAATGTTGAAAATCTGGAGTGAAAATATTGAAAATTCGCGACCTTACGAGCGTGTGTAGTAACTGCGCAACGCACGCTCGTAAAACAGTCATTTTGAGGAATTTTTCCACCAAATTTTCAACATAGCCATTTTAAGACCTCTGCTCAAGAACAGTGTCACTGTGATTTTCTTAATTTGTCCCATACATTGAATTCACACACCGACTGCGCCATTGTGCGCTACATGGGCGGAAACACATTTTGGGTGAGCTGTGAAAAATGACAACTGTACTACTCATAAGAAGGTGTGGTAAAATGACAATGTTGAAAATCTGGAGTGAAAATATTGAAAATTTGCAAACTTATGAGCTTGCATATGAACTGTGCATCGCACGCTCGTAAAACAGTCATTTTTTGGAATTTTGTCATCAAATTTTCAACATGGGGTTTTTGGAACCCCTTCTCATGAATGATGTCACTGTCATTTGCATTATTCAGGCCCAAAGGGTGATTTCGCGCGGTGACTGTGAAATCACCGCCGAACCCGAGACAACGCCATGACAGTGACATCAATGAAAGAGAGAGGTCGCTTCATGTTGAAAATGGTGCAAATCCCAAAAATGCCTGAGATATGCAACAAAGTTGAAACCCCCTATCTAGCCCATTATACAGCTTACCAGCATTTCCTCAGTTATGTCGGCTTTAAAAAGTGCAGATGTGTTTCCGGTCCACGAAGATATCGCGCGAGCTCCAGAGGTAAGTACGGGGTGAGGGGTGTGGGGAGGCTGAGTGCGCAGTGGGTGGGTGCGGGTTGTGGGAGGGCGGAGACTACGTGGGACCGTTTTTCTTTACAGGAAAAAAAAAAAACAGATGACATGGGACATTTGCCACGCTGGGATGGGCTCCCAGCATGGCACAGGATGGTGGGGGGTGCGTTCAGCCGGCGAGTTAAGGCACCCCACGTCGGCTAAGTTGCTTGCCACACTGGGGTGGGCTCCCAGCATAGCAGGGGCCGGTTGGGGGTGCGTTCAGCCGGCGGGGATTAGGGCACCCGTCGGCTAGGATCACTGCCATGCTGGGGTGGGCACCCAGCGTGGCATTTCAGAAAGAGCTTGGGGGCAGGCGGAGGGAGCATGGCACAGCCCGGCGGTGATTGGGCACCCGTCGGCTATACAGTCCATGTGAGACACGCATGCGCCTGTGAAGGCGGCGCTTGCGCCTGTGTGGGCTTCTGTCTGTGGGGGAGGGAGCTGGCAGAGCAGCCTTATCTTATCGCTGCTCACTCAAGCGTAGCTCCCCCTTTCAACTGTATGCCACTGCATTTTGGAGCGTGTCATAGACAGCTCCAGAATGCATTGGCTTACAGGGGCCGCGCCTGCCAACACACTGACTGAATTGGAGGAGGGGGTGACACACCTCCGAAATCTCCGATGATGGCACTATGTTTCTTGCACATGCGTGCAGGCAACATAAAAATCACCAACATTAAAGAGAAAATGTATTGCTCTATTCATTATAGTTGGATATAAGAACCAATTCATCCAGTTTTTGAATATTTACAAAAAAATATATTATTTTGATATATCACACAATACATACTACCAAACCTGTGTATTGCTGTCTGAGGAGGATGAGAGACGGAGCCATACTATGTACATAAACAAAGGCTGAAAGAGCTTCTAAGCCTAAAGTATTTAAAAGAAGTATGCATATCTAAATACAGCTAATTTTGGAACAAAAGAAGACATCTCTACAGCATAAATGTATTTTGCCATCCTTTAGAACTAAGCCCAAGTCAGTCACCTTGAAAAAGCTACTATACCTGGTAGCAAAACGTTGGTTTGGGGTATTTTGCACAGATCTGGCAGTTTGTACTGCATGCCATAACAAAATGAATAAAACAGTTTTTGGGAAAACATTCAGAAACTAAGTGGGTCTGGAATATGAGGTTCAGTTTTGGGGGCCACACTTACAGGGTGACAGATACAGGGTGGAGAGGGTCCAGGGAAGGGCAACCAAGATGGTTCAGGAATTACACAGGAGGTCATATGAGGAACGACTGAAGGAGCTAAACGTGTACACACTGGAGACGAGGAGAGAAAGGGGGGTTATGGTAGAAACCTTCAAATATCTGAAGAGAATAAACAAGGTGAGGGAAGGAAGCATATTCAAGATGAGTGAAAACAAATCAACTAGGGGACACATATGCAAACTGGAGGGAAGCAGATTTAGGGGAAATGTGAGGGGGCAGTTCTTCACTGAAAGAGTGGTGGGTCCTTGGAATTGGCTGTCAGAATGGGTGGTGGGGGTAGATTCAGTGAGCATATTCAAGAGGGCCAGGGACAACTACATGGGGCTAAATAAATGTATAAATGGTCTGGAATAAAGGGAGTAGGATAAACCAGACAGGGAGGGGGTATTGGGCAGACTGAATGGGCCAAGGGGTCCTTTTCTGCTGGCAAATTTCTATGTTTCTATGTTTCTATCCAAATATAACTACAGTAAGGTTATAGATTAAGGTTATTGTTAGGTTCTGACTCCTTACTGTGTTCTTATATTTTACAGGTTCAAGTGCCAGAAAGTTTTTACTGTCATGCATCCAAGACTCCTCCATCTCTGAAGCATTTTATTTTCAGCTCAGTGCTAAATTTTTTATCAATCAGCCACTCAAGTTATCAGTGATTCATTGTTATCTGGTTGCAAATGTGAACTGTACTGTGTGGGTCTATAGGTTTGAGCCAGGAGTGGACTTTAATATTTCATCATTAAGTACAATATTTTGATTTCACTTCATACGGTAAATAACCATAATAATAATAATCATCATTTTGATGGCTGTGAAATATTTTGATTTGCTGACATAGCAGCTGGATTTGACTATTTTGTTACATTGGCATAAGCATTGAATATATGTTTTAATATGCCTTGTTAGATAATGTATGGGATATACTGAAAACAGCCAAAAAGAAGTGATTTAATTTGCATCTTAAATTTAGTAAAAAGAATATACAAAAACAAAGAACCCAACCCTGGGTATCTCGTGCATCCTCCACTTCTGCTTTTAACATGTGGCTTTACGGTAATGTGCAAAGTAAATTCTTTTTAACCAATAACCTGTAGCATATGTGTTGTCCTGGGAGTGAGGTTTTTCAAGAATGTCCTTGTTTTTTAAGATTCCGACTTTTCCACTTAGAGCTATATCATGGAATTGGGCTGATCATATATATTTTAGGTTTCAGCTATGCCATATCATGTAACTCAGCCTAACCAGCACATGCAGTCACAGTTGTTACAGTATTACCTTTCTTCTTTTTTTTTTTTTACACACATCTGGAAACAGCACACAAAGTGGAAAAATTCCACACATAGTTTTAATCCACTCAGTTCAGAAAGAAATGGTTTAGTCCTGTTGGCAAACTCCGTGTTTCATAACATGAAAAGGCATTTATGATGTAAAGCACCTGGTAAGGTAATCAATCTAATTTAGAAGGCTATCATGGAACATATGACTTGAAAAGGAATTTGACCGACATGAAAAGGAATTTGACTGATGTGTTGGCTAGAAACAAGGTTTATGATTAAAAGGGAAAGCTATTGTACTTCATTGGATTTGGGACTTGTAGATTTGGTAATGCATATCTGATCATAATATAAGAGCAGTTGTGTTACTGGAGTGATATGGTGGTAGTAAATATGCTACATTCTTGGGAAACCTTGAAATGAAATGTGATATATTGCTCCAATTGGAAACAAGGAAATTAATGGACACACTGGAAAATGTACTGGCCTATCAGTTCTGGAGAGCTAGCCAAAAACTTCACCATAGGTCCCACAAGAAACAAATTCTTGGTGGTCTCAGCCCACAGAATCCCACATCATAAACTTGCCACACACATAGTTTGGCACAACTGTCTCTGTATAGAAGAGGTGTTGTACTGAGTAAATGCATGTAGAGCTAATCACCCCATCACACTAGGACGGGTGGTCACTTGCAGCTGCAGCTCTGAGCACCTCATCTGCCTGCCTCCAGTGAAAAAATAGACAAATTCATAGAAACATAGAAACATAGACAATGGCAGAAAAAGACCAAAGTTCCATCTAGTCTGCACAGAAATCCTTACCTGCTCTGGGATCTGTTGTGCATATGGGATTTTATTCCTCCTGGTCCACCCCCCTGCTCCCCTCCCTACTGCTACAGACCTGAGCAACCATCAAATCTGGCTGGCAGTGTAGCCTAGTGGTTAGAGTAATGAGCTGTGAATGCACTTGGTACATCCAGCAGACTTGGATTTCATTGCCACAACCTCCACTTGAATACTGTGTGACTCTGTGCAAGTCACTTAACCTCCCCATTGCTCCGGGTCACACATGAAAACAGGCCTTGTACCTAGTGGGTCTTCTCCGGTTACCAAAGAATAAAAACAAAATACTTCACTCTATCCTAGTCATACTTGAAACCATTTACAGTTTTGGCGCCCACCAGCTCCTCTGGCAGACTGTTCCTCAGCTCCACCACCCTTTCTGTGAAATTGAACTTCCTCACATCCCTCTTAAGGCCTCCCAACCAGTTTCCACTTGAGACCTCAGGTTCTTGACTCTGCACTCCTGCTAAAAAGTTCCCTGCAGTTGACCTTGTTTATTCCCTTCAGGAACTTGAAGGTATTTATCATATCCCCTTCTCTCACCTGGTATCTAATGAGTGTATTTTCAGTGCCTTCAGATGATCCTTGTAAGATCTGTCCTTTTGGCCCTGAATCATCTTGGTCACTCCGGTTGGCACTGTCACCAGCCTGTCCCCATCCTTCTCTAGGTGAAGATTCTGGAACTGAGCACAGTATTTTATGTGAAACCTCACTAGTGACCTATATAGAGGTAGTAGTACTTCCTGTTCCTGCTGTCGGTACCCCTTCCAATACACCCCAGCATCCTATTAGCCTTACCATAGGCCTTGTTACACTGGCTTGACTGTTAGAGGGAGTCACTAATGATGACTCCAAGGTCCCTTTCCTCTGCTGTAGTACTCAGTTTAGCCCCTCCCATCAGTACTCTGTCCTGTTTTTTTTTTTTTTTGTCTCTTCAGTAGGTTCATAGCCTTGCATTTCTTTGGCATTGAATTTCAACTGCCAAACCTTAGATCACCTCTCTAGCCTTTGTAGATCCATCTGCATCTCCCTGGACACATTAGCCCTATCTACTCTGCCACATTGCTTCATGTCATCTTCATTCAGTTTCTAAGGTAATCAGCTTCTCATCTTTCAGGCTTGCGCTACTGCTTTGTATCACTTGAGTTTCAAAATAACTGAAAAACAAAACCTGAAAAACAAAGTTGTAATTAATGCATTAAGTAACTTTGTGATGTGGTTCAAGAGATGCCCTTTGTAGAGTACAGTCCATCTACTGTGACAGAGCTCGAAGAATACATGTGTACTTCTGCTTTTATATAGTGGTGGTGCCTCAGCTGTTGAACTCTCTACCTCCATATATTCATAGCAGTTCATTGGTGGAGGCCTTCAAGTTCGTTCTGAAAATGCATTTATGTACCTTGGCATTTAATGATTTGTAGTGACGCTGAGTAATATAAGTAGCTTTATTTGTGTACCATATATGAATTTTTTTTTATTTCTGGCTTATAATTGTGTTTTTATGTGAAGTACTCCAAGACACTGGGGTGGGAACTATATAAATGAAATGACCATTCCCAGTACTGTGCTGGATTTAAATGCAGTGTAACTGAAAATGAAAGTCAGAATTTCTATCCCAGTGTGGCTGTGGATAGTGTGACTGTTATGGAGAGCTGCAGTTGTAGAATGCCAGTTTACCTTCACTATTGATTCATTGCCTTGGGGATCCATGACACTGGTTTGACAACAATGTTGTCACCTGACATTACAGTAATGGATTTACATTGATCGCAAGTTGTGGTCGGCATAAATCTGTCAAGTAAACTGTCTTTTTCCACTGTAATTTCATTCGCTGTGCAATTGTCGCTGTTCAGATGGCATATGCCAACACAGGATGTCATTGGTGGGATTTTGATAATAAAAATGAACATTAATCTAACAGCTGCAGCAATAACTTCATCTGGGACCCCCTGTTCACAATGTAGAAATATCTTGGACGTCAGAACACCTGAGAAGTTGGCAGAAATATACCATTTATTGGCACCTCCTCCACACTATTAAACTGATGTACAGTCTTGTAAGAAAAGGCTGATGTTGAGGTTGTATTTTGTGAATACAATATGCTGAAGTTCAGCACTTTTGCATTTCTATCCAGACCAGTCAAACATTTGCACCACTTTGGGATCACTCTGACTTTTGGCAAGTTAATTAAACAAAAACGTTAGTCATTCCCAGATGGCCAGGGCTAGTCCTAAGACTACCCCTTCATCCCACCCACCTACCTCCTCATTTTATTTTATAAAGGCAACATTTCTGGTTCCTGTCACTGTGTCAGATACTGACTGAGTTTACTTTTTAAATATGACTGGAGGGCTTTGAGAAGGTGGAATGGGTTGGAATTGACTGGCATGGGTGAGTGGTGGTTAACAACTGTCACTTCCCCCATTTGTAGCTGCTAAATTCCAATAACAAGGACCAAAATTGTCTTTGGCCTAAGTATCAAAGTCAAACCCAAGGCAGGGGGATTGAGTCAAGGGCAGATAAAAGTTACCAATTTTCACATTCTCTCACTATTACTGTCTTTACGGAGGAGGTGGCATAGATGCTTTTAAAACCTACTAGAACCTAGCATATGGAACAACAAGAACATCACTTCAAAACAGACACAGAAACATAAAAGCGTAGAAACATTGCATTGGATGACAGATATGGACAGCATGGACCACCCAGCCTGCTTACTTTTCACTAGCAACTGTATCACCTCAGACCCTAATTGATCTCCGACTTATCCCCCATCTTGGCAAAAGGTTCCCTTATGCCTAACCCATGCTTTCTTGAACCCTGTTACAGTTTTTGCCCCACCACCTCTGCTGCGGGACTGTTCCAGGCATCCACCACCCTCTCTGTGAAAAAGTACTTCAACCAATCAATCAATCAATCAATCATTTTATTTGATATAGCGCATTTCTCATTGTGACTCAATGTGCTTCACAACAATAAATCTAAAACCAATTTAAGATACTATAAAATACAGAAAAACCACAGATAAATAAACATATTAAATATAAGTTAAAAGTTTACTAAGTTCCCAGAAAAGCCTCTCTGAATAGAAAGGTCTTTAGCTCCCATTTGAAAATATCCACCGTTGGACTGTCTCGGATCTACTGTAGCGAGGGAGGGTGTTCCAGAGGATTGGGGCTGCAAAAGAAAAGGCATGAGCTCCCAGTGTCTTCAAATAAATACTGGGTACTTCTAATAATCCCTTACCATTGAAACAAAGGGAGTGAATGGGTCGATAGGGGCCTATGAGATCTTGCAGGTAACCGGGCCCCTGACCGTGTAGAGCCTTATAGGTCAGTAAACTGACCTTGAAGGAGATCTGTCACCTAACGAGCAGCCAGTGCAGAGAGCACAGCACAGGTGTAATATGACATGACCTGAGTAGACCAGTCAACAAGCTGGCCATTGCATTCTGCACCAGCTGCAGGGGGTGCAGATCTAGCCCCGTTAGCCCCAGGTACAGAGCATTGCAGTAATCCAAGCGCGAGATCACCAAAGCGTGGATCAGTGCTGGCAGATCAGTCATGGGTATCAAATGCTTAACCCTGATGATGTTTCTAAGATGATAAAAAGAAGTCTTGACCTTAGCCGACCCCTATGGTCTAAGCATCAGGCTGCCATCCAAAACAGTGCCAAGGTTCCTCACCTGATCAGAGGTAAGCAACTGGGTGTCCCGAAGCCTCAGTCCTGGGACTCAACCAGCTTGCACCCTCACCCCCCAGTGACCAGATTCCAGCACCAGTACCTCAGTCTTATCTGGGTTCAACCACAACCAGTTCACCCTCATCCAGCCTTAGATCTTGGCAAGGCAGATGTTCAGCACTGAGAACGTCTCCTGCTGCTCAGGTACAAAGGACATGTAGAACTGAGCAGTGAAAACTCAGCCCATTCTGCATTATAATGTCCCTTAGTCATAACATGTACACTGGGAACAACATGGGGGACAAGATGGCATGCTGTGGGACTCCACATGGCAGGAGCATGGGTTCTGAAGAATAAATCCCAGACACAACACATTGCGACCTGCCAGTGAGAAAGGATTTAAATCAGTTGAGGACGCAATAGACCCACAGGTGCTCCATCAGTACCCCTTGGTTCATGGTGTCAAATTCTGCTGAGAGACTGAGGAAGATAAGAATGGAACATCTCCCTCAATCCCTCACCACCAGGAGATCATTCAGCATCATAACCAGGGCAGCTTCAGTACTATGCCTTTTCCTAAAACCAGACTGGAGAGGCTCGTAGATGTCGTGGGTTGTTAAACAGGTCTCCAGTTGAGCAGCCACCACCTTTTCTTTTTTTTTCTATTATGTGTTTATCTGTTTTTTTCCCCATTTTTCACCTGCCCCCTTTCCTCGGGCGTGCACACACACACATGTGAAGGAACGCATGCGCCGAGTTCAGAAGTGCCCTCCCAACTTGTCACCACCTGCACTACCACTGGACCTCCACCCAGTGGTAGCAGAACTACAGTGGAGGTGACAACCACCACAGGAGAGGATAGCTGCCATTAGGCTGCTCGATCCTGCTCCACCCTTCCCCCCAGGTGCCGGCACCCCAACAACCCAAGGTCATTCCCGAACCCGGGTCATCGACGTGGCATGAGATGTGGTGTTCAGTGCCTCAACCCTTAGCACCATCAGGCCAGCTGCTGCCACCACCTTCTCAATAACCTTGCCCACAAAGGGAAGGTTAAAGATCCATCTATAGTTTTCCAGACAGTCCAAGTCTAGTGAAGATTTTTTCAGGAGGGGTCTTACAACCGCCTCCTTCAGGGGCCCAGGAAAGACCCCCATTACCAGAGAGCATTGGGCTAGCTTGGCTAGGACTGGGCCAATGACATCAACACACCCCAAAAGGAGGCACGTTGGTCCCACATCCAAACTGCAGTAAGTCGCCCATAACTGCTGGATGACCCTCACCACATCTACTACTGCCACCTGGTCGAACTCGAACCAGACAAAATGAGTGCCTGCAACCTCAAGCCCTTCACCGCAATGCCCAATTGAAGGTGCTGACTGGATTTCCGATCCAATGCAGGCAATCTTATCAGCAAAGAACAGAGCAAACTCATCACATCTCGACTGTGAAAAAGTACTGGACTGGAAACAGGCTGGATTGCACAACCTTTCCACTGTGCAGAAGAGTTGAGCTGGTCTTTTAATTACTGCAGCAATCTCCTTCTACAGGAACTCTGCCTTCTTACAGGAGACTGCTGACTGATAGTCTTTATAATGGACCATCAATATGAGTTTATCTTGCTCCAGACCAGTTATCCGCTAGCACCACTCCAAGCTTCAACCCCTCCTCCTCATCTCCCTGAGAGTCCTGTCAAAATAAGGGAACCTCTGGTGTGAGGTGAGGGGTCGAACACTGACAGGTGTGATAGAGTTAAGGGTCTCAGCAATAATCCTGTTATAAGTCAAAACTAGTTCCCCTAGCTCTTCGCATGCACTAATGAAACCTGATGGGTCCAGCACTGCCATCAGACCCTGTGGGGTCAAACCCCTTTAAGGGCGGCACTGGACCATATCTGTAGGGGAGGGTCTATATGGGGGGCCTTGAACAAGAACCTCACAGAGTGGTGGTTCCTCATATCTCCCCTGAGTCTACCCCCCCCAGCTTCATAGCATGACCTCTTGTCCTTGAGCATCTTTCTGCCTGAAGAATGCTCCCCTCTTGAAACTTATTTATACCTGTGAGGTATTTGAACATTTCTATCATATTTCCCCTCTCCCTCCACTCCTCCAGGGTATACATATTGAAGTCTTTTAGTCTTCCCTCATATGGCTTTTGATGCAGACTCTGCACCATTCTGGTTGCCCTCCTCTGGACTGCCTCCACTGTTCCTGTGTCTTTCCAGAGATGAAGTCTCCAGACCTGGACACAGTATTCCAGGTGAGGTCTCACCAGTGATCTATTGAGGGGTAACACCACCTCCCTATTTCTGCTGCTAATACCCCTCCCTATGCACCCCAGCATCTCACTAGCTCTTCCAACTGCCTCACACTGCCTAGCCACCTTTAGACCATCAGATATGATAACACCCAGGTCACTTTCCTGTTTGGTGTTTGTCAATACCCAGGGTCAACAATCATTTGCCTACAGGACCCCCTCTGGATGAATGCTCACAACAGTGACATCACCTCCGAAACTAAGCTGGGCCCATTCAAAGTCAAGCTTCAGTCACTGCTCTCTACAGCTAGCACCTGTGACTGTCTCCCTTAACTCCGTTTTCCCAAATCTCAACCTTAGCAATCAACCTCTTTCATAGTAACTTAGCACTCTTGCCTCCTACCCCTCCTGCTGCATCCCCTACCCTCCACCTCCTCCCCTTGCCCCACCTATCCTCACGTCCTCCACTCCCACCCACCTCTCTTACTCGTCCCAGCCCAGCATCCCACACCTCTTATACCCTGTGCCCTGTTTGTCTTGACAAAGCCTGCTGGCCGATATCAATGTATTGTATGCATTTTCCTGTGCCTGAAACTGATTACCATAATGTGTCTTTGTTGTTTTTGACTTTCCATTATGATTTTGTGCCCATTATGAGTTTTGTACCTCCTATTTACACTTTATTGTACCGTACTTTACTGTCCTGTTTAATCTGTTGTCCTTTCTACTGACATGGAACCTTTGTAAAAGAGCTCTTAGCTCAAAGGTATATGTAACTAGAGACTTAAATAAATAAATAAATAAATAAAAATAAAATAACTCTCCTCCCAATTTGTACTATGCCCCTGGGATTGTGTGCCCCAAGTGCATTATTTTGCACTTTTTTTGAATTGAAGCCAGTTGCCATACCTCTAACCAATCCTCTAACTTTTTCAGCTACCCTCTCATTTTTTCCACCACCTCTGCTGGAGTTTCTACCCTACTGCAGATTTTAGTGTCATCAGTCAACCTTTCCATCCAGCCCATCTGCAATTTCACTAATAAAAACATTAAAGAGGTCTGATCCCAGTACAGATCCCTGTGGTACCTCACTGGTCACCCTCCCTTCTTTTCCCAGAGTGAACTCAGTTTACCAATATCCTCTGTCTCCTGTCTCTTAGACTTCATCTGGTTAAATTCTGCCCCCTTACTTATATTGAACCACACAGTATGGTGATCACTTGTGCCCCAGGTGGCCACCCACTGTGATGTCTGCAACACTGTTCCTGTTAGTTAACAGTGTATTGCCCCCATGCTTATGATTACTGTATGATATCTGTAAAATAAAATAATGGTCTGTGTTTGAAATTGTCTCCCCCCTCAAGTCAGTAGTGTGTGAGACTTGGTCTTTAACTTTCAAAGTGTCAGTGAGGATGTCATTAAACAGATCAGAGAAACCTGATTAAAGGTTTCCTGTCTTTGTTTTAATTACAACTGTCAGACCAGCTGCCAGGCTATAAGCCTCCTAAACTTTTGTGGTTCCTGCAGGAAATGACCAATTTGGTCACAGAACTTTGTCATAAGTCATAAAACCTGAGATCACACTAGCAACGGGAAATCAGAAGAGGGACATCAAAGAGAGATGCTTGATCAAAGGATGTCATATGTGGGAAATGGTTTTTGTTGATGTTCACATAATTTAAAATATAGCCTTATAGTTAATTTTGTTATGAATTAACTCCAAGGGAGGGTCTAACTGACATCACAGAAGGGGAGGGGAGGGGAGATGCCACTGAAATGAAACATTGTATCTGGGGAAGGTATCATATCATCTTGGGCTCTGAGACAGAAAGTTCTCTCTAACTTAAATGCACTTAAAAAGGTAATACTTAGCAAAGAGCTTAGGTATTGTGGTAGGAGTTTTGTTCTGTAATTTTCCCATTTTCTTTTGTGACTGTGAGCTCATGCTGTTTGTTCTGTATCTTATTTTACTTATTTTACAATTTTTAGTACACAACATTTTCTTTCATCTACTGCCTGTGTCTCCTCAGTCCTTTATGCATGTCATTGCTGAACTGATGACAGCTGTAATGGATTGCATAGTGTTACTAAGCTGTAAAAACGTAACAATACCTGGGTCTCATATAGAGTTTTAAAAGGGTTCATTTTGGAACCCTGGCTGGGTGCCCCTGGTGAAAGATTGTACTGCAGTCCCAAAGAGGGTACATATCTGAGCCTGTACATTGGGTATGCTAGCAAAAGGTTCACAGTTTGAATCCCCACAGAACTCAAGGCTAAAGGTGGTTCAGACAAAAGCAGAGAGGAGGGTTACCCTGTCTGTTACCTGTTCACACTATTGCACTCTGCGGTTGGCACTGTGGGAGCAGAGGGCCTTGACCTGTGGAGTGCAATTGTGACAGATTTGGTTGGCAGTGGTGCAATTTAAAGAATTGGTAACATAAGCTTTAACAGTTCAGTGTGTCAGCTTAATACTGTACAGCTCACTTGCAAAATAAGGCAGTGATTTATTTACAAAAAAAGTAAACAGAACTATATCATTTTGCTTACAGTCAAAGTTCCTACCTGTTTTATTTTCTTTCTAAAGTACAGGTTAGAGTAGCCATAGTTAGGGAAGTAGATGGCGTACAAATACAGCAACTACACTGAAGACTATTTGAGGCAGTTGTGCCAGGACAGAGGAGTACAGTATGAAGGGGGGAACCAACAAGCAGAACCTCATGGATGCTCTGATGGCAGCAGATGCCAGAGTCTCAAGTCACTGTCTGTGACTGAAAAGGACCAAACCTTGGGCATGGAGGGTCCAGAGTCCACTGCCATGACTGGATCCAGTGAGGAGGGCAGCAGGGACAGTGCAAGCCAAGGGCTACAGCAGCATGGGAAGTTCACCAGCATTCTGGAGCCAGAAGCAGTCAGGCTACAGATGGAGTTGCAGAGAATGGAGCTAGAGTTCCAGAGAGAAGAGATGTGAGAGCAGTGAGCTGCAGAGGAGATAGAAGAGTGAGAACAGTGAGAAGCTGAGTGAGAATGGTGAGAAGCAGAGTGAGAGCAGCGAAACACAGAGGAGAAGAGGGAGTGAGAACAATGAGAAGCAGACCATGAAGAGTGTGAGTGCCAGAAGCAACATGAACTGGAGAAGCTATGACTCCAACCCCCAGCACCAGAACAGGTAAGTGGCTTGGATTTAACTGGAACTACAGGACTAGGTTACAAATTAAATTGCAAATTGATAGCCAAATTTAATGAGGAGGATGATATGGATGCCTTTTTAAATTCCTTTGTAAAAGTTTGTATTCAGGCAAATATTCCTAGAGGGTCCTGGAGCTTCCAGCTATCCTCGCTACTTACAAGGAAAGCTCAGGATGCATTGGTTCAAATGGACAATGAGGACAGTAATGATTACAGCAAACTTAAAGATGCACTTTTAAAAAAGTTTGATTTAGCTGCAGAAGTATGTAGAGCTAAATTCCGTAAGCTCAGGAGAAGCTCTGACATGAGCTATGAGGAGCTAGCC
Organism: Neoceratodus forsteri; assembly: GCA_016271365.2. Lineage (NCBI taxonomy): Eukaryota > Metazoa > Chordata > Ceratodontiformes > Ceratodontidae > Neoceratodus > Neoceratodus forsteri. The sequence goes on from CM057449.1 coordinate 984,044,340, forward strand.
AAGAAACAACATCAGTTTTTAAAACGCTGGTGGGAAGAAATTGAAGTAAACTCTGTAGATAAAATTGAAAATGCTGTATTGTTAGAGCAGTTTTTTTGTGCATGCCCTGCAGAGTTGAAAACCTGGCTGGAGGACCGAGATCCAAAAATAGTGCAAGAGGCTGCTGAATTCTCGGATCATTATGCCAGGAGCAGACCTACTCTGAGAGCAAATGGGGTAGGAATGGCAGTGCAGAAAGGGAAAAGCATGCCATCAGGGCAGCTAAAACACTCATTGCCTCCACCAAAACCAGTTAGCCCCAGGTTTCAATGAAAAGATTTACCTGAGAAAAGAAACGAATGTTGGGTTTGCATAGAAACTGGGCAAATTGCCAGACAGTATCCCAAAAGGACAAGAAGTATGCAAACTGGTGCTAGGAAAGAAGTGGGTTGTTTGTGTGTCCCTGAAAGCATGTCTGTAAACATGAGGGAACACATGCACGCAGTCACTGTGAATGGTGTATAGACACAAGGATTAAGAGACACTGGGGCATCCCTGATGTTGGTTAAAGGGGATCTGGTAGTACCTGGTTGGCTTATACCCAATCTATTTGTAACTGTACGAGTATTCACTGGGGAGGAGAAAACCTTGCCAGTTGCTAGTGTCCTCCTAGACTGGAGTGAGATGGGGAGACTGTACAAAAGGTGCCACAGCCAAAACTTTAGCTGTTGATGTAATCATTGGCAACAATCTCTAACAGTGGTTGGTGTGTGTAGTTACCCACAGTCAAGCAGCAAAGGAAAATCGTGATGCACCAGACCCCATAGAAGCCACTGTGGAAATCACTGGGAGACTGGTTCCCCAGCCTGTGTCTCCTGATATGGAGCTGGAGACTCATGAAAGGGGGGTAGAAATTTCCCCAGTAGCAGTTAACCAAACAGCTATGGAAGGTTACTCTGAGGAAGGGAGGGTGACCCCTTGTCAGAGGGTTAGAGATGGCAGTGATCCTGAGTTCCCTGTTGCTAGAGCTAGGGACCCTAGTTTAGACACTGAAGGAGACCTGTCCCAAGCCTTGGGAATGAGTAAGGACTTTGCAGCTGCTCAGAAAAGTGACCCAAGTCTAGAGAAGCTAAGGGCTTAGACAGACTCTGATGGAGCACAGGGAAGTGATGGGAAATGCAAAGTTTGTTGGGACAATGGACTGATGTATACTCAGGATGCTAAGACAGAAGGAGGGGTGATAGGCAGGCAGCTTACTTTACCCCAGGGGTACCGTAAGCAGTTGCTCAAGACTGCTCATGATATTCCCTAGCCTGGTCATCTGGGAATCACTTGCACTATGCAGCAGTTGGCCCAGAATTTCTATTGGCCCAACTTCACCCAGCAGGTGAAGGAGAATTGCAGGTCTTGTCACCAGTGCCAAGAAATAGGTAAGGCAGGTAAGAAAACCCAAGCCACCCTAATTCCATTGCCCAGAGTGGAGGAGTCATTCCAGAGGGTGGGAATGGATATTGTGGGGCCTTTAAATACCTTCAGCTCCTCTGGAAACAGGTTCATCCTCACTGTGGTGGATTATGCCACCCGGTATCCAGAGGCAGTCACCCTATCCTCACTGAGGACAGACAAAGTGGCAGATGCCTTACTTGGGATTTTCTCCTGTGTTGGGTTTCCACAGGAGGTTATCACCAATTGAGGGGGTTCCTTCATGTCAGACCTGATGAAATGTTTGTGAGAGAAGTGTGGGATGGTGCAGAGATGCACAACACCTTATCACCCGCAAGCCAATGGGTTTGTGGAAAGATTTAATGGTACCTTGAAGTTAATGCTCCAAGTACTTGCTGAACAGAATGGGAGGGACTGGGAGAAATACCTTCCCCATCTGTTGTTTGCATATAGGGAGGTGCCCAAAGAGTCGATAGGGTTTTTCCCCTTCGAGCTCTTATATGGATGCTGGGTATGTGAGCCCCTAGACTGGATCTGGGAGGACTGGGAAGGTAAGCATGACACCCAATGAACTCCCATAGTGGATTATGTCCTTAGGTTTAGGGAAAGGCTGAAGGAGCTTATGGGGACAGCCCAGAGCAATCTGGCAGCTGCCCAAGAGAAACAAAAAGTGTGGTATGACCGCAGAGCCAGAGCTCGCTCATACATGGTGGGTCAGGAAGTCATGGTCCTAATCCCAGTGCAGAAAGACAAGCTGCAGACTGAGTGGGCAGGACCATACAACATAGTCAGAAAGGTAAATGACATGAAGTACATCATAGAGCTACCTGACAGAAGACATACAGAAAGAATGTACCATGTCAACATGATGAAGCCATATGGTCATAGGGCTGACATGGTGTTTGCAGTGTGTAGTCCTACAGAGGGGATGGACAAAGGAGACCCCCTTCTGGACTTGCTCGAAGAAAGCAAGTGGGAGTCCTCTGTGGAGGCAGTTAGATTTGTCATGACAGCTGGCCCCAGACCAGATCCAGGAAGTAAGGGAGGTTTTAGCAGACTTTGCCCATTGTTTATCACCAAGCCTTAACTAACCCCCTTAGCGACACACCATGTGGAGACTGGGACACATACGCTCATATGGCGGACAGTGTATCGGGTGTCAGAGGCTGTCCAAAAGGACATTAGGAGGGAGGTGTAGAAAATGCTGGATTTAGGGATAATCCAGAGATCCCACAGCCCCTGGGCCTCACCCATAGTCTTTGTGCTGAAGCCAGATGGCTCTACTCATTTTTGTGTGGACTATTGTGGAATGAATGCAGTCATGAAGTCAGACGCCCACCCGATGCCATGAATGGATGAACTCCTGGACAAGTTGGGAGGGATGACATACCTTACGACTATTGACATGACAAAGTGGTATTGGCAGGTAGTGTTAACTGCCAGAGCTAGGGAGAGGTCAGCCTTCATCACTCTGATAGGGTTATTTGAATTCAAAGTAATGCCTTTCAGAATGAAGAATGCCCCTGCCACTTTCCAAAGGTTGGTGAACGAGGTGTTAAATGGTGCTGAGGAGTACACTGTGACGTACATGGATGACACTGCCATCTTTAGTGCCAGCTGGGAGGAACACCTGTCCCACCTCAAGGAAGTCCTGGGCAGGATACAGAGGGCCAGGCTCACTGTCAAAGCTGAGAAGTGCCAGGTGGCCATGGCTGAAGTGGCATACCTCGGGCAAGTTGTAGGCTGGGGGCAGTTCTGTCCTAACCAAGCAAAAATAGAAGCGATCAAGGCATGACCCAGACTAGAAATGCAGAAGCAGGTCAGGAGTTTTCTAGGGACAGCAGGTTACTATAGCAAATTTGTACCCAATCACAGTGCCCTGGCTGCGCCCCATCTGACCTGGTAAAGAAAAGGATGCGTAAGAAAATTACCTGGGAACTAGCCTGTGAAAAAGCATTTACCAGACTGAAGGAGGCCGTGTGCAGTGCTCCTGTGTTGACAAGTCCAGACTATAGCAGACCCTTTATAGTCTAGACTGATGCCTCAGATGTCGATATTGGGGCAGTGCTGAGTCAGGCATCCAACCAAGTGAAAGATCACCCCATCGTGTACCTAAGTAAAAATTTACTTCCCAGGGAACAGGCATACTCTACTGTGGAAAAAGAGTGTCTTGTCATGGTGTGGACCCTAAAGAAGTTAGAGCCATAGTTATACAGGCAGCATTTTGAGGTACTAACTGACCACAACCTCCTGCTTTGGCTGGCACAAATGGGAAAAATGAATAGTAGACTATTAAGATGGAGTCTTGCCTTGCAAGGGTATGACATGAGGGTCTTACACAGGGCAGGGACAATGAATAAAAATGCAGGTGGCTTGTTGCTTCTGTTTAAGGAATGAACTGACTTAGGGAGCTCATCCCATGCAGAGGATAGAGCCCCCAAATTCAGTCTAGATGGGGAGGAGTGTGACACTCTGTCCCCTTGCTAATGATTACTGTATAATATCTGTAAAATAAATAAATGGTCTGTGTATGAAATTGTCTCCCCCCTCCCCAGTCATCAGTGTATGAGACTCTGACTTTAACTTTGAAAGTGTCAGTGAGGATGTCATTAAACAGACCAGAGAAACCTGATTTAAGATTTTCTGTCTTTCTCTTAAATAGAACTTTTGGACCAGCTGCCAGGATATAAGCCTCATAAACTTTTATGGTTCCTGCAGGACAAGGCCTATTTGGTCACAGAACTTTGTCATAAGTACTATAAATAATATGCACTTTTGTACAATCTACTAATGTCCGCCTTGCAACCTCCCTTTGGGGCCCAGGTCATGGCTGAAATAGGTCATTATGGATCAGTCCACCTACCCAGTTATCAAAGACATAAATAAATAAATAAATAAATAAGTCATAAAACCTGAGATCACACTAGCAACATAAATTCAGCAGAGGGACATCAAAGCGTGATGCTTGATCAAAGGATGTCATATGTGGGAAATGGTTTTTGCTGATGTTCACATTATTTAAAATATATCCTTTTAGATAATTTTGTTATGAATTAACTCCAAGGAAGGGTCTAACTGACGTCACAGAAGGAGAGGGGAGATGCCCCCTGAAATGAAACATTGTATCTGGGGAAGGTGTCATATCATCTTGGTCTCTGAGACAGAAAGTTCTCTCTAACATAAACACACTTAAAAAGGTAATACTTAGATAGCAAAGATCTTAAGTACTGTGGTACGATTTTTTTTTCTGCAGTTTTCCCATTTTCTTTTGTGACTGTGAACTCTTGCTATTTGTTCTGTATTTTATTTTACTTATTTAACAATTTTTAGTAAACAACATTTTCTTTAAGATACTGCCTGTGTCTTCTCAGTCATTTTTGCATGTCATTGCTGAACCGATATTAAGTCTGACAGCTGTAAGGGCTTGCATGGCGTTACTAAGCTGGAAAAGGGTAAGAATACCTGGGTCTCATATAGAGTTTTAAAAGGGTTCCTTTTGGAAGCCTCTCTGGGTGCCCCTGGTGAAAGATTGTACTGCAGTCCCAAAGAGGGTACATATCTGAGCCTGTACATTGGGTATACTAGTATACGGTTCGCAGTTTGAATCCCCCCAGAACTCAAGGCTAAAGGAGGTTCAGACCCAAAGCAGACAGGAGGGTTACCCTGTCTGTTACCTGTTCACACTATTGCACTCTACATTTGGCACTGTGGGAGCAGAGGGCCTTGACCTGTGGAGCGCATTTACGACAGATTTGGTGACAGCGGTACAATTTAAAGTATTGGTAACACAAGCTTTAACAGTTCAGAGTGTCAGCTTAATACTGTACAGCACATTTGCAAAATAAGGCAGTGATTTGTTTTTAAAAAAAAGTAAACAGAACTATATAATTTTGCTTACAGTCAAAGTTCCTACCTGTTTTATATTTTTTTCTGAAGTGCAAGTTAGAGTAGCCATAGTTAGGGAAGTACATGGCTTCCAGCTACAGCAGGTACACTGTAGACTACTTGAGGCAGTTGTGCCAGAACAGAGGAGTCCAGTATGAGGGGAAAGCCAACAGGCAGAACCTCATAGATGCTCAAATGGCAGCAGATGCCCAGAGCCTCAAGTCACTGTCTGTGACTGAAAAGGACCAAACCTTGGGCATGGAGGGTCCAGAGTCCAGTGCCGTAACTGGATCCAGTGACGAGGGCAGCAGGGACAGTGCAAGCCAAGGGCTACAGCAGCATGGGAAGTTCACCAGCATTCTGGAACCAGAAGCAGTCAGGTACAGATGGAGTTGCAGAGAATGGAGCTAGAGTTCTAGAGAGAAGAGAGGCGAGAGCAGCGAGCCGCAGAGGAGAAGAGGGAGTGAGAACAGTGAGAAGCTGAGCGAGAATAGTGAGAAGTGGAGTGACAGCAGTGAGCCACAGGGGAGAAAAGGGAGTGAGAACAATGAGAAGCAGACTGTGAAGAGCGTGAGTGCCAGAGGCAACATGAACTGGAGATGCTATGACTCCAACCCCCAGCACCCGAGCAGGTAAGTGGCTTGGGTTTAACTGAAACTACAGGACTAGGTTACAAATTAAATTACAAATTGATAGCTGAATTTAAAGCGGGGAGGATATGGATGCCTTTTTAAATTCCTTTGACAAAGTTTGTATTCAAGCAAATATTCCTAAAGGGTCCTGGAGCTTCCAGCTATCCCTGCTACTTACAGGGAAAGCTCAGGATGCATTGGGCCAAATGGACAATGATGACAGTAATGATTACAGCAAACGTAAAGCTACACTTTTAAAAAAGTTTGATTTAACTGCAGAAACCTACAGAGCTGGTTTCTGTAAGTTCAGGAGAAGCCCTGAAATGAGCTATGAGGAGCTAGCCATGAAACAACATCAGTTTTTAAAACGTTGGTGGGAAGGAATTGAAGTAAATTCTGTAGATAAAATTGAAAATGCTGTATTGCAAGAGCAGTTTTTTTGGGTATGCCGAGCATAGCTGAAAACCTGGCTGGAGGACTGAGGTCCAAAAACAGTGTAAGAGGTTGCTGAACTCATGGACTGCTATGCCAGGAGCAAACCTGCTCTGAGAGCAAATGGGGTGGGAGTGGCAGCGCAGAAAGGGAAAAGCCTGCCTTCAGGGCAGCAAAAACCCTCATTGCCTCCACTGAAACCAGTTAGCCCCAGGTTTCAATGAAAAGATTTACCTGAGAAAAGAAACAAATGATGGGTTTGCATAGAAACTTGGCATATTGCCGGACAGAATCCAAAAAGGACAAGCCGTATGCAAAGTGGTGCTAGGAAAGAAGTGGGTTGTTTGTGTGTCCCTGAAAGCATGCCTGTAAACATGAGGGAACACATGCACACAGTCACTGTGAATGGTGTACAGACACAAGGGTTAAGAGACACAGGGGCATCCCTGACGTTGTTTAAAGGGGATCTGGTAGAGTCTGGTCAGCTTATACCCAATCAATTTGCAACTGTACGAGGATTCACTGGGGAGGAGAAAACCTTGCCACTTGCTAGTGTCCTCCTAGACTTGGGTGAGAAAGGGGGGACTGTACAAAAGGTTGCCATAGCCAAAACCTTATCTGTTGATGTAATCATTGGCAACAATCTCAAACAGGGGATGGTGCGTGCAGTTACCCGCAGCCAAGCGGCAAAGAAAAATTGTGCTGCCCCGGACTCCATAGAAGCCATTGTGGAAACCACTGGGAGGCTGGTTCCCCAGCCTGTGTCTCCTAATATGGAGTTGGAGACTAATGAAAGGGAGGTAGAAATTCCCCCGATAGCTGTTAACCAAACAGCTACGGAGGGTTACTCCGAGGAAGGGAGGGTGACCCATTTTCAGAGGAATAGGGATGGTAGTGATCCTGAGTGCCCTGATGCTAGAGCTAGGGACCCTAATTTAGACACCACAGGGGACCTGTCCCAAGCCTTGGGAATGTGTAAGGAGTTTGCAGCTGCTTAGAAAAGTGACCCTAGTCTAGAGAAGCTGAGGGCTTGGGCAAACTCTGATGGAGAACAAGGAGGTGATGGGAAACACAAAGTTTATTGGAACAATGGACTGAGGTATACTCAGGATGCTAAGACAGAGGGAGGTGTGATAGGCAGACAGCTTGTCATTTTCCAGGGTTACCGTGAGCAGTTGCTCGAGATAGCACACAATATTCCCTTGTCTGTTCATCTGTGAACCACGTGCACTACGCAGCGGTTGGCCCTGAATTTCTATTGGCCCAACTTCACTCAGCAGGTGAAGGAGTATTGCAGGTCTTGTCACCAGTGCCAAGAAATAGGGAAGGCAGGTAAGAAAACCCAAGCCGCCCTAATTCCATTGTCATAGTGTAGGAGCCATTTCATAGGGTAGGAATGGATATTGTGGGTCCTTTAAATATCCCCAGCTCCTCCGGGAAGATGTTCATCCTGACTGTGGTGGATTATGCCATCCTGTATCCAGAGGCTGTCGCCCTTTCCTCACTGATAACAGACAAAGTGGCAGATGCCTTACCTGTGATTTTCTCCCGTGTTGGGTTTCCACAGGGGGTTCTCACCGATTGAGGGAGTTCCTTCATGTCAGACCAGATGAAATGTTTGTAGGAGAAGTGTGGGGTGGTGCAGAGATGAACAACACCTTATCATCCACAAGCCAATGGGCTTGTGGAAAGATTTAATGGTACCCTGAAGTCAATGCTCCAAGCGTTTGCTGAACAGCATGGGAGGGACTGGAAGAAATACCTTCCCCACCTGTTGTTTGCATACAGGGAGGTGCCCCAAGAGTCGACAGGGTTTTTCCCCTTCGAGCTCTTATATGGACACCGGGTACGTTGGCCCCTAGACTTGATCTGGGAAGACTAGGAAGGCAAGCACGAGACCCTGGGAACTCCCATAGTGGATTATGTCCTTAGGTTTAGGGAAAGGCCGAAGGAGCTTATGGGGACAGCCTAGAGCAACCTGGCAGCTGCCCAACAGAAACAAAAAGTGTGGTACTACTGCAAATCCAGAGCTCACTCACACACAGTGGGTCAGGAAGCCATGGTTCTAATCCTAGTCCAGAAAGACAAGCTGCAGGCTGAGTGGGCAGGACCATACAAAGTAGTCATAAAGGTAAATGACATGAACTACATCATAGAATTACCTGACAGAAGACATGCAGAAAGAATGCACCATGTCAACATGATGAAGCCATATGCTAATAGGGCTGACATGGTGTTTGCAGTACGTAGTCCTGGGGAGGGGACGGATGAAGGAGACTCCCTTCTGGACTTGCTGGAAGAAAGCAAGTGGGAGTCCTCTGTGGAAGCAGTTAGATTTGTCACGACAACTGGCCCTGGACCAGATTCAGGAAGTAAGGGAGGTTTTTGCAGACTTTGCCCCATTGTTTAGCGCCAAGCTTGGACTAACCCCCTTAGTGGCACCATGTAGAGACAGGGACACAGATGCCCATACGTGGACAGTGTATCGCATTGTCAGAGGCTGTCCAAAAGGATATTAGGAGGGAGGTGGAGAAAATGCTGCATTTAGGGGTAATCCAGAGATCCCACAGCCCCTGGGCCTCACCCATAGTCCCTGTGCCCAAACCAGATGGCTCCACTCATTTTTGTGTGGACTATCATGGACAGAATGCAGTCACAAAGTCAGACGCCCACCCGATGCCATGGACGGACAAACTCCTGGACAAGTTGGGAGGGGCGACCTACCTTACGACTATTGACCTGACAAAGGGGTATTGGCAGGTAGAGTTAACTGCCAGAGCTAGGGAAAGGTCAGCCTTCATCACTCCAATAGGGTTAAAACTTATTTGAATTCAAAGTAATGCCTTTCGTAATGAAGAACGCCCCAGCCACTTTCCAAAGGTTGGTGAACCAGGTGTTAAATGATGCTGAGGAGTACGCAGTGGTATACCTGGATGACATTGCTATCTTTAGTGCCAGCCGGGAGGAACACCTCTCCCACCTTAAGGAAGTGCTGGGCAGAATACAGATGTCCAGATTCACTGTCAAAGCTGAGAAGTGCCAGGTGGCCATGGCTGAAGTGGCATACCCCGGGCATATTGTAGGCAGGGGGCAGCTCCATCCTAACCAAGCAAAAATAGAGGTGCTCAAGGCACGGCCCAAACCAGAAATGTAGAAGCAGGTCAGGAGTTTTCTAGGGACAGCTGGGTACTATAGGAAATTTGTACCCAATTACAGTGCCCTGGCTGTACCCCATCTGTCCTGGTAAAGAAAAGGATGCCTAAGAAAATTACCTGGGAACTGCTTGTGAAAAAGCATTTACCAGACTGAAGGAGGCACTGTGCAGTGCTCCTGTGTTGACAAGTCCAGACTATAGCAGACCCTTTATAATCCAGATGCCTCAGATGTGGGTATTGGGGCAGTGCTGGGTCAGACATCCAACTAAGGGAAAGATCACCCCATCATGTACCTAAGTAAAAAGTTACTTCTCAGGGAGCAGGCATACTCTACTGTGGAAAAAGTGTCTTGCCATGGTGTGGGTCCTAAAGAAGTTAGAGCCATACTTATATGGGCAGCATTTTGAGCTACAAACTGACCACAACCACCTGGTTTGACTGGCACAAATGGAAAAAATAATTATTATTTTCCATCTTTTGGATGCCTTCTCCCAGAAACTCATCCAACTCTCCCCCCCCCCCACTATAGGTCTGTAGATTATGCCAGGGCTAATAGTGACTCTATTCCTTGTCTCTAGGATGACCCATGGTACCTCCACCCCTCCCCATACTCCCTGCACCTCTGTCGCTTTTATGCTATCTCTCACATAAAGAGCCACTCCTCCCCCTTTTTCCCCACCCTGTCCATCCTGAACAGAGTATGGCCTGGTATGGCTATATCCCAGTCGTGGTTCTCAGTGCACCGTGATTCTGTAATGGTGACAATGTTGAGGTCAGCCTTTGCCATAATGGTTTCTAAGTCCAGAATTTTATTTCCCAGATTTTGTGCATTGGCACACATGGCCTTCTAACCTTTAGTACCACCCTTCTCATCAGCCCCCAATTTCCCTTTTGCTGTCTCTCCTTTCCACCTCTGTTCTCATTCCCATCTCTCTTCATTACTACTAACTTGTTTTTCTTTCTATTAGGTACCCTTGGGGATTTGTCTCCCTTAGTGTTCTCCCTGCTGACTACTCCACTTTGTTGGGTGGGAGGGGTCACAGTTTATGTCTCCCTGATTCCTTCTGCCACCCCCCTTCAGCTAGTTTAAATGCTCACCAATGTAAAATTTAAACCATTCACTGATGACTGTGGTCCCCCTGCTTGTGGGATGCAGGCCATCTCCCCTGTATAGGCCTTTATCCTTCCAGGTGTGACCCCAGTCCCTAATGAAGCCAAACACCTCCTCTCTGCACCATACCCTAAACCACTGGTTGAAGATCCTGATATGGAGTACCCTATCCTCTCCCTGTCATAGATAGACAGCACCTCAGAAACAGCCACTGAGCTTGCTACCAGCCTAAGATCCCTCCCTCCACTCCCTGAACTCCTCCTGTGCTATCCTTCCCCCGACCCTAGACAGGTCATTAGTCCCCAGGTTTACAATGGCATCCAGCTCCCCTTCCCTCCTGTCCTGCTGCCCTAGCAATCCTCAGGATCTGCTTTCCATCCCTCCAAACCTTGGTGCCTGGTGGGCATTTAACCTCCTTCTCCCCCTACCTTCCTGTCCCCAAATCCATCCGCCTCTCTCTTGATGGAGTCCCCACCAGGAGTTTCTTCCTTCTCCTCTGTCATCCTCTCCATCCCCCCGTAGAGTCTTCACTATGAAAGACCCCCACATCCTCCTAATAACTACCTCAGATGCCTCCATGGGACAGTCCCACTCCACCAGAGTAGTTTAGGAGTTGGTTTGTGTTACCAGATGGTATATAGATAACATTATTGCATCCAGATAGCTACTGTATGCAATTTGACCAGATATGGGTCTTTTCTAACCATTCTTAGTTATAGCCTACACCATTAAGAATTTTATATTGGCTGTGTAACAAGAGTATTCTTTAGAATGTGACTTCTTTATTGAATATGACACAGTCCCTCGGAGTTTCAGTAACATTTCTAAATTAAATTTAAATACAGTCCATTGTGCTTAAAGTGTGAACATCAGGCATATGTTTAAATGGCACATAAGTTGCTTATCTAAGTGTGAGCTACAACATTGATTTAGTCTAGAATATATTCTAGAGAACATCAATATGAATTAACTGTTAAATCGTGTGCAAGCAAATAATCGTGTTGTTGGATTCTTGTGCTGATGCATTTAGTACAGAATCTAAAAATCTGAAGTGTCTGACTGAAAAAAATATAACAGAAGGTAAAGGGAAAATGACATGCTTTCCAGAAGTAAAGCCAGATAATAGAATTACATTTCACATATTTAATCTACAGTATATTCCCTTGGTTAAATTATGTCATACTTCACATCATTGTCATACGCAGTAGTGTTAAGTAGGAATAAATTAAGTTTCATCTATTCCTCCTAGGTATTTACAGTGGCATCTCCCAGGATGAAACCCAGTTCTGCAGCATTTTGTAGCATTCTGCAAAATGCTGCAGCAAATCTACTGAATATAGCAATGTAATTTCAATGGCAATTAGTCCCTTTTGTCATTCAAGAAAATGTGTCTCTGCCAGGATTTAGTGAATTCCATAGTTTCCTGCATGACAAAAGGGACCAATTGCCATTGAAATCACATTGCTTTATTCAGTAGGTCTGCAGCAGTATACTGCAGAGTGCTTTAAAAGTGGGTTTCATCCTGGGGGATGCCACTGTACATACCTTTACATTTCAATTGTAACAAAACCATCAGATAAGGTCGGGGGATTGCTTTCAAAACAATCTGCAATACAAAGAAATATGTCAGATTTCACTGGATGATAGGACCAGCTATAACCCTCTAGAATATAACCCCACAGAAGAAATCTCAAACAATATCAGAGAGCTAATTGAAGAGATGGTGACCATTAATTGACTTAAGGAGTGGAATATCATACCCTAGGACCTCCATCATTTATAGTATTCCCAAATGCACAAAAAATGCTTAGCACTCCTTCCCCCTGCAGACATCCCATCGTATTGTGGATAGGATCAATTCTAGAGCCTCTCTCAACTTTTAACTGTCATGTATAACCCCTTATTCCAGGCATTGCCACCTACATTAGAGACAATGGCCATATGATAGAAATATTAGAGAATATCAGCAGACAGGTAATCACTGATGACTGAATCATGATCATGTGTGATATTAAAGATTGATATATACCAATAGCTCATGACCAGGGCATGTGAAGCATGGGAATTTATGTTAGATAGGAGGACACCAGGATCTTACCCACCCACTAGGTTGCTACAGGCACTGGTGGAGCTAGTCCTAACAAAAAAAATTCTTCAAATATGAGAACGTGTTTTACCAACAAAGAAGAGTCACTGCTATGGGCAGTACAATGGTGGCTAGCTATGCCAATACCTTTAAGTATGAATTTGAACTACAACACATTCTAAATGAGCACACAAATGGAAAACTTATAGAATAGAAGTGACACATTGATGACATTTTTGTATGGCAAGGTAGTCAGGAAGAGCTAGTGGTTTTCATTAGGTATTTGAACAGCAGGAATGAGAACTTACAATTTACTATGGAGTTCAACTATAGAGCAGTAGCATATCTGGATTTAAGGATTTTCTTGAATAATGGCAGGTTGGAAACAGGTTTATACAAAAAGAATACTGATTGAAATACACTGCTTCATTATAATAGTTCACACAATTAGAATCTCAAAAAAGTATACATTATTCACAATATGTCTGGGTCAAACATAACTGTAGCAAAGAATAGGACTGAAATGTGAAATTGAGGCAGATGGAGTAGAAGTTTAAGAGCCGAGGATACCCAAGTGGGGTATTTAAGGAAGCAGAAGAAAGAATTAGGGGAATTAATAGGAGACAATTAGTCTCCATTGGCAGAGGAGCACAGGGAACTGAGTCCAAAAAACTGATGTCAGCCACAAAACATGAAGAAATGATGGGACAGATTAAGGAAACCATCAAATAATACTGGCCTATCTTACAAGCTGACAGGGACATTGGAAATGTATTTACTAACAGATCATTAGTAGTGGCTAAGAGGATCGCAACAATTAAAGATAAGGTTGTGCATAAAATGCATACATACATCTGCAGCATCTACAGGTCAGCTGTTAATGGGCCCATTGAGGACAGGAATGCAGAACGGTGGATATTGCTTGGCCTGTAACCACATGAGCAAAATATTTTTTTTTTTCCATAAATAGTTTTTTTGTATTTTTTGGTGTTTACTTCTCACCCCCAGGGCCATGGTGTACACATGCGTGTACACACATGGAGGCGCATGTACACACCAGGATCTGGTGGCCCCTTCCACCCTTCCCCTGACTTTTAGTCACCACCTCTTACTGCCTGCGCGCCCACTGGACCTCCACCCAGTGGGAGCGGGACTATGGGTGGGCGGGCATCCACCCCTTGGAGGGGAGAGCCATGGCACAATCCTGCTCCAGCCCTCCCCCCAGCCAGCACCCTGGTGACCCGAGGTCATTCCTGAACCCTGGTCGCTGGCGTAGTGCAAGGTAAGGCACCAGTGCCTCAGCCCTCAGCGCTACTGGGCCGGCCTCACAAGAAATGTATTTGAAGACCCCAGTGCTACTATACAGTACAAAATTAGCACATTAAAGTCAATTTCCGATGTACCAGATGGCAGCTACCACTCACATAGTGTGGTAGCTACCCTCGGTGATAGTCATTTTAGCCAGGATGTAATATGTTTCTTGAAGTCCTATTTTTGTAAAATCACTTGTAATTTAGTTTTTATGGTGGGCTGGGCATTCATTCTCACAGCCCCAGTCCCACTGACATGCCTCTGTACTCAAGGATGTAATGACGTGTGGCCAGAGGGAGTGCGGGGGTGTGTCCCATTAAAATGAATGGGGCTCAATTTCGATTCCATTTTTAAGCTAAAAAATGGTCACTTGTGGAGTAATGAAGGACACTGCTCGACTAACATGACACTTGTTAGTCGAGCGGTGTTCTTCATTAATCCCCAAGTGACCATTTTGTAGCTTAAAAACAGAAGCAAAATTGAACCCCATTAATTTTAATGGGGCACACACCTGTGCTCTTCCTGGCCACACATCATTACGTCCTTGAGCACGGGGGGGGTATCAGCAGGACTGGGGCTGTGAGAATGAATGGCCTGCCCATCATAAAAACTAAATTATGAGTGATTTTACAAAAATAGAACTTCAAGAAATGTATTAAATCCTGGCTACAATGACTATCACCAAGGGCAGCTACCACAGTACATGAGGAGCTCCTCATATTGGAAAATTCCTTTAATTTCAATACCACTAGAGAGGTACATGTAATGTTATACCTATGCAATTGAATGTATGTGTGCAAAACATTAAGAGCCCTCAAAATACAGATATTAAAACACAAAAGGGACATTAGGAACAAGGATGACTCCCAGTGGCCAGGCATTTTAATTCACAGGGACACTGGGGGCATCACTTAGATTTTGGGGTTTGGAGTCTTTCACGTCCCATGTGATGGATGGAGACTTCAATAAGGCACTAAGAAAGGCTGAAATTATGTGGTTGCATAGGTTGAATGTTCTCACCAGGGAAGTTGGTATGAATGAGGAAGCAAAATGGATGGTTTGCTGGTATGTGGATTGTCCTGGCCCCAAGTGAGGGTGGGGTCACTTGGATAGTTTCCTGGACACCCCAGAGTCCTCTCTGGCATATAGGAATAGTGGGGACAAGGAGATGCCCTGGTGCAAAATGTGTCCAGGAAATTGGTTCTCCCTGTCTGGTTCCCATACCCAAGGGCTCTGCTTGTAGCAGGCAGGTAACTCGGTCTTCCTCAGGTTCCCAGCCTACTCGGGTGGTGTTAAGCAATGCCAGGTCTATTAAGAACAAGACCGCTGTAATAGCAGATCTTGTTGGGTCATCTGACCTGGCCTGCATCACTGAGACCTGGCTGGATGAGAATGCTTGTCCAGTTTTGGCATCATCAATTCCGGCCGGGTATTCGGTGATACACCGCCCGAGGATGGATCGTAGGGGTGGGGGTGTTGCCATCTGTTTTAGATCTGCTCTGGGCCTAATGGAAGTACCAGTGGGAACTACCAACTCCTCTGAATGTATCATGGGTGAGGGTGTGGGGTGCAGGATACTTCTCGTCTACTGTCCACCAGGAGATGAGAATGTTTTCCTGTGGGAAGTTGCAGACTTCATTATCGACCTGACATTGGGATCCCCCAGATGGTTGGTTCTGGGGGATTTCAATGCCTGGGTCGATGATGAACTCTTGCAGTTTGGTCAGGACTTCCTCCAGCTAATGATTTCGCTGGGCTTCACACAGGTTATTTCCTCCCCGACCCATATTGGTGGTCATTCATTGGACTTGGTGTTTCTCCTGGGGATGGAGACATCCGATTTGGTGGTGGAACCAGTCAGGTGGTCTGACCATCACACCATTGGGTTCAGTTTCAAAGCCACCCCCAGTAGGTAAGCCCCTATGGAGATGGTCCAGTACCGCCCTTTGAGAGGTGTTTCACCAGATGGCCTGATGGCGGTACTGTACCTGTCGGGTTTACTGAGTGAATGCATGGATCCAGGGGACCTGGTACTTGCCTATAATAAGACAGTGGTAGAGGCTCTGTATTCCATTGCTCCTGTTTGTGTTCATCCCCTCACTCTTTGCCCCAAGTCTCCTTGGTTTGATGAGAGTTTGAGGGAGTCGAGGAGAGTGGGATGAAGGTTAGAGAGGTGCTGGCGGAAGTCCAGCCTGAAGTGTGACAGACTTTGTTTGATGGACCATTATGTGGTCTATCAATCAGCAATTACCTGTAAGAAGGCAGTATTCCTGTTCAAGGAGATTGCTGCTGCACAGAATCAACCAGCTCAGCTTTTCCAGACTGTGGACAGATTGTTCAATCCAACCTGTCTTCAGCCTGGAAGTTTCTTTTCTCAAGAACGGTGTGAGGAGTTTGCTCAGTTCTTTTTAGATAAGGTTGCAGCAATCAGGTTGGGTATCCACTTGACCCTCTCTAATGGGGGCTGTGATAGTCGGCAGGAGATGTCAGATGCCCAGTTTGTGTGGTGTGACTTTAGCCTCCCCATGATCAGTGACATTGTGATGATCATTCAGTCATTGCGTCCGACCAACTGTAGTTTGGACCCGGGCCTCACACGTCTCCTAGTGGGCTGTGTGGATAAAATCGGTCCAGTCCTTGCTGAGATAGTCTGGATGTCCTTGGAGAAGGGGATCTTCCCAGATCTTCTAAAGGAGGCCGTAGTTCTGCCCCTTCTTAAAAAATCCTCCTTGGATCCAGACTGGCTAACTACAGGCTTGTCTCTAACCTTCTCTTTGTGGGTAAGGTTATTGAGAAGGTGGTTGCATCACAGCTGGACAATCATTTGACCAGCCACAATGTCTATTATTCTCTCCAATCCAGATTTAGGAAGAGACATAGTACCTAGAGAGCTCTTGTCCGGGTACTTAATGTCCTCCTAATAGCGAGAGATTGAAGGACTCAATCCATCTTGGTCCTTCTTGATCTCTCTGCGGCATTTGACATGGTAGACCATGGTATGCTATTGGGGCACCTGCGGTTCATCTGTGGACTGTCTGATATGGTCCTCAGATGGTTTTGATCTTTCCTAGAGGGTAGGTCCCAGAGGGTGGTGTCTGGGATTTTTTTCCTTGGCATCACTCCCCCTATCCTGTGGGGTGCCACAGGGTTCCATTTTGGTGCCCATGTTGTTTGCGGTGTATATGCTGCCATTGGGAATGATTATTAGGTGGTATGGCTTGAGTTTTCACTGCTATGCAGATGGCACTCAGCTATACATGTCCTTTGTGCCCAACCAGGATGCTGTCATTTTGGTTTTTAACAACTGTCTCACTGAAATCCAGGACTGGATGAATGGGAGTTGGCTGCGGTTAAACCCAGAAAAACTGAAGTGTTGGTTGTGGACCCAGGTCATCGGGAAGTGGGGTTGTTGGCGGGATCACATTCAGGTTTATGGCTTGGGGGGTGTACAGCTAACTATCTCAGACCAGGTGCCGAGCCTGGGCATTATGTTTGATGACTGTTTGACACTTAAATCGCAGGTGTCAGCAGTTGTCAAAACCTCTTTTTATCATCTGAGGAATATTGCCTAGGTGAAGCACCTGGTTCCTTCCGACAATCTTCCAACTCCGGTCCACGCTTTCGTTACCTCCCCCCTTGACTATTGCTACTCTCTTTACCTTGGGTTACCAGGGGTTGATATCCGCCGCCTACAGCTCATGCAGAATGTGGCAGCCAGGCTATTGACCGGTTCATCTAGGACCAGTCATATAATGCCTGTGCTTCGTGGACTGCACTGACTGCTAGTACGGTGGCAGATCACCTTCAAGGTTGGTTTGCTGACCTATAAGGGCCTACACGACCAGGGACCTGGTTACCTGCAAGATCTCCTTCATCCCTACTGTCCCTCCTGCTCTCTCTGATCCACTGATGAGGGATTGCTAGAGATTCCCAGGGTTCGTTTAAAGACATCTGGGGCCAGGTCTTTTAGTTTTGTGGCCCCAACCCTGTGGAATTCTCTACCTCTTCAGGTGCAAGATTGCCCAACCGTTCAAAGTTTTAAAACAGCATTGAAGACATTTCTTTTTAGTCTAGCATATGCTGATTTTTAATGTTGCAGCCATGGGTTTTAACATGTTTATTATGGTTTTTATTAATTGTTTCAATTTTTTAATGAACCTTGTACAAGCACCTTGGTTTTTGAAAAGCGCTTTTTCTAAATAAAGCTGATTTAATTTGATTTGATACTTAGATATCCCAGAATTTTCAGTTAGCTTCTACCTTTGGTTACTGCACACCCGATGGTTTAGGAAGGAACACCAGAGGAAGTTAAAAAAAAGGGGGGGGATAATTGTAGTTGGTGTTTATAACAGCTTGGGTACTAAGTCGAGAGGGTTTAGGAATCAAAAATTAATTTAGAAAAGTATTAGGTGAAATTACATGTAATGCCCCCCCTCCCATTTCATGAAACATAGAAACATAGACTTTGACATCAGTTAAGGACCGCTTGGCCCACCCAGTCTGCCCATTTCCCTACCTATTGGATAAGCTGCAGATCCTAGTTAACCAACCGCCTAATTCTTTCTAACCCCTGCCAGAATTGCCTTGTGTCTGTCCCATGCATTCTTGAATTCCCCCACTGTTTTTAACCCCATGACCTCCTCAGGAAGGCCCTTCCATGCATCCACCACTCTCTCCATGAAAAAATACTTCCTTACATTGCCCCTGAGCCATCCCCCCTCTATCTTCAAATTGCACCCCTTGTTCTTGCACATCTCTTTTTCTGAAAGATGCTACCCTCTTGGACTTTGTTTTTTCCACTGAGGTACTTGAGCATTTCTATCATGTTCCCCCTCTCCCTCCTTTCCTCGAGGGTATAAATATTAAGCTCCTTTAGTCTCTCTCTTCGTATGGCTTCTGGTGCAGACCCTGCACCATTTTAGTTGCTTTCCTATGGACTGCTTTCATCCTATCTATCTTCTAGCGGAGATGGGGTCTCCAGAACTGCACGCAGTAATCCGGATGGGGTCTCACCCACTGTCTGTACAAAGAGATAACAACTTCCTCTTTTCTACTGATGATGCCTCTCTCTATACATCCCAATATCCCCCCAGCCCCCCTTACTACCTTCTCACATTGCTTGCCTACCTTTAGGTCATCTGATATGACTACCCCCAGATCCCTTTCCACTTTTGTTGTTGTTAGTACCTCCCCCCATACTGTGTACTCTTCCCCTGGGTTTTTGTTTCCCAGGTGCATTACTTTGCACTTCTTTGCATTGAATCTAAGCTGCCATATTTTTGACCATTCCTCCAACCTTGCCAAGTCCCATCCCATCTCATCCTTTCCACCCCTACTTGTGTATCAACCCTGTTTCAGATCTTTGTGTCGTCTGCAAAGAGGCATACTTTTCTTTCCAGTCCCTCTGCAATGTCACTTATAAAGACATTAAAATGGACCGGTTCCTGTACTGAACCCTGCGGTACCCTGCTAGTAACCCCACCTTTCTTCAGAGTGAACTCTGTTTATTATTATCCTCTGTGTCCTGTTGTCCAGCCATATTTTTACCCCAGCTACCACCCTGGTACCCACTCCCAGGCTGGCTAACTTGTTTATTAATCTTTTGTGTGGGACTATGTCAAATGGCTTGCTAAAGTCTAGGTAGGTCATGTCCACAGACCCTCCCTGGTCTACTACTTTGGTCACCCAGTCGAAGAAGTTGATTAGAGTCATCTGACATGACCTTCCCATTGTGAATCCATGCTGCCTTGGGTCCTCTGCCCCACTGGCCTCTAGGTACTCAACAGTTCTTTCTTTCAGAAGTGATTCCATCATTTTTATGTTGCTTGCACGCATGTGCAAGAAACATAGTGCCATCATCGGAGATTTCGGAGGTGTGTCACCCCCTCCTCCAATTCAGTCAGTGTGTTGGCAGGTGCGGCCCCTGTAAGCCAATGCATTCTGGAGCTGTCTATGACACACTCCTAAATGCAGTGGCATACAGTTGAAAGGGGGAGCTACGCTTGAGTGAGCAGCGATAAGATAAGGCTACTCACGCACAACTCCCTCCCCACAGACAGAAGCCCACACACAGGCATGCGGCCCCCTTGCCACGCACTGTATATAGCCGACAGGGGCCCAATCCCGTCGGCTGTGCTGCATTCCCCCGCCTCCCCCAAACCCTTCTGAAATGCCACGCTGGGTGCCCACCCCAGCGTGGCAAGTAATCTAGCGATGGAGGTGCCCAACTCTGCCAGCTGAATGCACCCCAACGTCCTTGTGCCACACTGGGAGCCCACCCCAGCATGGCAAGCAATCCTAGGCTGACGGGGTGCCCAATCCCCATCGGCTGAGCGCACCCCAACCGTCCTTGTGCCACGCTGGAGCCCACTCCAGCATGGCAAATGTCCCCACGTCGTCCGTTTTTTTTCCCAGTAAAGAAAAACGGTCCCAGTAGTCTCCCTGCCCCTCCCACAATCCGCACTCACCAACTGGCGCATCTAGCCTCCTGACACCCCTCACCCCATACTTACCTCCGAGCTCGTGCGACGATCTTCGTGGATCGAACACGCCTGCACTCTTCAAAGCCGACCGTGAACTGAGGAAATGCTGGTAAGCTGTATAATGGGCTAGATGGGGGTTTCAACTTTGTTGCATATCTCAGGCATTTTGCCATATTTTCAACATGGGGTTTTGGGACCCCTTCTCATGATTGATGTCACTGTCATGGCGTTATTCAGGCCAAGGGTGATTTCGCAGTCACTGCGCAGTCACTGTGGAAATCACCCTTCGGGCCTGAATAACACCATGATAGTGACATCATTCATGAGAAGGGTTCCCAAAAACCCCATGTTGAAAATTTGATGCCAAAATTCCAAAAAATGACTGTTTTACGAGCGTGCATTGCGCAGTTCCTACGCAGGCTCGTAAGTTCGCGAATTTTCAATATTTTCAGTCCAGATTTTCAACATTGCCATTTTACCACACCTTCTTACGAGTAGTATAGTTGTCATTTTCACATCTCACCCAAAATGTAGTCACCATGTAGCTATAAATGGCGCAGTCGGTGTGTGAATTCAATGTACGGGACACATTAAGAAAATCACAGTGATGCTGTTCATGAGCAGAGGTCTTAAAATGGCTATGTTGAAAATTTGGTGAAAAAATTCCTCAAAATGACTGTTTTACGAGCGGGCGTTGTGCAGTTCCTACTCATGCTCATAAGGTCGCGAATTTTCAATATTTTCACTCCAGATTTTCAACATTGCCATTTTACCACACCTTCTTATGAGTAGTACAGCTGCCATTTTTCACATCTCACCCAAAATGTGTTTCCACCCAGGTAGCGCACAATGGCGCAGTCGGTGTGCGAGATCAATGTACAGGACAAATTAAGAAAATCACAGTGACACTGTTCATGAGGTGAGGTGTTAAAATGGTTATGTTGAAAATTTGGTGAAAATTCCAAAAAATGACTGTTTTATGAGCGTGCGTTGTACAGTTCCGATGCACGCTTGTAAGTTCGTGAATTTTCAATATTTTCACTCCAGATTTCCAACATTGCCATTTTACCACACCTTCTTATGAGTAGTACAGCTGTCATTTTTCACATCTCACCCAAAATATAAGCTTGCTCTATGTAGCGCAGCATACCATGCAGTCGGTAAAGCGAAATCAATGTGCTGGTTAAATTAAAAATCACAGTGACACTGTTCATGAGCAAAGGTCTTAAAATGGCTATGTTGAAAATTTGGTGGAAAAATTCCAAAATATGTTTTACGGAAGGCATGCTGTACAGTTCCTATGCACGTCAGAAGTTCGTGAATTTTCAATATTTTCACCCAGATTTTCAACATTGCTATTTTACCACACCTTCTTATGAGCAGTACAGCTGTCATTTTTACATCTCACCTAAAATGTGTTTCACTTTATGTAGCACAATGGCGCAGTCGGTGTGCTAAATCAATGTCTCGGGACAAATTAAGAAAATCACAGTGACACTGTTCATGAGCAGAGGTCTTAAAATGGCTATGTTGAAAATTTGGTGAAAAATTCCTTCAGATGTTCTGCAATATTACTAATGAAGACATTGAACAGAACTGGCCCCAGGACCGATCCCTGCAGCACCCCACTGGTCGCCCTCTCTCCTAGACTGCATACCATTTACCACTCTCTGCCTCCTGTCTGTTAGCCAGTTTCTAACCCATTTTACCACCCTTTCCCCATGTCCAGCCTACCCAGCAAGTTTTCAGCCTCCTATATGGGATGGTGTCAAAGGCTTTGCTGAAATCAAGGTAGCGTTGTCCACTGCCCCACCCTGATTCACTTCCTTTGTCACCCAGTCAAATAAATCAACCAGATTTATCTGACATGATGTCCCCACTGTGAATCCATGTTGTCTATGGTCCTGGGTTCCGATGGCATCTAGATGCCCCACTATCCTTTCTTTAAGCAATGTCTCCATGATCTTCCCCACTACTGAGGTGAGGCTGAATGGCCTATTGTTCCCTGCCTCCTCCCTGCTGCCAGACTTGTGTAGAGGGACCACATGTGCCCTCCTCCAATTCACTCATGTTGAATGACTCAGTGAACATGGCTGCCAGAGGTACAGCTATCTCCCTTTGCAGTTCTGTTAATATCCTTGGGCGTATGCCATCTGGTTCCATCACTTTGTCTACCTTCAATTTAGTGAGCTCCTGCAGGACTCTTTTGCCTTTGAATGGACTATTGTCCACCTCCTCACCCCCTTGGCAACTGCTGTACTGCTGTGGCCCTTGCCCCTCCCACTCTTCTGTGAATACTGAACGGAAAGACATAGTGGATGTCTTGGGAGGAAGGCATGAAACTGTCACTTCCAAATACCTAAATAGCACATACAAGCAATCAACATTCGGCATTGACAAATGCTTGTTCCTACTGTACCACTGAAATTAAACTAATAGACCACTGTAGTCTGTAGTCATGAGTCTAATTTTAAATACTGTAATCAAACATATAATGAGGCATGACTTGAATGTAGCAAGCAAGAGTTCCAAGTGGCACAACTTTCAGATTATATATCAGTTTAAACGGGGAGGTCCAGTAGATGACCAGTGAGCACTTTCTGATCTTTTAGAAGTGCAAAATAAGTAGACATGATTACATCACCAATAAGGTGCAGCATGCACACAGGTGTACTACAAAGCAATCATATTACATGTAGGCTATTGCTGCACACTCTGATGCTTTCAAAACATGAACCCACCAAGATGACTTTTACAGAATGAGTTTTTGAAGATTTAAACAAATGAATTGTGCATTTAGGGCAAAAAGCTCAAAACATGTGCTCTTAACTTACGGAAAACGGCAGTAGCCTTAGGAAACAGAGCAAAAGTATTTGAAACATATGGCGTGCAGTCAGGTAAAAATGAGCTGACTTAAAAGTTACAAGATAGAATAATTATAACAATGGAACTTGCACTGCTTTCACAGTGAAGTGAAGAATTGTTAAAATCTAAACAAAATGAAAAAAATCCATGGCAAAAAGCTTAAAACGTTTTTTAACTTACAGAAAAAATGGCAGCAGCCTTCGAAAATGGAGCAAAAGTATTTGATACTGATAGCATGCAGCCGGATAAAGATGAGGTCATCTAAAAATTACTAGACTGGGAAACTATAGTGAGGAAAGTTACATAGCTGGTATAGTGAAGGAGTGAGAGAGGAATTTCAGGTATTGAACACAAGTAGCTCAAAGGGTTAGAAAAGTAATGACACTGCTGAAAAATGGAGCAATGCAGGTGAAGAGTGTTGTGTTACTGTGTTGTTAAGAGTTATGTTATGTGACTAACAAAATGAGATTCAAAACAAAAAAGGGTATGGAAAACGTAGAGAGTATAAGTATTTTAGCTGGTTCACTCACTGTTGAGTTGTTTATCAGTAGCATGTTAAAATGATGAATGAAATAATATGGATTCTCTACTTTTTCTCGTTAGGCTATGCCTGTGGTTCAATGGGCGGAGCAACAACGTCACTCCGCAATCAGGCCTTAAAAGGCTACTCCTCCTGGACTGTTCCAGGATTCATTTCTCCATTGCCCCACCATCCTCCCTTCCCCTCCTCCTCCAGTGACATGTCTCTTTTCCATGGGTTTCTTCTTATGCTACCTTTAGCCAAGGGCATCATTGCGGAACCCTCCTCTAGGGTTCCTCACCATCATACCACTGTAGGGTGGTATATCCCACAGATAGATAGGTGAACAGCCACAATGTATCTAAGTCACATAAGCATACATCATATCAAGTTGCGTAAGCACATTGAACTCACTTTATATCCCTGGCTGAAAACCTCTCCCTCAAGTCGTGTCCTGCTGCTGGCCCTGCTCTTTTGAGCAGGAAAAGACAGGGACACTGGGTTCATGACTGTGACATTGCTCATATCTATCAGGGAAGATATGAGTGCCCTAACCACTTTAGATAGCTGGGCCGGCTGACAATCAGGGATACAAAAAGAGCTGCCATTTTTAGGCATATACAATATATTAGAGAGTTCTGAATTTAAAGTGCAAACTATTTGAATTTATTAAAGTTTGCTACTAGATATACAGAAAGACATATATTAAATATAAAATAAAAATTATCAATTTAAAGATGACCATTTGAATAAGCTGTTAATGGATATTTTGAATCTCTTTTTGTTGTTATGGGGATCAATCTGTATTACACGTACTGTAACTATGCTGAATCGCCAGCAGGGGGTTGGTTTAGTGAATCTTGATGCCTTTCTGTTATGTATAGATGTGTAAGTTTTGTAAATTTGCAGCACTGATGTTATCAAGGATTGAGTACTGTCTCTAAGATTTATAACAGAATTTATAACAGAGTTTAACAAAGAGCAAGGTATGAAAGTCTGCACAGCATGGGAATTTCTTGAAAAAAACTGCACTTGTAAAGAAGTTTTTTACTGATTTTTGCAAAATGACCAGTAGTATTCTGAAAGATGAATAATTGGTGTTTTTTGTTTGTTAACTTTTTAGAAATTAAGTTCCTATAACGGCAAAATGTTGGGGTGGATTATAAATGAAGTGACTGAATACTGGAATATTCAAGTTTCGACATTGGTTGTTCTTTTTTGCAAATAAGAGGAAGAGCTCCCCACCCTCTTTGCTCTATGTTGGACTTCAGTGACCACAGGGGGAAGCTCCCAAGGGCACAAGAAGTGAAGAGTGCAGCTACACACAACAATCCAAACATTTGTGGCTACTGTACAGAGGCCTAAGTATACTGGGTGTCATCCTTAAAGACAACCACCACAAAAATGGCTCCAAAAGTCAGCACTGTAATTGTTAAAGAGTATAAGTGTAATTGTGCAAAGCATGAATATATAAAAATGTGCAACATACAGATTCATTTCACAACAGCCAAAGCAAGACACAAGAAGCTGAGGTGCTTACTGACTACTCCATAGAAAGAGGCAACCATGGGCTAAAACAATTTCAGGGCACCACAGGCAGAGCAAAATGATCTATGACACTATTATTTACAGAGTTTTGATAGTAACAGAGAAACCAAAGCTATAAAGAGTAGTTTAGATTAGCAGTTACAGTAGCTGTTTAACAGGATATGGGTACACTGCACTGGCTTAAAGGGCCCTATCCTAGAGATTTTGAGGGTAGTATCCAGGAGGGAGTTCATCCAGTGGGGGGGTCCTATAGGAAAAGGATCTTTGGCCAGCAGTGGTCCTTACGAAGAGGATGCAGAAAGTAGTAGTGCTAGAGCTTCTGGTGGCCCTTGTCAGCATGCACTCTTGAAGGAGCGATAGACAGCCCAGGGGAGCTAACCCTAGTTGTATTTTTTTGGCCATTAGGCAGGATTGATAGAGAAAATGCCCCTGGAAATTTAGCCAGGATGACTGTAGATAGAGGTCACAGGTATGTGTAAGGTGATCACAGCCTGTGGCCAGATGGCAGGCTTTGTTGAGAGTGCATTTTATGCTGGACGGGGCAGTGTCGGAGGCAGCACCATATATAATTATGCCATAGTCTACTAGGGGAAGGATGGAGCTAGAGAAGTCTAATTGAAGGGTAATAGGGGGGAGCTAGGGCCTATATTTGTAGAGGAGGCCGATTCTAGTGTTAATGGCAGAGCAGGTCAATGTAATATGCTCATGGAAAGTAAGGGCAGAGTCAAGAGTGACCCTTAGGTATTTAAAAGTTGAGACTGCATCCAACATGGCAGCCTGTGAGTTTAGTAGGGATAATTTGGTCATGCTGTTTTTATGTTGAGGGTGGGCAAATAGCATGACCTTTGTTTTCCTGTAGTTGAGGACAAGTTTGTGGGAGGTGAACCATGATTCTGTTGCAGTGAAGGAGCCCTGTGAGGAGTTTTGAAGCTGGGTAGGGTCAGGGTGCCGGCTGAAAATTACAGCATCATCAGCGTAAAGGAGCAGGTGCTCAGTGGAGGCTAAAGGGAGGGAGTTTAAGTATAGGGAGAAAAGAAGAGGGCCAAGGATGGACCCTTGAGGGATGCCCGAACGGACTGGGAGGCTGGCAGAGAAGGTGCTATTTATTTTTGCTTGCTAGGTATGGCCATTGAGATAGCTGGAGAACCAGACTGCAGTTTCTGAGGAGACTCCAACAGAGGGGATGGTGTTTATTAGCAGGCTGTGATTGATGGTATCAAAGGCCTTGGACAGATCAATGTAGACAGATCCAGCCAGGTCTCCCTGGTTGACTGCTTCATGGAGGAAGGAGGTAAATTTGAGCAGGGCAGTGGTGGTATTGTGCCCTTTCCAGAAACCATGCTGTTGATTGCACAGTAGGCGGTGTGTGTCCAAATATTCTATAAGTTGATCTGCAGCTATTTTTTCCAGGGCTTTTGAGAGAGGAGGAAGTATAGAGATGGGCCTATAGTTACTGGGGGAGGTGCAGTCACCATTTTTGTGAACTGGAATGATGATCGCTTTTTTCGATAAGGTAGGGAACTGTCCAAGGCATAAGAACATGTTCAGTATTTTTGTAAGAGGGGTAAGGACTGCATCAAGGGTTAAGGAGAGCAGCTTGGCATCCAGTGAATCACCACTATGTCTTGACTTTCCAAGGAACTTGGCATGATATGAGCGAGCAACACTCGGGGAGATTGTTTTGAAATAAAAAGGTGGAGCACTGGGGGGCAGTGGAGAGTGTCCAGTGGGAGTGTTAAAGAAGTCAGGAGGGAGGATAGAGCTGAGGTCTGAGAAAGAGACATTTAAGGCATTAGCTATCTTGTCAGGGTTTTGGGTGGTGACACCGTCAACGATAATCATGGAAGGAGGAGGGGGGAGCCTTTCCACTTAGTTCCTGCATATTGTCCCAGAACCTCTTCCCATCACCCCAGGTGGCAGTGAGGTTGGATTGAAAGTAAGCTGCCTTAGCCTTGCGGATTGCCCAGATGCATGAGTTTCGGGCAGCACGGTACTGATTTTAAAAGCTATTCTGATCAGAGCTGACATAAAAAAAATCTTAAATATTTTTTCTTTTCTCATGGACACTAGAAATAGAATGTCAGATTTCACTCCATTAAACCTGTTTTTCCATTTTTTTATAGCCTTTGCTAAGGCAATCTTCCCAGAATGCAATCTGTCATGGGGGTTGGAATTGTTTTAATCATGAAGCATTGGTGTTAGCAATACATTTAAAAATACCATTTTTAATTGTCTTTACTATTAATCATGCAGTTTCATGTCAAGGCACATTTTTGGGGGTCAAATTATTTTAAACATGGGCACAGTACTTGGTAAATACAGCCTTTGATGATAAAGTGTATTTTTTCTTTCAAGTTTGAGAAGTATGTATTATATATAAGTGTAACCGTATTGTAAATGGTTAAATATATTCTGTTCTGTTCTGTTCTGTACTGTTCTCCACTGCACAGGCATGTCTGTGAGCCAACTAACTGGGGTTTCTGTAAGACAACAGCTACTAAATAGCCATGTTGTAAATGGTTAAGTAGGGAGTGGTTTAAGGCTCTGAGCTACAAACCTGGAGACCTGGGTTTGACTCCCACAGCCCCCACTTGCATACTGTGTGACCCTATGCAAATCACTTAACTTCCTTGTGCTCCCAAGTCACACATGTAAACAAGCTTTCAGCTTAGTGTGTCTCTCCTGGTAAAAAAAAAAAAAAACAAGCATTTGTCAATGCTGAATGTTTGATTGCTGGCATTGGTATTGGGGGGGGTCTGCCTTTGGGTTGTCAGGCATAACGGCCATGCCATTCCACCACACCCTACCCTGCAGACATTGACAAGTGTTACGGTGTGCCTTGGGGTCTTTGGCCCTTATGCTCACCCCATTCCATCAGGAAATACAGTGAGATGGGTGCAGTATAGGAGAATGGGGTGAACTTTGGGGCCAAAGAGTCCAAGGCACACCTCGATGCCTCTCACTGGTGCAAGGTGTGGGTGGGGGTAGAATGATATGAGCATTACAGGTGGCAATCCCAAATCACACTCATGATGCCTGTTAGTCTGTACAGGGTGGGGCGTTATGGTCAGAAACCCTAATGCCTCATTGGTATTTTTACTCCAAATTTTCAACATGGGTTTTTTGAGACCCCCACCTTATGAACAGTGGTAATATCAGTTTGTTAGCTGAAAGCTGATTTTGGTAAGTGACTACGGCATTTGGCACCACAGGTGTGAAAACCATTTCAAACAGGATGTGGAAAATGATAGCTGCATTGTTCATGGGGAGGTGTAAAAAATGGCAATGTTGAAAATCTGCAGTGAAAATAGCAAAACAACTGGTGAAGTCACGAGCGTGCGTAGAAACTGCGCAATGCACACCCTTAATGTAATTACTTTGGGGATTTTTTACAGCAGTTTGTCAACACAGGCACTTTGGGACCTCCGCTCACGAACAGTGTCACTATAATTTTCTTAATCTGTTCCGAACACTGATTTCCCACAGCGACCACGTATTTCTGCGCAGAAAGTGTGAAAACACATTTCGGCCATGTTGTGAAAAATTACAGCTGTACTGTTCAAAAGGCAGTGTGAAAAATGCCAGTGGCGAAAATCTGGACTGAAAATATTACAAATTCATGAACTTGTGAAGGTGCGTGGAAACATAGAAGCATAGAAGTTGACGGCAGATAAGGACCGCAAGGCCCATCCAGTCTGCCCATTTCTTTTTCTACCTTATAAATGTGCCATCGGCCTTTGCTCTGTCAGTGGCCTATCTATTCATAGTCATTTGTATTGCTCCCTTATGCCTATCCCATGCCTGTTTGAAGCCCTGCACTGTATTCATAGCCACCACTTCTTGTGGTAAGCCATTCCATGCATCCACCACCCTTTCTATGAAAAAGAATTTCCTCATATTCCCCCTTAATTGGCCTCCCTCTAATCTCATGCTGTGTCCTCTTGTCCTGCTATTTTTCTTATATTTAAACATGTTAGACTCTTTCACCTTGTTTATGCCCTTAAGGTGTTTGAATGCCTCGATCATATCACCTCTCTCCCTCCTTTGCTCAAGGGTATACATATTGAGCTCTGTTAATCTGTCCTCATATGTCTTCTGATGCAGTCCCTGCACCATTTTGGTTGCCCTTCTCTGGACTGCCTCAATTTGGTTTATGCCCTTGTGAAGGTGTAGCCTCCAATACTGCACGCAGTACTCCAGATGGGGCCTAACCAGTGTCTTGTAAAGAGGGATTATTACTTCCCTCTTACAACTTGTGATACCCCTACTAATACACCCTAACACCCCCCTAGCCTTACCTACTGCTTTAGAGGTCTGCTTGGATGATTTCAGGTCATCAGTGATGATGATGCCCAAGTCTCTTTCTTCCTTTGTGACTGCTAGCAACTCCCCTCCCAGCCTATAGGTGGCTTCAGGGTTTCTTTTCCCTATGTGCATGATTTTGCACTTCTTTGCATTAAATCCCAATTGCCACTCTTCTGACCATTTTGCTAGTTTATCCAGATCTCTTCTCATTCTGCCCACCCCATCTGGATCATCTATTCTGTTGCAGATCTTGGTGTCATCTGCAAACAGACAAGCCTTACCCTCTAGTCCATCTGCAAGGTCACTAATGAAGATGTTGAAGAGAGGACTGGCCCCAGGACTGATCCCTGAGGTACCCCACTTGTGACTTGCATCTCTTCTGACTGTATAGCCTTTACCACCTCTCTCTGTTTTCTGCCCGTCAACCAGTTTGCCACCCAGTTGACCAACTTCTGACCCATCCCGAGCCTACCCAGATTATTTATCAATCTTCTATGTGGAACAGTGTCAAAAGCTTTGCTGAAGTCAAGGTAGGTGACATCAACTGCTCCCCCTTGGTCCACCACTCTGGTTATCCAGTCAAAGAAATCTATGAGATTAGTTTGACAGGACCTTCCTTTTTGTAAACCCATGCTGTCTTGGATCCTGTGCCCCTATGGATTCCAGGTGTTGCACTATCCTTTCCTTAAGGACTGCCTCCATAATCTTGCCCACTACTGAGGTAAGACTGACTGGTCTGTAGTTCCCCGCCTCCTCCCTGCTACCACTCTTGTGGAGCGGGATCACATGAGCCCTTCTCCAGTCTTCTGGGACCTCTCCTGTGCTCAGAGACTCACTAAACAGTTCTGCTAATGGCTCTGCTAGTTCCACCTTTAGCTCCTTAAGTACCCTGGGATGTATGCCATCAGGTCCCATTGCCTTATCCACCCTGAGCTTAGTGAGCTCTTGTAGGACCCTTTCTTTTGTGAAGGGAGTAGTGCTCACCTCCTCCCTCCCCTGTGTCCATGATGCTGAGCTGTGGGTCCTGCCCTACCTTCTCTTCAGTAAATACTGAGCAAAAGTATCTATTTAGGATAGATGCCTCTACAGGTCCTCCTCCTCACATGCTCCCTTTTCTCCATTAAGCTTAGCAATACCCACTCTGGACTTTCTCCTTTCACTAATGTATCTATAGAAAGTCTTGTCACCTTCTTTTACTGTTCATGCTAGTGTTTCCTCAGTTTGGGACTTTGCCTGCCTTACTGCCTTCCTGCTTCCCTTAGGGAAGTTTGGTATGCCTCCCATCTTCATCCCGCTGTGTTCCCTTATATTTCTGAAGGCCAGCCTTTGGCTTTGACCTTTCTGCTATTGTATTTGAGAACCAAAGTGGTTTCCTTCTTCTTTGCACTTCCTTTTCTGTCTAACACAATGGGATGTTGCTTCAAGTATTGCATCCTTATTGCTTGCCCACTTTGCCTGTACCCCTCACATGTGTTTCTTTTGCCAGGGCTAGCTTAACTCTGTTGGCCATCTTATCAAAGTCAGCTCCTCTGAAGTCCCATATTTTTGCCTTGGAATGGGATGATTTAGATGTAGTAGCCAAATTGAACCTTACCATGTGATGGTCACTGGCCCCAGGTGACCTTCTACCTGGAGATCTGTGATCCCTTCTTTGTTAGTCAGTACTAGATCTAGGATAGCCCTGTCTCTTGTGGGTTGCTGTACCAGTTGTTTGAGGCCCTCCTGCAGGAATCCACTATGTGTCTAGTTCTGGCAGATGTTCCTGCTGGTATTGACCAATCTGTATCTGGCATGTTGAAGTCTCCCATTATCAGAACCTCCCCTTTAGCTGTCATGTTTTGTACATCTTCTAACAGTAATGTGTCTATGTCCTCCCCCTGGTCTTTGGGCCTGTAGACAACCCCAGTTCTTATGGCTGTCCCATTTCCTGTTTCCAGGGTGACCCACAGTTCTTCTGACTCCTTATGTGTATTCTGAATCTCTGTAGCTTTGATATTTTCATTGACATACAGGCCACTCCGCCCCTTTTTGCACCTCGGTTCTTCTGAACAATACATAGCCAGGTACTGAAGTCTCCCAAGTGTGGTTACTGGTAAACCACTTCTCATTAATTGCTACTATGTCCAGTTTAGCCTCTGACATTATTGCCTGCAGGTCTGGGATCTTATTTCCCAGGCTGTGAGCATTTGTGTACATGATTTTCCATTGGCCAGATTTTGGTATGTTAGTTGTTGGGTGAAGTTTGGCATTACCCCTGTGCATCGTATGGGGAGACAAACCTTTTTTCTTACCTGGTGATGCAAATGAACTGCAAACATGCTGAATCCCTGTTTGACCACTAGCTGAGGGGGGAGGGGTGTTCTTCCCATTCGACGTATGGGGTGTTGCACCCCTCTCCCCATTTGCTAGTTTAAATATTGTGCAAAGACATCAAACTTCTGCCCCAATGCACTGACTCCCTCCTTAGTCAGATGCAGTCCATCAAATTTAAAGAACTTTTGCTCCCAGAACTGTTGCCAGTTCCCTACAAATCTGTGTCCTTATTCCTGGCACCATCCCCTGAGCCACATGTTTAGCTCCCCTATCTCCCCTTCTCTGACCTTCCGTCCATCTGCTCCCCTCTCCCAGACTGGCAGAATCTCAGAGAAGGAGATGCCGGACGAAATAGATGATAGTTTGTCACCCAGCCTGGTCCGGTGTTCCTTGGTCTCCACAACTGACCAGCTGGCAAGATCATTAATCCCTATGTGTACTAGGACATCAATGTTTTCTCCTGCTTTGTGAACAATTTTAGCAATGCGGTCAGTGTCTCTCCATGCTGATGTACCTGGGAGACATCTGACCATTACCCCTGGCTGGAGATGGGTATCAACTCCCCGAATCATGGAGTCTCCTATGATCAGAAGTATTTTGGATTTCCTTTTTGCTTTTTTGTTTTGGTTCCTGATTTGGGTGAGTTTTGTTGTTAGCTCCTGTGTTGCAGTGTCCTGTTCTGCAGTGTCTTCTGCCTCTTTGTTTGATTTCAGAGATAGAGGCAGATACCTGTTTGTAGTGTTTATATGTTTTTTGGAGGTAATATGTTGGACAGCAGAGAGTGATGGGGCACCCGATTTGCCCCGCCTAACCACCTGCCAACCTCCTGGACCAACTACCCTCTGCGGTCGAGGTTTTTCTGTTGGATGCTGGGGAAATGCCGGGTGGTTCTTATAATGTATTTCCTCTTGAATATGAAATTTGAGGCATGCAATATCTGCCCATGCTGCACTTAGATGATCCCTAAGATCTTCAAAGGCCCAGCATGTAGGACAGTGTCCTAAATCCTATAAGACTGTCCTTCTGAAAATTGTTCCACAGTACCTGCAGTTAATGATATCCATTCCAGATAAGTTGCTGGGTTTATAACCTAGTCAGAGTAATTAGAAGGAAAAAAATGAAAAAAAAAATGCAAGTAATGGTTTGATTGTGTTTTGTTTAACTTGTTATAACAAGTTAAATTACTAGTGCTCCTGTAAATGAGCTCACCTGTGGAGCCCCACTGATCCACCCTTCCTGCTCTGCCACAGGAAATGTCACAACTGTACCTATAAAAGGAGTGTAGTGTGGGTGGTTGGGATGGGTGGGTGGCTGGGCCCTTCCCTGCTGAAAAGAAGAACCACGGACGAAAGAACAAGGAGGTAAGAGCAGAAACTATCAGTCAACAACAAATGCAGTAACCCTGAAAGCTTATCCTAATGTTAGATAAAACTGTAAAACCTGTAAAGCACCACCTGTAATAATTTCAGAGAAGATATACCCTGTAAGAAACACTTTGAATCAGAGAAAAAAAAAGCAATGAAATATTAGCAACAAACAGTAGCAATCCCTGTGAGTAAAAAATAAAAACACCACCACACAGTAAATCTGTTTAGCCAAAATAAGTCTTAATCCTTTTCTCTTGCTCTGGTAAGTTTCTCTACTCTGCCTTTCAAGCAGTCTTAGAAGGAAAGAGCTCAGGTGAAGCTAGGTGCCTTGGCCAGCAAACCAAGTCTTCTACCTCCAAGCTATCAACTAACCTGACTTTTTAACCCTTCTTTCTGTTGGAAATTACTGACAGTTTGCCAGCTCCACACCCCACATACACACCTAATCCTTTGGAAGAGCTGTGGGAGGAAAGCAATTAGCTCCTTCAATGTGAAAAGGAGACTGAAACACCTCTGAGACAACAAACCTTTTCAACAAACCAAAAATAAAACAAGAATAAAATAAAACACAGTGTCAAACAGTAATTTTGCTTAGCCCAATGATAAAAAAGTCACAAAAAAGTAAGCTCCACCTGTAATACAGTAATTTCAGAGAAGATATACCCTGTAAGAAACACTTTGCTACAGAGAAAAATAAAGCAGTAACAGAAGTTATACCTTGCAAAAGACAATTTGAATCAGAAGATTACAGCAGTAATCTGTTAGCACACACCTGTAGGCACACCTTGTAATAATGCAGAAGAATGTGTACCAGCAACAACAATTTGAATCAGAGAAAAATAATGCAATGAAATGTTAGCAACAAACAGTAGCAATCCCTGTGAGTGAAAAATAAAAACAACACCACACAGTAAATCTGTTTAGCCAAAATAAGTCTTAATCCTTTTCCCTTGCTCTGGTAAGTTTCTCTACTCTGCCTTTCAAACAGTCTTAGAGGGGAAAGAGCTCAGGTGAAGATAGGTGTCTTGGCCAGCAAACCAAGTCTTCTAACTCTAAACAGTGCAATGGTCACTCGTAACACAGTCATTTTATGGACTTTTTTCACGAAATTTTCAACATAGCTATTTTAAGACCTCTGCTCATGACCAGTGTCACTGTGATTTTCTTAATCTATCCCAAACATTAATTTCACACATGGACTGGGTAGAAGCTGAGCCATTTTTGGCAGAGAGGGATCGCCTTGATTTGGAGACTGTGGTCCTGAGGCTGGGTTCTTTTTTTTGAGGACTTAGCGGCTTTTGCTTTTGGACTGTTGCGTCATCGGTGTCAGTTTTCTGGAGCGAGTGAGCAGTGAAAATTCTGGTCTGAACCCAGGGTGGTGCATCTTGGGGGACGACCGGGGGGGGGAGTGAGTTTCTTTAAATCCTAGCCTGAACCCAGGGTGGTTTACTGGGGCAGTTGGCTGCGATGGGAGATTGGGGTGGTACTCTCGGAGGACAGGCCCCAGTGTGCCCATGGTCTCTGGGCTTTGTGAAGGGCAGGCTGGAGAGCTTGTTCGTGTGGATCCAGTCACTGGTCGACTTTCTCAGTGGCATCTGGGTGGACGACCGGGGGGAGAATCTCTTTTTGGCTGGTGGCTTGAGCCCACCTTTAAATGGCTGGGATTAATCTTCAAGGATTTTAGCTACAGCAAAGGTCTGTTTTATTAACTTGGAACTTACAGATCCTGTCTGAATACTACCCAGGTCAGATTGTTCTTTTTTCTTTTCCCCCTGTATATTTCGGTGAAGCAGTGAGAGTGCTTTGTTTTCTGTATTCAAGATCAAACTGTGTGACTGTTTACTTTGCCTAAGTGAGAGATAGACTTGAGACTAATACCTCAGGGGTGGGAGCTCTGAGGGTTTCTTCCATTACTTTCAGTTTTTAGTGGTGTACAACTGGAAGGAAACTGAGACTTTGTGACCAAACTGTTATAAATTCCTTTGGAGGAGCTAAAATCTGCCTAGACTACTTAAAATCCTTTCTTGTTAAAAATAGGAAGTGGGGCTGTTGTTTAAGACATTTTAGTGGGTTTGATAGTATTAATCAAATTGGTTGATTAATAGCTGTTTTAAATATTTGGTAGCATGTGTTGGGACCGAGCTTCCGTGGGCAGGCGCTACTCCCCTTCCAGGCTGAGGGACCTGCGTCCTTTCGAAAGCCCCCCATTGCTACCCAAGGTATATTGACATTGTTGTGCCTTAAGGATTGAACGGAGGAGGCGGAGGGGGAGGGGTTCCTCGGCTATGAGGGGGGCAGCGGAGTGGGCGAATTAGGGTGGTGAGGTCAGAGAGACACCCTGGGGTGAAATGGGTCCAGGATAGGGGGGTGTGATGTCTGGTTCCCATACCCAAGTGTTCCACTGAGAGTGGGCAAGTGGCCCACTCCTCCAAGGCCTCTCATCCAACCCGGTCAGTGTTATGCAATGCCAGGTCTATGAAAAACAAGACAGCAATTATTGCTGATCTTATTGAGTCATATGACATGGCTTGCATTATCGAGACCTGGCTGGACAAGAATGCTGGTCCCATATTGGAGTCAGCAGTTCCAGCCGGTACTTGGTAATACATCACCCGAGGTTGGATCGAAGGGGCGGGGGGGTCGCTATTTGTTTTAAATTGGAATTGGGCCTTGTGGAGGTTCCAGTGGTGTACCCTAGATCCTTTGAGTGTATCATGGGAGCAGGTGTGGGTAGCAGAATCTTACTCATCTACTGTCCACCTGGTGACGAGAAAGTTTTTCTGCAGGAAGTTGCAGACTTCATTGTCGACCTGGTGTTGAAGCCCTCCAGGTGGTTGGTCCTGGGGGACTTCAATGCCTGAGTCAACGATGAACTCTCACACTTTGGTCAAAACTCCTCCAGCTGATGATTTCATTTGGCTTCACACAGGTTGTTACCGTTGCCACCCATATCCAGGGTCACTTTTTGGATCTGGTGTTCACCCTGGGGATGGATATCACAGAACTGGTGGTGGAACCAGTTGGGTGGTCTGACCATCACTCCATAAAGTTCAGTTTCGCAACCCCCCTTGTGAGACCTACCCCTTTGGAGATGGTCCAGTACCGCCCTTTGAGGGGAATTACCTCTGAGGGTCTGATGGCGGTACTGGACCTATCGAGTTGGCCTATGGAGTGCATGAAACCAGATGCCTTAGTAGTGCACTATAATAATATGGTGCTGAGGGCACTGGATTCCATAGCACCTATCCGTGTTCCCCCCCTCTCCCTTCGCCCTCGGTCCCCTTAGTTTGATGGGATACTGAGGGAGTCGAGGAGAGTGGGGCAAAGATTGGAACGCTGTTGGCGGAAATCCAGCCTGGAAGATGACAGGCTTAGATTGATGGCCCATTATGTGGACTATCAATCAGAAATCTCCCATAAGAAGGCAGAGATCCTGTCCAGAAAGATAGCTGCATCAAGAAATTGACCAGCTCAGCTCTTCTGGACCGTAGGCAGACTGTGCAATCCAGCCTGTCTGCGGAGTCGAAGAGCTTTTTCACAAATACAGTGTGATGAGTTTGCTCGATCTTTTGAGGATAAGGTGTCATTGATCAGGTCGGAGATCTGCAGTACATGTTCTAATGAGTGTTGCAGGGATCGACATGGGGTTACAGGCCCTCATTCTGCCTGGACAGATTTTGACCAACCAGCGATCCTGGATATCATGAAGATTGTCCAGGGCTTGCGACCGACATGCTGTAGTTTGGATCCTGGTCCTATGTGCCTCCTTGTGGGGTGTATGGATGTGATTGGACCAGTCCTTGCTGAGATAGTCTGGTGCTCTTTGGACCAAGGGGTGTTTCCAGAGTCCTTAAAAGAGGCTGTTGTGACACCCCTTTTGAATAAATCTTCCCTTGACCCAGACTGCCTTGTTAACTACAGACCAATCTCTAAACTGCCCTTTTTGGGCAAGGTTATTGAGAAAGTAGTCCCGTTGCAGCTCAATGACTTTCTTACCACCCATGAGGTCTATGATCCCCTCCAGTCTGGTTTCAGGAAGAGGCATAGTACCAAGACAGCGTTGGTCCGGGTACTTAGTGATCTCCTAATAGCGAGAGATTGGAAGAGCCATTCAGTCTTGTTCCTCCTTGATCTGTCTGCAGTGTTTGATACCGTGGACCATGGGATGTTGCTAGATCACCTGCAGCTATTCTGTGGACTGTCGGGAACAGTCCTCAGATGGCTCCACTCTTTCCTTACAGGCAGAAATCAGAGGGCAGTTTCAGGAATTTTTTCCTCTGCTCCCTTTGCTCTGTCCTGTGGGGTGCTACAGGGCTCTGTGCTTTCCCCCATGTTGTTCATGGTGTATATGCTGCTGTTGGGAGATATTATAAGGTGTTATGGGCTGAGTTTTCACTGCTATGCAGATGATACTCAGCTCTTTGTACACGAACAGAATGACGCATTATCGGTCTTTAACAACTGCATCGCTGAGATCTAGGACTGGATGAGTGCTAACTGGTTGAAACTGAATCCGGATAAGACTGAGGTGTTGGTTGTGGACCCGGGTCATCATGCAGAGAAGTTGACTCCTGGGTCTCCCTCTGGCCTTGTACTAGGGGGCAATCAGTTGAGACCTTCTGAACAGGTGTGGAATCTGGGCGTAATTCTTGACAGCGGGCTGATACTGAAGGCACAGGTGTCGGCTGCTGTCAAGTCTTCCTTTTACCATCTGATTAATATCGCTTGGATAAAACACCTTGTTCCACACAATGACCTTCCTGTACTGGTCCACGCCTTTGTTTCCTCATGCCTTGATTACTGTAATGCTTTATATCTAGGGTTGCCAGGAGTAGATCTCTGTCACCTGCAGCTGGTGCAGAATGCTGCAGCCAGGTTGTTGACTGGGTTACAAAGAACTTGTCACATCACACCTGTCTGCACGAACTGCACTGGCTGCTGGAGTGGTGGAGAATCACTTTCAAGGTCACATTGCTGACCTATAAGACCCTACACGGTCAGGGACTGGGCTACTTGCAAGATCTTCTTTGACCGTACCGCCCTCTTCACCCACTCCGCTCTGCTGACGAGGGATTGCTAGTGATTCCCAGGGTTTGTCTTCAGTCATCTGGGGCCAGAGCTTTTTCTTTTATGGCCCCAACCCTGTGGAATTCTCTTCCTCATCAGATTAGAGAGTGTCTGTCCATGAAGTCATTTTAGGCATCTCTGAAAAGTTATCTGTTTGAATTAGCGTTTGAATAAGTTTACTGCTACTTTTATTGTTTTTATGCTGTTATTTATTATGTTTGATGTTATTTTGATAAGTAATTGTGCTTTGATAAGTAGAAAAGCACATTATAAATAAATTTTGATTTGATTTGATTTGAAAATCATTTCACAGTATTTTATACTTTCTTAAAAAGATACTCCACATTTCTGTGGGGTTGTGGGATTCAAAGCAAGATCTCCCGATTTGCAGAGAAGAGCCTTAAACCACTGTGCTATACTGCCTCCCTAGTTATGGCAGTCATCTGTTTTATGGCTCATGGTGTTGGTGTAGGCAGCATACTATCATACAAAAATGCCAGCAGAATAGGCCTAGTGGGCTTTCGTGTCTGCTCCTTTGGTCAGTCCCCACCCTGGGAGCTGACCTTGCTGTTCCCCTGCCCTCTCAGGCTTCTCCTTCCCAGTCCAGGGGAGAACTAGCTAACTGGGGTTTCTGTAAGACAACAGCTACTAAATAGCCATATTGTAAGTGGTTAAGTAGGCAGTGGTTTAAGGCTCTGAGCTACAAAACTGGAGACCTGGGTTTGACTCCCACAGCCCCCACTTGCATACTGTGTGACCCTACGCAAATCACTTAACTTCCTTGTACTCCCAGGTCACACCTGTAAACAAGCTTTCAGCTTAGTGTGTCTCTACTGGTAAAAAAAAAAAAGTGCCTGGAATTATTTTTTTAATATAGTTGAGTTTATATGTGGTAAGTAGGTAGGGTATGATGTATATAGAATCTGAAAAATTCATAACATGCTGTATTGTGATTCAATGAACTGATAAATGGGGATTTTGGTTTCTTTTACAAATTCATTTTTCCTGACCATGGATATACTAAAGCAAAAATTTGTCAACAAAATGCTTTTAAATAAAGAGTTTAACTCACAGCAGCAGAAGAAGCATGTTGGCATTAAAAGCTTAGTGACATGGATGTAGAGGTACCAGTATTTAAGCATGACTTTGGTAGAAGATTAATTGTGACTGTGGGGGAGGGGAGGAGGGAGTGAGTCTTGAAATTTGTAGCATAATGGTTTTCTGAAACTTCAGCCTTCAAGGGGTTAGACTCTGCAGCCATCTGTACAGTATATCACTAAGCCATATGCAGTGTGGTATGGGTAAAACCCAGATCACCAGACCAGGACCAGTGCTGTCAAATCTGCACTAGGCACAGCTTGTGCAAATATTGCTGATCCAGTGGATCAAATAAATATGTGCAAATAAATAAATAAATACTCGGCCTCGCCTCATGCGTCAACCCACCCCAGGAGTGATGTTATTACATGATAACACACACCCTGTCATGCCTTATTGCTTAAATATGCCCTTTCTCAATGTACTATACTTTGATTCAGTTAGTGTATGCAACAGCCTTCATGTGAACACTCTGGGCTTCTTTTTGACTCCTGATGTCTATTTGCTTTGGCTATTGTATATCGTTTGAACTGCGTTGGTCTTCTTGATGTGGTGCCTGTGTGCCTAAACTATGTTATCTGTTTAGCTACTGTTACCCATGTATCTCCAGTGAATGATTGCTATAACTGTCTGCTCTCTGAGCCATTGTTTTTGGACTTGTTAACTGTACTGTCTTTGTATTAGTTTCGACAAGGTGCCTTTGTAAATGAGTCTCTGACTCAAAGGTTTGTAAATCTGATATTTTAAAAATAAATAAATAAATAAATAAATGATTATGTTTAAGCCCATGAAACACCCTTATCTAGTTAATGCATTCACAGAGCTTGTTGTGGTTGTTGTCAGACATAGTTTAAACTAAGCACAAGGTGCAGTGGAGTGACTTCGTTATTTTTGTTTGTCGTCCATAAAGGCCAGGATTGCTTGTTTGCATTGTTTTCTCAAATACTAGGATGTTTACAGTGAGGGCTCCAGTGCGTGTGTGTGTGTGTGTGTGTGTGTGTGTGCATGCACCCAGTTGAATGGTTACATGCAGAACTAGTCAATGTCCTTTCCTTCCCAGCTACTCCAGCCTGCACCTCCACCTGTAGTCTCCCAGGTGGCAGTGCTATGGTGGAGACTGGCATCAGCCCTCCGCGGAGATGGAGAGCTTCCTCTGGAATGTTCAATTCTGTATCCCTAACTCTTTCAATGTCTCAAGCAGCAGCTCAGCCACTGCACTGATAGGCTAGTGAATCTAAGTGTTATTCATAATCATTTTGTTACACAAAATACAGGTCTTGTTCACATTTTTTGTAGCATGTTTAAGACACCTCTCTGGATATTGCCATATTTCCATGTTGACTGGGTTCAGGGCAGACAAAATTATTTTTTCAGTGGTAAAAAGATAACTGTATTCATGTTTACAGTACTTAACATGTCTTCTTGAACTGATTATGTAAGGGGTTGAAAAATTGCATGTTTAGCATAAAATTATTTTCTGATCTTATTTAGTATGGCTATTAAATACAGTAGGTATTGTACTTCTCTGCATATTATATGTATGCTACTTTCAATATGAATAGCTTGCTTCCACTGTCCAGAACAATATTAACCACCCCTTTAAGTTCTGGAAAGTCATCCATGCCCCTTTTTCCCCTCCCTCATGGCCCTCTACTCCAATTCTCACACTAGAGACTTCAATCCTTTCTAATCTTGCAGAAGTCAACTCCTCCTTTATTAACCTTTGTATCACCTGCACTCTTTAATTTCTCTCCTCTTCTTCACTTTTCCCTCTGCCCCTGTTCTACCCCTCCCACTCTTCTCATTTGCATTTATTTATTTTTTATTGAGATTTAAGACAACACCTTTGAGAACAAACTCATTTCATAGGTTCCACATCAGACAAACAATACATATTGGGAAAGTATGAGACAGAGAACAAACAAAACAAGGAATTATACAAGATATTACAAGAGTGCATAACTAGAGAAGTTCCAATACATGTGGCATTGTACAATGTATGGGGTCAATGCCATTTCACTCCCATCAATATGCGCCGTGTTCAATTTGCTCCTGACGACTCGTACCTAAGACAATTGGTTCCTCTACTGCCCGCTCTGCAACTTTTCACTCCCCATTGCTCAGTTTCAGAAAAAAAAAGAAAAATTAGGGAAATGTCTTTCTTAATTAAAACATGATGTCCTGAATGGTGCTGGTAGGTGCTCATAATCCTATTGCATTATCATAATGTGAGAATTACATGCCTAATAGCAGCTTTCTGAGTTTTCAATTTATGATATCACTGAACATCTTGGTCCTGCATTCTCTTCCTCTGTCTCGGTCCTGTAACCATGGAAAATTTGATTGCTGCTGTCTGTCACTATCAATTAGCAATCAGCAGCTTTTAAAAAAAAAATGGTCTATGCAGTGCATACTCAATCCTAACAGTTCGAAATGGTAGGGAGGTTTATCTTGCTTTGTTTTTAAACTACATATGAACTCAACAACTGGATTATATCCTGGATTCCTATCCCATGCAGAGATCGAGACTGAGTGGCACAGGTGGAAGAGGTAAATACTAATAAAATGTAAATGTAAATGCTGCTCAATATGCTATGTTGTTGCTGGTGGTGGTAGCAGGACTGGGAGTGAAAAGACAAGGAGTGAAATGTAGAAGGAAGTGAATTGACAGAACTGTACTGTCGGGAGCTGATTTTCAGGGCGCGAATTGTCAGGAGCGAATTGACACACTCCCCAATGTATGCCATGGTGCATATTTGATTAAAACCTGGAATTCAAAGGGTCATATTAGAGGTGGCGATATCTTATGAAATGACCCTTTACAGGAAAATGAGAACAGACTCAGTCTAATATCTAATAATCAACAAGGTACGGAATGGCATCAGCCCAGGAGCCTTGTCAGAGGTGAGAAGGTATGGGACAAAGCATTTTAAAGTGAGCAAGGGAGCTCAGGAGATATAACAGGGGGGAGGGGGATGGGGGAAAGCCATAGAGAGGTGAGAGGGAAAGTGTGGAAGGGATCAAGAGGGAAATGTGAAGGAGAATGATTAGCAACTTAGAACAGTTATTTACATGCTGAGAACAGTTATGCATAAGGTCAGGATAGCATAAGGTTAGAATAAGTGCTGGTCACAAGAAGTAAGGTTATTGGAAGCAGTCACAACTGTCATCAACAACCAGCTGTTGCTTAAGTTTAACCTTGAAGGAGCCCAAGGTGGATGCTGAAGTGATGTCATGGTACAGTGAGTTCATCCATAGCAGGGCATGGTAGGCAAAGGAACTTTGTCCCAGAGAAGTGCGATAGCAGAGTATATCAAAAATCTGGCTAGTAGAGCTTCTAGTGCAACAGCGGTTGATAGTGGGGGGTAATAAGTGTTTGCATTTCTGGGGGCATTTTGCCTAAGCTTACTTTTTTGGACAGTAAACATATTTGGTACATGAGTCTACCTTTTTTTTTCAATTCAAATTTTATAAACAGATTTTCCACATTAAGAGGCAGTTAGCATGAAAAATAGAACAATAATACAGCAACTTATTATGTTAAAACTGCCCCTTCCTCCCCTCCCCCCATACAGCAGTAACATATCAGTGTGTCACATAAGTTCAAAGCCATTATACAGAAGTATACAAGGCTATTTGCTCTAAAGCACTACTAAATCTGGGCAGCTAGAATTAGAGAGTGAAGGGGATCCCATATTTGAGTATAAGCAGATAATCTGTTGTGAAGGCTGGCAAAAGCTTTTTCATTATGCAGGTTAGCAAGATTTTATTCACCCATTCCTGTAATGTCGGAGTAGACTTGTCTTTCCAGTGACGTAAAATAAGCTTCTTGACAGATAGAGCTATCATAGAAATATGAAACCTTCTCACTTTGACTCTAATAGAGGACATGTCCCTTAGGAGACAAATGTCAGGCATGAAGTGCTCCTGCAAACCCAGTACAGGATCCAGGAAAGCTTTGATAGAGTCCCACAAAAGGGAGATTTTGGGACAGGACCTAAATATGTGAAGGAGTGTTCCTTCCCCCCGGGAACATCTAACACATATGTTTGAGTCCAGCAGACCCCATTTCTTTAACTTAACCAGAGTATAGTACATGTTGTGCAAAATGTGATATTGCATAAGGTGCAACCTATCTTGGGAAACAAATTTATGGCAGGACCTCCACAAAGCCTGCCAATTAGGAGAATATTGGGGAAATATGGAGCTCCAGAACCTCGTCGGTCCAAAAGAGTCCCCATATCTTTTGTGAAACAAAGCCTGATAAAATTTGGATACAATACCCGAAGATCCAAGTAGAGAAGAGAATTCTGGGATCAGGGCCCCAACTGTCTGATTGGGAGGGGTATTGCCAATCACTATTGTGAGTAG
Organism: Neoceratodus forsteri; assembly: GCA_016271365.2. Lineage (NCBI taxonomy): Eukaryota > Metazoa > Chordata > Ceratodontiformes > Ceratodontidae > Neoceratodus > Neoceratodus forsteri. The sequence goes on from CM057449.1 coordinate 984,088,310, forward strand.
GTGCCTTATCTGTACTGCCTTGAAAAGTGAGAATGCCGGGATACTACATTTTCAAATGAGATCACCTACAGACAGCCATTGCCCCTCCTCATCCACAAAAGAAAATACTATCCCATCGCCCAATTGGGGCAACCAAGTGCAGGGACTCTGCTGCTTGTTCATAGTGAAAGATGGGGAGTCCCAGATGGATTGGGCCAGATCTAACTGGGGGGTATATCGCAAAAAGGAGCAAAGTTGCGCGTATACCTTTAAAGAAGTGGCAACTGTGAGACACTTCTCGGCAACATGCACCTGAGACATTTTTACATAGGACAGAGTTAGGGGATCCAGATTCATAGACCGAATTGAGTCCAACTTTATTCTAAGCCATATCGGCTGCACCTTTTCAGGACCTGGACATACCCATTTCAGACATTTTGCCAAATGGCTAGCCCAATAATATATAGCCAAGTGAGGAATCCGCAAGCCCCCCTCAGATTTTGGAGCAGTCAGCTTATAATAAGCCAGTTGGGGGTATTTGTCAGACCAGATGAACTTGGTGAAAATTCCGTGCAATTTCTTAAACCAGGATAACGGGATAAAAGTATTGAGGAGAGATAGAGGGTAGAACATTCTTGGGAATATATTCATCTTGATTATGTTAATCTGGCCCCATAGCCAGATAGGGAGCTTAGACCATCTGTCAAGGTCCTGAGTTATAAGCTGGGAAAGGGGCTCCAGATTTTCCCTAAACCATACCGAGGGGTTGCGAGTTAGTTTAATGCCCAGGTATTTTAGTGTCCTGGGGGCCCAACATAAACCTAAGGGGATAATATCAGTCTTGAATGTCTTGTGGTTTAAAGGGAAAAAGGAAGATTTGTTAGCATTTAGTTTATAGTTGGATAGGGCACTAAATTTAGCAATTTCACCCAGCAGAACTGGGATGGAAGATACCAGGTGGGATAAGTATACAAGGAGATCATCCGCATATGCAGTGATCTTAACCTCATGACGCCCCACCCAGATGCCTTGTATTTCCGCATTGTTGAGAATGTTTTGAATGAGAGGTTTGAGATACAGGGTAAATAAAAGGGGAGATAGGGAGAAACCCTGTCTAGTACCTGAATGTAGTGAAAAGGACTTGGAAAATGCACCATTTCCAGAAATCTTTGCTGTTGGAGTTTTGTATAATGCAGCGATTCAGGATATAAAGACAGATGGAAACTGGAAGGCCTCAAGAACTTGGAACAGAAAGTTCCAGTTCACATGATCAAATGCCTTCTCAGCATCCAGGAAGACCAGCCCAGTGGGAAACGCAGCATCCCTGGAAGACATGAGAGAGGGTACGCAGATGGTCTGAGGACGAACGTCCCTTCATGAATCCAACCTGGGCCATACCTATTAGATCAGGGAGGACTACAGTTAACCTATAGGCTAATATCTTCGAAAGGATTTTAATATCTTGATTTAAAAGAGATATGGGCCTGTAACTTTGAACTAACTCTGGATCCTTATCTAGTTTAGGGAGAAGAACAATCAGGGCTTCAGACAGGTAGGGGTCCGCCTCTACCCCAGATAAAATATACTGAAATAGGCGATAAAGCACTGGTAATAAAAGTTCACAAAAAACTTTGTAAAATAAAGAGGAGAACCCATCCGGATCTGGGACCTTGTCTGAGAGTAGCCCTCCAATAACCTCGGAGATCTCCTCCTGAGATATGGGAGAAGCCAGAAAACTCTTGTGTTGCTCTGATAGGGAGGGCAGGTGGGAGTCCCTTAAGTACTCCTCAAAAATCTCAGGACAAGGAGGATTTTCCATGTCCCTGTACAATTTTTCGTAATATAGAGCAAACTCCTGCACTATCTCAGTAGGGGATACTCTCAGGGACCCATCTGCCAGTGCCCAAATTGGTGGGATAAATCTTATGGATTCCTGTTGTTTTAAACACAATGCAAGCAGGCACCCCACTTTCTCTCCCTGATCCGTATAACTGGCTCTGGTTCAGATTATAGCTAATTCTGCCTTTTCCCTTAGCAGCTCTAGATATCTGTCTTTGACCACCAGAAGCCTCTTCTTGTCCTCATTAGAGGTACTGACAGAGAGATTCGCTTCAAGGGACTGAATTTGGGACAATAATGATAGTAGCTCTTCCTCCTGTGCCCTTTTCCTTTTTGCCGCTATACTGATAAGAACCCCCATGTATGCTTTAAAGGCCCCCATAGAATGTCTGGCTTTGCACTGCCTAATGGGTTAGATGAAAAAAAGATCTCAATTTGCTCTATTATAAGCTTACAATACTTGGCATCCTGAAGGAGCTGCTCATTGAGCTTCCATCTGGTCTCCCTTTTAGGTGAGTTAAGGAATGTCAAGTTACATACCACAAGGGAGTGGTTGGAAATAGGACCAGGTTGGATTGAGGTGGACATGACCCTGAGCAAGAGACCCTGAGAGATAAAAATGTAGTCAATGCGAGACTGCAAGCCACGCACCATTGAATTGAAAGTAAACTCCTTGGAGTTAGGATGCAACACGCCTCAGACATCACAGAGCCTGCATTGATCTACCAAATCCTTAAGTGCCCTCTGCCCCGGGGACAGCCCCCTCAGTCCACTACCTGACCAATCCAGGTTAGAGTCTATGACCTGATTGAAGTTGCCCCCCATAATGATCCTGATGGGAAACATTGGAAGAATAATAGTTATCAACCTCATAAAGAACCCTGGGTCATCAATATTGGGTCCATATATACTACAAAGTAAAAGTGGTACTGACCAGAGAGTGCCTTTGACTAAGACAAATCTGCCCCCTGGATCCTTGATAACCTGCGTGGAAATAAAGGGAATGCATCTATTAATAATTACCATGATCCCACAACTTTTAGTGGAGCCCTGAGTGTCATAGACCTGACCCACCTGTTGTCTCCTTAATTGTAAAGCTTCAGATTCTAGTAAATGGGATTCCTGCAAAAATGTTATCTGAGAACGCAATAGACTTAAATGTTTGAGCACCTGATATTGTTTGGATTTTTTCCTAATCCCCTTAACATTCCAGGTAGCAAAAGTCACATCATTAGCCATCTAACTAGGATTAATGAGCTTAGCATCATCAGCCCTGTACAAGAATATCGAGAAACATTCAACCAGATTCCAAATATTACTGCTGTATAATCCCCCCCATCCCATCCACAATTATCCCTTCCCCCTCCTCCCACAACATCTCCTCTTCTACTTGACATGAAACAAACAAATCTAGTAACCCTAGGCCCCCCCACCTTGCTGTCACAAGCAACGTTTAACAGTATGCTGCGTTCCTTCCTCACCCACAAGCCTGCTGAGGTAACCCCGCCCGTCACAAGCATAATGACAGTCCTCCCATGTAAATGAATGCCCTCAAATTCTGAGGAGAAAGAAACTAAATTAAAGTTCATTAACAACCCCCAGTGGCTTACAAGAAGTGTTGGACCATAAGCAAGAGCGTATCTCATTTGTGAGGGAGTAAAATACTAAGATAAGGCACCTAGAGAAGCGTGAACAGGTGCCCAGAGACCCCGAAAAGTGAGAAGGGAAATGGGTCTCCAGTGCCCCTATAAAGAGGACTCTTGCCCAATAGCAGACCTGACGAGAAATCATACAGAAGGGAAAGGGAAATTGCCCTTTCAAACCAGAGTTCAGTGGCCTGCTTAGCAAACTGGACCCCAACACCTTGAACCTTGTGTGTTAAGCTTTGACTACGGGCATCGTTACGTTGGCACTGTGCCAGACCAAATGCCCAGAAGGACAAAATAGGGGTTTTCAATGTCCCCAGCCAGAAACAGGGAACACAATCAAAAGGAGGTCATCCCCATAGTATCACCATCATTGGCCTGGCGTTCCTGCACGCTGGGCTCCCTCTAGTGGATACTGAACCACCACACCTCACATTGGCCTGAGAGTTAGGGATTAGCCCAGCACAGGCCCAGAACTCAGCCACTTTGAATGTGATATTGCTCCTTAACAATTCAGGGTATTCCTCTCTTCATTAATAAAGGTCTGCTCATCCAGCAAAATTAAAATATGAGAAAACCCCCCTTCCGTCGGCTAGTAAAATAGCCCTTTCCACAAAACAATAACCAAGGTTACAGGCTTGTTTTAAACAGATTAAAATTGTGAATGTCCCAAACCAGTTGACTCCTTAAGATATAAGTATGTCCATCCAGACAACCGGAATTTCTAGAAGCAAACCGTCGTTCCCAGCTTCTTGAAAATTGCTAAATGATGATTCCTCCATTACAGCACGAGACTCCCTTCACCAGGAGAGTGAATCTTGTCATGGATCCCAAAAAAAATCAGGCATGGCGAGCTTTAGCCCGGAGAGAGCAGATTCAGGATCTTTGTAGGTAAGCCTGGAACCATTCACAAGCACCTGCAGCCTGGCCGGATACCCCATTCTGAACTTGAACCCTGCAGCAATAACCTTAGACACAATGGGGTGAAATGCTGTATGTTTCAGCCTAACGGATCCTGGTAGATCTTGTACAATTCTCAGCTTGGAATTCTCCCAGTGAACCTCTTGTAGAGCTCTCACTTTTAGCAGAAAGTGTTGCCTTTCTAAGAAATTCAGGAAGCGGCATATAATGGGACGGGGCAGCCCCTGAAGGTGGCTTTGGCCACAAGGATCTATGTGCATGCTCAATGGTGTATGCAGGGCCAAAGTGAGAGGGACCAGCAACCAGTTCGACCAGCTTCTGCATAAAAACAACTGCATTCTGGCCCTCTTCCCCTTCAGGTAGCCCTAGGACGACCACATTACTTCTGCGGCTGCGGCCCTCAAAGTCTTCTAATTTGGCCTCCACCTGGGACAGCTTCTGCCTGATCACTGCTAGCCCAGGGTCCACCTTGTCTAAATGATGCTCCAGGGCGACAATCTAAGCGGTGTTGCCCGAGGCCATGATTGAGTCCTCGTCCAACTTTTTAGATAGGGCTTTAAGGTCAGTCGCCATCTCTTTGACTTCCTCGTGAAAAGGCTTGAACTCTTCCAGAAACCTGCTTAAGGTTAAAGGTTCCTGCTCCGTTGCTTGACCGAGGTGATTGGGTTTATCAGGCCCATTCGATGCCCAGGATTTCTTTGGGGCCTTCTCGGGGGTGACTGGAGGCGTATGCTTTTGTGGGGCTTTCTTCATATAAGCCTCCATCAGTGCTCGAATCTTGCTCTTCGGAGGGTATGGAGCTATAAATAACAGGATTGTTATAGAACAGAGGGTTTTAACTGATTGCGGTATCAGAAAAAAACGATTATAGAATTGGGAGGCTGGAGCTACGCGGAGGAGCTGCTACTCAGCACTTTGCATCACGTGATCCACATGAGTCTATCTTTGAATTGGAGCCAGTTTGCCTGAGCGTACATGTCGCAGGTAATGGGCTGAGGCAGTAAGGAACCGGCATTCTTTGTTGAGTGCAACAATGATGTGGCAAAGAATTGTTTCAGTAGCTGATCCATATATTGGTAAGCCGTAATCAATAAGCGAGACAAAGAGAGCTTTGAATGGCCAGGTTAAGAGCCTCTGGGGTCAAACATTGCTTATGCCTATAAAGTAGCCCAATGCAGGTGTTAACAGCCTTAGCAATGTTGTCAGTGTGATAGGTATAGGTCATCGTACTGTCAGTAGTAATCCCTAGATATTTAAAGAGCTGAAATAGCTCCAGGGGAGAGCCCTCTTCATTGATAATAGAAAGAAGGTGAGTTCTGTGCCTATTTTGGGAGCTGGAGAACAGTATAGTTTTAGTCTTGTTGTAATTCATAACTAACTTGTTCTTATGGAACCATCTTTCTATGACTATGAAATTACTCTGCACCCTAGATTCAAGAACCTTAGGGTCTAGATCACTGGTACACAGGACAGCATCATCAGCATATAAAAGGATGTGACCCTGACAAGAGTAAGGAAGGTTGTTGAAAAAAATGCTAAATAAAAGAGGGCCCAAGATGAACCTTTGAGGAACTTCAGATAGGACAGGTCTGCTATCCGAGAAGGTGTTACCAATCTTCACTTGCTGTGTACAGTTGTGCAGATAACTTTCAAACCAGGTTACGCTGTCACAAGCTAGGCCAATGGTGGTAAGTTGTTCGACCAGAAGGGCATGATTCACTGTGTTGAAAGCTTTTGTTAAATCAATGAAAGCAGCACCAACCACGTGTCCTTGATCTAAGGAGTGGTGAATAAAACATGTGAACTCCAGAAGGGTGGTAGTGATACTAAGACCATTTCTGAACCCATATTGTTGAGGGCTTTGTAGCTGATATTTTTCTAAGTATTCAACCAGTTGGTCAGCCACTATACCCTCAAGAGCTTTCAAGAATGGGGGCAGGATAGAGATAGGCCTGTAGTTCCCAGTAATTGTGCGATCCCCAGACTTATGAACTGGTGTCACAGTGGCAGATTTCCATTTCTGAGGAAACTGAAAGTATCTAAGTGACATATTAATAATATGTGTTAGAGGTGACAGAATTTCATCCAGTGTAAGGGCTACAAACTTAAGATCCAGGGTGACACCACTAAATCTTGATTTCCTTAATACCTTGAGTAGGTAATTCCTGGCTTCATGGGCTGAGAGGGTTTTAAAGTAGAAAGGAGGATGAGAAGGGTGCAGAGTCTCTTTCCCAGAGTAGTCACTTGTGAGGGCATGAGAGAAGTAGCCAGGTGGCAGGACACCACTCAAGTCCGTGAAGGCATTATTAAAAGTGTTAGCAATAAGTTTGGGGTCGAGTGAGGGTACACCATCAATGTTAAGCATGGTTGGGGCAGATCTGAGGTCTCTCCCAGTGACCTTTTTGAGGTTAGTCCAAACTTTTCTGCCATAATTCCAGGTCCGAGAGAGCACTTTCTTATAATATTGATTTTTAGCTGCACAAATAGCTCTCGTGCAGTTGTTTCTAGCTGCTTTGTACCTCTGGATGTTAGCCTGGTTACAAAGGGACCTAGACCTGTGCCATAAATGGTCCCTGGCATTCAGAAGCTCAAGGAGGTCTGGAGAAAACCAAGGATTACAGCGGCCTTTGATTCTATGCTTTTTGGGCGTGCCTATTACATATAGCATTGAACCGAAGAATGAACTGGTCGAGGGAAATGTCAATGTTGTTAGTTGTGTAAACCATTGACCAGTCCTGATTATGCAGGTCAGCTTTTAGTGATTCAAGATGCCCATGGATGAGTACACTGGAGGTAATTGTTCTAGCGGGTGGTTTAGAGAATTTGTTCGCCAATGAAACAAGACTGGGGTGTGGTCACTGAAGGCATCTGGGAGTACAGTTGTGTCTGATATATGATCAGGGTGGTTAGAGAGCACCCAGTCCAGTAAGGTACCGGTCCCAGTTTTATAGCTGATTCTAGTGAGGGACTTGACTAGCTGGGTGAGGTGAACTGCTGAAACTGCATCTTTGAAAGGGATTGTGTCAGGAGAGAACCAATTGATACAGTATTGAAATCTCCTAACATGATAATTTCTGAATTAAGACTCAGAGAGCCAAAACACGCCAGGAGTGAATCAAAGCAGGAGGCCATCTCTCTGGGAGTAATATAGATTGAAAACACAGTAAGGGTTTTATTGTGTGCACCTAGAAGCACTTTTATGGCAAGGGCTTGCATATGGTCATCATTTTTTTTGGCAGAGTTAAGATGAGACCTTGAAGGTTGTTTCTGAGGTAGATCACACAACTGCCCCCACATTTAGAGAGACGATCCTGTCTAAAGACTATGTAGCCTGGGATGGAAACTGAAGCATCCGCTACTTTTGGAGAAAGCCATGTTTCTACGACTGAGAGGATGTCTGGGATATGTAGTAGGATCCATGCATTCAGTATGTCCATTTTTGGGAGGAGGCTGCATATACTAAGTGAGGCAATTTTAAATAACCCAGTAGATGACTGTGGGTATGCCGTAAGTTGTGGAGGGCCAAGGTTGGGGTGAATATTGCCAGAAAGCAGCAGCAACAGTAAGGCCAGTCTACACAGATATTTCTTTAACTGCTTGTTACTGAGTTTGTGAAGTTTCCTCAGAGTTGAGTGTACTTTACAGTTGGCTTGTAAGTTGAAGATCCCAGGAAGGGGTGCCAAAGGGGGTAGCCAGCTAGGGTGATGAAATGGCAACCCCATTTATGTCACCAACTGGCTTCTTAAAGGCTCTATTAGCTCTTAATCCTCACAGCCTGTTTGGTATCAATCCCAAGCTATTTTATTTGTCTTCCCCTACTACTGCAACCCCTGTCTCTTGCACTGTCATCCATTTCATCTTCCTGGGCACTGGCCCCTAGGCGTGGAAGATAGATACTGTTATCCCTTTCCTAAAGGGGTGACACTTCTTTTTTTATTTTATTAGCTTAACCCCTCTGAGCTCCAGTTCTTATGGGGCACCTGGAGAACCCATCCCCAGAAGTGAGAGGTGCTTATTCATTGACCCTTATTAAATCCTGTTTAAGAGCCCATTTTTTTCTTTGAGCAATGGGGCTGGTACTGCACTATAACTTATTAGTCTATACTGGCTTCCAGAGCTCCTGGTATTGGACATCATATAAATCAAATTGCCTTGCTATGTAGTTTTGTATAAGAGAAGATTTGGTAACTGTAAAGGTTGGAGAGAAAGATAGTGGGAGAAAGGGCATTGGATAAGGTTGGAAAAGGACTAAATTAAGTACTACATTCGCTGGTGTAAGGACCATCAAGTAGCAAGAAAGAGGATGACAGAGTATTTCATAAAATAATGCATCCAGGATTTTCTGTAAGGAGTGTTATATTTATGGGATTAATTAACTGCTTCATCCCCCATTTTCCTGATACTCTACTTACCTAGCCATCTACTCTCTCTTGTCCACCATATAAAATGTAAATATGTATATAACTGTTTCATCTACTTACCTACTGTTTATTAATTGTATGCTAAGCTAGTCTTTTAACTGTTGGGAATGCCTGCTGCTGCTGTAGCTATTTCCCAGGGACCAACTTGAAAACTGAGCAGAAGCCTAATTGGGGCTATTCCAGTGCACAAAATTATAAGTGACTAACATTGAATGGAGAATCATTTGGGAACACTTTGTAAGGGTGACAGTACTGATGGAGGCTATGCATGAATAGGACAGAAGGTACATGCCAAAGACATGTACCCCACCTGCATAGCTCTGTGGCCCTGGACAGGGACAGGATGCATGGCATTCACTACCCCATGCACCTGCGAGGCAACAGTTTGTGGCCCCACTAGCCCTAGTATGCAGGACTGTGCATGGCAGCTAGGGCAGAGTAGTGGACCCAGGCAGTCATCCATTCAGATGTCCATCATGGGTCCCATAGTTGATACCAGCGTATGAAGGCACGGGTCTGGGTGCATGAATAGCTATCACAGGCACCCGGACCTGCGCGGCCATGTCCCATTGGCCAGAGGACCTCCCCACCTGTGCCCCTGTAGCACAGTTGCCTCCTGCCACACTGTGGACCCACCACAAGCAGGACCCCCACCCCAGGCCCATATGCCAGCCCCCCCACACATGTATGCCCCATCCCAAGTATGGCCCCCAGCACACATATGCACCATCTCGGTGTTTACAATGCATCCCCCCAGCATTAATGTATGTCCTGTCCTGGTGTTTGCAAAGCATCCCCCAGCACAAGTATGCCCCTCTCAGTATTTGCAATGCATCCCCCACCCAGCACACATAAGCCCCGTCCAAGTTTGCAAATCATCCTCCCCAATACATGCAAGCCCTATCCCGGTGTTTGTAGTGCATCCCCTCCACCCAGCACATGTAAGCCCCATCCCCAGTGTAGAACAAGCCCCCCCCACACACACAAGTGCCCCAGTACACACAACCCTGTCCCCTGAACCTGATAACCCAGCAACATCATTGGTGGCCAGTGGACCCCCCCAACCACCTGCAGTACTGACAAACCAGCCCCAGACATGACAGTCGGTGCCATAGGCATTGATGGCCAGCAGCTCATCACTCTGCACACCTCCTCAGCTGCCAGCCATCCAACTGATGCTGGGAGCATGCTGGTATAAGTAGGCAGTGCGGTCCCAGCATCAGTTGGAGAGCCAGCCGCCGAGGAGGTGTATTGAGGAATGTTCCACTGGTCGTCAATGCCCACAGTACTGGAGCAAATGGTATTTGATTTAACAAGGGAAAGGGCAATGTTGGACTTTGTGCTAACTAACAAATGTTACTGGACTGAGGAACTGGCAATATGTTACATTCTAGTGGAATTGGACATGCCATGATCAGATTCTGCATGAATAGGGTTATGGCAGGTGAGGGAAGATAAACAACAACATAGAACTTCATAGGGGATGATTTCACAAAACTAAGAAGGCTGCTTAAGAATGTGAACTTGTCAATGAAATTCAGCTGTAAAAATACACTGGAGAAATGGTACAGACTATTGATATCACTCAGTAAGAATGCATTCTGAAGGGTAATAAGGAAGTGAGAGGAAGCACTAATCCATCATGGCTTACTGGTTATATACTGTAGGTAACATGGAACAAAGGAGCTGCATACAGAGTCAGGTTAGTAGGTGACATTAACTGGTGACGCCACTAGGTTAGGATCACGAAAGCCACAACAGCAAGATCCAAAAGAATGACAGCAAAACAGCGCTGTCAACAACAGCGCCCACCCCAGACAGCGACCACAACAATAGTACTAATGTTAGCAATCCATGAACACACCAACCACTACAATGGCAAGAAAAAACAAATGGCAATTTTAGTTTTTGCAGGGGAGTCCACTGCCTTCACCCACCATTATGGGGGGTTTCACCCCTGACTCCCCCTACAAAAAAAAATTCTGAGGTTGAGGTAACTCGGGAATGCAGACTGGGGGTTGTTGAGTAGTGGAAAAAAACCTAAGAAACCTTTCACCACCATAGTGGGGAAAGAAAACCAAAAAAGCAGAAGTAACAGGAATTGAACCCAGGTCCACTGACATGCCACAATCTTCCCTGTTTGTGTGACTCTGTCCTCTGCACCATGGCAGCTGTTTGGTGGAAGACCTCCAAGCACAGCCTTCATCCATTTCTCCTCCCCTCCCTGAGTGTAATACAGCTACAGGGATAGTGCTAAAACGACCTGCACTATACTATCCCTGTCACCATATTAGCTTTCGCTTTTTTTGCCATTGCGGTTTTGACTGTACTATTGTGGTTTTCTCTCTTTTCACTTGGTATGACTGGTGAATGTATAAAGTGCTTCAAGATAAGTAGATAAAAAATAGTCAGGGAAGTTAAGGCAAAGATAGAGGTCAGTATATACTACTGTCAAATATGAATACAATATTAAATTTTTAGCATACACTTACCGTAAAGAATGCAATACAGCCAGTTTTATCGCACAGGTAATGTGCAGCTCCTTTCTGTTTACCTTTGAGTTTTCCACCCAACACTTTTATACAAGGCTGCTACCCTCAAAGGGAGTAACAACCAGAAGAAGTACTGTAACTGTTATAATTTGCTCTCTGGTTCACTTTTCTCCTTATGCCTGTCATTTTAAAGGGACACTGTCAGACCGGAATGAGTGAAATGTGTGCCTATCTTCCAAAAGTTGCTACTCTCACAGTGTGTTCATTCTGATTGTTCTTTGTATAAATAGGCAGTGCACTCCAAGCATCAGTTGGATGGCCTGCAGCTGAGGAGGTATACAGAAGGATGTGCTGCTGGCCGTCAATGTCCGCAGTACTGGAGCAAATGGTATTTGATTTAACAAGGAAAAGGGCAATCATGGACTTTGTGCTAACTAACAAATATTACTGAACTGAGGAACTGGCAATATGTTACATTCTAGTGGAAGTGGACATGCCATGATCAAATTTTGCATGAATAGGGTTATGCCAGGTGAGGAAAGATAAACAACAACATACAGTAGAACTTTATAGGGTATGATTTCACAAAACTAAGAAGGCTGCTTAAGAATGTGAACTTGTCAATGAAATTCAGTTGTAAAAATACATTGGGGAAATGATATAGACTATTCATATGACACAGTAAGAATGCATTCTGAAGGGTAACAAGGAAGTGAGAGGAAGCACTAATCCATTGTGGCTAACTGGTTATGTACTGAAGGTAACATGGAACAAAGGAGCTGCATACAGAGTCAGGTTAATAGGTCATATTAATTGGTGAAGCCACTAGGTTAGGATTGCAAAAACCACAGCAGCGTGGTCCAAAATAGCAACAGCAAAATGGCGCTGTCAATAACAGTGCCTGCCCCAGACAGTGACCGCAACAATAGTGCTAATGGTAGCAGTCCACAAACATACTGACTGCTACAATGGCAAGAAAAAACAAACAGCAGTTTTTGTTTTTGCGGGGGAGTCCACCCCCACACCCACCATTATGGGGGGCTTCACCCCTGCCCCCCCCATTAAAAATAACTACCTCTGAGGAGGAGGCAACTTGGGAAAGCAGACAAACCTCGGGGGTGGGATGGGATTGTTGAGTAGTGGAAGAAAACCTAAGATGGGCTGGGAGAGAAAAACAAAAAAAAGCTGAAGTCTTAAGAATTGAACCCAGGTCCACCAACATGCTATTATCTTCTGTGTCTGTGGTTCTCGCCTCTACACCACAGCAGCAGCTTAGTGAGAGCCCTCCCAGCACAGCCTTCATCCCTTTCTCCTCCTCTCCCCGACAGTAATACAGCTACAGGGATAGCACTAACCTGACCTGTGCTATACTATCTCTGTTGCTGTATTAGCTTTCGCTATTTTACCATTGCAATTTTGACCGTGCTATTGTGGTTTTCTTTCTTTTCCCTCAGTACAACTGGTGAATGCATAAGGTGGTTCAAGATAACTGTAAAAGAAATAGTCAGGGACGTTCAGGCAAAAATAGAGGTCAGTATATACTACTGTCAAATATGTATAGAATATTATGTTTTTAGCATACACTTACCATAAAGAATGCAATACAGCCAGTTTGTCTCACAGGTAATGTGCTGTACCTGTTTACCTTTGGCTTTTCCATCCAACACTTTTATTTAAGGCTGCTACCTGCAAAGGGATTAACAGCCAGAAGTGCTGTAACAGTTTTCTAATTTGTCCTCTGGTTCACTTTTCTTTTTATGCCTGTCAATTTAAAGCGACACTGTCAGACTGGAATGAGTGAAATTTGTGTCTGCCTTTCAAAAGTTGCTACTCCCACAGCATGTTCATTATAATTTTTTTTTTTGTAACTCGCTTACATTTGATACCATATTTTAACATTTTTTTGTAACTTTCTTTCTTCTTTGTTTCTCACACAGGTGCTGTGATGTTCACGTAAGTTTCTATGGTGAGAACCTACTGGCGCATGCGCTCTTGCTCTGGTAGTATAGCGTGCATGCATGTTCTTACACTCTTGTGTCTTAGTCCTGTCTGTTTGCCACTTTGTGCACAAGAGCCGCAGTTTGTCACTGTAACAAAAAGATTCTGAGTCAATCTTGTCTTTTTCTTCTCTCTGACAGAAGTAGTGCTCATGTCTTATCATGCGGTGCCTACACTGAAGTAGGTTTATCAGGCCGATTGGTGCTAGTGGTGGTGGTGGTGGTGAGGGGTCCTGTACAACCTATAAAACCTTAAAAAATTTACTGATGCCAGTTTGTTGCTGCTTTTGTGTTGCCTGCTTCTGTATGCCATGCATTGCCTCTGTCTGTGTCCCTAGATTCACTGTATGGCTGGCATCCAATCTGGTCACATTTCAATTGGACAGCTCTGCAGGCAAAAGAGGAAACCAGCAGTGAGGCATTTTCATAATTGGCATAATGCCCCATCTACACCCCAATAGAAAATGAGGCTTGCCTTAGTCTGAGTGAGACACTGGCTGACTGTGTCAGCCACGAGCAAAGTAGTAGCATCATCTCTTACTTGGGTACATAACTCAAACGGCTGTGTGTGAATGAGGGGGATTATAGCACTGAGGTGAATATTGGCAGTATTGTATGTGTCTTTAATGGGACTTGAACCTGCATCTCGTGTCATGGCTGACTACCCTGAGCCCATACTGAAGTGTGTTTATCTGGCTGAGTGGTGATGGTGGTGGTGGTGGTAGAGATGTGGAGGTACAACCTCCGAAAACTGACCGATACCATGCTTGTTTCTCCTTCAGTGACATCTGCTTCTTTATGTGACATCATAGCCACGAAATTTATGTTTTTGGTATGGTGTGGGAGAAACTTTATCAATGCTATCAATGTATAAGTAATGGACTTTAAGACAACCAAGTTTCTCATTTTCATTATCAGTTTCATTCACCATTTGTACCCCATAGAAAATGAGCTTTGGCATGGGACAGGTGAAATGTTATCGATTTGTAAGCTGTCCCATGCAGAATGGGCTTCAAGACAACCATGGCTGTCTTTTTCATTATCAGTTTCATTCACCATTTGTACCCCAAGGGGGATGTGGTCACTCACCTTGCTAATACAGGAGGGGACATTGGGATCTCACTACAAAATGTGGAAGAGACTGGTGTACTTCAGAAAAGACTGGCAGTGTGAATTCAGGACACCTCACCTTCTCCTCATTTGGGATCTTCAGCACAAAGCACTGCACATTTTGCTTCTTTATCTGCTGCTGCAGTCATGGACATCTGGGAGTACTGATATATTTTTTATTATGTTGGCATGCTTGCACAGCCAACATCTTGTGGTAGTACAGATTTGGAGGCATGGTCACTGTTGGGCGAATACAGGGCACACCTTAGTAGGTGCGTCCCTCATTCCCCAATCAGCCTGCATGCCGGCATCACACCATGCACACATAATGTGGTGAGCACATCTAAGGAAAGGTCTGCTGCAATGTGAGCAAAGCTCATCACAGGCAGCGGACCTCCTGTGCCTTCCCAACAACAGAAACATGGCGGCACACTGCCCACCAAACTGCCGACTTCAGGGTTGCTCAATCCCCCATTGACTTACCCTGCCCCCAATGGATGTGCCTGACAGAGCCCACTCCCAGTCGGCATAAAGAACCCCATTTGTTATATGCTGGGGGATGCCCAATCCCCCTGGCTCTTGCCCCGCTTTCCTTGTGTGCCAACAGGGTAATCTCTGTCGGCATAAAGTAACCCCCTTTTGTTGTGTGTGTCGTAGGGGGTGCCTAATCCCCTGTTGACTACAGCTGCCAGCATGACCACGACAGTGCCACAATTCATGAGGGGGCTATCAAAACCTATGTTGTAAATTTGGTGACAAACCTGTGTATAGTTAGATTTAGCCGCAGCGCTATGCTGTTTCTACGCACGTCAGAAGGCCATGAATTTGCAATATTTACCCAGATTTTCAAAATTGGCATTTTTCCACACCTCCTGATGAACAGTACAGCTGTCATTTTATAGATCCTGCCCGAAATGTGTTTTCGCAAATCCGGCGCAGAATAGCGCAGTCGCTGTGTGAAATCACATTTCAGGACAATTTGAGGAAATAACAGTGACACTGTTCATGTGCAGAGGTCCTAAAATACCTATGTTGAAAATTTGGTGCCGACAGTCCATAAAATGACTGTGTTGCAAGTGTGCGTTGCGCAGTTTCCATGCACCCTTGTAACTTTGCAAATTTGCAATATTTCCATGCCAGATTTTCAACACTGGCATTTTTGCACACCTCCTTATTAACAGTACAGCTGTCATTTTTCACATCCTGCCCAAAATGTGTTTCCTCACCTGTGGCACACAATGGCATGATCGCTGTGGGAAACCAACTTTTGGGACAGATTAACAAAATTGCAGCACCACTGTTCATAAGAAGAGGCCCCAAAATGCCTATGTTATAAATGTGGCTACCAAACTGTAAAAAATAATTGGGTTACGGACGTGTGTTGCACAGTTTGTATGCATGCTCATTGCTTCACCAATATTTCATATTGTCACTCCAGATTTTCAATGTTGCCATTTTTTTATGACTCCTCATGAACAATACAGTTGTCGTTCTCCACATCCTGCCCAAAAATGTGTTTTCATCCCTCTGTCACCAAATGCTACAGCCTCTGTGCAAAACCACCTTCCGGCTAACAAAGTGATTATGCTGCTTTTCATGAGGTGGCCGGACAAGAAGCCCATGTTGAAAATGTGGAGTGAAACTACCACCACACGCCTACAGTGTTAGGGTTTCCAACTGTAGCACCCCACCCGGTACAGACTGACAGGTGTCAGGGGTGTGACTTGGGATCATCAGATGTAATGCTAATGCCATTCCACCCCCTGCCCCCACCCTGCAGCCACTGACAGGCATCATGGTGTGCCTTGCACTGTTCAGCCACAAAGTTCACCTCATGCTCCTATACTGCACCCACATCAGTGTATTTCCTTATGGAATGGGGTATGTATAATGCCCAAAGACCCCAAAGCACACCACGACACTTGTCAGTTTCTACAGGGTAGGGTGAGGTACAATGGCATGAGCGTTATAGCTGATGACCCAAAGGCACACCCCAATGCCTCTCACTCTCTACAGGGTGGGGGTGGTGTTGGCATCACTTCAATACTTCACTGCCATTCCTATTATGCATCTCTGGAACTGCCAATGCCAATGCCAGTGTGACAACATTCGGCATTCACAAATGCTTGTTTCTTTTGCACTTTATTGGTTTCTGTTTCTGAATTTGTAAACCATAACTTCCAGATCACTTACTTACTAGATTACAAACTTCTGTGAATGACCAGGTGCATAAATGATGCCAAGTAAATCACAAGAATACTCCTGTTATTCACCTCTTACCTCTCCTTTGTGTCCTTTCTGGTGTGTGGAGCTTACCATGACTAAAAAACTGACTTAGTAGCCATTTTTATGTTGATTGCGCACATGCGCAAGAAAGATATTGTGGCAGCTTTCTCCACAAGCAGATTGTGGAGGCACGGCAATGTTGTGGCCAATGCCCCCACAGCCTTTAAAGGCTTGTCCAGTGTTCCCCAATGCCATGGCACACTGCTGCTGACACTAGTTCAGCCAGCATGCCACCAACTTGTAAAAAATCAGCCACTGCAATCAGGGGCTGCCTCGTCATTGCAGCGTAAGCCATTCGCTGCAATGAGGGAGCGACCCGTCATTGCCGGGCGGGATCTTGACACACTGATATTGTTTGTGAACATGGTGGTAGTTTGTCGCTGTGTTCACAAACAATATTAACCTCCCCCCACTGTGTTTATTTGCTGACGGGGGCCCCAATCCCTGTTGGCTGCAGTGCCCCAATATATGTTGCCCGGCGGGGGAGCCCTCCCGTCGGCATTATAAAACCCCTCACTTATATTGTCTGCTGATGGGGTCCCCAATCCCGTTGGCTACAGCTTGCCTCCCCCACAAAGGGAGACTCCAGTGGCATGCTGGGAGCCCAGCCCAGCATGCCACATGCCCTGTAAAATAAAAATGGTCCCATAATGCTCTTTTTTTAACCTGTAAAAAGGAAACTGCCCTGCAGGTCTCCTACCCCTCCCCACACCCGCACCCACCCACTGCACCCCTGCCTCCCCACCCCTCACTCCCATACTTACCTCCGGAGCTCGCGCTAAGATCTTTGGACTGGGAACACATCTGCACTCTTCAAACCGACCGCATGAACTGAGGAAATGCCGGTAAGCTGTATAATGGAATAAATGTTTTTCCAACTTTAATGCATATCTCAGTCATTTTGGAATTTTGGCACAAATGTTCAACATGGGGTTTTGGGACCCTCCTCATGAATTCTGGAACTGTCATGGCGTTACTCAGCCGAATGGTGATTTCATGGTCACTGTGGGAATCACCTTTGGGGCTGATTAATGAAATGACAGTGCCAGTGTTCATGAGGTGGGCTCAAAAAGCCCATGTTGCAAATTTAATGAAAAAAATCAAACAATGACTTTTTATGAGCGCAAGCAGTAGTTGCTACGACGTCAGAATTTTGTTAATTTGTAATGTTTTCACTTGAGATTTTCAGCATTGCTATTTTCCCCACACCTACTTATGAACAGTACAGCTGTCATTTTTCCCATCCTGGCCGAAATGTGTTTTCGCACTTCTGGCTCAGAATAGAGCGGTCGCTGTGGGAAATCACTGTTTGGGACAGATTAAGAAAATGACAGTGGAACTGTTTATGAGCAAAGGTCCTAAAATGCCTATGTTGAAAATTTGGTGATGATAGCCCATCAAATGACTGTGTTACAAGTGTGCGTTGCGCACTTTCCACACACCCTTGTAACTTCGCAGATTTGTAATATTGTCATGCCAGATTTTCAACACTGGCATTTTTTCACACCTCCTTATGAGCAGTACAGCTGTCATTTTTCACATCCTGACCAAAATGTGTTTTCACAGTTCCAGCGCAGAATAACGCGGTCACTGTGGGAAATCAGTGTTCGGGACAGATTAAGAAAATGACAGTGGCACTGTTCATGAGTAGAGGTCCTAAAATCGCTATGTTGAAAATTTGGTGATGAAACTCCATAACATGACTGTGTTACAGGCATGCGTTGAACTGTTTCCACGCACCCTTGTAACTTCACAAATTTGTAATATTTTCCCGCCACATTTTCAACAGTGGCATTTTTTCACACCACCTTATGAACAGTACAGCTGTCATTTTTCACATCCTGGCTAAAATATGTTTTTTGCACTCCTGCCGGAGAATAGCATGATCACTGTGGGAAATCAGTGTTTGGGACAGATTAAGATTGAGCGAGTGAGAGGGGGGAGTGACCGAGCTCAACTGAGCTCTGTCAGGACTGCTGCAGTTTTGTTTGTGGGCAGAAAAAGGGCCCAACGCAAGGCCCCCATACAAAAGGGCAGCCTGCAGCACTGGGGGAAACAGAATGAGAGAGAGAGTGAGGGAGGGAGGGGGAGTGAGCAAACTCACCAGAGTGCTGTCAGGACTGCTGTGGATTTCTTTGTGGGCAGAGAAAGGCTTCAGTGCAGGCAGGGGCCCAGTACAAAAGGCCAGCCTGCAGCGGTGGGAGAAACAGTATGAGTGAGGGAGACACAGGGACTGAGTGAGCTCATCGGAGCTCTATCAGGACTGCTGCAATTTCTTTGTGGGCAGAAAAGGCGCCAATGCAGGCAGGAGCCCCATACAAAAGGGCAGTTTGCAGTGCCAGGACAAACAGAATGAGTGTGTGAGAGAGGGAGACTGAGCAGCCTCAGTGGAACTCTGTCAGGACAGCTGTGGATTTTTTTGTGGACAGAAAAAGGTGCCAATGCAGCCAGGAGCCCTGTGCAAAAGCACAGCCTGCAGCGCCAAGAGAAACAGAATGAGCGAGTGACAGAGCAGTAGTGAGCAAGCTCAACGGAGCTCTATTGTGACTGCTGCGGATTTCTTTGTGGGCAGAAAAAGGTGGCAATGCAGGAAGGAGCCCAGTACAAAAGGCCAGCTTGTAGAGCCGGCAGAAACAGAATGAATGAGTGAGAGAGGGGGAATGAGTGAGCTCAATGGAGCTGTGTCGGGACTACTTCACATTTCTTTGTGGCCAGAAAAAGCTCCAATGGAGGCAGGAGCCCAGTAAAAAAAGGGCAGCCTGCAGCGGCGGGAGACACAGAGCGAGCGAGTGAGGGAGGGGGAGTCAGTGAGCTCAACAGGGCTCTGTTGGGACTGATGCAGATTTGTTTGTGGGCATCAAAGGGCAGCAATGCATGCAGGGGCCCAGTACAAAACGGCAGCCTGCAGTGACGGGAAAACCAGAATGAGTGAGTGAGAGAGGGGGAGTGAGCGAGCTCAATGGAGCTCTATTGTAACTGCTGCAAGTTTCTTTGTGGGCAGAAAAAGGCGGCAACGCAGGCAGAAGCCCAGTAGTAAAGGGCAGCCTGCAGCGCCGGCAGAAATGGAATGAGCGAGTGAGAGAAGGGGAATGAGTGAGCTCAACGGAACTTTGTTGGAAGTGCTGTAGATTTCTTTGTGGGCAGAAAAAGGCACCAACAGAGGCAGGAGCCCAGTACAAAAGGGCAACCTGCAGTGTCACGAGAAACAGAATGAGTGCGTGAGACATGAGGACTGAGCGACCTCAATGGAGCTCTGTCGGAACAGCTGCAGATTTCTTTGTGGGCAGAAAAAGGTGCCAATGCAGGCAGGAGCCCAGCACAAAAGGGCAGCCTGCAGAGCCGGGAGAAACACAATGAGTGAGTGAGACAGGGGGAGTGAGCGAGCTCAAAGGAACTCTATCGTGACTGCTGCAGATTTCTTTGTTGGCAGAAAAAAGCAGCAATGCAGGCAGGAGCCCAGTACAAAGGCCAGCCTGCAGTACCGGCAGAAACAGAATGAGTGACTGAGAGAGGGGGAGTGAGCCACCTCAAAGGAGCTCTGTCAGGACAGCTGCGGATTTCTTAGTGGGCAGAAAAAGCTGCCAATGCAGGCAGGAGCCCAGTACAAAAGAGCAGCCTGCAGCACCGGGAGAAACAGACTGAGCGAGTGACAGAGGGACAGTGAGTGAGCTCAACAGACCAACACAATCAACATTCAGCATTGACAAATTCTTGTTTATATGTAGCCTTTTGAAAACTTATTGAAAGCGATTCCTAATTGCTGCATTTCCCTGTAAACCTGCACCTTATGTTACATCTGACCACACTGTGCCACACTGCAGTAAGCTTATCTGGCCGAGTTGTGATGTTGGTGATGGGGGGAGGGAAGGGGTGGTTGTACAGCCTGTAAAAACTGACCAGTGTGACTCTTGTTGCTCTTTTAGTGTTGCCTGCTTCTTTATGTGAGGTCATAACCTCTGTCTATCTCCCCACATTCACGCTACTGCTGAAATCCAATTAGGGTACACGATTTCTATCTGACTAACAGTTTCTGCATTAGTAGATATGGAGTGTATTACTGTGTATTCATGGGGGACGTCTGTATACTGAATGTATCACATAATTGTGTCCAGTGGAACACTATGTGTTCCTGGAACAGGGTAGCAGGTAGATGAGTTTTGCCACAATCAGTTCAGGGGTTAAATTGCACATAGGCAATACCAGCATGTATTGCTGTGCAAACCATGATCATTGGCCATGGACAGCATGAGAGGAAACTAGCTGAGAAGCAATCATAAAAATAATGTCTTCAGGCTGGGGGGAGTTGGTGATACATTATCAGCTTATAGAGTTGAGCAAAATTGGAAAATTTCACCCAGCAAAATATTTTTCGGAATTAGCGCATTGCGCAAAATATTTTGCTGGGCAAAATGCAAAATTTTGCCCGCGGTTGTGAGTGAAATTTTGCCCATGATTGTGAGTGAAATATCACCCCCTAAGCTGGCATAATTTCACCTGTGGGTGAAATTTCACCACAGTGGGCAAAATTCCACCATTGGTACTGGACTCCTCAGATGGCGAAAATGTGGGTGAAATGGCAAAATTTTGCCTCATTTTCATGAAACATTTCATGCAGCAAAATTGCCTATTTCGCCACAATTTCACTGGTGAAATTTAATTTTGCAGCCTCTCTGTCAACTTATAAGTCGTTCACTTCTACAGGAAATGACTTCAAGATGACCACAGCTATCATTTTCGATATCAGTTTGGGGGCTGAATTGCTTGCTGGCAATTTATTTTTTAATTTCAAATGTTTCACAAAGAAAGACATACTGAGCTGAAAATAGCTTGTTTCCAGATGCGTCGGGGAGGGGGGGAGGTATGTAAGAACAAAATAGGACAATAAATTATACAATGAAACATAATACAGAGATACAAATGAAACAGTACAAAATGAGGTTCATTAGGTAAAATTATAGGCTAAAATATTTACAAGGACAGGGTGGGGGATCTGTCCCACAGGTTCAATCAAAAGTATATCACATTACCAGGGTGTTCTGGACTTCAATTACTCGTTGGCAATACCAAGGTGTATTACTGTGCAAACAGTGATCATTGCCCACAAACAGCACAAGACAAAGCCAGCTGTGAGGCAACCATCAAATTAATGTTTTCCAGAATGGGAGGGGGGGCAGCATGTGGGTGGAACTTTATCAATTTAAAAGTTGTTCCATAGAAAATGGGCTTCAAGACAACCACGGCTATCATTTTCATTATCAGCTTCATTCACCATTTGTACCTCATAGAAAACCAGCCTTGCCTTTGTTTGAGTTTAATACTGAAGAAAATGGAAGGTTTTATACCTTTTATTGGACCAAAAAGTGTCTGGCACAAAGATGGAATTATACACAAGCTTTCGGGGCCACACAGGTCCCTTCTTTAGGTGAATAGCAAAACTGAGCAACAAGCAGTATTTATATCCACTGTGGAGCAATTAAAAATCAGGAAGTGAAGTAGGAAGGTGATAAAGGGGACGAGAGATGAATACTGACTAACTGTGTCAACCACAATCAAAGTAATTTGGGATTGCACATACTGTAAATCAAACAGCTATGAGTGAATCAGGGGGATTAAGGTGTTGGGTTGGTTCTGGTGTAGCCAGGGATCAGGTAGGGTGTTCGAGGAGAGTACTTGCATGGAAAGCATGGGCAGAATTGGTGGTTCACATGGCTAAGAAATTTTATGTTTCTATCTTTCTGTGCCATCTTATTTTTCCCCATTGTGCCACTGTCCTTTTTGTCCACACCTTCTATCAGATCCATGCCCTCCATTTGATAGACAGGTAATGCTACCCCATTTATCTTCACCCAAACCCATCTGGTACATGTGGGTTAGACTGGTACTGCCATGTGCTAGTTGTTTGGTTTGTCTATTATCACTTTTGTTGTATAGGTGATCATTGGAATCCTGAATATGTTGTTTGTGTCCTTGGACATTCTTTTCAGTTGATGGTGGCCATAGTGGTGTTTGTTGTCGTGTTGCAGTGATTTGCAATCTCTCTATTTTAGAGTTGTTGCAAAATTAAATTTCACCGGTGAAATTGCCGCGAAATCAGCAATTTCACCATGAGAAACATTTCACAATAGCCACCATTCTGCAAATTTTCCGTTAGGTGTGAAGTTATGAAATTTCACCCACAGAATGTGGAATTTGCACTGCAAAATGCACAGTTTCAACTGAAATGGCAAAATTTCACCCATATTTCACCATTTCATGGTGAAATTGTGCATTCCGTGGGCAAAATATTGCATTCCATGGGCAAAATTTCATATTTTGCACCCACAAAATATTTCACGGAATGGCAGAATTTCATTAAATGTTTCATGTAATGAAATTTTACAGTTTTGCACATCTCTACTCTATTTGAGGAAGTATAATGATGGTCTATCTATTTCTGGCAATACTTCCAATCATTATGGCCCCCCCCAAACCCCAGTGACACGCAGCTGATCAGAAAGACTTGATTAAAAGGAGATGGTGGAATGGTCATGCCTGTCTCTCCTGTGTTTTTCAGGCTAAGGTGGAAAAAGTTACATGTGTTAATGTATCAGCAATGCACAATGCAACTCAGGCAGATGTAAGTAGTTTATTTATGTTCTGTGTTACTGTAGTGCTGGGAAAATGGTGTCTACAAAAAATGTAATCCATTTACCCATGCCATGAAGCCTACTTTTACCACTCATCCACACACACAGAAGCATGCCAAACTCATGACAAAAATTGTATTTGCTGCAGTGACCCAGCAGAAAACAAGAAACAGCACAGCAACATATTCACTATAGTAGTTGCCTTGACAGTGTTGTTGTTGGGGTGTGTGTGTGTGTGTGTGTGTGTGTGTGTGTGTGTGTGTGTATTGTAACTACATATTGAATCCCTTTTTTCTGTTATATGTCATCTGTGTGACTAAATGTGTCATTGCTGTGAGAAGTGGTTGTGTTGTTCTCACTGGGGTCTGAGTGGTTGTGCAGAATGTAGAAAGTTTGTGCATGGGATATTAGATTCAGTATATTCTTTTGCTTTTTTATTGCCCCAGTTAGTAACTGCCCACCACCACACATCAGAGATGTTGCATTGTTTTCCTTAGTCAATATTTGCCTTGCCTATTGCTTGCTTGGTAGTCTTCCCCCCAGTCTCTAGCACTCCCTCTCCAAAAGCCCAAATGCTCCTCCGTATTCTGGTGTGCATAATGTTCTCAACAGGTCTTAACCCCCTCCCAACACAAAGAAATGCACACACATAAACACACACACTGTTTTGGGGATGGAGGCAACTTACGCCTGAGCAGTAACTTGTCTTGTGCAAGGTTATGCTTGTCTCTCTGTGTGCTTTTCATTCTCAGTCATGTAAAATTGTTTTACTTTATCAGCAAAGCACTTGCAACTCATTCATATGACAGAAGGTTGACACATGACATGGAAAAGCATTTTGCAATAAACATTTGGTCAAGTAATCAGCCTCATTACCAATGTTTCCTACTATAACAGTATAACAGCCCCCCCACACACACACACTCACACTATGCACTTCTTGTGCTCTGTCCTTTGACAAGCTGTGACAATACCACGGGAATGCTGCATAATTTGTCAGAGTCTGACATACTGTTATCAGAGTGCCCACATTCCACACACACACACACATACTTATGTGCTGCACTATGGTTCCTATGACATTTTTTGGGGGAGGGGAGGGCAGTGACTAGTCTGTGAATGTCATTTTCCATAAAGGCTATGAGCTCTAAACCTGTATCTCATTTCAATGCTTTGAGACCAATACTTTTATTTCCTCGGTACCTGTCATTAAAACAGACTGCCTCCCTAGTTTGCTCCAAGTATTGTACACCCATACACTCATAGAATGCTAATACATCTTTTCTTGAATGTACATTTCAAGGACTCCTAAGCAATTTGAACTGAATGTTAGTGTTCCTTTCTTGTTATTTACATGTGTGTGGTAGAGTGCCACCATACAGCTTTCATCTATTGTGTCTTCTGCGTCATCAAGATCTGGGTGTTTGTACAGCAAACAGTGTGATCTGCATAACTATTTTTAGTTAGCTGGGAATTTGCAACATGGTGAGAAGCACTCCACAGTGGAAAATAAGGCTATTAGCAACCCATCACATGGCTCTCTCTGTCTGAGTAGACGACTACCTCAGGGCCATTTGCATTCCAAGCAAAGCCACCATTTCTAAATATATACTTTTTTTTTTAATGTCTCTGATATATAAATGTGCTTCATGCAGTTTGTATCTGTTGTTGTGTTTTTCTGTATTTATAATACAAGCAAAACAAGCCTTCTGCTGGCACTGGTGGCTCTGTACTGTACTCGTGTGTGATGTATTTATCCTGTTTCTGTGGGTGGTGGGAAAACAGTTGTACTAGCTAGTATGCCATATTATACAATGGCAAGAAAGAATCTCAAACTGTGATTGGTCAGTCTGGGGCTGGACCCATGGCATTATCCCAGCATAATACCACGGGTCTAGGCTCAGCACTGTGACCCTCCTGACTAATTGCATTGGATTTGTTGGATTAGGATTGTTTTATTATCTTCTCTTAAGAAACAAAAATAATTTTCCACACTAACAAAAAACATTCTTTAAAATTATTTTTTTGATTCTGTATAACAACAAGCCATTGAATAATAGGAATAATGTGCTCCAGGGTGTGTGTGTCATGCTGGGATAATGCCATGTTTGGAACATTGGACACACTCAGCCTGTGGCCTCGTGCCCAACCCCCCCCAGGCATGGCACTATCCCAGCACAACACACACCCTGTCGTGCATTATTCCTTTATTAACTATTATAACTGCTGACAAGTAAAACTGCTTCTCTTGCATGCATGGAACTTCTTTTTTGTGGTGGTTGTGTAGGTTCTTTTCTAATACCTAGCGACGTGACATAGATAGATAGATAGCTAGATAGATAGATAGATAGATAGATAGGTAGATAGATAGATAAATAAAAATATTTATTTTTTTAAAAGGAGATAACCTTTAGGATTGCAAAGCCCTGTTTTCATCAAAATTGTCCTGTGTAAGTGAATGGTTACATAACAAAAAAGTACAAATCTTAACAAAGTTTCATGCATACATTAACTAAGATAAGCATACACCAAGAAATACATTTTGGCAATCACATATGAAAGAGCCAGAAGTTGACACATTTGGCTATCTCAATACAGTAGCTATGGTTGTATTCCTACTGCAGGCATATATATATATATATACGATAACAAAAGAGGATTAAAATTGCACATGAAATGTAATGATTTCAACAAAAATACACTGACAGCATCCGTACACCAAACAATACACAAATTTGGACTACACCCTTTTCATAACAGTTCATCCTAAGGCCCTAAACAGTGGCAATTTGCTTTCCACATTTGGGCTAAATCTTTGCTGAACTGTCTCAAGTTACTTGCATTTCTGGTCTCTAGATTTAATTAATTCCATATTTTTGGAAGATTGTACCTCCTTTGCATCTTGCTGTATCTATTCTTAACTATGGGGATCGTTAAGCCCCTGTTTTGAACAATTATCAAAGTGTATTTGTTTGTTGACTTGGGTACATACTGTATTCCATTTTTATTTCCCACTCCAAATTCCACATACGCTTTTTGGTCCAGTCGCTTCCTTCTCTGGGTTTCAAAGGAGTTCTAATTTAGCTTTAGTAAAAGGCTACAGTGGTGGGTATTAAAATCACATTTTAAAACAAACTCGCTATCTTTAGGTATACTTTATTTAGCTTGTCCAACATAGTTTTAGTCGCATGTTGATACTGTAGGTCAAACTCCCATACTCTAATACTGGCTACTTTATTTCGGTCCTCTCTTGACAGAAGTTAGATCTTCCTTCGTATAACTCCCAGTCTGACACTCACTTTTTTACAGTGTTGGCTACATGCCCCCCAAAGGTTAGTTTGTCATCCAATAGTACCCCCAGTATTTATATTGTAACACTTCACCCAGCTTAGTACTGTCCAGGGTAGTAATGTGTAATCCTTGGTTAGATGTCTTAGCTGCACCATTTGTTTGGAATAACATGACCTGGGTATTTTTTTTTTGCTCAGGACCATTTTGAAGACCTGCAGCCAGCACTGCAAAACTTCGAAGTCAGACTGTAGGATATTTTGTTGTTCTATTCTAGCTTTTGCTCTGGCTATCAGAGCCATGTCATCAGCATACAGGTATATTTTACACCTGTCAATCAACTGTGACAATGGATTTATATAGATCAGAAACAAGAGGGGACTCAGGATCGAACCCTGCATATCATTTTCCAGCAGAGATACTGGAGTACGTCAGGCATGCATGGAATAGGCACTAAGAAATCATATTTATTTATTTCAGTTTGGGATTAATATCTTTGAGTCAAAAACTTATTTACAAAGATTCCAAGTCAGACTCAGGTGAACAACAACAAATTACAGGGAAAAAATACATTTGCGTGCAAAATATTACATTGGTTTTGAGGTAACATTTCATTGATTTTGGAATTGCAGTATGCTACATAGTAGAACTAATTGATCTTAAATGCAGGTTACGCTTATGTTGCTATTTGTCTAACAATTCGTAGTAAATTTGACCATCACTTTGATATGTTTAGCCTTCACTTCAACATATAGATACAAGTAGTACCAGACAATTCTGGGGGTGGGGGGTGGGGGTGGGATCTGCCCTGTGTAGAGTGCAGAGGACTTCAGAAAGATTACAGGATAATGTGGAAGGGTAGTGAGAGGCAGCCAGACAAAGGCTGTGTTCAGGATGTGAGTGTGTGGCAGCCTGGGAGAGCATTGTCCTTGGTGGTTTAGAGTCAATGGTGGAGGGTCAGTGGGGAGAGAGAGGGAAGGGGACATGCAGTGGTGTGGGGGGGTGAGGGTTTGGCAGTGATGGGGTCAAGGTAGTACAGGGTGGTGAGTGGAGGAGAAGAGGGATAAGGGGGGCGGTAGTACAGGGTGAGGACTGGAATGATGTGGGGTCAAAATAGGGTAGGGTTGGGTAGTAAAGGGTGGGGAGGAAGCCAAGTATGGCAAAAGATGGGGTGGCAGGGAGAGGGGGTAAAAGGTGGGTGGGGGATAAGCCTGTAGTAATGTGACAGTGGGAGGTAGGAGAGGACATTCAGAGAATTTTTCAGGTGATTGGAAGTAGGGAGTTCCAGGACTCTCCAGTCTTGTCAAAATCAGAGTGGGGTGGGGGTCAGTTTATGAGTAGCCATATATCAATTAGGGTGTGCAGTTACAGTGTATGCATTGCAAAACTAGGCAAACTGGAGGAGGGCCAAGTGGCAGGTTAACTGCTAACAAATTCAGTGTTTCTGTTTTTCTATGCCCTCTCTTATTTTTTCACATTGTGTCTCTACCCATTTCATCCACACCTTATTATTGTCTACAACATCTATTCCCTTGATTTCATAGACAGGTAGTGCTACTCCATTCCCTTTCACCTGAATCTATCCTGCACAAGGGTTACAGTAGCACTGCCATATGCTAGTTGTCATGTTTGGTCTTGTATCACCTTTGTTGTATAGGCGACCAAGTTACAGGGCCCTGTGTATGTTGTCTGTGTCCTTGGCCATTCGTGTGTGTTTAATGGTGGTATAATGTGGTGTTTGTGGTTGTGGTGTGATGATTCCTAATGTCTTTATTTGGTGAAGTATTATGATGGCCTATTTCTGGCAATGCTTCAACTGCTATCACCTTCCCAAACCCAAACCCCACTGACATGCACCTGACCAGAACAACTTGATCAAAAAGGCACAGCAGAAAGGCCTTGCTTGTCTCTCACAGTACTTTACCAGCTAAGATACAGTAGAAAGGCCTTGCTTGTCTCTCACAGTACTCTACCAGCTAAGATACAGTAGATAATGTTATGTGAATTATTGTGGCAAAGCACATTGCAGCTCAATCAGATGGACGTTTTTTTTTTTCATGTTCTGTGTTACAGCACATTTCCTGGAAAATTGTGTCCACAGAAACTCCCTTTACACATGCCATGATGCATACTTTTTCCACCACTCATTCAAACACACAAACAAGAACACCGAACTTATGATGCAAATATAGTTTGTCATAGTAACACAGTAGAAAACAAGCCAGCACTCATCATCATTTCCATGCACGAAGGAAGTCCTTCACCACCGATATATGTCAAATAAGCCTAATGTAAACTCTTGTTGTCCTCTGTCCTTTGACCAGCTGTGACAATGTCACAGAAATGCTGCATAATTTGTCAGAGCTTAACATACTGTTATCTCAGTGCCCACATCCCACACACACACATATTTATATACTTCACTGTGGTATTCATGACCTTTTTTTGGGGGGGGGTGGCAGTGGCTGGTTTGTGAATATAATTTTTTCCAGAAAGGCTATGAGCTCTAAACCTGTGTCTCCTTTCAATGATTTGAGATCAATACTTTAATTTCCTGGGTACCTCTCATTACTACAGTTTGCCCCCCTACTTTGCTCTAAACATTGTACACCCATACACTCACAGAATGCCTGTAGCCTTTTTTTGTATAGAAACATAGAAACATAGAATTTGATGGCAGATAAGGACCACTTGGCCCACCCAGTCTGCCCATTTCCCTACCTGATGGATAAGCTGCAGATTCTAGTTAATCAACAGCTTACTTCATCCTGCCCCCCACTAGAATTGCCTTATGTCTGTCCCATGCATTCTTGAATTCTCCCATTGTTCCTGACTCCACAACCTCCTCAGGAAGGCTGTTCCATGCATCCACAACTCTATCTGTGAAAAAATACTTTCTAACATTACCTCTGAGCCGTCCCCCTCTATCTTCAAATTGTGCCTCCTTGTACTTGCACATCTCTCCTTCTGAAATATACTACCCTCTTGTACCTTGTTAATTCCCTTGAGATACTTGAAAGTTTCTATCATGTCCCCCCTCTCCTCAAAGGATTACATATTAAGCTGCTTTAGTCTCTCCTCGTATGTCTTCTGGTGCAGACCTTGCACCATTTTGGTTGCCCTCCTCTGAACAGCCTCCATTCTGTCTATGTCTTTGCGGAGATGGGGTCTCCAGAATTGCATGCAGTACTCCAGATGGGGTCTCACTAACTGTCTGTAGAGAGGGATAACAACTTCCTGTTTTCTACTGTTGATGCCTCTCCCTATGCATCCCAGTATCCCCCCCAGCCCTCCTTAACTGCCTTCTCACATTGCTTGCCCACCTTTAGGTCATCTGATAAAATTACTCCAAGGTCTCTTTTGATTTTTGCTGTTATTAACTCACCCCTCATTGTGTACTCTTCCCTTGGGTTTTTGTTTCCCAGATGCATTACCTTGCACTTCTTTGCATTGAATCTGGGCTGCCACGTATCTGACCATTCCTCCAGCCTTGCCAAGTCCCTTTTCATTCTTTCCACCCCACCTTGTGTATCAGCCCTGTTGCAGATCTTTCTGTCATCTGCAAAGACGCATACCTTTCCTTCCAGGTGCTCTCCAATGTCACTTATAAAGATATTAAAGGGGACCTGTCCCAGTACCGAACCCTGTGGTACCCTGCTAGTTACCCTCCTTTCTTCACTGTGGACTCCGTTTACTATTACCTTTTGTGTCCTATTGTCCAGCCAGTTTTTTATCCAGGCTACCACTTTGGGACCCACTCCAAGGCTGGCTAACTTGTATATTAATCTTTTGTGTGAGACTGTGTCGAATGCCTTGCTAAAATCTAGGTAGACCATATCCACAGCCCCACCCTAGTCTACTACTTTGGTCACCCAGTCAAAGAAATCTATTAGGTTCGTCTGACATGACCTTCCTGCTGTAAAACCATGCTACCTTGGGTCCTGTGCCCCTCTGGCCTCTAGGTACTCAACAATTCTTTCCTTCAGAAGTGATTCCATGATTTTCCCTACCAATGAAGTCAAACTAACTGGTCTGTAGTTTCCGGCCTCTGCCCTGCTCCCACGTTTGTGAAGTGGAATCACATTTGCCCTCCTCCAGTCCTCAGGTGCCACTCCATCCTCCCATGATTTGTTAAAGAGAGTAGTCAGTGGAGTTACTAGTTCTACCCTTAGTTCTTTTAGTATTCTTGGGTGAATCCCATCAGGCCACATTGCTTTGTCCACCCTCCGTTTCAAGAGTTCTTTCAAAGCCCTTTCTTCTGTGAATGGACTGGTATTGACCCCCTTTTTCAGAGTTTCTCCCTTGTTTGGTTTAGGCACCTCTCCCTCCTCATCTGTTATGAATACTGAGCAGAAATATTCGTTCCGTATCCCTGCTTTTTCACTGTCACCCTCTGCCCACATTCCCTCCCCTTTTTAAGTCTCTGTATCCCTCCCTTGGTCTTTCTTCGCTTCTTAATGTACCTATAAAAGGTTTTATCCCCCTTCTTAACAGAGTTGGCTATCTTTTCCTCAGTTTGTGCCTTTGCCATTCTGACTGCCTTCCCTGCCTCCTTCTGCTTTAACTAATAAAGTTCTCTGTCCTGCTCCTTCTATGTTTCCTTATATTTCCTGAATGCTATCCTTTTCTCCTTAACTGTTCCTGCCAACTCTTTTGAGAACCATAGTGGTATTTTCCTTCATTTTGTTTTATTGATTTGCTTCACACAAAGGCTTGTTGCCTCTGTGATGGCTGTTTTGATTATTTCCCATGGTTCCTCCATCCCTCCTTCTTGCCCATTTGCTAGTGCTTTTCCAAGGCACTCTCTCATTTTCCCAAAGTCAGCCTTCCTAAAGTCCAATACTTTTGTTTTTGTATGGCTTGACTCTATGGCTGTGTTTATTGTGAACCACACTGTTTGGTGGTCACTTGTTCCCAGATGGCTACCCACTTCTAAATCTGAGATCTTTTCTCCTTCCCCATTTGAGAGTACCAGGTCCAAGATTGCTCCCTCCCGAGTGGGCTCCAACACTAGCTGTCTGAGGCATGCCCCCTGTAGGGCATCAAGAATGACTCTGCTCTTTGATGTGCCTGCAGCAAAGGTACTCCAGTTAATATCTGACATATTCAGGTCCCTCATCAACAATATCTCCCCTTTTTCTGCCGTATTAAGGATGCCTTATAACATTTCCTTGTCCATTTCCTCCCCCTGAGATGGGGGTCTATACACAACCCCCATGCGGATTGTGGTGCCATTTCCTGTCTCCAGGGTGACCCATAGTGACTCATCAACTTCCTGTTTACTCTTTAGTTCTGTTGCTTTAATCCCTTCCCTTATATAGAGAGCTACTCCTCCTCCTCTTTTACCCACACTGTCCCTCCTGTAGACTGGGTATCCTGGTATGTTGACTTCCCACTCATGGTTCTCTGTGTACCATATTTCAGTGACTGCCACAATATCCATTCATCCCTCTTCCATTAAGGCCACTAGCTCAGGGAGCTTGTTGTACAGACTATGGGCATTGGTACTCATCACCTTCCATTTATTTTTTATGGCCTTACCCCTTTTAGCCCCATCCCTGTCCTTAACACCTTTTTCTGCATTTATTCCTGTCCTGCTCCCTACTGACTTCTCTGCCTTGGTCTTTACCTCTCTAACTACTGCGCTTTGTGGGGGGAGGCTGGGATTTCCCTGCTCCTTTTCAGTGCCTCCCCCCTTGGCTAGTTTAAATGCTTGCCAATGAAGTATTTAAACCTGTCACCTAGGATCCTGGATCCCCCCCTAGACAGATGCAGACCATTGCGCCAGTATAAGCCTGCATCCCTCCAGGTGGCTCCCCAGTCCCCAATGAAGCCAAAACCCTGAGCTCCACACCAGCTTTTCAACCATTCATTGAATCCCATGGTGCAGAATACCCTAGCATCATCCTTGCCATAGACAGGCAGCACCTCCGAGAAGGTTACCGTACATGCTACTTGTCTAAGGCCCCTCCCCAACTCCACAAACTCCTCTTGCACTGCTCTGATCCCATTTACAGCCAGGTCATTTGTCCCTAGGTGGACAATGACATCCAGCTCCCTCCTTTGTGCAGCTGCTCCTGTGATCCTGAGGATTCACTTCCTGTCCCTCCAAGCCGTGGCGCCAGGCAGGCACCTTACCTCCCTATCTATGTATATTCATTTCAATGACTACTAAGCAATTTGAAATGAAAGTTAGTGTTCTTTTCTTATTTACATCTGTGTGGTAGGGTGTCCCCAGACATCTTTCATATATTATATATTTTTCTGTCATCAGGCTCTAGGTGTTTGTACAACAGACAATGTCATCTGCATAACTATTAACTGTTAGCTGGGTGTGTACAACATGGTGACAAGCATGCCACAGTTGAAAATAGGGATATTAACAACCCATAGATAGAAACATAGAAACAGAGCAAATGTCAGCAGAAGGAGACCAATGGTCCAGCTAGTCTGCCCATAAGTTCCTGAGACCTTCTACTGGTCTCAGGCCTAGCCCCCCTCTTTGTATTTGCCTATTCCCTGTTACAGATCTTTCTCTTGTTCTGTCCTACCCAAGCGTGAATGTTGTCACAGTCCTGGCTGTCGCCACCTTGGCTAGCAGTCTGTTCCATGGTTCCACTACTCTTTCTGTAAAGTAGTGTTTTCTTAGATCCCTCCTGAAGCTCCCTCCCCTCAGCTTCCATTTGTGTCCTCTACTAGTGGAGCTGTCGATCCTGTTGAATAGTTCAGCGTAGGGCACTTTATTTATAACTCTCATTAATTTGAATATCTCAATCATATTCCCTCTCTCCCTTCTTGTCTCCAGTGTGCACATGTTTAGTGACTTCAGGCACTCCTCATTCAAAAGCCCATGGAGTCCCTGTACCATCTTTGTCTCCCTTCTCTGTATGGCCTTCGGCCTATACCTGTCTCTCTTTAGGTGAGCTCTCCAAAACTGGACACAATACTCCAGGTGTGGCTTCACCAGGGGCCTATATAGCAGGAGGTTCACCTCTTTTCTCCTGCTGTCAACCCCCTTTCCTATACACTCCAGCATTCTATTTGCCTTGCTATATGCTTTGTTGCATTAGCTTGTTTGCTTGGTCATGTCACATATGATGACTCCCAAGTCCCTTTCTTCCTGTGAGGTACTGAGCCTGACCCCATTAAGCCAATATTCTGTCTAGTTATTTATTTATTTATTTATTGAAATGTTTCACCAGGAGGGCACACTGAACAACAAGTTGCTTGTCTCATGGTGCGACTTGGGCGGAGGGGTTGCATAGGGTTGTGAAGGATGATCAGTTACAATAGTATGTGGGTAGAACAAACAATACAACATTGTAACATTGTGCAACAGTTAGAACACAAGGTATTGTACAATAAACAGTAGTGCAATATTGGTTAAACTACAATACATGTCTTCGGGTTTTCTTTCCCTAAATGCATCACTTTGCATTTTTTTTGCAGTAAACCTCAGCTGCCAGACAGTAGAGTATCTTTCTAGTCAATGGAGGTCATTTGTAGTCCCTAACTGCTTCTGCACTATCAACATTCCAGCTGAGTTTCATGTAATCCACGGAGAGGACAAGCTTGCCTTGGATACCCTCACTGATGTCACTAATAAACATGCTAAATAGTATCGGGCCTAAGACCAATCCCTGTTGAACTCCACTTGTGACCTTTCCTTCAGCAAATCTCACTCTGTTGACTACCACCCTCTGTTTTCTGTCCTTGTGCCAATTCCTGACCCACCTGACAATGCTCTTAGCAGTGCCTATGTCCTCCAACGTTTTTATCGGGCGATAGTGTGGCGCTGAGTCAAGGGCCTTGCTGAAATAGAAGTATAGGATTGAGGTCCTCTGGATGGTCCCTATCCAGCTCCTTAGTTGCCTAGTCAAAAAATGTAATGAGGTTCATCTGGCACCCAGTGGTGGCACTATCACTAATGAGTGGTACTCCTCCTCATCTGTCAAATCAAGGAGTATGTTTAAAATTAGCAACAATATGGGATAAATAGGAGAAAAACAAGGAATAGGGGTACTTATTTTCAAAAAGTGCAGATGAGCATGGGTACCGCTTTATATTTTGAGGGCCACTACCGGGATCTGGCATGATCTACCTTCCATGAACCCATGTTGTCTGCCATGCTGAAGAACATTCCCTTCCAGGTCCTCCACAAGGTCCTGCTTAATTAGGGTCTCCATAATTTTCCCTACGACAGATGTGAGATTAACTGCACTCCCTGTCAAAGTAGATGAGAGTACCTTAGGGTTATTTGCCTTTCAAGCAATGTCACCATTTCTGAATACATATTTTTTTATTTTTCTGATATATGAATGTACTTCATGCAGTTCATATCATAGTAATGTGTCAGCAGAAATGGACAATCCTGGTCCATCTAGTCTGCCCATTTCCCACCCTCCCCTACTTGTCTCCACTTCCCAGGGGTATTTTCCTCTACCCACCAGCCAACCCCTTGTATCTGTCCCATGCCCTCATGCCATCTTGAATTCCCCCACTGTTTCTTGCACACACTACCTCATTAGGTAATCTGTTTCAGGGTTACTTTGGTTACTTTGGTTTATAGGACAAAATGAGGCAGTTTGCCTATCATTATTGTCCTCCATATACATGGAATATTAACCCAAGTCCTGAACTTCCATCCACTTATCTAGTTTGTTTTTAAATATTGTAATGTTTGGTGAATCAACAATGTCCTGAGGTAATGTATTCCATGTTCTAGGTGTTCTAATGGTAAAATAGTTTAATCTTTTATTACTGTTAGCTTTCATTACTTCCAACTGTCTATCATGAAGTCTAGCCACACTTTTTCTTGTGGAATATGCAATACCACATGTTAACGTTTGAGCCGGAGATTCAAGGATTTTAAACAGCTGCAGTAGGTCACCTCTAGTTCTTCTTCACTTAAGTGTATGTAGTCCTGTTTTTTGTAGTCTAATACTGTAATCTAGATAAGTGAGGTTAGGGATAAGTTTGGTGGCTCTGCGTTGAACTTGCTCAAGTCTATTAACATCAGTCTTTAAATTAGGGCTCCAGAAAGGTGATACATAATCTAAATTGGGCCTAACATGGGATTTGTACAAAGACATAAGGCATTGCTCTCATCTGGATATGAAAGTTATATTAATTCTACGGAGTAGTGCATTAGTTTGGTTTGCAATTTTAGTACAGTGAGGAGCTGAGGATAGTTTGTCATTGACTAGTATTCCCAAGTCTTTTTCTATATTAGAGGTCCTAATAAGAGAGTTATTTAGGTAATATATTTGTCTGGGGTTATTTTTCCCTAGGTGTAGTACTGCACATTTAGATACATTAAAATGCATTTTGTTGATAAGTGCCCAGTGCTCAATTAAGGCTAGATCAGTTTGTAGATTTTGTCCATCATTCTGGTTATTAAGCTTTCCCCCGAGTTTGGTGTCATCAGCAAATTTGACCACAATGTTATTGGCCATGATGCACATATCACTTATAAACAGGTTGAACAAGATAGGACCAAGTACCGATCCCTGGGGAACCCCACTGGTCACCCCTCCTGTGTCAGACAATGAGCCGTTTACCCTCACTCTCTGAGTTCTATTGTTCAGCCATTTATTTATCCATAGAATTAATGAAGCTGAAAAGCCCATGTTACTAAATTTGTTGATCAAGATAACATGTGAAACTTTATCGAATGCCTTATTGTAGTCTAATAAAATTACATCCATGGGTATGTTACAGTCCAGATTATAACTGATTTGATTGTAGAGAGAGAGAGAGAGTAAGTTTGTGGTACAGGAAAAACCTGATTCGAACCCATGTTGGTATTTGTCCTTAATATTTAAAGTTAACATTTCACTTTCTAATTGTTGTTTAATGATTTTTTCCATTAGCTTACATGGTATAGAAGTTAGGCTAATAGGCCGGTAGTTTTCAACTTTCAAATGAGAGCCCTGTTTGAAAATAGGTGTAACTATGGCAGTAAGCCAATCAGCAGGAACTGAGGATTCTCGGAGAGATTTATTAAAGATGATTGTTAAAGGAAGAATGATGGAATCATTTGTTTCCAGGAGAAATTTAGAGATTATATTATTTGGGCCCGGACTTGTATGTTGTTTTAAAGAATCCAATGCCGTCCGTGTATCCTGAATGGAAAATCTATATATTTCAGTAGTTAATTTTGCTACAGTAGGTTGAAAAATAGCTAACTCCTGGATGAAGACTGATGCAAAATAATTATTTAGTTCTGTTGCTGTTTCTATATCAGATGTTATGGTTGTGTTATTTGAGATATTCCACCACCCTCTCAGTGAAATAACATCTCCTTACATTGCTTTTAAATCTTCCCCATCCAATCTTAAATTATGACCCCTTGTTTTAACTCCTACTTTCCTTTTGAATAATCTACCTTCATTCACTTTATTTATTCCCTTCATAGACTTAAAAGTCTCTATCATGTCACCTCTGTCTCTTCTAACCTCCAGCGGGTATAGATTTAATTCTCTCCATCTAGTCTTATATGGCTTCTCTTGCATACCTTGCACCATCTTTGTTGCCCTTCTCTGAACCCTCTGCAACCCATCTATATTCTTTCTTAAATGAGGCCTCCAGAACTGTACCCCATTCTCCAGGTGCGGTCTGACCATGGTCTTATATAAAGGCATCAACACTCCCCTCTGCCTACTTGTTATACCCCCTCCTATGCACACCATCATTCTATTAGCTTTGCCTACTGCTTTACTATATTGGTGTCCTACCTTAAGGTTACTTGAGATTATAATCCTCAGGTCCCTTTCCTATTCTGTTTGCTTTATCAGTTCTCCCCCCAGTGAGTACTTACCCAGTGGATTTTTATGCCCCACATGCATCACTGCACACTTCTTAGCATTGAACTTCAGCTGCCAAATGTCTGACCTCTTCTCTGGGGTGCTCAGATCTCTCTTCGTGGCCTCAACCCCTCCTGCTACAGTATGTCAACCCTATTATATAACTTTTCATCATCCACAAAAAGGCACACTTTACCTTCAAGTCCCACTGATACATCACTGATATATATGTTAAAAAGGATTGGTTCCATTACTGATCCCTGAGGAACACTGCTCATCACCCTCATTATCCTAGAATGTACACCATTTACCACTATCCTCTGACTTCTATCCTTCAGCCAGTTTTTGACCCATCTAGTTATTTTATGTCCCATTCCTAGGCTCTCTGTCTTATGTACTAGCCTATGGTGAGGAACAGAGTCAAAGGCCTCACTGAGGTCCAGGTAGGCCACATGAACTGCCCCCTCCCCCCGATCAGTAACATTTCTTGTTTGTTTGTTTGTTTGTGTCTGTGTTTGTTTGTGTGTTTCTACATTTTTAGTACAACAAGCAAAACAAGCAAAGTGGTAAAAGTGGCAGCAGTGAAGAGGCTGGAAATTATAGGCCAGTCAGTCTGACTTCGGTATATGGGAAACATTGTTGAAGGAAAGGATTGTGGAATGTCTTGAATCTAATGGGTTACATGACCCGAGGCAGAATGGATTCACAGTGGGGAGGTCATTTCAGACACATCTGATAAATTTCTTGGACTGGGTGACCAAGGAATTAGATCAGGAAGGAGTGGTGGACATGACCTATCTGGATTTCATTAAGGCTTTTAACACTGTTCCTGCACAATAGTTGCAGCTATGAAGTCAGACAAATGTAATCACCAACAACACAGTATGAGGAAGAATTGACAGAAAAGCTAATATACACCCACTGTTTATACTGTGGAAACAGTCCATGACGCTCATCCGTGACCAGCTCGTGCACCATCACGAAGGCCTCTGATACACACAGTAGCATTGTCCAAATCTGTCAAAAAGTGTGTTGGGCAAGATGGCACTGTCTGCACAGTGTTTGATAGACCCCAGGATTCCTCACTGCTATCACAGCTGTTGGATGAGGATGCTAGAAACTACAGAAAAAAAATTGTATTAGTGAATAAACTAAACCTTATGAAAACCCATCTTCAAGAGACAGGCTACACATAAGTAACAAGGGGGCTAGAGTACTAAGAGCGAAGCTGCAGGGGTACATTGATGAGAGGGTGGGGTAGACTGGGATTTAAACTAGTCAGGAGAAAGTGCAGCACTTGGGGGGATGGGAATCCTTGGCCTAAGGGGGACAACTCAGTCTGCACTCTCCCAACATGAGAGGCAAGGGACAGAGAAAGAGTGGGTGCTATGAGGGTGGGGGGTGGTTGGAAGGGGATTCTTGCCAACTCCAGAAGCCTAGGGAATAAAATGGCAGACCTGAAGACAGTGGTAGGGCTGGACAACTTGGACTTAATAGCGGTAACAGAAACATGGTGGATGGAGGGACATAGCTAAGAGGTGGAATTACAAGGGTACTACCTATTTAGAAGAGATAGACAGGGCAAAAAAGGGGGGAGCACAAAGCCCTGTATATGCAGGATGGAATAGAGGCAGTGGAGAGTAGGGCATCAAGGGATCCACTGATATCCTGTGGGTTATGTTGGGGAGTAAGGAGGGGGGCAATAATGGTGGGGGTGGTATACAGGCCACCAAATTAGGGCGAGGACGGGGATCAGGAACTGACTAGGGAGATACAGGAAAGTGCCAGAAATGGGGAAATTCTAATAGTGGGGGACTGCAACCTACCAGATGTGGACTGGGAAATTCCATTGGCCACAAGAGAAAGAGCAGGGGCTTATTGGAATCCCTGCAAGATGCATTCCTAAGTCTGCTAGTTACAGAACCTACTAGGGGAGAGGCTACACTAGATGTCATCTTAACAAATGGAGAAAGAATGGGGGGGTTGAGGTTGGGGAAAATTTGGGAGACAGTGACCATTGGATGGTCAGGTTCTCCATTCAGGCAGGGGCAAAATTGGGCAGGTCATCCTCCAGGGTGCTCAACTTCAGGAGGACAAATTTCAAGAAAATGTGGGGTATCTTAAGAAGAGAACTTGCAGGGATCCAAGAGCTGTAAGGGGTACAGCAGCTGTGGGAAGTAATTAAGGGAGGAATACTCAAGGCCACGGAGCAATGCATCCAGAAAATCAGCAAACATAAAAGAGGAAGTAAACCACTGTGGTTCACAGCAGGGGTTAGGGGGTGGTCAAGGAGAAGAGAAAGGCCTTTAAGGACTACAAAAGGACACAGGGGATGGAAGAGATGAGGATCTATAAGGATAAACTCAGGGAAGTGGGAAGAACAATTAAAAAGGCAAAGGCAAGCACAGAGGAGAAAATAGCGAGGGAGGTGAAAGGGACAACAAAAGATTTTATAGGTGCATGCATGATAAGGGGAAGAACAGGCATGGAATTCCAAAACTTAGGGGGGAGGAGGGTTAAACAGTTGTAAGAGAGAAGGAGGAGAAGGCAACCCTCCTTAATGGATATTTTGCATCAGCTTTCATGATAGAGAGGTAAGGAAAAGGGTCAGAACTGAGGAGAAAGGGAAGGGAGGGCATCGAAGTGGACGGAAGTCCCTTCACAGTGGAGAGGGTGATGGAGTAGATGGGAAAGCTAAAATCAGACAAGGCTATGGGCCTAAGGGTGCTTTAGGAGCTAAAGGAGATTTGGCAGGGCCTCTAGCAAGGCTGTTTAACCTATCCCTGGAATCGGGGAAGGTCCCAGGAAACTTGGAAAAAGTCCAAGGTGGTACCAATATACAAGGGAGGGAAAAGGCAGGATCCAGGCAACTACTACCCAGTCAGTCTCACCTCGGTTGTGGGTAAGTTAATGGAGACTCTCAGAAAGGAGAGACTGGTGAGGTACCTAGAGGAGGAGGGTCTGGTCGATGATAACCAACGTGGGTTAACAGCTTGCAGATCTTGCCAGACCAACCTAATAGAGTTCTTTGAGGGGGTTATAGAGGTGTTTGATCAAGGGGGGGAATGGTGGATGAGGCTTATCTGGATTTCCAGAAGGTATTTGATTCCATCCCACATAGAAGGTTGGCAAGCAAATTGAACATTCTGGGGGTGGGGCTAGGCTTACCAAATGGGTGGAAAATTGGCTGGATGGGAGGACCCAGAGAATGATGGTCAATGGTAATCACTCCAGGGAACTAGGGGTGAGGAGCAAGGTGCCACAAGGATCAATGTTGGGTCCCATATTATTTAATGAGTATGTGGGGGACTTAGTGGAGGCTATGAATGGAAAAGTGTGTTTGTTTGCAGATGACACAAAGTTACAGAATAGGCTGGATGCTCCGGGGGGTGGAGAGGATCTAGACAGGCTGGAGGAGTGGGCAGAACTGTGGCAGCTGCAGTTTAATGCAGAAAAGTGCAAAATAATGCATATACTGTGGGTCAAAATAACCCAAGAGACACTTACTCCCGGGGGGGGGGTATCACTGCAGGCCATACAGCAGCAAAAGGACCTAGGGATCTGGATCATGGACACATTAAAGGCTAGGAGGCAGTGTGAGCAGGTAGCTGGGAAAGCAATGGGAATACTGGTATGCATTGGGAGGGGCTTCACTAGTAGGAGGAAGGAGGAGGCGATCATGCCATTATATAAAACACTGGTCACACCACAGCTGGAGTATGGAGTTCAATTCTGGAAGCCCCACTTGCAAGGGAAGGGGGACAGGCTGGAGAGGGTACAGAGAAGGGTGACCATGGGATGCAGGGAAGAACATATGGGGAAAGGTTGGAAGCACTTGGTCTTTACATGCTGGAAATGAAACAGGAGAGAGGGGACATGGTGAAAACCTCCAAGTATATTAAGGGAATAAACAAGGTTAAGAGGGAGAGCATCTTCAGGCTGAGTGACAACAAAACTACCAGAGGGCATGCTTATAAGCTGGAGGAAGGCAGATTTAAGGGGGATGTGAGGGGCCTTTATTTCTCAGAGAGGGTTGTACAACCATGGAATAAATTGCCGGAGAGGGTGGTGGAGGAGGACATGGTAGAAAAATTGCATCGGGCAACTATATGGGACTAGGGAGGGGACAGATGGCAGGGGGGTAAAAGGGAGCAGGGGTCTATATCAGGCAGACTAGATGGGCCATATGATCTTTTTCTGCAGGCAAAATTCTATGTTTCTATGAAAAACAATTCACAGTGTCTATGCATGCAGTGTATCAATATAACTATAGTCCACTAGTTTCTCTGTGAAGGTAGGAAAACAACAGATATCAAGTATGACCCAAACTGATAAAACTCAGCTTGTGTTCTGAAGTTTTGATACACAAGGGGGTATGGTGATATGCACGTTTCAACAATTAACCTGTCAGAGTCAGAGAAAGTCATGATTTTATGTGACTCTGCAAATATGAAGCTAAAATAAAGTACAGTTTCAAACTGAATAAAACATACAGAAGCGCAGACAACAGAAATAGTTGTAAAAAGTCATATTGTATCAAGACAGATCAAAAATCTTTGAACAAATAAAAGTCATACAAAAAAATTATAACATTGGATTAGCACACTGTTTTCTCTTCCATTGTATGAACAAGATACAGTATATTATTTTAAACATGCAAAGCACAGTACTGGAATGGACTTGCAGTCAATATGCCGCATATCAAATTTGGGTGGTAGCTGGTGTAATGATTCAGGCAAAACACTTGGGCCATGATCAGAGTGTTGCTTGACCAGCTAATCGAAACTCTGGACAGGGCAAAAGTAGTTCCAGTGACATTGGTGAGATGGACTGTGAGCCATCAACAAGAGCTGGTGTAGTACAAGGCAGTGAAGCATGCCACAACATTGGTGGTGATGTGGGGCTGGGAAACAGGAGCAAAGGGACATGCATGAAGGGAAACCAGAACCAGATCTATAGTCTAGACATTTTATACTGAGGAGCATTAGGACGTGCATAGGGGGGTTTCTTGAAGACTGCAGCCAGGATAGATTAACAAGTTGTGGGGCCCTGGGCTATTTGGAATTGTGGGGCCCCCTGTGACTTAATCAGTAGGCCAGAGGTTTGTGGGCCACTTGGGGCCCTGCAAGTTGAACAGTTTTCACTGCCTTAAAATGCATTTGATGGGGTTTTCAGCTACTCTGAATACCATTTCTTGGGGTAGAAATAGAAGGTTAGAAATTTCTTCTGTTATGCCTGTGTTGAAGAGTTTTGACAGGATTGGGTATATATGGGCTGCTGCTTTTTTAGGAGGTTAATTTCTGCACTTTCCAACCCTAGGGACTTGTTTGCTTTTTCATACTTTTTAGTCTTTTGTTATTTTACAATGGAAGTTAGTTATGCGTTTTGTGTCCTCACAATTTATCCAGTGGTAATTTGTATTGATAATGTTTCCCTTTCTAAGTACCTTGATACTGTACATACTTGCTGTTTGTATGTATTCTGCATTACCATATAACTAGTATTTTCTTTGCAATATGTATACATTCATGTTTTTGTGATTTGTAACTTACCAGTTGTGCCTAAAAGTAGCTACTTGCTTTGTCTGTTGCAGTTACCTGGTAAATAAAACTAAATAAATAAAAATGTATCTATTTTATTATCACTTAATGTTTGTCACATTATATCAATATTGTCGTAATAACAGCCACAGTGTCTCTGACCAAATCATTTTCTTTAT
The DNA here is from genome assembly GCA_016271365.2 of Neoceratodus forsteri. Lineage (NCBI taxonomy): Eukaryota > Metazoa > Chordata > Ceratodontiformes > Ceratodontidae > Neoceratodus > Neoceratodus forsteri. The sequence continues at coordinate 984,131,439 of CM057449.1, forward strand.
TCAGTAACGGAGGACATTTACATGAAAACCAGGCCCTTTGTTCCATAGGCTTCATCTGTCCTTGCAGTATGTCTATGCCTATAATTCTCTGCTTGTGACAGCAAAATAATTTCCACAGCAATGCACTGCGATGTCATAAACTGAGTATAATTAATTCACAAACTGCAGAAGCTGATGAAGCCCACATAAAAGCTAATTTTTTTAACTTTCTGTTTACTGGGTTTATGCATAAAATCAATGCACAATATCCTGGTACAGTTATACAGAGAATTTAGTACACTATACAGTGCAGTTAGGTAAAAGTAAGGATAGTTTAACCCATACACTAATGTAACCACAGTATGGGGGTAGTCCTAGTAGTAAACCAATTAGTTAAATGATGAGCCCAGACCTTCAAGGAAGCAGATCTAAAATAAAGGAAAATGTCCACAATGACCATCATCCAGTACCAAAGTACCATGGCATGAGAACTGCTGTGAGGTCTGCATAGGTAAACCAGATTAGTATAAGTAAAGAATTACGCTAAGCTCTTGCTATACAGTAAGGCCCATGCCAGACGTGCAGTAAACTAATAAGTAAAAAAGTGACTGCGGAGATCACGTGATGCAGAGTGCTGAGTAGAAGCTCCTCTGCTAAGCTCCTGCCTCCTGATCATTAAATCGTCTTTTTTAGATGTTTAAATTTCTCAAATTCCTCTGCTTTCGAATTTTCCTGCTAGCTAAACATCTTGTGTGCCTGCTTTGTGAGTTTGAACGGCGGATGGAGGCTTATATGAAGAAAGCCCCACAGAAACATACCCCCCCCCCCCGCTACTCCCGAAAAGGCCCCAAAGAAATCCCGAGCCTCGGGTGGGCCAGATAGGCCTGATCCTTCGAGTCAAGTTGGGGAACAAGAACCTTTAATGCTTAATAGGTTCTTAGAAGAGTTTAAACCCTTTCTTGAAGAGATGAAAGAAATGGCGATCGACCCAAAGACTCTCTCTAAAAAGCTGGATGAAGTCTCGTTAACTATCTCTGTTAATACAGCCTGAATAGTCTCGTTGGAGAAATGACTAGAGAAACTTAATCCTGAATTAGTGTCTATGTGGCAGAAGCTATGTCATGTGGAGGCAAAACTCGAAGATCTAGAGGGCCGTAGCCGCAGAAACAATGTTGTGATACTAGGGCTACCAGAGGGAGAAGAGGGCCAGCATGCTGTGGCATTCATACAGAAGCTGGTGGAACAGGTCGCTGGCCCCTCTCCCTTGACCCAGTATATATCATAGAAGCGAGCTCACAGGTCACTGTGACAGGAAACCTTCTCGGATGCTCCCCCCCCCCACCTATTATTTGCCGCTTCTTAAATTTCCTAGAAACGCAGCACTTCTTGCAGAAAGTGAGAGCTTTACAGGAGGTTCGTTGGGAGAATACTAAACTGGGAATTGCACAAGATCTTCCAGGATTGGTTCGTTTGAAATGAAAAGCATAACATCCCATTGTATCTAAGATCATTGCTGTGGGCCTGAAATTCAGGATGGGATTCCCGACCAGGCTGCAAGTTTTTGTAAACGGATCCTGGTTAAATTTTGATGATCCTGAAGCTGCCCTTTTGAGCCTTAAAACTGTGCTACCGGACTTGTTCCGAGAGCCCTGAGAGGCTCTGTCTACATGTTGAGGAGTTGCCTGGAGTTGCCTCACTGGAACTGTTATCTCTCTTCTTGTCTGTGGAGATAATATTGATGAGCTACATTTGGAAGTTCTTGTTTTCTCATCTGGACTGTGTTAATTAGTACATGGCCTATCTGTTAAGAATCTCTCAGGCCCTAACTCCATAAAGTTAACTGTTGCTTAGGGCAAAGACGTTTGGGGTGTCTGGGTTGGCTTAATTGGAAAAAGAGCTTTGTGCCCCAGCACATTCAGTTTAGCAAATTGCATTAGAGAGGGGAAGTTTGTGTTATTTATTCTAGGACTAATGTTTCACTTTGCAGTTTGCTGGAAATGGGAGCGGTGTTGGGCTTTCTCAGTATCTCACATAATTATCTCGCCAGGATCGGGTTTTGGCCACAAGAGGGCGTATCACGCATATGAAATGTAACGCCGTGCTGCTCTTAATTTGAGGAAGATCTCCCTCAGTTTTGCCACTTGTCTTGAGCTCAGGGCAGCAAATTACCCCAGTGGGAGTTCTCATGCCTAAGGGCTGGTATATTTCTAGGAAGAGTTGTTTTTCTCATCTCTCTTTCCCTCGGACCCATGATCTCAGTGTTTTTTCTTGATTTCTGCTCTCATTTCGATGGGAAAGGGCTATTCCCCTCCATTAGTTTTCCGATCTGGTTCTGGTTTGTGTAAAGGTTTCTCACGAGGTAAGGTAACCCCTATTTTTCAGTCAGGTTCTCGAAGCTATTTGGCACATTTATGAGTTTGGCAATTTACTCTGTCCCCCCCTTTCATTATTATGTTAATGTATATGTGTGCGCACGTATTGGAAGCCCAAGGCCGCTCTCTAGTTTTTGGAGGTTGTTAATATCGTTTGCATTGTTAAGTATTTACTTGTGGATGTTGTTCATATGGGCTATTAACAGAGGTACATTATCGGGAGGCGGGAGAAGGAGGAAGGACCCAGTACTATGCTAAATGTTACTTATGGCAGTATGGGGGTTGGGTGGGGGTGGTAAGTGTGGGGTTCTGTTAGGTGGAATGGGAAGTCGGGGGAAGGGATGGTTATTTGTGGGGGTTGAGAGGAGGGAGGGTTTTACAGCAGTAACTTCGGAGTATGGTTGCATGTTTATGTATCCTTTGTGCAGGGCTGAGCATACTAAGTTCAATAACTACTATCAGATGGCCAATGAGGTGACTTTTGCTACTTGGAATGTTAAGGGGATCAGGAAAAAATCCAAACAATACCAGGTTCTCAAACATTTAAGCTTATTACGTTCTCAGATAACTTTCCTACAGGAATCCTATTTATTAGAAGCTGAAGCCTTACAGTTAAGGAGGCAACAGGTGGGGCTGGTTTATGATGCTCAGGGTTCCACTAATAATTATGGGGTCATGTTTATTATCAATAGAGGCATTCCCTTTGTTTCTACGCAGGTTATCAAAGATCCTGAGGACAGATTTATTCTAGTTAAAGGCACTCTCTGGTCAGTTCCACTTTTACTTGTAGTATATATGGCCCTAATATGGATGATCCAGGGTTTTTTATGAGACTCATAACCATTATTCTTCCAATGCTTCCCATCAGGATTATTCTGGGGGGCGACTTCAATCAAGTTGTAGATTCTAATCTTGACAGGTCAGGCAGTGGACCAGGAGGGGTGTCTCTGGGGCAGAGGGCTTTTAGGGACCTAGTAGACCAGTGCAGGCTTTGTGATGTCTGGCACGTGTTATATCCTGACTCTAGGGAGTTTACGTCAGGTCAGTGGTGCACGGCTCACAGTTCCGCATTGATTACATATTCATCTCTCAGGCTCTTCTACCCAGGGTCAAGACCTCCTTGATTCAACCTGGCCCTGTCTCTGATCATTCACTTGTGCTATGCAAATTGGCATTCCTTAATTTACCTAATTGGGAAACTAGATGGATGCTCAATGAACAACTCCTTAAAGATGCCAAGTATTGCAAGCTCATAAGGGAGCAAACTGAGTTCTTTTTCTCATCTAACCCTCTAGACAGTACAAAGCTGGATATCTTATGGGGGGCTTTCAAGGCATACATGAGAGGGATCCTTATTAGTATGGCGGTGACCAGGAAAAGGGCACAGGAGAAGGAACTATTATCATTATTGTCCCAAATTTGGTCACTTGAAGTGAATACTTCGGTAAGTGCCCCAGATGAAGACAAGAGGAGGCTCCTAATGTTAAAAGGACAGATATCTAGAGTTACTAAGGGGGAAAAAGCAGAATTAGCTATTATTCGAACTAGAGCTAGTTACACAGATCAAGGAGAGAAAGTGGGGCGCCTATTGGCATTGTGTATAAAACAACAAGAATCTGCAAGATTCATCCCATCAAGTCGGGCAGTGGCAGATGGGTCCCTGAAAGTATCTCCTACCGAGATAGTACAGGAATTTGCTCTATATTATGAAAGACTGTATAGTGACATGGAGTATCCTCCCTGTCCTGGGAATACGGAGGATTATTTGAGGGACTCCCATCTGCCCTTCCTTTCAGAGCAACACAAGGGTTTCTTGGTTACCCCTATATCACAGGAGGAAATTGCTGAGGTTAATAGTGGATTACCTGTAGACAAAGTCCCAGGCCCTGACGGTTTCTCCTCCCTATTCTACAAAGTTTTTCGGGATCTTCTACTACCAGCACTTTATCACCTATTCCAATATATTTTAACTGGGGCAGAGGCAGACCCTCACCTCTTTGAGGCCTTGATAGTTCTTCTCCCTAAACCATATAAAGACCCTGAGCTTGTTCAAAGCTACAGACCTATATCTCTTCTAAACCAAGATATTAAAATTCTTTCGAAGATACTAGCCAATAGGTTAACTGTAGTTCTCCCTGAGCTAATAGGTATGAACCAGGTAGGATTCATGAAGGGGCGCTCATCATCTGACCATTTGTGCACCCTTTCTCATGTCTTCTCGGCTACCAGGGATGCTGAGTTTCCCGCAGGATTGGTTTCCCTGGATGCTGAGAAGGCATTTGATCATGTGAATTGGAATTTTTTGTTCAGAGTTCTGGAAGCTTTCCAATTTCCCTCTGTATTTATATCCTGGATTGCTACACAGAGCAACACAAGGGTTTCTTGGTTACCCCTATATCACAGGAGGGAGGAGTGGCCCTGTATGTTAATGAAAATATCAAAGCTACAGAAATTCAGAATACACATAAGGAGCCAGAAGAACTGTGGGTCACCCTGGAAACAGGAAATGGGACAGCCATAAGAACTGGGGTTGTCTACAGGCCCCCAGACCAGAGGGAGGACATAGACACATTACTGTTAGAAGATATACAAAACATGACAGCTAAAGGGAGGTTCTGATAATGGGAGACTTCAACATGCGGATACAGATTGGTCAATACCAGCAGGAACATCTGCCAGAACTAGACTCATAGTGGATTCCTGCAGGGAGGGCCTCAAACAACTGGTACAGCAACCCACAAGAGACAGGGCTATCCTAGATCTAGTACTGACTAACAAAGAAGGGATCACAGATCTCCAGGTAGAAGGTCACCTGGGGCCAGTGACCATCACATGGTAAGGTTCAATTTGGCTACTACATCTAAATCATCCCATTCCAAGGCAAAAATATGGGACTTCAGAGGGCTGACTTTGATAAGATGGCCAACAGAGTTAAACTAGCCCTGGCAAAAAGAAACACAGGTGAGGGGGTACAGGCAAAGTGGGCAAGCATTAAGGATGCAATACTTGAAGCAACATCCCATTGTGTTAGCCGGGGGTTCTCAAATGGTGAGGCCAGCCTCCTTGGGGAGGCCCCAGCCTGTTCAAGGGGAGGCTCAAGAAAGTCTGAAAAAGTACTGTATTTAAATTTTGGGTTTGATATATTTTGTTTGAAGAGGTGATGCAAACTGAAAGAGGATAATAGTAGGTATATCTTATGTATTTATTTATTAATAGGTGGCAAGGAAGGTGAATGAGCCAAGGCTCATTTCAGGTGTACCAAGGAAGGGTAGGAGTGAATACGTTTCAAAAGGTAGTTGCAAAACAATCAAGAAATACACAGTGAACAATAGTACAAACAAATATGAACAATAAACTAATAACGAGGTGGTAGTTGATCAATTTGTAGCCTGATGGCAGAACAGCCCAAATACAAGGGTTGAGCATAGAAGTGCTAAGAGCAATAGCAGGAAGGAGCAAAGTAATCCCTGAGAAGTTACTTAGGAGCAGGAAGGAGGAGGAGGCAAAGTATGTAGGAAGGTTATTTCACATAGAGAGGAAACAAGAGAAGTAGTCTGACCCATGAAGGTACTGCTACGAGGGGTAACAATGGTTTAAGAATGAAAATAGCAGAGTATGTAGGTTGGCCTGTTTGGGAGGGGTTACAATAAGCTGAATAATAATATTTGTTTATTTTATTTATTTTTATTTAGATGGCACTTTGAGCACAGGCACTCTTTTCAAAGGTTCCATGTCAGTATAAGACAAAGAACTGAATGTGAGCCAAGTACTCAAAGGGGTTTTAGTTTATTCATGGTGTACTCACCAAAGTACAGTATGTTCTTTTTCTTTGGGGAGGCCCAAGGTTATTTCAATTTTTGGGGAGGCTCAAAATCTTTTTCATGGATTTGGGGAGGCTCACTGTGACAAAGCCTGAGAACTATTGTGTTAGACAGAAAAGGAAGTGCAAAAGAAGAAGGAAACCACTTTGGTTCTCAAATACAGTAGCAGAAAAGGTCAGAGCCAAAAGGCTGGCCTTCAGGAAATATAAGGGAACACAGAGGGATGAAGATAGGGAGGCATACCAAACTGCCCTAAGGGAAGCAGGGAAGGCAGTAAGGCAGGCAAAGTCCCAAACTGAGGAAACACTAACGAACAGTAAAGAAGGTGACAAGACTTTCTATAGATACATTAGTGAAAGGAGAAAGTCCAGAGGGTATTGCTAAGCTTAATGGAGAAAAGGGAGCATGTGAGGAGGACCCTGTAAAGGCATCTATCCTAAATAGATACTTTTGCTCAGTATTTACTGAAGAGAAGGTAGGAAGGCCCACAGCTCAGCATCATGGACACAGGGGAGGAGGTGAGCACTACTCCCTTCACAAAAGAAAGGGTCCTACAAGAGCTTGCTAAGCTCAGGGTGGATAAGGCAATGGGACCTGATGGCATACATCCCAGGGTACTAAGGAGCTAAAGGAGGAACTAGCAGAGCCATTAGCAGATTTTTAGTGAGTCTCTGAGCACCGGAGAGGTCCCAGAAGACTGAAGAAGGGCTCATGTGAACCCGCTCCACAAGAGTGGTAGCAGGGAGGAGGCAGGGAACTACAGACCCGTCAGTTTTACCTCAGTAGTGGGCAAGATTATGGAGGCACTCCTTAAGGAAAGGATAATGCAACACCTGGAATTCATAGGTGCACAGGATCCATGACAGCATGGGTTTACAACAGGAAGATCCTGTCAAACTAATCTCATAGATTTCTTTGACTGGGTAACCAGAGTGGTGGACCAAGGGGGAGCAGTTGATGTCGCCTACCTTGACTTCAGCAAAGCTTTTGACACTGTTCCACATAGAAGATTGATAAATAAGCTGGGTAGGCTCAGGGTGGGTCAGAAGTTGGTCAACTGGGTGGCAAACTGGTTGACGGGCAGAAAACAGAGAGTGGTGATAAATGGTATACAGTCAGAAGAGATGCAAGTCACAAGTGGGGTACCTCAGGGATCAGTCCTGGGGCCAGTCCTCTTCAACATCTTCATTAGTGACCTTGCAGATGGACTAGAGGGTAAGGCTTGTCTATTTGCAGATGACACCAAGATCTGCAACAGAGTAGATGATCCAGATGGGGTGGGCAGAATGAGAAGAGATCTGGATAAACTAGCAGAATGGTCAGTAGAGTGGCAACTGGGATTTAATGCAAAGAAGGGCAAAATCATGCACATAGGGAGAAAGCCACGAAGCCACCTATAGGCTGGGAGGGAGTTGCTAGCAGTCACAAAGGAAGAAAGAGACTTGGGCATCATCATCACTGATGACCTAAAATCATCAAGCAGACCTCTAAAGCAGTAGGTAAGGCTAGGTGTTAGGGTGTATTAGTAGGGGTATCACAAGTCGTAAGAGGAAGTAATAATCCCTCTGTACAAGACACTGGTTAGGCCCCATCTGGAGTACTGCGTGCAGTATTGGAGCCACACCTTCACAAGGACATTAACCAAATTGAGGCAGTCCAGAGAAGGGCAACTAAAATGGTGCAGGGACTGCATCAGAAGACATATGAGGACAGATTAACGGAGCTCAATATGTATACCCTTGAGCAAAGGAGGGAGAGAGGTGATATGATCGAGGCATTCAAACACCTTAAGGGCATAAATAAGGTGAAAGAGTCTAACATGTTTAAATATAAGAAAAATAGCAGGACAAGAGGACATAGCATGAGATTAGAGGGAGGCCAATTAAGGAGGAATGTGAGGAAATTCTTTTTCATAGAAAGGGTGGTGGATGCATGGAATGGCTTACCACAAGAAGTGGTGGCTATGAATACAGTGCAGGGCTTCAAACAGGTATGGGATAGGCATAAGGGAGCAATACAAATGACTATGAATAGATAGGCCACTGACAGAGCAAAGGCCGATGGCACATTTATAAGGTAGAAAAAGAAATGGGCAGACTGGATGGGCCTTGCGGTCCTTATCTGCCGTCAACTTCTATGTTTCTATGTTTCTATGCTACATTATATAAAACCCCTACAGCAAGGATCTCTGTGAATGGGTCCTTTTTCAAACCTTTTTCACTCCATTCAGGGACCAGACAGGGTTGCCCCTATCTCCTCTGTTATTTAATTTGTACCTTGAACCTCTCATCCAAAATATTCTCAATAATGCCTCAATACAAGGTATTTGGGTTGGGCGCCATGAAATTAAGGTCACTGCATATACGGATGACTTGCTGATACACTTATTCCATCCTGTATCCTCTGTACTGGCTTTGCTGGGCGAAATAATAAAATTTAGTGCCCTGTCCAATTACAAACTGAATGCTAACAAATCCTCATTCTTTCCTTTAAACCATAAGGTATTCAAGAATGACATTAGTCCCTTAGGTCTATGTTGGACTCCCAGGCCATTTAAGTACTTGGGCATTAAACTATCTGTAACATGGTTTAAGGAAAATCTCGAATCCCTCTCTCAGCTTATAACTCACTACCTTGATAGGTGGTCCAAACTTCCCATTTCACTATCGGGCCAGATCAACATAATTAAGATGAACATATTCCTTAGAATTTTTTACTCTTTATCTTTTCTCAATACTTTTATCCCGTTACTGTGGTTTAAAAAGTTGCATGGCATATTTACTAGGTTTATCTGGGCCGATAAGTATCCTCGATTGGCCTATTATAAATTGGCAGCTCCAAAATTTGAGGGGTGTTTGCGGAGTCCCCATTTGGCTATATATTATTGGGCCAGCCATTTAGCAAAATGTTTGAGATGGGTACATCCCAGCCTGGAAAAAGAACAGCTGGTTTGGCTTAGGATTGAACTGGATGTATTTAGGTCTAAGAACCTGGATCCCCTAACCTTATTCTATCTTAAAATGTCTCTGGTGCGTATGGCTGAGGAATGCCCTATAGTAGTTACCTCATTAAAGGTATATGCACAATTATGTTCCTTTTTGCATTATACCCCTCAGTTGGATTTGGCCCAGTCTATCTGGAATTCCCCATTCTTTCACCATTAACAAGAAGCAGATTCCCTGTAAATGGTTGTCCCAACTGGGGGATGGGAAAGTGCTCTCCTTTGTGGATGAAGAGGGGCAATGGTTGTCGGTAGGAGATATTATTAGGAAATTCAATATTCCGGCTCCCTCTCACTTCAAAGTTGTACAGTTAAGGCATCTACTTACAATAGTTCTTGGCAATACCCCTCCCTCCCAAATTGTCACGGCCCTGATACCTGAAGTTTCTTCACTTCTTGGATCTTCAGGTATCATATCTAAATTATACCAGTTGTTTCATAAAAGATATGGGGACTCTTTTGGACCCACGAGATTCTGGAACTCCATTCTTCCTCAGTATCATCTGGACTGGCAATCCCTGTGGAGATCCTGCCATAAATATGTTTCTCAAGACAGATTACGTCTCATGCAATATCACATTTTACATAACATGTATTGCACCCCGGTTAAATTAAAGAAATGGGGTCCCTTGAACTCCAATATATGTACTAAGTGTTCGCGGGAAGAAGGAACACTTCTTCACATGTTCTGGTCCTGCCCCAAAATTTCTCTTCTATGGGATTCAATCAAGATTTCCCTGGATCCTTTACTGGGCCTTCAGGAGTATTTTACACCTGATATTTGACTTTTAGGGGACTTGTCTTCTATTAGAGTTAAAGTAAGAAGGATTCATATATCTATGATTGCCTTATCTGTCAAGAAGCTTATTCTACGTCATTGAAAAGACAAGTCCACCCCAACTTTTCAAGAATGGGTGAATGAAATGCTTGCCAATCTACGTACAGAAAAAGCGATTGCCAGTCTCCACAACAGATTGGCAGCATATACAAAAATATGGGATCCTCTTCACTCTCTAATTCTAGTTGCTCAGTCTTATTCATGTCACAGTTCAAATTGCCCTGCAGGTTCTCAGGTAATGAGTTTATTATTTATGGGATATATGGATTTGTTACTGCTGTATGGGGAGGGACGGGAGGGTCGGGCAGTTATGTCTTAATAAGTGGCTGTACTCTCATTTCATTCTCATTGTAACTGCCTTTTATTGTGGAAAATGTATTAATAAAGTTTGAATTATAAAAAAAAAAGTGACTGCAACTTGCAGCCCAAGTTTAATGTTTAGAAAATATCTGCAGGGAACAAACAGTGAACACAGAAACATGAAAACGTAGAAAGTGACAGCAGATGGGGATCATATGGACCATCTAGTCTGCCCATGGGTTTGTATCCCCCACCTAGTTTGTTGATATGTTAAGGTTTGCACACTGTCCATCCTATGCTAGCTTAAGCTTCCTGACTGTCTTTACCCCCAGCACCCCCGGGCGCAGTCTGTTCCAGGACTGCACCACACTTTCAGTAAAGAAGAGCTTTGTTATGTTGCCTCTGAAATGACCTCTCTTCAGGTGCATTTTGTGCTCTCACAATCATGGTTTTGACATTCACTCAGTCCCTTCAGAATCCAGCATTTACACAATTATCTAGTAATATTCTTCCACAATCTCGGAATATTGCAGTATTCATGTTCTCTCTCATGAATGCTCTTACTTGTACTCAGTGCCTGCATGTCTTCTTTTGTCACAGTTACAGACAGAGTAACTCTGAACGGCAGTCTGTGGGTTGTACTATGTCATTTTGTAGTACTTGTTGATTACTTGTACTGTGTGTTGACTCTTCTGCTTGCACTTGTATGGCTTGCTCAGTTTCAGCATGCTAGGCATCAGCTTGCTCAGCTGACTTGCTAGAGAAGCCTAGATGATATAATTTACCTACTTTGTTAAGAAGATTTTCTTCACTCTTTTTTTCTTCTCTCCTCTTAGTTTCCTCTTCGTAGCACCAATTAAAAAACTTCCCTTCTCCAACATGTTAACTAATCTAAAATAATTATAATAATAAATATTTTACAATTTGTCTTAAATGGGTACTACAATAATTGTATTTTTAAATAGTTTTTATTTTTTTTAAATGGGACCCACTAACTGTATTTTTAATGGTTTATAACAGCTTTATCACTTTTTTGTATTTTTTTCTATTTAATATGCTTTTTGCTACTCATTGTCTGGGTAGCCCCCATCAGTACACACACACACACACACACACACACACACACACACACACACACACACACACACCACACACACTGGCTTTGCCCTCCTACACATCCTGGGACTTACCTCACTCTCGAGGACCCCCCACTTACCACCCAGGGGTGGAGCCACCGGAAGAGGCACCTTTCCCCTCCACAGACTGAAGGGTATGTTGAGAGTGAGAGCCCTGTTGGTGAGGCAGGGTCAGCAGTGTGGGGGGGGGGACATCATCTTGCAGTGGTCAGATCTTCGTTTTCCATTTTCTCCCATGGAGACATAGCATGAAATGATGTGGGAACAGCAAGCCATATGTCTGCCATGCCTCTCAGGCACAATCAGTCTCAGATGTTGTTGTTTTTTTATATATCCTGTTCACATGCTGCACAAGGACTATTTAACAGTACCAGTTATACTACAGTACAAAGTAGGGATCCACAATGCAGGGGATCCAAAGAAATATAATTGAATATGAGGGTCATTGGTCATATAAGGGAAACACCTACCTTGGTGGCTGGGAGGAATGGTCCTGAAGAGAAACTGCCCATCCCTTTTGACGATGGCCACCCCTTGCTGTAGCTGAATACCTCTGCAGAGACTGGAGAGTTAATGGGGAACCAACAAAAGGGCAGAACTGTCCCAGGTAGTCTCTGGAATAAACGTACAGCACCTCATTCCTGTACTTTCTTTATATATCACGTTCTCAATACTAAAGCAAACTCAAGATAACCCCCACAAAAACCTATATAGCAACCTAAAATGATAAACCCCAAATAACCTTCCTAACATACAGCAGTACCAGTCACATCAGAAGCACTAGTACAATAAATACCTACACATCAATACACCCTGTGCATTCAGCAAATAATTTATATATAACTAAAATAACAAACTGAGCTAAAAAAGTCACAAACACCAAAGAGCTCATACCATCCCATATCCCATGGCTATCTTCTACTGATTTTGGCAATCACAGGTGTGGCTGATTTAATATTTGTTGTTTTTGCCTCACAGAAGACACGTTTGTACAGTCAACCAAAGACATGGTTGCAGTCATCAACCATTCATTAACTGAAGCACAACTTCTTATATATGTTATTACTTATCCCTGCTACAAGATTTATATGGGCTGTATCATACACCAGTTTATGAAACAAATCCAAGAGCATGTACGTTTGATTGCCTGTGCCCTTCCAGATACCCCATTAGGGCTATATTTTGAACAGTACAACAGTGATGACATGACTAGCATACATTTCATTAACATCAAACATGTCTCAATTTCCCCTAGAGGAGGTGACCGAGTTAAACAATTATTACAGCAGGAAGCCAAGTGGATCTAGACACTTAATGCTCTGGTACCCATGGGATTGAATTTTATCAGTTTAATTCCTTTTCTGTGATCCCTGACATACCTTAGATTCTAATCTTTCATCTCTGAAATGTTTTAGCTTAATGTGAAATATTGGTATGTATATAAATTCAGTCCTTATTATTAATGTTTTCCTTTTTTGTCCTATTTCAGATCCAGGAACATTTACATTTCCAGTAGCAACAGGGCATCATGTTATACTGGTTACTTCATCTTGTTTCTGTTTTCCCTCCCATCTGGCCCCCACCTCTGTCTTTTCCACACACACATACTTGCCATCTCCTCTTCTTCTCTTCTTAAGTTGTAACAATTACAGTATTATTCCACTTTTAACATATTGGCTTACCCCCTCTCTGTCTTTATTGTCTTTCTCTTGTGTGCCCTTTTAGCTATGAGTGCACAGATTCTGTTTCCATTTTGGCAGTCATTTTTTCTCTTTTCTGTTGCAGGCATTATGTATCTTACCTTGCACCAGGTTTTGCACTTTACTGTCTGCTAGCAGCATCTGTATTTTATTTATTTATTTATTAATAGTATTGGAATTACAAACCTCTGAGTCAGAGACTATTTTACAAAGGCTCCACATCATGGCTAAACACAGGTACAATAAGCAATGAGATGTGACATTACATACACAAAATTATGCAAGAGTAGCAAAAAAAATACAAAGAAGGCAGGAAGTAGTATAATTTATATACAAGAAGCAGTTTAAATACAAGCAATGTCAGAGAGGAAAGGAGGCTGGACAGTGGTCTGTTGTTGAAGTTGGATGAGGTCTGGCATGAACAGATGACCTGGTTGGCAGACACTATGGGCAATTACAGCTCCGGGAAGTGCAGAGATGGCTCTGGATTAAGGATTTGAAAAGCCCAAGTCTATTTTTGTTGGAGACGGAAACAGGGAGGGAATTTATCCAGGTTGGAACTCTATAGATGAAGAATCTCTGGGCCAAGGCAGTCCTGACTCTGGTCATGTGGAGCATGGCTTTAGTGAAACTATGGGTTGAGGAATTAATGGGAACAAGTTGAATCAACAATGAGAGTCCAGGCGGGTCCAGACCAACCATAATTTTTTTGGTAAAGAGGCAGGTCTGGTGCTGGAGACGTTCCTCAAAACTGAGTAGATTGGCTAGTGAGTAAAGAGTGCACATGTGGGTGAGCTTGGCACAGCCTGTAAGAAGGTGGCAGACTTTGTGGAGGGTAATTTTGACTCTCTGGAGGATTGTGTTGGCAATCACCATGTAGATGAAGAGTCCATAATCAATGAGGGATAGGACCAAGGAGGTAATAGCGAGCTGCAGGGCTTTGGGGGCCGGGAGGCAGTCCTTATGGCGGTAGAGTAGGCTGATACATGTGTTGACAGAGGAGCAAAGGAGGTGGATGTGGTCATGGAAGGATAATGACGGGTCAATGGTTATGCCAAGGTATTTGAAGCTGAAAACCTGTCCAAGGGGGAGGAGACTATTGGTCAATAGTTGAGGAGAGCCACAGTACCTGCTCTGGTTCTGGGAGAAGAACATGGAGTTCATCATTTTGTGGTTGAGGATGAGCCTGTGGTCAATGAATCATGACTCTGCCTGGCTGAAGCATTTCTGAAGGGCATCTTATAGGGAGTGGGGGTCAGAATGGGAGGAGAAGATTACCGCATGATTGGCATAAAGGAGGACACATTCAGAGCAGACAGTGGGAAGGGTGTTGAGGTAGAGACTAAATAGCAGAGGACCCAGGATTGAGCCCTGGGGTACACCAGAGAGAACTGGGTGGCAGCTGAAGATGGTGTCATTTATTTTGACACACTGGGACCGGAAGGAGAGGTAGTTGGTAAACCAGATGATGACACCCTGGGAGAAGCTAAATTGGGCAAGTGTGGACAGGAGGAGAGGCGGCTAACTGTCAAATGCCTTTGAGAGATCTAGGAAGACTGCCCCAGCCAGGTACCCACTATCGAGAGCACAGTATAAGAAGTTGGATAATTCCAGGAGGGCTGTGGTAGTGCTATGGCCTTGGCAGAAACCATGCTGCTCCATGTAGAAGAGGTTGTGAGCAGAGAGGTATTCAGAGAGCTGATCTGTGACTATTTTTTCTTGGGCTTTTGTTTGGGGGGAGGATGGAGATAGAATGGTAGTTCCCAGGTGAGGTATGGTCACCACTCTTGTATATTGGGGTAATGACTGCTACTCTCCAAATGGAGGGGAACTGGTCAAGACAGAAAGAGTGGTTAAGGAGGTTAGTGAGGGGACAGAACAGCACATCCAGAACCTGGTGATGCAGCCTGAGATCAAGTGAGTTGTTACTATGGCTGGGGCCATTAAGGTCTTTTAGGAGGTAGGGTTTTGCCTCCTGCACCAAGAGTGCACAGAAATAGAAGGGAGGGCAGGTGAGGGAATTAGGTGAGTGGGTGGGAACAGGATCAAAGAAGTTTGGGGGGAGTACCGAGCTTAGATCAGAGAAGGTAGAGTTGAGGGTATCAGCGATGCACTGTTGGTCAGAGGAGATAGTGCCATTGATGTTGATCTGGGATGGGGGGGAGAGGATAGTGATTTACTATTGAGTTCCTTAATGTTGTCCCAGAAATTGTGAGCAGAACCCCGGGAAGAGGCCAGGGCAGACTTACAGTAGTCAGCTTTTGCTTTGCAAATGGCCCAGGTGCATCTATTTGAAGCCTCATGGTAGAGTTGTCTATCAGAGGGCTTGCCTGAGTCAAGGACTTTGTGCCCGAGGTTGTCCTGATGGAGCATCTGATTAAGTAACGGTTGTGTGACCCAGGGGGTGTTAGTGTTTTTGACAACTTGTTTGGTGAGGGGAGTGAATAAGTCGCAGGCTGCATTAAAGGAGCAGGTAAAGAAACTGAGAGCTGTGTCAATGTCAGGCACTTGAATAATTGGAGACCAGTCCCAATTAGCAAGGTAGATTTTGAGCTGCTCTAGCTTACCTGGTTTGAGGCAATGCTGGAAGGTGGTTTTAGAGGGCAGCTTTTGTGCTTTGCCAGACCAGAAGAAGATTACAGGGGAGTGATCATTAAAGGCATTGGGTAGAACAGTGGTGTCAGAAATGTTATATGGATGATTGGATAGGATGATGTCCAGAAGTGAGGCAGAGCCATTAGCTGGGTTGATCCGAGTGGGATGGGTGACCAGTTCGGTGAGATCTAGTGCTGTGATAGAGTCTTTGGACTGGTCAGCCAAACTAGAGAGCCAGTTAATGTTAATGCTGTCCAGTGAAATTTGTTCAGCTTTAGGTGGGAGTTGGGAGAGGTGTTCGAGTAAGGACTGGAGGGTGAGTTTCTGGTGGTGTGGGGAAATTTAGGCAGTGGTGATAAATAATGGAGCCCTGGAGGGGCCAGGAAAGACTTTGATTGTGAGTGCTTGAGCACCATGGTCAAGTTGTAGAGTAGGAAGGGCATGAGCCCAGAGGGAATCACCTGCTTTTTACTACATTTTAATATCAGGAATTAGCACTCAATTCCTGATATTAAAAATGTAGTAAAAAGCAGGCATTTCATGCACTTATTCAGTTATCAGGTACTACTTGTATAACATTACCCAAATTATGGAGTCCTTCTGGATCAGAGCTGGGCAAAGGAGGTTAGCTTCTTCCCTGGCTGGGACCCCCTCTTCCCCCACACCGCAATGCTGAAGTTTGCCAGAGTTACCGCATGGAGGAAGAATTCTGCTTGGCCACAAATGGCCTCAAGGAGAAGCACACAATAGAACTGGTCCTTTGCCAATCAAGGCCGTTTAATTGAGCAGGCACCAAGTTTGAAATTGTTCCTGTCGCAACCTGGCTTAAAAGTGCTTGCCAGCACTTCTAACTTTTCTTCTGGATTGGTGGTATGGGGAAGGCGGCTGACTTCATCCCTGCCTGGGAGCCCCGCACCCCAGTGCTAAAGTCCTCCCTAGTCACTGCCTGGAGGAAGAATTCTGCTCAGACTCAAATAGCCATGAGGAGAAGCACACAGTAGAACTGAATTTTCTCCCACTCTCCCACCACTGCTCTCACATCCTTTTAAATGCCTGGACATATGACATCTTCAAGCATAGCCCAGGTGACCTATGAGGATTGGACTAAATGCTAGGAGATAGAGCATTGTGTTGCATCATCCATACATCCTGGCTATAACTTTTTAGTCCCTGCTTAGCCTACCTTGTGGTATATTTTGACACTGTACTAGCTGGGATTTAGCTCCTGTGGTATCTACCTGTGTTATACATGAATTGTTAGAGTTGTTGGTTTTTGCCTGTGCTTGAATTAACTGCCACAATAAAGTGTTGCTCATATACTATAGTACCTCTGATTTATTTTATTGCCACAGGAAATGATTGATTGTGTAACTGCCTTGTGATTTTGTGCTAGTCTGTTGATGCTCTGCATTTCTGGGCCACCATTTCTGATAAAGTTTTACCTATCCCCCATGAGTGGCTGTTTTTCAAGGTAGTGGATTTTAAGTGCTAGTCCTTTGGAATCCTCAAGAAAGTTGTTGTTCCACAATAATTTTATTGGCCTCATTACTTTTGAAGGTTTTATGACCATGCTCTTCTCCCTTGTCTCAACCTCTCAATCACATGTCTGAAGCTCTGCTTCTCAACTACTCTGCTCTACCCCACCTCATCAGCTTCTCTGCTAACCATAAGGATACCTAAGTGACTCCTCTTCTCTTCAGGAGTGACAGCTCTACTGGAAGCCCTCCTTGTTTTAGCTGACCTTCTCTCTTTACTTTTGGAAGGTACCGCCTGCCATCATTGCTCTGAGGACTTGAACATTTTCTTCTCAAAACTGCTGGTCAAACCTGGCTCCTAAAACTCATCCCTTTTGCTAAAATAGCACACTACCTTACCCTCTCCTCACTTTGGCCTCTGTGGGACCATCTCCTTACCTCTCTCTCTGAATCCTGAGTTCCCCTATGCCTACTCACTCTCTCTGGTGATATTGAACTCAACCCTGGCCCCATTGCTGGGGCTGTTTCTACTGACCTCTCTCTCTGGTTCCCAAACAAAGGGTTAAGACTCTCTCACATGAAAATTAGAATCCTAACAGCCAATTTTGCACAGCTGGAGGCCTAGATGGCTCACTATTCCCCCGATATACTGGGTCTGTCTGAGACTTGGTTGAAATCCCACACCCTGACTTCTTATGTGCAATCAAAGGCTATAAGCTCTAAGGGTGTGACCATTGAAATTTAAAGAGGGGAGGGTGTTATGTTCTATAATAGAGAGAATCTGGATATCTTATTGTGTCCAGTCAACACAAGTTGTTTATACGAAGCTATTCATTAAGTTGTTACACTTGGCCAAACTAAAAAGTTGAACATTGTATGCCTCTATAACACCCTGAAAAATGGCCTAGCTGGTCTGACTAATGTAATCAGCTATAGTGACACATTTAAAGGTAAGCATGAACTTGTTATTATGAGTGAACTAAGCATGGACTGGCTGGGCAAGAGCTCTGGTCTATACGTGGCTGAGTTGGGAAAACTCCACTAACCCACTTGGTATCTTCCCCAACCAGGCTATCTACCAACAGCAGTCTGCAGTCTCTTCTTGATTGGATAATATCTAACAGATCTGACAGGATCACAGCCATGGGTGTCTTACCAGATTCTATCAGTAATCATTCTCCAGTCTATTGTATCTGGCAAGCTAAGCCCCCCCCCCCAAACCCCCACTCAGAGAAATTTAGTTCAGGGACTTCTCTTAACAGGATAAGAGGGCTCTCATCTCTGAACTTAGAAATACAGATGGGGCACCTTTATACCAGACCTCCGACACTGAACATGCTGCACAATAATTCCTCTCCAAGCTTCTCATCCTGCAGGACAAGTATGTCCCATTAAAAAGGCACAGAATTAGAGGAGCTGCAATCTGCTGGCTAAATTCTGAGCTAATGGCCTCTATCAAATAGAGGGACAAAGTCTGGATAAAAGCAAAGCTGTCTCAGTCTCCTGCTGACTGGGATGAGTGCAAAAGGCTCAGAAACCTCTGTAAAACATCCATAAGAACTGCTAAGAGCACCTATTACTGGAAGCTTCTTCACAACTCTGTAAGCAACTCTAGGGGGTTCTGGAATCACGTTAACTCAGTCTTGGGGAGAGACAAAAGCAAAACCATTACTAAAGTGGTCTTGGACAGAGTTAGCTGCAATAATACTCTCACCATCGCTGATGCCCTAAACTCTGTCTTCTTGGACCTCTCTATCTATGTATCACCTTCTGCACCATTGTCTGGAACACCTCTCAACAGCAGGGAACAGTGCAACCCTCCTTTTAACCTCCACAGTACCTGAAGTCCAGCACCTTCTAAACTCCATTCCTCCCTATGGGTCAGCTGGGGATGATGGGCTACTACCCAAATTCTTGAAATCAATTTCCCTCCTACATTGCCTCCTCTCCTGCTATACACCTCTTTAATCTGTCTCTGATTACAGGTCATGTTCCTTTCTCCTGGAAGACTGCATGCATTGTCCCTGTCCACAAAAAGGGTGACACCACAAACATGGATAACTTCCACCTTATTGCCATTTTGTCGACCATATCCAAAATCTTGAAGGAAGTTGTAGCCACCCAGATCTCAGAGGCACCATGTGAAAACTAAGCCAGAAAGTCCATTCTTCCCTTGATACTGTAGCTGTGCTGAACTTTAATTTAAACATTAATTGACTGTACTTTTACAAAACAAAAGGTATGTTCTCCATCATTCATATAACTGCTGCTTCTGATTTGATCTCTCATTGCCTGATGTCAACGTAGGACAAATCAAGGTGTTTAATTTCACCATTCCACCTTCAATGTTTCATCATTGCTCATTATTACTTAAACTGGACTGGATGTCTTTGAGATCAGGAGGGAGAGACTCTATTGCAGCTTTATTTTCAAATAGTTTTTTATTTTAATGGGTTCACCACAATATATCCAAGGTACACTGCCTTAAGGGTAGCTGGTCCATTCCACTGGGGTGTCAAACAGACGAGGCATACTGATGAGTCCTGGTAGGACGAAACACGTGTCTATGTCTTCTGTTAGCACCCTTTGCAAACTGTGTGAGAGGCCTTTCGGCACCATGCAATTCTGCTTGAAGTTGGACCAGCATAACATTCTGTGGTGATTTGCATATGCAGCCCATGATGCTTTGCATTGTGGGGGCATGTGTGATTTTCTATTTTTTTATTTTCAAATGTTGCATCACAGCAAAGAAAATAATGATGGGCATTGCTCCCCCAGGAGTCTGCTCCCTTCTGAAACAGAGAATCAACAACTGCAACACCAGGAGCTCTAAACCCCCTAACCCTGCAAATCTCACATTGTCACACAACCCAAGGCCAAAGGTCTTTGCATATAAGGCTCCTAGCTGGCTGAACAGTCTTGCTACTGACATCTCTAACTCACCAACACTGGGCGCTTTCAAGGCTAAGCTCTGCCTCTCCCTACTAAGCTCTAATACCTGTGACTGCCTCGTTTAATGCAATTCTTTCTCCGCTCTGTGGTCCATGGTCCATGGTTCCAGACATCTGCTGTTTTCCTCTCACCTAGCTCTTCCTCCTTCCACTGCCCAACAAAGGCTCTTTTCCCCTGTTCTGTCATGACAAAGTCTTCTGGCTGCCTTACTAAGTCCTACCACCCCCTTGCCCATTCCCTCCTCCACCCCTATTTCCTTTGCTTCCATCTCCTAGTGTTTCTTGTATAGTCTTTGTAATGACATTTAATGACGATTGTTTGCTGATTGTTCTAAACTGTATCTTGAAACTTGTATGATCTTTATGTCAGTACTTGCCGATGTGGAACCTTTGTAAAAGAGTCTCGGCTCAAAGGTATTGTGTAATCTTAGATTCAAATAAATAAAAATAAAATAAATGCATGAAGGACCTTGCTCCTTGGTACCTTCTGAAAAAATGAACTTTGGTATCACCCATTTATTCTTTATGGGAAGTTTACAGAAAGAGACCTAAAAATCCCCTGGACAAGAACAAGATATGGACAAATAACTTTTGACCATATTGCTTCAAGTTTCAAGTTTGTTTATTAGTTCAACTTGCAACATCATTACTTACATAAAAACTTTTAAAACATCAGAGAAGATTACATCATTTACAAGATTTCATTAAAATAAACATCTCAGCTTAAGTATGTTCCAGTATACAAATCTTATATTACAAAATATATATTTGGGAAGACTCCAGGGTGAACGCTTTGGCTAATTCAACAATATATTAATTTAAACAGGACATCCGTGGGTTTGGATCTGATTACCTACACCCCCATAAGAAGTATTTCAGCCTGGAATCTCAAATCCTATCCAGGAAATAAGGTCTAAGAGGGCCATAAAAAGGTTGACCCATGGATTCTTTCTCAAATTCAACCTTAATTAAACCCAAGATACATCATGACATGTTACAATGTATTAAAATCCAAGAAGGGATAGCTAGTTAATCTCATTGATAGCATGATCGTGAATCAGAAATCAAAGTTTCCATGACTATGGAAAATACAAAACAGCTAGGTAGTCAAAATTAGAACACAGTACACATTTGACTGTCATCTGTTTTAAGTTGTTTGAGCTGGGGTAGGAAGAACCTTGTTTTTTTCTTCCTCAAAAACTGGAAAAAACAGTGTAAGATTGTTGGAATGTGCAAACTGAATAACATATAAATTGCATCATCGAGTCATGACTCCCTATTCATAAGAATATGACCAAGCCCATAGTCCTACAATTGTGCAAAAAGACAACATGTAAGAGTCACTTATTTCAAGTCATCCTCATGACCATATCTATAGTACATTTACAAAAGGAAGAATTTTAGCTGGCTCAGTGGTGCTGAAGTTTGAGGCACTGCTTGCTATATTTCACGCTATGCCAGTGACCCAGGTTCAGAAATAAGCCTGGGGCACCAGGGGTCAGCTGGGGGGGAGGGAGGATTGACCATCTAGAGGATTGCTCTCCTCTCTTAGGGGGAGGGAGGCCTATCATTCTGCTCACTGACTGCCCTCTGACAATGGCTTCAGGGCAGTAGGGGTGGGGGGCATGCCCTGATGTGCTTACATCAGTGGGGGGGGCAGGAGAAACACAGAGGAAAAACTGAGCCTGGCCAGCCTGTCAGTGCAGTGGTTGGATTTCCATGTGCGATGCCGGTGACCCGGGTTCAAGAATGGACCTGGGTCATCATAGGGCTGGCCTTGAGGTGAGAAGGATTAAACATCCCTAAGACTGTTCTCCTTCTCCAGAGGAAGGGGGGTCTGTGATCACACAGGAGTGACACCTGGTGGAGGCTGGGTTGCCACCCTGTGGCAACACATGACTGAAGCTCTCTGGGGTGGGACAGATTCTGGATGTCATTGCACGACTCCACCCCAGCCTACAGGGGGAAAAGCAAGGTAGGGCCTCTGTCTCCATGAAGCCCTCCCCAGGCTTCAATTAGCCTCCATTGCTGGCTCTCCCACCCAGATACTTGTTCCTCGGCACTGGAAATAGTGGGGACCAGTGCTGCAGTCCCATCCTCCAGGGGTTAAGCCAGGGGTGACCAGGAGAGTGATGGCAAAGAGACAGTAGGTGGAAGCCCAGGGGCCATGACCAGGGCTGAACCTGACAGGGTGCCCTACCAGAAAAAGCAAAATAAATATAAAAAAAAATGAACCTGGCAGGGCTTGATCATGGTCTGCTGCAGCCTAAGAGCTGACCACAGCTTCTGGATTGGGTCTCTAGGAAGGGTGGTTGGCTGCCTCTTTCCTTGCTCTGCTACAGGGGAGCAATCCATGGGGGAACTACCAGGGTCGGCAAGTGTGGGGAGTGGCAGGACTGGAGAAGGAGTCCCTCCATCAGGAGGGCCAAAGCTGCCTGCCAGGGCTTGAGGAGGAAAAACCATGTGTGGAAAAAAAGGGAGCATTATATCCTGGTCTTCATTTTTCTATAGTAAATACAATTTGCCTCATATAATTCCATTCTATATAAAGTAAGTAGTCTACAATCACTAGGATTGGCTAATAATTTTAAATAGAGTTCAAGACCATGATCGATTTTGATTTTCTTGTACTAAGAAAAGCACTTTAATGTTGATACTTTGGCAAAATACTGACCTATTGCAACATCTCAGATTCTAGTTTTAGTGGCAATGGCTATTTCTTCTTTTGAGCAACAATGAATTTAGTATAGAAGGTGTGACAAAACAACTGGGAAAAGTTGTTCTTTAATTAACTTAATTGTAGGGCATTGAAACCCACAATATGAATAATTAATTTGCTCTTCCAGGCACAGTTTTGAAAGTTGTGTTTCAGGAAGTAAAAAAAGGCCCAGTACAAAGTTAAGGCTTCTCTCACTAATTATAGAAGATAATGAAGGTTGACCCAGCTCTGCTCTGGCAATTTCTGCAAGAACAGAGTTAATTACACCAAGTGTATAGCTAAGTATTTTGTTTTGAATAATTTCCAGGTGTGAATAATCAGCAAGTCCCCAAAATTCTGTTGCATACAAAATAGTTATTTAAATATTAGCATTTAAAAATTAAAAGTTTATTAAATTTCCAAGTACAAACAATACACAATTGGCAAATATAAACAGGATACAGGAGTGTATATCCACCCTACCTCTCCCCCCCCAAATTTTAGCATTTAATACTATAATAATTCTGTTTATTGTACCGCTGCAAGTTTGGCATTAAAGAACTTAAAGGCACTAAATGCTCTATTCATATGGTCTAATGTCAATTTAATATGATTTCTCCAAGAAAGATTATTCATGAATCTAATCCCCAAGTAATCGTAATATGTATCTGTGATCAAAGGTTTTTTGTCTAAAAATATTTTGTATTTATTTTTTTTGGTTTGGACCCAAAAACTAGTAGTTTACTCTTATCTCTGTTAATTATGAGCTTATTGTCATAGCACAGTACCATAAATGCTTTTAACTTTCTATGAAGACCAAGTAAAGAAGCTGACATCAAAACAATGTCATCAGCATAGACCAAATAGCTAATTGCCTTATTAACCACTGTCAGTGAATAATAGTCTTGATTATATAATTTAATCAGAATGGTATTGATATAAAGATAAAATAAAAATGGTGCCAAACCACAACCCTGGCGTGCACCTTTATTGGTTTTAATTTGAGAAGAAAGATTACCTAATTGATCATAATTAACCTGAGTCCAAGTATGCCTATGCAATCTTATTAAGACATCCAATACACAGAGATCAATGTCCAGTTCCTGGAGTTTTTGCTATAAAAGCCCTCAACTAATACTGTCCAAAGCTGACTGGAAATCAATAAAACAGCAATATAACCTGGACTTTTTGATCTTAACGTATTTGTGAACCAGATGAGACAATACGTTACAATGCTGAGTAGTTTACCTTTTTTTATGAAAGCCATTTTGGGCTTCATCCAAGAGATGAATATGATTTGCCCATAATTCAAGTTTCCACAAAAGTATTTTGCAAAATAGTGTTTGAGAGACATCCAAAAGGCGTATAGGCCTGCACATGCTTGATTTAGTAGGGTCACCCTTTTTACAAATGAGGAAGATAATACTGCCCTTCCATGAGTCTGGAAAATTTGCACCTTGAAGAAAGGCATTAAAATATTGATGAGAATAGGGAGCCACTATTCTATGAAATATTGGTATATTATCTGCCAATATCTGGTCAGGGCCTGGTGCCTTATTAGATTTAATTGTAATTATTGCTTGGTAAATTTCTTCAGATAAAAAATAAGAGGTCTTGGAAAATAATAAGACTGTATTAAATTGGATAATTCTGAACAAACTAGCTGTTTTGAATATTCTTGTGATGAGTAATATAGTTTTCGAAATATGAAACCCAGCAATCAGGGGCAATGGCTGCCACAACTCATGTGTTCAATAACAGTCCTATCCAAGGCTTACTAAAGATCAGAAGAAGGTGCTATTTTAGGGCACATTGTTTAACCAGGAGTAGCACACTAAGCCGAAGCTTGTTTCCAGATGCAACCTGGGAGCACAAGGAAGTTAAGTGACTTGCTCAGGATCGCACAGTATGCACCTAGGTGACTGTGGGATTATGCTCTACCACCACTCTTCTAAGTCTGCCATACATCTGAATCTGGCATTTTTGTCTCTGAGACTACAGAAGTCTTTTGTATTCTTTCTTACGGTTATTCAAATTCCTAATATTTTCTATAATCTTATGTTTTTTAATACATTTTACCATACTAATAATGTTGGATTTTGCCTTCTGGCAACTTCCATTGAACCGTGTGGGGGCCTTAGGTCTTGTTCTTTTAGTTCTAAGCATAGGTTTAAGGTACTGATTAATTTGCAGACCATTTGATGACCAACCCCTGATAATCAGACCCTAGATAACAAATTTCTGTCATCAGAGTCAGAATAGGATCAGATGAGAGTATTAAACATAGAAACATAGAAAATTAAATTAAAGAAATTAAAGAAAATATGTTATTAAATTAAAGAAGTAATTAAATTGAAGAAAACTTTTTAATAGAATTGTATTGCCACTTGATTCTTTTATGATTCAAAATCTCCATGGGGGTCTCTGAAATTAATAATTTTGGGTTTCAGGGATAGATAAGGGCAATGTAAAGGTGATATGTCTAGGAAAATGAGATGATTCTGATCTATCAGTTATATGAAAATCAGCCACATGACTGAATGCTTCTTGATTGGCCCATGCAAGGGCATTCGTGGATGTTCCTCTAGGACACATAAATGTAAAATCCCTCTCAGTATCCCTTGGAAAGTGACCATTTACCAAAATAAGGTTTAACTTTGACATTAAGTCTCTGAGTAAATAACCTTATTGATTCTTCTTAATATCTGTTGTTTTCCTTATTGTGTTGGCCCTGGGGTTTAGAAGGTGCAGCCTAATGTGTGTATCTTCTTGGAGCACCTCAAAATCAGTACATACAGGAATTTGGGTCTTGATGTCACCCAGGATTAAAAAGAAATAATTGGTATAATGTACTAATAGACCATCTAACAGTTCCTGAAATTCTAACCATTGAAATTCTTTATACATTTTACTATTTATAGGTGGAATGTAGACATTTATCAAAATGGTACTGGCTGTATTCTGTACTAATTTGAGAATTTGAAAAAGTAAAGAATTACTTTCTATATTTGTTATATCAAATTTCAAAGAAGATTTTAAGAAAACAGCTAAGCCAGCCAAAGATTGGTCTAATTTATTTAATCTAAGTGAAGGGAGAATTTTAGGAGTGAATCCCGACATCAATTGGGATATAGTATTATTCCACCAAGTTTTTTGTAGTAATATAATATCAAAGGAAGACAGAAATTTTAATACATCAGGGTCAGCAAGTTTGAAAGTAAGGCCTTTGATAATCCATGATAGAATATTTAAATAATGAGCTTTCCCTTGATTACCAGACAATACAGTACTACGTTCTGGTTGTGGTCATGCAGAACTTGGATTCTGTAATACAGTAAATCTGTTGTTTGAAACATTTTCAATATTTTGAGTAGCCAATCCATGTGTGTTAATATGTGAAGGTTGTTTGGGTAACTGAGCAGACTGACTATAGGTAGTGTTTTACCCTCAAGATTGTTCATATCCACAATAAGAAGGACTGTGGCACTGAGAACAAAGCTAACTGCTAATATTGTTGCTGCAAGAGCAGAGTTTCTGAAAGTAAGGTCTATTTGGGAGCTTTGTGAATTCAAGTTATGTATATTAATCCATTCCAATCCATTGTTCCATAACTTTATTTTCAAGGTGCGATCCAAAAATACTGTAATTTCCTTTTTGACCTTACTTATAGATTCTCCAGGGGTTAGTCTCCATTCAAATAAGGAGAGGGTTCTAGTTTCCCAAACAGCTTCTTGAGTAAATTTAGAAGTAGCAGAATTAGGCCCATTACTATTTATTTTAGTTCTATTTAGGCCATCATACTCAGTGAATCTATGATTCTGTGTTGAGTTTTTTGGTACTTTTTTAGGTGGAAGTAAAATGACATTATTTGAATGAAGTAATGGAGCAATTGTCCAAATCTGGGTTGTCAGTTCATGTAAACATAAATACAAAAGTACGCAATCAGGATAAACTAGATTAGGGGGTCTCATCACATACAGCTCCTTGCAGTCAGGTTGTATATGAAATAAATGACAGACGCATTGATGTAGCTAATCAGGGGTTTCCTTACCAAATCACCCTATGCCATAAATCTCAATTAATAGTTCAGTTTGACCACTTGGATTTTTGGTATGATGTGGGTTTGTTGATGGGTTTGTTATTTATTTTTGATCAGTAGATTTAACAGCATCATCTAATTTTCCTAGCTCAGATTGGGACTCACCCTGTTGTTTGAGAGGTGCATTTGGGTTGGAAACTTCATCTAATGGGTCTATGTTAGGAGTGGGAAAATAATGGGATTGGACTAAAATTTGGAATTTTACAGGTAAGGGCCCAGATATTCAAAGCTTTGCATGGTGCGCAAATGGTTTGCAAAGGTTTAACGTGGGATTAGCATAGGTCTGCTATATTCAAAAGGCCAGATAGCACGTGCAGATCGCATTAGCTCCAGACAAACCATAATTATATGCAAGGGGCACACTGAACATGAATACAGGTGCTATGGGATATTCATTGGCTAGGGCCATGCTAAGGTGTTTAGCGTGATGTAATGTAACACTTAGCGTGGTACAAAATACCACCCAGGAAAAGCTGGTCTTAACCCTGGGTAAACAGCTTTGCATGACATTGGTGCTTTGAGAGGTGTTTGTGTGAGATTTACACAGCTTGTGTGACCCTAACATATGACTATGACACTTAGAAAATGCCAGACATGGATGAAACATGCTGCTCACTGATGGCACCACCATGATGCCAACAGCTGCCACCAGTCCCAGCCATGACAGGCAGTAAGGGTGATCTGGCCCACAGGGGACATCAAGGTAGT
This sequence comes from Neoceratodus forsteri, assembly GCA_016271365.2. Classification (NCBI taxonomy): domain Eukaryota; kingdom Metazoa; phylum Chordata; order Ceratodontiformes; family Ceratodontidae; genus Neoceratodus; species Neoceratodus forsteri. The sequence continues at coordinate 984,159,112 of CM057449.1, forward strand.
GCAGCCATACAGCACACACCTGAAGACTATATTTCTGTGGTGACCAACAGATGCCAACACACACATGCAGCACTGTGGCATGATGGCCATTGAGAGGTGGGTGTACAGGTGGCCAGACCTCACCACAGCCCAGGTGTGGCCAAAAGAATGGGACACATCATGCAGTGCACATGGTCCAGTAGTGGGAATACCCCACCACCTCTGTGCCTGTCGGATTTTAAGTGCTAGGTCATGCTACAGTGCACAGCAGACACTACAGTAGCAAGGGGGCCAGTAGTGTGAGGGACATGGCAATGCCTATGGTATGTAGGGCAGTGATGACCACTGCACTCTACACAGTGACAGGCCCAGCTTGTATGTGATTACTGACAGTGGTCAGTACTGTTATGCTGTTGTGTGAGCCACAGATGCTGCACCTGTGGCATGGGATGTACACAGTGACATATACATGACTGGCTGTGTGTGCTGTGGCATCTGTACAGCTGTGCAGTATGTGGCTGGGGGGCATGTAAGATCTGACAGACACACAGATGGTGGGGTATTCCCACCACTGGCCCATGTGCACTGCATGATGTGTCCCAGCCTTGTGGCCACACCTGGGCTGTGGTGAAGTCTGGCCACCAGTACACCTTCCCCTCAATGGCCACCATGTCCACAGTGCTGCATGTGTGTGCTGGCATCTGTTGGTCACCACAGCCATATGGTCTGCAAGTGTGTGTTACATGGCCACACTACCATGATGTCCCCTGTAGGCTAGATCACCCCTTACTGCCTGTCATGGCTGGAACTGGTGGCAGCTGTTGGCATCATGGTGGTGCCATCAGTGAGCAGCATGTGTCCTCCATGTCTGGCATTTTCTAAGTGTCATATTTAAATGTTAGGGTCACATAAGCCATGCAAAAGCCATTCAAACAGTGTGCAAAGCAACAATGTCATGCAAAGCTGTTTGCCCAGGGTTAAGACCAGCTTTTCCTGGGTGATAATTTGTACCACACAAAGGGTCACTCTACGTAGCGCTAAACACCTTAGTGCAGCACTAGTTGATGAATATCCCCTAGCACCTGTATTCATATTCAGTGTGCCCCTTGCATATCATTATGGTTTGCCCAGTGCTAATGCAATTTGTGTGCACTATTTGGCCTTTTGAATATAGCAGACCCAGGCTAATCCCGCACTAAACCCGCAGAAACAGTTTACACACCACACAAAGCTTTGAATATCTCGGCCCTAGTCTAGAAGGCAAATTGAGTTTAGAAACTTGCATTTTAGGACGTTTTGAGACCAGAGAATGTTGTTCTCAGAAACAAAAATATTCTATTTTATTAATTGGAGGCTAGGTTAGAAATTCTTTATTAAAATATTGGGTAGAAGAAACCACTCTATCATATAGGGAATGTTTATCTCAGTTTATATATAATCTTAGAACAGATAAACTAGCGTTAGCATTGAACAGTTTATCTCACAAATGTACAAGTAGATTTGCTGCAGTAGAACAATATATTAAAACAACAAAGGACTCCTCAGACAAATAATGGGTGGTTGGGGTTGATGTTTTTATTTCATAATATAGCAGGTGCTTTTCTTCTTTCTTCTTTTTCTGTTTATTTCTTCTCTGTGTTTTCTTGCTCTTAGTAGTGTTCTAATTTCACTTTTGGTCTACTGGTAAGAAACAAAAGTAAAACAACTAACACATGAAATGTGGGAAAAAAGATGGTTTCAGATAGTAAGTATATTACTAGATGTGGTTATTCATTAAATTTACATTACTAGCTGTTAAAGATAAATGAATAACATATGGTCAAGAAATGTACAATTTATATTATACTGAATTTGGTAATATTGTATTGGATACCTTTACTACAATAAAAATTATTATTGAGAAAAAAAATGTTCTTTTGAAGGGCTTCTTGTCAGGGTTCCTAGATTTCCTTTTTTTCTTGCCCTCAGATGCTCCTGGCAGAGAGTGATTAATAAGAAAAGGTTCCTCCCTATGGAAAAAAGGGGGAAGACTGACCTGGATTCCTTTATTTTCCCTTATTACTGTTTTGTCTCTACAATCCTCTTTCAAAAATGTTACATCTGAGATTTTTTGTGCTTTAAAAGTTTCCTTAAAACTAACAATCTGAGCTTGATTGATAACAATGTCAGGAGTAAATTTTCTATTTCTTGTTTTATAACCCATAAGTTCTCCAGTGTAATAATATTAGCAAAGTATGGGTTCTTAATAGTGTCAAGCATTTGATCAGATAAAGATGATACTGAGACAAATTTCCCCATAGAAGCATACATATAAGCTTGTGTCTTAAGGACATTAAACGTCTTTATAGGGTCATTAATGGGGTTACAAAGACGAGGTGTTTCTACAATTATTTTCTATAGGGGCTCAATAGTTAAAATCTTATCCCCAGCTAGACTATTCGAAGCAGCTAGCTTTTTAAGACCTGAAATTGTTTTAGTGAGGTCATGTATAACTGAAACAATATTACCTGCTTTGTGCTTAGAAGACTGTTTATCAGAATCCAAATCTGTTTTCATAAAAAAAATTGCTTTTCTCCTGAAATCTGATTTGTGTTAAATAAAGGAGTAGTCTCAGGAGAAAAAATATAGAATGAGGGCTAGCTGAGTGTGAGATAAAGTATGAGCTAGTATGAGATAAAGTATGAATTAAGAGAAACACAATCAGAATCATCATAGATAACAGTTTCACTTTCAAAAGTGTATGCATATAAATCAGAATCATGCATTGAATATATTAAACTGACTTCAACTAACGTTGCCCCTTCCACAATATTACTAGCAGAAGCAGCCATACTTAGTGCTATATCCCCCTTTGAGTATTCCTTAAGCCCCTTGAGATTAGAATTAACAGTAGGAGTGGAAGTAAGAGTAGAAGTATTTTATGGTAAAAATTTTGGTTTGACCTTTGTTAACTACCTTTACTTTTCTGATGGAGAACCCTTACTTCAAGAAGTATGTATCTGTACATCCCCCTCAATACCCTTGCAGTTAGGTTTTTGTTTGCCTTTGGGTTTGCTGATTGCCAATAACTTAACTGGGGGGAAAGTGATGTATTGTTACTGCTTCTGGTGGTAACCATAATAGGTATATTACCAGTGGGATAAAAAGTTTCCCAAAGTTGCCTAATTCAAATGTTACAGTTCAAAGAAATCAGGAAAAATGATTTCATCAAGCAGTATACTACTTAAATTATTGCAGGGTGATCTAAAATTGTCAAAGCTTTAGTGTAACTAAAAAAGCCAATAACTGCTTAAAGTCTTTAAAACCTGGAAATATTAGAAATCATCTTCTGATTGCACAAACTCTTTCAAGGTTTGTTCTTATAAATCTTCTAGCTTTGTTTTGAAGGCCTTTTAGAGATTTTTCTATGGTTAATACAAGATATTGTTCGGTGTGGTCTTGCAGTCCTAAAGGTCAGCTGGAGCAGCCAAATGCACTGAAATCAAAGACAGGGAATAAGAACTCAAACTGAGTAGATACCCTAACTATAATGACTGTAATAAATTACTATAACAGTTAACTCATATACCCTAAGTAACTTATGTAAACGTTCACAAGATTTTATGAATGGTTCTGATTCTGATTTCAGTATATAAATAAAATCAAAAACCCTGTATGATTCTGCATCTGTCCCAGAGGGGAACCAGGATCCTAGATGATAGGTTTAAATACTTCATTGACACGCATTTAAACTAGCCAAGGGGGGAGGCACTGGAAAGAAGCAGGAAATCCTAGCCCCCCCAAAATATCAGGGTACTAAGTGAGGTAAACAAAAACATAGAGATGTTGATAGGGAGAAGTGCTGGGGTAAATGGAGAAAGTGACAAATGCAATAAGGACAGGGATGGGGCAAAAAGAGGTAAAGCCATCGAGAAATTGAGAGTAATGGTACCAATGCCCATAGTCTGGGCAACAAGCTCCCTGAACTGGTGGCCTTGATGGAAGAGGGATGCCTGGATTTTGTAGCAGTCACAGAAACATGGTACACAGAGAACCATGTTTGGGATGTTAACATACCAGGGTACACAACCTACAGGAGAGACAGGAAGGGCAGAAGTGGGGGGGGAGTAGCTCTCTATGTAAGGGGAGGGATAAAAGCAACCAAACAAAAGAGTAAACAGGGAGGAGAGGAGGCACTGTGGGTCACCTTAGAGACCAGAAATGGCACCACAATCTGCACATGGGTTGTATATAGACCCCCATGTCAGGGGGAGGGAATGGACAAAGATATGATAGAAGGCATACTTAGGATGGCAGAGAAAGGGGAGATATTGTTGATGGGGGACCTTAATATGCCAGATGTTAACTGGAGTAACTTTGAGGCAGCTACATCCAAAAGCAGGGCCATTCTTGATGCCCTTCAGGTGGCATGCCTCAGACAGCTAGTTTTGGAACCTACTCATGAGGGAGCACTCTTAGACCTCATACTCTCAAATGGGGACAGTGAGAGGATCTCAGATCTAGAAGTGGGTAGCCATTTGGGAACAAGTGACCACCAAACAATGTGGTTCATGATAAACTCAGCTACAGAGTAAAGCCATACAAAAGTGAGGGTTCTGGACTTCAGGAGGGCTGACTTTGGCAAGAGGGGAGAGTGCCTTAGAAAAGCAATAGCAAACAGGCTAGAAGGAGGGGTGGAGCAACAATGGGGAAATATCAAAACTGCCATCACAGAGGCAACAAGCCTTTGTGTGAAGCAAATAAACAAATCAAAACAAAAGAAAAAGCCACTATGGTTCTCAAAAGAGGTGGCGGTGAAGGTTAGGGAGAAAAAGAATAGCATTTAGGAAGTATAAGAAAACACAGAAGGAGCAGAACAGAGAACTGTATCAATTAAGGCAGAAGGAAGCAGGGAGGGTAGTCAGAATAGCAAAGGCACAAACTGAGGAAAAGATAGCTAACTCAGTTAAGAAGGGGGATAAAACCTTTTATAGGTATATCAGGGAACGTAGAAAGACAAAGGGAGGGATAGCAAGGCTGAATAAAATGGATGGTGGGTGGGCAGAGAGTGACAGTGAAAAAGCAGGGATACTGAATGAATACTTCTGTTCAGTATTCACAAAAGAGGAAGTGGGGGAGGTGCCAAATCCAATTAACAGAAGCACTCTGGAGAGGGGAGTCAATCCCAGTCCTTTCACAGAAGAAAGGGTTCTGAAAGAACTTCTAAAACTGAGGGTGGATAAAGCAATGGGGCCAGATGGAATTCACCCCAGAATTCTAAAAGAATTAAGCAGAGAACTAGTGACACCACTGACTACCCTTTTTAACAAATCACGGGAGGATGGTGTGGTACCTGAGGACTGGAAGAAGGCCAATGTGATTCCCCTTCACAAAAGTGGGACCAAGACAGAGGCAGGAACCTACAGACCTGTCAGTTTGACCTCTGTGGTAGGGAAAGTGATGGAATCACTTCTGAAGCAAAGAATTATTGAGTACCTAGAGGATAGTGGGGCAGAGGACCCAAGGCAGCTTGGGTTCACAGCGGGAAGGTCATGTCAGATGAATCTAATTGATTTCTTTGACTGGGTGACCAAAGTAGTAGACCAGGGAGGGGCTGTGGACATGGCCTACCTAGACTTTAGCAAGGCATTTGACACAGTCCCACACAAAAGATTAGTAGTCAAATTAACCAGCCTGGAGTAGGTCCTAGGGTGGTAGCCTGGTAAAACATTGGCTGAACAACAGACACAGAAAGTAATTGTAAATGGAGTCCACTCTGAAGAAAGTGGGGTTACTAGTGGGAAATGCAGGAGTTCAGTACTGGGACCTGTCCTTTTAATGTCTTTATAAGTGACATTGCAGAGGGACTGGAAGGAAAAGTATTCCTCTTTGCAGATGACACAAAGATCTGCAACAGGGTTGATACACAAGGAGGCGTGGAAAGGATGAGAAGGACTTGGCAAGGTTGGAGGAATGGTCAGAAGTATGGCAGCTTGGATTCATTGCAAAGAAGTGCAAAGTAATCCACCTGGGAAATAAAACCCAGGAAAGATTACACAACGGGGTAGTAACAACAGCAAAATGGAAAGGGACCTGGGGTAATCATAGCAGATGACCTTAAGGTTGGAAGCAATGTGAGAAGGTGGTAGGGATGGCTGGGGATACTGGGATGTATAGGAGAGGTATCACCAGCAGAAAACAGGAAGTTGTTATCCCCTGTACAGACAGTTGGTGAGACCCCATCTGGAGTACTGCATCCAGTTCTGGAGACCCCATCTCCGCAAGGACATAGACAGGATGGAGGCAGTTCAGAGGAAGGCAACTAAAATGGTGCAGGGTCTGCAAGAGAAGCCATACAAGAAGAGACTAAAGGAGCTTTATATGTATACCCTTGAGGAAAGGAGGGAGGGGGGGACATGATAGAAATGTTTAAGTACCTCAGTGGAATCAACAAAGTCCAAGAGGGTAGCATCTTTCAGAAAAAGAGATGTGCAAGAACAAGGGGACACAATCTGAAGATAGAGGGGGACGGCTCAGGGGCAATATGAGGAAGTATTTTTTCACAGAGAGGGTGGTGGATGCATGGAACAGCCTTCCTGAGGAGGTTGTGGGGCCTAAAACTGTGGGAGAATTCAAGAATGCATGGGACAGACATAAGGCAATTTTTGTGGGGGATTGGAAGAAATAGGCTGTTGGTTAAATAGGATCTGCAACTTATCCTCTAGGTAGGGAAATCGGCAGACTAGGTGGGCCAAGCGGTCCTTATCTGCCATCAAAGTCTATGTTTCTATGTTTCTATGTTACACAGTGGTCCATTGTAAGCTATATAGCAATGACCCACTTGGGGTCTGTGTACCCAAGGGTACAATAGAAATGAGATTCACTCACTGTCTCTTAGTATTGTTCACTGTTTAAACTAATTAAATAGAATATTTTGAAAGATTTTTGTATAACAGATAAAATGGCTAAGATAAAAGGAAGCTTAAATAAGCTAAACTTTTCAGTAACCTTCAGCTTAGTAGATAGCCAAAAAATTACTGCCACTGTTGTCTCATTTGCTGCTTTTACTGTGTTTACGTAGTGTAATAGTGTATCCAAGGATACTAGTACAAAACAATGGACTGTTTAAGCTTGAAGTAAAGTACATAAATTCTTTAATCAAGGTGCAATGTGGCAATAAATACAAATAAAAACTCATATGAAAGTCCTGGATACAGAGTAAATCCACAGAAAGCACAGTGAATATTCACAGTCCAGCAGTTCAAAAGTTCAAAATCAACAGGCCCTGCTCCCTCTGACCTCAGAACGTCTGGTCACCTGATGCATTTCGCTCAATCAGCTTTCTCAAAGGTTGGCCTGATGTTCCATCTATCTCCTTCAAAGGGAATCCATATGTTTCCTTATGAAATTATTGTAAAGGTTACTATGAGGATCCAGTATGTAAATTGCTGGGTTATATTTAGAAAATGTTTTCAGTAAGACAAAAAAATGCTTTTTAAATAAGGATGTGGAGGCATCCATTTTGTGAATAGGAAGGGTGTTGTGATGTTGTCACTGCCTTGCCAGTGTTAACAGTTTGCAGTTCAGCAGGTGAGAACAGTTTGATTGTGCTGTCAGGGATTCTATTGCATTCTGAGGAACACCCAGAATTTTATATTTGGCAGAGTGCAAGAAAAGAATCCAGTGATTCTCATCATGATAGAACGGGATCCCTGTCTGTAGGAGCAATGTTAGAGCTGGTGAGGCAGTGACATCATCAAAGCACCCTTTCTGTCCACAAAATGGATGCCTCCACATCAAAATGTTAAATGTATTTTTCTGTCTTACTGAAAACATTTTCTAACTATAATCTAGCAATTTACATACTGGATCCTCATAGTAACCTTCACAATCATTTCATAAGGAAATGTACAGATTCCCTTTACGTACAAAGTCTCTTATAGGGACACTGTTTTTAAAAACATCATCGCTTCAAAAACGTGAGTGCTCATCAAGCAACAAATTAAAAGTTATGTAGTAATAACAACAATAACACATATTTATGCATAATTAAAGGCATGCAATATATATATATATATATATATATATATATATAGGCATGAATACAGTATTCGAGAGACTCATACCTACTGCACATTGACACCCTGTAACTTTTTGCTGAACTGTTAAAAGGTTCACATGAAACACCTAATTTGTAGTCCCACATTAGGCGAGATATTAAACATAACATGACCCAGTTTGGTTCCACTGTGTTCTTTCAGTTTTATCACAAACATCGATTTACCCCTTCAAATAGGGTTCCCTTTTGTGACATTACTTCCATTCCCAATTTAAGTATTTAAATACAGCCCTTTATTGTGCCTTAGAAACTCAGCTGTTGTTAATGTGTCATCTAATTACTTCATTTAAGCCTTCCCCAAGAACTCCCTGTACAGAATAAAAGTTTTTGCCTTTTATTTAATCATTTTATACAGCTGTAACATTCATTACATGTAGTGTCCATCTAGTACCTCATCCTAATCAGACTGTGCCTTTAATTTGCATGTACTGTGGTCCAAAAGCATTATTGTGTCTGGTGACCTTCTTTTTGTTACTGACATGCTGCCAAAACCTTGCAGTTTGTTATAACTCATTTATTTAGAAAATTTCCTTTTCACATGGCATGTTATTTTCGTGTCCTTTTGTTACCCACATTACTATTGGTTCCTCCACCAGCCCAGAATGTTGAGAACCAGAAATGCATGCTGACACCTTCAGTCATCACCCCATGGCTCTTTAAAACTGTGGAGCTGGTGGGTCTGCATTCTTTGTACTGCCACCTACATTCTGGACAAGACATGTTGTCCTCCTGAAGTTTGGAGTTATGCGCGTTACAGGCATTACAGTGGGCTATTCTCTGTGCATCTCAGCTGCTGTTTTGTTCCCCGGTGTGTCAGATGTCTGCAGATTGTAAAGGTACACATTTGCTTTTTGGGAAACACAGAGACATGTAGTTGGACCTTGCCTCATGGTCCCAAGATGCTGAGCTCGGGGTATGAAGGGTGGGGTAGGGGCAGAGAGAGTTGATTATAAAGCATTTTAAAGTTGAACAACTGCAGGTTTCCAAGATTAAATGGTTATACATATTTACCTATTCTATAGCCCAAGTATCTACATGGGGATCATTCTGTGTGGCCTGGTCTGTGTGGGGGGGGGCATTTTGTGTGATCCTATTCTCTGTCGGGGCCCCTTTAATGTTACTGCTGCTAAATAGTTTGTTCTGTACTGGGCAAAAAAACTGCAGTTTTGGGGAGTATATCAATTGAACCTGGTTAGTGCTGGGGCTCATTTTGTATTAGGCATCAGAACACATATCTACAGTTTGGAGAGTTCTATAATGAGAAATAAAATACATGCTGTATTGGGGAGTCAATGAATAGGACCTGGTCTCTGTAGATGCTCAGTTTGTATAGACCTGATCTCTTTAGGGGCTTGTATTGTGTGGGAGGCATCAGAACACCAGAACTACTTTTAAACTACCTGCTTATCTGCTAAACTTAAAAAGAAATCCTGGTTAATATCATATTTATTTTTGAAAAAAACACTTCTGTAGAACAGAAAATGGTCAGCACTCCAAACGTACTCACAGTACTCATTTATTTCATGTGCAAGTGCATCAAAGCCATTTAGCAGCAGAAAAGCAAATAACAGCAGCAGTAAATGAAGCGCTGGGTAATCCACACATTTCTCAGATCCACAGGAGTCTAAAAGATGGCAACTTTTTTAAAAAACATATTGCACCCATTGACTCACACTGAACACCCAAAAGTCAGCACAGAACCATTTACATTTCAGCAATATGTTTTGTGATCATTAGGTGTGCCATGTGCTGCATGTTAGGCCAAGGGTCTAGCATGGCACATTAAACAATTAATGAGATTCACTGCAACAGTAAAACGATCCTAAAAGGGCACAAACACCAAAAATGGATGTAAAATGACTGTAATTGATGGCAACCAGGTTGCAGTCGCCAAAAACATCAACCCTGTTCATTGTTTTTGAGCAGTTTTAGGGCTCATTTGGCTGCTGATGCAGTGTATCTCAATAACTGGGCTATGTGCTACATGGTATGCCTTAAATGGCTTCCATGGCAGTACAAGTGAAGAAAAATACTGTTTTTTCCCTTACTGGGATGATTGCTGTCAGTGACTGTTAAAGTGTTACCCTTTGTTCTGTATTTTTTTTTTTCATTCAGGTTTTGGTGTGCACTTTTAGGCTTACTACTTTGCTGTTGCAGTGAATCACAATAATTGTTTGGTATGCCATGTGCTGCATGATAGGCTGAGGGCCTAGCATGGCATATCAAACAATTATTGACATTAACTACAATAGCTGAAGAAACCTAAAAGTGCACCCTCTCCCAAAATGCACTGGTTGCCATATGCACCTGCAAGACCATGCTGTGGACACAGGAGTGACGGTACTGCTGAGGGGGCCATTTGACAACAGGAAGGGCTGTGTCTTCAGTTGTGGCTGTGATCTGGGGGATGGCATCATTAGTAACAGGGATAATTGTGTATATCTGCACCATACAAGGGGACCATGCAAAATTACCTTGCACTCTGTGATTACAGGACTTCATCAGATTTCAGGTCCATGACTTTCCATTTGTATTGTGCCAACCTCAGAAAATCTCCTGGACACAAACCTTGTTTGCCCGTAACAGGGATTTGGAGTATGGACATCTGCGCAAATCTGGGTTTGTGCAGAAAAACTAGGCTTTGCACATGGGCAAGCTTTTGAAGATCAGGCCCCTGAAGTCAGTTTTTAATTTTGTTTTAATTTCTTAAAACACATTTTAAGATTGAAGCAACCCACTCAAGGGTGTAGTTCTATTAGTAGGAAGTAACCCACTCCAGGGTGTGCAGTTATTAGGGATTAATTAATACCCTGAGTGCATTGTGAAGCACGAGGCTGCTAGCTGAGTGGCCTCACAACACCCAGTGTGTTGATTAATCCCCAATAACCGCACACCCTGGAGTGGGCTACTACACTTGCAACAGAGGGTGCACTACAAAACAAGGAGAAAGCAATATACATGTTTTCTCTCCTTTTATAACAGACAAGCAAATTACTGTATTCTGCTGCCTAAAAAAATTGTCTCTAACAAAATGGCTGTCATGCACATACAAATGTCTGAAAGAAAGTGTTGCTATGCTTTCTCTAACATTTGTTGTGCATGATATGCCTTCTGAGACAGCACAGTAGCTCTGAAGTGCAAAATATGGAGTTGCCTGTTGTGGTAGAGACAAGGTGTCTATACCTCCACTGGCTTAGCTGCTCTGTCTCTCTGTCTGTGGTTACATTACTGCATGGCAAGCAAGTAAACATTTTCCCCAGCAGTGCAGTCACACAGTCTACCAGACTGTATTCTACCAATTAAGAAATGGCAACTAATGGGACTCAGAGCTTGCAGGTATTGCTGGAACTCTGTTTCTCTGTCCACCAGCATAAAGCTCACTTTCAGATCATGACATCATTGGGGGGGTCTCCCTCTCTTCACATGTTCCATCTGACTTTATGCCACAACTATGGGATTTACCTGTCAATCTGGCTGTGCAACAGAAAAATGATCATGGGGACCACACACTTCACTCTGGGAATAAGCTTGGGTAAGAAGCAAGACTACAAACTTTGAACACTACAGCTACTGTTGCTGCACTGCCTGGGACTACATGGCTGGCCTCGGCTCTCACTCACTAAGCAGGGACAGTAATGGCTGCTCCACAGACTGCAATTTTGCACTATAACAAGATCAGAACAGAAACACAGGCTGATCTCTCAGAGGGAAGGTTCACCACTAGCTGTCATATATTGTGGAGTAAGCAGTGGTCACCTGATGGTTGTTTACCACTCACCTGCCTTTATCTATGCCATGTTATAAGTCACTAATACACTTTCAGTGTTTTGTCTTCAGCCTTGAATATCACAAGTAGCAAGGGCATGCATTAATCCCAAACACCCCCATTCATCTCATAAAGATATAGTTGGTTTTCCTCTGACTTATTGTAGGCTTGGGACCAGCTGGTATATGTAATAGATAGACCAGGTGAGATTCAATTCATACTACACTGTAACATAAAACATTTGTGAATATCTTAAGTTAATATAATGTTGTGACTACAGTACAATCTTCAAAATGTTCAAAAAATGTTATACCAAATATCCATAGTATGACAATCATTTTTTAATTGAACATTAGCAATAACTTTTGATATGACTTACGGAGTTACTTGGTATGATACTGATACTACTGTTCTGGTGTCCATGTTACTCATGTGACTTCTTGTGTTGTGTCTGTGTTACTCGCATGACGTCCTGTGTAGTCTGAGTTACTCACATGACATCCTGTGGAAAAAAACCCTTGTAAATAAAGTATAATTCACTTTCTGAAAATTCAGTGATTTCTGTCTTTTCCTATGAGGGTAATATAGTGGTGCAAAAAAACAATGGACTAGAAAATCAAGGACATGAATGTGGTAGCCAAACTTAAACATGTCCAGATTTGGGCATACTGCGATCAGGAAACATATTGTGGCATAATTACCAACAAGTTAAGTTTATGATAAAAAACTGAAAAGTTAGATATTATGCTGCCTAAATAGATACCATAGAGATAGTAATATCAAAAAATATATGTTTGATAATATGACAAATTTGCTGTCAAGGACACAATGCTACTCACATTACATTGCCCTTGTGGGAACTTTTAAGCCCATTTTTTAGCACCTCTGAACTACAAACTATCTTCATATTGGGGACTGAAATATTACCACATGCACCCAATGTAAATATGATATGGTTATGACAATTGGCCCAAATAAATTTTGGAACCTGATTGTCACACTTTATCTCTCGAGTAGCATATTGGTACCTATATATATATATATATATATATATATATATATTCAAAGCACACAATACATATACTGAGGAAGTGCCATACCATTATGTTCAAAATTAAGAATATTTTTGGTTCAATACCCCCACTGAGCAGAGAAAGAAAGATTGCACTAGTTTTCCTGGAAAAACTCACAGCAAACCAACTATGGTCAAATTGCTGGTGCAAATCTGAAAAAAAGAGAGAAAGAAAAGAATATTATGTACAGTCATCATTAACAAAAAAAAAACACATAAACAATTGCTTTGTTAACAAGGATTTTAGAGATAACAGAACTGCCAAGTTCAGAAACTCTGAGAGTTAATTTATACTTACACAGGGGCCCAAGTGAGGATCCCAGCTTCCCAGTCCATTATAGCATGGTGGCTAAAGACCAAGATTTCCAAGGCCTACAAGGCTTCAGCACTCCCCATCCCCATCAAGGTCAAGGCCCACTCAACCAGGGTGGTGGCTACCTCCTGGGAAGAATGAGATTTGGCATCAGTTGCTGAGATCTACATGGCAGCCACATGGTCATCAGTTTACATTTTCACTAAACAGTACAGGCTGGACACATGGAGTCAGGAGAAATCAGCACTTGGCTGCTTAGTACTACAATCAGTGTCTAGCCTTCTTCCTCCTCACCCTTCCCAGTTGACTTCTGACAGTGCTTTGTAATCACCCAGTTGTGACAGTTGGAGTGCTATAAAAAGTTGTGACGGATATGGTAGTTTACTCACCTGGTAAAGGTGATTATGGGAGTACCTTTTTTGAGCATTCTGCATCCCACCTGATGAGGAGGAAGATGGCATTTCATCTTTTACCAGGGTTAGTGAGGCTTACAAAATCAGTCTATTCTGGCTTGAACTGTGTTCGTTATAGACATCTAATTTTGTTTTTTGATACTTGCATGTCAGATGTTTTAGCTTTATGGAAGTACAAATGTTTAATCTTTTGGGACTAAAGATGTGTAGCACATATCACTTTCTGTCTTCTTCCCTTGTGTTCCTGTGTGTGTGTGTGTGTGTGTGTGTGTGTGTGTGTGTGTGTGTGTGTGAGGGGGTGGGGGATGGGTGAGAAGACAAGCAAATCCAGTGCCCCTAGTGACACCTATTGGCAAATGAACTATTATTCCTCTATTTCTTAACAATTGTTCTTTTTTCTCTGTTAAAGTTCCTCATTGTTTCTTCAAATTCCCTGGAAAGCCATTTTGTAAGAGCAAAAAGACAGTACAGGGATGTGAACTATGCAGTGATAAGTGCAGTCCCCCAGGCAGCCTGTACTCTGCCTGTAGCCTTGTGCCTAACTATGCTCTTGGGAGTGTAGCTATCACACTATAATTACTGGTGAGCAATGTTTCCTTTGGGCTCACCAAGTTGATATTCACCATAATAATTGGTGGGTTATTACAGTGAACACACGCTCCATCACACAAAAAAGGAGCTCTCCCTAAATGGCTTTTGTACTGTGTGAGGGTGGACTGCACAGATCCTGAAACATTGTGGCTCCATTTCTCTCTTATTGAGGAGCAGCCACTAAATGGAGCTGCCACTGTAGCACTCCTCAGCTCAGTCTGATGCACATCTTTTATTGTAAATCTGCTCCATAAAAAAAGTTATATCTAGCTGATTCTGCTGTTTGTTGGCTGGAAGAAAACAGCTGAGCAGTCGAGCGGGAACTGGACCGCTCATTACCCTAAGCCCACTGAAGCGCAATCAGGACTCTGTAAGTGTAAGACTCTAGTCTGCAACAACCTACACTTCTCCTCACGCTCTCCTGATTATGACTTGGTATGTGATGGAAATGCCTCTACCTTATCTGGTTTCTTAATTCTGCCTAGATTCTAACTGCAGTTAAAACCACTGGCAGCTCCACACTCTGGCTTCTACTACTCCTTCATCAACTCACTACCTCTCCTTCCCTCATTGAGTACCCATGCCTCTGACACTCCTTCTTTCCTGGTCTCTTCCTCTAAGCTTCACCCTGCTGCCACTGTTGCTTCGCCACAATAGTTTGCACTGATCTACACACCCTTTTTCCCTACACTGGACCCTCTCCCTCCCTTCTCTATTCTACCACCATCCCCTCCTTTTAGCATCCCACCACCTCGACAAAGCCTACCATCCTTGCTGCTTTACCCTATCTCCTGGATAGTTTCTATAAAGTCTTAGAATATCACATTATGTTTTTTCACTGTTCCTTTAATGTGTATATGTATTTGTGTTTTGCAAATGTGTTCATTGACTACGTACTGTCCTGCCTTCTGTGATGTGGAACCTTTGAAAAAGAGCACTTTGCTCAAAGGTTATTATCTGAATAAATAAATAAATACATGAAAAAACAAGTAAAACAACAAAATAAAAAAAACTGAATTATACAGAGAGGCAGTGAGAGGGAGAGACAAATTGTGTGTTTGTGTGTGTGTGTGTGTGTGTCTCTTCTAGCACAGGAGTCAGCCCAAAGGAAAAAATTACTCACCTGCAATTATATAAAATAAAGGATGTGGAAGTGTATGCATATGAGAATTTAATGCACACCCTCAGTGTGGAATGCTTTTATAAACCCATTGGCCTTCGCCCTTGGGGTTTATGTAGCATCCCACACCTCAGGTGTGCAATAAATTCTCATATCACACACCTCCCCATCCTTTTTTTTCTATATATAATGCACACCCTGTTATGTCTTAGTGTTTACATATTACCCCCCCAAGTCATCATTAATATTTGGGTTCTATAGTAAACCTGCTAATAAGGCCCTGTCCACACTGGCGGCCATAGAAACATAGAAACAGATTTGAAAGATGTTTTAGAACTGTTGCCACACTTATTTGTCTGATCTATGTTTAAACATGGTTGCCCATTGTCCACACTTCAACCACTGGAAACACACTCACACACTGCAGGAAAACCGTGCTAGCAGTCATTCTCCCCCCTTTCCCACAATGCATTGCATGATGTTGGAAAGCATGCAAGGGTTTTCCAAACATATAATCCATATTCCCAATTCTGTTATAACATAAGAGAATCCAAAATATGTATTCTACCTATGGGATATGACACATAAAATTGGAAGACTTTTGATTTCATTTGACATGTCCTGCCGTAGTGCTGCTGTGTAGAACAAGTCATAATATAAAAATAGAAAGTCCTCCAGTACTAGCTGTCATATGCCCTAGGTAGAACCCATATTCTGGATTCTCCTATATTATAACAGGGTTGGAAATATATATCTTTGGAAAAATGTCCTTGTGCTGTTGGAGACTGTTTAATTGTGCCAGGGAACAATGCACGCTGAATTCTGGGCTGTTGAAGGAAAAGCAAGCTGGAACACAGTATGAACTCCCATCCACAAAGGTAATTTTGCTATTCTAGCTATTAAGCCATTTTCAGAACCGAGCTGAAACCCTAATTTCATAAGGGTTTAGACTTAGTTTTAAAACACAGTTTAAAAACATGTTTAATGTGGATTCGAACCATGTTTGGTGTTCTTATAATGTTATAGACTAATGGTACCATTATTAGAATGCCAGTTTAGGCTGAGCTTAAATTTAATATTAACAGCAAGCCAACAGTCACACAGAATAGTTTTACTCCCATTCGCACTCTTTAGTCATGCACTTACTGGATGTCTCCGAATCTAGATGGGTTGCCTATGTTAAACAATCCTTTTCAAACTATTGTCCCCATTTATGGAACCAGCTCTCATTATGAGTTTGATACTGCACAGACTTTGGTTCTTTCAAAAGCAAGCTCAAAACATTTTGTGTCATCTGTGGCCCAGTTATCAATGTGGAATAATTGCCCGTGTACGGTAGGAAAGTTGCACAAGGGAGGTGCACTTACACAGCTGCAATTTTTTCTGCATGCCATTGATTTTCAAAAAAGGTTGCCAGATGTAGAATTTTTTTCTGCACCTGAACAAGAAATGAAAATGCTGCCAGTGCATGAAGCATTTTTTTCTCACACACCAGAGAGTGAGCCATGCCAGACCCTTTGAAAGTTGTGCACCTGGGGCCCAATATTCGAAACTTTGCCCAATGGGCCAACAGATTACACATTCCTTGCATGATGTTTGCGCACTTGCACTATATTCAGAAGCCTGATTAGCATGGCAACATGGAATAGCGCATGCCCAAAAAGATAATGTATGCTCCAGGCAAAGAGAGGGGCATGGATATGAATACAAGTGCTATGCTATATTCAGCACATTAGCACTGTGCAAAGTGACTTTGCATGGCATCCTTGTACAATGCAAATAACACCTATAAAAAGGCTGATTTACTCCTGGCAAATCCTAGAGATGGGCAGTGAGACTGCAATCAGAGCAGAAAGACTGTATTCAACACTCACATGCTGTTCCTAATGGAACAGGGCATGGAGGAGTAGGAGAGGGCAGAAGGCCACCCTGGGCCACTCCGTAGGCTGCAGAAGAAATATGCTGTACACAGACAGTATCAGCCATGAGTCTTCCTTGAGACGCTCACAGAGGAACATCTGGTGGGCTGGTACCATCTCAATAGGGCCGTGCTATGGCAGCTTTGTGTGTTCCTTCATGAACAGCTGCATAATGACATTTAGCACAGCCATGCCATGACAGTTGAGTAGAAGGTGACGTCTGTGATTTGCTTCCTAACCATCAGGTCACTTCAGATACCAGTGGATAATACTATCAGTGTGTTGCAGTCAACCACCTTGTACCTGCTGGCCCAGTTTCTTGATGCCCTGCTTCCACATGCTGGCGAGTTCATTATATTCCCCAGCACAATAGCGGAGCACTCAGAAACAATGCAGCAGTTCTATCAACTTGTGCACCTATCTGCAGTACTTGATGACATTGACTGCACCGATGGTGCCATCCAGGTACCAATTGGTGATGGAGTGGATGCCTACCCCAATAGAAAGGGATACCACTCCAACAATTTCCAGGTGGTGTATGATGCAATGGAGCACATCAGCAATGTCCTGGTATGGTAATTTTCAGTGCCCCTGATGCCTTCATATGGCACAATTCAAGACTGTCAGACATTTGAAGGCTGCCGAATACCCAGTGGACACCTTGTCAGTGAGTACATGCCACATGCCCTTCCTAATCCCCCATAGGGGGTGCACTGCCATAACACAGCTGAGTCATGCCTCAGAGAGGGATGGGTGGATGGGTAGGGGAGGATGAACAGGTGCACAAGATGCACCACAGACCATGGGCTTTATTGTGGACATGGGCAGCCATACTGTGAACAGGTGCTGACATATGTTTTCTACCTTACAGGGACAGTGCCTATTCCTTGCACCCCTGGCTCTTCAAACCACTCCTCCTGCCCTCAAATGTGGCTGAGGACAGATACAATGTGGCACACACTGCCACATGCAACATCACTGGGTGCATCTTTGGCATGTTGAAAATGTGATTCTGGTGCCTGGACCGTTCAGGTGGTGCCATACATTACACCCCTCAGAAAGCAAGTAGCATATTCCTAGCCTGCTGCATGTTATACAACATGCTGTGCACCTGTGAAATAGGCATGCCGGTACATGAGGAACATAGTCACAGTGACACAGAGCCAAATGTGCAGGGAGTACTGGAAAACCTCAAAAGGCGTGACTCCCCACATGGCCAGCAGGGCCCAGGGGCACAGATTCCACATCATAAGAGGACTAAAAGAGAGGAGCAGGTGGATGCCACTATAAAAAGACACTGTTGTAGATTTCTTAACTGTAATATAAATACAAAATATAAAGAGACAGTGCATAAAAAGTGCAAAATAGAGCAGGAAAATAACAGTGTGCAACAGGTGGGACAGGGCTAGGCATGTGGGGATGCCTGTGAAAACAAAACCAGGACATGAGACAGAGGCAGGAGATGAGTCGGAAAGGCAAGGGTGGCTTCCAAACTTAAGCTTTCTGTCCACTGCAGGTGCACAGGGATTGGCATCCTGAACTTCTGTACAGTATGCAAAGGTCACAAGCCATGGAGAGGGTAAGGGTGATGTCTGTGGGGACAGGGTCACCCAGGACCGTGCATGCCCACACCTCTGGCTGAACAATGGAATGTCCAGGTTGCACCCAGGGGTTCAGGAACTGCTCATGAATGATGTTGTTGCTGCTGTGCTGCCTGACCCCAACCTGCCACTCCATGGGGTCAGCGTTTGCCATGGGGTTGCCACTGCTCACATTGTGTGGCTGAGTATGACTCTACAGAAGATTGCAGCAGCTGCCAATAGTCAGAAAGAGCCTGCCTCTGGGGTACACTGTCCTGTGGGACAGTACATGCCGTTTGGCATGGCCACTGGGTCGGGAGTGCATGCACCACGTCTGGGTTGGATTGTGGATGTGGCAGGGCCTTGGTGGACATGGTGGAATACACAGGGCAGGTGTGGGATGGCAGGGGATCTTGATGGCTGCCCATGTCTATCTATTGTGCAGGGTGGGTGTGGTGGGAGGTGGAGAATGTGGAGGCCACTCCACTGGTGGTGGTGGTGGTGGAGGTGGTGTTGGTTGTCACCTGGAACATCGCTGTCCATGGCAATAAAGTGCCACTCCTAGGGGTGTAGCTGGCAGCAGGTGCATCGGTACTGTAGGGCACCACTGGCTGGACAGGGAAGTGGGAGGCTTAGGGATGGTGAGAACCCCCCTCTAGGCAGCTATGGCTTTCAGGTATTGATCTGTTGGCACATATGTGTCCTCATCACTGTCCTCCATTTCTTCCACAAACAAGTCCAGTGGATCCTCCTTCTTCTCCTCTGTGATTGTCTCTAGGTGGTGCACCTCTGTGAATGGCAAGCCTCTGCTTCCTCCCCAGATGATGTATCATGCACTGTAGAGATAGGAGTTCCCTGTCAGTGTGTCACTCAGTACACATTAGTCAAATCCCAGTGATGTCATATGCATTCCCCAGTGGTCCAGTCTCTGTCTCCCATGGTCATCATGCAACTGGTGACTAAAACACAAACCACAATACACCTATACTCATGGCCCCGACTTTTCTGTGGCACATCGGAGCAAAGTTCTGTGGCAGGGTTCGCATTTGCCACAGAACTTCTGCGGCACTCAACACCAATTTCTGCCACAATTCTTCGGCACATTTTTACCCTTACTTTTTTTACTTTTTTTTTTTGCCATATCTGACACAATGCATGCTCATAACACAGTCATTTTATGGGCATTTGTCACCAAATTTTCAACATAGCCAATTTAAGACTTCTGCTCATGAACAGTATCACTGTGATTTTCTTACTCTGTCCCGAACATTGATTTCACACACCAACCACACCATTGTGCACTACATGTGCAAAAACACATTTCGGGTGAGATGAGAAAAATGACAGTAGTACTGTTCATAAAGAGGTGTGGTAAAATGGCAATACTGAGAAGCTGGAGTGAAAATATTAAAAATGCTTGATGTTACGAGCATCGCGTAGGAACCTGTAATGCGCTCATTAAAACCAGTCATTTGAGGAATATTTTCACCAACACCAACATAGGGTTTTGAGCTTCACCATGAACTGTGACATGTCATTTCATTAATCATTCTGGAGAGATAGTTCTGCACAGTGACTGTGGAACCACCTTTCGGGACTGATTAATGAAATAACAATGTCACAGTTCATGAGGTGGAGCTCCAAAAACCCCATGTTGAAAATTTGGTGAAAGAATTCCCAGAAATGACTGAGATATGCACTAAAGTTAAAAAAATCCATTTATGCCATTATACAGCTTACCGGCATTTCTTCAATTCACGGTCAGCTTTGAAGGGTGCAGATGTGTTCCTAGTCTACCGAAGATCATTGCACTGGGCTCCGGAGGTAAGTATGGGTTGAGGTAGGGGTGAGGTGGGGGTGTGGGAGGTGGATACACAGAGGGTGGGTGTGGGGTTGGGGGAGTGGGTGCAAAGAATCAACAAGGAAGTTTTTTTGTTTCAGGTTTTTTGACTCAACAAGGGACTTTTGCCATGCTGGGGTGGGATCCCAGCGTGCCACCAGGCAGCTTGGAGGGCGTGAAGCTGACAGAGGATTGGGAACCCCGCTAACCAGCGGAAGCTTCGCCACACTGGGGTGGACTCCCAGCGTGTCATACAGCCATTTGGGCAGGAAGCCGACGGGATTGGGCACCACCGCAAAGGACGTTGTTCCCTCGGTGGCCACGAATTCCGCGGGTGATGGCAAATTCCGTGGATATTTCCATGGTTTGCTGCACCAGCGGAATCGTGGAAAACTCGGCGCCCTGCCTATACTGGCCACATGTCAACACTGGCATGCATGACAGTACCTACTAACAATGTATTCCACACACACCACAAACATACACACTGCCATCCACAGTGAATGCCAAGACTCACACACACAGTTACACACACAGTACATGTGGCAGCATGCACCAGCACACATGGCAATCACCTTGGCAGATGTGACACACATCCTATGTGCATGGGCAAATGCCAGGGTATCTTTGTGCAGAAAAGTACCCATTGTGTTGTCTGTGGCAGATGCTACCATGCTGGAAGCCTAGTACACACAGCAGCAGCCCATCTCACAGAGCACACTGGGCCAAAAAAAGCACACAACATGAATGCTATTGCCATGGCTGCAGTGTGCCCCAATGCATGTGAGATCTGCACATGTACCTTTGCATACAAGGATGTGCCCCTGCCATGTACTTACATGTCTGGAAGGACACCCCCTGGGACTCAAAGCCACCCTCAGGGACACCTACCTCATCCACTGGTTGCTGTGTGGAAGCCACTACCTCCTCTGCAGGGGTCAAGTGGTCTTGTAACCACTGATGGCAGGTGTCCACCACCGGCTGTGCGCTATGCATGGCACCGTGCAGTCATATTTTCTTTGGTATGGTACCAGAGGTCTCTGAAGTCCTTTCCCACTGCATCCAGTGGTCAATCCCAGACATTGATGCCATTGATCGCTGCAGTGATCTCCTCCCATGCTTGCCTGACAGCGGCATCTGTGTCACGGTTCTGTGTCATCAAGGACTCCCTGGCTTTTTACACCTTAGCCATGGTGTTCAGCTCCTTGCTGGAGAATCTCTGTGCCTGCAATCTCTCTCTTGGACCAGAGGCACCTGCTGAAGAAGGTAATGAGACAGTGGTCAATGCCTGGTGTCTGAGTAGGATGAGTGTGTGTGTGTGTGTGTGTGTGTGTGTGTGTGTGTGTGTGTGTGTCTGTGTGTGTCTGTGTGTGTGTGTGGGCTTCCCCAATCTGTACCACTATTGCAGCATTGTTGTGTACCATGTACCTGTGTTGATGGGTTTAGACAACACCCACTGCCACCCTGTCATAGGCCAATATTGTTCCATGCATGGCCAACGAGGAGCACCACACACAAATGTTGGTATATGTGTGACACATACAGCCCAGCCAACATCATGCAGTGGACAGGTGGCAACATGCAGGAGCACAGAGGCTACACTCACAGATGTGGGGACAACACGTGTGTGTCATACAAGCCTGTGATGTTGATATTCATTTGCACCACACTGCCATGAATGATGTCCTGCACTGCAGGTATAAAATGGACAAAAAAGGCCAACACAGGGACAGTACCTGACACCATGGTGCCTATGAGTGTTGGTTGTGCTGTGCAGGTGCATGTGGCATTAAAGTGGTTCCCCCCAAACATGGTCATATACAGCATACATGTAGAGTGACCTTGTCATCCACATCTGGCAATGTGTGTGCTGTCAGTTGAATCCCATGCCACTGGCACATGGTTATATGTGGACAGATAGTGTGACAGTGATGCACACTCTTGGGTCACACCTGACAACTGGTGTGGGATAGTCTTTGAGAGTAGTAATCTAGTTTATGTAACACACATTGTTGTAATATATTTTCTGCTGCACTACTGGCAACCCATGTTCCTGCACCATGAGGTACCCCCACCCCATCAACTAGTTTTATTATGTGTATGGCATGCAGAGCACCCACATGTGCCTGTGGATGTTGTTTCCTGTAAATCAATTTTTTCTCTGGCCTTCTGTTTGTTTGCAGCCTGGAGCATCCTGGTTGCAGTTCCAGTGTGCTGTTTTGGGGGGTGAGGGTAATTTACACATGTAGCAAATTTGTACACCACACTAAATGGTTTTGTGCTTGTGCATCATGCAATGCAATGCTCAAATGCAGTTTGTGCTTTTGCACAGCACAAAATGGGAAATGCAATGACGTCTTGTTGTAGCTGTTTGCACTGCCCAGTTGCTATGTTCAGAGCTGTCTTCAGTGCTGGGGAGTCTTTGCATTGCACTCTGGGCTATGCTTTGCACACCTCCTTTGGTATGCTATATTCAGCAGTGTTTGCCCACAGGCTAACCCTTTCAATATTGCGTGCAATGGGATGTGGGCTAATGATAACTGCCGAACAATGCAAAATTTGCCAGAGGGCAATTTTTTGAATATCTTTCCTGCTGGTCTTTTATGCAGATTGATTCTTTCTCTATATAATTTATGTTTGCTTGCCTTACATATGATGCCTTGAAATTTTGCATGAGGTTCTTTATAAATTACATTATTCTTCTTCTTCTGTTGTTTTATTATAATTCCATACTGCTGTATTTTGACCAAATGTTTGTAATGCACTGTACCATGGTGTGAATGACCTTGCTGAAGTCCAGATAGATTACACCTATGGCCCTGCCCTTGTCTGTCCCATGGTCACCCCCTTGAAGAAGGTGATTAAGTTGGTATGACATAATCTGCATCTTGTTAACACTTGCTGAGATGGGGCATGTTTCTTGGCCTTAACCCAGTTCTGAATTATTCTGTACTTGATGATGACTTCTAAGATCTTGCCCTGCACTGATGTCAGGCTAACTAGCCTGTAGCTGACCAGGCCCAATCTTGCCTCTTCTTGAAGATGTGGACTGCATTAGAAAATTTCCAGTCCTGTAGCAGCCCATCTGTTTTGATAGACTTATGAAAGGTTTCTGCAAGCAAATTCATCAATTGCTCCCTTCCCCTTGTGACTTATCTGGCTTAATCTTCACCAGGTGGACAAATACCATTGTGAATGAGCTGTCTTTAGACTGTATCATGGCTACCCCTGATTCCATTTGTCCTCCAAATGAGCACCTTCAGCACCTCAGCACTTGCCCTTGGTTCTCTCGCAGGTTTCTTCCACCATTCCTTTATTTCCAGGGTCCTAATTCCCTCCCTTATGTTCCCTTTACATTTAGGTACTGGAGGAAACTTTTGGTATTGTCCATAGTTCCTTATGCTGTCCTGGTCTTCAGCTTCTCCTTAGCTTTCTTCAGTGACCTTGAGGCAACGTGACTCTTTCCAGTGGTCATAAATTATTTTATTTATTGAGTGTCAGTTGCCAAATGTCCTTGTTCAGCTAGGAAGAAACACATCTTGGCCTTTTCTCCTCTATCCATACAGAGATGCAGATCTCTGTGTTTGCTTTGAACACCCTCTTTAACAAATCTTCTATGTGTACTGTATTACACTGGTACTCATTGACTTGTTCCTCCTCATCAAGTTAAGTTCTGATACTACTGTCATAATATCCTGAGTGATGACTAGTCAAAATGACTGGAAAAACATAGCAATTAGGTGATTAGCAAGTGATGATCCTGTCTATTCTTATGTCTTAATCAAAGGTGCTGATTGACATAGAGTAAATAGGCAAGAAAGAACATAGCTCTGAGCACTACTGTACTAGCCTCATGCAGCTGATCTAGTCCATTGGCCACTACGTCATTCATACTCGTCAGACAAAGTTTGCCTTTTACAGGGTTCTGGTGGCTGAGGCCTGTCTGGTCTTCCATCACCAGAGAGTTTATTATCAGGTTGGTTTTACCTATAGCAGGGTGACATCCCTAACAGTGACAGATACAATGCTGAGTGTTGACATTGTGCTGTCGGGGATGTGTGTGTGTTTCCTTCTGGGGCTGTGCCCCCGATCCCCACATGTGGGAGGCTCCACCCCCCACACCACCTGGTTTCTATATATACAACTTTGAGTCCAAGTTGTCTCAGGGAGGGGGTGAAACACTGGACAATGCAGTGCCATTGCCAGTGGGGGCCATCATAGCTACCCAACTTTTTTGCTCAAAATCTGTCACTGTGATGGCCTTCACACTAGTAGTTTCACTCTACGGTTGGTATACCATCTGGTTGTGGCCTGTCTCCTGGCCATGGTGATGCCTGCGCCAGCCCCCTTTCCATTCACTAGTTTAGCCCCCTGATTGCCCTGTCCATTTACTATGCTGGTACTCCCACTCCCTCTTGCTGCAGGTGTAGACCATCATGTGCACAGAAGTGTCCTCTCACCCAGAAAGCACTCAAGTTGGCATGATAAAAAAAAAAGCCATCCATCTGGAAAAAACACTAAGTTAAGCGCTACCTGTTCCTAATGGTCTGATGCTGCTACACACTCATTACCAGGGTTTGGAGCTTGAGGATCTTGAAAAAGATCACTCTACATACCTTTCCCACAGGAGCATCCCTAGATCCCTTGATGACATCCTCGTGTCTTCAGAACTTATATCCTCTATATTGTTTGTGCCAACATGGATATGATGCTACTGATGATCTGTCCAGCTGTATTGTTTAGCGCTGTATAGCATTCATTCAACACACACTCAACAGAGAAAACACTTTGCCCAAGCAGCCATCCTGTTCTAGCAACACTCTCTCCACCTTACCCACTACCATAAGTATTGAGTCCTCAATGTCTACTTCCCTCTAGCCCATCCCCAAATCTTTCTTTCTTCCTCCTTGGCAAGTTTGGTGTCCAGGTGCCTGGACTGCCTCACCAGTCCCTGTCATCTAAATAGTAATATACAGTCACTGTACATTAGGGTGTCCTACCATAGTAGATGTATATGGACACACTAAATAAGAAATTAAGTGCTTTGATCTTTTCGGTATTACACTGAAGATTTTTGTCTGTATTATTAATGCCGTGTAACTTAATGTTTATAAATGCAATAACATGACAGGATGTGCATTAAGCTATAATGTTGCATGCCCTGAGTGCATAGGAGGCAAGAATTACAGCTGAGTGACTTCAACATCCCAGAAAGTGGAGCAATATTCTGTAGCTTAATGCATACCCTAGAGTATATATCATGCACTTTTAAAATGGCCTTGTCCTAAAAAATGTAATAATAAATCAGAACACAAAATAAAAAGCTGAATTGTATTGTCAGTGTTGCCATGATGTCATTCCCCTGTTTATCTGTTTTTGAATGTGCATGTATTAGCATAGAGTTTAATAGAACTCTTTTATAATTAAGTTTTGCATTAATAATTCTAGGGGGTGGGGGTAGGAAGAAGTAGGCTGCTGGTTAACTAGGATCTGCAGCTTATCCATTAGGTAGGGAAATGGGCAGACTGGGTGGGCCAAGCGGTCCTTATCTCCATCAAATTCTGTGTTTCTACATTTCTAATAAGATGCAGAAATGTATCTACACAGTCATGCAGTTGGCTAAATCCCTACATGCTCATATTCATGGTAATGTGTTTAGATTTCTCAATAGTGCAGGATTTCTCTTTCCCATTTTTATATTAATAAATATGGTATTGCATATTTGACATTAGCATTTTGTTCAGTATTTCATACTTCTGTTATCCCAGGGCCAACATCCCATTAAACTGATATCTCCCAATTCCAGGGACAATCTATTCGATGATGACAAAAATGATCAAATTGTTAAATGTCTTATAGAACTACATATCCATTTCCATAAAATAAAGAAACAAAAAGCCTTTGAAGGAGGATTAATAAGTAATCTTCTTGTTTATTTCAATATTAGCACTCATGCTGAGTTCATCCATCTTATGAAAGTTGATTTAATCAGTTTGAGATTAATGGTTTTCTGTGCTCGCATGTGCTTACAGCCCTTTTGTCAAACATTGTTTTGCATTATTGGTTATGTGTGTGACCTGATTAAAGTTGCTTTGTAAGTGTATCTGAGATATGATTTAAAATGCATACTGTATACTCTTTATACTTATCCAGCTCCTCTGACTTTAAGGAAATAAATGCAGGCAGGAGACATGAATTGCATGGCTAAAAGTCTATAGAGAATATATCACAGACAATAAGAGTGAAGCTCAAATGGTTTATTAAAGTCAGCATAACAATGGGATGGAATTACAGCCTTGATACTTGTTAGTACTATTAAAAAATATGTCCAATATTCTCTCCATTAACTTTTTGAAGGAACCTCAATGATTTGCTGAATCTATGGATCACTCGCTCTGTCATTTTAAAATTGTTTAGTTTTAAATTACAATTGCAGAGAGATGTATTTGTATTGTGCTAACTGTGGCTTAACAGGGTAGATAAGTTAAAAAAGCACAGGAATGGTCATGATCACTGCAGCAGGCCATATTTCCAAGTCAACAAAAAGGAGGTCAGTCACTTAAACCAAGAACTTTAACTACGTTAAAGGGTAGGATAACTAGGTACTATCCAAGTACATACATTTGATTTTGGTTCTTTTGGATTTCTTGTTGGCATTTGACACAGCAGAGACCATGGTGTACTACTGGATTACTTGAGGAACAATGCGGGACTCACTAGCACCTTTCTTTGCTGGTCTGAGTCCCACATTACCAGAAGGAGGCAGCAGGGGGGCTCTGGGTAATTAATTCCTTCTCCAGAGCTGCTGTGTTCAGTTGTGGTGTTCCTCAATTGATCCTAGCACCTGTGTTGATTGATGTGGAGATGATACTGCTGGGTGAGATCATAAGATAGTGTGGTCTGTAGCTTCACTGCTATTCAAATGATATACAGATATACCTGTCTTGTACACCTGATGGGAATAATGTGAGCTCAGTGTTTGGACATTGTATATAGGAGATCAATGATGGCCTCCAACTTGCTGAGTCTCAGCCCTGACAAAACAGAGGTGATGACTGTTGAGCCAGGCCTTCTTCAGTCAGCAAGGACAAGTGCTGATGCCCAGTTACCTTCAATTGGTTGCAATGTGCTTTAAGCTGTGGATGCATCATAAGATCTGGGAGGCAACTGTGGACTGCAAGCTTTCATTATAATTACAGATGTCAGCTGTAGTCTGCAATAGCTTTTTCCAGCTTTGAAACATGGAATCAAGTCACATCTTATGGCTGTCAATTGGTTATGATAGTTCATGCCTTTGTCATGTTCAGACTGTACTATTATAATGCTCTGTATTTAAGGTTACCTGGAAGTGTGCTGCATCCCCTATAGCTAGTTCAAAATGTTGTGGCCCAGTTGATGTCAAGTACCTCTTGCAAGAACCACATCACACCGGTCCTACATACTTTACACTGGCTGCCAATTCAGTGGCACATCACCGTCAAGATTTTCTTAAATACATTTAATGCACTACAGGGTTTGGGTCCTCATTAGAGATGCAACAAAGTTTTACCACACCGGCAAAGTTAATACGAAGTGTCCAACTTTGCATCCGCATATCATTACATGAAGTTTCTATTAAAAGGTTGAAATTCGCCTCTAATGGACTTTGCATTCAAAAACTTTGCATTAACTTTGGGTTATATTTTGAGAAGGCAAAGTTTGTGAGAAACAGCCTACAGATCACATGTCTGACTGTCTGCAAGTCACCTGATGCAGGCGGGATGTGAATCAGGCACCACCCCTTGCTGTTCAGCCACCTTTCTGGATCTACTATGTCCACAATGACCTTCAGCCTTGTTATGCTCTG
Source organism: Neoceratodus forsteri (assembly GCA_016271365.2). Lineage (NCBI taxonomy): Eukaryota > Metazoa > Chordata > Ceratodontiformes > Ceratodontidae > Neoceratodus > Neoceratodus forsteri. The sequence continues at coordinate 984,187,649 of CM057449.1, forward strand.
GTTTGCAGAACTTTGCATGTGATGTCTGTGCCCCATAAATCAAACAGACCAGCTGTCTAGTGAGATTTTGAACCTGATCATGCCCTCCATCCAATATGGATGGAATGCCACATATGTAGCGTGGGTCCGGCATTGTGGCTATTCCAAATTTGAGCGATTGCCAAACGTTGGCAATGTGTCTATTGCTGTGTAATATTGTAATCATGTGTTTGAGTGATGCACAGCTTGGCCTATCTCTGGCCACATCAAAGCTAGGCTGCAGATTCAACAATGTCTGCTTCAGCACCCATAGAAGTGGAATGGCTTTACTAACGGATGCAGTGTCAACACTCACTGCCTGTGTGGCATGTTGAAAAAGGCTCAGAATTACTATTACTGAACTCGAGTTGCTGTTGCTCAGTGGTCATAGACATTGATGCCCCAGAACTGTCATGGCTACTGTGCATGACAAAGTACTCGGATATTGCTTTGTACTGCTGGTACAAGAGCTCTTACATTAAAGTGTGGAGTTCCATCTCATGACAACTTCAAGCTTGAGGTGGTGCTGAGGGAGGCTGCTTTGGATCTGCAGCTACCTAAGTTGGTCATGGGTCTTTCCAGAACATGCAAAGTGGGCACAGATATGACATGCGACAGTCGGCATTTGCTTGATTTCTGGGTACTGCAGAAACTCCTGTACCACAAAATGTAAACAGTGGGCCATGCAGGGAACCCTCACATAGCCACCATTGTTGATAGATTTAATAACATTGGACCCATTATCACTTGCTATGAAGTCAGCTTTTAGGGATGGGGTACAGCCACTCATCAGTTTCTGTCAGCAGCAAGTCTAGCATGTTTTCGCCTATATGCGACCCTGCTACACTACGTATTGCAAGTGTGGAATGCTGTCTAATGCTAGGAAGGTTGCTACCACCACAGCCTGACTTATTACTAGTGCTTTCCCATGCTACCATCACAGACAACCCCAGGTAGCTGAACCTAGTATGCAGTAATACACAGATAAGAACTACCCAACATTTTGCCACTTGCCCACATATCCATGCTTCAATGAATGTAAGGTGATGTGAAATGCTGAAGGGCATGTCTTACAGACTCTATCACTGTACGATACAATGCAGTGCCAGCACACTGACAAAGCATGTCCTGGACTGGATCTTCCATTTAGGACATGCGCATGCCACAAAGCCTTGGAATCCCACATTCTCCACAAAGAGGAATGTCAACCGGTCACGGGGCGGATCTAGTAGTCCTCTAGATGGGGGAGTTCAAGTCAAATAAAAAATAAAAATAATAGGCTGGGGATCTGGTGGTCTGCCTAGACATTTTTTAACATTTTGGTGCATTTTGGAAGATATTTCTAATGCAAGTTCTACCCATTTCTTCCCTCCCCATGCTTTGTGAGTTGTACCCTAGCACCATCCCCAGAGTCCCCACAGTCCACATGACAGTATGTTGCCCAAAATACCTTCCCACCCCAAAAATAAAACAAAATACCAAGACTGCAGCTGGGCAGCAGCACATCTGAAACACATAAAAATGAGACAAGTTGAAAGATACTTGGTGATAAAGACAAATTGCAGACAAATTAAATGACAATCCAAGTAAACAAGCTCACAAATGTCACTCACTCAAGCACAGTATGACATTACCATAAAGCCAACCCTTCCCAGTTAGTCCTGCAGCACAGATGAATCTATTCCCCCAACCTTACCTCAGTAAAAAAAATAAATACAATAACTATAGAAATATGGGAACAAAGTCACTTTGCTATCTAGTTTCTGAAAATATAATTTCAAGTTTGCTTGCTATTTTTGCAAAACAGATTTTATTCTATAGAACAACTTATTCCAAAGAAAATTATTTTTTAAATAAATAAAATATTTTTTATTGTTTTAAAATTTCCTTTACTGGGATAACCCCATGATATGAAGCATCTCATTTTTATGATAGGCCCAAGAAGTCAGTAAGCAGACAGCAGAACACAGTTTTTAAACAAATACAAAAAATGTTTTTTTTTTTATTAGCAACACCACTTGCTTGGGTACATCACAACTTACACCCTGCTCCCCATTCAACACATATAACTACATAAACTAAATATTTGACTTTATCATGTTTTTCTCTGGTTTTGTAATTGCCTGTGTCAATGTGCTAAACATGGTCTTATGACTTCTGTTGCTAATTTTGCTCTCCAAGCATGCAGAAACTCTGGCACATGCTGTAATGTACAGCAGAGCACCTTCAAAACCCCTATGTCTATTAATTCCCTCTGTGCTCATTCACACTGTACAACCACAGCTGAAAAGACCACACAGATTAGACATACAATACATGCTTAAGTTTTTACCTCAGTTCAGAGGTCTCATTTACCAGTTTTTGCCTCTCCTGGTTCATGCTGTTGCTGAGACTAGACCTGCCCCAGCATTAGTTTTGTACCATTCTTAGTATGCTACCATAGGGTGCTACCCTCCAACTCCCTGTCCTGCAAATCCACATCAAAATCAATTTGTCATATAGGACAAAACAAGCAGTGACCTTGAACTATTTTAATGTTATGAATTTAAGCTCCTCATACTAGAAATTAATAACACTAGTACTACATTTATTACACACCCAGTCTGATGAAACACTAATGTTGTGTCCCATCCCAGCAGCCACCTCCCACCCACCATAGTCTGAGTCTGTAAAAGTCTTTTTTTTAAAGCAAGAAGTACCTGATTAAATAAAGACTTGACCCATTGTCAGCAGGCTGAAGTCTACGGGCCCTTAGTTGAGTACTGTCTCCGGTCACCTGGCCACCAAACTTTTTCTCTCTAGACAACATACACTGCCCCCATGACTCCTAATGAGCAGAGCTCTCAGCTAGAGCTTGCCTCAGCTACTGGAAGATGACCTGAACCTCACTCTGACTCCTTGTGCTGATTTACCAAGACCACACCGACCCCACGTTACTGGACAGCTGCCGCCTGAAACCCCGGGCTCTGCTCTTCACTTGCGGGCTCCTCTCTCTCTCTCTCTCTCTCTCTCTCTCTCTCTCTCTGTCTCTCTGTCTGCTCCTAAGTAGTACACCCACTCCTCTCTTGTTCCAACACTAATCTTCTAAGTGAATGAATTACAGCTCACTCTTGTTTTGGCAGCCCAGACATTTAAAGAAAGCACCCCTTGCTAGCCACATCCACTACTGGATGCACCAACAGATCAGGAGCAGTGAGCACCAGGTGACCTGCTTGAGATCTGTATTGTTAAGATCCACTCCACTTTGCTGCAGCTGTACTCCCCTGTGCACAAATCCCCCCCACACACACATGAACAAAGGAGATGCACCAAGCCTGCAAAAGTAGAGAATGAATGCTCAGGCTCACCAAGGCAAGACCAGCTGCTGCCACAGTGCTGGGACCTGACCACATGGCACAGGATGCAAGTTAGTAAGACATTCATGCTGGAGACCAGCTTTTCTAGGGGAAATCAACTATTTAATGCAGGTGGGGATGGTTGTTTACTGTACTACCAGGACACTGGAGGATAGATGAGATCCGTGTGGCTCAGGCGGCTTTCATGGAGGTATTAGTGCATACCGATTAAGAATGCAGCACAGTGCGCTACTAATAGAGGAGTTCCATGATAGGGGAGCTATAGCACCCTTAGCCCCCCCCCCCCCAAATCTGCCTATGAATCCCCAGTTGTACCACAGTAGTGGAAAGAAAGAAGCTAACTGCAAGAGCAGGAGGAGAAACAAGCATTGAGTAGGAGCTTGGGGAAAGTGACAGAGGAGAAAAGGAACAGTGTAAAAGGAAAGGGAGAGAGAAGCTATTCCAGATTGCTGGGAGGCAGGCAGGAAAAGCAGACTGACCCATTGAGATGCTGCAGCGTGGGGTGGAAAAGAAGCAAGCAATGGAGGAGCAGAGGGAATAGGAGGAAAGGGTGAGGACAGCAGAGAGTTAGTAGAGAAGGGAATGCTCAGTATTTAGCAAGAAAGGAAGAGCAGTACAGTGTGTTACTAATAGAGGAGCTCCATGAAGGGGGAGCTATAGCACCCTTAGCCCCCCTCTAAATCTGCCTATGGGTCAATTGCAAACACTTCCGATACAACAGCATTGAATTCAGGTGCAACCACATGATTTGGCGGGTTTTTATTGTGCCATTCAAAAAGATTACGCAATGTGAGTTGCATTGTTCTGTGTTTTGCACATGGTGTGCCAAACGTCTCTTCTCTGAACTGCCATGAATGGGGTACTTTTGACTTAGGATGCTGGGTGCACAGGTGACAAGCCAATGAGTGCTATTATTTTACCTGTTTTATGCACAGGGTTAATGTAGTAGAATTGCTACATGTACCACCACTGCTACTCTGACCACTAATGAACATTCAAAATCCTCCTCCTCCTCATGCCTGTAGTAATCCCCCAGTGTTAATTCACAACTTTTACCTACATAGCTACTTACAGTGATCTGAGACAGGGATATCAGTAAGCAATAAGACATGATGGGGTGTGCATTACGGTGTGATAACCGCACTCCTAGGGGCGTAGTTAGGCACGAGGCTGAAGGCCAAGTGCCGGTCGTCCCTAGGAGTGCGGTTATCACACCGTAATGCACAACCCCGGAGTGTCTTATTGCACTTATAAAATGGCTTTCCATATTTTAAAATGTGTTTTATTAACATAATAAAAGTTTTTAGTATGAAAAAGTTGAAATTAATGTGTGTTTTTAACCTAAAGTAGTCCCTCCGCCTTCTAAGACTACATTGTATTTACAAGTTTCTTTAAAAAGGTGAACTGCAAATTAACTATATGTGCACTCCATATCACATACCTTGCTAGCGGCGTGACGGGAGTCTGGGGCTGCCATCAGTACAATTTTGCAACACTCTGTTTATTTTAGTAAACCCGAAACTTTTCAGGGAATACAGTGGTGCCGCCTGGTCCCGCTTAGAGCGGCGCAAGTTTAACACATCAAGACCCCTGTGAATCAATAAAATAAGTAAATTAAGCCCTCCACTGCTGCTTCATTGAAAGCAGTGGTGTTCGTAACGCCACTAAATGGGTACAATACCCATGTAAACTTGCCCGCTTTAGAGGGACCCAGGCAGCACTTCCTTATTCGCTGAAAAGTTTTGAAGGTTTACTAAAATAAACAGAGTGTTGCAAAATTGTACTAATGGCAGCCCGGACTCCAGTCGCCACTTAGCAAGGTATGTGGGATGGGAGAGGGCTTTGTCCTACTACTGGTAGTTGCAGAGAGAGACAGTGAGACAGAGATTAAGATGGTTCAAGGTGCCATCAGCCCACAGAGTGAAAGCAGGTGGCGCACCATTTCTATGCTCCTGTCTTCTGTTGGGCGTTTTCTGAATGTTGAGCGCTATTTCCAATTTTGCACAGGAAAGCACAGTAACTCATCAGAGCAGCTCAGAGCAGTGCTGTGCTGCTCATTTTCTAAGTGCCGTTATTTTCTGAGGTACAGCGTGTGTACACAGATACTGTATGTGGCGCAGTATAGCCCGTGATGAGAGTCCCAACTTCTGATGTGGCTAGAACTGGTGTCAGAACTGTGGGTTTTTGTTTTGTCAAGGATTAAGAACGATCAGGCACTGCTGTTTGAAAGCCGATCCCAGTTTCTTTAATCAGTGTCCCATTTGGGAGTTTTGTTTTGAATTGGGGTGAGTAGGGACTGTTGTTAAAAGGAAGCTGCTGGGTCCGTGTTAGCTTCACTTCCCTAGTTACCATTTTACCTACAAGGTTTAAATACTGTAATGGCTAGATAGGAAGTGAAGGTGTCAATAGAGCTGAGGGCACATGGTCAGAAAAGTACATTAGAAGGTTCAAGAGGAGTGGACGGTTTAGTGAGGGAGAAAAATGGTGACTATGAAATCCTGTAAAATTCTAAATAGAATGCCTGAAGAGGAATCACAGAGCCATCAAATTCTGTGATCAGGCACTTTTACTGGGACTGGTTATTTACAGTGCAACATTGTCCCATGTTGCACTGTAACTAACCAATCAGATTACTGCATTGGTCTCTGCCATTTTATAATGCTCACTAAGGTGGGTGAGGGAGAATGCCCCTCTACGACTTGAGCACCCTTCTGGTGCTGGGTCCACAGTGCCATGTGCCTGCTCTTGAGATGGGTATGCTGGCCCCCAGTGCCAAGATGGCTACCCTTTTTACCATGCCTCATATGTGCTTGACAAATCTGGCAGATTGCCACTGTTTCATCTTTTATGAAAAAGTTCCAAACTATGGATTTTGCTGCCCTACAATTCACATGACACTGCTGCTGCACGTGGAATTGCAATTTTCATGGAGGTAAAATGGGGGGGGTGCTACATGATGTTGGGTGTGCTGCAAACTTTGATTTTGACTGAGCATTACAATCTATGAGTAAGACTTCAGGGTTATCTACAGACACAGCTACATCAGAAGAACTTTGAGAGGGGCCTTACTAACAGACTGTTTACCTACAGCCACATTAGCTTTCTTTTTGTCCAGTTCCTATATAGGGTCACTAGCATGTAGCCTCATCATCATAATTATCATAACCCACACATTAACTTTGGATGCTATCCTGTGGAGATATTACATCTGATTGTTTGATGGCCTTACCTGAGGATCTGTGGAAACATAAAACTGAATCATTATGATCAGGATCATGTTCAACTACTGTGGGGAGCGGGACTTTAACTACACTCAAGTCTTCTGACTCCACAACATTTTTGCCACCTGATAACTTTGCTAGGTTTGTAGCAATACTCATGCTGTTATCAACAATGCTGTCATTCACCTTACTACCAGTGACACCAGCATCTCCAACCAGCATTGCAGCGACTGATTTGGCAGAGAAAAGCTGAGTCACAGAAATCCGTTTACTTAAAGCAACTACTACCTTTCCCTTCTGCTGTTTACTACCACATCCACAACCACACTTAACACTGCTAGCCCCTGATGAACCTGCCTCATCATCACAACAACTTCCACTGCTAGCATTTGGAGGCACGCAAGCAATAGTCTTCTTGGCAGGAGTGCCACAGCCAGAAACAGCTTTGCATGACCATCTCTTCGTGGGCATTTTTTAAGATTACACAGACAGTCACCAAGAAAAGAAACACATGCACAACAAAAAGTGATTTTTCTGGTCTTGTTTTTTGCAGTAACAAATTCAAGAGAATTCACAAGACTGTACAATGATGTAAATACTGCAATAGGTACTTTTTTTATTATGTCTGTATTTTTCATTTAAACTCTATAATATGCATTGAGACAAAGTGTTTGCGGTACTATGGGGAAACAATCAATAGTGGTACTGTGACAACAATTGCAAGAGACTGAACAGAGACAAGTAACAGAAACATTATATTTTTTCAGTTTTTAGTGGATGGAAAGCCAAAAACAACAACAGTAACTTCCAGACAGAAATTGGGCACTAAAGAAATGTAGTCACGCAGGCACAACAAAACCTTAACCAGTCTTCACAAATCCAAAAGTGAAGACAAGAATACTTTATCTTTTGGGTGGGGGAGATTTACAACAGTAGTTAGATAGAAGCAGGAAAAAAAATACCACAGAGAGACTCAGCAATTAAGAATACCGCTATTACGGTGGCTCAATAAAATGCATTTGACTTGATGACATGCACACAGACTATAGGAAATGCACAGAAACTTTAACAGTTCAGTAATCTACAACACAGTCTTTTAAACAGACTAAATAAATGTACAGCAAACAGCAGAAAGTTATAAAAAATTACTAGAAGTATTACTGTGTGTACCTGTGTACAGAACTGAACACATCAATACTAAAACACTAGCCAGCAACAGTTAGAAAACTACCTTTCACATTGTGGTCTGTGAATCTTCCTTCTACACCACAGATCAGCCCCTCCCCTGAAGTACACTTCTGCAGTGCCTGTCAGTACAAACACAGAATGTACTAATTTAAGATGCAATATTCACACCAAATCAATTAATGCTCGATGATATAAACACACAAGAGTTTACTACACTTGATGTACTAAAGTTGCTCAATATATCTAAACGTGTGCAACAAAAGAGGTAAGGGAAATAAAGAAAATGTTTTGCACTGATAGAGGAGGGAGAGGGGAGACTTGGGGGAGTGTTTGGTATCCTGCATCTGGAAGGGTGGGGGGTCGCTGTTGGGCAACAACAGCAATGGGTAGGGTTGTAGGCTGCAACAACTACGGTGCACCAATCTTTCTAAAAATTGCCTGGAGTGTGGGAGGATGTTTAGTGTGCAACCACATAGAAAAACTTAGAAAGGAGATTGACGGTCTGCAGTAGGAACTAAGACAGGCAAGGCAGATTGGGGGTGGGTTTAGCCCAATATTGGAGGGAGGAAGAAGTGGAGATGAGGGAGGGTGATTTAAGCCAACAGTGGTGAGGAGAGGGTCAGAAGAAGGGAAGCAGAGACAAAGGGGCCCAGGCCAGGAAGAACAATTGCCAGGGAAACCAGGTCAGGAGACAAAAAACAAATGGAAGAAGGAGATAGGGACTTGTGAGGGGAGGCGAAGAAGTAGCAAAAGTCATGGAGTAGAAAGGAGAGAACAGGTTACTATGAAGAGAGAGGGAGCGGGCATTTATGAAGGGCCTTCAGAAAATAGTTGTACACTGCTAGAGAGGAAGAAGGTGTAGGAGGGAAATGATAAAATTAGAGGAGTAATTGATAAATGCCTGGACCAAACTGGAGCGGGGGGAAGTTCTGCTGGGAGAATTGCAACATGGGTAAAAGGGGGAAATAATGTGCAGAAGGAAGAAGAGGAGCTGGAAATGAGAGAGGGAGATCAATGGAAGCAAGCAGGAAGTAAGAGGGGTGGAATCTTAGTGCTGGGGGACTCAATACTAAGAGGAGTTAGGTGGGGTAGCAAGGGGGAGAGGCATAGTTGCATTTGGGTGGAGGCCACGCCAGGAATGACAGTGGAAAGGGTGGGACAGTCTGTTCTGAAATATGCTAGAAGGGGTAGGGACAAGCCTCATTTAATTATACATCTTGGGACAAACGACCTGGCTGATAAGACAGTAGATACAGTCCAGAGGAGGTTTGAGGAACTAGCACAATTATGTGAGGGGGCAGGAAGATCAGTAACTTTTTCAGAGATACTTCCGGTGCCACAGGCAAGCACAACAAGAAAGCTGAGAATAGAGGAATTTAACGGATGGCTAAGAACCTGGTGTTGCGCTAAAGGGTATGGGCTGTTGGGGGGTGGGGAGGGACCTGGGAGGACAGTAGTCTCTATGCCAAGGACAGACTACACTTGAGTGAGGAGGGAAAGAAAGCGTTGAAACAGAGGATGGAGGAGTACATAGAGGAAGTTGTGAATTTAAACTAGGAGTGGGGGGTGGCAGTTGGGGAAGAGATATGCAGAGACCACAGGTTGGGAAACCATATGAGCTTACCCCCCATAACAGTGACAAAGGACAAATGGCAAGTACTGTTGGTGATGCTAGGAAAGGAGGGCAGGATGGGAGGGGGGGAAAAGGGTGGAAGGTGGTTACCCTTACTGCTAGGAGCCTTGGGAGGAAAACTGAAGAGTTACAGGTTCTCATGGCAGAGGGGAGAGGTGGACATTACAGCCATCACGGAAACATGGGCCACCCAATACAATGACTGGGACCTGTCTGTACCAGGGTACAGATTATTTCGTAGGGACAGGGTGATTGGGAAAGGAGGGGAGCTGGCACTATATGTGAAGGAAGGACTGAAGTGTGTAAGGGAGGAAGGGGAGAGGGTAGTACGGATTCACTTTGGATGCAAATCCAGGAATCCAAGAATAGGATTCTTAGAATGGGAGTGGGGTACAGTCCACCATCTCAGACGGAGGAGTTAGACAGGGAACTAGTGGGACAGATCAGGAGGACCTGCGAGAAGGGTAGTGTGGTGATTGTGGGGGGACTTCAACATGCCAGGAGTGGACTGGAGCACCCCAACAACCAGGAACAGAAGGGAGCAGGTACTGCTGGATGCCTTCCAGGACAGCTTCCTGCTGCAAATGGTCAGTGAACCAACCAGGTTAGGGAATACCCTTGACCTTGTGCTGACAAATGGGGACTTTGTGAGAGAACTTACAGTGGAGGAACCGCTGTCAGGGAGTGACCACCACTCAGTATGGCTCACATTGGATATGGACAAGGAAGGAGTGGAATCTGGCACAATAGTGCTGGACTTCAGGAGGGCCAACTTTGGGAAGATGGGGAAGTGGTAAAGGGTACCTGGCCAGAATTCAATCTAGCATGGACACTAACCAGAGATGGGAGCTCATAAAGCTGGGGATAGTGGAGGCAACCAAAACCTGCTGCAAAGCCCAGAGCAAGAAGGCTAGGGCTAAGAAACCGATCTGGTTGAGCAAGGAGGTCACGGAAAAGGTAAGGAGGAAAAGAGCTGCCTTTAGGAAGTACAAGAAAACAGGGAGGGGAGGACAGGGAGGAGTACTTGACAGAATCGAAGGAGGTGACAAGGGCAATAAGGGGAACCAAAGCATCTATGGAACTCAGGCTGGCACAAGGCATTAAGAAGGGGGAGAAAGACTTCTTTAAGTACATCAGGGAGAAAAGGAGCTGTAAGGACCACATAGTAAGGATTAGGAAGGAGGAGGGTTGGGTGGAAGCAGGGTGTGATAAGGTGGAAGCACTAAATGAGTACTTCTGCTCAGTATTTACTAAAGAGAAGAGGGGGGTGACACCCAAGGTGGGAGAAATGGCAGAAGCAGGGGGGAAGTGGTGACAGATGGGGAAATCATAGAGCAGAGTTCGAGAGGGTTTGAAGGCACTGAGGGTGGACAAGGCACCAGGCCCAGATGGCATCCACCCCAGGGTACTGAAGGAGCTGGCAGAGGTCCTTGCAGGACCTTTAGCGAGACAATTAATGCCTCACACTACATTCGGGGTGTACCTCAGGACTGGAGGATGGCTCATGTGGTGCCCCTCCACAAGAGTGCCCCAAGGATGAACCGGGAAACTACAGACCAGTGACCTCACATCCATCATGGGTAAGCTAATGAAGACTATCCTGAAGGAGGGCTGGTGGCCCTCCTAGAGGCCAAGGACTACAGGACAGCAGACAGCATGGCTTCACACGTGGCAGATCCTGCCAAACCAACCTGGTCGAGTTCTATGACTGGGTAACTAGGCAACTGGACAGGGGCCATGCAGTGGATGTCCTGTATCTGGACTTCAGTAAGGCATCGGCCCAGTGCACATGGAAGGCTGGGAAGGAAGTTAGTAGGCACAGGGCGGGGTGCAAAGCTGGTGAGATGGATAGGAAACTGGCTGCAGGGAAGGCAACAGAGGGTGGTGGTGGGGGAGCCTCACACCCAAGGGCAGTGACTAGCGGTGTTCCACAGGGCTCGGTGTTGGGACCAGTGTTATTTGGGATATTCATTGCAGACATATCATGGGACATCAAGAGCAAGATCAGTCTGTTTGCTGATGATACCAAGGTAGGCGTGGTGGTGGATGACCTAGGGGATGGCAGGGTTGCAGGATGATCTGGCAAAGCTTGAAACCTGGTCAGACACATGGCAACTGGGCTTTAATGCCAAAAGTGCAAGGTGCTGCATTTTGGGATGAAGACCCCAAGGAGGAGTTACCAGCTAGGGGAGTGCAGCTAGCCCAGACAGAGGAGGAGAAGGATCTGGGTGTGCTCATTACAGCCAATGAACAACTCGGCACAATGTGGAAGGCAGTTGTAAAGGCCAACAAAATGCTGGGTTGTATTGCAGGGTATATCCTCGAGGAGGAGGAGGTGATTCTGCTGTATGGGTCATTAGTTAGGCCACACTGGAGTGCATGCAGTACTGGAATCTGTATCTGAAGAGGGACATTAAGTTACTGGAGGGGGTGCAGCGCAGAGCGACAAAGATGATCAAGGGGCTGGGGGACTTATCATACGAGAGGAGGTTGAAGGAGTTGAACATGTACTCACTGGAGGAGAGGAGGGACAGGGTGACATGATTGAAACCTTTAAATACATGAAAGGAATAAACAAGACAGGTACAGAGGGGCTGTTCAATGTAAGGGAGGGGAGGGCCACCAGGGGCCATGATATGAGACTGGAGCGAGGAAGGTTCAGGAGGGAGATGAGGAGACACTTTTTTACAGAGAGGGTGGTGGCTGGGTGGAATGCGTTATGTGCTGAAGGGGTATGCAGTAGAACAGTGGACTGCTTCAAATGAGGATGGGACAGGACAAGCGGGAGGGTTAATGAAGGGGAAGGGTGGAAGGGAGGGGCAGCTGCAGAATAAGGGGTGCTAGCTACACATTCGAGCAGACTTGATAGACCTCTAGGCCTTTATCTGCTGGCAAATTTCGTATGTTCGTATGTTTGTAAATTTGGACTCAAAAGTTCAAATGAAAAATGATTTTTTGAAAGTTTTTGAAGATTTGAATCTCAGAGCTCTGACAGCAAGCTAACTCCAGCTTTCCACTGTACATGCTACACTAAACTGAGAGTGTGCAAGCCAATATAGAGCCCATGTAACCTGCCATCCCTTGAATCACTGCAAAATTTGACTTCAGGAGCAAAAAAAAGGCAAAGTAATGCGAAGTTATGCAAAGTCCATATTATCCTATGACAGATTCGCGTTTCCCCCAAAAGGCTAAGTTATTCATTTCGCATTGTGGAGAATTTTGCAAAATGTGAGTTCTGTGCAAAATACATGAAAGACCTCCTGGTAATTTATGCCCTTGTCTGCCCTCTCTGCTTCACTGATGTGGGCCTATTAGTTGTCTCTTGACCGCGTCTCAAATGGTGAAGAGATGGGGCATTTGGGGTAGCTGCTCCAGTTCTTTGGAATTCTTTGCCCCACACAGCATCTAATCTGCCTGAACAGTGGAGGCCATTAAGACATCTTATTTAATGATGACTGCTATTTTAGTTAATGCCTTTTAATGTAACATACTGTTTAAGAGTTATATATGTATTACTGTTTTATGTAATTTCTTGTTCCTGCTATGTAAGGTGCTCTGAACCAGGTGGAGGCCTTTAAGACCTCTTACTAAATGATGCCTACTATTTTAGTTAATGTCTTTTTACATAACATTCTGTTTAATAGTAATATATTTATTACTGTTTTATGTAATTTCTTGTTCCTGCAATGTATGGTGTTACAGATAGAGTATTATAATACTATAGAAATAAAAATAGCTTTGTCTTACATGCATATACATTTTGAGGGAACGATTGATAGATAGGTAGATTGCTAGATAGACAGGTAGATAGATAGACAGACAGACAGCAGACAGACAAGTAGCAATAATTTTAGTGCTCCATGTGATACATATTAAATTGTTTCTAAGATCATTCCTCTCATTGGTTGCTTGGGTTTCTGCATGCTAGAATCAGTTATTTCCTTTTATATGTTTTATATGTTTCTTGACTTCTTATATATAGTAATTCCCATTTTTCGATTATTTTATGGCTTGTGTATGAAGTACATACAGTTATAGCCATCCAGTTGTCTGGTTATTTCCATATCTGTTGTGATATTTTTGAAGAAAATCTCTCTGGTGGCCCTACAATGGTACTGCAGTCAGGCATTAAAGTTTTGTAGCGATATCACAGAAATTTCAGGAAGTATTCAGATATGTCACTGGCCACAACTATAAGGTGCTCCTGTCCAGAGCCTGGCATGCCTACAGTGGTGTCCAGCATCAGGTTGCATCGTAACTAAAGATCCCCAGATACTACTGCCATAATGACCTCAGTTGTAACTAGTAGTAAAGCTTCATGTCACTTGGTGTCACTGTTTTAGAATGATAAAAATATACAGTATGTCATTGTCCCGGATTCCCCCCTCATCCCTCACAAAAAACACGGAGCCATTACTTGTTGTTGTGCTCAGATTGGCAATTAATTTATTAAAATCCATCTATTATAATTCTTTTCCACCTCTTATTTTCATATATCCAATAATTTCCATTATTCCATACATATATCACTTTCTGATTCTCTATCCCCCCAGGTGAAAACCTGGGTGCCTTCTTCTTCTCCTTTTCTTGCTAGGTAACAGTGATAACTGAGACCGCTTTCTCCTTCCTCTTCTTCTTCCTCTCGTGTTACTCCTTTTATCTTCCCCCCTTTTCGTCCTCCCCCCCCCTTTTCCCCTCTTTCGTAGTCCGCACCCATCTCTTTGCCTGCCATTCACCTTTGGCAGTCCTTACCCATTTTCCACCTGCCATCCACTTTGGCAGTCCATAACCATTTTACCACCTGCTATCCACCTTGGCAGTCCATCATCCTCTTATCCCCTGCCATCCACCTTTGGCAGTCCATGACCTCTTTATGTCCTGCCATCCACCTTTGGCAGTCCATACCATATTATCTTCCTCTGCCATTCACCATTGGCAGTCCAACGCTCTGGTAGGCACGTCTGTCCTCCACCATGCCTTCTTCTTCTCCCTTTTCTTGCTGAGTACTTGGTGAGAACGGGACGCTTTCTCCTTCCTCTTCTTCTTCCTCTCGTGTTACTCCTTTTATCTTCCCCTTGCATCCTCCCCCCTTTCCCCACTAGCCAGTCTCCAACTTACGTTGGATGACTAGCTTCCCCTAACCAGGTGCCCTCTCCTTCCTTGCCTCTGCTACTTCCATCCTGCCTCCCTTTCTCCATTTTTTAATTTTTTATCTGTTTTCCTGTCTCCTCCATTCTTCTATAAGATCCATTGTTTCTGCATTAAACATATCTACCGCTATGTCTGACAGGTGTACACTGTCTGGTCTGTAAAATTCGTCCACCCATTCTTCGACCCCTCACAGTATCACCTGTCCTCCCATCCGCCTTATCAGTGTCCCCACTCTCCTATTCATCTTCCTCCTGGCTCTCTCCACTGCCCTGTGGCTGTGTTCCTGTCTCCACACCCTCCGAGGTATTATGTCTGACCATGCAAGGGACACCTGTAGCCTGATGCCTAACATCTCTAAGTCCCTCTTGATCTGCCAGTATGTATGCGCCCATGGTCTGCTTGCCAGATCATTGCCCCCTAGGTTATAATGATTAGGTCTGGACTGGGCCGATGTCTCTTGAGCTCTTTCAAAGCAGGGAGCAGCTGTGCCCATCTCATTCCCCGCACGCCGTGCCATACCAGCCTACACTGCCTGGCATCTTGGTATAGCTGTTTTCCCTCAGCTTTCGTTTCCGCTCTCTTACCAGCCCAGTGAATATAGGAGTGGCCGCAAATCCAGACTTCTGTGCTCCTCCCTCTACCTATGGGATGTAACAACACAAAGTTATTTAATTAACATGCATTCTCCCATGACCTCTCTGTCTTTACTTCCAATGTTCGTAAACCTCAGTACAATATTACCTCCCTTCCCTCCGCTCCTTTTTCTTTTTTCTTTTCTTTTTTTTTTTTTATGTCAGAGCTCTGATGTATCTTTTGTAGCTGGCCGACCGCCAGTGACCTTTCACCAAAATGTCTTCCACAGACTCCCCTTTCGCTGCCCACTGTGAAGCTGCCCCAATCCGCAGGGAATGGGATGAATAATTTGTTGGGTTCTCCCCAAGAAATGCCATCGCCTTTTTTAACACTGCCATGACCTGGTAACTAGTGACCCTTCTTCCATCCCTGTGTGTAAAAAACTTCCCAGTCCTGATTACCTGCCCTGCGACAAAAACCCACTGGGCTTGTACTGGGCATATTGCGACCTCTGTTCGACCCCTTAGGGTTATTATGGAACCTTGCCCCTTTTGGTCAGTCTTAGATCGTCTTAATCTGATTCATATTTCCTTTGTCCCCCAACTCACATCCTCCCACTCCATACCACCTTCCATGTCATTTTTCCCATGGCCTACTATCTCACTCACCCTCAGGGCCCCTGCAAACATTGTTATATAAATTGCATGAAATAGCTGGGCCTCGCCTTCCGAAACATATAGCCGGGAGTGCCTCCTCATTAACCACTGCTCCCCTATTGGCCTCCGGATGTTCTTGCCCCCACCTTAACCTACCCCATCCCTGCATCATCCTTCTGATGAACATCATCCTTGTCGGGTCCGCCATCCCTTCAGGCTGCAGATCACACTGATCCCTGCCAGATAAACCCCATCGTGGCGTGAGCCGTCACTTTTGCCATTGATCCACAAGGAACCTTCCACCTGTTCTCGGATATTAGCCACCCTGCATCTGGTGCTCTGCCCTGAATGTGCAAAACACGCCAGGCCCCATCGTATGCCCTCAGAGTCCGGGGTGCCCATGAGCTACGAAACAACAGCTCCACTTCATCCTGCCAACATCCCAGATGTCCGCTGGTATAGGCATTTTTTGTTCCTCTGCTGCTGGCGCCAGCTTCCGGAAATGGTCCAGCTGCAGACGGGAAATGCTGTCAGCCAGGGTATTGCGTACCCCTTCGATATGTTTTGCTCTGAAAGACATGTTCAGCTGCAGAGCCCTTAAAACTAGCCATCGTACTACCTGCATGACTGCGTCGGATCTGGCCCCTCTATGGTTAAGTACGTCCACCACAGCTCTGTTGTCACACCAGAATGTCACCTTCTGATCTCGTAATTCTTCCCCCCACACCAAAGTACATGCCCATATGGACATGATCTCCAGGAGTGTTATATCCTTCACTTTTCCCTCTCTCACCCAGTCTGCAGGCCATGGTTCAGTGAACCACCGGCCCCTCAGATAACCTCCCATGCCCAGACCTCCTGCTGCGTCTGTGTATAATTCCATGTCTGTGTTATACAACCATTCATCCTGCCAGAATGAAGTCCCATTATAGTCCTTCAAAAATTCTTCCCATATGCTAAAATCTTCCCTGATACTGCATGTCAAGTTAATCCAGTGATGTGGTTTCGTGACCCCAGCTGTCGCCCTGGCCAACCTTCTTGTAAATGCCTTCCCTGGTCCCACTGCCCTGCATGCAAAATTCAGATGCCCAACACTTGTTGAACTATTTTCAACTGGACCCTCTTTTTGCTGGCATGTATACTAATTAGTTCCTTCAATCTCCTTACTTTCTTGTCCGGCAACCTAAAAACCTCATTCACCGCATCAATCTCTATCCCTAGGAATTCTATCGCCCTGATGGGCCCTTCTGTCTTACCCTGTGCCAGTGGGACCCCCAACTCCTGGCACACTTGTTGAAACCTAACCAACATTCTCTATGTCTCTTCCTCACCCTTACCTATGAGGAGAAAATCATCCAGGTAGTGGATAACTGACCTGTACCCCGTTTCCTCTTGAAATATCCACTGTAGGCATGTGCTGAAAGCTTCAAATGTCGCACATGCTGTGGAGCACCCCATAGGCATAGAAACATAGAAGTTGACGGCAGATAAGGACTGCAAGGCCCATCCAGTCTGCCCATTTCTTTTTCTACCTTATAAATGTGCTATTGGCCTTTGCTCTGTCAGTGGTCTATCTCTTCATACTCATTTGTATTGCTCCCCTTATGCCTATCCCATGCCTGTTTGAAGCCCTGCACTGTATTCATTGCCACCACTTCTTGAGGTAGGCCATTCCATGCATCCACCACCCTTTCTGTGAAAAAGAATTTCCTCACATTCCCCCTTAATCGGTCCCCCTCTAATCTCATGCTGTGTCCTCTTGTCCTGCTATTTTTCTTATATTTAAACATGTTAGACTCTTTCACCTTGTTAATGCCCTTAAAGTGTTTGAATGCCTCGATCATATCACCACTCTCCCTCCTTTGCTCAAGGGTATACATATTGAGCTCTGTTAATCTGTCCTCATATGTCTTCTGATGCAGTCCCTGCACCATTTTGGTGCCCTTCTCTGGACTGCCTCAATTTGGTTAATGTCCTTGTGAAAGTGTGGCTCCAGTACTGCACGCAGTACTCAGACGGGGCTCAACTAGTGTCTTGTAAAGAGGGATTATTACCTCCTCTACGACTTGTGATACCCCTACTAATACACCCCAACACCCCCTTAGCCTTACCTACTGCTTTAGAGGTCTGCTTGGATGATTTCAGGTCATCAGTGATGATGATGATGCCCAAGTCTCTTTCTTCCTTTGTGACTGCTAGCAACTCCCCTCCCAGCCTATAGGTGGCTTCAGGGTTTCTCTTCCATATGTGCATGATCTTGCACTTCTTTGCATTAAATCCCAGTTGCTACTCTTCTGACCATTTTGCTAGTTTATCCAGATCTCTTCTCATTCTGCCCACCCCATCTGGATCATCTACTCTGTTGCAGATCTTGGTGTCATCTGCAAACAGACAAGCCTACCCTCTAGTCCATCTGCAAGGTCACTAATGAAGATGTTGAAGAGGACTGGCCCCAGGACTGATCCCTGAGGTACCCCACTTGTGACTTGCATCTCTTCTGACTGTATACCATTTACCACCACTCTCTGTTTTCTGCCCGTCCACCAGTTTGCCACCCAGTTGACCAACTTCTGACCCACCCGAGCCTACCCAGCTTATTTATCAATCTTCTATGTGGAACAGTGTCAAAAGCTTTGCTGAAGTCAAGGTAGGCGACATCAACTGCTCCCCCTTGGTCCGCCACTCTGGTTACCCAGTCAAAGAAATCTATGAGATTAGTTTGACAGGACCTTCCTTTTGTAAACCCATGCTGTCTTGGATCCTGTGCCCCTATGGATTCCATGTGTTGCACTATCCTTTCCTTAAGGAGTGCCTCCATAATCTTGCCCACTACTGAGGTAAGACTGACTGGTCTGTAGTTCCCTGCCTCCTCCCTGCTACCACTTTTGTGGAGCAGGATCACATGAGCCCTTCTCCAGTCTTCTGGGACCTCTCCTGTGCTCAGAGACTCACTTAACAGTTCTGCTAATGGCTCTGCTAGTTCCACCTTTAGCTCCTTAAGCACCCTGGGATGTATGTCATCAGGTCCCATTGCCTTGTCTACCCTGAGCTTAGCAAGCTCTTGTAGGACCCTTTCTTTTGTGAAGGAAGTAGTGCTCACCTCCCTCCCCCCTGTGTCCATGGTGCTGAGCTGTGTGCCCTGCCTACCTTCTCTTCAGTAAATACTGAGCAAAAGTATCTATTAGGATAGATGCTTTTATATGAGTCCTCCTCCTCACATGCTCCCTTTTCTCCATTAAGCTTAGCAATACCCCCTCTGGACTTTCTCCTTTCACTAATGTATCTATAGAAAGTCTTGTCACCTTCTTTACTGTTCGTGCTAGTGTTTCCTCAGTTTGGGACTTTGCCTGCCTTACTGCCTTCCCTGCTTCCCTTAGGGCAGTTTGGTATGCCTCCCTATCTTCATCCCGCTGTGTTCCCTTATATTTCCTGAAGGCCAGCCTTTTGGCTCTGACCTTTTCTGCTACTGTATTTGAGAACCAAGCATAGCTTGAGCATAGCTTTGTCAAAGTAATATCTCCCTTCATTTTTAAAACCCAAAAGGTCCCAGTCTTCCCTCCTTACTGGAAGCAGCCTGAAAGCAGACTCTATGTCTGTTTTTGCCATCCATCCATCCTCTGTGGCCCGGATTATCCGGATTGCGTCCTCGAGCATTGCACCCTGCTATGTTCCTCCCCAATATAGTCATTCACCGAGTCACCTTCTGGGTAAGACAAATGATGTATTACCCGATATTCACCATCCTGTTTTTTAGGGACCAAACCCAAGGGTGATATCCGCATGTTCTCTAATGGGGGGTCATCAAACGGACCTTCTACCCTACCAGCTGCCCTCTCCTTCTCAATCTTATTCCTTAACATGTCCTCCTTTCCTTTTACCGATCCTAAATTCCTCACCTCTCTCGCCTGTCTGGGACCTGTAGACTGTAATGAAAAACCTGTGGCAAACCTACGCAAAATCATATCCCGAGTCCTCGTATCTGGGTATCTCACCAGGCGAGACGTCAAGGCCGCTATGTTCACGGGTGTTCTGGCCATCCCAAATCGGGCCCTGTCGCCCCACCCTGTACCCCCATCCTGCCGGCCCCATTCCCGTTGCCTCAGTGCTTTTGCCCTCCTCTACCCCCGTTACCTCTGTGCCTCCCTCCATTGCTCCATGACTGCCCTCTGAAAACCTGGTTATCCTGAAATAACTGCTGGCTCGACCCTTGTCCCCCATACCCTTGGGTACCCTGTACGCCTGTAGTCCTGCATTTGATGGCCGAGTGCCTACCCCCACATTTTGTGCAGGCATGACGAAAACGAAACTGGGGCCATGAGCAGAATGCCCTGTTATATGCCCAACAGCATCTCGTAGGTATGGCCCCTTTCTTACTCCACCCTCCGTCGGGTGTGAACTGATCCATTACATAATCTGTCCATAAATCTATTTGCTTAGTGTCCCACCTTACATCCCCAAACGTTGCCATGCGCTGCCAAAAATATTCATCGTAATACAACCACCCCATTCCGCCTTTTGGCTTCGCTCTCCATATTATCAATGAATAAGTGATGAGTGGGATACCTAATTCTGGTCTTCTTTCCAGCGTTATGGCTGAAAAGATTGCAAAACCTAGGAACCACCTATCCCAAGTCTTTCCTTTCGTGAATTTGTCTTCCTCTTTTTTACCGAGCAACACTATGGCTGCTGCCATTTCGCTTTTCCCTATACTCTCCGCCTCTTCATATTTTGCTGCCGCTTTCTGGCTCACCAGGGCAAATATGTCCACATATTCCCCTCTCCATATTTTTTCTTTTGTGGCAGCGGGCACATGCTCCCCAATCCTCATCCTCGGTGCACCCACCTCCCTTGTCCCCAGACCTTCTCTTTCTTCTCCTTTTTCTGTGTCTCTTGATGCCCCTCTTCCTGCCTTAAGTTCCGCCAGGGCCAACTCCATCTGCCCCACCCCATTCATTCCCAGTGCCACCACTACTTGCCCTATATATTCCTTTATGCTATCCCCAACCATATTGGGTGCATTACCTGTGCCCTTCTCTTGTCCGAGGTGTCTGCAAGCTTCCCCGGGTTCACTTGCTTCTTCCTGTGGGTGAGGTGGAAGTGGGAGATGGTCTGCCGGGAGGTGTAGGTCGGACCCACTGCTCTGAGCCTCTGACCTCGGTTCTCCCGGGAGGGTTCTCCTTTGATCCGGGGTGGGTGCCGTTGTGTCACCTGGCTGTCTAGGAGTGAGCTCGGTAGCCCTGGCAGGCACTACTGCCCTTGGCACTACCCCCAAAAGGCTGCTTCCTCCCCTCGGTGCCCTCCCCTTTGCCACCTTTTTCCCCTTCCACTTTTCTCTTCCCCCCGGGCTTCCCGGGTCCTCCCCTTCCACCAGTTCCCACATTTTGTTTGCCTTTGCAGCAAGCTCGATTATCACCTCGTAAGCCTCTTCCTTCGATGGCTTGCTCTTCCAGGGTGCCATGTTCATTCCTCGCTGATGCCCTGTGAAGACAACAATAGAATACAAAACCCGGTTACCATCTTAATCAATTATCATAAAACCATTTGCCAATATTTTTTTTTTATATATATAGGCTGAAAGCCTCCCTTCGGGCTCGCTCTCCCCATGCCACTCCTTGGGCAAAAACCCCCTTTAATTTATCACCCTCCTTACATGTGGTGTGTCTGCCCTCCACCCGCTGCGCCACCCTATTTTAGGTTTTATATATATATATATATTTTTTTGTGCCCCCCGTCACTCACTGCCTTGGGGTCCATGCCCTAGGCCCTCAACCCCAAGGATTAGTCACCGAGCAATGCTTCCACTGGGTCCAGCACTCCGGTTGTCCCAACGGCCTTCTCCCCCTGCTAACCACTGCAGATTTAGGCCCCAAGACGACCCCGCTGCAAGGGCAGTAATAATGTTACAAACACCCCCCGGTGTGCTCCCCCTGACCATGTGACCAGAATCAACCCTCCTTCCTGCTCCCGAGGCCTCCCTTCTCCCAGGCCTCTTCTTTTCCAGGCAACAAGCCCCAACCTACCCGCGTCAGACACAAAACGTGCCCAAACTCCCTTGTCTTGTCTCAATTTATTACTCTTCATTATTCCCTTATTGATATACGTTGTACATATATGTTTCACAAGTCTTATCCCCCCTTCCCTCGGATCTCCTCTTTTTAGGGCGCAGCCCTGTCCGCCCGCCAACATCACCGCGCGCTGGGCTGAACGATGGTTTGAGACCCAGTCTTAATAACCCAGCACCCTGCTTTGTCCGCCCCAGGAACCTACCATCTCAGACCCGGGACATCGACGTTACTCTCATCTCCCACGCGGCGTGCAATGATGCCGCGTGGTCCTGAGGCACCCTCCTGCTGCTTTACTTAGCTGCTCCCAAGCTCTTTTCGGGCCTGCCTGCCCGCTATGCCCTCTAGTGTCTTTTTTATATATATATATTTTTTATTTTAGGCGCGCTATTTGGCCATGCCCACATCTGATGCCCACAAACGTAACCATTCCGCGATCCCGGCGGTCGCATGTTGTTTTATCCCTTTCACCACACTAACAGCCAGGCCCTAGCCACCACCAGGCTCATCCCCCATCTCCCACGTGGTGTGTGACGTCACGCCGTGTGGTCCCGTGACCTGCTTCCGTTCCTTTGCTCCAACCGGCCTCCTTTTAGGCCTACCAACGTCTTGCGCCTCCTCATCTCTCCCTGCCTCCTCTAACCTCTAACCACAATGCAGGCTATTAAGAGGGACAAAACCTCTTTTACATCACACCTGATGTGGCCCCCGCCTCCCACGCCTGACCCACGGGGTCGGATCTTAGCTCTCCTCCCCCGACTCCCTTCTGACTAAAACAGCACTACTAGCAGCCCCCGTAGGCCTAAATCACCAAAAAGCTGCAAACCACTGCTCTCCACCACAAACCTTGCAGCCACAATCACTCTTTAAAGCTTTCTAGCCAGTCATGCTTCCCTGTCCTATAACCCAGCGTTCTCACAAGCCATTCCCTGTGACCAAACCACACGCTGCTGCCAGTAAAATGCTTCCCCACTCTTTCAGCACAAAACAGAACACCTAAATCACCAAAAAGCTGCAAACCACTGCACTCCACCACAAACCTTGCAACCACAATCACTCTTTAAAGCTTTCCAGCCAGTCATGCTTCCCTGTCCTATAACCCAGCGTTCTCACAAGCAATTCCCTGTGACCAAAACCACACGCTGCTGCCAGTAAAAAAGCTTCCCCACTCTTTCACCACAAAACAAAAACGCCGTTGCTCTTGATCACTCTCTATTACTACATGCTCTCCTCTTATTTTTTTTAAAAACTTGCAACCTCGCACATTGTAGCTTGACTTCTTACCTCCTGTCTGTCCTGAACAAACCTTCTCAACCAATATGCCAATCTGAAGTGCTGCAGTTTCTTGGAAATCAAAAACTCCAGCAAAAGTGGCTGAGGCTCCTTTGTGCTGTCCTTTATGTACCCCCTTTCTCCCCTCCACTTCCTGTTACCTGGCCATTGTTCTGGCTCCTGGCTCCTCCCCTTCCCTATCCCTTCCCCTTCTGAGCACAACTATCCCAACAGGAGGGAAGGGGTGCACCTGGACAACATGGTCTGCCCCTTAAAGGGCAAACTCCATTATCAGCAGGGCAGTTAAAGTGTCATCAGATTGCATTGTACAGAAACAGTGTTGTGCCTGTGTATGCCTTCACAAGCCCTTTAGCCTTTGAGCTCTAGTAGTCAGCAAGCAAACTGCAAGAATGCAGACAAGGGTAAAGTGATAGACTGTTACAGAAGTGGCTAGCACATCATGGAAAGGAGCAGGTGCTTTGTTGTCAGACAAATTAAGCTAAATATTTAAAACAAACAAAATGAATGCACTTCAAGCATTCAGTTCTAATGCTAGTTTTATTACATTTTAACAACTGCACATGGAGTAGATGCCCCAGTGCTTTGTGCAGCTCTTGGGCTTTATCAAGATGCAGCAGTGGGGTGTCCACTCCATGTGTAATTGGCAAAATGCAAACACATATCACTAGCATTGATTCCTTGGAGTATACTTGCTTTTTCCTTTTTTTTTTCTTTGTTCTGTTTTTAAATGCAATGTGATTTCCTTGGATATTCTTGACTGTTCTTCACTCAGGAAACTGACTGACATGAGAGAACCTGAGACTGAGCAACACTACCATTTAATGGCATATGGTTTATTCAGCTTCTGGCACTGACCTTCTGTTTTACTTTTAGATAGGGTTACTTTTATATGACATTGTGATGAAGCATTTCAGTTTCTGATGCCTGTCAATTGTTCCATTCCAACTTGCAATTCTCTGTTTTACCAATGTATTTGCAATTGCAATCTTTATATAGTGTCCCAAAGATAAAATGCCTTGATGATTGTGAGCTCAATTCAGTTCAATTCAAATTTAATTAATTTTTTTACCTGGAAAAAGAAAAACACCATTGAATGAACTCATTTACAAGGTGGCCCTGGGAGGACACACGGGAGGCATATTGCAGCAAGATCAGTTACAAGACAATGGCAATGTACTTTACAAATAAAGTACAATATTTGATATATATTGAGATTATCAAACAACATAATCCTAGGTTCAAAGGACAATACATGGATTACAATGAGTATCTGAAAACATAATTTTAGGTTCTAGGAGGGTAGAAGGAGGATAAGAGTAGAAGAGCATATAAGGATAGGAGTTCAGAACAGGGCACAACTGGTGGAGTCTGCTACAGGGTAACAACAGTCAACCAGAATAGTAGGGTGAGTGCTGAATGGTGCAGGGGTGACAGCAACCGACTAAGATGAGGGTAAAGGGGAGGGTAGAAGGAGGATGAGGGCAGGAGAGCATATAAGGTTAGGAATTCAGAACAGTGCACAGCAGGTAGGGGCCCCTACAGGGTAATTACACTCCATCAGAAAAGAAGGGTAAATGCTGAAGATAGAGTATAGAATGGTTTCTCATAGTTGTATTTCAGATTAGGAGTAGCAGTTACAAGTTTCCTTCAGTGAGCGTCTTTGCAGACATTTATTTAATTAATTTTTTATTTGTTATACTGAAATGGCATGGGGACAAAATTGCCCATTTTCACAAGCATCCAGTTTAGGCATAGCAATTCTGTAAGTTACAAGGTAAGCAAGGAGTAAAGAACAAAAACAGTTTAACAATAGTTACACATAAAAAATATACCAGGTGTAATTCTGAGAGAGGAAACAACAGATACATACTCAGAGACGATGCTAGACTTTCAACTAGTGCTAATAAAGTTTTTTTTTTAATTAATTAACAGTCAGGTATGCAAACCACATGAATTCAAGAGTGTGAGTGCTCAAGCTTGAGAAGTGGAGTGGAAGGGGTTGGATGAGGAATGGAAAGGAAGGAGAGGCAGTCAGGATAGGGGACAACTACAAGTGGAGGTAAGGGACAGGTGCTTCCTTAAATTGTACTTGAAGGTGGAGGTGATGGGACAATGGATGAGTTCTGGGGGAGAGAGTTGAAGAGTTTGAGGCCAGTGTAGGAGAGTTTTTTTTGGCAATGTGAGGTGTGGTAGAAAGGGACAGAGAAGGAGAGGGAGTAGGACTGTCTTATGGCCCTGGGGTAAACCACCTTACGGAAAGGGGATCTGATGCTGTCAGGAAGGAGACCAAGGGAGACATTGTAGAAGAAGGTGGCATTCTTTCTGTTGAGATGGTTCTCGAGGGAAGGTCAACTAGAGATTCTGTACAGGTCAGAATGGTTGATAGGTTTGTGGAGACCAGAGACAAATCAAAAAATGGTGTGGTAGGTGCAACAAAGCCCATTGACATTATCCTGGGAGAAGGGAAGGGAAATAGATTAGGACACCATAATCAAATAAAGGTAGAAGGAAACTGGAGGCTAGGAGTGACTTGGATTCTTTGTTAAGGAACTGCTTCGCCGTGTAGAGCATGCCAAGTCTTTGGTGAACTTTCTTGATAGTAAGATTGATGTGGGCATCAAAATGGAGGTGGCAGTCAAAGAGTAGGCCAAGGTACCTAAATTCATTTACTCTCTCTATTGGGTTACCAAGGTTGTCTTGAAGGGTGAAATCAAAATCAAGCAGTCTCCAGGAACTTGAGAAAACCATGACCTTCATTTTTTTAGAATTGAGTTCAAGACCTCTAGATGTGAACCAGCTGTGGAGCTGCAGAAAGTCAGCATATATCTTGTTTAGGAGAGAGGAAGGGTCTTTATCCTTACAGGAAAGGGCAATATCATCTGCATAGAGAATCAGCTCTGTGTTCATGCAGATTTCTGGGAGAGACTTTACAATGTGAGGGAAAAAGACAAGAACCAAGGATGGATACTTGGGGCTGGATATTCAAACTGCGCCATTCATAGGCGCAAGCCCTTGCACTGCGCAAAATAGTTGCGCAGGGGTGTGTCCAGGGTGATATTCAAAGGGTTAGCTATTGAGCGCTCCTTTGAATATCTAACTCCACACCACTGTGCATGGCGCAGTGGAACTACACACCGCAAGTTGACAAAGTGGAGCATTCAACTTGCGGTGGCGCAAGTACTCACTGCGCCATGTCAAAATCCTGATATTCAAAGGTGACATGCAAATGAGGCTATAATACATGCAAGGCAGGGGCCATTTGCATCTGATTATGGCCCCATTTGCATGCCGATGCTGTCTGGGTCGCGATCCGAGGACTTGCACTGGCGCCTGCCAGGCAGCAGCCGTTGGGGAAGGATGCCCCTGCAGCCCAATCGCGGAGCAAAAGCGTAAAATCCCACCACCACCCCCACTGGCCCTATCGCGAGGCATGCGTAAATACCCCCCCACCAGCCCGATCACGGGCAGCAATGTGTCTCCCCAACACAGCCCTGGTGGTCCAGTGGACAGATAAGCCTGATCATGGGCTGGAGTATTCAAACACACACCCCCACCTCGATCATATCCCTGGTGGTCCAGTGGACCAAAAATCCGATACGTGGGATGTAGTTGGCAACCCCAAACACATCCCTGGTGACCTAGTGTCCCCCACCCCACCACGAAGCCCCACCCGCTCCCCCTGCAGCGGTGGGCGGCAGCATCCACCCGCCTGCCGCCCGCTGCCCGCCGACTGACTGCCCGGTAGGGCCTGCACCATTGGTGCAGAGCAAGATCCAATGGGCATGCAGCCCATACCATACCTGAACAGTCCAGTTTTGTGAATGAATTTCATTCACAAAACTGAACTGATTTGTACGGTACGGCTGCACGCCCGATAGCTTATATTGGCAGAGCAAGATCCATCGTGCAGCAGCCCATTTGCATTAGACAGTCCAGTTTTGTGAATGAATTTCATTCACAAAACTGAACTGTCTTATCGTATGGGCTGCAAGCCCATTGGCTCTTGCTCTGCACAACGGGCATCAGTCTACCGGGCAGTCAGTCAGTGGACGGCGGGCAGCAGGCGGGTGGATGCTGCCACCCGCCAGCTGCGGGGGAGCGGGTGGTGGGGCTCGTGGTGGGTGGGGTGGGGATCACTAGGTCACCAGGGATGTGTTTGAGGAGGGGTTGCCAACAACATCCCACGATCGGGATTTTTGGTCCACTGGACCACCAGGGATATGATCGGGAGGTGGGGAGGGTGTTTCAATACTCCAGCCCGCGATCGGGCTTATCGGTCCACTGGACCACCAGGGATATGATCGGGAGGTGGGGTGTGTTTGAATACTCCAGCCTGCGATCGGGCTTATCAGTCCACTGGACCACCAGGGATGTGTTGGGGGGGGACACATTGCTGCCCGTGATCGGGCTGGTGAGGGGGGGCACAGAGAGAGCATACCTCTCAACTGTACCACATTACGAGGAACGTTCCTCATTTTACTTCACAAAAGCTCCCTGTTCCACATTGTGAGGACTTGTCCCACATTCAGTGTTAACATTTTAAAGCAAAACTCCATAGTAAATGATGCAAAATATATAATTTTAATTTATAGCAGACTTTCTGAACATAAATACAAACATTTTCACAGTGTTGTGAGCTTCTAATGTAACGATTTGATTAAGTGTTCCACATTTGCCCATTCTTTCCACATTTGAGAGGCAATGTTCCACATTTGGGGACAAAGGTTGAGAGGTATGAGAGAGTGGGTTGAGGCCAGCCACAGGTGGCAGCTGCTGTGTTGCACCCTGCAATGCAGCAGCTCACCTGAGGTGGCCCTCAACAATCCTTTTTTGGCTCAAAGTTGTGCAGGCGCAGGTTGGGGTTGCGCCTGACACCTGCACAGCTCCGGCTGAATATCGGGCTGTGCAGTTTTTGCATGGTTCCTCCCCCTCCAGTTCAGCATGCATTCATTTGCATTGCACTGTTGCTCAGCATGTTTTCTGTGGCGCAACTGCCTCCTGCAGAATATCGCAGAATGGAGCAAGTTCGGACTTGCGCAGGTGCAACCCTATTGCGCATGGCACAACCCTTTTGAATATCTGGCCCTTGAGGTACACCATACTTAATGGGGAAGGATTCAGAGAGGATCCCATTGATAGTAATTTGATGCAACCTGAGCGTGAGGTAGTTTTAAAGATTTAAAGGTGAACATCTCAACTATTTGTGTAAGCTTGAAAGATTTGTGAAGGTTGTTCCATAATGTAGGGAAAGCGTAATTTAAAGATGAAGTGCCACAGCGAGTTCTTATCTTGGGAATGTCGTGCAGGATATAGAAGTATATTCTAAGAGAGTATACCCCTGTGGTGCATTTGAAAAGGTCAGAAATGTAGGGTGGAAGTTTATTGGTGATGGCTCTATAGGTCCAGAGGGAGGCATTCCTCCACCTCCTGGTGGTAAGTGAAGATCAGCCTAGCTATGCATATAGAGAGCAGTGGTGTATATTAAATGGGGCATTAGTGATGAATCTTAATGCTCTTCAATACAAGGTATACAGTTTAGCTAAGGCAGTTTGGGCTAAAAAGCTGAAACAGGAGTTAAGATTTAAGAATCTGAAATGTTGGCATAAGTAAGTACTATGGGGCTTTAAGATCTCATGTGCGATTTCAACACATCTGACATTGACTGGGAGTTGGGGAATGCATTAATGAAAGCAGGGATGGATTTCTTGTCAGTAGTGAAAGATCATTGTCTTCTTCAGCATGACAGGCAGGGGACAAGAGAGGATGTGACTCTTCATATGCTGATGAGTGGCCAGGATGGCTCGGTCAAAGCAGTTACAGTTAGAGAGACCTAGTGGTTAAACGTGACCATAACAGGATTAAATCTGAGGTGATGAGGAGGCTAACTCACCAAAAATAAGATCAAGGATTCTAAACTTCAAAAGAGCTTATTTTGACAAGCTGAGGGAGATGATTATGGTTAAGCGGCAATGTGCCACTCAGAGGGAGTGCTAATGTCAAATGGCAGGCCCGAAGCAGCATAAAAGGGATGCAGTGATCAGATGTGTCAGTCTGTTCACTCTTTCAATAAATTCATCCTCATCTGCCTTCCTTTCACCTACCACTGCTCCCTTTACCTTGCTCTCATTCCTCTCCATTGAGGCTTGCTCAACCAATGCCTGATCGTTCACTCTCCTCCAGTGTAAAAACCTCTATTGGTTAATGTCTTTTTTTCTGCAGTACCCCCAACTCTGGAATGGCCTCCCCTTTTCTTTCAATTTCTGCGCCTGCTTTAGCCATTCCTTACTCCTCTTCCTCTCTCATTCCCCTTATGATTTCCGCTACTGTGATCCCACTGCATTCTTCCTACACTAATGATCTTAGTGCCACTCCCACCTTAAGCAATTACTTTCTCCTAAACTCTTCCCCTTTTGTCTTTACTTATCTAGTGCTTTTTTTGCCAGTTTTTAGCTTCAGAATTGCTTTTGTATCATGTTTTTTGCATCATGACAATTGTCTTATGTAATTTTCATACAGTATTTTTGCACTTCTCCAGTAACTGAATTGCTGCTGCGGATTTTGCATTGCTCATGGTGCTGAAGGGAATCAACTGGGTGGAGTTCAGTGATCTGTTCACAAAGACTGAGAGAACTGTGATGAGAAGCCATGTGTGAAAATTAATGAGGGGAGGTTAAAGAAGGATATAATGAAGTTCTTATTTTCTTAAGGGATGTGGACAAGTGGAACAGATCACTCATTAAGGTTTTAAATGTGAACTCCATGACTGGGCTCAAACATGGGCGAGACAGACATAAGGGAATAGTCGGAACAATAAGAAATGGGGATGGTATATTCTAGGGAAAGGGGTGTTGAAAAAAGCACTAGGGCTATCAGAGATAATACCTTTGGTTCAATATAGGCTGTACCCAGCATCAGGTAGGCATATGGGTAGACTGTATAGGTCCATTGGGTCTTTTTCTGCCACCAAATTTTATCTATCTGTTTATTGTCTTTGTATTATTGCATCCAGCTGTGCAGATTTGAGTCCCCTTTTAACCCCCTTATCCTGGTTATACCCAAAAAATGAGATCTGGTGGAGTGTGACATTTCTGGAGCAGGATTTTAAATAAATAAAAAATAATTAAAACTACAAGGGCAAGAGGTTCCACAGAGATACTTCATTGTTGTCAAAGGAACTCCTGGGGGAAGTTAAAGAAGAATAACTTATTATGCCTGTGCAACTTTCTCATACATGCTTGATGCTCCCAATTGTATTCGGTCCCACCACTTCTGGCAGGCTGTTCTGGGCATGCACCACCCAAAGAATTTAGTCCTATCCTTCTTAACCTCCCTTCCATACCAATTTCATTGCATGCCCCATGTCCTGGTGATTTACCTCCTCTGAAACAGACTCCACACCTGCACCTTGTTCTCCACATGATGCACTTACAGGTCTCAATCATGTCTCTTCTCACTCTTCTCTCCTCCAAGAAGTACATGATGAGATCTTGCAGCATCTCCTCATATGGTTTCCTGTGCAACCACTGCACCATTCTGGAAGCCCTATTCAGGATCGCTTCTACCCTGCCAGTGTCCTTGTGAAGGTGCGGCCTCCGAAACTGGACACAGTACTCTAGGTGGGGTCTCACTAGTAGGTGATACAGTGGCAACACCCCCTCCCTTATCCTGCTAGAAATCCCCCTCCCTATGCACTCCAGCATCCCACTAGCTTTGCTTGTTACCTTGTCACATTGTCCTGTGTCATCAAGGCATAGATCAGGAAGCACAGGAAAAGGAGGAGCAGGTACAAAATTCTCAAGTAGCAGTAGTAGTAGTAAAATTTTTATTCAATTGACAAGCAAAAGAATAGGAAGCTCAGCTGAGACAAGCTCATTTCCAGTGAGGTCCTTAATACATACATGCATAATTGACATCATCATAAAAAGAATATCTCACAAAAAACAACGATAACACAAAAAAATTTTTTTACAATAACACTAACATCCATACAAAAACAACATAAAGATCACACAGTTCCCATTCATAAAGTGCAATTATATAACATATTTTGGAGCATAACATACACAATTACTCATCATTTAACCTTTTGTCAGCTTCAGATTTAAACCAACTTTTTATTTCTCCTAAATTAGGGCTAGAACCAATTGGCCTCAGGTAAGTTGGCAGTGAATTCCATATATTAGGACCCAAGTAGAAAAAAATGTTCTTTACCCAAGTCTGTCCTTCTGGGCAAAACATATTCTATACCCTCGGCAGAACGTAACCCTCCTCTGATTATCCTGATCTGAAATTCTTCAGTGATGTATTCTGGTACCCTACCCTTAACTGAATTGACCATATGTGTCAAAACATGAAATAACCTTCTATCATAAGGACTCATCCAGTTCAAAGACTGATATAGCTCTCTTCCATGGGTTCTCTTAGGGACATCTAAAATAAACCTAGCTATCTTA
The DNA here is from genome assembly GCA_016271365.2 of Neoceratodus forsteri. Lineage (NCBI taxonomy): Eukaryota > Metazoa > Chordata > Ceratodontiformes > Ceratodontidae > Neoceratodus > Neoceratodus forsteri. The sequence continues at coordinate 984,219,253 of CM057449.1, forward strand.
TTAAAGAAAACATCTATTTTAGCTAACTGGGTTGAAGTTGCCCCTATGTAAATAATATCCCCATAGTCCAACAAAGGAATCAATGTAGCCATAGCTACTTGTTTCCTTACGTTGACATCCATACAATTTCTAATTCTATAAAGTGCACCCAAATGTCTACTAACTTTTTTAATTGTACAATCTATATGAAAAATCCAGCTCAATGATCTATCCAAATATATCCCTAAATATCTATAACATTGGACTTGTTCAAGAACAGTGTTGTCCAAGTAGCGTCTTATTCTTTTCCAATACCAGTATAATAACAATTTAAATTATTCAGTATAACTATTTACAGTACAAAGGCAGTATTAGCAAAGAAAACAAAGTCCTTCATCTGAGGAAATCTCTAATTCCAGGTTTCAGTTTCCCAGTCTCTCTCTCGCTCTAGCAAAAGCATTGCTGCTCTTATTTCTGCCTCCTGAGCTCCTGAAGAGACCAGAACTTTATAAGTTTTTTTCCTCGCAGGTGCAACAAGTAGAACATGATGTCCCAGAACTGGCCTCTTGTTGACAACTCTGCAAAAGAGTTTGTGCTGCATGTCAAGGTTAATTGCCTAAATTTTAAATAGCTATATGCAGTCATTTTAACCACATAACTATATACAGGTTCAAACAAATGGATCCCAGTATCGCTTACAGTTTCACATAAAAATTCATAGATATTTTTAATGCAAATATGCAAGGGGAAAGAAAAGACAGAAACAACAAATAAAGGCAGAGAGATAGCGAGAGGCAGAGAATTGCAAGACTGTCAGAGTGGTCAGTTCCTAGGTCTCTCGAGAACATTTGGTTGGCCAACCAAACAGATAAGAGACAGAAAAGGAGAGGACAGGGAGGACAGAACAGATTCTTGCATTTTAACTCTTTCTGCGTAACAAATGGGACAGAGTCTTATTCAGCTCTCACATAAGAGGGAAACTGTTTTAAAAACAGGTTTACAAAACTTTCTAGTAATACTCTTCTAATATTAGCTTATAATCTTTACAGTTCAGTGCATGTACAGTATAGCAAACAATGAAGATTAAACTCACACTTCTTGTTCCAACCTTCTGAATTCAATTCCTGATCATATCTTGACAGAAAATCAGCATTGACATTCTATTTTCTGGATTCGTGTATCACCTTGAATTTAAATGGCTGTAGTGCCAGGTACCACCTTACAATTCTGGAATTTTTATCCTTCATTTGTTAAGCTAACAGAGAGGATTATGATCGGTTAGAAGTACAAAGACAGCTCCTAGCAAATAAAACTTAAAGAGCGAGTGGAACCAAAACAGACAGACAGGAAAATAATACAAATTTTAAGTAGTAGTCAGTTGTAATTTTAATTTTTTAAGAATTTTTCTTTTTTCTTTTGCGCATCAGAAAGTCTTTTATGTGGTAATATTGTGCTGGATGTGTGGAACAGCTCTTTGCCTGGCAGCAGACATATCTAATTCTGCTTCCTCACACTACATCATCAGCATTATGATCTCACTGACAGTGATATCACAGGTGAATGATCTGGCAGTCACTCCCTTGCTGTTCCTTAGTAGCAGTGATGTCACAGTCAGTGTAGTCACAATATTGATGATGAAGTGTGGGGCAGTAGAGCAAGATATGTCAGCGGCCTGGCTGAGAGCTGTTCCACACATCACACCTACTAGCATCAGGTAAACAATGTTCTAATTATACAACAGGAAAGGAAAAAATACCTCAGATATAGAAAGTAATGGCTGGCTGCTTTTAAAATCTAATATTAATTTTAAGCAGTACACTAGCTCTTTAAGGGATTCCATGGCCCTCTTTGCTACAAGGCATTCCTTTTCAATGGTGAAGTATCTTTTCTCTCTGTCATGCAGCTTACTACTGATATATAGTATGGGATGTTTTGTCCATCTATATTTTGACTCAAGACTGAATCTAGGCCAATCTCTGATGCATCTGTCTGTAACAAAAATTGTTTGTCAAAGTCTGGGCTTCATAAAATAGGAGCTGAACATAATGCAGCCATGATGGCTCAAAAAGCTTCATCACACTCTGAGGACCATTTCACATTATTCAGGAATCGTTTATTTGTAAGTTCAGTGAGGGGAATAGCTAACTGGGCAAAGTTGGGAACAAATCTCTGATAGTAACCCACCAGCCCTAAAAATCACCTGATATGCTTCTTTGTTTTAGGGATAGGATTGTTAACTACAGCTTAAGTCTTAGAAATCTCTGGCTTTACTTCTCCATTTCCCAAAACATATCCCAAATATCTAGTTTACTGCATGCTCAATGCACATTTGGTAGGATTAATGGTCAGACCTGCATTTTTGATAGCTTGGATAACTGCTCCTAGGTGTTCCAGGTGGCTTTTTCAGTCTGGACTGTACACCACAGCATCATCCATGTATGCAGCACAATAGCCAATGTGAGGGGATAAAATTACATCCATGTACTGCTGGAATGTAGTGGGTGCACAATATTAACCAAATGGCATGCTGGTGAACTGATAGAATCCAACAGGGTGGCAAATGCAGTTTTGTCTCTGGATTCTTTAGCTAGGGAATCTGCCAGTAACCCTTGGTGAGATTGAGGGTACTGATGTACTTGCCACTTCCCAATCTGTCCACCAAATCATCTATCTGGAGCATAGGAAAACTGTCAAATTTGGACACTTGATTAAGTTTCCTAAAATCAAGGCAGATTCTTACACCCCCCCCTTTTTTATTTACAATCACCACTCGTGATGACCAAGCACATTTCAACTCTTCTATGGGACCCAATGCTTTCATTTTTGTATTTCCTTAACCACATCTGCTTTTAATCGCTCTAGTAGTCTGTATGTCTTTTGTCTAATAGAGCAAGCATTCCCTGTCACTATTACATGCTTGACCCCTTTTGCTCAGCCAGGCACTGTGGGAAAAGTACTGTTAAATGTCTGTAGTAAGTTACAAATTTCTGAAATTTGTTCAGAGGTTAAGGTAACATTCACTTTTACAGCATTAGCAGTTCTAGTTTGTTCCAGTCTGTCATTAGCTATGTCAATATCTTCTTTATCAGTTTCTGGTAAAACCAGCAAAGCAGCCTTTGTTGTCTTTTTCAATCCATTTCTTCAGGAGGTTTGCATGGTTTATCTTGATAGGATTTTTCCTGTCAGGGGTCTCAGTTTCATAGTTAACTGTGCCAGTATGTCTAATCACTCTATTAGGTCCTTGCCACTTCATTAATAGTTTATTTTCTGTAGTGGGTAATAGTAGCAAGACTTTTTACCTAGCTCAAAAAACTTTTTCTTTTACCCCATGGTCATAGTACGCCTTCTGCTCATTTTGGACCTCTTCTTGATTACTATGAGCAATTTCAACATATTTTGCCAGTTTCATTTTCAGGACACACATGTAAGATATAGTAGATTGTTTCTGAGTGGTGTTATCTTCCCATGCTTCTTTTATTACATCTAGTGGCCCTCTAGGTGGTCTACCATACAGCATTTCAAATGGTGAAAACCTGTTTAGACTTGTGGCACTTCTCTGTAAGTGAAAAGCAGGTAAAGTAAGTACTGGTCATGATCTTTCCCTTCCCCTTTTATAAACCTTTTTATCATGTGTTTTAGAGTTTGCTTAAAATGCTCAACAAGACTGTCTTTCTGTCTGAGGATGATGGAGGAGGTTCTTATGACAGTGATACCTAGTAGTCAGTACAGCTTCTTCAGTAATGCAGTACCAAAATTACTACCCTAATCAGTAATAATTTCTTTAGGTATGCTAACCCTGCTGAAAAGTTTGGCAAGCTCTGCTGCCACCTTTGGGGCTTGACAGTATACATTGGAAATGCTTCTGGGTATTGAGTATCATAGTCACATACTACCAAATGAATCGATTTCCCTTTTTACTTTTGTCTAAAGGCCCAACCACATCCATTGCAATTCTTTCTAAAGGCACATCTATCAAGGGTAGGGGCACTAAGGGTACCTTGTCCTTTTTAGTCACTGGGGCTACTTTCTGACACTCAGCACAAGAGATGCAATAGGCAGCAACATCTTCATGAATTCCAGGCCAGTAAAATCTGTACAGCAATCTGGCAAGGATGTGATCCCTCTCTGAGTGACCAGCCATAGGACTATCATATGCTATCTGTAACAACTCGATACTTTTGTGGTATAACCAATTGTTCTATCTGTTTCTGTGTCTGAAGTTTAACACAAACTCGGTAATGTAACCCATTATATTTTTTAAAAATTGGTTCACCCTGTTTTTCTTTCTCCCCCAGCTGCTTAAGATAACCTTGGAGAGAAGCATTATTAGTTTCCACTGAAACAAAATCACAAACAGTTTTCAATTTAGCTTTAGCATTTTCATATTTTAACCCCTTATGTCCATCTGTCTTTTGTTAACACTGTTGTTTCAGGTTCCTTCTTTCCTGGACTTCTTTATCTTGGAGCTGGGCTCAAACAAGTCTGTATCAAAGTTACCGAAATGAAAAGTGTCCTCACCATCTGAGATTTTCTCTGCCTGTGCTCTTGCTACCACTGCTGCTGAAACTGTAGGGTTCCGTTCCTCTGAAATGAACTCAGTAAACCCTGAACAATCATTTCCAATAATCATGGATGCAGGTAACTTGGGTACTACCCCCACTTTCATTTGATGTGACACCCCATTAATATTTAAGGTCACTTGTGTGGTGGGGTAATATTGTGTGTCCCCATAGATGCAAATGACACCAGGACCTGGTCCTTTTACACAGAGTTTTCCCAGCATTTCAACATGCACTAGGGTCCGTCTGCTTCCCAAATCTGTAAGTCCCTCACAGTCTTATCTCCCACTTTGACATCAGTTAAAAACTTGCTCCAATTTGCTAAGGCCAAATCTGCTTCAGTGTTACCCTATATGTTTTTATGGCAGTTACTTGTGATATGGCCTGGCTCATTACAGTTATAGCAAATAAAGTTTTTGGGTGCAGATTTATTACCCCCACCAAAGTTTTCATCTGATCTGGAGTTAAACCAGGAAAAGTGGATCTTACTAGTGTTTGGCTGTTACCTCACTGCTGTGTGGTCTGTCTAGCCATCTGATAGTCCTCAGCCAAAGAAACAACCTTTTCCCCACTTTCTGGTCAGTGTTCTTTCACCCAAAGCTGCAAATCTGTAGGCCAGATGTTGATGAATTGTTCCACTGCAAATGTGTCATTGATCTGTGGGACTGTTTTACCCTCTGGTTGGAGCCATTTAATAAGGAGTTCTCTGTGTCGGATGAAGGCTTCTCAAGGATTGTCAAATGGGTTGTACTTCAGGGACCAGAATCTTTGCCTGTGGGTCTCTCATGAGATGTAGTATCTTTTCAGGATTTCTCTTTTCACAAGGTCATAGTTTTCAAACTGTGCAGTGTCCATACTGCTGTAGACAAGTTGGGCTTTATCTGTCAGGTAAGGTATCAGTCCAATTGCCCACTGCTGCTTTGGCCATGGGCAGGCTCCAGCAACCCTTTCAAATGTTGTCAAGTATGCTTGGATATCATCTGAGGGATACAGCTTTGTAAGTTTCATGTCTTTTAAGTTGTTTGTGTCTTGTTGCTCTGCTGGACCAGTGCCAGATCCTCCAACTTTGATAACTTGCAAGGCATCCATGCCTCACTGCTTTTCTTTTATTCTTTACTGCTCCTGTCACTGCAGCTCTTCTCTTCTTTGTTGCTCCTGTTGCTGTATCTCTTCTCTTCTTTGTTGCTCCTGTCATTGCATCTCTTCTCTTCTGATCTCTGCTTCTCGAGTTGCTGCATTTCTTCTTTTCTCTGCTTCTCGGGTTGCTGCATTTCTTCTCTGTTTCTCCATCTCTTTTTGTGGCATAGCCCACCATTTGAAAAAGGCAGTCAGGCTTTCAGTTTCTGTCACTGCCTGTTCTTTTTTTTTTTCAATTGCTGATGCTGGCTGTATAGTCTCAGCTTGGACTTCTGTCTCTGCTAGTTTGGCTGCCATTTTTCTGGTAATGACTCCTGGGCTTGCCACTGCAAAATCCATACCTTTCTGCTATGCTTCCCTGGTACAAGATCCAGCACACACATGCAAAACTTCTGACTTAGAGTATGCATGGTCTAAATCCGATTTCTGACACTATCTATCATTGAGGCATTGGTCAGGAAGCATAGAAAAACTAAGAACAGGCATAAAATTCACAAGTAGTGTTTTATTCTTTTCCAATACCAGTAAAATTAAAATTAAAATTATTCAATATAACTATATAACATGAGAACATTTGGTTGACCAACCAGACAGACAAGTCAGAACAGATTCTTGAGTTTTACCTCTTTCTGTGAAACAATGGGACAGGGTCTTATTCAACCCTGTCACATCCTGTCACCTTGAGATAATCAGATGTTACTACACTAGGGTCCCTTTTTGGAGTTGCAATTGGCATAGCCCTGCAGACCTCTTATGAGCAAAAAGGACTCACACTTTGATCAAATGACAGTTTAGGAGTTGCATCACAGTCACCTCTGTGGTCTGTGAAGCACTTCATTGTGTAAATGCAGTCTTCTCATATGCATTATTTTACTGCCATCCAGAGATCCTGTTTGTGCCATTTCCCCACTGAGGCAAAATCATGTTTTCATCAGGCATGGTGTTCCTAGCATCTGAGCAAAGTCAATGTCAAAACAGCTTTTAAAAGTACTCTGAGTATAAATACTCAGCCTATCACTCATAGCATACATCTTGGTCTCTCTGCCACTTTGTCATGTCTTGTGTGTGGCAAGAGAGAAGGACCTGGTGAGGGCAGGAGGGCTGGCTGTGCAGCTCATGTTCCAATACACAAACCATGGTTGACACTGTGAAGAGACTAGCCAACAACAAAACATTCAAAGTCCTGCAAGAAAAGCTCAAAGACTGGTACAATGACTATCATGTTAGCTTTTTGTCACCCTTTATGTATTTGAGATTGTATTTGCTATTTATGCATTGAGCTTTTACCCCAAATAAAATGCTGCAGTGAGTATATTTAATCACCAATGTGAAAGAAATAGCTGAAGAGGATTGTGTGAAGTGGGCAAATAGTTTATCATACTACATGTGTGAGTTTTAGTGCAGATTTCTTTCTGCCTTTTTTAAGTGATGATCAGTACTGTTTGATAGTTGCCCAATATCAGAACAAGTGTCATTAGGCTACTTAACTGCAAAAGGATGCTGCTTGCAATGTGTTACATAGAAACTGACAGCAGGAGGGGACTGCAAGATACATCTAGTCTGCCCAATTTGGGTAACTACCCTCCCCCCTCAGAGATGCAGCAACATTTTATTTTGTAGGCGAAATTCTGGTGAAATCATCAATTTCACCCCATGAAACATTTTGCTTAATTATGGCCTTTTGGTGTAATTATGCTCCCAATTTCATCTTGAATTTCACCTTACTCTTTTATACAGCAAAATTAGGTGAAACTGGTCTTTTCTCTCTGCTGGTGGTCACATGGTTGAGTCTAAACAGGCAGAAAGTGAGTGGCTCATTTCCTGTGCTACATGTCTCTAGAGGAAGCGGGCAGCATCTAGACTCAGAGTCAGAGCCCACCTCAGAAACCTCAAAATGAAACTTCTGCCACTGTTTATGAAGGATTACAGGCCTAATCTTGATGCTACCACTGCTGAACATGCTCCAGAAGTCCAGAAATGTTTCCCAAAAAATGTTCAAGTAAATAAGAGTGAAATCAGGTATCAGTCATTCTGTTATATGGTTCACATCCACCACCAGGACTGAAATCCACTGTTTTCTGCACCGTTTACAATCGTTTTCAGTCCTAAGCTTGGTACTGCCACTGCCAAACATGCCCCAAAAGTTCAGAAATGTTTCCCAAAAAATGTTCAAGTAAATTGAGACCAAAATCTGGTGTCAGTCATGCTGCTATATGGTGTCCCCCACCTCATGGACCTCAACTCAAGGGATCGGCAGCTCTACTGCTACTGTGTCCACTTCTTGAGAGAGAAAAGGATTCCTCACACTCCTCCTCCACCAACCCACTCAGCACTCCCTCCTCCTGCTCTATTGTACTACTGTCACTAACATTAAGCTTGACAAGGGAAGTCCCACCAACAGCTCTGGTATCTTTCTGGTGTCAGTGCCAGTGCAATGGGTGTTTGTTTTTCAAGTTCATGTGCTGGCCAATAGTGCCTACAGTATGTGGCTACCCTTTTTTCTACAACTGACAAGTGTTTGACACAGCTGACATATCGCTACAGTCTCATCACCTGCATCAAGCATGAAACTATCCCAAACTAGGGATTTTGCACCTCTAAATTTGACATGGTACTGTGACTTGGACAGTGGAGCCAAAGGTGTGGAAGTTTTTGCTTTTTGGGCCACTTGCATGACTTCCACCATGCTAGGTTTGTGAGATGGAGTTACAGGACTGCTTGTTGTAGGCTTGCTGATAGCCTGACCCTCAGGCTTGGCATCTAAATGGGCTACATCACCCCCCTTCAGCTTTTTCACTTCTGGCTCCCACAGGGGATCCAATACCTCAGCATCATCTGTACCGAAACATATTATATCCTCCTCCTCCTCTGCCCTATCACTGTCTACTTCCAGAGAAACTTTTCCCTTCTCTGGCATCTCCTCACTGTAGGGAGGGATGGCTTTCCTTGTCTCCTTCTCCAGGAGAAATAGACTTTAGCTGGACAGTATAATTCTCACCACAATCAGCTCCACCTTGAGCAGAAACAACCGACACATGAACAACTTTTTTCACCTCCTCCTCCTGTACCTCTGTGCCTCCACTGGTGTGCGTGTCTCCCTTATTCCCAGTATCATCCCCAACAAGCATGCTAGCTATAGATCGGGCAGTAAAAATCTGAGTCAAAGATTTGAAGTCACTTCTAGCTTTGATTTTGCTGGCACTAGCTGCCACAGCAGCACCGGAGCTCACAGAAGGCACTGATTCAGAAATAGATTTGCATACTGGAAGTGGAACTGTATTTCTACTTTTTCCAACAGACGTTTTTGAGCCACTTCCCACCCAGTCACCTTTCCCTGAACTTAAATGTATATTGGCAGGCATATTTATATGTTTGTTCCATTTGCCATCCTCTGGAAGTATATGATTATGTATTTCTATTTAATAAGTGCAATTTAACACCTGCAGTACTATCTGCAAAGGCCAAACAGAAATCAGAACAGGTAACAGCACTGCAGTCTGTACAACTACCTGCAACTGCTACTGTAGCCTATTTGAGTGTTAAAACACGATTTTATTTTCTCCATTGCAAAAACACAAATTAAGTAACACAGGGTAACGGGACAGGAGGACAGAAGTAAAAGACTTTAAATACCAAACTGACAGAGAACACCAACTCAACAAGGATAGATTCAGGTAGATTAAGGAGGGAGTTGAGGAGGCATTTCTTTAAAGAGAGAGTAGTGGCAAAGTGGAACACACTACCAGCTGTGGTGGTGGCATGTAACACAGTGGAATGCTTCAAGAAGGGTGGGACAGGGCAAAGGGAGGGTAAAGGGAGGGAAAGGGAGGGGGTGGGGCACTTGCTGAATAGAGAGCTAGCTGCAATCTCGAACATCCTGGATAGACCAGGATGGCCTTTTGCTCCTGGCAACTTTTGTATGTTTATAAGGATGTGAAGTAACTCTGAAAAAATACTTAAGTAGTTCTTAATAAAATGTCAGTTTTTAAATGGAATGGTTATTACACAACTTGCTATTAGCTGGGTAAGTACAGGTAGGTTTACGCAAACTAAACTGAAAACCAACCACACAGAACACCACACTGTCACAATATGATCTTTGGTCTGGATAAGTTGTGTTTGGATAAGGCAAGTACTGCAATGTGTTAATACTTTCTAAATACAATTTTGGCTTATAGATATAACAGACGGAAGGGCCAATAAGATTTGAAATGAGCAAACAAAGTCACCTCCAACAATCTTGCAGGGACCACCACTCTCTTGAAAACGATGTAGTTTTTATATAGTACAGGTCAGGTAGTAATCACCAGTGGTGTAACAGGGAGGAAGGGGTTAATATGGTAAGCAAATTAAACAGAAAAACAGGAACGCTGCAATGCAGAGGCTAGATCGCACTATTAATTTCTGTGACCAATTTGACAATGCAGTGTACCTGGATATGGACAAGTGTTCAATGTTCACAAATACTTCTAATACAAAAATGAAGCAGAAAAGTGATTAAACAAAGGGAAACAGGAACAAAACTACTCAGAATGAGTAACTGTTCAGATGAAGTTACCCAAAAGAGGGTCAATATGGAAGAAAAATATTACAAATAAGTAGCACACCAACAAGAATATTAAGACTTAAAAGAAATAAAAGAAAGTCACTCACAACTTGTTAGAAATCTGTCAAATATTAGGAACTAGCCTGCTCTGCTTTACACACACACACACACACACACACACACACACACACACACACACGCGCATACCATACCTCTCAACTGTACCGGATTCGGCGTGACATCCCGGATTCTGACCCTTGTAGTCCACTTGTACCGCCGCCCCGCATTCACCTTTTTTTTTCCGCAACAGACGCCAAAACCATGTGGTGCACCACACAAGCAGTGATTCCTTTGTCCCTTAGGACCTTTGTGTCCGACTCCAATAACTTCCTGTGTCTTGAAGTTCCCGGTACACTAATGATGACATTGGGAGGGGGGGCCTGGGGTGGTGCCATGTCATCAGTGTTCCCCAATCCCCACTCAGGTCCGCTGCCCGGATGTAAGACACTATGCCTGGAGGGGGAACCATAGCTTCAGAAGCATTTTGCTGAGGACCGCTGCCAGGAAGGACCTGCCCCACCCAGACAGAGAGAATTCACAAATTGCCGCTGCCCGCCATGCTCAGCAGCCAGGAAGCCAGAACAACCTTCCAGAGTCAGACTACAAGAAAGAACTCTCTGCCACCAGCCGTGGACCGCCAGCGCCAGACCAACTGGAAGGGTTATATCTGTGGGACCAACCGACTGGGAAGAAAGTTCAGTAGCAGTGATAGTGGGCTCAAAGCAAGGAGCTGATGGTTGCCAGTCATCTCTGAAACTGTTAACCCCAAAAGAACCGGCGGGGTTTGAGTCGGGATTCGGGACAGACCTCTGTGGAAGCTGGAGTGTGGAGGGGCTATGATTCTTGTTGGACTGCTTTGAGGGTTCCATGCCAGGGGAAAAAATAAAATGCCACTGCTGGACATCACAAAATGAGGGTCAACACTTGGACCTCCACAAATAAAAAAAATAAAGGTTTCTGAAGAGGTTAACGTGGAAACCCCCGACGGTTCTTGAACTCTGGGACTGACTACTGCAAAGAGGTAAAGTATTTTTTTAAGTCATTTCACATTTACCTCCCACATTCAATATTATTTTATTACAGATCTTTATTGAATGGAACTTTTGTCACATTGCACGGGCATCTCGGGATCCCAAGCCAGAGTTAGTGGGGTTGGAGGGAGTCAGGGACTGGATGGGTTTAACTGAAACAAAACACACTTCCTTGTTAATCGTGTAATTTGTAGACCCATTAGTGCTAAGTGTGTGTGTGTGTGTGTGTGTGTGTGTGTTGCTTAATTTTGAGCATTGCAGACATACCTCTCGACTGTCTTGTTATGTTTGTATGTAACTGTCCCATGCCATAGGGAACCCCCAAATTGTTCTGTTCCACATGGGAAAGGTGCTGGCAGAGATGGTGGTGTAGATTCATAATGTTCTAATATGGGGCATCAAAAACAAAACACCTTTTCCCACAGTGCTTAGAGCTCCTATCTACATGTTTGATGATGATGTGTACAACGTTATGATGGCTAGTGTCCACATTTCAGTGACAAAAGGTTGGGAGCGTATCCTCTGTCCTATGTTTAAATATTTTTTTGTACCTTTTTGGGTTGATTGGGGGGTGGCTGGGTGGGGAAGAGATGTGGAGAAATGAGAATCGTCACTCAGAGTCAGCACACCAGCCTTAGCAGCCAGCAACCAGAGAAAGAGGACTCAGAGAGGAGGTCAGGTCCGTGTCTGACTTGGTGGCAACCAAAGTTCCTTCCGACCTGAGCTGGCTGACAGTGAGAGAGGGCTGATGCTGAGTGATGAGTAGCATTAAAATAAAGTCCAGACAACACATTGGTACAGTAAGTTTTTTATTACAAAAACACACAACACCACACATGGTTAAAATAACTTTATTGGTGCACCATCAGATGGCCGCGCTACTCGCACGCTACAAAAAATAGGGTGTTCCACATTTGGGTCATTTGTCACACGTTGCCATGGTCTCTGTTCCACATTGGCAGGTTTACAGGTTGAGAGGTATGGCGCATACACACACACACACACCACGGTCGGCCCTGCCCCACTGAACTCCCTCACAGACATAGACACAGAGAAAACTGAAAATACTACTTAAGTTTAACCAAGTATTATCCAAAGATACCAAAAGGTGATATTTCAGCTATTTACCCACAATGCATTGCATATTTACAGGCAAAAATTTGGGGAAGTTTCACCTTTGCACAAAATCACCATCCGGGGCAAAATTACGTTTTGCTCATGTGAAAAATTTCACGTAATGCAGTAATTACACAAAATATTTCACTAGGCGAAATTTTCCAGTTTTGCACAACATTACCTTTCTATCCTTGCTGTGAAATGATACCTTTGTGCCTGTCCCAGGTGTGTTTGAATCCAATTACCATTTTGGCCTCCATCACTTCCCAGGGCAGACAATTCGATGGGTCAATCACCCTCTCAGTGAAGAACTTCCTAACATCGCTCCTGAATTGCCCACCATTGAGCCTCATATTGCGTCCTCTAGTTCTTTATTAAAATTCAGTATACTTTATTTATTGGGTTCAAATGATCATATGAAAGTTGACATATCTATATCACAATGCACAGAAACAGGTACATATGGGTGTCAAGCCATGGGTTATATCAGCTCATATTATAAACAACATTAGTAAAACTTCTACTATAATACCCAACCCCCAACCCCCCTACCATCCCACCCCTTTCCTCCCACCTGCCCTCCTTCCCTGCACAGGATCCTCAGTGAGCTAGCCAGGTATTTCTGCATCAAGGCATAAAGTGGTCCATACTACAATCTATTTATCTAGTAGGGGTGTACAGTAGCTAGGCATTAGCACCAATATTAATCTGATAGGTACTCCTAGGTGATGGCACTGTTAGGTCTACTAAATAAGACAGTACATGGTACTAGCTAGGAATGGAGTAAAGTGTGAAAAGCTTGCTGCATTTTTTATCAAAGCTGACTGGAGAATGCCTAAGGTAAGCTATCATCTTTTCCGTTCTGAGATTAAATAAGAGTGTGTTTATCCATTCAGAATAGGATATCATTGTGGAGTCCTTCCAATGCTTTAAGACCTGTTTTTTGACTGAGTGGGAGATAAGGGACATGCTGTACCTTCTTTCCTTGACTAATAGCTGTGAGTAATCACCTATGATACAGACCTCTGGAAGATAGAGGTTTTCTGGCGCCAATAAAGGGTCCACCTTGGACTTAATCTGGGGATCTTAATCTTAATTGGGAGGCAGTATAGCACAGTGGTTTAAGGCTCTGAGCTGCAAATCTGGAGACCTGGGTATGAATCCCACAGCCCCCACTTGCATATACTGTGTGACCCTGAGCAAGTCACTTAACTTCCCTGTGCTCCCAGGTCACACCTGTAAACACATTTTCAGCTTAGTGTGCTATTCCTGGTTAAACAATTGAAAAAAAAAAAAAAGAAATAATCTGGGCCCAAAGGGGTTTGATCAAAGGACATTCCCAGAGCATGTGTAACAAGGTACCCTCTTCTAGGCCACATCTATTGCAATTTGGGTCCTGATTCCTCCCCATGCCTGCCAGCTTAGCAGGTGTGAAATAAATATTGTGTAGTGTATAGTACTGCATAATTCTAAGTTTGTCATTAGCAGTATAGGAATAAACTGCTTGCCAAATTTTGTCCCACTGGAGGGTTTTATCAGGAAATTGATCAGACCAGTCTGTTGAAGCCCCACACACTTCCAGATGAAGAATAGGGTATAGACTGGACGTTATGCGGGACACTGCATGAGGCTGACAGGCCATAGTGAGAAGTGATGAGATAAGAACAGATTGGTTTACTTCCCATGGGCCACTCCCAAAGGTAGAGATCAGCAAATATCACACTTGATATCCTTTGAACACCTGCCTAGTTGTCAGGTTCAGAAGAGGGATAAGATCAGTCATAGGTTTTTAAGCAATCCGTCGTCAAGTAGATCCAGAATTGTAAGCTCCGTGGCAGGAGAACCTTCTCTGTGAGTCAAGCATTGATTCCCCAGCCTAAGGTTGGGGTTCAAGTATAGGGGCTGGGAAATATCCTTAGTTTGATCATATTTAATTGCCCTACACAGCTGGGAGTGAACCTTAACAGATGTTTACATTACTTCATGTTTGATAAAAACAGAACAGGTTTTAGGTGAGGCACGTAATAGACTGCGTGAGGAAATCCCACTCTGGTTAATCTGCTGTCATTCTATTTGCAACCAGATTGGAGTAAAAGGGGGGGTCGGGTCACACTGCGGGACTATGGAAGACAGCCATGTCATATATTTGGCAACATGGCTCACTACATAGTAATGAAAGAAATTGGGAAGACGAAGGCCACCCTGTTGTTTAGTTGCTCCCAGTCGGGCATATGAGTGTCTTGGGTTTTTTTTCCACCAGAGAAACTGGGAGATTGTCCTGTGGAGATTACGAAACCAGGACTAGGGAAGGTAAACATTTAATATGTTCAAAGGGTAGAAAACCCTTGGAAGGACATTCATTTTAATTATGCTAATTCTCCCCTGCAAGTAGAGGTATAGTGGAGCCCATCTGTCCAGATCATGACCTATGGTAGTAAGAAGAGAATCTAAATTAAGTTTTTATGTTTGCTTGCTCGCATGTGCAGGAAACATAGTGCCACCACACAAGTTTTCGTAGGTGTGCCTCCCCCACTTCCAATGCCCTGCTTCCTTTTGCAGGCACGGCTGCATCACACCAATGAATGTCAGAGCTGTCTATGACAGTCGTTCAGATGCAGTGATGTACAGTTGAAAGCGAAAAACCTCTGCAATCAGCGGTGGTAACGTCTAGGCAATTTGCATACTGCCGTTGACAGTATGCAGAGTGCCTACACCCTGCACTGCATCTGTACAGCTGTCATAGACAGCTCTGTTGTTGTCTATCCCCCCAACAAACACCAAAGTAGCACGCTGGGAGCCCACACCAGCATGTTCATGCGTTCCCCCCCGCACATACCGTATGGCCAACGGGTGTTCCCAATCCCCTGTTGGCTTCACTGCCCCCCCAAACAGACTTCCAGGTGCCACGCTGGGAGCCCACCCCAGCATGGCAAAAGTCTGTTCGGCCAACGGGGGTACCCAATTGCCTGTCAGCTTCACTGTACCCCCCAAAACCAGACTTCCACGTGCCATGCTGGGAACCCACCCCAGTGTGGCAGAAGTCCATATGGCTGATGCGGTTGCTCAATCCCCCATCAGCTCTACTGTCCCCCCAAAAATACTTTCTAGTTGCCACGCTGGGAGCCCACCCCAGCATGGCAAAAGTCCTGCAGTGTAAAAAACACCTGAAAAAAAAAATGGTTCCTTGTTGACTGTCTCACCCCCCCCCACAACTCGTGCCTACCTTCTGCACACCCACTTCCCCACACCACACCCCCAACCCCATACTTACCTCCAGAGGCCAGCGCAACGATCTTCGTTGGAAGGGAACAAGTCTGCACTCTTCAAAGCTGACCGCGAACTGAAGAAATGCCAGTAAGCTGTATAATGGCATAAATGTTTTTTTTTTTTTCAACTTTGGTGTGTATCTCAGCCATTTAAGGAATTTTTTCACCAAATTTTCAACAAGGGGTTCTTGGGGCACCTCATGAACTCAGTGACTGTCATTTGTTATTCGTCCTGAAAGGTGATTTCAAGTCACTGCATAGAACCACCTTTGGGACCAAGTAAGAAATGACAGTGTCACAGTTCATGAGGAAGACCCAAAACCCTATGTTGAACATTTGGTGGAAAAATTCCCAAAAATGACTGTTTATCAAGGGTGTGTTGAGCAGTTCCTACGCACACACCTAACTTTGAGAATTTTTAATATTTTCACTCCAGATTTTCCACATTGCCATTTTACCACACCTCCTTATGAACAGTCCAGCTGTCATTTTTCATATCTCTCCCAAAATATGTTTGCACACATGTAGTGCACATTAGCGTGGTCGGTGTGCGAAATCAATGCCCGGGACAAATTAAGAAAATCACAGTGACATTGGTCATGAGCAGAGGTGTTAAAATGGCTATGTTGAAAATTTTGTGACAAAAGTCCATAAAATGACTCTGTTATGAGTGTGCATTGTGCAATTTCCACGCACTCTCGTAAGTTCATGAATTTGTAATATTTTCAGTCCAGATTTTTAAAATTAACATTTTTCCACACCTCCTTATGAACAGTAAAGCTGCCATTTTTCACACCCTGGCCGAAATGTGTTTTCATACTTCCAGCGCAGAATAGCATGGTCGCTGTAGGAAATTAGTGTTCGGGACAGATTATGAAAATCGCAGTGACACTGTTCATGAGCAGAGGTCCCAAAATGCCTATGTTGAAAATCTGCTGTAAAAAATCCCCAAACTACTTACATTATGGGTGTATGTTGCACAGTTTCTACATAGGCTCATGACTACAACAGCTTTTGTATATTTTCACTCCAGATTTTCAACAATGCCATGTTTTACACCGCCTTATGAACAGTACTCCTGTCACTGTTCACATCCTGTTCGAAATGTGCTTTCACACCTGTGGTGCCAAATAGTGCAGTCATTCTGCAACATCACATGTCACATAACAAACTGATAGTGTCACTGTTCATGCAGTGGAGTCACAAAAAACCCATGTGGAAAACTTGGAGTAAAAATACCAATAAATTCCCAGGGCATTAGGGTTTTCAACCATAATACCCTACCCCGTAGGGACTGACAGGCGTCAGAGGTGTGACTTGGGATTGTCAACAGTAAAGCTCATACCATTTCACCCCCACCCCCACCCTGCAGCCATTGACAGGCATCAAGATGTGCCTTGGACCCTTTGCCCCTAGAGTTCACCCCATTCTCTTATACTGTGCCTATTTCAGTGTATTTCCTTATGGAATGAGGTGAATGTAAAGCCCAAACACCCCAAGGCACACCTCGACACTTGTCGTGTCTGAAGGGTAGGGTGAGGTGAAATGTCGTGACCATCATGGACAGTGACCCAAAGGCACACCCCAATGCCTGTTCATCTCTGCAGAGTGAGGGTGGAGTTGGTGTTAGTTCAATACTTCACTGCCATTCCTATACTGCATCTGTCTAACTCTTGCACTTCCACTGCTAATGCCAGCAAGCAAACATTCAGCATTGACAAATGCTTGTTTCATTTGGGATAGGTTTTGGCTAAGTGTAAGTTCTAAGTATTTAATCTGGGGGGACCAGTCTAAGTGCAGGCCTTCAATCTGAGACTGACAGGTATACACATTTAAAGGCATGACCATTGAATTTTTTCTTTTCTCTATTCAATTTGTAGCTGGAAAGTGCCCCATAAGAATCGATTATGTCTAGGAAGCGTATTTCTTAAAGCTGATATGTGCAACAAAATATCATCCGCATAGGCAGATAGGTGTAAGTCAAACCCACTTACTTAAATGCCCTTAATATGGGGTGAAGTCTGGAGATGATAGAGCAGGGGTTCTAAGTATAAATTAAGAGCATTGGTGAAAGTGGGCAGCCCTGAAGAGTGCCTGAATGAAGAGGGAAAAGCTGCGAGTAAATCCCATTGCAATATATTTTGGTCATGGGAGAGATAAAAAGGACTTTAATCTAGTCTACATAGGTCTTTGGGAATCCAAACTTGCTGAGAACTGCAAACAAGAATGGCCAAGATACTCTGTCAAATGCCTTCTCTGCATCCAGATACACTAGGACCATAGATGTAGGCATGTGTCTGGTCGCAGAGAAGATGCGAAGCAGTTTCCACATATGGTTGGAAGATGAGCCACCTTCAACAAATCCTACTTGTTCAATACTAAGCAGGGGAGCCAACTTTGGTTAATCTGGATGCCAGAATCTTTGAAAATAGTTTAATACTGTAGTTCATTAAGGAAATAGGTCGGTGGTTAGTTACCTTATTCTTGGGCCTTTTAGGTTTAGTGAGTACTATAATGAGTGCCTCCAGGAGGGTAGGATCTATTATCCCTGATTCACAAAAACAATTAATAGTCTGAAGAAGCAGAGGAGATATCTGTTCTTCAAAGACTTTATTGAATCGAGGGGGAAATCCATCTGGCCCTGGAGCTTTGTTATTAGGAAGGGAACGAATGGCCTCCGAAAGTTCTAGTCTGGAGACTTTGTGATCCAGGAAGTGTCGCTGAGATTCATTTAGTTTTGGTAGTGGCACATTATTTAGGTAGTCACTGATGTCCTGTGGTTGGGGAGCATTAGCAGGAGGAGAGTATAAAGACTTATAGTACTCTTTGAATTTCTGAACGATCTCCTTCGGGGAGGTAAGAAGGGAGTTGTCCTAAAGCAAGTTAAGAGCTGTTACCAGTCTGGATTCCTCCTGCTTCTTTAATCTAAGGGCCAGTAGACTACTGGCTTTTTCCCACCTCGATACAGCATGCTGGCATTTTAAATAATGCATATAGAGCTTGTTCCCTAAGAGCGTCAGAGTATTGGTTCCGAATCTGGGCTGGTTGAAGGAGGATATCCTCTCTCGGGTCAGAGGGCAACTGCTCTTCTAATGCCTGAATTTGGGCTAGAAGGGAGGTTGAGAGGACTTCTCTTTTTTTCTTCCTAACTGCGGCTAGTCTGAAGCACTCGCCACTCAGCACACATTTTAGAGCACTCCATATTTTATCAGTGTGCAATAGGGAGTTTTGATTGAGGAACAAGAAATTCTGTATCATGTCTCAAAGTGATTGTACTATGTTCAGGTCATGTAGCATCGGGACATTAAGTTTCCAAGTACTATCCTTAGGAGTACAGAGCAGAGGAGAACCCTCAAGCCAAATTGGTGCATGGTCTGATATGGTCCTAGGAACCATGCCACATCCTATTAGCCCTGTTAAAACTGCATTATTCACCAAAATGTAATCAATCCTAGATAAGGATTTGTGAACCAGGGAAAAGAAGGCGTACCCTCTGGTAAATGGGTTTAGAAATGCCAAGGATCACTCAAGCCGTGATTGTTCATAAACTTCTATAGTACAGTTCATGCAGGGAAAGGGGATTTTTTTTCCCATGGGTAATGGATTTATCAAGCTCCGGGGAATACACCAGGTCCCAGTCACCCGCTAATACCACTGGTAGCCTTGGAAAAGAACCCAGCTTAAGTGACAGGTCTGTAAAAAATTCAGGTTATCAGTGTTAGAGCCATAAACAGAAGCTAGTACCACCTCCACATAGTTGAGAATGCCTTTTACAAAAATAAACCGACCCTGGGTATTGGCAATGTACTGCTGCATTTGAAATGGTGTGCTCCTGGTAAAAAGGATTGCCACCCCTCGCTGAGCCATGGCATTGCCAGCAGCAAAGACCTGACCAATTTGGCGCCTTCTAAATAGTAGACCTTCTGTCTCCAGGAGATGTGTTTCCTGGAGAAAAATGACATCACTGCACAGTGCCTCCAGATGTTTAATTATTGTAATTCTTTTAACCCTGTTCCTGGCTCCCCTCACCGCCATTACTGGGTCTGTATGTGCTCAGGAGCAGGAAGAGGGTAGTGGTATTTATTAATTATAACATTATATATGAAACCAGCAGACATTGAGAATACATTTTCTCTATGCCCGTTATAGTACCAAGAACTTTGAAAAAAATCCTTGCAGTCCCAATCGATATGAGGATCCATGTGCCCCACCCCCACCTCCCCACAATACCCCAACCCTAGACACACTGCATTCCCAATACATTTTTTTAACCCCAAAGCAACAAACAACTAACTAAAACTCTTAAATTCCCCAGTCCCTACAACTGATCTCCAAATATGCTCAGTTGTGATACTCGTATACCCCTGAGCAGTCAGCAAGCATTACAGCCCCCCCAGCCTTGATTGACACAGTCACCATTTGACAAGGAAAACCTGCTGGAAAGCCTAAAATTGAAGGGATCCAGCATTAACAAGCAACCAAATGCATTGATCAGTCCATGGGTTAGTAATTGTATGTCCCCCAAACAGTCTTACTAATAGTTCTAGACCATAACGTACAACAGCTTCAGCAACAAACAGTCCTCATATGCCATTTGATGCAGACACTGAATCATTTTTGTGGCTGTCCTCTGCACCGTCTCAGTCTTATTGACGTCTTTTCTAAAGTGCAACCTCCAAAACTGTATGCAGTACTCCAGTTTGGGGCACATTAGCACCCTGTAAAGTGGCAGCACCACCTCCCTTCTGCAACTTGTGATTCTCCTCCCTATGCTGCCTAGCATATCACTTGGCTTTAGCACCACCTTTTCACACTGCTTCCCCACCTTTAAGTCATCTGATATAATGACTCCTAAGTCTTTCTCCTGGTTGGTGCATGCCAGCTGCTCCCCTCCCAGGTAGTATCTCACCTTGGGGTTTCCCTTGCCTAAGTGCATGACTTTGCAGTTTTTGGTGTTGAACTTCAACTGCCAGGCATCTGAGCACTCCTCGAGTTTCCTTAGTTCTGATTCCATGCTCTTGACTCCTTCTGGGGTTTCCACTTTGTTGTAGATCTTGGTGTCATCTGCAAACAGACACACCTTCCCTTCCAAATCCATTTCTGATGTCAGCTATGAACACATTGAAGAGTAGCAGCCCCAGCACTGGCCCCTAAGGCACTCCACTAGTCATTTACCACTCCATCGATACCACTCCATTTACCTGCACCAATTGTGTTCTTTCCTTAAGCCAATTGCTCATCCATCCCACCACTTTCTTATCTACTGTATGCAGATGTGGTCCAGCTTCTTTACCAGCCTTCTGTGTGGAACCAAGTCAAAGGCCTTACTAAAGTCCATATAGACTATATCCACCACTCCCCTTTGGTCCACTGCCTTTGTTACCCAGTCAAAAAAGTCAACCAGATTTGTCTGGCATGACCTTCTAGCTGTGAAACCATGCTGTTTTAGGTCCTGTTGCCTGCTGGACTGCAGATATGTTATTCTTCTTTGCTTAAGCAGTGTCTCCATCAGTTTTCCTACCACTGATTTGAGGCTCAATGGATGGTAATTTCCAGCATTCTCCCTGCTCCCTGATTTGTGAAGTGGAACCACTGTCACCCTCTTCTAGTCTTCAGGCACTGTCCCACTTTCCAGTGATTTGGTGAAGAGGTCCACCGGGGTGCTGCTATCACACTTTCCAGTTCCTTGAGATCTCTTGGGTGAATCTCATCTTACCCCATGGCCCTGTCCACCTTTAATTTATTTAGGGATTCCAAGACTTCTCCCTCTGGGACGGGGCTCTGTTTTACCCTTTGTCCCTGGGTGCAACTGCTTTGCAGGTTTTTGTTATCCCCTGCATTCTCCCTAGTGAACATGTAGCAGAAATATTTATTTAGGACTTCTGCCTTCTCTCTGTCCTTCTCCACTAATCCCCCTTCCGAAACTGCTAGCCTTACTATTTCTCCTTTAGTCTTTCTCCTTTCTTTTATGTACTATACCTAAAAAAGGTTTTATCTCCCCCCAACACCCTGTGCTATTCTTAGCTCGGTGTGAGCTATAGCTTCTCTTATTATTTTTCCCACTTCCCTCTGTGCAACTATGTACATTTCTCTGTCTTCATCCTTGTTTAGTGCCTTAAATGCCTTGTAGGCCTTTCTTTTCTCCCTTACTATAGTAGCCACCTCCTTGGAGAACCAGAGGGTTTCCCTTCTCTTATCTGCTTTGCCGATCCTCCTAGCGCACTGCTTGGTTACCTCCTTGATAGCTCCCTTAATGTTCTCCTACAATGCCTCCCCCCCCCACCCCTTGCCTGAGTGTCTCTGCTAGGCTGGTTCTCATTTTGAAAAAGCCTGCCTTTCTGAAGGCCAAAACTCTGATCTTGGCATGGCTGGTATCCATAGTTGTGCTGATTTGGAAACCAACCATACGATGGTCACTGTTGCCAAGATGGCACCCTACCTCAACCCTTTCTACCCTGTCACTGTTGGTTAGAACCAAGTTCAAGACAGCTCCACCTCTGGTTAGTGAATCAACAAGTTGCTTCAGCCCTGCCCCTAGTAGGGGCATTACAAATTCCCAAGTCCAAGACATCTCCACTGCTGGTTGGTGAATCAACAAGTTCCTTCAGCCCTGTCCCTCATAGGGCCATTTCAAATTCCGTGCCTCTTGTTGTTGATGCTGTCTGAGAACCCCAGTTAGTGTCTGGCATGTTAAAGTCCCTTACTAAAATTGCCTTGTTCTTGCCTGACATTTTATGTATCATCTCCAGTGTTTCTTTGTCCCCATCTTCCCCCTGAAATGGCAGCCTGTAGATAAATCCTAACCTAATGGTGACCTCGTTCCCCATTTCAGTTGCTACCCGCAATGTCTCAGTGTCACCTAGGGTCCCCTATATTTCTGTGGTTTCCTCTTGGATAAACAAGGCTACCCCCCCTCCCCTTTCTGTCCCTCCTGTACATGTTGAATCCAGGAATAGTCATTTTCCATCCATGGTTTCCTGTGAATCAAGTTTCCATCACAGCCACTAAGTCTAGTCCTTCCACTGCTATAGTGGCCATCAGGTCATGGATTTTATTAGCCAGGCTTCTGGCATTAGTTACCATTCCCTTCCATGTGCTACTGTCCTTCTTTTTACTAGCATGATTTCCATACCTCTCAACCTCAGGACTCTGAAATGAGGGACACCAATCCTTAAAAGGAGGGACAATGAGGGACACAGCACCCTGAAATGAGGGACACCATGAGGGACATCAGAAGTTCAGTTCTTTAATGATTTAATGCACTGTTTAAGACCATAACATAACCTTAAACTCAATGAGCACTATGTGACACTGGGCAGGTTCCATGAGCATGCACACACACTCACTCACTCTTCCTACAATCCTCCTGCCCTGCTAGTTAAGTAAACAATCCTTGTGTGCAGTCTGCTGCAGACTGATGACTGTATAGGAACTGAAACCAGGCTGGACTGGGAGAAACATGGAGGATCATCAGGATGCCTCTCAGGACTCCTCCCTCAACCCAAATAATATCCTACCAACACAGCAGGCTTCCTTCACAGACAGAGTGATGAAGGGACATCATCACAGACGGTACCCCACTGCCCCCCAAATAATAAGGCAGCCGCACACAGCAGGCATCTTATGTTGTTCATTCACTGAGGGAGTTGGGACAATTTAAAACAAGTTGAACAATATTTTCCAATTTCCATTACAATATGAGTTCAATCAACAACAGCCAGCCCCACATCATCAATCACCCTACCTCAGTTGAGTGCAGAGCATCCCACCAACCAGACAAGATCTCTCTCTCTCTCTCTCTCTTTGGCTTACTGTGCTGCTGCAGATTGGGAGGTAATCAGCAGATCATCCGTGGGTGACTCTGTCTCCACGTCTGACTCCACAGCGAGCGGTCCCCTAACAAGTTCCTTCGCTGCTCCTCTCTTTCTTGTCTCAATGACTCAAGCTCCTCCAGGCTCAACCTGGCTTTACAAGTGAGCAGCAGGCCACAACCACAAAAGTCTGCAAAGAAAGTGATACCACCAGTGGTGCCTGAGAGATCGAAGAAGTGACCAAATGTTCAATGTTTTTTTTTTCCTCCGGAGACCGCAATGACCAACTCTGACTCAGTATATTAATCCTTGAGTCCCGACCAGCAATTGCCAACAATGGCTCATCCATTCAACACAAGTCCTTCAGTCTGCTCTTCTGTGCACCATTCTGTGCAGATGTCTGCGGCAGTGCATGGTGTGCTGTGCCATTGAACAAAGTGCTGCCAGACTTCAAGCACCCTTTTAATTGGCTAGACTGACTGAGGAGGATGGACCACTTACTAAGAGCAAGCAACCCACGTGCCTGGATCTCTGATCATTCAGCCAGTCTTACACCACCTTGCGCTCACTCCCTGACCCCTTCCCGACCCATTCCAGGCAGCCCAGCAGGACCATAATGCACACTTTTAAAGGGACCGCACCCACTGATGACAGCACTACCTTTCAGTGTCACACTGGGACACTAGCAGATGCTGGCAGGACAGCGGGACAAGTTTTAGAATGGGGAAAATGTGTGATGTCCTGCACAATGCATGACACTTGAGAAGTATAGTGATTTCTCTCTGAAACCCTCCTTTCTGTAGTTTCCATGACAAAACTCCTTGGCTCCAGATCACTGAGATTACCTCTTTCCTGTAACACTTCTGTCTTCCTTGGAGTAGTTTTCTTTTTTTCCCTCCCTGTGTCCATAGCATACTGTATGTTCCTAATGCATGTGGAACATCTTTGTGGGATTTTGAAATTTGTGTCATACGTGCTGCTTGCGATGTAGTGTCCTGACTCTGAGTAACCTTTGACAGGAGAGGGGCATCTGCTAACCCATATGATGCAATGAGTAAAGGTGCCCCTTCCCCACTTATTAGTTTAAATGGCTGACAAAGACATCAAACCTTTGATCGAGAGCTCATGTCCCCTCCTTTGTAAGGTGCAGGCCTTCAAATCTAAAGAACTCCCTTTTCCAGAAGTTCTGCCAGTTCCCAGTGTAGCCATGCCCTTTTTCCTGACACCAATTTTTAAACCAGGTATGAAGCTCGTCAATGTCCTTCTCTTTGATTTTCTGCCTGTTGGCTCCCTTTCCCACACAGGCAGAATCTCTGAGAAGGAGACACTGGGCAAAGTGGAAGCTAGTTTTTGTCCTAGTTTTGAAATAGTTCACTTAGTTTCTTCCACAGAGCTTCTAGCTAGGTAATCTGTACTGATATGGATCGGAATGTGCATTTCACTTGGTGTTTTGCACAATTTCCTCGATGCAGTTTGAGTCCCTCCATGCCCATGTTCCCGGGAGGCATCTGATCGCAATCTCTGATGGGTTGCTTTGGTGGATATGAGACTCTAGTCACATCCACCAGATTATTTAATTATTCTGTGATCCAGCAAACGGAGCCAGCAATTCAATGAACTATTAGAATTGCTTAAAACCCTTTTAAAAATAATTATTCAATGATTAGTTGTATAGCCATGTATGGTGCATGTGATGATTTGATCTAGTTGTTGAAATCTGAGGTATAAAAACACTGAGTGTTGTAATAATGTTCTTCAACTAGTAAGTTTTGCAATTGCAAAGAACTGAGATTTCCCGGGAAACGTTTAGTAACTAAGGATATTTATTGCCATCGATATGGAGGAATCATTTATAGCATAAACCTGCAACACAGACTCACAGCTCCACTTTATAAATGCGGCAGCAGTGGCTGTTTGCAACTTGAGAAACTGATGGTCATGTGGTTTGATTGATGAGGGGTTTTTTTTGTCCTTCACATAAACATCAGAACAGCTGTTATCACATGATAACCCACCAGAGGAATCAGAGCACTTGAAGTCAGGGGTTCCTTTCAATTTTGTTTTCTGGCAGTCAAAACTTTCAAGGGACAAAACTTGGGAGTTTTTACAGTTTTTAAATGGAGAAGTCAAATTACTTTTAGGTCTTTTTTTCACTTGCAGGTGTAGGAGGGATTTTAATATGTTCTGGCAGCCTGTCATGCCCCCTCTCCCCAGGACTGGGCAGGATTTTAAGGGCTGCAGTGGACAGAGCCCTGCAGACCTCTTGCAAGCAAAAAAGGACTCACACTCTGACCAAACAACAATTTAGGGGTTGCATCACAGTCACTTCCATGGTCTGTGAAGTACTCGGCTGTGTCAATCCAGTCTTCACATATACACTATTTTGCTGCCGTACAAAAATCACATTTGTGCCGTTTCCTCACAGCCACTTTTGGACTGAGTCTCTCATGGTATTTCAGTCTCCATCCAGCCCCACACAATATTTCTCCTTGTAAAAAGGGTCCAGAGGAGCTAAGACATGGAGCCACTTGCAGCCACACCAAGAATGTAAGAGTTGGTGGTCTGCGCATGCTCGTTGGTGCATATCCATTTTCTTGCCATGATAGTGGCACATCTGGAGCTCCCCAAGTGCTTCCGGACCCTGAGATCACTTAGTTGGGCTCTGTAGACATGAGGGCCATGTTACAGAAGCCATGAAACTATTTGTTTAAAGAGTGCCAATGACTGCTCTGGGACAGAATATATACATAATGAGCAGCTCATGGATATTAATGATCTCTATTCATAAACAGCTTATTATAATGTATATATTCAGTTCCAGAGTGGTTATTGGTACTCGTTCAACAAATAGTTTTGTGGCTTCTGCACCACAGCCCTTGTGTCTCCAGATCTCAACTACGTGATCACGAGGGGAGTTCCTGATGTGCTGCTATTGCAGTGAGAAAACGGATGTGCACCAGCGCATATGCGCACACTAGCAACTCGCACATTCTCGGTGTGGCTGCAAGCAGTTCTGCATCTCTGCTCCTCCTGCACCTCTTCCATGACCTCGACTGCAGTCCTATCAGCTCTGGCCAGAGTTTGTATTCTTAGTGACTGCAAGTCCCTTCTGCCATCTTATACACAGCTCCTGGGATTCCCTACCCCTGGTGTATGACTTTGCATGTTTTGGCATTGAAACCCAGCTGCCACACTCTGGACCTCTCCTCTAGTTTCTCCAGTTTCCTTTGATTCTCTCCCCCCCCCTTTGACCATTCACCCTGGTGCAGATTTTTGTGTCATCTACAGAGGCACACCTTTACCTCCAATTCCTCAGCAATATCCCTTATGAAGACTTTTGCCAAGCTTAGCAGAGTGAAATGCTGCTGCCAATTAAACATTAGAAAATAAGTTGTTGAGCAATCAGTCATCCCCCCTTCTGGATTATAGGGACACAGTCTATGCAAGTGCAAATGCCACCTCCCTTGACAAAATAACCACTCTATACAATGTTCTGTGCAGATTTGTACTAGGATTCCATCCTGTACTCCCCGCTGTTACATGTACAACAAGCCAGGCTGGGCCCCCCATGAGGCAAGCAATGTATTCTGCACTCACTGGAGTCAAGCATTAATGGACACACTGCCGAGTTACCTGTCTGTCCTCTTCTCCCTATCTGCAAATCCTACCTACTCCCTCATATCTGAGGCAAGCAGATGGCTTCATGTTCCACAATACAAGCCCAACCTAGGCCAAGCTTCCATAAGCTACTGACTCCCATATATCTGGAATAACTTACCCTGTGAAGTGATAGCCCCTCCCTCCCCCAAAGTAAGAAAAACTCTGAACAAGTCCCATTGCAAATCTCCTGAGGCCTGTTCTCATTGCCTAGCATGTGCCCCTGGACATGTCCAATGTCAAACTCCACTGTGGTATTTCCCAGGCTTAACCCCCAGGGCAGGATCCACAGGCCAGGAGATGTGGAAGGACAGAAGTTCTGTAACTGCAACCTTACAAATTTAGCACAAGAAGCCTAACAAGCAGACTATTTCTATCCATTGCTCCTCCATATAAATGCAGAATTTTCTGTGCAATTGTTGAGTCTTCATGAAGGGGCTGTAGTGGTTATCTGCTATCCGCCCAATCAACTTACTGTATCTCTTAATGCATGTACATGTTAAAGACTCATGCGTCTTGTGCTGTACGCACTCTGTAAGTATTCACAATCCTCCCAGTTCTAATGTTATGTTCTATGATAGTGACTCAATGTATTTGGTATTATATGTTCTCAATAATCATTCCATACTATGGCCCGGTGGTGCTGAGGGTTGAGGCACTGAACACCACGCCTCACTCCACACCAGTGACCTGGATTCAGGAGTGGATGCAGGTCATTGGGGGTTGGCCGGGGAGGAGTAGGATTGAGCATTCGGAGGGCTGCTCTCCTCTCCTGGGGTGGGTGGATTCTGCCTCACACAGCACTAGCAACCCCTGGTATTCTGGGGATTGCTGCAGTCTGTGTGGGCACAGCTCTAGGGATTGGGCGGTAGCAGGCACCTTTCACACAGGCCCAGGAACATGCTTGGCATGAGTAGGACACAATTGCATCTGTGCCCTCACAACACCAACAAGGAGAAAAGCCCTGCTCCCTGGATACATGATGGCATCCTTCTGTGCCCCACTGCCACACACCCAACACTGGGCTCAACCCACTGGCTCTCCTGATCCCCCCATTCTGCCTTGGCTCTGGCGAGGAGGGTCAGTCGATGGACCAGATAGGTGAGGGAGAATCTGTCCCCAAATTCCCAGTGGGGCAGGCTTTGGTTGGGTGGTAGTGTGGCTGGTGGTAAGTGAGGGTCACCTGAGAGAATTCCAGTGGAATGGTGATAAAGAGAGTTAACAAAAAAAAATAATCATTCCATATTTCTGCTTCCCCTTCCCCTCAGGTTACAACTGGAAACAAGCCCTGGGCTCTCTGTGCATACCAGGTAAAATATGTTTAAACAAATAATGAATACATAAATAAATAAATAAATAAATAAATAAATTGAAGTGGACCTGTCTCATTACTGACCCTTGTGGCACCCCGCTGGTCACTCTACTGCCTCCCAAGTGTCTGTCATTTACCACCACCCTCTGCTTCCAATCCTTCAACCAGCTTAATACCCAGCTTACTACTTTCTCACCAACCCCCAGGATTCTTACTTTCTTTATTAGCCTTCTGTGCAGCACAGTGTTGAAAGCCATATTGAAGTCCAGATAGGCCACATCCCCTGGCTTCCCCTGATCTACGTCCCTAGTCGCCCAGGAACAGAAATCTATGAGATCTGTTTAGCATGACTGTTCCACTGTGAAACCATGCTGCTGCTGCTGGTCCTGTAGCCCATTTTCCTCCAGATACTCCATCGTCCTCTCCTTCAGCAGGGTCTCCAGTTATTATCCCACCATTGATATGAGATTATCCCTGCTACAGAAGGACCACACCAACCTTCCTCCAGTCCTCTGGAACAACCAACCTCTCTAATTAGGTGCTGAATAGTCTTGCCAGAGGAGCGGCTAGTGCCATGCTCAGTTCTTTTAGAACCCTTGGGTGAATCCTCTCCAGGCCTATCGTCTTCTCTCCATTTATGGCTTCCAATCCCCTTTGCACTCTCTCCTCTGAAAATGGACTTGTGTCTGCTCCCACCCAGACAGGCACCCATTCTCAATTTTGTGCTCTCCAACTCAGAGATGGTGGGTGGAGTGAGGGTAAGGGAGCCACTGTGATCCAGCGGCCATTACTATATTTGGTTCGGGCTGGCCCTCAGGACCAGAATGTCCTTATCAAAAACTGAAGTTCCAGATTTCAGAAGAGTAAACTTCAACCAGATGATAGGGCCTGTCCAAGACAAGTTGACCAGGGTGGACAACATTGGAGGTGTGGAGGAAATATAGGGGCAACCAAGGTGGCCATTCTCAATGCAGCAAAATCATGCATAAGAATTTTCACAAAACAAACCAGGTACAATAGACAAGAAAGTTTCTCAGAAAAGATCAGAGAAGCAGTCAGCACAAAGGAAAAGACTTTCAACAGGTACAAGGAAAAGCAGAGGGAGCAGGAATGGCAAAGTATCAAATAAAAACTAGGGAAGCAAAGGGGGTGGTCAGGGAGGCAAAGGCAGTCACAGAGCTACGTACTATAGAGGAGGTCAAGAGCGGGGAAAGACAATTCTTCAGACATATTAAGGAAGAAGGAAAGGATATTGTTAGGCTACAAGGGGGCACTAGAAGATAAACAAAAAGCAGCCATCCTTAACAATTACTTCTACTCTGCCTTCACAAAGGAATACAGGGGCCCTGCCTTACAGAGACATTAAGGCAGCGGTCAGGGGCATTCCTGAAATGAGGCAGAGAGAATTTTCTACAGAAAGGGTCCAGAAAAGGCTTGAAGTCTTACAAGTAAATATAGCCCTCATGGCTGGATGGGATACATACACCCAGTGGTGCTCAAGGAATTGGCTACAGAACTGCTGAACCCCTAGTAGTACCATTCAATATCTCAACTCAGACAGTGGTAGTTCTGAAAGAGTGGAGGGTGGCTGATGAACTTCCACTACATGGTGGGGAAGGAGCAACAATTGAATTACAGACCTGACAGCCTTACCTCTGTAGTGAGTAAACTCATAGGGCTTGATTTTCAAGCTCATGGAGTCACTGAGCAAGGGAACCTGGTGGACTACTCAAAGAGCACTGGTCTATAGGATAGTAAACACCATGGGTTTGTGGAAGGGAGGTCTTGTCAGATCAATCTGACAAGTTTTTTTGACTGGCTAACAAAGGTAGTAGATAAGGGCCATGTTGTGGATTTACTCTACTTAAGTTTCAGCAAGGCTTTTAGCTTAGTGCCACACATAAGACTGCTGACAAAGCAGGAGGATCAGGGTGCAGCTAGGGATATATAGTTCGATGGATAACAAACTGGCTGAAGGAGAGATAGCAGAGCGTGGTGGTAAACAGGATCAAACTGGAAGATAGGGAGGTCACAAGTGAAGTGTAGCAAATCTGTCCTAGGTCCTGTCCTCGTCAATATGTTCATCAGCGACACTGGATAGGGCATCAGGGCAAGTTGTGTCTCTTCACAAATTACATGAAGCTCTGCGGTACGGTAGATAGTGATGAAGGGATCAGGGATATATAGATGGATCTGTGATAGTGGAAAATACTGGACCATTCCGGACCTATGCCATTAGCGTAGAGTTCAAGTTATGTTTCTCTCTCAAAACTACATTTCAGTTATTTTTCATTAGTTCATTTGAGTTGGGGGGGTTCCCCCCTTTTTTTCTTTTTTTAAAGGGGTGTGTGGGGGGAAGGAAGCACCCCAATTCAAATAAACAAATACAAAAATAACCGAAATGTAGTTTTGAGAGAGTAGCATAACTTGATAAACACAAGCCCACGCTATATTCACAAACACTTTACGCTACACAAGTAGCGGCGGTCCGGTATGCTCCACTATCACCAATGTATCTACAAAGGCTAGCGAGGTAGTCTAAGGTTTGGCAGTTGGACTTCAATATCAAAAAATGCAAGGTTATGCACCTTGGGGGGAAAAAAACAACAGGACAGAGTACTGGAGGAGAGTTGTTAAACTGACACTACATCAGAGGACATGGACCTGAAAATCATCAGCATTGGTGACTGCCTCAAGCAATTAAGCCAGTGTAACAAAGCCTATAGCAGGGCTAATAGGATGCTGGGGTGTACTGGAAGGGGTATTGACAGTATGAAAAATAAGGTACTACTACCTTTATATAGGTCACTAGTGAGGTCACATCTGGGCTAATGTGCTGAGTTCTGGAGTCCTTACCTAAGTAAGGACATAGGCTGGAGATGGTGCAAGGCACGGTGACAAAGATGATTCAGGGCCAACAGGGCAGATCTTACAAAGATCATCTCAAGGTACTGAAAGTGTACTCACTGGAGATCAGGTGAAAGTGGAGGATACGGTAGAGATCTTCAGGTTCCTGAAAGGACTAAACAAAGTGAATTGCAGGGAACTAGTTAGCATGAGTATAGAGGCAAGAACCCAAGGTCACAAATGGCAACTGGTTGGGGGAAGTTTAAGAGGGATGTGAGGAAATTCTATTTTACAGAAAGGGTGTGGAGCTGTGGAACAATATACCAGAGGAAGTGTTGGGTGGCAGTACCATAAATGGTTTCAAGCATGATTTGGACAGTGTGAAGTGACTGGTGGATGCTTAGGTCAGTAGCAGTAGGGAGGGGAGCAGCAGGGTGGATAGGAAGGCTAAAACCCTGCATGGATAAAAGGATCCAGGACAGACAGGGAACTCAAGGAAGACTAGATGAAACTGTGGTATTTTTCTGCGATCATTGTCTATGTTTCCATGTTTCTAAAGTGACCACCATCTTACAGACTGATATATCACAGATTGCTTGTGGATTACAACCTACATGGGGTGTGAGCACTGTTGGCTATTGCACTGATATTCTAGAATATGATGGGTCTGAGTCACAAAAGTGCAGGATGTACGTGCAATTCACAGATGCAGAGCCCTCACAGCTCTGCACCACAGTACAGGAATGCACCAGACAGTATCCACCATTGTCAGTTGCCTGTCCACACCACCACCACCCCTGTGCACAGCTGGGCAGCGGTAGATCACAGCTGCATGCGGAGGAGCATGTGATGCAGGTGGGCAGGTCTCGATGTTGATCCTCTGCTGTGTGTGGAGGGGGATCCTGGGAAAAACATGGATATTGAAATTTGTGGCTGCCCCAGCCATATAAGTCAGACCGGTGGTCTGGGTCGGCAGTGTGGTGGGGGGGTTCAGTTGAAAACACCACTGGCAGGTGTCAACTATGAGGCATAAAACTAATGGTAAGGTCCCCCATCATGTAACTTGCACCCCCCCCGCCCTGGTACTAGGCACTGTAGTGGATGGCACGTAGCATGAGTACACCCCCTTCTTCTGTGAATACTGAAAAAAAAAAATGTTTAGAATTGCTACTTTCTCCAGGTTCCTCTCTGCACACTCCCTTCCTTCCCCTTTTAGCCTATCAATCCCACCCCGGTCTTTCTTCTTTCACAGACTATTATGTCACAGTACAATTTCTATACCTTTTGTTATTATGCTACAACTTACATTATGACAGCATTTGACTGTTATCACATGACACAAAGCACACTGACAATATGCCAGTATATAAACATTTGCATATGCAGATGTAGAAGGTGAGTGTGTTGTTGCATTGCTATATTGATCAAGCGACAGAGGTTGACGAATGCCCACATATATGACAAATGTCATGCATACTTTACCAGTTGTCATGTTGTAATAGTAGTACTCTTAATTAATTATTTCTTATTTTACTAACTAAAGTAAAGCTTGGCAATTTCATTTACAGAAAATTCACGCTTCACAGAATTTGCAGATTTCAGGGCAGCTGGCCAAAATTTGATTTGCTTGAATTTTGTGGTGAAGTTCATGCTTTTTTGCTGCAAAGTGTAAAATTCAAGGGTAAAGTGGGAAATTTGCGGGCAAAATTTCACACTCTGTGGCGCAATTCGTGGACTGCAAATTATACTAATATCACTCCTCGAATTCTGTGAAATACAGCAATTGATTCATGGAGCAGATTTTGCAGACTTCGCATTTCTCTTCTGCATACTATACATGCACAGTAAATATTAGGGTTGAGCAGTGTGTCCAGTGCTAAATCCCAATCTTTGCACCTTAATAGCTATGGTGGCATTCAATGAAATTGTGTGAAAAGTGGCATGCATAGTCTGAGTGGCAAGTTTTGCAATGGGTGCTTAACCAGACTCTGAGATCCAGAAATATCAAAAATACAGCAAAAACACTGTTTTGCCTGGTTTTTTTTTTTTTTTTTTGCTCTCAACTATAACCAAAATGGTATGGAATTTTGTTCTGAAACTTTCAGGGCTGATGGGGCTTGTACCAAGTGTGTGCCTTTTGAAGGTTTCATGAAATGAATGTTAATTGATTCCAGAGTTGCAAGATTTTGAACTTTAGCTTCTGAGCATTCTCAGTAGGGTATTTGAGATGATCCTCGGATAGGAAAGCAGAATTTCACTTTTGCAAGCTGTTTTACTTTCACAAAAATGTCTGTTTTACTTTTGTGAAAAAATATTTTTTATTGTTGTGGGTTTGAACCTTGATAACCTTGAAGCCATTTGACCAAATTCAATGTAATTTTGCAGGCAGTCCATGGTGCCAGGCTCTTATGACTTGCAAAGTTCTGTCACTGTCACTTGCCCTGATACCAAGACCCAGGGAGTATAAAAATAAGTAAAAAAACACTCTTTTTCAGCTGTTGTTTTTGCTTGTTTCTAGATCAAGTATGGTTTAGAATTTTGTTCTGGCCTTTTCAGGGTAAATGTTTCTTGGCCCAAGGAGGTGCCTTTCAAAGCATACATGTAGAAACAATTATTGATTTTTGAGTTATAAAGTTGAAAACATTTGGCTTCTGAGATTGGGTTGAGTTGGCACTTTAATTTTAAACCATGATTTTGCACCTTAAATATTTTGGCACCCTTTGACAAAATTGCACAAAATGTTGCATATGTGGTCACAATGCCAGATTCTTAAGACTTTGAAAGTTTTGTGATGTTAGTCCATCCAGATTACAAGAACTGAAAATTTAGAAAGCTTGTAAAATCACACTTTTTGCCATTTTTTCCCACCTGTAAAGCAAAAGTGGTTAGGAATATTATACATGCACAGTACTTGTTTTCAAAACTGTATATAATTGTTCTGTTTTAAGTGTTTTGAACCTGACTCAATTACATTTCCTCTGGAACTGCTTATTGTACTTGTAATGTTTTTTGTGACTAAGTATTTGCTGTGGAAGCTTTACAAATGAGCCCTTGTGCTCCAAGGTGGTCTCCAAAATTTTCAATAAAAAAATTAATAAATACATTAGTGTTAAGCAGTGTTTAATGTAAAATCCCAAAGCAGTGTTAAATCAATCAATAGATCAATCAGTACTTTATTTAACCAGGGATGTCATCATTGAGCAAGCTCATTTGCAATACAGTCCTGGGTAGTGGAGATAATACAAAATAGTTTAAACAACAGAATAAGGGACAATGCAAAAAAGTTAAAGAAATATTGTACAGTCATAGGTATTTACAGGTTGAACATTTCACCAAGTAAGCGAGATAAATTAGAGAGCTGGCATTCATGTAGCTATGCATATGTAAACAACAATGGCGGAGTACAGCGGCACACAAGTAGTACATAGATAAATTAGCATGGGGTTAAGTGCTAGGTAGTCTGGGGGTGGAGCAACCAGAGATGGGGAGGCAGGAGGAAAGGAGTGAGAGAGGGGGGTGGAATGGTAGGTGGGAGGTGAGAAGGGTCAGAATGGCAGGTGGGGGAAGGGGAAGGGATGGGGAGTAGCGGGGGATGGAGAGGCAGAGTGTAGCTGGGAGGGTATAAGGGGAGGAGAGAAGAAGAGGGAGAGGTGAAGCAAAGCTGCAAGCCTAGGCAGAGCAGTCACACTACAGAGGTCAATGAGGTGCAGGCAGGGTTTATGTTCGCATGGGCCACGGTTGGTTTTAGCTGCAATTACAGGGGAGAGGTGGTTTGCAGCAGGGCCCTAATGTGAAAAGCACGCTTGAGCCTGGTTTCTATGACAGAAGGGAATGAGAGATGCAGGATTGAGCTAAGTGTGTAGGTTCCCTGAGGGTAAGGAATGATCACCTGAAACAGGCACAAATATCCTTCAGGTATAGAGCAAGCAACATTTTAAATGCCTGTGGACCCAGAAGTGCAGAGATCTTTAAAGTCTTTTGCATGGTATTCCAGAGAGAATGGAGGGAGTGGTTGGCAGCAGCCATCCCAAATCGTGTATTTATGCTGGGCACCTTAAAGAAGATAAGTACAACACTTCTAAGACCATTCATCCCTTTGGCTCGCTCAAACATGTTTGAGATGTAGGCCGGGAGCTTATCAGTTAGTGTCCTAAAAATCCAGAAGAGAGCATTACTTTGCCTTCTCAGTGTGAGTGAGGGCCACCCCAGTGTTTTGTAGAGCAG
This sequence comes from Neoceratodus forsteri, assembly GCA_016271365.2. Classification (NCBI taxonomy): domain Eukaryota; kingdom Metazoa; phylum Chordata; order Ceratodontiformes; family Ceratodontidae; genus Neoceratodus; species Neoceratodus forsteri. The sequence continues at coordinate 984,254,798 of CM057449.1, forward strand.
GCAGTGGTGGGTTCGCAGGGGCATATTCAGCACAAATCTCAAGGAGCAATGGTAAAGAGTGTCAAGTTTACTCAACGACTGGTTCGGACAGTGGCTGTAAAGAAAGTCTGCGTAGTCGAGTAATGGTAAAAAGGTTGTTTGGACTAGCCTCTTCCTGGCTTCAAGTGAGAAGGTGTCTTATACGATAGACTATACCCAGTCCTTGTCTTAGCTTTTTGGAGAGCCCATTTAGATGAGCCATAAAGTTGAGCTTATTATCCAGCCATACTCCCAAATATTTGAACTTGTCCACCAATTCCAGTGGTTCTCCATGCAGGGTGTATATCTGAAGGCACGCTGGAGGCTGTGAGGTATGGGAGGCATGTGGGGAAATAATCATGACTTTGATAATTTTTGCATTAAGCAGAAGCTTAAGATTGATCAGGTTATGCTGGAGGATTGTGAAGTCATGTTGGAGTTTCTTGTGAGCAATCTCCAGGGAGGTGTTGGTGGAGTACAGTACCGTGTTGTCAGTGAATAGATGTATGCTACTTGTATGTATACAAGTGTTAATCTGATTTACATAGATAGCGAACAGTATTGGGCCCAGGATAGAGCCTTGTGGAACACCACGTGGAAGGGTTTTTAGTGGGGAAAGTTCCCCTTGGTCCTTTATTTGCTGCATTCTGCTGACAAGATAGCATTGGAACCACTTTACAGCCGAGTTGTCAAGGCCGAAACTCCTCCGTATGTTGAGTAGAAGGCTATGGTCCACTGTAGCGAAGGCCTTAGGGATATCTAGGAAGAGGGCACAAATGTGATTCCTTGTATCTAGGGCAGTTTGCCAGTCACTCATAACTTTAGCAAGAGCAGATACAGTACTATGCTTCGGTCTAAACCCTGATTGGACCGGATTTAGGAGGCGTTAATTCTCCAGATATTCCCTAAGCTGTGAGTTCACATTTTTTTTCCAAGAGCTTTGAGAGGGTTGGAAGGAGGGAAATAGGTCGGCTTTTGTTCAGATCTGTTGGGTCTCCTGACTTGAAAAGAGGGATAATATGTGCTATTTTCCAGAGTGAAGGTAGTTCACCTAGAGACAGGGAGCAATTGAAGAGATGGGTGATCAGGGCTGTCAGGTAGTAATAGCCTATTTTCAAAAACAACAGTTCAATGAGATCTGCACCAGCACTCTTTTTCATGTCCAAGGACAATAACAGGTCCTCCACCTGTTTAAAAGTAACTGGGTGAAAACTGAAGGTGGGGTGATGTGGGTTAGGAGCAGAGTTAAGGCTTGGGCCACTAATAATGTCACTGGGGTGCTGAACTTGCTGACAGGCAAGACATTCAAACGCAAGGCCTGCTGTGGAAAAGTGATTGTTGAGCTGTTCTAGAATATCCTCTCTGTTCATGTAAGAAACGTCTCCAGATATTATTTTGACAGGCAGAGAGGAGGCTGGTGCATGACCTTCAACCTCTCTGAGGATCTTCCAGAATTTAGCCGAACAGTTGTTATCTTCATGGGCGGTCTGGAAAAATCATGCTTTTTCTGTCCTAGTTAGCTTGGTGCAGGCATTTTTAGCTGCCCAAAGGTAAGCCAGTCAGTCTCTAAACCCCAGCCTTTGCATCTCAGTAACTATTCTATGAAATTGTGTAAAATCCGGGCATGAGTGGTCTGGATGGCAAGTTCTTGAGACTTGGGAAGTTTTGTGACAGGTGCATAATCAGATTCCGAGATCTGGAAACATCACAAATAACAAATAGCAGCAGTTTTATCCTTTTTTGTGTGAGTGCTTTCACCTATACTCATTACAGTGTGGATTCAAGACAGTATCTAATTTTGTTCCAAAACTTTCAGGGCTGAAGGTGCTTGTGCCAAGAGTGTGCCTTTTGAAGGTTTCATGAAAAAAATATTAAACAGTACCAGAATTAGAAGGGTTTGAATGTTGGCTTCTGAGCATGTTCAATATGATTTTTGGAATAACCCTCAGAACCCAAACATACTTCTTCCACATGAGTTTTTAGGTCATGACTAATTGTTATCTTGGGTCATAAAAATGTTTTTTGTAGGTCATAATGGCTGCCACCTTGATTTGTGAAATGTGAAAATACCTAAAATATGTGTTAGTTTGAAACACACACATGAAACTTGCCAAACAGGAACAATTACATTTGATTCTGTTGTTTGTTTGTTTTTTAAAAATGGGCCAGAAATACTTTTTGCTTACTTTAAGTTCTTTGGCTGTCAGCATCCTAAGATGGCCAATTCTAATGTTTTTCATCCGTACAAAAAATGGAATTCTTGTGACCTAAGAATTCCATTTTTGGGGCGCATGAGAAATTCTTTGATCACTTTCAGTGGCACCTACCAGCATGCAACACAGTAATGCTGCACTATATAAAAAAATGTTGCACTATACTGCAGGCAGCAGTGTAATTCAGTGACAATTAAGCCCATTTGTCATGCAGTATTTGGTAACGTCATTTACTGCAAGTTCTGCATTGCATCATGGCTAACTTCGCTGTAAATGTGCGACCTAAGAATTCCATTTTTGGTGCACATGAAAACTTTTGTGTGCCACATACTTTTACTCAACTTGGCTTTGCAATATTTAATATATTGTGTACTGTTTACATGACTACCTCATGAACAAGGATCGTGAAAATTTTCAAAAACAGGCTGAAAGGTAATTTTGCAGCTGCTCTGTGAAACCACTTTTCAAGTGGGATGTCACACATGCTAGCAACCAAGTTCATGAAGTGGTGTCAAAATGAAAAAAAGATTTATGAAGAAAGGTTGTGCACAGTGCCGACCTTTAACCCAGCTTGCAGTACGTTGTGATCCTGTGCTGGTGAGCTGAGCTTGGGGGGCAAGCACCATAAGCCAGTTGGATGGGCTGAGGCCAGGAAGATGGTCCTGCCATATGTCACTTCCACCAGCCTGGGTAAGGACAGTGCAATGTTAGCCACACAGGCAACAAGTAACCATATAGTGAAAAATTTTCTCTTGGCATAGAACCTGTAGCTGCACAGAAGTGCAGGGCCCCAAGGCATGTAGCCAGAAAGACTGTTGACCCTGTGCATCTACATCTGTAGGCACTCAAGGTTATTGGGCTTCTGCAGCCCCTGTACAGCCCCTCAAATTCTTTGCATTTGTAGCTGTATGGAACTGCAGGGTCCTACACAGCTGTATCTGTAACCACATGTAAATTCATTGCAAAAACTGTGTTAATGAAGATATTAGTGTTCCCAAAAAGTCAAAGTGCACAATGTAGGGAAATGACACCATTAGAGCTTGTGGTCTCTGGAGGCTTGGTGAATTGGTTTGTCAACCTTGATGCCCAACCCCTCCCTTGAGAAAACAATGTTATACATTATCTCTGTGTGAAGAAAGTTGTGACTGATTCGGTTGGCCACATGTGACTAACCACACTTCTCTACCTTCAAACATTATATGGCTACAAGGCATGGGCCTGGACCTGTACCTTGTGCTAGGGCAGGAGGCAAGGGGCTGTTGGAAGGGTAGGCATTAGGGTTCACAACCCCATGGGGCACCACACCACCGATTCACCAAGACTACTGAGACTCCAATCTCTTATGAGGGGTGGATGAACCAGATGCTATTTTGAGAGCAGCAAAGGAAAAGGGTAAGGTTTTTCTATCAAAACGGGGGACTCAGATCTACTGTTACCCAAACCTGTGCTTCACCACACATGAACAGAGATGGGTCATTGATGCTATCCACGAAGGTCTGCACGAAGTGGGGGTTTCTCTCTTCCTACAACTGCCTGCTAAACTTAAACTGACATATGCAGAACAAACATAAATATTTAGTAATCGAACAGAAGCAGGCAAAAGTCTCAAGAAGATTCATCAGGACTTTTGGCTAAAGAGACTCATCATGAGATGGAGGAAGAGGATTAAATCAAACTGGGACTGAAGGTTAACCCTTACTTGTTTTTCCTTAAGCTGTTGCTTGTTCTTTCATTGTACTTGAAATGCTATCCATAACTGTAGGCTTTCTTTGGTTTGAAATCTGCTTGAATTTTTACTTTCACTGATCATTATAAATGTCAGACTGGGCTTGGTTCCTCAAGGAGTTCTGATGGCAATCTGACACCATTACTCGCTTTGCATCTTGACTAATCTGAGTGTTGGCTCCTCATTATACAGTTTTGTCACCTTGTTTTTTCACTCGGGGGGGAGGGCCACAGGACACTGGCAGGAGACCTGAGGGAAAGGAGGGCATAGCCACTATGTGGCTGGCAAGGAACTCTTGTGAAGAATAAATCCATTACAGTACACATCTACTGTATATAATAAGCCCTGGACAATAACACCATAATCTTCTTGGGTGCCAAGTTCTAAGCGGATGATTGCAGATTTATCTCCGGAGTTTCTAGTTATTGTGCTCTATTTCAGAACTATGATTGCTCTGACTGTGGTATAGTTTATTGGCGCTGCCTTTACTGGGGCCTCTGTAAAAGCAGTTCTAGAGAGCTCTGCTAGATTTCTCATTAGATTTATTAGCATAGCTAGATTTGGCTCTAGGACCCAAAGAAGCAAGGGACTTAAATATACAGATCTGTTTACACATGCTGTATACTTTCTTGACCACAGTCTTGCCATAATGGCACATTTTGAACCTTAGGGTTAACAGGAAGGTTTCCTTGAAATCGTTCTGTGTATCCTTTCACAAGAGTGACACATAAGTGAAAAACAAAAGATCCTACTGTGTTATGTTGTATGTGTTTTGCTATGGCCACACGTGTTTCTCGTAACACTGGAACTATTGCCCGTGCTTAAATAAAACTGATTAAGAATAAAGTTTAAAAAACATTTTTTGAAACCCAACTCATTGTAAAACATAGCTCATAGCATTGAGAGCAAGCACAGTCTAAATGCACAGCTCCTGTACCTATGCTAAAATGTTTTTAAACTTATCTCAATTCCCAAATAGCTAGCTGCACCGACAAAAGCTTTTGTTTCTAATTTGCATTGTGGAGCTATGGAGATACAGTCTAGGGCTGCACACTGTGAGGGTTAAATTCCATTGTAACACAGCAGAAATGTAACAGCAATCAGCGGCAAAGGCGGTAGGTGGCAATGCATCATGTGGTACAGGAGCAACACAGCATTATGAGACGATAATGCCGTGTTGCTCCTGTAGTACAGAAAGTAGCCAGCAGAAGAGAAGTAGCGGGGTTTGCAGCTGGCAGTGCTAAAAGAAAGAGGCACACAGGTAGGCAATAGCGAGATAGTACCACACATAGTGAGGGGGAGAATGGTCCCTCATATAGGTGAGGGACATACGGAGACAGAGCTAGACATACCGAGGTAGTGTAGTGGTGCATGAAATCGCAGAAGTGTTCAATCTATCTGGAGCCATTGAAATCGAGGAATGGACAGATAGGGACTTTGTAGATGAAGTGGAAATGACAGGAAGAGGCAGATAACAGCAGAGAGAGACAAAAGCACTGAACCAGGGCCACAAGTAGTCGGCGAGACAGGAAGCAGCGCAGCAGAAGCGAGAGGTGGAGGAGGCACATCCGAAAACGCATGTAGCTGGCACACAGTTACCGTCCAGGACAATGTCAACTGTAAGTACGCGCCAACAATGACACACGGAGACCATAGAGGAGACAGGGGGTAACGGCAGAAAGGTAGGAGAAGCAGTAGTGTTGAAGGGAGAGCGAGCAGGACAGAAACACAAAAGTGAGGCACATAATGACGACACGTGTATGCAAATGAGATAGGGACAGCTGTGCAGAGTTTCAAAGTGAGAGAATTACAGTCATCCCAGGCACTGCCCTACTCCAACAGCCGCACAGAAATCATTACAATGTGCATCAATCGCTAAGAAAGTAAAAAGAGTACCCTGTATTAAAAAAGATTCGGAACCACATCTGTATGTAAGAGACTACTGTTTAGAAATCTGAAAGTAAGAATAAAAATCACAGTTGATCATGTAACGCGCGTTGTGTTTTCTGTTATATGAGCAGCATGATGTATAGTCCACACTAACAATGGGCATGTCCATGTTACAAGAGCATTAATCCCCTCTGAAGGTGGTATCTAATGGGGAGTTATTACATGGTTGGACTGTTGTATGCCCTCAGCCTCCGGCCTTGTGCCACGACGGTCCCAACCATGCATTAACTCCCCATTAGATGCCACCTTCATCGGTGATTAATGCTTACTTACTTCCTGCAGCAAAGTAGTCATGTGATATGCCTTTTGATCAGGATGTGACCTGCCCAAAATTTCATCCTTCAGAAAGTGGTGCTGACTTCACCAGCATGACGCCTCAAATAGTTTCATGACAATGACTACCCCCCCCCCATATGGTGAAGAGGGATGCCTTTGCAAAAGTCCAGAATCACAACATTGCCACATCTTCATCACGGAAGAAAAACTTTACAGCATCTCTACAGTTAACTTTAACAGGCTAAAAGGCTTAATTGTGCAATAACAGTTCAGGGGAGTGCAATTAAATTATGCAGACAAGAATAGGTCAAGTAAAAACAGTGTCAGGGAAACACAATGCAACTAAAACAAGTTCAGTGGGTTAATGAAGCAACAAAGCACTATGATTAAACTAAGACTAGAAAGGATTAACTAGGCATGCACAGTACAGCAGATAAAGTTATTCAAAGAATAAAATGCTGAATATCAATGCAAGACAGACAGGTAGCTAATACCAGCACGCAAGTGCCAATGGATCAGTAAACAGAACACTTCTTGCATCAGTAGACAAAGCAGGGAACTTATAGATCTTGGTTACATGTAGTGGTGGAGAGATAGAGGAACAGCAAAGTCCTGGTGCTGGCAGTTGGTCACAGTTCTGCTAATACTTGGATAGACTCACACAGGTCACTGTCTTACTGGTTGGTGAGCCCCAGATTTGAATGCTAGTGGCAGGCACAAGTAAGATTGCAGATCACAATCCAAGTGGAATACAGTAGGGAGCTTTTAGACAGCAGTCCTAGTTGGGGATGGGAGGAGAACTCCATAGGTTATTTTCACTCTGGCAAGTAGACCATGCAACAGAGTGCTGGAGGCAGGTAGGAAGCAACCTGTACATCAGTGTCTTGGTGGCAGGCAGGAAGGATTATGCTAATAGGGGGCCTAGTGAGAGGTGGAACTGGGCCCACAGATCTGATTCTCAGTGCAAAAGAGGTAGGTCAACCGGCTAGACTACCAGAGGTGAGTGAGAAAGCTAGCACATCAGTCTTAGTGGCTGGGGATGACCTCAGCATTGCAGTAGTTGACATGATCGCAATGAATAATAGTTCACAAAAGCAGCAGACAGCAACCACTGGGAAGGGAGACAGCCAGGTAAACCCAGTGAATGTGAAAAATCGCTGTCAATCTCAGACAGTCCAAGTGTTGCAATGCTGTAGGTAGGTATTTAGTGAAAGTGGAACTTTGCTACCTCAACCCAGTCAAGAAAAAGGGAAAACCCTCTGAATTTCAGTCCCCATTCAACCTAAAAGACCCACAGGAATGAAGGCTGCAGAGGCTAAGCAGATGCTTGGTGGGAGAGTGGGGCTTGGGTAACAGAATTTCCATATAAACAGAAGATAACCATCACTTTAAATCAAACAAGGACGGCATCAAGCAATTGATAAAGAAAAATGAATATAAACCGCAGTTATGATAATAGGACCCAGGAGCATCCAAGAGGGATAGTTGGTAGGACATTTAGCTGGGTTAGCATACTGCAGAAAGTGTTAATCATTGCTCCAGGATGCAAACATTGGGCCCTATTCACTTATAGAAACATAGAAACATAGACTTTGAAGGCAGATAAGGACCGCTTGGCCCACCTAGTCTGCCCATTTCCCTACGTAGAGGATAAGCTGCAGATTCTATTTAACCAACAGCCTATTTCTTCCTACCCCCCACAAAAATTGCCTTATGTCTGTCCCATGCATTCTTGAATTCTCCCACAGTTTTAGACCCCACAACCTCTTCAGAAAGGCTGTTAAATGCGTCCACCACCCTCTCTATGAAAAAATACTTCCTCACATTGCCCCTGAGCCATCCCCCCTCTATCTTCAAATTGTGTCACCTTGTTTTTGCACATCTCTTTTTCTGAAAGATGCTATCCTCTTGGACTTTGTTGATTCCGCTTGAGGTGCTTAAACATTTCTATCATGTCCCCCCTCTCCCTCCTTTCCTCAAGGGTATACATATTAAGCTCCTTTAGTCTCTCCTCATATGGCTTCTCTTGCAGACCCTGCACCATTTTAGTTGCCCTCCTCTGAACTGCCTCCATCCTGTCTATGTCCTTGCCGAAATGGGGTCTCCAGAACTGGACGCAGTACTCCAGATGGGGTCTCACCTACTGTCTGTACAGGGGGATAACAACTTCCTGTTTTCTGCTGGTGATGCCTCTCCCCATACATCCCAGTATCCTCAGCCCTCCCTACTGCCTTCTCACATTGCTTGCCAACCTTAAGGTCATCTGATATGATTACCCCCAGGTCCCCTTCCATTTTTGTTGTTGTTACTACCTCCCCCATGGTGTAATCTTCCCCTGGGTTTTTGTTTCCCAAGTGCATTATTTTGCACTTCTTTGCACTGAATCCAAGCTGCCATACTTCTGACCATTCCTACAACCTTGCCAAGTCCCTTCTCATCCTTTCCATGCCTCCTTGTGTATCAACCCTGTTGCAGATCTTTGTGCCATCTGCAAAGAGGCATACTTTTCCTTCCAGTCCCTCTGCAATGTCACTTATAAAGACATTAAAAAGGACTGGATCCAGTACTGAACCCTGCGGTACCCCACTAGTAACCCCTCTTTCTTCAGAGTGGACTCCATTTATAATTACCTTCTGTGTCCTGTTGTCCAGCCAGTGTTTTACCCAGGCTACCACCCTGGAACCCACTCCCAGGCTGGTTAATTTGACTATTAATCTTTTGTGTGGAACTGTGTCAAATGCCTTGCTAAAGTCTAGGTAGGCCATGTCCACAGCCCCTCCCTGGTCTACTACTTTGATCACCCAGTCAAAGAAATCAATTGGATTCATCTGACATGACCTTCCCTCTGTGAACCCATGCTGTCTTGGGTCCTGTGCCCCACTGGCCTCTAGGTACTCAACAATTCTTTCCGTCAGAAGTGATTCCATCACTTTCCTTACCACAGAGGTCAAACTGACAGGTCTGTAGTCTCCTGCCTCTGTCTTGGTCCCACTTTTGTGAAGGGGAATATGATCTGCCTTCCTCCAGTCCTCAGGTACCACACCATCCTCCTATGATTTGTTAAAAAGGGTAGTCAGTGGTGTCACTAGTTCTCTGCTTAATTCTTTTGGAATTCTGGGGTGAATTCCATCTGGCCCCATTGCTTTGTCCACCTTCAGTTTTAGGAGTTCTTTCAGAACCCTTTCTTCTGTGACAGGACTGGGATCAACCGCCCTATCCAGAGTGCTTCTATTAATTGGATTAGGCACCTCCCCCACCTCCTCTTTTGTGAATACTGAACAGAAGTATTCATTCAGTATCCCTGCTTTTTCACTGTCCCTCTCTGCCCACCCACCTTCCATTCTATTCAGCCTCACCATCCCTCCCTTTGTCTTTGTACGTTCCCTGATATACCTATAAAAGGTTTTATCCCCCTTCTTAACCGAGTTGGCTATCTTTTCCTCAGTTTGGGCCTTTGCTATTCTGACTACCCTCCCTGCTTCCTTCTGCCTTAATGGGTACAGTTCTTTGTCCTGCTCCTTCTGTGTTTCCTTATACTTCCTAAATGCTATTTTTTTCTCCCTAACCTTCACCGCCACCTCTTTTGAGAACCATAGTGGCTTTTTCTTTCATTTTGATTTATTTGCTTCACACAAAGGCTTGTTGCCTCTATGATGGCAGTTTTGATATTTCCCCATTGTTGATCCACCCCTCCTTCTAGCCTGTTTGCTAGTGCATTTTTAAGGAACTCTCCCATCTTGCCAAAGTCAGCCCTCCTGAAGTCCAGAACCCTCACTTTTGTATGGCTTGACTCTGTAGCTGAGTTTATCGTGAACCACACTGTTTGGTGGTCACTTGTTCCCAAATGGCTACCCACTTCTAGATCTGAGATCCTCTCACTGTCCCCATTTCAGAGTACGAGATCTAAGATTGCTCCCTCATGAGTAGGTTCCAAAACTAGCTGTCTGAGGCATGCCACCTGAAGGGCATTGAGAATGGCCCAGCTTTTGGATGTGGCTGCTGCAAAGGTGCTCCAGTTAACATCTGGCATATTAAGGTCCCCCATCAACAGTATCTCCCCTTTCTCTGCCATCCTCAGTATGCCTTCTATCATATCCTTGTCCATTCCCTCCCCCTGACATGGGGGTCTGTATACAACCCCTGTGCGGATTGTGGTGCCATTTCCAGTCTCTAAAGTGACCTACAGTGCCTTCTCTCCTCAATGTTTACTCTTTTGTTCAGTTGCTTTTATCCCTTCCCTTACATAGAGAGCTCCCTTCCCTGTATCTCCTGTACGTTGTGTACTCTGGTATGTTAACATCCCAGTCATGGTTCTCTGTGTACTGTGTTTCTGTGACTGCTACAATATTCAGGCATCCCTCTTCCATCAAGGCCACCAGTTCAGGGAGCTTGTTGCCCAGACTATGGGCATTGGTACTCATTACCCTTCATTTCTTGATGGCCTTACCCCTTTTTGCCCCATCCATGTCCTTAATGCATTTGTCACTTTCTCCATTTACCCCTGCACTTCTCCCTATCGACATCTCTATATTGATGTCTACCTCACTTAGTACCCTGATTTTTTGGGGAGGCTAGGATTTCCCTGCTCCTAACCAGTGCCTCCCCCCTTGGCTAGTTTAAATGCTTGCAATGAAGCATTTAAACCTATCACCTAGGATCCTGGTTCCCCTCCTGGACAGATGCAGACCATCACACCAGCATAGGCCTGCATCCCTCCAGGTAGCCCCCCAGTCCCCAATGAAGCCAAATCCCTGAGCTCTGCACCAGTTTTTCAACCACTGATTGAATCCCATGGTGTTGAGCACCCTAGCCTCACCTGTGCCATAGACAGGCAGCACCTCAGAGAAGGTTACAGTGCTTGCTATTTGTCTAAGGCCCCTCCCCATCTCCACAAATGCTTCTTGCACTGCTGTGATCCCTTTCTTAGCCAGGTCGTTTGTCCCTAGGTGGACAATGACATCCAGCTCCTTCCCCTGTGCAGCTGCTCCTGCGATCTTGAGGATTCGCTCCCTGTCCCTCCAAGCCATGGCACCAGGCAGGCACCTTACCTCCCTCTCCTCTTCCTCCCCCAGTTCTACCTTCCTAACAATGGAGTCCCCCACCAGGAGTTGTTTCCTTCCCCGTGGGGTCCCATGCCACCCTCCTGTGGGTCTCCTTTGTGGAGGTTCCCAGCATCCTCCTTGGTCTCCACTGTGGGTGCCTCCATAGAGGAACCACACTTTTCCAGAATGGCACAGAAATTGTGGAGAAGTACAACTGCAGGGATGTGCCTCTGTTCCACCACCCTCACTATCCCTGAGCCCACTGTGGTCCAACCGCTCCTCTTTCTTGGCAACGTCTGAGGCAATGGCAGTGACCTTGGTGGTCCCTGGGTGGGAGAGGAGGTCCCACAAATCCTGGCCAACTCAGCCTGGAGATGAGCAACCTCCTCCCTCAGCCCAGAGTGGTGCGTGCAGATGGGAGAACACTGCATCCTCCAGAACGTCTCCCAGAAGACTGCTGCTCCACAGTCACTGCACTACTCCACTCCCATCATGTCTTATTTCTGGCCTCCTAACTGTTGTTTGGAATACTTACTCTTTTCCTCTGTTTGTTTATTTCTTTTTTTTTTCTCTCCCTACTTACTTACTGCCTCTGTGCCCTTTTAGCTCCTGATCTTCCTGTTCTGAGACAAGAAGTTCCTATATTTCTCAGTAGTCTCCTTACTTGCTCAGAGTCAGACCTCCAGCAGCTGGGGGGGGATGGAGAGCTACTCTTGCCCTTCTAGGATGGTGAGTTTTTGGTGGCTCTGTGATCACTCACTTCCTGCTCCCAAACAGGAAGCTCCGGTTGTCAGTCAAATCCTGTGCCTATAAAAGTAGAACTGCCTTTGGATGGGAAGGAGGGCAATATAGTCCCAGTAGAGAAGTTTAGTTATACCAGCAGCTCCTTCCTCCTGGTGCTCTGCCAGAAGCTATCTAGGGCAGTGTTTAAATCTGGTTTTTAACCTGGCTTCTTCTAGCTAAGCCACTCCCCCTACTTTGCAAATCTTTCTACACTTAGTTAATTTCACAGATAACAATTCCCTTCAGCCACCTGTTACAAGCACCTAGATAACTCCCCCTACTTTGCAAATCATTCTACAGTCAATTTCACAGATAACAATTCCCTTCAGTCACCTGTGACAAGCACCTAGATAACTACACAGATAACAGATACACAGATAACAATTCACTTCAACTAACTCTGACAAACACACTATCTTTTTTTTTTGTACCCTAAATTGAAGGTCCCAATATAAGAGTTCTAGTTCTTAGTCCCAGTAGAGAAGTTTAGTTATACCAGCAGCTCCTTCCTCCTGGTGCTCTGCCAGAATCTATCTAGGGCAGATTGCCTATGCAGAGGTAACTGTACATCAGAATGCCATACAGCATGGTCCAGTGGACCCCTGGCAACCCCCCCACTGGCCATGTGGCTATGTGTATGAGTGGTCTGAGGGGAGTGTCAGGGGCATGCCCACACACAGTGCTATGCATAAAGGCACAGAGTGCAGGCTATGGGGAGCACAGGTTATGGCAGTGAGGACCCTGCCATAATTATACAGTGCACCCCCAACAAAGAAACCTGCTGCCTCTGCACAGCAGAACAGGCAGACATGGGCCATGGACAGCACCACAGATACTGCATTACCCATGTACACCACTAGGATGGACCAGTGAGACCCTAGCATTTAGAATGCCAGCATGTTATGGTCTTTGACATGTAAGCCTAGTACCATACTGGAAGGTAATTATTATACTATCTACTACTACCATATATTTGTGTCACTACCGGTGTAGTGGATGTGGTGGCATAGTGCCCACATGGTCACCCCCAGCCCTACCATCCAGTCAGGTGGGCAGGGGCATCACAGTGGGGGGGGGGAGTCCCTGTCCTGATGTGAGCTCTGTTACTGTGATGCCCAAGCCCAACGAGCTGCATGGCAGGGTTGGGGGTGACCCTGCAGGCACTATGCCACCGTATCCTCTACTCCAGTAGCCACACATATATGTGGTAGTTGTAGGTAGTGTAATAGTAACCTTCCAGTATGGTACCAGGCTTACATGTCAAAGACCATAGCATGCTGGCATTCTAAATGCCAGGGTCTCACAACTGTGTTCTGTAGCTGGTCATACTGTAGCATTCATGCCCCTTATCTGCATAAGGTCCCATCCATCCTTTGAATACCCTGGGATCCACACCTGCCCACAGTCCCTTGCTCACACAGAGCAGGGGTTCACAATGAGACCAAGGAGGGGCATCTGATTGGATGCTTACCTGTGCCCCGCGATTCAGCCCCACAGAGCTGCACATTGGGGGGGGGTTCATGGATAATGAATGCTAGCCGGTAAGCACCTGTCCACAGGTGTGGAGCTGTGGGCACAGGATACATGCTTCTTGCACATACCCAGTGCACATTCATGCACACAGCCCATTGTGATGAGCATTTGATATTTTTTCCTTGTAACATTGCAGGCTCGGCTGTAGGGCCAGACAAATCTGAATTTCCTTGGATATCTTCAGTGTGCAGCCAGGCTTAATTGTTTATTCTGGTGGTGTTGTTGCAGAAATCTGTTCAGTATTCTAACAGTGCAAATGTAATGGATGAGGTCACACTAAATCCTATGCATCCATCCCTCACATGCATTATACCACGGGACTCTGAATTATTTGAATGATACATTGTGCTGGTGATGTGCTCCTGCCTCCCAACCTCAGATGTTATTCTTGCACTACAGAGCAAAATTAACCTAGGGTCAAGCAAGGTTACAGGTTTTACCTGTTGTAATTTTGGAATTTGGACTGTCTGAAAATTGGTAAAACAAATATTTCCCCGTAAAGTGGCATTTCACGCTAGATCAACACATCTGCAGAACTTGTATTTTTCATTAAATTGCTTTCTGTACTATTTTCATTTTGTTTTATTTAATTTGCTGTATATTAAGCCTTATTTATTCTGATGAATTATATGGTATACATACTAAACCACGTAAAGTAGAACCCAGTACAATCCAGAAATTAGAATAGAAATCACTGGTGCAGTCCTGGAATTTAAAATCTTAAAAATTGAATTGTAGTAATTCAAACATCATAAATCAGTGGCCTTGGCTAGGATGAGACTCCCTCTTTTGTCTAAATGGAATGGTTTTGTGAGTTTATGTCACACTGTATTTTAACACTTACTGCGCTGTGGCTTTCCTTTTGCATAGTTCAAAACAGCCATTTTTGCTTTTTATGTTATCAGCATTTTGAATAAAAATCCTTTTCTCATCCAGTCAGTATCCATAAAAATGGTGTCCTTTTTTAACACTGTAACTGTGTTTATGTGGTTAACATTTTTTTTACAAACTTTCTAGTGCTTACAGAATTCCTCAGCATGGAACCATCTTTTTAAATTAATTAATTTATTTATTTCAAAAGTGTTAATGGAAAAAGACATACTGAGCTGGTAACAGCTCGTTTCCAGGTGCAACTTGGGGAAGGGGAGAGCTGTGAGGTAGAGTAGACAATACAATACAGTGCTAGAGTAAAAATACATGAATACTTGTTCAGAAAAAAATAGTCTGTGCTAAGTAACACAGTGCTGAGAAGATAAGGTGCAAAAGTACAATACATTAACAGTTGTGCAAACAACAATAGTCAGTGGAAAATAATACAGTACAAGCAAAATGACTAAGGCAAAAACAATTCTTAAGGTAAATAAAATTGCACTTTAATAGGAGCATTGAGCAACCCCATAACTGGGGAGGAAAGGTGAGGAGGGGGGTCCCTAAGCAGAACAGGGCTTGAGTGAGCCATGGGTGGGATGGAGGGCAGCCACTATGGTCTGGGGTAAAGAACACGTGCAGAAGTGAGCTGTGAAGTCCTGACAAACAGACTTAAGGGAGAAGATGGAAGAGGCAGAGTAGATGAATGGGGTATAGAGAACTACAGCTTAGGCAAATGATATGAGAAGGCAGCTTGGCATGCAGTAGGTTTCTGGGGGGTGGGGTATGAGCAGTGTTAGAATTACAGGGGAGCTTGCCAGGGTTTGGCCCCAGTAGCTCTGAAGTGAGCCCTGGTAGCTCACACATCACTGCTATTGACTTATAATGGGAAGGGGGGGCTCAATTTAAAGAGAGGACCATTATGGGCCCCCGAGCTCCCAAAGCTCATAAAGTGTAATTACTACACTGGGTGTTATTTATTTAAAATTGGTGACCGGGAAAGGCACACTGAGCCAAGGCTCGTTTCCAGGTGCGACCCGGGGTACAAGGTGTACACAGAAACTAAGCAGAGAAGTACAACAATTTCTTGTTACAGACATTAAGTACAACAACAGGGACCAAACACAGAGGTATGCAGGACAGCGCAACTAATTTCAGTTCGGATGTGGATTACAGCATCCGGGGCATTTCATGTCTAATGACTGCGTAATCAGCATAACTCAAAGTTTGTATATACAGCTTACACAAATGGTATCATAATAGAGTGGACTAGCACCGAGATTGGACAGTAAAATTATCGGTAAATGAAAAGTGGGGCTGACTGGAGCTGAATATTACCATCAGGGGCCAGCCATGGTAGGCTAGGCCCGAGTTGGGGTGGGACCAGATGAGCAACTGGGGCAGGAGGGGAAGGGGAGGAGCCTTAGGAGTAGTTTTACGGCTGCGAGGGAGGGGGCCTGGTGGAGGTTGGGAGGGAGATTGTTCTAAAGGAGGTGGAGACTATAGAAAAAGGCTGCCTGTCCTGAGGCAGAGAGGGGGCGTGTGAGGTGGAAAGTGCGTGCATCTCTGTGATGGAGAGGGTAGCCAGAGTAACTGGCTGGTGAAAGGCGGGAGGAGAGGTAGGGGGTAGGGAGCCTAACCAGTATTTAGCTAAGAGGGAGGCACTGCGGATGGTCCTACTGTGTGAGAGTGGGGTCAAGGGTAGAGACGAGTAGAGGAGGCAGTGGTGAGTAAGTGGGGGAGAGGCAGTGGTGAAATGACAGAAGGAGTTGAGAAGGCTGTCGAGTTTTGAGAGGGATGAGGCTGGGGTTGTACCATAGATGATGTCCACATAGTTCAGGACAGGTAAGATGGTTTTGCGTACGAGTTCACTATGAGGGGAAGGCTGGCCAGCTTGGGCCGGAGTTTAGTGCAGATGGCCTCGATGTGGGTGGAAAAGTTGAGGTGACTATCCAGCCAGACTCCCAGGTACTTGAAGGCGGGCACCGTCTCGAGGGGAGATCCTTCCAGGGTGCAGATTGGTAGGGAGTGGGTAGAGAGACGAGCTTTTGTCTTGTACTGAATACCATGGAAACTGTTTTTTTAGCATTTAGTTTTAGCTTGTTTTTTTAGAACCAGGTTTGGTCCCTGTTAAAGTCACTTTGAAGATCTGGAAGCACTTATCATGAGCAGGGCCTGAGGCAAAGATGATGTGTCATCGGCATATAGATGCATGTTAGAAAAGAGACAGGCCGAGGGGAGCTCATTTATGAAAAGGGAGAAAAGGATGGGGCTGAGGATAGAGCCTTGGGGGATGCCTGAGAAGATGGGTAGTGGGGGGGAGACAGTGTCACCTACTTGAACCAACTGCTGCCTGTTCTGGAAGTAAGAGTGGAACCAGTTTATGGCAGGTTGAGCAAGCCTGAAGGAGCTTAATTTGCAGAGTAGCAGGGCGTGGGAGACTGAGTCAAAGGCTTTCGCCAGGTCAATGAAAATGGAAGAGGTGGTTTGGCCTTTGTCCATGGCAGTGAGAATAGAGTCAGTTACATGTAGCAGGATGGGGATAGTGGAATGATGTTTTCTAAAACCTGATTGAAATGGGGAGAGGGAGCTGTTTGTGGAGAGAAATGCTGACAGTTTGGATAGCATGAGGGATTCTTGGAGTTTGGCGAGGGAGGGGAGGAGATAGATGGGTCTGTAGTTTCCTGGTTGGGAGGGGTCTCCACCTTTATGCAGGGGAAGGATTTTGGCCAGTTTCCAGGTGGTGGGGACCGTAGCTGTGGAGAGGGAGAGGTTGAGTAAGCGTGTTATGGAGCAGCTATGGCTGACGCAGAGATGTGGAGCATTATGGGGTGCTAGCCATCAGGGCTGGTTTTGGACTGGTTTAGAGTGGTGAGGGCAGAGTAGACTTCCAGGGGCATGAAGGAGGGGAAAAGAAAGCCGGAGTCGGAGGGGGAGGAATTTGGGGAGTAGAGTTGAGGGGCTGAGTCTGGCGGGGCACAGGAGATGAAGAACGAGTTAAAGAATTCAGCTTTCTGCCATTTAAGTTGAGTATGAGAAATAGTGTTACAGAGTGGGTAGGAGGAAGTGGGGGTGAAGAGAGAAATGGTAGGTAGAGAGGAAGCCAAGTCAGAATGTTGATATGAAGGAGGCACAGAGGTGCCTGGCTTCAAGGGAGGAGAGGGAGAGGAAAGAGATCAGTGGTGGGTACAAGGTGGGCATTCCAAGGCAAAATGGCAGAAGGAGTGAAAGAGAGGATCCAGTCTGGCAAGGGTGGACTTGTCGGAGCAGCACTACAGACAATACCATCATAACTGAATAAGTTCACAACTGCAGTCATTGGTGTGGTTTATTTTCAGACATTTAGGCTGTAGTTCCCAGTGATGGTGCCATATTTTTTTAAAGTATTACTATGTTTTTTCCATACAAAATGTTAACAGTTAACAATTAATAGATCTCTTAATGAATGAGGTCAAACTATGCCGCAGCTACAGTACAGTTTGCCTTTAAAAACTGCATTCATTCTCCTAGAAGGTCTCAGTGACAGAGTCCTCATATACAGTAGTTCAGGCAATTTACAGCTGCCTTGATAGCAAACTGGGAAAATGTTTCCCTCTTAAATTCTTTGGTTCTGAGGTCTCAACCAGAACAGAAACTTAAAGGAGAAAGTGTTTTCCCTACAGTTCATAAAAACATTAACAAAATTAAAGAGGGAGTCCTGCCGAAATTTCTAGCATCAATAAATTCAGAATTTGGATCAGCACATCTGCTGCCTTCTGCAAAAAAATGAGATCTTTAAGTTGCTTTATTTAAACGTAGTATAAAGGGTTTGGCAAGTTCAACCCCTGCATTTACAATGCATCTCAACAAAATCTGTGGGGCGGCACCTGTGTGACCAAACAAAAGCATATAGTTAAGGTACCAGTGCTCCCCCCCACCCCCCAGCCCCACTGCCGCTTTAAAGCCTGAATTTTTTTTCCAAATAACTCCAGTATTCTTACTTGTTATAAATTATTGGGAGGGGTTCTGAGTCTCATCATCCAGCTGAATTATGATCAAGCCTGACCACCACAACAAGGTGACCCCTTCATCGGTCAGGAAAAAGCATTACATTTTATCTTGCCATTCTGAGCTGAGGTCCCCCACTTTCTCTCTGTCATGTGGGAAAACCACTCTCTGACTTTATTACTTATGTAGTGTGCTCTGGCCAATAAGAGGCTCACTGGTGTTTACTGGGGAGCTCACCAATTAGAAGAAGGCCACAATTTCCTGCAGTCAAATCAGTATGAAGGGTTTGACAAGCTCAACTCCTGCATTTACAATGCATCTTAGCAAAATTTGTGGGGAGGCACCAGGTGTGTGACCAAACAAAAGCATACAAGACTAAGAACCCCTCTAATAATTTATAACATGTAAGAATATTGGAGTTATTTGAAAAAAGTGCAGGCTTTAAAGCAGCAGAGTGCGGGTGGGGGGTGGAGCACTGTTGCCTTAATTATATGCTTTTGTTTAAAAGTTCCAAGTTATTTTTGTGCAGCTAGCCCCTCACCTTGCAGCTGGGTGGGGCAGCTGCAAGGTAAGGGGCTAGATGCACAATAGAGCAGACTTGATTGACCGTGAGGCCTGTACCTGCTGGTGTTTCCGTATGTTCATATTTTGTAACCTATTTCACTACCTTATCAAAAAAAATCAGTTTCAGTGAAGATTCACTACTGATAGTGTCATAACCAGAACTCACAGCCTAGTCCTCCTTGCAAGCTACCTTACATGACTTTTTTCTCCCATATTACATAAAACTGTAAATACAGTAAACATTTGAAAAAGACAAGCTGACACTGGGTATTTAAGGTGCTTGCAGTTTCATAATGTAAAGCTGCAAGGTGCTTAGGAATGTGACAAATGGTTAGAATGCAGCAGCAAACATTGCTTTAGAGTGGCAAACGTGTGTGCAATTTTTAGAATACTGCAGGGATGAGATTGTATAATGCCACTAGGCTGCAGTTGTGGAATGGAGCAATTGTAGAATCTCAGAAAGTAGCTGGGAGACACAATTTTTGTATGTAGCAGAGATGCTGAAATTTGAATGTGGTGGTGTTAATTTTTAGAATGTGGCAGAGTTACACAATTTGAAAATGTGGGTGACACATACTGCAGTTGCAGAATGTGGAAGGAATATGCAGTTTCATAATGTGTTATGTACTGTATATGTTATTTTTGGCATGTGGTGGTGACACACTATTTCAGAATGTGTAGAAATATTTTGATTTCAGATGAGGAGGCAATATGCAATTTCACAATATGGCACGTACATGGAATCGCATAATGTGCTGGGACACACAGATTCAGAATGTGGCAGTCATGTTTAATTTTAGAATGTGTCAGGGATTTACATTTTTGGAATGTGGTAGGATTCGTAATTTTGTAACATGCCAGGGAAATGCATTTTTTAAATGTGAAAGGTATACACAATTTTGAAATGTGGCAGGGATGCACAATTTTTGAATATGACTTGGACATGCAGTTTTGTAATGTGGCAGGGACACTCGTTTTCCAAATGTGATGGGAATGCACAATTTTGTAAAATAGGGCATATATGAATTTTTAGAATGTAATGAAGATGGGCAAGTCTGGAAAGCAGTGACACACAATATCAGAATGAGACAGGAAGGTAAAATCTGAGAATGTGACTGGGACAGACACTTTTAGAATGTGGTGTGGATGCCCACATTTGGAATATGGATGGGAAACACAGTTTATGATAGTGGTGGAAGCACATCATTTTGGAATATGGTGAGGATGAGCATTTTAAGAATGTGATGGGGATGCACAATTTTGGAATGCAGTGGTGACATAATTTCAAAATGTGGCAAGGATGTATAATTTCAGAACTTAGCCAAGACTCTCAATTTCAGAATGAGGCATGGACATGCAACTTCGGAAATTGGCAGCAATGTGCAGTTTTGGATTGTGGTGGGAATGCACAGTTTTGGAATGTGGCAGTGATACAGTTTTGGAATGTAGTGGTATCACAATTGGTTCCACCATCGGAATACACCAGTGTTCCAGCACTAGTCAATTAGGGCACCAATTAGCAATGTCACAGATCACTTTTTTTGCCCCCACACCTCCCCTACTGAAGGATACTCTGGGGGGGGAGACCTCTGGGACGGGGTGGCAAATCCCACAACTGGTGCTCTGATTGCCTGGCACCATAATGCTGGCACTCTGAGTGCCATAAGGGATCACAGTTTCAATTATGGCATTGACACACAGCTTCAAAATGTGGCAGGGAAATGCAATTTTGGAATGAGGCAGGGATGTGCGCTTATGGAACATGGCAGGAATACAAAGTGTTGGAATGTGGCAGGGAATCTCAAGGTTGGAATGTAGTGGGGATACAATGTGCAGGAAGCACCACAGAAGAGTGATGACAACTGCAAAGACATCCTCCATATCGACACCATCAAAATGCAATTGACAACCCCAATGCACACCAGCTCAAAGGATAGAACTGTGATGCATGGCACCACACCCTCACACCCCTACGGCCACCACCATGACCAGACACAGAAAGGCACATTACACGCAGACACCCACACAAGTGACCCGACGATAGGCACCCTCCACAGCATTATAGCAGCAATGGACAGACAGCAAGTGGATACAATGGGCAGCACAGGTGTCCACAGAGAATGGCACAGAAGCAATGGCTGGCAGGCGTGAGCAGCTCAGTACACACACACAATGTGCCACAGGCGGACTGCAGCATGACACCAGACCCCACACCAAGGACACATGGATAGGCAGCAGCGGGGGACACCTGTTGACGCTGTGGGGGGTTTGTCAATGTGCTTTGCCAGGTGGTGTGAATGCGAATGGGTTAGGTGTGTCATTGGGTAGGGCTGGGTGTGGGGGAGTCGCTTTGACACTGCTTCTCAATGTGCAATTATGAAATGTGGTGGATGTGTTCAATTCTGTAATGTGGCTGGGACAAGCAATTTCAAAATAAAATGGTGTGTTACATAGAAACATAGATACATAGATCTTGTCAGCAGATAAGGGTCTTTGGCCCACCATTAGCATTCATTAATTGTGCTTCTTCAAGCTTTCCTGGAACTAGGTTGTACCCAACCCCGACTACTAATATCCCCCCTATGCCCATCCCATGCATTCTTAAATCCTGTAATCATTTCTGCCCCCAACACCTCCTCTGGCAGGCTGTGTTATTTGTCCACCACCCTCTCTGTGAAGAAGTACTTCCTTACATTCTCTCCGAACCTCCCTCCCTCCAGTTTTATCCCATGTCCCCTCATCCTCGAGCAGCTTTTTCTTTGAAAAATTGCACTTTCCTGCAACCTATTCCCCCCCAAGAGTTATTTAAATGTCTCAGTCATATCCCCCCTCTCCCGCTTCTCCTCCAGGGAGTACACATTTAAGTACTTCAGCCTATCTTCATATGGTTTGTGATGTAATCTCTACACCATCTTGGTAGCCCTCCTCTGAACCACCTCCACCCTATCTATGTCCTTGCATAGGTAAGGTCTCCAGAACTGGACACTGTACTCAAGGTGTGGCCTCACTAATGTACTGTATAGTGGGAGTATGACCTCCCTTTTCCTGTGGGTGATTCCTCTGCCAATGCATCCCAGCATCTGATTTGCTTTTCCTGCTGCCATGTCACACTGCCTACCCACCTTCAGGTCATCAGAGATGATAAACCCTATGTCCCATTCCTGTTTGGCGCATTCTATCCCCCCTTTGATATGTTATTCCTGGGATTTTATGCCCCATGTGCATTATCTTGCACTTTTTTGCATTAAATCCCAACTGCCAGTCCTGTGACCTGTCCTCAAGCTTCTGCAGATCTCTCATCATTCTGTTCACTCTCTCTGGTGTGTCCACCCTGTTGCAGAACTTTGTGTCATCAGTGAACAGGCACATTTTTCCCTCTAGGTCTTCTGCAATGTCGCTGTTAAAGACATTGAAGAGGACTGGACCCAGCACTGATCCCTGTGGTACCCTGCTGGTCACTTTACCCTAAGCAGAGTAACTGCCATTTACCACCACACTCTGTGTTCTGTTATCCAGCCAATTCTCTACCCATCTTACCCACTCCCATATTCTCCAGTTTGCTTAACAGACTCCTATGTGGCACAGTATCAAAGTCCTTGCTGAAATCCAGATAGGCCACATAGATGCCCCATCCACTCTCTGATCAACCTCTCTGGTCACCCAGTCAAATAACTCAATGAGGTTAATCTGGCATGACCTCCTTCCAGTAAAACCATGTCACCTTGGGTCCTTTAGACTGTTAACAACTAGGTGTTCCACTATTCTTTCCTTCAGTAGTGTTTCCATGATTCTTCCCACTACTGAGGTCAGGCTGACTGGTCTGTAGTTTCCCACATCATCCTTGTTTCCACTGTTATATAGAGGGACTACATCAGTTCTCCTCCAGTCTTTGGGTACCTCCCATCTTTCCAATGAGAGGTTGAACAGGGTTACCAGAGGTTCAGCCACCTCTACTCTCAGCTCCCTCAGCACCCTGGGATAGATCCCATCAGGTCCCATAGCCTTGTTGACTCTTATTGCTTCAAGTTCCATTAGAACTCTTTCCTTCGAAAAGGGACTTGCATGCATTTCCATGCCTTTCCTGTCCCTTCTACTCATTTCTGGCCCATATCCTGCCCCTTCCTCTGTAAAGACTGAACAGAAGTATCCATTCATTATATCTACTTTCTGGTTGTCATCCTCTACACCACATCCGTCCTCCCCTTTCAGCCTCATAATTCCTTCCTTTGCCTTCCTTTTTTCCCTGAAGTGCCTATAAAAGGTTTTGTCCCCCATAGTCTCATAGTCTGGTTTCAAGTCATTAGGCAAAAGCCCTTTATTGACTTGCCACTTATCAGTGGAAATACATTTTCAGTACCCATATAGTAATCAAGTCCTGTTTTGAATTTATTCATTGTATTACTGGACACTTATTTTCAGCAGCAAATTCCAGACTCCAAAATCCCTCTGACTAAACCACTGTTGTCTTTTAGTGGTTTTGCATATTTCTCCTGAGTTGCTGCCTATGATATCTAGTAACCTTGCTGTTTTCACTTATACACAACCCCATTGTCTCCCACAGTTGTTCATCATTAAATGCTCTGAACACAAAACTTAGATCTCCCTTTAATTTTCTATATGTCACCAAAAAGAGATCCAAAGTTTGCAATCGTTCTTTATACCCCATATTTTGTAGTCCATGAATTTTCTTTGTTAATCTCCTCTGGACCCCTCAATCAGTTTTATATTACCAGTGCTTGCTGTAGCAATAGCCTGGGCACAGTACACTAAATGTGGTCTGATCAGGGATGTATAGAGAGGGATCAATACCTCTTTATCCCTACTTTTTACATTTTCCAATATACAGCCCAATATTCTATTTCCTTTTTTCACCATTTTCCTAGTGTGGTCATCAAATATTAGATTATTGGAGATGTAGACTCCCAGGTCCTTCTCTGGCACTGTTGTTGTTATAGTAGTGTTATTCAGAGTGTATTTGACCCTGATATTACTATGTCCCATGTGCATCACCTTGCATTTGTCCAAGTTGAAGTCTAAGCCATGACTGGTTGCCCATAACCTCAAATTTTCCAGATCTTTCTGAAAATTAACAGCAGCCTCAGTATTATTGATAATAGCCCCTATCTTTGCATCATCTGCATACTTACATAACCAAGCTCTGTCAGAGGTCTGCATAGAAGAGACAAGAACATTAAATAGCACAGGTCCCAACATGGACCCTTGTGGCACGCCACTCGTCACTCCTATCCAGTCCAAGCTGTATCCCCTAATTGACACCCTTTGGCAACATTCACTTAACCATGAATTTACCCATGATATAATGCTTGGATGGAATTCCTGTTTATGTATACAATTAACTCATGGTGGGGTACAGAATCAAAAGCCTTCAAGTAGTCAAGGAACACCACCACATTGACTGGAAAACTATGGGAGGGCTTAGCCCAAGGTTCAATGTGGGGAATAGCTCCTCCCACAACCTCTACTTAAGTTCAATGACTCCACACCTCCCTTGCTTATGATTTGTTTTCTCTGAGCTCTCTGCATGGCTTGCGTAGCTGTGCTGCTTTATGCTTCCTGTTCTGGTTTGTGTTTCCTCCTTGGTCTCCTTATGTCTTTTCTTTGTGCTTTTTGTTCCCCTCCCATCCCCGTCCCTCCATTTATCTTACCTCTGTCCTGTTTCTGTTCTTGGCCTCCACGGCTGCTCCAGCCACCACCCCATTCATTTCTCCCTCATTCTGCTGTGCCTGGGATGACCCCTTCCTTTGTTCTCCTTTTGGGCATTTTTCTAAGCTGCACGGTGCTCACCCAGCTACTCGTTCCACCTTATCCTCAGCCACCGGCGTTCAGGCTTTTCCTCTTGCCATGCCTCCCCACTTGCTGTAGCCCTACTAGCATCCCCGCATGGCCTGTTCTCATCCCCTTCCATTCCAGCCCCCTTTTCCTGTCTTCCCTTTTCGCAATCAATTCCTTTCCCCGCTACTCCATGCTTTCACTTCATTACCTGACACCACGGTTTGGTCAGGCTGTTCATTCTGCTTCTCCTTGCCTTCTCTACATAATGACTGGACTCCAGCTATGCTTCAGGCCTCCTACCACAGTAAGTTTTCCCTGTTCTACTGTAACCATTAGTGGATGTTTATTGTGAGTTCTATGTCTTTCGCCACTCCTTATTGGAGCCGATAATGCCGTTGAACTATCCTTTGGATTTTTTCAGCTGACACGAAAAATGGAAAAAATGCTCCTCCTGAACGGAGTATTCTTTCTCCCACAGGAATATCATATCCGGTCAGGTGTGCTTTCACTATATTACGGTCTCTGGCATTTTGCAGCAGCTGAGTTTAACCCAGTACCCATGGGGATGGGGTCTGCCAGCTTCCTGCTTTAGTGGATTTCGTTTGCATACTACCAATCTCATTCTGCCCTAAGCCTTTACTTACATTGCTTTCATAGTCCCTATCCTAGCTACTCCTAATGCCCATCACCATAGGGATCTCAATGCTATTCCCTAGGACTACGAGAAGCATGTATCCCAGTGACTCAGCTCCATCACCTTCCCCATTTAATTTCCCTTGCATTTACCTCTTTCATGTCTCCATTACCAGCCATTGCTCCTACCTGTGTTCTGTGAGTCTCCTACTATGTACACCCTAAGGCATGTTCCTCACATACCATCCCTACTTTGTGTTACCATACCTCCCATACTACCCATATTTATTGTCAACTACTGCTCCATCGACCTGTATACATGTCCTACTTCTACTCTCTGTCTGCAGCAGCATTTGCGCTTTAGCCAGCTCATACCAGCAGCATTCTGAACTCTGTCCCTAACCCATGCCTTCTGAGGTGCTGAGTGAAGGTAGGCTTCCCCTGTCTACTTGGGATGGGATTCCATTACATTCACTGCCTCCTCCTACCTTCCATCTTGACATTCTCCATTCCTGACTCTGCTGGACAGCATCGAGTGAAGGTTAGCCCACCTCGACTACCAGGGATGGGAGCCATGTCTACAATCTTCTGATTTTTACCATACCTTCTCTACCTCATACCAGTTGCCACTTCCCTTCAGGAACAGAACTTCTTCGCCCCGTGCTCACTCATCAACCTACCTATGCCTGGCTACCTCACGTCACCATCATCCCACTTCAGCCATCCCCTACAGATGTCAGAGTTGACATTTTACTGCTTCAACTTATGCATTCTCAACCTGCTACCTGGATGCTTCTTCCCTTCATGAACTTGGCTTTGCCTAACTTGCCTTCTCCATCATGCCTAGTCAGCAGCCTCAATTACGTACATCCTGCTAACTTCCAAGGCCAGGAGCCTGAATCCATATTCTTCCATTTCCACTGTCTGCATCTTATTCCTGATGCAGGCTGCCTTCCCTTCAGGAATGGAACTCATTCACATATGTACTTCTTACCATCCTATCTCCTTGCTGCGTACAGTCAGGATAATCTTGCCTCTACAGTCTCGAATGGATGCCCTAGTTTATATTCCACTGTTTCATATGTATCCATTCTCAACCTACTATCGGATGCTGCAACCTGTCTGGAACTGGACCTCCTCCTGCCAGTAGTCTCCATTCTTCCTTGTCTGCAGTCTTCCCTCAAGTCTCATCGGACTACCTGTCCTGGTCGAGAGCCTGAGCTTGCATCACTGTTTCCTTTTCTGCATTCTCTACCTGATACACATCGCTGCTTCCTTTTGGGAATGGGACCACTGCACTCCACCTGCCTTCCACCTTCAGCTCTGACCTATGAACATTGACTGTACACCATCTTATTGACATCAAAGAGTGGTAGCCTGTTTCTGGATCCACTGAGTCTTCGTATCTTCTGTCTCTTGTTCGGTTGCCACTTCCTTTCTGAGAGGATCAGAGTAATTTGTTTGCCTCCATCCTCCTACCTCCGCAGAATGATATCGAAGACTAGTTCTCTGTCTTTGTTTACTAAGCCAGAAAGCTTGTTTCTGCAATCAATTGATTCGATTTTGCTAGCTCTCCACCGGACCGTCACTTGCAGCTCCCTCCTGGACTTAAACTTGTCTTGAAAGAGCCTTCACCCT
Source organism: Neoceratodus forsteri (assembly GCA_016271365.2). NCBI lineage: Eukaryota > Metazoa > Chordata > Ceratodontiformes > Ceratodontidae > Neoceratodus > Neoceratodus forsteri. The sequence continues at coordinate 984,281,821 of CM057449.1, forward strand.
TGACCATAATTAGGAGCATCACGCCTGTCATCTAATCTCACCTACCTTCATTAGGAATCTGTTTCTGCTCCTGCTTGGCCCTCCTTACGCAATTACCATATCCTTCTTGATTCACACTTCTCTCCAGGCTCAGGAACCCTTTCCTCCAACTAATTTCCATCCTTCTTCACAACTTGTCATCCCGCTCATCCATGGACCATCATACTTGACCCCTTGACCTCCTGTCCCTCCAGTTTTGGATCTTGCAAGCTGGTCTGGTATCTATTTCACTCCAGTTTGACTGCCTCTGGGACTTCCCTGCTGCAGGTCACCCCTTCCAGTTGCTGCACGTGTTCCATTTTCTTTCAGATGTGGAACCTCCATCCTTCTTTGGTTCATCACCTTCCAGCCTTTCCATTAGTCCAGGTAGCCTTCATCAGATGTAGAACTGAAGTACTTTGTCTACTGGCTTTTGGTGCATAGCTTCACCCTTTGGCCTTCCATAGATCACCTTCTAGTGTTTTGCTACAGCCTTCCACATTCTGCTGCAATTCACTGGGAGCCGATCGATCCTATTCCATCCTGCACAGTATGCCATCCTGCCTCATTCAACTCAACACCTTTCTGGATCAGTCCTTCAGTCCATCAGGATTCAGTCTGGAAGTTCTTTCCATCTCTGGATGGCTACCTTTTCTTCTCCACCTTATAGGCTTGGCACTTCATCCTATCTGCTGTGGCTCTCTTGGGCATCCTACTATATTCCTGACCAGTATTTCTACTCAGGCAACTACTACAGTACCTTCAGTTATCCATCACATACTCCTGCTCTGGCCATCCTTACAGCTCCCATCCACTACTCGATGGATCACTGTTCATTTAATTTGACAAAACTACTTCTAGCTCGCATTTCTTGGGAAACACGCCTCAGAAACTCTGACATTAATTTACAGTTTTTCATACTACCCAGTCAGCTCCCCTCAATCATTTCGGACTCTCATTTGACTGGACACTAGAAACATTCCCATCTCTCACCATTGGATACTCCCTATGAATCTTGCCCATCCAGGCTCTGTGGACTTTCTTGTCTACCATGCCTTACAGGCTATCCTCTCGTGTAGAAAGGATGTAACCTTCTTTATTCATGCTCTGACATACTCTCCATCATCATTCCTCCAGATCCTAGGACTCACAAGACACTTTATGGCACCTCAGAAAGTTCCTAGTTTCATTCTGCAGCTTCCTACCATCACTGAATTCATTGACCATGTTATTAGGCTCTTACTTCCTCAACAGACATTGCTTGTTCTAAGACCTTCCCAGCTGCCTTCCAGAATATTCGTTGTTGGATCTCCACTGCCTATCCTATTGCATGGAAAGGATGTAGCTTAACTTCTTCTATCATGCTCCAACTTACTCCATCATTGCTCCTCTGGATCCCATGACTTGCAAGATAGCCAGTGGCACCTTGGACATTTCCTAGTTCATTCCACAGTTTCCTACCATCACTGAATTTGTTGCCCATGTCATTAGACTCTTACTTCCTCAACAGACATTGCTTGTCCTATGACCTTCCCAGCTGTCTTCCAGAATATTCTTCATTGGATCTCCACTGCCTAGCTACTTACTAATGCCACACCATCCAAACCATCTTTTTTTGGCTTCTGGACATCACCATTCCTCTTACAATCATCGCACTTCTTCATCTAGTACCTTCAGTTGAGTTAACCACCCTTCCTGCAGACCCTCCAGCCTCTCCTTCACAAACCATCTACATTAATCTCTCCAGTAATGACTATCATCAAGAATGGACTCTTCTGATTTCCATCCAGAAATCCACAACCGTTAAGGCGCACTCACTAACCCAGTCTTACCACCCAACCGGTCTCACTCAGCCATAGTACTAAGATCTTCTGGCATTCCACTCTACTCAACCTCACTTCCAATTCAACCTACGGACTCTTCCATATATCTGCCTCCAAGCACCTCTCAAGTATTCCTGTATTGGATTACCTGTAAACTTAACCAACTATAAGTCTCCACAGTGCATCTCATGACAATCATGGCACAGAAATACCTATATTTACTTCAGCCAGCATACCAGCAGAGCAATACAAATATAGTTATGACATCATACCCAATCTAACCATCCAATTCCTTATACCAAACTTCCAAACATTCTCTATAGATATTCAGTTACCATCTGGACCGCATCTGCAAATCTTCCTCCATTTGTCTACCAACCACTCATGGCAGTATTCCTAGCAGGCATCAAAAGACTCTCCTATATTCATTTTATATTTATTAATGCTTACATACCTACTCATTGCTCACTACTAAATTCTTTCTTCCAGACTTACCTTGACAGTCAATCCTTACACAAGTTGGATCATTCAACTATGACTTCCCATATCATCATATTTCCCATTGGTCTCTGCCTGGTACCATATCAATCAAATCATATTCTCCCTGCTCTTACACTCACACCATCCCTCTGAACAAGCATCCTTCATCACCTCAGAAATCTGGACGTCATTCGTCCTTCTTCAACTGGATCTGCTTCACATTTAGGATTCTACCACTCCTTCAGGAAAACCTACTCTTCAACCTCAGGATCATCATTCAATCTGCATCTTCCGTGGATCAAGGAGGGACTATCATCTCTCCAAGAAGGTCACCTTTCTCAAATTAGCTATGATTACTAGAACCTAGGTCCTTCTCCTCTTAGTATGCCCAGAGGATGGGCAGACCACCGGTCATGTGTCCTCAGCGGTTTCCTCCACCTGGGGTTTTTTTCCTCTCCTAAGTGCCAGGGTGGTCATACTCTCCATGAGTTGGAGGAGGTATCTTTTGGGGCATCCTATTCCCTACAAATTACTACCCACATATCTACTACCCAAGGGTGGGAATAGAGTTAAGCCACAAAAAGTACTACAAATTACACAAGCACTATATACCCTATTGCTATTCCACAAACATTGAACTTACTGTTTGCCCCCTCACCACTGATTTCACAATGCAAGTCTGAAACTGTCAATCCCTGCCAAATTTCTAGAGGTGTATCCCTGTCACATTTCAATATTGAGTGTTCTTGCCACATTTTAAGATTGTGCTTCCCTGACACATTTTTTGCTTGCATGTCTTCCCTCAATATTTTGAATTTGAGAGCCATTTTGACATTCCATAGCTTTCCTTGGTGCTGCATTCCACAATGTCCTACTGCTGCATTCTAGAGTACAGTATCATGCAACTGAACATTGTAGAAATGTATGTACTGCACCCAACCCAGTATAGGTGTTGTATTAAATTAAGCTTTTAACCACAGTTTCTTAAACATTAGAGAAACAAGTCCTATAAGGTTGCTGACATGTAGAACAAGGCTGTGAGTTCTGTTTTTGACATCATCGGTAGCTCTTCACTGAAATTGGCTTATTTGAACAGGGAGTGAAATCAGGGTTACAAAATGGCTCCTAGGTTTTAAATGAAGTAACTTAGAGATCTAAAGTGTTGTATTATGAGAATTATTGGGGATATTCTGATTCTAATTCTCTAATATAGAACTTTTGGATTGAACCACTCTTTAAAATAATGAAGATGTCAAGGACTGAGGTCCAAGAATACATTTCAGTAAATTTTCTGAGGTTCTTAATAACTGGGGCTTCATATACTTCAGCTGACATCCATTATAAAAAGGAGAGCTGGATGGATGGGAGCAAATCAGGTGTGCTCTGAGCTTATATTGTGCTTTTACATTGTTTGTCCACTGATCCCATCGACTTTAGAATATTGTGCTTTTATTTTTTGTTCACTGATCCCCTTGACTTTAAAAGTCTCAGAGAACTTTTTAAAGAGTTTTTTTAATCAGATTTAAATAGTCTTGACCGTTATTTTCCTGCTGATTATTTTGAAAAATGCACAACATTAGTGTGTAATTCATTTTGCAGCCTTTCACCTCCTCACGCAGAGCTATGCGGCCCTGAGGCAACTGCCCCAAAGTGCTTGGTGTGAGCTGTAGGGATCTGGATACATCTAGGAGATCCAGAAGAGCTTTTGAAGTGACAAGCCTCCATAAGCTGTTGAGGGCTTGCACAACTGAAACCTAGATTTTAACTCTGCACTGAATTTCGAGAACTTTGTCAGTATTACCTGGGACTGCTGGTTGGAGACTCTTGAAGGCTCTTGGAAAACTCAAAGGACTAGTTGGATTAGAAATTACCAGATGTCTATTTGGGTTGGAACTGAATGATCAAGAAATTTTGAGAATCTCTGAATACTTATTCAGGAAGTTTCTTTTTGTGTTCCTCACAGATCAATACATTTTAAGTTGACCAGAAACCAGATTACATGACTCTTCAAATATTCTGGCATTGAGCTGCCTTGCCACACTTGGAAATAAAGAAGCATTACTTTTTTTTTATTTTATTTATGTTTATTTGTAATTTGATTTCTGGGTAGGAGCAAGTGAGCCAAATGTCCCTTTTCAGGCTCGCCCACACCAAAAAATATATTAAGCATAAAATACATAGAATTTCAGTAAATACAATACAAAACATATTATATACAATTACAAACATTTTAAGACATCAAATATTGATGCAAACATTTCTTAAATACATCATTAGAATATAACTTACAAATGGTGTCACATAGCTTGTTCCAGTAAGTTGTGGCAGCCATAGGGAAGGCACAAGATCCCATTTTAGTTTGACAAAATCAAGTTTGCGAAGCCATTGCCTTACATTGCCTTACATGAACGTAGATTTTTAAAATCATTTAAAATTACCAAATCATTTAAAGAAAAAGTTTAAACAAAAAGAATTGCTTTATGAAAAAAATATTAATTTGAGCACCCAGAGAAAGCCAGCCTAAATCAATGTAGAGAGAACAATGATGCGTATGGTCTGGAGCAAGCAAAAAAAATGGCAGATGTAATTTTAAGCAACAATTAAGTACTGAAGCTCTTTCAATCTGAAGCAGGTGAAACAAAATTACAGCTGTTATTATAAGCAACACTGAAGTGCTGAAGCTCTTTCAAATTCAGACCATAAAAAGGTGAGAGACATGATCAAAAAGTTGCAACAATGACCCATTTACAACAGATTTATATGTTTGAAAAGAAAAATTGGCCTTCAGTTTGTAAAGAACACCAAGTATTTGGTTTATATTTTTTGCAGACTAATTTTACATGGTTTGAAAAAGACAAAATAGGATCTAACAAAACACTAAAATATTTAGACTGTTGAAGTTGCCCAGTTATGTTTCCCAGGGTATCATAAGGTTGAATATTTTGACTACCATTCAATAAAGATTTAGACCCAAAAAGCATAATTTCTTTTACATTAAGAACCAAAGAATTATTATTAAACCAGTTACATACAGTACAAAAATCCTTCATCAAATGACAAGAAATCCCCTCAACATCCCTTGACTTACAGTATACTATCAAATCATCTGTGTAAAGCAGAGCATCAAAATTTGTACAGATGTTTAGAACAGAGCTGACACAGAGGGAAACATCAGGGGGTCCAGCAATGGAACCTTGAAATTCTCCCCCCACCAACCACATGAGATGAAGAAAAAGAAGAATCGACTCCCACAAACCGAGAGTACCTGGTTAGGTAGATTTGTAACCAAAAAATAACATTTGTTGATAAGCCAAAACTCTTCAGATTTTCACAAAGCAACTTATGATCAATAAGGTTGAATGCCTTGGTCAGGTCCACAGACACCACCCCCTGTGAGAAGACCTGCTTCCATACAACAGAGGACAGAGTCTGTGAACCTCACAATGGTAGTCCCAGTCCCACTACCCTTCTGAAAGTCATGCATTGTTGAGAACAATCCTGCCTATAGCCCTCCAAATATGAATTAAGCTGGCTAGAGACAATCTTCATCGATTTTGCTTCTAGGATTTACACTAGACATGGGGTGAAAGTCATGTTAAATATATTTATTTCAAAGCTCATTGTGGGTTTTGATCATGGATTATTTGCTTATTTATACTTACTTATTTTTTTAAAATATAAGTATACCTTAGCATATGCATTAGTACATATCAGTATATTTATACAATTGCAAATGCTTGGTGATTATTTGGCAATTGGCTGGTCAGTTTAAAATTCCTGTTAAACATGAAGAACTCAGATGTAAGCTGCCAATATATTGTGCATCACCTGTGTGAATTTGGATAGCAGATGGGTAGGATGCAAAGCAGCCTAATACTAGAAACCTAGTTCAGAATGCCAGCAATGACCATAAGGAAACTGGTGCTTGGTTCCCCTTGTATTTAGTTGTCTATGATTAAAATGTTTAAATAAGTCTACCCTCCATTAGTAAAGTTATCTTAGCTGAGGAGATACTGCTATCAGTGGTGAAGGAACATACGGTGGCACCAGCCTGGATGCAACACAGTGTCTCACACTACTGAATGACAAACAGGATTAACTGCCATTGAAATTGCTCTGTTTGCTGCAGTAACTCTACTGCGGTATGCTGCAGTTGTGTGTTGCTTCCAGGCCAGCACCACTGTAGTTTTATTTAAACATATGAACATATTAAAATGCCAGCAGAACCAGGCCTTTATGGTCTATCGAGTCTGCTTGAATGTGCAGCTAGCCCCTCAACTTGTAGCTGCCCCCTACTCTCTTCATCGTAACACTCCCCCTCACCCTGTTGCAATCCCTCTTAAAGCCACTCACTGTTCTACAGGATACCACGCCCTCGGGCAGAGTATTTCACCTGTCCACCACCCTTTCTGTGAAAAAATGTCTCCTGATTTCCTTCCTGAACCTTCCCTCCCTCCAGCCTCAGCTGATGCCCTCTCGTATCCTTCCCTCTTCTAAGCTGGAAAATTCCTTCTATAGTAACCTTATTTATCCCCTTAAGGTATTTAAAGGTTTCAATAATATTCCCCCATCCCTCCTCTCCTCAGGGAGTACATGTTCAGCTCACCCAGTCTATCTTCATAGGACTTTCCCTCCAATTTCTGGATCATCTTTGTCACCCTACATTGCACCCCCTCCAACAATTTGATATCCTTCTTCAGGAACAGATGCTAGTTCTGCATGCTATACTCCAGGTGAGGCCTGACCAGGGACCTGTACAGGGGAAGGATCACCTCCATATTCCTGGAGGAGATTCCCCTCACTTTACACCCTAGCATCCTATTGGCCTTTGCTGCTACCTTCCTGCACTGAGCTGAGTTGTTCATGATGCCCATTATAAGCACCCAACAGATCCTTTTCCTCCTCACTACTTTCCAGCTGCCCCCTCCCAGCTGATCGTTCCTTCCCTGATTTCTAGCCCCAAAGTGCAGTACCTTGCACTTCTTGGCATTGAACCCCAGCTGCCATGTTTTTGACCACTCCTGCAGTTTGGTCAGGTCCTCTTGCAGCCCCTTCCACCCCTCGATATCATCTACCACAGCTCCCATCTTCGTATTGTCAGTGAACAGACTGATCTTCCTCCAGACCCTGTGTGAGATAATGGCTATAAATATCCCAAACAGTACTGGTCCCAGTACCGATCCCTGTGGCACCCTGTTTCTCACTTCCCTTGGTGATGAAAGTCCCCCCACCACCACCATCCTCTGCTGCCTTCCATGCAGCCAGTTGATGGTCCATTTGACCATCTTTGTTTCCACCCCTATATATTCCAGCTTCCTCCCTAGCTTCCCATGCGGTACAGAATCAAAGGTCTTGCTGAAGTCCAAATAGTGGACATCCACCACATGGCTCCTGTCCAGTTCCCTGGTCACCCAGTTGTAATATTCAATTAGATTTGTCTGGCAGGATCAACCTGAGACAAACCCATGTTGATGACTGTCCTGGAGATCATTGTTCTCCAAGAAGGCCACCAACCTCATTGTTTCCCTACTCATATTGAGCATGAACCACACCAAGTGGTGGTCGCTCCCAGCCAGAGGGTCCTCCACACCCAGATCTCTTACAGCATCCCCATTTGAAAGTACCAGGTCCAGAGTCCTCTCAAGTCTAATCAACTCATGTACCGACTGCACCAGGAAGCTGCCCTGAAATGCCTCTAGTATGATCTGCTCCCTCTCACTCATGGTGACTGGAGTGCACCAATGCACCACAGGAAGGTTGACATCCCCCACCACCACTGTGTTCCCCATTCCTACAGACCCTTCTGATTTGCTCAGCTAGCTCTCTTTCTAGGTCCTCCCCTTGCACTGGTGGTCTGCACACTACCCCCCCATGCTCAATGTCTTACCTCCCAAGTCCTGCAATTGCATCCATAGGGCTTCTGTTCTGCTTTCCTCACTCTCCTCCCTTAAACACATTATCCCTTCTTGTACATAGATGGCCACATCCCCCCTTTCCCTTCAGCCATATTCTTCCTGAATATTCTATACCCTGGGATCATCATATCCCAGTCCCGGTACTGCGTAGCCCATGTTTCTGTGATAGCTGCAATGTCCATCCTCCTCACTGCCAAGATAGCCTGCAACTCAGCTGACTTATTACCTAGGATCTTTGCATTCAATGTGACCACCCTCCACACTATTTCCTTCCTTGCTCTGCCCTGGTTCCCCCCCTACACCCCTGTCCCTCTACCCTGACTCCTCCCCTGTTATCTTGGGGGGTAAGTTCATCAGACTCCCCTCTCTGGGTTCCCTGCCTACCAGCTGTCCACTCACCACCCCCCACCTAGTTTAAACTCACCATTGCTGTTATGTACCACCCTGTCCCCTGTTTCAATGTTCCCTTCCCCTCCCCGCTCCAGTGTAGCGTGTCTCCTGCGTATAGATCACTGTTGTTTCAGGTTCCTCCCCAGCCCCCACTAACCTGCACCCCCTAGAGTGACACCATTCCCCCAGCCATGTGTTGAACTCTCTAATCCTCCCTTTTCTCACCATACTCACCCACAACACTGGGAGCACCTCTGAGAATGCCATTGATTCCCCCAGCTCCTCACACACCCTTTCCATTTCCTTGAATCTCTCCCACACAACTTCCACCATTTCCCCCTCCAGGTTGTACATACCCATGTGCACCACAAGATGCAGTTTCCTTCTCCCCCTCCTTGCACATTTCAGAATTGCCTGCCCTGCCCTGCCCGTCATTAACCCAGGTATGGACTCCACCCATATATGACTTTGCTTTTCCCCCTTACTTCCCCATCTTATCCCTTTTAGTATGGAATCCCCTAGTAAGTACTAGTATCCCCCCTCATCATGCCTCATTCCCACCCCCACCCTGCTGCCAAGGTACCTATCTGTGGAGTCCACCACCTGTGTAGCACTGCCCTTCTCCCATGGCTCCCTCTCCCCCCACCCTTGATCAATCCCCCTCCTCCCTCCTGCTCCTTCACTATCCTCCAGAGCCTCCCATCCTCACTGGACCCCCCCACTCCCTCTGCCTTTCACATCCTCCCTCTCAGCCCTTTCCCTCTCCTTCATCTCTGCTCCCTTTGACCTCCCTTCCAGCTGTGCCCCTTCCTCCTTTACCCTTGGCTCCTTCCTCTGACCTACTTCCATCCCTTGTGCCTTCCCCACTCCTGCCCCCTCCTGGCGATCCTTTCCCTGTCCTCCACCACCAATGTTGCCAGGACCGCAAACCTATTACCTGCCCCCACTGCCTTGCTGTGTGCTGGCTCTTCCCCCCTGATTACGGCCCTCCCTACAGTGCCTGGTCTCCTGTTTGGTTTGGTCCTGCATCCCTTGTCACTTTTGACCCGATGTTTCTCTCATGTGGTGCCCTCATGTTACCCCTTGGGGTGGCACTCTTGCCCCATTAGCCCCCTCCCTCCTCCCATCCTCTCCAACTCCCTACCAAGCCACAACACGTCCTCCTCCTCTAGCCTTCTCAGCCTGTGACAGATTTAAAAAAAAAATTGCTGAAACTAATAAGGCATGTGTACAACAGCTCATAGCATTCAGATGTTTAGCAGTGGCACATAGACAAGTAGTTCCTGAGGGTCAGACAGTAATTAATTCCTGAATCTCCATCCACCATGTAGCTCAGGTTCGCTGTGGGAAGCCTATATAAAGTAATCTGAAATAAATAATCATACAAAAAATAGACCAATGATAAAGTTATTATAGAAGGGTTTTTAAATGACTTCTGTCTAGCAAGCATACATTAGCTAGTGAAAAACACATTTGAAAACCTCTTTATTAGCTCATTAGTTAGTTATTTTCTTATTTTAATTAATTTTTATAATGTATGGTAGAACGCTGTTAACCTTAGGAAATGATGATTATACTATCGATGTGACGTAGTAATGTTGTTAACCTATCAATGTTATGTCACATCGCTAGGTTAACAACGGGGATCGGTCTGCGCATGTGCGTGCCTTTTTACTCTCAGGAACTGGACGGATGCACGGAGCGTATGGAAGGAAGGACCCAATGGCAGTGACTATTTCAAGTTCAAGTTCAAGTTTATTGCAGGAAAACTCCATTGAGCAAGCTCATTCACAAGGAGGTCCTGTGACATAAACACTAAAAGTACAAACACAGATAGGTAATAACAGTATATACATGAAATACACGTTACATGATGCAGGCTGGATATACATACAAGGGTACCACATAGGGTGACCGCATGTGGTAAACATTGATATGAGACAGGGAAGCGACTTATAGGGTCGATACTGATAAATGAAACATGATGACTGGTGTGATTTGATTTAATCAAATCAAATCAAATCAAATATACAGTATTTTGGCAGCTAGGACAAACAACAGTCTACAACTGATATGGGAGGGAGGAGAGATTTGATAGGAGTAGCAGTGGAGCGTAAGCAAGATAAAGCCAGGAGTAGAAGGGGAAGGGAAAGCAGTTAATATGACAAATCAATTATACCTTACCAGTGGATAAATATGGCACACATGGGGAAGAAGAGACTTAATGACAGTTACAGGTGTCTTTTATTTTGGCTGAACTTAGCGATTTGTAGAAGTTTATTGAAACTGTGCTAGTTAGTTTCAGCACGGTTTGTAATTGGTTCCAAATGGAGGGAAGGGCATATGCAATATACGTTTACAAAGATCCGGCGTCCTTGGTATGTCAAGCATAATAAAGTCAGATTTTCTATCTAGGATGCACTATGTGAGATACTAATAAGGGAAGAGATAGCTTGCCAATTTCTGCAGGAGCAGTTTAAGAGTCCATAGCCCAGCATGGAGCAGGCGTCTAGTAGTAAGGGATGTCCAACCAACAGCTGCATATAAGTCACAGTGGTGCGTAACGGTAAGGGAGTTGGTAATGGAACCGTAACGCACGGTGATAAAGGATGTCCAGTTTACTTAGATTTGCAAGTGGTGGAGGAATAGATTACATCGCCATAGTCCGTGTAGGGGAGAAAAGGTATCCGTACAAGCTTGTTTCGAGTTTCAAGGGGAAAAGGGGCCTATTTCTGTAGAAGAAACCTAACCCTTTGCTTAACTTCTAGAGACATCTTCGATGTGGTCACTGAAAGATAATTTATTGTCGATCCAGATACCTAGATATTTAAATTTGGTTACAACTTCCAGAGGCTCGTTTAGCGTGGTGACAATGAAGTCTTGGGCAAGAGTATTCGGGGCCTGAGACAGTGCTACTTGAGGAGAATATCATCGCTTTAGTCTTCTTGGCATTGAGCAGAAGCTTTGTCTTTATTAAATTATGCTCAAATTGTGCGAAGTCCACTTGAAGCACTCCCTTGACTTCAGATAACGATGAGCCAGAAGTATACAACACAGTATCATCTGCAAAAAAGTGCAGATTGGACGTAGATATGTTAGCATCTAAGTCATTGATGTACAGAGAAAACAAGATAGGGCCTAAGATGGATCCTTGGGGGACTCCTCTTGCAACTGGCAAGGCAGCAGAAAAAAAGCCTTCCACCTTTACTTTTTGGAATCTTCCAGTTAGGTAGCTAGAGAACCACTGGGTGGTATGGTATGTGGCACCCAACTTTGCAAGGCAATTGACTAATAGTTTGTGATCAACAGTATCAAAAGCTTTGCTAAGGCCCAAAAAGATTGCACCAGTTACCTTCTTAGCATCTATAGCAGAGATCCAATCATTGGTTACTTTTGCTAGTGCAGTGATTGTGCTATGATTAGCCCGGAAGCCAGATTGAGCTGGAGTTAATGAGAGAGAAGGTTTAAAGTGAGATTTTAACTGAATATGGAACTGCTTTTTTCGAGAACTTTAGAAAGGATAGGCAATATGGAGATAGGCCTATAGTTGTTTACATCGCATGGGTCACCAGATTTAAATAGAGGGAGGATATGTGCTGATTTCAGCAGGACGGCACAGTGGCAGATGTAATGGAAAGATTGAAGATGTGGAGAATTGAGACAGTGAGATGGGCATAGCCTGACCTTAGGAAAAAGGGTTCCAAGCCATCGTCCCCTGCACTTTTTTTGGTGTCTAAGTTAAGAAGAGAATCTTCTACTTCTTTATAAGTTATCTTGCGCAGTTGGAAGGGACTGGGTCCAGGACTAGATGTGGCGGGAGGGGTATGCTGGCTCACCGCAGCATCAGCATAAGGTGACGAGTCAAAGCTAATCCAGCTGTGGCAAAGTGGGAGTTAAGTTCCTCCAGGATTAGGGACTTGTTTTCCACAATCTTGCCACTTATGACTATCTTTATTGGGACAGAGGGGCCGGGTGAGTCCTTCTATAGCTTTGATAGTCTTCCATATTTTATGAGGGTTACCTTAGCTTGTTCGAGAGTAGAAATATAATAGTTAGCTTTTAGCAGAGCAAAGTTTTTTCACAGTTATTCTGGCTGTTCTAAAGGCCTGCCAATCCAAGATTCTTTGAATGTCTAGCTTTAGCCCAGAGCTTATCTCGAGCTATAAGGGCTGCCTTGAGATCCGAGGTGAACCAGGGATTGGAATTGTTCCGTACCCTTACTTTGATGAAAGGGCATGCTTATTTATTATTGTAGTGAGTTTGTCATTAAGGATGCAAGCTGCCTTGTTGACATCTTTGGCTAGGTAAAGATCTTGCCATCTGATCATGCTCAGGTCAGATAGAGTTTACTGCACTGAATTTGCGAAGGATCTTTTTGTTATAAAGATGGTTGCTGGCTGGGCCTTAATTTGAGATCTTATGCAAGCAACAATTCCATGATCGCTCATGTCGTTGTGAAACACTGCCAAATGAGATATTTTGTGTGGATGGGTGGTCAGTACCACATCTAGAATGGAACTGTTGGCAGTATTTAGAGTGTTGTTCCTAGTAGGTTCTCTGACTAATTGCCCAAGACCTAGCTTGTCACAAAGGGATTTGAGGCATGGATCTAGGTGACAGCCAGTCCATATTTAGATCTCCTAGAAATATTGTTTCAGTTTTTGCATCTGCGAACATGGATTTCAAAAGATTAAGGACTTCATCACCACCAGACGGGGGTCTGTAGCCACCTAGGATAGTGATACATTCCAAGAAGGGGAGATGAAGGCTCAGCGAAACTAACTCAAATTCCTTGGCTAGAGATTTGCAACTAATATTGGTGACCAAGTACTTAGATTTGGCATAGATAACCACACCCCCGCCTCTAGACTCTCTATCTGCTTTAAACAAATAGTAGCCCTGCAGTGATATTTGTTGATCAGTGTCGTCTTTTAACCACGACTCAGTAATTATGATAGTCTGGGTTAACGTGTAGTGTGCCAGGCTTGCAGCTCGTACAAGTTTTTAGGCAGGCTTAAAGTTAAAAGTACTTTAGAGTAAAAGTAAAGAGCCGTTTTTCCCTTTTCTTAAGGACCATACTGATCAAAAAACAATGTATGGTCCTTCTAACGGCAACCAGTTAATGTTAACCATCTCAAGGTTGCCATGGCAATGTAAACCTCTCGAGCTTCGCTCTCGAGGTTTACATGGTCACCCTGGCAACCTCTCAAGGGTTAACAGACCGGTTACTGATAGAAGACCATACATTATCCTCTATATTATATTATTAAGTTAATTTGGTTAACCTTGAGCAAGTTCTTAATGGAATTTCAGGTGTTTTAAAGGTCCAGTACCTTACAGTTCTATTTTTTTCTAGGCATATGAGACACTTGTCATGCATTTAACTTTTTCTGAAGGCAGAATACTTAAAAGACATTACCACATATACAGAAGAGAAGAAAAATAAGTAACTGCACCAATTTTTTAGAGACAGCGGGTGGGATATTCAGACTGTGCCAAAAAGATGTGCAATAGAGGGAGCAGGCACAAGTCCAGTGCACCATGGCGCAATGGGCGTGATATTCAAACCATGCACAGGCCAAGGTGCGCCTGCACAACGTGGCTGAAAATTGCACCCGATGCACCATAACGCAATGAGGGATGCTCAACAGAGCTGGGGAGATGAGCAATAGCACCCCTAGGGATGCGCAGGAACAAAGACAGGAAGCATCTGTGCAGCAGCCATGGATGTGCCATGTGCCGAGGAGCATGCATCAGGAAAAAGAGACCAACCCCCCACCCTCCACCATGGTAAGGCCCCCAAGAGCTGCACAACCAGACTTGAGCAGGGTGGACCACCAGCCCATGAACCCCAGTGCTAATCCAACAGCAGATGTGGGCCAGCAGTCCCCACCCACTGGGCAAGGTGCCCCTGCACCGTCTCCCAGCCAACAGAGACTGGAACACAAGGATGGCCAGGATCCACCCATGTCAAGGCACCACACCAATGCTGACCACCCCAGTACAGTGAGTCTGAGACACCTAGCCCAGAAGCATGACTAAACAGTGCATGGCACTGAAGGCATTCCACCACCACCATGACAATGCATCCTGTCATCCCATGGCACCATGCACATGCACCACACCCCACCATGACCAGCCCCCGCATGTGGTGACACCATCCACTGCCACCACCACAACCCACACAAGGCCCTCCTGTATGGCCCCCACAGAGGCACAGTAAGGTGGTTGACCTGGCAGCAGTACCCGAGGGACCCCATATGTGATAAGGCCTTCCCTGGACACCACCACCAGCAGGAAGGCACTCCAAACACAGGACCGTGCATGGCCTGCCACCCATGCACACACCCCGACCCAGCACTGGCCCCACCAGACAGCAGAGCACCCTACTATAGTGCATGGAGGCATGCGCCACACAGGTGGCAACACAGGGCACACACAATGCCCCCCAACACAGTCTCATGGGTACTCCATCAAACAGCCACACATAGTGGTGCAACAGATGCTGCCATCATGAGGCCCATGGTGCCATGTACCTGTGGCCTGCACACCACCATGGTGCTGGCGAGCCTGCCATGTGGTATTCGTGCCATTAACAAGGCCACTGCCCGCATGCAGCAGGACCCCATGTGACAAACACCAGACCACAGGCAGTGCCCAAGTCACCATAGACTGCATGGAGGGGGCCTACAACAGCACCTCCCACAGTGGCAACAGGGGCAGATATGCAATAGACCAGGGGTCAGGATGCCAGCTGCCAGGGCACCGTGCCTAGAAGGTGGCTGGTATGGACTGCCCCCAATGTCACATCAGCATCCATGCATGTGGTGGTGGGGTTGGCATGACTGTGCATACCACAGACACACAAGGGGCACAGCTGCACAGGCATGGCACACACTGCCAGGGGCAGCTGGGACATAGCACATGCACCACAGCCAGCTGCACACAGGCAAACAGTGCACAGGGCACACCACACATTCCCTGGACAGAGCCCATGGCCCCCACCCACACCAGTGAAGGATTCCCACCAGACACACCCATGGCAAGGCCAGCACCACCCCACAGTAGCCATGCGCACCACTGCAGCAAGACTCCATGTACCCACTGCAAATCAGAGACCAACATGGACATAGTTGTAAAAGCATACAGTATATTAAGAATGAACAAACAACAACAGAAACTATGTACACGTATATACACAATGGGGAAGGGGATGGGCAAGGCCACAACAAGGGGGGGCAGGGGACAATGGGAAAGGCAAAGGTGAGGGACATGGTGGTGTGGGGTTCAGTTCAGGGAGAGAATGTTCATGGGCATGAGCTTCAGGCTCTACTGGTGTCCCTGGACTTCTCTGTCCACCCTGTGGTGCCCTCTGTGCTGCTGATGGTCACCACGGTCCATACTCTGCAGCAGCTCCAGCATGGCGCGGGTGACCTGCAGTATCTCCTGTAGGAGCCGCCCCATGGCTGACCAGCGTGGTCCACCTAGGACAAGAGAGCAGAATCAGTATGAGTGACTGGCCAGACCAATGCAGTCCACCAAACATGCACGGCATACATCAGTGGCCTGTGCCCCTGGGATGGCAAGCAACCACCCACATGATCCACCTACCTGGGCACCCACAGCCATGCAAACTGCTGCACACCAGCACCGCCCATGCACCGCACAGCACCATAATGGCCGTCCAGCATCATGGCAATGCAGTGGGATGGCAGTGGCATGGCCAGGCACCGAGTGCACCCACATCCCACCTGCAACCCCCACCCACATATGCAGACCCACAGGATGGTGTGGAGGGCACCGTGGGACATGCACAGCTGTAGGGGCCATGTGCAGGGCCATGCCTCACCACTACCACTGCAACCCACCATGCACAGGTGTAAAGGGAATCATGGCACTCACCTGCATCCCAGTCAGCAGGGCACTGCTGACCACTGGCACCACCACTGTGCCCTGACTGCATGGCCACACCTCCAGTGTTGACCTGACCGCTATGCTCCTGGGCCATCTGGGCCCTACGGCAGTCCTCTGGGCCTAGTGGGGAAACATGGAGAGAGTCTCATCAGTACACTTATGACCCATAGCCCCTCCAACAGTGTGTGTGGCAGCACAGCCCATCTGTGCGGTGGCGCAGGGTGTACATGATGCACACCCACAACCGGCAACACAGGCCCTGGCCACCCCCCCCAGCAGCATGGCCTGCTGAACACTGTGCAACCAGGACAGATGGACAGGACTAGTGATGGTGAAGGAGAACCTACCTGGCCATGGCATGGCTCCCCGTAGGGCATGTGCCTGCAGTCACCCAAGGTGCTCGGGGTCACACCACTGGAGGTCCCCATAGAGGTGGCAACACTGTTTTGTGGTCCTACAGCTACCTGTAGCTCCTCAAGTCCTTCTGCTACCTCCTGCCACACCTCTGTGCATGGCCTCAGGAGGGGAACCTGCCCAAACAGGGCACCTGCATGGGGCTCGACAAGAGCCACCAGGTTCACCAGCTCTACCGCATTCCAAACTGAGGCTCTGGTGTGCGGCATCATGCAGCATCTGCTGAGCTCAAAATGGGACCCAGTAGCACACATGCCCCATGTGCGGAGGCAGTGCAGTACTGCATTGCCGGTTGCAATCGCACTGGCACTTGACTGCGCAATAGAAGGGCAGCCATGCAGCTGCATGGCACCTAGAGGGCAAAGGGCAACCGCAGGGTCAAGGGTCTGTCCACACACAGAGTGCCACAGTGCAATTGGGAGGCCCCTGCAGGGAGCATGGTAGGATGCATGTGTGTGACGCCATGCAGTGGCCTACTGTGCAGAGGCGCCATGGCGCCCATGGTGCACCGTGGCATGTGTGATCAAGACATATTGCCCACGAGCACCACAGCACAGTAATGGCAGTGCTCTGTACTGCCTCCCATGCACAGTGCAGTTGCTGCACCTCTAGAATAGGCGGCAGCACCATGGGCATGCATAGTGTGGTGCTGATTGCGCACATCACAGTGGTGCGCCACAGCCTGAGCATGCTCAACACCATTGTGCAAGGTGCAACAGCATGATATTCAGCCAGGTTATGCTAATCAGCTCATGAGCCAATCCGTGGTGCATCCACTGCATTTGCATCCCATTACAGTTGCGCATGCCCTCATTTGCATGCGATGTGCTATAAAAGCGATCAGGAAATGCACAGGCCATGGATCAGTATTGCAGCCTTTGGAGGTAAGTGCCATGCTGTGGAAACATGAGGACAGTGGTCTGGGAGGGCTGTATGGGACTGCACAGTCCATGGTAACACCTGCCCATCCCCCCAGGCACAAGCAAGACCGAACGCGAGGATGATGAGGAGAAGGGGAGGGTGTGGAAGAGGAGGCCCAACTTCACCAGGGCAGAATCAGATGCCCTGTTTGAGGCTTACCTCAACAGGGAGCCACTGCTCAGTGAACAGAGGGGCATACCACAGGCCCGTGCGGCGGCGTGCAGTGAGGTGGCTGATGCCATCAACCAGCAGGGCAGCCACCAGCGTTCCATGCAGGAGTGCAAGAGGAAGGTTGGCACGGACAGGAGGCAGATCAAGGATAAGGTGGCTGCCATCAGGGCAGCACATGCTGCCACTGGTGGGGGCCAACAAGACATGCCCCACCTGACGCCACTGGAGGAGCTGGCTGGCAGCATGCAGCATTGTGCCATTGAGGGAGTTCCTGGCAGAGGCTTCCAGATGGGCAACAGCCCATCACTACATGGTAGGACTGGTGCTGGCAGTGTGTGAGTGGCAGGGGGGGCAGGCCCCAAGTCCAGGCAGAACCACTAATAGTACTGTGTTCCTTTACAGCTCCTGAGCATCTACATAGGGCAGTGGTGGGGGGTGTGTCCACCGAGGGGGCAGCCCTGGAACTGGTGGAGCACCCATCTACCTCCACAGGTGTCTGAGGGACTGACCGCCTGCAGCCCTGTACATCTGTCTGGACTGATGCCTGTGGTGCGGGTGCAGATGTGGCCCTGGCTGTGTTCCAGCGTGTTGCCACTCATGGTGTCTTGTGTGCTGGGACACAGATCGGGGCCGACTCCAGCACCGATGATGACTTGATGCATGTCCCGGAGAGTGATGTTAGTGGGACACAGGGGGGATCCCATGGATGGCATCCACCCAGGTGGCAGTGCAGGCAGCGCTGGTGTAGTTGCCTGCCCACCAGCCCTTGTCCAGGCTGTGGCTACAGGATCCAGTGGGGCTGCACTGGTGTGCAGTGACAGTAGTGGGGCTGTTGTCACCACTGTGGCCACGCCGGCTGTGCCTGGTGATTGGCAGCCAGAGGGGGCAGTGACAGCAGCTGGACAGTGTTGACATGGGGATGGGGCAGGGGGCAGCAGTAGTGCACCATGTGAGGATGTACCCCAGGAAGGCACCGCACGTCAAGGGGCATTGTGCCGCAGGGCCAGGAACAACATGGGGGCCAGCATGCTGGCCATGTGGATGACCCCTTGGATGAACACAGCTGTATACTGCAGGCCTCAGTGGATCAGCAGGTGCGGCTCATGGATGTGGTGGATAAACTCTGTGTGGAGCTGTGCCAGGCAGAGGTGCGGTGCAGCAGGGACCATGCCCTGCTCCTGGCAGAGCTGGCCCAACAGCAGGTGGATGTGACAGCAGCCATTGACAGGCAAACCACTGTGTTGGTGACTGGCCATGGCTACACTGGCTGACCGGCTGTGTGCCCATCTGCAGCACATCCCGCAGGGTGCATTGTCCACCACCCTGTTCTCAGCATTGGGTGACTCCTGCCATGTCGATGCCAGGTTTGGCTGTGGGCATACCAAGCATGCCTGGTGCCAGCATGTTCAGTGGCCTGCAGACACCTGCATGGACACGGTCATGTTCAAGCAGTGTCAGCCCTGGGGGCCCTTCGGTGCCACTCTATGAGGCCACTGGTCAGCCTGGTATGGCTGGCAGGTCTCGTTGGGGCTGCCCATGCATCCGTGGTGGCTGTGCTACTGTGTTGCATGCCTGACCCTTCCCCCTCCACAGCCATTGTCTGCCACTGCCCAGTGTGCACTGCGGTGCTCTGTGTGCATTTTATGGGTGTGGTGCCCTGTTCTGCACTCACACAGTCCCTGTGCACACTCTCCCAGCTGCTGGCCACTGTGGCATGTGCATGATGATGCCAGTGTAGCGCTGTCCACCACTGTGCAATAGTGCTCAGCATCTGAGGCACGCACAGTGCCAGCCACTGGGTGTGGGTGTGTTGGGTCCTCTGGGGGTGTGGAGGGCCTGTAGGGGTCAGCATGCCTGTGGCCCTGTGGGCATGGGTAGGGGTGTGTGTGCCTGTGTGTGCATGTCGCATGCAGCCCTGCTGTTCCCTGCCTTTGTGTGCAGTCACCTGTCTATTCCCATGCCCCTGCCGCCGACCTTCCCTGGTGTCCACCCCTGCCTGTCTGTGGGCTGTGCCCTTGCCCTTGGTGCATGCACATGGCTCTTTTGACCTACCTGTGTGGTCTGAATGCTCCTCTGCAATGGTGTCTTAGTGCTGCTGGGCCATCCGGGCCAGCCAGGGATCCCATCGCCAAGGGGATGGCAATCCGTGTTGTGGGGTGTGCCTCATTGTACTGTTGCTGCACTAGGGTTGAGTGGTGCCGGTATGGTGTGAGCAGCCAGGACCATAGCGGGTACCCACTGTCACCTGTGTGTAGAGAGGTATCATTAGCATGGTGGTCTGTGACACTGTGCCACTGGCCTTCTTGGCCATTCCCCATGGCACCCCTGCCCATACCCCCACACACACCCCCATCTGCACCCATCATCCAGCATGCAGTGCATGCACACCTACCAGATGGCCAGTGGGGATGTCCCCACTCTCAAACCTATGGCACAGTGTGGACTGGTGCCAGATGAAAGCATCATGTGCTCCCCCAGGGTGTGTGGCACAGACATTGATTATGCACCCCCTGGCATCGCACACTGCCTGGTAGTTGACACTCGGGTAACCCTTGCGGTTGATGTCTGCCACCCCCTCCGGGCCAGGTGGCATGTGGATGCCAACATGGGTGCAGTCTATGGCCCCGAGCATGCCAGGCAACTATGCTACCCTGTGGAACTCCTGCATGTTTGCTGTGCGCTCCACCTGTGTGCTGAGGAAATGGATGTACTCTGCAGCATGTGGCGGCAGTGCGCTGAGGAATTGTGTGAGTAGACTTGATGCGGATGACTGGGTTATGCCTGTCGTGTCCCCTGTTGGTCTCTGGAAGGTGCCTGTGGTGAGTAGGCACATGACAGCTGTGATCTTGGTCTCCACGGACAGCACATGGCTCTGTCATGTGGGTGCCTGCATTTCCTCACTGTACAGATCACAGAACCACCTCAGAATTGCCTGGTTCAGGCGGTACTGGCCCATAATCTTGATGTCACTGTACAGCTCGAAGCTGATGTGGGCCCGGTACAGCCTGTTCGGGGCATACCGCCACTGAGCCCTTCCATGGCCGTGCCTCTGTGCTGCCTGCCTTCTCACACCCCTCATTACCATCTCCATCTGGAAGGTGGCACTGGCCATATTCCTGGTTGGTGTTCCCCCCGGGCGGCTGTCTACCTGGTCCCCCGCAGCTGTGTGCTGCTGGTACTACCCCTGCACCGGGTACAACCCTGGCTCTTCACCACTGTGTGACCTGCCTCTGACCCACTGCCCTCCTTCCTCTGTGGCACACTCAGGCCCTCTCGCGCGCCCACACACACACAGTCACTCACTCACATACACCTCCAGTAGCCCCAGTCCACCTCCTGGCCACACCTACCCCCTGCTTCTTGGCTTGCCTCCCTGCCACTCTGTCTCCATGTTCCCCCGCTATGGCTCCTCTGTAGCACAATCATTCTCCCCTCACTTGGTCCCTTTTATATTGGCTTATTTCTACTTTTGAGCAATTTCCGCTTGCTCCGCTGTTGCGCACATCGGCTACTGTTGAATATTGCACTGCACACATTATTCCTGGTTACGCCCCCTGCACTTGCACATGCATTCATTTCTGTTGCACTGCGGCACATTGGGTTTCATCCCGCACAACTGCTCCCGCTGAATATCGCACTTTAGCACATCTCCACTCTTGCACCGCTGCATCCCTTTTGTGCATGGCTCAACTGCTCTGAATATCCCACCCAGCGTGAGAAACATAATACCTATGGTGCACCTCATGGCTCCTAGCATCTATTATAAAGACAAGCACCCCTGAGGCATCTTTTAAAAATTGTTACTTTGCATAGCCAGTAAGGAAAAATATTTTGCTAAGCAGATGAGCACCATTGTCTAAATTTTACTGTTCTCAGGCTTAAGGTTTTAAGACTTAAAGATAGCTAAAACCACCAAAGAAAAAGTGGAGCATTGCTCTCCACTAAGAAAGCTGCTTATTATTTAGACTATTGGTAATAAATGATAATTCTGCATTTTAGTAATTAGATTAAGGTAAGGTGATGTTGCTGAATATTTGATATTATTTATAGAGTTTTAGCCTTTCTGCATAATGTTATTTCTAGTTGAAAAAAACAATTTTATGCCTGCTTACCTTCTCTAAAACTCATTGATATTGCTGGTTGTTTTATATGACTCCTCCTTTCTTAGTATAACTGAAAGGCATGCTAATGGTGCCATTATGCCCACCTTGTTTTGTTTTAAATCTCTGACCTTCTCCTATTGCATACCTCCTGAACATTAGGAACATCCTCAAACAGTTCAGCTACTCATGATGCAATAGTATCTTCTCTCACTGCTTCATAAGTGGTGACACTGTGTTGGTGATGTCCCAAGTCCAGCACAGATGTGCGGGAGTTGATCAATCACTGTAAACAACCATATTTTTGAGTGGTAACACCAGTATGGTAGGCAGTCTGTTTTTCACTTTTAAAATGAAAAAGAAAAAAATGAATCAGAATCAAACTACCAGCTACATTAGCAATCTCTACAGAATGTAACCAGTCATAACACATTGAGGCTTGGGGGTTGATAGGGTCCTTTCAAATAACCAAGATGAGACACTGCAGAAACAAATATGGAAATGATTCCCCCTGCCCCCACTTCATTCCTCTTTATCTTGTAATATACCTAGAAATGAAAGCTATAAAACTAGTACAGATGCTAAAAAGGCAAGATAAATGAATGAAAAACATATATACTGTACAGATATAGATATATATATATATATATATATATATATATATATATATATAGAGAGAGAGAGAGAGAGAGAGGAAGAGGGGAAAGAGAGAGGGGGGAGAGAGTGGGGGAGAGAGAGAGAGAGAGAGAGAGATTAGATCCCAAACAACTACATATGGAGGTGTTCTTGGAAAATGTATCTTTTACCCTGACTGATAATGGTTTGTTTAGCTAAGAAAGAGAGGAATAATTCCTGGAAAACAATGAAACCACTATGTCTGTACAAGACAGGGTTTGTATTCCAGTACATATCTCTATAATGAATTTAGAATCTTCTAAAGAGTTCCAAGGTAATCTTAAAGAGATGTCTTGTACAAGCACGTGCTCCTGCAAGCTACATTCTCAGCAGAACAATAATTCAAACAAGTTCTGGTCAAAGCCAACATGACTGCTGTGCCACTTTAAGAGCACTCATGGGGCCAAAAAAATAGGAGCCCACCATGCTCAAGATGGCCGCTGTGAGCTCAGTGCACATGTGAAAATTCACTGCAACTGTGGAAGGGAACTTACACATGCACAACTGCGGAAGTGAAGTCACGCATGTGCACTGAGCTCACAGTGACCACCTTGGGCATTGGCAGGCTCTTTTTTTTTTACTACAACTGCGGAACTGAAAAGGAAATGACAGGCACCAATTAAATAGTGCACCTGCATGGGGGGGGGCTGTGGCCATGGAGGGGAGGAATGATGGATAAACAATAGAAAAGCACTGACTGTAGCACTGTGGAAGAACAGAGGGAAGGTATCCAGTCACATGCCTCCACCATTCTTTCCCTCTTCTACATGATAGCAGTATTTCAGCATGTCACTACTAGTGCAGCCATAAAAATGGCATTAAAACGTCCTCTAAAGACTCCTATGTTAATTTACAATAGACAAGTAACAGCAAGGATATTAAGATTCAAACCATACAAAATAACAGTAACTTACAATCAAGACCAGATGAAATCAAGGGGAGAAATGGCGAGCTTGCATCTGTGCTTCATCAATTAGGTATGACAATACCAGGCCTTAAGAAACTAATTCAAGAAATTCCAAGCTCACATAATCACTCTGATCAAAGGAGAGTGATGGAAGTTTCAAAAAACGATCCAGTTATTAATAGTTCCTAAATATTTCTCAAGCTCTCCCTATTATTGACTGCATTGTAAGGACAGCTGCTTAGTAAAAATAAGTCCTTCATTATTAATTAATTGATTCTAGAGCTACATTTTAAGTTTGACTTATTGAAATGTAGTCAAGCTGCTTACAATGCCCATGTTGTCATTTTGGAGAACACCTGGTTTTTGAGAGAAGAGATAAATCTTCAAAAATTATTGTTCTTCAAAACAAGAACTATATATATATATATATATATATATATATATAAACTGTCCTCAGAAAGAAGTTGTTTACAGACTAAGTTACACTGCAAACAAATTTGAGAAGGATAAACTATTACTACAGCTAATAAGAGATTACAAGTTAGTTTACCTCACACCTTCCCCACAGAGAATTAGAGTGCTCTATTGACACTGTTAGTGTGCTCCATAAAAAAGGGAGGGAGTCGACAAAAAGGTAAAAATAGCAAGCATTTGTCAATGCCGAATGTTTGCTTGCTGGCATTGACATTGGTAGTGTAAGAGTTAGAGAGCTGCATAATAGGAATGGCAGTGAAGTATTGAACTGAAGCCAACCTCACCACCACCCTGCAGAGACTGACAGGCATTGAGGTGTGCCTTTGGGTTGTCAGGCATAACGGCCACGCTATTTCACCACACCCTACGCTGCAGACACTGACAAGTGTCACGGTGTGCATTGGGGTCTTTGCTTTATGCTCACCCCATTCCATCAGGAAATAGTGCATGGGTCCTGAATAGGAAAGTGGGGTGAACTTTGGGGCCGAAGAGTCCAAGGTACGCCTCGATGCATCTCACTGGCTGCAGGGTGTGAGCATTACAGGCGAGAATCCTAAGTCACACCCCTGATGCCGTTCAGTCTCTACAGGCTGGGGCGTTATGGTCAGAAACCCTAATGACTCAGGCGTTCGTTGGCATTTTCACTCCAAATTTTCAACATTTTTTTTTTGTGACCCCCACCTTATGAACCATGGCAATATCAGTTTGTTAGCCGAAAGCTGATTTTGCACAGCGACTACGCCATTTGGCACCACAGGTGCGAAAACACATTTCAAACAGGATGTGAAAAATGACATCTGTACTGTTCATGGGGAGGTGCAAAAAATGGCAATGTTGAAATTTTGCAGTGAAAATATTAAAAAAACTGGTGAAGTCATGAGCGTGAGTAGAAAATGTGCAATGCACACCTGTAATGCAATTAGTTTGGGGATTTTTACAGCAGATTGTCAACACAGGGATTTTGTAACCTCTGCTCATGAACAGTGTCACTGTGATTTTCTTAATCTGTCCTCAACAGTAATTTCCACAGCGACCACGCATTTCGCGCTTGAAGTGCAAAAACACATTTCGCCATGGTGTGAAAAAATGACAGCTGTACTGTTCATAAGGAAGTGTGGAAAATGCCAGTGGTGAAAATCTGACTGAAAATATTAGAAATCCATGAAGTTGCTAAGGTGCGGGAACCATGCAATGGTCGCTTGTAACACAGTCATTTTATGGATGTATTTCACCAAATTTTTAGCATAGCCATTTTAACACCTCTGCTCATGAACAGTATCACTGTGATTTTCTTAATCTGTCCCAAACATTGATTTCGCACACCGACTGCGCCATTGTATGCTACATGGGCGGAAACACGTTTTGGCCAAGATGTGAAAAATGACAGCTGTACTGCTCATAAGGAGGTGTGGTAAAATGGCAATGTTGAAAATCTGGAGTGAAAATATTGAAAATTCGTGAACTTACGAGCGTGCATAGGAACAACGTAATGCATGTTCGTAAAACAGTAATTTTGGGGATTATTTTCACCAAATTTTTAACATAGCCATTTTAACACCTCTGCTCATGAACAGTGTCACTGTGATTTTCTTAATCTTGTCCTGAACATTGATTTCGCACACCAACTGTGCCATTGTGCGCTACATGCTCAGAAACACATTTTGGGTCAGATGTGAGAAATGACAGCTATACTGCTCATAAGGAGGTATGGTAAAATGGCAATGTTGAAAATCTGGAGTGAACATATTGAAAAATATGAGAACGATGAGTGTATGAGATCAGCGCATAATGCATGTTAGAATAATTTGGGATTTTTTCACTAAATTAACATAGGGTTTTAGGCTACCATGATTGCGACACTGTCATTATGTAAATCAGTCCCGAAAAGTGGTTCTGTGCAGTGACAGCGAAATCACCTTTTGGGGCCGATTAACATCATGACAATGACAGAAATCACGAGGTGGGGTCCCAAAAACCCCATTTTGAAAATTTGGTGAAAAAATTCCCCAAAATGCCAGAGATATGCACTAAAGTTGAAAAAACCCTATTTATTACATTACACAGCTTACCGGCATGTCCTCAGTTCGTGGTCAGCTTTGAAGAGTGCAGACATGTTCCCGGTCCACCAAAGAACATCGTGCTGAGCTCCGGAGGTAAGTATGGGGTGAGGTGGGGTGTGGGAGGCAGGTGCGCAGTGGTGGGTGCAGGTGGAGAGTAACAAG
Source organism: Neoceratodus forsteri (assembly GCA_016271365.2). Lineage (NCBI taxonomy): Eukaryota > Metazoa > Chordata > Ceratodontiformes > Ceratodontidae > Neoceratodus > Neoceratodus forsteri. The sequence continues at coordinate 984,308,245 of CM057449.1, forward strand.
ACAGCAGCAGGGAAGTTTTTTTATTTCAGATTTCTTTTTTTTTTACTAGACAACATTTGCCACGCTGGGATAGTCTTCAGCGTGGCAGCTAGTTGCCGTTAAATGTGAGCTGACAGGGGATTGGGCACCCCCATCAGCCATACGATCTGTTGCCATGCTGGGGTGGGCTCCCAGCATGGCACCCTATATTCTCTTGGAGGGGGGCAGTGGAGGCAACAGGGGATTGGGCACCCCCATCGGCCATATGATCTCTTGCCATGCTGGGGTGGGCTCCCAGTGTGGCATCTGGAACTCTGTTGGGGGGGCAGTGCAGCACAGCCGACAGGGGATTGGGCACCCTTGTCAGCTATACAGTGTGTGCGTGGTTGGGGGAAGCTTGAGCATGCAGTATGCATGCGTGAGTGTTTGTGTGTGGGGGGGAGCACGCATGAGCACGCTATATCTTATCACTGCTCACTGAAGCGTAGCTCTCCCTTTCAACTGTAAGGCCACCGCATTTTCAACTGCTGCCATAGACAGCTGCAGCATTCATTGGAGAACTGCAGCCGCGCCTACAAACACACTGACTGAATTGGAAGATGGCTGCCACACCTCCGAAAACTCGAATGATGGCCCTATGTTTCTTGCCCATGCATGCAAGCAAACATAAAAATGGTTAAAAACAAAAAGTAAAATCTGAAAGGAGGGAAAAAAGGATGTAGACATTTCTCAAGTACAGTAGTACAAAGTAATGAACACTGTTTTAGACAGGCTTCCTTAACTACTGTACATGGAATTCCAAAAGGTTCTGAAGAGACAGTTTCTCAGTACAGAATTAAAGTACAGTATTTCCTTCATTTAGAAATAGCAATACTTCTCAGTTCAATATATCTGTTATCCTGTAAATAATAATACAGAAAATGTGCTTACCATTTCTTCGATAACATAGAAATAGCTTTCCATATTTAGAATAGCAGTTTTGTGCTGGAACTACTGGGAATTCAAGTGCATACTCCCAGTATAACTGAAGCCTTTCTAAACCAATATCCATTTCAAAGTAATGATATGAATGTAGATATGATAGATCAAGTAATGTGTATTTTTGATCCAGAAAATTGTGCCCAGGATGGTTATTTGGATGAAACCTTTGAACATGTCCTTTATCTGTTTGGTTGAGAGATTCTATTTATTGAATATGCAGGAACAACCAAAAAGAAAATAAGTAGGTTCTTATCAAGGGTGCTGAATGTAGACTTGGAAAGAGATGGTATTTCTTGGATAACCATAATCCCTGCATTAACCAAGCTTCCAAAATTGAGTCAACAATAAAAACTGAGAATTAGCAGATTGTATCTTGTCAGTTGGAAATAGAGACGATTATTTTGGTTATCATTGAACAAACATGAATGGTCATACCTGGTCAAAACCTTATACTCTGATACCATGAATCTCTGTAGTCTGACATTCTGCTGTCCCACAAGTAAAATTACCTGCTTATTTAGGAGCTACCTCTAGTAACATATGAAATAGCCAGCAGAAGAAGGCCTTGTGGCCTATCAAGCTTGCTCAGTTGCGGAATCCCAATTACAGCAATTACTGTAGGAACAGCCCTTCTCCCCACCAACCCACACCATCCTCTTCATCTGTTCCAACCCCTGTTAAACCCCTCCTACTGTCTTTGGAGGGATGCCCTCAGATTGGAGTTCATTCCTCCCCATCACCACTCACTTTCTAAAGAAGTGTGTACTAACCCACTACTTGAACCTTCCCATGGCCAGCTTGTAGCAGTGACCCCTATTGGTCTTGTTTCACTGAGATGAAAGTTGTGTCCTAAATCTACTGCATTAATACGTTTTGGGTACTTGAAGGTTTTGATTTCGGGTACTTGAAGGTTTCAATCATGTTCCCTATCTTCATCCTTTCTTTGAGTGACTACATTTTGAGTTAGCTCAACCTGGCTTCATATGCCTTTCCCTGCTGCCCCTGAATAATTTTTGTTGCCCTCCCCTGGACTGCCTCAAGGTGGTTGATATCATTTTTCAGCTAGGAGCTCCAGGATTGCACACCCTACTACAGGTGTGGTTGCATCAAGGACCTGTACAAAAGCAATATACCTTCTCACTTCTGCTTGTGAACCCCCTCATCATACAATCCAGCATTCTGTCTACCTTGACTGGTGCCATTCTAAACTGTGTGGCATGTTTTATGTTGCTGGTGATGGCTATTACCAAGTCCTTTTCCCAGTTGGATACAGTGACCTTGACCCCCCAGGCTGTACTCAGTTCTATGTGCATGACTTTGCACTTCTTTTCAATGAACCTGAGCTGCCATATGCCAGGCCATCTTTCCATCTTTGTTAGGACTACTTTTAGGTGCTGTACTCCCTCATCCATGTCCACCCTCCCTCAGAGTTTGGTTTCACCCACAAAGAGGTGGAGTCTGCCTTTGAACACATTAAACAACACCCTGCCAGCACTGACTCCTGTAGGGACCCCACAGTAATACATATGATACCCTAGGAAATTCTCTAAGAAATGTACAGTGAAACTTTTGCAATCCAGATAATAGTTATTCCATTCATCCCGATACTCGTTGTCAGCTTCCAATTCTGTCAAGACATGTTGGTAGCTAATTCACAAAAATTGTAGATGATAAGTGTATGGAATTTCTTTCTCAGCATGTCATGCTTTTACTTCAGGAAACTTGATAGGTTGGTGATATACCAAAAATCAATGTATTTAATATATTCAAAACTGATACAAGTAAGACAAACATATAATAGATCTTTGAAGGGGACTTCTGCTGGCAATACACCTATCATTAAAAATAGAAATGCTAACTAAATTAAAAGCACAATTTTCTGCAAGCTGTTCAAGTACTTGGGAGAAATGTTAAATTAATTATGTTTAATATTGACATCCCACTGGAAACTTCAGAGGGTTATTGCATGCCCTGCTGAGATACAGTACTTTGGCCAAAGTGCTAAAAAAAAAATCATGACTATTCAGGAAATGAGATTCCTTTAATCAGTGACATCAGCTCAAGAGTAAGTAGTTTTACAGAATGGGACTGTGAACATGGAAACTCTGTTGGTGAGCCATGGATGTATATGTCTCATAGTAATCATTTTGTACCTGAAAGATCAGTGTTAGATATGACAGTTAATTCAATTCAATTCAATTTTATTTATACCGCGCCTTTCAAATACCAAGGCGCCTCACAAACATCAAAACAACAACGGCATTAAATTACATATATTAATAATATAAAATAGTAGTAGACAGTTTGCAGTAACAAATTAATCACCAAAAGCTCAAACCCATAAAGCAGCTTTAAGTACCTGTTTAAATCCCTCTATGGTCAGGCAGTCATGCAACTGATGGGGTAGATAATTACAAAGGGTGGGGTCTGCATGCATAAATGCCTGCCCCCAGAAGATTTTAAACAAACCCTTGGAATCTCTAGCAACCCCTCGTCAGTCAAGCGGACCGATTGCCCAGGGCAATAAGGAACAAGAAGCTCTTTCAGGTAGTCTGGACCCTGTCCATGTAGGGCTTTATAAGTCAGAAGCCCAACTTTGAAGGTGATTCACCACTGTACTGGCAGCAAGTTTAGTTTGCGCAGCACCGGAGTAATATGACAGGATTGTGGGGTTCCTGTTATAAACCAGGCCGCTGCATTCTGCACCAGCTGCATGTGGCGAATATCCACCCCTGGAAGCCTAGGTAAAGGGCATTGCAATAGTCCAGCTGAGAAGACACAAAGTCATGGACCAATGTAGGAAGGTCACTGGATGGAACAAGATGCTTAACTCTGGATATATTCCTCAGATGGTAAAAAGAGGATTTGATGACAACCGGCACCTGTGCATGAAGTGTCATACCCTCATCAAAAATTACCCCAGGTTTTGCACCCGATCAGAGGTCAGGAAAGGGAGACCCCCAAGGAAAAGTCCTGAGGGTAACCCCACCCCCAACCCCTCTATTCAGCGACCAGGGTCCACCACCAACACCTCAGTATTAGCCGAGTTCAACCTCAACCAGCTCAAATTCAACCACTGCTGGATTTCTGTGAGGCAGTTATTAAACACTGAGAGAGCTCTAACCTGGTCAGGTGCAAAAGAAAGGTAGAGCTGGGTATCATCATCATAGCACTGAAACCTCAGCCCATACCTTCTTACAATATCTCCAAGGGGCAGCATGTACACTGCGAATAACATGGGGGACAGCACTGATCCCTGAGGAACCCACATGATAACAGAACTGGGTCAGAGGAATCAATCCCCAACACCACCCTCTGAGTTCTTCCAGTGAGGAAAGATGAAAACCACCTGAGGACCATACCCGACAGGCCACAGATTAACCTCAGGCAATTGAGCAGGACCCCATGACCCACAGTGTCAAACGCTGAAGAGAGATCAAGAAGGACCAAGATGGAACAGTTCCTCCAGTCTCTAGCCATCAGGAGATCATTGATCACCTGAACCAGTGCCATCTCAGTACTGTGCCTCTTTCAAAAATCTGGAGACTGGAGAGGTTCGTAGACATCATGGATGGTCAAATGGTTCTCCAGTTGTATGGCAACTACTTTCTTGATCACCTTCCCCAGAAAGTGGAGGTTCGAGATTGGTCTGTAGTTCACATGGCAGTCTGGGTCCAAAGAAGCTTTCTACAGGAGGGGTGTCACCACCGCCTCCTTCAGGGAGCTAGGAAACTCACCAATTTCCAAGGAGCACCAGACTATCCATGCAAGGACTAGGCCAAGAATGTCACTACAACCCAAGATCAGGGTAGATGGTCCCAGATCCAAACTACAGCACATAGAGCGCATACCCTGGACAATCCACATGATGTCCACAAGCTCCGGACAGTTGAAGGTACTCCAGGAAGGCCGAGGGACAGTGGCCAAATGTTGGTCTACAGCAGCACCCATGGAGTGTTTCAGTTGGAGTTCCATCCTGATATCAGCCACCTTAGCTGCAAAGAATCGAGCAAGTTCCTTGCACTCAACTTGTGAAAATGCTCTTCAGACCTGTAGACAGGCTAGGCTGCACAGTCTGTCCAACGTTCAAAAAAGCTGAGCTAGTCAGTTCTGAGTGACCGTAATATCTCTGGACAGGAACTCTGCCTTCTTACGGGTGATTGCGGATTGATAGACTTGATTATGGTCCATCAATCTAAGGTGATCGGCATCAAGGGAGGATCTCCACCAGCAATGCTCCAACCTTCGTCCTAGTCACCGCATCTCCCTCAAGGACCCATCATACCAAGGGGACCGAGGGCAAAGGGAGAGAGGACAAACTCAGACAGGAGCAGTGACATCCAGGGCCATAGATATGGCCTTATTATAGGCCACAACAAAGGCTTCTGGGTCATTGTTTGCTAATGGAAGAATCGATAGGTCAAGCACCACCGCCAGGCCTTCAGAGCTTACATCTTGTAAAGGGCAGTGCTTGATCATCTCCTCAGGGGCAGGCCTATGAAGGAGGGGGCACAAAAACTGAAATGCATGGTGTAGTGATCGGACCATCTGACTGGTTCCATCCCCAAGTCTGAGGCTTCGACCCCCAGGAGGAAGACCAAGTCAAGAGAATGACCATATTTATGGGCAGCAGTGGAAACAACCTCTATAAGACCCAGAGATGACATTAACTGGAGGAAGTGCTGGCCAAATTACGAGACTTCGTCATTGACCCAAGAGTTAAAGTCACCCAGGACTATCAGCCTGGGTGACTCAAACGCCATGTTGATCATGAAGTCTGCCACTTCCTGAAGGAACCGCTTCTATAGGGAATCAACAAAGTCCAAGAGGGTAGCATCTTTCAGAAAAAGAGGTGTGCTAGAACAAGGGAGCACAATTTGAAGCTCAGAGGTAATGTGAGGAAGTATTTTTTCATGGAGAGGGTTGTGGATGCATGGAACAGCCTTTCTGAGGAGGTTGTGGAGTCAAAATCAGTGGTGGAATTCAAGAATGCATGGGACAGACATAAGGCAATTCTAGGGGGTGGAGGTTGGAAGAAGTAGGCTGTTGGTTAGCTAGGATCTGCAGCTTATCCATTAGGTAGGGAAATGAGCAGACTGGGTGGGCCAAGCTGTCCTTATCTGCCGTCAAATTCTATGTTTCTATGGTTTATCCTTGGGTGGACAGTAGATGAGGGCAGTCCTACAATCTACACCTGCTACCACAGTACATTCAAATGACTGGGTCTTCTCAGCTGGTACAGTACACTCGTGAGGCCCAGTTCAGACTTAAAACAGACCGCAACCCCCCCCATGATACAGTCTCAGGTGGTGAATCACTGAGTACCCAGCCAGAGTTGCAGCCTCCAATATGGGGCCAAAGTTTTCATCCAGCCAGGTCTCAGTGATGCAAGCCAAGTCCACTGTATCAGCATTAAATAACACCGCATGAGTTGGATGAGCTTTGAGGGGTGTCTGGGCCACCTGCCCACCAAAATCGGTGGTGCCCTTGGGTATGGAAACCAGACATGGAGAACCATGATCAGGATTCCATTTAGCCCCAGGGTGTCTCCTGGATCTCAACGACCCCAATGCGTTGGCTGTGCTCATTCACCCTCCCCTGTTCACACCCCCCAACTCCTCTCCTCCTCCTCCGATGAGCAATACCCAGTGCTCTACAGCACTGGTAGATAGTAAACTGCAATGGGGGGGGGAGGTAAAGGGGCAGAGGGCGTGGAGAGCAGAGGATAAATAGCGCACGACCATGGAGGAAGGCCTCCTGCACATTACAATAGCTCAAATAAAACTGTAGTATCTACAAAATAAAACACAAAACAAAATTACTAAACAATAAATTATCAATCCCCCAACTCTCACTTCAAGGGGGGAGGGGAAAGAGGTAAAATCTATAATCAATTAAATAACCATTACTAAGGAAAATTATCACAAAACTAAATATAAAATGTCCCAGTCATTCAAATCACACCTACATTTTTTAAATACATCTCACATTTGGGCATGAATAGTTGGAGAGTTGTCAAACTGTAATTACTAGCTGGGGACACCCCCAGAGGAACTCTCCTCAACCCCCTAAGTACTCTCACTACCAAAAGGGGGGGGGGGGGTAAAATAAATCCAAGCTTTGAAACCAGGCACACTCTCACTGTACCAGGCCAAGGGAAACAAAGGCACTCTCACTGCCTTAAGCAGATTTAAACATGAAAATTAAAGTGAATCTGACTGTGAACAAAGGAAGAAAGTCCAGGATAGCTGCTACAATGATGGCTTTCAGGAGCCGGAGAAAGCCCTGATAATTCTTGCTAGGCAGCAAGACTACAAGTCCACGGCCACTGCTATCAGTCCCCCACCTGGCTCACAATCAGCAAACCCGAGGGAGAGACCTGAGAATACACTGTATTAGATTCACATTGGAAAAAACTCACAAATGCAATAGTGGAAAATAACTTTTATCTAGTAAATGGGCAGACAAATGATGACTTATTTAGGCCCTAATGCCAATTCAACTACAGACCTTATATGGTACAATTGAAATTGTATTCCTTCTTTATTTATTTGTTTTTTTATGTATGTCTTTGATAACTGGGTAGGTACACTGATCCAAAGAACCATTTTCAGGCATGACCCAAGCCAGAGCATGGCACATTAAGCAATACAGGTGTGGAGAGCAACAGTAAACACAGGCCTCAACATGAGGTGCAGAAAATTACAGAACAAGGGGTCATTACATAAAGTACAATTACATAATAATACAAGGTGCCAATGAAGGTCAGCATACAGGTCAAAAGTACATAGTCACAGGCCAGGCAGCAGGCTGAAATATAAGTCACAAAACACAGAGACCAAACATAAGTCTCAGATATGATACATAAAGTGCAAAATGAATTCAGGTACACTAATAGTGCATAGGTCAACTAGCAGATTGGAACTCTGAAATCGAGTACAACGCTTCCCCTTAACAAATGGTGATGGGACTTAGAAAAGGGAGGCAATAGCAGAAGCCCTGAAAAGTGGGGGAAGTGGACAGGAGCAGTAGGGGTGAGAGTAACAAGGATGTTATATATTAGGGATTTAGAAATTATTACACACCCTAAAACTGAAATCTACCCCTTAAATGAGTTTGTAATAGTAAATTAAAACAGATAAACAAAATAATAATAAAGGTCCACCTTGTAGGGGACAGCGACTCAGTAGAACTAAGTACAATTTTGGAAACACACTCATTATTGGATTTAAAAAATATTCAAGGAAAAACAAATATTTTATTATTAATGGAGACATATAATGAAATAAATAAGATTCTTGCACTATGATTGAACACAAAAGTAAGAAGTAGTAAGAATCTAGAAAGCTTGTCCAATGAAAGATGTAATGAAGGGGAGAGACAACTTATTAGATTTATAAGAGAGAGGAAACAAAATAAGATCAAATATCAAATTGCTTAATCAAAGGAGGAAAATATATTCAAAAAACTCTTGGAGGAGGAAGATTTAATATTAAACTAAATAATGGAAACAAATTAAAAGAGGCAGTTATAACTAAAAACATGAAGCTATTCTAAGACCTAGGGCTTGAATTTCAAAATGAAAACTTTGGAGCAAGGTACCTATGTCAAATGGCAATGATGCAAGTGGCATCTTGCAACAAAGTTTCCAGCAATCCCTATTTTCAAATGGTGCCTGGGTCAACATTGGGATACTGTGCACCAAAGTCTCCATGTGCCACCCTTTCAGCAGAAGCACTCCTGCTCCAGGTCACAAGGGTGGTTGCACCATGGCAGGACAGCACCATACCCATTTTTGGAATTCCAGAAGCCCTGCTGTGGGTGCAACAGGGGGTTGACTGTAGAAAAGTCAGGAAGTGGTCTAAAGGCCATGCACCATTGCTAGGCAGGGCAGCAATTGGTAGGGGGGACCTGCAAGGAGGGGACCTGGGGCAGAAGGAGCACTTAGGGTTCCCTAGTGAGTTAAATGGGCATGGCAGCAATGTTTGCTTGCAGAGAGCCAAACGGTCCAGGTAGAGTGGGTTGGCAGCGCTGGACCATGATCCAGTCACAGATGAACACAGCCCTGGCACTTGCTCCATAGATACCACAGTCTCCAGCACCATAGGCAAGCATCAGCCTGCCTCCATGGGGAGGAAGGGTTGTATATCAGGGGATTGTCACAGTACCAGGGGAATGTTCCCCCTCCACCACCTGCACCCTGCAACCTGCAGCCACTCCTGCCCACCTACAGTGTTGAGGACTGTGGCATCTATGGGGCAGGTGCCAGGGCTGTGTCCACTTGGGGCCGAGTCACAGTCTGCCCTTCCAACCCCCCTCTTCCCATGCCAATCAGCTCTGTGCAAGTGCACATGGCATCCCTGCCGGGTGCCACCTCAGCACCCTGACGTTGCCGCCATGTTCCTGTAACTCCCTATGGCACCCTCCCATGCTCCCTCTACCTCCCTCCTTGCCAGCATATTCTTCTCCACCTTGCAGCCCCTCTAGGGTTGCACTGATGAGGGGCTGATGGACCCCTCTACCAAACCCTGTAGGTGTGCTCTACGTTAGGCACAACTCTATAGCTGCGGCAACTCTAAGGTCTTTGGTGCAGTGACCCCCAGTTTTATATATGCAGCTTGGCTCCCCAATTTATTTCATCTTTACATTAACAGAATTATTTTATACAACCGTGATTTTCATTCTGCAAAAGTTTTCAACACTAAAATAAGTAATTTAACTCATGTGGATGATTTAGTTACATTATCTAGAGTACCTTCTTTTTAGGAATTCAAAGAAAAGTACCAAAATTCCAAAATGTATGATAAAATTATTGTCTTATTGTCTACAGATCAATGAGGAAAAGAAACTAAAATGTTATTTGATAATAAAAGACCCCCTACACACACACACACACACACACACGCCAAAGGAAATCCAATTGAAATCATAAGAACATATGATTACCTTGCAGTAAACTTCTTTATCAAGCTGGTCAACCCATATAGGAATGATTAACTATAAAGCTAATAAAACAACACAAGTCTGTAAATGATTCAGTAATAAATATGGGGTAAGTTCCATTCATGGAATGTTAACTGCACTAAATTCAAAAATGAAATATTCTGTCTTAAAAGCATCAGAGGAATGGGGATTTGCAAATTACTCTTCTTTAGAAGTCTTATAAAATGAACTATATAGACATACACTGAAACTTCATTCTTATGTTAGTGCCCAAATGGTAAGAGCTGAGTTAGTTCAAACTCTTTTGCAACAGAGATCAATGAACAAATTATGGCTGTTTACATATGAATGCTTATTCTTCTGGAACACTGTCTTCCAGAAAAATGTATGCAACAGCAGATATTTTATTTAGATTAGGGTTTTGTATGAATAAAATGGCTTAAATTAATTTACACATATGGTACAGAAATAATAAAGCCATATTTTCATATGAAAGATATCATTATTAAATAATCCAAAATAATTCTGTATAATTATAAGATTTAGAATGCATTTTTTTCAGGTAACTCATGGTTTTATACTGTATATAGAAATGCAATGGGGTTTTAACCCCTTTCTGTTCTTATGCTTCAAAGGAACCTGACAATTTGAAACACATTAAGGTCCCTTATATAAAAGAACCAGAGATCAATGGCTAAGTCCCATTCTATAGAACACATATATGCATTCAAATTAGATTCTTGCCTTTCTTTAATGTTCAGTAAATAGTAAAGTTCTCTGTAGACTTGCAAAGTTTTTTTCTTTCGTTAAAACTTCAGTAACTGATGCTCATTCTAGATAATTCATTTTATGTGCATTGAACCTCTTTCAGTATAGGGATAACCATGTACAGACAGAGGTATTGGTAAACAGAACCAAACATGTCTATACTGTATGTCTATAGGGTTTCAAACCAAATGGTATTTGCTAATGTATAGCTCTACAGTATAAGAAACAAAAATTAATATACATTTTTATAATGCTTATTTTTATGTGCTCTGGATTCTTTTTTTAAAAAAATTGTCATGTTTTACAGTTTAATGTATATTATTCAACAAATCCTGAGGTCACAATTGTATTAAGATCATAAAATGCTGGAACTGGCTTGTTAATAGTGAAGTGATTTTGTATTGAAGTTTTAATGATATTCTGCACAAAGTTAGTTTTGTAAAAGTTTATAGCTGATCAATAAAAGGTACTTGTATACTTCATAGAGTATGCAACAGCTTTAATTGCAAGCTGACTGGGGAAGCTATTTGCACTTAAGTTGTATTTCCTTTTCTGATGCCTCAATCTGACCAAAACCATCAAAGAGAAAATGTTTTTCTTATATTCTATAAAAATATGCATCAAGAGATTTGCAATGACTGGGGTCTTAAATAATATATCAGAGGCAGTTGCCTTGATAGCAAATAAAAAAAAGTGATATAGAAACATAGAATTTGCCATCATAAAAAGACTGTTTGGCCCACACAGTCTGCCAAGCTTTTTCCCTGCCTATTCCATCCCAGCAGACCCTAGCTGGTCTTTGGTGACCCCCTCCCACCCTTTTTATTCACTAGTATTCCTCTATGTCTACCTCATGCATGTTTGAAACTCCAACAGTTTTTGCCCCTAGTACCACTTGTAGCAAGCTGTTTCAGGCATCCACCACTCTTTCAGTGAAATAGCGTTTCTTTGCATCCCTGTATAATTTCTCTCCGTTAGCTTATTCTGTTTGCATTTTTTGAACTGAAATAGACTCCTCACCTGTACCTGTTCACTCATGTGAGGTACTTGCAGGCCTCTGTCATGTCCCCTCTAGCCCTACTCTCCTCTAGGGTGTACATATTGAGAAGCACTAGTAGAACATTTTATTAAGCTGATTCCCTAGGCTAACTGAGGCATATGCACTATGCTTATGGGCTGTATATCCATAATGCATAGGCACAGGTAAGTGCTGGAGCTAGACAGCGGGTGTCAACTAGACCCTGGGGGCATGCACAAAAAGGGATGTATGCCCTGTACATGCACCGAATCCCAGCCATAAATAGCACTGCATGCTAACCCCCAAGAGGGTCATGACTGGGGGCATTGTGAGACTCCATGCCATGCACTGTGGCATGGAATGCCAGTGGAGGGAACACAGGCTTTGCAGGCAGGGATAGAGATGTGTGAAATTAGAAAATGTCATTCTGCAAAATATTTTGCGAAATTCGCACATTTGGCGAAATATTTTGCAGGTGCGAAATATGAAATTATATGGGTGAAATGTGAAATTTCACCAGCAAAATGTGAAATTTCACCCACAAAATACAAAATTTTGCCCGTGAAATAGCAAAATATGGTCAAAATTTGGTGAAATTCCGGGCAAAATTTGGCAAAATTGTGCATTTTATGGCAACATTTTACTATTTCACACCAGGAGAAAACGTTTGTGGAATGGTGGAATTTCGCAAAGTGTTTCGCATGGCAAAATTGCCATTTTTGCTGCAATTTCACCATGCAAAATTTAATTTTGCAATATCTCTAGGCAGGGACCCTGCTGTAGCTGCTATGTTCTCCTTTCACCTGGCTGTAGTTAGCCACAGTGAGATGTGCGACATCCCCTGTCATTCTGTCTCTGCCCTCTGATCATGCGGTGAAGGGTGGGGGTAACTATTGGGAGAATTGCCCAGAACGATGTCCCTAAAAAAAGTCTATGGGATCCATCATGTCCTATAATCCCCTTTTCCGTGCCATGTAGGGTATCCAGTGCATTGGTATGTAGGGCACCTGAATGGATTCCCACTGGTGTTCACTGGTCCACTCGTGCCACACATGCTTCCCTGACACACTCCTATGCACTTGTGGGGTGGTGCTGTGGCCTGTCAGACTGTGGTAGTGCATGGCATGCAGTGTTGCTTGTACAACAATGTGCAAGGCCATGACCAGGGTATGCAACTGTACCACATGCCCTGCACCAGATAGTGCATAGGCCCCAGTGTGCTGTACATCAGTCAATAAATAGCATAAACTGACATAACTACATTTGATAGCCATAAGAGAAACACTTTTTTAAGAAATTATTATGCAGCTTAGATTTGAACACACAAGTGGTGGAGGAGATGTGGATATTAAGCAGTAGTGAATTCCAAAGACTGGGGTCACCACTGCAAACACCCTTTTCCCAGCAGATTTTTAACTGCTCTGGAGGCACAAACAGAAGACCTAGTCTACTGGATCCAGTAACTCTTGATCTGGTGTAAGAGTTCAGAGGACTGTAAATATAGTTGGGTTCCAACTCATTCAAGACTTGGTGATCACAAGAATGCTGTAGTCTATCAACCACCTCAAAGGCAGCCAGCCCCAATCCCTAAGAGATACAGATATGATCAGACATCCTTGCAAAATTCAATAATCTCGCAGCAGTATTCTGGACCTGCTGCAGATGGCAGATCAGACCACTAGTTGAACCCTTGTAGAGTGCATTATGGTAGTCTAATCTTAAGGCTATAAAGTCATGTAATAATGTAGCTAAGTTAGCAGGGTCATGAAAAACACACTGCTTGCCAATGTTTTTCAGATGATAAAAGCAGCTCCTGAGATTCAAATGTCAAGTGGTTATCAAGAACCCTTCTCAGGTTCCGGGCTTCCCTCATAGCCTGCAGTCTCAGTCCTCTTACAGAAGGTAATATGAGGCCACAGTGTAGGGCTGACACCTGTAAATTAAAGCCAACCATGAGCAACTGTGTCATGTTTGAGTTCAAGGCCAGTCAGCTGAAGGCCATCCAATTATTATCCACTAGGCACTGCTCTGTCATCAGCACAGAGTGGAAAACTCACAGTGTACAGTGTGTGTCAAATTATGTCAGTCTGCAGCAACATTTCCAGTATACACCAAACAACAAGGTAAGAGAACCAAGCCTTCAGAAATACCATAGTCCAGGTCTACCAGCAAGAAACAGTGAGCATGTTGCATAAAAAAAATATTCTGTACCACAGGCCAAACAGTACATTTTACAAATAAATACAGCTGTCTCCACTGGCATTTGATAATGAGATTCTCAGTGACTGGTCCCTTGATTAACATTTCAGTTTGCTGTGGCACTGATAGAAATTTAAAAAAGTCTTGAATTCCATTGTTCTGGATTCTGGACACCAGGCCCACACAGAAGCATAAAGCACATAGCAAGAATGTGTTATTTATCCTGTCTCATCTTCTTATCAATCTTCTTAAGAAAACTATTTATATATCCTACCTGTTGTATGTTAATTTTGTTATTACTGTAACAGAATTCCCTTCTTGTTTTTGTATTGTACCATATTGTTTGTTGCTGCACTCCTGGGTCGACCCTGAAAAAGGGACTGTAGCTGTTTCAGTGGACTTACCCGGTTACCAAAACTCAATAAATAAATAAATATTCCAGTTTTTCAGCTCTGGTTTATCAGGTCAAACAGAAAACTTAGAAAGAAGAGTGCTTCCCTGCCTTTTAAACGCATACTAGAGATTCTCATAGACAGTTCTCAATGGAAAAACACCCATTTGCAGATGAATTTATGACAGAGTTGGAGAAAAAACATGTTAACACATAAAGATTTTAACATTCTGGTATTCCAGACAGAAAAGAAAATCATTTTGACTCTGTCATTTATGACTAGGGTCTCAATGAAATTATCAATTTTCAGCATTTAGAGAAGTTTCTGTGTCTGGTGTCTCAGCTCAAAAAGGAAAAAAATGCAAAGGACCATTTCAGGGCAATAGCTTTGGCATTACTTTAAGAGATTAGTCAAGTTCCAAGAGTGTCTTCCTGTTACAAGGCTATGGACTACTTGACAGGTTCATAGTGTACAAACAATTTGTATTTATCTACAACTGTGTCACAACTAGAAATGTGCTGAAGTTTTAATTCGTAGGCGAGGTTGCCGTGAAGTGGTCAAAATTTGCATTTGTGGAGTTTCACAAAGTTTTCCCTGCCCTCAGCAACTTTGACTATGCCTGAATCGTGAAGCTTTCAATGTGAAGTGTGGAATTACACCCACAAAGTGCAGAATTTCACCCACGAGGAGCGGAATTTCACCAACAAATGGCAAAATTATGCCATTTGCATGTGAAATTCTACACTTCACAGGCAAACCTTTGCACTTCACAGCACAACCTCGCACTTCGTGGATCGATCTGCACTCCACGAGTTGCGCTAAATTCACTGGCTTCACCCATCTTTACTCACAACTTGAAAGTACAGATGTGACCTTCAGTGGGAATGTAAATCTTTCCGTGCCAGGAATTTATAGTGATAGTCATACAAAAGTTGCTCAGTACTGTGGTATACCTGGGTATACTGAGGAAGAATCACATTACAGTCAATGCAAATTAACCTCAGTATACCTGGGTATACCTCAGTACTGAGCAACTTTTGTGTATATTAATAAGCTAAACAGTCAAACAGTTGTCATCAATAACGTAGGAGTAGATGTGTCAATCACAGGGTATGAGTCAGTAGTTAAAAGTCCATCCCTCTTATCTTTGATAAGAATAAGCTAGTCATTAAAAAAGAAAATATGGTAATCCAGAGCTTTACTGGTTCAGAGAATATAGGCAGGCATGTTGTTTGATGCAGAAACTGGGCTACCTTCAAAGATCAGACTCCAAACTAGAACCCTTACAAGGACTGTTTTTCATAACAACACCCTGCAAAGTCTGTACAGTTTTCCTATAGACAATAGCGTCGGATATCCTTGATAAAATCAGTAGTTCCATGGAAAAAATTCCACATGAGACTGTGCAGAGCCATTGCACTGCTGAAACCACCCTACTGAGCTGAAGAGGCCCCAGAGGAGAGAAAACAGTAGAAACAGTACTGTATATAATTATCCACCTTTTGTCATTCACTGTATATCTCCTAACAATTATTTTTGTATCGTATATGCTTGACTCAGGACCTCCTTGTGAATGAGCTTGCTCAATGGAGTCTTTCCTGCAATAAACTTAACTTGAAACTTGTATATTGTCTAACAGAAAGTTGGGAACACATATGAATTGGTTAGGAGGGGTGGAGGAACAATGGGGAGTGATCAAAACAGCCATCACAGAGGCAACAAGCCTTTGTGTAGAGCAAATCAATAAAACACAACAAAGGAAAAAACTGCTATGGTTCTCAAAAGAGGTGGCAGGGAAGGTTAAGGAGAAAAGGACAGAATTCAGGAAATATAAGGAAACACAGAAGGAGCAGGACAGAGAACTTTATCAGTTAAAGCAGAAAGAGGCTGGTAAGGCAGTCAGAATAGCAAAGGCCCAAACCGAGGAAAGGATAGCCAATTCTGTAGAAGGGATAAGACCTTTTATAGGTACATTAGGAGCCAAGAAAGACCAAAGGAGGGATACTGAAGCTTAATAAAGGGAGGAATGTGGGTAGAGGGTGACAGTGAAAAGCAGGGATACTGAACTAATATTTCTGCTCAGTAGTCACAAAGGAAGAGGAGGGGAGTTACCTAAACCAAACAAGAGAAACACTTGAAGATGGGGGTTGATACCAGTCCATTTACAGAAGAAAGGGTTCTGAAAGAACTAATAAAATTGAAGGTGGACAAAGCAATGGGGCCTGATGGGATTCACCCAAGAATTTGAAAGAACTAAGGGTAGAACTAGTGACACCACTGACTACTCTCTTTAACAAATCATGGAAGGATGGGGTGGTACCTGAGGACTGGAGGAGGGCAGATGTGATTCTCTTCACAAAAGTGGGAGCAGGACAGGGCAGAAAACTACAGACCAGTTAGTTTGACCTCAGTGGTAGGGAAATGATGGAATCACTTCTGAAGGAAAGAATTGTTGAGTACCTAGAGGCCAGTGGGGCACAGGACCCAAGGCAGCATGGATTCACGATGGGAAGGTCGTGGTCAGATGAATCTAATAGATTTTTTGACTGGGTGACCAAAGTAGTAGACCAGGAGGGCTGTGGACATGGCCTACCTAGATTTTAGCAAGGCATTTGATACAGTCCCACAAAAAGATTAATACACAAGATAGCCAGCCTTGGAGTGGTCCCCAGGTGGTAGCCTGGATAAAAATTGGCTAGACAACAGGACGCAAGGGTAGTAGTAAATGGAGTACACAGTGAAGAAAGGAGGGTTACTAGTGGGGAACATGAGGGTTCAGTACTGGGACCGTCCTTTTAATGTCTTTATAAGTGACATTGCAGAGGAACTGGAAGGAAAAGTATGTCTCTTTGCAGATGACACAAAGATCTGCAACAGGGTTGATACACAAGATGGAGTGGAAAGGATGAGAAGGGACTTGGCAAGGTTGGAGGAATGGTCAACATACGGCAGCTCAGATTCATCGCAAAGAAGTGCAAGGTATTGCACATGGGAAACAAAACCCAGGGAAGTGTACACAATGGGGGTGAGATACTGACAACAGTAAAATAGAAAGGTACCTGAGTGTAATTATATCAGATGACCTGAAGGTGGAGCAAGTGGAGAAGGCAGTATGGAAGGCTGGGGGATACTGGGATGGCAGGAAGAGGCATCAACAGTAGAAAACAGGAAGTTGTTATCCCTCTGTACAGACAGTTGGTGAGACCCCATCTGAGTACTGTGTGCAGTTCTGGAGACCACATCTCCACAAAGACATAGACAGAGTGGAGGCTGTCCAGAGGAGGGCAACCAAAATGGTGCAGGGTCTGCACCAGAAGACATATGAAGAAAGACTAAAGAGCTTAATATCTATACCCTTGAGGAAAGAAGGGAGAGAGGGGACATGATAGAAACTTTCAAGTACCTCAAGGGAATTAACAAAGTCCAAGAGGGTAGCATCTTCCAGAAAAAGAGATGTGCAAGAACAAGGGGGCACAATTTGAAGATAGAGGGGGGACGGCTCACAGGTAATGTGAGGAAGTATTTTTTCACTGAGACAGTTGTGGATGCATGGAACAGCCTCCCTGAGGAGGTCGTGGAGTCAAGAACAGTGGGGGACTTCAAGAATGCATGGGACAGGCATAAGGCAGTCCTAGTGGGGGGTAGGAGGAAGTAAGCTGTTGGTTAACTAGGATCTGCAGCTTATCTGTTAGGTAGGAAAATGGGCAGACTAGGTGGGCCAAGCGGTCCTTATCTGCCATCAAATTCTATGTTTCTATGTTAGAACCAAAGAACTGCTTATCTGTCTCTGGGGCCCCTGTTCTTATTAAAGGACATCAACAATTTTAAGGTAAGATAAAGATAATGGGCACTATGCATTAACAGGTGGGAATAATGCTCCAAAGGTGTGTATCTCACCCACGTAGCGCCACACCAGCAGATGGATGCAAGGTGGCGGTACTCACAGACACTGGCCACCATGCGACTTCCATTTGCAGACCCCCTTCCTGTGCACAGGTGCATGGAGGACTGTTCTATGGACTGGGCATTCATCCAATAGGATGCCCGGACTGGTCCACTACTGGATCCCATGCACCCATGGGACACCAAAGAAGGAAGATGGTGTGCTGTGTGCCACCAGCACAGGGGCAGATGGGTGCCCGGCTGGTCACCTTGGCCCTCCTTGTATTCTGCATGGGTGGGGACAGCATGTGGGGGGGTCTGACGTGCCCCGACATCTTCACTACAGCTGGCAGCAGCATCCTGGTGTGGGGCATATCCCTTATGGCTTGGTGTTACCCTGTGTAGCGTGTGCCCCCCCAAAGCCCAGCACTCCACACCTTTGTGAATAGCATGGAGTGCCGGCACATCCCCAACACACTCCCACCCATCCCCAGCATGTTGCTGTCTGCGCGGCAGGGGGATCAGGCACGTAACTGCCATGTGTTCTATCTGTGAATGCCATGTGGGGTCCTTGAAACCCCACTCCATGACATTCAGATGTATTGATGCAAACGCATCCTGTTTCCACTGCGCATTGGCATCGTGAATAGGGCCCAATGCTTTTTGTATGGGCATCGGCACCAAGGGTGTTCACAAAATGCCTATCAGTAGTGACAGCAGCACTTCACAAGCATGGAATAACTGTATATCCATACCTGGACAATTGGTTAATTTGTGTGAAAAATAGAAAACTTGGCCAATGTGCCAACACAGGCAACTACAGACCCGGGGTCAAAATGGGCTACATTCTGAATCTGTAAACATCCAGCCTGGAATCCACAGAAGCTTTACCACTTATAGGAGCAGAACTGAACACAGTAGAAGAAAAAGTTTATCTCACTTTATAGAAGGTCTGACATCCTATTCACTTTGCAGTATCCCTTCAATTAGCAAAGACGTGGTAAAATTCCAACATCTGGAATTTCTACACACCAGTAAAAACAAAGCATTTCACAGATTTTGAAATTTTTTGTTTACCAGATCCATCATGGGTCAACTATGTACTCTCGCAGTTTGGCCAGGATTTCCTCCAATTGATGGCATCTCTAGGTCTAGCACAGGTAGTTACTGTACCTCTGCACCCATACCCAAGGACTCTGACATTGTCAGGCAGGAAGTGGGGCCACCCTTGGATTCCCATCCCTTTCAGGTGGTGTTAAGCAATGCCAGGTCAATTAGGAATAAGACTGCAGTGGTTGCGGATCTTGTTGCTTCTGTTGGAAATGTGGGCCCTAGTTTGGAGTCTGCGGTTCTGGACGGGTTCTCAGTGATTCACCGCCCGAGAGTGGACCGTAGGGACGGGGGGGGGGATTACTGTCTGGTTTAGACAGGAACTGGATCTCGGGGAGGCGCCAGTTGAAGCAACCAAGTCTTTTGAGTGTATTGTGGGTGCAGGTGCAGGCAACAGGACCCTTCTCATTTACCATCCACCAGGTGATGGGCGGGAGTTCCTGAAGGAGGTTGCAGACTTCATCGCCCAGATGGAATTGGAGTACCCCAAATGGTTAATTCTGGGGGATTTCTATACCTGGGTCAATGATGAACTCTCGCCATTTGGACAAAACCTTCTCCAATTGATGGATTTATTGGGCCTGACATGGGTTATTACCACTGCAACTCACAAGGGGAGGCACTCTTTGGACTTGGTGCTCCACCTGGGGATGGAGATCTCTGATGTGGAGGTGGAGCCAATCGGTTGGTCTGACCATCACGCCCTGAGATTCAGTTTCACAGCCCCCCAAAATAGGCCTGCCCCAAAGGAGTTAGTTCAATTCTGTCCTTTGAGAGGAGTGACCTCAAAAGGCCTGATGACAGTGCTGGACTTCTCAGGAGTTCCAAAGGATAACACTGACCCAGGACCCCTGGTGTCGGCCTATAATAGGGCTGTTGTGTGGGCCTTGGATATCATTGCTCCAACTTGTGTTCACCCCCCTACTCTTCACCCAGGGGCTCCCTGGTTTAATGGGGAAATCCATGAGCTGAAGAGGCAGGGGCGAAGGTTGGAGACACACTGGTGGAAAACTCACCTGTAAGTGGATAAACTTAGATTGCTGGATCTTTATAAGATCTATCAATCAGCAATTTCCCATAAGAAGGCAGAATTCCTGTCCAGGGAAAATGCTACAGTGAAGAACAGGCCAGCCCAACTCTTCCAGACTGTGGACAGACTGTGCAATCCAACCTGTCTTCAGTCCGATCGAGCATTGTCGCAAGTACAGTGTGAGGAGTTTGTGCAATTTTTCACTGATAAGGTGTCCCCCATTAGGGATGAGATCAGCCAATGCCTTCCAATTGGACCTTGCACTGATCAATCAGGTGGTACTAATGCCCAGTTGACTGGGTTCACCTTTAGCCAACCGGCAGTCATAGATATAGTGAGGATTGTCCAGACTTTGCGGCCAACCTACTGTAGTTTGAATCCGGGCCCGACACGCCTACTAGTGGGGAGTGTAGAACTTATCGGCCCAGTTCTTGTGGGGATAGTGGTGGTTTCATTGGAGAAAGGGATTTTCCCAGAGCCCTTAAAGGAGCCGGTAGTACGCCCCCTTTTGAGAAAACCCTCCCTTGATCCTGACTGCCCAGCAAACTACAGACCAGTCTCGAACTTACCCTTTATAGGGAAAGTTATTGAGAAGGTGGTGGCCTTGCAGCTGGAGGATCATTTGACCAACCAGAATATCTATGACCCTCTCCAGTCTGGCTTCAGGAAAAGGCATAGCACCAAGACAGCCCTGGTGCGGGTACTGAATGACCTTCTGATGGAAAGAGATCAGAGAACATGTTCCATCTTGGTTCTCCTTGATCTCTCAGTGGCATTTGACACCATGGATCATGGGGTACTGCTCAAACACCTGTGGTTCTTCTGTGGACTGAGAGGGGCGGTCTCAGTTGGTTTGATCTTTCCTCGAGGGCAGATCTCAGAGAGTGGTGTTGGGAATTTATTCCTTGGCCCCTCACTGGCTGCCCTGCTGGGTTCCAGAGGGTTTGGTGTTGTCCCCCATTTTATTTGCGGTGTACATTCTACCATTAGGGGACATTGTAAGACAGAATGGGTTGAGTTTTCATTGCTCTGCTGATGATTCTCAGCTCTACATGTCTTTTGTGCCTGAACAGGAGTCCAATTCTGTCACGGTGTTTAATAACTGCCTGCTGGAGATACAGAACTGGATGAGTACTAGCTGGCTTCAGTTGAACTCATGTAAAACAGAAGTATTAGTGATGGGCCCTGGTTATAGTATGACAGGGGCATGGGCAGGGAAACCCTCAGGTTTATATCTTGGGGAGACCCCGCTTATTGCCTCAGGCCAGGTGCATAACCTGGGGGTGGTATTTGATGAAGGCCTGATCCTGAAGGTGCAGGTTTCTGCTGTAGTCAGATCTTCCTTTTACCACCTTAGGAACATAGGCTGGTCCCACCTGAAGATCTTCCTACCTTGGTCCATGCCTTTGTTACCAGTCATTTTGATTACTGCAACACCCTCTATTTCGGCTACCAGGGGTAAATATCCATCACTTGCAGCTAGTGCAGAACAAAACAGCCAGGTTGTTGACTGGAACCCCTAGATCCAGTCACATAACACCTGTGCTGCGTGAGCTGCATTGGCTGCCAATACAGTGACAGATCACACTCAAGGTTGCATTGCTGACCTATAAGGCCCTACATGAGCTGGGACCTCACTACCTGAAAGAACTCCTGTATTCTTACTGTCCCCCCACCCCGCTCACTCCAATCCTCTGGCAAGGGATTGCTGGAGATTCCCATGGTATTCCTGAAAACATCTAGAGGAAGATCTTTTGCCTTTATGGCACCTACCCTGTGGAATTCTCTACCTCACCAGATACATGAAAGCCTGACTGTGGAAGGATCCAAAAAATACTTAAAAACCTTACATGCTCAACCAGGCATTTGCAGGGACTTATTGAGTGACTGTTATTGTTTTATTGGGTTTTAAATATAAAGCTGTGATTTTATTGTATTGTACTGGATATTGTAAAGGTGCCCTGAGCTTTGGAAGGGCACCTTGTATTAATAAAATTTTACTTTACTTTACAACATGGTCAAGCGTTGGACCAGGTTTTCTCACTGGGGCTCAAGATTAGTAACATTGAGATTAATCCAGTCACTCATCAGATGTTTGTGTTTGGGCTCCTCTTCATACTCCACCAGCCTTGGAGATGGTCACTGACCTCCCTTTAAATGGGTTGTCCCCAGAAGGACTCCAGGTGGTGGTTAACCTATTGGGAGTGATGGCTACTTGTATGACTGGATCAGAGGAGGCAGTAGTGGTCCATAATAGGGTCATTACTACTGCTTTTGATTTGATGTAGCTGCACTAGTCTGTATACAACCCAGGACCAGGATGGGAAGCTAAAGTCCAAGGGGCAGAGGTTAGATAATTGTTGGAGGAGGTCACGGGCCAAAGGGGACAGACTGACTTTGAAACTCATTACAATGAGTACCAAAGGAACATTTCCTGTAAGAAGGCAGCATTCCTATCTAGGGAAGTTGTGGCAGGGAGAAACTGACCGGCTCAGCTCTTCTGAATAGTAGACAGACTTCTTCATCTGGTCTGTCTGCAACCAGTAAGAGCTAATTCATTCACACCTTGCAAAGAGTTTGCTCATTTTTTCTCTGACAGAGTATCTTCAGTTTGGTTTGAGATATTCCCAGCTGAGGTGTCATGACCTGGCATGGCTGAGCTGGTAGTGGATGAAGGCTCTATGCTTGTCTGGGAAAAGTTTAGGCCATCTTCAGTGGATGAGGTCTGTGAGGTGATCTCAGAGCTGCGCTCATTTTTGGTGAACTGGACCCGGGTGTGACATACCTTGTTGTGAGGTGTGTAGGGTTTCTGGGTCCAGTGTTTGCTGAACTACAGTAGTCTGGTGTTCCCTTTCAGAAGGGGTATTTCCAAGCACATTGAAAAATGTGCTGGTTAGGCAACTCCTCAAGAAACCATCTTTGGACCCAGACTGTTTGGAGAATTATAAACTTGTCTCTAACCTCCCTTTTTGTGTGGAAGGTTATTGAGAAGATGGTAGTGCTACAGCTTCAGGAACACCTCACTGCTTTTGACATTTATGAAGCACTCCAGTCCAGGTTTAGGCCAAGGCACAGCACTGAAACCATGTTGGTCAGGGTGCATAATGACCTTCTTAGGGCAAGAGATAGAGGAGAGTATTCATTCTTAGTTCTCCTTGATCTCTCCTTAGCCTTTGACACCGTGAACCATGGGTTGCTGTTGGGTTGTCCCAGGGAGCACTGTGGATTTACCAGCATGGTAATTTGCTGGTCTGAGTCCTTCCTCAGGGACAGGATACAGAGGGTGATGATGGGAAATTTCTCCTTGCTTCCAATACCCCTGCTCTGTGATGTGCCTCAGGGATCAGTCCTCTTTCCCATGTTACTTGCAGTGTATATACTGTCCCAGTAGGGATCATTAGATGGTACGGTACAATTTGTGTTTTCACTGTTATACTGATGATACCCAGTTGTGACAGTCTTTTGCACCTGGGATTCCAGACATGGTTAAGGTGCTAAATTTGTGTCAAGCTGAGATCCAGGACTGGATGTCATCTAGTTGACTGAGACTTAATCCAGACAAGATGGAGGCTTCTCATTGATGGGGTGTGGAGGTCACTGAGGAGAGGGCAATCTTAATGCTTGTCTCCTCTACTTTGGTGGCCTCTGCTAAAGTGAATAATCTGGGGATTATTCTGGATGACAGGCTGACACTTGAGGCTCAGGTGTTGTTTGTTGTTCACAGTGGCTTTTACCATTTATTCATTTCAGAAAAATTGCACAGATCACAGCCTTGATTCCCCCTGAAGACTTGCCATCCCCTGATACATGCCTTTGTCAAGACCAGACTTGACCATTGTAAAGCTCTATATTTCAGAATCAGTGGAGGTGTCCTCAGGCACCTGCAACTGGTGCAGAACACTGCAGCCAGGTTATTGGCAGGCCATCCCAAGTCATGTCATACAACCATGGTCTTGCTTGAATTGCACTGCCAGCAGGTGAAGTGGCATATCACCTTCAAGGTCAGTTTGCTGAGCTATAAGGCCCTATAAGGATAAGGTCCTGGCTACTTGAAGGACCTTCTGACTCCCTACTGGACCTCTTGCTCTCTCCATTCCTCCAAGGTAGGCCTCCTGGCTGTTTCTAGGGCCAGGTTAAAGTATTTCAGAGACCAGGCATTTGTACTCATGGGGTCTGCCCTATAGAACAGGCTTCCTTAAACTTTTCAGGAGTCCCCTTCAGTGGAGGCCTTCAAGAGAGGCCTAATGTGCTTCCTGTTTTAGGAAGCTTTTAGCTTGATGTAGTAAACTTCTGATGGACTGCCACATAAGTATTTTATTAATATGTGGATTTGCACATATTAATATGTAGACTGGTTTTATTGGTGTTGTTTTAAATTGTTACATGTGTATTATTTTTAGTTTAGAAAATGGGCTTGAAAAATAAAGCAACCTGATTGGCTGAAAGGCCATGCCAGGTGTGCATTTATTTTTCAATAGAGCCTGCTGAAAAACAAGTTCAAATTTGGTGTGCCCCATTACTTAGGGTATCCACTATCCATGGGCACCACGAATTTTCAAAACTGTAAGCCACCGTTTTATTCCGGCTTGCTATGTAAGGGATGTCCCCCCCCCCAACTCCACTCCCACTAGTACTATCAAGACAGAGTGTTTCAACTCATAAACTGCAGTCGGGCACAAATGTTTCAAGTTATAAAAAGAGAAAAACAACTTCCCTTTCTATGGCCCTGTTGCCATCATTTTCCACTTACATCCACTGCAGACACAATCGTCATGACACCGCAGTCTCACCAGTATCTGGACCGCACATTCAGAGCCGTTTCATCTTACTCACAATGCTCTGAAGCATTTAGTCATGGTGACTCCTTACCTGCATATATAAGGTGGTTCCTCTGTCACTGACTGCACTGCCCATACAGTAAACACATCTCCTGAGAGTTGGGGGGGGGGTACCAGAACTACAGCAGTAGCCACACGTTACAAAACAAAAATAAAAAAGCCCACGAAGGATGAATAATGAAGTAACTGTGCCCTGGTCTCACTGCAGCCCAAAGTAAACAGTTGCCTCCTCGACCATGCTTTGCCTCCCACTCATGCACCTAATTCCAGACCGTGCTTTGTTCTCCCAAACTGAACCGCAGCAGCTCCTTGCTCTACAGAAACAGGGATACACACAAAAAAAGAAATATACTTTCTCTTATTAAATTAACATGATGTATGACAAGGGGGTATAAACAAGACTGCTATGAGAGGGTGTAACTGCGTACAACAAGCTTTTTTTTTGTTTGTTTAACTACAGAGTCCCTAGTAGGACAAGACTCCATAGCTCATGCAGTCGGAGGAACAATTTTATTACAAAACTGATGTTAAACATTTATTGACAATTTTTCTTTTTTAACAGTGCCCATTTTCTAAGTGCAATAATACCCTCCAGGGTGGGCTTTATTGGGAAATACCAGACCTTCCAGGGACTATAAGGCCCTCCGCCTGTGGCATCAGGCCTCATTACGCCCCTGGGCGGTCCAGTATTTCCCAATAAAGCCCACCCTGTTGAGTATTATTGCTTACCTGTTGTACAACACTCTGAATCTCAGGGAATGGGTGCTTGATAAATAAATTTTAACTTAATTTGTCTGCTTGGATCCTCAGACCCGCAGAGACCAAATCTTGATCCAGGATTAAGACAAAGAAGATTTTATTGCAAATTTTAACAGCAGTGTCCTGCCCACATACATGCACACAAACAGTAGCGTTTGTGTGTGCGGGGCACGTGGCTATTAAAATTTGCAATAAAATCTCCGAATCTGGGAACAAGATTTGGTCTCTGTGGATCTCAAGACCTGAGCAGCTGAGCTTCTGGCAATTTGTGAGTACTGGTTTATGATAGGGCTCCAGTCACTGTTTCCTGAGCAGCCTTTCTGTTGGAGCTCCAGATATACCAACACATCTGTTTGCATCCTGAAAAAAACGAAGCTTTCTGTTTTCTAATGCAGACCACCATCTGTGGGAACATTCCTTGAGGATGTTGCCAGCATGCCACTGGTAGGACAATCCCTTTACATTTTTTCCACTTTTTCTTATGATTCAGAAAGTACTTCTGGTGCTGAGCAGGTAAAAAGCTACCATTATTCTTATATGTCCATAGTGTCCTAGACGGCCATAATACTCCCTGTTGCTGGACCTCTCCAACAAGAATCCCATGAATCTCCCTTAATGTCAGGATCTGTTACTAGCTCTAGTGAGCAGCATTGGCTACCAAGGCCTGCAAGTGATTCACCTAAAGCATGGTATCTGAAGAGCTATAATTTTCAGACTTACATTTATCTTATTTGGTGATAAGAGTTTCCTAAAGAACAGTAGCTATAAAGACTCTTGCATGGGAAAATATTCTTCAGAATGCAATAGTTTTTCAGTATGATGTGACAAAAATTCAAAAGTCACAGAAAATCCAAATATTGCTCTGATTTTAGAATGCCTTCTAGTATCATACAGAGATTTTAAAAGATTTTTCCGGAGGCTGAACTATTTTTATCCACGTGTCAAAAAAAGCCATTCCCCTCTTGGGATTTAATCTCTACCTCGCTTAGTCACTGGGTCTCCATATGGCTATGTAGAATGTTCAAATTCCAATGGGACAGAATTCCACGGAATTTAGGAAAATTCTGTGGAATTCTGTCAGCAGCAGAATTCCAGCATTTTGCTGCGAAATGGTTTTCATGGATTAGTAATAAGCAGTTTACATAAATAGCAAATTATTTTCCGTAATCTGCAGAAAAATATTCCATGGTTTACATGATCCCTGGAAACTTATTCGGTAGTTTACTCAGAAATGCTTTTCAGAATTCTGAGGAATTTAAAAAGAAGTTCTAAAAAGCATTTTGGAAGTTGAATTGCCATTCAGCACCAATTCCAATGGTGGAATTCTGCATTCGTCACATCCCTAGTCTCCCTTTGAATTAATTGTGACAGATGAACTAAAGTTTAACTTGGAAAACTTTTTTCCTTGTTGCAATATCCCTAGCAAGGAGGATCAAGTGAGTTGCTGGCCCCCAGTATAAACCCTGCAGTTTAGGCCCTGTCCAGAATACAGCACAGTAAGTTGTAACGTTTTATAAAATGTTTTAGCACTTACCATGTTGCAGCATCTTGACTGAGTTCAGCCATGTGTTAGCACAGGTGAAACATTCATGCTGCAGGATCCATTCCTGCTGCTCCGATCTTGCTCAATGGGGCTTGCCAAACACACTTTCTGGGGGACCAAAGCAGGGATGGAACCATGCCTGCCTTTCCAGACTTGCCGAGAACACAGTTCTTTATTGTAATCCATTTCAAAAACCGTGTTAAAGCTTAGGTCATATCAACCTTGGCATTAGGACACACATTCAAGTCATATTATTGCCTGAGAAGTCAAGCAAGAAAGGATGTTACATTTTGGATATCTGTACTTCAGAACCTACTGTATTTCCTAAATAAAAATATCTTTTACCCTACTCCCTGGTGCTGCTTCAGAGTCTGTTGATGTTTTAGTGTGATCTCATCCATCACATTCATGTTATTAGAAGAAATGGGGCCCCGTATTCAGATAAATGTGTAAACACAGTGAAAATGTTTGA
The DNA here is from genome assembly GCA_016271365.2 of Neoceratodus forsteri. NCBI lineage: Eukaryota > Metazoa > Chordata > Ceratodontiformes > Ceratodontidae > Neoceratodus > Neoceratodus forsteri. Next base: position 984,336,159 of record CM057449.1, read on the forward strand.
GCTTGCACCTGCATTCACCCTGGCGGCTGCTATATTTAGTTGGATAGTGAAGGACACTATCCAACTGAATAACAGGCCATGTTGGGGCAGTGTTAAGGGCAACTGCACTGCCCTGACACAGACCTGGGCTGTATATAACCTACAGGGAGTAGCACTGCCTGAAATAAGATAGTGCCAAGACCCCTGTGAGCGATATTCAGTCCAAACATGCAAATAATCCCACTGGACATGAAAGGCACTAAGGTCCATTTGCATGACCATTGCGGATTCTTTTTCATGGGCCATTGCCACAGAGAAAATTGTAAGCCCTGGTGGTCTAGTGCATCTCCCCAACCCTGGCAGGGCTGGCAGTATAGCCTAGAGATTAGAATAACAAGCTGTGAATGCGCTTGATCCATCCGTCAGACATGGGATTGATTTCCACAATGTCCACTTACATACTGTGTGACTCTGAGCAGCAAGTCACTGAACCTCCTTAGTGCTCCCAGGTCACCCCTGAAAACAGGCACTTGTGCCTAGTGGACCTAACCCGGTTACCAAAGACTAAAAACTAAAAAGTCAAAAAAAATGGCTCCTCAGAGATGTTTGTAATAATCCCTGGTGGTCTAGTGTGCACCTCACACGCTAGTCACTCCTCAGAGCACTCATTAATCCTCTCTGGTGGTCCAGTGGTTCCCCGCTCACCCATTCACATGGTTGAAAATGAGTCTCTGGTGACCCAGGGCCCTTCAACCCCCCCATCCAACCCGTCTACTGAAATCCCACCTTACTACATACCCCCCCCCATTGGCTAGTGCTTCTCTCTGCTTGATATGGCGACTGGCACAGCTCTCTTCTCACCATTGTGGCCAGCTACCATATGAACTGTCAGTGAGTGCATGTACAATATACTGTTAGGAGCTGTTGGGGGCCCATCGGACCACCAGGGACTCATTTTAAATCATGTGAATGGATGATCAGGGGTGGGGAAAGTACTCGGACATTAGGAAGGATTACTGAGCATACTGAGGAGAGATCAGATGGTGTGTGCACACTACACCACCAGGGATGATTACAAACAGTTCTGATGAGCCATCAAGGGGTGGTGGGACACACTAGTCCACCAGGGATGATTATGAACAGCTCTAAGCAGTCATTGGTGGTTTGGGGACACACTAGACCACCACTGATGATTTACATGGGCTCTAATCAGTGAATGTGGGTGTGTCTGCAGTACAGCTGCCCTCCATTTGGGGGTCACAGGCTTAGCATTCCTTTTAGATGAGATTTTCAGGAGTGGTTAATAGTACGACTTGAGGGGCTGTTAACCACCACCACAAACCTTTGAATATACTGTTGTACCTGTATATATGAGGAGACCCCCTCATTTGCATGGGTGCAGTGGTATTTTAGCACTTTGACACCACTAGTTTTGACAGGTGCTCCCAGGGCTTCTGAATATGGCATGGCCAGGAGCGCTCATGCAAGTCCTGATTAGTGGCTGCATTAACCATGATAGTGTGGGCGTTAACCTTTGAATATCAGGCCTATAGTATATATTTGAGTAAGTATAGAGCAGTGGTTTAAGGCCCTAAATTGCAAACCTGGAGACATGGGTTTGAATCTCACGGCCCCCACTTGCATACTGTGTGACCCAGAGCAAGTCACTTAACTTTCTTGTGCTCCTGGGTCATACCTGGAAACAATCTTTAGCTTAGTGTACCTTTCCTGGTTAAACAATTTCCCAATCCCTTCCCTATGGTTATCACCATAGTAACTGTGTTTTTCTAATGGATGTGATGGAGGTGCACACTGGGTTTAAACCCCACAATCAACACTTTCATTCCATGTGACACTGCCCAAGTCAATGCCCTGTGCTCCTGGCATGCACTTGGGAATGAGCTTTAGCTTAGTGCACATTTTTCAGCCAAAATATAAACTAAAACAAAATCTGTAGCTCCATTATTGCCCCGTCCCACACTCCAAGCATCAGGGTTACCACAACGGCACCCTTGGCCATGTAGGCGAGCAATGGAGTGCCTTCACAGCCACTACCAATGTCACTTCTAGGTCAGATGGCGAAGGATGTGTGAACACTAGGTGGCAGGTGCCCCCTTCCCTGGGACTCGGGAGCCAAGCACCAAATGTCCATGATGCACCCAGCTGGCCTCAGAGTAGAATTATATGGCTGATATTTGAAACCAAGGTTCCCACATGGCTATACAATGTGCTAGCACTGCACCACTGGGGTAGTATAGCACAAACAATTAAACAGTGTCCTCTGTTCATCAGCTTAGTGATAAACACAGAAGATCTATTTCACCTGTGTTAATCCCCACAGCAAAACTTGTCAGTTTCCCTCCTATATTCCTCCATCCCTGTTAAATAATGTCATGAACGAAAGAGCTGTGCTCCCGTTCCTTAATGAATGCCTGTCATTCCTTCCCCACTGCCCTGTGCCAGCAAAGTACTATGCATTTGGCAGTGAAAATTCCTGTGAACTGGTTGCAAGTATTTCTCTTCTAGTAAGTACAATCAGCCTGCAAATAGGGCAAACACACTTAGTTCTTGACCCTAACTAAAACCGTGAAGGGACCCAGGCATTTCAATGGATGGTGGTGGCATTCTGTCACTCAGTTCACTGAGAAAAATGAGGTGTAACTTGATGGATTTTATTTTCTCCTTCTCCTACTAAGGCCTTGAATTCTTTGTGAACTCTTTTATCTGTGCTTTCATATCAGTGTTTCTTTACCAGCTGACATGTTCAGATATCTCGCACCAGTAGTTCAGTGCCACTGATCTGCAAATGCTGTTTGGTTTAAACTGCATTGCAGCAGGCTTCTTTGACCCTTGAACGATAGCAACAACAGCACTGACAGCATATTATAAAGTCTCCATTTAACTGTTGTCATATGTACTAGCTGCAATTTGCTGTGTGCTGCTCATTGACAGCATTAATTAGGTTATCTATTAAGGAACAGCCAAAACTGATATGATTGATGTTAGTTCTAAAGGCTTCATCCACAGTGCCCTCTGTTTATCTGGCAGCCCCAAAATAGGTAAATATGGCTTTCTGCTCAGGGAGGATACAGTGGGTATGTGACATTCGTTGGACCCCTGGTGTACATCTTCCATGCTCCTCTGCCACAGGCCCACTTAGCCTTCAAGCTCTAAATCAGTTTCCCCCCCGTTTTCTGAAATGACACAGAGAGCTGGGAGGGTTCAGAGACATAATTTATTAAGTTGTTTATTTTTTCCTGATTGGACAAAAAGTTTCTGGAACCATGTTGTTTAGAAAAGAAACCCCATGGCATCACACTTCTTCTAGCAACCAGGATACAGTGCAGTCTAATATCAATGCCCACACTCAATTTTAAAAAACATTTGTGGCATCCATGTTTTTAAAGGCAATAGGAGCCCTTACTTTACAAACCACCACAAATCAGCTTTTGACAAAAAAAAATCTGTCCACTTCTATTCCACTTTACCCACAGCACACAATAATTTGTATATACAATACAAATGCCTCCGATGTTTCATATGTTTACTTTACTACTTTACTAAGGAAGGCCTCACAACTTCAGTTTTAATTTGACCTCCTCTCCCAGCACTGCAGTTTCCTTTCCAGCTCTGTACCAGACCTCCGCCCCTACCCCCTGCTTCATGGAATTCCTCCCCTCTGCCCACAAATATGATTTCAAAACAAATTGCTCACAAAAAGAAATGGAGCCATACAAATGGGTACCAAGCATAATTGATAGCCAAGTAGTGAACAACCGATGATAAGAATGAGTTTTTGATTCAAATAAAAGAAACGGCCAAGTCAACATGTTGCTCAGTGTTACACTACCTGCTATAACAGGGCAGGGATGGGACACAGATGATCATGAAAATGTAAGGCTAGATCACAACAGCACTACTGTCTTCCTTGTAAATGTGTTTGATGTGCCGCTGGTGCCCTATTTGGCTCCCATTCATAGGTACTAATTATGTTCATTACTGCGGGCTCAGTTGTGAACTATAAAAGCAGCACCAGTAAAATTCAAGGTACCTCCTGCTAAAACAAACAAATGTAACCCCCCCCCCACACTATTTTACACACTTAGCTACCCCCTGGCACCCATACTGGGTGCAGATTCAGAAACATTTAGAAAATTGCACCACCCCTAGCTTCGGGAATGTATGCCAGGCTCATTCTTCTAGAGATCAAGGGCCGGGGGTGTACAAAAGCAATAACCTATTTGGTATTTACAAAACCAGGTCCTGAGGAGAGAACATTTTGCTAGGGCTATGCTAGAACTAACTTCTGGATGGGTACCAAGTAACTCAACACAGCAAGCAATAACGTAACTGTCCAGACCATAGCTGGGGTTCTAGAGTGTAACTTTATTCCACAAGATGATTTCTATAGCAAGGGTGGACATCCAAGGTTTATACATCGTGACACTAGGAACATGCAGAACAACAAAATTAACTGTATCTGACACAAAACTCTTTGTATTCCCGCTGCAGTAGGACATAGGACACTTGCACTTGTATTCCTACATAGCGTAGGACAAAGAACATTACTTCCAGTGGCACTGGCCACAACTGAAAACACATTTTGCTAAGAACTAGCACTCTTCTTCATAACCAGAAAAGAAACTGTAACCCACTCAAGGGGGTAGAAATTCTCTTCAGACATTTGGCCATTTGTCTAAAGAAATCAGGCACCCTTACTGAACCTGTTAGTCCTGAAATGGTTACTCCAGATGGGGTTCTGCCCACCCTTTGCTTCCAAATGCATACTCAGCCATTCTTTCAGAGTTACACCTTAAACATTTGGAAACACACTTCAGAAATGCTTATTGAATGAAACTTGACATCCAGCATTCAAAATCACTACAACTGGTAGTGGAAAAGTTAAAGTTCTGAACAATGTGAATATAGTCATACCTCTGGACATCACACACTTCAGCCTACTTTAAATTAGTACAGTCTCACACTTCTGAATTCACAAAAAAGTTACACCTTCCCTTTTAGCCAGAGAATACAACAGCACAGGTACTTGCTTCCTTTAGCAAAAGTCATATCCTACTCACTGTAGACATTTCAGGCAGCTTCAAACATCCTTGATCAAAAAGGGGATTGCCCCTTGCATCCATCCACTAGCAGTCCTTTTGGCCCCTCCAGGGATGAAAATCAGGAAATCCTTCTGTAGAAAAGGTCTGACTCTCATCTCAACATTCTAACTCCCTTCTCAACAGCAAGGGTTATGCTGTTGCGAGAGTTCCAAATAAGCTCATACTTCCATCTCAGCTGAAGCCAAATAAACAGAAGAATGAGCAGGTGAAAACCATTTAACTATTTAATTGCCAGCTGCCTTCCCTGCCCTGCACTGTTACTGAGAGGATTCTAGTAACCCCAGGGGACTGGGTGGTTACACTCACCACAACCAGACAAATGACTGTCCGCAGTCATATCTCTGTCTAGTACTATGTCATCCTACCTTCTTTGTTACCTATTGGGAGGGGTGATCAGGTCCTCCCCTACCATGTGCCAGGCACAAGCAGGGAACACTACAGGAACAGAGGACGGCTAATGAAACTTCAGCCCCTATCCTACAATCTATCTATGGATTTTCAGTGGCTCCAAGATAAACTGCTTGAAGCATGTCCTGACAGACAGAACTGAAAATCCAAACTTGAGTTAAGACTTCCAGCCTGTCCATCCCCCTATCCCTCTAGAGAAAATCTATCTGATGTACGCTACATACCGGGGGAAAAACCTATCCCCCAAACTTCCTAGGATACCTGTGAACAACAAAGGAAAACACACACTACATTGCATCACATTTCCCAAAAACTTACTTCAGTGAAGAAAACATGTTAACACCCTGTTAACCATAAACATTTCTAAAGACACTAAGAAAAGGGGAACTCGGATGAGTTACAACATCTTCTTTGGTTCTTCTTTTCTTCTTCAGGAACACCTGCAAGAGTAGAAAAAAACAAAAACACATTCTGTCTTCCACACAGTGCCTAAACCTCCACCTAACACTAAAGAACCCCCAAAAACATTTTTTATATAAAAGTACAAAAGTAAAAAACTGGAAAGGAAACACTTATGCAACATATTTGGGGATTGAATTCCTTAAAATGTCCCAAATTATGGATCAATGTCACTGGTGCCCATAGGCATTGTCCATTAAAGAGTCTATCCTAGGCTGAAACCTGCTGAAGAACAGTTCTTGGACAGGATAGGGCTTGTATAGTACTGCAATTCATGGGGAGAGTCTTTGATGAAAATTAAAGTTCCTTGGATAGTCCTCAAATGTAGGATGTGTTGGGCAAAGGCAATTAATGTAAACAAAAAGCATTTTCTTACCAGCTCCTTGAAGAATGAAAACATTTTCTCTTACTCTGCAAGCTGAGGACCTTCACCCTTCAAACCAGATTGCATATTCAGATACTGCTGACTTGATGTCCTGGAAGGCCAGATGATGGTAATGGAAAACTGCTGGGCTAATGTATTCTGGAAAACCAAACGATGAAAGTGGAAAACTGCTGGGTTGATGCTTCTGGAAGGCCAGACAATGGAACAGGAAAATTGCTGGGCTAATGAATCTGGACACACTTAAAGAAATCCAGGAATACTAGAAGAGCTGCATCTTCCTCAACAGCTGCTTTGGATGACAGACATTTGGCCGGCCACTGCTCGCTTCCTTAAGGCATGCTGGGGATATTCACAGGGAGTAGCACCATTAAGGGTAGTACCACTCAAGGTAGGGGACAAGGACCATGACCCCATCTGGGAATTCCAAGTTGATGTTGTGAAATGTCTCTTGCCCAGCCTTATCCACAATTTGCACAGTGTCCATAAACAGAGTCCTGCCCTGTCTCCAGAATCTAAGGTGATCATTGATGATTTTTGTCTCTTACACATTCTGGTGCATCTGGGTACAAATTCTTAATAGCCTCCTCCATAAGTCAGGATTGCCTGTTCTGTTTGATTTCCTCCCAGACTCAGTAAGAAAAGATAGGATATAACTTCTCATATGTGGTGTCAGCCCTCCTATTAATCAGTCTCTTCTCTTCACTACTCTACTAGTCTGCGGCCCATGGGGAGGCTTGGGGGAGACCAATCCTAGTTGAGCCAGTGTTTCAAACTCAAAGAACAGAAGAACTTGTCCTGCACTACTTCTTTGGACAAGTTGCTAGAGCCATTGTCAACTGTCTCTGGCTCCTCTGAGGCAACAGCTTGGGATGACTCACAGTAGTCTTCAACATGAAGATACTCCTCTTCATCCTTCTCTTCCTCCTCACTCATGATCTGTGCCCAAGAGTGAGCAAACGTCCTAACTCCTGAGACATTTCCTTCCTCACTGGGCATGGAGGATGATACCTCCAAATTCAATATCTCTTGTACTTTGTCCTCCCCCACTAGGCTTGGACTCAGACCCTCTCTCCATGGGTTAACTGATCCCTCTGTTGCACTGTCCATTTGGGACACAGGCTTGGAAACCTTTCTCTGTTCCTGCCCTTGCCATAGATCAACATCAACTTTACTTGCTCTTTCTGTAACACACTCATTAGAACATTCCCCAACAGGTTCAACCTGGTGCTGCTTGCTGCTACTGCATGGTCCTCTGTTAGGGTCCATGTGGGAGCCAATCAAATTATTGTTGCTCTCTCTGGAGCTGTACCCCTGCTCAATCCAAATTTTGCAAGGCAGTCCGAGCAATGGGGCATCGGAAACACATCCCTTCCAGCCTTTAGACACACAATACATAGTCTCACTGGATAGCTAGAAATTGCTACATTTGAGGGTAATCTGTCACCATATTAGGCTCTCTCTACCTATCTCAGTGCTGCCACCTCCTCAATGATCATAGCTTGGGCATGATCCAGATATCGGGGTGCTCCAAAGCCATGTCTGAAAGCAAATACACAAACTTTTCAAAACTGAATTGTTCACTAGTCACATATTGTCTCACTGAATGGCTCCCTGCTGCTGTGTTTACATTGCTGACCCTATCCTGTCATGGCGGCTGTAACTTTTCTCATTCATCACAGTCTGTTCAACTTGCTCAAACTGAATTTCCGACCTTTCTTGCTACTGAAAATACTTTAAACTGCACTCAGTTGTCTCTGATGGTATATCTCAGCACATTTATACTAATTTAGACTGACTTTGCAATCAGCACAGTTCATGAAAATTCTATTTACACATCTATAATTGCTCAAAGTCACTTGAAAGTTCCACAGTCTTTCTTAGCTCAGGATTGCCTGTTTTCTTCTTCCCACATATACAACTCACAGTCCTGTTGCTTAGAAATCTATTGTTGAAACACAGAAACATGGAAGTTGATGGCAGATAAGGACCGCAAGGCTCATCCAGTCTGCCCATTTCTTTTTCTACCTTATAAATGTGCCATTGGCCTTTGCTCTGTCAGTGGCCTATCTATTCATACTCATCTTTATTGCTCCCTTATGCCTATACCATGCCTGTCTGAAGCCCTGCACTGTATTCATAGCCACCACTTCCTGAGGTAGGCCATTCCACGCATCCACCACTTTTTCTGTGAAAAATAATTTCCTCACATTCCCCCTTAATCGGCCTCCCTCTAATCTCATGCTGTGTCCTCTTGTCCTGCTATTTTTCTTATATTTAAACATGCTAGACTCTTTCACATTGTTAATGTTCTTAAGGTGTTTGAATGTCTTGATCATATCACCTCTCTCCCTCCTTTGCTCAAGGGTATACATATTGAGCTCCGTTACTCTGTCATCATATGTCTTCTGATGCAGTCCCTGCACCATTTTGGTTGCCCTTCTCTGGACTGCCTCAATTTGGTTAATGTTCTTGTGAAGGTGTGGCCTCCAGTACTGCATGCAGTACTCCAGATGGGGCCTAACCAGTGTCTTGTAAAGAGGGATTATTACCTCCCTCTTATGATTTGTGATACCCCTACTAATACACCCTAACATCCCCCTAGCCTTACCTACTGCTTTAGAGGTCTGTTTGAATGATTTCAGGTCATCAGTGATGATGATGCCCAAGTCTCTTTCTTCCTTTGTGACTGCCAGCTGCTCCCCTCCCAGCCTATAGGTGGCTTCAGGGTTTCTCTTCCATATGTGCATGATCTTGCACTTCTTTGCATTAAATCCCAGTTGCCACTCTTCTGACCATTTTGCAAATTTAGCCAGATATTTTCTCATTCTGCCCACCCCATCTGGATGATCTACTCTGTTGCAGATCTTGGTGTCATCTGCAAACAGACAAGCCTTACCCTCTAGTCCATCTGCAATGTCACTAATAAAGTTATTGAAGAGGACTGGCCCCAGGACTGATCCCTGAGGTACCCCACTTGTGACTTGCATCTCTTCTGACTGTATACCATTTACCACCACTCTCTGTTTTCTGCCCGTCAACCAGTTTGCCACCCAGTTGACCAACTTCTGACCCACCCTGAGCCTACCCAGCTTATTTATCAATCTTCTACGTGGAACAGTGTTGAATGCTTTGCTGAAGTCAAGGTAGATGACATCAGCTGCTCCCCCTTGGTCCACCACTCTGGTTACCCAGTCAAAGAAATCTATGAGATTATTTTTACAGGACCTTCCTTTTGTAAACCCATGCTGTCTTGGATCCTATGCCCCTATGGATTCCAGGTGTTGCACTATCCTTTCCTCAAAGAGTGTCTCCATAATCTTGCCCACTAGTGAGGTAAGACTGACTGGTCTGTAGTTCCCTGCCTCATCTCTGCTACCACTCTTGTGGAGCGGAATCACATGAGCCCTTCTCCAGTCTTCTGGGACATCTCCTGTGCTCAGAGACTCACTAAACAGTTCTGCTAATGGCTCTGCTAGTTCCACCCTTAGCTCCTTAAGTACCCTGGGATGTATGCCATTGGGTCCCATTGCCTTGTCCACCCTGAGCTTAGCGAGCTCTTGTAGGACCCTTTCTTTTGTGAAGGGAGTAGTGCTCACCTCCCTCCCCCCTGTGTCCATGATGCTGAGCTGTGGGCCCTGCCCTACCTTCTCTTCAGTAAATACTGAGCAAAAGTTTCTATTTAGGATAGATGTTTTTACAGGGTCCTCCTCCCCACATGCCCCCTTTTCTCCTTTGAGCTTAGAAATACCCCCTCTGGACTTTCTCCTTTCACTAATATATCTATAGAAAGCCTTGTCACCTTATTTTACTGCTCGTGTTAGTGTTTCCTCAGTTTGGGACTTTGTCTGCCTTACTGCCTTCCCTGCTTCCCTTAGGGCAGTTTGGTATACCTCCCTATCTTCATCTCGCTGTGTTCCCTTATAGTTCATGAAGGCCAGCCTTTTGGTTTTGACTTTTTCTACTACTGTATTTTAGAATCAAAGTGGTTTCCTTCTTCTTTTGCACTTCCTTTTCTGTCTAACACAATGGGATGTTGCTTCAAGTATTGCATCCTTAATGCTTGACCACTTTGCTTGTACCCCCTCACCTGTGTTTCTTTTTGCCAGGGGTAGCTTAAGTCTGTCAGCCATCTTATCAAAGTCAGCTCCTCTGAAGTCCCATATTTTTGCCTTGAAATTGGATGATTTAGATGTAGTGGCCAAATTGAACCATACCATGTGATGGTTACTGGCCCCAAGGTGACCTTCTACCTGGAGATCTGTGATCCCTTCCCTGTTAGTCAGTACTAGATCTAGGATAGCCCTGTCTCTTGTGGGTTGTTGTTCCAGTTGTTTGAGGCCTTCCCCCTGCAGAGAATCCACCATGTGTCTAGTTCTGGCAGATGTTCCTGCTGGTATTGACCAATCTGTATCCGGCATGCTGAAGTCTACCATTATCAGAACCTCCTCCTTAGCTGTCATGTTTTGTATATCTTCTAACAGTAGTGTGTCTATGTCCTCCCCCTGGTCTGGGGGCCTGTAGACAACCCCAATTCTTATGGCTGTCCCATTTCCTGTTTCCAGGGTGACCCACAGTTCTTCTGGCTTCTTATGTGTATTCTGAATTTCTGTAGCTTTGATATTTTCATTGACATACAGGGCCATTCCACCCCCTTTTTGCACCTCAGTCCCTTCTGAACAGTACATAACCAGGTTCTGAAGTCTCCCAAGTGTGCTTACCGCTAAACCATGTCTCATTAATTGCTATTATGTCCAGTTTAGCCACTGACATTATTGCCTGCAGGTCTGGGATCTTATTTCCCAGGCTGTGAGCATTTGTGTACATGATTTTCCATTGTCCAGATTTCGGTGTGTTAGTTGTTGAGTGAGGTTTGGCATTTCCCCTGTGCATCATATGGGAGATGGACCTTTTTTCTTACCTGGTGATGCAAATGAACTGCAAACATGCTGAATCCCTGTTGACCACTAGCTGAGGGGGGAGGGGTGTTCTTCCCATTCGACGTATGGGATGCTGCACCCCTCTCCCCATTTGCTAGTTTAAATATTCTGCAAAGACGTCAAACCTCTGTCCAAGTGCACTGACTCCCTCCTTAGTCAGATGCAGTCCATCAAATTTAAAGAACTTTCGCATCCAGAACAGTTGCTAGTTCCCTACAAATCTGTGTCCTTTTTCCTGGCACCAGCCCTTGAGCCACATGTTTAGCTCCCCAATCACCCCTTCTCTGACCTTCCATCCATCTGTCCCCCTCTCCCAGACTGGCAGAATCTCAGAGAAGGACATGCCAGACAAAATGGATAATAGTGTGTCACCCAGCCTGGTCAGATGTTCCTTGGTCTCCACAACTGACCGGCTGGTGAGAGCACTAGTCCCTATGTGTACCAGTACGTCAATGTTTTCTCCTGCTTTGTGAACAATGCGGTCAGTGTCTCTCCACACTGATGTACCTGGGAGACATCTGACCATTACCCCTGGCTGGAGATGGGTATCAACTCCTCGAATCATGGAGTCTCCTATAATCAGAAGTTTTTTTGATTTCCTTTTTGCTTTTTTTGTTTTGGTTCCTGATTTGGGCAAGTTTTGTTGAGCTACTTCCTGTGCTGCAGTGTCCTGCTCTGCAGTGTCCCCTGCCCCTTTATTTGATTTCAGACATAGAGGCAGATACCTGTTTGTAGTGTTTATATGGTTTTTGGAGGTAATATGTTGGAGAGCACAGAGTGATGGTGCACCCGATTTGCCCCTCCTAACCACCTGCCAACCTCCTGGACCAACTACCCTCTGCGGTCGAGGTTCTTCTGTTGGATGTTGAGGAAATGGCAGGTGGTTCTTATAATGTATTTCCTCTTGAATGTGAAATCTGAAGTGCACAATCTCTGCCCATGCTGCCCGGAGCTGAGCTCTGAGATCTCCAATGGCCCAGCATATAGGACAGTGTCCTAAATCCTGTAAGACTTTCCTTCTGAAAAGTGCTCCACAGAACCTGCAGTTAATGATATCCATTCCAGATAAGTTGCTGGGTTTATAACCTGGTCAGAGTAATCAGAAGGAAGAAAATTCAAGTAATGGTTTGATTTTATGTTTTATTTTCATATAACTTGTTATAACAAGTTAAATTACAAGTGCCCCTGTAAATGAGCTCACCTTGTGGATGCCCCACTGATCCGCCCCTTCCTGCTTTGCCACAGGAAGTGTCACAACTGTGGTACCCTATAAAAGGAGTGTAGTGTGGGGTGGTTGGGGATGGGGGTGGGTGGCTGGGCCCTTCCGCTGCCAAAAAAGAACAACCATGGACGAAAGAACTGCTGAATCCATTTCTCATTGCTCACAGTCTATTGTTCAGAATTTACTGTTTGCTGTACCTGCTTTTACAATGCACAGTCCTTTCTTTGCACATAAATTACACTGTTTGTACACATATTTAGCTGGCTTGGTGTTCACACACAAAACACGCAAGCAGTACTCTGTTCTTTTACTGTAATGGAAGGCACATAAGCAGCACATTTGGGTGTCATTTTTCCTGGGCACAAATCCCTTGTCCAAAGCTTCCTTTTCAGTTGGGCTATACCGCTACCAGACAGAAAGATGCTAAACATACCCTCAGCAAAAATTCTGGTTCTGTCACCAGACGAGACCACATTTTTTTTGTAACCCCCCCCCCCACTACTTTACACAGTTAGCTACCCTGGCACCCATACTCGATGCAGATTCAGAAACATTTAGAAAACAGTACCACCCCCAGTTTTGGCAATATTTACCAGGCTCATTCTTCTAGAGATCAAGGGGTGGGGGTGTACAAAAGCAATAACCTATTTGGTATTCACAAAAAAGAGGTCCTTAGGAGAGAACTTTTTGCTAGGACTATGCTAGAACTAACTTCTGGAGGGGTACCCAGTAATTCCACATGGAAAGCAATAATGTAACTGTCCAGACCAAAGACCGGGGTTCTAGAGTATGATTTTATTTCACAAGATGTTCTCTAAAGAAAGGGTGCACCCACAAGGCTTACACATCGTGGCACTAGGAACTTGCAGAACAACAAAATCGACTGTATCTGACAGAAAACTCTTTGTATTCCCACCACAGTAGGACATAGGACACTTGCACTTGTATTCCACATAGCGTAGGACATAGAACATTACTTCCAGTGGTACTGGCCACAACTGAAAACATATTTTGCTAAGAACTAACACCCATCCTCATAACCAGAGAAGAAACTGTAACCCACTCAAGGGGGTAGAAATTCTCTTAAGACATTTGGCCATTTGTCTAAAGTAACCAGGCACCCATACCGAACCTGTTAGTCCTGAAATGGTTACTCCAGATGGGGTTCTGCCCACCTTTTGCTCCCAAATCCATACTCAGCTATTCATTCAGAGTTACACCTTTAACATTTGGAAACACACTTTGGAAATGCTTATTGAATGAAACTTGGCATCCAGCATTCAAAATCACTACAACTGGTAGTGAAAAAGTTAAAGTTCTGAACAATGTGAATATAGTCACACCACTGGACATCACACACTTCAGGCTTCTTTAAATTAGTACAGTCTCACACTTCTGAATTCACAAAAAAGTTACACCTTCCCTTTTAGCCAGAGAATACAACAGCACAGGTACTTGCTTCCTTTAGCAAAAGTCATATCCTACTCACTGTAGACATTTCGGGCAGCTTCAAACATCCTTGATCAAAGAGGGGATAGCCCCTTGGATCCATCCACTGGCAGTCCTTTTCACCCCTCCAGGGATGAAAATCAGGAAATCCTGCTGTAGAAAAGGTCTCCACCACTTCTCTCGGCAAACTGAAGAATACCAGGACTATGGTGAAAATGAGGGGCCCTCAACTCAGAGCCCACAGCTGAGCAGTTCTCACTCCTCCAACTTCAAACTGCAACTCGACACTGCTTACTCACACACTGACTCTCGTTTCACCATTCTAACTCACTTCTCAACAGCTAGCCCAAGGGTTATGCTGCTGCAAGAGTTCCAAATGAGCTCATACCTCCATCTCAGCTGAAGTCAAGTAAACAGAAGAGTGAGCAGCTGAAAACCATTTAACTAGTTAATCACCAGCTGCCTCTCCCTGCCCTGCACTGTTACTGAGGGGATTCTAGTAACCCCAGGGGACTGGGTGGTTACACACAAAAAAACAGTTACTTTCTTTTTTTTTTAAGTGCTATTCTTCATTGCTGTAACCTCCTTCTTTGCTTGCCTGGCCACACACTTTCCATACTGATTTTAATGTTTGATCCCAGGCTGTAAATTGCTTTTGATTGCACCCACCCCCCACCCAACACCCAACACTACAACCTGAATGGAACATACTGTGCCAGACTTCTATTTTTTTTTAAACAGCAATACAACAAAGCAAACATTAATTTATGTTGTTTTTAATTGGGGGACAAATGGAGGTGGCTCGTTGAATGGGTAAAATACAATGGTGTGGATACGGGTGGGATTTATGGGCTAAGGGACTTTTTTTGTCCATTTTCCTTTAACATTTACGAAGACGATAACAGCAAAAATATAAAAACAGTTGGCTATCCTTTTTTTTCCACACCTGTTGCCCATTTTTGGGAGGGCCGAAGCCTGAGGTTCAATGTGGGGGAATGGCTCCTCCCATATTTCAAGTAAAATCCAGTCTCTTCCAGCTGCTCATGCTTAGTGTGTTTCGAGGCAAGTGCGTGTTTCAAAGCACTCTGGGCTCTTGCATGGCTCAAGTGGCTTCTTGCTTCTTTGCTGCTGTTTTTTTCTGCTCCTCCTCGCCTGATACCCACTTGTTCCCTGTTTTTGTCTCCACTGCCTGTCACCCCCCACTTTTCCTTCCCTTCTCATTTTATTCCTTTGTGCTCCCCCACTTCCTCTCTCCATTTTGCTCTTCTGTGCCCTGTTTGTTTCTGTTGTGCTGTCCCCTCCCCCACCATTCCCATTCTCCGTTGTTTTTTTTTCTTGTGCATCTTCCCCCCCACCTTTCATTTGGTGCCCCCCCCACCTCGTCGTCTACACTCTGCTTCTTCACTTTTTACTCTGTCTGCTTTTTGGACATTGTTTTTCTCATTCCTTTTGGAGCTGCTGATTCATTTCTGCACCACCACTTCCGGGTGCAGCATGCTCCAGTAGCGCTCAGCTTAAAGCTCTCCCACTGCCCCTCTGAGAAATATTGCTAAGTTAGAACACGTTAACTCTCTAAACGGAGTGCTAATTAAACAAACTCCACCCTTGTGGAAGCTTAAGATATAATCTGAAACACTATAATTATTTTGCACTGCCCTTACTGCTCATATCCGTACTCTTCCATTCTCAGCAGTGGCAGTAATTTGCCTTACAGGGCATAGCTCAGTACATTGTGAGGTCAGATCCCCCTAAGCTAAGATCAGAGCTATTGTTTTTTCAACCTGGACTACAACTTTATCTAACTCGTAAATACTTGATAGCCTGCACGTTTGTCTAATTTCCCATGAATTTTGCAGGAGAGGTATTTGGTACTCAACCTTACTTTCTGCCAAGTGTAGACCCTGTACTAAGCCCTCACCCCTCCGTAGCCTTCCATTTCTCTGACTCCTTGCCACCCTCTTGCTTATGGCAGGGGACATCCAGCCAAACCCTGGACCTCCACCTAACAATCTCCTTGTCTCCTCCCCTCAGGACCCTCACTGGGTGTCCACAAAGGGCCTGCGGATTACGCATATAAATATATGTAGCCTAAGACCAAAGATGTAGGAACTACAATCCTGGCTGGACCAGTACAACCCGGACATCCTGGCCATATCTGAAACCTGGCTCAAGCCTCATATTCTCTCCCATGAGGTTGCAGCCCTTGGGTACCTCTCCCATAGAAAAGACAGATTGAACAAAAGAGGGGGAGGTGTCCTAATCTACACAAAAGATTCCCTTAACTCTGTGCAGGTTAACCTGCAACAGTCCACCTGCATGGACAATGAATCGATCTTCATACGCATCACCCTTGACCCATGTAAACATCTCAACATTGGATGTGTATATAACCCCCCAATGAATGCTTGCACATCTCTCGAGGCAGTCTTAAAGGACATCTCCGAAGAGGTAGCCTCTGAGATACTAATTTTGGGGGACTTTAATCTAAATTGGGCCCCAAATGATAACCACTCCCTAACAGGGCTGGTTCAGGAAGCAAATCTTGAGCAGATCATCGCAGGGCTCACCCGAATGAACTACAAAATGGTTAATCACTCCACGCTTGATTGGGTGCTTACCAGGAAACCCTCCAACATGCAGGTGGCAGGCACCTTAGCTGATGCCCTGAGTGACCACTCCCCAATTTTCTGCACCTGGAAAAACAGGGCCCCCAGATTCCACCCTCGAATTCTGACTGCAAGGGATTTCACACACTTACTACCCAAACACCTAACAGGCTGCCTAAATAGCATTGATTGGAGTCCAATCAAACTCCTCCCCTCACTGGATGAGGCTGCTGCCTTCTTTCAGTGAACTATCACTACGGTTATGGACCGTCTTGCCCCTATGAAGAAATTTTACACCACGGGGCGCTGCTACAAGTGGATCACCCCCATGTGAAATCCCTAATGAAAAACCGGGACACAGCTTGGAAGAAGTACAAGCTCTCCTCCTTACCTGCTGACCTAATGAGCTATAAAACTCTCAGAAATAGGTGCAAACTGGCCATTAAAGTGGCCAAAAGAGAGTATGTCACCCATCTACAGAAAAAGAATCTAGGCAACCCTAGACTTTTCTGGGTGCATATAAATGGATTAATAAAGGGGAATGGCAAGACCATACACAGCCCCATCGAGGTAAACGGTCAACTAACAAACTACTACCCTAGCATTGCTATGGCTCTCAACCGCCAATTCATGAACCTGGACCAGTTCAAAGCGGGACTGCCACACCTCCCCATGGTCCCGAATGTTCACCTTCACCACAGATTGGACCGCCCAACCTTCTACATCAGACTAGTAAAACCCAACGAAGCTCTCCCATTATTAAAGTCCCTCAAAACATCTGGATCTGTGGGACCAGATGGAATTCCCCCCCATATACTAAAGGAAGGAACCCATGCACTAGCCAGGCCCCTGACCTGGCTCCTCAATTGATCCCTAATAGAAGGTGCAATCCAGAACAATGGAAACTGGCTCATGTAGTCTCCATCCACAAGGGAGGCTTGAGGGAGTCAACCAACAACTACAGGCCAATCTCCCTTCTCTGCAGCCTGGCAAAGATACAAGGGAGGTTGATATATGGCCAACTCCGAGACTACCTAGAGCTTCATCAACTACTAGCTCCCTCTCAGCATGGATTCAGAACCAAACATGAGACTGACACCGCGCTTATCAAGTTCTCCACAGATGTTCTCAGAGAACTGGACAAGGGAACCCCCACTGGAGCAGTCTTCTTTGGTCTATCCGAGGCATTTGACCTTGTCAACCATAACCCGCTGCTTACCAAGCTGAGCTATGTTGGGCTAGACAGCCACTCCCTGTTGTGGTTCGACAGCTACCTTACCAGGAGATCACAGAGGGTAAAATGGAAAGACTCCCTGTCAGAGCCTCTCCCATTAACAGAGGGGGGTGCCCCAAGGGTCTATCCTTGGCCCCCTTCTCTTCCCTCTCTTCACCAGTGATCTCAGCAAACACTGTGGTGGGAGCTCTGTGGTACAGTATGCAGATGATGTCGTTATTTACTGCCCCTCCTCTAATCTGGGAGATCTCAGCTCCTGTCTACAAGATGACCTGAGATCCCTAGAGCAATGGCTTGTCACCAATAGAATGGTCATTAATTCTAACAAGACCAAGGCCATGCTGTTTGGCCCAAGAGCCCTCGGTCGTGATAGAAGTCAACACCTCCAACTGACCACTGTGTCAGGCAACAGACTAGAAGTGGTCAAATCAATAAAATACCTTGGCCTTACCCTGGACCAGGGCTTCGCCCTCAAGGACCTCGTAGATCAAGTAACCAAAAATATTCATGCTAAACTTGTGACTCTATACAGGTTGAAAGACCAGTTGATTCCAGCTGCCAGGGCCTCTATCACCACCAGCGTCCTACTTCCGACTATTACCTATGCAGCCCCGGTGGTCCAGGGAGTAGCCAGACAAGAGATGAACAGACTCCAAGTTCTCTAATATAAGGTGGCACACAATCTGGCCCCAGGACCCACCACTGCGACACATTGTCCCAACTTATTTGACCAACTCATTCTTTTCTATGCATGCACAGATCCTTCACATCCTCAACTGTCTGTAGGTAATCAAACACCCATGATGAGAAAATGGATCCTGGAACACATTTTTCAGGACTTTCCTTTCAAATTGGAGCAGCTTCTTCAGCATCAAAGAATAACAATCCTGCATGGATAATCAAGAGATTTGGAAGATGAACTTCACCAGCCTTTGAACCACATATTCCTAACCCAGAAGCAGAAATCAGACCAGCATATGGGATCATCTCCTCTTAACTTGCCCAGAGGATGGCCAAATCAGAAGCCATGGGTCCTCAGAGGTTTCCTCCACAGAGGGGTGTTCCTCTAATGAGTGCTACTGGTCACACTCTCCTTGAGTTGGAGGAGGTAATCTTTTTGGACCCTCTATTCCCAGAACACTACCTGACTTATCTACCAAGGGTGGGAATAGAGAAAGGCCAAAGTTTTACAGTATACACAAGCACTACTCTATTCATATGCTGAAGCCCAAGGGTCAATGTAGGGGAATAGCTCCTCCTACATTCCAAATGAAATCCAGTCTCTTCTAGCAGCCCACACTTAGCATGTTTTGAAGCAACCACCATCCTCCCCATCCTCCTCCTTCAGCACTATGCTCACTCTTGGTGCTGGGCCCTCTATTCCCTACAAGCTACATGGCTTATCTACCAAGGGTGGGAATAGAGAAAGGCCAAAGTTTTCCAGTATACACAAGCACTACTCTATTCACCAAAAATTGAAATAAGCACAATAAGATACTTCAGGGTGTGTGTTTATGTTTGTAAACCACACTTCCAGGTGGTTGATGGCACTCGACGCAAGCACCTCATTCCTCTCAATGCACTTGGTATGTAATTCAGGAATTACATTGTCATGGCTTATTGCTTAATTACGCACAGTTGATGGGTATCAACTGGAGGTCAAAGTGGAAGTTTATAAACATAAACATACACCCTGTTGTATCTTATTGTTTACTTATAGATTTGCAACACACTCATTTGTCCTATATGCTCACAACTTAATCTATACTCTCCCATCTCCTGGCCAGCCGCTCATATAAAAAGTTGATTCCTGTTGGAATTTAATATAATGTACAATACGTAAGTTCAAAAGGAATAGTAATTGATGAGCAGAATTTTAAAAATCAGTAAGAGCTCATACATTTTGTGGTCACAAATAGCGTGGGCTGAGTTGTGCAATTCCACTTCTGCAGGAGTTCTGAAGAATTTTGGGACATGCAGTATGTGAAATTCTATGGAATACTACCACATTTTTGCCTGGAATATAGCATGATTCCACAATTTCTATTGATGTGTATTTGATTCCACAGGTGAGAAAACAAATGCTGAAAAAATCCAGTTTACGTTACTTTAGCAAAAATGGGGGATTTTATAAAATTATGCCTACTTAATTATATATGCGAGAATAAAACTGCGGAACAAAAATCTGTGGTGTACATTACCTTTAGTAAAACAGTTTAGTTCACATAGAAATCCTGAAGTTTATGTGTTGATGGCATTTTGCAGAATGCTTCACGGAAGTTCCATAAAACATTTTGTAAGCAGAGTGGTGATTCCACCAAAATTCTGCCTGCAGAATCAATCATTCCTCACACCTCTAGTTACAAACAATATTAACTTTTCCTGCAACACCGAAATCCAGATTTGGTGATGCAGCTTTTTTTTAACTGTGCACCTATATTATGGAATGGACTTTCTGCAAAACTTTGTGACTTTTATAAATAGGTTACCAGAGATTCCACTGCACTTGTTATATATAATGTAAGCGACATTTCAACTGTTTGTGCTCTTTGCTGCTTCTAACCTCTTGTATTTATACTTATTGTTTTACCAGGATAAACACTATTGCAATTCTCATTTTCAAGGTCTTAGGATGGCGAGGTGTTACAAAAGTATGAAACATTTTTCATACATAGCAAGACAGTTATTTGTCTCTTACCTCTGGAAATTGTTGAACAGTGGATCAAGTCTTGATTCCTCCTGGCTATCTACAGAATATTCAGCTTTTTTTTTTGTTTTACACCTGTGGGAATAACCTTGAATAACAGATTTTTTGGCAGCATAATCAGAGTAAATTGAGCAGAAAATGACCCAGATGTATGATGATCTGTTACATGCCACATATAATGCTAACAGTAAATTAGTTTTTCCAGTTGCACTTGTACAAGTCAAAACATTCCACTGCCCAACCTAATAGAAAATGGCTGCCTCAACAGACTCTCATTGATTATCTAAGCAACTACAGTACACACTTGCTGCTGTAGATGTTGCAGACAGTAGTATTTGTGCACCTCTCTTTAGAAGTGCCCTGCCAAGGACAATTATGTGTAACCCCTCTTTCCCAAAATGAGGGGTTACCCTGTTTAGCAATCTACTGGGAACAGGATCCACTTTCCACTTCAGCTTCATGGCACTGGCTGCTGGTGAGCTTTCACTACCAGTCCCCACTAGGCCACTACACTTAAGCAGAGGACCATACAGCAAAACAAGCAGCAGTTTTGTCTTCAAAGCCATGGAGACACACTTTATCACCATGGTCAGAGACACTACCAAGGGACAAGATCTGTCCCTTTGCCCATACCAAGGGATCAAAATAAAAAACAAAAATTGATCCCCGCCAGAACTCGGCAGGGTGCATGCAGAGGAAGCCGTCACCTTGGAATGAGTGCACAGAGGTGCTCACAGATACAGTACTCTTATGCAGATGGAAACAGTGGATAAACAGGGGGCTGGGACATCCTAAACATTGGCACAGTTTGTTTTCTTTGGTGCCTGTTGCCACCTGCCAAATTGGCAGCACCTGCTACATGGGGCACAATGTTTTAAAAATAAAGAAAATTACCCAACATGCATGGGAGTTGACATCTTGGGATTCTCTCACCCTGTAGAATTGTGGGAAGGCAGCAGATGTCAACATATCTGGGAAAAAAGGAGCCAATCAGATGCAGCCAAGCCTCTTCAAATCTGTCTCTACCAATCACAGGAGCATGCTCTGTAGGGAGAGAGGCAAATGGCTTTGGAATGTAATAGAGAAAGAGCACAAAAACATATGAAACAAGCATTTGTCAATGCTTGCTGGCATTAGCAGTGGAAGTGCAGGAGTTAGACAGATACAGTATGGGAATGGCAGTGAACTATTGAAGTGATGCCAACTCCACCCCCACCCTGCAGAGATGGACAGCCATTGGGGTGTGCCTTTGGGTCATCGCCCATAACGGTCACAACATTTCACCTCACCTTACACTGCAGACACTGAAAAGTGTTGAGGTGTGGCTTGGGGTGTTTGGGCTTTACACTCACCTCATTCCATAAGGAAATACACTGAAATTTTATTTATTTATTTAGTTAGTTTTTGTTGACTGGGTAAGTGCACTAGACAAATCCTGCCCAATTTTCAGGCATGGCCCGGGTTGGGGGATACAGAGGAATGCCAACTGACCATGAACCAGATTAAGCTGTTGGTGGTATTTTTAGTGAATGAGGGAAATTTGACCAGGACACCAGGGAGGTTCCCCTGCTCTTTTCGATAAGTGCCATGGGATCTTTAACATCCACCTGAACTACCACCAATCCAGGCAGATGGGACCTTGGTTTAACATCTCATCCAAAAGACGGCACCTCAGAAGTGCAGCACCCCTCCCATGCTGCACTACAGTGTCAGTACTGGGATATTAACCCAAGTGCCAGATGTGGGAACTGAACCCAAAGCCCTCTGATTGCCCAGCCTCAGAGGTGAGTGTGCTATCTACTGAGCCACTGACACTGATAATGGGTGAAATGGGTGCAGTATGGGAGAATGTGGTGAACTCTGGGGCCAAAGAGGCCAAGGCACACCTTGATGCCTGTCACTGGCTGCAGGGTTGGGGTGAGGGTGGAATGGCATGAGCATTACTGTTAACAATCCCAAGTCACACTCCTGACGCCTGTCAGTTCCTATAGGGTAGGGCATTATGGTCAGAAACCCTAATGTCCTGGACATGTCTTGGTATTTTTACTCCAAGTTTTCAACATGTGATTTTTGTGACCCCACCACATGAACAGTGACACTATCAGTTTGTTAACTGGAAGGTGATTTTGCATGGTGATTGTGCCATTTGACGCCACAGGTGCGAAAACACATTTTGAACAGAATGTGAAAAATGACAGCTGTACTGTTCACAAAGAGTTATAAAAAAATGGTAATGTTGAAAATCTGGAGTATAAATATAAAAAAACTGGTGAAGTCATGAGTGTACTTAGAAACTGTCCAAAACACACCCGTAATGTAATTATTTTGGGGATGTTTTACACCAGACTTTCAACATAGGCATTTTGGGAGCTCCACTCATGAACAGTGTCACTGTGATTTCCCAAATCTGTCCTAAACACTGATTTCCCACAGCAACTGCGCTATTCTATGCCAGAAGTGTGAAAACACATTTTGGCCAGGATGTGAAACATGATAGCTGTACTGTTCATAAGGATGAGTGGAAAAATGGCAATGTTGAAAATCTGGAGTGAAAATATTACAAATTCATGACTTTATGAGGGTGCATTGAAACTGCGCAATGCACACTTGTAACACAATCATTTTATGGAGTTTTGTAACCAAATTTTCAACATAGGCATTGTAAGACCTCTGCTCATGAACAGTGCCACTGTGATTTCCTTAATCTGTCCCAAACATTGATTTCGCACACCGACCACACAATAATGCGTACATGTGCGAAAACACATTTCAGGCAAGATGTGAAAAATGACAGCTGTACTGTTCATAAGGAGGTGTGATAAAATGGAAATGTTGAAAACCTGGAGTGAAAATATTAAAACTTCTCGAAGTTATGAGCGTGTGTAGGAACTGTGCAATGCACGCTCATAAAACAGTCATTTTGGGAAATTTTTTCACCAAATTTTCAACATAGGGTTTTTGGGGGCCAACCTCATGAACTGTGACACTGTTGTTACACTAATCAGTCCTAAAAGGTGGTTCTGCACAGTGACTGCAAAATCACTTTTTGGGACCAAATAACAAAATGACAGTGATTGAGTTCATGAAGTGGGTTCCCTAGAACCCCATGTTGAAAAAGTGGTGAAGAAATTCCCAAAAATGGCAGAGATAGCCACCTAAGTTGAAAAACCCTGTTTATGCCATTATACAGCTTACCAGCATTTATCTAGTTTGTGGTTGGCTTTGAAGAGTGCAGACGTGTTCCCAGTCCACCGAAGATCATCGCGCCAGGCTCCAGGGGTAAGTATGGGGTGAGGGAGGGTGTGGGGAGGTAGGGTGTGCAGAGGGTGGGCACAGGTTGGGGAGGGGACATGAGAGACTGCAAGGGACTGTTTTCTGTTTTTACATGTTTAAAAAGCTAAACAGCAATGTGTGATGCTTTTTTGCATGCTGGGGTGGGCTCCCAGTGTGCCAGCACACCTGGATGTTTCTTTTGGGGGCTGGAGCCGACGTGGGATTGAGCACCCACGCGATACAGTGTGCTTGGGGGGTGCATTAGCTGAGGGGATTGGCACCCCCAGTCCCCAACAAATGGGGGTGCATCATGCCAACGGGATTGACTACACCATCAGGAAATTAACTGGGCAGGGGGCAAGCTGACCCAGGGATTGGGCACCTACATCGGCTTTAAAAATTGGGAGAGGTGGGTTTTGGTTTTGGCAGTGAGAATCAGGCAAGGTGTACAGTGGAGCACCATGAAATGTTTAGGGATTTAGAGACAGATTTTATGAGTCTGTGTGTGTTGGGGGGGGCTTGCATCGGGTGGTGACATGTAGACAATTTGCATACTGTCTACGGCAGTATGCAAATTTCCTACACGTTACCACAGCTGATTGTAGCTGCCATTTTCTTTCAACTGTATGCCACTGCATCTGAACTACTGTCATAGACAGCTCAGACATTCTTTGGTGTGGCGTGGTCATGCATGCAAAAGGATCAGGGCATTGGAAGCTGGGGTGGCACACCTATGAAAACTCATATGGTGGCACTATGTTTCTTGCACATGTGTGCAAGCAAACATAAAAATGTCCCCTTGCTCCACTGTGACTTTTCTGACAAATGAACACTGCAGCTTGGGATATGGGCTAATGCAGATTGCCCTGCCAGCTTAGATCATGGCTTCCTTATCCACAGAGAGATCCACACCAAATGGCAGTAGCTTCAAGGTACAGTAGGATTCCAGGACCCATGCCTTTTTTGACTGTTTTCTGTCTTTGTTTCTATGCATCTATAAGAAAGACAGATGTGTTTCTTGCTCAGCCTCTAGTTTGAGTTTCTAGGTAGGGTTTCCTGCCTGTGTTCTTGAAAAACATTATCAGACCCTGAAGCCTAAAGTCACTAACCAGGATTATATATTTTGGAGAAGGGGTTGCCTTGTATACAGAGTCAAAAGTGCAGAATTTTCAATTGGGTTTGTAACCTTAAAAACAAATGCACTGAGTTAGGGGGACATATAATGCCCTCAGTCAGGAAAAGGAGAATTTTACTTAAAAAGTTACACCAATATGGAGGACTACTAATGATTTATTGCTTTGGATGGCTAATTGAAAGCTACATAACAGCATAAATTGGGTTGCCACTAATGGGCAACCTAAATTGTAAGGGGGCCCTGATAGGAATGGGGGATGGATGGAAGAAGGGGGGAGAACGGTGGAGCTTAAGGACACTGAGGGAGGGGCATAGGTGTCATATGACACAGGTGTGGGGACAATAGGTGATTGACAGGTGGGAGGGATTTGAGAAGGGGCATGATGTGGGGGTGAGGAGCCTGCTCAGTTCATAAGGCAGTGCTGCCTGTGCACCGACCTCTTTTGCTGGGTAATTTTTTGCTCAGCACTTCATTGGTGAAGTTTTCACAGATGATTCTAAGGTAAGGATGGGGCCTATAGGTAGGTGTGTAGCCTGTGGCACACTTGGGTTAGAATGGATGAGCCAGTGGCCAGATTATAGAGGTGGCCCACGCAGCGCAGGGTCAGCATGTGCAGGTATCATCAGCATTTATCCTGCATGGTAATGGAAGCTGGATACAAGGGCCTGCACTGCACTGAGTTGATGGTGTGGCCTGTTTGGGCAAGAGAAGGCAGCGGGGGCACCCAGAGTATGGGCGGCCGATGGTAGTGGTGGCCCATGTGATGGTGGGTGGTGTGTACAGGTTACAGCAGTGAAGCTGTAAGGGAATTAGAAGGTAGGGCTTGATGGCACATGGCTAACCCATTCAGGCAAGAGAAGGCAGAGGAGGCACCCAGAGTTATGTTATGGGGTGGCAGCAAGTGATGTGCGTCCAGCACTGAGGAGGAAGGGAAGGAGAAACTAAAGTGGTCTGGAGGGTGGTTCAGAGAGTGGTGGTACTGGCAGGCATCAGCTGCAGTGAGGAAATGGGACAAGGAATGCCTACAGCACCGCAAGATGCAGGGGCTCGTGAAGAGTTCAGGAGGATGAGCAGGAGCGGGCCAGCAGATTCCCTGATGGAAATGGAATGAGCAGTGGATGGCATGGTGGCAGAGAGGTCATGGAGGGGTTTGGAGCACAGGGCCCGAGGAGAGACGTGGGCCTGTACTGCACTAGGGCAGGCTGGCTGCAGTGGTGGCTAGCCAGGCTAAAATAAAACATGTACACACACACAAAAAAAGGTTTTATGGTGATGTAAGGAATGAAGGCATTCAGGAATGATTTTCATTCAGGGGAAAAAGGGGTCTCCTTAATTTGCTGTGACGAGTCAACTAGGGTTGGCAGGCCTGAAGGTGGGAGTCATGATGTAGGAAGTGGCTCAGTCAGCCAACAGCCAGATTTGGTTGGTTTAAAAAAAAAGATAAAAGAAATGCGGGGGGTGGCAATAGAGAGTGAAGAGACTTGCACTAGGCAAGATAGAGATGATGATAGGGAGAAGGGCAGGGGTAAATGGAGAAAATGACAAAGGCAACAAGGACAGGGATGGGACTTTGGGATCTGATAATGCTATGGTGGTCTGGGTAATTAGCAATGCAATAGGTATTCAAGGCAGCAGGAAAGGCAAATCAGCATCCCCATGTGGCATAAGTATGAATCCATGGATACCTGGTCCGGAGAACGCATTTTCACTGGGGCAAGGAAGCTTTTCCATGGGGAGGGACATGAAGGGGTGTGCCTGGGCAAAAGGAAGCTCGAGAGCATACTTGGAAGCCATGGGGGGTCAGGGGCTGGGGAGAGGGTAGATAAGGCCTGGAGCATCTGGGGCCAGCAGGAATGGGTTGGGGTGGGGGCTACCACAAATGGGGGTCAAAATGGCAGTGGGCGGGCTCGTGCTGGGGGGATGACAAAACCCAGTAAGTGGGGAAAAAGCACTCATTTAGCCATTATGTGTTTGTAGCAGGGAAGAAGGCATCGAAGAAAGCTCCAGTCTCCAGCACAAAGTAAATGAATGAAGTCTCCAAATTGATGGAGAAGATGACTGAACTCGTCAAGACTGCTCACCAGAGGGAGGAAGAGAAAGAGGCAATGAGGAAGAGGAAGGAGTGGGAGGGGAAGGAAGGCAGGGGCAAAGATGGAAAAAGGCCTCATGGACAGGTGCCCACCCCAGCGCCTCTCCCCCCAGTGAAGCCAGCACCATCAGGACAGGCCATACAGGGGGTAAGGGTAAGGCAGATTTGGGGAATGAAGGAGACTTACAGGAGTACCTGGAGGGGCTGCTGGGCAATATGGGGGATAAGGTGGTCGAGAAGATGGAAAAGGTGTTACAGGCGATAAAAGCAGGGGGCAAGGATGGCATGGAGCCTGAGGAGGGACAGAAAGGGGGATAGAAGCTATATGAAGGGCCACCAGATTTTATTCTGTGGGACCACATCCCTTCTTCTATCAAGGAGAAGATCTGGAAGGGGAATATGTGGACATCTTTGTATTTGGTAGATGAGGAAACTGTTAAGAAGTATGAACAGAAGGAGTCAGTGGGGAAGTCAGAGATGGGGGTGTCATTGGCGGTGGTGGGACATAAGGTGGAGGAAACCAAGAACAAAGGGAAAAACATAGATACGTGACAGGCAGAGTTTTTGATATATAATGCATTGGTGCTGCAGAAGCACCTAGAGTTAATGATTCCACTGTTGACGTACGCAGTCATCATTAGAGATGCATAAAAGGCAAAATTAGGGTATTGTTGGTTAAAATATGACAAGACCTTCAGAAAGCATATGGCAGCTAAAGGGGACCTCATGTGGGATTGCACCCCTTAGAGTTGTAGGTGTGGACCCTGTCAAGTGCAGCAAGCAGGCTGGTGGCGGAACAAAGCAGGAAGGGTGTGCCACCCATGGCAGTTAAGACTTTTTGGGGTTTTAACAGGGTCTCTTGCACCTGGATGAATTGTAAATTCTGGCAGGTGTGTTCCCGGTGTGCGGACCCATGCCCTGCAGCAAATTGCAGGGCGGGTGGGGCCATGATACCCTGACAGGAGGGCAGGGTCTGGACCAGCCCTTTCATGAGGGATGGGGGGCTGGAAATAGGAGGAGTATGGGGAGGCCAAGGGAGGGGAGGGTACAATTCAAACTATGGGTGAAATTGAAAAGGGGCAAGGGAAAGGGCATTGGGGCTTTACCCTGGCATGCACCCCAATAGTCCTGGAGGAGTTAGAGGAGTGGACTCAGGGGTACCCGGATGTCGGGAAGGCCACTTCCCTGCATCAGGGTTTCAGGCACGGGTTTCTGCTATGCTTCTAGCAGACACGGAGATCAATGAGTGCAAAGAACCTGGGATCAATAAAGGGGAGAGAAGACATAGTTCGGAAGAATATTCAGAAGGAAATACAGGTGGGGAGGGTGGAGGACTGTCTAAGCAGCCCACCCTGCCCCGTGTTTCAGATATCACCATTGGGCCTGGTGCCTAAGAAGAGCCAGGGTGAATGTTGGCTCATCCACCACCTATCGTACCCAGATGGGGCCTCTGTGAATGAAGGTATCCCGGATGATTTACGGGTGGTGTCATACACCTCATTGGATCAGGCGGTGCTAATGATCTGGGCAGTTCAGAGGGCATGGCTGGTAAGATGGACATTGAGTCTGCCTTTTGACTGTTACAAGTGAGACCCGAGGATTGGGACCTTTTGGGATTCCAGTTTGAAGGGGAGGCTTACTTTGACAAAGCTATGCCAATGGGTTGTTCGGTGGCATGTTCAAAGTTCGAAGCATTCAGCACATGATGGCAGTGGGTGTTCGGAAGGAGATATGGACATCAGTGGGTAGTGCACTACTTAGATAATTTCTTGATCATAGGGAGTGACAGGGTGGAGGTGGACAGGATGTTGGCAGATTTCAAAGAATTATGTGGGGACATAGGCATCCCTTTGGCGCAAGGGAAAACAGAGGGCCTGGTGCACAAGTTGGAATTTCTGGGAATGAAAATAGATACTGTGCATGAGTATTTCCACCTTCCAGGAGACAAAGTGGCCCAGCTCAGGGGGCTGCTTGAACAGGTGAGTGGGAGGAGGAGGGTGCCACTGGTACAAGTTCAACAGCTGATGGGGTACCTTAATTTTGCGTGAAAGACCATAAGACCAGGCAGGGCTTTCACCAGGAGGCTAGCAAGGGCAACATGGAAGGCGAAGATGCCACACCACTGGGTGAACATCTCTAAGGGGGTGTGAGAGGATTTAGGGGTATGGAGTGAGTTCTTGGAGGAGTACAATGGGGTCACATTCTGGCAAGAGGAATGGGCATATAACACAGACATAGAGCTATACATGGATGCATTAGGGTCATTGGGGGATGGCAGCCTATTTCAAAGGAGGATGGATCTCTGAAACATGGCTGAGAGCATGGGGGGAGGCAGGCTTGCTACAGGATATCACTTTCTTAGACATCTTCCCCATCTTCGTGGCATTGAAGGTTTGGGGTGACAGGATGAAGGGAGAGCACATATTGTTCTAGTGTGATAACAAAGGGGTGGTGGAGGTGCTTAACAGATGGGGGGCTTATGGCCATGGTGGGCAAGGTGATGAGGCAGTTGGTGTTGCTGGGCCTACAACTGAACTTATCATTTAGAGCACAGCACATTGAGGGTGTACAGAATGACACTGCTGACAGTCTTTCTGGCTTACAGTTAAACAGGTTTTGGGAATTGGCTCCACGAGCAGCTGTACACAGGACCAATGTTCTGGACCAGCTGTGGGAGACTGGGAACATCAAGCCAGATGGCTGTGCTGGACCTCTTGGTCAAGCAACACACTGAGGGTGTACAAAGGGGCATGGGGGTCTTTTCAGGAGTTCCAGGACAGTGAGGGTATAGACAGAGCTGAGCTAGCCACAGAGGACCAGGTGAAACATGATATGGTATTGGAGATGGAGGGAAGGGATGACCTACACCACCATGGGAGTGCAGCTGGCAGGGATCAGCTGGTCCTGCAAAGATAAAGGGTGGACAGACACAACCAGAGGTAGGCCTGTCAGATGGATGCTCCTGGGTTGGCACAAGGGATGGGGGTGTGTGACAGGAGAAGGCCCATATCAGGGCAACTCCTGGTGAGGGGATTATAGGCCTTATGGCATGTATGCACATCAGCAAAGTAGGCTGCACTGTTCAGGGCAGTTTTTCCATTCATGGCAAAGGCGGAATTCAGGGTCAGTGAGGTCGTAGCCAGGAGGAGGACTGACAGGATAAGAGGCCTTCAGGTGGGGGTGATCAGCTTCGAGTAGGACACAACGATAATGCATTTGGGCAGGTCAAAAACTGATCAGCTTGGAAAAGGGGAGGCAGTGGTGCTGCAGAGGCAGGCGGCAGGGGATGTGTACACCATCAGGGAGTTAAAAGAGTACAGGAAGACCCAGGGAGGGGCCGGGGGCAGGGGCACTTGATTTCAGCATGGGGATGGGAGCCCTGTGATGGGCTTCCAGGTGGGGTGGTCTTGAAGAAGGTAATATGGTTTGTTTGGGAGGACCCAGACAGTTTGGCCCCCCACTCATTCCAGATAGGAGCAGCCTCAGAGGCTGTGGGGAGGGGGGAGAGTGCAGATGTGGTGAAGCAGGTAGAACGGTGGCGGTCGAACTGCTACAAGAAGTACGTGAGATAATGTTGTTAATGTTGTTATGTTTCCCTCTTTTTTCCTAGCAGGAGGGATGCATAGGAACATCTGGATTGTGAGGCACTCCTTTATTTATTGGGCCAAGAAGTTTGCGGTATCCAGGAGTGGGGGGGACTCAGCTTCGGACAGAACTGGTGCATACAAGAGTGCACTGGAAAGGGCTTCAGGGTATGAGATGGGCCCAGCTGATACCACTGTTGGAGGAATTCAGGGCCTGGTGGAGCAGGCCAGACATGATTATTATACATCTGGGGGGGGAGTGATCTGGGCAAGACCTCATGGGGAACACTGGTGTAGGACATATCGAGGGATCTAGAAAAGTTGAAAGGGAGGTAGCCAAGGGTGGTGATTGGCTGGTCCAAAATCACCTCCCTGAGGGTGTGGAGGCAAGTCAAGGAGATTAGATCAGTGGAGAAAGGAAGAAAGCGGTTCAACAGAAAGGTGGCCAAGGTAGTGATCGAGATGGTGGGGGTGCATATCCAACACAGGGGCATATCGTTTGATGTTCCTGAAGTTTACAGGTCAGATGAGGTCTACCTCTCAAAATTTGGCATTTGTTTGTTCCTAAGGCCTTTCATTGACCTAGTGAGTGGGATGGAGGCTAGGGGTCCCAGGTACTAGCCTGCAAGGGGGGAGCCCCATCTTCCAGTGGCAAGCTGGAGATGGGTCAGTCCAAGAAGGGGGTGGCAAGATATGGAGGAAGAGGGGGTAGACAGAAAAGGGGAAGGGACAGGACAGCATGGGCTGGGGGCAGATGGCACCCAGGCATGAATTTTAGAGAGGGGGTAAGTAGAGCCTAGGGGTCAGATCTTAGAGTCCAGACCTAGGAGGGAGGAGGTCCTGGGAAATTGGTACCTGGTACTGATGATGGTATGGGGGTAGTATTTTGGTGTCCGGACCCTGAAGAAAAGAAGCAGAAGATAGAGGAGGACCAGGAAGGAAGAACAGAGGATACAAAGAATGAACTGTTTAAGAACATATTGGAACTGGAACTATAAATGACAACTGTCTATTAGATATGTTAATATAATTAGTGTAAATAAACTGTTGCCAACGAGCATCCAAAAGAGCAGTTGTGGTGAGATTCATTCCCAGAAGGGATCCAAGGACAAATAGGGTTGCCACTAATGGCAACCTAAATTGTCAAAGTGCCCTGATGGGAATGGGAGATGGATGCAAGAGGGGGGGGAGGCAGAGCTTAAGGACACTGAGGGAGGGGCATAGGCATCATACAATACAGGTGTGGGGACAATGGGTGATTGGCAGGTGGGAGGGATTTGAGAAGGGGCATGACGTGGGGAGGAAGGAGCCTGCTCAGTTAATAAGACAGTGCTGCCTGTGCACTGACCTCTTCGCTGGGTAATTTCCCACCCACCCTCCCTGAGAAAAGCAGGATGTAATGAGGGTAAAGGGAGGAGAAGGGTTCAGGGCTAAGGACAGGCAAAAGAGAGTAATGGGAGCAGTCTGCAAGGTGCCCAGATAGCGGGCAGGTAGATGTGGTTGTGCAGCAAGGATGGGGGCTCACAGAGCCTGGGGAAACAGCAAGTGCCCATAAAGGGGGACTTGGGGAGAGGTGGGGGAAGAAGGGGACAAGATATGAAGGAAGAGGGGGGTAGACAGAAAGGGGGGAGGAGGGCAGGACAGCATGGGCTGGGAGAAGATGGCACCCAGGCATGGATTTTAGAGGGGAGGGGGTTAATTAGATCCTAGGGGTAGGATCTTAGTGTCCAGACCTAGGAGGGAGGAGGTTCTGGGAAGTTGGTACTTGGTACTGGTGATGGTATGGGGGCAAGATTTTGGTACCCGGACCCTGGAGAAAAGAAGCAGAAGATAGAGGAAGACAAGGAAGGAAGAACAGAGGATATAAAGAATGAACTGTTTAATGTCATATTGGAACTGGAACTGTAAATGACAACTGTCTATTGAATATGTAAGTATAATCAGTGTAAATAAAATGTGGAAACGAGCATTCAAAAGAGAAGTTGTAGTGAGTTTCATTCCCAGAAGGGATCCCAGGGCAATGCAAAGAATAGCTATACCAGACTTCTGATGAAAGGGTATTTCCCCAAAATGCAGGAATTTAAACTGCTATAATCTAGAGGCTATAGAAAAATAACATTATTTTTTTTTACTTGCTGCTATGGTGTGTGGGCCTGCTACTCCAATCTGTCTACCAGATTTAGCAGCCTTGATTGGTTTGTGGCCTTTCCCTCTTATAGATTTATTTTTCTTGCTGAGGTTGACTGAGCCAGATTTTGGATTCTGCTGCCGTGCATCCGTTTGTTTTTGGGGGAGAAGTCAGCAGCTTTCTGCAGGAAATCCTCTTTACAGGGATTCATCATTGTAGAGTTCTCAGGCACCTGTGATCCCCTAAGTGACTGACTGTCTTCTGGTGGGAAAAGGAAAGGTCATATGTGGTGACGAGAAGTGACTGAGAGAACACCAGGATACATCATGGGTCATACTTTTTAACAGCAGAGAAAGTATTTGGTCCACCACACTTTAGCCAAAATTACCAGCTAAACAAGCATGGAGGATGAGCTTCCAACAAATTTCTGTGCAGCTGCATCTTGGAATCTGCCTTTGTAAATAGATAGGGTTAGTTAGAGAATTTGGGCAGGAATGGATAATAGGATAGGGCAACATTGACAAATTCCACTTTCCACAACATTTAATAGAATTTCATGAAATGTTATGAATTTGTTTGGGTCTATCTCAGCCATCCCTTTAGATAGAGGCTTGTTTATTCACCAGCCTCTACTTTGGTAAATGCTCTGAAGGCCTACTAAATATAATGACAATCAGTTTAAGAGTTTCAAATGCAGAGGCTCAAATTCCAGCATTTTATTTCTTTATGAAATGTGAAAATATTTTGCTGATTCTTGGCTACCTTTGTAGCTAGATATCAGAAAACGAGCATGTGTAACTTTTATGGAAGGGTCTTAGAAACTGCTATATACAGCAAGACTGGATTTGTCATTTTTAAGACACTGGCATATAATTTCACAGTTTTATAAATTGTAAAATTCTATGAAACTTGCCTGAAAATATGGATGCTTACAACTTGACTGCCATTACAGGTATGGACCTGACATTTGGCATGTATACCCAGTGTCAATCTATCCTGGAACATATCAAACCTAGAATTATTTTTGATTAGTTTTTAAATTTATAGTGGAAATGTCCACAGATTGCTATAGAAATATGCCTACAGAAGAAGGTCTTACAGTCGGTCTAGTCTACCCTACATGGTGGTGTATGCTTACTTGAGGTTCATATCCATCTGCCTACTCCCCTGCCCTGTGAACAGCCATTTATGCTTTTCCCATCCTCTTTTAAAACTCTCCACTATTTGTGTACTGCCAGCTTCTGCAGAGGCTTGTTCCATCCCTCCACACCCTTTCCATGAAATAGTACTTCTAAGCATCCCACTGATTGTACATCGTCACTAACTTGTTGCTTTTCACCCTAGTTGTTAATACTTATTTGAACAGTTCACTTGTGTTGACCTTATTTAATACCCTTCCTGTATTTAAATGTTTCAGTCATGTTTAATCTAGATAAATGCAGCATAATGCACCTTGATAAAAATAATCATGGTCATAATTATGTTTTAGGTAACACTATTTTAAAAAGAGTTACTGAAGAAAAAGATTTGGGTATAATTATATCTAATTCATTCAAACTTCACTCACACTGCACTAGAGATGCAGCAAAATTAAATTCTGCTGGCAAAGTGAACGCAAAGTGGTCACTTTATGTTGTCACTCTGCTACAAGGAGTGCCCAAAGCAAAAGGCTCACTTTGTCTTGTAATTATTACTTCGCATTGTCATTTCACCTTAAAGCAAAATAAGGCAGGGTAATAACAATATTGGCAGCCCCTCACACACACAGTCACCAGAATGAATGTGCATCTGCAAAATGCTACTTTCTTGTGTCCAGAAAACTCCCTAGTGCTGAAGAAGTGAAATGATAGCCCAACAAGAAATGCAAAGTCTCCCAGAATTAATGGTGCACTCAGTCATGCATGCAGTGGTCACACACAGTCACCATAATTAATGTGCATCCCCAAAATGCTACTGTCTTGTGTCCAGAAAATTCCCCAGTACTGATGAAGTGAAATGAGAGCGTAACAAGAAATGCAAAGTCTCCCAGAATTAATGGTGTACTGCAAAGTGCAAATGCATAGACAGATTAAGATTGTGCTGCACACTCAAGAGATGCAGATGCAAAGGCACAACAACACTAAACCAGTGCTCATGAGTCACAAATCCAGGTCTGGAAAAGAATACCTTTTGCCAGTTGAGGCAGTAGTGCACGGCAGTAACAGTCCACTACCAGTGGAGATACCACAAAGCAGTATAAAAAATTAATCTAGGGAGATCAGAGGGCTGTGGGTTCAGTTCCCACATCTGGCACTTGGGTTAATATCCCAGTACTGACACTGTAGTGCAGCATGAGAGGGGTGCTGCACTTCTGAGGTGCCGTCTTTCAGATGAGACGTTAAACCGAGGTCCCATCTGCCTGGATTGGTGGTAGTTCAGGTGGATGTTAAAGATCCCATGGCGCTTATCAAAAAAGAGTAGGGGAAAGTTTTATTGAAAGAAAAGAAATCGTACAGTACCAAAACAAAAGCAATTTGCAAAAACTCATGTGGACTCAAAACAGGAGTAAACAAAAAAACAGAACAGAACCATGCATATCAAGAGACAATCCATCAGGTCATTGCAAAATCAGAGTCCGTGATCCAAGGAAGAGCTTTCCAAATTCAAGTAATGTCTCCTTGGAAAATAATGTACATTCATGTACATAAATGTTAGTTGGGTCTTTTATGATTTTCTTCTCAAGCTCTGAATAAGAACAGGTTTTTTGCTGTAGAGTAAACAGACACCGAGCCATCCAAATATTCCATTTAATTACTACAAAAACTAGATTTAACGTGTCCAGAGTCCAAAGGGACCACTGGGGAGAAGAAACACCATACATAATATTCTGGTAAGAAACCGTTTAAAATAATGGAGTGGCCCAGACTCTTGCCAAAAAAACCCACCAGTGCCGAATAAAAGAACACTCACAAAATAAGTGTGATATAGTTTCCAATTTAGAAATTTATTTATTTATTTATTTAAGAGATTTACCAGATGAGCATTCTGAACGGGGACCGCTCGTTTCCAGATGCGACCTGGGGGTTACATAGGTCAGGCAACAGATACAGTAAACAGTAAAGCAGATGCGACCTGGGGGTTACATAGGTCAGACAACCTACACAATAGTCTAGAACATTGTCGGTCTTGAGACTGCTTGTGTTTATGATTATCTTTGACGTTGATTCTTTCATGACATGACAGCCAATGAAAGTCCCACATGTGAGCAGGCACCCTTTTACACTGTAACAAAACCAGTAGGGAAGGAAGATGTTGGCTAGGGCACTTTTCAAAGGGCAACTGTATTGCACAAATGGTCAGAAGCAGATTATTATATAATACTTTATGAGAATTCATTAACATCATCTGGGTAGATATCCTCCACTGTTTCAAACGTAAAAACATGTGTTTAATATATACCGGTATACCCAAAGTTTGTCGTATTACAGTTAATGAATCACATTCCCATAAATGAAACCATAATCTGCAAGAATCATAGAACCAAGGTTCCCACCCTCTCTGAGTATTTATCAATAGAGGCTGAAGATTTGCAGTCAAAAAAATACATGAAAAAAATAACAGAGGATTAATCATGTTAACACCCTCCTCAAAAATAGGTAAGTAAGTAACATTCCATTTTACCGGATTAAGCCGGCTTCCCCAGAGAGCTTGAAAGAAGAGACCAAGAACTGCAGTTTCTAATTGTTTAGGGATTGGGAATACATAACTTAAATAAAGAAAAGTCAGTATCAAATAAGTCTTGATTAGGAAAACGCACTTCTTCTTCCCAATCTGCCCCTTATTCCATGAGGCAACCTTAAGTTTGCCTTGTTGTAATTTAGCAGACTAATTAAAAAGGTCAGAATCTACAGTCCCAAAATAAACTCCCAAAATGCATTGAGGCCCCTCAACAAGTTGTAAAGGATCAATATGTGAAAAAGGGGCTATTTTCAATCCTAACCGAATACCAAAACTTTCGGTAAAATTTAAACTTGCACCAGAAAAATCACCAAAGGAAGAACATTCCTGGAGGGCAGTAACCACAGAGGCTGTATTAGCCACAATAATGCAGACATCATCTGCATATGCAATTGCCGTATACGGCGAGATTAAAGTAGAACTAGAAAGGGCATGACTCTGAGGATGAATATTCAGACGGCGAAGCAAAATATCTAGAAAAAACACATATAACAGAGGGCTCAAAGGACACCCTTGGCGAACCCCTCTTTTTATGAGGATCATAGGTCCAACCCAACCATTCACAACAGGCACAACAGTGGCAGTCCTATAAAAAGTCTTAATCCAGCAAATCATTTCACCAGGCACATTCATAAAATGTAGTGCCTTCCATAAAAAATCATGGTTAACTGAATCAAAAGCCACCTTCTGATCTACCGATACAATAAAACCCAAAACAGAGTCTGCATAGCCATGAGAAAATAATTCTCGAAGGAGAATCAAATGGTCAGAGATTCTCCTGTTTGGTACAGAGCAAGACTGAGCAGGGTGCAAAACCACTTCAGCTATCCTCATAAGACGTTGTACAATGATTTTCATTAATAACTTAAAATCAGTGTTTAGCATACATAAGGGGTGCCAATTCTCAAGAGAATGTATATCTCCTTTCTGTTTATAGATATAAATCAAAGTACCCTAAGTAAAATCTAAAGGGATAAACTCACTAGCTAACAGGGAGGTAAATACTGAAGTTAATTCAGGGATCAGGTGGTCACCCAGTACCTTATATAAGGCAGTGGGGAGTCCATCTGGACCAGGAGTCCTCCGTAAGGGTAAGGAAGAAATAACCGACTTCAATTCTAACTCAGTAACAGGTATACAGGCTGAGTCAGAACACGGCTGTGAAGGGATAGGGATGTCAAGGTCCCTGTACAACACCACAGGACCAACATCTGCAGCTGGAAAGGAAGAAAAGAGGGCAGTCATGTAACACGTCACTATCCAACAGATGTCCGACTGAGAGGTACATAAGGTGCCATCAGAATCAGCAAGACTCAGCATATTCTTTTGTGTAATTTGTTGAGAATTTGACTCAAAGGGGCAAACGACAGCCCTCGTGCTTACCACATTAAATTTGTGTTGATGATAAAGTTGCTGTGATTGTCTAGATTGGAATGTCAACATATCATTCTGAATTAAGTGCAATTGTTGAGAAAGATCTTGTCCTGTCGTTTAAGCTATTGTCAACAAGGACTGAAAATGTACCCTTTTCTGTAAATATTCCAAATATTCTCTTCGACATTTTTGATGACTATATCTTTCCAAAAAGAGCACCAAATCATGTTTAGTGCCCATCCACCATGCAATAGGGTCTGCGTAACAAATAAAAACAGATTTCTGGGCCTGAATAAAGGATAAAAGGGACTGCATGAAAGTCAGAATTTGCAACAGAGATATGTTGAATTTCCAGAGTCCTGGTCCTTTGCGAACAGTGACATCAGAACCAAGGCCTACGGAAAGCAGTTTATGATCAGAAAATTCCACAGCTTGTACAGTAGCAAAGGTAATTGGGAGTGTGCGGGACAAAAACACAAAATCAATTCTGGTAGCCAGCTTACCCTTTGGAAAAATAGGAGTATGTTTTTTAGTAAAAGAGTAATAGGCATCCGTGAGATGAGCAGTATGAACCAACTTCCCTAATTCGTGGGAGTCACAAAACAATTTCTGGGTAGTAGCAAAATAGCTTTTGTCAAGAAGACTTAAGCCAGTTAAAGTCACCAGAAAATATCAACTGAAAAGAGGAATGCAAATAAGAGCGGAGTAAAGAAAATAAAGCTATACGTGCAGACTTAATTTGGGGAGCATAAATATTAATAACCCGATAAGGGCAGGGCCCAATTAAAAAAATCTAAGACTAACACTCTGCCAGGGGCTACGTCAATCAATTTTAGCAAACGAAAATCTGGGATATTGAATAAGATCCCAAGTCTGGAACAGGAGTCCAGGCCAATGGACCAAAAAGAAGGACCTAGAAGCCAGTCCTGTTGTGCCTGTCGAATCTCGTGGCTGGTATGGAGTCATGTATCCTGCAACAGAAAGATCCCCATAGGTAAAGCCGAAAACAGGAAAAAATCAATCTTCTTTTTGCCAGACACTTAATACTATTCACATTAATAGTATGACAAACAAAGTGAGACATAACACAAGGAGAACAGAGACACCTTACGATTTTCTTTTCCCTATCACCTTTTTCCCTTTTAGCTTAACCCTGGCCTTCTGCTTCTGAGAAAGACCAGTACCCATTTGAATCTCAGAATCAGTAATACCATCCAGCAGGGAAGATGCAACAGAGGAAGAGTCAGACTCACCTCCAGCATCATCAGAAACAGTTTGGTATAGCTCAAAGGCATTAGACAAAACCACAGGAGGGGGTTCCAAAAGCAAAGGAGGCGATGGTAGTGCCCGGGGGTAATTTCTCATAGACCTCCGATGCATAACACTAGTGGATACTCAGGGGAGGTGCATAGTACTCAGGCCTGGAACAGTGTCCAGAACAAGCTGAATAGATTGGACAGGGTCAGGGGTAGGAGGGGTTGTCTCAGTAAATGGTGCCACACAAGAGGCTACCAGGGATACCACAACCTGATCTACAACAGGCTCAGGGACCTGCAATAGAGGTCGAGCAACTACTGAAGTTGGCTCTACTAAGGTGGTCCTAAGACGAGCCTCCTGGGCTGGCGTGATTACAAAACATTGATCAGCACCATCATCATGTGTGGCCTGATTATGAGCAGCCCACGGACAATTTTGAAACATATGATCCAGCTCATCACAAAGATTACATTTACACTCATTTAGACAGTGAATCCCCACATGACCCAATTCTCCACAAGTATTACATTTCAGCTTATCACAGACATTATTAAGGTGAGAGGGGTCTCCACACCAGTAATAAGCTTTCGGTTGTCCAGGGTAAAACAAGACCCCCCAACACAAACTCTAAAAAAAGAATTCGGTAGGTGCACTGGACCAGAATCACTAGAGTGTAACAAAACCTTAACCTTCCAGCCTCCAGTCCAAATATTCTCCATGTCCAATATTGCCTCAGGCTGACCCTGAACAGTACAACATTGTTTTAGCCAATAGACAACGTCAGTGACGTCAACACCTTCATTCCGAAACAGGACAGTAATATTCTTAAAGGCTGGTTTGGAAAGGGGAATGGC
The DNA here is from genome assembly GCA_016271365.2 of Neoceratodus forsteri. Taxonomy (NCBI): domain Eukaryota; kingdom Metazoa; phylum Chordata; order Ceratodontiformes; family Ceratodontidae; genus Neoceratodus; species Neoceratodus forsteri. The sequence goes on from CM057449.1 coordinate 984,376,079, forward strand.
TTTAAATAGGGTCTACAGGACAGTATTTCTTAAGGCAAGATATCATGACCAAAAACGCTCCAAGCCATGAGGCGTTTGGAAGCTGACATCAAATGTAGTTTTGCTGGAAATATGAATCAGTGCATATATTTTGTGAGAAAAGAATTTCAGAGAGTCCTTGAGTAGTGTCTGAGCTACATATACTTGGTCCGGTGGCTCAGGTAAACTGCCCATATAAGCCAATCATACTGCATTATGCCGATTTGCAGCCAGAATTGAAAATTTAAACAATGACGAAAAAGAATGATTTGGCTCTATTTTCTTTGAGGGGGGCTCCACTACTACAGGAGCTGTATTCTCTGTAATGGTAGTGGGAGAAGCAGCACAAATAAGAGAACCCTGCAAAGGTTCCAAGACTGGGTGCTGGGTAAGTTCCAGTTCCTTGGGGAGACACAAGAGGTCAGACATAGGCAGACTTCTGTTTGGTGAATGCTGCAGCTCAGGAAAATCATTGAGACAGGAGGACTGAATAGGGGACGGGCCAGAAACCCACTTCCCCTCTGTAGGTTCCTGCACCCAGCCAGCTCCTTGCAATGCTGTTTCTACAGACCAGGTAGGTGTTGTAGCAGGATTGGTATCAAAAGATAGCAATTGAGAGGGAGATTGTGTCACAATCAGCAAACTAAGCACTGTATGCAATGATGTCACTGTAGTCTGTAGGGGTAGCTGAGAAGCAGGCGGGAGTATTCCAGCTGAGAACTCGCCAGGATGGGCTGCACAGGGCGGCACCTCAGCCACTTGAAAAGGCAATGTAGGCTGTTGCAAAGTACTATTGTGGGTTGCAGGAGACATACATCCTGCCAATCTGACTTCACGAATCCGTTGCAGTTCTCTGTTCAGATTCTTCTTTGTAATCTCAAATCGATGTTCTGCATCACCCAAATGGTCCTGAAGCTCCTTTTCAGCCAAACAGACAGTAGCAGAGTCAAAAGTGGAAAAATCCCTCATTGGGATGGCAAGGGGTAAAGACGTTTGAGAGTCCATGTCAGGGTGACCCAGCAGAGGTTCTAAAGTTGTAACCTGTAGTGTGGATTCATTTTCTGCAGTAGACACAGAAACCAGCTTTACTTCATTTACTTCAGTAGTTGCAGATGTGGTCTCTACATACACAGAGGCAGGAGTTGAGACCAGGTCTCCCATCTCCATCGCCACCTCCTCAGCAAGTAAGGGTGCATCTGCCATCTTGGACAGAGGTTCCCCCTCTGAAGAGTAGGGGAATTTCCCCGGTGTCCTGGCTAAATTTCCCTCATTCACTAAAAAAATACCACTAACAGCTTAATCTGGTTCAAGGTCAGTTGGCATTCATCTGTATCCCTTCCCCCGGGTCATGCCTGAAAATAGGCAGGATTTGTCTAGTGCACTTACCCGGTCAACAAAAACTAAATAAATAAATAAATGTAGCTGTGATGGATAGCAGATTCACCCTGCTACAATTACTCTGTGGCATGATAAAAGGTGTCTGATTTAATGGCACACATTGCGCACACAAACACACACACACACACACTACAAGTAATGTGTAGAAAATTGAAAACCTTTAATAATATAACCAAATGTTTTAAACAAACTGAAATTATACACTGCTGCACCACAACAATCAGCAAAAAATGTCAAGAATTACTGAAAATATTACTCTGTGTGCATTAACACAATTATACAAGAAAAATGTAACTAAAACAGAAAGATTGCCTTTTTCTCCCAGTTAATCTACCTACACCACAGACACCCCTCCCCCAAAGCCCACTTCACAGTACACAGACTGACTGTTCTAAATTAACATTCAAAATTCACACACAAACAATAAGCACTCGATGATATGAGCACAGGAGGGTTTCCTACAATCGATGAACTAAATTTTGAGCAAAATAAATAGCTCAAAAAGGCTTTTTTAACAGCTTTTAGAGGATTTGAATCGCAGAGCTCTGAGAAGAAACTGTCTCCATCTTTCACTACACACACACTACATAGAACTGAGGCTATGCAGAACAATCTAGAGCCCATGTGACCTGTAATCCCATGAAGGACTGCAAAATTCACCTTGGAGCTCAATTACAAGGCGAAGTGATGCAAAGTACATTGATTTTAATGTACTTCGCCTTAAAATTGGTGGAAAAGTGGTTTGGGGAAAGCGGAATAACACAAAGTTATTGGTTTCAATGGACTTCGCATTCCTCATTATAACGTGAAGTACTCTGCTTCGTGTTGCAGGCACTTCGAGAATTCCGCATTTCTCCAGGAATCACTCCGCGGAGCAAATTTCGGCCACTTCGCCCACCACTACACTGCACCACACTTATCTCAAGAGTTAGCAAAAAATATTGGTCCATTAAGAAACATATAAAGAGTAGAGATGGGGAGGTTGTGCTCCTAATCAATAGATTTTATTTATGCCCCCATTTAGACTATGCTAGCCAATTATGGAATTCTTACATAAGTAAATATAATATATAAAATAATGGTTGGGTAGATAGTTATAATAAGAATTTTACTCACACCCTCAGTGTGGGATGCCACATAAATCCCAAGAGTGAAGCTTGAGGGTTTATGAAGGTATCCCACACAGAGGGTATGTGTAAAATTTGAGTTTTACACACCTACCCAGCCTTTAGTTTATAAAATTGCTAGGGAGCATTTTTTCACCAAAGCAATTATATAAAATAAAGGTACATCTATAGTCAGACATGGTCTAATCACAATGAAGCATAGTCCGAAGTCAGAAGCAGCTGGAAATTTGCCTTTTTTTTACTCTTTTTTTTTTTCATTTTTTTTTAATTTAAACATGGAAATTTAACCCATGGCTGTCTGTGTGTTTCCACCCTCTCTCCAGTTGCTGTTGCCTGTCTTTTCCTCCACTCCTTCCTATTTCAGCAGTTCCTCTGAAGTTGCCTGGTAGTTGTCAGCTGTACTGTGACTCTTTGTCTGCAACTCATGGCTCATGTTTCCATATTCTCCTTTCCCTAGTACCTCCTTTGGGGTTCTGTTATTTTTTTAATTATTGTTGGGTTTTTTTAACTCCCAACCGAGTGAGAGTTGTGGTGAAGTGTTCAGCAGTAAATTGTAGTGGTAAGTGGCTGAGGAAGGGGAGACCAGAGGTTGGTGCATGTGCAAAGCAGAAAACCCAGCGTGTGTTTGCCATTATAACCAGCTGGTTATAATGGCAAATTATAACCATGTTTTCCTTAGGGAAAAAATGCTTTCTAGTTATTATAATGCAACTGAGAAACTTCAGTGTACGATAATAAAAACTATTACAGGATTAGATAACCTTACACATTCCAAAAGACTGAATTCTCTAAAGGTATGCCTCTTCATGTTAGAAGAAAGAGGGGAGATTTGCTAGTGCTATATGATCCAGATCAAATTAATTCAAGTGCATTTGCATATGCTTCCCATGGTGCTTTGCATCATTGGGGTATGTGCAATTATTGCTTTCTTTAACATTTGGCTGCATGGCCAATATCCTCTGGGATAACCCTTGCCCCACTGCATTTGCTCTAGGGTTATTTTTTTGTTCTATATGATATTATTCATGACACATATCTTATGTCAGAATTGAACTTAATCAAAAAAATTAAAAACTTTAAATCAAGGGGGCACCACTTGCAGTTAAAAGTAGAGCTGTGTGGAATATAAAATTCCACCTGCAGAATGCTCATGGAATGACCCTACCGATTCTGCAGAATTCCGCAGACTTTTCAAGAAAATTCTGTGGAAGTTTGCAAAATTTTACATTTCAGTTATTTCACTATAATTTTAAAGTGTGTATCCAAATACCACCAGCTTTGGAACATAAGCAGAACCCTATAGTATACAGCAGTGTTCAAAATTTCAGAGTTGTACATTGAAAGTGAGCAGAGTTATGGGTGGCCAAACATTTAATCAAAATGTATTTGTCAATTATTCTGAGCTCATTTTAAAATTTCTTATCCGTATTCTGTACAATATCAGGATTTAAAGAAGCACATAGATTGCATATATGTGCCAATGTTTTAAGTCTCAAGCTTTAATGGGAGCTGAGTTACAGGTAGCCACATATTTTGCCAAAATTTGGATTTCTGTAATTTTAGTATAACTTAGATAGTATTCATTAAAATATTACAAACATTGCCAGGTATACAGGTTATCACTACATGTGTATATGTACATAGTTTCAGATTTCTAGATTTAAATGGGACTGTGTTATAGCCTGCCAAACATGGTGCCAAAATGTAAATTTCAGTTAGTTTCCTCTAATTTTAAAACTACATATCTAAATTTAACCAGAGTTGAAACATTTAAACTACTATTCCCCATGGTCATTTCTGAAAAAGTTCATATTTTCACCATTAAATGGGATTGAATTAAAAGTAGTCAAACTTTCACGTGTAAACATTTAGTTTTGCAAGAATGTAAACTACAAATTTATAAACCCCTGAAACTTGAAAACTAGACAATGCAATACCATTACATTTGACATGTTCTTAGACCTTACAAGGAGACTGTGAGTGCCAATTTTATTAATTTTTTGCTGTGAAAAATTTCAAAATAACATCTGTATCCCATGAGTCTTTGTGAAAACTGCAGAATTTCATGAAAAATTCCATAAAACTGGAATTTTCTAATTTCACTCAGCCTTATCTGGGGGGGGGTTCTAATTAAAGGATAGGGTATAAGAGGCAGGTAGTGCAGGAGGTTACCAGGTTCTGGAGTTAGATGCACAGTTTCACCAAGAAATGCACAGCTGAGCTGATGTGGTAGCACAACAGTGATAGACCCCCAGGTTGAAGCAAGAAAGCTCAGAGTTCAACAATTCCAGCCTGAATGCAGGATATTTAAGGCTCACATCCAGTAAAGCTATGATCCATGGAGCCTGGTGTACATGCAAGTCTAGAACTTAGAGGTACTCAAAATAATGTAGATGGGGAAGACAATGTTTTGGGCAGCAGGAAGAAAGAATTCTGACAAGTGCAACAGGGTAGGTCGATGGGAAAAGGAGTAGTTGACTTACATTTTAAGGGAGTTTGTCACTGTAAAGAACAAAGAGACTATCAGTGGGATTAGTAGTTCTATTGAGTCAATCTGGCTATGCCAAAAGAGAAGTGGGGGGGTAGTCACCCAGTGAGGAACAGCAGGACTGCAAAAAGCTCAGCCCAGTTTATCAAATGAAGTAGTGATATGTGCATTGTTAATGTTAAATTCCACACAAAAAAATCTGTACGCTTCATCCACAGAATATGCTTTCATAAATATTTGAGAAAATTTTACTAATCATTTTTTTTCTTCTGCAAAATTAAAACTGCTTAAGCAATTTATCCAGTTGTGTTAAACACCAGGATACTTGGACTATGGATATGCATGTCAAATGTTAACTCTATGCATGCAATAGCAGAGAAGTTGTAAACATCCACATTGTGATAGTTTTCACAACGTTTTGCAAATATTTACATAGTAAAGTTTTGAACCCCTGTAACTCAAAAATCTCTTATCTAATTCTGTCCATATTTAGCTAATTATATAAGCATTACAACAAGGTTATCCATACTAATTTACACATGTCTAGCTCCAAAGGTGCCTGAGTTATATGCAGATTAAATTTTTTCATGAAATTTCCTGAAAAATAAAATGACAGATTTTGAGCACATATAATTTTGAGACGATGCATCATATTGTCATGAAATCTGACACATTGTTAGAACACCTATCATCAAGAAATCATGCCAAATTTAAAGATCCCTGATCCAATAGATGGTTAAGGTATATGCAGATAAAAAATGTTCATGAAATTTCGCACAAACAATAAAATGACAACATTTGAGCACCTAAAATTTTGAAACTATCCAACCAAATTATATGGTATTTGGCACATGTGTGGCCATAGAAAGATCAAGTATTCAGAGCTCTAGCTCAAAAGGTTGTAGAGTTATAATCAAATGATTACATTTTAAAAATTTCACAAGATTCCGATGAAATTCTGTGACATGTCACCTAATTTTGTGAAATTTCATCGAAATTCCGTGAATTCAGAAATTTTCCTATTTCACTCAGCTCTAGTTAAAAGCTCAATTTTTTAAGACCTCAGCCAGAAGGAACGTCTTTATCCAGAGAGTCACTGAAAGGTGGAATCAGTTACCAGAATATGTAATCATGAGTACCACAACAGAGGAATTAAAGAAAAAATTAGACAAATACATAATGGAAAATGTTTAAGGGTATCTGGCTGAAGCTATTTATGGACCATGGTCTTCTTAGCTTCTGACATTCCTAGTATGAACCCTAGTAGTATATCCCCCATATCTCTTGATTGCAATGAGTACATGTTGAGGCTTTCAAGCCTTTACTCATATGTATTCTCATTTTGGGCCTGTATTATATTGATCACTGTCCTGTGCACTGATTCCAACATAATAATGTCTATCTTTAGATGAAGCATGCAAAGCTATACACACTATACTAGATGTGGCCGCACAAGGGTCCATACTGGAGAAAGATTATCTTTTTTTTCTTACTGCTGAACCCCTACCTGTGCCTCCCAGCATTTTGTTCACCATTCCCACTGCTTTACTGTATTGCACAGATGCTTTAAGGTTATTTGGAATCATCACTCCCAGATCCCTTTCTTTCTTGGTTACAGTGGCTATCACTAATCCCAGACTGTACTAAACCATTGGATTTTTCCTTCTCATGTGCATGACTTTACATGTATTGGTACTGAAGACCAGCTGACAGATCCAGGACCCCCTTTCAAGCCTCCCCAATTCCTTTTTCATGACTTGGATCCTTTTTTGAAGACATTCCTGCCTCAGAACTTGATGTCATCTGTAAAAAGGCAATTTTTTCCCCATTGACATTGACTCTGATATAAACAATGAATATGTGAAAAAGAACTGGTCACCTCCCTCATAGCCAAGGATTCCCTATTAATTACCACACTCTGTATCCTCTTTTCCAGGCAGGTGAAAAAAAAAAAACCTTGTCAGTGTGCCCCTCACTCCAGTGTCCTTCAGTCTCTTGATTAGTTTTTTGCATGTACCAGAGTCAAAGGCTTTGTTATAGTCCTGATACAGTATGTTCACTACCTGACCTTTATCAACAGCCCCCATTTCCCAGTCAAAAAAGTCAATTAGATTTGCTTGACATGACCTTCCTGCCACAAACCCATGCTGCTTGCCATCTTGCAGTCCATTCATCACTAGGAACTCCACATGCCTTTTTTTAATATGATTTCCATCTGTTTGCCAATTATTGATGTCAAACAAAATGGCCTGTAGTTCCCAGGCTCATCAATCATCATCCCTTGTCCCATGTTTGCGTAGGGGTACTGTATCCATTGTTTTCCAGTCCATAGGCACTACTTCAGACTCTAAGGAGTAGTTGAAAAGGTCTGCCAAAGGTGCAGACAGTAACTGGGCCATTTTCTTCAGCTCCCTAGGGTTTAGGCTGTCCAGCCCTAGAGATTTACTTACTTTAAGATCTAGTAGTCTTTTGAGTACCCTGCTAATGGCAATGGGTTCTGAGCACAGCTTTGCCCCTCCCCAGACCCATGCCAATCCTCCCCTGTGGTAGTGGCCTTTGTTCTCTTTCATGAATGCTGAACAGGAGCATTTGTTCATTATTTCTTTGTTATCCTTGTTATATGCCACCCACCCCTCACTTTGCTTCAACTTGACAATTCCTTCCTTCATGTACCTCTTGTGAAAGAAGGCCTTGTCTCCTTCCTTAAAGTCTTCAGATATCCTTAGCTCCATGTATACTTTGGCCATTCTCACCACTGTGCTGGCTTCCCTCAGTTTAACTAGGGAGGCAGCCCTGCCCCCCCCCCTTTTTGGGTTCTCTGAATTTCTTAAAGACCTCCCTTTTCTCTTTCACTGCACATTTCACCTCCCCTGTGTACCATATCAGTTTCCTATACCTCCGTCTTTTCCCACCTGTCTCAAAGAGGAGCATGTGATGTCTTGAAATAATTTTGCCTCCGCCAATGCCTGCTCAGTTCCCTCCAAATTTTCCTTAAGTTTACCCTCATTTTGTTAATATTAGTCCAACTGGAACCAGGGACATGCATTTTGGAGACTGGGTGCTTAATGTCTTTCTTTATAGTAGACCACACAAAAATGTGATTTTTTCCCCAGAGGCTCTTCTACAATGATGTCCCTGAAACAAATTAGTAACTTTTTGTTAGCACAAAGTCTAAGGTTGCATTGTTCCTCACTGGTTTCTTCAATCTTAGACCAAGAAGCCCTCCTGGAATACATTCAGGAGTGCCTGCTGTCTGTCACTGCTGGCCCTCAGGATGCTCCAATCTGTATCTAGCAGATTAAAGTCCCCAGTGATACCAACAGTTATTTTGTTAAAGGTTGTAATGTTAGGAACTTGTTATGAAAATATAAAATAATGAATGGGGAAAAGCTGCACAGGGTAAGAACTTTAGAAAAACATGTATAAGAGTTGTCAACTGCAATTGGAGCATGCAGACTGAATGTCAAATGGTACTTTGGATGTATTATATCTTACTCATCAAATAAAATATATTTTTAAGGAACTTTCCAGTGATCACCACCTCCCCTTGGTTGTTACCTTTCTTACTTCTAATTCCTTTTCCATCCTGTCATTCTGATTTGGCAGTCTATAGACCATTCATAAGCTTACCTTTCTACCTTTATGTGATTATATCTGCACCCACAGAGTTTGTCCCCTCATTTCCTACCACCTCACTTGTGACCTTTATGCTCTTCTTTATGTATTGGCCCCCAACATTTCTGAGAATGGAATATCCTGGTATGGTTAGGTCCCAATTCTGGTTCAGAGATACCCAGGTTTTTGTAATGGCCACTTAACTGGCAATTACCACCTAATTTCTAATTGCCAAAATGTCCTCAAATTTCATGGAGATGTAATAGGTAATATCAACACACTTCCACTTGTGGAATTTTAATTTTGCAGAACACTTATCTCAATTGCATCCAGTTTGGCTGCTCTCTTTATTTCCTCAGCTGAGATGACTTGTTTGTAGTCCTCAAGGACAACCCTGGATGAAGATTTTGTCCTTTACACCCATAGCACTTTTTTTCTCTGAGCTTGGAAGTTTCTGCCCCAATATCTTCATTGTTCTTCAGAGTGACACTATCTCATAAACACAGAAGTGGCATAGCATATGAAGTGCTGTGGTTTAAAGCTGATGTCCTTAGTGCCACTAATGAATGTTTTTATTTAAAGCTCTCTTCTTCCTTGAGTGCTCTGTTACATATAGGGTATATGACATTATCATCTCCCTGTTTCACCATCTATGTAATATTTTCTGTAAGGCACCCAGAGCCCCTGGGATTGGATGCCATAAAAATAAAATTTGCCTTGCCTTGTCATCATTTTTATCTTCATGAGAGGGTACTGGTCTGCTAATATCCCATAAGTGGTAAAACCACAAGTGAGATAGCAGCAGACCAATGCCCTCAAGAATAGATAAGACTGATATCTTTAGTCATCTCATGCGAATTTTGATTTATACAACAGGTGTTTAACTGGGTTTGTGAAAGAAATGGCAAAAACTACCAAAGAGAAAAGTACAAAATGTAGACTGTGCCCCTCTGTTCAATGGCTCAGCAATAGAGCAAATAATCCTTACAGTGGATCAACAGATAGATGGCATCTTAGATGTAAGAATACATTTCTGAGCATGCTCAGTGTGGCCAAAATGAGTGAGAGAAATTTCTTCGCATGTTCAGTGACCACCTTCATTTATCTTGCTACGATGAGTCAAGATAGTGCTTTTTACCTATTTTTAAATGCATCATTATTGAGTAACATGGGTACATAATTCTTTGTACAATGCTATACACAAATAAGAAATGGCTCAACAGGTTCAAAAAGAAAAATGCTTTAAACCCATTAACTCTTAATAAAAGGGTTAGATCCGAAGTAGCTGTTAAAAATCATTGTGCAGCAGCCAGAATGTCTACCTTCAGACAAAGGCATGGGTTTGAAGATTTAGTTTATAATTTAATTCTTCCTTAGTCTGAATTTCATGTATTACAGATAGCCAAGTTGAAATGTTGGTGTATCTTTCTGAAGCCATTGTCTTGTGATGGCCTTGTGTACTGCAGCTAATAATATGTTCTGGAGATATATCCTACCTCACCCTACCAGGCCAACCAGAGGGAGGCCAGTATAGCAGTCTCAAAATAGAGTGGGGTTTCAATAACAAACAGCGCAGACAATGTAGTCATAATCTGCTGCCAGAAAGCAGTCAGTGATGGACATGTCCAAAAAATGTGTATTGTAGGCCTGGTTCTCCCCACATTTTCTTCAGCATACTGAAGAAAAGTGGTGAGCATCCCATTTTCCCTGTATGGCAGATGTACAGAAAAAACATGTCCTGACTTTCCAAGCAAATTCCTGCTATGAAGGGGAACTAGTAGTTTTCACACCTGAGTGGAAAGTCTTAGCCCAAACAGTTTCAGTAAGTGCTATATTGTTTTATTGTTGCCACTTTTGTTTTTATATACAGCATGGTCACTATGTAGGGATTTAGAGCATAACACTTTTTATCTTGATATTTATTAATACACGTGTTACATAACTATTGCTCTTTGCTGCCAAATCTTCCTGAGCTCTGCTTCTGTAAGTCTGAACAAACTGTATCAACCTTTGTGTTACTCTAGATCCTTTGAAAATAGCAACCTTCCTAAAGAATCTTTTGTGCAGCAAAAGCTAAACTATCCATTTGGAATAGCCAAATTCTTCCATCTTGGTGTCCCCATCATTTTCTACAACCGCTGGGTCTTTGTGAGTATCTCTAAATCCTATCTTTCTAAGTGCATCAGGCTCTCAGGTAGCCACTTTTCCTGGGTGTGATTCTCATATGACCTGCATTCATGTGAAAAGTGATGCCCCTCAGTGCTTCTTTTCTCCAACTTGGGATCAACTTTTCTTCTGCTACCCAGCTCTGCTGTTCTTCTCTTAGTGAACCCATGATGTAACTCCTGCCACTGTTGATCACCTGAACTAGCTACTTCCCCTATCCTTTAGTTTTTATCCCCCATGACTGTCATCTCTATTCTCCTGACTAGTATGCCCTCTGTCCTAGCACAGCTGCAGCCCTTCTTGGCAATGCAATCATTCTTTGCTCTCCATGTCCTCCAGCTGTCCAGAAAAAGAATATCCTTACTCCTTTAAATGACTGATAGCAAGAGTTAATGTGCCCAGTAGTCCACTGTCATTCTTTACAAGCCACAGGACATTGAGAATCTCAGGGAAGATCATTCTGGATACTATTCCCTTTAGAAACATCAATGATTTTTTAAATGCCCTCTTCATGTACTTAGCACTTGTTTTCCCTGTGCATTCATGCCAGTGTGTGGCTACAGTCAGCTCCCCCTTCTGGTGGTTTGGCAACAAATTGCACTTGTTTGACCTGTACTGCAGGTAGGCAAATCCCCTTACTTGCAGTGGTCCTGCATTGTCCCTTCAACTCTCCCGATACCTTTATTTTGGCTTCACCTGTAAATGCGAACTCATTGACCCTCTGCCCATCCTTCTCCTTTCTCCTCCATGGCAGGTCAGTTATATAGCTGGGAAAATTTTATGTATATGGCTTCACAAAATTATTACAAAATTCCACACTGTTCACAAAAACTCAGGACATTCAACTATAAATACATATGGTATATTTCTGTTTTGAAATTTTGGACTGATAATAACTTGTTTCTTGAAATAAAAATAAATAAAAGTCCTCTTTTAGAAAGAGATTAGAATTGTTAAGTTTGCCGTATGCGTATGTGCAGCAAACTTCTTGTGGTTAGAGATGCAGCGAAGTTTAACTTCATTAACATAACAGAGGTGAAGTGGACTACTCTGCCTCAACATACAGCTATGCGAAGTGCCCATTAAAATGCAGTACTTCGCCACTTCACATCATAATGACTATGCGTTATGATGATTCTGCATTACTTCACTTTATTTTCTTTTAAAGGCAGAGTCACTGAGCATTGTAACAGTCTACAGATCACATGGCGCACAGTCTACAGGTCACATGCTTCAGGCAGGAACTTAATCATGCAAGAGAGTGAAAAACTTTCACTTTTGCCTAACCTAGTGTGGGAGAAAGAGCTGTGTTTGAGAGAAGACAGAGAGATAACAAAAAATATAAACCCCACTTTGAGAGGAGATGGAGAGATAGCAAAAAATATAAACCCTGTGTACCCTGGACCACTAGCATCTTCTGGGCTAGTGGTCCCCTCCCGGAAGCAGGAGGTAGTGGTACCATGGAAGCACCACCTCTGGTGGCACCTGCCAGCACTCTCCCATCAGTGCCACCACATGCCATGGCACCTGCACCAGCAGCTCAGTGGGAAGTGAGGGAGTAGCCACAGCAGTTGCAGCTGCAGCAACAGGTTTCCCCATCCCCAGCCCCAATTGAGCACCAGCAGCAGTTGACAACAACAAATGGGGCCCCCCCACCTGTGGCTGGTCCTCCCCGCAGCTTGTTAGTGTGGGAGTTCTTCACTACACTGCATGCGGACACCAGTGTAGTGAAATGCAATCTGTGTGATGAGGTGGTGCAACACGGCCCCAAGGGAAGTCATCTGGGCACAGGTGGTCAGTGCACCCACCATGCAGATTGGCAGACCAAGCTTGCCGAACAGGGTAGGAATGTGTCTGCTGGCCCTGCTGGGTAACAGGTGGCAACACAGCCTCCACCTGCATGTGGTGTCAAGTGGGGGTGGGCCATGGAGCAAGCAGCTGCTCCACAACCTGCAGGTGACAGTGGCAACCCTGCACGAATACCTTCCACACATGCCGATCTGGGCCTGATGTAAAATCAGTTGGACCATGTGAACCACCAGATTGACAATGTGGAGCAGTGGCTGGAGTGCATGGAGGTGCACAAACTCCAAATAATGGGCATGCTTCAACCTCTGATTTCACACCATAACATTAATCATAAGTTTTTGTTTGTCCTTGCACCCACCACCCTCTCCGTGAAAAAATTGTTCCTGATTTTGCCCCTGATCTGTCCCTTCTCTATCTTCAAATTTTGCCCTCTTGTTCATGCCTATCTCTTTTTCTGAAAGATGCTACCCTCTTGTACATTGTTGATTCCCTTTTGGTACTTGATAGCTTCTATCATGCCCCCCCTTCCTTGCGGTTATACATATTAAGCTTTAGACTCCACAATATTTGGGAAACTGGTTAACTTGTTGTCATGGGTTGAACTTGGGGCAATACTCATGCCATCATCAACTTCATTCCCACCAGTGGGGACAACAGCATCTTCAACCATGATTGAAGCTACTGATTGCGCTGTGAAAAACATAGTTGAAGAAATCCCATTACTGACATTTTCTATGCACCTCTGCTGTGTACTACTACTGTACCCATGGCCACTCTTGCCACTGGCAGCAGTGCCATGGCCAGAAGCATCTTTGTATGCACGTTTCTTTGCAGGCATTTTTGGGGATTGCACAGAAATTTAACAACAATTGAGATTTCTGAAATTTGGGGTGGATGGGAAGGCAAAAAACAACAACTGTGGCTTATAGATACTGATTGGGCACTAAACAGATGCAAACACATAGACACAGATTGCACACTATAAAGAGATGCAGCCACACAGGCACAAACACACCTTAACCAGTGTTCACACAAACCAAAATCTGGAAAAATAAATGATACCCTTTTGCTGGTTGAGGGGTTTGGGGTGCTGCCATAGCAGTTCACTATCTAGATAGAAGGAAGCAGTAAAAAATACAGCAGAAGGATAACTGATTAAGAGTGTAGTGATTACTGTGTGGCACAATAAAATGTGTCTGACTTGATGGCACGCACACACACTCACACAATACAGGTAATGTGCAGAAAATTTAACAGTGTAGTACACTATATAACCAAATCTTTTAAACAGAATGAAGATGTGCACTGCACCACAACAAACAGAAAATAATTATCAAAAATTACTGCAAGTATTACTGTGTGTACATAAACATGAAAATATTGACACACACACTAGTACAAAACAATTAGAAAGACTGTCTTTCTCATGTGTACCTCACTCCACCACAGATACGCCCTTCCTCTGAAACACACTTCAACAGTGTCTGTCAGTACACAGGCTGAATGTTCTAAATTAACATTCAAAATGCACAGAAAAACAATCAAAACTCGATGTTCTAAGCACAGGAGCATTTCCTACAGTCGATGTACTAAATTTGGACCACAATAATTGGATCAAAAGTGATTTTTTTAACGTTTATTTGATAGCTTGATTCTCAGAGCTCTGAGAGCAAACTGTCTACAGCTTTCCACTATACACACTATGCAGAACTGAGGTTGTGCAAGACAATATGGAGCCCATGTGACCTGCCGTCCCATGAACCAATGCAAAATTAGCTTCACATAGCAATAAACAGGTGAACCAAAGTGAAGTAGATTCAAATCAGTGGCACTTTGCATTAAAATGAAGGGGAAGGCAGTAAACCAAGCAAAGTGGTGTGAAGCCCATTGAAACAATACACTTCGCATTCCTAATTTTGTGGTGGACTAATTCACTTCGCATTACATAGCACTACGTGGATTGTGGGACAATGCACAAAGTGCTCCACATAGCAAAGTGGGAGCACTTCGCCCGCCTCTATTTGTGGTGGACTGACTTTTGAAGGGTGTGACACTGTCTGTCCAATGCAGAGTGATCTGCAAGGGGCTCGACAGTATCTCACCAATCATCAGCCAGGCTGACTGAGATACTGTTTTGCCTGAAATGGTGTCCACTTGAAAAAAAACAGCTGCACTAATCATACTGTGGCTTTTCCCTTTCATCTGCAGAACACTGCCCAGCAAACAGCTGTGCACTGTTCTGAATCTGATCAGTAAGGCTGACATCACTGCCACCACCTTGGTCACTTCCCACATCCTGTGTCTGTCCTGCTCCTCCTTGTCCTGCAGCCCCAAAAATAGTTGCAAAAGTATAGGTGCTGTCACTCTCAATGGCATAAGATTGTCGTACAGTCACCTGCCTAGCCACTCGCTGAGCACTGTCACCTAGTCCTGGGAGCATGTCTGCTGGGAGGGAGAGACAGAAAGAGACAGTAACAAGCAGAGTGAGACAAAGAGAGAGAGAGAGAGTAACTGTAGCCCCGACATGCACAGCAACATTTGTTTATTTTTCTGCTGTATTGTAACACTCTCTCTCTCTCTGTCTTGTGACACCCTGGATGGATACTGCTGGCCCCCACCCTAACACAGAGGGAAAAGCACAAATCTGGGAGAGACACAGTAGCAGTGTTGAGGTGCACCACCCCAATAACAGGCCCAAAGATCTCCAGCCCCATCATGCAGTCACCGCCTGTGGCAGACACCCCTTCTCCAACATCAATGGTGTGCATGTCTCTCTGTGCCCTGAAGGGGTATGTCTCTGGAGTTGCCTGTCCTCTGATCGGTGTCCTTCCCTAGCCAACAATGGGTGCCCTATCCCTGAGTCAGCATTCACACAGCCCCCTCAACCAGTGTGGGACACTGGGGAGCCAACTGTCAGTGCCCCCAAACAATGTACTAATAGTTGCCTACAATAGGGTGCCCAATCCTCGTGCAGGCGGTAGACCCCTTCCTCTGACCAGTGTGGAACACTGGTTAGCCCACTGCCAGTGTTCCCAGTTGTCATAATCCCCCACTACTGTGAGACACTGGGGAGCCCTCCCTAGTGTCCCCAAACATATCCATACATTGTCTGTGTAAAAAAGAAAACCATCCGCTGATGTGTTTTTTTCCTGTAAAAAAGAAAACAGTCCCTCATCGTCTCCCCGGCCCCCTCTCCCATCCTAACCCTCCCACTGAGCACACCACCACTCCACATCCCCCCTCACTCTATACTTACCACCAGAGGTCAAGTGCTTTCATCTTCTCTGGACTGGGACACATCTGCACTCTTCAAAGCCAAACTGCAAACTAAAGAATCAAGGTAAGTGCTGTATAATGGCAGTCAATAGGGTTTTGAACTTATGTTGATAACCCAGCCTTTTTTTTATTTATTTATTCAATCTTGGATTACAATACCTCTGAGCACATAGCAGTTCTTTTACAAAGGTTCCATGTCAGTGGGGAAGGGTGACAAACATACAAAGGAAGCAAAAATACAGAGTTTCTAACAAAAACAGTCAAGCAATAATGACATACTTTATATCTAAAAGTAAAACTATAGACTAGAAGGTGAACAAAGTGTAGCAGAGAGAAGAAGGTAATCAAGAGAACCCAGAAATTGGAGGAGGCAGTCAAACAGCCTTGTTAAACCTGTATAGATAAAGGTAGTGTGAGTAGGGTACTGGCAGTACGGGTGGACAAGGGGTGCTGGGGAGGAGAGGTGGTAGCAGGTGCAGAGGAAGGAGGGGATTGGGATAGGTGGGGGATTGAGGGCTGAGCAAGGGATGTGAAAGGTTCTTCTATTATAGTGAGGAAGTGAGAGCACAAAGGTTGGTCATACCTGTAGGTGGTGGTGGTATCTTAGGTGTAGCAGTCACATGAACCATTAGCCCTGAGATGCTGATGGAGCATATGTTTGAATGGACCTAATTGTGGCAAGGTCAAAATATCTCTGTGAAGTGAATTAAACCAAAGAGGTGCTTTGTAAGCAAATGAGCATTGTCTTTGTGTTGCCTGGCATCTTGGAACATGGAGAATATGGTTGGATGAGCTTTGAGTATGCTGAGAACTACAGTGTGGGGTTAGAAGGTTTTCTTTACTGGGGCAAGAGGCCAAGAAGTACTTTTTAGCTAGCAGACAGGTTTGATATTGTATCCTTCCACTTAGCGGAAGCCAGCCTGTTTGAGTAGATCACATGTGTGGGTGAGGCATGTTACACCAGTGAGAAGTCTGCATGCCTTATTTCGTGCCATGGATATTATATGGAGAGATGAAGTAGAGGCTGCACCATAGATTACCAGGCCATAGTTGACAATAGATATGACAGAACTATGTATTGCAAGTCTGAGGGCTTCAGGCATCTGGCAGTGCTTGTGTCTGTGGTGTATTCCAGTCTTGTTATTGACAGCCCTGGCAACATTATCAATGTCCTGGGCATAAGATAGGGCACTGTTCAAGGTTACCCCAAATATTTGTAGTGTTGGATTTGTTCAAGTGGGACTCCCCGGCAGTTTCTGATGGTTAGGGCTTGGGATTTGTGCTTATTGCGAATGCTGCTGAACATCATGACTTTTTTTTTTAGTTCAATACCAATTTGTGTTCACTGAACCAATCATCCACTTCCTCAAAGCTACACTGTAGGTGGTGTTCTAGTAGCTTGGGGTCAGGGTTGCTAGTAAAGATGACAGCATCATCTGCATAAAGGAGGATCTGTTTGTGGCAGAAACAAGGAAGGTTGTTGACAAAGATGCTAAAAATGAAGAGGTCCCAATATAGAACCCTCAGGCACTCCAGAACAGATGAGCTGCAGGCCAGAGATGACACTGGCTATTTTCACCTGTTGCGAGCGGTCTTCCAAATAACTCTTGAACCAGTGCATCGTGTTGGTGGATAGACCAAAGGAGGCCTGTTGCTGAAGAAGTAGCATGTGGTGAACGGTATCAAAGGCCTTCATTAGGTCTATGAAAGCCACACCTACTAATTTATGCTGGTCCGGTGACTGATGAATGAAACCAGTGAATTCCAACAGGGCCATACTGGTGCTATGCCCTTTTGTGAATCCATGTTGCTGTGAGCTTTGTATTGAGTATTTTTCATGGTAGTCCACCAGCTGATCAGCAACAATGCACTTGAGCACTTTAGATAATGGGGGGAGGACAGATATTGGCCTGTAATTTGTGTGGAGGGCCAATCCCCATGTTTTCAACATGGGCCTTTTGGGACTCCACCTCATAAACACTGACACTGTCATTTTGTTACTTGGTCCCGAAAGGTGATTTAATGGTCACTGTATGGAATCACCTTTTGGGACCCAGTAACAAAACAACAGTGTCACTGTTTGTGAGGCAAGGTCCCAAAAAGAACATGTTGAAAATCTGGTGCAATAATTCAAAAAAATGCTCGAGTTACATGCGCACATTGACATTTTTCTACACTCGCACGTAACATTGCCAATTTTTAATATTTTGAGTCCAAACTTTCAACATACACATTTTTTCACACTACCTCATGAACAGTGCATCTGTCTTTTCTCACATCCTGACTGAAATGTGTTTTCACACCTGTGGTGCAGAATGGCATGGTTGTTATGCAAAATCACCTTTTGGGACAAGGAAATGACAGTATCAGTGTTCATGAGGTGGAGTCCCAAAAAGCCCATGTTGAAAATGTGGTGCAAAAATACAAAAAAATGCCTGAGTTATGTGTGCTCGTTGACATTTTCCTATGCATGTGCGTAACTTTTCCAATTTTTTATATTTTCACTCCAAATTTTCAACATGGACATTTGTTTTATACCACCTCATGAAAAGTACAGCTGTCATTTCTCACATCCTGCCTGAAATGTGTTTTCTCACCTGTGGTGAAGAACGCCGTGGTTGTTGCACCAAATCATCTTCTGGGACAGAGTAAGGAAATGACAGTACCGGTGTTCATGAGGTGTGGTCCCAAAAAGCCCATGTTGAAAATTTGGTGTCAAATAAAAAAAAATGGCTGTGTTATGGGCATTCGTTGCAATCTTCCTACGCAAGCTCGCAACATTGGAAAATTTCAATATTGTCACCCTATATTGTCAACATAGCCTTCTTACTAACACACTTCATGTATGCCACTGCTGACGTTTTTCAAATCCTGGCCAAAATGTGGTTTCACACCTGTGGGGTACAATGGCGTTGTGCTTGCACAGAACTATGTTTTGGAGAGGATTTGAAAATGTTCTGTACTAGAAACATGTGGTGAGGTGATAAGAAGGTTATGTAGAACATCTGGGGTGAACATTATTTAAGATGACACAGTTATGACTATTTGTTGCAATTTCACTATGTCTGCCTGTAACTTAATGTGTGGAAGTGCAGGGGCCAGAGGCCCCTGTGTTTCCACAGCTACATACATATGCGCATCTGTGGAGGGATGAAAGCACAAAAAGTAGGAAAATAAATTGCAAAAGACTTTGGTAATGCATCAGTTAGGGTTAAAGTGACAAAACTAGGGAATTGTGGCATTAGTTTTACCAATCCTAACACCCCACCCCCACCCTGCATAGACGAAGAGGGATCAGGGGTGGCACTGGCATCCTTAGCCCCAACGCTCACTCCATTCTCCTGTGCTGTGCCTGCCCAGCTTATTTTCTGATGGAATGTGGTGAGCATTAGGGCTGAAGACACCAGTGCAACCCCTGATCCCTCTTTGTCTGTGCATGGGTTGAGGGGGGTGTTAGGGTTGTAACCCTATTGCCTTAAGATGGGGTGGGACAGGGTAATGGGGATGTTACAACTGTGTGGGGGGGACAACAGGGTATGGGGAAGGGCAACAACACAGTATAAAGCTGATTGCTGCACACACAGGCAGACTCGATACACCCTAGAGACTGTATCTACTGATAATTTGTGTATGCTCATATGTTCGTGGTTAAGAGGGAATGTGAGGAAGTTTTATTTCACAGAGAGGGTGGTGGACACATGGAATGATCTGCCACAAGAGGTGGTGGAAGCAAGAACTGTGGTTGGATTTGAACATGCATGGAGCAAGCATATGGGGAACCATAGAAGTAAAGCAGAGGGAGGGACAGAAGCTATAATCAAGTATAGGCCTTATAAGCAGACTGGATGGGCTTAGCAGTCCTTATCTGCCAAATGAGCAGGTTCAAGAACAGCAAAAGGAAGGGTTTTGATATGTATATGTAGTGTCATGAGCCGGTGAAAAATGTAAGGCTAAGGTAATAATAATCATTTGAATGCTATGACAGTGGTTCAGCTTCTCCGACTGTCCTACAGTATTCCAAGTCTCTGCTCACTGCTCTTTCTCGAACAGCTCAGTCTCCCAGCTTGGCTTGCCTTAGGTTCCTAGAATGCTGATAGTGACTGACATGAGCCCGCTTTCACATGGAAAATCACAGGAATGTCATGCCGATGCAGGACTCATGTTAGTAGGCTGTTTCAACTGCAACACAGAATAGGAATCAAATGAATTCTGCCAACAGACTGATCAACCAATGAGCACCAAAGCTATTTTACACTAATCACCTTATTCTACCTGTTTCCTTGACTAGTCCTGCCCTACCCTGCATAATACCAATACCAATGGTGAACTTCGGCATTGACAAATGCCTGTTGACACACAATACAGCTTCTTTTTTAAAGTCTATGAACCTATTAACATAGTTCAAATTGTGTTATCCAGTTTTAAAGTTACTGGAGCTCCGAATACCACTATTAACTTATAGGTTTTGTAAGATTTTGTAAACATTTGCTGAATATTTTTCTGTATATCTGAAACCTGAGCATGGTCAGTGCCATTTAGTATAAGACTTCAGCATTATCAACTGCTAATACAGTAAGTGTGTAAGTGGTTTTAAAATTAGGAGGACAAAACTGAAAGTTACATTTTTGCAAAATTTGATGGAAAAGTTGCGAAATGTTATGAAAGCTGACTTATAATTTCACACAAATTTTACTGACAGAATTACAATTTTACCCAGCACTACTTGCATGATCATTGAAAGTGCCCATAGAGTCTGAATGATCTCCTTGAGAGACAAGTACTGTACTGTTTGCTTTTCGACAACAAATGAATGGTGTGCACAGTGGAGATTCAAAGTGCAGCAAGTAAAGTACTTACAGTATATTTTGAACAATCCTGCTGCCAATTACCCTACCCTGTGGGTAGTTGGCAACTAGAATGTATGAAATATAAACACTTTGCATATTGCACTTTTGCTGTTTTTCAAGTTTTGGATTACCTTTTTTATTTGGCGGCACCATCTCCGATTTGAGCACATGGGTTGTGTGCATGTGGGGTGTCCAATAAAGTCTAGAAAAACAGTCAGGATCCAATACTTCCAGATTTATTACAGCAGAAGAAAATAAAATGAACTGAAATCAGAACTTAAACATAAAATAAACCAAATAGTGCCCAGGAAATCGTAAGTTAACACAGGATTCTTGTCAAGTAACACCTAGGATCAGGCTATGCATCTGATAGGTTTGCTTTCCTACCACACACTGACTTAGTACTTCACATTCATTCCCTTTATACAGAACAAATGAGCACATGACTTGGATAACTCCTCCCAAAAGAGATTACATCTTGAATATTTCAGAAAATTAGTTTAAAATCTGACTTGAAATATATGTCAGTCCTGCACACCTTATGTACATTCATTTTGTTATTTCAAAAATAAATCTTTACCCTGTTGTGAGGATTTTTCCTCTAACAAATCTAACACAAGCTCCTCCCTTAAACCTTTGTTATAAAAAGGGAAAAACAAGGCCCGGCCAGCTCTATAGGAAGGTGGACTGAGAGAAGGAGTACAAGCTACAGGCAAGTAAAAAAATAATCTACTCCTTTAATTCCTCACAGAAGTAGGAACCATTGTCCTTTTATTTCCCCTTTATCTTTTATTAGCTGTATACCCATTCCTTTTCTATACCCCATCTTGCACAGCTAAAACCTTTTAAGAAGCATTTGAAAGAGAAGTTACAGGCATTTGTTCACTTGAGCTTTATGTTTCAGGCTGCAACAGATGCTGCATTGCCAGGGAATCCCTAACAGTGTTTTAAACACAGCCTATTTTGTTTGGGAACCATAAGAATACATTCAGAGGGAAGCAATAACTTTATTAAGAAGAACCTGCTAGGAGATTCTCAAAATAACAAGAACGGCTTTCGTTTGAGTGAATTTTATAAAGCGTTTCCACACATTCGCACAATCGCACAGTCGCGCAGTGTGATCGTGTGCACGTTCGTGCAGAAATTCACATAAAATGCTAAGCGCTGCAAAACGGAGCTTCCTTACTCATTAGGGCTTAATTACTTGAGGAAAACGAGCTGGAAAAGAAGGAAAGGGACAGCAAGACTACTTATAGCTGGCCAAACTTGAGCAGAGGGATAACAGGACTCTTAGCGATAGCAAAGGAAAGAGATAGCATGAAAGGAGACTGTTGCAACAGATTTTTATTTATTTTTAAGAAGGGAAAGACAGTATTTAAAGCCCAAATGAGTTCTTAAACTACACTAAATATTAGAAAGCAAGTAATTATGCTCTACAACATCATGAGCATATACAAGATTTTTTGGGGGGGTTACAGACTCTATTACAGTCCTCCCCACTCAGAATGAAAACTATTAGTTTTCAGTACTTAAATTTTTTTTTTCTGCAGATATGGAATATGTAGATCTCCCTTTTTTTCTTCAATAAAAGGAGATGGAGCTTTAACCCACCCACTACCAAAGCTCCACCTCGGGGTCCTTTTAAGTGTGTATACGCAACTTGGTCACAATAAATTCTTAAATAATATACTAATATATTCATTCCCTGAGGTCTACTTTTGGTTCTAACATTATCTCTGCTCCAAAGCGAGACATAAAGTCAGCATTGCTATTAGCGGTGCCGGCTCTATGATTGACAGTAAATTTATATGGTTGTAGTGTTAGATACCACCGCATAACCCTAGGATTGCTATCTTTAATGTTATGTATCCACCGTAGCAGATTATGATCATTCCGTACTTTGAATTGAGTTCCCTATAAGTAATATCTTAAGGACTCTATAGCCCATTTGAGTGCCAAACATTCCTTTTCTATTGTGGAGTACTTGGTTTCTCTTACATGCAATTTTTGATTAATATATAGTACAGGATGCTCTTCTCCATTGTGGACTTGTGATAACACAGCCCCCAGATCAACATTAGAAGCATCTATCTGTACTAAAAATGGTTTATCAAAATCGGGGCTTCTTAACACTGGAGAGGAACAGAGAATTGCTTTTATGGCAAGAAATGATTCTTCACATTCTGGAGTCCAGTTTACTTTTGAGGGCTTGTTCTTTTTTGTTAATTCAATTAAAGGACTAGCTAAAGTCGCAAATTGAGGCACAAAACATCTGTAATAGCCTGCTAGGCCTAAAAAAGAGCGTACATGTTTTTTGGTGAGGGAACGAGGACTCTTAGCTACAGCATCCACTTTTCCTACCTCTGATCTTACCTGTCCATTACCAATTATAAATCCCAAATATCGAGCTTCCTCCATAGTGAGGGAACATTTATTGGGATTGACAGTAAGACCAGCTTGTGTAATAGTTTTTAAGACAGAAGTTAAATGTTTGACATGGTCTTCCCATGTTGGACTAAAAATAATTACGTCATCTAAATATGCTGCACTGTATCCAACATGTGGTCTCAGAAGTTTATCCATTAATCTTTGAAAACTAGCTGGGGCCCCATGGAGTCCGAAAGGCATCATAGTGAATTGGAATGACCACTAGGGGGTGCTAAAAGCAGTTTTATCTTTTGACGGCTTCCTCCAGCGGAATTTGCCAGTATCCTTTAGTTAAATCAAGTATACTAACATATTTCGCCTGCCCAAGCTGGTCAATAATATCATTTATACAAGGCATAGGATATCCATCAAACTTAGATATTGCATTGAGTTTGCGGAAATGTAGACAAATTCTTATCTCTTCCTCTTTCTTAGGGACAAGAACCATAGAAAAACTGCACTGGCTGTTAGCTTCTTCTATAATGCCCATTGCTCTCATCCTTTCTATCTCTATGATTACAACTTGTTTTAATTTTTCTGGAATCCGATAAGGCTTTACTCTAATGGGTGTGTTTTGAAATGTTTGAATCTGATGAAATATTTCGGTAGTTTTCCCTGGGATCGTTGTAAATGTAAAGGGGAACTGGCTTAAAATTTGAGCTAGTTCTTGCTTTTGGCTATTTGACAAAGAGGAGTTTATTGTCAAATCTTTTGGCAATTGTTCTTCTTCCAATCTATCATATACCAGATCCATCTCATTGTCCAAAGAGTTGGAACATACATACATGACTTCAGCAGGTTTATCATGCCACTTTTTTAATAAATTAGCATGGTACACCTTTAGCTTTTTTTTTTTTTTTGTCTGGTACTTCCACTAAATATGCAGTGGGGCTAGTTTGTTTCTGTACCACATAGGGCCCTTGCCACTTCATAAGTAAATTGTTTTCAGTGGATGGAAGTAGCAATAGGACACAGTCCCCTGAACTGAAGTGTTTTTTGCCTATCCCTATGTCATATCTTTCTTTTTGGTAGTCTTGCTTGATTTGGTTCTGCTTTTGTGCAATTTGGGTATACTTTGTTATTCTTTGTCGTAGCTGAGTTACATAGTCAAGGGTAGTAGGATTTTTCCAGGTAGTGATATCCTCCCACTGTTCCCTAACTACATCTAGAAGGCCTCTGGGATTCCTACTATACAATAGTTCAAAAGATGACAATCCAGTCGAAGCTTGAGGAACCTCATGATATACAAAAAGTAACAGTGGCAGATATAGGTCCCAGTGTTTGCCTTCATCTTCCACATATTTTTGTATCATTTTTTTGAACGTTTTGTTGAAATGTTCAACTAAACCATCAGTCTGAGGGTGATATGGAGATGTATAGACAGCTTTGACCCCCAGGGCTTGGTAGTGACGTTTCAACGTGGCTGAACAGAAATTAGTTCCTCTGTCAGTTAAGATAACTTTAGGTATGCCTACTCTGCTAAATACCTTTAGCAATTCCTCTGCTATTTTATCTGCTGTTATCATGTGTAGAGGAATAGCCACAGGATATTTTGTAGCATAGCCACACATCACAAGGGCAAACATGTTGCCTTTAGCACTTTTGGGGAGGGGTCCTATAATATCCAAGGCCAATCTTTCAAAGGGCATAGCAACCAATGGTAAAGGTTGAAGAGGAACCTTGTCCTTTTGTATAATTGGTGCCACCCTTTGACACTGGCTACAACATTTGCAATATTCAGCCACTTGATTATGAATGCCGGGCCAAAAAAATCTATATAATAATCTTTTTAAAGTTCTGTCCCATCCGGCATGTCCCCCACATGGTACATCATGTGCCAGAAATAACAATTGTTCTCTATACTGACTAGGAATTACTGACTGGTCTATAGTTTCCCCGGTTTTGGGGTTTTGACAAATTCTATATAACTTATCCTGTTGCAACTTATGCATTGGAGGTGTACCACCCACTTCATCAGCAATAACCTGGGAAAACAAAGGGGTTAGTGTAGGGTCATTCTTTTGGTCACTAGAAAAAGAATCCAACATTACAGTTTTCATCATAGCATCATCACAACCTAAGTCCTTTGTTCTATTCCATGTCCATTTCTCCAGTTTCTTTTGCCTTCTAGACTTAAAAGTCTTTCCAGAAGCATCAAATATCTCATCATCAAAAGGAAACAGTTCACTATTCATTTGTTCTTGAGATGCTTGAGCTCATGTAGCCACAGCAGAAATGGATGAAGAGGCAGTCAATAAGTTTTTGAATATAGGAAAGTCATGACCCAGTATCACAGGTACAGGTAGTCTACGAACTGCACCTATCTTCAAGTGATGTGCCATGACTTGTGCAGTAATAGTGGTTTTTTGCACAAGATAAAAATGAGTGTCCCCATGAACACAAGTAACTCCTGTTGTCTCCAAGGGTGTCTCTATTTGGACATCACTGAGTAGATTGGTATGTACTAGGGTTTGCTTACTGCCTGAATCAATTAACGCCATCACATCCTGTCCTCCAACATTAACAGACACAGTATACTGTCCCCAATTTGCCAAGGCCAGGTGGGAAGGGTCTGATTTCTTCTTGGGGCAGAATCTAGCAATGTGTCCTTTAGTCTGACATTCTCAACAAATAATATCTGGGTTAAATGTTTTCATACCTTTTCTTTCATTAGGAGGAGAAGACTTGGTAGAAGGATGAGTAGGTGGATGTTTCACCAGTGATGGAGAGGTATTTCCCCCCTGAGACCCTTTTTGTCATTGTAGGTGAGCTGTAACAAAATCCTCAGCTAAACTGATTGCCTTTTCGGCTGTGTCAGGTCTATGTTCTCTTACCCACATTTGGACTTCATAAGGCAGTATTTTTATAAATTGTTCTAGGGCAACTGACTCAGCCACTTGATTTATGGTGTGCGTTGTGGGTTGTAGCCATTTTGTGCAAAGATCTTGTAATCGAACATAAGCTTCTCGTGGGGATTCAACGGTATGATATCTAAGTGTTCGAAACCTCTGGCAATACATCTCTGTACTAATGTCATACGGTTTTAATATGACTTGCTTACCATGATCATAGTTTGTAGCATTCCCAGTTTCCACGTGGCTATAAGCTAGCTGAGCCTTGCCTGTGAGATACGGGGCTAGACGAATAACCCACTGGTCCCTAGGCCACCCACATGCTGTTGCCACTCTTTCAAATGTTGTAATACATGCTTCGATATCATCACTGTCCATTAGTCTGGATATTTTAATGTCCTTTGGCCCACCACTAGGGGGGTTGGGTCTGGCAGTGCCAATAGCCTGAATAGCTTTAAGGATCTCCACCCACTTGGTCTCATTTTGTAGATGGTCTCTCTCTCTCTCTCTCTGCTTCTCGATATCGATCTGTCTCACACATAACCATCTCAGCAGGTCTTGTACTTCAGAAAGGGGTTCCTCCTCTTCTTCTTTGATGTCTTCACCCCCAGTAGCTTCCTCCACTGTCTTGGGTTTACCAATCTCCTTCCATCTGACGTCACCCAAACTAGCAGCTAAGGGTAGCTGAAACTTGTCAACCATGGTCCTGATCCATGCACCTTCAGGTACAGCTATTTCCACTTTTTCCAACTTCTTCTGCTCCTCCATAAGGACTCTGGACAATATCCACTAGGAAGACGGCTCTCCTTCCATTGAAGTATCCCACTCTGACACCAAATGTGCATGTGGGGTGTCCAATAAAGTCCAGAAAAACAGACAGCATTCAATACTTCCAGATTTATTATAGCAGAAGAAAATAAAATGAACTGAAAGTGGAACTTAAACACAGGATTCTTGCCAAGCAACACCTAGGATCAGGCTAGGCATCCGATAGGTTTGTTTTCCTACCACACACTGACTTAGTACTTCACATTCATTCCCTTTATACAGAACAAAGGAGCACATGACTTGGGTAACTCCTCCCAAAACAGATTACATCTTGAATATTTCACAAAATTAGTTTAAAATCTGACTTGAAATATATGTCAGTCCTGCACACCTTATGAACATTCATTTTGTTATTTCAAAAATACATTTTTACCCTGTTGTGAGGATTTCTCCTCTAACAAATCTAACAAAAAGCTCCTCCCTTAAATCTTTGTTATAAAAAGGGAAAAACAAGGGCCGGCCAGCTCTATAGGAAGGTGGACTGAGAGAAGGAGTACAAGCTACAGGCAAGTAAAAAAAAAAAAAATTACTCCTTTAATTCCTCACAGCAGTAGGAACCATTGTCCTTTTATTTCCCTTTATCTTTTATTAGCTGTATACCCATTCCTTTTCTATACCCCATCTTGCACAGCTAAAACCTTTTAAGAGGCATTTGAAAGAGAAGTTACATGCATTTGTCCACTCGAGCTTTATGTTTCAGGCTGCAACAGACACTGCATTGCCAGGGAATCCCTAACAGCGTTTTAAACACAGCCTATTTTGTTTGGGAACCATAAGAATACATTCAGGGGGAAGCAATAACTTTACCATGAAGAACCTGCTAGGAGATTCTCAAAATAGTGAGAGCAGCTCATTTGGTAATTTTTTAGGTTTCAACATTATACGATCGCAGAGTCATGCAGTCGATCATCAAAACATTCGTGCAGGAATTCACATAAAACACTAAGCGCTGCAAAACAGAGCTTCCTTACTCATTAGGGCTTAATTACTTGAGGAAAACGAGCTGGAAAAGAAGGAAAGGGACAGCAAGACTACTCGTAGCTGGCCAAACTTGAGCAGAGGAATGACAGGACTCTTAACGATAGCAATGAAAAGAGATAGCATGAAAGGAGACTGTTGCAACAGATTTTTGTTTATTTTTAAGAAGGGAAAGACAGTATTTAAAGCCCAAATGAGTTCTTAAACTACACTAAATATTGGAAAGCAAGTAATTATGCTCTATAACATCGTGAGCACACACAGGATTTTGGGGGGGGTTACAGACCCTATTACAGGTTGCTTTTTATGTTCGCTGTGCACGCATGCGCAGTGAACATTTTGTTAGGAGTGTGTGTTTTGAGGGGTGTGATACTGTCTGTCCAATCCAGAGTGGTATGCAAGGGGTTGGTCAGTGTCACACCAATCACCAGGTAAGGCTGATCATGACACAGTTCTGACTTATTGGGTGAAAACTTTGTGTATTTCAAAGGAAAGAACTGACCCAATCATTGGTCTACTCTTTCCTTTGATCTATGCCACCAAGCAATCACAGCTGATATGTCATGGTCAGCCTGCTGAAGAATTAATACCCTGTAACAAAGAAAACTGTCCATCAATGTCTGTTGCTTGCATCCCCATAAATACCCTTAGTAATTAAGAACTTGGGGGGTGAGAAAAATACAGAAAATACTGTAGATTAAATCTAGTTTGGTTTAAGATGAATTGTGTTTGAATGGTATATTGTGAAATGATTTTCTGGATACTGGAAAATCTCTTTAAATAAGATATCTGATCTGCACTAAGGCCTCACTTCCAGTTGCAGTGTGCTGAAATCTGTAGTCATTGCCATTTGTATGTGTATGTCACTAGTCTTGAATTTGTACTGCAGCTGCCATGTTTGATGTTGATGAGCTGCTGAAGTGGCTCTGACTCGGCACCGAATCTTCCCTGAACTGAAACTGGCAACAGTGTTGGCGCCCTCTTCAGCAGTTAGATAATGACCTTAGTTTCAGAACAAGTGCACTCCTTCCTACTACGGAGGTGGGGCCTGGGCAGCAGTGAGCCAAGCTACTCTGAGATGTTTGCTTTGCTTCACTTGGCCCTACTGGAAATCCTTTTGGTCAAAGTGTTTTTATTCCTGTACTTCTCCAACACTACAACACAGGAGTCATCTCACCAGGCTCCTGTCACACCATTTTAGCTAGGGGCATCCTTGGTTGTAGTCACAGCTTCTCTCATACAGCATCTCCCATGATAAGTTATCCCTTTCCGAAGCAAATGAACAATACATATAGTTGCCTTTTGTTATAATATGGTGTAACAACAACACCTTGGAAGACAATATTACCCTTCATGCTTTGTTACCAATGATATTGCCCAAGCATGCTGATGAATGTCAGTGGCTACACCAACATCAATAAATACAAATTGAGGCACCTTTTAAATTTCTTCACTGTATTAATTTTGTGATGTTGGTGGGTTTATTTTTTGTTATACAGCATAAACACCAAATGGGCATTTTATGTTGTCTGTATGTAAGCCCTATCTTTTGGAGCGGGACAGTGGGCCACGCAGTACAGCAAGTTAAAGTGTGATAATTTGTAATATTATGCGGGTCATTTTTTTTTTTTTTTATTGTAAAATCGGAATTACAACCTTTGAGCTAAAGGCTCATTTACAAAGGATCCTCATTGAACAGAGAGTGGGGGAACATCAAGTACATGGACAGTGGAGAAAAACAGAAACAGTTATAAGGCATTGTCAGTTACACTTCATTAAAAAGGCTAAACAGCATTACAAAAAGAAGGATGGGGAAAGACAGAATACATTACGAAAGCCATCACTTAATTAATTGACTCAGACCGTGAGGTAAATGGTTCTTGTGTTACTTTGGGTGGTCATATAAATAAACCAGCATAACTGAGGTCCTTTTTATTGCTTGACAAATTACATAGATTGGACCATTTCCCAATAAATTGCAGTTTTCCTGTCTCTCAGCTGTTTTGCATCTGCTGGGAAAATATTAGATGTGTCCCATTTGTTGGGTGCCTTTTCAGTATTATTATTATAGAGTTACACTTATAAAAATCATGAGTGGAGAAAAATAGAACAAAATCTCTGGGTAGCCAGTTCACTGGGTTAACCACCCAGAAGAGCCACCAAATTATGGTGTACATATGAGATTTGCAATGGGAGGGTGCAGGACAGGTTTTCCAATAAAATATGAATTTGTTGTATTTTATGTAGTACACCTGAAAGGATTTTGGGAACTATTTTATAGTCCCCCACCACCACCACCACCACCACTACCACCACTTTCTTCAGGAAAAAGACCAGTGTTTAGTTTTGTAACATACTGAAGTCCCCTGGGTTTCCAACACTAAAGAAATATATAGTATAGTTTGGTTCTGGGATATGTATTACTTTTTATTGGACCATGTTTTTGAAATCCTTCCCATACCCAAAATCCAGCAGCATTACAATTCGCTCCTGACTTTTCGCTTCCCGTCAACCCGCTCTGGCATCAATACACTCACATGACAACCTGCCCACAACAATTTACTCTCTACTAGCAACCCTAGTCAGGAGCCCATGTGCAACAATACACAGCATGGAGGAGTAAATTATAAAGAGCAGATAACATGTAAGATAATCAAGTTATAGTTACAGTAAATGTTCTTACCGGTGCACTGGTGTATTTTCTCTCCCACAATACATATAAATTAACTAATCGCATATTGGTCTTGTCACCGATGTTGTTTGCTATGTACATTCTGCCCCTGGGAGACCTCATTAGGAAGTACAGTTTGGATTTTTATTGCTGTGCTTATGATACCCAACTGTATCTTTTCTTTGCCCCAGGGACATCCAATGCAGTGGGAGTACTAAACACCTGTCTTGCTGAGATCAATGACTGGATGGCCTCCAGCTGTTTGCGACTGAACCCCAATAAGGTGGAGGTACTGGTGGTGGAGTTGAACAGAAGGTGTGATAGGTTGGCATCTGGTGCAGAAATAGGGCTTTTCCTAGGTTCTGTACCACTGAAGGCCTCCTCTAGGGTGTGTGATCTGGGAGTTATTCTTGACACTGGATTGATGTTTGAGTCCCTGGTGTCATCTCTTGTTCTCACCAGCTTTTAGCACCTGAGGAATGTAGTCAGGATAAAGCCCCTAGTTCCACCCCTGGACCTTTCCACCCTGGTTCAAGTCTTTGTGACGTTTAGGCTTGACTACTGTAATACGCTCTATCTCAGTGTCTCTGGAGGTACCCTCCACATGCTACAGCTGGTGCAGAACACAGCTGCCAGATTGATGACTGGGCAGTCTAAGTACTGTCACATCACTCTGGTGCTGCGTGAACTGCACTGGCTGCTGGTCAGGTGGAGGGTTCTCTTTAAGGTGGGTTTGCTCAACTTTAAGGCCCTACATGGCCTGGGCCCTGGTTACCTAAAGGACCTTCTTACACCTGCTGTCTTGGCCCACTCCCTCGGCTCCACCTCTAGGGGCCTCCTTGAGATTCCCAGGATGAGGTTAAAAACAGCTGGTGGCAGAGCGTTTAGTGTCACCGCCCCCATCCTGTGGAATTCACTGTCCCCAGCTGTTGAGCTTTTCAAAGCCCACCTCAAGGCCTTCCTGTATAATCAGGCTGTGACAAGCAGGCCTATGGTAGATGAAGAGGCAGCAGGCTGGGTT
The DNA here is from genome assembly GCA_016271365.2 of Neoceratodus forsteri. NCBI lineage: Eukaryota > Metazoa > Chordata > Ceratodontiformes > Ceratodontidae > Neoceratodus > Neoceratodus forsteri. The sequence goes on from CM057449.1 coordinate 984,407,600, forward strand.
TACAGTTCACAGAAGAAAATGTACTTTTATTGCTTCAAATGTAAGCCATTGCTCCAGGAAAGCATAATCAGACACTTCAACTTCTCCAGCCCTAGTCAGATAACATAAAGGTTAACACAAAATGATTCTTTCAGGCTGACTTGACAAAAGGAATCTTTGAACCACCTATGTAGGCCAGCAGTTTTTCAATATACAATCTCCAACAAAACATAAATGGTTTGTGGGCCAGCAGTTCTGAAAGCACAGTCTCAAATAAAACACAAACAATTTTCCCTTTTAGCCTTACCTATCTGCAGGCTGTAATTAGTAGTGCATTCCACTCACTGTTTTTGGCCCAGCTGGCTAGGGACTCTTTTTCAGCAGCAGGTTTCAACTTCTAACTCCAAAGGCACTTTCCAGAAATTAACCTTTCTCCTTGATTTTCTGCTCTGGTTCCTGTTTTAGATTCCACCCTCTATCTTGCAGGGTTCTCCGCTTAGGAGTCTCTGCTCCCTGCAGCAATTTCCAGCTTCTAACTAACTCCTTGCTGGATTTTCTCTGCCTTTCAGCAATCCCTCTAATGAGCAACACACCTGGGAAGGCACCCCCCCCTTGCCTGTTCATGTTGCATTCCCTGCACTTTCTCAGCCTCAAACACCAGGTTAACTTCTTGTTTCCCAATGTAGTGTTTACACTGTCACACAGGCCTTCCTGGACCTTGGTTTATAATCTTTATCTGATGTCTGACCTACTGTTTATGTTTGTCCCCGACTATATAATTAGTTTTGATCATTTATTACTGAGCATATTATTTATTGAACATTTATAAATTTTAAAATAGTCAGTTTGAGTATAGAATATTTATTATTAGATCTTATATTGTAGTGTTATTCTATTTACTGTTTTTTACTGTTGGTTTATTGTGTGCGATTTTAATTGTTCGGTGCCCAGGTCCTCCGGGATGGGTGTCTTTTTAAATAACATTTACCTTGCCTTGCCTTGCCATATAAGAGACAGTAAACAGTTAGAGAAGATGTTTTTACCAGTGCACTGGTGTATTTCCACCAAACCTCTCCTACAATACTTATAAAATGGCAACATAGCATGGACAAGTAAATAAATAAAAAATAACAGTCCAAAAGCAGAGCAGAGAACATGTTACCTAGCAACCACTACCCAGCAGCCAACACAGTATCATGTCTCCCAGCAACCAAACCAAGCTTAGAGCAAGTTAGTTAGCAAGTTAGTTAATGTTCTTACCCATGCACAGATGCATTTTCATCTTGTTGCATCAGATTAAAACAAGCATTTGTCCATGCCGAATGTTGTCTCATTGGAATTGGCATTGGTAGTGCCAGAGTTAGAGACTCATAATAGGAATACTAGTGAAGTATTGAAATGACGCCAACCCCATCCCCTCCCTGTAGAGACCGACAGGCATTGGGGTGTGCCTTTGAATCATCAGCTATAACGCTCATGCAATTGTACCTCACCCTACCCTGTAGAAACTGACAAGTGCCATGGTGTGCTTTGGGGTCTTTGGGTGTTATACTTACCCCATTCTATAAGGAAATATGCTGAGGTGGGTGCAGTATAGGAGAATGGGGTGAACCTTGTAGCCAAACAGTGCAAGGCACACCACGATGCCTGTCAGTGTCTACAGGGTGGGGTGCTGCAGTTGGAAACCCTAACACCATAGGCGTGTGTTCGTATTTTCACTCCAGATTTTCAATATGGGCTGTTTGTGAGCCCACCTCTTGAAAAGTGGCACTATCAGTTTGTCAGCTGAAAGGTAGTTTTGCACTGCAGTTATGCCATTTGGTGACACAGGAATGAAAACACATTTTGGGCAGGATGTGAAAAATGACATCTGTATTGTTCATGAGGAGGCGTAAAAAAATGGCAACGTCGAAAACCTGGAGTGAAACTATGAAAAATTGGTTAAGTCATGAGCATGCATAGAAACTGAGCAACACATGTCCGTAACCCAATTATTGTTGGGAGTTTTTTAGCCACATTTTCAACACAGGCATTTTGGGACCTCCCCTCATGAACAGTGGTGCTGTGATTTTGTTAATCAGTTCCAAAAGCTGATTTCCCAGAGCGACCACGCCATTGTGCGCCACAGGTGCGGAACCACATTTTGGGTAGGCTGTGACAAATGACAGCTGTACTGTTGATAAGGAGGTGTGAAAAAAATGCCAGTGTTGAAAATCTGGCATGACAATATTGCAAATTTGTGAAGTTACAAGGGTGCGTCGAAACTGCGCAATGCATGCTTGTAACACAGCCATTTTATGGACTTTCGGCACCAAATTTTCAACATAGGCATTGTAGGACCTCTGCTCATGAACAGTGTCACTGTCATTTCCTCAAACTGTACCAAAACCTGATTTCACACAGTGACAGTGCTATTCTGCGCCGGACATGCAAAAACACATTTTGGCCAGGATAAGTAAAATGACTGCTGTATTGTTCATAAGGAGATGTGGCAAAATGTCAATTTTGAAAATCTGGAGTGAAAATATTACAAATTCATGAAGTTACCAGCATGCTTGGAAACAGCCCAACACATGCTCGTAAAACAGCCATTTTTTGGATTTTTTTCACCAAATTTGCAACATAGGCTTTTTGAGAGCCCCCTCATGAACAGTGGCACTGTCATTTCATTATGCAGTCCACAAAGGTGATTCCACACAGTGACTGCAAACTCACCTTTCAGGACCAAATAATGCCATGGCAGTGACTGAATTCATGAGGAGGGATCCCAAAAACCCCATGTTGAAAATTTGGTGCAAAAATTCCCAAAAATGGCCGAGATATGCACCAAAGTTGAACAAACCCTATTCATACCGTTATACAGCTTACCGGCATTTCCTCAGTTCGCGGTCGGCTTTGAAGAGTGCAGACATGTTCCTGGTCCACTGAAGATCATCGCACCGGACTCCGGAGGTAAGTATGGGGTAAAGGGGGTATGGGGAGGCAGGGTGTGCAGTGGGTGGGTGCGGGTTGTGGAAGGGGGCAGGGAGAGCATGAGGGACCATTTTCTTCTTTCACAGGGTTAAAAATTTAAAAACAACAACCCGGGATGGTTTTCCTTTTTCAAGGGATTTGGCAAGCTGGGGTGGGTTCCCAGCATGCCACCTAAGTGTTTTTTTTGGGGGAGGGATGCTGTAACTGACGGGGAATTGAGCTCCTCCATTGGCACACAACAAAAGCGGGGTGGGTGACATTATACTAACAGGGAGTGGGCTCCCCCGTCTGCAAAATGAACAGGATTAAAGCTGACGGGGGTTGGGTTGCCCATTGGCAAAGAAAGACTGTTGGGAGGGCGCATGATGCCAAGGAGGATTGGGCACCCCCTCGGCATACATTTTAAATGGGAGGAGGGTCTTTCAAATGGGAGGGGGTCTGCCGATGGGGAGTGGGCTCCCCCATCGGTATTGTGACTGGCAGCGGCTGCAGTCACTGCAGCCATGTTGCCTGTATGTTGGGAGGTGTGTTGTGGTCCTGCTGCATGAGAGCTATGCTCTCATTGCAGTGGACCTTTTCTTTGTTCTGGTGGCCACATTAGGGATGTGTGAGGTCAGCGCCTGCTGCTGGCTGATTGGGGAATGAGGGATGCACCTACTGATGCAGGGTTGGGGAATGAGGGATGCACCTACTGATGTGTGCCCTGCATTCACCCAACAGTGACCGCACCTCCAAATCTGTTACTAGCACAAGATGTTGGCTGCCCAAGTGCAAGCCAACATAAAAATGGATGCTATTATTTTACATCAGCTTTTGTAGCCTCACTAATTGGCAACAGCCTTTGAATGGGTACACTATTGACCTGTTGTTACCTGAACTGTCAGGGCACAGCTTGGTGTGTTTTGCTATATCAAGAGTGTACATTCATAATGAAGTACCTGAAGTTTTAATTAGTGAAGTCAATCAAGGATTTTCTTGGGATAAAATCACATATACTTATTTATTGTTAGAGATTTTAACTGTTGTTTAAGCTGTGTCATACATTATAGGCTTAAGATAATAATTTAAAATGTTTTGTCTTCTGGAGTAGGACCAGGAGAGAAATGACTGGAGCGAGAAAAAACGGAGTGAATTTACTTCAAAGTGAATTTACGGGAGTGGATTGTCAGGGAGTGAAAAGATGGGAGCAAGTTGTTATGTACCCCAAAAATCCAGGCTGTTAAAAAACAGGCACTATCTTGAAATGCAACACATGACAAGTTCAGTATTTGCCTTTCAATACAAGTCATGCTCACTTGTTGATTTGTACTACTTGACATCCTTGCCTGTAGGACTAAGTACAAGCACGGTGTTCTCCTCTAAAGAAAAATTTGCATCTGTTACCAAGATCATTATCTGGGATTTTGCAGTAGCCATACTGGCTATGGAAGTACAAGTGCTATCTTTTTGACACCGATTAATATGTACATATTCTTCTGCCAACTTTTGTAAATTGAATACAGTTGTGAAGGTGGGTAGAGGGTAGTGGAGGCAGTGTGGTGGGAGGGGACGTTATCAATGACAGGCGTGTAGGCAAGCAAGCAAGGAAGGTGAAAGCATTGGGTTTCTGAATGATGATTTGCTTCAGGTGATATACTGCATGACTATTACAAGGACACACCCAAAGCTGCCTTTTCTGGACCCCTGCTTCCTGTAATGTGCCAAACCCTCTTGTACAGCAAGTGCTGCAGTCTCCCTGCCCTCAGAGTTTATGCTTCTATGGTTCATAGCCAGCCACGTCCCACAAGGGATCACATTATCATAGCACTGCAGAAGGATAAGACTTTGGAAGAAAGTCTACTACACTTATATGCCGCCTAAAATAAAGAAAACCATCCCTCATATTTTTTTTATCCACCCTCCAAAAGAGAAAATGTATTTATTTTATTTAAGAACTTTCAAAATTACAATCCTTAGAGTCGAAGACTCCTTTACAAAGGCTTCACATCAGAATAACAATGAGGGAACTAACAGACAATAATACAATAAAGCGACCAGGTTAGGGGAACAGTGGGGAAGTACAGACAAGAGTAGAAACAACATTTTCTTAAGGTAAGGAAGACCCAGCGTTATGCATATATTGCAGTATATTAAATGTTACACAGTAGTTCAAGTGGAATCAAACATGATGCACAGGTATACCATTAGCAGATAGTCATAATCATAGAAAAGAGAGAGGGTAACAGGTCAGACCCATAGTGTGTGGAGGGGGGGGCAGGAGGGATGGAAGGTTAGGGACAGTCACAGGCAGAGGAGTCTAGTAGGAGAGCTTTGGTCCATCATCATCTGTTGCAGCTGTTGCCATAACTGCCACCCCTCCCAAGCCCAACCCATGTTATTATCATGGCATGGGGTGCCCAATCCCCCATGCGGCTGTTATTCCCCCTGCAAAAGAGAAAACACCCATCGATGTCTGTTGCAGCTGCCACCATAACTGCCACCACCCCAATCCCAATCCATGTTATTATTATGGCAGGGGGTGCCCAATCTTCTGTGCCAGCTGCTACCCCCATCCTGCCCATTTTAGTTATGTAACACTGAGAAGCCCACTCCTGGTGCTGCCAAATATAACACTGACACTGGGGTGCCTAATCCTCCTGTGTTGCCACCTGAAATAATGAAAACTGTCCCTTGTAGTTTATGTTTTTACATTTTAACCCTGTAAAAAAGAAAAACATCCATGAATGTCTGTTGCATCGTTACTGTCCCTGCCCCCCACCCCACCCTTCCACAGTTATGAGTGTGCATTAAAAAATTGCAACATAGCTTCATAACTTTGTTGTTGTCTTATATTTGTACCCCACGTTTTCAACATAGTCTTCTTATGACCCCACATAGCCTTTTTATGAACCCACCTCATGAACAAGGGCAGAGAACATTTTCAAATCCTACCCAAAATGTGATTTCTTACCAAAAGTGTGAAACATTTGTCAGAATTTAAAAAACAATAGCTGTCACATTCATGAGCTGCTGTGAAGAAATACCCACCACCCCCACAAGCTCTTACTTACCCGCTGGGGTCCAATGCCATAATCCTGTCTGGATGGCAGACACATCTTCACTCTTTAAAGCCAGACCGTGAACTAAAGAAATCAGTTATGCAGTTCAATGCATATCAATGGGATTTTGAACTTTGTGGCATACAGTAACTTGCCCATTTCAGAATATTTTTGCCCCACAGTTTCAACATGCCTTTCTTGGGACCCCCCATCATGAACAATGGCAGAGAAATTAGGCACATCTGACCCAAAAGGTGATTTTGTGGTCACTGCATGAAATCACCTTTCATGCAGGATTTGAACATTTTCTCCACCATTGTTCATGAGGTGGGGTTATAAGAAAGCTATGTAGAAAATGTGGCATACATATATTAAAAACAACAAAGTTATGGGCCTACATTAAAATTTGCGAATACAGGCTCATATCTTTTATAATTTCCAATATTTTAACTGCAAATTTTCAACATAGCCATTTCTTCACAGCACCTCACAAATGTGATAGCTGTCATTTTTCAAATCCAGGCCAAAATATGTTTTCACATCCCGAAAGGTGATTTTGTGGTAGCTGCGCAAAATCACTTTTCGGGCAGGAGTTGACAATTTTCTCTGCCCTTGTTCATGGGGTGGGTTCATAAGAAGGCTATGTTAAACATTTTGAGTAAACATTTTCAAAAGCAACAAAGTTATGAGCCTACATTGAAATTTATGAATATAGGCTTATAACTTTGGTAATTTTCAATATTTTGACCACAAATTTTCAACATACTGTAGCTATTTCTTCACAGCAGCTCATGAATGTGACAGCTATCATTTTTTAAATCCTGCCAAATGTTTCACACTTTTGGTAAGAAATCACATTTTGGGTAGGATTTGAAAATGTTCTCTGCCCTTGTTCATGAGGTGGGTTCATAAAAAGGCTATGTGGGGTCATAAGAAGGCTATGCTGAAAATGTGGGGTACAAATATAAGAAAACAACAAAGTTATGAAGTATGTTGCAATTTTTCAATGCACACTCATAACTGTGGTAATTTTCAATATTTTGATCCCAACTTTTCAACATAGCCATACACAACCTCATGCATGTGACAGCTCTCATTTCTCAAATCCTACCCAAAATGTGTTTTAACACTTGTGGTGCAAAATAACATTTCAGCCATTGTTTTTGAAATGACACCCATCATACTCAGGAGTGGTCATGAAAAGATGATGTTGAGAATTTGGGGTAAAACTGTGAAAAATCAACTAAGTTATGAGGAAACAGATTTACTCATAATTTTACCTTTTGTAGATTTTGGCACCTAATGTTCAACATATCCCTTGTGTTACCACACCACTTGAACATGGCAGGTGTCATTTTTCCAAACCCTTCTGAAACTTGTTTCCACAGGCACACAGTGAAATCACCTTTCGAAGTGGATTTTAAAAATTCCACATGTCTTTATACGTATATGTTATTGTTTCAAACAAAAACAATAACATACTGTACAGCAGTGCTCATGCCTATCATTAAGATGTAATACAGAAATACATGTCAGAATTCCACCTGTTTTGATCAAAATATCAGGTTCTAGGTAGTGATGGGCGAAGTCCATGAACTTCGCTCCACAGGAGCACTTTGCATATACAGAAGAACCCCAATTATCCGAATCACACGGGGGACATCAAATTTGTTCAGATAATCAGAGTTTATGATAAACAGAAGGCACTATGTGATACCCTGGCATACATAGCGCAACTAACCACACTCACGCAATGTGAAAAATAAATGTGAAATTTAATATCACAGCAATGGTAAAATTTAAAATTGCAAGACAACACATTTTAATAAATAAATAAAGTGCAAAACACTTTAAAAATTAGCAGCTATAGAACACTGAAGAACTTTGTTATCACACTTCGCTTTTTAGATTGATTCAACTGCTCTAATGTTTGCAGCCTAAGTTTTCATAGCAGCAGTATGTGCAGATAGTCAGTGTTAGGTTGGCTCTCCAGCCACAAAATGCACAAATTAAATGCTTCTACAGCCTCTGTAGTGGTCGGTACCTGCATAGTCCTGTTATTGCCCCCTGCATCGTCCTCCTGTTCTTCGACTGTGGCATCCATCACCTCCGGTGTGTTTTGGGCAATGGTGACTATGTCCTCATCGGTCAGTTCCACGTACCTGTCATCGTTAGCGTCACATTTCATCTATTTCTGCACAGCCTCAGGGGAACAGTCAATTTGCTATGCTAACCGTATCAGCTCCTCTCATACCTCAGTTTCTTGTTGTACCACAACAGGTTCTTTGTTGAATTTTTTAGCAATGGACACAGTCTTCTCCCCATTCTCCAGGCACTGAAGAACCCATAATTTTTGTTCGATGAGAAGAACACATCATTTACGCTTCGCTGCCATTAAGCTGTCTGCACTGTCTGCATGAAAGAGCTGCCAACTGCCAGTAATGCTACTGCTTTTAGACTGAGTGATAATTAAGTGTGATTACAAGCATTAATTTGGATTGTCTGCAGTGTCTGACATAATTAGCTGCTGATTGCCGGTAATGCTGTGGTGTTGTTCTGGACTGAGTGTAGGAGTGATAAAATTGACAATTATGGCAAATTTAATGCACTACCGGAACACAGCACAGTGAAACTAAGTTAAACAGAGTTAAGAGCTGGGGGACACGTAACAGTTTCAGTTAATCCGGAGATTCAGATAACCGATCTTCGAATAATCTGGGTTATACTGTATAGATAATTATGTAAAGTACTCAGCAGTACAAAGCAAAGTAATTCACCATAATGACTAACATGAAGTCCCATTGTTTTCAATGGACTTTATGTTGACTTTGGCTTATTTTTGGCCTTTAAGGAGAAATTTGCATTAAATCATGGGGTATGGCAGGTCGCATGGGCTCTAGATTGTCTCGCACAGCCTCAGTTCTGTATAGTGTGTAGTGGAAAGCTGGAGGCAGTTTGCTTTCAGAGCTCTGAGTATCAAACCAATGAAAAACCTTTTAAAAAGCATTTTTGAGCCAATTTTGGGGGGCAAAATTTAGTACATCGGTTGTTGGAAACCCTCCTGTGTTTATATCATTGAGTGCTTATTGGTTACATAGAAACATAGAAACATAGAATTTGATGGCAGATAAAGACCGCTTGGTCCACCCAGTCTGCCCATTTCCCTACCTAATGGATAAGCTGCAGATCCTAGTTAACCAGCAGCCTGCTTCTTCCTGCCCCCACCCCCTAGAATTGCCTTATGACTGTCTCATGCATGCTTGAATTTCACCACTGTTTTTGACTCCACAACCTCCTCTGGAAGGCCGTTCCATGCATCCACAACCCTCTCTGTGAAAAAATACTTCCTTAAATTACCTCTGAGCCGCCTCCCATCTTCAAATTGTGCCCCCTTGTTCTTGCACACCTCTTTTTTTGAAAGATGCTACCCTCTTGGACTTTGTTGATTCCCTTGAGGTACTTGAAAGTTTCTATCATGTCCCCCCTCTCCCTCCTTTCCTTGAGGCTATACATATTAAGCTCTTTAAGTCTCTCTTCATGTGTCTTCCGGTGCAGACCCTACACCATTTTAGTTGCCCTCCTCTGGACAGCTTCCATCCTTCTATGTCTTTGTGGAGATTGGGTCTCCAGAACTGCACGTAGTACTCAGATGAGGTCTGACCAGCTGTCTGTACAGAGGGATAATAACTTCCTGTTTTCTACTGGTGATGCCTCTCCCTATGCATCCCAGTATCCCCCCACCCTCCTTGCTGCCCTCTCACATTGCTTGCCCACCTTTAGGCCATCTGATATGACTACCCCCAGGTCCCTTTCCGTTTTTGTTGTTGTTAGTATCTCACCCCCCATTGTGTACTCTTCTCCTGGGTTTTTGTTTCCCAGGTGCATTACCTTGTTGTGTGCATTTTGAATGTTAACTTGTAAGATTCAGTCTGTGTACTGATAGACACTGTAGAAGTGTGCTGCGGGGGAGGGGTGTGGTGAAGGGAAATTCACAGTGACTCAGTGAGAAAGGCAGTCTTTCTAACTGTTTTTGGGTAGATAGTGTCTTAGTATTTGTGTGTTCATGTACACACAATAATACTGTTAGTAAGTTTTGATAATTGTTTGGTGTTTGCTTTGGTGCTGTGCATTTTTTCAGTTGTTTCAAAAGATATGGTTGTACTGCACTGAACTTTAAAATTTTCTGTGCATTACCTGTAGTGTGCGTGTGTGTGTGTGTGTGTGCATCCCATCAAATCACACACATTTTGTTGTGCCACACCAAAATCACAGGACTCTGTCTTATCTGTCTGCGGTACTTTTTACTGCTTCGTTCTAACTTGGTCGGTAGTGGACTGCTACTGCAGCTGCCCCCCCCCACAAAAGGTATTATTGTTCCAGTTTGGACATGTGATTTTGACCACTGGTTAAGGTGGTGTTGTGTATGTGCAGCCACATCTCTTAAGTGCAATCTCCATCTGTGCATCTGCATCTCTTTAAAGCCCAGTCTCCATCTGTAAGTCACAGATGTTTGTTTGGCTTCCCTTCAAAGTACTGATGTGGTACATATCTCGGCATGAACATTGTACTCATTTATATGTGTTTTTAACGCAGGGCGATCATCATGAATCACGATACAAATCACCTTCTTCATCTTCACAGTCACGATTCATGAATTACACAACTTTAAGTTTTTGGGGTAAAAGTTGTAACCCTGTTTTTAAAAATCTTCAGTTTCATCACAAATCAGGAAAATGACTAGGGGATACCCACTTATAGCATGTCACATCACTCAAGATCATTGGTCTACTCCGATGCTTCTGTTTGTGTTCACATTCTGCTGGATGCCCCACTAGAATCTTTGTGATCACAAGAAGTCAGCCATATTTAATCCTGTAGATAGTCTCTCAGCTTGACCATTGTATTCATTGATGTCCATTAGGAAGGACTGGTTGGTCCGAAAACTAGAGCACTTTGTTCTTGTTGTTACATCTATGTTGATTCATTAAAAGGTATCAAATCATTTGCTTCTGGATCATTTTTAAGTCAGGATTTTTGGGGTGTTATTCTGTTTTTTTTAAAGTCTTTGGTTTCATTAATAATCAGGAAAATGACTGGGGGACATCCAGTTATATCATGTCACATCACAGCAGATGGACTTGAATCTTTGTCCTCATAACAAGAAGCAGGCTTTATTTAATCCTGCAGATGATATCCCAGTGTGAATGTTGTGCAGGTCAGGGAAGTACAACAGTAGGTATTTGCGAACAGTTCATTAGTCATGTCACACCAGTCACTCATCATGAGACAAATCACATTCTTCACGAATCACAGCAGTTACATTTTTTTTTTTCAGTTTTGATGATACGCTGAAGATCTGTAAAGATGACCAAAACATTAATGGACATTTTTTTTACTTTTTTTGAAATAATGCCCCCAAAAAAACTACTTACCTTTCACGAGTTGCCAGTTTCCATGCAGTCAAACTCAGCAGCAGACATCCAAAACTTATTGTGGTAGACCACTGATGCAGCAGACGTCAGCACAGGCAACTTGGGACAAATAGACACATTTCTAACATTTTAATCTTCATCTGGACTTTTCAACAAATTACATCTGCAGGAGAACAGCAGCAGCAGCAGGTGGTGTCACAACTTAGGCAATGATGTCACTTGGCAGTGGGTTGACAGGCCCAAAAATGCTTAGTCCGATAAACATTCAAGTTCTCTGGCAAGCTTTACATGTGCTTTGCACTACCTTCTCAGGTGTGTGCAGCAAAAGTATTTTACTTAAAGGAAGCATTTTCTGTCTGGGACACAACTTTACATTTCTGGCAAAGTGCTGTTGGTGGTGGTGGTGGTATGGGGTGGCAGGCCCAACTTTTAGTTTTCTGGCAAGCTTCTCCTGTGTTTTGCATCACCTTTTCAGGTGTGTGCAGCAAAAGTATTTGACTTAAAAGAAGCATTTTCTCTCTCTGGGTAAACAACACTGTGCGACACATTTCTGGCATTTCATTTTTAATCTGGGCTTTTCATGACATTAAAACAGGGGGACAAAAGCACAAAAGATAGCACATTTGTGGGGGACATGGTAAGTGTGTTAATGGTATTGTTTGTGATAATTTGCTGGTGTTTTAAAGGGAAAGTAACATGTAGGACTACATTTATCAATCTTGTTACTAATGGAAATCTGCTTTACATAAGCTATTTTGACTGAACCCATAACATTTTTAGGGCCAGAATTATTTAAAACCCATTTGTGGGCTTCAAACTTCTGTTCTAGCCCTATATCACACTCCAACAAATGACAGAACCTGATACCAACAAAAAAAGTGTTTCAGGTTCAGCCAATAGCTTGTGTAAAGCAGATTTCCATTGCTAATAATATTGATAAATGTAGTTCTGCATGTTAGTTTCCTTTTAAGTAAATGTTCAGAAAATTAACAAATATTTTCGTAGTTGTTACCTAATTTACTTTATTTCTCACATTACTGATGGTCTGCCAAATAGTGGATGCTGCATGCTTTCATTACAGTGAAACTCTGGTGCCACTATGCATGCTGCAATAAAAGTGTCTTGAAGACAATGTTTTGGGGACACAATAATTAAAGGAAAGCATGCAGTGTCCGCAAAGTGGGTGGCAGGGTGACTTATCACATAAAATGAAACTAAAAACAAAACAATTTCTATTGCAGAAGGCACAATGATGTGGGAGGGGCATTGGGGGAGGTGGAGAAGGTGATTTACCAGTATGAGTCCGAAGAAATGCAGGATTAACAAAATTAACATAGCTAAGAAAACATTAACTGAACATAAGTGTTATAAGTAAGAAAAAAGATGGCTTAAGAAAATAAACAAAAGCAGAGATTATTTTGGGGGGAGGGGGAAATGTTGTTAATACTGGCTTTCTTGGTCTTTCTTGACCCTCATACTGATAAATCCAAGTCATCATCCCACCTCCCCCAAATGTTCCCCCACCATGCCATTATGCTTTCTGCAATACAAATTGTTTTTTTCTTAACTTCTTACTCGTCTCATCTATCATCATCATCTTTACTTTATTTTGTTTTATGTAATAAATAAGTCATGTGGTTGCCAACTGTGCAGACACTGTGTGCTTTCATTGCAGTTGAAATTGTGCCACCAAAAAGCTATCTTCAAGACATTTTTATTGTAGCGTGCAGGGCGGCATGACAGTTTCACCTGGAATGAAAGCATGCAGCATCCACCATTTTGCTGACCATCATTCATGTAACAAAAATAACAATTTCAACTAAAGTAAATTAAGTAACAAGTACAAAAAATCACAAACAAAACATTACCTGAACATAAATTTCATACAGAAAGAGAAACAAATTAATTAAGAAAAAAAAATTAAAAGAAGAGGAGGGAGACATTTTTTTTTGGGGGGGGGGTTCAATTTGGAAATCAATATAACTTTCTTACTGGGCCTGTGGGGGCTGCTGCTGCTCATTACCACCTCTATTACTATGCAGCAATTGTAGTATTTCATCATTCTGCCCCTCAACACATATCAGCCACTGCATTTCTGCCTCCATCAATGTTTTCAGCCCCTGTAGTTCGGCACGCAGCTCAGCAAGATCCACCTGTGTTGCTGGCTGATTCGACCTCTCTTCATCATGGGCAGCTCTGGGACCTGCCACCACCTCACCTCTTGCCATTTCCCATCTACTACAGCAACATGCAGGCAGACGAGTTTGTTGTGCCACCACAGCTGCAGGAGTGGCTGCTACTTCCTGAAGCTTTGCTTCCCACTGGGCATGGTGGTGCACAGCTAGATGGGTGCGCTGACCACCTGTGCCCAAGTAGCTGCCCTTGAGCCCCTGGTGGACCACCATGTTACAATGATTGCAATGAACCATGCTGGAGTCACCAGAGAGGGAAGAAAAAAGGCCCACACAGGGGAGCTGCAGGCAGAGCTGGGTACAGGTGGTGGGGAGGCACCAGGACACACCTGCTGCTGTACTGCTAGTGGTTGAAGGCCGACAACCTGTTGCGGTTCCTGCTGCTCTTGCTGCAGCTCCTCCTGCCAATCCTGCAGCAGCTGCTGCTCCGTCTGCTCCTGAGCAACAACCACAGCTGCTGGGCTCACTGTGACTGCAGGTGGGGTCCCCAAAGCCTGCCAATTTAATCTAACTGGGCGGCGGCCCCACATTTGTGGCCCACAATAGCCACCACTTGACCCACCACATCTATGCTCCATTAAGAAAGTAAATAAACAAAAAGAACACTAGTACAAGTACTAGTAAAATTAAGCACAGTACCTAAAAATAACTACACAAAAAATACTTTTTTAAAAAAAAAAAAAAAAAAGCCTTTCTAATTAAATAAAACTTTCCTGAAGGACTACAGCAACTAAATAGACAAAGGTCTAACACACAATAAAAGAACTATAGCTTTTTTTCTGAGCTCTGATACACACAGAACAGAGTCAGACTGCACACTGCAGAACTGCCTGGACTGCAAACTCTTTACACTAGAGAAAGTGAAAGTAAAACACTGACTTCCTGCCAGTGCCTGTTGAACTGCCTCCCTGAATCATGTGACCTGTAGACCTGCAGAGACAGTCAGCCATGTGATCACTGATCAGTGGGCTGTTTGTTTCTTAATGACTTCGCCTTGTCAAACTGCAACACGAAGTAAACTCAAAGTCAGTAAAGGTGAAGCAGCCAATTTCAGTGGGGACTTCCTGTAGTCCCACACACACGTGGAGTGGGCTACTTCACTCGTACTTCACTAGGGGATTAAAACTTCACTGCATCTGTAGTCATAGAAAGACTGTTGGACATTTGTGGTAAAAATGTGGGAGCCCACTCAAAAGTAGATATTGCCACTCAGCTACCCTATACTGGGAAATTACAATCCAACATTGTGTCAAAGCAGGACATCACTGAAAATGACATATTGCATCTCATCTGAGCTATCCTGTGTAAACAGATAGTAAATATTGCCTCTCAGCTGCCCTATCCTGGGTAATTACAATCCAACCCTGTGTCTAAGCAGGTCACTACTGAAAATTACATACTGCATCTCATCTGCTCAATCCTGAGTAAATATATTGTAAAAATGTGTAAATACAAGACCTAGTACAACAGCAATACCAGTGGTGAACATTCAGCATTGACAAATGCTTGTTACTTTTTGCTTTACACTCTCATAACTAGTTATCTCAAAAGGGTATTGTGTGGGACACAGATCATTCAATAAGATCACTAATCATTACCATAACATCTCCTCTTTGGGCCTGCTGCAACCTATTAATTAACCAGGTGCATGCATACAGCCTGTGGGAAGGTTGGAACTCCCAAAGGGACTAGGTGCAGGAGCACCGGTGGTCAAAAGGTAATAATCTGTAAATATATTGGTTTACAAATATATGCATTATATATTAATTTACAGTTTTACTGAAAGTAGTTTGTGGGGTCTTTTGGTATATGGTATCAAGTCTCCTGTCACTGTGGGTGGAAAGTCTATTCTGTCTAGTGAAGCAGCACCCAGGCAGCATAGGTGTCAATTGGATCTCCACAGGTGGAGCCACAGTGCCTCATCCAAATCAGAACCCAGGGTCTTCGGCAAAAAGCCACAAAAACATAGAAACAGATATTGATGACAGAAATAAGCCTAACAGCCCATCAGGTAGGCCTGCACTCACACCCTGCCTAATGCTGGATGGGAGTTAGTGTACTGGTGGCCCTGACTTTATTTCAGCACATCCCTCTCTAGTCCACTCATCCCCTTCCCTCTACTGTCCACCATCCACCCCTCCATCCCTCCTCAAGTTTAGACTATTCCCACGTACTTATCCTAGCTGTGTGTGAAGCCAGTGACAGACTCCATGCTAATCACTTCTTCAAGCAATGCATTCCACTTCTCCACAATCCTGTCTATAATAAAGAACATCCTCACATCCCTCTTAAAGCTTCCACATGCCAGTTTCCATCCATAGTCTCTTGTTAGATTGCCCTTTCTTCTTGTGAAAAGGACACTGTTGTCCATGTCATTAATACTACCTAGGTATTTAGTTCTCATTCAGGGCCCCTCCATTAGTTCCTCCCCTGTTGAGATGGTTCACTACCGCCCTTTACAGGGATGTCCCCTGTGGGACTGCTGGTCATAGAGGACTTTTCTGGTGTGAGTGCTGCATGTGTGGTGGGGTTGGATGAGGCAGTAGCAGCATACAATAATGCTGTCAGCAAGACAAGGCAAGGCGAGGCGCGGCAAGTTTTATTTATCTGGCGCCCAATCCTGGAGGCTCTGGGCACTGTACAAAAAAAAAAATATAAAAATAATAAATTTACATCACCTCATTAAACAATACAAAATATAAATTAAGATCAGCAGCATTAAACACAAAATAAAATAGATTCAGAAATAAAAGAAGGAGGGCAATTAAGTGGGAGAGATTCTCAAACTCAGCCCATCTGATTGGGGAAAGCGTGACTGAACAGGTGGCCTTCAGGCAGGCCTTAAACACCTCAACCAAACAGCTAGAAGGAGCGAATTCCACAGGATGGGGCTGGTGACACTAAAAGCTCTGTCACCAGTGGTTTTCAGCCTCATTCTGGGAATCACCAATACAGAAGGTATCAAGAGGTCTGACAGGTTACCAGGGCCCAACCCGTGTAGGGCCTTAAAGGTGAGAAGACCCACCTTAAAGAGGATCCTCCACTTGACCGTCAGCCAGTGCAGCTCGTGCTGCGTGATGTGGCAGAATTTAGACTGCCCTACCAACAACCTGGCTGCTGCATTCTGCACTAGCTGCAACCGGTTGAGGCACCCCCATGAGACACCCCAAAGTAGAGTGCATTACAATGGTCAAGCCTAGATGACACAAAGGCATGTACCAAGGTGGGCTGGTCCATGGGTGGTATAAGGCGCTTAACCATGGCAATGTTCCTTAGATGATAGAAGCTTGTCCAGACAGTGCATGACACCTGTGCTTCAAATGTCAATCCACTGTCAAAGGTTACACCAAGGTTGCTCACCCTAGAGGAGGCCTTCAGTGGCACAGATCCCAGAAATAAACCAGTTTCTGCACCAGAGGCCATCCAGTTATGCTCTCTATTCAACTCCACCACCAGTACCTCCATCTTGTTGGGGTTCAGTCACAGCCAACTGGAAGCCATCCAGTTATTGATCTCAGCTGGGCAGTCATTTAGTACTTCCACCGCATTGGATGTCCCTGGTACAAAGAAAAGGTACAGCTGGGTATCATCAGCATAGCAGTGAAAGTCTAGACTGTACTTCCTAATGATCTCCCCCAGGGGCAGCATGTACACAGCAAACAGTATCAGGGACAGGAACGAACCCTGAGGTACTCCACAGGACAGGAGGCTAGGGGAGGAGGAAAATTCCCTATCACTACCCATTGCCTCCTGCTTATGAGATAGGATTCAAACCAGCAGATTACAGTGCCAGTGAGCCCACAGAATACCCTCAGGCAATCAAGCAGCACCCAATGGTCTGCCTTGTCAAATGCTGAAGACAGTTTGAGGAGAATTAGAATTGCCCCTTCTCTTCGATTTCTCACCCTGAGGAGATCATTATGCACCCTAACAAGTGTGGTTTCCATACTATGCCTTGCTTGAAGTCCAGACTGGAAAGGCTTGTAAAGATCAAAGGCCAAGAGTTGTTCTTCCAGCTGGAACACCACCATTTTCTCAAAAATCATCCCTAAAAATGAGAGATTGGAGATAGGATGGTTAATTTGTCTTGATGTCAGAGTCTAAAGATGTTTTTTTCAGGGGGGGATGTACCAATGCATCCTTCAAGGCATCAGGAAAGATCCCCTCAGATAAAGAACACCAGACAACCAAGGCAAACACCGGGTCAATGGTGCCTACACATTCCATTAGGAAACGTGTCGGCACCGGGTCCAGTTCACAATAGGCACGCTTCAGTTTGGATGCAACCCCAATGACCTCTGACACCTCCACAGGCTTAAACTCCCCTCAACTCTGCAGAGTCCACTCCGGCCATCCATGGTGACCATTGTCAGCTCAGACAGTCCCACTGGCAGAATGTCCTGCCGGATGGTGTACACTCTGTCCGAGAAGAATCAAGCAAACTCCTCACATAAATTGTTGGAAAACGTCTGTCTCAGCTGGAGACAGGCTGGATTGAAAAGCCTGTCCACAGTACAAAACAGGGCTGTTGGTCGATTCTTCCCAGCCACAAACTCCCTTGACAGGAACTCTGCCTTCTTCTGGGTGATTGCCCCCCGGTACACACCAGAGTGAGTGCACATGGCCAACTTGTCCACCTCCAGACCAGACTTCCACCAGCAGCGCTCTAACCTCTGACCCTTAATCTTTATTGCCTTGAGCTCCCCAACAAGTCAGATTTGGGTGTGTGAGAGTCCAGGGCTGTAGACAGCACCCTATTATAGGTGGCGATTGCCTCACCCAGACTCTCCACACATGCACTGCCCACTCTAGATAGATCAGCCATCGCCAAGAGTCCCTCCTGGGACAAAGCCCTCAAAGGGCGATATTGTGCCATCTCTGCCCAGGGAGGGTTTCTGGGAGGGGGCCCAAGCAAAAATTGCACTGTGCAATGATCGAACCAAATGACATGGTCATTCTTAAGGTTAGAGATCTCAAGCCCCAATGAGAAGACCAGATCCAACATGTTAACTCCCTGGTGCATCATGGAGGAAACTGGTGCATCATGGAGGAAACTTCCTGCGTCAGGCCCAGAGAAGACATAGTCTGAAGTATGCTCAAACTCATCCTGGATGACTTGTCCTCAGCCCAAACATTGAAATCACCCCAAACTAAACAGCGGGGGAATGCCAAAGTTTCGCCGGCGATGAAATCGCCCACCTCCTGTAAGAAATCTCCCGCAGTCCCAGGAAGGCAATATAACAAGAGAATCCTACAGCCTGCCCAGGGTCACCATGTACGGCCACACATTCAAATGAATCAGGCCTTCCTACTGGGAGCAAGGTGCTCAACAACGTCCCACTAATCCGCATACGATCCAGGTCTTCTAACTTGAGATATCCATGGTTTGATGGGGCTGTCAAGGAGATGAAGACCAAGGGTCAGAAGTTGGAGCATTGCTGGAGAGAGCAGGGGTCCTTGGAGGACAAACTGACTTTGAGAGCTCACTACTGTGAGTATTAAAGGGCAATCAACCATAAGAAGGCTGAGTTGCTGTCAAGGGAAATTGCTGCAGGAAGGAACAGATCAGCTGTGCTCTTTCGGACTGTAGACAGGCAATTGCATCCAGTCTGTCTGCAGCCGAAGAGATCAGTTTCAGTCACCCAGTGGGAGAAGTTCACTCAGTTCTTTTCTGACAGAGTGTCCTCCATTAGGGCTGGGATCTCTCCAGTGGGACAGATTTATTCCCACAGTATAGAATTTTGTGGGAGAAGTTTCAGCCAGTGGGGGTGTCTGAGGACATTGAGGTAATCTCAAAGTTGTGACCCACTTTTTGTGCCCTGGACCCAGGCCTGATGCATCTCTAGTGGGATATATTGAGTCTATTGGTCCAGTGTTTGCTAAGATTGTCTGGTGTTCATTGTCAGAGGGGCTGTTCCTTGATGCCTTGAAGGAAGCATTGGTGAGGCCCTAAATGAAAAAACCTTCTCTCGATCCTGACATTTTAGCGAATTACTGATCTGTCTCCAATCTTCCATTCTTGGGGAAGACTGTGAAGAAACTGGTGGCATCACAGCTCAAAGCCCACCTGATGGCCTTCAACATCTACAAGCCACAACAGTCTGGATTTAGGAGGACTCATAGCACTGAAACAGCGTTAGAGTGCAGAATGATGTTTTCAAGGTGAGAGATAGAGAAGAGTGGTCAATTCTCATTCTGCTCGATCTCATCATTAGCTTTTGACAACATAGACTATATGGTGCTTCTTGATCACCTAAGAGGGCTTTGTGGACTCACCAGCAAAGTCATCAGCTGGTTTGAGTCCTATCTGACAAGCAGGAAGCAGCAGGTAGTGATGGGGAATGTCTCCTCTGGCCCGAAGCTCCTGGCCTGTGGAGTCTCTCAGAGCTCGATCTTGTCCCCATGCTGTTTGCGGTGTACATGCTGCCCCTGTGTGATATCAGACATTATGGTTTGGGTTTTCACTGCTTTGCAGATGATACCCAGCTATATATGTTCTTTGCCCCAGGAACATCGGATGCTGTGGACAAGGTAAATAAATACTTATCCTATGTCCAGGACTGGATGTCCTATAACCAGCTGCAGCTCAACCCAGACAAGACAGAGGTACTGGTGATTGAGCCAGGTCATCAGTGGGATATGGCCACCACTGGAGAACAGTGTTGTTCCTGGGTGCCACCTCACTCGTGATGGCCAATAAGGTGCGAAATCTGGGTGTCATCCTTGATGATGGATTGAATCTTGAGGCTCAGGTGTCTTCTGTCATCCAAAATGGTTTTTACCATTTGAGGAATGTCACCAGGATTAAACCCTTAATCTCACCTGGTGACCATCCCTCACTGATACACATCTTTGTAACATCCTGACTTGACTACTGCAACACTGTTTACTTCAGGGTCAGTGGGGGTAACCTCTGCTGGCTGCAGTTGGTGCAGAATGCTGCAGCCATGTTGTTAGTGGGTCTTCCTAGGTCCGTATATATAACCCAGTTTTGCACAAACTGCACTGGCTACTGGTCAGATGGATGATTGCCTTCGAGGTGGGCTTGCTCACATACAAGGCACCATACGGGTTGGGTCCTGGCTACCTGTCAGACCTTCTGACACATGCCCACATGGTGCGCTCACTTCGCTCTTCCATGGAGGGCTTCCTCACAGTTCCAAGGAAGCGGCTTAAGACCTCTGGTGACCATGCTTTTGAAGTCACCAGGCCCATCCTATGGAATGCATTACCATGATCTCCAAAGGAAAACTTCCTCTGTGGAGAGCTGGAAAAGAGGATTAAAAGCGCATCTGTTTAAACAAGGTTTTAACATGTAAATCAGTATTTTCAACTGGAGTTTTAGAGTTTTATTTAATATTTATTACGAATGTGTTTTAAACTGACTCTGATTTAATTATTGATCTGTTTTGTCTGAATTTTCCACCACAGTGTAATGTGCTCAGAGCCTCTGGGATTGGGCAGTAAATAAATAAAGCTTACTTACTTAGTTAAAGGTCTCTGTCACATTCCCATCTCCCTCCTGGTCTCCAGTGTGCATATATATTAAGACTCTCTAATCTCTCTTCATATGTCTTCCCCTACTTCCCCTAAATCATCTTATTGGCCTTCCTGTGAACATTTTCCAAGAGATTCCTGTCCTGCTTTAGATTAGAGCTCCATAACTGCACACAGTACTCCAGGTGAGGTCTGACCAAGGAACTGTACAGAGACAGAATTGCATCCTTACTTCTACTAGCAACCTCTCTCCATATGTATCAAAACACACTATTTGCTTTCCCTGTAGCCATAAGGCACTGGGAATGAGATTTCAAACTGCCACTGGTAATGATTCCCAGGTCCTCCTCCTATGTCTGCTTCATCCTAACTCCCCTTATCCATATTTCTTTTTGGACATATTTTGCGAATATGCATGACCTTAAACTTTTAAACATTACTTTTAAGTTACCATATCTTGAACCACTTTTACAGTCTGTCAAGACCTACTTGTAGTCACCATATACCCCACTTCCCCTCGGTATCCACCCTACCCCCAATTTTTGTATCGACTGAAATGGCACTGGTTTTACCCTAGATTCACTGTCCTATATCACAGATGATTATATTGAAAAGTACCAACCCCAGAACTGTATTCTATGGTACAATGCTAGTGATCTGTCTAACCCCTGAGTAATACCCATTGACAACAGCCATCTGTGTTCTTCCCACCAGCCAGTTACTTACTCACCTTCAGTAGTTAATTTGTCTCCCGTCTCCAGACATCTCAGCTATTTCACAAGTCTCCTATAGGGCAGATAGCTGAAGGCCATGCTATAGTCCAGATTGTATTTATCTATTTCAGAAGGTTCGCCAGGATAGACATACTGAGCTACTAGCAGCTAGTTTCCAGATGCATTCTGGGGTAGAAAGATATATGTCTGCTTCTTGGCCTTTATCAGCTGCCATTGTGACCCAATCTAAGAAGTCTATTAAGTTTGTCTGGTATGATCTGTCTGGCACAAACCCAGACTTCCTCTTGTCCTAAAGCTTATTGACCTCTAGCCATTCCACTATGTGCTCTTTTATAATGGTGTCTAACAGTTTCCCCAGGATCAATGTCAGGATGACTGGTCTGTAGGTTCCTGGAACCTCTCTACTCCCACACTGGAGGAGTGGGACCACATTGGCCTCCCCCCAATCTGCTGGAACAGCCCCTGTTTCTATGGAGCAGTTAAAGAGTTCAGTTAGTGGTTGCACCAGGAACTGGGGTACCTCCCTTAGCACTCTAGGGTAAGATCATCTGGGCCTGGTAACTTCTCCACCTTTAGAGTCCTGAGCCACAGACATTCATTGGTTCTACTTAGATGAATCATTCACCTTATTGGTGGCTACATGATTTCAGTGCTATTAAGGTATCTCTCACCAGTGACTCAATGCCACTGATTTGCTATGTTTATATTACAATGACAATTATACTATTCTCTGCTGAACCAGGTGGAAGTGGCAACATCAGGTACAGTATCATCTGGTATCCAGTGATAATAGCGAAGGAATATGGGCGACCATCCAAACGGTGACTCCATATTCAGTGCTATTGGAATGGGTTACCTGCAAGGGTAGCAACTACTTCTACCATGAGGGTAGGGGAAGGCAATCAGAAAAAGGTATTGGTAAGGAGAAGAGAAGGGATAGGGAAGAGGGTTATCAGGAGGGACTGTGCCTGCTGCCACCAAGCCAGCCATGTGGCATGGTGAAGAGGGAGGCTGGCTCTGGCACAGCAGGTAGTGGGTTCAGGACTGGGGATGGGAGGGTTCAAATTTTGCCACTGCTTGTGGCTCATGGACTTAACTTTTGTTTCCAGCCAAATTTGTGCCCTCTCCCCAACATGCGCCCCCACAGGAGTTAGGAATCCTAGTTAAGGGAAGGTGTGGGGGCACAGGGGCACAGCCCCCACCTCGCAAAAACACTTTAGGTTGCTGGGTGTTGGTTCACTGGTAAGTGTGCTTTTTGGAGATATACACTCACTGTAATAGTGATCGGCGTTCAGTGTTCTCTATTTTGACATAGAACCATATCATCTTAATAGTACTATTTCTATTAGTGTTCCTTGGATTCAGATATAGTTAGGGTATTATTTCCATATCTCAGTATCCCTACAAAATTAGGGCATTTGCTCAGTGTACTGTATTTATCCCTGCTTATGAAGCAGGAAAATGAATATAATTCTACTGGTTTTTGATTACTGGACATGGTACATAGTACTGCCTCAAACAAATCTGGCCAGGCTTAGCCCCATTCTCTGCTCCTTCTGGTACTTTGCTCTGTACCTATCATTGAATATTTTATTCCAGTCTTTCACTACCCTCACTTGTGGCTGGTGTGTCTCTCCCACTGTAATCCCTTATCTCAAAATTCTGCCTTGTCTCTTTCACTCTCTCCCCTCTCCCCATTTTCCTCCATGCCAGCCATATTTCTGACCCCTGTTCTTTCTCTCTACTGCTTTAAAATATCTGCTAAATAGGCATCTTTCTCCTTCTGCTTTCCCTGCCTCTGGTCCTCATTCTCCTCTCTCCCCCTCTCTGCCTCTTCCCCCTTGTCTCTAAAATCCTTACTCTGTGACTTAAAAGGACACTTTCAATGTTTTTTGAATCATATTATTGTAGATAAAACCCCACATTTTATGATTGCATACCTTCTCTGACCAAAAGTCATTATTGTTGCCGGTTCTTTTATCTGCCTCCTTGCCTAGTAGAACTGAAATGCATTGTTATCTATTGTTATACCCAGCCTTGTTTTGCTCAACTCCTTGACCTACTCTTATTGCACACTTCCTAGACATTGGAAATGCCCCCAAACAGAGCAGCCACTCATGATGCAATAGTCTCCTCTACTCCCATTGTATAATAAGTGGATATACTGTGTTGGGGGGTGTTTCTAAGTCCAGGAAAGGTGCAGTGGGAGCTGGTCAAGGAATGGAAACAAACACCACCTACAAGCCTCAAACCTATGTGACTGCAGCTGACCCTCCCCCTTGTTGACCCCCCCAAATTCTATGACCCCCTATAGCATTATGGCTCATCTAATGTATTATCTCTGTAAGTGCCTTTAAAGTTAGATCAGAGAGCTGCGTCTCTCTAGAGTCTCAAGATGATATGATAACAATTAAAACACAAGTACCAGATTAAACTCTGTGTCTCCACACCCCTTTTGTGAGTCATCTAGCTCCTCCTTTTAGAATATAAAATTACAAAAAATGATTTCCTATCAGGAGGTATTTTAAATAAGGTGCCATCAGAAGAAAAAATAAATTTCTTATATATGACTTCTTAATTACACGTTTCCTTTGAACTTAGCAATCCCACACTGCCACCAATGTGTTAAAAAGCTAACAGAAATCAGCCTAATGACATCCTGTTTCTGAAGTCATAAAGTCACATTTGGTTTGCACTTCAAAAAGCCTAGGCATGTCATAAAAAGGCAATAAAATGCCATTCTGAAGGAAGTCAGTTAATTAAATGGTTTCTGGTCAGTTTACATATCCTTCATCCATGTAGCTTCACTGAAACCTGGGAGGAGGGGCACCCATGGAAGCACAGACTGTCTTATGTGAGACAATCACATACTATATTTTTATATTACAAATAGCATGCAATAATCATAACCAGCTGGCCAAGCGTCACAATCTTCCCCACCTAGACTAAATTTGGGGTCTCTACCCCCTGCATGGGATGAGCTTCCCAAATCAGTTCACTCCTCATATAGACATGACAAGCCATCTGCATTCTGATTGGTCACTCCAGCCCTCTGTAAGATCGCCATGTCATACCCTTGCAAGGCAAGACTCCATCTTAATAGTCTACCGTTAGTTTTTCCCATTTGTGTCAGCCAAACCAGGGAGTTGTGGTCAGTTTGCACCTCAAATGCTGCCCGTATAAGTATGGCTCTAACTTCTTTAGATCCCACACTATGGCAAGGCATGTTTTTTTCCACAGTAGAGTATGTCTGCTCCCTGGGAAATAACTTTTTACTCAGGTACACTACAGGGTGATCTTTCCGTTGGTTGGATGTCTGACTCAGTACTGCCTCAATACCCATGTCTGAGGTGTCAGTCTGGACTATAAAGGGTCTGCTAAAATCAGGACTTGTCAATACAGGAGCACTGCACAGTGCCTCCTTCAGTCGGTTAAAGGTTTTTTCACAGGCTGGTTCCCAAGTAATTTTCTTAGGCACCTTTTTCTTTACCAGGTCAGATAGGGGAGCAGCCAGGGCACAGTAATTGGATACAAATTTCCTATAGTGCCCTGCTGTCCCTAGAAAACTCCTGACCTGTTTTTGCATTCCTCATCTGGGCCATGCCTTGATCACCTCTATTTTTACTTGGTTAGGACAGAGCTGCCCCTGGCCTACAACATGCCCGATGTATGCCACTTCAGCCATGGGCACCTGGCACTTCTCAGCTTTGACAGTGAGACTGGCCCTCTGTATCCTACCCAGCACTTCCCTAAGGTGGGACTGGTGTTCCTCCCAGGTGGCACTAAAGATGGCAATGTCATCCAGGTATGCCACAGTGTACTCCTCTGCACCATTTAACACTTGGTTCACCAACCAGTGGATGAGGCATTTTTCATTCTGGAAGGCATTACTTTAAATTCAAATAAGCCTATAGGAGTGATGAAGGCTGACATCTCCCTAGCTCTGTCAGTTAATGCTACCTGCCAGTACCCCTTTGTCAGGTCAATAGTCATAAGGTATGTCGCTCCTCCCAACTTGTACAGTAGTTAGTCTGCCTGGGGCATTGGGTGGGCATCTGACTTTGTGACTGCATTCAGTTCATGACAGTCCACACAGAAATGAGTAGAGCCATCTGGCTTGGGTACAAGGACTATGGGTGAGGCCCAGGGGCTGTGGCATCTCTGGATTACCCCTATATCCAGAATTTCCTCCATCTCCCTTCTAATGTCCTTTTGGACAGCCTCTGACACTCAATATGCTGTCCATCATATGGGCATCTGTGTCCCTGTCTCCACATCATGCATTGCTAAAGGGGTTAGTCAAGGCTTGGCGCCAAACAGTGGGGCAAAGTCTGCTAAAACCTCCAGTACTTCCTGGATCTTGTCCAGGGCCAGCTGCAGTGACAATTTAACTGCCTCCACAGAGGACTCCTGCTTGCTTTCTTCCAACAAGTCCAGACGGGGGTCTCCTTCATCTGTCCCTTCCCCAGGACTACATACTGCAAACACCATGTCAGCCCTATTAGCATATGGCTTCATCATATTGACATGATACATTCTTTCTGTATGTCTTCTGTCAGGTAATTCTATGATATATTTCATGCCATTTACCTTTCTAACTACTTTGTACAGTCCTGCCCACTCAGCCTGCAGCTTGTCATTCTGGACCGGGATAAGGACTATGACTTCCTGACCCACCATGTACGAGCAAGCTCTGGCTCTGCAGTTGTACCACACTTTTTGTTTCTGTTGGGCAGCTGCCAGGTTTCTCTGGGCTGTCCCCATAAGCTCCTTCAGCCTTTCCCTAAACC
This sequence comes from Neoceratodus forsteri, assembly GCA_016271365.2. NCBI lineage: Eukaryota > Metazoa > Chordata > Ceratodontiformes > Ceratodontidae > Neoceratodus > Neoceratodus forsteri. The sequence continues at coordinate 984,434,235 of CM057449.1, forward strand.
TAAGGACATAATCCACTATAGGAGCTCCCTGGGTGGTGTTCTTGCCTTCCCAGTCCTCCCAGATCAAGTCTAGGGGCCCACGTACCTGGCATCTGTATAAGAGCTCAATGGGGGAAAACCCTGTCAACTCTTGGGGCACCTCCCTCTATGCAAACAACAGGTGGGGAAGGCATTTCTCCCAGTCCATCCCATGCTGTTCAGCTAACGCTTGGAGCATTGACTCAGGGTACCATTAAATCTTTCCACAAGTCCATTGGTTTGTGGGTGATAAGGTGTTCTGGGCCTCTGCACCACCCCACACTTCTCCCACAAACATTTCATCAGGTCTGAAGTGAAGGAATGCCCTTGATCGCTGATAACCTCCTATGGAAACCCAGCATGGGAGAAAATCACAAATAAGGCATCTGCCACTTTGTCTGTTCTCAGTGAGGATATGGTGACTGACTCTGGATATCGGGTGGCATAATCCACCACAGTCAGGATGAACCTCTTCCCGGAGGAGCTGGAGGTATTTAAAGGCCCCACAATATTGATTCCAACTCTCTGGGATGGCTCCTCCACTATGGGCAATGGAATTAGGGCAGCCTGGGTTTTCTTACCTGCCTTCCCTATTTCTTGGCACTGGCGACAAGACCTGCAATACTCCTTCACGTGCTGGGTGAAGTTGGGCCAATAGAAATTCTGGACCAACCACTGCATAGTGCACGCCATTTCCAGATGACCAGACAAGGGAATATCATGTGCAATCTTGAGCAACTGCTCACGATACCCCTGTGGAATGACAAGCTGCCTGCCTATCACCCCTCCCTCTGTCTTAGCCTTCTGAGTATGCATCAGTCCATTTTCTCAATAAACGTTGTGTTGACCGTCACCTCCCTGTGCTCCATCTGAGTATGCCCAAGCCCTCAGCTTCTCTAGACTAGGGTCACTTATCTGAGCAGCTACAAACTCCTTACACATTTCCAAGGCATGGGACAGGTCACCTTCCATCTCTAAACTAGGGTCCCTAGCTCTAGCATCAGGGCACTCAGGATCACTGTCATCCCTAACCATCTGAAAATGGGTCACCCCTCCATCTTCAGACTAACCCTCCGTAGCTGTTTGGTTAACTGCTACTGCGGAAATTTCTACCCACTTTTCATTAGTCTCCATATCAGGAGACACAGGCTGGGGAACCAGCCTCCCTGTAGTTTCCACAATGGCTTCTATGGGGTCCAGGGAACTATAATTTCCCCTTCCCACTTGGCTATGGGTAACTGCACACACCATCCCCTGTTTGAGATTGTTGCCAAGGATGGCATCAACTGCAAAAGTTTTGGCTATAGCCACCCGTTGAACAGTTCCCCCTGTTTCACCCCAGTCCAGGAGAATACTAGTGAGTGACAATGTTTTCTCCTTACCAGTGAAACTTTGTACAGTTACAGATTTATTGGGTATAAGCTGACCAGGCTATACCAGATCCCCTTTTACCAGCATCAGGGATACCCCTGTGTCCCTTAACCCTTGTGTCTGTACACCATTCCCTGTGATGGGGTACATGTGTTCCCTCATGTTCACAGGCATGCTTCTAGGGACACACAAACAACCCACTTCTTTCTTAGCCCCATTTTGCATATTGCTCATCCTTCTGGGACACTGTCTGGCCATATGCCCAGTTTCTTTGCAAACCCAACATTCATTTATTTTATCAGAAAAATATTTTATTTGAAACCTGGTGCTAACTGGTTTTGGTGGAGGCAGTAAGGGTTTTAGCTGCCCTGAAGGTGCGCTTTTCCCTTTCTGTGCTGCCACGCCTGATCCATTCACTCTCAGAGCAGGTCTGCTCTTGGCATAGCAGTCCAAGAGTTCAGCAGCCTCTTGCACTGTTTTGGGATCTCGGTCCTCCAGCCAGGTTTTCAACTGTGCTGAGCATGCCCCAAAAAACTGTTCTAACAATATAGCATTTTCAGTTTTATCTACAGAGCTTGCTTCAATTTTCTCCCAACGTTTTAAACATTGACATTGTTTCATGGCTAGTTCCACATAGCTAACTTCAGGGCTTCTCCTTTTTTTTTTTAAATTAAGTATGCTTTATTCAGTTTTACAATCACCAACAGTGCAGTGAACAATACAAAAGATGTTACAATAGTCTAATTACATGTACATTGCATTTGTTAACTGTCCCATAAAGCCCCCCTTTACCCCATCCCACCTACTACCCCCTTCTCCCCTTCTTATCCTCCGTAATTCCCCCCCCACTACCAATCCGCCCTCCCCAAAGCCAGTCCACTAATTATAGTTATGCAGGCCAATTCTCCGACCCCACTTGGGGAAGCAGAAACACTGCTGCCTGAACAAGAAAAAAAAGGAAAAAGAAATCGGGGGAGATTATATGAATGTCATCCTTTAGTAAGCTAATCAGTTGCCCGACTTGAAAAAAAAAGGGTGGGATTAATTCAAGAAGGGGGGTATATAACGGCCCTGCCTCCTTTATTAATGTGATGAAGCGACTGACCATAAATCATGAAATTTCTCCCATTTAGCATTAAACTTAGACAAAGCATTTCTACAGCTAGCAATAGTTTTCTCAATCCTTAGACTATATAATAGCCCGCCGAGCTATTCCTGATAGGTTACAGAAGTCTGATCCTTCCAGTGTTTTAATATTAAGGTTTTCACTGTGAGTGAGATTAGATTAATAAAGTATCTCCTTTCCTTCACTGCCACCCTTGTGTAATCTCCTAGCAAACAAATCTACGAGGTAAATAAATCTTGCAACCCTAATAAGGGATCAGCTTTGGCCTTAATATCAGACCATAGAGGAGCCACTAAGAGACACTCCCAAAATATATGAAACAGGGAACCTTGCGCCTGCCCACATGTGAAGTAATCATCTTTTGGCAGTTTCCCCATTTTACACAGCTTCACAGTGGTCAGGTGCATGGTATGAAGAATATAAAATTGTTTCAACCTAAGTTTGTCATTGGCACTATATAAGTAAATTCCTTTCCATATATGCTCCCAGATAATACAGCTGTTGGGGAAAGTATCATTCCAATATTTAGAGTAATCAGCTTTGTTCAGATGCAATCTCTCATGCAGAGTGGCCACAAGACCCAAAACCGCATGTGGTTGCCAAGCAAGGGATTAGAACACCACAAAGATCTCCCCATAATTGGTGTCCAACTGATTGGGTCCAAACCAGGTCATAAGCAGATGTCTGATTTGGTAAATATAAAAAGCATACTTGGATGAGAGGTGGAAACTCTCCAGTATTTCTTGGAGTGACTTTAGGTTCCCTAGATCAACTAGGTCACTAACCTTCGTGTTTGGAGGTAATCTCCACCTATGTGGTGAAAGGAATTCCTTTCCAACCTTTAAATTAGGGTTACCAAACACTGGTTGCGAGACATCCCTGGTATGTTTAATCCCCAAAGACCTAAACATCTGGTTATGGACCTTAACTGATGTGAAAATAACCGTGGACCTAAACAGTTTAGGTAAAGCCTTAGGAAGTATATACCACAGGCTGTCAGGTGTCAGTTTAGAGTTTCTAATAAGATTCCTTTCTATTTGCAGCCATATGGGATTATATTCCGGTTGCCTATTGTTTAAGGGAGTAGTCACCTACTGCATATATTTAGCAATGTGGCTCGCCAGGTAATAGTAATAAAAATCCGGGAGCTTCAGGCCTCCCAACCCTTTCGGAGCACTCAGGCATTTATAGGATCTCCTTAGGGGTTTATTTTGCCATAAAAATTTAGTAATCATGTTCTGAAGCTTCCGAAACCATGAAAGGGGAAGGTAAATATTCAACATATTCAGAGGATAAAAACCTCTGGGTTACACATTCATTTTGATAACGTTAATTCTCCCTTGAAGGGATATATGTAAAGGGGACCATCTAATTAAGTCTTGCTGAATAATTAGGATTAGATTATCCAAATTATACCTCTTCAGAAGAGAAGCTGAAGTCGCCAGAGTAATACCCAGGTATTTAAGTCTATTTGTCCAGGCCATCTGAAACCTGCCTATATCTCCTTTATGAACGTGCACATTGAGTGGCATAATTTCAGTCTTACTAATGTTCAGCTTATAATTTGAGAGTTTACCAAATTCCTCTACTATATCTAACATTTTGGGGATGACCTTAACTGGATTTGATATGTGGAGTAGAAGATCATCCACATAGGCTGACAATTTCAACTCGAATGGACCCACTGGAATTCCAGTTAAGGCCAAGGATAATTGCAAACTATGAATCAAGGGTTCTAAATACAGATTTGTAACAAGATATAAAGAAGTTTGTCCCCATATTGCAGCCTAAATCTCATTTTGGTCTGAAATATTATGTGTCTGTGTAACTAATGTTGGCCTATATAATTGGATCATATAAAGCTTGTGAAGCCACAAGACAAACTAAGCCACAAGTTGCAATATTAAAGTGCCTTTTGACATTTGTGCTGACCATGTAAGTAATAGCAAACATTTGGCCTATGTGACTGCAAGCAGAAACACAGGATAGTGTCCAAATTACCCTTTTGACTATCTCTAGTGTTTGTCCTTATGTGGACAGGCCAAAATGCTTGTATGCACATTCCTAAGTCCAAACCTATTTCTTCTCCCTGAACCTTGGTTACTGGTGGTGACAGCTGTTGCTAGCCATATATGATAATAGAATGTACACTATCTATACTTGTGCTGACCAAGGATGAGCTCATACATATACCAAAGAAAGAGTATTACCTTATAAGTTGATGTTTGTGCGTGTTTTAAACCAATCATAGAAAACCATAGGAAATGATGATGCTGTCTTCCACTATATAAGCAAGCCAGCACACACTGTTATTTTGAAGAATGTACCACTTGTAATCTCTCGCTGTGATTATTGTTATAATCATTAAATTCTTCTGCCATCAGTCTCGTCTCCATTAGTCTCCTTTCTGAGTATCTGTAATTGATAATTTACTAACTGTAATTTTTTTCTCAACGCTACAAGATTGAACAACAAAGGTGATAGTGGGCACCCCTGCTGTGCTCCCGAGTGTAATGGAAAACTGTTGAAGAAAATCCCATTGCAAAAAATTCTGGCCTTAGGGTTAGAATATAAATTTGTAATCCATCCAATAAATTCAGGGGGAAAACCAAATTGGATCATGGTACTAAAAAGAAAATTCCAACTAACCCTGTCAAAAGCTTTCTCCGCATCCAGGGAAACAAGAACCATTGGATGCTGTGCCTCCCGGGATACAGAGAAAATATGGGCGAGTTTTCGAAAATTATCTAAAGGATTTCTACCACCAATAAACCCAATTTGTTCAGCACTTATTAAACTGTCCCAAACTTTAGTAATTCTAGATGCCATGATCTTAGCAAAGATCTTAACATCATAGTTCATCAAGGAGATCGGCCTATAATTTGTTACTTTATCTTTGGGCTTCCCTGGTTTTGGTAAAACAATAATAGTAGCTTCTAATAACGTGGAATCAACGATGCCATGGGCAAAAATATATTCATATAGTTCCTGAAGGATAGGGGTAAGCTCCTTCTCAAACGTTCGATAGAAATGTGGTGGGTAACCATCCAGTCCTGGAGTTTTATTAGGTGACAGGGATTGAATGGCCCTAGTTATCTCAGCCGCCGAGATTGTGGAAATCAGCTGGACTTTTTGCTCCTGGTTGAGGGTAGGAAAGGGAAGTTTATTCAGATATTGCTGAATCTCCGTATGAGTAGGACTACCATCCGGGTGACTATATAACTTCTTATAGAAGTTTTCAAATTCTTCCACTATAGCTTTAGGTGTGGTCACTATGTTACCCCCATCTATCGTGGTTAAGCAGGCAACCAGTCTAGATTCCTCTTGCTGTCTCAATTTAAGAGCCAAGAGGTGCCCGGCTTTGTCTCCCTGGTCTAAGTATCTAATATGGGTTTTAAACAGGGCATATTCAGCCTTTTCCCTTAATGTGTCCGCGTATTGATCTTTAAGAACCGTAAGCTGAAGTAAATCTTCCTCAGTAGGGAAGGAATTAATCTTAGTTTCCAGATTCTGAATAAAATCCAGCAAAAATTTAGCAACCCCTTCCCTTATCCTTTTATGGGTAGCTGCCAATCTAATAAATTCACCTCTTAAATAGCATTTCAGGGAACACCAAAACTGATCATATGTTACTATGGAACCCCTGTTATGCTCCATATATTGGTTAATTAGTGCACGAATCTTGTTTACTGTATTCTCTTGATCTAACAGTTGAGTGTTAAGCTTCCACTGAGTATCCTTGGGAATGGCTTGGAGGTATCTTCCCTTCAAGCCAGATCAAAGATTGATCTGACAACACCCTAGGGGAGATTCCAGAAGCCATTGGGCCCATTAGAATGGTTCGGCTAATTAAGAAAAAGTCCAAACGAGAGAAGGATTTATGGCAAGCCGAGTAAAATGTGTACTCCTTCTCATGTGGGTGAAGGAGGTGGCATGGGTCTGAAAGGGCCAAGCCCTCCATCATTTCGTGCAAAGATTTCTGTGCAGGGGATAGAGTCTGACCATTCCGAGTGGTTCTTTCTAATTTATTGTTATATGTAAGGTTCCAGTCCCTGCCAATATTATTGGCAGGTGTTTAAAGGGGGCTAATTTAAGGGCTATTTGGGAGAAAAATTCTGGAGAGGAATGATTAGGCCCATAAATTGTGCCTAGGATAATTTCATTGTGGTTCAACAACCCTCTGACTACCAAAAACCTCCCTTGCCGGTCCCCCATTTCTTGTAAGGGCTGGAAATGTATCCCTTTAGTAACCAAATTTGCAACTCCTCTTTGAGAAGTGGAGTTGCCTGCTGCATAAACATAACCAATATGTTCTCTACGGAATAAATTACCTTCCCCAGCTAACAAATGTGTCTCCTGTAGAAGAGCCATATCTAAATGCATTAACTCCAAATGTTTGAGAATTTGATGATGTTTTAGTCTAGCTCTTGCCCCTTTAACATTCCATGAGACAATTCTCATGTCAGCATACCAGTGTAAAAAGGGGCTATTTGAAACACAAATCCACAGATTTGGCCTATGGGCATGACTATGAATTGAAAGTATATCTTCAAAGACTCGCTATAAACCCTCCCGCCCATGTAGACCCCCCAAAAAACCCTTACATTAGGCAATTCAAGGATCTTACACTTATCCCCAAATACTTCCCCCTGGGCATAATCATTAACTTAGACAACATGCCCCTATAGCTGAATATACTGTAGGACTAACCACCACCAGTCCCAAAGACCACACCACCAACTGCATATTCGGTGTAATGTTTATCATGCTACCCTGGGTTATTCATCCCCCCCTTCTAATGCTACCCTTATGTCACAATACGCCCTAATTATATAGTTTGTAGAGCCCTTCATGTTATCTAGAATTCCCAAAACCCACCTTCCAATGTAAACAAAACTTTTCAAATACAAGAAGTAAAAGTGTAAGAAAAAAAAAGGAAAAAAGAGAGGTGGGTCAAGCAGTATAGCCACATCTGTGCACATAACATTCCCTACTCCCTTAAGTAACAGGCTATTCAAATAATCCGATTAAAATCTAAATCATAAGACCAATATCCGCTGTGGTATTCAGAGTCCAACTTCGCCCCTTGGGCACAGAAGTAAATACCTACTACTTACTAATACCAAACCCAAGCAGCTAACACTTGAATTAGTGCTCTTGGAACACATATCTATTCCCAGCCTATTTTGTGGCATGGCAGTTTGCTATCAAATCCCAACCTTATTATAATACAATTATAGGGAAACAGAAAAAGTAGTCTAATGAACTGCTATGCTAGAGTCCAGCTTCTTTTTGTCATGCACAAAAGTCCAACCGTAAAAATGTGGCTTAACAAAACTTTGTACCATCGAAGAAACAGAACACTCGCTCTTCAACTATATGGCCACAAGATGGCAAACTTCCCACAGAAGTATATTGAAGCACAGTCATTTAATTAAATCTGGATACCACTTCTTACACGCTTCAGAGGCTAACTCCAAGGATTTGAAGGAGTGCCATTGACCTTCTCTATTAATCTGCAGAGTAGCTGGGTAGCGCACCCTGAAGTGGATTCCAGCTGATACTAATTTAGACACCAAGGGGTGGAGGGCTCAGCACTTATGGCGCACTGAATAGGGAAGATCCTGAACCACACGAATACGCTTTCCTTCCCATTGTATCTCAGCTGTCTCTTTTAATTTTGACAGTATAAACTTTGTCTAGAAAATTCAGGAGCCTGAAAAGGAAGGGGCGAGAGGGCGATCCCGCTGGGGGCATAGGCCGTAGCGATCTATGGGATCTTTCAATTATAAAAGTAGGCCCATTGGGAGGAGGCCCTGCCAGCTTCTCACATAATTTTTGGGCAAATAAAACTGCGTGGTGCCCCTCTTCACCCTCCGGAAGGCCTAGTACCACCAAGTTATTCCTTCTCGAGCGACCCTCGACATCCTCTAAGTGATCCTCCACTTTTTTGACTCTGTGCCTTAGGGCAACCATGTCTGGATCCATTCTTGCCCTCCAGTTATCTAGCGATGAGATCCTGGTCTCATTATCCTTCGTGCACGTACTCAGCTGCTCTAGCAAAAGCTTCATGTCCCTTAAATCAGTAGCTAGTACGAGCAGTGTTTCCCTCATTGGGCCTATTTCCTCTAAAAACCACTCTTCTGTTAGTGTGCCTTGTTGTTTCTGTGAAGTAGTAGCTTCTGACCTGCCCGCTTTAGGTCATTTCGGGTTCTTATCCTTTGCTGGAGTCGGCAGGAGAGTGTGGCAAAGAGCCAACGCTTTCATCTCAGCTTCCATTTCAAAACTGCGCTCCAGTGAATGAGAAATTAGTTTCTGTAAGTAATCTGCAATTCTTTCACAGCCATTAGCACTCAGCTTAGGGTGTGTATTTATGAAAATATGATCAGTTTTAGGAGGAGGGCAGGGGAGCGATCTGAGAGAGCATCTCACTGGGCAGTCATCACACCGGAAGAGAGCATTTCAGGGCTTCTTCTGAGCTTATGGAATTTACCTCTGTATGCTTCAGCAGTTAAATCAAACTTTTTTAAAAGTACAGCTTTAAGATTGCTGTAATCATTACTGTCCTCATTGTCCATTTGACCCAATGCATCCTGAACTTTCCCAGTAAGTAGCAGGGATGGCTGGAAGCTCCAAGACCCACTAGGAATCTTGACCTGAATACAAGCTTTTTCAAAGGAATTTTAAAAAGGCATCCATATCCTCACCCCTTTAAATTCAGCTATCAATTTGGAATTTAATTTTGAACCCAGTGCTTTAGTTCCAGTTAAACCCAAGCAATTTACCTGCTCTGGTGCTAGTGGTTGGAGTCGTAGCTTCTCCAGTTCATGTTGCCTTTGGCACTCACGCTTCTGTCGGTCTTCTTCTCACTATTCCCCCTCCCTCTTCTCCTCTGTGGCTCATTTCTCTTGCTCCATTTTTCACTGTTCTTGTTCAGCCTCCCTCTGGAACTCCAGCTTCATTCTGTGAAACTCAATCTGCAGCCTGATTGCTTCTGGCTCCAGAATGATGGTGACTTTCCCCTGCTGCTGTGGCTCTTGGCTTGCACTGGCCCTGCTGTCCTCCTCACTGGATCTGGACACTGCACTGGCCCCTCCATGTCCAAGGTTTGGTCCTTTACAGTCACAGTCTGAGACTCGATGCTCTGGGCATCTGTTGCCATCAGGGCATCTATAAGTTTCTGCTTGTTGGCTTTCCACTCATACTGGACTCCTCTGTCCTAGCACAACTGCCTCAAGTAGTCTGCAGTGTACCCGCTGTAGTTGGAAGACATCTTCTTCCCTAACTATGGATCCTCTAAATTGCCCTTTAGAAGAAAAAAATAAAACAGGTGGGAACTTGACTGTAAGCAAAATTATATAGTTCTGTTTCCTTTTTAAAAATATATCACTGCCTTAATTTGCAAGTGAGCTGTACAGTATTAAGCTGATACACTGAACAGTTAAAGTTTGTGTTACCCAATTTATCGCACCGCTGCTAACCAAATCTGTCACAAACGCACTCCGCAGGTCAGGCCCTCTACTCCCACAGTGTCAACCTCCGAGCGCAATAGTGTGAACAGGCAACAAACAAGCAAACTCTCCTGTCTGCTTTTGGGTCTGAATCACCTTTAGCCTTAAGTTCTGGGTGTAGTCAAACTGTGAACCTTTTGCTAGCGTACCCAAATGCACAGACTCAGATAATATTCTCTTCGGGGGATGCAATATATCTTTCGCCTAAGGGCACCTAATCAGGTATCCAAAATGAATCCTTAAAACTCTATAAGAGACCTTGGGTATATTCTTACCTTTTACCAAGCTTAGTAACACCATCAAGCCCTTCAAACAGCTGTCAGACTTAGCCACGCATATATCACATGCTAAAAGAACTTGGAAGAGACACACAGGCAGTATCTTGAAAAAAGGTATTTTACTAAAAATATGAAAATAAGTAAGATAAAATACAGAACAAATATCAAGAGCTTACAATCTCAAAAGAAAATGAAAAAGTTACACAACAAAACTCATACCACAATACATTTAGATATTTTATATCTAATGTATTACCTCTGTAAGTGCCTTTAAAGTTAAATCAGAGAGATGTGTCTCTCTAGAGTCCCAAGATGATATGACAACAATTCAGACACAAGTACCAGATTAAACTCTGTGTCTCCACACCCCTTCTGTGAGTCATCTAGCTCCTTCTTTTAGAATATAAAATTACAAAAAATGATTTCCTATCAGGAGGTATTTAAAATAAGGTGCCATCAGAAAAAAAAAATTCCTATACAGTATATAACTCCTTAATTACACGTTTCCTTTCAACTTAATAATTCCACACTTGCACCAATGTGTTAAAATGTTAACAGGAATCAGCCTAATGATATCCTGTGTCTGAAGCCATAAAGTCACATTTGGTTTGCACTTCAAAAAGCCTAGGCATGGAATAAAAAGGTAATAAAATGCCATTCTGAAGGAAGTCAGTTAATTAAATGGTTCCTGGTCAGTTTACATATCCTGTAGCTTCACTGAAACCTGGGGGTGCACCCATGGAAGCACAGGCTGTCTTATATGAGACAATCACATACTATATTTTTATATTACAAATATCATACAATAATCATAACCAGCTGGCTAAGCATCACAGGATGCACCTGAGGGTGTTCAGGGACCTAACATCAGAACTGACTGAACCCCTAGCAGGGATATTCAGTAGCTCCCTACAATCACAGGTGGTTTTGAAAGGCAGGAGGTTAGCAGACATAGTCCCTCTCCACAAGGGGGGAGACAGAGAGCTACCAGTAAACTACAAACCTATTAGTCTTACCTTCATAGCAGGTAAACTAATGGAGATGCCAGCAAAGAAGACCTAGTCAACTACCAGGAGAGAAATGGGCTCTATGATAGTAAGCAGCATGGGTTCATGGCAGTGAGGGCTTGTCAGACCAACCTGATAGTTTTCTCTGACTGGCTAACTAGCACTGAGGAGAAGGTACAAGCAGTGGATTTGTCAACTTTGCCTTCAGCAAGGCATTTGGCACTATGTCACACAAACAGTTGTTGAAGAAGTTAGAGGATCTGGGAGCAGCAAAGGATTTAGTAAGATGGGTAGAATGCTGTCTGGGGGAAGACAACAGAGGGTTGTGGTAAATGGGTGTAAGTCAGGGGAGAGGGAGTTTACAAATGGGATGCCACATGATTTAGTCCTGGGATTGGTCCTCTTCAATATATTCAGTGACATAGTAGAAAGCATGCAAGATAAGATGCGTCTATTCACAGATGACACCAGACAGGCTCTGTGACAGTGCAGGCAGCAAGAAGAGGGTTAGGGAGCTGCAGATGGGCCTGCAAAGATAAGGGAGGTGGTCTAAGGTTTGACAGTTGAAAGTAATGCCAAAAAGTGCAAGCTGATGCACACAGGGAACAAGAACTACAGGGCAGAATACTGGATGGGAGGGTTTATATTGGACACTGCCACTGAAGAAAGGGATCTAGGAGCCATCATAAGCAAATCCCTAAAACAATCAAGCCAATTTAACAAAGCCCACAGCAAGGCAACTTGGATATTGGGGTGTATCGGGAGAAGGTTTGACAGCAGGAGGAAGTAGGTAATACTGCCTCTCTATAGATCACTGTTGAGGTCGCATTTGGAATACTGTGCCCAGTTCTGGAGCCTCCACATAAAAAAAGACAAAAATAGTGTAGAGACTGTACAGTGTCGGGTAACCAATATTATTCAGGGCCAGCAATGCAGATCCTATGAAGATCAGCTTAAGGACTTGAATGTGCACTTGCTAGAGACCAGAGGGGAGAAATGTTAGAGATTTTCATGTTCCTAAAAGGAATAAACAAGGTAGATTGTGAAGAAATATTTAGCAGGACTGACAAATCAAGAATACAGGGACATGCATGGAAGCTGGTAGTGGGGAGATTGAGGAGAGTTATGAAAAAGTTTTATTTTACAGAGGGAGTTGTTGAACCATGGAATAGACTACCAGCAGAGGTGATGAGTGCAAGAACCATTATTGGCTTCAAACACACCTGGGGCCGAGCAAAAGGCTTAATAAATAGTTTTACTGGGGAAGGCAGTAGGGCAAATGTAAAGGTGGAGGAGAGGGATATAATCCCAGCTAGACATTAGGTCCTGGGGGAGGCCAGGGTAAAACAGGGCAAACCAGATTGGACTACTGGTGTGTTTTTGCCAACATTTCTATGTTTCTGTTTCTCTTCCTCCCTCCTAGAGACGTTGTGAAGTTTTATTTCACTGGTAAAGTTCTGGAAAAGTTGCAAAATTCGCCTTCTCAGATAATATTGTAAATTGCTCAATTCACCACTTGGCTTTGAGTTTTCATGCAGAAATGACACTTTTTCAGGCAAAGTCAGTCTTTATTCTGGGTTCCCTGTCCTGTATTGCAAATTAAGATATTGAAGAGAATCAGTCCTAGAAGTGACCCCTATAGTACCTTGCTCAGGACTCTCCTGGGCTTGAAAGATATCCCATTGATGACCCTCCTCTGCATCCTGCTCCCCTCCAACGAGTTTCATGTCCACTTGATCCATTTGTGCCCTATCCCCAAGTTGCCCAGCTTTTTATTAGCCTTCTGTGTGTGACTAATCTGAAGACCTTGTAATTCGAGGTTTAACACTTCCACTTCTTGGCTCCTGTCCACCGCTTTTGTGACCCAATTAAAGAAGTTGGTCAGGTTAGTTTGGCAAGATCTCCCTGCTATGAACCCCTTTTGCCTCATGTCCTGCAATCTATTGGCCTTTAAGAATTCTACTATATGTTTCTTTTGGATGGTTTTCAGCAGCTAATCTACACGTGAAGTTAGACTGATCATTTATAATTTCATGGGCCATCCCTGATCCCACTATTGTGAAGCAGCAAAACGTTAGCTACCATCCAGTCTGCTGTAACCATCTCAATCTCCAGGGAACAATTAAACAGATTTGCCAGTAACACCACCAGTGTCTCTCCAACTCCTTGTGCAGTCTAGGAAGCAACCTGTTTGGAGAAGGTCCTTCATCCACCTTCAGGATCTTGAGGCCCTGAGCACCCTTTCTACAGAGACTGGTCCTAACTCCAGTCCTCAATAGTATAAAGCAACATCCACCTTGCGTCTCCCTCAGTTCCCTTTTTCCTTTTTTGCCTTTTATCTTTTATTTCTTTTTTTCTATAATACCTGTTGTATCCAAGGGTGGTATCTCACAACTGGATAGGTAAGCACTAATCAAAAAATGTAGCACTCAACCCCAGATTTTACACTTCAAATATACTTTCATTTTGTGCAGTGGATTTCTTGTTCATTTTTCAGAGCTCCATTTAATTTCCAGACAGTGTGGACATGAAATGAAGTGCTGAAAAATAAACAAGAAATGAAATGGAAAAATAAAATAATATTTGAAGTGTGAAATTGAGGTTGAAGTCTGTTGACAGGATCGACTCAGTCCTCTCACCTCCCTCTCTTAGGCCTACCCCACACTCTATTAGGATTCTCCATTCATAATGAATACAGAACAAACATAATCACTCCATATATCAGCCTTTTCTCATCCTCCTCCTCCACATGTCACTCCCTTCTTTAATATGATACCATCCACAGTTTTCCTTTTTTCTTTCTTTATAATACCTAAAGAATGGGTTCTCTCTCCTTGACCCCTCAGCTATTCTTATCTCTGCTTTACTTTTTGACCATTATTCTGGCATCTTTCAGCTTTTTAGATAATACTGTTACTTGGCCTTGCTCTGTCCCCCCCTTTTTTAAATGGTACTCTTTTTGCCCATATTATCTCCAACACCCCTCTGGAAAACCAGATCGGCTTTCTGTGCTTTTTGTTCTTCTCAACATATCTCATGCATGATGCTGCCACCTACTTTGCACCCCTCTTTATGACATCCCATTTGGCTTCTGCTCCTTCTACTTCCTTTACCCCCCCCCCCAGTTTATTTTTCAGCATTTCCCGCATCTTGAAGAAGTCTGCCCTTCTGAAGTCCAGGACCACAGTTGTATGTTGAACCACTCAGTATTGCAGTCCCCAGACTCCAGTGGTTCTCTCACATGTACTTCTTTAACTATCTCAGTGCTTGACAGAACCAGAATAAGAATGGCCCACCCTTCCTAGCTGGTTCCCTGACCCACTGTATGGGAAAGTCATGTTCTGTCACATCTACCAGTTTCTGACCTCTTGTACTACAGGCTGCCAGGATTTTCCAGTACACATCTAGCATATTTAGGTCACCCAGCAGCATCACCTTCCGTTTGGTTTATACCTTCTTGATGTCTTCTCCAGATTCCTTGTCCACTCTCCTGGTTTGGAGGGCTGTATTCCACTCCAACCCTATTCTTCCATCTCCTTCTGTTGTCAGTAACACCTAAACTGCTTCAAGTTTGTGCAGCCCCAGTGTAGTATACTCTGTGGTGTCTATACCATTCTCTAATAAACAGTGTTACCCCATTGCCTTTTTGCCTGCCCTTCCTATAGAGTGAGTATCTTGGTACTGCAAGGTTCCAGTCCTTTACTGCTACTCATGTTTCCATTATAGCAAACAGGTCCATCTTAACCTCTGCCACCATTGACTGGAGCTCACTCATTTTGCTCTCAAAGTTTCTGGCATTTAAGCAGACCACCCTTCAGGACCCCTGTCTTCTACCTGCACCCCATCTGCTGAACACGCCTACTAAACCCATTCCCTGTGCTATTTCACCTTTTTCACTTCCCCTTCTCTGATGTGGTCCCAGTCTCGCCATCACTTCCCACCCCCTCAATATGCGATGTTACCTTCCCCCAAATAGCCTCACTAGTTGGGGTGTGTTAGATAGATCTTCTTCACCTGAGTTTTCTTCACAGATATTCACAGCCCCGCCTACTCCTGCTAGTTTAAATGCCCTGAAATGTATCATGATCATGCCCCATACCTATTTTCTCCAGGTGAACATGTTCACCCCAAGGAAATAATAGCATGACATGGTATACTGTGTACAGGGCGACCACGATTGAGTGCTTACAAAAAGGGTGACTCAATCATGTTGCCTGTGTAATAATGGCAATCACAGAATGGTGATTGCCGTTACGGCGAGTGTACATCGCTGAAAATGAATTTTTGTGATGCACACTCATGGTGAGGATGAAGAGGGCACCCGAGACCTACATCCCTGCACCCCCCCCACTAATGGATTCTCAACTCCAGATCAGGGTAGTGAGTGGGTACTGGGGTGGATGAGGTAGGGTGAACGGATGTACTCACATATACATGCGCATGGGGGAAGGAAAGGGAGGGAAGGTATGTGGGAGGAGGTGTGGTGGGCAGCTGCCGAGCTGGACCACTAGCGTTGTGATGTGGGTGGTCACTTGGGAGGTACAGGATGCAGGATTCAGGTCTGGTGCAATGCGTTTTTTTTTTTACCAGTGGGTGGCTTTGTCTGGCAGTTGGTAGCCCAAAAGTGGAAGGGAAACTTTGCCCAAAAGGATCTGCATAGGATAGTGCCATCTGTATGTGCCACTGTGCGCCTGCTGTTTATGTGCTGCTGTGTGTTATGCCACCTTTTACCAAGGGACTGTAAAGCCAAAATGTGTATGCCCTTGTCCTGCATCAACAGAGAGCATTTATGGAACTTTAATTCTCAAGTTTCAGTGAAAAAAAGTAGTGTGGACTTTGGGAAACAAAGAGACAAGTGTGCCCTGAAAGTTTCATGTGCTAGATGTGTAAATTGGGGGAGTTGCTAAAGAAATAGCTAAGTTTCGTGCAAAGAAATGGTCAAAAATGATGCTCCCACTGTAAAATCTCTGCTGAGAAAAACAAGTTCAGTTTGCAGTTTAAATTTTGCCCTGCTAGATGATTGCAGTGGAGGTAGAGCTCAAGGAGAGAGAGAGAGAGAGGCTCATTTGCATGGCGTCGAGTGACTGGTGAAACTACAGTCAGTCCCACCCCTAGCCAGCTTCAGAGAGCAGCCCAGTGTTCAAGAAGGAGAGAGTGAGTGGTGTGTGAGCTTGTCTGCCAGGAGAAACCACTGAGGGGACCGTGAACATTCTAAATCTGTAAATACAGAGGGACAGAATTATAAACATGCCACAGAGTGGCGCACAGTGCGCCAAAGGGCCACCCTGCGACAAATACGCTGCGTCAAACCCCGTTTGCCAGAATTTGCAAGAAATGGACCCACAGCTGCAAAGACCAATAGAGCAATGCAAGGGATGGCCTGCCCCATAAATATGACACATGGCGTGGAATGACGAAAGGTACCCAGAAGGCCTACGGCAAGGAGAATGGTGCAGGCTACCAGATGGAGAGGGGATCCACACCATACCTGGAAACCCAACTTCACGGACAGAGAAACAGATGTCCTCATTGATGAGGTGCACAAACAGCATGAACTACTGCTATCCCAGGGTGGAGACAAGCAACAAAGGGACAAGAGGCAGCAGGCATGGACACAGGTGGCAACAAACGTGAACACCATTGCACCAGCAAAGCAGACCATCAGGGAACTGCAGAAATGGTACCATGACCTCAAGAGGCAGTCCAAGGATAAAATGGCACACAATGCACACTGTGCCACAGCCACAGGAGGTAGCCCATCAGAGGCCCAGGTGCTCACCCCACAGTAGGAGAGCATCACCAGCCACCTGAGATGCTGCACCATTGCAGGAGACAGTGAACTTGACCTCTTCAGGCAGCAGACTGCCATGAAAGGTACAAGCCAACAGAGGCAAATGGTACACACCATGCAGAGACAGGACAGCACTAGGGGGAGGCGTAACACATGCACTGAAAGCTCCTGCACACAAGGGTGTAGGCAGGCACATGCACTGTACCCAGATGTGCACAGTACTGCTGAGTGCACATCTCCAGGCATATGCTGGCCTGATAACATGTCAAGTCAAATCAGTGGGTAATGGGTCAGTGTAGGCATCTGAGCAGTGTGTCACTGGAAACCTCTGCTGGTTCAGAGACAGGGACATGTCCAACCCCAGTAGCCATGACAGGAAGCATCTGCAAACATACTGATGTGTATGGAATGGGGAACCATGTGGATGGGGTGTGTACGTGCAGCAATGTGGGGGCAACTGCAGGAGACTGTGTACAAAATGGAAATAGCTGCCCACATCCCTGCCAAAAAATGGGGAAATGTGATGGCAAACAACATGCCTGGCCCCAAGGACACCATGTGCTGCACCAATACAAGACACAGGGAACCCTAAGATCTGCCCAACCACAATGTGCAGTTGCAGACAGCCTATCGCCGCATTATGTCCCGGCCAGGGGGACAGAGGCAGTGGTGGATACAAGTGTGGAGGAACACATAGGGAACAGCAGTGGGGTGTGATAGGAACCATGCTCACACGCAGCAAGCAGGCCGGAGACTGGTGGGATACCGGGGCACAGCGGAGGGCACACAGTCGATGTAATGGGTGGTGTGCAGACATTGAAAGCCCCCCTGACACCTCCCCCTGACCACTAGCAGTCGTAAGAGCAGGACAGCAGTGGGAACCTGATAGTAGGTGTTGCAGAGAGCTGAAGCACACAATATGAGGCCGGGCACTGCCACACTGCAAGCGCACACACCAACCGCTGCATAGTATCCCCCTCACCACCAGTAGGAACAGCACATCTGCAATGTGGGTCTGCCCCTGCACCAGCCACCCATGACAGGCCGACCAAGTGCAGCCCATGCCAGCAGTGCAAACAGGACTTGAGAACAGCACCACCACTGCACTCAAGGCACACTGGCAGGCAGCAATTGAGTCAGCCAGAGCATAAGGGCAGGCACAGGACCGACATCACAAGATGAGCCACGCAGATGCACAGAACACCAACCCATCAGCAGGCACCGGCATGCATAGCAAGCAAGCTGCAAACGCTAAAGCTGAATCCCCACAACACTGTGCACAAGGGATGGGCCATGTACTGTAGCTGAACACAGAAGCCATGTCTGTGGGAGGGCCGGTGAGACAGAAAAAGGCCAGACACGCCCACAATATAGAATGAAAGGGTGACATGTGACAGCAACCTGTATGAACAACCCAGAATCCACACATCCTAGGTACCACAGAGGAAAGGCAATGGAAGTGGCCAGAAGGGCCTGGATGGGAACCATCCTGCTGCCCCACAAAACATATCACACAGGGCAGCACAGCAGGCCCATGCAAGTGACAAGCACAGCATCCCATGACAGTATCAGCCATGCCAGGCACTGCCACAAACAGTACGCTGTATAAAGCTGTAGCCCTGGAAGACCACATGTAGCAGGACCGATACAGAGGCAGCAACAGAGTAGTGACATGTACATAGCCAAGATACCACTGGACATGGTGGTGGGGGGGCATGTAGGTGAAGGGAACTCTCTAGAGGACAACACCACCACTGGCAGAACACCATACCCCACACCCCCTCTGTGACGCCTACCACAGGGGAGAATGGAGTGGGTACAACAGGAGTACACTGGAATGGGCACACAGGGGTAATGTGACAGATACCTACCAAGCAGGGTGCACACAACAGTACTGTGGACAATGCTGATGGAGGAACACACAGCCCCAATCAGGCAGCCCAGGCCCCAAAAATCAACAGCACATGGCATGCCACCAGGGCCCCAACGCACACTACCACAGCCCCCCAACATGCAAGCATGACCGGTATCCCTCAGTACACACCATGCCCCCCAGCATGGCCCAGGCCTGCTGAACACTCAGTTCAGACCTGCACACAACAATGCAGCACACAGACCAGGACACAGTCCCATGCCCCCTCTGTACAGCACTACACCCCCACAGCACCCATGAACCCACCCCCTGTCAATACACAGTCATGGCCATGTGAATGTGAACAGTTACACAGGTTCATAGTACCCCACAGTCCATGTTTAGAAGGCACACTGTATGACACAAGCACAGCTCCCCACACCCATCCGTCCAACACTGTGTGAACTTGCAATTCCCTGTGGCACACAGCATGGTACCAACCATGATGGTACCACATCATATGTGTAACACTGCACTGATAGCTGTCAGCCACACAACAGCCGCAACACTGATCTTGGAATGCAATGCAAGGGTGTGCGGACAGGCCAGACCCAATGGCACTGTGCAACACACATATACTGCAGCCTGCACACAGGCAAGTGTATACATGACACAAACAGAACTGCAACCACACAGCACAACTGGGGGACACCAATGGGGATCATATGATGAGGACCCAGCCACATAATGTATGAGCTTTATACCCACAGATGACACCATGGAGGACAGAAGGTCCACAGACAGTGAGACAAGCAGCATGACAATGCCTCCAACCAGCTCAGGCACACAAACAGATGCAGTGGCACAGGAGGAGGAGGCAAAGGAGGTGGAGGAGGAGGTGCAGCAACACCACAGTGAGCCAAACGCAAGGACCAGTGAGGGTGAGGAAGAGTGGTACACAGGTGAACTGCCAGATAGACAGCCCTGCAACAGCCACCACAACAGGGGATGTGGAGGATTCAGTGTTGGCTGATGAGGAAGGTGACACCACACAGGGTGTGCATGGCCAAGCAGGGGAGGCAGACAGTGATGGCACGTCAGCGGTGGACATGCACGTGGACACCCCACAATGGACAGAGGATGGTGATGAAGGACAGACACCCAGTGATGATGGGCTGGGACAGTACTTCCAGGAGATAATGCATGCCAAGGAGTCCACGGCCGGTAGCATGAGTGGGGAGCATGCAACACTTGAGGCACACACCTTTGCCACCACAGCAAGCTTGGACCGCATCGAGGGGTCCATAGCTGCGATGCATGTAACGGTGCAGACCAGTGTGGCCAATACACAGGGCCAATAGGCATACATGGAGGTCATATTGCTGGGCATACAGGCAAGCATCCAGCAGCAGGCAAACAGCCAGGAGATGATGACAGTATTACTGCAGCAACTGGTGCAGTTACAGTGGGAGCAATCACAGGCAGCACAAGCCATGGCCACAGCATTGCAGGTGATGGCCCAGGTCATGGTCAGTGGTCAGGCACAAGGCCATGCCATGCATGGTGGAGGCAGCCAGTGCCACAATGAAGCATGTGGCACAGGGCCACATGACACATACCACAACATGAGCCTGGCAGGAAGTGCACCACATGCACAATACACCACCCCATATATGGCACCTGTCAGCAATGTGCTGTCAGCATCAGCAATGGAGAGAGAGGCCCAGTGGTATGGGTCACACAGCAGCAACATCCACAGTGATGTGCATCCCACTGCACATGCCCAACACACTGACACATGCCCAGTGGCAATGCAGGCCGATCCACACATGAAACAGGCCATGGCACCATATGGAGATACCACTACACATGGCCATGGGGAGGGACATCCACCTGTGTATGGAGGCATACAATGCACACTGCAAGGACCATACATGAACAGTGGACATGGGCACAGCAGTGGATATGTCATGTGACAGGCAGGTCACCCACAGATGCAAGATGTAATGGCACCCGGTGACGCAGACCAGCAAATCATCCACCAGACATATGTGTTTCCTGTGGCTGGTGTGCATCATCAGTAGGAGCAACACACAGGTGGCAGAGTGGCACCACAGACTGGAGAGTATGGCAACACAAAGGATGCCACCAAACCATCCAAAACTGTGGCAGGTGACAACAGCTCAGGTGGGACATGCAGACCCACAGAGGGGACAATGGCCCACAGACACACTGAGACCCACAGCAGCACAGCGGAACACGACCAAGTCAACATGGCACAATGGTCCCACAGTGCAGTGGCACCACAGGCAACATGTTGTCAGGGTGCATAGGCAACCACTGTGCATGACAGCACATCCAGCATGGAGGGACACATGCATGCCACCACTGCACAGTGCACCGGCCAACAGAGCATGACAGACACACAGTCGGGTGACATATGGCCACACACTGCAACAGGGTAAACACAGACATGGCACAGCAGCATGGACCACACCATAGGTCCACATACAGCACTGCCCACCATTGACAGCACTGACAGTGCAAGGTCCAACATAGCACACAGTGTATAACACAGCGTGGCTGCACAGGAGTCAGAACAACAACCCATATGCACTAGGGGAAGGCTGCTTAAGGTATCCATCATACCCAGTGGGACTACAGTGGTGAACACAGCAGTGGCATGTGAGGCAACCTGTGCAGGACAATAGGGGCACACAGATGTCAACAGGGCAAGGGTGAGCACAGCACAGGTGACTGCTATGGAGGCATGTGTGGTATTCAGTGCAGCGGCCGCTGGGACCATGGAACCACTGGGAGTGGAACAGCGGATGTGCAGTGGTGCAGGACCAGTGAGTTAGGGAAACAACATTCCAAAAGGGTGCAGGCAGTGGTGCGAACACAAAAGACTACTGCACAGCAAGGGAAGATGCCGAAGACAGACATGGAATGACATGCCCCACCACACTGTATGTGCACAGTACTAGGATGATACACACACACACCACATGGTTTGGGGCATCCGTGCTGATGGGACTGTCACACCCAGCAATGAACGGTGGCTGGGACAGTGGACAAGGCACATAGCACCCCACAGCCCCAGACACACAACACTGTGGTCCCTGAACACACATGCCCACCCATGACACACACCCTGTGCTCAGGTAGCACTGCATGGTGAAACACACACACAAATGCACACACACATGACATAGGTTACATCCATGGACCACTGGTGGCACCCCATGATGCACCATCTTCCAACATTACAGGTGCACAATGCAACACTGTAGGGGTGGAAACATAGGATCATTGAGGGTGCCGCACAGGGGTACTGCATCGTCCAACCAGTCTGCCTATATCCATGTGTTACTAATGAACGTGCCTTCTGTCATTGGACTGTCAGCGGCCTAGTAACACACACAGCCATAGTGCCCCCACATGCCTGTGCCATGCCTGTGTGATGCCCTGCACAGTTAGCAGAATGGCCACACCATGAGGTAGATCGTACCATGCAGCCACCACCCATGCTGTGAAATACACACCCTCATGGTACCCTGTATTCAGTCACCCTCCTAACACATGCGGTGTACACCTGTCCTGCCACTTGGCCGGCATTGCAACCTGTGAGGCGCCCCCCACCGTGGCACTGTACTGCAGGTGACTTGCCTGGCTTGCAAATGCAATGCACAGCCATGTATGGCACACATTGCACATGCTCAGTATACATGGTCTGGGCACAGGACACACATATCACATGGCTGGCACAGCCCATGGGGTCCATCCAGCATGACTGAATGTGCAGTTCACACCTGCATGGCACAGCGGCACCTACCCACCCTCACGCCTACACTCTGGCCACACAGCGCACCATGTGCCATGCCTCAACACAGCTGACCACTCACCCAGAGGCTACCACATTGGGTGGTGTACAGTCCACTGTAACCATGGCGCACATTGCACAGTGCACCCTCCCCAACAGCACCTCCAGTAATATCCTGCCGACAACATGGCTCCATGTGCCCCTGTACTGCACCACCACACTGGCTGGTATGACACACACGTGCCTGGGCTGACAGTGTCCTACATGTACACAGAGGTGTTATTGACATGTCCACAAACACACAACACCACCAGGGTGTACGGTAACATCGGGCATGCTGCACATGGTGGTCAGTCCTCTCTGGCACCTGTCACATCCCAGTGTGGCCCCGCTGCACATCAGCAGCCATCTCACAGTCTGCCATTGATGGTCAGGCCACCACCACATGACGGGTGTACACACCGACATGGGCAACAGCCAGTGGCTACAACAGGGGGCATGTCTACAGGCCTATCTGTAGATAGCAACACATACAGTAGTGGCTACTACCTTCCCCACCACATACTGTCATGGATGACTGGCAGGTGTCAGTGACCCAGATGGGGCCATACGTGTGTGGGCCAATGACTGGGGGACATATGCCCAGTTCAATGGGGACAGGCCAGGACTGTGTGCGTACCATGACATGTGGACCCTGGTGACCACCGGGACAGGCAGCACTACTGGCCATTGGGGCCCCATAGTACATCACTACCAAATAGTGGATGCCCATGGACGCCACTATGGCCATGCTGCAATACAGTAGCTGTATTGGGATACCAACTGGTATGCCTGTTGTGGGGCCTGGCCCACTGCGCCCACTCACCTGGACCCTGTGGCATGTGTGCCACCAAATGACCCACTGACACAGACCCCAACAGTGCTGGGGGTGTAGACCTGAACAGGGGCTGGTTCCTATCCCAACATCCGTCCGGGACCCATCATGTAAATGAGACATACACCGTTTCTGTGTAGTGTGCCGCCCAACATGCACTCTGCAGCATGCCCCGTGTGACTGGACGTGGGCACCCACAGCTGGTCTGTACCATGCTGTCCACTAGCCGATCCACTCGCAGACCTGTGAACCTCCCCTGGTACCATGCTCAGTGGTCCACATGTGTGCCTTGCCATGTGGTGTAGCCCCTGTACACCAGCACAGATCACCCTTCACGTGCGCTGTCCACCACTGGTCGACAGTGTGTGTGCCACCACTGTCCCAGCACAGTCACATCCAAACAGAACCCTACCCATCACCTATTGCCATAGTCCATACCCATCATGGTGGACACTGTGTGCACAGGGTGCTGCCTGCAGCCCTGTGGCTACTGGTCATGCCAAACATGGCTGGATGGGTGTGCACCCCCCACCAGCTCCCATCACCACATCGACATGTCAGTGCAACATCCCTGACCCCGCCCCATAATGGTGCACCCCCCCTTCTGCACATGGGCCCTGCAGACATATCATGGTGCCCACACACCCACACACAGCAGATGCATGGACATCGGATGGACAACATACTATACCTACATTACCTAGTCCAACCACCCAGTCGGGCATGCCCACCATGTGGCACCTGTGAGGGGCCCATAATGACAACATACCTGGTTGCCAGGCACCCAGACAGGGCTGCATGCACCTGTGATGGGTCTGCTGACAGGTGTTGTCAGACACCATGTGCGGGCAATGGTTTGGCCAGGCAAACCCACCCCACACACATGTGTCTCCCATACCGGAAACATGTGCAGCCCCATATATGACATGCCCGACAACTTGCATTGTGCGCTGCCGCACCTGCTATTGTGTACACTACTATGTGTCCATAACACTGTGCACATATACTGTCCATCACACGTGCAAGTAGAACACAGGCCATGTGGATAGTGGTGTGCAACAGTATCACAAATGTCTGTTATTGCCATGTAGCTGTGTATGTCTTGTGAATGGGATGGAGATGTAGCCGTATGCCCTGATACACCATCATCTGGGGGACAGCCATGTATGAGGCTGTGAACCAGTGGTCACAGGGCAGCTGCTGCAGGGTGTGCAGTCAGCAACTGTACACACTGTCCACGGGATGTGCTGTGTGTCCTACTGGTCTGTCTGTCAGTGGGCCGGCATGCATGCCACACATGTGGTGGGCCAATACACATGCATACCCACTGCCCTGCCGACATTCCCCTGGGTCCAGGGTAGTGCATGCCAGGTCAGTGTGCTGACATGCACAAATGTATGTCATTGCAGCCATCTCCAGTGGGTAAGAGACATTTAGGACAGATGTATGACATTGGGCACCCACAATGTCTACTATCCCCTAACAGCATGGCACTCTTTGTACCCTCAGCCATCACAGCATCACAGACGTGCCCACCATCTATGCCACCGGTGTACTGTGTCATGCCAGTCCCTACATGGCCACAGACTGTTGCCCATGGCGGCCTCCACAGTGGACCCACTGACCCTACCGAAGGGCAATGCGCTGTGCGTGTACCTGGACTGTGTCCATTCCGTGACATGCCGTGCATGTGATGGCGCATACCTGTACATTGCACAATGCCCTATGATACATGACTGTGCCAGCATCCTCACTCCCCCAATGCAACATATGGCACCCCACAGTGTAGGAATGACACAGACAACAATGGGTATAGCAACACAACAGTGCATATATTGTGTAAGAACAGCAACAACAACAAGTACAACCAACAACTGTACAATCCCTCTTCTGCAGGTGTGGTACAATCAGTACACCACGTGTCAACATTGTCATAGCTGTACAGCAACAGTGAACATTGCAATGGTGCCGCCATGTGCCACAGCCCAGCTGTGTACACACCAGCATGACCCATTACACACATATATGCAAACACAGGCACTGTGGTGGCTGTGCCAACTCTGCTGTTCGGCACATGCTACGCTACATACCAAGAGACGGTCAACTACAACAGTTTAACAAGCTCCAGTTCCCCCAGACAATGTGGTACACACATTCCACACTGCCAGTACTGTGTGTCATGGCACACCACAGATGCGTTCTACACCACCGAGGTGATGCATGCATGCGTGGTGGCACCACACTAATGTTCAAGCTCCCAAAGTGTGTCCATGACTGCCCTTATAGACACCAGTAGGCTACCCAACAGCTTTACTACATCCTGTAGTTGTTGCCTGGCAGTGGCAGTGTCACGCTGCACATGGACGTCATGGTGAGCAATGCCCACAGCCCCCCCAGCATCATCATGTCCCTGGCCATCACCAGCAGGGACAGCAGGCTGTGTGGCCTGGTCCACATGAGGTCCACAGTCCACATTGTCCTGTCCTGTGTGTCCTGCAGTTGCAGTGGGTCCCACCTCTGTGGCAGAGGCAGCGGCCAGCTGTCATGTGCATTGTTGGGGCACACGTTCCACAGCAGCTGACTGTGTTCCCTTAGCTGTACTGCACCTGGAATGGGTCACTGTTGACCACTCACCACCATGTTCTGTACCTGTTGTCAGACACACACGGGCCTGCATCTGCTGTGTGCACTCTGCGTAACTCTGTGCCTCCTGGTGCTTCAGGTTCCTCATTGCCATCGTGAGGGCTCTCAGATGCTGTGTTGGCATGTCCTCATCCACCTCATCTGCTTCATACTCATCATCCTCACTGTCCTCTGCAATGACAATAGAGGTGGGCCATGAGTAGCATCCAGCCACGCATGCACTCACACAATGTCATCCAAGCCATCTGTGGACATACCCCCCATGTCACAAATGTTGGCCATACTTGGCAGTGTAGGCTGTAGCCACGGAACCGTGTTGCATGGACAGTGTGTCACGTACCCCAGTACCCTGTGTAGCATGCATCTGGTGCCCATCCTGGGCCACATACCCATGGCATTGCAGACGGTGTGCATGTCAGTTGCCCACCACTATGTCTGTGTACAGAATGCACACTGTTGGTGCAGAGTGTGTGCACTCACCATGTACAGCCGTCCCTGTTGCCACCCCAGTGCCGCCGTCCCTCCACCATATCCTGGGTGGCACACCCGCCAATGCCTCGGTGTTGTGCAGCTACATGTGCTATGCCCCTCCCCCATGTGACTGCAGGCACTGTACATGGTCAGGGGTGCCATAGCCACAGGGGACAGTGATGCCAGCAGCAGGGTGTCATGGCTCAGCACAGTGGCAGTGTGGGTCAGCACCCACTGTGCCTGACTGTGTCCATGCCGTGACATCTGTGTGCACCGGTTGCCAGATCCCTGCTGTCAGTTGTCCATTGCACCCATGCAGCTGTACCATGTTTCCTGCAGTGTCGGCAGCCCCTGTCCACATACACCTTGTCCAGTGTCACCATGTGGCATGGCACCATCCATGTGCATGACCATGTACTGGCAGCGGTACTGTCATGCTTGTCCAGGCATATGTGTGCAGGCCATGTCCTGCATGCCAGTGGTATGGTGGTGTTGCATCTGTGCCCTGTCAGTCATGCAACATGCTGTGCCTGCATTGTTCACACAGCACCACGTGTACCCTGGCACACCCCCTAGAGCGCTTGCTGTAGGGGTGCTATGGGCTCGCTGTGTTGGGGTGGTCTGATGACACCTTCGCCGTCTACAGTACTGTGATGTGGGTGCATTGAAGCACTATGCTGTGTGGCACAGTGGCACACAGTACCTGCACATTCTGTTCATATTTGCCCAGGTACCCTGTGATCCCCACACACACACACCTTGCATTGTTGCCTTGCTGTCCCTGTTACCTTGTGGGCTGTACACCTTTGCACAGCCATGGCTGGCTGCCCCGGCCCTCATCTGTGCATCCATTGTGTTGCACATGCACACATTACACACATGGCATGTGTCACTTACCCTCCTCCTACTCGAGCCATCCTCACATTGCCTGGTCATCTCGGTGTCCTGCAGTGTGGCTCTGTGTTCTTCTGCAGTTGCACAAGCCTGCGGATCTGTGGAGACAGTGATATCACATGGATTAGACATGTTGTTGGTACAGGCCCTGATGGAGGCTGTGTCTCACCACTATGTGCATGGGGTGTGCCACTCACCTGTATGTCTATGAGGGCTGCCACGCATCAGTATGTCTGCCTCTCTGGCCTGGTCTGTGAGGCTCTTCAAGATCCCTGGCTCCTTGCGGGACATATCGTTCAGTTTATGCTTCAGCTGTCAGACTGTGCACTTGACAACCATCAGCATCTGCAGTTTGCTTGCTATCCTGCACCACACCCTGTCCCTGTCCCTCACGGGGTGCCCTGCCAAGCTTGGTGGCAACAGCAGCCTTGACCACTTTGTCACACAGCTCACCAGCATGGTGGTCTTCTCATAGGTGAAGTTCAGTTTCCTGGGCCCTGGACCTGCCGTGATGTGCAGTACTGGGTCACCTGTGCCTATTGCACTTGCTGGGGATGAGGTATCTCTGTGTACCACATCTGTAAGGGTGTGCTGTGCCTGCAGTCTACAGTTCCCCTAGACCTGCCTGCACAGGCTGTCAGCTGTAGGAGGGCCCTGCAGTGCCTACGCAAGGGATTGTGGTGCAGTAGGCTGGGGAGATGTTCTTGCACCCCTGTAAGTGCTGTTGTGGGCAGCGTGTACTGTGGCAGTTGTCCACATGCAGGCTCCTGACACAGTGTGGCTCCACTGACTGTCCTCTGTGCAGCGTGATACTCTCCAGCTGCACTTGCATCGGATGCCCTGATGCAGCAGTACACAGGGCTGTGATACTGATGCCACTCTGGCTGCATCATCTGCCAAGATGCACTGTGATGCAGGGCTGGGGCTCTCATGCAACAGTCTTTGCATCACCAGCCATGACGCACCGTGATGCAGCGATGGGGTTCTTCTGCACTGGTGTCTGCATCACCTACTGTGGCTCACCGTGATGCAGGGTTGGGGATCCTGCTGCACCAGTCTCTGTGACACCTGCCATTGTGGCACAGGGTCCTGGGGTCCAATGGTGGCTGTGACACTATAGTGCCTGCATCGCACATGCACACACCCACCCACTACATGACTGTGCAGGGCATGGGGTGGGGCACACACAGGGTGTTCTTGGATAGCTGGGGAGGTGGTCCAGGGTCTGGCTGCTTGGCATCAATGCCACGGACTGCGGGGTCATGCATCCAGGGGACTAGACACCCAAGATAGATTATTTCCTGGGTGGAGACCGAGACCCTGCATTAGAGGGGGAGGGAGCCGTGGGTGTGATGCACACCAGAGACCTGATGCACACCATGCTGTGCTGGTATGCAGCAGCACAGGCACACATGCCGCTGGGATATGTAGCTAGGTGGATCGGTAGTTGGGGTGGCGAAGTTGTACTGTTCTCATACAGGTCACTTGTAGGGCCACATCTGGGGTACAGTGTGCAGTACTAGTGCCCACACCTCACCAAGGATGTTATCCTTCTGGTAACGGTACAGGGGAGGGATACATAGCTGACAGCTAGTTGGCAGGGACTGGCATATGTGGGTGGGTTGGGAGCACTGCCCATGTACTCCTTGGGTGACAGGTGGGAGTGGGGGACATGGGTGGGATGTACAGCTACTTGCCAGGGATGCATATGGTCCATGGGGGAGTCACCTTAGGCCAAGTGACACCCACATCATATGTGGGCACAGACATCAGCTGGGGGTGGGTGGTTTGGGAAGGGTTGGTGGACACCTGTCTGCACTGCCAGGTGTGGGCATCCCATCACCGACAGTGGCCAGCATTAGGGGAGGCTGAGATAAGCATAGGGGGATGGTGGGACACATGGGTAGGGGGATGGGAGGGTGGGGGGAGGGCATGGACATTTGCTCAGGTTGTGGACCCTGCAATATGAGCAGGCATGATAGTCCAGTTGGTCATCCTCTGCTGGCTACTTCATCTGTTTGTATGTTTGTTTGTGCTACCGGTGGTGTCAGCTGCACACATTGTACCGCACTGTCACAGGTTTTGGCATTGCACTGCGTGGACTCTGTCCTTTGCCATCACCCTGCTTTGCACTGTGACAACTACACCATGTGGCATGCTGCATCACATTTCTGTGGTGGCCCTCAGTCAGTGGTTGGTCTGTTGCTGGCTGTGGGGGGTGCGGTGGCCTGTACCAGTTGGTGGCACACAGGGATAGTGGAGCACTGTGTGTGGGCATTGTGGTGCATGGGGTAGCAAAGCTGTTGACATGCATTCCCATGTATACCTTGCTGGCAATGACACGCCCCACAGAGGTGTCCATACACCATGCCTCGCGGTGGGGTTGGGTTATCTCATGGTGTCTATGGCCACATGCCATGCCAGTGATGGTGCAATGCTGTTAGGGTGTTGCACCCCACATCCAGCATGTCTGGAACCTGTGCCCCCTATCCCCATGTTGCATGGGATTCCATTGTGGTGGTGGTGTTTGATGCCCCTCCCCCATGAGTGTGCCTTCTGGGGGGGTGGTCAGTCATCACTGCATGTGCCACTCCAAGTGTGCTGCTGCATGGGTGCTAGTGCCCATCCTCCATACTGGCCATAAGTGTCCAGTTACATCATCCAAGTGGTGCACAAAGTCCAGGGACCCAGGCCACATCTGTACACTGCCTGGCTGTCTGTCATGTGTGATATCCATTCTACACGGTGGTGGTGTCGTCCTTGGTCAGAGGGGAACATGAGCCTTGTGGTGATGTGCCATTGTACTGGTGAATCCATCAGTGCACCTGGGCAGACATGTGGTTTCACTCACAACCCACCTGGTTATGGTTCATTGCCATGCCACCACGCTTGTACCGATGGTGCCTACACCCATCAGTAGCCATGTGCTTCTGTACATCTGTGTTTGGACATGCCAGTTCCCATGATGTCCTTCAGTAGCACCCAGGCCCATCCTCACATTGGCCATGCCAAGGTCACCTCGGCATGTGCCTAGCATGTGTTTCCAGGCATGTGCTCCGCCATGCACACTTCCACTCCATGCGGTGCACACCACCTGGTACCATGGTTGTGTATGCCTTCCTCTGTTGCTATGGTTCTTCTCTGGTTGTTGCTGTGTACTGCTGTCATGGGCTGTCAGTCACTCAGCAGACACGGTCCGTGTATCATCACTAGTCTCTGTCTGACAGGCACCCTATGGCACAGCAAGCATATCCAGAGATGTTGTTCCAGCATCTGTGTTCCATAGGTGTCTGGCCTGGTCTGTTCAGCATGTTCGTATGGCAACATGGTGTGGTTCTGCACAGTTGGTGTGTGCATATTGTGTGGCGTGTGCTCCAGTTGTGGTCATTGGATGTTCTGTCTTGCTTATGGTGCTGTTTGCTGTGACATGGTGTTATGCATAGTGGTTCCGTAAAAGCTGTGCCTTGGCCCTGTATCCGGCTGCTGCTGTTCCTCCTGGGTGTTGGTCTTGGGTGTTGTCCTGTGCTGCATTGGCTTCTTCATTGTCACCCACATCATCACCACTGTCATCCATGTTCTCCTCATCAAGCATGTTCACTCTGTTATTGATGGCAATGTTGTGAAGGATGCAGCTGGCCACGGCGATCTTGCATGCCATGCTGGGTGTGTACTGCAGTGTGCTTTCAGGGTGGTCCAGGCACTGGAACTGCATTTTCAGGAGTCTGAATGTTCACTCGATCAAAGCCCTTGTAGCTGCATGTGCTTCATTGTATCGTGCTTCGACTGCGCTCTGTGGTCTTCTGAATGGTATCATTAGCCATGGCAGTAGGGGGTATCCACTGTCACCTGTGAACATGTTGGCAATGGTTAGTTGTTGTGCCTGCATTGTTGGTATTGTGTGCATCTCTTCTGGCATCCCACTGTGTCCTCCACCCACCATGCATGCTCTGTACTGCAGTTACCAAGATATCTGTTGCACCCAACTCGCACTGTCTGCCCCTTTATGCATGTCCATGTCTGTACCTTGTGCGTTCCCTGTGTCTGCTGTGTTGTTGTCACCTGCATGTCTCCCAATAGTCACAAGCTGTGTTACACTGCATGGCTGTATTGCTGTGTGGTGGTGTGTTGGGATGTGTGTATGGGGTGGGGGGGCATCCTACGTGCCATGCATGTCTGTGTTTGTGCACTTGGACCCAGGGTTGTGTTTCCATGGGCACTGCCATCCTAGTCTTGGTCACGGTTGCGTGTTGCGCTGTGTTCCACATGGCACCATGGCTTCCAGGGGCACCCCAGTGCCATTCCTGTGTCACCTGTCACTGTGTCATGTGTGCATGTGTGTTACCTGTCGAAGGGGGGGTTCTGTGCATGGCCGGTCCTCCGGTGCCCACACATTGTCATGTGCACTTGCTGTGTGTGTTTGTGTCAACAGTGTTTTCCCCTGTCTCATGGGACACCATGCATGTCCTGGGTTCAGTGTTGGCTGTGTTCAGCATTACCTGTGTGTCACTTTGCATACTGTTTCACATGCACCTACCTATTAGCCAGCCATCCTGTATTACTCCTTGCTCAAATCCGTCATGCAGGCCACTGTGCCTATAGATGTAGGCATCATGGCATGACCCTGGGTACCACTACATCCAGGATCCTACAGTGACTGTCACACATGACCTGGATGTTCATTGAATGGTATCCCTTTCTGTTCACATAGGCATCCCCATCCACTGATGGTGCCCTTATAGCAATGTGGGTGCAGTCTATTGCGCCTAGTACCTGTGGTAGTTGGGCAACACTGTAAAAGTCCTTCTGGATGGCCTGCTGCTCATTGGTGTCCCATGGGAATCTGATGTACTGTGCTGTCCTTGTGCAGTATTGCCTTCAGGAACTGCCATAGGCTTGTTGAGACTGCTGATTGTGAGATTCCCAGTGTGTCTCCTGTGGGTGTCTGGAAGGTGCCCGTTGCAAGGACCTGGAGTGGGGCTGTGATCTTTATCTCCACTGGTAGAGGGTTGCCTCTGCCTGTCCTGCTTTGTAGGTCTTCCCTTAGATCATTGCAGAGCTGTGTGATGGTGTCCTTTTTCAGCCTGCACCGTGACAAGCACTCTTCATTTGTCACGTCTGTGTACATGATTCTTCTGTGGTGCTCCCTTGGCTTATATGGGCACTGTGCTGGGTGTTGCTGCTGTTGTCTGGCCAGTGCTACTCTCCTGGCAGCCTTCTGTCACTGCTGCCTTGCACGTCGTCGCCTCCTTACTGCCCTTGCTGCCATGTGCTGGAGTATTGCAGCTGATCCTGGCATTGTTCTGTGTTGTCTTCCACCTCTTTCTTTCTCAGTGCCTCTGCTGTGTCCAGCTTTCAGCATTGACTGTTGTGCTGTGTGCCTTTATGTATGCTCTAGGGCTGCTTAGACCAGCTCTGGCTGGTCTAGCAGCTGACAGGACTTTGACCTGTTAGTTGTCAGGGGTGAATGTTTGAAATTCCCGCAGGTGCGATCTTGCACCATTTATGTGATGCAGGTTGTCTTGCGTCATGACGCTGCCATTCTTTTGGTGCAGGGTTGATGCAGTCACCTTTAGTGCAGGGTTGTCTGGCTTTGACACAGGGCACCTTTGAAATGTGGGTCTGGCACAGTGTTTGACACAGGGCTGTCTTGCGCCACTGTTGTTTGGCGTAGGCTCCTTGCATCATGCCTGGGGCTTTGAAAATCCATTCCAGACTTTTTATGTTGAAATTCAGGCTCAGCCCGTTATCTGACTGACTGTGAAAAAAGTGTGATATTCGTAGTAACAATTGATGGGATCGCCAGCCCATTTCACCCCAGAGACCTTCTAGTATTGGCATTAGTCCAAGATTTCCATTGGAGCAAGCCATCTTCTGATTCAGTGAGTACCATTCAAAAATACTGTGCTCAAACTGTGTGTGATTTTAAAAGCCAGCTGGATCTGTGTGTGAGCAGTGAGATTGTTTTGCAAAGAAGGACTGTAAAATGCAATCAAACAAACAAGAATTCTGAGCAATAGACTGTGAGCATATATAATGGATTCAGCAACAGTATAATATTCTGAGCAAGTGAGAGACTGTAAGTTGTATGAGAGGTTGCAACAAACAGGCAATCCTGTTCCTGGAAATACTGTGGCTTTAGTTACTTTAAGCAAGTGTATTGATTGAATGCTAATCGTAAAGTCCAGAAATCTTATGAATGTGCTGAGAAATGTAAAAGCAGTGCAATCATTACAGTTTTGAACAAAATATCAGCAGCAGAAAGGTTGGATAGGGAGGCAATATAGAGCACTGGTTTAAGACTCTGATCTGTAAATCTGAAGACCTGTGTTTGAATCCCACAGCCCCCACTTGCATTCTGTGTGACACTGAGTAAGTAACTTAACTTCTCTCTGCTCCCAGGTTGTACCTGTAAATAAGCTTTCAGCTTAGTGTGTCTCACCTGGTTAAACAATTGGAACAAAAAAAAAAGTTCTTTGAGTCAGAGACAGATTTTGATGTAACAGGAGTGCTGCCACCATTACACGGTGGGGCAGTATTGTAAACACAGCAAAAGGGAGACATTTTGAGAGACTGTTACAAGTATAGGGAAGTCTGTAATAACAATGAACTTTGAATGTGTTTATTTACAGACTTGGCTTCAGGACCATCCCGCTACCCGGATCATGCCCGAGCTATGATACAGTAGCTGATGAGGGTGCTAAACTAAAGGAAATAGAGCAAGTTTTCTATGGTGAAGGTTTACCTCCCCATGTTGCATTTCCCAACTACCCTGTGAGAGTATGCTTGATGTGCTTCAAGGCATTTTTTTAATTCCTCACTGTTCGGGCTGCTTAGTGATATATGGCCTGTCCATAGCACCCAGAATTCATTTGGCTCCCACCTAGATAAAAGTACAAAACCCGGCATGTAGCAGCACACAGCACAAGGTTGAACCTGTAAGGGGAGGCCCCGTAGAGTGCGGCACAATGGAAGAGAGTGTGGATTTAGTGCATGGGCAGACATCTTGTGATGTTTCCTCACCTGTGTCTCATATGGACAGTGCGGAAGATCCATGGACCCATGGATAGAGGGTCCTAGTCCTAGCCTAGTTTGGGAGGATGAAATTCCGAGAAACTTTGGAATGGGAGGTGTCTACCTCTGTGCCCAGTGAGAAATGGACTGTCTTGGGAGTGAGGACTACTGCTCACTCCCGGGCCCTGGTCTTAAGTGAGAAAGAGGTGGATGAGAACATGTATCTTCATGTTGAGGGTCCCAGTCAGTGGCCTCAAGCTCTTGCCTCAGAGGAACCAGAGGGAGAAGTTGGTGGCTCCACTGCCCTGCCTGCAGAGATGGTTGGGGGCAAGTTTTTCTGTTCTTTAAGTATGCGGAACTGGATGAACCAGTACTGGCCACCCCCAAGCTGTGCAGAGGGCTGTGTTCTTATGAAGAGTAGTATGGAGGAGAGACTGGTTCGTAGGAGTGCCAACACCATATATGGGAGGTCTTTTCCTACCTTTCCTCATAGAGTCTTTGAGGAGATTGAGCAAAACAAGAATACCTGGTTACTGGAGGAGGCAAGCAAGAATCTGCATCCAGGTGCAACCCCTTTGTGTCAGAAACAGAGTCATAAATGATAGACTACCATTTTGGAAATTGGGCAGGACATTGTTCTTGGACACTGCATGATTTGTGGACAAAGCAGGGAATGAGACATTCCACAACATAAATTATGAATGCCCAGATGGGGTCATAGTTCTTGCACCTGATCCAGAATGGTACTACCCTTAATGGTGCCACTCCCTGTGAATATGCTCATGCCTACTCCAAGGGAAGCAGAGCAGTGGTACAAAGTGTCTGCCATCCAGCAGTTGCCATATCAATAGATTCCACCAGACTGGTGTTCCAGGATCCAAGGTGCATTCAAGATTTGTCATCCCAGCAATGTGCCTTTCCACTTTAATCATCTGGCCTTCCAGATAACCTCACCCAGCTGTTTTTTTGATTCATTGCCTGGAATCCCAGATGACAACAATCCAGCTGTTGATTCCTGTTCCATGGTTCAGTCTCAGAGATGACATCAGCACAGCTGTTTTCCTGTTTAATCGCCTGTTTTCCAGAGGACATCCACCCAGCTGTATCCGAACGATGCTGCCAGAGGGAGAGAGTCTTCAGCTGGAGAAGTAGGTGATCCTGTTGTTCGTTCTTCAAGGAACTGGTAAGTCCAAACTTTTTCCATGATCTAACTGATTTTGCAATACACATCCTACACCTGGCAGACTACAAACCATTTGCACTGTCTGCAAAGGCTCTCCCTTTTGGACTACAGTGCTCCAAGAACTGTGTTTCATTGGGCTCCAGCCCAGGAGAGACTCTTTCATGGACCTTGCCTTTGGCCACAACTGCCTGTCACTAGTTGGGACTTTTAGGGCATTCCACCCCTCAAAAGTGTATTGTATATATATATATATTTTTTTAATTTAACATACTTTATTAAGTATAATGAAAGCACATGGTAACAAAAACATGGCATACACTGACATCAACAAGTAGTACATATTGAACTGAAAATAATTAATTAACCAGAAAAGGTAAGACATTCAGAGAAAATAATAACTAACACTACCTTAAAGCAAACTACACCTCCCACCCCACCCCACTCGATGGTGCACTTTCCCTTAGCCTAACACAACAGAACTAAAAGAGGATCAGGATGATTAACAATTATATAAATTATTAAGGAACAGTAAGTGGCCATAACAAAGACATTAGGGAATCCCCTGCAGAAATGAAGAAAGCCAAAGGAAAAAGAAAGAAAGAAAAGAGGCTCGCGAACTATCTACGTCATCCTATCAAGACAAATAAAGGGCGTATAATTTCCTCAATTTGTTGTTAAAAGATGATTGATGGTGATGTGCACTTGCAATTAGGTGCTCAACATGGAGTGCAAATGATATTTCATGCAGCCATTCCTTGTAAGAAATAGTAGCTTGATTCATCCAATGTCTAAGCACTAGTTTTTTGACCGCCATTGAGATAAAGGCCATGTGGAATCTTCCCTCCTTCACAGAAATTCCGGAGTAATCTCCCAGAATACATATGATGGGGAGAAGAGGCCCTGCAGCCCCAGCAGTGAGTCTAAAGTCAATTCAATTTCTTTCCACAAGGGAGATATTTTTTTGCATGACTGCAATATATGGAGGAGCGAGCCTTCCTCCTTGTTACATCTAGAGCACATGCTGGAAGAAAGGTGCTTCATTTGAGCCAGTTTGATAGGAGTATAATACATGTTATTTAAAATACAGTATTGCGTAAGCCTGTACCGATCTTGAGTGTGGTATTTAATAGACCTGTCCTTATACGTTGCCAATTAATAGCTTCATCAGGGAAAAGAGCCTGCCAGATCTTGGATCCAGAAACCGAGGCAGGTTGCGGGTATGTGAGAACCAGTTTATATAAAGTAGATATGCCATGCGGTTTACTAGCTGAGATCTTAATTTGCTGGAGAAAGGCACCAATATAGGAGGGTTTGGATTCTTTACCAAACACTTTGACTAGCATGTGCTTAAGTTGAAGAATTTTAAAGACTGCCCATGACGTTAAATCAAATTTGGCAAGAATCTCCTCAGTAGACAAAACAGAGTCCTGTGAGTAAAAATTAGCCACAGTGTGTTCAGGAGAGAGTGGTAACCAACTTCAAGATATAGGAGCACCACCTATTTTGAGAAGTGTATTGCATATAATGTTAGTGTTTTCTACTGCTTTCTATATGTTTTACTTTTCTATAAAATATTTTTTTTGATTTTCTAGTGTTTGATGGAGGGGTTGTGATATTGTGGTATGCAGATTTGGGATGTTTTGTTTGTCTTTTCTCTTTTAGGTGTTTCTGACGAAGAAAGAAGAGAAGACCAGAAGAGGATTTGGGAAGTTATCCAAGTTTTCCTGTTCTGTAGAGTGTTTAGAATTGTGTAGTAGTTAACATGTGTTAACCATTGTTTTCTTCCACAGGTGTATGTGTGGGAGATGTGGGTGTGTAATGCTGTGTATAGTATTGTGCTCTGGTGTGTTTTTGGTTTGCAGATACCCTGGGTTGGGGGGAGGTTCCCCTGTGGGTAGTTGGATAAATACATTTTTACTAGAGGGCTAGGGGGATAGACAGGCTGTGGTCCTGATCTGCAGAAGGGGCTGCAATTCCAGTCTATTACAGCATACTTTGGGCAGTTCTCCCAGAGCCACTGATTCTCCACTGTAAGATCTTAGAGTAGGGGTTGCTGCATCAGCCAAAGACCTCTGGGACCTTAGTGTTGTTTGTCTGTGCGTGACACATGGTAAGGGAGAAGGTAGCACTACCTTCCCATAGTCAACACATAGGGTAGGATGGTCTGGTGCCAATTGTGGTAATGACTGGGGACAGTCATTTTCCTGGCTAAGGGTGTGAGTAACCCCCTTGTTCCCAGGGGTTGCATGAATCCCATCAGAATAACTGGTAGGCAGGGAAGGCAGCTAGTGAAATACCAGTTAAATGGATTTCATCCCGTCTCTCCCTCTGTTTTCATTCTTAGCTGACAGCTGGAGGGATGATGTCATTTAGAACTCTCACAGCAGCATAAGCCACCAGCCAGTTGTTGTGAGAGATGGAGATATAATTCTGTGGTGAGTTGGTGGCTGTGGTCTGCAGAGTGTAGTTGCAGTTCCAGCAGCAGCTCTGAGATAGAGCTGCATTTCTCTGGTTCTTTTTGATATTTCTCCCCCTAGTGGAGTTCAGCAATCTTCCAGTTTGTGAAGGGGTGGAAACCTGCTCCAAGGGACTTTCCAGTGTTTCATCCCAAGAGGGACAGAGCAGGCTGCCAGGATGTTAGGGGCAATCCCCTTGATCCTACCAGGACATTTGGTGAAGCTGCCTTTTGGTGACATCTACAGTGAGTACTGTGTTTTTCTTTTGAATCTACTCAGGAGTACCTGCAATTTAAGGGTGAGTTCTCTGACAAAGGGACCCTGTCACCCTAACCAGTTTTAAAAGTTGACTGTCCTCTGTGGAGTCCAGTATGTGACTGTCCAAGTGAACATAACTTTTACATTTGTCCTGTGTCATCCTGTGAGGATGCTAAGTGTGAAATACATTTCTAGAGAGCATCTTCAGCTGTGTTACAGTGTGAGGTGTATTTTCCAGATGAATGGCTGAGTATGAACTTGGAAACAAAAGGTGGGAGATCCCCATCTGGAGTGACCAGTTTACCTCTATGGGTTCTGAAGGGCACCTGTTCTTTTCTGCCAATACATGTGGCCAATTCCTGAAGAAAGTTTTATCCCAGTGAGTGGTTTTTCTCCAGTTTTACCCCAGTTAGTAGGGTCTTCTCCAGTTGAGCCTGTTGTGCTCCATCATGGTCTTTGTACCACATCTTATCCCATGCAATATGGGAAGTGTCCAAGTACTGGCCATGTGTGCCATTTCCAGAGGAACCAGTGTGTTCACCCATGGCTAGTTCCACATTTTTCTTCAGTTATCTCATGCCACATGAAACTTCCAAGTACTGGCCATGTGTACCTAGTGACATTTGCTTGTGTGTGTTCCACAGGTGGCTAGTCCACATGTTCTACAGTTATCCTATGCTAAATGGAAATTCTTGGAGATCTGTACCTCAGAAATCTGCATTTACCATGTGTGTAACCCTTGGGGGTCCATCTTTGCTTTGAGTTATTCCTACTTTGTTACGTGAATAAAACCACACCCTAGAATCCTAACTTGATTTTGACATTGATGTTATTGTTTCCTACTGTGTGGAGTTACTTGGGTACCCCTGTCCAGAAGTGCAAACCTAGCATAGACCTGAGCAAACGTTTTCTCCCTTGGACATGGGTTGTTGGCCATGGTATTGGTTCCACCAGGTGTGTGCCAGGTAGTAGCCACACTTGATTTGGGTTTTTTTAATTTCTACCCCATCTGCTTATCCCACCTTGTGCTAATGGTAACAAATCAATGTAACCCTCACTCCTCTTTCTTTGTCTTGCCCCTAGAGCCTGTGTGTTTGGTATGCTGAGAAGTGTGCCATTATAGTTAAATAAGGGGTCCGGTGAGGAGTTACACAGGAATTGCCCACTGTGTAAAGTAGGTCCTGTACTAAACTTTCCACTTGGGACATGCTTTGGACAAGTGAAGAAAATCAGCATTTTCCACAAAAGAAAGTAGTAGAAGATCAATAGCAATAATCTGTGCCGTGGCAGCAATTAATTCCCTGGCCACTGTATGATTATGAGGGAATTTACACTGCTTAGATAGAATGCTAGTAATAGTTGGCCAGATCAGTTTTGGATGGGTGCTTTTTTTGAACAGTTTTGTGCAGGCATCATATTGCTCGGAGGATGTCATCGAAGGGGACAGTGTCAAGAAACTTGTGACTTGTCTGAGGGTTTTTGTCAGGGTGACACTACTGCTTCTGCTCCTGCTGCTGTTGCTCATCAGTGATTTTGCACTTCCTGGGGTAAAACTGACCTCCTCTTCCTCAACTGTCTTTTCCTCCACAATATCTGCCTACTTGTGACAGGGAGCTCCTGCCACTCTTGAGAACCAACCTTTTCTTAAATCTGCTGCAACAGTTTTTTATTTCTTAGCTTAATCTATCCTTTATAATTTCTAGTCCATAAGGTTGACCACCTATAGGCACCCCCTTCCCTTTCTTGACTATGCTATAGTGTCATCTTTAATTTTGCTTTTCCCTCTCAGGTCCTCACAGGAGGTTATTGTGGTGACCTCCAAGCATATGTAAAACAAGATGTGCTTATCATTGTTGGATTTAGTATGTAATAGCACTATATCATAAAATACCTTGATGTATTAAGTTAGTTGTGCTATTTAAAATGCATGTAAATTGTTGAAGTTGAACAAGTCTGAAATGTTATGGTGATTTACATATATCCCATGATGCCTTGCATTCTGAAAGTATGTGTGATGTGTTTCTTTGAAACTTGGCTTATTGTCAATGACCTTTGGGGTAACCCTTGTTTCAATGCTTCTATACTGATGTTCTTTGTCTTTAGTTTTTTTTTTTATTTGAGCCCCCACCACCCAAGCAAACAAGGCCCGCATAGCGGTGGGGGCTGAATCTCAACTGCTAAGTTAGATCAGAGCTCAATGTCAGTAGGTGCTGGCTAAGTGTAAAGAAACTACACACATAGTCTGTTGCTGCAAACCAATGTATTGAAGAAGGGATATGCCATTGTTTAAGGTTATCTACTGTATTTTGAATAAACATCACACAGAGATTGTGTGTTGAACCTGAAGTTCGTTGTCTGGTCCATCTGTTATCCCTCAACCTCTTCACAGACTTGGTGTTAGAAGTGCAATAACTTTTGGGAAGTATCTGGACTGGACAAAGAGGGACATTTTCTTGTGGATATCACCCAGATATTCCAGGTGGACCAATGCACCAGGAGTTGCCAGAGAAGAAAGTCCATGGAGTTCTGACCAGAACCATGACCAACAGATTGGGAGAGAAGCTGCTGTCTGGACTGGACCTGGGATCTTGTAGGAAGGCCAAGACTGAAGATGATGAAGAGATGCAAGAGGATGTGGAAGAATTGAGGGAACTGCCTTCTCCTGAAGATGCTCCACCTGAGGATGTAGGGGAGTTGTTGAAATGGCTCTGCATAAAACAGGTGTAGATGGAAAGAGAAAGAGACATTGAGCAGAGAAGTCAAGATGCCAAATGGGTGGATACCATGAGGGTCTTGCATGCCATCAATGCAGGACAAACAGAAAGACATTAAACTGTCTAAATTTTCAGACAGTGATGATACTGAAGCCTACCTCACAATGTTTGAGAGGATCGCTCGAACATGCGCATGGCCAAGGGAACAGTGGGTTGTTTGACTGGTACAGCACCTGACAGGCAGTGCCCAGTTGGTTTATAGCCACATGGACTCCCGAAAGGCAGAGGACTATGACCATATGAAGCAGGAGATCCTCAGGCACTATGACATAAACACTGAAACCTATCACCAGAGGTTTAAAATGCAGTCACTGGATACCCCCCCCCTGCCGAGAGACTTAGGCCCATCTCAAGGAGCTCTGCTACAAATGGTTACAACCGGAGAACAAGAGCAAGGACCAGCTTCTGGAGGCTGTGATTATTGAACAGTTTATAAAGTTTTACCCCAGGATGTACAACTTTGGGTTCGGGAGCATAAGCCAGATTCTGCTGATAAAACCATCATATTGGCAGAAGACTTCCTGGCAGCCAGACCATCCAGACTCAGAGGGTTCCAAGGGACACCAGCAGCAGGTGACCACCAGCAATCTGGTAAGGAACCTTTTTACTTATAAATTGTCTAATCCAGCCCCAGAGAAAGAAGACTGGAGAGCGGGGTGGGGGTCGCATTCCAATAGGTGAGATTGTATGTTATGGGTGCCAAATGAAGGCACATTATGTAAGAAACTGTCCTAATATAAAGAAAGAGACAGCTCACATAGCCTTAGCAAACTTGAGTCACTTTATGGCTACTGTGCAGATTGGATCACAGTGGATGATGGGACTGATTGATTCAGGGAGCCGCCAGACTCTTGTGTGAATAGATCTGGTAACTGGGAATAATAAAGGACCGAATACAGCAGTCATCTGTGTGCACAGTGATACCCATTGCTACCCTGCAGCCACCATACAAATGATTGTTCAAGAAAGACACATGAGGTACAAGTGGGGTTGATACCTCATCTACCTGTGCCAGTTATTATCGGGGAAGACCACTCAGACTTTGCTTAATTTATGCATTGTCATGCCACCCAGGACTCTACTGTTGTTGTTGTAACCACCAGAGCTCAAGTGAAGAAGGGACATTTACCATATGTGTTCCCATTTGATGATGATGTTTTTGAGAAACTTGGCAAGGACCGTAAAACTAAGGTGGAGAAGAGGAAGCTACAGAAGGACTGAATTGATACCCATGCTGGTGTGCAGCCAGACTTGGAACATACTTTTAAATGTGATATGCAGCATGTGCAAAAAGCAGACCATTCACTTAACCCTTTTTTTCACAGGTGGGAAAGGGAGTGGAAAAGATGCCCCTCAGTTTCCTGTAAAACAGAGAATACTATATAGCAAATACACTAACCCCAGAACTGGAGAGGTAGTAGACCAACTAATGGTTCCAGAAAAATTCCTCTCCCAAATCATGTATTTGGTGCATGACATCCCTTTAGCAGGCCATGCAGTTAGAGATAACACCCTGAATAGGATATTACCTAGGTTTTATTGGCCTTCTATCCATGAGAACATAGCTGAGTATTGTCAAGCATGTGCTGAGTGTCAGAAGGTAGTTCAGGCAAGAAAAAGGGATAGAGTACGCTACAACCCATCCTCATTGTGACTAACCCCTTTGACAGGATAGCCATGGATGTAGTGGGCCCCCTGGAAAATAGCTCCAAGGGTAACAGATTTGTACTAGTCATATGTGATTATGCTAACCACTACCAAGAAGCTATCCCCATGAGAACTATCACAGCCCCAAGGATAGCAGAGGAGCTAGCAAAGGTGTTCAACCACATGGGAATCTTCCAAGAAATACTTACTGATCAGGGGAGTAATTTTAATGCACACCTGCTAAAAGAATTGTACAGTCTGCTGGGCATGGTAGCAGTGCTTACTTCCCCATACCTCCCACAGACCGATGGCCTCATAGAAAGGTTTAATCAGACATCAAAGAGAATGTTGAGGAAATACTGTATGTAAAAGAGGAAGGTAAAGATCGGGATAGTTACCTCCCCTATTTTCTTTTCACTTACAGAGAAATCCCTCAGGCGTCCACTGGTTTCTCGCCTTTTTCATTATTGTATGGGAGGAATCTGAGGGGGCCAATGGATGTGGTTAAAGAACACTGGAAAGAAGGGAAGGAGGTGAGACTTCTTAATGTCATAGAGTACATGACCCAATTACCCATATGCCTGGTGAGGTATATCAACTTGGCACACCAGAGATTAGAACAAAAGCAAGACTTGCAGAAAGAAAGATTCAACAAGGATTTGAAGACTAAAACATTTCAGTCAGGGGACAACATGAAATGGCTGGGCCCCTTCACCATTTTGAGGCAAACAGAAGCAGTGAACTATGAGCTTAGCATGCCTGGAAAGAGACCCACCCAGAAAATTTACCATGTGAACTTCCTTAGGAAATGGCATGAGAAGCCTAACCCCTCCCTTTATATCCATCCAGAAGTTAGGGAGTCAGAGCTGGAGATTGCCGATAAAAGGCTAGAGCAGTCAGGATCCTTGGAGGAGATTCAGATAAACACTGAATTGGAGCCTCAGCAACAGAAAGATTTGCAGGGGGTATTACAAGAATTTGAGCCAATATTCACAAATGTCCCAGGGCGGGCCAAAGGAATTGTGCACACCATAACCGCCACGCAAGACAAGTCCATACACCAAAAGCCTTACAGACTGCCCATGAAGGTGAGGGATGAGGTGATTCAGGAAGTTAAAAAAATGGATCAGTTGGGCATAATTGTGCCCTCAAAGAGTGCTTGGTCTTCACCCATGGTCATAGTGGACCAGAAAGAGGGTGGGATACG
The DNA here is from genome assembly GCA_016271365.2 of Neoceratodus forsteri. Lineage (NCBI taxonomy): Eukaryota > Metazoa > Chordata > Ceratodontiformes > Ceratodontidae > Neoceratodus > Neoceratodus forsteri. Next base: position 984,478,430 of record CM057449.1, read on the forward strand.
TCTATGCCTAGATTTTATAAAGCTTAACAACATGTCACTATTCGATGGCTACCCAATACCCCAATTAGATGACATCATTGACAGGCTAAGCAATGCACAGTATATCTCCACCCTGGACCTTACTAAGGGATATTGGTAAATCCCCTTGTCACCTGATTCACAAGATAAAACCGCATTTAGCACCTCAATTGGTTTATACCAGTTTGACACAATGCCATTTGGACTACATGGGGCCCCAGCCACTTTTCAGCATTTAATGGACCACATTCTAAGACCACACACTGAGTACTGTTCGGCTTATTTTGATGATCTGGTCATATTCATTCCTGACTGGGAAACCCATGTTAGACACCTGTCCCAGGTATTGCATGCAATAAAGGAGTCAGGAGTAACCATTAACCCTGCTAAGTGTACCCTAGCAAAGGCTGAGACAAGATACCTAGGGTTGATTTTAGGAAATGGACAAGTGAAACCCAATGTAGAGAAGATTACAGCAGTAGCAAACAGCCTAATACCTACAACAAGAAAGCATGTGAGATCTTTCCTAGGCTTAGCTGGTTATTACCAGAGATTTGTGCCTAATTTCTTAGCCATTGCTAGTCCTTTGACTGATCTCACTAAAAAGAGGTGCCCAAATAAAGTTCAGTGGACCCCTATTTGTGATGAGGCATTTAGGAATATCAAGGCAATTCTATGTACAGCTCCTGTATTGAAAAAGCCCTGACTTCAACCAAGTGTTTGAGGTTCAAACTGATGCATCAGAGAATGGTATTGGGGCAGTCTTATCTCAGAAAATAGATGGAGAAGAACATCCGATCATGTATATCAGCAGGAAGCTACATGACAGCGAGAGAAGATATGCTGCCATGGAGAAAGAATGCTTAGCTCTGAAGTGTGCTATTGAGTCTCTGAAATATTACTTGTGGGGGGCTGAATTTAAGCTTGTAACTGATCACAACTCCCTCTGCTGGTTGCACCAAATGAGAGAAAAATCCCCCATATAATGCAGTGGTACATAACTCTTCAGCCTTATTGATTTACTGTGTCCCACAGAGCAGGGACAAAACATGTAAATGTTGATTTCATGTCTAGGGATGGTGCAGTAATTCATGTCAGTGAAATATGACCTATTTTCCTTAAAAGGAGATAGTTCAAGGAAGGTACCGTTAGTCTCTGTTGAGAAATGTGTTAATACCCCAGGGTAAAAAATGATGATATCCACTATGTTTAAGATAGAATGTTTATCGTTAATAGGGACCCTGAGACAGAGCTTCTGAAGATGGATGAGTGGAAGCCCCATCCCTTTCTGGGACAGGAAGGTGGTAAGCAGTCTGCAATAACTGCTTCTCTCTTAAGGTGGGGGATATGTGACAGGGAGCACCTGCCGTTCTTGAGGACCTTTTCTTAAATCTGTTGCAACAGTTCTTCTATTTCTTAGCCTAATCTATCCTTTACAATTTCTAGTCCATAAGTTTGGTCACCTATAGGCACCCCCTTCCCTTTCTTGACTATGCTATAGTGTCCTCTTCAATTTTCCTTTTCCCTCTCAGGTCCTCAAACAGGGAGATTACTGTGGTGACTTCCAAGCATATGTAAAACAGGTTGTGTTTATCATTGTTGGATTTAGTATGTAATAGCACTTTGTCATATAAAAACCCTTGATGTATATACCTTATGTTTATGAAACCTGAAAATGTTGAAAATACCATGGCACTAGGTGTTTTTGATAATGGTAAAAAGTACTAGGTGACTATTTTAAAGATTAAGTTAGTTGTGCTATGTAAAATGAATGTACATTGCTGGAAGTTGAACAAGTCTGAAATGTCATGGTGATTTACATATATCCCATATGCTTTGCATTATGGAAGTATGTGTGATTTTGTGTTTCTTTGAAACTTGGCTTATTGGCAATGCCCTTTGGGGTAACCCATGTTTCAGTGCTTCTGCACTGAGGTTCTTTGTCTTTAGCATGCACCACCCTTACCTGCCTACCTGATCTACTGATCACGCTGCTCAATATATCATCAACTGCGCCCTGCAATGTACAATTACCTGGACGCCATGCTCGATGCATCCCAGCAACCTATAATTACCGCCAAGCTAGATTCCTTGATCTCCTACTTCTCCTCCTGCTAGTTGGTGATGCACACCCCAACCCTGGTCCCCCTACAACGAACTCTCCTACCACCCTTCACACACCCTCCACTCCCCTAGCCCTCCCGAATGGCCTAAAAATTATCCCCCTAAATTTCCGCAGCCTTACCAACAAGCTACCCTTACTGCAGGTCATGGCCCTGGAGTATAAACCTGACGTCATCATCATCTCTGAAACTTGGCTCTCGGGCCATATCACAGACCAAGAAGTCCTTATACCTGGATTCACTACAACTAGAATGGACAGACAAGGAAGAGGTGGTGGAGTGGCAATCTATGTCTCTACCTCCCTACAACACACAGTCTTGTTGAAAGTCACATCTCCCTCCTCCCACGAAGCTATCCTCCTCAACATAAAGCTTCCATACTCCTGCTCTCTATTTGTCGCAGGAATATACTGCAGTTTGGGCCAGCCCTCCTCCCAAGTCACAGATCTGATCAAGAAAATAACAGCCCTTGCCCACTCTGATGAGCTGTACATACTGGGCGACCCTAACATAAATTAGCTGTCCAACACACTAGCCAAAACTCGCTCTGACATTGAGTCACTAAACCTGACTCAACTAATACAGGAACCTACTCACATGAACCACAGAAGAAATAACCATTCCCTTCTGGACCTAGTCCTCACATCACACCCCCACAGGGTCAAGGCTGCTGGCCTACTACCTGATGCATTAAGTGATCATCATCCTGTATACATGGTTCACAAAATACACAGGCAAAAAATACCCCACAAGGTCCACTTAACATGCACCTACTCCTCCCTGGACACTCTGCCTCTGCACCATGACCTCACCAACACTGACTGGTCCCCACTTGCCATCTGCATCACTATCGATGTGGCTCGCCAACTGTTCTGTGATAAGTTCCTCCATATTTGGAACCAACACGCTCCACTGAGTAAAATCAGAGTCCAGGGAAACCACCTGCCCTGGCTAACTCCTGAGCTCCTATCCTGTCAAAGAGCCCGTGACGCTGCTTGGCATAAGCACAAGGTAACCAAATGCCCCAGAGACCTCCAACGATACAAGGAGCTTTGAAATAAGTGCACCAAAGCTATCTGGCTGTCCAAATCTGAACACTACCAGGCTAACTTCCATGCCAACACAATCAAGCATTCCAAATTCTGGAAAGTTGTCTAGTCCCTCTTTTCCCCGTCCAGCAAGCCTCCCACTCCTACCATTAGGCAAAATCTCTCTGACATCTCTGATCCACTGGCAGTCACTGACTGCTTTAACTCCCATTTCACGGCCTGCACTGCAATGCTCCAAATGGCCCCCCTGATGCACTTACACTCCATCGTAGGCCTACCCCACTCCCTGCTTTCCCCTCCCCTCCTCTACTCTGCCAATCCCCCTCCTCCTACCCCTTTCTACATCACCCATATCTCCCCTGCTGCTGCATTCCAAGCTCTGCAGTCTATCAACCCTGCTAAAGGCTCCTTCCCCCGAGATAGCCTGGATCCTAAGCTCCTCTCTCTGTCTGCTCCTGCCATAGCCTATCCTGTATCCATCTTGCTCAACCTCTCCTTTGTCTCTTCTACTGTCCCTGCAGCTTGGAAACACACTAAAGTTCTACCACTCCCCAAAGGGGGAGATCCCTCCTCCCCTAGTAACTATCATCCTGTCTCTCTTTTTCCCACTCTGGCTAAATTCCAGGAGCATATAGTACTTGAGCAACTCTCCTCCTACATTATTGACTCCTTCTTTCTCAATCCATTCCAAGCTGGTTTTAGAAAACACCACTCCACTGCCACCTCGCTCTTATGCCTGACTGACACTATCTCCTCAGGCATGGACAAAGGCCATATAACCTCAGCTATTCTTATTGACCTGGCCAAGGCCTATGACACGGTGTCACACCCTATACTCCTATCCTGCCTCAGGATCACTGGTCTCTCCCCTAATGTCACTGAATGGTTCAAATCCTATTTGTCGGGTAAAACTCAATCTGTTTGCATAGCTGATGCCATCTCCTCTCCCCTCCCCACTACCATGGGAGTTCCCCAGAGTTCGGTACTTGGACCAAACCTTTTTTCAGTCTTCCTCAACAACTTCCCTCAGGTCTGCTTATCATCTGACATACACATGTATGCAGATGACACTGTGCTGTTCACAACTGATAATTCGGTCACTGATGTCACTGCCAGGCTTCAGCTATATTTCAAAAAGGTACACCAATGGCTAAGCAGGCACCACCTCTTCCTAAACTCAAAGAAAACAGTCTCCATGACATTCAATACTAGGCAGAGGCTGGCAAGGCTTCCCTCCTTACTCAGCTTCTTCACCATAGATGGAACTGTATTAGGAGACACCGCTTCCTTCCGCTACCTAGGAGTTTGGCTCGATAGGAACCTAAACTTCTCCATCCACATTGATATTATCCTAAAGAAACTCTGGCCTAAGCTAGGAGCCCTCTACCATAGCAGTAGTAGTATCCCACATCTGGCTAGGTGGGAATTGGTACATAAAATGATACTGCCAACCTTCGACTATTGTGATGTCGTGTATGGAGCTGCCCCGCAATCTTCCTTATCCAGGCTCGAACCTCTCTACAACTCCTTCTGCCGGTTTGCCCTAGACGCCCCTGCTCTGACACATCATTGCACCCTCTACCACTTCCTAAATTTTCCATCTCTTGCCGACAGGAGAACACTGCACAAGGCAAAATTTACCTCTAAATTCTGGCTAGGCTCACTCCCATGCTACCTAGCTGCCTCCTTATCTGCCACTCACCCATCCAAATACACCCTCCAATCTGAGGACACCTGCTTGCTGAATATACCTTACAGAAATACTACATCTGGTCAATCGGCATTCTTCTATTGCCTGCCAAAGCTCTGGAACCAACTGCCAACCCAAATCCACCACTCCTCCTCAGCCTACTCCCTCTCTTCAGCCCTAGCAAACTACCTAGTGATGAACTGCAACTGCACCTAGCCCCTGTGGCCCTGCCAAACCTGCTGGTATTATACCTCCCCTACCTCCAGCTGGGCCACATATGTCTATCCCAAATCCCTCATGCAAACCTGCATTTTTTTCTCCAACTTAGTGCTTCCTTCACCTTTACTTCCCAACCCCTTGTCCATCCCTACTATCCCCCCTGTCAGTCACTCAAATGTGTACTAATCTAGAAATGTTGTTTTAGCCATTGTTTGATTGTAAACTGTTCAGTTCTGCTCATACATATACATGTATATATATTGTTAACCTAGTTGCTATGTATGTATCATGTTATATTACTCTTTGTCCCAATCCCTTCCCCCAGGACGTACCACGAGAAGACCTTTTTGCTCATTGTAACCTTCCTAGAGAAACATTTCAATAAATAAATAAATAAATAGCTTGCTTCTTTGTTTTTTATTTGAGTCCCCACCACCCAAGCAAACAAGGCCCGCACATGGGTGGAGGCTGAATCTCAACCGCTAAGTTAGATCAGAGATCAGTGTCAGTAGGTGCTGGTTAAGTGCAGAGAAAAGACATACATAGTCTGTTGTTGCAAACTGATATACTGAAGAAGAGATATGTTATTGCTTGAGGTTATCTACTGTATTTTGAATAAACATCACACAGAGATTGTGTATTGAACTTGAAGTTCCATGCCTGGTCCATCTGTTATCCCACAACCCCTCCACACTAATCTCTACCTCCCAGTGGAGGTGCATAATCATCTGACTCAGGTCCAGTACCACTAATCACTAGTGACTATTTTTGATATTATTCAACTCCACCGTGCTTGCTCACTGGTGTTGCTGGGGTTGAGGAAATTTCGGATAACAGATCTTAGCTCTGGCTGCTGCCTCACTGAACTAAAAGAGCAGCCAAATCAAGTGTTGCAAGCATTTTTTTTAACAGTGCCATCTACAGTCACACACTGCAGACACACTACTACTTCCTGCATCTATACCATGCCCTCATCCACCTTGACCTGTGGTCACCACTACTGCCTTTACTGCCTGTCCTCCCTGTCTACCATTTCCTTTCCTTTGTCCACTCATTCTAATGTGGTAATGTGTAGTAGTACCAGTGGCTGGAACAATAATACAAATACTGCAAATAGTCAAATAGTTACGATCAAATGAAACAAAAACTCAGAATGATAAGAAAGGGTTAAAGTATTATGGAAAATAATAATCAAAACTATCATCAACTACCTGCCAGAGCCCTGGATAGACATTAGTATTTTAGCAGCACTGGAATGCTGAGAGTGTACAGAAATTATGGGACTTAAGAAAAAATGGGAAATTAGATTTTCGGGACTTGAGAAAAATGCATTGTCTGAGAGTGATGGTGAAAACTGAAAATGCACTGAAAGTTTCTGAAACTAAAGCTGTTGCTGGGTGCAGACAAAATCCTGCACCCCACACACCAACACTAGTCCTGCACAGATGCACCACACAAAAATAGAAAGGAAACAAGTTAGCTAAACTATAGACAAAAATGTTCAGAATTAAGTCTGCAGATGCAGAACACCAAATAGAACATGGTATTTAAAAAAGGTTGTTTTATGCAATGAACAGCAGTACAAAGTGAGTCAAAACTGAGCTCCAAGTACAGTGCAGAGCCTGTCTCCTGAACACACTTCCTAGAACTGCACACAGCACAGCTCTTCTGATCTGTTTCCTGCTGCATTATAACCATGTGATCTGTAGGTCACATGGTGCAGCAACACCACTGAAAGATGCAGCCATTCTGCAAAATTTCAATGAACTTATCCACTTGCTGGAGACCCCCATGGTTTGATGGGGAGCTTAAGTAGTTGAAGATTAAGGGACAGAAGTTGGAGCATTGCTGGAGGATGTCCAGGTTGATGGAGGACAAATTGGCTTTAAAGTCACATTATAGTGACTATCAAAGGGCAATCTCCCAAAAAAAGGTGGATTTTCTGTCTAGGGAGATTGCTGCAGCAGGGAACAGACTATCTCTGCTCTTCCGCACGGTAGACAGGTTGTTACACCTGGCCTGTCTCCATCCGGGGGAGCTAGTTCAAGCACTAGGTATGAAGAGTTCACTCTGTTCTTTGCTGATAAGGTGTCCTCTATCAGATCCAATATCTCCTCTGGGGTCACTCAATTGGCTTGCAAGGACAAACCAGTGGCATGGAGGGGCATCCTCTTGTGTGGAGTGAGTCTGACCCAGTTGAAGTGGATGAGGTGAGTGAGATAGTCTTAAAGTCACGGCCAACCTATTGTGAACTAGACTCAACTCCAACCCAACTTTTGGTCAGTTGTACTGGCCAGATTGGACCTGTGGTTGCTGAGATCATCTGGTGTTCACTGGGGAGTGAGGTCTTCTCAGCAGCCTTGAAAGAGGCCCTGGTGAGACTCCTCTTGAAGAAACCCTTTTTGAATCCAGACTATCTCACCAACTACAGGCCGGTCTCAAACCTCTGATTTTTTGGGAAGGTTTTGGAGAAAGTGGTGGCTGGTCAGCCTGACACTCATCTCTCTTCCTTTGCCATTTTCAAGTTATTCCAGTCTGTATTTAGACTTGGGCATAGTACAGAGACCGCTCTAGTGAGGATGCTGAATGATCTCCTTAGATCAAGGATAGGGGAGAGTGATCTGTTCTTGTTCTCCTCAATCTCCCTGTGGCATTTGACACCATGGACCATGAAGTGCTGTTGGACCACCCACGGAACTGGTGTGGACTAACTGGAAATGTCATCAACTAGTTTAGGTCCTACCTCATGGGCAGAATGCAAAGGGTGATGATGGGGTTATCCTCATCCAGCCCAATGCCTCTGTACTGTAGAGTTCTGCAAGGCTCGATCCTGTAGCCTCTTTTGTTCACAGTGTATATGCTGCCTTTGGGAGATGTTATCAGATGGTATGATCTGGGTTTTCATTGCTGTGCCAATGATACCCAACTATACCTGTTCTGTGTACTCGGGAGCCAGATGCTGGTCTCTGTATTTAACACATGCCTGGCCAAGATCCAGGACTGGATGACTCAAAACTGGTTATGACTTGATCCAGATAAGATGGAGGTATTGGTGGTGTAGCTGGGTCATTGATGGGGTGGAGGGGTGCTGGGGACTGACCTGGGTCTTAGACAAGGTGGCTCATCCCTGACCCCCTCCACACAGGTTAGGGATCTGGCTGTGATATGTGACAATGGCCTGACACTTGATGCTCAGGTGTCGGCCATTGTCTAAAGTGGTTTTCACCACCCAAGGAACATTGCCGTCATCCATTCCCTGGTAACGCCTGATGACTTTGCCATCCTGATACACGCCTTTGTCATGTCGAGTTTGGACTACTGTAATGCCTTGTACTGGGGGCTTTCAGGAGGTAATCTTCACTGTCTGCGGCTGGTGTAGAATGCAGCAGCCAGGCTATTGACAGGTGTGTCTAGATCTGAACATATTATGCAGGTTCTCTGCAGGCTACATTGGCTGCCGATAAGGTGGAAGATTGCCTTCAAGGTTGTATTACTGACATTTAAAGCCCTACACAGTTGGGTACTGGACTATCTGCAAGACCTCCTGGTTCCACACTGCCTGACACCCTCTTTGCTCCTCCGAGAGTGGCCTCTTGGTGGTTCCCAGGGCAAGGCTGCAGCTTTTTTCTGGAAAAGAAGAGGGATGCAGGGAAAGCAGTCAGGAGCACAAAGGTGCAAATGGAGGAAGATTATCCCAGGCAATTAAGAAAGGAGACAAGACCTTTTTCAGATACCTTAGTGAAAGAAAGAAGACCAGGGTGGGATTGGGAGGTTAAAAAGGGAAGGAGGGGTATGTGTGGAGGGAGACCAAGAAAAGGCAGCAATGCTGAACACATATTTTTGTTCAGTATTCACAGAAGAAAGGGAAGGAGAAGAATCACTATTGGGCAATAGGGGCACCAATGTGAGTGAGGTGGATACCAGCCCATTTATGGAGGAAAGATTCCTAAAGGAACCCAAGAATCTGAAAGGTGACAAGGCTATGGGACCAGATGGCATATATACCAGAATATTAAAAAAACTTAGAGAGGTGCTAGCAGCACCACTAACAGCCCTAGACAACAAATTGATCGAGGCAGGGTGATTCCAGGGGACTGGAGGAGGGAAAATGTAGTCCCTCTCCACAAAAGTTGGAATAGGGAAGAGGCTGGCAACTATAGGCCAGTCAGCCTGACCTCGATGGTGGGGAAATTAATGGATTCACTGCTAAAGGAAAGGACTGTGATATTTCTTGAATCCAGCTGCACACAGGATCAGGGCAGCATGGATTCACAGAAGGAAGGTCTTGTCAAACAAATCTGATAGATTTCTTTGACTGGATGACCAGGGAAGTAGATGAGGGAGGGGCGGTGGATGTGGCCCACCTAGATTTCACAAGGCCTTCAACACTGTCCCACGTAGGAGGTTGGTAAATAAGTTGGGCAGCCTGGGAGTGGGCTCCAAGGTTGTAAACTGGGTCAGAAACTAGTTGAGTGACAGGACACAGAGGGTGGTGGTAAATGGTATTCAGTCCGGGGGGGGGTGACTAGTGGGGTGTCACAGGGATCAGTGTTGGGGCCAATCCTCTTTACTGTCTTCATAAGCAACATTGCAGAAGGGCTGGAGGGGAAGGAATGCTTCTTTGCAGATAACACTAAGATCTGAAAAAGGGTCTACACTCTGGGGAGGGGGCTGAAAAACTGAGAAAGAACCTAAACATGATTGGGGAGTGATCAAGAGTGTGGTGACTAAGATTCAATGTAAAGAAGTGTAAACTTGTGCATTTGGGGCACAGAAATCAAGGAAGGAGTGCAAGATGAGGGAACGGGTACTGATGGCCATCAATCAAGAAAGGGACCTGGGGGTAATCATATCTGATGACCTAAAGGTAACCAAACAATGTGAGAAGGCTATGGGGAGAGCCAATGGGATGCCATGGTGCATAGGGAGAGGTATCACCAGCAGAAAAAAGGATGTAGTTATGCCACTGTACAGATCACTAGTGAAACCTCATCTGGAGTATTGTGTCCAGTTTTGGAAGCCGCATCTGCAGAAGGACAGAAACAAAACAGAGGTAGTCCAGAGAAGGACAACAAAAATTGTGCAAGCAATGCACCAAATGTCATATGAGAAAAGCCGAGAAGACCTCAATATGTATTCCCTGAAGGCCGGGGGGGGGGTATGATAGAGACATTCAAGAACCTTAGGGGTATAAACAAGATACAGGATGGTAGCATCTTTCAAAAAAGAAGGTGTACAAGATCAAGAGGGCATGATATTAGGCTAGAGGGGGTAGGCTCGGGGCAATGTGAGGAAATAATTTTTCACAGACAGAGTAGTGAGTAGATGCTTGGAACAGCCTTCCTGCAGAGGTGGTGGGGGCAAAAACTGTAGGGGAATTCAGAAATGTATGGGATAGACATGAGAGTACTCTTGCAGTGGGGAAGAGAGGGTCAGCCACAGATCAACTACTGTAGGGTTTGTGGTATTGCATTAGTTAGGGAAAAGGGGCAGACTAGGTGGGCCACATGGTCCTTCTCTGCCGTCACCTTCTATGTTTCTATGTTTTGGGAGATTGTGCTTTCTCCATGGCCACACTTGCCCTGTGGAACTTGTCCCTGGGGTATCTTAGAGAGGCCCCCTCTGTGGAAGCCTTTAAGAGGGAGCTCAAGATGTTTTTATTTGAGCAAGCATTTGATTTGCTATAACAAGAAATACTTATGCATTATATTACCTGTCCTTTTTATTTATCAATGTCATGATCTGTATTTTAACTATGTTTATGCTCAGTAATTTAATTTTATGTATGTTTAGGATGAATGTTTTTACTGTTGTATTAGATTTTATGCAGTGTACAGCACTCCGAGTCCCCGGGAAGGGGCACTTTATAAATTAAGTTTATCTATCTATCTATCTATCTATCTATCTATCTATCTATCTATCTATCTATCTATCTAACTTCACCAACAAAGCTGTACATTGCAACTTAGCAATGTTAACAGCAAAGTGCGCATAACTTCACAAAGTTATTGCAAATTGAAGTTTTCCAAACTTCGCACACCCCTACCCATCCTCAGTCTCAACCACTGGTGGTCAGAATCCCTACCACTATTTCTCTGCTCAGTTTGTCACAGCCAACAGTGCCCCCCCACCCATCAAGTGCTCATGATCACAGCGTCTTGCTTTCCTTACTCCTTGGTTTCTTTCTCGCCTCTGTACCTGTAAGGTTCCTTCAACTGCCTCTCAAGCCTGACAGTGTACCTCTTGAGATCATCAATAATTAGATTAGATCAATGGTTTTGTATCCTAACAAATAAAAGGAATAAACGAAAATGTTGAGGATCTGACGTAAAGTTTTAATTACTGTATTATTTTCCTGTTTCTTCATATCCATTAAGCATAACATTAGGTTTTTATCTCTTGCAGCTTGCACTAATTGAAAGCAAACTTCCTGGGCATTTGTAGGTGAGTGCTTTTGAATCAGTCACTTGGAAATGAGAACATGTCCTCATAAGACATTTACTTCAAGTGGTGCCCCTCCAGTTGCTGCTATAGTGAAAGATCCACTTCAGCTCTCAGATGAAGACTGTATAATCCTGAGATACAGGCAATTAGCTTTCATATCTAATAATCAGTTTCTGCCCAGGCCTCTTGGATGTTACGTAAAAGGTAAGAACAAAAATGGCAGTTTTTTGCTTGAATAGCACCTGTCATACATACAATGTTCCTCAAAAACACTTTGCAATAAAGAGTATAACATAAATGATTCAGAAAAAAATACACAATAGACTTCTTTTCAGATAAAAGCAGGCAATAGCTGAATGTATCCTGCTGCCTCCCCTAACACACTCAGTAATAAGAAATGTCATCTAAAAGAGAGGAAAATGTTTGATAAATATATATATAAAAGTCTTAAAATATTTTCTGCATTCTGCAGGGAGCAAATAAAAAAGAAAAGATGTAATGGTAAAGTGCATGTTAATATAGGCATTTGTACTTTGCTGCAATCTAGATAGTAGTGACTTACAGCAAATCTGTAAAGGTAGAATATAGTCATCTATATGATCAGTAATAAAGGCTAGAGCAGTGCAATATAAGCAGTAGCTGCAAAATCCAAAGAAGGGCAGGATTGACAATATTTGAAGGGCTTGCCCATGGTTTGATAAGGCAGCAGATGACATTTGTCATGACTTCCCCCATCCAAATGGTACTTGAATTGTGCATGATCAAACATCCTTCAGCATTTGGTATGTTGCTGTAGCCTGCACTCCAGCCCATCCTGTCCATTCTCCTTTTAGACATAGAAACATAGAATTTGATGGCAGATAAGGACCGCTAGGCCCATCTAGTCTGCCCATTTCCCTGCCTACAGGATAGGCCACAGATTCTAGTTAACCAACAGCCTATTTCTTCCTACCCCCCCACAAGAATTTCCTTATGTCTGTCCCATGCATTCTTGAATTCTCCCACAGTTTTAGACCCCACAACCTCCTCAGGAAGGCTGTTCCATGCATCCACTACCCTCTCTGTGAAATAATACTTCCTCACATTGCCCCTGAACCACCCGCCTTCTGTCTTTAAATTGTGTCCCCTTGTTCTTGCAAGTCTCTTTTTCTGAAAGATGCTACCCTCTTGGACTTTGTTGATTCCACTGAGGTACTTAAAAGTTTCTATCATGTCCCCCCTCCCTTCTTTCCTCAAGGGTATACATATTAAGCTCCTTTAGTCTCTCCTCATACGGCTTCTCTTGCAGACCCTGCACCATTTTAGTTGCCCTCCTCTGGACTACCTCTATCCTGTCTAAAATTTATTTGCCATCACCTTATGGCTGCAGCTTAGGACATTCCTAGAGGAGAGGCAACTCCATTAAGAAGAGGAAAATTGCAGTTATTGGTAAATAACAAATACAGACGAAGCTGCTTAATAGAGGCACAGTGGTAGCAGGTGTTTTGTCCCGATTAAGCAACGGTCCATATTAACAGAAGTCCCTATTTTATGTTGTGGCCAGTCTTGGAGCTCGTTTTACCCATGCTGATTCCCGATGTACAGTTTTATACAGGGTACTTACTAATCAGTGATCACTCTTTCAACTGATTTGCTGATTTGCTACTTGCTATTCAAGTATGCTGAGATTGTTAAACAGAGATTAGCAGAGGTTAGTGGTCCCAGTAAAGCAGCAGCAGCAGCAGCAGGAAAGAAGGAACCACAAGAAATGCGAGAATCAGCAAACTGCAAAAAAAAGTAAACTCACTTACAGAGGTAAGTAATCCCAATACAGCTGTCTTACAGCAACAGGGGGAGGGAACCACAAGAATCAGCTAACAGAGGTGACTGATGGAAAGAAAACTCACTTGCTGGTGGGGCGTAAACAGTAGCAACAATTAAATTAAAAAAAAAACTCTGGTATGAGGAAGCTTGTCTATGAGGGGAGGGACCCACCAGAATCAGCAGGTAGAGTCAAATTATTAGTTTTTTTTTTAATTTTATGTATTCAACTGTGGTAGAAGGAGAAATCAGCAAACAGATGGAGACAAACAATAGCACAGGATGCACAGATGCTGAGCGGGAAGCAGGGGATGAGCAATTCACACATTCACACATACTCAGCAGCACATCACTGCCTGCTCAGCCTGTGAATTATCCCGTGGATCATCCCATTAATCCAGCATCCCCATCCTGTTAATCAGATACTAGGTCCATAGGAAAGTACAACCACTTAATCAGTTCCCGGGAAGGGGAGGTGTCCCAATAAAGCAGACATCCTGATCCACGTCCCGGCTAAGTGGCTTCTACTGTAAAAGAAATTGCATAAGTATATGTACAGGTAGATAACATATATTCATTACAGAATGTTAACATTAGAAAAATAAAATTGCCTGAGCTGTGTAGAAATTTGCTTTATAACAGAGAATTTCTTAAATTAAAAACTGTGGATGACATATGATCATCCTGAATAATTTTATGTTGAAAATAGTCATCCACGTTGTCCAGAATTCATTGTTTTCCTCACCAATCACCTTGAAGGTTTGACCATCTTTGTGGGTGGAGAAGATTCTTCTGGCTGGGCAGATCAAACTTTGCAGAAACACTTGGCATTATCCTATTAAAGGGCTAGAGGGAGAGCCATTCCATCCAAATTTCTGCCTTAACCGGATACCAGATTCAGGAGTGATCATAACCATAATAAACTATATCTCAGGCCAAGAGCAATGACATCCAAGGTCTTGATTTCCCAACATTTTTCACCATGTTGGGGAGGGGGGGTTATCATTTCTGTGCTGAAGTTCATAACATTAATATTAATTTACACTGATAGTTGGAGCTGGATAACGGTCCTTCGTTTCTATCCTCTTCAGTGCTGGTACTCCCTTCTGCAGACGTGTGTCTCCTCTCTTTTGGGAAATAAGTGCATGTCTTTTCATTCATCTGCTGTTTTGGATTTCCTTCCCTAAGATAAATTTTGTCTAAGGTGACCTCATCACTGCAGCACCTTGAGCCATATAACCCTCCTTAAGAGGGCTTCAGTGTCTTGACAGGCCCTCCAAAAGGGTGATAGTCCCTGTAGCAGGGACAGAGAGAGCATAAGCCAAAGTTACATGTTGCACAAACCTTTTACATGCTACTTACCAGACTAACTCCATTCCATCCTTAAATCATATGCTTCCAACTGAACCCTGCCAAGCTTCCCTGTGTTTCCCAAGCATTCCTACATATAGAGGTGTGTGACGTTGACTAACTTTTCTTCATGGATTAATATGCAAATTCACTGTAGTTCATGAGGTTCCAATTTGCAGTACTGGACAAACTTTGCAAATAGTGAATTTGGTAACTTCACAGGTGAAGTTGAAAAGTTGGGCCCACAGGCAAAGTTTGCAATGTACCAGTGGAATGGAGCTCACACCAGGGACTGCAATAAGCTGCATGCCATGCATTCAGGGCAGTCGTATGAAGGGAGTTGGAGAGGAATCTGTTCCTGCTTATTGGAACAAAAAAACTTTAAAACTACTCTGAAAATAGAGTATTTTGAACCAGATTACTCACAGAAAATACCCAGAGTGCCATGGGCAGCTGGATTACCATTGTTTGTTCGTAGTTTTACAGATGTATTTAGTTGAAAGTATTTGAAAGGGATGATGTTGTTTTGTCTAGTGCAAGGTTTCTCAGATGGTGAGGCCAGCCTTCCTGGGGAGCCTCTGACCTGTTCCAAGCAAGTCTGAAAAAGCACTGTATTCAATTTTGAGTTTTAGGTATTTTCTGTGAAGGAATGAGGCAAACTGAAAGAGGATAATAGTAGATGAATTTATGTATTTATATAGCAGTGACCAGGAAAGGCACACTGAACCAAAGCGCCTTTCAAGTGTAGCCAGGGTCCAGAAGGGTAGGGAGTAAATAGAGTTCAATAGGTATCTGCGAAACAGTCATGCAATACAAAATGAATAACAGTGCAAACAAGAAGGAACAGTGAACAAATAATGAGAGCTAACAATTGACCAATTAGACTGGTGGAAAAAGAGTCCAAATACAAGGGTTAATCAGATATATATTAAGAGCAAAAGCAGGAAGGAGCAAAAGAATCCCTGAGAACTTGCTTAATGGCAGGATGAGGGGGAGAAGCAGAGGGTGAGGTGGGAAGAAGTTTATTCTAGATAGAGGAGGAACAGAGAACAGAATCTGACCCATGTAGGTATTGCAACAAGGGTTAACAATGGTTTGAGAGTCAAAATACCAGAGCAAGTAGGTTGATCTGGAGTGGGGGGGGGGTTACTATGTGGGGTAACAATGAATACATGCATTTGTCAATGCTGAATGTTTCCTTGCATGGCGTATGTGGTAGGGGTGTATTTAAGTTCTAAGCCTGCATTTGGAAATTTCAACGTAGCCTCATAACTTTGTTTTTTTAATTTCCTGGGGATGCTGCTGTACCTGGTTCACATAGTAAAATAAATAAAAAAAGAAGTCAATAAAAACATCTTTATTTTTTTTTTCTTTTTTGCAGATTTGGTCATGTATTTTTATCATTATTCAATACAAAGTCAATGTCAGTCAAATGTTACCCACAGATCAGGTAGATAAATGTCCAAACAATTTGATCTGATTAAAAAGGGCATCATTCAAATAGCAATGATGACCTCTAGATACCCTCTATCCATGTTGAGTATACTCTCAGAATTGTGGGAGTCAGATACAATACACAAATTTTGACATGAGCATATTACCACAGCTAGGTCATCTGGTACTTTCTGAAAAAAAGCAGCACATTTTCCATGTAAGTGAAAAATGGAGGCTAGTCTAAAGAATGTATACACACACACACACACACACCGGAACCCAGCTGATGGTCAAAAACATATGAATAAAATATAAATTCAGCTGCAGGATAACATTTTTTAAGGTGATGAGCTAGCAGCAACAAATCAGCTTCTGTGTAGCCTCCAATATTTCACATGCATGTGCTCTGTCAAGGCTGCAGCTTCTCACCCGCACCAGTGTTAAATAGCCTTAATTTTAAGTGCAAGTGCATAAATACAAGTACCATACCCTTGACTGACAGGCAGGATACATAGTATATAAAGACAGTGACACAAAAGCAACTCCAAAAGGTGCAAAGGAAGAGGAAAAAGGCTCTGGCTGTCCATATCACTAAGTCTGGACCTGGTCATATATTTAAATTCAAGGGGTGGAGAGATTTACCTTGGGGCCCAGGAAAGGAAGGGGGCTAGACAGCACACTCCTAAAAAGAGAAACCTTCTGGCAATTCAAACTAAAAATAGAAAAAAAGGGTTTGAATGCCCGACAGTTTAAATTGTCCCGGATTCCCCCCTTTTCCCTCACAAAAGACAGAGACCATTGTTTGTTGTGCTCAGATTGGCAATTAATTTATTTATATTCATAAATCCATATTCCATTTCTCATTTCTTTATTATCATATTTCCATAATTTCCATTTATTTCCATCCATATATCATTCTCTGATTATCCATCCCCCAAGCGAAAACCTGGGTGCCTTCTTCTTCTCCTTTTCTGTTAGGTAACGGTGAAACCCGAGATGGCTTTCTCCTTCCTCTTCTTCCTCCTCTTGTGTTATTCCTTTTTCTTCCCCCTCCCATCCTCCCCCTTTTCCCCCTGCCATCCACCTTGGCAGCCCATATCATATTATCACCTGCCATCCACCTTTGGCAGTCCATAACCATATTATCACCTGCCATACACCTTGGCAGTCCATAACTCATATTATCACTTGCCATTCACCTTTGGCAGTCCACTGTCCTACCAGACGCGTCTGTCATCCACCTTGACAGACCCACCATACAGCCCCAAATTGACTGTCTTTCCCTCGTACTCTGTCTAGTAGGGCGGGTGGGAGGAATCAAAATTCCAGCAAAAAGTGGCTGAGGCCCCCTTGTGCTGTCCCTTATGTACCTCCCTTCTCCCCTCTCCTTCCTGCTACCTGTCCATTGTTCTGGCTCTTGGCCCCTCCTCTTCCTTCTCCCCTCCCCTTCTGAGCACAACCATTCCCTAAAGAAGGGAAGGGGTGTACCAGGACAACATGGTCTGCCCCTTAAAGGGCAAACTCCATTGTCCCGGATTCCCCCCTTTTCCCTCACAAAAGACAGAGACCATTGTTAGTTGTTGTGCTCAGATTGGCAATTAATTTATTTATATTCATAAATCCATATTCCATTTCTCATTTCTTTATTATCATAATTCCATAATTTCCATTTATTTCTATTCATATATCACTCTCTGATTATCCATCCCCCAGGTGAAAACCTGGGTGCCTTCTTCTTCTTCTCCTTTTCTGTTAGGTAACGGTGAAAACTGAAACCGCTTTCTCCTTCATCTTCTTCCTCCTCTTGTGTTATTCCTTTTTTCTTCCCCCCTCCTGTCCTCCCCCCCCTTTTCCCCACTAGCCAGTCTCCAGCTTGCGTTGGATGACTGGATTCCCCTAACTTAGGTACTCTCCCTTACCTTAGGGATTGTACTTCCTTCCCCCCCTTTTTTTTCTTATATACCAGTTTTTGTCTGTTTCCTCCATTCCTCTATGAAACCCATTGTTTCTGCATTGAACATGTCTATTGCTATATCTGACAAGTGTACCCCATCTGACCTGTAGAAGTCATCCACCCATTCTTCTACTCCCTGCAGTATCACCTGTCCTCCCATTTGCCTTATCAAAGTCCCCACCCTTCTATTCATCTTTCTTCTGGCCCTCTCCACCGCCCTGTGGCTGTGTTCCTGTCTCCATACCCTTCGTGGTATCATATCTGACCAAGCAAGGCATACTTGAGGCCACCACTGTCTTATTGCCACTAGGTCCCTCTTTATCTGTAAATATGTGTGCACCCATGGTCTGCCTGCCAGGTCGTTGCCCCCTAGGTGTATAATGATTAAGTCTGGACTGGGCCGATGTCCCCTGAGTTCTTTCAAAGTGGGCAGGAGCTGTGCCCATCTCTTTCCCCGTAGGCCGTGCCTTACCAACCTACACCGTCTTACATCCTGGTACAAATGTTTTCCCCCAGCTTTTTTCTCTGCTCTCTTACCAGCCCAGTAAATATAGGAATGGCCACAGATCCAGACTTCTGTGCTCCTCCCTCTACCTATGGGGTGCAAAGAAAATTAAATAATTTACACATACTCTCAGTGCCCTCATTGTATTATCCCCCCGCCTTCTTTTTTTTTTTATTTAAGTGCTCTGATGTATCTTTTATAACTGGCTGAACACCAGTGCCTTTTTTCCAAAATGTCCTGCATGGGTTCACCCATTGCTGCCCACTGTGAGGCCGTCCCAATCCGTAGGGAATGGGATGAGTAATTAGCTGGGTTCTCCCCCAGAAAACGCATGCCCTTTTTCAGCACTGCTGTAATTTGATAGCCGGTGACCCTTTTTCCATCACCATTTATGAATAGCTTCCCCGTTCTGGTCACCTGCTCTGTGGCAAAAACCCACAGGGCCTGCACTGGCATATCGCAATCTCCGACCGCCCTTTTAGCGTTATCATGCACCCTTGCCCTTTTTGGTCTGCCATTGACCTCCTTAGCTTGATCCGTATTTCTCTTGTCCCCCAACTCATATCCTCCTATTCCACACCTCCTTCCTTTTCATCTTTTCCATGGCCTACTACCTCACTCGCTCTCATAGCCCCTGCAAACATTATCACATAAATTGTGTGAAATAGCTGGGCCTCCCCCTTTGATCTGCATATTGCAGGGAGCACCTCTTTTAGCTTTATTAGCCACTGCTCACCTATTGGCCTCCTATTATCCCCTGGCCCTCATTTCAACCTGCCCCATCCCTGCATCATTCTCCTGATGAGCATTGATTTTGTTGGGTCATTCCATCCTTTTAGGCTGCAGATCACACTGATCCCTGCAAGATAAACCCCCGTTGTGGCGTGAGCAGTCCTTTTCTGCCATTGTTCCACTGTGAACATTCTCAACTGTTCCTCAGAGAGCGGCCCACTTACCTCCATCTGGTGTTCTGCCCTGAATGTTTGAAAAACCCTCCAGGCCCCATCGTAGGCCCTCAGAGTCCAAGGCACCCATGAGCTGTGAAACAGCAGTTCTGCTCCTTCTTGCCAACGTCCCAGATGTTCGTTGGTATGGGCGTTTTTTGTTCTTCCGCTGCTGGTGCCAGCTTCCAGAAATGGTCCAGCTGCAGAAGGGAAAGGCTGTCAGCCAGGGTATTGTGTACCCCATCTATATGTTTTGCTCTGAAAGACATGTTCAGTTGCAAAGCCCTTAAAACTAACTGTCATACTACCTGCATGACTGTATCCGACCTGGCTCCCTTGTTGTTTAGTACATCAACCACCACTCTACTGTCACACCAAAATGTCACCTTCTGATCCCGTAATTCCTCCCCCCAAACCAAAGTGCATGCCCATATGGGCATGATCTCCAGTAGTGTTATATCTCTCACTTTCCCGTCCCTCACCCAACTGGCCGGCCATGGTTCTGCAAACCACCTGCTCTCAGGTAACCCCCCATGCCCAGCCCTCCAGCCACATCTGTGTATAGGTCGAGGTCTGTGTTGTACAGCCACTCCTCCTGCCAGAACGAACAACCATTGTAATCCTTCAAGAATTCTTCCGGTTTACTAAAATCCTCCCTGACACCTTGAGTCAGATCAAGCCAGTGATGTGGTTTGGTGACCCCTGCTGTAACTCTGGCTAACCTCCTTGTGAATGTCCTTCCTGGTCCTATGGCTCTGCATGCGGAGTTCAGGTGCCCCAGTACCTGCTGAACCAATTTTAGTTGTACCCGTCTCCTGCTGGCATGTACCCGGATTAGTTCCTTCAACCTCCTTACTTTTTTGTCCAGTAACCTAAACACTTCGCTTGTGGCATCTATCTCTATCCCGAGGAATTCCATAACCTTGCTGGGCCCTTCTGTTTTTTCTGGTGCCAATGGGACTCCCAGCTCCCGGCACAATTCCTGAAACTTACCCAGCATCCTCTGTGTCTCCCTTTTGCCTTTCCCAATGAGGAGAAAATCATTCAGGTAATGGATGACTGACCTATAACCTGTTTTTTCTTGGAATATCCACTGCAAACATGTGCTGAACGCCTCAAACGCAGCACATGCTGTGGAACACCCCATTGGCATTGCTTTGTCGAAATAATACTGCCCCTCACTTTTAAAACCCAAGAGATCCCAGTCTTCCCTCTTGACTGGAAGCAGTCTGAAGGCGGACTCAATGTCCGTTTTTGCCATCCATGCATCCCCTGTGGCCCGGATTATCTGGACTGCATCCTCTAGTGTCGCGTATGTCACCCTACTATGTTCCTCCCTGATATAGTCATTCACTGACTCCCCTTCCGGATGAGACAGGTGGTGGATCTCCCTGTATTCCCCATCTTGTTTCTTGGGTACCAAGCCCAAAGGCGATATCCACATGTTTTCCAATTGGAGGGTGTCAAATGGGCCCTCCACCCTACCTGCTGCTTTCTCTTTCTCAATCTTCTGCCTTAGCATTTCCTCTTTCCCTTTTACAGACCCCAGGTTGCTTGCCTCCCTTGCTTGCCTGGGTCCCCTAGACTGCAATGAAAACCCTGTGTTAAAACCACATAAAATCATATCCCACACGCTCGTGTCCTGATATCTGTCCAGGCAAACTGTCCATGCTGCTAGGTTGATGGGGGTTCTGGCCATACCAAATTGCTCCTTGCTGTGCCACCTGTCCCCCCTCCCTGAACCTTCCCTTCCCTCCTGTCTAACCTTCTTTGCTTCAAAGGTTCTGACCCCCCCTACTCCCATTCCCCCTGCCCCTCCCTCCCTTGTTCCATGTTTGCCCCTTAAACCCCTGGCCATCCTGAAAAAACTGTTGGCCTGATCCTTGCCCCCCATGCCCTTGTGCTCCCTGTATCCCTGTTGTTCTGCACTTGCTTGCTGGGTGCCCCCCTCCGCATTTCAAACAGGCATGTCGAAAATGACACTGAGGCCACAAGCAGAAAGCCCTGTTATAAGCCCAGCAGCCTCTCTGTGGCGTAAACCCCTTTCTGCCCCACCCACCCTCGGGTGTGGACTGATCTGTTACGTAGTCCGTCCATAAGTCTATTTGCTTGGTGTCCTATCTTACATCCCCGAATGTTGCCATTCTCTGCTGAAAACATTCATCTCAGTATATCCATCCTACCCCGCCTTTTGCTTTTGCTGTCTGTATTGTCAATGAATAGGTAATAAGTGGGATGCCTAGCTCCGCCTTCTATTCCAGAATGATGGCTGAAAAAGTGGCAAAACCTAGAAACCACCCGTCCCAAGTCTTCCCTTTCGTGAACTTATCATCCTCTTTTTTCCCTAAGAGCACTATGGCAGCTGCCATCTCACTCTTACCTATGCTCTCAGTTTCTTCATATTTTGCCGCCACCTCCCGGCTCACTAACGTGAATATATCCACATATTCCCCTCTCCATATTTTTTCTTTCATGGCCAATGGCACGTGTTCACCTATTCTCATCCCCGGCACACCTATCTCTCTTGTACCTTTTCCCTCTCTTTCTGCTCCCTTTACAGTGTCTCCCAGTACCTCTTTTCCTGTCCTAATTTCCACCAGAGCAGATTCCATCTGCCCTAGCCCCGCTGTCCCTAGGGCCAACACAATTTGCCATATATATTCTTTTATACTATCACCTACTGTGCTGGTTGTGTTACCTGTACCCTTGTCCTGGTCGAGCTGCCTGGAGTTCTCCAAAAGTCCCCTTGCTTCTTCCTGTGATTGAGGTGGAGGTGGAGGGTGAGCTACTGGGGTCTGCAGGCAGGACCTCCTGTCCTGGGCTTTGTGTCCAGGTCCCACCAGGGAGATTCCCCTTTGATCTGAGGTGAGTACTGGCGTCACTGGGTCTACTGACTGCGTGGGTACTGGATTGACTGCCTTGGCGGGTCCCACTATCACCGGTGCTACCCTAGCAGGACTGTGTAGCCCTTCAGTTGGCCTCTTCTCCTTGCCTCCTCTTTCTGTACCTGCTTTTCTCTTCTCCCCGGGCCTCCCCGGTTCCTCCCTCTCCACCAGTTCCCACATTTTGTTTGCTTTTTCTGCCAATTCAATTATAGCCTTGTATGCAGCTTCCTTTGATGGCCTGCTCTTCTTGGGTGCCATGTCCGTCTTATCTTTTTCTCTGTGAAGACAACTATAGAAAAAGAAAAGACAGGGTTATTCGTATCTGTGTACCTCCCCGTATGTCTTCCTCCTGTCTGTCGCACCCTTCATCATGCAAAACCAGACCAGCCCAACTGTAAAAGAAGGAAAAAACAGGGTTAATTTCATATGTGTACCTGTTGTAGCACCCTCCCTCTGTCCCCCACACCACACATCCCATAAGCCACAAAACTGGGCCCCCATAAATGCCCCTGTCTTACTTGCCAGGTCACCTGGTCCCCTGGTTGTTCCAGCCGTGCCCATCGCAGGAGACCCAACACCTCCTGGGCCCTTCTCTCCCCTTACGTCTCCTTCTCAGGCCCTAAAAATATGGGGAGGCCAGCCTAGGACCAAGGACCCTGGAGTGTTCCTCTATCTCTACTTTATCCTCTGCACCACAGGAGAACACTTAGACCTTCTGCTGTGTGCTCCCCCTCCAACCCCTGTTTCTTTCTGGAAATTTTTTTTTTTTTGTGTCTAGGCTGACCAAGGGCCATGCCGCCAGCCTCCCCTCCAGCTCCCCCTGCGGTGGTCTCACCACGCGGTCACCTTTTCCTTCGTTCATGCCTCTGTATGAAAAAAAGGGGGGGAAAGATAAGGCCCAGACACAGCAAACCCCCCCAATGGGTGGGGGCCTAGCTTACACATGCGGTCACCTCGCAGTGTATAACATCACCCATGAGGTTCCCAGTCACCCTTTCTCTCTTTCCGCCCAGGGCCTCCACCAGGACCCCTGCTCTCCACCCAGTCTGCCTCACAGGGCCTCCACAAACTGAGAAACTAAATGAAACAGCCCGAGTACCCAGGCGCACTTTTTCCTGACACCTCTGTGGTGTGTGACGTCACGCCGCATGTCCCCCACCACGCACGCACTCTCCCCTGTTTCATAGGCCTTTCTCAGGCCTAATATTCATGCTTAAGTCCAAAGGGAAAAAGAAAAAGCTGCATACCAAACCAAGCCTCCCAAAAAACATCCTTCTGCATGAAACTTGGGCCTTTTTTCCTCCAACAGTGCAGTTGTGATCCTGTTATGCCCTAGGTCTTAGCACCCCGCTATCCTTGTTGCCACTGCAAGCTTCAAAACCTGCACCCTGGCAGCCATAGTCAACAGCCCTGCCACACGAGCCATCTTTTCTGGCTAGAAAACTGCCTCAGCCCCCCCCGGCTTGTAACCTTGCACCCCTCGGTCCAGGCAATGGGGCCTCCTTCCAGGCTTACCAGGAATTCAAAATGAGCATTCACAGCCAACAGAGTCCAAAAATGGAAAACCAAGGGGTTTTACTATCCCCTAAGCGGCGTGTGATGTCAAGCCACGTGTTCCCGGATCGCGCTCATTCCTCCCAGAGCCATATCCTCTTCCTGGCCTCCAGATCTTAGCATTATCATCAAAACAGTCACACTGAGCCACAATAGTCCGCTACCTATCAGCAGGTGCTTTCCAGCCACCCCCCATGCGTGTGACGTCACGCCACACACCCTGTGCCTCAGGTCTACTATTCGACTTCCAGGAGTCCAATGCACCACTATCCCTACCTCTAAAGCCCCCAACAAGGAAAAAAGAGGTTTTCCACCCCCCATGTAGCATGCCCCCCGCTTCACCATGTGGTCTGGCTACTTTTCGCTCCCCCACCGCTTCCCGGCCACTTTCTGGCTTATTGTTGCCCCCTGGCATCCCCAAAGGTGACACACCACCACAAAAGCCAGAAAACCAGGAAAAACCTTGATAAACATACCACAAATGGCATGTGACATCACGCCATGTGGCCCCAGCTCACGCTCTCTCACTCCCCCTATTTCAAGGGGTTCCCCCAGGCCTACAGCTTTTCCATTCAGCCAAAACAGGTCATAAGACCAATGCAAGGCATCAAACAAATCCAAAAACTTTCCACAAAAAAAACCCACGCGGCGTGCAAAACTAAATTTCCACTGTGGGATTCAAAAGCACAACCTATTGAATCACAGACAAACCCCAACCCCCTGCACCACATGGCCCTGGCCATTCAGGGCCCCTATATTTGCTCTGACATCAATTGCAAGCTGTTTCCTCTGAAACCTGCCTATCTATATATATATGTATATTTATATCCCTCTTCCTTTTTTTTTTATACACTTCACATATCGTCACTCAAATCAATAAATCAAATGCTAGTTTCCTTACCTCTCCTTCTCCTGGTAAAACAAACCTCAAAGCATTTGCCAATCTGACGTGCTGCAGTTTGATGTAAATCAAAATTCCAGAAAAAAGTGGCTGGGGACCCCTTGTGCTGTCCCTTATGTACCTCCCTTCTCCCCTCCTCTTCCTGCTACCTGTCCATTGTTCTGGCTCTCAGCCCTTCCCCTTCCTTCTCCCTTCCCCTTCTGAGCACAACCATTCCCTAAAGGAGGGAGGGGGTGTACCAGGACAACATGGTCTGCCCCTTAAAGGGCAAACTCCATTAGCTCCATTCCCAGTCCTGTCAGAATAAAACTCTGCTTCTGTTCCCAGTTATTAGTCTCATCATTTTTATCACAGAGGGAGAATTAATTTGTCTCCCTTAGTTTTTGCTGATGGTTCTTTCTTTAATTTGTTTTACCTCTAGGCTGGGAGGCACAGAGGCTATGACAGTACAGAGCAGCAGAAGGCAGGCTGATGTTGTTGATCGCAGCTCACATTTTCAGGGTCAGCCAGTAGAAAAAGGTCAGAGATCCATGATCCCATCTATCATGAATCTGCCAATGGAAATGAGCAGCCATGCACATGAATGCACACACACACACACACACACACACACACACACACACACAGAAACCAGCACTGAAAACCATGGTTAGTGTGACGCTTGGCCAGCTGTTTAAGATTGCTGTATGATATTTGTAATATAAAAATATAGTATGTGAGTCTGTGCTCCATGGCCCCCCTAGGTTTCAATGAAAACTACAGGATATATAATTGACTAGGAGAGCTCTGTAATGTAATTAACTTCCTTGAGAAATTGCATTTTATGACCTTTTATGACATGCTTTGAAGTTGGGAAGCTAAATATACATTTTATTACAGGACAGAGCATGGTTATCTCACACTTAGGTGAGAGATTGCAGGGTTGTAAAACTTCAAGGGAACTGTGGATCAAAAAGGCTCAATTTGGAACATGAGTTTTTGCTGATGTTACCTTATCTAATATACCTCTTGATAAGACATCTTGTTTGTAATTTTTTTATATTATAAAAGAAGGAGCTAGATGACTCACAGAAGGGGTGTGGAGAGACACAGTTTAAACTATACTGTGTCTGAAAAGTTTAGTCATATTCCATCTTGGGATGCTAGAGAAACAGAGTTCTCTGCTTTGATCTAACTTAGGCACGTAGAGGTTATACATTAGATAGAAAAGATCTAAATGTACTTTGGTAGGAGTTTGTAGTTTTCCTTGTTTTTCTTTATGTGATTGTATGCTCTTTGATATAGTGTTCTGTGTTTACATTTTACATATTTTTATCATCTTTTAGAAAAATCTTTTATTTGAAAGACTGCCTGTATGTCTCTTAGTTCTTTTTTGCATGTGACATATAGAGGGTTAAGACTGACAAAAAACTGTTCAAAAGCTCAATGGTGTTACTAAACTGGGAAAAGGTAAGACTATACCCTGTCTGTTACCTTTTCACATTACTGAGCTCAAAGGTTGGCACTGTGGGAGCAGAGGTCCTGACCTGCTGAGTGCATTTGTGACAAATTTGGTTAGCAGCAGTGCGATACATTTGGTAACACAAGCTATAACTGTTCAGTGTGTCAGCTTAATACTGTACAGCTCACTTGCAAAATAAGGCAGTGATTTATTTTTAAAAAGGAAAAAGAACTATATAATTTTGCTTACAGTCACGTTCATACCTGTTTTATTTTTTTTCTAAAGTTCAAGTTAGAGTAGCCGTAGTTAGTGAGGAAGATGGCTTCCAACTACAGTGGGTACACTGCAGACTGCTTGAGGCAGTTGTGCCAGGACAGAGGAGTTCTGCATGAGGTGAGAGCCACCAAGCAGAACCTTATGGATGCCCTGTTGGCAGCAGATGCCAAGAGCATCGAGTCACAGACTGTGACTGTAAAGGGCAAAACCTTGGGTATTGAGGGGCTAGCGGCCAGTACAGTGCCCAGATCTGGTGAGGAGGGCAGCAGAGACAGTGCAAGCAAAAAGCCACAGCAGAAGGGGAAGGGGAAGGTCACCAGCATTCTGGAGCCAGAAACAATCAGGCTGCAGATTAGTTGTGCAGAATGGAGCTGGAGTACCAGAGAGATGCTGAGTGAGAGAAATGAGCTACAGAGGAGAAGCAGGAGTGAGAGCAGTTAGAAACTGACCATGAAGAGCATGAGCACCAGCGAGTCACAGAGAAGAAAAGGGAGCAAGAACATTGAGCTGCAGAGGAGGTAAGGGAGCAGGAATGGTGAGAAGTGGACCATGAACTGCAAGAGACAGACCAGGAAGAGCGTGAGTGCCAGAGGCTACATGAACTGGAGAAGCTACGACTCCAACCACCAGCACCAGAGCAGGTAAGTGGCTTGGGTTTAACTGAAACTACAGGACTGGGTAACAAATTGAATTCCAAATTGATAGCTAAATTCAAAGAGGGCGAGGATATGGATGTCTTTTAAATTCCTTTGAAAAAGTTTCTATTCCGGAAAAAATTCCTAGAGGGTCCTGGAGCTTCCAGCTATCTCCACTACTTACTGGAACAGCTCGGGATGCATTGAGTCAAATGTACAATGAGGACAGTAATGATTACAGCAAACTTAAAGCTGCGCTGTTAAAAAAGTTTGATTTAACTGCAGAAGCATACAGAGCTAAATTCCGTAAGCTCAGGAGAAGCCCTGACATGAGCTATGAGGAGCTAGCCATGAAATAATGTCACTTTTTAAAACATTGGTGGGAAGGAATTGAAGCAAACTCTGTAGATAAAATTGAAAATGCTATTTTGTTAGAACAGTTTTTTTGGGCATGCCCAGCAGAACTAAAACCTGGCTGGAGGACCAAGAGCTCAAAACAGTGCAAGAGGGTGCTGAACTCTCGGACCGCTATGCCAAGAACAGACCTTCTCTGAGAGCGAATGGGGTAGGTGTGGCAGTGCAGAAAGAGAAAAGCATGTCTTAAGGGCAGCTAAAACTCTCACTACCTCCACTGAAACCAGTTAGCCCCAAGTTTCAACGAAAAGATTTTTCTGAGAAAAGAAACAAATGTTGGGTTTGTAAAGAAACTGAGTATATTGCCCGACAGTGTCCCAAAAGAAAAAGCAATATGCAGAATGGGGCTAGGAAAGAAGTGGGTTATTTGTGTCCCTGGAAGCATGCCTGTGAACATGAGAGAACACGTGCACCCAGTCACAGTGAATGGTGTACAGACACAAGGGTTAACGGACACAGGAGCATCCCTGCTGTTGGTAAAAGGGGATCTGGTAGAATCTGATCAGCTTATATCCAATAAATTTGTAATGGTATAAGACTTCACTGGTGAGGAGAAAACATTGCCACTCACTAGCGTTCTCCTAGACTGGGGTGAAACAGGGGGAACTGTGCAACAGGTGGCTGTAACCAAAACTTTAGCAGTTGACGTTATCCTTGGCAACAATCTCAAATGGGATGGTATGTGCAGCTACCCATAGCCAAGTGGCAAGGAAAAATTGTAGTTCCCTGGACCCCAAAGAAGCCATTGTGGAAATCACTAGGAGGCTGGTTCCCCAGCCTGTGTCTCCTGATATGGAGACTAATGAAAAGGGGGTAGAAATTTCTCCTGTAGCAGTTAACCACACAGCTACGGAGGGTTACTCAGAAAAATAGGGGTGACTCATTGTCAGATGCATAGGGATGACAGTGATCCTGAGTGTCCTGACACTAGTGCTAGGGACCCTAGTTTAGAGACTGAAGGGGACCTGTCCCGTGCCTTGGGAATGTGTAAGAAGTTTGCAGCTTTTCCAAAAAGTGACCCTAGTCTAGAGAAGCTGAGAGCTTGGGCAGACTCTGATGGAGCACAGGGAGGTGACAGTAAACATAAGGTTTATTGGGAAAATGGACTTATGTATACTCAGGATGTGAAGACACAGGAAGGGGTGATAGGCAGGCAGCTTGTCATTTCCTAGGGGTATCGTGAGCAGTTGCTCAAGATTGCACATGATATTCCCTTGTCTGGTCATCTGGGAATCATGCGCACTACACAGCAGTTGGCCCAGAATTTCTATTGGCCCAACTTCACCCAGCAGGTGAAGGAGTATTGCAGGTCTTGTCACCAGTGCCAAGAAATAGGGAAGGCAGGTAAGAAAACTCAAGCCACCCTAATTCCATTGACAGTAGTGGAGGAGTCATTCCATATGGTGGGAATGGATATTATGGAACCTTTAAATACCTCCAGCTCTTCCAGGAAGAGGTTCATCCTGACTGTGGTAGATTATGCCCCCGGTATCCAGAGGCAGTCAACCTATCCTCACTGAGGACAGATAAAGTGGCAGATGCCTTTACTAGGGATTTTCTTCCGTGTTGGGTTTCTGCAGAAGGTTATCACCAATTGAGGGGGTTCCTTCATGTCAGACCTGATAAACTGTTTGTGAGAGAAGTGTGGGGTGGTGAAGAGATGCATGACACCTTATCACCCGCAAGCCAATGGGCTTGTGGAAAGATTTAATGGTACCCTGAAGTCAATGCTACAAGCGGTTGCTGAACAGCATGGGAGGGACTGGGAGAAGTACCTTCCCCACCTGTTGTTTGCATACAAGGAGGTGCCCCAAGAGTCGACAGGATTTTCCCTTTTTCAAGCTCTCATGTTGACGCTGGGTATGTGGGCCCATAGACTTGATCTGGGCAGACTGAGAAGGCAAGTACACCACCCAGGGCACTCCCAAAGTGGATTATGTCCTTAAGTTTAGGGAAAGGCTGAAGGAGCTTATGGGGACAGCCCAGAGCAACCTGGCAGCTGCCCAACAGAAATAAAAAGTGTGGTAAGCTCACAGAGCCAGAGCTTGCTCATACAAGGTGGGTCAGGAAGTCATGGTTCTTATTCTGGTTTGGAAAGACAAACTGCAGGCTGAGTGGGCAGGACCATACAAAGTAGTTAGGAAGGTAAATGACATGAGCTGTATCATAGAGTTACCTGACAGAAGACAGACAGAAAGAATGCACGATGTCAACATGATGAAGTCATATGCTAATAGGGCTGACATGGTGTTTGCAGTATATAGTCCTTGGGAGGGGATGGACGAAGGAGACACCCTTCTGGACTTGCTGGAAGAAAGCAAGTGGGAGTCCTCTATGTAGGCAGTTAAATTGTCTCCCCAGCTGGCCCCAGACAAGATCCATTAAGTAAGGGATGTTTTAGCAGACTTTGCCCCACTGTTTAGCACCAAGCTTGTACTAACCCCCTTAGCAATGTATGATGTGGAGAGAGGGACACAGACACCCATACAGAGGGAGGTGGAGGAAATGCTGGATTTAGGGGTAATCCAGAGATCTCACAGTCCCTGGGCCTCACCTGTAGTCCTTGGGCCCAAGCCAGATGGCTCTACTTATTTCTGTATGGACTATCGTGGACTGAATGCAGTCAAGAAGTCAGACGCCCACCTTATACCCAGATGTATGAACTCCTGGACATGTTGGGAGGGGTGACATACCTTACGACTCTTGACCTGACAAAGGGGTATTGGTAGGTAGAGTTAACTGACAAAGCTAGGGTGAGGTCAGCCTTCATCAATCGGATAGGCTTATTTGAATTTAAAGTAATGTCTTTCGGAATGAAGAATGCCCCAGCCACATTCCAAAGGCTGGTGAACGAGGTGTTAAATGTTGCTGAGAGTACACCATAGTGTACCTGGATGATGTTGCCATCTTTAGTGCCAGCTGGGAGGAACACCTGTCTCACCTTAGGGAAGTGCTGGGCAGGATACAGAGGGCCGGGCTCACTGTCAAAGCTGAGAAGTGCCAGCTGGCCATGGCTGAAGTGGCATACCTTGGGCTTGTTGTAGGCCAGGGACAGCTCTGTCCTAACAAAGTGAAAATAGAGGTGATCAAGGCGTGGTCCAGACCAGAAATGCAGAAGCTGGTCAGGAGTTTTCTAGGGACAGCAGGGTACTTTAGGAAATTTGTACCCAATTACAGTGCCCTTGCTGCTCCCCTATCAGACCTGGTAAAGAAAGAGATGCTTAAGAAAATGAACTGGGAACCAGCCTGTGAAAAAAGCCTTTACCTGACTGAAGGAGGCACTGTGCAGTGCTCCTGTATTTACAAGTCCTGACTATAGCAGACCCTTTATAGTCCAGACTGATGCCTCAGAAGTGGGTATTGGGGCAGTACTGAGTCAGACATCCAACCAAGGGAGAGATCAACCTTTAGTGTACCTGAGTAAAAAGTTACTTTCCAGGGAGCAGGCTTATTCTACTGTGGAAAAAGATTGTCTTGCCATAGTGTGGGCCCTAAAGAAGTTAGAACCATACTTATATAGGCAGCATTTTGAGTTGCAAACACACCACAACTGCCTGGTTTGGCTGCCCCAAATTGGAAAAACTAATGGTAGACTATTAAGATGGAGTCTTGCCTTGCAAGGGAATGACATGACAATCTTACATCGGGCTGGAGCAACCAGTCAGAACACAGATGACTTATCGCATCTATATCAGGAGTGAACTGACTTGGGAAGCTCATCCCATGTAGGGGATAGATTCCCCAAATTCAATCTAGGTGGGGAGGATTGTGATGCTTGGCCAGCTGGTTATGATTGCCGAATTATATTTGTAATATAAAACTATTGTATGTGTGTCTGTGCTCCATGGGAGCCCCTCCCGGTTTGGTGAAAACTACAGGATATATAATTGAGCATGAGATCTCTGTAATGTAATTAACTTCCTTGAGAAATTACATTTTATGGCCTTTTATGACATGATTTGAAGTTGGGAAGCTAAATATACATTTTGTTACAGGACAGGACATGGTTATCTCACACTTAGGTGAGGGATTGCAGGGTTGTAAAACTTCAAGGGAACTGGTGGATCAAAAAGTCTCAATTTGGGAAATGATTTTTTGCTGATGTCACCTTATTTAACATACCTCCTGATAGAACATCCTATTTGTAATTTTTTTATATTCTAAAAGAAGGAGCTAGATGACTCACAGGAGGAGTGTCGAGAGACGCAATTTAAACTATACTGTGTCTGAACTGTTTAGTCATATTCCATCTTGGGACACTAGAGAGACAGAGCTCTGCTCCGATCTAACTTAGGCACTTAGAGTTAATACATTAGATAGAAAATATCTAAATATACTTTGGTAGGAGTTTGTAGTTTTCCTTGTTTTTCTTTATGCGATTGTATGCTCTTTGATATAGTGTTCTGTGTTTACATTTTACATATTTTTATCATCTTTTAGTAAAATCTTTTATTTGAAAGACTGCCTGTGTGTCTCTTAGTTCTTTTTTGCATGTGACATATAGAGGGTTAAGACTGACAAAAACTGTTCAAAAGCTCAATGGTGTTACTAAACTGGGAAAAGGTAAGAATATACCTAAGGTCTTTTGTAGAGTTTTAAAGGGTTCATTTTGGATATCTGGTTAGGTGCCCTTAGGTGGAAGATGTATTGCATTCCCCTGAAGAGAATATTATCTGAGCCTGTACATTTGGGTATGTTAGCATAAGGTTCACAGTTTGAATCCCCCCAGAACTTGAGACCAAAGGTGATTCGGACCCACAAGGAGACAGGAGGGTTACCCTGTCTGTTACCTTTTCACATTATTGCGCTCAGAGGTTAGTACTGTGGGAGCAGAGGGCCTGACCTGCTGAGTGTGTTTGTGACAGTTAGCTGTTACATTTTACAAATAAACATCCTTTTGCATGACTCAAAGACATGTTGATTCCATTGCGCTGCTGCGGTAAGAAGGGATGGGATCGTGTGGCCACATTGAAAGTGTCACTGGTAGCAGCAAGCCCACCTAGCTCAAATTCTTCCTCACAGCCCAGAAGCTGCACACTTAAGTAGGGCTGCCTTAGTGTTCGAGTGACAGCCACTCCGCGGGTGATGTTCCTCAAGCCGGGCAGCAATTAGGAACAGCTGTCTTCATCCATCCAACTGGAATAGATGGCATAGAAACCTGGTTTGTCAATCGGGGCTGGGATTACAAGTGTGGTTTGGTTTGAGGTTAGGCTGTGATAGACTCGGGGAGGGCTTGGCTTCAGTAACAGCACCAAGCACATTGGGTGAGGTGCTTTACATTTAAATGTAATGTCAGTAGTTAGCATTGAGTGAGGAAGCAGCAGGGGGAAAGCCACACAGCTGCTTGCCGGCCAGCCACTGGCTCAAATTCTTCCTCACATCCTGGTAGCTGCACACTAAGAAAGGGCCACCTCAGCGTTCAAGTGATGGCCAAGTCATGGGTGGGGTTCCTTGAGCTTGGCAGCAACCAGGAACAGCTCTCCTCACCTGTCCAACTGGATCACATGGCATACAAACCTAGTTTGTCAGTCAG
Source organism: Neoceratodus forsteri (assembly GCA_016271365.2). Classification (NCBI taxonomy): domain Eukaryota; kingdom Metazoa; phylum Chordata; order Ceratodontiformes; family Ceratodontidae; genus Neoceratodus; species Neoceratodus forsteri. The sequence goes on from CM057449.1 coordinate 984,511,599, forward strand.
GGCTGGGATTGGACGTGTGATTCGGTTTGGGGTTAGTGCTGCAACAGACTGGGGGGGCTTTGCTTCAGTAACAGCACCAAGCACACTGGATGAATGTCAATAGTTAGCACTGAGTGAGGAAGCAGCAGGAAGAAAGCTGCACAGTTGCTTGCTGGACAACCACCTACTCTCATTGAAGCATTTAATTTCTTTCAACTACAGGCAGTTTCCAACTGTGAAACTCTGACCACTGTCACACTCTGCTTGCATGGTTTTTTTGTCTGTCAGGGATGAGCCCACTGCAGATTACTCTGCACTCATGTACTGCAACCTCATTTTTTCTAACCTTTCTCAGTACTACTGTATGTCTTGCCCCTTTACCTTTCATCAAACACATCACAACTGTATATCACCCCCCACTCACTTTGTTCTGTCATAGACTGTCACTACCATATTGCAGGGTGCGCAAATCCTATTGCCCCCTGTCTGAGGCAAGTACATTTCCTTTAAGGGCAAGTACCAAAAAAAAAAAAGATAATTTCATTGTAATGAATAGAAGTAAGTGAAAATTCAGCTATAGTCATGGTCATGGCTAGGCAAGACCTAAAACTTTTGATTTGAACACCCCTGCCATACTGCCCCCAACATACTTCTGTCAATACCATGTACAGCCCCCGCTCACTTAATTCTATTAAATACATAGATTCTCACTACCGTCACTGTGTGTTGCCCCATTCACCTTTTTCTGCCAGTATAATAACTGTCACTAGCTTGTACTGACCTCCGGTCACTTTATTGTATCATTAAGTGTATTGACCCCACTCACCTTTTTCTATCAAATACATGGACTGTCACTACTGTATATGGTCTCCCCCTCACTGTTTTCTGTCAAATACATAGACTGTCACTACCATGTATTGAGTGGGGGTGGAGAATCAATATTGTGTTTATGTGTATTTTGTAAGTGTTGTCTTTGTTGACTGATATGATCGATTAATAATATTTTAGAAATGTAATTGTTAAATGTTATTTGTCTATGTTCAGTTTTGATGTAATGTGATTAATGTATTTTAATGTAAGAGTAACTGGTATGGAACTAATGGACCACACTGTAAATGAGCTTCGGCTCAGTGATGTTATCCATATTAATTTTTGTATGAATAAAAATTTTACCTACCTTTTTACCTACCATGTGTTAACCCCTACTCACTTTTTCTGTCACTGCTGTGTATTGCTCCACTTACTTTATTCTGTCACTAGTATGTATTGCCCCACACTCACTTTTATTCTGTCACTACCATGTATTGTCCCCACTCACTTTCGCCCCATCCATTACATAGATTGTCACTACCATGTACAGCCTCCCCCTTCACTTTTTTCAGTCATTACTGTGTACTGCATCTACCCACATTTTTTATGTTACTGCCATGTATTGCCCCACTCACCTTTTTGTCACCACCATGTACTGCCCTGTCATTATTTTCTGTTACTGCCAAGTATAGACCCATCATTTTTTTCTGTCACTGGCAACACTCAATACTTTCTGTCACCATCATGTATTGCTCCCCTCCACCGTTTTCCATCTCAGCAGTGAACTACTCTGGCCACTCACTTTTTCAGTCAGTGCTATGTATTGCCCTGCTACCCTCACCTTTTTAAGTCACTGCCAAGTATTGCCTGTTCCCCATACTTTTTTCTGTCAACACCTTGTATTGCCAAGCCTGCCCATCCATCTGTATAGGCAAGCCTCCGCCCCCGTTTGACAGTTAAACATTTGTTTTTAAATTGCATGCCAACAGTTGTCATTACCAAGAATCTCCTTGTCACTGGCCACCATGCAGGGATCTTCATCGGGCACACTCTCGCTTTGGTTGCTGTTGTTGTCATCCTCCTTTGGGTCTGTGGCAGCAACAGCGGTGCTGGGCTGCTGCTGAGTGTCTGCCTCACTCATGCAGACTGGGCAGGTGGACTCTCCCTCCCTCACTTCTCTGTGCACTGATGTAAAGGATGGCACAGTCTGCTGGTATTATACAATGTAGGAGAGTAGGCAGCAGTCACTGGAGGGTGATGGGGAGGCAGATCTGGTTAAAGGTTGCAGGTAATGGCACCTCGGTGGTCTTGCTCCTGCTCTCTCACACAGCCATCTCTCTTGTGCTCTCTGTTGAGCTCCACTTCTCTGTCAGTTCTTGCTCTTTCTTGATCTCTCTCTAGGTCTTGCTAACAGTGCCAAGCACACTGGGTCAGGTGCCGGTAGTTAGCATTGCATGAGGAAGCAGCAGGGGGAAAGCTGCACAGCTGCTTGTCGGTTGGCCACTGGCTCGATTCTTCCTCACAGCCTGGTAGCTTCACACTAAGGAAGAGCCATGTTAGGGTTCAAGTGATGACCAAGCCATGGATGGGGTTCCTTGAGCTGGGCAGCATCCAGGAACAGTTCTCTCTCATCGCACCTCCGACTGGAACAGATGGCATAGAAACCCGGTTTGTCAGTAGGGGTTGGGCTTGCAAGTGTGGTTTGGTTTGGGGTTAGGCTGTAACAGACTGGAGGGGAACTTGGCTTCAGTAACAGCACCAAGCACACTAGGTGAATGTCAATAGTTAGCACTGAGTGAGGAAGCAGCAGGGGAAAAGCCATATTGCTGCTTGCTGGCCAGATAACTATGTAAGTGAAAGAGATGAAACGCTCTCTAATTGGAGTGCTTCATTTCTTTCAACTAGAGGATGGCTTCCAGCTGTGAAACTCAGACTAGTGTCACAGTCTGATTGTGTGCTCATTGGTCTGTGAAGGATGAGCCCACTGTAGAGTGCTCTGCATTGGACTCATCCTTGACACACCTCTAAAATGTCATTCTACCATAAGATGTTTCTTGCGCACGCGCAAGAAAACATAACAAGCATTTGTCAATGTCGAATGTTTGCTTGCTTATATTAGCATTGGATGTACAGGAGTTAGACAGATGCAGAATAGGAATGGCAGTGAAGTATTGAACTCAATTCAACCCCACCTCCACCCTGCAGAGATGGACAGGCACTGGGGTGTGCCTCTGGGTAGTCGCCCATAACGTTCACGGCATTTCACCTCACCTATCCTGCAAACACCAACAAGTGTTGAGGTGTGCCTTGGGGTGTTCGGCTTCACAGTCACCCCATTTCATAAGGACATATGCTGAAATGGGTGCAGTATAGGAGTATGGAGTGAACTCTGAGGCCGAAGAGTCCAGGGCACACTTCGATGCCTGTCACTCTCTTCATGTTGGGGGGGGTGGGGGTGGAATGTCGTGAACATTACAGCCGGCAATCCAAAGGCACACCCCTGATGTCAGTCAGTCTTTACAGGGTGGGACGTTATGGTTAGAAACCCTAACAACCCTGGCGTTTGTTGGTATTTGCACTACAAATTTTCAACATGGCCTTTTTGTGACCCCCACCTCATGAAAGCATTTGGGACCTCTGCTCATGAACAGTGGCACTGTGATTTTGTTAATCCATCATGAACTTTGATTTCCCACAGCGACTGCACCATTCTATGCCAGATGTGCGAAAACACAGATTGGACAGGATGTGCAAAAATGACAGCCATACCATTCATATGGAGGTGTGAAGAGATGACAAAGTTGAATATCTGGAGTGAAAATATTAAAAATCACTCTAACTTGAATGTACGTACATGGAAACTGCACAATGTACTCTTGTAACACAGTCATTTAGTGGAATTATTTCACCAAATTTTCAACATAGGCATTTTGTGACCTCTGCTCATGAACACTGTCACATTGATTGTCTTAATCTGTCCCAAACATTGATTTCCCACAGCGACCGCGCCATTGTGCTCCTCTTATGCGAAAAACACATTTTGGGCAGGATGTGAAAAATGACAGCTGCACTGTTCATAAGGAGGTGAGCAAAATTTACAATGTTGAAAATTCTGAGTGAAAATATTACAAATTTGCAGTTACGAGTGTGTGTGGAAACTGCGCAATGCACACTCGTAACATAGTCATTTTATGGACTTTTGTCACCACATTTTCAACATAGGCATTTTAGGACCTCTGCTCACGAACAGTGTCACTGTTATTTTCTTAATCTGTACCAAACACTGATTTCCCACAGCGACGGCGCTATTCTGCACCGGAAGTGTGAAAACACATTTCGCCTAGGATGTGAACAATGGCAGCTGTACTGTTCATAAGATGGTGTGAAAAAATGCCAATGTTGAAAATATGTAGTGAAAATAATACATCTTCGCAAAGTTACAAGTGTGCGTGGAAACTGCACAATGCACACTCCCAACACAGTCATTTTTTTGGAATTATTTCATCAAATTTGCAACATAGGTTTTTTGACAGCCCATCTCATGAACAGTGACACTGTCATTTTGTATCAGTTCTGAAAGGTGATTCCGTGCAGTGACAACGAAAAATCTCCTTTTGGGACCGAATAACCAGATGACAGTCACTGAGTTCATGAGATGGTGACCCAAGAACCCGATGTTGAAAATTTGGTGCCAACATTTGTGAAAAAGGCCCAGATAGCCACATAAGCTGAAAAACACATTTATGCCATTATACAGCTTACCAGCATTTCTTCAGTTCATGGTCAGAATTGAAGAGTACAGACATGTTCCCAGTCCACTGAAGATCGTCATGCCGGGATCCAGAGGTAAGTATGGGGTGGGATGTGTGGGGAGGTGGGGTACACAGGGGATGGGTGAGAGTTGAGGAAGGGGATAGCGGACTCAATGAGGGATGGTTTTCCTTTTACAGAAAAAAAAAAACAATGCGGGAAGGTTTTCTTGTTTTTACAGGTGGTTTGGTATGCTGGAGTGGGCTCCCAGCATGCCACCTGAGTGTTTCTTGGGGGGGTCTGTAGCTTATGGGGGATTGGGCACCTCTGTTGATGCATTCAGAGTGTTGGAGGGGTGGGCACATGAGCCGAGGGGGATTGGGCACCCCTCTCAGCACCCAACAAATGGGGGGGCATTATGCTGACTGGGATTGGGCTCCCCGATCAGCAAATGAACTGAGGAGGGGGCATGCCAACAGGGGGATTGGGCACCCCGTCTGCTTTTCATGGGGACTGTGAGAGGCAGTGGCTGTCAGAGAAGCTGCTGCCATGTTTATGGAAATGGGACACTAGTCAATGCAACTATTGCAATCTAGGACCACCCCAGCAGCAAAAAGCTGATTGTTAATGATGAGGCACTCTCTGATTGCAGTGGCAAGTTTTGTTCAAGTTGGTGTCACGCTACACTACTGCTGTCGTGGACAGTATGAGTATCTATTGATGCCACACAGACCAGCCCCAAAATTGACTGCTGGCACTGGCAACAACATTGCCGCACCTCCACAACTCGCTACTGCAGCAAGCTGCTGCAATATGTTTCTTGTGCATGTACGCAAGCAAACATAAAAATGAGAGCCAGCTACTCAAAGGGGTTTCCCTTTATTCCTGATGTACTGAACAGTGTTCTGTTTTTCTCTGGGAAGGTCCAAGATTATTTCAATATCTGAGGTAGGGTCAAGATCTTTCCCTTGGCTTGGGGGAGGCTCACTGTGACAAAGTCTGAGAAGTAATGGTGTGCTGAAGCATGAAGTGCCATGTGGGTGAAGGCAGCTTTTCAGCTAGCATACAAGGCATTCCTGTGAGGACTAGTCTGATTTGTTTTCCTCAGTCTTTGCAATAATTTTGGTCTGTGGTTTGTGATTTGTCATTTTATTTCTGTAGTGCAGGTTTGTGTGAATATGTGAAGTATTTGTCAGTCTGTTTCTGTACTGAGTGAGTTATTTTGTTTAGTCCTTGAAGTGACAATATCAAATTACAGTAACTTGTTTTGAATTGCCCCTGACATGTGTGTCTTGTTAATCCCTCTCATGTTAAAAAAATATAAATGAAAACAAGCAAGCCTTTTTTGGGTGGTTTTACTGTAGCTACTGTTGGTTCCATAAACTGTTCTGCTCAGATTCAGATCACACTACTAAACCCTCTGGTGAAGTGTTGTCTGCTGTTGCTGCTGGTATTTAGTTTTACTGTTGTGGTTATTTTTTTCCTTGCAATATTAAACATCTAAATGTATAAAATGACTGAAAAGACACACTTGTATAAAGGGGAGGTGCTAGTGAGGAGGCCAGGAAGTGCACAAGTTCTGTTGGGCAAAACGTTTTTGCACCTAAAAAAATGCTTCCTCTTCAGCAACTTCATTGGTGGGTTTCTGGGCCGGAAGTAATAGCAAAGGAGTAGTAGATGGAAGTGGCGGTGGCATTAGTGCTGCAAAATTATTCTCTGCCATGCCATATCTGTGGCATCCATGCCTGTGGGTGCTGGGTGAGGTGGAACAAGAGGATCAGTCCAAGAGGCAGCAAAATCTCTGGCTCAGAACCAGTGGTCAAGGAGAAGGTTGCTGATGTCCCCATGACTGCTGGTAGTGGTGGTGGCACTAAGCCTAGTCAGAATGATAGTTCCCATTCCCAAATAAGAGTGTGGAGCTTGATAGAAAGCTGTATCAAGTCTCTTTTTATAAATGGAATGATCTTGCTTGCTAGGGGGCTATAAAGTTGACAGAAAACATAAATTGTGCATACTCCAATAATGCAAAGCATTATGGAACTCATCTGCAAATGCCCATTAATTAATTTGGACTGGCTCAACTGAAAGCAGAATTGTATGGTGGCAGAAGGCTTCACAATACAAGCAGCAAAAAGGCTGAGAACAGCAGACACAGACACATGTTTTGTCCTCATTTGGACTCATTAGTGTGCCATATCTGTACCTCAGCACAGGAGGAGATACCCAGCCACCCTATAGGGGATCTTATTAGTTTGGGTCATGGGCAGCCCAAAGTAGAGAGAGAAAGAGAAGAGAAGAACAAAAGAACCCCAGAGCAAATGCACTGGGGCAAGGGTTATCCCGGAGGATATTGGCCATACAGACAAATTTTAAAGGAAACACAAATTATGCATACCCCAATAATGCAAAGCATCATGGAAAGCATACGCAAATGCCCATGAATTAATGGTCATAAAGTTAACAGGTCACTGCTTTATACTAATGTGTGGCATGCAATTGTATGTCTGCATGCTTTACAAACACAAAAAACACCCTTTAAGTGATTAAAAAAACACAAAACACTGTAAATCACTGCTTTCCTTTGAGCAGCTTCTGTAAATCCCTTTGAGTCAAATGCTACCTGACCAGCTAAACTGCCATGCTGAGTCCAGCTGTTTGGTAGCCCAACACTCAGAAAGGTCCAGCCTACACTGCATAGCATGTTTATTGAGAGTCATGACAAATACTCACTCCGTCATGCTTTTGTACAGGAAGTGAATGCAGCAATCTTTGAAATGTTGGCAATTGATCTACTGCCATTCTTTTTTGTGGAGAACATGGAATTTAGAAAGTTGATGGTACATGCCTGTCCCAGATTCCCTCACAAACATATTTCTTCACTTGTGCCATTTCTGAACTTTATGGGACCTTGTCATGCACAATAATCCATGCCCTGCTGCATTCAGCATCCCCATATCTACACTACATCTCCATATGGTTATGTGGACCAGTGATCACACAGCTGGTAGCTCCTATATGTGCACTACAGCACATTGGACACAGGTGCCTGGGGTAGTATGTGACTCTAGCTGAGGGAAAAATTGAACTAAGTCCAATTCAGTGGTAGCAAAGCAACCTTCCAGGTATTTGCCAGCATACCATACTGGCAAGAAAGAGTATCACTGGATTACACAAGGGTCAGAAAAATGTTAGAATTTCTCCTGACTTAGATTGTTGAGGGGATGCAGCCTGTGGTGGTGGTCCATGGGAGAGAAGGTGGCACAGGGTCTCATTTTGACTCAACTTTGCCTTGGTGTACCCCAAGGATGAAGCTGCAGGCAAAGTTGCTAGGCAAAGTTACCAAAGGTGAATTTCCTATTGGGATAGAAAAAAGAACTGCAAATTCATTCTTAAAGGCAAATTTAGTGAATTTGCTTAATGTTGCTGGCAAATTAAAGCTTTGCAGCACCTCTACCTACATAAGGAGTCCAATGGCCCATTGAATTTAGCAGTAGTAACAAGAAATGTTACTGATAGTGTTGTCGTACTTGTTATCAGTTATAAGAAAATTATATACAGTAACTCAACCACATTTCTCAGTGTCGAAGTCAAATGTAATAGACTACAAGCTTCTAAAGAATATAGTTATATGTTTCAGATTAGATCCTGATATGGCTAAAGAAACTTTTTTTCTGCATTTTCTGTAGCTTCAGAAATGTATAGCTTGCCAGTCTGTGCCTCATTCCATTCACTATGAAGAAGACACTATACTGAAACATTAGCGGAGCATGCACTGTTTACTCTAAATTTGCACTAAAATGGCTCAGGATGCTGTCTGGATATGAGGGATGAAGAAACATGATTCCATAAACTGTGCATTCAGTGCATACATCTGAGCTAGGGCATATTACAAGTGGGGTTCCACAGGGGTCTGTCCCGGGACCCTGTCTATTTCAGGCTTTCATTTCTGATTTAACACACAACTGTTTCTCAAATTCAATTAAATATGCTGATGATATCAAGATTGCTGGTCCATGTACAGCAGCAAATGATGTTACCATTATTCAACAGGATTTATATAAAATAACAGTTTGGGTTAATGACTGGGGTATGTGGTTAAACACAGAGAAATGCAAAGTTATGCACTTAGGAAATAACAACCCCAATGCAAAATACATGCTTGGAGACTCATTACTGGTGACAAGCATTAATGAAAAAGACCTAGGTGTAAACATCTCCCATAACCTCACACATTCCAGTCACATCAATGGTGTGATTAATAAAACAATTAAAGTGATATGGTCCATCAAACGTTACATTAGATCAAGAGATCCTAAGGTCATGATGCCCTTATTCAGAGCTTATATATGGCCACATCTAGAGTATGCCTCTCAGTTGTGGTGCCTGTTTAAAAAACCTGAGTGTAAAATGTTAGAGAAGGTACAAAGGAAATATACAAAACACAACTAGGGACTACATAACAATTCTTATGACTTCAGACTCTTTTCATTAAACCTCATGGATTTAGCCACTAGTCGTATTAGGGGTGATTTATTGTTCCTTTTTGATATCATTCAAGATCCCACCATTATGACTGAACAAGGCCTTCAATTCAAGGATGATCTATATGCTATCCAAGGTCACCCACTTCAACTCTAAGGAAAAAGGTTCAATTATATGAATAGGAAATATTTCTTTACCCAAAGAATAATACAACCATAGAATAGCCTACCATTGGGCATAATTATCAGCAAAAATAAAATAGAATTTAAAATAAGACTGGATAACCTTATAACAGCAGGGTATAAATTGATTTACTATCCTATGATTTAGTATAGGAGCTATTATGGACCTCACAGCCTCTTTGCTCCTTACATCACCTTAATGAACCTTAGTGAATCTAGTGAGTCTTGTTGGTTTGGAATGCTAATTACCCTGTTATTGATGAATGGGTAAGGAAGCTCTCTAAGCTCTAATCCATTAGTACATTCTGGTTTGGATTGTGCTGCTTATTTGCAACCCCTGGTTCAGTCAGTTAATTCACTTGTTACTATAATCTCTTTGAGCACTAGCACTCCACTGCTTCAGAAATAATGACTTTGTTTCAAACAACCAATAAGTGTTATCAGCAATGACATGTAATTAATATAGGATAGAAAGAGACCCATTTATAGCAAAAGGATGGTTTGGGACAGCACGAGGTTACTGAAACTGAGGGAGGTATGGGAGATGGATGAAGAGGATGTCAGAGTGGTAAGAGTATTTAATGAGCATGCCATTTTGCTCTTTACTGAGAAAATAAGTAAGTAAGAGAGCTCAAAATATACAACTAAGCAAGCAATTAAGTATGTTTTATTTGTTTGGCACCCTGCTCTGCAGGCTTAGGGTGTCTTACAAGTTACTATAAAAGTAACTAATAATACAGCTCCAACGCATCTCTAAAAAGTGTAATCAGGTCCCCTGGTACCAGGTAAGGTTTGATTCAGGTGATGTTCTTGAGATGGAAAAAACACCTTGGACCATCACTCACCTGAAGTTGTAGTGTCAGCATGTGGTCTGTTACCTTGATTTTTAACCTTATCCATGACCATGGAAAGGGTGGTGCCAAGAATTAACCCAGTCCGTTCTCAGACTCCTACCAATCCTGTCATACTATGAGAGCCTGATTCCACCACAAACACTTACGTCTTGTCTGGATTAGCCTTAACTAACTGGGCATCATCCAGATAGGCTATTGTTAAGCATGTTTACAATATTAACCTTCCCCAGTGCAAATGACAAATAAATCTAAGAAGCATCATCATAGCAGTGAAACTGCAGATTATATCATCAAATGACCTCTCCCATGGGTGGCACAATTGAACCTTGAGGCACTGCATAGTGAAGGGTAACAGGGCACATGGAAATATGCCCCACACCAACTGCTGTACCTTGACAGACAGGGGTGACTTGAACCACCTCAAGTGGTGCCTCGGAGCACTCCTAAACCCCTCATACGATACACCAAAATTCCATGGTCCATGGTGTCAAAAGCTTTGAGAGATCAAGAAGAATAAGAGTTGTTCACACCCCTCTAGCTCTAGCTATATGAAGGTCATTCTGCACAGTCCCATGTCATAATAATGATCGCAAAACAGCGATCGCTATTATGGTGAATGTATATCAATGAAAAGCAAATCAGCGATATACACATGCCATCGAAGAAACATCCGGCAAGAAGTCCGAGTGTTTATGTTGTGGGGCTTCACCCCCCCCACACACCTCCCTACTAAAGGATTCTCAACTCCAGTGGAGTGAATCTAGGGAAGGGGGGTGACACTAGTGACTCCAACAAAAAAAAGTTGACTCAGTGGCAGCCAGCAGCAAAATTCTTTCCTGCACTGAGCCCTGAACCCAGTACCTTCTGTGCCACAGCTAGCCACCCTCACCACCACACCCTATGGCTAGCTCGGCTGCAAGAGGTACACTACCCTGTCACAAACCCTCTTCCCTATTCCTACCTCCTCCTTCTGGTCACCCTTCCCTACACTCACTTTCACGTAGGATCGCTATTGCAGGGTAGCCCATGAGGAAAGCGCTGAATATGAGTCACTGTTTTGATGGTCACTCATATTCAGTCACCATCCTCACTGGATTCCATTCTACACACTGATGAGTGCTGTCTCAGTGGTGTGTAATCACCTGAAGCTTGGCTCAAATAGCTCATAGATAGTAAACTTCTCCAAATGTGCCTTGAGGTGTATCACCATCACCATGTGAACAACATTCCCCAAAAAAGGGAAGTTTGAAACAGTCTAAAGTTGAACAAAATATCAGGATCCAAAGATGGTTTTTAAAGAAAGGGCTTTACCACTGCCCTCTTCTATACAGGTAAAACAGTACCCTCCAATAAGGACTAATTATATGATAGCTGGGCCTATGGCCTACTGGCAATCCACTGATAGCTGGATCAGGCCCCGTGTCCACAACACAGTAAGTGGGACACAGCTCACAGATCACATAGAAACATAGAAATTAATAGCCAACAGGGACCACAAGATCCATCTAGTCTGCCTGATATGGGTAACTACCCCCCATCCTCTCTGAGAAATTATACGTTTGTGCCTGTCCCAAGTGTTTTTGAGCCCATTTACCATTTTGGCCTCCACCACTTCACTTCGAGGGTCAGGAAAATTCCATGGGTCATCCACCCTCTCTGTGAAGAAGAATTTCCTAACATTGCTTCTGAATCACACACCCTTGAGCCTCATATCGTGTCCTCTAGTTCTGATGCTTTTCTTCTCCTGAAGGAGCTCCTGAACTCCCTACCTTATTTATACCCTTGAAATACTTTAATCTTTCAATCAAGTCCCCCTCACCCTCCTCTGCTCTGGGGAGTACATGTTGAGCTCCCTCAACCTATCCTCATATGCCATTTGATGCAGACCCGGAATTATTTTTGTTGCTCACCTCCGAACCATCTCAGTCTTATCAATGTCTTTCCTAAGGTGCAGCCTCCAGAACTGGTGGGGGTGCACCAATGCCCTGTAAAGTGCAGCACCACCTCCTTTCTGTGACTCGTGATTCCTCTTCTTATGCAGCCCAGCATACCACTGGCCTTTAGCGATGCCACATGGAGTACTTCCCCAGCTCGAACTGGCTGAAATTCACTCAGGACATGTGACATGCATGCAGTTCAATCTGGCTAGTTAATTTTGTGCTCTGATGGCTCACTTGGATACCAAATCTAAAAAAGGATACCATGTCAATGATGAGCTGACAAAACTCCTCACACCTCTCTGTGGAAAATAATCTACTGTACTATAGGTAGGCTGGATTTAGCAGCCTGTCTACAATACATAAGAGTTAAGTGGGTCTATTCTTCACTGTATCGATCACCTGCAACATGAGCTCTGCCTTTCTCCAGATGATTGCCCCTTTGCACTTCTTATAATGAGATCTCAGTGTTATTCTGTCTTCAATTGATTCAGACAATCCTTCTAGAATGTGCCAACCTCTGCCCTTTGGCCTGCAATCACTGCAGATCCTCATCATTCCAAGAGTAGATTTGGCAGGAGATTCTTGGATGTATGCAGTAAGGTGCAAGGGAGTTGCAGGCCCAAGTATGGGCAATATGATTGCCCTCCATAGCTTCCTCGACTCCAGTATATAAACATGCAACGTGCATGAGCAATCCAATGCTGCCAAGAGCTTTAATGGCTCCAAGCTATGCTTAGGACAGTATCAGATTAATACCGGGGGGGGGGGGATGCTCTAATAAGGGTGCACTAACAAAAAAAAAAAATAACCTCATAGCATGATGATCCGACCAGGTAAGTAGATCAACCCTGACATCAGAAACATCAAACCCAGTGGGAAAACAGTGACCAAGATACGATCCTGCTGATCAGTCACAGAAATAACCATTTATGTGGGGCCCATCAAAATCATTTAATGGGGGAATTACTGATTAGGCTCCTAGGAGCTATTATCAACCTACAGATGAGCCATATAGAATTCAATGCAATAACTTGCAGTAAATGCCATGCCCCAAAATACTGATGATGGAAGGGTTTTATTTGCCATTGAATTACACAGTTCCCTGCAGCATATTGCAGTAATACTTTAAGGAGCTACACTGCATCCTGATTGGTGCCACTGTATGCACTGAATTCCCTCAGCACCAGCCACCTGAGGGACTCTGATATCAGGTTAGTGATAGAGTTCCCAAATTCCTGTACAAAGCCATTATCTTGCCCCAGAGGCTGATAGACCAGAAAGCTCCTGCCCCACCTCACACACCCTCACCTCTTATGGCCACACATTCCAATGACCTGGCTTCCCTCACTGGGTATGATGCAAGATTGAAAACAGATTGCCACCTCCCCCAAGCCCCCACTAGAGGCAGTACACCATGGGACAGCCAGTGGGATAGTTGTCTCCAGCACTAGGCTGAGACATCTCCCAATCAGGTCTCCAAAATTCACAACAGGTCAGCCAGGGAATCTGCAATGAACTTTGCTATCACCATGGTCTTATTTCTCAGTGATCTGGCATTTTACAGAATTATCCAAAGGGGAAGCTATCCTGGTTGTACCTTTTATTACCTGGTCTGATGACATCTCAGGAGCCATCTGGATAGGATTCAGGCATGGATACTCCCTCTTCTGGTTCTGTCTTCTCCTAGGTCATCACCATATCCTGCTCCTGATCTTATCCTCTCAGTCTCTTATCTCCCTCTCAAAGCTTTGTCTCTGGTATCTCTCATGCAGACCCTCACATCCCAACCACAATGAAAAGCAGCTGCTGGGACTGAAGGGTTAAAACACAGAGGAAGCTAAAGAAGTTTGTTAGGGGAATGAGAAAAAGGAATACCTACCTCCCCACACATGGTGTTGGTACAAAAAAAAAAAAAAAAAAGAAAACACCTCCCTATCAAATACCACACACATCCAAACAGTCATCCAAAGCCCAAAACAAGTCGAAACCCAAAACAGTCCCACCAACCCCTTTAGTAAAACTATAAGTCCACTGCGGATTCAACTATGGAAAGGCACCTTAATTGAAAATGTGTCTAATTGTAGATATCTAGGTGTTCAGGTGAATTCAGGGCTGACCTATGCAGAGCATATTTTTTTACAAGTTGGGAAAGTGAATCAAAGATTGGGGCACTTAGAAGGGTGGCTGGCTGTTTATCTCTCGAAACTAGGGAGAAGTTGGCTAGACTGTTACTTATCCCAGTACTGGAATATGGTTCCATTCTATATATGCATTCTACCCAAATAGTATTAAAAAAATAAATCAAACTTATTATAGATTAGGTAAATTTATCACTAGATGAAGGTACAGGATCCATCACTGTGAAGTATATAATAAATTGAGTTGGCTTCATCCAAATGAACAAAGAATATATAGTTTGCTTACAACATGCCACAGGATTTTACAGGGCAAACCTCAACACCCACAGTCGAATCTTGTGCCAACGGAAATTACTGGCTCTAGAGTTTTAACAAGAGCATCTAACAAAAGAATACCAATGCATAGGTCATACACAGGATGGGTGACAGAACCCTACAGAATAGTATAGCATCTTTTTGGAATAGATTGCCTCATGAGTTAAAGATTATCAATAGCATGACCATTTTTAAGTTGAAGTTATATGAATACTTGAAAACAACCTGTACTTGTCTTAAATAACCTTTTACTTGTTAATTGTTTGTGATATATGAGACATATTATTATTGTAACAACACAGGACTTTGTTGAAAATGGGACTTGTACCCTAACAAATGTTTTCCTGTTTAAAAATAAATTTTATCAAGTCAAATCAAATATAGTAGTCACAAGGATTACATGACCTGTACACCAAGATACAGTAGCATGGATACAGTTATATCTCTATCTAATGTTTTTGTATTTATTGTGGGGTACTCAGAGCTTGATAAGGGTGCTATACAAAATATTGATCTACTATCACTTCTAGTAGCATGACTACTGATTGAAATCGGCTGGCTATGTCTAATCAAGTGATGCCTTTCAAGATGTTGAATGACTTGGTCCCATAAAATTATTTTGGATAATTTTCCCAGACTGGTCTATATTTATGTGGTCCAATGCTGGTCCTTCATTGAGATGTGATACTTTGTTTCCCACTAGGGTAACATGGGAAGCAAGTCAGTTATTGAATGACCTGCAGATAGGGAAGGCAGGGAAGAAAGAGTCCATTTAGGTTAATGGAAGGTAGTTTGTCTCAACACCAGAAACCTGGAGAACAAGGTAAGTGATCTGCAAGTACTGATTGCAGATGCCAAAGTTGACTTGGTTGCTGTCATTGAGACATGGTCAATGACGTACAATGAGTGGGATCTTTCAGGCCCAGGATACGCACACTACAGAAAAGATAAGAAGAGAGCCAAGGGGTAGGGGTATCACTCTATGCTCAGCAAGGCATATGTGGTGCTTTGATGATGGTGAGGAACACCAGGGTCTGAATGAATTAGGATAGATGAAATTTATCCAGACAAGGAGAGGCAGGAGTCTTCCATAGAGTTTGATGCCCTCTGGGCTTTATTCAGTAACAATTGGATAGGATGACATGGTCACAGGAGGGGTAAACAGGACACTAAGGAACATGAACAGTCACTTCTTATCTCACACTACTTAGACAACTAAAGAAAATAAATATGTTTGAGGTGCACCTCGGCCTAGTGCACCTTATAATCTAACGTTACTTCTTAGAATTAATTAGTATCACGGTACAATACTCTATGTCACCTGCAGTACTACCAAAGGTATTGGATTACAATGGCTGCCCCTTGAAAACCCTTACAATGCTATCTCAGATCAATTACAGCAACATCCATGTAATGATAATAAAGAGTCCAGTTATCACTGAAGTCTTTGTGCACACCGTGGAGTAGAGTTGGTAGCTACGAGTATAGGTAGAAGAAACTTATATGACACTCAAATATTGATTCCAGCACTGACCTAGTTAAGGCCACTGGGGTGGTGAGAGTTTTTTTAAGCAGACCATATATTTCTCGGCATAAAACACACTCTCTCCAAGACTAATTCTTTCCTTCCCCAGAAAAAGGGGGGGTGGACGCAAAAAAATAATTTCACAGAAGTAGACATATCTTTTCATTTCCATCTCCTTCTTTTGGATTATTTGTTTCCATAACAGACCCTGCTCAGTTCTTATTTCCAATACTTATTTGTTTTCACTGCTTTTATAAGTCCCATTTATTGGTTGCTCTTGTCCTTCTTCTCTTATCAGGCCCACACTTTATTGCTAGTTTTAATTAAACAAATAAGCGCTGGAAGTAAGAACTGAGCAGGGTCTGTTATGGAAACAGATAATCCAAAAAAAGGAGATAATTATCTGGAGTACTAGTAGAGATGTTTTGTAAAGGCACCTCCTGAGGAAGCCAATATTTGTTGGTGAAACGTTGAGGATCTGGGCCTAAAAAATAAAATAAAAGAACAAGAATTTGGAAAACAAAAGATCTGTCTACTTGTGTGGAATTCTTTTTTGTGCCCCCCCTACTTTTTCTGGGGAAGAAAAGAATTTGTTTTGTGGAACACATCGAGAGAGGCAGCACAGTAAAGGACTGAACCCAACACAAAAAACATTTCTCGTGGACCAACAGGACTTTCTTCAAAGCTGCCAGCAAGAAAGAACCTGAGGAGCTGGTTCCTGGAATGAACCCACCTGAGGGCTATCAGAATAAAACTCACTTTGTATGGAAGAGAACAAGGATAAGGCTTGATGATGAACCCGCTGGAGGATTACGAAGGACTGGAAGATGTTGCAGTGCTTCAGATGCTAGCAGGAACTAGAAGAATCTGAGGTGAAGATAGATATCTGATACAACCATGAACCAGAAGAATCTGAGATGAAGTCAGTTGATTCTGAAGTGTCAACACAGGAAACTGGAACAAAACAACAAAACAGTGAGCACATACTGCACTGGGCTTCAACAGACTCGACTTGTGGCGAACGACTAGGGGATGAAGACAAGGTTCTTCCAGGACAAGCACACTCTTCTGAGGGTGGCCAACTTTGGGACATCCAGATCAGGAACCAAGAGATGACACTGGTATGGTGGACGTTATGTGCTTGACTTCGGCATACTTGACTTTGAACTGAGGAACACAAGAAACAGCGGGTGCGACTTGTCGGGTTTTGATGGACTCGACTTTGGCGAACTTGACTTCGGCAGATGACAGGGACATGGTCGATGGTCTTCTGGAGAAGAGAGATGATGAAAGATGTCTTCTTCCAGGTAGAGACTGATTCTGTATGAGTAGAATGACATACAACACCATGGAGCAATAACTTTGCAGAAAATTGAGTCTATCCACATGTGTTGGCAACACTGGAGCTGGTAGATACACTTTTACACTACACCAAGAGAACTGTTCATTACTAGGTTAATTGGCCAGGAACAGGGGCAAATTACCAAGGTATGGGGCAATTGTTCATTGCAGGGGGCAATTTGCCAGGAACAGGGGCAAATTACCAAGGTATGGGGCAATTGTTCATTGCAGGGGCAAATAACCACAATCCCAGTAGTAACACAGCCTTGGTACCTTGCAAGCAACACGACAGTTCAGATACACATTTCAGTATTTGACAGTCATCAAGTAGCAGTTGTGTGCTAAGCACCTTTCTTTTTCTTTGACTGTTCCCAAAAGTACTGCAGTTCTGGGTCCTTTTGTACCAGGGCCTGGCTACCCCTAGCAAACCTTTGGGTCAATTCCTTTTCTTTACTCTGGGCCTCCCTTGCATTCATAACTGCTGGTCCCACTGACAGGGAGCCCCTTTCAATCTATGGTCTGTGATGTCCTTCTCCCGTCGGGACCTTTCTTGCCCTTTTCTGTATTGCTGTGGGACTCCTGTGAATGGTTGTGTCCCCCTCTTTTTGTTCACTGGGCTGAACTTGCCCCTTTAAATCCTTGGGCGAAGTGTTGCCCTTTTAATTGTAGGACTGCTTATGCCCCTGCTGGCAATCATTCCAGGCTTGACCTACCCCTTTTTCCCGCCCCTTAGGAATATTTATAGACATTCCCCTTTGAGCCTCTATGTCTGGCCCCTCCTCGTGGGCGTCACGGCCCAAATTTTTTTTAATTTCCAAGCTGGCTCTCCCTTACCCTCTCCTTCAGTGGTGCTACAAGCACCCAAAGAATTAAACTTTTAAAATTTAATTAGACTAGGCAGTCAGCACACTTCAATGTGCTGCCACCTGACTCACCACCCCAGCCTGGGGTGAAGAAGCTATACAGGGAGGTGGGAGGTCTCTGGAAGTAGAAAGGAACCATGGGAGCAGGAAGCAGGTGAGAGGTGGTAGCAGAGGTCCTTGCAGGTCTCCCAACACCCAACGGTGGATGACACGGTTCTTCTGATGCCGCCGATGAGGGACCGCAGCACACAGGGCAGCACAAATAAAAAAAAAAACATTAGGGCAACTTCACCACAAACTGGCGCACAGAGGACAGGTTTTTGTTTTTCCCGACAGACTTGACAGAAACGGATATGGCAGAAACCAACTGGAAGCTTCTCTTCTCTTCTTTGTTGGTGAAGCAGGAGCCAAGGCACACAGACAACCAAAGGAATAGCTTCACACCAATGCAAGCCCTTACTTATTCCTCTGTGGTTTCTGACATCTTCTCCCTCTCTGTACCGGCTGACAACTGACTTTCTGCATTTAAATTTTAAAAACAGATGCTCAGGGTTCTGATTCTGGAACCCCGGGCCCGTGCTGTGCCACCACATTCTTTTTCCCCAGAGCACCTCATGCCAAGCAAGGACAGCAGTCCCAACATGAGGGTGCCTTCCCTTGTTTGAGCTGCTGGTTGCCTGCTCCAAGAAGGGGAAGGGGGAGAGTTGGAACCAAGCAGCAGCAACAGGGAAAATAATTGTTCTCTTTCGTTTTAACTGGTGATTCTCTAAGGGTGGGACACTGCAAAGGGGCCCTAAGATGCACACCTTGAACCCCCAATACAATGGGGACTCCTAGGGCATCCTAAATCCCTCTGCTGTTCTGTGGTGCCCTCATTATTTTGTCCCCCATACTTTGGGGCACTACAAATTTGGACCTGCCTAAAAATACATGTCCCCATATAGCCCCTTTTTAACACTTTATATACATAAAACATTTCTTAACTATTACTTCTATAGGTGTTTATAACATTTCTAACACGTTAATATTTCACTTAACACCTTACTTTAGTAAAACATTCTTAAAACATCTATAACTTTCAGTAGAAACCTTCTAATTTGCTAAACTAAAGTGACCATATCTTAGGATTACTCTTAACAGGACTATCTACGAAAAGATGATACAAATTGAGAGGCTTTCATTATATATCTTCTAGGAGGGATACCTGCATTAGATCTTTGGGCTCTACGGGGTTGGAAATCTACAGGTTCTGGGGAAATGCATCCTGGTTCAAAGAAATCTAGCAGTTTCAGGATTTACTTCAGGTATAATGATTGGACGGTGAAAGGAATTTACATTGGAAGTGAAAATCCAAGGCTCTCTGCACCAACTGGTTGGTGATTCCAGTCCCAACATTCCATCCTTTTTTGACTCCTGCCTCTCCTTTGGTGTACAACTATTCTTGTCTTCGGCTGGAACAGCGTTTCTAAAAGTACATGCTTTCGGAAGATTTTGGTGTACAATCTTGGTAGCATTCCCCATTTCTTTCTGAATCTTGTATACCAGTAACTCCGGATAAGGGACTTAAATAATGCGGTGAGGTTCAAGTTCCCATTTTGCAGCCAACTTGCTGCATTTTTGAGTTCTTTTTAACATTACTCTTTCTCCTATTTGTAGGGGTGTAGCATTAGCCTTAGCATCATAGTTTGCTTTCTGTTTTTGATGCACCTGTTCCATATGCTTGCCTACAATTTTTCCAGCCTCTTGCAGTCGTTGGTTATGCTCTTGTATCCAATTCGTAATTGGCTGTTTGGCTTCAGCTTCATCAGGCAGTACTTGTAGTACTAAATCCATAGGGAGTCTTCCATGGCATCTGTACATTAAGTAATGATGAGTATACCCAATAGAGCAGTGAATAGTGTTATTGTATAAGTGTCACCCCCCCTACCAATGGGGGTTCATAAAAGCCGCCTAGGAGCTGCCTAAGTGTTCCCCCTGGTGGTTGGCGTTCGGCGCTTAAGCCATTTGAATGGCTCTGTGAGTGCTTGTAGAGCCTCCACGTACTATCTCTTAAAGAGCTGTCTGCTTGCAGACATAGTCAGTGCTCATGAGGGGGACTGTGTGTTTCCCTGCTCGAGTCCCACTCGAGCTGTAATGTAATTGCCCCTCTTTGCCATCGCTGAAAGTGCAAGGGGAGCCCACTCGAAAGATGTAACTATTTGCCTGCAATCATTTAGAGTAATAGTGAAAATGCAGTTGTTTAACCTGCCTTTATTGCAGCTGGGACTCTATGTGCCTTGCCCCTCCATTTAGGACCAGGACTGTCTGAGGGGTCCAATAGGAGCTGGGGGGGGCATCTAAAATGGAGTAACTAGCGACCAACCAGAATCAGGACTCTTGATGGAGCCGGCTGACCAATGGGGATACAGCTAGCAATTCTGCGAAGTACAGTCTGGACTATGGCCCCTTTTTTTCACCAGTGAGGGCAGTAGTGAGTAACTGGCATCTGCATCCTACCAGTGGGATCAGGTGGCACCCAAACTAGATTTCTCTGCCCAAACTGCCCAAGGGGAGAGTCCTTGGTGATCATGAAGGTGGAATGAGCTCTGGCTCCTGCACTGTGGAAGTCTTTGCGTGGGAAGCACGTGTGGCAGGCCATGAAGTCGGGTGATAGCATCGCTAGAAGGAGCGGACAAGATCCGTGGAGGAGTGCAAGTGGAGGCTGTACATTTACAGCTACCTATCAGGCTCACCCTGTAGAGGACTGGAGAATCTGCTTCAGTCGTGCTCGGTCTGTCAGGACAAGTGAAGCTGCATCGTTTGGCCCGGTGGTGCATTGAAAGCAATCAGGAGTATACAGCAGCTGCCTGGTATGGTACCCCTCTGCTCTTCATATAAATGTGTGGAGAAGTGTTGAATCCCAGGTTTGGTCCTGTGAGTGGTGCGAGAGCCATCTTTCTGCTGGAGTCATGAGTACTAAGTCAGGGTAGCTCCCTGGCAGATGTGCATAGTGAGGGCAAGATTTGTCTGGCTGCTTCACTGGCTACACGAACTGAGCCTGCTGGCTCTACTTAATCCTCTTAGGAATCAAATGCTTGTTTTCTGTGTCAGGGACCCAACCAGCTGCAACGAGAGGCTAGCCTTCTATTACCTGGGTACCCAGAGACAGTGATTCATAGGTTTGGCCTGTGCACAATACCCTATATATATATATATATATATATATATATATACATATATATATATTAGAGTGGTAAGCTAATCAACCTGATCTCCCCCGTCCTTGTTACTTTCCCCTTAATAAACCAGATTTGTTGTTGCAAGGTACACTGTTTGAACTGCGTGTTTGTGATACCCTTTGTGCATGGGTGATTGTATAACTGCACCTTATTTTGCAGGGGGTTTTCAGCATCAGGTTGGCCATCCCAACCCCGGGGTAAGGATGAGTTAAACCGATAGTGTGGAAATCGCTGGTGAGCCACTAGAGGAAAGAAAGGGGGGTTGCAGTGACCCAGAGGGCTGTGACCAGGTCATATTTGGCTGTTCCAATCCAGACCTCTGGGTGGAGGCACCCGCCATTGGATCCAGGCCCCTCAACCTGTTATTGGCTGAGCAGGCAGAGGAAGCAGCCCTTAGGATAGTACCCCTGGAGGTTACATAAGTAAGCAAGTTCAGGGAGGAGAGCTGGCCAGTAGGAATGTTTGAACACGGGTAAGGCTTTTAACATTTCATGTAAAGTTTGGTTGGTTCTTTCACAGAGTCCATTACTTTGGGGGTGGTAGGCCATGGGTTTCAGTTTGTGACTTCCATAAACAGTACACCGTTCGTGAAAGAGCTTAGACTCAAAAGAAGTTCCTTGATATGTAAGGACTTTTGTCAGATAGCCAAACAGTCGCACAAAACATTTTAGAAAAGTTTCTGTTGTAGTCCGAGTGAAAAGATCCTTAACTGCACTGGCAACCACAAATTTTGAGAAGTGAACAACCATTGTGAGAACATACATGTAGCCACTGGTGCTTGGTTCCAGCTTCAAATGATCCAAGGCAACTAGCTCTAATGGCATGCAACTGATTACAGGGTGAAGAGGGGCTCTCTGGTGACTTTTCTCTCTACATAGAAACATAGACTTTGACAGCAGATAAGGACGGCTTGGCCCACCAAGTCTGCCCATTTCCCTACCTACAGGATAAGCTGCAGATCCTAGTTAACCAAGAGCCTATTTCTTCCTACCCCTCACAAAAATTGCCTTATGTCTGTCCCATGCATTCTTGAATTCTCCCACAGTGTTAGACCCCACAGCCTCCTCATGGAGGCTGTTCCATGCATCCACACATCTCTTTTTCTGAAAGATGCTACCCTCCTGGACTTTGTTGATTCCACTGAGGTACTTAAAAGTTTCTATCATGTCCCCCCTCTCCCTTCTTTCCTCAAGGGTATACATATTAAGCTCCTTTAGCCTGTCCTCATATGGTCTCTCTTGCAGACCCTGTACCATTTATGTTGCCCTCCTCTGGACTACCTCTATCCTGTCTATGTCCTTGCGGAGATAGGGTCACCAGAACTGGATGCAGTACTCCTGATGGGGTCTCACCAACTGTCTGTACAGATGGATAACAACTTCCTGTTTGCTGCTGGTGATGCCTCTCCCTATATATCCCAGTATACCCCCAGCCCTCCCTACTACCTTCTCACATTGCTTGCTAATCTTAAGGTCATCTGATATGATTACCCCCAGGTCCCTTTGCATTTTTGTTGTTGTTACTACTTCCCCCCACTGTGTAATCTTCCCTTGGGTTTTTGTTTCCCAGGTGCATTATTTTGCACTTCTTTGCATTGAATCTAAGCTGCCATACTTCTGACCATTCCTCCAACCTTGCCAAGCCCTTTCTCATCCTTTTCACACCTCCTTGTGTATCAACCCTGTTGCAGATCTTTGTGTCATCTGCAAAGAGACATACTTTTCTTTCCAGTCCCTCTGCAATGTCACTTATAAAGACATTAAAAAGGACTGGACCCAGTACTGAACCCTGCAGTACCCAACTAGTAACCCCTCTTTCTTCAGAGTGGACTCCATTTACAATTACCTTATGTGTCCTGTTGTCCAGCCTATGTTTTACCCAGGCTACCACCCTGGAACCCACTCCCAGGCTGGTTAATTTGACTATTAATCTTTTGTGTGGGACTGTGTCAAATGCCTTGCTAAAGTCTAGGTAGGCCATGTCCACAGCCCCTCCCTGGTATACTACTTTTGTCACCCAGTCAAAGAAATCAATTAGATTCATATGATGTGAGCTTCCCACTGTGAACCCATGCTGCTTTGGGCCTGTGCCCCACTGGCTGCTAGGTACTCAACAATTCTTTCATTCAGAAGTTATTCCATCACTTTCCATACCACAGAGGTCAAACTGACAGGTCTGTAATTTCCTCCCTCGTCCTGCTCCCACTTTTGTGAAGGGGAATCACATCCACCTTCCTCCAGTCTTTAGGTACCACACCATCCTCCCATGATTTGTTAAAAATGGTAGTCAGAGGTTTCACTAGTTCTCTGCTTAATTCCTTTAAAATTCTTGGGTGAATTCTGTCAGACCCCATTGGTTTGTCCACCTTCAGTTTTAGGAGTTCTTTCAGAACCCTTTCTTCTATGAAAGGACTGAGATCGACTCCACTATCCAGAGTGCTTCTGTTAATTGGATTAGACACCTCCCCCTGCTCCTCTTTTGTGAATACTGAGCAGAAATATTCATTCAGTATTCCTGCTTTTTTACTGTTTCTGTGCCCACCCACTATCCATTCTATGCAGCCTCACTATCCCTCCCTTTGTCTTTCTACACTCCCTGATATACCTATATAAGGTTTTATCCCCCTTCTTAACCAAGTTGGCTATATTTTCCTCAGTTTCAGCCTTTGCTATTCTGACTTTCCTCCCTGCTTCTTTCTGCCTAAACTGGTACTGCTCTCTCTCCTGCTTCTTCTGTGTTTCCTTATAATTCCTGAATGCTATCTTTTTCTCCCTGACCATCCCTGCCCCCTCTTTTGAGAACCATAGTGGCTTTTTCTTTTGTTTTGATTTGTTTATTTGCTTCACACAAAGGCTTGTTGCCTCTGTGATGGCAGTTTTGATGTTTCCCCATTGTTGCTCCACCCTTCCTTCTAGCCTATTTGCTAGTGCTTTTCTAAGGCACTCTCCCATCTTGCCAAAGTCAGCCCTCCTGAAGTCCAGTACCCTCACTTTTGTATGGCTTTACTCTGTAGCTGAGTTTATTGTGAACCTCACTGGTGGTCACTTGTTCCCAGATGGCTACCCACTTCTAGATCTGAGATCCTCTCACTGTCCCCATTTGAGAGTATGAGGTCTAAGTTTGCTCCCTCATGAGTGGGTTCCAAAACTAGCTGTCTGAGGCATGCCACCTGTAGGGCATCAAGAATGGCCCTGCTCTTGGATGTGGCCACAGCAAATGTGCTCCAGTTAACATCTGGCATATTTAGGTCCCCCATTAACAATACATTCCCTTTTTCTGCCATTCTAAGGATGCCTTCTATCATTTCCTTTTCCTGAGATGGGAGTCTGTATGCAACCCCCATGCAGACTGTGGTGCCATTGCCCGTCTCTAAGATGACCCACAGTGCCTCCTCTCCTCCCTGTTTACTCTTTTGTTCAGTTGCTTATATCCCTTCCCTTACATAGAGAGCTACTCCTCCCCCTCTTCTCCCTTCCCTGTCTCTCCTGTAGGTTGCGTACACTGGTATGTTAACATCCCAGTCATGGTTCTCTGAGTACCATGTTTCTGTGACTGCTACAACATCTAGGCATCCCTCTTCCATCAAGGCCACAAGTTCAGGGAGCTTGTTGCCCAAACTATGGGCGTTGGTACTCATTACCCTTAATTTCTTGATGGCCTTACCCTTTTTTGTCCCATCCCTGTCCTTACTGCTTTTGTCACTTTCTCCATTTACCCCTGCCCTTTTCCCTATCAACATCTTTAACTTAGTGTTTACTTCACTTACTACCCTGACTTTTTTGGGGGGCTAGGATTTCCCTGCTCCTTTCCTCCTCCATTGGCTAGTTTAAGTGCTTGCCAATGAAGCATTTAAACCTATCACATAGGATCCTGGTTCCCATCCTGGACAGATGCAGACCATCACTCCAGTATAGGTCTGCGTCACTCCAGTGGACCCCAATCCCAATGAAGCCAAATCCCTGAGCTCTGCACCAGTTTTTCAACCACTGATTGAATCCCCTGGTGTGGAGCCCCTAGTCTCACCTACACCATAGACAGGCAGCACCTCTAAGGTTACCATGAGTGCTACTTGTCTAAGGCCCCTCCCCAACTCCACAAACTTTTTCTGCACTGCTCTGATCACTTTCTTAGCCAGGTCATTTGTCCCTAGGTGGACAATGACATCCAGCTCACTTCCCTGTGCAGCTGCTCCAGCGATCCTGAGGATTCGCTCCCTGTCCCTCCAAGCCATGACACCAGGCAGGCACCTTACAGCCCTCTTCCCTTCCTCCCCCAGTTCTACCTTCCTAACAATGGAGTCCCCCACCAGGAGTTGTTTCCTTCCCCGTGGGGTCCCATGCCACCCTTCTGTGGGTCTCCATTGTGGAATTTCCCAGCATCATCCTTGGTCTCCACTGTGGGTTCCTCCATAGAGGACTCACAATTTGCCAGAATGGCATATGAATTGTGGAGAGGTACAACTGGAGGGATGCACCTCTGTTCCTCCACTCTCACCCTCCCTGATTCCACTGTGGTCCAACCGCTTCTCTTTCTTGGCAACCTCTGAGGCAACGGCAGTGTCCCTGGTGGTCCCTGGATGGGAGAGGAGGTCCACGAATCCTGGTCAACTCAACCTGGAGATGAGCAACCTCCTCCCTCAGCCCAGAGAGGTGCCTGCAGATGGGAAAATACCGCAACATCCAGAATGTCTACCGGAAGACTGCTGCTCCACAGCCACTGTATTGCACCACTCCCATCATGTCTTATTTATGGCCCCTTCACTGCTGTTTGGAATACTTACTCTTTCCTCTGTTTATTTTATTTTATTTTTTCTCCCTACTTAGTTACTGCCTCTGTGCCCTTTAAGCACCTGATCTTTCTGTTCTGAGACATGAAGATCCTATATTTCATAATAGTCCCTTTACTTGCTCAGAGGTAGACCTCTAGCAGCTAGGGAGGGATGGGAAGCTACTCTTGTCCTTCTAGGATGGTGAGTCTTTGGTGGCTCTATGATCACTCACTTCCTCCTCCCAAACAGGAAGTTCCTGTTGTCAGTCAAATCCCGTGTCTATAAAAGTAGAACTGGCTTTGAGTGGGGGGGGGTGGAGGGAAGGGAAGGAGAGCAATGTAATCCCTGTAGATATGTCCAGTCACTACAGCAGCTCCTTGTCCTGGTGTTCTCTGACAATTCTGTGGCAGAAGCTCTATAGGGCAGTGTTTAAATCTGGCTTTAACCTGGCTTCCTTCTAGCTAAACCACTCCCCCTACTTAACAGATATTTCCACACTTAGTTAAATTGCACAGATAACAATCCCCTTCGGCTACCTAAGATTAACACCTAGATAACTGCTCAGATAATTCACTTCAGCCAACTCAGACAAACACACTAACTTTTTTTTACCCTGAATTGAAGGTCTCAGTAGTAGAGTTCTACTTCCTAAGTCCCAGTAAATTTAAGGTCCGAGTAGTAGAGTTCTGCTTCTTTAGTCCCAGTAGAGAAGTCCAGTCAGAACGGCAGCTCCTTGTCCTGGTGTTCTCTGACAATTCTCTACATTTAAGGCTACAGACTGTGCATTCTTCGCACCACTTTGCAATATCATTCCACATTCCAACCCAATAGAACCTCCTCCTAATGACAGCCTCTGTTTTCTTATGCCCAAAATGTCCTAAATGGTCATGGTATACTTCAAGTACTACAAGTGTGCTATCTTTAGGAACTATGATTTGAGTTAATCGTAGTGAGTAGTGGAGTCTCTACTTCATTTAATAAAGTGAGAGTCTTCTACAGCCAAGCGGCTTCTATGCCTCCATAATTTCTTCACTTCCAGGTCAAACTTCTTTCGTTCTTGCTGGGTCAGACATTTTTGCTTCGAAACAGTGGTTTTGACTAGTTTACCAGTGGGATCCTGGTCCTGTAGCTGAGCCCACAAACCTTTCTGGTCAGCAATTGTGTCGGTTGCTTCAGGTTGACTTTCCATGCCAAATAGTGACAAAACTTTTCAGTAATGGCCCATACCAATGCCAAGAATTCAAACTTAAAAGAGCTGTAGTGAGCATCATTCTGCTCCGAGCCTCTCAGTCTGTGGCTTGCATAGGCTATGACTTGTTCAGCACCATCTTGCTTCTGTGCCAGTACTGTACCCAACCCCTTGTTGCTGGCATCTGTATACAGAAGGAAAGGTTTTGTGTAACCAGAATAAGCCAGGATGGGATCTCCAGTCAATATTTTCCTTAACTTGTCAAATGCCTCCTGCTGCTTAGTTGCCCACCTAACAGGGTGGTTCTTAAGGCCTTGACCTTCTGTCAATCCTCTCAATTGTTCATGCAAAGGTGCAGCGATCTTTGAAAAGTCCTTGATGAATTGCCTATAGTGCCCTACAAAGCCCAGGAACTTCCTGACATCTTGGACAGTAACAGGAACAGGCCAGTCTTGTGGCACTTTTATCTTTTCTGGGTCTGGCAACACTCCTTCTGAGGAAACTGTATGTCCCAAGTAATTTACTTCTGACTGTAACAGATGGCATTTGGATGGCTTCACTTTCAGACCATGCTGGATTAGTCATTGAAACACCTCACCCAATTGCAATAAATGTTCTTCGTGGGTCTTGGAGTAGACAATAATATCATCTAAATATAGTAACAGGATAACAACATCCAGGCTCACCAGGCAATGCTCAACAAGTCTCTGGAAGGTTCCAGGAGCATTCCAGAGTCCAAAAACCATTCAAGTAAATTCAAAGAGACCCATGGGAGTAATAAAGGCTGTCTTCTCTTGATCCTCAGGTGCCATTGGGATTTGTCAATATCCACTGGATGGGTCTAAAGTAGAAAACACAGTGGCAGATTGAAGAGCTGTGAGAGAAACTTCAATTCGAGGCAAGGGATAAGCATCTTTGTTAGTGATGGTATTTAACTTCCTATAGTCAACGCAAAATTGAATTTTGCCATCCTTTTTCTTAACTAGCATAATAGGTGTGGCCCACGGACTGTGACTCTCTCTAATCACTTTGGCCTTCTTCATGTCATTGGTCATTTCTTTAATGGGCTGAAACATTGCTGGTGGAATTTGTCTAATGCGCTCTCTGATGGGAGGATGTTGATTGGTGCGAATGTGATGCTGTACATTGCGAGCTAGTCCAAAGTCAAGCGGATGCTTGCTGAAAGCTTCCTCATATTTGAGAACTACATTAAGTACATCTGGCTTTTGTCCTTCAGTGGTTTCAGGGTTGCCCAGAGTGATCTCTTCAGCCCACTCCAGTATACTAAAATCCCGTGCCTCCCTTTCTTGTACTGTCTTTGGCTCTTTCATCTGTCCAGCCTCTTCTTCAGCTTCAATGATGTCCTGGAGACACACCATATGTATTTGAGCAACTGGTTGGTTGTGGTAGAGTTGCACTTCATGGTTTCCATAGTTCCACACTCTGATGGGAATCCACCCCTTGGTCACAGTAGCCACACTCCGAGCCACTATTATGGGTTCCTCTTTCCCACTTGGATATGGTTCCACCAAGATGTCATAGTCTTGACCCCTCTGGCTCACCTTCATCTTGCACCACAGGGTGGTCTCTGTTCCTGGCTTCAACATCAGTGGCTTGATGTCTGTCACATAGACTTTACCGATCTCACCATCAGCACTGGCAAATCATTGGTAACATTGCAGAAGGTTGATGGTCTGCTGTAGGGCATGTTTATCAACTAGTGGTGCTTGCTTGGCCTTCTGTTGAAGAATCTGGACCAGGTCATTGAAACTGTTCTGCAAGAAATTCATATCCAGAATCAGTGGTGGCAGGTTATCACTTTCCATATCACTGATGATGATGCCCTGTTGGTCTTAGGTATTCTTCCCCAACTGGATACTGGCTTCAAAATAGCCTAGATAAGGTACTTCAGTACCATTACTTGCTAACAATTTTATCCAGGACCTTGGAGGTGGTCTGAGATCTTCAGGCATCCAATACTTCCAGAAATATAGCCCCTGCATGGTAGTAACTTGCAATCCCATATCCAATAAGGGCATCAGTTCAATTCCATCAACTTTCACTGGCACCATTGAACTCCTGCCAATGAAGCAAGACTGGTCTATTGAGGTGGTTGGACCTGGTCATCCACCCTTCAGGAATTGGTCCTCATCCTTGAAAAATTTCTGTTTAATGTCAAAGTGGTATGAACAGTCTGATGGCATCGTCGCTCTACTTGACCACTGATACTGCACCGATGACAGATCGGTCTTCCTTGGTTATCGAAGTGATCCATTGGGCACCTTCCTTCATCCCTCCTCGGATGATCTAAGTGATTGCCAACTCTTTTCTCCCTTTCAGGCTGGTCATGGGACACCTCTCTCCTACAACCTTCTTTTAGGCCTTGCACCACCTGACAGACCTTTGTCATTTTACAGGCCAGAGTGACAATTTGTTCAGCCAACTCAGAGTTCTGGCACAAGCTGGACTGGACAGAGCAGGTCAGCACCTACTCCATTTCACCATACAGTTGCCTATGCTCTCAATAATAGCTTGGGTATGCAGCTGGTTCCTTTCCATATTCCAACCTCTGCAGGGACAATTCTTCAGGCTAAAGTCCTCTTCTCCAAGAATCCTCTCCAGTCCACTTTTCCATAGGGTACCCTGGCCACGTAGCCCCAAGTGGAGTTGCCATTTGCAGGTAGGACATAACCTCTTCTCCAGGGCATCTGGAGCCTAGGACCTTAATCTCCTTCTCTTTGAAATCCAAGAAATTAGTCTTGGGATCATGCAAGTGTAGCATTCTGAGTTCTCTTCTCAAAGCTTCACTGTGCAACCCTTCTACAAATTTCTCCACTAACACACGGTCCGCATCTTGGACTTCTTCAGCATCTGGTCGCTCAATGACCCTTAATGACTTCTGCAGGCTTAAGGCATACTCACAAAGGCATGATAACCACTATCTCCAAGGCTGTCAGCAAGAAAGAACCAGAGGAGCTGGTTCCTGAAATGAACCCACTTGAGGGCTATTGGAATAAAACTAGATGCAGAAGGTTCCCCAGCCAAAACTCACTTTGGGGCCACCAAGGATGGAAGAGAACAAGGAACAGACTCAGGATGAACCCACTGGAGGATTACCAAGGACTGGACAAAGCTGCAGCACTTCGGATGCCAGCAGGAAATAGAAGGATCTGAGGTGAAAATCAATATCTGATGCAACCAGGAACCAGAAGAATCTGAGGTGAAGTCAATTGATTCTGAAGTGTCAACACAGGAAACTGGAACAAAACAACAAAATGGTGAACGTGTCCCGCACTGGGCTTCGATGGATTTGACTTGCGGCGAACAACTAGGGGAAGCAGATGAAGTTTTTCCAGGACAAGTACACTCTTCTGAGGGCGGCCAACTTCAGGACATCCAGATCAGGAACCAAGAGATGACACTGGCAAGGCGGACATGATGCACTTCAATGTTGGCATACTTGACTTCAAACTAAGGAACACAAGAAACAGTGTGTGAGACTTTCACAGATTTCGACGGACTCAACATCAGTGAAACTTGACTTTGGGCCACAACAAGAATGTGGTCAATAGACTTCTGGGAGGACACCTTCTGGAGAAGAGAGAGTTGATGAAAGATGTCTTCTTCTGGGTAGAGACTGATCCTGTATGAGCAAAATGACAGACAACACCATGGAGCATTATCTTGGCAGAAGATTGAGTCTATCCACATGTGTTGGCAACACTGGAGCTGGTAGATACACTTTCACGCTATACCAGAAGAATTGTTCATTACTAGGGTAATTGGCCAGGAACAGGGGCAAATTACCCACATCTGGGGCAATTGTTCTTTGTGTGGGCAATTTTCCAGGAACAGGGGCAAATTGCCAAGATCCAGGGCAATTGTTCATTGCAGAGGCAATTTGCCAAGTTCAAGGTCGAACTACCAAGATCCTGGACAATTGTTCATTGCAAGGGCAATTTGCCAGGAACAGGGGCGAATTACCAAGATCCAGGGCAATTGTTCATCGCAGTGGCAAATAACCACAATCCCAATACTAACAAAGTCTTGGTAGCTTGCAATCAACACAACAGTTCAGATACACATTTCAGTATTTGACAGTAATCAAGTAGCAGTTGTGTGCTAAGCACTTTTCTTTTTCTTTGACCATTCACAAAATTACTGCAGTTCTGAGTCCTTTCGTACCCAGAGCCTTTCTACCCTTAGCAAACCTTTGGGTCAATTTCTTTTCTTTAATATGGGCCTCCCTTGCATTCGTAACTGCTGAGCCCACTGACAGGGAGCCTCTTTCAATCTAAGGACTGTGATGCCCTTCTCCCGCCGGGACCTTCCTTGCCCTTTTCTGTATTGCTGTGGGACTCCTGTGAATGGTTGTGTCCCCCTCTTTTTGTTCACTGGGCTGAACTTGCCCCTTTAAATCCTTGGGCGTGGCATTCCTCTTTTAATTGTAGGCCTGTTCAAGGCCCTGTTGGCAATCCTTCCAGGCTTGCCCTGCCTCTTTTTCCCACCTCTTAGGAATATTTATAGACTTTCCCCTTTGTGCCTGTATGTCTGGCCCCTCCTCATGGGCGTTACGGCCCAAAATATTTAAATTTCCAAGCTGGCTCTCCTTACCCTCTCCTTTGGTGGTGCTACAAGTGGCCAAAGAATTACACTTTAAAATTGAATTAGACTAGGCGGTCAGCACGCTTCAATGTGCTGCCGTCTGACTCACCACCTCGGCTCGAGGTGAAGAAGCTATACAAGGAGGGAGGAGGTCTCTGGAAGTGGGATGAAACTGTGGGAGCAGGAAGCAGGTGAGAGGTGGGCAGCAGAAGGTCTTGTGGGTCTTCAGACACCCAAGAGTCAATGACATGGCTCTTCTGATGCCACTGACGAGGGACCACAATACACAGGGCAGCACAAATAAAAAAATAAATGACAGGGCAACTTCAGCCCGAACTGGCATACAGGGGACAGGTTTTTTTTTTTCCTCACAGGACTCGACCAAAACAGATATGGCAGAAAACCGATTGGAGGCTTCTCTTCTCTTCTTTGCTGGTGGAGCAGGAGCCAAGGCACCCAGACAACCACAGGAATGGCTTCACATCCTGGTAAGCCCTTACTTATTCCTCCATGGTTTCTGGCATTCTCTCCCTCTCCGCACCAGCCGACAACTGACTTTCTGCATTTGAATTAACAAAATGGGCGCTCGGGGTTCTGATTCTGGAACCTCGGGTCCATACTGTGCTACCACCTTCTTTTTCCTCTGGGCACCTCACACCAAGCAAGGACAAGAGTCCCAACATAAGGGTGCCCTCCCTTGTTTGAGCTGCTGGCTGCCTGCTCCGGGAAGGTGGGGGGGAGAGTTAGAACCAAGCAGCAGCAGCAGCAGAGAAAATAATTTTTCTCTTTTGTTTTAACTGGCAATTCTCTAAGGGGGGACTCTACAAAGGGCCCCCAAGATGCACACCCTTGTACCTCACAACACAACGGGTACCCCTGGGGCATCCTAAACCCCTCTGCTTTTCTGTGGTGACCCCATTGTTTTGGCCCCCTTACTTTGAGGCACTACACATAGAAGCCACAGTAAATGAAATTGACAATTACATGGATGTCAAATCCTTGAGGGTTCAACTCAATTCGACATCACATAAGACATTTCACTTGGAGGTGATATACAGACCTCCAAGTCAGAAGAAGAGAGGGACAGGGAGCTCACAAATGAAATTAAAAGAGTTTTGGTTAGGGGAGCTACAGTGGTTGTCAGAGATCTGAACTTATCTGACATAGACTGGGATGTTCCAGTGTCAAAATCCACTAGACATCAAACCATCTTGGACTCCCTCCAGGACAGCATGCTCACACAATTGCTAAAAGATACACCAGGCAGGAGGCAATCCTGGATGTAGTTCTCACTAACATGGATGCAGTAGGAACAGTTAAGGTAGGGAAACCACTAGCCAATTGTGACCATAACTCCATATGATTTGATATTTCCTTTGGGAATGAAAAACCCCAATCTCAGACTGAGGTCCTGAACTTTAAGGGGGCAAATTTTGAAGGGCTAAGACAGTTACTAAGTTACAAACTGGCAAATATCTTAGAAAGAACCAAGGTTAAGGACATCTGGGGGGGGGCAATAAAGTAATCATTCCTGGTAGCTGCAAAACTCTACATCAAAATGGTGATGAAAAGAAACAGGTAAAAGAAATCCATTTGGTTCACAGTCCAAGTCCAAAAAGCAATCAGAACCAAAAGGGAGGCCTGCTACAAGTTGAAAAAGAACTCGGGGGTAGACGAATGGGAAGAGTAAACCAAAGAAAATAAGGAAGTGAAGAGGGTAGTAAGGGAAGCAAAAGTAGAAACTGAGTGTCAGATTGCAGCATGTATAAAACCAGAGGAGAAACACTTTTTTGACTCATTCCAGATAAAAGGAAGAAAGGGGGTGGGATCGCAAAATTGTTGGATGGGGATAGATTGATAGAGGAAGATGGTGAAAAGGATACTGTTCTAAATTACTTTTTCTGCTCGGGATTTGTGAAGGAGAAAACTGATCCAATGCCAGAAAGTGGAATTAATGTGGCCGATAGAGAGATTCAAATAATGGCAGCTTCAACATTCACCAAGGATAGGGTCAGGTAGGGGTTGGCAACCCTCAAACCAGAAAAAACACAGATGCCAGATGAAATGCACCCAAAAGTTCTAAAGGAATTGGCAGAGGAATTAGCTGAACCCTTAGCACACTTTTCAACAGTTCACTGAGGACAGCAGTGGTACCGGAAGGCTGGAGGAGGGTGGATGTGGTGCCACTCCACAAAGGAGGGGGTAGAGAGGAGGTGGAGATTTACAGACCAGTTGGTTGTGGGAAAACTAATGGAGACCTTAATCCAACAAGACCAAGAGGAAAATGGGCTCCTGGACAAAAATCAACATGGATTTGTGCCTGGACGGGCATGCCAGAAGAATCTTATTACATTTTTTGATTGTGTGAAGAAACTGGATAGGGATCATGCAGTTGACCATCTCTACTTCAATTTCAGCAAAGCATTTGATTTTGTGCTGCTTAGATGCCCACTGAAGAAATTAAGAGGACCTTGGTACTACAAAGAACATAGTCAAATAGGTGGGTAACTGGCTCACAGACAGAAAGCAAAGAGGAATGAACAACTAAGTGAGATTAAGCAATGATGAGATCACTAGTGGAGTACTTCAGGGATCTGTGTTTGGCCTAGTCCTCTTTAATATATTCATTGGTGACATCAGTGATGGAATCCAGGGTAAGCTTACCCTGTTCATAGATGGCACCAAGCTGGGTGGGTGGGTGGACAGCCAGGAAGGGGTTAGGGACCTGCAAAAGGACCTCCAAAGACTGCAAAGATGGTTTAATCTGTGGCAGCTAAAAATCATTGCAAAAAACTGCAAAGTAATGCACGTGGGAAAAGGGAACCCTAGGACAGAATATGTTTCTTTTTACACTTGCTGGCTCCCATGGCTTTCACAGGAGGCGTTGTACCTCCTCCTACTCCATCCGCCAGGGCAATCCCCCAAGGTGTCCTATCCCCATTAGCATCATTTTGCCTGTAGGGCCGGGTTTTATACGTTTTTTCCTCAATTTTCTCCCCTTTGTTTCCCCAGCCCCCTTAGGATGCCGTCACTTTTAGAACTTATGTCCAGAGAGATGACGTGCTAGTGCATATCAGCCTCTCACAGGCCATACGACATCCCCCCCCTCCCTGACTCCACCATATCAGAGCTACCAATCCCTTCGATGCCTGGTGCTTCCACCGGCTCTCTCTATGGGAACATCGGACGCTTCCACATCCCCGGTAACCACCACTGAGGGAGGAAAGCATCCGCTGAGATGTTCAATTCTTCCTCCCCCTACCGACCCCGGGAAACCCGAGTCCATTCCTGAACTCGAGTCACCATCGTAGTGTGAGGTGTGGCGTCCAGTGCCTCAACCTTCAGCGCCACCAGGCCGGCCTAGGACAGAATATTGGCTAAATAGGGTTAGACTGAGCACCTCCCAGTAAGAGAGGTACCTGGGGGGCCATCAGTACTAACACTATGAAACAAGCAAGCCAATGCAATACAGCATATAACAAAGCAAATAGAATGTTTGGATGCATAGGTAGAGGGATCAATAAAAGAAATAAAGAGGTGATTGTCCTTCTCTATAGATCTCTGGTAAGACTGTACCCAGAGTACTGTGCTCAGTTTTGGAGGTCTTACCTCAAGAAAGATAGGGACAGACTGGAGGCCATTCAGAGAAGAGCAACAAAGATGATCCAGGGTCTGCAGAGACTCACCCACAAGGATCTACCGGCATCACTGAATATGTATTCACTGGAAGCAAAGAGAGAGAGAAAGAGGGGACATGAGTGAGACATTTAAGTTCCTACAAGGCATAACAAAAGTGCCATACACAGAATAACTATTCAGTAGGATCCCCAGCTCAATGGCAAAAGGACATAAATGGAAATTGGAGGGGGGGGTCAGGAGGGAACTAAGGAAACACTACTTCACTGAAAGGGTGGTGGAGCCTTGGAACACCCTGCTGGCAAAGGAGGTGAGCGGAGATTGTGATGAGTTTCAAGGATGGGTGGGACAGAGATAGAGCTCAAGTAAGGGACAATATGAAAGGTAGCTCCCAGGATCATCAATAGGTCCTTGCCATTTCATGGGTAGACTCGATGGACCCTCAGTCCCTTTCTTCCATTAATTTCTATTTTACTATGTTTCTAGCTGAAAGCAGTACAGTGCAGTGCAATCTAGATGGTCCATGGACTAGAAGATAAGACAAATGAGGAGAAGCTGCAGGACCTGAACATGTAGACCCTTGAGAAAATGAGAGAAGGGGTGACAGGATTGAAACAGAAAGTATCTGCATTGAATAAATAGGGTAGATGCCAAGATGCTTTTCTTCTTGAGTACAAATACTTTTTCACGGAGAGGGTGTTGGATGCCTGGAACAGCCTCCCAGCAGAGGTGGTAGGTGCTAAAATGGTAACAGTATTCAAGCATGCATGCATAGGATAGACACAGGGGAACCTTAGAAGTAAGGCAATGGGGAGAGAAGGCTGGAGATCGAGTAGGGTCTCTGGTGGCACAATAGGTAGGGAATATAGGACAGAATAGGTGGGCCAAGAAGTCCTTATCTGCCAACGATGTCTCTGTTTCTATGCTACAAGCACAGGGACAAAATGGAAATCAGTGAAAGTTGCACAAGGGAAAGTCAAAGGGGACATCATAAGCAGATTTTCACAAGGACAGTGGTAGGCAAGCAAAAAAAGCTGCTAGAGGAAGTGATACAGTAAGAAGTTTGAAAAAGGGGTGGGGCAGACATATGGGATTGGAAAAGGGGTTGCAGAAACAAAGGGGTGGGCACTACGGTCAGTGCAGAGTAGTGAGGTAAGTGGGCAGACTGGATTGGCCTATGTTTTTTTTTGCCAGCATTATCTGTTTATCTGTATATCTATGTAACTATCCAATCCTCATGAATCTGACTAGAAATAAAAGAATTTCATCAACTTTGTATGTAATAGAAACATAAAATTGGATGGCAGATGGCCCATCCAGATGGCACATTTCTCCCTACCTAGACTATTACCTCAGATCATGCCCGATCTAAAGCTCTTTTGCCCCTCCATCCTTACTTTCCACTATGATGCCCATATGCTTATCCCATGCATTCTTGAAACCCTCCTCTGTTTTGGCCCCCACCACCTCTGCTGGAAGGCTGTTCCAGGAATCCACTGCTCTTTCTGAGAAGTACTTCCTCATATCTCTCCTGACTCTAACCATCCCCAGCTTCATAGCATGCCCCCTTGTTCTTGATCATCTTCTATTCTGAAAAAATACCCCCTCCTGTACCTTGTTTAACCCCATGTAGTATTTAAAGGTCACTATCATATCTCCCCTCTCCCTCTTTTGTTCCAAGGTGTACATCTTGATGTTCTTTAGTCTCTCCTCCTTGGGCTTTTGATGCAGACCCTGCACCATTCTAGTTGCCCTCCTCTGGACCACCTCCATTCTATGTCCTTCCAGAAATGTGGTCTCTAGAACTGGACATAAT
Source organism: Neoceratodus forsteri (assembly GCA_016271365.2). Classification (NCBI taxonomy): domain Eukaryota; kingdom Metazoa; phylum Chordata; order Ceratodontiformes; family Ceratodontidae; genus Neoceratodus; species Neoceratodus forsteri. Next base: position 984,549,010 of record CM057449.1, read on the forward strand.
ACTCTAGATGGGGTCATAATCTATACAGAGGCAACACTACCTCCCTCTTTCTGCTGGTGACATCCCTCCCTATGCACCCCAACATCCCACTTGCCCTCCCTACAGCCTTGTCGCACTGTCACGCCACCTTTAGGTTATCCAATGTGATTATCGCCAGGTCTCTTTCCTGCTCGGTAGTCATCAATACCACTCAACTCATAGTGTACTCTGCCTCTGGGACTTCTGTGCCCTAAGTGCATTATTTTGCACTTTTTTTTTGCATTGAAACCCAGTTGCCATACCCTTGAATACACATCTAGTTTTCTCAGGTCTCTGCTCATCATTTCCATGCACACGCCCCGGTGTCCACCCTATCGCAGATTTTGGTGTTATCTGCAAAGAGGCAGACCTTCCCTTCTGGCTCCACTGCAATGTCACTCATAAACACATTAAAGAGGACCTGTCCCAGCACTGATCCCTGAGGCACCCTAGTGGTCACTCTCCTTCATTAGAGTGAACTCTGTTTACCACCACCCTGTCGCCTATCTCCTAACCAATTTCTTATCCAGTTTACCACCTTTGGAACCACTCCTAAGCTACCCAGCTTGCTTACTAGTCTCTTATGCGGAATGGTGTTGAACGCCTTACTGAAATCTGTGTAGATCACGTCCAGTGCACCACCCTGATTTAGTTCCTTGGTCACCCAATCAAATAAATCTACCAGATTTGTTTCACATGCCCCCCCCCAACCATGAAACCGTGCTGCCTTGGGTCTTATAACCCATTAGATTCAAGATATTCCACAATCCATTCCTTCAGCAGTGATTCCATTAACTTTCCTACCACCAATATCAGGCTGACTGGCCTGTAATTGCCAGACTCCTTTCTGCTACCACGTTTGTGTAGTGGGACTACATCCGTCCTCCTCAGTCCTCCAGAACCACTCCTGTTTTAAGTGAGCTGTTAAATAGAACTGTCAGAGGTGCAGCTAGTATTTTCCAGAGCTTCCTCAATATCCTTGGATGCACCCCATCGGGGCCCTATTGCTTTGTCCACCATGAAATTACCAAGTCCCTTCAGGACTGTCAGCTCCAAAACAGGACTAGTGTCAACCTCCTTCCCTCCAAAACTTTTTTTACTTTTTTGTGGTCTCTCCCCTTCTTCCTTTGAGATCATTGAACAAAAGTATTTGTTCAGGATATCTGCCTTTTCCTGATCCCCCTCTGCACAGTCCCCCCTCCCTTCTTAAACTTACAATCCCACCACTGACCTTCCTCTTTTCACTTACATAGGTCATAAGGCTCATAGATTTTTTTTATTCACTATATTTTATTAAGATTTTTCAGAAACAAAACCAGCAATTACAAAATATAAATTGAACATACACACAGGAACACTAATGTGGACACTGAAAGGAACAAAACATGAACTTAGACGCCCACCCCTCTCCCTCCCCCATCTGCAGTCCTATTCACACCCTAACAAACTCAATTGAACAAGACTGGACTAGAGTGTAAAGAAGCACATGAAAAGTGGGTGGGGGGGTGAAAGGAGAAAGGGAGATCAACCAACAGGCTGAGTCCCCCCTCCAGGGAGAGAAGGATATAGAGTGTTTCCCAGGTGTTGCTGAAAACCTGTGGCCTTCTCCTCATGGATGCAATATGTTTTTCAAGTTGAAGGCCAGGAGAATTTCCTGATGCCATTCCAAAAATGAAGGTGAAACACTATCTATCCAATGTCGCAAAATGACTATTTTGGCTGTGGCAGCAATGAGAGACATATGAGCTTAGGAGTGTCCAATGAAAAAATACCCAGTAGATAATCCACTGGGGTAAACAACTCATCTAGGCCCAAAACAGAGTTCAGGGCCGCCTTAATGGAAAACCAATACTGTTGAAAATGGGGGCATTCCCATAGCATATGATAGAGGGAACCATCTGGTTTTTGACATCATGTGGAGGTAGTGGATGGAAGTTTTCCCATTCTGTGAAGTTTCAGTGGGGTAAAATATAAATATTGCAAAATATTACATTGTGTCAAGCCAAGCTGGTCCTGTTTAACATATCTATACAAGCTGGACCAAGGTGTTTTCCAGTACTCAGTGTCAACCGGAAGTTGGAGCATATGGGCCCAATAATAACAGACTCCGGAGGGAGGATGTGAGTGAAAATGCTTCTAGAGGGTAGACACTGCCTGAGGTTGCATTGCTAAGGACACAAGAGAGTGCACTTCCTCCTGCTGTTTTAAGCTCCAGGGTTTGGGACCCAAAAAAGTCAAGACAGCCCCCTTGACCTGAAGCAATTAAAAAAAGTCCTTACCAGTCAGGAGGAAGCGGGCCAGTAGGGACTGTAGAGCAACAAAGTCCGCACCTTGAATAAGGTCTGCCAGAGTTCAATCCTTCAACTGGGGTTAAAAGGAGACTGCAATAGGATGATGCGCAATCCAAAAATGGGGGTTAGGGATTATAAATTTTATATGAGCCAGGTCAGGCATAAGCCCATGTACGTGCACCATCATGTCAAGGGAAGTAACCTTTTTTAGAGTGCAAAAAACAATACTTGTCCAATCGATTCTTGAAGTTGTGCACTGTATCACTGCCTACAATTTCAAGGAGAAGTTTGTTCCATTGATCCACCACCCTTTGAGTAAAAAAAAAAGGCACTTTTCTTGGTCTTACTTGTACCCTTAATTGTAGATCAGGTGATCTCATGGCATAGTCAGTATTCTTACATTCGAACCCCAAGCATTCCCATAGGTCATCATCGGTGTATGCTCTAAACACTAGACACATATGCCCCTCTGAGTCATCTGTATTCTAATGAGTATAGATCAAGAACCCTTAATCTGTCATCATAATGACAATCAAATCATAATCAAAAATCATGGGATTTTAGAATGCATGGGATGGACATAAAGGAATTCTGGAGGTCAGGGGTAAGGGGCAACAGACTTCTAGGAAAACATAAACTGAACTTACAAGCTTAAATGGGCAGACTGGGTGGGCCATAGGCCCTTATCTGCCGACACTGTCTATGTATCTGTGTATAATCTGTGTATAATAACCTAATAGTCTTCAGGTGAAGCTACCTCTGGCTGGAAGCTGCAACACTGGACTTAAGATTTGCAAGAAAGTGAGTTGTGCTCACAACAGAGGGAGGTGAACCTTACAATTTACAATTGTCTTTGGTTTGAAGCAGATTCCTTAGGAAAGTTAATATTCTTCAGGTGGAGCATACTTCTAACTGAAGGGTGAAATAAGAAACTTAGAATTATCAGAAAAGGCAGTCTTTTGATCAACAGAGGAGGTGGAGCTTGCTTTACTTTTGTTACAATTGTTAAGATTTTATTGTTTTCTGTGTTTCTGCCCTTCTGCACAGCTGACGTGTTTTGGGGCTGACTATTTTCAGAGCACAAGTCACCAGGCTGTTCTGGGGCTGGGGAGGTTTACCTGTGACTGACTTGGATGTTTGGATTTTTCTCTGTTTGATTAGCAAGGTATTTTCTCTGTCAAATTGTCGTGTATGGCATCTTGCTGACAGGAAGGCACTCATCGTAGCGGTAGGTCAGAGCTTTTAGCTGATTGTTTCATGAGGGCACAGTTTAGGCCCAAACCCTTCCCACCCCTCACACCACCCACCCCTGGAAATAGTTCATTTATACCTGGGGTTCTGATATTTCCTCAAGAGGGCAAGGTGCATATCACTGTCATATCCTCTCTAGCACACTGCACTGACAATATAAGCATACACATTATATAAATACATATATTTCTATATAACACACCATTCACACACACACACACACACACATACAAAAAAAACCTAAACAAATTAAACAGTTATGTGGGGAGTAGTACAATGTAACGGCTGTGGGGCAGCAGACTTCTGGGAGTCTTTCTGGAGGCTGAGATGCTGCCCTGTTTGCAGACAGCTATCTGCCCTGAGGGAGGAAGTTACCCGTCTTCAGGCCACACTGGACAGTAGCAAGGGAACCTCCCCCATCCAGGGAGCACCAGAGCCACCACCACTACCTCAGGGGTTGCGAAGAAAGCACAGCAGTTGGACCACAGTGGACTCAGGGAGGGTAAGGATGGAGGAACAGAGGTACACCCAGTCAGTTGTTCCACACCATAATCCATATGCCATTCTAGGGGAGCATAGTTCCCCTATGGATGCACCCACAGAGGAGACTAAGGAGGGTGCAGTCAACTGTCACAAGGGAGGCCCTCAGGAAGGTGGCAGAGGGCACCACAGGGAAAAGAAGCAGCTCCTGGTGGGGGACTCAATTATTAGGGGGATAGAACTGGGGGGGAGCAAGGAAAACTGAAGTAAGGTGCCTGCCTGGTGCCATGGCTTGGAGGGACAGGAAGCGCATCCTTAGGATCACGAGAACAATTGCACGGGAATCTGAGTTGGACGTCATTGTCCACCTAGGGACAAGTGACTTGGCTCATCATGAGATTACAGCAGTGCAGAAGGACTTTGTAGAGTTGGGGAGGGGCTTAAGACAAGTAGCACACACAGTATCCTTCTCAGAGGTGCTGCCATTCAGTGGCATGGGTGAGGCGAGGGTACTTTGCACCATGCAGTTTAACAAATGGTTGAAAAAATGGTGTGGAGCACAGGGGTTTGGCTTCATTGGGGACTGGGGTTCCACCCGGAGGGACGCCAGCCTATACTGGAAGGATAGTCTGCATCTGTCCAGGAAAGGAACAAGTCTTTTAGGCAATCAGTTTAAATGCTTCATTGGCAAGCTATTAAACTAGTCAAGGGGGGAGGCACTGATAAGCAGCAGGAAAATCCCAGCCTCCCCCTACAAAACAGGGTACTAAATGAGAAAAAGACCAAGGTAGAAAGGTCAGTGGGGGATGATGCTACAGAAGGTAAAGCCATCAAAACTTGGAGAGCAATGAGTACCAATGCCCATAGTCTGGGTAACAAGCTTCCTGGATTTGTGGCCTTGATGGAGGAGGCACATCTGGATATCGTGGCAATCACAGAAACATGGTACACGCAGAACCATGACTGGGACGTAAACATACCAGGACACACTATCTACAGGAGGGACAGGGAGGGTAAAAGAGGAGGAGGAGTTGCTCTCTACATAAGAGAAGAAATCAAAGCAACAGAACAAAAGGGTAAACAGGGAGGAGAAGCTCTGTGTGTCAATTTGGAGGCAGGCAATGGCACCACAATCCCGCACAGGGGTTGTATACAGACCCCCTCTCAGGAGGAGGAAATGGACAAGGAAATTATAGAAAGTTTACTTAGAATGATGGATAAAGGGGAGGTATTGCTGATGAGTGATCTGAATATGCCAGATGTTAACTGGAGTGCAGTTGCAGCAGCCACTTCTAAGAGTGGGGTTATTCTAGATGCCCTACAGGGGGCATGCCTTAGACAACTAGTATTGGAACCCACTCAAGTGGGAGCAGTCTTAGACCTGATCCTCTCAAATGGAGATGTAGAGAGGATCACAGATGTAGAAGTGGGTAGCCATCTGGGAACTAGCGACCATCGAACAGTAAGGTTCACAATAAACACAGCAATAGAGTCAAGCCATACAAAGGCAAAAGTACTGGACTTCAGGAGGGCTGATTTTGCCAAAATGGGTGAGTGCCTAAGGAATGCACTAGCAAATGGGCAGGAGGGGGGGTGGAAGAACAATGGGAATAATAAAACTGCCATCACAGAGTAACAAGCCTTTGTGTGAAGCAAATTAACAAAACAAAACAATGTAAGAAACCACTATGGTTCTCAAAGGAGGTGGCAGTGAAGGTTCAAGAGAAAAAAGCCTTCAGAAAGTACAAGGAATCACAGAAGGAGCAGGACAGAGAATTGTATCAGTTAAAGCAAAGGAAGCTGGAGCAGTGGTTAGAACAGCAAAGGCCTGAACTGAGGAAAAAGATAGCCAACTCAGTTAAGAAAGGGATGAAACCTTTTAGGTACATCAGGGGTGAAGGAAGACTAAGGAGGAATAGTGAGGCTTAATAAAGGGGAGAGGGGTGGGCAGAGGGTGACTGTGAAAAGGCAGAGATACTAACAAATATTTTTACTCAGTATTTACAAATGAAGAGGGAGAGGTACCTAAAACAAAACAATAGAAACACTCTGGATACAGAACCTGATACCAGCCCATTTACAGAAGAAAGGGTTCTGAAAGAACTGTTAAAGCTGAAGGTGGACAAAGTAATGAGGCCTGATGGAATTCATCCCAGAATTCTAAAAGAACTAAGGGTAGAACTAGTGACACCACTGACTACCCTCTTTAACAAATCATGGGAGGATGGGGTGGTACCTGAGGACTGGAGGAGGGCCGATGTGATTCCCCTTCACAAAAGTGGGAGCAGGGCAGAAGCAGGAAACTACAGACCAGTTAGTTTAACCTCAGTGATAGGGAAAATGATAATTCACTTCTGAAGGAAAGAATTGACGAGTACCTAGAGGCCAGAGGGGCACAGGACCCAAGGCAGCATGGATTCACAGCAGGAAGGTCATGCCAGATGAACCTAATAGATTTCTTTGACTGGGTGACCAAAGTAGTAGATCAGAGAGGGGCTGTGGACATGGCCTACCTAGACTTTAGCAAGGCATTTGACTCAGTCCCACACAAAAGATTAATATACAAGTTAGCGAGCCTGGGAGTGGGTCCCAAGATGATAGCCTGGGTAAAGAATTGGCTGGAGAATAGGACACAGAACGTAATAGTAAATAGAGTCCACTCTGAATAAAGGGGGGTTACTAGTGGGGTGCCGCAGGGTTCAGTATTAGGACTGGGCCTCTTCAATGTCTTTGTAAGTGACATTGCAGAGGGACTGGAAGGAAAAGTGTGTCTCTTTGCAGATGACACAAAGATCTGCAACAGAGTTGATGCACAAGGTGGGGTGGAAAGGATGAGAAGGGACTTGGCAAGGTTAGAGGAATGGTCAAATGTATGGCAGCTTATATTTAATGCTAAGAAGTGCAAGGTAATGCACCTGGGAAACAAAAACCAAGGGGAAGAGTACACAATGGGGGGTGAGATACTAACAACAACAAAAATGGAAAGGGACCTGGTGGTAGTCATATCAGATGACTTAAAGGTGGCAAGCAATGTGAGAGGGCAGTAAGGAGGGCTGGGGGGATACTGGGATGCATAGGGAAATGCATCACCAGTAGAAAACAGGAAGTTGTTATCCCTCTGTACAGACAGCTGGTGAGACCCCATCTGGAGTACTGTGTGCAGTTCTGGAGACCCAGTCTCTGCAAGGACATAGACAAGATGGAAGCTGTCCAGAAGAGGGCAACTAAAATGGTGCAGGGTCTGCACCGGAAGACATATGAAGAGAGACTAAAGGAACTTAATATGCATAGCCTCGAGGAAGGGAGGGGGGGGACATGATAGAAACTTTCAAGTACCTCAAGGGAATCAACAAAGTCCAAGAGGGTAGCATCTTCCAAAAAAAGAGGTGTGCAAGAACAAGGGGGCACAATTTGAAGATGGGGGGGCAGCTCAGAGGTAATGTAATGAAGTATTTTTTCACAGGGAGGGTTGTGGATGCATGGAATGGCCTTCCAGAGGAGGTTGTGGAGTCAAAAACAGTGACTGAATTCAAGCATGCACGGGACAGCCATAAGGCAATTCTAGGGGTTGGGGGTAGAAAGAAGTAGCCTGCTGGTTAACTAGGATCAGCAGCTTATCCATTAGGTAGGAAAATGGGCAGACTGGGTGGGCCAAGCAGTCCTTACCTGCCATCAAATTCTATGTTTCTATAGTCACAGTGCAGATGCTTAACAGACCTAATCATTCTGGCTGCTCTCCCTTGGACACTCCATCAAGTTAATGTCCTTTTTATTAAATGTTGATGGAAATTGTGAGCAATATTCCATGTGGGGTCTCACCAGTGACTTATACAGTGGAATATATGGTCCCGACTGGATATGTGTGTAGCTATACAGGATAGTATGCCCCTTGCTTTATTAACCTTGACTTGGCAGTTTCTGCAGTATTTGAGGTCATTGGTGATGATAACTGTTCCCAAGTCCCTTTCCTCTGTGGTTATCTTAAGCACCCTCCCTCACAAATATTTGTGGTGTGGTTGTGGTGCTGTAGGATTTGAGTGTCCCAAATGCATAACAACATATTTATCCAAATTAAATGTCAATTTATGTTCATTAGCCCATGTTTCCAGTCGCAGAATTTCTTGCTGAAGAGTTTGTGTGTCAGAAACATTTTGAATTGTGCAGTGAAGTTTAGTATCATCGGCAGACTTTGACATCCAGAACCTTTTGCCCACACTTCATTGAAAATATGTACATGTTAAACAGAGGTAGCCCCAACACAGACCCCTGTGGTATTCCACTGGTGATCAACTCCCAGCTTGATGTACAACCTCTAATTACAACCCTTTGCTTTCTTCCTGAGAGTCAAGCTCCAATCCATTTGGTCAATGCACTATTCACCACTAATCTGATCAGATTGGCAACAAGTTCCCTATGAGGGACCCTGTCGAAAGCCTTACTCAGGTCCAAAAGATCACATTGACTGACAGACCCTTATCCAATTCCTTGCTGACCAGCTCATAGAATTGTATTAAATTAGTTTGACAGGATCTGCCAGACATAAATATATGTTGTGATGGATCCCAAACATTGATGTTTTTTAGATGAGCCATTGTCATATCCTTGATAATGCCCTCGAGTATTTTACATAAGTCAGATGTTAGGCTTACAGGTCTATAATTACTGCAAACTTCCATACTGCCCTTTTTAAAAATTGGGACCACTGTGGCTACCTTCCATGCCTCAAACACCTCACCTGTCCTCAGGGACTCATTAAAAATATTGGTTATAGGGCCAGCCAATAATTCAGAGAATTTGTGTAAGATTTTTTGATGCATTCCATCCAGGCCTGGTGTTTTGTTCTCATTTAATTTTTCTATCCCATCCCATATATCCAATTCATTTATATCTCTAATTGGTCTAATTGGTTCATCATGGCATATGTCTATTACTGGGTCAAAGGGTGAACTCTCATTAAATACAGAAACAAATATTTATTAAGCATTGATGCTATTTCCTTATCTTCCATTTCTAACTCACCATCGTTATTTTTATTAATGGACCTACTCTCAGGTCCCTACCTCTTGTGAAACTTATATAAGAGTAACATGATTTGTAATTATCCTTTACCTTATCCACTAGATTATTTTCATATTTCCTTTTTTTCTTTTACTGTTATTTTCTTGCATTGTCTGGCTACCTCATTATAAACTTCCAAATTCCTGTTTGAGTTGGACTTTTTAGCGTTTTTATATATTTTCTTCTTTTTATTTATGATCTTGATAGCTTTCCTATTATATCAAGGTGGAATCCGACCCCTTGAATTATATTTGTTTCTAATTGGGACACCCATATCAACTACATTGTTCAATTTGGCCAAGAGTATGTCCCAAACCTCATTTAATGTTTTGTTAACAAATGATTCCTACCTCCGTTTGCTAAGTTCTTTCCTCATAGAGTTATAATTGGCTTCTTTTAAACATTTATAAATAGCATTCCCCTTAATTGTCATATTTGCACTTTTAATCCCAAATGTAACCATATTATGGTCATTATCTGTAAGAGGATATGTGGCGTGACAGTTAATGATTTGTTCCCTTAAATTACTTATTACAATATCTAAAGTATGCTCCGCTCTTGTAGATGTTCTGACATGTTGCTCCAGGCCCAGCTCCTGAAGGACATTAATAAATTCACCTGCGGTTGATGTTTTTCCAGAGCCATTAAGCCAATCTATTGTGGGAAAATGAAAATCTTCTAAGATCAAGATTGCCTTGTTCACCTCTAAACTATACAAACATTCTAATAGCTTTATATCCACGTCATGTGAATGTGACAGTGTTCTATATACCAGTCCCACTAATATCTGCTTTTCAATATCTGGCCTAACACTTGTCCATATAGTTTCCTGTATGTCATCAACCTGGTCTAGTATAGGTTCGACTTTGATCTTCTCAGCCACATATAAGGCTATTCTCCCTCCTATCCTATGTTCTCTGTCTTTGTTGAAGAGCTTATACCTGGGGATATTCCTATCCCAGTTGTCAGATTTGCTCCAACATGTTTCTGCAATAGCACATAAAGCAATATCCTCTGATTGTAATATTATTTCATGTCCCCCTTTTTTTTTTTTACTAAACTTCGGGTGTTGATTAATAAGCAGTTCCACTCTCTTTTGGGTATTTTTATTTTACTTGGATTGGGAGGTTTAGGTATCGTTGTTGGAATATTACATTCCCTTCCCCCATTCCCCAGCATATTTAGTTTATATGTGAATCAATGCTTTTCTTAATTCTATGAGCAAAGATTCGAGTACCAGATTATTGAGATGCACACCATCAGGCCTAAATAAATCTGTGTTTCTAAAGGCAGTCCAGTTTCTAAGGAAAGTAAACCCCTCCTTTGTGCACCAATATCTGAGCCAAATATTTACTTGTGAAATGCCTCTGCTTCTGCCAGTTCCAGCTCTGACCACTGGTAAAATCACAGAATCATAGAAATCTGGTGGCAGAAAAGGACCCTCTGGTCAAGCGAGTCTGCCCTTCCCCCCTTACTTATTACCTGTGTTATTGGACCTCCCCTTCCCCCCACTTGCTAACCCCGTATGTCTGTCCCGTGCCCTCTTGAATTTCTCCACTATTTCTGCCCTACCACTTCCTCCTGTAATTTATTCCAGTCCTCCACCGCCCTCTTCATGAAGTAACACCCCCTCATATTGCCTCTAAGTCTTCCTCCCTCCAATCATAGACTATGCCCACTAGTTTTAACCTCCACATTCCTCTTGAATAAGATCCCCTCCCTTACCTTATTGATCCCCTTCATGTACTTAAATGTCTCTGTCTTGTCCCCCCCTTCTAGTATCCAATAGGTACACATCCAATTCCCTCCACCTCTCCTCATATGACTTCCCCTGCATACCATGCACCATCTTGGATGCCCTTCTCTGCACCCTCTCAATCCCACTTGTGTCCTTGAGTGAATATAGTCTCCAGAACTGGACCCCTACTCCAGGTTTGGCCTCACCATGGCTATATAAAGAGGCATCAGCACCTCTCTCCTTCTGCTTGTTATGCCCCTTCCAGTGCACGCCAACATTCTATTTGCCTTTCCCACCACTTTGCTGCATTGAGAACCTACCTTAAGGTTGATTGATACTAAGCTCCCCAGATCCCTCTCCCATTCAGATGGTTTAATTACCTTCCCCCAGACTGTAAGCTATTTGCAGGTTCTTATGCCCCATGTGCATCAGTACACACTTTTTGGCATTGAATTCCTGCTGCAAGTTTATGTCCAACTTTCAGAATCTTCAGGTCCTTCCTCATAGCCTCCATCCCCAAGGGGTGTCCACCCAAATACAGATCTTCATATCATCTGCAAATAGGCACACCCTCCCCTCCAGCCTATCTGCTATATCACTGATACAGATATTAAAAAGAAGGGGTCTCAGTACTGACCCCTGTGGCACCCCACTCATCACCCCATCTCCTTGGAATGTACCCCATTAGCCACCACCCTCTGGCTTCTGTCCTTCAACCAGTTTTCTACCCACCTAGTTATTTTCTGTCCCACCCCTATGCTTTTCAGCTTGTTTACCAGTCTTCTGTGAGGGACTGAGTTGAAGGCCTTCCTGAAGTCTAGATATGCCACGTCCACCGCTCCTCCCTGATCAACCACCTTCATCACCCAATCAAAGAACTCTATTAGGGTCTTCTGACATGACCTCCCAGTTGTGAAACCATGCTGCCTATTGTCCAGTAGTCCATTGTCTGTCAGGTAGTTCACCAGTCTTTCCTTTAATAGCACCTCCATTACCTTCCCCCCCACTGAGGAATCTCAAAAATCTCAATAAATCTCAAAAATGATTACAGTACATTCCTTCCCTTTTGAAATAGTACCTAGTTCTTCAAAGTCCATTCTTATTTCCTCTAAGTTCCTTCTCCCCACATTATTTGTACCTTCATGTAGGAGTAATATTGGATTCGATACATTGTTGATATGCCATCCAATTGATTGTTTAATGTCAGGGATCATTGCACTTGAGAGGGACGGCAACGTGTGTGTTAGCCTTTCTACCTTCACAAATAATTGTGTCTGTGAATTTCAGCATAGTGTCCCCAATGACCACTATATCCCTGTGGTTCACTAATGAATTACTATTGATAGTCACATTGCTATGCTCCCTGAGTTACTGCCTGGTTACCACTTCCACTATGTGATGTACTTTTATCTCTCGAGGGCATACTAGAACATGTTTTTGCCTAAGTACTATTGTCAGACTCCATTGTGCCTTGTGCATTGGACTCATTTCTCTGAGCACTTATAACTTGAACACTGGTTTCTATAAAATCTTCATTCATGTCATTATCCTCTTGTAAATCTTTGTCTATATCAAATTCCTTTACCATGTGAGTTGGTACACTGATTACCTGACGTTCATTGTGCTGGTCACCCTCTTGACAATTGTTGCCATTATCAACTAAATGAGTATTATCCATTAATGGTGTAATCCTATTAAATAATTATATAGCCATTCCATCAAAGGATTGCCTTCTTCTCCTCTTGCATACATGTGTGGCTTTACACCAATAATCTTCTGTCATTGGCCTATAATTATCCTGTTTAGTATTTGCCACTCTCTTACATTCATTACTACCCTCTTTCCTGTTGCAGTGTGTACCCTGGACTGAACCATTCTGTCCAAATGACATAATAGTATCATCAATTAATTTCTCCAATTCCCAGATCTCTTTAGTTTCACCTGAAATGTTTGTTACATTCATTTTATCTTTACTACTAAGTGAACCATACAAACCAGTTCTCCTCAGTTCATCAGTTTCTTTCTGCAGTGCTGTAATGAGTTTATATTTTTCACAAATATAGATAGATAGATTTGTAATAACTATATACATGTTACAGGACTTGCATAAACTGCAATCTGACGCCATGATATATAGCGATTTACTGATCCCACTACACTTATACCTATACTAGGGTTCAGACTATATTGCAATGCTTACTGAAAGTGGAGCTTAACTCTCTGGCCACCTTCCTCATCTTCCTCAGAAGAAGCAGGCAGATGCAGCTTGCCTCTGCCTCACATCGCCTCCACTGCATGCCTGCCGACGCTAAATCACGAGCCTCCTTATGTGCCAGTAGGAGTGGAAGCTGGTCCCTTCATCACTTCCGGTAATCCAACAAGCAACTTTATATAAAAAACATCTTGTCCCCTTTCACGACCTCCTGAGCTATTCTCTCTTCAGTTTGTGCCTTTGTGTTCCTTACTACTTTCTTTGCTTCCCACTTTTTTCCCCGATACACCACCCTATCCTCCTCCCTCTGTTTCTCCTTATACCTTCTGAATGCTACCTTTTAGCTTTTATCTTTTCAGCCGCCTCTTTCGAGAACCATAGTGGTTCCTTCTTCCTCTTGCTTTTACTCACTTGTTTGATGCAGAGGTTTGCTGTCTTTACAATGTTTCCTTTTATCTTCTCCCACTGTTCCTCCACTCCACTAAGATCATCCACCCTTGCTAGGTCTTCCCTGAGACATTCATCATCTTTTTAAAACCTGCCCTCCCGAAGTCCCGGACCCTTGCCTTTGTGTGGTTTGATTCCACAGCCATCCTTGCATTGAACCACACCTTAAGGTGATCACTCGTCCACAAGTGGTCTCCCACCTTGATGTCTGCAACACTGTCCCTGTTAGTGAGAGCCATGTCCAGTATTGCATCATCATGAGTGGGTTCACTGATTAGTTGCCTGAGAAATGCCCCCTGCAGAGAGTCCACGATGTTCATGCTTCTAGCTGAAGCCACTGCTGGGATGCTCCAACCTACATCTGGCAGGTTAAAGTTCCCCATACCTGAAGCACCTCCCCCCCCTTTCTGCCAGCTTGCCAATGGCTTCCACAAGTACCTTATCTAATTCCTCCCTCAGTGCTGGAAGTTTGTAGATCACTCCAGTGTGAACAGTGGCTCCATTCCCCACCTCCATGGTGACCCACAATACCTCTGCCTCTCCCTGTATTCCCTGTATCTCCATAGCTTTTATGCTTTCCCCTCAAATAAAGCACCACACCTCCTCCTCCTCCTCCTTTCCTTCCCACTTGGTTCTTGCCAAACAGAATATAGCCTTGTTTGGCAATGTCCCTGTCATGGTTTTCAGTGCGCCATGTCTCAGTAATGGCCACAATATCCAGGTCGGCATGTGCTGTGATGGTCTCTAGGTCCAGAATCTTATTTCCTAGACTTCTGCCAGTTGCACACATGACCTTCCAGATTTTGCTTCCACTGTATTCGTTGACCCCCTTTTTTCCTTTTTCCCCTCCCTCCCTCCTTCCCACCTCTCTTTTTAATGCTTCTGTTCCTTCCCCCAATTTATGTCTATCACCCTGCTCCCTTTATTAATTTGCACCCTTGAGGATTCCTCTCACTCCGGGTTCTCCTTACTCTCTACTTCAACCTGTGGGAGAAGACAGTTTCTGACTCTCCTATTCCTTCTGCCCACCCCATTGGCTAGTTTAAATGTTCATCGAAGTTACATTTAAATCATCCAATGAGTACTGGGGTTCCTCTCCTGGGTGGATGTAGGACATCACTCCTCTATAGCCCTTATCTTCCTAGGTGGGTTCTCAGTCCCCAATGTAGCAAACCCTTCCTCTCTGCACCATTCATTCAGCCATGTGTTGACACTCCTGGTGTAGAGATCACTTTCCTTTCCACTATTATAGATAGGCAGCACCTCAGCAGATGCAACTGAGTGAGCTACCTGTCTAAGACCCTCCCCAGATCCCTAAACTCCCCCTGCACTATCCCAGCCCAATCACTAGTCTGGTCATTTGTCCACAGGTGGACAGTGATGTCCAGCTCTCCATCCTGTCTTGCTGCCCTAGTGATTCTCAGGATTTGCTTCCCATCCCTCCTGGCCATGGCACCAGATAGGCATCTTACCTGCCTCTTCCCCCTTTCCTGTTCCCAAATCTATCCCCCTCACAATGGAGTCCTCAACCTAAACTTGCTTCCTCCTCCACTGGGATCTTCTACCACCCTCCTTGGGGTCTCCACTATGAAAAGCCACCACATTCTCCTTGGACACAACCGCAGATGCTTCCTCCTGGCAGTCCCTCCCTGCCAGAGTAGCATAGGAATTTTGCAATGGTACTGGTTGAGGAATGTCACTGTGTCCCACCCCCACCATTTCAGAGCCACAATAGTCCTGTCATTCCTCCTCACTGACATCCTCTCATGTAATGGTGGCAGAACTGGTGGTCTTTGGGTGGGGAAAGAGGTCCTCTGAATCCTAACCAACTTGACATAGAGTCTAGTGACCTCCTTCCTCAACCCAGAGAGTTGTGTGCAGATGGAGCAGCACCACAGCCTCCAGAAGGTCTCTCTGAAAACTACTTCCCCACAGCCACTACACTACACCACTCATAGCATTCTCAACTACTATTTTCCCTGTGTTACCTGGAGACACTTTGTACCCTTACTCCTGATAGGGTGTTTCTAGTTTCCCCTTTTTTGTTTATTTCTATTTGTGCTCCGTGTCTTGTTTAAATCTTTATATAATCCTACTCTAGATAGGTTGTTGCTCCTATTGTCAGTTTTGGCCTACCTTTGACCTTTCACCCTTCCCAGCAGAGACTGTTACAGAGAAGGGAACAGGTGCCTTACCCTAATCAACTGGTAGAGTCCTCCACTTCACCACATCTGCCTGCTGATGCCTACAATGCTAGTCACCAGTTCCACTCCTTCACTGTTCCACTCACTTACTGGGATATGTATGTGCTGGACACGTTGGCAGTGGCTGCTTTTATGCAAAACCTGCTCCCTTCCAGGTGGTGCTTGAGCTCAGTTATGAAGTAGCTGAGGCTCCAAGACAGAGACTTAGCACCACTCCCCCAAACTACAGGGCTAGACACAGGTCTTATAATATGGCCCCTAAATGTGGGCAACTTCAGCTGCTCTCAAATTTACCTTTTACTCAATAAGAAATGCACTAGTTTAACCTGTGGTCTCCAAAAAAACAAGCCTTTTTTGTCTGCCCCTGCTGCAAATGCAGGCAGATTCTTCTTGGAGGCCTGCAGAAGTAGTATGCACATCAGTCTTTGTATGGATTTGTTTCAGAGCACAAGATCAGTGGCAGAGTGAGCAAGGTATCACTGAAATCAGGAGCCTGGATAAAAATGTAATAACACTGGATACAGGAGATTAGCAGCTCAGAGAAAATGTGTTGGCAACCACAGTGGCTACTGTAGTCTAGTCATAATAGATGAGTTTTTCCCTTATTATGTTTTTAGGGATTACACGAAGCAAATATAAAGTGCATCAGAGCTAGGCCTACAGAAACTGGGCAGGCAGCCTGTGCTACTATTTTGTCTGCATCCATCATCAGCCAGGACTGATTTTGCAGGCTGTGTAATTGCTAATGAAAAAGAGGTTTGGAGCTGGCCCAGTGGCATGGAGGGCTGAGGCACCAAGCCTCACCTGCCACTATGCCAACAATCCAGGGTCGTGAGTGATCCCAGGGCAGCAGAGGTTGTCTGGGGAGAGGAGGATTGAGTGAATGGAGGACAGCTCTCCTTCTCTGGGGAGGGGGGACACCGGACCCAGCATTTGCCTGATCCCTAGCAGTAGCTGGGGGTACAGGCAGCCGGGATCACAATGTGAGGAATGGAGGAGTGTGGCCATCAATGTCCTATGCATGGAACCATGCAGGAAGCCCCTGCAGTCCAAACAAGCTGTATCACTTCGACTACTAAGTCTTTGTCAGTGGGCTATCATCACTTTTAACAATCTTGCCACTTCTTTTTCTTTTCCCTGGAATGAGCTGCTTTTCCCCCCGACCCCCATGGAACCATGGAACTATGCATGGAACCATGCATAGGCACATCTGGATGGCATTGCATATCCACTCTTCCAATGTGGGGGAATGTGGAAAAATGGCCAGCGGTGGGGTAGGACCCTCACAGGCTCTGCACCCAGGCTACAGGACCTTCTCCCAGAAACTGGATCCATCTTGTCAGCAGGCAGGAGCTGCCAACCCCTGCCATGGGGGCAAACTGCAGGGGAAGACCAGGCTGGAGGTAAGTCTCTGGGACACCAGGTGATGGGTCTAGGGGGGTCGGGGGGGGAAAGCAGCTCATTCTAGGGAAAAAAATAAGAAGGAAAAAAAAAGAAAAAAGAAGTGGCAAGATAGTTAAAAGTGATGATAGCCCACTGACAAAGACTTAGTAGTCGAAGTGATATGGCTTGTTTGGACTGTAGGGGCTTCCTGCAATCACTCAGTCTATGTTTTGCCTTGAATACGCTTTTGAAACACCAGCTTTTGAGTCTGGGAATTTATTACATGGACTAAGCCCTTTATGAGTGCTCTAGCTTCTTGTCCTTATTTGTATACTGTAGTTCAGGAGCTGGGCTGCTCCAACCAAGCACTTGGTCCCTGAACCTCTAGGATACATCTCCTGTCCTGTCTGATTTCCAAAAGTGATGATACAGGTGCAAATAATGTTTGGGCTGTACCTGCATCAAAAATCTGCCAAACCACTTGAAATCTATATTCAAAGGTGTATTCTGATTTATGACAATGTCCATGGGTAGCTTGAGTAAACAAACTCTGGTCAGAGCCAATATGGTTCCTCAGGGAGGCAAGAACGATAAGAGGAATACTCGGTGCTCTCGCCACACCAGAGTCAATCGTATCTTAGATGGCAGCAGTAACATACCTGTGCGTGCATAATACACATGCATGTGTAGTTTGCCCTGGAGTCCGCCATGGCCAAGATGGTAGTGATGACAGAACTGCACATGCGTGATACACGTGCACGTGCAGTTTGACTCGGCAGCCATCTTTTGCATGGCAGCCATCACTTCCACAGTTACAGAAGAAAAGTAGTGCCCCAAGAAGGAGATGTGTTTATGTGGCCCACAAAGGAGAAGGGCCACCTAAACTCAATGACTGGAACTGTGCCTGAGCACTGTGGAAGCATGCTGGACAGCTGTCCAGTCACATGCTTCCACAGTGCTTTTACACAGATAATGGCAATAAGTCTGCAGAGCTCCACCCAGGCAGCAGTAAAAATGTGACACATTCATCACTTTGTGATGCAAGCCAGACCCAAACTGCTTAAAACTGCTGCAACTGCACACTAGACTTAGACCAACTATCTATTGTTTGAGTACAAATTGAAGAAATTTGGTGGAATCAAGCTGCAAAGCCCAGTGAGGGCTTTGAAAACTCTGAACATTGTTTCTACTGTTATTTACTAACACATTTCTGAAAATATAGTGGTGGTAATTAGATGTTTCGTGCAGTATTGGCCATTGCTTCGCAACTGAACTGCAAATTGTACTGCAAAGTAAATAATGTGGCAGAACTGAACCCAGATAGATCATTGATGACACTATTTTGGGACTTGGATTAAGTTCCCAGTAGGTCATATTATTTCTTTCTCACTACAATTTGCAATAAAAAATATAGTTAAAGGGGAAGTATTTTAAAGGCTTTGTTTCCTCAAAATGTTTAGCTTGGTAGGATAAGTATTGCAGGGGTAGACTACAACATTTGCTCCTATTAGATCTCAAAACAACTTCTCTGCTGAAGAGGCAGAAATTATTTAGAACTAAGTTTAAAATAAGTGGTATATTAAAGTGTTAGTATCATTTTTAGGTGCCAACAGCATAACTGGTGGGATTCAAGAATGCGTGGGATAAGCACAGGGAAATCATAGTGGAAAGGAAGGGGTGAGGAAGAAAGAGTGCATGTTGGGTGCAGTGTGTGATAATAGTGCAGGTAGGGAGAAATGGGCAGACTGGATGGGCCAAGCTGTCTTTATCTGCCATCAAATTCTATGTTTCTTATTGCTTACTTATCATTTGTTTATCATCTTCTCATATATCATATCATACCTGGATTCAACCAGACAACACCTATTTCCTCTCTCTATTTCTTCCAGAGTTTTTATAGTAGATGTGGAATGTCCAAATACCTTGGGGTTTTCCTGGACTAGGAACTCTCATTTAGAACCCATACTGACTATGTCACCAAGACCCTTCACCACAAAATTGGCCTGCTTTACCGCCTCAGCAATTTCCTAACTAGCGACTCATGACTACTCATTGCTAACAGTATCTTACTTCCCTCCTGCAATATGATGCTCCCACCTTATAATCCCTGAGGTCCTCTCAGTTCAACAAGCTTAGAGTTCTCTAACATAAAACTGGACATTTTGCTTCTGTAGCCCCACTCAAGGAGTACCATTGTGATGTATTGCACTCATTTAATTGGCCTTCTTTGGAAGGCTGCTTAGAGTACCCACTCCTCTGCCTGGCCTTTAAGCTTGTGAAAGGTCTCCCCCTCCTCCTAGCCTATATGACATCCTAACAATTAAATTCTCTAGGAGGGTCCTGCTCTCAGCAATACACTATTAAAAGTACCCAGGGTTAGATCTTGTGCAGAAAAGAGGTCATTGGCAACTTTAGCACTTTACCTCGGTAACTCCCTATCAGCTACCCTGCAGGATTGTTCTTCCCTTGGTAGGTTTATGAAAGGGCTCAAAGTTGCCCTGCTGGAGTGAAGCATTTGTTCCTGTAATTGGTGAATCTTACTTATGTTAATAAAACTGCCTCTATTTGTACAGTCTGAATTATGATGATTTCTGATTCTGAACTGTTTTCCTTCCCTTGTGTAATCCAAGTTTGTTATTAATACTTTTGTCATGTACTGATATTCCAAGTTTTGCTTCTTTAATCATTTATCTTGGCAGTGTAATAACTGATTGTTATATGTTAATTCCATTGTTACCCCTAAAAAGGGACTCACATGTCTCAGTGGGCACACCCAATTAACAAACATAATAAATAAATACAATTGTATCAGATTATGCTATTAGCTCATATAAAATATCTGCTGTCCTGATTCCCCTGCCCAATTTTATCTAAAGGCATGTCATTCAATAGTGTCTGAAAAAGAGAAATGATCTCATAATCCTAGCCCAATTCCTCCTGAAGTACATCTCTTCCCCCTGTTATCATGTCACAATACCTAGACATGAAATAGATCATCTGCACTGGTGGGGAGGTATTTTAGAGACAATGTCAAGAATCTACTGGAAGCATATGGCAATCAATGTGTTAAAAAAAAAACAATTTTGGGACAGTGAAGTCTACCCAAACTTTAGGAACCAGTGTTCTTGCCAATGATTTACACCATAAGCATTGCACCCTCCAAACAGCCTGCCAATACCCAATACCCACTCGTGTCACACAGATCAGCAGCAGTAGCAGGGACAGTCAGATTAGGTATAGAACATGGGATATGATGGTTCCTTCAAGTAATCCAGCTATAAGGGGTGACAGCAGCCAGAGTCAAATGGTGTATCCTTGGTACTGGGCCACCACTGCATCATAAAGGGTCAAACAACCAAAAGTCACAACAAGGCTCAGCTTACACACCTCAGCTAATGGTCAATTTGTTGTAAAAAATAAAGTACCCTCTCTGATTCATTACATGCCTATATTAAGTGCTAAGCTTTACTCCTGTTTCTTCAAATGCTGGCAGTTCCAAAGTACACTCACTGACATTAAACTTCTAAGCTTTCCTCCTGCTTCTTCAAATGCTGACAATTCCAGAGACTTTGCACCTTCAGGGTTGCTTGCAAACCTAACACATCCTCTTCATCCACATCCCTCTGTCATGAATTGCCTTTGCTAGGCATATAGATAAGTGCAAATGTATGAATAATAGTAACAAATAATAATAATTACTTTAAAAACCGTTACATCATCACAAATAATACTTTCCTCATCATGCATTAATGCAGTGTATGGGTGACGCCACCTTCTTCTATGAATGCTGCATGGCAGTTGGTATACTACGACTAGTATCAATCACTGTATGAGTTTGTGACAACAATTGTTCATTGTAATCATTGCAGTGGAAGCAGCAGGATGCAATCCTCATTAAAGAAGAGGCAGAGATGTTTCTGTCACAACCTGAAGACAGGTTTGGCAGCATTTTATCAGACATACAATTTGGCAAGGCAACACTACCTGATCCTAAGTATTTTATTTATTTATTGAATTTTGATGACCGGGTAGGCTCACTGGGCCCTGAAGGTCCCTTTTTCAGGGGCGTCCAGGGGTGAAGATGTATTAATTCCCTATGGATGCATAGACTATAGTAAACAGAAACTGCTACATACACTTATGATGGAGTAACAAATAGTGCTTAAAGTAACCATCAAGAAAGTTTATACTCATATTCTTTGTCATACTCCTCCTCCTCCTCTTCTGATGACTTTATATCATGATTAGATTCAGAGAATCTTAAATTGTAAGCCTTTCTTAAAGTCAGCTTGCCAAGATTAAACTTTAACTGCTCAGTTGATTATTCACAAGTACAATAAATGACATGTACTAATATTACCACTTCTACACCTCCTAGTGGCAAGTCTCTCTCTGGACTCTTCCCACTGCCATTGACCCCATAGTTGGACTCACTACTTGCAGCAGTAGAGGAAATATTTATCCTGATTATATCTACTTAGATTCTGCAGGATGCAACACAGTGTCACCTTGCCCTTGAAATTGTCTTTTCTGCAGTAACACTGCAGCAGAATGCTGCATTAGTTAGTTGCATGCTGGTGGGCTCCACTGTACAACAACTTTCACACTGTCATCATCAACAAGCTCAATATGAACAGGATGCCATTGAGAATGCAGATCACTCAAAGTCAGCATCAATTAAAGAGGACATGTGATGGGTAATATAATACCCTGCATTCAATGTATTTTCATTCTTTTTTATTTTTTCTGTTTTTTTTCACACATAACTTTTTTTTGGGGGTATTATCATACAATCTTAAACTCACTGGGGCAAGTCACCAGAAAGAGTATAGTAGCTGGCATGGAGGTAATGTAGACACTATAGAGGTAAATGTCTTGAGGCCACCAATGAATAGTATCTATTACTGTAATTCACACCGGTCTGTGGTGGTAATAGTGGGCTTTTTAGACTCTGTCACAACATCACAAAAGATTATTCAAAGCAGATGCTGGACAATTTCTCCTAGTTTCAGTAAGCTAAACTAATAACCGGGTTTGCTTTTCTCCCATAGGGAAACCATGGCTTTATTTGCCATTATAAAGGAGTGTTTATAATGGCAAATTCACACCTGATTTCCCTTGCTCCACCCATGCATCAGCTGCAGCTCTTCCACTCAAACTGCTGGCTGCTTGTCTTGCCCTCAGACACTGAATCACCACTCGAACTTGGTGTTAAGTGATTCTAAAAAACAAAATCAACTACCAAGAGAAAAAAAATATCTTTTGGCTGCAGACCAAAAGAAAAACATTTTTTTAAAAATAAATAAATAAAGGTGACTACAGACTGTGCACTTAGACCGAACCGGACCATGGCCACACAGGAACATCTTTTTATTTTATATAATTACTGTGGTGAAAAAGGCACACCCAGTAATTATATAAAATAAAATATGGAGAGGTGTGTTTAAACTCAAAGTTTACAGACACCCTCAATGTTAGATGCTTTCAGAAAACCTTCAAGCTTCACTCTTGGGGTTTATGTATCATCTAACACATCGGGTGTTTGTAAACTTCTCATTACACACACCACCCCATACTTTATTCTATATATAATACATTGCTTACCTCAAGGCTTTTTCACCCCCCCTGCATGTAATCTAACATACTAACATACTATTTGCCAGCAGATTAGGCCTTACGGTCTATCGAGTCTGCTCAAACCTCAGATCCCTAGTTGGGTGCCGAGGCCCTCCCCCCCTTGTGTTCCAGAAACACCTATCATCCATCCCAACCCCCCTGGGACAGGCCATCATCTGATACATCCACTTTCTGTGTCTGTACCACCCTCTCTTGAAGCCCTCCACTGTGGATCTCTGAACCAGCTCACCAGGCAGTGCATTCCAAGGGTCCACCACCCTCTCAGTGAAAAACCTCCTCCTCTTTTCCCCCTCACCTTCCACCTTCCAACTTCAAACCATGCCTCTGGTGATACCTCCCTGCTTTAGTCTAAGATCCCTCCATGTTTACCCTATTTATTCCTTGAGGTGCTTGAAGACCTCAATCATGTCCCCCATCTCTCCTCTCCTCCAATGAAAACAGGCAGAGCTCCTCAAGTCTGTCCTCATACGTCAAATCCCCTAGCCCTCATATCATCTTAGTTGCCCTCCTCTGTACCCTCTCCAGGAGCTGTATGTCCCTCTTCAAGTGTGGTCTCCAGTACTGTACACAGTACTCAAGGTGTGGTCTAACCAGTCCATTGTACAGCGGCAGAATCACTTCCTTGCTCCTAGAGGTGATCCCCCTTACAATGCATCCCAACATCCTGTTTGCCTTGCTAGCCACTCTCCTGCACTGCTCAGAGTTATTCATACATGCATCCACCATGACCTCTAGGTCTTTTTCCCCTATTGAGGCCTCCAGTGCCTCGCCTCCCTTCCCAGGGTGTACCTGTGTTTAGGGTTTCCCAACCCAAGATGTAATGCCTTGCACTTGGTGATATTGAAATTTAATTTCCATGTGTGAGCCCAGTTTTCCAGGGTGTCCAGGTCCCCCTGCAGGGCCAACCTCCCCTCTTCTCTCTCAACTACTGCTCTCATCTTGGAGTCATCAGCGAAGAGACTCATTTCACACCCTATACCCTCCCTGATGTCTGATATGTATGCATTAAACAGGATCAGACCCAGGACAGAGCCCTGTGGTACCCCACTACCAACCTCTCTAGGGTTCGAGAGCTCCCCACAGACCACTACTCTCTGGGTGCATCCAGCTAGCCAGTTTTCAATCCATCTGACCATCAAAGGGCCTACTCCCAACCCCATCAGTTTCTCCACCAGACTATTGTGGGGGACAGAGTCAAACGCCTTGCTGAAGTCCAAGAATAATACATTCATAGGCGTTCCCCTGCCCAGTTCTGATGTTACCCATTCATAGAACTCCACAAGCTTGGTTTGACATGACCTACCTGGCACAAACTCATGCTGCCGACTATCCAGACCTCCCACCTCCTCCAAGTACACCCCCAATCATTCCTTTAGGATACTCTCCATTAATTTTCCCACCACCGAGGTCAAACTGATGGGTCTATAGTTACCTGGTACTTCCCTCAACCCCCCTTTATGGATTGGCACCACATGTGCCTCTTGCCAATCTCTAGGTACCCTCCCTGTCTCAAGTGACCTGATGAAGAGCTCTACCAGGGGTGCAGCCAGTATGTCCGCCAATTCCCATAGTACTCTCAGATGAATGCCATCCAGCCCAGGAGATTTGTCTTTCTTTGGGGCCTTGAGGGCTAAACACACCCTTTTGGTGGAGATAGCATCATCCATCCCCTCCACCTTACTGACCTCTTTATTCTTATCCTGATGTGACACCCCTGGGATACCTCTCCCTCCCTCATGCTCCATTTCTGTTGCTCCCCTGATCCCACTCACTGCTGCTTCTATCCCCATCGTGCCTTGCTTTGTAGATATCCCATCCCCCTCCCTAGTGAACACAAAGGCAAAGTACTCATTAAATACCTCTGCCTGGTCCCTCACCTCTTCCACCCACCCTCCTTCTGATCTCAATCTGCTGAGATGGCCCTTAGTTTTTCTCCACTCCCCAATGTACTGCCAGAACCCCTTTTCCCCTCCATGTATCCCCAGTGCCAGCCACTGCTCTTTACTGGACTTTGCCTCCCTCACCATCCGGGTGACTTTTCTAGATGCAAGATGGTACACTTCCTTATCCCAGATTACTACATTGGGATCCATAGTTGATCAAATTCTCAAAGTGAAACCAAATTTATGAGCCCTAACTTGAATCTAAACCAAAGTTGCCAGTGCTCCCTTCTTTATCCATAGAGTGAAGCAGAGATCAAGATGCTGTTGAGGAAGGTCTTATTGGGTGAAACAGGGTGCCACTAGACACCTCAGAGGGCTTGGCATGGGATGAATGAGAAAAGGGGCACTGGATATCATGGACTGCTTGGCACTAGTTGGGGAGATGGTAGGGATGCTACTGGACACCAAGCACTGACTAGTAAAAGGATGAGATTAAGAAAAGGGTACCACTGGATCCCTGGGTCTAATTGCAATGGGATGGAGTGAGGGAGAGGGTGCCACTGGATATTAGGGACATGTTGGCATGGGCAGAATGAGGGACAGTTGTGACATAAGACAATAGGAAGTGATTGGCATAGGGATGGGATCCAACTGGATGAAAGGGACTGTGTGGTATGGAGTGAGGGACAACTGGAATCAGGATTTGTTTGACATAGGGCTTGGTGTGGGAGTGGGTACTCTTGCTGATAAGGGCTGCTTGTCATAGGGAGAGGAAATAGTAGTAATTTTATTTATTGAGTGATCAATCCCAGAGGCTCTCGGTTATGTACATCATATAACAACAAATATAAACAAATACAAAACAACACATGTAATCCCCCCCATGGGGTGTATACATGTCTTGTGTACCATAGGTTCTCTTTGGGCCAGTAATTAAATGGTTAAAGTCCCTCTGTCAATTGGCGGGAACTTCTACTGGTCATAGCACAGTAGTGAATAATTTCTCATCCTTTGGAAGAGGAACCTGTGGCGCCAGTGGACTGCAGTGAGGGCACAGACCAAGAACATGTAAGAGTTATACTAATGCCCTGGGACAACATGTCTTATTGGACTGGAGAGATTCAAAGGGCAGAGTGTAACCATCTCTGGGCAGGTTTGCACAAAGTGGAAGAGAGAGATCAAGAAAATCATTGGGTGAGTAGCAGTTCAGTGATTGAGACTGCAGAATGAGACAAAAGGCAGTGTCAGCAATGGTGAAAGCCCCAGAGACGTCAGAGGTGACGGTCCCCTCTGCTAAGTTCAGGTGGATGTGGAAAGTGGTGGAAAAGTCTAAGGCCACCAAGTGTGCCCTGTTCCAGCTTGAGGGGCCAGGCATGTCTGTGCTGCCAGTGTATATGGTGTGCTGTCAAAAAGCCACATCAGAGATTGAACACTTGTTTTTCCCCGAGGCCCAGTGGGTCTGTGGTATCTGCAGAGTCAGTCCCAAGAGTTGGGAGGAAATAAGTACCCCAGGAATCTCAAGCTCCCCACAGAGCAGTGCTGCAGGAAATACCAGTGACATGAAGATGGGGCTGGAGACATAGACTGCAAACAATATTGTTGACCCTGGAGATTTTCAGGTGCCAGAGAAGTCAGCTGCGAGTGCACAAAATGAATTGGTGAGCATGGCTGTTGCAGAGCCACCCAGGCTGTCCAAGAATTCTGTCTCAGGTGGTTGCTCAAAAGGAGAGCCAGGAAGTAACTCAAGAGAAACCAGAGCTACTGGTTTGGCTGTGGAAGAACCAGAACCAGCTGGGATTAGCAATGATGACCTACAGAGAGATATTCCATCCCGCTATGAATAATTCTATCTAACCCCCTGGAAAGATCAGCCTGCCCTGCCTGCAAAGAGTCGAAGAAGGAGGGAAATGTACAAAGGTGTTCAAGATGGTGATCCACAGGTGTGGAGATACTGAGAGGGTGTGTAGCTTCTTGATGGATAGGCATCAAAGTCTTCTGTTCATAGCTTGCCTGAGTAGTCTTAGGCTGACATAATTATATGGTGAAAGATCCAGCAGGAGTATTCACAGTGTGTGTACCCCTACCTGCCAGAGAGACTTGGGGACATATTCAAGGAGAACAAGCAGAATTGGGTGAATTAGGGCATTCTGGATAAGCTATACAAAAAGCATAAATTGGGTCCTTCAAGCTCCACTATGGCCTTTCAGAAAATCCATCACCTCACCAAGGGGATCTGTTCCCACCATGCATATGAGGGACTGACAATTTTTAACACTTTCACCCTGGTGCAGGATCTGTATGGGAGGCATAGTACCAAGCACTATGTGAAAGGGCTTAATTCGTTCAGCCAGGAGACAACCAGACTGAATCACCAGTACTACTTTTTTTGATATTAACATGGTTGCTGATGGCCTGTGGACTTTTCAAATGATGCTCCCCAGTGTTACCATGTTTCCTCCCCTGAAGGTGATGCCTAATGGTAAAAGAGACTCTGGACTAGTACTAGGGTCAACAGAATTGGGTGAGAGCAACCCTTTTCCTTGTAGCAGTGTCAGTTGCTCAGCAGGTAGCACACTCACTGAGGCCAAGAGATCAGATGGCTGTGGGTTCAGTTCCCACATCTGGCACTTGGGTTAATATCCCAGTACTGGCACTGTAGTGCAGCATGAGAGGGGTGCTACATTTCTGAGGTGCCATCTTTCGGATGAGACATTAAACCAAGGTCCCATCTGCCTGGATTGGTGGTAGTTCAGGTGGATGTTAAAGATCCCATGGCACTTACTGTAAAGAGCAGGGGAAGTTTATTAAACAAAAAGAAACATAACATCACAGAAGTAATCAAGTTACAGAAAATAAATACACAAGCTCAAAATATTAATAACAGAAAAGAAAAACCAGGAAAAGATCATAGATTTAAACAAAAAAATTCTTCCACAACTGGTTGAATTTATCTCAGGAAAACCTGAGTTCATCATTTTCTTTAATCCCGAACAATCCTGCTTCTATTTGTGAAATAATAACAGTAGTCAATACAATCTGTTGTTGTAAAACATATTGGCAATGAGCCTGCCATAAAAAATATTGGAGATAGGCAAAAAATACATTCAAAGTACTAGCATGATATATTTTCCACATTCCAATGTAATCTCCCAAAATCAAAGTATTATAAGAAATAAGTGATAATAAAGGAATATTCCAATGAATTGCAACATCTGTCCAAAATTGCTTACTATGAGGACAATTAATAAAAAAATGTAGCATAGTTTCCTCAATATTAGGACATAGAAGTCTAGGACAAAACCTATCTATCTGTGGTTTATACCTTAAATTACCCCGAACACTCAACCTCCCTGGAGCTGAAATCCAGACAATATCCCAAATATGAAAAGGAAGCCTAAATCTGAAATTTTCTGTAGAGCAAATACCATTTTAGGAGGCACACAGTTAGGAAAAATTTGATGGATCTGCTGTACCTCATAAACAACATAAGAGTAAAAGGACTTCCTATCTAAAGACAGTAATTTTTGAAAAGGAACTTTCCATTGCTGCATTTTTTTCATTGTGGCTACCCCATAAGAAGGTATAGAATTGGAAAGCAAAATTTTTGGTGGTAAAAAAGTTCATTTAGCAAAAACCATTTTCCAATGAAAATGAGACAACATTTGCCAAATCAGAGTAACAGAAGTCCATAAATAACTAAAGGAAGTGAAAAAAATATAAGGAATGGTAAAAAACAATAGGATTGATCATATGCAAACCACCTTTCTTAAGTGGTAAATATGTAATTTCCCTTTTAACTGGTTTTAATCAATTGCCCCACACCATTTGAAAAAATAAACTAAGGATTCTAGTTTCTAAATTTATCGGAGGTGGGTGCAAGTAACTTAAGAAAAGAAATACAGGTAACAACAATTTCTTAATAATCAGAATATTTTTTTTTCCCAAATTTCCAGTGTTCACACACATTCACCTTACATTACCCCACCCTTGATTGTTGTTCCCAGTTATAGGTAGCCAAATCGCCATGTCCGTACCAAACACCAAGGATTTTTTGAGGGTCAATAACAAGAGTAATAGCCAAATTAACTCCCGGCTCTGAGTTTGTGTGAGCTAGAGAAAGTATAAAACTATTTTCTGTATTAAGACATGCTCCAGAAATTCCATAACAATGGAACATTTCCAGAGCTAACTGTAAAGAATTAGTATTGTGTAAGAGCAGTGTGACATCATCAGCATATGTTGTAATTTTCTCAGGTGGTAATGAGGGTGAGGGGGCTAAACCTCTAATACATTGATCTCTGTAAATACGATGAAGGATCAAGGGCAAAAATGTATAAGAGAGGACTTAAAGGGCAACCTTGCCTAACACCTTTGTTAAGAGATACCTCTGTACCAAAAATTCCATTAACAGTGGGAATTATAGTAGCATCAGTGTATAATAGACAAATCCATTGCACAAACTGTAAAGGAATACCATATTTCAATAATAAAGGAAAAAGATACCCATGTCTCACTTGATCAAAAGCTTTAGCTTGATCTAAGGTCACTACATAACCTGAAACTGATCCCAGATTGCCTGCCTCAAAGAGGTCTCTTAATATATATAAATTATGCTAATCTTTCGGTTAGGTATTGCACATGTCTGAGCAGGGTGTATAAGGGAATCAGCTACTTGTAATAATCTGTTATTAAGAATCTTAGCCAATATTTTATAATCACTATTTAAAAGACTGAGTGGTCACCAGTTAGAAAGTAATTTTTTATCACCCTTTTTATACAAAAAGTGAAGGAGGGACATACTGAAGCCAGAAATCTGTGTATGAGAGGTCAACATAAAATTAAAAACTAAGGGCAAAAAAAAAACCTCATGACAGGAAGAAAAGATTTATAAAAATCATTAGGGATCCCATCAATCCCAGGGGAAGTACCAGAGAAAAGTTGTTTAATTACCACTTCAACTTCTGCCAAAGAAATAGGCTCTATTAGGCAGCGTTGCATAGAGTCTTCTACTTGGGGAAGTGAAGAAAAAAAATCATCCAAAGGGGCAAAAGTAGATTCTCCAGAATCATGAAAGGTGGAAGTAACAAATTGTTGTACAACAGATAACATTCCCAAATATGTGGTGACCAAAGTACCATCACTAGTACGAAGACTGGACATTAATGTTTTGTCCAAACATTGTTTACACGCTTGATATGGATCAGAAGCAGGTTGTTTATTTGTACCATAATGGAATTCCATTTCTAGTGATTTAGCCCTGTCGTATTGGTACTGTTTCATCTGTTTTTTTATTTCAAAAATCTGAGTTTTAAATTTTGCACTATCACATGGAGGGAAGGACATTAATTTATACAGCTGATTTCGAAGATGTAAATAGTGCAAATAAACAGAATTAGCTTTTTTCTGACCAAAACTAAGTAATAATTGTTTTAAGTTAGTTTTCGTATCTGTCCACCACTTATAAATATTATCATAAAAACACAAAGTAGAATTACGGGCTTCAAAAAAAAACTTCCAGGCAAAGAGAACAGTCCGGTGAACTCAGAAGGGACATATTCAACCTCCACCATTGTATAATGGAAAAAAAACTTTAGTAGGGATACTATCCAAACTCAAGGTGCATAATAAAAGCTGATGATCGGAAAACTCAGTAGGTTTAGCAACACAAGAAGATGGTCTAAGGCGTTGTGACACAAAAAACATATCTATTCGAGTTGCATAAATATGCCTCTGGGATGTGGTCCCACTAACTGTGGTATGTAGGTATCAATAAACATCTAGCAAACCAGCATCTGAAACAGTGTATTGTAAGTGATGAGAATCACAGTACATTTCTTTCTGTAAATTTCCCTTAAATTTGAGAGCCAATTCACAATTAAAATCCCCACCCCATATAATATGTTTTTTTGTATAGAGAAAGGGTTTAATGCTATAAAATAGTTATATCCAAGCTGTTTTCACCTGTGGGGCATACAAATTAATTAAACAAAAAGAAAAATCTCCAACAGTGCAATCTAAAAGCAAAGTATGACCTGGTAAAATATCTATACATCTGGTGATATGATACTGTGTAGACTTAAATAAAACCCCAATACCATCCACAGTATCCAGGCCAAAGGATTAAAAAGAAGAGCCCCACCGCCACTGTTTCTTAGTTTGATCAATATCATATAAAGAGGAAAGCCTGGTTTCCTGAAGAAAAAGAATGTCAACCTTAAGTGAGTCAAAGAAAGAAAATACACAAATCTGTTTTTTTTTTTCATTCTTCAGACTGCACACATTGAATGACCCAATTTGTAAAGTAGCCATTTAAAGGTAGTTTAGAGAAAAATAAAGAATCAGTAAACAACTTTCTGGCTAGTTTTCCTCTTTTTCCATTTTTTCCCTTTTTTTTCTTTAGACAATTCAGTAGATCCACTATCCTCATCTTCAGTTATCATTTCAGATTTGTGGGAAGTATCAGATTCAAGATCAGAATCCCCTAAATCATCCTGCAGAGGCAAAAAAATATTGTCTGTAGATATAGGGGCTGGGGTTGTTCATTTAAGAGAGGCCCTGGTAAATCTTCTATTTTTAACAGTTTCAAACATGAGAGGTGGCATAGAGTCACTAGTAGGTGTTACCTTTACAAAAGAATAAACTGCAGAAGAGGTAGCAAGAGAAACATCTGAACTATCCTCAGCGGGGGGTTCAGTTTCTAAAGAAGAAACTTCAACTGCTATAGTAGCTGAAAGAGTGCCCTCTTCCCCATGAGAAGGGGGGGGTGAGGTGGGAAAAGTAGAATCCCTTCTTTTCTCCTGTGCCCTATTTACTAGGTCATCCTGATCCCAGACCTCTGTACTATTTTGTTTAGCCCCAGGACATTGATGAAAAGCATGACCTTTTTCATCGCAAAGGTTACATTGAAAGATGTTTTCACAGAGATATACAGAGTGCCCATATTCCCCACATAAAGAGCATTTAAGCATGTCACTGGAACTGCTAATATGAGTTTTAGCCCCACATTTGTAGCAGGCCCTGGGTTGTCCACCATAAAACAATACCCCCTATTCTTACCCAAAAAGAAAGTGTTAGGTAAATCATTGACTTCAGAGTTAACTTGAAACAATTTCACTTTAAACTTCCACCCCCTGTCCAAATCCCTTCCAAATCAAGAATGGCTTCTGGAGGGCCTAGAATGTCACATCGATTTTGTAACCAATGATGAATATCACTGACATTGACCCCCTCATTATGAAACATAACAGTAATAAGACGAATCTGAGGTTTTGTAAGGGGAAATGCATAGAACAGGGTCCAGAGGGGAGTAGATTTAAGGGTAGAATATTTATCCCAAAACTTTTCTAGGCTATTATTATGCTTGAAACTAATATCAAAGGAGTCCTCACCAGAGATATGAATGAGGGCATAAATGTCAGCAGGACAAAAATGCATAGAGCCCTTCAAAAGTTGTTTAGCCACATAATACCTGTCTGGATGTTCAACTAGACCCCCTATATACTGCAACCTCACAGCATTACGTTGAGGTGCTTGATCTAACTTATTTTTAAACAATTAATACATCAGTACCCTATTAGGTTTGTGAGGGTTTGATTTATCCAAATTCAAAGTCTCAGGACCAGTCTTTCCCATATCAGTACCCCTACCCTGCCCCGAGGACGTACTCGGCACAAAACAGGCCGCAGTTAGGTCCCTTACTGGATGCACATCCTTAGAAAAAACTTTAACAGTAACAGGCAGTTCAATACCTGAGCTCAGGGAGGAATCCATGGTGGCATGCATTGAAGAGTTGAAAGAAGGACCAGAGCCCCACTCCGGATCTGGTATCCATTGTCCAGATGTCGCACGCTTCCAGCCAAAAGTCTGAAGGGCAGAATCTGCAGACCAGTCAGTCAAAAATTCCCCTGAATCCAACAAGTGTCCAAACTGCTGTTGCACAACTTTCGACGTAGAACAAGAGGCTTGTGGAGAAGCAGCAGAGGGTGCAGCAAACTGCTGCAAAAGTGTGGAACCTGTAAGTCCCGGTTGGGAAATGGGAGCAATCTCTCCTGAAGACACTGTAGCAGGAGAGGAAAGAAGAAGTCCAGGGGAATCAGAAAATTGCTCACCTACTTCCATCATTAAATCAGGTACCATCTCTGATACTGGCGAATCACCAGTAAACTCCTGCAGATCTCGTTGAAGCACCAGAGCCAAAGGAGAGAGGCATTTTCCTCCTGCATAGCGGGCACAGAATTCTCGGCAACAACTGTTTCCATATCCGAAGTAGACACAGTGAACAATACGTCCTGCTGCATGACAAGCTGAGCTCCATCTGCCATCTCGCAGACAAACTCCTGCACCTCCCCCTACTGGCAGCAAAGCAGTAGGGAAATTTCCATGGTGTCCTGGCCAAATTTCCCTCATTCACTTAAAATATCACCAACAGTTTAATCTGGTTCAAGGTCAGTTGGAATTCATCTGTATCCCCCTCCCCCGGGTATTGCCTGAAAATAGGTAGGATTTGTCTAGTGCACTTAACGGTAAATAAAAACTAAATAAATAAATAAACATATACTTGCAAATGTTTCTGGACTTGGGACATTTTGCTTTGGACTCAATAATTACTTAATGCATGGAGAAGTGGGGTGCATTCTGTATCCACAGATCTTGATTATGTGTGGGTTACTGTATTCATTTCTAGTATTTTATATTTCCAGTACAGTTACAGTGGGCTAAAGTTTAAAGCTCTGTTTCAAGAAAAAAAAAACACGTTTTTTCTGCACTGTTTTTGCATGTTTTGTACACTTTATGGGGGTAAGACTTTGGCAGCTTAGCAGCATTTAGGTAGAATAGGCAGTACTTGTGGTATAGTAAGTATTAGTTGGGATTGGGATGCTACCCCTGTTTTAGCTAGACAATCCATCCAGGGCTGTGCAGGTGATTGGGTCACCAGGGTGTCCCTTTAGTAGTTGTCACTGGTCTTGTGAGGCAGTTTGTGGTCAGCAGTAGTAGGCACTGTTGTGGCAGTGTGTCAGCCTAGCCTGTCTGTGCAGATAAGGGATAGGAAATGTGCATACCTCCCCATATTGGTGTGATGGGTAGCTGGTGTTAAATACTCAGAGGGGGCAGTGAGTATTTAAGGCAGGGGAGAAATGTAATCCCCCACGTGAGGTGTGCACATGTTTTGTGCACCATAGGTTCTCTTTGGACCAGTAATTAAATGGTTAAATTCCCTCTGCCACATTGACAGGAACATCTATGGGCTTGAGGTCACCACTGATGTACAGGGGAATAAATTTGGGATTTGGCAGGTGAGAGGGGAGTCCATGCTATTGGTGTGGATTCAGTCAGAGAGCTGAATGAGAGCAGGGTCAATTGACTACTCTTGGGTGAAGGAGTTTAAGAAGCTTTAAGGAGGCTTTAAAAACATATCTCTTTAGCCTAATGTACAATGAGTTATGAATGCTGTTGTCAAGTCAAATTTTAATATTGTTTTAATTATTTATTGTTTTTATCATATGATGTACAGGCGCCTTGGTTTTGGAAAGGCACCTTTTATAAATAAAGATTAATTGATCGATTGACTGATCATTTCTTCAGTGTTTGAGCATCTGGTTAGTTTGGAAGATAGGTGTGATGATGGCCATTAGTCCAGTCGATGGGTGTGGGTCCTCTAAAATGCCTCCTGGTGAAGTAAGAAGTATCCGTGGGCAGGGAGAAGGAGATCAGAGAGCAGCGATTTGGGGTTGCTGCTCGAATGACTCAGTGGGAGTACCCAGCTTGAAAAGAGAGAGATAGAGCTGAAAGAGAGTCAAAAGATGAACCTGCAGGCTACAGCTATGCCTGAGTTTCCATAGGGAAGACTTTGGAGCCTGAGAGGTGGAGGGTTCTGGATGAAGATGTGGTTCACATCACAACCCCATATCCAATACGCCAAACCTGTATAGGGCAGCTGAGGTGGGGATGTTTGCCTATATATCACGAGTGGAGTCACCTGCTTAGCCCAAGTTAATGAAAAAGAAGCCAAAGAGAGGTTAGAGAGCATGGAGTTTCTGCCAAAAATGCAAAGCTGGATGTGGCAGGACGATTTAAGGATGTTCGTCCTCAAGCATTGGATGGAGTCACCAACTAAGACCAGATGTGCAGAAGATTTGGGAAAGACAGTGGTAGCCCTGTTTTGAAATGACTTGCCATGTGAATCTATAGTTTCTTGGAGCCATAGCAGAGGATGGAGCTGAGGAAAAAACAGAGAGAGGAATGGGTTATGTCTACTGCCTTGTTGAGGCCATATCAGCCCAAAATAAAGCTGCCTGCAGTGAAGTGGGTTCTCAGCTGATGTAGAAGCCACCCCTAGTTAGTGGGCTATATTGGCCAAGATGAACTAGCACTAGTTTTGACTCCAGCACTCAGTATTGCACATTAATTTGTTTGGACCCTGTCAGCTCCATAGAGTGTTGTGTTTATTAAATGGGATCCACCTGGTTATTTTTACTCCTGTGTGAACTCATTAGTTTATGAACTGTTTGTGATTTCTAACACCCAAGTTTGTTGCAGTCCAGCACCCAAAAAAATGAAAGTCCAAAAAGGTAAATGCAACACAAACACATAGAGACTTGTAAATTCAAATCTCAAGGGTTTATTGACCAAATGTTAAGTAACTAGCTTCAAGTATGGCTCTGCCCCTGCACTTTGGCTATCCCAGCCTTATGGAAGGCCACAGTCAGCTAGAGGACATCCAGTCTTGGCTCTTGACCAGACATAAATTCAGTACATTGACCTTACTAGGTGCAAATGACAGCAGTGAAACCCAAGCCTTGACAGCTTATGACATTGCCCAGAGGCAGCATGTACACTGCAAACAACATAGGTGAGAGGCTCAAACTCTGGGGTACACCACAGAGCAGGAGCTTTGGGAGATAAGGAAAATTTTTCTGTCACTACCCTCTGCATTCTGTCACAGAGGAAAGACTCAAACCAGCTGATGATCTTACCAGAGAGTCCACAGTACTCCATGAGTTGATGCAACAACAGCTTATGGTCCACAGTGTCACATGCTGACCAGAGGGCAAGTAGAATGAGAAATGACCATTCCCCTTTATATTTAGTCCTAAGGAGGTAATTATGCTCCCTGTTCAATGCAGTCTCAATACTATGCTTGGATCTAAACCTAAAATAAGCAGAAGGAGCCTGTTTGTATACCCTGACTATATGTTTCACATAGAGGTTATAGCTTTGCTCTGCTGAGCCTGTGCATGTATGGTAGCTTGTGAGTGATGTCATTGCATCACGTCGCGGGAATATACAAACAGGCTCAAGAGGGAAGGAGAAAACAATGAGCAGCAAGGAGAAGCTGCTTAGACATTTTGGAAGCATGACTGTCCTTTAGAAGGGAACCAAAGAGAAGCCTTATTTGAAAACGCTCTCAAGCAATAGGTGAGCATTAAACCTGCAGTTGGATTTCTAAAGTAAAGCAATTTGAGGTTTTGAGTATTCCTTATTTGAAATAGGACAATCAAAACAAAATGTTCAAACATTGTTTCTTATACTGTAGAACAAAAAAGAGCTAAAAGGATAAAGAGGCAAGAGACTAAAAGGTAAACAATCAATGTTGTCTTTCTTCATTTAAAAAGGGTCATGCTTATTTTAAGCAGTAGTAAAATAGCATGCTCATGAGAGGTATATTTAAAGGGACACAAAAGCTTACAGCTGGCTTGCTTCTGTTGTTTCAGGGCAACATTTTTTTCTTTGTTAAAAAGCAAGACAATGGCATGGCACAGTATTTAAAAAGTGCATGAAGAAAGCACAATGTTGGAAAAGCCACAGCCTAAGCACAATTAAATGGTGAATATGAACTGTGACAAAATGTAATTTTGTTATGTAAACCTATTGGAATAAGTAAATGACTGAATGAAATGGTCTAAAATGTATATACATTATATATTAACAGGTAAAATACACAGAGAACTATTTAATCACCCCGTGAACAAGCTCAAATAAGGAATGAAACCTATGGGTATCATAAAGAAAATAAAATAATTTTAACTGATCTGTGAAACAGAGTGTTTTTACACTAAAGGCCCCCCCACCCCTGCCCCATTTTTCTATTCACCTCTTGTTGCTAGCTCCTCTGGGGTGGTTGAAGACTATGAAAAGAATAATTACTCTATTGCCCATCACCACTTTCTCAATTTGGACTGGATCTAAATCCAGACTGGAGTGAGTCATATATGTTAAAGACCATGAGGCTGGCACTGAGCTGCACAGCCATGGTTCGCTTATTAACCTTTCCTAAACATTGAAGGTTAGAGATAGGTATAACATTTACCAAGCAGTCCTGGTCCAAAGATTTTTTTTTCAGAAGTGTTCTCATTAGAGCATATTTATATGTGCTTGGAATGGACCCCTCCAAAAGGGAGCACTGGACTATCTCAAAAACACTGAACCCAAGAATTCAACACAACTCACTAGAATGCATGTCAGACCCGGGTCCAGTTCACAATAAGTGGGCGACAGCTCAGAAATCATCTCACACATCTCCTCCATGAAAACCAACCTAAACTCACCCCAAACAGGAGGCGTGTTTCTTAGGCAACTCATTCTACTCTGCTCGGCCACAACAGTCTAGTTGGGGTTATGCCAAATCTGATCGAGGACTCCTGTTATAGAAGAACTGAGTGAACTGTTCACACCTGGTAAATGAAAATGCCTCTACCAGCTTGAAACAGGAAGGCTGTAACAATCAGTCCTGCTGGGGACAACCTCTTTAAAGGACAACAGGAGGAGGGCAACTAGGGTGGCCCCAAACAAGAACTTCACCGTGCAGTGATACAACTAACTGATCATATCAATCTTGACATTATTTATCATGAGCTCCT
The DNA here is from genome assembly GCA_016271365.2 of Neoceratodus forsteri. Lineage (NCBI taxonomy): Eukaryota > Metazoa > Chordata > Ceratodontiformes > Ceratodontidae > Neoceratodus > Neoceratodus forsteri. The sequence goes on from CM057449.1 coordinate 984,586,469, forward strand.
GTGAGAATGCTAGGTCCAAGGCATTACCATATTGGTGAGCTGCAGTAGTAACCACTTGTGCAAAGCCCTGTGATAACATCAAATAGCCGAAACCTTGACCAAATTGTGAGAGTCTGTCAATGACCTAGACATTGAAGTTAGTCATAATTAACCATCTGGTTGACTCTAATACCTTCTCACACCCCAGAGGCCAGTACACAAGAGGGATCCTACAGCCTGCATCTGGTTACCCATGTATGGCCGTGCATTCAAATGACAAAGTAGCTCCAATTGGGAACACCATGAAGTTCAACTCAGATCTAAAGCAGATGGCCAGTACCACCCCAGGGCCTCCCACCCCAGACAGTGAACCACAGAGAAGCCAGCTGGGATTAATGCCTCCAAAACTGACCTTGCATCATCAACACCCAGCCAGGTCTCCATTATGTAAGCCAGGTCAACTGTAGAAATCAAGTCTGATATATTGTGGACTTGTTTCCCATCAATCTTGCATTACACAACACTACCTGTAGGTGATAACTAGAGATTGATTGCTGGCCTAGAGAATACCCAACCACTCAGTCCATTAGGAACCCTGGGCATGGAAATCAGCCACATCTTGCCGCTCTTTCAGTCCTACTTCACCCTGAGCATCTACTGGTCCTCACCATTTTTATAATGCACCCCCATTAGAACCCCTGCCCCACAACGCCTACCATCCTGCCTCCTTATGATGCCCACCCCCCTACATCATCTATATGCTCCCACTGATGGATGATCATGAAAGGGATGGAGATCTAGCAACTGGGAGTAACTAAGCCTGAGGGTCCCAAATCCACACACACACATTATCCCAAAGGTCAACAAAACCCACTACCCAACCAACAACACCTGCTATTAAAATGCACCTCTTAAAAAAAGAGTCTGCTCTGAAGCATAGATCTCTCACTGCTGTGACCCTAAGCCCTCAAACATTCACACCAACAATTACTCTGAATCTAATGCAATAGTAATATATATGGCCAAACCATTAAACATAAATTAATCTACGCTATATACTAAACCAATTATATCTTCCTCCTTTCCCACCCTACAAACCCACCAACTACAAAATCAGTAATAAAATAAAAACAAACATTTATTGGATAATCAACTAGAAGCATTTAGTTAATGTGCAAATTTCATATAGCAGTGGACTGCAACAATAGTCATATGCAAGTCCAGCACTTTAATAATGTTCACCGAAGTAGCAAAAACAGGTTCTGTGCTCACTAGATCAAGTCCATAAGTACAACGCAACAGAGTTCAAACCCCCAGTCTGGTTCTCTCAACACTGCTAGGGGAATCATACAACAGATAGGGTCATAAGAAAAAATCCGGACCAGCAGATCCTCTCAACAACTGCAGTGAGAGAGAAGCATGCCACAGGACACTAGGAAACATAAACATAGGGATGGTGCAAGCAAGAGGGAGTGGCTGTTTGCCAAGGACTGCTGGCAAGCGGGATGGTGAGAGCAGGTGGTGCTAGTCCACAGACTGTGTGCCATGGAATGGGGTGAGGTAAACACCAGGGACTACTTGGTGTACTGTTGGTAGGTGAGAGGAAGGGAATATAACTGTATGCCAGTGACAGCTTGCCACAACTAGTATTGACAATACTAAAAGAAGGATAATATTTTACTCTTGTATAACATTTCCCCACTTTTGTGACTTACTGTTTTAACCCTAACTGATATCAACATATTTCTTTGCAATTAATAATAGTATATGAACATAAAACATGACATCACAATCATTAGATACTAGTAAGCACTTAGGAAAATGGCCATTCCATTATATTTAGAAAACAAATGAAATCTCAAGTAAAAGGCAATAAAATTCCATGCCAAGGTTTAGAGGACATCATAAACCATTTTTATGATAGGCAATGTAATCTGTACTCTTTGATGGAATTACAGTTTTATTCCTGACAATTTCTTATCTGCTATTGTAATTAAAACATATTGTGAATCAAATAGGCTATGTAACAGCAGCCATTATCACTTGTACAGTGCAAAATTCATCACTTAACACCTACACTTTGCAGAATTCATTAAAACATGATGATAAAGCACTATCCTACACAGATTACAGACTAGTTTTTTGTTTAAAATCAAGCTATAAAGGAAACAGTGTTCTGTTTTAGGGAACAGTTTTATAAAACTTTAAAAACATCAGTACATGTAATTATATTTAACTTTCATTTTTTTTTCTAATTTTGATTTTGTCCTTTTGCTAGTATTTCATGTGCACAATCATTTATTGCAGGATATATTATCTTCAGAAAAGGCAAAGAAGAATTAAAACATTTAGTGCATACTGTAGTAACTTTCCATACTTTAATTATGATCACAGAAGTGTGAGTGATCTTTTACAAAAGAGGGTCTATAACTGAAGGAAAGAAACAGGTTGCCTCCAGGACTGAGAGAAACACAAAGCAGCACAAAGGGGCTGCAAGACTAGAATTAAGGAAGCAAAGGATGGCATTGCAGACATCACAGTGGGCAGTCCCCTAGGTACCAATGATCATCATACAGCGTGATTTAACATAAAGAGAGGCACAAAGGAGAACCACATGAAGACAAGGGTCCTGGACATTAGGAGGGCACATTTAAAAGAAATGGGGTACTGCCTTAGAAAATGCCTCATGGGGGTGGGATTGCCAGGGTGGGGAAGAGGTGCAGTGGGGAAAATAAGGCAGGGGTTCATGATTAAGGCAACCAGCCTCTGCATGAAGGAAGTAAATAAAAGCGGAAGGAAAAAGAGACCATTATGGTTCTCTAGGGAAGTGGCTAGGGTGGTGAATGAAAAAATTGTGGCATTCAAGTGGTGGAAAGAAACACAGAGGAAGGAGAACAGGGAGATATACTAAGTAAAACAGACGAAAGCAGGAAAGGTGGTGAGGGGAACAGAGGCACATACTGAGGAAAGGATAGGCAAAGGGGTAGCTAAAGGAGATAAGACTTTCTCCAGATACATAAGTGAGAAGAGGAAAGCAAAGGGAAGGACAACGAGGATTAGTAGGGCAGCAGGGAGAGACTACACAGATGAGGACTACAAAAATGTTGCCATCTTGAACAGGTACTTCTGTTCAGTCTTTACAGTGGAGTGGGGGGACTGGCTGAAGTAGAAAACAACACTGTGCACACCAGGCACAGCTAATGGTGCTATCTCTAGCTGGGAATGCAGACCAAGGATAGAGCCCTGGGGTACGCCTCTTTGCAGTGGTTTAAGGGGAACAATACGCCTTCAGCCTTAACCTGTTGAAGCCGTCCAGTAAGATAGTTGTTGAACCATCGCAAGGAGAGTGAGTCCAGCCGTATAGATTTCAGGGATGAGAGGAGTAGATCATGGTCAACTGTGTTGAATGCCAAAACAACGCGTCGATCACGGACGCCAAACCAAACGCACTGACCGAAATAAGTGTGAATAGTCTCAATAAACACAGCTTACCGTGTCTTTCCAAATTATTTTTCACTTTATTTTCACATCGCAGACAAAACAGGGTGCAGCGACTGGTACGGAAAGCAAACTGAAATAAATTATAACCACATATTGAACATGTTGATATCACCGACCGAACAGCTGAACAGACCAGCCCGCAGTATGATGACGCGCGGGAATCAGCTGACGTTTCAGCAAAAGCCTTCCTCAGAGCTGATTGGTGAAGAAATCACACCTCATTATATAGTGAATAACAGTAATATTCAAAACCCACCAACCAATAAAAACAAATTTGACATTCATAAATATTCATAAAAACTTCGCCCCAGTCAATGATAAACAACCATTCACGAGTAACAGTGAAGTAGCAATTCTTCATTTAAACCTTTGGATATAAAGTATCTAACCTATAGATCCAAAGGACTCCCGTTGATTCAATTTTTTTGCCAAATCAACCCACGATTTCAAATTTGATTTCTCAATACCAATAAATTTTAAATTGCTGGTGAACCATGGCCAGCCAAGGAAAAGTGTCGTGCCATTGCATTTGTGACCACATTATTCTAATTGCTGACTATGTTCACTAATCCTTTCTCTAAGTTGACGCTGGTCTGCCCAACATAATTTAAACCGCATGGACACGTCAGCTATAAATAACACCAGAACTCCTACAGTTAATAAATTCATTGATTTCAAATTTTTGGTTTGTATGAGGATGTATAAAATATTTACTATTGTATGTGTTGTTACATTGTGCACAATTACCGCATTTGTAATTACCTTTTGGGAAATTAGGTATCCAAGTATTATTTCCCTTACCAGGTTTTTGTGCACTGTGCACCAACAGATCCTTCAAGTTGTTACCTCTTTTATAAGTAATTTTCGGACTTTTATACATCTCATTTCTAAAAACAGGAATGGTTGGTGACTTTAGACATTGAGAGCCTATATTCCAATGTACCCCATGAAGGAGGTTTACAAGCGATTGAATTTTTTTCTGAAAGATATTTGGATGCTATTCCCGACTTAGATTTGATTACTGAGATGGCTGATATGGTGTTGTCATCCAATTATTTTATGTATAAGGATCAATTCTACAAACAGCATAAGGGAACAGCGATGGGTACTACTTTTGCCCCAGTATTGCCTGCTTGTATGTGGGACGATGGGAACTGTTATATTTATATTCATGTGAACAATTTAAAAGGTTTACTCGGTGTTGGAAGCGTTACATTGATGACGGCTTTTTTATTTGGACATCTGATCTCACTAGCCTGCATGAGTTTATTAGGTTAATTAATACCTTTGATGTAAATTTACGCTTTACCATGCAGGCTAGTGTAACAGAAGTTCCGTTTCTGGACCTTTTAAGATATAAAAATGGTCCAAAGTTGGGCACTACCTTATATAGAAAGCCGATGAGTAAAAATACAGTTTTACATTTTGATAGTAACCACCCTAGAAGTTTGAAAGAAAATATACCGGGTGGACAGATGTTACGCCTAAAACGTATTTGCAGTAGTGAGAAGTCTTTTGAACAGAATGCACAAGAAACCGCTAGGAGGTTTAAGGCACGGGGATATAATTCTGACTGTATTTATAGGGGAATTGAGAAAGCAGCCAAAATGAATAGAAGTGAACTTTTAAAACCGAGGTTAGAAACTGATGACAATCAGGGCCATATTTATTTTGTTACTGAATTTTCAAATCAAGCTGAGGAAGTTTCGAATGTGATAAGAAAGCATTGGAAAGTGTTGCAAGGGGATCCTGTTTTTAGAAATGAGATGTATAAAAGTCCTAAAATTACTTATAAAAGAGGTAACAACTTGAAGGATCTGTTGGTGCACAGTGCACAAAAACCTGGTAAGGGAAATAATACTTGGATACCTAATTTCCCAAAAGGTAATTACAAATGCGGTAATTGTGCACAATGTAACAACACATACAATAGTAAATATTTTATACATCCTCATACAAACCAAAAATTTGAAATCAATGAATTTATTAACTGTAGGAGTTCTGGTGTTATTTATATGCTGACGTGTCCATGCGGTTTAAATTATGTTGGGCAGACCAAGCGTCAACTTAGAGAAAGGATTAGTGAACATAAGTCAGCAATTAGGAATAATGTGGTCACAAATGCAATGGCATGACACTTTTCCTTGGCTGGCCATGGTTCACCAGCGAATTTAAAATTTATTGGTATTGAGAAAATCAAATTTGGAAATCGTGGTGTTGATTTGGCAAAAAAATTGAATCAACGGGAGTCCTTTTGGATCTATAGGTTAGATACTTTATATCCGAAAGGTTTAAATGAAGAATTGCTACTTCACTGTTACTTATGAATGGTTTGTGTTATCATTGACTGGGGCGAGTTTTTTATGAATATTTATGAATGTCACATTTGTTTTTATTGGTTGGTGGGTTTTGAATATTAATGTTGTTCACTATATAATGAGTGTGATTTCTTCGACCAATCAGCTCTGAGGAAGTCTTTTGCCAAAACGTCAGCTGATTCCCATGCGTCACTACGCGCTTGGGCTGGTCTGTTCGGCTGCTCCGGTCGGTGATATCAACATGTTCAATATGTGGTTATAATTTTATTTCAGTTTGCTTTCCGGTACCAGCCACTGCACCCTGTTTTGTCTGCGATGTGAAAATAAAGTGAAAAATAATTTGGAAAGACACGGTAAGTTGTGTTTATTGAGACTATTCACACTTATTTCGGTCAGTGCGTTTGGTTTGGCGTCCGTGATCGACGCGTTGTTTTGGCATTTAATTCTCTGACTCCACAACTGCACCGGGTCAAACTGTTCTCATTATTTGAGTTAACTGTGAGCACCTCAGATTTTTTGGTTGTTTCTCAACTGTGTTGAATGCCTTACTTAGGTCCAAGAGCACAGCACAGATACAATTTTTGTTATCCAAGTCTGATCACCAGTCATTGGTTACTTTTGCTAGGGCCGTGATGGTGCTATGTTTAGCTCTGAATCCAGATTGTGCAGGGTTTAGGAGATTAGCTGATTCTAGGTAGGCTCTCAGTTGTGTACTTACAATCTTTTCCAGCAGTTTAGATAGTACAGGGAGGACGGAGATTGGTCTGTAGCTGTTAAGGTCACAAGGGTCTCCTTTTTTTTTAAATCACCTCTTTATTCATCTTTTTAATACAGAACAAAACAAAGAACAAAACAAACATACAACAGAACCTGGAACCCCAGGCACACAGCTCAAAACTGACTGTGTAAACCATGTACATTACAACTATGTACATGCACATAGATGATGTCCCCTTCCCCCACCAATTCTAGCTTTAAGCCCAACTACACCTTTATGTATAAAAACAACACCCTTAGGCCCATTACAAATCAGACCATTTCCCTTTAATCCTGATACAGCCACCCCCGGCCTATCCGGTGTTCCTTAACCTCAGTATATAGTGGGCTAATTCCACCTCAAAGGGTAACATCTCTCTGTGCCCCCAGGAAAGAGAGAGAGTCCCTATCCCCCCAACTTTGTAGCAGACCCAGTATTCTTACTACTACACTAGTCCCCAGAACCCTACCAGTCCACCTCCAAACATTACAAGGTCCTCAGACCCCATTAGCATTTCTGTATTCTCATTCCAGTCAAACTTAAACTAGTCACAGCCCAACAGACAGACGCACTTCTGGCCACGCGGCCCTTACTGGGAATAGATTGCCTCCAGTACTGCCCATCTTTTAGCATATAGCCCTTTTCTCCCCTCTAGATATAAATGTCTCTTGATCCTAGATAGGGCTCCAATAAGGTCTCCCACCCATTGTGCACACCCATAAGATTGGTCATCTTTCCAGTGATGGACCACATACGCTTTAATTACCATAGCCATCAGGGATACATGATATTTAGGAGTAGTACCTGCAATTTGTGAAAAGTCCCCCAAAACACATACCTCCGGTGTTATAAGCTCCGAGTAGTCCAACAATGGATCCATCCACCTTTTTACTTCATCCCACAGGGGCCATATTCTATTACAGTTCCACAGAACATGTAGAAGGTCTCCCCTCTCTAATTCACACCTGAAACTCAGGTCTGTCTGTCTAAGGCCTCTTTCACACAATTTCACAGGGGTAAAATACAGATTAGAAGCAATAAAAAATTGTAAGCTCCTGTGTTTAGGTATCACTATATACTTAGCACTCTTCCAAACATTGGCCCAGTCAATATTTCGAGGCACCAATTTGTTGTCACAGTATGGCACTGCTTTAGGAGAACTCGGCCCAAAGAAGGCCAACAGGATTCTATAAACCTGCGACAAAGCTCTGGCTTTCGGGTCAATCTCCCTTAACTCACCCCACTTAAATGAACAATCTGAAAGACCCGTTGTTTTCTTTAATGCCCCCTCAAGCACCCGTGTGAGTTGCAATCTATGGAAAAAGGGCATTCTATCGCACTGCACTGGAGGGACTACCCTACTGTCCTGGATGACCTCATTAAGGGACATGCCCGAGACCCAATTAGCCCATTTCCCTTTGATTACCTTATTGCCTATTGTTAAATTGGGGTTGCCCATAAGCAGTTGCTCTTGGGCCCGCGTCTGCTCTTTTTTCTGGGTCGCAGTCAAAAATGACCACCAAGCTTCTACCGTCTTCAAAATTAGGCTTCCCACCTTCTGTTTGGCACAGGCACCTATATTCGCATACAAGGACGCCTCTGGGGAGAGGCCTGCGTCTCTCAATATCTGAGTCTCTAGATGTAGCCAGTCTGGAACATAACCCTCTGCTGCCATGCTCCTACCCCACCAGGCCAGTAAACCCAACTGACCTGCAACATAGTACAGGTGGAGATCTGGTAGCTTAATTCCTCCCAAGCCCGGAGGAAGTCGTAAATCATTATATTTTTTCCTAGGTGGTTTACAATCCCACAAAAAATCTGAAAGTAGCTTCTTAATCAGTCCAAACCATTTTTTGGGGATACTATATGGAGCTAGATACACCAGGTATAACAGCCTCGGCAGCAAATTCATTATGATGAGCCCAAGCCTGGCCGTAAAATTTAGGGGCAGCATATTCCATCTTACTAAATCTCCCCTAATATCTGAAATTGTCTCATCCATGTTTGTTTCAGCCCCCAACTCATAGTTCCTTGTGATCCATATACCCAAGTATCTCATTTTATCCGCCTTCCACTGGATTTGTAAGTGAGAGAAATCCACCCTGTATACATGTGGCGTCAGGGGTAAGATCTGAGTTTTAGCCAAGTTTAATTTGAGGTCACAAAGGTCTCCTGATTTAAATCACAGAATGACCTCTGCAGTTTTCCAAATTGAAGGGATTGTCCCTAGTAATAACAAAAGGTTAAATAAGTGTGTTATTGGTACCGCTAGTACATGAACGGCAGTCTTCAGAAAGTAGGGGTTGAAGGATTCCACACCTACACTTTTCTTTATGTCTAGATGGCAATGTTTTATTTATGTCTAGATGGCAAAGTGAGTCTTCTACTTGTTTCAGCGTAGCTGGTTGTAGTGAGAAAATAGAGTCTGTCACTGGGATTTTGGTGAGTTGTATGCCTGACTGGGATCACATTAAATTTGCAGGAGAATTATCAAATGCTAATCCTGCAGTCATGAAGTGATTATTGAATGACTCTAGAACTTCCAGCCTGTCATTGATAATGGTTGTCCCAGACAATATCTTGGCTGGGAGCGAATTACTTGGTGCATGACCCGATATGTCCTTCATGGTATTCCAGAATTTAGTGGGATTATGGAAAGAGGAGTCCAACTCAGTACAATAGTAAGCAGCCTTTGCGTCTCTGATCTTCCTGGTATATGTGTTCCTAGCCTTTTTGAACTGACCCTAATCTGATGGTGTCTTTGTTTTACATGCTTTTTTCCATAGATTGTCTCTCTCTAGAAGCGCAGTTTTAAGGTCTGGAGTGAACAACGACAAGATTTATTTCTTATTCGCACTTTAGATAATGGTGCATATTTGTTTAGGGTTCCTGTGATTATATTATTAAGAACAACATAGGCTGTATCCACCATTTTTGCCAGGAAGAATTCTTGCCAGCACGTGGAGTACTTCATATCTTCCAAATATGCATGGATGTCAAAATTTTGCTTTGATCTTCTAGCCAATAACTTAGAGGGGGGTATGGGTTTATTGGTTGTCCTTATGCTGGCAACAAAACAGTGGTCACTAACATCATTAAAGAAAACTCCAGCATGGGAGAATAGATGAGGCTTGCTCACCAGGATAATGTCCAGAAGTATACTATTACTTGGGGTCTTATTATCAATTCTGGTTGGCTCGTTGATGAGCTGAGTTAAGCCATATGTGTCACAGAATGATAAGAGTGGAGTAGCAGCCTTGGAGAGCCAATTTAGATCAATGTCTCCTATAATAATAATTTCTAGGGACCCCTTTTCGATTGTATCACCTAGATGTGATAGCAATTTGAGACCGGCAGTAGGAGGTCTGTAGCAGCCTATTACCTGCAATGATGTGGTATGTGAAATTAACACTTTAAGGGATAGGCATTCAAACTTGTGCACCACAGATACTGAGGTAAGGCAGGTTACCATGAGGTTGTCCTTCACATATATAGCTACCCCCTCTCTAGATTGTTGATCAGCTCTGAATAGCTGGTAACTGGGTAAGTTGATATCCCTACCTGCTGTGGTAAGCCTAAGCCAGGTCTTGGAGATCACTAAGATACCTGGTAAGGTATGGTTTACCCATGCTTGGATCATAGTGACCTTTTTAAGTAGGCTGTACACAATAACGTGGAGGAAGCTTAATCCTTTGAGCCTGACAAGGTCGGATGGTGCTGCAGTAGTCTCTGGGGGCCCTGGATTAAGTTCCACATTGCTTGAGCATAGTAGTAGCAGGAGCAGAAGCTTCATGGTTGCAGCAAGGGATAGTTTGCAGATTTTTGCTTTTGCCTGATTCCTCTGGCTCTCAGTCGGTGTTCTATCATATCTAGGTGAGATGCTTTGTCTTCCTAGGATAGCAGAGACTAGTACTCTGACTGAGAGTAACAGTGAGGGTTCTACAGCAGGGAGGGGGGCTGCACTTCTGGTTGTAATGACTCTGACTGCATAGTAATTTAGCCAAGGGTGTATCTGAAGCACAGAGAAATTATAAGCACATGCAAAATCATCCACAGCTATGTTGGTATCATCGTTGGGCAAAGTCAGCCTCCAGTTCCCCTGCGGGGCATCATGTGGCTGGTAACATTGTCTGAAGGATCTGGATAAAGGAGAAACATAAAGAGAAGCCACAGCTCCCCCCCCCCGTTATAAACCTTGTGGAGAGGGTAATGTCCAGCTTTATAGATTTGGACCTGGTCTGACAGGTTCACAGTGATCTACTATATATATTAATAAACAGTCTACAGGAGAGACAGGGAGGGTAAAAGAGGAGGAGGAGAAGTAGCTCTCTACATAAGGGAAGGGATCAAAGCAATGTAACTTAAGGGTAAATAGGGAGGAGAGGAGTCAATGTGGGTCACCCTGGAGACAGGAAATGGCACCACAGTCCACAAGGGTGTTGCATACAGACCCCCATCTCAGGGGAGAAAATAGACAAGGAAATGATAGAAGGCATCCTTAGGATGGCAGAAAATGGGGAGATATTGTTGCTGGGGGATCTGAATATGCCAGATGTTAACTGGGGCACCTTTGTTTCATCCACATCCAAAAGCAGGGTCATTCTCAATGCCCTGCAGGGGGGCATGCCTCAGACAGCTAGTGTTGAAACCCACTCAGGAGGGAGCAATCTTAGACCTGGCACTCTCAAATGGGGATGGAGAGAGGAGCTCAAATTTAGAAGTTCATAGCCATCTGGGAACAAGCGACCACCAAACAGTGTGGTTCATGATAAACTTAGCTGTAGAGTCAAGCCATACAAAAGTCAAGGTACTGGACTTTAGGAGTGCTGACTTTGTTGAAATGGGAGAGTGTCTCAGAAAAGCACTAGGAAACGGGCAAGAAGGAGGGGTGGAGGAACAATGGAGAAACATCAAAACTGCCATAACAGAGGCAACAAGCTTTTGTGTGAAGCAAATAAATCAAATCAAAGGAAAAAAACACTACGGTTCTCAAATGAGGTGGCAGGGAAGGTTAGGCAGAAAAAGATAGTATTCAGGAAGAATAAGGAAACACAGAAGGCACAGGATAGAGAACTCTACCAGTTAAAGCAGAAAGAAGCATGGAAGGCAGTCAGAATAGCAAAGACCCAAACCAAGGAAAAGATAGCCAACTCGGTTAAGAAGGGGGATAAAACCTTTTATAGGTACATTAGGGAGTGAAGAAAGACCAAGGGAGGGATAGTGAGGCTTAATAAAGGGGACAGTGGGTGGACAGTGGATGGCAGTGAAAAAGCAAGGATGCTGAATGAATATTTCTGCCCAGTATTCACAAAAGAAGAGGTACCTAATCCAATCAATAGAAGCACTCTGGATAGGGGGGTCGATACCAGTCTATTCACAGAAGAAAGGGTTCTGAAAGAACTCCTAAAACTGAAGGTTGACTAAGCAATGAGCCCTAATGGGATTCACCCCAGAGTTCTGAAAGAACTAAGGGGAGAACTAGTGACACCACTGACTACCCTTTTTAAAAAATCATGGAAGGATGGTGTATTACCTAAGGACCGGAGGAGAGCGGATGTGATTTCCCTTCACAAAAGTGGGAGCAAAGCAGAGGCAGGAAATTAAAACCTGTTAGTTTGACCTCAGTGATAGAGAAATGAAGGAATCATTTCTGAAGTAAAGAATTGTTGAGCACATAGAGGTCAGCGGAGCACAGGACCCAAGGCAGCATGGATTCACAGCAGGAAGATGATGTCAGACAAATCTAATAGACTTCTTTGATTGGGTGACCAAAGTAGTAGACCAGGGAGGGGCTGTGGACATGGCCTATATAGACTTTAGCAAGGCATTTGACACAGTTCCACACAAAAGATTATTAAACAAATTAGCCAGCCTGGGAGTGGGTTCCAGGGTGGTAGCCTGGGCAAAAAATTGGCTGGACAACAGGACACAGAGGGTAATAGTAAATGGAGTCCCCTCCGAAGAAAAGGGGGTTACCAACGGGTACTGCAGGGTTCAGTACTGGGTCCAGTCTTTTTTTAATGTCTTTATAAGTGACATTGCAGAGGGACTGGAAGGAAAAGTACGCCTCTTTGCAAACAACATAAAGATCTGCAACAGGGTTGATACACAAGGGAGGTGGAAAGGATGAGAAGGGACTTGGCAAGGTTGGAGGAATCATCAAAAGTATGGCAGCTTGCAACGAAGTGCAAAGTAATGCACCTAGGAAACAAAAACCCAGGGGAAGAGTACACAATGGGGAAGGGGAGGTTCTAACAACAATGAAAATGGAAAGGGACCAGGGGGTAATCATATCAAATGACCTAAAGATAAGCAAGCAATGTGAGAAGGCAGTAAGGAGGGCTGGGGGGATACTGGGATGTATAGGAAGAGGCATCACCAGAAGAAAACAGAAAATTGTTGTCCCTCTACACAGACAGTTGGTGAGACCCCATCTGAAGTACTGCATGCAGTTCTGGAGACCCCATCTCCACAAGGACATAAACAGGATGGAGGCAGTCCAGAGGAGGGCAACTAAAATGGTGCAGAGTCTGTACCAGAAGCCATACAAAGAGAGGCTAAAGGATCTCAATATGTATACCGTCGAGGAAAGGAGGAAGAGAGGGGACAAGATAGAAACTTTTAAGTACCTCACGGTAATCAACAAAGTCTAACAGTAGCATCTTTCAGAAAAAGAGATGTGCAAAAAGAAGGGGGCACAATTTGAAGATAGAGGGGAGTCGGCTCAGGGGCAATGTGAGGAAGTCATTTTTCATGGAGAGGGTGGTGAATACATGGAATGGCCTTCCTGAGGAGGCTGTGGGGTCAAAAACAGTGGGGAAATTCAAGAATGCATGTGACAGACTTAAGGCAATTCTGGTGGGGGAGTAGGAAGAAGTAGGCTGTTGGTTAACTAGGATCTGCAGCTTATCCAGTATGTAGGGAAATGGGCAGACTTGGTGGGCCAAGTGGTCCTCCTACCGGGTCAAAATGTCACATGCTTAAAAACATATGACATTTCCCCGAACCTGCAACAGCGCAATGTAATAGAGCGAGAGGATACAATTCATGAACAGGTCTGTGCGCAGTATTGCACCCTTTCACTGTCCCAGGTAGAGGATAAGACCTCTGCTGAGACAGGGTTTCATGAAGCAGCTGCCGTAGCTCAATGGAGTGAGCTACTGGCAGCAAGGGAACCAGGCAAAGCATTTGGGACCAGGTTTGATTCCCGGTCCCAGATGCATAGCAATTTTTTTTTTTTGCACTTTGTGTGATGTAAATGGCCCCCCACAGCTAGTAATCTTAGTTTTGTGAGGTGCGGGTACAGAGTCCCCTACAAAAAAAGACTTATGCTGCATGGAATATGTCACACTGTATTGGCAGCACGGTATCTACATGCAGCATAGTGTCTTTCAACATTATGACCCTGTGCCAGTGGTCCTTATCTGCCTTCAAAAGTCTATGTTTCTATGTTTCTAAGGCTATAGGATTGGATAGGATACACCCAAGAGTACTAAAAGAACCCAAGGAGGTCCTAGCTGCCCCACTGATAAACTTATTTAACAGTTCACTGGAACAGATGTGCTTGTGGAGGACAGGAGAAGAGCAGATGTGTTCCCTCTACCTAAGAGTGGCAGCAGGGAGGAGGCTAACAACTACAGGTTGGTTAGTCTCACTTCAGTGGTGGGACAATTAATGGAAACCCTTCTAAAGGAAAGGCTGGTAGAGTATTTTGAATCCAGTGGACTGCAAGACGACAGGCAGCATGGATTCACTGAGAGGAGTTTATGCCAGGTAAATCTGATTGCTTCCTTTAACTAGGTGACAAGAACTGAAATAGATCATGTGAGGCATAGCACATGGCCTATTTGGACTTTAGCAAGGCCTTTGAACACTGTGCCACACAGGCGACTGGAAAATAAATTCAGCAGCCTAGGAGTAGAATCTAAGGTGGAGAATTGGGTTTGAAACTGGTTAATGGATAGGTGACAGAGGGTGGTGGTTAATGGCACTCACTCAAATGATGGGAGAGTGACCAGTGGGGCGTGGCAGGACTCTTTACTGGGACCAGTCCTCTTCAACATCTTCATAAGTAACATTGTAGATGAGCTAGGAGGAAAGGTATGACTATTCACAGATGATACTAAAGTCTGTAATAGGATGGATACTAAGGGTGGGTTGGATAGGATGCACAGGGATCCTGGAAAATTTAGGAGTGGTCATCTGCATGACAGTTGGGATTCATTGCCAAAAAGTGCAAAATCATGCTGCACTGAGGTGAAATGAATACAGGAGCTGGAATACTGTGTCCAGTTTTGGAGTCTACATCTCAGAAAAGACATAGACAGGGTGGACTCAGTCTAGAAGAGGGCAAGTAAATTGGTGCAGGGGTTGTGTGAGAAGCCACAAAAAGACAGAGGAATCTCAACATATGCACCCTGGAAGAGGGTAGAGTAAGGGGGGACATGACAGAGGCCTACAACTACCTCAAAGGAGTGAGTAGGATGCAGGCGGGTAGTCTCTTTCAAATGGGAAAGCTGGAAAAGGGGGTAGTTTAAGAGGGATATAAGGAATTAATACTTCACTGAAAGGGTGGTAGATTCCTGGAACAGACCGCCAGTTAAAATGGGGTAGGCAAAAACAGTGGGGATGTTCAAGCATGCATGGGCTTGACATGGGGGAATATTAATAAATAGGCAGGGAGGAGGCAGGATTGCCGGAGACCATTTAGGGTCTGCAGAAGCAGATTAAACAGGGAACATATGATGTGTGCTGACTGACTGGGCCAAGCAGTCCTTTTCTGCTGACAAATTATGTTTCTTTTTCTAGGAGTTGCTGGAAGGTGAGGTAGATCCAGGAATCCATCATCAAGGACAGAATAATGGTTCATTTGATTGAAGCAAAGGTTCTTACCTTTCTTCATCATAGCTCTGTGAGGGGCAGATCATGCCAAAGCAACCAGATCACCTTCTTTGAGGGGCTGACCAGAGAGGTGGATGGGGTAGGGCCAGAGACATGGTCTATTTGGACTTTAGCAAGGCCTTTGACACTATGGTGCATAATGAACTTCTGGTCAAAGTACATCAGTGTACACAAGGCATACACAAGGTAGAATGCTAACTAACTTGGAAGAATGAAGCAGAGGACTGTGGTTGATAGTCACTGCAAGTGAATAGAGGAACGCCGCAGCATTCCCCCCAGTCATCAGTATTGGTGCCACTGCTGTTGAACAGTTTTGACTGTGATCTGGAAAATAGAGGTTTTAGAAGGCTGCTAATTTGCTGATGACACTAAGCTGGCTAGGGGGTGGACTTCCTGGAATATGGGGACAACCTTTAAGAGGACCTGATGAAGCTGGGTGACTGGTCAGACTCCTGGGAGTCTTAGATTCAGTGAAGTCAAATTCAGGGGCTTCACTTCAGAAGGAAACAACAGTTATTACCTACACACTGTGGAGGCTCCTCTTGCTGCTGAGGAAGAGGAAAAGTTTCAATTGTTCACAAAAGACCATGGGCTAATACATGACATATGATGTGGCTGCTGTCAAGTACTGTAGGCTGGATGAATGATGTGGTGTGTCAAAAGAGGGGTGATGAGTAGAGATGGGGAAATAGTCCTGGTACTGTATCAGGCTCTTGTCGGGCTCTACCTTGAGTCCTAAATGCAGTTATGGGTTCTCCATGTCAAAAAGGACATTCAGACAGTCAAGAGAGTGTAACATAGAGTCACTAAAATTATCTAGTGGACACAAGCTATGAGAAGAGGTTGGAGGTCCTTGACATGTTCAACTTGAAAAAAAGGAGGCTGAGGAGGGACATATTCTCAATATTCCACATACTCATGTTATCTGATCTGGGATAGTGTTAGTAGGAAGTGATAATACAGTTCCCTTGTTTCAGACTTATGTGAGACCACATATGGAGTACTGTGTGCAGGCTTGGTCTCCATAAGATGTAAATGAACTGGAGATGGTCCAGAGTCAGGCTACTAGAACGATTGACAGTACTAGAGAACTGGGAAGCCAACAAATATTAGCAGACTTGTGGTCAGATTCTCAAAGATTTGCCCTGTTGCAAACCCTATTTACGTGGTGCAAACTGGGTTTTGCACCATAGTGTTATTCACAAATGCCCAGTTTGCACTATTAGAATGGGTTTGCACCAGAGTAAATGTTTCAATGGGCCATAATTCAAATTAGGGGGAGGGGACCTGAATAAGGGAGCTGTGTCATTCACAAACCATTTTCTCGATGCAAAGGCTTTATGTGGAGGTCCCTTGCATGGAGAAAATATTGCCGACCAAGACCTGTCATGATTCTGCGCACCTCTAGTGGCTGTTGGAGGTACTGCAGAAGCCCCCACATCCAGAACACTGTGACTCTTATAGTCTAGTGGTCCCCCCCCCCCGGTCTCTGAGTGCCATATGGGTATGTGTAACCTAAGTTTCTCTGGTAATCCAGTGGCCCCTGCCTCATTCTTCAATCGCCATCCCCTTATGTGTAAAATAATCCCCCCCCAGTCTCTGATCAACATCCCTGTATAATAAAAATAAGTTCCCCTGATAGTCTTGTGGTCCCACCCTCCCTTCCCCATTCTCTGTTTACTGTCCCGTAGGTGAAAAAAGTACTGTCCTGGTTGTCCCGTGGTCCCTCACTCACTGATCCCCAGGCCTATATACATGCAAAATATACCCTGGTGGTCTAGTGGTCTCCTCCCCAGCTGATCACCATTCTGATCCCCCAGTGCCATTAAAATATGTATTCCCTGGTGATCTAGTGGCTGCCCCCTGCGAACGCTGATCAACGGCCCAAGAAGTACACATACAATTTTTATTTATTTAATTATCTATTTATTTATTTATGTGTTTATTTCATTTGATAACCAAGTTGGGCACTGATATGAAGACCTTTTTCAGGCTTGGCCCAGGCCAGATACTGGCAAACACAAAGGTAGCAGACAATTACAGAACAGCATACAGTGCAAAACTAATCAGAACAACATCCCAAACAAAAATCAAAACATGAAACAGGGTTCAATAACAGGCATAATACAAGAAGGTTGGTCATACAGTAGTTGGGGGGGGGGAGAATACAGTGGACCACACCAAATAGAGAAATGCAGTCCCTGTGGTACTGTTCCCCTACCCCATGTCCTCCAATTGCCAACTTATTATACAATAAAGATTCTCCCCGGTGGCTAGTGGTCCTAATCCTGCTCGATGACCTGACTAATATGCACAAAATATTAGGATTGGTGTCCATTGGTCACCCCCCCCATATCCTGATCCCTTGTACCAGGATCATAGGATCATAGGTAGCATACAAATTCAGTAAGCAGGGTTGTCCTTTATAAACTTGCCACCATTATTAATACTGGAAATAAAATGTTCTTATCACCAATATATATGTCCAGTTGTTTCTTAAAAATATTCACTGTTTCACTCTCCACTACAGCCTTTGGTAAAGCATCCCATGTAGTTATAATTCTTTGGGGGTGCCTTTGACTTCTTTTATTGGTTTTGTTATGGCCTCCTTTTAATCTCATATCATGAGTTCTGTAATTTTGTTTGGGTTATTCATAATTAAATCAATGGTTTCCAGCACTGACTCATCTTTTATTGCTTTATATGTTAAGTATAAATCTCCCCTTACTCTCCTATATTGCATGGAGTAAAGGCACATTTTTAATCTTGTACTATAGTCTAACTTAGTAACAGAAAAAAAATATTTTAGTAGCCTTTTGTTGAACTTTATTAGTTTTTTCTCTCTGACAAGTTCAGGGGCACATACCGATTGACAATATTCTAGATGTGGTCTTACACGGCTAGAATAAAGGTGGACCAGGACATGTGAACTTCTGCTTTTAATATTTTTTTGGATACAGCACAAAATTTGATTCTCCTTTTTTACATTATTTTGGGTGTGCATATCAAATCTTAAATTGTTGGAAAAGGTGACTCCAAGGTCTTTTTCATTTTCGGTTGTTTGTAAGATGACGTTATTTAGTTTATAACTATAACAAGGGTTGTTTTTTCCCAGATGCATCACCTTACATTTTAATTCACTAAAAGATAGTTTGTTGTCCTTTGCCCAAATCTCAAGATTTCTAATGCTGACGCATAGTCACTTACAATATCACCTAATTTACAATCGTCTGCATACTTTTCCATTTAGCAATTTTTATTAAGAGGAAGCATAGAGGATATTAATATTTTGAAAGAGTGGGACCCAGGACAGAGCCCTGGGGAACTCCACTTGTAACCCAACCCCATGGAGATAAGTGACCCTTGAATGAGACTCTTTGTTCATTCTGAAAGCCATGATCTGAACCAACTTACAATCAGAGGATGGATATTTAAATGTCTCATCTGTTCAAAGAAAGTACTAGAAAGATCCCCATTTCCCTGTTGGACTAGTGCACCTTGTCAGGAATTGACCCACCACCCTGCTCCCACCA
Source organism: Neoceratodus forsteri (assembly GCA_016271365.2). Taxonomy (NCBI): domain Eukaryota; kingdom Metazoa; phylum Chordata; order Ceratodontiformes; family Ceratodontidae; genus Neoceratodus; species Neoceratodus forsteri. Next base: position 984,605,458 of record CM057449.1, read on the forward strand.
AAACCCGATCCCCAGCTGGCGACCAGCACTGCCCTCCTCTCACCTCCACGTATACAGTACATGCTCATTGAGAGCTCATTTGTAGCCAGCCATGGAGGTAGGAGGAGGGTTATGCATGAAGAAAGTGGGTTGGGGGGAACAGGGTGGTGGGTCCAGTAGACCACCAGGGAACTGGGGATTTTTCTATTATATGAGATTGGGATCTGGGGGGGCACTGGACACCAATGCTAATATTTTGTACATATTCGATGGGTCATCGGGCAGGGGAGGGACCACTAGCCACCAGGGAGATTCTTTATTGTATGACGGGCCGGTGATCAGAGGACACGGGGGAGGGGGGGACAATACCACCAGGACTGCATTTCTCTATTTATGTATATTTTGCATTTATATGGGGCCAGCGATCAGTGAAGAAGGGACCACGGGACAACCAGGACAGTATTTTTTTTTCACCTATGCGATGGTGATCGAAGAACAGGGAAGAGGGATGGGACTACTAGACTACCAGGGGAACTTATTTTTATAATATGGGGACATCGAGCAGATACCTTGGAGAGGGGAGGGACCACTAGTCTACCACGGAACATGATTTTACACATACGGGGATGGCAATTGGAGAACGGGGGGGGTACCACTGGACTACCAAGGAAATACTTCTTTCAATACAAGATGGTGATCAGAGCACAGGAGGAGGGAGGGACCACTAGACTACCAGTGAATTCAATTTCTAAACTATGGGCTGGTGATCAGGGTAAGGGAGAAGACCACTATACCACCACGGTTCCTTGCTACTTTTTAAATGGGCCAGTGATCAGGGATGGGGAGGAACAACCAGGGAGATTTGTTCATTAATAGGGGAATGGTGACTGGAGATGGTAAGTGACCACAAGACCACCAGTGAGATTTTTGTCTAAATACAGGAAAAGATGTCTGCTTGGGGGGGGTCTACTTCGCAGCCCATGTAAATAGATCCATAATGGGCATGCAAATGGCCAGCTAGCACCTTGCATGCCAAATGGACTTATTTTCATGGCTGCTTTTGTGGATACCATATAGTGCACTGGTGCTATTCATTGTGGGGCCATTTACAAGGATGCAGGTAGGGGCGGTGCTAGAAACAGAAACATATAATTTGATGGCAGATAAAGACCACTTGGCTCACCTAGTCTACCCATTTTCCTACCAACTGCATACACGCCAGAGTCTAATTGATATATATCTCATCTTCTCTTTCCCACTACTAGGGTAGCCTTCTGTCTATTCCATGCATTTTCAAAGCCACCTATCATTTTAGCCCCTACGACCTCTGTAGTGAGGCTATTCCAAGTATCTACCACCCTTTCTGTGAAAATAAAAAAAACTTCCTCACATTGCCCCTGAGTCTCTCCCCTCAGCCTCATAGTGCAACCCCTTGTTCTTGCACATCTCTATTTCTGAAAGATGCTGCCCTCTTGAACTTTGTTTATCCTTTTATGGTACTTGAATGTCATAGTCCCCCCCCCTTCCTTCAGGGTATACATATTGAGGTCCTTAAGTCTCTTCTCATATGGTTTCTGGTGCAGTCCTTGCACCATTTTTGTTGCCTTTCTCTGGATAGCCTCTGTTCTGTTTATGTCCTTTCAGAGATGCCGTCTCCAGAACTGACACAGTACTCTAGATGAGGTCTCACCAACTGTCTGTACAGTGGCATCACCACCTCCTGTTTTCTACTGGTGATACCTCTCCCTATACACCCCAGCATCCTTCCAGCTCTCCTCACAGTCTTCTCACATTGTTTGACTACCTTCAGGTCATCAGTTATGATTACCCCCAGGTCCCTTTCTAGTTTGGTTGTTGTCAGACAACACCAGCAGATAACAGGAAGTTGTTATCCCCCTGTACAGACAGTTGGTGAGACACCATCTGGAGTACTGCGTCCAGTTCTGGAGACCCCACCTCCACAAGGACATAGACAGGATGGAGGCAGTTCAGAGGAGGGCAACTAAAATGGTGCAGGGTCTGCAAGAGAAGCCATGTAAGGAGAGGCTAAAGGAGCTTAATATGTATACCCTTGAGGAAAGGAGGGAGAGGGGGGACATGATAGAAACATTTAAGTACCTCAGTGAAATCAATAAAGTCCAAGAGGGTAGCATCTTTCAGAGAAAGAGATGTGCAAGAACAAGGGGACACAATTTGAAGATAGAGGGGGGACGGCTCAGGGGCAATGTGAGGAAGTATTTTTTCACAGAGAGGGTGGTGGACACATGGAACAGCCTTCCTGAGGAGGTTGTGTGGTCTAAAACTGTGGGAGAATTCAAGAATGCATGGGACAGACATAAGGCAATTTTTGTGGGGGGTAGGAAGAAATACGCTGTTGGTTAAATAGGATCTGCAGCTTATCCTCTAGGTAGGGAAATGGGCAGACTAGGTAGGCCAAACGGTCCTTATCTGCCATCAAAGTCTATGTTTCTATGTTAGTACCCCCCACCCCCATTGTGTATTCCTCTCCTGGAGTTTTGTACTCAAAGTGCATGATTTTGCAACTTATGCATTGAATCCAAGATGCCACATTCTTGACCACTCCTCCAACTTGTCTAGGTCTCATTTCATTCTTTCCACCTCCTACGGAGTGTGAACCCTATTGCAGATCTTTGTGTCATCTGCAAAGAGGCATACCATCCCTTCCAGCCCCTCCACAATGACACTTATGAAGACACTGAAGAGGACAGACCCCAGTACCAAACTATGTGACACCCCACTGGTTACCCCCTCTCCTCAGATTGAACTCTGTTAACTACCACCCTCTGTGTCCTATGGCGTAACCAATTCCTGACCCAGTTTTCCACTTTGGACCCAACCCTTGACTGCCCAATTTGTTTATTAGCCTCCTGTGTGGGACGGTGTCAAAAGCCTAGCTAAAATCTAGGCAGGCCATGTCTACCCCCTCCCGATCAACTGCTCTGGTCACCCAGTCAAGAAATCAATCAGATTAGTTTGACAAGACCTTCCTGCTGTGAATCCATGTTGCCTCAGGTCTTGTGCCTCATTGGCCTCAAGATATACCGCTATTGTTTACTTTAACATTGATTCCATTATTTTCCCCATCACTGGTGGGGTTAGAGGTAGTGGTAATGGGATTACCACTGCCTCTACCTAGCCCTATTCACAGTCAGATACACTACCTGTCGTTGAATATCATTTTTACCACCTGGGCAATCGCAAAGGGCAAAGCAAACTCTTGTGCTGTGCTTTGTGATTTTTTTTTGTGAATTTAGCCCTTGGACTTCAAAAGAGTAAGGTAGATATAGTTTCTATTTACAAGATCATGTATGGTCAAGGAGGAGTTTTGGATGGACACTGTGCAGATGAAAGAACTGCAGTAGGTACCATGCATTTAAAACAGAGACAGATGGATTTAGGCCAAATCTGACAAAGACCTTCGTTACTAACAGGGTGATACACATGTGGAATGACTTGTCAGTGGAGGTGATGGTGTCTGACACTGCGGAGAACTTCAGGGGTAAGTTGGATGCATTTATGAAAAAAAGGGGTATCACAGGCTAGAATCGCCTCACTCAATGCAAGCCAAATATTACATTCTTTCAAGCCCTGTTGATTTTCCAATTATATTATAACTCCCTCCCCACATCCACAAAATACCAAGTTAAGCATCAAAAATCATACTAAAAAGAAAAAGAAAAGACACTAAATGTAAAGCATTGCATTACCCTCTGTTTCTACAGTACAAGTGTAATAGCTCCACATCATTCAGATGTTGGCCTGCCAAGGGTGTGTGTGTGTGTGTTTGTGTGTGTGTGTTTGAGTGTGGTGGATCTGTGTCTAGTCACCATCTGCAGATCTTATGCTGGACTGGGAAATTATATTTTGTGGGTGAGTCTGGGGCAAAGGGTGGTGTGGGTCATGGATGCTGAGAGGGTGAGTCAAGGAAGGGGGAGGGGAGTATGATTAATAACGGGGGATTAGGCAGGAGTGGGGTAAAACTGGTCTGCCAGGGATGTTTCTCTGCAATTGAGGATAAAATGGCAGGGCCACCAAACTACCAGGGATTTTGACAGGTTCTCAGGGATTGGAGGGGGCTACTAGAATTCCAAGGTTTTTGATAGTTACTTAGGGATCAAGAGGACCACTAGACTACCAATGATTTTGACAGCTTCAAGGAATCAGGGTGGTCGAGGCTCTATAAAATGCCTCTATGCATTTGTGTATGAAGGCATTATGCAGAGTTGTTAATGGCCACATTAGGACATGTGAATGACCTCTTAATATTTTGCATGTCATTTGTCATCATTAGCATGTTAGTGACTGTGTATGGCTTCCAGAAACAAAGGTATTATCCTGTTTGGGCAATGCTTGCTTCCTTTGCTCTGGAGAGTTTGTTAGCTGCATAGGGCTATGTTACCATCATGCATACTTACTTTGTGTAATACAAACACAGCCTCATGTTCATACATGCAGTGAACGCTGGACTGGGTGCAGTTCCTGTATAAATATGGCACCCTGATGGTCATGTGCTACTTGACACATGCTGCTGTTGTTTGGGCAGTGATAAGAGCTGCCTTTGAATATGTGGCCTCATTCTCTGTTATTGAAGAGCACCATATCCTAAACTTTGTAAGTAGTACTGTACTAAGATAGTTCTGAAATTATTGAGGGCAGTTATTTATGAAATTTATTAATAGTAGGAAATCCCTTGTACAAGAAGGCTATGCTATAAACATTTAGTTTTATTTTATCAATGACATTTTAAAATAAGACTAATTATCATTATTTAATATCTTGAAATAGAACTTATTATCTTAAAATAATACCTAATATTTTGACATAAGATCTGATATCTTGCCAAAACCTTAAAATATGCTAATTCTAAGTTTTATTATACTCAAATTCTGAAAACTAAAATAATTTTCTTATTTAAAAAAAAAAAGCGTATTAAGATAATTATCTTACCCCATTAGTAGATAATTTGGCTTGTTCTACAGATCAATCAAACAGTCCAGGATACCCTGTCTCCTGAGTGAGAACTAGGAGTTATTAGTAGTGACTGCCTCAAACAAACCAGTCAATATAACAAGGCCTTCAGCAAGGCTAACAGCATACTAGGAAGCATCAGGAAAGGGTTCCACAGTAGAAAGCAAAAGGAACAGTTACCATTATATACAATAGGCCACTGGTGAGATTACTCCTGGAATACTGTGCCCAGTTATGAAGTCTTCACTTAGAAAAGGACAGGAACAGACTAGAGAAGGTACAATGAAGGGTGTCCAAGAAGATTCACGGCCAGGAGGGCAGATCTTATGAGGATCGACAAAAGGCATTTAACATGTAGTCACTCAAAACCTGATGAGAGAGGAGGGATAAGACAGAGACCTTTAAGTTTCTGAATGGAACTAACAAGGTGAACTGCGAGGACCTATTTACCAGGAACAGAGAAGCTAGGACATTGGGAGTCATACTGGAGGTTAATGGGGGAAGGTTTAAGAAGGATAGGAGGAAGTATTATTTTACAGAAGAATGGTAGAGCCATGGAATAGTTTGCCAGCAGAAGTGTTGGGTGCAAAAAACATAAATGACTGCAAATACTACCAGGAGAGAGTCAAGGGTATAAGAGGTAGTCGGCAGAAAGAGGGAGATGGAAACATGGAGAACAAAAGGATGAATAATGTAGGCAAAGACCTTACAGAGACGACAGGTCCCAGAAAGCGATAGGGTAATAACGGCAGCCTGGATGGTCCATCAGTCTTTTTCCACCATCATCATCAATGTACTTTTCTATTGTTTAAAAGTAGCATTCAAACTTTTTGGTGCATTTTAGCTGACACAGGCGCATGCCCTAATCGAAATCCTGTCTGTGTCATCAATTTAGAAAATCCAACACATTTGTTCAAATAATGACTTTGGTATTGTGTCACATTATGCTGTTGCTTGGTAGAGAAAATTCCACCTACTGATATTGTATCTATTATTTCAGATGAAACATGGTAGAATAGCTTTCATTCTCACATGCTGTTGCATATCTGTTGTAGATCTGTGCACTATTTCACCTCCCTTGATCATTGATCGATGGGAATAAACAGCCTGTGAAGAATTGGGAGGCAGTATACTGTAGTGGATAAGAGCACTGAGCTGCAAACCTGGAGAACTAGGTTTGAATCTCACAGTCACCACTGGCATACTGTGTGTGAGCAAGCCATTTAACTTCCCTGTGCTCCCAGGATGCACCTGGAAACAAGCTTCAGCTTATTGGGTCTTTCCTGACCAAAACTGTAAAATAAAAATAAATAAAATAAAACTGTAGCAGGTAAGGATTTGTTTGTTTCCCCTCCTCCTGGATATCAGAAATAGGTAGATGTAGCTCTGGTAGAATTCCTCCTCAAGGGGCGGGGCTAGGTAGGGACACCCTTCGGGCAGAGGTTTTCAGCTGGAGGGGTGGAGCAAGGAACTTTGGAAGCCCTGCAAGGGTCAAGTTCTCCGTGTTGCTGTGCATATTTGTCAGGAATGCCCACTCGCCCGTACTTATAAAGGAAGAGTTCTTGGATAGCCAAAAGTAGTGTAGGGAACTCTGCTGCCCGACTCTGGGAGGAATTTTCCCTGGGTATTCCCTACAAGGTATTCCTGGGTTTTCACCTCCTCCAGAAGTTATAAGGACTTAGCAGAAAAGAGATGTGGCAGCATTGATGGGAGTGTCACAAAAGAGTCATACAAGGGAGTAAAGGAAGAATCCACTTCAGTTGTACACTGGTCCCCCCCAAGTCAGCATGCAGTGAGGTCCAGAAGACCAGAGGCCTGATTTGGGATAGTCAAGGGATAACCTCATCAGGCTTGACCTGTGGGTAAAGTGCTCTCCAGATGGAGAATGGTACTCAACACCCTGCCAGAGGATCTCTCCCCACCTTTGAAGGTGGTATTCCTCCAAAGGCTGAACTATATGCCTGGCTATGACTGGAGGGTCACTGTGTGTGGTATGGGATGGATTGGTGTTAGACTGTCAAGATCCTTGGTAAACTCCTGATCTGTGCAAGTCATGTTGTATGCTGTATGTTGGTGAGATTCTCAATAAACACATAACTGGACATTTCTCCAAGATGGCTGTATATGGTCTTTTGTTCAGGGAAAATTTATTTTTATTTTATTTAATTATTTCAGATTCGGACTGCATAATCTTTCAGCTAAGGAGCTCATTTACAAAGGTTCCACATCAAAGATAAAAGTGCAAAGTTACTATTGGGTTAAACAAGTGCAGTAGTTAATTAGTGAATTAAACAAAGTTGTGCAGACAATAGTGGATAATTCAATAGGACAAAGAAGTGCAGGTAAAATAGGGCATCAAGGTACAGGTAAGCAGTCAGCATGGTGGTGTCATGATTTGTTTAAGTGTGATAGGTTGGAAGAGCAGATTATGTGAGGTATAAGCGGTTGGAGGGAGGAGACACAGCCTACTTGAGAGGGGGGAGGTAAGGTATACTGTAGCAGTCACAATCACCAGGCTGAGATAGGTGCTTCCAGAGTGCCACTTTGAAAGGGGTAATTTTGTTGAACTCATCAATGGTGTCTGGGAGTTCATTGAACCACTTAGGTCCCTTTTAAGCAAGGGACCTTTGTGCTAGGGTGGTGTGTCTAAAGGGGACCTAGAGGGCATTTGTTGTTCTACTTCTGGTACAGTTCATGGTTGTGGTCAGGTGGAAAAGCTACTTCAAGGAGGCAGGGGTGAGATTTAATTCGGGTTTTTTTATGCCAGCAGACACATTTGATAGTAATTTTTTGAGTATAGGGTACACGTATGTGTTAGATTGTCCATTCCAAGAATGAGCCTGCAGGCCTCATTGAGCAGCAACGTAATCCTTTTTAGGGCTGTGACTGTTGCAGTGCTGTAAATAACCAGTCTATAGTCAACTGAGGGCAGTAATGAACTACTGATAGCTAGCCGCAAGGCATTTGCTGTCATAAAGTTCCTGTGCCTATAAAGTACACCTAGCTTAACATTGACTGATTTGACAACATAGTCTATATGGGGCTTAAAGGAGAAGGTTTTGTCTAGGTTCAATCTGAGATTCTTAAATGCGCTTACTTGTTCAAGTAGCATACCATCACGGCTGTATATTGGCAATGGGTTAGCCTTTCTTTTCACATAGGGTGTAGAGAACAGCATGCTTTTTGTTTTTTTATAGTTTAGCAGTAGCTTATTTTTTAGGAACTAGTGTTCTAACATCTGGAAGTTGCCTTGGAGTTTCTTATTCAGTTGGCTCAGTTGTTGGCTCCTAATAAAGATTACCGCGCCGTCAGCATAAAGTAGCAAGTTAGTTGGACAGGCCTGGGGCAGGGAGTTTATTAATAAGCCAAATAGTAAGGGGCCAAGGATGGACGCTTAAGGAACACTAAAGGAGACAGTTCTTGGGTCAGACATTGCTCTATTATTTTTACATGCTGCATTCTTTGTGAGATGCAGCTTTGAAACCATGTCACCTTTTCTGGTGACAACCCAAGAGCCAGTTGTTTGGTTAGGAGAATGTGATGGTTAACAGTGTCAAAAGCCTTAGTGAGGTCTATGAAGATAGACCCCACTAAATCATCTTTATTCAAGGCCTCATAAATAGCTGGAAAACCCTATGTGTGCAGATGTGGTGCTGTGTGCTTTTCTGAAGCCTTGTTGTTCCGCACACTGTATGTTTATTTAAGGTAATCTGTTAATTGGACAAGACAATGTGCTCCAATACTTTGGAGAGTGGGGTCAATATTGAGATGGGTCAATAGTTTAAGTAATTAATCCTATCACTGCTCTTGTGAACAGGGGTGACTAGTGCAACCTTCCATTTGTTTGGAAATGTGGCTGTCCTGAGTGGTAGGTTAAAGATCTTTATTACGGGATGGGCAGTCTCATCCAGGGTGTGAGCTAAGATTTTCATGTCAATGGTGTCTCTTCCAACCATAGTTTTGCCAAAAATCCTTGTTTACATATTTCTTTGCCTCTAACACTGTGACTTGCCTGAAGCAGAATTGAGGTGAGCTGGAGTTAGGTTAAGTGGAGCTGCCATATTTTGACTGGGCTTCAGACTCTTGGGTAGAGTGATATTCAGGCGACAGAATAGAACTCAGGTCAAAGAATGCCACATTAACAATTTCTGCTATTTCTTTAGGACTCTGGGTTATGGTATTTCCAGAAATGATCATATCAGGGGTGATTGGCATATTTCCTGATTAGGGCTTTTAGGTTATCCCAGAACAGTTTGCCATTGCCCCAGGATGTTTCTGGTTGTTCCTTATAATGTGTAGCTTTACCGACCTGATTTGCTTAGTACACAAGTTTCTTGCTGTTCTGTATTTGAGGTAGTCCAGGGCTCTTCAGAGGCTTTTGCCCTTACCAGAGATTATTTCTAGCTTTCATAAGCTTGAGGAGTGGGCCTGTGGATCCAACTGTTATTTGTACCCTTATATTTATGGGTATGAATGGGGTGAAAATGTTGCATGCATTGGTGAAGGTTGTCATAAAAAATCCTGGGCCTTGTCAATATCCTCTGCAGTATCCAGTGGTGACCAATTAATCTGTCTGAGGTAGTGCTCGAAGGACTCTAGGAGTCCCTTTCACTCAGTTCTGGTTTTTAGTCATCTTGGAGGTTGCTTCTTAGTCCTCTTGGACCAGATGCACATCACAGGAAAGTAGTCACTAAGCATGTCAGGGAGGATGGAGACATCACTGATCTGCCCGAGGTGGCTGGATAAAACCCAGTCAATAAGTGAGCTGGTACCTTCCCGATAGTTAAATCTTGTGACTTGTGTCATCATTTGAGTAAAGTAAAGACTTGAAATCAAGGACCAGATGTTCAAAACTTTGCACTGGGTGCAAACCATTTGCGCTGGGTTCACACCAGGTTTGTGTGGGTCCCTTAAATTCAAAAGACCAAATAGTGCAGGCAAACTTCATCAGCGTCAGGCAAAATTATAATGTATGCACCAGGTAAAGAGAAGGGGTGTGTACATGAAAACACGTACTATGCTATATTCAGTGTGTTAGCACCACACAAAGTGTGTTTGCGTGACTTTGTGCAGTGCAAATTACCACCCTGAAAAAGGTAGTTTTAACTCTGGGCAAAACAAGGATGAGGGCATGGACACAGCAGCAATAAGCAACATGGCCAAAAGTAACAACAGCATCATGGTGCACCTGATGACTGCAGCCAATGAGTAGCCAGAGAGGACAGACGGCCACCCTGGGCCACTCCATATGCCGTGGAAGAGACATGCTGCACACATGTCCAGTCCCCCATAGGGGTACACCACCACAATCCAGCACACACATGCAGCACTGGGGGAATGGAGGGTACTGAGGGGAGGGTGTACAGGTGGCCAGGCTGCACCACATAGTAGGTGCTGCCACATGGCTGGGGCTGTCTACCCAGTGCACATGTGCTAGTGATGGGAATGACCCTCACATCAGTGTGCCTGTATGATGGTATATGTCTGCCCCCCCCTCAGGGCACATACTGCACACCTGTCCAGGATCCCCATCACACACAGCCAGCCATGTGCATGTTAGTGTGGGAATCCCATGCTACTGGTACGTGTCACAGGACAGTATGACTGTGGTGTCCACTGTCACAACACACCTGCCGGCTGTGCATGTCACTGTGTTGAATGCAGCAGTCATTGATGCCAGACACATAATAGGCATTGTTGTGTCCCTCACAATTACTGGCCACCTTGTTACTGTATCATCTACTATGCACTGTTACAGGGACTACAGTTTGACTAATTCATGCAGTACAATCACTTGTGCCTGTACTGTGTAGTTCCCTGGGGCACAGTGGTCTCTGCAGCTGTGTACAAACATAGCCTGCAGCTACCACCATGCTGTTCCAGACTGACATACAGGTGGGAATGTGAGCAGACCCAGCCTGCTCCTGTACTTCCAGACTGACATACTGGTGGAGCTGTGGGACCCTGCAATAGTGCTTGGCAAGCTACATGAAAATCATGCCATAATGAGATGCTAATATAGATGTTTGCCCATGAACAATCTGAGTAGGCTCATTTGCATATCACTTTTGAATATAGCAATTTTTTGCCCCGGGCAAATATGTTAGTGCTGCTCAAATGTGTTTGCACCATGCAAACTGGTCCAAACCATAGTACAGTTCTGCAGTATTTGGCCTGCACTGTTGTTTGCAGCTTTGGTGAATCCACTTCTTTGCTAGCACACACATTTGCCATGTAGTTCACCTTTACCTTCCTCCATGTCTATGTGTACTGGGCTGCTGTTGTGGTTTGCACTTCCTGGGTGATATATTCAAAGCTGTCTTATTTGCTGGGCTATTTTTGCAGTGCACTCCCAGCCCTTTTGCACGCCTTCATTTGCATGCTATATTCAGCTGCTTTAGCCCCAGAGCTATTCCTTTGAATATAGCATGCAGATGGTTCCGGGATAATTTAGCATGCCGTGCAGTGCTAAGTTTGCCCCGGGGCTAAGTTTTAAATATCTGGACCAAAGTCTTTTTGGTGAGTTGTGTCCTGTGCTAGCCAGCTAATATTAAAATCACCAAGCACAACTTTTTCCCAGCCTCACTTGATTTGCTTAAAGTTTTCATTGAAAATGTCTAAGCCAATTGCTTGCCCTCCTGAGGGGTATATATACTGAGGTTAGCACTGTTGTTTTATTTTGATTACCTAGGCTTAGTTTAATTGATAGGAGTTGTACTTCCTTATCTAGTTTACTGTGGTGGAGCACCTGTCCTTTGATAAAGCTGTTTAGGTATATTAGGCATCCACCTCCCTATTTGCATAGTCTGCTTGCCGGTACATAGTGTGTCCATCAATTGTATCCAACAATTGTAATGACCGCATCGGGGATTTGGGGGGATAGCTGTTTCCATTACTGCAATTATATCTGGCTTGTGCTGTGAGACCCAGGCCTGGAACTGAGGTAGTTTGGGTAGTAGACTACCGATATTAATGGAGGCTAGCTTTAACTGTCCTAATCTGCCACCCTTAATATTGGGTACACTGATTGGGCCAGGATTTGGGTGTATATTATCTGATAAAAGGAGTCAGATGAGAATTATATTTTTACTTGCATTGTTTCATTGTGCTATACTACCAGTCTTTCAGAGTCTATGCATTAGTTTGCCCTGGAGAATTGTTATAGCAATGATGTGTGTGGTGGGACAAGGAGCTGCAGGTCCTTGAAAGCTCGTCAGTCTCCAGTAGCTCATAGTAAACCGGGCTAGAAACATTGCATTTGGTGATTCTATGAAAGTTCCTCCATCTGTGGCAGTGGAAAGAAACATGTTTGAGGTATGGGTCTGAGCTGAGGGTGTGCTTGGGGGAACTCTCATAGCCAACAGCTTTTGCTAGGGTGAGGAAAAGTAATGAGGCTCCACAGAGTGTCATTTGTACTTGTCTTCTTTTGAGTAGCCTGCTAGAAGAAATGGAGCTGCCCAAATGTGTTTAGTAGAGAGAATTCTAAGTGGTGTAATTATTATTGGAGGAGGACACTTATAGATGAATCTAAGTCTTGTGCAAACCCAGTATTGTGGCTGTTTTAATTTTAGTAGTAGTGGAAAATTATGGGGTCTACAAGACAGTTGCTTTTTATTTCTGGTTCCTGACTACAATAGTCCATTCAATTCAGGTACCTTTGCTCCTCAAAGACATTTTTAGGTTCTGAACCAGCAAAAGATGCCAACTGAAGCTGCCCATGGAAAATATCATTCACTTAGTTTTATAGTTATTTGAAATACGGGTACCATATCATCACTATCCATGGTGAAGGGGTTCACCTTGTAAGTTCTAAACTAAAAAAAGCTTCCCATTGTCTCATGGGATTTTAACCTCCCCCCCTTTGGCCAGTCCCTTGCTGATGTGCATTGTCCTTTGCCACCTGACCATCCATTCAGATCTGTCACCATTGCTGAGGGATCCTTTAGTTATTGGATGCCCCTAACATTCGCCAGGTCACCTTCTTGAGCTGCCTTTCCAGACTGTACCCTATCTGCACTGAGTGTGCTTGGAGCTGCTGTATGATGGGACTTGCATCTCAGTTTCTCCTCTCAAAAGCCTGTCCACTCATGTGATCCTGCATGAGTGGTCCCAGCATGACTGGCACAGCAGAAGTGGGAGTCCTTGAAGGAAGTCACCAGCCGAGAGATGCCAGGGCACCAGAGAATGCTCCACAACTCCCTTCCTGTAACCTGTAAGTTATTCTGTCTAATTTACAACCTGTGTGTTTTTGCTGTACTGACAATTAGTTTTGTGCTGCCTGGTGGGGTAGGTGACAACTAGTCAGATTGCTAATTGTTTTGTGTATTAGGTTGCTAATAGCTGCTTTATGTATTAGGTTATGCTGCTGCATTGTTTTGTTTCTGCTAGGCTTCCTAGCTCACCTTATTCTTCTTAAAGGCTCTTTACTGCTTTGTTATTGATGGTGCTAATTTTATTGCTGTTTTGTTCCCCCTTGCTAGGCCCTCATTAGGGTGCATGGCCCCAGCTGTGCTGGTCTCATTTGTTCCCCTTGCCACCACAGAAATATAATTGATCAGCATACTAATTATACAATACTAAAAAATTAGACACACTATACAATAAATTAACAAGATTTGTATTAGGATGTGCTCACAATTGACACCATTGTTTGACGTATAGGGATTTAGACTCGGACTCCTTGGAACTTAGAAGGAGAAAACTAAGAGTAATAACAGCTTTCAAACTGCACAAAGGAATCATTAAGGACCACGAGTTTGATAAAGGTGAAGTTTCTGTACATACTCATAACCCGAGAGAAGTAAAGAACAGATAAACTATGTCGCAAACGCACTCCGCAGGGTCGGGCCCTCTGCTCCCACACTGCCAACCTCTGAGCGCAATAGTGTAAACAAGTAAAAGACAGGGTAACCCTCCTGTCTGCTTTTGGGTCTGAATTACTTTTAGTCTCAAGTTCTTGGGGGATTCAAACTGCTAACCTTATGCTAGCGTACTCAATTGTACAGACTCAGATAATATTCTCTTCGGGGGATGTAATATATCTTTCACCTAAGGGCACCTAACCAGGTATCCAAAATGAACCTGTAAAGCTCTGTAAGAGACCTTAGGTACATTCTTACCTTTTACCAAGTTTAGTAACACCATCAAGCCTTCAAACAGCTGCCAGACTTAACCACGTATACAACACTTGCAAAATGAACTTGGAAGAAACACACAGGCAGTATCTTGAAAAAAAGGTATTTTATTAAAAACATGAAAATAAGTAAGATAAAATACAGAACAAATATCAATAGCTTACAATCTCAAAAGAAAATAGAAAAAGTTACAGAACAAAACTCCTACCACAATACATTTAGATCTTTTCTATCTAATGTATTACCTCTGTAAGTGCCCTTTAAGTTAGATCAGAGAGCTGTGTCTCTCTAGAGTCCCAAGATGATACGAGATTAATTTCAGACACAAGTATCAGTTTAAACTCTGTGTCTCAACACCCCTTCTGTGAGTAATCTAGCTCCTCCTTTTAGAATATAAAATTACAAAACATGATTTCCTACCAGGAGGTATGTTAATAATGTGTCATCAGCAAAAACCCATTTCCCAAAATTATGAGACTTTGATCAACCAGTTCCTTTGAGGTTTACAACCCTGCATCCATCACCCAGCTGTGAGATAGCCAACAGGAAGCAGCTAAATGACGTTCTTTCCTGATGTGATAAAACGTATAGTTTCCAACTTCAAAAGCATGAGGTCATAAAAAGGCCATAAAATGCAATTTCTCAAGTAAGTTAATTACATTACAGAGATCTCCTGGTCAGTGTAATACATCCTGTGATTTCAGCGGCTGACACCTTGTAATTTAAAAATGCCAAATCTCAGAGACTGACGTTTCATACACTGACCATTTATTTATACTACCAATATCATACAATAATCATAACCAACTGGCCAAGCATCACAATTCTCCCCACCTAGACTGAATTTGGGGGTTCTATCCCCTGCATGTGATGAGCTCCCTAAGTCAGTTCACTCCTCATATAGACGCGACAAGCCATCTGCATTCTGATTGGCTGATCTAGCCCTATGTAAGATCATCATGTCATACCCTTGCAAGGCAAGACTCCATCTTAATAGTCTACCATTAGTTTTTCCCATTTGTGTCAGCCAAACCAGGGGGTTGTGGTTAGTTTTTACCTCAAAATGCTGCCTGTATAAGTATGGCTCTAACTTCTTTAGGGGCCCACACTATGGCAAGACACTCTTTTCCATAGCAGAGTAAGCCTGCTCCCTGGGAAGTAACTTTTTACTCAGGTACACTATGGGATGATCTTTCCCTTGGTTGGATGTCTGACTCAGTACTGCCCCAATACCCATGTCTGAGGCTTCTGTCTGGACTATAAAGGGTATGCTATAGTCAGGACTTGTCAATACAGAAGCACTGCACAGTACCGCCTTCATTTTGGTAAAGGCTTTTTCACAGGTTGGTTCCCAGGTTATTTTCTTTGGCATCCTCTTCTTTACCAGCTCAGATAGGGGAGCAGTCAGGGCACTGTAATTGGGTACACATTTCCTATAGTACCCAGCCGTCCCTAGAAAACTCCTGACCTGCTTCTGTGTTTCTGGTCTGGGCCATGCCTTGATCCCTTCTATTTTTACTTGGTTGGGACAGAGCTGTCCCCGGCCTACAACATGCCTGAGGTATGCCACTTCAGCCATGGCCACCTGGTCCTTCTCAGCTTTGACAGTGATCCCAGCCCACTGTATCCTGCTGAGCACTTCCCTAAGGTGGGAGAGGTGTTCCTCCTAAAGATGGCAATGTCATCCAGGTATGCCACGGCATACTCCTCAGCACCATTTAACACCTGGTTCACCAACCTTTGGAAAGTGGCCGGGGCATTCTTCATTCCGAAAGGCATTACTTTAAATTCAAATAAACCTATTGGAGTGATGAAGGCTGACCTCTGCCTAGCTCTGTCAGTTAACTCTACCTGCCAATACCCCTTTGTCAGGTCAGTAGTCGTAAGCTAGGTCACCCCTCCCAACTTGTCCAGGAGTTCATCTGTCTGGGATATCGGGTGGGCATCTGACTTCATGACTGCATTCAGTCCACAATAGTCCACACAGAAATGAGTATAGCCAGCTGGCTTGGGAACAAGAACTACAGGTGAGGCCCAGGGGTTGTGGGATTTCTGGATTACCCCTTAATCCAGCATTTCCTCCACCTCCCTCCTAATGTCCTTTTGGACAGCCTCTGACACACGATATGCTGTCCACTGTATGGGCATCTGTGTCCGTGTCTCTACATCATGTGTCGCTAAGGAGGTTAGTCCAGGCTTGGTGCTAAACAGTGGGGCAAAGTCTGCTAAAACCTCCCTTACTTCCTGGATCTTGTCCGGGGCCAACTGAGGTGACAATTTAACTGCCTCTACAGAGGACTCCCACTTGCTTTCTTTCAGCAAGTCCAGAAGGGGATCTCCTTTGTCCGTCCCCTCACTAGGACTACATACTGCAAACACCATGTCAGCCATATTAGCATATGGCTTCATCATGTTGACATGGTACATTCTTTTTGTATGTCTTCTGTCAGGTAACTCTATGATGTAATTCATGTCATTTACCTTTCTGACTACTTTGTACGGTCCTGCCCACTCAGCCTGCAGCTTGGCTTTTGGGACCGGGATAAGGACCATGACTTCCTGACCCACCATGTATGAGTGAGCTCTGGCTCTGTGGCCATGCCATACTTTTTGTTTCTGTTGGGCAGTTGTCAGGTTGCTCTGGGCTGTCCCCATAAGCTCCTCCAGCCATTCCCTAAACCTAAGGATGTAATCCACTATGGGAGTTCCCTGGGTAGCATGCTTGCCTTCCCAGTCCTCCCAGATCAAGTCTAGGGACCCACGTACCCAGCGTCCATATAAGAACTCGAAGGGGGAAAACCATGTCTACTCTTGGGGCACCTACCTGTATGCAAACAACAGGTGGGGAAGGTATTTCTCCCAGTCCCTCCCATGCTGTTCAGCAAATGCTTGGAACATCGACTACAGGGTACCATTAAATCTTTCCACAAGCCCACTGGCTTGCGGGTGATAAGGTGTCATGCGCCTCTGCACCACCCTACACTTCTCCCACAAACATTTCATCAGGTCCAACATGAAGGAACTCCCTCAATCAGTGATAACCTCCTTTGGAAACCCAACATGGGAGAAAATCCCAAGAAAGGCATCTGCCACTTTGTCTGTCCTCAGTGAGGATAGGGCAACTGCCTCTGGATACTGGGTGGCATAATCCACCACAGTCAGCATGAACCTCTTGCCAGAGGAGCTGGGAGTATTTAAAGGACCCACAATATCCATTCCCACCCTCTGGAATGGCTCCTCCACTATGGACAATGGAATTAGAGTGGCTTGGTCTTTCTCACCCACCTTCCCTATTTCCTGGCACCGGTGACAAGACCTACAATACTCCTCCACCTGCTTGGTGAAGTTGGACAAATAGAAATTCTGAGCCAAATGCTGTCTAGTGCGCATGATTCCCAGATGAAGAGACAAGGAGGTATCATGTGCAATCTTGAGCAACTGCTCATGGTATCTATGGGGAATGACAAGCTACCTGCCTGTCACCCCTCCTTCTATCATCACTTTCTGAGTATACATCAATCCATTTTCACAATAAACTTTATGTTTTCTATCACCTACCTGTGCTCTGTCAGAGTCTGCCCAAGCCCTCAGCTTCTCTGAACTAGGGTCACTTTTCTGTGCAGCTGCAAACTCCTTACATATTCCCAAGGCATGGGACAGGTCCCCATCAGTATCTAAACTAGGGCCCCTAGCTCTAGCATCAGGGCACTCTGGATCACTGTCATCACTAGCTCTTTGACAATGGGTCACCCCTCCTTCTTTGGAATAACCCTCCATAGCTGTGTGTTTAACTGCAACTGGGGAAATTTCTTCCTTCTTTTCATCAGTCTCCATATCAGGAGACACAGGCTGGGGAAGCAGCCTCCCAGTGGTTTCCACAATGACGTCTATGGGGTCCAGGGAACTATAATTTTCCCTTGCCGCTTGGCTATGGGTAACTGCGCACACCATCCCCTGTTTGAGATTATTGCCAAGGATGACATCAACTCCTAAAGTTTTGGCTACAGCCACCTGTTGCACAGTTCCCCCTGTTTCACCCCAGTCTAGGAGAACACTAGCAAGTGGCAATGTTGTCTCCTCCCCAGTGAACCCTTGTACAGTTACAAATTTATTGGGTAGAAGCTGACTAGGCTCTACGAGATCCCCTTTTACTAACACCAAGGATGCCCATGTGTCTCTTAACCCTTGTGTCTGTACACCATTCACAGTGACTGGGTGCAGGTGTTCCCTCATTTTCACATGCATGCTTCTAGGGACACACAAACAACCCACTTCTTCTCTAGCCTCATTTTGCATATTGCTCATCCTTTTGGGACACTGTCTGGCAATATGCCCAGTTTCTTTACAAACCCAACCTTTGTTTCTTTTTTCAGAGAAATCTTTTCTTTGAAACCTGGGGCTAAATGGTTTTGGTGGAGGCAGTGAGGGTTTAGTTGTCCTGAAGGGGCGTTTTTCCCTTTCTGTGCTGCCACACCTGCCCCATTTGCTGTCAGAGCAAGTCTGCTCTTGGCATAGTGGTCCGAGAGTTCAGCAGCCTCTTGCACTGTTTTGGGATCTTGGGCCTCAAACCAGGTTTTCAGCTCTGCTGGGCATGCCCCAAAAAACTGCTCTAACAATATAGCATTTTCAATGTTATCTACAGAGTTGGCTTCAATTCCTTCCCACCAACGTTTTAAAAACTGAAGTTGTTTTGTGGCCAGCTCCTCATAGCTCATTTCATGGCTTCTCCTGAGCTTACAGAATTTAGGTCTGTATGCTTTTGCAGTTAAATCAAACTGTTTTAAAAGTGCAGCTTGAAGTTTGCTGTAATCATTACTGTTCTCATTGTCCATTTGACCCGATGTATCCTGAGCTTTCCCGGTAAGTAGTGGAGATAGCTGGAAGCTCCAGCACCCTCTAGGAATCTTTACCTGAATACAAACTTTTTCAAAGGAATTTAAAAAAAACATCCATAGCCTCTCCCCTCTTTAAATTCAGCTATCAATTTGGAATTTAATTTGTAACCCAGTCCTGTAGTTCTAGTTAAACCCAATCCAGTTACCTGCTCTGGTGCTGGTGGTTGGAGTCATAGCTTCTCCAGTTCATGTTGCCTCTAGTGCTCATGCTCTTCACATTCCACCTCTCGCTGTTCACGTTCAGCTTCTCGCTGTTCTCACTCCCTCTTCTCCTCTGCGGCTCGCTTCTCTCATTCAGCCTCTCTCTCTGGTCTTGCTCCCTCTTCTCCTCTGCAGCTCATTTCTCTCACTCCGCTTCTCACCGTTCCTGCTCCACCTATCTCTAAAACACCAGCTCCATTCTGTGCAACTCAGTCTGCAGCCTGACTGCTTCTGGCTCCAGAATGCTGGTGTCCTTCCCCTGCTGCTGTGGCCATTGGCTTGCACTGGCCCTACCGTCTTCCTCACTGGATCTAGACACTGCACTGGTGGCTGACCCCTCCATGCCCAAGGTTTGGTCCTTTATAGTCATGTACTGTGACTCAACACTCTGGGCATCAGCAGCCATCAGAGCATCCATGAGGTTCTGCTTGGTGGCTCTCCCCTTGTGCAGGACTCCTCTTTCCTTGCACAACTTCTTCAGGTAGTCTGCAGTGTGCTCACTGTAGTTGGAAGCCATCTTTTTCCCTAACTACAGCTACTTTAACTTGCACTTTGAAAAAGAAAATAAAACAGGTTGGAACTTTGACTGTAAGCAAAATGATATAGTTCTGTTTTATCTTTAAAAAAAATCACTGCCTTATTTTGCAAGTGAGCTATACAGTATTAAGCTGACATACTGAACAGTTAAAGCTTGTGTTACCAAAATTTTAAATCCCACCTTTGCCACCAAATCTGTTACAAATGCACTCCTCAGGGTCAGGCCCTCTGCTCCCACAGTGACAACCTCTGAGCGCAATAGTGTAAACAGATAAACACAGGGTAACCCTCCTGTCTGCCTTTGGGTCCGAATCACCTTTAGTCTCAAGTTCTGGGGGGATTCAAACTGTGAACCTTATGCTAACATACACAAATGTACAGTCTCAGATAATATTGTCTTCAGGGTATGCAATATATCTTTCACCTAAAGGCACCTAACCAGGTATCCAAAATGAACCCTTAAAACTCTACAAGAGACCTTAGATATATTCTTACCTTTTTCCAAGCTTAGTAACACCATCAAGCCCTTCAAACAGCTGTTAGACTTAACCATGTATACATCACATGCAAAAAGAACTTGGAAGCACACCCAGGCAATATCTTGAAAAAAGGTCTTTTACTAAAAATATGAAAATAAGTAAGATAAAATACAGAACAAATATCAAAGCCTACAATCTCAAAAGAAAATGGAAAAAGTTACAGAACAACACTCCTACCACAATACATTTAGATCCTTTCTATCTAATGTATTACCTCTGTAAATGCCTTTAAAGTTAGATCAGAGAGCTGTGTCTCTCTAGAGTCCCAAGATGATATGACATTCATTTCAGACACAAGTATCAGTTTTAACTCTGTCTCTCCACAACCCTTCTATGAGTCATCTAGCTCCTCCTTTTAGAATATAAAATTACAAAACATTATTTCCTACCAGGAGGTATGTTAATAATGTGTCATCAGCAAAAACCCATTTCCCAAATTATGAGTCTTTGAGCAACCAGTTCCTTTGAGGTTTACAACCCTGCAGTCTGTCACCCAGGTGTGAGGTAGCTAGCAAGAATCAGCTAAATGACTTTCTTTCCTGATGTAATAAAATGTATATTTAGTTTCCAAATTCAAAAGCATGAGGTCATAAAAAGGCCATAACATGCAATTTCTCAAGTAAGTTAATTACATTACAGAGATCTCCTGGTCAGTGTAATGCATCCTGTGATTTCAGCTGCTGACACCTTGTAATTTAAAAAGGCCAAATCTCACAGACTGACATTTCATACACTGACCATTTATTTATACTACCAATATCATACAATGATCATAACCAACTGGCCAAGTGTCACAATCTATAATCCCTCCAATATTTAATTCTTATGGGAAGATGAAAACTAGTTGGTGGATATAAAAAGAATGGAATGCTCTGCCCCAGATATCCATAAAGTTTCAACTGCCAAGTTGGTTAAATCTGTGATAAATAGGAATTTTGTGGATATTTGTACTTCTTTATTTATTTAAGAGATTTACCAGGTAAGCATACTGAGTGGGAATCCATTCGTTTCCAGATGCAACCTGGGAGTTACATACTTGAAATACAAAGGTTCATAGGCAATGGTACGTACAACAGGTACATAGAGGTGCATACAACAGTTACAAATGGGTACATAAAGGGTGAAACATCAGGTCCAGAAATGTTACAGGGTGGACTTATGCATTTGTTATTTAGATTACAAGTTTAGCTCAGAGAGCATGAGTTGCTATATCATAGTTGGGGTCTATGACCGTAGTGCATAACAGACAGTGAACATAGGGAAAACACAAAAATAGTCAGTTGTTGGACAATTGTTCTGTCTATGGCACATTGCGATGCCTTGTGATATCAGATCTGGACTGCAGGTTGCAGTTACATATGTCTGAGAAGTGGGCCTGAAGGAGAGTTTTCAAGATCCTTGGGGTAGAGGACTGCCTGATTTCTGCCGGGAAGTCAATCCAGAGTTTGGGCAGTCTGTATTTGAAAGCTGATTGGCCCTTTGAGGTGTGCATGAAAGGGATTTGTAGAAGTTTTGAGTCAGTGCCTCGCAAGGAGTAGGCCAGGGGGGTTGAGTTGACAGGGCAGAGCTGAGAAATGTGGGGAGAGAGTTTGACCAGTGCTTTGCTATGAGATTTGTGCAATGAAGCTGACGCCTGGAGTGCAGCGAAGGGAAAGCTAGGGCGTTATAAAGGTCGCAGTGGTGGGTGGTGGGGGGGCATTCTAGGATGAGCCAACAGAAGGAATGAAAAAGGGGGTCCAAGTTGGCCAGGGTGGATGGAGGGGCTGCACAGTAGACCACATCTCCATAGTCGAAGATTGGGAGAATCATTTTGTGTACTAGCTCCCTCCTGACCGAGGTAGTTAGGCAACCTTTGTTGTGGTATAGTGCTCCTAGTTTTGGGTGTAGTTTTTTCTGAAGGGTCAATGTGGATGGAGAAATCCAAGTGGCAATCAAGCCATACACCCAGGTACCTAAAGGAGGTGCAGGATTCCAAGGTGGTTCCATCCTGCATATGGAAAGTGGGGGTGGGGCAGCTAGTCGTAGAGTCTGGACTGTGTGCCGAAAGTTATGGATACGGTTTTCTTAGCATTTAGGACAAGTTGGTTTGAACCAAGCCAGGTTTGGACTTGACACCAAATGTTGTCATTTTGTCTGCAGAATTTGGGCACAGGAAATTGAAACTGGTTATGTCAAGTCAAGTCATTTTTTATTTAAAAAGACGCCCAATCCCAAATGCTCTGGGCACCGTACATTAAAAAGAAGTGAAGAAATTTTTATAGCATTTCATGCCATATAGGTACAGAACAGGAAAAAAACACATATACATAATCATAATCAAACCCCAAAAGCATGTGAGAATAGGTGAGTCTTTAGGTAAACCTTGAAGGTAGTAAGGTTCGGGGCCTCCCTAACTGCAGCTGGCAATGAATTCCAAAAAGCGGGAGTGGCGACACTGAATGCTCGGTCGCCCGCAGATTTTAACCTCACTCTTGGAACAGTTAGGAGGCTGGCACCAGAAGAACGGAGATTACGGGAAGAGGAGGATGGTATCAGGAGATCTGACAGGTAACCAGGGCCCTGTCCGTGTAGGGCCTTATAGGTGATAAACCCCACCTTGAAGAGCACTCTCCACCTGACAGGCAGCCAGTGCAGTTTACGTAGCACAGGTATAATGAGACAAAATTTACTCTGCCCAGTTAAAAGCCAGGCAGCAGCATTCTGCATGAGCTGCAGTCTGCGGAGAGAGCCCCCAGAGATCCCGAGATAGAGGGCATTACAGTAAGGCATGTATCAGGGTAGGGAGGTCCAGAGGCGGAACAAGGGGCTTAATCCTGGCAATGTTACGAAGATGGAAAAAACAGGAACGAACCACGGAAGAAATCTGAACCTCCATGGTCAAATTCCTGTCAAACATCACGCCAAGATTTCGCACCAAAGGGGAGGCCATCAATGACGCGGCCCCTAGCACAAGGCCAGTTGCAAAATCAGAGGCCATCTCATCACGAACTCTGTTTGACTCCACTACCAATACCTCAGTCTTATCAGGGTTCAATCTAAGCCAACTGGAGGCCATCCAGTCTCTAATCTTAGCCAGACAGATGTTCAGCACATCAGCTGTGTTGGGTGTTCCTGGAGCAAAAGATAAGTGTAGCTGAGTATCATCAGCATAGCAATGAAAACTCAGTCTATACTTTCTAATGATCCCAGGGGCAGCATATACACTGCGAACAGCATTGGGACCAACACCGAACCCTGAGGGACTCCACACAAAAGGAGACTGGGTGTTGATGAGAAATTTACCATCACAACCCGCTGTCTCCTATTTGTGAGAAAGGACTCAAACCACTTGATGACGATACCGGTGAGTCCACATAACTCCCTCAGGCAGAGAAGCAGCACACAATGGTCCACAGTATCAAATGCTGAAGAGAGATTGAGGAGAACAAGAATTGTCTTGTCTCCTCAGTCTCTAGCCCTGAGGAGGTCATTTTGCACCCGAACTAATGCAGTTTCAGTGCTATACCTGGCCCGAAAAGCTGACTGGAAGGAATCGTACAACTCGTGAGTCATGAGATATTCCTCCAACTGAAGCGATACCACCTTCTCAACAATCTTCCCCAAAAATGGGAGATTCGAGATAGGACAGTAGTTTGCTCTGACCTCCAGGTCCAAAGAAGATTTCTTTAAAAGGGGTCTAATCAGAGCCTCCTTCAAGGCATCCGGGAAGACACCCTGACTTAAGGAGCACCGGACAATCAGGGCAAACACCGGGCCAACAGAGTCAATGCATCTCATTAAGAAACACGTTGGCACTGAGTCCAGTTCACAAAAGGTATGCTTCAGATTGACCGCCACCTCAATTACCTCATGATCCTCCACTGGCCTAAACTCACCTCAGTCAGGCGGAGTGCACTTAGTACATAACTGGTGACCACTGACAGCAATGATATTGCTGGCTGAAGAAACCTCCCGCCGGATCAAAGACACCCTGTCCAAGAAAAACTGAGCAAAATCCTCACAATCCTCATTAGAGGAAACTCTTCCAGGCTGGAGACAGATAGGATGAAGAAGTCTGTCAACAGCCCAGAAGAGTGAGGCTGGTCGGTCTCTCCCAGCAGCAATCTCCTGAGACAAAAACAATGTCTTCTTTTGGTCGATTTCCTCCTGATAATGTGCACACAGGACCAGTTTGTCCATCTCCAGGCAGGATTTCCTCCAGCAGCGCTCCAATCTCCGACCCATCTTCTTCATTTCCTTGAGATCGCCATCAAACCATGGAGACCTCAAGTACGAAGTTCTGGGTCATACACGGACAGGTGCGAGGGAGTTGATGGCGTCGGATAGAACCTTATTATAGGTATCTACACCGACACCAACAGCTGCGACGCATACATCACCTAAACTAGATAGATCAGCAGCCGCCATAAAACCCACAGGGGTAAGATCTCCTAGAGGGTGGCAGCGGAACATCTCAGCAGGGAGTAAACTTACGGCGGGAGCCCCAAGCATGAACCTCACCGTGCTATGATCAGACCAAAGTACTTGATCAACCATGAGATTGAAGATCTCAGTCCCCAGTGAGAACACCAGATCCAGTGTGTGGCCATCTCGATGAGTAGGTGCATCAACAAACTGCAAAAGCCCTAATAAGGACATATTCTGCAGAAATTCATCAATGCATCTCTGAGTTTTATCCTCAGCCCAGACATTGAAGTCCCCCAGAATAACACATCTAGGGGAGTCCAATGTCTCGCTGGCAACAAACTCGGCAAATTCCCGCAGGAACCCCCCCACCAGGCCTGGAGGGCGATAGATGAGGAGGATCCTGCAGCCAATGCCGAGTGCTCCACGGATGACCACACACTCAAATGAGTCTGGGGTTCCCACTGGTGCGGTGAAGGTCAGGCTAGATTTAAAACAAATGGCAACACATACGCCCCTACGATTTCCTCTGGGGCAGTGCACAGCGGTATAATCTGGGGGACTGCAGCCTCAAAACAGGGCCAGCATCATCTCCCACCCAGGTCTCCGTTATGCAAGCCAGGTCGACTGAAGAAACCAAGGCGGCAATAATTGCCGTCTTGTTTCTAATCAACCTGGCATTGCACAGCACTGCCGACAGAGGAATAGCAGGTGGTGTAACCCCTCGGGTTACCTGACCACTCGGTCTTGTGGTTTCCCTGGAAATGGGCACCAACCACGTCTGGCGTCGCCTAGGTGCCCTAGATAAACCAGGGCGTCTCCTCGATCCAACCACCTCTATTTTACCTTCACCCTGCTTCTGGTCAAACCGCA
Source organism: Neoceratodus forsteri (assembly GCA_016271365.2). Taxonomy (NCBI): domain Eukaryota; kingdom Metazoa; phylum Chordata; order Ceratodontiformes; family Ceratodontidae; genus Neoceratodus; species Neoceratodus forsteri. The sequence goes on from CM057449.1 coordinate 984,631,009, forward strand.
GCTCGCAGGCCAAACAGTCCCTTATAATCCCCACCTCCCTGCAATGCCTGCTCGTAGCATTGGATACAGGGAGAGGAACAAAGGGACGCAGAGCATGCAGCTGCGCCTTCCCGTAAACAATCCTAACCCCCACAGGTTGCTCTTCAGACCCCCTACACATTCCTAAATTAAAAGTAAAAGACAGATAAACTATAATTTAGACTAATTCAACAAGTTAAATTTTAAAACATTTCTAATTTAAAAGCCTGCTACAGTCTAAAACCCTTAATAGACAAACCTACTTCCCAACTCTACATTACAGACAGAGTAAAATTCTGGCACCGAGTGGCGCTCGCGCCACTCACAACGCTCGCTCTTGCGAGCGGCGCTTCCTTATATGCAAGCACTCGTCCCCAGCCCTCACAACGAAACCAGTTCCCTCCACTCCTCCGATATCATCAGAAAACCAGGTAAATTAACACAGCCTCTCATGCTGTGATTTCACCGGCTGAGACGAATCGGGGAGAAGGAGGTCAGCAGGTAGGGAGACCATAAGCTTCTCTGCAGGCTATTAAAATTCCAACCACTAACGAGCGGCACTCAACAAAGCCACACTCAGATGTGCTGCCGCTTAGAAGAGGTGTAGTAGACAGCAGTTCAAATCTGCAGGTTGACCAATATTCCAGCCGCTAACGAGCGGCACTTTGACCAAAACACCAACACTCAACTGCCACTTGCAAGCGGCGCTTCCTTATATGCAAGCACTCGTCCCCAGCCCTCACAACGAAACCAGTTCCCTCCACTCCTCCGATATCATCAGAAAACCAGGTAAATTAACACAGCCTCTCACGCTGTGATTTCACCGGCTGAGACGAACCGGGGAGAAGGAGGTCAGCAGGTAGGGAGACAATAAACTTCTCTGCAGGCTATTAAAATTCCAACCGCTAACGAGCGGCGCTCAACAAAGCCACACTCAGATGTGCTGCCGCTTAGAAGTGGTGTAGTAGACAGCAGTTCAAATCTGCAGGTTGACCAATATTCCAGCCGCTAACGAGCGGCACTTCAACCAAAACACCAACACTCAACTACAATGTGTATTAGTGTATTTTGTGTAACCAGACCAAGTTTCATCTTCTGTATTGTTTTGTTTATTTAGTTATTTAAGCCTCCCACTCTTACTTGTATCAGATATGTGGAATGATATAATATTTTATCAAACTGTAATACCTCCTTCATAAAATTTTTATTCAGGGCAACTTTGTAAACAGGGCTGTAACAAGTCCTAGCAGTTTTATCCTGTTGAAAAATACATTTTACCATATCTTATCTATCTTATCATATATTGCCTCATCTCATCTTATCTATTTAGGTCAGGCCTACACTCCTTCAAGCTATCGTTTCTGGGTCAAGCCTATACTACTGCTAGATTCCCTGTTCTGGGTTAGGCCTTGCTCCTCACAACACCTTTGTATTATCAACACATTAAAAGGTCCATCCACCATGCTGCTTCCTATCTTTCTGTCCTCCCACTCCTCTTTTCTATCTCCTCCCTACCTCATCCACTGCCACCTCCCTCCTCCTCTTCTTACCACTCCACCCCTCCTCCTGCCCCACCTTCCCCTCCTCCTCTCTCCCCTTCCTTCCCCATTTTTGCTGGCATCCTGGCTGATGTCTCCTACCTGTTCCTTGGCTCCACCTTAAAGTTCACTGGTGTCTCTTGCACCCTCTCCCACTCCCCCCCATTGCTACCCACTCCTTCTCTCCCTCTAAGCAGCTCCTTGGTACCCTTATGCTCATTGTATCCCTTCTACTCATGATAGCAGGCAACACTCAACTTAATACTGGCCCTGTCCTCTCTTCCCCAGTGCAGTTTTCAGAGGACTGTGGGTTGTCAGCCTCAACATCTGCAGCTTCCTCCCAAAATGATATCATCATTTGCAGCCCTCATGGTCAACCTCCAGTTGGATGCCTGCATCATCTTGGAATCTTGACTCTCCTACAACATCCTAGATTCTGCAGTTTCCATCCCTGTTTACTCTGTTGCCAAGCATAATCATCTCAAGAGAGGTGGGGTGATCGTTATCTACCTATCCTCCATCATCCAATTTGTGATTGTGTTATTGGTCTCCACCCCTTGGCATATGAGTTGCTCCTCATAGAACTCTCTTACTCCTTATTATTCTTTTTTTTATTGCTGAGGTATATTGATGCCCGTCCTTGTCCCCTGCTTTGGTCACTGAACTCCTCACCTCCATCTACTCCCACTTCTCCTCTAATGAGTTGCTTATCCTTGGTGATTTTAACACCAGTTGCCCCCTCCGGCACACAAACTTTGTCAAAACTTGGTCCAAAGCCTTTGACTCGATGTCACACCCTCTCCTCCTCAATAAGCTGAGATCTGCTGGGCTCTAAGCATCCACTATTTACAGGTTCCATTCATACCTCATGGGTCATCAGCAGTCGGTACATGTGGGAGGTGTCCTGTCCCACCCCAGCCATCCTAGCAGGTGTCCCTCAGGGCTCCATCCTGGGTCCTCTTCTGTTTTCCATTTTCCTTAACCACTTCCCCTCTGCCTGTTTCTCTTCACATATCCACATATATATAAATGACACAGCCATTTTCACCTCCAGTTCTTCAACTTCAGCTGTGGTAGGCACACTGGTGCTATGCTGACCAGCTCAGGGTCAACATCAAGAAGACTGTGTCTATGACCTTCAGCATCAGTGGGAAACTGACCAGGTTCTCCCCCTCCCCTCAATTTTCTTCACATTAGATGGTACCCCCTTAGAGGTTGTCCCCACCTTCAAGCAGCTTTGTGTGGCTTGACTCCAAGCTTGACATCTCTGACCCACATCAATGACATCCATACTGAACTCTTCCCAAAACTCAGTGCCTTGTACCACAGTAAAAAATATCTCTCCCTCCAGACCTGCCTGAAGCTGGTAACCAAAATGGTTCTCCCGGTCTTTGACTACGCTGATGTGGTCTATGGCACCACATCTTCCTCCTCCCTTGCCAGGCTGTATACCCTCAGCAATGCCTACTGCCATTTCTCCACCAAGTCCCCTCTCTGTGTTCATTACTGTTTCTCCTAGTCCTTGTTCTCTATCCACCCTCCACCATCACTTCACCAGTCCCACTGTGCTGCCTTCATCTCCAAATATTGGTTCAGGTCCCTTCCCTCCTACCTTTCTTCACTCATTTCCCCTGTTCCCTCCTCTTCCTACTCTCTACACTCCAGGGATTCCCACACAGTCTCCATTCTAAACCCTCACGTCTTTCCTGGACAAGCTGCTTTCTTCTACTGCCTCCCTTCCCTCTGAAATCTGCTCCCCTTCCCCCTCCACATCTCCCCGTTATTCCTTGCCTTTAGACATCAATTAAGGTATCTTCCTGCACCCTCTTGTTCCTATCTACCCTCTTATTGACATCCTGTCCTCTCCCTCTCTGGCTCCCCTTAAATCAAGGTTTTTTTTAGCAAAGTCTCTTACCCCAACAGTCATTGTGCATTTTATTGTATTCTCTCATAATTATCCACCTCTCATTGAAATATTCCATGCTGTAATATTTTTGGCCACTTCATTTGCTGCTAAAACTGTATTTGTTGCCTTTGTATCAACACTCTGTTTTGTAAATTGCTCCTTCTGTACTCTCCTCCTGCAGATCACACCTGGAAATGAGCTTCAGCTTAGTGTTCTTTTCCTAGTTATCAACATTTTAAATCAATAAATAAATACATAAAAAAGTTAAGTCCACCATATATCCTAACTAATTTCAGATCCCCCCACCTTAATCTCACATCCCAAAACCACTCCCTTCTGGACTGGGTGATCTCTTCTCAGATCCACTGTATTGTGGATGCAGGTATCCTTCCTGACACCCTCAGTGACCAACAAATGGTCTACTGTGTGAACAAGACCACCCTAAAGCTCCCACTAAAATCATCCTCCTGCAGTCCTTCAGGTCACTGGACTTGTTATCCCTCCATATTGACCTATTGTCCACTGACTGGGCCCATCTCTTAACAGCCACCAACATCCATTTTGTCCTCAAATCCTTCCAAGGCAAATTTTTTTCCTCTCTGAGAGCACCGTACCCACACCCTCAAGAAAATCAGGGTTCATGGTTCTCACATTTCCTAGATCTCTATCAAACCTCAGGCCTGCCTTCAGGCCAGGGACCCAGCCTGACAATTTTACAAGGTCACTGCTTCCCTTGCTTCTCCTACTGAACACTGTAATGCTTGCGGTCAAAGCTAACAGGCTTGCAAAATTCAAATGCTTTGCATGCATACTCCAGAACAACCTCCTCCAAGTTTGAAAATAAATCCATTCCCTTTTCTCACCCCCCCAAACCAGTCCATCCTCCCTGCTGTCAAGGTTGGCAACTTCCAAATAACATATTCTGCTTCTGTAGCTTCTTCTTTCAACTCTTCTTCACCACTTGTACCCTCTCCTCCCCCTCCCCGTCTTCTTCCTTCCCTCCCCACCCCTAATTTTTGTGCTTTCACTCTTCTCTTTCCCCTACCACTCTGTCTGCCTCTCTTAAGGTCCTTCTTACACTTAACTCCAGCAAGACTGTGAGCCCTGACAATCTTGGCCCCAAACTTCTTTACCTCTCTGCACCTGCTATTGCCATCCCTATTACACACCTCCTTAACCTCTCCTTCTCCTCAGCTTCTGTTCCAGATACCTGGAAAAAGGCTATTGTCTTCCACTCCTCAAAAGTGGTGATCCTTACTCCTCCGGCAACTATCAGCTTATCTCTCTCTCTCCTCTCCACCATGACCAAGCTCTAGAAACACCTTGCCCTTTCTAAACTCTCACCCTTCATTGACTTCTCCTCCTTTTTCACTCATTATCAGACTGACTTCAGAAAGTCTCACTTCACTGCCACCTTCCTCCTCCAGCTCAATGACTCCATCCTGTCAGGTATGGACCAGGGACACCTAACTTCTGCCATCTTTGTTGACTGTGTCAAAGCTTTTCACACTGTGTCCCACCCCCTTCTCCTGGGCACAGTTAAGGTGGCAGGGCAGGTCTTAAACTGTCCATATGGGAAGTACATTATCTCCCACTCAGTATATGCTGTGGCATTCCCTAAGGTTCTATCCGGGACCCCATACCCTTTTCCATATTTTTGAATGACCTTCATACTGTCTGTCCTTGTTTGTCCATTTACATGTATACAGATGACATAGTGCTGTTTTCAGCTATCCCCTCTACTGCTGACCTAGCTGTCCAACTCCAGTAAGATTTTCACAGTATCCAGCACCAGTTCCAATCTAACCAGCTGCTCCTCAATGCCAAGAAAATGATTCCCATGATCTTTGGCTCCCAGTAGAGGCATGCCATGCTCACCCTACACACCCTTTCCAGACACTCGATAGTACTGCAATTGAACATGCCTCCTCCTTTAAGTACCTTGGCGGTCTGGTTAGACTATCACCTCAACTTTGACATTGATGTGATTCATTAAAAACTCTACCCAAACTGGGTGCACTCTACAGGGACAAAGCTTCCTGCCCACTAATAGTTAGTGGCAAGGGTATTCCTCCCTGTTTTTGATTATTGTGACATTTTCTACAGCATGGTCCCAAGTCCTCCCTTACCAGGTTGGGCTCCCTTTTCCACTCTTTCTAGCATTTTGTTTTTGACTGCTTCCCCACACTCACCACTGCTCCCTTTACTCCACCCTAACCCTTCCCTCCCTTCCCTTGACACCAGGATCCTTGGCCACTGTGCCTCCTTCACCATCAAATTCTGGCTTGGCTGACCCCCTATCTTTCCACTTTCCTCTGTTCCATCCTCCTTCTTCCTACTTTCTCTGGAATATTGGATCCCACTCCATCTCCCTTCTTTCCAGAAACATTACTGTGGGTCCAGATGCTTTCTCATATCATTTTCCTAAGTTCTGGTGCATGCTTCCACTAACCATCCACTCTGCCTCTTCCTTCTCCCCCCTCAAGTCCCTTCTTCATGATTTTACTATCTCTGCCTGCATCTGAACCATGTCATATTGCCCCCCTTCCCTGACTGATGTTACTCAAACCCCAACTCAGAGAAATATCTCTTTTACCACCATATACCCTTCAACTGTTCGACACTTATTTCTGTTTCTAAATGTGTTCACACCTTCTTTACTGGATATTATTTTTACATATCCCTTATACTGACCTTGGTCCTTTAGTATTTCTTTTCAAAATTATGGAAAAAATTGTTCTGAATCAAACTATTGTATTTCTGGAAAGCTATAACTTACTCACAGAATACCAGGATGGCTTTAGGGCTGGCCACAGCACAGAGATAGCACTGGTGAAACTCAATAACTTTATCAACAAGGCCAATTTATGTCTACCCTTGTACCACCAGTGAATGTCTGTAACACTGGTCGCTCTATAAGCCATTTTCTTTGAACTGTATCACTGCATTGTTGTTGTGTTGTTCCCATAATGAGGTGCCTTTGTAAATTAGTCTTTGACTCAGAGGTCTGTAAAACCAATAATCTAAATTAAAAAGAAAACAATTATGAAGGTTTCTACACTGGCTCAATGTTCCTAGACCTCACCAAGGCCTTTGATTTATTAGACTACTAGGTACTCCATACAACACTCTCCCACCTGGGAGAGCATAGGGGTACATTCACCAGGAACTTTAACTCATGGCTGAAGAACTGGTGCTGTGAGGAATGGTTTGGATTCACTGGTGACTGGGGACCCACCTGGAGGAATGGAGGCCTGTTCAAGCCTAATGGCCTGCATCCATCCTGGAGGGGAATCCAAGCTAAGTTTAAATGCTACATGGATAAGCATTTAAACTAGCCAAGGGGGGTGGTATGCCAGCAAGGAGGGTATCTAATTACTTACCCCCCACAGCTAGCAGTGGAACAAGTGAACCGGAGGAGTGGCTTTATCTACAAAGCAGTGTGCAAATGATGGAGATAAGCACCCAAGCAGAAAAGGGGAAAAAAATTCAACAGAAGGGCAGACAGCAGAGAGAACTGGAGATAAAGGACAACCAGGAAAGGGGCAGGAGTAGAATAGCTAAACAGTCTAGGGAGGTCAAATCATGGAAAGCCATGTGTGCCAATGCCAGGAGCCTTAGCAACAAGATGGAGGATCTGGAGGCTGTCATTGTGCAGTTAGACCTGGACATTGTGGCCATCACAAAAACCTGGTGTAATGATAACCAGGACTGGGAGATGGCCATACCTGGCTACAACTTATTCAGAAGATACAGGGCAGGTAGGAAAGGAGGAGGAGTGGCACTTTAAGTAAAACATGACATAAGGGTCATGGAGATACATGAGGAACAAAATGGAGGAGAGATACTGTGGGTTAAGCTGGAAAGAAAAATGGGGCCAGACTTCTGCACAGGTGTGATCTATAGACCACCAGCCCAGGAGGAAGAAACAGATAGGGATCTGATGCTAGCCATCCAAAGGATGACAGACAGGGGTGAGGTAGTGCTGGTTGGAAACCTCAGTATTCCAGACATGGACTGGAGCATCCCAGCAGCAGCATTAACTAGGAGCAGATTTATCCTCGACTCCCTTCAAGGTGCCTTCCTCAAGAAACTGGTCATGGAACCAACTCAGCAGAAGGCAATACTGGACCTTGTGCTCACAAACAGGGACAGGGTGATGGGGTAACAGTGGGGGAGCACCTGAACAGTGACCACCAATCATTGTGGTTTAAAATCACAGAAGGAGCAGAACCAAACCACACAAAAACATGTATCCTGGATATTAGGGTGGCAGACTTCGGGAAAATGAGGAGATGCTTGAAAGAGGCATTAAGGTGAATTGGGCAGGAATCAGAGGTTGAGGAACAGTGGGCAGTATTTAAAACAGAGTTTACAAGAACAACAGAACTATGCATTAAGCAGGTTAGCAAGGGGAAAAGGAAGAGGATGCCATTATGGTTTTCAAAAGGAGGTAGTGGAGAAAGTGAAAGCCAAAAAAATTGCATTCAGACAATACAAAAAGACACAGGCAGAAGGGGATAAGGAAAAGTACCAGGAGAAGCAAAGGGAGGTAGGGAGGTCAGTAAGGGAAGCCAAAGCTCAGACAGAAGAGCACATTGCAAAATCAGTGGGTAGAGGGGACAAAACCTTTTACAGGTACATAAGTGAAAAAAGTAAGGCAAAGGGAGGGATAGTGAGACTGAAAGGGGAGGATGGGGACCACGTGGAGGATGACAACAGTAAAGCTGACATATTGAACTGGTATTCCTGCTTAGTCTTTACTGAGGAAGAGGAGGGTAATGGGTTTGAAGGGCGTACAAAGGGTGGGAATGGTGCAGAAATGGACACAGGAAAGGGTCCTGAAGGAACTGGAGGTAATAAGAGTTGATAAAGCAATGGGGCCAGATGGGGTGCACCCCAGGGTCCAAAAAGAACTAAGAGAGGTGGTGGCTGAACCTCTGGCAATCCTGTTTAACCGATCACTGGAAACACAGGAAGTACCCAAAGACTGGGGAACAGCAGATGTAGTCTCCTTATACAAAAGTGGGAACAAAGAGGAAGCAGGGAACTACAGACTAGTCAGCCTCACCTCGGTAGTGGAGAAGATCATGGAAGCACTACTTAAGGAGAGATTGGTGGAACATTTGGTTGTCAGTGGACTACAGGACCCAAGGCAGCATGGTTTCACCAGGGGGAGGTCACGTCAGACTAGCCTTGTTGAATGTTTTGACTGGGTGACTAGGGAGGTGAATCAGGGGGAGGGCAGTGGACATGGTCTATCTGGACTTCAGCAAGGCATTTGACACTGTGCCATGGGTAGGACAGCAGTGTGGTGGGTAGGTATCTGGATGAGCAGCAGGACACAGAGGGTGATGGTAAATGGCTGTCACTCCACAGAGGAAAGAGTGACCAGTGGGGTACCACAGGGATTAGTGCTGGGACCGGTCCTAGTCAACATCTTCATCAGTGGCATTGCGCAGGACGTAGTAGACAGAATTTCCCTGTTCGCTGATGACACAAAGCTCTGTAACAAAGTAGACACACCAGAGGGTGTAGACAGAATGAGAAGGGACCTGCAGAATCTTAAAGAATGGTCAGGGGTTTGGCAGCTGAAATTCAAAACAAAGAAGTGCAAAATAATGCATATGGGGCACAAAAATCCTTGCACAATATATCATTTGGGGGGATATAGCGTGTACCAAGCAGAAAAAGGATCTTGGGGTTATCATTTCTGATAACCTCAAGGTAGGTAAACAATGCGACAAGGCAGCAGGTAAAGCAAATAGGATGCTGGGATGCATAGGCAGGGGCAACACCAGCAGGAAAAGGGAGGTCATAATTCCACTATACAAGACACTAGTGAGACCCCACCTGGAGTACAGTGTACAGTACTGGAGATCTTACCTACGTAAGGACATAGATAGGATAGAGAAGGTTCAGAGGAGGGCAACAAAGATGGTACGTGGATTGCATCACAAGTCCTATGAGGACAGGTTGAAGGACTTGAATATGTACTCCTTAGAGGAGAGGAGGGAGACAGGTGATCTGATAGAGACATACAAGTATTTTACAGGGAAGAATAGGGTGCATGAATACACTATTTTTAAGTGAAAAAGTTGTTCCAGGACTAGAGGTCACGGAATGAAGTTGGAGAGAGGATGATTCAGAGGAAACGTGAGGAAGAATTTCTTCACAGAACAGGTGGTGGACAAGTGGAACACCCTGCCAGAGGAAGTGGCAGGGGTTGAAACAATCACAGGATTTAAGAATGCATGGGATAGACATAAAGGAATTCTGGAGGTCAGGGGTAAGGGGCAACAAACTTCTAGGAAAACATGAAGTGAACTTACAAGCTCAAATGGGCAGACTGGGTGGGCCGTAGGCCCTTATCTGCTGACACTGTCTATGTATCTAAACTTCTCTAAGGAGGTACTGAATTGGTTCAGGAACTATCCACACAGAACATCTCACAAAACAATAATTGGGGAACTATGCTTAGATTCATGTTCCATTAAATATGGGGTACCCCAGGGCTCTGTCTTAGGCCCCTTGCTTTTCTCACTTGCTATTAATCCTTGGGACAATAATTTCATGGTAGGCTGATTCTCTAAGAGATCAAAACAAAATAAACTTAGGTTTGCTTTTTACAACATTTTTACCTCTAATACAAAAAATAGTATTATGATCACTGTTCATATTCTCCAAAAATTCTGCTGCAGAATAATTATATGGAGCATTTTTCAGAGCTAGATCAAGCAATGTTGAGTCAGTAGGTTTCTTAATATTTGTATGTGTAGGATCCATTATCATTTGTTCTCATTCTAAGTTAACTGCCAGATTTTTCATTACACTAGTATGTCCTGATGTTAATCAATTTTTGTTGAACCCCCCTATCAAAAGCAGCTAATGGGTCTCTGAATAGTGAAATAACTAAGTGATAACATCCATCTTGTAGGCATGTTCAAAACAATAACTGGCTTCTGTGGATGATTTAATCACCACAGAAGCCGGATATTGTGAGTATACGCCTACAAGATGGATGTTATTACTATCATGCCACTAGGAGTAATGTAGAATTTATGTAACTCTAGTAAAAAAAATGAGAGCCATTTCATGTGAAAATTAGGCTTTGAAAAGTAAAGCCGTGACTCTGGACATCCGTATTTTTGCCAGTGGTAGTACGCATGCCGACAGTCACGCTTTAATTTTCAAAGTACGTTTTTGTGCTGCAGGTCTGCTCTAGGAAGAGAATGTGCAAAATAATGTAGTTAAGAAAGAAAAGAACAAGCTTTTCATTTGTTAATGCTGTTTTCTTTGTCTCTCTCTCTCTGTCGCTCCATCCCCTGCCCCGCACCGTTGTGCCATCATCCGCGGCTCACTTGAACAAGAAATTTGTCTGTTGGTCCTCGTTCAAGTTCAGTCTCCATGGTCGCTCTCTTTTGGTGAGTTTGCTAGGTAGTTTAAATACAGTGGGAGAGAAACATACAACTCTTATGTATACTGTAGAATGGGTCATGTAACAACGTCAGAGAAGTGCGAGTCTGAGCGGATGGACAGTGCGGGATAGTAGAAGAGGGGAATATGAATAACCTACTGTGGGAGTGGTTTTAGATGAATAACCAACTGTTGGTGTTGTTAAGAAGTGAATAACCTCCTGTGGGCATGGCTGAATGTGGATAACCTACTTTTGGGCATGAAGGTAGTAGTTTGTGGGATAATAACTCCTGCTTTTCCTGTGTTGTGATTGGCTAAAAGTGGATACCTGTGGTATAATACTGTATAGCCACCAACTGTAACATCTTTCTTTATAAATTTGTTGGGGGGCGATAACAACCTGCACTGATCAACAATAAGGGCTTGAAATCCAGTCTCTAATGCCAGGTGCTCACAACTATCAGGGCCCAAATTTAAATAGAGCTGTTTAGGAGAGTATTTATAGAAATCATTAATCATTCCCCCTCCCCTTTTATTCCTATCTGCTCTAAATAGATTAGATCACTGAACTAAAACGCTTGAATCACTAACTCTTTCACTCAGCCAAGTTTCAATATGTACCATAAAGTCAGAATAATAATCCACAGAAAACTCCTTTATTAAATCAAATTTTAGCACAAGACTTCTTACATTTGAATGTGTGATAAGGATACCCTTTCTTTACTTGACTGAATTTGTAACCTGGCCAGGGTTTTGATTTATATCTCAACATTTTAACAACCTGAGTAATAACAGTGCTTTCCTTACCATTTCCCACCTCAGGCTGTCCAAACCCCAGCAGTTTACATACTTCAAATTAATATTTTTTTGCCAAATAAATGCTGGCCTGTTCTGTGACCCATGCTCTTTCTTTTTATAGTTAATTTATTTTCAGCCACCTTGGTCCCTGGCAGCGTTGCATCCAGTCAGATCCCCCAGCCCTGTCCTCCACTCACAGCCTGCCCTGTCCAGCTGCCCCACAGCTTGCCCCTTATGGTGGGGCAGTGGGGATCACTCGACCCACCTAACTATGGATCCAGTGCTAGATGGGTTACTGCCAATTGTGGGGGCTGCACCTGCAGGGACCAACCATCATTCATACAGTGCCCGTACCTTGTTTTTCCTCCTAGTAATTTTAGTCCACTATGGCGAGGTATGCAATGATGCTGTGAGGAGTGAGCGAGTGCACTTTCATATGCACTCCTCCGAGCATCTGCATCATCTCCCCTGCTCTGTAGCTTTGGTGCACCAATGCCTAGGGGTCAGTCAAGCACCAAAAGCAGGTGTCCCCCCTCCACGGAGAGGGAGAGCAGTCCTGCAGATGCTCAATCCCTCTCTTCCCCTGCCAACCCACTGGCCCATGCTCATTCCTGAATATAGGTCACTGGCATAGCGCGAGGTAAGGAGACCAGCGCCTCAGCCCTCAGCAGCACCAGGCCATTATGACCCATGCTCTTTCTACCATAAAAATGTCAGACCAAAATTCCACACTCTCTGTGCAGCGTGATGAGAAAAAATGCAAAAAGTGCTAAATTTTAAGGTTTTTCACTATCCTGATCTCAGAATCCACATATCCAATTGGAATAAAACTTGGCATATCAGGAGACCTACACCAAGAGACTGCACATGCAAAATTTCATGCAAATCCATTTAATGGTTGCAAAGTTATTAAAATGCAAAATTTGAGGTTTAACATAGAAACTGCTGCTCGATCCTAACTATAATGGTACTACTGCATCACTGTAATATATATATATGTATGTGTGTGTGTGTGTGCGTGTGTATATATATATATATATATATATATCTATATATATATAGATATATAGGGGATATGACATGGCCTGACTGAGATATCATATTTATCTTCACGAGAGGCCAATGATATCATGATATCTCACGGTGGCGGTACCGAGGCGGGGCTGATGTCGTTGGCCTCGAGTGATATGATATCTTCAGTCAGGCTATCATACATATTTATACAATGTATGTTGTGGGCTGCACTCAACAAAGCTTGAAATGTTCCCTTACTACAGTCCCCACATTGAGGTGATGGTTGTTTAAACACACATCTGCTGTATCTCTAGCAACACAACAGATGCCATATGTTATTTTAAAAAATATATGTGGCTGACCCTGCCTCTTTAAATTGTAAAAAAAAACTTGTCTGGATTCTGGTTGACAGAGCCATGGCCACCCCCAATATAATTCTCCATACCCCCCTGCCCCAAAACAGCAGATGAAAAAAATGTCTGATCTTGCCTCTTACGATATTTAATAATAGATATCTGGCTGATCCTGCCTGCATCATTAAACAAATGCCTGGGACACGTACTTATTTAAAAACATATGCTATCTGGTTGATCCTCGACTTTCTTTTTCCACCTCCAACTGTCATGTTAGTGTTACGGCTATGCCTAGATGAAGCGTGAGCGAGTGCTAGGAAGATTCAGATGTGAGGCACTGTCAGACAGTTTTAATTATGGCGCTTTTGCTGTAAAACATATAAAAATGTGCCATTTTCTTAATAGTGCTTATAGTTTGTCAAAGAAGCTGCCGACAGTACTGAGATGGCGAGTAGTCGGCAGCTTCAGAACTACTGACCGAGCGCTGAGCATGTGTTGCTATGGCAGCAGGCGCCGCGCTTCCATCATGTTCTGAAGCTTCCACAGTCTCGCTCTTCTCTCAGTATTGCGGCAGCTCTTTGACAAAATATAAGCACTATTAAGAAAATGGCACATTTTTCTGTTTTACAGCAAAAGTGCCATAATTAAAACTGTCTGACAGTGCTCACATCTAAATCTTCAGAGCTCGGTGACACTACATTCAGGAATAGCTACCGGTAATGCTACATTGACAGTTGAGGTGGAAAAAAAGAAAGTCGAAGATCAACCAGATATGTTTTTAAAGACATGATTATGATAAGCATACAAGCAGATGTGAGCAAGCATGGAGGGGGGGGTCTTCCTTCTAAAGAGAAAGCTGCGGGGGAGGGGTCCTATTCTTAAAAAAGAAAGCCACAGGATAGAAAGTGAAACACTTTCAGTTTCACAGTGATGACAGTGATGACGTATAGGAACGTGGAGATATCAATGATATCTTCACATGTGAAGATATCATTGATATCTCCATGACCTGGCTGAAATACTACATTTTATCCTGACATTTATCCCTAAACATACATTGTATAAATATATATATATATATGTAACACGACATTACTAGTGCAACGTGAATACTACATGCCAATTGGAGGAAGCAGGTAATGTAACCCGAATGTAGCCGTGCATTAAATCCCTAGATATGCATGGCTACATTTCAAAGGTAAGAAAACCAACATGCAGTATGACAGGAAATATCTGCATGTGGGCGGCAGTACTGTGTTTTTCACAGTCAGCGAAACCGTCGTTAACGATGTCACTAGTTCTGGTAGTCGTATAACCGTCATGAGGAATTCCCATGTTGCACTTGCCATGTTTCAAGTGCATTAATCCCCTTGACAGGAGAGCATTGCGCAGGAATTAATACATGGTTGGGTGGTGGGAAGCACTAAGCCTGTGGCCTTGTGCACCCCAACCATGCATTAATTCCTGGGAAATGCCCTCCTGTCTCAGGGATTAATGCTTACTTATACAATGTGGGTAAGAGCTATTCCAGTGGAATAAATGGAGATATTCACACTGCAGTGAGATAAAGGCTCACAGTAGTGAGATAAATGCTGATAACATCAGTGGAGTGAGATATATTCAATTTATCCATACTCTGCTGATGTCATCACTCACTCACTCACTCACTCACTCACAGCTACCATTCTAAATGATAGTGCTTCAGAAATCAGTTTCTGTTTCTCACTAAAGCCTGCAATTTACTCTGTTAGCATTACAAAACAGACTTACCTGTGTCCCATAATTTCTAGCACTCCTAGCCCATTACTGTGCTAATCTCAGCTTCAAAACAACCTGAATTCTAAAGGAAACTCCTTTACAAAGCAGTTTCCCTTTCTCAGTGCAAGCTGCAACTAACTCAGTTAGCATTGCAAAACACAATCACCTGTTTCCGTTATTATTTCTAACAATCCCAGCCATTCAGAAACACTCTCACACCCTCAGATCACACACAAACAGTGCGGTCAGTATAGCCTAGAGATTAAAGTAATGAGCTCTGCACAAGCTTGGTACATTCAACAAACCAGACCTTGGTTTGATTCTCACAACTGCCACTTGCATACTGTGTGACTCTAAACAAATCACTTAACTATCCAGTGCTTCCAAGTCTCTCCTAAAAACTCACCTGATTACCACAGAATAAAAAAAGCACATAGAAACCAGAAAAAGACTCAGCAAAACAACACTTCTTAAGCTCCTACCCCATTGTATACATAGAGCAGATTGTGTGCTATGGGAAATATTTTCACTCCTGCTCAGTGAGCAGTGTATTTTCTCTCATGCCTTCGGCACTCGTGAGAATACAGAGCTCACTCTGCAGGAGCGAGAATATTTCCCATATCACACTCCTGCCTATATATATATATATATATATATATATATATATATATATATTCATGGCAAAAAACTCTGTTTAATGCATCAGTTAGGGTTGTTCCACAGCGACAAAAGTGAGGAAATTCGCTGTTAGGGTTGAAAACCCTAACTCCGAATTCACCCCCAGCACCACACACACACAGACACACATACACACACATTCAAGTATGGGGGAGGACCAAGTCAACACAACCAATGACAGACATCCAGCAGCAGGTGACAGAAATAACAAACAATTGTCTAAATGTACTACGAGACATCCCCACCCACCTGACCAGGTACTGCATGCTCAGTGGAGATCAACAGCAAAACTGAGGCCATGTACACCAAACGTACACATCCCTGATTGCAGCTGCACACAATGTACCACACTTAGTAGTTGCATGGCCTTACCTACCGATGCCCCACACCAGACCACACCACATGTGGTGGGCCATCTGAGCAACAGAGTTCAGCAAAACCAAGGAGTTGTACAGGTATAATATCTTTGATTATAACAAGGGTTTGAGAAATGCAGCTTTCTAATTGACTGTAAACATTGTAACAGCCTTATGTTTAGTTTTGATTAACATACATGTAGAGCCTAACCATATGATGAACATGGTTTAATGTTGTTTAAAAAACAGTTTTATTATTATAGCAATAAGCCACTCCCAGGTATTATGTTACTGGTCAGTTTATCACTGTCTAGCGACATGTGGCACTTGGCTATGCCTCATTCAACATTAATCCCCTACAGGGTGATTAACAGACCATTTAACATAACTGTTGGTCGTGCCTTATTGCTTAATTGTCTTTATGAGTAGATACTCTCCCTCTGCTAGGCACTGCAGCAGCTTTGCAACACAGTGTCTCACCCAGTTACATCATACACTGTCTAGTTACTGGAGAATGGCTGTGAATATGAACTCATGAAGATGAACAGTGTAACTTGATCATTACAGTCATTGAAACCCTAGTGTGATTATAACTGACAGAGTCAGTAATAGAGGATAACCCCTGCTGTCCTAGTACACTTACCCCATTGTGAGTTAAATCAATACTAAAAGACATTCTGTTTATATCTGCACCATACCTACTTGATTCCCGTTGTACCACAATTAACATAGTTATCACTTTGATAGCATCAGTGACAGAAGTGTGGCAAACCCAAACACTAGGCATACAGCCTGAGTATGAAACAACTGTTAAAAAAATTTACACTGTGTCCATAAGTCGCATAGATCACTCATTGCAACAATAGTAAATGTATTACTATTTGAATAAGTTAGTCATCACAGATGCAATGAGATTGTCTTTATCAGGTACAACATACTCAGTAAGTGCCTACAGGAAAATCTATCCTATATACATCTCCGATACAGGTACGTCATTGTTAGCTCAGTAGTGCTATGCTATTTAGAAGTTGCTTGGCCTGATCCATGCAATTACACTGTTTCTTACAAAGAATACTTACTGCATGTTTAGTATTGAAACACACTGAAGGTCTATGCATGTACATCAGCAGTACACCTTCATCAGTAAGAATGCATCTGATACTGTCAGTACGAATTTCACAGCATTGAACAGGCAATGCTTTTCCATACATTTACATCAGCCTCTCTATCTTGAGTAAACCATTGCAGTAAATGTACTACTATGTAAATCACCTACTAAATGTAACACTACTTTTATCTTGAGCATGCTAGTGTCTTGTAGTCAATTTATGTACTTCTCTTAATTAATGTATACTCACTAGTGTTAAAACCTTTCTACAACTGTCATCATGCACCTTCAGCATTTATATTGACTAACGGCACAGTACCAGTTGTGGTGTGGTGTGGGGCATCGGTAGGTAAGGCCATGCAACTACTAAGTGTGGTACGTTGTGTGCAGCTGCAATCAGGGATGTGTACGTTTGGTGTACATGGCCTCAGTTTTGCTGTTGATCTCCACTGAGCATGCAGTACCTGGTCAGGTGGGTGGGGATGTCTCTCAGTACATTTAGACAATTGTTTGATATTTCTGTCACCTGCTGCTGGATGTCTGTCATTGGTTGTGTTGACGTGGTCCTCCCCCATACTTGAATGTGTGTGTGTGTGTGTGTCTGTGTGTGTGTGGTGCTGGGGTGAATTCGGAGTTAGGGTTTTCAACCCTAACAGCGAATTTCCTCACTTTTGTCGCTGTGGAACAACCCTAACTGATGCATTAAATGGAGTTTTTTGCCATGAATATCCTGTCTTTTTCAGAACTATTACTCAGCATAGTACATGATTTATAGTTGTAAGAATAGTGCACATACATAAAAAAATGTTCCAATATCAGAAATACTTCAACTCTTGTAGTTGCATTTACTGTTATTAACAATAACAGTAGTTAACTGTGAATCATATTGTTTTTATTACTTTATTAATTGTAATTTGTCATTGTTATTCCATGTAATATTTTTTATGTAAAAGTGTCTTACTCCTTTTGTTTGTGAGCACATATGTAAATAAAAGATGTACATAACTAAAAGACAATATGACATGACATGGACACCATTAGTTCATCTACTGAACAAATGGATATGTTACTGTAGTAACTTGAGATTTGATAGAGTGCTTGTACTACCAACTGAGGTGGTACCACCAATCATGTGAACAGCGGTGGAAGAGGTTTGCTTGTACTGAATACATAAGTTTGTTGTAAGTATGCCAACACAGACATTTCACTGTTGTACTAGCAGGTACATACTTATCTTCATCATGATACACATACACACATTCTGTAGCACTAGTTGTATGAAACAACAACAGTGTGCCACAAATAGTGTAATGTAGCATTGTCACACATCTAACTTACTTATGGAGAATCCCAACTCTAATACCACAATAGTGTGGTATGAGGTTTCACCAAATGAGAAAATCACAGTTGTATAAATCTTGTTAAAACTATTTTCAAAAACATCTCAACTACACAATAACACACAAACACAAGAGAGTATAAATTCACTTTTTTTTTACTATAAAATATTTTATATATAAAAATTACAAACAAAATATTTTTCTTTGTATAAACAATACAAAATATATATTCACACAAATAATATTAAGTACAGGGCAAAAAAAAATAATTAAACTGTGTATTGCATCATACACAAAAATAAATTATTAAAATACATTTTTCTTACATAAATAAAAATATATATAAAAAGTCTTATTTTGTTTTCTAACTTTTGTGCAACACTTGTGAGAGGTGTATGCACTGCTTGAGGCAATCCAGGCTAGAAACTGGATTCGATGTGGAGGCGCAAACAAAGTGGAAGCTGTTGCACCCTACGGAGGAGATACCGGACCACTATGAAGGGTGGCCAGTTTCGCCCAGGGAAGCTGCAGGAACAGATGGTGTTCGTGGAGGTGAAGCACTGGTACTCGGCACAGCACCATCACCCACTGCTATGACTGGCTCTAGCACGAGGTTGACAGTCTGCTGCTGTGCATCCAAGAGAGACTGGATTCTGTCCAGCCTCTCAAGGATGACAGCATTTTGTTCACGCAGACTGCCAACCTCGCGCGTGAGCCGTCTGCAGCAGCAGCAGTAGGCCGTGCATTTTTGCAGTCGCCGGCGCCCTACAAAGATTTAAAAAAAAGTTATGATGAATATACAACACAAATTAAACAATTATGACTTTCAAATATTTTACTTCAAATATTTATCTACTGCAATATCAGAAATGCATTCATTTCAAAGTTATGATAATAGTTTTAAGTATGATGCTAAATTATTTAGTATCTTATTTCTGTCTCTGTCATACTTGATTATCTATATAATCTAATAAGCTGACAACATAAAAAAACGTATAGTTAGCTGTGGCTTAGAATGCTACTCTTATATTTTCTTTCACTACTCATAAATATTCAGTATGTACATGCTTTTGCATTATTGACACTATTATACCATACAATTGAAATACATCCTCATCAAGTGTGAGAATTTTTTCTTCACCATGTCTGCCTATAATGTGTAGTCATGTCTGCAGTAAAAAACAAAGTACCTTGACATTAACACTATCATAATATACTTTTCTTGCGTACACAATCATGATCAGTTTAAGGATAGTTTGAAAGCAAACAGCTTTTTACCCGTGTTTCAGGTCCTCAACACACGTCACTACTTTAAATAATTAAGTCACTGATATGACATGCACTCCAAAACCATACCAGACATCTTCAAGTACATAAAGAACATAAATGACAGATTTCTAGGTAGCATAACAATAAGACATTCAGACAAGTAACCTAAAACTTAAACTGCAGTATGGTTAAATCTTCTCAAAATAAAGACATTTAATTCATTGCTGTACCGTTGGATGCCCATAATGTCTACATCACTGTGCTTTTGCAGTGCCACACGGTAAAATTCTTCAAAACAATGTGGCACAGCAGTAATAAGGTTCTTAAATGTACTATCTTACATTAAAGCAATAATGCACTCCACGTAAGTGTTGTGGTGTGATAACGTCGCACCTGTCGTCATTAGGCAAGAGGCCACAGGCGAAGTGAACTAATCACCCCAAAAGTAACATTATCCCAGCACAACACACACCCCAAAGGACATTATTGCATTATACAATGGCTTGTTGGTACTAATAAAACAAAAAATTTTACAAAAAGTCTTAAAAAGTATTTTACAATTTCATTTCTCAATGGTTAGGCATAATGAATAGAGAAACAGTTCCACTGTAATGTTATTGTGTGTGTGCTATCTCCTGCTGCACCCACCCCCTCCCAGGAAAGTACAGCAGTCCACACACTAAGATCCCAATATGGAACTGGGTAATATTTTTTTTATTAGTATTTTTTTTTTTGAATGGGTTTAAAATCAACCGCAGGGCGGTTGAGGAACCGTAATACCAGTTACGGGTTGTTTGAGCACTTACTGATTTCCAGGAATGCAGTACAGTTTTGTGCACTCCCTATCTGAATCTGTCATTTTATCGATAATTTCTTAAATTTACAATGTTCATGGTAACAGTGCACAAGTTTGAAAAAGTGAGCAGTAATCACAGGACTGTGGCAATCTGAAACGCCTCGTGCTCCTGCTGACGTGGAAATTTAAATGATGTCTAAAATGACATATTTTTTTTAGTTAAAACATCTGTTTATAGTCAGGGATAATGTTGGTGAATATTTCTTTAGGTGTTTTGCCTGGCAAGTTGTACACAATTACTGTGCTGATGGACCAGCGGACACATATATTTAAATGACGTCTATAATGACGTTTTTACGAAAATGGACACACTGTGTCAGTGGGGACAGGGAGTTATTCCACTATATCTGCTGGAAAAATGACCAACACAGGGACAATTTGCACTGTCATGGCCAGCGATCACTAGCAGCCGAGTCGGAAGCACTCACAGTAGGTTAAAGGCGCTTGAGAGTGTGAATGAGAAATGTGGGATTGCACTGTCAAGCAGCTACATGTAGTGACTTCTTGTTTTTCCAAAAACTTATCTGGTCAGCCTGGTGCTGGGACTACAGCTGTGATGTTGTGCTGTGATAACATGACGCTTACAGTCCCATAGTCACCAATGGGAGCCCAGGCTTTGTCTTTGCGATGGTATAATATGAAATTAACAATTATCAATAATAATTATTGATTTGCTATCATTAACATTGATAGTGTAATAGTAACAAACTTTCTTACTGATGACAAAGGACTCGCACCCTGCACAGGATGACAGGCATTAGCATGTACCTCTGGCTATTAGATATAGCAGGGCAGAAAAAGATGTTTTTTATAGTGCTGTGAGAAAAAGACAACTGTGCAGTACATTAGCAGGTGAAAAATAAATTACAGTGTTAAACGTTTAGGGCCAGATATTCAAAAGGATTGTGCCATGCAATAGGGTTACGCTCTGCAAGTCCGAACTTGCTCCATTCTGCGATATTCAGCAGGAGGCAGTTGCACCACAGAAAACATGCTGAGCAACAGCGCAATGCAAATGAATGCATGCTGAACTGGAGGGAGGAACCATGCATAAACTGCACAACACGATATTCAGCCGGGCTGTGCAGAGTTTCTGCGGCGCAACCCCAACCTGCGCCTGCACAACTTTGAGCCAAAAAAGGATCAAGTTGAGGGCCACCACAGGTGAGCTGCTGCATTGCAGGGTGCAACACAGCAGCTGCCACCTGTGGCTGGCCCTCAACACACTCATACCTCTCAACCTTTTGTCCCCAAATGTGGAACATTGCCTCTCAAAATGTGGAAAGAATGGGCAAAATGTGGAACACTAATCAAATCGTTACATTAGAAGCTCACAACACTGTGAAAATGTTTGCATTTATGTTCAGAAGGTCTGCTATTAATTAAAATTATATATTTTGCATCATTTACTATGAGTTTTGCTTTAAAATGTTAACACTGAATGTGGGACAAGTCCTCACAATGTGGAACAGGAGCTTTTGTGAAGTAAAATGAGAGCGTTCCTACGTAATGTGGTAAAGATTGAGAGGTATGCTCTCTGCGCCCCCTCACCAGCCCAATCACGGGCTGCAATGTGTCCCAACACATCCCTGGTGGTCCAGTGGACGATAAGCCCGATCACGGGCTGGAGTATTCAAACACACACCCCCACCTCCCGATCATATCCCTGGTGGTCCAGTGGACTGATAAGCCCGATCGCGCGGGATGTAGTTGGCAACCGCCCAAACACATCCCTGGTGACCTAATCTCCCCCACCTCACCGCAAGCCCCACCACCCGCTCCTCCCCTGCAGCCAGCAGGTGGCAGCATCCACCGCCTGCCGCCCCGCGCCCGCGAGCTGACTGCTCAGTAGGCTGCCGCCCATTAGTGCAGAGCAAGACCCAATGGGCGTGCAGCCCTCCCTTCTAAAGACAGTTCAGTTTTGTGAATGAAATTCATTTTTGGTCCACTGGACTGTCTAGTACAGTATGGGCTGCACACCCATTGGCTCTTGCTCTGCACAATGGGCGTGCAGCCCTACTCCAGACACTCAGTCGGCCGAAGCGGTGGGAATTGACAGGCAAGTAGGATGCTGCCCCACCCACAGCTGCGGGGGGTAGAGGTGGTGGGGCTTCATGGGTGGGTGGGGTGGGGGACACTAGGTCACCAGGGATGTGTTTGGGGGTTGCCAACTACATCCAGCAATCAGGATTTTCAGTCCACTGACCACCAGAGACAGACAGGGAGGAGAGAGGGTGTGTATAGAATACCCAGCCCGTGAGTGGGCTTATCGGTACCACTGGACCACCAGAGATATATTTGGGAGGTGGGGGTGTTTAATTACTTCAGCCAACGATCAGACATCAGTCCACTAGATCACCAGGGCTGTGTTGGGGGAGACACATTGCTGCCCGATCGAACCAGTGGTGAGAGTATTCGCTATGACTGCGATCAGACCCAGTAGGGGGTGGTGGTGAGGTTTTACACTCTTTTGCCTTGATTGGGCTGCAGGGAGTGTCCTTCCCCATGACTGCTGCCTGGCGGGGTGCAGTGCAAGTCCTCGGGATCGAGCGCACCTGCATACTGACATATGCAAATGAGGCCATAATCAGATGAAATGGCCCCCTGCACCTTCATGATTAGCAACTCCATTTGCATGTCACCTTTTGAATATCAAGATTTTGCACAGGCGCAATGGTACTTCACCACGCAAGTTGAATAGCTACACTTGTCAACACAGTGGTGCAAATTCACCACCATGCACAGTGGCTGTGGCTGGGGGTGAAATTCAAAGGAGTTGCTCAATGGCAACTCCTTTGATATCGCCTAGACACCCTGCACAACTATTTTGCAAGCGCAAGAACTGCGCCTATGAATGGCACCAGTTTGAATATCCAGCCCCCAGTATAGAAATACAACATTTCAAACTACTACAGTGTATGGAAATATCTAATACCTGATTGTAATGATAGCATCTATGCTCATCTACGCACATGTTTTAAATAGACATATTACCTTTACTCACATAGTCCTGTGTCCTCACTATCCCAAAAGTTATTTACTTTAGCAACCACAGCATCATATAGTAAAGTATAAAACACAGTTTGACGTATAGGTATCGTCAAAGGATACACTGTGTATTAACCATACAACATTGAATAATGTAAATGTGATGTCTGTAATATTTAACACAGTTCACTACTCAAGAACTTGTTTAATACACCCAACCAGTAATACACGTATGATGTAATAAATTTGCACCTGCAAGTAGTCATAGTACTGCATTTTAAATGTGAAGAGACAACTGTAGTGCTATATAAATGTAGATATTCATACGGTGACACAAACAGTCATTATTCACTGTATTATACTGTCGACATTCCCTCAATTCATGATCACCTTTGAAAAATACACATCTGACAGTGCTGAACAGCATACACTGGATTGTAGAGAATACAAGTATGAGGCTGGCAGGCTGAAGACAGACACACTGCACAATATTCAGTTTAACTGGGAAAAGGGAATCCTAAGAAGACAAAAGCATTTAACTTGTACAAGGAAAAAACAAAAATCATAATTGGACACTTTCTGCATTGACACCACAAGTCCTACAATATCTCCCACCATATTTGTCTGTTTTTAGGTGGTTGGTATCTGCAGTGATCAACGCATACTACCTATAAGGTCACAGCACAATAAAGTAAATAATGTCAGCAGTGATTCGCCCCAACAAACAAAAGAAAGTGGTACTGGCTCAAGCGGTAAGAGGGTGTTACTCACACCCCAGACAATTAATTTTATTTGCAGTAGAGTATGCCAACAGAAGTACCTCCCTATCAACAGTAAGACAGCAGGTGTAGTTATCAACGGGCAGTCACCGAATGTTGACAACCATATACGGTACTTCTCAACCAACAGATAATAGCAACAACAGATTTCACTTACGTGGTGGGCTGGCGCAGCTACCTGCTTCCTCCATATTCAAAACAGCTTCCCGGGCTCTAATAAAAAAACAATAAAAATATCACATCAATAGATAAAATATAAAGGTAAAGTGTTTTCTTTAAAACATCAATTTCTAACACTACATCATTCATACAACTATCACATGAACACATATCTTTCTGAGCAGCTCTCTCAACTAGATGTATATTGTTAGTCAGTATTATATAACAGTTTCTCATCTGCAAAAAGCCACACAAAGTTAAAATTATGACACCATATATATCTTTTTCCAAGACAATGTCCCAATCAGAACAGTTAATATAAAAATTCATTTTTTCCTGGCTGGTTCTGCTGTTTCTTCAACGTTTTTCGAAAACTCAAAATATATTATTGGTAGTATGCAGTGCCAGAATAAAACACAGTACCTGCCATCAATGTAATACTTATAACATTGTCATAATGCTATTGTTGCAGAAACATCTAAAACATTACATGTCGTTCAATTTATACATGCATACCTAATTATGACGATCTGTTTCCTTAAACGGTTTTAAATAATTGATAACAAGAATAACACGAATCAAGCAATATATTTACTATTCACTCAATGACCCTCTAATGAATATATGGCAGCCGTTTATGTGTTACAAACACTAACACCTACAGAAAATTAAAACACATTAACAAACATGTAGATATTCTATACTGTCCATTAATAACTATTGCAATAATAAAAATGAAACATTGGCAGGAATATAGAAGTAGTGAATAAGATCTAGAGACATGTCATAATTAGCAACAGATAATTAAGCAGCACACCAAATACCACTGAGACACCTACAACATTACAATTAGTTATCTATTATATTCGCATTAACTCCACCACCAAAAGTAGCAGAGAAGACCTCCTCCCCACAACACCACATCTACCACTATGGACATACATCCATTCTCAGATTCATGAAGAAAGTATTCACTCACATGTAATACCAATTTATTATAGTACTAGGATCTTCTGCTGTGGCACTGCACATCACTAGACTGGTAACACCTTTTGAAGTATTTTGGGATATTCAAATGATTCACCTGCAATAAGGTTGCACATGCGCCAAATACAAATTCCGCCATTCTCTGATATTCAGTAAAGACAGATTAGCCACTGAAACAGGCTGAACAACAACGCAATGCAAATGAATGCATGGTCAGAGGGAGAACCATGCATGAACTTCAGGCCGATATTCAGCTGGGCTGTACAGAGTTGTATGGCCACAACCGCAAGCCTGCGACTGGGCAAAAGCCCTAAGCGAAGAATACCACAGCTGAGCTGCTGGTTGCAGGGTGGCTACAGCTACCACCTGTACTGGCCCCCCAATTCCTGACCCCCCCTGCAGCCCGGTGCAGGCCCGACTGTAAATCCTCCCACCCCTCAAGAAGGCAGCCTGACACAGGCATTATGCACTCTCCCAACACCAGGCAAATCGTAGGCAGCATGTAGCTCCCCAAACATATCCCTGATGGTCAGTGGACCGAAATACCCGATCACAGGCAGTAAATTAAATAACACAAATGTATCCCTCGTGGTCAATGGACCAAATACCGATGCAG
This sequence comes from Neoceratodus forsteri, assembly GCA_016271365.2. Taxonomy (NCBI): domain Eukaryota; kingdom Metazoa; phylum Chordata; order Ceratodontiformes; family Ceratodontidae; genus Neoceratodus; species Neoceratodus forsteri. Next base: position 984,656,946 of record CM057449.1, read on the forward strand.
GCAGTAGTAAATAACCCACCTCCTCCAAGCATATCCTGGTGGTCAGTGGACCAAAATGCTATCGTGGGCAGTAGTTAATAACCCTAAAGATAGCCCTGGTGACTAGTGTCCATCCACCCACCCACGGCACAGTACCTCACTGCCTCACAGGCAGTAGGCAACATCATCCCACCACCTGCTGCCCGTCAACTGACTGCCAATAAAGCTGCACCCATTAGTACAGACCAAAATAATAAATCCCATACTGTACATCACAGTCCAGATTTGAATCAATTCATTCATTCAAAAATCAAATGTCATGTCACAGTATGGGCACCTGAGCCTGCACTCCTCAACCCCTACACGAGCAGTCAGTCGGTGAAATGATGGGGTGCAGGCGTGTAGGATGCTGGTGCCCTGCCAGCCGAGGGGGGCGGGGTAGTGGGCACAGCGAGTGGGTGGTGTCGGTCACACCAGTACCCACAGGGCTGTTCAGGGAGGGTTAATGAAACTTACTACCTGTGATCGACCTTTCGGTCACTGGATTGCAGGAGATACGATCGAGGGGCCACATTACTGTAGCAGTTGGGCTGTTGAAATTAACCATGCCCATGATCGGCCCAGTGAGGAGTGCAGAATATTCACCACCTTTGTCTATGATGGGGTGCAGCGGGCATTTTCCCGATGGCTGCGGCCTCTCAGGACACCCCGCAATTCCTCGAGGATCGGCAGACCACCATCAATACCAGCAAACCGTGCCTTAATCACCTACCAAATGCCCCACACAGCAAACGCAGATTATACCCATTGCATATCCGTTTTAAGATATCAGAATTTTGCATGGTGCAATGCTATATCTACCAAGTTAGATATACTCCACTCTGTGAACCTCCAGTGCGCGCGTAAGGTTCCACTGCACCATGCACGAGTGGCTGGCTGGGGGTGATGTTCAAGGAGTTGCTCAATAAGCGTGCTCCTTTAGATGTAAACCCAACACAGCTAATACAACTATTTTACACAACACAATGGCTTGTGCGTATGAATGCTTCAATTGAATATCCACCCTTTCTTCCATGAGAAACCCTCATTCTTATTTGTAAACAACTAACAAATTTGCGATAATAAAGTCACCATCAGGTCAATCAAATGACCTTTCAACTCCGATGACCACCTCACAACGACTCTGTACCGGCACTACCTCGGTGTGAAGCTGGGGGACACCTCTGATGTTCTACCATGAAAAAAAAAAAATGTTAAGTGTTAGATGAATCACAGTACAGTTTGAAAAGACTAACAACAACTAAATCAACCGACATACATAACATTCCTTCTAATTATACAGAACAAGCATTATGGTCATATTATAATAACAATTCTATATTTCTGTGCAGAGGCACACCATTATCTACATAACCAGCAACTCTGGGGCATCAAACACTATTATATGTACATTTGTAATGTCTATCTACCATTGACATTTAAGTCACTGAACCACCAGGTATCGTTGGAGAGGAGTGGTGGGTCTATACACTACTACACTTTTTTTTTTCTCTACAGGTTCTATACTTCTGTAAGATTGCTTACTGTCACTGTCAACCATAATAGGACAATATGCCAACTAAATACAGGCGTAGATGTGTCTCAAAGCTAGAGCGTGTATAATAGTACTACACTGTTGTATAAGGCAACAAACAAAACACTAAAGGCACACCAAAAATGAACATTGATAGAGTTTTACTGCAACAGTGACCCCCTACATCAAGTCACTGCACAACCAAACAAAATTCTTAACAGAAAGAAAACATGTATACCATCGCAAATGTTAAGTCAATCTCTGAGGCAAATACAACTATTTTGAGTGTAACCATCAAGAATGCTCAAAACAACACCGAAAACTCAAAACAGTGATTTACAACTCCAGAAAGAGAAAGTATTTCTGATCACTAGTAAGTAAAGCTAAGATCAAGATTTATCGCTGCTGTGTTTACAGCACACCAAGAAAAGAGACAAGAGTCACCTTTCTCTGATGAATTTGACCTTAAAGTTGCTAAACTTTGTCAACAGAGCACTGTTTGTACTACAACAATTGTGGGGTAAGATGTGCCATGTGCTTGAACAATTCAGGAAACTTGTATATGCCATTAAAAAAGCTTCAACAGTATCCTTGTTTGACTGTTGACAACTTTGTCATGTTTTCACAGGTCAGTGGCTGCTCACAGCACTCAGAAGCATATTTCTGGAAGAGTCTTATCATTACTTAACAAAAGAACAGACGCTCAGTATGCTGAGTCCGCAACTAAAAAGATGTCTCAGTCCTCTCTGATGACAATCAATTGATACTGGTAATGACTGTGATCCAAATCCATTACTCTTGAATAAACGGCACTGCCTGACATGGTCATGTGATGATACTCTGTAACCGTAGGCAATCGTCATTTCAAAAAACGAACACTTTGTTAACCTATTTGTAATAACAGATCGCAAAGAGACATAAACTGTTTACGAAAATTGACCATTGTGGAACCGCCACATACTGGACTGCGGGTCATCCACTGCATGTCCTCGGAGAAAAGTTGTTTGTGATAGTATTTTCACAACATGGATGCTTGCGGTGCATCAAACAGGCATGCGAAATCTTTGTCTACAGAGTATATAGTACGGCGAGCTGTACATCAGTACACTTGTTTAAATGACTTATTGCAGTCAGGTGACATGCAGGGTGCCATCACTTTCCTACAAAACTGCAAACATTACTTCTGTACCAGAAACAACTAATTTCATGTAACACTTCTAGAAAAATCTGTTTCCAGTGTTAGAAATGAGACATTCTGAAACAGTGCTGGAAGGAAATTGCTAAGTTTGAGGTTGCAAAGTCTCAGAAGTTTGATTCTGTATGTGTGTCATGCAACTTCGTTTATTGCTATATGAAACAACAGTCACAGTCAACCTAGAAACCTTGTCACCATACAATGACGTGGTTCTGCCTCGGTAGCATTCTTGCTGCTGGAATCTGACTTTCACTTACATATGACACCATTGTGCTATGCAAACACTGTTTTTCAAAAGCTGGAAGTAACATTCCAGCAAGGTCAACGTTCAATAACATGGAAACAGATGTTACACCGTTAGTAGATTTCAACATTGAATATGTTTGAACGTATTCTAATCAGACAATGAAATCTATTCAAATGATTCCTGCCGTCTGAACACAAGACACGGAACATTCCACAGAAAGAGCTTGTTAGATCTCTAAAGGGTTCTGTGATGTATCTACCACTTCCTCTACAGGAAAATGTTCAAGCAATCTCAACTGAAAATAGCTTGGTAATTCTTGTAAATGGTGTACTTCTACGATAGGTCATCTGGCAAGAATTGTCAAATGTGCAAAAGGTAAAGCTTGCTCTTGCTTATTTAAACAGTAACAATTCCTTTTATATAGACCTTGACATAGATCAGATGGCCAGTCTCTCTGTGCAACATGATCTATTAGAAAAAAGTAAGCCAATCATCGAGAAAGTCAGTACACAGACAAGTGACAATGTGTATGAACAGTACACAATCCACCTACTACATGGCAGAGAACCATTAGGAGACAACATTGATCTCTATCAAATGAAGCAGGTGGAAGGTGAGCCTGTCAGCATTTGGGAGATAACGCTAGAAGCACGCTGTTTCCCAGACCTATTTCCAAAAGGGTCAGGTGGACACCTAGATGAAAGAGAAGTACGGGTACAGGGTGCTGAGTACCGCGACTAGCCGTGTCCTCAGCAAAGATGGCAAATTCAGATGTAACATACAGTACCTGTTCCATCTCCACTGGCAGAGTGAATTTAGCATTCTGTCTGCGTCTATATACATACCATTCGTCTAACAAGTCCACTAGATGGAATAACAGCTGCTCAATTTCAGAAAATTAAAGCAGAAAGATGAAAATGTGCAAGTGAATCTGTCTTCCATACTTTCAAGTCTCCATGGCACCAAAGAATATTGGTATCGCAGACACTCGGAAGTGATGACAATGCTACGAGAGGTGGTGCAGCCACATGGTTTTGTCAGCACTTAGTTGTGCTGAATATGCCTGGGACGAACTCATTGAACTGTTGAAGTGGGAAATTGATGTAGAAGGTATCTCATCGATGACTGTCGGAGAAATGTGTTCACTTGATCCTGTGTCTGTCACAAGACATTTTCACAAGTGGTTCCATGACATTCTCACTTTCATCTTGTCAAAGGACAATCTTCCTCTAGGTATTGTGGAACATTACTTTTGGAGGACAGAATATCAAGTACAAGGTGCCCCTCATATCCATATGTTATTGTGGATCAAGGATGCACCACGCATTGGTGAACATGAAGCAGCAGAAGTGCTATCATTCATCAAAAAATATATCACTTGTCACATTCCAGACAAGTATGACAGTCCTACACTATGGAAGTTGGTACAAAAGTTCCAGCGACATATCTGCACAAAATATTGCTGGCGAGTAGTAAAGAACAAATCTAATTGGTACACACGATGTCGCTTTAGATTTCCTAGACGAGTTTGTCAGAATGGTGCCATGAATGACCTTTTCTCAGCAATGTGACACCACTTGAAGGCAAAATAAACCAAGAGGGTATACGAGTTACCCAGAGATGAAAAAGAGGTGTACATCAATGACTACAACCCAACTCTTCTCCTAATGTGGCAAGCAAACATAGATGTTCAGTTTGTGGCTGATAACCACTGGCCCTGGTTCAGTACGTCACTGCACATAACCAAACATGAATAGACTAGTCTTGCAAGATCTTTGGGAAGATATTGCCACTTCAAGCAAAAGCCTGACATCTCAGCTGTGGTCATTGGGTTTGAAGATTCTTTCACACAGAGAATGTGGAGCTTACGAAGCCAGTGACCGATTAATGGGTACACATCTGTACGGGAAATCTGACGCTGTACGTTTCCTCAGTGTAAACTACAAAGAGAAATGGAAGTGTGTACTGATTCCTCATGCCGAAATTGAGGAGCTCACTGTCAATACATCTTCTTCAAACCATATCTTGAAGAATAACCTGATAGACACATACTACCCACGTAAACACAATGACATGAATGATATGTGTCTGTTTGAGGTGGCTAAGTGGTATGACTACAAGACAGGTGCAGCACCTGACTCAACACGCCAAATTTACAAGGTCAATGGACTAGATGGCTGTCTTGTGAGAAGACACAAGCCATGGCTAATAGATCACTGCAAACTGCATCTAGGCACAACAGAGAGCACAGGACATTACTACTTTGCTCTCCTATTCCTATTTAGACCCTGGAGGAGTGAGTCTGAACTAAAAGGTGACTCTGACACATTTGAAGACCAGTTCAATCTCACTTATGAGAATTTCCAAACTGAGTACTCACAGACATATATACAAAGACTAAAAGCTGAGAAAGAACAGCTTGAGAAGGCAGAGAAGCAACTTCAGGAAGACACTCCAGTTAGTTCACAAGACAACCTTGATCCAGAAGGACAAGGTGTTCTAGGTGACCCTCTGCCCTTAAATGCCCCAGAAGTGTTAATGTCAGAAATTGAGACAGCCATGCAACATGGCACACACTCTGTGATCAACCCAGTTGACTTAACAGAAAGACTAAATCAGCTGCAGCATACAGTTCACTCTCAAGTAGTTGAAGCTGTCCAACATGGCATACTACATGAAACAAAACAATGTGACTGCACTCACTACAAGCCACTACTAATGTTTGTTAGCGGTTCAGCTGGCACAGGAAAGAGTTTCCTGATTGAAGCCATCACTGCAGAAGTACGGAGTGTGACAGGCTCTTCAATGTCTGTTGCTGTAACTGCTCCCACAGGACTAGCAGCATACAACATTGGTGGAGTAACATTACACCGTCTCTTTATGTTGCTAGTCGAACATGGGAGAACTGAAGAGTATCGTAAACTGTCATTTGAGGTTGCATCTCAGCTCCGTTCCATGTTCACAAAGATGCAGTTACTAATCGTTGACAAAAATCAGCATGGTCTCCAATGTCATGCTTGCCTGTATTCATCTACGTCTACGGCAGATCTTAGGTACTGATGATGGAGTGCCATTTGGTGGCAAAAGTATACTTGTGTTGGGAGACCTTCTACAACTTGCACCAGTCAATGCAGAGCATGTATTTACAACTCTGACTGCCAAGCAAGCTAAGAATATCTTCGGTTGCATTGCAGGCTATAACATATGGGAATTATTTACCTATGTTGAGTTGTCTGAGAACATGCTGCCAAAGTGGTGATCTAGCTTACAATCACTTTTAGATGAAGCTCTACAGGTTCTCTATCACCAGAACATGTTTGTATGTTAAATGATTGAAAATCATCAGTACATAGTACATGCATAGAAACAGCATGTAATGTCTTCAGCAATATATACTCTACTGGCAGACACATAGTGTCTTATGCCACAACTAAAGAAATGCGCTGAATTCAACAATCTAATGCTGCAGAGAGAAACCAAGAGATTGTAACTCGCAAGCAGTTGATACAGTTGATGGCATTATTCCTTAGTCGAAAGCTAGTAGCAAAGATGACTGAACGACTAATGAACTGAAGTCGATGTTTTACCAACAGCTGACCTAGAAGCTGTTCTCACAGTTTGTAAGAATGCACGTATCATGCTGTGCCATAATCTAGATGTAGAACAAGGTATGGTAAACGTGCAATGGGAAACATCATTGACTTTGTCTCACAATGTCCAGAAGACATATATTGAGACACTTGTAGTAATTTTGACAATATGCAGCAGTCTGTACCATAGATCGAACCTGCTAAATTCCAGGTTTTCAAGGATGTCTATGTAAACAGAAAACAGTTCCCATTATGTGTTGCATATGCTGTCTCCATTCACAAATCTCAGGGATTGAGTTTGGATTCAGCAATGGTGAGCATAGGTACAGACATTTTCAAGGATGGCATGAGCTATGTCACACTTTCACGTGTACATAGCCTTTCTGGATTGCACATCATTATATATAGCACCTCAGAAAACACAAGCTGACAAGTTATGTATTCTTGAGTACAACAGGTTCTTGCACTTCACATCAGCCATGAATGTCTTTAATACCACTGTCTACATATCTGTCTGTCTCACACAATTCAGTCACAGCTAGAGGTGGTAGCAAACAGCAGCAAGCTCCAAAAGTGATTCAACAAAAAGAGTGCAGCAAAGGCCATAACTTCGTAAACATTCACAACCAGCAATTTGTCAGAAATCAGTTGGTGTAGCTGCTGTACCAGTTCTTTGACAACAGCAGTAGAGTAAACTGCTATGCTAACTCAGCTATGCAAGTTTTTCTACACATGCCGCAGTTTGTGCAGGCAATATCTGCTTCACAAGACAAACCCCTATCAAACGCTTTGAAGCAGATTATCAGCATGACTTCTGACCACTCTAACAATGTACAGTCACTAACACCACTACGACAGGTGTTAGCTACATATGCTGGATGTAATACATTTGCTGCAGACATACAGCAAGACACTACTGAGTTTATGATGGCTGTCATAAACAACCTGGATGAAGATGGCACCCCAATGTGGCAGTACTTCACAGTAACATATGTTACAAAATATGTATGTGTTTCATGTGGCAATTCACAGCGTGAAACCACACAAGACCTGCTGTGGATTACTATCTTTGTCCCTAAAACCAAAAGTGTCAAATTTCGACAGCTATTCACCAATGCTGAATGTAGTCATGCCTGTGGAAGGTGTGGCGGCAGATGCACTCAGTCCATACGTCTCAGGAGTTCATCTCAATATCTGTTGCTTATGTTGCACAGATTTGACCCCAACTGGCTCAGAGATGATACTCCTATCACAGATTACACAGCTAGTAGAATAGTCTTCAACCAATCAGTGTTTGACACTCACAGTATAATCTATCACCAAGGTCAATCCATGCATTCTGGGCATTACACCTCGTTACTAAGGTGCAGAACTGGATGGTTAGAGTGTGACTTACTTTACAAAGCAGTTTTAAACAGAGACTGCCACGACACTTTGAAAATGCATATCTTCTAATATTGAAGAATTATGACAACCTTCATATTTAGAAGAATAGGACAAAACATGTTGCATTTAAAATGACTACTTTGTCCAAAAAACATTCATGCCTCATTACAATGTTGTATAATGTACGACTGTAAATAAACCATACAATTGCAACAAAATGGTATTCTAACAGGAGACATTACATACACTGTAACATGTAAGATCTTGTGTGGATCAGTGACTACATGAAAATTGGTTGTAGTGGCTTCAATCGGGCGCCAACAATATTCACAGTCACTAGAAATTATGATTACATGTCTATCAAAGATTGTACATCTAAAAACTGAAGCCTTACTGCTCTCCTCCTCTGTACATATCTTTAATTATCCATGTATCAACTCCTGCATAACAACAAATTTATATGAGTTATAAACTGTTACTTTGCAAACAAAGAGAAGTTCTCAGTTATCATCAGTATAACTACAACTACTAACATTCAACAAACATTCCACTCTGTCTCAAGTTGTCTACCAACACTTCCATTTGATCTTCTAATATTGAACAATTATGATAACCTTCATATTTCAGAAGAATAGGACAAAACATGTTCCATTTAAAACATGACTACTTTGTCCAAAAACATTCATACCTCATTACAATGTTGTATAATGTACGACTCTAAACAAACCATACAATTTCAACAAAATGCAATTCGACAGAGACATTCCATACAGTGTAACATGTAAGATCTTGTGTAGTGATCAGTGACTACATGAAAGTTGTTGTAGTGGCTTCAATCGGCGCCAACAATATTCACAGTCACTAGAGAAACCATGATTACATATGTATCAAAGGTTGTACATCTAAGAACTGAGGACTTACTGCTCTCCTCCTCTGTACATATCTTTAAGCATCCATGTATCTTAAACTCATATATAACAACAAATTGATATGACTTATAACCTCTTACTCTTTGCAAACAAAGAGAACTTCTCAGTTATTATCGTAAATAACTGAGCTACACTTCTAATATTCAGCAAACATTCCATTCTGTCACAAGTTGTCTATCAACAATTCAATTTGTCTATTGACTCTTGACATATAGAGAACATCATTCGGTCACCATGCAACAGTGTAGAACTATCACGCTTTCATGCGTAATACTAGTATTGTACATATGTAAAAATAACTACCTTTATTGATAATGCAAGAAGCTGAATTACACAACTGTAAATAAGAAGCAATTGCAGAATCTCATTTACTGACTTTTACATGTGTTTACAATTACCTGTACATAATATAAACATTTGTATTCAGGTGTACATTGTTAATAACTAGTTTGATACCTGTACTAAAAATACTAGTGTAGCACTAAAGTACAAGTGAATGTTTTACATATTATTCAGCACTATAGTAACTACATTTAATTAACCATAAGTTTGTTAAAAAATGCATTCCATGCACAGTTTTAGTATTTACAAGTTAAGAATTTACATAGAAGCCAATGTAAGAATTGATATGTCATTTGTTCATGAAAATATTATTTTTTTTAAACTTGTCACATTAGTAATTCTAACGTATGTAAAAAATATTGACAATTGTAAATCAGACACTGTTACTGATCACAATAAACTGTATACCTGTTCCTGACAATATTTATGATCGCCTAATTGAGGGTCGGTGGGAATTTTCCATTTGTGCTTAGTCAGTGACATATTATTAAATAATACCAATCAAATGTCACAAATGAAAATTTTTGTATATTGTACTACTTAGACAGTCAGCATATGGTTTTTCGCCCACCCCAGGAACATCCACATTAGCAGTCACACAATTACAACAAATCACTTGTCTATCATGTGTGTAATCACACTTCACAACCTACTGACATTGCTTTATTAACATACCACAAGTAATGCACTACACATACATAACATACAACCATTTTTAAAAAGTCACATTTTTTACAAACTGCATTCACATTCAATAGTAAATATATAATGAAGCGCCACAGCATCAGCCTGACTATTAGAATTCCAGGTCGAATGTCAGAAACTACTTCCTCACGTAAAGAGTAGTGAGTACTCGAAAATGACTAGAAACACACAACACCTGATTAGTTTCCTATAATATCACACACTTACTCCAATCCATATTATACAGTTCTTATTATTCTTACACATTTACATATATGACAAGCAATGATTGCACACATACAAAGATTGTATTGTGAGACTGCTTCTGTTAACTAAATTTCACTCTTGATTGGACCCTTTCTCCATTTGACAAATTGGCAATACATTTTTTGAAACCATAACCACCTGTGTCGACTCCTTACTTTAAATACCATTATGACATAAAAGTAAGTGTCTATGACTTAAGCATACAAATCAATGTTAACTAATACTGCTACAACTATACCTCCATCAATTTGTTTGGTACCTATGACATACAGTCAGTATCACAGCATATGCAACGATGTGGGACATTGCATGTCACATTTGACAGAATTCTAACAGTGTAAAAAACTCAGCAATGTACTTACTTTTCCTGTGTCTATGCAGTCATTATTACTATACCAAAGTGCCACATCAGCACCCAACAGGTCACAGTTGTGACTATAAATGTACCATCTAGTCACTACTATGTGTACTTCAGAGTCTGACAAAATGGACATTTCTTATTGGCTACAAACATCCTAACAACCTTATGTTAATTTTTATTACCATACATGAAGAGGTTAACGATATACTGAACAAGGTTTAAAACTGTTTAAAACATGTTTCATTATTATAGCAATAAGTCACTCCCAAGAATTGTGTTAATGGTCAGTCAATCACCCTCAGAGAATGTGCCACTCGCCACACTGGCCCCACAGCACACCCCAGAACGTGATTATTGTACCATTAACACAACTTCGTCATGCCTTTATTAATTAATTATAAAAGGGTCTCAGAAACTGAGCTTTCTGACCGCTGCAACATTCTAACAGACTTCTGTAAATCTTTATTTACATACATACAGAGGTTAACCATCTCTGAACAAGCTTTAAACAGTTTTAAAATTTTTATTATAATAGCAATAAGGCATTACTGACGGCACGATATTAGTCAGTTAATCACCCTATCGACATATGCCACTGCCACACTGTGGCCACAGTACACCCCTTAAAGGTGATTAACAGACCATTAACATAACCCTGCATCATGCATTATTGCTTAACTGAATTTAAATAACCGTATAGCCCTCAAGTCCCCGGACATCACTTTTTCAGGGGTGACCCGGAAAGCAAACAGTAGATCAAACAGAACACAACTGTACATATACAAGCTGAGGGTATACAGTATGCTTCAGTTTACAAATACATCTGTGTGGTCATCTACACCTACAATTACTATATACTACCTAACTTTGTCTGACATTGGCTGCTCCACTGCCTACCCAACCCTGCTGGTGATGTCTTGTGTCATACTAACACCAACAGCAATGCAAACAGAAGCACTAACAGTGGCACATATAGTAACAGAAGTGAAAATGACAGCATAAATGGCAACGCACACAGTGACACAGATAACAACGATCTGCCACACATGATGTGTTAAATGGAGGTTTGTAATTCCTCCAAACATCCTAACAGCCTTATGTTAATCTTTTATTGACATACATGATGAGGTAAACCATTTACTGAACAAGGTTTAAGACCGGGCTGCACATTGGTTGTCGTTAGACGTAACTCTAGCCCCATCATGTGTGTAAAGCAGCAAAAGTATAGGAGAATGAGGTGATAGTTAGAACCCACGATCCCAATGCACACCCCAATGCCAATTGGGGGGGTGGGTGCGGGGGTCAAAGGGTGGTTTTCAACCGTGACAGTGGATTTCCTCACTTTTGTCGCTGTGGAACAACCCTAATTAATGCATTAAACAGAGTTTTTAGCCTCTAATCTCCCTTCTTTTTGAGAATGATAACGAGAGAAATAGTGAATGTAATGCAGTGGCAGGAGCCCTGCACTCCCACCACATGATGTCTTATGGCATACTAACAGGAACAGCAACACAAACAGAAGCACTAACAGTAGCCCACAAGGTAACACAACCACAAATGAGAACAGAAAGAGTAACGAACACGATAGAGTAGACGGGAACGTTGTACCACGTGATGTCTTGTCACATAGTAACATGGTGCCTGTCAATGGAAATATCAATGGGCATGGTGACGCAAAGTGAAACAGAAAGAGAAACAGTACAGTAGACACAAATGGCAAAAAATAACAGAAACGCAAGCGCAAATGAAAACGCAAAGGATAACACACATGGTAGCACAGACATCAATGGAAAGTTAAACGGGTACGAAACTGCAAGCAGAAAGGGCAACAGTAACATTAATGTAAGCGCACAGGCTGGTTTCTTAAAGCAACAGAAGTATAGGAGAATGGGGTGAGAGTTAGGACCCACGATCCCAATGTACACCCCAGTACTGTTTCAGGGGTGGGCGGGGGTCAAGGGGGTTTTCAACCCAACAGCGAATTTCCTCACTTTTGTCACTGTGAACAACCCTAACTAATGCATTCAATGGAGTTTTTGCCTCTAATTTCCCTTCTTTTTGAGAATGACAACAAGAAATAGTGAATGTAATACAGCAGCGGGAGCGCTGGGCCCTTTGGGCCCTGCTCTCCCACCACATGATGTCTTGTGGCATACTAACAGGGACAGCAATGCAAACAGAAATGCTAACAGTGGCCCACATGGTAACACAAGTGCAAATGAGAACAGACAGGGTGACGCACATGGTGGCGTACCCCAGAACGGTCTGCCACGTGATCTGTTGTCACAGAGTAACATGGTGCCTGCAAACAGAAATGTCAATGGGCATGGTGACATAAAGTGAAACAGAAAAATAAACAGTACTGTAGACACAGATGGCAAAAAATAACAGAAACGCAAGCGCAAATGAAAATGCAAAGGATAACGCACATGGTGGCGCAGACGTCAACGGTAATTGAAACGGGTACATAACCGCAAGTGGAAAGGGCAACAGTAACAGTAATGTAAGTTCACAGGCTGGTTTTCCCCAAAACCTGCATAGAGAAAGACAGTGAGTACAAATAATGTATGCATAATAATAAGTATCGGCACACAAAATGAGAACTTGGAATACTAAATAAGTAATATCTCAGGAACCATACGATGTAGAAAAAAATTTTTAAAGTCATATTATTTACAACTCTCCTGGCTAATTTTTCCGATGAAAAGTCTGTATCTCGCACCGTTTCCAAGATACGGGCCCTGAAAGGCATGGCGAACACCGTAATGTTATCCTACGGGAAAAAAAGAGAAGTTCAGAGCACCATAACTTTGCCTCCCTGTAATATATTTTCACCAAACCACTGAAAGGCACATCTGTGGGCTCTTGGCTGTCTTCCCTCCAAATTTCAGCAAAAAAGACCAAACCGTTATTTTGCAGCACGGATCAAAAGGATTTCTGTAATGCATCGGGCGCCGTAATGTTATCCTAAGGGAAAAAGTGTCAACTTTGGAGTACCGTAACTTTGCCGCCATGTAATGTTTTTTCACCAAACCACTGAAAGGCACATCTGTGAGATGTTAGCTCCGTTCCCTCCAAATTTCAGCCCAAAACTCCCAATGGTTCTTTTGCAGCGTAATGCCAAAGAATCAGTGTCACTTTCCCACAGATGGAAAACTACTGTCGAATTTTCGAAAAGCTTTATCTAAAGTTCGACACTTACCATACCCAGCACTCATAAAGTACTTTTTCCAGAAATTTGAAAAACATATTTCTTGTGGTGTTTTAACACAAAATAAAGACATGGCAAGCATCCTCAGGGCCCGACTAGGTGAATACAAAAAGAATTATGCTGTTAGAGGGTCTCAAATTTAAATGCCAACCATTTTTCTGATCACCAACTGAAAACAAAATGGTGGATTTAAGTAAAGTAACAGGCCCATTTGCGAAAGTAAAATGCATTTGCGACACTGTCAAACTTTTTGTTAACTTTTCCCATTGACTTATAATGGGAAACTGTTTTTTGAATAACTTTTGAACCGTTTAATATTTTTTCACCAAATCTTCAAAAGGCACATCAGGGACCCCAGCCGCATGTTCTCTGAAGATTTCAGGTTGGTCACACAAACCGTACGACCTGTAGGTGCGACCATAGAATTCCAGAAAAAGCATAAACACGTGCACAGATCATGCTTAATAACTCCATAGCTGTATATCCAACCAGTACGAAACTTGGCAGATCTCAAGGCCTATGGCTCTTGATCATGTATTCCAAATTTCAGGCAAATCCATCAAACAGTTGCAAAGTTATTAAGGTGCAAAGTTTTGGGGTTTAACATAGAAATGGCTCCTCAACCCTAACTATGGTAGCACTACCGTGATACCATATATATATATATATATATATATATATATATATATATATATATATATATATGATATATAAGATAGACAGACAGACAAATAGATAGCTATATAGATATTAATTACACTGGTACAGCAAATGCAGTTTCATTACTGCCTGACTTTTTATATTGTTATTGCTCTTGCACCTTGCTGTACTGTGTATTTCTGCATTTTGTTTTTTATTGCACCTGCCCAACCATATTGTATTTTTGTTGACTCTTGCACCTTAATGTATTGTGTTTTCTGTATTTTGTATTTCATTTATTCTACACCTTGTTATTGTCTTCTCCTCTTTGTCCCAGGACACATCTGAAAATGAACTGTTACCAGCTAAGTACATCCTTCTTGGTGAACCTTTTGAAATGAATAAATAACTGTCTAAAGACAGCCAGGTTTGCTCACTCAGTCTTGTGGCATCCTCTCAGAATTCTGTTCATCAGCCTGTCTCAACAGACCATATTAGGGTTTAATTTTGTGACTCTGCACATGGCCTCATGGGTAAGATGAAAATTAAAGTAAATTACTACTTTTGCCCATGCAACAAATGGATTCATCACTTTTTGCCCAGTTCCTCAGAAAATCAGCTTCTAGTCTACAACTGTCAACCTACCAGTGCTGAAGAGTACTGGGGATGGTACGGAGAGGAGGAGGGGTTTTGAGGGGTGCGGACAGTGGAGGCCGAATGAGCGGCAACATCAGATCAGGATTGTGGAGACCAGAAGATGCCCTGGGGTGAAATGCAATCTAGAGTGAGGTTCTCCTTGTCTGGTTTCCATACGCAAGGGCACCTCTAATGGTATTGGGTGAGTAGTCTGTTCCACTTCAGTGACCCAACCAACCCGAGTGGTGTTGTGCAATGCCAAATCCATTAAGAACAAGACTGCAGTTATTGCAGATCTTGTGGAGTCAGTGGATCTGGCTTGCATTACTGAGACCTGGCTGGATGGTAATGCCGGGCCAATTTTGGAGGCAGCAATTCCAGCTGGGTACTTGATGTTACACTGCCCGTGGTTGGACCGCGGGGGGGGGTTGGGGTTGTGGTCTGTTTCAAGACCGAACTGGGACTCACAAGTGTACCAGTTGAGGAGGCTGAGTCCTTTGAGTGTACCACTGTGGCAGGTATAGGATGTAGAATTGTTCTCATCTACCATCCACCAGGGGATGAGAAACATTTTCTGCAGGAAATAGCTGACTTCATCATCGACATGGCATTTGAGTCTCCCAGGCTGATGGTCCTGGGTGACTTCAGTGACTGGATCAATGATGAATATTCACAGTTTGGACAACATTTCCTCCAATTAATGATATCTTTGGGTCTCACACAAGTGGTTACTTTGGCCACGCATAAAAGCGGTCACTCCTTGGACTTAGTCTTCCTCCTGGGGATTGAGGCTACTGACGTGGGGGTGGAACCCATCAGTTGGTTCAATCATTACACTGTGGGCTTCAGTTTTAGCACCCCCCCCCTTGTAGGCCTACCCCTGTGGAGATGGTTAAATGCCACTCTTTATGAGATACTAGCTCTGCAGGCCTGGCAGCGGCACTTAACCTATCAGAGTTTTCTGAAGTGAGCAATGCTGCCGATGCCTTGGTGCTTGCCTATAATAGGGCCATCTCATCAGCTCTGAATCAAATTGCTCCTGTCCATGTTCATCCTCTCCCCCTTCAACCTCGGTCCCTATGGTTTGATGGGGACTTGAGAGAAATGCAGCAACAAGGACAAAGATTAGAGCATTGTTGGTGGAGAACTGCCCTTAATGCAGACCATCTGAGATTGATGGAACATTATCAATTCTATCATTCCACTATCTCTCGTAAGAAGGCAGATTTCCTGTCCAGAGAGATTGCAGTTGCTCAGAACCAACCAGCTCAGCTTTTTTGAACTGTTGACAGACTGTGCAACCCAACCTGTCTCCTGATTCAGAAAGCCTTTTCTCAATTAGAATGTGATGAGCTTGCTTGCTTCTTTGCAGATAAGGTGGCCGACATTAGAGCAGCAACCCCAGCCTGCTCCCTCTATTGGAGTTGTTTTTGATCAGCATTTGGTTGCTCCCTCTGGCATCTCCTGGAGTTCCTTTGACTGGCCTGAGTTCATCGACGTCATGAGAATTGTCCAAAGTATGCACCCCATGTGCTGTGGTTTAGACCTGGGCCTGACTTCCCTGATAAAGGGTTGTCTTGAGACTATCTGCCTGGTTCTAGCATGGATAGTCTGGTGCTCCGTGGTGCTCCCTTGACATGGGTGAGTTTCCTAGCTCCCTGAAGGAGTCGGTGGTGACACCCCTCCTGAAGAAAGCTACCTTGGACCCCGACTGCCATGCTAACTACAGGCTGATCTCTAATCTTCCATTTGTTGGGATGATTATTGAGAAAGTGGTGGCTGCACAACTGGAGAACCATTTAACCATCTATGTCATCTATGAACCTCTCCAGTCTGGTTTTTGAAAGAGGCATAGTACCTAGACAGTGCTGGTTCATGTGCTCAATGATCTCCTGATGGCTAGAGATGAGAAGAATCATTCCATTCTCATTCTTCCTGATCTCTCATCAGCTTTAGACACTGTGGACTATGGGGTACTTCTCGCGCGCCTGGAGTTTATCTGTGGTCTGTCAGGGACAGTCCTCATTTTGTTTAGATCTTTCCTCACTGACATGAATCAGAGAGTGGTGTCTGGGTTAAATTCTTCCTGCCCACTCTCACTGTCATGTGGGGTACCCCAGTGTTTGGTGTTGTCCCTCATATTGTTTGCAGTGTATATGCTGCCCCTCGGAGACATTGTAAGAAGGTATAGGCTGAAGTTTCACTGCTATGCAGATGATACTCAGCTGTACCTATCTTTTGCACCTGACCAGGATAGAGCTCTCTCGGTCATTAACAGCTGCCTCACCGAGATCCAAGACTGGATGAGTGCAAGCTGGCTAAAGCTGAACTCCGAGAAGACAGAGGTATGGATCCAGGTCACAGGGTAGAGAGGATGGGAGCTGTGTTATCCTCAGGTTTATTGCTGGGTGGTATCCAACTCCTTACGTCAGAATGGGTGAGGAACCTGGGGGTGATTTTTGACAATGAACTGACACTACGTTAGCAGGTGTCAGCAGTTGTCAAGCTTTCCTTTTATCATCTTAGAAGCATCACCAGGATTAAGTACTTTGTTCTGCCAGCTGACCTTCCTACACTGGTTCACGCTTTTGTGATCTCACGCCTGGATTACTGCAACTCCATTTATCTAGGGCTTCTTGGGGTTGATATCTGCCACCTGCAGCTAGTACAGAACGCTGAGGCCTGATTATTGACAGGTACATGTTTTGCCTGTCATATCTTGCTGGTATTACGTGATCTGCACTGGCTGCCGATTCAGTGGCAGATCACCTTTAAAGTAGGTCTTTTGACCTACAAAGCCCTACATGGACAGGGTCTAGATTACTTGAAAGAGCTTTTGGTTCCCTACAACCCCGGGTGATCTCTCAGCTCAGCAGACGAGGGGTTGCTAGAGATTCTGAGGGTTTCCCTAAAGTCATCAGGTGCTCATGCTTTTACGTTCGCTGCTCCGACCCTCTGGAATTCTCTACCCTGTCCGCTTCATCAATGTGTGACCGTGGAGGAGTTTAAAAAATCCTCAAGACCTATCTATGGTCTAAGATTAATTTTAATTAATTGATTGTGAAATTGGAGCTCAGACTTATCATTGTATATTTTTAGCGTTTTACAAATTATTTATGCTTTATTATACAATGGCAAGAAAAAATCCTGGACTCTGTTTGGTCAGTCTTGGGCTGGAACATGATGTTATCCCAGTATAATGTCACAGGTCTAGTCTCAGCTTCACTGTGAACCTCTAGATGATTGTTTGCTTGATTTGTTTCTGCTTGATTGTTTCATCTTCTCTTGAAAAACAAAAATATTTTTCCACACAAAAACATCTTTAAAATTATTTTTTTATTCTGTACAACAATGAGCCATTGTATAATTGCAATAATGCCCTCCAGGGTGTGTGTGACATTTGGGATAACGTCACACCACAGTCATTGGACACTCTCGGCCTGCAGCCTCGTGCCCAACCACCTGAGGCGTGACGTTATCCTAGCACGACACACACCCTGTCGGGCATTATTGCTTAATTTACTTTCTGTTTATTGTTTTAAATATTGTAAGGCACCTTGTTTTGAGAAAAGCACCATATAAATAATGTTCATTCATTCATTCATAATTAAAAGACTTTACAATATTACAAACAAACACCTGGGTTTCAAAGGGAAACATAGGCATAATCGCTTTCCAAAAGACTATTTTTTCCTTTGATGGTAACCAAAAATCTGCTTGCAAATTTTAAACCATGTAGTACAAAACGGATTAACTACAGAGACAGCAAAAGGAATTATCCTTTGTTTCTAGAGTGGCATTACTATTTGCATGAAAATATATTTCAGAGTAGATTTGAACGATTACACCTATCTTTCTTAATACATGATATATGCCTCCATTTTTTTATTATTTATTTGTTCACTGGGATTGTTCAGGGCTATGCTTACTAATATATAATATATATCATAATTTAGAATTAACTGGAATGGTCTATTTATAGCTGTCCAGACACAGCTTTGTATCCTATTTGTATGGCTTTAGATTTGCCTCTTTAGTAGCATGCTGGGAAGCAGGTATGGAAACCCATCCTGGGATTATATCCTGTTCCCCAACACAATATTCCCAGCCTGCACCTATACTTGATTTTGTCTCTATTTAATAATGTTTGCTGTTTATACTTTTGTGCTACCTAATTCTGGGGTTTTTAGTACCTATACTGCTATGGTGAGTAGTAGCATGTAAACTGGTAGCTGAATGGCAGACAAATGGATCAGCACTGAGGGATAACAGGCATTTGTCAAGGCCGAATGTTTCCTTGCATGGGATATGTGTCATGGGTGTATGTTAAGTGACTTGCTTAGAGTCACACAGTATGCAAGTGGAGGTTTGTGAGATTTAAACCCAGATCTTCTGGATGTACTAAGCTCATTCACAGTTCCTTACTCTAACCACTGTCATAGTGGTTAGAGTAAGCAGCTGTGAATGAGCTTGGTTCATCCAGCAGATCTGGGTTTGATTCCCACAACCTCCACTTGCATACTACAGTATGCGACTCTAAGCAAGTCACTTAACATACACCTCTGACACATACACCATGCAAGGAAACATTCAGCATAGTGTTTGCTACAGTTCTGCACTGGGCTGTATTTTCCCAATCAGGGCCACAAGGAAGAAGCAGAAAGAACTTTTATTTTTATGAAAACACATGCCATCACTCCCTGCATGGAAGAATGGAGGATGGCATTTACGTAATGCATATAAGGGAGAAGCTGTTGCACAAGTGCAAACTTTTTAAAAATTGTGGCACCAAGAGTAAATATTTTAGTCATTAACAGCATAGCACTGGTAATGTAATTTTAGTTCTCACTCACACGGAAGCCAAGCCAGTGTATGGGGTTGACTGCTGGACAAGTGAAGTAGCTGATCCAAAACAAGAGTCATGACTAGTTAGCAAAAAGAAATGTGTTGTTATATTACAAGTGTTTGTAGGGCATGTTTGGTGGGAGTGAGTGGTGGGTGGGCAGGCAGATCACTTCTTAATTAGAGACCAAAAATGAGAAAAAAAAACATGTCTTAATCTTTTCTGTATTTATAAGCAGTACAGCGATCTGAATGAGAGTCAGAGTGGGTGGTTGGTATGTGGCAAGAGGCCGGTCTGTGCCATGCCATTGGTAACCGATATGATGTAAAACAGGCAGAAAAGAACAAAAAATACATATATACTCAAACCTATTTGAAGGAATGTGGTGTGTTTAGCTTTGTACTACCTCACTTTACCAATATGCTATTGAGTCTTACTGACATCTGGGGTCTTGGTAAGGTCTAAAGACAACATGTTTCTTGCGCCTGTGCAGGGAAACATAAAACTGTGGAATATCCATTCCGAGTCATCAAGTACATAGTGTAGAATGCAGCAATATAAATAAAGAATAAAGTTATGGTGGCTTGGCAATCTACTTGTTAACAGCCTGCCTAATACATCACAGGCTTCTTCTGTGGTTATGCTATGGAACTGCATTATGTATGACTGTAGCATTTATTCAGACTCATACTCCTACTATCCTGTTTTGTGTACTAGGAATTCTCAGTGTTTCCATATGGTTTATTGTGATATGCAACATGTAGGGTTACATTTAGTTTGTTCCACTACTTTGCATTGAACAATAACAATATTTTTGCTAGACAACCCTTACATAGGAAGTATCAGCATTTTCCTTCTCATTGCCCTGCACCACTGGTTTTCCCTGACTTGATTTGAGATTGCTTTTGCCTTTGTTTTTCATTGCCATTTTCATCATCCTTGCTTACTGTTGTCATGGAGACCGCTGGAGTTCCAGGAAGACAACTATTACCTAATTAGAACTCAATGGGTGGAGCCCAGGAAAGTGTGTGGCTGGATGTTCTGCAACAGTCATGAGCGGAGGCTGGGTATGTGTGAAAACCTCAGAATTCTACATGTAACAGGGTAGCATGCAGGATCTCGACAATAGTTTCAGGTGTGTTTTAATCACCCATTTTATGTACCTAACTGCCTAGGGTTTGTAGACTGTCCCCACTTACTACTGGTTCGGTAAAATCATCTGATCTGAAAATCTTCAGTGGGTATCCTTTGTAACTGCCAGTTAGATCTAAGCAAGGCAATGCAGTTTTATATCTAGCACTGCTAAGGCTAGTGGAAAGGTTCTGACACAATAAAAATAAGCTTTGGCCCTTCAATGGGATGCAATAGCTTCAGTTGGGGGGAGGTAGCTGCTGGCTGGCTTTATGCCAATGAAAGGACTGAAGCACTCTTTTATTGGAGTGCTTCAGTCCTTTCAAGTACACAGAGTTTCCACCCATCAGAGTGTGACCAGTGTCATAATCGACTTGCTTGGTCATTGGTCTGCACTGCCAAGCCCACTGCATGTCAAACAACAATTGGCTTGACAGTGACACACTTCTGAATTTCTGTTAATCCTAACAATATGTTTCTTGTGCCAGCACAAAGAAACATAAAAAGGGAGTTCAGAACCATGTGGGGATAGAAAACAAAAAAGATTAAAAGAAGAAACAACTTGTGGTGGGGGATGCAGACTAGGAAATAAATGGAGATGACAGAGGGACTGGAAAATACAGAAAAAGGAGCAATGAAGTTGAAAAAGACAGAAGGAAAAGGAATGAAGGGGGATGGGGTAATTGTGGCAGAACATTAAAAGACATGAGGAAACTGAGAACAGAGGCCAGATAGCAATTTGCTGGCAATATCAGACAGGTACTTGATGTTGGCTAGCTAGCTGTGAGTCATCATCTGTGAACCACTGATCATCCAGCTAGCTATTCAGGAAACTAACAGCCTCTAGCCAAATGCATTCCATCTGAAACCAGTCAACAAGTCAGCTGCATATTAAAAACTGACCACCCTGTTGGATGCCAACCAACAAACTTGCTAAATCAGATTACCAGTTCCTAACAAACACAAGGCAGAGCCAATGACAACTGAGAAGTGGGGAAGGGGAGGGACAGCAGAGACGATAGCTAAGGGCAGTTTTTGTTTTGGGGGTGAGGTGGGGTACATTCATATCTAAATCGAAATCCAGGCCAGATTAGACAAATCCAAACTCAGTTTGTCAAACCATACTGAAATGTCTTGCAGCACACTATGATCATACTGTATGTCCTGCCAAAGCAGAAAACCCAGTTCTACTGGGTTGCCACAATAAAAGTATATCAGTGACTAAATATAGAATCAGAGGTCTTTTAAGCACAGGAGAAGAACACTAGGCTGTTCACGACAGTGCTGAAGATGCAGTGCAATTCACTGTAAACTTTCATACCAATGAGTCATTTCAGTATTTCTCAGTGAGTTGTATAAATGTTGCTGGATCCAGTACAAAGCCAATCTGAAATTGTTGCTTAGAGTTGCAACTTAGTTTTGCATCGCACAGTGACAGAAATGCAGATGCATTCAGCAGACTTGCAAAAAGGCTGCAGAACTACACAGTGTGAGTTTCTAAATGCATTGGCAACTTAAATGAACAATGTAAAACCAATTCATTAGTGCAAAGCAAGGCAAGGAAATGTTATTTATATGGCAGACATTCCCAAGGGCTCTGGGTTACTCACAATCAAACAATGCATGGGAACCATAGCAATAAAATAATAAATTAAACATTATAAAATTAAATCCGTAAAACTCAAACAGCAGCACTAGATCCAAGGCATGTTTCAAATGGATCTTTCTTCAGGTGTGACTTAAGATCAGGGACGCAGCACCTATTACCTCCAAGGAAATAGCATTCCAGAAGATCCAGGAAGCCACCCCAAATGTCCTATCCCCACAAGATTTTAAGTGAGCCTGAGAAATGGACAAGAGGCCTACATCCACTTACTGACCTGACAGTTTAAAGCAAACTGTGCTGTAGTCCCCACTTTGAGCTGTTTTTACACTAATCTAATTTTCCAGATTTCTCCCTATATTGTTTTAAATGTATGTTGCAAGCAACTCCTTAGGTCATAGTTATAATTCATCTGGGCAGAGTTTAGATGGATCTGTGGTGGTGGCACTCTTTAATAAAAGCGGTACCCATGCTTGTCTACTCCTTTTCGGAATGCACCCTTTCCTTTTTAGTTATACATATTTTTATCTGCTTTTTTCCCCATCCCTGTGCCCCAGGCATGTGCACGCATGTGGAGGCATGTACACGCCACGCCTCAGGGTACCCTCCCACTACACTGCCACCTCCTCCCACCTGTGCTACTCACTGGACTTCCACCCAGTGGGAGTGGAACTACTGGGGGCCCGACAACCACCCTGGGAGAGGAGAGTTGCTTTTCAGTTGCTCAATGCTGCTCATACCCCCCCACTGTGCCAGATCTCTGACAACCTGAGGTCATTCCCAAACCTGGTACAATGGCAAGGCACGAGGTGAGGCATCCAGCACCTCAACCCTCAGTGCCACCAGCCTGGCCCTGTCCTTTTTTTTTTTTTTAAACAATTTTCTGCCATCCTTAAAAATGAAAACAAGGAGGCACTTAAGCAATAACCACCCCTTTAACATAAAAGTGAGAAACCACATTATAGGCTGTCAGCATATTCAGCAAAACTCTGTGAACTAAATTATAAAACAAAATGACTGTATAAACAATGTAAATGCACACAAGATAGTTTAATAAAGTATATTGTACTTGAACTAAACATTTATCATGTTCATTTTAACAACAATTCTTCACTGAGCACTACAGTGGTAGTTATGAAATGAAATAACAATCCTTATCTTCTGGTCATGGTTCTAACTCATAGCTCCTAGTCTGAAATAGTTGCTGCCCTGGTTGCTGCCTGGCACGATTGCCCTGTACTTTAGGCTCCTCCTCCTCCTGAGCAGCAAGACCCCAAGGGCCAGAGCATTTTCTTGGCAAATATTGCTCAACCAAGCCCATATCAATACCCAGTTTCTGAGTGTGCCAATGGTGGTCCAGAATGATTAAGTGTGGTGGTACAGCTATAGGGCAGCTCCTTGTAGTCTGCTCTAAGCAGCTATGGGCTAGAGTTATAGAGGCCCCCCAAGTAGCAGGCATGGCAACAATGCAGACGCAGAATGCAGATATGGAGTGGGGTCTAGTCAGTAGTTTCCCAAGACTTCAAATAAGTCAAGTGTCCAAAAAAGATGTACTGCAGTCTACAGAACAAATGAAAATAAAAAAGTGGATTTTGTGCCATTAATGTGATAAATAGAGAATGTCCAGGTTTACTAAGGAGACAGGGAGATGACAGCACACCTAAAAGCATACCCAAGTCAAAGGCGCAGGGGTACCCTTTTCACTGCAGGTGTCAGCTAGAAGTTAGACAAAGTCCTACACCCAGGTTGTGCAGCACTACAGTGTTCTCAGGAGTCCAGCATTTAACAATATAATAAAGAAAAAGCAGGAAAGCAGTAAAGATTTTTTAAATTTTTTTATTTGTAAGTTATTTTTTAAACAAATTGTATATATGAAGTATTTAAAACTGATATATAAATAAAGAGGAAACTAGTGTCCTGTCATTCACACTCTGAAAAAGGATAGCTAAAGGGCAAATGGTGGTGCAAATTTATAGTGATACTCCTCAGATTATTTTGTATATCTTGCCTGATGCAGACAAACCAGTGCAAACTATTACCAGAAAGCAATAAAATTGCTAGTTTTTCACTGTCTGTGGTAACAAACAACAATAAGACAACCAGCAACATAGTTGATTGTTAACCAGTGGGGACACTGGGAGGGGACAGACACTGCTCTGGGAAACTACTTCACAAAGTTTTTTCTTTCTCGCTCCATACTAGAAAACAGCAGCTAGGTCCTGTATTGTATTTTGCCAAGTATTTTACAGTGAAAGTCAGAAATCTAGATGCTGCTCTGTGATACAGCATAAGACACAAGAAAAATGTTCAACTTATATATACCAGGTTCACCTATCACCTGGCAACCTTGAGGTGCAATCTAGACAGGGTTTCATTTAAAACTAGTTTAAACTAGTAGGCTTTCAACCTGCTTCCCATCTCTGCTATTTTTTTTTTTTAGTTTTCACAGCCAATTGTTTGGGAGCTGATTTTATGTTATTGACAAAAGTTACATGGATGGAGCAAGTGGTAGAGGCACAGAACTGAAAGCTACTAATCCCCATACATCACAGCTGATAACTTACCTCTTGCTTGGTGTGCCACTGGAGAGGGTCTGGCCCAGGGTCCAGTCATGCTGCTTCAACCTCTTTAACCTGTTCTTGAACTAGCTGCTGACCTGAGTGGGTCTGAAGGAGGAAGAGCACTGTGATCTGATCCAGGTTTGGGTTAGAGTGCTCTACTAATAAATATAGGGTTTTAAATAATTGATTAGCACTTTTTTTCTTGGGACAATACTAACTGTACAGAAAGCATTTGTATAGGTTTTCTAGAAGTGTTATGTTTGTGAAACACAGTGAGGCAAGTGCTATGCATTTTCATAATGTTTTAGAACTTTTATGAGCAAAACGCTAATCAATTTTTAGAGTTAAATAAAACCCTGAAATATGACAAACATTCATGAAAGGCACTTCTACAATACATTTATAGTGGGTATTCTAAGCCCCATTCAAAGCCTGGTTCACTACCCAGTTCAAAGCAAAATATCCTGAAACATATACTCATGGATATGGACATGGTTCTGGGAAGATGAAGCAGATTTTTTTCTGGAGTTTTTTTCTATCCCCATCTATCTCCTGCTCCTTGGACCCACATCTATCATTCGTGCATTTTGTGGGGGGAGTGGGAGCACATTTCTTCAGGAGACAGATGGGTGTTTAGACAGGAAGCCTAGGCAGGGAGCCCCACAGGGTGATAGACCTCATCTCCTCCAGGCCACTTTTACCCAATAGATCAATGATTGGCAGTAGAATGAGCAGCCAAAATATAACTTTAACAGAAAAACAAAACTAGGGACATGCATCTGTGAGCTGCATGCTATTAGTCCCAATTTTGTTGCTTTTTAGAAATGAATGCATAATTTATGGTCAGCAGAGTGCCACAACCAGGGACTGATCTTACAATGCAGTATAGGCTTTGACTTAATTTCAGCATTGGCTTTCCAGGCATTGAACAATAGTCATGCACCAATACATGGAGAAAAGATGCTGAAGCTAGTTAGCAAGGCTACATTTTATTTGAAGAAGTGCAATTAAATGTACAGGTAGGCAGTAGCAAGAGAAATATGTAGTTGTAATGAGATTAATGATTACTGTAGACACCAGCAAAGTTAGGGCAACACCACCAGCACTGTGTCATGCAATCAATCAGACCCAGATGAGCACCTCGCCACAGATTCACCAAGGGTAAAGGGACTTTTTCTTGTCCTAACATCACGCTTCCTTCATTTTGTGGCATTAAGATTCAGTCCTAACTTATGCTATAATACAGTTGTTTCCCCGATTAAATTCCTTCTATATATAATACATATGTATATATAATACATATATATATAATACATAATAACATAGGCAGACATAGTGTATTTGTAGTGATAATCAATACAATCTTTTGACATGTACTGGGCAGCAAGGTACTGTATGTCTGTACACTGATGTACTTGTGAGCTGTGAAAATGAAGAAATGCAAACCCATTCCCTGCTTCCAAAAGTATTAAGGTATTTCTAAAAACAGCTTTTCTATAGCTTCCGATATATAATATGTAAGTATTTGCAAAAGTGGATTTTCCACAGCTTTGCAGGTACTGTACTCTAGTATTTGCAAAAGTGAGATTTCAATAGTTTCTCAGGGATCAGCTTAATCTGCGGTGCATAAATTAGCTACTGTATCTGTGTCTTTTGTCTGCACAAGCATAGCTAAGCTATTTTGTTTCATGTTTAGTTTTCTCATTTGAGTTTTTATTTTTAAAACACCAAAATCACAACCTTGTGAGGTTAGCTAATAAACTTCAAAGTATCAGGCTTCAAATCCAAGTTGTTTTTTTAGTTGCTGATAAGCAAAAAAGATCTCATTTTGGAAATAGTTTTGCAATTTGGCCATTCTGTGGCACACAGACTATTTACCTAAATCAAGTCACAATTTCAGTGCTTGGAATCCTGCCCAAAGTGTGGTGCATGGCAATTTTCAAATCTATGTCTAAAGATGCTGCCATTATAAGCAGATGAAAAATAAGGCTTTAGGGTCATGTGATGTTCAGCCAGGAGTAAGCTGCACTTCTGGGAGCTCCGCTCAACCTGATTAAAAATTTTGATTTAAGTGCCTGATTTCATTTGATTTCAGCACTCTTTTGTATTTTAAAGTCTCAGCCAATTCTTACCTTAGCCATGGCAGAAGAAATAATGGAGCAGATGCAGGTGATGGTTCCATTGCCGACCGAAGATTCAGAGGTGGAGCCAGACCAGGGTGCATGCTTGGAGGCCAAGCGGATCTGATACAGCAAGTCCCTGCCTATGCCACCTCTGGAGCCAGCGGATGCCATAACCACAGCCCAGATCTATGAAGCAATGCAGACAATCAGGTCCATGCTGTTCTCCTAGATTGATGAATTCAAGGATTGGAAACCACCGCTGAAAGATCTCGTGCAAAGAGTCTCTGACACAGAGACTAGAATTTCTTCTACAGAGGACAGATTCGCAAAGTTGGAACTGGAGGTAACTGGCTTGAAAAAAACTGTAAAAATACTCAAAGATAAGGTGGAAGACCTAAAGGGTGATTTCAGAAGAAATCATTTTGTCCTGCTAGGTTTTCCAGAGAATGAAGAGGGGCCAGCTCCTATTGAATTTATTCAAAAATTCTGCAATAAAATAGCAGGCCCCTCACCTAATGGTCCACAATATATTACTGAAAGGGCTCATAAGTCAGTGAGGCCTAAGCCGGCAGCAGGAAACCCTCCTAGGCCTCTAATTTTCAAGGTCCAGAACTATCTAGACAGGGACTTCACATTAAAAGCAGTCAGATCTATTGAAAAGCAAGAGTGGGCTGGCAAAAAAGTAAGAATATTGCTGGATTTAACTTACTAAGTGTGGCAGGACAGGGTGACATATAGACCAATACAGTCAAAATTGTGGACAGCAAACATTCCACATAAAATGCTGTTCCCTGCTCATTTAGAGATCAGAACTAGAAAAGGCACCCAACAGTTTTAATCAGCTGGCCAGGCAGCACAGGAGCTCCAAAAGGTTCTGCCTGAATTGTTCGGTAAAGTGGGATGAAAGACTGCAGTAGCCCCCGCTGAGAAGATGGTTTATGACAGGAGAAATAAAGAGACTTTTTGATTTACTTATGGTTATTCTTTTAACAACATAAAGTAGTCACCTGTATTTTGGACACTGCCTTTTAGAAAGTATATTTTTGTGTTTTGGTTCTTTGAACTGTACTACATTTGGAAGGAGCATAGTCACACATTTATTTTCAGTGAAAGAATGAAAAATGACACGGTGATCTTATTGCACCGAAACTCATCTGGGATTGTGACGCTATGCAGAAATAATAACAGCTCTCAGTGATGTGCACCCTGATGTTTGGTCATTACAGATCATCTTCATTTTATGCTCCTGATTACACCAACATATCTGGACTCTATGGCATGCCCTACATTAAGGGATCATAACTTTATAGGAGACATATGAGAGAGTTTGGATTTTTGTTTTATAAAGCAGGTATACAACAGGATCTTGGCCATTTCCTGCACAGTCTGGCTCGGGGGATGACACACTTGATAATTAGCCTGAAATCTTCTTGAAGGTCCAGAAGGGTCAGAATTGGGCATTCCCTTGAATATCACCACCTGTGATCTGCTCTGAATGGACCCCTGAAAGGTCATTAAGCCCACAGAATATTCTGTTTATTTTTGCTCATTGTAGACACCATCCTAATCATGAATGCACCTGGGCAGGGACGGAATTATTTAGAACCATAACTTTCAGTATACTTTATGTATGAAATGTTCAAGTTTTGATAGATGTACACTTCAGGTCGTCATTATTACTGTATGACTTCATGTTTTAGTTAAGGTACTGTGTATAAAGTTTAATCATTGAATTACTATAGCCTGCATCAGTTTGAAGTGAGATACTGAAGTGAACCAAATGAAGCAGGCACAAGCTAAAGTATATTCAGTTATGGAACTGGTAATTAGTGCTGGCCTGCTATTCAACGTTAATAGTTTGCGCTGGTGTAGCAAGGGCATTTGCCTTTTATTTAGCCCTCATCCTAAATAGTTACTGTGGGCTTTTATCACTAATTTGGTTATGTGTTGTAATGGGGAAGGGCCCCATATAAGAGGAACTGAGGATGCCTATAGGTGCGTGAAGTGTTTTCAGAGGCTTCTTCACATTCTTCCTTTCTGAGGACCCAGGGGAGACTGAATATGCTTTGTTAGTGGGTTGGACAGGGGCCTGCATCCTGGCTTACAGCATGGGCCATATGTTTGGAAGTGGTCTTAAGGCCAGGGGATTTGTAGTGTTACCTATAAGTATTATTGTTGTTATGTTTAGTGTGGAGATAGGGGGGATGTTTTGTTTTTGATAGTTAGGGTACAGGAGGAGGAGAGGAGGGGATATGTGGGATGCTCTTCAGTTTGGAAGCGGAAGACAGGAGATGTAAGGAGTTCACATACCAATGAAAAAATGGACTCTGATCTCATGGAACATCAAGGGAGGGAGGGATGATAACAAAAAATGTTGTATTTTGAGGCACTTGCAAAAGTATCATTCTCATATTGTAATGCTCCAAGAAATGCATTTATCTACTGAGCAATTACAGGTATTGAAAAAACTTTGGGTAGGTCAAGTATATGGGAGGGGACTAAATGCCAGACAAAGAGGAGTGGCTATTCTTTTTCATAAATCAGTGCCCTTTCAACTCTCATGGGAATGGAAGGACATTGAAAGGCGATATATAATTATTCAGGGTAAGTCGACCCAAGTGGATGTGGTGTTGGAGGTAATGTACGGCCCTAATGATGATACCCCCTCATTTTTCCCTGGGTTAGCAACAATATTGGCCCAAACTGCTAGAACATCATGTCTTCTGAGTGGGGATGGAACCTGGTACACATTAATGACCTGGATATGTCCTGCAAGAATCATATGGGTCTGCCTCATGCCCAGAGTTGCATGAATTTATGCTGGAAATGGGGTTCTTGGACCCCTGGAGGACTTTGCACCCGGAGGAATGTGAATACTCCTTCTACTCCCCTCCGCACAAGGTTCATTCACATATTGATTATTTTTTAATTAGTATTTTTTTATTATCCTCTGTTACGGCTACTAAAATTTACCTAGAGTTCTTTCTGACCATTCCCCCATTCAAATGGAAATTAGTTTACTACCACGTCCATCTAGCTTTGGCACATGGTCCCTTAATACAGAATTGCTGATGGACCCCCATATTGTTACCCACATGAAGAGGTTCATCATTCAATCTCTAGAAGAAAATTTCCGTACTATCGAGGCTAAAGATGTGTTATAGGGATCTATAAAAGCCCTTTGTAAAGGGGAATTTATTAGACTCACCACTGTTAAGAAGAGACAAAACAATGCCGAAGTGGAAGAATGGCTGTCCCAGATAAAAAAGCTAGAATCTGAACTGTCTCAGTCTTCAGATGACATTAAATGGTAGGAGTTAATATCCTTATGGGGAAAATATTCCAGTTACTTGCTAGATAAGGTCACCAGATCTGCCTCCTCCCTAAAGGCTACGTACATTGGCCAGGGAGACAAAGCCGGGAAATTATTGGTGATGCGTTTGAAGCAAAGGAAGGAGTTGAGATGGGTGATTGCTTTGATTGACCCTAATGGATGGCACTTAGCTTCAGGTCCCAAGGAGATGACCACAATATTTAAGTCCTTTTACCAAACCTTATACACAGCTTCAACAGCGAGTTCGGAATTTCAAGTTAAACTCGCACAGTTCTTAGAGGAGATAGAATTATCCAGGTAGGAAAAGGCTCAATTGGGAGAACTAGCGGGCCCTATTACAGAGGCAGAGATTCTGAAGGCATTAGACTGTCTTTCCATTGACAAAATCCCAGGTCCGGATGGGTTTGCGCCTCATTTTTATAGAACATTTAAAACTGAATTGGTCCCCACATTATACCTAGTGTTCAATTACCTCTTTGAGGTAACAATTCAGGAGCAGGCCCTATTGGAGGCTAGAATAGTAGTTTTGCCAAAACCGGGGTGAGCTCCAACTGCCCCAGGAAACTATTGCCACATTTTGCTCCTAAACGTTGATATTAAATTATTAGCCAGTATTTTGGTGTCTCGCTTAAATAAAGTGTGGTCAGGGCTAAAAGGATGGGAACAGGTGGGGTTTGTGGTGGGCTGGAATGCTGGGAATCATTTTTGGAAAATCTTTCATTTTCTCTGTGTATCTGGGGAGATGGGCGCAGATAAGATGGTCGTATCCCTGGATGTGGAGAAAGGATTTGATTGAGTGGTTTGGAATTTTATATTTGAGATATTGCCAAGATATGGAATTTCAATGGAGTTTATGCAGTGGGTTAAGGTCTTATACATTTTCCCCTCAGGTGAGAGTTTTTTTTGTAATGAGGAGCTGTCATCTCCCTTTTTTCTGACAAGGGTAACTTGACAAGGATGCCTCCTGTCCCATATGTTATTTAACTTATACACAGAATACCTAGCTAGGAGAACTGTAGCCTCCTCCAAAGTCCAGGGCATTCCAATCAGTCCTAAAATGTACAAATTATCCATGTTTGCAGATGACATGTTGCTACACTTGGATCATTGTAATACATTGCTTCCAGCAGCCTTACAGTTGATTTATTTATTTTATTTAGTTTTTGTTGACCGGGTATGTGCACTAGACATATTCTGCCTATTTTCAGGCATGACCCATGGGAGGGGGATACAGATAAATGCAAACTGACCTTGAACCAGATTAAGCTGTTGGTGGTATTTTTAGTGAATGGGGGAAAATTTGGCCAGGGCACCAGGGAAATTCCCCTACTCTGCTGCTGCATTGTGGCCAGTAGGGGGACCTGCTGATGACAGTCTGCAGAATGACAGACCCTGAGAGATCTTGCATGGAGTCGAATGGTCTGGAGAAGGCTGCGAGTTTGTCTATAGCTGAACCTGCTTTTTCGGAGGATTTTTCGATGAAACAAAACAATGGGATACAGATCAGGCACTTACCTGAGTTTTCTATAAATTTACTGGAGATGGCTGGTGGAGTTCCAGTATCAGAGAGTTTGCAACCTACGGTTGGCGGTGCTAAGATTCAGGAGCTGAATGGTGGGAGTCTGGGAAACATCCCGGTTAATTCCGGTCTACAAGCCTCAGAGTTGGCTGAAGCCCAGTATGTGACTATGGAAGCTGTACCGAGGATACTGAATGCAGAGGAGAATGCTGTGCAACCACAACCTACCTGTTCAACGTCCCAAGCAATGCGACAACAGTTTGAGCTTTCGCAAAAGGAAACGGACTGTTTTTCAAAGGACTGGTCAGCAACTACAGCACTTAATGAATCAGGATGTATGCACACAGAGTCAGGACAATGGATCCCCAATTTTTCTTGGGGCAAAAATGTATCAGGCAACACAGAAACAGCAAAGCATGCCACCGAGCATAAAATCCTGAGCTCAGGTACTGACTTTTCATTTTTAGACAGGGCTCAGCCTGTTAAACCTATTTAAATGGAGGGGATACTGTGTTGGCCTTTTCAAGGCCAAGCACATCCAATGTGGGACGACAAGGTTTTGTGCAAGGGCAGGCAGGTATTAAACCTTCTGATAGTGACACTACTAATATGCAGCAATCTAGTTGTCAGAATTATTTAAAAATAAATTAGAACAGGCACCATGAAGAAACGCTGTTAGACTGTGTTATAAAGGGGGTATAATTGAGCATCCAGATAGATACTATGTTTCTAAACAACTTTTAAAAGGTTCTATGAGGTTTTGTCCTGCTGATGTCTATGCATTGATTCATGTACCGGGAGAAGACTCTTTCGATATCAGTTTCAAGGCTAACGCGCACTTGGAAACATTTTGGGAAAAATATGCTACCCTCAAGAGTACTCCTTTATGGACCCCCTTTTATGCCATTCCACTTACCAGACCCCTGATTCGTTATGTGACTATAATGTTCTGTAATGAAGGAGGTAATGTCAGTGACATATATCACTGGCTTCAGAAAAGATGTGATATCTTAGGCCCCCCTGAAGCTCTACTTGACACAGAAGGCATATGGACGGGTGGATGGAAATTTAAGGTGAAACTGTTTCAGGTTAATTCTGATATTATCCATCTTCCCAACAGTTTCTTTTCGGGAAAAGATAGAGGGGTTTGTTTCTATGGAGGCCAGCCATGAGCTTATTATAAATGTGGTGCACAAACTCATATCAGTAGTGCTTGTGACATGTTGAAATGTTCCTTATGTGGGGGGTTTGGACATTCCATGGACTTATGTGACAACATATTCCAATGCAACTTATGCGATGATAAGGGACATGCTTTCCATCAGTGCCCCTGGGGGAAATAGAATCGGTCTGAAGGCTGGGATCAGGATGATTTATTAAATAAAGCTCAAACAAAGAGGAGGGATTCCATATGTAGTTCCACTCCAGTTGTACAAAGGACTGACATAAACCAACACGACTCCACAATGGTGTCTGAACCTTCAGTAATAGAGGAGGTGGACATGTCTATAACTAGGTCCCAAGCACCTGTAGAAAGTGTTGTACATTTAAATAGGCCCTTGGTTCCTGGAAAACAGGTTCCTCCTACATCCAAGCCACCACCTTTTGAAACCGTAAAGGGGAGGCATTTTACTAGGGCCTCTCTTAGACATTCAACCATAGGCCCAATCCCTATGGAAAACATCTTTGCGCCTTTGCAGGATGATGTAGGGGATTCTGATTTAGAATCTGACACTTCCCATAGGTCAGAATTAGCTACTGAAGACTAAGATAGTAGGAGAACAGAATTAGCAAAGGAAAAAAAGGAAAAAAAGGGAAAAAACGGAAAGTAAGTCTTAGTCAGAAAGGGGGACCTTGATCTTAAATATCCTTCTTATGACTACTTTGAAACTTGCTTCTTATAATGTATGTAGCCTAAAGGCATATAAAAAACAGATTTCTATCTTGGCTTATTTAGATTTTTTAAAGCTAGATATTATTTTTTTACAGGAAACAAGGGTCCCTCTCTTTTCGAAATGGAACAATTGAAAAGACGTTGGATTCAGGGGCCTTCCTATTGGACTTTTGGGTCAGACATTGCTGATGGGATTGGGATTTTATTTAAAAATATTAATTTCAAAATTACTAAACTAATGGATGTAAGGCCTGGTCGTGCTCTAATTTTAGATTGCTCATTAGGGAATTTTGTTTTTCGTCTTATTAATATCTATGCACCTCAAACCAAATCAGCTCGGATTGAATTATTTGAGGAAATCAAACTATTTCTTTACACTAGAAGGCACATTATATGGAGTGGAGATTTTAATTGTGAGATTGATATAAAATATTTTGGGACTTCAGAGAAAAAAATGTATTGTGACGCACATGCTCTGAAAAACATTGTAGGGGATGCGGGACTTTCAGATGCCTATAAAAGTTTACATTTACATCAGGGAACAATGTATTATAGACATATATATGCTACCCGGATAGATATGGTATTTGTAACCAAATATATTAAACCCATTTTTAGTATGGTGAAACCTACAGAATTTTCTGATCATCACATTCTTGTATGTGATTTCTGTTTAGCTGGCATCCCTCCTAGGATGCTGTCCTCAATACAACGATGGAGGCTAAATATGTCTTTTTTAGAGATATCAGATTATTATCAGAAATTAGAGGGTTTTTTTGCAGCTAAATATTCCACTATTTATATGTTCAATAATATGTATGAGTGGTGGTTAAACACTAAATTAGAACTAAAGGATTTATTTATTAGTTGGGGAAAGTACAGAGCTAATTCTAATTATTTACAATATTTAGAGTATAGAAATCAGCTTTATAGACTTATGTCTTTTCCCCCAAAAGATCATGCAAAATATAATTCACAAATCTTTGAGATAAAACGACAAATGAAACTATATCAATATGATAGGGCCAAATCTTTAGAAATGGGGCTGGATATTCAAACTGCGCCATTCATAGGCGCAAGCCCTTGAGCTGCACAAAATAGTTGCGTTGGGGTGTGTCCGGGGTGATATTCAAAGGAGTTGAGCTATTGAGCAACCCTTTGAATATCACCCAGCCAAGCCACTGTGCATGGCGCAGTGGAACTTGTGCCACCGCAAGTTGACAAAGTGGAGCATTCAACTTGCGGTGGCGCTATCTATTCATATGCCTAAAATCGATATTCAAAGGTGACATGCAAATGGGGCTATAATTCATGCAAGGCGCAGGGGGGGCCATTTGCATCTGATTATGGCCCCATTTACATGCCATTAGCATGCAGGTGCGCCGATCCCCGAGGACTTGCGCCTGGCACCCTGCCAGGCAGCAGCCATCAGGGAATGACGCCCCCTGCACCCCAATCATGGGCAAAAGAGCGTAAAAACCCCACCACCACCACCCCCACTGGCCCGATAGTGGGCATAGCTTAAATACCCCCGCCTCAACAGCCCGATCGTGGGCAGCAATGTGTCTCCCCCCAACACATTCCTGGTGGTCCAGTGGACCGATAAGCCCGATCGTGGGCTGGGTTTTCAAACACACACCCCACCTCGATCCTTATCCCTGGTGGTCAGTGGACAAAATCCCGATAGTGGGATGTAGTTGTCAACCCCAAAACATCCCTGGTGACCTGTGTCCCCATCCCACTCCACCCATGAAGCCCCACCCCTCCCCGCGGCGGCGGGCAGCAGCATCCACCACCTGCTCTCCACTGCCCGCCGACTGACTGCCCAGTAGGGCTGCACGCAATGTGCAGAGCAAGAGCCAATGGGTGTGCAGCCACTACTTACCGAACAGTTCAGTTTAGTGAATGTTTCATTCACAAAACTGAACTGTCTTATACCGATATGGCTGCATGCCCATTGGCTCTTGCTCTGCACCAACTAAATGCCAGTCAGGCAATCAGTCGGCGGGTAGCGAAAGGCAGGCGGGTGGGATGCTGCTGCCCGCTGGCTGGGGGCGGGGTGGTAGGCTTCATGGGTGGTGGGGTGGGGGACACACGGTCACCAGGGATGTGTTGGGGTTGACAACTACATCCCATGATCAGAATTTTCAGTCCACTGGACCACCAGGGATATATTCGGAGGTGGGGGTGTTTCATTACTTCAGCCCGCGATTGGGCTTATCAGTCCACTGGACCACCAGGGATGTGTTGGGGCACATTGCTGCCCGTGATCAGGCTGGTGGGGCGAGTACACTATGCCCGTGATCGGGCTGCAGGGGGCACAGGACTGGGTTGGGCCAGCCACAGGTGGCAGCTGCTGTGTTGCGCCTGCAATACAGCAGCTCACCTGTGGGTGGCCCTCGACTTAAAGCCTTTTTGGCTCAAAGTCCTGCGAGGCGAGGTTGGGGTTGCACCTGCACAACTCTGCACAGCCCGGCTGAATATCGGCTGTGCAGTTTATGCATGGTTCCTCCTTCCAGTTGAGCATGCATTCATTTGCATTAGCTGTTGCTCAGTCTGTTTTCAGTGGCGCAACTGCCTCCTGCTGAATATAGCAGAATGGCACAATTTGAACGCATGCGCAACCCTATTGAGCATGGACCCTTTGAATATCTGGCCCATGGAGTTCAGATTTGGGACACACAAGTAACCTGCTTCTGACCCATATCAGGCTTGTAAATCAAGGTTAGAGAAAACAGTGATGTCAGGCTTATATAAGTCTGATGGAAATTTAGTTACTACAGATGTAGAAATGTCACTGGTAATGCAACAGTATGTTAAGGAGTTTTTTTCTGTTAGCAGCAGCTTTTCAGCAGATACTTTTCCTATTCAGTCTTTAGGCCCTTTACCACAGGTGGAGGAACCCATGAAGCAACTTTTAACCCAATCTGTTTCTGCACCTGCAGTTGAAGAAGTGATTAAACATTTAAATACAGGAACATCTCCAGGATTAGAAGGCATTCCTAATGATTTCTATATAGCATGTGTGACATATATGGGGTACTTTTTACCACTAGTATTTAATTACATATTAAATGGTGATATTTCCCTTGTAAAGATTTTACTATTTTCCTTCTGACTTTTCTTTATAAAAAGGGAGGTAAGAAGTTATTAACAGCTAATATTTTTCAAGTCAAACTACCTCTTGCTGGGAGCTGCAATACTGAACATAGAATTTGCAAGAAAGCAAGTTGTGCTCACAACAGAGGGAGGTGAACCTTACAATTGTCTTTGGTTTGTAGCAGATATTCTGCAGGTGGAGGCTACTTCTAACTGAAAGGTGAAATAAGGAACTTAGAATTATCAGGAGAAGACAGTCTTGTTACAATTCTTAAGATTTTCAGTGCAGGAAGAGTTTAAAGCACAGCTGACTTATTTTGGGGCTGACTGCTTTCCGAAGCACAGACCACCAGGCTGTTTTGGGGCTTGGGAGGTTTACCTGTGTCTGACTTGGATGTCTGGATTTTCTGTTTGATTAGCAGGGATTTTCTCTGTCAAATTGTTGTGTATGGTATCTTGCTGACAGGAAGGCACTCATCGCGGTGGGTCAGAGCTCTTAGCTGATTGTTTTGTGAGGGCACAGTTTAGGCCCAACCCTTCCCACCCTCACCCACCCACCCCTGGAAATAGTTCCTTATACCTGGGGTTCTGACATCATTTCCTCAAGAGTGCAAGGTGCATATCAATGTCATATCCTCTCTAGCACACAGCACTGAAAATATAAGCATACACATTGTATAATATATATATTTCTATATAACAAGCCAATCACACACACAAACACACACACACAAAAAAAAGTACATAATCATGTGGGGAGTAGTACAATGTAATGGCTGTGGGGCAGCAATCTTCCTGGAGTCTTTCTGGAGGCTGAGATGCTGCCCTATTTTCAGACAACTCTCTGCCCTGAGGGAGGAATTTTTCCATCTTCAGGCCACACTGGACAGCAGTAAGGGAACCTTCCCCCAGGCCAGACTGGATGGTAGGCAGGGAACCTCCCCCATCCAGGGAGCACCAGAGCCACCACCACTACCTCAGAGGTTGCAAAAAGCACAGCAGTTGGACCACAGTGGGCTCAGGGAGGTGAGGATGGTGGAACAGAGGCCACACCCAGTCAGTTGTTCCACTCCACAATCCATACACCATTCTGGGGGAGCACAGCTCCCCTATGGATGCACCCACAGAGGAGATTAAGGAGGCTGGGGACACCTGTCACAAGGGAGGCCCACAGGAAGGAGGCAGAGGACACCACAAGGAAAGGAAGCAGCTCCTGGTGGGGGACTCAATTATTAGGGATAGAACTGGGGGGAGCAGGGAAAACTGAAGTAAGGTGCCTGCCTGGTGCCATGGCTTGGAGGGACAGGAAGCACATCCTCAGGATCACAAGAACAGCTGCACTGGAGTCTGAGCTGGACGTCATTGTCCACCTAGGGACAAATGACTTGGCTCAACATGAGATTAGAGCAGTGCAGAAGGACTTTGTAGAACTGGGGAAGGGCCTAAGACAAGTAGCACACACAGTATCCTTCTCAGAGGTGATGCCTGTCAATGGCATGAGTGAGGCAAGGTACTTTGCACCATGCAGTTTAATGAATGGTTGAAAAAATGGTGTGGAGCACAGGGTTTGGCTTCATTTGGACTGGGGTTCCACCTGGAGGACACCAGCCTATACTGGCAGGATGGTCTGCATCTGTCCAGGAAGGGAACAAGTCTTTGAGCAATCGGTTTAAATGCTTCATTTGCAAGCTTTTAAACTAGTCAAGGGGGGAGGCACTGATAAGCAGCAGGAAAATCCCAGCCTCTCTCTACAAAACAGGGTACTAAATGAGAAAAAGACTGAGGTAGAAAGATCAGTGGGGGATGCTGCAACAGAAGGTAAAGCCATCAAAAAATGGAAAGCAATGAGTACCAATGCCCATAGTCTGAGTAAGAAGCCTCCTGAATTAGTGGCCTTGATGGAGAAGGAACATCTGGATATCATGGCAGTCACAGAAACATGGTTCACACAAAACCATGACTGGGACATAAACATACCAGGATACACTATCTACAGGAGGGACAGAGAGGGTAAAGAGGAGGAGGAGTAGCTCTTTACATAAAGGAAGGAATCAAAGCAACAGAACAAAAGGAAACAAAGGAGAAGAAGCATCAGGGTAAATTTGGAGACTGGCAATGACACCACAATCTGCACAGGGGTTAGATACAGACCCCTTCTCAGGGGAGGAAATGGACAAGGAAATGATAGAAAGTATACTTAGTATGGCAGAAAAAGGAGATATTGCTGATGGGCAATCTGAATATGCCAGATGTTGACTGGAGTGTGCTGCAGCAGCCACTTGAAGAGTGGGTTATTCTAGATGCCCTACGGGGCATGCCTTAGACAACTAGTATTGGAGCCCACTCGAGAGGGAGCAATCTTAGACCTGGTTCTCTCAAATGGAGATGAAGAGAGGATCACAGATGTAGAAGTGGGTAGCCATCTGGGAACTAGCGACCATCGAACAGTATGGTTCACAATAAACACAGCAATATAGTCAAGCCATACAAAGGCAAAGGTACTGGACTTTAGGAGGGCTGACTTTGCCAAAATGAGTGAGTGCCTAAGGAATGCACTAGCAAATGGGCAGGAAGGAGGGGTGGAAGAACAATGGGGAATAATAAAAACTGCCAGCACAAGGTAACAAGCCTTTGTGTGAAGCAAATGAACAAAACTAAACGATGTAAGAAACCACTATGGTTCTCAAAGGAAGTGGCAGTGAAGGTTCAAGAGAAAAAGAAAGATTTCAGGAAGTACAAGGAATCACAGAAGGAGCAGGACAGAGAACTGTATCAGTTAAAGCAAAAGGAAGCTGGGAAGGCAGTCAGAACAGCAAAGGCCCAAACCAAAGAAAAGATAGCCAACTCAGTTAAGAAGGGGATAAAACCTTTATGGTACATCAGGGTGAAGGAAGACCAAGGAGGGATAGTGAGGCTTAATGGGGAGTGGGCAGATGGTGACTGTGAAAAGGCAGAGATACTAAACAAATATTTTTGCTCAGCATTTACAAAGGAAGAGGGGGATGTACCTAAAACAAACAGTAGAAACACTCTGGATACAGAAGTTGATACCAGCCCATTTACAGAAGAAAAGGTTCTGAAAGAACTCTTAAAACTGAAGGTGGACAAAGCAATGGGGCCTGATGGGATTCATCCCAGAATTCTAAAAGAACTAAGGGTAGAATTAGTGACACCACTGACTACCCTGTTTAACAAATCATGGGAGGATGGGGTGGTACCTGAGGACTGGAGGAGGGCAGATGTGATTCCCCTTCACAAAAGTGGGAGCAAGGCAGAAGCAGGAAACTACAGACCTGTTAGTTTAACCTCAGTGGTAGGGAAAATGATGGAATCACTTCTGAAGGAAAGAATTGTTGAGTATCTAGAGGCCAGAGGGGCACAGGACCCAAGGCAGCATGGATTCACAGCAGGAAGGTCATGCCAGACAAATCTGATAGATTTCTTTGACTGGGTGACCAAAGTAGTAGATCAGGGAGGGGCTGTGGACATGGCCTACCTAGACTTTAGCAAGGCGTTTGACACAGTCCCACACAAAAGATTAATATACAAGTTAGCTAGCCTGGGAGTGTGTCCCAAGATGACAGCCTGGGTAAAAAATTGGCTGGAGAATAGAACACAGAGAATAATAGTAAACTGAGTCCACTCTGAAGAAAGGGGGGTTACTAGTGGGGTACTGCAGGGTTCAGTATTAGGACCGGTCCTCTTCAATGTCTTTATAAGCAACATTGCAGAGGGACTGGAAGAAAAAGTATGTCTCTTTGCAGATGACACAAAGATCTGCAACAGAGTTGATGCACAAGGTGGGGTGGAAAGGATGAAAAGGGACTTGGCAAGGTTAGAGGAATGGTCAAATGTATGGCAGCTTAGATTCAATGCTAAGAAGTGCACGTAATGCACCTGGAAACAAAACCCAGGGAAGAGTACACAATGGGGGTGAGATACTAACAACAACAAAAATGGAAAGGGACCTGGGGTAGTCATATCAGATGACCTAAAGGTGGGCAAGCAATGTGAGAGGGCAGCAAGGAGGGCTGGGGATACTGGGATGCATAGAGAGAGACATCACCAGTAGAAAACAGGAAGTTATTATCCCTCTGTACAGACAGCTGGTGACACCCCATCTGGAGTACTGCGTGCAGTTCTGGAGATCCAGTCTTCGCAAAGACATAGACAGGATGGAAGCTGTCCAGAGGAGGGCAACTAAAATGGTGCAGGGTCTGCACCGGAGGACATATGAAGAGTGACTTAAGGAGCTTAATATGTATAGCCTCGAGGAAAGTAGGGAGAGGGGAGACATGATAGAAACTTCAAGTACCTCAAGGAATCAACAAAGTCCAAGAGGGTAGCATCTTTCAAAAAAAGAGGTGCAAGAACAAGGCACAATTTGAAGATAGAGGGGCGGCTCAGAGATAATTTAAGGAAGTATTTTTCAAGACAGGGTTGTGGATGCATGGAACGCCTTCTGGAGGAGGTCGTGCAGTCAAAAACAGTGGTGGAATTCAAGCATGCATGGGACAGTCATAAGGCAATTCTAGGGGTGGGGGTAGGAAGAAGTAGGCTGCTGGTTAACTAGGATCTGCAGCTTATCCAGTAGGCAGGGAAATGGGCAGACTGGGTGGGCCAAGCGGTCCTTATCTGCCGTCAAATTCTATGTTTCTATGTTTCTATGTTATTGTCGAATTGGAGACCTATTAGTCTCCTTAATAGTGATTACAAAATTTTAGCAAAAATTTTGCATAATCGCCTAATAAAGGTAGCGGAGTCTTTAATTCATCCCGCTCAGATGTGTGCTATTCCCTCTCAAAAAATTAAACATAATTAATTTTTGTTGAGAGATCTTTTTGAGAGTAGTAAATTTAATACTCATCCAGGCCTAGTGACAGCTTTAGATCAGACTAAAGCTTTTGATAAAGTTAGCCATTCATATCTTTTTTATATATTATTACAATATGGCATTCCTAAGACATTTGTACAGTGGGTTATTTTGCTTTATAGTCAAGTGGCTCTAATTCCTATAGTTAATGGAATTTTTGGAAATGAGATTAGCATAGGTAGAGGGGTCAGGCAGGGCTGCCCATTAAGTCCCCTATTGTATGTATTTGTATTAGATCCTGTTATTAGGAGAATTAATTGGGATCACAGCATAACTGGACTTTCTCCAGCTTCTCAGTTAGAAACAGAAAAAATTACAGCTTATGCTGATGATGTGACTCTCTTAGTAGCAGATGTCACATCTTTGAAAAAAGCATTGGAGGTCTTTAATTATTTTGGACATTTTTCCGGGGCACAACTCAATATGGATAAGAGTTTTGTTTTATCTTTAAATTCTATGCATCCTAATCTAAATGATTGTTTAGGTATATCTTTTTCGGTTTTACCCAGAAAAAGTTTAGGTATTTGGTTTGGGCATGGAGATATGGCCACCTATAATTGGGAACAGCAACTAATTCTGTGGGAAAGTAAAGTTAACCTATGGAAACATTGGAAATTTGGGGAAAAAAAACGGATTTTGGTTATAAAAATTTTTTTATTGCCAATATTTCTATACTTAAGTTACTTTTATCCACCACCGGTTCATTTAGAAACAAGAATATACAGTGTTTTTTTCCAAATGCTATGGGGTAATAGGTTGAATCCTGTAAAAAGGGATATTACATATCTTCCTATTAAAAAAGGGGGGTTGCAGATGGTAAATCCTGTGTTTTTTTTACCACTCTATTTTCTCATTTTCTTCTTTTAGTTTTATATGGTCTGTAGCTAGCTCAACATGGCAACATTGGGTACAGTTCCTATGGCAGCGGTATTTCACGAAATGGTCTTTGCTACCTCCAAAAGTATTGGGCTCAGATAATCTTCCTGGTTATGGGATTCTGTCTTTAAAGAAACTGCATCAATGGAAAGTATCTTTCCAAAAATTACTTTCTTTAAATAGGAAAACCTTTTATACATATATCGTGCATGAAGTTCAACATATAATACTTATTTTTCCAAATTGTATGCCTACTAGAATGCCTTTTGCATTACATAAACTGACGGATTTTAGACTACCCGTGCAGACATGGGATATTGTATGGATCTCAGTTCAGGGGAGATTAGGAGTCAGAGGCAATCTGAAATATAAACCACAAACTGAGAGATACTGTCTTAGACCCACATGTATTAATTTAGAAGAAAGCCAGTCTCATTTTTTTCTAGAATGTACAGAGAGTAAATTGTTTTGGAATGCAGCTGCTATCACTGGAATATGCCAAATCTATCTCCACTCTCCTATGGCACCCTGGTTCTAGGGGATTATACAGGGGTTTGGAATAAATATCATAAAAGCACTTTAAATGTGTTTGTTGCACTTCTTCAGTATTACTTATGGAAAGCCAGATGTCAGTATATATTACAGCAACAGCAGGTTTTACATTCAGTTTTTATTTCACAAGTTGAGGCAGGGATGTTTCAAATTAAAGAAAAAGATTTTTGTAAATACACTGTAGAAAAACTAGCGCATTTTTGGAGTTTTTTCCCTTTTTGATTGTATCTAATGTTTTTTGAATGATTGTATTGCATTTGTGATTTCTTTATATATATATATTGACTGTAATCAACGATATGAACAATGTTGAAAGTTTACTTGTTTATTTCGTGATGTTTTGTTTATTTTGTTTAATAAACTTTCCCTACTCCATGGCAGTGGGTGCTGTTCCGCTGCTACAGGGATGAAGGAACCCAGTCCAAGGACGATGGAGTTGGGAGAAGGTTGTACTACACAGAGCTCACAGGCACATGAGATAGTTGAAAGAAACTGTCCTATAATCATGATGGGGGTGACTGAGCAAGTACAGGTGCCAGTACATGACTTAAATGAAGCAGAGCTGAGATTAAAAAGGAATTGGAAGAAAAACATAGATATTTGTTTACAATGCTTAATGAAGCTGAAAAATAATTCAAATTGAACAAAGGCAAATTAGACAAAGAAAAAAAATGGAAAAGATCTGTATTAAGTCCAGGTACTGTGGTAAAAAAGGGAACTTTGCTCTTTCTAAATCTGAAGACACTGAACAGTCTGATAGTACTTTCAGTTGGCAACAGCAGCAGGACTTACAGGATTTTCCTTGTACACCCCAACAATCTGAATGGACGCTGAATAAGGCTCTACAAAATGTGAGATGGACTTATAATGAAGAAGCTAGACA
Source organism: Neoceratodus forsteri (assembly GCA_016271365.2). Taxonomy (NCBI): domain Eukaryota; kingdom Metazoa; phylum Chordata; order Ceratodontiformes; family Ceratodontidae; genus Neoceratodus; species Neoceratodus forsteri. Next base: position 984,701,276 of record CM057449.1, read on the forward strand.
ATCGGTGCCAGAACTGAGTATTCCCCTACCTGGCATTTCTGCTCAAAATTGCGGGACCAAATCTCCTAATTCAGATGTATTACAGGAAAAAAATCCAGATGGATGGTCAGTGAATGACAGCAGGAAACACCACTGATAAGGCATGCAAAATAGCAGATCTCTTTGATGATACTGCGTCAGATGCTATTCAGTGTCAAACCATTGCTCTGAATGAGAGTGAAACACAGGCCACAGAAGGTACGCCCTGCCAAACAATGCACTGGGAAAGTCAAATTGCTGCTGTGTCTGTTTTGGGATTGTCGTCTACACAGACTTGGCTTGCACCCAGGCATGCTTTCTATTGCTTTATCTGATAATGAAGATGACATTCTAGATATGTCTGATTTACATTCAGATAGCTCCTTCAGTCCCATAGCTGCCATATGGTGTCGGAACCATCCATTGCTAAGCCTGATACAAAATGGCCACCAGGAATTAAAAGAAAATCTACATTTTCCCTTTTACAAACTTTACAATATGAGTTTTTTTTTGTTTCAAGATATCCGTTTACATACCTCACAAGAAATAAGTCAGGTGACACATGAATGGTTTTAGGGAGAATCATACTGGTCGATTGGTATGGACCAGTTCTCAAGAGTAGGTGTCGGTTTCACCACACAGCAGGTTATTTTACAAAAGCTGATGGAAATTGAGCCAGGTCGTACATTGATACTTGATATTATGGGCCCTATTACAAGTCACATGGTGCAACTCAAGAGCGTATGTGAGTTGCACCATACAGAGCTACATCAGGGATCCTGCGCTGTATTCCAAGACAGGCAGGGTCCCTGGCAGCTATGTCCCATGACTTGCGGCAGCCACAGGCTAGTGCCACAGGAATGGTGCAATGGACATGGGTGCCATCCCAAAATGCACCCGCAATCACCTGGTGGCATTGGGGGCTGGCCAGATGGCACAGGCTTTTGGGGGGCAGTGCAGTAAATGGAACCCAGCAGGTCTCCAACATTCAAGGTGGGGCATGACTGTGCTGGGGGGATGTGCAGCAGAGCTATGTGCTTCCCATGGCACTACAGGGGGGCATCCATCATTTTGCTAGGACGGACTCCCCTTAGACCACCTCCATAGTGGTCTAACTCTGCAGTGCCATAATAGGTCTTGGAATTGCATAGGTGGGTTATGGCAGCTGTCATTTCAGAATAGGGCACAGTTGTTGCCATAACCCATCCTTGCACCATGCTGCAGCAGGTTGCGGGCATAGTGGGTGGTGTAGTCCACCTTTGGTGCAACCCACATGTGGCATGGTGCAAGCCGCATTTAGGAATCATAACTTGTGTATCTCATGGTGCAAGGTGCCATTTATTCCATGGGGTTCAGCGTAAATCACCTTGCATCATGCGCAAGTCATCCTGGAATCGGGCCCTATGTTTCATAACCTGGCGTGCCTTATAGTCAATATTTATTGTCCTCAAACTAAAGTGATGCGTATAGCCCTGCTACAGAAAATTCTACCTTATTTGTTCACCAGTAGACAAGTATTATGGGGGGATGGGTGACTTTAATATTAGCTTGAAAAAAACTGGTACTTCCAACAAAAATATATATTGTGATTCAGCAGCTTTACAAAATATTATACGTCAGGCTATATTGAAAGATGCTTTGTTCACTGATACTGCTATAGTTCCGAACACATTTTTGAAAGGCAAATTGGCCCCTAGAATAGAATTTTGGTTCATTTCCCAGGATTTGCCTATTGTTTAGATGGAGATGACTCCTGTGGAAACTTCTGACCACTCTAATAGGAATCCACATTTCTTCATTCACCCCGAGAGTAGCGGGTAGAGGCTCTTGGAAACTGAACACTGGTCTCTTAACACAATAAGAGGTGCTAGATGATATTAAAATTATATTAAATGATAGGAAATCAGTTTTTTTTTATATGACTCTATTATACCTTGGTGGGAAGACACAAAACTGTGTTTAACAGATTATTTTAAGCAAATACTGAAGCATCAGTCCCTCAAAATATATCAGGTGTATTTAAAATTGCATCAGAAATTGCATATGCTGCTATCTTTACAAGTGATTACTAACACTGATGTCTCTGAACAGATAGCTCCATTAAATCAGAAATGTTTATGTATCAATATGATAGACAAGTCACTATAGAGAAAGAACAAAAATCTGGGATGCAGGACAGGAAAGAACAGACCAGCCCTTTTGAAGATTTTAGAACTGAGTATCTACTAAAAAAAAAATGTCATCACTTCAGAACTCAGCTGGAGGAGAAGTGGCAGATAATGTTGGAATTATGACCCAGTTGGAAGCTTTTATTACTGAACATTTTGGTGCTACAGAATCCAAAACAAATCACATGCGTACCTTACTCAATGTAGCAGCCCCCCCCCCGCTTAAAAGAAGATCAAATTTTAAAACTGATGCTAGAATTTTCTCTTAATGAACTAGGTATAGTGATTACCTCCTTGAAAAATAATACAGCACCAAGTTCAGATGGTCTCTCCTGTGAACTGTATAAATTATTATGGGAACATATGGCCGCAGAATTGCTTCAAAGTGTTTAATGCCTTTTTAGCAGAAGATATGATTACTGAAAGTATCTATAGGGGATTAATGATTTTTTTGTTTAAAAAGGGTGACAAGAAACAAATCGATAATTGGAGACCTATTGCCTTATTAAATTTAGATTTTAAAATTTTTTGCCAAATTGTTAAGTAATAGATTAACAAAAGTGGCAGTAGATCTGATTCATCCATCAGAATGTGTCTCACTACCACGGCAGAATATAAAGGATGCATTTATTTATTTATTTGCTTTTGGTAACTGAGTAAGTGCACTAGACAGAACTGCCTATTTTCAGACACGACCCGGTAGAGTACAAATCAAGGAACAGGTAAAAAAAATATGTATTTGACAAAGGTTCAATACAAGACATTTCAGGATACATTATGAGATTTGATAAAAAAAAAGCCTTTGATCAAGTATCTCATGATTATTTATGGTTGGTTTTGCAGGCTTGTGGTAGTCTGACATTTTTTTTTAAATTAGGTACAGATATGTCATGCCTTGGCATATGTTAGACCATTTGAGAATGGCTGGTTAGGTAAAAAATGCTTAATTAGGAAAGGTGTGCTACAGGGGTGCCCACTAAGCCCATTGTTGTATATGTTTTCAATAGACCCTGTTATTTGGGTTATAAATAAATCAACTAATATTTAAGGTGTTGGTTTACCCTTTGCTCCTGAAATAAAGTCAATTGCATATGCAGATGATTTATGTCTGGTAGTAAAAGATGCCCCCACTGGAGCCATAGCATATGGGGTGTTGAAAAGCTTGTTATGTATTATAGAATCAGGAATTAATTCAAATAAGAGTATATGCTTAAACATATAGAATATAGGAATTCTGGAAGATGATATCTGTAACTTGACAGTGGCAACTACACCTAAGAAAACTTTAGGTATTTTGGGGGGGCCAGGAGATAGGGCCATTTATAACTGGAAACAGTGTTTAAATAGAGGTAGAGATAAAGGGCAGGATTCACGAAGGGTAAATGTTAAAGTATCCCTCTGCAACTGCCATTGTGGACTGGAATCATCCGCAGCTGCAGCTGTACCGATTCATAGCCATGGCAGTTGCAGAGGGTGCTACGGCAGGTTTCACTGCCCGTAGCAGTCTCCCACAGCTGCGGTGCTGTCCATGACAACAGCATCCGCAAGCTGCCGTATTCCATGGAGCCGGTCGTACTCCAGCTCCACCTATGTGAATACCCGCACCTGTGGGCAACCTGCGGCTTCATAAGTGGGTTCCCACTAACGCTGAGGTTTTCCTACAGCTGCAGGTCCTTCTCCCCCCTTCGTGAATTGGGCCCAAAGTATCCAGGTGGAATACATGGCGTATGGGAAAACTTAAAATAATTTTTTTAATTAAATATTTTTTGATTCCCATTCTTCTTTATACAAGTTATATTTTTCTTCTGTCTAGGTGTTTGGGGACAGCATTATTGGCATGTTTTTTTATTCGTTTTTGTGGTAGTCAATTTAACCTGTGAAGAGAAATTTTTTGTATCGAGAAGTTAAAAATGGTGGGGTGGGGATGCCGAATCCCCTTGTCTTCTTTTTTACTATGTTTTTTTACACAAATATTATTCCTGTTATAAATAAGATGCAAAAGCATTGGGTCTTATGAGTTTCCATGGTGTTAAAGCATATTTTAAATGAATGGGAACTGAATACTTTTATTCATAAAAATAAGATAGTATAAGCTGTCTTCATCATGGTCCCTAGTGTTTGATTACATTAAAAATGGAGGGGGAGGGTGTATAATGAGATGCAAAAATTACTCAAAATATTTGTATACTGATATTTTGGGACAACATTTTTTGGAACACCCCTTTTCCTAGATGCATATAACAGAATATACTTCTATATCAAAGCAATTAATGGACAAAAGAATCCCAAAACAAATATGGGATATTGTTTGGCTAGGAGTATATGGTAGGGTGAACACTAAGAGCAATCGCAAACATAAAACCATGGTAGAGTGATATTGTTTATGTCCCACCTGTATTACTCAAGTGGAATAATGGACCTTTTATATTTGGAATGTCCTTATATTTTGGAATTTTTGGATCTGCTTAAGGAAAGATGGAATGTGTCCTACAGCTCAACAACTATATTTTGGAATTTATCCTTATTCATGGTCTTCGTATAATGTTAGTTCACTACATGTGATTGTGACATTTTGTTTTTAAATTGGATTTGGCAAGTTAGGTATCGGCTCATTTTTCAACAGCAACAGATTACTGCTGAGGAATTGTATTTTATTTTTCTTAAAGACCTTCAGAGAATTAAGTCTGCTGAATCTAAATTGGTAGATAAATTATTACAGTGGAAGAGATATTGGAAAACATTTCCCTAGGTCTAAGGTTGTAGTCTTTTTTTCTATACTGCAGGCATTCATGAATTAATTTATTTGGTTAGTTAGTTATTGTAGTAATAAGAAATCAGTTTTATGGTTTTGGTGGTTTAAGAATTTTTATGGATCTTTTAAGTTTTATTTTTGTGTCCTGATTTATGTAACACTGATTACTTATGAAATGATTTTGCTCTGGTTATGACAATTATATTGGTTTATGAAGATTTAATAAAAAAATCCCCTAGTCTTTTTGAGAAGTGCCATGGGATCTTTAACATCCACCAGAACTGGCAGATGAGACCTTGGTTTTAAAGTCTCATCCAAAAGACAGCACCTCAGGAATGCAGCACCCCCTCATGTAGCAATACAGTCTCAGTATTGGGATTTAACCCAAATGCCTGGTGTGGGAATAGAACCCATAGCCTTCTGAGCTTCCGGCCTCAAAGGCCAGTGTGCTATCTGCTGAGCCACAGACACTGATAGTGGAGCAGTCTAATTTCAGGCTACAAATTAAACCTTCATAAGACCACAGTATACCCATTGTCACCCTTAATCCCCAAAGCAGAAATCCTGGCTTTGGGTCTGCGGTGGGAAACCCACTCCATAACATTTTTAGGAAATAAGCTCTCTAGGGTCCTTTCTAAACTCAAAAAATTAAATCTTGACCAAGTGGTCAGGCAACTAGAAGTGGATCTCTAACACTGGCAGCATATTCTAATGTCTCTTGGGGAAGAGCTAATGTTCTCAAAATGGTAGCCCTACCCCAGATTAATGTACCCCCTTTCGATGTTATGTGTTGTTCTTCCAACGGTATGGTTTAATAAAGTTAATGCACTTTGGTCCAAGTTTTTATGGCCGGAGAAACCCCCGTGCTTTTCTTTGGGTAAGCTCTGTAGACCCCAGGAACTGGGTGGCCTACAGCTACAGTACCTCACCTATTACACTATTATTTTGCCTGCCATGGTGCCAGGTATTTTCAATGTGCCTATCAAAGGGAATAAAATTCTCAGAATGCAGTGTGGCTCGATTTAGAAAGAAATAGAGTGAGATTTCCTTATCCACTCTGCTATATACTTCTGTGGTAAAAATACTCAAGTCTTTGAGAAACTCTCCTATCGGATGGTCAGTAAGAGCCCATTTGCAGTTGTGTCACATTTTTCATCTGTAAAATCAGATAGATTTGGGACAGCCGTTCTTCTATAACCCTAATATTACCAAAGAGAAAAAAACAATTCCGTCTAGTATATGGGTGGGCATTAATATATCCACTCTGGCAGAATTTGTAAAACAAGATGAGATTGTTTCATTTGGAGAATTTAGACAAAGGTTTCACCTTCCAGCAGATCAGTTTCTAAGATTTTCCCAGATAAAATACAGTCTGCATGCCCTTCTGGGGAAGTCGCCTTGGCACTCAGAGTTCAGCCTGTTCTTTGGGACTTTATTGTAACTGCCCATTTTAAATAGGTTAATATCTAGGATTTATAGAGAGCTCAACTCTCGATTTTGGATAACATGCTGTCCTGGAGCCTTTTATTGGCAACAGGTTTTGAATTTGAATTATGACTTAGTCTTGTGGACCTCTATTTGGAAGAATAATTATAAATACATTAAACAGGACATATTGCATTTGGTGCAATTTAATGTATTGCACAATTTATATTACACACCTTCTAGAATGTTCACTATGGGTAGAAGGAAGGACCCTCTGTGCCATAGGTGCTCCCAAGCAGGTGGTAGACTATACCATATGATATGGGCATGTCCCATGTTGGGTGATTTTTGGAATTTGGTTAAAGGCTATATACAGTAGCTTCATTCCTGGGCCCCACAGACTATTTCACACCAGAAATGTGTTTATTAGGAAGGTTTGATGTTATTAAGCATAGTTCCTAGAGAGCTGCTATGGTGGCTATTGTGGGAATTACTAAGTTAATATTAATGCGCCATTAGAAGATGGAAGAATTCTCCTCTATTAGGGAATGGGTACAATAAATGTTAACCACATTAAATGCAGAATGGGCAGTGGTTATGACCAGTCATAACCTACAGCATGTTTAGTCTGTGTGGAGCTCTTTTATCATTTTGTTGCTGGGAGGTGAGGTCTAAATTAGCCAAAGCCTAAAGTAGGTCAGTCTAACTTTGTTCAGTATGTACCCTCTCAGGGGTGTCGGCAGGCATACGCACTGTATGCAGCAGAGTACAGTAAAACAAAATCTGGCAGGGGCAGCAAGTCAGGCAGGGGCAGCAAAAAGAGGAAAGCATGGACGTTGTGAGTCACATTGTGTCTGTCATGCTGAGCCCTTTTGCCTTTGTTGTTGTTTGTTTGCTATGGGGCACTGATGCCAGCAGCCAAATACACAAACAAGAACAACTTACCAGGCAGGCAGAAAAACAAAGGAAGAAGGATTACAGGAGGAAACTGATTACTGTACTTGAACCCAGACATGGCAAACGGGGGTGCAATGATGTGGCGTGGCAGCACATATTTTGGTTTATATTTACATAATGGGGGTGCGGGGGCAACAGTGCATCAGTTTTGAGTACAAGTTTAAAATTCCTGGCTACACCCCTGTTTAACCCTCTCCACAGAGGAATCTTTTTGAAATGGATTTTTAGATGTTTAGTTAGGTGGTTTACTACAGCTAAATATGAATCCACTTCCAAATGTTAGCACACTAGTTTGCATCTGCCCCCAAGGGTGGAGGTGGGGAGGGGGGATATGTAGGTATAGGTTTTGGGGAGAGGGACAGTATAAGTCTATATGATGTGATTTTAGACCATTCCAGGGGTTTATAATAGTATTTAGTATACATAAGGTTTTGTTTGGTGTTTATCTGTTATTCCTGACTGTTCTGCTGAACTTTACTTGTTGTTGTATTTCTTATATGTTTAATAAAGTTTATTGAATTGCAAAAAAAAAAAAATAAGGCTTTAACATACAAGTGCCTCCTGATCCCAAACTATTATAACACTACTGTGCTACCATAATGCTTATATTTGGGCTACGTTAAGACATTATATATTCAAAATTGCCTTAAAGCAATAGTGCAATGAAATTAGGCAAACAATATGACTTTACATTTTTTTCACAATAAAAGAGCCCAGGCCTCCTCCAGTTTTATTTGATCATAAAATGTTCTAGTTCCTCAAAAATCTGAGTATTTTATAAATGTTATAATTTAGTTTTTCTCAAGAAATAAAGATGACTGCCAAATTTGACTTCGACATAGCACTGTTGACTTGGCAATAGTTAATGATTGAGAAAATAATAAAAAACTCATAGGCCCTGATATTCAAACTGCGCCACAAAAGTGCACAACAGTAGGAGCAAGCACAAGTCCACTGCGCCCATGCACAATAAGTGCAATATTCAAACATTGAGCAGCTCAAGATGCGCCTGCGGCACACAACTGAATATCGTGCCAACTGTGCCATAGCACAACCAGGGATGTGCAATGGCGCAGGTCAGATGCGCAATAGCAAAACCAGGGATGCCTAGTGAAGCAGGGCAGCAGTGCAACAGCACAACCAGGGATGTGCAGGGACAGGATGCAGGGGCCCACCACCCATGGTAGGGCTGGGCAGAGGAGCACTCAGCAGAACAGACATCACCCCCTACACCCCATGCACCACACAACTGGAGGAGAGCAGAAAGAACCAATGGCCCAGGGACACCAGCAAGAAACCCATCGACATGGCACAGTGCACCAGCACACCCCCTTGCAAGCTGGGACCATCACACATGGATGCCCATCCACCCAATGCCACACCAACCGACCAATGCAGAGCACACCCTGCACCATGATCCCCATACACCCTGCCCAGGAGTTACGCCCAACAGTGCAGGACACCCCAAGCATGCCACCACCCCCACTGTGACAATACAACCCTCTGCACCACAGAACCATGCAAGGCAGCCCCACCATGAGCACCCAACAGCGGGAAGCATTAGCAGACAGCGAAGCAATGGCTGCAGACACAATGCCATCATGCATGTCCCCCTCCCAGGTAAAGCTGTGAGGCCGATCATGCATCAGCACACAAGGTACCACACACGTGACAGGACATTCCCCGGAACCCATCACCAGTGCCGCAGCACCCTGCCCACCCTCCCAAGGACACACCCCATCCCAGCACTGGCCACAACAGCCAGTGCAGACACCCACAGTGTTGCATGGAAGCATGCACCACACAGGATGCAACAGAGTGCACAGACAAACAACCAACATACCCAAGGGCACACCAACACTGGGACACAGTAGCGGGTCAACCAAGCCCCCGGAGTGTGACCACAGCAGCTGTGTACACATGGCAAGAACCTGTCCACAGCACAGGTGTGCCAGCAACCCTGTGCAGGCACCACAACGCTGTACACCACCAGCATGTGGCTGGAGCACAAGTGGCAGACAGTGGAGCACATCCCCTGCAACAGGAAAAGGTGACAACATCCAGGTGGGACAACAACAGCGGGTGCAATAGTGCCACCCAAGGCAGATGTGCACCACACCAGTGACAGTAGGCAGCACAGCATCGTGCTGGGTACAGTGGCAGTCCAGCATGGGCAGCCACCATTGACATGCCAGCGGATAGTGCAGGTCACAGACATGCAAGGGTGGCAGCTGCACAGGCCATGGATGGCCTGACAGGTGCACCATGGACACAGCACATGCACCTTGTACCACTGCACACAATCATCCAGTGCACAGGGAACAACACACAAACCACAGACAGTGACTGAGAGCTCGCCCACACCACACTTGCCCCCTCACGGACACACACACACACAGCCATATAGCACTACTCCGACACCATGCATCACTGCAGCTGAGCACCATTAGCCCACTGCAAATCAGAGACCACAACAGTAGGCATAACTAAACAAATATATTATAAAAGTGGTAACACAACTATGTACAAATATATACATTTGAAAGGGGTGAGGGACACAAACAGTGTGGAGGTGGGTAAGGGGCAGGGGTGAACAAATGGGAGATGGAAGGAGGGGGGTGTGAGGGTGGCTCCATGGGGCTTTCCAAGATGTAACTACAGTCCATCTTCAGCGGGAGCCCCGCTCCCCGCTCTTGTGGTGCCTCCTGTCATGATGACGCCTCACTCTGTGGCACTCCAGCCTTTTGAGGATGGCCAGAGAGGCCCTGGCCACCTGCAACAGCTCCTGCAGTGCACACTTCACATGTACCAGCCACCATCCACCTAGGACAAGGGAGCAGAGTCAATAGGCATGAATGCACAGCCTCCTGCAGCCCACCCATTGTGCATGGCATACAGCCATGGGACACACCCCTGTGATGGCGTGCAACCACCCACAGTGATCATGTCCACAAGACCTGCCCAGCCAGGTGCACACAGCCATGCGGACTGCTGCACACACCCACCGCCCAAGTCCCAAACAGCACCACCATGGCTGTACAGTGACATGGCTTTGCGGTGCAAAGGCAGTGGCATAGCCATGTACCCGGTGCATGCAAGGACCACCATTGATGCACTCCCAGACATGCAGTGCCACTGGACAGTGCTGGCTATACCATGTTGCGTACATGGTGTGGTGTCAGTGGATGGTGGCCATGCCCCGTCACCCACCCTGCTACACAGCATGCACAAAAAATCCTGGATGTAAGGCACTCACCATCATCAGGCTGGTCCCGGCGCTGGGCTGGTATGGGTGTTCTGGCATCTGGACATGCCTCATGCCACAGCTGCCCCTCCCTGGCACACCGGTGCTCCTCAGGGCCTAGGGTGCAAACATGGAGAGAGGAACATCAGTACAATCCAGTAGCAAAGGCCCCCCACCCCCAGGTGTGTGCGATCCCACACAGCCATATCCATCTGCCCCCCACCCCTATACCACCACCACCACGGCTCACACTTGATGGACCCCCCTTGTGCTGGACACATGCCCACTGCAGTACCCGTATGGATGTAACCAGTGTATGGATGGGGCACCTACCTGGCCGTGGAACTGCCTCCCTCCTGGCATGTGCCTGCAGATGGGCTAGCCTGTCCAGGTCCCTCTGCTGGAGGTCCCCATACTGGTGCCTGCACTGCTCTGCTGTGCGCTGGATCCCCATCACCTCCTCCAGGGCCACCGCCACCTCCTCCCACATGGCACTCCTGGCCCTGTACAGGGGTGCCTCCCCAAAGAGAGCAGCAGCATGGGGCTCAACCAGGGACACGAGGTCAGCCAGTTCGACCTGGATCCAGATTGGTGCCCGTCTCTGTGCCATCTTTCTAGCACTGAGTATCAAAATAGTGCTCCGTAGCACACATCCGCCACATGGAGATGCTGCGCGGTACTGGAGGTGAACCTATGTGGACACAGGGCGCCTAGGGGGCAAAGGTCAGCACAGGATCAGGGGTCCATCGTGCATGGACCACCACAGTGTGATTGGTACTCACCATGTGTAGTGCGGTAGGGCACCTGTGTGGCACTTCCTGTAGTGGCCTACCGCGTTGTCGCACCACGGTGCTTACGGTGCCCCGGTGCAAGAGCGCCATACATGTGAACAATGCACTAGCACCACTGGCACAGTGGTGGACATGCCCTGCACTGCCTTCTGCACTCAGCACGTCAGCAGCATGGCAGGCATCAGAGTCAGCACCACGGCATGCGCCATTTGGTGTCTACTGTGCATGTCACAGAGCTGCACCCTTGCCTGAGCACGTTCAACACAATTGCGCAAGGCGCAACAGCACGATATTCAGCCAGCATATGTAAATCAGCTCATCAGCAAGTCAATGGCGCAGCTACTGCATTAACATCCACTTAAAATTGAGCCTCTCCTCATTTGGATGCGTTGCGCTATATAGATGTGACATGGGGCTGCAGAGGCCATAGTCTGGTATTGCAGTCTATTGTGGTGAGTTTCATGCTGTTTGCAGTGTGGACTGTGGTGTGTGGGACATGCATGGGACTGCACAGTCAGAGGTAACACCTGTCATTCCCACAGGATCAAAGATGACTGAATGTGAGGTGGAGGAGGAGGAGGAGGAACAGAGACGTGGGAGTTGGAGGATGCCCAACTTTACCAAGGCAGAATCAGATGCCCTGTTTGAGGCCTACCTTGACCAGGAACCGCTGCTCAGTGGACAGCGGGGAACACCACAGGCCCATGCTGCGGCATGGGGTGAGGTGGCGTGTGCCATCAACCAGCATGGCAGCCACCAGCAGTCCGTGCATGAGTACAAGAAGAAGGTGGGCACAGACAGGAGGAGGATTAAAGATAAGGTGGCTGCCATCAGGGCAGCACAGGCTGGGACTGGTAGGGGACAGCCGGCTGTGCAATGCCTGACACCACAGGAAGAGCGGGTTGCTAGCAGAATGCGGCGTTGTGCCCTTGAGGGTGTTTCAGGTGGTGGCTTCCAGATGGGTAGTAGCCCATCACTGCATGGTAGGTCCTGATCTGTCACTGTGGGGTGGGTGGGGGGAATGCCACAGGGTAGGGCAAATACATTAATGCTACTGTGTTCCCTTACAGCTCCTGAGCATCCACATGGGTCAGCGGTGGTGGGCTCATCCACTGAGGGCAATACCCTGGACACAGAGGAGGGCCATCCACCTCCACAGGTGTCCAAGGGTAAGGACAACAGTGGGCCCGCCTGGCTGTCTGGACTGATGTTGGTGGAGTTAGTGCAGAGGAGGCCCTGCCCGTGTCCCAGCATGACAGCGTTCATGGATGCCAGCATGTTGAGACTCAGACTGGTGCCAGATCCATCACTGATGATGATGGAGCTCACATCATGGACAGTGATATGTGTGGGCCGCAGGATGGCCGCAAAGCAGGTAACAGCACGGGCATAGCCATGGGTGGTGCTGCCATGGAGGCCTGCGTGACATCACAGTCCCAGCCTGTGCCTGTCTGCGCCAGGGGGCAGCACTGGTGTGCGTCCAGGACAGTGGGGCTGTTGTGGCCTCTGCCATGGCACCGTTGAGCCCTGGAGAGCGGTGGCCAAAGGGGCAGTGTCAGCAGTCGGCCAATGGCAATGGGGGGACAGTGTCAGGGGCAGTGTCAGTGCACCACCTGTGGGTATGCCCAGGCATGGCCTGGTGTGCAGCACCCAACCTCAAGGGGTGCTGCCCAGCATGGCCGCGAACACCATGAGGGACAGCATGCCGATCAGGTGGATGACCTTTTAGATGAGCACACCTACATACTCCATGAATCAGTGGATCAGAAGTTGTGGCTTGTGATGGCGGTGGATGCACTCAGTGCAGTCCTGTGCTAGGCAGAGGAGCGGCGCAGCAGGGACACTGGTCTGCTCCTGGCAGGAATGGACCGGCTGCGGGAGGATGTGACCAACGCCGCTGACAGGCAGACACAGGCATTCACAGCTGTCATGGCCACAATGGGCACACAGTTATTTGCCCATGTGCCGCAGACACTGCGCAGTGCCATGTCCACCCCCCGTTCCCGGCGTCATGCAACATGCTCCTTGTCGACACTGGGTTCAGCTGTGGGCATCCCGAGCATGCCTGGCGCAGGCATGTTCGGTGAGCTGCAGACCCCTACGCGAGAACGGTCACGTTCCCACAGAGGCACCCCTTGGGGACCATTGGTGCCACCCTATGAGGCCAATGGTCAGCCTGTCACAGCTGGCAGGTCCCAGCAGGGCTGCCCATGCATCCGTGGTGGCTGTGGCACTGTGCTGCGTGACTGACCTGTCTCCCACCATGGCTACTGTCTGATGCTGCCCTGTGTGCTGTGTGTTGTTCAACGTGCAATGCATGGGTGGGGTACCTGGCCCTGCACACACACACACACACACACAAACACGTTCCATGTGCATACCCTTCCGACTGCTGGCCACAGTGACATGTGCATGATGATGCCTGTGATGCACTGTCTGCCACTGCGCAATGGTGCCCAGCGTCTGACACACGCACAATGACAGGCACTGGGCATGGTGGTCTGTGGACATGTGTGTGGCTAGGAGTGGTGGTTGGGGTCGGTGTGCCTCCTACCCTTTGTGCATGTCTTGTGGTGTGTGTGTGTGTGTGTGTGTGTGTGTGTGTGTGTGTGTGTGTGCATGACCACGTGCTGTGTTAGGCCTTGCCCTTCCCTGACAGTGTGTGCGTTCCACACTCAGCCAATTCCCTTTATGACATGCACCCCTGGGGTTGGTCCATGCATGTATGTGGGTTGTGCCCTTGCCATTGGTGGTTGCACACGGCCCCATGACTTACCTGGGCTGATTGAAGTGCTCCTCTGTGATGGTGTCCCGGTGCAGCTGAGACATCTGGATCAGTTGGGGGTCCCTTCGACCAAGGTGGGGGCTGCCCATCACCATTTGCACCAACATCCTCATCATCCCCATCGCTGTCCTCCTCTTCGACCTCTACAGCTATCCCACAGTCATTGGCCATGTTGTACAGGATGCAACAGGCCTTCGAGGGGCTGTACTGTAGGGCACCGCCAGACATGTCCAGGCAACAGAAGCATGCCTTTAGCATCCCGAACATCCACGCTATGACATTGCATGTGGTGGCATGTGCCTCATTGTACCATTGCTGCGATAGGGTCGTGGGCCACCGGTATGGTGTGAGCAGTCAGGGACGGAGTGGATATCCACTGTCACCTGTGTGTAGAGGGTAGACATTAGTTTGGTGATCAGCGTCACCTGCCATGGGCCATCTAGGCCAGTACCCATGTCACCTCTGACTGTGCCCCTCCCAAGATCCATGTCTTTCTGTGTGATTTGCATATTCACCCACTAGGTGGCCAGTAGGGATGTCCCCACTCTTGAACCTGTGGCACAGGGCAGACTGGTGCCAGATGAAGGCATCATGTGGTCACCCAAGCATCGCACACCACCTGGCAGTTGATGCTGGCATAGCCCTTCTGATTAATGTACGCAGCATCTTCTGGACCAGGTGGTATGCGGATGGCCACATGGGTGCAGTCAGTGGCTCCAAGCACGCCAGACATATGTGCTACCCTATGGAACTCTTGTATGTGTGCTGTGCACTCCGCCTGTGTGCTGGGGAAACAGATGTACTCTGCAGCATGTGGCAGCAGTGCGCTGAGGAATAGTGTGAGTAGGCATGATGCGGCCAACTGGGTAATGCCTGTTGTGTCCCCTGTTGGTCTCTGGAAGGTGCCCATGATGAGCAGGCACATGACAGCTGTTACCTTTGTCTCCACTGACAGAGCATGGCTCCGTCACGTGGGTGCCTGCATCTCATCACTTCACAGCTCAAAGAGCCACCTCAGGATCACCCGGTTCAGGCGATATCGGCCCACAATCTCGGTTTCACTGTAGTGCTCGAAGCTAGTGTGGGCACGATACCACCTGTTGGGGGCATTCCACCGACAGGCCCTTCCACGGCCGCACCCCCCCTGCTGCCTGCCTTCTCACACCTCTCATTACTGCCTCCATCTGAATGGTGGCACTGGCCATGTCCCTGGCTTCCCCTCCCAGCAGCTGTAATCCCATTCCCCCACTGTCCTTTTTGCTACTCCCACTGCACCAGGAACACCTCCAAGATTTGGTTGACCTGCCCACTGCCACTGGCCTCAGTCCACAGGCTCCCCACTCTTGTCCTGTTGCCCTATGTTCCCAGGTGTGCCCTGTCCTGCTCTTTCCAGTCCCACTCACTGCTTCCCTGTCTTCTGTGGCTGTCACCTTTCTCTCACCTCTGGCTTCCCTGTAGTGTTCTTGTGCCTCTCTCTTGTTTCTTTTTATTTTGGATCATTTCCGCTATCGCGCAACTTCCACTTACTCCCCTATTGTGCATGGCGCAAGCTGTTGAATATCGCACTGCGCCATTTATTTACAGTTCCTCCCCTTCAGTTGTGCATGCATTCATTACCATTTTGGCTCTTGTGCATTTGCAATTTGGTAGCAGCTGGCTCCACTGAATGTCGCACAATGGTGCATTTTCGCGACTTATGCTGGCGCATCTCTGTTGTGCATGGCGCACCCCTTTTGAATATCTGGGCCATGGTGCTCAGCATGCAAGATACCTAGAAAAGTAGATTTGACAGGTATGCTAATGTTTTTATTAGTCTTAGCTGAAACTAGCTTTTTGGAAAAACATTTTTCATTGAATTGCTGCTTTGAGCATTTTAAAAAGATGCTAAATATTTTTTTAAACTTTCTTCTTATTGCATTTTGAAAAAAGTATCATAATAATACAGTGTCAAGTAGATATGAATAACAGATTTTAAATTTTAGTTTTGTGTCACTACCAAGGATCCCAGTTTAACCTCTCTCACTGATACATCACTGGAGATGCAGAACTGAATAGGTATTATCTACAGTATATAATGTCCAGGAAGCCTTATGAATACATAAGGCATGGGTCACACAAAAGTCCAAAAATTATGTAGTGAAAGGTTTCCTGTGACTGATATGGTTTGTTGCCCACTGCTCCCTAAAGTGTCCCCACAAAGACTGCAAGAAGGTATTATGAAACATTTAACTATAAACTTTACCTACAATGTCTACCAAATTTGTAAATGGCAATTTATAGAAATGGACAGCATACTTTTATATGGGAACCGCAATTAGGGTGTCACAATCAGTTTGCCCATCATGCAAGTGAACTGGATTTGGCAGCGCTCAGCAGGGATGGTGTCATACCCCTGCTCCATACACCTCTGACCTGGAGGTGATTATATTTAAGTACGTGGGGTGCGGGGATGAAGCCCATCCTTAAACAAGCAGAATGTTTCCTGGGGCATTGGGTGTGCTGGGGGTCAGGTGGCACAATTGCCGGGCATGATGTTCACCATCGGCATTGTGCTTGTGACCTAATAATGGTCATGGTTTTTTCTGTCCATGGTGGAGCCAATATGAACACATTTATTGAAGTATACACACATGTGTATATGCACGTGCACATGTGAGTGGGTGCATGTGCTTTGACCTTGATTTCCTTGAGACATGTGTTTTCATTGAATTGAAATACAGTATTAGATTATTTTTGTTTATTTATTTATTTAGTTTTTGTTGACCGGGTAAGTGCACTAGACAAATCCTGCCTATTTTCAGGCACGACCTGGGGGAGGGGGGATACAGATGAATGCCAACTGACCTTGAACCAGATGAAGCTGTTATTGGTATTTTTCATGAATGGAGGAAATTTGGCCATTGCACCGGGGAAATTCCCCCTGCTGTTTTCGAGAAGTGCCATGGGATCTTTAACATCCACCTAAACTATCACAAGAACAGGCAGATGGGACTTTGGTTTAATGTCTCATCCGAAAGACGGCACCTCTGGAGTGCAGCACCCCCCTCATGCTGCACTACAGTGTCAGTAGTGGGATATTAACCCAAGTGCCTGGTGTGGGAATAGAACCCACAGCCTACTGATGTCCTGGCATCAGAGGCAAGTGTACTACCTGCTGAGCCACTGACACTATTGGTTATGGTGCATTGATGTGTCTAGGTATAACTGGTTTCTAGCATATTTCTGGTAATTGTCAGCACAATCCTATAATCTGAAGACTACTTTAACTTCAACTATCAGAGATTTAGTACAGGCTTACTTTTAATATTTCTTTACTTATTTTAATTAGAAATAAATGACAGAGAAAGCACACTGACCCAAACACTCATTTCCAGGTGCAACCCTGGAGGGGGATTACGAGAGACAAAAATACAATAACAGGGCACATAAAATGCAAATCAACACAAATTATTCAATTCAGTGTGGGCAAATGGCAATGCTTAAAAATTACAAAGTATATAGACTACATGAAAAATGATAAATAATATAATACTGGTGTGAAATTGTACAAAACTAACAGGAAGTAAATTGCAAGAAGGGCCAGAAGCAAAGTCCTGGGTCTCATTTACAGTTCAGAGATGTGTGAAAAATAACCAGTAACTTGCATGCCAGCATGGGAATAGGTAAGCAATAATACCTGACAGGGTGGATGATATTGGGCAATACCGAACTGCCTAGGGGCATAATGAAGTGCAACACTGCAGGCGGAGAGCCTTATGGCCCCTGGAAGATCTGATATTGCCCTTACTGCCCACATTAGAGGGTATTATTGCACTTAGAAAATGGGCTACATGTAAGGTTTTTTTGTAATATTTAAGAATAAAAAAAATGATAAAAAAGATTAAAAGTTAACTTAAAGTTGCTTTTTGTAAAGTAGACCCTCTATTGCTATCTTCACCATTACATACCAGTAGAGGGCAGTGCAGCCTTTACAGTTGCATTGTTTTGCTATTGCTCTGTACAGCATGTACCTCCTTGGCTCCTGAATAATCAGCATGCCTCCCCCCCAGCTCCCCGAGTTCACTTGTGTTCATCTTTTTTTTTGTTTGTTTATTGTTTATGAGACTGCAGTTTAAATCCTGTAGTCTGGAACACTGGCGTGATAGGGGAGACTGAGTGTATGAAGAGATCTGATATTGTTTTGAGTAGCATGAGTGGAGGTAGCGTGACACAGAGAGTTACAGGAGTGGAGCTGGGGGTGAGACTGGGACATTCGGCATGATGTTTGGGGAGAGGCTGAGTGAAGCAGCAACAAAATAACAAAAAAAAATGCAGGTACAAAAGAAGTACAGTTTTTACATTTTCTGTGTGGCAGTTGGGAAGAGAGCCACTGTTACTCTGTCATGCTTTGTGGTGAGACCACAGACTTCAGACTGCTCTGTAGTACAGCTGTACTGATGGTATCATGGGCACAGAAAAGAAAGGTTTATTTTTTCATAATTAAAATAGTAGTGGCTGGCCGGCCTGCCAGTGCAGCAGTTGGATTTCTGCTTGCGATGCCTGCGACCTGGGTTCGGGAATGGACCCGAGTCGATGGAGGGCCAGCCAAGGGGAGAAGGATGGAGCATCCCATGGACTCCTCTCCTTCTCCAGGGAGGAGGGCGGGGAAGTGTCTGGCACAGGGAGGACCCCTGGCAGAAGCTCGGAGTCACTTAGCTACTGGTGCTCACACACATAAGAGGCGGGGAAGATGCAGGAGTCATTGCACATCCCCGCCTCCCAAGAACACCAGAAAAAGGGGGCAGGAGGGTCCTCCATCTCCATGAAGTCCTCCCTGGAGTTTCAATTAGCCACCATTGTCAAGCACTCCCTACTAGTTACTGGTCCTGCGGCTCTGGATAGGGGACCAGTGCTGTGGCCCCACCCTCTGGGGGGTAAGTCGTGGGTGACTGGGAGAAAGCTGGCAATAGATGGTAGGTGGACGTCTGGGGGCCATGATCAAGGTGAAGATTGACGGAGGTGCTGCCAGGCAAGACGTAAAAAATAAAAAAAAAAATAGTAGTGACTTTGTGATGGTTCACTACAGGATCACTCTGTGGTGGAGGTGATTTCTCTCAGGGGAAGGGTTGCCTTGCTCAGTCACCTGTTAGCGAGGCAGAAAACATGATGGCTGCTCTGGTTGAAAATTTGGGGTGCCCAAGAATGTCCAAGGTAATGGGACACCCGAAAGAGAACTTGTTTTTCAGCGGGCTCTACTGTAAGAATGTACCCCCGCTATGGCTCTCAGCTAATCAGAGAGCTCATAGTGTCTTGCCCATTTTCTAATAGGACAACAGGAAAGGGAGGGAAGAAGATGGAAGTGGGCTGAGAGTAGTGCTGGAATAAGTTTAAGTGTAGGAACAGGAGACAGTCTTTAGGAGATGTTTGAGAGAGAGAGAGGTAAGAGGGGGAGAAGCAGAGCTGAGGAAGAGGTAGATTGTTCCAGAAGGAGAAGAGTCAGATAGAGAAATCAGATTGACTGACAGATGTTTTCCAGCAAGGAGTAGAGAAATGAACAAGATCAGCAGAGCAAATAAGTGGCTAGGAGAGAATGTATGCAGATGAAAAAGCAGGGATGAAGGGAAGAGAACCAGCATTTAGAGAGACAAGCAAAGCAATGCAAGAGACAGGATGCAAGCAAGGAGAAGGGGAGGTTAAGGTAGAGAGAGATCAATTGTGGGTAGTAGGGATAGTCAGTAATGCACCAGCAGAAAGAGTCAAAAAAAGTGTCCAGTCTTGTTAGGGAGGACTTCAGGGCAGTGCCAGAAACCATATCAAAGTAGTCAAACACTGACAGGATCTACTTAAGGAAGCTTTTTTAACAAACTGGGAGAGGTAGGCAAGGCTTGTTGTGCAGCCCACCAGGATGAAGCTCAACTCTGCAGAATTCTGCAGTAGAGTTACTACAGCAAACAATGCAATTTCAATGGGAGTTAATCTCTTTTGTCATGCAAGAAACATGTGATACTGTGCTTCATTCTGGCAGGTTTCACTGTATGGGGCATCGGTTTTGAGGCAATGCTTTCTGAGAACAGCATCAGTACTTGAGTAGAAAATCAAGGTGTCTCTCCAGCTACACACTGAAGTACTCTAATTAAATTGGGAAACCTCATCAAGGGGGGGAGTACCATCCAGGGCATAGTAACTAAGTGGGAGCTGAGTATTGCAAACTTTTGGCTAGTACCAAATGACATGGATACTGTCTTTTTGACATTTAATACTAGCTGGTTTGATTGGAACCAACATTGGACAAAGCCAATGCTTTGCTGCAGCAATGATTACAGCTCAGTGATCAATGTACCAGAAGGAAAACAGTGGTGTCCCTAGCATACATATGAATGTTCGTTGTAATGCAGGCAGAGGAAAGGTCATTAAGGGAGATGAGAAAAATTATGGGGCCCAAGGTAAATCCTGGGGTTACCACAGAGAGGGTAGGCTGGAGTACACAGTGTCACTGACCTGAACCGGCTGGAGTTAGCCAGAAAGGCAGGAACCATCTGACTGAAGATTCAAAACATCTGGATCTCTGCAACTTATTAAGGAGTAGTGAGTGTGCCACCATGCTGAAGGCCTTTGCAAGATCAGTGCAAATGGTGGCAGTGATGTGACCCTGATCCATCTACTTCAGGATGGAATCAGTAATGTGGAAAAGGGAAAGGACTGTAAAGTAAGATTTCTGGAAGCCAGACTAGAAGGGAGGAAGGAAGGTGGAGGTATCTAAGAAGGAACTGAGGTGTGAGAGAACAAGTTTTTCTTGGAGCTAGCTTGGCAAAGGTAGAAGAAGCATGATGAAACTTTAGTTCCTGGTGACAGAGAAGTCACCGCCTTTGTGGTTGGAAATTACTTTGGTTTGTTTCCTCACTAAGGGACAGCACTGAGACTAAAGATGAGATTGAAGAGAGAGGTGAGTGAGGCATTAATGGCATGAACAAAGAGGTGCAAGAGTTTGAGGTCCAAGTCATCATGGGTGTGACATCTAGCAGTATTGAGGGAAAAAAGGTGAAAGAGGGTATTGGTGAGGTGATAGGTGAGAAGTAGAAATGGGGAGGGGGTTGAATGTGATTTTGATAGTCATTAGAAAAGAGAGGGGAAAAAGAGAAGTGTGAGAGCACAGCTCTAGCCAAGGTAAGACTGCGGATGTAGGTGGGGCAGTGTTTATAATAGCATGCTGAGACAGGAGACAGAAAGGGGGTGGGTGGTGTGCTGTAGGGGGTGTGGGGCTGCAGTATTCTTGGGAACAATGTGAGAGGCTAGAAAGTGGGGGAGTGAGGTAGGAGAGTGGTTTGCCTCCCAGGTGTGACAGCAGAGCACATGGGACTGAAGGTAGGCCCACTCACACAGAGGAAAGGAGGATGCAGTCCAGGATTGGTTCCTGGTTTAGGGAGTGACTGAGCTGACACAGGAGGGAGTCATCTTAGACATGGTATTAACAAATGGGAATCATGTCTAGGACATCACTGTAGAGGAGTCTTTGGGGAACAATGACCACCAGGCATTGTGGTTATAAATCAACATAGCGAAGACAACATCAAGCACAAAGACAAAAGTGCTAGGTTTCAGGAAGGCTGACAAGGATAGGATGCAAGGGATTTTTGAAGGGTCACCTAGCTAGCCTTGGGGAAGATATCAATGTGGAACAAAGATGTACAGTGATCAGTGAAGGGATAATGGCAGCCACTAACATATGCCTAAAACAGAAGGGAATGAATTCCAAAGCCAGGAAATCAAATTGGTTCAGCAAGGAGGTGAATCAGGCAGCAACGGATATGAGGGCTGCATATAGGAAGTACAAGAAGTCCCAGAAGGATGATGATGAGGGTGTCTACTTGAAGAAAGCTAATGAGACTTATAGGATAGTCAGGCAGACCAAGGCTAGGAAGGCGCTACAAACTGAAGAAGGGATTAAGGAGGTGAAGAAGGCCTTTTTCAGATATATCAGTGAGAAGAGAGACACAGACATAGGTATAGTGAAACTAAAAATGGTAGAGGAGTGGGTGAAAGGCAGTAAAGAGAAAGCAGAGGCATTGAATGAATACTTCTGCTCTGTCTTTAATAAAGAAAAGGATAGACCAGTGCCACAATGGAGGATAGGGGAGGAAGGAGAGGAGTGGGAACATGGTTGAGAACAGGATAATGGAGCACAGGGTAAGGAAAGGGCTCATGCCTCTTAAGGTGAACAAGTCTCCAGGGCCTGGATGGCATTCACCCAAGAGTGTTGAGGGAACTGGCAGCAGAGCTGGTGGGTCCGGTGGCAGATCTGTTAAATAGTTCTTTGGATATGGGGGTGTGGTACAGCAGAAGTGGAAAATCATGCATGCAATAGTGCTGCACAAGAGTGGGCCCAAGGACGACTCTGAGAACTACAGGCTGATCAGTCTGACCTGTATTGTGGGTAAATTGATGGAAACCCTTCTGAGCAAAAGACTAGTTGAGTTCATTGAAGCCGATGGGCTTCAGGATGAGTGACAGCATAGGTTCATGTCAGGGAGGTCCTGTTAAATGCTATAGCTTATACACCTACTGTACTTCAGACCCCATCCAGAAAAGTCTCCCAGTCCTTCTGCACTTGTGAAGGACTAGGAAAAGCAATGTAGCATCCCATATGCACAAAATGCACACCTGTGTGGCCCTCAGTGGCATCAACAAAGTGGGATGCATGCCCCCTCTGCACCCAGTCACAAGCTATAAGCACGTCTATGTTGGCAGCCAGGACAGGGGTGGGCACAGGGGTGAGGACACTGATCAGGGAAATCCACAAACCAATTTCTCTGAAAACAGGGGCATGCAGGGCCCATGGAGCTATGCAACCTTGGGGACTTCTATAACACTAGCTGGTCCACTGTGCAAGCTCCCTTGGACATCATTGTAGCCATACCAGAGCTCATTAAGTACAGCTTGTACCAGATTAATTGTGTGAGGGGGTGCAGTAGCTGTTCTCAAAATGAACTTGTTATACAGTCTGTTACAGTATATTTAATAATAGGATTTTACTTGAACATATTATGTCCTTGGGTTGTCACTTAGTGGGTGGGTGCCCCTACATCTGTGTTATTAGTTAGGGACATGGCAGTCCTTGGAGGATTGCTGTACCCCACCATCCTCTGCTCTGTGTGGAGCGGTGGGTCTACTCTGGTGATGGGATGGGAATGCAACAGAATGCTCACTTCCATGACCCATGCCACCTTTAACATGCCCTTGGTCCATCTGTGCTGGTGTCCACATGTAAGTGGAACTGGGAAATGGAGGCCTGGGGTTGTTAATTGCACCTCTGACCTTTAGTACATATCAGGGCTGGCTTTTTGGACAGAAACATAGAATCTGATGGCAGATAAGAACCAATAGGCCCATCTAATCTGCTTTATTTCCTTACCTGCTGACAAATAAATGTTGTAGATTCTACTGTATCTGCAGCAATTACCTCCCCATTTGTCTTGACAAGGTACCCCTATGTTTATCCCATGCAGTTTTGAATTCCCCCACTGTCTTTGACCCCAACCACCTCCACTAGGAGGCTGTTCCATGCCTCTGCCACCCTTTCCATAAAGTAGTACTTCCTCACATTGTCCCTTAGCCTCTCCCCTTCCAATTCCATGTCATGCCCTCTAGTTTTAGAGTTCCTCCTTTTCTTAAGGATGCTGTCCTCATGAACCTTATTTATCCCCTTCAGGTACTTGAAGATCTCTATCATGTCTCCTCTCTCCTTCCACTCCTCTAGGGTGCACATATTGAGCAACTCCAATCTCTCTTCATAAGTCCCCTGGTGCAGATCATGCACCATTTTTGTTGCCCTTCTCTGAACTGTCTTGATTTTGTCTATGTCCTTTCAGGATGTGGCCTCCACAACTGGACACAGTGCTCCAAATGAGGCTTCACTAATGACTTATACAGTGACATCACCACCTTTTTTCTTCTGCTGGAGATACTTTCCCTGTGTACCCCAGCATCCCACTAGCTTTCTCCACCACCTTGATACATTGTTTAGCCACCTCCAGGTCATCAGATATGATCACTCACAGATCTCTTTCCTGTTTGGTGACTGACAGTAATTCGCCACCCATCATGTAATCCTCCCCTGGGTTCCTGCATCCTCTGTGTATGAACTTGAACTTCTTTGCATTGAAACTCAGCTGCCATGCCTCCAGTTTAGCTACGTCCTTCCTCATCTTTTTCACCCCTACCGGAGTGTCTACCTTATTGCAGATCTTTGTTCCATCTGAAAAAAAGGCATACCTTCCCCTCCAGTCCCTCTGCTATATCACTGATGAAGATATTGAACTGGACTGGCCCAAGAACTGATCTTTGTGGCACCCTGCTGGTCACTCTCCCCTCCTTGGATTTTGCTCTGTTTACCACCACCCTCTGTGTTCTATCCATTAACCAATTTGCAATCCAGTCCCTCACCTTGTGACCCAATCCCAGGCTGCCCAGCTTGTTTACAAGATTCCAATGAGGAATGATGTTGAATGCCTTGCTTAAGTCCAGGTAGGCCACATCCACCACTCCCCCCCCCCGGGTCCACTACCCTGGTCACCCAGTCGAATAAATCGAACAGATTTGTTAGACATGACTTTCCTGATGTAAATCCATGTTGCCTCAGATCTTGTGCTCCACTGTTTTCTAGGTGATCCACTAGGTGTCTAAATAACTACTCTTCTAACTTTAAGGCTCTGGTATGAAACTTTCCAAGTTCTGGAAACACTCTGTGACTACTCCATGTGTTGTTTCTTCCAGTTGCCATTATCAATAATGAGTGACTTCTGTTTTGCAGCTAAAGCTGCCAGGTCAAGCACTTTTTCAACTGCAATTGAGAAAACATAGGGCCTGATTTTCAAAAGCCCTGAGAATGCATCAATCCTCTGGTGCACCAATTATATAGTGCAGGGGGCTTGTGGCATTCTCTCAGCACCAGTTGGGATTTTCATTCCCATGCATCAAATGTTGCAAGTTAGACCAGCTCCCCCCAGTCTAACTTGTACCATTTGGGGGAGCCTTTTTATGGGGCTTGCACCAAATATTTGTGCCATAGTGTCAGTGGCTCAGTAGGTAGCACACTTGTCTCTGAGGCTGGGAGATCAGAGGGCTGTGGGTTCAGGTCCCACATCTGCCACTTGGGTTAATATCCCAGTACTGACACTGTAGTGCAGCATGAGAGGGGTGCTGCACTTCTGAGGCGCCGTCTTTCAGATGAGATGTTTAACCGAGGTCCCATCTGCCTGGATTGGTGGTAGTTCAAGTGGATGTTAAAGAGCCCATGGCACTTACCGAAAAGAGTAGGGAAATTTCCCCAGTGTCCTGGCCAAATTTCTCTCATTCACTAAAAATACCACCAACAGCTTAATCTGGTTCAAGGTCAGTTGGAATTCATCTGTACCCCCCTTCCCCGGGTCATGCCTGAAAATAGGCAGAATTTGTCTAGTGCACTTACCCAGTCAACAAAAACTAAATAAATAAATAAAGTGTGGAAACTGTCACATCTATGCGTAATGTACTAACATCAAGTGCAGTTGCATCAGATGGGTTTGGTGCAGCTGTACCAAACAATGGAGATGACGCAGGGCTTGACATAAGCCCTGCATCAGCCTTTGAAAATCGGTCCTTAGTGTATACCACAATGGCCCCAGATGCCCCATTTAGCTACAATAGAACTGAAGCCAGAGCTTGAATTCGTGAATTCCAGATCTAGTTAGGAATGGGAAAATGAATAAAACTCAATACTTTCTTCCAGAGTCTGAGACACTTTCTGAAAACAGAATATTTCCAGAAACTATTTCAAGTTATGAGAGATTCTTATTTTGTTTAACAAAATACTTTCGTAGCTCAGTACACTTTAAAATCATATTTTCTAACAGAAGGCTGGAGTAAAAGAAAGACACAGATAGATGGGTGGAACTGACAAAATAACCAATCAGCAATGCTTTCACTGTGTGTGTGTGTGTGTGTGTGTACATGGGCATACATGCATGTATGTGTTCATGTTTGTTGTATGCATTGGCTATGCAATTACATTGGCTAAAATGCACTTTTGTTGAACTGTGTAAGAGATTTGTATACTTATGTACAGTTCATGCATCTCTTATGATTATAAGTGCCTTCTCGACTTCTTTAAGTGAGAGAACTGCAAAGTGATGCTAACTAAGTAACTGTGGCATAAAAAGGACTTCAGAAGGCACTGTTATAACCACAAGAGTTGTCCAAACTGTACATGTAAACATATTATAGATCATGTTGAAAATGCCTGCTTAAAAATGGAACTTGAAAGTGGAATCAAAAGATTTTACTTTATAAAAAATAAAAGAAACTTCTATGCAGGAAATGGCCAAAGCTAAGTGAACTTTGAGCTTTACAACTGTAGAACTGCTTCCATGTGAGAACGTCCTTATGATTAGGAGTGCCTGGAATATTTAGAAATAATTAATCTTGATTAGTTAAAAAATATGCTATGATTTATAATAGTAGTTAGAGCGATCTGTGGCAAAGCATTCAGTATCACTGTAACCATTTGTGTGAAAAAAATGATCTAATTGTCCCATGACTATAGTACTTATTTTGAAATTATGCCCCTTGTTTTTATTCATGTAATGGAGAGAAAGAATGAAAGACAGAAAAATGAGAAGATACCAACAACCTGATCATTTTAAATAAAGTTAAAAGTGATCATTCCGTGTTTTGTACAACTTTCGCAGTAACTGTTAACAAAAATGCTTTGATCAGACACCTGGGGCAGTGGCATCTCTACCGTCACAGCATAGTATGGTAATACAACTCCAGAGTTCAAAGCAGATCTGTGACCCTCCACAGATGCAAGCCATGGCAGTGGGTGGCAAGGCTGTCTCATGTCTTCTTATCTCTGAACGACACCTGGTTCTAATTACACAAAAAAGGTTCACGCTAACTCATTCTCATCTGTTCTGAATTATCAAGTGCTTGCTTAGCAGAGAGCCAGAGAGACATCCTCTGTGACTGCACAAGACAGTGCACCATTAATTTGCATCTTCAGTCTCAGTCAGCCTTAACCAAACAATATTAGTAAAGAACGAAAAAAAAAAAGGTTTCATGCTTTCATAATTTTTAATTAGAGCTTAGGATTTTAGCTGGGCTTGTATTCCATATGAATTGTAAAAGAGAATGTTTCTGCCACTGTAGTAGTATAAGCAGAATGAGCCCAAGAGGAAGCTACTGATGTTTATAGCACAAGAGGTTGGAAAGGAAAAACAAAAAATGAAAGATGTTTCTAGTGCTATAGAAAAAGGAGGTGGAAAGCAAGCCTTGGAGAATGAACAGGAAACCTGATGGTGCTACAGTTGTAGTCATCAAGTTGCCTGGACATTTCTAAATATTCTGCCATATTTTTTTAAGGAGATCTGTATGGTGGACTTACAGTAATATCGCATCAGGCAAGAAATTTCTCTAGAGATATCACAGAAATTTCAATATATATTCAGACATGTCAGTGGCTGCAACTGTGTTTATTTTATTTAGTGAAAACTCGAGGTTATCTTAGAGTTCAAGTGCTCACTTACAAAGGTTCCATATCAAACACATAGTCACAAAAAACATTACAAGTACAATAAGTAGTTCCAGAGGAAACGCAGTCAGGTCAGGCTCAAAACACTTGAGACAGAGCAACTACATACAGTTTTGAAAAAAAAAATCCATACAGCTTGTTGTATAGAAAGAGGAAATGTACAGAGAGAAACTGAATAAAACAGTTTAATGGTTACAATTGTTTGGACGGCAAGGGCAGACTGCAAAGATCTCTTAAACTGAATAATACTGCATCTGGACAGAATTTAGCAGGACAGCAAACACACCTGCTTGGTAATGGGACTAGATATTCTGTAGTACTGGCAACTTAAATACAAGCACTTAGCAATAGGAAAGAGAAGGCAGCACAAACGGAGTAAGACTACTCATTCCTTCTACACTGTGTGGGTTTTCTGTCTACCTGTACCTAATTTTCCTTGCTCTAATAACAAAATATGCACTTTGTACCTTGGGACCCAGAAAATATAACTGCATATCCCGGGGGGGGGGGGGTGAGGCACAAGGCCACGGGTCTCAGTTCCTTCATTCCCTGGAAGTGTAGCAGATAATTCCAGCACAGTTGACACCAGGATTCTCCTATTGGACTCTATGCAATAAAAGGTGTAAAGTATATGCCAAAGGTGCATAACCCACATGCAGCTCCACACCCTTGGACAGGTGTGCACCTGCCAGAATTCACTATTGCCAGCAGCCTGTATATGACCCTGCTCCCCTCCAGTATACAGCCGTGCATTTCTGGGGATCAGGGCGGTGTATGGGTGGAGTGCAGAACCCAGGCAAGCATCCAATCAGATGCCTGTCCTGGGTCCCGGAGTAGATCCCTTCCATGCCCACGCAGGGGCACCTGGGAAAACACACATCTTCATTACTGTAGAGGAACACCGTCAGCCCCCAGTAGTAGTACTGGCATTCAGATGACCGGTGTGGCAGGTAGTGCTGCATACAGCAGTGCAAACCTCTATGGGTGTACAGAGCCAACCAGCAGCACGGGTATGCAGCTATTGGGGGACAGAACATGCCATGCCATACAGGCAGTACCACACTGGTAATGGGCAAATGAGCATATAGTGGCTGCAGTGCAGTCACTGACCTGCCTGCCTGATATTGATGTGTATGCCCACCCCATGTCACCATGTGCTGCCAGGTGTGCAGTCAAACAATACCAGCTATGTACACCAGGACCATGTTGTATGCCCCTTCAGGCATGACACACACAACTGATGTACACCATACCACTGGATGGTGCCTGCACTTATGCACTGGTATTAACAGGTGCTTAAATTGCGTCCATGGACCCACATGTGTCACTCACTGCTGGTATTGTTGCATTTTCCTTGGGGTGCAAGGGCAGTCTCAGTGGCTATCCCCTTTAGTTGTGGTTACCAAGACCAATATTACAGACAGGATTAGATGGTGCACTGTTGTGGTTCATGTCTCCATAGCAGCTGTACTGAGCCATGCGGTGCCCCCACACAGTACATTATACCCCATGGGGTATATAGGGTATGGCTGCCTACACCCATGGTGCTGCCCTATATTGGCCAACCCTAGGAACACATATGTGTGCACATGGGATGGCAGCATAGCTGTACCTCTCAACCTCGTGGCATTAGCAGTCATGACACTGGCCTGAAGATATCATAGCAAATGGATAGAATGTGCAGCACTATCGTAGTGTACAGAATACATATCTTTCAATAGTGGGCCCTGTACATGTAGTGTCCAGGAATGTTTCCTTCCAGTTAGTCCACAGCTTTAACAGCATTTGTGTCCAGGAATAGCCCGATCAGGTTTATGTAGATTAGGACACTGTTTCAGAGCATGGGTTCACTATGGGTGTACTAATGATAGCACTATGCCACATACATACTATTAAATGGCAGTTGGGCATTATGTGCATAGCACATACAGCAGGGTCCCCCCTGCTGTACTTCCTGTCAGCAGGCCCTGCTACTCCCCCCAGACCATCCATGGCACACTGCTTTCTGTGTGGGTAGGGGATCTGGTGCGCAACTGACTGACATACATTTTGTCCATGCCACCGGAGGTCTGTGGACCCCCAATGCATGGCTTTCCCATGTAGAGTTGCCTTCGCGCCTCAGATATGTAGCGTGTGGGCTTAGTGCATTGAGCCCAATGTGCTTATAAAATGAGCTTTTACATAATTATGTAGAAAAAAAACACAAAAGTTTAAAAACAAATAAATTGAATCAATCAAATGTTTTGAAAAACAATGTAAAGTAGTCATTCCACAGCTGTGTGCCAACAGTGGGTACTAACATGGCCTGGCAAATGTTGGTGGAGCAGGGGCTTTCACTGACAAGAGGCCATTTGTTCAAAAACAAAAGACCTGTCCTTTTTTTTTAATTAAACGAGTATTTGGCAGGTGTCAATAGTTTCAGCAGTTAAGCGGTTTTGTTTAATAGTGTCTAACTCAGGTTAATATGTAGGAATATGATTAAGAAGCTACAGTCTGTGTGAGGCAGGGGTGTTAGGGAAGCTGTGGTTTGTAGTAGGTAGGAGCATAAGGGATAAGCTTTGATCTATCACTAGTGTATCATGCAGTTTGGCACTGTGGGAAAAGTCAGATCAGAGTCCTGTTTTTTTTAAAGATGTACTTTGGAAGAAACTGGCTTTGGTGGAAATCAGCAAGCAGGGATGCTGCATCAGTTTCCTGCCTTAGCCAATCAGAGAGCAAGAATGTCCCTGCCCATTTTATAAATACTTAGAGCTTTTGTTATTGGACTTCAGTCATCATGCATCTAATAAACTGTGAAAACTCTTCCTGGGCATTTTCTCTGATTTGCTTGGCCTAGGGACAGCCAGCCCTACTACATGGTAGTATGCTTTTGGTTCTGTAACCCTTTTCACACCACAGGCAACTTATTTCTTGAAGGACTTTGAGAATGCTTTTATGCTATTTATTGTATAGTTTATCATTTGTGTGTTTGCATTTCAATTTTTGGATGAGTCACTGGTGTGGTTAGTATTTGTTGTTTGAGTTGATTGGTTGTGTGTGTGGGGGGGGTTATTTTGTTCCTGGTCAGCATATATATAGATCCCCGGTTTTAGCTTATTCTTCCTTGAAACATAGGCAACTTCATCTTTCAGAACAATCTATGCCATATTTCAGTGGGTGTGTTGATGAAAGGCAGCCATTTGTACATTCTTAAAGCTGGTGGAAAATGGAGAGGGAGCAAGACAGGGGCATCAAGAAGAAAAAGCATAAAATACCACCACAGGATCAGCTGAGAGTTTTACTGTTTAGTGAGTTTCCCTCTCTTCCCCATCAGTCCAAATGTGGGTCAGTGAGACATCCCTTCCCCTCCACCAAAGGTGGTTATGATTAATGCCCAGTTAGTTGTAAATAAAATCGCTGTATTAGGGAGACTTAATTATGGTATCTAGTGCTGACCTGGTTTATATCACATAGATCTGGTTGGATGACAATGCCAGCCAAGATTTTGCTTAGCTGATTCTATCAAGTTACCTAGTAATACATCACCTATGTCTGAAGCAGAGGGGTGATGGATGGGTATAATTTTAAATCAGATATGAAATATATGTCATTCCCAATAGGAGGACAAAAGTCTTTTGAGTGTGACCTTCTCCTAGACAGCTGCATCCCCCCCTTGTGAACCATCCAGTCTTTTGGAACTACACCTCTCTAAACTGAGCTATTTAACAGATTCGTTGGTTGCTTTGTAGGACTGCACATCCCAGTTTGCAATACCTTGTGCTACCTTTCACCATAAGCCTCCATTTCCCTGGCCTCCTAGCTGACCCTGCACGCACTGCAGCTATGAGCGCCTGCTCTACTGCACATGTGTAACACCTCTCCACACAGTAGCCAGTGAGACATTGTCACCCAGCCACATGAAATAATCCTCTTCCATTTAAAACATCTGTACTATATATGCCCCACATTACATGCTCTGTCCTCCATTCTGCACTGCCCTCTTACTTCAGCATTCATTGCACCATTTCTTTGTATGCAAGAAAACAGTACCACCCTTGGTGGCTGACATAGCCAGGATGGTGGCTGCCTGGCATGCATGCACCTGTCACTTCCTGCATGGTATCCTGCTGTGACCAATCTGGCTACCTTCCTCTGTCCTCTGTAGGGATGCACCCCCATATCTGCAACACTTCCGTACACTTCTGTACTACCTCTTACATCAGGCCTACATTCTTCATGGGCCCCTAGCTGATCCTATGCTCACCACTAGAGATGCTTCTCTGAGCCCACGTTCTACTGTTGATGCACTAGCTGCTCCATGCAGTGTTCCACAAGTCACTGGTGCCTGACCCTGTTAAATAATTCTGTTTTTTCTTAAATAGTTGCTGTGCATGCCCCACATTATATGCTCTGCTCTTAATTATGCACTGCTTTCTCACTTCAGCATTCCCTGCACACTGTTTACAAACACAACAGAGTGCTGCACTAAGACGGTGGTGCACCAAGACAAAAGTAAATATGTGTAACACTACAGTCGAACACATACCACCTCTACCAATTAACAAACACTTGGCTCCAAAGATGCAGCTTCCATTTTTATTAAATAGAGGATAATGTATGGTCATCGATGGTTAACCGGTTTGTTAACCATCGAGAGGTTGCCAGGGTGACCACGTAAACCTTGAGAGTGAAGCTCGAGAGGTTTAGGTCACCATGGCAACCTCGAGATGAGTTAACAAAATGGTCACCCATCGATGTACCATACATTATATTTTATAGTGTATGGTACAATTTAGGTTTTATACAAAAGAAAGCAGTTCCTTACAGCAGTTTTTTTATGTTGCTGCTGCTCTGTCCTCACTGCCACGGACGTTTCTAGGACATCCAGTCCATTTGCGTGCATGCCCAGACTGTTCCTAGTTGTTAACCCATCGATGTGACATACCATTGATAGGTTAACAACATCATGATGTCACATAGATGGTAAAACACTGTTATAAAAAGGTATATTTCTACCTATAACAACGTTCTACCATACATTATAAAGTATTAAAGACATACTGCATCAGATATGAAGTTTAAATTCATTGGTCAAAGACAAATTGGTGCAAAATAGCTGTTTGACATATAATATGGCAGGAACAAGCAGAACAAATGCAGTAATAAAAACCATACCAGATAAATGAAGAGCTGAATAAAGTTTAAAACCTTGTCAACAATAAATATTGAATTCCAGTATTAAGAAATAATAAATACATTGCTAAAAAACTAATGAAATGCCCACAAATAGAATCACCAATCATTTGTATAAAAGAATAACCTTTTTAAAAAAGGGTTTGATATCAAATCCCATGTTTAAACTGGATATCTTGTTGCCCCAAGGTTTTAATCCAGAACTCTTCCCTTTGCAAAACAAGATTATTAAAATCTCCACCATGAGGGTGAGGGTTAACCTTGTCTCTTATCATGAATTTAAAATGATGTTCAGCAGTACTATCAGAAGTGACTACATGTGGTGCTGTGGCATAGGTAATGGAAAGCCGCTGTGGTCACGTCAGTTTTCAAGAGTGGCAATAGGACAACCCACACTAACTGTCGGCCAATATCCATCCTTCCCCCAATCTCAAAAGCACTAGACTGCATTGTCTATGATTAACTCATTGACCTATTAGACAAGTATCAGCTTCAATGTAAGGATCTGCATGGTTTTCGAAGGCTGCACAGCATTATGACAGCAGTAGTGGAGTTTACTGGGTTCATTCATTACTCCCTTGATCAAGGGCACTTAGTGGGTGCTACCTTTATTGACCTCACTAAGGCCTTCAACACTGTCAATCATGAACTCCTGTTGACTCAACTAAGCAAAGCCATCATGTCCCCTACCTCTCTAAACTGGTGTTTTGCAGCTATCTCTCTGGGTATGTACAACAAGTCAAAATCCACGACACACTCTCTGACACTCAAAATCTTAACACAGGAGTCCCCCAAGGGTCCATCCTGGGCCCTCTCCTCTTAAGTCTTTTCTTGAACAATCTCCCTAGAGTGTGTCAAAACAAAATCCTGCTATATGTGGATGATGCTCTACATGAGCCATCCTGACTGTGGTACCCTGGAACTAAGTCTTCAGAATAATTTCTGTCTCATTGAAGACTGGTTCTCTGATGCCTTGTTACTGCTCAACTATAAGAAGACAAAAACAATGCTGTTTTTCTCTGCTCACAGCAAACACAGATCAGCCATCTTAAACATTCATAACAAACAAAATGAAACCCTCCAAATGGTTGTCTCAATTGCCTGGAAGTGGTGGGGTGATGATAGCGGACTGTTTAGCACACTGAGATATAGAGTTTGCCAGTGGAACATTTACCTTAGCAGTTGCAAAACAGAATATATAAGAGAATACACTTGTACAACTGTTTTTTTTCTTTTCCAGTTAGCACAGTATAGTGTAGGGTTAGAGAATGAGCACTGCGAAGTATGACTCACTTACTGTGCAACAGCTTTGCAAAAAGTGCCAGGAAAAGGGGGTTCAGCTTGAAGGTCTAAAACACAAGAAAAAGACAGACCTCATAGCTGACCTTGTGGCACACGACCAGAAGCAGACAGTCTCTGGGGGTGAGTCAGGAATTGATGTAGCAGACCCCCCTAAACCAGCTTGATTCACTGTGACTGCAGCTGTTGCTGCAAGACAAGGTGCTGGAAACAAAAAGACTGGATGCTGAAGCAGAAGCAAAAAGGTTGGAAGCAGAAATTAAAAGACTGGAAGCAGAGAAAGAACTAGAAGAAAAGAGACTGGCAGACAGAGAGAAAGAATGTCAGGAAAAAGGAAAAGAATGCAAAGAAAGAGAGAAATAACGTGAAGAAAGAGAATGACAGCACGAGAATAATAGTAAATGGAGTCCACTCAGAAGAAAGGATGGTTACTAGTGGGGTACCGCAGGGTTCAGTATTAGGACCGGTCCTCTTCAATGTCTTTATAAGCGACATTGCAGAAGGACTGGAAGGAAAAGTATGTCTCTTTGCAGATGACACAAAGATCTGCAACAGAGTTGATGCACAGGGTGGGGTGGAAAGGATGAGAAGGGACTTGGCAAGGTTTGAGGAATGGTCAAATGTATGGCAGCTTAGATTCAATGCTAAGAAGTGCAAGGTAATGCACCTGGGAAACAAAACCCAGGGGAAGAGTACACAATGGGGGTGAGATACTAACAACAACAAAAATGGAAAGGGACCTGGGGTAGTCATATCAGATGACCTAAAGGTGGGCAAGCAATGTGAGAGGGCAGCAAGGAGGGCTGGGGGATACTGGGATGCATAGGAGAGGCATCACCAGTAGAAAACAGGAAGTTATTATCCCTCTGTACAGACAGCTGGTGAGACCCCATCTGAGTACTTGTGCAGTTTTGCAGACCCAATCTCTGCAAAGACATAGACAGGATGGAAGCTGTCCAGAGGAGGGCAACTAAAATGGTGCAGGGTCTGCACCGGAAGACATATGAAGAGAGACAAAAGGAGCTTAATATGTATAGCCTCGAGGAAAGGAGGGAGAGGGGGGACATGATAGAAATGTTCAAGTACCTCAAGGGAATCAACAAAGTCCAAGAGGGTAGCATCTTTCAAATAAAGAGGTGTGCAAGAACAAGAGGGCACAATTTGAATATAGAGGGGGGTGCGGCTCAGAGGTAATTTAAGGAAGTATTTTTTCACAGAGAGGATTGTGGATGCATGGAACGGCCTTCCAGAGGAGGTTGTGGAGTCAAAATCAGTGGTGTAATTCAAGCATGCATGGGACAGTCAAAAGGCAATTCTAGGGGGTTGGGGTAGGAAGAAGTAGGCTGCTGGTTAACTAGGATCTGCAGCTTATCCAGTAGGTAGGGAAATGGGCAGACTGGGTGGGCCAAGTGATCCTTATCTGCCGTCAAATTCTATGTTTCTATGAGAAGGAGATGATGACCCTGTGCAGCCAGCAAACCATAAGTAATGGTGGAGTGAGTTCTCCTCAAGAAGCCAAAATTAATTCTACATTTTTCCCTCAGTTTAAAGAGGGAGAGGACCTTGTTCTATTTTTAAGGTAATTTGAGAGAGTATGTGAGCAATTCCAATTGACTAAGGCATCTTAGTCAGCTTATCTCACACCCTTTCTGACGGGGAAGGTTTTGCATGCATTTTCTAAAATGAGTAATGAATACTATGCTGATTATGATAAGGTTAAAACAATGTTGCTGAAATGTTTTGAATTAGCTCCTGAGACTTTTAGAAGGAAATTTAGGAAGTTTAAGAAAAGCCCACAAGACAGTTATGTAGAACTGCAGGTTCAACTGTGTACTTACCTTGATAGGTGGGTGGAGGGGGCATAAGCAGACACTGTGGAACTAATCAAAGATGTGTTGGTGAGGGAACAATTTCCTTAAAATTGTACCTGAGGATATGCACGTATGGCTTTTTGACATGGCATGCACCTCTTCAAAGGAGGTGGCAGCAAGCGTTGACATGTACTTGTCTAGCCGGCCATATGCACAACATAAGTCTCATGGTGGGGGGGGGGGCAGCACATGGTTATAAGGGGTTCTATGGGGGGGCAGCCCAAAGGAAACCAGCCTGTACCTGAGTCCAAAACAGAACCCTCTAGTACTAAAGGGACTCAAGAGACAGGACCCAAGAACTGTCATATTTGCAATCAAGTGGAGCACTTGAGATATAACTGCCCTCAGAAAATGGTTAAGGGGCAGAGGCATGGGGAAGGGGTGATCAAAATAGCACTGGTGTGTTTGTGGGGTGTGTCCAGCCAGAAGAACCACTCTCATCTGATAAGAATCTGCATCCCATTGTAGTTAAAGGAACAGTAACACAGGGCCTGAGGGACACAGGAGCTTACATCTCCCTGGTGAGGCAGGATCTCATCCGGGCAGAGCAGATGTTGCCTGGGAAATACTCCATGATCTGGACAACCACAGGGCCAGCAGTCCAAATTCCAATATCTAGAGTCTTCCTGATCTGGGAGGAGCCATGGAGAAAAGGAGGTGGTAGTTGTAGAGGACCTCCCTGTAAATGTGATCATGGGAAATGATTTTGACCACAGGGAAAAACTGGTGTGTGTTGCAACCCATAGTCAGGCAAAAGGGCAAGTTTCTGAGGAGGAAGAGGGGTTGACTTAAAGTGGTACAGCTTCTCCCTCAGCAGTTGAGGAAGTGGCTAGCACAGGGGAGGGGCTGGCTAGAAGCAGCATTCCTGAGCTCAAGTCACAAATAGAGGAGCCCACAGGACTTCCTTCTGAAGAGGTGCTGGGAAGACTCAGACAAGGGCAGCTGAGCACTGCACAGCGAACTGACCCTACCTTGCAAAAAATGAGGGAAATAGCTAATAGGGCTGAGGGTCCTCATGGGTAAAGAATCCATTTATTGGGACAATGGGCTGCTGTGCAGAGAATGTACAACAGAAGAAGGGCTAGAAGGTGAGGTGCTCCAGCAGCTGGGAGTCCCTAAGGTTCACCATCATCAGCTTTTGGCCCTTGCCCATGATATCCCATTTTCAGGCCACTTGGGGGTGAGATGCATGAAAAAGCAGCTGATCAACAATTTCTTCTGGCCTGGTATTGGCAAGGATGTGACAATTATTGCAGGACTTGTCCACAGTGCCAACGGGTGGGGAAAATGGGGGACAAGGCCAAGACAGCTTTGGTGCCCCAACCCATTATTGATAAACCCTTCAAGAGGGTAGCTGTGGACATAGTGGGGCATTTGAGCACCCCAAGTCACACTGGCAAGTGGTATATACTGGTAGATGTTGACTACGTCACAAGATACCCAGAAGCAGTGGCCTTATCATCCTCTGAGGCAGAACCAGTGGCAGATGCACTGTTGGGAATATTTAGCCGGGTGGGCTTTCCCCAGGAGATACTGTCAGATTGGGGTGCCAGTTTCATGTCAGGGTTAATGAGCAGTTTATTGGAGATGTGTGGGGTAAAGCAACTCAAAACCTCCCCATACTATCCCCAAGCTAATGGTCTGGTGCAGCGATTTAATTCAACCCTTAAGACCATGTTAAGGACTTTTGCAGGCCAGCATAAGAGTGACTGGGACAAACATTTGCCTCATCTCCTATTTGTATACTGAGAAATCCCACAGGAATCCACAGAGTCATCACCTTTTGCGCTCCTGTTTGGTCATAGGGTGCGGGGCCCCTAGATTTGATTTGGGATGAATGGGAGGGTGACCATGCCTCCCAAGGGGAGTCTGTTGTGGACTATGTCCTGAACTTCAGGAACTGCCTTAAGGAGCTCATGGGGCTTGCTCAGGAGCACTTGGCCACTGCATAACAGTGGCAGAAAGTCTGGCATGACTGCAGGACCTGTGCCAGAGAACATAAGGTGGGGCAGTGAGTGATGACACTCATCTCTGTCCAACAGAATAAATTACAGGCAACATGGGAGGGGCCATTCTCCATTGTCCAAAAGGTTAGCTATGTCAATTACATGATAGAGCTACTGGACAGGAGATGCAGGTGAAAGGTGTATCACTGGGTCACCCCTGAAAAAGGGCCCTTCGGGGCTCAGTGGGCCTACCCGGTCACCAAAATTTAATAAATAAATAAATAAATGTTAACACGCTGAAGCCCTACTATGAATGGGAGGAATTGGTCCTAGCTGTATGCAGTGCCCTAGAGGAGGAAACTGAGATGGATCCACTGGTGGATCTGCTTTGGGATGCCCGGATTGCATCCTCTGTGGACAACCTTACCCTCTCTGAACAGATGATGCCAGCCCAGGTGCAAGAAATTCAGGGTGTGCTGAGAGAATCTGAGGGCATGTTCACAAGGAAACCTGGGTGCACCACGATGACAGAGCACCATGTGGATACAGGGACCCAGGTTCCCCTGAAACAGTCTCCCTACAGGATACCTGAGCATTTTAAGCAGACTGTGAAGGAGGAGCTCAAGGAGATGCTGGAACTTGGAGTAATCCAGGAATCTAGTAGCCTCTGGGTATCACCCGTGGTGTTGATCCCCAAAAGGAATGGCACCACATGATTCTGCATTGACTACCGGAGGCTTAATAGCTGCATGGAGACTGACACCTATCCCATGCCCAGAACAGATGAGACCCTGGAGTGACTGGGGGCAGCCAAGTATCTGACCACAGTAGACCTAACAAAGGGCTACTGGCAGGTACCTCTGACCGCTGCAGCCAGGGAGAGATCAGATTTTGTCACTCCATTTGGTTTATATGAATTCAAGGTAATGCCTTTTGGAATGAAGAATGCATCTGTAACCTTTCAACGGCTTGTGGATCGCATTCTGTCTGGGGTAGGTGAGTTTGCATTGGCGTATATGGATGATATAGCCATATACAGCCAGACCTGGTATGAGCACATCAAGAATGTACGGGATGTGTTCCACAGGCTGAAGAATGCAAGTGTGACAATCAAGGCAGAAAAGTGCCAGATAGGTATGGCAGAAGTGTCCTATCTTGGGCACCAGGCGGGTAGCAGACACATCAGTCCGGAGCCTGCCATGGTTGATGCCATTCTGGCCAGGCCTACTCCTACCACCAAGAAACAGGTAAGGGCATTTCCTGGGATGGCAGGGTACTACCAGAGGTTTGTTGCTCGCTATAGTGATCTGGCTAAGACCCTGACAGACCTAAGCAAGAAGGGAAAGTCAGATAAGGTGCAGTGGTCAGAAGGCTGTGAGGTCGCTTTTCAGGAGCTAAAGAAGGCCTTAAGTGGCCCAGCTGTATTGGCCAACCCCAATTACAGTCTAAAGTTTATGGTCCATGTGGATGCTTCAGATCATGGGCTGGGGACTGTGCTGAGCCAGGTTATCCAGCAGGGGGAGGAGCACTCGGTTGTGTACCATAGCTGGAGGCTTTTGCCCAGAGAGGAGGCATAAGCCACAATCGAGAAGGACTGCTTAGTAATAGTGTGGGCCCTTCAGAAGCTGCAGTCTTACCTATATGGGAGAGAATTTACTGTGGTCACAGATCATAATCCCCTGATGTGGCTTCATAAGTCAAGCAACAAAATGGAAAACTACTACGTTGGAGTTTGGTACTGCAGGCATACAACATTACCATCCAGCATCACAGTGGCAAACAAAATGCAAATGCAGATGGGCTATCTAGACAGGGCTAATGTCATGTCTGGATGCTTTGGGCACTTTCTGGCAGTTGCATGAAAAGCTGCATCACTTGGAGTGGCCCAAGAGACACGCTTTCATCACCGGAGGGGAGATGTGACAGAAATGGGAAAGAAGGAGTTAATGGTGGATTCTGTAGGTGGCTTATTTTTTTAGCAGGCTGGAAAAAAAAACACAAGCTGAAATTCCACAAGCTGGAATTCTCACTGTCCTCTGTAGCAGCTAGATAAGAGCTGGGTCATAAATCTGAGTGGACATGTCCACACACAGACACACAATTTAAATGGATTGGATCATTCAAATAAAAACTTAAGGTTAAGGATGAATATTAGTGGACACTGATAGGTGTGCCATCTGACTGGGACAATTAAATACATACATGATAGATGGTTGGTGCATTCAATGGGGGAATAAGAATCATCTATTCTCAAGAGATTGTATAAGATGCTGAAAGACAGTGAGGTGGTTGTTGTTGGTTACTCTCTGGGAGTTGAAGGAAGAACTAAGTTTGGGGCCTACCCTTCTAACATTGTCTGTGGGAGCTGGCAGTTAGCATAGGGTCCAGTGATCTCTTGAAAAGATAGGAGAAGGGTAAGTGTAATACTAGCATATTGCAGTAATAGCCTTTTTTTTTTGCCATCTGTTATTTAAAAACATTTGTTTACTTTTTCCGTATCAGTGTTATTCTCTTGTGTTGTAAATAGATATCCTGTAATCTCTGTTCACTTTCTGTTAAGTAAAAAGCTATTTATTTACTCAACAGTTGTGACTATGATGCCACTTTTCTTGAGTAATACATGATTTCCACTGGCTGAGGTAAACTCTGTTTAGCATCCATCACCTGAGAGAGACACACTACCAGACTTTGATTTGTGCAATTGCATGTCTGATTACCCAAGTTTGTAAACTTGGAGGTGGGTGCTGAAGGGAACTCCAGCTGGTGGCAACGAATACCCGAGGACAAACACCTCTCTAAAAGCTGTTCCAGCCCAGAGAGGTGGATTGTCACAATGGTACACAACTTTAAATACCTCAGGGTTACCCTAGACAGCTCCCTATCCTGCTCTTCTTACATCGACAATGTCACCCAAACAGCAAACAGGAAGATCGGACAACTATACAGACACTGACACTGTATCTCAATGGACGCCCTCAAACTAGCCATGAATAGTTGTGTCCATTCTGTCATAGACTATGGCCTTGTCATCTACAGCTCTGCGTCTTACTCTAACCTGAAAAGAATTTTCCTAACTCTGAACAAGGCCTGCAGGCTTCTCCTGGGAGCCCTGCTCCAAACCCACACATTTGATCTATATTCTATTATGGGCTGCCTGAATCTGGAGAACTGTATTCGGTACCAGCTCTGTCTCCTGGCTAAGAAGGCTACTATCAGCCTAACCCCTCCCAGTGTGCAATCCATAGTTTGACCATCAACCCAAACTAGACAGACTAGAGGGTCCAACAACAATCCCTGCAAAATCCCTTTACGATGCACACAACAAGGGCAGTGATTCATTGGTTGCCATGCCCCAAATTGGCTTAACTCACTCCTTTGTGACCTCCAAGCCAAGTCCAAACGTGGACCTTTCAAACTTAAACTCTGCTCTCTCCTCACTAGTCAAATGACTTGATGATGCCCTCCCCAATCAAATACCCTGGATTGATCTGGACTCAACCTAAACTGCACCCTTGCCCTATTTGTTCTGGTCTCTTATCTTCCCGGCACCTAATTTTTCCCCTACCTGCCCCCTTCCCTCCACCCTCTGTCTCTTCCTCTATCACTCCAGTCCTGCTGTTCACCGCTTCATTCTGCATTCCCTCTCCTTACCTCACCTCACCCACCCCCACCTCCCCACCACCCCATCACCCTTCCACCCCCTCCATCCCCAATCCCCTTCCCTACCCTCCCTCCTCCCACTCCCTGCCCCTATCCTATATTCTACTACTTCTGTCTGCTCCCTTCTTCTCCCCCACCACTCATCCCCTGACAAAGGGAATCTAGGATATTTCTATAACCCACCTAGAGCCATCACCCCTCTTTGCTTCTTGACAAAGGGAATTATTTCCCCCTTGCCTCACACCCTTCTTTCTCCTCTCTAACCCTTTGCCAAGTATACACATTTCTCTATTTATCTAATCTCATGTATTGCAACTACTGAAACTTTATGGTGTATCCCAGATGTCTCTTGATGTATTTGTCTCATTTTTGTATGTAATTGATGTATAGTTCAGACGTGGAACCTTTGTAACTGTGCTTTCAGCTCAAAGGTTGTAATCCTAGACTCCAATAAAAAAATTAAATAAAATAAATAAATATAATTTCCTATATTTCTTGCCCTTAAAATACACTATTTTTATACAAAAAGTGGTTCCAAAATATCCAAAGTGCTACGTACAAAAAGGATCCTCAGCAATACAGAAACATACAAGTGTCACTCTTCTGGTTATTGTAGTGATATAAAGCTGTGTAATTGCAATTTCAAGACATGGACATTCTGTCCCTACTGTGCAACATAACAAGCCATGTTCATGGTATGTAATATTCCATTATATTAATGGCAGTCAGGGCCACTGGAAAGTAAACCTTTGTTCTTAAGTTCTCCCCAGCAGGTGCCTGGAAGTACTGTTAGTATTTGCTTATAGCCACCCTCTCATACAGCAGGTAGTGAGTGAAAGTCTGATAGTAGTAAGCACACAATTTAGAGTGCAAAATAAAAGAGAGCTCTCACATTACTTTCCAGGTGCCTCTAGTTCTTTCCCTGTTATGTCAGGCAGCGAAGCACTTTTCCAAATCCTCAGGACAGGAGTCTTTCTTTTCCCCCTTCTTTCAAACCATTCCAAACCTTTCTTCCCAGACTGTGGTATTCCCTAGTGGCATGTTGTTATCCAGATACTTATGTACTCAATGAAAAGCCCTATGGGGGGAGAGGGGATGAGACAGAAAACATCTGTTCTTAGGAAAAAGATTAATAAAATAGTATACTCTTTGAACACTATGCATCTGTAAACTTAAGCTTCTTGCACATCTCATTTCAGTGTAAAATTAATAAAACCAAGTACTGAGCATGCTACATTTACTCTATTCATTACTCAGTTCAAAAGTGACATTAAATCACTTAGGACCATCTGTTCTTTACTTACATCATTTGAGAGTTTATTCTTTTTGGCACAAAATCGCTTGATTCTGCTATGCAGGAGAATTACCAAGCAGTAATTTGTACTTTTAGCAGCCACAGGCTTTGCCAGCTCAATATGGCTCCAATACTCCCTCTGCTTTCACTTTCTTGACTCCTACATGCCAGCTGTATACAGGTGCTACACGTGCTATATGCAGAACCAGGTCGCCTACATCAAGCATGCTCTAGTTCTATTATATGTGCATATGTCTCCCCACCTAACAATTTCTATTGGACCATTTAAGCAAAAAGAAATCCTAAAGTAACCACACTTTAAAAACATGACTGAAAGTGGTACAAATAATAAAAAAGTACAAATCCTTATATCCAAGATAATCCAGCTAGCAAGCTTCTCCAGTTCCGTTAAACCACAGACCCACCCCCCTGGGACAGGCAAAGTAAGCCACAATATATTCTGTTTTTATTATAGTATAAAACAGTTTCCCAATAATGTTTTTAAAAGGGCATTTAATTCCAAGTTACAATACTCTTCACTGAAAACCACCTCAACAACAGCCCATAAGTGCAATGGTGGCTTAAATTTCCTTCAGCTACAATACCAGAGGCCCTTCTCTATCCCAATATATCCCAATGGCTTTGCTTTTCTTCAGCACTCCAAATATACAATGCTCCCTCATTTTCCATGAACTAGACTCCTCTCATTCAGCACCTCCTCTTGTTCTGTTACTCTAGTGGTGGGGGCTTTGAACTAGCACGCTGTCTATTCATTCTACCGCTCCATCTCTTCACCTTTCCACCTCCTCAGCTCTCTTGGTCCATCTCTTCTGACTAGCTCAAACAGTAGAAACATAAAGTGAATGACAACAAACTAGTATCTAAGCACAGTAAATCTCTAAAAAAAATATTTAAAAATAATTTCTCCTGGTGTCTCCCACTGACATAGGTGGCATACCTGAAATAAGGTGCCGTCAAGCATAAAAATCCTTACAGGGTTTTGGTACTCCTCAGTAAATGCTTGCTACTCCTCAGCAAATGCTGCTCACTAGGTCATTTAATCAATGCTTCGAAGAAGTCAGAAGATCTGGGTACTACATATCTATCCCTGATTTGCTGGAAGGATATGAAGATCTTTGTGTCAGAATCAGTCAGGTCACCTATTTGTCGATTACCTGCAGCCTTCCATTCTGCAACTTAAAAGACTGCACCCCCCACCCTAATCCTGTTGTTCATTCACAAAGGTTCATATGCCAAGGAGAATTCCCCCTTCCCGAATTTCATGAATTTCATAGTAATGAGTCATGCATACCAAGTGGCCCCTATAGAAGGGTGTGAACTAAGTGTTGTGAGTAAGGTGGTAAGATGTTGTATAAGCACCCTGCTTGTCTACTCATACCCAAAATTAATTCCTTTATCTGGTGCTAGGCAGGATTTTCTATGGATGTATCCATCAAGAACCAGAATTTAGAGTGTTGCAAACTATATAACAGGTGGTTTCCCTGCATAGGTTCTGCATCATAATGGCGAAAGAGCAACAGCTAATGTGCACAACAGCGGACCCTCAAATAGCAAGAGTCAGCAATATCAACTCAGAGTGCACTAGTATACTTAATGTTGTATGTGGGGGCACTCTGCCCTCCGCACCCCCGATCTATTTATAACCAACTCCAGGGCAGGCCTGACAGTGGGGTATTAGACAAATTCCACAGGGGGCTACTCAGGGGATGGGGGACATGAAACCGGGAGACCGAGGAATGATAAAAAAAAATCCTAAGTCACAATAGCAATAAAAACTTACCATGCCTGGTCATC
Organism: Neoceratodus forsteri; assembly: GCA_016271365.2. Taxonomy (NCBI): domain Eukaryota; kingdom Metazoa; phylum Chordata; order Ceratodontiformes; family Ceratodontidae; genus Neoceratodus; species Neoceratodus forsteri. The sequence continues at coordinate 984,746,016 of CM057449.1, forward strand.
CCTAACCCCGTGCCTTCCTGACTCGAGGTAAGCACTCTTCCCACTATACCAGACAGCCAGCTGCAAAATCCATTGGCAAGCTGTGACCCTTATACCCACTTCCTGTGCCTCCCTCTTCTGGTCACTCTCCTACTCCCTTACTATTTTTACCTCTGCCATCACTGTAACCCACCCATATCATCCTCCATCAGTAGCCCACATATCAGGTGCTGTAAATGAGCCACTCAAAACAGAGTCACTCATTTGCAATCGCCCATTTGACGGTATACTCCCTGCATCCAGGGTAGGTCAAAGCAACCTAAACTCATGTGGGCTTTGGGTTTATTATATGAAAACCTAGGGGGCCTCTTATTCCCTGAAGGAAAGTCCACATTAGCTTGTCAGTGGTGCCAGGGTATTGATCTTGCATGTGTCCTGGCAAATTACTAAATATGTAACAAAAATGAGGCTCAGCAATCAGCACTAAAATATTCACCTTACCCCACAGTGTGAAATTAATTTCACCCCATCTAGCCAGTTCTATCTCCAGCAACCTTGTACATATGTCTAGGCTGATATTCACTACCCATGATAGGACACTTGGTATTTTAATGCCCAAATATATAAGACAGTTTGGCACCCATTTTGGGTTCCAGCTGCAAAACTGTTCTAGTTTACATGCATCACTTAGGGGTAACAGCTCTGATTTTCTCCAATTCATTTTGAATCCCAAGATCCCCACAGAGGAATCTAGCAGAGACATTTGGTGTAGCATGGAATGTTGCAGGTCTGACCCAAGGATTAGCATGACCTTGCCATAAAACATAATCTTGTGTTCCGCATTGTTTGCCTTTATACCAGTTATGTTGCTATAGTCTCTAAAGGCCTGCACCAGGACTTCTAGTGCTAGTACAAATAATGTACCCACCACACACATTCATTCTTTGATTTCCCTTTTTTTCTGATCAGAGTAATGGAGGCTTCAGTAATGGTGGGAGGCAGTTTTTTTTATTTTCCTGTTCTATTTCTGCATACACCTAAACTTACTTCAGTGGCAATGTATCCATTAGCATATTATAGTACTCTGCCTGCAGGCTGCCCCCACCCGGTGCCTTTGCCATAGGTAACTTCTTAAGAACCAGGCGGACTTCCACCTCAGTGACAAGAGTGTCTAACTTTCTGTTGTCAGATGATGACAATTTAGGGAGCTGCACCTTCTCCAGAAAACTGGAAATCTTTTCAGGTGCCTTGGCCCTATTGTCTTAATAGAACTGCTCCTAATAGTTTTGGAAAATCCTGCTGATTTCTTTTGCGTTAAAGGTAAAGGTTTCATCAGTTTTTTTGTTTTTTTTTGGATAGAACATTTGTGGTTAGCCTCCTGTCTCAGATGAGCCTGGTAGGCCAACACATGTCCAGTATGTTCTCCACTCTCATAATATCTTTGCCCTTGGAACATTTTGTGGTGTTCAGTGTACCATTTGTGTGTCCGGAATGTCAGAGAAAATTCTTTCCAACTTGTCCTGGTCAAACATTTGGAAAGTGGAACTCATTTTTTTATACATTTACAGTGTGTTTTTTATCAGCGGCAACAATATGGCACTTAGGTCATTTGATCTGCGGGCAACGGAGTGATTTAGGCTGTGACTGGTGATTGACTGGCTGTCACGCAATGTGGTGATGGCATGATTTACATGTTGTAAATCATGCCGCCAGCCAGCCAATCATAGTACAGTATTTTTCTTGTCTATGTATAATTGTGCAGGTTCTCTGGTCCTGGTGTGCTTGATTTTGAACTGCTGGTGTGTGGGAGCTCAGGAGAGCAACCAGTCATGGCACAGTGGAGGTGGAGCTATCAGCATCAAAATCTTGTGCCGCTCACATAGCATGAGCGTGAGTGGCATGAGCACCACTCGGTGATGAAAATTGTAGTACGACGCAGAAAGAGGACTGCTTTGTTGAGACATTCATTTTGGGCTTGAAGGCCTGATGTTCTGGTGAGTAAGCTGATTTTTTTCATGAGCTTTGTTTATGCAGAGTACAGTTTGGTATTTGTGAGTAAATTGGATCTTGAATACCACCAGAACATCACGCAATCTGCCAAAACAGTTAAGGGAGGTATGAAATAGCAGAAATTTTGATTTACATTAGTGTTTGTTAAACTTCTATCTTTTTAACTGAGTAGTTTGGTATTTAGAGATTTTAAAGGTTTTTTAAAATTAAGTTATTAACAAAAGTAATATGCCCGACAATTGTAATAATTAGTGTGCATTTATCAACTTTTTTAACTAGACCTACAGAACTCCCAGGAGAAACAGCCATCAGCTTTATGATAATTTATAATTAGGAAAATTCAAATTTTGGAAACCTGCTTGCAACCCTTTGAAAAGAAGAAACTTGTTTGTACAAATTCTGGGACACGTGTTCTTCTGTTATAAAATTCATCTAAACCTGGCTTTAAATGTGGCAAGAAAGATAATTATTTCATTATATAGCATTGTTGTTGGGGGGGCATTAAAGTAAACCCAGACCCTACATCTCAAAATAGATTTAATCTTATATACGATAATACCGGAGTTTGAAAAATAAAATTGACTTAATGTGATCCTGGGTAGCAAACAAATCCCCTAACAGCATAGCACTTGCAGAGATGTGGCTGACCCAGAAAATCCTCTTAAAATGGTAGCAGAGAATTTCTATACACATAGAGTGGACAGGGTAGGGAAACGGGGAGTTGGGAGTTGTATTATGCACAGGCTGGGATTTAGGACAAACAAATATTATATTCTCAGGAAATGTTGGGATGATTGAGTGTATCTGGGTTTATCTCCAACAATTAAATTTAACTATTGGCCTGGTTTGCTCTCCCCCCAAGGAAAAATCCTCTGATTTTGATAGCCTCTCCCAAGTATTATAGAAACTTTCTATGGGTACTGGACTAGTACTGCTTTGAGATTTTAATTCAGCCTGGGATAAACCCAGAGGGAAAGCCCTGCAACAGAGCTTGAGTCCCTTAGGGTTAAATCAAGTTATAGTGACCCCTACCAGGAAAATGGACCAGACTAGTGAAGGAAACGTTCTGGATCTAGGGGGACATATTTGGTGCCGGCCAGTTGTGCACACATAACAGTGCGCAATGCAAAACAGATGTGCTGGCCAGCACAGTAGCAATATTCAAACAGTATGTGTTATTGGCACAGACTGCATATCCTGTTTGAATATGGGACCCCAGCTGCACGACGCAATGTATGTAGCCACCATGGTGTGTGCAGTGCATCCAGAGCTGGGGCAGAATACTACCAATGGGGAAAGTGTGGTGCAGACCTGGAAGCCCCATTCCCCAAAGGGTGATAGTCAGCCAGCATGTGCTAATGATCTCATTGGGCATGCGTGGTGCACACAGGCCCCATACATGCCCATTATGGGCTCGTTACATAGAAACATAGAAACATAGAAGTTGACGGCAGATAAGGACCGCAAGGCCCATCCAGTCTGCCCATTTCTTTTTCTACCTTATAAATGTGCCATCGGCCTTTGCTCTGTCAGTGACCTATCTATTCATAGTCATTTGTATTGCTCCCTTATGCCTATCCCATGCCTGTTTGAAGCCCTGCACTGTATTCATAGCCACCACTTCTTGTGGTAAGCTATTCCATGCATCTACCACCCTTTCTGTGAAAAAGAATTTCCTCACATTCCCCTTAATCGGCCTCCTCTAATCTCATGCTGTGTCCTCTTGTCCCTATTTTTCTTATATTTAAACATGTTAGACTCTTTCACCTTGTTTATGCCCTTGAGGTGTTTAAATGTCTCGATCATATCACCTCTCCCTCCTTTGCTCAAGGGTATACATATTGAGCTCGTTAATCTGTCCTCATATGTCTTCTGATGCAGTCCCTGCACCATTTTGGTTGCCCTTCTCTGGACTGCCTCAATTTGGTTAATGTCCTTGTGAAGTGGCCTCCAATACTGCACGCAGTACTCCAGATGGGGCCTAACCAATGTCTTGTACAGAGGGATTATTACCTCCCTCTTACGACTTGTGATACCCCTACTAATACACCCTAACACCCCTAGCCTTACCTACTGCTTTAGAGGTCTGCTTTGATGATTTTAGGTCATCAGTGATGATGATGCCCAAGTCTCTTTCTTCCTTTGTGACTGCTAGCAACTCCCTCCCAGCCTATAAGTGGCTTCAGGGTTCTCTTCCCTATGTGCATGATTTTGCACTTCTTTGCATTAAATCCCAGTTGCCACTCTTCTGACCATTCTGCTAGTTTATCCAGATCTCTTCTCATTCTGCCCACCCCATCTGGATCATCTACTCTGTTGCAGATCTTGGTGTCATCTGCAAACAGACAAGCTTTACCCTCTAGTCCATCTAGAGGTCACTAATGAAGATGTTGAATAGGACTGGCCCCAGGACTGATCCCTGAGGTACCCCACTTGTGACTTGCATCTCTTCTGACTGTATACCATTTACCACCACCTCTGTTTTCTGCCAGTCAACCAGTTTGCCACCCAGTTGACCAACTTCTGACCCACCCGAGCCTACCTAGCTTATTTATCAATCTTCTATGTGGAACAGTGTCAAAAGCTTTGCTGAAGTCAAGGTAGGCGACATCAACTGCTCCCCTTGGTCCACCACTCTGGTTACCCAGTCAAAGAAATCTATGAGATTAGTTTGACAGGACCTTCCTTTGTAAACCCATGCTGTCTTGGATCCTGTGCCCTATGGATTCCAGGTGTTGCACTATCCTTTCCTTAAGGAGTGCCTCCATAATCTTGCCCACTACTGAGGTAAAGACTGACTGGTCTGTAGTTCCCTTCCTCCCTGCTACCACTTTTGTGGGCGGGATCACATGAGCCCTTCTCCAGTCTTCTGGGACCTCTCCTGTGCTCAGAGACTCACTAAACAATTCTGCTAATGGCTCTGCTAGTTCCTCCTTTAGCTCCTTAAGTACCCTGGGATGTATGCCATCAGGTCCCATTGCCTTATCCACCCTGAGCTTAGCAAGCTCTTGTAGGACCCTTTCTTTTGTGAAGGGAGTAGTGCTCACCTCCCTCCCCCCTGTGTCCATGATGGCATGGCTGCATTTGGCTGGATGCACTGTACCTGCCCCAACCCACATCATGGAAGCACACTGGAGCACCCACCCTGTTCTGACCCTAGTGCAGCACCCACCCCAACCCTCAACCTGGAGCACAACAGAACACAGCCCCATGCCATTCCAAAACTGTAGCATCTCCCCACCCCTGCCCTGACACCTCCTCATGGACCCAGCCATGGACACACTGATCCCCAATCAATGTATGTCCACACCCTGAACCAGTATCCATAGTGTCATGGTATCCCCTTCTTAGCCTCAAACCTCAGGATTCACATACATGTGCAACAGTCCCTTCTCCATGGTCTAGTGGTACCCCCCATCCCCGGTCCCTGAGTGCAATCTACAGAACGCTGATCCCATTTCCATAGTGTAGTGGCCCCCCACCCTGTCAGACCAGAGCCCCTGATCCAGACCCCCCACCCAACTGGAAATGACAACTGGCTCTTCCCTCTGCACACCACCACTGCCAGCCATCAACTGGACTGTCATAGCAGTGTACTGTATGTAGCTCATGCTCATTGGTTGAATGCATTCCATGTACAGCACACTGCTGTGACAGTCCAGTCAGCAGCTGTCCATGGTGGTGTGTGGAGGGCAGAGTCAGTCATTGGCTCCAGTTCAGTGGGGGAAGATGGGGTCGGGGGCCTGGGTTGACTGGGTGGGGGGCCACAGCACTATGGCACTACTGGCCAGGGGCCCTGCACCTGCACACATGTCATCAAGGATCAGGTCTAGGATGGGTTCCAGTGGCAGTGTGATTGAGGACCAGGGATGTGTTGGTGCCAGGGTTCTGCATCAGACTGGAAGTGATGCCGATTGGGGGGTGCGGTGTTGCATTGCACCAGGGATGGTGTGGGGAGGACCATGTGCCAGTGATCAGAGGAGGGGGGAAACCTACACTTCAGAATATAGAGTAGGGGTTGGCTCCTGCCATAGGCCACAATGGGTCGGGTATGGGGGAAGTAGGGGTGTCTGCATACCGAGGTTGAGGTCCTCTACACTTTGGCTAGGGACCGTGGCTATCTCCAGTGTGATCGGGGGGTGAGGGGGGTCCTACATTATCCTGCTATTCAGGGATGGCTCTGGGTTAATTTGGGGATGGGAGAGGGGGAGCCTACACTCTCCAGCTATTCAGGGATGGCACTGGTTCATTCTGGGATGGGAGGAGGGTACCTCTGGTCCACCAGGGCTGACTGGCTGCTGTGCACCTGGATACACTTCCACAGCCTGCCTGTGGTTGGCTGGCCAGGTTGGGCCAGGATTTCATGGCCTAACTGTGGGCCATGCAGTTTTGAACTGCTAGGGGTGCATTCCCTCCGAATATGCTACAGCACGGCATATGCATGGGAACACCCCCTCCGCATGTGCAGCATACATTATAGTGTGCCCTAGCCCATTCCCTTGTGGCTGGCACTTCCCACACCTATGAATATCGTGCTGTGGTGCATTGTTGGAGTTGTGTGGCACATCTCCCTTTTTCACTAAGATGCACTGTGCATCTCCTTTCAATATAGGGGCCCTAGTCTTTATCACAGAGAATGTAAATGTGCAAGAAGCTCATGTAAGTCAACCAATCTTAGGAGATCATTGCTCAATAACTTGCTTTTGTGAATTCTCCCAGAACAAGTGGTAAAAAACTTAGCAAATCCTAAAATAATATGACGGTCCTTTAAAAATTACAATAGGGAGCTATTAGGTCCTAAGTTAGCAAGAGTTATATTGGAAAGGTTGTTTCCGATTCCAAATTTAGACTTAGCTGTTAGTGAATTTACAAAGATTTTCCAGGAAATATGTAGTGAAGTGTTGTCATTCAGATTACTCACAACAAAAAAGGACCATATTCCATGGATAGCAGAAAAGATAAAGAGTGACATTCGAGTAAACTCTGGAAAAAGGTAAATAAAACATTAAAGGCTGAGGACTGGGAGATTTATAAGAAGGCTAGAAATGCTCTTAAAATTAGGATTAGAAACTCAAAGGAGTTTTTTTATAATAATATGGTCTCAGAGACCACATTTCAATGGAAGTATTGGGCTCTGATCAGATCTTTTGTAAAGCCAGTAGAAAATAAATTGCCAATACAAATACAAAAAAATGGTGTACTTCAAACCCTTATATTCCCTGCTAATATTCTGATTGAATATTTTGTAACTTTGCCAGATGGTGAAATATTAAACAGGGGCAGGGTGGGGACCAGAATGATGCAAAAAGTTGGCCTCACGGTAAATCCAATTTTAGATTTAAAGCCTTTACATGTAAAGAAGTTAAAAATGAACTGAGGAAATTATAGGCAAAAAAAGCACATGGGCTTGATGGTATAGAAAATCGATTCTTAAGCAATGCAACAGATATTGTAGCCCCAGTTTTGACAAAAATATTTAATTGGAGATGGCAGAGGGGTATTTCTCGGACACTCCATGGACACCGTGCTCACCGACCTCATATATATAATAGCCTTCCAGTTAGATGGGGGCAGGGCAGTGGGTACGATGTTTGTGGATTTGTAAAAAGGCTTCAACACCTTGGACCATAAAACTCTAATCCAAAGAATGGGATAATTAGGGATGATGAAGAAACTTCACCCTGGTTCCAATCTTACCTAATTAGTAGGACTTCGCAAGTACAAATAGGCAACTCTCTATCAAGGAAAGCAAGGATTCTGAGAGAAGTTCCCCAGGGTTCCATTTTGGGTCCCAATTTATTTTTGATTTATATCAATAACTTTGTTAATATTGTAACAAACACAACTGTACAACTGTAACCTGATGATACTGTGCTGTTGGCTAGTGTAACATCGGTTGCGGAAATGGAACAGGGTCTACAATCTGATTTCACAGAGTTAGAGAAATGACTAGTAAAGTCAAGATTAGTCCTAAGTAGTACAAAAACACAACATCTATGGTTTTAAATCAACAACAAAGAAACACAAAAACTCACAACAAGACATTAACATAAAAACCATAAAAAATGAAAATTTGGGCCAAGAACATCAGCATAAGTATCTAGGAGTATGGGTAGATGAAGGGCTGACATTTGACTCTCATATCACAGATATGATAGGGAAAATAACCAAAGAACTGGGAGTTTTTTTGAGATCCGGCTTTTATATAGACAAGGAAATGAGAACTGTAAATCAGTTATTAATCGGTAATATTGACTATGGCAGTCACATTTATGGGTAGGATAGTAAAACCTTACTAAAAAGGGTAGCTGTGACCTACTGTACAACACCTTGACCAGGTTCATATTGAGATGTGACACTCTAAAGTACCATTGTAACATGTACAAAGAACTGGTGTGGATGCCATTTGAAAACAAGAATAGAATGTTATGGGCAAACCAATTTTATAGGGTCCAACAGTCTGGAAAGCCAAAGTATCTGGTGGATAAATTTGAAAAAAAAGAATGAATACAAACACAATTATAATTTAAGAGATTACCAAAACAGATTATTTAAAATAAAACTTGAAAATAAATTTGGAAATAAGACATTCATAGCAAATGTTATATCTATATGGAACCAAATTGACAATACTTTAAAAAGTTTAAATTAATGTTCAAAATGTTTCACAAAACAACTCAAAAATAAGTTAAATATAAGATGTATGAGCAATGGTTGAAGAAAGAGAGAAACATCTCTTATATGCACTTGAACAGTCAGTAACGGTTTCTTAAAGGATGAATGTGAACTGATGTAAACCCTTCTTTATGAATGAGTGTATGTTGATATTTTTATAAGTGATGAAAATTATGTGGAACTTTTAAAGAAGTTGAAACTTTTTAAAATCAGGACCATCTTGAAGATAGGTCTTTGACCTAATGATGTGAAATTTTAGATCTTATCCTGTATAAAAATAAAGAATTTTACTACTACTACTACTACTACATTTTACTGTATGTGTAACTTCACAGGTGTATGATACAAAATCAGAAAATCTTCTATTTTGATATTTCTGGTCCAGTATTTCCATTCTTTGTCTACATGAAATAGGTCTAGCCTGCTGTAGCTATAATCGACCCCAGCTTGTCAATTCCCTCCCGTCAGGGTGAGTAGCCCTCCAAATATCTGTGAGGCCGTGTTCTTTTAGTTGTTCTCTGTAGGCACTCCTGGCCTTAGGGATTGGTCTGTTCTTAGTTGGGTCAGAGCAGCCTATTATATCATCAGAACCCACGTTAAAGTCCCCCCCATGGATGACATGACTAAAATTGCACCAATCTGCATGGCAGTTCTAGGAAAGAATGAGGCTCATCCTCTTTAGGGATCTATACTCACCCAATCAATAACTTTTGACCCAACAGTTCTCCTTTAACCAGACCCCCCCACCTCAGTATCATGGATATCATCTTCTGCTTTAATGCCACCCCTTTGCAAATCAGGACTGCACCCCCTTGTTGTTTAGAGTTGTATATACTGTGGCACTCCACTTCTTTCTACCCCCTGCACATTTTTTTCACCTCTTGGTCAGTGTGGTTGGTCTCTTGGAGGCAGATTATGACTACATGCATTTTACTCAATTTGGCCATCATCTTGGTTCTTTTAATCAGATGTCCTAATTTCCACATGTTCCAAGAGATGAGTTTCTCCTTCTGCAGTTGTCCCATTTTACTATCCATACTTGTTGTGAAAGACATTATGAACTTTAGCCCCTAAATTCAGTAACCCAGAGATTATCTGTCCCATCAGTACCCCAGTCATAAAGTCCAAACTTCAACTTGATTTTGACGGTGTCCAGAAATGGTTCAGGGCCAATCAATTGTCTCTTAATGCAAAGAAAATGTTCTCCATGTGTTTTAGCACACATCATAGGCTTCCTAGAGTCCCTACAATCCCTTCCTTCCTCTCTCTAAATTGGGGAATAATCAACTATGTCCTCTCATTTAAGTACCTCAATGCATGGCTTGACCACCACTTTAGTTTCTCTCAGCACGTAGATGCCATGTACAAAAAACTCCACCCTAAGCTAGGTGCCCTTGGAACAAAAGCTTTATCCCTATATCTGCAAGCTGAGGCATCATCACCAAGATGATACTACCCATATCTGATTATGGTGACATAGTCTATGGTGCAACACCAAAATCCACCTTGGCCAGACTGGATCCCCTCTTCCACTTCTTTTGTCATTTTGACTTGGCCTGTCCCCCGCATCACTATTCTCTGTACACTGATCTCTCCCTCCCTTCCTTAGATGACCACCGTCTCACCCACTGTGCCTCCTTTATTTCTAAATTCTAGTTGGCTTCGCTCCCTACTTACCTCAGCTGTCTTCTCTCCACTCCACCCCCTCCACATACTCCCTTCACAACTCAGATTATCATCCCTTTCACTCCACTCCTGTAAAACCCTGGCTGGCCAGTCTGGTTTCTCCTTCTGTTTTCATAATATCTGGAACTCCCTTCCTCTAACAATTTGCTCTGCCCCCTCCAAATGCTCTCTCTCTTCTCTACTCCAAGGCCACACTTCTCCCTCTTGTAAATGCCTGTAGCCATATGCCCTTCATCTACTCCCCATCATCCCCAACCTCTGCACTTTTCACTACCCCAGCTCAACCCCCTTTCTTTACTTCTTTCCCCTTTCCACTTCCTCATCTCCCACTCCCTCCCTTCTTCATACTCATTCCCACCTCCCGCAATACCCCATTTATCCTGTTTACTCCCCTTATCCTATTCTCTTCACTCTATTCCCTCCACCGCACCCCCTGCTTTGTAACACTATTTTGTCTCGCTTTTTCTAAGTTTTCACAACTTCTTCACCCTTTTCCCTCCCTCTCTCTCTCTCTCTCTCTCCCTTTCTTTTCTCTTTTTCACCCTCCTACCCAGTTACTGTCTTGTCAGTGCCTGTACCTTTCACTCCTGATTGCTTAATCCTGCATTATTATTACTTGCTATTTTCTAATGTATATTATTGTACATATAGGCCCAGATATTCAAAAGGGTTGCACCATGCACAACAGGGATGCACCAGCGCAAGTCCGAAAATGCACCATTCTGCGATATTCAGTGGGAGGCAGATGCACCCCCAAATCACAATGCACAAGAGCGCAATGATAATGAATGCATGCACAACTGAAGGGGAAGGAATCATGCATAAATGGTGCAGTGCGATATTCAGCAACATGCACCATGCACAATAGGGGAGCAAATGGAAGTTGCACGATATCGGAAAAGATCCAAAATAAAATGGAACAAGAGAGAGGTGCAAGAACGCTACAGGGAAGTCACATGTTGGTGAACTGCAGGCAGCCACACAGGCACACAGAAACTGGGAGCAGGACAGAGCAGAAGCAGGACAGAGCACTTGGAACCACCAGCAACAGAGAAGGTGTGGGGAGCCTGTGCCACAGTGCAGGACAAAATGGGGAAGTGCCACACAGCACTGAGGGCACAGATAGTGGGCAGTATGGCCACTACAGGGAGGTGTTCCCAGTGCAGGGCGAGTAGCAGCAAGGACAGCGGCGGGAATAGAGAAACAGCTGCTGGGGGGGGTAACAGAAGCCAGGGACATGGTCAGTGCCACCATCCAGATGGAGGCAGTTATGAGGGGGGTGAGAAGGCAGGCAGCAGGGGGGCATGGCCGTGGAAGGGCCCATTGGCAGTATGCCCCCAAAAGGCAGTACTGAGCCCGCACCAGCTTCTAGCTGTACACCGATACTGAGATCGTGGGCTGGTACCGCCTGAACTGGGTGATCCAGAGGTGGCTCTGTGAGCTGTGCAGTGATGTGATGCAGGGACCCACATGACAGAGCCATGCTCTGTCAGTGGAGACCAAAGTGACAGCTGTCATGTGCCTGCTCACCACAGGTACCCTTCCAGAGACCAGCAGGGGACACAACAGGCATAACCCAGTTGGCCGCGTCACGTCTCCTCACCCAATTCCTCAGTGCACTGCTGCCACATGCTGCGGAGTACATCCATTTCCTCAGCACACTGGCAGAGTGCACAGCAAACATACAGGAGTTCCACAGAGTAGCATGTATGCCTTGCATGGTTGGGGCAATAGACTGCACCCATGTGGCCATCCGCATGCCACCTGGCCCCGAAGGGGCCACATACATGAATCGGAAGGGGTATGTGAGCATCAACTGCCAGGTGGTGTGCGATGCCAGGGGGTGCATAATCAATGTCTGTGCCACGTACCCTGGGGGAGCACATGATGCCTTCATCTGGCACCAGTCTGCACTGTGCCACAGGTTTGAGAGTGGGGACATCCCCACTGGCCACCTATTGGGTGAGTATGCAAACCACGCAGAAAGACATGGAGCTTGGGAGGGGCATAGTCAGAGGTGACATGGGTATTGGCCTAGATGGCCCAAGTCAGGGTGACACTGATCACCAAACTAATGTCCACCCTCTACACACAGGTGACAGTGGATACCCACTCCATCCCTGGCTGCTCACACCATACCGGTGGCCCGTGACCCCATCGCAGCAACACTACAATGAGGTACATGCCACCACACGCACTGTCATTGAACAGATGTTAGTGATGCTGAAGGCACATTTCTGTTGCCTGGACACTTCTAGCGGTGCCCTACAGTACAGCCCCTGTGGGCTATTCCTGGCCTGTTACATCCTTCACTACATGGTCAATGACTGTGGGATAGCCGTACAGGTCAAAGAGGGGGACAGCGATGGGGACAATGAGGATGCTGGTGAAGACGGTGATGGCAGCCCCCCCTTGGTTGAAGGAAGCCCCGACTGATACGGATGGCAAAGCTGCACTGGGACACCATCACAGAGGAGCACTTCAACCAACCCAGGTAAGTCATGGGGCCATGTGCAACCACCAGTGGCAAGGGCACAACCCACAAACATGCATGGACAAACCCCAAGGGCGCATGTCATTAAGGGAATTGGCCGAGCATGGAACCGCACACGCCGTCAGGGATGGGCAAGGTCTAACACAGCACGCGGTCACACACACACACACACACACACACACCCACACCCACAAGACATGCACAAAGGGTAGGAGGAACGCTGACACCAACCGCCACCCCTAGCCACACACACGTCCACAGACCATCACGCCCAGTGCCTATCATTGTGCGTGTGTCAGATGCTGGGCACCATTGCACAGTGGTGGACGGTGCAACGCAGGCATCATCATCATGCACACACCACAGCAGACAGCAGCTGGGAGGGTGTGCAGATGGAACATGTGTGTGTGTGTGTGTGTGTGTGTGTGTGCAGGGCTGGGTACCCCACCCGTGCATTGCACATTGAACAACACTATGCACACAGGGCAGCATCAGACAGTAGCCATGGTGGGAGACAGGTCAGTCATGCACCACAGTGCCACGGCCACCACAGATGCATGGGTGGCCCTGCTGAGACCCGCCAGCAGTGACAGGCTGACCAATGGCTTCATGGGGTGGCACCAACGGTCACCCAGGGGTTCTGCTGCGTGAACGTGACCGTGTTCACACAGGAGTCTGCAGCACACCGAACATGCCTGTGCCAGGCATACTCAGGATGCCCACAGCTGAACCTGGTGTCGACAAGGAGGGTGTCGCATAACGCTGGGAACGGGGGGTTGACATTGCACTGTGCGGTGTCTGCAATGCATGGGCAAATAACTGTGTCCCCATTGTGGCCAATACAGCTGTGATTGCCTGTGTCTGCCTGTCAATGGCAGTAGTCACATCTGCCGCATCCGGTCCATCCCTGCCAGGAGCAGAGCGGTGTCTCTGCTGCACCACTCCTCTGCCTGGCACAGAGATGCAATGAGTGCATCCACCGTCATCACAAGCCACAACTGCTGATCGACTGATTCTTGGAGTATGTGGGTGTGCTCTTCTAAGAGGTCATCTGCCTGATTGCCATGCTGTCCCTCATGGTGTTCACGGCCCTGATGGGCACCACCCCTTGAGGGTGGGTGCTGCACACCCGGCCCAGGCCTGGGCATGTCCACAGGTGGTGCACTGATGCCACCCCCTGACACCGTACCCCATGGCCTTTGGCTGACTGCTGACACTGCCCCTCTGGCTGCCGCTCTCCAGGGCTCAATGATGCTGCCGCAGTGGCTGCAACAGCCCCACTGTCCTGGACATACACCAGTGCTGCCCCACTGGTGCAGACAGGCACAGACTGGGACTGTGATGTCACGCAGGCCTCCACGGCAGCACCACCCATGGCCATGCCCGTGTTGTCACCTGCTGTATGGCCATCCTGCAGTCTACACCTATCACTGTCCATGAAGTGAACTCCATCATCATCAGTGATGGATCTGGCACCAGCCCAAGTCTCTGCATGCTGGCATCCATGGATGCTAGCATTCTGGGACACAGGCAGGGCCTCCTCCACACCTGCTCCACCAACATCAGTCCAGACATCCAGGCGGGCCCACTGTCACCCTGACCCTAGGATGCCTGTGGAGGTGGATGGGCCCTCCTCTATGTCCATGGTATCACCCTAAGTAGAGAAGCCCACCACCGCTGACCCATGTAGATGCTCAGGAACTATGAGGGAACACAGTAGCATTAATGTATCTGCCCTACCCTGTCCCCCCATTGACAGACCAGGACCTGCCATGCAGTGATGGGCTACCACCCATCTGGAATCCACCACCTGGAACACCCTCGATGGCACAACACTGCATACTGCCAGCAACCCGCTCTTCTTGTGGGGTCAGACATTGCATGGCCGGCTGTCCCCTACTGGTCGCAGCCCGTGCTGCCCTGATGGCAGCCATCTTGTCCTTAATCCTCCGCCTGTCCGTGCCCATCTTCTTTTTGAACTCCTGCACGAACCGCTGGTGGCTGCCATGCAGGTTGATGGCACGCGCCACCTCTTCCCATGCCGCAGCACAGGCCTGTGGTGTTCCCCACTGTCTGCTGAGCAGCGGCTCCTGGTCGAAGTAGGCCTCAAACAGGGCATCTGTTTCTGCCTTTCTGAAGTTAGGCCTCCTCTACCTCCCACATCTCTGTTCCTCTTCCTCCACCTCACGATCGCTCATTCTTCATCCTGTGAGAATGACAGGTGTTACCTGTGACTGTGCAGTCCCATGCATGTTCCACACACCACAATGCACACTCCCAAACAGCATGCAACTCACCACAATAGACTGCAATAACAGGCTATGGCCACTGCTGCCCAATGTCGCATTTTTATAGCGCAACACATGCAAATGAGGAGAGGCACAATTATAAGTGGATGCAAATGCAGTATCTGTGCCACTGAATGGCTGATTAGCTGATTTGCATATGCCGGCTGAATATCGCGCTGTTGCGCTTTGCGCAATTGTGCTGAATGTGCTCAGGCAAGGGCACATTTCTGTGACATGTACAGTAGACACCAAATGGTGCATGCCCAGGGTGATGACGCAGATGCCTGCTGCGCTGCTGATGACTGTGCGTGGGAGGCAATGCAGGGCATGGCCACCATTGTGCCAGTGGTGCTACTGCACTGTTCACATGTATGGTGTTCTGGCACTGGAGCGCCGTAGGGGTAACTGGGGCCACAGTGTGGTAGGCTGCTATAGGAGGTGGCACACAGGCACCCAATCGCGCTACACACAGTGAGTACCAATTGCGCTGTGGCAGTCTGTGCGCGAGTGACCCTTGACACTGTGCCTGACCTTTGCCCCTAGGCACCATGCATCTGCATGGGTGCACCACTATCATGCTGTTTGGTGACAGCACGATAGGGAATGGCAGCGCTGTACCGTGCAGCATCTGCACATGGCGGACCACTCTACTGAGCGCCATTTTGACTCCAACCAGCTTCAGAGATGGCAAGAAGGAGGGCTGCTGTTTGGAGCCAGCTGGAGCTGGCCAATTTGGTGGCCATGCTGGGACACTTTTTGGAGATTCACCCCTGGACAGGGCCAGCAGTGCAGTATGGGAGGAGGTGGCGGTGGTGCTGGAGGAGGCCACAGGAATTGGGAACACGGCTGAGCAGTGTCGCCACCAATATGGAGACCTACAGCGCAGGGACCCGGACAGGCTTGCCTGCCTGCGGGCACATGCCAGGAGGGACACGGTGCCATGGCCAGGTAGGTGCCCCATCCATACACTGTTAACGTTCATACGGGTATCACAGTGGCATGTGTCCAGCACATGGAGGGCCATCCAGTGTTGGCCATGGTGGTGGTACTGGGGTGTGGGGGTCAATGAGTATGGCTGTGTGGGATTGCACACACAGAAGGTGGGGGGGCTTTGCTACCAGATTGTGCTGATGTTCCTCTCTCCATGTTTGCACCCTAGGCCCAGAGGAGCGCCGGCAGGTGAGGGAGAGGAGGTGGCACCAAGATGACCAGCAGGCCAGGAGGGATGCTGGACCACACAGGTGCAGGGACCAGCCTGATGATGGTGAGCACCTTACATCCATGATTACTATTGCATGCTGTGTAACAGGGCGGGCAATGGGGCATGGCCACCATCCATTGACACCACTGCCATGCACACAACTTGTTACAGTCAGCACTGTCCAGTGGCACTGCATGTTTGGGAGGCCAATGGTGGTCCATGTGCACCGGGTACATGGCTGTACATTGCTCACAACGGCTATATAGCTATGTCACTGTAATGTGGCCACAGTGGTGCTGTGTGGGACATTGGCAGTGGGTGTGTGCAATGGTCTGCATGGCTGTGGGTGCCTGGGTAGGCAGGTCTTGTGGATGTGGTCACTGTGGGTGGTCACACACCATCACTGGGGTGTGGCACATGGCTGTAAGCCATGCACAATGGGTGGGCTGCAGGGGGCTGGACAGTCAACGTATTGACTCTGCTCCCTTGTCCTAGGTGGACAATGCTGGATGGCCATAGAATGTGGCATGCAGGAGCTGCTGCAGCTGATACAGGCATCCCTGGTGTTTCTGGAAAGGATGGAGTGGCACTGGGTCCAGAGACGAAGCACCAGGAGGCACTACAGGAGTGAAGAGCAGGGCAGACAATAGGCCCTCCATGCCCTCTGACTCACCTAACCCCCTTGGACCCACCCTCACACCCCTTCTTCCCTCTCCCATTTGTACACCCTGCCCCATGCCGGCCCCCACCTGGTTTGTGGCCTTTTCCTCCCACCCTTGTATATATTTGTAAGTATGTTTGATTGTTTATATTGTTTAATACATACATTTTGTTATGACAACTGTGGTGGTCTCTGATTTGCAGCAGGCTACAGGTGCTTGGCTGCAGTGGTATGCATGGCGTCCGGGGTGGTGCAGGCATGGGCATGTGTGTGTGTGTCTGGCAGGGACCTGCCTATGGTGTGGGTGGGGGAATCCGTCACTGTCTGTGGTTTTTATGTTGTTCTTTGTGTACTGGTTGCCTGTGCAGTGGTCCACGGAGCATGCTCTGTGTCCATGGTGCCCCTGTCAGACCATCCATGGGCTGTGCAACTGACACCCTTGCATGTCTGTGATATGCACCATCTGCTGGCATGTCAGTGTGGCTGTCCATGCGGGACAACCACTGTACCCAGCACAATGCCAGGTTGCTTCCTGTCACTGGTGTGGTGCCCATCTGCCTCGGGTAGCACTGTGGCCTCCACTGTCATTGTCCCACCTCCATGCTGTCATTTGTGTCTGTTGCAGGGGATGTGCTCCACTGTCTGTCACTTGTGCTCCGGCTGCATGCTGGTGGCATACAGCTTCATGATGCCTGTGCAGGGTGGATGGCACTCCTGTGCCATGTAGGGGTACTGGCCATGTGTACACAGCTGCCGTGACCACACACCAGTGGATTGGTTGACCCGCAACTGTGTCCCTGTGTTGGTGTGCCCTTGGGTATGGGTGGGTGTTTGTCCATGCACTGTGTTGTATCCTGTGTGGTGCATGCTTCCATGCAACACTGTGTGTGTCTGTGCTGGCTGTTGTGGCCAGTGCTGGGATGGGATGTGTCCTTGGGAGGGTGTGCAGGGTGCTTTACTGCTGGTGGTGGGTTCCAGGGCATGCCCTGTCGCATGTGGGGTACCTTGTTTGCCGACGCATGGTCGGTCTCTCAGCTGTACCTTGGGGGGGACATGCAGAGTGGCACTGTGTATGCAGTTGTTGCATCGCTGTCTGCTGCTGCCAGCTGCAGGGTGTACATGGTGGGGCTGCCTTGCATGGCTCCATGTGCACAGTGTTGCATTGTCACAGTGGGGTGGTGGCATGCATGGGGTGTCCTGCACTGTTGGGCACTACTCCTGGGCAGGGTGTATGGGGATCATGGTGCAGGGTGTGCTCTGCATTGGTGGGATGGTGTGGCATGGGGTGGTCAGCCCTCCTAGTGTGCTGGTCACAGCTTGCCAGGGGGTGCGCTGGGGCACCATGCCCCAGCTGTGGGTTGGTTGCTGGTATCCATGGGCCAGTGGTTATTCCGACTCTCCACCAGTTGTGCAGTGCATGGGGTGTGGGGACCAATATCTGTTCTGCTGTGTGCTCCTCTGCCCATCTGTGGCATGGGTGGTGGCCCCCTGCATCCTGTCCCTGTGCATCCCTGGTTGTTCTGTTGCACTGCTGCTCTGCTCCACGGGGCATCCCTGGTTGTGCTATGGAGCATCTGAACTGCGCAACTGCACATCCCTGGTTGCACTATGGCACAGGTGACATGATATTCAGTCGTGTGCCACAGGCGCATCTTGACCTGCGCAGTTTTTAAATGTCGCACTTTTTGCGCATGGGCGTAGTGGACTTGCACTTGCTCCTGCTGTTGTGCACTTTTTGGGCGCAGTTTGAATATCCGGGCCATAGTGTATTTTGTATTACTGCACTTTTACATGTTTGAATTCATACCTTACCCCCTTCCCCAGGACACATCTGGAAATGAGCTTCACAGCTCAGTATGTCTTTCCTAGTAAATCTCATTTAAATAAATAAATACATGTATTTGCATAGGCACAGCTTCAATAGTGCACTGATACCATTAACAATAAGCATAAAAAAATTGAGAACATCAACCAGAACACAAACTAACAACTTTTGTAGTACATGTGTACTGCACACTATGTAATTGCAGTTGTAACTAGAATTCATCCTCCCTCCTCCTATTCCGCTTCCCAATCTGCACACACAGAGCACGCTGAAAATGGTTCACTACCAAGCTCCAGGACATGGAAACAAACTTTGAGGACCTCTCCTCCATCTTTCAGACCCAGAGCCCTTGTGCTTGTTTCTCTTACATTCATTAAGAACTTGGTATGGCTTTTAGATCTTAATGTCTACCATATGTGAATGTGGTGGTTAGCACCAATAGAACTGTAACTTTGACTTATACTGGGACTTGGAGTATCAGTGGCAGGGGCCATGGTGCAGGGACTGTGAACACAGTGCAACCTTGCTTTACAGTGCTGTGGGTTGAGTGCTGCTCTCCTCCCCTCTGAGCTCTGATCTTAAGGTGGAGAAATGCTGCCACAAGGTTCAGAGCCCACCTCCTGTCAGCTTGATTGCTAGGTGCTAGTAGTTGCATTTATCAGCTCTAGGACAGAGGTGAACAGTCCCTCTCCCAGGTTATATATAGTGCACTGCCTCCATAAATTCATCTCCTACCCTGTGTCCCTTTGTGTGTCACTCCAGTGCATGGTGCAACCTCACTCATTTCCACTCAAAATTAACAGCAAGTAACACATTTTTTTGAGAAACCTGTAGGTGAAACCCCTGTGAATAAACTGTTAAATGGTTAAACAGTAAAATGTTATCAGAGTCCAACGCAAAACTTTGACCTGCTGTTGCATGTAAGCACTCTAGCTGCACAGTCAAGGTGGCAATTCAAACAGTCTGTTGGTGTACAGACATTATGCTGATGCAATATTTATTAACTAACAGCTCTGAGAACAAGTTCTAGCCAGAGATGATATGTTGAATGGAAAAATGTCATTCCTAAGATAGTGGCACTGATGGAACTGTGCATGCCTGATGCTCGTGCATGCACAGTTCAGTTCTGGAATGCGGATGTGGCAGATGACACAAAACATAGTGTGGTCCTGCCTCTATCGTGAGCAGCCATGGTGGACTGGTTTCACTGTTTTGGAGTGTCAGAAAGATACACTTCAGACACTCCAAAATGGAAGCATGCCATATTTGCTTGTTTTGTGAGCCACCGATGGCAAAATGGCTACAGACTCCGCCCATGCAGCCATAAAAAGGGCACCAATTTGTCTGCTTAAGCAGTCCTACTTTACATGTGAGGTCATCGCCATTAATGAACTTGTTTAAAACATAAGTCCTTGCTTTGATATTATGTTCCTGTTCTTGGTCCCAGTTACCAGTAGGTGACTGTGGACAAGACAGTACTGTATGTGCCATGAAAAATAAGCATCTCAGATCTAATAGTGTAACCTTTCACATCTATGCAGTTTTGCTCCTGTCCTAACCCTAAAAACAAACAGTTTTGATATTGATTTAAAAAATTCACACCTATTAAGTAGTGCACTTGTTTTTTGCATGTTTACATTTTTCTGTTTTTATAGACTTGTAGGTTCTAATCTCTCCATGGCCTCTTGCCCCAATTATTATTTTCTGTGTTAGCTGCAACAACCAGTTTGAGCAGTAGCTGTGAGCATGGCACAAGAGGAGGGCTGTTAGCCTTAAGATCCCACCCCCTGACAAAGCTCAAGATGAGTGAGGCACTGGGGCACCTACACAGTACCTTGTCTCGTGGAATTTAAAGTTTTGAGACCACAAATAAATTCTTATAAAACTTTTGCAGCAACCAAGTCTCAGATCATATTTTGTTGCTACAATTGTAGGCTTCCTTAGAGTGGACTGACTTCTGTTGCTCTGAACCTTGTGTGCATGAGCAATTCCATGGCAGCCCCCGGTTAGAAACATAGAAACATAAAATTTGATGGCAGATAAGGACCTCTTGGCCCACCTAGTCTGCCCATTTCCCTACCTAATGGATAAGTTACAGATCCTAGTTAACCAACAGCCTACTTCCTCCTACCCCCCACTACAATTGCCTTATGTCTGTCCCATGCATTCTTGAATTCCCCCACTGTTTTTGATGCAACACTCTCAGAAAGGCTGCTCCATGCATCCATTAACCTTCTCTGTGAAGAAATACTTCTTCACATTACCTCTGAGCCATCCCTCCTCTATCTTCAAATTGTGCCCCCTTGTTCTTGCACATCTCTTTTTCTGAAATATGCTACCCCCTTGAACTTTGTTGATTCCCTTGAGGTATTTGAAAGTTTCTATCATGTCCCCCCTCTCCCTCCTTTCCTCGAGGCTATACATCTTAAGCTCCTTTAGTCTTTCTTTATATGTCTTCTGGTGCAGACCCTGCACCATTTTGGTTGCCCTCCTCTGGCCAGCCTCCACTCTGTCTATGTCTTTGTGGAGATGGAGTCTCCAGAACTGTACACTGGACTCCAGATGTGGTCTAACCAACTGTCTGTACAGAGGGCCAACAACTTCCTCTTTTCTACTGGTGATGCCTCTCCCTATGCATCCCAGTGTTCCCCTAGCCCTCCTTACTGACTTCGCACATTGCTGGCCCACCTTGAGGTTGTCTGATATGACTGCCCCCAGGTCCCTTTCCATTTTTGTTGCTGTCAGTCTCTCACCCCATTGTATACTCCTCCACTGGGATTTTGTTTCTCAGGTGCATTACTTTGCACTTCTTTGTGTTGAATCTAAGCTGCCGTACATTTGACCATTCCTCCAACCTTGCCAAGTCCCTTTTCATCCTTTCCACCCCACCTTGCGTATCAACCCTGTTGCAGATCTTTGCGTCATCTGCAAGGAGGCATACTTTCGGGGTCACGTGATGGCAGCTTGAGCTAAAGCAGCAGTTCCTTGGAGCTCCGCTCCCTGCTCTTCAATTTTAATCTAATAACTGGTTTCTAAAAGTGAGACTTACCCTACCAGAGAAATCCAACAGCAAAATAACTGTAGTCGAATGTGTGAGATCGAGTGTTGAATGGAGGTGTACATGAAAAAAGTGTTACCGAGACGATCCCCACCGCTTACTCTGGAGAAAGACAAGGCCGCAAAACGACCTCGGCAGCAAGCTCCGAATTTGCCGAAAATGTCTGCAGCATCTACAGCACTCTCGGAGGAGAAATTTATGGAGATAATGCAGCCGCTGCAGACAGCAATCACGACAATCTCCGAAGACCTTCAAGCAATTAAAACTTCTGTAGATTCCTTGTCAAGGAGAGTTGGGGACTCTGAAACTAGAATCACACCCTTGGAAAGAAGGCAGGACAAGGTCGACCTAGATTCAGCTAACATTGGGCGCAGACTTAAAAAGCTGGAGGAGAAGATAGAGAATTTGGAGGGGCACAACAGACGGAACAACCTGGTGGTAATTGGCATTCCTGAGAAAGAGGAAGGGAATGCAGCAATTGTATTCATGCAAAGGTTTTGCGCTAAAATAGCTGGTCCCCCCCTGGAATGGAGGAGATTATGTGATCGAGAGGGCCCACCGAGCCCTGCGTCCTCCGCCAGCCCCTGGTCAGTCCCCGAGGCCAATGATTTTTAAGCTGCTAAATTTCATCGATAAGCAGCACATATTGAATAAAGTGAAAGAAATCCAAGAAGTGACCTGGGAGGGCAGGAAAATTCGAATAGCGTGGGACCTTCCTCACTCGGTGCAATTAAGGAGACAAGAACTCCATCCTATTGTGTCCAAGTTGATCGCAGCGGCAAAGCAGTTCAGGGTCAAATACCCCGCAGTCCTGATGGTTAAAAATGAAGACAAATGGATTTCTTATGATCCCCCTGCGCAAGCCTTGCAAGGTTTAAAAGAGCTCTTTCCAGACCTGTTCAAGTGAGGGCAAGTCGGCATGCAAGAATGGCAATGTAAGTGCCTGTTGCCATGGAGTTCTCCCTCTGATATTATGCAAAGAATCTTTTAACATATGGTAGTTAAGTATGCTGGCATATACTAGATGCAAATCATCAGAAGAAATGATTGTTAGAGCTGTACTTAAAGTACGATCCCATGATTTCTCATAAATGTACCCAGGTTTATTCTGAAGCTTTGTTTTTGGTGCCCGAAGAGATATCAATAATGTGGGAAAGTTCTGACATGTCCAAGAATCCGTGGGATGTACCACCTTAGAACAGCTTGTCCACGTCCATCACAGCTACCAGACACTCACAGCTCCTTACATTCACTTGACGTCGTGGACTGAAACAAGAGATGAATGGTGAAGTAATAAGAAACTAATGGCACAAGCTGCTATGAAGAACCGCAGCCTCTATAGTAGTCTACTCCTCACTTGCATACTACAAGTCAATGCAGTTTGTGACATTGTAAAATAATCACATGGACCAGCTTCATCTGGACTCTAAACGCAATACGCAGGAATAGAACTCAGTGCGATCAGATATGGGGAACTGTGCCGCTTTGAGATGACATCGGATTAAGTCTGGTTATGTGCAATCTCTTTTGACCTGGCAGCCATTTGAATCTGCACCTACTTTACTACCAACCCTGCCCTAGGAGACCGATAGCACTCTGGTGGGGGCAGCTAGATCGAGCGATACAGACCTGAACATAAATCAGTACTGTACCTAATATAGCCACCTTGCAGGTTTTAGGGAAAGTTTAACATTTCTATACCACGTAGAATTTAACATTTTAGCATATAGAAATAGTAGAGTTATTGATTGTATTCCCTCTCCTTTCTTTAAAATGTAGAGTTGTTATGAGTAGCCAAAAGGTGATAACATAATATAGACAAGCTACTTATTTCCAGGCTGATTACATGTCTACTAAGCTCTCCATACTGGATAGAGATGATGAGTACATATATAGATGTTTGCTATTCTTATTCCTTGATAATCATGGTTTCATCTATATGCTTTAATAGATGTATGCTAGATACAGGAAAGCATTGAACATTTAAGGTGCCTGCTTGTAATATAAACAAACGCCTTTTTTTTTTTTTCTCTCTTACTCTCCTCTGAACAGTTGTTAGCGGTGGGGTAAGGGAAGGGGGGGGCTCCGGGGAACAACGTTGTTAAGCTGGAGTCTGCTTTATTGTTTAAATCATGTGGCATAACATGGGTGGGAGTACAGTGAGTTGGTACTGGGGGTGTTGCACTAAGCTGTAGGTTATAATTTGTAACTCTAATAGATATCGAGGGATGGGAAGTAGTGTTGTTATTTTGGGAGGGAAAAGGACTACACACTGTCAACTATGAAGGGTTAAAAGTTTGTCAGGATACTTTCTCACTTTCCAGTTGGACTTACTATGCTCCCCAGATGGCTTGGTGTATAGGGCCAGGAGGGCAACTTCAATATAGGTTTATTCTGCTAATTTGCCCACTTATGCCTCTTCACAATCACTATAGAAAATTAGTAACAACTATCGTTTTGTGAGTTGGAACGTTAAGGGAGCCAAGGATAGGGTCAAAAGACAGGCTATTTTAAAGCACTTACAACAGTTGCATGCACAAATAGTTTTTTTACAGGAAACGCACTTAAAAAGGGAGGATGCGCTCCTCTTTAGAAGACTATGGGTGGGTCAGATATTTAGTGCAGGAACCTCCACGAGTAAAGGGGGGGTAGTGATTCTACTGGCTAGGAGTGTTCTGTTTAAATTAGCTCAGAAAATATGGGATCCAGAGGGCAGATACATAATTGTACATGGATCCTTGGAGTCTTGTCCGGTTCTCCTTGGTTCAGTATATGGACCAAATAGTGACTCTCCCTCTTTTTTTGTGAATCTATTAAACGTAATAGTGACAAACTCACAATATTGGGAGGGGATTGGAACTTAGTCCTTCAGACAGACCTAGACAGGTCTGATCGTATGTGGTGAGGCCTATCCCCAGCGCAGAGAGCATTGAAAGAACTAATGTACAGTGCTGCATTAGTTGATGTGTGGAGAGTTTTTAACCCTTCCGAAAGGCAATATACCTTTTTTTCTGCAACGCATAAAACATATTCCTGGATTGATTATTTACTTGTAAGCTCCTCTGCAATCCCCGAGGTTACGCAGACAGGAATTTCAGCCAGGGTATTGTCTGACCATGCTCTGGTTGACATGGAATTCAGGTTAGGAGGGCAAAGCGTTTCCCACAATGGCGCCTGAATAGTCAGCTATTAAAAGATTCAGCCACTGTGGGATACATCATGGAACACATTGCCTTCTTCCTTAATTGTAATCAGGGGACAGTAGATAAATATGACTTAATTTGGGCAGCCTTAAAATGTTCCTTGAGGGGGGAATTTATCAAAATGGCCTCCAAAAGGGTTAAGAATCAAAGAGCTCAGCTAGATGTTCTTTTAACATCTATTAAAAATTTAGAATATAGTTTATCACGTACCTCCCCTGCAGAGATGTGGACTAGATTATACCAATTGCAAGCCCAGTATGCAGGTTTAATATCTCAGAGGGCTGAGCTATCCTTACACAGAACCAAAATGAAATATCTAGATACGGGGGAGAGGGCAAGCAAGATACTTGCAATACGTATTCGCCAAATGGATGCCTCACAATTTATTTCTGGTATCTGCTCTGAAGAAAATGGCCAAATCTGTACCGACCCCCAAAAAATAGCGGAAATGTTTGGATCTTATTATCAGGATTTATACACAGTGGCCCCATCCTCACGGCCCACTGAGGCGAATATAAATTCATATCTTAGTTCCGTGAATCTGCCTAAGGTCACTGTCACAGAAGCAACCCTATTAAGTGCCCCAATTACCCTAGGTGAAATCCAGAAGGCCATCCAACAGTTGCCATTGGACAAGTCCCCCGGACTGGATGGCTTGCCAAGCAATTTTTATAAAACTTGTCAAGCTGCGATAGCACCTGTGTTAAAGGACCTTTTTACTTATTGGTATAATAATGGGATATCAGATCTCAGTTTTCAAGAGGCTGTGATATCCTTAATTTTAAAGCCTGGGAAGGATCCACAAAACCTTAGTAGTTACCGCCCTATATCCTTATTAAATACTGACACAAAAATATTGGCCAAAGTACTGGCTAACAGACTCACTAAAATTGTAGGCAATCTAATAGGACATGAACAGGTCGGAGTGGCCGGGAGGTCTTCTCAAGACCATGTGAGAAAGCTGTTACATCTCATTGTGACTGCTAGAGACTCCGAGGTTCCAATGGTGCTGGTCTCATTGGACGCCAAAAAGGCGTTCGATAGAGTCTTCTGGGACCTTTTGTTCACCACCTTAACTTCTTTTGGTTTTCCGGAAGAATTTATAAAGTGGATTAAGGTTTTATACTCCTGCCCATTGGCTAGAGTTAAATGTAATGGGCTATTGTCCCCCACCTTCAAACTAGCTCGGGGTACTAGGCAAGGATGTCCCCTTTCTCCACTACTCTTCAATATATACCTAGAGCCTTTGCTTCTTAGAATGGCAGGTAATAACAACATAGAAGGTATTCAAATAGGAGAAATGAAGTATGCTTTTTCGGTATATGCAGATGACATCTTATTGCATTTAGAGAGGCCAGGTATCTCAGTCCCTGCTGTCCTAGAGGAATTGCGGAATATTCCAAAATATCCTATTATAAGATAAATCGAGCAAAAACGAAGATAATGCCCCTGAATTATAGAATGAATATAGTGGCGTTATCCCTGTTGGGCCTTGCTTGGGAAACTAAGTCTATAGACTATCTAGGAATCAAGATCTTTAGGGAACTTGGGACTATAATGCGAAACAATATTGATAATTTAATTAACACAATAGCTATGGACCTGGAGAGATGGCAATTACTCCCTATCTCTCTATGGGGCAGATTAAGTATAATTATAATGAATCTACTACCGAGGATATTATATCCTTTGGGAATGCTGGGTGTATACCTTCCAAAAATGTGGTTTTCCAGGCTGCAAAGCATACTAAATTCCTTTCTGTGGAACAAGAAGAGTATCTGTAGGTCTTATCCAAAATTGACAGCCCTGAAATTAAGGGGAGGCCTTGCAGCCCCCTCTTTTTTTCTATATTATATTGCGCAGCACATGAGTAAATTGTCCTTCTGGCACAAAGAGATAGAACATGCAGTATACTCCCAGAACATGCAGTATACTCCCCTCTCTGGCTACCTATAGAAAGATATTTGGTAACCCGAGTAAAGTGTTCGTTGTGAGCCCTTTTATATGTTTCGACATCCTACATTCCCAAACATCTCAGAAATAACCCCGTGGGTTCGTCAATAAAGGCTTCTCACCAGGCCCAAAAATACTTTGCAGTGAACTGGTATCAGTCCTCTGACCAGCCAATCATTAATAACCCACATTTCAAGATTGGTGGCACTCCAATACCTTCTACCTTTTGGCCTCGGCTGAACCAATGTAAAGTTTCAGAAATGTGGATGAGTGGGAAACCGATTCCCTTTGTTCAATTGCAAATCATTATGGGTGCTTCAGATAATGAAGCCTTTAAATATTTCCAAGTTAGTAAGGACCTCACTTCGTTCTTCCTGATGGCCCCATTAAGGGACTTAGGTGATAGAAATCTAACTACGCTCATGCAGATTGCCTCCCAACCACATGCAGTGTCTAACATATATAAAACTCTACAGGATTGGGACCATAGACTACCATCTGGAACTTGTTCCTACTGGATAAGAGAGCTAGGTATCCCCGAGGACACTAAGTTATGGAAAAAACTTTGGATATCAATGTATAAATTTATTAAGCAAGACAGACTTAGATTAGTCTATTATAATATTATGCATAATATCTATTTGACACCAGATAAGCTCTTTAGATATGGGACATTAGCTGCATCAATGTGTAATAAGTGTAAGAGTGACACCGGTTCCCTCTATCATTTGTTATTGCAGTGTCCCCATATAAAGACATTCTGGCAGTCTATTAGTAACACTTTGGACCCTATCCTTGGCTTAAGAGAATTATTTATGCCTGAAGTCTGTATAATAAATCATTTTCCAGCTGACACCCCTAAAAACAGGAGAGCACACATGACACTCATCACTGCAACTGCTAAACTTATAATAGTGAGACACTGGGTAGAGGAGAAATCTCCCACCTTATTGGAATGGTACAGGGAGAGTGTCTTGGCACTACAGCTGGAAAGGCATATTGCACTTATGTGAGATAGAGTTAGTGCTTTTACCTCGTTATGGGGCGGGCTAGAGACTATCCTGACAATTTGGAAGTCCAATTGATGAGGGATTGCGCTGATGTTATATCTATATGATCTATAACTGTGTGTAGTCTGGAGGGATGGGTGGGGGAGGGGTTGTTATTGTTTTGGTGGGTTTGCACATGTTGTCTCACTTGTTGGATTAACCTATGTATCTATCTTGGTGCTTAAAACTAATAAAGCTCTCTTTAATAAAAAAAAAAGGAGACATACTTTCCCTTCCAGTCCCACTGCAATGTCTCTTAAAAAGACATTAAAAAGGACTGCCCCAGTACTGAACCCTGTGATACCCCACTAGTAACCCTCCTTTCTTCATTTTGGACTCCATTTACTATTACTCACTGTGTCCTGTTGTCCAGCCAGTGTTTTACCCAGGCGACCACCCTGGGACCCACTCCCAGGTTGGCTAATTTGTTTATTAATCTTTTTTGTGGGACTGTGTCAAATGCCTTGCTAAAGTCTAGGTAAGCCATGTCCACAGCCCCTCCCTGGTCTACTACTTTGGTCACCCAGTCAAAGAAATCAATTAGATTTGTCTGAAATGACCTTCCCACTGTGAATACATGCTGCCTTGGGTCCTGTGCCCCACTGGCCTCTAGGTACTCAACAATTCTTTCCTTCAGAAGTGATTCCATCATTTTCCCTACCACTGAGGTCAAACTGACAGGTCTATAGTTTCCTGACTCTGTCTTGCTCCCACTTTTGTGAAGGGGAATCACATCCACCCTCCACCAGTCCTCAGGTACCACACCATCCTCAAATGATTTATTAAAAAGGGTAGTCAGCAGTGTTACTGGTTCTTCCCTTAGTTATTTTAGAATTCTTGGGTGAATCCCATCAGGCCCCATTGCTTTAGCCACCTTCAATTTTAAGAGTTCTTTCAGAAACCTTTCTTCTGTGAATGGACTAATATCAACCCCCCTATCCAGAGTGCTTCTATTGACTGGATTAGGTATCCCCCCCTGCTTTTCCATTGTGAATACTGAGCAGAAGTATGCATTCAGTATCCCTGCTTTTTCACTGTCGCTCTCTGCCCACCCACCTTCCTCTTTATTCAGTCTCAGTATCCCTGCCTTAGTCTTTCTTTGCTCCCTAATGTACCTATAAAAGGTTTTATCCCCTTTCTTAACCAAATTGGCTATCTTTTCCTAGGTTTGGGCCTTTGCTATTCTGACTGCCTTTCCCACTTCCTTCTGCTTTAACTGGTACAGTTCTCTGTCCTGCTCCTTCTGTGTTTCCTTATACTTCCTGAATGCTATCTTTTTCTCCCTTACCTTCCCTGCCACTTCTTTTGAGAACCATAGTGTTTTTTTCTTTTGTTTTGATTTGTTTATTTGCGTCACACAAAGGCTTGTTGCCTCTGTGATGGTGGTTTTGATGTTTCCCCAGTGTTGCTCCACCCCACCTTCTTGCCTGTTTGCTAGTGCTTTTCTGAGGCACTCTCTCATTTTGACAAAATCAGCCCTCCTGAAGTCCAGTACCTTCACTTTTGTGTGGCTTGACTCTACAGCTAAGTTTATTGTGAACCACAATGTCTGGTGGTTGCTTGTTCCCAGATGGCTACCCACTTCAAGATTAGAGATCCTCTCTCCATCCCCATTTGAGAGTACCAGATCTAAGATAGCTCCCTCCTGAGTGGGTTCCATAACTAGCTGTCTGAGGCATGGCCCCTGTAGAACATTGAGAATGGCCCTGCTCTTGGATGTGGCTGCAGCAAAGGTACTCCAGTTAACATCTGGCATATTCAGGTCCCCCATCAGCAATATCTCTCCTTTCTCTGCCATCCCAAGGATGCCTTCTATCATTTCCTTGTCCATTTCCTCCCCCTGAGATGGGGGTCTGCCTCCTCTCCTCACTGTTTACCCTTTAGTTCTGTTGCTTTGATCCCTTCCCTTACATAGAGAGCTACTCCTCCTTCTCTTCCTCCCTCCCTCCCTGTCCCTCCTGTAGATTGTGTACCCTGGTATGTTGACATCCCAGTCATGGTTCTCTTTGTACCATGTTTCTGTGACTGCCACAATATCCAGGCATCCCTCTTCCATCAAGGCCACCATTTCAGGAAGCTTTTCTCCTAGACTACGGGCATTGGTACTCATTACCCTCCATTTTTTATGGCTTTATTTCTTTTTGCTCCATCTCTGTCCTTACTGTCTTTGTCTTTTTCTCCATTTACCCCTGCCCTTCTCCCTGTCAACTGCTCTATCTTGGCGTTTACCTCACTAATTACCCTGATTTTTTGGGGGGGCTAGGATTTCTCTTTTCATTTTCAGTGCCCCCCAGCTAGTTTAAATGCTTGCCAATGAAGCATTTAAACCTATCACCTAGGATCCTGGTTCCTCTGCTGGATAGATGCAGACCATTGCACCTGTATAGGCCTGCATCCCTCCAGATGGTGTCCCAGTCACCAATGAAGCCAAATGCCTGAACTCTGCACCAGTTTTTTAGCCAGTCATTGAATCCCATGGTGTGGGCTACCCTAGCCTCATCCATGCCTTAGACAGGTAGCACTTTTAAGAAAGTTACCATGTGTGCTACTGGTCTAAGGCCCCTCCCCAACTTCATAAACTCATGTTGCACTCCTATGATCCCTTTCTCAGCCAGGTCATTTGTGCCTAGGTGGATAATGACATCCAGCTCCCTCCCCATTGCAGCTGCTCCCACGATCATGAGGATTTGCTTCCTGTCCCTCCAAGTCATGATGCCAGGCAGGCACCTTACCTCCCTTTCCCCTCCCTCCCCCAGTTCAACCCCCTAACAATTGAGTCCCCCACCAGGATTTGTTTCCTTCCCCTGTGGGGTCCTGTACCACCCTCCTGTGGGTCTCCATTGTGGAGGTTCCCAGCATCCTCCTTGGTCTCCACTGTGGATGCCTCCATAGAGGAACCATGCTCCATCAGAGTGGTGAATGAATTGTGGAGAGGCACAACTGGAGGGATGCACCTCTATTCCACCACCCTCACCTTCCCTGAGCCCACCGTGGTTCAATCTCTCCTCTTTCTTGGCAACCTCTGAGGTAGTGGTGGTGGCCTGGGTGGTCCCTGGGTGGGGGAGCAGGTTTCCCAAATCCTTGCCAGGTCAGCATGGAGATGAACAACCTCCTCTCTCAGATGAGAGAGGTGCCTGCAAATAGAGTAGCAATGCAGTCTCCAGAATGTATCCCAGAAGAGTGCTGCTCCACAGCCAGTGCATTGCACCACTCCCCACATGTCTGTGTCCCTTCCAGTTACAGATGATTTTCTTTTGTTGTTTTTGTTCTTGTTTTAGTGTGTGCAAGCTTGTGAGCGTATCTCCCCCTATTCAGTGTGCTGTGCCTTTAAGGATATGAACAGGTGTATATTGTTAGCAGTTTTGGGGAAGTGATGTCAGAACCCTGGTATAAAGGAAATTATGCACTTGGGTGGGTGGGGTGAGGGAAGGGTGGGAGGGAGTAAATCTTTTCCATCCAGAAACAATAAACTATAACTCTGACCTCCACCCCTGGGAGTGCCTTCCTTCCTTTCAGACACCTATTTCACAGAGGTTAAGTAACAAGTCTAGTCACAAATGACTGCAAATATATCTCAGCTGCAGTTCCTCCCTGGCAAATTAAAGTTAAAACTAAGAAAAGTCAACCCCCAAACAGAATCAATACTAGTTACTTACACAGGTCCAAAAAGTAATAATTCAATTCAGTGTAGTCTAGAAAATAACCTCCTTACTGGCATTGCAAGAGCATGGATCCACCCAGTCTGCTCACATTATTGACAATCACTGTGCCAGTCCTACAACTTGCTTCTTGAGTGGCCCCACAAGTCACTCATAAAGCAGCTACATAGTTTATGTACTCTGCTAAATCTGTGGCTTTCTTTGGAAGTAGTCCTGCCACTCATGAAGCAGCTTCATAAAGATGTTCACTGCAGCAGACCTATAAATTGTTTTGCAAATGTCCCATTGGCAGTTCATGAAGCAGCTTTATAATGACACTCACTGCATTAGATGTGTAGCTTTCTTCTTGATTGGCCCTGAGGACAATTCACAAAGTAGCTGCATAGTAACACTCACTGCCCGAGACCTGTATCTAGCTTACTGGCATGTATAATTCAGGGACATAGTGTTGTGCACTTTGCAAACCTGTAGCTTGCTTTGCAAGTGGCTCAGTGGGAGACTCACAGTGCAGTTGCACAATGATGCCCACTGCACCACATCTGTAGCTTGCTTTCCACTGGGCACTGTCGGCCATATTCCAAGCAGAAGTCTGATGGGGCAGGGCCAGACCTGTAGCTTGCATTTTACAAGGCTCTTTAAGCCCTATGCAAAACAGCACACCCATCAGGTGCAGCCCTGGACTTGTAGCTTGCTTTATCCAGGACTCTGAGGACCTTAAGCAAAGCGGCACATCCACAGGGCACACATAAAACTTGCCAATTGGGTGTTCATGAGGTGGGGTACTAAGTACCAGTAACCGGTTTCAATAGCAGTACAAATATAGTGAGTATAAGAAGTGCATTATCCAAATAATGTATCACGGACAGCGACTGGGGTAGAACAGCGTTGTACAGTACACGCTACCTATGTCGCTGTCTGTGGTACTAGGGAAGAAGACAAGGGCTGGGAAATGTGGAAGGCTGGCTAGGCTGGTCCAGTGGTAGAGAGGGCTGAGGCATGGAGCAGCTTGGCCAAAATGGTGGTGGAGACCAGGGTTCTAATCATGGCCTCTGATACTTTTGTTTTCCCCCATAATCCAACTCCAACTTGGATTTGATTATTTTAGTTACAGGGGGTGCGAGGGGTGTAGACCCCTTCTAAAATATGATTTGGGGCAGGTGGTGGTCATCAGTGTGCTTTGCGACCACTACCAGTGGTGCTGCTTTTACTTGCAGCATTTGTTCCTTCTGCTGTTGTGAAGAGTACTGTATGGATGGCGCTGTTATTGACAGCATTGCTCATGCAGGCTCTGTTGTAACCTAGTGCCCTAAATATCCAGTCCCCCAAATTGTGCAAAAAAAAAGAGAAATGAAAAGAATAATGTATTTGAAACAATCTAAGCCAGAAAAAGAAAAAGATTTGTGCATTCACAGTGTGCATTTGACAGGACAGTTTTCTGGGGACAGAGGGGGCATTTTTTCTAATATTCATAATGTTATTGTTTCTTAATATTTTTTTTATCAAATTTGAGGGTTCCAATTTCTTCATCTGTTCATTTTCAGACCTCCCTCCCATTTTCCCTTCAAAAAAACCCTACTCGCCACTTTCAGGACAGAGCTTTTTCCCTTTGTTTTTCTTATGTACAGGAGAGCAGTGTAATAATTGAGAGCTGAGGAATGTACTATGTAACACTGAGGAATTGTAGTGCAGAACTTTGAGGAATCAAGAAGAGCTACATTGAGGAACTGGGACCCGGGCCATTCAATGTGGGTACTGTGGGAAGAAGGAGGGTGGGTGAGGTGCTAAACGGACAGTGAGGATTTTTTTTCATTATTATTATTATATGGAATAGGTGTGGGGGAAGATGGTGGGAAGGAGAACTTGGCTTGTGGGAGGAGAAGGTTTCTTCAGTTGGTGGAGTCCAGGATAGATACCAATAGAGAAGCAGGTTACCAACAGCTGGTTCTTTTAGAGTTCAGTTGGTTAAGCACTTCCCCAGGTCCCTCAGCTTCTTCAGAATCCTTCTCTGTGGCATTGAATCAAAGGCCTTTCTGTGGCTCAGGTACTTCCATACCCGGTCTTCTGTTCATCACCTGTAATACTAAGCTGAAGAAACCAATGAGGTTCTTCTAGCATGATCTCCCCTAAGTGGAGCCTTGCAGCCTCTTTTCCTACACATTGTGTGCCTCAAAAAATTCCAGTATCTGTGCCCTAATGATAACCTAAGTAACTTTCCCATGACTGAGATCAAACTATTTTTTTATTTTTATTTTAAGATTTTTGGCCTGGAAAAATCCGTTGAGCCAAAGCTCATTTCCAGATGTGTCCAGGGAGTACAGGGATGTTACATGGCTTGCCTAGGGTCACACATTATGTGGGCGGGGGTTGTGGTTATCAAGAACAGGTCTGCTGGATGTTACAAGCTTATTTACAGCTTGTTGCTCTAATCTGTATGCTATACTACCAGCCTTAACTCATTGTTTCCTAGCTGACACCTGTAGTCATCAGTAAAATACACTGGTGTGTCCTGAGGACACCTGCAGAAGTTGGCTACTAACTCCCAGTGTGCCCTTGCAACGTCTGGAGAAGTCACTTATATATTTTAATATATAGTATAACAGAATATAATATATATTTGACTGCATAGCACCGTTGGAAAGGAAATCTTAGGCTGAACAACTTTGCCACCGATATTTTGTTTATATCATGTATACTTTAGGAGGTATTCACATTTGTTTATGGTATGGTGTGTACGTATGGCTTATGTTGCCTGATTTAGTGAAAAAATATATATTTTTTTGCTGTTTCAACCAGAATATAAAAAAACACAATATTACATGTTATTATTTGCATACCACAATTGGAAAGGTAATTTTGTGCTGAACAACTTTGCCTCTGATATTTTTTGTATATCAAGTATACTTTAGGATTTAATCGCATTTGTTTATGGTATGGTGTGCATGGCTTATGTTGCCCGTTTTAGTAAAAAAAAAATTGTTTTGCTATTTCAACCAGCATAGAAAAAAAACAAAATTACATATTATTATTTGCATACCACAATTAGAAAGGTAATTTTGTGCTGAATAACTTTGCCACTCATACTTTGTGTCTAGCACTTATGGTTCTTGAGCTATTAGGATTTGCTTGTGGCATGCTGACTATAGCTTGATTTTGCTTAGAAAGGCCCAGGATTTACTGTTAACAGTATACAGGAGACAAGTGTTGCAACTTCAGAGAGCTCCTGTAGAGGCAATGAGTTAATAGCCTTAGTTCCTTGAGTTCCTCTTCTCTCCTCCCTTGTGGAGAGGTGTGTCCGATGGTAAGGAGGAAAGAAAAAATTGTGCCAGCAAAAAGGATGAAGTCAGAAAGGAGATGGTGTGCTGTTCTCCTGATGCCCTGTATGCAGTGATTGCTGCAGCCCCGAGGATAGTTATACAGAGTGACAGGAGGGGTGCGCGGGTGAAGTCCCACACATTTGCAAGTGGTCCTGCACTTTCGCCTGTCTGCCATGCTTGTTGCGGTAAGCGCTATCGCCCTTATTCCTTCACCCTAATTGCATGGTACCATGAAGAGGAACTGTATATGCCACGCTTTTATCCTCCAGGACCACACCTTTTGGCAGAGACCAGTTGAAAAGATCTGTCAGTGGCTCCACCACTGCCTTCCCTATTTCCCTCAGAACCCTAGGATGTAGCTCATCTGGCTCCAGTGCCTTATTTACTTTCAACCCTGCAACCCCTTTAAAATGTTCTCCCCTGCAGTTTACCTGATCTGGAGCATCTACCTGTTCCCTAGCCCAGTTTTCTTTTGAACACTCAGGAAGAGAACTCTTCCTGCATTGTCATTACTGAGCTGAATTATTCATTCAGCACGGTCACACTCCCCTGTCCATGACCATCCACAATCCTTTCTTCGGTAGCTGTTTTGTGCCTTCATTAGGTTTCTTTTTCTCCTTAATATACCTAAAGAAGGTTGTTCTCTCTTAGTACCACTGTTATCCTGAGTTCTATCTCCATCTTGACCTTTCTCACTATTGCTTCTTCTGGTCTCAGTTTTCTCTGGAAAGGTTCCCTATTTTGTGCTGTCAGGTCCACTTTTGTATCTAATGCCTTCTCTCTTTGGCATTACAGTCTGCCTCTCTTCCTTGGAGAACCAGATAGGTTTCCAGGGATTCTTACCCTTCCTTACTGATTTCATGCAATACTTGGACACCTCCAACACTGCCCTCTTAATATTCTGCCATTATGCTTTCGCCTCCTTCTGTTTGCCCTACTTCTTTGAACATAGTCTGTAGCAACCCTCCATTCTCCCAAAAACTGCCTTTCTGATGTCCAGCACCAGCATCTTTGTCCAGGAATGTGGGGCCAATAAGGGAACATTAAAAAACACTACTGTGATCGCTCATCCCCAGGGGTGCCTCATCCTGTACTCCCTCAATAACATTCTGGTTTGAGAGTACTGAGTCAAGGGCAGCCCCTGCCCTAGTGTGTTCCCTGACATGCTGTACAAGTAAGCAGTCCTGAAAGGTGTCAGACTGGATGGACTCTTGACCTTGATCTGCTAGTAACAGCTTTGTTTCTGTAAAGGGTGGGTAAAAAAATTACCGTTAGTACATCATCCATTACTGATACTTAAAAAGGAGACGAACGGAAACGATGCTGATGGCGGAAGAATTTAATGATTAATATAATAATCATAGCAAGAGATTACAAGTGGTACATCCTTCATTCTTAATTCTTAATTCTTAATTCTTCATTCTTAATTCTTAATTCTTCATTCTTCAAACTAACAGTGTATAGTGGTTTGCTTATATAGTGGAAGACAGTACTATGGTTGTCTATGATTGGTACAAAACAAGTACAAACATTAACTTAAAAGGCAATTCTCTTTTTAGCTACTGTATGGGTCAGCACAAATGTATTGATAGTGTAAATTATATTACTATATAAGGATAATAATAATTGTCATTACCAGTTACTAAGGTCTTAGGAGGAAGAAATAGGTTTGCACTTAAGAATGTGCATACAAGCACTTTGGTCTGTCCTGATAACAAACACTAAAAATAGTCTGAAGGGATAATTTGAACTCTCTCCCTGTATTTCTGTTTTTGCAGACACTTAAGACACCTGTTTTTTATTACTCACATGATCAGTACAAATATTAAAAGACACTTTAATATTACAAGTTGTGGTTTAGTTAAACTTGTAGCTTTACAAGTTTTAATATGATCTAGCTTCATAGATCAATATTAGTTACACAAATACATTATGTTTTAGACCAAAATGAGGTTTGCCTGAAATATTGGGACACATTTTTTTTATCCCCTATTACAGTTTCTGTGTGTATCAATGCCTCAGTCTGTGCACTCATTGCCAGTCATATGCCCCATTCCACATCTGGCATGCTAAGGTCTTTAAATTGTTAATAGTTTTGTAATCTCAAGAGTGGTTGCTGTAACTCTTTATTACAGTTCTTCAAAACCTACCTTGATTACCCATTACATTTAGAAGCAGTTTTAAAGTGTTTCTTTTAACTTACAAAAGCCTTCACAGCATTGCCCTCAATATTTATCAGATCTTATTTTGACTGGTGTCCCTCTAGATCAGTAAGATCACTGAATTATGTTCCCTTCATGTATCTATATTTGAACTGACAACTTTTAGAGGATGACCTATTGTCTTTTTTTTTTTACCTTTCCTTTTTCCTCCTTGGCCACCTTCTGCATCCCCTATGTCTGTCGCATCCTGACGGGGATCCAGCTGCCATCCGTCTCTACTGGAACCACTCACTGGCACCCTCAAATCCCTGCGGTTTACCCCCTACAGCAGGGCGGCAGAGAGACCCTATCTCCCCACCATCACGGATCCAGTTTGGGTGCCAGCACAGCCCAGCAAACACTTGAGGACCACCATCAAGCCACATGAGAGGTGCCATATTTTCACTGGTTTCATCACCTTGGAGTCTCAGGCGTGCAATGATGCCAGTGGGGGAGACACAATTGTGTCTACATGTTCCTCCTAGAGGCATCTGCCCAGACTCCTCACGAGCTATCACCCCATGCCCTGACCCCCAGCCTCTGCCAGGGGGCAATCGAGCATCAGGAAGTGAAACCTCCTGTCCCCGGAGAAGGAGAGCAGTCCATCAGATGCTCAATCCTCCTCCACCCTGCCAACCCCCAGTGACCCATGGTCATTCTTAAATATGGGTCACCAGTGCAGCTTGAGGTGAGGCATCCAGCACCTCAGCCCTCAGCGCCACTGGGCCGCCTGACCTATTGTCTTTAAGGCTCCCATGTTGTGTAATACATTACTAATTTCAGATTCAGCAAGCTGGTTCCATTTAAATATTTAAGTCACTGCTAACAGAACACCTTTTCTCCTTGGCCTTTGAATCTCCATGACACATTTGTGGTTGTTTAGTGCGCTCAATATTTTGAGATGTATGTTGTCAGTTGTTTGTTTTATTGTTTCTGTGCTGCTTTTTTGTATAGGCCAGTCAAGCCTGTTGGGACAGGCACTCTATAAATAAACTGCATTGAACAACATTCAATACTGAGCACAAACACATACCAACATAAGAAAGAACCAGCAGAAGAAGGCCATTTGGTCTATCTGGTCTGCTAGTTATTGCAGGGTCCCTGGCTTATGCCACTAACTCTGCCCCCTTCCCTTCCTCCCTGACTGCCTCCCCACCCATGGTCCCATGAACTCCCCTTATGCCTATCCCAGACCCTCTTAAAGCTGCCCACTGTCTTCTCTGAGACCACTTCCTCTAGCAGCACATTCCATGTGGCCACCACCCTGTCTGCAAAAAATGCTTTCTAACATCCCTCCTAACCCCCCCTGCCAGTCTCAAACTGTGCCTGGTTGTCTCTTACTGTGAAGAGGCTTTCTCTATCCACTCTATTTATCTCCTTCAAGAATTTTAAGCTATCTATCATATCCCCTGTCTCTCTATCCTCTCTTCCAGGGAGTACATCCTTAGGGATCACAGCCTCTTTTAATAATATTTCACCTGATGACCCATGATCATCTTGGTTGCCCTCCTTTGGACCATTCCTAGCAAGTGGATGTCCATCATAAGGTGTGGACACCAGTATCTTACCCCATATTCTAGATGCAATCTCACCAGAGACCTGTACAATGGCAGTGTGACCTTGTTCCACCTACTGCTGATTCCCCTGGCTATACTCCCCAGCATCCTGTCTGCATACACTGCTGCCTTTTTGCACTGCAAGGAGTGCTTCAGCTCACTAGTAATCACCACCCCCCAGATCATTTTCTTCCACCATTGCTGCTATCCAGATCCCCCCACCCCCCCTGTAATACTCATTCCTAGGATTCCTGGCTCCAGTGTGCATTACCTTGTATTTCTTGGCATTAAAGCCAAGCCTCCAGATCCAGTCTCTCTTAGGTTTTCTGAGGTCTTCCCGCAGGTCCTGTATCCCTTCCTTTGTGTCCACCCTCCCACAGAATTTGGTGTCATCCGCAAACAGGCACTTTATTTTTAATTCAAACTTTATTAACAAATTTTCTACAATACAGGGGGCAGAATTAGTGACATATTCACAACATGAAAACAATGCAAGGTATCCTCTGCCCCCACCCCCCCCCGTATAGCAGCACACTAAAATATTGTAATATAATATCATACTACCATAAGTCAAGGCTGAACTAAGGCAAGCAGTTACCTATATCTCGTTTATTCATGCCAACAGTAATTAGAGTGTGAAAGGGATCCCAGATACTCTTATAACTCTGTTGCCTGTTACAGAGATTCGCAATAGCTTTCTCTGTACGAAGGTTGGCAAGGATTTCATGAATCCATTCTTGATATGATGGACTAACATCATCCTTCCAATGCTTAAGTATAACTTTTTTAACAGATAATGTTATCATAGACATGTGAAATCTCTGAGCTTTAGTTTCTATAGGGGGACAAATCTCCTAACAGGCAAATTTCAGGAGTAAAGCTATCCTGCAAACCCAATAAAGGGTCCAATTTGGCTTTAATTGAGTTCCATAATGGAATTATCTTGGGACATGACCAAAATATATGGAGAAATGTCCCTTCGTCCTGAGAACATCTGGTACACCATCCTGATTCAAGAAGACTCCATTTTGCCATTTTTACTGGGGTGTAATACAAGTTATGCAAGATGTGGTATTGCATAAGCTGTAGTCTGTCTTGTGACACATACTCGTAACAATACCACCATAATGCAGGCCAATCGAAGGTATGCTGGGGAAAGCGAGAGGCCCAATGATTAGTAGGACCATAGGGACCACCATACCGCCAATGAAAAAGGGTTTGATATATCTTTGAGACTACCCTGGAGGGTTCTAACAGGGAGGAAAGCTCAGGTATTAATGAAAATGCCGGAGGACGGGGAGGAGTATTGCCCAACGAGGTAGTGAGGAGATGCCTTAACTGAAGGACCTTGAAGTGATGGACTGCTGGGATGTTAAATTTCTGGATAATATTAATTACAGAGAGCCAAGCTCCCTCTCCATCGAGGAAGGTAGATACTATCCATTCCCCCAATTGGGGAAACCACATAGGGGGGATCCACTGCTTGTTTATAGTGAAGGACGGAGAATTCCATATGGATTGGGACAGGTCCAGATGCGGTTTGTAATGCAAAAAGGAACACAGTTGTGCATGGACTTTTAAGGAGGTCATAAGAGTTGAACATTTATGAATTTCTTGCAGAAAGGAAGGCTTGACATATAGCAGAGTTATGGGGTCCTTATTCATAGATTGGATAAAGTCTAATTTGATGATAAGCCAGACTGGCCTCAAGTTATCAGGCCCAGGGTATGCCCACTTAAGGTATTTTGATAGATGGCTAGCCCAGTAATAATTTGCCAGGTGAGGAATACGTAACCCCCCATACAATTTTTGAGCCGCCAGTTTATGGCTTGCTGATCAGGGGTGCTTGTTGGACCACATGAAATTAGTGAAGAGTCTGTGCATTTTCTGAAACCAGGATAGTGGGATAAATGAATTCAGCTGGGATAGAGGGTAAAAGAGATGAGGAAATACATTCATTTTAACTATACTAATATGGCCCCATAATGAAATAGAGAGCTTTAACCATCTATCAAGATCTTGGATAATCACCTGGGAAAGGGGTTCCAGGTTTTCTTTAAACTACAAAAATGGGTTACGTGTACGTCTAATGCCCAAATATTTGAGAAATCCAGGTGACCAGGACAACCCAAAGGGGGTGATATCATGCTTGAAGACTTTATGATTGAGGGGGAAAAATGGACGATTTATTGGAATTCAATTTGTAATTTGAAAAAGAACTAAATTTCGTAATCTCAGTTAGCATGGCCGGAATAGAAGTAACAGGATGGGATAGATGAAGAAGATCATCAGCATATGCCATAGACTTTACCACTCTGTTACGTATCAGTATACCTTGTATTTTTGAATTATCTAAAACATTTCAAATAAATGGTTCCAAGTATATCTTGAATAACAAGGGGGAAAGGGGACAACCCTGCCTTGTCCCCAAATGTAAAAGGAAGGGCTTTGAAAATGCCCCATTACCTGAAATTCTAGCTGAGGGAGCCTGATAAAGAGCACAAATCCAGTCTATGAATATCGCAAACAGGCACATCTTGCCTTTAATGCCCTCACCTGTCATTTATGAAGGCACCGTACCACACCTACCCCAGCACCGATCCCTGTGGGTCCCTGCTGGTGACCTCCCTGGTGCTGGATAACTCTCTCACCACCACCACCACTACTCTCTGGGTTCTGTCTGTCAGTCAGCTTTTAACCCACCTGGTCATTTTCTCCCCAACCCCTTTATCCGCCAGTTTCCTGATCAGCGTCTTATGGACACAGAATCAAAGGTCTTGCTGTAGTCCAGGTAAATTTTGTCCACCACCTGACCTTGTTCACTGTCCTGGTACTCCAGTCAAAGAAGTCAATGAGGTTTATTTGACATGATCTTCTTCCCACAGATCCATGGTGCCTCTCATCCTGGAGATCATTCTTTTCTATGTACATGTTGGTATTCATATTAAGGTATTTACACACCCCTTCAAGACATACTTTGTTCTACTCTATTCTTGACTGCATTGGAACACCCAGGATTTGATATCACCATTATTTTGACTGGTCTAGGCAAACAGATAGCAAGCAGGGTTCCCTGACATTGAGGGGCACTGGAAAATGTTAGAACTAATTCCAGTTCAAAGAGATCAAATTTACAACAACAAGTCAATGTTGTAAGATAAATTAAAATGAATAGCTCTGTATAAATAAATCTGGAAATGGAAATGGCAGTGATCAATGCTTAGGAGGGAACAAGAGTACATTATGAGGTCAATAACCCTTCTTTTAATATGAACTTATCTGGAATACAATTAATTCCTGATGTATGCACATGATTGGTTCATCCCAATTTCTGTGCATAAATTCTAAATGGCATATAATCGAAATTGTATTTAAATCAATGGAGCCACTCAGTAAAATACATTTTCTCACTTACTACTCAATGTTACCTTTATTGAATGTATCAGGTTCATTGGAAACATATCAGTTTATTAAATGTTGCACATTCTGAGCTATTTAAGCTATAAGTTTTCTCTATTGTAGTTTGCTCTGACAAACAGGTTGAAACTCAAACTTACATATATGCAACCAATGGCAGCACTGTTAGGAAGGAAAGGAAAGAAAAGAGAACATTGTTTAACCAGGAGTAGCACACTAAGCCAAAGCTTGTTTCCAGGTGTGACCTGGGAGCACAAGGAAGTTAAGTAACCTGCTCAGGATCACATAGTATGGCATCTGAGTGACAGGTGTGATTGACAGAATTAATGTATGTGGAGCCTCTGTCTAGGTGAAAATGCATACAACCATCATTTGGTGTGCGTAAAAGCACATTTTTTATCATTAAGTACATAGGATTGGGAAAGGGAAGTGCCATTTTTGTGCATATCACCAATATATTGTATGCATACATCTAATGTGCATAGAAGTGAAATGCACTGCAAGTATTAATGACATTTCTTTCCCATATTGTGTTTTTCCCTACTCCCAGAGCTGGCAGGCAGGGCTTTGCCCCCCCGGGGGGCTTACATCCATTGACCACCTGAGTCCCCTTCACTGGACTCATAGCAGGGACCATCATGGAGCCTACCAGCTCCATTTTCCATTTTCTCTCCTCCCCTTGTTGCAGATGCATGTGCACACGGGGAGGGGTGCACACGTCGTGGTCCACAACATCATCCCTTCATGTCACCCTCTGTCTTGCACTGCCTCCAGGCCTCTACCTGGTGAAAGTCATGCGACGGGAGTAATAATGTCCCTCCCTGGGAGAGGAGAGCTGCCTCATGGTGGATTAATCCAGTTCCAACTCTCCCCTTGCCGACCCCTGACAACCCAGGTTTGTTCCCAAACCAGGGTTGCTGGCATGGCACAAAGTGAGTCATCCAGTGCCTCAACCCTCAGCACTACCAGGCCAGCATGAAATGCTTTTTTTAAAGAAAAAATGTCGGCAGTGCAAAAGCATCAAAGTAGGGGTTACCCTGGAAGGACATTGGCCACAAAGCTAACTTTTGCAGAACTATAGACTTGTGTGTGTGTATATATATATATATATATATATATATATATATATATATATATATATATATAGTATACGGTAGTGCTACCATAGTTAGGGTTGAGGAGCCATTTCTATGTTAAACCCAAAACTTTGCACCTTAATAACTTTGCAACTGTTTGATGGATTTGCTTGAAATTTGGAATTTATGATCAAGAACCATAGGCCTTGGGATTTGCCAAGTTTTGTACTGGTCAGATATACGGCTGCGGAG
Source organism: Neoceratodus forsteri (assembly GCA_016271365.2). Classification (NCBI taxonomy): domain Eukaryota; kingdom Metazoa; phylum Chordata; order Ceratodontiformes; family Ceratodontidae; genus Neoceratodus; species Neoceratodus forsteri. The sequence goes on from CM057449.1 coordinate 984,789,573, forward strand.
TTATTAAGTGTGATCTGTGCACACGTTTACGCTTTTCTGGAATTTTGTGGTCGAACCTACAGGTTGTACGGTTTGCGTGACCAGCCTGAAATCTTCAGGGAATGTGCAGCCGGAGTCCCCAATGTGCCTTTCAAAGATTTCATGAAAAAATATTAAACGGTTCAAAAGTTATTCAAAAAACAGTTTCCCATTATAAGTCAATGGGAAAGTTAACAAAAGTTCAACACTTTCGAAATGCATTTTACTTTCGCAAATGGGCTGTTACTTTCACAAATCCGCCATTTTGCTTTCAGTTGGTGATCAGAAAATGGTTGGCATTTAAATTTGGGACCTCTAGCAACCTAATTTTTTGTATTCACCTAGTCGGGCCCTGAGTATGCTTGCCATGTCGTTATTTTGTGGTAAAACACCCAAATATGTTTTCAAATTTCTGGAAAAAGTACTTCCATAAATTAGCACCGTGCTCATGAAAGTGTTATAAATTCTTGCGATAGCTTTCACAAATTACGTCAATTTTCTAGTCTGTGGAAAATGACAGCAATTCTTTGGCACTGCACTGCAAAATAACCGTTGGGAGTTTTGGGCTGAAATTTGAGGAACGCAGCCGACATCTCACAGATGTGCCTTTCAGTGTTGTATTGAAAAAATATTACACAGCAGCAAAGTTATGGCACTCCAAAGTTGACAGTTTTTCCCATAGGATAACATTACGGCGCCCGAAGCATTACAGGAATTCTTTGGCACCCTGCTGCAAAATAACGGTTTGGTCTTTCTTCCTGAAATTTGAGGAAGACAGACAACAGTACACAGATGTGCCTTTCAGTAGTTTGGTGAAAAATATCACATGGCGGAAAAGTTACGTACTCAAAATTGACGTTTTTCCATAGGATAACATTACTGCACCCGACACTTAACAGAAATCATTTGGAGCCCTGCTGCAAAATAACAGTTTGGTCTTTTTTCCTGAAATTTGGAGAGAAGACAGCCAACAGCCCACAGATGTGCCTTTCAGTAGTTTGGCGAAAAAATATTACAGGGAGGCAAAGTTATGGCGCTCTGAACTTTTCTTTTTTTCCCATAGGATAACATTACGGCATTCGCCGCGCCTTTCAGGGCCCGTATCTCGGAAACGGTGCGAGATACAGACTTTTCGTCGGAAAACCTCTTAGCCCCATAGCAATGGGGTGAAGACACAAATTAGCCAAGACAGTTGTAAATAATATGACTTTTAAATTTTTTTTCCACGTCGTACGGTTCCTGAGATATAATGTATTTAGTATTCCAAGATCTCATTTTCTGCGCCGATACTCATTATTTGCATACATTATTTGTACTCACTGTCTTTCTCAATGCAGGTTTTGGGGAAAACCAGCCTGTGCGCTTACATTACTGTTGCCCTTTCCGCTTGCGGATCCGCACTGCTTCACTTACCATTGATCGCCTGGCGCCACCATGTACGATGTCGCTTTCTTTACTTCTGCGCTATGCTTTCGTTATTTTTTGCCATTTGTCTACAGTACTGTTTATCTTACTGTTTCACTTTACATCACCATGCCCATTGACATTTCTGTTTGCAGGCACCATGTTACTATGTGACAACACATCATGTGGCAGACCATTTCCGTCTCGCCACCATGTGCATTACCTTTCTGTTCTCATTCGTGCTTGTGTTGCCATGTGCGCACTGTTAGCATTTCTGTTTGCGTTGCTGTCCTGTTAGTATGCCACAACCACATCATGTTGGTGGGAGCGCTTGAGCCCTCTGCAGGCAGGGCCAGCAGGGGCCCAAAGAGCCCACCCGCTCCTTCACTGCATTACATTCATTCTTCTCATTATCATTCTCAAAAGAAGGGAAATTAGAGGCAAAAACTCTGTTTAATGCATTAGTTAGGTTGTTCCACAGCGACAAAGTGAGGAAATTCACTGTTAGGGTTGAAAACCCCTTAGACCTCACCACCTCCCCAACCGCATTGGGGTGCGGATTGGACTGTGGGTCCCAACTCTCACCCCATTCTCCCATACTTCTGCTGGTTTCACATGTCATGGGGTGAGAGTTAGCTGATAATCCCAATGGCAGCACTCCAATGCCGGGTTGGGGGGTGGCGGGTCCAAAGGGTTTTCAACCCTAACAGTGAATTTCCTCACTTTTTGTCGCTGTGGAACAACCTAACTAATGCATTAAATGGAGTTTTTTGCCTAATATATATATGAAGAGATAGAGGCAAAACTCCATTTAATGTATTAGTTTAATTAGAAGTGGAAATTTGGTTGAAAATCTACCTCACCCCTCACCGCATTGGTGCATTGTCATCAGCTCAACTCTCACCCCATCACATGTGTAAAACAGCAGAAGTATAGGAGAATGGGGTGAGAGTTAGGACCAAGACCCCAATGCACACCCCAATGCAGGGTTGGGGATGGGCAGGGGTCCAAGGGGTTTTCAACCCTAACAATCAATTTCTACTTTGTCACTGTGGAACAACCCTAATGCATTAAACAGAGTTTTTGCCTCTAATTTCCTTTCTTTGAGAATGATAACGAGAAATAGTGAATGTAATGCTGCAGCGGGAGCACGGGGCCCGTGATGTCTTGTGGCATAGTAACAGGAACAGCAATGCAAACAGAAGTGCTAACAGTGGCGCACATGGTAACGCAAGCACGAATGAGAACAGAAAGGGTAATGTACACGGTGGCGTAGACTGGAACGGTCTGCCATGTGATGTGTTGTCATATAGTAACATGGTGCCTGCAAATGGAAATGTCAATGGGCAAGGTGACGCAAAGTGAAACAGAAAGAGAAACAGTACTGCAGACACAAATGGCAAAAAATGACAGAAACGCAAGCGCAAATGAAAACGCAAAGGATAACGCACATGGTGGTGTAGTCGTCAACGGTAAGTGAAACGGGTATGGAACTGCAAGCAGAAACAGCAACGGTAACAGTAATGTAAGCGCACAGACTGGTTTTCCCCAAAACCTGCATAGAGAAAGACAGTGAGTACAAAGAATGTATGCATAATAATGGGTATCGAAGCAGAAAATGAGGACTTGGAATACTAAATAGGTTATATCTCAGGAACCGTATGACGTAGAGAAAAAATTTAAAAGTCATATGATTTACTACTGTCCTGGCTAGTTTTGTTTTCTGACAAAAAGTCCATATCTCACACCATTTCTGAGATACGGGCCCTTAAAGGCGCGGCAAACGCCATAATGTTATCCTATGGGGAAAAAAGAGAAGTTCAGAGCACCATAACTTTGCCTCCATGTAGCATTTTTTCACCAAACCACTGACAGGCACATCTGTGCATGGTTGGCTGTTTTCCCTCCAAATTTCAGGAAAAAATACCAAACCGTTATTTTGCAGCAGGGTGCCAAAGGATTCCTGTAATGCGTAGGGCGCCGTAATGTTATCCTATGGGAAAAAATGTCAAATTTGGGGTGCTGTAACTTTGCCGCTGTGTAATATTTTTTCAACACAACTCTGAAAGGCACATCTGTGAGATTTTGGCTGCGTTCCCTCCAGATTTCAGCCCAAAACTCCCAACCATTCTTTTGCAGCGCAGTGCCAAAGAATTGCTGTCATTTTCCCACAGACTAGAAAGCCACTGTCGCACTCCCAGGGAAAAGTCAAGAAATTTTGACATTGCGTGAGCATGAAAGTACTTTGTGAAAGCATTTTTCCATAAATTTGAAAACATATTTCTGGGGTGTTTTACCCCAAAATAAAGACATGGCTAGCATCCTCAGGTCTCGACTAGGTGAATACAAAAGAATTAGGTTGCTAGAGGGTCCAAATTTAAATGCCAAGCATTTTTCTGATCACTAACTGAAAACAAAATGGCGGATTTGCGAAAGTAACAAGGCCATTTGCGAAAGTAAAAATGCATTTGCGACACTTGAACTTTTTGTTAACTTTTCCCATTGACTTATAATGGGAAATTGTTTTTTGAATAACTTTTGAACCGTTTAATATTTTTTCACCAAATCTTCAAAAGGCACATTGGGGACCCCGGGCGCACGTTCCCTGAAATTCTTGGGCAGGTCGCACAAACCGTGCGACCTGTAGGTGCGACTGTAGAATTCCAGAAAAAGCATAAACGCACGCGCAGATCATGCTTAATAACTCCACAGCCGTATATCCAACCAGTATGAAACTTGGCAGATCCCAAGGCCTATGGTTCTTGATTGTGCGTTCCAAATTTCAGGCAAATCCGACAAACAGTTGCAATGTTATTAAGGTGCAAAATTTGGGGTTTAACATAGAAATGGCTTCTCAACCCTAACTATGGTAGCACTACCGTGCTACCATAATATATACACCCCACTGATGCAAAGCATTATGGGACACTTATGCAAATAACCATGAAGGAATGGAGGAATTTGCTAGCCCACTTAAAGCAGGACTGAAAAGTGATCACTGACATCCCAAACAATCTGCAAAGGCTGAGAACAGCAGACATAGACACGTTTCATCCTTGTTTGGAATCATTAGTGTGCACATCAGTACAGTATCGTGGGGGGGCAAGTCATACTTGAATGCATGGGTTTAGGTCATGGTGAGCCTAAAATAGGCAACCAATTTAAGCAGCTAAGACACTCTGTGCAAAAGTTGTCTTTTATACTGTATGTTGGTGATTTTATTAAAACCCATAATGAAGTTCATAATATAGTTCATTCAAGCAATGTGACCTACTAAGAAAAAGATAACTGTGACCTTGTTCTAGATAGGTTAGCATTTTATGGTGTGAAGAATTTTCTGTTTACTTATTGCCTAATAATTTGCTGGACATCTGAACTGGCAAACTGTATGTGTTATCTGAAACATATGCCAAGGTTTTGCAGCCAGGTGGCCTCCAAACACAAAGTCCTTGCTGTGTTACTGGGTTCTGGATCAGTGTAATGGGTTCACAGTCACATGTGCATTGGCTTTTGCATTGCAGCAGTGACTGGTTGAGTAGGATACTTAGATTGAAGAAAGGAACATAACTTTACTCCTCCCAGACTGAAAGAACAAGTTTTTGTTTCAGTTGTGATTCATGCACTTATTTTTTAGTAGACTTGACAAGATCTGTTAGTTACCAATAAATTATAACCCCCCCAAAAGATACAGACACACATAAATACACACACTCATACACACACACACACACAGACACACACACACACACACACAGACATGCATACACGAGCTGGCTGTTTTAGAACATCTGTGCAATGCGTACAATTATTTTCTCATTGATTCAGGTACATGAACCAATAAATCAACATTTGTATTTTAATAAAACTATGCTCTTTGGTCAGCCTTGTGTTGCTCTGTACTAAGTCATCATGAGACGGGAGCAGTGGAAGTCTGTGGGTGAAGAAAATCCAAAGATTTCATGCCTTCTGGCTGTTACTGAGGGTTTAGCTGTACTGTACAAAAACCCAATTTTTCTTTTAAGAACAATGCAGTTTCTATCCCCTTCCAAAGTAGAGATAGTCTCCTTATGCAAATCAACGCATTGTTGCTGCACTGAGCTAGCATTACAGAGATCTCTGCTGTTGCACAGCACATCCAGTATCTAGCCAAAGAGCAAGGGTGTAAATAGTAGAACTCCTTCCCCCTCCCCACACATACACATCTTACTGTAACTATTTGCCTGTAAGTGACAGTTATTTGACATATTAACATAGTATTTAAGGTAAGAAGGAGTGCAAATTTTCTCCTTCATTCCTCCCTATTTCATTTGCAGTGATGAAAAAAGTAGTCTGTGCATGCATATACTAATATAGGGATTTTCAGATCACCCTACTGCAGTATACAGGGTACCCACTGATTTTTCTTGGTTAGTAGAAATGTGTCCAGGCTTAGATTGAAGACCTGTACTGTCTTTATATCCACTGTCTTCACTGGCAGGCTGTTCCAGAAGCTCAACTCACTCTGAGAGAAAAAGTGCTTCTTAAAGTTACCCCTACATTGACCACCTCAGAGCTTCTGAGCATGCCTCTACATTTTGTTGGGGGATACCAGGTCAAAAATCTCCATATGTTCAAGGTTGATACTTTATGCTGAAGACTGAGATTATGTTCCCTCTCATCCTCCTTTCCTTCATGGTGAACATGTTAACCTTTGTACCCCACCTTCTTGTTCAGTTTGGTGGCATTGCACCCACTCTATTGCATATTAAGAAGAACTTAATGGGATGCATTTCAATGGGGTCCTGCTTGTACCCATTTTTTTCCATCTGCTGTGGGGTCTGAAGCGTAACCTGGATACAGATCAACACTGGGGAGTGAGAAGAAGTAAATTATGAAGTCAGTAAACATTCATTTAACATGACGTTCTGCTTTTAGTTATGCTCATTTAATTATCTACAATATTTGACCAGCAGTGGCATGCTATGCTGTAGCCAGCTCATTTCCAAGTGTGTCCTGGAGAAGGGGAACAGGGCAGGGGTAGGGAAACAAGGCAAAATTATGAGTGTAAAACAATGAGAAACAATCCTAGAATAAGTCTGTTAATCTTACAATTACAGTGAACACTAAGCTAAGTAAACACACTTTCAATAGTATATAATATCAGAATAAAATTAAAAAACAAGCAACTGCAGCTTGACTTGGTAGCTTCTGTTAGTTGATTTATGAGGGTAGGCCAAGAGGAGATGGAGGATTTAATGAGAGTGAAGAGATTGTTACTCAATGTAGGAAGCCTCAAAGAGAAAGTTGATTGACATATATTACTTTGACATGTAGAAGTCAGTGGCCACAGTATACTAGTTTTAAACATGGGGGTAGGATTTTCAAAAAGGTCAAATGCAGCCAGATTTGCTCTCCTGCATTGGGAGTCTGGTGTTCAAGTTGTCCACAGTTTGAACCATTGCATGGTACAAATATGTCTGGTCACACTGGCATACACTTCCATCTACTAGTTGGTCTATCAGTGCATACATACAGTGTGGCTCCTTGACAGATCTACCTTGAAAATCCTGCCTGGGATCCCTTTCTTGAGAGTTCTGAGTTCCAGTCTCCAGCTCACACTGCCTTTTTTATTTAAGACAATCTACTGTAAAACACATTAGAAACATAGTCTTGACTGCAGAAGGAGACCGCTAGGTTCATTTAGTCTACCCATTTGTTTTAGACCTGTTTTGACACTCTAGTTGCCCTTTGTAGTCAGGGCTCCCTTGTGTCTATCCCATGCATTCTTGAATCACACTATAGTGTTGACTCCCACAACCTCTTGAGGCAGGTTGTTCCAGGCATCCACCACTCTTTCTGTGAAGAAAAACTTTCTGGTGTTGGTAGAGAACCTCCCTCCTTGCAGCCTGAGGTCATGTCCCCTGGTTCTAAGGCCCTTCTTGAAGTGAAAATGCTCCTGTGCCTTTACTGTGTTAATGCCTTTTATATACTTGAATGTTTCAATCATGTCCTCTTGCTCTCTCTCTCTCTTCTCTGCTCCACAGAGCACATATTCATGTTCCCTAAGTCTTTCCTCATAAGACATGTACTGCAGACCCTAAATTATTTTTGTTGCCTTTCTCTGTACGGTTTCCAACTGGTAAATGTCCTTCCTGAGGGGAGGCCTCAGCATTGGAGTCCATATTTCAGGTGAGGCCTGACCAGTGATCTATACAGTGGTCGTACCACCTCTCACCTCCTGTTCATGATTCCCCTCCCAATGTAGCCCAGCATTCTGTTGGTCTTCAATGTTGCCTTCTCACACTGCTTACTGTGATGCTTGGCCAGCTGGTTATGATTATTATATGCTATTTGTAATATAAAAATATAGTATGTGATTGTCTCACATAAGATTGTCTCACATTTCCCCAGTAGCAGTTAACCAGACAGCTATGGAGGTTTGCTCTGAAGAAGGAGGGGTGACTCATTGTCAGAGGGTCAGGGATAACAGTGATCCTGAGTGCCCTGACGCTAGTGCTAGGGACCCTAGTTTAGAGACTGAAGGGGACCTGTCCCATACCTTGAGAATATGTAAGGAGTTTGCAGCTGCTCAGAAAAGTGACCCTAGATTAGAGAAGCTGAGGCCTTGGGCAGACTCTGATGGAGCACAGGGAGATGACGGTAAATATAAGGTTTATTGGAAAAATGGACTGATGTATACTCAGGCTGTTAAGACAGAGGGAAGGGTGATAGGCAGGCAGCATGTCATTCCCCAGGGGTATTGTGAGCAGTTGCTCAAGATTACATATGATATTCCCTTGTCTGATCATCTGGGAATTGCATGCACTATGCAGCGGTTGGCTCAGAATTTCCATTGGCCCAACTTCACCCAGCAGGTGGAGGAGTATTGCAGGTCTTGTCACCGGTGCCAAGAAATAGGCAAGGCAGGTAAGAAAACCCAAGCTGCCCTAATTCCATTGCCCATAGTGGAGAAGCCATTCCAGAGGGTTGGAATGGATATTATGGGGTCTTTAAATACCCCCAGCTCCTCCAGGAAGAGGTTCATCCTGACTGTGGTGAATTATGCCACCCAGTATCCAGAGGCAGTTGCCCTATCCTCCCAGAGGACAGACAAAGTGTCAGATGCCTTACTTGGGATTTTCTCCCATGTTGGGTTTCTGCAGGAGGTTATCACCAGTCAAGGGGGTTCCTTCATGTCGGACCCGATGAAATGTTTGTGAGAGTAGTATGGGGTGGTGCAGAGGCACACAACACCTCATCACCTGCAAGCCAATGGGCTTGTGGAAAGATTTAATGGTACCCTGAAGTCAATGCTCCAAATGTTTGCTGAACAGCATGGGAGGGACTGGGAGAAATACCTTCCCCACCTGTTGTTTGCATACAAGGAGGTTCCCCAAGAGTCAACAGGATTTTCCCCCTTCAAGCTCTTATGTGGACGCCGGGTACATGGGCCCCTAGACTTGGTCCAAGAGGACTGGGAAGGCAAGCATGCCACCCAGGGAACTCCCATAGTGGATTACGTCCTTAGGTTTAGGGAAAAGCTGAAGGAGCTTATGGGGACAGCCCAGAGTAACCTGGCAGCTGCCCAACAGAAACAAAAAGTGAGGTACGACCACAGAGCCAGAGCTTGCTTGAACATGGTGGGTCAGGAAGTCATGGTCGTTATTCCAGTCTGGAAAGACTAGCTGCAGGCTGAGTGAGCAGGACTGTACAAAGTTGTTAGAAAAGTAAATGACGTGAACTATTTCATAGCGTTACCTGACAGAAGACATACAGAAAGAATGTACCATGTCAACATGATGAAGCCATAAGCTAATAGGGCTGACATGGTGTTTGCAGTATGTAGTCCTGTGGAGGGATGGATGAAGGAGACTCCTTCTGGACTTGCTGGAAGAAAACAAGTGGGAGTCCTCTGTGGAGCAGTGAAATTGTCACCCAAGCTGGCCCCAGACAAGATCCAGGAAGTAAGGGAGGTTTTAGCAGACTTTGCCCCACTGTTTAGCGCCAAGCCTGGACTAATCCCCTTAGTGACACATGATGTGGAGACAGGGACACAGACACCCAAACAGTGGACAGCATATCAGGTGTCAGAGGCTGTCCAAAAGGACATTAGGAAGGAGGTGGAGGAAATGCTGGATTTAGGTGTAATCCAGAGATCTCACAGCCGCATGGCCTCCCCCCCCGTAGTCCTTGTGCCCAAGCCAGATGGCTCTACTCATTTCTGTGTGGACTATCGTAGACTGAATGCAGTCACAAAGTCAAACGCCCACCCGCTGCCCCAGATGGATGAATTCCTGGACAAGTTAAGAGTGGCAATATAGCTGATGACTATTGACCTGACAATGGGGCATTGGCAGGTATAGTTAACTGGCAGAGCTAGGGAGAGGTCAGCCTTCATCACTCCAATAGGCTCATTTGAATTTAAAGTAATGTCTTTTGGACTGAAGAATGCCCTGGCCACTTTCCAAAAGCTGGTGAACCAGGTGTTAAATGGTGCTGTGCAGTATGCTGTGGCATACCTGGATGACATTACCATCTTTAGTGCCAGCTGGGAGGAACACCTGTCTCACCTTAAGGAAGTGCTGGGCAGGATACAGAGGGCTGGGCTCACTGTCAAAGCTGAGAAGTGCCAGGTGGCCATGGCTGAAGTGGTATACCTTGGGCATGTTGTAGGCTGGGGACAGCTCCATCCTAACCAAGTAAAAATAGAGGTGATCAAGGCGTGGCCCAGACTGGAAACACAGAAGTAGGTCAGGAGTTTTCTAGGGACAGCAGGGTACTATTGGAAATTTGTACACAATTACAGTGCCCTGGCTACTCCCCTATCTGACCTGGTAAAGAAAAAGATGCCGAAGAAAATTAATGGGGAATCAGACTGTGGAAAAGCCTTTACCAGACTGAAGGAGGCACTGTGCAGTGTTCCTGTGTTGACAAGTCCTGACTATAGCAGACCCTTTATAGTCCAGACTGATGCCTCAGACATGGGTACTGGGGAAGTACAGAGTAAGACATCCAACCAAGGGAAAGATCACCCTGTAGTGTGCCTGAGTAAAACAGTTACTTCCCAGGGAGCAGACTTACTCTTCTGTGGAAAAAGAGTGTATTGTCATAGTGTGGGCCCTAAAGAAGTTAGAGCCATACTTATATGGGCAGCATTCTGGGGTACAAACTGACCACAACCCCCTGGTGGTTTGGCTGACAGAAATGGGAAAAACCAACAGTAGACTATTAAGATGGAGTCTTGCCTTGCAAGGGTATGACATGACGATCTTACATAAGGCTGAAATGACCAATCAGAATGTAGATGGATTATCATGTCTATATGAGGAGTGAACTGACTTAGGGAGCTCATCCCATGCAGGGGATAGAGCCCCCAAATTCATTCTAGGTGGGGAGGACTGTGATGCTTAGCCAGCTGGTTATGATTATTGCATGATATTTGTAATATAAAAATATAGTATGTGATTTACTCACATAAGACAGCCTGTGCTCCATGGGTGCCCCAGGTTTCAGTGAAGCTACATATATTACACTAACAGGAGATCTCTGTAATGTAATGAACTTCCTTGAGAAATTGCATTTTATGGCCGTTTTATGACCTGTTGCTGCTCTGAAGCTGGGAAACTAAAATATACATTTTATGACTTCAGAAACAGGACATCATTAAGCTGATTCCTGCCAGCTATCTCACACTTAGGTGAGGGATTACAGGGTTGTAAAACTTCAAGGGAACTGGTGGATCAAAAGACTGATAATTTGGGAATTGAGTGTTTGCTGATGTCACCTTATTTAATATACCTCCTGATAGGACATCCTGTTTGTATTTTTTTATATTCTAAAAGGAGGAGCTAGATGACTCACAGAAGGGGTGTGGAGAGACACAGTTTAAACTATACTATGTCTGAACTGTTTAGATATATTCCATCTTGGGACTCTAGAAAGAGACACAGTTCTCTAACTGCACTTAAATAGGTAATACGTTAGATGGAAAAAGTCTAACTGTATTGTGGTAGGAGTTTTTGTTTTGTAATCTTCTCTTGATCTTTTATGTGATTGTGTGCTCTTTGATATATTGCTCTGCATTTACATTTTTCATATTCTTATCATCTTTTAGTAAAATCTTTATTTGAAAGATTCTACCTGGGTGTGTCTTCCAAGTGCTTTTTTGCATGTGATGTATACGTGGTTAAGTCTGACAAAACTGTTCAAAAGCTTGATGGTGTTACTAATTTGGGAAAAGGTAAGAATATACCTAAGGTCTTTTATAGAGTTTTAAGGGTTAATTTTGGAAGCCTGGCTTGGTGCCTCTGGTGAAAGATTGTACCACAATCTCCGAAGAGGGTACGTATCTGAGCCTGTACATTGGGTACCCTAGCATAAGGTTCACAGTTTGAATCCTCCCAGAACTTGAGACTAAAGGTGATACAGACCCACAAGCAGACAGGAGGGTTATCCTGTCTGTTACCTGTTCACACTATTACACCGTGAGGTTGGCACTGTGGAAGCAGAGAGCCTGACCTACGGAGTGCATTTGTGACACATACTAAGCTTCCAGTTGTCTGAGATTGTGATTCCTATATCTCATTCCTGGTTTGAGGCCAGCAGTCTTTTGCCTCCTAGGTAATATTCCTTTCTTGGATTTTTCTTTCATATGAGCATGGCCATGCACTTTTTAGCATTAAATCTCAACTCCACACTCCAGACCATTCTTCTAGTTTCTTGAGGTCAGCCTTCATTTTGCTCACTCCTTCTGAGGTGTCCACCCTGTTACATATCTTGGTGTTGTCTGTGAACAGACACACCTTCCCTTCCAGTCCATCAGCGATGTCTGCTATAAAAACATTGAAGAGCAGAGGCCCCAACACTGAGCCCTGGGGGCACCCCACTGGTCATCCTGCCTACCATTGAATGCATTCCATTAACCTGTACCCTTTAGGTTCTGCCTTGTAACCAGTTTTGTACACATCTGACTACTTCTGGACCAACCCCTGTGGGGTAAGGCTTCTTTACCATCCTTCTGTGTGGAAGGAAAGGTATGACTCTTTGCAGATGACACAAAGATCTACAACAGGGTTGATATCCAAGGTGGGGTGGAAAGGATGAAAAAGGACTTGGCAAGGTTGGAGGAATGGTCAAATGTGTGGCAGCTCAGATTCAATGCAAAGAAGTGCAAGGTAATGCATCTGGGAAACAAAGCCCATGGGAAGAGTACACATTGGGTGGTGAGTTAATAACAACAAAATTCGAAAGAGATCTAGGAGTAATTATATCAGACGACCTAAAGGTGGGCAAGCAATGTGAGAAGGCAGTAAGGAGGGCGGGGGGGATACTGGGATGCATAGGGAGAGGCATCAACAGTAGAAAACAGGAAGTTGTTATCCCTCTGTAGAGACAGTTGGTGAGACCCCATCTGGAGTACTGAATGCAATTCTGGAGACCCCATCTCTGCAAAGACATAGAGTCAGCATAGCACAGTGGTTTAAGACTCTGAGCTGCAAACCTGGAGACCTGGCTTTGAATCGCACATCCCCCACTTGCATACTGTGTGGCCCTGAGCAAGTCACTTAGCTTCCTTGTGCTCCCAGGTTGCACCTATAAACAAGCTTCCATCTTAGTGTGTCTCTCCTGGTTAAAAAAATAAAAACAGAGTGGAGGCTGTTAAGAGGCGGGCAACCAAAATGGTGCAGGATCTGTACCAGAAGACATATGAGGAGAGACTAAAGCAGCTTGATATGTTTACCCTTGAGGAAAGGCGGGAGAGGCAGGACATGATAGAAACTTTCAAGTATCTCAAGGGAATTAACAAAGTACAAGAAGATAGTATCTTTCGGAAGAAGAGATTTGCAAGAACAAGGGGGCACAATTTGAAGATAGAGGGGGGATGGCTCAGAGGTAATGTTAGAAAGTATTTTTTTCACAGAGAGGGTTGTGGATGCATGGAACAGCCTTCCTGAGGAGGTTGTGGAGTTAGGAACAGTGGGAGAATTCAAGAATGCATGGGACAGACATAAGGCAGTTCTAGTTGGGGGTAGAAGGAAGGAAGTAAGCTGTTGATTAACTAGAATCTGCAGCTTATCCTTCAGGTAGGGAACTGGGCAGACTAGGTGGGCCAAGTGGTCCTTATCTGCCATCAGATTCTATGTTTCTATGTAACTGAGTTGAAGGCCTTACTAAAATCTAGGAAGACCACATCTACTGCCCTGCCGTTGTCCACTATTTTTGTAGCCGAGTCAAAAAAACAAGCAGATTTGTCTGGCATGACCTACCTGCTGTGAAACCATGCTGTAAAGGATCTTGTTGGCTGCTAGTTTAGAGGAATGCTATGATGCTCTGTTTGAGTAGTGTCTCCATTAGTTTCCCTACTATAGATGTGAAGCTCACCAGTCTATAATTACTAGCCTTTTCACAACTGCCTGATTTGTGAAGTGGAACCACTATTGCCTTTTTCCAGTCTTTGGGTACCACACTGCTCTTCAAGGATTTCATTAATAGAAGTGCCAGAGGGGCTGCTAATTCTGACCCTAGTTCCTTAAGGATTCTGGGGTGCATCCCATCTGGTCCCATGGCTGTGTCTCCTTTTAGTTTATTTAGCACCTCCCGTACTTTGGCTTCTGTAAAGGGACTCGTGTCTACCCCTGGTCCTGGGGTGTTGTGTTTTTTCAGGGCTGGGTCATCTCCTGGGTCCTCTTTGGTAAACTCTGAGCAAAAGTATTTGCTGAGGAGTTTGGCTTTCTCTGGATCATGTTTGGTGCATTTCCCTTCATCAGTAGCAATCTTTACTATCCCCCTTTTGCCTTCCTATGTTCCATAATGTATGTAAAACATAATTTGTCTCCTCTCTTTGCCCTTTCTGCTATATTTTCCTCTTTTTGGGCTTTTACCTTTCTAATTTGTTTGTTAGACCCTTTCATTTTTTCCTTGTACGACTCCCAGTCTTTCTCAATTCTAGTTTCCTGGTATATGCTGCATGCATTCTTTTTTTCTTTGACTGTGGTAGCCATTTCCATGGAAAATCATAGAGGGTTTCTTTTCCTTTTTGCTTTGCTGACCCATCTGGCACATTGATCTGTAGCAGTCTTAATTGCTTTCTTGAGTCTCCCCCACATGACCTCCTCCTCCTCAACATCTATTTGCATTAACTGGCTACTTATGTTGTTCCTCATTTTTAGGAAGTCAGCTTTTCTGAAATCTAGCACCTTTATCTTTGAGTGGCTGTTGTTCTGTGTTATATTTACCTTAAAGCTTACCATGCAGTGGTTGCTGTTGCCCATATATTATCCCACTTCGATGTCCTTGATCCTTTCTGACTTTGTGAGGACAAGATCAAGAATGGCATCTCCCCTTGATGGGGTTTTAACAAGCTGGCACAGTACCATGCCTTGTAGTGACAATAAAAAGTCTCTACTTCTTGTTATTGCTGCCATTAGTGTGCTGTAGTTTATATCTGGTAGGTTGATGTCCCCCACCACTATTACTTCACCTTTATCAGACGTTTTGTGGATTTCCTCCATTAGGTCTTCATCTCCTTGATGTGGGAGCCTGTAGATGATGCCAATTCTGAAGGGTTTTCCCTTGCCCATGTCTACTGTTAGCCACAGTGACTTAAAGTCCCCAGGCTGCCCTTTTACTTCTGTGGCTTTTATTTCCTCCTGAATGTAAAAGGCCACACACACACACACACACACACTCCTTTTTTTGCCCTGCCTATCTTTCCTGAACAGATTGTAACCGGAAATGGCCATATCCCGTCCGTGGTTTTCCGTGAACCATGTTTCTGTTACAGCAGCCCAGTCCAACCTTTCTGTTTCCAAAATGGCTGTGAGTTTGGGAAGTTTGTTAGTTAGGCTCCTAGTATTTGCAACCATTGCCTTACAGGGATGTACATCCTCTTTGGCGTGAGGTTGTACCCTCTTCCTGGACTGCTCCAGTTTGCTCTTTCTAACCAACAGATTATGGAGGCTGCTAGTTCGGGCAGATGTTAGCTCTGATTTGTTTTCTGAGAATGTATGCATGCATTTGGCATTTTGGAAAGTGATGAGCAACCCACCAACAGCAGAGGTGTGAGCTGTATCATACTCCCCTTTATTTAGTTTAAACTACCTGTATAGACATCGAATTTTTGTTTGAGTGCTTGCACACCTGTTTAGGTGCAATCAATCATATTTAAAAAAAACTCTTTCCCAAAAGTTGTGCCAGTTCCCTATGTAGTGGTATCCCTTGTCTTGGCACCAATCATGCAGCCATGAGCTGAGTTCACCTACTTCAATCTCTCTGACTCACTTGGTGCTTTTTCCTTTTCCCACACTGACAGCACTTCTGAGAAGACTAATTTAGACAGAAGGGAAGAAGGTTTGTTGGCCAGGTCCTCGAAGTGTTCATTGGCCTCCTGAACTGTGTGATTTGCCAAGTCATTGGTACCAAGGTCTATCCTTATATGTGTAAAATCCCCTGATTCCTGCACAATTGTCTTTATGTGGTTAGTGTCCTTACTTGCAGAAGCTCCTGGTAGACACTTTACCACAATGTCACTTTTAACATTTTGTGTTAGGTGGTGTTCCACTCCTTGGATCATGGAATCCCCGATTATGAGAATTTTACTTTCGTTTGTATTTGTGTCATTTTAATTTTGAGTTTTAGTATTTTTGTTGTTATTGCATTTGGTTTTGGTATTGTTGTTGGTTGTATTTTGAGTATTAGTATTTTTGTTTTTATTGTAGCTTGTCTTGATTTTATTTGGTGTGTTAGCCTGTTTTGGTTGTTTGATTTCTTTACCGTATATTACTTTGTCTGTGGTTGGTAGCAGTGGAGTGAACCTGTATTTTGTTTGGATGGCTGGGAAATGCTCCTGGTTTTTGGTTCCTTCCTGGACCTCCTATGATGCCTCTTTTTCCTCACCCCCTGCCAGTCTCTAGGCCCTGCCTCGAGTCCTGTCCCCTGGCTGACATGCTGGTACTGGTGGTGGTGGGGTTGATGAAGTGTTCTACAGAGTTCCCTATATTGGAGGTTGTATATTATAGTCCAAGCATCCTGCAGTTGGGCTGCAAGATCTGCTATGGCGCAACATGCACGGCAAGGTCCTGGTTGCCATTTGAAGATCCTGTTGTACCATGCACTGCAGTTTTTGCAACTGACAAGGTCCATTTTTTTTGTTTGTTTGTTTTTTTTGTTTTGTTTTAGTTGAGAGATAGTGCTGATTCCTGGTTCTTGGCAAGAAGTGTGGATGAAAAAGAAAACAGAACAGCGAGTTGTGTTTTTTTGTACTTTACTACCTCCTATCAGGAGTTGTGGGCAGCACTACACACCTATAAAGCAAGAGCATTCAGGGAGGGTGGGTGGGCATACCCGACTAATCCCTGTATGGTATAGAAAACAATCAGGTAGCTGCTGAACAGACGAGGTCTAGCTTGTACTCCTGCAAGGTAAGAAGGAACCTGGTTACTAGCTCAGTTGTTCTGCACTTTGGCTCAGAATAGCTCTGTGGAGTCCCCACTGCTTGCAGTAAAAACCTTTGCTTGTGGTCCATGTGTCCTGGCTCCCTGCTGCTGTGAGGGAGAGGGGACTGATCCACTGACTGCAGAACAATACCTGCCCTTCTTAGACACTGGAGTGCCAGGGAACTGCTGCAGCAGAAGCCGCCGATGAGAGTAGAAGCCACCAACGAGATGGAACCTGGATGCTGCTATGCTGCTGCGATTTCCTCTTGTAGCACTTCAGTCAGCAGACCTGCAGGCAAGAGCATGGGAGAATTTAAATCTCCTACTTGCACTTCCCTCAGGTGAAGATCAGTGAAACTCAGCAGACATTAAGGCTAGGGGATGGACCGCGCTTGGTGTATGCCTCCTAGGGTTGCCCTTTGTGTCTGAGCTGTTCTGCTGGAGAGAATTGAAGGGTAGGAAAAAAAAAATTACTAAAGTTTTTTTTTTTTATTTTAAGCTTGTTTTTTTTTGCCTTCTAGTCAGTTCAGTAAGGATGTGGGCGGTGACATGCAGAACCTATATAGGAAGAGGATTATAGACTTAGCAGGCTCTCCCAACCAGTAGGATCATGCTTTCCCCTGCACATGAGGCACAGTTATTCTTTGAAATGGGTACGTTCGAGAGAGGTTTTTACATTTTTCAAATACTATTTTTGACCTTAAGTAATCATAGTTATACATCCCAGACAGCACTTTTAGCAGTGTAAGAGTGGTCCCACTCATATTCTTAGGGTGTCAAATCCACTTACCTCCATTTACAGTTTTCACACACTCAGGTGGAAGTAGAAGGAGCAGCTCACTCTCTTGATGTGCAGTGCCCAAGTGTAAATACAGTTAAGGAATTCAAAAGGCAGCACCAACAAACCAGTCCTTCAAATAGTTATTTTTAACGCAAGAACTGCATTACAGCCATACAGCCCAGAAGGATGTGGATAAGGCACTCTCAATGGCCCAACTGGTTTTGCGAATGCGTGCTTCCTCAGGTAGGCCGGTTCATTGTCAGCCTATGGCTTAAATATCATTGGCATTGCAACCTACTGATACCAAAATAAATATGGAGGTCACCTGGGTCAAATTAATGATATGCTCATGGATATCAAAATTTGAGGTATTGTTCCTATGAGTAGGAAAATAACACCTGTGGAGCTCAATTCCATAAAGAGCCTGTAAAAGAATTTAAGAGACAGCTCATCAGAGATCCTTGTCAGCACCACAGCTATAACAGTTATTATGAAATGGGTAGAAAGTATGCTGGCTCTTGATTGGCCAAGTGCATTTTTCAGCTGGGCCGTTATTCCAGCACAATGGCCCAGCTAAAAGTAATATGTTTAAAAAAGGCATAAAATTTACTAAAAATCACCCATTTCATGATCGCAATAAGGCACTCCTTGGGGTGTGTTATGATGGGCTAACGACCCTTCTCAGGTGGTAGAAGCACTCAGCTATGCCTTGTGCTTCAACCCACCTGAGGTGGGCCGTTATCCCACCACAACACACCCCCTGTCATGCTTTATTGCTTAAATATAGTATGTACTGTATATTGCTTCCTGACCAGACAATTTTCATTCAGTATTGGGAGGGCTTTAAGCCCAGGGTTCAATGAATGGAGCAACAGCGTTACTCCCCCATCGGGCTTAAAAGGTCACGCATCCTGGAGCCATCTAGGATTCATTTTTCATTGCAGCTGGAGGCTTTTTCCCTCCTTTCTCGCTTGGCATTTGCGTTCCCTCGCTTCTGCATCTGCCTATTTCTTTTGGTTCCTGCTCCTCCTCTGGTCCATTTCTCCTGTTTTCCTTTTCATTCTTTTTCTGTCTCTGTCTGATGTTTCACTCCTGTGCTGCTTGACCCTCCTCATTCATTCAATCTTCTGCCTCCCTCTCCCCCTTTGTTGCCACTAGCTGGCTTGTGGCTGCTTTTCCTGTGTCGCTTCATCCTGTTTCTTCATATTCCCTTCTTCTCCTCATCTGTCTCGTCACTGCCACCCACCGCAGCTGCCTTCTTTTCTCTCTCCTGCTTCGTTTCATCTCCCTCCTGTCCTCTCTCCCTTTGCTGCTCACTCCGTCTATTTTGGGCTGTGTTTTTTTCCTGCCTCCTCCCTCATCACCTTGCTGCTTTCCTCCAGCTCTCGCATCGCTGTGGCATTTCTGTTCTTTGGCTCATTCTTCCCCCGACCCTGCCTTTGCTTCCAGGTCTACCGACTCCCCAGTCCTCCTCTCTACCACATGTTGTGCAGTTCCTTGCTGATCCAGCTTGCCCTCTGTTGGCATATTTTGTTGTCATGGGCTCAGTCTTCCCCAGTTGCGGATGTCTACCATGGGGACCCCTTCAACCCACTCCAGCCATTTTTGGTGGCTCCTTCTTATCACTCCTGCCTAGCTCTCCCTTCCTTCCCTGTTGGGTGTCCTGGATGGCTATTCTGCTGTTTGTGGTTTCATGTGTTGGGCGCGCAATTGCATTGCATGTCTTGCCTTTCGGTCGGTCATTGTTCCTGTTCCTGATATTGCTGTGTTTATCTATCACACTCTTTCTGAATTGTTTTGCACTCTACCTCTGAAACTTCCTTTTGCTAAGGATATTGATGTTTTAGCATGTTTTCCCAGTTGTTACTCTTGCTGCTCTCATTCTAGCTGTAATCTATGCAGCTGGATCTACTGCCATTGTTGGACATAGCAAAGCCTCTCTTCTTCATTCCTTCTGCAGCTTTGGCATTCCCCTTCATTTTTCCTCCTCTCCCATATGGCTCTGGCTGTGTGACTGGGGTTTCTTGTACCTGTGAGTTCAGTTGCTTTGACTGGATCTGAGTGCAGCACTGCCTTCATGTGCTATCCTGCGTATTGCCATGTCACATTCTCCTGCCCGATTTTTTGTTGCTGTGCTTTATTGGGTGTCCTAGTCCTGTTGCAGTGTGCCCCACTTTGGCCTACTGTAGTGTGCCTGTGCTTATGCATTCTCTGTGCTACTGCTCTATGTTTCTGGTTTTTGTGCATGCCAACCCCTGCGCCTGCAATTTCATGTGCCATTTCCATGCAGATGCACTGGCCTCACCTTTGGTTCTCTGGCTTCTCCGTCTGTCTCCTTGACCTGTGTCCTTCTCCTCGCCTCCTGCCTGTGCATTCCTTTTGAGGTTCTCCTATCCTACCATGCCTTGGCTGTCTCAGTCTGGCCCTCATGCCAGCCTCCATGGCCTCAAGCTCAGGCGACTCCGTCCAGCCTCATCCGACTCGCTCGATTGCAGTTCTCATTCCATACAAACTGGGTCCTATGCTACCCCATTGACCTCCCTATAGTTCTTTGTCCTTTCATGCATCACTTTCCCGTACCAGCCTCCATGGCTTCAATCCATCATCGTACTTCATCTGTTCCTATTTTACCTTCCTCAGCCTAGTGCTTATTCTCATCCCAGCTGTTTTGGATTCCTTCCATTCATAGCTTCATTTCTCATCATACATCATCTGATTTTGCTCCTCTCGATCAGTCATCCTGGGTCAAGACTTCACTCCAGTCTTGGCTTCACACCATCATCATCCATTTTGCTTCCATCGATCGCTCGACTTCTTGTGCTACATCATTGCACTGCTGCACTCCCAATGCAATCATTATCAGCCTTCATCATTGTCTGTATTTTTACCGCATCTGGATAACCCTCACTCATTTGACCCCCACATGGGTCTCCTCCTTCCCCTTGACTACTTGAGCATACCCCTATTGGGTCGATGCCAACTCATGTTCTTTTTTTGATCTGTGCTTTCTTTTGGGGTTTTTACCTATCCCGCCATCATCCACCCCACTCATATCCTTATTTAGCATAATACGTCCTTAAATCAAAACATCTGGATACCCCTTGCTCCTCTAACTTCTACGTGGCTCTACTCCTTCCCATCGCATACTTGAGCATGCTCTTCTTGGGTCCCTGCTGCTTCATGTTCCTCTGTCATCATCCTCCCTACTTATATCCCTCATTAATGAACCATTCTCTTGACCAACATACATCTTCAAATCAAACGTCATTAACCTGGAGGGAAGGTGACCTAGGCATGGATCCCTAGAGGTTTCCTCCTTAAAGGGGGGTTTTCCTCTCCTCCTTGCCAATGGTCATAATATTAGTTAGTTAGTGCTTTCTTTAGGTTAGTTAGTTAGAGTCCATTGTTGGATGGAGGCGGATGGTGGCCCTGGCTTTCCCCTCTCTCCTTAGGAAGTCAGCCCTTAGCATCTTTTCAGAATTCATTCATCATCCTCGCCTCTTCGATGCTCAGCATCTTTGGGTATTCTTTTTGGGCTTCTTCCTAACCTACCTTTAGCTGATGCAATCATTCCCATGGCATCTGTGGGGGGGAACCCTCCTCTAGGGTTCCTTGTGTCATACCCCTACAGGGTGGTATATCCCACAGATAGAGAGGCAGAAAGCCACAAAGTATATCAAGTTACACAAGCATCTCATATCTTATCCGGTTGTGTAAGCACATTAAATGGGAGGGCTTTAATCCTGAAGTTCAATGGTTGGAGCAACAACGTCACTCCCCCATCAGGCTTAAAAGTCACACATCCTGGAGCCATCCAGGATTCGTATTTTGTTGCCCACTATCCACCCCTTCTCCTCCAGTGGCTCGTCTCTCTTATGCATGGGCTTCTTCCTAACCTACCTTTAGCAAATACAATCATTCCCATGGCACCTGTAGGGGGGGAACCCTCCTCTAGGGTTCCTTGTGCCATACCCCTAAAGGGTGGTATATTCCACAGATAGAGAGTCAGGAAGCCACAAAGTAAATCAAGTTGCACAAACATCTCATATCTCATCCAGTTGCATAAGCACATCGAAATGTGGATTATGTATATCTACTGTGCATTTATTTCTTTTTCAAGAAGGGGGCAATAGATATGCCATCAGGGTATTAAAATGGCCTGGGTATGGACATGGATGTGCATGTTTTATGGGGAAATGGAAGGACAATATGTAAAAGGCTATACTTCGGATTGTGCACTGCATTATTAATGATTATTTGGAACAAGAAATTGAACTTAAGGCAGAAGTATCAGAGAAAGAAAAAGCGGCACTAGCATTTAAAGATTCTCCTGACTTTACAGCATTTGAAAATTATCTAAAATGTAAATAGAGACTGATTTTAATCTTCACTAAGTGCACTTGTTTTGAGCATGTGTTTTTCTTTCAGCTGAGCTTTCTTGTGATGCAATATTTTTGTTAATGACTTACACCTGTTGTAATGATTTTTAAACCATAGACTCACAATAAACTGGCCTCCCTGAGGAAGTTAGCATGTGTGAAACCAGTTGGGACCATTGAGAGTGTCTAATCCACATCCTACTGGGCTATATGGCTGTAATGCGATTCTTGCATTAAAAATTAAAAAAAAAGGTTTTAAAGCACTGGTTGGTTGGTGCTGCCTTTTGAATTACTTAACTGTATTCATACACTAAGGGCCTGATAAACAGAAGTTGCCCAAACTGTCCACATACGCGGAGGGCCTGGAAAAGCCATAGAGTGCCCACTACATGCAGAAAGCACACCATCAGGGCTCTTCATTGCATCCATAGTGAGGGTCAATTCCCCCTCCACACCAGATTCATGACTGACGCAAAGAACAGGGACAGGCCAGAGGATGTGTGCAGGCATATGCCCAATGCACAAAGCATTCTCAATGGTGGGGAAAGGAGACAGAGAGGTAAAAATCTATGCAGCCCCTTAACAACAATAAACCCACTTCCGACTGGCCACATGTGCTGCCTTCTTGTCTGATCAGTCCACTTTTCTCCAGCCCCTGAGCCTTGGAGCCTCCACAGTCAGTTGAGGCATCCCTGGCACCACCAAAGATATTTAAAAAAAGTTGTATTTTCCAAGGGGGTACTGCAGTCCTGGAGGACTGCTATAGCCCTGCATGTATTGCTCCCCATGCAAGAAGGGATCTACAGTACTTGCAGACTGGTATAGGTATGTAACTGAATTTCTGTGGTTTGGACCCACTCTGCCAACTCCTGCCATCCCCTGCCTCACCACACAGCTGTGCAGTGGCAGAGCTTGGAAGCTGAGGGCTGGGGATGCCATTCGATGTGGACAGGCATTGGGTAGTACAGGTTATTGGCTGGCATACAATTGTTTTGAGCATATCCTGGTCACTTATATAGATGGGGCCATTAGAATGTTCATGAGACCACTCTTACACTGGTGCCACCAGGAGACTTAAATGCTGTATTTGTACATCTCTATTTTGCCAACTGGGCACTCACCCATTCAGCTGTCAACCCAGAGGAGGCCCTGTCCTATTTCTCCTCCACTTTCACAGCTGTCTCTGATAAACATACCCCAATTAAAAGATCCAGGGCCTGAGGTCACCATCTGCCCTGGATCACATCAGACATAACTGGACACCTCAAATTAAGAGATGTAGCCTGGGCTAGACATAAATCTACAGTTCTAACTTCAGGTAGGCAAGTCTTCACACCTCTCCACAATTATTGCACTAAGGTCACAGTTCAGGCCAAAGCTGCCTGTTTTGAGGACAATCTCGGGACCAATGTCTCAGACCCATCCAAGTTGTGGAAAATAATCCACAGTCTCATTAACCCCTCCTTCCTTGCTGGTGGGTCCCAGTCTAACCCCAAATCTCTGCTGTTGGCTGAGGAGCTAAATTGGCACTTCAATGAATGCCCCAGGGCTCTCATTCGCCAGTCCCCCATCAACAACCAGGCCTATCTTCTCCTCCAGCTGGAAACTTCTGCCTACAGGAGATCCTAGTTGCAGATGTATGCAAAGAGCTATCAACATTAAACATAGCATCTATAAGGCAGATGGCATCCATCCAAATTTTCTTGCCCATAGGGTCCCTGAAATATCTGCCTCTCCACATTTATAATTTCCCCCTATGCACTGACTCCTTCCCCTGCAGCTGGAAGCATGCCTTGTTATTCCCATCAACAAAGATGGTCCTACAGATGCACTGACAAACTATTGATCAAAATCCCTGCTACCCAACCTGTCCAAGACTCTCAAGAGGTTAGTCTGCAGGCAACTCTTTAGTTTCCAGTTTCTACTCTAGATATGGTTTCCTGACACCTTATCAATCTGACTTCCAACATAACCACTCCTCCTCCACATCCCTCCTTAGAGTCAACAGCCATATCTACTCAAATATGGACAAAGACATGGGCATGGGGGCCATAGTCATAGATCAGATAAAGGCCTTTGAAATTGTGGACCATCACTTATTCCTGAATCAGCTTGCTGCATCTGGAGTCTCCTCCCCAATGATCGACTGTTTCAAATCCTACCTGTCCAACTGAACCATCTCTGTCAAGCTAGGTACAACCATGCCTCCCTCCCAGTCACACTTGGGGTCCAATAAGACACTGTCCTGTAACCTCTGCTCTTCACAGTCTTTACCAAAGACCTCCATATGGCTCACTTTACTTGCAGCATCCACATCTATGCCAACGATACCATAATCTCTATGTCTGTCCTTGCTGCCCTCACCATCGAACAGACACTGTAGTAGGAATTCCTAATGGTGCAAAAGTGATTTCAAGACTATCACTTAACCATGAACCAGAACCATGAACCAGAAGAAACAGTATCCATGTTGTTCAGCTCTAAACACTGGCTAAATACTCCCTACTCCTCACCGAACCTGGGCAGTCTTCAAGGAGATCACCTGGAGTCTGTATCCAATTACAAGTACCTAGGCCTTCACTTAGACCAACACCTTGACTTCTCTGAGCATGTTTCACAGTCAGTAGCAAACTGTTTTGTAAAGGTAAGAGTTCTTTACAGGATAAAGAGCCGCCTGCCTCTAATTACCAGGAAACAGGCAATTGAATGCACATTGCAATCCTACCCCTGTTAGACTATGGGAATGTTTTCTTTGTTTCACATATATGGCTAGCCAACAGAAGGTTAAAGTTCCTTGACTTTTGAATTCAGAAAGACATGCTGGATAACATTAGTGAGGACATTTATAGGAAGGAATGTAAACGCAGTACATTACTTCTGTCATCTAGCCGTCATCCCTGACACATTGTCCAAAACATCCCTAAAGGACAATTTTTATGATTAAAGAGGAACTGCAGCACTAATGAAACATATGATAGAGCAGCCACAGACCTTAGCATATGATTTGGTGAGAGAGGCTACAGTGCCAATGCAATATCAAATATACGTCAGGAAGTGAGAAATTTACACAGAACAGACATTTTGCAACACAGATCTCATGAGACCTCAGATGCCTCAGGTCAGCTAAATTTCATCACAACATACAGTGTACATGTACCATAAGTGAGCGATATTATACACAAGAACTGAAATATTTTCAAGGAGGACTTTGGTCTTAACAAGACAATCATGATTCAGTGCTGAGAATTTCCCATAGATGGACTGCCAACTTAAAGGATCATATTGTGCACTGCAGACAAGTTAAACCCACACAGAATACCTGGTTAACTAACAAATACACCATAGGCAGGATTCACAAAAGAGATGTGCCCAATGCAACCCAGATGCACCAGTACAAGTCAGAAATGTGCCGTAGAACGATTCTCAAATGGGGTGAATGCGCCAACACAACCGAGATGCACTGCGCCCAATGACATGTACCATAGGTGCAACGTAATGATATGCAGTGCATATACAGGGGGCTTACCCATGCATACACAGCACAACCCAATTCACAGTGCAAATCCACGGTGCATCCATGGGGAATTTCCAGCGCAAAGGCAAGATGCGCCATAGAAAGATAAGTACAAAAGAAGGAGACCTAAGTCTAGACCACCTGCGGGTCGTTGAGTGAATTGCTGCAGCAGCACACTGCCTAATCCAGGAGAGAGTGGAAGACAGAGAGAGAGAAAGAGACAGAGACAGCCAGCCAGCACAGCAAGCCAGAGAGACTGGGTCAGAGGGCCGGACTGAGTATCCCGCAGCAGAATGAACCAAGCAGCAGTTGCCATTGCAGCTGCACTAATGAGGAAGCGGAGGCAAGGTGGTGGAAGGCACCGTAGGCAGCCAGCCCCGTGGCGGTATCATGCCAGGCTGTCCTTTGAGCAGCTGACTGAGGTGGAGACAGTAGGCCAATACCGCCTGAACAGGGCCATGCTGAGGCAGCTCTGTGAGCTGTGCCATGATGTGATGCAGGCAACCACTGCATGATGTCATGCCATCCCTGTGGAGACCAAGGTGACAACAGTCATGTGCCTGCTTGCCACTGGAACCTTTCAGAGGCCTACTGGGGACACCACTGTCATCTCACAGACCTCTACATCCCACCTCCTCACACAGTTCCTCACTGCACTGCTACCGCATGCTTCAGAATACATTCATTTCCCCAGCATGTAGGTAGAGCAGACAGAAGCCATGCAGGGGTTCTACAGGGTGACACTCATGCCAGGCATTATAGGGGCCATATACCGCACCCATGTGGCAATCCAGGCACCACCTGGTGAGGATGCCACCACCTAAATCAACCAGAAGGGATACCACTCCATGAATTTCCAGGTGGTGTGCGATGCCACAGGGCACATCATCAGTGTCTGTGCCACACACCCTGGGAGTGCACATGATTAACTCATATGGCACCAGTCAGCACTGTGCATGAGGTTTGAGGATGGGGGCATACCAAGTGGCCACCTGATAGGTGCATGTGACAGGGCCCCAACAGCACAGGAGGGCACTAAGACCAGGACACAGGGGGCGGGCCATGGGCACCCACGCAGTGTGATGCATGTGCCTGGGCCATGGGACAGCAGGGGTGTGCAAGGGTATACAGGTGGACACAGGGAAACATGCAGCCACTGTGCACCATGCGATGAACAAGAGCATGCAGGTGCAGCTGGGGTAGGGATGCAAGACTGCCTGTAATGGGGATGCACGGGCGGTAGAGCAGGCCGGGTGCACACACCACTGAGGCCAGGAATGAGGACAGGGAGCATGGCAAGGTGTAACCTAATGTACTAATGGACACATGTCTACCCCCACAGGTGACACCACATATCCACTGAGGCTCTGGCTCCTCACCCCCTTCCGGCAACCCAGAATAGAGGCAAAGGAGCACTACAATGAGGCACACATCATGACACATGCCATAATAGAGCACATCTTCAGCATGCTGAAGATGCACTTCCGTTGCTTGTGTTGGTCAGGTGGCGCCCTACAGTACAACCCTGAGAAGGCCTGTGGCATATTCGTGGCCTGTTGTATGCTACACAACATGGTGCTAGACCATGGAATACCTGTTGAGGCCGGTGAGGGTGACAGTTCTGGGGAGAAGGAGGGGTGGGGTGGAGGGGTAGAGCATCCCCAGAGGGCCAGGGTGGTGACACCGGCTGGGACGGAGGGATCAAGGCTGTTGGTCAGAGCAAGGAACCACACAGATGTGTGGTGGAGGAATACTTTGGGACACACAAGTGAGTATGCAGGTATGTATGTGTGCGGGGTGTGCACCAAGGTGCGGAGAGTGCATGCCGTGGGCACATTGGACAGTGGACAATACACAGAGGTGCACACAGGCACACACACAGTGAGGGACACACAGACACAGAGACACACACATACACCAGGCATGCAACAGCTGTGCACCACCCGGGCCATGTCGCAGATGTCACTGGTCAGTGTGCACAGCAGCCCACGCAAGGGCACAGCAGACACCAGAACACACTCATCATACCCATGACACATGGCACAACAGTGGCGCACACAGACATGCAGGTGGTCCTGCACAGGTAGCACAGAGTGGTAACAAGACTGCAGTAGGGTGGGTTCCTGCCACACACACCGTCATTGGCACCACCCTCAGGGTGTCCAGTGCACACAGGTGTGCGAGCCTGCCACCACAGGTCCGGGGACTTGGGCATCACAGGGCACTGCCCCAGCCACCGTGGACATGGGGGAGGCCTCTGCCATGGCTGGTGGTGGTGGGTGTGCCACCACCGGCCACAGGGGGTGTCACCTGAGACCCTGCAGGGGTGCTGCACCAAGACCATGAATGGGTGCCCAGTGGAGTAGCCAATCCACGGCCACCACCTGAGCCATGGACGGTGGGAGTAGAGGCCAGCAGCAATGGAGTCAGAAGCAGAGGGCTCACCTGGCTCTGCCACTTGGGTGTGTGGGACATGCTCTGGGGCATCCAACTGGACTCATGATGTCCACAGCATGCTGCAGTGGCAGCAACTGCCTCTGCAGCAGCTGCAATCCACTCCAGAGCTGAGGTCATGCCCACCCACATGATGAGTGTCTCTGCCAGCATCTGTGCATGTCATGCAGCAATGAACTCATGCTCCTGGACCATCACAGTCCAGTAGCTACAGAACTCCTCACGGAGGGCCTCCTGCCCCTCCACAGTCACCAGCAGGAGGGTGAGGTAGGCCCCCATGTCATTGGCAGGTGATGCTTCATGGTGTCATCACTGACATGCAGAGGATGGAGCAGCCTGTCCTGGTGTGTCCACGGGTGGTGGATGCACCCTGGCAGGCTGGGACATGGGTTGGGCTTGGTTGTGCAATGCCACTGAATGCCCATGGGTAGTGTCCTCCTGGGCCAATGGAGTGGGTGTGTGCTCTGCGGCACCCTGCCTGGATGCCACTGATGTCACAGGCACTGCACATGGCAGTGGTGCAGGGGGAACAGCACCCACAGCCATGGGCAGCTGTGCCTCATCTGCAGCCTCACCTCACACAGTATGACTGTCAGTGGCAACAGAGGCCACGTGCACAGGCAACCCCATGTTGGGTGCACCTCCATCTGCCATGCCTGCATTGTTGGTGGCGGTGCTGACCGCAGTGGCACTGAGGCCCTCCCCCTGCATGCCACTGGTGAGCACAAGGATGGCATCAGCAATGTCCACCATGTCATCCTGGTCGTTGTCAGACAATCCGAACAGCTCCCCAGCCAAGTGATGTACCCGCCAGCTGTCCTGCCAGCACTGGCCAAGGGGCCCAAGGGGCCTGCCTGCACCATTGCCATGACCGGAGTCACCCGGGATATGGATGATGCAGATGCAGGGTCATCCATGGTGGTGTCAATGAACCCATGAGATTAGGCCCACATCATCGCCCGCAAGGGCATCACGTGCAGCCGTGGCCATGGCTGCACCCTGGAGGTGTGATAATGCTGTGGAGGGAAGAAGGGGGTACATGGTTAATGCATGGTACACATACATCACATTGGTGATGCACAACAATAAATGGCCATCCACATGGTGCCAAGGCTGCAGGCCTGACCACGGTGGGGCCATGGCATGACATGGCTAGCCACACCATGTCACAGTCATGCCCATCACCATCCCATTATGCACTCTTCACAGCAGTGGTGGTACATGCAACATGGATGCACAGTGGCACGTGACCTGTGGTGCAGTGGCATGGCAGCAGCAGCACCACGAGGCATGTCATGTCTGGCCAGAGGTGACCGACCCTATGTTGCTGTGCCTGGATGTACAGGGGTAGGCGTGGCGGCCTTGGCACATCGGTGGCAGCCATGCCTAGGACACATGGCTACTCACAATGCTGCAACGGGCTGCCACCAGCCTGGAACCCACAACTGAGGACACCCTGCATGGCTGTCTGGGACACACTGGTGACCGGGAGGGCCTCATTAAGGCTCAGCTGTTCAGGCATTCTTTGGCTACCCCCTGTCCACCGCAGGGAGGCCTGGATGTTGGCCATCTTCTCCTTGGCCCTCTTGCACCCGTCGTTCCAGTGCTTTCTACACTGTGCGACTGTGCAGTTGTATGGTGCCACGGTGTTCACCTGCCTGGCCACTTCCTTCCAGCTCATGCAGTCTAGCTGCCTCCCCTGCCAGTGAGGACAGCCAAGCATAGGTGGCATGTCTCAGTGAGCACCCTTTCCTCATCACGCATGAAGTTTGATCACCACCTAGTGGTGGTGCTTGCATCCTTTGGCATTGTGGCTACTGTGGGGGGAAGCATCCAGGTGTTAGGCATGTCTGTGGCTACACATGTTCCCATCCCACCTGCCTGTGTCCATCAACCCCACCTGGACCCATGGTACAGGTGGTCAGGGGTGGTGGTCTGCATGTGGGTGTCCTGGTATGGAGTGTGGCGCCACACATTACTGGGACCATTGGGACAGTGCACCTGCCATGCATGTCCACCAGTCCACAGCTGGGGTGCCAGTGCTGCAGCCCCAGGGGGGCATGCGGTGCGGTCCACCATGGACATGTCCTGGTGCATTAGCAGTGTGTGTGTGGCCGCAGTGTTACCATGTCTGAACAAGGTCCCATCCTTGTTATGCCGGTGGACCACAGCCATGGGGCAGCTGGTCACAGTGTGTGGCATGGCGACACTGTCATGTTGCCTGCACAAGCACCATCGTGGTGCCTTGGACTGACTGGTAGCTCATCGCTGTGTCCACCACACATGGCCAGAATCACCCACTCACATATACCTCTCCACAGTACTACTATACAGGGCACAGTACCTCCATGTGGGTCACTGAACCACTGTGTGCCACTGTGCAAGGCCTTGTCCCACTGCAAACCGTGCCTGTGTACAGCACTACCCTATCCCATATGCTACCATGTGTGCACCATGGTACTGTGACAAGCGGTCTGGACATGGCAGCGACCTGTCTAACAATGTCCTGTGCATCCTGTGTACTGCAGAGGTTTGGTGTTCAACATTATGGGCATTCGTTCCACATTCTGTGCATGTTGGGAGACACTGTTCCCTATGTGGGGACCGTGATCATTCAGAGGCTTGCATGCACCTGTACATTCCCCTAGTGCGTTCTGTAGACCATGTAAATATTGCTGTCTACTCACCTTCAAGGCTCTGTTTCCTCTCAGTCACCTGATCTCGGCCTGCAGCTTTGGGAGCATTTATGGCCCAGGGCATGCAAATGAGACCTGGGCCTCTGAGAATGAGATGTTAATTGGCTGAGATGCCCATGCATGTGGAATAAGGCGGTTTAGGGTGCACTGACTGTGAATTGCATAAGTGCCCCCAGTTCATCTCAGTTTACAAGGAGCATCTCTGAGATGCACCTACGACATTACAGTGCATCTATTGCGCATGCGTGATCACCATGTGCAACAGCGCATCTTCCGATATGTGCTGCTACACTGCTTCCACAATATGCTGCTGCAGGAATGCTGGCCATTGCACTGTGTCCTGTGCCTCACACCATACACCATAAGCATGGGATGTGCTGCTTTGGGTGGTCGTAGTGGCCATGGATTGCACATTGTGCACCATAGGCATCCATAGCACATGCTGTGCACAACATGGCGGCCACACTCGCATTACACATGCGTGACCCGGCCATGACCTCACCACACCTTAGCAGTTGGCATTGCGCATGCCGTGCTTCCTTTGACCTATCACACTTCACGCATTGTGCATGTTGTACTGCACGTGGCTTTGTGTTTCACGTAATACATATCGGATCCTTGATTGCACTTCACCGCATAGTGCTGGGTGACAGTTTCTGTCAGTGGACAAATGCCTAGAGCTGATACACACTCCCCTAGGGCCATGAACTGGTCCCAGGTGGAGCTGCTGCATCTGGTGGCACTTGTTATGTCAGTGAAGGGGTAGCTGTTTGGGCAGAAGGACATCCATGTGCCCAGGGCAGAGGTGCAGGCCTCCATTGCCAGGAGGCTGGTACAATGCACTGGGCTGCTATGCATCGGGGAGCAGGGCAGGCATTGTTTTGGTGACCTCCAGAGGAGGGACCCAGAGAGACTGGGGCAGCTGTGTCACCGTGCAAGCTAGGGTGTACTGCCAAGGACAGGTAGGTGTCGCTCATCTGGCTCCTTTTGTCATGCATACTGTGTGTGTGTGTGTTGCGGCCCTCATGGGGCACCCACTTGGGTCACTGTCATCCTGCACACATGGCAGTGGCTGCACCTGCCCAGTCTAGCCCTGTCATGTGTGCCATGGGGGGGGAGTTATGGGCAGGGCTGTGGTTGCGTGCAGGCCGCTGGGGCTGCATGGTTGGTCACCACTGTGTGCTGCATACACACATGCCTGGGGGGGTGGCACTGTGGCAGTGCATCCTACACAGTGGTGATGTATGGCTGTCCCTGCCCCCCTGTGCATGTTGGTGTTGCTGTGTGTTACTGGCATTGCTGTGTTGTCTCATGGTGCTCTCTGTCTGCTGTGTGTTTTGCAGGCGCAGAGGCCAGGCAGAGGGCCATGGCCATTGCTGAGATGTAGAGAAGGAGGCTCCTGGGCGCCAGGCCTGGTGCCCTTGCCGGGTCAGGTAGGCGGTGCATTCTGCAGTTGCTGCGGTCTGTTGCTGTGGGTTACTGCTGGGTGGGGGTGTTTGCTACATTCAAGCCCTTAGTGTGTGTTCTCTCTGTCATTGCTGTAGGTCTTCAGGGATGACATGCTGTGGCAGGGGGTGGTGCCCAGCCTGATGCTGGAAGGGCAGATCCGTGTGACCATCCAGGTGGCCCTGCGGCCTATTTCTAGGATGGTTCAGTGCTTGTCAGCTGCCCTGCAGAGTGTTCTTCGGCAATTGCCCATATGTGGCCATGCACAGGTGTGGCACGGCAGGCCACAGCAGCGCTAGTGGCTCCCTGCCTCTTCATGGGGCCTTGCTCTGTTTACTGTTTCTGCCTATGGACCCATATTTCCTTGTTGATCTGGGGTTTCTGTTGTACAGTTTTTTTTATCTAGTTTTACTATTTTATAAACATGTTGATATCAACACCTGTGCCTGTGGGTTTCATTGTTCCAGCATGAAGGTTGTTCTCTATTGCCCTGCTGGCTTGCTCCACTTGCTCTGACTTGCTCCTTTGTGTGGCTCAGGGTATCCAGGGTGCCCTGGTGCATCTCCTGTTGCACCGGCGCATCTCCAGTTGTGCTGTCCTGTGTCTGAGCAATTCAGAGGGGATGCGCTCAACACATGCTATTGTGCATGCCTTTGTGACTTGCTCTGTCTGTGCTCGGCGCATCTGGGTTGCGCTGGGTGCATCTTCTTCGTGAATCCTGCCCCAGGTGTTTTAAATGCCATAACTGTATTACTGCCAGACAGTGACCCAAGATAAAGAATTCACTAGCCCAAAGATACAAAAACCTTTCATAATTCAACAACTTATCACATATGAATCATCTGGGGTTATTTATTAGGTTAACTTTAAGTGTGGAGCCTTTTATGTCAGTAAGACAAAACAACAGTTTAAGACTAGTGTAGAGGAACATTGCAGGGCAATCTCTAATCATGACACAAGATACTGTATGCCACTACATTAAACATAGAGCAAGCTAGAAACAA
This sequence comes from Neoceratodus forsteri, assembly GCA_016271365.2. NCBI lineage: Eukaryota > Metazoa > Chordata > Ceratodontiformes > Ceratodontidae > Neoceratodus > Neoceratodus forsteri. The sequence goes on from CM057449.1 coordinate 984,822,682, forward strand.
ACCAAACCATGCCTTTATGTTTAAAGCAATAGAAAAGGTGATTCCCCAAGCTCGGGGTGGTGATTTTAACTGGATATACACACTGAAAGCATTTAAGTATCCAGGCTTTAATGATCGATTTGATTTATCTCCCTATTTACAATAAATAGAGAAATATATTACAGAATGCCTTATTTTACTCTGCTAAGAAATGCATTTAAGTGTCAAATAATAAGGTACAAAGTAAACGAATTACTGGTAACTAGGATCCAAGTTTAAAACTTAGGTTACAACTGTGATGAGAGTATAAGTTCTCTGCTGACTGACTCTTTGAAATTGACTAACAGTTGTGTTAATATATGTTCTTCAGATAAGGATCTTTCAGTACCTGTGGAGAAAATCTTTGAGGGAGATACCCTTTGTTTGTCTTCGTGTCTTCGCAAGACTTTAGAGTGATGCAAATTCAGGACTCTCAAGATTTTAACAACCTTGGTGCGCAATATTTATATGTTTACATACATTGTACCCACTTTAGTATATTGCAGTTCATGTTTAACATTTATGTATATTTGTATATAGGTCTTTTTTGATTTAGCACTGCACTTTATGCATATCACTTATTCTGTGTCCAGTAATGATGATGTCACATCATTAAGATGCATCATCAAAGGCCGGCCCGCCGGTGCAGCGGTGGGATTTCCACTTGCGACGCCGGCGACCCGGGTTCGGGAATGGACTCGGGTCGCTGGAGGGCCGGCCGGGGGGAGAAGGATAGAGCATCCTATGGACTGATCTCCTTCTCCGGGGGGAGGGATGGGGAAGTGCTCGGGGTCTGCGTGACTCCTGGTGGAGACCAGGTGTAGCGCGACTACTGACCTCAACAGTGTGCGTCGGAGGCAGGGCAGGACGCTCCAAGTCATTGCACGTCCCCGCCTCCCGGAAAAAGGAAAAAGGGAGAATACCGCCCAGCAGACCCTAGATGAAGCGGTCACAACCAGTGCTAGCCCCTCAGGCCAGCCCCGACCTATAGTCCGATGCCTGCGGTATGTGTCCCCAGTGCCGCGAGCCCCCACCGTGGGGGTAAGCTGGGGTATCGGAAGGTGCGTAGGCCGATGGGGGTGAAGCGGACCGGCAGATGGTTCCGGGCTACCGGCGGCAGGGGCAGAAAGAATAAATAGAAAAAAAAAAAAAGATGCATCATCAATTTGTACCACACGCTTTTTGGAAAAGGACTATTATGAAATGTGTCAAAGCGTGTGGAGTAGTGGTCTACTTGTACTTCAATAAAGGAATTTTTGCACAGCAGATGATGTGAGCAGCTTCTACTTTGGTGGTGAGTCCAAGACTTTTCACTAGTGGATGTTTTCTTTTCCTGAGCCTCCAACCTCTGCTCTTGCTAAATAAGCCACACTGTTTAAAGCCCTGTGCAGATTTATTCTGATCTGCCCTTCCCATACCAAAAACTGCTCCATGTATAATGTTCCCCTTTCTGTGAGACATTCGCTGCACACCACTTTGGTGAGTGTCAAATATTGGGCTGGAAAACTGGTCCGATACCTCTCAGATCTCCTTCCCCTGATCTATCTCATTCTACTTGCTGAGGTCAGAGGAAGACCACTGACTATTTATCCTATTCTGTAAATACAATCTAGGTGAAGCCTTCATCGCCTGCAGGCTCTCCTTAGTGATCTTGCTGCAGTGTGCCATGTTTTTTAGGTTTTCTAATACTGTGACCCTGAGTTCTTTCTCCTCTTCTGTGCCTTCTAATACCACCCCACCTCACCTCACCCCATCATGTACTGCACCCTTGGGTTCTTTTTCTTGATATGCATTACTTTGCATTTGTGTCTGCACTGAAGCTCAACTGCCAAATCTTAGACCATTTTGCCAGCCTTCCTAGGTTCTCTTTTAGTTCTCTAATCCCCTTCTCTATGTCAACTTTTGCCCATATCTTAGTGTCATCCACAAAGAGGGAAATCTTACCATTTATGACTTCCCCTATGTTACAGATGAAAATTTTTACTTTTTTATTTATTTGAAATTGTGATTACTGGGAAAGGCAGACTGAGCCAAGGCTCATTTCCAGATGTGACCCAGGGGAAGGGTAACATAGCTACATAGTATAAACAATAAAAAAGGGTGCAGTCTATTACACATATGACAATGGTGTAAAAACAAAAACTAATACAAGAATGATATATACTTCATACTTTATTTTAAAGAGGACAGGCCCCAGGACTAATCCCTGTGGCACTCCACTCATGACCTCTTTAACCTCCGAAAACTCATCATTTACAACCACCTTCTGAGTCCTTCCCCCAGCCGTCTCTCAACCCTGATTGCAATTAATTCTTCCACCACAAAGTCCCTTAGTTTTTTGGTGAGTATCGCCTTGGGGACAGAGTAAAAGGCCTTGGTGAAGTCCAAGTACAGCATATTAACTGCTTGCCCCATGTCAGCCCCCCCCCATGTTACTCAGTTAAGGAACTTACTAAGATTTGTCTGGCATGACCTCCCACTGATTAACCTGTGCTGCCTGTCATCCTGCAGCCCATGTGCTGCAAGGAAGTCCACCAGTTCTTCCCTCAGTATGGCCTCATGTAGCATTCCCACTGTAGACATTAGACTTACTGGTTTTTACTAGCCTGGCTCATTCTTCCTTCTACTTTTATGTAGATTGACTACAACAGCAATCACCAGCCTCTAGAGACTACCCTTCTGTCCAATAAGTGATTAAAATATCTGCACGTGAAGCCACTATTGCCTGTGCTGTTTCCTTGAGTATCTTATGATGCAGCCCATCTGGCCTCATACATTAGTCTACCCTTAACCTTTTAGCCCCTTTATGACCCTTTCCTCAGTGCTACAGTTAATATTGTTTGAGTTTCCTCCTTCCCTCTATCTGACCCATATGCTTCATTCTGGAAATGGACCCACTTTCTCCCAGGTGAATACTGAACAAAAGTATTGGTTCGGCATCTCTGCCTTGCCTATATCTGCCTCCTACCAGCCATCCTCTTCTTCCAGCCTTGCTATGCTCTCCTTGATGTTGTGTGTCTCTCAGATGTACTTAAGAAATGCTTTCTCCCCAGCTTTGCCCCCCTTGCTGGTTTGAGATCCATTTCCATTTTGGCCCCCTTGACCCTCATGTTAGTCTCATTGATTGCACTTAGATACTCCTCCTTGTCTTCTTTCCTTTGGCTGCCCTTGTATTTCCTGAATGCCATCCTCTTCACTCTTATGTCATCCTTTATATTGGATGTAAAAGCTTTCTACTATCTTACTTGTAGTAACCATCACAATGTAGTTTGCTGCCAGATCTATCATTCCTGTTTTGCATGCAACCAATTTACCTCAACCCTTCTATACTCTCTGCTTCCTGCATTCTTTACCATAGTAAACTGATTGCAACCCAGGCAGTTGTCCAGGAGTTGTATTCTTCAAATTGTCAACTTCTATGTGTTCCTAATACCTGCTTGAGGTTGGCTAGTGACAGAGCATTTTTGGTCACCATGCCAAGACATCGGAGCACACTCTTCTTTGACATTTGGACAGCCTCATCTGTGAATTGTTTGAAGACCCTGCTGAAAACAGGGCTACTCAGTCGTGCCTTCCTGGAATTCCAGTGGTTAGAAGTTGAATCTCTTCTCATTTCAGTTACTTAATCAGTACTATTTTGTCATAAAGGTTGGTAATTTATTAATTATGAAATTTCTAAAAATTATTGAAACTGTTTTGACTGTTTTAGTATTGTATTTAGTACTGAGTGAAATGTAATTATTGTCAGAAAAATTTGAATAAATACCAATTTCTCTTTCATTAAAATTTCACAAAAGTTCTTAAAAATGTTTCACAATTTTTAACAAAATTAAATCTTCAGCTATTTCCATATAATGTTAAACAGTTTATTTATAGTTCACTGAATTTTGCACATGTAAAGTATTGTACCACGTGTACATATGTATTAAATGTAAGGTCTCTAAAGTGACCTGAGTTTCAGGCAGAAAAACATGCTGTCAGAATGTAACTTTCAGTTATTTCTTTCTAATTTAAAACTACTTATCAGAATTTTATGAAGGCTGGCATGTCTGAAGTATTCACCTGAGAATGTTCAATAACCATATGTCTCTAGCTTTAAAGAGGGGCTGAGTTATAGATAAAGGCAGCCAAACATTGAATCATAATTACATTTCCAGTTATGCCTACCTAATTTTATAACTACTTATCTGAATTTCATAAATGATGGCATGTGTGAAGCATTTTACCACATAGGTATGTGTGCCAAGTTTCAGGTCTCTAATGTTAAATGACAAAGTGAATACAGGCAGTCAAACATTTATTCAACATTTAATTTTCAGTTATTCCCATTAGTTATTTAAACTATCAATCCAAATGTCATCAAGCTTCACATGTTTAAAGAATTGCACCACATGGATACAGTATGTGTAAAAAGTCCCATGTCTCTAGCTTTTATCAGAACTGAATTATATGTAGAGAAATATTTTCTCAAAAATTCACAAAAAATGCTAATGCCAAACTTTGAGCCCTTATATTTGGGAACTGCTCATTTAAATTCTATGCTATTAGGCATGCCTTTGTTAATGAATCTGAATTTGGTAATTTCCACAAGCACTAATTGTCCTGTATCATTCCAATGTGCTGTTGTTGTACTGTGTTCTTACAGTAATTGTTTCATTTTACTCATCTGTTACTGTACTGTACCTTGGTTTAAGACAGATCTACTTAAGCCAGATCTATCTAGCTATAGACTTAGTATGGAAGTCTAGAATCTGCTAGATGAAAAAAAGAAGCCCTGGAAGACTTTAATAGGACACAGCAATGACTACAGTATAAAACCCACAAAAAAGGTGAGCAGTGTAATGTTTACAGCAACACAGTCAAATGTGACAAAAATATAAAGACAACTTCTGCATGAAACTTGCCTATCTCAGTAGAGATAGTAGAGACAGGATGATGCAGTTATAAATAAAGCACATGGTGATACACTGTTGGTGAGAGACAGCTGCCCTCTCAGATCTGAGGACCTTGAGACTAAATGCTTGTAAAATCTAGGAATTCAATTTTCTATTTAAAAATAAAGTACTACAGATAGTAGATAAATACAGCAGGTGACTTCAGTGAAAGTCTGAAGATGCTGGATGATACAGAAACCATGTTAGAGAGCCATGAGCCCCATCAATCTCACTGCAATCTCAAGCCCACAAACAGCTTAAGCAAAACTCATTATATGAGGCTGCTAAACCTGAGAAACAAACAGACAAGCTAGATCACTTCTTTACTGAGCTAGCCACAACTGAGTTCACCCAACTAGAAATGGCAAGTGATTTCTGTGCTTTCACTCAAGTGTTGGAACCTCTTACTATGGGGGTCAGAAATGCAAAAGCTCATATCAGTTCAATCAAGTACAAGAGGATCCAGAACCATATAGTGGTCACTGAACAAACAAGCATTTGTCAATGCCAAATGTTTGCTTGCTGGTATTAGCATTGGAAATGCAGGAATAAGAGAGATGCAGAACAGGAATGGCAGTGAAGTATTGAACTTCACACCAACCCCATCTCCAACCTGCAGAGACAGACAGGCATCAAGGTATCCATTTGGATCATCACCCATAACATTCATGCTATTTCACTTTGCCCTATCCTGCAGACACTGACATGGGCACACAATCTACAGGAGGGACAGGGAGGTGTGCTGTGGGGTGTTTGGCTGTACAGTCACCCCATTCCATTAAGACATACGCTTAAATGGGTGCAGTATAGGAGAACAGGGTGAACTCTGGGGCCGAAGAGTTCAAGGCACACCTCAATGCCTTTCACTGGCTGCAGGGTGGTGGGGTGGGGGTGGAATGGCATAAGCATTACAGTCGGCAATCCAAAAGCACACCCCTGATGTCTGTCAGTCTGTACAGGGTGGGATGTAATGGTTAGAAACCTTAATGCCATGGGCATTTGTTGGTATTTTTACTACAAATTTTCAACATGGCCTTTTGTGACCCCCACCTCATGAAAACATTTGGGACCTCTTCTCATGAACAGTGGCACTGTGATTTTGTTAATGTGTCCCGGACTTTGAGTTCCCACAGTGACAGTGCCATTCTGCTCCAGATGTATGAAAACACAGATCGGGCAGGATGTGAAGAATGACAGCTGTACCATTTATAGTGAGGTGTGAAGAGATGGCAATGTTGAAAATCTGTAGTAAAAATATAAAAAATACTTTAAATTCTGGGCTTACGTGGAAACTGCGCAATGCATGTGTGTAACACAGTCATTTAGTGGAATTGTGTCATCAAATTTTCAGCATAGGCATTTTATGACCTCTTACTCAACTAGACTGTGTTAATATTTAGCTGGGTTAATTGCTACGGGATACTTATGCCTTAATTCTAAAAATGAGCTCGATGTTCAGGGCAAGGACTCGTAGAATGTTTGGTTTGTCTCTTCAGGGATGGTGTTTTTCATTCCAGTGTAGCCAGTTATATAGGCCATCACTAGGGAGGGGAAGATCGTTTTAAGCTTTTAAGGATCATTATTTTAGTCCACGGGTGGCTTAACTTGGCAGCTGTGCTGGGCTTTTCTATTATTTTCATGCATGTACTCAGGTAGGATCGTTTAGTAGCCACAAGAGGGAGCTTTGTTTGCGCACAAATCTTACTTAGTGCTGTTGTTAATTTGGGGATGATTTCCCTCAGTATTGTTCCCCATCTCGAGTGTGGGGTAGTAAAACACCCTAAACTGTGTTCTCAGGTCTTTAAGCTGGTAAGTACCAGTGCAGAGATGTCCTTCCTTTTTAATTTTTTGCCTGGGACTCAAGATGTTTGGGTCCCTCACCGGTTTTCAGGTCATAGAATTCAGATTGGAAGGGGTAATTCCCCTTTGTAAGACTCCCGGTCTGGTTTTAACTCACAAAGACACTTCCTTCAGGGCAATAGGGGCCCTATTTCTTATTTTGTCTCCTGGGGTTTCTGGGCATTTGTTTGTGTTTCGCAGACCACATTACCCTTTTTCTCACCCTAATGCATTCGTTGTGCGCTTGTGTCTGAAGCCCAGCACCGCTTTAAAGTTACTAGGGATGTTAATGTAGCAGAGTTTCTAGGTACTCATTTGAAGGGGACTGTTACACTTGCTGGAGGAAGAGAGGTATATTTTGAGGGGCTGGAGGGTGAGGAAGGGGCGCCGTACTGTGTTAAAAGTTGCTTGTGACAGTGGGGTGGTTGGGTGGGGGTGGTAAATACCGGGCTAAGGGACAGGCTTACTCTATGTCAAAGGAAAGGGGAACTTTGGGGAGGGGGTTTGGGGATGTTTTGGTCTGGGTTGGAGGGTGGGGGGAAGGTGGTGCATACAGCAGTAATCATAGGAACCTGACTAGGTATTTCTCTGTTTCTGTAGCGGGCTTCCGGAACTAAGCTCATTATTTTTGTTCTAGATGGCTAACAATGTGATTTTCGCAACTTGGAATGTGAAGGGGATCAGGAAAAAGTCTAAACAATATCAGGTGCTTAAGCATCTAAGCCTACTGCGATCCCAGATAACGTTTTTGCCGGAGTCTCATTTGCTAGAACCCGAAGCTTCACAACTAAGGAGACAACAAGTGGGTCAGGTCTTTAATGCCTCGGGATCCACCAATAGTTGTGGGGTCATGTTAATTATTAATAGAGGCATTCCCTTCTTTTCCACACAAGTCATTAAAGATCCGGGGAGCAGATTTGTTCTGGTTCAGAGCACCCTTTGGTTAGTTCCACTTTTGCTTTGCAGTATCTATGGGCCTAACAAAGCTGATCCAGGCTTTTTCAGCAGGCTGATCATGATTATTCTACCAATGCTTCCCATTATGATTATTATGGGTGGTGATTTTAATCAGGTACTGGATTCCAACTTGGATAGGTCAGGTAGGGGGCTGAGAGGGCTTTCCCCAGGGCAAAGGGCATTTAAAGAATTGGTGGATCAATGCAGGCTTTGTGATCTTTGGCACGTCCTACATCCTAGCTCCAAGGAGTTTACCTTTAACTCGATGGTGCATGGTTCACAGTCTCGCATTGATTACACATTCATCTCTCAGGGGGTCTTGCCCAAGCTTATGTCTGCCTCGATCCAGCCTGGCCCTATTTCCGACCACTCCCTCGTGGTATGTAATTTGGCTTTTCTTAACACACCCAGAAGGGAGACCCGGTGGAAGCTCAATGAACAGTTGCTAAAAGATGCTAAGTATTGTAAGCTTATAAAAGAACAAATTGAGTTTTTTTTCTCATCTAATCCTATTGATAGTGCAAAGCCGGACATCTTATGGGGTGCCTTTATTTATTTATTGAAAATTTCGGAATTACAACCTTTGAGTCAAGGACTCCTTTGCAAAGGCTCCACGTCAGTCATGACAGAACATTACAACAAGACAGATTGTACAAAAGTTTTCAAGACAGAAACATTACATTTTGACAAAATGTTCAAAATCATAGCATAAGCAAAGGCTACACGTCAATTGCAATAGAACATTACATAAAGAACAGGTTTGTACAGAGATTTCCAAACAGGACATTACAAGTGTTCAACATTCACAGTATAAGGCATTGAGAGAGCTCAGATAACATCTGAGGGTTGAAATGGTCATAACGGTGTGGTGGCACAGGTGACTGACAACCTAGGGGAATGATGGAAACAGCTACAGGTCTCAGAGTTAAGAAGAAGCCTCTTGATCCTGGTTTGAAATTGTCCTAGATTAGGGACAAGTAAGATGGAAGATGGTAGATTGTTAAGCCAGAGGGGAGCATGATAACGGAAGGACCTTTGCCCTAGAGTGGTCCTGCAGTGGGGGAATGTATAGGAGATCCCAGCCAGCCGTCTGGGAGTACCCCTATGGGGGCTGGTTGGATGAGGCGGTGTAGACAACTAGGTGTGAGTTTCATAAGGATCTTTTTGGCTTGGAGGCAGGTTTGGTATTTAAGCCCTTCGAGGGTTAACCAGGCCGCTTTGATTATAGAGCAGACAAGTATGGTGTGTCTATTACCGCTTGTGACCATGCGGCAGGCTTTGTTGAGCGCTATATTGATGCTGCTTAGGGCTGATTGGTCATATACCAGAAATAGTTATTCCATAATCGACCAATGAAGGACTGAGCATGTAACAGCCAGCCGAGAGCCTGTGGGGTAAGCAGTGTTTGTGTCTGTAAAGAATGCCAAGTCGGTGTTCACTGAGGAGGAGAGGAGTTTAATATGGTGGTGGTAGGTGAGGGATGTGTCTAGAGTGATACCTAGATATTTGAAATGTGTGACCTGTTCAATGTGGGTACCCCGCAAGTTTGAGATTGTAAGTTGGGAGTTACTGAGGGGGTTTTGACGGTGTGCAAATATCATAGATTTTGTTTTGTTGTAGTTAAGTATTAGTCAGTGGTCGGTGAACCAATATTCAAGCTCTCTGAAACAGCCTTGAAGGGTATTTTGGAGATGGATGAAGTTGGTGTGTTTCCAATATAGCACCGCATCGTCTGCATATAGCAAAAGCTTTCCACTGCAGGCTTGGGGGAGTGAGTTCAGAAAGAGAGTGAAATCAGTGGGCCAAGTATTGACCCATAAGGGACACTAGCTAGAACTGATTGCTTGGAGGAGAGTGTGTTGCTAATTTTTACTTGCTGTGTTCTGTCAGTAAGATAGTTTTTGAACCAAGAGATAGTTTCGGGGGCGACATGGAGGGATGCAAGGGAGTGGAGAAGTAGCTCATGATTGACGGTGTCAAATGTTTTGGTCAAGTCAACATAGATTGCCCCTACTGTTGACCCCTGTTCAAGAGCTTCATGAATGTATGATGTAAATTCAAGTAGGGCCGAGGTAGTACTGTGCCCTTTTCTGAAACCATGTTGCTCATGGCAGAGGAGACTATAGTTGTCCAGGTATTAGGTGAGTTGGTCCACACAATTTTTTCTAGTGCTTTTGGGGGGATAGTAATGGGCCTATAGTTACCTGGGTTATTGGATCACCCTTCTTTAGGATGGGAGTGATAATTCTCTTCCATATAGTAGGGATTTGGCCAAGGCATAGTGAGAAGTTGAGGAGTTTGGTGGAGATGAGGCAGCGCCTCATCAAGGATGAGTCAAGAATTTTTAGATCAAGGAGTCACTGCTATCGCTGCTAGCAGGACTTTAGAGAGTAAGTAGCCTCATTACAGGAGACTATAATGCAGCCTGGAAAGGAGGGGGTAGGGAAGAAGGTGTAACAGTGGGGGGGTTGGTAAGGGAGTCAAAGAAGTTTATAGGGAGGACGTGACTAAGGTCAGAGAAGGCAGTGTTAAGGGTATTGGATATGGCGGTGGGATCCTGAGAGAGGGTACCCTGAACTAGGAGCTGGGTTGGGTCTGCAGTGGTGGCTTTCCCACAGAGTTCCTTGATATTGTTCCAGAAAGATTTCCCAGAGTTCCAAGTGGTGGTGAAGGCTTGGTGATGGTAGGTTGCCTTGGCTTACCGGATAGCCCGTGTGCATTTATTTCTTGCTTCTCTGTAGAGCTGTCTAGCATGGGGTAGCTGTGAGTTTAGAGCCCTATGCCAGAGGTTATCTCTGTGATGCATCAGTTGAAGAAGGGCCTGGGTAATCCAAGGGGTGTCCCAGGTTTTTATTACCTGTTTTGTGAAAGGAGCAAATATGTCACAGGCAGTGTTGAAGATGGTAATAAAAGCAGTGAGTGCAGTGTCAATAGATTGAGCAGTATGGACTGGTTCCCAGTTACAGGTGGAGAGATACACTTTGAGTCGAGAGAGGGCACCTTTTTTGAGGCGCCTTTGGGTGGAAGTTTTTGGTCTGCTAGGAGTATTTCTATTTGTCCACCAGCAGGAGACAGGGGAGTGGTCACTAAGTACATCGGGAAGCACTCTGACTTTGGAGAGGTGGTTTGGGAAGTTTGTAAAGATAAGGTCTATAAGCATGGAGAAGCCTGTTCGAGGGTCCAGCCTAATGGGTGACAGTACTACTTGGGTGAGGTCATAGGCATGAGCTGCATCTTTGTAGGAAGCCGACGTAGGGGATAGCCAGTTCACATTAAAATCACCCATAATAATCAGTTCGCTCTTAGGGGGAAGATATGTGATTCCAGACAAGATATAATCAAATGCAAGCTTCTGGTTTGATGTGGGGATGTAGACTGCCATAATATAAAGAGGTTTACCAGGGGTACCAAGGGCAACTTTGATAGTAATGGCCTGTGCACCATGTTCAGGTATGGGAAGGGGGACTAATAGAGGCTGGAGGGATTATCTAGCATATATGGCACAACGCCCACCCCTCTTGCCTGTCCTATCAGCTCTGAAAATGGTATAGTTCCTGAGGGAGACCGAGGCATCGGGAATATTTTTTGAGAGCCATGTTTCTGACAAGGTAAGAATGTCTGTGGAGTGTTGGGCAAGCCAACCTTGCAGCAGTGTTAGTTTTTTAGGCAAACTGCAGTGTTGAGGGAGGCCAGAAATAGGCCACTATGTCTGCCCTTCTTAGTGACACTGGGCAGGGGAGGACCTGGGTTGGGATGAACATTCCCTGATATGAGTAGGAGGAGAAGGAGAGCTTGCTGGAGAGTGACTTTCCACATCAACCTGGTTGTATTGTGGAGGGGACCTTGATAAGTAGGTGAATTAGTGGGACTTGTAGGTATGGGGATGGAGGATACCAGATGGGTTAAGTTAGCTGGGGATAATGGGTGGTATGGGTAAGAAGGTGGGAGTTTGCAGGAGGGGGTGGGTATTTGTGCAAGCCAGATACCATTTGTGGTGCAGTTAAAGCTAGGGGTGCAGTTGCTACTCTGAGAAGCTAAGGAGAGAGGTTGTAAGAGTTTTGGCCCAGGTGTGTTTCCAGGTGATAGACAGTAGGCAAACGTGGGAGTCCCAGGAAGGTTGAGGCACCCAAGGGGTTGGGAGGGGGTGAGAAAATAACAAAATTAAAATTGTAAGGGTTAGGAGACAAGAGATGGTGTTCATGTTGTCGAGATATAAGACTTTGTATTGCAAGGAAAGAGAGGGAGCCCTCTGGTGGTGCTGCAGTATAAGCTGCAGATGGCAAAGTGGGCTGATTGGTTCCAAACAACACGTGGTCTTATCTATATAACCAGATGTCGACCAAGGGTGGTGGTGGGGGTGGTGGGGAGCCGGCGCGCAGCACCGGCGGGGACCAAACTGCACTATAACTGTTTGAACTGTTTCCAGCTCAGCAAGCTCACAGCGGCACAGAAATTGGTGGCTCCTGGATGAGAGTGAGACGAAACGAGTCCCGAGCATACCTGGCTATGGTGTCTGTGGGGAGGGCTGCTGAAATCGGCTCCTCGCGACCTCGGGCTACCGGCTTTCTTACGTGAGGGAGGGCAGCTAATGGAGCCCCTCACGACCTCTTCTTCTGGCCAGCTGTGGACAAGGGAAAGGGAGAGATTGTTTTAAAGGTAAGGCTTAGGGGAGGGGTACAAGATGAATTATGTAGCACACCGAGAGGATTAAGGACTAAGGAGGTAATTTAACCAGAGAGCACTCAGAGGTGAAATTGCCCTTCGCTGTTGATAAAACAGGTAAACTCTGTAACTCTGCCTAAAGATTAATTTGTGACTCAAAGTTCCTTTTAAAGGGGAGTTCATCAGTTAAAGGCAATGTAATTTACAGTCCATCAGTATACAGTTCACTAGAAAAACTTTAAAATGTAAAATATATATATATATATATATATATATTTTTTTTTTAAACGAAGGCTTGGCGCCAAAAATTCAATGGACGTGCAGAGCGCTGTTAACATCAGGTGAGTCCCAGCTATGCAACGTCCCCAGCTATACAACTCATTATTTCCAGACTGGGAAAATAAAATAAAACTGAAAATAAACTATATTCACATGTGTGGGGACACAAACTGCACTTTAACTGTTTGAACTGTTTCCAGCTCAGCAAGCTCACAGCGGCACAGAAATTGGTGGCTCCTGGATGAGAGCAAGACGAAACGAGTCCCGAGCGTACCTGGCTATGGTGTCTGTGGGGAGGGCTGCTGAAATCGGCCCCTCGCGACCTCGGGTGACCAGCTTTCTTCCGTGAGGGAGGGCAGCTAATGGAGCCCCTCACGACCTCTTCTTCTGGCCAACTGGCTACGGTGTCTGTGGGGAGGGCTGCTGAAATTGTCCCCTCGCTACCTCAGGCGACCGGCTTTCTTCCGTGAGGGAGGGCAGCTAATGGAGCCCCTCACGACCTTTTCTTCTGGCCAGCGTGGGGAATCCTTATTAGTTTAGCTCTGAAAAGGAAAAGGGCATGGGAGAAAGAGTTAGTATTACTATTGTCCCAAATACGGTCCCTCGAGGCTAACCTTTCTGTCAACACTTCCAATGAAGACAGAAAGAAGCTCCTGTCGGCCAAGGATAGATATTTAGATTTACTGAGGGAAAAGGCAGAGTTAGCTATTATCCAAACTAGAGCTAGCTATATGGACCAGAGAGATAAGGCGGGGTGTCTCCTTGCATTATGACTTAAACAACAGGAGTCGGCAAGATTTATCCCCCCAATCCGAGCTCAGGCAGACAGATTTCTGAGAGTATCCCCTTCTGAGATAGTGCAAGAGTTTGCACTATATTATGAACAGTTACACAGGGATATGGAGAACCCTCCTTGCCCTGAGTGCTTGGAGGAATATTTAAAGGATTCCCATCTGCCCTCCCTAACAGAACAATACAAGTGTTTTTTGGCCTCGCCAATATCCCAGGAGGAGATCTCGGAGGTTATAGGAGCCTTGCCGTGGGACAAGGTCCCTGGGCTGGATGGTTTTTCCTCATTATTTTACAAAGTCTTCTCAGAGCTCTTACTGCCGGTGCTTCACTGGCTCTTTCAGCACATTTTGTATGAGGTGGGGGTAGATGTCTATCTGTTTGAAGCCCTGATTGTTCTTCTCCCCGAGCCAGACAAAGACCCCGAGTTGGTCCAAAGTTACAGGCCCATATCCCTTTTAAATCAAGACATCAAAATTATTTCGAAGGTATTGGCCGATAGGTTAGCGGTGGTCCTTCCGGACCTAATAGGTATGGCCCAGGTCGGGTTCATGAAGAGGCGTTCGTCCTCACACCCTCTGCGAACATTGTCGCATGTCTTCTCGGTGTCCAGGGATGCCACTTTTCCAGTTGGGCTGGTCTCCCTGGATGCCGAGAAGGCTTTTGACCATGTGAATTGGAACTTTCTGTTCCAGGTCCTTACGGCCTTCCAGTTTCCCACCATTTTTATAGACTGCATCCATGCATTATACAAAGCCCTTTCAGCAAAGATTTCAGGAAATGGTGCATTTTCTAAATCTTTCTCACTGTACTCAGGCACTAGATAGGGTTGCCCCCTTTCACCCACTCCTTTTTAACCTTTACCTGGACCCTCTCATTCAAAACATTCTCAGTGATGTAGGGATACAGGGCATTCGGGTTGGATGTCATGAGGTCAAGGTTACCACGTACATGGATGATCTACTTCTTTATTTATACCACCTGGTGTCCTCTGTTCTGGCCTTGCTGGGAGAAATCACTAAATTTAGTGCCCTCTCAAATTATAAGCTAAATGCTAATAAATCTTCCTTTTTCCTCTGAATCATAAGATTTTTGAGGCTGACATTACTCCCTTTGGCTTGTGTTGGGCACCCCGGATATTGAAATACTTGGGCATCAAATTAATGCGTAATCCTTTAGCATGGTTTAAGGAAAATATGGAGCCTCTTTCCCAGCTTATAATTTAGGACCTGGATAGATGGTCCAAACTCCCGGTTTCGATATGGGGCCGGATTAATATTATCAAGATGAATATCTTCCCAAGAATTTTATATCCCCTGTCTCTTCTTAATTCATTCATTCCTTTATCCTGGTTTCAGAAAATGCATGGTATTTTTACCAAGTTTATCTGGTCTGACAAGTACCCCCGATTGGCATACTATAAGTTGGCCGCTTCTAAGTTTGATGGACGACTGCAGATTCCTCACTTGGCTATTTATTATTGGGCTAGTCACCTGGCTAAATGCTTGAAATGGGCATGTCCTGGTCCCGAGAATGTGAGACCGATATGGCTCAAAATAGAGTTAGATTTAATCCGGGCTATGAATTTGGACCTTTCAACCTTGTTTTATGTAAAAATGTCCCAGTTACAAGGCGCAGAGAAGTGTCCCACCTTTAGGACCTCTTTAAAAGTATACGCGCAGCTTTGTTCTTTTTTGTGCTATACCCCTCAGCTTGACCTGACCCAATCCATCTGGAGCTCTCCATCCTTTACCACGAATAAACATCGGATTCCCCGCACCTGGTTGCCTCAACTGGGTGATGGGATAGTTTCCTTCTTCCTGGATGTTGAGGGAAAGTGGCTCTCAGCAGATGAGCTCATTCGTAAATTTAATATTCCATTACACTCACACATTAAAGCAGTTCAATTAAAGCATTTACTTATAACAGCGATAGCACCCCCCCATCAAGCGGTTGGGGCCCTGATTCCAGAATCCTCCTCCTTACTAGGGTCCTCAGGGGTCGTCTCTAAATTATACCAAAACTTGTTTTATAGACGATACGGGGTCTCCTTCAGACCAACCAGGTTCTGGAATTCCTTACTACCCCAATATGCTCCCAGCTGGCAGATCTTGTGGAGGTTCTGTCATAAGTATGTGTCCCAAGACAGACTGCGTCTTATGCAATACCACATTTTGCATAACATGTATTATACTCCTGTTAAGTTAGTGAAATGGGGTTGTCTTGACTCTAACTTATGTGTTAGATGCTCCCAGGGTGAGGGATCACTCCTTCATATATTCTGGTCATGTCCTAAAATATCTTTGTTGTGGGACTCTATCAAAACTTTTCTGGACCCCATACTGGGTCTGCAGGAGTGTTTCACTCCCAATATTTGTCTCCTAGGGGATCTGTCCTCTATTAGGGTTATGGCAAGGAGGTTTCATATCTCTATGATTGCACTATCTGCCAAAAAGCTTATTTTACGCCACTGGAAAGATAAGGTCACCCTGACATTACAGGAATGAATGAATTAAGTCCTTGCTAACTTGAGTACAGAGAAGGCTATAGCAAGCCTCCATAACAGTTTATCCTTCTACACACATATATGGGATCCCCTTCACTCTTTAATTATTGCTACCCAGATATAAGCACTGTTTTATAGTAAGTAGCCCTGTGTGCTTAGGTATAATATCACAGTTCCTATACTGAAAGTGACTCGATACTGTTGTACGGGGGGGAAGGGGGATGCAGTCTTAAAGGAATATCTATTGTATTCATGTCTTGTTTGTCATGTTAACTGCCTCCAATGTTGTGGAATATTTTGTCAATAAAGGTTGAATTAAAAAAAAAATTGTTACACTACTCAAAGACCTCTCTGCAATGACAGGTCTCTCCCTCATTGCAGCAGAATGGCTGACGCTGCAATAAAGAGGCGGCCCCTCATTGCAGTAGTGAAAACATTTCAACTTGGTGGCACTTTTGGAAACCAGTGTCATCAGAACACTGTGCCTCCATTGGTCCATCAGTGTCAAGCCCCCAAATGCAGTGCCTCCGTTGGCTGACACAGTGCTGCACCTCCACAACCCACTTCTCTCCTAAGCTGCCGCATAATGTTTCTTGTGCATGTTTGCAAGCAAACATAAAAAGAAAATAAGCAAACTGGAGGCTAGAACTGAGGACCAGGAAGGACACAGCAGGAAGAACAACCTGGTCACCATTAGGATCCCAGAAAAGGCAGAGGGACCTAGCATGTTGATGTTTAGAACAAAAAAGCAACATGCCACGTCAGCATGTGGACTGAAAACAAAACAGAGTTAATATTAAATGCACACTGAAAATAGAAAATAAAGTTAGAATCGACGTTTCAACCTTAGGTTTTCTTTACGAATTATGTAAAAGAGAAAATTGCAAAGTTAGTCACTAACTAACCTTATTTTTTTTTTCTCATTTTGATAATTCCTGAAGAAGACCTATGACTGAAATGTTGATTCTAACTTTATTTTCTATTTTCAGTGTGCATTTAATATTACTTTTGTTATGTTGATGTTTATTCAGAAACTCCTTCAAGAAGAGGCAGAACCCCCAGAGACAAGCAACTCTTACTCATTGAGAGAGCTCACCACTCCCTAAGACCACAATTGCAACTGAGGAAAGCCAGGGGCCATAATCCTGCTTTATCTCAATTATCAGGATAAAGTACACATCCAAACGCAAGCCCACAAGCAAACAGCACTGTCCTGGGAGGACCACCACTTTCACATATTCAGTGATGTAACTTCTGCTACCCGTAATAAACAGATGGCTTTGAAAAGTATAAAAAAAAAGATCTTCATGCTGCCCAGATTAAGTTTCATATGTCACACTCTGCTCAACTCTTGCCACTTCAAACCAGGGCATCCATGAATTTGTCAGAGCAGAGATAGCTCAGAGGGAACTACCAAAGCTCTTTCCATCTGCCTTCCCTCAGATACTGGCAATTAATAATAGGTCCCACTGTGCTGTCCAGCCTAAATGATTTTCGTAGAGACTAAACCTCTGTAAAAACTGATGATGTACTGTGTGCCTGATCCTCATTCGCCCACCAGGTAAAACAGAGTTCTTGTTTTCCATCCATTTCAACATGTACTGTTGAACTGTTAATTTGGAGTCTGTGGACATGTGGAGCATAGGTTTGAAATGTAATGGCATGCCTTACACTGCAGCCATCATAGAGGCCGAGGTGCATAGTTCTTTATACACTGGCATACATACAAATACTCAAATCCATAAATCTGATTGGCTGTCTGGCACCTTCCCAGCATGATAAATCCTCCAGTATACCCACTGGAAAATGTGCCAGATAGCCGAATCTTACCCTAAATCAATCCAACCCAGAAAATCAAAATCTACACATATTGCTCACCTGCTAAGCGAGACAAAAGCGAAACTTTCAGACACCCCCAGTTTCAAAACCCAAACTGGGGGCTGTGGCCTGACCAGGCAGAAGATTGCAGCATAATTCAGAATCTCTGCAGGAATGACTGCAATCTAGACTCATCCAGCCTTCACCAGACCTTTCTTCAGTATGAACTCCTGTGACCATCCTGTAATCTTACCGCCTGACAGTCTGTAAGTCATTTTTGATCCAGCATTTACTTATATTCAACTATTCTACGTTGTACTGCAGCATACTAGGCCTCATCCTTCAGCATTATGGCAGATCTCCAAGCACAGCAAAGCTCACTTGCTAGAGTGGAAGTAATGTTTAATGATCTAAAAATCTCCACCCAACAGAATGTGACCATTCTTGAAACTTTTGGCCAGAAAATTGCATTTAATGAGAAAGCAACAGTCTGTAATACCACTACTATTCATGACATAGAAACATAGAAACACAGAATTTGATGACAGATAAGCACCGCTTGGCCCACCTAGTCTGCCCATTTCCCTACCTGACGGATAAGCTGCAGATTCTAGTTAATCAACAGCTTACTTCCTCCTACCTCCAACTAGAATTGCCTTATGCCTGTCCCATGCATTCTTGAATTCTTCCACTGTTCCTGACTCCACAACCTCCTTAGGAACGCTGTTCCATGCATCCACAACCCTCTCTGTGGAAAAATATTTTCTAACATTACCTCTGATTCGTCTCCCCTCTATCTTCAAATTGTGCCCCGTTGTTCTTGCACATCTCTTCTTCTGAAAGATGCTACCCTCTTGTATTTTGTTAATTCCCTTGAGATACTTGAACGTTTCTATCATGTCCCCTCTCTCCCTCCTTTCCTTAAGGGTATACATATTAAGCTGTTTTAGTCTCTCCTCATGTTTTCTGGTGCAGACCCAGCACCATTTTGGTTGCCCTCCTCTGAACAGCCTCCACTCTGTCTATGTCTTTGCAGAGATGGGGTCTCCAGAATTGCACGCAGTACTCCGGATGGGGTCTCACTAACTGTCTGTACAGAGGGATAACAACTTCCTGTTTTCTACTGTTGATGCCTCTCCCTATGCATCCCAGCATCCCCCCAGCCCTCCTCCCTCTCTTCTCACATTGCTTGCCCACCTTTAGGTCATCTGATATAATTACTCCTAGGTCTCTTTCGAATTTTGTTGTTGTTATTAACTCACCCCCCATTGTGTACTCTTCCCCCGGGTTTTTGTTTCCCAGATGCATTACTTTGCACTTCTTTGCATTGAATCTGAGCTGCCACATATTTGACCATTCCTCTAACCTTGCCAAGTCCCTTTTCATCCTTTCCACCCCACCTTGTGTATCAACCCTGTTGCAGATCTTTGTGTCATCTGCAAAGAGACATAACTTTCCTTCCAGGTGCTCTCCAATGTCACTTATAAAAATATTAAAGAGGACCAGTCCCAATACCGAACCCTATGGTACCCCACTAGTTACCCTTCTTTCTTCACTGTGGACTCCGTTTACTATTACCCTTTGTGTCCTGTTGTCCAGCCTGTTTTTTATCCAGGTTATCCCATTGGGATACACTCCAAGGCTGACTAACTTGTATATTAATCTTTTGCGTGAGACTGTGTCAAATGCCTTGCTAAAATCTAGGTAGGCCATATCAACAGCCCCTCGCTGGTCTTCTACTTTGGTCACCCAGTCAAATAAATTTATTAGGTTTGTCTGACATGACCATCCTGCTGTGAAACCATGCTGCCTTGGGTCCTGTGCCCCACTGGCCTCTAGCTACTCAACAATTCTTTCCTTCAGAAGTGATTCCATCATTTTCCCTACCACTGAAGTCAAAATAACTGGTCTGTAGTTTCCTGACTCTGCCCTACTCCCACTTTGGTGATGTGGAATCACATTTGCCCTCCTCCAGTCCTCAGGTACCACCCCATCCTCCCATGATTTGTTAAACAGAGTAGTCAGTGGTGTTACTAGTTCTACCCTTAGTTCTTTTAGAATTTTTGGGTGAATCCCATTAGGCCCCATTGCTTTGTCCACCCTCAGTTTCAAGAGTTCTTTCAAAACCCTTTCTTCTGTGAATAGACTGGTATCGACCCCCCTATTCAGAGTTTCTCTCTTGTTTGGTTTAGGTACCTCCTCCTCCTCTCCCTTTGTGAATACTAAGCAGAAATATTCATGCAGTATCCCTGCTTTTTAACTGTCACCCTCTGCCCACATTCCCTCCCCTTTATTAAGTCTCTGTATCCCTCCCTTGGTCTTTATTCACTCCTTAATGTACCTATAAAAGGTTTTATCCCCCTTCTTAACAGAGTTGGCTATCTTTTCCTCAGTTTGTGCCTTTGCTATTCTGACTATCTTCCCTGCCTCCTTCTGCTTTAACTGACAACGTTCTTTGTCCTGCTTCTTCTGTGTTTCCTTAAATTTCCTGAATGCTATCCTTTTCTCTTTAACCATCCCTGCCACCTCTTTTGAGAATCATAGTGGTTTTTCCTTTGTTTTGTTTGGTTGATTTGCTTCACACAAAGGCTTGTTGCCTCTGCAATGGCTGTTTTGATTATTCCCCATTATTCCTCCACCCCTCCTTTCTGCCCATTTGCTAGTGCTTTTCTGAGGCACTCTCTTATTTTCCCAAAGTCAGCCTTCCTAAAGTCCAATACTCTTGTTTTTGTATGGCTTGACTCTGTGGCTGTGTTTATTGTGAACCACACTGTTTGGTGGTCACTTGTTCCCAGATGTCTACCCACTTCTAAATCTGAGATCTCTTCTCCTTCCCCATTTGAGAGTACCAGGTCTAAGACTGCTCCCTCCCAAGTAGGTTCCAACACTAGCTGTCTGAGGCATGCCCCCTGTAGGGCATCAAGAATGACCCTGCTCTTGGATGTGCTGCAGCAAAGGTACTCCAGTTAACATCTGGCATATTCAGGTCCCCCATCAACAATATCTCCCCTTTTTCTGCCATTTTAAGGATGCCTTCTATCATTTCCTTGTCCATTTCCTCCCCTTGAGATGGGGGTCTGTACACAACCCCCATGCAGTTTGTGGTGCCATTTCCTGTCTCCAGGGTGACCCATAGTGACTCATCAACTTCCTGTTTACTCTTTAGTTCTGTTGCTTGAATCCCTTCCCTTATATAGAAAGCTACTCCTTCTCCTCCCTTTTTTACACACCCTGTCCCTCCTGTAGACTATGTATCCTGGTATGTTGACATCCCAGGCATGGTTCTCTATGTACCATGTTTCTGTGACTGCCACAATATCCAGGCATCCCTCTTCCATCAAGGCCACTAGTTCAGGGAGATTGTTGCACAGACTGCGGGCATTGGTACTCATCACCTTCCATTTATGTTTTATGGCCTTACCCCTTTTAGCTCATCCCTGTCCTTACTACCTTTTTCAGTATTTACTCCTGTCCTGCTCCCTACTAACTTCTCTACCTTGGTGTTTACCTCTCCAACTACTGTGTTTTGTGGGGGGAGGCTGGGATTTCCCTGCTCCTTTTCAGTGTCTCCCTCCTTGGCTAGTTTAAATGCTTGCCAATGAAGCATTTAAACCTATCACCTAGGATCCTGGTTCCCCCCTCCCGGACAGATGCAGACCATCGTGTCAGTATAAGCCTGCATCCCTCCAGGTGGCTCCCCAGTCCCCAGTGAAGTCAATACCCTGAGCTGCACACCAGTTTTTCAACCATTTATTGAATCCTATGGTGCAGAATACCCTAGCATCATCCTTGCCATAAATAGGCAGCACCTCCATGAAAGTTACCGTACATGCTACTTGTCTAAGGCCCCTCCCCAACTTCACAAACTCCTCTTTCACTGCTCTGATCTCATTCACAGCCAGGTCATTTGTCCCTAGGTGGATAATGACATCCATCTCCCTCCCTCATGCAGCTGCTCCCGCAATTCTGAAGATTCACTTCCTGTCCCTCTGAGCCGTGGTGCCAGGCAGGCACCTTACTTCCCTATCCCCTTCCTCCCCACTTCTACCCCCTAATGATCAAGTTCCCCACCAGGAGTTGTTTCCTTCCCCTGTGGAGTCTCATGCCACCCTCCTGAGGGTCTCCTTTGTGGAGGTTCCCAGCATCCTTCTTGGTCTCCACTGCAGGTGCCTCCATAGAGGAACCACTCTTTGTCAGAACAGCATATGAATTGTGGAGAGATACAGCTGGAGGGATGCACCTCTGTTCCTCCACCCTCTCCCTCCCTGAGCCCACTTTGGTCCAACTGATACTTGCTTGGCAACCTCTGAGGTAACAGATGTGGCCCTGGTGGTCCCTGGGTGGGAGAAGAGGTTTCACAAATCCTAGCATGGTCAGCCTGGAGATGGACAACCTCCTCCCTCAGTCCAGAGAAGTGTCTGTAAACAGGGCAGCATTGCAGCCTACAGAATGTCTCCTGGAACACTGCTGCCCCACAGCCATTTTACTGCACCACTCCCATCTTGACTTATTTTGTGTCCCCTCTCCTGTTGCTTTGTATGCTTACTGTCTCCTCCCTCTATGTATTTTTACACTTACTTTCCTACTGCCTATGTGCCCTTACAACTCTCGCCCTTCCTGTTCTGGGACAGGAACTTCCTGTAGTCTTCAGTAGTCTCCTTCTTCCGTGCTTGGATTCAGACCTCCAGCAGCCAGGGAAGGAGAAAGAGTTTTTTTTTTTAGGTTCCTTCAAGGTTGATGAAACTAATGTGTCCCAGTGATCCTTCCCTTCCTACTGCCAAACAGGAAGTTCCTGTTGTCAGTTAAATCCAGTGGCTATAAAAGTAGAACTGGCTTAGGGTGGGAAGGAGGGCAATTAGTAAAAAATCTGTAGTTCTATACTGCTGTTTCTTGCTCTGAAACCAAAGTTCTCCTCTGTCAAAAACAGCAGGAGGCTGTAATTGGAGACACCTGTTTTATACTCCTAAGCTCCTAAGCCACCCCCCCGATTTGACCTCCAGGCTACTGTACATAATCAAGATCGAACTATTAAATCCCTACAAGCCAAAATTGACGATATTGAAAATCATAATCGTCACAACAATTTACAATTGTTGGGCTTCCCTGAAGGTGCAGAATTAGGAGACACTACTGCACTTTTATTACAAGTGCTACCTGCAATGCTTAAACTGCCTCCCGACCTAATATTAATCATTGAGCAGTCTCACTGCACTCTGGGTCCCCGGCCAGCATCAGACCAGCAACCGAGGCCCATGATTGCTTGCTTCTTGAACTATTCCCATACAGAATTAATATTTTGAAATGAGCCAGAGAAATGGGAAAACTTTAGTGGCAAGAGTTTAATATTTCCATCTACAGAGACTATTCAAAAGATATAACCATTAGAAGGAAGGCCTACAATCCACTTAAACAAATCCTCCACCAAAGAAGCATTACATTTGTTGTACGTTACCCTGCAACACTACGCCTTTTTTCTGGCTCTTCCTTCAAGGATTTTGAAACCCCTGATGCCTTAGCCAACTATCTGGAGGTTTCTCTTTGTAATCTTACCCTAGGAGGTTCAGCAGCAATGGGCAACCTGAACATAGCTCTGGTATCCATATGAAGGGAGGATAAAGAGGTTCGGGAGCATGGGGAAGGTGTTGCAGAACTTGCAGCCCCAAGCAGCAAGGCCACAACTGATTTTACCCCAAGGCAATCAACACAACTGCAAAAGAAGCTTCTGTCAGGGCATTATTCTTCAGGACTTTCATGCTCTTCTAGTGAGGTCTCAGCCCAAATACACCAAGTTGCAGCTTCTCACTTTCAAATTGACCCCTCTATTCCCTTCAGCAATACATTTTCTCTCTTGGAGGATGACATGCACTCCTTGGAGTAGGATCTTTCCCAGCAAATTTCAGATGAACATCCCTCTAACTTGGGCCCAGTGCCTCAAGGATGTATTTCTGCCAATAGTTTATGGGCAGAAGCTGTTACAAGTTCCCCCCTCAAATCTTTAGAGCCACCCAAAAAGAAACGTAAAGCAAAGGCCAAAAGCAAAAACATCAATAGTCCCAGTCCCGCTAATAAATCTAAGGTGTCATGAGCCTATATGATTAGTAATATGGTCACAGTTGCTATATCTTGGTAGGTTTTGCTTCCAGGATACTTAAAAGGAGTGCCAGTACACTTTTTCTGCCTAGCTGCCCGCTCTACAGTCTATGCTTCCTGGTTGCTTTCACTCCCAGTGGGTGCAGAAAGCAAAGGCTGTACACCACAGCATGATCAATTTCCTTTTTTTTTGTAATGTTTAAATGAGCAGCTTAAAGGTCTTCAAGGGAACTTTGGTATATGAGCAATGCTTTTCTAAGTCATTATTTTAGTGTTAGATCTTATACATTACCTCACTAGACAAGCTCTCAATATCTAACCTTTTACTCTCCAATTTAGCAGTGCATCAGGTTTATAGTCTATGGCCTGTTCAGCTGCATATCCTCAATCAGTATGCTTCGTGATTATTGCCGTTTCCTTTTTTTATATGTGAATTATCATATATTACAAGGCAATTTACCCCTTCCCTCTCCTGATGACAGGTTCTTCAGTAATATTGTCAACTATATTTAATCTATCTCCTTCCCTACGCTCAATTATTCTTACTACCTCCTGTATACAGTATGGAACTATCATTAGCACTCAAAGAAGTGGGCTAGGTTTGGTGTACTGTTGCAAAGGATTGTTAATCTACATCTTCCTTGTGCTCCTTATTTTACTTGAAGCCTACAGATATCATAGAAATCTACTGCTGTGTGGTCCTTCCTGTTAGGGGCTCACTGGGTCTAGTTTTTTTAGACCTAGTCACCCCATATAACATCTATTTAGGCGATTTTCAAGCAATCGGAGTTGATCTTTAATATGACTATCTCCTCTGTCTTATCTGTCCAAAATTATCACCAAAGCCTATACCTTCCTATATAATCCCAATTTGCATCTGGATCAGGGCGTAAGTGCTTAAATTGGCCTCCCCTTTATTTCCCTCCTCAATATTGTATTTATTATGTACTTATTCTGTTGCACTGCAAAGCATATGCAGAGTTACTCTAATGTAGTAATGATCTACTTTTTCTTTTATATTTGTTCATTTGCAGTACACCTGGCTCCCTGAATTCTTTGCTCTATGTCTAGGCTACTAGCATCCCATATATGGTTCTTTAATTTACTGTTATTTTGGGTTGGTATATCCTGTACTATTACTACTAATGTTTATAAACAAGTCCTGGTGTTTAGCTTTATCCTTATACCGTGTCCTGTTAGCTTAGAATTAAGCTGGGGTTATTACAGTCTCCTGCCTTTCTTGGTATCATTCCCTTTCAGTTCAGCTTATCAGGAATACTTACTTTAATATACACTGGGATCAGAATTAGGTTTGGGCTGATATTTATAACTGGTCCTCCCTGCATCGATGCCCCAGAATGTGGTGAGAGAGTCTCTTAGCCAGTTGGCCGACTCATATCTCTTCACACCCATAAAAAGTTTTCTTTGTTATTTAGCTTACTAGTATTGTCTCCTTCTCCTTCTCTATTCTAACTTTAATATGATATCTGTTCCACTCATATATCATACATTTCACTTTCTTTGGCTTGAATGTTCCTGCCACTCTCTGCATATATGTAAGCTTTCTATATTGTATTCCGATCATCCTCTGCCACAATTATTTGTCCCATCACATTCCAGCAATTATTCCCTTTCTTTAACATCGACAATATGAGTGACATAGTTTTATATACATGGAATGTGAAGGGTCATAATTCTTCTTGTAAGCGAAAGCAAATTCTTTTACATCTCAAAAAACATAAAACACTGATTTCCTTCAAGAAACAAAATTGTTAGCAGAGGATGTTCATAGACTTAAGAAAGATTGGGTTGGTCAGATCTATAAATCATCCTATACTTCAAAAAAAGAGGAGTTGCTTTTCTTATTCATAAGTGTCTCAAATGGTCCCTTGTAAACTCCCTTTCCAACACTGATGGCAGGTGGGTTATGGTTAAATTGAATACCGACTCTGGTCTTCTTCTGCTTGTTAATGTCTATGCACCCAACTCCGACTCCCCAGAGTTTTATTTCACAACTTAGCTCAACATATTCTGTCCTTTAACACTGATAATACACCAGTTATTCTCAGAGGGGATCTTAATTTAGTTTTAGAAGCCAGCATTGACAGAAGTAGCCCCACTACAGATGCACACCCTAGAAGGATTAAAGCCTTCTCATTACTAATGCAAGATGTTGGATTAGCTGATGTATGGCACATTCTTCACCCCCGTGATAGAGAATTTACTTTTTACTCCTCTCTACAAGAATCGACTACTGGTTAGCCTCTCCCGTTATAATGGAAAAAACTATTACTTCATCCATCTCTCCCATCATAATCTCGGACTGATTCCCTGTCAAACTGCAACTTTTGTGGGGCCCATTAGCACCTAAATCTTCTTACTGGTGGCTGGATCCTCTCCTTCTCAGGGATCCCAATTTCTTACCCATGATCAAAGCACAAAGTCAGGACTTCCTCTTTCACAATACCCCAACCAAATCTTCTATGTCCTCTACATGGGAAGCTCTTAAAGCTACGATTCGAGGGAAAATGATCAGTTATGGTGCACATAGGAAAAGAGTAAAGGAACAACAACTGGCTGATTTGGAAAAATCTCTTAAGGCTAAAGAGAATTTATACTTTTCCTCTATGAAGCACTGTCCTAACTGTCAACTTCATCTTGACATTCTTCAACACAGAGTCAAAATAAATTAATTAATTTCTTGTAAAACCGAACTAGCCTTGTTTAAACTTAAATATAAGTTTTGGTAACACGGCGATAAAAACAGGAAACTCCTCTCTTACCATCTCAAAGCACAACAAATGGAATGACATATCCTAAGCCTAAAAGATGAGCAGGGTACAATTCACTCTGACAACCCCTCTATAAACCATATCATGAAAATCTTTTATCAAAAACTATACTCTAATGCAAACCCTCCATCTACTTTACAAATTCAACAGTTCCTTAAATCATTACTTCTGCCTCATCTTTCTACTCTCGAAACAAATTATTTAGATGAACCCTTCTCGCTTCAGGAAATCCAGAAAGCTTTGTCTTCCTTGAAATCCGGCAAATCCCCTGGAGGTGACGGATTCTCTGTCGAGTTCTATTAAATGTTTTCTGACACCTTATGTCCTCTTCTTAATGTTTATCATGAAGTTTACAATACTGGCAAACTTCCCCCCTCTTGCACTGAAGCAATCATAACCCTAATCCCTAAGAAGGAAAAAGACCCCACTCACCCTGCAAGTTACAGGCCCATCTCTTTATTAAACATGGATGGAAAAATATTTGCTAAACTACTAACTTCTCGACTTGAATCCTTGATTCCCAAGCTAACTCATTGTTCACAAGACAGTTTTATTAAACATAGATCTGGTTCTGATCACCTACATTCCCTATTTAATCTAATTCACAAAGCCAAATCCCTCAAAACACCAGCTGCAGCCATAGCTATTGATTTCGAGAAGCCCTTTGATTCCTTAAACTGGGACTACCTTCATGAAGTTTTATCTCATTTCGGTCTTGCTCATGCCTTTTGCTCCTGGATCAAGCTATTATATAATGCCCCTGTTTCTAAAGTACTTACTAATTCCACCCTTTCCTCTTACTTTCATCTAGCAAGGGGAACTAGACAAGGCTGTCCCCTATCACCTTCCCTGTTTATTTTAGCCATGGACCCCCTGAATGCTTGTTTAGGCCAGTCTTCTGGCATTATGTGCATACCTGTGGGCAATTCAAGATATGTTTCTCTCTCCTACAAAGATAACCTCTTAATCTTACTTGAAATCTTGAATGAGGCTGGACCCCTATTGGTTGATTTGCTTAATAATTTTACTAACAGTTCTGACCTTGCTTTGAATTATGGTAAATTACAAACTCTGCCCCTTAACAATCACTGTAAAGTCTTTATCAACATACCTCTTGGATTCTGTTTGTCACCACAGGGTATAACATATCTAGGAATCAAAATTACTAGTAACTTGGGGAAGATATGGGACATTAACTTTAACCCGTTACTAGATAGCATCAAAACAATTCTGGACAGATGGAAGCTTCTTAATCTCTCCTTCATAGGCAAAATTGCAGCCATCAAGATGTCCATATCTCCCAAGATTCTTTACCTCTTTGCCAATATTCCTTTAGTCTTACCATCCTCCTTTTTCACTAAAATTAATAAATTAATAGGCAACTTTATCTGGGATGGGAAACCACTGAGATTTAACTGCAACAAACTTTGATCATATTGGAAAAAGGGGGATTCAGACTTCCCTAGTTCAAAGGCTACTTATGGGCTTTTTGAATGGCCCAAACCATTAAATGGTTTCATAAACCCTTCCCTCACTCACCACTATGGGTTGCAATGGAATCTGCATTGTGCCCGGGAGGAGTTTCTACTTCCTTTATTTTTAATCCAATTTCCTCTAAATTGAAATCTCACCCGACTATATCATCCTCTGTTCTTTATTTGAAACTAACCCACAAATTCCTGAAATCCAAACCAACACCCTGGTTTTATGCCCCCTTATGGGGCAATCCACTGCTCACTCTAGAAGATCACCCAATTTTATGTCGTAAATGGTGGAACAAAGGCATTTTCTTTCTCGGAGATATCTTGGACCAGAATTCATTCACTCTTAAATAGTTTTCGGGCTTGCAGACTACATGGAAACTTTTTTTTACAAATTTGGGCAGCTTATAACTCGTTCTCTCTAGTTTAGTTCATAAACATACTCTTCTAAACCCATACATTTCACACTAGACTAATTTATCAGTAAAAATGAATAGCTCCATTTACAAAGACATTATTAATAATCTACCTGATCAGTCCATACAAGCCAAAAATAAATGGAGTACTCTTCTTAACTATAATATTTCAGTTGCACAGTGGAGTAATTGCTGACATCTTGCACATAATACCTTTAAAGATGCCCGTAGTTCTTTAATACAAACTACAATCCTACATCTTTGGTATAGAACCCCCCTCTGTGCTTGAACGAATGGGCATATTAAATAATAATAACTGCTGGAGCTGTAATTTGGCCAATGCGGATCTGCTGCATATCTTGTGGTCATGTTCTCCAATTAATAAGCTCTAGCATAAAGTCTATTTACTTGCCTTCAGATTAACAGGACAAAAACTACCTTTTGAGCCCAAGCTATTCCTTCTAGGCCTCCTTATCCCCAATAGCTCTCTCCTCTCACATGCACATTTTAGTTGGCTAAACATACTTTCTCTTCTGGTCAAACATCTGATTCTTATGAAAAGGAAATCAGCTCTGGTGCCTTGTCTTTCAGATATTCTTCAAAACCTTTCTCAGTATGCCTTCCTAGACCGAATATCTCATGTTACTCATAACCGACTCACTGTATATGACAGATGTTGGCAGGATTACTTCAAGTACATCGAACCTAGTTCTCCTAGACCCTAATTCTTAGGGATATTTGGCCCTCTTCTTATTTTGCTCTCAGATTAGGTTTTCCCGAAACTTTTGTGCACAGATATCTCCCCTTTTTCCCTCCTTCTCTATTTTTTCCTCTCTCTCCTTCCCTTCTTCCTTGCTTTTTTCTCTTCTTTCTTCCCTTTCACACTTTTCTCTTATCTTTACCTCTCCATTACTGAACACTGTTCATATTACCACATTTATCACTTTTTGTAATTTATTGAGTGCCTTGCCATAGCCTGCCCTAGCATTTATTTTGTACATAGTTGCCATTTATAATTTTGTAATACTCTATTGATTGTAACCCTTCTACTTTCCACTTATAACCTGTCTAGGTTTGTGTTTTATTATTGATACATGTATATAAGGCTTCTCCAATATGTTTACCCTAAATACTGTGTTTCAGCGATATTTTATACCTTATATGGAGGATATTCTTCTATTGCACAAGACGTATGCTTTCTTATACAGTCAAATTTCAACAAAAAGATAAAGTGAAAAAAAAAACAACTGCCAAACCCACTCACTCAACTGCAAGATACACAGCTCCACACTCAAAGTGTAAGCCCCATCCACCAAAGTCTCCTAGTGATTATTTAAAGAAAACAAAAATCACCTCTATGCCGGCTAAGTCAGCAGTGCTGCACATGCCCTCCCTCTTGCTGCTCACAGTGCCCTTAATTTCAGTGGCTGACCAGCTGTACAACACAAACATGTGGTTGTAGCTCCTCCACACCCTATAACTTTGGGCCATCTCCAGAACATGAACCACACTGCAGAAGAAATAAACTTGTACTTTGTTTCAACAGACTGGCAGTGAGTGAGTGTTTTTTTACTGGGCAACAGAAACCACACTGCTGCACATGCGCACAATGCATCAAAAATGGACCCATTCATATGTACTTGAAGTAAGTGGGGCATGCACTGATTTCAAAAGACTGTCCAGACTCGGATAAAAAAAATGAAGTCGGGACAAACTGAACTGCCGATAAAGAGGCACAACAGTAAAGATTTTCCGTCCCCACAAAAAGCATCTGAACTGCATATAGCAAACGGGATCCCTAGCAACCCAAGACCACAACTCAAACAACTCAGAACTACTTTTTGTCACACAGGAGTAAACTCAATAAAAATAACCAAGAATACCCTAATTTTCTATATTTTTTCTCACCAAAATAAACAACAACACATACACACAAAAAAAACAGACATTGTATAATAGCAATATACCCCTTCAGGCACTGGCTATACTGGTGAATTTACCACTTCTGGTGTGGTTAAGTAAATTGGCTCCACCTCATGAGGAAGCCACACCAGCTGTAGTAAATCCACCAGTATACCCACACCCTGGAGGGGTATATTGCTTACATGAACAACATCTTCTTCTTCATCTATAGCCATCATTGCCTTCCACTCAGAACAAACATTTTCATTGTGAAACTCAGGATGACAGTTTGACAGTTCCGGTCATAGATTTCAGTCACTGACATGGTAACTTTCTTGGAAGTGCTGCCTGTCTATGGCATGGGTGAGGCTAGAGTACTCCACATCATGGGATTCAATGGTTGAAAAAGTGGTGTGGAGCTCAGGGATTTGGCTTCATTGGGGATTGGGGGTCCACCTGGAGGGACACAGGCCTATATTGGCATGATGGTCTGCATCTGTCCAGGAGTGGAACCAGGATCCTAGGTGATAAGTTTAAATGTGTCATTGGCAGGCATTTAAACTAGCCAAGGGGGAGGCACTGAAGAGAAGCAGGGAATGCCACCCTCCCACACAAAAAAGGGTAGTTAGGGAAGTAGACACAAATGTAGAGAAGTCAATGGGGAGCAGGACAGGGGTAAATCTAGGAAAAGGCAAAGGCAGTAAGGACAGGGATGGGCCTAAAAGGGGTAAAGCCAACATAAAATGGAGGGCAGTGAGTACCAATGCCCATAGTCTGGGTAACAAGCTCCCTGAACTAGTGGCCTTAATGGATGAGGGACACCTGGATATCGTGGCAGTCACAGAACCATGGTACACAGAGAACCATGACTGGGATGTCAACATTTAAGGGTACAAAAGCTGCAGGAGGGACAGGGAGGGTAAAAGAGGAGGAGGAGTAGCTCTCTACACAAGGGAAGGAATCAAAGCAACAGAACTAAAGGGTAAACAGGGAAGGGAGGAGGCACTGTGGATCACCCTGGAGACAGGAAATTGTACCACAATCTGCATGGGGGTTGTTTACAGACCCCCATCTCAGGGGGAGGCAATGGACAAGGAAATGATAGAAGGAATCCTGAGAATGGCAGAAAAAGGAGAAATATTGTTGATGGGAGACCTGAATATGCCAGATGTTAACTGGAGCACCCATACTGCAGCCACATGCAAGAGCAGGGTCATTCTTGATGCCCTACAGGGGGCATATCTCAGACAGCTAGTGTTGGAACCAACTCAGTAGGGAGCAACCTTAGACCTGGTACTGTCAAATGGGGATGGAGAGAGGATCTCAGATTTAGAAGTGGGTAGCTTCCTGAGAACAAACGACCACCAAACATTGTGGTTCACAATAAACACAGCTGTAAAGTCAAGCCATACAAAAGCAAGGGTTTGGGACTTTAGGATGGCTGACTTTGGCAAAATGGGAGAGTTCCTCAGAAAAGCACTAGCAAACAGGCAAGAAGGAGGGGTGGAAGAACAATGGGGAAAAATCAAAACTGCCATCACAGAGGAAACAAGCCTTTGTGTAATGCAAATCAACAAAACAAAATGAAGGAAAAATCCACTATGGTTCTCAAAAGAAATGGCAGGGAAGGTTAAGGAGAAAAGGATAGCATCCAGGAAATATAAGGAAACAAAGAAGGAGCAGGACAGAGAACTATTTCAGTTAAAGCAGAAGGAGGCAGGGAAGGCAGTCAGAATAGCAAAGGCCCAAACTAAAGAATAGATAGCCAAATCTGATAAGAAGGGGAATAAAACATTTTATGGGTGCATTAGGGAGCAAAAAAAGACCAAGGGAGTGATACTGAAGCTTTTTTTATTTTTTTTATTTTTTTTTATTAAATTCTTGGATTACAAATACCTTTGAGCAGAAACTGCTAATTTACAAAGGTTCCACGTCAGAGGATGAGGGGCAACATACATACAGAGGTAGGAAAAGAATGCACAATAAACAACCAAAACAACTAAAAGAAAAAAGAATAAACAGTTATAACATACTTTTAGATAATATTCATACAACAAGCAGCTTGAGTAGGCAGCTGGCTGTGGTAACAATAAGAGACAGAGGGCACAAGAGGCAGTTAGTATTGCAGGCGTGCGACCGGGTTGGGGGAGAGAGGAAGTAGGCAGGCTAATGGGCCACTGTCAGAAGGTGGGGGAAAGTGTCTTGTACCAATGGAGAAGTGAAGCAGGAAAGGAGTCACAAGGAAGGCCCAGCACCAGAGGGAATGAAACTGGGAAAGGGCAGGCTGTGAGACATGAGTGAGCTGGGAGGTGTTTAGAGAGATCTCTATTCAGAGAAACAGTAACATTGAGGGGTAGAGGTGAGGTAAAGTTTGAGATTCCTTTTGAAGGGTCCAAGCGTAGTAGAGGAGAGTGCTTCTTTATTGAGGGAACTGAACCATTGAGCAGCTCTATAGATAAAGGACCACTAGCCCATGGAGGTATGACATCTGGGAACCTGAAAGGTTAGTGATTGGGCACCATGCATTTGTTGAGTGCCACTGAAGATAATAAGGAGTGTGTTAACACCAGGTGGCATGAGACCGAGGAGAATCTTTTTGGTAAGTAAGCAGGTCTGGTATTGTATTCTGCTGAGTAGGGGTAGCCAGCTGGCCTGTGCATAGAGGTCACAGGTGTGAGTTTGTTGGGCCACACCCATTAGCAGTCTACAGGTTTTGTTGAGAGAAACTGAGATCCTGTGGAGGGCACTTGTTGAGGCAGAGCCATAGATGGCAAGGCAGTAGTCAATAATAGATGTGACAGAGCTGTAGATGGCTAGTTTTAGGGCATCCACAGGCATACAGTGCTTGTATTTGTTTAGCAGTCCAATAAAGCTTAATTAAGGGGAGAGAATGTAGGCAGAGGGTGTCAGTGAAAAAGCAGGGATACTGAATGAATACTTTTGCTCAGTATTCACAAAAGAAGAGGAGGGGGAGGTACCTAAACCAAACAATAGAAACACTCTGGATAGGGGGGGTTGATACCAGTCCATTCACAGAAGAAAGGGTTCTGAAAGAACTCTTGAAACTGGTGGTGGACAAAGCAATGGGGCCTGATGGGACTCACCCCAGAATTCTAAAAGAACTAAGGGGAGAACCAGTGACACCACTGATTACCCTCTTTAACAAATCATGGGAGGATGGGGTGGTACCTGAGGACTGGAGGAGGGTGGATGTGATTCCACTTCACAAATATGGGAGCAAGGCAGAGGCAGAAAACTACAGACCTTTTAGTTTGACCCCATCAGTAGGGAAAATGATGGAATCACTTCTGAAGGAAAGAATTGTTGAGTACCTAGTGGCCAGCGGGGCACAGAACCTAAGGCAGCATGGACTCACAGCAGGAAGGTTGTGTCAGATGAATCTAATAGATTTCTTTGACTGGGTGACCAAAGTAATAGACCAGGGAGGGGCTGTGGACATGGCCTACCTTGACTTTAGCAAGGCATTTGACACAGCCACACACAAAAGATTAATATACAAGTTAGCCAGATTTGAAGTGGGTCCCAAAGTGGTAGCCTGGGTAAAAAATTGGCTGGACAACAGGATGCAGAGGGTAATAGTAAACGGAGTCTACTGTGAAGAAAGGGGGGGTTACTAGCAGGGTACCGCAGTGTTCAGTACTGAGACCAGTGCTCTTTAATGTCTTTATAAGTGACATTGCAGAGGGACTAGAAGGAAAGGTATGTCTCTTTGCCGATGACACAATGATCTGCAACAGGGCTGATACACAAGGAAAGGATGAGAAGGGACTTGGCAAGGTTGGAGGAATGGTCAAATGTATGGCAGGTTAGATTCAATGCAAAGAAGTGCAAAGTAATGCACCTGAGAAACAGAAACCCAGGGGAAGTGTACACAATGGGGGGTGAGATGCTAACAATAACAAAAATGGAAAGGGACCTAGGGGTAGTTATATCAGATGACCTAAAGGTGGGCAAGCAATGTGAGAAGTCAGTAAAGAGGGTTGAGGGGACACTGGGATGCATAGGAAGAGGCATCACCAGTAGAAAACAAGAAGTTGCTATCCCTCTATACAAACAATTGGTGAGACCCTATCTGGAATATTGGGTGCAGTGCTGGAGACCCCATCTCTGCAAGGACATAGACAGGATGGAGGCTGTCCAGAGAAGGGCAACTAAATGGTGCAGGGTCTGCATCAGAAGCCATACAAACAGAGACTAAAGAAGCTTAATATGTATACCCTCGAGGAAAGTAGGGAGAAGGGGGACATGATAGAAACTTTCAAGTACCTCAAGGGAATCAACAATGTCAAAGAGGGTAACATCTTTCAGAAAAAGAGATGTGCAAGAATAAGGGGGGCACAATTTGAAGATAGAGGGAGGACAGCTCAGAGGTAATGTGAGGAAGTATTTTTTCATGGAGAGGGTTGTGGATGCATGGCACGGCCTTTCTGAGGAGATAGTGGAGTCAAAAACAGTGGGGGAATTCAAGAATGCATGGGACAGACATAAGGCAATTCTAGTGGGGAGTAAGAGGAAGTAGGTTGCTGGTTAACTAGGATCTGCAGCTTATCCAATAGGTAGGGAAATGAGCAGACTGGGTGGGCCAAGTGGTCCTTATCTGCTATCAAATTCTATGTTTCTATGTTTCTAAGACTGGTTGTGGTATCCATGCCCATCACCTACCCGCCCCACTTTAACTGAACAAAGCACATAACCACAGGAAATCAGCTGCATCAGATGGTTTATCCTAATTCTTTGAGTCATCAAGAAAGAAACAGTCATGAAGGATTCAAGTCACCCTCTTCAAATCAAAGACCCTAGGATTAACACCGATTATACATCCCATCCACACCTCTCAAGCTGATGGCTCATCGGTGGACACAGAAGTGTAGGGTCAGTGATTCATCTGCTGGCTAGTCACTATAACCAACCCAGAACTCTGAACTTTGCTCCCTCTTATGTCAACTGCAGGTAACCCAAGCTTTGCAGCATCCCACTGCTGGTAAAGCACTCCATCCAAAAATGTTTGGGAGTGACACAAGTGCTGTAAAGACTGTGGACACATTTACTAACACTGCACAAGAGGCGGCAATCCAGCAATAAGCAGCAGAAATGTTGGAGGGTGGGGGAGTTGGGGGGAATACTTTGGGATTTACTTGTAGTTCTGGCATGGACCAGTCAGTGGGACCTGTCCCTTATTTGCTGAACTGTTACTTCAGGGTATCTTTTTGAAGTACCAATGAGGATCTGTCAATCCCACCTCTTTGATCATTGTTCTTGTTTAGTTATGTTGTGTTTGTTCATACTGTAGTTACTACTGGGTTGGTTAGCAGTAAGAAGCGACATATAAAAATACTTAAATGAGTGAATTTTGGATACATAATCCCAGATGATCTATCACACTGCTGACTGTATTAGGCTAAACTATGGCACTACAGAAGGGAATTTTTTCAATAAGGAACAGGAGAATCTAACCTAGGAAGGGATTCACACCAACCACTATATTAGCTATAGCTAACAGTAACTATAATATGATAACTTGAAACATTAAATGGGCCAAATAAAGGGGAAGTGGCACCAAATATTAAGGTACCTGAAAAGAATATGGGCCAAGTTAGCTCCTCCAAGAAACTCCTACTAAAACAGATGATTAAAAACATTTCTGGAGGAGAGACAGGATGGTTAAGTATTTACTCCCAGGAAAAGTAATGAGGGCTGGTACAGCTATACTAATACACTGTAGTACCCCTTCCAACAGCCTGAGAAAGTAATAGGCCCAGAGGGAACATATATTACTGTGAACAGCACACTGCAGAAGGGAAATGGTATTAGACTCAGTCTGGGGTCCCAGTAATGAAGATGTCAAGTTCTTTCCTGGACTGGCCCAGTTCACTAAATGTAGGGGACTAGAACCTGGTACAGGATGCGACCCTAGATAGGTCAGGAAAATTTTATTTATTTATTGAATTTTGTTGACCTGGAAAACTTGCTGGGCCTACAGGAGTTCCTTTTTCAGGGGCAACCTGGAATTAGTTACAAAGAGGCTTTATATAATTTTTGACAAAATTGAATACAGAGAACATTTGTTGGATATTACAGTACAGTGGACAAGTTAAGTACAGATAAATTATTGTTGCAATACACCATACATAAACCATTTATAAGTTACAACATTGTACACGATACAGAATAGATATTACACCTAAAGTTGAGGAACACATACTCAATGGAGTATCATTTGGGCTTAAGAGCCTAGTTGAAGCATTCTAGTCACAACTGAGAAATGGTGCTGAGACATATTACGTTGTGTTACATGCAGGTCTGGCCTCATGGCAAGTCAGAGAGCCTGCAGAGAATTGCAAGTCGCCCTGGTGAATATTATACTTGGTGGCCAGGCAATATACATTTACCTCCTCAGTGTAAAAGTCCTCCTCCAGACTTGACTTCTACCTTGTCAGTATGGAGGTGCTTAACAGTGTTATTTGCTGTAAAACCTAACCAGAGTGATCTCAGATCATTCTCCAATGCAGCTTAATTTGCAGCCAGAGGTTAACACTGAAAGGAGGAAAGAGTATGGAGAATAAATAATAACTTACTCGAGGACACCTCATGTGCCTCTAAAATTAAAGAAGTAAAACACCTCTGGGGAAAATTGCAACTCAGTAGAGAGTCAGGCAAGTCTATGTGGTGCTTTTAAGTGCTCTCTTAGGGCACTGCAAGTCATGCTAGAAAATGGGAGCAAGAGTGCACGCACTTGTTTCTGGAGATTAGAAACACAGAAAAGACAATCTCCCCTGCATCCTCTAAAGAGGAATGGTTAAAACTCAATTCTGCCCAGGCTAGATATGGGGAAATATTATGCGAGCAGGCAGAACATGCAATATTCGGGGTTAAAATGAGGTATGCGATTCGGGGGAGAAGGCCAGGATGCTACTTGCCATGAAACTCCAACAAAAAGAAATGTCAAGAATCTTTATAGGCATTAATACTACTGATCAAAGCCCTCTACTAATGAAGTCTACAGACATAATGTAGCACCAGCCTTTGGCACGTTTTATAGACAAGCATGTATCAATGCTGAAAGTTCACTGCTGTTATTACTGTTGTACCAGGTCTTGCTTGTACACATTTCTATTTTATATCTACCCAGCATAGTGCAGATAAGATGCAATGTCTCATTTTAAGTGGTGTCCTGCTTTAACACATTGTAATTACCCAGGATAGGGCAGCTGAGAGGCAATATCTACTTTTAAAGAGCAGCTGACATGATTCAGGCAGGCAACTCATTCCAGTAAGTTGCCTGCCTGATTAGCTAAATGAAGTGGTTTTAAAATTGTTTTAACAATGTGAAATACTTAAATTTTGCCTTAGTGTACCTGGCTTGTAACATCCGAGTATGAGCCAAGCAACCGTCTGAGCTCTGCAGTCTCACCCTGAAAAGAAGCACTTTGAAGATGTATGGTAGGGGATGGGGCTGCAAGCGCTCTATGTAGTAACTAATAGATTGGAATATGATCGGGGGAAGAGGCTCTCTAAATGTACTAACATTATCTTTGCTGGCAGTTCTACATGTATGGGGCTATGATATATGTGATATCAGGGGGGTCCCATACATGTAGAACTACCAGCAAAGATAATGTTAGTACCTTTAGAGAGCCACCCTTCCCCAATCCTGTTCCCATCCTATTAGTCACAACATAGGGCGCCTACAGCTCCATCCCCTACCTTACTTCATTAAAGTGCTGTTTGGGCAGCATTAAAATGTTCCCTTAGGGGTGAATGCCTTAGGTTGTCAGCAACGAGATGTCGTCAATTTAGGGATAGGTTGGCAAACTTGCTCTTACAGATATGGACTATGGAACGCACCCTATCTCGACACTCCCCAGACAAGGACTGGGTTGTTTTGCACCAGTTGCAGAGTCAGTACTCTGATCTCATGTATCAAATGGCAGAGCTTGCCCTGAGATGCACCAAGATGAAATATCTTGATGCTGGTGAGAGAGCTGGTAAGTTTTTGGCCATTCAGCTTAGGCAAGCTGCAGCTTCACGAGCTATTCCCCGGATCAGATCTGTTACCAGCAATAGCTTGGTGACATCCCCTTGGGATGTGTCTGAGGCCTTGTGTTTTTATTATCAAAGGCTGTATTCCAAAACTCAGGAGGGAAAGCCTGCAGCTCGGGATATAGCTGAATACCTGGAAGCCACTGATCTTCCTAAGCTAAAGACCCTTGAAGGGGAACACCTTGGGAACTTAATCACAGTGCAGGAAGTGGTAGCAGCAATTGAGCAACTTGTACCGGATAAGTCCCCTGGCCCTGACGGCCTTTCCAACAACTTGCACAAAAGCTGCTCACAAGAGCTTGCTCCCCTCTTAGTGGAAGTCTATAACTACTGGTTTGCCAAGGGGATGTCTGAGTCCAATTTCCTCAATGCGATAATTACCCTAATACCCAAGCCTGGGAAAGATCCCATATATCTGGAAAGTTACAGGCCTATCTCCTTAATTAATATTGATGTCAAAATCTTAGCTAAGGTTTTGGCTATGAGATTGGATCCGCTACTTCCCATGCTTATCAGTAGAGAGCAGATAGGTTTCATGAAGGATAGGTCCTCAGTAGACCATATACGTAAATTAATATATATCCTCTCGGCATCCAGGGAGTCAAGTATCCCCTCTGTTTTGGTATCCTTGGATGCCGAGAAGGCATTCGACAGAGTCTCCTGGGACTTCCTTTTTGAAACCCTGGCCTATCTGGGTTTCCACTCAGGATTTCTTAGATGGATTAAATTACTATATACAACCCCATCAGCACGGATTTGGACTAACGGGACATTGTCGGCTCCTTTTCTACTTCAGAGAGGGACCAGGCAAGGCTGTCCCCTCTCTCCACTATTATTCAACCTTTATCTAGAACCCCTGATTAGGAGATTGCTAACCTCCCCCAAGCTCCAGGGTGTTGAAATAGGATCACAAAAATACTCCCTTTCAGCATATGCAGACGACCTTCTTTTACACCTTCAATATCCGGCAATGGGCATCCCAGAGCTCCTGGCCGAGATAGGGC
Organism: Neoceratodus forsteri; assembly: GCA_016271365.2. Classification (NCBI taxonomy): domain Eukaryota; kingdom Metazoa; phylum Chordata; order Ceratodontiformes; family Ceratodontidae; genus Neoceratodus; species Neoceratodus forsteri. The sequence continues at coordinate 984,862,230 of CM057449.1, forward strand.
GATTTTCCATAATTTCTCACTATAAGCTCAATGAATCCAAGACCAAAGTCTTCCCCTTAAACAACAATACTTCCCGTTCTGTGCTTGGAAACACCAATTTAGTATGGGAACCTAAGACCCTCATGTATCTTGGGATTAAGATTGCCAGAGAGACCCCTACTATGCTTAAACTTAACCTTACGGAACTATTGCATACAATTAAACTAGACCTAGACAGATGGGGAGATCTCCCGCTCTCTATGGGGAAGAATAAATATTATAAAGATGAATATCTTACCCCGAATACTATATCCCTTAGGAATGTTGGGTCTGTTTATCCCTTAAAAATGGTTCAGCAGGTTAAATCAAATACTAACTGCCTTCCTTTGGAAAGGTAAGAGTGTCAGGCATTCCTACTTGAAGCTCTCGGCACCCAAGGAGCGGGGGGGGGGCTTAGCAGCCCCTTCCTTCTTCTCATATTACTGTGCTCATCATCTGGCTAGGATGTCTCACTGGTTAGGGGAAGTGTCGAGAGAGGAGAGGCAAGTGTATGTGCCTTTATGGTTAGATATTGAACAATTTCTAGAGCTCAGCACTGCTGGTCTCTCCCCGCCCTGCTATACACCACTCCGAAAGTAATTCCAAAACCTCTCCGAAACGTACTGTTAGGTTGGTCCATTAGGGCCTGGCATCAACTGCAAACTCATTTATCCCATAATTGGCATGCTTTGTTGGAACAACCTGTTGTGGGGAATCCCCACTTCCAAATTGGTCAGAAGCCCATTCCCCTGGGATTCTTACCCTCCTTTAATAACATTAAACTTAGGGATATATATGAGGAAGGCAGAGTAATTCCATTTGCTTTCTTTAGAACTAGGTTTAAAGTGCCTGTCACAGCTTTTTTCAAGTATGAACAGCTCAGGAGGGCTGTCCTTGCCCATTTGGGTTTAGGGAGAACAAGTCAAGGATCAACAGATGCCTTCAATAAGCTTCTGAGGGCAGCAAAGGAACCCCATGCCATGTCCGCAGTATATAAAGCAATTCAGATGATTGATTTGGGGCTGCCACAAGGAGTGTGTCATTACTGGTTGCAGGTATTTTCCCTTAGGGCTGAACCGCATTTCTGGACTACGATCTGGCAGACCCTGCATAGGTTTGTCAAGCAAGATAGATTGCGACTGATGCAATTTAATGTTATGCATAATTTATATTTCACGCCATTCAAATTATGCAGATTGGGGAGTAGGCCTTCCACTGATTGTCCTAGATGTGTAAATCATATTGGGACATTATACCATATGTTGTGGACCTGTCCTTCAGTCCAGAAATGTTGGCTAGCCATCAGGAATAAACTTGATCCCTTGCTGGGCCTGGACTCTTATATTATCCCAGAGATTTGTCTACTAAATTTATTCCCAGAGGGCATTCCCAATGTTAGAAAAGCACACTTGGCTTTGATCTCAGCAATAGCTAAATTAATTATCCTGAGACACTGGACGGATGATTCAGTCCCCTCAATTATTGAATGGCACAAAGAAATGCTGTTTGCCCTTCAGCTAGAGAAGCACATTTTAGCCATGAATAATCAACTGCAGATTTATCAGAGCAGGTGGGGTCCCATGGGTGCTCTACTTACTTTATGGAAGCCACGATAGCTCTTAATATGGGAAGCTTGTTATCAACATAATCTGATGACTGAGCATGTGCACACCTGATGGGGAGGGGTTGGAGTGGAGGGTGGATTGGGTCTTGTGGATGGAGACACTAGTGGATGCATTCCAATTCATGTTTTTTTCCATGGGTCTTATTGGGGGGTAGTTGTTTTTGTCTGTCTACTTGTTACCCATGTACGTATTGTAGTTTATTATATATCAATAAAAGTATATTGAAATATAAAAAAAAAAAGTGCTGTTTTTCGGGGTGGGACTGCAGCACTTGGGCGGCCACTTGGCTCATACTCTGAGGTTAGGAGCCAGCACATTTAGATAACATTTTAGTATTTAACATAGTTAAAAACATTTTCAAATCACCTCATTTAGCTAATTGGGCAGACAACTTACTGGAATGAGTTGCCTGCCCGACATGTAGTATCATGTCAGCAGCTCTTTTTGGGAGTCCCACATTTTGACCTACAATGTCTAACAGTCCTTTTATGACCTGACCTTATGATCAAGACAGGTGACATTTTTAAAATTCCACCCAAAAGATGATTTCACTGTACAAATGTGGAAACAAGTTTTAGAGGGGATTTGAAAAATGACACCTGCCATGTTCAGGAGGTGGGGTAACACAAGGGATACACTGAACATTATGGGCCAAAATCTGCAAAAAATAAAGTTATGAGTGAATGTAGGATCAATTCGTTTCGTTATAACTTAGTTGTTTTTTCACATTTTTACAACAAATTTTCAACATAATTTTTTTTCACCGCTCCTTCAGAGCATGACAGGTGTCATTTATAAAACAATGGCTGAAACGTCATTTTTGCACCACAAGTGTTAAAACACATTTTGGGTAGGGACTGAGAAATGACAGCTGTCACATTCATGAGGTGGTGTGAAAAAATGGCTATATTGAAAAGTTAGGGTCAAGATATTGAAAATTACCACAATTATGAGTGTGCATTGAAAAATTGCAGTGTAGACTCATAAACTTTATTGTTTTCTCATATCTGTTTACTTCACATTTTCAACGTAGCCTTCTTATGACCCCACATAACATTCTTATGAGCCCACCTCATGAACAAGGACAGAGAAAATGTTTAAATCCTGACCAAAAAGTGATTTCGTGACACAAGTGCAAAAACACATTTTGGCCAGGATATGAAAAATGACAGCTGTCACATTCATGAGGTGCTGTGTAGAAATGGCTATGTTAAAGATTTGGGGTCAAAATATTGAAAATTACCAAAGTTATAAGCCTGCATTCATAAATTTCAATGTAGGCTCATAACGTTGTTTTTTAAAGAGGGACTACAGTCAAAATTTCTGGCATCTATAAATTTCAGAATTTAGATCAGCATAGCCCCAATCAGCCTCATGCCAAAAATGAGATCTCCAAGTTACTTTGTTTAAAAGTTACAAGTCATTTTACAACCCTAAATTCACTGCCTGTTCAAAAAAGTCAGTTTCAGTGAAAAGCTGATGACGATGTCATCTCCAGAACTCAAAGTCTAGTCTTCCGTCAGCAAGCTTACAGAACCTGTTTTTTCAAAGGCTGGAGTTCATGTGCAATAGTTTTCACAAGTAAAACAGGCAGCAACATTCAAAAAACATTGCTATAAAAACTGTGTGTTTCAGGTTTTGTAAAAAAAAAGTTGATAAATGTGTAATTTTTTATTTATTTATTTTGGTGCCTTTATGTTGTGGTCCTTTTCTTCAGGGTTGCTGAATGCTGAATCATAGCACACTGCAGTAAGGTTTAGTTTCAGTTAATTTTTTATACTGGAAAGGCATGTGAGCAAAATGTCCTGTTTTCACTGGTGAATTTTGCAGACTGAATAATTTTCTGATGTGGTGGAAGGCTGTGATCATTCACACATGTCATTCAATTGAGGTGATTTCTCAGGATGGCACTTTAAAATAATTATTCTATCTACCTGTAAATGGAGGTGGGAGAGGTAATGCTGTTTTGAAACCTTACTATGAGTTTCTATGCAGTAGCCAACCTAGGGCCAGATAGTTAAAACTTTGCCCCGGGGCAAAATTAGCACTGCACGGTGGGAAAAATTAGCCCAGAACCATCTGCACGCCATATTCAAAGGAATAGCCCTGGAGCTAAATGAGTTGACTATAACATGCAAATGAAGGCGTGCAAATAGGGCTGAGAGTGCAGTGCAACAATAGCCAGGCAAATAAGACAGCAATGAATATAGCAACCGAGATCAGTGCAAACTGCAACAGTGGCCCAGTGCACACAAAGGTGGAGTGAGGTAAGGCTGAACAATGTGGGCAACATGTGTGCTAGCAAAGCAGTGGAGCACAACAATTGCAAACAACAGTGCTGGCCAAATATTGCAGAACCATGTAATGGAACATTATTGTGCAGCACTAACACGTTTGCATGGCACTGACATTTTGCCTGGCGCTAAAGTTTACTATTTTCTAAACTGCAATGCAAATGAGCCTACTTAGGCAATCCATGGGCAAATAGCCACATTCGCATCTCATTACAGCCTGTTTTTCATGTGAATTGTCCAGCTCTATAGCATGGTACACACAGCTTCGCCTGTAGGTCTGACTGGAATTACAGGTTGGTAGCCACGTTTCTTTCTATGTTCACAGCTCCATCTGTAGGTCCGACTGGTATTACAGGTTGGTTGCCACATTCATTGTGTGCTCACAGCTCACAGAACATTAGCTGCAGTCTTGGTTTGGACACAGATGCAAAGACTAATGTGGTCCAGGGGAGTAGCACTACAGGAATGGGTGGTCGTACTGCATGCCCGAGGCAAATCGTTGTTCCTGCCACAGTGTTTATTAGATGGTACGGTACCATAGTGGGCAACACTGTGAGGTACACAGCAATGCCTATGGTGTGTCAGGCAACAGTGACTGGTGCTATCCACACAGTGACAAACACAGCTGCAAGGTGTGGTCTGACAGTGGACACCACAGTCATACTGTCCTGTGACCCTTATGTGCTGCACCAGTGGCATGGGATCACCACACTACCATACACATGGCTGTCCGTGTGTGCGGGCATCCCGGACAGGTGTAGGGTGTGTGCCCGGGGGGGCACACATACCATCATACTGGCACACTACAGTCAGGAGCAGTCCTGTCAGTGGAACATGTGCACTGTGTGGATGGCCCCAGCCATGTGGCAGTACCTACTATGTGGTGCAGCCTGGCCACCTGTACACCCTCCGCTCAACACCCTCCATTCCCCCAGTGCAGCATGTGTCTGCTGGACTGTATTGGTGTACTCCAATGGGGGAACTGGAGGTGTGTACTGCATAAACGCACTGCCATAGTGTCCACTGGGTGCTGGGGCATCCACTAATGCCTGGCAGGGTTAGGACTGGTGCCAGATGATGGTGACATGGGCGGCGTCATCTGTGTGCAGCATGTCTCTGCTATGTATGTGTTCTGTTCATTGTTTTTTATCATCTTGTTCACTAAGTAAGCATACTAGGCCAAGGCCCAGTGTCAGGAATGATCCAGAGACACTAACTATGTGACCAAGATTCAACGATGTATAATAAAGACATACAATGCACAACAACACATACACAAATATCACATTAGGTATACATTACAACACATTACAATACTGTGCAAATAGTTTGTTGCTGCAGGTGGTGTTCTAGCTCAGTTGTAACATTTACATGAGTGTTCACTTCATAGCACTGTTGGGGCATTGCATTCCATAGTTTGTGTACCTGTGCATATGGAGTGGCGCGTGGTGGCTGTCCACTCACACTGCCTCCTCATTGGATGCATACAGCCTTGTTCCTTGTTGCTGCTGTGTCCACACCCCCCACCCTGGGTTTACCCAGCATTAAGACCACCTTTTCTTGGGTGGCAATTTGCACCGCACTACATGTTGCGTTAATGCATGTTGGACAGTGCTATACTTTTGAATATACAGTTGCACCTGTATGCATGTCCCAGCCCCTCACTTTGCGCCATGCATAAATTATCTCATACAGTTGGCACTACCACGCTGCATCGGCACTATTTGGCCTTTTGAATGTAGCACTGTGATGCAAATGTGGTGCAATCATGGTGCAATCGATTTACGCCACGCACAAAGTTTTGAATATCTGGCCCCTAGTGTTTTCTCCCTGACAGGCTGTTACTTAACCTATATTCAGACTCATCTATGTTGTATTCCACATTAAAATGATAATTTTACCAGGACTAACACTTCCACCACTAATAGGAATTAACACATATTAGGCCCCTTTTAAAGAGCACCTTTCATGATGGTCCACAAAGTTACATCTTGTAGTCATTATATGCAGTACTAGACCTGAAAGGGTGTGTGCATTTGTTATTTTTGGCCAAGGTTTACTCTGCCTTCCATAATTTGCATTTACTTTTGAGCCCTGCTGCACTTGCCTTTGCTTTTCAGCTGCTGGGATGCTGGCTTCCGATGGCATCACTGTAGGGCAGAGGAGTGATTCACACTGTGTAGTACAGTGCAGTCACAGCAATTCTGCAAAGGGAAAACTACCAGTACTCAATGTATAGAACATACTATGTTCCCTCTTCCCCAATACACCCTGTTAGCAACCAAAATGCAAGTGCCTTGTCAGTATGTTTTTTTTTGTTAAATTGGTTTTATTCTGCCTCAGTAATGAAGCATGGGGATTGAGAGGAGATAGAGTTGCTGTCAGCATATTTCCCAGTCCTTTTGACTTTCATGCAAAAAATTACCCCATTTTCTGAAACACAGGACATGACACAAGAACAGGAGGCTGAGTTTCACCTGCTAGGAAAAAGCATCTTATAAAACAGAGTAATATTTTCTTGAGAGATACAGATTGAGATGGGCACCTCTCCCAGTCCTTTTGACTTTCATGCATGTACTACCCCTTCTTGCACTGATTCTGGAATTGCATTTCATTCATTTTGCAGAATGCAAAAACTAACTGCAGAGGACAGTAATGAAATACAGTTCCAGAATCAATGCAAGAAAGAGTAATTCATGCATGAAAGTCAGAAGGACTGGGAAAGGTGCTTTTTTACAACTTATTATAAAGCAGACACTGACAAACAACAGTGAAGTTACCAACATTATGCAATACTGACACAGTAGAGTAGCACCCCAAATGGTGTCAGCAACCTGGAGGCATGCTGAATCAGCATTCAGCAACCCTGGAGAAATGCACCACATTAAAAAGGCATTAAAAATATGAATTTGTTGACTTTGTTCCAAAACCTGAAACACACATAGTTTTTATAGAAATGTTTCTGAATGCTGCTGCCTCTTTTACTTGTAAAAACTATTGCACATGAAAAACAGGCCCTGTAAGCTTGCTGGCACAGAAGACTAGACTGCGAGTTCTGGAAATGACATCAGCAGCAGCTCTTCACTGAAACTGGCTTTTTTGAACAGGTAGTGAAATCAGGGTTACAAAATAGCTCATAACTTTAAAATGAAGTAACACAGAAACCTAATTTTTGGTATGAGATTTTTTGGGGATAGGCTGATTCTAATTCTGCAAAGTAGCAAAATGACTGCAAACTCACTTTTTGGGACAAGTTTGCCTAATTTCACTGTCATTGTTCATGAGGTGGGGCCCCAAAAAAGACATGTTAAACATCTGGGGCAAAAATGTTCAAAAATGATCAAGTTATGCCAGTAAGTTCAAAGCCCCATTAAAATACATTGAACCACATAGTGGACATTCCTCAGTTTGTGGTCTGACATTAAAGAGTGAAGACATGTCTGCGGTCCAGAAAGGATTATGACATTGGACCCCTAGTGGTAACAGCTTGGTGGGTGGGGTGGTGGGGGGTGATTGGGAGGGTCAGGTGGGGGGCAGTAATGACAGCAGCAGCAATAGACATTGATGGATAGTTTTCTTTTTATGCAAGGTGTTAAAAAAACTACAAGGGGCATTTTTCTTTATTTCAAGTACAGACATCAGGACTGGGCACCCCAGTGTTGGTGTTATGTTTGGTGGCTCCAGAGGTGGGCTCTCCAGTGCTGCATAATGAAACAGGGTGGGGGGTAGCAGCCGACATGGGGTATTGTGCACCCCGTGCTGGAATTTTAACATGGAGGGGGGGCATGATATTTGACAGCACTGGTGATGGGCTCCCCAGTGTTGCATAATGAAAACAGGAAGAGTGGAGGGCTAGCAGCTGGCATGGGGGATTAGGAACCCCTCTGCCTGAATTTTAACATGGGAGGGGTCCTTATATTTATTTATTTATTTGAAAAGTTTCACCAGGAAAGGCATACTGAGCTATAACAGCTTTTTTCAAGATGCGTCCTTGGGAGAAGGGGGACAAGGATGCTGAACAGAAGTGGGCAATCATAAGGAGAGGACTGAATGAGGCCACAAACATATGTGCCAAGGCAGGCTAGGTAAAAAAAAAAAATAGCTGGTTCAGCAAGTAAGTGGAAGGAAAGATGAGGGAAAAGAGACTGGCCTTTAGTAGGATCAAGAAATCTGGGCGTGAGGAGGATTGGGAGGTGTTCACAAAGACATCTAGGGAGGTGAGTAGGGCAGTCAGGGCGGCCAAGGTAGCAAAGGAGCTGACACTGGCTGAGGGGATCAGAGAGGGAGAAAAGGGGTTCTTTAAATACATAAGGGAGAAGAGAAGTTTTAAGGATGACATTGTTAGAATCAAGAGATAGGGGGGATGGGCAGAAAAGGGGGAGGACCATACAGAAACACTCAAGGACTACTTCTGTTCAGTGTTCACGAAAGAAAGGGATGGCCCAATGCCACAAGGGAAAGGGGAGGTGGGGGGCAGAGATAACAGATGGGGACATCCAAGTGGAGAGAGTTCTGAAGGGCCTAAAAGTATTGCAGGGAGACAAGGCACCAGGATCGGATGGTGTACGTTCAAGGGTCCTGAAGAAACTGGCAGTGGTGTTGGCAGGCCCTCTAACAGACCTATTCAACACCTCCTTGGAGATGGGGATTGTACCCAGGGACTGGAGGATGGCTCACATGGTGCCCATCCATAAGAGTGGATCCAAGGATGAGCCAGAAAATTACAGACCGGTGAGCTTGACATCTATAGTGGGGAAGCTGATGTTGACCATTCTGAAGGAGATACTGATAACCTATTTCGATAATAATGGTCTACAGGACAAGAAACAGCATGAATTTGTCTTGGGAAGATCTTGCCAGACTAACCTAATCGACTTCTTTGACTGGGTCACTAGGGTGGATGACGAATGCTGCACTGTGGATGTCCTATATCTGGACTTTAGCAAGGCTTTCGACTCCATGCCACATGGGAGGTTACTAAGCAAGCTGAGGGACATGGGGGTGGGGGAGAAGCTGGTAGGGGTGGGTTGAGAGTTGGTTTCAGGGCAGACAACAGAAGGTAGTTGTAAGGGGGTAGACATCCAAGCCATGGCCTGTAACTAGTGGGGTACTGCAGGGTTCAGTGCTGGGCCCTGTTTTGTTCAATGTCTTCATTGGAGACATTGCAGAGGGGTCAAGAGTAAGATCAGCCTGTTTGCCAATGACACTAAGATTTGTGCAAAAGTGGACAGTGAGGAAGGGAGGGAGGCAGGCACTCAGGGAGGATCTAGCCAAACTCGAACACTGGTCAAAGGAGTGGCAGTTGGGGTTTAATGCTAAGAAGTGTAAAGTCATGCACCTCAGAGCTAGAAATCCCAGGACCAGCTACTGGCTGGAGGGGTTGCAGATAGCAGTGTCACAGGAGGAACATGACCTGGGGGTACTAGTCACGGAGGACATGAAGGTATCAGCACAGTGTAGAAAGGTAGCAGCAAAGGCAAATCGGATGCTGGGGTGCATTGCCAGAGTAATCACCTCTAGAAAGAGGGAAGTCATCCTGCTATTGTGTAGATCACTGGTGAGGCTGTACTTGGAGTACTGTGTACAGTACTGGTGCCCATACCTCAAGAAGGATGTGAGACTACTGGAGGGGGAGCAGCTTAGGGCTACAAAAATGATCATGGGGCTGGTGGAGATGCCTTATGAGGAAAGATTGAGGGAGCTCAACATGTACTCGCGGGGGAGAGAAGGGAAAGGGGGGACATGATAGAGACCTTTAAGTACTTGAAAGGCATAAACAAAGTCAAATGGGGGGGCTGTTCTGCTTAAAGGGTGATAGGGTCACTAGGTGGCAGAGTCTGAAGCTGGAAGGGGGAAGGTTCTGGAGGGAAATGAGGAGGCACTACTTCACAGAGAGAGTGGTGGCAGAATGGAACACACTGCCAGAGGAGCTAATCGAACTGAGGACAGTGGACATCTTTAAGTGGGGTTGGGATAGAGTCCATGGCAGGGTAAGTACAGATAAATACACAGTGGGGGAAAGGACTGGCATAGTGGATAGAGTGAGGGGATTGGGTGGGGTGGGGGGGGTAGCTGCAGTCATATTAAACTGAGAGCTGCATAGTCAGGCAGACTTGATAGATCTGTGTGCCTTTTTTCTGCCGGCAATTTCATATGTTCGTATGTATATACGGGGTTAGTACACTTGATTTTTACAACAGAGTAGGGCTTACAAAATAAGCTTTATACAGCAATTAAATAACCAGAATACAGCTATGTACAATATGTGGTTATGTGAGCTAACAAGCATAAAGCAAATAAATACTGAGCACAAGGTAAGTATGGGTAACAAGTCCAATAGCAAACAGTGGGGGGTAATGAGGAAATAAATAGGAAAAGAAAGAAGGAGAGGAGAACAGGAGGATGAAAGGGAAGAGGGGCACTAGGGTGGCCTCCCTGTCCCCTGTCTGCACAGTAAAATAGATGGTGGGGGGTGCTAGAGAATGGCATCGGAGATGACATTGGGGGGTGCGACAACAAGCTGATCATGACAGATCAGCTGTGCTTGCTGGGCAGCATTAAAAGATCAAAGGAAAGAGCCACCCTATGGTTAGATTGTCTCTTTCCTTTGAACTACGCAAAGTTCCCACCCAGCAAGCCAGAACATAATCATGAACAACCTCGCGGATCATTGGTGTGACACTGACAAGCTCCATGCAGACCACTCTGCATTAGACTGACAACGTTACACCCCCCTCAAAAGCCACTCTAATAGCAAAATGTTTGATTGCATGCACACACAGCAAACATAAAAATGATATGCCCATGGGTAGGTAGCCTCAACATAAGACATCACTACTTTTTAAGGAGAGGTTAAAATCCTCAAATTCTCTCAGGAACAGTTACAAACAGTGGGAGGGAATATAACAGAGGGGGATATATGAGGTTGGCCATCAAAAGCTTAATGTCTGACAAGGCACCAGGCACAGACGGCTTCTCATCTAATTTGTATAAAATCTTAATTTACTATGTGATTCCACATCTAATCATCCTTTTTATTCCTTGGCTGAGTTGATATCCCTAGGCATGACCTAGCAGGAGGTCTACATTACCCTTCTGCCCAAATCATATAACAATCTAGAACACTTGGTCAACTACAGACCTGTCTCCCTATTTATCGTGCCATTGTGATAATAGCAAAGGTTTGGTCAGACTAGGTGGGTAAGGTCTGGTCTAACCTGACAGGATTCAAGCAAATGAATTTTATGCACAGGAGACTGTCCGGTAACCACTTAAGAGAGGTAACCCACATAATATCTGCATCGAGGGATTCAGAAGTACCAGCTGTGCTGATGTACTTAGACACTGAAAATGTGTTTGACAGGATATCATGGGACTTCCTGTACCTCACTTTAAAGGAATTTGTGTTCCCAGATGGTTTCCTAAATTGGGTGAAGCTACTATACTCACACCCATCAGATAATATTGTCTATTTATTTTAATTTTCAGATACAGCCTTTGAGTTCCTAGCTCATTTACGAAGGCTCCACGTCAGTAATGGTGCAGTCTGAATACCTTCCACTAGAGAAAGGCACAAGACAGTGATGCCCTCTGTCACAACTTGAACCTCTGACCAAAACACTCCTTGTGGAAGAAAAGATTAGGGGCATCCAGGTGGGGAGCCAGAGATACAAAATCTTTATGTACGTACTGTAGATGATATTTTGCTGTACCTAGAGAATACAGAATAGTCAATTCCTTCTGCTCTGAGCACACTACACACATTTGGAACATTGCCAGGGTACAAACTAGATCTATATAAAACTTCACTGATGCCACTTAACCATCACAAGCATAAGTCCAACATCATCGGGGGTGTGCATGGACCCCAGATACACTCAAATACACGGGTACAGTTGTTGCAAGGAGCAGAAAGGTCATGTTCACTTACGGCCCCGTTTTTAAAAGGTTTAGATGGTACAGCCCAGGATGTTCTACCTAAACCTGGAAAAGCACCAGCTGCTGGAGGCGTGCCTATATTCAAAGGAGACAGATACACAGCCCACCCCTGACAGCACCAACGTGCACAATATTGTGCTGTGCATGTGCAAATGGGGGTTCCCCATGCATATGCAGCACAGCACAATATTGAAACATTTCAGTAGCACAAAACAGCCCCGAGCAGTGGTGCAGATTTCCACATCTGAAACCCTGCTCTAACTAATTTGCAGACCCGGCTGCCCACTGTGATGTGCAGGGATCCCTGGCAGTACAGCGTCCCTCCCTAGCCCAGATCACTGTCGGTTTAAGAAAACACTCCCTCCCAATCCCCAATAGTGTAGAGGTCCCCCCAACCCAGCCCCAATCACATATATAATAAAAATATACCCCAGATCCCCATATCCCTGCTAGAGTAGTGGTCCCCCTTTCACAACCTTGATCACAGATACAATAAAAAAAAAATCCCTGTTTCCCAGGTAGTGAAGTGGTCCCCCAAGTCCCGATAACAGATAAAATATAAAAATACCCCAATCTCCATTTCCCTGGTAGTCTAGTGGTTTCCCCCTTCCTGAGCCCTGATCTGTATAATAATTGTAATGTCCTCAGTCCCTGTTAGTCAAGTGGCCCCTATCCTGTTAGGCAGTAACCCACCACACCGCTCTCCCCCCAACCTGACCTGAGCTGGTGACTAGCACAGCCCACCTACTCTCCATGGCCAGCCACCGACTGAACAGCACCAATGGGCATGTACTGTATACTGTACACACTCCTGTGCAGTTGTCAGTGGCTGGCCATGGCGGTGTGGGTGGGCTGTGCCAGTCACCAGTTCTGGTCAGGTTGGGGGGAGTGGGGTGGTGGGTCACTGCCTAACGGGGTGGGGGGCCACATGACTGGGGACATTACAATTATTATAAGGACTGGGGCTTGGGGAGGGGTGAACCATGAGACTACCAGGGAAACGAGGATTGGGGTATGTTTTTATTATATCTGTGATTGGGGCTGTGAAGGGGGAACCACTAGACTACCAGGGAAATGGGGTATGTAGTTTTATTTTTATTATATCTGTGATTGGGGCTGGGGAGGGAGGACCATTTCACTATCAGGGAAATGGGGACTGGTTTTTTTATTATATCTGTGATTGGGGCTGGGGAGGGGGGACCACTTCACTGCCAGAAAAAAGGGGATTTTTTTTTAATTTATTATATCAGTGATCGGGGCTGGGAAGGGGGGACCACTTCACTGCTAGGGGAAATGGGGATTTTTTTTTTTATTATTTATTATATCTGTGATTGGGGCTGGGGAGGGAGGAACACTACACTACACTACCAGGGACACTGGGTGGGATATGTAATTTAACATGGATTGGGGCTGGAGGGGCACTGGCCCAGTGCACTCCACAGCAGCACACGCATGCAGATGAGCTCATGATGAGCATGCAAATGGCCCCACTTCATATTTGTGCTGAATATCACCCATGGAGGCCGTTGCACAAGTCAGTGTGTCCTGCACTGCATCCTTATGGGCAGCCATCAGCCCCTCACCCTGGTTACTCTGCAATAAACTTTGTGATCCTCTGCTGTGTGCTGCATGACCCAGGTCCAATATTTGAACAGATTGCATGATCAGTTCAGATCACACATTTTGTTTGAATATGGCACCAGAGCCAGCCTGCCCATTTTTTTTGTGCGGTGCACCATTTTGCGTGCACATCCGGCTGGCTCTCAATATTGGGGCCTAAGATCTTAAATAACTTACTAAAACAGGTGAAGTTAGACTTCATAAAATAGACAGTCCTTACATTATAATTATGGTCAAGAATAAATGTGATAAAAATGTGTGTCCTGCCCAAGTTATTGTACTACATATGCATGTTAGTACAAGCAATCCCAAATACTTGGTTTATGCAGCTAAGAACAACTTTGTCAGACTTTCTCTGTAATGGTAAAGCCCTTAGGAGGGCATATAGACAGCCTCACTAAACCTAAACAAGTGTGGCCTTCAACTCCTTGATGTGAAACTATATTATTTAACCACCCGTGCAAGCCCATTCTTATGGTTGAGAGAAGACCCCTCCAGAATAGTTACAAAACTATAATCCCCAAATGGAAGAAAATGGAGTTGGGTCTATGCACAAATGCAAGAATTGACATCAGAGCCTTTGTAAACATACTCTCAGTGTTGGGTAAGTTACTTTTTCTATTACTTTCTATTACTTTTGGAAACTTGTTCCAGAAGGCTCTGTGAAGTCACTAGCAAGGATGGAGAAGTACTAGAAAAAGGTAATACACCTTACAGTTGCAGTTACTTATTTCTTTTTATACAAAAGAAATACATAACTGTAACTGATCCCGTTTATTTGAAAGTAACTGGTAACTAACCTATTACTTTCAAATACTGTAAATATAATCTGTTATAGTTATTTATTATTTTTGTATTGTTTTTGTATAAAAAGAAATAAGTAACTATAACTGTAGGGTGTATTACTTTTTCTAGTACTTCTCCGTCCTTGCTAGTGACTGCACAGAGCTTTCTGGAACAAGTTTCCAAACATAATAGAAAGTAATAGAAAAAGTAACTTTACCCAACACTGCAAACTCTATAGTAAGAGCAAAATATTGAAGATTCTCAGATCCTCACCAGTTGGTTGTTCTGTGCTAGTTAGTAAGCAGCTGCCCAAATACCGGGTACTAAACCTCTCTTTGACCGTGCACAGCCTATCAGAAACAACCCCAATTTTAAAATCAAAACCCAACTGAATCCAACATCCTTCCTTGGCCAAGCAAATATTGCTTCCCTAGGCCACCTACTTGAAGGCAATGGCTTAGTTACATTTCACACCTTTGAGTCACAAAATGACACTGAACCAGTGTCAGTCTTTGGGTTTCTTCAGTTGCATTATATTCCGGCTAACACACTTGGCCCCAGACCTTGGTTCTTTGTAAAATTAGGGGTCAGGGATGTATTAATGATGCTGGCCTCACTAAAATATGCCTTCTCCCTTTTATACAAAAGACTCTGCCAGATTGGTGCCCTCAGGACAGTGATAATTGTACTGTAAGTACTTGCAAGGAGAATTTCCTGAGCTATTAACCCTTGATGTGCCACGGACTGATATGTCAGTCCAGAATCCCAATACTTTCTAATTCTGTCAGCAGCCCAGGACACAAGAGAAAAATTGTGGGAAGGCCTCCACAGATATGTCAGATTTGATGGGCTAAAACTAATGCAATACCATGGGGTTCATTGTCTTTACTATACACCTGTTAAACCACACCACATGGGCTGCCATGAATCTGGCTTATGCACTAGATGTAAATTGCAGAAAGGGACTTTGAATCATGTCTTATGGGATTGTGTTAAGTTCAAATCCCTATGGGAAACTATACAACATAAACTAGATCTATTCATAGACCTGGACACAGACTTCCCACCACAAATTTATTTATTGGGGATGGGGCTTGGCCAGTGGATAGATCAGCAAAGATGCTATCTACGTCAAAGTTGGCACCATGTACAGGCTAAAAATAACAACTTATCCCAGAGGCTAGAAGCGCAATCGCCTCCAGTGTCCTCCTACCCACATTAACCTATGCTGCCCTGGTAATCCAGGGCATGGCAAAGGGTGAGGTTAGCAGGCTTCAGGTCCTGTACAACAAGGTCATGAGGTCTGCAACAATGTGTCAACCAAGAAGCTACCCTTGCATCTCACTAGCCCAGCTGCAGTGGCCTTCTTTCGAGGCTCGTATACAGTATCCCCTGCTCTGCCATGCATACAAATTGCAGAGCCCAGTGGCCCAACCAAGCCTAACAGGAATAATCATGGCTAAGCCTAACCCTTGAATGCTCAGGACCTCGGGTCAGTCCCTACTGGCAATCCCCAGAATCAAGACTCACAAGGGACGCAATTTCTTCACTCTCACAGCCCCTAAACTGTGGAACACTCTCCCACCTCTAGTACAGGAAGCCCCCTCACTATCAATCTTTCACACTAGGCTTAAGTCCCATTTGCTCAGGACAAGCTCATGCCACTGTGAGGGTATAGGATGATCACCCCCGATCCTAATCACAACACCCATCCCCCCTCTCTTCTCACCTTAGCTTACAATAAATCATGCCTTAAATCCTTAAATCTTTCAAGTGTTGCACTTATGGTCTACGATTTGAATAATTGCCTGTACTGTTATCCTCATTATTTTGTCTACTTCTCGTAACCCTGTATCACCTGACTAGATGTATTGTATTGCTTCTGGATCACCTGATTGTATTTATTGTATTGCTTCTGTTCCCTGGGTTGCCCCTGGAAAAGGGACCTTTGGAGCCCAGTGGGCCAACCCAGTCATCAAAATTCAATAAATAAATAATAAATAAATAATATGTTGATACCTGCCATCACCAAGAAACTGTTAATGAAGCACTGGCTGGATGATACCACACCATCCAACAGAGAATGGTAGCATGTAATGTTATTGGCCCTAAAACTAGAAAATATGGTAGACATTAGCAGGAATTCACTCAAGACCAATCAAAAGAGATGGGAATCTTTACACATTGCACTTGCTACAGTTGAAGAATCAGGGTACAAAAACACCCCAGATTACACAAGAACATCAATTGTGATGTGTATGTTTTCATCTTCAGATTCATAAATCATACATTAACAATGTATATTAGTATTAATTCATATCTTACACTGTATCTGTATACCCAGCATTGTATATCTTCTAAATGTAGATGAGGGAGTCAAGCCATCAAGTTGTTATGTGATTCGTGTGCATTTTTTGAAAATTAATAAAATTTACTCATTAAAAAATGAAGCACATACTATCACCTTATTTCCCTACAGGAAAGAAAGATCCTTACAGTCAAGACCCCAATAAAACTGACTATACCCAAGGTCCATAAAAGTTTGGTGCCCCCACCAAGTAAGATCATAATATCTTGCCTTGGTTCCATTACAGAGTCATTGCCTACATTTGTAGATGTCTTTTATGGACATCAGTGTGCTCCCTATGGCGGTATATCAGGGATGCTTCTGATATTTTAGGGGTAGTGCATAATATGCAGATTAAACAGGGTTGGTATTTAGCTAATCTGGCTGTTGACTTGCTTAACACCAACATACCCCATGACAGAGGAAACTGAAGGCACAGCAGTTCTATCATGGGATGCAAATATCTGCCCAAAAATTAGATCATTGTTGTTGACTTTCAATTCTCTTGGCCTACAAAATCTCCTGGGCTACACTTTGGAGGGTGGGACACTAGGACACTGCCCTTAATGTAGGAGATTTGTGGCATTCCAGACACAGCTGGTAGCAGCATGGGAAGAAATAGCTATGCTATGTCACCAGTTGAGCAGGTACCCACAGGCATGGCAGGCACCACAACTCCCCCAGAGGTGCAGTGGCCCAGGGAGCTAGAGTGTGGTGAGCAGAGGGAAGGGTGGCAGGGGCAGTCATAAGAAAGTCACCTTTGATGACCAGATCCTGACTGTAAATCATGTTGCACCACTGAAGGAGGCACAGGTACTTGACTCCTATGGGGAGGGGGGGGGATATGAGCTGGATAGGAGGGATAAACAGGATGACTTTTTGGCACCCAGGGGAGATAAAAGGAAGAAAGCATCAAGGAGTATCCTAGTAGTAGTACGGGGCTCTGTGATTAGAGGGGTGGAGAAGGTGATGAGGGGAGAAGAAAGGGGAGGGGAGTCAGATGCCTTCTAGGAACATCAGCCATCTAGGATATGGATAGGATAGAGAGGATGGTAGAGGAGGAAAAGGGGGAGCTTGGGGTGATGGTAGACTTATGTACCAATAAGATGACAAACCAGGTTATTTAGACAGTGAAGCACAACTTTCAAAGGCTGGGTGATAGAGTGAAGGTGCATTTAGTTTCCCTTGCCTTTTCTGAGGTCCTCCCTGTGTTTGGAGGGATATAGAGAGGATATGGTAAGGAAGGAGGCAATAAAGAAATGTAATGGTTGGTTAGTATCAGGAGGAGGGGTGCAATGTTGTTGGAGACTGGGAGGATTCTGGGACAGGAGGTTCTTCAAGGAGGTGCCTTCACCTTACAAGACAGGGGACCAGTGCATTTGGGCAGAAGTTTCATGTCTACATAGGTAGATATTTAAACTAAGAGGGGGGAGACTGAGACTGGGGGAACTAGAGAGGGTGGAGAGTAAAAGGTAAACCTAGCATGGTATCTACCAGAAATGCAGCCTAGGAGCAGTGGGCATAAAAGTAGCAAAGCTGGGGTGCTTTATAAGCTAAGGTGAGAGGGGCTTATGAAGCCAGCAGGGGGCAGGGAAACCAGGATGTTAAGGAAGGAGAGAGAAGACAAAGGGAGAGAAGTACACAGGAGGTGGAATGGTATAGGTACAATTTGAAAGGCAGTCTGACTAAATGCAAGGAGCCTGTGAAACAAAATTAGTGAGCTTCAGGCAATGGTGGCAGATGCAGGATTTAACCTTGTAGACATTATAGAAAAATGCGCTAGAAGGAATAATGACTGGAACCTGACGGTACCAGGGTATTCCATATATTGGAGATACAGGGGTAAGGGAAATAAGTTGGTGTAGCCCTCTACATCAAGAAGACATAGAGGTAGTAGAGGATGGGTCTGTCAGAAAAGGAAATAGTGAGACAGAATTGCTGAGGATACAGTTTACAACAGTATCGAGAAAGAAGTTGTGCATGGGGGTGGTCTATAAACCACTGGGACAGGTAAATAAGGGGGACTGGGAACTCAGCAGAAACTGAGAATGGGGGTGGCGCAAAGGGGGAGGTAGTGGTTGTGGGAGATCTCAATCAGCTAGACATTGATTGGGATATTCTTGCAGCTAAGAGCACCAGAAGCCAGCCCATGCTAGAGACAGGTTGCAGGACTGCTTGCCTCCTGCAGTTGGTCAGAGAACAAACATGACAGGCTGCCATTGGTACTCACCAACTTGGAAATGGTTGATGGAGTTTGAGTTGGAGAACCACTGGGGTCCAGTGACCATAACACCATATGGTTTGAAGTGGCCATAGGTATCAGCATATTTTTGTCAAAGCATTGGCCCAGAACATTGACCCAAAACATCAAGATACTGTAGGGCACCAAGGGACAAAGGACAAAACATGTAAAGGAGGGAAAATAACTTTTTTTCTATAGATGAGTTTCTCCATGGCATGCTGCAGACAGCTGTTCCATCCTGTCTCTGTCTCCCCAGCTTGGCAGCTGCACTGCTGACACACTAAGCCCCCATATCCCCCATGGATTTCCCCCCATGGAGGGGCCGGGAAGGGGAGGGCTGTCCTCCCCCCACCCAGAGACCCAGTCTCCAGATTCATGAGGTCAGCATGCCAGTGGCAGTGTGGAATGAGGGTGGACAGGTAGGACTTCATGGAGCCTGCGACTGCCCTTTTCTGTTTTTCTCCCAGTTCTCCTGCAGTTGCGTCACGCAAGTGCATATGCATGGAGGCACACATGCTCTGCATACCCACAGCCCCTTCCTTCTTGCTGCTCAAAGCTGCTGGCGCTACCTCTGGGCCTCCACCTTGTCTTGTTTTGTAGTATTCAAAACAAAGGGTTCATTAGAATCTTTAACAACACTTTATTACAACATGCTTTGGCTACATACAGACAAAGACTGATCGTTGTCTCTCTGTTTAGCTTACAGACCTTGAAATACTTCCTTCCTGTGCTGGGCTGTAACAGATACTTGCCAGCCTGACATTTACTACTTGCTAATTATGTCTAGTACCTTATCAACACCCCCAATTTTCTAAACAAAATAAAAAGATTACATCATTTCACATAAAGCCCTCTAAATGAATTCTAACTCCAGCACTTTTTTTTTCTCATAAGAAACATGTACCATCCCTTTTTGAAAGGCTGTAGGCTGTAGTTCTATGGAGGGAATAACTCCTCCCCATTCTCTATTTAAACTTTCTGCTCACATACCTTCTGCTTAGAGTGTGTTGCACTCGGTCTTTGGTGGCACAGCTTGTTGGTCCCCCTCCCCCTCCTTCCTTCTGTGACTGTGTGCCCTTCTCCTGCTGTCTTTTGCATTGCCTTGCTTGCTTGTTCCTCCCTCTCCTGTGTGCCAGCTCCCTCCCCTTGCTCCGTACCTCGCTCTGATTCCCTCCGTATTTCTTTCTTTGGGGCTTTTCTTCCACTGCTAGCCGCACCTCAGTCCCTCCTTCAGCTCTGTTTTCCCTCCTCCTTGCCAGACCGATCACTACAAGCTTATGGCGTGCTGCCGCTGCTCTGGTTCCATGTATGGTAGTTTCTGCTTCAATACCTCACTGCCTGCATACGCCTCCAGTGTTTTCCACATCCTAGGCATCACAGCTTCTGCCCGCTCCAGTCCAGCAGATATCTCCAGACTGCTGCCTTTCACTTCCTTGCTCAGTACTAAGACTCTGTATACAACACAGCACCAGGCTGACATTGCAGTTCCTGCCTTTGCCACTTGCTGCCCACGGCTTCTTGGACAATTCATTCCTCCAGCGGTTGTCGTCTGGTTTTTGCCCATTCCACACTACCTCAGCAGTCCTGCTCAGACACTTGCAGTACGCAAGTCATCTCTATGGGATTTCTACCAATCCTACAGACTATATTTGCTTGAGCACACTGTATGTATTCCTGTTACCTACTTCGTGCCTTATTCTGCTGCCCCTTCTGGGAATCAATGTGGGATCCTTTTCCTACAGTAAAGAAAAGCAAATGTGCAAATGGCTTTGCTGTACTCCATTTTTCTTCCCGTCGCTGCTGCAGTTCAGCTCCCAACGACGGACAGGAACATTGGCTATATTCTGCACTGGGACCTATACTTATAGCTTCCATTCCTGCTTTACCCCACAAAGGGGCCTGGCTACCTGCTCATCACATCCCTGCTTCACCCCACAAGGGGGCCTGGAGGTTCTTTAGCTTTGCCTCACATGGGGGCCTGGCTGCCTGCTCATGCATTCCTGCTTCACCCCAAAAAGGGGCCTGGCAGCTTGCTCAACCCATTCCTGCTTTGCCCTGCAAGGGGGCCTGGCTGCTTGCTCAACCCATTCCTGCTTAGCCCCACAAAGGGGCCTGGGCACCTGCTTATCATATTCCTACTCAGCATGCAAGGGGGCCTGGAAGTTTCTTTAGCTTCACCGTGCATGTGGGCCTGGCTACCTGCTCATGCATTCCTGCTTTGCCCCACA
The DNA here is from genome assembly GCA_016271365.2 of Neoceratodus forsteri. Classification (NCBI taxonomy): domain Eukaryota; kingdom Metazoa; phylum Chordata; order Ceratodontiformes; family Ceratodontidae; genus Neoceratodus; species Neoceratodus forsteri. The sequence continues at coordinate 984,883,328 of CM057449.1, forward strand.
AGGGTACCTGGCTGCTTGCTCAACCATTCCGCTTCACCCCAGAAGGGGGCCTGGCTACCTGCTCACCATATTCCTGCTTCACCCCGTAAGGGGGCCTGGAGGTTTCTTCAGCTTTACCCAGCATAGGGATCCTGGCTGCCATCTCAGTATTCCTGCTTTGCCCTGCCCAGGGTCTGGCTGCTTGCTCAATTGCATTCCATCATCACCGTGGTTGACCTTTGTGGGGGTCTCACCTTTTTAGCTGGAACTTTGCTTCTCATCTTCATTCTCATCAGATACTATGGACTTGGTTTAACCAACTGCTTATGCAACATCTCCATGTCGAAGTGATTCCTCCAGTACCTCATTCTCCAGGATTCTTATGCTTGCCATTGAATCAGAATATTCCTCTACTACCAATACCTGGATCATACTCAGAGAACTGACTTAGTACTTAGCCTACTAGGATTACTCTCCTTTAGTATGCCCAGAGGACAGGCAGGTCAGTAGTCATGGGTCCTCGGAGGTTCCCCCAAAGGGTTATTTTCCTCTCCAGCATGCTACTGGACACACTCTCCAGAGTTGAAGAGGTAATCATATGGTAATTAATATATTTTGGAGTCTTCTAACCTACACGTACCTAGCATCCTGAAAAAGGTGGGATATAGAGAAAGGCCAAAGATTTAGACTCTACCATCAACCATTTTCATTCAGTCCAAATGTATCTAAGTACCAACCATGTCATCCAGTTCCTATGTGCTACAGACACTAAACTATGTACCTAACTATGTCATCTGTTAGCACCCTTTGCAAACTGTGTGAGAGGCCTTTCGGCACCATGCAATTCTGCTTAAAGTTGAACCAGCTTAACATTCTGTGGTGATTTGCATATACAGCCCATGATGCTTTGCATTGTGTGGGCATGTGTGATTTTGTATTTTCTTGAAACTTGTCTTCCCAGCCAAGTGCCCTTTGGGGTAACCCTTGCCTCAGTGTTTGCACACAGAGGTTCTTTGTCTTTAAATAGTTTTTAGTTTAATGGGTTCACCACAACATAACTCAGACAGACCGTCTTAGGGTAGCTGGTTCATTCCACTGGGGTGTCAAACAGACGAGGCATACTGATGAGTCCTGGTAGGATGAAACATGTGTCTATGTCATCTGTTAGCACCCTTTGCAAACTGTGTGAGAGGCCTTTCAGCACCATGCAATTCTGCTTAAAGTTGAACCAGCATAACATTCTGTGGTGATTTGCATATGCAGCCCATGATGCTTTGCATTGTGTGGGCATGTGTGATTTTGTATTTTCTATGTACCTAGCCAGTTCAACTGTACCTAAGCACCAACCATATCTTATTCAGCTCTCACATATCACAAAGCACTGAGCTCTGTACCACACAGAGAATTGAAAGGCTGTAGCCTGTAGTTCTATGGGGGTAATAGCTCCTCCCCATTCTCTATTTAAACTTCCTGCTCATGCCACTTCAGCTTAGAGTGAGTCGCACTCACCCTCCATCCTCCCCTTCCTCCTCCTCTACTCTGACACTCTTATCTCACCATGTGCTGGGCCTTCTAACCTACACTTACCTAGCATCTTGCAAAAGGTGGGATACAGAGAAAGGCCAAAGATTAAGAGTCTACCATCAACCATTTTCATTCAGTCCATATGTATCTAAGCACCAACCATGTCATCCAGTTCCTATGTGCTACAAACACTGACCTATGTACCTATCCAGTTCAATTGTACCTAAGCACCAACCATGTCATCCAGTTCCTACATGGTACAAACACTGACCTATGTATCTATCCAGTTCAATTGTACCTAAGCACCAACCATATCTCATTCAGCTCTCACGCATCACAAAGCACTGAGCTATGTACCACACAGAGAAATATTTTTAGCAGGTTTCAATTAGTCTCTTTGTTTTTTTTTTATTAGCCTACTAAAGCTCGACCTGCCCAATTGTTCAGGCATCTCATGACTAACAGTTTCATTAGACATCTGAGCACTAGGCATCAGATCAATATTGTGTTGTGGTGTTTCAGGAAGGTCAGGTAGAACCTTGCCTGGTGAACTAGAATTTCTTTCCTATTCTGAGTCCTCAGTCTTAGGCATTCCACTTTCCTCATACTGCTTTTCTGACCAGTTCCTGGGTGCCTCAGGTAAATACTCTGTGTGGCTACTGTTCCTTGTAGTGCAGGCAAGTGTCGTGAGCTTGTTGGCACTAGCATCAAATGTCTCTTGTTTCATCTTATCAGTTGTTCACTTTCAGTAGTACCAAATAGGATTTTGTGGCCACAAGCCTCTGAATGACTTCCATTTCTCCCCAGTAACACTCACTTCTCACCCTGACTGCTTCTGCAGGTTGCAATGCCCTGTGATAAATTGTGGTTCTGTCATAGGTATCATGTTATTTCTTGAACTGCTTAGTCTCTTTTCTGCAGTGCACTTTTATTGTCAGTGTAACATTCAAGTCTGACCATAGGTGATTGGGTTCTAATTTGATGTCATATGAGCAATTCAGCCAGGGATTTGCCACATTCTAATGGTGTTGCTCTGTAATTCAATAAAGCAGTGAATGGGTCTGTGTTTTCCTCGCTAGCCTTTTTTTGGGAACATGTTTATGATTTTGACTCCAAATTCTGCCAGCCCATTTCCTTATGGATATGGGGGGCTAGAAGTGATATGATTGAACCCATAGGATGTTGCAAAAGCTTTAAATACTGCACTTGCAAACTGAGATCCATTTTCAGGCCTTACAACATGTGGTATCCAAAATCTTGCAAACATTACTTTATGTTTTATATCACTTGGCTTAATGTGGGTGTCTTAAGCTTCAAAACTTCTAGGTAACAGGAGAATGCATCAAACACAGCCATGTACTTTCTGCCTTCTAGCATAAACAAATCTACTCGACTTTTTCCCAAATACTGCCATTTTCTGAGTCTGAAATTAAAGGTTCTCTCTGCAGTGCAGGCCTGCATTTCTGACATATACAATAGGCCAAAACTGTATTTTCCACATCCTTAGTGGTCTTGGGCCAGTAAACTACCTGTCTGGCTCTGTGTTTACATTTTTCAATACCCACATGTCCTTCATGAATTTTATGCAGCATTTCATTTCTTATGGTACTAGGAACCAGTTCTATTCCCTTTAAGTAGTACTCCATCCACCAAAGATAATTCAGCCTGAAATGGCACATACCTGTGTGAGATATACTGTTATTGCCATCCATTTTGCATTGATAACACTACTGCTTGCAGCACTTCATCTGCTGCAGTTTCTGTTTGCAGTGTTTTACACATCTGTGCTGAGACAGCTCCAGAGGTTTTTATTCTGTTTATGTAAATATCCACTTCTGTTGTCCTACTTTGATCTGTGGTCCTGTGAGTTTCATCCCATGTTCTTGAAGCATCAGACACAATCAAATGGTTTCCTGGTTTATATTCTATCTTGTAATCATACTTCTGTAGTTTGATTAATAGTTTCTGAATCCATGGTGGTGCCTGCCATAGGTCTCTGTTTAAAATGGTAATTAGTGGTTCATGGTCTGTTTCTATCACAAAGGTGGTTCCATAAATGTAATTATGAAAGGCATCACATCCAAAGGCTATGGTCAACATCTCCTTTTCTATTTGAGCATATTTGTGTTCTGTTTTTGTACAGGCTCTGGATGCATATGCAACAGGCCTCCAGCTGCTGTTTCTTAGTTGTAACAATACTGCTCCAACACCATCCTTTGAGGCATCCATGGAAACTTTTGTCTGACAAGTAATATCAAAATATTGCAAGTTAGGTGCTGTGGTCAAAAGTTTTTATTTTTGTGAATTGCTGCTCAGGTGAAGCTGTCCAAGACCATGTGACTGATTCATTTCTCAGACTGCATGTCTTGTCAGTCAGATTGATAATGAACTTCTCTAGAAAATTTACCATCCCAGGAACTGTTGTAAATCTATCTTCATTTTGGGTTGTGGGATTCAGTTTATAGCCTGCACTTTGGATGGGTCAGGTGTACCCCCTCCTCTGAAAGGATTTCTGCTACAGTAGGTAAAGAATTTCAGTCTTTCTTATCTGGAATTTTGCTCTGTTCAGCTTGACACCCATTTCCCTGACAACTTGCAACACTTTTCTCAGTCTGATGTCATGTTGCTCCTCTGAGGAGCCCCAGATCAGTACATCATCAATGTAAACTTTAATTCTTTTAATGCCTTCTAACAACTGCTGCACTATTCTACCAAAGATTTCTAGTGCTGAGCAGATGCTAAATAGTAGTCTTTTAAAGCAGTGTCTCCCATATGGGGTAGTATAAGTACATAAGCATGCTCTTTCTGGCATAAGAGATATTTGCCAGAATCCTGAGGATGCATCCAACACTGAAAAATTCTTGGCCCCTGCCAGTTCATCTAGAATATTATGTCTAGTGGGAATATGGAAATGCTCTCTTTTAATGCATGTATTCAACTCTTTGGGTCCAAACACAAATGTAGTAACCCACCTTTTTTCTCTCAATGAACATCAAGGAGTGAGCCCATGGTGTTGGCTCCTCTACTTTTTCTGTAACATCCATGTCTATTAAGAGTTTTAGTTCCTTTTTCAGCCTCTCTCTCCAGGCTACAGGGACTCTTCATGTTGCATGAATTACTGGAACTGCATGCTCATCTACAGTAATGTGATGTGCAATGGCTAATTTTCCCAGTCTCTTAAAAACATCATTGTATTCAGATATGATATTATCAGTAAGAGACATGTCATTTTTTTTTGCAAACAATTCTTCTATCAGACCCAACTTCCTACTGGTGTCTAGGCCCAAAATTAGAGATGTTGTGAAGTTTAAATCTACCGGCAGAGTTCCCACAAAGTCACCAAATTCATCCCACAAAAACCTTTGTGTAAATTACTTCTCTGGTGCTAAAACTTCACAAGGAAACTTCATTGGTTAACTTCGACTTTTTTAGTAACTTCAAAGGTAATTGTCTTAAGCTGGTGCCAAAACTTCACAGGTTAACTTCAAAGGCAACTTTGACTTCATTAGTAACTTCAAAGTTAATCAATAACATGATTAGTCACATAATTCACTTACTGCATGTCACATGAGAGACTCTAGGCAGACAGAAAGTGAATGTTTCACTTTCATTTTGGTTTGTAGCTTAATGAGAGTGGAAAGAAGACAGTGTGATTGAGGAGAGTAATTAGACTAGAGTTGAATATTTTATTCCTTTTTTTAGTTTTAATCCTTGTCTTTCTTTACTGTACTTTCTGATTTTATCATTTTTTTTAGTGTACATTCCTTTTTTCTGAGTTCTTCCTGCCTTTTTCTTTCATTTTCTTTACATTTTTTGTTTGTGATGGAGGGGCAGCATCATGACTTAGCTGAGTCCAGACCGAGTGGTGCTGGAACACCAGTAAGGCACCCACACCTTAGCAGGCATGCTTTTTTCAAAAGGGACTGCACCCCCCCAGCTCAGGAAGGGAGTTCTGCTGCTGCAGAGCAGCAGCAACAAGAAAAAGATAAACAGCAATAGCAGGAACAACAGCAGCAGCAGCAGCCACAAGTCCCCCCCCAGCAGTAGATTGCTCCTCTTCTTCTGGTGCTCCACCAGTCCTGCAGTGCTCTGCGGTGTGGTATTTTTGAGATATGCACCCTGCAGATTAAACAGTGGGCATCTGCAAGGTGTATGGGTGGTGTGTGAAGCGTGGCAAAAAAGGGAGCCATCCTGGGACTGGTAGCCAGAGGACGCACCTCAGCATCCACCACCTCAATGAGTGGAGGGCCAAAGAGCATGATGTGGCTGCATCACGTAATGGTGGTGGTGGTGATGGCCCTGGGGGAAATGTGGAGCAGCATGAGGTCAGCAGTGCTGCTGCAGCACCAGCAGTGAGTCAGCAATGGTGTGGCAGGCATGATGTGCACCGCAGCAGTACTCCTTGTGTACCTCAGCAGCACTGTTATGACAGTGGCACTAATGATGACCCCATGACACCTGCCACAAATGGCCATCTTGTTGTTTTGTGGGCTGAGGTGAATGATCCACACCAAGAAGTCAACATCTTCTGGCAGAAGGTGATGGATCAGCTGGGCAGTGTCATGTCCAGCCATGAGATTCACTCTCCTATCCGAGCTGCATGATGGTGGCGGTGGGCATAGCTCGCATTCTGGCAGTGCTGGAGTGGTGGTCTGAGTTTTTTTGTTTCAAGTTTTATTTTAGTTTATATATAGTTATTCTGTCATCCATTTCTCCACTCTCTAGGCCCCCAATTAAAAGTAAAAGACACCCCAAAAATATAAAAAGTGAAAAAAAAGCTCTGTTGTTTAAAGGTCTGTTTTCTCTGTCCTTTTTTTTAGTATTGTTTCATTCATGTGGATGTCCTTTTCTTGTCCAGTTCTGTTATTTTTTTTATCCTTTTTACACATGATGAACCACATTTCTTCCTTTCATTTTTGTCACTGGTTCATCATGTGTACTCCCTCCTTCTATCTACAAATGTCAAGTATTTGCCGCATTATATAAATTGTGTCCCCATGGTATGTGATGGTGCATAACTGGTAGTTGTTTTGTGTGCCACCGCCAACCACCCAAAGAAGTGCAAACCATAACATAAACATGAACTATTGTACTGAGAAGTTAAGCATAAATCTGTTTTAAGCACTTAACATGTTTACTGCGATTGCCAGAAATGTGAAGTTGTGTCCCCAGACATTAATTTCTTCCCTTCACTGAAATACAGTTGCCGCACACACCAGAGAAGGTGGTGCAAAGCATATGTGAAGCTTGAAAGAGAACATAAACATATTTATTGTACTAAGCATTTTTGGGCCTGCCACCCCACCACCACCAGCACTTTGCCAGAAATGTGAAGTTGTGTCCTGGAGAGAAAAACTCTTCTTTTCAGTCAAATACTGTTGCTGCACAGACCAGAAAAGGCAGTGCAAAACATATGTGAAGCTTGCAAGAGAACATAACCATATTTATCGTACTAATCATTTTTGGGCCTGCCACCCCACCACCACCAGCACTTTGCCAGAAATCTGAAGTTGTGTCCCCAGAGAGAAAACGCATCTTTTCAGTCAAATACTGTTGCTGCAGACAACAGAGAAGGCATTGCAAAGCATATGTGAAGTTTGCAAGAGAAACACTACTACAACATGGAGAGGGTGCTTTGATGCTGGTGCATGCTGCTGTTGTTCCAAAGTCAGAGAAATGGCCTTTTGTTCATTATGGTCCTAGATTCATGATGGCATATAGACATACTGCACAGGTAAGTACCTTTGTTTTCTTTTCATTGTAATGGAGGGGGGTTATTGCTACTGTTAGAAATCTAATATATTTGTAATTCTCTGTCATTGATTTTCAGTTATTTGTGCATATGATATACTGCTGGACATCTACATCATAGATGCTGTAGTCTGAATCATGCCCAACATTGGTCAACCAGGAAGGTAAGTATTTTTTTTGTTTGTGGGGGGAGGGATTGCTCGCTGGGGGTTCATAATGTCACATAGACATAGTGCACAGGTAAGTACCTTTGTTTTGTTAAGGGAGGGGTGGTTATTGTTACTGTTCAAAGTCTAATATATGCGTACTTCTCTTTCATTGATTTTCAGTTATTTGTGCTGAATGCAGATTGATGACATCATGCTGCTGGACAGATACAACATAGATGCTGTTGTCTGACTCCTACACAACATTGTTCAACCATGAAGATAAGTCTTTTGTTTGTTTTTTTTAGGGCGTGGCGGACTTGTTTCTGTACCATAACTGACAAATTAATTTCATTTCTTAATCACAGACTCTGCTGTTCTTCTTTATCTTTACAGATATTTCTTGTGCCTGAATTTGTTACAAAGATGTGCTTGAAGATTCACCAAGCAAATTATGTCAGTCCACAGAGAGCACCTGGAAAACAAGAAAAGATTTTTGTGAATGAAACTCATGGAAAGAAAAGTAAAGGAAAGTAAAGTAAAAGAAAGGAAAGCAAAAGAAAGGAGAGGAAATTAAAGCAAAGGAAAAATATTTAATCACAATGATACTTACCGTTAGAGTACTACTGCTGGCTGTGCAATTCTGTTTTGGTGTATGTGTCCTGTAGTAGAACCAGCAAAACCTTCATGAAGAAGATATTACAGGAAATAATTTTAATGCTGCAATGAGTCTCATCAATCATGATCTGATTTTCTGCCTCTAGTAGGCTTATATAAGTGCTGCAGTGTCTGAAAAACAGTGCAGGTGTCTTACCAACAGCAGATGAAGAAAGTCCTTGATGCAGTGTGGTTACACTCACATGATGATGCCTTGCAGACTTCAATCAGTGGCTTGATGGAGGCGGAGGACCAAGATTAACCTGTCAAGAGAAGAGTTTTGAGGAGGTACAGGAGGTGATTCTGTTTCACATAGGTGGCAATGAATCATCACTCACTACGGAGGTGGAAGTGGTAGCCAAGCCAATGCTGTTTCTTAGTTGATGTGATTGTGAGGAGGAGGAGGACATAGCTGAAGCAGCCCAGGGATTACAGAGGAGGTAAAGGAGGTGGTTGTCTTTATCACAATCAGCTGCCTACTATATACTGATACTACTGGTGGTGGAAGTGCTGTGCCATGCTGTTTCGGCCTGTGTTGGAGGAGGATCCAAAGCATCTACAGTGCACACAAGAGATAATAGGAGGAGGAGAAGGGTGAGGTTTTGAGGTCACTGCTGCATGACTGTGGTGTTTCTTCTTGGCTACAGAGGGTGTTCTGTTCAATAATTCATAAGTGGCATAATGCATTGTTTATAGCTGTTCAATTTGATGCAATTAAGAAGCAGCACTAATTAAAAGTTGTCAATATAAATCTCAGCACTGAATGTGATGCATTATTATTGTTATTAAGTTGACATCCAGGAGTACATGGTTGTGGATGGGTGGGCACATGGAGGGAGAAGGAAAAAATAAATAGTAGAGTTTATTGTTCTTCCACGTCCTCCATGAAGCATCCCTCACAGTCTTCAATACTGAAAGTGACACCATACGGGAACCCCCCACTCCATCACTGCTTCATCCACTTCAGTGTTGCAAGATTATGATGAGGTATGTCCTGGTCTGCCTAAAGCACTTTCCTCCTCCTCATCATCACTGTCAATCAGTGCTGTTACCATGGACATTACTCTTTTTGAGGGTATGTGAGCCTCATTCATTTTGATAAATGTTAGCATTCCAACATTTTTAGGAGATAAATTTGTGCACCTGTCGTGCACAATGGCACTCGTTGAACTGAACACCCACTCATGGCTGACACTGGAGGATGGGCAGTTAAGATATTTCTGGGCAACCACTGTTAGTGCTGGCCAGTCATTGACCTTAGTGTCCCAGTATAGTAGTGGCTCATCTCCAATGGCGATGTTCTTTGTAGCTGCAAAATATGCATCTACAATGCGTTTTGCAGTCAAAGACATGCAGCGTGATCATCCTCCTCCTCCTCCTCCTCAGATTCCTCCATGTCTGCGGCTCCCACCTGACTGAAGATGGCCCAAATGGGATTCAGCATAGGTTCCTTTACCTTGCATTGCTTTTTTGCAGTTTGTCACCCTGGTTGAGATGAAGAGAAGTGGGTGGCAGTAATACGGATTGCTGTGCAGTGTCATCATCTTTCTTTTCCCCCTGTGCCCATAGTAGCAACTGTGCACCACTTACCCTCTCAGTGAGTAGTTCTGTCAGTCTCTGCAACTCATGATGCCCACCTTGTAATATGGCTTGCCAGTCCATATTTATAATGTGGGCTAAGCACTGTTGCAATTCCAAACTCCTCAGACTGCACAATATACATTATGTGGGTGTTGGAGTCTAATGTGGACAGCATGTGTTCCATTAATGAGCAAATTGCTCTGTCACCACATGCCTCCAGCTATTGCTGCACATTCAGCAGTGTCTGCCTCAGAATACATAACAGAGGAATGGACTTACTGATGCAGGCAGTGTCCCCACTCACTGCCTGTGTTGCACGATCAAAGGGTCTCAAAATCAAGATGATTCCATTTATTAGGGACCATTATTCTGCTGTGAGACACATGGATGCCCCACTGTTGTCACGACTCACATGAATTAGCAGATACTCAGATATAGCCTTGTACTGCTGGTATAGACACTCCACCATGTACAAGGTGGAGTTTCACTGGGTGACAATGTCAGACTCAAAACGGTGCTGAGGCAGCTTGTTCTTTACCTGCAGATCATGGAGATGGTCATGTGCTTTTGCTGAACATGCAAAGGGGGCACAGATACGTTGGGCAAGAGCCAAAACTTCCTTTATATCCTGATGGTTAAGGAAAGCCTGCACCACAAGGTTAAGGCAACATGCCAGGCATGGCACCCTGGCACATCCCCCATCAGTGATGCATTTCTGCACATTTGAGCCATTATCATTGGTGAAGAATCCAGCTTTCAGTGAATGGGGGTGGAGCCATGGATCAATCTTGGTTAGTACGACTTCCAGCATCTTTTCTCCAGTGTGTGACCTGGGGATACTCTTCATGGTCAGTGTTGCATGCTGCCTTACACCAGGCATGTTGCTACCACCACAGTTTGTCCTAGTGCAATTCTTGCTTCTCTTCTAATCAGCTGCTGCTCCAGGTACCTGTGCCCAGTGTGCTGTAATGCACAGGTAAGAGCTACCAGAAGTTTTTCCACTGGTCCACATGTCCATGTTCAGATGGACATACTGTGTTGAGGAATGCAGCTGGGCATGATTTACCATGTTTATTTATTGAGGAATCAGTAATACCTTTGAGCCAAAGACTCATTTACAAAGGTTCCACATCATAGAAATTGGGTACATAACGGACTTTACATAACAATTCAATGGGAACACAATTCAGCAATGAATACAAGGAAACAATGAAGCTAACAAACAGGAGATAGGGTAAACTAGTACAGTTGGAGATATATGGTAAAGCTCAGAGAAAGTCTTAGTTTTAGATGCCTAGGAAGGCAGGCCAGTGGCAATGGACATTGGGAAGGGGAGAGGGTAGGGGTTAAGTAACTGTCACAGGTATTAGAGGCCTGGAGGTGGTACCTAAGTTGTATTTTGAAAGGGCCAATTCTAGTTTCATTTACAAGCCAGGTTGGAAGGCTGTTCATGACAGAGGGGGCTCTAAAGCTGAAGGACCTTTGGAATTGTGAGGTTTGGCAGGATGGAACCACGAGGAGTGGCTTAGCAGAACTTCGAGTGTGCTTAAGCTTTGGTGCCAGGTGGACTAGGGGGATGAGCCCAGGAGGGGGAGAGGCTGAGGGTGATTTTCTTAGCCATGAGGCAGGTATGGAACTTGATCCTATTGTTAAGGTTGAGCCAGTTGGTGGTGTTATAGACGGAGCATGTATGAGTGAGATGATCGCATCTCAGTATGAGGTGACACGCTTTATTTAGTGTGAGACAAAGTCTATGTAGGGCTGAGGTACTAGCAGCACTACAAATAAGTATACCATAGTTGAGCAGTGAGAGGACGGAGGAGGAGACGGCAAGCCTAAGGGCGTCTGTGGTAAGACAGTGCTTGAAGCGGTACAGTAACCCCAGCCTAACATTAAGAACTTTAGATAGGAGATGGATATGTTGGTGGAAGTTGAGCGCAGGGTCTAGTGTGATGCCCAGGTACTTGAAGGAGTTGACTAGCTCTAAGGGGGTCTGATTGGCAGTTAGAACTTGGGGGCAATGCTCCTTCTCGGTTTTGAGTGGGTGAGAGAAAAGTATAACTTCAGTCTTCTTATAGTTGAGGATAAGGTACTGAGCAGAGAACCAGTTCTCAGTGCAGCTAAAGGAGGATTGAAGGGAACGATGGAGTTGAGAGGGGTCAGGGTCGGAGGAAAGTAGGACAGCATCATCTGCGTATAGTAACACATTACCGGGGCAGACCATGTGGAGGGAGTTGAGGAAGAGGCTGAAAAGTAGAGGTCCTAGTATGGTACAGCATGTCACATACAGTACTGTGCAGTTCAGGTATGGCAGGCTTTGAAAAGCATGTACGTGATGGCACCTGCCATTTCGGCAAGGCACAGGCCACAAACCACCTAAATCCCACATTCTCTACAAAGGAGTATGGCAACAAATCCAAAGCAATCATTTCTGCACATGCTGCATTCAACTCCCATGCTGTACCATGATTAGGTGGGAATTTTGTTTGCCTATCCAAAAATGGAAAGCAGTGTCGGCTGAACTTTTCTTGATACTGCTGCCATCAGTGATGCACCTGGTGGTGTGCCAAATAGCTTGCCTTGTTGTTGTTCCAGTAAGGGTGCGCTCCTTGTCTGGGGACTGCCAGTGGTACTCATGGCCTGTGGCGATGCACGACACACCTCAGCTGCTTTTTGGGTTTTCATAACTAGTGGGGTAGCAATCACATTTGGGGTTGAGGTGGTACTCCAGATGCTAGGACCACTACTTTGCCCACTTTCAGAATCCTCCTCATCCAGTACAACAATGATGTCCTCCTCCTCACTTGCACCTCCATGTCCCTGTAGTGGTGCTGTGTGTATTTTGCTTACATTGCCCTCTGAATGGGATGTGCCAGAACCACTGGCACTGGTTGCCTTCTAGTGTTGATGCCACCAAATTGGGTGCCTATTTTTAAGGTGTGTGTGTGTTGCCCACCTGTGCTGAGATGACTACCTTTCTTACCCCGACTTACTCGGGTTTGACACAGTTGACAAATTGCCACTGTCTCATCAGATGAGTCTAGTACATAAAAATCCCACACTAGGGATTTATGGGGCCTTGTATTTACTTGGTGCCAAGATGACTGTGATTGTGATAGCAAAGGAGATGATTTGCTCTTTGTTATGCTGTGGGGTGACTGGAACAATGTAGAAAAAATGGGAGAAACAGTGGTTGGGGTGACCTTCTCCTCGGTGGTTTTAACTGTTAAGGCAACAGGAAAGACATGCTCTGTAACATCCTGTTTTGCCCTTTTCTTTTCTGGCTCCCATGAGGGATCCATTTCGTCTGACACATCATCATCATCCACTTCATAGTCCAGAAAAAAGCTTGCAGTCTCTTCAACCTCAGCACAGGTCAGTCTATCTCAGTAGCAAGTACCACAGGCTCTGTAACATGCATCTGCTCTTCATGAATGTTGTCCTCATGTTGCTCCACAGGTACCACCACCTCACCCTCACTCACTGGACATGGACACACATTATCTGGCTCCACCTCCGACCTAACATCACCAACAGCACAACTTTCAAATTGCACTTCAGCACCAACAGCCTCCAAGCCCACAGTTGTTTGTTTGCTGGTGGTGCTGCTGCTTTCCTCACTGTGTCACTTGACATTGAGACATCCATCAACATGTCTGCCACATATTCTGCAGAGAAAAACTTAACGACAGGAAAGCTAACACCGGGGCCATGTACTTTGTTACTACTGCTACTGCCTGCCACAGAGTCATCTGAATGCTGTCTCTGTGCTCTCACTGACATGTTTCTGGTTCTTGCACAACTATTAGGATTAGTATTAGGAACCACAAATTAGGAAATGTTCTTTGTGGCTGCTCCATGGCCTCTCCCTTTAGTTGCCCTTTTCTTTCCAGTAATTTTTCAGCACACACAGGGACAAGAACAATCGCTTGGCTTAAATCGCTGTCTGGAGAACAGTGATTTTTTCCTAAATACAGATGTGTGTGCAGGGGCACAACAATCACTTGGGTTCAATTGCTGCCTGGAGAACAGTGAGTTTTTTCCTTAATACAGGTGTGTATGCAGTCACACAACAATCACTCGGGTTAAATTACTGTCTGGAGAACAGTGATTTTTTTTCCTAAATACAGGTGTGTGCGAAGGGACACAACAATCTCTCGGGTTCAATTGCTGTCTGGAGAACAGTGAGTTTTTTCCTAAATACAGGTGTGTATGCAGTCACACAACAATCACTTGGGTTAAATTACTGTCTGGAGAACAGTGATTTTTTTCCCTAAATACAGGTGTGTATGCAGGGACATAACAATCACTCGGCTTAAATCGCTGTCTGGAGAACAGTGATTTTTTTCCTAAATGCATGTGTTTTCACAGGGACACAACAATCACTCAGGTTATTTTGCTGTCTGGAGAACAGCGATTTTTTTTTTCCTAAATACAGGTGCATGCAGTTACACAACAATCACTCAGGTTAAATCGCTGTCTGGAGAACAGTGATTTTTTTTCCTAAATACAGGTGTGTATGCAGGGACACAAAAATCGGGTTAAATCGCTGTCTGGAGAACAGTGATTTTTTTGGCCTAAATACAGTTGTGCACACAGTCACACAAAAATCACTCGGGTTAAATCACAGTCAGGAGGACAGTGACTTTTTTTCCTAAGAAAAGATAGGGCACTTGCCAACTGATTTTGTTCAGAAGAAAACTGCCTTCTAAACTGCTTCTACCCTCCCCTGGCACACACAAGCCACCAAACCACAACTTATAACAGAAAACTAAATACTGCAAATAAACAATACAGGACAGAGAAAAGCAACACAAAAAATCAGTGTGTGTGCAAAGAGCACTTGCAGTAACAGTTCTGAAGCAATTTGACAAACAAAATGCTCTTTAATATAATGTTTTTAGATTTGACTCTAAGCTGAAGCACAAGCTCTGCTCTTTACATCTCTCTCAAACACATTACACTCACAGAATGAGAAAATTAGCTTCTCATTGGCTGTTCAGCAACATGTGACCTCATATCCCATAGTTCATTGCAAACTTCAACTCTTATGCTGAACTTCGAGAGCGAAGTTCAAGCTTCGTGGATCTGGGGCACCTGTACCATTGACTGTAACAAGAATCAAAGTTTTTGACTTCAAAATGTTGTGAATCCGCCCAAAACACTTCAAAGTGAGACTTCGCGGGGTTGAAAACATCATGGAATAGTACAAATCTGCAAAATTTTATGCAGATAAAATTTTAGCAACTTTGCACACCTCTACCCAAAATTGGTTTCTTGTCCTCTGTAACAATTACAAAATTGTGTTCACTGACCTTGCCTTTGTGCTGGAGACTGAGTGCACAGTACCCTAAAGTGGATATGGTTAGTCCATTATATGCATTTAAAACAGTAGTATGCTTCTTTATCTGTGGTTTATTTGGTATCCTACACTATAGTCGAGCAGTGAGCACATTTATTCGCATGAGAGATAAATGCTGGAGGCACTTCAAAATCTCAGGTCTACCAGCTGATTACGAGTAGGGGAAATTGTGGAACATGTGCAAAAGGCAAACCAGAATGGTGAAAAGTTCATACTGTAAAGGGCTCCTAATGGATGCTGCAGGGATTCCAGGAAATTTTGGACTCATCAAAACCTTCCTAGGCTCCTCTCAACCCCATACAGCGAACGACATGGTCCTAAATGGGGTACACTGGAATGACCCTGTAACCATTGCAACTGCTTTTAATCTACATTTTTCAGACTTGCCTAAGTACACGTCTCTAATCTCTACAACCCTGCCAGTGTTAGGTCCCTCCCCCAGCCATGGCAGACCTCCTATCCCACCTTTTCATTTTAAATCCTTTCATGTGGCTGATGTCTCAGAGCTACTAAACGCCATATCTGACACTACCGCTGTTCGATCCAACAGTCTGGAGCCCAAACTTCTAAAACTCTCTGCCCCCTTTATCGCTGCTCCCCTGTCCAGGATATTTATGCTATCCCTTTGTCACAGCAAAGTCCCTGACATATGGAAAATTGCTAGGATCACTCCTGTTTTCAAAAAGGGGGATAAGAGGGGCATCTCCAATTACAGACCCATAGCTATCCTGTCTGTGTTAAACAAAATCCTTGAAAAACTGGTGGCCTCCTAAACCATCAACTATCTCACTAAGTATGATCTTCTTTCATATGATCAACACAACTTCCACAAAGGGCACAGCACCATCACTGCCTTACTTAAGTTCACCAATGACACTACCTGTGCCATGGATGCTGGTCTTCTGATAGGGGCTGTCTTCATTGATCTTAATAAACCTGCTTCTTAACCTTGCTTATCACCTATACCACACAGATAGAACTTGGGCTAAAGTTATTTTATTCTACTTTTGTTAATGTAATGACTGTGTTATTGACAATGTTGGTATCCCGACTGCTTGCACCATTTGCAATTACAAGCGCCTTAGCTGGACCTGTCTAGCTACTTAATTGTATAGGCCTCGCCATCCTATTGTTTGTACTGCTCACTGACAATTACAGCTCCTTTCTGGATTTGTATAGCTATCCAGTTGTATAGGCCTAACTGTACATTTCATACCTTGTTTTCTTTCCTCCTTTCCTCATTGTAACATTGTATACTGCTTGTCACTGATCTGTATTGTACTCTTACGTGGAGCCTTTGTAAATAAGTCCCTGACTCAAAGGTTGTAAATCTGATATAGTCAATAAATAAATAAAGCGATTTATCTTGTGGATCACCCTCTTCTCCCTGACAATCTTCTCTCCCTGGGATTCTCTCCACAGGTCATGGGATGGTTTGAAAACTACCTAACTAACAGAACCCAGGTTGTCAAATTCAGTTTGGTCATATCTGCTCTCACCTCTGTCAACATTGGTATCCCCCAGGGCTCTGTCCTGGACCCCTTGCTCTTCCCTATTTTTATAAAACAGATTGCAAATGATAACCATTAATGTTCATCCCTTCTCTATGCAGATGCTCTGGTCCTGTATTTGAATTTGAATGATGTTTCTGAGATTAATCTCAACCTCTCAACTTTGTTTCATGCCTTCAAACCTGGCTCCAAACCAAGAAACTAGTCCTCAACACAGGCAAAATGAAAGTCATGTTATTCGGCTCAGCAGCCAAACTCTAAACTAGGCAAAACTCTGAAAATCTCTTGTCTCAGTGGCTCAGTACTGGAATTGGTAAGCTCCTTTAAATATCTGGGGATTTTACCAGATGGGTCCCTTGAGTTTGATCAACATATGCTAGCCACCTATCAATCTGTCAACTCCAAAATTTGAGTGGCTTATAAAACTAGCTATGCACTGACCCCCTCAGCAAGACTGGCTATCGCCAGAGGCATCTTACTCCCATCCCTCACATATGGTGCTGCAACCTATGCTAATGCATCTAAGACCTCTCTCCACAAGTGGGATATTACATACAATAACATCTGCCGAAACACCTCAGCAGCCACTTGGCTCAAGCACCACAGCCAACTCTATTCCAACCTCAGTTGATCTCCCCTCCCCGCTCTCAGGAACCTGCCCCCCAGCTCTCAGGAACCTCGCCCTTGATTCCATTATAGACAGCATTATGAGATCTAACATTCCTACCTCACTTGCCTCTTTGCAGCTCCCCCAGTCCTCCTTCTATGGCCTCAGATCTGCTGACCATGCCATGCTTCAAATACCTAGATGTAAAACTTCCAAGGGTGCCAGGGTGTCAGCGCTTTCACTCATGCTGCCCCAAAATACTGGAATGGGCTGCCTCTTGACCTATGGCTCTCACCTACTCATACCTCTATTAAAAAAGAATCATTGTTCTCTTCTCCTCACTAATGCACAGCGCAAATGTTTCAATCCTCATCTAACACACTGGCTTCATCCACCATCACATGTTTACCCCCTCCTTTCTCCGTAGTTCACCCTCCCCCTTGGTGCAATACTAAAATATACTCTGCCCTGTTATAGTAGCACTTACTCTTTATGACATGTATACTGGCTAATTCCATTATTTTGTCTCTCAGTTACCTTACCCCGGGCCAGATATTCAAAGCATTGCACCTGGCGCAAAGCCGTAGCGCTGGAATAGCACTGGATTTGTGCCAGGCTACAATATTCAGAAGCCCTAATAGCGCCGGCGCTGTGTGATAGCGCTGACACTAAAAGTAAATGTATGCTGGGGTGGGAGTTAGGGGAGTGGCCATGAATGCTGGCTGCGTGGCATATTCAAATGTATAGCACCGCACTACAGGCATTAGCATGACCTGTAACGCAGCGCTAAATACTGCTGACAAAAAGCTGACGGTAATGCAGCGGTGTCCCCCAGCATGATCCCCGCGAGCCCCAGTAGCCCCAATAAGCACAGTAATTCTTGGTGTTCTAGTGGTCCCCCCCCACCCCCAAAGCATGATCCTCGACCCCCATAGCTATGGTAATAAAATAATTTCCCTGGTGTTCTAGTGGTCCTCCCACAGCTTAGTTCTCTCAGCTCTGTGACCCACCAAGTCCTTAGGCATTTGACTTCAAGCTAAACTGCACTGATGTTCAAAATGTGTGAATGATAAATAGAGTCTGAATGGTAATTTTCAAGCCACACCCACCCCCTTTGGGGATATAGAGTTTGGGGTGCAACAGTTTCATCTCAACCTGCAGGTGTCACTGTGATTCCATGTCTAACCCCTGTAACATCTAGTTTCTGCAGTTGACTTGAGCCCCTGAACCTAGGCCATCCTCCTGATCTCTTTTTATTATTGGAAACTAAATGCCCAGTTTTATCTAACAGTTATGACTTTTATGGTCATAAACCAGTCTGTTCCTTATCTAGATAAGTACAAGACACAAACTAGCTTTAGATAATTCTGTTCTATTTTGTTTAGCTCTTTCTGGCCTTTTAAAGAGACAGTGTCTTAACTCTAAAGTACATTACAGCACATATAATAAGAACATTATAAAGCATATAGGCCTATCTTGCCACACTTAGTATAGTATGTCCCCAAACATATTAGTCTGACTCCCAGTCACTGCTCAACCAATCAGGAACAAAGGGTGCTAATGATGTGGATTTTCAAGCCACCACTCCAACTCCAGTTTCTCAAGTGAATTCCACCCTGCTGTTTTGTTTCTTTACAGATGGCCCTGGATTCCTTGTGTCTAAAAACAACACTATAATGTTTTGTTTTTTTTTTATCTTTAGCCATGAGAGTTTGCTACATTACCTATGCCACACATTGCTGAGCATTATTTTGTAACTGGATCTCCCTACAGGGCTACCCTTTAAGCATGGGAGGCTTAGTTGGGTGTGGAGTCAGGTTCAGAATACTCATGTAACTCCCACTTCAGGTTGCCAGCTGATTCATGTATCTGCCTGGGTTGGGGGGGGAGTGGACATTGCACAGTGCAACTAATACTAGGAGTTCATAAAAGGAAAATTTGAGGAGTTAGAAAGCTATTAGCCCAAAGGTGCCCCTTTAAAATTAAATGATGAGAATAATGAATTACTTTACCAGATAAAATGTATTTGTCCAGTTTATTTTTAAATTCTAATCTAATTTTACTGATGATACAGTAATTTCCAGTGGCAAGGAATTCTAGGGATTTACCACCCTCACTGTATACAAATATTCTCTTTTATTATGTATGAACTTTTTTCTAGCTTGCAATGGGTGCCCTCTAAGTTCTTTAATGTTATGCTTAAAGGAGATCCCAAATTCAAGAATCAGGAGTGGATCTTGCATTACACAATAGATGTATAATAGATCACGCCTTATGCATCTTGTCTCCAAGGACATCAAATTTGTTGACTGTAAACATTCATTATACTCTTTGTGTTCCAGCCCTTTTGTGCATTTTATACATTTTCTTTGTATCCTATCCAGCCTGATTCCTATCACATTTTCTGCTAGGGTAACATAGCTGTGATGTATTTTCCATGTGGGGCCAAACATATCACCTGTACAGTGGAAGCACCGCTTCCCTGTCTCTTCATGCAATTTTTCTTTTTATTAACCATATTACCTTATAGGTGTTTGCCATTGTGGCATTGGTCTGTAATAAAGTACCCCAACCATTTAACACTAGGAATCCAGGATCTTTTTCATTACTTGTTGATTCAAGAGGTACACTTCCCAATGTGTACAGTATGTGTACATGGCATTATTTTTACCCAGATGCATCACCTTACACTTGTTCATATTGAGCCTCATTTCACACTTATATTTCAAAGCCATTATGTGATTACTGTCATTTTGAATATTTCTACTATCAATATCATGTTTACATGGTCCCCTACATTTTGTGTCATCTGAATACTTCATTAACCAACTAGTTGTATTGTCAGTTAGGTCAGAGATGAAAACCTGGAAAAGAAATCGGCCCAGCACTGAGTCCTGAGGCAGCCCACTAGTGGCCCTTCCTCCTTCAGAAGTATATTCATTGACCATCACCCTTAGATACCTGTCATATAGCTAATCTATAATCCAGTGTATTAATAAGTTATCTACATTTTTATACCTATTTCAATTATTAATTCGATTGTTATGAAAGTGTAAAATGTTTCTTGTCATGTACTTGACTTTGGATGTTTGGTATTTCATAATAAAAAATTCGAATTTCCAAAAAAAAAAGTTATCTACATTTGCCATTTGCAACGTTTTATAATTGGCCAGTGTGGAGTCAAGTCACAGGCCTTACTAAAGTCCAAACATATGACATTGCAGGGAGTATTGCTATCCAGTGACTGACTTATTTTTTCATAAAAGCAGAGCAAATTTGTTGTACAGCTCCTTCCCTTTGTAAATCCAGGTTGATCAGAATCCCATATTCCCACAGAGAATAAGAACTCAGATTGGAATAATAGGTCCGCTCACCAAGAAAATGAATAATTTCAGTTTATTGTATATAAAGTAACTTCCAGTGCTTTAAATCCTATGTTTCAGGGAGATTAAATCACCGTCCTCAGGGAGTCTGGTTATTAGTTCAAAATAGTAAAGATAAATGAGTAAAATTCATGTAACAGGTAAATACAGTCCTGGTACTGTAAGTTCATAGTAAAAAGTGGAGCATTAACTCACGTGTTTAACACCCAAAAGATGTTGTATTCTTAATATTGTCTCCATGTATTACTGTTCATTTTGCTGGTTTGCTGCTCTAAAGGTTATAAAAAATATTTCAATCATTTTTCTTCTCAAAGTGATTTAAAAAGCTCTTGCTTGAAATGCACTGAATTATTCATTTGGCTTTTAAATAGATTACTGATGTGTCACTCTTATTAATTGTGTCATCGTAGGGTTTGTAGTCTTAAATGGTAACTCCTCTAGCTCAGGTAAGCCTTTCTAGGTAAACCAATAAATGATGTTATAACTATATAATTAATGGCGTCCTCTTTTTCCCATAGGGAAACCGTGGCATAATTTGCAGTTATAAAGGAGCGTTTATAACGGCAAACACGCGCACGGTTTCCCCCACTCTGTGCATGTGCCTGCTCGAACTTCTCTCTCGCTGTCGCCTTCCCGGATTGCAAATGCAACTTGAAGAGAATCTGCCACGGACACTTGCCAGTAAGTAAAACAAAATTAAGTTAACTGTATCCTCCCTCACAATACTGGGGAAAAAGAAATGGTTTAAATAAGAGTAAGCCGACTGCCCACCATGACAGATTCAGACTGCGGTGGCACAGCAGCCTTTTTTATTTTACATAAGTGCTTAGACGAAAAAGAGAAACCCAACAATTATATAAAATAAAATATGGGTCTGGGTGTGTGTAAACTCAAATTTACACACACACCGTTGATGCTATGCATAACCCCTCGGTGTGTGTAAATTCTCGTTACACACCCAGTCCCATACTTTATTCTCTATATAACAAACTGAAAACTTACATTAAAAAAAACAGTGTCACATCTGTTAAAAATGTTTTTGTTAAAAATAACTGTTAAATCTCTCTAGTTCGTGTTGCCCTAGACAGCCTACATAGTAGCAAAAGTACCAGACACAAAGTAACTCCTTATATAGTGGGCTGATACCAGAATTCAGCACAGTAACACAACCTCTATTATGACATGGAAATTCACAGCAGAGTGCATTCATGGACAAGCACTAGAACACCTGCCTGTGTGCTGGACCCACATATTATAGTGGTGCCTCTAGTAGGCATCTGGCATTGTGTCCATTTTCAATTATTTTAATTAAAAGCACATTATCCAAGTGAACGGATGATAAATATCATAGCCATGCATACCTAGTCTACCAGAGACACAATTGAAGGGCATTCCACTGCCAATGTCGAATTCGCACAAATCATAATGACCTTTATTTTTATATACTTTATTTGTATAATATCACAAATAGACACTTTGCAAGAAAAATTATAAAACTGTTTCCACAACTGATCTAACATAGACACATATTAATTAATATTTCACAGATAAAGTTGATATTTAAACTCAGAGATTTAGTCCCAAGCTGAATTCATCCAAATTTATATACAGAATTCAACTGTAAATTAACATTTAAGAAGGCAACTATTAAATAAATATTTGCCATTCTCTTCAATCCACCACCACTTAAAAAACTACAGCCTTAGTCGAATTCATCTCTAAATAGCACCATTCCACCCAGACGAGATTTAATCTGTAATATCACTACATTCTTAACCATAAAGTATTGCAGGACCAAGGAGTAGGGGGAATTCGAGACTCACTTTTCTATTACTTTATTTGTTTCTATTTTTTTAATTTAATACACTTTATTCATTTTAAATGTTTTACAACAACCAAGTACAGACAACATGACAATGCTATGAAAGGAACCATCCAGAATAAAAACAATTACATTATAATTGCATTCAGTAAAAAAAAATGATTGCGTAACAAATCTCTATTATGATGCATTTAAGTTGTCTGTAACCCCCCTTCCCCCATAACCCTCATCCCTCCCATCCCCAGTCTGCCACCTGGTATTATAACAAAAACCAAAAGAGAAAGGAAAATTGAGAATATGAGTCAAAAGTGCTGGCTATTGGGATATACCTAATATATATAACCCTCTTTTAGAACCACTGTAACCGTGACTTCAGATTAGAACTATTGTACCAAAATAAGAGTTGGGAGTGTTTCCCTCCTTTGCTTGTGTGCCTCTGGTCTATTCTTGATTCCAGCAAGTTTAAGTTCTTCTGCCTGTAAGGCAAACATAATTTCTTTAAACCACTCAAAATAAAGGGGAGTAGATGAGTCAAGCCAATGTCTTAGTATTATTTTCTTGGTACAAGCAGTAATCAAGGCCATATGGGCTTTCTGCTGTGACCCTTGAATCTGCATATAGTCCCCCAAAATACAAATTTCCAAAGTAAATTTGTCAGTACTCATAAGCATTGGGTTAAGACGACTTTGGATCTCCTTCCAAAAGGAATTAATAGTATCACAGGCCCAAAACATATGAAATAAATTGGCTGGTTCATGTTGTCATTTTGGACATTGACCGAAGGGTGAAGCCCACATTCAGCAAAGCTGAACTGGTGTGTAATATAAATTATGGTTGACATAGTATTGCATTATTCGGTACCTATCCCATTTTATATATTTATATAGGTGTTTCCAAATGTTGGACCAATTCCTAGAGGGGGAATGTGGTGGTAAAATATTGTCCCACCAATAAGATCTTTGACCTTCTATGTTAGCTATTTCTTTTAGTAGAAACTTATATAAATAGGATATAATGTGTGATGTAGGGATGGATTCTACATATGGGAGAACCACTGACATAAGGGGACTTGACCATATATCCGACCCAAAGTGTTTTACCAATAAATGGGTTATTTGAAAAAATTTAAACACATGGTTATCAAGCCATTTAAAAATGGATTTTACGTCTTTAAAGGAAAGCAATTTTTGGTCTTTAACCAGTTGATCTTCAGTATTTACTCCCATTTGTGGCCAAAAGTGGTGATGTTTAGTAATCTTACTTGAGATTAGAAAATTAGGATAGAAAACAAAGGATGAGTTATATCTCTGGTTGCATCTACTTTTAGGAAATTATTTAACTGATGTTGAGTTTGAAGTAAGGCATATAACGGTGTTTCCTTTAGGGCCTTAGGGAGATTCTTCTTGGAAATAAAAGGGAGAGTCTTAGGATCCATGCCATTCATTAAACTTAAAGCCTGTTCAATTCTGACCCAGGAAGGACAATAGGTGGATTCCAGGAGAGCTTCTGGGGAATGTAACCAGAATCTAGTCCTTGCTGAGTGTATGGCTAAATAATAAATATAAAAATTAGGAGCTTGAAGGCCACCATCAATTTTCTGCCGTGTAAGTCTGAGGTAGCTTCGACTGACTTTCTTTCCTTGCCATATAAAGGAACTGATAACTCTATGTATCTGTGTAAACCATGAGAGTGGAAGGGTCCCATTGAACATTTGTAGGGGGTATAAAATCTGAGGTAACACATTCATTTTTATAATATTTATGCAACCCCATAGAGAAATAGGCAGTTTTGACCATCGCTTAAAATCTTCAGACAGGGTCTTGTTAAGAACATCTAAGTTATTTTTTTTCATAACATGGGGAAAGGGATGTATAAATATTCCTAAATATTTAAATTTTTCAGTATTCCAACGAACACCCAATTGTTCAATAACACTCTTCAAAGTGAATTTAAGTGGATATACCTCCATTTTACCCATGTTGAGTTTATAATTCAAAAATGTTTCAAACTGAGAAATGATTTGAAAGATTGCCTGGAGAGATTGAGAAAGATTAGTAATATGCAAGAGTAAATCGTCAGCATAGGCCGATATCTTGTATTCAGTATGCCCAATTGGTATCCCTGAAATCAAATCAGAATGTTTGATTTTCCTAATAAGTGGCTCTAAGTACAAGTTGAAAAGAAAAGGGTAGAAGGGACAACCTTGTCTGGTACCCTGGGATAAAGTAAAAGATGTGGAGAGAACACCATTGCAATAAATTTGAGCTTTGGGTAGTGTATATAATATTTTAATCCATTGAATAAATTCTTGCAGGATACGGTATTTGGCCAGTGACAAGAAGAGATATTCCCAAGAGACCCTGTCAAAAGCCTTTTCCTCATCTATGGCAACAAGAGCGGCAGAGGAGGTGAGTTCTTTGAACACAAACGAGAGGTAGGCAACTTTCCTTAGGTGATCAGATGATAGTCTCCCCTTGACAAACCCTACCTGCTCATGACTGACCAGGGATTCCCAGACCTGACCTAATCTAGATGAGAGTATTTTGGCCAAGATCTTAAGATCCACATTAATTAAAGAAAATGGTCTATAATTGGGAATAAGAAGGGGGGCTTTATCTGGTTTTGGGATGACAATTATAAAGGCCTGAGTCAGGGTAGTGTCGGAGATACCTTTATTGAAAATGTACTGGAAAGTATCTAAGAGAATGGGAGCAATCTTCTCTTTAAAGGTCTGGTAAAAGTTTGTGATGAATCCATCTAGGCCCGGAGACTTATCTCTTGATAGGGAGTCTATAGCAGCCAGGACTTCCGTTAAAGAAATGGGAGTTTTCAGAAACGTAAAATGAGCCTCAGATAAAACTGGGAGATTGATATCTTGTAAAAATTTATCCATTTTTTGAAGCAGGGAGGGATGGTTAGGGGCTGAATATAACTGTTGGTAATATTCTTGAAATGCATTTGCAATTTCTGGGGGGGAGGTAAGCAAGACTCCTGAGGTCGAGTAAATGGAAGTGATTATTTTATCAGCCATTTGAGTTTGCAAATGGAGCACCATGAGTTTCCCCGCCCTTTCCCCCTGATCAAAGTATGAGATTTTAGATCAGAGCATGAGAAAGTCAGCCTTATCAGCTGAAATCCGGTTATGTTGTGCACAAAGAGATTCTACTTTTATCCAATCCTCAACTGGAGCTGAGGGAAGGAGGTGGTGTTCTAAATCCTCTAATTGGGTCTGTATTGAGGAAAGTGTTGCTTCACTCTTATTTTTATGTTTTGTCACTAATCAAATAAATTCCCCCCCCCTTAGAGCACATTTCAGCGCTCTCCATAAAACAATATTTATTAGGCATTGTTGAGGCATTGAAAACCATGAAATTAGATATGAAGGTTTGAATAAGTGTTATTAGATCTTTGGATTTCAAGAGCTGATTATTTAGCATCCAGAATTTATCTCTATGTATGTTTGGTGAGATAGCAAGGAGGAGATGGGCAATACGATGATCACAAATTGCTTTAGAAGAGTAGTAAGACATAGAGATGCCTGGTAATAAATCTAGTGAAATAAGAAAAAAATCCAGTTGGGAAAAGGAGTGGTGAGGAAGGGAGTGACATGAAAATTGCTTATTGTCTGGATACATAAGCCTCCAGGGGTCTGTAATACCAATAGAGTGCATTAACTCATGTATTGCTTTTTGGGAGGATGTTAATCTTTGTCTTGTCTGGCCGGATCTATCTAGCTGATTAGAAATGACCAGATTCCAGTCACCCCCTAAAATTATTGGAAATGTAGACCATATGGCCAGGGTAGACATAAGGTTCATAAAAAATTCAGGGTCCTCGTTGTTCAGTCCATAAATGGAGCCTAGTATTACTTCTGAGTGGCCCAATAGGGCCCTAAGAATCACATATCAGCCTCCAGGGTCAGCAATTGAATGAATGAGTCAGAATGGGATTCTCCGGGATATAAGAATAGCTGTCCCTCTTTTGCTGGAATCAATACCAGAACTGAATACATGACCAACCCAGTATCTCCCTAAACAATTTATTTGACTAGACAACAAATGTGTTTCTTGCAGAAAGGCTACATCTATTAGCAGACTTTTAAGGTTAAGCAAAATTTTAGTTCTTTTAGCTGGGGTCTGTGCACCTTTTATGTTCCAGGAACAAAACTTAATCCCTGCCATATTTGATAAACCACCTGTAACA
Source organism: Neoceratodus forsteri (assembly GCA_016271365.2). Classification (NCBI taxonomy): domain Eukaryota; kingdom Metazoa; phylum Chordata; order Ceratodontiformes; family Ceratodontidae; genus Neoceratodus; species Neoceratodus forsteri. Next base: position 984,909,854 of record CM057449.1, read on the forward strand.
CCTTAAAAAAAAAGGAAGTGCACTTCTTCAAACAACAGCCAGTTCATAACATCTACTGTAATGATTATTGCATCCTAACCAGTGGCAGACATCCTAAGTATTATAATAAACCTACTCCCATCCCATCTACTTAACCCCAGACTTCCAACTCTATGAAAGTACTCCCTTGTTCTTCCAACTTTACCTTTTACAAATGAAAAAAGAGGAAACTCAATCCTAGATACTAAAAGTGGGAAGATCAAACCCCATATTCAGTTTCATGACTGTGACCAGCTTAGGCAATCCAGCTCAACTCCCCGCTCCCACCCCATTCCCCAGAAAAAAATAAATAAATCTGTATGGTGCCATGTGTCATTCACCAATAATTTTAGATCCCCATAAAAACATAGTATTAAAGCAGTATTATTTCGTTAAGACTAAAGTCAGCATTCCTCTGTTAAATTAAACTGTTGTACAAAATGTAATCACCTTCATTTACACAGTAGTATACAATTCTGCCCAAACAACAAAATAAACCAACATTGTGCATTGGAAATGAATCAGGCCAGTGTTTGACTGATTTACACAACTCAGAAATGTAATGCCATAGTCATAAACAAAGGGAAAAGTGAATTGAACTTGTTAGATTTAAATAAAATAAACATAATGGGCAAATTGGTAATTCTGTTCCAGCGTTTCTCTAGCGACTACAGGACAAGATCAATCCTATTAAACATAAATCGCAATTGTGTGCATAATCGAGCCACACTTCGCTCATACAGTCTACTTAAAGAAGGCGATTGAAATGTCTCTGAGTTAGAAATATAAAAAAAAAATGAAAAGGCATTTCCTAAAAAATGAGCTTACCGGCAACAACACAGACTCCCTGTAATAAAAAATAAAGACAAAAACAAAATCAGGCAAATCCTTTCTGAGGATGAGAAGGAGCTGCAGATGCTCAGTGAGCTGACCCTGAGGCTAGGAAATAACACCAGGAAAAAAAGACGCAGAGACAGGCTGAGTGAGATCTCATTTTAAACTTTGAATAGCCCCAATCTTGAACAAAACATAATTATTTAGGGGCCCTTTTGGGAGCCATTATTATGGGCACTTCCTCTTAAATGATTGACAGAATCAGCGCTACTTAAAAAAAAGAAAGGTAAAGAAAAAAAAAAGGGTCTGGTAGCATTGTAGCCAATTCTCTGGTCGCATTCACCACATTGTCAGACAGTGTCTGAGGACAAAAGAGAGATACAATTACCTCCTAAGACTATCAGGAAGAAAAGCCTAGTAACAGAATAGGATAAGTTTTTTTTATACTCTGATTAGTCCCATTCTTGAAGAAAACACCTTTGTTAGGGATCATATCAGGAACCAGGTAGAATCAACACCTCTGTTTGATTAATTGTCAGGGATCAGCGCTGCAGGAATAGATCAGGAAACAAGATTGCTAATTCTCGGGCAGCATGTTCGGCATTATCGAACGATTTCCATGAACCATGGTGCAGAACAGAGAGTTCAGCAGGGTATAACATCCAGAATTTAATACTTGCCGCCAACAACTTCACAATGCTGGAATGATATTCTGCTCACTTCTGGCATGTGGCAATGGGCAAATCTTGAGATATACGTAAATCGGCTTGGTCCCACTTGATTTCTTGTAATTCTTTGGTTTTCCCAAGGATATGCTGACGGTCCACATAGCTAAGCAGTCGCAAAAAAAATGGCCTAGGTTTGGCTCCCACAGGTGGCCTTGGTCTCAAGGACCTGTGTGCTTGTTCGACAATGTAATCATTAGCTTGAGGTGGGGGCCCAGCAATTTTCAACAACATTTTCAGAGCGAATAAAACTGGAGAATGGTCTTCCACCTCCTCTGAAAGGCAGAAGATAACCAGGTTGTTGCACCTGTTACGGCCTTCCAGATCTTTGAGTTTGAGCTCTAATTTACTCATTCTCTGCTGCATAGAAGACATGTCCAAATCAACTCTGGACTGCCATTTCTCAAGTGAGGATGTCCGTGCTGCAACATCAGTCACAGCCCGATTTGTATCCTTTAATTTTTCTTTAATAAATTTAAGATCTGATGAGAAGTCTAAAAAAGCTTTCTTCAACGGAGCTAATTCAGCTAAGAACTTTTCCTCAGAGAGTGGTGTAGTAGAAGTCAAAGCTTGCAAAGATTTGCCCAAAGCTGTGTTTTGGGTTTTTGGATGCTTAGCTAGCTTATCCGGAGTTATGGGTGGCATACGGGCCGGGAGGGCCTCTTTCATTTTGGCCTCCATTCTTTGAAAAATCTCCCATTTCTTTAGTCTGTGAAATCTCCTGTGAGCTCCCGGATTTTCCTGCCAATGAGACGATTGAGATTTAATGAAATTTTTCCACTGAAGTTCGTTATTTCTTTAGATTTGAAGCCTTTAAGGTGGGAGTGGGTTTCAGAAGCATCTGCCTACACTGATAGCATCACGTGACTCCTCTACTTTATTTGTTTCTAATCTCAGGGCTAAGGTAATTTTTCTATATTAATTCAAAATGTAAGAATAACTGATGGTTTTGCTATATCTCTAATAAGGCTTCGGTCTCTTGTTCCCCGAATACTATGGTAAGCCAATTAATTTTCATCTGGCAAGTGGACAGTGGTAAAGTTCCCACCTTGTCCATCTATTAAGGTGCATTGGGAATCACTGCTGTAATGAATATATAAGCCGTTCCATTTCCTGCAGTTATAAAACCGCTTATATCCAATCTTTTATGCTTAGGGGCATTGGCTGTAGCCATTTTCTTGTAATAGTCTTTAGGGCTACAACTATTAGTACCCACCAAAGATATTTGGCTTCCTCACCCTTCAGGGAACCAGGATACAGTCCCAACACATGCCCTGGGCCCACCTGCTCAACCAACCCAAACAGGTCATGCATATGTTTCACCACCCCTGCTCAATATGTTTGCAATGTGGGGCATAGCCAAAGGACATGTGCCGGCATGGCTCTGCATTCTCCATATTACCTCCAGCAGGCTGAAGATCTTGATGAGTCCCACCTAGCCTGTACCACAGGAACTAAAAACTGTCAGATTTTAGTTCTCCAATGAAATTCATGCTGGTCTGGGGAGGAGGTGGCCCACCATATAGCTTGCCAACCCCTCTGCCAGTCCATGTCTGCCAAGTTGATCCCCAGTACCCCCTCCCATCTCTCTTTAATCTTCGAGGTTGATATATTGAGGTTGTTTAAGTAATTTACATAAAGTAGGGATATGACACCTATGTCACTAGATGAAGTCCAAATAATTTCGGGGGGGGGTCATGTCTGAAAGTTTAATATGCGGCAAGGAATTTAATTATTTATCTACATAATCCCTTATTTGTTAATACCTGAACCTTTTTCCAGGGATCAAGTGGTATTTCAGAGTCACTGCCTTAAATGTTATTGGGGTGTTATCCTGCAAAATTTGGCAGTGGGAATGGAAACCTATTTTGGCCTGATGCCTGAACCAAGGATCAAGTCATGTGGGAAGAAAACTCTCATCCCAGCCCCATCATCTGTATCTCCACAGATTTAGTTTTGTGGAGCCCCTCACAATCCCCCACCTCCAGCCCTCCAGAGACACTTCTATGCCAGGCAGCAGGCATCCATCCATATCCTACCCTCCAAGCCGAGAGCTATTTATTTATTTATTAGGATATCGGATAACACCTTTCAGCCAGGCTCTTTTACAAAGGTTCCACATCAGAGAACAAACAATTACAACAACATTCAAGGAAACAATTACAAATCTGGAAATCAGACCTGCCACAGGCTTTGTCAGAGACAATAGTTAGCAGAGAAACAATTCAAAACCATAAGTGAGATTAAGATTTTAGGGAGGTAAAAGCTGAGAGAGGCAAGTAACAGATGGTAGAGATAGGTAGGACAGGAATAAGAGGAAGTAGGGGTGAATTAGAGGTATATTGTTGGCAGAATATGGCAATAGACAAAAGTAAGTTAAGTAGAGGAAGACAAGAACTTAGATTAAGAGGGTAGGCATAGGAAGAAGAGTCTGGGGCAGAAGAAAGGAGTTAGGATGAGGTGCGCGGAAGCAGAGCTGAGCAAAATCAAAGAATGGGCTGGGGGTGAGGGAGGAGATAGGTGGCAGGCATGAAATTAAGAGACTGAATGTGGCTACAGAGGAGAAGGGGGTGAAGAACATGATTAAGCTAAGAGAGACAGTCACAGGGTATTACCAGACAGAGGAGGGGGGAGAGAGTGGGGTGGTGAGAGAGAAGATAGGTAGAAGGGGTGAAATTGAGAGTGTGTATGTGACTACAGAGGATGGGAGGAGAAGGACTTGGATTGTCCCTGATAGTTAAAAGGTAAACTCTGTAAGGGAGGGTCCTGCTATGTTGCCAGTTCAATGGTCTTCCAGTATGAGGAGTAGTTTTCATTTTGCCAGAGTAGGACATGTTTCATTTGTATGGCTATCCAATATCCTGGCAAATATGGGATGACTAAGCAACCTCTACTTTTTGGTAATTTGTTGCTTCACCAAAGGTCATCTGTTGTTCCAAATCAATGCGATCAAGCAGTTTTGCCAGTGGTTAAGATCCCTCATGGATATAATACAAGGAACGCTTTGAAAAATATATAAAAATCTAGGAAGCAAGTTCATCTTAATGGTCTGGACCTTAGAATGAAGGGAAAGTGAAAGGAGGGACCACCATCTATTATCTATTTTCAAAGTGTTTATTAGTGGGTTATTGTTATCTTGTTGCAAAGTTTTGGTTGTCTTACCTAAATAAACTCCTAAATATTTAATTTTAGGGAGGTCTCAACACATGGGGTATCGTCGCTGGAGCTGGGGGGATGACAGGTAAAAGAAACCCAGTACCTCTGTTTTAGCTGTATTCAGTAGGTAACCAGACAACAGTGAAAACCTCTCCAATAGGGAAAAAACTTCGGGTAGGGATTTCTCACCCACAAACAGCAGCACATCGTCCATATACAATCCAAGCTTATGTTCTATCCCATCCAGCAAGACTCCCTGAATCTTTGGGTTCATTCTTATAGATCAAGCCAGGGGTTCTATATATAATTCAAATAAAAGGGGTAGGAGGAGACAACCCTGTCGAGTTCCCCTCTCTAACCGAAGTGGAGCATTTATGTGTCCATTTGATTGAACATATCTCATGGGAGATGTATATATCTTGGATATTAGTTGACAGAACTGGTGGGAGAATCCAAATCTGGCCAAGGACGTCAACAGATAGGGCTAAAGAACCCTATCAAAGGCCTTTTCTGCATCAAGGCTTAACAGTAAAGCTGGTTGGGGGGAACAAGATAAATGGTCTATTATATGCACCATACACTTGATATTATTTTGTATCTGGTGGCCCAAAATAAATCCAATTTGATCTACATGTATCAGTTTGGGGATTATTTTTCCCAATCTTCATGTGAGGATTCCTGTTAGAATTTTATAATCAGTGTTTAAAATGGAAATGGTTCTGTATGATGAACAAAGGATGGGGTCCCTGGCCAGCTTTGGAAGCACCACCATGATTGCCTGTGTCCACAAGGGAGCCAGTTTACCCTCTAGGGAAAACAGTGTATTATATGCCCTTGTAAGTATTGGGGTTAACAGGTTCCGAAACAGCTTATAAAACTCAACCGACAACCCGGCAGAACCTGGGCACTTCATGGTTTTTAATCTGGAGATTTCCGAGAGGACTTCAGCAGAAGAGATAAAGGAGGCATGGAGCTGGGAGTCCACCTCCATTATTTTAGAAGATTTACAGTATTTAGGAAGGCTTTAACTTCATCCACCCTAGGGGATTTTTCAACTTTATATAGAGACCTATAATATTCTGCAAAGGCATCTGCTATCTCCAATGTGGATGAATGATGTTTCTTTGTAGTTGGGTGAATAATTTTTGTTATAGTGGCCTTGGTCTTCCTTTGACACAGTCTATCGGCCAAAAGCCATAGGGCCTGAGGGTCCCCACCATAATATCTCTGTTTCATGTATAGTAAGTTTTGTTCTACATGATAATCTAATATTTTGTGCAGCTCTTTTTTAAGCTTTGTTAATTCTTCTTCCTTCTCCTTACCATATTGTATATTTTAATCTGTTTCTAAGTGGGTTATCCAGTTTAGCATATTTTTTCCGCTTTGCTTCCCTCTCCGTTTTTAGGCCAGCCGATATAGAGATAAATTTACCTCTAGCCTGGGCTTTTACAGTGTCCCAGAGAAATTGCCTCCAAGATAGTGTTTCTGTCCATTATTTTCCTAAATAGTTTTTGTATAAAGTCTTCCTTCCTGCTTAAAAATTAGCAGATCCAAAAAAGGAATCATATCAGTCTTGGTTTTTTACAAATTTCAAATGGTCTGTTTTTTTGTTAATGTAAAGTACAAGTCACATTAAACTGTTCCTCCAATGAGTTGTTTTAGCATTTCAAAGTGAGCTACAGAAGTGTTGCTGGATCCAGCACAAAGTCATGCACAAACTGCTTCTTAAGAGTTGAAATGCAATTTTGCATTGCACTGTGACTGGACTGCAGATGTATTCCAACTGAGTTGCAAAAACATTTTACAAACATTACTCTGAAGCAGGTGAATAATTGAAAATCAATGCAATATAAGTTGCCAGTGCATTACCAGCTGTAAAAAGCAATGCTGAACCAACTCATTTGTGAAACAGTTTAATGTGATTTGTACTGTAATCATGGAATTCTTCTAGTTCAGTTTTGCTGCCTTGCCAGATAATTATAATGTCATTTATAAAATGTTTGCACAGCAGTATATTTTCAGAAAAGAAATTATTATTATACAGTCAGTTTCAAAGCTATCCATGTACAAATTCACATATGATGGGGCCATGCTGGACCCCATTCCTGTGCCCTTGATTTGAACATAATATTATTTTTTTGAATCTAAAATAGTTCTCTGTTAGAACTAGTTCTATTAGTTTAATTAAAAAAATAATTGGGTGTTTTTTTACCTGTTCTGTTCTCTTCCAATTTAGACCTCAAGCTATTACAGCCTAAGTCATGGGGGATTTGATGTATAGAGATCCCTTACATCCCATGTAACCAAAAGGATCTGTTCTAAGTCCAGTACATTTCGGTTAAGTTCCTCTAGAATTTTGATAACGTGTGTGCTGTCTCTAAGATATGAACTAGTTTGTTCCACCAAATCCCTTGTATGGTGATCTACATATACTGAAAATGGTTATAGTATTGAGCCTACCCTGAGACTACAGTTCTACCGGGGTGAATCGGATCATCATGAATCATGGGTAATGTATAAAACACTGGAGCTAACGGGTGCTATTTAAGTAAAGTGCCCTTTTCCCAGTCTGTAATCCAACCATGTTCCAAAGTTTGGTCTAAAATTCCATCTACAATATTCTTAATGTCTAAAGTCAGATCTTTAACTATTTTAATGTAGTTATCTTTGTCTGCAAGTAAATTTCTGCACTTTTCTGCATAAACTTCATAATCCTCTAACAACATAACCCTTCCTTTGTCTGCTTTCTTCATTATAATGGAATTATCATTCTCTAATGTTCTGAGGGCTGCAAATTCTACTGGAGAAAAGCTAAACCTGCTTCTATGGTCAATGTTCCATGCCTGTTTCAAAAAGTTATCAATATCCTTGTTCACTAGTGCTATATATACTTCAATAGAGTGTGCTATATCATCAGGATGTACAAACTGTGATTTAAGTTTCAATTTCTGACTCAAAACTTTTTTTCTTTTCGATCTGTGCCTGGTTAGTCATATCCTTTGGTAAACCATTAAAAATTTATCTGAGTCTTAGTTTTCCGTAGAATAGGTTTAATTCCAGTCTTACTTCAAATTCACTTGTTTTTTTCATGTGGGGAGAAAGATAATAACAGGATCTCCACAAGACTTAACCCTCTTTGATAAATTAAAGATCACACTTTCTGTTGTGATCTCATTGTCACTTGAGTAACCTGTTCTTTCTGTTTTTCTCCTTTTTTCCTGTTAATTCTGTACCTTCATCTGTTCTCCCTGTTTTTGACCCTCCTTCCTCTGGGTCGATTCTTCATTCTTTTTCTATGTCTGCCCTTGTAAACTGGTAGCCCCTTCTGTACCTGCCTTGAAAATTCCATCTGCCTCTGCCCCTGTAGGACCCTCTCTCTAAAAAAAAAGGTCCCAGTATTTGTTCTGGTTTGATCAATATCTGTATAACTACCCGATGTGTATAGGGTAGAATCTGAGTCAAAATTTTAGATAAAGCACAATTTGTTTTTATTTTGCTTATTTTTAAACTATGAGTACACCTTATTGCCCTTGTAATCATTTAGATTGTGTATAAACTTATATAGTTTGGTGGCTTTTATCTTATTTCCAAGCTCTTCTATTTGTCTATTAACTCTTAAAATAAAGTCATCAAATTCTTCTATGCAAAACTTCTTTTTGATTTATTTTGGTAGATTTTCAGTTTCTGTGGCAAGTTTCAGTTATTCCTTTGTAATTGCTTCTACTAGAATAAGCATGAAGTCCCTGCAACAATGGTTTCTTGCACCATCCCATTTATGTTCCAACTCATTTGTTGTGAATCCAAGATTTGGTTCAACCAAAATTCTTAAACCTCGTGGAATTCTTTTTTGCTTTTATTTATTTATTTTTTATTTATTAGAACATCAGTTTAACAACCTTTGAGCCAGAGGCTCATTTACAAAGGTACCTCATCACCGAGAGGACAAAACAGTGCAAGCAACAAACATCAGGGCAGACATGCAGATAGTCCATGAGGGTTAAGGCATGACAGTCTAATTTTAATTGTTTTTGTTTACTATGCTGGAAATCATCAGTTGTTGATTTAGAAGTTACTGATCCTGTGAACTGTCTTTGAGTTTTATATCCTTCTAAAAACATTTGTTCTTCTGCATCTGTAATAATTTTAGGTATGGATCTATTGTCTGTGATCCGATCTATATCATCAAAATTACTCATATTCCTTCAGAATTATCCAGTGTTTAGTTCTTACAAATATAGGGGATTAATGTGCCCAGAGGAAAAAAGGGCGGGGGGGTTCAGAATGGAACATTCTCTACTTTAAACTTTAACCAGCACTCTTCATACCAGATAGATAAAATGTCCCTGAATGGTAGGCAAATCAGTATTTGTGGAGAATCTCTTCAGTAACAATTATATCACAGTTAAAATATTGAATGGACCACTCCCATTTTCCTGAAGGGTCAAATAGGAAGAATATCCCCAGATAGCAGAAACAACAGTACTTGCTCAACAGCTGCTCATTTTCAATCCTGTCAACAAAAAGACATGGTATAAGATAAAAAAATAGATAGATAAAAACTTTATTTTTGTACAGAAATACTATCGTTAGGATTATACAATCCTGTTCTTAAGGCAGTCCTGTTATATTGCATTTAAGTTACTCTTAAACATATTACATAACATAAGACACATCATAAACAGTACAAAAATTACACTAAATGCAGTTGTCAGTTATCTTATAAGAAAGACCCTATTTATCTAAATACTCTATCTACTATAAACATATCAAGTATATTTTATCTTTCAATAAGTACAATCTCAAGTTCTAGAAAACAAATAGGACGCAGCATAGTTTACACTAACACCCTTGCCAAACATGAATTATGTGCAGCTATATCTAAGCCAATAAAAGACAATTAAGATTTAGTGGTAAGAATCACATATTGATCCATAAATCTTAACATGCTAAGCAAGAATCATATACAGCTGCATCTTATCTGATAAGAATTCACAATTTCAGTTTTAAAGGTCACATGATTATCTAGAGATCTTATGGGGGGTTAGAATATTCCAGACTTTGGCTGCCTGGTATGAAAGAGTACCATAAACACTACAGAAGTGAGCTGTTCCCATTTAGAATTAAATGCAGTCCTCAAATTTTATGTTGTTCACTCCGTTCCAGCTTAAACCTGAAGCAAAGGTATTTTCAGTCAGTCTATCAGATCAGCAGTGATTTTTCCTTTTTCACGTAGTCCCCTGCAGTCCAAATATCCCAATGCTCATTTTTTCAGTGTTCAGAAAGTATTTAAATCATAAGCTTTCTCACTCACAGTGTTACAATACATAAAATATTATATTCAAATTGGTCCTCCAGAATAGGCACTTCACCAAAAAGTGCTTTTCAAATGAAAGCCAAGCTCCGATTTAGCCAAACTCAGTGAAAAAACAAAAATTGGACAACAATCAAAGTGGGAGTGCACTTTTGCTAGCCACTTTATATACATCCAAGTATTTTTAATTGTAAATAGGTACTGAGGCTTAACATTATTGATGTTGTATTTAACACACAGGTGTGTCTTTTAACTGAATCAATTAAAAATTATGTTTTTAACCAATGTGTTTACACCAATTTTGGTGAGGTCATAGATCACATGGTTGTTAACTCTTGCATAAATGGTGGTTACTATGAAGTGCCTCTGTTTGCCTTTGAGAAAGAACTAAAAGGTTCAAAACATGTTAGGCACAGACATGTGTTTGCATCTGTATGAAATAAATGTGATGTGAGAAATCATTTTGGTCTCCAGTGTTCCTCTTATGGAGTTGGTGAGTGCTCTTAATTGTTGGGATATGGACTATGATGTATGTTTATAGAAGCACCACTATTCCTAGTGCACACTCTGTGGTTGCGATGGCTCATATTCTACCCTATACACCTTTGGTAGTGATACAGATATTGATCAGACCAGAACAAATACTGGGAACAATTTTTTAGAAAAAGGGTCTTACAGGGGCAGAGGCAGACAGAATTTTCAAGGCAGGAACAGAAGGGGCTACCAGTTTACAAGTACAGACATAGAAAAATAATGAAAAATAGACCCAAAGGAAGGAGGGTCAAGAACAGGGAGAACAGAAGAAAGTACAGAATTACTAGGAAAAAAAAGAGACATACAGAAAGAACAGGTCACACAAGTCACAACGAGCTCACAACAGAAAGTGTAATCTTCAATTTATCAAAGAGGGATTTAAGTTCTGTGGAGATCCAGTTATTAGGAAGAGGCTTATCTTTCTGCCTACATGAAAAAAAAACTGAATTTGAAGTGAGACTGGAATTAAACCGATTTTACAGAAAACTAAGACTCAGATATTTTTTTTGATGGTATAATCAGGCACAAAATGAAAAGCAAAACATTCTGGCCCAGATATTCAAACTGCGCCCAAAAAGTGCACAATAGCGGGAGCAAGCACAAGTCTATTGCGCCCATGCGCAAGAGACACGATATTCAAAAACGGAGCAGACCAAATTGCGCCTACAGCCGACGACTGAATATTGCACCACCTGCACCATAGCGCAACTAGGGAGGGGAAGCTGAGCACTTCTGATGCGCCATAGCACAACAAGGGATGTTCAGCTGAGCAGTACAGAGGTGCCATAGCACAACCAGGGAGACCCCCAGCTGCAGAGCAATGTAACAGCACAATCAGAGAGGTAGAGGCCCACCACCCATGCCACAGATGGGCACAGGAACACACAGCAGAACAGACATCGTCCCCACACACCCCAAGCACAGAACAACTGGGGGAGGGCTGGAATAACCACTGGCCCATGGAGACCAGCAACCAACCCACAGCCCAGCCATGGTGCCCCATCACACCTACTGGCAAGCTGTGACTGGCACACAAGGAGGGTAGACAACCCCGTGCCACACCATCCCCCCAGTGCAGCGCACATCCTGCACCATGACCCCCAGACACCCCCCATGAGCAGTGACCACCATTGCAGGAAACCCCAAGCATGCCACCACCCCCACTGTGTCAATGCAACCCTGTGCACCACAGAACCATGCAGGCCAGCCCCACCATAAGCCCCCATCAGTGAGTTGCAGCACATGGCAATGCAACAACAGCAGACATGTTGCCACCATGCACAGTCCCCCTGAGGTACTGCTGAGAGACTGACCATGCATCGGCACAAGAGGTACCCCACACAGGACAAGGCATGCCCTTGACACCACCATCAGTGGTACAGCACCCTACACAGTATTCCAGTGACACACCCCGACCCACCACTGGCCACAACAGCCAGCACAGACACCCACAGTGGTGCATGGAAGTATGCACCACACCGGATGCCACACAGTGTATGGACAGACACCCACCCATACCCAAGGGCACACCAACACAGGGACACAGTGGTAAGGAAACCAAGCCCCCATTGTGGGCCCATGTAAGCCATGTACATACAACCCGCAGTCCTTCATGGCACTGGAGTGCCAGCCACCCTGCGCAGGCACTGTGGACCCGTACACCACCAGTAGTCGCCTGGAGCACAAGCCATAGACAGTGGGGCACATCCCCTGCAACACACACAAGGCACAGCATGGAGGTGGGACAATGACTGTGGTGTCCACAGTGCCACCTGAGCCAGGTATGCACCACACCAGTGATGGGGCAACCCAGCAAAGTGGCGGGTACAGTGGCCGCCCTGCAGGGACTGCCACCACTGACATGCCAGCGGACTGTGCGAGTCACAGACATGCATGTGTGTCAGCTGCACAGGCCATGAACTGGCCGATGTGTGTGCTATGGACACAGAGCACGCGCCATGGACCACTGCACCCAGTCATCCAGTGCACAGGGAACAACACACACACACCACAGACACTGACTGATAGCTACCCCCACACCATAGTCACCTCCACATGGACACACACACATACCCATGACTGCACCACCCCTGACGCCATGCACACCACTGCAGCTGAGCACCTATAGCCTGCTGCAAATCAGAGACCACCACAGTATTCATATCAAAATCAAATGTATTGAAAAAAATATAACAAGAATAAAAACTATATACAAGCTTGGGGGGGCCACAAACAAGGTGGGGGTGGGTAGGGGGAAGGGGTGGACAAATGGGATGGAATAGAAGGGGTGTGAGGGTGGGTCCAGGGGGGTATGGGAAGTCAGGGACTGAGGGATTCCTATCGGGACCGCCGTTCATGACTTCGTGACTTCTGGCCTCTGTGCCTCCTCAGCACCCCTGTCATGTCCAGCCTCCTCAGAATGTCCAGGGATTCCTGGGCCAGCTGTAGGATCTCCCTCACGGTGTCCCATATGTCCCTGAGATGGCAGGTATCTAGGACAAGGGAGCACAGTCAATAGGTGTGAATGCACAACCCCATACAGCCCGCCCACTGTGCATGGCATACGGACATGGGACATACCACTGTGATGGTGTGTGACCACCCGCAGTAATCACGTCCACAGGACCTGTCCACCCAGGCACATACAGCTATGCAGAACGCTGCACATACTCACCAGCCAAGTCACACACAGCACCAAGTGGCCATTTAGTGACATGACTATGTGGTGCAAAGGCAGTGGCACAGCCATGCACCTGGTGCACGCATGGACCACCAGTGACACACAACCAGACATGCATTGCCACTGGACAGTGTTGACTGTAACAAGTTGCGTGCATGGCAGTGGTGTCAATGAATGGTGGCCATGCCCCGCTGCCCACCCTGTCACACAGCATGCAATAGTAATCATGGATGTATGGCATTCACCCTCATCGAGCCAGTCAGGTGGGGCGGTGATGGCCCTCGCCCCGCCTGGCTGCACTGTCCTCCCCCCTCCACCGCTCTTCCCGCAATCTGCGGAGTTCGCCGGGCCTGTGTGGAAAAAAAGAATAGAAGAACATCAGTACATTCCCGAAGCAAAGTCCCCCTGCCCCAAGGTGTGTGCCCTCCCACCCAGCCGGACCCACCCACCTCACACCCGTGAACATCGCCACAGCCAACCCCATACAGTCCCTCCCCTATGTGCTGGACACATACAACACTGTGACACATATGGATGATAAAAGTGTGTTGATGGAACCCCTACTTGGACGTGGCACTGTGCCCCTCCTGGCACGTGCCCGCAGTTGGGCCAGTAGCTCTGGCTCCCTCCTCCACAGGTCACCATAGTGGTGCCTGCACTGCTCCGCACTCCACCTTCATCCGGTGGCCTCTTCCAGGGCAGTGGCCACCTCCTGCCACACCTGGGTCCTGGCCCTGTCCAGGTGAGCCTCCCCGGAAGAGAGGCCCACAGTGTGGCTCCACAATTGCCACCAGATTGGTGAGCTCAATTGCTGTCCACTGTGCTGCCCATCTGCGCGCCATCCTAGCAGCTATAGTAGGCAATATGGTGCTCTGCAGCGTGGCTCCCCACGTGCAGATGCTGCACGGTACAGCGCTGCCATTCCCTTTCGTTCTGTTACCAAACAGCTCGATAGAGATGCACCCATGCCTGACGCATGGTGCCTAGGGGGCAAAGGTCAGGCACAGGGTCAAGGGTCTCTGGCGCATGGCCACACACAGCGCCATCAGAAGACAATGCATGTAGTGCGATTGGCTGCCTGTGTGCCAGCGCCATAGAGGACTACCGAGCAGTTTGGCCAGTGTGCCTATAATGGCCCAGTGCCAAAGCGCCATGTAGTGACCATCACTATAGTGCCACTGGCACAATGGTGGCCATGCCCTGCATTGCCTACCGCACACAGCACATCATCAGCATGGCAGATGCCTGTGTCAGCAACCCGGGCATGCGCGGTGAGGTGTACTACGCATGTCACAGGACTGTGCCATTGGCTCAGCACGTTCAACACAATTGCGCAAAGTGCAACAGCGCGATATTCAGCCGTCATATGCAAATCATCTAATCAGCCATTCAATGGTGCAGCACTGCAATTTGCATCTACTTAAAGTTGCTCCTTGCCTCATTTGCATGGATTACGCTATAAACGTACGACAATGTGCTGCAGCGGCCATAGTCAGTTACTGCAGTTTATTGGTGAGTTGCATGCTGTTTGGGAGTGTGGACTGTGGATTCAGGGACATGCATGGGACTGCACAGTCACAGGTAACAACTGCCATTCTTACAGGCTACATAATGACTGAGCAGGTTGTTGGAGAGGAGGAAAACAGTGGTGGGAGGAGAGGAGGCCGAACTTTACAAAGGCTGAAACCGAGGCCCTGTTCGAGGCCTGCCTGGATCAGGAGCCACTTCTCAGTGGATGGCAGGGAACCCCGCAAGCCCATGTTGCTGCATGGGAGGAGGTGGCATGTGCCGTGAACCTGCATGGCGGCCACCAGCGCTCCATGCAGGAGTGTAAGAAGAAGATGGGCATGGATAGGAGGAGAGTAAAGGAAAAGGTGGCTGCCATCAGGGCAGCACGTGCTGCAACAGGTGGGGACAGCCGGAGGTGGTACAGCTGACCCCAGCGGAGGAGAGGCTTGCTGGAAGCATGCAGCGTAGTGCCATTGAGGGTGTTCCAGGTGGTGGTTTCCAGATGGGTGGTGGCCCATCACTGCATGTTAAGTCATGGTCTGTCTATGGGGGGCAGTGTAGGTCACACGCAGTAACGCAACTTTGCTTTCCCTTACAGATCCTGAGCATCTGCATGGGTCAGCGGTGGTGGGCCTGTCCACTGCGGACAGTCAGATGGAGTCGGAGGTGGGACCATCCACCTCCACAGGTATATGTGGATCATTGTGACAGTGGGGCCACCTGGCTGTCCACACTGATATCATTGTAACAGGTGTGGAGGAAGCCCTGCCTGTGTCCCAGCATGCTGGTGTCCATGGATGCCAGAACGCTGTGGCTGTGGCCGGGGCAGAGTCCAGCACCAGTGATGATGACACGACCATCATGGGCAGTGACACATGTGTGCCACGGGATGGCCACACAGCAGGGCAATTCGTGCCCATGGCTGTGGGTGGTGCCGCCGTGGAGGCCTGCATGTCAGCACAGTCCCAGGCTGTGCCTGTCAGCACCAGTGGAGCAGCACTGGTGTCTGTTCAGAACAGTGGGACTGTTGCAGGCACTGTGGCGGCACCACTGAGCGCTGGGGTGCGGCAGCCAGAGGAGCAGCATCAGCAGTCGCCCAATGGGTTTGGGATTACAGGGTTCAGTGGAGGCATCTGTGCACCACCTGTGGACATGCCCAGACCTGGTTCTGGTGCGCAGCACCCACCCTCAAGGGGTGCTGAACATTGGGGCCTTGCACACCCTGAGGGACAGGATGCCGAGGAGGCTGATGACCTCTTGGATGAGCACACCTGCCTACTGCGAGCATCAGTCCAGCAGCAGATGTGGCTTGCGACATCTGTGGATGCACTGCTTGTGGCTCTGGAGCGGGTAGAGGAACGTCGCAGCAGGGACACCACACTGATCCTGGCAGGGATGGACCATTTGGGGGAGGATGTGACCACTGCCATTGACAGGCATGCACAGGCATTCATTGCTGTCATGGTCACAATGGGCACACAGTCAGGTGCCCATGCATTGCGGACACCACGCAGTGCACTATCCACCCCCCATTCCTGGCATCGTGCGACTCTCACCCTGTCGATGTCGGGTTCAGCTGTGGGCATCCCGAGCACTCCTGGTGCAGGCATGTTTGGTGTGCTGCAGACCCCTACGCGAGCATGGTCACGTTCACGCAGTGGAACCCCTGGGGGACCATCAGTGCCACCCCATGAGGCCAGTGGTCAGCCTGCCAGTGCTGGCGGGGTCTTGGCGGGGCCACCCATGCATCCATGGTGGCCGTGGCACTGTACCACATGACTGACCTGTCTCCCAGCATGGCTACTGTCTGGTGCTGCCCTGTGTGCATTGTGTGTTTCAGTGGGCAGTGCATGGGTGGGTACCCGGCCCTGCACACGGACACACAGTCCACCTGCACACCCTCCCAGCTGCTGTCCGCAGTTGCGTATGCATGAAGATGCCTGCACTGTGCTTTACACCAATGTGCAATGGTGCTCAGCATCTGACGCACGCATATGGACAGGCAGTGTGGGCATGGTGGCCTGTGGACATGTGTGTTGCTAGGGTGTGCATTCTGGGTCGGTGTGCCTTCTGCCCTCTGTGCAAGTTTGTTGCATTGTGTGTGAGCATGTGTGTGTGTCCTTCGGTGTGGCATGTTAATCCTCACCCATCCCTGGTTGTATGTGTGCTTCTGTGCCCAGCCACTTCCCTTGAGGCATGCACCCCTGGTGTGTGTCCATGCGTGATTGTGGGTTGTGCCTTGGCCACTGGTGGTTGCACATGGCCCCATGACTTACCTGGGTTGGCTGAAGTGCTCATCTGTGATGGTGTCCTGGTGCAGCTGTGCCAGCCAGAGCAGTCGGGGGTCCCGTCGGCCAAGGGGGGTCTGCCCATCACCATAGTCACCAGCGTCCCCATCGTTCCCATCGCTGTCCCCATCTTTGACTTGTACGGCTATCCCACATTCGTTGGCCATGTTGTGCAGGATGCAACAGGCCAGGAATATCCTGCAGGCCTTTGAGGGGCTGTACTATAGGGCACCGCCAGAGGTGTCCAGGTAAAGGAAACGTGCCTTCAGCATCCCAAACACCCGCTCAATGACATTACATGTGGTGGCGTGTGCCTCACTGTAGCGTTGCTGCGATGGAGTCGATTGCCGCTGGTAGGGTGTGAGCAGCCAGGGACGGAGTGGGTATCCACTGTCACCTGTGTGTAGAGGTCGGAGGTTAGTTTTGTGATCAACATCGCCCTGCCCCAGGCCATGTAGGCCACTACCCATGCCACCTCTGGCCATCCCCCCCAGGCCCTATGATTGTCCATGTGGTTTGCATACTCACCCAGTGGGTGTCCAGTGGGGATGTCCCCGCTCTCGAATCTGTGGCACAGTGCTGACTGGTGCCAGATGAAAGAATCGTGTGCTCCCACAGGGTGCATGGCACAGGCATTGATGATGCGCCCCCTGGCATCGCACACCACCTGGCAGTTGATGCTGGCATAACTCTTGTGATTTATGTATGCAGCCCCCTCTGGGCCAGGTGGTGTGCCTATGGCCACATGGGTGCAGTCTATTGCCCCTAGCTCATCAGGCATACATGCTACCCTGTGGAACTCCTGTATGTTGGCTGTGCACTCCACCACTGTGTTGGGGAAATGGATGTACTCCACAGCATGTGGCAGCAGTGTGCTGAGGAATTGAGTGAGGAGGCATGACGTGGCCAACTGGGTTATGCCTGTGGTGTCCCCTGTTGGTCTCTGGAAGGTACCCGTGGCAAGCAAGCACGTGCAAGCTGTTACCTTAGTCTCCACTGACAGGGCATGGCTCCGTCGTGTGGGTGCCTGCATCACATCACTGCACAGCTCACAGAGCCACCTCAGAATTGCCCTATTCAGGTGGTACCGGCCCACAATCTCAGCATCAGTGTACAGCTCAAAGCTGGTGCAGGTTCGGTACTGCCTGTTGGGGGCATACCGCTGACGGGCACTTCCACGGCCACACCCCCCTGCCGCCCACCTTCTCACCCCCCTCATTACGGCCTCCATGTGGATGGTGACACTGGCCATGTCCCTGGCTTGTGTTCGCCCCCCCTGGCAACTGTTACTGTATTCCTCCCGCTGTCCTGGCTGCTACCTCCCCTGCACCGGGTACACCTGCCTGTGCTGTCCTCTGTGCTGTGTGGCTCTCCACACCTTCCCTGTGCCTGGTTGTTCAGACTGCCCTTTCCCTGGCCTGCCCTGTTTGTTCCTTCTGCCCTGTCTGTCTGCCTCTGCTTCTGACACATGTGGCTTCCCTGTAGCGTTCTTGCACCTCTCCCTTGCTCCTTTTTATTTTGGCTCATTTCCGCTATGGCGTAACTATCTCTTGCTCCACTATTGCACATGGCGCAACTCGTTGAATATCACACTGCACCATTTATGCATAGTTCCTCCCCCTTCGGTTGTGCATGCCTTCATTATCATTGCGCTGTTGCTCAGCATGATTTCGGGGGCGCAACTGCCTCCTGCTGAATATCTCACAATGGCGCAATTTTGGACTTGCGCAGGTGCAACCCTATTGCGCATGGTTCAACTCTTTTGAATATCTGGGCCTCTGAGTCAGAAATTGAAACTTAAATCACAGTCTGTGCCCCCTGGTAATGTTCCACACTCTATTGAAACATATATGGCACTAGTGAATAAGGATATTGATAACCTTTTGAAACAGGCACGGGACATGGACCATAGAAGCAGGTTTAACTTTTTTCCAGCAGAATTTGCAGCCCTCAGAACGTTTGAGAATGATAATTCCATTAAAATGAAGAAAGCAGACAGAGGAGCTGTTGTGTCAGAGGATTGTAAAGTTTATGCTGAAAAGTGCAGAAATTTACTTGCAGACAAAAACAATTGCCTGAAAATAGTTAAAGACCAAACTTTAGACATTAGGAGCCAGATATTCAAAACTTTACCCCGGGGCTAAATTAACACTTCCCGGTGTGCTAAATTAGCCCAGAACCAATAGCCCGCTGTATTCAAAAGGGATAGCCCTGGTGCTAAACCTGCTGAATATCGCATGCTAAGGAAGCTGGGAAAACTGGGCTGGAAGTGCAGTGCAAAATTAGCCCAGCAATATGACAGCTCTGAATATAGCAACCAGGAAGTGCAAATCACAACAGCATCCCAGTTCACAGCAACGTGAAGGAAGGTAGAGGTGAACTATGTAGCCAATATGTGTGCTAGCAAGGAGTGGAGTCAATAAAGCTGCAAGCAGCAGTGCATGTGAAATTACATTGTGCAGAAATGTACAATGTTTTTGAAATGTTTGCATGGCGCAAACACATTTGCGCAGGTTTAGCATGAAGCTAAGCCATTTGCCCAGTGCAATTATGTTTGTCCGGGGCAAAACTTTGGCACATTCAAAAGTGACATGCAAATGAGCCTACTTAGGTAGTCTGTGGGCAAACATCCAGACTAGCATCTCATTATGACCTGATTTGCATGCTGTTTGCCCAGCGCTATTGCAGGGTCCCACAACTCCACCTGTAGGTCAGCTGGAAGTCCAGGGGCTGGCTGGGTCTGCCCACAGCTCCACTTGTAGGTCAGTCTGGCAGTGCATGGGGGTAGCTGCAGGCTACATTTGTACAGTACAGCATAGAATAGTGTGCCCCAGGAGACTACACAGCACAGGCACAGGTGGTGGCGCTGCATGCAATTGTCAAACTGTAGTTCATGCTACTGTGCACAGCAGACACTACAATAGCAAAGGGGTCAGTAGTGTGAGGGACACAGCAATGCCTATGGTGTGTAAGGCAGTAATGGCCACTGCACTCTACATTGTGACAGGCCCAAGTTGCAAGTGTGTACTGACCGTGGACATTGCTGTTATGCTGTTGTGTGACCCACAGATGCTGCACCACTGGCATGGGATGCTCACAGTGACATATACACGGTTGGCTGTGTGTGCTGTGGTATCTGTACAGATGTGCGGTATGTGGCTGGGGGGGCACATACCACCAGACAAGCAGACTGATGTTGGGGTATTCCCAGCACTGGCCCATGTGCACTGCATGGCTTGTCCCAGCCTTGGGGCTGCACCCAGTCTGTGATGCAGCCTGGCCACTTGTACACCTTCCCTTCAACACCCTCCATGCCCACATTGCTGCATGTGTGTGCTGGCGTCTGTTGGTGTCCACCGAAGGGTGGTCTGCAGGTGTGTGCTGTATGGCCACACCACCATGGTGTCCACTGGGAGCCGGGTCACCACTTACTGCCTGGCATGGTTGGGATTGGTGGCAGATGATGGCTTCATAGGGATGCCATATGTGATCAGCATGTTTCTTCTCTGTCTGGCTTATTTTTATGTTTCATACTTACTGGTTAGGGTCACGCAAAGCCACTGGAAAGTCACACAAAGCCACTAAGTTGCATAAAGCTGGTTTGCCCAGAGTTAAGACTACCTTTTCTTGGGTGGTAATTTGCAGCATGCAAAGTATTGTGCTAAGTCACGCAAAAACACTTTGCACGGCGCTATTCGCTGAATATAGCATTGTGCCTGTATTCATGTACATGACCCGTCAGTTTGCCCCTTGCATACATTATAGTTTTGACTAGTGCTAATGCAGTCTGCACACGCTATTTGACCTTTTGAATATAGCAGACCCGTGCTAACCCAGTGATAACCCTGCCCAAATTGTTTGCACCCACTGCAAAGTTTTGAATATCTGGCCCTAAGAATCTTATAGAGGGAATTTTAGATCGAGCTTTGGAAAATGGTTGGAATACAGACTGGGAAAAGGGCACTTTACTTAAACAACACCCTTTAACTCCAGTGTTTTATACATTACCCAAGAGTCATAAAGATCCAATTCACCCCCAGGTAGACCTATAGTCTCAGGGGTAGGATCGACACTAGAACCACTTTCGGTATATGTATATCACTATGTTAGGGATTTGGTGGAACAACCTAGGTCATATCTTAGAGACAGCACACACGTTATCAAAATTGTAGAGGAACTTCATTGAAATGTACCGAACTTAGAACAGATCCTATTGATTACATGGAATGTAAGGGATCTGTATACATCAGTCCCCCATACTTAGGATACAATAGCTTGAGGTCCAACTTGGAAGAGAATAGAACAGATACAAAACCATTCAATGTTTTGTTAATTAGACTAGCAGAACTGGTTCTTACACAGAACTATTTTAGATTCAAAAAAGAATATTGTGTTCAAATCAAGGGCACAGCTATGGGGTCCAGCATGGCCCATCATATGCGAATTTGTACGTGGATAGTTTTGAATCTGACTGTATCTATAACAATAATCCATTTTCTGAAAAGATGCTGCTGTGGAAACATTTTATAGATGACATTATAGTTATCTGGCAAGGTGCCAACACTGAACAAGAAGAAATTCACGACTGCATTAACAAAAAAACAGACCATTTGAAATGTGTAAAAAATCAAGACTTTAATACAATTCCTTTTTTGGGTCTGCTAATTTTTATGCAGGAAGGAAGACTTTGTACAAAACTATTTAGGAAAATAATGGACAGAAACACTATCTTGGAGACAAATGGTTTTCACCCTAAGGCACTGAAGAACTCGAGTTCTTTTAGTCAACTGTTAAGTGCTAAAAGAAACCGTAGTTTGAATACAGACCTCATAGATGCTACAGATAAGATGGAAAGGATTTTTTTACAGAGGAGAATATTCACAAATGTTAAATAAACCAAAATTGAAAACTGATGAACGAGAAAGAAATGATAGCTTGTTAAAGGAATGAAGAACCAGCAATGCCTGGAGAAAATGATTCTTTTCACAGTAAAATTCGATGGTGACTTTTACGAACATAAGAAAGTTGCCAGCAGCAAAAGGCCATCGTGGTCCATCTAGGCTGCTCAAGACTGCAGCTAGTTCACTATTCAGCAGCTGCCGCGCCACCCTTCCCTCCCTGTACCCTCCCATTTGTCCTGTCCCACCCCTTCTTGAAGCATTCCGTTGTGTTACATGCCACCACCTCAGCCAGTAGTGCATTCCACTGTGCCACCACCCTCTCCATAAAGAAATGCCTCCTCACCTCCCTCCTTTATCTACCCCCCCAAACTCAAGTCATGGCCTCTAGTGTCTCTCCCCACCCTCCTCCTGAAGAGACCCTCTGGGTCTGTTGTGATTATCCCTTTCATGTATTTAAAGGTCTCAATCATGTCCCCCCGTCCCTCCCCTCATCCAGTGTGTACATGTGTAACTCTCTTAGTCTGACCTCATATGGCAATTCCTCCAAGCCCTGAATCATCTTTGTTGTCCTACGCTGCACCCCCTCCAGCAGCTTAATGTCCTTTTGTAGGTATGGGCACCAGTACTGCATGCAGTATTCCAGATTAGGTCTAACCAATGATCTGTATAATGGTAGAATAGCCTCCCTTCTTCTCGAGATAATGCTCCTTGCAATGCACCCCAGCATTTTGTTGGCCATTGCTGCTGCTTTTCTGCATTGCGCGGAATTGTTCATTGCTTCCATGATGAGCACCCCCAGATCCTTCCTCTCTTCTGTTACCTCCAGTCGCAACCCCCCCCCCCCAGATTGTAGCTTCTCCTCTGATTTTTTTTTTCGAAGTGCCGTACCTTGCATTTTTTTGCATTGAACCCCACCTGCCATCTGTCAGACCATGCCTCTAACCTTGCCAGATCCTCCTGTAGCCCTCACCACCCATGCTGGTCATCCACCACTGCTCCCATCTTGGTGTCATCTGCAGATATGCTGATTTTGCTGTTGATACCCTCCGAGATGTCTGCAATAAATATGCCAAACAGCACTGGGCCCAACACCGATCCCTCTGGAACACTACTTGTCACAGGCTTAGGGGATGAGTATTCCCCACCTACCAGCACCCTCTGCTGCCTATGTTTTAGTCAGTTCTCCACCCACCCCACCAGTTTTGCTCCTGCCCCTGTGCCCCATAGCTTGCTTCTAAGTCTCCCATTCAGTACTGAATCGAAGGCCTTACTGAAGTCTAGGTACAGGACATCCACTGCATGGCCCCTGTCAATTTGCTTAGTCACCCAGTCATAGTATTCCACCAGGTTTGTCTGGCATGACCTGCCCTTGACAAAGCTATGCTTCCTCCCATCCTGCACCCCATTCACTTCCAATAATGCCACTAGCCTCTCCTTTAGGATGTTCTCCATTAGCTTCCCCACTATGGACATTAGACTTACTGGCCTATAGTTTGATGGTTCATCCTCAGATCCACTCTTGTGGAGTGGAACCTGTGAGCCAGTCTCCAGTCATGGGGTACACATCCTTTGTCTAGAGATGAATTAAATAATTCTGCCAAGGGTCCTGCCAGGACTTCTGCCTGCTCCTTCAGCACTCTTGGATGTACTCCATCTGGTCCTGGTGCCTTGTCCACCCTCAATGCCCTTAACCCCTCCAGAACCCTCCACACTGTGATTTCTCCATCCATCATCCCCCCATCTGTTTCTATCCTCCCTCTTACTATGGGTATCACCCCCTTCCTTTCTTTCATAAAAACTGAACAGAAGTAGTCGTTGAGCACTTCTGCCTTTTCACTCCCCTCTTCCGCCCATCCCCCCTCCTTCTCAATTCTTACAATTTGGTCCTTACAGCTTCTTTTCTCCCTGATGTATCTAAAGAAGTCTTTTCCCCCTTTTTTTATGCCCTGCACCAGCATAAATTCTCTTGCTGCCTTGGCTGCCCTTACCCCCCTGGTCACTTCCTTTGCTTCTTGCAAATATTCCTCCCTATCTTCCTTCCTCCCCAATTTTCTGTATCTCCTGTAAGCTGCCCTTTTCCTCCTCACCCTGTCTAACATCCCTTTGCTTATCTAGTAGGGTTTCTTTCCCCTAACCTTCTTAGTCTGGGCACTGCATCAAGTTTCTGTTGCCTCCACTATCCCCTGTTTTATCAGTTCCCACCTTTGTTGTGTGTCCATGCCCGGTTGAGTTTTGCACAGGAACCCCTGTACCACTTCCCTCATCATCTTAAAGTTGGTGTTCCTGAAATTCAGCACCCTTCTGCCAGATGCCCACCTCTCTTTAGCCATCAGTAACGGGAACCATACTGTCCGGTGGTCACTCCCCCAGTTGTTCCTCCACCCTCACATCCTCACCCACTCCCCATTTGTAAGTATGAGGTCAAGGGTGTTCCTTTCCCTAGTTGATTCCTTGACCAGCTGTACTAGAAAGCTTTCCTGGAAGGCATCCAGCATTACCTGCTCCCTTCTGTTCTTTGTGGTAGGTGTGTCCCACTCCACCCCAGGAGGTTAATGTCCCTTACTATCACCATCTCCCCCTTCCCACAGTTCCTCCTGATCTGTTCTGCCAGTACCCTGTCTATCCCTTCAGACTGAAAGGGTGGCCTGTATACCACCCCCAGTCTTAGTGATCTATTTTTGGGATCCTGTAGTTGCACCTATAGTACAGTGCTTCTGTATCTCCCTCGTCTCCCTCCTCCCTTACACATTTTAATCCCTCCTTTATGTACTGCGCCAACCCCCTCTCCCCCTTTCCCTTTTCCCTATCCTTCTGGTGTAATCTGTACCCTGGAATAGTCATGTCCCAGTCATGAGTTTTGGTGGCCTGTGTCTCAGTTATAGCCACCAAGTCCACTCCCCCCCTCCTCCAGGAGAGCCTGTAGTTCCGCCCCCTTATTCCCCAGACTCCTAGCATTTGGTGTTACCACCCTCCAAACCTTGTCTCTACCCTCCTCCCCCTGCCTCTCTCCCCTTATGTCCATTCCCTTTGCAGATGCATTCCTCCTTACCTTGCTATCATGGGGGGTAAGCACATTTGGTTTCACATCACTAGGCCTCTGAACTCCTCTATCCATCCTGCTACCCCCACCCTAGTTTAAATGCGCCTCAATGTACTTCCCATCCTTGCCTTCAGTACATTTATTTTTTCCTTTCTCATTTAGGTGCAGTCTATCTTTTGCATACAGATTGCTGTTCTCCCAGGTCCTCCCCCCACCCCACCCTCCTACCAGCCCATACCCCTTTTCCCGACATAGGCTCCCTGCCATTTAAAGTCTCGAATTCTCCCTTTTCTTGCCATACTTGCCCTGGGAATGGGAAGTTCCTCTGAGAAGGTGTCAGATCAGCCCTCTCCCTCACACAGAGGTCCCAGTTCCTCAAACCTCCTCTTTACCTCCTCTACTGTCCCAGCAGCCAGGTAATTCATCCCCAGGTGTATTATCAGGTGAGGCCTTTCCCTTCCCTTCCCCTGCTTGCATACCTTAGCACAGATTGCCCCACCCTTGCGGCCTTCATTCCTGGCATGGCTTCCACCCATATTCTACTATGCCTCTCCCCTTTGCTGCCCCACCTGACCCCTCTTAGTATGGCGTCCCCCAACAGCAAGACACTTCCCTTCTCCCCCTCCTCATCTTCCCCCTTCTCCTCTCCTTCATCCACCTGCACAATGTTCCCTCCTATTGTTGCTGTTTCTCCCCCATGTTCTCTGCTGTACTCAACCCTTCTTGCCCCAATTCAACTATTTCTCCATCAACCACCCCAGCCATTTTGTACCCATGGACCACACCTCCCCTTCCTCCTTCCCCTCCTTTGACCCCTCTATTATAGGTCGGCCCCCGTCTGAACTTACTGTGTTACCATCTTCCCTGCACTCCTTTTATTCTCCTTGCACATTTGTTTCCTGTACATGTGTCACCTTCCCTGCCCCTTTGTCCTGACCACCCCCATCTCTCTTATCTCTCCCATCTTTTTTTCTTTTCCTGGATTTGTTTTGTGCCTTCCAGATTCCCTTCTCCTTCCGATCTAATATGCCCCTTCATCATCTTTGACACTTCCACCATTAGCCTTATTACTTCTTTCTCTAGCCTCCCCAGTCTTATACAGACTGGGCACCCCCCACTGTCCTCCACAGAATGTCCATGACTACTGCCCCTCCACAGTTATTACATCCCACGATCCTTCCTCCCCTGTGATTTTTGTTCCCCCCTTCCCTGATTCCTTTGTCCCCCTTCCCTCTACTGACCCTCATTCCAGTCTGCTCCACTACCTTGTCCCCTTCCCAGACTTCACCAATCTGTTGCCCTGGTCCCATTACCCCCTTCTTCTTCTTTGTTCCCTCTGCTCCATTCTCCCTCTCACGGTTCCTATTCTTTCTGTCTTGCTCCTGTCTGTTGGCAGCACGATTTCCCTTATTTTGTAATCCCTCTACCCTGTGGTGTGTGGCTGTGTTGTGTACGGAAATAAGATGGCTAACAGTGTGTGTATGCAGTCAGCAGGTACCGTATGATGTCACAGGCTACCAGTATAAAGGAAGTGATGTCTCACAATATAAAGAAGGTGTTTTCTAAACATCGTCATGTACTTAAGGCCACAGAAATAGAAGAAAGGATTTTTGCTTCTGAACCACTAGTGGCAGCAAAGAAAGTTAAAGCTATACAGGACAAAATTGTACACACAGACCACAGAACCCCTACACAAAGAAAAAAATGGTTTATTTGCCAGTGCAGATTTTAAGGGAAACTTTCCATGTGGCAGATGTACACATTGTAATAATGCTCAAAGATTGTAAAATATCAGGACTATCTCAATAGACAAAGACATAGTGATAAGGGAATTCATTACCTGTCAAACAACAGGGGTGGTTTATGGCATCACATGCCCCTGTGATCTAATTTATATAGGTAAAAAAGAAAGGCAACTTAAAACAACATTTGGGGAACATAAGGGGTATTTCAGGAGACAAGATGAAAATTCTCCTATAGCCAATCATTTCATGGAAGCAGTACACCAAATACCAACACTGAGATTTTTTTGGCAAAGAAAATGTAGAGGCAGATAAGAGAGGAGGAAACTATAGACAACAATTGCTGCTAAAAGAGGCATGTTACATAGATCTCTTCCTTTCAACTGTTCCCAGATATGGGCTAAACAATTGCATTGATTGGCAACCTATACTATAAAGACCACAAACTCTTCCTCAGTCTTTTTTCATACCAGATATGCCAGGGCATGTCTCTAATTTTCTTTTCTATTTATTTCTAATACCCCATGCCCCTGCCCATTAAATGTATGGTCTACACTATGTTAAGAAAAGGACATTATGATCTGTATGAATTTGACATTGGTAGTGAAATGCCCTTCAACTGTGTCTCTGGTGGATTAAGTATGCATGGTTATGAAATTTATTATCCGTTCACTTGAACAATGTTCTTTTAATTAAAATAATTGAAAATGGACACAACAATACCAGACGCCTACTATAGGTGCCGGTATAATTTGCAGGTCCAGCACACAGGCAGGCATTCCCGCACCTGCCCATGAATGCACTCTGCTGTGATTTTTCACATCACAGTAGGGCTTGCGTTGCTGTGCTGTTCTGGTATCTGCTCACTACACAAGAAGCTGCTTTACGACTAGTACTTTTGTTACTACATAATCTATCCAGGGGCAACATAAACTAGAGAGATTTTACAGGTATTTTTCAACAAAAATATTTTTAACAGAAGTGACATTGTGTTTTTCAATGAAAGTTTTCAGTTTGTTATGCAGTTATAATGCCGTTTATTGGTTTACCTAGAAAGGCTTACCTGAGATAAAGGAATTACCGTTTAAGACTACAAGCCCTACAATGACACTGTTAGTAAGACTGACACATCAGTAGTCTATTTTAAAGCCAAATGAATTAATTCAATACATTTTAAGTCATACAGATGTTTTAATCACTTTGAGAAGAAAAATGATTGAAATATGTTTTATAACCTTTAGAGCAGTAGGTCAGCAAAATGAACAGACAAGGAGAAAATATTCAGAATTACATCATTTAGGTGTTTAACATGTGTGTTAATACTCTGCTTTTTAGTATGAAATTATGGTACTGGGACTGTATTTACCCGTTACATGAATTTTATTCATTTATCTTTACTGTTTAGAACTAATGACCAGACTTCGTGAGGAAGGGGGATTTAATCTCCCTGAAATGTAGCATTTAAAATTCTGGAGGTTACTTTATATATAATTGAAATTATTCATTTTTTGGTGAGTGGACCTATTACTCCAAGCTGAGCTCCTATTGTAATTGCCATGATTGGTTTGGGTTTCTCCCGCTTTTGATTATTGTCCCATTTCTGTTTTTCACTGAGGTTGTATGAGCTGGAGCTTGGCTTTTGCCTATAGAGAATACCAGCTTGTTAAGCAATAAGACATGACCAAGGGTTATGTTAATGGTCTGTTAATCACCTTCTAAGGGTGTACTGTGGCGCAAGGTGTAGCTGAGTGCCACATGCCCCTACAAGGTGATTAACTGACCATTAACATAATCCCTGGGAGTGCCTTATTGCTATTATAATAAAAAAAAAAAAATGTTCTTAAACAGTGTTAAACCTTGCTCAGCATATGGTTAAGCTGTACATGTATGTTAATAAAAGATTAACATAAGGCTGTTAGAATGTTTGCAGCCAATCAGAAAGCTCCATTTCTCAGACCCTTTTTATAATCCTTAATAATGCTCTCCAGTACTTTACACACTATACCCCTGTGGCTGGGGCTGTTTGATAGTTTGGCTTAATGGGAGTTCCCCAGCAAATTAAATGTGGCACAGCTCCGATACCTTTCACTCTCCCCAAACACACTAATTGTAATATGATGGCATCAATAGATCACTCAGCACACAGAATGGCAGTTCATATGTGGTCCATTTACTAGAAGGATGAGGGGTCTTCACCAGTGTTTATTTTAAGCAGTTTCAATTCATTACAGTACTAGAGGAGATATTCACGCTCCAAAAATTCATCATCTGTCAGTTATCTGCATACAGCATTGCCCGAGTAATCTTGGAGCTACCTGCCCCTTCATACTGTTACATGGACTTTCCCATCCCTTTAAGACTATTGACCTGACTACAAGCCAGACAATCTGGGGATTAGTCTTACACAACCATCGGATACTATCTTTATAAACTATATGACTGAAGCTGCTAGTGTGTCAGAGAACATGCCAGCTGAGCTTACTGCCTTGCTCAGTGGTGCAGTACCTTGAACTAGACTGTTAGAAACTTAAGCCCCCATTATCTGTTGTAGTATACCTCAGTCTGAAGTCACAGACTGCTAAGGTTCTGACCTGTTGACCTGTCTTTTGGGGTCTCTCACCTGCTCACCCAGGTGAATGATGTAGACTGTTGACCACTTTCTTTAGGAAGAATATGATTAGCATATTGTGTTTTACCTTCAATGTTCACATCTCGAAGTAATTACCAATCC
The DNA here is from genome assembly GCA_016271365.2 of Neoceratodus forsteri. Taxonomy (NCBI): domain Eukaryota; kingdom Metazoa; phylum Chordata; order Ceratodontiformes; family Ceratodontidae; genus Neoceratodus; species Neoceratodus forsteri. The sequence goes on from CM057449.1 coordinate 984,939,323, forward strand.
AACCATCTGGGGTCCTTACTACCATCTCTAGGTATCCTATTCTTCAGGGAATCCCTGCAGGCTTGAAAGCCATTGATGCACACTCCTTCTGGGGGTACCCACCTGGACAACCCACTCTGACTCTGAGGCACTTTAGGTGCTCCAAACCTCAATAGCATCCCTGAGGGCTGAAGTGTGCCCAAGACACCCCACTTCAGGCATCCAGCCACTGTGCCAAGCCTGGCTGGACCCCTCTAGCTGCCTCAGTGCCCACACACACTTTTAATGGAAACCCTTGATCAGAAGCCTTGTACAGGAGCTCTATGACTTCCAAATGAATTCTTTTCCCACCCAAACCTCCTTTTTTCTTCCTATATCTAGTCTCCACCCCACCCACTATGGACAGAGCATGTAGTGCCAAGGCACCCTGTGTACTGATGGGCTCTGCTAGTAACAGCCCTATGCCTTGCCTGGGAGAGGGGTTATTTATTCTCAGAACTCAGGGGGTGCAACACCTATAGATACAGTACAGTACGTGGCTCTCTTCAAAGCTCTACTGATGTCATTGTCCACAACAAAGAAATCAAGATCAAAACATTACATTTTTTTCCACAGAAGTCACAGTATATGTAAGTGGCATACATTCTTAACATTTTCTCCACATACTATCCCACTAGATAAAACAATATGTCTGTCTTGAGTCCTCATGGATTCCCCTCACCGAGGAACCAGCGAACTTGTGATTCCAAATGGGAAGCTGGCAGATATGCCCATAAACTGGAATGGGCTAAGGGCCTTCTATCTGATAACCCTTCCTCACTATCCAGTTACCTTTATTGGACACAGACTCCCAATGAGTTAGCACCAAGGAGACTAGCTATGCCTCCATCAGATACAAAGTCCACACTTCCAGTCATCCTACCATGCGAGTCCTGCAGCACCTATGAGAGGGTGCTCCTTCAACTGACTCCTGGGCTACCAGCTGATCAGGATGCACACCCTGAACTATCACACCCACAAAGATCTACAAGGAAATCCCTTGAGTCATATCCCCACCAACTACTACATACTATGTCCTCCTTCTCTCACACCTAGTTTCTCTTTCTCTCTGTCTTTTTCTCTCTCCACTCCTTTCCTAAAATGGCACCAATACATCCCCTTATATATCATGACCAAGAGCACATGGTAGGAGCTGACTCTGGCCTAGATGTTAACCCTTAACTGGACAAATAGGATAAGGGGCAACCGATTCAATAGTGCCTGCTGGTGGTAGTGTAGCTATGGCCACATCTTTTAACATTTATTGACTGATAAATGTTTACCAAGAATGATGTATGATGGTAACAGCTTCAACCGATGTACACATACTGGGTATAAGAAATTTGTAAAACCTACAGTACCTTAAAAAACACCTTGCACATTTTAATGCATAATCAAACAAGTAGTAAATACTTTAAAATTCCCCCATAAGCAATTCCTTCCTTCAAACAAACCTATGTTACAGAAACAGAAATACAGATCTCCTAATACTAACACTCTGAACTCAGAGGTAACTTCTAAATACCATAGGACCCCATACAGTTGCACTGTGTGGTGGGAAAAACCTGGGTGCAACAGACCACCAACTGGGCTATCATACTTTTTTGCAATACACAATGCTAATGCCCTGTCACTAGGGAGAGGTGTCCCCCATGTGACAGTACCACATGGCATTATATGCTAATTTGCTTATCCAGATGTTAGTAAGTACATACAGGATGTGTAACATGATGGACTGTGACAGGCTACATGAATCTTTGCAGGGCGCAAGGTTATGGCCAGTGGGATAGGGGGAGATTATGTTGCTTTTAGGCAGATAAGAACAGGAACTAATGGCTCCTGCTTGGTCCTACCTTGTTATACAATGGCCCCAAAACTATTCCCTGAACAATATCTAGTCCCATGTGTCCAGTGGATCCTGTCTCCTTAGTTCTGTCCAGTGTTAGAGATCGGTGGCCCTGAGTGGTGCCTAATCCCTTCTCACAATGGAGTTTTGCAATAATTCCAGTCTGTAATCCAGCACCTTTATAGAAGTGCTTTTAACAGTTCTGTTGGTCTTGGGGATACTGTGGCTTGCAACCATGGGTACTGTGGCTGATGATTCACTAAGTATGTCACAGAAGCTCATTAGCATGCCTGCCCCCACATTTCTACCACTGCCCCTGCCCCTTTCACCATGCAGACACAATGCCTTCTCCCTGAGGGACTGGGCAGAGAAAGGCATATGACACCATTGCATATAGCACAGTGAGGTGCAATGCAGAACACTAGACAAGTGATAATTCTGACTGCTTTAGCCCAGAAACTGTGATCATGTATCAGGCCCAAATTTTTTAAACAGCACCAGTGATTGTCAGTCTTTAAACAGCATCATACAGGGACAGTGAAAATCACCAGAACATATACCTGCAAGGAACATTACCCCTACCAACTCACATACTGAAACCGATCTTAAAAGGATCATACAGGGACATGGCAAATCACTAGAATGAATACTTGCATGGAACATACTCAGTCCCCATATACTATAACTATCTCAGTTACTGAAACAGCTTTAACAGAATCATACAGAGATGCTGAAAATCAACAGAATGACTAACTGCATGAAATATTATTGCTCTTCCCCCACCATTTAACTAGCTCCCCTTGCTGAAACAGCTTTAAACAGGATTATACAGGGAAATCAAAAACCATCAGAATGAATACAACGGAGTCAGCCAGGGTGCAGCATAATCGCGTACAGTATTTCTTCAGAGTGCTGCAGTGTGCTGCAGGAAACAATACAATTCAATGCCAGTTTGCTTTCATGCATTTGTGTGATGTCTTTTACTGCACTGCATCCTGGCTGACTCCACTGCATTTTCATGAAACATTACCCTCTATATACTGTAACTCTCTCTTACTGGAATATCTTCCAGCAGGATCGTACAGGGACTTCAGGTGGTGCACAATTTGACTTCACAAGCGAAGTTGGTGCAAATTCAGGAACTTCGTACTTTGTGAAGACTTCGGAAGGTTTCTGAGTACCGCACCAACATCTCCTGCAGTTTTCACACTTTACACATGTATCTACCCCCCTCAGTGTCATGTGTACCACCACACCTCATGTTTTTTAAACTGAATACACCTACCCATCCTCCCACTGGCCCCCACGCCCCCCCATACCTAGCAAAGTTTCATAATAGAATAAACCGTCTGCCAGTTCCATTAACTTCACCCACTAAAGCAAGTTTTCACCCACATCATCCTTGTCCTTCTCTAGTTCTCATCACAGAACCCCCCTCTCTTTACCAAAATTTTTTTACAGACAGTATCCCCATCTTCCCTAAAGTCCCCAGACCTGTTTGCATGAATACAGCCTATAAAATATAAAATAGTGCCTATGCCCCAGTCTGCAAAAGTAAGTTCACCTTCACCTCCCTGACTCCCTGAACCCTACCAGCCAATTAGGTATTACTACTAGGACAGACATCACTCACCATTCATTCCAATCAGAGGCTTTGGAAAGTGAGGATGCACTTGCTGCAATGGTGATGATTTTCTTTTTTACAGTTTGTAATGGTCCAAACTGGGATTTGGTGGCATTAGGGGGAAGGAGTATTTGTTTGCAAGAGTGTGGTAAAGAAAGTGGGGTCTCTGTGATTAAACAAAAGGACAGATAAAGGGGAGAAAGGTGGGGGAGAACTTACTCTTGTTGGCTAGGACACACTCATTCTAATGGGGGACAGTTTTCTTTTACAGGTTGTATTCATGCAAACAGTTTGGGGGCTTTGGAGGGAAGGAAGGGGCACTGTCTGGCAAGAGGGTGCAAAGAGAGGGGAGTTTCTATTGTAAGAATAAGAGATGGGTAGGGGTAGGTGGGTGGGAATTTTCTTTACTGGGTGGAGGGATGGAACTGACAACTGGTTTACTATATTATGAGTTTTGTTAGTTACAGAGGGAGGAAGCTGGGGCCAGTAGGGGAATGGGTGGGGAGATTTAGTTTAAAAAACATATGGTATGGTTGGAGGGGGCGACACACAACACAGAGGATGAAGGGTGGATTTATTTTTATTTTTTTAAGTTTAAATTGTCACTGCCACTGTGTCTACTTCACATTGTATTTGTCAAGCAAAGAGCTACTTCATTCAATGAAGACCTGTGTACACTGGGCACTTTGCATTTCGCAAAGTTGTGAAACTTCTGGAAAAAAGTATTGCATGAAACAAAGTTTCCAAACTTTGCAGACATCTAACAGAAACACTGCAAATAAGCACAGTGAATTTCCACATGAAATTTATTTATTTATTTAGTTTTTGTTTGCCGGGTAAGTACACCAGACAAGTTTTATGCCTATTTTCAGGAACGACCCGGGAGAGTACAAAGGGTACAACAGGTACATTGATACAGTAATTGCTTCAGACGAATACATTCAGGTACAAAAACAGGAGAAAAGACAATTTTTACAGTTTTTACATTTACGTGGAAGGTACACCCAGATACAGTGCTGGGGCAAGGTATAAGTTAGAGATAAATTCAATGACCAACAGGGCTGGTGAGGATTATGAGCATAGTAAATATTACCCCCACTCCACCCCCCATATAACTAGCTCAATTGCTGAAACAGCTTTCAACAGGATCGTACAGGGACACGGCAAACCAGCAGAATGAATATCTACCTGAACTTTTACACCCCATATAACTAGCTAAATTGATGACACAGTTTTTGACTGGCTCATAGAGGGGCAATGCAAATCAGCAGAAGGAACAACTGCATGAACTATTTCACATTTGTTTACTGTTAACTAGCTCAATTGCTGGAACAGTTTTTAAGCAGCATAGAAACATAGAATTTGATGGCAGATAAAGACCACTTGGCCAACCCAATCTGCCCATTTTCCTTACCTAAATTATTACTGTACAACATACCGATTTTTCTCCCTCCCCTCTTCTGTTCCACTATGATTCCCGTGTGCCTATCATGGTAAAAACAAAGATACTTCCCAGCTCCCTGGAATGACTGTCAAGTGCCCTTGTAATTGATGGATCCTATCCAAAGTGAAGCAGGAACTGCCACCCTCCAAAACTTGCAGTATTATCAGCATCTTGAAAAATCAAACAAATTCACACCCTTGTGCCTATCCCATGCACTCTTGAACCCCACCATTGTTTTTGCCCCCACTACCTCTGCTGGAAGACTGTTCCTGAAATCCACCACTCTTTATGTGAAGAAGCATTTCCTCACATTTCTTCTGAATCTACCCCGCTCCAGCTTCATAGCATGTCCCTTGCTTATGAGCATCTTTTTTTTGGAAAATACTTCCATCCTGTGTCTTATTTACCCCCTTGAGGTATTTAAAGCTGTGTATCATATCCTTCTCCCTTCTCCCTTCTCTCTTCCAGGGTGTACATTTTGAGGTCCCTTATTCTCTCCTTGTAGGGCTTTTAATGCAGACCCTGCACCATTTTAGTTGCCCTCCTGTGGATTGCCTCCACTCTATCTATGTCTTTCCTCAGATGTGATCTTCAGAACTGGATACAGCGGGTGGAATCTTACCAGCAATCTATCCAGAGGCAATACCACCTCTTCCTTATTTCTGCTGGTGATGCCCATTCCTATGCATCCCAGCATTCCAATAGCCCTCCCAAATGAACTCTCACACTGTCTGACAAACTTTAGGTCATCAGATATTATAACCCCAGGCCTCTTCCCTGCTTTGTAGTCATCAATACAACTCCACCCATTTTGTACTCTGCCTATGGGTTTCTGTGCTCTAAGTACATCAATTTGCATTTTTTTGCATTGAAACCCAGCTGCCATATCCTTGACCACTTCTCTAGTTTTCTCAGGACTCTGTTCATCCTTTGCACAGCCCCTTGAGTGTCTACTCTATTGAGGATTTTGGTGTTATCTGCAAAGAGGCAGACCTTCCCTGCCAGCTGCTTTGCAATGTCACTTATAAAATCATTAAAGATGACTGGTCCCAGCACTGATCCCTGACACACCTCACTGGTCACCTTCCTTTCCTTAAAGTGAACTTTATTTACCACCACCCTCTGTTGCCTATCCCCTAACCAATTTCTTATCCAGTTTAACACCTTTGGAACCACTCCTGAACTACCCAGCTTGCCTGCTAGACTCCTGTGCAGAACAGTGTTGAAAGCCTTACTGAAATCTAGGTAGGCCATGTCCATCACTCCACCCTGCTCCAATTCCTTTGTCACCCAGTCAAAGAAATCTATCAGATTCGTTTGACATGACCTCCCCTCTGTGAACCCATGCTTCCTTGGTCTTGTAACTCACTGGATTCAAGATATTCCACAATTCTTTCCTTCAGCAGGGATTCCATTAATTTTCCTACTACCAATGTCAGGCTGACTAGCCAGTCATTGCCAGCCCCCTCCCTGCTACCACATTTGTGAAGTGGGACTCCATCTGTCCTCCTTCAGTTCTCCAGAACTACTCCTGTTTCCTGTGAGCTGTTAAATAGGTTTCTCAAAGGTGCAGCCAGTACCTTCCTCAGCTCCCTCAATGTCCTTCGATGCACTCCATCTGGCCCCTTTTCTTTGTCCACCTTCAAATTTGCGAGTCCCTTCAGGACTCGCTCTTCTGAAAATGGACTAGTGCCCACCTCCCTCCCTCCAATGCTTATGTTACTTTTTTGTGGCCCCTCCCCTATTCTTCCTTTGTGTGAATATGTTTAAGGTGTCTGCCTTCTCCTGATCCCCTCCTGCATAGTCCCCCCTTCCCTTTTTATTTTGTCACACTTGCGCAGCCAACATCTTGTGGTAGTGCAGATTTAGAAGTGTGGTTGCTGTTGGGCGAATGCAGGGCATGCACCAGTAGGTGCGTCCCTCATTCTCCAATCAGCCTACATGCCGGTGCCACACCATGCATACTAATGTGGTGAACGCATCTAAGGAAAGGTCCACTGCAATGCAGGCAAAGAGGCTGCGTCACATGTGGACCTTTCCACGTGTTTCACCAGCTAGAAACATGGTGGCACAGTGGCCGCTAAACTGACAACTTTGGGGGTGTCCAATCCCCGGTCAGCTTACCCTACTCCTCAAGTATGTGCTGACGGGGATGCCCACTCCCTGTTGGCAGAATGTGTCCCCCCTCACTTTTGTTGTTTGCCGACGGGGGTTCCCAATCCCCGTCGGCATCCATTCCCCCCTTTCCTGCTTTAATGTGCAGATGGGGGAGCCCATTCTCTGTCAGCATGATGTCCCACCTTTCTTCTGTGCTGATGGGGGTGCCCAATCCCCTGTCAGCTACTGTACCGCCCAAAAAGAAACCACCTGTAAAAAAGAAAACTGCCTGAGATGTTTTGTTTTTACTACCTGTAAACAGAAACTGGTCCCTTGTAGTCTCCCTACCAACTACCTGCACCCACCCACTGTGCACCCTGCCTCCCCACCCCCCACCCCATACTTACCTCTGGAGCTTGGCGCGAGAATCTTCGGTGGACCAGGAGCATGTCTTCACTCTTCAAAGCCGACCGCAAACTGAGGAAATGCCAGTAAGCTGTATAATGGAATAAATAGGATCTTTTCAACTTTGATGCAAATCTCGGGCATTTTTTGGAATTTTTGCACCAAATTTTCAACATGGGGTTTTTGGGACCCCTCCTCATGAATTCTGTCACTCTTATGACATTAATCAGTCCCAAAAGGTGATTTCCCAGTCACTGCGTGGAATCACCTTTTGGGACCAATTAACCCAAGGACAGTGGCGGTGTTCATGAGGTGGGCTCTCAAAAAGCCCATGTTGCAAATTTGGTGGAAAAAATCCAAAAAAATGGCTGTTTCACGAGCACGTGTTGCACAGTTACTATGCAGGCTCATAACTTCACAAATTTGCAATATTTTCATTCCAGATTTTCAACATTGTCATTTTTCTACACCTCCTTGTGAACAGTACAGCTGTCATTTTTCACATCCTGGCCGAAATGTGTTTCTGCACTTCCAGCGCACAATACTGCGGTCGCTGTGGGAAATCAGTGTTCGGGGCAGATTACAAAAATGACAGTGACACTGTTCATGAGCAGAGATCCTAAAATGCCTATGTTGACAATTTGGTGATGATACTCCACAAAATGACTGTGTTACGAGCTTGCGTTGAGCAGTTTGCACGCACGCTCGTAAAGATGTGCATTTGTAATATTTTCATTCTGGATTTTCATCATTAGTATTTTTCCACACCTCTTGATGAACAGTACAGCTGCCATTTTACATAACCTGCCCGAAATGTGTTTTCGCATGTCCAGCGAAGAATAACACGGTCACTGTGCGAAATCACTTTTTGGGACAGTTTGAGGAAATGACGGTGACACTGTACATGAGCAGAGCTGCTAAAATGCCTATGTTGAAAATTTGGTGCCGAAGGTCCATAAAATTATTGTGTTACAAGTGTGCACTGTGCATTTCCTACTCACCCTTGTAACTTCACAAATTTGCAATATTTACATGCCACATTTTCACCACTGCCATTTTTTTACACCTCCTTATGAACAGTACAGCTGTCATTTTTCACATCTTGCCAAAAATGTGTTTCCGCACTGCACTACCAAAGCCAATGCCAGCACGACAACATTCGGCATTGACAAATGCTTGTTTAACCTTATAATCCAGCCCTGGTCTTCCTCATTTCACTTACATACCTAAAACATGTCTTGTCCCCTTTCATTAGCTCCTGGGCCATTCTTGCATCAGTGTCTGCCTTTGCACTCCTTACTGCTTTCCCTGCTTCCCTCTGTTTTCCCTGATACACTTTCTTATCTCCCACCCTTTGCATCTCCTTACACCTTCTGAATGCTTACCCCATCCAGCATCAGGTGGGGGTTCTAGAGGACCAACAGTCAGGACCTCAGGGTAGCACAGGTCAGCCAGAAAAATCAGAGGAAAGGAAAGAACAGTAGTTGGAGGATGTTTTTCCTAAACACCAGGAGCCTGGGAAATAAGGTTAGTGAACTACATGCCCTAAAATGCTGAACGAGATATGGTTGCCATCATGGAAACCTGGGCATCAGAAAACAATGCTAGGCCTTTGTGATTCCAGGGCACACTGTTACATAGAATTTGTTGGCAGATAAGAACCATAAGGCCCACTCAGTCTGCATATTGTCCCTGTTTATACTTCCACCACAGACCCTACCTGATCTCTAGCTACCTCAAGCCCCCCATTTCCCAACTAAGATTCCCTTGTGCCTATCCCATGCATGCTTGAAGCCCACCACTGTTTTCACCCTCACTACCTCTGCTGGATGACTGCTGTAGACATCCACCACTCTTTCAATGAAGAAGTACTTCCTCACATCCCTCCTAAATTTTCACCTTTTCAACTTCATTCTTGTCACCTTGTTCTCATGCACCTTCTTCTTTGAAAAATACTCAACCTCCTGTACCTTATTCACCCCTCTGATGTATTTATAGGTCTCTATCATGTACCCCTGTCCCTCTTCTCTTTCTGGATGCACACATTGATATCCTGCAGTCTCTCCTCATAGGACTTCTGATGCATCCCCTGCACCATTTTAGTTGACCTCCTCTAGCCAGCCTCCACTCTGTCTGTGTCCTTCCTGAGATGTGATCTCCAGAACTGAACACAGTACTCCAGGTGGGATCTCATCAGTGATCCATACAGTAGCAGCAGCATCACCTCCCTCCTTCTGCTGGTGATACCATTCTCTGTGCAGCCCAATATCCTATTGGACCTACCTACTGCCTTGATGTACTGCCGCACCACCTTAAAGTCATCAGATATGATTACGTTCAGGTCTCTTCCTTGTTTGGTGAGCATCAGTACCTCTTCCCCATGTTCTTCTCCCCCTATAGGTTTCCATGCCCAGGTGCATGATTGCCCACCAGCAGACTGAACTGGCAAGGACTAAGGAGGCCTCCCCCACCCAAAGAGCACCACTGCCACAACCACTGCTTCAGAGGTTGCAAAGTATGAAGAGCAGTTGGACCACAGTGGGTTCTGGGAGGGTACGGGTGGTGGAACAGAGGCAAAGGCCCCCTAGTTGTACCACTACACAAGTCATACACCAGTCTGGCAGAGCAAAGTTCCTCTATGATGGTACCCTCAGTGGAGACCAAGAAGAATGTTGAGGACATCCACAAGGGAGACCCACAAAAGGATGGCAAGGGACACCACAGGGGAAGGAAACAGCTTCTGATAGGGGACTCAATTGTTAGGGGGTAGAACTGGGGAAGGGAGAGGAGAGGGAAGTAAGGTGACTTCCTGGTGCCATGGCTTGGAGGGACAAGAAGCGAATCCTCAGGATTGCAGAAGCAGCATCACAGGAGAGGGAACTAGATATCATTGTCCATCTTGGGACAAATGACCTAGCTAGGCATGGCATCAGTGCAATGCAGGATGAATATGTGGAGTTGGGGAGGGGTCTCAGACAGGTAGCAAGCATGGTTACCTTCTCAGAGGTGCTGCCAGTCCATGGCAGGGGTGAGACTAGGATACTGCACACCATGCAGTTTAAAGAATGGTTGAAAAACTGGTGCAGAGCACAGGGCTTTGGCTTCATTGGGGACTGGGAGTACACCAGGAGAGATGAAGGTCTATACTGACATGAAGGTCTGCATCTGTCCACGAAGAGAACCAAGCACCTAAGTGACAGGTTTAAATACTTCCTTGGCAAGCTTTTAAACTAGTCAAGGGGGGAGTCGCTGATAAGAGGCAGAAAATTTCAAGCCTCTCCCCACAAAACATGGCAGACAGTAAGGTAAACACTGAGGTACAGAGCTCAACAGAGGGCAGAACAGGGGTAAATGGAAAAATAGACAAGGGCAATAAGAGCAGGGATGGGGGAAAAAGGATAAAGACAACATTAAATGGAGGGCAATGAGTACCAATGCCCGTAGTCTGGGAAACAAGCTTCCTGAGCTAGTAGCCCTGATGGAAGATGAACAATTGGATATTGTGGCAGTCACGGAAACATGGTACACAGAGAACGATGACTGGGATGTCAACATACCAGGGTACCCAGTCTACAGAAGGGACAGGGAGGGTAAAAAGTGGAGGTGGAGTAGCTCTATACATAAGGGAAGGGATCAAAGATACAGAACTAAAAAGTAAAGGGGGAGGACAAGAGGCACTCTGGGTCACCTTGGAGACAGGGAATGGCATCACAGTCCATACAGGGGTTGTATACAGACCCCCATCTCAAGGGGAGGAAATGGACAAGAAGATGATATAGGACATTCTCAAAATGGCTGAAAAAGAGGAGATACTGTTGATGGGAGACCTGAACATGCCAGATGTTAACTGGATGACATGTACTGCAGCTACATCCAAGAGCAGGGTTATTCTCGATGCCCTGCAGGGGCAGGCCTTAGACAGCTAGTGTTGGAACCCACTCGGGAGGGAGCAATACTAGACCTGGTACTTTCAAATGGAGAGAGGATCACAAATTTAGAAGTCAGTAGTCATCTGGGAACAAGCGACCACTGCACAGTGTGCTTCACAATAAGCACAACCATGGAGACAAGCCATACAAGAACAAGGATACTGGACTTTAGAAGGGATGACTTTGGCAAAATGGGTGAATACCTGAGGAATGCACTAGCAAATGACCAAAAAGGAGGGGTGGAAGTACAATGGAGACAAATAAAAGCTGCTATCATAGAGGCAATGAGACTTTGTGTGAAACAAATAAAGAAAACAAAGCGGAGTAAAAAAACCACTATGGTTTTCAAAAGAGGTGGCAGGGAAGGTTAAGGAGAAAAAGGCTGCATTAAAAAGTATAAGGAACCACAGAAGGAGCACGACAGGGAACTGTATCAATTAAAGCAGAAAGAAGTGGGGAAGGCAGTCAGAATAGCAAAGGCCCAAACCGAGGAAAAAATAGCCAACTCAGTTAAGAAGGGGGATAAAACCTTTTTTAGGTACATTAGGGAGCATAGAAAGGTTAAGGGAGGAATAGTGAAGATTAATAAAGGTGAGGGGAGGTGGGCAGAAGGAGACAGTGAAAAGGCAGAGGTACTGAATGAATACTTTTGCTCAGTATTCACAAAAGAAGATGAGGAGGAGTTACCTGAACCAGACAATAGAAGCACTCTGGTTAGGGGGGTTGACACCAGTCCATTTACAGAAGAAAGAGTCCTGAACCTAAAACTCAAGGTGGACAAAGCAATGGGGCCTGACGGGATTCACCCCAAAATCCTAAAAGAACTAAGGGAGGACCTAGTGACACCACTGACCACACTTTTTAACAAATCATGGGAGGATGGGGTGGTACCTGAGGACTGGAGGAGGGCAGATGTGATTCCCCTTCACAAAAGTGGGAGCAAGGCAGAAGCAGGAAACTACAGACCTGTAAGTTTGACCTCAGTGGTAGGGAAAATTATGGAATCACTTCTGAAAGAAAGAATTGTTGAGTACCTAGAGGCCAGCGGGGCACAGGACCCAAAGCAGCATGGATTTACAGCAGAAAGATCATGTCAGATGAATCTAATTGATTTCTTTGACTTGGTGACCAAAGAAATAGACCAAGGAGGGGCTGTGGATATGGCCTACCTAGACTTTAGCAAGGCATTTGACACAGTCCCGCACAAAAGACTAATAATTAAGTTAGCCAGCCTGGGAGTGGGTTCCAGGATGGTAGCCTGGGTAGCAAACTGGCTGCACAACAGGACACAGAAGGTAATAGTGAATGGAACCCATTCTGAAGAAAGAGGGGTTACTAGTGGAGTACCTGAGGGCTCAGTACTGGCTCCAGTCTTCTTTAACATCTTTATAAGTGACATTGCAGAGGGTCTGGAAGGAAAGGTATGCCTCTTTTCAGATGACACAAAGATCTGTAACAGAGTTGATACACAAGGGAGGGTAGAACGGATGAGAAGGGACTTGGCAAGGTTGGAGGAATGGTCAGACATATGACAACTTAGATTCAATGCAAAGAAGTACAAAGTAATGCACCAGGGAAACAAAAACCCAGGAGAAGACTACACAATAGCAGGGGAGGAACTAACAACAACAAAAAATGGAAAGGGACTTGGGGGTAGTCATATCAGATGACCTAAAGGTGGGTAAGCAATGTGAGAAGTCAGTAAGGAGAGCCAGGGGCATACTGGGATGCATAGGAAGGGGGTATCACAAGTAGAAAAAGGGAAGTGGTTATCCCTCTGTACAGACAGTTGGTGAGACCCCATCTGGGATACTGTGTGCAGTTTTGGAGACCCCATCTATGCAAGGACATAGACAGGATGGAAGCAGTCCAGAGGAGGGCAACTGAAATGGTGCAGGGTCTGCATCAGAAACCATATGAAAAGAGACTGAGAGAGCTTAATATGTATACCCTTGATGAAAGGAGGGACAGAGGGAACATGATAGAAACTTTCAAGTACCTCAAGGGAATCAACAAAGTCCAGGAGGGCAGTATCTTTCAGAAAAAAGAGATGTGTAAGAACAAGGGGGTACAATTTAAAGATAGAGGGGGTACGGCTCAGAGGTAATATGAGGAAATTATGTTTCACGGAGAGATAGTGGATGCATGGAACCACCTTCCTGGGGAGGTTGTTGGGTCTAAAGCAGTGGGAGAATTCAAACATGCATGGGACAAACATAAGGTAATTGTAGTGGGGGGGTTGCAGGAAGTAATCTGTTGGTTAACTAGAATCTGCAGCTTATCCAATAGGAAGGGAAATGGGCAGACTGGGTGGGCCAAGTGGTCCTTATCTGCCATCAAAGTCTATGTTTCTATGTTTCTATTTTGCACTTTTTTGCATTGAACCCAGCTGCCATGCCTTTGACCACTGCTCAAGTTTTTTTTAGGTCTCTGTACACTCTTTCCATCCCCTCTGGGGTGTCCACCCTATTGTAGATTTTGATGTCATCCCCAAAGAGCCCTAACATCCCTTCCAGCTCTTCTGCAATGTCACTTATAAAGATATAAAAGATGACTGGATCTAGTACTGCACCATGAGGTACCCCACTGGTCACCACCTTAGGACCCACCCCCAAACTGCCCAGTTTCCTAATGAGCCTTCTATGTGGTATGGAGTCAAAGGCCTTGCTGAAGTGTAAGAAGGTCACATCCACTGCCCTACCCTAATATATTTAATCTGTCGCTGGTAAGTGGCGTAGTCCCTCCTGTATGGAAGAAAGCAAGAGTAGTTCCGATTCCTAAAACAAGTAATGCTGCTACATTAGATGACTATAGACCAATTTCAATTTTAAATCCACTTAGTAAATTACTTGAAAAACTGGTAGCTAGGCAGATTAATGATTATTTGGAGACTTTTGATTAGTTGACTTGGCAGCAACATGGTTTTCGTAGGTTACATGGTACAGTGACTGCTTTGATTGGGTTCATGGACACTGTCCTGTGTGGCTTTGAGAAAGGCTGTATGACGGGGGATGGTGTTCGTGGACCTAACCAAGGCATTTGAACTTATTGATCATAACCTTACTTCTTTTAAATTATACAATCCTGGGTTTTCTGAGGCCATTTTTTCCTGGGTTGGTAGCTATTTGAGTAATAGATGTCAATATGTCCAAGTGGGCTCAGTTGTTTCAGATGTGTCCTCTATTCATTGTGGGGTACCTCAAGGATCCATATTGGGCCCTTTTTTGTTAATCAACTACCTCAGGTTTGTAAAGTTAGTGGCTCCTTGTTGTATGAGAATGATCTCATAATTTTTGCTCAGTCTAAATCCGTGTTGGAACTTTCTACTATTCTTGATAAGGATTTTGGGGGTATTTGTACTTGGCTGACTTCCAATGCCATGGTTCTTAATTCAACCAAAATGAAGGTCATGCTTTTCTGGTATGCCTTTAATGTAGGAGGACAATCCAAAGTTAGCAGTGTTTGATTCCCAGGGCCTTTTGTTAGAACAAGTGTCACAATTTAGATATCTTGGCGTACTCTTGGATCCATGTTTGACATGTTCTTTATAGGTTCAATCAGTAACTAAAAAGATAAATCAGAGAATAGGATTACTTTGTAAATTTAAATCTTATTTTGCCTTAGAGACTAGGACAGTGACTGCTATAGGATCACTTCTTCTCCATTTTGATTATGTCTCTTGTATCTATTATGATATTAGGGTGAAAGAAATGAACACCCTAGCTGTTGCATATAACAATATCTGCAGATTTGTTCTTGGATCCCCTCATCATATGCATTGTTATAGTCTCTATTCACAACTGGGTTGGTTGTCACCCAGTTGTCGGACTGAGTACTCGGTGAGATGCCAGATGTTTAAGAGTTTGCACTTTGCTTCTCTATTTCCTCTTTCTAAACTAGTTTTTAGAAGAGAGTCACTGCCTTGTTTGAGGTCAGCAAATGGCCCATTATATATCATCCCACAACATAGACTCAAGATTAGCTCTACAGCATTTTCAATTGCATCCTCTTTAAACTGGAATGCACTCCCAGTCAATGTCAGACACCCTTCCTCTGTTCCTAATTTTAAATCAAGGTTAAAGCATTATTTATTTTCAAAATCTATTTGTAATTGTGGTTTGTAATTTCTTATCTTGTTGTTTTGTTTTATATTTTGTTGTTTTTGTCCGGGTTGGGCCTGAAAAGGGACCTTTGGTCCTGTGTCCTTACCTGGTTAACAAATAATAAATGAAATTAAATTAAATTAATTCTAGTTCCCAGGTCATGCAGTCAAAGAAATGTATCAGGTTCATCTGACATGACCTTCTCCTATGAATCCATGCAGCCTCGAGTCTTGTAACCCACTGGTTTTAAGATTCTCCACCAACCCTTTCCTTTTAAAGTGACTCCATTAGCTTCACCACCACTGTTATTAGACTGATTGGCATATAGATGCCAGCATCCTCCCTGCTACTGCTTTTATGAAGCAGGACATTTGCCCTCCTCCTGTCCATTGGAAACAGAAAGGACAGAGAAGACCGGGACAGAGGCAAACGGGGAGTGATGGCTCCTTATGAGAAAGATAACATAAAGAGTAAAGGGTCAATTTGGATGGCCAATACTGGGCAGGGTACCTCTGGGTAAACCAGACTACTCCATCTGGTAAGTGCGTGATGACAGAGGTACTTTACAGACTTCCAAATCAGGGTGAGGAGGCTGATAAGGAATGAGAAGAGTGGGCTCACAGTTTAGCTAATGGAGAAGTGGTGCTGGTGGGGATCTCAACATGCCGGTCATGGACTGGGAGATCCCGGCTGCTCACTGTCTCAGAAACCAGGCACTATTTGAGGGCATTCAAGGCTGCCTGTTGGTCCAACTGGTAAAGGAACCCACAAGACAGTCAACCATCATGAATTTGGTTCTCATCAATACAGAAAGGATTAGCCACATGGCAGCTGGGGATCCACTGGGGTCCAGTGACCACAACACCCTGTGGTTCGAGCTGACACTATATAGCAGCACACCTCCTTCCAGAACTGTGGTACTGAACTACAGGACAGCAGATCTTGGAAGAAGGAGAGATATGGTTTTGAGCAAGGTATCCAGGGAGCTATAGTGGGAAGTGAAAAGAAACAATGGGAAATTATTAAGGAGTCAGTTCTTAAGGCAACTAAGACTTTTATGAAAACTGTCACCAAGCATAACAAGCACTAGAAGACCCTGTGGTTCTCTATGGAGGTAAGGCAGACAGTAAGGAGGAAGAAAAGAACCTTAAACAACTATAACTGGATCCAGAGGGGGAAAATGCTGAGACATTTATCAAAGCACATTGAAGGAGGCAAAGAAGGTGGTCAGAGATGCCAAGCCTACCACTGAACTGCATATTGTGGAAGGGGTGAAAGATGGAAAAAAAATTCTTCCATTACATCAAAAAAAAATGGAAAACTAAGGGAGGGATTGTGAAAGTGCAAAGGATGGGGAGGTGATGAGGAGGATGGGCAGAAGACATCAGTTCTAAAAAGCTGCTTCAACTCAGTATTTACAGAGGAAGTAGACAGTTCCCTGCCAGAGAGTGGAATTAAAGCTTCAGACAGAGGCCTTCAGGAACTGGGACAAATTCAATTGATTGCTGATAGAATTTAGAAGGAGCTGGCAGCACTGAAGATTGACAAAGCACCAGAGCCTTCTGGTTTATACCTAAAGGGGCTCAAAGAACTGTCATTAGAGCAGGCAGAACCCCTAGTGGGGCAGTTCAGCAGCTCACGTCTGACTGTAGAGGTCTCTGTGGATTGGAGGATTACTGAGGTAGCCCCACTCCATAAGGAATGGGATGGGTACAAGCCAAGTAACTACAGACCCCTCAGTCTCACCTGTCATGGGTAAACTGATGGAGTCTCTATTCAAGGAGGATTTGGTAGCCTACCTGGAAAGCAGTGGGCTCCAGGACAGCAAACAGTACAGATTTGTGGCGAGAAGGTCCTGTCAGATGATAGAAATATAGAAACATACTGTAGAAGTTGACAAGTTGACGGCAGATAAGAGCACTCTGGCCCACCTCAACTGCCCTGTTTTATTGCTATTGTGACCCAGTGAATCCCAAATTAAACTAATGGTCACTCTTTTAGTGATTTCATGCTTACTATGTGCCTGTCCAATGCCTTCTTGAAGCCTGTAACTGTTTCTGCTCCCACCATCTCAGCTAGCAGACTATTCCATCTATACACCACCCCCTGTGTAAAAGTACTTCCTTGCATTTCCTCTGAGTCCCCCCCCCTCCATTTCATGTTGTGGCCTCTTGTCCTTGAGCACTTTTTCCCTTCAGAAAATTACATCAACTCATGTTCTGTTTCTTCCATTTAGGTATTTATATGTCTCTATCATGCCCCCCTCCTCCAAGGAATACATATTTAGCACCCTTAACCGGTCTCCATAGGGTTTATTATGTAGGCATCCCACCATCTTGGTTTCCCTCCTCTGTACAACCTCCCCTCTGTTTATGTCCTTCTGTAGATGGTGTCTGCAGAATTGGACACAATACTAGAGGTGAGGCCTTACCAGTGATCTATCCAGTGGGAGTATAACCTCCCTCCTTCTGCTAGTTGTATCCCTGACTATGCAACCCAGCATCCTGCTAGCTCTTGCTGCTGTCTTGTTGCATTGTTTGCCCATATTTAGGTCATCTGAGATGATGACACCCAGATCTTTCTCCTGCTTGAATCTTGAAATGTTCTCTCCCCCTAGGTTGTACACTGCCC
The DNA here is from genome assembly GCA_016271365.2 of Neoceratodus forsteri. Taxonomy (NCBI): domain Eukaryota; kingdom Metazoa; phylum Chordata; order Ceratodontiformes; family Ceratodontidae; genus Neoceratodus; species Neoceratodus forsteri. The sequence continues at coordinate 984,957,420 of CM057449.1, forward strand.
CTGGGTTATTGTTTCCCATATGCATAATCTTGCATTTTGTAGCACTGTACCCCAGCACAACCTCATGTTTTAGTATGACTGGGTTTCTTGAGCTCTAGGCAAGGGCAGGCAGTCAAGAAATTCTAGCTGGATTTCAGCAAAACTTTCAATTCTGTGCCATATAGCTGACTGCTGAAAAAGCTAGGGGACCTGAGAGTAGGAGGGAACTAACCAGATGGGTGGAAAACTGACTAGGAGGCCATAAAGAGAGATTAGTGTTCAATGGGCTCAAGTTAGTAGGCATGTATGTCACCAGTGGAGTGCTGCAGGTATCAGTCCTTGAACCAGTCATCTTCAACATGTTTATCTGTTCCATCGGTGAAGGAATACAGGGAAAGTTGTGTCTCTCCATAGAATCATAGATGATAAAAAGTGCTGTGGCAGAATGGATAGCAAAGATGGGGTGCAGGAAATTAAAGAGGATCTGGATAAGGTTGGAGAGGTGGTACAAGGTCTGTTAGTTTAAATTCAATGTGACAAAGTACAGGGTTATGCACCTGGGTAAAGGGAACACCAGAATAAGATTACTGGTTGGGGTGGGGTTGGGAGGTGAGACTGATAGTCTCATTGGAAGAAAGAGACCTGGGAGTAATCATTAGTGATTCCCTCAAACAATCCAGTCAGTGTGATAACAAGGCAGCTAGGATGTTGAGGTGCATAGGAAAAGGCATTGACAGTAGGAGGAACAAGGTAATAGTACTCCTCTATAGGTCCTTTGTAAGGCCACACCTGGAGTTCTGCACTCAGTTTAGGAACCCCCACCTGAGTAAGGAGAAAAACAGACTGCAGACAGTCGAGAGGAGAGTAACCAAAGTGATTTAGGGTCACTAAGGCAGATCTTATGACAAGCAACTCAGGACATTGAACAGGTACTCCCCAGAGAGTAAAAGGGGAGCTGGGGGACATGATTAAGATGTTCAAATTCCTGAGGGGCATTAACAAGATAAATTGCAAGGAACTATTCATTGGAATCTCAGCACTATGGCTACAGGATATGACTGGAAACTGGTAGAAGGAAAATTCAGGAGAGATGTGAGGAAGTATTTCTTTACAGAATGGGTGGCTGAGCCTTTGAATAGCCTGCCAGCAGATGTGGTGGGGGCAGAGACTGAGGGGTTCAAGCACAGATGGGATAGGGCAAAAGGTCTCCTCAACACAGACTCTGATGAATAGTAGGACCAGGGGTATAGGTAGTATAAACAAGCATTTGTCAATGCCGAATGTTGTCTTGCTGGCATTGGCATGGTAGTGCAGGAGTTGGAGAGATGCATAAAAGGAATGACAGTGAAGTACTGAACTGATGCCAACCCTACCCCCACCCTGCAGAGACTGACAGGCATTGGGGTGTGTCTTTGGGTCATCGGCCATAATGCTCGTGCCATTTCCCATCACCCTACCCTGCAGACATTGACAAGTCTATTGGTGTACCTTGGGGTCTTTGGGCCTTATGCTCACCCCATTCCATAAGGACAGATGCTGAGATGGGTGCAGTATAGGAGAATGGGGTTAACTTTGGTGCTGAAGAGTCCAAGGCATACCTTGATGCTTGTTGCTAGCTGCAGGGTGGGGGTGGGGGTGGAATGGCATGAGCATTACAGCTGATAATCCCAAGTCACACCCCTGACGCCTGTCAGTCTCTACAGGGTGGAGCATTATGGTTGGAAATCCTAATGCCCCTGGTGTTTTTTGGTATTTTCACTTCAAATTTTCAACATGGGCTTTTTCTGACCCCAGCTCATGAACAGCGGCACTATTAGTTTGTTAGCTGAAAGGTGATTTTGCACAGTGACTGCACCATTTGGCACCATAGGTGCAAAAACACATTTCGGGCAGGATGTGAAAAATGACAGCTGTACTGTTCATGAGGAGGTGTAAAAAAATGGCAATGTTGAAAATCTGGAGTGAGTCAACAAGCTTGTGTAGAAACTATGCAACGCATGTCCGTAACACAATTATTTTGGCGATTTTTTTAACCAAATATTCAACATAGGCATTTTGGGTCCTCTGCTCATGAACAGTGGCACTGTGATTTTGTTAATCTGTTCTGAAAGTTGATTTCCCACAGCAACCATTCCATTGTGCGCCAGATGTGTGAAAACACATTTCAGTCAGGATGTGAAAAATGACAGCTGTCCTGTCCTGTTGCTTTTTCAACAAATGCAATGTTGAAAATCTGGAGTGAAAATATAAAAAAATGTTTAAAGTTATGAGCATTCCTGGAAACTGTGCAATGTGCACTTGTAACACAGTCATTGCTTGGAATTTTTTAACTAAATTTGCAACATATGCTTTTTGGAACTCCACCTTATAAACCGTGGCACTGTCATTTTGTTAGTCTGTCCCAAAAGGTGATTCCACACAGTGACCACGAAATCCCATTTTGGGACTGAATAATGAGGTAACAGTGCATGTGTTCATGAAGAGGGGTCCCAAGAACCCCATGTTGAACATTTGGAGCCAAAATCCCAAAAAATGGCTGAGATATCCACCTAAATTGAACCCCCCCATTGATGCCATTATGCAGCTTATCGGCATTTCTTTATTTTGCAGTTCTTCTTTGAAGAGTCCAGATGTGTTCCTGTTCCACCAAAGATCACAGTGCCAGACCTCTGGAGGTAAGTATAGGGTGAGGGTGGGTGTGGGGAGGTGGGGTGCACAAAGGGTGGGTAAGGGTTGGTGGAGCAGGTGCCACAGACAACGAGGGACCATTTTCATTTTTTCAGGAAACAAAAAAAACAGACATTGTGAGACAGTTTGTTGGGCACACTGGGGTGGGCTCACAGTGTGCCTCATAAGGGGGGTGAGGAACATGCCGACATGGTTGACTTTGAATAAGCAGTGGCATATAGGGGTGGGATCCCAGTGTGCTACACAATGTGAGAGGGTGGGGGACATGCTGACATGGGGATTGCACCCCTGAAGTTGACTTTGTTTGGGGATTGTGTTGCCACCGCTATGTTTATTGAAATGTTTCACCAGGAAAGGCATGTACGGGAGGCATGTCATCTCTGCCGCTGCATGATGAACTTGTCTCTGATTGCAGCAGCAGATTTCTTTCAAGTTGGTGGCAGTTTACATAATTTATACCTCAGTGCTAGCATGCTGGCTAATTGCGGAATGAGGGATGCACCTACTAAAGTGTGCCCTGCATTCCCCAATACTGACACACGTCTCCCTGTGCTACTATCACAAGATTTTGCTTGTGCACGCACAAGACAACATAAAAATGGCAGACTGGATGGACCCTTGTTCATTATCTGCCATCACATTCTAAGATTAGCTCTGTGTTGAGTAAACTGATAGAGACACAAGTCAAAGATGACTTTGTGGACTACCTGGTGAGGAACAGTCTTCAGGATAGTAACAGCATGGATTCATGGCAGGGTGGTCTTGTCAGATCAACCTGATATTTTTCATTGACAGGGTTATGAGGATTAGTAGATTAGGGCCTCACCATGGATATACTTTATTGTGATTTCAGCAAGGCTTTTGACTTGGTGCCTCATAGAAAATTACTGAAGAAGCTAGAGGTTCTGGGTGCAGCATGTGGCACAGACAGATGTGTAGGAAATTGGTTGAATCAGAGGCAGCAATGTGATGTGGTAAATGCAGTCAAATCAGAGGAGAGGAAGGTCACAAGTGGGGTGCCACAGAGATCAGTCCTGGGTCCTGTCCTGTTCAATATTTTCATCAGCAACATTGGAGAAGGCATTAGGAGCAAACTGTCTCTGCAGATGACACATAGGTCTGTGGTAGAGTTAATGGTGAAGAGGAGGTAATGGAGATGCAGAAAGATCTGTAAAGGCTGGAGAAGTGGTCTAAGGCTCGGCAGTTGAAATTCAAAGCCAAAAAGTGCAAGTTGATGCCCCTAGGGAACAAGAACTCCAGGACAGAATTCTGGATGGTAGGTGTACAGCTGAGCACTACGGCTGAGGAAATGAACCTTGGAGTCATCATTAGTGACTTGCCCCCAACAATCAAGCCACTGTAGCAAGGCCTATAGTAAGGCAAAGAATATGCAGGGGTGCATGAGAAGTGGTATTCACAGCAGTAGGAAGGATGTATTACTACCTCTCTATAGATCACTGATGAAGCCGCACCTGGAGTATTGTGCCCAGTTCAGGAATCTTCACCTAAAGAAGGATAACAATAGGCTAGAGACGGTGCAATGTAGGGTGAGAAAAATGATTCAGGGACAACAGGGCAGAGTTTATGAGGATCGGCTCAAGGCCCTAAACATGTGTTTGCTGGAGACCAGAAAAGAGAGGAGTGATATGATTGGGACTTTCAAGGTCCTGAAAGGAATAAACAAGGTAAACTGTGAGGAACTATATAGTATGAAAAATAATTCAAGAACACGTGGGTATGAGTGGAAACTGTCAGAGAGAGGTTCAAAAGAGATGCCAGAAAGATTTATTTCACAGAAAGAGTGGTGGAACCATGGAACAATCTGTCAGCTGATGTGGTGGGTGCCAAAACCATAAGTGGTTTCAAGCATGGCTGGGACAGATTGAAGGGTTTAGCGATTACTCAGAGTGGTGTCAGCAGGGAAGGGAGCAGGGGATGGACAGGGAGGGTTAGTAACCTGTATGAACAGTAGGTTATAGGGTTTCATAGAATACTACAGGCAGACTAGATAGATAAAGAGTAAATGCCAACCCGAACAGCGACTATGGTGGCCAAGGTAAAGATTACATAGGTAAATATAACCACAACTATGCCGTTGCTATAAACCATATCAGGCCATATTAAGGTACATAATAAATATAAGCACTCAATCATAAGTCCTGCCAAGATACAGAAAAAAGTAAAATGTGCAGGAGACCTTTTTTAACAATCAACAACATGGCAATAGCAAATGGTAAGCAGAATAAACACTTCTGCAGCTGTTGAAGAAAAAAAGAGGAACTAATGTACAATAGAAAGGAGAGTAAGGAATGCTCTAAATATACATATAGCAAATGCTACCCATACCACACCCTAAATGAGCTGGAACAGATGAGTAGCAAAGTGAAACAACCCACCCATGATCACATACTCAGCTGAAATACAGTATATTGTTAATAAAAGTAAATAGGTCAGAAGGGCTCATGTCGGAAGTCCATAGGTGGGGCATGGCACATCAAACTTGTACTCAAACCTGCATGATAAAGTTTAAACACATATTGTGTACAGAAGGAAAATGTACTCAATCCTCTTCCTCAGGTAATCCAACCAAAGCCTTGGAATGGGAGATGAATTCTGCAGCTGTTTTCTTGGCCCAACAACTGGAATATCAGGCATCCAAGAATTGGAAGTGTTTGCCTCCACAGATGATGTGAAGCCTAGCTGGAAACAATAGTGAACTCACAATGCCTAAGCAATGAAGTTGTGCATAAACCGTGTTAAACTGGTTATGCCGATTTCAGGTGGCAAAAGAAAAGTCAGGATAAAGTTTAATGTCTTGGCCCTCAATGGTGAGTGGACAGGAATTTCTGGCTGCCAAGATAACCCACTTTTTAATATCTTCACTAACATATTTAAGTAACACAGTGCAGGGAATGTTGGTGGAACACTGAGCCCCTCTCATATGTATTCTATACGCCTTAAGAAAGGAACAGGGGTCGATATCCTGCAAGAATAGCATACAGCTTTTTAGCCAGTCCAAAAGAAAACTCAGATGGTTATCACCCTCTACACCCTCCAGTATGGTATGCCCACAATCCAAATATGTGAGGCTCTGGCTGCATTTTTGAGGGCCTCCAACCTGCAGCATAGCTTATTAATATTATTCTCTGTAGCAAGTGTAGCCACTGCAGTTAGGGTCTTGGTGGAACAAGAGTCAGAACTGGTCACTGTAGTAGTAAGGGTTTTTAAATGAGCATCTTGGTTTCTTGTTTAATATTGAAACTAACAGATTTTTTTTAATTTTTGGTGGCTCAATTAAAGGAAATGACTTATACAATTGGGGTAAAATTCAGGAATTTGTAAGATTCAGAATTATGTGGAAATTTAACTGAAGTATAAAAGTAAGCAATAAAACAAGTTCAGGTATTGTAGTAAAGGATTAAGAGAAAGAGGTGAAATCCCTTCATTGGTGTACTCCAATTAAGAAAGAATTAAGGGAAGATGCTTGCCTTACTTCTGTACTACCCCATGATCCCTTTTGAAAATGAGATGACATAGCTCAAGGGGTTATATTCTGGAGCACCCAACTCAAATAAATAATAAACTAAAGGAAACATATAAGTGTTCTGTATCAGCAAAGGCACTCTATACAAAACAATACCATCTAGTAGTGAACGCTTTGAGTAACAGAGTCCAAGAAGTGCTGCATAACTGTAACAGCAAAAGAGATGTTTAGTGGTAACCCAAGGGATAGCAAGGCTAAAAAAAATCAAAGGAGCTCTCTAACCCCCATCTAAGGAGAACTTCCCTTTAGCGGAATGGTTAGGGGAAATAGATGGAAGTACATGGAGGTTGGACCAATCACAAGCCTCATAGAGATTTTTTTAAAAGGCAAAGCAGAGTAATGTTTGGCACCTGGTGCAGAGCAAATGCTGACACCAAGCAAAGCCAGAAAAAATAGACTGCATTTTGTTTTGCATTTAAAGTAGCTAAGCAATTGTACTCACATGTTTTCTGCTGTTTGGAATGGGGAAGTACAAGTCCATGCTGGATCAACTACCAGGAAGTGGGCAGCAGCACACCAAGGCTGGACCACTCAAAAGCCTCCTAGAAGGACAAAAGTCTATTTACACAGTGTGTCCCATCACTCTCGAGTTTTAGAGCATGACTGGAACACCACAGGAGTGGAATTGGTTTCTACTGGCATCTAAGTCATTGGCAGGCATCAGAAGAAGGAAGTGGAGAATTGGGGGATTTTGCTAGTTGACTAATATAAGGCACCTGTTAACTCCTGTTGTTGCATTTACAGCTGGGAAGGGTAAAAGGTAAAAAGTAGGTCTACATTGGAATAGCAGCAACACCCTACCCAAGGTGGGTGTACAAAGGGGAATAAAAACAACAAAAGGGGTAAAACTGAAAACACCATATCAGGCGTAAAAGGGTTCAGAAGAGGCAGGTGAAAGCAAATGGGTAGACAAAGCTAGGAATCAGAGCAACACCCTATCTAGGGTAGTTGTACAAAGAGGTATAACAAACAACAAAAGGGAAAAACTAGAAACACCCTATCAAGGGTAAGGGTACATCAGTATTTCCAACTAACACATGCAGAGTAGAAATTGGGAATGCTGGGAGTGGAGCACACAGTCACTGTAGGGCCGCAGTTTTCAGAGACCTTGTGGACACAATGTTACTGGCAGAGCTGTTCAAAAGGGGCTGGGTGCCTTGTGAAAAAAAATCATACAGTCTGAATAGAGTCATTGCATTCACCCTCCAAACAGAATAAACAGTGGTCCATTCATCAAATGTTGCAAAATCTTCTGTTTCATTCACGTAAAGTGCAGTGTGCAGATAGCCACAAACAGTGGAGAGCAGAAACAATTAACTGATGTGTCACCTGTTGCAAGCTTTGTCAAAGTAAATGCCCTCTGTCTGCATTTCTTCAAGCTGTTTCCTCTATAATAGCCTCAGGAAAAAAATAATACCTGTTTGGATTTAGAAATAAATAATTACAAGTAACTATGAATAAGCTCTCCTGGCATGGGAAAGTGACTATCCTTACACACATTAAATTATCATATTTGAAATCAGGTTTTCCTTTTTTTCTGTTAGGATTAATACAGCAGTAGTGTATTGAAGAAGATACTATTACTTATGTCATGTCTTAATTTTAACTTTTTGGTGTCTGTGGTGTATATGTCAACAAGTTATGGTGAAAGATGTAAATTTATAGGTGTGTTTTTTATTAAACCAACATGGTTATCACTATCGGGTGACTTTGCTTGTTATAAAAGGGTTACTACACTAGAGAGCACTTACTTTGACAAAGTCTACAACAGGTGAAATGTCAGTCGAGCTTTTCTGCTCTCCACTATTTGCGGCTATCTGCACGCTGCACTTTATGTGAATAAAACAGAAGACATTGCAACATTTGATGAATGGACCTCTGTTTATTCTGATTGGAAGGTGAGTTCCATGATTCTTTACAGACCTTGTGGAGACTGCAGTGCTGCCCCATCTGCATTCTCCTCTATGGGTTAAGGGAGGAGGTCTCTAGAAAAATAGAAACACAGAATTTGATGGCAGATAAGGACCCCTTGGCCCATCTAGTCTGCCAATTTTCCCTACCTGTTTCATATACCGCAGCTCCTAAATGATCTGCGGCTTACACTTTCTTTCCTATCATTAAAGTTCCTTTATGTCTGTCCCATGTGTTTTTGAATTCCCCTACCATTTTTGCCCCTACAGTCTCTTCTGGGAGGCTGTTCCATGGATCAACAACCCTTTCCATGAAAAAATACTTTCTCACATTACCCTTAAGTCTACCACCCTCTATTTTCATATTATAGCCCCTTGTTCTTGAACATCATTTTTTTGAAAGATGCTGCCCTCTTGTACCTTATTTACACCTTTGAGGTATTTGAAAGTCTCTATCATATCCCCCTCTCTCTTCCTCTCTCTCCTCTCCTCTAAGGAATACATGTTGAGGTCCTCCAGTCTCCCCTCGTATGACTTTTGGTGTGGAACCTGCACCATTTTAGTTGCCCTTCTCTGAACCACTTATACTCTGTCTATATCCTTACAGAGATACGGCCTCCAGAACTGGACACAATACTCTAGATGTGGTCACACCAGTGTTCTATACAGTGGCGTCACCACCTCCTTCCTTCTGATGGAGATACCTCTGCCTATTCACCCCAGCATTCCACTGGCTCTCCTCACAGCCTTCTTACATTGTTTGGTAACCTTTAGATCATCGGATATGATTATTCTCAGGTCCCTTTCCTGTTGGTGGCTATTAGTGCTTCCCCCCACCATGTACTCCTCCCCCACATTTCTGTGCCCCAAGTGCATGATCTTGTACCTGTCTGTGTTGAATCTTGGCTGCCATACCCTTGACCATGCCTCAAGCTTGCTTAGGTTTCTTCTCATTTTCTCTACCCCTTCTGGAGTGTCAACCCTGTTGCAGAACTCTAGGTTCTCAACTGAGCTGGCTAGAATGTTGGGGCCCTTCTCCCCAAATCGGGGCAACCATGCCTACCACCATTATCTTGGAGGATGCCAAGAAGGGAAAGGAGCAACAGCTGGAATATGGTGGGCAGTGGAAGGGTGAGGGTGGTGAAATAGAGGCACATTCCTCAACTGACATCACTACAAAATCATTACTCTGCTTTGGTGAGATAGTACTGCCAGGAAGAGGCACAGATAGTAGTGGCCAGGAAGGATGTATAAAACAGATCCCAAGGAGGGTGAGAGAGGATCCCAGAGGAGGAGGAGGAAGTAACTTCTGGTTGGGGACTCAGTCGTCACACTATAATGGTCTGCCCAAGACCCCAGCATTGTCTCCTAGTCCTGCTCCCCCTTCCCGATTCAGCTCTGACCAGAGTTAGATGCCTATAGATCGGGGGATGCGGGGGGCCGTCTCCCCCTGCATGGGTTCCCTGATAGAAAAATGACTGGGTCTCCTACCAGAATTATATCAACCACAACTTGCCGTCGACATAATTCCGTAGCTGTGATGCTGGTCGACAACATAGTTGTCAAACCGGCATCGTAGAACCACTTAAATGTTACTTTGAATATTTAAACTAGCTGAGAGGGTGGCAAAAGAAAGTGGGGAAGCAGAAACTGCCCCTGCCACAGGCTGTAGTAGACAGTAGGGAGAACCTGAGGGGGTAAGGAAATGGTGCAAATTAACAGAGGAAGCAGGGGGACAGGAACAAAGGGGTATGTGATTAGGACCATGAAAAAGAAAGTGGGGAAGGCAAAAAGGAAAGGGGGTTTAACAAGCAGCATTCTAATGAAATTTAGAAGGCCATGTGTATGAATGCTAGAAATCTAGGAAATAAAATTCCAGACCTAGATGCCATAATAGCAAAGGCTGTCCTGGATACTGTGGCCATTACTGGGTTATGGTATACTGAAAACCATGGCTGGGACATGGTCATACTAGGCTATACTCTGTTCAGAAAGAACAGAATGGGAGAAAAGGATGATGTGTGGTTCTTTATGTGAGGGAAAGCATAAAAGCAATGGAGATATAGGGAATACAGAGGTACTGTGGCTCATCCTGGAGACAGGGAACAGAAACACTATTTGCACCAGCATGATGTACAGACCTCCAGCTCAGGGAGAAGAGTTAGACAGGGTACTAGTGAAAGCCATTTGCACAGTGGCAGAAATGGGAGCGGTGCTGCTGGTGGGGAACTTCAATCTGCTGGATGCAGAGTGGAGCCTCCCAGCTGCAGCTTCAGCTAGAAGCAGGGATTTCCTGGCAGGTGGTGTTCCTCAGATAACTAGTCAGTGAACCTATTCATGATTGGGCAATACCAGACCTGGTACTCGCTAACAGGGACAGTGTTGTAGACATCAAGGTTGGAGTACACCTGGGGACCAGTGATTACCAAACAATGTGCTTCACTAAAAGAACAGCTGCAGTATTGAACCACACAAGAGTGAGATTCCTAGAGTTCAGGATGGCAGATTTTATAAAGATAACTGAATACCTCAGGGATGACCTGGTGGAGGGAATGACCTGTGAGGTGGAGGAACAGTGGGTGAAGTTAAAAGGGGTACAATTAAGGTGACAAACCTCTGCATCAAGCAAGCGAGCAAAAGCAAGAGGAAAAAAAGACCACTATGGCTCTTGAAAGAGATGGCAGTAAAGGTAAAGGCTAAAAGGGTTGCCTTCAGAAGTATAAGGAAATGCAGAGGCAGGAGGAGGAGGATGGGGAGGTGACTAGTGGAAACAGAGAGAGACAGGGAAAGCAGTAAGGAGTGCAAAGGCACAAACTGAAGAGAGAAGAGACCAGGCAGTAACAAAAGGGGTCAAGAAATATTTTTAGGTATGTAAGTGAAAAGAGGAAGACCAAGCAAGGGACTGTAAGGTTAAAAAGGGAAGAGCATGACTGTGTAGAGCAGGACCAGGAAAAAACAGCATATTGAAGAAATACTTCTGTTCAGTGTTCACAGAGGCAGGAGAAGGGGAAGGAATCAAAAACAGTAACAGGATCTTTGAAGCAGGGGAGATGGACTCTAGTCATTTTTTGGAGGAGAAAGTTCTGAAAGAACTCGATAATCTGACAGTGGACAGAGCAATGGGGCCAGATGGGATGCATCCAAGAGTATTAAGGGAGCTCAAGGAGGTACTGGCTACACCACTGACACTCAAATTTAATAGCTGACCAGAAACATAGGTGGTTCCAGAGGACTGGAGGAGGACAGATGTAGTCTCACTTCACAAGTGATAGCAAGGAGGAGACTGGCAATTATAGGACAGTCAGCCTGACATCGGTGGTGGGAAGTTAGTGAAAACACTGCTATAGGAAAGGATTGTGGAATATCTTGAAACCAATGCGTCACAAGACCCAAGGTAGCATAGATTCATGGGAGTGGGGTCATGTCAAATGAATCTGATAGATTTCTTTGACTTGGTGACCAAGGAATTAGATCAGGGTTGAGTGGTGGATGTGGTCTACCTAGATTTTATGACACTGTTCCACGTAGGAGAATAGTAAGCAAACTGGGTAGCTTAGGACTGGGTTCAAAGGTGGTAAACTGGGTAAGAAATTGGTTAGGGGATAGATGACAGTGGGTGATGGTAAAAAGAGTTCACACTGAGGAAGGGAGGGAGGGTGACCAGTGCTGAGCTTCAGGGATCAGTGCTGGGACTGGTCCTCTTTAATGTCTTTATAAGTGACATTGCAGAGGAACTGGAGCCTCTTTGTGGATGACACTGAAATCTGCAACGGTGTTGCTACTCCATGGGGGATGGAGAGGATGAGTAGAGACCTGAGAAAACTTGGGGAGTGGTCAAGAGTATGGCAGCTGGGTGTCAGTGTGAAAAAGTACAAAATAGTGCACCATCTTCTATTTCTGCTCTCCTTACCTCCAGACTCTCTCCAGCATGGGCATCATCGGTAACTCCCGTCCTGCCTGAAGTGTGGTTCACATGATTCCGGTCAGGAGGCTATCCCTCTTTATCTGCTTGGCATACCCAAGCCCCCGGGCCTATGTCCTCCGGGGAAGGACCGTCATCTCCTCCAGTGCCCTATCTACAGGATTGGTGGGGCAGCCTGTGGGCGGTGAGCTGGAACATGTGTCCTTACACCCAGCGGAGGATGTGGGGCTGATGCCACTGGCCCTTCCTTTACCTACTGGAGGGGGAGGGATTTTTCTACTTTATTTCTCCCTCAATGAGGGCAGTGTAATGTTGCCCAGCCCATTATGTGCACACTTCCACACACATCCAGAGGGTGGCTGCTCAATGTTGTAACCCTTTCATTTGTTCCTGTGGCTTTAGTACACCCAGCCATCGCTGGGCATTGCTACGTGCATGGGACAGTCCCCTTACCCCTCCCCAGGAGAGGAGAGCAGTCTACAGATGCTCAATCCTCTCCTCCCTGCTGACCCCAATGACCTGGGCTCATTCCCAAACCTGGGTCACTGGTGTGGCACAAGGTGTGGCTTCCAGTGCCTCAGCACCACTGGGCCAGCCAAAATAATGCACTTAAGGCACAGAAAAATGGGAGTGGAGTACAAAATGGGTAGAGTGGTACTGACAGCCACCAAGCAGGAAAGAGACCTGAGGCTAATCATATCGGATGACCTAAAGGTGGCCATTCAGTGTGACAAGGCAGTTGGGAGGTCTAGTGGAATGCTGGGGTGCATGGGGAGGGGTATCACCAGAAGAAAGGAGGAAGAGGTCTTGCCCTAGTATAGATCGCTGGTAAAAAAAAAAAGTAAAAAACTTTATTTTTAAACAGGAGACAAGTCATTAGGGCAAAACTAGTCCTATTTGTAAGACAGTCCTGTAAGTTACAAATCATGACAATTGTCATACAAAATATAAGTAACACTTAGGACCAATCACAAAGACAAAATCAACTACAATGACAAAAATTAACAAATTCACCCCTAACAATTACATACATCAACCACTGAATTGTTTATTGCTTGTGCAAATCTAGAATAATCAAATAATGCATGGACACCTGAAGGCTGAGAATTCCAGACTGCGGCTGCCCTTGTAGAGAGGGTCCTAACCCCAAACCTATTTTTACATCTAGTTGGCAGAATTTTATTTTGATGTACTGATCTATTAAGGACTCTCAGAGATTCCTTTTTTTTAAATAGATGGCTAGAAATTGGATGACCAGATGACCAAAGTTTGTGCAATAATAACAGCCAAGTTCTATTATGACTTGTTTCTAATGATTGCCATTCCAGCCTTCTTAGTAAACAACAATGATGTGTATAAAAACTGTATTTCAGCACATATCTGCCAATCCTAAACTGAATTTTATCCAATGTGTCAATAAAGATTTGTTTGCAGTTCTATAAATTAGCTGACCATAAGTTAAAGTAGGAACAATTAATTGTTCTGCAATCCTTTTTCTGATAGACCGATTCAAAAACCCTACTGATCTTTTTAACATTCTTATTTTCTTATTTACTTTTACTATTGCATTAGTTATATGTGGTGCAAAGGTCAAATCTGTGTCAAAAATTACCCCTAAATAGCAATAGTTGTCTACCTGTTCAAGAATAGTAGCTTCCTTAGTTTGAATCTTAAGTCTATTCTGTTCCCCTCACCCCAACCCCGGTCAGTTTTACAAGAAAAATACATTACTCTGTTTTTTTAACATTCATAAATAACTTTGACCTGGTGAACCACTCCTCAATATTTGAAAAATCAGACTGCAACTTTAACTGTAGTTCCTCCATATTTGTACCCGAAGCTACAATGGCGGTGTTGTCAGCATACAGCCTTATGGCTGTATGCTCTGCCACATACAGTAAACCATTATTAAAAATTAAGAACAAAAGGGGTCCCAATATGGACCCCTGAGGAACACCTCTAATAACTTTACAGGTCCTCAATGTTATCCCATTTATATCCACACTTTGAGTACATCTCCCCAAGTAAGATTTTAACCAAGCTAGAGGATAATCCACAAATCCCATATCTTGCAGTCTAGAAATCAATAAGTGGTGGTCCACCAGGTCAAAAGCCTTCGAAAGATCCACATAAATCACAGCTGTTTCCCGAATGGAGTTCAGCAACTCATTTAATAAGTCATTGAACTCCAGTAGGGCAGTAGAAGTTGAAAAACCTTTTCTAAAACCAGATTCATAAGAATTTAACAAATTATACTTATTTATGTAATTGATCATTTGTGAATGGATCATTTTCTCAAAACATTTTGACACAACAGAAAGTAAGGCTATTGGTCTGTAGTTGTTGACGTTGGTTGGGTCACCACCCTTAAATATTGGTCTAATTTTACTCTTTTTCCAAGAGGATGGGAAGTGACCCAACCAAAGGCTCCAATTCAGAATGTGTGATACCACTGGGGCAATAAAAGGAGGAGGCAATCCTTAAAAATCTGCCCTCAAGGCCATCTAGACCAGCTGCCTTGTGTATATTAATGTTTAGTAAAGTTTTCTTAACCTCCGAGATTGTCAGAAATTTAAATCTAAAAGGAGGGTGCTTTCTTAAAGCAGCAATAGACATAAATAAACTGTCCTGAATATTTGAAACAATAGGAATGTCACACTGGGGCAAGTCCACAAGAAATAATTTAATAAATTAGAAATAACCCCTAAGTTATTTATTAGGGTAGATCCTTCTTTAAGTTGCAAATTAGACTGAGATTTATGACCCCCGGGATTTGTTAATTTATTTAGATTACCCCAAAACTTCTTAGGTTCCATATTGTAGTCGATTTAATTTCTGTAATACCTAAATTTTGCAGCTCTGATCATCATTTTACAGTGGTTTCTTTTATACTTAAACAGTAACCAATCAGCTTCTGTTTTTGATTTAATCACTTTTTTCCATAATCTATTCTTTATCCTACTTTGTTTCAGTAACTTTTCATTCATCCATGGTAACTTTATATGCCTAATTTTGTGTCTAATCACAGGTGCATGAATATCACAAATTCTACCAAATGTATCTATAAAATAATCAACTGCCATATTGATGTCTGGGATCAAGTAGCACCGCTCCCATCTTTCTTTGGAGGTACTGTTTAAAAATTGTATTTCCAAGAACTTCCAGAAATCTCTTGACCAATTTTGTTCTAGAGTCGAAGGTCTGAATGGAAATTGCGATAATGGCAAAGTAATCCATACAGGATTATGATCACTTAAAATAGGAGACAAAACCCCTGAGGCTTCCACCTGAATATCCGTGGATAAAAAAATGAAATCAAGAACTGATCCATCTGATGAATTATCTGTATAATGAGTGGGGTCTTTTATGTATTGTTTTAGTCCTAATGGGTGATAATTTCGTTCAGCAGTCTTCCTCTAATATTAGGCCAGTCGCAATTTGAATCATCTATTAGGATAAGTGGATTTTTACCTACATTATCTACTATTTTACTTATAACCCCTTCAATATCTTTCAAATTTGTTTTTGGGGGGAGTAAACAACTACTATGACCATTCTCAATAAATCCAAGGAGACTGCCAAATATTCAATATCACTGTCACTACCACTTAATGAAACCCTGGAAGAGCCCAAATTTATTTTAAATACAACATCAGCCCCCCCAAGTTTCTATCAGATCTATATAGTATATAACCTGGGAAACCAAGTTCTTCATCAGTATGTTTATTTGTTAACCATGTTCCATAGAGGCCAAACACACTGGGATCATGTTCATGGAACATATAAGCCAGTGTGTCTGTTTTTGTACTAACACTTCATGCATTATCGTGAAGGACCTTTAAAGTAACCAGATTTTCTGTACCTGGGTTAAGTTCAACATCTCCCCCTAAAATTAACATTAACCAATGGGCTCCTTGAAAATGGGTTACCTGTTTATGAAAACAGAAAGGTGACGTTGGCCAGACTCCATATCTTAAATGTGTCTTGTATCAGTCCAACGAGAAACCATTTCTCCTGTTTTTAAAAGCATTAGACCTCCTTATCATCAATGAGAAGGATGACCAGTTTACTTCTTGTTTGTTTCTTCTAATATCACAGGAAGCAAAAACAATTAAAAAATGCCTAAAATAAAAAATCTCCACAGACCAATACAAGACCTACTTGAAAATAAAAGGCAAAATATACAATAATTTAAACAGTACAATCTCTATACTAACACTAGCAATATGCACTTTAAAACTGACAACCAGAAGTAAAACAAAATATATCTGTAAGTCGTTTCAATGACTAAAAAAGGCACCAGCTTATGTACTGTGTCCAGTTCTGGAGATTACATCTCAGGAAGGACATAGCATAGTGAAGGCAGTCCAAATTGAGGACAACTAAAATGATGCAGGGTCAGCACCATCCGAAAGCCAATTATAAGAGATGGAAGGACCTCAATATGTACACACAGTAAGAGAGGAAAGCGAGGGGAGGACATGATGGAGATGTTTAAATATTTCAATGGGGTAAACAAGGTACCATAAGGAATTATTTATTAGAAAACAAGGAGCTCAAGAAGAAGGGGACATGCTATGAAGCTGGAGAGGGTAGAGTTTAGGAGAGATGTAAGGAAGTACTCATTCACAGAAAGAATGGTGGATTTGTGGAAGAACCTTCCACCAAAGGTGGTGAAGGCAAAGACAGTGGTAGGGTTAAGACTGCATGGGATAGGCATAAGGGTATCTTACTGGATAGGAGGGAAGAGGGAGAGGGAGAAAGAGCTGGAGACAAATTAGGGTCTGCAGTGATACTGTAGGTATGAAAAAATGGCCAGAATGGGTGGGCTGAGTGTTCCTTATCTGCTGTCAAATTCTATGTTTCTATGAGCTGCTGCCTACTGGACTTAGGGTCCCATGTTTGATTTCAGCCATGGCTGAAGTTAAGTAGGATGATGTAGAGGGGACAGAAATGGCACTAAGTTTTTTTTAAATATTATTAAAGTTTAAAAAGTAAGGGAACATTTTACTTTTTGAAGCATTTGGGGGAGGGGATGTTGCTCACCTGGCCTAAATTAAAGTGGGTAGTCTGAGAAGTCTATCCTCTGTGACGCACAATGTACCAAAAGTTGCTGGAGAAAGGAAGACTCAAGACTCCTGTTAATTTATCAGTATGGTTTATTAATATTTAGTAAGTGTTATGCTACCAGATATATACTTGCCAACGTTTTGTGGCCACGAGGGTCACTTCCTCAGGAACCGGACCCATGGTTGTCTAACAGGCTAGCGTGTTCTGTGCTTCCCCATCAGCTTGGTCAGATTAAAAGCTTGTGTTCTTTAATTTTAAAATAGGGCTTGCCCAGCTGCATCTGTAGTTCTGCTCATTACTGCTCGGGACAATCTTCCTCTGTGTGTAAGTTAAGCCTCAGATGGCCCTC
Organism: Neoceratodus forsteri; assembly: GCA_016271365.2. NCBI lineage: Eukaryota > Metazoa > Chordata > Ceratodontiformes > Ceratodontidae > Neoceratodus > Neoceratodus forsteri. The sequence continues at coordinate 984,974,882 of CM057449.1, forward strand.
GGACTACTCCTCTCCTGGCAATAGTAGTCAGTGGGCCATCTAAGGCTTAACTTGCACATAGAGGAAGATTGTCCAAAGCAAAAATAAGTACAACTTCAGACGCAGCTGGACAAGCCCCATTATAAAATAAAGGAGCACAAGCTTTCAAAGCTGGTGTGAAAGCACAGAACAAGCTAGCTTGTTAGACCATTGTGGGTCCTGAGGAAGTGGCCCTCATAGCACAAAATGTTGGTCAGTGTATATTTGGTGGCATAACATGCTTACTAAATTCTAAAAAATCATATTGCCAAATTTACAGGACATTTGAGTCTTCCTCGACATTTAACTTTGGTCTGACATCTGAAGGGAACCTGAACACATAAGAGGCCCTAATAAATGAGGACTGGATAATGTTTCCTGGGCTTTGTAATATACTGTAGAAGAAAGGAACAATGTTTTCATGTGTTTCAATCAATACCCCTTTTTTTCAGTCAGAAAGCAATGGCTCACATCACTGGTTTGCAACATTTCTGGCCCCTTCAGAGGAGTTTCACAATGACTAGAAGACAGATTGGGTTTTCAGATACAAAATGCTATTCATGCTTAAAAGCCAGAAGTGCTTTCCTTTTCTCCATTGACCTTTTTGCCCTTTGGGCCTCCTGTTGTTGCATTTGTGGTCAGGCCTGCTGAAGACCTTTTCCCCTTTGGCAAATGAAAACAAATGAACTACTTGTTCTTTTGGTATTAACAGCTTAAAGTGTTGAGTTGTGAACTTACAGTAAGAAAGCTGTTACTGTAACTTTATTAGTGCCAGCAAGAGTTCTTTGCATTTTTAGAGTGCTTTTGAAAGAACTGGTATGCAGTGAAGACAAAGGGCAAAGCAATTCTTAGGTATCAAAGGATTTCAATTGAAAATGCTGTTGTGGTGTGCTTACACAGTACTAGATACATCATATTCATGGCTGTTAGTTTGCTCCTTGCAAAGTCCATATTCTGCATGTGAATTAACACATTGCCATAAACTTGCTATGTTCAAACATGTTTGGAACAAACTGTGAGTGCCTGAGCATGTTTAAAGATAGCCCTGTTAGCTAAGACCAAAAAAGGTAAAGCACAACTCCTTACTGGCTACTGAAAGGACATCCAAAGAGCAAATTGAGTTAAGGCTCCAACCTGTTAATGCTTTTTCACTACACTGATGTATTTGAAAGGTTCTGTGTAAATGTTCTCTTTGCCAATGCAGGTCATTAAGATGTTATTTGCATCTTATTGCAGCCTAATTATAATGTGAGGTGCTAGCCCAGTGGCATGGAGGGCTGAGGCACTAGACATCTTACCTCCTCCCATGCCAGCGACCAGGGTTCGGGAATGAGCCTGAGCTATCGGGGGTCAGCTGGGGCGAAGGTGAGGAGCTGGATTGAGCTGCCACAAGGCAGTGCACCTCTCCCAGGGAGGGACATGGGTTTCCCCTGCTCTTTACTGCCACCAGGTGGAGGCTAGGTGGCAGCACCAAGCCACAAAGGAGAACAGGCATTAGGCCAGGTGGGAGGAAGGGGCCATAACCGGAGCCATGGAGCGTAAGAGCACTTTCATGCACATACGTGACCATGTTCTGGGGTCCTGGGATTCATGGGAAGAAAACAGAAAATGGAACACCAAGGCAGGCTAAATGAAGCCCTGAAGCTACAGGGCAGATTGAGATCCTTTGAGTGAAAACTACAGCCATGCCTGCCAGGAGCCCTGACGACAAAAAAAGCTACTCAGAAAAAAAAAAAATTACATGAGAAGCAATAATTTGCTCCTTGGATTATGTGTTGGCTGTGAGATCTACACTGCAGCTTGTGATCAGTAGAGGTGCTGTATCAAAAAACAAAGACATTAACAAAAAAAAAAAAAAAAAAAAAAGCATAGCTCCCCCATCATTCAATCCCTGTAGGAAATGAAAAATATGCCTGATGGCAGTGGTACCCCCCCACCACCACTAGTTTACTCATGCTGCAGGGATAAGCATTTTGCCAACGCTGATTATGATGCAGGAAAAATGCCACCTGGCATTACAGTGCCAGGCATTTCATCTTCTGAGAGTTACAGCACCAAAGCACCCTCCCAGGAAATGGTCACCAAGCCCCCCAGCACCTCTTAAACTAAATATAACCTCCTCCAAGCTGGGCATGCCCCAGCGGGGGTAGAAACTGTGGAGGCACAATGGGCAACATGAGTGAGGAGTGATCTAAAATAAAGTGCACCCCTTTCACTGTTGCCCTCTTTTGTGGAGCCCTAATTATGACGGCCAAATTTACTTGTCAACTTGATGGTATACGCCCTCACCGGATCCCCCTGCTGATAAAAAAAAAAAACTCTCAGGGACTTCTGGTGACATCATGCCCTCAGAAGCAGCCTGATTTAACAGTTCAGTCTCCTCCAGGACTAACTTTTATAAAAATTCAGCTTAAAAAGTGCAGCAAGAAGAGGAACTCTGCAAATTATTGATTAAGAATGCCTAGAGGAATAGATAGTAGAGCCTTCTTGCCAGGGGACTCTGCGAATGCCAAGGGATTAGACTTGGACAGTGATGGCTCCCAAATGTCCTCACATCATGGCTATCCTGCATTGAGGGCCTTGGGAACTAAAGTACTGTACAAACAAATGGCCCTGATGTTAACTGAGCTACTGAGTTAACTGAGGACTTCAGGAAAATAAAAACAGCTCACTTTTACAGCACTCTGGATGGACATCAATAAACTGGAGAAGCAGCTTAATTCCACAGAAGATCAGTGTACTCTAACTGCTTCCCACATGAATACTGTAGAAAGAGCCATTGTCCAACTGCACAAGACTGTCCTGGAACTCCAGACTCGGGCCAAAGACCCAGAGGCCTGATACCGAAGAAAAAATCTGCGGATTACAAGATTGCCTGAGGGTTGTGAGGGAGACAATCCAATTGCCTTTTTACAATAGTTGTTTTGATAAACCTATAAAAAGAGCCAAACTGACTAGGTGCACATAGCAGGGTTTAATAAATGAGAGTAATGTACACCAAAGGTGCAAATGTCTATGCGCACTCTCAAAAACAAAGTTTATTTTTTTAGAAAACTTTTGTTTTGCTTTAAATGATCTTTCAAGTGCTTTTCCCTTTTTGAAAATTAATGGAAGCATTCTTTTAAAGACAACAGACTCATACCGCTTTTCTTGTGTTTAAAATTTCATTTGACATTTATTTTCATTTGATGTTTGTTTGGTTTTCAATATTTATCATAAATGTGAATATTACACAAACCACAAGAACCAACAATCCATGAAACAAGACCAAAGTACTTATCTGGCTTTTGCCTGAGGCAATCTGATTTCTTTCGATATTTGCAGCTACACCACTTCTATGAAAAGCTTCCACTTTGTACTCGATGCCCAGAGAGCTACGCAGCAATAATTACACTTTTTATCCAAGTCATGCGAACCAAGGTAGTAATACATGCTATTTCTATTTTCTGTAAGGCTCTGACTAATATCACTAGTGACTTTACTGAATATATTTTGGAAAAATCACATCAGGGTCATGATGACATTTGCCGGGTCGTGCCTTAAAACGGTCCCTTGGATCAATGCACCTACCTAGTAGTTAAAGATTTAAATAAATAAATGGAACACAGAAATGGGCCAGCATCTAACTTTACAACAATGGCATAGATCATGCTGTTCAGCTTCCAAAATAACTAGCTCATTTCACTGGCATGAGTTCTCTTGGCAGCATCAGATCTGATTATTTACACTCCCCAGCCATTACTGCCCATTATCAAGATACCAGATCAGCTATGTGTTAGCGGCAATGTGGTGAGGACAATGCAAACCATGCCCAGGTATTCTGGCTTTGCCCCAAGCTGTGACCTTTCTTTTACTCTCTTCAGAGGGAGCTGGAAGAATTGTATGGAAATCCAATACCATTAACAGGTGAATTGTTTCTGTTTTATATATTTTCACATGGCTTTAGAGACCCCCTTACCCATTACCTGTTATGGATTTTGCTATTAACTGTGAAAAAAGTGATCACTAAATCCTGGCTCACTATCCCGATTACAACCCTAAAAGTCTGGAGAGCCCCAGTTAATCAAATATATAGGCCCGAGAAGATCACCCACTGACTTGATGCAACAAAACTATGCTCTTCTAGGTGGAATGGGTGGATTATCCATGTGATGCTTAAGGACCCAGAGTTTGTCCCTTAGTAGATACATTTGACCAAATGTTCATAAACTGAACTAGATATTCTTAAACTTAGTCTCAGAAGTGTGGGGTGGGATGGGATGAGAGAATCAGGTTATCTCTATATAAGCCACAAAAGACTGGACTATCTTCCCTGATTACTGGGAGAAGGAGTAGGTTTATAAAATGTAACTCTCTGTGTCTTGCTCTTTACCAAAGAAATATTGTCTAATGTAATCACAATGTGTAACCAGTGCATTGACCAAAGTAAAATGTGTTCCACTGACTGTTTAAACAAACTCTGATCAGAGTCTATATGGCTGTGGCAAGCTCTTACCTGTCTAGGTAGCAGAGCTGCAGCAGCATGGCTTTCAGAGCACCGGTGGGTAACGGAGTGGAGGCAGCAACAATGGAGCACCAGTTTAGGAGCAGTGGCAGATCAGTGGTGGTTTGCCACTCAGAAGATGGTGGCAGGGTGCAAATGCGCATGTGTGCGATACTCGCGCATGCACAGTTGTACCAGAAATGCACTCGCAAAGAAGTCTGCAGTGGGGAAGGGGTGATCATGCTGCAGAGGGGAGCTCCTTCACAGAGGACAGTGCCTATAGCAGCAGCGCTATCCTGACATTGCTGCATCACTGTAGGGGAACACATGGTTGTGTTCCAGGGCCAGCCCCCTGTTCTCCTACAGTAAAAGCATAACATCTGCAGCGCTCCACCCACACAGCCATAAAAAGTTTAATAAAAACTATATTTACCAAAAGAAAAAAGGAAAAAACTCTCCCTTGTAGTCTAATGGGCAACCTAGTGCCATCCTTAGATTTCCAACCCCTTCCCAACCCCTATCCCCAAGACACCAGCTGGTACTCAACTAGTACTTACCTCCCCTGTCAGCCACCATCTCATTCATGCAAGCTAGTCCTTTCATCCCAGAAGTAACTGTATTGCTGTTATATTTATCAAGTGCAGTTATGATATACTTGCCTCTATACTACCAGTGACTGACTTGTGTGAATGAGATGGTGGCCTGCAGCAGAGGTGAGAGGAGGTTGAGTACCTGCGGTTGTCTCATGGCAGGGGGAGGGGGATGGGAAACAGAGGATGGTTCTGAGAGGGGTAGACCACTAGAATACCATGGATAGATTTTAATATTAATAGGGGTTGGGATGTGAGAGAGGGTACAACTGGCACCAAGGATAATTTGTAAAAGGGGATAAGATGAGGGAGGGAGGGAGGGAGGAATGTATACCACAGTCCTTAATTTGATATAGTACCATTAGTATGTTGTTTAAAAATGGTTGCTGGAAGTGTTAACTACTGCTACACTGTCAGCCTGTTAGTGCTTCTAGGATCCACTGAGTGCTTTTTATCACTGTGCACTGTATGCATTCATTTGCATACATACATGGCATATGATAGTTCTGACATTCTAACTCATGAACACAGTGTAAAATATCTCTTACTATAACATAGGCCTAGCTAATAGACTGTCTGTCATCTACAGTACACTAGCGTGGCACTTATCCTGTTAGCTTAGCACTAACTCGTTGAATATCTGAGCTGATGCCCTTTATTTTCCAAATCAATACATTATTTCAGCACTATATGAGCCTTCATTCTACCTACTAAACAGTGTCAGATAATGTTTGGCTTTAACTAATACTCTAGAATATTAAACTGAAAACAGAAAAGATAACATCTCTATTAAAATGACATGGAAATGTAAAGATATGCAAATAAAAATGAAATATCCAATGTGAAGACAAAGGTGTTCTTCACTGCTTCACTGAAAGTGTTAGGGATGGCAGCCTTGTCAATCCTGCCATTCAGTTCTGAGTCCAGTGCAATGGTCAAAAAGATCATTCATGGGAGAAACACAGAGGCTGAAACTGTTAATGTGTATGAGAACTGTGCAATAATAGAAATGTGTCCTGAAAAATACAAGGAGTCTTTATGACAAAATGGCAGAACTGGAGGACTTGGTCAACAGAGAAGGCAATAATATCATGAGGATCACAGCAACCTGGTAAGCAGAGAATAGTAACTGGAGTAAAAACCTACATGGTATTATTTATTTGGAAGGACAGAAAGAGTAAGGGAAAAGGAGGGATGGGGTGGCCATTTACTTAAGGGAATGGTTAAAACCAGGAGAAGAATCAAAAATCAATGGCATGGACAGTGATGCAGAAATAAAGTGGATTAAAGTTGAGGGCACCAGAAGGAATCCAGTTATAATTGGGGAATATGTATGCTATAGGCCGTTGGACAGTGACTACATGAGAGATACTGAATTATTGAAAGAAACTGAAAAGGTACCACTGGTACGAGATGTAGTTTTTTTTTTTTGTAATTAAAAGTTTATTGAATTTTAAAATATTCAGTACATGTGACATTTCAAACATTTTTGACTGGGGAAGAACCACTTGGAGTTACAACTCTACTTTCTGTCATGTTGCATTTATATAGAGTACAAAAACATCAGCATGTCGAAAGAATGGGTAACAGTGCACTTATTTGATGCATAGCACTAATCTACTGAGATTATTCTCTGTTAGGGAGTCAGATAAATATATCCTAACATACACGTGTAGTGAGTAGGGCACTAGTGACTCAGGTAGTTGAATTCTGGGAGTCTAATTTATTCTTTGCCAGTAATAAGCACTACATATTTATACTGCAGATGTGGGTGCCCTCCTGGGTGTCTTTGCATGGGTTATCTCTTTGAGAATGTTTGTGGGAGATGTGGGAGTGGGTGCCCTGCAGGGATCAGACGATGTGACAATTGCAGGTAACTATACCATATCGCCCAGTGCTGGTCCAGTGTCTTCTAAGCATTAAATTGAACATGTTCATAGCATGTCATTCCCCCCAGCTCTATGGGTCATTCCCCCACCTACGAAGGCAATGTCTGCTTCCAGTGCTGCTGGATTACTCATTTATCCATGATGAGTGTACTTGTCAGCCACCTTGGTGGGTCCTGTGTGTTAGGTGGATGAGAGGGTTAATACCCAAAGCACCCATGCTTTACTAAGGGTTATACATTGTCTCAATATTGACTCACAGACCACTTGAACTTCTGTCCAGAAGTTCTTTAGTTTGCAGCATGACTGCTGTAGGTGCTTTATTGTGCCCACATTTTGTCTGCATCATCAGCATTTATCTGATGCTGTGTGGCCCTAATTATATAGCTTCTGTGGCATCCTGTACCATCTATGGAGAAATATGAATTGTGTGAATCTTTTCTGAGTGTCTTTAACATTTCCCTTGAGCACAGACCAACACTTATGCCATTGACTCATGGACAGCTGTATGCCCAGGTCATCTTGCGATTTCATTTGAGTTAGCACATGAAGTCTGGGAGCTGAGACACTAGATGCTTATATAGCTGATTGCCAGATATCTTTTTACTAACCCTCCATCTAGGAGGACATCCAGTGAATTTTATCTCTCCACCTTATATGCCTGTCCCAGACCAGCCCACAGCATATGTCTGAACTAGATATAGCCTCTGCTGATTGTGAAGCATCTTAAATTCCACTTGAAACTGAGTAATGGATTTTAGTACTGTATCCTGATGCATTGATCAGGAAAGCTGGCTAAATGTCTCACCTCTTGGCCTTCCCATATGCTCCAAGCGAATGGTTTGGGGTCTATTTGTAGACTGTCATTACGCCATATTGGAAGGTGCGGAGAGTTCCAGCGAGACCAGAAATGTATGTTTTGCTGCCCATGCCCACTCTTTTTTAAAGTGTTGGATGCTGGAGTGAATATTTAGGTGGGCTGGCAGGACCTTGAAGACAGCTGCCACAATTTATTTAAGATTTCTGCCAGTTTGGACTAGCTCCTGGAATTAGTTAGTCTAGATTTTATACACCTTTTGGCGTATACCTCGACTGGCACCATTTACTGGTTCTGCGGATTTTAAACACATTTTTTACCAGGCAGGGACAGTTGTCAGATCAAGCATCCATCTTTGTCACACGCCATGAAGACACCCTGGAGATATTGTTCTACTGTGAGATTTTCATCATGGGGTCAACAATTAGCATTTTTTAAGCTCAAGCTGCAAAGGCAGCATAGTAGGAATTGTGTTTATGGAAAATTTAAATGGGTACAACTTTTATCACCGTTTAATCAGGAAACATATGAATGGAAGATGTTGGACCTAGTATTACCTAACATGGCTACTGATATAAATGAATATAGAACAAAGTATTCTCTGGGCTGAAGTGATCAATATATGGTCAGATTGCAGAGTCATCATAAATAGGCAACTAATGAAAGACTAGATGCAATGTACTGTATTACAGCTACAGAGTTGGCAGCATATGCTCAGGGATCTTAAAGTTTGGAACTGGCACAGAGGAATAAAAAACAAATATGTGGATGCTCAGTGGAGGTTGTTAAAATTAAAGATACTTGACTTTCCCTGCTGGCAATCACTGTTCCTTGGTTAGTTTGAACATACTACAGAGAGGATGCACTGGACTCTTTTTCTACTTCATTTAGGTTAATTGTACATTTTTCTACTATGTACAACATAGCCCCCATATTCAAAAGTCCCCTGGAAAATTTCCAAGTGCCTGCTCCACGCATCTGAGATGCACCGTCCCAAAAAAATGCAATATTAGGAAGATGTGCCGTAAGATGCTCTGGTGCAACCCAGGCTGAATATAGCAAAAATGTGCCACTGTGCATCTGGAGATGGGCTGCACATCAGAGCAGGACTGAATATGGGACATTGAGCAAGTCAGCCTGGGAAAGTGGAGTAAAAACAGGGAGAGCAGAACACAGCAATGGCGCATGACAGGTGATCATAGCTGCAACAGGACAGCACCATAAGGCACAAGGGAGGACAGTGGCACATGAGAAGTGCAAAAATGGGCACAGACATAGCCCCCGGGACACAGAATGAAGCACCACACACAGACCACCAGCCAAGAGGAGTACCACACACACTGGGTACAGCATACAGAAGGGCATGGATGAGGTACCACAGCACTGATGGTGCCAATGGAGAGCACGGCCTAGCCAGGCACTGTGGCAACAGGGCCTACATGCTAAGCAGGGCAGATGTGGCAGCCAGAGCGGAGGCAATGTGTGCCACCAGTACATCACCACACAGGCTGGGGGCAGCAGGCCACCCAGGGAGCAGACACCGCCAGTGACACAGGAGCAGCACACCAGCACAGGGACCATGACAACAGCAGAGGAAGGCACAGCACCAGCACAGGGGACCAGTGCAAGGGAAAACAAGGACCATCATCACAGATACCCCAAGAGCAGGCAAAGGAAAACCATGACAAACACAGAGGGCAGAGCAACACCTGGGGGACAGGGTGTAAGGGTGTGCAATTGCAGGGACACATATGGGTAGTGAGAAGCAAGTGGCAGCGGGCCAACCATGCTACACAGCAGGTGGTGGCAACAACCAGCAAAGGAAGGACCACAGATACAGACACAGTCAAGATGTAAGAAACTTTACTATAACAATTCCCAAAAAACAAACAGATACAAACAACAACAAGCAACAGATCAGGAAGTGGAAAACCAGTAACAACCATATACAATAAAAAAAGGGGTTGAGTGGCAAAGTGGGACAGGTAATGTGGGGGGACTATTTACAAGAGGATGGCAAGGTATTGGGTGTGGGGACATGGATATAGGGGTTATTTACACTGTGAACAGTCCACAATAGCCACACAGGCCTAGCAACCCCTGCTGTGGTGTGACCACCCTCTGCGTGAGTGCCCACCTCTTTGCACAGCCCACAATATGTCACAGGCTACCCTGAGGATGGCCCCCTGGTGCGTGTATATGGCCAGCAGCAGCTTCTGGCTGGTCACAAGTTGTCCACATAGCAGCAACCTTTCCTGGGTATATCTGTGGTACTCCACCCCTACAAGAGCATCCTGTTGACCTATGGGGAGAAACACAGAACAAGGACTCAGTGGCACAGCCTAACTAGGCACACACAGCCCCCCTTCAGATGAAGCGGTTGCACATGCCAGATGTTGGGTGGACCCCTGCACAGTGCTGCTTCAGTGTCAAGCACATGACAGATGAGCGAATTGCCATGCAACAGTGCCACACAGAGCAAGGGACTTGGCACAAGGAATGGGCAATGACAACCTGTGCATGCACTGGACGTCACCGAGGGACATGTGACCATGACCCCCACAGCATGTGAACCAGACATCCGTGTGCCCCATGTGTGTTTGCCTAGTGGTGGCCCCTGTGGGCACTGCTGAGCATCCACAGTCTTGTACAGACACACTGGATGTGAACCAACCCACAGAAGCCAGGCACACAGCAGAGATGCCACATGGTACAGCAACCCCAAACCATGTTTGTGAGGCCAGCACCACATGGGCATACACAACAAGCAGGCTATGGCCTGCAGTGGGCAATGCAAACCCCGCAAAACCCATAGAACAGCAAAAAGCATCACTAGCAGCACACTTACCTGAAGCAGGGTGTGACACACCCCTGTTCATACCATCTCCATTCCTACCTGCTGCACGTCCATCACCAGCCCATCTGCTGGAGAGGCACTGGGCCTGGTGCCACTCCTCCCAACCTGCAAGGGGGACACAATAGTAAAGGCACTGTGAGCATCATGCAAAACCACAGCCCCCCCCAAAACCCAGGGGTCCGACAGTGACACGATGCAGCACGGCGCAGCACAATGCATGCCCTGGTGACTGGCAATGCACAATGGGGACCACCATAGGCACAGCAAAACCACCATGGCCTCCAGAGCCAGACAGTGGCATGCACAGTGCCATGGGCCAAGACTTGTTACTGGAGTCATGTCACCCATGTGGGTGACGGTACCCGCCCTTGCTGCACACCCACAAACCCGTCAGTAGCAGGCAAGGAAAGCATGCATACAGCACATATGTACTGGGGCATGTGACTGACCCCTTGTGGGCCCGGCCTCACAGGTGGTCCAGCCTGCTTGGGTCTCTCCAGTGCAGGTCCTCATACTGGTACTGGTATTGCTTCCTGGTCCAGGCAATGCCCGTCCTCTGTATGAGGTGTACTGCCACCCTGGCCCACACCTGGACCTGTGCCTCCTGCAGCTCCTCTGACCCAAACAACTGGCATTCCAGGGGCACCACAAGGTTCACAAGGTTGGCGAGCTTCACATCCCTCCAGTTCAGGGTGAATGGCCTGATCCCCTGTGAACTGCTAGCATGTGCCATTCTGCCTGTTCTGAGCTGCTGCAAGTGTGGTACACAGGAAGGCACTGGTAGGGATGTGGCTGGGCTACACCGGTTGCATGATAGGCCAGGCATGCATTGCCTTGTGTGACATGCACATGTACCATAGGGATGTCACGATAGCTGCAGCATGGCGCAGTAGTGCATGGCCTAGCTGAGTGGAAGACAGGGGTAATGGCCTCATGCTGCTTGCATGTGCTGCCGCATGGTGTCGCCATGTTGGGGAGGTCAATCAATGTCACACCTGTAGACACCTGCATGGAGCAAATTGGAGGCCATGCACCATACATGACAACAATGCAGCAGGGCAATGTGGTGGGGTATGCTTGATGCACTGGTCATGATGTCACACACCCGTGCAACTCAGTGAAGCTATGGCCTATTACACATGTGTCAGAAATGCACTGTACAGAGATGTGCTGCCCAAACAGATGCATGATGCACATTGAGATAGGCCAGGTGCAATTTTGCAGTATTCAGTATGAATATGCAAATTACCACATTGTCCAATCTTGGCCCAAGTCCACACATTTGCATCTCATTACAGGCAGCATGGCCCCTCATTTGCATGTGCTGAGCTATAAATGGGCTGCCATGAGCCACCCATCACACAGGTGACCGACAGGAAATGCAGCCTTGGAGGTGAGTGTTTACATTGTGACTGTTACAGTGTTTGTTACACTGCAGTCAGCAAGCCTCTCACACCATGTCACTGATGCTGGGCCTGTGCTAATGTATGTCTGTTTCTGTTCACAGGCACCAGTATGACAGCTGATGAAGGGAAGAAGAGAAGGTGGCCAAACCTCATTCAAGATGAACTGCAGACCCTCATGGAGGCATACCTAATGTGGGAGAACCTTCTAACCCGCAGGATGGGTACCCAGCAGGGCTGGGAGGATGAGGCATGGGCGGTCAATGCCCATGGGGTGTACAACTGAACATCCCAGGAGTGTATAAAATGGATAAACACAGAGAGCAACAGGGCCAGAGGGCAGCTGGCCATGTTCAGGACATTCCAGAGGGCCACTGGGGGTGGGCCTTCCACAGTGCCTGCCCTGTAGGCATGAGAAGCGATGCTTGCCATCACCCTAAGCCATGCCTCCACGTAGGATGTCCCTGGTGGTAGCTTCAACATGGGAAGTGGTTCATTGCTGCACTGTGAGTATGTACATGATGATTACATTTGAGGGCTGCATGTGTTTGCCATGGGAGTGCTTGCTGTGCCATGCAAGCCACACCACACCATGCTGTTCCCAGGGTGCCCTGACCTGACAGCATGCCATCACTGCCCAGCCCTAATGTAGGCTGCCATGGCCTCTGGGGTGTTGTGGTGCTGGCTCTGTGGTGTGTAACACAACGGTGACACCAGGCCTGTCAGGTGAGCAGGCACCTGTGACCAACCCTACCCACTAGGCCATCGGTGGTGTGTGCATGTACACCCCTGTGGCAACAGTGGGGCCTGTAGCAGCATGCCCATGACTGATGTGCCACATGATGCATGCTGTGTGACTGACCTGGACAGTGGGGGGGGCAAAGGCCTGCAAGTGGCTGGACCCAGTCTGTCTGAGGTGGATGAGCCCCATGTTGTTCCCTGTGGGTGTGCACACTGGAAGACAAACATCACACATGCCGCTGTGGCATGTGGCCAGTATGGCCCACACTGGTGGCTGTGGCCCATGTGTCACCACCAGCAATCCCATGGCACACATGCACACCCCATGTGTGCACATGTCACGCAACACCATGAACCTGCAGCACTGACCAGGCACACCTATTCTGCCTTACAGCTCCATTGCACCTCAGGGGTGCTGCCGGCCCATGGGCCTGTACAGATAGCCAGGAAGTGGATAAACCCCTGTCATCTACGTCCACCACAGCCATGGCCACTGAGGAGGGGTAGGCCACATTTATGTTGGGGGACCTACTGGGGCTGGCTGATCCCGACCCCTGTCTGGCATTGACTTACTGGATGAACACAATGTGCTGGCATCAGTCACTGATGATGATGATGATGATGATGCCACCCAGCTGGGGAACAACATCACTGATACTGTCCTCATCCATGTGGACTCGGTTGCCACATGGACAGCGTTGGGCAGTGGCAGCTGAACTGGGCCATCACATGCCACCCTTACCCCACCATATGCCATCCACTGCTGTGATGGCCATGGTTGGCCAGGGGTGTGGTGCCACTGTGGGGCCCAGGAGCAGTGCCACCATACCGCAGGGCACTACAGAACAGCAACTGCCTGCCAGTGCACATGGCGTGGGTGACCAAGGGCCCACTGTGCCTGCCCGCACACACTCGCCAGCCCAACAGCAGCCTGTCATGTGGCATCCACAGTCAGCGGATGTGGCATTGCATGCTGGTCCACCCCCTGTCCATCAGCCCCCCCCCAGACATGTTCCCTGCTGACAGGCTGGATGAGCACATTTGGCTCCTGTGGAACTCTGCGGAGGCCCAGGTGGTGTTCAAGGATGCTATACATGGCCTGCAGGTATGGGTGGGTCTCATGGATGAGCATGCAGCCGTGAGGTATACCCAGGTGCTTGGCGAGCTGCACCTTCTGTGGGCAGACATGATTGCAGAAATGCACCTCATGCGGCCGGACATGACCACGAGCCTCAACAGGGCTGCATGGGCCATTGAAATGGGTTGTGCAACCCTGGCACTTCATGCCCATGGGAGTACCCACCGCATGACATGCAGTGCTACCAGCACTCCCACACCACAGTGGCACGTAACACCCTTATTGCAGATGCCATCCCCTGCTAATGCAATCCCCAACACTCCTGGATTCAGTTTGATTTTCAGTACCGCTACCCACACACACATGGTTATGGTCGCATTTCTGTCAACACCTTCTGGGGCTGAGAAATCACCCTTGTGGCAGATGAACACCCAGTGAAGTTCCCCTTGCCTGGGCATGGTCATCCATATATCTGCTGTTGCTGTCATTGCAGGCATTGATGCCATCATGGTACTGTTGACCTGGCCATGTTGTACTGCAACCATTGCTTCTGTCACACCTACCTGCCACTGCCCAGGCCTGTGTGCAGTGGCACACATGCATGCATATGCCTGTGGTGACTCTGCCCCCGCTGTCTGTGTGACATCCATGCCATGGGTGTGGGCCATGGTGTTGTGGTGTGGCATGGGTGTGATGAGTGTGGACTTGGCTGTCCACTGTGCTGTGTGCTGGTGGTGTCTCTCTGATCCATGCCATTCCCCCACATGTACCTGTGTTCCCCCTGGCATTGGTGCCACTGCAGTAGACACCTGTGCATGGTCATGTTCACATATCTTTGCACAACTCTGCATCTGTGCAGTGGCCACCTACCTGCCCATGGGGGGATCCTTAGGACCTCCTCTGCGTGTGTGCCTGACTGCCTGTCATATCCTCCTCTGATACTCACCTCCAGTCATGAAAGTGCTCCTCAAGGATTGTGTCCCTGTGCCACCATGGCCTAGCAGCCAGCCATGGGTCCCTCCTGTCCAGGACATCTCCTTCTCCTTTTACTCTGCAGCTCTCCCTGGTGGTCAAGGGGGACACAAACTGAGCTCTCCCCCAAGCGCTGGGCTCAATCAGCTGGAAAGGAAGGTACGACCCACAAGAAACAGCTGAAAGCAGCTGAGCTACACTGCAATTTTGAATCTGGACTTTTGGCGCCAAAACAATTTTACATAGGCACAGCAGTGCAGATAGTTTTATGTGGCCAAATATTTCTTGTCTGCTCAATGCTAGGGATCCTTTTTCTTAGTTTACCTTTACTGTAATTATATTGTGGATTTGTTTTTGCCTTTATTCTACCAGTTACTTTAACTCTGGCTAGTGTTAGGATCTTTGTTGTGCAGGTTTGTTTTAAGGGTGCTGTCATGTGAAAGGTAAGTGTTTCTAACTTTTGGGAGCTAGCAGTATTTAATGTGGACTGTTCTCTGTATTACTGACTAATTCAGCTCAAGTTTGAATCTCTGAGTTACTGTAAGCATGCTGGCCAGTACTACTGACTAATTAGTCAGTGTCAGTGGCTCAGCAGGGTTCTATCTCCACATCAGACACTTGGGTTAATATCCCAATACTGACACTGCAGTGCAGCAAGAGGGGGATGCTGTACTCCTGAGGTGCCGTCTTTCGGATGAGACGTTAAACCGAGGTCCCATCTGCCTGTTCTTGTGGTAGTGCAGGTGGATGTTAAAGATCCCATCGCACTTCTTGGAAAGAGTAGGGGGACTTTTATTGAAACAGAGGACTCCAAAACAAAAGGAATCAAAAGCATACAGTCAAATAATAATAGAGAAATAACAAAAACATAACAACAATAACAGGAAAGAAAATCAAACACGGGACACCCAATGGTCGCAGTTAACCCATAAAAACTTGCCCTTAACCAAACCCAGGAAAGGAAAATCAGTATCATAAATTTTCTGTAAGGTAAGAGTCACATTAGAAAGGATCTCATCAAACAATATCAGGCGCTGTTGTGAAACCCATTAACATCTAGATTGCCAAATATGAAAGCAAAGAATAGAAAACACTAATAACAAGGTTTCAGCAGGATACTTGGACCATTCACCCTTATGTACTCCATACAACAGTGTACAATAAGAAAGAGAGGAAAATAAAGGCTCATTCCACTTGGTAGCTATGAAAACCCAAAAAGCTCGAACATAGGGACATTCCAAAAAGAGGTGTTTCTGAGTTTCCAAAAGAGCTACACAAGAATCACGAGCACAATACCTATCACTAATTTGTTTGTGCTTGTTAGAATTACCAACTGGTAATCTACCATAGGAACTCAACCAAACACTATCCCAAATGAAATTAGGCAATCTCCTATTAGAGAGAAGCATAAGAACCTTTTCCAAGGATTCCGGAGGACAATCAGGAAAAAGCACAACATCAGTAAATTCAGAAGAGACAACATGATTATACAATTTCCTCCTATT
This sequence comes from Neoceratodus forsteri, assembly GCA_016271365.2. Classification (NCBI taxonomy): domain Eukaryota; kingdom Metazoa; phylum Chordata; order Ceratodontiformes; family Ceratodontidae; genus Neoceratodus; species Neoceratodus forsteri. The sequence goes on from CM057449.1 coordinate 984,991,232, forward strand.
CATGGTTTCCAAATGAGAAACGGCGACACCCCATTTCAATAAATGCTTAAAGGTTTCCAAACCATATTTAGGAAAAAAGGGAATCTTAGCAAAAGGAGCAGGTTTTCCCAACTTCCAAAGCGGTAACCCTTTAGAAAACCAGGACCATACATATGAATGCCAATACTTTCCTCCGGGTCAAAGGAAAGGGCTCAGATTATATGAAACAAAGAGACATACAAAAAAGGCCACAGGGTGAACCATAGCTACTCCACCTTCCTTAATACTTCTATACATATAACTACGTTTGATGGGGTTTAACCTACTCCCCCAAAACGCCTGGAAAAAACACTAAATAGGGAAGTAAATAAAGACACAGGGGGAGGAAACACATAACTGATGTACAAAAAATAGGAACCACCAGAGTTTTAATTTACATAACCCTCTTACGCTTAGCAATTTGCCATCCTTTCCATCTGGACACAAGTAACTGAGCCTTTTCAATTTTTTTAGACCAATTTGCATAAGCCATATCGCTAGCACCAAATTCTACTCCCAAAACAGTCATAGGGTCCATACTAATTGAAATACCTGAAATATAACCTAACTCAGGAACCGGGGAATCCCCCAAAGGGAAACCTCTGCTCTTAGCATAATTAATCTTTGAACCAGAACATCTAGAAAAAAAAGTTAAAATATCACATACAATAGGCCCTTCTTTGATATCAGAAATGCAAAGAACCAAGTTATCAGCATATGCCAAAATCTTTACAGGAGGGACTCCATCACCAAAACTTAGCCCAGCAACACCTGTATGATTAATAATCAATCTAAGTAAAATATTGATGAAAAAGACATACAAAATAGGGCTCAGGGGACAACCCTGATGTACATCACGTTGTACAAGAATCGGACTACCAATCCATCCATTAACATTAGGGAGAAGCGAGGCAGAGCTATACATAGTACGAATCCAGCCTATAAATCTGGTAGGTACACCATATGCCTGTAATACCGAAAACAAAAAATCATGCGAAACCTGATCAAATGCTTTTTCCTGATCCAGGCTCAAAATGTATCCATTCAAATGTCCAGACTGAGCTACAGTAAACAATTCCTGTAAGACTAATAAATTATCACATTGGGTCCTACCCGGGATAGAACATGTTTGGTGTGGACAAATTAAACCATCAACATCCTGAGATAACTGAAGTAATAAAACCTTACTTAATATCTTCAAATCAGTATTCAATAAACTTAGCATCCTCCAATTTTTTAAATCTTCTTTAGGACCCTTCTTATACAGTAAAAGAACCAAAGCTTGATTCATAGAAAACGCCAAGGACGAATTAGACAACATCATATTGAAAACCTGAACCAAAACAGGGACAAGATCTTCTTGGAATGTTTGATAAAATGCAGCCCCCAAACCATCTGTACCAGGAGCAGAGTCAGAGTTCAAGGAAGAAATAGCAATACATACTTCGGCATCAGAAATAGCAGCCAACAAGTTATAGTGGTTCACAGCAGACACCTGAGGTAAATGTAAAGAATCAAAATTAAAAAGACTCAAATTCAAGACCAGTATCTTTCTGAAAAAGAGAACTTAAATACTGACCAACAACATCAACTAAATATTCTGGGGAAGTAACCAGATCATTAGTTTTAGATGTCAACTGTGTAACAAGCCAATGGCTCATACGATCTTTACAATCTTGAAAAGGATCCAAAGCACACTTGTGCATCTTTAAACCATACCAATGTTCATGTTCCAAGGATTTAGACCTATCGTATTGATAAGCAAACATCTGTTTCTTAACATTTTGTATCTGAACCCCATAATCAAGCTTCTCAGTCTCTGTTAAGGAAATCAACCTCTGTAATTGAGTCCTGAGACATAAATATTCAAAATAATGAGAGGTAACCAGGGCACAATAGTGGGCCTGAAAAAAGGACTTCCAATCCTTCTTGGTATCCTCCCACCAGGATGCTAAATCATCATACATATCAATGACGGAACGCCTAGCAACCCAGTCCCTTCTCCAAGCCTTCACAATAGACTTATCAGACAACAAGGAATTGTTTAGGTGCCATACATTCTTCTTGCATCTAGGTACCCCATCCCAGGAAAGGTGAACCGTAAGAGACCTATGGTCAGAAAACTCCCAGGCACACAAAACAACAGAAGAAACTTGTAATACAGCAGAAAGAAAAACAAAATCAATCCTAGTGGACAGAGATGACTTAAAAAAAGTATTACCACCAGATGAATAAACACAATGATAAGCATCTTTAAGTTGAGCAGTATCAAGCACGTGTAGGAGCTTATTTGAATCACAGAACAACTTTGAGGTTTTCAACCCCCTGTCTGAGGTACTCAGAGTACAATAAAAATCACCAACCCAAAGAACCAAACGAGAAGTATGAAGATAAGGCTGAATGTCCATAAACAGTGCAACTCGCTGAGCCTTGGTCTGTGGGGCATAAATGTTAATCAATCTAAATCTGTCACCCCGAAAATTAATATCTACTAATAAAGCCCTAATGGGGCAAATATCAACTAACTTGGAAACTTTTAATGCTGGATTGGTAAACAGACCCCAACACCATCACAAGGAGATTCCCCATTAGACCAAAAGGTAGCATCCTTAGACCATAGGTTACCAGCAAGTTGAATCTCAAAAGAAGTTTTTAATCTAGTATCCTGGAGACAAAAAATATCACTGTGATGCTTTTGTAAGAGGGTCAAGGTGGTAACCATTTTCTTATGACTTTTAATACTATTAACATTAATAGTTGAAATGGTCAATGAAGCCATAAAGGGAAAAGAAAAAAGGAAAAGAAAGCCAAAACAAAACCAAGTATTAGGGGCCTTAACTACCCTCCCACGAGACCTCCTAAGGCCTCCATCGCTTTGACTTCACCCTCTTCACCCTCCAAAGCAAAATCAGTAACAGTAGAAGCCCTAGAGGAGCGGTCAGAATCTTCACCCTCAGACTCGTCCCCAGGAACCAATGCCGCAAACTGATTACCTGCTTTCCAGGAATCCGAGGATCCACTGCAGAAGGAGACCAAAGGGGAGGATTTAGACAAAATAGCTTTACCAGATCTATTCCGTTTCTTTGCAGTAACTGTTTTAAAAGGCAAAATCGGGAGGGGGGAGGCATACCAGAATCCCCTGAGATGTCCAAAGGAGGAAGGACAGAGGTAGATGGTACAGGAGGAGCAGAAGAAACAACTGAAGGCACAGGATGAGCAAGCAGTTCCTGCTCACTAACAGAAATGGCCTCAACAAGCTCAGTGTCCAGAACCACTAAGGAAGGCTCCACAGGGGGAGGCAAAACAGGTGGGGCAACTGTACTATCAGTAGCCACCTCCTTATTGGCTTGCATAAGCTGGGCCACAACAATTAAACCTTCATGAGAAGGACAATCTTCCCTATTATGAGACGCCCAAGGACATTTCGCATAGCCATGTCCAGTCTGCTCACACAAATTACATTTAAACAAATTAAGGCAGGCAGCAGCCTGATGACCAAATTCAAAACAATGTGAGCATCTAGGGGTATCACAAGCCGTATTATAAAAGCGTCCGGGAACCACACTTAAAACAAGACTTGGGTTGAAAGTAAAACAACTGCCTCTGTCCTTCCCAAGAAAGAAACTATTGGAAGGTGTTGAGGCCTACAGTTCGAGAAAAAAAGTTTCACCCTCAATTTCCAACCACCATTCCAGATTTTCTCACTATCAAGGATGGGAACAGGCCTATCCAAGACATCACATCTTTTCCTCAACCAAAAAAGAATATCTTCAATATGCACCCCTTCATTATGAAACTTGACAGTAATCAATTTAACAGCAGGCTTAGTCAAGGGAACCGCTAAAAAAGGAACCCAGAGAGGAAAATTCTTTACGGTGTGATACAGAGCTCAAAATTTCTCCAAACTAGAAACAGTTTTAAAGCTCACATCATAATTCAAACTGCCAATGTGTATAAGAGCATAAATGTCAGAGGAAACAAACTTCATTGAACCTTTAAGCAAACATTTAGCAGTGTACAGTCTGTCAGGCAGGTCCTCCAAGCCACCTTTATATATTAAATGGACAGCATTCCTTCAGTGGGCAGGTTCACCCTTATTAGAAAATAAATCCGTCAGTTTAAACTGTGGAGTAGCCCAAGCAGACATTTGAGGAACAGGGGTAACAGTATCAGGTCCCACAGGAACAGAGGGATGTGAAACTTTCAAATCAGTGTCATGTAAATCAATCCCAGTAGACCCATTATCACTACAATCCTGCAAATCAACCTCAGACCCAGGAGGGACAGAAGTAGAAGGCAAGTTTCGCAAAGCAGGGTCAGCAGGAGACAATAAATTATATCGTTGCACCACAATATCGGTAGGGTCAGGGATCCAATTACCATTCGAGTGCCTCCACCACCCAGCCCCCGCTATGGCATGGTCAGGGGACCATCCCTCGTGTACCCGGGAAGGAGGGGGAGATACAGACCCACCCGGAGCCATAGACCCCCCCAGCAGTCGTATGGGAGACAGAAACTGAACTGCCATCCCGCTGTTCCAAAGTGGCAGTAGGAAAACATTTCACTGAAGGACCCAAGCCCTGCAATAATACATTACCATGCATACCAAGTCATTTAGGAAGGACCAAAGGTACTGCCTTGCAGGAATTGGGAGGAGGAACAGTGTCAGACGGTTTTCGGCACACGTCAGCTAGACGCTCCGCACTGCCAGCTGTCCCGGGGAGTTCTGAGAGCCGAGACACACACTCTGCTGAAACCATTCTTGCATCACAAGAAAGCGACGAAATGGGATGAGAAACAGATGGGGAAGCAGGGAGAGCAGCGGAGCGCAGTGCAGCAATTTCGGACAGTAAAAGCGATTTCTGACGTGTGCAGCGCTCCTCTTCATTCAAAAGCTCAGCCAGTAATTTCTCTTTAGCAGTAATAGCAACAGCAGTACCTTCATAAGTAACAGGGACATCACTGCTCACAGGGGAAGCACCACCAGAGACAGCATCCAAAGGTGAATCAAAAAACTCCTCAGGCATATCAGAAACAGAAAAATCCTCGGTCAATACAGCAGCCTCTAGAACAGCAGGTGCAGAGGAGGAGGCCCACTCCTCTGTCCCATCCACGTCCATCTCCCCTGAAGGTTGAGCAGAAGTGGCCATCTCCACCAGACAGCCAAAGAGTCCCCCTCCTGGAGAGTAGGGGAATTTCCCCAGTGCCCTGGCCAAATTTCCCCCATTCACTAAAATACCACCAAAAAAAGCTGAATCAGGTTCAAAGTCAGCTGGCATTCATCTGTATCCCCCTTCCCCACGTTATGCCTAAAAATAGGCAGAATTTGTCTAGTGCACTAACTCAGTCAACAAAAACTAAATAAAATAAAAATTTGGCTCAAATTCAGATTGATTTTCTCTGTCCTAAGCCACAAAACAGTACTTTAAACTGCTGCAGAAATTTGGATTGCTTTTCTCTGCCCCAAGCCACAAAACTGGTGGAAGCTTTTTAGTATGTGATTAATTTCTGAAGCCTAGATCCCTCAGTGGTGCATTTTTTCTCCCCCCCCACCAAGCAGCCCCATCTCCATATACCTGCATTTAAAACATCTCCTTCTCCTTTTACTCCACAGCTCTCCCCGGTGGTTGAAAGGGACACAAACAGAGCCCTTCCTCAAGTGCAGGGCTCAACCAGCTGGAAAGGAAGGTATGACCCATAACAAACGGCTGAAAGCAGCTGAGCTGCACCATGATTTTTGAACCCCGCCAGCGTTATTGCGCTGGCTGCCCCACCCCACCACTACCCTTGGTCAGTTTTCCAAATTATATCGTCCAACCACGTGAGCTGAAATACCAATCAGCTCATTTTCCCATCTGCAGCCTATCTAAAGCCACCACTAGTGGTCGCTGCATCTCACATCCCAAATCCTGTAACAAAAAATACTGAAAGAAAGAAAAGGGGAAAAAAAATGACCTATGAATATGGCAACCTGTCTGTTCCTCATACTCACATCCCCCCAACTCTGATACCCAGCCCTCAGCACTGACCCTAAGCAATGCATGTTTTCTCCTGCTACCCATGTCCACCTTGACTGGACTTTTGCTAGCCACAAACCTCTCTGCATCAATCCTAGCTACTGAACTACAATTTCTTTATCACTGCACCCTTACTCACTCCCCACCCGATCTCACAAACCTGTCCAATGTGACCACAAATAAAGACACACCCCTAGTATCTATATTTCTGGCATCTCTATCTAATATGGACAAAAGACAGCTAGGGTATCTGCTTTACTCCATCTCGCTCTCCAAGTGTCACCGGCAGCCCCCAACCTGCCCACTGTTGTTCCTTCTTCTCCAAGCCTTGCCTGCGGGTGATGTAAAAACAAACCTTGGCCCTACGAATGGACACATTGACCACACAGATGCCTCATGGGCTGGACCACATGGAATAAAGATCACCCACCTAAATGTATATAACCTCCCTTCAAGATTTCCAGAGGTTGAATCCTGGGTCACCCTATACAAGCATCATGGGCTGGGTCTATCAGAGACCTCGCTAAAGTCATACCATGAATCTGCCTTGTACCAGCTACAAGGCTACTTTCTCCTCCGGCAGGACAGACCTGGTCAAAAGAGAGGAGGAGGCATAGTGCTGTATGTCCAGGACCACATATCAACGTCCATTGTTGCATGCTCTCCCACAGACTCCATAAGCCAATAGAGTATCACCGAACTAATAATTAGCGCATCAAAGAAAATTTATGTTAGCTGTTGCTACAACCACCCTCCATCTACTACTCTGGGTCTGTCTAGTTTCCTCTCCAGTCTAGCATGCACCACCCCAACTAGGTATGCTTTCCTGCTCAGGGATTTCAATCTAAACTGGGCAGGGAACCTAAACCTGGACTACTCAACCCTACTAAAATCCCATAACTTGGAGCAACTAATCTCGGCAACAACCAGACACAACAAACACACAAACATGCATGGACCACGTCCGATGTGATTAGTGACCACACCCCCACCTACATCGTTGTAAATAACAAGGCAGCTCACCCCCCCACCAAAACTACTGTCTTTCAGAAATTTTCACACCCCAAACCATGACCTCACGACTAGTGATGTTCTGTCCTTAAGCTGGTTCTCCCTATATCTGACAGAAAATGTATCCCCTGCTGTAAATCTCTTCTCCAACACCCTTCTGAAACTACAGGACCTTTATTTTCCCATCAAGACCAGAAGGGTTCGAGGTGGTTGCACTCGCTGGATAACAAAAGAACTGTTATGACAAATGAAAGCCAGGGACTCTAGTTGGAAAGCTTTCAAAGCGTCCCCATCCCCCCATCTATAGAATGCCTACAGGCAGCTATGCAATGCCTTTAAGCAGATGACAAAGTTGCTCAAAAAGAAATACTTCACCAATATCCAGCAAAACAGCCTGAGGAATCCCCGTAGTTTCCGGACATCAATTGGGTCCATACTTAACCCCAAGACCAACAAACAAATTACACAGCTTAAGTCCCCAGCAGGCAAAATACATTACCCCAAGGACATCGCAGACCTTTTCAATGCTATGTTTACCGACCTGTCCCCATACCTTAGTAAGCTTCCCCCACACCCTCTATCCTGCCTAAAAAGAAACCGGAGCACCTCCACTCCTCTAAACCCTGAAACCTCTACCCACTCATTCTATTTCAGAGCTATTGGCACTGAAACCACCATAAAACTCCTGAAAACCCTACCTTCCAGTTGCAGCTCTGGTAGTGATAGGCTCTACCCTGCTTGCCTGAAGATCATCTCCCCAACCCTAGTAAGGCCACTGGCACACATTTTTAACCTTGCACTGTCCACATCAACAGTGCTAGACACCTGGAAACATGCCCATGAGATTCCCATCTTCAAGGCAGGATACCCATTCTCCTCTGAGAACTATAGACCCATTTCCTTGCTCCCACATCTTAGCAAACTGTTAGAGAAGGTTGTCCATTCCCAGCTGTCAGAACATCTAAATGACTACAACCTCCTATGTCCCATCCAGCATGGTTTCCATAAGCATCATAGCACTTCCTCTGCCCTGGCAGTTTTTTCAAACCACGTCCTCAAAAATATGTACATGGGTAAGGCCACGGGTGCTGTTTTTGTCAACTTATCAAAGGCGTTTGACCTTGTAGACCATCACCTTCTTCTCTCCAAACTTCGACAGTTTGGCTTTGCCCCTGGACCTGCGACCTGGTTCGAAAGCTACCTCTCAAACAGGACCCAGTCCATGCTTATAAGCAAAGTTGCTTCAGCTTCCCTTCCCACAAGCACTGGAGTTCCTCAAGGGTCAATTCTTGGTCCCCTTCTTTTCTCCATGTTTGTAAATGCCTTACCGACAGAGGTCCTAAACTGCAACGCACTCCTTTATGTGGATGATCTAGTCCTGTACCACAGTGATAAGTCCTTGGAATCCATCTCCTCCACCCTCACTGGAAATTATGCTGTGGCAGACAGCTGGTTTGCATCCAGAAAACTCCTAGTAAATGGGAAAAAGACAAAGGCCATGCTTTTTGGATCCAAGTCGTTCCTAAACAAAGTCGCCGAAGCTGACTCCTCCCTCACCATATGCACACCCGCTGGCCCCCCTCTTGAACAGGTCACCTCTTTCAAATACCTCAACGTCACTCTTGACCCCTCACTTACTTTCCATGATCACTCAACCCTGACTGCTAGAAAGATAAACCAGAAACTGGGGGCAGCTTACCGCGCTATTCACCTGCTGTCACCTGATGCTCACCTCGCCATTGCGTAAGGCAGCCTTCTCCCTCTCCTTGACTACTGTTCCCCCCTCTATTCCATCAGGTCCTCTATGCAACACACCCACCTAAACACAACACATAATGCTATCTGTCACTTTGGTCTCAAAGCCCCCTCACTAACCCACCACTGTACACTCTACCTCTCCTTAGGATGGCTCCCCTTCCAGCAACACCTTGATTATACCACAGGCTGCCTGGTGGATAGTGCTCTCAGAAGTAACCAGCTATCCCCCTATGCTCCCCTACTGTTAAATAGAGTGACTGCTAGACCTCTCAGGGCTTCCTCCACTCCAACCCTAGAAGTCCCTCAGGTCTCAAATGTGATGGGCAGCAAGGCTTTCTCCGTATCTTCCCCCTCCCTCTGGAACAGTCTTCCTTCAACCATTCGCACATCACTATCCCATGCATCTTTTAAATCCAACATGAAGGCATGGCTACTGAAAGAGTCCACAAGCAAATGCTCACTTGGCTGTTCGGGAAACCATAAGCCACCATAAACCTGCCATCACTTTTACCCCGGCCCGCTTTTTCCTCGAGAAAAACCCACATATGACTCTCTTGCTGTTCAGCACAGACAACTAGATAGGCTTCCTCAATCCTGGCCTGCTCTGACTGTCTGCCAGGTCTGGCGTGTTTACCTAGACTAGATGATGCACCTTGTTTAGTTTGTGCAAATGGTAATCTACCTTCTCTGCACTACTGCCTGTATTATTCGGTATTTTACCTTTCTGGTACAATATGTAAATAATGACTGTTTTATATACATGAGTGCTTGTATCATCTACACACCAAAATGTAAATGTCTGTAAACCAAATTGTAAAAATGTCAACTGCTTGTGTTATTCCATCGCCATCTTGTGGCCCAGGTCATGACTGAAAATGGTCCGCTGGATCAGTGCACTAACCTGGTTACCAAAAACATAAATAAATAAATAAATAAATAAAGGGTTGGCTGGTCACCCTTGGCCTGCAGTTCCTCATCCTCCAAACAGTCACCCTCTTGTGCCTGGACAACTATTCCATAGTCAATGGCCATGCTGTGTAGCATGCAACAGGCCATGAATATGCCACATGCCTTGTCTGGGCTGTATTGTAGGGCACCACCAGACCTGTCCAGGCATCTGAATCTCATTTTGAGCATGCTGAATACATGCTCGATGATATTGTGTGTAGCAATGTGTGCCTCATTGTAGCTCTCCTTGGCCTTGGATGAGGGCCACAGTATGGGGGTGAGCAGCCTGGGGCACAGAGGATAGGCGCTGTCACCTGTGGGGGGGAATGCAGTATGTTAGTCTCATGCAGGAAACTACAGTGTCCTGACTGCCCACATCGGTCTGTGTTTGCTGCCTGTATCTGTCCACCCATTGCCATGGCTATGCTCCCCTCCTGCTCATGCCCTGGCACACCTCTAGGCACCCTCCCACTGTTTGTTGTGTACTGAGGGTACATGCCACAGTGGGCCTGCACACTGTCCCATGGTGCACAGCCTGTTAGTTCACCTTGCTTATGCCATGTACATCTGTGGTGCTGTGCCCTGCCCCAGGCACCGGTCCGGCCATGGGGCATATATTGCTACATGCCCTGTCACCTATGCCTGCTGTGTGTCTATCCCTGACCTACCACACTCCTAGCATCCCCCCACTATCTCCTTGTTTATGGGTTCCTCTGCAGCAGAATCCCCTGCTGCTGGTTTCTCCATACCTGTTGGCCAGTGCATTGGCCCTGCCACTGTTCCCCCTCCGCACTGCCACCTACAGTGCTGTGGGCCACAGTGTGTGCTCTTTCAGCATGGGGTTCAGCCCCACTCACCAACAAGGTGGCTGTTAGGTATCTCCCCAGTGTAAAACTGGTGGAACAGAGCCATCTGATGCCAGATGTAGGCATCGTGTGTATTCCCAGGGTGTGTGGTGCAGATGTTGCTGATACACCGTGTGGCATTGCACACCACCTGGCAATTAATGGAATGGTATCCCTTCTGGTTCACATATGTGTCACAGTTGGGGCCAGATGGGTTCCTGATTGCCACATGAGTGCAATCAATGGTCCCTAGCATGCCTGGCATGCGTGCCTCCCTGTGGAAGTGCTGCATTGCTTCTGTCTGTTCTGCCTGTGTGCTAAGGAATGGGATGAATTCCATAACATGGGGCAGCAGGATGATGAGCAATTGTGTGAGGAGATGGGACTTGGTGGATTGTGTGATACCAGTGGTGTCACCTACTGGTATCTGGAAGGTGCTCATGGTGGGAAAGCTCAGTGTTGCTGTCACCTTTGTCTCCATCGACATGGCATGACTCCTGTGTGTTAATTCCTGCAGGTCATCATGGAGCAGCTCACAGAGCTGTCTCAGGATTGTCCTGATGAGACGGTACCAGCCTACAATCTCTGTGTCAGTGAGTTATTCAAATGTGACATGGGCACTGTACTATCTGTGTTGGGTGCACCACCTAGGCACCCTTCCTCACCTTCGTTGTTCTTTTTTTTTTGTGGCCAAAGGCTTCAGTCCCCTACTTCACCTACCACTCCCCCCATTTCCAGGCTTCCCCCCTGGACAAGACCACTGGGCAGGAGACCCCTTCTCAGGAATGTGGGTCACAAAGCCTTGGCTTGCCCCCCAGGGTGGAGTCATGGGAGCAGGACCCCCCTAGCAGACAACGGTCTGAGTGGGGAGTGGCAGCAGAGCAGGGCCATCATTTGCAGCTGAGATTTTTCAGTAGTTTTTCTCTCAGGGACAGGGATGTGCAATGATGCCAGCATCCACCCCGCCTCCCTAAAACATATGGTGCAGGCCACATTGGACCTCCAGCCTCTGCCAGGGGTCCTCTTTGCTCCGAACATTCTTCCCCCCTTTCTCCTATAGAGGGAGAGCAGTCCGTAGGATGTTCAATCCCTCTCCCCCTGGCTGGCCATCCAAGTCCCGGGTCTGTCCCCCAACCCAGAATGTCTGCACCTCAAACAGACGCCTTGTTGCAGTGCCAGCAGGCCAGCAGGCCCTCTTTGTTCTGCCTGTCTCCTCACACCCATCATGACAGCTTCCATCACAAACACACTCCCATCCATGGCCACTGCCATTCAACTTCCTGCCTGTGGGTGGCTTGCAAAGTTAGGCTTGCTCCTTTTATGCCTATCTCTGTGCAGTGCATCTTCATTATGTGCTGCACTTTCACCACTCATTTTGGTTGAATATGCCAGTGCATGGCACATTTATGGGAATGCCCCCTCTACATGTGCTGCATACATTATATTTGCACTTTGACGCATCCAGAGATGCTAAACGCATCTCTGTCATTTGAATATTGCACTTTGATGCATTTTTTGAGATGGGTGGTGCAGCTCTACTTTGCACCGCACATCTTCTTTGAAAATGTAGGTCTATATCTAGACATTCAGGTGATATTTGCATTGATGTATCAATTTATGTGTTTGATGTTGTTTGGAATTGTTTTTTGAATGTAGTTTGTTTTCATTGTGCTTTTAGCATTCCTATTTCTGTCTGTTTGAATGTGGGGTACCAATGAATCATTTCAGGTTTGGATTTTTCAGTCAGATATTCACTTTTTAGTTTTTTTGAATGAGTTTTGTTTTCTTAATTAGATTTTGATATTATGTTCATTCTTTGAGCTAAATGTCTTAATGTTTCGCTTTGCCATATATGATTTTTTTGGAGGGGTTTCAGACTTGTTAACTTAGTGATGGTCTTTGTTGTTTTAGATGAATTCTTAATGTTTGCACTTGCAATGTATGATCTGTAAGCAATTTTCTGTATGTGGGGTAAGTGTGATACAATTATTTTTGTCATTTTTTTAGCATAATGAGATCTATCGGTGTGCTTATATTTTATTTTTGTCATGTGGTTATTTGATTTGAGTTTATTTTTTATTTTGCATCATTGTACAGTTGGGTGAGTCACAGATTAACCTTTCCATACTGACAGGTTGATGTCTTGATCATTGTAATCCTAGCATAGATATATGCTATACTAGTGATGTTCCATGTGAGAGAGGCTTGATCATCAGGGAGCCAGCATTATCCAGATTCCATTTTATGAAAAGTTATAACTGTGATGCTGATGATGTGTAAATTACTTGTCTAATTAATTATTAATGAGCCTAGTGTCACTGTGACTGGCTGCTGTACCAGATGTTAACTACCAAGAAAAGCCATACACAGCTCTTAGCAACATAATCTGTGTTACTTTAGAACCTTAAAAAATGACAAATTGATAACAAGTCAACAATAGATTTATCATTGCAATAACACCCTCATAGTCATGGCATTCCTACATATTAATACCATGACTGGGATACTTGGTCCTCAGATTCATCTCTGGCCATCAATATTTCCCAGCTTGGTGTTAATGTCCTGGAAATGCCATGTTGTTAGGGCATTATTGCCTAAATAATTACTGGTGACCCCAAATAATAACTGGATTACTGGTCTCTTCCAGTGCCGTAATAACTGGACTTTGGGTTGTTACACTCCCAAAAACCATAATAACCCAAAATCCAGTTATTATGGCATTTCAAACCACTTTCACTTTCGCCGCAGACTGTAGCATGACCGAGCGGTTCAGTATTGTAAACAAAATTGCACCATTTTCCATAAAACAGCAGTATTTGGAAAAGAACATGTAAAGCTTTTTATTCTACCTTTCTTTTCTGTATTTTGCTCAGAAGAGCCACCGGAGATCCAGCATAGTGAGTGACTCATCCACTTCAGAAGACCGACAAGCCGCTAGCATGTGCCAACGCTTGCATCGATTCTTCTGAAGCTGCTGAGTCACTCACTCTGCCTGCGCTACACTCGGTGGCTTCTTCTGAGCAAAATACAAAAAAGAAGGTAGAATAAAAAAGCTTTACTTGTTTCTTTTTCCAAATACTGCTGTTTTGTGGAAAATTAGTACAATTTTGTTTACAAAACTGAAGCGCTCGGTCACACTACAGTCTGTGGTAAAAGTGCAGGCAACTCAAAATTAAAGAAATCTATACACCAGCAATTATAAAAAATAAAGAATAGGCAATGTATATTTATAGATTTTGTTTCAATATTTCAGGCTTGATATACAAACCTCTCAAGCTTTGCCTCGAGGTTTATGGGTCATCAAACACTTTGGAAGTGCAAAATAAATCCATAATACACACTTGCCTATCCATTATTCTCTATTTAATTTATGATTAGTGGACAGGACACACTATTCAAAAGTTTACAGTTCCTCTGCATTTGTTATTTTATTGCCATACTGTTATCCTCCTTAGGCTACATTCATAGAGGATTAATAGATCACATTACTGGATATTCATATTACCAGTTCCTTTTGCCTATAAATATATTATATACCATGAAATACAGACATTTTTTTATCTTGCTTTTCTCTCTACTTTTCCACTACACATTGTCTTCTTAATGGATTCTTGCATTACAGTGTTGGGGTTAGTAAACTATTTAAACTGTTATCCAGGTTTTGGATCTTAATAAACAAGCATTTGCACATTTGGATTCTCATTTCTTTTAGAGGTTTACCATTATTCACTATATCATTAACACCAAATATGTATCCAAATAAAAATTTCATTGCCCTTCTTTGCACAGTTTCTAATTTTTCATTGTCAGATTTGGAAAGTGATAAGTGCCAGAGAGTACAGTAAAATGCTAAGATTGACAAACCTGTAGAGCATTACAAGTTCCTTGTTCCTACTGCTACTCATTTTAACGCTAAGAAGAATTATAAAGATTTGATGCTTCTTGTGACCAAATCATCCATATAGCTTTCTCATTTCAAATCCTGAGAGACTTTTATTCCTAAAAGGGTTACATATAGTGGTGGGCGAAGTGAGTGAAACTTGCTTCACGGAGTAGTCCAGGGAATTCCGTGCATTTCGTGGAGCAAAATGTAAAATTTCACCTGGCAGAGTGGTGAAATTTTGTCCAGCAGAATGATGACATTTCACCTTGTGTGGTGAAATTTCACCTTCCATTGTGAAATTTCACCTTCAGTGGCAAAATTTCACCCACGGAAGGTGAAATTTAATCCACAGAAGGCATAATTTTTCTGTGGAAAGTGAAATTTTGCCCGCGGAAGGGGGTGCCTGGATTAGATTCAATGTCACCCACTTAAGAAAGTCTTATTATATATCGCCACACTTCAGTGAAGAGTTTTAGTAAGGCACAACTCCTTGGGATATGAAAAGGAGAGGTAGCTAGGTAATGTGCAATATGGGCAAAACAAACATATTTTAGTAGCCAGTTTGAATTAAGTGGCTTCTCTGCCCCAACCATGCTGTTTGAGTAGACAAAGGAGGCATCATTGTGCAAGTTGCTTTCTGTGGTCCTGTCTGGTGTACTATTGATACAGACTGCAAGATTGATCAGTGACAGTAACAGACACCCCACCCCCATTGTTGAGCACTGCATTTTCGTATACATGGCAGATACTGAGTAACAACAGTCAGGGTTATAAAAACACTGGGACACTATTGGTAGAAACAGTTTGGGTACCACAGTTATATCCAATGTTAGGTAGATATTTGTTGCCCAGGAAGGCTAGCCTGACAAGATTAATTAAATTAGATGAGATCCCAGTTCTCAGCTAAAATACTGTTGGTATAACAATGCAAGGACACTCCAGGAGAAACACCAGAAACAATACACTTAAACACTGAGATGATTTGACCTAAAATAACATGAGCTACTGTAGCTTAGACAACAGTTTAAGCAGTGTATGTCCCCAGTACAGAATTCACTATAGCCTATTCCCCAGCAATCTAGCTTGAACAGCAACAATGTCAAGCAATTGAGTGCAGAGCTCAGTATTAAATTTTGCCCCTAATTGATCTGAGAACCTTAGAATATCAGTGTCAGTGGCTCAGTAGGTAGCACACTTGCCTCTGAGACCGGGAGATCAGAGGACTGTGGGTTCAGTTCTTACATCTGGCACTTGGGTTAATATCCCAGTACTGACACTGTAGTGCAGTGTGAGAGGGGCGCTGCTCTTCTGAGGTGCCGTCTTTCAGATGAGACATTAAACCGAGGTCCCATCTGCCTGGATTGGTGGTAGTTCAGGTGGATGTTAAAGATCCCATGGCACTTATCAAAAAGAGTAGGGGAATTTCTCCGGTGTCCTGGCCAGATTTCCCTCATTCAATCAAAAATACCACCAACAGCTTAATCTGGTTCAAGGTCAGTTGGCATTCATCTGTATCCCCCTTCCCTGGGTCGTGCCTGAAAATAGGCAGGATTTGTCTAGTGCACATACCCGGTCAACAAAAACTAAATAAATAAAAAAAATAAAATATCAATTTCCTCATGAATAACTATAAACAGAACAAGTGACCCTTAAAAATGACTACTTCACTCACATGAGATAGTCAGAGCCTAGACGTTGTAATACAGAGTAACTTAAATATGCTACATCACCAAGTATTTTAAAGGACACTAAAATTAAATGGAGGTAGTAAACTTGCAGTGCAGAGCAAAGTCAAAAAAAAGAAAACAATATTTACAGTCCCTTGCTTACTCAGTATCTGAAAGCCTCAGTCCCCCGACTGATCCACATCCACTCCTGTGGCTGTTCAAAACAGTCAGGCCCTGATAAAAGTATGTTCCACCTCTGAATGCTTGGCCCCTTTGGGTGGATCTTTATGAAAAGTATTCAGTTAGATGAGGAGGCAGGGTGGAAGCATGGGAGAAAAATCTTAGCTCAAAAACAGATCCTTTACTTCTGGAGCAGGACCTGATTAAGAAAGCAGTCCCTTTGCTCCTGCTGTGGTCAGTCTGAAAAGTTCTGTTGGTGCAGGTTCTCCTGTTTCGTTGCAGCATTGGCTGTTAAAATCTATGCTCCAGTGCAGGGGAAAGGTGATAAGTTGCTGCTCTGCCCTCGGTCCCCCGCTGATGTCCTCCTCTTGATGGTCAGATTTGGAATTTTGCAGACCTAGGAGTATGCTTTTAAGGTTGTTGACCAGAGAAATTTCACCCATGGAAGGTGAAATTTCACTCTCAGCAAGTGTAATTTTGCCCGCTGAACATGAAATTTCACCCATGGAAGGCAAAATTTTGCCTAAGTGAAATTCCACCTAATATGGAAAAATTTTGTGAATTGCTCCACCAGGTGAATTTGGCCTCTTCGCTGGTGAAATTTAGATTCGCTGCATCCCTAGTTACATAGTCATCTTGTTCTATTTCTAGCTTGAGTTACAGAACACACAGAAGTTGTTAGAGCAGGGAGTGAGTAACAATAAGACTAGTGGAAAAAAAAAAACTGATGGCTTCATTATTGTTAATACCAGCACCCACACCCCTCAGATCATAAGAGGGGTGGAGGGAGTAGCAAAATGATACACTTGAGATAGTGTTGCATGAGCCTGTTCACCCCTTTGGTCATAAGGAGTGAGGGTGGAAGTAACAAAAAGTACAAAATGAGAAACCCCTTGCACTTGTTTATGACCACAGTTTCTCATAACCACAATTTCATCTTATCTTAACCAGTTTCTCATAATCACAATTTTCAACATAGTCTTTTATGATCCCACCTTTTGATCAAGACATAAGGAATTTTTAAACTCCCTTTCGAAAGGTGATTTAGTGGATCCACTGCAAAAACATGTTTCAGAGTGGGATTTGAAAGGTCATCCCCCTCCCCATTGAAGTGGGGTAAAAAATGTTTATGTTGAAAATTTGGAGCTTAAATGCTAACAAATGACAAAATTATGAGTGACAGTTGACAATGCATTAAAGAGTCATCAACCAAACTTACTTTGTTTTCAGTTAGTCTGTGGTCAGCATCTGAAGCTGCAGGATAGCCGGCAGTCATGAGAGGAGGACTGAATAGGTAAATGAGTAGTGAGGGTGGTGGGTGCTGAGAGGGAGAGTTGGGGGAGCATAACATGTCAAGGGGCTGTTTTTTTAGTTACAATGTTTAAAAAAAAACAGAAAACAATGAAGAACAGTTTACTTCATTTCATGAACCAGAAGTAGGGATTAAGCACCCTGGTGTCTCTGCACTGTTTGGTGCAACCAGGGGTGGGTGACCTGGTGTTGGGCTGTGAATGTGTGCATGGGGATTTGAAAGCTGGGTCAGATAGGAGGGGAGGATACTGGTCGCAGAGATAAGCACCCATTACTGGTTGTGTGTGTGTGTGTGTGTGTGTGTGTGTTTGTGTGTGTGTGTGTATATATATATATATATATATATATATATATATATATCAAAAGATGTGTTATGGGGAGGAATACTGGTGGCAGGTTTAGTAGTAGTAGTAAAACATTTTTATTTATATGCCCATTGGTTCAGCAAGAACATTACACCATTAGGACTATACATACCCTTTTTACAAGGTGCTCCTGTAGATGGTAAATGCAAAACAAATAGTTCAAAATACAATTTTGGGGGAGAGACAAAAGAATACAACATATTTAGGGTTCAAATGCACAAAAAAGTATAATAAGAAATGTATAAAAAGACCATATCACAAATATTGGTTAATTAATACAGTCTATAGTACTTGAGTTTTACCTAACAGCAAAAGTACAGATGTGTATCAAATTTAAATTGTTAAGAGATTTGAATTCAGACATTGTTAAATCCAGATCTCAAAAATGGTTTGACAGAGCATTCCAGGTAACTGCTGATTCGTACCCAAAAGTCATCATCCCATAATTATTTCTCACTCTGTGTATTACCATGGTTTTATTGTTGTTTCTTAAAGAAAAGTTATGGCTAGTCCAATTCAAGGAGTTTACAAGCCTTTGAGGTTTCCCCATTTTCAGAATTGTAAATAACAGAAACTTCCAAGACCTATCTCTTTCATACTTCAGGGAATTCCGATTAAGGCTTTGATGCAAAACACAATGGTGAGTAGGTGGATCACATTTCAGAACAAATCTAGCTATTTTATGATACACTACATCATGTTTACGTAATGATTTCTTGTTTAAGTGTACAAATACATGACTCCCATATTCCAACAACAGTGTAATTAACTGATTTGCAACTGTCAATTGGTCCTTTTCAGTCATACAGTGTTATACATGTCTAAAGGCCCCTAACTTCATGGATATGTTTTTAACTAGAGTGTCTATATGGGTTTCAAAAGTAAGGTTTTGGTCAATTTTGATACCCAGGTACAGTACTTATATGATGGAAACTGGGTCGAAATTTGTCCATTTAAGGTCTTAACTTCTAACTTCAGTTTTCACTCCAAGATTTTTCTTCTGGTTTGAGCTAAATAACATGGATTGGAATTTTTTTGCTGTTAAGAATTAATTTCTTAGTTAGGAACCATTTTTAATTCTCCTGAAGTCTAGCTGTAACTTTGATTCAACCTCTTTATAATTAGTATATTTTGCTATTTATACAGTATTGTCCACATAAAGTATTATATTTATGAAAGTAATGGATTGTGGAAGATTATTCAAGTAAATAATAAACATCAAGGGGCCCAAAATGGGCCCCTTGTGGGACACCTCAATTTATTTGAAGTAAATTTGAACTTCTGACACCTACGGTTACCAATTGAATGCGGTCCTCCAAGTATAAGAACCACCTTAAATATTCTTCCATAATCCTAATTTTTGACAGATCATCTATCAATAACCTGTGTTCAGCCAGATCAAAAGCTTTAGACAAGTCCATGAAGACCGCGCCCACAGTTTGCCCCTCATGAAGCAGAGATGCTAACTGATCTAAAAATCTGTGAGTGCGATCTCCGAGGACCATCCTTTTCTGAAGCCAAATTGAACAGATGTTAATTTCCCATGCTTTTCTAAATAGTTCATTAGCTGGAACTGGATCAGCTGTTCTATAAGCTTTGATACTATTGACAACAAGACAAGGGGCCTATAGTTGGATGGGTTTGAAGCTGCTCCCCCTTTAAATATAGGAACAATGTTGGCTTGTTTCCAATTATTTGGAAACAAACCCTGTCTTAAACTTAAACAAATCAGTTAGGGGTTGAGCTATCAAGTTTACTGAGTCTTTCAAGAATCTAGCTTCAATATTAGACCGCAAGCAGTGTTATTTTGTAGTTTATTTATAGCTACAATAACCTCTTTTTTGTTTATCTCCCTAAATCTGAAACCTGAAGTAATTTTACCACTGTTGGATGTATCTTTATTCTTGGCAGGGTAACTGTTTGTAATGTTGTGTACCTGCTGCCAGTCATATAAGAAAATGGGGTCAGAAGGGGGGAATACTGGTGGTGGGGCCAGCCTCCTACTTCTGGTCATTTAGTGTAAAACTGGGTCAAGTAGGAGGGGGGATACCAGTGGTAGGGTTGAGGAACCTGCCTCTGGTGACACCTGGGTTGGGAAGAAGAACAATGCTGTTTGTTGCCTGAAGGTGGCACTATTAAATGATGAAGTTGCACCTATCACAGTGTGACAAAATCCTTTTATAAATGAGAAGTTTCCACCCATCAGCCAGAGAAGCAAAATCAGCAGGAGCCTTATCAGGGCTTTATTTAATGTTATTTATTCAACGTTTAAAACCCATTGAGCCAAGGCTCATTTACTGTGGGGACCTTGTGTTTATACAGTACAAGCTGCACACAACATAGTTATACAGCATGCAGAAATATACATCACAATACATACTCAGACAGGCCTAGTCCATAAAATACAAAAAAATGGCAGTTCATCACATGCCAGAAGTACTGTATGTGATTTAGGAAAAACAATTTCAACTACTCAGCGATGCTGTAAACCATATTTTCAGTGCTGATATCAGGGGATTCTTAACCCACTCTGGGTTTGGTGCTGACTCACACACCTCCTGCTGGCTCAACCGAAATGGTTTCTTACAGACCACACCTCCCAAGCCCCAACAATGCCAGAGTGAAACCAGTATGTTTGCTTTCCACATGTGTGTAAGCTAACATAAAAGGGGTCTTTCAAATGTTATTTTGCAGGGATTTTAGAATTATATATACTGTAACTAAAAAGGAACAGCTGAACCCACTTTAACCAAATATTCAGGCTTCAGGCAGTTGATACAGTACCAGCTATGGTGCATGCCAATTTTCAGGTCCCTAGACAGAGATGGCTGAGGTAAAGTATTAGAAGCAATAAATATGGATTTAAAATTAAAGTGCCTGCTTAACTGTGATCATGAGAAACTTGGATCGTGAGAAAATGTTGCTGTGGGAAACTGCATTCATGACCCTAATATGTGGTCATGACTGAGAAACCCCTTGTCCTTGTGCTTGCTTATGATTAGAGTTTCTCACAACCACAGTTTACAATGACCACAGTTTCATCTCATCATGACCAATTTCTCATGATAACAATTTATCCCAGCCACAGTTTCTATGGAATGCAGTTTTAACCATCAGTAACAACTGTTGTGACTAGAAAGCATGATTATTACACAACATCTACAACCACAAATTCAGTTCACTACACCTTTTATAACTAATAGTTATAGGCCTTTTTCCATTTCACAACGAAAAGGCTTTTTCAGAAAAAAAAGATCTTATTAAAACAAACTGTGAGTGTGCATATTTTCTTGTGTTTATAACTTGTGTATTTTATATGTCATTCTAAAAGCCTCAGCCTAGGATGTAACAAGCCTGAAAGTTTCAGATTTCAAATGTCAGTAATTAAGAACATGGCAAGCTGTACCCTGGCTTATTCACAGAGATTTAATTACATTCCATTTAATTTTGTAGGGCTGCTACTGGTGCGTGGCCAATATCAGAAGCAAACAAAACCCTTTCCACCCTCAAACACTGCTCAAAGGAGCATGTACATTATTTTAAAGTTTTTCTGTTTTCTTGCTTTCTTTCTTTATTCCATAATTTTAACAGTGGTTCTTGGTCTCATAATATGGCCGAGTTGTGATAAGGCAAACCATCCACACAAGGTGATCCCCTCACATGTCAGGTACATACTTTTTCAATATTAATGTGCCAGTTTGAATGGTGATACCACTGCTTTCTCTATATGTCTTACATGGAAACCACTCTCTGGTTTCAATAGCCACTTGTTTACTTACAGATGAACAAAAAGTCTTCAAACTATTTTGGTGTGTTCTTAACATTCTATAACTAACAAATTGCTAAACCAACTTTAGTTATATTTTCAGGACTTGGAGATCCAGTCTCAGATATGATGCATGACAATTTTCCAGTCCCTAACCTCCAAGATGGGCATGTTATAAGCAGCCAAAAATAAGGCTTTAAATGTAAAGTGCTTTCTCAGCCCTAATTATAATGCCCACTTGAAGATGGACATGGCACAACTCCTATAGCTTATAACCTCTCTGCACCCTGTTTGTTGCCCAAACATTCTGAACCCTGATGCTAGAGGGCTGTGTATTTTCTGTCAGAACTCACCTAGTATGGTAGTATATGTTAGGTTGGTGCTAACATAGCATTATTGATCTACACCAGCTAAAAATTCTCCAGGCAATTGAAGCTGGTCCCTATGTAGGATTTGCTTACATTTGTAATAAGCATGAAAGAAGTAGGAGGTGTTTGGAAATCAAGACAATTTGGTGACTGCAGTAAACATCTCTGACTGGGTTATATACAGAGATACATACGTGGGGGCTAGGAGAAGCAGGGCCCGTGGGGAAATAGGAGCATGTACAGGCATAAGGATAGTGGTAGAAGAGTGGTATACTGTAATAGTCATGGGACAGCAGTCTTTCTGTGGATGATGTGGTGTGAAGGGGATTGTCCAGTGTGCAGGAGCCTGGAGCAACCAAGGGCAGAAGTAAGACTGCTCAGATGGGAACTGAGAAGGATGGAGTGGAGAGTCAAAGGAGCAGAACAGTGTCAAGAAAGGAAGATGGGGTGCCCAGGGGATCAAAGGCATCCAACATGGGAAGGGAGCAGAGAGGATGACCTAGTTTCCAGTGGTACCTCCTCCTCACAGGACCAGGGAGCCCAGGGTGGAGGAATGGCAAATGGTAGGTGGAAGGAGTGAGGCTATAAGGATTGCAACAGGGGTTGGAACTCTTGAAGTGGTGCCTTTAATGAATAGATTTGAACCACTGTCTGGGATGGGGAAGGGAGCATTAGGAGGTGGGGTAGGAAGTTGGGTTAAACCGAGGTCAAGGGTAGAAGGATAGGGGAGTGGTGGCTAGTCAAGGTGAGCAGGGAAGAAGAAGCAAACTAAGCGGAGCAGAGGCTGGGGGTAGGGAGAGAAAGGGGAAGGAATAAGAGGGGGAAGTGGAGGCAAGCATGGCTAGCCAGTAAAAGAAGGGCATAGAGGGGAATGGAGAAACAGTTGAGGGGATAAGTAGTGGATCAAGCAGAAAGTTAATCAAGCGAGAGTCAGCAGAGAGGTGGGGGAGCAGCTTGTATGGCAGTTGAGGAAGGTAGGAAGGAAGGAAGGAAGGAAGAGGGAAGGAAGGAAGGAGGGAGGGAGGGAGGAAGGAAAGAAGGAGGGAAGGGAAACATGGATGGAGGGATGAAAGGATGGCAATCCTATGGGAATTCATAATTAAGGGTATTCACTGAGGAAGAAAGGGGGACTCAAATGCAAGAAACAGGTGGTTTACATGCCAGGGATGACAGCTGGGAAGGTGTGCCCAAGAATCATGGAAATAGTAAGGGGGATTGGAAGGAAACCAATTTAGTTATACACATGGGTACAACTGACCTAGCTGGGGAGGAGGTGGAGGTAGTGAAAGGCAGATGCAGGGCATTTGGAAAGACTTATAGGGAGGAAACAAGATTTTCTGGCTTTCTCAAAGGTTATACCAGTACTAAGGACCAGCACAATCAGAAAGAAAAGGACAGAGGAATTCAATGACTGGCTGAGGAAATGATGCAAGGAGGAAGGGTTCATCTGTATTGAGGACTGGGGGAGATCTGGTAAAATAAAACACATTTTTAACCAGACAGGCTACATCTCAGTAGAGAGGGCTCAATGGAACTCAGGGAATACTGGGATGTGGGTACATACCAATAAATATGGGAGGGGTTAGAGATTAGGCAATCTTTTAACTGTGGAAGCATTATGTAATATATGCTATATGGTGTCTCTCTAAAATGTTATACATTGCGTGTTCTGTAAGACCTTTACACAAACATATACAGGAACACATTATAAACACTAGGGCAGGACTATGGAACACCCCTGTAGGCAGACATTATGCAGCCAAGCATAATAAAAATCCAGATTGGACCCTACTTACTGCACTTGAGTGTATTGGCAGAAATCTGAGAGGAGGTGACAGATTAATAACCTCCTAAAGAGAAAGAGTTTCTGGATTTTTACATTAGACATGCTGCAGCCTAAGGGACATAATCTTAATTGGGACTTGAAACCATTTCTGAAAAAGAAATAACAAATAATTGTAAATATACACATGAATATTAATTATATAAATATACTCATAGCTAATATCTTTATGTTCTTCCTCCCAGTCCCTCATTTATGTTTTTGTTAAGCAATTTTGTATTATATGTACAGTAGATTGTTATTCTGGTGATTGGTTTATACTTGTCTCACATGTGTTTTCAAGTTTAAATCCTCTCAGAGCCACTTTCTAGATGGTAGTAAATGTTGTTACCTATAGGGGGCTACAATGATGTCATGGCTAAAAAATGGTATAAAAAGAGGATATGATCACATCAACTCCACCCCCTGGTGAAGACTTTGGTCAATGTGCTGGGGCACAGGAGTGGTGTCTATAACTTGATATATTCACTGCGCACCTGAATGGAATAGAAAATAAAATGACACTATTCTGTGGAATGAAGCCTCTGTAAGTGTATTTCTTTGAGTGTTTGACAGGCAAGTGCTAGGTTTCCTGGTAACTGTTTAGACATACAGTAAGGGCTAGCAACCCCTTCCCAGTACCGGGCTTTTTATCCACTGTGCACATGGCTGTTGAAGTGGATTTGGATTCAGAAGTTGTGCCTGTGTAGCCTCGGTTGGCAATGAAATGCTGCTGTTTAAAGTTTACAGACATTACAGTGAATGAACTTTGTGTCTATCAATGCATCGCCTTTTTTCTCCCATCTCTGAAAGTAGATGTTGTGTGATATCTTTACATTTAGATTATGCCTACTAAAGAAAACAGAGCAGAATCAGAAGGTGAAACAGCTGCAACAAGTGACACAGACTTTGACAAAATGAGAGGATTAGATGACCTCGATCCCAGAAAACTGCATGTCAGAGGTAAACTTTCAATTACCTCAGCAGTTAATAACATCACTAACAGTTTAGAGGGATCTTACATTAAGGATGTATTTGGTGCACTGGAAAAACTCAGCATTATTGAACTTTATTGACCTACAACATAATTAGTTTTGAGACCTATCTTGATAAATTACAAGCTCCTAGAGGACTAAAGTTACCAAATTATCTTCCTGTGACTTGAAGAACTTTTCACGTAAAGCTGCAAGGGAGGAAGCAGCTGCACTCTGCACAAAAACATTTACTGAATTAATGATTGCAGAGGATGGTGATAAACACATAAAATTACAAGAAATTTCTAAGATACACAAAGAACTTTCCAACTTTAAAAACAACGCATGTTTCTTTGAACTAACTGACCAAATAACCAAGAAATTAGAAAAACATGAACAAGAACTAATTAGAAGGAAACAATTAAAGCCTGAGATGAACAAGAAGGATTATCATGTGGGGAACATTTTCTCCTAGTCAAGAAGAGCTAGATCTACTAACACAGGTCAGTCTCAATCGAGAAGCAAAGGGAAAAAGGTGACTATCCAGACTGGGAACAACAATGATGCAGGGGAAGATGCATCCAGAGCAATGCTAATTAGCCAGCCTTTTTAGGAGTGACAGCAGTGGGACAGAACCAGCCTGGAAAAAAATTAACAAAGGCTGGAAAAGCAGGAAAACAAGGAAAGGCAGAAAAGGAAGACAGAAACAGAAATCTCAGAAGCAACATAAAGAAATCACAGAAGTAATCAACCTCTCATGGGTAATGTTATCAGAAGACCAATACAAACTTTTAAAAAGAGATTTGAACTTTGCTCCTGTTTCTGAAGAAGACCGACTCTCCACCCAAGTGGATCTATTTACATTTTTCCAAAAAATCAGACTGTGTGACTTTAACACAAAAAAGAAGCAGTTCACAATGGGAGGAGAAAACTATTCTGGTGGGAGGGGGATGAGTTGCTTGATACCACGATGATAGATTTACTAACATATTTAAGTGAAACAGAATATGCTAATATTAATAATGCAACTGATTATAGTGACCCTGTTATGTGTGAACTAGATAGGTCTAATTTGTCAGCTTTAGAATCATTGTTAGCAGAAGCTGACTCTGACAATAGAGAAACTGAGGTTGACATGATGAGAAATCAGGAGTTTGTTACTGAAATTCCAGTTAGAGATTTGAAAGACATGAAAGAATCATGTTTAGACCCAAAAACATGTTTTGCCCTAACACCTTTAATTCCCCTTATCAGATGTTTTGAGAGTATAGTTCTTAAAGAGACAGACACCTTGTTAAAAATCATTTCCCTTTTCAGGCAATAATTTATCGCTGAATGTAAAGAAAGCCATCAAGAAGCTTTCAGGTTTGGATATTATTATAATAAAAACTTGCTGATAAAGGGGAGAATATTGTGATTATGGACACTGAGGATTATATCAGATATGTCCATGAGCTGTTAGATAACAAAATGAACTATACGAAATTGAAAGGTGACCCATCAGATACATTTTAAAAAGAACTGCTGAATATTTTGAAATGGGAAAGAGTGAACCTTTATATAACAGATGATGATTTAAGTTTTTGTGGAATGATGCATCTATAACCCCAGCCTTATATGCGCTGCCTAAAATTCATAAAAGACTCAAGAATTCACTTGGTCATCCCAATGCCTCTGGGCTGGGATCCATGACAGACTATTTAAACAAATTTATTGATTTCTTTTCTGAAAAAACTGTTTGTCTAGTCTGGAATCCCACCTCAGAGAAACAATGGCTGTCCTTGATAAATTCCAGAAATCTGAATGGAACAACTACATGTGACTAGAGATACAGTGAAGTTTTACTACACGGGTGAAATTGCCATGAAATCGGCAATTTTGCCCCACATAGCACTTCACGTTATTTTTTCAAATCACCTGGAATTCATCATTTGTAACTTCACTTTGCTTTGGGAGACTTTAGTTGCAAATTGCATTTAAAAACCCCAAAGCAAGTTGAGGTTACAAATCATGAATTCCCCCCAACACCACCTCTGATCTATCCCTGGTGTCTAATGGCCCCCCACCCCACCAAGTGCTTGCCCCCCAAAAAAGTTATTTAATTCTTCCTGGTGTCTAGTGGACCCACCCCACCACTCCTGTCAGGTGGTGCCCCACCCTGCAACTCCAAACCCTGAGCCTGATCCAAGTTAAAAGAAATATATATTGTATCCCTTCCCTGGTGTGTTGTGGACCCACCACCCTGTCAGATAGTACCTCCACCCACTTCCTCCTAACCCCAAGTCTGAAAATTCATGAATCCCTTCCCTGGTGCCTGGAGGACCTCCCACCTTGTCCAGTAGTGCCCCACCACACTCCCCCAATGCTGACTGGAGTGGTCCACTGGTACAGCCCTCCAGTCATCTCCACGGCTAGCAGCCCACTCGACTGAGCTCAATGAATGAGCTCATGCTTGTACAAGCATGTGCTCATTCATTGACAACTTGTGGTGATTTACTCAGCTGTTTAGAGGTGTAGAGGAGTAGAGGGGGCTGCTCCAGTCAGTGGCAGAGGTGGGGGGATGGGGGAATAGTGTTGTGGACCCCTCTGGGTCCACAATGCTGTTCCTCCATCCCATTCCCCTGTGAGACACCAGAGCAACCCCTCCTCTACACAGCTGAGTAAATCACCCAAAGTTGTTAATGAATGAGTGCTAAATACAAGGGAAGTGATTAATGAATTTTCAGACTCAGGTTGGGGAAGTGGGGTTGGGATACTACCTGACAGGGAGGGGAGTCC
This sequence comes from Neoceratodus forsteri, assembly GCA_016271365.2. Lineage (NCBI taxonomy): Eukaryota > Metazoa > Chordata > Ceratodontiformes > Ceratodontidae > Neoceratodus > Neoceratodus forsteri. Next base: position 985,018,943 of record CM057449.1, read on the forward strand.
ACTAGATACCAGTGAATGTTTGTTATATGGGCTGTGGGCTGCCTGTGGCTGACTGGCCAGTGGTCCTGTGGGTGATTGGGGGTGGGATGGTGATTGTTGTGACTATGTCTGGTGGTGGTGGGGTCCACTAGACACCTTGTGGCCAGAGTTTATGTGGGAAGTGTGGAATTTCACCCTCAAAATTCCACAATTTGCATTCGATCTGGCCTTAGTGAATGAGGTGAATTTCGTGTATCACGCTTCACATATTAAGCGCGATACAAAAATATTTCACAGAGTGAAGTTTGTCCACTTCTCCCACCTCTACACGTGACTGACTATAGATGTGGAATCTCTTTTCACAAGTAGTCAAAATAAATAGAGTTTTGTATGTTCCCAGTTATTAATAGCACATCCCCAAAACCATAATTTCCCCATTGACTTCATACTGGAAGCATTAAGAATTGTACTGTCTCATAACATATTTGAGTTTAATGGTGATTACATTCTACAGCTTCAGGGAACAGCCATGGGAGCTGCTATGGCACACAGTTATGCTAACCTCTTCCTTAAGTACTGGGAAAATAACATGGTTTTGTCACATACCATGAGTCCCTATCTTAAATATCTGAAAAAGTGGTATTGCTTTATAGATGTGTTATATGTGTGTGAGATGGACCTGAGGAAGAGGTAGCAAACTTTATGACATGGCTGAACACTATGAAATGAACCTGAAATTCACACATTGTGTTAATAAACAAACCACTAATTTTCTGGATCTCACTCTTTATGTTGATGAAAGCTTGTTGGTTCAAAAAAGGGCTATCAAAAACCAACAGCCACTATTACCCTGTTAAGGAAAACAGCTCACATTCTGGTGCCCTGATTTGATCCATTCCCTATGGGCAATTCCTACGCATTCAAAAGAATTGTTACAGAGAGGATAACTTTCAAACTCAAGACCTAAAATGTATATAATATATTTCTTGAAAGGGGATATGACAATGAAACCTTAACAATAGCTTTAGAGAGAGCTAAAACCCATGATAGAAGGTCCCTTATAAAACCTAAGTGCCAGACTATCACAAACAAACAACCCATTACATTTGTGAAGAAATACAGTAAAGTAGCAGATCAGACTGGAGGCATCATCAGAAAATACTGAATCATTTTACTCAAGGATCATGCTCTTGCACAAGAACTTGGTTCTGTACCCAGAATTACCATTTCTAGGGCAGACAACCTGTGTGACAAACTTATCCATAGTAGGTGCTGTTCCCCTAGAATTGATCCTCCAATGAGAAATTGGTTACCACCTCTACCACAGGGTATGTACAAATGTGTGAGGTGCAATGTTTGCAATTTATGCTATCAAGGCAAACAATTTCAACTGGATTGCTTTGCTTTGAGAGGGACAGTACAGATTAAACAGTTTTGGAACTGTTGAATCCCTTATATATATATATTAATATGTATACTTATAGTTGTCTCTTATGAGATAAGAAGTTTATCTCATGCTGGTTTGGGCAAGAGGACTGCAAAGCAAAGCTAAGTGATTCTGTCAGCCTAAAACAGCATGACAGTATGCTATATAGTGTCCCTGTAAAATGTTATACATTGGGAGCACTGTAAGATCTCTATGCCAACATATACAGTCATACATTAGAGACATTAGGGCAGAACTTTGAAACACCCCACTAGGCAGACATTATGCTGACGAGCATAATAAAAATCCAGAAGGGATCAAATTTTCTGTACTTGAATGTACTGGCAGAAATCTGACAGGAGGTGATAGATTTGACAACCTCCGAGAGAGAGAGACAGAGAGAGAGAGAGAGAGAGAGAGAGAGTGAGTGTTTCTGGATATTTATGTTTTCTTGCACACATGTGCAAGAAACATAGTGCCACCATAAGAGAATTCATAGGTGTGCCTCCCCCACTTCCAATGCCCTGGTCCGTTTTGCAGGTGTGGCTGCACCGCGCCATTAACTGTCTAAGCTGTCTATGCCAGCATTCAGATGCAGTGGCCCACAGTTCAAAGGAAAATACCACCACCATCAGCAGAGGTAAAATGTAGGCAATTTGCATACTGTCGATGGCAATATGCAGATTGCCTACACATATGTCTTCACTGCATCTAAACTGTCATAGACAGTTCATCGTCGCCCCCCTACTTATGTAGCATGCTGGGAGCCTACCCCAATGTGCTCATGCACTCCTTTCCACCTGCGTGCACTGTATGACCAACGGGGGTGCCAAATTCCCCATCGACTCCACTGCCTCCCCAAAACAGACTTCTAGGTGCCACGATGGTAACCCACCCCAATGTGGAAAATGTCAGTATGGCTGCTGGGGGTGCCCAATCCCCGTAGACTCCACTGCCAACCCCCATAAATAACCTTTCAGCTGCCACACAGAAAGCCCACCCCAGCTTGGCAAAAGTCTCGAGTTGTCTTCCTGAAGAAGATGCCATGCTGGGAGCCCACCCCACCATGGCAAAAGTCAGTATGGCCGATGGGAGTGCCCAATCTCCCATAGCCTCCACTGCTACCCCTCAAAAATGCCCTTTAGCTGCCACACTGGGAGCCCACCCCAGTGTGGCAAAAGTGCCGTGTCATCTTCCTGCAGTAGAAAAAAAACCTGTACAAAAAAAACAGTCCCTTGTTGACTGTCTGGACCCCCTTCCCTAACCTGCACCCACCCTCTGCACATCCACCTCCTCCCATACTTACCTCCAGAGCCCAGCATGGCGTGACGATCTTCAGTGGACTGGGAACATGTCTGCACTCTTCAAAGCCAACCACAAACTGAAGAAATGCCGGTAAGCTGTATAATTGCATAAATGTGTTTTTTTTTTCAACTTTGGTGCATATCTCGGCCATTTTGGGGAATTTTTCACCAAATTTTTGATATGGGATTCTTGGGGGCCCCAACTTAGAAACTCGGTCACTGTCATTTTGTTATTCGGTCCCGAAAGGTGATATTGTGGTCATGGTACAGAACCATCTTTTGGGACTGAGTAATAAAATGACAGTGGCACAGTTCATGAGGTAGGCCCCCCAAAAACTTCAAGTTGAAAATTTGGTGAAAAAATTCCCAAAAATGACTGTTACGAGTGTGCATTGCACAGTTCCTACACACGCTCGTAAGTTCACAAATTTTTAATATTTTCACTCCAGATTTTCAACATTGCCATTTTCCACACCTCCGTATGAGTAGTACAGCTGTCATTTTTCACATCTCACCCAAAATGTGTTTTCGCGCATGTAGTGTACAATGGTGCTGTTGGTGTGTGAAATCAATGTTTGGGACAGATTAAGAAAATCACAGTGACACTGTTCATGAGAAGAGGTCTTAAAATGGCTATGTTAACAATTTGGTGACAAAAGTCCATAAATTGACTGTGTAATGAGCGAGCATTGTGCAGTTACCACGCACCCTTATAAGTTCATAAATTTGTAATATTTTCAGTTCAGATTTTCAGCACTGGCATTTTTACACACCTCCTTATGAACAGTACAGCTGTCATTTTTCACACCGTGGCTGAAATGTATTTTCACACTTCCAGCGCAGAAATGCATGGTCGCTGTGGAAAATCAATGTTTGGGACAGATTAAGAAAATCACAGTGACACTGTTCATTAGCAGAGGTCTTAAAATGGCTATGAAAAAAATTTGGTGACAAAAGTCCATAAAATGACTGTGATACGAGCGAGCATTGCGCAGTTTCCACGCACCCTTGTAAGTTCATGAATTTGTAATATTTTCAGTTCAGATTTTTAACACTGGCATTTTCCACACCTCCTTATGAACAGTACAGCTGTCATTTTTCACACCACAGCCGAAATTTGTTTTCACACTTCCGGCGCAGAAATGCGTGATTGCTGTGGGAAATCACTGTTTGGGACAGAGTAAGAAAATCACAGTGACACTGTTCATGAGCAGAGGTCCCAAGATGCCTGTGTTGACAATCTGCTGTAAAAAAATCCCCAAACTAATTATGTTATGGGTGTGCGTTGTCGCAGTTTCTACGCACACTCGTGACTTCACCAGTTTTTTTTATATTTTCACTGCAGATTTTCAACATTGCCATTTTTTACACCTCCCCATGAACAGTACAGCTGTCATTTTTCACATCCTGTTCTAAATGTGTTTTCGCACCTGTGGTGCCAAATGGTGTAGTCGCTATGCAAAATCAGCTTTCAGCTAATGAACTGATATTGCCACTGTTCATAAGGTGGGGGTCACAAAAAAAACATGTTGAAAATCTGGAGTGAAAATACCAACAAACGCCTGAGGCATTAGGGTTTCTGACCATAATGCCCCACCCTGTAGAGAGTGACAGGCATATGGGGTGTGACTTGGGATTGTTGCCTGTAATGCTCATACCATTCTACCCCCACCCACACCCTGCAGCCAGTAAGAGACATCAAGGTGTGCCTTGGAATCTTCGGCCCCAAAGTTCACCCCATTCTCCTGTACTGCACCAATCTCACCATATTTTCTGATGGAATTGGGTGAGCATAAGGCCCAAAGACCCCAAGGCACACATTTACACTTGGTGTCTGCAGGGTAGGGTGTGCTGAAATGGCACGGCCGTTATGCCTGATGACCCAAAGGCACACCCCAATGCCTGTCAGTCTCTGCAGGGTGGTGGTGGGGTTGATTTCAGTTAAATACTTCACTGTTATTCCTATTATGCATCTTTCTCACTCCTACACTACCAATGCCAATGCCAGCAAGCAAACATTCGGCATTGACAAATGCTTGTTACATTAGACATGCTGCAGCCTAAGGGACATAATCTTGACTGGGACTTGAAACCATTTTTGAAAAAGAAGTAAAAAAGAATTATAAATATTCACATGAATATTGATTATATACTCATATCTGATATCTTTATTTTCTTCTTCACAGTTCTCTACTTGATGGGCTCCAGAAATTTGGAATTGTTGATGCCCTGCACCCAGAAGCTGGAATAATAAAAGTGTCAGGTGTGATCGGTTTTGCTTAACTAAGGGCTTACCATCAAATTATTTACCTCTTCATCTCATGTAATAATTGTTTATGTCCATTTAAAAAGATTATTTTTGGGGGGGCAGTGGGTTTTTTCATTGGCTCTGCATTTCCAATGCTCTAGTATCCTATAGTTTTGGTCCATTCTTAGAAACTGCTATTTTAAACTATAACAGATATCACAGTAAAATTAATACAGTATCCATTTTTTGAAATGCATCAATTAATAAAAAAATATTGCTGGCATGCTGCATAAGTACATTATAGAACTAAATATTATATCAACTGACATCTTTCTAATTATTGTTACAAATGAGTAGCCATTTATTGACATTGAAAATTGATGTTTAAAAGCAATTGTTAAATTTTGCAAAAAATGAATTGCTGGTGTATTCCCCCCCCCCCAACTACCAATTTGGGGTTTACCTTAATGTCTTCCTGGGCTCCTTCCATGCCCACTGCCAGGATGATGTCCTGTAGAGGTAATAGATCCAGGGGTATCCATTTGCTTCTGTTCATTTACATGTGCGTGTCCTGCTGTGCCTAAGCACCTATCCCTTTTAGAGTCTAGCTAATATGTGTATAGTGAATGATCTTGTCTGGGTCTGAGTGCTTTAATGCTTGTGACTGGACAGACACCGCTTTGATTTGCTCCACTTTGCAGTCAATACTAGTGCAGAGGAAGCCTAGGTGGAAACTGTACTTATCTACCTTTGGTGTGTTGCTGTAATTAAGTTGGAGAAGTTTGTTTAACCTGCTTTCCTTGCAGTTTGCTTTTCTGAATCCGGCTCTACATTGTCTGAAGTTAGGGACATACTTCAAGCTGACTTTGAAAAAGCTAGAAGCTAATCTTATTAATGTCAAACTTCTCCTAAACACCAAGAAAACCAAGGCCATGATCTTCTCTCATAGTACCACCTCCTTTGACCCACCCAAATAATTTATTGTCACCTCCCCAGATGAACCGTTGGAAGTCATCTCTAAATTTAAGTATCTTGGCATTTGGCTAGATAACAAACTCTCCTTCAATGATCACCTTGACAACCTGATCAGGAGATTAAAAGCCAGGCTAGGCTTCGTCTTCTTTCCGCTAGAGACCAGAATCAGATTTGTCCAAGCCACATTCCTCCCCTACTCAACTATGGGGACATAATCTACACCTCTTCTGCAATTATTAACCTAAACAAATTGGACATCCTCTATTGCCATGCTCAGTGGTTCATTACAAACTCTCCGTATCGAACCCACCACTGTGATCTGTATGCAGCTGTTGGCTGGACGTCACTTACCATTAGACGTATGCTCCATGCTGGTATCTGGACCATAAAGCTCTTTAAGAACAAACTCCCGAGCTGCCTAACATCTTTCATCTGCATCTCCCGCAGTGTATATTCACTTAGGAAGTCTGATTTTATCCTTGATGCCCCCAGGACTCACACCTCCTTTGGTAAATGCGCCATCTCAATTACCCTCCCAACCATCTAGAATCGGTTACAATCTTCACCGAAACTATCCAGCGTTGTCTCTGTGAACTTCTTCAAAAGGTTAGCTGCTGCTAAAATAAAAGACACTTGTGGCTGTTTTTAAACTCCTTCTCCATCATTATTTCCCACCCTACCCTCCCATCCTTGTGGAACCAGTTCTAGTCCTTACGGAACTTGTCTAGCATCAGCACCTGTCTGCTACTTCTACTTGCCTATGGCAGCCAACCTAAATGATCCCTGAAGCTGATCTCATGACTTTTCTCTGCCCATATCTCTTCTCCTCTACATTTTACTCCCCCCTACTCTCTCTCTCTCTTTTCCCCTACCCTAACTTCCTTTTACCTGTTGATTGACCCTTCTTCTTTCCTTTCTTTATCTATCTTCTTCCCCACCTCCCTTCTAGCACCTTAGCCCTCTAGCCCTCTTCTTGCTCTCCTTCCCCCTTATCTCGCATTTCTTCCTTCTCATTTTAACTTCTCTCTCTCTCCTGTTGTCTCTATACTTTCTGTTACCCAATGCTTCTCCCCATGCTTATGCTTCTTATACCTACACTGTTACTTTCTAATTTGAGTATTTGGTATCATATGGATCTAAGCTGCATTTTTTACTGTTATGTTTTTCACTACATGTATCATATATTTGTCTGTATACTTGCTTCAGGACCTCCTTGTGAATGAGCTTGCTCAATGGAGTTTTCCTGCAATAAACTTGAATTTGAACTGAATGGAAGTCACTATGTTTGGTCTGGGACTTCCAGTAAGTCAGCCAATAGGACTTCAGGGACCTCAAAGGATCCTCAGCCCAAGTGTCTTGTGGGAAGGAAAAACTGTAGTTTTTGTAGTTTTTAAGTTGGCATCTAAACTGAACTGAAGGGGGAGTCCAACTTGTGACTGACAGCTTCCCTAGCCAACTCGAACTCCAGAAATCAGGGAAAGTGCCCAGAACTGTAAGAGAAAGAGATCAGTTAAAGTTAGAGGTTGGAGAGTGAACAGTTTGAGCTTTCGAGCAGCAGCTTCCTGAATGGAGTATTGGGGAATCAGTGGGAAGAGGCCTATCTTGCCTCCCTGCCACTGTTTCTCCTGTATCGGACTGCCTGATTGCAGAAGTCGGACCCATTCAATTTATGACTGAGTCTACAGCAGAAAGTATCAGAGAGTTTAAAAGCGCTGCCTGTGATATGGACCAAAGATTTGCTCCGTGAAGCATTTGGCCCAGCTAGTGTGTGAGACTAATACTGGATTGAGAGGTTTGCTCAGTGAATCTACTGCAATAGCAACCAGACTGTATCTGATCTATGAAAAGTTACTGCTGTTTGTTTTAAACGTGCTGAATGTTCCTCATGGGTCGAAACCTACCCATTCATGACCCAATTTGTTATGTCAGCTGGAGGCTTCACCAGCATGCCAAACCAAACTCTGCCAATGTGTTCATCCTGCCTGGGCCTTTGCCATCCCAGTCGAGATCAACTGCCTGGCACCTGAGACTATCCTCGGTGAGAGGCTGGTTTTGGGGATCCAGCCCCTGCGCAGAAACAACTCACAGGTTGCGGTCATCTGGAGGGAAAGGCCATGAAAAGGAGATGTGTCGTGATGGCCCTGCTTCCCCTTGCTCATTGGAGAACACCACGAGGTCTCCATATCGCCTGCAACATTACAGCCAACTGGTAGCGTGAGTACAATCATGGTAGCTCCCTGCAACAGGTCACTTAATCATCTGTGGTACAATCTGATTTATTTTCTAAAGTCTACGGTTTCACAAGACTGTGCCAACTGGCCAGGATTACAAATAATCATCTTGTTGTTGTGCATGCTAACTGCCTTTTCTTTCCATCAAGGGCCCCAACATCAGCTACAATGCCAGCCAGCCCCGGGCAATGCCTCTGGCTAGCCAGCTTTCCATCCTGGGTACCCAGTGTTGTAGAACTATTTATTTGGGAATTAAAAGTGCATGCCAAGAACCTGTATTTAATTAGAGTACCAATCATTTAACTAAATTCATGCCCTTTCCTTGTTCATGACCCCTAAATAAATCTGATTATTTCAAGTTTAACCTGGCTTACGTGCATATCATTAGTGGGTCACAGTACTAAAAGTGTGTATCTGCTTGCTAACCTTGCCTTTACTGGGGTGTCCAGGACATCTGCTGATGACCAGACCCTGGTGATAAGTGTGAAGGGTGTGTGCATATTGTTAATGCTAATAGCTGACTGTGTGTTAACCATTGTAAGAGGTACAAAGCCACTAGGAGGTTTGGTGGGTGGTTATAGCTTTCCAGAGGACTATAACAGGTTACACAGACATCCTCATTACCATTACTCTGGGTGGAGGCACTTTAAATAGAATCCAGGCCCCTCAACCTGTGATCAGAAATACAGGCAGGGGTAGTAACCTTAGGGATAGCACCATCTACAGTAGGTATTACACTGGTATAAAGCAATGGCCCTTATTTATGTTTTTGCTAAACAATTTTGTATTATATGTATAGTAAGTTGTTCTGGTTATTGTTTTTTACTTGTCTCACGTGTGTTATCAAGTTCAAGTCCTCCCAGAGGCACATTCTATCTAGATGGTACTAAATTTTGTTACTATGGGGGCTGCAATAGTGTCTGGGATAAAAATTGTATAATAGGAGGATATGACCATGCTGACTCCACCCCCTGACAAAGACTTTGGTCAAAAAGCTGGGGCACTGGAGTGGTGTTTTTATTGTGACATATTCACTGTGCACTTGTATGGAATAGAAAATAAAATGACACTATTCTGTGGAAAAAAAGCTTCTGTAAGTGTATTTCTTTGAGTGTTTGACTGGCGAGTGCTGTGTTTCCTGGTGATGGTTTATATATACAGTAGGGGCTAGAAACCATTTCCCAGCACCTGGCTTTTTATCCACCATGCACATGGCTGTTGGAGTGGATTTGGAGCCATCAGTATTGAGGTTGGGGGCTGAGGGGGGCCTAGTCAGATAAAACACTTTTTTTCATCAGATAAGCTACACCTCAGTAGAGAGGGCTCAAGGGTACTCAAGGACAAACTGGGGGTACATAACCAATAAACTTAATTTAAACTTTTGAGGGGGATGGTGGCAGCCCTGCAGGCTCAAAGACTCTGGGAGGAGGAGATCAATGGACCTCCCTTCCATACCAGTAGAAGGGGTCTGGAGGGTGACGGTGGAGGAGGGCTGAAGCAGTTAGCAAAGGGGGGAGGGGGAGTGCACATAGTGAGGAAATGATAAATAAAAGACAGAGGGAAGGGAAGGAGGCTCAGATTCTAAGTGGAAGGTGGTGTCCCTGAATGTGCAAAGTCTCAGAAACAAGATCACATCTTGCAGGTGCTATTAGCAGAAGAGAGAGTGGACATAACAGCAGTTACTGAGACTTGGGCCACACCAAACCATGACTGCGACCACTCTGTTCCTGGATATGAATTATACAGGAGGGTCAGGGTGGTAGGGAAAGTGGGGTGGCAGTTTATATAAGGAAGGGTATAATGTGCATGAGGGAGAAGTTGGAGGAGTGGAGTGCAGAAGCATTGTCAGTTCAGTTGTGGTCTGATGGGAGAGAAAACTGAGGTAGGGGGTGGTTTACAGTCCACCCAACCAGAAAGAGGAAAGTGACAGGGAACTGAGCTGGCAAATATTGAAAGCTGCAGGTTAAGGAGAAGTGATGATAGTGTGAGACTTCAACCTGATCAAGGTAGACTGGAGCGTACAATCCAAACAATGTGCCATGAGTCAGGTGGTCCTAGAGGTGTTGCAGAGTGGGTTCCTGACTCAGGGCACCACAGAACCCACCAGGGAGTGAGCAATCCTTGATCTAGTGGTCAAGAAGGGTGAGCAAGTACAAGAGGTGGTACATCATTAAGGATGGAATCATGGTTGCCATAGAGGAGTGTATTAGGCACAAGGGGAAGAAATCAAAGGCCAAAGCACCCAGCTGGTTCAGTACTGAGGTTGCCCAGGCAGTAAGGGACAAGAGGCTAACCCATTAGTTATTATACTTTGTAACAGTGAGCCTCCCCCAAGCCAAGAAAAAGATTTCAAGCCTCACTCAGATTTGGAAACAATTTTGGGCATCCACATAGAAAAAATACCATACTTTGCGCAGTACACCAGGAATAATGTGAGACAAATAAAACTGACTATGTTCTCTTTTTATTCAACCTATTGTTCTCCACCCCAACCCCACACCCCAGGTTATCCTCGTCACTCCACTTTTCTGGCTCTTGGACCCTTGTTACTCTGTTTCCCCCCTATCTAGAACAATTCTCCTAGCCACCTTCATCTCTCCTCCTCTTGCCCTGTTGTTCAGCAACTTCACCCTTATCCCAGCTCACACCTGAAAACAAGCACTGATTTAGTGTGCCTTTCCAAGTCATCAGTTTACATAGAAACACCTACTATAGAAACAAACCGTGACTCAGTGTGCCTTCCCAGTCACCAATTTACGTATATACACCTATTGTAAAAACAAGCCCTGACTCAGTGTGCCTTCCCAGTCACCTGTTTACATATAAACACCTACTGTAGAAACATGCCTTGACTCAGTGTGCCTTCCCAGTCACCAATTTACATATATACACCCACTGTAGAAACAAGCCTTGACTCAATGTGCCTTCCCAGTCACCAATTTACATATATACACCTACTGTAAAAACAAGCCTTGACTCATTGTGCCTTCGCAGTCATCTGTTTACATATATACACCCACTGTAGAAACGTGCCTTGACTCAGTGTGCCTTCCTAGTCACCAATTTACATATAAATGTCTATTGTAGAAAAAAGCCTTGACTCAGTTTGCCTTCCCAGTCACCAATTTACACATATACACCCACTGTAGAAACAAGCCTTGACTCAGTGTGCCTTTCCCAGTCACCAGTTTACATATAAATACACTCCTAGAAACAAACTTTGGTTCAATGGGCTTTTTCTGGTCACCAATTTGTGCACAAGTAGACAAATTCACCTGCCAGTATCCATACTTAGTTTGCTTCATCCATTCACACAAAACATCCACAATTTAAAATTTAAATGCTGTATATTCTTAGACTTGACTGGGCCTCCCCTGGAGCAGTTTGGGGCCTCCCTTGGGAAGCTGACCTCACCGTATGAGAACCACTAGGTTAGCCTATAGGAAAGTCAGGTAGACCAATAAAGAAGAGGATAGGGAGAATAACCTGGCTAGTGTGGCAAGTAAGGTTGTCCAGTGGTCTAAGACTCAGAAGGGACTGCAGATAGCTGAGGGAATTAAGAAGCAGAAGAAGGCCTTTTTTCACTATATAAGCAAGAAAAGGGGCAAGAAGAATATAATTGTTAGGCTTCAGAAAGAGATGAGAGGTTGGAGGGGAACAGGAGAAAAGCAGAGGTACTGAATAACTACTTCTGCTGATCCTTCACTAGGGAGAAAGATGGACCAGTGCCTACAGGGAGGAGAGGAGGATGAGATGGGGAAGGTGAACATGGATGTGGGGGTAGGAGGAGGATAGAGTGAGTGAAGAGCTGCTAGTATTGAAGGTGGACAAATCACCAGGCCCAGATAGCATACACCCAAGCCTGCTGAAGGAACTGGCAGAGGACCTTACAGGACCACTGATGGGCCTTCCTGTTCAATAGTTCACTGAAGTTAGGCATGGTACCACAGGACTGGAGAATGCACATGTGGGTCCCCTACATAAGAGTGGTCCCAAGGATGATCCAGGGAATTACAGACCAGTCAGTCTGACCTCAGTCATATGCAAGCTCATGGAGACCATACTTAAGGAACAGTTGGTAGAGTATCTAGAGGAGTATGGTCTACAGTATGCTGCTAGGCAGCACTGGTTTATGGGAGGTAGATGATGTCAAGTAAATCTGATTTACTTCTTTGATTGGGTCACTAAAGCATTAAACAGAGACCAAGTGGTGGACATCCTTTGCCTGGACTTCAGCAAGACTTTTGACCCTGTACCCCACAAGAGGCTGATCAGGAAGTTGGCGGATCTCAGGGTCAGGGAGAAGATGACTAAATGGGTAGAAAACTAGCTGAGGAACAAGTCTCAAAGGGTGGTGGTGGGGGGAGAGTTATCTAGAACCAGGGAGGTCACCAGTGGAGTACCACAGGGCTCGGTGATGGGACCAGTGTTGTGCAATGTCTTCATCAGTGATGTTGGAGATGGCATTAATGGCAAAATGTGCCATTTGCAGACAACACCAAGCTCTGTGGGAGGGTGAACACAGCTGAAGGGATTCAGGACCTACAGGATTATCTGAAAAAGCTTGAGAGGTGGTCTGGAATTTGGCAGCTTGGCTTCAATGCAAAGAAATGCAAAGTTATGCACACTGGAGCCAAGAATCCCTGGACAGAGTACAACCAGAGAGGGGTTTGGGTATCTGCAACAGAAGATGAGAAGGATCTGGAAGTGATAATCACTAGCAACCTGAAGCACTCCATGCAGTGCAGGAAAGCAGCAACAATGGCAAATAAAATGTTGGGCTGCATAGCCAGGAGGATCAACAGTATGGGAGAGGCGGTTATACTGCCGCTGTACAGGTCACTGCCAAGGCCACATCTGGAGTATGGAGTACAGTACTGGTGCCCACACCTTAAAAAGGACATTGACTTGCTGAAGACTATCTAGAGAAAGGCAACTAAGATGATCAAGGACCAGCAGGGTAGCGCTTACAAGGAGAGGTAGGGGGCCCCGAACATATACTCCCTGGATGACAGGACAGAGGAAACATGACTGAGACCTTCAAATACTTGAAGGGGATAAATATGGTGGATACAGAGGGTCTCTTTAAGCTAAGTGGCGACCAAAACACAAGGGGACACAGTCTTAAGTTGGGGGGTTAGGAAGGAGGCTAGGATGCATTTCTTCACAGAGAGAGTGGTGTCCAGCTGGACTTCACTGATAGAAGAGGAGGTCTCAATGAAGATGGTGGTCAGCTTCAAGAGAGGCTGGGATAGACATAATGGGAAAGTAAGGGTCATGGAAAGGGCAGATGGAAAGGATGGGAGAATTTGGGGGGGGCCAGTGTCAGTATCTTGAACTGTGGACCCTGCAATATGAGCAGATTAGATAGACCAAATGGCTTTTTTGCAGGCTTCTTCATATGTTAGTATGTTTGTACATAAGAGTTTTGACTGGCACGGATTTACCATCCAGTTTTCTGCTAATATCTCAGTTAGGTCCTACACCAGATGAGGAATTATGACAGGTGTGGCATTACCATTTGGTCTAATTCCATAATTTTGTCCAACCCAGAGGAGCACAACAATGTAACCTATATTTACCAATGATGTCCTTGGAGCTTCATGGGAACAGTTCCCTGTGGAACTGTGGACTACCTATGAATGCCTGTGCAGATGCCATCCCTCTACATCATAGAAACAAAGACAATGATTGCAGAAAAAGACTGATGATCCATCTATTTTGCCAGTATTTCCCTAGCATACCTTGGGACCTATTGTCTTTGTGGGGTTTACGCTTATCCTATTTACCCTCTTATTTTCTATGTTTCTGCCTCCCTTGTCCTGTTGAGCATCTACTGTACCTTTAGCTCTATCCCAGCCATGTTTGTAGCCATCTACGGTTCAGGCAATCATCACCTCTGCTGGCAGACCATTCTATGGCTCAACCACTCTTTCAGTATAATACTACTTCCTCATATCATTTTTAAACCTTACCTCATCAACCTCCATTCATGACCCCATGTCCTAGCTCTCTCTATCTGGTAAATAACTCTTCACAATTCACCTTGTTTGTTATTTTCAGAAACTCAAAGGTCTCACTCACATCCCCCCTTTTTGGAGTGAATACATGTTTAGTGTCTAGCCAATCCTCATAGAATCTGTCTTTCTGGCCCTGAATCATCATGGTCACCCTGCATTGTACTGTCTGTAACCTGTCCCAGTCCTTTGTTAGCAGAGGACTCCAGAACTGGGCATGGTACTTCAGGTGTGGTTTTACCAGTGACCTATACAGAGAAATTAGTACCTCCTGCTTCCTACTGTCGAACCCTCTCTTAATGTACCCTAGCATTCAGTTAGCTTTGCTGAAGGCTAAGGGAGCCACTGATGATGACTCATAGGTCCATTTCCTCTGATGTTGAATCCAACTTAATTCCTCCCATGTGATACTCTGTTGTTTTTTTCCCCTTAAGTGCATCCATTTGTACTTCCTGGCATTGAATTTCAGTTGCCAGACTTTGGATCAGTTTTCCAGCCTTTACAGGTTTCTCTCTGAAGGGCTGAGGCGGGATGTTCACATAGAACAAATTATTAAAAGTCACCATAGAAATTTAGGCACGTTATATCATGTAAAAAGAGACTTACCTTTAGAAGTTTGATTTAGAATAATTGAATTTACAATATTGACCATCATTGATTATGAGAATATCATTTATGGGGGTGCTATACGGACAGCTTTGCATAAATTAGATACTTTGCTTAAAAGATTTGCAAGGTTTGTGTTAAATGCACAGTGGAAAAGGCACCACTGTTTACTTTATAGAGATTTAAACTGGATTGGGCCAAAACATCATAGGAAACTGCATACAATAGATATGATGTATAAAGCTTATAAAAAAACAGTGACTCAGCTATATTTTAGAAAAATTGGAAAATAAGAAAAGTAGACTAAACCTGAGATCATCAGAGGAAACTGAATATTGTAACCAATTAAAGAAGAGGAGGGAAGGGCAGCTGCAGTATAACGGCTGTTAGCTGCACAATCGAGCGGACTTGATCGACCATAAGGCCTTGATCTACTGGCAATTTCTTATGTTCATAATACCAGTGTAGGCAAAGCATTGTTCAGTCATAGAGGGCCATTTGCCTGGAACTCTTTACCAATTTAACTTAAAAGAAGCACAGGTCCCCTACATTTTAGTAGCATAAAGAAATGGTTGACCCAAGAAGGCCTCAGACCCCAGAGTTGTTGCCTACTGGGTCATAATGTCACACGCTTAATGGTTTATAACATTATGGCTAACCCAGGATAGCGCCACAGTCAAGAGCGGATGGTGCAATACTGCATACTGCTGTACGCAATATTACACCATTCACACGTTCCCAGGCAGAGAATGAGTCCTCTGCTGGGACTGGGTTCTGCCAAGCAGCTGCCATGGTTCACTAGACTGAGCCACAGCAACAGGAACTCAGGCACTGCGTCTGGGACCAGATTTGATTCCCGATGCCAGAATTTTTTTTTTTTTTTTTTTACTTTGTGCACTCACTGAGTTAAACCCACCCCGGAGTTGAGAATCTTTAGTTGGGGGGGTCAGGTGGTGCAGCTCCCCTCAATGGGGGCTGAGGGGGTGGAGCCTCCCACAAAAAAAAGTATGCCTCATGGCAGAAATAGCACTGTATTAGCAGCGCGATTTTGCCATGTGGCATAATGTCTTGCAACAATGTAGCTTTAAGGTGCGTAGTAATGAATGTAATTCATATGCTGTGAGTTATGTATATGAATGGAATTTTACTGTTTTTGTAACTTACTTGTGTGAAATATATTCTGTGTATATGTATTGTTGGTATTTGTAACATAGAACATTTTACTGATTATTGTACTATTGTAAATTAGCCTTGCTTCTCAGGTGGAGTCTGACCATGTTCATATTTTTTCTTGATTAACATAAATAAAATTCTTACTACTACTATTACTACTACTGCTAGTAGTCTGCGATTGACTTTACCCCTCCACATTGCCAACTCTACCACATAGATTAGTGTCATTTGTAAGTAGACACAACCTGACCTGGATTCCCTCTCCTATATCACTGATGAACATACTGAAGAGGACTGGGCCCAGGTCAAATCATTGTGGTACTCTGCAGGTGATCTCTCCTTCCACTAATCTGACCCCTTTCACCACAGCTCTACTACCTCCCCACCAACCAGCTCCCTACCTACTTTACTACTTCCCTAACTGTACCCAGATATCACATCTTCTTCAGTAACCTTTGGTGTCACACTGAGCTGAATTCCTTGTTGGTCAAAATATAGTAAGTCTATGGTATGCCCCTTGTCAAATAAATTGGTTAACTAGTCAAAACTTACTGTCAGGTTGGTCTGAGAAAACCAAAATTCCAAAAGTTATTACACTCCCAAGCAGCAAGGAAGAAGGACAACTTAGCTGTAGTTGTGAGTAGTGCATGTGTTTACTAACTGTCAAAATTTGATTGATGGCCAGAAATTATGTAATGCCCCACCCCTTCTGCGTGCTCCAGAAATGACGCAATGTTCCCACCCCTTCTGCTTCCCATGTGCGTCAGAAATAATGCAACATCCTGCCCCCTCCCTATGTGTGCCTGATATGCTGCAGCACTCCCACCCCTTTCCACTCCCATGTGTACTGGATATGATGCAGCTCCCCCCTCCATATTGTGATGCTGCTATCAGTGGAATGAAGGTTGGCTTGTCTGGGCTTGCCCAGGACATGTGAGAAGAGGTATGCTTATGAAACCATGTACCACTGTGCCTCCGAGGGGTATCTTTTTAATGTGTTGCTCCTGCATGTGTGGATTACCTGAGAAACACAGTGAAATTGATTAACCTACCCAGTGTTGTTCTGCACCATCTACTAGTGCCACACCAGAGGATTCTGTTATGAATGAATTGTTCGAATCATTCATGAGACATGGTCTGCGTGATAATCATGAGTGTGTTAATATGGATGAACAGTGGGAAGAATCAGATGAGATGCTGTTAGAATTAACTGTAGTTAAACAGTTTACTTAACAAAAATATATAGCCCTACACTTATACAAATGGGGTAAAGTCATTCTACCAAAAGACATTGCATTTACATGAACAGCATGTTTATACAGACACAGTCTAGGATGGTTTTCTAATTACAGCTCTTAACCATGAAGTAGAAACAATCAGTGTTATATAGCTATATCTATATTTGGAAAACACCATCTACATACACAGAAGTAAGTTGGTTTTTAACAAAAGATCCATGATTGACTTCTACATGACTCTATCATGCTGACTCAGCAAAAGGTGCAGATGGTCTGTTTAGCCCTCGGTTTGATGGATCATAAAATTCATCTTCAGTTGAACATATCTTCAGCCAGTCTCAACTGGATAAAAAGGGGGGAGATCAGCTAAGATGGATCCCAAGATATGGAATGAAATCAGTGGCCTTTAATTATACAGAATCCACAGTCTAGATTTTTACAGTGGAGTTTTATTAGTTGGGAACTATGCAATTTATGGTAAAATGGCTTAACTGGATGGGGTGGGCACATTCCAAACATTTCAAACTTGTTTTCTAAGTCCTGGTAAAGGGATGTTTTTTAAAGGTCAGATGCAGTTCACTACAGATGCAGTACTGCTACTGTACATTACAGAAACCTTTTATTCTTTTACTAAAATAAATAAAAGGCAGGTCAGGAAATCCCTTTATTGGTTTAAAGCTGCAAATTTAATCCATCACTAGGCATGGTTACTCTAAAATGAATCTATACAATGAACCCCTCCTGTAAATGTTTTTAATGGCATAAACACATACACACACATACACATAAGTTTGTGCTTTAACATGTTTATTTGTTAGACGTGTTGTATCATATCATAATTTTATTTCAGGTTATAACTGTTGTAAAAGCAGTTTCATCAAAACTGTGTATACAATTAGTATTTGTAGTTTTTTAAGCCTGAAATTATGCATATTCAAGTCTATTTTGTATCTTAAATAATTAAGTTTCATAACAACAACTCCTAATATTTCTGCCCATTTAAAACAAAGTCCCCATTCATTTCAGTGGAAGGGAGTTTGAATTATTGTGTCTGTTTCACATAGTTTGTTCTTTAACAGTACATTTGTTAGAAGTGTTGTATCATATCATACTTTTATTTCAGGTTATAATTGTTTTAAAGCATTTCTGTTTTTACTGGTCAAGACACTCCCCCCCCACACACACACACCCTTCCAAGTATTTAAATGTATTGATTACCAATAAGTGAGTCTCCTAGACCATCACTGGTCTGTGTTACACACAATGGTTCTCGGTTTCCATCCTGCTTGGGGTGTGTTCAGACCACCCTTTGTGCCTCATAAAAGTCAGCGCATTAGCTCACAACAGCCTGTTTACAGCCAGCGAACCAGCCATTGGTAAGACTTTTGAATAGTTTCAACTTTTTAACAACTCTTGTGGCATAGAATTTAAAATGGCTAATTTATTTGCTAAACAGTTTTCTCAGACTGGCTTTCATGATCTTGTTTTAGAATCCAAAGGATCACAAGGAGATGGTGGTGAGTGCATTTTATTCTATTGTTTTTAATATATTAAGCGAATAAAATGAAGCTTATTAAACTATAACCTAACTTTTTATAATGTAGGTTTGCTGGCCTTGTCTATATCAAGCAATTGTCCAGCAGTGCCTCATACAGCTTTAAATGGTATACAAAATTAGGTTTATCAAAAATGTTATTAGCATTTAAATGTTATAATTGTGTGTATATGGGGTCAGTTTCATAGCCATGATTTTTTTTGCCAGTGCTACATACACTTGGGTTGATGTATAGCAATTTATTTAGCTTAAAATGTTTTGCTGATATTTTACAGAGAACCATAGTTTGATTTATAGATGTGAACAGGACTAGCAATAAAATAAAGATGTTATGCTTTACCTTTTGTGCATTTAAAAAAAATCACTGTATACTGTAAGCCATGGATTTAAACCTCTAGCAAACTGGTTTATTAAAGGCCTGTACTTTGTAGAATTATGATTTAAATTTGGCAGCTAAAACATTAAAAAAAACTGCTAAAGTCAGCTCATTAATATGTAACATTGTAAAAAACAAATTGATGAACAGCAGTATATAATTAGCGGTGACTAATAAACTGTTTTTATTTTTTTTAATAGAAACGGAGCAACCAGGACCTTTATGCAAAATTATACCGCTACTGAATGAGGACAAAAAAGGTATACTGCAGTTTAATTAGCCAAATTGTTTGTACTACGTTAACAGAAGTGTTTGTAGTTTTTTACAATGCAAATTAATAATGGGCAGATGTGTTGAAGCCTGTCAATTAGCTGCTGTGTTTTTCTTGTTTTTGAATTTAGGATGCTTTTTTTTAAGAAAAATTATGCTATATAGCCATATGTTTTTACAACATACATTAAGAAATTCTGGTGTGGCAATGTTTTTCTCCCCAACCACCTCCCCCCCTTCCTTTTTTTATAGTTTTAAATTCAGGGTAGTTTAATGCAGCAAGTTATTTAATATACTGACATTATGCGTGTTTTTATTGAGAGCACCAATCAACTAAAACTGATCTAAATATAATAAAGGAAATGTATATCTGACAAGAAATGTACCTAATATATAATCAGCCTGCAAAAGATAGTACTATTATAAAGCAATATACATTACAGGGACTATATATTTTATATTTTATATTTAATGTTTCCTAGATGATGATTTTTAAGCCTCTAGAAGCAATATTTCCAAAGCATGTAAAAGGTCACAACACACATTCAAGGTTATCCAGGCAGAAATTAAGTCTTCCTGACAAGACAAGACCACAGCTACCTTCAGTGCCTGCACCCACAACAGCAAACAAAAGGGGTGAGGGCTGTGTGAAAATTTCCTCAGCCCTACCCCATGAATCTTTATGGACAGACCAACCAACCCCCACAAACAGAAGTGAAAAACATGAACACTGTTGCCATAGAGCTGTTGGGGGTAAATGTTGTTGCAAACATATCAATAAGCAAACACAAACACCTGTTGCATTGTCCAGTGCCCCGATAGTGTATCTGTAGAGCTGTCACACATTAAGTCACGTACTTTGTGTGTGAGTAGAGCTAACCCTGTAATTACATCTGAAACTCTAACACCCAAAAAAGTGTCACCACATGAGCAAAACTCAACCGGTGGTATGCTTATATATACATATAGTTATAATTGACACCTTTTTGCATACCTGTGGTGCTATTTTCACATGTGACACTGCCCCCTGATTGCAAACTAACATTTGACATTTTTCTATTTATATTTTATGTGCCCAGCCTACCGCCAGGCATCTGCCTGGTCATGGACCCTCATGGCTGTGGCTCCCCCACATTAGTCACCCTCCCGGCACCCACTGGATTGCCCCCCAGGGAGGAGTCATGGCACCCAGCCCTAAGGTGCCACGAACAATGGGATAGGGTGGGAGTCAGCTTGGGGGAGCTGAGTGCAGCTGGGGGCAGGCTTCATAGAAGAGGCAGTTTTTTCCCTGTTTATGGGGGGGCAGGAATGTGCAATGACACCAGTGTCCATCCCACCCCTGCTGTCCTTGTTGGCACTGTCTGCTGTGGAACCCCTGGCCTTCACCAGGGGTCCCCTGTGCACCAGTGACATCCCTTGCCCTCCCCCAGAGAAGGAGAGCAGTCCATGGGACACTCAATCCAACTCCCCCCAGCTGGCTCTCCGATGACCCAGGTCCATTCCCGAACCCAGGTCGCCAGCACCGCAAGCAGAAATCCAACCACTGTGCCAATGGGCCAAGCACATTTGACATTTTTGATAATACATTTAAGGGGGTCAACTTCACAAAAACAAAGCCATCAAAATACGAGATTTAAAACTGTAAATATACATTTTGGCTGTTTTATATACCAGAAATGGTGGGCACTTGAAAACTAATTAAAAAATTAGCCTGTAGTGGTGCAAACATTTCTACTAAACAAAATGACTGTGACAAAATGATTAATAAAATTATACAATGTGGGTGGGTCATTAGAAGCACTAGGTGTAATATAGTGAATCAGTATATTAGGTGAAGAATTAGAAAGGCTAAAAAATATTGGCTACTCATAACAGAATGCAGCAGCATCAGACACCCCTGCAAAAACACCGGGCACCACCACATAACCATGTGGGGTCTGGATCTGCCACACCATGTTGTATGTGTGACTGTTGTGTGAGTTACCCATTTCAGCAATCTCCTGAGTGTCAAAGTAGCGAATGTGAAACTGAGCGTTGTATGTGTGAACAATGTGAGTGGGGACAATGTGATCATTCTGATGTTCACACAAATCTGACAGACACTGAATATTGTATGAGTCCTGCACAAAATAACAACCCTGAAGACATGCAGATAGGGGGCGATGCCACACCAAGCCATGAAGAAGACTTTTGTAGTTAGGAGGGTCAGCAGTTAATGGAATGTGGTCTAGCGGAGCCTGTCTATTTAGAATTAATAAATGAATATGAAGTACCCAGAAATAATTTCAGTGGTGCTGAGTATTGCCAGCAGTTTTGCTTTGCCACTGTAGACAGTATAACATCCATAAATTAATACTGTTCTGCAATCCATACAGCTGTGCAGCAGTTGGGCAGAATAAGTAAGTAAGTAAGCAAATATTTATTTCTATAAGGCGCCCTTCCAAAGCTCAGGACGCCTTTACAATATCATTCATACAATATTAAAAACCATAATTATAAACAACATTAAATTCAAAACACAATCCAATATAATTCAAGTCACTAAAAATGCTTGGTTAAAAAGGAAGGTCTTTAAAGCTTTTTTAAAGCTCTCCACAGTCAGGCAATTGTGTATCTGGCAAGGTAGAGAATTCCACAGGGTAGGGGCCATAAAGGCAAATGTTCTTCCACCAGATGTTTTTAAAGTTACCCTGAGAATCTCCAGAAATCCCTCACCAGAGGATCGGAGGGAGTGGGAAGGACAGTAAGAAGTCAAGAGTTCTTTCAGGTAGCGATGTCCCAAACTGTATAGGGCTTTTTAGGTCATCAACATGACCTTGAAAGTGATCCGCCACTGTACAGGCAGCCAGTGCAATTCACGAAGCACAGGTGTTATATGGTTGGACCTTGGGCTTCCAGTCAACAACCTAGCTGCCGCATTTTGCACCTGCTGTAAGCGGCGGATATCCACTCCTGGCAGCCCTAGATAAAGGGCATTGCAATAATCAAGATGATTGGCAACAAAGACGTGGACCAGGGTAGGAAGATCCTCTGATGGAATCAAGTGTTTCACCCGTGCTATATTCCTTAGATGAAAAAAGGATGATTTGACTACGGCTGACACCTGTGCCCTCAGGGTCAAGCCCTAGTCAAATATAACACCAAGGTTATGCACCTGACCAGATACCATGAGTGGGGTTCCTCCCAGAAATAAACCTGAGAGTTTTCCCGCCCATGGACTTGATATCCTCACCCCCGGTTCCACCACCAATACCTCTGTTTTTCCCAGGTTCAACCTCAGCCAATTGGTACTCATCCAGTTCTGTATCTCCAGGAGGCAGTTGTTAAACAATGTCCTTGACTCCTGCTCGGGCACAAAAGACATATAGAGTTGAGAATCATCGGCATAGCAATTAAAACTCAAACCACAATGTCTTATAATGTCCCCTAATGGAAGCATGTACACTGCAAATAACGTGGGGGACAACACCGAACCCTGTGGCACTCCACAGTGTAGGCAGTGAGAGGTCAAGGAATAAATCCCAGACACTACTCTCTGAGTCCTACCCTGCAGAAAAGATTTAAACCAACTGTGGACCACCCCCCCCTTAGTCCACAGAGAAACCACAGGCGTTCGAGCAGCACCCCATGATCCACGGTGTCAAGTGCTGCTGAAAGATCAAGGAAAACCAAGATAGAATGAGTTCTCTGATCTCTTGCCATCAGGAGATCATTCAGTACCTGAACAAGAGCCGTCTCAGTACTATGCCATTTCCTGAAGCCAGACTGGAGAGGGTCATAGATATTGTGGATGTTTAAATGATCTTCCAGCTGCAAGGCGACCACCTTCTCGATAATCTTCCCCAAAAAGGGAAGATTTGAGATCGGTCTGTAGTTTTCTGGGCAGTCGGGATCAAGGGAGGGCTTTTTCAGGAGGGGACGTACTATTGCCTCCTTCAAAGGATCAGGAAAGATTCCTCTCTCCAATGATGCCACTACTATCCCAGTAAGGCTCGGGCCAATAACCTCTACACACCCCACAAGTAGGTGTGTAGGGCCCGGATCCAAACTACAGCAAGTTGGACGCAAAGTCTGGGCGATTCTTACTACATCCAGGACTACCGGTTGACTGAACGTGGACCAAGTCAAATGGATATTTGTGTCCTTCGATTGGTCACTGCAAGACCCAATGGGGAGGCCCTGGCTGATCTCATCTCTGATAGCAGACACCTTATCAGCAAAGAACATCACAAACTCCACACACTGTAACTGTGATAATGCTCGACCGGCATGAAGACAGACTGGATTGCACAGTCTGTCCACAGTCTGGAAGAGCTGGGCTGGTCTATTCTTTGCTGTAGCAATCTCCCTGGACAGGAACTCTGCCTTCTTATGGGAGATTGCTAATAAGGCCTACTTTGGGTAGCAATGATTTTGTACAGATACACTTGGCTTGGGATAGTTTTCATGACCCTGTGTTTTCATTATGTAGAAACCCCCAAGAGTTAAATGCTGATAAATTTTTAGAGTATTGCAAATTTATTACACAGCAAAGTTTATGTGTGTACTAATGAGACTTCAATGATGATAGTCACTGTTGTGAGAAATGTGTATGGGGAAGCTTCCAGAGATGTTAAGAGTGTTTTATTTAGCTGTATTGTCAAACATAATGCAAGGCATCTAGCTAATTTAGTGAATCAAAATACTGTATTATGCTTCTCCAGGAGCTTAGTAGCTTTGCTAAACCCGCAGCTAGTTGACCAACAGAGTTTAGCAAAAGCTAGAGATTTACAGAGCAGGGTAGGGCTGTCAGAACAAATAATGGTGGATTTGAGCCGTAAACATCTATTTGAGCCAGAGCTAGATGTGGCCATGTTTATTTTTTTTTTTTTTTATGAAAACTGGTACATGGCAGAGGTTTGTTACATCTCCTAATAAATGGGAAAAATCCATATTTAACCCATTACATGAAAACCATTATTATGGTATTATAAATCTGAAAGTTTTTTTAGGGCCAGAAATGAATGTGAGCACTGTAACACCCTTTTTGCCCTCAAAGGTTCACACACATGCTTTAACATGTACTATGCATGCAGATCATTTGGCTGTAGTAAAGTACAAAGTGAGGTGGTACAGTGCCCCGATTGTCATAAATACTATAGTTCAGCAGCCTGCTACAGATGGCATAAACTGGCTTACCCCAATTGTCATTTATCTAAATTGTGTGCATCATGCCGAAAACCTCAGGGTGAGCACCATATTTGTTTTCAGCCAAAGTGCCAAAACTGTCTTACAGCTGTACACCCTTTTGAAACTCACTTATGCTATATCCAGCCGTTAAAGTCACCACATTGTTCAGCTAGTTATATATTTTATGATTTTGAACGCATGTAATATGTCAGCCCAGGTGACTCTAGACATATTCCAAATTATATCTACACCCTTGAAAGAGGTTGAAAGTGGAAGTTTGAAGGCACTCACTGTGTTGCACAATTTGTAAAAAAGTTTATCCAGAAAGGGTTTCAGGGGTACACTTTCATAGCTCACAATTCAAAGGAGTATGACGGCCACTTCATGTTAAACCAGCTTGCAAAAGAAAAAATGGTAGTGGAGTTATTGACTCAGGGAAGTAAACTGATGTCCATAACTGTAAAATGGTTAAATATCCAATTTATAGACAGCTTAAATTTCCTTCCAATGAGGTTCACAGCAATGCCATGAGCTATGGGTTTTGAGGGAGTAAAAGGCTACTTTCCACACTTTTTTAACAAACCAGAACATCAATTAAAGTATGTAGGGCCTATTCTGAATCACAAAGATTACAGTGTAGACTACATGATGGCTAATGAAAAAAAAAGTTTTATAGAGTGGTATGAAATACATAAAGATGGTGTATTTGACTTTAATAATAATAATAATAACTTTATTTGATAGAGCACCTTTCATGATGTCAAGGTGTTTCACAGGTACTTACAAAATTCAATAAATTCAATAAATATAGATAAAATCATGGAAAATCAAGAAAAGCTTTGCTCCATAAAAATGTCTTCAGTGCCTACTTTAAAAAGAAATTACATCATTACTGTAAGTCAGATGTGGAGATTCTAAAGCAAGCCTGTGAAATGTTTCAAGATGGTGTTAAACAGATGTTTCAAGATGATGCAGAGGAAAGGGACCAAATTAACCCCTTTCAGTACATCACTATAGCATCAGTTTGCATGGCCATGTTTTGGTTTAAATTGTAAGAGTCAGACACCATAGGGATTATACCCACTGGCAACTATTGCCGCCAGTGCAAGTGTTACTCCACACAGACCATACAGTGGTTGATGTACATCAGTAAACAAGAAAACACTTCCATACAGCATGCAATGAATGGTGGGGAAGTACAGATAGGTCCTTATTTTCTTGATGGTTATTCTGTGATAGACGCTGTCCCCACAGCCCTTGAGTTTTTAGGCTGCTTTTATCATGGCTGCCAGGTGTGTTACTTTGAAGACCTGTTAAACCTAGTTCTTAACACAGCCTACAGACATTAATATTACACAACCATCAAGAAATTAAGATATCTCAGACATGAAAAAGGTATGCATGTTAGGGTTATGTGGGACCATGAATGGAAACAGCTGGTGTGTGACAATCCACAGGTGCATGCTGCTTTGAAAGCAACCCACTTTCCAGAGCTGATGGACCCCTGTGAATCACTTTATGGGGGCACACAAATGCTCTCTGTTTATATTACCATGTGCAGCCTAATGAGAAAATCCATTAGTATGATTTTACCAGTTTGTATCCCTATGTAAACAAGACCACTACATACCCCATAGGGCACCCAGTGGTCATATATGAGAATTATATGCATTTCAGACATTATTCTGGACTTATTAAAGCTAAAGTGTATCCACCCTGTGGCCTCTTTTTGCTCATACTGCCCAACAAGGTAAGTGGAAAGCTGATGTTTACACTGTGTCACACGTGCTGAGGCAGCACAACAGTCTTGCACCCATTAAGATGATCAGCAATCTCTGGAGTGTACATGGTATTCCAAGGAATTAAATTTGGCTTTAGAGAGGGGGTACAAGGTGGCAGAGGTGTATGAAGTATGGCACTACCCAGAGAAATCTGACAGTCTTTTCACAGAGTATATTAAATTACACCTAAAGCGGAAACATGAAGTTTCAGGGTATTCAACTTGGTGTACTACTGATGTAGAATATAAAGCATATATCAATCAGTATTATGCTAAGGAGAGTGTTGTTTTACAGTCAGAAAATATAGCATGCAACCCTACACAAAGATAGATTTTAAAGCTATTTCTGAATTCATTGCGAGGAAAATTTGCTCAGTGCCCTAGTTTGATGAACACCGCCATCGTCAAGGATGTTGAAGAACTCTTTCAGTATCTTTTCACGGATCGCTACCACGTACCTGGTATGCATTTTATCAATGATGATACAGCATCAGTACACTGGAAATATGCTGAAAAACACTGTGCTAATGCTACCAACATTAATGTTGTTATAGCTGCCTTTACCACAGCCTACGCCAGACTTAAACTGTACAGTTTACTTGAAAGCCTACAAGACTGCTGTCTGTACCATGACATAGACTCTGTCATATCTGTTGGCAGACCAGGTGATTGGGATCCACCACTGGGTGACAATTTGGGTGATCTGACCAGTGAACTACTGCCTGATGAACACAATGTGGAGTTTGTATCAGGTGGTCCTAAAACCTACGGTTACAAACTGACCAATGGCAACATTTGTATGACGTGTAAAGGAATTATGCTTCATGTGACAAATAATGAAAAGGTTAATTAGAGCTGCCTCAAATCACTAGCTAATCATTTTGTCAAGGACAGAGGTGCAAATGAAGGTGTTGGGGTACAGTCAGTCAGTATAGGGTTGAAAAAAATTGTACAGAACAAAAAAAGGCATCACTATTGAAAACAAGCCAGAAAAAAAAACTTTCAGGGTTGTAGTCAACAGAAGGGTTTTAACTGAGGATTTTAAAACACTGCCTTATGGCTTCTGCCCATGGTATGGATATGCACTTACAGCACCCATTTTCCTGTATTTTGACAGGGCCATCAAACTCTGGAAAAAGTTACTTTATTAAAAGCATGCTGGATGCAGGTCTCAATGCTTTAACCAAATTTCCAGAAAATATTATCTGGTGTTGTAGTTGCTGGCAACCTTTGTATATAGACTTATGCAGCAAATTTCCTCAGTTGAAATTTATAGAGGGTATTCCTAGCACTTTACAAGATGATGAAGTATTACATCTCCAAAAAGTAAATCTTTTAATTATAGATGACCTAAAGGAAACAGCATCTGAAAATTGTGAAATCCAGAAATGTTTCACTCAGTACTGCCATCACAGAAATGTTAGTATCATGTATGTCACACAAAATGTGTTTGTCCAGGGTAAAAAAAAAAGCTGGACCACAAATTTAAATGCAAATTATATAGTATTATTTAAAAATCCCAGAGATAAGCTACAGGTTAGTATACTGGCTCAACAGAGGTATCCTGGAATGATCACATTTTTGAAGAGGCCTTTGAGGATGCAACTCACAAGGTCTATGGTTATCTTTTGGTCAAGTTTAAAGCCTCAACACCTGAATCTTACCGCTTAAGGCTTGGCTTGTTTTCCCCGATTTACCTATTGCATACACCATGAAAAAAAAAGCCCCATGAAAATAAGAGATGTGACAATAGTTCAGGGAAGCCAGATGCTCGAAGTACTGAGACATGTCAGCACATCTGAAAAGAAACTTTGCATTGCTTAAGCTGCTGGTGAAGGGGCCATCACAGCAAAGAGAAGCTATACTGTGTTCCGCCTCTGATGATTTAATAGTGGCAGTTGCTGAGGTGGCACTCAGTGCTATTAAAGGGACTATACCTCTCACAGCTTACCAGATTAAGATGCTGAAGAGGAGACGCAACATTCTCAAAAAAATAAGCAACAAAAAGCTGTCTGTTAAACATAAAAAAAACTTGTAACACAGTCTGGGGGATTTATAGGCACCTTGCATAGCATTGCTTTACTCTTTTTAACCAGTCTTCAAATGAGCAGGTGAGCAGACATGGATTATGCACAGAAAAAATGTATTTAGTACCACAACAACAGCTGGACTTGCTAAGAGGTTATCCACCCCCTGAAGGGCCACTGAAAAAGGTTGTGGAGTGATGGCTGGGTGCTGAAATGTGGGATGTTCTTCAAAGGACTGACCTCTCTGAGTATAAGAAGGCTAAAGTATATGGGAGTGTGTTGCAATGCTACCTCACAGTTGTATGCCAAGGTGAAAAAGATGTAGCAAACTTGTCATTATCTGTGACACCACATGAGCTACTGCAACCACAAAACAGCCACCTGGCACCAACCATATTTACGATGACATATTACAAGGTGTTTCTGTGCATGCCAGAAAACACACTGAAATATTGTTAAACAAACTGAAAAGGTCTGCTGGTGTTACAGACTGGAATGATTGTGGTGAATTTATATATCACAGCCTGTTGAAGGGTCTCATATGTATGACTTTGTCAAGGCTGTTACTTCACAAAGACACACATAAGATGCTAAAAAACCTAGAGGTGGGAACATTTTATCAGAGCTTTAGCAGAAATTAACACTCCTGAATTGGTGTCTAACATCCAAAATAGGTATTTCATTCAGAGTGCTAAGAACAACTTCTCAAAGGTTCTGACAGATGTTTCTATAGCACCAATGCCTGAAACTCACAAATCATCACCTGTGATCAAAATAAGAAAAAACGCTTTTAAGAAAACTGGCATGGCTGATGGTGTAACGTCTTGGATAGGGCACTACACATTTCTGTTAATATTGTGTTTTTGTAAATTTTTTTTATAGATTATGTGCATGTTGACTTTGAGTTTGCTGTCAAATTGCAAAAATAAACAGACAGTCTGATGCTTTGTACAAACGGTTGTTTTTTATTGTCTTCTTACAATAAGAACATTTAATAATGATACACTATAAAAGTAAACTACTTGCATCTATGATGAAGGACAAATATACTATGATGGCCACAAGTCATAGACATTATACTGTATCTTGAACTTGTTATGGGTTAAACAGTGTTTCTGTTATATTCTTCCAGGAAAACTTCATTATTTCTGGTGGAAAAAATGTGGAGTCTGGAAGAAAGCCATAAGAGTCAAAAAACTCCCCAGTAGTATGGTCAGGAAGATAAATAGCTAACCAGTGTTCACCAGGCATAGATTGGAACTGTGTATTCACTACTAAAGAGGCTGGCACACATGATAGTCTATGAAGGTAGTTGATTACTTGCAAAAAAAAAAAAAACTGTCTCTGGTAAAAGAAGTCTGCCTGGAGAAAGGTGTCCAGTTGTTGAGTGTTCATATTTAATTGAAATCAAACACAATGTTTTGTCTTTGATTAATTTCTACCACATTATCAAAGACTGCATACACCAACATATTCAAAATAGCTGGTAGAGGGTCAGCAAAACTTATTTCAGCTCTCAAATTGCCAGAGTGGATTAGTGAATAATCATCACCATAGCCTTGGTCAGGGCTTAGGTCAAAAGCAAATAACGTGTATCCCTCACAAAAACATTCACGGTCTATCAGCAGAGGATTGTCTTTCATATGTTTGCCACTTGAATGAACCAGACTGATACATTCTATGATGGCATTACCATTTGTAAAGTTAGGTTACAGTGGTTTAGCAGGAACTTGTTCACCATCTACATACAGTGCTATAAAGTTAATGTTAAAATGTTTAAAATTGAAAGGGTTTTTATTGTATACACCACTGAAAGCATCATTATCAACAAAGTCTGTCACCAATAAATTTGCTATCTGCCCCAGAAACAGATGATCTTGGTTACACACATGGCTGCCCCCAAATATACTAAACACTTTCAAGTGGCTCCCCTGAGTAGGCTGGCCCCTACGGAGATGACCCGGTACCATCCTTTAAGGGGTGTTACCCCAGATGGCCTAATGAGGGTACTGAATCTATCGGGTGTGCCGAGTGAATGCGGGGATCCAGGGGATCTAGTACTTGCCTATAACAAGGCAGTGGTTGTGGCCCTGGATTCCATTGCACCTGCTTGTGTTTGCTCCCTCACCCTCCACCCAAGGTCTCCTAGGTTTAATGAGACCTTGAAGGAGTTGAGGAGAGTGGGGCAAAGGTTAGAGCGGAGCTGGTGGAAATTGGGACTGGAATGTGACAGGCTTAGGTTGATGGACTATTTTGTGGTCTATCAGTCAGCAATCACTCATAAGAAGGCAGAATTCTTGTCCAGGGAGATTGCTGCTACACAGAACTGACCAGCTCAGCTCTTCCAGACTGTGGACAGATTGTGCAATCCAATCTGTCTCCAGTCTGGATGAGCTTTGCCACAAGAATGATGTGATGAGTTTGCTTGTTTTTTTGCAGATAAGGTGGCCACAATCAGGTCTGGTATCTGTCTGGCTCACTCTAATGGAAGTTGCAGTGGTTGGCAGGAGATGTCAGGCCCTCAGTTTACCTGGTCTGACTTTAGCCAACCCGCAATCACTGACATAGTGATGATTATCAAGACGCTGCGACCAACCAGCTGTAGTCTGGATCTGGGCCCTACATGCCTCCTGGTAGGATGTGTTGATGAGATCAGCCCAGTCCTAGCTGAGATAGTCTGGAGGTCATTGGAGAGGGGGATCTTTCCAGAACCTCTGAAGGAAGTGGTTGTTCAGCCCCTCCTTAACAAACTCTCCCTTGACCCTGACTGCTTGGCGAACTATGCTGACGATGCAGTTGTCGTTGCCTCACATCCAAATTCCACCTCCCTCCAATTATTCCTCCAGCAAGCTTACAACCAAGCTGAAAGGTGGTTCATTGACTGCAGACTGGTCATTAACCTAAAGAAAACCAAATCAATGCTCTTCTCCCACCACCAAAATAAAGCTAAAAATACTCCCTCTTGATTATCCCCAGCAATCTTCACCCACTAGAACAAGTGACCACATACAAGTACCTGGGCATCACGTTTGATACTGCCCTCTCCTTCCACACCCACATCAATGCCCTGTCAGCCACCATTAACTCTCAGATTGGCCAGCTATACTGGCACAAGGACTGCCTGCCTCAGGTTGCCCTTAGGCTGGCCATTACCTCCTCCGTCTTGTCCCTCATGGACTATGGTTTGCCCATCTGCACTGCAGCTGACAACACTGCCTTCTCCAAAATCCAACTCTCCATCAATAAGGTCTGTAGGCTCCTGATCGGTGCCCCAGCTGCACTCACACCTGCCTTCTCTATACTACTACCAATTTGTTCAACTTTGAGGAGTGACTGCTCTACCAGACCTGCCTTCTCACTAAGAAATCACTGCTAGGACTCTCCTCTCCCGGGGGTCTCCACCTCCCTACAGCAGTCATCATCATCTGTCTCCACCCATAGCTCTGTTAAGGCCACTTTAAGGTGCCCAGAACCAAGACCTCTCTTGGCCAGAGATCTTTCCTCTACCAAGCTCCCGTCTGGTTCAACTACCTCTCTAGCTGCATCTCCAACTTGCCAAAAATTGGCTCCTTCAAAATAGCCCTTCGGAACCATAGCTTTAATACCCGCTGTTGTAGGTGCAACTAATCCCCTGTTGTAACCTGTGGTACCTGCCCGCTTTGGCCCCTGGCTCAAAAACGTCCACTGAACAGCTTCTCTCTCTCCACCAGACCCACTCCTTCCCTACTAGGTTCAAACAGGGATGTAACCCACTGTCTTCTCTGATGACCTACTATATCCATGAGTGTAACTCCCAATTTTGTAACAGTATGCAACCTAAGCAACATACAAATTACTACATTATGTAACCTAAGTGTATCTATGTTAAATGTTCCTTTTACTGCACCTGTAATGTTATCCTCTGTTTTAATCCGCACTGTAATAACTGTCTTGATGTCTGCCCCCTCTGCAAAGAGGTGCCTTTGTAAATGAGTTTCTGACTCAAAGGTTGTAAACCCAATTTGTAATGAATAATGAATAATGAATAATAACCTACCCTTTGTGGGTAAGGTTATTGAGGAGGTGGTTGTGTTACAATTGGATGATCATTTGACCAGCCACAATGTCTATGATTCTCTCCAGTCAGGATTTAGGAAGAGGCATAGTACCAAGATGGCCCTTGTCTGGGTGATAAATGACCTCCTAATAGCGAGAGATCAGATGACTTGTTCCATCTTGGTCCTCCTTGATCTCTCTGCTGCATTTCACGCTGTGGACCATGGAGTACTGTTGGAGCACCTGTGGCTCATCTCTGGACTGTCTGGTAGAGTCTTCAGATGGTTTCAATCTTTCCTTGAGGGTAGGATTCAGAGAGTGGTGTCTGGGATTTATTCCATGGCCCCTATCCCCCTATCTTGTGGGGTGCCACAGGGCTCCATCTTGTCACCCACATTGTTTGCAGTGTGTATGCTGCTGTTAGGAGAGCTTATTAGGTGGTATGGTCTGAGTTTTCGCTGCTATGCAGATGATACTCAGCTATACATGTCCTTTGCAAATGGTCAAGATGTGTTCCTTTCAGTATTTAATAACTGTCTTGCCGAAATCCAGGACTGGATGAGTGCAAGCTGGCTGTGGCTCAACCCAGCTAAAACTGAGGTGCTGGTTGTGGACCCTAATTGTCATGAGGCAGGTTTGTTGGCAGGTGCACCCTTGGGACTATATCTCGCGGGTGTTGTGCTGACTACCTCAGACCAGGTGTGAAACCTGGGTGTTATTGTTGATGACGGCTTGACCCTGAAATTGTAGGTATCAGCAGTCATCAAGACCTCTTTCTACCATCTGAGGAATATCACCTGGGTGAAACATCTGGTTCCTCCCGACAATCTTCCAACATTGGTCCACACCTTCGTTACCTCCTGCCTTGACTACTGCAATGCACTTTACCTAGGGTTACTGGAGGTTGATGTCCACCACCTTCAGCTAGTGCAGAATGTGGCAGCCAGGCTGCTGACTGGTACATTCAGAACCAGTCACATAATGCCTGTTCTTCGCAGACTGAACTGGCTTCCAGTGTGGTGGAGGATCACCTTCAAGGTCAGTTTGCTGACCTATAAAACCCTACATGACCAGGGACCTAGTCACTTGCAAGATCTCCTTCACCCTTACTGTCCCCTCCACCCTCTCTGATCCACCGATGAGGGATTGCTTGAGATACCCAGGGTCTGTTTAAAGACATCTGGGGCCTGATCTTTTAGCTTTGTGGCCCCAATCCTGTGGAATTCTCTACCTTGTCGGGTGCAAGATTGCCTGACCATCCAGGAGTTTAAAACTTCACTAAAGACTTATTCATTTGAACTCGCATATTCTGGTTTTTAAGCTTAGTATTATAATTATTAGAATTTTAAATTATTGGATTTTACTGATTATTGTTGGTATTATTTATTATAGTTGCTATTATGTACAAGCGCCTTGGTTATAAGAAAGGCACTTTTTAAAAATAACATATGAAATGAAAATGAAAATGCTAACACAATCAATAGGGTACTTTGCATTAAAAGCCTGTAAAGCCTGAGCCTGGCCCATACATACAGCTGCTGACATTTTCACCGTTTTTACATACATAGATGCAGATTTAATTTGTAGTTTATAATCTTTATCTGCATCACCACTAATTAAACAAAATGTGTTCTTGTTATGAACAAGTTTAATTTTAACATCCACACCATTCAGGAGCAGCTAATCTTGGAAGAAAAGCTCTGCATGAATTGGTCCAAGCACTTCTACACTGTGACTATTTTCTGTAAAAGTTGCACGCTTTTTAAAACCTTCATTGGGACCATTAAGAGCGGTGTTCTTATGCTGCCCTGGTGTGTCCTTATAAAATAATCCAGATGAAAATTGTGTAGACAGGGTGTCATTGCTGAAATTAAGCAGTGACTCCATGATTGCTCTGTAGGGGTAGCAGTTATTACTCTGACTAATCAGCCAGTCACACATCACTATATCCACCTCACTAAAGATGGTTGCCAGGGGGTAATTAATTAAACTTACTTTAGCCACATCATCAAAGTTGCTTCAATCAGCCTTAGCGATCTTGCACAAAAGGTATAACAAACTGTTGTTTAGGTTGATGTGATCTTCACCGTTACCCACCACATAAAATCCCAAGGGTGCATTATTACTTACAGCTGACAAGAGTGGGATTTCAGCATACAGATTTTTCTCTATACTGGTTTGAGTTGGTGGTAACATGAAAAGGTCTAATTCTGACTTTTCACATTCTTTAGACTTGCAGTGTACCAGAGCTGTGGCTTAAAATAACTCTCTTTGACTGATAGTTTGACGAGGATTTCTCTCCTTGTGCTTACGTTTTACAACTATTCTTTTCTTTTGAAGAGACTGCAATTTATTAACACTTTCATGGGCCCCTGGTATGACCATTCTCTGCTTTTTATTGGGCCTCTTGTAAATAACCATTCCTGCCCCATCTTGCCACTGTCTTGGATCTGGAGTCATGAAGGAACTCACAACATTTCCCCACAACATCTTTTACAATATTTTTAGCAGCTGTTTTAAGGTGTGGTTTTACTATCTGCAAGCCTGTTTGTAATAGTGGTACAACTTTTCTAAATAAAGTTCTAAATATATCATCTATACTGGCACCATACATAACAGGGGCACTGTGAAAACCAGATAAGCCATGACCGGCTTGTGCTTTATAACAAGCTACATAAAGGTTTGGGGTCACTGTACAACTTCTGTGACATGGTTGTCATTCAGAAGGATCCTTTAAGAGGCCAGAAATGAAGCTTCACAATCACTTTGCCAAACAAGAATAATGCATTTTTGTCTCGATCATTCTTCATCACAATAGTTATGGTGTCAAACTGTTGTTTGCTGATTGGTATATAATCCATCTTAACACAGCAGTTGGTTATGATTGCATTATTCTTACCAGATATTTACACACAATGGAGTAGGGGCATGTAACTATCACTGACTCTTTGGAGTTCAACAATGTCTGTATACACATACAGTGAGTAAACCCCCTCCCCAATTGATATCAATATAATATGGTCCTGTGCTTGTTTGTAGTTGTGGTCTACCATGTGGTACCCCCAAAATACAAGCCAGATTATGGTGAGCAATAAATGCTCTACCGCTGATGTTGTGGAATTTTATTTTCCATTCCTGACCATCATATTCTAAAAACATGCCTAGTGGTTCCTGTTCCAGTACCTCATTGATGGCTGCTGTGACATCAACAACATTGTGATAATAACCTCTGGAAATTGATAATGGTAATAATGGCTTAGAAGTTTCACCTCCTTGAATTCTTCCAACGTGTTGTGTAATATTGTCCCAAGTCCTTGGGTATTATATTTCTGACAAGCCAACTTCCCACACTCCTACTAAACTGATAGGTTTCACCAGTTTCACAGTATATTCTGAAATAGTATTTTTGGGAAACATTTCAAAAGATGCATTGCTGGGCAATCTAACGTAAACCCCATTCTCAGACATTGTTTTACCAATAATGTCTTCTCTCAATTGATGTCGTGCAAAACATGGGAGCACCCTCATAATTTGTAAACTTTCAGCTGTTTGGATCCCACTCAGCTGTTAAATTTTGATGGCCAGCCTAACCATTTCACTAAAACCATTTTTTTCTTCCCTTTTCTGTGACACTATTTTTTCAACCCTATATACATGGTTTGCAGTGTCTTGGACTTTTACCAATTCTTTTTTTTTTAAACTCTGTTTATACTCCGTACTCACAAGAAACTCTCTCAGGCACCCACCTCTCTTGTGTCTCTACCTCCATGCCTGAAACTCCCCATCTCCTGGCACTAACCTGGCGATCCCACCAGCTCTGAGCCCCCCAAGGTAGGGCCATCTTTTCTGCCCAGGGCACTCTATCTACAGTTTGGTAGGCCGGGCTGGACTCTGCTCAAGGGTGAAAGGAGTCCAGCAGGTGGAGTGTGGTGATGAGCAGTGGTGCTGTGGCCTATCTGTGTGGATGGGGATTTTCTAGCTTTTTGTTGCCCCCTGGGGAGGTGATGTGCCATGACATCTGCACACAGCTGCCCTGCTGATGTCTTCCGCACTCCCCACCCCTTACAACTTAAGCTGGTACACCTGTAGTACCCCCAATCTCCATCTGGGGTCACTAGGGCACCAAGCTGCCCCTGGAGCCCTCCCCAGAAAGAGGAGAGTTTCCTCCTGATACTCAAGTCCTCTCCTTCTCTGTCCAATCCCTGGTTCCCTGAGCTCATTCCCAAACCCAGGTCGCCAGTGTGGTGCGAGGTGTGGCATCCAGCACCTCAACCCTCAACACTACCAGGACAGCTTACTTTTACCAATTCTTGATCATAAAAAGTACCTTTTATTTCTTCTCCATCATAATCTTTTTAATTTGTAAACTGGTATAGGCTTAGGTATACATTTGGAAATAATGAATATCTCACTTGTAAAGTTTTGCTCATAACCTTTTTCAAATGTTTTCTTAACTCTAGAAACCCACACATGATCACCCACATGAAATTTAAAAGGCCTTTTCACTTTGAGTGTAAGCTCACCATATAGAATTTTCCAGACATCTAAAGAATTGGCAGCTGTCACATCAGTGGGCCTCATTTTGATGGACCAGTGATAGCTCTGATTATAGGCCATTGTTAAAGCTTGTAATAGATCTATGTACCTGTGTGTGTTAAATGCTGTAAAATATCTCCACATTTTTGTTTTCAATATACAGTTAAATCTTTCCACAATACAAGCCTTAACATAATTTGATGTCGTAAAATAATGTATGTTTTGTTCTTTTAAAAATAATTGAAAATTAGCATTAAGAAATTCAGCCCCTTCATCTGTTTGTAATTTTTCAGGCTTGTGGCCCTCTCTGAGTATCATTTTGAAAGCCTCTGTCACATCTATTCCATATTTTTTTAGCACTTTTGCCCATGCATATTTTGATAGGACATCAATAACTGTTAGAATAAACTGGATGCCATCATTATCTTTGGAAAGACTAGCCATATCGACCAAATCAGCCTGCCATTGTGCATCAATGTTGTTAGCAGCCACTCTGCTTCTAAGAAATTGTTTCCTCACAGGTTTGTGCATAGTGTAGGCATCTTGTAAAGACAGCCACTGTGATACCTGAGTGTGAGTAATTATTTTCCCCTGTTTTGCAGCAACACCATGTAGTCTCTGAACACCTCCTAAGTTACCAGGTGTATGAGGGTCATAATATTTTTTTTCAATGATTTCTTAACCATGACTGCTGTTTAGTAATACAGCCGGGACACAGGTGTTTTTTTCAGATGTAAAAATTGTATTATGACATTAGATGTATACATCTAATTATATAACAACACAGAGCATGTGTTAGCCATTGTGATAAATTGATGATGCACTGCATTATAAATATTACAACAAGAAAAGACAGGCCTTGTTTTGCAGTGTAACTAAAAAAACAGATATAAATTTAACCACATTGCTAACAGCTTCTTGTCTTTGACATTTTAAACTATAACAACAAATATCAACAATGTAGATCACAGTTACCAATACTCGG
This sequence comes from Neoceratodus forsteri, assembly GCA_016271365.2. NCBI lineage: Eukaryota > Metazoa > Chordata > Ceratodontiformes > Ceratodontidae > Neoceratodus > Neoceratodus forsteri. The sequence continues at coordinate 985,056,873 of CM057449.1, forward strand.
TCATGAGAAACCACATCCAAATTTTCACATACTAGTGGTAGCACATTTTGAACAGTTTCTAACACATCATTGTTTAGGCACCTGCTCATGTTCATTATTTCATACCAGCGTACATCTTTTTTAATGTCACTCATTAAAATCTGTATAAACTGAAGTTTTTTACAGTTTACAGTGTTACTTGGAATTTGAGCAGCATGGTTTGAAATTTGCATGGTTATCAAAGTCTGTAAAAGATTTTCTATTTTCTGCTTTTCAAACATTCTTTCATGTTTTCCCCACAGGTTACCCATCTTAACAGCACTCACCATGCAGCACTGTGTTCCTCATCAGAACTTCCAATATCATACAAGTACATATAATATGGCACAGGGCCTCCTTTTTCCAGTGGGCTTTTAAAATATTTTGTATGACTTCTTGATGAAACCACTTCTTCAACAGCACTCTGTAGTGTTACACTCAATTGTTCATACAGTGTGCCAAGTCCTTTAAAAATACATGGCATCTCTTTAAATTCTGACAAAGTGTCATTTATTACTTGTATTGTATTAAAATAGGTTGCTGTGCACCTGAGTTTCCATGCTGTCCATTCAACTAGTAGCTTAATCTGTCATGGGTGCAACCTCTCACAGACTTTGGGAAAGCATGTTCCCAGCATCCCTCCTCTGGTTCATATAAACAACTACAGTATATCTTATTTGTGAGGTGTGGTCTATGGTACATCCCTCACAGTTTATCATCTTGAGCCATCAAGTCTTACAGTAGCTGAATTAAAATACCCTTTATCAGGTTCAACATGACAGTCTTTTCCGGTGGCACTTAAATTGCTGTCATGGCCACATCAGACCTTTTATCAGGGCATTTCGCAACATCTGGTAATTCTTTTTTTATTCAATAAACTTTATTTAGCTTTTTTCCATATTATAATAATATTACACACACTTGGGTAGCAATTGGTAATCAGAAGGATCACCCAATACAATGTATATATTCATCATCTGTTACAAGAATACAATAAATTACATATTGGAGACAAACACCCCCTTCCCCCAGATTCCAGCTTTTACCCCCTAAAACCTCCCTAACCCACCTCATATCAAGTTTGTATCTATTCAGTCTGATAAGAATATACATGTAGAACAATGTACACTTTAGTCACTTATGGTTTCCAGTACTAAGCAAGGCACTGAGTGATCCCCATTTAAGGAGGTAGGTATGAGATCGATTTGCCATAGAATGAATGTGCTTTTCTAATTGGAGAGCAAATAACAATTCCTTATGCCACTCCAAAATTGATAAAATCATAGAATCTTTCCAGTGTCTCATAATAATTAACTTGGCTGTGGCAGAGATCAAGGCCAAGTGTGCTTTTCTAAGATTAGGAATACCCTTCGGGAAAAGATAAATTAAATAAGCTTCTGGAGTATAAAGTGAATCAAGACCTAATAAAGGATCAAGTGTTTGTCTAATAGAGTGCCAAAAAGTCTGGACCACCGAGCAATCCCATAACATATGATATAAAGTTCCAGGGGAGTTACCACATTGAGAACAATCAGGGGAGGGTATTTGGCCCAGTCTATGAAGCTTAAGTGGGGTAAAATCTAAATTGTGCATAATATTGAATTGTATCAAGTGCAATCTATCATGTTTAACAAATTTATATACTGCTTGCCACAAATTCCTCCAGAAGTTGGTTTCGGTACTAAGAGATAGTACTTGGGACCAGTAGTAACAAACCCCCTGAGGCAAATTAGAGTCAAGTAACTGGACTTCCTTATAGACTGCGGAAACTGCATGAGGTTGCCTAACTCATTGCAGTAGATTGTTTAAGATATCAGTGGGCCCTGAATGTATCTCTACATAATAATAATAATAATAATTTTATTTATAAGGTACCTTTCCATTTCCAAGGCACCTAACAATGTAAGAACAATAAATATAAAATCCAATAACAAAACAGTGTAGCTGAAAATCACAAACAAACAGTAATAAATACATCAGTTATCCAAATAAGCTTTTTGCCACAGAAAGGTTTTTAAGCCCTTCTTAGATTCCTCCACAGCTGTGCACTGCCTTAACCAATGGGGAAGAGAATTCCAAAGGATGGAAGCTGCATAGACAAAAGCTCTTGAACCAGATGACTTCAAATTCACCCTTGGAATCGCTAACAACCCCTCATCGGCTGAGAAGAGTGATTGACTAGGGCAGTATAGAACCAGAAGCACTTTCAGATATTCCGGGCCATGTTCATGTAGGGCTTTAAAAGTCAATAAACTGACTTTAAAGGTGATCCACCACCATATTGGATGCCAGTGCAGTTCATGCAGCACTGGGGTAATATGACAGGAATGAGTAGAACCTGTCAAAAGCTGGGCTGCTTCATTCTGCACCATCTGCAGGTGATGGATTTAAACCCCAGAAAGCCCTAGATAAAGGGAGTTGCTTTAATCCAAGTGTGAGGACACAAAGGCGAGCACCAAGGTCGGAAGGTCATCAGATGGAACCAGATGCCTATCCCTGGTGATATTCCTAAGATGATAAAAGGAAGTTTTGATGACAGCTGACACCTGCAAATGCAGGGTCATCCCATCATCAAAAACTACCCCCAAGTTATGCACCCATTCAGAGGTCAGAAGAGAGACGCCACCAAGAACAATTCCGGAAGGAGCACCTACACCGACCCCCCTATCTGGCAACCCGGGTCCAAAACCAGTACCTCAGTCTTTTCTGAGTTCAGCTTCAGTCAGCTAGAATTCATCCACTTCAGGATTTCTTTCAGACAGTTTTTAAAGATTGAGAGAGCTCCATCCTGGTCAGGTGCAAAAGATAGGTAAAGCTGGATATCATCTGCATAACAGTGAAACCTCAGCTCAAAACTTCTTACAATGTCTCTGAGGGGTAGCATATACATTGCAAACAGCATGGGTGATAGCACAGACTCCTGAGGCACCCCACAAGACAAAGCAGTTGGGCCTGAAGAAAAAACCCAGACACAACTCTTTGTGTTCTCCCCATAAGGAACAATATAAACCGTCTGAGGACTGTCCCCGACACTCCACAGGTATGCCTCAGGCGTCCTATCAACACCATGCAGTCCACAGTGTCAAAAGCTGAAGAAAGATCCAGAAGAATCAAGATGGAACAGCTCTTCCAATCTGTCCCCATCAGGAGATCATTGAGTACTAGAACCAGCGCCGTCTTGGTACTATGTCTCTTATGAAAACCAGACTGGAGGTGTTCATAGAGCTCATGGATGGTCAAATGGTCCTCCAGTTGTGCTGCCACTACTTTCTCAATCACCTTCCCAACAAAGGGAAGGTTAGAGATAGGTCTGTAGTTTACGAAACAGTCTGGGTCCAAGGTAGCTTTCTTCAAGAGTGGTGTCACCACTGCCTCTTTCAGGGAGCAAGGAAACTCTCTCAATTCCAAGGGACACCAGACTATCCACACAAGGACTGGACTGATGATGTCACTACAACCCAAAATTAGGGAGGTCAGTCCAGGATCCAAACTACAGCATGTAGGGTGCACACTCTGGATAATCTTCATGACATCCATTAACTCCAGTAGACTGAAGGTATTCCAGGAAAACTGAGGCACAGTGACCCCGTACTGATCAACCACAACCCCCTTAGAGAGTACTGGCTGCAGTACCACACAGATGTCAACTACCTAATTTGCAAAGAATTGAGCAAGCTCATCGCACTCTAGTTGTGAAAAAGCTTTCCAAACTGCAGGCAGACTGGGTTGCACAGCCTGTCCATAGTTCAAAATAGCTCAGCTGGTCAATTCTGAGCAGCTGCAATCTCCCCAGACAGGAATTCTGCCTTCTTACAGGTGATTGCAGATTGATAGACTGAATAATGGTCCATCAATCTAAGGCAGTCGGCATCAAGGGCAGACTTTCGCCAGCAACACTCTAACCTTCGCCCCTGTCTCCGCATCTCCCTCAAAGTTCCATCAAACCAAGGGGACTTGGGGTGAAGGGAAAGAGGGCGAACATGGACTGAAGCAATAGAATCCAGAGCCACTGTAACGGCTGTATTATAGGCTGACACGAGGGTCTCTGGATCATTGCTTGCCAACACGGGGGACGAGAGGTCAAGGACCGCCACAAGGCCTTGGGAACTTATATCCTGTAAAGGGCAGTACCTAACCATCTCTACAGGGGTAGACCTTCGAGGGAGGGTGCTAAAACTAAGCCCCACAGTGCAGTGATTAAACCACTCAACTGGTTCCACCCCACATCTAATGTTTCGATCCCTAGGAGGAAGATTAAGTCCAAAGAGTGTCCATGTTTATGCGTATCAGTGGAAACCACCTGTGTAAGGCCCAGAGATGTCATTAACTGGAGGAAGTGTTGACCAAATTGAGAGAGTTCATCATCAACCCAGGTATTGAAGTCGCCCAGAACCATCAATCTGTGCTACTCAAATGCCATGTTGACGATGAAGTCCACCACTTCCTGAAGGAATCGCTTCTCATCACCGGGTGAACAGTAAATGAGAGCGATTCGATAACCTACACCTGCTACTACTGTATACTTGAAGGACTCAACCTCCTCAACTAATACTCCAGTGAGGTTTAGTTTGGTCTTGAAACAGACCACAACTCCCTCATGATCCAATCTTGGGCGGGGTATCACCGAGTACCCAGCTGGAGTCATAGCCTCCACAATGGGACCAAAATTTTCATCCAGCCAGGTCTTGGTGATGCATGCCAGGTCCACCGTACCAACAAGATCTGCAATAATTGCAGTCTTATTCTTAATAGACCTAGCATTGCACAACACCGCCTGAGTTGGATGAACCTCACGGGCCACCCAGACCATCTGCCTACCACACTCAGTAGTGCCCTTGGGTATGGGCACCAGACATGGTGAATCACAATCTGGATTCCATTTCACCCCAGGGTGTCTTCTGGATCCAACCACCCCAATTCAGTGACCCCCCTCTTACATCCTCCTCTGTTCGTGACCCCCCACCCTCTTCCCTCTGCTACGCTTAATGCCCAGCAATCTACAGCACTGGTAGGTCTCAAACTGGAGAAGGGAGTATAGAAAGGGTGAAGGGCAGAGGATGAGTAGCGCACAACTGTGGGGGTTGGCATCTGACATATTCTGCAGCTACAAAACAAATTATAAATACACTAAGCAAACCCAACCGTATTATCACCCAACCCCACCCAAAACAATAATATTCCAAAATGTATGGTAACAAAACAAATTAAAATAAAGCAAAACAAACCCCACAATTACTCAATGAACCCACCCTATATATAATAAAATACAATTTAAAAACACTACCCTATCGCCTATTAACTAATAGAGTCACTCCTATACTTAGATCTGGAGCCACTATAATCCCCCCTCACACATATATAAAATACAAATAATAAAATAATAAAACTTACCCCCCCATCTCTCATGGAAAGGGAGAAGTGCAATTTAGGCACTCTCACTGCCCAGACACAAAAAAATCACAAATAAACAAAACTACATATGAGTAATGAGATTTACCCCCTTCCCCAGTTCTATCACAACCAGGCAGACAGGGTAATTCCGCACTTTCACTGCCCAAATAACAGTCACGGTCCACATAAGTAAAATCACAGAGCTTTAACATAAATAAATAAAGAAGAAATAAATATGTGGATGCCAAGGTCCTGTCACCACCCAGGCATCCACCAAAGTAAAAATTTAAATCCAGAGAAGGGTGCAGTTAGTTCCAGCAGTTTTCACCCATAAAGTACAGGAGTCACAAAATCCAGAACAGGGAATAGCTATCCATAAAATCAAAAGAGGAAAAAAAAATGAGCTGTTCATAACCAACTGAAATAGGGGGTAGAAGCAAGAGGGAAATCCAAAATATAACTCCACTGCAGATACAAGGGAAAGCCAAAATCCAAATCAAAAGCAGCATCTGCCGAAGTCTGCCAAAGGATTCTGATCAGCATCTTAGGGCTCATCAACTCCAATCTGAGTGTAACCCCGAGGGAAATAATGCAGCCCCACCAAGACACCCGAGTAAGGCCACACTGCAGCCAAACCCATGAGTCAAGGGGAACACGGTACCCCAACCAGCTCCCTGGCTATGTCAATACCCCAACCCCTGGTGAGGCAGCAAATCCCACCAGGAGACACACAATGGAGTCGGGCCCACTTCAGTCACTATCCACCATCTAAAGTATTTCCAGACCCAATGTTTGGCTTTCACTATCAGTCCAAAATCAATTCACAGCCAGAGTCCAGGCAGAAACCAGCCATATGTCCCTCGCTAGATCTCCTTACAATTTTCCTCCCGACTAGGCTTCAAAAAGTGTCCCGCACCCTCTCTTGCATTCTCCGCAGCCCAAACAGCTTCTCTCCACTACCCCTCTTCCAGTACAGTCCAGCAAAAGTTTTTCCTGCGCAAAGAGCGAGGAACACCGACCACAGCAAAAAGAGTTCTTCGGTTCAACAAGAGCTCCACAGGAGCCCAAACGGTGGTGACAGGACAGTAAAATTCCACAATTTACTCCGTAGATCATCCAAGTTTGTGTTACATGCAGCAAGCTTACAGCAGACGCTCCAAAATCAAAAGTGCAATGCAAAATAAAACCAATGAAGCAAATAAAATAAAATAAAATACAACAAAATAAGACAAAATAACATAAAATAACACAGAGATTCAATGACAATAAGGAGCAGCTACAGCATGCCCAGCCTGGCGGCCATCTTTAGCCATTCCAAATGAGCTGTTTATTTTTGAAAAAATTTATTGTGGGTATTTTAAATCAAAGTCAAAAAAGGGGAAAGGAGATTATTTTTCCTTCTGCATAGAGATCCAATTCTTTTTTATTGATCAAAGGAGGCCAGAAAGTTGAAGGAATGGGTTTATTTCCAGTTTTGAAATGGGGATTGCCCATAATAGGTTGGTCCAATGAAAGATGCCAATTATGTGAAATATACGTTTGCAGTTGGTGTAAGGAATGAACTGACCAACCCATTGGGGTACTCCAAAGCAGTTTGGGAAGTGCACTAGGAGTGATATCTATATATATATATATATATATATATATATATATATATAGAAACATAGAAACATAGACTTTGATGGCAGATAAGGACCGCTAGGCCCATCTAGTCTGCCCATTTCCCTACCTACAGGATAGGCCGTAGATCCTAGTTAACCAACAGCCTCTTTCTTCCTACCCCCCACAAGAACTGCCTTATGTCTGTCCCATGCATTCTTGAATTCTCCCACAGTTTTTGAAACCACAACCTCCTCAGGAAGGCTGTTCCATGCATCCACTACCCTCTCTGTGAAATAATACTTCCTCGTAGATATATATATTCATGGCAAAAAACTCTGTTTAATGCATCAGTTAGGGTTGTTCCACAGCGACAAAAGTGAGGAAATTCGCTGTTAGGGTTGAAAACCTTAACTCCGAATTCACCCCCCCAGCACCACACACACACAGACACACACACACACACATATGCAAGTATGGGGGAGGACCAAGTCAACACAGCCAATGACAGACATCCAGCAGCAGGTGACAGAAATAACAAACAATTGTCTAAATGTACTTTGAGACATCCCCACCTACCTGACCAGGTACTGCATGCTCAGTGGAGATCAACAGCAAAACTGAGGCCATGTACACCAAACGTACACATTCCTGATTGCAGCTGCACACAATGTACCACACTTAGTAGTTGCATGGCCTTACCTACCGATGCCCCACACCACACCACAACTGGTACTGTGCCGTTAGTCAATATAAATGCTAAAGGTGCATGATCACAGTTGTAGAAAGGTTTTAACACTAGTGAGTATACATTAATTAAGAGAAGTACATACAATAACTACAAGACACTAGCATGCTCAAGATAAAAGTAGTGTTACATTTAGTATGTGATTTTCATAGTAGTACATTTACTGCAACTGTTTACTGAAGATAGAGAGGCTGATGTAAACGTATGGAAAAGCATTGCCTGTTCAATGCTGTGAAATTCATACTGCCAGTATCATATGCATTCTTACTGATGAAGCTGTACTGCTAATGTACATACATAGACCTTCAGTGTGTTTCAATACTAAAGATGCAGTAAGTATTCTTTGTAAGAAACAGTGTAGTTGCATGGATCAGGCCAAGCAACTTCTAAATATCATAGGACTACTGAGCCAACAATGACATACCTGTATCAGAGATGTCTATAGGATAGATTTTCCTGTAGGCACTTACTCAGTATGTTGTACCTGATAAAGACAATCCCATTGCATCTGTGATGACTAACTTATTCAAACAGTGATACATTTACTATTGTTGCAATGAGTGATCTATGCTACTTATGGACACAGTGTAATTTTTTTAACAGTTGTTTCATACTCAGGCTGTATACCTAGTGTTTGGGTTTGCCACACTTCTGTCACTGATGCTATCAAAGTGATAACTATGTTAATTGTGGTACAACAGCAATCAAGTAGGTATAGTGTAGATATAAACAGAATGTCTTTTATTATTGATTTAACTCACAATGGGATAAGTGTACTAGGACGGCAAGGGTTCTTCTCTATCACTGACTCTGTCAGTTATAATCACACTAAGGTTTCGATGACTGTAATGATCAAGTTACACAGTTCATCTTCAAGAGTTCATATTCACAGCCATTCTCCAGTAAGTAGACAGAGTATGGTGTAACTGGGTGTGACACTGTGTTGCAAAACTCCTGCAGTGCCTAGCAGAGGGACAGTATCTACTCATAAAGACAATTAAGCAATAAGGCATGACCAATGGTTATGTTAAATGGTCTGTTAATCACCATGTAGGGTTTAATGTTGAATGAGGTGTGCTGAATGCCACATGTCACTAGACAGTGATAAACTGACCATTAACATAATACCTGGGAGTGGCTTATTGCTATCATAATAAAACTGTTTTTTTAAACAACATTAAAGCATGTTCATCATATGGTTAGGCTCTACATGTATGTTAATAAAAACTAAACATAAGGCTGTTACAATGTTTACAGTCAATTAGAAAGCTGCATTTCTCAAACCCTTGTTATAATCAGAGATATTATATCTGTACAACTCCTTGGTTTTGCTCAACTCTATTGCTCAGGTGGCCCACCACATGTGGTGTCGTCTGGTGTGGAGCATCGGTAGGTAAGGCCATGCAACTACTAAGTGTGGTATGTTGTGTGCAGCTGCAATCAGGGATGTGTACGTTTGGTGTACATGGCCTCAGTTTTGCTGTTGATCTCCACTGAGTATGCAGTACCTGGTCAGGTGGGTGGGGGTGTCTTGTAGTACATTTAGACAATTGTTTGTTATTTCTGTCACCTGCTGCTGGATGTCTGTCATTGGCTGTGTTGACTTGGTCCTCCCCCATACTTGCATATGTGTGTGTGTGTGTGTGTGTGTGTATCTGTGTGTGTGGTGCTGGGGGGAGTGAATTCGGAGTTAGGGTTTTCAACCCTAACAGCAAATTTCCTCACTTTTGTCGCTGTGGAACAACCCTAACTGATGCATTAAACAGAGTTTTTTGCCATGAATATCCTGCCTTTTTCAGAAGTATTACTCACTATAGTACATGATTTATTGTTCTAAGAATACTGCACATACATACCAAAAATGTTCCAATATCAGGAATATTTTAAGTCTTGTAGTACTATTTTCTGTTATTTACAGTAACAGTACTTCACTGTGAATCATATTGTTTTTATGTAACTCTATTCATTGTAAGTTTTCACTGTTATTCCATTTTGTATTTTTTATGTTACAGTGTCTTACTCTTTTTCTTTGTGCATTCAATGTAAGTACTCTTCAGACACATGATGAATGTAGCAATGTATGGGGTGAATATTTAAAGTATGCCAGGTATCGTACAACCCTTGGCACACCAGAAGTTGCTTGTGCAGTGGTGTGTCATGGTTACATTCCACAGAACTGCACTATGGTGTAGTATTTGGAATATCACAGCCTTGGTATCCTAACTGTGCATGTTGTAGTACTACTGCTGCAACACAACTTTCCAGAGTGTGTCATGCAGAACCGCTAGTGGAATTGTCATTGCACCATGCAGTGCTTCTCACATATTCAGAATGTGACATCCAGACAGGTTCATTATCTCTACAAGACACACAGAGAAACATTTGACTCTTATTACAGCCTAATTTGTATGTGACTACCATACACAATTACCATTCTCTCAGAAGTAGTGGGAGGTGCCCTCACAGTCAGCAGCCATAAAGAACAACACTGCATGCACCCCAGTCAGACAGATTCATTAACACCCACCAAAAGATGCAATATTACAAATAGTTCAGTGTATTGTTCTGACCCAATAACACACATCATTAAATGCACCACCCAAAACTGCAATACCCCCTCCTGGTGTAGTGTGGTACAGTGAGCCCAATCGCAGTCATCATTAACACATTACTACAAAGTACAATATTGTTTATGATACACAGAGCCAGTTCATGATTGATCAAGAACACCTGAACCTCATAAAAAAACCCTAAAACCCTGATGGTGAATCATACACTACAGCACTCCTGACAGTAAATCCTAGTGCCATTATTTACTGTATGACACTTAACAGATGGCTGTAGTGCAGCCGGCTTCCACCATGCCACTGAGAAACTAACAGGTCAGTATACTTGAACAACCATTGTTTATCAACATCAACCAATGGGTAAGCAGCCCATGCCCTGCTACTCACAACAGATATGTAAAGAAAAAAGATGTACATAACTAAAAGTGTATATGGCATGAGATGGATACCTTTAGTTCATCTTGTGAACAAATGGATATGTTACCGTAGTAACTTGTCATTTGATAGACATTGGGGTTACAACCATCTGAGGTGGTGGCACCAATCATGTTATGAGGGGTGGGAGAGGCTTGCTGGGACTGAGTAGATGACTTTGGTGTGAGTACACAAAAACACCACTGTGTAACACCATTTAATTACATACTAATCAATACAATCACACAGTGATTGTTGTGGTGCACCACCAAGGAAATGTCACTGTTGTACTAGCGGGGACATACTCATCTTCATCATGATCCACATACACACATTGTGTAGCACTAGGTCTATGAAACGACAGGAGTGTGCCACAAATAGTGTATGGTACCATTGTCACACATCTCAGTAAGTTCTATGGAGAACCACAAGTGTAATACCACAATAGTGTGGTATGATCTTTCAGCAAATGATAAAATAACAGTTGTGTAAATCTTTTTTGCAGGTATTGGAAATAAACATCCCCAGTACACAATAACACAGCAAACACAAGAGAGTATAAATTATCAATTTATGTTTACTATAAAAATATGAAAGATTTTTAAAACCAAAGGCAAACAAAAATATATTTCTTTTTATAAAACCATACAAAAATATATATTTACAAATATTATAGAAAAGAAATAATAAAAAAAATACTTGTAAAACTGTGTATTGTTTTCATACACAAATAAATACTTTATGAAAATAAAGTGTCTTTTTACATAAATAAAAAAATTAAAAAGAATTCAATAGTAAAAGTCATTTTTTAACAACAAAAAAGTCTTTGGCCAATACTTGCGAGAGGTGTGTGCACTGCTTGAGGCAATCCAAGGTGGAAACTGGATTTGATATGGAGGTGCAAAGGAAGTGGAAACTGTTGCGCCCTCCAGAGGAGATACTGGACTACTGCAAAGGGTGGTCAGTTTGGCCCAGGGGAAGCTGCGGGAACAGGTGGTGCTGGTGGAGGTGAAGCACTGGTACTGGCCACACTGCCGTCAGCCGCTGCTACGACAGGCTCGAGCACGAGGTTGACAGTCCACTGTTGCACCTCCAAGAAGGACAGCATTTTATGCTGTCCTTCAAGGAGTGCAACATTATCTTTCCTGAGACTGGCAACCTCACGCTTGAGCTGTCGATAGCAACGGCAGTGGCCAGTACATCTTCTTAATCGCCGGCGCCCTACAAAGAGTCAAAATAAATAAATCAATACACAAGACTAAGAAAACAGTTATAACTTTCAGTTATTCAACTTTAAAGATTTACTAGCTACTGCAGTATCATTAAATGCATTAATTTAGCACTTATGATAATATTTAGAAGTCTGATACAAAAATATATTGTTGTCTTGTTTGTTTGTCTATTATACTTTATTAACTATATAATCTAATGAGCTGACAGCATCAACAAACTTGTGCTAACATGTGGTTTCCCATGCTATTCTTCTATTTTATTGACTAGACATAAATATTCAGTATGTATATACTTTTGCATAATCAACAGTACAGTACCATACAGTTAAAATAGATCCTCATCATATGTGAGAATTTTAACTTCACCATTTCTGCCTATAATGTGTAGTCATCTCTGCAATAGGAAATGGAACTACCTTCACACGAACACTATCATAAGATACTTTTATGTGTACATCATCATGATCACTTTCATGATTGTTTGAAAAGAAACAGCATTTAAGTCCTATTTCAGCCCCTCGACACACATTAATGTTTTAAATAATTAAGTTACTGATATTACATTCATTCTGCAAAACACCATTAGCAAGCTGTCATTTAGAATAATCATAGACTTACATTCTGGGAATTGCCCACAACAGGGAAATCTAAACAATTCTGTCTTGCAGAACACACCCTATATGTCCACTCAGTAACCTACATATTTACATATCAACAGCGAAAATGTACTCAACAAACATGCCAGAGATCTTGAAGTACATGAAGAAGATAAATAACAGATTTGCAGCTAGCAAAACTACAAGAAATTCAAACGACTAACCTAAAACTGAAACTAGAGTATGGTAAAATCTAGGCAAAATAAGCAGATTTAATTCATTAGTGCAGTGTTGGATGCCCGTAATGTGCTGATCACTGTGCTGTTGCACAGACACAGGGTGAAAGTGTTCAAGACAATGTGGCACAGCAGTAATAAGCTTTTTAAATGTACTATCTCACGTTATGAAACAAACGGTTGTCAATGCCGATTGTTGCTTTGCTATCATTGGTATTGATAGTGTAAGAGTCATAAAGTTTTGAACTGATGCCAACCCACCCCCACCCTGAAGAGAGTGACAGGCATTAGCATGTCCCTCTGGCTGTTAGATATTGCAGGGCAGGAAAACATGTCAGTCACGGTGTGATAAAAAACAGCTGTACAGTACATTAGGAGGTGAAAAATAAATGACAGTGTTCAAAATTTGGCATATAAATAGACAAAATTTTCAAACCTACTACAGTGCATGGGAAATATCCAATACATGCTTGCGATGATGGAATGTAATGCTCATCCGACACCAAATGTTTTACATAGGCATATTAGCACCTTTGCTCACATACAATGTCAGTGTTATTTCCTCACACTGTACCAAGAAGTGATTTCGCACAGCACCCACGCCATCATACAGTGGAAGCGTGAAAATACAGTTTGGACAGTATGGGTGGACATTCAAAGTGTGCCACTCTGTGGCACAAGGCCGTGTGGTGTTGAAAAATTTGGCGATGCAATGTGTCTGGGGCAATATTCAACAGAGTTTTGCTATTCAACAACTCCTTTGAATAGCACCCCCCCAGTCACAGCCAGTGTATGCTGTAGTGGAACTTGCACCACTGCAAGTGGTCAGACTACTGCATTCAACATGTGGTGGCACAACTTCCATTGCGCCATGTACAAATGTGCGATATTCATAGGGTGACATGCAAACAGGCCCATAATTCACTCCATTATACAGTTTATCAACATTTCCTCACTTCATGATCACCTTTGAAAAATCCACACATCACAGTGCACTGAAGATCATCACACTGCACTGTAGAGGTAACTATGAGGTTGGGAAGGGTGAAGAGAGACACACTGCACAGCAATCGGGTTCAACTGGGAAGAGGGGGCATCAAGACTACAAGGGAATTTTTAACTTTAACAGTGGGAAAAAAAAGCAAAAGCATCATTGGACACTTTTTGCGTTCCAGACCATTTAGCTCACTGGGATGTCCTCCCAGCATGGTGCCTGTTTTTTTGGGTTGGGTATCAGTAGTCATTGATCCATTGCCACCCTTGTCAGCTCACAGCACAAAGGTCAATAATGGCAACAGGGATTTGGCCCCCGGCAAACAAACACAGTGGTAGTGGGTCGCTAGTCAAGGGTATTATGCACCCCTCACAATTCAACATTTGAGTGAGTATGCCAACAGGGAGTGGGCCCCCTGTCATCACAGTAAAACAGCAAGGTGTGGTTACCAACAGGGGATTGAGCACCACCAATTGACAACAGTAGGCTACTTGCCAAGCATGCACATAATGAGCAGCAAGTTACACAACCAAATGGTGTGCTCATGCGATGAAGCTTTTGCTCAGATTGAAGTAGATCTTTGCTTACATATGCAGGGTGATTGGGTAATCATATGTACCACTCATGTGTAACCTGCATTCACCCAAGAGCATCACGCCCCCAAATCAGCACTCTCCTCACATGTTGCTGTGCAGCTGCAGCAAGGCAATATAAAAAAAAGGTTTACACTCCCATAAAATAACATAATTAATTACACAACTGCTCAACTGAGACACAACAATAATAACATACATTCTGAGTTCACTGTACTGTGGGACTACATCTTGCTCGGAAACATTTTGAGATTTCACTTACGTGGTGGGCTGGCGCCGGCCTCCTGCTTCACCTCCACTGGTTCCGATGCTCAGCTTCCCGGCTCTATAGAAAAACAAGGAAAATGATCACATAAATAGATGAAATATCAAGCTACAAGTCTTTTTTTTAAACGTTCATTACTAATACTACATCATTGTGTACAGTTAACATATGAACACATGTCTCTTTACTAAAAAGCTCTCTGTTCAGGTGGATTTATGTTCTTAAGTCACTATTACATGCATACATAGCAACTCTTCTCATCTGCAGAGATCAAGCACCTTACAAGAAGAGTATGAAAATACAAAACATTATTACTAATAAATGTGACACATCATAATTTTATGATGTAGTGCGTTTGTCACACCATGAGTGTGCAATACTGTAGATCTGCATATACTTATTCACTGATATCCACCCATTGACTGTTACTGTGCCAGGAACAACATAACATGTTACTTGCCACCGTCGTAGTTACAGTCAGTAACCTTATACATCAAACCATGCATGCACATTATTGTGCTACAGCCCAAAGGCACACAAAATTGAAATAATGAAACCTCTGTGTCTGTGTTCTTCCAAGAGAAATGTCCATCCAATCCTGAACAGACTTAATATAAAAAATCCAATTTTTCTGGTGCTTCCTAACAATGTTTGTCCAATTACATTTCACAGAATAAAACACAGAAATCTATTATTGTTAGTATACAGTGACAACAAGCAGTGCCTACCCATTGATGCCAATACTAAAATACTGCGATAATGCATATTTCTTTCTGTAAAACATCCTAACAACCTTATGTATCTTTAATTAACATACATGTAGACATAACCATATGATGACCTGCTTTTTAAACAGTTTGACAAAATGTGTAATTATAATAGCAAGTACGCAGACATACGTATCATGTTACTGTTCAGTTAATCACCCTCTACCTGAATATGGCAGTTGTTTATGTGTTATTCAACATATTACCCCTACAGGGCTATTAACACAGCATTAAAATAACCCTAGTTAATGTCTTAGGCCTTAATAAAACCAAGGCTGTCACCATTCCCAGATTTATGCTCAAGTACAAACACTGGCAAAGACTTACATTATTCGTTTATTAACAAACATGTAGACAGTCTCCATACTATCCATTTACATATATTTTTATTATAGAAATGAAACATTGCCAGCACATATAGAAATGATCAGTTAATAACCATCTAGGACCATGTGGTAATCAGCAACAGATAATTATACACCACACTAGTGAATCACAGTGAGACACCATCAACATTCCAATTGGTAATGAATGATTCGTTGAACATGAAACTCCACCACCAAAAGTAGCAGAGGACAACAGATCCCCCCCATCAGACCACATGGACTGACAAGTAGTCCTATGGACATACATCCATTGTCACATACATGAAAAATGGTATCACTTTCATATGTTAGTATATATGACACATATTTTCATGTATCAAGCGACATCTTTCCATTTTTTTTGATAATATGTGCTACATCAGCATACATTTACAGTCTGCTATAATAGACAGACATCTGTCCCACTGGTGTCAGTAAACACACAGCAGACAATCAGGTGTGTGCTGAAGTATTAATTATCACACATCAGAAATCTCGCAGAAGCATAACAGCAGTTATTATTTCACTGCCAACCACTGTATTACACTTAAATAATACATTAGGAGGTTTAGTACACTGGTGTATTGTTTCAAAGCACACCACACATCAGAAGTCCAGCAACCTGGCAACAGCTATATCCAATATTATCTGTGAGCTATTAGCAGTCCTATACCTCACTGTTGCAAGACACTCATGAGCAATGTAATATTTATCTATCATATCATCATGCAGCTTGTTGTGCAATGGAACAGGAAGCAGATATATGAAGATAAACATCACTGCATTAAAGAAATTACAGATTCTGTTCCACCAAGGATGTGATAGCTAATCACACTGCAGAGACACATACTCATTCTTAACTGGTGTCTCTTGGCAGATGACAGACTGGCTCGTTCTTTCTTGTACTGAATGATTTCAAACAATGTTTTCAACCCACTCAACAACTACAAAGAATACATACATGATTCAAATAATACTTAATCAGTAAAGACATTTTAAAAATACAGCCTTAACTTCTGCAGCTCACACAAACATTATTTTCTGATACAGACCAATGACATACTACAATTATTTATATCAGACTCTTTACCATCGGACTCAATGATAATGTCACTTTCTGTCCGACTGACCACCTCCACAGCTTCACGCTGTGCAGTACTACCTACGCGGGAAGCAGGAAACGTCCATTGTTCTGTAATGAAACAGAAAACAAAGCATATATAAGTGGTTGATGTGAATAACATAAAATATTTCAAATGCTTGCAACAACAGTAAAACATGCGTCACATAGATAACATTGCTTCTCATTATACACACCACAAGCATTGTGGCCACATATCAATAACAATTACAATTGATCTAAAATATAATGTTTCAAGACCACTACAGCAGTGCTCTAAATGAAGATTGGTGGTTTCTACACAACCATGTCATCACTGTTATTTAATTTATCTGTCCCCAACAATACTTTTTGCACATCGAAGCATGTATCTTTGCAGTGAAACTGTAAAACACATTTTACCTAAGTTCTGAACAATCACAGCTGTACTGTTCATAAAGAAGTGTGAAAACATTTCAGTAGTGGTAATCTGAACTGAAAACATTACAAGTACTGAACTTAGAACCCTGCTGAAACTGCTAATGTTCACTCATAAGAGATATGAGAAACTACAAAATAAGTATCTATCCCATTATACAGATAATCAACATTCCCTCAGTTCATGGTTACTTTTGAAAGAGCAAACGTGTTCCTGCCCAGCAAAGATCATCACGCCAAAATTCAGATGTAACCTATGGCATGGGGTAATTCCTGGAAAAGAGACAAGGGAAGGTGGACTGCTAAGGACAACAGGAGAGGGTACCAGTGCTGTCTGTCCCAGTCTGGAGGAATCAGAATCACCCTGCAGGGTTGACACCTGATTTTGAGTAGCACCTTGAACAGGATAGTGAAGGGGGGAAAAGCATACAGGAACTTCCCTTCCCAATTGAGAACCAGGGCATCCAGGGGGACTGAGCCCAACACTGGGGGTCTGCAGCAAAAAAGTGTAAGTTGGTGATTGCTGGGGCTGCAAAAAGATCTATCTGTGGTGTGCCCCATCTGGAAAAGATCACCTGCAAAACCAGAGGATCCAGTGACCATTTGTGGTGGCCCCGAGATATCCTTTCTGAGAGCATCTGGCAGGACATTGTCCTTGCCTGGGAGGTGTACTGCTAAAGAGAGGTGTTCAGGGAATAGAGCAGAGACCACAACTTCATTGCTTCTGTGCACAAGAGCTGTACACAGTGCCCCTGTTGTTGTTATACCACATTGGGGTGGTATTGTCTGTCCTGATCTGAACAACTTTGTTCTGAACAGAGTTGAAAAAGTTTGAAGTACTAGAAACACTGCTCTGAGTTTGCAACACATTGATATGAAGCAGAGAGGAGAGGCAGAAGGGGTACAAGCAGGCCTGCTTGCACCCTCAGCCTCAAAACCCTCTGCCAAACATGTACTCTGATGGGTTGCCAGGGCTGATTCTACACCACCTGTAGGTGACAGGCTGACTACTGTGCACAACTGGAAGTCTTTAACATTTAAGATTGATGTGAAGCAGAGATTTCTGGGGACCAGAACCCTTAGGTGGTCAGGTCTCCCAAGTAGGCCCCCACAAGAGAGAGCCATGTATAGTAAGGTTAAAGATGAGACTGAGTGACAAAAGGAACCCCTCCTTATATTGTCCTGATCCTGCCACCACTGCAAAGCCTGGATCAGGGTTTGAGTCACTGGTATCAGTTTGGTCAGAGAGTCCTTTTTCTGAGACCAAAAGGCTCTCAAGTGGAACTGAATGTCCCTCATCTGAAATCTTGCTCCCTGCACCACTGCTGTAGAAGCAGCCATGTGCCCCAGGACCTGCAGAAAATACTTTGCTGGTTAAGACACCTGCAGGGTGAATGAAGAGGCCAGCGTTATAAGGGTCCTTGCCCTGTCCAAGGGAAGTAAGGCTCTTGCCTTTGCTGTATCTACCTCTGCACCTTGAGGTGAGGGAGCTGAACAAGGCTCTAGAACTGACTTTGAAAGATTCAGAAGGAAACCTAGAGAGGTGAGCATTTGCTGAGTTATCTGTAGGTGTAACTTGACTTGGTCTGGTGACTAGCCACTATGACCCAAGTGATCTAGGTATGGGAAGATGAATCGTTTGCCTTCTTAGAGAAGCAACTACTACTGACAGGCATTTTGTGAACACCCTTGGAGCAGAGGATAGGCCAAAGGGCATTGCTCTGAACTGGTAATGGCCTGAGGGCAGGTCGAACCTGAGCTATTTTCGATGGGACCTTCTGATGAGAATAAAATAGGCATTCTGTACTGTGTGTGGGTGGGGCACGTAAGACAGTGGAATCAACAGGGCATTGGCCACCTCCACCAGCTATACGATAACACCCATGGGGTAGGCACCCTCTTAGCATGTGGATTTTTGTGCGTTGGGCCACCACGCATCTCTACATAGTGTGTGGTTGGTGGCAGCACACAGTATTGATACGTGCGTGTCTATGTGTCTGTGTCTGTGTGTGTGTGTAGGAGAGGACACATCAGCAGTCAATATGGTATTACTGCTCATTGAAACGCATTTCTTTTTTTAACTGTAACGCCAATGCATTTTGGACTTAGGATAGACAGCTGCAGCACACATTGGAAAACTGAACACACCTGCAAACACAGTACCTGAATTGGAACAGGTCTGGAACAACTCTGAAGTGTAGTGAGTGGCACTATGTTTGTTGCACAAGTGTGCAAACTAACTTTTAATACATACACAGTATTACAGTGTTACAACTTCATCCACTCACATTACAGTAAATAAATAGTAACATATTGTTCTCTGCCAACATATTATGATAGGAACTGCATATATGGATGGATGTACTATTTCTGGTATAGCTATGTCACTAAGCTGTGCCTGTGACTCAACAACATCTCACAGTTAATAAACTCAACAATTTATACATGTTTTCATAGCATCCTTACATATAGTATAAGTATTATGTCTCTGCCATAATTGTAACAAATTCTGAATGAATGCACATCCATCATTAAAGTTCTGCTGATTTACTTACGGTGAGTAGCGCCCCCGCAGCTGGCATTTGCCAGCAGCTTCCCATAAACTCATACGGTAGTACCACCGTGTCATTGTCCAGTATCCTCACGCTGTTTTTAAAACATAAAAATGCTGGAGCTAACAGCTTACGCTGCACCAGTTGTTTTTGTTTTTGACTTTCAAAACAACGCAGGAAGCAACGAGTACCTCCACATCGAATCCAGCTTCCTGTGGTACTCCTCATAAGTACTCTGGCATTCCCCCTGGCTTGGACTGCCTCAAGCAGTACACACACCTCTATAAAGGTCCACTGCCTCATTTTTTTTGTGTATTATTCAGTTCTGAAATACAAACAAAAAATACATACATTACTATCATCTAACAATATCAACGATTTGTTCAACTAATTCCATAGTACTTATGAAATTAAAGAGCACATCTGCTTCAGCATGGCGAAAGACATCTCACTAGCATTATGCAGCCCCAACAAGGGATTCGGCACCACCAGCATGACAACATCTGCTGCCGCGCTGGTGTCACCAACGCCACCACCCAGTACTCTCGGGGAAATTGCTGCACCCAACATCAGATTGCCCACCATCATCATCTATGCATGTCTACTACATTAAGGTGGTCACGATGCGTGAGCTGTACAACTCTCTTTTGCGGTCTTGCACCACAGCTATTGAGCTGTTGCACACCACCCTCACCTATACAATGTATTACAGAGTCCATCACATAGTATGCATCCATGTGTGTGTGCAGGTGAGTACCAGACTTGAACATGTGATATCCCACCACTGTCCTATCAAACCATAACCATTGCCTTCAACCATACACCACAGTAATGTGATGTAAAACACAGCTGAGCCACACATTGCATAACTATGCATGCACCTGCAAATACACTGAATAAATTTGAAGAGGGCTAACAAACCTGATGAAAGTTAAACGATATCATAATTGTGTTGTACATTCATGCTAGCACACATACAAATAACTCCACATATGTGTTCCATTCAACATAGCTCTATTTCCAGACATAACACTAAAGAAACCTATACATAAAACTGCACCACTTTGTTTCACTGTTGTTGCACCCATACCATCCTGTTACAAGTACAATACTGTAAGACCACAGTGAATGTTACATTCACTTAACAGACTCAAACTATATAAAAATGTGAAAACATAACAACATCATACAATCGTGTACTAACAGCAACACGGCACATTGCTATTGCTGTCTCCCCACTATTGTTACACAGCATCCCACAATATGAATATTCCAAACCCATATGTGTAACTGATGCATGCAGTTGATCTATTTTTTGACCACATTTATATGGTTCTGAGAAGAACCTTTGTGTATACTGTAATATTTCCTCAAACAGTCTGACAATCTTAAAGGACTTTGAGGATTCCATCTCGAAGGTCTCCCAAGAAATGGAAATTGCCAGCATGCGAGAAATGTACACCATCTGATAGGAATAGCCAATCATTATAGTACTTTATTTCTGGTTGACGATAGTATACATTCCATAACGCGAGAAAAGCGTTTATTTGTACATTTGACTTTTCACGAGCTCTGTCAATCAGATACATATGATGTTCTGCTTGCTCATACCCTACGCTCTGTAATATCTGAAAACATGATAATACAGGCAGGCAACATACTCATGATAGAAGCAAGGTCAATTTTGCCTCTGTAACTAAATCTACACAGCGTTTGTAGCCCAAATCATTGCCTCCAAGATCGTATTAGCAGTATGTCAGGAGGAGAGAGTTCTCAAAAGTCTGTGCATGGTTGGCATAAGATGTTCCCATCGCATGCCACCATGACCAAACCATCTTATATAGCAATCTGGGAACTGCAGGTCCCTCCCAAAATTACTATGAACAGCAAACTCAGCTGCTCGTCTCACGAAACTGCTTCCAACTATCCACAAAGTTCTTTTGCAATTTTCTGCCATTCTAAGTTTTAACACTCAGAAGTGTACAGAGAGCTACAAAGAAAGTCAGTGTTCACCCTGCAGTGACCAGGCAGTACTGAAAATAAAACTGATATTTTTCCTCCTTATTTCAAACCAGCTTCAGTGGGCTGAGACATAACACACAAATGAAAAATAAACATTGCCTACTGCTGTGGGTTCGTTAACCAATCTAAGTGATGCAGTCACTATTACTAGACTTCTGTTCCAGCTAAAATCTGCAAACATTGAGAAGTGGGAAAAATGCATCCTTTCATAGGCAGATTTAAACAATTACAACAGCAGAAACATATCTGATTGGTTTCTTTTTCTCTTAGGCCTCCACGTGCATCTTCCTATCTCCCTCTATTTGCAGCTGTATCTGTACAAGTTAGTACTAAAATGCTATCTGACTTTAAACTCTTTTCTCTAAATAATACAGCATGTTAGATAATAACAAGTAACATAATGAGATTCAGCATTGAAAAACATTTGATTAATAGTATTTACATGTTGTTATCATTGTTTTCATACTAGAAAAATGATTTTAAAAATAGACTGTACTTACAGTTCTGAAACTGCTCTCTCTCAGTAATACCTAAAATGGCTCCTGTTGACTTCTTCTTCAGTGTTGTCCATCTCTGATTGGTTGTCTGACATGGCCTGACAAATCTTAAATTACATTAGTAGAACCAGCTGTCAGTCAAACACACTGAAATCTGATTTGATAATGAATGTATTCGCCACTCTCAAGTGTTACATTTGCTTTACTGTCGAATGCACAAAAGTAAATTTGCGACACTTTCGAATGCACAAAAGTAAAATTTGTGAAAGTTTCGAACTTCGACATTGCTTTTCACCATACTGTCGAACGCACGAAAGTACAATCTGTGACACTGTCGAATGCACGAAAGTACTTTTTGCGACACTTTCATGCATTCGATAGTACATTTTAAAGTGTCTATTTATTGCTCAATTTCAGGTATTATGGCAAAATAGCACAATTTTCAATAATATATACATTATGCATGTGAGGTGCTTCAATTAAGTGGACTTCAATATTGAACATTTCAAACTTCTGAGTGTATACATAACCAACTGCATAGCGCAGAGTTGTAAAAGCAGTTATTTGTAGTAATTTTTCACCAAAATTTAAACATAGCCATTTTAAGACCCCTGCTCATGAACAGTGTCACTGATTTTCATCATTTGTACCATATAGTCATTTCGCACATCGACTGAGCCATAACGCAGTACATAAGCGAAAAGACGTTTTTGGCAAGATGTGAAAAATGACATCTGTACTACTCATAAGGTTGTGTGTTAAAAACCAAATTTTGACAATCTGAACTGAAAACTATGAAAATACACAAACTTACAAGTGTACATATAAAGTGCACTGTGCAAGCTTGTAAAACAGCCATTTTTTGGAATTCTTACCCAAATTTTCAACGATACTCATTTTAGGTCGTCTGCTCATGAACAGTGTCACTGTCATTTTCTTACTGTGCCCCATAGGTGATTTAGTAAACCAACTACAGCATTGCACGCTACATGTGCGGAAACACATTTTGAGCAAGATATAAAAAATAACAGCTGCAATGCTCATAAACAGGTGTACTAAAAACACAATGTTGAGAATCTGCAGTAACAATATTGAAAATTCGCAAACATACAAGCATACATAGCAACTGCACTACCCACACTCATACAACAGTAATTCTGATCATGTTTTCCATCTAATTTTAAACATAGTAATTTTAAGAGCTTTGGTGATGAACAGTGTCACTCTCAAGTTTTTTGTCTACCATATAGTGATTTCACATACTGACTGCGCTGTAACGCGTTACATGCTCGAAAACACGTTTTGGTCAAGATGTGAAAAATGACAGCTATACTACTCATAAGTAGGTCTGGTAAAAAGAAAATGTTTAAAATGTGGACTAGAAATATTGAGAATGCACAAACTTATGATCGTCCGTAGCAACAGTGCAATGCACATTCATGAAAAGTACTGTTTAGTAATTTGTTGACCAAATTTTAAACATACTTAAGTTACAATTCTCTCAATGCACACTGTTATAAGGAATGTACTGAAGCATATTCTAACACTGTTTTTTTCTCTGTCT
Source organism: Neoceratodus forsteri (assembly GCA_016271365.2). Taxonomy (NCBI): domain Eukaryota; kingdom Metazoa; phylum Chordata; order Ceratodontiformes; family Ceratodontidae; genus Neoceratodus; species Neoceratodus forsteri. Next base: position 985,080,830 of record CM057449.1, read on the forward strand.
CTCATACAGGTGCCTGATACTTCTGTAAGATTGCTTACTGCCACTGTGAACCATAATAGCAAAACATGCCAACTAAATACAGACATAGATGTGTAGGAAAACAAGAGAGGTATAATAGTACTGCACTATTGTATAAGGGTGACAAACAAAACAGTAAATTCACACCACAAAATGAACATAGACAGACCTTTACTGCAACAGTGACCCCTACAGCAAGTCACTGCACACCCAAATGAAATGCTTTAACTGCAAAGAAAAAAGGTATACCTTTGCAAATGTGTAGATCTATCAGATGAAACACAACTATTTTGAGTGTAACCATCAAGAAATGTCCAAAACAACGCTGTAAATTCACAACTGCTGATTTGCAACTCAGAAAGAAAAAGTATTTCCGATCACTAGCAAGTAAAGCTAAGATCGAAAGACTTATCGCTGCTGTGCTGATACAAACCCGCAAAAAGAGTAAGAGCCATCTGTTTCTGATGAAGTTGCATCTCAAAGTGCACACTTTCATCAATAGAGCAGTGTTTGTACTACAGCGCTTGTGGTGTAAGATGTGTCATGTGCTTGAACAATTCAGGAAAGTTGTATATGCCATAAAAAAAGGCTACAACAGTATCCTTGTTTGACTGTTGACAACTTCTGTCATGTTTTCACAGGACAGTGGATGCACACACAGCACTCAGAGGCATATGTTTGGGAAGAGTCTTATCATTCCCTAAAAAAAGAACACAAGTTCACCATTGATGAGTATGGCAAACTAGTAAATGTACTCAGTATCTCCGATGACAATGCATTGGATACATGATGTACTGTGATTCAACCACAGTCATCAATAAATAGCACCCCGTCTGGCATGGGCATGTGATACAATGCAACGTGAGCGTAAGTCATTTGAAAAAGTAGAACAGTTTGTCAACCTATTTATAATAGATCATAAAGACAGACATAAACTGTTTACAACAATTGACCATTGTGAAATCCGTCCACATACTGGACTCATGAAGTCACTCACTGCATGTCTCGATAGTGGTGTTTGTGATAGTATTTTCACAACATCCCGGATAACACGAGTGCATCAAACAGGCATGCAAAACTTTGTCTACTGAGTATATGAATTACGGCAAGCTGTACATCAGTACACTTGTTTAAATGACTTATTGCAATCAGGTGACATACAGAGTGCCATCACATTTCTCAAAAAACTGCAACACATTACTTCTGTACCAGAAACAACAATTTTTTAGTGTAACACTTCTGCAGAAACATCTGTTTCAGTGCTAGAAAGTGACATTCTGAGACAGTACGGCAAATAAATTGTTAAGTTTGAGGTAGCAAAGTCTCGAAAGTTTGACTCTGTATGTGTCATACAACCATTTAGTACTTACACAAAACAAACAGTCACAGATCAACATAGAAACCTTGTCATCATATTAATGACATGTGGTTCCGCCTGTCAGCATTCTCCTGCTGCTAAACTGACTTTCACCTTACAAGACACCATTGTGCTATGCAAATACTGTTTTCCAAACTGAAGTCTAACACTTTGCCAGCAAGGTCAATGCTGAATAATATGAAACAGATGTTACACCAAGTGAGATTTCAATATTAAATATGTTTGAATGCATTCTAATTCAGACAATGAAACCATTCCAAACTATTCTATGTCTGAATACAAAGACACAGAACATTCCACAGAAAGAGCTTGTTAGATCTCTAAAGGGTTCCGTGATGTATCTACCACTTCCTCTACAGGAAAATGTTCAAGCGATCTCAACAGAAAATAGTTTGGTGATTCTTGTTAATGGTGTTCCGACAAAGACCAAGGCCATCTGGCAAGATGTTGTCAATGTGCAAAAGGTAAAGCTTGCTCTTACTTATTTAAAGAGTAACAATCCCTTTTATACAGACCTTGACATAGATCAGATGGCCTATCTCTCTGTCCAACATGATCTATTAGAAAAAAGTAAACCAATCATTGAGAAGGTCAGTTAGCAGACAAGTGACAATGTGTATGAACAGTACACAATCCACCCACTACATGGCAGAGATCCAGTAGGAGACAACATTGATCTCTATCAAATGAAGCAGGTGGAAGGTGAGCCTGTCAGCATTTGGGAAGCAACACTAGAGGCACGCTGTTTCCCAGACCTATTTCAAAAGGTCAGGCAGATGCCTAGATGAAAAAGAAGTACGTGTACAGGGTGCTGAGTACCACACTAGCCGTGTGCTCAGCAAAGATAGCAAATTTAGACGTAACATACAGTACCTGTTCCATCTCCTCTGGGAGAGTGAACTTGGCATTCTGTCTGTGTTTATAGCACATACCATTCGTCTAACAAGTCCACTAGATGGAATAACAGCTGCTCAATTTCTAGAGAAATTAAAGCAGAAAGATGAAAATGTGAAAGTCAATCTGTCTTCCATACTTTCAAGTCTTCATAGCACCAAAGAATATTGGTATCGCAGACACTCTGAAGTGATGACAATGCTGTGAGAGTATAGTGCAGCCACATGGTTTGTCACACTTAGTTGTGCTGAATATGCCTGGGACGAGCTCATTGAACTGTTGAAGTGGGCAAATTCTGATGTTGATGGCATTTCATCAATGACTGTCAGAGAAATGTGTTCACTTGATCCTGTGTCTGTCACAAGACATTTTCACAAGCAGTTCCATGACATTCTGACTTTCATCTTGTCAAAGGACAATCCTCCTCTAGGTATTGTGGAACATTACTTTTGGAGGACAGAATATCAAGCACGGGGTGCTCCGCATATCCATATGTTATTGTGGATCAAGGATGCTCCACGCATAGGTGAACATGAAGCAGCAGAAGTGCTAGCATTCATCAAAAAATATGTCACTTGTCACACTCCAGACAAGTATGACAGTCCTACACTATGGAAGTTGGTACAAAAGTTCCAGCGACATATTTGTGCAAAATACTGCCGGTGAGTAGTAAAGAACAAATCTAATTGGTACACACGATGTCGCTTTGGATTTCCTAGAAAAGTTTGTCAGGATGGTGCCATGAATGACCTATTCTCAGCAATGCGACACCACTTGAAGGCAAAATCAACCAAGAGGGTATACGAGTTACCCAGAGATGAAAAAGAGGTGCACATCAATGACTACAACCCAACTCTTCTAATGTGGCAAGCAAACATAGATGTTCAGTTTGTGGCTGATAACTCACTGGCCCTGGTTTGGTATGTCACTTCGTACATAACCAAACATGAACAGACTAGCTTGCAAGATCTTTGGGAAGATATTGCCAGTTCAAGCAAAAGCCTGACATCTCAGCTCTGGTCATTGGGCTTGAAGACTCTTTCACACAGAGAATGTGGAGCTTCTGAAGCCAGTGACCGTTTAATGGGTACACATCTGTATGGGAGATCTGATGCTGTACGGTTTCTCGAGTGTAAACTACAAAGAGAAATGGAAACGTGTACTGATTCCTCATGCCAAAATTGAGGAGCTCGCTGACAATACACCTTCTTCAAAACATATCTTGAAGAATAACCTGATAGACACATACTACCCCCGTAGACACAACAACATGAATGATATGTGTCTCTTTCAGGTGGCTAAGTGGTATGACTACAAGACAGATGTAGCACCTCACTCAACATGCCAAATTTACAAGGTCAATGGAGTAGATGGCTGTCTCATAAAGAGACACAAGCCATGGCTCATAGACCACTGTAAACTACATCCAGGCACATCGGAGAGCAGAGAACATTACTACTTTGCTCTCCTATTCCTATTTAGACCCTGGAGGAGTGAGGCTGAATTAAAAGGTGACTGTGAAACATTTGAAGAACAGTTCAATCTCACTTATGAGACTTTTTAAACTGAATACTCACAGACATACATACAGAGGCTAGAGACTGAGAAAGAACAGCTTGAGAAGGCAGAGAAACAGCTTCAGGAAGACACTCCAGTTAGTTCACAAGACAACCTTGATCCAGAAGGACAAGGTGTTCTAGGTGAGCCTGTGCCCTTAAATGCCCCAGAAGTGTTAATGTCAGAAATTGAGACAGCCATGGAACATGGCACACACTCCATAGTCAACCCTTCCAGAAACCGTTCCAGAAACAGTCGCCGAGATAAAGGGGAGGTGAGGGTGACCTACTCTGTGGGTCCCCCCCCAGCGCCGCCAAGAAGGTTGCCGTATCACTGAGTGGAGGTGCCGTGGGCTACGGTGAGCTCAGCGGGCCTCCTCGGCTCGAAATCAGCGCACTCAGAAGCTCGTGGCCCCCTGCCCAAGTGCAGGAGAAATCCCAGAAACAATCTTTTTCCCGTACTGCATATGCGTGACCTGGAGGGCTGCCTTATCTGTCTCACCAGGAAGGCATAGAGGTGGACTCTCATTTCATTCTCCCGCTGCAAAATTGGACTCCTGCAGTTCCTCCTACCTGTCCTTTGTTCCTGGTCTACCTTTGCCACTGAAACTTGCTGCCTCCTATTGGATCCTGCCAGTGGTGACGCTCTCCCTCGGCTCCTTAAGTAGGAGCGCTGTCCAAACACCTTCAGTTCCAGAAACAGTTGCTGAGATAAAGGGGAGGTGAGGGTGACCTACTCTGAGGGTCCCCCCCCAGCGCCGCCAAGTAGGTTGCCGTATCACCGTGTGGAGGTGCCGTGGGCTACGGTGAGCTCCGGTGGGCCTCCTCAGCTCAAAATCAGCGGCACTCAGAAGCTCGTGGCCCCTGCCCAAGCACAGGAGAGAAATCCCAGAAACAATCTTTTTATTGGCCCACCCACACTCCCTTTGGTGAGGGTGAACTCTTATGTGTGTTGCTGGCCTCGCCTACCATCACTCTACCCTATCAGTTGTGAGGGGAGTTTTCCAGTATAACGAAGGTGATTCTCCTGCTCAAATCTCCTCCTGTGTACTGGACTGGGCATGGCATATGACTTCGTGGGTGTACTTCTCCCTTTAATTGGGATTGGCGTGCTATGTGCTCGTTGGGTATTCTATTTTCTGCTGATCAATCACTGCTGTCTTACCTGATCAATGGTCTAGTATTAGTCTATTTCCTGTGCATTATTTGAGCTTTGGATGATTTTTCTATTTTTTCAGCTGGACAATCACTTCTGCTTATCTGTGTAAGGGACTTCCATGAGATCATTTCCCTGTTGATACCTATACCTTAATCTAATGTTTATGCTGCTACCTATACCTAATGATTATGTTGCACAATTCTGTCTAGGAGTTGTCCTACATTTTTTGTGCTACTGAAATTTTGTGATACTGAGTTGTCCTACATTTTTTGTGCTACTGAAATTGCTGTTGATACCTATACCTTAATCTAATGTTTATGCTGTTACCTATAACTAATGATTATGTTGCATAGTTCTGTCTAGGAGTTGTCCTACATTTTTTGTGCTACTGAAATTTTGTGCTACTGAGCTGTCCTACATTTTTTGTGCTACTGAAATTGCTGTAGTCTATGTCCATTGATGTCCATTGCCTACAGCTCCTAGAGCGGAGGGTTGGCATAGGGTCATATCAGCACCTTTGGTTGCCCCGACTGCTTTGACTGTGGTGCCTGGGACTGCCTCCTAGGGATCAGGGTTATTCCACTCCCTGCCCCACTGGTTGTGTTGACTACCCTGGTTTCCATGCCTGGACCTGCCTTCTTGTACCCGGCGGGATGCAGTACAGGTCAATCAGATACACTTTGGCCCCTGCCTGCTGGTAGTCTTGCTGCCTGGTATAGTTTAGGGGTGTGTGGATCTCCTTCCCTCTGGGTCATCCCTGGCTGAGTGTCCTGACATGTCCTCCCATGCAGGCCTCCTTGTGCCTCCAACTACGACAAGGGGGCGGTTCCCCCTGTCCTTCACTATGGATGGTAGGGAAGCTCCCTATGTAGTGTTCAGGGGTTGGCTGTTGGTCGTCCGTACGGCCATTCCACTCGTAGTGCTGGCCCTAGGGCTGGTCCTCCTACAATGTGCCACCTCTCCCCCAATATCCCTGGGAGTGACTTGGAAGTTGTCCTCCCGCTATGATGACACTGACTTCTCCTTTTCCAACCTGCTTTCCACCAGCGTAATGCACTACTGTACTATCCTCAGTCTTGACATTAGTTGCGTTATGTCTGACCAGGGTCAAGAAAACTGACCGCTTATTGTCCTGGTGGGCATCCACTCTTTGGATGGTATCTCCTGGCTTTTCCTCCTTGCTTTATTTAGGGCAGGGGATAGAGCTCAACCCTGGACCCCTTAAGCTGTCCTCTAATATTCCGCTGGTTTGGAGTATGAGTAAGGGGCTAAAAATAGCTCATCTGAATATCAGGAGCTTGCTACCCAATCGTGATGAGCTGTTAGCATGGGTTGAACTTTACAAACCTGACATTCTAGGGATAACTGAGACCTGGCTCAAACCCTCTATTCCTGACTCCACCTGTTCCTTAATAGGTTATGAGTTCATCTGTCCTTGACAGGCCAGGGGTGGAGAGGGGTGCATCCTATCTACTATAGAGTCCATCTGAAATCTCCTTGTGACTCATTGCCTAACTGAACATCCCCTTGTGAGCTTTTGCATGGGCTCCTGCTGCTAGAAACAAAGAAGCTGCATCTGGTGTGTGCCTATATCCTCCCAAGGAGGTCTAAAGGACTCACTTATCTCCTGGATGCCGTCAGGTCCAGTATAGGAGACAACGAACTTATTATCATGGGTGATACCAACCTAAATTGGGAGAGTGGCAATATTAAGAAATGTGAACCTCAACTTGCCACCCTATCCCTTACCCAACTAATTAATGACCCGACTAGACAGACCGCTAGTGGTTCCTCGAGTACCCTGCTGGATTGGATCCTGACTACCCACCCAGAGAGTATATCATCTTCAGGCACACTATCTGACTCTATCTCTGACCACTCCCCAGTGTACTGTGTCTGGAAAATTCCTTCCCCTAAAATCCCACACAAAATTATTCAAGTCAGAAACTATTCCAGGTTTGACTCAGTGGGGTTCCTGGATGACTTAAGGTGTACTGACTGGACCAGGGTACTGGAAGCCTCTGACCCCTCAGCGGCAATCTCCTGCTTCATTGATACCTTTGGTGACCTCCAGGACAGACAGCCCATGATTACTCGGAGGTGAGGGGAACTGCTACCTTCTGGCTGAATGGAAATCTTCTAGCCAAGATGCATGAGAGAGACAGATGCTGGGTTCGTGCCAGGGGATCAGTGATCCTTCTAATCTCCTGAGATATCGGCACCTCAGGAACCAGTGTAAGAAGGCTATTAGGGTAGCAAAGTAAGTGACTTCTGTAAGTCTGCTACTTAGCTCTGCCAGAGACCCCAGGAGGTTCTGGAGGAACATTAAATCCCTAGTTAGTGGGTCCTCCAACACGGGTGTCACAGATATGGTCATAGATGGAGTCTCATGCAATAATCCCCAAACTATAGCTGACTCTCTTAATTGTCACTTCTCTGACCTCTCGGCCCTCACCTCTCGTCTTACGACGGATGGGGGGAGCTCGTTCACTATCCCGTCCCTCTCGAGTCAGGCTGATCAACATCATTGGAGAGAGTTCAATCTCAGGGCAGTATCAGTCTTCGATGTCCAGAAACATCTTGCTGCCCTCGCCCAGTATTTCAGCCCAGGTCTCGACTTCCTGGAACATCAGCTTCTCAAGCTAGGAGCAGCCTACATTGCCTCCCCGGTTGCCCACATCTTTAATCTATCCCTCAGCTCAGGGATAATCCCTGATATATGGAAGGAAGCAAGGATAGTACCAGTTCTGAAGCAGGGCAATCCCAAACTTCCTGACAACTATCGCCAATTGCTATTCTCCCATCCTTGGCAAACTTCTCAAAGGTGGTGGCCGAAACAACTCTCGAATATTTGCACTCTCATGATCTGCTATCAGGGCACAGCATGGCTTTCAAAGGGACACAGTACCACAACTGCCCTGACTACTGTAACCTCAAGCATAAGATCTGCCATGGACCAAGGTAAACTGTCTGGTGCTATATTTATAGACTTATCAAAAGCTTTTGACCTTGTTAATCATGACCTTCTTGGGGAGCAGCTATGGGCTGTTGGTCTCTCTTCCCATGCCATGAGCTGATTTATAGGCTACCTGAAGGGCAGAAAGCAGCGCACCTGCTTCAACAAGGCCCTCTCGGAGCCCAAGGCGGTGACTATGGGAGTCCCCCAGGGATCAGTGCTGGGCCCTCTTCTATTCTCGCTTTTTATCAATCAACTGCCACTGGTGACCTCTCATTGCCAAGTTACTCTATATGCAGATGATCTGGTGCTAGTGGCCCATTCCCACAATGTCACAGCACTAAACCAGAGCCTGACTGATGATTTCAGCAGAGTCCTGGCCTGGGTTACTCACCATAGGCTGGTGCTGAACCCTAATAAAACACAGGCCATGCTTTTTGGTGCCATGGCCAAGATCAAAGCCTCATCAGCCTTGCTCAACATAACTTGTGATGGTGGACCCTCGTTGCCAATGGTAGACACAATCCAAATATCTTGGGGTTACTCTTGACCCCCAACTTGACATGAGGAGTCATATCCTTATTCAGGCCACTTGGGTGCACTGCCTCACAACCATACCAACTACCATGGAGTATGCTCCTAGAGTGCCACATACTCCCGCATCCTCGGGAGTACCTTGATGGCCCAGATTGCCCCCAGTCGGGGTGAGGAGGGAATCCTAGTTAAGTGTCCTCTATGCATGAGTGATTGAGCTATGCATAGTGGAGTCTCTCCTTTATTACTTGGTGAGTGGTAAAGGAGGCAATGATGGACATCATCTAGGAGTCTTGGGAGATGTTTTCCTCTTTTGTGCTTTCCCATCCCCTCTCCCCTGAGGACATCGGCTTAGCAAGTGTGTGCTGACACACGCCTGCCATGTGCCTGACAACATTCTCCTCCCCGAGTCCAGTCCTTCTGAAGCTACCAGTGCCCCGTGAGAGATGGTGCTCCCACCAGCCTCCAGGGACATTGGGTGCATACAGGACCCTGGTACCAGCCTGAAGGAGGAGAGCATCCATTGGGGTGCTCAATCCTCCTTCCTCCTGCTGACACCGATGACCAGAATCAGTACTCAAACCCAGGTTGTCGGTGTAATGTATTATAAATATTTGATATCACAGTTCCTGGAAGTAGTCTATTGCTGGCCCTTGTGCACGTTTGAGCTGTACAATAATGAAACATTTCAAATCATGAGTTCCTTGTAGTTTAATATTCAGATCCTTCCCTGTACTTGAACTGTTGAATTTGAACATTCCTTTTTGTCAGTTCTGTGTTACTAACCTCCACCCTTCAGGCCACCAAGGGGCACTGCCTCCCAACCTTACTGACTACCCCGAGTCTGCTCCTAGAGTGCCACACACTTGCCAACTCTTGGGGTCTGTTGATCGCCTGGATGATGCCCCGGGTGGGGTGAGGAGGAAGCCTCTTAACCATTGTCTATGCCTGAGTGATTGAGCTGTGCAAAGTGGAGTCTGCCCATACTAGTCATCAGGTGGCAAAGCAGGCAATGATGGACATCATCTAGGAGTCTTGGAGATGTTTTTCCTCTTTTTGCTTTTCTGTACATCCTCTCCTGAGGACGTAGGGCAGGGCAAGTGCATGGTGACGCACACCTGCCAAGTGATTGACAATGTCTCCTCCCTTGAGTCCAGGCCTTTGAAGCTGCCAGTGCCCCATGAGAGCTGGTGCTCCCACCAGTCCCCAGGGTTGTCGGTGCATACAGCACCACTGGTAACCCAGCCCGAAGGAGAGCATCCATTGGCACGGTCAGTCCTCCTTCCCCTGCAGAGACCTGATGACCTGAGTCCGTTTCTGAATCTGGCTCATCGTGTGGTGAATTATAAGTATTTGAAATCACGAGTTCCTGGTAGTAGCGTGTGCAGCCCTGTGTGCATGTTCAAACTGGGCAAAATAAAACATTTGAAATCATGAGATTCCTGGTAGTTCAATGTTCAGATCTCCTCCTGTACTTGAACTATTGAATTTGAATGTTCATTTTCTTGCCAGTTGTGTGGTACTCTAGTGCTCCAGCTTGTCCACATTCAAGTGGGCAATAATAAGCATTTCACATCACGAGTTCATGGTAGTAGTCTATTGTCCCCCGTGCATGTTTGAAGTGTACAATAATAAAACATTTGTAGTTATGAGTTCCTGGTAGTGTATTGGTTATCCTCCTGACACCACTCCAGTATGGTGTGGTGTGGTATGGTAATCTGTATGTCACTTCATGTGTCTTATTGCTAGTTCTGTGGTACTCTAGTGCTCCACACTGTCAATGTTCGAACTGGACAATAATAAACATTTTACATCATGAGTTCCTGGTAGTAGTCTATTCCCTCCATGCACATTCAAACTGGAGAATAATAAAACATTTAAAAATAATGAGTTTCTGGTGGTGTACTGTTCCATTCCCCGCTGTACTTGAACTGTTAAATAGGAGCATTGATTGTATTGCCAATTCTGTGGTACTCTAGTGCTCCAACCTGTTGATGTTTAAACTGGATAATAATAAACATTTCACATTATGAGTTCCTGGTAGTGTCTATTGCTCCCCAGTCCTCATTTGAACTGGACAGCAAAAAATATTTCAAATCATGACTTTCTGGTAGTCTACTCTTCCTATCCTGCTGTGCCTGAACTGTTAAATATGAACATTCATTTTATTTCCACTTCTGTGGTGCTTTAGTACTCCATCCTGTCCATGTTCAAACTGAACAATAACAGACATTCACGTCATGAGTTCCTGGTAGTAGTCTATTGCACCCCCTGTCCATGTTCGAACTGGACAATAATAAACATTTCAAATCATGAGTTTGTGGTAGTCTATTGTTCATCCACCTGCTACTTGTCCAGTGTGCTGTGGCAGGACACCCTGCACCTCAGTCCATGTGTCCTGAGTTGGTAAGTGGGACACTGTAAGTGTCACATCCATGGGCAGATGCTGACTAAGTGCAGTATTAGTACTACTGTAGGTGCTGTCAGACATTAATTTTTGAGTTTGTCTGTGCTGTAGTGGTAATACTGCAGTTAGTTAGTAGTTAGTTGTGGACGTGACAGGTGGCTTGTGTCAGTTGATGACTGGGGATGGGTGGGGGAGGCGGAGGGTGGGTTGGCATGGTGGGTGTGGGGGCAGTAAAATGGCAGGGCATCTGTAAGTAGCTCACCCTGCATGTGTCTCCACCTGTTGCTGTTTGGTAACTGGTACAGTGTATCTGTCAAGTTAAGCCAGTTGCTGACTGAGAACAGTAGTAGTGTTACTGGAGGCATGCTCAGAAAGTAACTTTGAGAGTATCTGTGCAGTAGTACTAATACTGTACTTAGTTGTCAGTTGGCTGTGGATGTGAGAGGTGGGTCTCTTCACTTATTTGAGATGTGTACCATGAGACACTTACTTAGATCTCTGTGACATCCGTCCTCTACCACCCTTGCTGACCATTTGTAGGAGGTGGTGTTGCTAGTGTTCTGCTTAGTCTGGATTCTGAGTACTATGCAGTAACAGTGCCATGAAAACATTCTAATCAATATTGAAACAGATAACAGTAGATATATGAATATAAAGCTCAGGAGACATAGAAGTAGTTTTGACATTAGTTTATTATTTAAATATTATTATCATTCTATATCTATCTATGTCTATCTATCTATCTATCTATATATATATATATATATATATATATATATATATATATATATATATATTTATATATATAGCTATGTATGTAAGTCCAAATTGATTGGTTGTTCTTGGATGGGCAAAAAAACAGTTTGTTAGTTGTTTCTGTTATTGTTTCTTAGGATGTATTTTAATTCTTACCATTAGCTTGAGCTGAGATATAGTCTTGCTTTCTCTGTGTATTGTTTTGTTGGCACTCTATGTTAGAAGTATAAATTGAAACAATTTGAATAGTTCTTTGTATGGGTGTTTATGCTAGATAATATTTTTGGACAAGTATTTTTCCTTTCAAAATTTATTGCTGAGTAGTATTAGTTATGGAAGTGCTAGCAGTGCTTGATTATTGCTCTGACTTAGCAGTTCTATTTTACAAAAATGGATAGTAATAAAATAGAGAATAATGGATGGGAAGGTTTTGATATGAGAATTAGGATGCACACCTGAGCTGTGGGATGCTACGGTGCCTTTGGGGTTCTGAAAGTATGACACAATGAGCGTGTGCATTTAATTATCATATCAAACATCCTTACCTTGTTTAATTTTAATAATAACAGAACAGCAGTTTTGGTCCAGCAGTTTCTGAGACTGTTCGGTTCTGGTCATATACAGTATATAATGTTTGCAAATGAGGCAGCAGCATACATTGAGTGAAATGGTTTATGAATGTGATAAGAATCAGCTGGTTGTTATGGAAAATATCAATGTGTGAGTACATTGAGGGAATTGTGACCAGTTATTATTAATAATTAAATATATGCTTTTTGAGTAATTAAGTGGTTATATTATACAACTAGCTAGAATATTTACATTTACTAACTGAATTATATTTTTATGGTATTTAATATTTCAGTGCATGTTTACATGATTAAGTAAGAAACTTTATGTGTGGACATGCTAGCATAATAACATTTTCCTGAAATTTCAGTACATTTGTAGATTGACGAGTGGTGTAATAGTTTAATGGAAATGATTAACATTTGAGGAATAGCATTTAGTCAAAAATGACACTTACATAATGAAGATCAATGTTTGACTATTGTTCTATTTTGTGCCAGTTACATGCATGGTTATTATTTACTGTATGTGTGATTTGGGTACCATTGTATCCAATTAGTGATAGGTCAATTTTTTAGCACTAGTTATGTAAAATTGTAGTTATTTTTGTAAGTTAGATGTTTTATATTAACTACTTACAAAGAAATTTAGTATCACAGACATGTGCCACATTTTTCCACTTTAAGGTGTGGTGATGGTAGCTACTGTTATGTCAATATTGTTGGCAAAACTGGTAATAAACGAGTTTTGAGTATTATTTATTGAACTGAAAAAATTCCTCATCCAACCTCCAAATATATGCACAATCCTGTTACAGCAAGAGCATTTGCATTGTATAGCAGAAGTAGACAATCATTGTTAGTATTTAATAATAACTCATGATGTGTATACTTTGCAGAGATGTATAGAAATTAAGTATACTGTGATAGTAGGCCAGAGAACCACATGTATAGATCTCTTTTATGAGATATTCCTTATATAAATAGTAGCATTAATGTAGTGCAATACCATTAAGTGCTCAAAATATTTAATTTGGAACAGAGGGTGGGAAACAAAAACAATGAACATTTATAGTTTGATTGAACTTATGTACATTTATATTGAATCTCAGTATTATATACATATATACAAGTCTGAGTCACATTCCTTTTCAATAATTCGTCATATCTAGTGCTGTAAGTCATAGACCAGTGGGAGATAATAGCATATTCAGTCTTCAGAGTGCAGTTAGAGTGATAGCAAATTCTATCATACTATTTTCAACAATTTACTCATAATAGTAGAGATGGCACTGTGGTGTAGGCAGTGCTAATCTCAATGTGGTGTAATAGCTACATTTACCAATACAAATCTTAATAACTGATGTTGAAGTAATATCCAATGATCTCGAGTCTGCTTGGATTTGGCAGAAGTAAAATTATGAAGTATCATAGTAAAGGTCAGTAATGTAAGCAGCAACAGGAAAAGGAGTGAACTTTACCTGATGTCGAGTTGTTGAAACAAGTAGTATTCTCAACTGAATATGTTGAGAAAAGTTGCTGCATCTCTGACAACTGTTTACATAGGTTAATTTGTTTGTGATTGCCATGTAAGATAGTACTGTGATACAAGTGAGTACACAGGAATATGTGCTATGGTATATGACATTGAGTAAGGCATCTGCAAAAACATATGACTGACTTGCTAATGATTACAGCTCAATACCCTCAAGTCTACTTGAACAGTAATAATGCAGTTTTTGTTGTTAGTACATGGAAGTTGCAAATGGTGAAGATCACAATACAATGATTTTGGTAATCGATTATGATTTATAGGTGAAAACAGAATTGTTTTGCATCAAATTATGATGGTAGAAGTTTGACATACAGAGATTTCTGTACCATAGGTAGATGCATTGCTGTACTGTTGTGTAATGTGTGTTCAATGCTAGAGAAATGTGGCATAAGCATGGGCTGTGGTTATTTTGTGCAATAAGTAGAACACGTTGGTCACTATGGGTGTCATCAGACACTAGTAGTGTTTGATGAAGTATATGTTGCTAATGTGTATGTATATTGGTATTTGAGAACAACACATCTGGGTGGGATATGCAGATGAAATGTTATTTTTGCAGAGAACTGGTTTTGTGATATGTTGTGATTGGTTATCATTACTCTTCCATACATTGTGCAGCATTGGTGCGGAGTAATTATGACATATGCATCCTTGAGATTTCTTGAAGCCTTCCTCATAGGGTGCACTGTATCATTACACTCTACCCATCCTTTCTGAATCTTCACCACATGACATAGTATCCAGAGTGAATGGATAGGCCATGATAGAAGATTATTGCATGTGTATCAAATTGAGTACCTGAGAACATAGTTCTTCCAGCAATTAAGTGAGAAATTGGCATTGTGACTTTCATGCCTTGACAGTTAAAGTGCTGCAGTACAATAATGTATGAGCTTGAATATGTAACTCTCAGAGAACATACAAAAGAACACCCACATCTTAGGCACAGCCAACCAGTTTCTGCATTAGCAAATAACTTGTGAAATTTTACAGTTTTCTATTCAGGGACATAGACAGAGAGCCACAGCATATCCTGGGTTGTTTGTGATTCTTTGTGTCCACATGACAAACATATGTACTTGGACACATAGTCAACCTTGAAGTGTTGACACAGATCTATGCTATCATCTGCTAAACTGTTTATTATTCCCATCATGAACTCTGTGACATCTTGTTTGTGCATTATTAGCAAACATAGATTGCCCTGCGCATATTGACTAAGAATTAGCCTTAGAGAAGTCAAGCTTTGTAAACTGGATAGCTCATCTTGAGTACCTCTTGTGACTCTCTTTAATGCCTCTGAGAGAGGTGTTGATGGGCAACAGTTTAACACAGTAGCAAACTCAGGGATGTGGAGGAGTGCTTGCATAGTTGCATTTGCATAAGAGTTGACTCCTATACTGTTGTCAAATGTTGGCAGTGTGTTGACTTCAATACATTTTTGTAGGAGGATGCAAGTTTCTTCAGAGATTGCTGCTTTGTGCATTACTCAGATGATAACTGTGGAGTTTTAGTACGCTGCCTTTTCAGTTTGTAATCCTCCATCAATTGTGATTGATGTGACAGATGCATATCTAGGAACTGGTAGTAAAGGAGCATTTGGTTGGTACAATATGCATAATCTGTGTACTCATCTATGCATTTTGTGTCAGACGTGTTTTGCTTTCTGCAAGTTTGACTATGTGTACTGCAGATAATTGTCTTACACAAGACAGTGCGACATAAGACATGCCATCCTTGAATATATCGAAGCATATATCCAATTATGGCACTATCAAGGCTGAGCCTTGTGACTTGTGTATGGAGACTGCATAAGCAGCACAATGGAAACTGTTCCTTGTGACATATATGTCCTTCACAAGTTCAGACTTAACTGTGACTCTGTCTATTGGCTGAGGTATTTCACAGTTGTCAAATTTCACAACAAAACTCCAGAGCTGTACCTTGTGCATTGTACAGGAAGTCTTGGATATATCCCATGGTTCCATTTATGAGACCTCAATCAACATCAATATTTCTACGGACCATGACAAGGCATTTCTACACAGTGGTGGTACAGCTTCAAGACCAACTGTTCATGGCATATCATTTGTCAGCTCTCTCAGATGATCTGCCATTCTTGATAATAGTGTTGTGCTAGAATAATACCATCCATTGTGTCTATGCATGGCACGGTGACTATAGGCTGCTGTTCTCTATTCATCATGATGTCATTGAACTCTACACACTGTGTTAGCCTTGGGAATAGACATACAACATGTAGCCCGGATTTTCTGAATATGTGTAAATAACTTTAAAGCATCCTGGATTGGGACTATTATTTCTTGTGATAATGTGTTGTCTTAGCATCTCAATGTGGGTGGGTGAGAGGCACCATTACATGTTTCATCAAGTAATGCTTTTAAGACATGTTACCTTGTTGTCTCATGTTCTGAAAGAGTTCAACATATGAGAAAAATTCCCATAGATTAACTCCACCAATGCATCCAATAGTTTTCTTTGGCCTCTTCAATGGATAGATTGAAAAAACATGCTTACCATTTACAAGGGCTAGCTGAAGGAAATCTCCAAGAACAAGGATGTTCTTTCCACCAAATGGAACATTATCATTAGTTCCGAGTATCTCCTGTAGATGGAGGTGGATGAATGTGAGTAGAACATTTGAGACCATGCTTATCTTGTCAATTATGAGCAAATGCATTTTGTCAAATATTGACCTGAGTTCACTAGCAACATCATTTGACAATTTCCTGTAATCACCAGTCTTTTCATGCTCGACTGGCAACATGAATAACCTATGGAGTGAATACCACCAATGTTACAAGCTGCCAAACCTGTAGGAGCTGCAACAATAACAGATGTTGGTGTTCTGGTAAGGTCACACACTCCTTTGCTTATAACTTTGATCAAGAAGCTTATTCCAGTCCCAGCAGTACCACTTACAAAAATCCTGATTGGTGTTTATTCTTTGCAGAGACAATGTTTTCATAGTGCTGGATTGCATGCTTAACTGCATGCATAATAGAGTGATACACAACTGTTTGATATGAGTTTAACTTGTCGACAATGTTGGTGGCTGATTCTGAGAAGTACATGTTTTGTTGCATTGTGCCTCAACCTCTGACATCAGCACAGCTTGGTCATTAGGAGGAAGAGGATCACCAATGTGCCTTCTCTTCCAACATCAACCATTTCCTGTGATGTGACAGGTGTGTCATCATCTAGGACTTTTCTTAATGTTATGTATCTGTTGCTTTCCATTTCAGGTCTCTGAATGCATGTCTCAGAAACATGACTCTGGAAGGTATGATATGTTTGTACGAACTCTTGTTCATATGGGTCAGACAGTCCTTTTAATTCAGATTCTGATCTCCGAGTTTGAATAGAAACAATAGAGCAAAGTAATAATGTTCTTTGCTTTCTGTTGTATTCAATGACAGTTTGCAGTGGTCAATTAGCCATGGTTTGCATTTTGACAAGTGAGCCATCAAAGCCAGTTACTTTACATGTTGCTTTTGGGTGCTGAGTAACACCCCACTTGTAGTCATACCATTGGGCAACCTCAAAGAGACAGAGATCATCACTAGCACTGTGGTGCTGTGGATAGTAGTTGTCAATTAAGTTACTCTTAAGAATAGATGGGGATGTTGGTGCTGTGGCACCAATCCTCAATCTCCATGGCTCTTAAGAACATGCACCTGTTCTGCTTGTGATTAACATTTAAGAAATGTATGAACTCTGATTTGCCATATAGACATACAGCTGTAAAGCGATCACTTGCTTCATGGGCTCCGCACTCACGGTGTGATAGAGTCTTAAGCCCTAGTGACCAATGTCTGGAAGACATTGATCTATCACAGTTTGACAGCTCTTCCCACATTTCTTGAAGGTTGATTTGCTCATGTTTAGTAATTTATGATGTTACATACTTGACAAGAGCCATTGAGCTGTCTGTTACAAACTGGACATCAATGTTTGCTTGCCACATCAACAGAAGGGAAGGACTATAGTCATTGATGTAGACTCTGCTTCTGTGTGAGGTAGTTCATAGACTCGCTTTGCTGACTTTGCTTTCAGGTGGTGTCACATGGCTGAAAATACATCATTGAGGAAGCAGCTAGGCAAACTTGCCTTGGGAATCCAAAACAGCAGAGAGTATACCACTGACCTTTGTTTTCACTTTCCTACAACAGAATTTATGACAGAGGTGTAGTTTGAATTTCTGGACCAGTTCCACAGTGCTTCACTATCATACTTCTCTGGTATCTGACATGTGACATACTTCAAGATGAAGCTTAGAATGTCAGATATTTCATTGTACCCAATTCATGGGGCATCTTTAAACCACAGCAACATATGAATGTGTGGTGCTCCACAGACTTGAGTACTCAACCCTCCAGAAGTAGTGCTCAACAATACTGAGGGGAGGATTTGTCTTAGATAGTATGAATTTTAAAATACTTTGAAACCGTGGTGGAAGTAATGTGAAACAGTTACTGGATCAAGTGAACAGAGCTCATTTAGAGTCATTGTTTGATGTTCTCAACATCAGAGTTTGACCATCTTAATATATCAAGCAGATCATCCAATAATATTCTGCAACTCAGGTGTCACAAACCATATTGCTAGGCCAAATTCTCTCAACACATTACCTCAGCGTGACATCTATACCAATATTCTTTGCTACCATGCATATAGGCAAGATAGAAGAAAGATTGACTACAGTGTTTCATCTTTGGTCTGCAACTTGTAGTAACTGTGCAGCTGTCATATTGCTAAATTCTGTCCCAAGTCTCAATGTGTGGTAATACTAGCAGATAGGACACTAGTTCACTTTCCCAAAGAAGGTGGAAGAGGTATGCAATGTTTCTTTGAAACTTGCCATCCTTATGTAGTATTCATGAGGTCCTATACTCAGCTCCTGGTACTCAGATTTCTCATTTGTCTAATCGGCCTCTTGTACCATGTGGGAACAGATCAGGAAACAACGAGCTTCTAGGGTGGCCTCCATATACTAACAGGATTGCCCTCCACTTGTTTCATTTGATATACATCTATGTTATCCATTACTGGGTCTTTGCCATGCAATGGATGTTTCATAAATTGCTCATACACATTCTGTGCACTTGCCATGTCAACCTTCTGAAGTATTGCCTTGTCAGAGTTGTCTCGTGGGCAATATCTGAGAAGTGTTGTAAATGTATCAATGTCAATTTCAGTATACAAAGAGTTGTATCTTTTAGATATCTCAAAGTGTTCTTTACATTGTCTATATTGGCTATCTCTTGCCATATTGTTTTGCCTTTGTTGGCACACCATTTACCAAGATGACTCCATTATTGTCTTTGAAACAAGTGTTAATCATTGTCTTGCAAAGTTAAAGGCACGTGAACAACAGAGCCTTTGAGAGAGCGTGTTCATTCTTGGTTTGGTAGGTCTCGTGTCCTTGTATTCAACCTGATGATTGTTTGAAATGGCTTCATGGTTTGAATAAGAATCCTTTCAAACAAGTTCCGCACTGTTATCTCATTAGGTGTTAGGTTGTACTTCCATTTTATTGAGTACTGACCATGGAGGTAAACTATCACTCTTGATTTTGTATGACAGTTGGAACAGAGTAACACAGTTGTAGGTTCTTCAAAAATCAGATTTTAGTAAAAGGTATACTTTTGAACATCCCCACATTTCATTCCAAGATGGGATGTTTGCAGGTCTACTTTCACACATAGGTGCTTGTGAACAATCCTTCACATAATACACATATTGTCAAATTTCTGTTTTACTTAATTCAAATTTATCAAATTCAGGACCAAATTGTAGCAGGAGTTGCTCTTCTTTAATCCGAGATGTCTGAGGAGTACTTGCTTCTTCAGAAACAGTAAATAGACCCACCTCAATCTTTGAGTTCTTTGCAAGTTTCTGATTAACTCACTAAGTCTATCAACATCTCCGTCATCAAGCAATACTTGGAATTGCATGTAGTCTCGAATAGAGATCTGATGAAGACACAACCTTTGCAGTAAATTTATGGATGCCAGAGTTATGGACTGCTAGCATATGAAAGTGATGAAATGTGCTGTTGCAGTTCATGGATTGCAAGCATGTGAGAGAGTGACCCATAAGCCCTTTATGAAGATGGATCTCACACTTGTCAATGTTATGGAGTAGCGTGTGTCATTCTGATCTCTTTGTGTTAAGAGTTCTTGAGAGGAAGTTTTTTATTGATATAATAGATTCCTCTCTATTGTTGACATGTTCTGTCACATGGCCTTTTTTGCTGAAGATTTTTGTCACTTTTAATATCTTCAGCTGCATTGTCATTGTTTGGATGGATGGCTTCATAGGGATAGAGGTAAGACATTTAGTAGTTTTGCATGCTCATCTAATGTTAAAGTAATGTCTCCACTGTATGTACATAGTATGTCTTTTCCCAAGAAGAATGCTTCTAGGTACTCTGAATGAAGCCAGTCTTCTTGAAACACAAGATAAATATTGTCTATGTTTAAGTGCTCAAAAGATAAGATAGTGTTTCTCATCTCTTCAATCTTTGTAGTCAATTTGTCAATGGCTGACATCATGTCAGTCCAAAGTTTGGAACGTATTGCTAGAGCCACATTGACAAACTGTCTTGCTCTTAAGCAGAGTTTCATCAATGATAGCTTAGAATGTAGTTTGTTACCTTTGTGTCTCACTATTTTTGAGATCACACATTCAGTTCTAGCTCTGTGGACTACTTTTTGAATAACATTATCTTACTGTGTTGAGCATTAGAAGAGGTAATTACGACTCAGCATTTTTTTCTGTCTCACATGTATCGCTTAGGTGATGACAGTGCTGGATATAATGATTGTAATGTTTCTCTAGGAAGACTACTTGTGGTAGTTTTCTAAGAGGATGGTTTCTGTCTCTTTAGTTGTGTATGCATTTTTCTTTGTGTAATGTGGAGAGAAGACAGTTTCTGATGCTTCTGTTTGAAGCTTTACCTTTGTTCTTACATGGCATGATAGTGAACAACTAGTACAGCTTGCACTCCTCTATATGCTCTGGTTTTAATGACAGATGCCCACGATGAAGTTGATGAAGTATTTCTTTAATATGTTTGTTGGTTAAAGTCACCTAAGAAAAGTGAGAAAGCATATATTTAGTAGTAAATAACAGTAGGTACATGATAGGTAATCAAGAAATTGTTTGTTTGGAAATCAATACATAGTGTTAGTACTAATAATAAAACATTTGGCATACTTAACATTCTGTTGTTATGAATTTTTTGAGTATTGTATGCATAGTACTATTCAGTTAATATTACAGCTACTTGTCATATGGGCAAGGTTGATAAAGAAGATTATACCAGTACATCAAAATGTAACCCAAAGGTTTATAGTGTAATTGGCTGGCTAGCACCTTTCTGCTGTGGTGAATCCCATGATAACCAATGCAAATGGTGTCACCCACCAGCATTCCTCCCAAATCAAACTGACCCCTGAAACAAATACATTGAACCTGCCATCTTGAATCACTGCTAAGGTTAGCAATTGCCATGCCATTGGCCTGATTGCAACTGCTGGAGCATGGTAAAATAAAATAGCTGACAGTTTTATTTAATTTCTACTCACTAACAGTTCCTCTTCAAAACAAAAAAAAATCTAAAATGTTACAATCACACAGAACATGGCTAGTGTAGTGCAGCACACATGTGAGCATACATACTTAGTCTGCAGCTCCCTCACAAGTCATTGTCGTACCACCAACCTGTACTCCACAATCTAAGGACCTGATAGCAGCCCAAGAAACAAGCACACAAAGATTACTGTAAAAAACAGTAAGCTTCAAACAGTCGGTCTTTTCTGAAATATTCAGCAATGACCCACTTATTTCTCAATAAGCGGTGCACACGTTGATACACTACTGTCATGCTACCATTCTGTGTCTGAGATGCAATTGGTCTGCTGTATATGTAAAAATGCATCTCAGTTTGAAGCAAAGTATGACAGCAGTTTTTAAATTAACAGTGTGCACTGTGTTCCTTTGTGTCAGTGAACTATAAGGAACAATGGTGTTTTTTATTGAGAACTGGGATGGAATTATAACATGAGAATAATGGTTATTGGGTCTTGTAGTGCATGTATAGAAAGCTGCATAAGTTAAAATTGGTGAATTTGTATTTTTGTCATGAACAAAGAATTTGTCAATTCATAAGCGATCCTCACGGTCAAAGATAGTCACAAACAAACAATTTGTAGTTTCATGAACAAAGAACATATAAATCGTATGGAATTAGTGTTGAAGCTTGCTTATTTTGGTTTAATGACATGCAGAACTTGTGAAAAGTGAATAGACATATGTGACCATTGTGTGGTGGCATAGTATGTAAATAGTTGACTTCCATAGGTGTCACTATTTTTTAGTACAGTCACATGGTTTTCTTCTTGACCTAAGAATTTAAAGTCATGGTTCAAGTTTGCTATCAAACTGCTTAGCGATCAAAGATTTTACATGCTCATGGTCAAAGATCATAAAAAACAACACAGGAAGCATGTTAATGTTAATAAAACAAATAAGACAAGTATTTTTGTTAATTGTGGCTCATTTAAATGCTATGAGGGTTTCTGTAGTGTTTTGGTGTAGTTAATTATTGGGTTTGCACTGCAAAGAGATGTTTAACATAAAGTCTCGCATTATTCTAGCTATCAAAGATTTGTAAGCTCGCGGTGTATTTTGCAGTCAAAGTGAGTCGTGGTTTAAGATTTTGCTCTGTCGCGATCAAAGATGATAAGGATGCTGTGATTGTCTGAAAATGGATACAAAACAAAAAACATTATTCTTTTAGTTATGGGCTAATAATGCTAGGAGGTTTTATCTTGCTTGGATGTTTTTAAAAAATAGGTTTAGACAGTTAGATGCGATGTCCATCAGTCTCACGTTATTCTCATGATCAAAGATGTAGTAAGCTTCGCGATTAATCCTTGTGGTCAAACTGAGTCACGCGTTTAAGAATTTGCATGCTTGTGGTCAAAGATTGTAAAAGTGTGGGAATTATTTCAAAATTTGTTAAAATGATATAAAAACAGTTTTATGGTTATTTATTAATTTATTTAATGTTATTAGGGTCTGTTCTGGTTAAACAAAGTTAGGGAAGTATTTTTTAAGTGTGGAAGACTGTTAATGGCCAAAGCTTGCGCTGAGTCTCGCGATTAAGATTTTGCAGGGTTGCAATCGATGTTGGCTATCAATGTGAGTCACGGTCAAAGAAATTGCACACTCGTGAACTAAGAATATAGCTGGAGTTAGTCAAGTGAGTTTCCTGAACCAATAGAATTGAAGAATAACACTCTGGGGGCCATTTTAGATTGAGTGATTGAGAAGGAGACAGCACACAGCTAAAAATGTAAGTACTTCTGAAATAAGTAATAAGTTTGATGCAAATGGTTTTAAAAGTTTTAAAAGTTATTTAGCTGTATTTGTGGAAGTTAGGAACTACCGTGTGTGTTTTTATCACTGGTATTGGGAGGAACTGTTTAGTTTGGTTAGGCCATTTGTGGCCTTAACAGTTATTACGAAATATTTATGGCAGCATGGCCTGGGAAATTATCACACAGTTTAGCAATACATAAAGTTTTATATTTCTGTGTCACCAATGGATACTTTTGGAAAACTAATGGAAACTGGTATTTAACAGTGTGATTTGTACAAGTGACAAAAAAAATCCCATTTTGAACAGTTCTATGTTTATGCATTTTGTAATTTAGTCAGTCAAACTACTGGTTATTTTTCTAATAGTTACTTATTGTTCTTGTGATGTTTGTTGTGGCTCCAATCAGTCTTTGTTATTAACTGTTTTGGGGTTTTTTGGGTATCTCAGACTGGCTGATGTCTACAAGTTGATAGTGTGCTAAGGAGATATATTTTTACTCAGTGCTACTTTAGTTTGTGACAATTGCTAGCTGATCTAATAATAGTGGCAGTTCATTGTTACATTTGTTTGTGTTTAATTCGTTGTGGAATGCTGACTTGAAATCATATTGTGTGTTGCCAAGCTTTACCAGGTACTGATTTTGCACTTGTTATGGAGAAAGAGACTAATAAATATATTTAACTTAGGTAATTATGTCACAGTAGTCATAGTACAAATAATGTATCATTAAATTAAACTGGTTCTGAGACATGTGCAATGAAATTAGTATAGTACTATTGATTACAGTTGTTCACTATTTCTGTCACGTAGTAAGGAATGGTTCCACTCACCACTCAGGCAGCTGGCTCAGTAAGAGAGGAAATTGTTTGCTAGAACATTATGGCTAGTCACTTAGACCAATCAAAATTTGTGTTACTAGCAGTTATGAGGTGTACCAATCAGATGATTGTATTCTCCCCAAAACAAAATGTTTAATAAATATTATGCAATAGAAGACAGCTTATATGCATAGCTAGGACTCTATGCTAAATTAGCCAATCTGTGAAAATGTTGTTGTTTGTGATTCTTTGTCTGCTTTTATCTGGATGATGCAATAGAATAGTAGTCATTGTGGTGGTTCCACTTCTTAGTACTTGGTAGTCAGACAGACCCAATTTTGATATTTCTACATCTGTGTTATTAAGATTTGTTACTCAGTATGGCAGAAAATCTACAGTTACTGTACGGATAGTAAGATCAAGTTTGGTGAGAAGGGCAGCAGTGTTCAGTAGATGTAGTCATTTTGGGAATGATTTACAGCTACCTGGATGCTCTGTGTATTGGTTTGGTAAGGGTGGCATGAGATGGGCAGCTCATGTCTACCATATACCATTTATTGGATACACCCAGAACCAGACATACTCTTTACTCATCTTGAAGACAATGATTTGGGTTACAAAAGGGCTATTGATTTAATAGAGGCTGCACAGTCTGACTTACAGCAGCTTATCAGCATGTTGCCATTTTGAAAATTCTGTATTCAGATATTACACAGCGATGTGGTCTGGAAGGGTGAAGATTACTGTCCTGCACTTGAAAGATCACACAGGAAGGTTAATATACAAATATCTAGTTTCTCGTGCTATGGAATGCACACACTATTATCTCCCCAAATTATGTATTACAGGTATTTACTATTTTAAAAGATGGTGTGCATCTCTCTCTTACACTGACAATTACATTTTGTTGGGGACCTTCAACATGGTATCCTTACAGTTTTGTGATTGTGTGCCTGTAGGATGGTGATTCTAAAGTACATCACATTCACAGTGTTAAAAATGACTCTTTACAGCCAACAAAAAATGGTCAAAAATAGAACTGATCACGTACTGTACATTTGCTGTATGTATGTTAGATTGTGAGTCTCTGGGGTACATAATCTCAATTTTTAACTGCAGAGGCGATGTGAGGTGGTTATTGATGTATGAGTGGGATGTATATTATTGCTTGATATTGAATGTTTGTTTTTAGGTGGGTAGTATGATATTTTGTAAAGTGTGATTGTTATAAATGTTATGAGTTCTTAATTGTTTGTTGATATCCAGGGTGTCTCTTTTGTTATTGATAGATTCTGTAGTTGTTTTATGTTTTTATTGATTGTTTAGTATGACTTGTTATTGGGGGTGTATTATACAAGTATGAGTGAAATGTGGCATATGTTTCTCAGTATGAAGTAGAAGCAAGTCTGATTTGTGATGTGAGAAATATATCCTGTTGATGGAGTGTACTTATATGTTACTAGGGTATGTTGATTACTGATGTGAGTCATACTGTTTCTGTGATAGTGGAATTATTGGATCAGTACTGTGGTAGTAGTGTTACACTTTTGTGAATACAGCGTGTGCTTGCATTTACTGTTGATGATGTGCTAGTTAGTTTGAGTTGGGGAGCTGCGGGCCACACACTTTTGTTTTTTTTTGGGGGTTGGGACTGAAGCACACAACTCAAATAACCCAACAACTCATTGAAGACAGTAGCATAAGTTGCTTACACGCTAATAGCTTAGGGTCTGTTGCTGGTGCGATAGTCTACACTATAACCATGTTTCCTGTGTGTGAAATGTTTGTCTTTGTAAAGTTTTAACAACATTTTTATGCTTTTATTTACACAGGTACATAACAATCTATTTAAGTGTGTGGAGAGTCCACTGACTAGTAAGTATTTTGCTTTTTTGTTTTATGTCATTGTTGAATTCAATGTATTTTGTTATGCTACATTGTAAGTGGTGATTATTTTGGGAAGGTGTCTGGTAACAGGATAAATAGAAAATTATGTTAAGCAAATTGCAGGCATCATTTGTTTAACATGCAAGTGGACATAAATGATACTATGGAGAGTTTGTAACATATGTATTCTTAATACATATGGGCCCAGATATTAAAGTGCACCAGGCTATGGCGTGGCCTGGGCGCAGCACAACTGACTGCATAGGGGCGTGGATGGGCGATATTCAACGGAGCTATGCCATGGGTCAACATCATTGAATATTGCCCAGCCACCCACAGTGCACATGGCACAGTGGCAGTGCAATGCCGCAAAGTAGCTGGAAGTGGAGCAGGGGTTCACTTGTGGAAGTTCTGTTGCGATATGTTCAGCAATCATGATTTTCAAAGTGCACATATAAATGGGACAAAATATATGGAAGGTACAAATGGGGCCATTGCATGTCATATGGCCCATTTGGATGGAAGTGTACCGATTCCCATAACTTGTGCCTGGTGCCTTGCCAGGCAGCAGCTGTCGAGGGCGATGCACACTGCAGCACAGCAATGTTCCCCACAGCCTGATCACATGCAGTTGTAAAATAGTAATGTATCCAATATTTGTGGTGTTCCAGTGGGCCACTGTCTACCTGATCATGGGGATTCTGTGAATTAAACACAATCCAATATCTGTGGTGGTGCAGTGGACACTGTCTCTGTGATCAGGCTTCTGTAAATTGAAAAACAATCCAATATCATTGGTGGTCCAGTGGACCTCCTCCCACCCACCAACTGAGCCCCACCACCCTGCTGACCCCCCCACTGGTGAGTAGCGATTAGGCGCCTCCACCTGCCTGATGCCCACTGCTCTCAACTGATATCATCAGTATGCTGTACACACATTGGTACACAGCATGAGCCAATGGGTGTGCAGCCTGTCTCCTACTACACATTACAGATATGTGAATGGATCTATTTTATATCTGAAATGTGTAGTATGGTAATGGTGCATGCCGATTAGCTTTTATTGTGGACCAATGGGTGTGCAGCCCTACCAATGGTGTCAGGCGGTGGGGCATCAGCGGTGAGGAGCTGTCACCCGTCACTGACCGGGAGAGTGGGGCAGAGGGACTCAGTGGGTGGTGAGGATGGAGGTCCACTGGACCACCAGGGATGTTGATTATTATCATTTTACTTAAGCACGTGATTGGGTAGACAGTGGCCCACTGGACCACCAGGGATATTGGATTGTTTTTATTTTTTACGCCCATGACTGAGTAGGCAGCAGTCCAGTGGACCAACAGGGATATTGGATTGTGTTTTATTTTACAGAAGCCCTTGATCGGGCAGGCAGCATTGCAATGGACCATCAGGGAAATTGGATTGTGTTGTGTTTTATTTTACAGAAACCTGTCATCAGGCAAACAGCAGTCCACTGGAGCAACAGAGATATTGGATTCTTTATTGTTTTACTTAGGGATGTGATTGGGCTGTCAGTGGCCCACTGGACCAGCAGGGATATGGATTCCATTCTTAGATAGCAATCCCTGTGATTGGGCAGGGTGGTGAGGGTGCCACCATGGAGGTGCAGCCAGAGCTCAGGTGGCCACCCACAGGTGGTAGCTGTCATGTTGTGTGCTGCAATATGGCAGCTCACCTGTGGGAGGCTGGCTGTTGTTCCTTTTTCTCAATCAACTTTGTGTGGTGCAAGTAGGGGTTGTGGATGCATGGTTCAGCACATCCCAGGCTGAATATCGATATGTGCAGAGTATACATGGGCACAGGCCACATAGCTACACATGCATACATTGCTGATGTGCTCTGGTGCATCAGGATTTGTGGCAGGTGCAGCTCCCATTGCAATATCGTGCTGTGGTGCATCAGTGGGGTGAAGCAAGGTGCAACACTGTTGTGGCATGTGCTACCCTTGCAAGTATCTAGAAAATGATGTTATTATGGTTGTTAATGTTTTGAATGCTGTATAGTATGATTATTTTTGCCATTCCATGCCTGCATATTTTTCACATGTTTTAACTTATTTTGCAGCAGTTATGTGTATTTCATGATCATGCTTCTTTTGGAATCTGTAGGAGATAGTAGATGTATGTCTTTTAATAACAGAGTTATTGTTGCCTTACTTTATCAGTTATCACAAATATTTGTTTGTGATTGCAATACAATATAAATAGCACTGATGTAGAATAGTAGTATGTAATGTGCTATAGTTTGAATGTTTTTTGTTTCACAGAACTGCAATGCCAAAATCATGGAGTGACACAGAGGTGCTGGCCCTAGTTGAGGCTGTGAGGCAGCATGCCAACCCTACAGTTGTCATCGCGTGCAACTAACCTGAGCCTCACCCATACATGGGCCAAGGTAGGTGTTTGTTGACAATTAGCTTTCACATTTTCAACAGAGGTATACATGTGATAGATGACAATGGTATGGTCAGCTGTATTTGTTTAATATTTGTTGGATGTTCCTTAGATACTGTGAGTCAACAGTTGTATCATTCTGCTGTATGTACTGTAGATAAGATATATTTTCTTTTGTTAGAGTGGGGTTTGTGTGAAAACTACTTGTGGAGATTTTGACAGCAGAATTATAAAATGGTCAAAGGATTCCAAGTCATCTTAGCTTACTTTGGTGTGCAATAGATGTGTGTGATGAACATCTAAAACAATTACGCTCATCTAGGATGCACAGATACATGTAATAAGCACAATAAGACAGTGTAGAATGTGCATTGGACAGTTCCAATGCATGCATAGGAGACTAGGTGTACTAGGTCTGTGGCTTCATACCTCAGTATGAATGTGTATTTCTGCATTGGAACTGTCTAATGAACAGCCACTGTCTGTTATCGCTACACACAGGCATGGCAGCAGTGCTCTGCTGTGTAGGCAGATACCGAGACCTGTGTGTATCCTGATAAGTAGTTGTATTGGAAAGGATATTATCACATAAAACTGTTCAGTAGACTGTTGTGTGAGATGAGATTCTCGCTCTCTGTCTTTGGCTGCAGAGGAAGTAATGATGTTTGTTACTGTATTGTTGTATATAATAGTCAAAGATTGTTATCAATGTACTGTGATGCTTATCAATGTATCATATAGTATGGTGTTAATAATATTAATGTACGGCGTTAGCAATTGCTGTTCGGCTTAACGGTGCTCTACAGTCAGTGGTTGCATAGATTACTTGTGGTGGGGATGTGATATGTGTTTGTGAGTAGGTTATATAGTGTTGGAGTGAGTCAGTAGCCAGGTAGGGAGGGTAGTACTAGTTAAGCACTACATTTTTCCCAAGGATCTCATGCATAAGTTTAGGAGTACACTTTCTGTTCTGCTGCTAATACTGCATTCATAGTATGTGTTGGTAGGCTAAGCCCTGTCTTTGTAGATAGGAGAAGAAACATGACAACCTATTATTTACACTGTGGTATGAAACATTTAGAATAATTTGTTTTTATGATTTTTCAGATTAGTCGCACCTTGAGGGAGGCACAAGATAGAAATCTCCTGAAGAGTGTCAGAGGGAAGATCACCCGCCAGACATTTTCAAGGCAAAGTCTGCAGCGGGTGATATTCGCCAGAGTGTCCGGGAGTGGTACGACATAGCATTTGCCTTATGGAAGATGCAGGAACCAGAGTTTGATGATCGGCATTACACATGTAAGTGAATTTTGGTAGTGTTGTAATACAAATATTTGTTTGTAACTGAGAGGATTGTTTTTTCCTATATTTTAAGTGAGTATTGGCATTTATTATTTAACTGTTAGTGATATGTACTATAATAGTTATGTACAATTCATATTTTAGCAGAGGTGTGTAAGAATGATAGGTAAGCAGTTGTAACTTTACTAATATATTTGTGTTGATGTGATTTTTAGAAAAATAACATTACATGAAATCTTAGAAACTTGTAAATGATACTTTTCTGTTGGTGTTGCAGTATATGTAGTATTAAAGTATTGGATGTTTTGATGTTTACATATTGCAAAAACATTTTTTAAAGGTAGATGTCTCCTATTTGTGGATAGGATAGTGGTCATAATAACAGTGGTGTATAATGTGATTGACAGTATGTGTTTTCGGGTATGTTGATTATTAGGTTGCTAGCTGATGGTGCTGTTTGTATAAATCTTTTTTTTTTTTTTGTTATTCAGGTGACCAACTGTGGAACCTGCATCCTCCATCGGTCCAGCTTCAGCCACTCCCGGAAGGTGCAGCTTGAGGGGCTTCAGTTGAGCAACTACTTGTGCTCGACTCTACTGGTGAGTTATTATAATGTAGTGCTATCTGTATTCCTATTCATTAGAAAGTGCATTTTATTTCCTGGTACCCTTGCCAAGAGAAGATTAAGTGACAGTAGATGACCTGTAAATAAGAAGCACCATGTCAAGTTCTCCTTACAGATTCAAATATTCTTGAGCCCACCCTGCTTCCTCATTGGGCAAAAGCACCACATTGAAATTTAAACTTGCACCATTATTCTTTGTTTAGTTTAACAATAGATACTGTACTGGCAATAGTGTCTAAATGATTGCCAGATGCTAGAAAAAGTGTTCACCAGCCTCCATCAGGGTTACTGGCAGCACACTAAGCAAATAAAAAAGGTAGTCTCAAGAAAAGCAAAGCAAGCCATCACTGGTACACCATTCATACAAGTGCTTTAGCAGCATGTTTTTGAAACCAGAATATGTATGTTCCGTAGTTGTAATCACATGATTGCAGGAAATGGGCACATTATGGGCTTGCTGACTGCCTTAGGTTGCCAGCAGATGTTATCTCCACACAAATAAAAAGTACACAGTGCATAGTGAAGTGTCAGACACACTATCACTTTTGTCACAATTTCACCAGAAAAATATTTAAAGCACGTTTATTCTTTTTGCTCATTATCATTTATTGCTCACCCTCGATGAGGTAATTCATCCATTGACAAAAATCTAAACCTCTCTCTCAGCTGTGGAAAATTCCGGGACCTATGGAAACAGCCATCATGATACCATCTATAAAAGTGGGGATAAGATGAATCACTCAAATTATCACCCTATCTCCATACTGCCCCCACTCTCTAAGGCACTCGAGCATCGCTGCTGATCAACTTACCGACCACTTGATAAATACACTATACCTGTCCACGACAACATGGCTTCTGAAAGTACAGCACCACCATAGCCCTTCTTGAGTTCACTGGAGCTTTGCACAAATCCCTTGACAATGGCCTTCTCACAGGGGCCATTTTAGTTGACCTCTCAAGGCCTTTGATACAGTACACCATAGTCTACTAATACACCAACTACTGAATGCCGGGCTATCACCTGACTCTTCTCTCAGGTTTAAAAGCTACTTAGAAAACCAGTCACAGAGGTAAAAATTGTGGGCGCTCTTTCTGACACCCTGCCTTTTGCTCGGGTGTCCCATAGGATCCATACTGGGCCCCTCCTTTTAGCCTTTTCCAAACTCCCTCCCTTACCACTGTTCTGAGCAGATCATACTATATGCCGATGATGCGTTGCATTCTTCACTCACAAAGATCCTGCAACTCTTCAACACAACCTTCAACTTGGTTTCAGTTCTGTAGAGACATGGTTTCTAATCATAAACTGGTCCTCAATGACAAGAAAACCAAATCTATGCTGTTCTGCAGCTCTCATAACCCACACAAGCTACACCACTTGGCTAGCTCCACCACCTAGGGAACACTCTAGATCAGGTGGGTCCTTCAAATACTTAGGGATACAGCTTAACCCTTATCTCTCCTATGGACTTCATGTAGATAATGTAGCTAGAGCTGCTAATACATGGATTGGTCTCCTCTACAAACACAGACCACACCTCATGCCAGAAGCTTTGAAGGTTGCAGTCCTGAGCTCTGTGATCTCTGTAATAGACTATGGTCTCATCATTTATGGCTCAGCCACAACCACAACCCTTAGACGCCTCTCAACTGCCTTAAATAAGGCATGTCAGCTCATCACTGGTGCTCACCATCTCACCCACACATGTGACCTGTACACTCAGACTGGCTGGCTCCAACTATCAAACCACATAAAGTTTCTCACCTGCTCCATGGTGAAAAAATCTACCTTGGCCTTGCCTTCTCTGGGGTCTCAACTCTGTTACAACACCAATTAACAAATGGTGCCTTAGAAGATCCATGCTACAGCTACTGAAAGTCCCCACTGTCACACTTCACAGGGACAATGCTCTTTGCTTATCAAGTGCCACTTTGGTTCAGTGGCCTCAGCCCAACCATCTCCTCTGCCCCAACAACTGGTATGTTTAAAACTAGGCTCCGGGACTATCTCACTGCCAACAGCTACTGTGACTGCCTAACTTAACCTTGTTTCTCCACTCTTTTCCTGCTCTAGTGGTCCCCCTCCCTCCTCACTGGATTCTACCCTCACATCTTAGTATACCCAATGCTGCATTTTCACCCCTCCCACCCTTCCTACATTCCTTCTCCCCCTCCCTTCTTCCTTCTCCCTATGACTCTGGCCCTTCTTATCTGTTGTCTATTTTCTCTGACAAATGCTGCTGGCTGCCTTGTTACAATGCTACCCTTGAATTGTATTATCTGTACTCTGTTTGCAATGTCCACATTGTTGTAATGTCTGTCTTGATGTTCCCATAATTTGTATTCCTCTGACATGGAACCTTTGTAAAAGGGCCAAGGATCAAAAGTATTTGTAATCCTAGACTTGATAAATAAATAAAAATATTATTTGTTGCTTGTATCTAGTTTGTATACTGCTACAGAATATGTATTCATATTTGAGGCATCTGATTGAATGAAACAGTTACGTAGCTGGTAATCTATCAGATAATTGACAGGCGTGTGTGTGTGTGTGAACATTTACAGTGAATACTGTATAGTTGTTAAAGCATATTGTGATGGACTTATGAAGTGTTGTATCAGAAAACAGATATTTGACATGTTTTTAAAAGAAACAATTTTCTGTAACAGATATTGTTGTTCAAAGTGAGATATTTTCAAATACTATAATACATTCCAGCATGGTTGGCATGGTCAGTTGAGGTCCATCCACAGGCTATAAAATCATATTCCTGTAATGGTAGGTAGCATCACACTCCTGGGTGGTGCATATTGTACAGTAGCAGTTATATAGTCAGGTATGATTGATTATTACTTATTTAGTTGTTATGTCTAAACAGGTAGTCAGGGTGAAGTTTTCACTGTGTTATGTATGTAATGTATGCTTAGTCAGGAAGTGATATAGGAAGAAGTGTTACTGTATGTATTTAGTATTACTATAGGCATTCATGTGTGAAGTTTTTATCAGTGACAAACTGTAACACTTTGTGAATATGAGACAATATGATTACTCATAGGTGTAGATTATTAAATTTAGTATTCCAGTTAGTGGATCAAATGTGTGTTCTATGATTTAGTGGATCAGTAGATAGTATGCCACATCTGTAAATTGAGGATTTGAATAACTGATTCTTGTGATATGTATATTCATCTATGTAGATGTTGACATTGAGACATGAATGCTTATTTTGTTTTACTGTGTTTTCAGAGGATGAACCACCTACAGAGGGTGCTGCTGGAGGAAGACTCCACAGAGGGTATAGAAATTGTTGAGATTGAGCCCTCTGTGGAGGAGACAACAGGATCTCCAGCAGCAGGTCATCCTTTGTCACCTGCAGGTCCAGGTGGGCCTCCAGCTGAGGAACGTGAGTACTTGTTGTATATTTTGTGTTTTGATTATTGAAGATTAGTGTGAGGTGTATACAGTATTGATACTTTCAGACATAGTATGACTACAGTTACTTTATCTTACCACTTCAAAATGTTGTACCTTAACACAGTAACTTAGCATTGCAGGTTTATTATACTGTGGTAAGAGACAATGTTGGGTCTAATTTTCAATTATGCATCTCAGAATGGAGCTATGAAATAGTTGGATGGGAGTATCACATGATAGAATTGCATCTGGTGGAAGTATGCAGTGTTTAATCAGCATGTCTACCTTTATATATCAGGTAATAGTAATTGTTTTTATTTTCTTATCTATTGCGTATATGGAGAGGTGTGAATAAAGTAATAGGTTGGTTGTAAATGTATATTTAAAACATTTTCTTAAACAGAAGTCTACGTGCCATCATTAGTGTTTTGTATAAATAAATACAACAAAGGTTAGAGAATGGAGTTTGCCCTTTAAGTAGCAGACCAGGGTTGTCCTAGTGCACCTCCTTCCTTCGTTTAGGGAATGGTTTGTGCTCAGAGGGAGAAAGGAAGAGGAGGAGCCAGGGATGGGAACAATAGGCAGGTAGCAGGAAGGGAGGGAGGTAGGGAGGTACATAAGGACCAGCACAAGGGGCTCAGCCACTTTGCTGGAGTTTTTGATTACATCGGAATGGCAGCATATCAGATTGGCATTGTTTAGGAGGTTTTAGTTACGAAGGAAAAACAGAAGGCAAGGGCAATGAAAATGTTTTAAAAAGCAAAAGGAAAAGACAAAATGAATAGAAAAGGAGAGTAGTGGGTTGATATTTGGTTGCTGAGGAGGGCAAGTGATATGTGTGTAAAATGTTGCATGGAGAGAGAGAAGGGTTTGTGATTGCTGAAAGAAGGCAAAGAGGCAAGGGTAAAATGTAAGGTAAAAATGTTTTCGGGAAGATGAGAAGAACCAGGAGGAGGACAGCAAAAGGGGAGATCGGCAGGCTCGGCTGGTGAGGGAGTGTTGTTGTTGGATTTATAAAATATATACATTTATAATGTGTCAGGCTGGGACTGGCAGGGCTTTGCTCCGGGTGATACAGAGCACAAGGGCGCCAGGGAGTTGGGAGTCCATTTCCAGGTCGCGCTAAAAATAAAAAAAAAAAAAAATAAAAAAGATGTAAAAGAGGAGACCACTGGTGGAGGAGTGACGAGCTCGTGGCCCAGGAGGGAAGGAGTCGCAACCCAGCTTCTGTGGTGGTGTTGGGAAGAGAAGGTTAGAGTGCACCTGGAGGGAGGTGCACAAGTGTGTCGTAGGCCAAAGCCACGTGGTGTGATGTCACATGCCCGTGGTGCAAAGAGATCGCCCCACTACCTGGGCAAAGAGGAATTTTAATGTCATTGCCGCTGAAGTCCTGGCCTGGGGCAGGCACTTACGATGGCCTATCAAGGTGCTGGGGGCTGGCTGGCTCTTGCAAGGGTGAAACCGCATGGTGGGTGAATGGAGCCACGTGCACAAACTGCACATGCTGCATGGTGAAGGGCGATGGTGCCTACCACTGGAGGTGCTTCGAGTTCTGGGGAGACTGCCCCTGTTTCTAGTTAATTGGTTCATTAGGGGGCCTCATGGTGATGGGACCGCAGCGGCACATGCCAGCGTGGTGAAGAACAAACAGCGCCTACTGCTGGAGGTGCTCCGAGTTCGGAGTCTGCCCCTGTTCCAGTTGGTGGCTCATCGGGGGGCCTTGTGGTGATGGGAGAGGAGGCACGAAAGTGGGAGAAGCATAACCTCGTGGCATGGCATCACATGCCGTGTGGTGGAGCAGTGGGTGGCACCAGTCCTGGGGCCTTAGAAGATGGCCTTACAGGCAGAAGAGTAGGCCGTAAAGGGGTTTTGGAGCCTGGCAGGAGCTGATGAGGGGGTACACAGTTTTGTTGGGCCACAGCCATGCGGTGTGATGTCACACGCCGTGTGGCATGTTTTAGCGAGGCACCCCAGGGCCTGGGGTTATAGTGTTTTTCACCTCGCGATACAGTGAGGGTCCTGCATGGGTAAGTGGGGTTGGGACAGGCCATATGGGGTGAGGGTCTTTCAATTCTGTTCCGGTGTGTCGGCAGGTTTGCAGGAGGCTATGGAGGGGATAGTATAAGGAGCGAGGGCAACAAACAGGCGTGTGTAGGGTCACACGCCGGGGCATAAGCATGACTTGTGCGACTGTGGGGCAGGTGGGGGTTTGTCACAGCATCGGGGTTTGTCATTCATTCTGTAATTGCGGATGCTTAAATAATGGTGTTGCGTTCCTATAGTTGTTTTCACAGATGAGCATGGCTCCCAGAAAAGCAGGCCATCAAAGGGGCGCTTACAAGGCGATAATCGACCTGGCTGAGAAAGCTAACAAGATGTGGGAATTGATGAAGGGAGGAGCCGGGAGGTCCATGAGAAAAGGAAAGCGAGGGCTGAACAAGGCGGAAAAGGAAAAGGCTGGCAGAGGGTACACGGTCCCACTAAAGCGCCACCAGGGACATGGGGTCCGCCAAGCCGAGTGACCCCAGTACCCATGACCCCCGCTGACCTGGTGATGTTAGTACCCACCCCAGCAGAAAGGAGAGCCTCCAGCAGTTCAGGTGCACGATCCCAAAACAAGTCCAGCCTGCTAGCCCCGGCATCTCACCTCCATCTCCACCTCAATCAGCAGAAGAAACAAGGGGACCTTGTGGGGACTCCAGGCAGCCTTGGCCAGGAAAAGGTGGCAGGTAACACACCCAGTGCAGTGGGCGATAGCAAAAGATCATATGGGACAGATTGTGACAGCACTGGGGACAGGAGGGCTGGGGCAGATGGAAGATTAGGTCAGGAAAAGGGGCACCAGGGACACAGAAAAATAAGCCAGGGGAAGGGAGCAAGAGAGGTAGGCACGCCGGGATGAGGATAGTGAGCATGTACTGCTAGCCACAAAGGAAAGAATATGGAGGAGAATATGTGGATGTATTTGTGCTGGCAAGCCAGGAGGCAGTGGCAAGGTATAAGAAGCTGGAGATTATAGCTAAAGTAAGATGGCAGCTGCCATAGTCCTCTTAGGAAGAAAAGAGGATGACAAGCTGACAAAAGGGAAGACCTGGGATGGGTAGTTTTAGGTTTTTAAATTTTTTCGCCATCGTGCTGGAGAAGAAACTGGAGTTGGGCATCCCGCTCATTACCTACTCATTAATAATAAGGAAGGCAAAAGCAAAAGGCTGGGTAGGTTGGCTATATTACGATGAATATTTCCGTCAAAGGATGGCATCATTTGGGGATGTAGGTGGGACACCAAGCAGATGAACCTATGGATGGATTACGTGAAGGATCAGTCCACTTCAGAGGGTGGGTGGGAAGGAAGGGTTTTGACACAGCAGAGGAGTTGCTGGGCTTTAACAGGGCCATCTGCTCATGGCCTCAGTGTCATTTCGACATACCTGCTCAAGATGTGGAGGGGCACCCTGCTAGCAAATGCAGAATGGCAGGGGGTTTGGTGCACAGGGGTAAGGGGACAAGGAGCAGGTCAGCAGTTTTCAGGAGGATCCAGGAATTAAGGGCAAACTGGGAGCAGGGGAGGAGGGGCTGGGGAAATGGTAGGAGAGGGGGGCAAAGTCGATGAAAATGGGAGATTGGGCAGACGGGGGTGGGACGGAAAGGGAACAGGTGGACACCAAGGAGCAATTTAGTATGGCTAGGAGCCCCATCAACCTAGCGGCATGGACAGTCTGCCTGGAAAATATCTGGACGCTGACATGAGAAATGAATTTTAAATGGTTTTAGCACAGGTTTCTCCTTGCAGTTTAGGGGGCCCAGACAAGCAAGGGAAGCAAGCAACCTGGGGTCTGTAAAGGGAAAGAGGAGACATTGAGGGAGAAAGATTGAGAAAGAAAGGGCAGGGGCAGGGTCAAGGGTCTGTTCGAGACTCCTCCACTGGAGAACCTGTGGATATCACCTTTGGGCCTGGTACCCAAGAAACAAGAAGGTGAGTTCAGAATGATTCACCACCTATCTTATCGAAGGGAGTCAGTGAATGACTTTATCAGTGAGAAACATAACAGGGTGACATATGTAACCTGGAGGATGCGGTTTGGATAATCCGAGCAACAAGGGATGCTTGGATGGCAAAAACAGACATTGAATCTGCTTTCAGGCTGCTGCCAGTCAGAAGGGAAGATTGGGACCTATTGGGTTTTAAAATGAAGGGCAGTATTATTTCGACAAGGCAATGCCAATGGGATGCTCCACTGTGTGTGAAACGTTTGAGGCATTCAGCACATGTTGCAGTGGATTTTCCAGGAAAAAATGGGTTATAGGTCAGTCATCCATTACTTGGATGATTTTCTCCTCATTGGGGAAGGGAGACAGGAGACACAAAGGATGCTAAAGAATTTCAGGAATTATGCTGGGAGCTGGGAGTCCCATTGGCACCAGAAAAAACAGAGGGCCAGCCAAGGTCATGGAATTCCTGGGATAGAGATAGATGCCAAAAAGGAAGTTTTAGGTTACCTGGCGGAACGTAAAGAAGCTGAGGGAGCTAGTTCGGTGCATGCCAGCAGGAGACGGGTACAGCTAAGTCAGGTCCAGCAGGTACTAGGACACCTGAACTTTGCATGCAGGGCCATAGGACCGGTAGGGCATTCACAAGAAGACTGGCAAGAGCGACAGCAGGGATCACCAGCCGCATCACTGGGTGGATCTGAATCAAGGTGTGAAAGACAATTTTGGTATATGGGAGGAATTTTGAAAGGACTACAATGGGTGTTCGTTTGGCAGGAGGTGGTTGTACAACACAGATCTTGATCTCTACATGAATGCAGCAGGTGGGTCAGGCATAGGAGGTTATTTAAGGGGCAGATGGTTTGCTGAACCATGGCCGATCAGTTGGTAAAGGATGGAAAAGTGAGGATATAATGCTACTGGAGATCATGCCTATATGGGCATGTACCTTGGTGGGGAAGAATTATGGATCAGAAAGTGACATTTTGGTGTGACAATAGAGCGGTGGTACATGCACTAAATAACAGGGGAGCTAAGTCTGAGACTGTCACACAAGTAGTAATGACAGTTAGTTTTAAGGGCCCTGCAGCTGAACATGTCTTTCAGAGCAAAACACATAGAAGGGGTGCGTATATCTCTGGCTGACAGCCTTTCCATCTGCAGCTGGACCATTTCCGAAGCTGGCACCAGCAGTGGAAGAGCGAAACACCCATTCCAACAAACATCTGGGACGCTGGCAGGAAGGAGCAGAAATGTTGTTCCACAGCTCATGGGCCCCCGACTCTGAGGGCCTACGATGGGACCTGGAGGGTTTTCAGACGTTCAGGCAGAACACCAGATGGAGGTAAGTGGGCCACTCTCAGAGGAGCAGTTAGGTATGTTCACAGTGGAACAATGGAATAAAGGATGGCTCACACCACGATGGGGTGTATCTGGCAGGATCAGCATCATATGCAGCCTAAAGGCTGGAATGACCCTACTAAATCGATGCTTATCAGGAGAATGATGCAGGGATGGGGTAGGCTGAAGCGAGGACGGGGATAAGAGAAGTGCTAATAGGAGAGCAGTGCCTCAAAGTTAAAGAAGGTGTTGCCGTGGTACAGATCAGGGGAGAGCTACAGCTCTTTCACACAATCTATGTAGTCATGTTGGCAGGGGCGATGAGAGTAAGTGAAGTGGTAGGGCATGGAAGGAAGACATGGGAGGCGGGTGGAATGGGATGATGTGATTTGGGGACAAGTGAGATAAAAATCAGGTTAAAAAGTCAAAGATGGACCAAAAGGGCAGGGATGCATTATAACTCTCAGAGGGCGGTCAGAGACAGCTTTATGTTTCAGTACAGGCCCTGTGGGTTTTCACCGTAGGGCAGAGATTCAGTCAGGAAGTTATTTGTACATGGGGATGGAAACGAGTCACCAGCTATCAAATTACAGCGGTGCTTAAAAAGGCATGGGTTTTTGGGAGAAAACCCAGAGAACTATTCTTCCATTCGCTGGATAGGGCAGCTTCCAGTGGGCGGCAACAGGTGAGCCGGTGAAGGACATTTGGAAAAAGGGTGCTGGTGATCAACCAGTTATAAAAGATACATTAGAGATCTAA
Source organism: Neoceratodus forsteri (assembly GCA_016271365.2). Taxonomy (NCBI): domain Eukaryota; kingdom Metazoa; phylum Chordata; order Ceratodontiformes; family Ceratodontidae; genus Neoceratodus; species Neoceratodus forsteri. The sequence continues at coordinate 985,120,572 of CM057449.1, forward strand.
GTTAAAAAAGGAAAGAAAGAGGGGGAGGAGGAGGGGCGGATAATGAGGAGGAGGCACTAAGATGGTAGATAAGTTAACGATGTTCTTTGCACCCATAGGTAGAGGAAAGAGCACAGAAGTCTGGATTTGCAGCCATTCTTATATTTACTGGGCTGGTAAGAGAGCAGAGACAAGCTGGGGAAAACAATTATACCAGGATGCAAGGCAGTGTAGAGTGGTATGGCACAGCCTACAAGGGATGAGATGGCCCCAGCTTCTGCCCGCTTGAAGGAGCTCAGGAGACGCACGCCCAGTCCAGACCTAATTATTTTACACCTGGGGACAACGACCTGGCAGACAGACCTTGGGTGCACACATACTTGCAGATAAAGAAGGATCTAATGGTAATAAAGCAGTGGTGGCCTCAAGTAGGCCTGGCCTGATTGGATATGATACCACGAAGGGTATGGAGGTGGGAACACAGCCACAAGGTGGTGGAGAGAGCTAGGAGAAAAATGAATAGACGGGTGGGGACATTGATAAGGCAGATGGGGGACAGGTGATACTGGGGTGGAGGAATGGGTGGATGAATTCTACAGGGCAGACGGGTACACCTGTCAGACATAGCAACTGACATGTTCAATGCAGAAACAATGAGTTTCATAGAAGAATGGAGGAAACAGACAGAAGCAGTTAGATAAAAACAAAAGAAATGGAAGAAAGAAGAGAAGGGGAGGATGGTTTTGTGCACATAGGAATAGGGAGAGGCCCTGTTGGGGGGAAGCTAGTCATCCAGCTGAAGCTGGAGACTGGCTAGTGGGGAAAAAAGGATGGAGGATGGAAGAAAAAGGAATAACACAAGAGGAGGAAGAAGAGGAAGGAGAAAGCAGTCTCAGTTTTCACCGTTACCTAACAGCAAAGGAGAAGAAGGCACCCAGGTTTTGCCGGGGTGGATGATCAGAGAGATATATGGATGGGAATAAATGGACACTATGGCAATATGATAATAAAGATATGGAAATGGAATATGGATTTGTGAATATGAATAAATTAATTGCCAATCTGAGCACGACAACAAACAATGGTCTCTGTGTTTTGTGGGGGAAAAGGGGGAATCCGGGACAATGGAGTGCCTTTAAAGTAGACCAGGTTGTCTTGGTGCACCCTTCCTTCCTTTAGGGAATGGTTGTGCTCAGAGGGGAGGAAAAGGAAGGAGGAGCCGGGGATGGGGAAATGTTGAGGCAGCAGGAAGGAGGGAGGTAGGGGAGGTACATAAGGACCAGCACAAGGGGGATCAGCCACTTTTTGTTGAGTTTTGATCTCCACCCACCCTAACTAGATGGATTAGAGGGAGACGATCGAATTGGGGCTGTACTAAGGGTCTGTCATGGTGGAAGACAGACGCTGTCCAGTGGACTTTGGACTCTAAAGGTGGATGGCAGGTAATAAACAGGATGAAGGACTGCCAAAATTGAAGCGCAGATGATAGTAGAAGGCCTGCCAAGGTGGATGGCAGAAGAGGATTGATCAGGACTGCCAAGATGGAGGGCAGAGATAAGAGGAATATGGACTGCTAAGGTGGATGGCAGGAAGGGAAAAAGGAGGGAAAAAGGGGGATGGGAGGGGAAGAAAAGGAATAACACAAGAGGAGGAAGAAGAGGAAGGAGAAAGGTCTCGGTTTCACCGTTACCTAAAAGCAAAGGAGAAGAAGGCACCCAGGTTTTCATCTGGGGTGGATGATCAGAGAGAGATATGGATGGCAATACATGGACACTATGGCAATATGATAATAAAATATGGAAAATGGAATATGGATTTGTGAATATGAATAAATTAACTGCTAATCTGAGCACAACAACAAACAATGGTCTATGTGTTTTTGTGGGGAAAAGGGGAATATAGGACAATGTGCTAGAATTATGCATCGTGTTAATTGAGCGGTTAATGTTAAACTGTGTGGATTTGATTACATTTCATATGTGTTTTATCTCTGTCTATTGAAGAAGTTCAATACGCATACAATGGTGTGTGGGTAAGTAGATAGCTACACAGTAGTAAAAGTTTGTTCCTCTTCAGGGGTGAACTTTAGTGTATATGTTTATGTTTGTATCTTTGATATGTACTTAGGTTGTGAAAAGTGTCAGACACTGATGACTATGTGTTTATTATTGAATACATGCATCTGAAGGGTTTTAAGAGATGCAACAGCACTAAAGTGTTGGTAATTATCAAAGTGGTATGAGTTACTGTTTGAGACACTGAGTAAGAATGTCTCACTTGTGACATATCTCAGTGAGTTATAGTGAAATGCTCTTGGTACAGATCAGTTGGTTAAACTTTTACTTTAAGGTGTGGTAACAGAAACAGCATTTTGTTTTCCTCAAAAGTAAGGAGATTAATTGCAAAACTACATTAATGCAAGTTAGGGTTCTTTTGCAGCAAAAAGCAAGGAAGTTTGTTGTTTGGGTTTCCAACCTAACTCCAGCTCCACCCCAACCAACATGACCCAACACCCCCCCAAGCCCCCATTCCCACTGGCACACACACACACACAGGCAGAAAACATACACACACACACAAACAACACACAACTATGAGGGCAGTACAAGGAAATATAATCAATCACACAGACCCAATCTACGCAAACACATACACAGAGTGCAACATGTTCAGAGGAGGGTAAACAAAATGGTGCAGAGTGTCTTATATGCATGCACCACAAGTACTGTAAAATACATTAGTGTGATGCAATATTTACATTGAGCAGGTTCATCCCTACAATGAATGGCAACAGGTAGCCAGGGCAAATCCACCACTACACATGTGCCTCTCCCACCCCAGCATGCTACAAACCCCATGCACATCACAAACCCCATAGTGACCGCAGTTGCCAGGTTGGCATGAAGATCCCTACCATGCTCCCCTTGAACAGTGGCATTAGTGCCACCCAGAATAAAGAGACACACAGGATATAGGATCATGAAAATGTAATGTGTCATGATCATGTATACAGCAGCACATATCACCCAAGCCCATCAACAGACAGGGCCCCAAACTGCAATGGCAACAGAGGGTCTCAGCCATGCCCCTACTCCACATCCTCCTCCATGGAGTCTTCACTTAAGCCCCTCAGTGTGGAGTCAGTGCATCCTCACTCCACCAGGAACAGGCATTTTAGTGACCACAATATTCCGCAACAAGAGGAACATAGAGGACAGGGATGAGTAGGATGCACATGCAGAGCCAAAGATGAAAAGTGCAAACACATAGGTACCCACCTGCTCTAATCATGCACCTATGACGGCTCCAGCAAGGCCCACACCTCCCCATGTCATCCTCATAAAGGCATCCTTACTGACCACCATCCAGGAAAGGAAGTCCTGTACCATTAGTAGCCAGCATGCCTTCCAGGTCAAGCAACAGCCACTGTCCATTGGACTGCTCCTACCTTTGAGCACAAAATGACCTGGGCAGCTTTTGAAGTATAACAAAAATAAATCATGTACAATCACCATCACAGCAACCACATTGCGTATCATACATGCCCACCTCCACACCTCTCCATTTGCATGCACATTTCACCTGGCTCCTTGACCTTCCAGTTGGTGTCACCTCCTCAGAATCCTGGTAGGTCCTCTGTGACTTGTGCCACAGCTTAAAGGGTACTTCTCCACCCTCCTGACCTTTGGCACAGATACAGTAGTTGCTATACCTGTGGCCATCTTCCTTATGTGTATACAGTTGTGACCTGGCAGCACCTGTACACACAGGCCAGCAGAGGAGGCATACAATAAGTCCCAAAGGAAGACATGCTCTGTGACTGAAAGGCTGATAGGGCTGCGGTTCAGGTGCCTGGATCTGACAGGTGGCAGGATGATGCTTGGCCTAGGAAGGGCATGCAGAGTGTTCACGGCATGTGCCATGCTGCTAACATTTATGTGGGGCATTGGGTACCATTGCCATGGGACTGACAGAGGAATGGACCTCCAGGTGATGGGGGGTCCAGCCTGGGTCATGGTGCAGAGTCCCTGTCTGGTTGGGTGGCACATTATGCCCTCATGTGGGGGTTCCTTCCACTGTTAGTGGGGCCAGGCAGCTGAAGCACTGTGATGATGACCACCAGAGTGCCATTCTGGCAACTGGGGACCATCAGTGTTCATGCTCAGAGACACATGCGGATATTGTAGTGGTATAATGCAGGGGGTCAGTGGTAGTGTACTGTGTAGGGGTTATGGATGGTGTACTGTATCCCAGGTATGTGTATGTTATGTGTTTTAGTGACACTCTGTGTTAGTGGCGGGGTCACTGGCAGGTATCACATTTTTCTTTCCTGTTGCTGCCCTAGCCATGTTGATGACCATGTGCAAGATGCCAGGTCTTGTATGTTGCCTTGCCCACTTTGTATGGGGGGCTGTCCAGCCATGTGTCTGGTTTCTGTGGTGGTTAGCTGTCATCTTCCTCCTGGAGACCACTGGGATTGCTGAGTGTGGGGTGGACAGGGCCTCCAGGCGTGTCTCAGAGACACCACGGCCAGTGGGTGTGGAGTGCATCGGGGCCTCTGGGTGCACCTTAGGGACAGACGGTGTGATCTGGTTGATCCCAGCTACAGGTAGTCCATCAGTTTCTCCAGGACATCACAGACGTGATCTATTCTCTGCACACCTACTCAAACCCACAGTCAGCTCCTTCAGGGCCTCATTGTTCATGTGGTAAATTCCAGGTGGTGGCCTCCATACCCTGCTGAACTGGTGGCTTGAGGGACCCTCATCCTCACTATCACAGGGCTGTTGTGTTACCCCCGCCCACTTGTGGTCTACTGGCACCTAATGGTGGGTTGACCATCTATGTCTCATAGATGTCCAATGGCACTGGCAAGCCATGCTAGCTGGGCCACCTATATGTTGCTGGACAGCAGTGTTCATAGTGCCCTGCAGTCCATCATGGGGTGGCTGTCTGGGAAACAACTGTGGCATGGGTGCTGAACTGGTGGTGAGTTGGGGGTAGCTGTGGGATGGTTTCCAGCTCCTTCTCATCCACTTGTGTATCCTCCACAGTCTCTGTGCATGTGTTTTCTGTTACATACTCCCCATCTGCTGTGCCCATAGATTCACATGTTGCATCTGGGGCAAAGGAAAGTATGGCTGTTACAGGAGTGACAATGCTGAGGGAATATTTGGGTGTAATGTGGCCCACCTAATGTGTTATCTACCAGCACAATCCTCCAGTCCCTGGCTGTTAGTGTGGGACTCTGGAAGTTTGTAAGCCCATGGAGATGCAGCCTCCACGGTGGGGTTGTGCCCCATCTCAACATCAATCAGTGAAACAGAGTGGTTAGCATGCCCATTTTATTCTGGACAGCCCACCCCTTGTCCTCATATTGTGCTACATGCCTGGCTGTGTGTCCTTGCCTCCTACTCCTGTGCAGAGCCATCTTAGTGAGGGTGTCTGTCTGCCACCATTCTTTCTACAGGAGTTAGGCTGTGCCCTTGTGGGCAGCTCTCCACCCAAACTGATTTGCAACCTCTTGATGACTGCTAGCTTATGCTGACAGTCAGCTGGAGAGCATGCCACTTATGTTTTATGACTGAGAGTGTCTGTGCCTATGGACTGACTGCATTATTGAGACCTGTATGTCCAGCCATAGTAAGGATTTGGTTTGATCAGAGTCTTCAGGGACTCCTTCCCACTAGGACAGCATAGTGCTTGTGGAATATCTGAGACCATATCTGCCACCTGTCTGCTAGTACACATGAATATACAAAAGTTGCCAGCAGCAAAAGGCCATCCTAGTCTATCTAGGCTGCTTGAAATTGCAGCTAGCACCCTATTCAGCAGCTGCCCCAATCCCTCCCTTCCCTTTGTCCTTTCCCACCCCTTCTTGAAGCATTCCACTGTGTTACATGCCACCACCTCAGCTGGTAGTGCATTCCACTTTGCCACCACTCTCTCCTAAAGAAATGTCTCCTTACCTCCCTCCTGAATCTACTCCTCCAATCTCTTGTCATGGCCCCTAGTGTCTCTCCCCATCCTCCTCCTGAACGGACCTGTGTAGTAAAGGTGGTGGCCCATGTCCATTCACCACCATGTGTCTGGCATTTCCACTGCTCAGTATGGCCACAGTGTGTGCCATTGAGCCCAAGAAGTGGATCAGGTACCTCAGGAGTGCCCTGCTTTTCTCTGACACTGCTTGTTCACTGTCATCCAGCACTCTATTCACGTCTGCATGGGGCAACATCCATGACCATATATGGGGGTCAAGCGGCAAGGTCACATACTGTATGCTCACCTGGGACTGCTCTGCTTGGCTATGTATGTGTCTTTACACCATGCACAGGCCTCAGCCTGTTCTACATGCATGTTCATGCACAGTGTGTAGTTGGCCCTGCCTGAAAGATGTAGCTGCACCCACTACTATGATGCTTATAAGTGTATTTGATGCACATTAGTGCATAAGCCCCAATATGAGGGATATCTCATAACAAAAAAGAGCTGAATCAGCAGCATTCCATTATTAAGTATGCTAGTTCTTCTGAGTATGTCATTTTACATAATGAGCCAGGGTGAGGTAGTCAGAGTTCTGCCAATGACACTTGGATGTCAGTGACCTCAGGAAATGGTCACCACACCAGCATCATTCTGCCCCTGGCTCTGTTTGGATGTGGGAGACTTCAATAAATACACAAGAGAATGGTGCAATGATGCTCATGCAATTTGCATGCAGGATGCCATGCCCGAGTTCCATTTAGAGCTAAGTGTGATTTTCTTATTGGTATTACCTATAAATGTATCCAGCTAAAACATATAGAATAGTGGATGGGTGACCATCCACAACCAGGCTGTGTTTCCATTGAGGGAATAGATGGCATCATAGAGACCTCCAGAGTGAAGCTTGCAAGGTCTCCATGACGTCATCAACTCCTGAGATGGAAAAATGGTATAGTTGTGGATAGTCACCCATCCTTTCACTATTTTATATAGTATATGGTGAAATGTGTAAGGTGTAATTTCACAAGGTTCATACCTTGTGTTCAAGCTTCCGTATCATTCTTCGCTACATTCAGGCTCTCTCCACTCCTGTCCCCAAGATTGCAGTCCTCTTTGATGCAGTCTCACCTCCGAGTTACTGATTCTCCTTGCTGCAGTCCCCGCTGTGTCAGTAAAGAAAAGGAAAAGAAAACTGCAAATGGATAGTTTGGACACATGGAGCTAACCATAGAGTCCATGTCCAAACTGTGTTATGAACTGCTCACCTGACTGCTCACTAAGCAAGGATGCTGTTTTATCCTGAATTTTTTAATCAACTCTGTTTGGGCCAATCAAGTAGCAGCTCAAGGCAGAAAAGCTGTTGTACTATCGATGTGACTTCAGAACGATAGTACAACAACTTGTTTGACCTTTAAACTGTCCTACAACAAGATTTAGAAAGCCATCGGTTTCTGTGGAGAATAAACCCAAACCATATACTCTAAATGAATAGTTATGATAATTACAAAACCTATGTTTCTATATGAAGAAGGAGTATGTGAAGCACTGAAGGAATGCCAAACAAGCATAACTTGCAAAGAGATAAAGTAAACAAACTTGTTTTACAGGCTGCTCTGCTTAAAAGTGTATTAAACTGTTCAGAGACTTAAATGCATAAAGCGTCATGAAGATAAGTAGGATAAGTTTAATATGCACATAAGCATATTGATTAATAGCATTGTGTGTGTATATATTTACTAAAAACTTTGTTACCGTACCAGTTAGGGTAACTTAACACCACAAAAGTAGGGAAATGTGGTTTTCCAACCCTAACTTCCCACCCCACCCCAAGCAGCAAAAAAAAAAATCATTATGGTTTTGGTTGTCCTGAGTCTTGGCAAAACAGGGGTGTGGTCTTCATTGGATTTCACCTATCACCAGGTTCACTGGAAAATTGTGGAAAAAGTTACCCAAAATTGCAGAGCTTTTGCAAAAATTGTGGGAGTTCTACTATAGCCCCAAGTGCTTCACAATAGATCTTTTAATGTTTTCTGCAGTATGTATTAGTCAGTATAAACTACTAAATGAATGCACTACCACCTGCATATGTTTAAAACATAAAGAAAAGTTTATGTTCCTAACATGAATACTAAACTGGTAAGCTATCATAAGCATTGCCCATCTTCCAAAATTTTAAAACATCTGCCTCATAAAGTGCTAAATAGATTCTATAAAGTGAGCTACAGCAAATCAATATTAAATAAATCAAGAAGAAATAAATGTTTCCATTTCTGGATGTGGAAAAATGAAGCCTAATCAACAGCTGTTTACAGTGTTCTGCCAGCTGTTCATCCACTTTAGTACAAGAAAAAATAAGAAGATAGAATGGTAAATAATTGAGTTTTAGTAAAATGTCGTTAAGTGTTTAATGTTCATAATTTGCACTGTAGGTACTGTACACTATTTTGAAATTGCATATTTAAACATTAAATCTAGTGGTTATTGGAGTTGGCAGTTTAGCCTAAAGGCTAGAGTAACAAACTGGATGAATTTGGTACATTTAGCAGACCTGGGTTTGATTACCACAACCTCCACCTGCAAACTGTGTGACTCTGAACAAGTCACTTAACCTCCTCGTTGCCCTGAAAACAGGCACTTGTGTCTAGTGGGCCTTACCTGGTTACCAAAAATACCAATATATTTTACTGCATCAAACAGTAGTTAGGGTACCCTGTAATTTATCATTGTTTTACTCTGGTTGCAATGATTTTGTTTAGTTAAAGATAAATGTTCAGACACATTTTATGTGTTTTATAAGCTTGTTTTAGAATTTAGTCAGGTTTTATTGTAGTGTTTGCATATGAGCATCTAGGTGGTAGATTGCTAAGAGCAACATCACTGTGAACAACTAGCACATTCAAGTTTAGAATCGGCAAGGCCATCCAAAATCCTCAGCTGTTTGAATCAAAACTAGTCTGAATGAAAGTATGCTCACAAGGAAAAACCTGTACTACCACTTGCAAAAGGCTTCATACTGTACTTGCACCCCATTTAGGTGACTGAGATAATTTGAACCTTTTCTCCGTCTTTTTGTTTCAGTCTGTGTGGCAACAAATCATTTTTGATAGACTGCTTCAACACAAAACCAGCATTTGTCAATGTCGTATGTTGATTGCTTATATGTGCTGCTTAGGTATTTGGAAGTGAAAATACCATGCCTAAAAACTATCATACCCCCAAGACATCCACTGTCTTTCTGTTCATTATTCACAGAAGGGGGCAAGGACCACAACCGTATGTAGCGGTGCAAAGACGCGAAGAGGTGGACAATAGTCCATTCACAGGCAGAAGAATCCTGCAGAAGGTGAGTAAACTGAAGGTGGACAAAGTGATGGGACCAGATGGCATAGACCCAAGGATATGAAAAGAACTGTGAAGGGAAATAGCAGTACCTGTGGCAGCCATGTTCTCTGAGTCATTCAACAGAGGGTGGTATCAGAGAATGGAGGCACATGTGGTCCCTCTATAGAAATCCATCAGTAGGGAGGAGGCGGGAACTATAGGCCAGTCAGTCTCACTTCAGTAGTGGGAAGATCATGGAGACATTGGTTAAGGAAAGGATAGTGGGCACGAGAAGCCATCGGAGCCCAGGTCATGGGCAACATGGATTGACAGTGGGAGGTCATGTCAGACAAATCTGATTGATCTCTTTGGGTGACAAAGGAGTAAATCAAGGTAGGGAAGTAACAATGCACCCTTGATGTAAGCAAAGCGTTGACACTGTCCCACTTAGGAAGCTGATAAACTAGCTGAGTAGGGTGGGCATGGGGGGAAAGGGGTAAAGTGGGTTAGAAACTGGGTAAGAGACAGGAGGCAGAGAGTGGTGGTAAATGGGGTGCAGTCTGAGGAGAGGGGTGAGCAGTGGTGTCGAGGGATTGGCCTGAGCCAGTCCTGTTCAATGTCTTCATTAGTGACATTGCAGAAGGGTAAGGAATGGTCTGCCTGTTTGCAGATGACACCAAGATCTGTAACACAGTGGATACCCCAGAGGGTGAGAAATTGAGGAGGGACCTGGGAAGATTGAGAAATGGTCTGAGGACTGGCAGCCTAAACTGTTCTTCAAAAAGTGCAAAAGTCAGGACCTGGGAGACAGAAACCCTGGGGATAGGTGCAAAATGGTGGGGAGAGTTGGTGACAGTCACAAAAAGTAAAGGGCCCTGGACGTTCTTATCTCAGGTAACCTGAAAATGTCAAAGTGGTAAGGCAGCTGGAGGGCCAGTGACATGCTGGGGTGCATAGGCAGAGGTATCAGCAGCATAAGGAGGGAGGTAGTGATGCCATGATATAAAACCATGGGCAGGCTTCACATGGAGTACTGTGTGCAGTTCTGGAGGTCACACCTTTGTAAGGATATTAACAGGCTGGAGATGGTCTAGAGAAGGGCGAATGAGGATGGTACAGAGCTTGCAACACAAGACTTTGAGGAGAAATTAAGGGACCCCTATATGTACTCACTGGAAGAGAGGAGGAAAGAGGGATATGATAGAAACATTCAAGTACCTGAAGGGTATAAATAGAACTACTGAGAAGCAGGAGACAGCTGCTGTAGGGATATGTACCAGCTTCTGTGATATTCTCTTGTTCTTATAAATCTGTAATCTCCAGTATTTCAGAAACCACATGACCACATTGCCTTCTTTCGGCAATTTTATGCTGGTTGATGCCTGGTGTCAGATGGCAGACAGAGGAGCTCACCAGATTGTGTTGCCATTTGAAAAACTTCATAGAGCATTCTTTTACTGGTACATATTTTGGAAAGCTGGTGAAGGTCTCCAATTTTAATTATGATTTTATCTCCTTATGTCTGTCCCTTTGGTCCCCCCATCCCCACACCCCAACAGTCATCAGTGGCCACAGCTTCAGCCTTCTTCTTGCAAGATGGTGGGTAAGAAACATAGAAACATACACATTGCTGGCACATAAGGACCACTTGGGCTACCTAGTCTGCCCATTTTGCTAGCTGAGGATAAACTGAAGATTCTAGTTAATCAACAGCTTACTTCCTCCTACCCCTAGTAGAGTTGCTTTATGTCTGTCCAGTGAGCAGCTGCCTTCACAGTCCGTGGAGGTCTGACGACTTTCAGTGCCACTTATTGGTCATCTTCCAACACAGGCGAGGCACTGTCAGCCCTAAAGTAACTCAGAACAAGCAGGTTTCAAGTGGGAAGAAATGGATTGAGCAAGAATCAAGTACTCATTCAGATGCTGTGTCAATTTTAAGATCAGCATACTGGTGTGGACACTGCAAATTGAACCCCAGCTCTTTATGCAACCTTATGAAGAGTAAAGGCTTCTCAAAGTACTGGGGTTCTGTTTATGCAGTGTAAGTGGGATGCATCTAATTCAGTAATTTGCTGTACCTTACATGTGGATGTATGGTAGGCCCAACTTTTTAAACACTGCACCCAATCAATACATGATGCAATGAAACATAGAATTCATCATAAAAGGACCGCCTAGCCCACTCCAGTCTGCCAAGTGTTCTCTACCTACGTAACACCTGCCTGTATATGTTAGTGCATGTCTTATTCTGCCTGCCCATCAGGACTTCCTTGTGAATGAGCTTGCTAATGGATTTTTCCTGCAATGAACTTGAACCTGCTCTACATCCATGGGCCTATTGATCTCCATTGACCCCTCCTTCTCCTTGCTGTAATATACCCTTATGTTTATCCCATGCATGCTTAATGCCTCCTACCATTTTAGCTTCACCACTTCTCCTGGCAGTCTGGTCAAGGCATCTACCACCTTTCAGTAAAGAAATATTTCTGCACATCTATCCTGAATGCCCCCAGCTCTCATTGTATGTCTCTTGGTTTGGGTGCTCATTCTCATTTGAGGGGAACTCCCCAACTGTACCCTCTTTGCCCCTGTGAGGTTCTCTTGTAGGTCTTCATCATCTCACCTTATGGCCTCCACTCTTCCAGAGCGTCATGTTGAGATTCTTCAGCCTTTCCTTGTAGGGATTCTCTGAAAATGCTGAACCATTTTAGTTGCCCTCCTGTCAAAAACTCCACCATATGTCCTTTCTGGAAGTGTGGACTGTAAACTGGACACAGTACTCAGCTGTGGTATACCAGGGAGTGATACAATGGCAGCACAACATCCATCATCCTCCTAATGGAGATGCCAGTCCTTATGCACACCAGAATTCATTTTCCCTGCCCATAGCCTTGTCACACTGTACTGCATCTTGAGGTCCTTTGATATAATAACATCAAGGACCCTTTCATGTCTAGTGAGTATCAATACTCCCACTATCCTATACATACCATTGGGGTTCCTGTGTCTAGGTGTACATGATTTTTACACTTGTTGGCATTGAGACCCCAAGTAAGTAAGAAAATGGAATTAATTTGAATGAATTGCTGGGCTTTTAAACAGCTTTTGGGGGTGTGTAAGGTGTGAGTTTGGAGGGATTCTTGTACCAGCAGTACCTCCAAGAATGCCACCGACTCCTGCACCCCTCACACTGCCTGCCCGGGCATCAGACCTCCCCTCACTACTTCACAGTGTCCCCCAAGTCGTTTGTACCCACATGCAACAGTAAATGAAGTTTCTCTGCCCCTTGCTGCATGCTTGAGCAGTGCCTGCCCTGCCCCTCCTGCACTCAACCTGGGACAGCTTCAATCCAAATATGGGTGTGCCTTTCCTTCTTTCCACCCCATCTCATCCATTTCAATATAGAATCTCCAGGATGAATACCTGGCTCCTTTTCACCTTTCCCATCTAATGCCCCTTCCACCACCTCAGTATTCTGTTCTTCCTGTTCCTTACCCCCACCAACTGCACCCTCTGTGACTTATATATCTGTCCCCTACTTCCACCTCACCCTCTTTCTCTGCTTGATTACTCCCATCCACCTTGAACCCCTTCCCAGCCAGACTACTTCCTATTGGGCTTCCCATGTCAGCACCTCCTCCCTGTTGATTTTCAACCCATCTCCTATCCCCGCTGTTGTTGATTTAGAGCCCCATTCCCTTCCACCCCTTTAGTGGTGCCCTCACATCCTTTCCCTTCCCATAGCCTCTTCCTTCAGTCACCACCCTCCTTCCTTACTAGCCCCTTCTACCTTTTGTCCTTGCTATCTCTTCCTCTACCTGTTGCCATCCCTCTCATGCCCACTTCCCCCTTCAATATGTTCCTGCTCCTCTCTGTCCCATAGCAGAGGTTCAAATCTATTCATAATCGATACCTGTTCTACATCTCTTCCTCCATCGGTTCCCCCTCCTACTTGTTCCCTTCTGTGCCAACCCTTTTGCCTCCTACCCAGACCATCTGCTCTCTCTCTCCTTGTACTCCTCATGGTATCTTCCTCCTCCATTAGGAGGCAGCCCGGACTCACCTCAGGCACCCCTCCCTTCTCCTCTCTTTCCTGCTAGTGCCTTTGATACTGGGGTCCGTTTCAGTCCTAGCTATTCTTCCTCTGCCCCTTTGCCATTCCCTGTTCCCCCTCATGATGCCCATCATACTCATCTGCCCTGCCACTTACACTCCTCCCTAACCTCCACGGTTCCCTCCCTCAAACTAATGATCATCTTCAGACCATACACCCCAATCCTTCAAGCCCAGTCCAGGATCATGGCACCCTCACCTGCACCCCTCCAGCCTTCCAAAGATGCCTGCCCTAGTGACATGTGGCACCTGCCCCATTGTGGCTCCCTTCTTATGGTAGGGGCTCTTACTCCCAGGTTCTGTATCCTACTAGAACTGTTAGGGCCCCTATTACTCAAATTCCTGTCCCCCAACACTAGTCCCCTACTGACCCCTTGCCGATGAGGGTAATTCAGGCTCAAATGTCATCTTTTAGACACTGTCTTACTGTAGCAATCCTAAAGCCTCCTTGTCCCATTTTCTCCCTCAGCTACCATACTTTTTGTTCTCGCTCTCATATAGTTTCACTTAGCCCAGATAGAAATCTTATTGCACTCAAGTATTACTCAGTTCAGTCGAGAAAAACAGAACAAATAAATATGTATTATTACAGCAGTCATAACAGTGTAGCTCAGTACTTAGCTCAGTTAGAGAAAGAAACAGAAGAAGTAAATCTGTATTATTACGGCAATCCTAAAGCATCCAATCATTGCTTTGTCTCCACTCCAGAGACCCTGCTGTAATCCAAGACCACTGAGGATACTGGGCAGGAGGGTGAGTAAGTGTAAAGTCCTGCAGAGCTCCTTTGAGCTCCTCCCTTCCCACTGCTCATTCTGTTTTCCCGATGCTTGCAGGCTTTTTATTGGGCTCCTGAATGAAAATATTACAAATTTGTGAAGTTACTAGGGTGCGGAAACAGTTCAATGCATGCTTGTAACACAGTCGTTTTATGGACTTTTGTCACCAGATTTTCAACATAAGGATTTTAGGACCTCTGCTCATAAACAGAGTCACTATCATTTTCTTAATCTGACAGTCATTTTATGGACTTTCGTCACCAAATTTTCAACATAGGGATTTTAGGACCTCTGCTCATGAACAGTGTCACTGTCATTTTCTTAATCTGTCCCAAACACTGATTTTCCACAGTGACCGTGCCATTCTGTGCGAAGTGTGAAAACATATTTCCAGCCAGGATGTGAAAAATGTCAGCTGTACTGTTCATAAGGAGGTGTGGAAAACGCAAGTGTTGAAAATCTGGAATGAAAATATTACTGATTTGCGGTTACAAAGGTGCATGGAAACTGCATAACGTGACACTGTAACACAGTCATTTTACAGGACTTTCATCACAAAATTTCAACATAGGCATTTTAGGTCCCCTGCTCATGAACAGTGTTACTGTGGTTTTCTTACTGTGTCTCAAACACTGATTTCCCACAGCGACTGCACTATTCTCGCCAGAAGTGCAAAATGCATTTCGACCAGGATGTGAAAATGACAGTTGTACTGTTCATAAGGAGGTATGGGTGTATCCAGTCATTGTTTTGTCTCCACTCCAGAGACCCTGCTGTAATATAGGACCACACTGGACACTGGGTGGGAGGGTGGGCAACTCTAAAGTTCCAGCACAGTTCCATTGAGCTCACTCACTCCCCTCTCTCACTTGCTCATTCTATTTCTCCCGACACTGCAGGCTGCCATTTTGTACTAGGCTCCTGCTTGTGTTGGTGCCTTTTCTGCCCACAAAGAAATCTGCAGCAGTCCTGACACAGCTCCGTTGAGCTCACTCACTCCTCCTCTCTCATTCACTCGTTCTGTCTCTCCCACGCTGCAGGCTGCCCTTTGTACTGGGGTCCTGCCTCCATTGGTGCCTCTTTCTGCCCACAAAGAAATCTGCAGCAGTCCCAACAGAGCTCCATTGGGCTCGCTCACTCCCCTCTCTCAGTAGCTCATTTGTTTCTCCTGGTGCTGCAGGCTGCCCTTTTGTACTGGGCACCTGCCTGCATTGGCACCTTTCTGCCCTCAAAGAAATCTGCAGCACTCCTGACGGAGCTAATTTGAGCTCGGTCCACTCCCCCTCTCACTGCTCGATCTTAATCTGTCCCAAACACTGATTTCCCACAGTGACGTGCTATTCTGCAACAGTAGTGCAAAAACATATTTTGGCCAGGATGTGAAAATGACAGCTGTACTGTTCATAAGGAGGTGTGAAAAAATCCCAGTGTTGAAAATGTGGTGTGAAAATATTATAAATTTGTGAAGTTACAAGTGTGTGTAGAAACAGCTCAACACATGCTTGTAACAGTCATTTTATGGACTTTCTATCACTAAATTTTCAACATAGGGATTTTAGGATCTCTGCTCATGAACAGTGTCACTGTCATTTTCTTAATCTGTCCCAAACACTGATTTCACAGCGACCGCGCTATTCTGTGCCGGAAGTAGAAACACATTTTGGCCAGGATGGGAAAATGACAGCTGTACTGTTCATAAGTAGGTGTGAAAAAATGCCAATATTGAAATTCTGGCAGCAAAATATTGCAAATTCATGAAATTATGAGCGTGTAGCAACAATACCACTCATAAAACAGTAATTTAGAGATTTTTCCACCAAATTTGCAATGTAGTCTTTTGACAGGCCACCTCATGAACACTGGCACTGTCATTTCACTAATCAGTCTCAAAAGGTGATTTCACACAATAACCACAAAACCACCTTTTGGGGCTTAATAACACCATGACAGTGTCTGAATTCATGAGGAGGGTTCCAAAACCCCACTTTGAAAATTTGTGCCAAAATTCCAAAAATGCCTTAGATATGCACCAAAGTTGAAAAGCCCTATTTATGCTATTATACAGCTTACTGGCATTTCTTCAGTTTGTGGTCATCTTTGAAGAGTGCAGATGTGTTCCCGGTCCACGAAGGTGTCGCGCCAACTCAGAGGTAAGTATGGGGTGAGGGGGGTATGGGGAGGTGGGGTATGCAGTGGGAGCATGCAGGTTTGGGGAGGGTCTCAGATGGCAAGGACCATTTTCATGGTTAGAAAAAGAGTCCATGGGATGTTTTTCTTTTTGCAGGTACTTTTGGCATGCTGGGTGGGCTCCCAGGTGCCACCTGCAGGTTTTCAGGTGAGGGTGACTGGAGCAGATGGGGATTGAGCACCCTCATTGGCACATACTGGTCTGGGGGTCTTATGAGCTGAGGTGGATTGGGGCACCCCTTGGCACAGAAGAACTTGGGGGAGCATGTCAATGGGGGATTGAGCAGCCTCATCAGCAAAGAACCAGGGGAGGGGACATGATGCCCATGGGGATTGGGCACCCCTCAGCAAACAACACAAACCAATGAGGACTGGGCTCCTGTTGACAAACTGGTCAGGAATGCAAGGGAGCCCTGCAATGACAGGTCACTCCCTCATTGCAGTGGATGACACTGCAATGATGAAGCGATCCTGAATGCAGTGGCTGAAACTTTCAAGTGTCAGGCACACTGGCTGAACTAGTGTCAGCAGCAGCATGTTGCAGCATTGGAGAAAGTAGGCCAATCCTTAAAGGCAGTGGGGACATTGGCCACAACAGTGCCATGCCTCTACAACCTACTTCTGGAGCAAGCTGCTGCAACATGTTTCTTTCACATCGCGAATCAACATAACAAATGGTAAGTGTTTAAGTGTACTTATGCTTGGCCAGTGGATTTTGAAACCAAACAAGATGAGGATTTAAAGGAAAGCAATGTACATAAAACCCTTGCCCTACCTTGCAAGGCATTGTTTCTGCCAAGTCTGCATACAAAATTGCCAATATATTTGAGATTATTTTATTTAAAATGTTAATACTTTTACACAGTTCAATGTAAAATTCCAAAATTGTGGAACATGTCAGTTTTTGCAGAGAATGGTGAAAATTGCAGATTCCACAAAACAAATTGATGGTGCAATTTTCCAGTGGCCCTGCCTATTGCTCACCTTATTCTTATATACTATTTAAACATACAGAACTTGTGTCTCCCCACATATTGCCAGCAATCTGTGGACCCTGCCTGAAGAAAACTGATCACATCTGACTGTATTTGCTCACAGAATGGTGTGAACGGGTTGAAAACCCCAAGAAAGACACCACCCCTGATTCACCAAAGCTCAGGACAGCCAAAACCATAAAGTTTTTTTTCTTTTGCTGTGTGAGGAAGTGGAAGATAGGGTTGAAATCCTAACACCACATTTTCCTATTTTGTGGCATTAGTTACCCTAACTAGTACATTAACAAAGTTAAAGAATGTCCTTTCTTTTGAGACAGTGGAATCATATCCTTATTCACACAGATCCCTTCAGGACAGCCATGTACACAAATGCCCACAGTCTGGGAAACAAAATCTCAGACCTTGCAGTCTTGATGGCAGAAGTAGACATGGACATAGGCCAATCACAAGACATGGTGCACTGGAAACCATGACTGGGAGGTAAAATGTACCAGGTATGCACTACACAGGAGAGATAGGAGGGTAAAAGAGGGATGGGTGGCCCCTACATCAGAGAAGGCATTAAGGTGACAGCAGTGCAGGATAGATGGGGAGGCTGAGGCACTGTGGGTCACCCTTGAGACAGGCAATGGTACAGAAATTCACACAGGGTGATCTACAAGCCACTGGCACAGCCAGAGAGGAGGTAGATGGAAAAATAGTAGAGGAAATACCATGAAATGGCAGCAAAGGGGGAAGTACTGCTGCTGGGTGATTTCAACATGCCAGATGTGAACTGGACCATCCCAGCAACTGCCTAAGCCAGGAGCCAAGACATCATAGAATCCCTGCAGAAGGCAGACCCTCTGGCAGTTGGTGAAGGACCCTGGGACAAGGCAATTCTGGACCTTACTGACCAGTTGAGACAGAATCAAGGAAGTCAGGGTGGATGAGAACCTAGGGTTCCAGTGATCCCCATACTGTGTGGTTTACCATTAATTCAGTATCACAGGAGAGTCACATGAAGATGAGGATCATGGATTTCAGGAGGGCAGACTTTGAAAGAATGGAAAGAGAGTTAAAGAAGCCCTGGCAAGAAGGGAACCAAGAGGAGGGCTGAGAAACAGTGGGTACACTTTAAGGAAGTCACAGTGAGGTGACAAAATCATTGCATTAGACTGAGTAAAAGGGAACAAGAAGGAACAAACCACTATGGTTCAAAAAATAAGGCGGCAAAGAAACTGAGGGACAAAAAGGGGCTTTTAGAAAATACAAGAAGACTCATAAGGATTAGTATAGGGAGGTATACCTAGAGAGACAGATGGAGGCAGGAAAGCTGTTAGGGCGTGAGGCAGAAACAGAGGAGAGGTGAGCATAGAAGATAAGAAGGCAGACAAGACATTTTATAGATACATTAGTAATACAAGGAAAGGCCAGGAAGGGATTATAAGGCAGAGAGGGTGGAGGGTTAGTGGAAGGGTGTGTGTAGAGGAGACATGGAAAAAATCAGTACTGAATGAATACTTCTGTCCAGTATTTACAGTGGAGGGGAGGACACTGGACCACAACTTGGCATTAGAAACGGGGGGGAGGGAGGTAAACACCATTCCCTTTACAAAAGAGAGAGTCCTGGAGGAACTCACTAAACTGAGGGTGGACAAAGTGATGAGACCAGATGACATACACCCCAGAATATTAAAGGAATTATGGACAGTGCTAGGAGCACCACTGGTGGCCCTGTTTAGTGAGTCACCAATAAAGGGGTGTATCCCAGAGGACTAGAAGTTGGCAAATATAGTCCCTATCTCACAAGAGTGTGGCAGGAGGAGGCAGGGAAACCATAGGCCAGTCAGTCTCACCTCACTTGTTGGCAAGATCATGGAGGCGCTGCTTAAGGAAAGGACTGTGGAGCACCTAGTAACCATGGGAGCACAGGATCTGAGACAGCATGGATTCATGGCATGAAGGTCATGTTGAACAAATCTGATAGACATATTTGATTGAGTGATGAAGAAGGTGGCTCTAGGAGGAGTGGTGGATATCACCTACTTTGATTTTAGCAAGGCCTTTGACACTGTACCACACAGAAGACTGGTTAACAAGCTAGGTAGCCTGGGGGTGGCCGCAAAGTGAAAAACTGGGCTAATAACTGGTTGAGTAATAGGAAGCAGAAGGTGGTTGTGAATGGGATCAAATCCAAGGAAAGGAGGTGACCATTATGGTGCCCCAGTGATCAGTCCTGGGGCCAATCCTTTTAATGTCTTTGTCATTGACATTGCTGAAGGGCTAGAGGGGAAGGTCTGTCTATTTGCAGATGACACAAAGATCTACAAAAGACTAGACACTCTGTAGGGGTAGATAGAATGAGGAGAGATCTGGGTAGGTTGGGAAGATGGTCCAAAGTGTGTTAATTAAAATTCAATGCAAAGAAGTGCAACATCATGCACCTGGGGCAAAGAAACCCTGCAGAGACCTTATACTCATGGAGTAGGCACAAGGAATGTGGTGCTACTATGCTTAGTAGAATCAAGTAGAAACACAATAAAGCAGAGCACTCACAACCTTAAACATTTACAAGGGCACCAGTCTCATAGAAAATAAATACTTATTTACATAAAACAACAAAATGAAGGCAACAGCCTGACACGAGTTCCATGCTCCACCATCCTTATTAAAGGCTAACTTCATTTCAAACAGTGGCCTTTGTTGTTTTGTTTTTGTTGTTTTATTTATTTATACTGATAGGACCATGGGCCAAAATTGACCCATTTTCATGGGCGTATCATTTTCAATAACAATTAAGTACAATATATAAATACATACATCTAACAAATACAATTAACAAAATACACATTCCAATACATATAAATATATCATAGCATCATCATTCAAAATTCAAAACATTTACATTTGCACTCAGAAAAGAGATACCCTTTCAACCTATGCCCTAAAAGAGCAAAATAAAATGTTCACACAATTGAAAACAGGCTGTATTTTATTAAAAAGGTAGGTAACATGTAAGGTAATGCCTTTTTTCTAGGGAAGTACGCATTCTTGGAATGCAAAGAAAAATTATCTGTTGACTGTGTTTTAACACTAGAGTTCTGTTATTTAAAAATTAAGAAAAACAGTCAGGGGACTCTGTTAAGCAGTACCTTTTTGCTTATACCCAATTGGATTTATATCTTCCGACAGAGAATCGCATGGTCTAAAAGATTACAATGATGGACCCTTGGTGGATATTTTACTACAAATCCAGCAACTGAGTAAGGTCACACTTTCACCTTGAATAGCAACCCTCCTTGCATTATAATAAACAAGACCCCATAATCAATTAACAGCAGCAAGAAACTTTAGGCCAACAAAAATCGTAGAATCAGTAAGTAAAGGAGATAACCTATATAAAGCCCCAAACTGCTGGTGAGTTGCCTTCACCATATTAAGTATATGAGGTTCATAGAAGAGACCATCATCCATCAACAAACCCAAAAACTTAAATTGTTTAACTTGTTCAATCGATGTACCAGAAATAATGTATAATGATAATAAAGGATCCAAGTTCAATCTTTATTTTTCTTCATTTAAAACCAATCCATAGTATCTAAACCAATTCTGTACTTCCAAAATCATCAGCTAAATCTTTCTGAACTTTTTCAAAATGAGAACCACTTCAGAGGACCACTGCATCATCAGCATATAAAACAAATTGAGATCTGGTGCATACAGAAGGAAGATCACCGTGATGGCATGCAAAAAGCACCTCATGATAGGTGATAAACTTTGCCATAGCCATTTTGCAGAAAATACATCTGGCAGATTTATTCCAAGGAGTGTTGGATGTTTTCCCTGTAGAAACTGTAATTGTTGCACATATATTTACAAGGGAAAGAATTCATGGACCAGAATTCAGGATGTGCTTTTGAAATTAGACAGTTAATTACCTGTGACTGAATGGGAATTATTTATTTAGCTATTTGCAAATGCAAAGCTTTTATATAGGAAAAACAGTGAGAAGTTTAAAGACTAGAGTCAAGGAACATTAGAGCAATAGAAAAAAGATGCATCCTATGCTACAGCTGCACATATAATGAATTTCAGAAACAAAATGAACACGAGTTTCAATTTATGGGAATAGATAAAGTATCCAACCTAGAGGGGTAATTTTAATGATTTATTACTCTCTAGAGAAGCGTTCTGGATTATTAATTTGAATGCAACAAAAATGGGGACTGAACTTTGGGTTTGAGTTAAAACCATTTTAAAGAAGAAGGAATAAATAATTAGGTTTGCCAGCTGTTTATCATTCTTTTCAATGCATGTCTCTAGGCTGTGAGTGGTTATGGCTACAGTTTGATACCTTCAGTTTTTGTCCAAATTTTGTGGTATCTGTACATGTTTAGTAATGTCTCCTGAGCTTGCACTATTATGGCATATTATTTGTCTGTGATTCCTTTGTTCTTTCCCTTGCCTAGTTTTTATTTCCCCTTTTCCTCTTCCTTCCCTCCACCTCTCCCTCTTTTTTGTATATGTTGAGATCAGGTTCTTTTTATGAATATCAAATCTTTGTATATAATTATCAGGTCTCCTTTTTATGATATAAGCATGTTTTTAGAAGTGGTTTGGTTGATTTTTTTGTATATATATAGGATTGTGTGTCATGATACTAAACAAACCAATGAGATGGCAATATATATGATGACATCATTGTGACATTTTATAAAGGTGTATTTAAAGGCCACTGCTTGAAATGAAGTTAGCCTTTGATAAAGGATGGTGGAGCATCCGAAATGCATCAGGCTGTTGCCTCCATTTTATTGTTTTATGTAAATAAAAAGTATTTATTTTCTATGAGACTGGTGCCCTTGTAAAATTTTGGAAGTGTGAGTGTTCTGCTTTTGTGTGTTTCTACTAAACCCTGCAGAGTTACAGCATGAAGGAGAGTTGCTGGCAGATATAAGGGAACAAAGGGATCTAGGGATAATCATCTCAGATGGCTAAAGGTGGCCAAACAGTGTAACAAGGCTGTGAGAGGGCCAGTGGGATGTTGTGATATATAGGAAGGGTATCACCAGCAGAAGAATGAGGTGGTGATGCCATCAGCTGACAAAATGCTGGTGAGGTTTCATCTGGAGTACAGTGTTCAGTTTTGGAGACCACATATTTGCAGGCAAGGAAAGGGTGAGCCAATCCAGAAGGGGTGACAAAGATGGCGAGGTTTCCATCAGAAGACATGTGGAGATAGATTAAAAGACCTCAATATGTATACACTGGAGGAGAGGAGGAGCAGGGGGACATGACTGAGACCTTCAAGTATCTTATGGAGGCTTGAACAAGGTGCAAATGGAGACATTTTTTCAGTACAAGAGTGTACAAGGACGAGTGTACAATATAAGATTGGAGGAGGAGGAGAAGGATAAGGGAAAGTGAGGAAATTCTTCTTCACAGAAAGGTGGTGAATGCTTGGAATAGCCTACCCCAGAAGTGATGGGAGCTAGCACAGTTGAGGGTTTCAACATGCATGAGATAGACATAGGGAACCTTAGAAATAGGGAAGAGAATCAAAAGCCATAACCACTTAGGGTCAGTGGTCACTGATGAGAGCAGGATACAGAGCAGACTAAGTGGGTCTAGCAGTCCTCATCTGCTGTCATCTCACTATGTTACTATGTTATTGTGTTACTATATTACTTACTGGCACAGGTGCAGATGAACAGGGCCCGTTTCCTACACCATGAAAAGAATCTGTCCACCTATAGAAGTGCAGGGCCTGGCATATTGACACTTTACACATTCACTCTTCACACACATTCTTTTTTACCCAAATGTGCAAGATGGTCATTTATGACTGCCGTTATAAACATGACATGTAGCAATTATAGTATATTGGCTGAAATACAATTTCGCACCAGAAGTGCAGAAAGACGTCTCATCCAGAATTTGAAAAATAAGACCTATCTCATTTAAGAGGTGGTGTGGAAAAATAGCTATGTTGATATTTTGGAGTCAAAATTTTGAAAATTAGCGAGTTATGAGTGAACCATGAAACACTGCCATGTTTGTTGTTGTTGTAAAAGTTATCCCTTACAAGTACATTGAAAAGGATATCCTTTTGAGTGGTTAGACTCATTTACAATGGGGTCCATAACATGCAAACACTTTCATAAGTACACATAACTCAATAAAATCCATGTCTTACAAAATAAAGCTATATCACACACACATATAACTTGTCTGCTAACAGCCATGACACAGACGCCAAATTTTTTTTCTTTCATTTTTGTTTTAAAATGCAAAATCCTAGTGATAACCATGCTTCTTGTACAAAAGTGACTTAGAGGAGACAACAATAATAATAATAGGTAGTGGAGTGACCATAAAAGTGCAAATGTTTAGCTACAACCACTAGTAGTTGGATGAATAGGACACTGGCGTAACCACCTTTTAATCACATTCCATGGGAACATTCCATGTTTAGTCATAACCTGGGCATTTTACCATACCTGTACACCAGAATATCAGCATAGCATTTTGTTGCCCTACCTCATGAATCCGGCAGGGAAAATTTTCAAATCCCACCAAAGTGTGATTCCACATCACTGAAATGACATTCCATGCCACAAGTCTAAAACACATTTGGGCAAAGATTTTTAAAATGACAGCTCTCATGTTCATGAGGTGGTGTGAAATATAGATATGTTGAAAATCTAGTGTCAAAATATTTAAAATAACTGAAGTTATGAAGGCGCATAGACAAATTTCAATGTACCCTCATAACTTTGACATTTTTACATATTTATCCCAAATTTTCAACATATCCTTCTTGTGATTCCACCTCATGAACAATGGCAATGAAAATTTTCAATCCCATCTGAAAGGTGATTTTGCTAAATGGCTGCAAAATCACCTATCAGCAGATTGGCATAAGTCCACCACTTTTAGTTATGAGGTGGGCTCCCAAACAAGCCATGTTGAAAATTTTGGGTAAAATATGCAGAAACCCATTGGAATACACTGAACCTCACTTACCTTAGTTTCTCATACTGCAGTCACGGCCTCGAGCAACAAGATGTATTTTGATTGGAAGGTGCTTATATATTGTGAGACCTGTTCAGGTGAGTGAAGGTGTGTGTGGGGTATACTAGGTGTGTGGGTGGTGACTACTAAGTGGGAGGTCAGGGGTGGCAGGGGTTGGATCAGCGAGGGACCATTTCTTGCTTACAGGTTTAAAAAAAACACTGAGGATGGTTTTCTTTATTGCAGGTCAGATTTGAAAAACTAATAGGGAGAGTGATTAGAGGGTGGGTGGTGCCACTAGACACCAGGGAAACATTATTGTAATATGCAATGGTGATTGGAGGGAGGGTGACATTATACACCAGGAAACATTGCAGAAATACAGGGGATGGCTATAAGAGGGCAGAGGGCACTAAATGCCAGGAAACAGAGCATACATGATGATGGTGATGGGAGGGTGGGGGACACCACTAGAAACAAGGGATACATAATGTACATAAGGGAATGGTGACTGGAGAGTAGGGGTGGTACCAGACACCAGGAAAGATTACATGCATAAGGGGATGGTAATGGAAGGGTGGGGTTCCACAAGACACCAGGAAACATAACTAACAAATGGGGATGGTGATGGGAGGGTGAAACTAGACACCAGGAAACAAAACTTACATGTGGGGATGGTGATGGGAGGCGGTGCCACTTGACACCAGGAAACAGCACATAAGGGAACAGTGAGTGGATGGTAGGGTGCCACTAAATACCAGGAAACATTATATACATAAGGGGATAGTAATGGAAGGGTGGGTGTGTCCTTGACTCCAGGGAAACATAACACATAAGGCGATGGTGATGGGAGGGTGCCACTAGACACCAGGGAAACAGAATACATAAGGAATGGTGACTGGAGGATAGGGGTGCCACTAGACACCAGAAACATGACATACATAAGGGATGGTAATGGAAGGGTGCAGGTGCCACAAGACACCAGATAAACAAAACTAACATATAGGGATGGTGATGGGAGGGTAAAACTAGATACCAAGGAAACATACACATAAGGGGATAGTGATGGCAGGGTGTCACAATACACCAGGAAAAAACATACATAAGGGAACGGTGACTGGAGGGTAGGGGTGCCACTAGACACCAGGAAACATAACTTACATCAAGGGATGGTGATGGGGGTGCCACTAGACACCAGGAAACAGAAATTGCATGAGGGAACAGTGACTGAAGTGTAGGGGTGCAATAGACATCAGGAAAAATATCTTACATAAGGCAATGGTGACTGGAGGTAGAGGGTGCCACTAGACACCAGGAAACATTATATACATGAGGGAAGGTAATGGAAGGGGCTGCACTAGACACTGAGGAAATATAACTTACATAAGGGGATGGTGATGGCAGGGGTGCCACTAGACACCAGGGAAGCATAACACATAAGGAATGGTGACTGGAGGTTAGAGGTGCCACAAGAAATCAGGAACCAGCATACAAAGGAGCGATGGGCTCCCCTACCAGGGAAACAGTATATACATAAGGGGATGGTAATGGAAGGGTGGGGTGCCACTAGACACAGAGAAACATAAAGGGAACAGTGACTGGAGGGTGAGGTGCAACTAGACATCAGGAAACATAACACATAAAGAACAGTGACTGGAGGGCAGGGTTGCATCCAGACACCAGGAAACATTATATACATAAGAGACTGGTAATGGAAGGTGGGGTGCCATTAGACACCAGGAAACATTACTTACATAGAGGGTATAGTGATGGGAGGTGCCACTAGACACTAAGGAAACATAACACATAATGGAATGGTGACTGGAGGGTAGGAGTGCCACTAGAAAGCAGGAAACATATACATACACATGGTGACTAGAGGGTAGGGAGCCACTAGACAGCAGGGAAGCATTATATACACAAGGGGATGGTAATGGAAGGGGTATGGGTGCCACTAGACACCAGGAAATATAACTTACATAAGGAGATGGTGATGGGAGGGTGCCAATAGAAACCAGGAAAACAGAATACATAAGGAACAGTGACTGGAAGGTAGGGCTGCCACTGACACCAGGAAACATAACTTATATAAGCGATGTAGATGGGAGGGTGCAACTAGACACCAAGGAAAGAGCATACATAAGAAAATGGTGATGGAGGGGAGAGGTGCCACTAGACAACAGAGAAACATAATATACACAAAGGGATGGTTATGGAAGGGTGGGGGTACAACTAGACACCAGGAACAAAACTTACATAAGGGGATGGCGATAGCAAGGTAAAACTAGACATCGGAAACATAACCTTCATAAAGGAATGGTGACTGGAGGGTAGGGGTGCGACTAGACACCACGAAATATTATAGACATAAGGGATGGTACAGTAATGTAAGGGTGGGGTGCCACTAGACACCAGGGAAACATAAGTTACATAGGGGATGATGATGGGAGGGTGCCATAAGACACCAGAGAAACAAGCATATATAAGGGAATATAGACTGGAGGGTAGGGGTGCAACTAGACACCAGAAAAACATTATATACAAGGGGTTTGGTAATGCAAGGGAGGGAGCTGCACAAACACCAGGAAACATAACTTACATAAGGGGATGGTGATGGGAGGTGCCACTAGACACCAGGGACACATAACTTGCAGAAGGGAATGGTGACTGGAGGGTAGGGATGCCACTAGACACCAGGGACACATAACTTGCAGAAGGGAATGGTGACTGAAGGGTAGGGGGTGCCACTAGACACCAGGGAAACATAACTTACAACAAGGGATGGTGATGGGAGGTGCCACTAGACACCAGGGAAACAGAAATTGCATGAGGAACAGTGACTGAAGTGTAGGGGGGTGCCAATAGACATCCGGGAAAAATATATTGCATAAGGCAATGGTGACTGGAGGGTGAGGGTGCCACTAGACACCAGGAAACATTATATACATAAGGGAAGGTAATGGAAGGGGCTGCCACTAGACACCAGGGAATATAACACATAAAGGGATGGTGATGGCAGGGGTGCCACTGGACACCAGGAAGCATAACACAACGGGAATGCTGACTGGAGGGTGAGGGGTGCCACTAGAAATCAGGAACCAGCATACAAAGTGAACGATGGGCCTCCTACCAGGAAACAGTATATACATAAGGGGATGGTAATGGAAGGGTGTGGGTGCCACTAGACACCAGAGAAACATAAAGGGATCAGTGACTGGAGGTAGGGGTGCAACTAGACATCAGAAACATAACTACATAGAGAACAGTGACTGGAGGGCAGGGTTGCATCAGACACCAGGAGACATTATATACGTAAAGAGATGGTAATGGAAGGGTGGGGTGCCACTAGACACCAGAAACATAATTTACATAAGGGTATGGTGATGGGAGGTGCCACTAGACACTAGGAAACAATAACATAATGGAATGGTGACTGGAGGGTGGGGTGCCACTAGAAGCAGGGAAACATATACATACACATGGTGACTAGAGGTGAGGATCCACTAGACACCAGGGAGCATTATACACACAGGGGATAGTAATGGAAGGGTATGGGTGCCACTAGACACCAGGAAATATAATTTACATAGGGGTATGGTGATGGGAGGTGCCACTAGACACTAGGAAACATAACCCATAATGGAATGGTGACTGAAGGGTAGGAGTGCCACTAGAAAGCAGGGAAACATATACATACACATGGTGACTAGAGGTTAGGGGCCACTAGACACCAGGAAACATTATATACAAGGGATAGTAATGGAAGGGTATGGGTGCCACTAGACACCAGGAAATATAATTTACATAAGGGTATGGTGATGGGAGGGTGCCACTAGACACTAGGAAACATAACACATAATGGAATGGTGACTGGAGGGTAGGAGTGCCACTAGTAAGCAGGAAACATATACATACACATGGTGACTAGAGGGTGGGGGCCACTAGACACTAGGAAACATTATATACACAAGGGATAGTAATGGAAGGGTATGGGTGCCACTAGACACCAGGAAATATAACTACATAAGGAGATGGTGATGGGAATGGAGACCACAGAAAAACAGAATACATAAGGGAACAGTGACTGGAAGGTAGGGGTGCCACTAGACACCAGGAAACATAACTATATAAGGTGATGTAGATGGGAGGTGCCACTAGACACCCAGGAAACAGCATACATAAGAAAATGGTGACTGGAGGGTAGAGGTGCCACTAGACAACAGGAAACATAATATACACAAAGGGATGGTTGGAAGGGTGGGGGTACGACTAGACACCAGGAAACATAACATACATTAGGGAGGCGATAGCAAGGTGAAACTAGACATCGAAACATAACCTTCATAAAGGAATGGTGACTGGAGGGTGGGGGAATGTGACTAGACACCAGAAACATTATACATAAGGGGATGGTACAGTAATGTAAGGGTGGGGAGCACTAGACACCGAGAAACATAATTTACATAAGAGAACAGTGACTGGAGGGTAGGGTTGCAAAAGACACCAGAAACATTATATACATAGAGAGACTGGTAATGGAAGGGTGGGGTGCCATTAGACACCAGGAAACATTAGTTACATAAGGGTATAGTGATGGGAGGTGCTACTAGACATTAGGAAACATAACACATAATGGAATGGTGACTGGAGGGTAGGGTGCCACTAGAAAGCAGGAACATACATACACATGGTGACTAGAGGGTAGGGAGCCACTAGACACCAGGAAGCAGTATATAC
Source organism: Neoceratodus forsteri (assembly GCA_016271365.2). Taxonomy (NCBI): domain Eukaryota; kingdom Metazoa; phylum Chordata; order Ceratodontiformes; family Ceratodontidae; genus Neoceratodus; species Neoceratodus forsteri. The sequence goes on from CM057449.1 coordinate 985,149,658, forward strand.
ACAAGGGGATGGTAATGGAAGGGATGGGTGCCACTAGACACCAGGAAATATAACTTACATAAGGAGATGGTGATGGGAGGGTGCCAATAGAAACCAGGAAAACAGAATACATAAGGAACAGTGACTGGAAGGTAGGGGTGCCACTAGACACCAGGAAACATAACTTATATAGGTGATGTAGATGGGAGGGTGTAACTAGACACCCAGAAACAGCATACATAAGGAAGCGGTGACTGGAGGGGTAGAGGTGCCACTAGACAACAGGAAACATAATATACAGAAAGGGATGGTTATGGAAGGGTGGGGTACAACTAGACACCAGGAAACAAAACTTACATAAGGGATGATGATGGGAGGGTGCCACAAGACACCAGGAAACAGCATGCATAAGGAATAGAGACTGGAGGTAGGGGTGCAACTAGACACCAGAGAAACATTATATACATAGGGCTTAGTAATGGAAGGAGGGTGCTGCTAAACACCAGGAAACATAACACATAAGGGATGGTGATGGGAGGGTGCCACTAGACACCAGGGACACATAACTTGCAGAAGGGAATGGTGACTGGAGGTAGGGGTGACACTAGACACAGAGACACACATAACACAGAAGGAATGGTGACTGAAGGGGTAGGGGGTGCCACTAGACACCAGGAAACACAGCACATCAGGGATGGTGATGGGAGGTGCCACTAGACACCAGGAAACAGAAATTGCATGAGGGAACAGTGACTGAAGTGTGGGGGCCAGTAGACATCCGGGAAAATATCTTACATAAGGCAATGGTGACTGGAGGGTAGAGGTGCCACTAGACACCAGGAAACATTATATACATAAGGGAAGGTAATGGAAGAGACTGCCACTAGACACCAGGGAAATATAACTTACATAAGGGGGTGGTGATGGCAGGGGTGCCACTAGACACCAGGAAGCATAACACATAAGGAATGGTGACTGGAGGGTAGAGAGTGCCACTAAAATCAGAGACCAGCATACAAAGGAACAATGGCCTCCTACCAGGAAACAGTATATACATAAGGGGATGATAATGGAAGGGTGGGGTGCCACTAGACACCAGAAACATATAAGGGATCAGTGACTGGAGGTAGGGGTGCAACTAGACATCAGGAAACATAACACATAAGAGAACAGTGACTGGAGGGCAGGGGTTGCATCCAGACACCAGGAAACATTATATACATAAGAGAATGGTACTGGAAGAATTGGGGTGCCACTAGACACCAGGAAACATAATTTACATAAGGTATGGTGATGGGAGGGTGCCACTAGACACTACAGGAAACATAACACATAATGGAATGGTGACTGGAGGGTGAGGGTGCAACTAGACATCAGGAAACATAACACATAAAGAACAGTGACTGGAGGGCGGGGTTGCATCAGACACCAGAAACATTATATACATAAGAGAATGGTAATGGAAGGGTGGGGGTGCCACTAGACACCAGGAAACATAACACATAAGGAATAGAGACTGGAGGGTAGGGGTGCAACTAGACACCAGATAAACATTATATACATAGGGCTTGGTAATGCAAGGGAGGGTGTACTAAACACCAGAAACATAACTTACATAAGGGGATGGTGATGGGAGGTGCCACTAGACACAGGGACACATAACTTGCAGAAGGGAATGGTGACTGGAGGGTAGGATGCCACTAGACACCAGGGACACATAACTTGCAGAAGGAATGGTGACTGAAGGGTAGGAGGTGCCACTAGACACCAGGAAACATAGCTTACATCAAGGGATGGTGATGGGAGGCGCCACTAGACACCAGGGAGCAGAAATTGCATGAGGAACAGTGACTGAAGTGTAGGGGTGCCAGTAGACATCAGGGAAAAATATCTTACATAAAGGCAATGGTGACTGGAGGTAGAGGTGCCACTAGACACCAGGAAACATTATATACATAAGGGAAGGTAATGGAAGGGGCTGCCACTAGACACCAGGAAATATAACTTACATAAGGGGATGGTGATGGCAGGGGTGCCACTAGACACCAAGGAAGCATAACACATGAGGAATGGTGACTGGAGGGTGAGAGGTGCCACTAGAAATCAGGGAACCAGCATACAAAGGGAGCGATGGGCTCCCCTACCAGAGGAACAGATATACATAAGGGGATGATAATGGAAGGGTGGGGTGCCACTAGATACAGAGAAACATAAGGATCAGTGACTGGAGGTGAGGTGCAACTAGACATCAGGAAACATAACACATAAAGAACAGTGACTGGAGGGCAGGGTTGCATCCAGACACCAGGAAACATTATATACATAAGAGACTGGTAATGGAAGGTGGGGTGCCACTAGACACCAGGGGAACATTACTTATAGAGGTATAGTGATGGGAGGTGCCACTAGACACTAGGAAACATAACACATAATGGAATGGTGACTGGAGGGTAGGAGTGCCACTAGAAAGCAGGAAATATATACATACACATGGTGACTAGAGGGTGGGGAGCCACTAGACAGCAGGGAACATTATATACACAAGGGGATGGTAATGGAAGGGTATGGGTGCCACTAGACACCAGGAAATATAACTTACATGGGAGATGGTGATGGGAGGGTGCCAATAGAAACCAGAAAACAGAATACATAAAGGAACAGTGACTGGAAGGTAGGCTGCCACTAGACACCAGGAAACATAACTTATAAGGTGATGTAGATGGGAGGGTGCCACTAGACACCAGGGAAACAGCATACATAAGAAAAACGGTGACTGGAGGTGAGAGGTGCCACTAGACAACAGGAAACATAATATAACAAAGGGATGGTTATGGAAGGGTGGGGGTACAACTAGACACCAGGAAACATAACTTACATAGGGATGGCGATAGCAAGGTAAAACTAGACATCGAGAACATAACCTTCATAAAGGAATGGTGACTGGAGGGTAGGGACTAGACTCAGCGGAAATATTATAGACATAAGGGGATGGTACAGTAATGTAAGGGTGGGGTGCCACTGGACACCAGGAAACATAAGTTACATAAGGGGATGATGATGGGAGGGTGCCACAAGACACCAGGAAACAGCATACATAAGGGAATATAGACTGGAGGGTAGGGGTGCAACTAGACACCAGAAAAACATTATATACAAGGGGTTTGGTAATGCAAGGGAGGGGCTGCACAAACACCAGGAAACATAACTTACATAAGGGGATGGTGATGGGAGGTGCCACTAGACACCAAGGGACACATAACGCAGAAGGAATGGTGACTGGAGGGTAGGGGGTGCCACCACTAGACACCTGGACACATAACACATAGGGAATGGTGACTGGAGGTAGGGGTGAAACTAGACAACAGGAAAATGTTAAATACATAAGGGGATGGTAATGGAAGGGTGGGGTGCCACTAGACACCAACCAGGAAACATAACTCACAGGGGGGATGGTGATGGGAGGTGCCACTGGACACCGGAAACATAACACATAAGGCAGTGACTGGAGGGTGGAGGTACCATTAGACACCAGGAAACAGCATACAAAGGGTACACTGACTGGAGGGTAGAGGTGCCACTATAGACACCATGGAAACATAACACATTGAGGAACGGTGACTGGAGGGTATGGGTGCCACTAGACACCAGAGGGAACATTATATACATAAGGGATGGTAATGGAAGGGTGGGGTGCCCTGGACACCTAGGAAATGTAACTAAATAAAGGGCAGTGATTGGAGGGTAGGGGTGCCACTAGACACCTGGGAATCATAACACATAAGGGATGGTGATGGGGATGCCAAAACATACCATGAGCAACAGACATAAGGGAAGAGTGACTGGAGGGTAGGGGGTGCCACTAGACAACAGGGAAACATTATATACTTATGGGGATGGTAATAGAATGCTGGGGTGCCACTAGACATCAGAGAAGCATAACTTTCATAGGGGATGGTGATGGGAGGGTGCCACTAGACACCAGAGAAACAGTATACTTAGGGAAATGGAAAGTGGAGGGTAGAAGGGTGCCACTAGAGCCCAGGGAAACATAATTTACATAAGGGATGGTAATGGAAGGGTGGGGATGCCACTGGACACAGGAAAACAGAACTACATAAGTGGAAGGTGATGGGGAGGTGTAAGTAGACGCCAGTGAGCATAACTTTCATAAGGAACAGTGACTGGAGGGTAGGGGTGCCACCTGACACCACTGCAGGCATAAATTTCAAAGAAGTGATGACTGGAGGGTGAGGTGCCACTAGTTACCATGGAAACATTATATACATAAGGGATGGTAATGGAAAGGAGGAAGCCACTAGTCAACAGGAAACATACAACTTACATAACCGGATGATGATGGGAGGGTGCCACTAGACACCAAGAAAACAGCATACATAAAGAACAGTGACTGAAGGGTTGCGGGTTCCACTAGACACCAGGAAACATTATATACATATGGGATGGTAATGAAGGCTTGGGGTGCCACTAGACATCAGAAACATAACTTACACAAGGGATGGTAAAGGAAGGATTCTAGTAGACACCTGGGAAACATAACACATCAGGGAATAGTGGCTGGAGGGTAGGAAGTGTCACTAGACACCAGGGTAACATAACAGAAATAAGGGAATGGAAACTGGATTGTAGAAGGCATCCTGAGACCCCAGGAAAGCATTACTTACATAAGGGAATGGTGACTGGAGGGTAGGGTGCCACTAGACCTCAGGCAAACATTATATACAAAAAGGGATGGTAATGGAAGGGTGAGTTTGTCACTAGACACCAGGCAAACATAATGTACATAAGGGATGATGATGGGAGAGTGCCACTAGTCACCAGGAAAGATAACACATAACGGAATGGTGATGGGAGGGTGCCACTAGACACTAGGAAACAGTTTACTTAAGGAACAGTGAGTGGAGGGAAGGGTGCCACTAGACTCCTGGGAAAAATAACTACATAAGCGGATGGTGATGGTAGGGTGCCACTAGACACCAGGAAAACATAATATACATAAGTGGATGGTAATGGAAGGTTGGGTGTGCCACTAGACACCAGGAAACATAACTTTCATAAGGAATGGTGACTGGAGGTACTGAGTGCCACTAGACAAGAGGAAACATAACTTATATAAGAAACAGTAACTGGAGTATAGGGTGCCACTAGACACCAGAGAATCATTATACACATATGGGGATGGTAATGGAAGGGAGTGGTTGCCACTAGACACCATGGAAACATAGCTTACATAAGGGGATGGTGATGGGAGGGCACTAGACTCAGTGAAACATACAATTAATTAAGGAACTGTGACTGAAGGGTAGCGTGCCACTAGACATCAGGAAACATTTTATACATAAGGGGATGGTAATGGAAGGGTTGGGGTGCCACTGGACACCAGAGAAACATAACACATAAGGGGATGGTGATGTGAGGATGCCAGTAGACACCAGGAAACATAACACATAAAGGAACAGTGACTGGAAGGTGGGAGGTACCACTAGACACCAGGAAACATTATATACATAAGTGGATGGTAATGGAAGGGAGGGGTGCAACTAGACACTAGGAAACATAACACCTAAAGGAACAGTGATTGGAGGCAGGGGTTTCCACTGAGCACCAGGAAACATAACACATAAATGAACAATGACTGGAGGATAGGAGATGCCACTAGACTCCAAGGAAACATTATAGACATACAGGGATGGTAATGGAAGGGTGGGGTGCCACTCGACACCAGGAACCATAACTTACAGAAGGGATGGTGATGGGAGGGTGCTTCTAGACACCAGGTAACATAAAAACACATCGAAACAGTGGCTGGAGGGTGGGGGTGCCACTAGGCATGAGGGAACATAACACATAAGGGAATGGTGGACTGGAGGGTAGTGAGTGCCACTAGACAAGAGGGAAACATAACTTATATAAGGAAACAGCAACTGGTATAGGGGTGCCACTAGACACCAGAGAATCATTATACACATATGGGGATGGTAATGGAAGGGAGGGGTTGCCACTAGACACCATGGAAACATAACTTACATAAGTGGATGGTGATGGGAGAACCACTAGACACCAGTGAAACATAAAATTAATTAAGGAACTATGACTGAAGGGTAGCAGTGCCACTAGACACCAGGGAAACATTTTATACATAAGGGGATGGTAATGGAAGGTTGGGGTGCCACTTGACACCAGAGAAACTAACTTACATAAGGGGATGGTGATGGGAGAACCACTAGACACCAGTGAAACATAAATTAATTAAAGGGAACTGTGACTGAAGGTTTAGCAGTGCCGCTAGACACCGAGGAAACATTTTATACATAAGGGATGGTAATGGAAGGGTTGGGGTGCCACTGGACACCAGAGAAACATAACTACATAAGGGATGGTGATGTGGAGGATGCCAGTAGACACCAGGGAAACATAACACATAAAGGAACAGTGACTGGAAGGTAGGAGGTGCCACTAGACACCAGGGAAACATTATATACATAAGTGGATGGTAATGGAAGGGAGGGGTGCAACTAGACACCAGGAAACATAACTTACCTAAGGGAACAGTGAATGGAGGGTAGGGGTTTCCACTAGACACCAGGGAAACATAACACATAAATGAACAATGACTGGAGGATAAAGATGCCACTAGACTCCAAGGAAACATTATAGACATACAAGGATGGTAATGGAAGGTGGGGGTGCCACTCGACACCAGGAACCATAACTTACAGAAGGGGATGGTGATGGGAGTGCTACTAGACACCAGGAACATAGCATCAGGAAACAGTGGCTGGAGGGTGGGGGTACCACTAGGCACGAGGAGAACATAACACATAACAGAATGGTGACTGGAGTGGTATGTGCCACTGGACACCAGGAATATATTATATACATAATTGAATGGTAATGGAATGATGGGGGTATCACAAGACACCAGGTAAACATAACTTATAGCAGGAGATGGTGATGGGAGGGTGCCAAAATAAAACAGGAAACAGCATTCATAAGGGAAGAAGTGACTGGAGGTAGGGGGTGTCACTAGACACCAGGAAACATTATATACAAATGGGGATGGTAATGGAATGCTGGGGTGCTACTAGACATCCGGGAAGCATAACACATAAGGGTATGGAGATGGAAGGGTGCCACAAGACACCAGAAAAACAGCACACATAAGACATGGAGACTGGAGGGAGAAGATGCCACTAGACAACAGACAAAGCATAACTTACATATTGGAACGGTGACTGGAGGGTAGCAGGTGCCACTAGCATGAAACAATAGCCCATAAAGAGAATGGTGACTGGAGTGTAGGGGTGCCTCTAGACACCAAAGAAACATTATATACATAAGGGGATGGCAATGGAAGGGTGGGGGTACCACTAGACACCAGGAAACATTATACACATAAAGGGGATGGTGCCGCTAGACTGGGAAACAGCATGCCAGGAACAGTGACTGGAGGGGAGGTGCCATAAGACACCAGGAAACTTTATATACATAGGAGATGGTAATGGAAGGGTGTGGTGCCACTAGACTCCAGGAAACATGACATACATAAGGAGTATGGTGATGGGAGGGTGCTACTGGACACCAGGGAAACATAACTTTCATAAGGAAATGGTGACTGGAGGGTAGTGAGTGCCACTAGACAAAGAAACATAACACATAAGGAATCAGTGCCTGGGTGTAGGGATGCCACTAGACACCAGGAATCATATACACATATGGGATGGTAAAGGAAGGGAGGGTTGGCACTAGACACCATGGAAACATAACTTACCTAAGGGATGGTAATGTGAGGTGCCACTAGACACCAGTGAAACATAAATTACATAAGGGAACTGTGACTGAAGGGTAGCAGTGCCACTAGACACCTGGGAAACATTTTATAAATAAGGGATGGTAATGCAAGGGTTGGGGTGCCACTGGATACCAGGAAACATAACTTACATAAGAGGATGGTGATGGAAGTATGCCAGTAGACACCAGAAACATAACACATAAAGAACAGTGACTGGAAGGTAGGGGGTGCCACTAGACACCAGGAAACATTATACATAAGGGGATGGTAATGGAAGGGAGGGTACAACTAGACACCAGGAAACATAACTTACAGAAGGGATGGTGAATGGGAGGGTGCCACAAGACACAAGGAAACAGCACACATGGAACTGTGACTGGACTGTGAGGTGCCACTAGACACCAGGGAAACATTATATATCATATGGGATGTAATGGAAGGTTGGGGTGCCACTAGACACAGGAAACATAACTAACATAAGGGATGGTGATGAGGGTGCCACTAGACAACTGGGAAACAGCATACATTAGGCATCAGTGAATGGAGGTTAGAGGGTGCCCATAGACACCAGGAAACATTATATACATAAGCAGATGGCAATGGAATGGTAGGGATCACACTAGACACCAGGAAGCAAAACTTACATAAGGGTATGGTGAGGAGGGTGCCTCTAGACACCAGGGAAACATAACACATAAGGAACAGTGACTGGAGGTAGACTTGCCATTAGACACCAGGAAACAGCGTACCAAGGGAGCAGTGATTGGAGGGTTGGGCATGCCACTGACACCAGGAAACATTACATACATAAGTTGATGGTAATGGAAAGGTGGGGTGCCACTAGATGCCAGGAAAACATAACTTATGAATGGGAACGGTAACTGGAGGGTAGGGTTGGCACTAGACACGAAAAACATAACTTCTTAAAGAACGGTGACTGGAGGGTAGGGGGTGCCACTGGACTCCAGGAAACATTATATACATAAGGGATGGTAATGGAGTATTAGAGGTGCCTAGACACCTGGGAAACCTAACTTACATAAGGATGGTGATGGGAGGTGCCACTAGACACCAGGAAACATAACTTTCACTAGGGAATGGTGACTGGAGGGTAGGAGGTGCCACTAGACACCAGGAAACATGTCCAGTTACACCCCTCTCTCCAGTCACCATTCCACTTATGTGATATACTTGAGGGGTGGTGATGGGAGGGTTCAGTAGACACCAGGAAACATAACTTCCATAAGGAACAGTGACTGGAGGGTAGGGAGTACCACTGGACTCCAGGAAACATAACTTACAAAATGGGTGGTGATGCAAGGGTGCCACTAGACCCCAGGAAACAAAACTTATATAAGGGGATGATGATGAGACGGTGCCACTAGACACCAGGGAAACAGCATACATAATCAAATGGTGACTGCAGGGTAGAAGGTGCCACTAGACTCGAGGAAGCATATAATATACATTAGGGGATGGTAATGGAAGGGTGGGGTGCCACTAGACACCAGAGAAACATAACACAAGGGGAATGGTGATGGGAGGTGCTACTAGATGAAGGAAACATAACCTTCATATGGGAATGGTTACTGAAGCATAGGGGTGCCACTAGACACCATGGAAACTTGATAAACATAAGGGATGGTAGTGGAATGGTGGAGTAGCCACTAGACACCAGGAAACGTAACTTACATAAGGAATGATGAGGGTGGGGGTGCACTAGACACCATTGAAACATAACACATGAGGGAACAGTGACTGTAGCTAGGGGTGCCACTAGACACCAAGGAAACATTATATATCTAGGGGATGGTAATGGAAAGGTGGGGTGCCACTAGACACTAGAGAAACATGAACTACATAAAGGGGTGGTTTTGGGGGGTGCCTCTAGACACAGACAAACAAAACTTACATAAAGGGAGCGGTGACTGGAGGGTGGGGCCCACTAGACACCAGGGAAATACATAACTACAAAGGGAATGGTGTCTGGAGGATAAGGGGTGAAATAAGACAAGAGAAACATAACTTACTTAAGGAATGGTGACTGGAGCTAGGGTGCCACTAGACACCAGGAAACATTATACATAAGGATGGTAATGGAAGGGATGGGAGTGCTGCCAGACACCAGAGAAACATGACATACATAAGGGTATGGTGATGGGTGGTGGTGCCTCTAGACACCAGGGAAACAGAACCTCAAAAGAGGATGATGATGGGAGGGTGCCACTAGACTCCAGGGAAACATAACTTACATTAAGTGATGGTAATGGAAGGGTGCCACTAGACATCTGGGAAACAGCATACATAAAGGAACAGTGACTGGAGGAAAGGGGTGCCACTAGACACCAGGAATGTTACATACATATGGTGATTGGAATGGAAGGCTGAGGGCAATAGACAACAGGAAACATGCTTACATGGGGGATGGTGATGGAGGGTGCACTTGAAACCAGGGAAGCAGCATACAAGGGAACAGTGACTGAGGGCAGGAGTGGCACTAAACACCAGGGAAAACATTATGTACATATGAGAAGGTAAAGGAAGGGTGGGGTGCCTTTAGACACCGGAAACATAACTTAATAAGGGGATGGTGATGGGAGGGTGCCACTATACACCAGGAAACATAACACATAAAGGGAACAGTGGATGGATGGTTGGGGTGCCACTAGACACCAGGGAAACATTACATACATAAGGGGATGGTAATGGAAGGGTGGGGAGTGCCACTAGACACCAGGAAACATAACTTACTTAAGGGAATGGTAATAGGAGGATGCCTCTAGAGACCATGGGAACAATATACATAAGGAAACAGTGACTGGAGGGAAGAGGGTGTCATTAGGCTTGACACCAGGTTAAACATTATATACACAAGGGAAGGTAATGGAAGGGTGGGGTTGAAACTAGACACCAGGGAAACATAACTTACATAAGGGATGGTGATAGAAGGTTTCCAATAGACACCAGGAAACATAACACATAGCTGGATAATTTTAGTAGGGTGCCACTAGACAACAGGAAACACAACACATAAAGTGTTGGTTATGCGAGGTGCAGCTAGACACCAGGAACCGGCTACATAAAGGGAACAGTACCTCGAGGGTAGGAGGTGGCCCAAGACACTGAGAAACATTAATTACTATGGGATGGTAAAGGAAGGCAGGGGTGCCACTAGACACCGGGCAAACACACCATAACACGTAAGCGGATGGTGATGGAGAGGTGCCAGATAGACAGCAGGAAACAGCATACATAACTAAATGGTGACTGGAGGGCAGAAGGTGCCACTAGACACCAGGGAAACCTAATATACATAAGAGGATTGTAATTTAAGGCTGGGGGTGCCACTAGACATGACAGAAACATAACACATAAGGGGATGGTAATGGGAGGGTGCCACTAGACATCAGGGAAACATAACTTTCATAAAGGAATGGTGACTGGAGGGTATGGGTTGCCACTACACTCCAGGAAACATTATATACATATGGGCATGGTAATGGAAGGGTGAGGGTGCCATCAGAAACAAGGAAACATAACTTACATAAGGGAAGGTGATGGGATGGTGCCACTAGACACCAGGAAACATAGCTACATAAGGGAACAGTGACTGAGGGTAGGGGTGTCACTAGACACCAGGAAACATTATATACAAATGGGGATGGTAATGGAATGCTGGGGTGCTACTAGACATCCAGGGAAGCATAACTTACATAAGGGTATGGAGATGGAAGGGTGCCACAAGACACCAGAGAAACAGCACATAAAGACATGGAGACTGGAGGAGAAGATGCCACTAGACAACAGACAAACATAACACATATTGGAGCGGTGACTGGAGGGTGGCGGGTGCCACTAGACACCAGGAAACATAAGCTTACATAAGAGAATGGTGACTGGAGTGTAGGGGTGCCTCTAGACACCAAAGAAAGAGGATTAGAATTTAAGGCTGTGGGTGCCACTAGACATGATGGAAACGTAACTACATAAGGGATGGTAATGGAGGGTGCCACCAGACATCAGGGAAACATAACTTTCATAAAGGAATGGTGACTGGAGAGTATGGGTTGCCACTACACTCCAGGCAAACATTATACAGATGGGCATGGTAATGGAAGGGTGAGGGTGCCATTAGAAACAAAGGAAACATAACACATAAGGGAAGGTGATGGGATGGTGCCACTAGACACCAAGGGAAACATAGCTTACATAAGGGAACAGTGACTGGAGGGTAGGGTGCCACTAGACTCCAGGGAAACATTATATACATATGCTGAAGGTAAAGGAAGGGTAGGGGTGTCTCTAGAAAGCCAGATAAACATAACTTGCATAAGGGATGATGATGGGAGGTGCCACTACACACTAGGAAACATAACTTACGTTAAGTGAAGGTGATGGAATGGTGCCACTTGACACCAGGGAAACAGCATACATAAGGGAACAGTGACTGGAGGGTAAGGGTGCCACTAGACACCAAGGAAACATTATATACATATGGGGATGAGGAAGGCAAAGGGAGCCACTAGACACCAGGAAACATAACTTACATAAGGGGATGGTGATGGAAGAGGGTGCCACTAGAAACCAGGAAGCAGCATACATAAAGGGAACAGTGACTGGAGGGCAGTGTGTGCAACTGAGCACCAGGGAAACATTATATACATATGAGATGAGTAGCGCCAATGGTAGGGGTGCCACTAGACACCAGGGAAACATAACTTAATAAGGGATGGTGATGGGAGGATGCCACAATTCAGGGTGCAACTTCTCATATCAGGGAACAGTGGCTGGAGGGTGGGGTGTGTCACCAGTCACCTGGAAAACTTAACTATATAAGGGAACAGTGGATGAATGGTTGGGGTGCCACTAGACACCAGGGAAACATTATATATATAAGGGATGGTAATGGAAGGTGGGGGTGCCTCTAGATACCAAGGAAACATAACTACATATGGGGATGGTGATGGGAGAGTGCCACTAGACACCAGGGATACAACATACCTAAGGGAACAGTGACTGGAGGGAAGAGTGTGCCACTAGACAAGACACCAAGTTAAACATTATATACATAAGTGGATGGTAATGGATGGGTGGGGTTGACACTAGACAACAGGAAACATAACTTACTTATGGGCACAGTGACTGGAGGGTAGGGGTTGCCAGTAGACACCAGGAAACATTATATATTAAGGGGATAGTAATGGAAGGGTAGGTGTGAGCACCTAGACACCAGAGAAACATAACTTACAAGGGAACGGTGATCGAAGGGTAGTGGGAGTCACTAAACACCAGGAAACATAAGTTACATAAATGAATGGTGACTGGAGGATAGGGTGTGCACCTAGACACCAGGAACATTATATACATAAGGGAAAGGTAATGGAATTGTGGGGTGCCTCTAGACAACAGGGAAACATAACACATAAGGAATGGTGATGGGAGGATGCCACTAGACACCAGGGAAGCATAACTACATTAGGGAACAGTGGCTGGAGGTTAGAGGGTGTCACTAGACACCAGGAAAACATAACTTACTTAAGGGAACAGTGGATGGATGGGTGGGGGTGCCATAGACACCTGAGAAACATATTATACATACAGGGATGGCAATGGAAGGTTGGGGATGTCACTAGACAGCAGGAAACATATCTTACATAAGGGGATGGTGAAGGAGGGTGCATCTAGACAACAGGAATCATAGCTTACATAAGGGAATGGAGACTGCAGGGTAGAGGGTGCCACTAGACACCAGGGAAACAGCATGCAATAGGCAACAGTGACTGGTGGGTAGAGGGTCTACCAGACACCTTGGAAACATTATATTCATTAGGGATGGTAATGGAAGGGTTCAGGTGACACTAGACACCAGGAAACATAACTTCATAAGGGAACGGTGATTGAAGGGTAGGGGGGCCACTAGACTGGGGAAACATAACTAACATAAAGGAATGGTGACTGGGCGGGGGTGCCACTACACCTGGGAAACAGTGTAGAGAAGGCAACAGTGACTGGAAGGTAGAGGGTGCCCTTGACACCAGGGAAACATTATATACATAAAGGGATGTTAACGAAAGGTGGAGGTGCCTGAGACACCAGAAACATATCTTACATAAGGGGATGAGGAAGGGAGGTGCCACTAGACACCAGAGAAACATAACTTACATCACTAAACAGTGGCTGGAGGGTAGGCAGTGCCACTAGACACCAGGGAAAAATAACTTCCATAAGAGAATGGTGACTGGAGGGTAGGGGTGAAACTAGACACCAGGGAACCATAACTTCATATAAGGGAAAGGTGATCGACGGGTAGTGGGAGTCACTAAACACCAGGAAATATAAGTTACATAAATGAATGAGACTGGAGAATAGGGTGCAATTTGACACCAGGGAAACATTATATACATAAGGGAATGGTAATGGAATTGTGGGGTGCCTCTAGACAACAGGGAACATAACTTACATAAGAGAATGGTGATGGGAGGTGCCACTAGACACCAGGAAACATAACTTACATCAGTTACCAGTGGCTGGAGGGTAGGCAGTGCCACTAGACACCATGGAAACATAACACATAGGGAATGGTGACTGGAGAGTAGAGGGTGTAACTGGACACTGGAGAAACATAACTTACATAACTGGATGATTTTGGTAGGGTGCCACTAGACAACAGGAAACACAACTCACATAAGGGGATGGTTATGGGAGGGTGCCACTAGACACCAGGGAAACATAACTTCCATAAAGGAATGGTGACTGGAGTGTTGGGGTGAAACTGACATCACGAAACATAACTTACATAGCTGGATGATTTTAATAGGGTGCCACTAGACAACAGGAAACACAATCAAATAAGGGATGGTTATGGGAGGGTGCTGCTAGACACCAGGGAAACAGCTTGCAAGGGAGCAGTGCTTAGAGGGTAGGAGGTTGCACTAGACACCAGGAAACATTAATTACATATGGGGATGGTAATCAAGAATAGGGGTGCCACTAGACACAAGGGGAAACATAACTTACACAAGGATGGTGATGACAGGGTGCCACTACACAGCAGGAAACAGTATACATAAAGAAATGGTGCCTGGAGGGTAGAAAGTGCCACTAGACACCAGGGAAACATAATATACATAAGGGGATGGTAATGGAAGGTGGGTCTGCCACTAGACATGAGGAAACATAACTTACATAAGGGGATGGAAGTTACACTAGACACCAGGAAAACTTAACTTACATGGATGGTGATGGCAGGTTCCAATAGACACCAGGAAACATAACTACATAAGGCAACAGTGACTGGAGGGTAGGGGTGCCACTAGACACCAGGAAACATTATATACTTAAGGGATAGTAATGGAAGGGTAGGTGTGACACTGGACACCAAACGAAACATAACTATATGTGGGAACGGTGATTGAGGGTGGGAGTGAGCTCACCAAACACCAGGAAACATAAGTTACATAATTGAATGGTGACTGGAGGATAGGTGTGCACCTAGACACCAGGAAACATTATATATAAGGGAATGGTAATGGAATTGTGGGGGTGCCTCTAGACAACAGGAAACATAACACATAAGGAATGGTGACTGGAGTGAAGTGTAACTGGACACCGGGAAACATAACTTACATAACTGGATGATTTTGGTAGGTGCCACTAGAGGACAACAGGAAACACAACCACATAAGGGATGGTTGGGAGGTGCCACAGACACCAGGGGAAATACATGCATAAGGGAACAGTGCCTGAGGGTAGGAGGTGGCACTAGACACCAGGAAAACATTAATTACATATGGGGATGGTAATGAAGGCTAGGGTGCCACTAGACACCAGGGAAACTATAACTTACATAAGAGGATGGTTTGGGAGGGTGCTACTAGACACCAGGAAACAGCATATAAGGAAATGGTGACGGAGGGTAGAAGGTGCCACTAGAGACCAGAAGAAACATAATATACATAAGGGGATGGTAATGAAGGGTGGGGTCCCACTAGACATGAGAAACATAACTTACATAAGGGATGGTAATTTAAAGGTGCCACTAGACACAAGGAAACATAAGTTCATAAGAAGCGTGATTGAAGGGTAGGGGTTGCGACTACTCATTAGAAACATTATATACATAAGGGTATGGTATTTGAAGGGTGAGGGTGCCAGTAGACACCAGGAAACATAACTTACATAAGGGATGGTGACTGGAGGCTAGGGTGCCACTAGATACCAGAGACTTACTTAGCTTACATGAGGCATTGGTGACTGGAGTTAGGGGTGCCACTGGACATGACTGAAACGTTATTTACTAAGGAGATGGGAATGGGTGGCTGAGGGAGCCGCTAGACACCACAGAAACATAACTTAGATAAGGGGATGGTGATGGGAGGGTGCCAGTAGACACCAGGGATGTAGCATACATAAGAAACAGTGACTGGAGGGTAGGGAGAGTCACTAGAAACCAGGAAACATTATATACATATGAGATGGTAAAGAGGAGGATGGGGTGCCACTAGACAACAGGAAACATAACTAACATAAAGGAATGGTGACTGGAGCATGGGTGCCACTACACACCTGGAAACAGTGTACAGAAGGCAACAGTGACTGGAAGGTGGGGTGCCACTAGACACCAAGAAACATAACTTACATCACTTAACAGTGGCTGGAGGGTGGCAGTGCCACTAGACACCAGAGAAACATAGCTTCATAAGGCGATGGTTATGGGACTCGCTGCTAGACACCAGGAAACAGCTTATATTAGAGCAGTGCTTAGAGGGTAGGAGGCTGTACCACACCAGGGAAACATTAATTACATATAGGGATGGTAATCGAAGACTAGTGCTACTAGACACCAGGAAACATAACTTGCTACAGGGGATGGTGATGGCAGGGTGCCACTACACAGCAGGGAAACAGTATACATAAGGAAATGGAGCCTGGAGGGTAGAAAGTGCCACTAGACACAGGGAAACATAATATACATAAGGGATGGTAATGGAAGGTGGGTCTGCCACACTAGACATGAGGAAACATAACTACATAAGGATGGTAATGGGATGGTGCCACTAGACACCAGGGAAAACATAAGCTCTTACAAGAGAACAGTGACTGGAGTGGCAGTGCTGCCACTACACAACATGGAAACATAATATCCATAAGGGGATTGTAAAGGAAGGGTGGGATTGCCATTAGACACCAGAAAACATAACACATAAGACAAGACTGGAGGGTAGGGTGGCACTAGACACCAGGGAAACACAAGTTTCTTAAGAGACAGTGATTGGAGGGTAGGGGTTGCCACTACACACTAGGGAAACATTATATGCATAAGGGTATGGTATTTGAAGGGTGGGGATGCCATTAAACACAGAAAACCATAACACATAAGGGGATGGTGATGGAAGGGTGCCACTAGACACCAGGGAAACATAACACATAAGGGAACAGTGACTGGAGGGTTGGGGTGCATTAGATATCAGGAAACATAGCTACATAAGGGATTGGTGACTGAGATAGGGGGTGCTGCAAGACACCACAGAAACATAACTTGCATAAGGGGATGGTAAAGGAGGGTGGCAGTAGACACCAGGAAGCAGCATACATAAAGGAACAGTGACTGGAGGGTAGGGAGGTCACTAGACACCAGGGATATATTATATACATTTGAGATGGTAAAGGAAGGTGGGGGTGCCCCTAGACACCAGGAAACATTACTTAATAAGGGGATGGTGACAGAAGGGTGCCACTAGACACCAGGAAGCAACATAAATAAGAGAACAGTGACTGGAAGGTAGAGGGTGCCACTAGACTAGACACCAGGTTATACATTATATACATAAGTGGATTGTAATGGAAGATTGGGAGTGACACTAGACACCAGGAAACATAATTTACATAAGGGAACAGTGACTGAAGGGTGGGGTGCCACTAGACACCAGGGAAACATTTTATACATAAAGGAACAGTAATGGAAATGTGGGGATGAAACTAGACACCAGGGAAGCATAACTTACTTAAGGGAACAGTGGATGGGTGGGTGGGAGAAGACACTAGACACCTGGGAAATATAACATACATAAGGGGATGGCACGGAAGGTAGGGATGTCACTAGACACCAGGGAAACATAACACATAAGGTGATGGTGATGGGAGGGTGTCACTAGACACCAGGGCAACAGTATCATATCGGAATGGTGACTGGAGGGTAGCAGGTAAGACTAGATATCAGGGAAGCATTATATACATAAGGATAGTAATGGAAATGTGGGGTGTGACTAGACACCAGGGAAACATAACTTTCAAAAGGGGATGGTGAAGTGAGGGTGCCACTAGACACCAGGAATCATAGAGCTTACATAAAAGAATGGAGACTGCAGGGTAGAGGGTGCCACTAGACACCAGGAAACAGCATACAAAGGCAGCAGTGACTGGAGGGTGGGGTGCCACTAGACACCTGAGGAACGTTATATACATAAGGGATGGTAATGGAAGGGTTCAGGTGACACTAGACACGAAACATAATTTACATAAGGGGCAGTGATTGAAGGGGTAGGGGGCCACTGGGCACAGGAAACATAACTGACATAAAGAATGGTGGATGGGCGTGAGTGGGTGCCACTACACACCTGGGAAACAGTGTAGAGAAGGCAATGGTGACTGGAAGGTAGAGGGTGACCCTGACACCAGGAAACATTATATACATAAAGGGATGGTAGCGGAAAGGTGGAGGTGCCTCTAGACACCAGGAAACATATCTTACATAAGGGGATGGTGATGGTAGGGTGCCACTAGACACCAGGGAAACATAACACATCACTTAACATTGGCTGGAGGGTAGGCAGTGCACTAGACACCAGGGAAACATAACTTCCATAAGGGAATGGTGACTGGAGGTAGTGGAGTCACTAAACACCGGAAACATAAGTTACATAAATGAATGGTGACTTGAGGATTGGGTGTGCACCTAGACACCAGGAAACATTATATATATAAGGGAATGGTAAAGGAATTGTGGGGTGCCTCTGGACAACAGGAAACATAACTTACATAAGGGAATGGTGATGGAGGATGCCACTGACATCAGGAAACATAACTTACATCAGTTAACAGTGGCTGGAGGGTAGGCAGTGCCACTAGACACCAGGGAACCATAACTACATAAGGGAATGGTGACTGGAGAGTAGGGGTGTAACTGGACACCGGGAAACATAACTGGATGATTTTGGTGGGTGCCACTAGACAACGGGGAAACACAACTCAGATAAGGGGATGGTTATGGGAGGGTGCCACTAGACACCAGGAAACATAACGTACATCATTTAACAGTGGCTGGAGGGTAAGCAGTGCCACTAGACACCAGGGAAACATAACTTCCATAAGGGAATGGTGACTGGAGGATAGGGGTGAAACTAGACACCAGGAAGCATAACTGACATAGCTGGATGATTTTAGTAGGGTGCCACTAGACAACAGGGAAACACAACTTAAATAAGGGGATGGTTATGGGAGGTGCTGCTAGACACCAGGTGAAACAGCTACATAGGGAGCAGTGCTTAGAGGGTAGGAGGTTGCACTAGACACCAGGGAAACATTAATTACATATGGTGATGGTAATCGATGACTAGGTGCCACAAGACACCAGGGAAACATAATTTCACAAGGGGATGGTGGTGGCAGGTGCCACTACACACCGGAAACAGTATACATAAGGAAATGGTGCCTGGAGGGTAGAATGTGCCACTAGACACCAGGAAACATAATATACATAAGGGGATGGTAATGGAAGGGTGGGGTGCCACTAGACATGAGGGAAACATAACTACATAAGGGATTGTAATGGGAGGGTGCCATTAGACACCAGGGAAACATAAGTTTCATTAGAGAATGGTGACTGGAGGGTAGGGGTTGCCACTACACACCATGAAAACATATCATCCATAAGGGGATTGTAAAGGAAGGGTGAGGTTGCAATTAGACACCAGGGAAACATAACTTACGTAAGGGAACCGTGATTGGAGGGTAGAGGGTGCCACTAGACACCAGGAAACATAGCTTACATAAGGGACTGGTGACTGGAGGAAGGGTGCCACTGTACACCATTGAAATGTTATATACTTTTGAGGATGGGTATGGAAGACTGAGGAGCCACTAGATATCAGGAAACATAACTTGTATGGGAAGGAGATGGAGGGTGCCACTAGACACCAGGGAAACAGCATACATAAGGGAACAGTGACTGGAAGGTAGGGAGTGCCACTAGACACCAGGGAAACATTATATACATATGAGAAGGTAAAGGAAGGTTGGGGTGCCACTAAATTCCAGGAAACATAACTTAATAAGGGGATGGTGATGGGAGGGTGCCACCATACACCAGGAAACATAACTTAAACCAGGGAAAAGTGGCTGGAGGGTAGGGTGTGCACTAAGCACCAGGAAACCTTAACTTGTATAATGGAACAGTGGTTGGATGGTTGGGGGGTGCCACTAGACACCAGGGAAACATTATATAAAGAAGGGGATGGTAATGGAAGGGTGGGGTGCCACTAGACACCAGGGAAATATATCTTACATAAGGGATGGGTATGGCAGTGTGCCACTAGACACCAGGGAAACAACACATAAGGAACAGTGACTGGGGGATGCAGGGTGCCACCAGACTAGACACCAAGTTAAACATTATATACAGAAAGGGATGGTAAATGAAGGGTGGGGGTTACACTAGACACCAGGAAAACTTAACTTACATAAGAGGATGGTGATGGCAGAGTTCCAATAGATACTAGGAAACATAACTTACATAAGGCAACAGTGACTGGAGGGTAGGGTGTGCCACTAGACACCACGGAAACATTATATACTTAAGGGATAGTAATGGAAGGGTAGGTGTGACACTAGACACCAAAGAAACATAACTACATAAAGGAACGGTGATCGAAGGGTAGTGGGAGTCACTAAACACCTGGGAAACATAAGTTACATAAATGAATGGTGACTGGAGGATAGGGTGTGCACCAAGACACGGGAATCATTATATATATAAGGGAATGGTAAAGGAATGTGGGGTGAATCTAGACTCAGGAAACTTAACTTACATAAGGGAATGGTGATGGAGGATGCCTCTAGACACCAGGAAACATAACTTACATCAGTTAACAGTGGCTGGAGGGTAGGCAGTGCCACTAGACACCAGGAAACATAACTCTATAAGGGAATGGTGACTGGAGGGTAGAGAGGTGAAACTGGACACCAGGGAAACATAACTTCACATAACTGGATGATTTAGGTAGGGTGCCACTAGACAACAGGGAAACACAACTCACATAAGGGGATGGTTATGGGAGGGGTGCCACTAGACACCAGGGAAACATAACTTACATCACCTAACAGTGGCTGGAGGGTAAGCAGTGCCACTAGACACCAGGGAAGCATAACTTCCATAAGGGAATGGTGACTGGAGGGTGGTGAAACCAGACATCAGGAAAACAAACTTACATTGCTGGATGATTTTAATAGGGTGCCACTAGACAACAGGGAAACACAACTTAAATAAGGGATGGTTGTGGAGGTGCTGCTAGACACCAGGAAACAGCTTAAGTAAGGAGCAGTGCTTAGAGGGTAGGAGGTTGCACTAGACACCAGGGAAACATTAATTACATGGGGATGGTTATCAAGAATAGGGGTGCCACCAGACACAAGGGAAACATAACTTACACAAGGGATGGTGATGGCAGGGTGCCACTCAGCAACAGGGAAACAGTATACATAAGGAAATGGTGCCTGGAGGGTAGAAAGTGCCACTAGACACCAGGGAAACATAATATACATAAGGGGATGGTAATGGAAGGGTGGGGTGCCACTAGACATGAGGGAAACATAACTACATTCGGGAATGGTTATGGGAGGGTACCACTAGACACCAGGAAACATAAGTTTCATAAGAGAACGGTGAGTGGAGGTTAGGGGTTCTCTCACACCATGGAAAAATAATATCATAAGGGGATTGTAAAGGAAGGGTGGGGCTGCCATTAGACACCAGGAAACATAACTTACATAAGGGAACCGTGACTGGAGGGTAGAGGGTGCCACTAGACACCAGGAAACATAGCTATATAAGGGACTGGTGACTGGAGGAAGGGGTGCCCTGGACACCATTGAAATGTTATATACATTTGGGGATGGGTATGGTAGGCTGAGGGAGCCACTGACACCAGGGAAACATAACTTACATGAGGGAAAGGTGATGGGAGGGTGCCATTAGACACCAGGAAGCAGCATATAAGGGAACAGTGACTGGAGGGTGGGAGTGCCACTTGACACCAGGAAACATTATTTACATATGAGAATGTAAAGGAAGGTTGGGGTGCCACTAGACTCAGGAAACATAACTTAATAAGGGGATGGTGATGGGAGGGTGCCACCACACCAGGGAAACATAACTTACATCAGGGAATAGTGGCTGGAGGGTAGGGTGTGTCACTAAGCACCAGGAAACCTTAACTTGCATAAGTAAACAGTGGTTAGATGGTTGGGGGTTGCCACTAGACACCAGGAAACATTATATATACATAAGGGATGATAATGAAAGGGTGGGGTGCCACTAGACACCAGGGAAATATGTCTTACATAGGCGGATGGATATGGCAGTGTGCCAGTAGACCCAGGAAACAACATAATGAAGGGCAACAGTGACTGGAGGGTGAGAGGTGCCACTAGACTAGACACCAAATTAAACATTATATACATAAGGGATGGTAAATGAAGGGTGGGGTTACACTAGACTCAGGAAAACTTAACTTACATAAGGGGATGTGATGGCAGGGTTCCACAGACACCAGGGAAACATAACTTACATAAGGCAACAGTGACTGGAGGGTAGAGGGTGCCACTAGACACCAGGGAAACATTTATACTTAAGGGGATAGTAATGGAAGGGTAGGTGTGACACTGGACCCAAAGAAACATAACTACATAAGGGAACGGTGATTGAATGGTAGTGGGAGTCACTAAACACCAAGGAAACATAAGTTACATAATTGAATGGTGACTGGAGATGATAGGTGCACCCTAGACACCAGGAAACATTATATATATAAGGGAATGGTAATGGAATTTTGGGGGTGCCTCTAGACAACAGGAAACATAACTACATAAGGGAATGGTGTGTAGGAGGTGCCACTAGACATCAGGAAACATAACTCATATAAGGAATGGTGACTGGAGAGTAGGGGTGTAACTGGACACTGGAAACATAACTTATATAACTGGATGATTTTGGTAGGGTGCCACTAGACAACAGGGAAACACAACTCACATAAGGGATGGTTATGGGAGGGTACCGCTAGACACCAGGGGAACAGCATACATACGGACAGTGACTGGAGGGTAGCAGGTGCGACTAGATATCAGGAAGCATTATATACATAAGGGATAGTAATGGAAATGTGGGGTGAGACTAGACACCAGGAAACATAACTTCTGTAAGTGATGGTGAAGTGAGGGTGCCACTAGACACCAGGGAATCATAAACACATAAAAGAATGGGAACTGCAGGGTAGAAGGTGCCCACAGACATCAGGGAAACAGCATAAAAGGCAACAGTGACTGAAGGGTAGAGGGTGCCACTAGACACCTGAGAAACATTATTTACATAAGGGGATGGTAAAGGAAGGGTTCAGGTGACACTAGACACCGAGGAAACATAATTTATATAAGGAGCGGTGATTGAAGGGTAGGGGGAGCCACTCAGACACCAGGGAAACATAACTGACATAAAGGAATGGTGACTGGGCGTAGGGGTGCCACCACACACACCTGGGAAACAGTAGAGAAGGCAATGGTGACTGGAAGGTAGAGGTGACCCTTGACACCAGGAAAACATTATATACATAAAGGGATGGTAGCGGAAGGTGGAGGTGCCTCTAGACACCAGAAAACATATCTTACATAAGGGGGATGGTGATGGTGGGGTGCCTCTAGACACCAGGGAAACATAACTTACATCATTTAACAGTGGCTGGAGGGTGGCGAGTGCCACTAGACACCAGGAAACATAACTTTGCGGGAATGGTGACTGGAGGGTAGGGGTGAAACTAGACACCAGGGAAACATAACTACATAAGGGAATGGTGATCAAAGGGTAGTGGGAGTCACTAAACACCAGGGAAAACATAAGTTACATAAATGAATGGTGACTGGAGGATACGGTATGCAACCTGGACAGCAGGAAAACATTATATATATAAGGGAATGGTAAAGGAATTGTGGGGTGCCTCTGGACAACAGGAAACATATCTTACATAAGGATGGTTGTGGGAGGGTGCCACTAGACACCAGGAAATATAACGTACATCATTTAACAGTGGCTGGAGGGAGACAGTGCCACTAGACACCAGGAAACATACATTCCATAAGGGAATGGTGACTGGAGGGTAGGGGTGAAATTGACACCAGGTGGCATAACTACACATAGCTGGATGATTTTAGTAGGGTGCCACTGGACAACAGGGAACACAACTTAGTGGGGATGGTTATGGGAGGGTGCTGCTAGACCTGGGTGAAACAGCTACATTGGGGTGCAGTGCTTGAGAGGTGAGGAGGTTGCACTAGACACCAGGGAACATTAATTACATATGGGGATGGTATCAGACTGAGGGTGCCACAAGACACCAGGAAACATAATTTTTACATGAGGATGGTGATGGCAGGGTGCCACTACACAACAGAAACAGTATACATAAGGAAATGGTGCCTGGAGGGTAGAAGTGCCACTAGACACCAGGAACATAATATACATGAGGATGGTAATAGAATGGGTGGGGGTGCCACCAGACATGAGGAAACATAACTTACGCTAAGGGGATGATAATGGGAGGTGCCACTCAGACACTGGGAAATAAGTTTCATTAGAGAACGGTGACTGGAGGTGGGGTTGCCTACTACACAACATGGAAACATCATATCCATAAGGGGATTGTAAAGGAAGGTGGGGTTGCCATTAGACACCAGGAAACATGGCTTACATGAGGAACCTTGACTGGAGGTGAGGGGTGCCACTAGACACCAGGGAAACATATTACATAAGGGACTGGTGACTGGTAGGGAAGAGTGCCACTGGACACCATTGAAATGTTATATACACTTGAGGATGGTATCGGAAGGCTGAGTGAGCCACTAGACACCAGGAAACATAATTTACATTAGGAGGAGGAGATGGGAGGGTAGCTACTCAGACATCGTGGGCAGCAGCATACAAAGGAACAGTGACTGGAGGGTGGGGAGTACCTAGACGCGAGCGGAAGCATTGTGACATATGAGAAGGTAAAGGAAGGTTGGGGGTGCCACTAGATTCCAGGAACTTACAGTTAATGGGGATGGTGATGGGAGGGTGCCACCATACAGAGGCTGCATAATAACACAGCAGGAAAAGTGGCTGGAGGGTAGGGTGTGTCACTAAGCACAAAAGCCTTTACTTGCATAAGGGAACAGTGGTTGGATGGTTAGAGAGTGCCACTGAACCAATTATATACAGAAGGGGATGGTAATGAAGGTTGGAAGTGCCACTAGACACCAGGAATATATCTTACTGTGAGGGGATGGGTATGGCAGTGTTGCACTAGACACTTAGGAAACAACAAACATAAGGGAACAGTGACTGGAGGATAGAGGGTGCCACTAGACTAGACACCAAATTAAACAGTATATACATAAGGGGGTGGTAATGAAGGGTGGGGTTACACTAGACACCAGAAATCTTAATCTATAAGGGATGGTGATGGCAGGGTTCCAATAGATACCAGGAAACATAACTTTATAAGGCAACAGTGACTGGAGGTGGGAATTTACTAGACACCAGGAAACATATATATTAAGGGATAGTAATGGAAGGTAGGTGTGACACTGGACACAAGAGAAACATAATTGCATAAAGGAACTGGTCGAAGGTGGTGAGTCACTAAACACCTGGAAACATAAATTACATAAATGAATGGTGACTGGAGGATATCGGTGTGCATAGACACCAGGAATATATATATAAGGAATAGTAAAAGGAATTGTGAGGTGAATCTAGACAGCAGGAAGCTTAACTTACAGAAGGGAATGGTGATGGGAGGATGCCACTAGACACTGGTGGAAACATAACTTATATCAGTTAACAGTGGCTGGTGGTGAGGCAGTGCCACTAGACACCAGGAAACATAACTTCGGCATGAATGGTGACTGGAGGGTAGGGGTGAAACTCAGACACCAGGAAACATAATCCTTATAGCGGGAATGGTGACTCGACAGTAGTGGGAGTCACTAAACACCAGGGAACATGTTTAAATGAATGGTGACAGGAGATGGGGTGTGCACCTAGACACCAGGAAACATTATATTCGTTAAGGGAATAGTATTATAATTGTGGGGTGCCTCTAGACAACAGGAAATATAACTACGTTAAGAGAATGGTGATGGAGGTGCCATAGACACCTGGGAAACATAACTTTGCATCAGTTTCCAGTGGCTGGAGGGTAGGCAGTGCCACTAGACACCATGGAAACATAACACATAGGGGAATGGTGACTGGACAGTAGGGGTGTAACTGGACATGAGGAAACATAACACATAACTGGATGATTTAGGTGAGGTGCCTAGACAACAGGAAACAGAGCTCACATAAGGGATGGTTGGGAGGGTGCCATAGACACCAGGAAACATAACTGATCACTTAACAGTGGCTGGAGGGTAAGCAGTGCCACTAGACACCAGGGAAACATAACTTCCATAAAGGAATGGTGATTGGAGGGTAGGTGAAACAGACATCGGAAGACAAGCTTACATTGCTGGATGATTTTAATGGGGTGCCACCTGACAATAGAACACAACTTAAATAAGGTGATGGTTGTGGGAGGGTGCTACAGACACCAGGAAAGAGCTAGTAAGGAGCAGTGCTTAGAGGGAGGGGAGGTTTTACACACCAGAGCATTAATTACAGTGGGGATGGTTATCAAGAATAGGGGTGCCACGACAAGGGAAATACACATGCTGGGGGGGATGGTGATGGCAGGGTGCCGCTACGCTGAGGAAACAGTATAGTTAAGGAAATGTGCCTGAGGTAGAAAGCACTAGACACGAGGGCTGTCTTTATAAGGGATGGTAATGGAAGGGTGGTGGAAGATATGAGGAAACATAACACATTCGGGAATGGTAATGGAGGTACCACTAGACACCAGGAAACATAAGTTTCAAGAGAACGGTGAGTGGAGTTGGGGTTGCCACTACACACCTGGAAAAATAATATCCATAAGGGATTGTAGAATGGTGGGCCATTAGGCACCAGGAAACACTGCTGCATAGGGAACCGTGACTGGAGGGTAGAGGTGCCTAGACACCAGGGAAACATAGCTACCAAGGGACTGGTGACTGAGGGCAGTGCCGCTGGACAGCATTGAAATGTTATACATTTGGGATGGTTATGGTAGGTGGGAGCTACTAGACACCAGGAAACATAACTACATGAGAATTGTGATGGAGGGTGCTGTTTGATGTCAGGAAGCAGCATACATAGGGAACAGTGACTGGGGAGGGTGGCATGACACCAGAAACATTGTATACATGAGAAGGAAGAGGAAGGTTGGGGTGCCACTAGACTCCAGGAAACATAACTTAATAAGGGATGGTGATGGAGGGTGCCCTGTACACCAGGAAACATAACTCATCAGGAAGAGTGGCTGAGGGTGGGGTGTGTCACTTGCGGGAAACCTACCTTGCATAAGTAAACAGTGGTTAGATGGTTGGGGTGCCACCTAGACGAGGAAACATTATATATAAGGGATGATAATGAAAGGTGGGGTGCCACTGACACAGGAAATATGTCTTACATGGCGGATGGATATGGCAGTGCCACTAGACCCCAAGGAAACAAAGATGTAAGGAACAGTGACTGAGGTGGAGGTTGCCACTGGACTAGAACAAATTAACATTATATACACATGTGATGGTAAATGAAGGTGGGGGTTACATAGACTCCGGGAAAACTTCTTACATAAGGGGATGGTGATGGCAGGTTCCAATAGACACCAGGAACATAACACATAAGGCAACAGTGACTGGAGGTTGAGGTGCCACTAGACACCAGGGAAACATTATGCTTA
Source organism: Neoceratodus forsteri (assembly GCA_016271365.2). NCBI lineage: Eukaryota > Metazoa > Chordata > Ceratodontiformes > Ceratodontidae > Neoceratodus > Neoceratodus forsteri. The sequence goes on from CM057449.1 coordinate 985,177,573, forward strand.
AGGGGATAGTGTAATGGAGAATTGGGTGTGACACTGTACTCAAAAACATAACACATGAGGGAGCGGTGATTGAGAGGTGGTGAAGTCACTAAGCACCATGAAACATAAGCCATAATTGAATGGTGACTGGAGGATAGGGTGCCCTTAGCACCAGGAAACATTATATATATAAGGGAATGGTAATGGAATTTTGGGGTGCTTCTAGGGAAACACAACTTACATAAGGGAATGGTGATGGGGGAGGGGTGCCACTAGACACCAGGAAACATAACACATAAGGGAATGGTGACTGGAAGTGAGAGTGTAACGGACACGAGAGTATAACACATAACTGGTTGATTTTGGTGGGTGCCACTAGACAGCAGAAACACTCTCATAAGGGGATGGTTATGGGAGGTGCCTTAGACTCGGGAAACAGCGTACAATCTGAACAGTGACTGAGGTAGCAGGCAACTAGATATGAGGAAGCATTATATAGATAAGGGGATAGTATGGAAATGTGGGGTGACTGACACAGGAAACATAACTTCATAAGGGATGGTGAAGTGAGGTGCCACTAGACATCAGGAAACGCATACAAAGAGCAACAGTGACTGAAGGGTGAGGTGCACTAGACACTGGAAACATTATTTACATAAGGGATGGTAAAGGAGGTTCAGTATTTTAGGCACCAGCTTATAATTTACATAAGGGCAGTGATTGAAGGGTAGGGGGGCCACTAGACACCAGGGAAACATAACTGACATAAAGGAATGGTGACTGGAGCGTAGGGGTGCCACTGCACACCTGGGAAACAGTGTAGAAGGCAATGGTGATTGAAGGTAGGGGGACCTCGACACCAGAAAACATTATATACATAAAGGATGGTAATGAAAAGGGAGGTGCCTAGACACCAGGAAAAATATCTTACATAAGGGGATGGTGATGGTGGTGCCACTGAACTGAAGTATAACACATCTTAACAGTGGCTGGAGGGTAGGCAGTGCCACTAGACACAGGGCATTAACTGTAGGGAATGGTGACTGGGGGTAGGGGTGAACCAACCTGGAAACATAACTTATGAGGGAATGGTGATCAAAGGGTGATGGGGTCCTTAAACACCAGGAAAGTTACATAAATGGCTGGTGACGGGAGGTTTGGTGTGCACCTGGACAGCAGAAGCATTATATATGGAATGGTAAAATTGTGGGGTGCCTCTGGACAACAGGAAGCATATCACCAAGGGGATGGTTATGGGGTGCCACTAGACACTGGAAACATCGCCTTCCATCATTTAACAGTGGCTGGAGGAACAGTGCCACTAGACACCAGGAAACACTAACCCATAAGGGGAATGGTGACTGGAGCGTAGGGGTGAAACTAGACACAGGTAAGCATAACACATAGCCGGATGATTTTAGTAGTGCCTGGACAACAGGGAAGCACAACAATTAAGGGGATGGTTATGGGAGGTGCTGCTAACACCAGGTGAAGCAGCACATGGGAGCAGTGCTTAGAGGTAGGAGGTTGCACTAGACACCAGGGAAACGTTAATTACATATGGGGATGGTAATCAAGACTAGTGCTACAAGACACCAGGGAACATATTTACACAAGGGATGGTGATGGCAGGTGCCACACACAGAGAACAGTATACATAGAAATGGTGCCTGGAGGGTAGAAGGTGCTACTAGACACCAGGGAACATAATATACATGAGGGGATGGTAGTGGAAGGGTGGGGTGCCACTAGACATGAATGTTAACTTATATAGGGATGATAATGGGAGGTGCCACTAGACACCAGGAAACATAAGTTTCATTAGGAGGCGGTGACTGGAGGGTAGGGGTTGCCACTACAACATGGAAACATAATATCCGTGGGGATTGTAAAGGAAGGTGGGGTTGCCATTAGACACCAGGAAACATAACACATAGGGAACCGTGACTGGAGGTAGAGGTGCCACTAGACACCAGGAGGCAAACTTACATAAGGGACTGGTGACTGGAGAGCGGGTGCCGCTGGACACCATTGAAATGTTATATACATTTGGGGATGGGTATGGTGGTAGGCTGAGGGCCACTAGTCACCAGGAAACATAACACATGAGGGAAAGGTGATGGGAGGTGCCATTAGACACCAGGAAGCAGCATAAATAAAGGGAACAGTGACTGGAGGTAGGAGTGCCACTTCACACAGGAAACATTATATACATATGAGGAAGGTAAAGGAAGGTTGGGGTGCCTCTAGACTCCAGGAAACATAACTTAATAAGGGGATGGTGATGAGAGGTGCCACCATACACCAGGAAACATAACACATCAGGGAATAGTGGCTGGAGGGTAGGGTGTGTCACTAAGCACCAGGAAACCTAACTTGCATAAGTAAACAGTGGTTAGATGGTTGGGGGTTGCCACTAGACACCAGGAAACATTATATACATAAGGGGATGATAATGAAAGGGTGGGGTGCCACTAGACACCAGGAAATATGTCTTACATAGGCGGATGGATATGGCAGTGTGCCACTAGACCCCAGAAACAACATATATAGGCAACAGTGACTGGAGGTAGAGGTGCCACTAGACTAGACACCAAATTAAACATATATACATAAGGGGATGGTAAATGAAGGGTGGGGTTACACTAGACTCCAGGAAAACTTAACACATAAGGGGATGGTGATGGCAGGGTTCCAATAGACACCAGGGGAACATACACTACATAAGGCAACAGTGACTGGAGGGTAGAGGGGCCACTAGACACCAGGAAACATTATATACTTAAGGGGATAGTAATGGAAGGGTAGGTGTGACACTGGACTCCAAAGAAACATAACTACATAAGGAGCAGTGATTGAAGGGTGTGGGAGTCACTAAACACCAAGAAACATAAGTTACATAATTGAATGGTGACTGGAGGATAGAGTGTGCACCTAGACACCAGGAAACATTATATATCTAAGGGAATGGTAATGGAATTTTGGGGTGCCTCTAGACAACAGGAAACATAACACATAGGGAATGGTGATGGGAGGTGCCACTAGACACCAGAAACATAACATACAAAGGAATGGTGACTGGAGGTAGGGGGTGTAACTGGACACGGAAACATAACACATAACTGGATGATTTTGGTAGGGTGCCACTAGACAACAGGAAACACAACTCACATAAGGGGATGGTTATGGGAGGGTGCAGCTAGGCACCAGGAAACAACATACATAGCGGAACAGTGACTGGAGGTAGCAGGTGCGACTAGATATCAGGAAGCATTATATACATAAGGGGATAGTAATGGAAATGTGGGGTGAGACTAGACACCAGGAAACATAACTTTCATAGGGGATGGTGAAGTGAGGTGCCACTAGACACCAGGGAATCATAGCTTACATAAAAGAATGGAGACTGCAGGGTAGAGGGTGCCACTAGACATCAGGAAACAGCATACAAAAGGCAACAGTGACTGAAGGGAGGGGTGCCACTAGACACCTGGGAAACATTATTTACATAAGGGGATGGTAAAGGAAGGTTCAGGTGACACAGACTCCGAGAAACATAATTTACATAAGGAGCAGTGATTGAAGGGTGGGGGGCCACTAGACACCAGGAAACATAACTGACATAAAGGAATGGTGACTGGGCGTAGGGGTGCCACTACACCTGGAAACAGTGTAGAGAAGGCAATGGTGACTGGAAGGTGAGGTGACCCTTGACACCAGGAAAACATTATATACATAAAGGGATGGTAGCGGAAGGTGGAGGTGCCTCTAGACACCAGGAAAACATATCTTACATAAGGGATGGTGATGGTAGGGTGCCACTAGACACCAGGGAAACATAAACATCCTTAACAGTGGCTGGAGGGTAGGCAGTGCCACTAGACACCAGGAAACATAACTTCCATAAGGAATGGTGACTGGAGGGTAGGGGTGAAACAGAACCGGGAAACATAACACATAAGGAATGGTGATCAAGGGTAGTGGGGTCACTAAACACCAGGAAACATAAGTTACATAAATGAATGGTGACTGGAGGATCGGTGTGCACCTGGACAAGGAAAACATTATATATATAAGGGAATGGTAAAGGAATTGTGGGGTGCCTCTGGACAACAGGAAACATATCTTACATAGGGGATGGTTATGGGAGGGTGCCACTAGACACCAGGAAACATAACGTACATCATTTAACAGTGGCTGGAGGGTAAGCAGTGCCACTAGACACCAGGAAACATAACTTCCATAAGGGAATGGTGACTGGAGGGTAGGGGTGAAACTAGACATCAGGTAAGCATAACTACATAGCTGGATGATTTTAGTAGGGTGCCACTGGACAACAGGAAACACAACAATTAAGGGATGGTTACAGGAGGGTGCTGCTAGACACCAGGTGAAACAGCTTACATAGGGGAGCAGTGCTTAGAGGGTAGGAGGTTGCACTAGACACCAGGGAAACGTAATTACATATGGGGATGGTAATCGAAGACTAGGGTGCCACAAGACACCAGGAAACATAATTTACACAGGGGATGGTGATGGCAGGGTGCCACTACACAGCAGGAAACAGTATACATAAGAAATGGTGCCTGGAGGGTGAAAGTGCCACTAGACACCAGAGAACATAATATACATAAGGGGATGGTAATGGAAGGGTAGGGGTGCCACTAGACATGGGAAACATAACACATAAGGGGATGATAATGGGGAGGGTGCCACTAGACACCAGAAACATAAGTTTCATTAGAGAGCAGTGACTGGAGGGTGGGGTAGCCACTACACAACATGGAAACATAATATCCATAAGGGATTGTAAAGGAGGGGTGGGTTGCCATTAGACACCAGGGAAACATGACTTACATAAGGGAACCATGACTGGAGGTAGAGGTGCCACTAGACTCCAGGAAACATAGCTTACATAAGGGACTGGTGACTGGAGGCAGTGCCACTGGACACCATTGAAATGTTATATACACTTGAGGATGGGTATGGAAGGCTGAGTGAGCCACTAGACACCAGGAAACATAACACATTAGGAGAAGGAGATGGGAGGGTGCCACTAGACATCAGGAAGCAGCATACAAAGGAACAGTGACTGGAGGTAGGGAGTGCCACTAGACACCAGGGAAACATTGTAGACATATGAGAAGGTAAAGGAAGATTGGGGTGCCACTAGATTCCAGGAAACATAACTTAATAAGGGGATGGTGATGGGAGGGTGCCACCTACACCAGGAAACATAACACACCAGGAAAAGTGGCTGGAGGGTAGGGTGTGTCACTAAGCACCAGGAAACCTTAACTTACATAAGGGAACAGTGGTTGGATGGTTGGGGGTGCCACTAGACACCAGGAAACATATATACAGAAGGGGATGGTAATGGAAGGGTGGAGTGCCACTAGACACCAGGAGGATATATCTTACGTAAGGGGATGGGTATGGCTGTGCCACTAGACACCAGGAAACAACAAACATAAGGGAACAGTGACTGGAGGATGAGGGTGCCACTAGACTAGACACCAAATTAAACATATATACATAAGGGGTGGTAAATGAAGGTGGGGTTACACTAGACACCAGGAAATCTTAACTTACATAGGGGATGGTGATGGCAGGGTTCAATAGATACCAGGAAACATAACATAAGGCAACAGTGACTGGAGGTGAGGGGTGCCACTAGACACCAGGAAACATATATATTAAGGGGATAGTAATGGAAGGTAGGTGTGACACTGGACACAAGAAAACATAACTTACATAAAGGAGCGGTGATCGAAGGGTAGTGGAGTCACTAAACACCTGGGAAACATAAGTTACATAAATGAATGGTGACTGGAGGATATGGTGTGCACCTAGACACCAGGAAAACATATATATATAAAGGGAATGGTAAAGGATTGTGGAGGTGAATCTAGACAACAGGAAACTTAACTATAGAAGGAATGGTGATGGGAGGATGCCACTAGACACCAGGGAAACATAACTTATATCAGTTAACAGTGGCTGGAGGGTAGGCAGTGCCACTAGACACCAGGAAACATAACTTCCATAAGGGAATGGTGACTGGAGGGTGAGGGGTGAAACTAGACACCAGGGAAACATAACTTACATAAAGAGAATGGTGATCGACAGTAGTGGAGTCACTAAACACCAGGAACATAAGTTACATAAATGAATGGTGACAGGAGGATAGGGTGTGCACCTAGACAGCAGGGAAACATTATATACATAAAGAGATAGTAATAGAATTGTGGGGGTGCCTCTAGACAACAGGAAATATAACTACGTAAGAGAATGGTGATGGGAGGGTGCCACTAGACACCTGGGAAACATAACACATCAGTTACCAGTGGCTGGAGGGTGGCAGTGCCACTAGACACCATGGAAACATAACACATAAGGGGAATGGTGACTGGACAGTAGGAGGTGTAACTGGACACTGGGAAACATAACACATAACTGGATGATTTAGGTAGGGTGCCACTAGACAACAGGAACACAACTCACATAAGGGGATGGTTATGGGAGGGTGCCACTGAACACCAGGGAAACATAACTCATCACTTAACAGTGGCTGGAGGGTAAGCAGTGCCACTAGACACCAGGAAACATAACTTCCATAAGGAATGGTGACTGGAGGTGAGGGGTGAAACCAGACATCAGGAAAACAAACTTACATTGCTGGATGATTTTAATAGGGTGCCACTAGACAACAGGAAACACAACTTAAATAAGGGATGGTTGTGGGAGGGTGCTGCTAGACACCAGGAAACAGCTTAAGTAAGGGAGTAGTGCTTAGAGGTGAGGAGGTTGCACTAGACACCAGGAAACAGTAATTACATATGGGGATGGTTATCGAAGAATAGGGGTGCCACTAGACACAAGGAAACATAACACACAAGGGATGGTGATGGCAGGGTGCCACTACGCAGCAGGAAACAGTATACATAAGGAAATGGTGCCTGGAGGGTGAAAGTGCCACTAGACACCAGAAACATAATATACATAAGGGGATGGTAATGGAAGGGTGGGGTGCCACTAGACATGAGAAACATAACACATTCAGGAATAGTAATGGGAGGTACCACTAGACACCAGGGAAACATAAGTTTCATAAGAAGACGGTGAGTGGAGGTTAGGGGTTGCCACTACACCATGGAAAAATAATATCCATAGGGGATTGTAAAGGAAGGGTGGGGTTGCCATTAGACACCAGGAAACATAACTTACATAAGGAACCGTGACTGGAGGTGGGGTGCCACTAGACACCAGGAAACATAGCTCACATAAGGGACTGGTGACTGGAGGGCGGGTGCCCGCTGGACACCATTGAAATGTTATATACATTTGGGGATGGGTATGGTAGGCTGAGGAGCCACTAGACACCAGGAAACATAACACATGAGGGAATGGTGATGGGAGGGTGCCATTAGACACCAGGAAGCAGCATACATAAGGGAGACAGTGACTGGAGGTAGGGAGTGCCACTTCACACCAGGAAACATTATATACATATGAGAAGGTAAGGAAGGTTGGGGTGCCACTAGACCCCAGGAAACATAACTTAATAAGGGGATGGTGATGGGAGGGTGCCACCATACACCAGGAAACATAACTTACATCAGGAATAGTGGCTGGAGGGTGGGTGTGTCACTAAGCACCAGAAACCTTAACACATAAGTAAACAGTGGTTAGATGGTTGGGGGTGCCACTAGACACCAGGAAATTATATACATAAGGGGATGATAATGAAAGGGTGGGGTGCCACTAGACACCAGGAAATATATCTTACATAGGCGGATGGATATGGCAGTGTGCCACTAGACCCCAGGAAACAAGATATGTAAGGAACAGTGACTGGAGGTAGAGGGTGCCACTAGACTAGACACCAAATTAAACATTATATACATAAGGGGATGGTAAATGAAGGGTGGGGTTACACTAGACTCCAGGAAAACTTAACACATAAGGGGATGGTGTGGCAGGGGTTCCAATAGACACCAGGAAACATAACACATAAGGCAACAGTGACTGGAGGTTAGAGGTGCCACTAGACACCAGGAAACATTATATACAAGGGGATAGTAATGGAAGGGTAGGTGTGACACTGTCTCAAAGAAACATAACCACATAAGGAGCAGTGATTGAAGGGTAGTAAGGGTCACTAAACACCAAGGAAACATAAGTTACATAATTGAATGGTGACTGGAGGATAGGGTGTGCACCTAGACACCAGGAAACATTATATATATAAGGAATGGTAATGGAATTTGGGGTGCCTCTAGACAACAGAAACATAACTTACATAAGGGAATGGTGATGGGAGGGTGCCACTAGACACCAGGAAACATAACACATAAGGGAATGGTGACTGGAGAGTAGGGGTGTAACTGGACACAGGAAACATAACACATAACTGGATGATTTTGGTAGGGTGCCACTAGACAACAGGAACACAACTCACATAAGGGGATGGTTATGGGAGGTGCCGCTAAGCACCAGGAAACAGTATACATAGCAGACAGTGACTGGAGGGTAGCAGGTGCGACTAGATATCAGGAAGCATTATATACATAAGGGGATAGTAATGGAAATGTGGGGGTGAGACTAGGCACCAGGAAACATAACTTTCATAAGGGGATGGTGAAGTGAGGGTGCCACTAGACACCAGGGAATCAAGCTTACATAAAAGAATGGAGACTGCAGGGTGAGGGGTGCCACTAGACATCAGGAAACAACATACAAAAGGCAACAGTGACTGAAGGGTGAGGGTGCCACTAGACACCTGGGAAACATTATTTACATAAGGGGATGGTAAAGGAAGGGTTCAGGTGACACTAGACACCGAGGAAACATAATTTACATAAGAAGCAGTGATTGAGGGTAGGAGGCCACTAGACACCAGGAAACATAACTGACATAAAGGAATGGTGACTGGAGCGTAGGGGTGCCACTACACCTGGGAAACAGTGTAAGAAGGCAATGGTGACTGGAAGGTGAGGGTGACCCTTGACACCAGGAAAACATTATATACATAAAGGGATGGTAGCGGAAGGTGGAGGTGCCTCTAGACACCAGGAAAACATATCTTACATAAGGGGATGGTGATGGTAGGGTGCCACTAGACACCAGGAAACATAACTCACATCATAACAGTGGCTGGAGGGTGAGGCAGTGCCACTAGACACCAGGAAACATAACTTCCATAAGGGAATGGTGACTGGAGGGTGGGGTGAAACTAGACACCAGGAAACATAACACATAAGGGAATGGTGATCAAAGGGTAGTGGGGTCACTAAACACCAGGGAAACATAAGTTACATAAATGAATGGTGACTGGAGGATCAGGTGTGCACCTGGACAGCAGGAAAACATTATATATAAAGGGAATGGTAAATTGTGGGGGTGCCTCTGGACAACAGGAAACATATCTTACATAAGGGGATGGTTATGGGAGGGTGCCACTAGACACCAGGGAAACATAACGTACATCATTTAACAGTGGCTGGAGGGTAAGCAGTGCCACTAGACACCAGGAAACATAACTTCCATAAGGGAATGGTGACTGGAGGTAGGGGTGAAACTAGACACCAGGTAAGCATAACTACATAGCTGGATGATTTTAGTAGGGTGCCACTGGACAACAGGAAACACAACTTAAGGGGATGGTTACGGGAGGGTGCTGCTAGACACCAGGTGAAACAGCTTACATGGGGGAGCAGTGCTTAGAGGGTAGGGAGGTTGCACTAGACACCAGGAAACATTAATTACATATGGGGATGGTAAGAAGACTAGGGTGCCACAAGACACCAGGGAAACATAATTTACACAAGGGGATGGTGATGGCAGGTGCCACTACACAGCAGGAAACAGTATACATAAGGAAATGGTGCCTGGAGGGTAGAAAGTGCCACTAGACACCAGGAAACATAATATACATAAGGGGATGGTAATGGAAGGGTGGGGTGCCACTAGACATGAGGAAACATAACACATAAGGGGATGATAATGGGAGGTGCCACTAGACACCAGGAAACATAAGTTTCATTAGAGAGCAGTGACTGGAGGGTAGGGGTTGCCACTACAACATGGAAACATAATATCCATAAGAGAGTTGTAAAGGAAGGGTGGGGTTGCCATTAGACACCAGGAAACATGACTTACATAAGGGAACCATGACTGGAGGGGAGAGGTGCCACTAGACTCCAGGAAACATAACACATAAGGGACTGGTGACTGGAGGAAGCAGTGCCACTGGACACCATTGAAATGTTATATACACTTGAGGATGGGTATGGAAGGCTGAGTGAGCCACTAGACACCAGGAAACATAACACATTAGGAGAAGGAGATGGGAGGGTGCCACTAGACATCAGAAGCAGCATACAAAGGAACAGTGACTGGAGGTGAGGGTGCCACTAGACACCAGGGAAACATTGTAGACATATGGAAGGTAAAGGAAGATTGGGGTGCCACTAGATTCCAGGAAACATAACTTAATAAGGGATGGTGATGGGAGGGTGCCACCATACACCAGGAAACATAACACACCAGGGAAAAGTGGCTGGAGGTAGGGTGTGTCACTAAGCACCAGGAAACCTTAACTTGCATAAAGGAACAGTGGTTGGATGGTTGGGGGTGCCACTAGACACCAGGAAACATTATATACAGAAGGGGATGGTAATGGAATGGTGGGAGTGCCACTAGACACCAGGGAATATATCTTACGTAAGGGGATGGGTATGGCTGTGTGCCACTAGACACCAGGAAACAACAAACATAAGGGAACAGTGACTGGAGGATAGAGGTGCCACTAGACTAGACACCAAATTAAACATTATATACATAAGGGGTGGTAAATGAAGAGTGGGGTTACACTAGACACCAGGAAATCTTAACTTACATAAGGGGATGGTGATGGCAGGGTTCCAATAGATACCAGGAAACATAACTTACATAAGGCAACAGTGACTGGAGGGTGAGGGGTGCCACTGACACCAGGAAACATATATATAGGGATAGTAATGGAAGGGTAGGTGTGACACTGGACACAAGAGAAACATAACTTACATAAAGGCGGTGATCGAAGGGTAGTGGGAGTCACTAAACACCTGGGAAACATAAGTTACATAAATGAATGGTGACTGGAGGATATGTGTGCACCTAGACACCAGGAAACATTATATATATAAGGGAATGGTAAAGGATTTGAGGTGAATCTAGACAACAGGAAACTTAACTTATAGAAGGGAATGGTGATGGGAGGATGCCACTAGACACCAGGAAACATAACTTATATCAGTTAACAGTGGCTGGAGGGTAGGCAGTGCCACTAGACACCAGGAAACATAACTTCCATAAGGGGAATGGTGACTGGAGGGTAGGGGTGAAACTGAACACCAGGAAACATAACACATAAGGGAATGGTGATCGACAGTAGTGGGAGTCACTAAACACCAGGAACATAAGTTACATAAATGAATGGTGACAGGAGGATAGGGTGTGCACCTAGACAGCAGGAAACATTATATACATAAGGGAATGGTAATAGAATTGTGGGGTGCCTCTAGACAACAGGGAAATATAACTACGTAAAGAGAATGGTGATGGGAGGGTGCCACTAGACACCTGGGAAACATAACACATCAGTTACCAGTGGCTGGAGGGTAGGCAGTGCCACTAGACACCATGGAAACATAACACATAGGGAATGGTGACTGGACAGTAGGGGTGTAACTGGACACTGGAAACATAACACATAACTGGATGATTTAGGTAGGGTGCCACTAGACAACAGGAAACACAACTCACATAAGGGGATGGTTATGGGAGGGTGCCACTGAACACCAGGAAACATAACACATCACTTAACAGTGGCTGGAGGGTAAGCAGTGCCACTAGACACCAGGGAAACATAACTTCCATAAAGGAATGGTGACTGGAGGGTAGGGGTGAAACCAGACATCAGGAAAACAAACTTACATTGCTGGATGATTTTAATAGGGTGCCACTAGACAACAGGAAACACAACTTAAATAAGGGGATGGTTGTGGGAGGTGCTGCTAACACCGGGAAACAGCTTAAGTAAGGGAGTAGTGCTTAGAGGGTAGGAGGTTGCACTAGACACCAGGAAACATTAATTACATATGGGGATGGTTATCGAAGAATAGGGGTGCCACTAGACACAAGGAAACATAACTTACACAAGGGGATGGTGATGGCAGGGTGCCACTCGCAGCAGGAAACAGTATACATAAGGAAATGGTGCCTGGAGGGTAGAAAGTGCCACTAGACACCAGGAAACATAATATACATAAGGGGATGGTAATGGAAGGGTGGGGTGCCACTAGACATGGAAACATAACACATTCGGGAATGGTAATGGGAGGTACCACTAGACACCAGGAAACATAAGTTTCATAAGAGAACAGTGAGTGGAGGTTAGGGGTTGCCACTACACACCATGGAAAAATAATATCCATAAGGGGATTGTAAAGGAAGGGTGGGGTTGCCATTAGACACCAGGAAACATAACACATAGGAACCGTGACTGGAGGGTAGAGGTGCCACTAGACACCAGGAAACATAAGCTACATAAGGGACTGGTGACTGGAGGAAGCGGGTGCCGCTGGACACCATTGAAATGTTATATACATTTGGGGATGGGTATGGTAGGCTGAGGGAGCCACTAGACACCAGGAAACATAACACATGAGGGAATGGTGATGGGAGGTGCCATTAGACACCAGGAAGCAGCATACATAAGGGAACAGTGACTGGAGGGTAGGAGTGCCACTCCACAGAAACATTATATACATATGAGAAGGTAAGGAAGGTTGGGGTGCCACTAGACCCCAGGAAACATAACTTAATAAGGGGATGGTGATGGGAGGTGCCACCATACACCAGGAAACATAACTACATCAGGGAATAGTGGCTGGAGGGTAGGGTGTGTCACTAAGCACCAGGAAACCTTAACTTGCATAAGTAAACAGTGGTTAGATGGTTGGGGGTGCCACTAGACACCAGAAACATTATATACATAAGGGGATGATAATGAAAGGGTGGGGTGCCACTAGACACCAGGAAATATGTTCTTACATAGGCGGATGGATATGGCAGTGTGCCACTAGACCCCAGGAAACAAGATATGTAGGGAACAGTGACTGGAGGGTGAGGGGTGCCACTAGACTAGACACCAAATTAAACATTATATACATAAGGGATGGTATAATGAAGGGTGGGGTTACACTAGACTCCAGGAAAACTTAACTTACATAAGGGGATGGTGATGGCAGGGTTCCAATAGACACCAGGAAACATAACTTACATAAGGCAACAGTGACTGGAGGTTAGAGGTGCCACTAGACACCAGGAAACATTATATACTTAAGGGGATAGTAATGGAAGGTAGGTGTGACACTGTACTCCAAAGAAACATAACACATAAGGAGCGGTGATTGAAGGGTAGTGGGAGTCACTAAACACCAAGGAAACATAAGTTACATAATTGAATGGTGACTGGAGGATAGGGTGTGCACCTAGACACCAGAAACATTATATATATAAAGGGAATGGTAATGGAATTTTAGAGGGTGCCTCTAGACAACAGGAAACATAACTACATAGGGAATGGTGATGGGAGGGTGCCACTAGACACCAGGAAACATAACACATAAGGGAAAGGTGACTGGAGAGTAGGGGTGTAACTGGACACGGGAAACATAACTTACATAACTGGTTGATTTTGGTAGGGTGCCACTAGACAACAGGAAACACAACTCACATAAGGGGATGGTTATGGGAGGGTGCCGCTAAGACACCAGGAAACAACATACATAACGGAACAGTAACTGGAGGGTAGCAGGTGCGACTAGATAACAGGGAAGCATTATATACATAAGGGGATAGTAATGGAAATGTGGGGTGAGACTGGACACCAGGGAAACATAACTTTCATAAGGGGATGGTGAAGTGAGGTGGCCACTAGACATCAGGGAAACAGCATACAAAAGGCAACAGTGACTGAAGGGTAGAGGGTGCCACTAGACACCTGGGAAACATTATTTACATAAGGGGATGGTAAAGGAAGGGTTCAGGTGACACTAGACACCGAAAACATAATTTACATAAGGAAGCGGTGATTGAAGGGTGGGGGCCACTAGACACCAGGAAACATAACTGACATAAAGGAATGGTGACTGGAGCGTAGGGGTGCCACTACACACCTGGAAACAGTGTAGAGAAGGCAATGGTGACTGGAAGGTAGAGGTGACCCTTGACACCAGGAAAACATTATATACATAAAGGGATGGTAGCGGAAGGTGGAGGTGCCTCTAGACACCAGGAAAACATATCTTACATAAGGGGATGGTGATGGTAGGGTGCCACTAGACACCAGGGAAACATAACACATCACTCAACAGTGGCTGGAGGGTAGGCAGTGCCACTAGACACCAGGGAAACATAACTTCCATAAGGAATGGTGACTGGAGGGTAGGGGTGAAACTAGACACCAGGAAACATAACACATAAGGGAATGGTGATCAAAGGGTAGTGGAGTCACTAAACACCAGGAAACATAGGTTACATAAATGAATGGTGACTGGAGGATCGGTGTGCACCTGGACAGCAGGAAACATTATATATATAAGGGAATGGTAAAGGAATTGTGGGGGTGCCTCTGGACAACAGGAAACATATCTTACATAAGGGGATGGTTATGGGAGGTGCCACTAGACACCAGGAAACATAACGTACATCATTTAACAGTGGCTGGAGGGTAAGCAGTGCCACTAGACACCAGGAAACATAACTTCACAAGGGAATGGTGACTGGAGGGTAGGGGTGAAACTAGACACCAGGTAAGCATAACACATAGCTGGATGATTTTAGTAGGGTGCCACTGGACAACAGGAAACACAACAATTAAGGGGATGGTTATGGGAGGGTGCTGCTAGACACCAGGTGAAACAGCTTACATGGGGAGCAGTGCTTAGAGGGTGAAGGTTGCACTAGACACCAGGGAAACATTAATTGCATATGGGGATGGTAATCGAAGACTAAGGTGCCACAAGACACCAGGAAAACATAATTTACACAGGGGATGGTGATGGCAGGGTGCCACTACACAGCAGGAAACAGTATACATAAGAAATGGTGCCTGGAGGGTAGAAAGTGCCACTAAACACCAGGAAACATAATATATATAAGGGGATGGTAATGGAAGGGTGGGGGTGCCATTAGACATGAGGGAAACATAACACATAGGGGATGGTAATGGGAGGGTGCCACTAGACACCAGGAAACATAAGGTTCATATGAGAACAGTGACTGGTGGGTGAGGGTTGCCACTACACACCATGGAAACATAATATCCATAAGGGGATTGTAAAGGAAGGGTGGGATTGCCATTAGACACCAGGAAACATAACATACAGGGAACCATGACTGGAGGGTGAGGGTGGCACTAGACACCAGGAAACATAGCTACATAAGGGACTGGTGACTGGAGGAAGGGTGCCACTGGACACCTTTGAAATGTTATATACATTTGGGATGGGAATGGAGGCTGAGGAGCCACTAGACACCAGGAAACAACTACATAAGGGGAAGGTGATGGGAGGGTGCCACTAGACACCAGGAAGCAGCATACATAAGGGAACAGTGACTGGAGGGTGGGTGCCACTAGACACCAGGAAACATTATATACTTATGAAAGGTAAAGGAAGGTTGGGGTGCCACTAGACTCCAGGAAACATAACTTAATAAGGGGATGGTGATGGGAGGGTGCCACCATTCACAGGAAACATAACTACATCATGGAACTGTGGCTGGAGGGTAGGGTGTGTCACTAAGAACCAGAAACCTTAACTTGCATAAGGGAACAGTTGTTGGATGGTTGGGGGTGCCACTAGACACCAGAAACATATCTTACATAAGAGCAACAGTGACTGGACGGTTGGGGTGCCACTAGATACCAGGAAACATAGCTTACATAGCAGTTGGTGACTGGATGTAGGGGTGCCACTGGACACCACTGAAACGTTTTTACATAAGGGGTAGGGAATGGATGGCTGAGGGGGCTGCTAGACACCACAGAAAGATAGCTTGCATAAGGAGATGGGGATGGGAGGGTGTCAGTATACACCAGGAAGCAGCATACATAAGGGAACAGTGACTGGAGGTGAGGAGAGTCACTAGACACCAGGAAAACATTATATACTTATGAGATGGTAAAGGAAGGGTGGGGTGCCACTAGACACCAGGAAACATCAATAAGGGATGGTGATGGAAGGGTGCCACTAGACACCAGGAAACAGCATAAATAATAGAACAGTAGCTGGAGGGTAGAGGGTGCCACTAGACTAGACACCAGGTTAAACATTATATACAGAAGGGGATGGTAATGGAAGGGTGGGGGTGACACTAGACAGGAAACATATCTTACATAAGGGGATGGTGATGGGAGGGTTCCAGTAGACACCAGGAAACATAACACATAAGGGAACAGTGACTGGAGGTGAGGGTGCCACTAGACCAGACACCAAGTTAAACATTATATACATAAGGGGATGGTAAAATGAAGGGTGGAGTTACACTAGACACCAGGAAAACTTAACTTACATAAGGGGATGGTGATGGGAGGGTTCCAATAGACACCAGAAACATAACTTACATAAGGAGACGGTGACTGAGAGTAGAGGTGCCACTAGACACCAGGAAACATTATATATTTAAGGGGATACTAATGGAAGGGTAGGTGTGACACTAGACACCAGAGAAACATAACACATGGGGAGCGGTGATCGAAGGGTAGTGAGAGTCACTAAACACCAGGGAAACATAAGTTACATAAATGAATGGTGACTGGAGGATAGGGCGTGCACCTAGACACTAGGAAACATTATATACATAAGGGAATGGTAATTGAATTGTGGGGTTCCTCTAGACAACAGGAAACATAACACATAAGGAATGGTGATGGAAGGGTGCCACTAGACACCAGAAACAGCATACATAAGAAATGGTGACTGGAGGTAGAAGGTGCCACTGCAGACCAGGAAACATAATATACATAAGGTGATGGCAATGGAAGGAGGGTCCCCTAGACATGAAACATAACCCATAAAGGGATAGTAATTTAAAGGGTGCCACTAGACACCAGAAACACAAGTTTCTTAAGAGCGAGTGATTGGAGAGTAGGGGTTGCCACTACACACTAGAAACATTATATACATAAGGGTATGGTATTTGAAGGGTGGGGTGCCATTAGACACCAGAAACATATCTTACATAAGGAGATGGTGATGGTAGGGTGCCACTAGATACCAGAGAAACATAACACATAGCGGTACAGTGACTGGAGGGTTGGGGTGCCATTACATACCAGGGAAACATAGCTACATAAGTGATTGGTGACTGGAGATAGGGGTGCCGCTAGATGTCACAGAAACATAACTTGCATAAGGGGGATGGTGATAGGAGGGTGCTAGTAGACACCAGGAAGCAGCATACATAAGGGAACAGTGACTGGAGTGTAGGAGAGTCACTAGACCCCAGGGAAACATTATATACATATGGATGGTAAAGGAAAGGTGGGGGTGCCTCAGAAACCAGGGAAACATTAATCATCAAGGGATGAGATGGAAGGTGCCACTAGACACCAGGAAGTAGCATAAATAAGAGAACAGTGACTGAAGGGTAGAGGGTGCCACTAGACTAGACACCAGGTTATACATTATATACATAAGTGGATTGTAATGGAAGGTTAGGGGTGACACTAGACACCAGGAAACATAACTTACATAAGGGATGGTGATGGGAGGGTTCCAGTAGACACCAGGAAACATAATGTATATAAGGAACAGTGACTGAGGGTATGGGGTGCCACTAGACACCAGGGAAACATTTTATACATAAGGGAACAGTAATGGAAATGTGGGGTGCCACTAGACACCAGGGAAGCATAACTTAAAGGGAACAGTGGATGGGTGGGTGGGGATGCCACTAGACACCTGGGAAATATAATATACATAAGGGATGGCAATGGAAGGGTGGGGATGTCACTAGACACCAGGGAAACATAACACATAAGGTGATGGTGATGGGAGGTGCCACTAGACACCAGAGGCAACAGCATACATAACGGAACCTTGACTGGAGGTAGCAGGGGCCACTAGATATCAGGGAAGCATTATATACATAAGGGGATAGTAATGAAAATGTGGGGGTGAGACTAGACACCAGGAAACAAAACTTTCATAAGGGGATGGTGAAGTGAGAGGTGCCACTAGACACCAGGGAATCATATTACATAAAGAATGGAGACTGCAGGGAGAGGTGCCACTAGACACCAGGAAAAGGCATACAAAAAGGCAACAGTGACTGGAGGTAGAGGGTGCCACTAGACACCTGGGAAACATTATATAAATAAGGGATGGTAATGGAAGGGTTCAGGTGACACCAGTCACCAGGAAACATAATTTACATAAGGGAATGGTGATTGAAGGGTAGGGGAGCCACTAGACACCAGGAAGCGCAACACATAAAGGAATGGTGACTGGAGCACAGGGGTGCCACCACCTGAGGCTGGTAGTATAGAGAAGGCAGCGGTGACTGGAAGGTAGAGGTGCCCCTTGACACTTGTGGGAAATATTATATACATAAAGGGATGGTAACGGAAAGGTGGAGGTGCTCTAGACACCAGGAAACATATCTTACATAAGGGGATGATGATGGTAGGGTGCCACTAGACACCAGGAAACATAACACATCACTTAACAGTGGCTGGAGGGGTAGGCAGTGCCACTAGACACCAGTTAAACATAACTTCCATAAGGGAATGGTGACTGGAAGTAGGGGCTAGACACCAGGAAACATAACACATAAGGAAACAGTGATTGAAGGGTGAGTGGGGTCACTAAACACCAGAGAAACATAAGTTACATAAATGAATGGTGACTGGAGGATGGGGTGTGCACCTGACACCAAGGAAACATTATATACATAAAGGAAGGTAATGGAATTATGCATGGTGCCTCTAGGCAACACAGAAACATAATTTACATAAGGGAATGGTGATGGGAGAGTGCCACTAGACACCAGGAAACATAACTTACATAAGGGAATGGTGACTGGAGCGTAGGGGTGTAACTGGACACCGGGAAACATAACACATAACTGGATGATTTTGGTAGGGTGCCACTAGACAACAGGAAACACAACTCACATAAGGAGATGGTTATGGGAGGGTGCCACTAGACACCAGGAAACATAACGTACATCACTTAACAGTGGCTTGAGGGTAAGCAGTGCCACTAGACACCAGGAAACATAACTTCCATAAGGGAATGGTGACTGGAGGGTAGGGGTGAAACTAGACACCAGGAAACATAACACATAGCTGGATGATTTTAGTAGGTGCCACTGGACAACAGGAAACACAACTTAAATAAGGGGATGGTTATGGGTGGGTGCTGCTAGACACCAGGTGAAACAGCTTTCATAGAGGAGCAGTGCTTAGAGGGTAGGAGGTTGCACTAGACACCAGGAAACATTAATTACATATGGGGATGGTAATCGAAGAATAGGGTGCCACGAGACACCAGAGAAACATAACTTACACAAGGGGATGGTGATGGCAGGGTGCCACTACCCAGCAGGAAACAGTATACATAAGAAATGGTGCCTGGAGGGTAGAAAGTGCCACTAGACACCAGGGAAACATAATATACATAAGGGATAGTAATGGAAGGGTGGGGTGCCACTGAGACATGAGGGAAACATAACTTTCATAATGGGTTGGTAATGGGAGGGTGCCACTAGACACCAGAAACATAAGTTTCATAAGAGAACGGTGACTGGAGGTGAGGGTTGCCACTACAAACATGAAAACATAATATCCATAAGGGGATTGAAAAGGAAGGTTGGGGTTGCCATTAGACACCAGAAACATAACTTCGTAAGGTAACCATGACTGGAGGGTAGAGGTGCCACTAGACACCAGGGAAACATAGCTTAAGGGACTGGTGACTGGAGGAAGCAGGTGCCACTGGACACCACTGAAATGTTATATACATTTGGGGATGGGTATGGAAGGCTGAGGGTGCCACTAGACACCATGGAAGCATAACACATTAGGGGAATGTGATGGGAGGTGCCACTAGACACCAGGAAACAGGTGCCCCAATATCACTTCTGGAGATCATCAAGCTATTCAGCAGATGCCCTCTGACAAATCCCTGGGCCTGACGGGTTCCCAGCAATTTTATAAGGTATTTTGCCCTGTCACATCTCCAATATTATTGCCGTTTTTCAATATTGGTTTGATCATGGTATCTCTGACCCCAATTTCCAAGGCCACTATCTACGCTAATTCTGAAGTCGGAGAAGGACCCTACAACATGGACAGCTATCGCCCATATCTCTCTTAAATACAGATATTAAAATATGGCTAAAGTTCTGCCACAGGCTATCATAAAGTTATGGACACGTTGGTCAGCAGGGAGCAAGTGGGTTTTATGAGGGGAGGTTACCCTAGGATCACCTTCATAAATTATTACACCTCATTGCAGAGGCCAGGAATCTAAAACCCCAGCAGTACTCCTTTCTTTGGATGCGAAAGGCCTTGACTGGGTGTCCTGGGATTTCCTATTCACCACCCTCTCGACATTTGGGCTGCCTGACGTTTTCTTAAGATGGGTTAAAATCTTGTATTCTTTTCCCTCTGTCGAGTGAAATGCAATAAAGTATTATCACCTACCTTCAAGTTAGGGCGTGGTACAAGGCAAGGTTGCCCTTGTCCCATTGCTATTTAATTTGTACCTGAGCCTTTTTGCACAGATTAATGAGAATCCTCTTATAAAGGGTATACAGGTAGGGAATTTAACTATGCGTTTTCAGCTTCTGCTGATGATGTGTTACTGCACATTGAGAATCCGTAATCTCTATACTGGCCGCTTTGGAGGAAATAGCTGCCTTCTCCAAAGTATCCTATTATAAATTAAATCGTGCTAAGACCAAAATTCTCCCTTTAAATCATAATGTCATAAAAGCAGATTTACAGACTTTTGGTCTTGGCTGGGAGCTAAATCCCTTATATATTTGGGGATCAGCATTGGCACAAACCTACCTTGATGATTAAAGACAACCTGGGTACTCTGGTTCAAATTATTTAGGAGATTTGAACAGATGGCGTTCATCTCCCCTTATCTCTATGGGGCAGACTAAATCTCCTTAAGATGAATATTCTCCTAGAATATTGTATCCTCTGGGATCTTGGAACTTATCTTCAAAAATGGTTTATTAATCTACAGAAAATATTTAATTCCTTTTGTGGCAGGGGAAGAGAATACGTAGATCTTATATTAAATTGACCGCCTCAAAATCCAAGGTGGACTGATGGCCCCTCTCTGATTTTATATTATACAGCACAACACATTTCTAAGCTAACTTTATGGGTCAAAGGACATAGGCCCTCCGGCTATTCTCCTATGGTTAGACATCGGCGTGACCTGGCTAAAAGATTGAAAAGCTCTTCACGTGCCCTCTTATTTGTTCCCCAGTCCATCATTTCTAAAACAGCGATGAACAATCCCATGGGCTGGTCCTTGAAAGCATATTTTCAGCTACAATGTTATCTAGGAGTCAAATGGTGGCTTTCGGGCAACCAGCCTATTTTCGAGAACCCCAAATCAAGTAGAGAGTGCTGCGGTACCCACTACTTTCTGGCCCCAGATAAGCCATTTTCTGTATCGGATATCTGGGAGCAGGGCCGCCACGCCTTTGACCTGCTGAAGAGACTCCATGGGATTCCTGATCATTATTTTTAAGTGGCTACAGCTCAGCAAAGCGATAGCCCGGTTTTTCATTCAACACCCTCTGCTAGTTATGTACTGGTCAATTTGGATACTTTATTAACTGCTGTGGCCCAACCGCATGCAGTTTCTAAAGTTTATAAGCTACTTCAGGAATGGGATCACAGGCTTCCCTCAGGTGTTTGTTACTACTGGGTAAGGGTGCTGAATATTCAGGATACCCCAT
The DNA here is from genome assembly GCA_016271365.2 of Neoceratodus forsteri. Lineage (NCBI taxonomy): Eukaryota > Metazoa > Chordata > Ceratodontiformes > Ceratodontidae > Neoceratodus > Neoceratodus forsteri. Next base: position 985,199,593 of record CM057449.1, read on the forward strand.
ATCTCTGGAATAAACTTTGGTCCCTATGTATAAATTTATCAAACAAGACAGGTTGAGGATGATACATTTCAATATTATGCATCATTTATATTTAACTCCTTCTCACTTATTTAGGCGTGGGGCATCTCCCACGTCTTTGTGTTGAAATGCAAGAAAGATGAGGGAACTTTATACCACATGCTATGGTCTTGCCCGGTTATACGAACCGCCTGGAGTGCCATTTGCAGGCTTGTGGGCCCTGTCCTTGGTTCTCACAATATGTTCACGCCGAGATTTGTTTGTTATATTTTTTCCGCAGGCTCTTCTAGGATCTGAAAGCCTATGTTTCACCTCATCTCAGCTGTAATGAAACTGCTAATTTTAAGGCATTGGTCGTCTGATAAATCTCCATCTTTGTTAGAATGGTACCAAGAATGTACTTTAGCTTTACAGCTTGAGAAGCACATTGCATATATGCAGGGCAAGCACAGGCGCTATGCTTCTCTTTGGGGCCCTCTTGATGCTTTGCTTATGGCCTGGAAAGCATAGATTTTATTATCTTAAGTTCTATGTGTGTATATTCGCTCCTTGTTGCTCGTAACCTTTGGGGTGGGGGCGGGGGATGGACCTTGGGTTACTCCTTTTGTTTATCTATCTTCTGAAGGCAATTTATATGTACTTACAGCAATAACTAACATAAAGGAATGGTGACTGGAGCATAGGGGGTGCCACCACACACATGGGAAACAGTGTACAGAAGGCAACGGTGACCGAAGGTAGAGGTGCCACTAGACACCAGGGAAACATTACTAATCACTTAACAGTGGCTGGAGGGTAGGCAGTGCCACTAGACACCAGGAAACATAATTTCCATACGGGAATGGTGACTGGAGGGTAGGGGTGAAACTGGACACAAGGGAAACATAACTTACATAGCTGGATGATTTTAGTAGGGTGCCACTAGACAACAGGGAAACACAACTTAAATAAGGGGATGTAGAAAGTGCCACTAGACACCAGGAAACATAATATGCATAAGGGGATGGTAATGGAAGGGTGGGGGTGCCACTAGACATGAGGAAACATAACATCGTAAGGGGATGGTAATGGGAGGTGCCACTAGACACCAGAACATAAGTTTCATAAAGAGCAGTGACTGGAGGGTGGGGTTGCCACTTCACACCATGGAAACATAATATCCATTAGAGGATTGTAAGGAAGGGTGGCGTTGCCATTAGACACCAGAGAAACATAACTTACATAAGGGAACGGTAACTGAGGGTAGAGGGTGCCACTAGACACCACGGAAACATTGCTTACATAAGGGACTGGTGACTGGAGGAAGGGGTGTCATGGACACCATTGAAATGTTATATACATTTGGGGATGGGAATGGAAGGCTGAGGGAGCCACTAGACACTAGAAAACATAACTTACTTGAGGGAAGGTGATGAGAGGTGCCACTAGACACCAGGGAAGCGCATACATAAGGGAACAGTGACTGGAGGGTAGGGAGTGCCACTTGACACCAGGAAACATTATATACATATGAGAAGGTAAAGGAAGGTTGGGGGTGCCACTAGACTCAGGGAAACATTACTTACATCAGGAACAGTGGCAGGAAGGTAGGGTAGGGGGTGTCACTAGACACCGGAAAAACATAATTTATATAGGGGAACAGTGGATGGATGGATGGTGGGTTGCCACTAGACACCAGGAAACAATGAATACATAAGGGGATGTTAATTGAAGGGTGGGGTGCTACTGGACTCCAGGAAACATAACTTACATAAGGGATGGTGATGGAGGTTGCCACTAGACACCAGGAAAACAGCTTACTTAAGGAATGTTGACTGGAGGGCAGAGGTGCCACTAGACTAGACACCTGGGAAACATTATAACATAAGGGATGGTAATGGAAGGGTGGAGGTGCCACTAGACACCAAGGAAACATAACTTACCTAAGGGGATGGTGATGGGAGGGTGCCACTAGACACCAGGGTAACATAACTTACCTAACGGAATGGTCACTGGAGGGTATGGGGTGCCCATAGACACAGGAAACATTATTTACATAAAGGGCTAGTAATGGAAGGGTGGGGGGACACTAGACCCAGGAAACATAACTTACATAAGGGATGGTGATGACTGGGTACCACTAGACACCAGGGAATCATAATTTACATAAGGGAATGGTGACTGGAGGGTAGAGGTGCCACTAGACACCAGGGAAAGATTATATACATAAGGGGATAGTAATGGAAGGGTGGGGTGCCACTAGACACCAGGGAAACATAACTTACATAAGGGGATGCTGATGGGAGGTGCCACTAGATACCAGGGAAACATAATTTACATCAGGGGATGTTGATGGAGGGGTGCCACTATACACCAGGGAAACAGCATACATAAGGAAATGGTGACTGTGGGGTAGGGGTGCCACTAGATAGCAAGGAAACATGATGTGCATAAGGGATAGTAAAGGATGGATGGGGGTGCCACTAGACACCAGGGATTCATAACCTACATTAGGGATAGTAATGGAAGGTGCCACTAGACGCCAGGGAAACAGCATACATAAGGAATGGTGACTGAGGGTAGGGGTGCCACTAGACACCAGGGAAACATTATATAAGGGGATGGTATTGTGAGGGTGGGGTTCCTTTAGACACCAGGGAAATGGTGTCTTTATCAGCCAGAGCAGCCCACAGCAGGAGTTCCTGCTGCGGGTGCAAAACTCAAGAAAGTTCCACTGTTCTCCTACAGAGATTGCAGATGAACAGCTGCTATCACTAACCTAGGCACCAAGTATTTTGGGTGCCCTGAAAAGGTATTTCTGTCCATTAATTTAAGAAACAAACATCAAAATCTAACTTAATGTGTCCCATCTAGCTAGGTTCTGGTGTTTGTGTTTTTAAATGATGGCATATTTATGTATTTTCCATGCTTATTAGTTTGAGGAGAAAAGAAACAAGATGGTGGCTCTACTGTACAAAAAATGTTTCATGTTGTGTGAAGCAGGTGGTGAGAAATTAAAATGGTCTTGCAACACAGTAATTTTAGTGGTGTATCAGTATTTTTCCCCAAGAACCCTACTGAGCATGCTCAGAACAGAAAAACACAAAACTTTAAAGCCTTACAGCTCTGGAACCATTTAAAGAGATGTTCTAATAATCCAACATGCTTAGCGCTGTCCTTTGTGTGTCTTCTCCACTAGATGAATCTCATTGTCTGTTTTAAAGAAACTAAATGCTTCCTGAAATCTTTAATAAAAATGTTGATGAAACCAGGAAGTAGCAGGGCTGTACATTAATGGGTCAGGCAAGGTACAGCCCTGCATATGACATTTGATCCTGATTAGACCTCACTGACAGAAATGGCCAGCAGTAGTTATTCAGAATTTTCACTGACTGAAAGTGAGAGTACTGCTGTAAATGGCGATTGTTTCACAGATTCTTCTTTTGTATATGATCTGTACTGTTGTAATCCAGCGCTTAGTGAGGACAGATCAAACAGTGCAACAGACACCTCAAAAGTAACGTGGTGATAGTCATGTCCTTGTGCCTAATCAACACAGTATAAAACTGAATTTGATTGACATAATACCTTTCATAAACAGAGTATCTGACAACCACTTTTAGGTCAAAAAGGCTTTTGCAATAGATTAGATCCGTCATTTAAACATAAATGTTATTTTCCTGGTTCTAATTAGAAAAGGTGCTTCAAACAAAGATGTTTATTTACACAAATGATTAGCATTGTTTACATCCAAGTGCTGAATTTGAGTAAGGTAGGGCGTGAGGGGGGATGTTCGATGTGGTATTTGTATTCAGAAAACTTCCAAGTTGGGAGAGGATATCAGATAGCCCCAATTCAGTGTGTCATTACAAATATATGCTGTTGTGGGCCATCAGTGCTGAGCATCTATTTGGGAATGGCAGACTCTGTTCATTGGAATATGTGGGGAAGGCGTGTATGTTTTAGGGTGCAAAGAAAATGTCTTCTTAGGTCCTCCTGGTGGCATGGTAATGCAATGTACTATGAGTAGTGCAGTTACTTTACTCAGCAACATCTTACACACAGCCTAGGACAGTCACAGTAATTATTTGTTTTTCTGAGATAAGGAATGTTACTAGAACACAAGAACATGGTTGGGTGGGGTCTCATTTCCAACATCAATCCAGGATAGTTTGGGGAGGGGGTAAATAAAAGTAGCAGTTCCATAGCAGGGCATTCAAAAATATGCTTATTTATTTGTGCACCTGCAGCCACTTGCAGTCCTGAAATGGGCTGTTGTTTCTCTCTGACACCACTTTCCTGCCCGTGGAATTCAATGGTTTTTTTGGGGGAGGGTAGAGGCGGGCATAACAAAATGGAATGGTGGGATTTGAGTCCAGAACTCTTGATTTTATTATTTCATTTTGGAATCCTGAATCTGAGAACTCTGCTCCGTATGTGTGACTCTAGGAAGACAAATGGATTTGTTTTAAATTTCTGTTTGATTTAGTTGTGTGAAATTGCAGTTTTTTTTTTTTACTTAAGCTTTTCTGTCTCCCCACCTGGAGATGCCATGAGGATTGCTGATGCCTTCCACCTGTGGTACTTGTAGACCACCCAACTGGAAGCCTGGATGCAGTGTACTGTCTACCCTTTGACCCCTGATGCTATATTCTTCTTTAAGGATGTCTATTTCTGGAAGAAAACCCTGTCACCTGAAACAGCTTTGAGGCTATAAAGTATCCTCTGTATGAGACCAAATTCAATTGACAGCATCAGAAGTGACTAAAATATTTCAGTATATGCCAGCGAGCCATATTCCGCTGTCAAAATTTCTGCTGCTGACAGCAGTGTGCCTCAGTGAGCTGTCAGTGGCTCACCCAGGAACCTACATCACTTCCAGTTGTGTGTATCACACAGTATAGCTGCAGATGAGGGGTACAATGTGGTGCACCCTGAAGTGTGTGGAAAAATTCCATTCCATGCAGGCTGTGGTGAGAGCAAAAATAAAATCTATGTTAAGTATAGAAATGGCCGACCGAGTGGTGCTAAGGGTTGAGGTGCTGACGCCACACCCATGCCACACTGAGCCAGAGTTCAGGAGTGAGCTCAGGTGCAGGGGTTGGCAGGAGGTATAGGATCAGCGTCAGATGGGCAGCTCTCTCCCAGGGGAGGGCCTGGGCTGTCTGGCATTCAATGACTCCCGATGGAGAGGGTGTGCTGCAGAACGTGGACCACATTTTATTTCAATTGATGGAGTTGTTCAATGGGATGCCCAGGTAGTTTCTGATTGTTAGGTTTGTGATTTGTGCTTGTTGTGAGAACTGCTGAAAATCATGACATATGTTTTTTCTAATTCTGGATCAGTTTGTGTTTATTGAACCAATCCTCCACTTTCTCTTCCCTAAAGCTGAGTTGTAGTTCCAGTAGTTTGGAATCAGGGTTGCTGGCATGGATGACAGCGCCATCTTCGTAAAGGAGGACACATTGGGTGCAGTGGTGAAGGAGTGGTTGAGAAAGATTCTAAAAGAAGGAGGCCCAATATTGAGCCCTGTGGCACACCTGAGCGGACAGGCTGCTGGTCAGAGATAACATTGGCAATTTTCACCTGTTGGGAGCAGTCTTCTAAATAACTCTTGGAACCAGTGCATCTGATGGAGGATAGACCAATGCAGGTCAGTTGCTGAAGTTGTAGTTTGTGGTTAATGGTATCAAAGGGCCTTTGTGAGGTTTATGTAAATACACCCACTAACTGTCCTTGGTCCAGTGAATGACGGTGAAACCAGTGAATTCCAACAATGCTGTCATGGTGCTATGCCCTTTCTGAAACCATGTTGCTCTGGGCATTGGATCAAGTATTTTCAAGGTAGTCAACCAGCTGATCTGCAACTGTGCGCTTGAGCACTTTAAATAAGGGGGAAGGATTGATATCAGCCTATAATTTGTGTGTATAGTCCGATCCCTGTTTTGAGAAAGGGGTTACTAGGGCTGATTTCCAATTTTGGGAAACTGTGCTAAGCTTTCAGTGAGAGGTTCAGGATCTTTGTGAGGGGAACTAGTATTTTTCAAGGGTAAGGCAACGAGTTTGAGGTCAAGGGAGTCTCCGCTGTGCCTTGATTTCCAAAACACTTTGCCTAAGCATTTTCTAGCCAGATGCAGCGGGATCTTTCTAAAAATAAAAGAGGAGGATTTGAAGGTATATCATTGGGTCAGTAGGCACTAGTGGGGTGGTATCCTCAAAAAGTCAGGTGGGAGGACACTGCTCAGATCTGTAAAAGGCGTATTAAAAGTATCTGATGTGGTTAGTAGGTCAAGTGTGGGGCACCATCGATGTAGGAAGAGTAGGCGCCATCTTAGAATCTTTACCATAACATCTTTTATGTTATTCCAGAAGTTCTTACTGTCTCCCAAGGTGTTGGCAAGCATTTCCTATGGTATTTGCTTTTTAAAGGTGTATTGCCTGAGAGCATTCTTTTTCCTTGACTTTTTATACTTGTGCACATCTGCTTGCTTGCCTGAGGCCCTTGACTGCTGCCAGATGTGGTCCCTGAGTTTCATCTTATTAATGAGTTCAGTGGTTAACCATGGGTTTATAGCTCCATGGTGCTTCATTTTAAGGGAGCATGTATTACAAGCTGCATTGAAGTAACTAATTAATTGTTCAGGGCTGTGTTGATATCATCAGTAATGTTTAGTAGGGACCAGTTAATTTTGTGACGATACTGCTTTAGGGGCTCAAGGTGACCACGTTTTAACACTCTTGCATAGAGTTTAGTGGGGGAGGTTATTGAATTTATCTGTCCAGCTGCAGGTAATGGGCAAGTGGTCGCTAAGCTAATCCGGTGCACAGTCACATCACAGATATGTTCCAGATGATTAGAAAGTATCCAGTCAAGTAGGGTAATGGTCCCCATCCTGTAGTTAGTCTGGCTGGGGAGGTAACAAGCTGAGAGGTGGAGTGCAGCAATGGTATCCCTAAAGGAGCCTATGTCAGGAGAAAGGCAGTTGACATTGAGGTCACCCAGAATGATTGTCTCAGCGTTGTGGTGCAGATTTTGGAGATAATCCATAATGCCGTGAAACCCAGTCTTATGTTCTTTTGAAGAGAGCTTTATTATGTGCCCTGAGTAGTATTTTGATAGCCAGCACTTGGGCGGAGCAACCAAGGCTGGTCATGGATAAAGCGTGTCCCATAAGCATCTCTTTGAGATAGATGGCACAGCCACCACAACGTTTGGTTAGCCTGTCCAGCCAGAATATAGTGTAACCAGGAATTGAAACTGCTGTATCTGGGATCTTCAGGGAGAGCCAAGTTTCTACCATGGACAGGATATCAGAGTTTTGCTGCATGGCCCAACCTTTGAGGCTGTCCAGTTTACTAAGCAGGCTGCATATGTTGACTGTTGCCAGTGTAATAGATCCAGGCTTAGTTGGGCCATTAGATGAGACAGATCTTGCTGGGCCAAGGTTAGGGTGAACGCTGCCTGATAATAGCAGCAGCATTAGATAATTCTTAGTAGGTATCCTTTCAACTGCTTGTAAAGCAGTTTGCTGTGCATTGTCGGTTGAGAGTTGTTCTCAGGTTAGCATGTAGTACAGTGAGGCTGAGGGAAATTGCCTGGGGGGCATAGGTGTTGCAGGCCCTGGAGGTTAGCCAAGACTGATGGGGAGCCAGTAGCCAGTGAATAGACCATGGGCCCTTGGTCAATGAAAATAAGTCACCAGTTACAAAGCATGGGTCATAATAGATATTGCTAATGAAAGCAGGCTGGGGATGTGGTTGTTGTAAGGAGTCTTGGAAAGCACCATGTTTAAAAATTTTTAGGAGAAAAGGACTTGTAGGATAGGATGTAGGTAGCCCATTATTTAAAGATTATGTCAGTGCTTAGGAGCCATAGCATGAAAGTGCTAAACATGGGAGATTTAGTGAAGTGTCAGTGTGGAAATAAGTTAGTCCCTCTAATGGCAGCAGCTTATAACCACCCAATGGTAAAGTGAGCACTTAGTTTATTTCAGCAGGTCAAATGATAGTCCCCAGCTATATGAGAAAATGCCCGATAGGGTGGACGGGTGGGAGGATGGTGGGAAGCTGCTGCAAAGCACCGGTGGGAAGTTTCTTTTGGGGCAGAGCAGATCCGTGCCTTGTCATGGCCGGTTCTGAGGGGTGGGTAGTTGAAGAGCAAAAGCCGCAAGCCGCCGATTGGAGTGAGTGCCTGATTAGGGCCTCACACTGGGGAAGAGAGAGAGAGCAGTTAGTTATGAACATGTAATTGGGGTGGGAGGCAGGGAAACAGTAGGACAGTGGGAGGTAGAGAGACAAAGGGTAGGCAAATCAGGGGCTGGCTGCAAGTGGTGACTGAGAGGAGCAGTTACAGGAAGTAAAGAAATGCAAATTTAACAGATTTAGTAGGTACACAGATTATCTCTGGGCAATTAGGATAACTACAGCATTTGATTACAGGCTAATCTTACAAGAGAATGCATAGAATACAAGTTAAATTAGCAAAATGCAGTCAAACATTTAAACAAGCAAAAGTCTGAATCACTGTAAATTGAAAAACAGAGCAAAGCTTGAAAGGAGAGGATTCAGCACCAACCAATGGGCACTTGCCATGGAAGATGGCAAATCAGAGAGAAAGAGTCCAGGTGCATGATTATGAACAAGTAGCATGGAGAGCTACTGTACTTTGTTGGTAGGAATTCTTCAGGGCAGAGCCGGAGCAGGTGCCTCGTCACAGCCACTTCATGTCCTGGAGGGGTGGGTGGCTGGAAGGCAAAGCCACAAGCTGCTGATTAGAGTCAGCACCCAATCAGGGCCTCACACTTCCTGGGAGGAATTCTTCAGGGCAGAGCGGAGCCGGTGCCTTTCTCATAGCTGCTTCGGGTCCTGGAGGGACAGGCAGCTGAAGAGCAAAAGCTGAAAGCCACTGATTGGAATGAGGCCAGATCATTGGTCTCACCCTCCCTTGCAAATTCCTACCCACTCCTTGCTTTCCTTCCCTCGCTATCCCTCACAGGTTCCCTCACCTTGCTTTAACCAGGGTTCCTTCTGTAGCTACAGAATGGCCATAGCTCAATCCTTATCCACCGTTTCCCAGGCTCCCCTTGCCTTGCATGGGGAGCCCTTCTGGCTTCCTGTTACCTCAAGTGCTTATCCATTAACTGCTAGTTATCAATGTAATGTTTTACTGTAACCTCATAATCATTGTCTCCTGCATGCATTGCCTGCACTGGTATCTACTCTGTTCCCTGTGCTACTGTATTGTATTGTATCATATTGTATTTGTGCCTATTGCATTGTATTTTGACTATTGATACCCATTACTCATCACTGTACCTGCTCATTATGCTTCCCCAGGACACATCTGGAAATGAGCAATTTGCTCAGTATGTCTTCATGGTGGAAGGGAGGAAGGAAGGAAGGAAAGAAGAAAGCAAGAAAGAAAAAGAAAGAAAGAAAATGAAAAATAACAGAAACAAATATATTATTCTAGAAAATGTCCTACTATGATATGAACTTCCATGTGTCATATAAGCCTATTGTGTTTATTCCTTCATTTCCTACTTCTACTGCAACAATCCTTCTTGTATCACAGCATGGAATGGGGCCCCTGTTCTTTCATAAATTTTGTTCTCATTCATTTCAATGCAGTAAACTCTTTCAAGTTTATAATGTCTAACATATAGTTAACCCAAGTTTCATAACGTGGGGCTCAGGTCTTTCCATTTAATCAGAATACATTTTTGCTATAATTAAAGCAACTGTAAACATTTTATTTGATAAATATCTAATTGTTGGTTAGCTGCTGGAATTTCAAGCGACATTAGAAGTGGTGTTAATAGCAGTTTCGTAGTAACCACTTTTTCCAGTGTTAAGATAATTTTGATCAAATGTTAGTAAGGTATAGGCATGCATGTATTAAATTAATTAGTGTTCCAGTGTGTGTGTGTGTGTGTGTGTGTGTGTGTGTGTGTGTTTGTGTGTGTGCATCTTGGACATGTAGGTGCAATTTCTTTATATTAACATCTTTATTAATAAAAGAGAAAATGATAAACACGCTACACCGTATACAATGACCTCTAACAATGCATCAGCAAAACATAGATCACATTACAAAAGACAAAAGCAAGTACAAACTCCAAGTTGTTTAAGGCAAAAGTAAATATTTGAGTAATATTATACAAAGACAAAAGATAAATCCTGGGTTCTCCCAAGAGGTAAAAGAAACAAACAAAAAATGTTACAAAAGTCACAGTTATCATCCAAGCTTGCAAGAGAAAAGTAAGACAGAGTAGGTTTTCACAGAACAAAAGTTGGATCCATCTGGGACTTATACGGAGCCCAGCCACAAGGTTTCTTTAAATATGGGCATACAATTCAGACAGTAATAATTACCCTTCTTGAGATGGTAAACCAAGTCCACCAGAGCTAACCACTAGGAAAACCCTGAAGGTTGCTGTGGGTTAGTGATAACGTTTTTGCACAAACCAAAGCATCAGTAAAGCTTATGTTGCCTACCCCTGACCCTCAATGTAGCCAAGGGTATACAGTATGTAGAAGAACCAAGAAAGGTGAAAGAGATAATATGTCATCAAACATCAATGATAAAACAGAAGCAATGGCTATCCAATATGTTTGCAATAAGAGACAGAACCAAAAAACATGGCTTGATCAGGCCTGGGTTCCTGCACTGCTGCCAGCATGTGCCTGCTTGGGGCCCAGGTATTTCATAGATATCACTGGAGATTTAAAAGATCTCATTCTGGATTTCAAGGTGAAAGCCATCAAACAAGGAGACATGAACAGTTTATAAGTTTCGAGAGAATATTTCTGCCACAAATCAAAGTCAGTCCGTAGATCTTTAACCCGTGTTGTAAAATATCAAGAGTAGAGTCCACCTGGAGGTCCAGAAGAATCCAATAACATCTGCCGATCAAATGGTTCTGTGTCCCCTCGATGATGGGTAGAAATAAGGGCTATAAACAGAGGCAGAGAGTCAGGGAGGCACCAATATTGAAATGGTAAAGTGTTTATGTAATCTCAAAATTGCAGTTAACAATATTGATCTGAGAAAGGAAGAGAATAAGTAGCCCAAAGTTCTGAAAGGGTGGACCCTATGTGGGTCCAAAAACTGATGAAGATAAGTTAGGACAAGCGGCCCATTTCTGGAGAAAGGAGTCAGAAACATTAATAGGATTATGGCACGTCCACACTAAAGAAGTTACAAGGATGACTTCTGTGCCTACAAATTGCTGACAGACTTTATGCCAGGCTTAAAGAGTTATCTCAGTGTAGCGAGAAAAAAGAGAAATGAAGATAGCCTAGGGAGAAGAATATAAGATACGACTAATGTCATGAAAATCATTAAGTGTGAACTCTATATATTTCCAATGGGCATTACCAACTGTAGAAGTTCAATAGCAAAGAACATGGAGAAAACAGACTAAAGCATATAATTGAAAATTAGGTAAATCTTATCTGCCTTGTGCTGGAGAGTGGTGTAAAACAGAAAGTCGGATCCTCAATCTATGGCCGCTCCTTATAAAATGGGAGTGTAAACTATGCCAATCTCTGAAATAATAGCTAGAATCATATAAGGAAAGGTTTGCAAATAAAATAAAATCCATGGCAATGTAATGGAGTAGATTACCTGTATCCACAGCAAGAAAGATAAATGCAACTCAGACCAGCGACTGAGTTCTTCTGCCACTACTGATGTCAGAGGTTCATAATTCAAGACCTTGAGATGTTCAGGGTATTTAGTAGTATTAATACATAAGTATTTTGAAGCAGTCCAGTTCCAGCAGACATTAAGGAGAGCAGCACTGATACTAAAATGGAGCCTAAATTGTCTGTTTAGGCTTCTGGGATTAACTTTCTTTAACTTTTCTTAGCAGAAGTTGCAAACATCAGGACAGGGTGCATCTGGCAGCTGTGATGAGGAGCAGCAGTGAAACTCAAATGGAGCCCTAAGTACATAGAACATAGAAACATAGACTTTGACGACAGATAAGGACCGCTTGGCCCACCTAGTCTGCCCATTTCCCTACCTAGAGGATAAGCTGCAGATCCTATTTAACCAACAGCCTATTTCTTCCTACCCCCACAAAAATTGCCTTATGTCTGTCCCATGCATTCTTGAATTCTCCCACAGTTTGGACCCCACAACCTCCTCAGGAAGCCTGTTCCATGCGTCCCACCACCCTCTCTGTGAAAAATACTTCTCACATTGCCCCTGAGCTGTCCCCCTCTGTCTTCAAATTATATCCCCTTGTTCTTGTACATCTCTTTTCTGAAAGATGCTACCTCTTGGATTCTGTTGATTCCACTGAGGTATTTAAACGTTTCTATCATGTCCCCTCTCTCCTTTCCCTCGAGGGTATACATATTAATCTCCTTTAGTCTCTCCTCATATGGCTTCTCTTGCAGACCCTGCACCATTTCAGTTGCCCTCCTCTGAACTGCCTCCATCTTGTCAATGTCCTAGTGGAGATGGGGTCTCCAGAACTGGACGCAGTACTCCAGATGGGGTCTCTCCAACTGTCTGTACAGGGGATAACAACTTCCTGTTTTCTGCTGGTGATACCTCTCCCTATACATCCCAGTATCCCCCAGCCCTCCCTACCATCTTCTCGCATTGCTTGCCAACCTTAAGGTCATCTGATATGATTACCCCTAGGTGTCTTTCCATTTTGTTGTTGTTATTACCTCAGGAGCTACTAGAAACAAGGGGATTGCTGCAGGAGGTCTTATTTACTTACTGCATTTCAAAGCCAGTGCTCTATCTATCTTAACCTCCCTCTAATTTCTGGGTGTTTCTGTGGTGCTAGTTGACTGTAACTTGTGAATGAATTCCTTCCAGTGCTTACAGTAGTGGATAGTTAATTGTTCTAGTATTCCAGGGAATACCTGAACTTCAGATGACACAGATACCTGATTTTTTGCAGGACCCAGGAACCGGAGGTTAAGGCCAGCCCACCTCCTCATCCCACCCACCCAGGGGTTCATCCGCATTTATAGGCATCCAACAATATGCAACTTCCTGGGGCAGAGCAGATTGAGCTAAGCACAATTAATCACTCTTTTATTTATTTATTTAGTGACTTGGAAAGACCTTTGAGCACAAGCTCTTTTACAAAGGTTTCATGTCATAGATTGTAAAACAAACTGCAATGGAGAAAGTAAAGGTAAATTACAATGAATGATACAGCTTGGATTCAGAACTTACAGAATAACTCAAAACATAGGTACAAGTTAAAATACCAAGAAAAACACTTTTATGAGAGTGGGGGGTAAGCAGTCTCAAAGTGCCTTGTCAGTAGTTCAGAGAGACAGGGATAGCTGGCAGTGGGGTGAAGAAAGGAGGTACAAGACAGAGGTATGTACTGCGGTGGAGGTGAAGGTGGGGAAGAAAGGCAATAAGGTATAGGAGAAATGGTACAGTGAGGGGAGGCTGAGCAGAGAGGACATGCTAGAGTAAAATGGTAGTGTGTGAGGGGCATGGTCAGGCAACCTGCATTAGTTGTGACTGTTAGGAAAATTCACAGGACTGTGAGTTGTGGGAGGGAGGGGTGGCAGGTGCTGAAGGAGCTTGGCGCAAACTGATTGTTGGGACAAGTCATAAGAATGGACAGAGGAGGGGTACCTGAGGCCTACATAGTGCTTGCTGGGGGCAGAGAGAGCAGGTGTGGCTGGACTCAGGGCAGGTGCATAGATAGTGTTTTAGGTGCTGTTTGAGGTCAGTTTTAGTTATTGTGAAGACAACTGGTGGCCATGAGATGCCCAGGTAGTTCATTCATCCATAGGGGGCCCGGTAGGCTAATGTACATTGCCCAAATGAGGTGCATCACTACAATGAAGACAATTCAGAGAGCTTATATCTTCCATAGTGCAGTACCACTGAAGTTGTCAGTGAAAGAGAGAACAGGAGAGGAAAGAGAAGAAGAAGAAGAAAGAAAATAAACAACAGCAGGAGGGCTTACTTGGGATTGAAAGGGGGTCATTAGCAGAGCAGAGGAGGAAATGCAGGGAGTGGTTCAGTGAAGTGGATGTGGGGCTGCAGTCTTCAGAATTATGTTCTGGGTACTGTGGTGCTGCCCCATATGCAGGCACCTCTCTGGGTTGAGGGCAGAGGTTGGCAGTCTCCAGGCCAAGCTGGCAGGTGTACTGACAGCCCTTCCCCACATAGATTCCACTGTGTCCACAGACACTGCCACCGTGAAGCCCAGACAAAGAGCTAATTGGACTATGGCGGGCTCAGGAAGGTTGAGGGAGAAAGTCAGAGGCACATCTCCCATCCAGTCCAACTTAATAACTCCTATACTGTCCTGGAGTAGTGGGCAAGCCCCACAAGGAACCCTGAAGTTGGGACCAGGGTGGATGAGCCGGTATGCCAGGAGAGAGACATAGGGGCAAGAGATAGAGGACCCCAGAGGAATAGAAAGCTACTCCTGGTGGGGGACCCAATTGGGAATGAATCTGGGTACAGGTAGCAGGGAGGAGAGTGAGGTCAATGCCTTCCAGGGATATAGCTCAGAGGATGGTGGGTGAATACAGATGATTGCCACAGTGGCAGCAAAGAGGGGAAACTGGAGGTCATGGTCCATCTGGGGACAAATTACCTAGCCACGGGAGGAGGTGAGCACAGATCAGGTGCAGGTGGACTTCAGGGGGTTGGGTAGGCACCTTGGAGAGGTAGCAGGCTTTGTAACATTCTCGGAGGTGCTGACAGTCCATGGCAGGAGGGAGGTTCAAAATTCCACATTGGCCAGTACACACTGGTGAGGGGCTGGTGTGAAGATAATGGAAGATATGATGATAATTTTGGCTTCATTTGGGACTGGGGACCCACCAGCAGGGATGGAGGCCTGTAAAGTGGGATGACCTTCCTCCATCCAGGAAGGAACTGCGGTCCTCAATGAACAGTTTAGGGTTTCCTTGCCAAGCATTTAAACTAGCCAAGGGGTGTGCAGTCAGGAGCAGGGTGAAATAGGCAGCCCACCACCACAGGTCACAGTAACTAGCAGGGTGGATTAGGAGGAAAAGTTGTTGGCAGATATTCATGAGCTCATTTCAAGGGTAAGGCAGAGGAAGGGATGCAGCAAAAGAAAAAAAACAGGGTTGGAATGAGGGAGCAGAAAAGCAAGGGTAGGAATACCAGGGGAACATGCTGCTAAATATGGGAAGCCATGTGTACAAATGCCCGCAGTCTGGGAACAAAATCCCAGACCTGGCAGCCTTGATGGCAGAGGCAGACCTGGACATACAGTACAAGTCACATTAAACTGTTCCTCCTATGTGTAGTTTCAACATTACTTATCGAATTACATAAGTGTTGCTGGATCCAGCACAAAGCCCTGCACAAACGGTTACTTAAGAGTTCAAACTCAGTTTTGCATTGCTTAGTAAATGGACTGCAGATGCATTCCAAAATGTGTTGCAAACACATTTGAGCTGGTTAATCATTGAAACACAATGCAGTATGAGCTGTCAATGCATTGCCAACTATAAAAATAAATGCTAAATCAATTTATTGGTGGAACAGTTATTGCGACTTGTACTGTGTGGCAATCACTGAGACATGGTACACTGGAAACCATGACTGGGAGGTAAATGTACCAAGGTATCCTCTATACAGGAGGGACAGGGAAAGTAAAAAGGGGGGACCTCTACATCAGAGAAGGTATTAAAGTGAAGGCAGTGCTGGGTAGACAGGGGAGGCCACAGCACTGTGGGTCACCCTTAGCCAGGGAATGGCACAGCAATTCACACAGGAGTGATCTACTGACCTCCAGCACAGTGGGAGAAGGTAGACAGGGCAATAGTGGAGGAAATACGTGGATGGCAGCAAAGGGGAGGTACTGCCGCTGGTTGATTTTAACATGCCAGATGTGGACTGGACCATGCTGGTGGCTGTCTCAGCCAGGAGCTGAAACATCATAGAATCCTTGCAGGGGCAGGCCTCAAGCAGTTGGTGCAGGAGCCCACCAGGGACAAGGTGATTCTGGACTTTGTACTGACCAAATGGAGACAGGATCAAGGAAGTCAGGGCAAAAGGGCACCTAGGATTCAGTGACCACCATACAGTGTGGTTTGACTTTAGTACAGTGTTGCAGGACAGCCACACAAAGGCGAGGATGCTGGATTTCAGGAGGGTGGATTTTGCTAGGATGGATAGAGATCAAAGAAGATCCAGTGAGAAGGGAGACAGGCGTATGAGTGAAAAGCAGTGAGCACTTGTAAAAGAAGCCATAGTGGGGTGACAAATATATGCATAAGTTGAGTAACAAAAGAAAAGAAGGAACAAACCACAATGATTCACAAAGGAGGTGGCAGAGAAAGTGAAGGACAAAAGGGGTTTCAGAAAATACAAGGAGATTCAGAAGGATGAGGATTGGGTAGTGTACCTAGAGAGACAGAGGAGGCAGGGAAAGCAGTTAGGAGCATGAAGGCACAAACAGAGGAGAGATTACATAGAAAATAAAGAAAAGGACAAGACATTTTATAGATACATTAATAATTGCTAGAATAAAGGTCAGGGAGGGATTGTAAGGCTCAAAGGAGAGGAAGGAGAGTGTGTAGAGTGTGACCTAGAAAAGCATCGGTGCTGAATGAATACTTCTGTTCAGTATTCACAGTAGAGAGGAGGGACAGGGATGATAACTAGGCATCAGAAACAATGGGGAGAGAGGTAAATACCAGTCCTTTTACAGAAGAGAGAGAGAGAGAGAGTCCTGGAGGAACTCCCAAAACTGAGGGTGAACAAAACAATGGAACCAAATGATGTACACCACAGGATATTAAAGGAATTGTGGATGGTGCTAGCAGCACCACTGGCAGCCCTGTTTAGTGAGTTGTTTTATACAGGGTGGTTCCAGAAACTGGAAGAGGCACATGGTAGTCTCTTCACATGCTTGGAAGCAAGGAGGAGCTAGGAAATTATGGTCCAGCCAGCTTCACCTCAGTAGTATGCAAGATTATGGAGGCGCTGCTTAAGCAAAGAACTATGGAACACTTGAAACCATGGGAGCACAGGATCTGAGGCAAAATGGATTCATGGCGGAAGGCCATTTCAAAGACATCTGATAGACTTTTGGCTGGGTGCGAAGGAGGTGGATCAGGGAGGAGCAGTGGATATCGCCTACCTCAATTTCAGCAAGACCTTCAACACTGTACCACACAGAAGACTGGTTAACAAGCTAGGTAGCCTGGGGATGGGCCATAAAGTGGAAATCTAGGTTAGAAACTGTTGAAGGACAGGAAGCAGAGGGTGGTAGTAAATGGGATCAAATCTGAGTGGAGGAGGGTAACCAGTGGGGTGCCACTGGGATCAGTTCTGGGGCCAATCCTTTTAATATCTTTATCAGTGACATTGCTGAAGGGCTGGAAGGAAGGTTTGCCTATTTGCAGATGACACCAAGATCTGAAACAGAGTAGACACTCCAGAGGGGTTGAAAAATGAGGAGGGATCTGGGAAGGCTGGAAAAATGGTCCAAAGCATGGATATTAAAATTAATGCCACAAAGTGCAAAATCAAGCACGTGGGAGAAGAAACCCTGTGGATAGTTACAGGATGGGGGAGGAGTTGCTGACAGTTACTAGGGAAGAAAGGAATTTAGGATGATCATCTTAGTTGACAAAAGGTGACCAAACAGTGTAACAAGACTGAGGAGAGGGCAAGTGGGATGTTAGGGTGCATAGAAAGCGGTATCACTAGCAAAAAGGGATGTGGTTGTGTCATTGTATAAAATGCAGGTGAAGCCTCATCTGGAGTATGGGGTTCAGTTCATGAGGCCACATCTTCACAAGGATGTGGACAGGGTGAGCATGTCCAGAAGGGTGACCAAATGGTGCAGGGCTTGCATCAGAAAACATACAAGGATTAAAAAGACTTAAATATGTATACACTGGAAGAGAGGAGGAATGTGGAGATTTGATTGAAACTTTCAAGTATCTTAAGGGCTTGAACAAGGTGTACAAAGACAAGGTGGCAGAATATGAGATTGAGGGCGGATAAGGGGAATGTGAGGAAGTTTTTCTTCATGGAAAGGGTGGTGGATGTGTGGACTAGCCTACCACAGGAGGTGGTGGTGCTGACACAGTGAGGATATTCAAACATGCATGGGACAGACATAAGGGAACCCTAGATGTGGGGAAGAGAGGCAAACTCCAATGATCAAGTAGGGTCAGCAGTTGCGGATGCAGGAAGGAAATGCAGGCAGACTAGGTGAGCTAACAGTCCTTATCTGCTGTCAGCTACTATGTTACTATGATTCCCTTCAGGTAGGATCAGTCAAACCCAAAGTAAGGAAAGAACAGTGGATGGGATTGGTGAAAATCAGACGAGAAGGGGTAGAAGGGGGTGGCAGAGGGAAAGAATAAAGGAAAGGGCAAGCATTTTCTACACTTCAGCCAGTTCAAAAATTGGTAATTTACAATTACTAGTTGATCTGTGCCAGTATATGTACAGGAAAATATTCAGTCAGTGACAGTGGAATTTCATCTTTTCAAACTAAAATATGGGGTTCCCAATGTACAAGATCACTGCTACAGGGATAAAGGATTATGCACTACTAATTTGCAATGTAAGACATTGTTGACTTTGACTGGCAATGTGGCATCTGGGAAGCTTGACTCTTTGTAGGCGTACAGAGACTACTACCATGAACAGCTGGAGGACTTTACTGTTCGTATGTTGTCATCAGAGCCAAAGAAATGAGTCAGCTTTACAGTAGATATGTGATTTTTAGTCCATGAAGACTCTAGTAGTTAGTAATACTTTTCTACAACATAACCAATGTGCTTCCTTACTTCCTGGAGCATTATCATGATTCACGATTTAGCATAATCAGCAGAAGATGACTTATTTAAGGAACTATAAATCACGTTGTTTAAATTTTTATAGAATTATAAATTTGGACATGTGTTAAGTCAGTTTAATGACTTCAGTGCATTGCTTCACGTGTTTGTTTTGCAGTCATCCTATTTTTAACTTATTAATGGTCTTACATTAACACAGTTTTTTCCTGCTCAGTATTAGTCATTGTTTAATTACCCAGTAGTTACAGAACTCACTGACATCTGTTCAGCTACAGACAATGATAAAGCAGAACCCAGTGATGACAACTGAACAGATTTCACTGGGCTCTGCTTCACTATGGCGATTAGTTTCTCTACAGAAGCAATCTATGGAAAACCTAATTCCCAAAGGGCCCTGCATGAAGAAAGTAAGGACTCATGTCTTGCATCACACAGGGTCTGCAGCAGTCTGCACAAGCAAGTTATGACAGTTGTGCCAGAGGGATCACCTCTCAAAGGGAGGTCATCCTGCCATTGTATATATCACTGGTGAGGCCACATTTGGAGTACTGTGATCAGTACTTGTACCCATACCTCAGAAAGGATATGAGATTACTGGAGAGAGTACAGCATAGGGCTACAAAAATGGTCATGGGTCTTGGGGAGTTGCCATATGAGGAAAGGTAGAAAGAGCACAATATGTACTTGCTGGAAGACAGAGGGGTAAGAGAGGACATGATAGAGACCTTTAAGTACTTGAAAGGCATAAACAAAGTCAGTGAGGGAGGATTGTTCCACTTAAAGGGGGAAGGGTCTCTAGGGGGCAGTCTGAAGTTGGATGGGGAAGATGTAGGAGGGAGATGAGGAGGCACTACTCAAAGAGAGAGTGGTGGCAGGTTGGAACGACTGCCAGAGGAGTTAATCACTCAAAGTACAGTGGATAGCTTTAAGCAGGGTTGGATAGAGTCAAGGGTAGAGTTAGTACAGACAAGAACACAAAGTGGAGAAGGACCGGGAAAGAGGAGGAAGGGAGGGGTTTGGATGGGGTGGGGAAGCTGTAGTGATATGAAACTAAGAGCTGCACAATTGGGCAGACTTAATAGATCTGTGGGCCTTTTTCTGCTGGCAGTTTCATATGACTCATATATCACCTTGCACCATGCCTGCAGGGCCCTGTGTACAGCAGGCTCTACTTGAAGAAAATTGCAACTCATCTCCTGCGTGAAGAAAGTTGTTAATCATCTCCCACTTTGGGTCCCAAACTTATTTGTCTACTACTATACTTTCTCAAAAATCAGAAAATTAATTGCAAAACAAAACATTAAAACACACATTAGGGTTACAAATACCACCCTCTCCCATAGCTAGAGATGCAGTGAAGTAAAATTTCACTTGCTGGTGGGCAGTACACGCTGCCATTCTGCAACCCAAGTGCCCATTTTAAAACCCTCACTGCATTGTAATTATCACTTAGTATTGTCACTCTGCCTTAAAGTGAATCAAGGTGGAATGAGAAGTTTATTGGCAGCCCCAAACATCACATGGCTTATACTAGTGTAAGTCACATGCTTTAGCTAGGCTGGCAGGAAGTGACTGGTACTAGGAAGATAGTTTCACTTTCCCTCGCATAAGGAGAAAGAGAGGTTGTGGAGGATTTGGAGAGAGATAGTAAGCCTATAAAGTGCTGTTAAACAGCTAAATCTTTTTTTTTTTTTTCTTTATGGTTTTTTTGAGTATTTGTTGTGTGGATTTGTGTTTTGCATTATTTTTGTTTAGTAGTCTTTGTTTTATTAATTATTTCTGTGTGTGTGTGTATGTGTTTTGTCTTGTCCTGATCCCACAGACCAGAATGGAGGGTGAGGGATGTTCTGGGGTGGGGGTGGTTGTTCAACGAGGCGATCAGGTGGATGCTCGCATGCATGGGGGAAGGGCCAGTTTGGCTGCACTGCAGCAAGATCTCGATGGCCCCAGAAGCAAAAGATGTGGGAGTTGGTGCTACTGCTGCTATGGAACCACCACCACCTTCTTTGGCAGTGGCATCACCTACCAGTGCCCCACCAGTGTCAGCAGCAGCACCCTCAGCAGCAGCAGGAACAAGTGAGAGAGGAGGAGCCACAGCAGCAGCAGAAGAAGCAGCAGGTGTCTGTACCCCAGCTCCAACTGTTGAGCCACAGTCCCTGGCTCTCACATCATCAGGGCCCCTCCCTGCCTATGCCTAGTCCTCCCACACCTCCCTAGTTTGTGCATTTTTATTCAGTGCGGCAGATAGTAGCATAGTACACTGAAAGATCTGCAGTGTGGAGATGAACCGTGGCCCCTGGGAAGTCACCTGGGGACTGGGGGACAGTGCACTCACATGCAAAACCACCACCACGAAGAGTGCAGGCTGCGGTCCCAGAATGGGACAGCACTGCACCTGCTGGCTCTGCTGTGGCAAAGGGGCGAGCGCGGTCTGCATGTGGCGTGAAATGGGGAGGGTCACTGCAGAACCTGTTGCTCCATCACCACCACAAGCTGCAGCACCTCCTGCTGGTGGCAACCCTATGGAACTGCCTGTTGCTTAGGCCAATTTGGCGGTTCTGTGGAGCATGGTGGATGCTGCCAACCACCACCTCTTAAATGTTGAGCAGCAGCTGGAGTGGATTGAGGGCCACCAACTGCAACTGATGGTGATGCTTCAACTGCTGCTCTCACACCACAATATCGATCATTAGTTTTAGTTTGTCCTGATTGCATCCACCACCACCACCACCCTCTGTGATAAAAAATATATCCCTATCTTAAGTCTGACCTTTCCACCCTATATCTTGAAACTGTGTTCCTTTTTATGCACATGTTTTGTTTTGGTCTTCTGTATGCGTCTACCCTGTTGTTGAGTTAATTTCTGTACTTTATAGTTTCTATCCTGTGCCCCCTTCCTTCTGTTAAGTGTGTGTTCTGTTTTGTTTTGCATAACCTTGTTTAACTCCCATAATTTAATGGTGATAACCATGTCCAAAAACAAGTGAAATAAAATTAAGTAAAAAGGGTTGTCCTTGCCCTCATTATATTCTAACTTAACAAAACCAGAAAACCATAACTCTGCACAAATAGATGCCAATAAAATATTTTCACTGCTAGTTGCAACTGTATTTATGACAAAACAAGGCACAGAGTAATAACCCTTGCACTTTGGCAGTTAGGCCTTCATTAGTGTGCCCCTAATGAAGGCCTAAGCGCCAAAACTAGTGACATTTCTGTGTGCCTTGTTTTGCCATCAATAAAGCTGCGTAGCACTGAACATTTTGGGGGATGTATTCATATAGAGTGGTGGCTTTGTGTGTTTGTCTTGCACTTTTGAAGCCAGGTATTGTGTACCAGCAGCCATCCACATAGTGCAGTGTGCTTCTGGTGGGCATGTTATATTCCTGCTTAAGAATGTTTACCTGAAATATTTTTGGTGCCTCACTAATGTTTACTTTCTGTTGTGGAGTGTTTGTTAAAAGCTGGAAAGAACAGTGCAATAATACTCTGCTAAACAGCATGTGTGCAGTGTACTGCCTGGTGTGCACACACTGTCAGCTTCTTGCAAACATATATATGATGACTTGTTCCACTGTTTATGGTATAAAGAATAAAGATAAGAATATATAACATATTTTTATTTGTACCTTCATCATCAGCGGACAAAGTCATATAATATGTTTTCAGATGACACGGTGGCGAGTGCACCCTAGTCACAGTGCACACATGAGTTTTAGCAGATCATAGCACTGCTCACTCCTGCTTTTCAACAAACCCTACCGACAGAAATGAAATATTGCTGAGGCACCCAAAATATTTCATGGTGTACAAATATATAAAGTCAGAATATTTAACAGGTCCAGTCCACTACCACCACTGCGCTAACACTGGGGCTGGGTCATGTTAGTGTACAGCAGCTTTGCTGCAAAACTGCCACAAGCCAGTCAAAACCAGAAAGCTAGCACTCCAGACCAAAATGCAAAGGAAAAATGTTCACAGTTTGATACTGCAAAAGTACTGATGCCAAAACAAAGCACAGAAATTACCCTTGTGTTAAGGTGGTTAGGCCTTCTTTTGGTGGCCCAGAATGAAGGCCTAAGCGCTGAACCGCAGGGGTCAGTTTGTGTGTCTTGCTTTTCCATCAAGAAATTTGCAGCAGTGAACATTTCTTCTTTGCATTTTTGGTCTGGAGTACTGGCTTTCTGGTTTTGACTGGCTGTGGCAGTATTGCAAGAAGCTGCTCTACACCAGCACATGACCCAGCCCAGTGTTAGCTGAGCGAGGTGGTAGTGGACTGGATTCTGTTACATATTCTGACTTTATAATGTCTGTACACTATGAAATATTTCAGGTGCCTCAGCAATATTTCATTTCTGTTGGGTAGGGTTTGTTGAAAAACAGGAGTGAGTAGTGCTATGATCTGCCCAACCTCATGTGTGCACTGTGACTGAGGTGCACACTGCCCACTGAAGACCTCTGAAAACCTATTTTATGACTTTGTCTGCTGATGATGGTACAAATAAAATATACATTATATACGCTTATCTTTATTCTTTATACCATAAACAGTGGAACGAGTCATCATATATATGTTTTCAAGAAGCTGGACAGTGTACACACACAGGACAGTACACTGCACACATGCTGTTTAGCAGAGTATTATTGCACTGCTCAGTCCTGCTTTTAACAAACGCCCATGGCAGAAAGTAAACATTACTGAGACCACTAAAATTATTTATTTTAGAAATAGACATTATGAAGTCAGAATACTGTATAACAAGGAAGGAATTAATTAAAGATGCACTCAGTCATGTACACAGTGTTCACACACAGTCCCTAGAATTAATGTGCATGACCAAAATGCTACTGTCTTGTCTCCAGAAAATTCCCCAGCCCAGACAAAAAGAAAATCAGAGCATAACAACAAATGCAAAGTCTCCCACAATTAATGGTGCACTCAGTCATGTGTGCACACTCCAATAAGAACTACAGTATGTCCCCTGCTGCTGCTGTTGGAATTTCATGTAATGCTTCTTGACCTGACTGGGCTGATGTACAGTGTCTTGTCAAATGATAGGCTAGAAGGATGACCCGACCATTGAGTTAACGCCGTCATGATGATGTGATAGTGCTATTGGTTGCCTAATGTCTGCTGCACTGACCCCAAGAAGAAGGATGCCCTCTGTGTGTACACTAATACTACCCTTGGTGTTAATGTACCTGGCACCATCATGGTTTTCCACAGAACCTAACCTTAAATGTTCATATCCATATACAGTATATATATATATATATATATATATTTCTATATATACATGTAATCATTGCTTTTTTATCACAGGTCATATAGTTGAACTTGGGATGTGCATTTCTTGGCTTGATGAAGAATTTTGGTGCTGGAATACTGTCAAGCCAGTGAAGGTATTTTTTGTTTGGGGGGCATTATTTAAAAAAGTTAAAAAGATTTATCAATGTTTTGGTCACCTTTACAGGTTTTCGCATATCATCAGAAGTGGAAAAAATGTACTGCTGTGATTCATGAAGAACATTATTTGTCTCATAATGAGTGTCTGGTGACATGACCAATGATAATAAACAGCACGGGAATGTGAATACTACGGCTGTACTTCCTGACCTGTACCACACAAAACTACCCGATTTGAAAACTCATATCAATGAGTATAATGGTGATTGAAGCTGAGACTCGAGATACTATGAAACAGGCTTACATGCAACTAGCTACAAAAAGCTTACAGTTTTGTGATTCATGATTGTGAATCTTGACCGTGAATATGAAGAATGTGATTTGTCTCAGAACTGGGTCATGTTGAGTGTCTGGTGTGACATGACAAATGATAATAAACTATACGGAACATGAATACCTATGGCTGTACTTCCCTGATCTGTACCACAAACTACCAAATTTGAAAACTCATATCAATGAGTACAATGGTGATTGAAGCCAAGACCGAGATACTTACCGGTCAACAAAACTAAATAAATTAATAAATACTATGAAACAAGCTTACATGCAACTTACTACAAAAACCTTACAGTTTTGTGATTTGTGATTGTGAATCGTGACCATGAAGATGAAGAATGATTTGTCTTGGAGCTGGAGTCATGATGAGTGTCTGTGTGACATGACCAATGAAAATAAACTGTACGGGAACATGAATACCTACGGCTGTACTTCCTGACCTGTATCACACAAAATTACCCGATTTGAAAACTCATATCAATAAGCACAATGGTGACTGAAGCTGAGACCCGAGATACTATGAAACAGGCTTACATGCAACTAACTACAAAACAAGTACAGTTTTGTGATTCATGAATCGTGGACGCGTGAAGATGAAGAATGCGATTTGCATCAGTGAGTGACTTGTGATGATCACCCTGACTTAAAATGCACATCAATGAGTACAATGTTCACCAGAGATATACACCACACCAGTACTCTGAAGCGAAGCCAAACAAACAATTGTGACTTAAGTTACAGATGGAGATTGGGCCCCAAAGAGATGCAGACACACAGATTAAGATTGCACTGCGACTCAAGAGATGCAGATGCAAAAGTACAACAACAGCTAACCAGTGCTCACAAGTCAAAAAAATCCAAATCTGGAAAATAATACCTTTGACAGTTGGGGGGTCAGGGGTAGTGCACTGCAGTAACAGTCCACTACCAGTAAAGATATCACAAAGCAGTACAAAAAAATCATGCAGGTGCAGTAGATAGCAGGCTCACACTGCTGCAATTACTGTGCGGCACAATCAAATGTGTCTGATTTGATGGCACATGTTGCACACACACTCACACACACTACAAGTAATGTGCAGCAAATTGAAAACATCATTAATATTACCAAATCTTTAAACACACTGAAAGTATGCTCTGTTGCACCACAACAATCAGCAAAAAATTAACAAATTAATTAAAATATTACTGTGTACATTAACACAGTTATACAAGAAAATTTAACCAAAACAGAAAGACTGCCTTTTTCTCCAGTTAATCTACTACCTACACCACACAGATATGCCCCTCTCCCAAAGCATACTTCAAGTGTCTCTCAGTACGCAGACTGAATGTTCAAAATTAACATTCAAAATCCACACACAAACAATAAACACTCGATGATATGAGTACAGGAGGGTTTCCTACAATCGATATACTATGTTTTGAGCCCCAAAATGGCTCAAAAAGGCTTTTTAACAGCTTTATAGGATTTGAATCAAGAGCTCTGACAGCAAACTTTCTCCAGCTACCACTACACACACACTACACAGAACTGAGGCTGTGCAGAACAATCTAGAGCCCATGTGACCTGAAATCCCATGAATCAATATAAAATTTGCATTGGAGTCCAAAAACAAGGTAAAGTGATGCAATGTACATTGGAATCAATGTACTTCACCTAAAAATAGGCACAGAAGTGGTTGGAGGAAGGTGGAGTAGGGGGAGTGCATTGAAATTAATGACTTCATGATCCTCATTATGACACAAAGTACTCCGCCTCACATTGTGGGAGTACTTCTATGGATTCCCACCACTCTGGAATTGCTTCACGTGTGAATTTCAGCTACTTTGCCCCTCCTCTACCCATAGCCTAGATACAGGTCTGAGGTTGTGTCCCACATGTTAGAGTCATTTATTTATTTGAATTTTGATGACTGGGTAGGCCCACTGAGACAAGAAAGTCCCTTTTCAGTG
Source organism: Neoceratodus forsteri (assembly GCA_016271365.2). NCBI lineage: Eukaryota > Metazoa > Chordata > Ceratodontiformes > Ceratodontidae > Neoceratodus > Neoceratodus forsteri. The sequence goes on from CM057449.1 coordinate 985,226,088, forward strand.
CCGATCCAGGAAATTAAAGCATTCCACAAAGGATAGACATTAAACATAGTAGATGGACATTAAAAATAGTACCAACAGTAGTACAAACAGTAGTAATATTAACAAGTAGAACTATTCAACAATTTGTTAAAGTAAGTGTGTAAGATAGAGAAACATCATACACTTTAGAGCATAAACAACTTTCAGATTCGATGGTTACACAGGGTTCCGGAAACCTTGAGAGCATGACATAGAATAACCCCTGCCTGCTAGGCAGGGGTTATATACAGTTACATGTGCCAGTGGCAAGGAATAGGTCCTTGTACTGTTTTTCAAACTAGCGAGAGGATGTGCACGATAGAAGTCCTATTGGAAGATTGTTCCATTTATTGCAGCTGCATATGAGAAAGATCTCTTTCCAACTGCTAAACGAGTTTTAGGTTTACTTAGTAATGGTTGGTGACATGTTCTAAGGGCCTGGTGAATGGTTTCTGGGTCAGTAGGTTAGATGGGCTTGGAGGGAGAGGAGAAGAGGTGAATTAATTTGAAGGTGGTACACAGCAAGGGGTAGTCCAACTTCACCTCAAAACCTGGCCAATTTAAGTACTGAGCACAGCACAGTGGTGAGTTTAGGCCGGGCTGAAGCAGAAAATCTGGGAGTAGGGTTGCAGTAGAGATGGTCTTTCTGGATTGGGAAGTGAGGTAAGGCTATACGGTATAGTAACCCTAGTTTCTGATGAGTTGATTTTATAATTTTATTGGTATGGATCTTGAAGAATAGGTTTTTGTCTAAGGTGATGCCCAGGTATTTAAAGCTTTGACACATTCCAGCACCCTTGCTGATGTTTCACAACCAAAGGTGGTTGGTTATCAAGTTTATATGAGGTGTGGTGGAACAACATGTCTTGAGTCTTTTAGTGTTAAGTACTAACAGGTTGGTTTTGACCCAGGCCTCCAAAGCCTGGAAATCACCTCGAGGTTGGCATTTATGACATTGATATCTTTAGCAGACCTGTATAGAATGGCGCATCAGCATATAATTGAACTGCTGCAGCTCCACAGTTGAGTGGGAGTTCATTGACGAAAATGGAGAATAGGAGTGGTCCTAATATGGAAACCTGTGGAACACCGTTGGTTATGGGAGTGAGAAAGGATGTGGCACCAGACCATTTTACATACTGAAACCTGTTGGTTAAGTAGTTGGCTAGACAGGAGTGGATGCATGGTCAAGACCAAGTTGATGGAGTTTAGTGAGGAGAAGTTGGTGGTTGACAAGATCAAGGCTTTGATCAGGTCCATAAAGGTGGCACCTGTAGTCTCACCCTGATCCATTGCCTGAAAAATATCCAAGGTTACATGTAGCAGTGCTGATTCTGTGCCATGCAGTTTACAAAATCCATGCTAATGGACAGTTAAGGCATTGTTGAGTTCAAGATGTGAGTAGAGTTGATTATAAAGAATTCTCTCCTGGATCTTTACTAGGGGCATAGGATAGGTATAGGCCTATAGTTTTCTACCAGGTTTGTGGGCCCACTTTTATGTACAAGGACTACAACTGCAGTTTTCCATTTGCCTGGGATTGTTTGAGAAAGAAAAGATTTGTTTATTAATAGCATTACCGGGTAGACGCACCGGCTGACGGCAGGTGCTCCTATCTTAAAGAATTTTGGATGAAGGATATCGAATTCAGGGGCAGTGTCTGGTTGAGACCCTTGAGTAGTTTGAGGAACTGTAGCCTTGTGGCCAGTTTTAGGTGGAAGGTGGGGTGGGTACAGTTGGGGTTGGGTGATGTTGAGTCAGCTGGGATGGGAGGCAGTCCTTTTTGTATTTGTCCAGGTCAGCTAAAAAGTGATTTATGCAAGTAGCTATGTCTTCAGGGCTCAATAGTGTGGCACCATTTACGACCATGGACTGGGAATTTTTCTGTCCTTTCCTTTAAGTAAAGGGTTTAATTGGGTTCAGAAAGTCTTTGGGTTGGTGTAAGGTTTTTCTTGTAGGAGCAGAGGTAAGTCTATTTGGCCTTTGTGGCCTGGGTTTTGCAAGCATTGTGCAATTGACAATAGGATTGCCAGTCAGACACCTATCCTGTTTTTAAACTCCTTCCAAGCTTTGTCACATGAACACCGCAGTGCTCTAAGATCAAGAGACAGTCTGGGGAGTTTATTCTCTTAGCTCTTTGAGACCTAATAGGGGCTAGGGAGTCTAAGATGGTTGAGAAAGAGTTTATGAGGTGGTCTAATGCCTGGTTGACATCAGGGAGGCAGTTGGTGGGATCTCAGGCTACTGACTTAAGACACTCAAGAAAGGCCTCAGTGCTAAACCTCATTAGGTATCCAGTTAGTGCAATTTCATGGGGCAGTATATGGGGCTTTAGCCAACTCAGTAATACATAGTACATCAGAGTTGTAATATCTAACTCATGCTTCGAGCTTGGGTATTTTACTTTGAATACTTTGTATATTCATATGGGCTATCTTAAGCATCTTGAGGGTGGACCAGGTTGATGTTGAGGAGAAGGGGTTGGGTTCTCTTTCATTTGGTCCAGGATTTAGCTCAATATCCCTGATAGAAGCAGAAGACAGGTCAGCAAGTGGGTAGAGGGAGGTGGTAGAAAGTGGGATTTGTGCCAAGTTCTGGATTGAGTTCAGGCTAATACAGTTTTATTGTGTTGCAGCATAGCCACCATGGTCAGGGGAGACCTGAGAAGGTGGGTGCCTGATACGTGGGGTGCATAGTATGCGAAACCTAGAACAGGGGACCTGGGAGGAAAAGTTACCCATTTCTGTATGTGTAGTACTGGTTGTAGGGCCAAGAGGGTAACACAGTAGATGAAGAGACCCTTAGCACTAAGGCTTTCATTGTTACAACAATTGCTTTAACAAGGATTAAGAATAGAAACTATCAGAATTGGGTTCTGTGGTATGTGTAGCTTTTAAATCTGTAGATTTTACATTGTTGCCCTCATGTGGCAGCACCTCAGGAATGAGGTTCTACCCCTTTAAGAGAGAGAGAGAGAAACCTGAGAGAAGAAGGGTGGGTCACTGGGAGAAAGAAAGTGTATTCATTAGAGGATGGGGTGGTAAAAATCATCCAGAGAAAGAGCTGCAGTAATCCAGCTCTTAACCCTGCTTAAGGACTTTCCCAGGGTTATGAATGATAATAGGAACAGTCTGAGGGCACTGGTCAGTTGGAGAGGTAGTCTGTTAAGTTGGCTCCAGGACCAGTACAGCAACTTCAGTTTCAGCACCAATCAGAAGGAGGGTGCCTTTTTCAAATTGCACCATACCTTGGGCTGTGGGAGCAGGTGGGAGACTGATGCCTGGAGGAGATTCAAATTGTGAGTGGTTCGATGTGGAGGTGCTAGCCCATTCAGGGAACAAGTTCCTCAAGAGAAGGAAAAACAGGGGAATTTGTAGTGGGCAGAGGGGAGGGAATTTAGAGGATTATCAGCCAAAACAAAGGACATGGCTGGGTGTAGTTCGAGCGAGGAGACAGGGAGGAGACTCAGAGGATTAGCCAGGAGGAAAGGAGAGCAGGGAGGAGCCCAGGAAAGAAAGAGAAAAGAAAAAAGAACAAACAGATGGGGATGTGGGCTGTGGAGTGGCTGGCTCCAACGGGGTCAGACCCCAGTTCAACAGGGGCAATCATACCAGAAAACACAGCATTACAGTTAAATTACACTCTAAGCTGCAGTTACAATTTAAATTACACTGTAAGCTGCAGTTCAAGCAAACCAACAGTGAACACTCTAAAATCAAAAATCACCCAGAGAAAGAGCTGCAGTCCATCCGCTCTTAACCCTGCTTAAAGACATTTCCCAGGGTAATGAAATAATAATAGGAACAGTCCAAGGGTGTAAACTATATGTCTGGGACTGTGCAACACAGGTTTTACAGCTTCAACCTACAGTTCTGGGGCCATGTACCATGAGTCTACTGTTTCACAAAGGGCCTCAAGAGCCTCCATGAAGCAAGCTGCTAGTCTGGGGCTATGGCCCATAGTAGTACCACTTAATCTAGGGCCCCAGGGCCCTGCACAAACAAAAACACAACAACAAATCTGGGGCTGTGTGTTACAGGTTTGTTGTTTATGTAGGGCCATCAGGGCATTGCATAAAAGCAAACTAATGGGTCAGTGGTTGTGTCCCTGAGGTCTGCTGCTTCCCTTATGGACTGTAGGTATGGGACAATGCAGTATGAGTCTGCTCCTTCAACCATGAAATGCAAGTTACAGGTCTAAGGGCCACAAATCATGATGCTTTTTGCATGTATTAATTGCAAAAATATTCCATTAATACAAACATTGGGCTGAAGAATGCAAAGCGCACAAAGTAGGAAATAAAAATAGTAGGGTTTGGGTCTCTGTTGTATTGGCAAATCAGTGGAGGGGTATTCCTTGGGGTTGTGAACCCTAATGCCCACCCCTCCTCCCCAGCCTATAGCTTCCTGTCTGAAGCACTAGGTACAGCTCCAAGCCAGTGCCTTACAGTGATACAGTCTTTGAAGGTAGAAAAGTATGGCTCGCCACCTGTTGCCAACAGAATCAGTCATAGTGTTCTTCATTCAGGGCCAGCAAAAGGTCACATCTGACCTTGACTGCTCAAGGCATGGGATAGGCATTAGGGCTGACAATGCCAAGGAAGAACCCACTGCTGATTTGACAATACTCTGGAGACACAAACCCTAATGTTTTAATTTCCTACTTTGTGTGCTTTGTGTTCTTTAACTCTGACTGCATTAACATAGTTCTTGCATATAATATATGCAAACAAGCATCATGATTGTGGCCATAGACCTGTAGCTTGCATTTCGCAGCCAGGACTAGATGTTGCATTGGCAAAACCTACAAACCATATGGGAAGCAGCAGACTTCTGGGGTACAACCACTGACCAGTAGTTTACTTATACCAGTCCCTGCAGGATCTATGTGAAACAGAAAATCTGTAATGCATAGCCCCTGATATTGCTTTTTAGTGCAGGGCCATCAGGGCCCTACATGAAGTAACACTGCTATGGGCCATAGCCTGAGAAAAGTATTGCTTCATAAATGGCTCTTCATGCCCTATATGAAGCAGCAGACCCATATATATTAAATGCAAAACACAATGTCAATGCAGACATATGGATCAAGAAAGCAAGATGAAAAAGTAGTCAAATGAAAAGCATTAAGCTTTTGGGACTCCTGGTATTGGCAAAATCAGTGGTGGGTTATTCCTTGGGGTTGTCAACTCTAATGCCTTCCTCCCCTCAGCCCATAGTCTACTGTCAGAAGCATAAGGTACAGCTCCAAGCCACAGCAACATAGTGATACACTCATTAAGGGTAGAGAAGTATGCCTCACCACATGTTGCCAACAGAATCTGTCATAGCTTTCTTAAAGCAGGAACTAAAACCCTAATCTTTCTCCTTTTCCTGCTTTGTGTTCCTTGCATTCTTCAGTCCTAAAGTCTGCATTAATGCAGTTTTTGCAATACCCTTCTCTTTCTAATAGTGTTATCAAATCTCATTCAAGCAGGTCCTGAAGGGACCTGTGGAAAATGGAATAATTAGAATACTAGAGATAGTCCTGAGGCAGTGCATGGACCCATCAGGCCTCCATACAGATGTCAACACTGTGTGGTGGAAGGCTTCACAACCTGCACAATGTGTCATTGTGTGCTAGAAGGCTGTTCTGCCGCTCCCCAGGCTGGGGTAGTGCCACACACCACAGCACCTTCCCTCTGACTTAAGCCAGTCAGCCAGCTCACTGAGCTTGTATCCAGACTTAGGTCACTGGCATGGGAAGGCAACGTGGACCCCAATGGGCCAATGGATGTAGCTGCCAACAACATTACTTCATAATATTTTCTGTGAGATTTTGACCTCCAAATTTCAACAGAGTCCATTTATTACTCCTCCTTCTAAACATGACAGGTTTCATTTGTAAAATACTGGACAAAACATAATGTTGCGCACAAGTGCAAAATCATATTTTCACCAGGATTTGAAAAACAAGCTGTCAGGCTCATGAGGTGGTGTAAAACATGGCTATGTTGAAAACTGAGGGTCAAAATACTGAAAATTACTAACATTATGAACGTGTGTAGAAAAATTATAACATATCTTCACAACTTTGTTTTCATTTTAATGTTTTCAACCCAAATCTTCATCATAGTCTTCTCATGATCCCACCTCATGAACCCAGTAGGTGAAAATTTTGTAATCCACGTCGAAATGCTTATTCATGCCACAAGTGCAAAACACATTTTGGCCAGTATATGAAAAATGACATGTGTCATATCATTAGGTGATGTGAAAAATGACTATTTGGAAAATCTGGGGGTCATAATATTGAAAAATTGCCTAAGTTATGAGTAAGCTGCTGAAAATGTTAATGTTCGCCATAACTTTGAAGTGTTTTAATATTTTGATCCCACATTTTCAACATAACCTTCTTATGACCACACACCTCATGAACCCAACAGGTGAAATGCTGAAATCCAGCCCAAAAGGTGATTTCAAAGAGTGACTACAAAATCACTTTTAGGAATGGATTTGAAAAATGCCACCTCCTTGTTTATGAGGTGGGGTCCCAAATAGGCCATATAGAAAATTTGGTGTAAAAATATTTAAAAATGACCAAGTTTTGAGTAAAATTTGAAAAATGAGTTGAAATACATTTTATTTACTTATTTTATTTATGACTTTGATAACTGGGTAGGTGCACTGATCCCAGGTACTGTTTTTCAGGCACAACCCGAGCCATAGTAATGGCACAGGATTAACATTAAACAAAGCACACATGACAGTGGAGCAGTTAACAATAACAAAAGCAAATAACAGTATACAAAATGCAATGTAGTACAATTCATCAGAGTAGATGTAGAACTAAACATGGTGTTAGTTTCCACAGCAAACAGAACAAGCAATTACAATAGGAGTAATTGAGCAAAAAGATAAGCACAAGTGGCAAAAACCCTAGTCAGGGAGGGGTACCCAAAAGAGCAGGGGATAGAGGGAGGGAGGGGTAGGTACAGGAGAGGAGGGATTTGTGAATAAAGCACAAAGGGGAAGTTAAACTAGGATAAACTCAAGGAGGTTAGAAAGATCAGGGAGGAGCTACCCAGTAAACCAACAGCAGCGGACTCAGCCTGGAGCCAGTATTTGAGGTGGGACTTGAACAAGTGGTGGTGTCCAGGGAGTGGAGTTCAGCAGGCAGCTTATTCCACAATGAGGGGCAGCAACTGACAAGATCTCCCACCCATATTGATAAAAACTCTGGGAACTTTAACAGGGGGATATTATTGGAGCAGAGACAACTGTGTAGCATTCAGACTTTGAGGAGGACAGTGAGGGAGATTCGGACCAGTTCAGATGACATTATCAATCATGCTGCAAAGGGCGAAGTCAAAGTGACCTTGTAGTGGAACCATTCAAGTGACTGGTAGAGGGCACAGTGGTGGGTGGAAAAAGGGTCCAGAAAGGCAAAGCAACAGGCACTATTGTAGGCAGTTGAGAGTTTGGCCAGGAGGGTTGCAGATGACCCAACATAGATAGTGGAGCAGTAGTTAAGTACAGAGAGTAGATTCCTCTGGACAATGGCAAGTCGGGCCTCTGGGATGAGGTATTGCCTGAATCCTCAGGCAGCACGAAGCTTTTGGTGCATCCTGAGAACCACTGAATTGATGTGCTCAGAGAAGGAGAGTGAGAGATCGAGCAAGACTCCTACATATTTGAAAGAAGCGACATTTTCAAGGACTTGGCCATCAGGGAGACAATGTTGAGAGGACTGGAATTTGGACTTGGCAATGAAAGGCTTATATCAGAACAGCATGGATTTCATTTTCTTGACATTTACCAGGAGGAAGCTGGCTGCAAACCAGTTGTGCAGCTGCATATTGAGAGAGAGAACTGAGGAGAAGCGGGGAGGGATTTATTGTCAAGAAGGGACAAGATCATCAGCATAGAGGAGGGAGTTACAGCTGAGACTGTCTGAGGGAAGGGAGTTTATAAATAATGAGAATAGGAGAGGCCCAGAATGGAGCTCTGAGGGACACCGCTGAGACAGGCTGGGTAGGGGAGCAAGCAGGGCCTACACAGACATATTGGGAGTGATCAGCAGGTAGCTCCTGAATCAGTTAGATACCTCATGCAAACAGCCAAGGTGACATAGCTTGGAGAGGAGGAGAGCATGGTTGACCATGTCAAAGGCCTTGGAGATGTCTATAAAAATTTCTTCGTGGCATTTCCATGGTCCATGTTCATAAGGATGTGGTTGACCAGTAGTGCTAGGGCAGTAGAGGTACTATGGTTCTTGCAAAAGCCATGTTGCTGACTACACAAGAGGTTATATTTGTGTATGTGCTGTTATATTGTTTTATTGTGTACCTGCCTGTATACATGGAAAACAATAAAGTTGAATTTCAATATATATATATATATATATATATAGATAGATAGATATATGTCTATGTGCTTGCAAGCTGATGTTGGATAACTTTCTCAAGTAACTTGCTTAGGGTGGGGAGGATGGAGATGGGCCAATAATTGCCTGCTGATTGGGATCTCCAGTTTTGAAAATGGGAATCACTTTGGCAGTCTTCCAGGGGTCTGGCATGGAGGTGGTAGAGGCAAGGTTAAAAATAATAGTGAAGAGTTCGACGATGGCAGGTAAATGAGCCTGAGGAAGACTGGGGAGAGGTCATTGGACCCAATGAAGCAGGAGGCATTTAAGGAGCTTTGAGGTATCAGTAGTTGAGATAGCTTTAAAGTAGAAAAGGTGTAGGGGTAGGCTGGGAGAGGTTGCCTGGGGGTATGGGTGATGGGTTGAGCTGCTAGCTGGCCACCCAGGATCTTACTTAGAAACATGGAAAGCTCAGTGAATTTATTGTTAATGGCCTGAGCCACCTCTAGGGGATCAGTGATGTGGGGAGGGGGAGTTCAACTGCAGGGCTGTCTTACTGGAGTGTGGACTGATAAGTGAGTCAGTGGATTCCCAGAATTTCCTAGGGTCTCCAAGGTTTGTCTTTTGGAGGTTATGGAAATAGGTCTGTTTCAGGGATTTGGCAAGATGCTTACATAGGTTTCTCAGTGCCTGTAGGCATCCCAGAGGGCAAGGGAGGGTGATGCTTTGTGGGTGACCAAGCACGATATCTATCCTTCATGAGAGTAAGGAGATCCTTAGTGATCCAGTGAGAACAACCGCCTGTGACTTGTCTTGTCGTGAGAGGGAAATGCTGATCCTGTAGGGCCAGCAGGGTCTGTGTGAGGAGGGTTACTACCACAGTCACATCAGAATGAGTATAGAGCAGACCAGTCCAATGACCATGCCTCTCCTAGGAGGATGGGTCTGTTGGGACTGCTGAAATTCTGAAAGGACAGGTATTTGGAGGAGATGTTTGAATTTGGATGACCAGAGGAGAAATGTGGGGCATGGTCACTGATGGAGTCAGCCATGGTACTGGCTTGCAATACATAGTCATCCCTATTCGTGATGATCCAGTTCAGAAGGGTTTGGGTGGCAGTGCATGGGTTTTGTCTGGTAGGAAGTGTTATAGTCTGGACTAGGTTATGTTGTTTTAGAAGCAAGCATAGTCCAGCTGGTGGGCACTCAGCCAGTTTAATTTCTTTGTGGAGCCCAGGGTTAGTTCAGAGAGGAGCCATTAACTGGGGGAGGTTGACTCAGAGCTGAGGAGAATGGTGGCGGATTGGGGTTGTCTGAAGAACAATGCTACACCTCCACCCTTCTTTTGCCTGGCCTATCAAGGCACAGGAGGATTACCAGGTAGCTGATACATGGTATCTGATAGGTGAGACTTTGCCAAGTTTTAGACAGTTCAGCACATGGGGCTTGTGTAGAGATACCCATGCCTCCAGGTCAGGGAGCTTGAAGGGAAGGCTACAGATGTTGATATGAGCAAATTTCAAACCTGTGGGTTTGCCCAGGCACCTAGAGGAGGAGGAGTAGTATGGGAGTGGGCCAGACCAGGGTTACATTCAACATCTCCAGCTAGGAGAAGAAGGAGAGTAGAGTGTGTATGGGCAAGGGAAGACAATAGGAGACCACAAGAGGATGGCCAAGTAAACAAAACTCCAAATTAGTGAGGAAAGAGAGAGTAACAGGTCCAAGAGGTGATAGTTCCCATCTGGAATAAAGGGAAGGGTGTGGAAGGGAGAGTGGGTGACTGTGAAGAAGGCAATATGAGCCCCTGGTCATGTGCTAGCACAGTAGCACATGACTATGAAACAAACTAGATTGATGGCAAGGAAACAGCAAGTAGAGTGAGATATAGCAGCTTCATCATGTCTGGAGTAGCTCATAAGTGGAAATCTCAGGGGTTAAGAAAGTGGTAAAACAGGAGTGGCTGGTAGACTGTAGGTTAATACAGGCAATACTTGTCAACTAATTGGAAGTATAGAAGAAATAAGCTGTGTTAGGAGAAGGGAGTGTAGTGAAAAGCAGGAGAGAAAAGCAGGGTGTAAGGACTAAAGAAACACAACAGAAGTCAGGGAAAGTGTGCTGGATAGAAAGAAGGGCGTTGTTCTAGGTGTGGTGGAATGCAAGTGGAGTGGGTCTATAATTTTTAAGCCTGTTTTGTGAGGTTGTGGCCAATGGTGAGAGGTTTACCAGGAGAGGGAGGAGCTTAAGTGGATTTAATGAGTGCTGATGATGGGGGTGGGTGAGAGAAAATTCAAGTTGCAGAGAGAGCAGACCGAGCAGTCTGTTCGCCAGAGCAGGATCCGTGACATGTCTTTTGTGGCTTGAGGGTGGATGGCAGGCTGCTTCTTTTCACCATGGGAGGTGGGCAGGTGGCTCCTTAGATGACGATCGTGGTTGTGGTGCCAACCCTGCAGGGGCTGAGCAATGCCTGACGAGAAGTGACAAACAGGATAAGTTTAAGCAGCCAGGGATTGGGGAGGGGGTTTGGTAAAAGAGGGCAATTTACCAAACTAACGGAGAGAAGGGCTTAATCGGGGAGGGTCACAGACTGGAGGCAAGGTGCCAGCAGGGTCTGCAGTGCAGGGTGACAGCAAAAGAAAGTAATTGGGAAGTAGGCAAACTGCCTAAGACAGAGACAGGGCAAAGAGAAAAGTAGAGAGAAACCTGAAGTAAACTAATTAAAATAATTTCAGTGGAAAATTAATTCATCAACTTAAACTTTAAGTTCTCAAGGAATACAGTACATACTTGAAAAGCTTTGCACTAGAAAATTTGAGCACAGTAGCACACAGTGCGGAAGGCTAATCCTAGCAACACAAAGTTCAATTAGGCATAAATTAAGGCATAAAAATAGCCTTAAATAAAAATCAGCCAAAATGCTAGGTTCTACTATTGAAAACAGCAAATAAAGAATCTGTTGGGCTGCTTAAAGTACTGGGCAGAAGCAGCCAATAAGGAGCTCCTGGGTCTGCAATGTCCGATGGGGCTCTTTGGGAATAGGCACCTGTCTTTTTAAAAAGCAAGAAAAATTCAAGTTGCAGAGAGAGCAGTCTGAGCAGTCCTTTGCCGGAGCAGGATCCGTACCTTTCTTTTGTGGCTTGAGGGCAGTTGCCACACTGCATCTTTTCGCCATGGAAGGTGGGTAGGTGGCTCCTTAGATACAACCATGGTTGCGGTCCCAGCCCTGTTGGGCTGAGGGACACCTGTATTTTTTGCTTGAGGGTGGGTGGCAGGCTGCTCTTTTTGCCATGGGAGGTAACAAGGTAGCTCCTTAGATGGACTGTGGTTATGATGCTAGTCCCCTTGGGCTGAGGGTTGCCTGTCTTCTGTGGCTTGAGGGCGGGTGGCAGGCTGCTTCTTTTGCCATGGGAGAGAAAGACAAACCATTACATTGCAGCACAGTACAAAAGGATTCCTGTAATGTGTCATTCACCGTAATGGTATCCTATGGGAAAAAGCGTCAACTTTGGAGTGCCATAACTTTGCTGTTGTGTAATATTTTGTCAACAAAACAGTGAAAGGCACATCTGAGACATAGTTGGCTGCATTCCTCCAAATTTCAGTCCAAAACACCAAACCTTTCTTTTGCATTAATAGAGTTTTTGCAATGAATATATATATATATATATATATATATATATATATATATGCACACACACACACACATATATATATATATATATATATATATATATATTATATATATATATATATATATATATATATATATATACAGTATATATATTTTATTGACACATTTGGATATTGTTCCATGGACCCTCCTGAAATCAGCCACCACCACAATCAACCTGGTTGAACAATCAAACTTTATTTTTTAGATTTCATATGTACACTTTTATCACCATTGTTGTGGTTTCCCTTTATTTACATTTCCACTTATCAATAAATCAACACCATTATTCGATTCTTCTTGGCCCGGTGTACTGCTCTGTGCCTCTTCCAACTATCGGTTCCTGTCTGGGTTCAGGTGTCCCACCTGACCCCCAGCCCTATCCCCTGAGATGATTACCCCATGTGGAGCCCTCCGCTCCCCTCCCTGCCAGCCATGCCCCCTCCAGCTGGACCTCCCTTTTTCCCACTAGCCCTGAGGCCTCTCCCAGCATGCTTCCAGGCTTCCTCCACTAAAACTAGGGGAAAAACCCTGGGCCCCCTCCTTTTTTTCATTCACCCCAAATAGTCCCATTGAAGGCCATGTTCCCTACTTTCAACATGTGGACCCCATCTGTTCTGCATGCCCGGATTATTGTAGGTATTAAGCCATGCCTTATGTATAGTCCTCCACCCCTGGCGCCCATTCCACCAGCTTTCTATTCAACCTTCTGCGAGCCCTTTCAATTGCCAACACATTCCTAGCATGCCTCCAGGACCTCCTTTATGACTTCTGACCAACCCAAAAGGGCTTGTAGGCCACCATGACTTTATAATAGCAATGTCCTTTAGTATGTCGTGTACCAAAACCAACCAAAGGGTACCTCCTAGGTCATTCCCCCAGCATAAATGATGAGCAGATCTGGTGGAGGCCACGAGCCTCCTTTTCTTCCAGCAATGATAAAACTGTCTCCATTCATAGCCCACCTGCTGTCATAGTGCTCCCAGTCTGGCGGCTTCTGAAGCCACCCCAATCCTGAAAGAATGTGATGAAAACCATTGTGGTCCTCCCAATGAACCACATCCTTTTTAAGTACTGCATTGACCTGGGTAATCATGGCTGGGCTGCTGTTCCTGTGCCAAAAAAACTCCCCTTGGAGCCATGCTGCAGTGTAATCTCTGACTATACCACTATCCATTGCCTGTCTTGCAGTAATTCGATTTGTACCCCTTCCCAACTTGATCGGTCTTGGACCTGTGCAGTCAAATGTGGGCAATCCTGTCTGGCCAGGAAATGTTCTGACATTGTAAGCCTCCTGATGTGTCACCAATCCCTCTCATCACCACCTTGCTAACCCTAAGGGCCCCAATTGCATCACCTGAAATATGGCAGTGAATAGCTGTGCCTCATAGGCAGATGTGCAGATGTGCACTAGGCCAGAGACCAACCGGTCCAATGTGGCGCTGCATATGGGTCTCCACCTGTCCACCTGCTGGCCCTGTACTCTTGACCAACCCTGGTGCATTCAGTAGATGACCGGAGACTTAGTGGACATTCCCCACCCTTGTAGTTGGCATACCATCTCAATACCTGCTAGATGCAACCGTCGTGTTGGCCGCCATACCTGACTCCCATCAGTCTACCACAAACCTCATGATCTGCTGTTCTGTGGCATGGTCACTTACCTCTAACCTGGTTCTACTCCAGAAGTCCAGAAACTCCTCCATGCCCACTGTAAGCTCTTAGCATATTTGGAGCCCAAGCATTCTGAAAGAGAAACTGGGCTCAGTCCATCCAATCTCCCACAGGTGAGAAGGTACCTTGTGTTTTCTGGGCTGCCGCCCTGAGGCTCACTGACAGGAACCTGTCCAACTGCAAATGTGAAAGGCTGTCAGCAATGTTCATTCTTGAGCCTCTCCACATGCTTAGCCTTGAAAGACAGGTTTAATCTAAGGACCTTCAAGACCAACTTCCGGGTGGCCCACAGTACTACCTCCATGGACCCTGACTGTCTGTTAATCACTGATACCACTGCCATGTTGTTGCAGCAGAAAATGACTTTCCTATCCCTGAGCTGGTCCCCAAACCACCATGGCTACCCATATTGGGAATACTTCCAAAATGGTATTGTCCTTGGTGAGGCTCAGCTCCACCCAGTGGTCCGCCAGTGCTCAGACACCCAATTATCTTTAAAATAAGCTCCATCCCAAAACCACCTGCTCGTCTGTGTACAGCTCCAGGTCTGTATCCCATGCCCATTGGTCCTGCCAGAAGGTGATACCATTGTAACCATTCAAGAAACCTCATCAGGCCTCCAAATCCTCCCTAACCCCTTTGCTAATTGCCACCCAGTGGTGAGGCAGCTTGGCCAACTGCTACTGCCTGGCCAACCATTGGTAAAACACCTCTGGCACCACTGCCTTGCAAGCAAAGTTCAGATTGCCCATCAGTTGCTGTATCAACCCACGCTGCACCATCTGTTTCCCTATCACTGCTCCCAACATTTCCTGAGTTTCTGAACCTTGTTGTCCGGTAACCTGAAGCACTGGCCGTCCAGGTCCAGGTCTATACCAAGGAATCCCATGCACCTGCTGGGTCCCTCAGTCTTGTTCCTTGCCAAAGAAACCCCAGCTCTATGCACACAGCCTCAAATTCCCTAAGCATAATCACTGTGTCCACCCACACTTGCCTATGAAAAGAAAGTCATCCAGGTAGTCTACCATGGCCCCCTTTGTGACTCCCTAAGAATGCCCACTCCAGCCACATGCTGAAGGTTTGAAGGTGACACACACTACTGAGCAGCCCATGGGCATTGCCTTATCAAAATAAACTTGCCTTGGAACTGGAATCCCAGTAGCTCCTGATCCTGGTGCCACACTGGGAGTAAGAGGGCAGACTCAGTGTCCGTCTTCGCCACCCACACTCGCTCCCTTTTTTATTAATGCCAGCATGCAGTCCAGTGTGGCATAGAATACAGTGCTCCTTTCTGAGGCTATGGCGTCATTCCACGGAGTCCCCTCGGGTATGAGAGGTGGTGAATAAGCCAATACTCCTGGCTGTTTTTGGGACTATGTCCAAAGGGGACTTCCTCAGCCATGGGAATGGGGGCCTCAATGGGGCCTCTACTCCTACCTGCATTGAGCTCATTTATGATCTTTTTTCTGACAATCACCTCCTTCCTCAATGGATCCTAGATTCTTAGCCATCGACTGTTTCCTGTCCCCCTATAATATAAGTTAAACCCTTCAGTGACTCCCTCCTCAGCATATCCCAAGCCTTTCGGTTCAGGTATCCCAATGTCATTTCCCACACCCTGCCTGCCTTAATCAGGATTCTTGCTAGTGGCACCTTTCCCCATGTGCCTGGCCCTAGCCATACTCTCATCTGCCTCCAAACCCCCTCCCCACTGCCCTTTTGCCTTGCCTTTTTAATCTGTATTAAAATAAAATATACATACCCTGTTCTCCCTGGTAGTCTAGTGGTCCCCCTCTAGCCCCAATCCATATATTAATAAAATTCCCTGATCCCTGGTAGTTAAGTGGCCCACCCTGTTAGCAGTTACCCACCACCCCACTTCCCCCAACCCCACCAGAGCTGGCAAATGGTACAGCCACCTCCACACCACACTGGTCTGGCCACTGACTGAACTATACAGAAGCACATGCAGTATTCAGCACACACCCAATGGTTGCCCAGTCAGCAATGGACATGTACTGAATACTGTACATGCTCCTATGCAGTTCAGAGAAGTTGATGGCTAGCAAGTGTGGTGTGAAATGTAGGCTGTCTCAATACCAACTCTGCTAGGAGGGAGGAGGGAGGAGATGGTGAGTTTCTGCCTAAAGGGTGGAGGGCCACTTACTACCAGGGATAAGGGTATTGTTTATTAATATGCGATTAGTGCTGGGGAGGGTGATCCTACTTGACTACCAGGGATCAGGGTATTGTTTATTAATATACAGGTTGGTGCTGGGGAGGGTGATCCCACTTGACTACCAGGGATCCAGGAAGTTTTATTAATATATGGATTAGGGCTGGGAGGGGGTCCCACTAGACTGCCAGGGATTGGGGAATTTTAATAATATATGGATCAGGGCCATGGAGGTGGACCACTAGACTACCAGGGAGAATGAGGGATTTATGTTTTATTTTACACAGATCGGAGATTGGGGAGGGGGACCAGTAGACTACAAGGGAGAACAGGAGATTTATGCTTTATTTTAACACAGATTGGGGATCAGGGACCACTAGACTAACAGTGAGAATGGGGATTTATGTTTTATTTTAACACAGATCAGGGATCGGGAGGGGGGACCACTACACTAAAACAAAACACCCCTGGCTCTGGAGTGAGAGTCTTTTGTTGTTTTAGTCTTTGTGTGGTGGCAATCCCAGACTTGCACCCTGCCCAAACTTGTAGCACAGAACTTTGATGTCTCATTCTGGGACCACTACACTACCAGGAGAATGGGGACTTGTAACATCTCATAGGGATCAGGGCTGGGTAGGGTAACCCTGTACCACCAGGGTTCTCTTCCTAAACAGTGATCAGCCAGGTCTGCACACTAGTTAGGGCAGGGTTTCAGAAGTGTAATTCTGTGCTGGCCAATTTGTGTTCTGAAGGTTTCAATATTGTGCTGCATTGCATATGCATGGAGGACCCTCATTTGCATAGGTGCTGCACAATATTGTGTATCAGCGCTGTTGAGGGTGTGCTGCGCATCTGTGCCCTTTGAATATGGGCATGACCTGACAGCTGGCACATTTTCAGGTATGCGTGGTACATGGGTTGTGCCACACATCCACTTTGAATGTGAGTGCCCTAGTATTTAAGTATGTCATGAATAACTCTGATCCTTTCATCATGTCCTCCCTAAAGCATAAAATCTCATATACATGTATGTATAGCTATATCTATGTCTAGCTTTTTATTTACCAGGTAAGTACACTAGACACTTTTGTGCCTATTTTCAGGTATGACCAGGAAGGATTTACATAGATAGATGGATGGATGGATGGATGGATGGACAAATGGATGGAAGGATGGATGGATGGATGGATGGAAGGATGGATGGGTCCAGACAGAGAGACAGATATGCAGAGGAACCTGTGGGATAAATGATTTATCTATACAATTGCTGTTTGACTGCAGGTACCTTCACGAGTGGTGTAAGCCACAAATGAGATGTCCTCGGTCAAACAACATGAGTAGAAGTAAATCATTTATCCCACAAGGTCCCTCTGTATATTTGATTTAAAACATGTAATGGACTTTTGGTGATTTTATACTATGTTAATCTACATTAGATATACATTGTTAGGTGGTTGCTAGGGGTACCTTTAATGTCCCAGTGCTCGAGACACTCCCAATGTGTCATTTGATTCATTCCTTGATTATTTTATGAATAATTGTCATAGGAAAATTGCATCACCTGTTAGCAAGCAGGCAGGAATGCAGCCTGTTATTGCATTTTTTCAGGAAGTGTGCTGCACTTTTACTTTTCCATCATTCTTATTTGTAATAACATGAAGAACTGTATTTTACTTGGTGTGCTATAGTTTTATTGGTGCTGGTGGAGTGAGCGTGAGTACTAAGGGAGCGACTGCAATTGCTGTGAGAGGGAGGGTGAAAGTTATAATGAGAGTGCAGCTGTACGTTGTATTGGTAACCAGGTCTTATTACATCTGCTTTTGGATTTATATAAAATAAATAAAATATTTTTGTTTCTTTTTTGCGGTTTCATTGGTGATGGTGGAAGAGTGAGCCTGAGTATGACAGTTGCAGTGAGAGGAGCGCAACAGATGTAGCGAGAGTGCATGGGTTTAGTTTGTGTTTCTAGGAGCATGCTTTATATGACAAAAGAACTGAAATCTTAAAACTTATGTCACTATCCACATGGCATCTAAGAGGCGACCTCCTATTTATGTAAGATATTATTCAGTACTCATATTTGCTTTCTGTTTTGGGCTTTGAATTTAAAAACAATACATATAACGTGAGAGGTCACCCACTGCAGTTGTACAATAAAAATGTAATCAACTTGGTTGTAAATATTTCTTCATACTACGAATTGTGAACCCTTGGAATAAACTCCCTCTGGAAGTTATTATCAGTAAAGCCAATCTAGAATTTAAGTGACGCTTAGATAAATTCATTCTTTCTGGTCATAAAATTAGCTATTATTAATGCAATAGGAGCAATCATGGGCCTACAAGCCTCCTGGCCCTTTGTCACCTTAGTATGAACCTTAGTATATACAAGTATTTATACATTGTGTGTTTTGGGATAAACATCAAGAAAAAATTAATATCTCAGCCAGGTCCTGGAGATATCAATGATATCTTCACATGTGAAGATATCATTGATATCTCCACATTCTATACATCATCAAAAGAAAGTGAAAGTTTTTGCTTTCTATCATCTGGCTTTCTCTGTATGAGCAGGACCCCCACCAGTGGCTTTCTCTTTACAAGCAGGACCCCATGCATCTCTTAGATCTGCTTGTATTTCTACACAAATAAATATTAAACAAATTATCTGGTTGATCCTGTGACTTTCTTTTATCTACTTCTCCTGGAATGTAGCATGACCGAGCAGCTATTCCCAGAAATGTACTGTAGCCAAGTGCTATAAATATCAAAGCGTGAGGCACTGTCTTATATTTAGAAAGAGGGAGCCATCAGTGCCACACTTAGAAAACTGTATTTTGTTTATTTTAGCGCTATTTTCTCAAAAGAAGCTGCCAACAGTACTGAAAGGAGATCCAGCGGTCGGCACCAGAAAAAGAGCAAGCATGTGTTGCTATGGCAACATATGCTCTCACTGTCTGGTGTTCTAGCTGCTGACTCACTGATCTCCTCTCAGTACTGTTGGCAGCTTCTTTGGAGAAATGCCTGTGAGCATGGCTCTGTGGGAGGTTACGCCCTTTCCCTTGAGTTGGAGGTTAATTTGTGACCAGAAAGTTGGGGTTTGTGAGATTTTTTTCCTGCAGGGATAGGAGATAGGCACGCTTTGATTTGTTAGTTTTGGTTTTGCAGGTATTTCTTAATTGTCAATAGGACAACCAGTCAGACAATAGTCCTGATTTTTAAATGCTTTCAAGCTCTGTTCTGAGTGATCATGGAGTGTCTAAGTTCCTGAGAGAGCCAAGGGAGTGGTTACCCTTGGCTCCTTTACTGAGAGAGGCATGGGAGTTGAGGATGGAGGAGAAGGTGTTGATAAAGTATTCTAGCCCTGATTGATTTCAGGTAGCGTCCTGATGAGGTCCAGTCGACTGAGTCAAGACTCTGTATAAAAGTAGTGGCATTGAAATTTGTGGGGTCCCGAGCTTTTATGATTTTGGGCTGGGGGTGTTGGAAGTTATTCCTTCAAACACAAATAGACTGGGAGTGGTTGCTAAGGGCATCGGAGAAGATACCTGCTGTCTTGATATTAGGAGTATTATTCATTAACATCTGGTCTAGCAGGATATGGTTATCTGTTTTGGGTTGAGTTGAGTGGGCTGGCCAATTAATTGTTCTAATTTAGCATCCGAAAGTGTGGCAAGGTAGTTAGCTCTTTTCAAGACTAACCAGTCTAGATTGAAGTCTCCAGTGAGTATCAACTCTCTGTGGGTGAAATTGTCAAGCTTAGTGAAGAATTCCAAATAGGAGGATGAGGCAAGTTTGGGAGGTAGGTAAACACAATCTATAGTTATCTGTTTAACCTGACCAAGGGTTACTGAGACAAAAGGTGTTCTAAAGATGGGTTTATGTCCATACTAGGTAGTTCACTGGAGGCAAGCTCTGCCTGGGTATAGATCAGTACCCCCTCACCTCTGTTGGAGGATCGGTCCTCCTAAAGGTGTTATAACCAGGTAGTGTGATCTCATGGAAAAGAATTGTTGGCTTTAGCCAGGACTCTATGTTACATAGGACATCTGGTTTGTACAGCCTTACCCAAGCTTTGAGTTCTGCCATTTTATGCCTGCTACTCTGGATAGTCATCTGATCTATTTTAAGTCCCTTAATGTTGGACCATAGAGGACTATCAGTGGGTGTGTTTGGATGTAATGATCCTCTTGGACCAGGATTTAGCTCAATGTAACCAGGCAGTAGTAGAAGACAAGTCACTTAAGTGCTTCTATCCCATGAGTGTGATGAATGTGTATGTATAATGAACTGATGTCAGTGCATAGTAATCCAAAAGGATGTTTCCATTTAATAGCTTGCAGATGATTGAGCATGTCCATGAAACTGTGCATATATTAAAGCAATATCTTAACCATATCCTGGAAGAAAACATCCACATAATCAGATAAATGCTCCATGTTGGAGCATATTTCTAAACTAGCAGTCTGCAAGGATGAAGGTTAATATTCTTGTAAAATTTTAGGAAGATGGCCAAAAGCTGCTATGGTGGAATCCAAAATTTCAGAATTTTGCCTCCTGGTCATTGACCCACCCCTGAAAAAGGTAAGTCCACCAAGACATGGTAGACAGAAAACCATGACTGGGATGTTAATATGCTAGGGTACACAACCTACAGGAGAAACAGAAAGGGTAGAAGAGGGGAGGAGTAGCTCTCTATGTAAGGGAAGGGATAAAGCAATGGAACAAAAGAGTAAACAGGAGGAGAGGAGGCACTGTGGGTCACCTTAGAGACTGGAAATGGCACCACAATCTGCACAGGATTGTATACAGACCCCATCTCAGGGGAGGGAATGGACAAGGATATGATAGAAGGTATCCTTAGGATGGCAGAGAAAGGAGATAGTGTTGATGGGGACCTGAACATGCCAGATGTTAACTGGGCACCTTTGCTGCAGCCACATCCAAGAGCTGGGCTATTCTTGATGCCCTACAAGGCATGCCTCAGACAGCTAGTGTTGGAACCCACTCAGGAGGGAGCAATCTTAGACCTCATACTCTCAAATGGGGACAGTGAGAGGATCTATGATCTAGAAATGGGTAACCATCTGGGAACAAGTGACCACCAAACAGTGTGGTTCATGATAAACTCAGCTGCAGAATCAAGCCATACAAAAGTGAGGGTACTGGACTTCAGGAGGGCTGACTTTGGCAAGATGGGGCGTGCCTTGGAAAAGCACTAGCAAACAGGCAAGAAGGAGGGTGGAGCAACAATGGGGACACATCAAAACTGCCATCACAGAGCAACAGTGTGAAGCAAATAAACAAATCAAAATGAAAGAAAAAGTCACTATGGTTCTCAAAAGAGGTGGCAGGGAAGGTTAGGGAGAAAAGATAGTATTTAGGAAGTATAAGGAAACACAGAGGGAGCAGGACAGAGAACTGTACCGGTTAAGGCAGAAGGAATCAGGGAAGGCAATCAGAATAGCAAAGGCCCAAACTGAGTTAAAGATAACCAACTCCGTTAAGAAGGGGATAAAACCTTTATAGGTACATTAGGGAGCTCAGAAAGACAAAGGGAGGGACAGTGAGGCTGAATAGAATGGATGGTGGGTGGGCAGAGAGGAACAGTGAAAAAGCAGGGATACTGAATGAATACTTCCTGCTCCAGTATTCACAAAGAGAAGGAGGAGGTACCTAATCCAATTAACAGAAGCACTCTGGATAGGGAGTCGATCTCAGTCCTTTCACAGAAGAAAGGGTTCTGAAAGAACTCCTAAAACTGAAGGTGGACAAAGAAATGGGGCCTGATGGGATTCACCTAAGAATTCTAAAAGAATTAAGGAGAACTAGTGACACCACTGACTACCCTTTTAACAAATCATGGGAGGATGGTGTGGTACATGAGGACTGGAGGAGGGTGGATGTGATTCCCCTTCACAAAAGTGGGGGCAAGACAGAGGCAGGAAACTACAGACCTGTCAGTTTGACCTCTGTGGTAGGGAAAGTGATGGAATCACTTCTGAAGGAAAGAATTGTTGAGTACCTAGAGGCCAGTGGAGCACAGGACCCAAGGCAGCATGGGTTCACAGTGGAAAGGTCATGTCAGATGAATCTAATCGATTTCTTTGACTGGGTGGCCAAAGTAATAGACCAGTGATGGGCTGTAGACATGGCCTACCTAGACTTTAGTAAGGCATTTGACACAGTCTGCCACAAAAGATTAATAAACAAATTAGCCAGCCTGGGAGTGGGTCCCAGTGTGGTAGCCTGGGTAAAACATTGGCTGGACAACAGGACACAGAAGGTAATAGTAGGCAGGTCCACTCTGAAGAAAGGGGTTACTGGTGGGGTATGGCAGGGTTCAGTACTTGGTCCAGTCCTTTTAATGTCATTATAAGTGACATTGCAGAGGAACTGGAATGAAAAGTATGCCTCTTTGCAGATGACACAATGATCTGCAACAGGGTTGATACACAAGAAGGCATGGAAAGGATGAGAAGAGACTAGGCAAGGTTGGAGGAATGGTCAGAAGTATGGCAGCTTGGATTCAATGCAAAAGAAGTGCAAAATAATGCACCAAGAAAACAAAAACCCAGGGGAAGAGTACACAATGAGGGGTGTAGTAACAGCAAGAAAATGGAAAAGGACCTGGGGGTAATCATATCGGATGACCTTAAGGTTGTCAAGCAATGTGAGAAGGCAGTTGGGAGGGCTGGGGGATACTGGGATGTATAGGCAGTGGCATCACCAGCAGAAAACAGGAAGTTGTTATCCCTCTGTACTGACAGTTGGTGAGACTCCATCTGGAGTACTGCATCTAGTTCTGGAGACCCCATCTTTGCAAGGACATAGACAGGATGGAGGCAGTCAGGGGGGCAACTAAAATGGTGCAGGGTCTGCAAGAGAAGCCATATGAAGAAAGACTAAAGGAGCTTAATATGTATACCCTTGAGGAAAGGAGGGAGTAGGGGACATAATAGATACTTTTAAGTACCTCAATAGGATCAACAAAGTCCAAGAGGGTAGCATCATTCAGAAAAGAGATATGCAAGAACAAGGGGACACAACTGGAAGATAGAGGGGACAGCTCAGGGGTAATGTGAGGAAGTATTTTTCACAGACAGGGTGGTGGATGCATGGAACATCCTTCCTGAGCAAGGTTGTGGTCTACAACTGTGGGAGAATTCAAGAATGCAAGGGACGGACATAAAGCAATTCTTGTGGGGGTAGGAAGAAATTGGCTGTTGATTAACTAGGATCTGCAGCTTATCCAGTAGGAAGGAAATGGGCAGTCTAGGTGGGCCAAGCGGTCCTTATCTGTCATCAAAGTCTTTGTTTCTAAATCAAACAATTCTGATTTAAACACATTGGTGGGTCTCTGCTCAGCTTTGTGTATTACAGATCACTATAAATGTCCACCCAATCAACAGTCAGAATAGGGATCCCATGAAACACTCTTACAGCTATAAGAGGTTTTCACACACAACTTGATTTGTCATTTTGTCCTTGTGCTGCAGTGATTTGGGCTCTGAGTGTCAGGTCAAAGGCACTTTCATGTTGTACTAGCAATCAGACCAAAAGCACGCCCAATTTATTGCATTAGGTGGTACTACACTCCTAAGAGCACTTTACTATTTAGCATCTCTGTGTGTGTGGGGAGGTGAGTGTATATTAAAGGGGTAAAATGAAGTCCTGCTTAAAAAACTCAATGCACACTGCTGTTCAAAGCTGCCAGTCGTGTCCTCCCAACACTAATCGCGAAAGACCCAAAAATAATAGACTGTTTCAGCTAACAAGAAGTGTGTACTCTTCTCTTCACATTTCTGAACAAAAATAAAAAGCACCACAGTAAATAAATAGTGTAAACTGTATTACTGACATGTCCCCAATGATTTACTAGCAAAGCTTGTTCATGAGTCTAACTTGATGATCTGTATCTCTGTGTGACTCACAGTGATTTCATTTCCCATGTCACAGAAAGCTGATGTTCAGTTCATGAGGACCACCCACAGAGCTCAGTAAGTGGTGAATAACCTTTGTCACGTATCATTAATCATAACATCATTCTTTACAACTCAGGATTGTTTATTTGTGCATGTATTTATCTGTGTATGATTTTGTTACATAAAACTGGGTTATGAACCAACATCAGGAAAATTAGCAATGTCTGTCAACTGTGACCAAAATATTGGCTTCAGAGAGAGTTTTCTCAGGAGAATCTGAATGAAATTGATGAAACAGAACAATTAGCAATGACTCCTGTGAGTTCATCCCTTGACTGTAATGGCACTAGTCATTTCTCTACTTTCACTACAGCTGTTTTGCCATGCAAAGAACAGGCACTGAAAAGCAAGGACAGTACTGAGACACAGCATTGTACAGTGCAAACAGAAACAAGGAGCTTGACTGTCCACACCTCAAGCAGGAATTTGAAGTAATGACCAGTCTGGACCATGATCATCTTTGCAAAAAATCTTTTACTCACTGTCATGCCAAACAACCATGAGCCACCTCACCTTCAATGTTTCTCACATCTGTGCACTTTTCAAGGAACTGTTAGTGCCAACCTTGAGAATCTCACAACCAAGAAAAGTACCAATTATCAAAAGAACTGGACAATTAAAATATTTAGAGTACTGTTGTGAGAAAAAATATCACCTGACTTTGAGACTGCCTGCTGAGTGACTAGCAGAGTTGCTTTTAATTCCGGTTTGTCAGTTTGTCAAGCACATGGGTCACCTTATAAGTGTGGCAACCTCATTAATAATCATAGTGCTATAAACAACTACCTCAAAGCACTGCAATTCAACTGAATTCTTGATGTTACTGATAACACAGCCTTCAGACAAGTGAACTGCTGCTGAACCTGCCAAGCAAAATGCAGCAGCGAATGGTCTGAACAAAGTGGAACACAAAATACCTATAAGCAGAGCTGACCTTAAAATATTACACAGTGGTGGAACCTGAGCTGCACAACACCTGTAAATCTCTATTCAAGATGTAGTTTGAGCTAAAACTGTACTTCTGCAGACGAAGGAAGGAAAACACAGCAGAGCTCCTGAAGATTGATTTTAAGGTTCAAAGAGACTAGGATGGAAATGAATGTGTCACTAAGGTAACTGCTGAGCAAACAAAGAACCACCAAGGAGGTTTATGGGATACATCTAATTTCTCAGATATCTGCATGTATGCTCAATCATTATGACTGAATTGCCCACTCTATGTGGGATGCCCACCTGCCATGGGTACATTCCCTTGGCCCGGTGTGTGCAAGGAGTAGGAAGCATAAGGTACAGCGCCACCCTCCTGCCTGCTCTGGTGTGCTGCATTATGCAGCTTTGTGCATGCCGTATAGTGCAGTCACACCCTGGCATGCCTCTGGTGCATTGCTGTCAGCACAGCCAGGGGATCCAGCATATTACCACTTTGTGCGCGTTCGTGAATGCCATGCGAGTCCATGGGAACCCCACTGTGTAGCAGTCCACGTATCTATGCCTCACGCACAGGTTTCTATCGCACGAGGCATAGTTAATGGGTCCCAACATCAGAAGCTGCTGGACTATTGACCCCTATACTGACCACTGTGTGAAAGCAACCTGTTGCCATCTGCTTTCTGATGCTGGAGATCAGGACAGACACACGATAAGAATATTAGGGCACAAAAGCCCTGCTATTGGGCTGGCAGTATAGCCTAGAGGTTAGAGTAATGAGCTGTGAACGAGCTTGGTATATCCAGCAGACCAGACCTGGGTTTGATACTCACAGCCTCCACTTGTACACTGTGTGACTCTGAGCAAGTTACTTAACCACCCAGTGCTCCCAGGTCTCCCTGAAAATAGGCACATATGCCTAGTGTGCCTTACCTCGTTACCAAAGACTAAAATACATAAATAAATAAATAAATAAATAAAAGCAAAAAGAACCTGAAGCGTTACAGCCACCAGATAGATGAGTCCCAAAAGAAAACAAAATTAACATACTTGTACACCAGTTGATTCATGCTGAAACCAAGGACCTCCAATCAGATTGGACTCAGATCCTGGCTGTTCCAGCACCCCCATCAGCAATGCCCTCACAACTCTTTGGGAACCTGAATGCATGGGCAGCAACTTAACAATTACACCTTTCAATTTGTGGGTGGTAGCCCAAAATGAACAGTAAGTAAGCTAAAAATGTTGAAATGTGCTGCATAACATATGGTATTACTAGAATAGGATAGGTTGGAGACAGTGCAGTGCAGAGTAACAAACATGATTCAGGGCCAGCAGGGCAGATCCTATGAAGAGCACCTCAAGGCAATACATATATACTCACTGGAGACCAGAATGGAGAGAAAGATATGACACAGACCTTCAAGCTCCACAAAGGAATTAACAAAGTGAACTGTAGGAATTATTTGGCCTGAATATGAAAATACAGTCCTGCAGTAATGAATAGAAACTAACAGGAGGGATGTGCTGCAGGATATGAGGAAGTACTTCCTTATGGAATATATTTGTGAATGACTACTACAGTATGCACTGCAAGCCCATTGGTCCACACTGTGGGCCAAGGAGAGTGCAGTCCATACAGTAGCTGTCAGTCAACAGGCAGCCACGGAGGTATACAGGTGGGTATGCTGCTGCCCACGCTGATGGGGAGCTGGCAGGCCAGTAGTCCTGTGTGGGTGGGGGTGCCACTGGCCACCAGGAAGGGGCCATGCTATATGATTGGTGATTGGGGTAATGGGAGGATGGGGGACCACTTGACTACCAGGGATGTACAGGGTTGTACATGTACAGAGAGCGAGCATCAGGAGGGGTGGGGGGCACCACTGGCCTGCTAGTGATATGATATACCCAAGTTTTAGGCGATCATGTTATGGGAAAGGGAGAGGTACCACTAGACTTCCAGGGAATAGTTTGAGCGATATTTCACGGGCGATCACTGCTTCGGGGTGCCACTAGACTGCTAGGAAGACCTCTATATTTATTTTACTGTGATCAGGGCTACATGGAGGGAGGCTACCACTTGACTGCCAGGGCATAGGTACAGGTGTCTTCTATGGTGCTGTCCACTCAGGGGAGTGTGAGGGGTTACCACATGTCCTCTGGTGGCACCGCATGCTGTGCAGGGTGTGGCGCAAGTCACTGGCCTGCCCTGCACAACTCATGCAACTGGGGCCATAATGACATGTAAATGGCCCCATTACTTGCCTTGCATACATTATGGCCCTATTTGCATACTACTGGCTGAATATCAGTAATTTGTGCACAGCGTAACTCTGTTGTACTGGCGCAGGTCCCATTCCTGGTATTCAGTCCTGTCTGGGTTGAATGCGCCAGTGCATGATATTTGCACAGTGCACATTACCTGATGTATTCAGAGGAGATGCGCCATTGCTCATCTCCTTTGAATATATCCTGGGTCTCACCGGCACAACACAGTTGTGCTGATACCACTGTGCCATTGCTAGGAGCATGTTTGAATATCAGGCCCATAATGTGCAACAAATTTGTTCATTTGTAGAATGTAAAACTTTAAAAATAGAAGTATTAAATATGTTCCTGTTTCTATATTAAAATAGCATTTTCTAGCCACTATCATTTATTTCTAATACATATGTTGTGAAACATGTCTCCTTTGTATGTTACTTCCGTTTTTCTCAGTGTATGTGTATATATATATATATATATATATATATAGATATAAGCAGTGCCTCAGTTAACATTCCTGCTGTATGGAATACGATTGTGAGCAGTGAGCAACAGCACAAGCTAACATTTTAACTCCTTCTCTGCAGTGTGTGGGCAATGTTAGCAGCATTAGCAGCTTGTAGGTGCCCTGAACAGGAGAGAGTATCCTGACAAACACTGGCTCTGTGACAGGAGCAGTGAAGCACTCTGGGAACTAGAAGGACTGTGGCTCTATCCCCTTCCCCACCCTCAAGGCAGCAGACAATATTACCCTTATAGAGGGTTTCTACCAGACACTGAGTCTTCCATGCTGTCATACTGCACAATAGAATCTAGTGGGCCGGAAAAAAAAACAACACAGACTTTGTGGCCAAAATTGCAAAACTGCAAACCCAGACATAAGCAGATGCTACCTCCAGTTTCCATGGTATATACAGGTATAGTCAATACTTCTGACCTCTGCTAATTCCCTGACACATGGAATGGGGTTGTCTGTGATGAGCATCACCCTGGCATAATATTTTAACTGCTTGTGCAGAGTGTGGGTGTTTTAGCAGCATTAACAATGCCAGTAGCTTGTGGGAGCATTGAACAGGAAAGAGTACCCTCCTGACCTTCACTGGGAACTAGGAGGATTGTGGCTATGTCCACCAAGGCAGAATTCTGTATTACTTTGAAGGTTTTTATCAGACACTGAGCTCTCCCATGCAGTCACAGACTGCAAAACAGAATCTTGAGGGCATGAATAAGTCACCAACACAAACATTTGGGCCAGAATTGCAAACTGCAAACCAGAAGTGAGCAGGCACCACTTCTAGTTTCCTCAGTATACAATCAATAACCAACACCTCTGCTATCACCCGTGGTGCCTGGGATGCAATTGTATGTGGTGAGCACCACCCTGAGCTAACATTTTAACTGCTTCTCTGCAGTGCATGGGCACTGCTAGCAGCATTAGCAACTTTAGCAACTTGTGGGGAGCATTAGGCAAGAAAGAGCTCCTCCAGACATTCACTGGCTTTGTAGTGGGGAGCAGTGAAGCACTCTGAGAACTAGGAGGACTGTGACTCTATCTCACCCAAGGCTGCATAGTACATTACCCTAATAAAGGGTTCTTAACAGGCACTGAGCCTTCCAAGCAGTCATGGATTGAAAAACATGATCTAGTAGGCAGGAACAACTCCAAGCACAGACGTTTTGGCCAAACTGCAAAATCACAAAACCAGAAGTGAGGGACACTCCTTCTAGTTTCCACAGTATACATAGCTGGCACCTCTGCTACACCCTGGTGTATGGGATGCAATTGTGTATTGTGAGCAACATCTTGAACTAACATTTTTAACTGTATCTCAGCAGTGTGTGGACATTTTAGCAGCATTACAGTAGCAATTTGTGGGAGCATTTGGCAGGAAAGGGTACCTTCCAGAGATTCACTGACTCTGTGGCAGAAAGCAGTGAAGCACACTGGGAACTAGGAGGTCTGTGACTCTATCCCACCCAAGGCATCATAATATATAATTCTAATATAGGTATTTTAGCAGACACTGAGACTTCCAAGCAGTCATAGACTACAAAACAGGTTCTAATGAGCATGAATAAACCACCAACACAGAGTTTTCTCCCAAATTGCAAAATTTTGAAATCGGACATGACCAGGCGCTACTTCTGTATTCCTCACTGTATATATAGCAGTACCTCTGCTACCACCCTTGCTGTATGGGATGCAATTGTTTGTAGCTAGTACCATCCTGAACTAAGATTTCATATTGAGTTTGCCATTTCCAAATTAGAGACTACATTATACAGCAACAGCACACAAAACATAGGCAGGCACAAGAGCATGAGGAGGCTAAGGTCTAATTAATGTGGACACTGCAAAGAGAGGACAATTCTCTTATCTGACAGTTTTTATTAGAGGAAAGAGCAAGAGTCACCATGTACATTAAGAACAAATGGCAGGCTGAGGCCAATTTTGATCTTACAGATAAAGAATAAAAGCACTTCTGGAAAGTTCCTTTCAAGCCTCCTCTTCCCATAGTTTAAAGCCAGATACTGTACTTTTTAGCCCCAGTTATTAAATCAAAATGTGACCCAACTACACTGGCACTCTTCTGGAGGCAGTATGTGGACTTTACGAGAACACATATTCATATATTTTGAACAGTAGGGTTCTGAAGCCCTATTGGGAAGAAATAGAAAAAGAGATAAAGGAGATATTTGTCTTGGGGTTCCTCCTGAACTGCAGCAACCACAAATTACTACTTGGTCTTAAACCTCACAGCATAAAGAAGAAAGAGACTGTCTATCTTTGGCATATACTGTGTATGTGTGGCCACACCTTTAAGGCAATCACTCAAAAATGGTTACCTTCCAAGCCCCAACAGTGCAAGAATGGAGGGGTTTGTGATTATATAGCGGAGATGGAGAGAACAACATTCGATGTACTGGAAAGGGAGAAGACATACATCAACTATTGGACAGGGTGGGAGTTGGCACAACCAGTGGGAGATCTTCAGGTAGTCCAGGGGAATGCAGCCACTGGAAAAACAGATTAATGGTACAATGGGGGCTCCTAACACCTGTCTTATTATCTAGTCCAGTCTCTGGTTCTGTGATACTGTATATCTATTACACACTGGATGTGAAGCTGGTGGGAGTCTATTGGGAAGGGTCTCAGATTGTATCACAGCTTCTAAGAAATTCATAAGGATTCCAGAAAAGTGGCACTGATGACTGACATCCTCTACTCTGAGACCTGACTCTCTTTATAATCAGCCACTGGCGACTTTCAGGCCTCCATGTTCTTTTTCCTTGTGTAAATATGTTTTTAGGGTGAGGAGATCACGTGATGTTCTGGGCTATGTAGCTCTTTCTCCAAGCACTTCCGCTACATTTTCTACATACTTCAGCTGCTAATGACTAGCTAGGTGTGGGCAAGATACCAGGTACCGAACCGAGCAATCTATGGATGTAGCTGCACAAAATGGAAGCAGAAATACACTCTGCTCCCTCAGTGCCATACTCCACCAGCAACACCGTAAAGGCCACAAAGAAAGCCAAGGCCCAGACCAGCTCGGCACCCCTGCAAATGTAGTTACTTCAGACTCCATTCCACTCTCCCTGGATAGATTCCTGGAGGAGTTCCATCCATTCTGGGATGAGGTCCGCAATTAACTGAAGACGTAAAGGCTGCTACAAATAAGTTAGAGGACCTGGCTCAACGTATGGGAGACTGCGAGGTGTGAATCAATTCTGTAGAAAGGAAGTTAGAGAAGTTTGACCCTGCAGTGGCAGTCACTGAACAATGCATCACCAAACTAGAAGCCAAAGTGGAAGATTTAGAGTGATGGAGCTGCCAGAATAAAGTAGTTATTATTAGGCTCCCAGAGGAGAAGAAGGCTCCAATCCAATTATATTTGCCCAGAAGCTGGTAGCCAAAATTGCTGGCCCCTCACCTTCGGTACTGACTACACCATTTAGAGAGCCCATCAAGCTCTAAGGCCAATACCACCTCAAGGAGTCCGCCCAGAACTTTAACTTTAAATTTCTTAAGTATCAAGAATGCCAACACCTGCTGGCCAAGGTCAAAGTGTTAAAGGAAGTCCTGTGGGAAGGCTCCCCAATTAGAGTGACCCAAGACCTCCCCAACGATGTGAAAGCGGGCTGAATTTCCTGGAATAGTTACTAAACTGCTAGCTGCAAATATTCAGTTCCATATGTTGTACCCAGCTAATCTTCAGGTCTCCATCAATGGGAAGTGGACATCAATGGAGGACCAAAACTGCAGAGCAGAACTGAAGAAGATTATTCGAATCTCTTTCAAGATGGTTGAGGCCTGCAACTTGAACTCTAGGCTTCATTTGCTGTGTTTCTAAAGGGCAGTGAGTATGTCAGAAGAGAGAACACTGGGTACTATTGTTTCTGCATCCTCTATTACTTGTACTGACTGTGAAATGGATGAGAAACTGCTAGGAACTTGCGGTTTTATTTTCCAGGGTGTAATGGAAGGACTGTGAACTATGCGAGCAACTGTGTTATTTGCTACTTCCTGCTTGTTTCAATTTGCTTAAGAATTGCATAGTTATTTATGTGTTGTTGAGATGTTAGTTAGTGTTTTATGCAGAAGTTTGGTTAGCTAAAATTGTTTGTAAGTTAAGCAATGGGGAGGTTCTAAGGAATACACTGAGGTCTGTGGTTTCAATTCCCACGGGCCACTTATGGTACTTGATGACCACGAGGCATAGTGGTTTGACACTACCTTTTAGATTGGGAATTATGAGTCTTTACTCTGTGCTTATGGGGTGACTCTCGTGGCTCGGGGTACCTTAGTTGAGGGTTTCACACCTCTGGCAGTTTCATTGTCGTGCACGGTCAGGGGGATGTTCAGGGTGCTCCTTTTTTATTTGAGCTTATATTTTCCCAGTTATCTTGAGACTTGATGCATAGAGATTCTGAGTGGGAGGGGATGTAGAGGTGTCCTTGGGGAACAAGTTGTATCTGTTACTTTGAGGGTAAAGGCAGGAGTATTACCATTTTACCCCGACATTTTAAGGAAAATACCCTCATTTTAGTTCTCAGGCAACAAGCTTTTATGCTCACTGATAATCAAAAGGTGAGCCCCTAAATTTAGGAATGTAATAGCTTCCTGGTGGTACTCCATTTATTTTAAGGGTACCAACTCTTTCCATGGTTTAGGGGTAAGGCTTAGGTCCCTTTTGCCTGGCCTTTTGGTCACGGAATGGACACCCTCCCAAATAGTGGCAGTACTATACTGTGCATTTTTCAGGGAAGCGTCCCTGTCTATAATGGTAGGATACTGGTCTTTGGTGCCTGGGGAAAGGAGGGAATTGTGGGGGTAGATGTACAGTGGAAGACACCATGTACTGGATAGCTATTGGGAGGGGTAACTCACCTGGTTCTTCACCAATGCAGCATTTCTGGCATGAGGGTCATGTCATCAGAAGATCAGGAGGAAAAGTCATATAGTAGGATGGGGAGGTTAAACAATACACAGGAAGGAGATTTTGGGAGGAGACTGACATGGGGGAGGGGGGCCAGATTGGCACTCTGGAATGGTGAGCTAATCACTTGCAGGATACATGGCTTTGTTTTGATTTTGCATCTTTTATCACCAGGAATAGCAGGTGTTAAAATGTATCTCTTGGAATGTGCGTGGTCTCCAGTCCAAAATTGAAAGGTATCAGGTGTTGAAGTACATCAGATTATTTAAAGGAGAGTTTATTTTCCTTCAAGAAATGCACCTCTTGGAATCAGAAGGAACTCTCCTCCAGAGGCAATATGTGGGCCAGGTGTTTAATGCTGGGGATAGCACCCAAAGTAGGGGTGGCCATCCTAGTGGCTCGTGAATACAGCCTTCATATTGGAACAAGTTATTTGAGATCTAAAGGGAGATATCTGTTTGTTAAAGGCTATTAGATAGAACTGCAGTATTACTGGGGTGCATATATAGACCCAATATCGATTATCCCTTTTTTCACCAAATTGTTACAAGCTTTGGCACCTTTACAACTCTTCTGTGCATACTTGGGGGTGATTGGAATTTATCCTTTTCCCTGACTTAGACAAATCAGACCCCAAGAGAAAGGGCCCTCTCCTGCCAAAGAGCCATGCGATCTTGTTCATCATTTAGGCCTGTCTGACCCATGGAGAGTTCTTTATCCCACTCTAAAGGAATTTACTTATCACTCTACTGTCCATGGCTCTTTGTCCAGAATAGATTACTTCCTAATTAGCCAGATTTTGTTGCAAGGAATTGTAGAGGCTGATATAGTGCCTGGGTGATTTCTGACCACTAGCTGGTCTCTTGCACTATAGCCCTCTCAGTGGATACCTCAAGGAATCACTGTGGAAGCTGAATAACCAGCTTTAAAGATGGTAATATTATTAAACTAATAATTCAGGAAATTGAAAAGTATACTGAGTTAATCTGAATTCCACAGCAAGACCAGACTTAGAGTGGGGGCCTTGAAGTGTGTACTGAGGGGTCTTTATAGGGGAGGCCTCACATAGGAAGCGGAAAAGAGACCAAAAGCTCTATCCTACTGGACCAAGCTTAGAGGCCTCGATGGTTCCTACCATATCAGACTCAGACCAAACACTGCTGGTAGGTCTTTGGGATCAATACAATTCCCTTCTTAGAGAAAAGGCAGAATATGCCATATTAAAACAGGAGTAAAGTATATTGATCAAGGGGAGAGGGCAGGCCATGTGTTGGTCTTATGACTGAAAAAGTAGAATCCTCAGAATTTAGTACAAAGCCTCAGATCATAAGTGACTGGATCTCTGTGTCTTACCCTAAGGAGATTACAGCAGAATTTGCTGAGTTTTATAAGGCCCTTTATAGCCCCAGGCCAAACCATCCAGATCTTGACACAGTTGAGGAATATCTTCACCCTCTCACTCTCCCAACTCTCACCCATGCCCAGCAGGTGATGCTGATTACCCCATATTGGAGGCAGAGATCGGGCTACCATTTCCTCTTTAGTGGCTGATAAGGCACTGGGACCCAATGGGTTCTCTTCAAATTTCTTCAATGTTTTTAGCAAACACCTAACTCCATGGTTGTCCCATTTATTTGTGTGGATACTGAGGGAACCCAATAGATAGTTCCTTATTAGAGGCCCTAATTATCATGTTACATAAACCAGATAAGGACCCAGAATTAGCAAGGAGTTATAGGCCCATATCACTTTTGAACTGTGACATCAAGGTCTTGTCCAAAATCCTTGCTACCAGACTGGAGGTAGTACTCCCACATATCATCCAAGGAGATCAGGTGGGGTTCATGGCAGGAAGACATCCTGCAGATCATTTCTGCAAATTGGCACACGTTTTCTCTGCATCCAGGAGTCAGACATCCTGGCTGGGCTCTGATGCGGAGAAGGCATTGACCATATAGACTGGCAATTCCTGTTCCAGACTATGCACAAATTCAGTTTTCCTTCTAAGTTCATAACGTAGGTGTTGTCTTTATATCAAAACCCCAAGCTAGAACATATTGTAAAGGAGTATTTTCTGAGAGGTTCTCCTTACACTCTGGGACTAGGCAGGGTTGCCTCTTTCTCCCTCCTGTTCAATATTTACCTTGAGCCGCTGTTATTTAAGCTGCGGTCCATGAAGAGGTCCAGGGAATCACCACTGGCAGACACACTTTTAAACTTTCAGCATATGCCGATTATGTGCTTCTTCATCTGATACACCCAGCACACTCTTTTCCTATAGCTCTGTCTATTATTACAGAATATGGGAGATGTCCAATTATAAAATAAATCTAAGTAAGTCCACTGCTTTTCTCCTCAACCACAGGTTTCATAAGCATGCCATTTCTTCACTCAGGGTTCAGAGGGATTCTAAATGCCTTAAATATTTGGGTCTAATACTTTCTAGAAATGACAATTTGATGAAAAAGCAGAATTTTGATCCTCTCTTAGATACTATTCAGCAAGATTTCGAAGGTGGCAATCTCTTCCCATCTCACTCTGGGGTAGAATTAGATTCTTAAAATGAATACTTTACCTAGACTTTTTATCCACTCAGTATGTTAAACTCCTGGCTGTCCCTAGCTTGGTTTAAGAAGGTGCATGCTCTCACATCCTTCTTTATCTGGCTAGAAAGCATCCTAGATGGGCCTACTCAAAATTGATGGCATCCACAACAGCTGGAGGCCTGAAACTCCCACACTTTGGACTATAATTCTGGGACAGCCAGCGACTAAGTACATGAAATGGTTTACACCCCAGGAAGAGATTGTATCCTGTCCTTATGTGCCAGTTTGGTTAACACTAGAAAGAGAATTAATCTCCAGCACAAACATCTCATGGGGGCCTCTTACATATTCCTATCAGAAATCTCCCTCCAGAGTTGTGTAGGTCCCCATGCTGTCCTCTATTCAGACACATGTGCAACTCTGTATCTTTTAAAATACCAGAATATAAAGGATCCTAGGCAACCTGTGGTGGGCAACCCCAATTTGAAGATAGGAGGCAAAATTGTCTCCCATTCTGGCCCCCAATTAATCATCTAAAGGTGGAAGATTTTCTTTCAGAAGGGGCCTGCTTGGACTCTGGCACAATTATGTATTTATACAATGTAGCTGGGATGCACATTTTTAAGATTTTTCAGCTACGGCACCCTCTGCTGAAAAGTTTTTGTGCATAGTAGAAGCTGAGGGAGGCAGCATTGGCTCGACTCTCTGGTTCTACTATGTGGCAAACCCCATGCAGTTTCTTAAATATATGCCTTTCTGAGGTAAATGGTGCTTGATGCACATTGTGGGGTTCCTAGGTATTGGACTGCCCAGTTTCCTGCTTTGATAGACAGCTGGGACTCCATCTGGAAAAGCTTACATATGTATGTCTCCCAAGGAAGACTGAAGCTCACTCAGTATCAATTTTTAAATTATATGTAGTGGACTCCCATCAAACTCCATAAACTGGGTAGGACTTCAGATGCTCTATGTTATAGGTGTAGGCAAAGAAGGAAACTTAAGCATATTTTTTGGAATGTCCATCGATTCAAGATTATTCCTGACAGTAATTTGTTTGAATCACTTGCTATTTCTATTACTTAGGTGATAAAAAGTACTAACTATTATAAATTCATATGTTCCTCTGACAGATCTAAGGAAGGTGTTCCTGCTTTCTTTAATTGTTTTCTAATATTACCCATAAACAAGGAACTCATATTGGTTGGTGATTTTAATTTAAATTGTATGTCTCTAGCTGTGCATAAGGTTAGAACTATTGTTACAGATCTTGGGTTTCAACAGCTGATCACTGATCCCACCAGGGTTAATTATAAAATGGGGTATACATCCACCCTTAATTGGGTTATTACTAACAGCCCATCATGTATTGTTAATTATCGGATTTTCCTGATGGAATCAGTGACCACAGTCCAGTGTTCTTTGATTGGTCAGCCAAATTGAATAAAAAGAACCGAAGATTATAAAATATAGAAGGTTTAAAGACTTGGACTAACAAAGGTTTCTTAAGGAGTCACAATTACTCGACTGGTCATTTTTGGATAATATAACTGATATAGATAAAGAATATCAGAAATGTTTTATTACTTTACTTTAATTTGTGATAAAATCATACCCCTCAGAACAATAAGGGTTAGAGGGAATAATAATATCTGATTTACCCTAACTTTTGAAATTGATTAGAAAAGAAATCGAGCATGGAAAATATATAGAAGGACAAAACAATTGAATCATTAAATATTATATTAAGAGTTTAGGAATAAATGTCAATTAGCTATTCGAGCTGCAAAACTGATTTTTTAAGCAAACATTTACTGAAGTTAAAGGAAATTCACAGGCAACCTGGAATACACTTAATTTGTTAATGGGTAAATCTAAAGAGAGTGAAAATTATGTAATAAAAAAGATGGTAATATAATTGTTGAACCTAAAACTGTGGCAGAAGCCTTTAATTCACATTTCACTAATCTGGGAAAGTACAGTTCTATTGTGGGCAATATGGAAGATTCCTGGAGCCATTTGAATACTCTTTTGCATTCAAATGGTGATAATTTTGCCAGTGGTCATAATATTCCAAAATGTTACTTTCACTATTTACATATTAAGGGTGTAGTTGATTTTGTTTCTAAATTGAATCCAAGGTCTAGTAATGGGTCAGATAATATTGATTATAGGATTTTGAAAAGGGTTATAAATAGTATAGCTAGTCTGTTAACAAAATTGTTTAATTATTCCTTTGTCAAGGGACTTTTCCAAATGTGTGGTAAAGTGCAGTTGTAAAGCCTATTTTTAAGTCAGGGTTAAGATCTAACCTTAATAATTACTGTCCGATTTGTTTGTTAGCTCCTTTCTAAGATACTTGAAAATATAGTTTCAGTTCAGTTGACTGAACATCTTATAAAATATAATCTTTGGGAGATTACGTGATGCAGGATAACGAGTAGCAGCTCTCCATATGTCTCCCGCTTGCTCTGTGTCTTAATCTTCATTAAACTTTGCTACTTTTACTTCAACTTTCCATAAACAAGTCTATTTCTAGGGTAGAACAGCTCTACAATATATTTCTGCAGTTTACTGACTTAATATGGATGCAGAGATGAGGCAGGCATTGCCAAAATGCATGCCTCCTACAATGTTAAATGCCCATCAAAAACAAGGCCGCAGGCTACCTCAGATGAATGTACCTCTCCAATGCCAGACCCGAATGTCCTAACTGTAGAATGGTTTTACTGGAGTTTAAACTGTTTCACGAGGAACTCCGCTCACTAACTCTGGAGTTTAAATCTATGTCAACAGCAATGGAAAATGTCTCAGCAAAAGTAAGAGACAATGAAGTGTGTATTGTGTCTCTAGAAAAACACCTAGAGAGAATAGATCCAGAATTGGTGCAGATTAGATAGAAGATGGCTCAGCTTGAATCTAAAGCTGAAGATTTGGAGGGTGCAGTAGGCGCAATAATATTGTCCTCATAGGTCTGCCTTAGAAAGAAGAGGGAGTGGATGCAGTTCTCTTTGTGTAAAAACTAGTTGCTAAGCTGGTGGGTCCTCTCCGTATGGAGCATCTTACTCGACTGAAAGAACTTACTGGTCTCTGCGACCTACTCCTAAAGAAGGTTCTCCTCCCAAACCTTTAATTGCCCACTTCTTGAATTTCTTAGAAAAGCAGCATTTTATGTCTAAGATTCGAGCCTGGATCAAGTTAAATGGGAGAAGCTCAACTACGAGTGACTCAAGATCTTCCGGTTTCAGTTAGGCAACGAGAGCCTTATTTCCATCCCTGTGAATAAGCTTATCCTGACAGGGATAAAGTTAAAGATGCGCTATCTTTCAAAGTTCCAAGTCTTAATAGAAGGTGCCTGGACCAGCTTGAAGACCAAGACCACAGAAACCACATTGAGAGCCGCATTTCGAATTTGTTCAAGGATCGCTGACTCAGGAGAAACTTAAATCATTTCTTTTTCTGTGAATATGTTATTAGCTGTTGAGCTGTTAGCAGTCTTTTGATTGCTTGTAAATGGTTTGTTTCAGTTCTGTAATGGACCTGAAGTGGAGAGAAGACAAGATCGTCTAGTGACTTTCCGGTAAAGGTTTTGCAAAGCTAGTTTGTATATTTGTATTAACTGGCTGTATGAAGTCGGACTCCTAGCGATATTAACGCATAGGGATTTTTTTGTTCAGTAGTATTGCAAAGTAGAGTAGAGGACTAGGCAATTTAATTTTCAGGATTTAAATATTAGTCTGTCAAAATCCAGGATTGATTTTGTTAAATAGTTATACCTATTATGGACACATGGGTCACCCCTACATAAGAAATTTGTGTTTGTTCCTAAAACTGTTTAAACTTATCCATGATTAAACTGTTCACATATCTGTCCATATGAAGTAGGACTCTAGCAATGTTAATGTTCACAGGATTTTCTGTTCAGTAGTACTGCAGAGTAGGGGACTAGGCAATTTAAATTTTCAGGATTTAAGTTTTAGCCTGTCAAAATCCAGGATTGATTTGGTTAAGAAGTTATACTTATTATGGACACATGGGTTGCCCTACATAGGGAATTTATGTTTGTTCCTAAAACTGTTTAAACTTGTCTGTGATCAAACTGTTTGCATATCTGGTACTGTTTAGACCTAAGAAGAATCATGACAGGTTATAGATAAAATAAGCTCTGTTTCCTAATTGGTAAAAGATATTATAATACTTATTATTTTATGCTTAGTTACTATAGCGTTCTAAGGTTAGAATCTAGGGTTAAAGTAGTTCAATTTTTAGTAAGGGCACGAGTGAGTGGGGGGAGCAGCGATTTGTGTCTCTGTTTATCATGTACCTGGAGATTGTTAGGGTGGTTGAAGGGGTACTTGTTTTTTTTTTTGCTCTTTAGTATAATCAAAGTTGAATAAAAATGTGTTTCAAGGTTTTACTCCACAGCTTTTTGGGTTATGCTTTGTTTTTCTAACGGATTAAAAGTGTGGGTATTGGCAGGGTGGGTGACCACGGCTTGATGTCAATAATGATGGGTGGCTGTTCCTGCATACTGATTTATATTTCTAGGATTCAGGTAATATCAGATGGAGAGTAGTATAAAATTGCTTACATGGAATGTGAGGAGTGCAAGAAAAAATGAAACACTATCAGATATTGAAGTATGCTAATTGTCTAAGGGGTAGTCATATTTCTATAAGAAGCTAATTTATTAGTTTCAGAGGGCTCACTTCTTAGAAGGCAATTCATAGGGCAAGTTTTAATGCAGGGGACAGTACTCAAAGTAGAGGGGTAGCTGTACTATTTTCCAATGTAGCCTTTACTTATGAGCTCTGTATACAAGATCCAGGAGGTAGGTATTTAATTTTGTAGGGTTTATTGGACTGAACAGATCTGGTGTTATGCTGTATATATGGTCTCAATACTGATTCTCTGGCTTTTGTTTTCTAAATTACTTATGGACCTACATCCCTATGTTTCCTTCCTCTGATTATAGGAGGAGATTGAACCTGCCTTCACTCCTGACCAGGATAGGTCAGGAATTAAAGATCAGGTCTTTCCCCAGCACAGAGAGCTCTCCGGGACCTGTCTGACCAGTTGGGATTGATTGATCCCTGGAGGGTGTTAAATCTCTTTGAGGGAATATACATTTTGCTCGGCTGTCCATGGAACCTCTACTAGAACTGATTATTTCTTACTTAGTAATATTTTTTACCTGGGCTCATTGATAGTGCCAGCAGTGATAGGGAATGGGTGGACTTGCATTGCTGACATTAAAGGGCAGCAGTGAGGCATAGAAGGTTACCACCTCCGAAGGAGATGGTGAACTGTAATAGTTGGTAGGATGGAGGAGCAGTGATGGGGAATGGGTTCCCACCTCTGAAGGAGATGGTGAACTGGAAGTGCTGATAGGGAATTGCACAGGAATCACTGATGAAAGACTTTGGATGGGATAAGGTGAGCATCAGGGGAAAACTTGTAGAAGGCTTTAGGCACACATCCTTGAAGAGTAACAAATGGCACATATCCAGCAGGAAGCAATGGCAATGCATGTAGACATGCCCAAGGGAAGGCAATAGGAAAACAGAGACATCCAGCATAGCAACGAGGAAGGAGATGGCAGCATGCAGCTGAATGACTGAAGACTGGATGAGGTTGAGCCAGAAGGCAAGCCACAACAACAACAATGCCCAGGAGCACAGGAAGAGGTGAAAGACAAGCAGCAAGAAAGTCTAGGAGTCTGATGGACTGAGTGGAGGGGAGGGAGACAGAACAAGCCAGTGAGGTCCAAATCCAGAATGTGAGGAGGCCCAGGTTGGGACAAGTACATTGAGTTCATGGAAGTGCAGGATGCAGTAGGGTGAGGTAGGATATGGAAGGCAAATGGGTTATAGTGGTCCGTTCCCAAAGGGAATGCAGCAATTAGGTCTCAGGTATAGAATGCAATTAGCTGAAACAGTAGATTGAATACACAGGCTCCCATCTCCTGTAATCGGGGTAGCTAACCTTCACTCTATGCTGCACCAGGCAGAGTTTAGAGATGGAGATGGTGGAAAGTTGACCAGGAGTATAACTGGTTGAGACTGAAGGTAGGTGAAACAGGCTCTCATCTCCAGTAGACAGAGGAAGCCTACCACACTGCTATGCCTCCGTGGGCAGAGCTAGGGAAGAGGCTGTGAACTGCTGGTATGGGCTGAACAAGGAAAGGGCAGCCAACTGCTGTGTGGTAAAAAGAGGAGTAAACAAAATGAAGCATGGCAAATGGAATGTAGGTAGGGGACAGGAAGAGGATAAGCAGAAGGGGAACAAGAAACAGATGAAACATGAATAAAATAACTTGCAACACACATAGGACAGGAAGAGACAGGAGGGAACACAACGGTAGAAAAGCACAGGGGAAATGCTATGTGGGAGCTGGAGGAGGTAGATTGGGCAAAATTCCACTCCATAAGGAGGAGGTCGGAGTGATGATGAGGGCTGGAAGGGTGTAAATTATGAAGGGTATAACAGGGTTCCCAAAGGTATTTATTG
This sequence comes from Neoceratodus forsteri, assembly GCA_016271365.2. NCBI lineage: Eukaryota > Metazoa > Chordata > Ceratodontiformes > Ceratodontidae > Neoceratodus > Neoceratodus forsteri. Next base: position 985,267,636 of record CM057449.1, read on the forward strand.
ATTGGGTTGCCTTTTCTACAGGAATCCCAAGGCCCTTATTTACTGTAATGGAGTTTTTTCAGAGAGATTCTTCTCCGCTCGGGAACGTGTCAAGGGTGTCCACTATCTCCACTCATTAATATCTATTTAGAGCCTTTACTACTTAAACTGGGTTCCTCCTTGATCGCTGGAATCTCTATGCATGATTTTGATTTTAAACTGTCTGTCTATGCAGATGATATTTTGTTACATTCCTTTAATCCTGTTGTGGTGATTAAGGCCACTCTGCAAATTATATTAGAATTTGGTTCTTACTCTAATTATAAAATTAATTTGAACAAGAGCATGGTTTTCCTTAAATTACAGATTATTGAATCCGACATTTCACACTTGGGGTTTCAGTGGACTCCTAAATGCTTGAAATACCTAGGCATTTATCTTACTACATCGGACTCCTGATGAAGAAACAACCTCGATGATACCCTCCATGTTATTCAGCAAGACTGTTCTAGATGGTTACCCCTCTCTGTTTCTCTTTGGGGACACATCAATATAGTTAAAATGAATATCCTGCCTAGGATATTCTACCTGCTGAATGTGCTTAATATTTGGCTACCCATTTGTTGGTTCAGGAAAGTCCACTTCATCATTTCTTCCTTTATTTGGGCTGCTAAACCCCAAGAAGAGCTTATTTAAAATTGACTGCAACCAACACCAAGGGTGGTTTGAGACTGCCACATATTGGGGGCTATTATTGGGCCAGTCAGATATCTAAATATATGAAGTGGATGTCCAGTGAAGAAATGCTATCCTGAAAGCCATATGTACCACAATGGTTAATACTGAAGAAGAGAATGTTAGCTATGGAGCATTTATCCATATCAATGTTACTATACAGCACTGTTAAAAATTTACTGCTCAGTATTTGCCATTCTCCTATAGGGATTTTGGTAAGATCCATACTCAGTTATGTGTGTTTTTAAAATATAAACATACCCAAAACTGGAACCAACCTTTGATGGATAATCCAAATTTTAAAATAGGTGGCAGAAAGATTCCTAAATCATGGATTCCCCAGCTCCAGAACACAAAGATTAAGGATTTTCTAGACCCACTGGGAAACTTATTCCTGTCTCTACTGTTGTCAATAATTACTCCCTAGGTTCAGGACAGATTTTCAAGACATTCCAAATATCTCATTTATTAGGCTGACTCAATAGACAGCTTTTCACAGAAGACAAGTTCTATGATTTTTCAACTCCATGTTGGAAGTAGTACATCTTCCTCATGCAATTGCCCAAGTGTACGGTTCCCTTTAGATTTTTCTCCTACTGACCTACTGACTGACTCCAAATGCCCCAAATACTGGGCTGATCAATTTCAGACCCTAACATCAACTGGAGTAAGATGTGGAAGGAGACTTACATTTATATATCCCAAGACAGATTGCGTCTTACACAATTTCAATTTTACATAATTTGTATTGGATGCCCTAAAACTTTTAAGATTGGTAAGACCCCTACTCTGATATGTAACAGATGTAATCAGGTAGAAGGTTCTCTCAGGCATATTTTTTGGGACTGCCCCTGTTCAGAACCTTTGGGTAGAAATTCAGGATAAAGCTGATCCTTTGTTAGGTCTGGAAGACCTCTTTACTCCAGAAATATACCTTATTGGGGACTACTCCACGGTCAAGGTTAGAGTGCATAGATATCATATAGCAATGATTGCTATGACATTGAAGAAGCTTGTATTGAGGCACTGGATTAACACACTAAAGTTCACTTATATGGATTGGCTTCAAGACCTTTTGTTTAATTTGAATGTGGACAGTTCATAATAGTTCCTGGGTATTCTTCTTCCAGATACAAAAATATTTAGGTTGGTATGCATACAATTTACATGCTTCAAACCGATGTTCACTTAGTTTAGGGAATCCCAGGATAGTACCTTTCCTTATTGTATATGTATGAATATCCTCTTTGTATGAATCAGTTACAATGCCTTCTTTGTGTTGCCCCTTGAGTCCTGTATGGATTGTTCTAAAAGACATCTAAGCGAGGTGGGGTGGTAAGGGGAGGGAGTTTGGTAGATATATATAATAAATTTTTGGGGGATAGTAAGCAGGAGGGCTTAGGTAGAGGGAAGTGGGTGGAGGGAGGGGACATGTCACTGTTGTCCTTGTACTATATTTCATGTAATTCTGTAACTTTTTCATTTGGTACCAGTGTCATGTCCTATTGTAATTGATAAAAAATCAATAAAAGGCTAATTAAAAATATATATATATAATCTTTGGTCAGATTCACAGCATGGTTTTAGGCCTAATAACAATACTGAGACAACCTTGATGAGGTTCACCAGACAGGTCACCAAAGCAATAGATAATGGAAATCTTATTGCAGCAGCCTTTGTGGACCTTACTAAGGCTTTTGATCTTGTGGATCATGATGTACTTTTGAAGCAGTTATCTCCTGTACAGTTATCAGATGGGATGATCTCCTGGTTTGGAGATTATTTATCTAATAGGAATCAGAAGACACTAATAAATGGAACCTTATCTAAGCCAGCATTGTTAAGATGTGGAGTCCTCAGGGCTCCATATTGGGTCCTTTTCCTTTTTCTTTATTTGTTCATTCTTAATCGGTTCATTTTTCAAATACTGAGTTATTATTATACTCAGATGATGCAGTTCTTTTTATTCTGGTTCTAATCTGTCTATTCTTCAAAATACTTTACAACATGATTTTAATTTGTTACATTACTGGTTTGATAAACATAAATTAGTGTTAAATTCTGCAAAACCAAGACAATTGTATTTTTCTCATCCTAGAAGATCACAAACTCTGGAACTTACTATTTTTGATAACTTGGGTAATGTAATAGAACAGGTTAGATTGTTTAAATACTTGGGCATATTAATTGACTGTCATTAAACATTTGAGTCCCATGTTTTGGATTTAATTAATAGAGTACATAAACGATTGGGGTTTCTCTATTGAATTAGAAGTAACCTTACAGTTGATATTATGTCTTTACTTTCTTTACTTACACACAGTTTACTATTTTCTTTAATTGATTATGGGTCCATAGTATATTCTTATACTTCTGATAGAATTCTATCTAAACTTCAGGCTACTTATCACTCTGTAATATGTTTTGTGACTGGACAATCAAGGTTAATATATCATTGTTCTCTTTATAAATATTTTGTCTGGTTGTCTTTAGTGGGGCATTTTAACTTTGGATCACTGATGTTTTTGCATAGGGTTCAGCTAAGTATTTTGCCACAAAGTAGCCTTAGTTTATTTCCTAGGAATATAAAATTGGATAGTACAAGATTACGGAGTAGAGGGTTTTCCCTTTTTCACACATCCTTTGGCCAAAACTCATTGAATTTTGCTACTGTTAGGATGTATAACTATCTTCCTTGTAATGTTACTAGTCAAAAGCCATTCTCAATTTTTAAGACAGCTCTTAGAAACAATTTGTTAGTGAATTCAATCTGCAAATGTTTTACATAATATTTATTTATTGATTGTAAACTGTCTTGTAAAGTTTGATATGTTATGTTTTTGTAAAACCTGGTCGTTTGTAAAATGGGCTTGTCCCACAAACCTATCAGTATAAAAATAAAAATTAAATGAAAATTAAATGAAATGAGAGATTTATGGGAGATGATCAGGTCCAGGCGGACCCTTGTTGGGTCTTGATGAACTATTTACACTGGAGATCTGTCTTCTTGGTATTTCTCCAGATTCCTATCAGAATCCACAGATATCATCTATCCATGATATATTTTACCTTGAAGAAGCTCGTTTTATGTCATTGGCTGGATAGCCATGCCGTATCATACACTAAGTGACTGAAGGAATTTCTATTTAACATCTGGGCTGAACGACTTAAAGCCAATCTGGGAGGATCCCTATCCCATTATAAGAGGGTGTGGGAAGGTCTTCATGCTCTATACCTTGTTCAGACTGGGGTCCCACCACAGTAGTTACATGAATATTGCAAATACTCTACATAATCCGAGGGTCCATGTCATTCTCTCTGTGCTTGTGAATATTATTTGCCTTGTATTCTGAATCCCTGTCTGGTTAAAACTATATAGTGCCAATCATGGGGTGGGGGGCTGTAGCTGGAGCTGCCACTGTTATTCTCTTAACAATATCTGTTTATATTCCTTGCTTCATGTTATGGCATTATGGAAACTTCAATAAAGTTGGAATTTTAAAAAATGTTTTTAGGGTACTTTATTTTTGTTGCCCTGCTATCATTTTTAATGAAAACAAAAACAGAGAAACCATGTAGAATATGTTAAACCTAAATCAGTCTGGAGAAATCAAACAATTAACTGTAATATTGAAAACATTTTATTTGAGACAATACACGAGTTGGAGCTTGAACAACAGGTAACAGTTCCATGAGCAGAAGTAGGATCCTTGAACTTGTATTTACAAACTTTATAAATAATTTCAACAAGTGTATTTTCAAAGAACAAGTGGGGTCTAGTGATCATTGCATGATCAAAGTATACTGAAATTGTGAAACACAGAAAATAATAAACAAAATCATAATATATAACTGCAGAGACAAGAATTATGAAGAAACTGAGAAATAATTAAAATGCGGAGCTGGAGAAAAGACTTATAAGTTCAAGATGTGAATGAAATGTGGGACATCCTTAAAATCAAGTTGTTAGAATTAGAAGAATTTTGGGTACCAAAGAAGAAACAGTATGAGACAAGGGTTTAGTGTTCATACAAAACCAAACCAGAAAAACAAAAAGTACAGCACCCAAACCAAGGACTAATATAAAACATACCTCACATATAGTCATATGAAAATTGGCATCCTAAGTATGTACCTGTTTTTACAATGTTCTACATATGTTTATCATGTGTAGTATTTATGTCTCCACAGGTGATTTTTATTGTATACTTGCACATGGTTGGTTGCACGTTTGTATATAAGTGAGTAATTTTACCTGACACATCATCTCTGATGAAGCACATCTGTGGTAGCGTGTGAAACATAAGATGGGTCGGCTTTGCTAATCATTTTCACCATACATGAGCCAGTTGTTGGCGATTGGCGCTTTTAATAAAATAGTTTGTTTTTAGCATTCCTTGGTTTGGGTGCTATACTTTTTGTTTTTACTAATAAAAATATGACAAGGACAGAATAAGCCCTAAATGGATGAACAAGAAAAAATCACTAGATTGTTAAAAGGAATGTGAAAGGATAAGTGTGATTAGACAACTTAGTAGTATATGCCAGTATATACCATATTTTGCCTCATTGTAGCTGCTGCTTCTAATAAGTTTTCTATTTTCAGCCATGGCTAAATTTCAAGGGTGGCTTTAATTGGGGAGGCACTTTTGTTAGCTACACTGGTAGCTCAGTCATGATACAGTTTGTATTTTGGCTGTTCAGAGCTGATTGCTAGGCTGTCATTCGTTGTCATTCTGTTTGACAGCTGTTAAAATCCAAATCAGTTACACTGACCTTTTGCCTGCTGGTTTGCTTGTGGAGAGTAGATCTTGTATCTCCTGCTTGCAGCTCCCCAGTTTGCAGTGATGGCAAAACGAAAGTGTTATGACCTGACTTTAAACTTTCAGTTGTAAACCATGCCAAAAGAAAGGAAACTGGCCAGTAGCTCAGGCCCTGAAACTAGACAAACAGCAAGTCAGAGACTGGGGAAAAAATAAAACAAAGCTTGAAGCACTACTGACATGAGTTGGCACCTCACAATCAAATCATAAAGACAGATGCCTGGATGGTGCAGGCAGAAAGACAGCATACCCACAGAAGAGGCTAGTTTGGTTGCTTGGATGACTTCTCAGAGACAGCAGCATTTGAGGGTCATTAGAAGGTTAATTTCCCTCACAGCTACCTCTCTCATTAATGACCCTGAATTCCAAACTAGTAGAGGATGGATGGACAGATTTCTAGCATGGCAAGGATTTACTATCAGGCAGTGCACCCACCCTGAAGGTGTTGCTTTTGAGGCAGACAGGAGATTACATATAAGCTGTCAACCTTAGAAGATAATGTACTGTACATTCACTTCTGCCAGAGCACAACATACTGTATGAGTAACACTACTAGGTTCAGTAAGCAGTGCCTTTGTCCACAGGTCCCAGCCAGAGCTATAGTACCAGTAATCCTTGCTCCAGTAACTATGGAAATAGCTGCTTGGACCCTAATGCCGGACTGGAAAGTGAGGATGAACTCTAGCAAATCATTCAAAGAAATCAATTGATATTTGAGTAATTCTGCTTATTATGTTTTATTTTTGCAAAGTAAACTAATAAAGGCAGCTTAAACCACTTGTGTTATGACTTTAAACAACCACACTACATGCCAAAGACACCACCAACCACAAGGCAGGCAGTTACCAGATTTCAGTGTTTTAAAGCTGTGGCCCAAAATGGAGGTGGCTTAAATTAAGAATATCAAAATCAGTGTGGCTTCATTATGAGGGGCTACTATTTGGGGCAGCTTCAAAACTGTGACATGCATTGCTTGTTTGTTTTTTTAAATTCAAAGTATATTAGTTTTACAATAACATGCCATGACATGGTAGCCATACATATGCAAAGGCAGGAAGTGACAGTCAGCCCATGCCAGGCCTCCTTCACCCTCCCTAGCCCCCTCTGGATTGGCAACTAAATAAAACAAGAAAAACATAAAGAGGAAGTAACAAAGCATTACCATTCATCTTCCCTATCACTTGGGGAACTCTCACCCCCTGGAGAGGGAGCAACTAACAAATGGAGTGGTGGAATAATGGGGTAACCCTTTATTTTATGTTCCCAAATCCATCTATAGATCCCCCGTTTAAAGCAAGTACAGGGTGTGAAAACTATCCCAGACTCTCCTGTATTTCTACATCGATCCCCAAAGATTAGTTTTCATTTGCTCAACCCGCAGATTAAACAAAGTTATTTTAACCATTCCAGGTATGATATTGCCTGCCCACCCAGCAATGGCAGAGCACCAGTTTCTTCAGGGCTAAGGATAGAAGGGCCATATGAAACCTTCGGATCCACACAGGAATCTGGGAAAAATCTCCTAGTAAACATATCTCAGGGGTAAACAGATCCCTATACCTAAAAGGAGTCTGCCTATGCTTGATCTGGTCCCATAACTTCTTAATTTCTGGGCCTTCCCTAAAGATATGCTTGAGGGTGCCTCTTCGATGCCTACACCTGTTACAAAGTGCATCAGGAGATCATCTCAATTTCTGGAGTTTGATGGGAGCCCAATACATGTCTTTTAAAATCTGGTATTGGGTAAGCCTCAGTCTGTCTTGTGGAATGTTTGTGAAAGTAGCTTTCCAGATGTGTTCCCATCTTTCAAGCAGGCCAGGGAAGTGGTCTGACCAGGCCCAGGGGATACCACATTGTGGATCCAAGCTTTTCCTCAAAAAATGAATACAGTCTGGAAATAGCATGGGGATTACCAGTTAAGTGCACCATCAGATCAAACCAGTCACACATTTCTGGATCTACATTTAGATCCTTTGGGAAATGTATTAGAAGGTGATGCAACTGGAAAACTTTAAAAATCTGAGACTTGTCCAACTTAAACTGGGCCATAATCTCTCTCTCGAGGTCCATGCATATGCCTTCTGGGAAGAATTCTATCTTAGACCCTCTAAGATTGGGCAGCCACACTCAGAAATGAGTTGACCTCCTATTTTAAGATTAGGATTACCCCACAGACAGTCTGGGATCCCTAGTGTTTTATATCATAGAAAGGCACATAACTGTGCATGTATTCAAACTGAAGTGGCAATTGAGGAGTTGGCAAGAGTAGCCAGGAGAACATTCTCAGTGACATACAACATGACCTCGGGGGATATTAGCTTCTGAGATCTGCCTTCTCTCCAACTTCAACCATTTCAGTACATAGGTGCAGGATGCAATCTCTCCTTGGAGGGTGAGCCACCTCAGATATTTAACCACCTGACTAGCCCAGAAATACAGGCTAAGATGGGAAGCTTCAACCCCCCACTAAGTGTGGAGGCTGCCAACTTTCTATAAGCATGTCTAGGACATTTCCCAAGCCAGATAAAGGAGGAAATAATGGTTTGTAGCTTCTTAAACCAACTTAATGGGATCCAGGAGTTAAGCATACTAAGGAGGTAAAATATTCTAGACAATATATTCATTTTAATAATATTAATGCACCCTAGAATGAGATCGAAAGTGATTGCCACTTCTTAGGGTCTTATTGGATGGTGAGAAGAGGGATATAAATTTAGCTTTTCATCAACATTTCCCTTCTTGATAACATTAACCCTAAATACTTAAGGTTTTGGGGCTCCACTGCACACCTAAGGGCTCTATTTCCGCTTGGTAATCCTATGGTTGAGTGGGAAGACAGTAGTTTCCCAAATGGACCTTATAGTTAGATACAGCACCAAACTCTGCTATCAGAAAAAACTACTGGGAAAGACTGGTCAGGGTACACCAGATGGAGAAGGACATCATCAGCATATGCTGAGAGCCTGAGCTCCTGTGGTCCTCCCTGGACACCTCTAACCTCTGCATGTTCTCGTACTTTAGTCAGCAACGGTTCCAGGTAAATATTGAACAAAAGGGGAGAGAGGGGCATCCCTGCCTGGAACTGGAAAATAGGGGAAACAAGCCTGAGAACACCCCATTACAGTATATATGGGCATGGGGATGCTGGTAGAGAAGAGACCCATTGGATAAATTTGGAGGAAACCAAATCGGTGCATGATTAAAAATCAGGATTAAAAGGAGGCAGTATAGTGCAGTGGTTTAAGACTCTGAGCTACAAATCTGGTGACATCCAGCAGACCTGACCTGGGTTTGAACCCCACAACTTCCACTTGCATGGTGTATGACCCTGAGCAAGTCACTTAACTTCCCTGTGCTTCCCAGGCCACTCCTGTAAAAAACTTTCAGCTTAGTGTGCTGGTCCTGGTTAAACAACTAAAAAAAATAGAAACTGCCAGTTCACTCTGTCAAATGCTTTCTCTGCATCCAGGAAAAGCAACCCAGCCAGGATATCAGAATCCCTGGATGCAGGGAAAATGTGCTTAAGTTTATGGAAGTGATTGGCGAATGATTGCCTTCCATGAATCTCATCTGATTGGGGTGAATAATGTAAGGCAGAACTTTTCTTAATCTGTTTGCAATGACTTTTGCCAGTATTTTGTAGGCTTGGGCAGCATGATAATTAGTGCTCCAGTAGTGAGGATTCAGAGAATTGACACTTAACACCCAGTCAAATAGTTAGGCAACTAAGGAGTCAGACTTTTAGTGAAAACCTTGTAAAAATTAGGCTTAAACCATTGAGCCCGGGATCCTTATCAGAGACCAGAGAAGTTATGGCAGCCTGGATCTCTGCTTCTGAAATTGGGATAACCAATAACTCTTGTTGCTCATGAGTAAGGGAAGGAAGGGGATAGCACGAGATACTTCTGTACCACCTCTTTTTCTGAGAGATTAGTCATGGGGCTGTATAACGCTTTATAATAATTAACAAATTCCTCTGTTATTTCTTTAGGAAGGGGAAAGGACCCATTTGCGTTTGATCTTATACTCTGAATCACTCTGGAAGCTTCCACTTTCCTGAGCCTTAAAGCCAAGAGGTGCACCACTTTATCCCCTGATCTATGTACCTTGTACCCATTTTCAGGATTGCATATTCTGCCTTCTCACTCAGAAGGTGAGAATATTCATCCCTGAGCCCTATTAGTGTGGAGGATCTGCTTCCATAGTGTTGGGGACAATGTGGCTTCAGAGTGCATATTCTAGTCAGGAGGGAAATTGCTTTATGGTCCCTTATCCTTTTTCTCTGCAACGCTACTTTAATAAAAACCACGAAGACGCGATTTTAAAGCTCCCATTCCAAAGCTGGTCTCTGTGTGGAATTTGCATTCACCTTTGTATACTCATTAATTTATTGGTTTATAATGTCTACAATTTTCTTCTTTGAGAAGTTAGTTATTCAATTTCCAAATTGACTCTTTGGGAGTATCTGCAGCAAAAGATACATTCCACTGTAGAGTGGTCAGATATCACCCCAGGAATAATTTAAAATCTATTAGGCCACATAGCAATGAGTGACTAACCAGAAAATAGTCTATCCTGGACATGGATCCATGCACACCAGACCTGAAGGTAAATTCATTTAGAGTGGGGTGCAGGATCCACCATGGATCTAGAGCCTCAAATGGTCCCCTAATTCCTGGAGCGATTTTTGTGCTGGGGCAAGGCCTGTTTCTTCACTCTTGACTTATCAAGATCAGGGGAAAGTGAAGGCTCCAGTCCCCCCAAAATGACTGGGATAGTAGAAAAGGCTGCCAGCATCTTTAGGAGTTTGGTGAAAAACTGCAGTGTGTGTCAGAGTTCAGGCCATATACACTTCCTAGAATTATGTTCTGCATGTCCAAAATACCCTTCAGTAGATGTACCTACCTTGCGAGTCCCCCAGAATCTGTTCATTGGTAAACAAGGTGCCTCTGGCCACTAAAACAGCCACCTCTCTACTTTGGGTACTATCCTTGGCATTGAAAACTTGTCCCACATACTGCCTATGAAGTAGGTTCCCATAGCTTCTAAGAGATGTGTTTCTTGGAGAAATGCAACATCCCTTTAAGGAGCCTGAGATGTTTGAATACATGATATCTTTTGGTTTTATTTCTCACCCCACTAACATCCCAAGAAAGTATTCATCTAACACTCAACATGTCACTCTGTTAGAAATTGAATATAAAGTGAGATCATCAGCCAAATAATAAACCCCCAGAAAAGTCTCACAGTGCCAAGCCAGGTCCCTGCTCCCTCCCCCACACTTCCCACAATACACAGACCCCAGTAATAACAACATCACCCCTCCTTATACCCCAATAACAAGAATTAACCCCTCCCTTCCCGTACATCATTACAGTAAGTAACACACCTTCACTTAATTAACCAACCTCTTCCCCACAACCCTCCCCAAACATCCTGAACTAAACTAATCAGACCTCTGCATAGATATAAAAAATAAAATGTAAGGGATTTCTCAGCTCTAACTGAAGAGCCTACACAACTAGCCTTCCAGCGTAAGTTTCATGCCTCACCTTATAACCCAACCAGCTAACTGTATGCAACTAAAAGTGGCACATGCTGGAAAGTCTCAAAGTCTGAGCAGAGTTGTCCCTTTTAAAAACATAGGACCATCGAGGTGGTTTCGGGAAAAGTACTGTTGTGAAGCAAGAGTTCTTAGGGTCCAGCGAGGAAACAAGTTTTGCCCCAAAGCGTATTGAAAAGGCCTAACAATCCTAATCAACAGTCATAATTCCATTACTCTCTGGGCTGAAAATGAGTGTTCACCTGCTGAGTGAAGTCCAGCCAAGGAAATACTCCTGAGCTACATGGAACAGTCAAATCAACACTCTGGTTAGCCTTAGTGCAGGCCTTACCTTCCCAAGGAATCAGACTGTCCAATTTACTACTGCATATCCCATACGTGGAGAAAGAATTAGGTACACAATGTTCTAGAACTGCTTTACTAGCCTGATTGTACTGCTGCAAACCCCCATCAGGGGTGTCCTCCGCGCTCTCGACCAGCAGGCTAAATTAACATCAAGGTGGCATCAAATCAATAAGTCTCAGTCCACTGAAAAAAGGCATGAATCCCCATAGCTGAATCCACTGGCTCTTCAGCGGTCCTTAAATAATTCAGGAATGTTTCCTTCAAAGAATCTTCTGCTGTTTTGGGTCCTCAAAGGTCAGCCAGAACCCAGCAACCAAAACTTGAAATCAGGCAGGGTATCTCATGTGGAACTTAATGTTAGCAGCTATGAGTTTGGTTACAATAGCATGATAGGAAGATCTTTCTTGTCTGACTGACAGAGGAAGATCTTGGGCCTCTCAAAGCAGGTTCCCTTCCCACTGGACTTCTTTTAATTCCTTCACCTTTACTAGGACATGTTGTTGCTCTTGATAGTTCAGAAATTAAAAAAGTTCCTGGGGTAGCCCAGGGAGGGCATGGGCTTTAGTGCCCTGTGAGCACACCTAATCATATATCCTGAGCCAAGGGTGATGGGCTGGCTAACTTAGTTAGAAATTTTTGTACAAATACCACTGGGTTGTCTCCTTCTTCCTTCTCAGGGAGCCAGATCAGAATTAAGTTGTTCTGGCAGCTCCTTCCTTCAAGATCCTCGACCTTCACCTCTAATTTAGCAATCTGATTCCTCGTAGCCACCATTGCTAGATCAAATGCTGTGATTCTCTCTCTGCTGATATGATCCTGGCTTCGTTATCACTGGTGCGCCATGTCAGCTCTTCCAAAGCTCCAGACAAACTTTTAAAATCAGTAGTCAGTGAGTGTAGTTCTTTTTAAAGGTTGAAACTCCTCCTAAAGAGCTCCAGTGTTAGTGGGGTTTGTTGCTGAGCCCACTGCCTGCAATTGAGCAGAGTGAGCCTGGGCCTTTGTTTTCTTGCTCACTTTCTCCGAGTACTTGGCGGCATGTGGTGAGGTACTGCAGGTTGCATTTCAGCCTCCATTTACCAACTCAGCTGACAAAATGAAACCAAAGAGTCCTAGCAATTGCCTCTTGTTGCACAAATGCACCAGACTAAGTTCTTAGAGCGTAAGTTAGTTTTATTTATATTTTAAAGAGGGTGAGTGAGAGTGCGGAGAAAGGCACTATCAGGTCAGCTGCATCACGTGATCTGAAATGCATTGTTTAGGGCTAGTATGTGTCATCACCATAGCATTTCTGTTTGTCATATAAAAGCATATAAATTGCAGTTTGCACTGTAATTCCAAAGAATGCTTTTTATGTAGTTTGTGAGCCATACGTGTCCCTCCCCTAACACACACACAGTGGATAAATTGAGAATGCTTGGATTGGGGAACTTTCACCTCTAGATGTGTTGATGTGGAGCTACTGTCATCTGGTGGAACTCTACTGTAATATTCAATGACTAAAGATGACCGAGGTGCAGGAACTCTCATACAGTATTATAAAGGGTGTGGAAATGAGTGTCTGCTTGACTGAATTATCAGTTGAATTATCAACATACAGTATGCTGTTCTGACACCTTCATTCAGCAGCTGTTGCTGACCACGCTACTTATGGCCTGATCAAATAACAACCTCACTCCCTGGCATCAACCAATATAGTCTGGTCACTTTACCTTTTAAAAGACTTTAAAGTATATTCTATACTTCACTGCAGGCATCATTTACTCACAATGGATAGTCTGTAGTTTTGCATGGGCAGGAGAAAAGAAGAGACAAATCGCATCCCTTGTAACATTGCATAAGAGTTCCTGCACCTTTCTCATCTTTATTCATTGAATACCATAGGAGAATTCCACCACGGGGCATGATAGTAGTTTCACACCTTCAAATCTAGAGGTGAAAGTTCCCCAACCTATGCATTTCCAGTGTAACCACTATGTGCGTGTGTGTGTGTGGGGGGTAGTACCACCAACAGCACACCAACCTGCAGGCTTTCATACTGAAGCATCATCACACTCAGTCAAACTGCTCTTTCTTTCTGACACAACCAGGAATTATGGCCACAACTACATAAACAATCATCTTTGAATTACAGTGCAAACTGCAATTTGAATGCTTTCATATATGACAAATTGCAATGCTATGGTGAAGATGCATACAGACCCTAAATATATACAGGCATATACCACTTAATCACTTAATCCCATTTTCCTCTAATGCCCCCTTTAAATGAAAATGAAACAATCACATTCAGAACTCGAGCAGGAAAGTAACAATACTAATATAAACAGATATAAGGTGATCACTAGAAGGTATAAATATGAAATTGGGAGAAATAAGAGAGAAGGTTGGCTTCCAACTGCAAAAACAATATCAAGGAATCTTATGGTTACATTAATTCATTTAAGGGGTATGCCCCAAAAATAGGAACCATAATTAAGAATAGTGAGACACTTTACAAACCAATAGATATGGTCAATGCACTGAATTAACTAGTCTGGTTCAGTTTTTAACCACAACAACATGAATAAGGGAATACCAATAAAAGGTAACAAAATCAAAGGACTGGAGGAAACAATTTTAAAAAGCAAGAGTGTTGGAAGAACACAAAAGTTAGACCCACAAAAGTCACCAGGAACTAATAAACTAAACCTGCACCTACTTAAAATTGGCTGATGTATAACAAAAACAATATGTGATATATATACACAATCTTTCCTAACTAGCAACATCCCATTCAACTGGAACAATTTAATAATTCCAATATTCAAAAGACTCAAAACAAATCTGGCAACAAATTATAGGCCCATCAGTCTCACCCTATTCTGTGCAAACTAATGAAAATACTGTTAAAGTGTTACAAAATTAACAAAGCAAGTCATGACAATTTAATAGATTATTCACATGGCTTTACTAAAACAGACTGTGTCACAAATCTAACATCATTTTATGAAACAATAACCAAATTGTCATATCAATATATACAATGTGACATTATGTTCCTTGATTTTAGAAAATAATTTGACAGAGTACTACATCATGAACTCACTATCAAAATTAATATAGGTATGGATAAAAGAATTACTAAGTAGATACAGGACTGGCTTGCAGATTGTCAACAGACGGTCAAGATCAGAGATTCATTATCTGATAACATCAAAATAGGTAATAGTACTGCAGGGTTTGGTTCTGGGCCCTGTTCTTTTCACTTTGTTTATTAGTGATATGCATACAGTGATGAACTGCAACTAGAAGGATCAGCATTATGAAAACAGAAACTGATATAATACAAAATACCTAAATAACATAAACAAGTGGGCCACCAAATGAGGATGAAATTCAATGGCAATACATGTTATGATGCACTTAGGAAACCAGAACAGTCACAGGAATACATTTTAGTTAGGTCAAACCATTACAGTGTACAGGAGAAATATGATCTGGGGATTATTATTCAGACAAATTTAAATTTCTCACTACAAAATAAGAAATGTACTGTAGAAACACAGCCTGTCCTCATAGGACATTCGATGTACACCATGTACCATCTTGGTAGCCCTCATTTGGATGGCCTCCATCCTGTCTATGCCCTTCCTGAGATGTGGCCTTCAAAACTGGATACAGTGCTCCCAGTGGGGTCTTACTAAAGATTTATATAGTGACAAAACCACTTCCCTCTTTCTGCTGGTAATACCACTGCCTATACATCCCACTAGCTCTCCCCATCGCTTTGTCGCGTTGTCCTGGCCACCTTCAGGCCATTCAATATGATTACTCCAGGTCTCTTTCCTGTTTGGTCACTGCTAGTTTCTCTCTCCCATTTTGTACTGCACCCTTGGGTTTCTGTGACCCAAGTGCATTTTTTGCACATTTTGCATAAACCTTAGCTGCCACACTTGTGACCGCTGCTCCAGTCATTTAAAGTCTCTTTCCATCCTTTGCACCCTCCGGAGTGTTCACCATGTTGCAGATCTTGGTGTCCTCCATAAAGAGGCAGACCTTTCCTTCAGATCCTCTGTTATGTCACTAATGAAGACATTAAAGAGAACTGGCCCCAGTACTGACCCCTGCAGTACCCTACTCGTCACTGTCATGTCCTCAGAGTTAACTCCATTTACCACAACCTCTCCTCAGAGTGAACTCCATTTACCACCACCCTCTTCCTCCTATCCCTTAATGGGTTTATTACCCAGGTTACCATCTTTTTACCCACCCCATGCTACCCAACTTATTTACCAGCCTCCTATGTGGAATGGTGTCAAAGGCCTTGCTGAAATCCAAGTGAGCCATGCCCACCACCCTCCATCCAACACCCTGCTTACCCAGTCAAAAAATCTATCTGTTTTGTTTTGTATGACCTCCTCCATAAAGCCATGTGCCTCGGGTCCAGCAATCCATTGGATTTCAGGTGTTCCATGATTCTTTCCTTTAACAGTGTTTCTGTCAGTTTCTCTACTACGGATGTCAGGCTGACAAGCCTGTCATTTCTGCCACCTCCTCCTTAATCACTTTGTGAAGTGGACTATGTCCATTCTTCTTCAGTCCTTCAGGACCACACCAGTCTCCAGTGAACTGTTAAACAAGTCTGTCAGGGTGTAGCTAGCACCTCCCCAAGTTCCTTAAACACTCTTGGATGCACCCCATCTGGCTCCATGGTTTTCTCCACCCTCAGATTAGTGAGTGCTCTCCTGACCCTCTCCTCAGAAAGGGACTTGTGTCCATTCCCCCAATCTCTTAGTGCTTATTTGTGGTCTTGTGGTCCCTCCCTCCCCTCAACTGTGAATACTGAGCAGAAATATTTGTGTAAAATATTTGCCTTTTCTTGGTCCTCCTCAGTATAGCCCCTAGGCTCCTCCATTAATGGTGCAATCCCTCCTTGGTCTTCCTTTTCTTGCTGATATACCTGAAAATGTATTGTCCCATTTTGATACTGTCTGGGCTATTATTACCTCAACTTGCGTTTTGAGCACCTTACTGCCTTGTCTGCCTCCCTCCATTTCTCCAGATACACTTCTCTGTCCTCCTCTCGCTGGGTCTCCTTATACCTTCTGAATGCCACTGTTTTTGCCCTTATTATTCTGCCACTTCCCTAGAGAACCATAATGGTCTCCTCCAACTTCTGTTTTTGCTTATTTGCCTGACATACACATCTGTAGCCTTTACTATGCTCTCTTTTATTCTGGCCCATTCTCGCCAAGCCCTCTCGTGAATATCTCCCTGCCAGGTCTTCTCGGATGCATTCCCCACATCTTTGTAAAGTCAGCCCTTTGAAATCAAGGACCCTCACCTTTGTGTGGCTGGATTCCACTGTTGATCCTATATTAAACCATACTGTGCAATGGTCACTGGTCCTCAGATGATTCCCCACTCTGAGCGTCTGCCACACTGTCCCTGTTCGTATGTAACAAGTCCAGTATTGCCCCACCTCAAGTGGGTCCACTCACCAGCAGCCTGAGGAATGCTCCCGCAGAAGGGTCCAAGATGTCTCTTCTTCTAGCTGATACTACAGCAGGTAGGCTCCACTCTACATCTGGTAGATTAAAGTCTCCACCTCCCTTTTAGCCATTTTGTCTATGTCTTCAAACATCTCTTTGTCTATGTCCTTTCCCTATGTTGGAGGCCTGTATACCACTCCCATGTGAATGGTGGCTCTGTTTCAGACTCAAAGTTGACCCACAACACCATAATCCCCACCCTCCCGTCCACCTTGTACCTCTGTCACTTTGATGTTTTTCTTAACATAGTTCAAGTTCAAGTTTATTTCTCCAGGAAGACTCCATTGAGCAAGCTCATTTACAAGGAGGTCCT
This sequence comes from Neoceratodus forsteri, assembly GCA_016271365.2. NCBI lineage: Eukaryota > Metazoa > Chordata > Ceratodontiformes > Ceratodontidae > Neoceratodus > Neoceratodus forsteri. Next base: position 985,284,925 of record CM057449.1, read on the forward strand.
GCCTTGGACAATGTAATACCATGGTCACAATAAATGATATTAGTAGACAACATGTAATACAGAGGAACAACATCAGTAAACATTAAAGAATAAATACAAGACTGTGTCCATTGATTGCAAAAAAAAAAATAACAGTGTGATAAAACATATTTCAGGAGGATGCTAGTATTCAAAATAAACAACCGTGCAAAAAAAGAAACAGCTGTTTACAGTAGGCATAGGAGTGACATAGACAAGCAGTTGAGAATGCTGACTAGGAACAGAGGAAATAGCTCAGAATAGGGCAGTGCTGACTGTTGGGTAGCATTAACATGACATATAAGGACCTAAAGGACGAAAACACCACTCCCCACCTTTCCTTTCTACTCTGTTCCTGCTAAAACATTATGTAGTTAGGTATATTATTCATTTTGTTTTACACCATGTTTTGGTGGTGGCCACAATGTTCAAGCCTGCCTCAGCCATGTTGGCCTGCAGGTCTGGTATCTTATTCTCCAGACCCTAGCATTGGCACACATGGCAGTTCAGATGTTGTTAGTCCTACTCTTATCCCTGCTCATGTTGCTCAGTTGTTCCCCTTCTTCTCCTTTGCATACAGCCTGCTTCTCTTCCCTCTTCCCTCCATGCTGATCCTTGCACCCATTGGTTGTCCTTCATTTTGGTGGAAATCATTTCCCAGAAATTCTCAACCCTCCATCACAACCTGAGGGGCAGTTTCTGCCTCCTTTGCCTTACACCACACCTAGGCTACTTTAAATGCATGCAAGTAATAATTAACCTGTCTACTAAGGACTGCCACTCTCTTCCTGGATGGATGCAAGTTCTGATCCCACCAGATGGAGTCCAGTCCCCAATGTAGCCATATCCTCTCACTGCACCATTTCTTCAACAATGAGTTGAAGGCCTTAGTACTGGAGCTCCCACTCCTTCCCCTGTAGTAGATAGACAGCAAATCTGTAAAGGCTACAGTATGTGCTACCTGCCTAAGACACTTCCCCAGCTCCCTAAACTGCTTGTGCACTGCTCCTTTACCTTCCAAATCTACATCATTCATCCCCAAGTGGACAAGGCGTCCAGCTCCACTTCTTTCCTATAGCCCTTGCAATCCCCTAGATACGCTTTCCATCCCTCCTAGTCAATGTGCCACGTGATACTTAACCTCCCTCTCTACTCCCTTTGCTCCCCTTACTCATTCCCCTGACTATAGAGTCCCCCACTAGAAGTTGCTTCTTCCTTCTCTGGGGGTCTCCTTCCCTCCTCTGGGGACTCCATTTGAGTGTTTCCCATATCCTCTCCATCCATCATCTTGGGTGCCCCTTCATGACTGTCCCACTCAGCCAGAATAGCATAGGACTTTCTTAGTGGCACTGGATGAGGAATGTGCCTGTTACCTGCTCCCCAGCCTTCTTGATCCTACTACCTCCTTGAGCCCACCTTAGTCCAACCAATCCTTCCTTCTGGCAGCGTGTGAGAGTAGCAGTGTCAGATTAGGTGGTCCCTGGGCAGAACAGATGGTACCCCAACTCCCTTCTCATTGTGACTTTGAGTCTTGACTCTCTTCCAGCACTGTTTGGAGCCTTGAGACCTGTTCCCTTACTGCAACCTCCAGAAGGTTTCCCTGTAGACTGCTGCCCCACAACCACTGCATTGCACCACTACCTACACTTCCTTTTCCCTATTCTTCCAGTCTTTCTCTTTTTTTGTCCCAGACCCAGTCGGCATCGTACTACCACCCAGTAATCATACGCCTATATTCTGAAGCTCACTAATACCTAGCTGGCTTTTATGGCAAGTCCCCACACCCTACTATAACTACCAACTATTTAACAGCAGGGCCCTGATCCGAATCACTCTAGCACCTAGCACCAGTTTACCTACAATCCCTACTACAGTCAATTCTGCTTAAGGGACACCCCTATGGCATGGGTTTCATTCAGTTTAGCGTCCGTCCCATTTATCGGAAGATGCCATTTTGCATACAGTTTTACTTACTGTGGTGCTTTCCTGTGCATGATGAAAGAGGTGATGAAAATATAAAGTGGCTAGTGATTGTGTTGTGTTTACAGCTCTTTTTGAATATTTTTGTTGGTTTTGGTTGTTTGGCTGCTTTCATTTTTATTAGGCTAAAACTTAATGTTAAAATCACTTAGCTCAGGCATCTGGCTTCTGGCATCTGGCTTCTTACTCCTGGCTTCTGCTGCAGCTACTGTGCCACAAAAAGTCCATAATGCATTTCTGTTTCACATATGATGAAGTCTTTTTAAAAATGAGCTCCTCCATTGCAAACAACTGCTCCCATTCTGAAATGTGCTCATTCTGTAAGCTCCAGTCAGAGACAACAAGCCATTCAGAAGAATTTGAGTCATCCATGCTTTTCCCTGTACCATTAGTCTGTGATACTCCCATGCCACCAAAGGCAGATGCAGTCTGACCCACCATGTAGCTCACTCCAATTGTGCTACAAGACCTCACAAAAGAATCAACAACAAATCCCACAAATGCACACCTTCCAGAGCATAAAGTACCTGCCTTGAAGTGTTAATATCCTTATGTGGCACCATAGTTCCTCCTATAGTCTCAATGAATGGTTGCATTTCCTATTAATGCAGAAGCATGCTGTCTTTAATGCTTTGGAGTCTTTTGCATGTGGCCTGTGCATATGTTGAATTAGATGAGACCAGATGATCACAGTCTTAGGCCACCACCACAGCATGGAATATAGGTCCTCCTTCATGTCAGGAGCTGATCGATCGACTTCCAGGCCCCAGGACCTTGCCACCTAAATGGATTAGAAGGATCTCCAATACAAGCCCCGGTCTTCCACCACCAGTTTGGGAATAGTTCTTCCCAGTGCATGCCTCTCTTACCCAGCCAATTAGTCTGTGCATTCATCTGTGGTATAGCTAGGTTCTGCCTCCTAAGCTGGCAGATCACTCTTTCTTCCACCCAGTAGATGAAGGAATGACCACAGGTCCATATGCTCTTGAAATCCTGTGGGAACCTAGACTAGACAAGACAAGGTTATTAAAGCAAGTGCAGCTATATATAATGCAAGAGTGGTTGGGACTTACAGCACCCCAGAGCTTGAATCTCGTATCTGTCAATCCCTGACACCGGCAGTCATCGCTGTCCTGATCCTGAAGGAATGGGTGTTGGTTTCCTAGGTATTTATTTCAGCTTGACAGACTGCAAGCCCTGATATATGCCTGAACTGACAGGCTATCATGGACTTGCCATCCACATGCTAGCAAAAGCCTCACCCCCATTGGGCAAGAGGCCATGTATGCTCCTACTAGGGCATGAATGTCCCATGAGGATCCAACTGGGGCTTCACTTGACACCAGTGACTAATACCCTTCTAGTCCATTTTGCTCCTTTGCAGTCACACAAAATCCTTCTGTAGTCAGTGCAATGTGCTCATCTATTAAGCTGCCCCCTTCTGGGCTGCTTGTGCCAGCTCAGAGACCTGGAATGTCCTGCAGAATGTCAATAGAAACATGGTTTTGAATAACATGGTCTTATACAGGTTCCAGCATGCCACTGGCAAGGTCGTCCCACACCCATGTCAGGATTGCAGTTCACCCATAGCTTGACAGCACTAGCAGCAACATCCCCTACAGCAACGGCTGCAATGCTGACTGTTGGCATTGTAGCCATGGGGATGTCAACACACACAATCAGGGGCTGCACCCCAACCCCCTGGATTTTAACTCTGAGTCAGAGTTGGACAGGGAGGGGGCAACCTCAGCAAGGCAGTCCCGATCGGCACAAAACCACCACACAGTGATGGGTGGGTTTTGCCCCATTTCCTGTCACTGTGGTGGTCTTCGCTGTGCCAGAGTCACTGCAGTAATGGTATACCCAGGATTGCTGGTGTGATAGGGTGCTGCACGCCCAGCTGCCTAGTTTAGCACTTGCCCCAACCCTCAAGCAACCTGTGGACCTTGAAGGTTTGGGTGGGGTCTGCAAACTCCATTACTCATGAGAACCATGACAAGCTCATCATATTTCACCCAGTGACCCCCTGCTGTCAGTTCTTGTTTCCTTACTACCATAATGTCACCACACAGTCGATCAGTTGGAACAGGCCAGGTGTCTGGTCTACTGCCTCTGCCTGAATTGTATTGTAATGCTCCACCCCTTGCAACAGGTGGCCCTGATCCAAGGAGTTTACTTACTTCCACAGAAATCGTGGGACCAGCTATGGATGGTGCTCTGCTGGGACCAAGTCCATGAATATCTGCTACTACAAATGAGAAAAGTATCAACAATTCCATTCTTAATGCCCAGAACATAGACAGCTTTAAACTGAATGTTCACCAGCATGCATTTTAGTACATTATATGTTGCCCATGGGCTCTTCAGCCCTAATTGAATTCTTCTGTTCCATCTTCACCAGGGAGAAGAATGGACCAGTGCTTTCAGGAGGAAAAAGAGGAGCAGGGGGAGGGAAATACATATGCAGTGATAGAGGAGGATAGAGTGAGGGACGGGCTGCTGGTATTGGAAGAGGACAAATCATCAGACCTGGACAGAGTACATATAAGGATACTAAAGGAACTGGCTGAGGAGCTGGCAGGGCTACTGGCAGACCTATTTAATAGTTCACTAGAGTGAGGTGTGGTACCCCAGGACTGGAGGCAGCACCTGTAGTGCCCTCCACAAAAGCGGTCCCAAGGATGACCCAGGGAATTATAGACCAGTCAGTCTGACCTCCACAGTGGGCAAGCTCATGGAATCCATACTAAAGGAAAGGTTGGTGGAATATCTAGAGCAGCATGGTCTCCAGGATACGAGGCTGCATGGGTTCAAGGGTGGAGATTGTGTCAAACAAATCTGATTGACTTCTTTGACTGTGTCACTAAGACAGTAGACAGGGGCCAAGTGGTAGACATCCTATATCTTGATTTCAGCAAGGCCTTTGCCTCTGAGCCCCACAAAGGTTGATCAGGAAGTTGGTGGATCTTGGAGTTGTGGAATAGATAGCCAGATGGGTGGAAAACTGGCTGAGGGACATAACCAGAGGGTGGTTGTTGGGGAGAGTTATCTGGCACCAGAGAGGTAATCAGTGGTATGCTGCAGGGCTCGGTGCTAGGACCCATGTTGTCCAATGTCTTCATCAATGACATTGGGGATGGCATTAAGCAAAATGTGCCATTTCATGGATGACACCAAGCTCTGTGGGAGAGTGGACACAGCTGAAGGATACAGGGCCTACTGGAAAAGCTGGGAGGTGGTCCAGGATCTGGCAGCTTGGCTTCAATGCTAAGAAATGCAAAGTTATGCATATTGGAGCCAAGAATCCCAGAACAGAGTACTACCTGGGTGGAGTCCGAGTATCTGCATCACAGGAGGAGAAGGACCTGGGAGTTATGATCACTAGTGACCTGAAGCATCCTGCAGTGCAAGGAAGCAGCAGTACAGGCAAACAAGATGCTGGAATGCATACCTATGGGGATCAGTAGTAGGAGAGAGGAGGTTATGCTGCCCTTGTACAGGTCACTGGTAAGGCTTCATCTAGAATATGGAGTTCAGTACTGGTGCCCATATCTCAAAAAGGACATTAACTTGCTAGAGAAGGTCCCAAGGAGGGCTACAAAGATGATAGCTGGTCAACAGGGTAAGGCATATGAGGAGAGGTTGAGGGTACTGAACATGTACTCCTGGAAGACAGGAGAGAGAGAGGGGCACATGATTGGGACCTTCAAGTACTTGAAAGGGATAAATAAAGTTGATAAGGAAGTTCTCTTTAAACTGAGTGGCAATCATAGCATGAGGGCACAGTCTTAAGCTAGAGGGTGGGAGGTTTAGGAGGCAGGTTAGGAAGCACTTTTCACAGAGAGGGTGGTGGATATTTGGAAAGCACTGCCGCAAGAAGTCATCTCATAGAAGACAGTGAGAGCTTTAACAGAGGCTAGGATAGGCATGGGGAAGGAAAAGATCATGGGTATGGAGGATGGGAGGAGTGTGGAGGGAGGGCAGGGATATTATCGCAAGCTGTGGACCCTGCAATGCAAGAAGACTTGATAAACCAAATGGCCTTCTTCTGCTTTCTTCTTTGTGTGTCGTATGTATGTAATTGCCCATTTATGGTGTGTAAACTCTCCATGTTGTCAGAGCGAAAGATGACCCTCTTGTCCCTCAGCATGGGGCACCAAATGCATAAGGCCACCACAATCAGGAAATAAACTCTAGTAATGTTATCTGTTTGTGAAGACTGGCAGCAGCCAGTGTGGAGGCCACTCTGAGGTGCACCACTTACCTTAGAAGTATGCACTGAACCCCAGCCCTCCAACTGTATCAGTGAACAACTCCGAGACCTGACTGTCCAGTCTCTGGCCACATCGATACACCATTGAAGAGGACACTGAATGTCTTCCAGACCTGCAGGTCTTCAAGGAACCCTTCTGTAACCATCATCCAGTGATGGAGCTTCCTAGCCCCATCCCCCAGCTTTGCCATGTGTCTTAGGAAGGACCCCCATGTGAGAATGACTCAACATGCAAAATTTAGTGTCCAGCTATCTGTTGCCGATCCTGTGGGGTTATTTTATTGGCCACTGTGCCTTGCCCAAGACAGACTAACTTGTCATGAGGCAATGGACACTCCTGCCTTATTGCATCAATCTCTTTACTCAAAAAGGTCATCACCAGACTCAGGTGACCCGACCTTCCCAGGAGCCAGGGAATGCCAAGTGCAGGCACAATTCTATGAACATGCTCAGTGTCTGCTCACAAACCAGGGAGTGAGTCAGCCTCACAAACAGAAAGTCATCAAAGTAGTTGTCAATGCTTTGGTTCTCTGATGCCCTCATAGGCAATGTTAATGTATCTGCATGTTTTGTTGACACGCTTATTTTAAAAGCAAGTATAAAATCCATTCGTCTATGCACCTTCTCTATGAAACACTTATGTTGTTGTGACCATCTGGTAAACTGACAAAATTATGTTTCACTTTGCTAGACTTCACTTTTCTTTTACTTTTGTTGTCTGGCAATGTCCATGTTCATCCAGGCCCAGAGGCCCCTCCAGAGTAACTATACCCTAGGGAATTCAGTGCTAGGTCTAACATGGGAATGCTTCACTTAAATATTAGGTGCTTACTGCCAAAAATACATCACTTAAGAGTTCTGGTGGCTGCAACACACCCAGATGTGTTGCTATATCAGAATCATGGCTTTATTGTAAAGTAACAGACTCCAGTATTTCTAGTAACACCTACGTATATTTTTGGGAAAGATAGACTGAAAAGAGGTGGAGGAGTTATTATTTACCTTAAGAAACCCTGTGATGGACTGGTTAAAGTTGCAAATCAATTCTGGGACAGTTGGACCTCTTGGTTTTGCAAATTACAGGGTCAATGGGTTTAGTTTAAACATGGCAGCTTGTTACAGACCTACGTCTGCACCAATGAGGACTTTGAAATTATTGAGTACATTGATTGCACGTTATCTGGATCATGAGTTTGTCATGATGGGGGACCTAAACTGGAATATGTTGTACTCCCATCCAGACATATTAAACCAATTTACAGCATTAAACCTTGCCCAAATAATACCTTTACCCACAAGACCCCATAAAACAAATAATGACAACGACACACTTTTGGACCTTATTTTAACTACTACACCTGATAGATACACATCAGCGGTACACAAGATGGATGTCAGTGACCATTGTTACATCTCTTGTGTTTGTGACACCTTGAACATGCATCTCCCCATTCGAACAATTGTTACACATAATTTTGACCACTTTTGTGATCAAGCGAACATAAGAGATGTGGCAGATGTAAACTAGTCACTGTTATATGCATGCCCTTATGTGACATCTGCATGGATTTATTTTAAAACTTAATTATTAAAAATTATAAATAAACATGCCCCATTGGTTAGCAAGATGATCAAGAGTGGAATGTTACCTTGATTACTGAAAAATTATACATTTAATCAAAGGGCACAGTTGGAACAAAGCTAGGGAATCTAAGACTTCATCTGCTAGATCAGCATATAATATTGTTAGAAACAAATGCACAAAGGCGATCAGGAGAGCAAAATCAAAGTATTATATGAAACAGTTCTCAGATTCAACTAGAAACCTCAAGAGGCTATGGAGGGGCATAAATTCTCTGAAGGGGGTGGATTGTCCACTTTGCCAAAAATTTTAATTATAAAATAAGATTGTACATAGTGATCTAGCTCAGGTAGAAGCACTTAATAATTATTTCTTAGAGGTTGGTCATACATTTGAATGGGAACATCCAGGTTTAATTTCTCCCTTATTAGATGCAGATTTTTCAGGTTCATATAACAGATCAAAATTTTCATTTAGAGTAATTAAAAGATGCTGATGTGTTTAGGGAACTTTCTGGATTGGATATGGGTAAAGGGCAGGCTGCAATGGCATATCACCAGTATTTCTCAAACCTGCAGCTCAAATATTGTCACAACACAGTGATTATTTGTGTAATTTCTCATTACATACTACATTTTATCAGATGACTGGAAAACTGCAAACATTATCCCTGTTTTTAAGGAAGTGATCCCTCTGACCCAAATTCATATTGTCATGTTTCGATTGTGACTGTTTGTGCAAGGATTTTGAGAGGTTGTTACATGTACAGTTGTCTATTTTGCCAAATATAATCTCACATTTACAATCATAATTTAAAAAGGTCACAATACTATTTTACTGTATGGTATATCAAAGGTTTCTGATGATGTCTTTACATCTTTTGACAAAGGATACAGTATACCATCACATTTTTAAGATTTATCAAAAGCATTCAACACTGTTGATCATGCCATTTTACTTAAGACAGAAGCATCTGGTATAGGTATGTCTGCTCTATTTTGGTTCCACTGATGTCTTACAGCATGGTTTCAGTGTGTTAAAGTGGGAGACTCATTTAGGTATGGCAAGAACAGTACAGGGGCCCTGCCAGGATCTGTGTTGGTCCTTCCGTTCTTGCTCTATTGGAATGATTGTCCTGCCCACTGTTCTGTTAATATGAGTATTTATCTGTACAGAGATGACACAATCATGTATACTTAACAAGATAATGTTGATTTGTCACTTGGTATTTTACAAAAAATGTCCATAATGTATAGAGGTACTTTTAGATCTGCAACTACTGTTGAATGAAAACAAAACTCAATGGTTGCTCTTTGCCAAAAAGATCCAGAATGTACCTGATCAAACAATAAAGTCTTTCACAGGAAGAGATATTACAAGGGTGCATTCGTGTAAGTATCTGGGTCTGATTTTGGATGAGAAACTAACTTTCAAGTTGGATGTACAAAACATGTCTACTAAACTAAAACAGTTATTGGGGTTCTTTACAGAAAGAGAATGCATTTTAATTTTCAGTTTAGAAAATTATTGGTTACTTTATTATTTCTGCCAATTTTGGATTACAGAGATTGCATTTACATGAAAACAACAAGTTCAATATTGCACTCATTGACCCCATTATATCACAGTGCATTAAGGTTTATGACTGGACTGCCTCTTAGAACCCATCGATGTTTATTATATTCAAGCTCAGGATGTCCTCCTTTGTCAAAACATAGAGATTTTCATTGGTATATGCTTAAGCAATAGGCATGACAAGGTGTGTTATCATGATAACGTCACTCCTGGGGTGGATTGAGCGCAGGGTGAAACTGGTGCTTCCACCACCCTAGGAGTGATGTTATTACACTATAACACACACCTTGGAGTGCCTTATTGCAATTATACAATGGCTCGATGTTATAGAAAACAAAAATAAAAATGTTTTTAGTTGATTTTAGTGAGACAGTGTATCTTTGTTTCTGAAAAAAAGTAGCTCATAACAATCATCCAAAAATCAATACAGTGATGTTATTGTGTAATAACATCACTGTCTCAGGCACACACTGACCAATCAGAGTCCAGGAAATGTTCTTGCCATTGTATAATTGTTCATAAGTTTATACTTAAACCATTACCATCAGTTTGGTTAAATGTCCTACAGTTTAGAACATTTTCCAAATATAACTTAAGATCAGTCCACCTCAGTCTTTCCATATTCCAAGGTTTAGAACTAAATTCGAGGAAATTACTTTAGCTGTAAGTGTTCCACGAACATGGAATTAATTAAAAAATGTTTAATTTAAATGCACTACACTCAATTGCACATTTTAGGGCCTCCCTAACAAGTTTATCATATAAACACTGTAATTGTTTTGGTTGAATGATTGATGTAAAATAGTATGCGATTTTATTGATTATTTCTCTTCTTTATATATTTTTATGATGGAACTATATGTACTGTGTGTTAATATATTTTGTCTATGTATTTATTAATGTTTGGATGCAAATGTAAAAGAAAGAATTTTTCCTCAATTTGCCTATCAAATAAATGAATGATGATGATGATGATAGTGGGCCAGTGCAGAAAGGTGCTGAAGCCTTCAAACACTGAGCAAGCTACTGCACAGCTCATAGGCATGCAGTTGTCACATAATACTACCGTTCGAATGTCATACCAAGCAGATCCCTGTCTGCTGAATGTATCAGCAGTAAGCAAAAAGTCAATTCTATGTACACCTTAGCCATCCTGGCCCATAACCCTGCTGCCTGCACCACTGTTCTATGAAAAGACTCATACAGAACCACCATGAACCAGTGATCACTATGATCATTCACTGAGTCCCATTTAGGATTTGTCAAGTGGTTGATCATCCAGAACTTGAATGGGGCTTTCTTCAGCACCAACCCTATCGGGACATCCTGAGATTAAACAGGGAGAGGTTGAATATGACCCACTAACCTGTATCAGCTGCCTCTTTGTCCAGTTTTCCCAACCCATGTGTGGGTGGTCTCTGGCTGACTTCAGTTTCTCCACCTCCCACCCTCTACTAGATTCTGAAGCCTATTGAAATCCTTAGCTAACAGGAGGGTGGCCTTGCAGTCTAGGTACTGGTCAAGCCAGGGTCTAAGCCTGTCCACTCTTTCTGGAGTAGGCAACCTTGCATCCCTGAGACTTGTAATACTTTTTGAAGGTGGTGTGGTAACCACCTTCAGGGGCTTTGGGGTGATGTACTGTATGAGGGGTGCTGCTGCCACAATCGATACATTCATGCGAAACTTAGAGATAGCCCTAGTACACTTCTCTTTATTATACGTGAAACATGTCTGGAAGGGTGGCGGCTCCAACTCCAGCCGCTGTGGCTAGGATGTCTTGAGAGGTAACCCAGTGTTTGTATGGACAATCCTCCTCCATGCATCATGTCCACCAACAGGGGCATATCCAATATGCCCCACTCTTGTCGAAGCATCATTCTGCCTCTGGTGGTGGAACTTTTCATTGTATTCTAATCATGCCATGTCCCTAAGTGCTTAAGCAGCAGCATGATTATATTCATGTAATTAAACAAGTCAAATACTTGCTCCAGTGTCATTTGCAATATGGTGCTATCAAAACAATAAACCCTATCAGCCAGTTCACAAAAGTGCATGACACCTTCACTTTTTTCTCTCTGAATCCTTGAACTTGTTTTTTATCTCCTGCTTGCTAGGATTGCTGAGCAGGAAAGTATGTCTACATAGTCACAGTTCCAGATCTGCTAGCATACCTTGTTTGTCAGGTGGGAACCCATTTGTTGGTCACACTAGCATAGTTACTCAGTTACTGGAACCTAGCATGGAGTTGTACTGGCTCTGACAATGACTGTGTTCTCCTGGTCTGTCCCCTTTTTGCTGCTGACCCTGGACCAAAGCAACAAATCCAACCATCAGGTCCATGAGCTTATCCAGTTCTCCTTGGCAGTTTAGTTTAGTTTAGTTTATTAGTCTAGGAATTAATACCTTTGAGCCAGGGCTCTTTTACAAAGGTTCCACGTCACAAAGAACATTTAACAAACCACGATACACATTACAGGTAAAACCAGACAGGAAAGTTACATCATAAATTTGCTATTAACAGTTTAAGGCAGTAACGTTTTTAAGTTTCATAGAAAAACAAGCTATAACAGGTTCAGCATAGACAATTTCGAGGTTAAGGAAACTTCCAGCCAGGAGAGGGTGATCATTAGGCGCCAAAAGGAGGCTAGAGAGAGGGAAAGGTGGTGACGGGAGAGTAAGTGAGAGGGACAGGAAAAGGGGGAGTGAGTTTGGGTGGGAGACAGGAAGTAGTAGAGGTACCAGAGGGTTCATTAGTCAGGAGGAAGAGGCCTCAAATGTGAAGATGGACATGAGGAGTAGTAGTCTTTATCTAAGCGCAGTCACAGTTGCTAGTGGTGGTGAGGTGGGCATAGAACATGGATTTGAAAGCTTCAAGCGAGGTTGAGGATAGAGTAGGTGGACTAAGCGCATTGAACCATGTTGGGCCCTGTCTGCGAAAGATCTTTTGGCCTCCTGCTGCCTCAAAGCTGGATCTGAGGAGGCTGTGGCTTCTATCTCTAATTCTGATGCTGGGGAGTCAAGGCTCCTCCTCCCTGTGTACGAATGCACTCCGGTAGGCTAGTCCACTGCACCTTCCCTGGGCTGTGCTGTTGTGACCCTCCAAAGGAATCCTTCAGAAGCCTTAATTACTATGTTCTTAAACTGCTCCTCCAATATCTTAGGAACCATGGTATTGCGCTTACCTCACTGAGTTTCTCCTAGTTACCTTCAGCGGGGTGCTGCTGGTTCCTTGGCTGGGTGCTTGTTCTTTACTATTGCTGTTGGGTTAGTTGGAGTGCTGGCTCTTCCAAACAGGCATTGAACCACTCCTGCCTTCTTGTACATCTCTCAGAGCTAGGCTTCCAGTGCTGCTGTTGCTGACTTCACTGCACTGGTGTTCTTTTGCTGGGTATTTTTCTAGTTGTAATGACAAACTACTGCCCAGCATACAAATGTTGCATTAGTAAGTTCATTCTTGTAACCCAGACACACTGGAAGAGGCCTTGCTGTGACTACCTGGCTTCAAACAACGTCCGCCCACGATCCCCCAGAAGGTAACCAGAGAAAAGAACCAACCAAAAATAACAAAAACAAATTATATTCTAATAACTATTTTTTATTTATTTAAGCAGTATCCATTAGCAGAGGTAGCCCAATGCCCTACCCTGCTGATCCCTAGGTAGTGAAGGCCTCTTACTATTCTCTGTGTTGCCCCGACTCATGATTCCCATGTGGTGAACTACTTCTTCTTGGCCTCAAGCCCTGCTGCCTTTTTCCTGTTTATTTTTTTGTTGAACTGCCAGAACCCTTCTCATTGAGTCCAAGCACTAGCAGCTGGTGAGCAAGGGAGCAATGAGGAATCAGGTGTATGCCCCCAGCCACACAAACAACCTCTAGGCCTCCAGCAAATAACTGCCACCAGCCATTCCCTTATCCCTATGCCATGAGTGGTTTATCAGGAAACCCTTGTTTCTGGTCTCCTTGGTGGACTGATATTCTGGCCTATTAGCAGTTTATTTGTGGTGACCTCTGTATTTATTGCTGCTGTGCCTCCCCAGGTTGTATATAATTTATATATCTATGATTATATTATATAAACATTTTTTGCTTGTGCACCACCTAGCCATAATGAGAGTGGAGGCTCGATGAAGCATCTCCACAGCTACACGTGTCTGCTTCTGCTTCAGTGCTCAGCAGGGAATTGGGAACTGGGGCTTTACTTTTGCAGTTGGGGCATAGCAGCACTGGTAGTCTGCCTGCAGTGTCCCTTAAAGTTTTTCTTGTATTCCCATTTGCCTTCCGCTAGTTATAGCATTGTGTGTGGTCCAGAGCAAAACTGTGGAAAAGTAGGAATCTGTGTTCAGGGCTGGTACTAGAGCTGAATCAGTGGTATCTACTGCTCCAAGCACCCTTAACAATTACCTGGCCATGTGACCACCTGTGTGTCATGGTTCCAGCCCTTCCCCCACCCCCACCATGGAGATCAACACGCGGTCATTCTGATCATTTCAAATTAAGGTAAACTACAATAATCTGTTGACCAAAGTTCAATCTATTTTTGTGCCACATGACTGTTAATACATGATACTCCCAGCTCATTGTCACTGTTTGGAAGAATTGTGCGGAAACTCATGAGATGCTGCCTCCATGGTGCCATTAATTTGGGGACCTGCACCCCCAACTCGGTCCACTAGCCCCTGCTTCAAGCCTGCACCAATCAAGTCTCTGGCATGAAAAGGAGACTCCCTTTTGTACTCCCTAGCATCAACTACTGGAGAGCGCACTGGTCAGAAGATTAGTGAGTGCCTGTTCAGATGGTTGGAGCCCTAGTAATTTTTTTATATTTCTGTCTGAGCCAGCAGGCTCCAATGGACTGAAGTTTTAATAGCCAGGAGGAATTCACTCCCAGCCAACCTACAGTATATGGCTTAATCAACCTTGAATACCTCTGAGTGTTTGATAATGGCTTAAAGGCCAGTGGCCTTTGTTCACCATTAGAGTAATGCCCCCTCCTCCGTCTTATGCAAAAGCAGATCTCTCACACCACAGCAGATTACACAGTGCTGACAGGGACTAATCCTCTTCTCAGCAGGGCTTGTGCTGCCTGCAACCCAGTTTTATTTAAGCCCAGATATCCTAAATGTAACTTTCTTACCCTAAAAGATAATGCTTGGAGAGACTGGTCAGCTTCTGCCTTCTGTCCTGGTGCTCTGGAAAGGGAGAAAAATGAAGGGAACTGCTGTGTTCAGCTTTTAAACTCCTCCTCCACCCCTCTTCAGATGGCCACTGCAGCCCTGTAGTTCCTCCCTGGTGTGGTGCCAGGGTCTGCGGTGCACCCCAGGGGAAGAACCCCACTTGCCTAGCTTCAGATTCAGGGAGGAGGTCAACAGACATATGGACATGGGCTGCAATCCACTGGCAGACTTACTATTCTTGTAGAGTATGTATAAATAATTAGGAGAAGAAAAGAAATTTTAATATATAAAAGCTTTAAATGAAGCAAACTGAAAATAGTACAGGAAACAATTATAAGAAAAATACAAGTGCTGTAGATATACTGATCTGGTAAAATGCCAAATTATGCAAAATTCTTTGTTGTTACTGGTGTGCAGGCAGTCCAAGTTCTGGAACTTTAGCAGGTTTTCTGGACCCCCAAAAAAAATACAGTGACTTTGATTATTGATCACAGTTCTCATCACCTCACTTAAAAGCTGAAAACAATGCCCTTGAAAGGATACAAAGACAGATTATGAAATGTAACTCTGGACTCCAGAACCTAGACTGCAGATCTTATATTAAAAGATTAGGATTGCATAGGTCTAGAAAGAAGATGACAAAGGGGTGATTTAATCCTGCTGTACAAATTAATAAATGATAGGATCCTATTGTCAAGATGGGATTAGTAATGAAGAAAAGTGGACATTACACTAGAGGGCATAACAAATCAATAAAAGGGAGACATTATAAACTCAACAACAGGGTATCCTATTATACAAAGTGAGTGATGGCAATTTGAACTGACTTCACAAACTGTTGTGGGTGACACTAACAAAACTGTTCTAAATCAAGGTTGGACACATTTATGGATACAGAGGAAATAACAATACTAACCACTGTTTAATGTGTGTGGGGTAGACACATTTATGGATATAGAGGAAATAACAGTACTAGCCACTGTTTAGTTGGGGGTAGGCTAGTAAGATTTAACTGGTCTGTTCCTACTCTTGTATGGCGTAGTAACCATAGTTAGCACAACAAACTAGTAAAATCTCAGACACAGAAAGATATCAAAAGAATGGTACTTATTGTTTACCAAAATAGAAAAAACTGCTGATTTTATATGGTAGCAAAGATGAATATTCTGGTTTTCATTACATGCTTCTTCCTTCTGGTTATAAAATAGCATGTCCTTATAATTCAGTGAAAAGGACCAAATGTTTCATGTCACATGTTACTTAATAGATTTTCTTACATTTAACGTAGTTCATCTGAGTTTAACACTATGCCAAAACATCAGACTGTTTGCAGCTGCTTTCAAAAATCAACTGTTTCTCAATGTAATTTGCAGTATGTATATCAAAATACTGCCGGCAATCTTGATTTCATGTCAAGACAAACAATTTTAATAATAAAATGCTTCTTTGTTTAAGAACCTGCTTGAGCAAGGAGTGCTGTTTTTTCATGACCTCATAATAGTCAATTACGTGTAGCGCCACACAAATGTACTGCAGGTTTTGATACAAAATGACTAATCAGTACTAAAGTGGGCATGCACATAATGTTAGTCAGGAGTCTTGGTGGTGTCCAAACTTGACTGTCAGTTCTTATTGCTGGGTCTATTGTTTTTGTTTTATTTGTAACATTCACATCACTAGTGCTGTCGTATATGTTTTATAATTCGAGAAAAGACAAAGCACTTGTTCATAAATATGTTAGGCTGAAGTACTGGTGGGATCCACATCCAACTGTAATCTCATATTACCACTTCTGTTTTTTGTTTTTAATGACAGCCTCATGTGTCATACTGTTATATCCTTTTATAATTGTAGAAAATGCAGAGGAATCATTCATAAGTTGGCATGTGCAATTCACTCCATAAAGACCACTGGCATCATGCACCATAGCTTATCCATCTACGTTTAAGTCATATACATTTAAAACATTTTTTCCCAAGAGCCTTAATTTAACTACATGAGTTATGTTTCTTGGTGTACCTTCACAACACAACTTATAACATCTCACCAGCACTCCTCCATGCTCACCCCTGCCACCTGACTGCAAAAAATGAGGCCACTCAGAAATCAGAAAGACTGCACATGCACACCAAAAAACAAAAACTTGCATACAACAGGAATTGTCTGAACATAACGTTATTTGCAGAATCTTTCCTTAGCTCAGAGACGGGACTGCTACTCCAACTCTCAGCAGCACCTGTTCGGTCATGCTTTCATGTTCACATCTAACTATGTTCACATCCTTCAGCATCGATGGAGTTATGGCATGCACTTACCCTCACATTCCTGATGATGCCTTAGTGAAACCAGACAGAGTTTATTTACTTGCTCTCCTATCGCTCCATAAAGGGCTTGACCGCAGTGTATCAGGTTATTTTTCAATACATTTTTACTGAATTCTCTACACCTTGCCCTTAGTAACTTTTTGTTTCTGGTATACTTGGGCTAAGATGGAGTGGTGCTGTTATTCCTTGTTGTAGCACTTGCCCTCACAACTTGTAATGATGCATCACAAAACACTACTACAATCCCTCCTCATGCCGACTATCTTTTACTCTAGGAAATAACACCAATTGTTAGGTAAATCAATGCACAATTAAAAAGATTAACCATAGATCAATAATAAGTTTATTTTGCCAGTTGGAGGCCCTCTTATGGCTATAAAAGTATTGCCTCTTGCATTCTTAGGATGCCAGAACTGCTCACCTTTGGCTCGCAGTTTTCATACCCTCAGAATGTGTGAGGCAACACTCATAGCCATAGAGGGCCTTCAACTGCAAATAACCATATACAAGCATTCAACACTTCTAGTATAGGACTGCCACTGTAGATAAAAATCCCATCCACTCACCAACTACAAGCAAGTAACAACCCCATCCCCAACCGTCTCAATCGTCCCAACTCACAAAACTCACAAGAATGCCCCCATGCTGCCCCTGTAGCATCCAAGCTCTCTTTTCCCAAAGAATCATTTTGTGAATTTAAAATTCCCCCATAAAATTGTGAGATTTCACCTGCCACGCACTATGCGTATACCAAAGTGTGGACTACACAGTTCATTGCAATTATGTGAACTTTTACTATGCATATTGTTACAATCGCACTTCACCATAAATTTATGTCACAAATTGAGATCAAAAATTTTACTATGCAGATCGCAGCACTATGCTGTGCACTATGCAAATTGCAGAGTGTTTTCACTTCACATGCATCTACCCCAAGTCCCAAAGCAGTTAAAGGAGATTGGTTTGGCACCTATGAAAATTTCAGAATGTGCTCCTCATAGAAGCATTCTGCTTTCTTTACTCAGTGCTTCAATAAATGAATGATGGCCTTCTGAGTAGTAACACCTCATCGGCTGAATTGTCTTCAAAATAGCAGCTGATATACAACAGCTGCAAAATGTAGGGTTTTGCTGTTCTTTGCCCCACAGCTCAATGTTTGTGCAGAAACTGGAGTGCATCTTCTATACTTTCTACAGTATTGCTGCTGTGTAGTGGTGTAGAACAGATTGTGTGTATGGGTGCCAGTGGTTCATTATGGTGTGATCACTGCTGATTACTTACAAGAAGAATAGGAGTCATACTCAGGAAGCAAGAGATCAGATTTACTTAGAGCAGGCATCATAGTACATATGCAGGCAAACACAAGCTCATAAGCTGAAACCTTTCTTAACATTAAAGTGCCATAAGGGTTGTAATACTCTAAGCTGATTCAAGTGTAGCAACAGATCACTCTGAATGCATAATTCCCTACATTATCCTCTGTATTTGTTTTAGATCATACCATTCTATAAGCTCAGAAGAACACTGGACAGGTCTCTAGAATGCATTTTCTATCCTTTCAACAATATTGCTGCGCCACTTTGGAGGACAGCACTGGGGCTCAGTTGCTAAATGTTTGCTTTGCCTGTGTTTATATAATTCAATAACATTATAATGAGCAAAGCTCGATCCACTGGGAAGGGGTGAACTAGGCCTAACACAAGAATTAAGCAGCCTTTTGGATCAAGTTTGTTTGTTAGCATTTCAGGATAATCAATTTTCAATCTCAACATCATTAAAAACAGGAAAATGTGAAAAAGCTAATTACTGGCAAAACCAATGTACTGAGAAAAATGTGTGAGACAGAGAGAGAGAGAGAGAGAGAGAGACTGAGATTTCACATCTTTGTTAGTGACCTTTTGTCAGGTGGAGGCTTTTGATTATTTTACAGATAGTTCCACTACAACAGCAGTACAAGCAGGGAAAATATAAGAGATGAGTCAGTTTGGAGACTGTGGGCAGGGAGGATGGGTAGTGGGAGAGCTTCTAGGAGGCAGAAGGGTAGGCAAGGTTGCCATGAGTGGCACCATTATGAAAGGCTTCACCATGTGACTAGTTAGTGCCAATAGCATGCTAGCATAGTAGCAGTCCTTAGAATATTTATAATAGAGTGGTGAATTTAGGGCTCAGTGAGATCTGAGGAGCAGACTTACAATAAGTGCTGTTAAGCCCCAGGTATTATTTAGTAATTTTGCTGATAGTGGAATTATGCTGTATTTTTATTGTTTCTTTTCACAGGTTTTGCTGGGCTTGTGCATGAAGGCTATGCTCTGAGAAGATGGATAATGGGAGGCTGCTCAGATACAGAGGGACAAGCAAATTAGAACATGAGGAGTGCAGTTGTGAGACCCCATTCCACTGGCATGCTAATGCCAATAGCATGCTAGTAGTAATTGCTATTTGTTTCCCACTGGGCCCATCGACCCTCGAGAGTGATACAAATGCATTATATATGCACGATAGAGGTATGGGTAGAGGTAGATGGGTGGCCATTTATGTCAGAAAAGGAATAGAGGCAGTAGAGGAAGCATCCATTGAGAGGAAAGGGAGGTAGAATAATTGTGGTTACAGATCACAGAGTCCTCTTGTAGAAAATTTAACTTGGGAGTGGTTTACAGGCCATCAGGGCAGGGAAAGAAGAGATATAAGGAAATACAAGCAAGTAGAAAAGGAACAGCAAAGGGGAAGTTGTAGTAGTAGGAGGTCTCAACCTGCCAGACATTGACTGGGCCATGCCTGCAGCCAGGAGTGCCAGAAACCAGACCCTGCTTGATACTCTGGAGGACTGTGTGCTGTTGCAGTAAGTCAGAAAACCCAATAGACAATCAGTCATTCTCAATGTGGTACTCACCAATTCAGAAAGAGTAGATGGAGTGCAGATTGAGGGAACCACTGAGGTCCAACAGCATGATTCTGTATGATTTGAGTTGGCCCTAGGTACCAGTTAGCCTTCATCTAAGGATGAGGTGCTAGACTTCAGAATGGCAGATTTCAACCGAATGAGGGAATTAATCCTGGGCAGGTTAGTTGGGTAGACAGCATTGAGAAAGTAGAAAAACATAGGAGATCTTAAAAGGTGCCATTCTTAAGGCAATGAAAACATACACGAGAACTGGTATCAAGAGAAATAAGTATAGGAGACTAATCTGATTCTCTGAAAAGGCTTGGGAGGCAGTGAGAGCCAGAATGAAGTTCTTTATCAGGTACAATCAAAAACAGGGAGAAATGGGATGAGTATCAATAAAAATACTAGAGGCCAAGAGGCAACTCAAGACAGCAGAAGCAGGCACATAACTGTATACTGAGGAGAAACATAGGAACATAGAATTTGCAGGCAGATATGGACTGCTCGACCCACTCAGTCTGCCCATATACCCCGGCCTATAGTACCACTGCAGATTCTACATGATTTGCAGCCCATTCAACCTACTTTCCTTAAGATTCCCTTATGCCTATCCCATGCATCCCTGAACCCCACCACTGTTTTCACCCCCACCACCTCAGCTGAAAGATGTCTGAGAATCAACCACTCTTTCAGTGAAGAAGTGGTTCCTGACATCTCCTGAATCTACCCCTCCGGCTTCATAGCATGTCCCCTTGTTCTTGAGCACATTTTTTCTGAAAATACTTCCCTCTTATACCTTCTTTAACCATGTGAGGTATTTAAAGGCCTCTATCATATTCCACCTGTCCCTCTTTCTTTTCCAGGGTTTACATATTTAGGTCCTTAAGTCTCTTCTCACAGGGCTTCTCTTTCAGACTCTGCACCATTTTAGTTGCCCTCCTCGGACCACCTCCACTCTGTCTATGTCCTTCCAGAGATGTGGTCTCAGAACCAGACACAATACTCTAAGTGGAGTCTTACTAGCAATCTATACAGAGGTAGTACCACCTCCATCTTTCTGCTGGTGATATCCCTCACTATGCACCTCAGTATGCCACTATCCCTCCCAACTGCTTTGTCACATTGCCTGGCCAGCTTTAGATCATCTGATATGATTAGCCCCAGGATTCTTTCCTATTTGGTGGTCATCAGTACCACTCCTCCAATTTGTACTCTGCCCCTGGGTTTCTCTGCCTCAAGTACATTAACTTGCATTTGTTCACAATGAGGAAAAGAGGAAGGCCACTGGAGGATTTTGAGACTAAAAAGGGAAGGAGGCGCAGAAGGAGACCAGGAAAAGCAGAAATCCTGAACAAATATTTCTGTTCTGTGTTCAGGATGGAAGGGAAGGAGACGGACCTCAGATAAGTAACAGAAGTTCCAAGGGGTAGATACAGTACTAGTCCATTTACAGTTGAGAGGGTCCTGAAAGAACAAGAAAAACTGAATATAGATAAGGCAATGGGGCCAGATGGAATGCATCCCAGAATCCTAAAGGAACTTGGAAATGAACTAGCAGCTCCACTGGCTGCCTTATTTAACAAGTCATTAGAATCAGGCATGGTTCCGGCAGAGTGGAAGAGGAAAATGTTGTCCCTCTCCATAAGAAAGGGAGCATGGAGGAGGCTAGCAACAATAGACCAGCCAGCCTAACCTTAGTCCCTTGCGAAATGGAATATATTGCAATATATTGAAAAATATGCATTAATGTATGTCAATACATGAGAAATACATTGTCCCAATGTAATATATTATATATTATGAATTATATTTTTAAATATACTGACATATTTCTAACCCATAGTATGCAAAATATATGTCATTATATTGAGAAATACATTGACTCAATGAAATATAATGCATAGCATTTTCAGCATATACTGAAACCATGTATTCTGCCTCATGCATTGCTTGAAACCAAGTCAATCTACTCAGTAATACATTTTCTGAAATATATTATTAGTATATTTCAAAATATATACTGTATTCTTTGTATACTATGTATATTTGTATATATCTACATATATTTATATATGTTACATAAAAACCAGACATCCAACTATGGTCTACGCTTCGGCAGACAATGCCCGTCCACATTCCTAGATGTAATTCCTCTAGAGGTGCCAGTGCTTTTCCTGCCATCCCCTCAATACTGGAACTCCTCCGCTAACCATATGCTTACCCTCATCCCATGTCTCCTTCAAAAACTGCTACGTGACCATCTGCTGATTCATGTACATGCTCCTGTTTGAACCTCCCAAGTTCCCACCACTTTCATGACTTCCCCTCTATTACCTATCTCCAAGCACTTGCCCAATAAATATGCTCTGCACTTCTCTCCTTGGTTGTCCTGCCTTCTATTTCATCTTATGCCCTCCTAATTTCTTCCTCTATCTTCCTACTCCATACTTACCTCCTTTATCTGGTACCCCTACTCTATTCTACTCCCAGCTCTTCCATATCTACCAGTACTGACTATTAGAAAGTGCAAAATCACCTCAGTATTATACCTACTCCAATTGTTGCTGGACTTGTTGTTGTTTTTGAACTTAACCATTCATCCTACCTTCCCATTATACCTACTCTGTAACTGTATTATATTTAGTGTATTCTTATGCCTGTACTGTGTCCTTGCTTCTCAAATATTGTGAAGTTTTGTACCTTATTCATTGTGCTGTCACTGCCTCCAATGTTTTGTTTCTGTAACCCATGAGTCGTTCCTGCAAATAGTCATTACTATGGCTAGTGCACCTTACCGGTAAACAAAACACAAAAAAATAAATATATGTTACATATATTTTTATATACTACATATATTTATATATATTACATATATTTTATAAGATGCATATATTTTTGTATATATTACATGTATTTTGTAAAAGCTTAGTTTTGTCTCATGTGTACATTTGCATAAGTAATCTGCATATTTCAAAACATAGTTTATCAGCCAAAATCATTATAATTTCTAGTTTTACAATACTTTTGAATTTACAACATTAGCTAACAGACTGAAAAGAAAATTACAAGTTATAAGGCAAGTACATATTGGATCTCACCCTGATGTAAAATGAAACAAAATGGGGTGGTATAAATACCAAGCTGAGCCTTTAATAAGCATGAGCATGTGAGGTAAGTCATATGTGTAAGTATATAATGTATGCTTGAATTAAAGTTGCACTATAAAACAATAACTCAATATAAATATCTCCATGATTAATAACAAGATATTGTACAGATTGAAGTACGTGTAAATCATAAATAATTTTCTTTGTTTTGTCTGGGTAAGTTAATAGTGATAATATCGATTACACTTGTATATTATATATATTTGTAAATATAGAAACAATATTTGAAATGTAAAAAAAAGTACCTTTATACATATATTGGCAGTATACCAATAACATATATTTACCATCCTTATTTCAATATATTTGGAATGTAATCAATATATTTTGCAATATACATAATATACTAAGGTGGCAATAATGTGTATATTTACAGTACATTGCAATATGTTTTCAAATTGTAAAATATATTGAAATGTATTGACTTTCAATACATTACAATATATTATAAAACAAGTAGATTGGAATATATTTCATTATATGTAAATATATTGTTAATAATATATTTTAAAATATATTTAATTTTCATAGAAGTGGTAGTGAAGTGATGGAATCATTACTCACAGAAAAGATTGTGATATACCTTGAATCCAGCAGACAGCAGGATCCGAGACAGCATGAGTTCATGGCAGGCAGGTCTTGCCAAACAAATCTGATAGACTTTTCAACTGGGTGACAAAGGAGATAGATAAGGAAGAATTGGTGGATGTGGCCTACATGGACTTTAGCAAGGCTCTTGATACTGTCCCACAAAAGTTAGAAACAAGGTTAGCAGTCTGGGGGTCGCATCCAGGGTGGTAAACTGGGTCAGAAATTGGCTGAGTGGTAGGAAACAAAGGGTGATAATGAATGGAGTTCAGCTGAGAAAGCGTGACAAGCGGGGTGCCTCAGGGGTCGGTGCCTGGCTCAATCCTTTCTTTAGTGTCTTCATAAGTGACATTGTGGAGGGGCTGGAGGGAAGGTGTGCCTCTCTGCAGTTGACACAAGATCTGCAAAGGGTCGACACACTTGGGAGGAATGAGAAGGGTCCTGGGCAAGCTGGAGGAATGGTCCAATGTATGGCAGCTGAAATTCAATGCAAAAAGTTAAAATTGCCAGACCAGTGGCACTGAGGGTTGAGGCACTGGATGCCACACCTTGTGCCACGCCAATGACCGGGTTTGGGAATGAGCACAGGCTGCCAGAGGTCAGCAGGGAGAGAGAAGATTGAATGTCCAGAGGACTGCTTTCCTCTCTCAGGAGGGAGGGGCTGCTGTCCCGCTCGTCAGTCTTCCTCTGGCAGTAGTTGGAGGAGATGCATGTTGGGAGGCTTGTATCCGATGCTCAACATTGGTGGGGAGGGAGGGCAGAGGAAAATGGAGGAAAGTGGAGCTGGCAGGCTCCATGATGACCCCAGCATGTGTCTGGCTCTCTGAATGTCAGGATTTCTGTTTGGGGTGGGGAAAGTCAGCACCCCTTCACCTTGGCCATATCATGGGAGGGAACCCATGGGGAATCACAGGGAATGTTGGACAGGGAACAGGGTTGAAATTGAGTCTCTCAAGGGAGAGTCCAGGAGCCATCTGCCAGGCTTCCAGAGAGATAAATAAATAATAGGAAATAAAGTGCTAAATTATGCACTTTGGACACAGAACCCAAGGAGGAGTACTTAGTGGTGGGGAAGGGTACTGCTGGTAATCAAGCAGGAGAGGACTCTAGGGATAATTATATCTAGGGACCTAAAGCTGGATGGTCAATGTGAAAAGGCAGGTAGAATTACCAGCAAGATGCTGGGGTACATAGGGACATACATAGCCAGCAGAAAAGGGAGGTGGTGATTACTCTATACAGATCACTGGTGAGGCCTCAGTTAGAGTATTGTGTTCAGTTTAGAGATCACATCTCAGGAAGGACAAAGACAAGATGGAAGCAATCCAAAGAAGGGCTACAAAAATAGTACAGGGACTGCACTGGAAGCCATATGAGGAGAGGCTGAGGGACTCAATAAGTACTCTCTAGAAATGAGGAGGGAGAGGGAGAGGGAGAACATGATAGAGATGTTCAGATACCTTAAAGGGATAGATAAGGTGCTAGGGAGTAGCATATTTCAGGAAGAAGGATGGATTAAGAACTAGGGGTCACAATATAAAGTTGAAAGGAGGGAAAATCAGGGTAATGTGAGGAAGTACTTCTTTATGGAAATACTGGTGCATGATTGGGATAGCCTCCTGCAGGGTGATGATGGTAAAACAGTAGAGGAATTCAAAAAGGCATTGGACAAACAAAAGGGAACAATAGAGACAGGAAGGAAGGTAAGCCACAGATCATCTACAGTTTGGAGTGTAAGAAAAGGTAGGAAATATGGGCAGACTAGATAGCCCTGGCAGTCCTTATCTGCAGACAAATTTTATGTATCTATGAAAGCTAGCTGTCATGCCCTTGACCGCCCTTGAATTTTCTCAGGTCTGTGTTAAATCTTTCCAATTCTTCCCACCCCCACGGAGTGCCCACCCTATTGCAGGTTTTGGTGTCATCGACAAAGCAGCAGACTTTCCTTCCAGTTCCTCTGCAAATTCATGTAAAAACATTAAAGAGGACCGGTGCTAGCACTGATCCCTGAGGCACCCTGCTGATCATCCTCCTTTCCTGAGACTAAACTCCATTTACCAGTGCTCTCTGCTGCTTATCTTCTAACCAATTTCTAAATCAGTTTACCACCTTTGGACCCCTCCTAAGCTGCCCAGCTTGCTTACTAGCCTCCTAAGTGAAATTTTGTCAAAAGCCTTAGTGATATCTAGTTAGACCACTTCCACCTCCACCCTGATCAAATTCCTTGGTCATCCAGTCAAAGAAATCTATCAGATTCATTTGATAGACTCCACCTGCCCCACCCTACCTCATGAATTCATGCTGCCTTAGGTCTTGTAACCCAGTAGATTCAAGATATTCCACAATCCCTTCCTTCAGCAGTGACTCCATTAACTTTCCCACTACCAATGTCAGGATGACTGGCCAATACAGTAATAGTTAGCCTTTTCTCTGCTACCACTTTTGTGATGCAGGACTACATCTGCCCTCCTCCAGTCCTTGAACCACTCCTGTTTCCAATGAACTGTTAAATAGGACTGTCTGATGTGCAGCCAGTACTTCCCCAACCTCCTTCAATATCCTTGGATGAACCCATCTGGCTCCATTGCTCTGTCCACTTTCAGATTAGCATGCCATTTCAGGACACTCTTTTCTGAAATCAAACTAGTGTTCACCTCCTTCCCTTCAGTGCTCCTGTTATTTTTTTTTTTTTTTGTGGTTCCTTTCTTCCTTCCTCTGTGAACACTGAACAAAAGCATTTGTTCAGCACATCTGCCATTCCTGTTCCCCCTATGCACAGTCCCCCCTTCCCTTTTCAATCTTACATTCTCACCTTGGTCTTCCTCTTTTCACTTACATATCTAACAGGATCTAGCCAAAGCCGATCGGCTGTAGTAAGCTTGCAGAGCTCGAAGAGTGTGTGTTTCAACCAGTGGTGATGCAACTGCACATGCATGTTATTCGCACATGCATAGTTGCAGTGAATGGCATTCTGCAATTCACAAGATGGTGGCACCAGTGGAACTGCGCATGCTGCCAGGCAAGCATGTGAATTCTTGCCCTGTAATGTGGAAGTAACAGCCAAAATAGTATGACTGTTACTCCATAGTGGCTGATCATGGTGGAATGTTACAAGTCTTTGGACTTTCAGAAGAATACTTCAAAAGTCCAACAGAAGGTGCCCGATCAGCCATTTTAAGGCAATAGCTCACAAAATAGCTGTAGGATCCTCCCACAGCCGTAAAAATGTCTTGTTCCTCCTAGTCACTGCCTGGGCTGTTCTCTCTTATGTTTGTGCCTTTGCTGTCCTAAATGCTCTCTCTGCTTCCCTCTGTATTCCCTGATTCACCTCCCTGTCTCTTCTATCTGCATCTCCTTATAACTTTTGAATGCTACTCTTTTAGCCTTTACCTTTTCTACCACCATTTTGAGAACCCTTGTGGTCTCTTTTCATCTTGCTCCTGCTCACTTGCTTGACACAGAAGCTCATTGTCTTCCCTAAGGCCCTTTTTAGCTTTGCCCACTGGTCCTTCACCCCACCCAGGTCATCCCTGGGCATTCACCCACCTTTTAAAGACTGACCTTCCTGAAGTCCAGTACTCTCACCTTGTGTGGTTCAAGTCTGTAACCATCCTTATATTGAACCACACTGTGTGGTGATCACTGTTCCTGAGGTGGCCTCCTACCTTGATGTCTGCACCACTGTCCCTATTAGTGAGTGTCAAGTCCAGTATTGCCCCTTCATGAGTGGATTCACTGATTAGTTGACTGAGAAATGCCCCCTGCAGGAGTCAGGATGTCCCTGCTTCTAGCTGAAGCCACAGCTGGAAGGTTCCAATCTACATGTGGCAGATTAAAGTTCCCCACCAGCTGCACCTTCCCTTTTCTGACATCTTGTCAATAGCTTCCACCAGTATCTTATTTAACCCCCTCTGCTGGAGGTCTGTAGATCATACCAGTGAGAACAGGGCTCCATTCCCCATCTATTGATCTACAGTACTACTGATTCCCTCATATTTCCTGTACCTCTGTTGTTTTCCACCTTCCTCACATAAAGCACCACACCTCCACCTTTCCTTTCCTTTCCTTCCCATCCTATCCCTCCTGAACAGAGTATAGCCTGATATAGACATATCCCAGTCATGGTTTTCAGTGCACCATGATTCTTTAATGGCCAAAATAGCCAGGTCGACCTTTGCCATTATGGCCTCTAAGTCTGGGGTCTTATTTCCTAGACACCTAACATTGAACACCTACCACACACATGGATGAGGATGTCAAGGGAGGGAAAATCAGTTTTTAGATATATAATGAGAAGAATAAAGATGGGTGGGGGATTGCTAGATTAAAGGATGGAGGCAGGGTAACAGAGGAAGATGGGCAGAAAGCAGCCATGCTGAATGGCTACGTCTGTTTGGTATACACCACGGAGAACATCAGGCCCTTGCTGAGAGTGGCATAAATGTACCTGATAGAGGGATCCTGGAAATGAGGCTGCAGAAGTATACTAGCAAAAGAGTCAGAAAGGGTTAGCAACCCTAAAGGTAAACAAAGGCCCGAGGCCAGATGGAATGCATCTGAGGGTAGTAAGGGAACTGGCATCAGTGTTCACTGAATCCCAATTGGACTATTCAGTAGCTCTTTGCAGCAAGGGGTGGTTCTCAAGGACTGAAGGATGGTGGATGTAGTTCTGCTATGCAAGGAAAGGAACAAGGGTGACCGTGAAACTATTGACCCATCAACCTTACCTCTTTGGTAGGGAAACTAATGGAGACAGTAGTCAAAGAGGACCTACAGTAGTCAATACCTGGAGAACAGGGCTTCAGGATAGTAAACAGTACATGTTTGTGGCAGGAGGTCTTGTCACACCACTCCCAAAACAAAGGTGCTGCAAACCCTCAGCAGAGTTGAAATAACAGGAGCAGCCATCCCCACAAACACAGAGGAAAATTACAAAAGTTATTGTACACCCAGGCAGCAAGCAAGCAGAAAATTCATTCATTCATTCATTCTTTATTTTATAAAGGCGCTTTTCTTGTAACCAAAGTGCCTGTACAGTACATAAAACAATAAATAAACAAGATTAAAACTATCTTAAATCATTAAAAGCTCTACTAAAAGATATGTCTTCAACATTACAGTAGGCAGAAATAGCATTAAAACAGCTAGTTAATAATAGTGAAATAGTAATATAATCAGCTGAGATGGGGGATTGCTAGCTTGCATCAGCATAGCTAGCTTATTTAGTTTACATTTCAGGTCTGTGGATCACTTTGCTGTGATCATTTTTCCAATCATTACTTTTTCATGGCAAACTGCACGCGTTGTTTCTGATTACCTCCTGTATTCATGTGAAGACCTATTGGGCAGCCGCTGTTAGCAACTGCTTGGACTGGAGTGGAAATGCAAGGAGAGGAAGAGCTGCCTCCTGAACAATAGGTGGACGAGTGCAGTGAGTTGTATAGGCCCACTGATGGACTGATTGCAGTGGTGGGAGCTTGACTGGTTACACAGAGCATCAAATGGATTTATACACTTTCTACCATTTGGAAATATCTACTGCTGGTGTGGTCCTGGGACAGCAACTGGTGAGTGTTGAGCTGTGTTGGGCCATTCGTGGAATGGTGGCAAAGGACACTTACCAGAGGGTTGGGTCCCCGGCAGCTGTGTTGGGTGGTGAGCATGATACCTGTCAGAAGACAGCTGGGTCTCTGAAGCCCCCTAATTGGGTGGCCTGAGTAGGCCTTGCATACTACCGGTTACTGTTCTGGGGTAAGAGGTGGCAGTACCCTCTGTTATTCTGGGCTGCAGCATAGAATTGAGGGTGATTGTCTTGATTGGCCTACATCCAGGAGGAACATCGGAGTCACCTGCTGGTGGGTAGCATGTTCCTGATAGTTCTTGGAGGGTCACTGAGGTCGGTACTGGTTGGCTTTCATCTTGGGGTTCCTGGATTTTCCTAGTTTGGGGGCTTTTGTGGAGTTTAGCTGCTGGGAGCTATGAGTTTTGGCCTGAAAGTTTGTGGAGTTGTGAGAGGGACGAAGATCTGCAGCAGTGGTGGCGATTCTTAGTTCATCTTTTTAGATGATAGACTGTGGCTCCCATATATTTGCAGAACTTGGCTATCAGATCTGGGAGGTAGTGAGAGTACCTCCGTGGATTGTTTGTGACATAAATTTGTTCACTGTGCTGGACTAAGAGGAGAGCAATTTTGACCCTTGGATTGCAAGGACTGGGTGAGGTGGGAGCCTCATCTGTCCGAAGACATATTATGGAAGCTTTCGTGTGCTTCTTATATACTGATACTGGTTCTTTGATCTGTTTTAACCTGGACTTTTATGTACCAAACTGATTGGGATTGTTTATTATTAGTTTAATCGAGGGAGGTGGGATTATTTTATTTGATTAGTTATAGTTCATTTTAGTACTGATAGTTTTGTTTGTTAGAATTGGTGTGGGTGGCCAGTGAATATGTGCTGGTGTAGCTCTCCTGGTCAGGTGGAGCTCTGGGGCCTCCATCCCTTTAATTGTCCACCACTGCTTGCTGACATTTATGGTCATTGTCAGGCATTGGGGATTGTTGGATGGAGGTGTGGGTGTGGGGCCCTGGACCTTGGGGAGATGAGAGCTGAGAGGTCAAATTGGGTTGTGGAGATGAGAAGACTCCTGGGGTGAAATGGAGACTAGAGAGGGGTCTTTCTTGTCTGGTCCCTTACCCAAGGACTCCATCATGAGTGGGCAGATAACTTGGTCAGCCTTGAGTCTCATCCTACCTGGGAGGTGTGCAATGCCAGGTCCATTAAAAACAAAAGGGCAGTAATTGCTGATCTTGTTGGGTCATCAAACCTGACTTTCCCAAGGTTGGATCATAGGGTGAGGTGTAGCCATGTGTTTTAGAATGGAATTGGACCTGGCAGATGTGCCAGTGGGGAGACCTGATCCTTTGAATGTATCTTGGGTGCAGATGTAGGGTGCAAATTCTTCTCATCTACCATCCACCTAGGGACAGGAAGCAATTTTTGAAGGAAGTTGCATACTTTGTTGTCGACCGCGTATCGAGTCCCCAGAGTGATGGTGCTGGGTGACTTCAGTGCCTGGATCGATGATGAACTCTCACCTTTTGGTTGAGAC
Organism: Neoceratodus forsteri; assembly: GCA_016271365.2. Lineage (NCBI taxonomy): Eukaryota > Metazoa > Chordata > Ceratodontiformes > Ceratodontidae > Neoceratodus > Neoceratodus forsteri. The sequence goes on from CM057449.1 coordinate 985,315,600, forward strand.
TTCCTCCAACTGATGAATTCCTTTGGCTTCACACAGGTGATTACCTCTGTGACCTATAGTTCTGGTCATTCATTGGACCTGGTCTTCCTACTGGAAATGGAGACTACCGACTTGGTGGTGGAACTGGTCAGATGGTCTGACCATTACATTATCAGGTTCAATTTCCAGGCACCCTCTATTGGCCTGCCCATTTGAGATGCTCCAGTACTGCCCATTAAGGGAGTGGATCCAGAGGGCCTGATGGTGGTGCTGGTCCTCTCGGACTTCGAGTGCGCATGGGTCCAGACAACCTACTGCAGGCCTATAATAAGGCTGTGGTGGAGGCTCTGTATTCTGTTGCTCAGTCCCTGTTCACCCTTACACTTCACCCTCAGTCCCCTGGTTTGATGGGACCTTGAGAGAAATGAGGAGAATGGGGCGAAGGATGGAGCATTGTTGGTGGAAATCAGGCCTTGATGCTGACAGACTTAGATTGATGGCTCACTAAAGAGGCAGAGTTCCTGTCTGGGAAGATTACTGCTGCAAGGAACCAACCAGGCCAGCTCTTCTAAACTATGGACAGACTGTACAATCCAGCCTGTCTGCAGTTTCAGAGAGGTTTGTCGTAGGAGAAGTGTGATGAGTTTGCTCGCTTCTTTGCAGATGTTTGCTGACATCAGGTCTGAGATCTGCACAGCTCGCTCCAATGGGTGCAGTGGTGATTGGTGGGGGGTTGCAGTGCCTCCAGTCTGGTTGGTTGGCTTTTGATCAGGTGGTGATCGAAGATGTCTGTGGCCGATCTGCTGTAGTTTGACCTGGGCCCAACTCGCCTCCTTGTGGGATGTGTTGAGGTCATTGACCCAGCCCTGGCTGAGATAGTCCGTGAGATAGTCCAGTGTGTGCTTGGAGAGGTGAGTTTTCTGATTCCCTGAAGGAGGTGGTGGCTCCCTCCTTAAGAAATCTTCTCTTGACACGGATTGCCTCACCAACTAAAGACCTGTCTCTAATCTATCATTTGTGGGTAAGGTTATTGAGAAGGTGGTTGCGCTGCAGTTGGATGGCCATCTTACCTTCCATGACATCTATGATCCTCTCCAGTCAAGATTTAGGAAGAGGCACAGCACTGAGACTGCCCTAGTTCTGGTGCTCAATGATCTCCTGATAGCGAGAGACTGGAGTAGTCATTCCATCTTGATCCTTCTTGATCTCTTTGCATCATTTGACACTGTGGACTATAGGGTGTTGCTAGAGTGCCTGCAGGTGATCTTTGGACTGTCTGGGACAGTCCTCAGATGGTTTCAATCATTCCTCACTGGTAGGTCTCTGACAGTAGTGTCAGGGATTTATTCATCTGATGCTTTCTCCATGCCATGTGGGGTCCCGAGGGCTCTGTGCTGTCACCATTGTTGTTTGCAGTGTATATTCTGCCATTGGGAGACATTGTAAGCCGGTATAGTCTGAGTTTTCACTGCTATGCAGATTATACTCAACTATACATGTCCTATACCCGATTAAGATGAGTGCGGTCTCATTGTTTAACAACTGTCTCTCTGAGATCCAGGACTGGATGAGTGCCGACTGGTTGAATTTGAATCCTGACAAGACTGGGGTATTGGTAGTGGACCCAGGTTATCGGGTAGAGGGTGCTTGGCTGGGCAAGCCTCTGGGCTTTACTTGAGTAGCCAGCTGATGATCTCTGAATGGGTGTGGAATCTGGGCATTATTTGTGGCAAGGGACTGAACCTGAAATCTCAGATGTCAAGCGTTATTAAGACCTTGTTTTATCACGTGAGAAATATCACTCGGATTAAGCACCTGGTTCCGCTCAGTGATCTTTCGACACTGGTCCAAGCCTTAGTGACATTCCACCTTGACTATTGCAGCACCCTATACCTAGGGCTACCAGGGGTTGACATCCGCTGCCTGCAGCTGGTGCAGGGCACTGCAGCCAGGTTGTTGACTGAGCTCCCTTGATCTAGCCATATCACGCCTGTGCTGTGTAGCCTGCACTGGCTGCCAGTTCAGTGGTGGATCACCGCCGTGATCAGCTTGCTGACCTATAAAGCATTACATGGACTTGGACTGAGTTACCTGCAAGAGCTCCTACTACCATCTTTGACCACTCCATTCTGCCTACGAGAGAATTCTTTACCTTGTCGGGTATGGGAGTGCCTGACTGTGGAGAGCTTTAAATTGCCACTGAAAACTCACTTATTTCAGCTTGCTTTTCAAAGTATCACTATTGAATGTTGTTGCTTAGATACTGTAGTTTATTTATGGATATTAATATGTTCTAGTACTGTATAAGCACTTTGATACATGTGAATTGCACTTTTTATAAATAAAGTTTATTATTATTATTTTTATAGTGGTCATGGAGAAAAAACACTATAGGAGTATTGCCCTATCTTTGTTGGAAAACTAATAATTATAAGGAGTTCACAACAAACCCTGTACCTATCTTTAACAAGCATTTGTCAATGCTGAACATTGGTTGATAATTTAATGCTGGCACATCCCTGAGCTCCTTTATACCCTGCAGTATACCTCATCTGGTCCCATAGCCTTATGTACTTTAAAAGCAGCAACTTATTTCAGTAACACCTATTTAAATCCCACCCTCCTATCCCGGTACCTGCAATTTTTTCTGTCAAAAAAACTTTTAATGGGACCAGCAGAAACTGCCACCTCCACGGCCAGCCCCATCATATAAACTAATTTAAGTGAGGGCAGCAGTGCCAATAATGCAAAGTAATGCCCCACATTTAAGTGAGAGGCAGCAGTGCCAAGAATACATAGTAATCCCCAAATTTAAGTGAGAGGCAACAGCACCAAGAATGCAGAGTATTCCCCACAACAACAAGCAGTGACCTGACCATGCCATCCATCCATCTCCCCGCACCAGCACCCAATTCAACTTATTAGAGATGGCAAATTGCTGCGCTGCCCCCCAGTTCAGCATAGCACAACCTTCCCTCCTCCACCACAGCGCTGGATTCTAATAGAATGAAACCCTTTTCTTGTTGCTATAGTACAACCAGCAGGTCACATTGCAAAAAGTACATTACTGCATCAGTTAGGGTTTTATTAGATTGTCAAAAGCTGTGAAATTCATTGATTGGGTTCCACCCTACCACCCCACCCTCCACACACCAACAGGCATCAGGGTGTGCCATGGATTCATCAGGCCCAACTGTCACCCCATTCCATGTGTAAACAAGCTGACATGGTACAGTAAAGGAGAATGGGGTGAGAGTTAGGCCTGATGACCCATGGCACACCCTGATACCTGTTGCTGTGTGGGTGAGGGTGTGGTGGTAGGTGGAACAACATAAATTTCCCAGCTTTTGATGATTTAATAAAACCCTAGCTGATGCATTAATGTAGTTTTTGCAATAATTTCCTTCTTTTTGAGATAGTATAATAGTATTCTCATTTTACTGTGGGAGCACAGGGTCTGAATTCTGCAAAGTTACGTGCCTGTGTAGAATAAATTCAATGGACACACATAACTTGGACATTTTAGAATTTTTCACCAACTTTTCAACATGGCCTTTTGGGACCACACATCATGAACACTGTTACTGTCATTTCATTAATCTGTCCCAAAGTTGATTTGGAAAGCAATCTCTCTATTCTGTGCAACAGGTATGAAAACATGTTTGGTCAGGATATGAAAAATGACAGCTGTATACAATTCATGAGAAGGTGTGAAAAATGTCAATGTTGAAAATCTGGGTGAAAATATGAAAAATTGCCAAGTTACGTGTGTAGAACCTGCGCAATGCACACTCATAATGTGGTTATATTTTAGAATTATTTCACCAAATTTTCAACATGGGTTTTTGAGACCTCCCTCATGAACACTGGCACTGTGACTTTGTTAATCCATCCCAAAGTTGATTTTGCACAGCAGCCGTGCCGTGTGAAAACACATTTTGGGCAGGATGTGAAAAATGATAGCTTTACTGTTCATGGGAGGTGAGAACAAATGGCAATGTTGAAAATCTGGAGTGAAAACATTAAAAACTGGTGAAATTCTGACGTGCGTATAAACTGCACAATACACGCTTATAATGCAGTCATATTTGGGACTTTTGCACCAGATGTTCAATGTGGGTTCTTGGGCCCCACCTCATGAACACTGGCACTATCATTCATTAATCAGTCAGAAAGTTGATTCCGCTGGAGACCTTGAAATCACGTTTGGGACGATTAACGAATGACAGTGTTCATAAGGTGGGATCTCAAGAACCCCATGTTGAAAACAGGGTCAAAATTCAAAAATGGCTGAGATATCAAGAGAAGTTGAAAGCCCCATTGACAGAGATTATATGGTTTACCTTGATTCCTTCAGTTCGCGGTTCACCTTTGAAGAGTGCAGATGTGTCCGGTCCAAAGAAGATTGCAGCTGCTGACCTCTAGAGGTAAGTGTGGGGTATGGCTGGCAGTATAGCCTAGAGGTTAGAGGAATGAGGTGTGAGCAGAGCTTGATACATCTAGCAGACTAGACCTGAGTTTGATTCTCACAACCTCCACTGCGTACTATATGACTCTGAGCAAGTCCTTAACCAGCCAGTGCTCCCAGGTCACCCCTGAAAACAGGCACTTGTGCCTAGTGGGCCTACCCAGTTACCAAAGACAAGTAAAAAAAGTGGGGTGCGGAAGGTGGGTACACAGAGGGAGGGTCAGGGTGGTGGGGAAATGGCGAGATGACAAGGGACCATTTCTTTTTCAGTATTAAAAAATATGTTGGGTGACTGTTTTCTTTTCACGGTACATTATACATTTGGGGCACTGGGGTGGGCTACCCAGTACCCACACTGTCAAGATAGGGAGGCTACTGACAACACAGGGCTTGGGTACCCACTGTCGGCAAACATAAGGGGAAAAATGGCAATACTGCTGGGGAAACATATTGGGAATACTGAGAGTGGGCCCCAGTGTTCCACAGCAATAAATGGGGATTTATACACAACTGGGACAGGGAGTGGGCTACCCAGTGTCCCACACTGTCAGGGGAGGAGGGTTACTGCAACATGAGGATTGGGCACCCTGCTGTTGGCAAACCTTAGATCAAGTGAGGGTGATTAGGGGCCTGTTTTTGTTGGTCTGGGAGAAGATTTGTTTTGTTTTTGGAAGCTGCTGTTGTAAGACTTCCCTTTCACTCCACAAGCTGATCAGCTGTTTACTGACATGGGCTTCATGCAAATTAAAGGACCAAAGCCCTCTGATTGGAGTGGCTTTGGCCCTTTCAAGTGCATGACCGTTATCACCTAGCATAGAGTTGCATCAGGATCACACCGAGTGGTCATTGGTGCCAACTGTGGAGCCATTACAAGCTTAGCAGTTTTGTGCACTGCAATGGGCCTCAGCAGACACACCCAAACCTATATTGTAGCAATACGTTGGTTTGCACATGCATACAACCAACATAAAAGAAGCCATTCACTATGTTACAACAGGCCATTTTAAATGGCAACATTACAGATAGTGCATTCAAGTTTATATGCAAGAACCATCCAGTAACTCAAAATGTTACATCCTCCTAATGTTCATAAGAACACCAAGCACCAATCTGGCTGTCCAATATTGTTGGGCATAGGTTCATTATTGGGAGGATTGCAGCAATTTGTGGATTTTTCTGTAACAATGTGTCATTCGGTTATCATCATATACCTTAAGAACACTAGTGATGTGTTGAAAAGGTTGAAAACTTTCAGTGGAAAAGCACTTACCATTGGGTTGGGATTGATGTTGAGGCATTATATACCTCAATAAGACACAGGCAGGGCTCAGAGCATGCAGACATTTTCTACAGAATCACTCCAAGAAAGACAAAATACCTGTAGAATTTATCATTGAAGCTCTAGAATTCATAGTATAACACAATAATTCTGAATTTCAAAGCATTCTCTTCATCCAGGCGTAGAGGCGGCCATGTCTTATGCTAACATCCTCTTGGGGATGCGGGAGCAAGAACTTGTACTCAATCAAGAATCCAACCCTTACTCTAATAAAACAGAGCTTTGTTTCACTTTATAGATGATATCTGTGTGTGTGTGTGTGTGCATGCAAGCATATGTGATGGGAACCCTCAAGAGATCAGAAGATTGAGTCATTTAATCAATGGTTCAGTACCAGTGAGCTTTATCTTAGGATCACCCACAGCAAACCCAAACACTCTAAACTTTTAGATATCACACTGTCAAGTAATATACAGGGCGAGGAAAGCTGTGTGGAAACAAGATGCATCAGAAAGGAAAGTGTAACAAATTCTGTTCTACAAGCCCACAGCGTGTACCCTAAGGCACTGGAAGATTCAATACCTTATAGTTAATTTGTGAGACTGTGGTGCAGCTGCGGTTCAGCTGAAGCATTCAACGAGCGAGGCAGAAATGAGGAGCTTGAGAACCGTTTTGTTCAAAGAGGCTATGACAAACAACTGCTTGTTAAATCACGTGACAAGGCCAAAAACTTAGATAGACATGAACTACTGAACAGAACTAGTCAGAATTTAAAAACAAAAAAATGACTTTGGTCCTGCACCTTTTGTTATGGAATTTAAAGCAGAAGTACTAGATAAAAAAGTCTGATTTTTGCAGCAGTTTGTTCCTGTGCTCTGTTGAGCACTTACAGTAATTTTTCTTGTTTTCAGTACTATCACCCCATAATTTGGTCCATTTTCTTTGCTTTTGTTTACATTTCTCCCACCTGCCATATTGAACTGGAACCATCTGCTGCCAACTGCGCATGTGCATGACTCACAGTACTACACAGGGACAGTGGGAATTTGCAGTATGATGTCCCATAAAGTAAACAAAAGATGTGTGCGACATGAGGGGAGTTCAACTGCTAATTAGTCACCAGCCATATTTGCTGTGGATCCACAGCAATGGAAATACATTAAAAAACTAAAGATCACTAGAAAAAATATTTACAGATATGGACACTGGAACTATTGCTGCACGCCTGTTCAAAAAAACAGAATTTTGATAATCACTTCCCGATTATCCAGTACTGCTGTTTTAACAGCATGGCATGAAAAGTTTGAAACACTATCTGTAAAATATGGCCTATGCTATTAGAGACAGTAACATTGCCAAAGCAGTTGGCATCACACCCTGTATCACCTTCAGCAAACTCCCAGTATTCATAATACTTTGGTGAATAGCCAATTTGATTGTGAAACAGTGCAAATCTAAGAAATTGGCTTCCACAGAAACCAAGTGGGTTTTATAAATACCATAACTGCAAGATTAGCACATATGCAGTACCAAGTAAAACTTTCACCCATCCCCAAAATGGCAAAGTGGTTCAGATTAGGAGTTTATAACTTGTAACACAATTTTGTTATATACAATCTCTGGTGTTCTTATAATTAAGTCTATGTAGGGAGAACCATATTAATTTGATGATTAAAATTGAGGTATATTTGCTATATTATGAATAAAGTCTTGATAACCTAGTGGAATCCAGTTTGCAGAAAACACATCACCACAGCACCACAAGGAATCACTTGGGAGAAAGAGAACTATCTGGGCTTACATCATCAGCCTGCTGTTTATCTGACTTTGACTCAGCAAGTGGGCTGCTGTTATACAAAAGCAGACAAGGCAGGCGGACTGGCCCTTGGGTGCATGGGTTCCTAAATGCACCCTGGCCCATCAGCAGTATGGGCTGTGCTGCAGGCTCTGTGTGTCATTATTTTTTTATGTGCTTTCCAGTTCCTTGCCTTGCCATGAGTTACTCAGTGTTTTTTTTTTTTTTTGGGGAGAGAGAGGGTCTTGCTAGCACAACCATCATTCATACACAATAGGAAGCTTTCTCTTAAGCTGCTCTGCCCACTTGCTGCCTGTGCAAGTTGGTATGTTAGTGTCAAATGCCATTTCTGCAGCGCAACATCAAGGAGAGCAGGCATCACATGAACAGCAGTAGTAACTGTGTCGGTCACCAAACAGTCAGTGGTGAGTTGTTCAATTAGGCGGTGACCGAACAGCAGTGCAGCATGGACCTGGTGGTCTTGGACAAGAGATGTCATTTAATCTGATTCCCACCGCTGCAAAAAAAATTACCAGCGGAGAAGACTGAGAGGCTGGTGACCAGCTGAGTGGCTTATCAGAGGATGGCCAACAGACTGCGGAGCAGAGGAGATAACACATTGTAAGCGTACTGACTGGTCATCTTTATGGGAGTATTCATCTCTCTCTCTCAGTCATCAGCAGAGGTGTAGAGAGTGAGTTATTATGCTGTAATAGCCATTGAAAACTTTTCATCTAGCTACCTAACTTGTTCTGAAATGCCTATATGATTCAGGTTTTTGTGCATTGTATTTCTCCTCTGTTTACTCTAGGCTTTCTCTTATTCACCATTCCATCTGCCTCGAGGTCATATCCTGCAGCATTTACCTCCCAATTCAACCTTTGCTATGATCACCCATAATTCAAATCAGCCACAAGACCCAAAAACTGTTCAGTAAATGAAATTTACTGCACCAAAATGTGAGATTATTGTTCTTATTGGTCACAGCTTTCTCATCCATGTTAGTCAGATACAAAAGATTTAAAATTCCTATGGTAGTGCTCATTCTTTTATTTATTTATTTAAAATTTGGTAACTGGGAAAGGCACACTGAGCTGAGGCACTTTTCCAGGTGCGACCAGTGACAGGGAGAACAAGAAAACAACAACAAAGGGTTAGATACAGTAATATACAATATACACATATTGTCATCTTGTAAAATTGATTTCATGGACAATTTTACATGAGAAAAAAAGAAATAATGAGAGGCAGCAAGGCAGGCAGGAGTTTAGTTGGGAATTAGGTCAGTGGACAGCAGCAAGATGCAACGGGATGGTCTGAGAAAGTGCTTAAGTGCAGGAAAAGTGGGGGAGGCAGATTTGGAGGGAGGTAATTCCAGAGGGAAGGAGTCTGAAACAGAAAGCAAGTGTCCCAGCAGAGGTGTGGGCATGTGGGAAGGTGAAGGAGTGGAGATAATTTGTGCGTGTGGGGAAGGGAGTAGCTGGAGCTAGGAGGAGGGAGGAGAGGTAGTACAGAAGTATGATTCTTTAACTGCATTAGCACAAGTGAAAGACCTCCCTTCATGTAGTGGTTAATTTGTACCAACACACTGATGAAATATTCAACAGATTATAGCTGTCTTTGGATGCAAAGGCAGAGAACTGCAAATGTGCATGACAGCTAAGTCTCTAATCACAGGAAGGAGGCTGCTTTCTGGAAGCCGAGTGACTGGTCAGTGAGATGGGTCCAGATAATTATTTATCACTACTAAGGAAGGGCAGGTCTGGGCTTGACCTGGGCTTGGGCAATGAGCGAGAGAGCTGAGTGGGCTGGCAGACAGTTGCAGACATTCATTAGATTTAGATCTGGTGAGGTCAGCTGTGAGTCAGCCAGCAGAGCACATTGTCAGTGAGATGGTAAGTCAAAATGATTAGAGCAGCAGAGCTGCTTTTTAGTAGCTCCCTTTCCCTGCCTGGCTTTGTATGTGCAGTTGTCACTGAAGGTAAAGTGCCTACATGTATTTCACTACAGTTGCCCCCAAACAGTTGTAATCAGGGCAGGCTGCCTGATTTGTCAGCATCCTCCCACCAAACAGTAGCAATCAGCAGCAGGTCCGTCAGCGCCCCCAACACAGCCATGATCAGCGCAGCTCCTTCATTGTCCACCAACAAACAGCCTTAATCAGTGGCAGCTCCTACAGTGTCCTCCTAACAGCCACAATGAGTGTCCAGTCCTTCAGCCCCTTTCTTACCTTACCCCACCAAACAGAGCTGCAATTGATGGCAGACCTTTCCTTACCCCAACAAATCCAGTTGTGATCAATGGCAGATCCTCCAGCCCCTCAACACATTTGTAATCATGGCAGCTTCTCCAGTACCACAGCCTCCTCAAAGTCATTCTCAATTGCAGCAGCTCTTCTAGCCCCTTCCCCATGGAAACAGAGCCATGGTAGCTCTCTCTGGTGGACATACAAAACTTTCTGTAAATTAACTTGAAAGAAATTGGTTGTGCCTGCATTGATTTATCATGCAGGGCAAATATGCAAGACTCATTCATACTTAGAGCAGCATCAGCTACAAGTGTGTTATTGTGTATGTGGGAGGGGCGAGGAAGGACAAACAAAATACTGGTGGAGAAAGAAAATTCTAACAAGAGTTTTAGTAATCTGACAACAGGTTTGTACTGTCTGGTTTGCTGTTCACCTATCTATTACATAGATTACATAGATCATACAGAGCATAAAGACAATTTGTCCGTGAGCTCGTGAGTCATGCTTACTTATACCCATTTATATTTTTCTAAAAGGTATTTGTCCAGCTGTGTTTTAAATATTTGCATTGTACTACTCTCCACAATCTCTCTTGGCAAGCTGTTCCACACTTCTGTCACTCTATTATTTAACCAATATTTCCTTCTGTTTGTATTATATCTATCCTTAAGTAATTGAAAACTGTGAGACCTAGTATCATATGTTTGGTCCCTTTAATCAGACCCAGGAGATCCACATATTAGCATTAGTCAATGCCCTATAAATCAAACACATATCACCCGCAATCTACGATACTCTAATGGATATAATTTTAAACAAAGTAGTCTCTGTTTATAATTCATACCCTCTGTCCCCTTGATGCTCTTTGTCACTCTCCTCTGGACCCTCTCTACCATCTCAACATCACCCCTCTTGTATAGGCGCAAAACTGGACACAATACTCCACATGGGAATGCACCAGTGCACTATACAATGGCATCACAACCAGCCTGTCCCTACTTTTAATATATCTTGCTATGCAATTTGCTATGCCACTAGCTTTTGATCACTGTATTGCATTGAAGCCTAAAGCTAAAATCCTGGTTTACCATAATCCCCAGATCTTTTTCTTCACAGACTACCTTCAACATGGACACTCCCAGAGTATACTGAAATCTGTTATTATTTTTCCCAAAATGCATAACATTGCACTTATCAATACTAAATATTGATTGCTTCTGGGTAGCCACTTGACCAATCTATTTAATGCCATTTGAAGAACTACCTGTTCCTCCAAATTATTCACTGTACACCCAATTCTGGTGTCATCTGCAAATTTAGACATCCAGACAACTGATTCTACTTGCATCGATGAAATGTACAAATTAAACAAACATGGTCCCATTTCTGAGCCCTGAGGAACACCACTGGTCACCCCAACATGACCAGAATTCTCCTTCAATACAAACCCTCTGTCTTCTTCCAGTAAGCCAGTCCCCCACTCATGTTTGTAACCAAGATGGTGAGCCAATCTCATTAAGTGATTCTACAAGCTGCCTGTGTGGGACCTTATTGAAAGCTTTGCAAAATCCAGAAAACCACATCCACTGATCCACCCATATCTATGGCCTTACCAACTTTGTTATAGAATTCCAGCAAGTTAGTCTGACACCTGATCTACCTTTAGTAAATCCATGTTGAGTCCTATCTATCTTGCCTGTGCTGTCGATAAACTCAACTATATAATCTTTGATTATGCCCTCTAAGATCTTTCCAACACGGAGGTCAAACTAATTGGCCTATAATTTGAAACCTCCTGTCTACTACCTTTTTATGTATGGGTATAATCACAGCTTGTCTCCAGGCCTCAGGTACCTCACCTGTGTCGATGCTTTCCTGATACAAGTATATTATGGGTCCCACTAAAAATACTGCAATTTCTTTTATCACCCTTGGGTGGATCCCATCTGGTCCTTGTGCCTTATTCTGATTTAGCTTCTTAAGCTTAGTCAGGACTTCTACGGGATCTATTCAGAAGTGGTCCCCCTGTTTACCATCTCACTGTCTGCAGGAGTCTAAGAATTTTATTATAAACTGATGAAAAGTTTACATTATATTCCTCTGCAAGAGCCTTATTATCAATTATAAGGCTATCATCCTGAGTTTTTAGTGGTCCTATAGTAGTAATTTTCCTTTTTACTATTGATGTATGCATAAAAGGTTTATAGTTGTCCCAACCTTTGATGCTTTTACATACTCATAATCACTTTTTGCTCTTGCTATATTTTTGCAGTTTTAAGATTATTCCTATATACATCCCATCCTTCCTTGGTATTAATTTTTTGCTATATGACAGGTTTCGTTTTGGTTTTGATCAAACTTTTAACTGTTTTGTTCATCCAAGGTGCGGATAGATTTCTTTCCTTGTTATATTTGTTTCTGATAGGTACATATCTAGTGATTAATCCATTTATCTTATCCGTCAATGAATCCCACATGTGTGCTGCTGTCTGATTCTGAAAATCTTTTGCCATTCCCATGTGGCCAAATTCTGACCCATCTGTATAAAATTAGCAGCATTATATCTGTGTATTATATTGAGTGAGTAAAATAGTTTTCTTCAACCGCAAAGACAAGTCATTGCTATTTTATTAGTCTCACTGCCAAGGGATAAAACTATACATAGATACATACATAGATACATAGACAGTGTCATATATAAAGACATAGTCAACAAAATAAGCAGAGCAGTAGCATTAAAATTATGTGTCCTGTATAGGCAATGTCATGGCATAACATGGACTCCCAAATGGTGCAGGATTAAAACAGGGTCAGATTATGGTGAATGGCAAAATCAACAAACTCTGTTTGAATCATAGAATCATAGAAGCTTTATGGCAATAAAGGACCATACTAGCCCATCTAGTCTGCCTTTTTTTCCCTTCCCTACTCACCCCTCCTGCCAGCCCTCCAATACTATCTTTCTAAATATACCAGCTCTGGAGGGAGGGCCAACATCTTGGAAGAGGGTACAGTGAGTTTGCTGATTTTGGCACTTGCCATAATCTGCACTGTTTAACCCTGCACCTTTTTGGGAGTCGCTGTTTTGATAATATATGTGTATAAGCCAGGGTCACATTACTATATGATGTCTTCTTATCCAAATGTTAATTGATGAACTCTCCATTTTGTGGTCAGGATTTATCTGGGAAGCATGATTGTTGTTGCTATGGCCTGGGCTGTCAATCACTCTGCAGATATGTCACTTGACATGAAGTCATCATTGTCAACCTAGTAACAGAAGTTTTTAAAGTGTAATGAATATAAACTTTGTCATTGCACCAGTGCAGAGGAAGTTGGTAAGACTTAGACTCTTTTGGAGTTAAGTGGGCTGCCATGGAGAAATCAGGAGGGGTTGCATGGGTTGCATGGACTGGCACTACAGGGAACCCTGTCATGAGCAGAGTCCTCAGTTCTTCATTCTCATTGCTTTTGGTGCTCTGATCTCTGAGCTCCTGACCCCAGTGGTCCTGCCCTCCTGCACTGCTCTAAATATGGGGTTTTGCTGGTGCAGCACATAGTTACTATGCACTCCGCTGACACATCCCCAGACTGAAAATGGCCCACAGGATAGCATCATTTCTCCTGTGGGTCAGCCATCCTAACTTACTAATGAGCCAACTGGACATGATAGGCACTATGGGCCATATGATGCTCATTATGGGCTAATTAGCATACATGCAGTCCCTGGATTGCCCATCCTGTACCTGTATGTAATATTTATGGTGGTCTAGTAGTCCCTGGATCACCTGTCTGCTAGTAGTTGCATTGTTCCCTGGTGGTCTGGTGAACCCTCGTGCATGAAAAGGCATCCAAACCATCTCCTGACCTGCCTGCTCAGAATTCTCATTCCTGCATCTGCTGTCACCCCAGACACGTAAGCGAATCACAACAATAGTGACTGTGACCAGCACAGCCCTCTGCTCATCACCTCAGCCATCTGCCATCCTGACTGTCCATGAGAAATCGCGGGTACTGTAGAAATAACTGTTTCTACAGTACTCTCAATAGCGCGGTGATTGACAGCAGCTGGCCAAGGTGTTGAGCTGAGTGTTGTGCCAGTCACCATCACATTCTCTATAGTTCATCTTAGGTATTCTGACTGGAACAAGGGAATGTGTGGGAGGAGGGCCTTCAGTGGGGGGGCTCGGATGCCCTTTTGAGACTCCACAAGACCACCAGGCAGGATGGATCAGGTGGCCATGACCTGTCCTCCTCCACCCTGAGCCTATGATGACTCAGCCAGGCTGCCCATGAGTCAAGAACTTCACAGTTCACTGTGCTCCTGTTTCTTTGCTGTTCTGTGTATAGTATGTTCACAACCACCCACTCACCTTTGTCCAACTCTACTTTTATAACTGAGGTTAACTGGTGACAGGTGGAGCCTTGGGGAGGCAGGGAAGCAGGCTGGGCATGGGAGCACATTAGCCAAGTGATCAATTAGTGTATCCAAATTGGGGTATAATTTCAGCTGATTTAGTACATATCCAGTTATTTTATTTGCACTATTCTGCAGTACTAACCAATTTATGGGATTGGGTATATCATTATTGTGTCAAAGGCTCAGCTAATTTGCTTACAGAGTTTGACAGCACTAGAAATTTGTTCAAACTGAAAATACCTGTGCTACCTGCATTACCCAACTGTGGGACAAGAGCAGGATGTACTAAACAAGGAAAACAGGTAGGATGGAGGGACCTAAAACTGGGGCAGGCAGCAGTCATGGGGAGAGGCAGAGAGGTGGTGGGTAATTGGTGGCAGCAGTACAAGACAGGATGCAGGGAAGGTGGTAGCTGCAATGGCTGTGGGGCAGCCATCTTCTTGGGGATTGTGTGGAGAGTAGGGATGTATGGTGTTCAGACAGCTTAGGCAACTTAGGGAGGAGGTTGTATGGCTGAGAAGGGAGCTGAGTAGATTGGTGGGTGGGGTTGGGGGAGCATCTGGGGCCAAGAGGCCAGGAGGCTCTCCTGACATCACAGCTGGTGAACAGAGGGTAAAACAAGGAGGAAGGCTAAAGTGGGCAGAGTCAACATCTACTTAGGAGCCAATGGGATCAGAGTCAGATAAGTGGAGGGTGATTAGAAGAGAGAGAACAACATCAGCTACAGAGCAGGAATGAAGTCACAGGGTGGGGCATCAGGGGAGCACAGGATAAGGAAAAACAGTCTAGGAACAGGTTCTCAGTGCTGGCTAACCCAGAGGGTCCTGTGGGGAGTCATAGAAGTTAAGGGAAAGGGTAGTAGTAGTAGAGGCAGGGGAATAGCAGGGTGGCAGGAAGCAAGGTCAGTGCACAATAGGGTAGCATTGGTGGGGTGTTAAGGCAGAATAAGAGATAGCAGATTCAAATGGGGTGAGGAGGAGCAGGTAGGGGATGGTATGGGAGAAGTTAATCCAGGCAGGAGTAGTAGGGGTGGGGAGGGATGAAGTAAAAGGTAAAGCAGGGATCAGTGAGGCAAAGGGGTGTAGGCAAGGAAAGAGGTGAAGGAAATTGGGACTGTGAGCAGAAGAATGGGAAGGACCAAGGAGGAGAGCAGGAACAAGAAGGGGGTCATCACTGCAAGGGACTCGTTACTGAAAAGTGTAAGATGGGGTGGTAGGGGTGCCAGGAAAAGCCACGTATGAAGGAATGTATGCAAGGCATGATGGGAGGAAGAGTGGGGCAGTTTATTACTAAGTGTGTGGGAAGGGATAGGGAGAAACCTCACATTGTGGTGCACCTGGGTACAAATGACCTAGAGGGGAGTAGGGTTGAAGAGGTACAGGAGAGGTTCAGAGAAGTGGGAAGGATTTTCAACAAGGAAGAACTTTAGTTGCTTCCTCTGAGATTCTCCCAGTACCTAGAGCAAGTACGCCCAGAAAACAAAGAATAATGGAGTTCAATGAATGGCTGGGGGAAAGGTGTGAGACCATGTGATACAGACTGGTGGAGGGAGGTAGGACTTGGGAGAAAAAGGATATCTGTGCTCCAGATAGGCTGCATTTGAGTAAGGAAGGCTCAGGAGTCCGAAGCAAAAAGCTGGGGAGTACATAGCATCCAGAATTAATTTAAACTAAGTAAAGAGAGTGAAGGGTTGTGTGATAGACAGTGCCTCCAGGCAAGGGATCCATTAGGCCTCCCTCCCAATAATCAAAAAGAGAAGGAGGGAATTCAAAAGGGGAGGTATCTATGTCAAAACTGTGCTGGTTGAGCAGGGAGTTAGTAGACTGGTGAGGGAGAAAATAGCTGCCTTTAGAAGCTTATAAGAGATCCAAAAGAGGAGGACAGGGCAAAGTATGTGAGGAACTCCAGAGAGGTGAGTAGAGCATTGAGGGCAGCCAAGGCTTCAAGGAGCTAAAGCTGACACAAGGGAACAGAGAAGGGAAAATAGTTTCTTCAGGTACATAAGGGAGAAGAGAATCTGTAAATATCAGATTGTCAGGATCAAGAAAGATGGAGAGTAGACAGAAAAGTGTGGAGCAGGCAGAAGCACTCAAGGAGTATCTGTGTTCAGTGTTTACCAGGAGAGGGATGGCAAGGCAAGGCATTTTTTTTGATGGCTCCCAATCCCTGAGGCTCTGGGTGCCTTACATAAAAGCAGGTAGGGAAAGACAAATAAAAACACACATTTGCGAAACAATACATAAATATTTAAACAATAAATATAATGCAATCAAACAGATAAAACTCCATTTTTGTTATAAGTTCCTAGCTCATGGACAAAGTGGTGCTACAGGAACCACATAAACTATTTTGTCATAAGTTTCTAGCACACACTAAGCCAAAGTAGGACACCACACTAAAAAGTATTTTGAATTATATTTGAATATAGACAACCATCACCACGCCTTGATATGTTTCGGAGTGAAACTCCTTTCTCAAGGCTGAGTTCTATTGCATACAACACCACATACTGTATATAGTAAATTAATTACCTACATATTTAACACTTCCTAATATGTTAATAAAAGCAGCTTTTTAATATATTGCTTAAAATGAGGTTGATGAAAAGACTCAATTGTTCTATGCCAAGACATTGAATAAATAAAATCAATAGCAGCCATCACAAAGCACCCTGAATAGTTTATATCTACAATAACCTCTAAAAACACCATTTCTGTTTTTATTTATCTAATTAGGTGCCAGTGATATGTGCATAAAGATTCAACTAACCATTAATGTATACAAAATCTCGGGAACCTGCATCAAAAGGATTAGAAAGGGAGGGGCAGTAGTTGGAAAGAATAGCTATCAATTCCACATAAACAAGCAGGAACAAATCATATAGCAATAGATATTAGTTATATTCTCTAAAATAATGATAATTAGTTACAAAAACAAAAGAAAACTACTAAAGTTGCAAAGAGATGGGGCTTATGTAATAACATTCATTCACATTTAAAACTATTAAATTTAAATGCAAAGAGTCAGAATTCTCATTTTTATTATTTATGTCTTATCTTAAGGTACAGGTGAATACCTAGCTGGGTATTCAAACCAGGTTTTCATTTGCTTTTAGTGTCAGAATCCAGAAATGTCTCTAATGGATAACACATTATCAAAGTCACCCCTTGGGGTTACAATTTACTTTGTCTATTGTGATAAAATTAAAAGACTGTTGATTGACGTCCAGAGTTTCTACTGTATGTAATACTGTAGCATATGTTATGTCTTGTTTATTTATAGCCATCACATGTTCCACTATGTGTTCTTTAAATTTTCTTTTAGTTTTACCTACAGAAGAAGCCACATCAACAAATTGCTAAATATATAATCCCTTCAGTGTCACAAGTAATGCACTGTTGTATCTCATATAAATTAAAAGTATTCATTGTAGAGAAAAGCTTTTTCTATTCTGTGTGTTTACAATTTATACATCACTTGCATCTGAAACAACCTGTTGGTTTTCTAACCAAGTTTTCATGCCCTTATCAATAAAATGATTGTGTGTGAGTAGGTCTTTTAAGATAGATGCTCTTCTATAGCACATTCTGAACTGATTCTGACAACGATCTCTTAATTTTGGTTCTGCTAATAAAACATTCCTGTGACATTTTAAAATAGTATCCAACTCTTTTGCCTGTGCTGAAAAGGTCATCGTGTAATTAAACCTATCACTCACATTCTGATTTGTTGTTTTATCTTTAAAAGCTCATCCCTTTCTGTAAGTGATGCCACACTTATTGCTTGTGCTATCTTTTGTGTATTGTATACTCTTGCTATTAATCTGGCTGTCAAATCATCTGCTCCTTCTACAAAGAAGGCTCTGATGAGCAGTTTCTTCCTTCTCTTAAAATTGTCCCAGTGGGATATTTTGCACCACATGGAATGGGTGGCAACTATTTGCCAGTAATACCCGTATTGCCATCTGTAGGTTTTCTGAAGACTACTATGTACACATCCCATCTCATCTTTAGAAATAAGCAAATCCAAATAAGTTACTCCATTTTTACTATATTGGTATGTCAATTTAAGATGAGGAGTGGTGTGTGTAAATAGGCAACAAAATCTTTAACAATTTCTATATTTCCATTCCAAACAAGAAAAATGTTGTCTATGTGGCGTTTCCAAATTGATAGATGTTGTTTAAAATTATTATTCTGGTCATAATTAAACAATTCTTCCCAGTGTCCAACAAACAGGTTTGCTATGGAGGGGCACATGTCACCCCCATAGCAGTACCCACTAGTTTGTAAGAAAAGATCTCTATCAAACAAGAAAACATTCTGTGTTAGGACAAACTCTAACATTTTAACAAAAATCAATATGTGAAAATTCCTGTCCATCCTTTTTATGTAAGAAATGTGTGGCAGCATCTAAAGCCCCCTCAGGGGATATTTATACTCAAGGCTTCAGTGTCCATAGTGATTAGCCAAGAGTCTGTTGTTATGTGCAATTCAGGTAAAAGATTTGTAGCTCTTTCATATCTTTTAAGAAAGAAGGCAAGTCAGCAACCAGGGTTTTAAAAAATAGTCTGTGTATTTGAAAGCAGTTCTGTGATGGAACCCATATCATTGACTATTGGTCTGCCAGAGGTCCACAGGGTTATTATGCACTTTGTAATTTGTTGTCCATTAGAGAAAATTTGTGGATTCTGACACTAAAAAGCAAATGAAAAACCTGGTTTGAATACCCAGCTAGGTATTCACCTGTACCTTAAGATAAGACATAAATAATAAAAATGAGAATTCTGACTCTTAGCATTTAAATTTAGTAGTTTTGATTGTGAATGAAATTTTATTACATAAACCCTATCTCTTTGTAACTTTAGTAGTTTTCTTGTTTTGTAGCTTAATGATCATTACTTTAGAGAATATAACTAACATCTATTGCTATATGATTTGTTCCTGCTTGTTTATGTGGAATTGATACTGTATATATTCTTTCCAACTACTCCCCCCTTTTTCTAATCCTTTTAATGCAGGTTCGAGATTTTGTATAAATTAATGGTTAGTTTAATCCTTATGCAACATATCATTGGCACCTTCAATTAAATAAAAAACAGAAATGGTGTTTTAGAGGTTATTGTAAATATAAACTATTCAGGGTGCTTTGTGATGGCTGCTAGTCATCTTATTTATTCAATGTCTTGGCATAGAACAATTGAGTTTTTCATCATCCTTATTTTAAGCAATATATTAAAAGCTGCTTTTTAACATATTAGGAAGTGTTAAATATGTAGGTAATTAATTTACTATTTATGTGGTGTTGTATGCAATAGAACTCAACCTTTGAAAGAGTTTCACTCTGAAACATGTCAGGTGTGGTGATGGTTGTTTATATTAAAATAAAATTCAAAATACTTTTTAGTGTGGTGTCCTACTTTTGGCTTAGTGTGTCTAGGAACTTATGACAAAAATAGTTTATGTGGTTCCTGTAGCACCACTTTGTCCATGTGCGCCTCCTCAATAAGCAGATAAAACTCCAATTAGATTAGCTCCATTAACTTAGCTCTGGTCAGGATCAAACATCAATGGGAAGAGCAAAGAAAACAAATGAGCCTTTAGACCACTCTTAAATAACTTCGACCATTGGGGCCTCCACATGCCAGCTGGAAAACAGTTCCACAGGGCCAGACAGGCAACTTCAAACACCCCATCACCTGATGTTTTTTAAACTAGCCCTGGGAAATGCTAGGAGGCCCCTAGTCGAAAAACAGAGGGAATGGGTAGAGGTGGCTGGTGTTAGGAGATCAGTTAGATAGCCCAGGCCCAACCTTATAGGGCCTTAAAAGTGAACAAGCCCACCCTGAAGATGATCCTTCACCTGACAACAGCCAGTGCAGGTCCCACTGGACTGGGGTCACATGACTGGACCTAGACAGATGATTCTTAAAGAGTGGTTGGTGATCTTTCTGGAGGAGAATGGTCTCCAGGACAATAGACAACATGGGTTTGTCTCAGGCACATCCTGCCAGACAAACCTGGTTGACTTTCTGACTGGGTGACGAGAGCACTCACTAGTGGTCATATGATGGATGTTGTGAATGGATGTACCACACACATTAGTTTTCTAAACTTGCTCAGTAAACCAACTGTGCTAGTGGAAAACTGTAACAACTGTGTGCCTTATCCATTTGAATCCATAATCTGTCATACATATATAACTGTAGCCCTCTCTTCCTGTGTCTAGGGGTACAGATGGAATAGAAGTCCCTGGGGAAGGGGTGCCCACAGCTGCAGAAACACTTCCAGTGGTCATGTTACCCAGGCCCAGATGTCACACACAGGGTCCCTTTTCTTCGCTGGAGCTGAATGAAAACAACAGGTTACTTCATATTAAACAGTTCCTTTCAATGACAGAATGTCCACTTGGAACTCGAAGAAACAACAGGGATCCCAAATTCATTAAACATATTTACACATAGCTCTGGGCAGCATCATTTAATTTGTAGGGGAACACATTCAGGTTTCACATGAGCAGTATGACCATAATAGCAGCTTTTACCTGGACCAAGGATGTCGCACTGTCTTTAGGGCAGCATTAACTCAGGACTGCTATGGTCACAAAAGTTTGAAGGCAGCACAAGTCCCAAAACAGTTCACAGTGCCTAAGAGCCCATTATTCTTCACAGGCACCGCATTCTCAATGATACCCATATCTGTCTCTCTCTCTCTCTACACTGGCTCAGCAGGTTCCCTTGAAACATGCAATCCTAGTGGCTTGGGATTTGTGGGTTCCTCGTTGACCCTGCATCCTTTCCCAGAACTGGCAGCACTGTCCCGAAATTGAGAAGGGGACACATCCCGTGGAGCTCCAAGACAAATCTCTCTGGACACTACACTCCCTGCCATATTCTTGCTCACTGGATCCCTATATGAATAGAAACAGGCTGCCAGGGCACTCTGCGACTTGTGACTGCTGGCTCCCTCTCTATTTTTTGCTGCGTCCAAGATACTGTGCAACTTGTTGCTACTGGCTGCCACTTCTTTCTCTGTATGCCCCAAAGTGCCACCTGCTAGGGGCCAGAGTGTGCAATCTCCCTCCAGGTCTCAACTCACTGTCACACCCTCATTGCTCATTCCTCTGACTGGAACTCCCTTCCCACCTAAACTGCTGGGCTTTATCCCCCATGCACCTGTGGTGATCTCTCAATCTGCAGGAGGGCTCCACTGGTGTGCTAAGAAGTCGGACCCTTTTTCCCACAGGGCCAAATTAGGCCACAAAATCCCGGGAGGGGCGAATGGACTAGTAATCTCTCAAAGGGGGTTACATAAACATCGAAACTGATGGCAGATAATGACTGCTGGGCCCATCTAGTCTGCCCATTTTCATTTATGATCACTTTGCTGTAGACCCAACTTGCCCTACAGCACTGTCTCTTCCCTTCCACTCCTTACTTCCTCCTAAGATTCCTTTGTACTTGTCCAAGGCATTTCTGAAACCCACCACTGGATTCACCCCACTGCCTCCATGCAAGGCTGTTCCAGGAATGCACCACCCTTTCTGTGAAGAACTACTTCCTCACATCTCTTCTGAATCGATCTCCTTCTAGCTCCATATCATGACCCCTTGTTCTCGGCACCTTTTTCTTTGAAACATATCTCCCTTCTGTACCTTATTAACTTCAAGAGGTATTTAGAGGTCTTCATAACATCCCACTCTCCTCCTCTTCCAGGGTGTACATACTGAACTCTTTCAGCTCTCTTTTCATAGGGCTTTGGTGCAGACCTTGCACTATTTTAGCAGCCCTCATCTCTCTTCTTGAAGCTTTCTCCTTTTTCCAATTGTTCCCCTTCCACATTTTCTCCTTTGACTGCTCCTTTCCCCTTCTTCCTTTGTTAACCTTGCTTCCTTGAATAACTTGCATCCTAGTGGGACTCTCTCCTTGGGATCTCCCTACTCTCTATCTCAGCTTGTAGTGGCCCACTTTCTGCCTCCCTATTTCTTCCATCACCCCTTTGGCTACTTTAAATGTCTATCAAAGTAACATTTGAATCATCCACTGAGGACTGTGGTTGCCTCCTGGATGAAAGCAGGCCATCACTTTGGTATATATTCTTATCCTTTAGCTTGGCCCACAGTCCCCAATGTAGGCATATCTCTCTCTCTGCACTATTCCTTCTACCATTACTTGAAGGCCTTGGTGTGGAGCTCCTCTGCTTCCACATATGGTACAAAATGCAATTGACACTCACATTTAAACACATGAGAAACACAGGATCAACCAGACAAATGCTCTACCTTTAACAAGAATGACATTTACACATGGAGCTGACTATGGCAATTCATCTTTACATTTAAGGCCATGAAACACCCTTATTAAGTTAATATATTAGCAGCTGCAGTGTCTCTGACCAGAACTTGTTAGCCTATGCTGCCTGCCAGACCTGTATTTTCGTTGTAATCGAGGAAACAGGCAATGGATGATCTAGGACAGGAATTCTTGTCTGTTGGGGTGGGTTCCTACTGGGCCATTTCCATGTCTAATTCTAAGCCCTGAGCAAGTCTAGGAGCTCCTAGATGAGTGATTCAAAGAATGTGATAATATCTCCATTGTCAGTACCCTCCAGGAGTCCATAGACTCTAATATTGTTTCTGTGTGATCAGAGCTAAATCGTCTCTCTTGGCCATCATATGTAGCTGACACCACTTATTGGGATGCCTCCATGGGTTTCCAAACATCCTTATTAATTGAGTGTCCTATTTAAAAAGAGTAAGTTTTTTTGCATGGTTTGGTGGTCTAGTCAAGATCAACACTGATACACTCACTAGAACTGGCGGTGATCCACATAATTCACATATGTATGCTTTTATTATTTATTCTTAAATGACAACTTTTCTTAAAGATGACAGATTTAAAGAAAATACAGTATTTATAATAAAGTACTACTTACTGTGTCAGCCTTCAATCATGGCATTCCTAGCGCACAACTGGTGATCACAGTACTGTACAGTAGTAGTTTCATGGTCAGCAAGCTCTGGCCACTAACCAAACATGCAGATTGATGGTTTTCAGATCTGCTATTCTCCAGTTCATCAATCATTACCAGACCACCTGAACTAGCCTCTGCCCCTTGCCAGATCCGAGTTCCTTCTCACCTTACCACAGCACCAGCCATTTGGCCAGCAGTTCAGTTTGTCTCTTGCTGTCTCCCCCATCCTTGCCAGTCAAGTTGATCCCTTCCCAGTGTCCCAGCAGCCAGCAGCACACTGAAATATGGAACCAGGAGGAGGAAGACTGGAAATGAGTCTACTCTCCTCTCCTGATAAGTCACTGACAGCGATGAATGATTATTTATTATCATTATTTCATAAGAGTCCCAGGTGGTGGTGGTCATTGTAGATCAGGATGTAGGATGTGAGAACAGGGCAGATTGGGATGGAATTGTACTCAGCAGTCGGTACTGAGAAATTTGTTGCAGTCACAGATCTATGTGTTCCACTCAGGGGCAAATGAAGTATCAATTTTGGCCATCCATTTCCATCTTGATTGAAATTTAAAAAAATTGATGGGCATCTTAACAGGGGTCCCAGTGCCAGGGTCAGCCTCCCTCCATGCACACCTCTGGTTATTACTTAATTAGATAATGCTTAATCAAGTTTCTTAGAAGCATAACTGTTAGTATTGTTAGTATGTAGAGATTTTTGGTGTAATTTTAATTGCATGTATGCATTTGATACTATTTTACTTCCTGTAAAATAACTGCTTTTGTCAGAACCATGTAACTATTTAAATGAGATGATGCCTCTCCTTAATCACACCCCGATGAATACTTGAGCTAGAGTCAAAGTGCTGGAGCTAGGGCTATCTACAAGAACAGGATTAAACTTGGCAGCAGGAGATGTTATTTTGTGCATCCTTTTCCTTAAAGCTTTTAATGCTCGTATACTGTTCAGATAGCTGTTGGGATTGTTCTTGTGAAGCGCAGGTAGCACCATAATAAAGTACACAGCACTAGTACATGTGTTTATTAACTGTCAAAGTTTGATTGATGGCCAGAAATGACATAATGCCCTGCCCCTTCTAGGTTTCGGAAATGAAGAAATGTTCCCACCCCTTCTGCTTCCTGTATGCACCAGAAATGATGCAATGTTCTACCCCCTCATGTGCAGAGGATATGACGCAGCACTTCCACCCACTTTCCACTCCCATGTGCACCAGATATGATGCTGCCCCTCCATATTGTGATGCTGCTATGGGTGGAGTGAACGTTGGTTTGTCTAGGCTTGCTCAGGACATGTGAGAAGAGATATGCTAATAAAAGCATGTACCACTGTGCCTCCGTAGTATATCTTTTAATGTGTTGCTCCTGTGTGTGTGGATTGCCTGAGGAAAACAGCAAAATGGATGAACCTAGCCAATGTTGTTGTGCACTATCTGCTAGTGCCACACCAGAGGATTCTGTTATGACTGAATTGATTGAATCACTAATGAGACATGGTTTGTCAGATAATCATGAGTGTGTTAATATAGATGAACAATGGGAAGAACCAGGTCAGATTATTTTAGAATTACCAGATGTTGAGGTCACGTGATGGCAGCTTGAGAAGCAGCAGCGCCTCCATTGCTCCACACCTTGGCTACACATTTCAGCCTTCTCGTTCAGCTTTTACAGTCAATAGCAAGCTAAATACTACATGACCTGAATTCCCAAAGTCCCTGGAGTTTAGTAGGACTGTCCGTGATGGAGATCTACATGAAGAAAGCCCCACCATGACATTCTCCTTCGCCAACCCGGAGAAAGACAAGGTCACAAATGCCCAAGCACCAACCTCCAGGTGGGCGAGTAAAGCCTCTGCTGCAATGGGCGCCTCTCAGAAGAGAGATTCTTATAAATAATGTAGCTCTTACACAATAAAATAACTGAAATCTCAGTCGACCTGCAGCAAATTAAGTCCTCAGTTCAATCTTTAAATACCGTGTGGGAGATTCAGAAGCCAGGTTGACTTCCTTGGAGAAAAGCAAGATAAGAATGAGCTATCAGTGACTCAGTTCTGTCGGAGTCTTAAGAAGCTTGAAAAAAATTGAGGACTTGGAGAGTAGACGTAGGAGAAACAATCTCCTTGTTATTGGCATACCTGAAAGGTGGAAGGAACAACTCCCATACTTTTCCTTCAGAAGCTGTGTGAAAGGATCGCAGGACCATCACTGAATGGAACAACCTATATAACTGAGTGGGCCCACCATGCCCTCTGCCCTCCTCCACTTCCTAATTCTCCACCCAGACCCTTCATATTCAAACTATTAAACTTCCTGGACAAACAACATATATTGGCAAAAGTTCGTGACTTACAAGATGCCTTATGGGAAGGGCATAGAATCAGGATCACCCAAGATCTACCACAATCAGTATGAGTAAAAGGAAAGAAATGCATCTGACTGTATCGAGCTTATTGCCACGGGCACACCTTTCGAATGAGATACCTGGTGGTGCTTCAAGGGAAATCTGGTGATCAGTGGAAATCATTTGATACTCATGACTAGGCGTGCAGGAGCTCAAAGGCCTTTTCCTGATCTTTTAAATGAGGAGACCTCTGAGGGTATGTGGAACCACCTTTGTTTTACTAAAGATGTGTAAGGCTGATACTTCTGAAGGTATTAATGAGAGTTTAAAGGAGTGACTTATGTTTTCTAATGCTGGACACTGTATTCAACCAGCGGCTTTATGGGGCTTCAGCTTAGTATAACCGAGCAGCGCCAGCTAAAACCTGCCTCGTCTCTCATATTGCAAACCACTTTCCCGTGACTTAATGTATTCACTGTATGGACATGAGCAAAGCCTGGGTCAGAACTTATTTAGTGCCTTGAAATGTTTTGTCCTTTCCATTACATCCATTTGGACTTTCAATTAGGGCTAAGAATAGAAGTTGGCTTTGGCCTACTGTTTGCCAGCGGTTGATTAAGTGGTAATTTGGCAAAAACACTGGGTCAAGTCTGAAAGCCATGGGCTATCTTATTTCTACCTTGTTGTTGGACATTCCTGTTTTATTTGAATAATATACATATTCGTTGGAACTTTGAATATCCACAAGGCACTTTCTTGATGGTTTTGTTGAGGATGTAGAGGAGAAATCCACTCTTCCAATGCTGTACATTTCATTTAAACAGTCAATTTATGTGACTTTAGCTGGGTACACTTTAAGCAGTATTAGTTAAACCTATCTTGAATGCATATTGCAATCTATCCTCCTATGGTTTAATTTATTTACTGTAAGGACAGGTGCGGAAATCGAGTCAGAATTTATTCAGTAGCTCAGGATGTCCTGCCCTTAATGTCACAATTCATTTGATCTTTCAACTAAAGTAGCAACTTGAAGGCACTTTGGCTTATTATTTACCAGTGGCTCACTAAATGGGTCTGGCCACGCCATTTTTGTTTATATTTTTATGCAATGTTATTTGGCATTTCTGTTCACTCTGACTATTCTATATGCCTGATGAAGCTATAAATCACCAGAGGGCACTCTCTTTAAATTGTTTACAAGCCCTCCAGAAATAGTTATGGCCTAGGGATTGTTGGGGGTATTACTCTCTTTTCATACAATGAAGAAGCTATCCTGAGGTCATAAATGAGAATGTCTAGTTCTATATACTGTTTCTCTTAACCAGTTTGCAGAATTCATTAGGATTACTGTAATGTTTGCATAAGATAAGCTATCTTGAATATACTGATCGCTATTGGTGTAGCAGGGAGGGAGCGGGGCTTTTTTGGTGCAACTCATTCTTGCACAAAGACATAACTCACCAGAGTTAATATAGTGGTGCGGTTCATTGAACTGGGGTTTGGGAACTCTGTGTATAATAAGTGTTTTGATTTGATTAGTATAAGAGTAGGGACAAAAGTATAAGTGAGGGTAAGTTTCCTTTTATATTTTTATGTTTTTGGGTACATAACCTGCTTTTGTAGAACCTCCTTTGGTTTACAGATGGAAAAACCTTATGGGCTATATCAAGTTAGATAGACTACACCTACCTACTCTTTTTCCTTTAAACAGTCATAATGAGTGACCCCTATAATGTGATGAGTTGGAACCTTAAAGGGGTGCAAGATAGGTGTAAGAGGCAAGTTATCCTTTGACACCTTTATCGATTAAAACCGGGATTGCATGTCTTCAAGAGACACATCTTCATCAAGAAGAGGTGAATTTATTGTCTAAAACTGGTGGGACATGTATATGGAGCAGGGAATCCATGAGTAGTGGGGATTGGCAATATTAATAGGAAAGAAAATCCCTTTAAATTGGACAGAAATTTGGGATACCAATGGTAGATATATTATATTTTATGGAACCCTGGAAACCCAGCAAATAATTTGGGGGCTATATATGGACCAAGCACTGAATCCTCACTTTTCACACATCTTCTAGGTCTCGTGGTTACTACTCCACTGGTATTAACCATATTGGGGCGATTGGAATGCCATACTCATGCATAGATAGGTCTGACTCGAACTAGGATTATCACCTCACAAAGGGCTCTACATGACCTTATGAGAGCAGCTGATCTTCTGGATGTATGGCAGTACTGAGCCCTAGGGAACACCAATATACTTTTTCTCACCCCACATAAATCTTTTTCAAGAATTGATTTTCTCCTTTGAGCACCTTTTCTTCCTGGGTAATTAATGCAGATATGCATATGATGGTCATTTCTGGCCACTTTCTAATCTCCTTACATACCTCCTAGGACCTGGAATTCAAGGATGTCTTTGGTGATTAAACAATCAGCTGCTCCAAAGACCGATTCCTTACAGCAGATTAAAAATGTTCTCACTAGCTTCATGAGTAACAATAGGGATTCAGTAACCAGAATAGACATGGTTTGGGCAGCCCTGAAATGCTCCCTTAGAGGTGAGTGTCTCCGGTTGTCTGCCACTAAGTATCAACAATTAAGATCTCAGCAAGATACCTTGCTTAGTGCCATTCATCAACTGGAACATACCTTAGCTGCCAATCTCCAGATGTTGATTGACCAACCAACATAGTTTACAGGCCCAATATTCAGCCCTTATGTTCCAGAAAGCAGGGCTTTCACTAAAACATACTAAAATTAAATATCTTGATACAGGGAAAAGGCAGGAAAGTTACTAGCAATTCAGCTCAGGCAAGCTGTGGCCTCTCAAATCATCTCAAATATTAAATCTGATAAAGATAGTCAACTTGTCACCTCCCAGAAAAATTGTTGATGTCTTAAGATCCTATTATCAGAGGCTGTATACTGAAGACCCAGCTGATCGACCTACAAGTACAGCCGTCTCTGGATATCTCAGTTCTATTGATTTCCCAAAATACTCCCTTATCAAGCAACTTCACTTGGTAAATTGATTAGTGTCCAGGAAGTCAATGTTGCAGTTGAACAGCTCTCACCAGATAAAGCCCCTGGACCGGATGGTCTCTCTAACAATTTATATAAGTCCTGCTTATCAGAACTTGCCCCTCTTTTAGCGGAGGTATATAACTTCTGATTTGCTGAGGGTATGTCAGAACCAAATTTCCTTAATGCATTAATTACTCTCATTCCTAAACCAGGTAAGGATCCCTATATCCAGAAAGTTATAGGCCCATTTCACTGATTAATACTGATGTTAAGATATTGGCAAAAATCTTGGTGACTAGGTTGGGACTTGTGTTGCCTACCCTCATTGGCAGAGAACAAATTGGTTTTATGGCAGGTAGGTCATCAGTAGATCATATGTAAGCTGATGTACATCATCTCGACTTCCAGGGACTCAGACTTTCCAGCAGTGCTGGTATCCCTGAATGCTGAGAAAGATTTTGACAGGGTTTCATTGGATTTCCTTTGCAACTTTGACCCACTTTGGGCTTCCTTTGGGATTCCTCAAGTAGATCAGATTATTATATTCCTCACCATCTGCCCAGATTTGGTGCAATAACCTGTTATCTGATCCTTTCGCTCAAAGAGGAACCTCAAAGGCTGCACCCTCTCTCTACTATTGTTTAATATTTATCTAGAGCCTCTGATCTGAAGACTAATATCCTCCCCACGACTTCAGGGAATTAAATTGGGAGATCAACACTACACCATAACTGCGATGCAGATGACCTTCTTTGCATCTTGAGAACCCCATAACAAGTATTCCTTCTCTCATTGATGAGATTAATCATTTTTCTGCAGTTTCTCACTACAAACTCAACCCTTCTAAAACAAAAGTTTTTCCCTAAATAATAAAACCCTCCAATCAGTATTAAATAATATTAATCTTTGATGGAACCCCACTCCTTTACCCATCTTTGAATTCAAGTTATCAAAGATATTCCTACTAAGTTTAAACTTAACCTTTTGGATTTGCTAAATACAATTAAAACTGATCCAGATAGATGGGAAGTCTCCTTTCATTATGGGGTAGAAAAATACCATCAAAATGAATATTTTACCCGTGTGTTATACCCACTTGGGATGTTGTTTTTTCTCCCAAGAAATGGTTTGTTAAGTCACAATCCATGCTAACCACCTTTTGTGGAAAGGTAAGGGCATTAGACGCTCTAACTTAAAACACTGCACCAAAATTGCAGGGTGGTTTATCTACACCTCTTTCTTCACCTACTATTGTGCCTACCACCTTAGCAGACTGGCATACGGATCAAAGGAGGTACCAGACAATGAGTCACAGGCTTATTTCCTCTGTGGCTTGACCCTAGAGATTGTTTTGCTGCTCAACATTATTGTACTATCCTTCCCATATATATATTATGGTAACACGGTAGTGCTACCATAGTTAGGGTTGAGGAGCCATTTCTATGTTAAACCCCAAAACTTTGCACCTTAATAACTTTGCAACCGTTTGATGGATTTGCCTGAAATTTGGAATTTATGATCAAGAACCATAGGCCTTGGGATGTGCCAAGCTTTGTACTGGTCAGCTAAATGGCTGTGGAGTTATTAAGGTGATCTGTGCACGCAGCTTTACGCTTTTCTGGAATTCTGTGTCGCTACTACAGGTCGTGCGGTTTGAGTGACTGGCCTGAAATCTTCAGGAATGTGCAGCCAGGGTCCCTGATGTGCCTTTCAAAGATTTCGTGAAAAATTATTAAGCAGTTCAAAAGTTATTCAAAAAACAGTTTCCCATTATAAGTCAATGGGAAAAGTTAAAAAGTTCAACACTTTCGCAAATGCATTTTTACTTTGCAAATGGGCCTGTTACTTTCATAAATCAACCATTTTGTTTTCAGTTGGTGATCAGAAAAATGGTTGGCATTTAAATTTGGACCCTTTAGCAACCTAATTTTTTGTATTCACCTAGTCAGGCCCTGAGGATGCTTGCCACGTCTTTATTTTGTGGTAAAACACCCAGAAATATGTTTTCAAATTTCTGAAAAAGTACTTTTCGCAAATTACTTTCGTGCCACAAAAGTGAATCTCTACCTTATGAAAGTCAGAATTACGACAGTAGTTTTCTAGTCTGTGGGAAAATGACAGCAATTCTTTGGCACTGCGCTGCAAAAGAGCCGTTAAGAGTTTTGAGCTGAAATTTGGAGGGAACTGAGCCGACATCTCACAGATGTGCCTTTCAGTGTTGTATTGAAAAAATATTACACAGCGGCAAAGTTACGTATTCCAAAGTTGACAGTTTTCCATAGGATAACATTACGGCGCCCATGCATTACAGAAATCCTTGGTACTGCGCTGCAAAATAACAGTTTGGTCTTTTTCCTGAAATTTGGAGGGAAGACAGCCAACAGCCCACATATGTGCCTTTCAGTAGTTTGGTGAAAAAATATCACACGCGTGAAGTTACTGCACCCAAAGTTGGAAATTTTTCTCCATAGGATAACATTATACGCCTAACGATAACAGAAATCCTTTGGATCCCCTGCTAAAAATAACGGTTCGGTCTTTTTTCTGAAATTTGGAGGGAAGACAGCCAACAGCCCATAGATGTGCCTTTCAGTGGTTTGGTGAAAAACATTACAGGGAGGCAAAGTTATGGTGTTCGAACTTTCTTTTTTTCCCATAGGATAACATTACGGCGTTTGCCGCGCCTTTCAGGGCCCGTATCTCGGAAGCGGTCCGAGATACAGACTTTCGTTGGAAAATTTCTAGCCCCTAATGGGCTAAGATTCAAATTAGCCAGGACAGTTGTAAATAATTTGACTTTTAAATTTGTTTTCTACATCGTACGCTTCCTGAGATATAATGTATTTAGTATTCAAGATCTCATTTTCTGCGCCAATACTCATTATTTTGCATACATTATTTGTACTCACTGTCTTTCGCAATGCAGGTTTTGGGAAAACCAGCCTGTGTGCTTACATTACTGTTACTGTTTGCCCTTTCCGCTTGCGGTCCATTTCCCGTTTCACTTGCGTTGATGTCTGCGCCACCATGTGCTATCCTTTATGCTTTTCATTTGCGCTATGCTTTCTGTTATTTTTGACATTTTCTGTCTACAGTACTGTTTATCTTTCTGTTTCACTTTACATCACCATGCCCATTGACATTTCTGTTTGCAGGCACCATGTTACTATGTGACAACACATCACGTGGCAGACCATTCCGCCTCACGCCACCATGTGTGTTTACCTTTCTGTTCTCATTCGTGCTTGTGTTACCATGTGCACCATTGTTAGCATTTCTGTTTTGCGTTGCTGTCCCTGTTGGGCCGTGCTCCCGCCCTGCATTATGCTGTGGGAGCTGAGGCCCAGAGGCACCAGTACCCCGCTGCCGCATTAAGATTCACTATTTCTTGTTATCATTCTCAAAAAAGAAGGAAATTAGAGGCAAAAACTCAGTTTAATGCATTAGTCAGAGTTGTTCCACAGTGACAAAAGTGAGGAAATCTGCTGTTAGGGTTGAAAAACCCTGGCACTCCCACCCACCCCAACCGGCATTGGGTGTGCATTGGGATCATGAGTCCTAACTCACTCCATTCTCCTATATTTCTGCTGCTTTACATAGGTCATGGGGTGAGAGTTAGGGCTGATATCCCAATGCATCCCCAATGCCTCCACGTCATCATCCTTTGCGTTTTCATTTGCGCTTGCTTTCTGTTACTTTTGCCATTTGTGTGTACCTGCACTGTTTCTCTTTCTGTTTCACTTTGCCACCATGCCCATTGACATTTCCATTTACAGGCACCATGTTACTATGTGACCAGACATCACGTGGCACCGTTCTCGTCTACACCACCGTGTCGTTACCCTTTCTGTTATCATTAGCTTGTGTTACCATGTGTGCCACTGTTAGCATTTCTGTTTGCATTGCTGCTCCTGTTACTATGCCACAAGACATCATGTGGGGGCTGGTGGGCCCAGAGGCCCCGTGCGCCCGCCCACCACTTACATCTACTATTTCTCAATATCATTCTCAAAAAAAAGGGAAATTAGAGGCAAAAACTCTGTTTAATGCATTAGTTAGGGTTGTTCCACAGCGTATAAAAGTGAGGAATTCGCTGTTGGGGTTGAAAACCCTAACTCCGAATTCACCCCCAGCACCACACACACAGAACACACACATTCAAGTGTGGGGAGGACCAAGTCAACACAACCAATGACAGACATCCAGCAGCAGGTGACAGAAATAACAAACATTTGTCTAAATGTACTATGAGACATCCCCACCCACCTGACCAGGTACTGCATGCTCAGTGGAGATCAACAGCAAAACTGAGGCCATGTACACCAAACGTACACATCCCTGATTGCAGCTGCACAATGTACCACACTTAGTAGTTGCATGGCCTCACCCACCGATGCCCACACCACACCACAACTGGTACTGTGCCGTTATTCAATATAAATGCTGAAGGTGCATGATGACAGTTGTAGAAAGGTTTTAACACTACTGAGTATACATTAATTAAGAGAAGCACATAAATTAACAGCAAGACACTAGCATGCTCAAGATAAAAGTAGTGATACATTTAGTAGGTGATTTACATAGTAGTACATTTACTGCAATGGTTTACTCAACATAGAGAGGCTGATGTAAACGTATGGAAAAGCTTGCCTGTTCAACGCTATGAAATTGGTACTGCCAGTATCACATGCATTCTTACTGATGAAGGTGTACTGCTGATGTACATACATAGACCTTCAGTGTGTTTCAATATTAAAGATGCAGTAAGTATTCTTGGTAAGAAAGATTGTAATTGCATGGATCAGACCAACAACTTCTAAATATCATAGCACTACTGAGCCAACAATGATGTACCTGTATCGGACATGTATATAGGATAGATTTCCTGTAGGCACTTACTGAGTTATGTTGTACCTGATAAAGACAATCTCATTGCATCTGTGATGACTAACTTATTCAAATAGTAATACATTTGCTATTGTTGCAATGAGTGATCTATGCCACTTATGGACACAGTGTGATTTTTTAACAGTTGTTTCATACTCAGGCTGTATGCCTACTGTTTGGGTTTGCACACTTCTGTCACTGATGCTATCAAAGTGATAACTATGTTAATTCTGCACAACAGGAATCAAGTAGGTATGGTGTAGATATAAACAGAATGTCTTTTAGTATTGATTTAACTCATAATCGGGTAAATGTACTAGGACAGCAGGGTTATCCTCTATCATTGAGTCTGTCAGTTATAATCACACTAGGGTTTCGATGACTGTAATGATCAAGTTACACTGTTCATCTTCATGAGTTCATATTCACAGCCATTCTCCAGCAACTAGACAGTGTATGGTGTAACTGGGTGTGACACTGTGTTACCAAAGCTGCTGCAGTGCCTAGCAGAGGAGAGTATCTACTCATAAAGACAATTAGTAATAAGCATGACCAACAGTTATGTTAAATGGTCTGTTAATCACCCTGTAGGGGTTTAATGTTGAATGAGGCATATCCGAGTGCCACGTGTCGCTAGACAGTGATAAACTGACCATTAACATAATACCTGGGAGTGCTTATTGCTACTATAATAAAACTGTTTTTAAAACAACATTAAACCATGTTCATCATATGGTTAGGCTCTACATGTATGTTAATAAAACTAAACATAAGGCTGTTACAATGTTTACAGTCAATTAAAGCTGCATTTCTCAAACCCTTGTTATAATCAGAGATATTATACCTGTACAACTCCCTCGGTTTTGCTTAACTCTGTTGCTCAGGTGGCCCACCACAAGTGGTGTGGTGTGGTGTGTGGGCATCTGTAGGTAAGGCCATGCAACTACTAAGGTGGTACGTTGTGTGCGGCTGCAATCAGGGATGAGTACGCTTGGTGTACATGGCCTCAGTTTTGCTGTTGATCTCCACTGAGCATGCAGTACCTGGTCAGGTGGGTGGGATGTCTCGAGTACATTTAGACAATTGTTTGTTATTTCTGTCACCTGCTGCTGGATGTCTGTCATTGGTTGTGTTGACTTGGTCCTCCCCATACTTGAATGTGTGTGTGTCTGTGTGTGTGTGGTGCTGGGGTGACTCGGAGTTAGGTTTTCAACCTAACAGTGAATTTCCACTTTTGTCACTGTGGAACAACCTAACTAATGCATTAAACAGAGTTTTTGCTTCTAATATATATATATATTGTGGTAGCACGGTAGTGCTACCATAGTTAGGTTGAGGAGCCATTTCTATGCTAAACCCAAAATTTTGCACCTTAATAACTTTGCAACCATTTGACGGATTTGCCTGAAATTTGGCATACATGATCAAGAACCATAGGCCTTGGATATGCCAAGTTTTGTACCAGTCAGATATACAGCTACAGAGTTATTAAGCGTGATCTGTGCACACATTTACGCTTTTCTGGAATTCTCGTCGCTACTACAGGTCGTATAGTTTGTGCGACTGGCCCGAAATCTTCAGGGAATGTGTGACCAGGGTCCCCAATGTGCTTTTGAAGATTTGGTGAAAAAATATTAAGCGGTTCAAAAGTTATTCAAAAACAATTTCCCATTATAAGTCAATGGGAAAAAGTTAACAAAAGTTCAACAGTGTCGCAAATGCATTTTTACTTTCGCAAATGGCCCTGTTACTTTCACAAATTGCCATTTTTGTTTTCAGTTGGTGATCAGAAAATGGTTGGCATTTAAATTTGGGACCCTCTAGCAACCTAATTCTTTTGTATTCACCTAGTCGGACCCTGAGGATGCTAGTCATGTCTTTATTTTGGGTAAAAACACCCCAGAAATATGTTTTTCAAATTTCTGAAAAAGTTCTTTTAAAATTACTTTCGTGCTCACGAAAGTATTGAATATTTTGGAAAGCTTCTAAATTTCAACAGTAGTTTTCAGGCTGTGGTAAATGACAGTACCTTTGGCACTGCACTCCAAAGAATGGTTGGGAGTTTGGGGCTGAAATTTGGAGAGAACGCAGCTGACATCTCACAGATGTGCCTTTCAGTGTTGTGTTGAAAAATATTACATGGCGGCAAAGTTACAGCACTCCAAAGCTGATGGTTTTTCCATAGGATAACATTACGGTGCCCGATGCATTACAGGAATCCTTTGGCACCCAGCTGCAAAATAACGGTTTGGTCTTTTTCCTGCAGTTTGGAGGAAGACAGCCAACAGCCTGCAGTATGCCTTTCAGTGGTTTGGTAACAAAATATTACAGGAGGCAAAGTTGTGGCACTCTGAACTCGCTTTTCCCATAGGATAACATTACGGTGTTCGCGCCTCTTTCAGGGCCCGTGTCGGAAGCAGTGCGAGATACGGACTTTTCATTGAAAATACTTTAGCCCCTTATGGGGCTAAGTAGAAAACTAACTAGGACAGTTGTAAATCATATGAATTTTACATTTTTTTCTCGTTTCATTTGCTCCTGAGATATACCCTATTTAGTATTCCAAGTCCTCATTTTCTGCTCCGATAACCATTATTATGCATACATTCTTTGTACTCATTGTCTTTCTATGCTAGCTTTTGGGGAAAACCAGTCTGTGCCCTTACATTACTGTTACCGCTGTTTTTCTGCTTGTGGTTCCGTACTTGTTTCACTTACTGTTGATGTTCACGCCACCATGTGCACTATGCTTGTGCTTTCATTTGTGGTTGTGTTTCTGTTATTTTTGCCATTGTGTCTATAGTACTATTTCTATTTCTGTTTCACTTTATGCGTCACCATGCCTATTGACATTTCTGTTTGCAGGCACCATGTTACTATGTGACTACAAATCACGTTGTTGACCATTCCTGTACGCCACCGTGGTGTTTACCCTTTCTGTTCTTATTTGCGGTTGTGTTACCATGTGCACCACTGTTAGTGCTTCTGTTGCATTGCAGTTCCTGTTACTATGCCAAAAGATATCACGTGGCATTACATTCACTATTCTCGTTATCATTCTCAAAAGAAGGAAATTAGAGGCAAAAACTTAGGCACCATGTTACTATGTGACAACAAATCATGTGGTAGACCGCTCGTGCACGCCACCGTGTGTGTTACCCTTTCTGTTCCTCATTCGCTTGTATTACTGCAGTGCACTGTTAGTGCTTCTGTTTGCATTGCAGTTTCTGTTACTATGCCACAAGATAGGCACCGCTACCGCTGCTACATTACATTGACTATTTCTCGTTATCATTCTCAAAAAGAAGGAAATTATTGGCGAAAAACTCTGTTTAATGCATTAGTTAGGGTTGTTCCACAGTGACAAAAGTGAGGAAATTTGGTGTTAGGTTGAAAAACCAGCCTTGGACCCCCTGCCCACCCCCAACCAGCATTGGGGTGCACATTGGGGTCGTCTGTCCTAACTGTCACCCCATTCTCCTATACTTCTGCTGCTTTACACATGTCATGGGGTGAGAGTTAGGTCTGGACGACGCATATGCACCCCATTGTCTGTAGGGGCTGTGAACTGCCCTCACAGCTGTTATTATTGGCTAAAGAGGGTCCATCTGTTGATGTCTGTCTGATCCCTGTCTTCACAGATATGTTGATAACAGTTGGTTTCAAGTGTGATATTTTGCAAGTAAGGTAATAAAAAGTCCCTTTTAATTAGTTGTTATAGCTAACATTGCAACTATTGTTTTGAAACTGTATAGCTACAGTGTAAGGGATAGAGCAGTAAACTACCATCCAGTTGGTCTTGGTCAAAAGTTAAGCACTAAAACTGCAAATCAGCTAC
Source organism: Neoceratodus forsteri (assembly GCA_016271365.2). NCBI lineage: Eukaryota > Metazoa > Chordata > Ceratodontiformes > Ceratodontidae > Neoceratodus > Neoceratodus forsteri. The sequence goes on from CM057449.1 coordinate 985,352,870, forward strand.
TGTTGTGTCTTACGTATTCAGAAGCATGAAGATATTTCCTTTACGTGTGTGTAGGATATCACAGTTTTAATCCCAGGAACATTTAGAACCCTTTCAGGAAAATACAAACCAGAGTGATAGAACCAGAGTCTTGTAGGTCTATCTGATAGAGTGTTTAGATTTAACAAACTTTATTTTGTTATATACTAATCGATAGATAGACAGATGAGATAGACAGACAGATGGAGAGTAGGCTATGGACCTGAACAGCTTCTTCTGGTCAGGTTTCAGCAATGAGAATATTGAAGTGATGGCTGACAGTGGCATTGAGGCAGTTAAGAAGGTTATCCCCAGATGATATTATTGAATATTGCCTCCAGCAGGGTCAGGTAGGCAGTGTAGCATCCAATGGCAGATAAAACAAGTGGGCCTCTATGCTGTATGCTACCATGGTGACGGAGTTGGCTGAGGAACTGGCTGGCCTCTTGGCATATTTGTTTAACTGATTGCTACAGACAGCAGAAATGATATGATGGGTGACTGCAGGGAGCAGGTATGGTAGCACTCCATAAGAGTGGGGAGCATGGATGAGGCTGGCAATTTCAGACCAGTTTGCATCAATTTAGTCATGTAAAACTTATGGAGAACCTGATGAAGCAGGACCTCGTGTAATACCTGTAATGGAATGGTCTTCAGGTTGGCAGACAACATAGGTTTGTTGCAGGTAGTTAAGTTTTCTTAAGAATTACAGGACATTTGTGAGTCAATGTATGAACAGCTAGTCCACATATTGAACACTGTGTACTGTTGGGTGCTGATGCAGCACCTTTGGTACAGTAATAATGACTGTATAGGCACAGTAAACTAAGTACATTGCTGAATTTTTTACACTTAAGAATTATGTAAGTGTGACATGCAATGTGCCACATCGTTGCATATGTGTGATACTGACTGGACATCATAGGTACCAAAGAAATTGATGGAGATATAGTTGTTGCAGTATTAGTTAACATTGGTTTGTATGTTAGTAAGACACACTTATTTTTTATGTTGTAATGCTATTTTAAGTAAAGAGTCGACATGGGTGGTTATGGTTTTTAAAAATGTTTACCAATTTCTTAAATGGAGAAAAGAGCCAATCAAGACTGAAATTTAGTTAACAGAAGCAGTCTCACAATACAATCTTTGTATGTATGTAATCATTACTTGTATGTAAATGTGTGTGAATAATAACTAACTGTATATAATATGAATTATGGTAAGTATGTGATATTATAGGAAACTAAAGCAAAAGGTAGCTTGGTATACATATTATTAGAGTGGTTGCTATGATTGCAGTGTTGTGTCATATTTTCCTGTTGGACTTGTTATTTGTCTTATATGCATATATTTGATTTCTTATGTGATGACTGTCTTTAATCAGGTGTTGTGTTTTTCCAGTGATGTTTCAGTACTCACTACTCTTTTTGAGGAAGTACTTTGTGACATTCGACCTGGAATTTTGATAGTCAAGCTGAATGTGTGTGGTTCATTATATATTAACTATTGAACGTGAAGAGAGCTTGTTAAAAAATGTTAAGTAGTTTTTTTAAAATGGTTGTATGTTGTAATTATGTATAGTGCATTACTTGTGTGGTATGTTAATAAGGCAATGTCAGTAGCTTTGTAAACAGTGATTACACACATGATACACAAGTGTTTTGTTGTTATTGTGTGACTGCTAATGTGGATGTTCCTTGGGTGGGCGAAAAACCATATGCTGACTGTTCAAGTAATACAATATAATAAATGTTAGTTCTGTGACATTTGATTGGTGTTATTTAATTATATGTCACTGATTAGGCAGTAAATGGAAAATTCCCACCAACCCCTCAATTGAGGCGATCATAAATATTGTCAGGAACAGGTATGCAGTGTGTTGTGATCAGTAGTAGTGTCTGATTTACAATTTCAATATTTTTACCATAGGTTATCAATTACTCATATGATAAGTACAAAAAATTGAATATTCTCACAGCAACAAATGACATGTTTTCAATTCTTACATTAGCTTCTATGTAAATTCTTAACTTGTATATATGAAAACTGTGTATGGTATACATTTTTTAACAAACTTATGTTAATTAGATGTAGTTAGTATACTGCTGTATAATATGTTAAACATTCAGTTGTACTTTAGTGTTAGACTAACACTTTTAGTATGACTATTAAAGTAGTTATTAAGAATGTGAAGGTGAATACAAATCTTTATATTATGTACAAGTAATTACAAAGACATGTCAAAGTCAGTTGATTATATGATGCAATTGTTTGGTATTTACAGTTGCATAATTCAACTTCTTACATTATCAATAAAGGTAGTTATTTTTACATATGTACAGTATTAGTGTTACAAATGAAGATGTATAGTTGTACACTGTTGTATGTTGAGTTTACGATGTTGTTGTCTACATGTCAAGAGAGTCAAATAGACAAAATGCAAGTGTTGATAGACAACTTGTGACAGAGTGCATTGTTTGGTGAATGGTAGAAGTGTTGCTCAGTTATTTATGATGATAACTGAGAACTTATCTTTATTTGGAAAGAGTAACACTTTTAAAACTCATAGCAATTTGTTGTTATGTATGAGTATGATACATTAATAAATTAAGATATGTACAGAGGAGGACAGCAGTAAGGCCTCGGTTTTGAGATGTGACAATCTTCGATAGACATGTAAGTATGGTTTTCTAGTGATCGTGAATATTGTTGGTGCCGATTGAGTCACTACAACAATTTTCATGTAGTCACTGATCCACACAAGATCTTATATGTGATAGTGTATGGAATGTCTCTGTCAGAATAGTATTTTGTTGAAATGCTATGGTTTATTCAGAGTCGTACATTAGAGAAAATTGTACTGACCTCACAAATGTTTGTGGGACAAAGTGAGTCATTTAAAAACGCAACATGTTCTATCCTATTCTTCTGAAATATGAAGGTCATCATAATTCTTCAATATTAGAAGATATGCATTTTTTAAGTGTCGTCAGTCTCTGTTTAAAACTGCTTGTAGAGTTGTCACACTCTACCCATCCACTTCTGCACCTTAGTAAACAGGTGTAATGGCCAGAATGCATGGATTGGCCATGGTGATAGATTATACTGTGAGTGTCAAACACTGATTGGTTGATGACTATTCTACCAGCTGTGTAATCTGTGATAGGAGCATCAACTCTGAGCCTGTTGGAGTCAAATCTGTGCAGCGATAAGCAAAAGATATTGAGATGAACTCCTGAGACAGTATGGACTGAGTGCATCTGTCTCCACACCTTCCACAGGCATGCCCACATATCAGCATTGGTGAATAGCTGTTGAATTTGACACTTTTGGTTTGAGGGACAAACAGAGTAATCCACAGCATGTCTTCTGTGGTTTCACGCTGTGAATGGCCACATGAAACACATACATATTTCATTACATATGTTACTGTGAAGTAATGCTCGCATTAGGTGCCGTCTTCATCCAGGTTTTTATGACAGCCATCATAAATTCAGTAGTGTCTTACTGTTATGTCTGCAGCAATGTACTACATCCATCATTATGTACCAACACCTGTCGTAGTGGTATTAGTGAGTGTACATTGTTAGACTGGTCAGAAGTCATGTTGACAATCTGCTTCAAAGTGTTTGATAGAGTATTGTCTTTTGAAGGGATATTGCCACACAAAGTGTGGCATGTGTGAAAAAACTTGCATAGCTGAGTTAGCATAGCAGTTCACTCTGAGTGCTGTTGTCAAACACTGGTACAGCAGCTACACCAACTGGATTTCTGATGAATTGCTGCCTGTGAATGTTTACTTGAAGTTGTGATCTTTGTTGAACTCTTTGACTTGAATCACTTCTGGAAGCTTGTCACTGTTTGTTGATACTTGTAGCTGTGACTGAATTGTGTGAGACAGACAGATATGTGAGCAGTGGTATTAAAGACATTTGTGGCTGATGTAGAATACGTAATCTGTTGTACTCAAGAATACATCGCTTGTCAGCTAGTATTTTCTGAGGTGCTATAGTAATAATGTGCAACCCAGAAGGCTGCGGACACGTGAAAGTGCCAAGTAGCTCATGCCATCCCTTGAAAATGTCTGTACCTATATCTACTATTGCTGAATCCAAACTCAAGCCCTGAGATTTGTGAATGATATAGTATATGCAACATATAATAGAAACTGTTCCTGTTTACATAGATATCCTTAAAAACCTGGAATTTTACTAGTGCGTTCTATGTGTACAGACTGTTCCATGTTGTCACAGTGAACTACAAGTGTCTGGATATATGTCTTCTGGACATTGTAGACAAAGTCAGTGATGTTTCCTATGGCACCGCTTATTTTGCCTTGTTCTACATCTAGATTACATCGCAGCATGATCGTGCGATTCTTACAAACTGTGAGAACAGCTTCTGTGTCAGCTGTGCATGAAATATCTGACTTGAGTTCACTTAGTCGCTCAGTCATCTTTGCTACTAGGTTTCAACTAAGAATAACGCCATCAACTGTATCAACAGCATGCAGAGTTGTACAATCTCTTGGTTTTCTCTGCAGCATTAGATTGTTGAATTCAGTGCATTTCTTTGTCATGGTATAAGACACACTATGTGTGTCCCCTGTAGAGTTTATATCGCTGAAGGATTACATGCTGTTTCTATGCATGCAGTATCTACTGTGATTCTCTGATGCGTTAACATACAAACATGTTCTGGTGATAGAGAACCTGTGCAAGCTTCATCTAAAAAGTGATTTATAAGCTAGATCACCACTTTGGTGCATGTTCTCAGACAACTCAACATAGGTAAATAATTCCCATATGTTATAGCCTGCAATGCAAACGAGGATATTCTTAGCTTGTTTGGCAGTTAGAGTTGTAAATACATGCTCTGCATTGACTGGTGCAAGCTGTAAAGGTCTCCCAACACAAGTATACTTTTGCTTACCAAATGGCACTCCATCGCTCAGTACCTAAGATCTGCTGTAGACATAGATGAATACAGGCAAGCATGACATTGGAGACCATGCTGACTTGCGTCAATGATGAGTAACTTCATCTTTGTGGACATGGAATGGAGCTGAGATGCAACCTCGAATGACAGTTCTACGATACTCTCCAGTTCTCCCATGTTCCACTGGCAACATAAAGAGATTCGGTGTAATGTAACTCCACCAATGTTGTATGCTGCTAGTCCTGTGGGAGCAGTTACAGCAACAGACATTGAAGAGCCTGTCAGGCTCCATACTTCAGCAGTGATGACTTCAATATGGAAACTTTTCTGTGCCAGCTGAACCACTAACAAACATTAGTAGTGGCTTGTAGTCAGTACAGTCACATTGTTTTGTTTCATGTAGTAGGCCATGTTGGACAGCTTCAATCTACTTGAGAGTGAACTGTATGCTGCAGCTGATTTAGTCTTTCTCTCAAGTCAGCCGGTTTTTTATTTATTTAGCTTTTGTTTACCGGGTAGCACTAGACAAGTAATATGCCTATTTTCAGGAATCGACCCGGAGAGTACAAACATACAGGATACATACAAGGCAACTTAGGAGGAACAACTTATTACAGGAAGTACTAACAATTGTAGAAAAACAGATGCACAAGCAGCAATTACACCACATAATAAAGATTACATAGATTGACATTAGTGACAGCAGAATTCATCTGAAAACATTTCACTACGGAGGTTTGAAGCAGTCACACACTGATGATAATTTTAAGTGTGACCACAGGAGTGGCGAAAGATCCCATGGGAGGGGCCATGCAGACATGATCAGGAAGAGAGTTCCAGAGTCTGGGCACGTAAGCAGCAAAGTCTCGGTCCCCATAAGAGACCAGGTGAGAGGGACTTTGAGCAGTCCAGCAGACTGGGACCTAAGCTTGTAGGCATGGTGTCCATTTTTGGGAGGAGATGCACCAGTCTCTGTGGAGAGCCAGTAGCGAGCACCTTCTTGGAGAAGCTTCAACATCGAATCCAAATATTCAGCTGGGGCAAACGGAGTTTATCATAGAGCTCACAGTGATGGGTGAGTTTGGGGCAGCTAGTGCAAACCGACAAATATTGTAATATGCTGTGTTCCAATCGGACAAAGGTGAATTTGGGGGACTGGGCAAATAGGTTGGAATCCATAGCTGAGGGAGGGAAGAAGCACCTCTCGGCAAGCTCAAGTCTGCCCCTGGGGTCAGGTTGTATTTGGCCCTATAGGCCAAGCTTCAAGCTTGCAATGTGTGGTTCTACAGATGTTGAGGATATGACCCCATGTCGGGTTGGGGTCAGAGTAACCCCAAGATATTTGATTGTGTTCACCATTGGCAGCGAGGTCCACCATCACAAGTTATGTTGAGCAAGGCTGATGAGGTTTTGATCTTGCCATGGCACCAAAAGCATGGCCTGTGTTTTATTAGGTTCAGCACCAGCCTATGGTGAGTAACCCAGTCAGGACTCTGCTGAAATCATCAGTCAGGTCTGGTTTAGTGCTGTGACATTGTGGGAATGGCATTAGCACCAGATCATCTGCATATAGAGTAACTTGGCAATGAGAGGTCACCAGTGGCGGTTGATTGATAAAAGCGAGTAGAAGAGGGCCCAGCACTGATCCCTGGGGACTCCCATAGTCACCGCCTGGGCCCGGAGAGGGCCTTTGTTGAAGCAGGTGCGCTGCTTTCTGCCCTTCAGGTAGCCTATAAATCAGCTCATGGCATGGGAAGAGACCAACAGCCCATAGCTGCTCCCGAAGAGGTCAGTGATTAACAAGGTCAAAAGCTTTTGATAAGTCTATAAATAGCACCAGACAGTTTACTTTGGTCCATGGCAGATCTTATGCTTGAGGTTACAGTAGTCAGGGCAGTTGTGGTACTGTGTGCCCTTTGAAAGCCATGCTGTGCCCTGGCTAGCAGATCATGAGAGTGCAAATACTCCGAGAGTTGCTCGCCACCACCTTTTGAGAAGTTTTGCCAAGGGATGGGAGAATAGCAATTGGGTTATAGTTGTCAGGAAGTTTGGGATTGCCCTGCTTCAGAACTGGTACTATCCTTTTTTCCTTCCATATATCAGGGATTATCCTTGAGCTGAGGGATAGATTAAAGATGTGGGCAACCGGGAGGCAATGTAGGCTGCTCCTAGCTTGAGAAGCTGATGTTCCGGGAAGTCTAGACCTGGGCTGGAAATATCGAGAGGGCAGCAAGATGTTTCTGGACATCAAGACTGATACTGCCCTGAGATTGAACTCTTCAATGATGTTGATCAGCCTGACCTCGAGGGACGGGATAGTGAACGAGTTTCCCCCATCCGTCGTAAGACGAGGAGGTGAGCTCGAGAGGTCAGAGAAGTGACAATTAAGAGAGTCAGCTATAGTTTGGGGATTATTGCATGAGACTCCATCATGACCATATCTGTGACACCTGTGTTGAGTGACCCATGAACTAGGGATTTAATGTTCCTCCAGAACCTCCTGGGGTCTCTGGCAGAGCTAAGTAGCGTAGACTTACAGAAGTCACTTTTTTTGCTACCCTAATAGCCTTCTTACACTGGTTCCTGAGGTGCCGATATCTCAGGAGATTAGAAGGATCACTGGATCCCCTGGCACGAACCCAGCATCTGTCTCTCCCATGCATCTTGGCTAAAGATTTCCCATTCAGCCAGAAGGTAAGGTCTCTCACCCTCCGAGTAATCAAGTGGGTGCATGTCTGTCCTGGAGGTCACCAAAGGTATCAATGAAGCAGTGAGACGCTGAGTTGGGTCAGAGGCTTCCAGTACCCTGGTCCAGTCAGTACACCTTAAGTCATCCGGAACCCTGCGTCAAACCTGGAATAGTTTCTCGACTGAATAATTTTGTGTGGGATTTAGGGGAAGGAATTTCCAGACACAGTACACTGGGGAGTGGTCAGAGATAGAGTCAGATAGTGTGCCTGAAGATGATATACTCTCTGGTGGGTAGTCAGATCCAATCCAGCAGGGTACTCGAGAACCACTAGCGGTCTGTCTGGTCGTGTCATTAATTAGTTGGGTAAGGGATAGTGGCAAGTTGAGGTTCACATTTCTTAATACTGCTACTCTCCCAATTTAGTTGGTATCACCCATGATAATAAGTTCGTTGTCTCCATACTGGACCTGACGCATCCTGGAGATAAGTGAGTCCTTTTAGACCTCCCTTTGGGAGGGATATAGGCATTGTCTGTGATGCAGCTTCTTGTTTCTAGCAGCAGGAGCCCATGCAAAGCTCGCTGCGATGTTCAGTTAGGTAATGAGTCACAAGGGAGATTTTCAGATGGACTCTATAGATATATGATGCCACCCTCTCCTACCCCTGGCCTGTCAAGGCAGATGAACTCATAACCTATTAAGGAACAGGTGGAGTCAGAATAGAGGGTTTGGTTTTGTCGTCTGGTTATCCCTAGGAATGTCGGTTTGTAAAGTTCAATCCCATGCTAACAGCTCATCACGATTGGGTAGCAAGCTCCTGATATTCAGATGAGCTATTTTTCGCCTTACTCATCACCCAAACATGGGAACTATTAGAGGACAGCTTATGGGGTCCAGGGTTGAGCTCTATATCCCCCGCCTAAATAAAGCAAGGAGGAAAAGCCAGGGAGATACCACCTAAGAGTGGATGCCACCAGGACAATAAGCGGGTGGGTTTTTCTTGACCCTGGCCGTATAGCATAACGCAACTAATGTCAAGACTGAGGATAGTACAGTAGTGCATTACGCTGCGTGGAAAGCAGGTTGGAAAAGGAGGTCAGTGTCATCATAGCGGAGGACAACTCCAAGTCACTCCATGGATATTGGGGAGAGGTGGCACATTGTAGGAGGACCAGCCCTAGGGCCAGCTTAATTAGTGGAATGGCCGCATCTGGATCACCAACAGCCAACCCCTGAACACTACATAGGAGCTTCCCTACCATCCATAGTGAAGGACAGGGGAACCGCCTGTCGTAGTTGGAGGCACAAGGAGGCCTGCATGGGAGGACATGTCAGGACACCAGCCAGGGATGACCCAGAGGGAAGGAGATCCACACCCCCCTAAACTATACCAGGCAGCAAGACTACCAGCAGGCAGGGGCCAAAGTGTTTCTGATTGACCTGTACTGCATCCCGCTGGTACAAGAAGGCAGGTCCAGGCATGGAAACCAGGTAGTCAACACAACCAGTGGGGCAGGAGTGGAATTACCCCTGATCCCTAGGAGGCAGTCCCAGGCACCACAGTCAAAGCAGTCGGGCAACCAAAGGTGCTGATATGACCCTATGCCAACCCTCGGCCTAGGAGCTGTGGTAATGGACATCAATGGACATAACTACAGCAATTTCCAGTAGCACAAAAATGTGGGACAGCTCAGTAGCACAAAATTTCAGTAGCACAAAAATGTAGGACAACTCCTAGACAGAACTATGCAACATAATCATTAGTTATAGGTAACAGCATAAACATTAGATTAAGGTATAGGTATCAACAGCAATTTCAGTAGCACAAAAATGTAGGACAACTCAGTATCACAAAATTTCAGTAGCATCAAAAAATGTAGGACAACTCCTAGACAGAATTAGCAACATAATCATTAGTATAGGTAGCAGCATAAACATTAGATTAAGGTATAGGTATCAACAGGAAATGATCTCATGGAAGTCCTTTACACAGATAAGCAGGTGATTGTCCAGCTGAAAATATAAAATCATCCAAAGCTCAAATAATGCACAGGAAATAGACTATTACTAGACCATTGATCAGGTAAGACAGCAGTGATTGATCAGCAGAAAAGAATACCTTGTGAGCAGTAGCCGTCAATCCAATTAAAGGGGAGATACCCGAGTCATATGCCATGCCCAGTCCAGTACAGGGAGGAGATTTGAGCAGGAGAATCGCCCTTCGTTATAATGGAAAAACCTCCTCACAACTGATAGGGGTAGAGGATGTAGGCGAGGCCAGCAACACATAAGAGTTCACCTCACCAAAGGGAGTGTGGTGGGCCAATAAAAGATTGTTTCTGGGATTTCTCTCTGTGCTTGGCAGGGGCCACGAGCTTGAGTGCCGCTGATTTGAGCTGAGGAGGCCCACCGGTAAAATTAGCTTCTTCACCTAAGCCACTCCCCCTACCCATAGATCTTTGCAGTATTTTAAACTGCACACTATAAATCATTTCAGTCACCTGAAGTTACCTAGATAACTGTTCAGATATACAGTGATTCAGTTACTCAGAAAAACAGACTAATTTTTTTGCATTTGTTTGTTAATTTGTTTTTTTACCCTAAATTAAAGGTCCAACTACAGAAATCGACTTTTTTCATCCCAGTAGAGAAGTCCAGTCACACAGCACTACTTCCTCCTGTTGTCTTCTGCCGAGCTTCTAGCAGAATGATTTTAAGGCAGTCTTTAAATTCTTCCTTCTAGTTAAGCCACTCTCCCTACTTACTAGATCTTTCTACAAGTATTTTAAACTGCATAGCTATCAATCCTATTAAGTCCTACAAGTTTGCAGCTAATAACTGTTCAGATATCATCCAGTTAAGTTAACAGACAAAACAGTGATTTTTTTTTATTTTGTTGTCAACATTTATTTACCTAAATTAAGGGCCAGCTTCAAAGTTGACTTCTTTAGTCCCAGTAGACAAGTCCAGTCACTGCCTCCTTTCTCCTGGTATCTTTGCCCAGCCTCCAGCAGAATCTTTCTGCTATCTTTCGTTGCTTCTATTCAGCTAAGCCACTCCCCCTACTACTGGATCTTTCTAAAGTAATTTAAATTCACAGCTAGGGCATGTTCAGTCACTGGGTTTCACAGATAACTATTTAGATAACCATTAGTTGAGTTAACTCAGAAGAACACATTTATTTTGTTTTTGTTTATTAACTTTTTTACCCTAAATTAAGGTCCAAGTATAGGTATTCTCGTCTTCAGTCAAGCAGAAGTTCAGTCACACAGCACTCCTTCCTCCGTTGTCTTCCAGCAAAGCTCCAGCAGTATCATTCTGTGTGTTCTTAAGTTAGCTTCCTTCTAGTTAAACCCCCCCTTCTTACAGATAACAACAATTTTCGAAATGCACAACTATCAAGCCTTTCAGTCAAATGATTTACAGTTGAATAATGTTCAGATATCCATTCAGTTCAGTTATCTCAACAAACACATAATTGTCTTTTTGTTTTGTTTGTAGTTTTTTTACCTAAATTAAATGTACAACTAGAAGAGATTGTCTTCTTTAGTCAGAGAGAAGTCAGCCACCACTCCATCATCCTAGTGTCCTACCAGTTAAGCAAAATTTTCTGTGCAGTCCTTCAAGTTTAGGCTTTCTTCAGCTAAACCCTTCCCCCTGCCCCTACGTTCTTTCAAAGGAACAAACTGCACAGATATTAATCCCTTTCCAGACTCCTGAGATTAACATGTTTAAATGTTGAATAACCATTCAGTTCAGTTAACTCAGACAAGCACACAAATTTTTGTTATATTTTGTTTGTTAATTTGTTTACCATAGTTAAGGTCAAGTACAAGGTTCTATCCATAAATCCCAGGAAGTCCAGTCACAGCCTCCTCCCTCCTGTTGTCTTCTCAGAGCTTCTAACAGAATCTTTCTAAGGCAGTCTTCATTTATCTTCTTCAGATATGCACTCCCCTGCTTTCTAGATCTTTCTACTAATGGTTCAACTGGACAGGTATCATACCCTTTCAGTCATCTATGATTTGTTCGTGAATTACTTTCAGAAATCATTGGATTAAGTTAACTCAGACAAACACAATAATTTTTTTACTTTGTTTTACTTTGTTTTTACTCTAAATTATAGGTCCAGTACAGTTTTACTACTTTGGTCCCAGGGGAGGTCAGTAACAAACAATCCTTGCTCTGGTGTCTTCCACTGAAGCTTAAAAGAATCTTTCCAAGACGATCTTTAAATTTAACTATTTGCTAGCCCTCCCCTACCCACTAGATTTTATACAAAAATTTAAACTCACATTATCAAGCCATTTCAGTCACCTGGTTATATGTAAATAACTGTTCAGACAACCATTCAGTTCAGCTAACTCAAAACACATTCATTTTTTGTGTTTGTGAACTTTCATTTGTTACTCTAAATTAAGGGCCAAGTACAAAGTTCTACTTCTTTAGTCCAAATAGAAGTCCGTCAGGCACTCCTTCTTCCTGGTGTCTTCAGCTGAGCTCCAGCAGAATGTTTCAAACACAGCCTTTAAATTTAGCTTCCTTCGTTAACCACCTCCCACCTTACTAGATTTCTAAATACTTCAAACTGCACAACTATCAAGCCTTTCAGTCACCACAAGTTTACCCTAATAACTTTCAGATATCCTTCAGTTGATTTACCTCAGAGAAACACTAATTTATTTTTGTTTTGTTTCTTAGTTTGTTTTTTACTCTAAATTGAAGGTCCAAGTCCAAGAGATCTACTTCTTTAGCTGCAGTAGAAAAGTCCAGACACACAGCAATCCTTCCTCCTGGTGTCTTCTGGCAAGCTCCCAGCAGAATCTTTCTAAGGTGGTCTTTAAACCTAGCATTCTTCAGCTACACCACTTCTAATACTTACTAGATCTTTCTACAGGTAATTAAAACTGCACTGCTATCAAGCCTATTCAGTCATCTTAGCTTTAAGTGAAGATAACTGTTCAGATAACCATTCATTTCAGTTAACCCAGACAAATAGTCTAATTTCTTTCTTTTGTTTGTTAGTTTTTACCTAAATTAAGGTCCAAGTACAAAGTTCTACTACTAATCAATGAAGAAGTCCAGTCCACACAGCACTCCTTCCCTCCTGGTGTTTTCTTAAACTTCTAACACACCCAAATCAGTCTTTTAGTTTAAGTTGGATTCTAGTTCGCCGGCTCTTCCCTCACTTACTAGATCTTTCTACAAGTAATTAAATTACAGCTATCATGCCCTTTCAGTCACATAGGACCACGTAAGCTGTTCAATAATAATTCAGTTAAGTTAACTCAGATAAACACTAATATTTTATTTTGTTTTGTTAGTTGTTTTTTTTTACCTAAATTAAAGGTCCAACTTCTGAAATTAAAACTTTTGTCCCAGTAGAGAGTCCAGTCACACAGCACTACTTCCTCCTGTTGTCTTCTGCAAACTTCTAGCAGAATGTTTCCCAAAAGTCTTTAAATTTAACTTCCTTCTAGTTAAGCCCTCCCCCACTAGATCTTTCTACAAGAATTTTATACTGCCGCTATAAGCCCTTTCAGTCACCTGACATTTACACCTAGATAACTATTCAGATAACCATCAGTTCAGTTGCTAAGACAAATACTAATTTTTTGTTGTTTGTCAGTTTGTTATTTACCTAATTTAAGGTCCAACTAAGAGAACTTCTTTAGTCAGTAGAGTCAGTCACATCACTCAACTTCCTCCAGTGTCTTCTGCCAAGCTTAGTAGAATCTCTCTAAGACAGTCTTTAAGTTGGCCTCCTTCAAGCCAGCCACTCCCCCTCCCTAGATCTTTCTACAGTAATTTAGACTGCTAGCTATCAAGCCCTTTCAGTCACCGAGAAATTCCGTTGATAACTGTTCAGATAACCATTCAATTTCAGTTAACTCAGACCAACACACTAATTTCTTTTGTTTTAGTTTGTTGTTAGTTTACTTTTTTTTTTTTTTTTTACCCTAAGTTAGGTTTTAAGTACAAAGTTCTTCTTTATTCCTGTAGAAGTCAGTCCCAGCAGTCCATCCTCCTGGGTGTCTTCTGCCGAGCTAACAGAATCCTTAAAGGCAATCTTCAATTAACTTTCTTCTTGTTAAGCCACTCACCTACTTACTAGATCTTTCTAAATAATTTAAACTACACAGCTATCCGCCCTTTAGTCACCTGGACTGAGATGTGGAAACTGTTCAGATAATATTTCAGTTAAGGAAACTCAGACAAACACAATAATTTTTTATTTTATTTGTTAGTATATTTTACCCTAGTAAAGGTCCAAGTAAAGTTCTCATGCAGTCCCATGACGGTCAGTCACACACACCCTTCCTCTACTGTCTTCAACTTAAACGAGAATCTTTCCCAAGCATTCTTTAAATCCTTCTTCAACCAGCCCTCCCCCTACCCACAGTTTTTATAAAGGCAATTTAAACTGCACATTGATCAAGCCCTTTCAGTCACCCAGAATTTATCGAATAACTATTCAGACAACCATTCAATTCAGTTAACTCACACCAACATACATTTATGTCCTTAATTTTGTTTTACCTAATTAAAGGTCAAGTAAAGTTCTACTTCTTTCTCTCAGTGAAATCCATCACACAGGTCTCAATCTTCCTAGTGTTTTCTGCTAGGCCCCGTATAATGTTTCTAAGGCAAATTTAAATTTAGCTACTTCAATAAGCCACCCCTACTTACTAGTTCTTTCTTAAAGATTTAAACTGCACAAATTAATCCCTTTCAGTCTCCTGAGATTAACATGTTGATAACTGTTCAGATAACCATTCAGTGATTTAACTCAGACAGACACACTAATTTTTGTTTTGTTTTAGTTTTTCCGAAAAGAGAGTCAAACAAGAGATCTACTTCTTTGACAGAGAGTCAGTCACACAACAATCCTTCCCTTGATGTCTTCTGCCAGATTCCAGCAGAATCTTTCAAAGGATCTTTAAATCGCTTTCTTATGCACTTCCCCTACACACTAGATCTTTCTTCAAGTAATTTAAACTGCACAGCTATCAAGCCCATTCAATACATAAGTTTACATAGATAACATTCATATAACCATTCAATTCAGTTAACTCAGACAAACACACTAATTTCCTTTTTTAGTTGGGTTAGTTTTTGTACCCTAAATTAATGGTTCAAGTACAATAGTTCTACTTACAATCCTGTAGAAGTCAGTCACCTCCACCCTCCTGGTATCTCTGCTCAGCTTCTTAAAATCTTCAAGCCAATCTTAAAAATTAACTTTCTTCTAGTTAAACCCCCCCTACACTAGATCTTTCTACAAGAATTTAAATTGCCTCTATAAAACACTTTCAGTCACCTAAGATTTACACCTAGATTACTGTTCAGATAACCATTCAGTTCAGTTAATTCAGACAAACACACTAATTCTGTTTGTTTTGCTCATTAATTTGTTTTTATACCCTAAATTTAATGTCCAACTACAAGAGATCGACTTTTCATCCCAGTAGAAGTCCAGTCACACAACACTCATCCCTGGGTCTTCTGTCAAGCTTAAAGCAGAGATCGCCACAAGGCAGTCCTGAAATTAAGCTTCCTTTGAAAAAGCCACTACCCTACTAATAGATGTTATGGCAGTAATTTCCAATGAGCTATCAATGGCAGACTAAGTTTATACAGATGACAAAACGAATACGATTCAATTCAATTCGCTCAGACAAACAAACTATTTTTGTTTTGTTTGTTAATTTGTTTTACAAAATTAAAGTCAAGCACAAAGTTCTACTTCTTTAGTCAAGTAGAAGACAGTCCCAGCACTCCTTACTCTGGTGTGCTACTGAGCTTCTAGCAGAATCTTTTTAAAACAGTATTAAATTAACTTCTTTCTATTAACAACTCCCCTACTCCTCGATCTTTCTACAAGTAATTTAATCTAAGCTCAAAGCACTTTCAGTCACACAAGTTTACATAGATGACTATTTCGAAACCATTCAGTTCAATTAGCTCAGACCAAACACACACAGATTTTTTGTTTATTTCTTGGTTTTTATACCCTAAATTAAATGTCTGAGTACAAAGTTCTACTTCTTTAATCGGTAGAAGTCAGTCACCAACACTCCAATCTCCTGGTGTCTCTGCAAGTTCCTAGCAGAATGTTTTAAGGCAGTCTTTAAAGTTAACATCCTTCTAATTAAGCCACTCCCTCTACTTACTAGACCTTTCTACAAGTATTGTAAACTGTACAGCTATCAAGCCCATTCAGTCTCCTGAGATTTACACCTAGATAACTGTTCAGATAACCATTCAGTTCAGTGAACTCTGACAAATACACTATTTTTTTATTTTATTTGTCAGTTTTGTATTATACCCTAAATGAAAGGTCCAACTTCAAGAGATCTACAATTTTAGTCCCAGTAGAGAAGTCCAGTCACATAGCACTCCTTCCTCCTGGTGTCTTCTGCTGAGCTTCTAACAGAATCTTTTTAAGGCAGTCTTTAAATTTAACTTCTTTCTATTTAAGCAACTCCCCCTACTCCTAGATCTTTCTACAAGTAATTAAATCTACAAAGCTATCAATCACTTTCAGTCACCTGAGATTTACTCTTAAATAACTGTTCAGATAACGATTCCATTCAGTTCAGTTAGACAAACTCACTATTTTTTGTTTTGTTTGTTACTGTTTTTTACCCTAAATTAAGGTCCATCCAAGAGTTCTACTTCTTTAGTCCTGGTAAGAAGTAAGTGACACCGCCTCCTTCTTGGTGTCTTCTGCCATGCTTCTAGCAGAATATTTCTAAGGATGTCTTTAAATTTAGCTTCTTCTTAAGCCATAAGTTACTAGATCTTTCAAAAGTAATTTAAACTGGACGTATCAAGCCCATACAGTCACCTGAGATTTAAGCTTAGATAACTGTTCAGATAGCCATTCAGTTCAGTTAACTCAGACAACGATACTAATTTTTCCTTAATGTTTTGTTTGTTAATTTGTTTTTTTTACCCTAAATTAAAGGTCCTGGTACAAGAGTTCTACTTCTGTAGTGCCAGTTGAGATGTCCAGTCACACAGCACTCCATCCTCATCGATATTTCTCTCAAGCTTCTAGCAGAATATTTCCAGGACAGTCTTTAAATTTGGCTTCCTTCTAGCTAAGCTACTTCCCCTACTTACTAGATCTTTCTACAAATAATTTAAACTGCGCGGCTGTGAGGCCCTAGATCACCTGATTTCCCCTAAATAACTGTTCAGTAATCATTCCATTCAGTTGTCAGACAGACTCACTAATTTTTTGTTTGGTTGGTGTTTTTTACTAAATTAAGGTCCAGGTACAAGGTTCTACTTGTTTAGTCCCAGTAAGTCCAGTCACAACGCCCTCCTCCTGGTGTCTCTGCCAAACTTCTGCAAGAATGTTTTAAAACAGTCTTTAAATTTGGCTTCCTTCTATTAACCATTGCCCTACTACTCAATCTCTAGTATTTTAAACTGCACAGCTATCAAGCCTTTCAGTCAACAATTTACCTGATAACTGTTCAGATAACCATTCAGTTCAGTTAACTCAGTCAGACACTAATTTTTGTTTTGTTTTGGTTTGCTTTTTACCTAAACTAAGGTCCATCTTCAAAGTGGACTTCTTTGAATCCCAGTGAAAGTCATCACACAGCACTCCTTCCTCCTGGTGTTTTCCTTGATCTTTCTAGGCAGTCTTAAAAGCAGCTTCCTTCAACTAGCCACCCCCTACTTAATAGATCTTTCTACAAGTAATTTAGCTGCACAGCTATCAAGCCCTCAGTCACCAAATTTATGTGATGACATTCAATAACCATTCAATTCTGTAATCAGACAAACACTCATTTTCTTGTTTAGTTTGTTAGTTTGTTTTACCATAAATTAGATCCAAGTAAAAGAGATCTATTTTTTAATTTGATAGAGTAGTCCAGTCACACTGCTCCTTCATCCTGCTGTCTTCTGCTGACCAAGCAGAATCTTTCTAAAACAGTCTTTAAGTTGCTTCCTTCTGCTAACCACTCCCCCTACTTACTAGATCTTTCTACCAGTAATTTAACTACACAGCTATCAAACCCTTTCAGTCACTTGAGATTTAGACCTAGGTAACAGTTCAGATAGTCATTCAGTTGGGTTAACACAAACACACTAATTATTTTTGTTTTGTTAGTTGGTTGTTGTTTACAGAAATTGAATGTCCAAATGAAGAGATCTTCTACTTTAGCTGCAGTAAGTACAATTAGTCAACAATCCTTCCTTCTGGCGTGTTAATAGCTTCAACAGAATCTTTCTTAAGCAGACTTACCTTTAGCTTCCTTCAGCTAAACACTCCCCTACTACAGGTCTTTCTACAAGTAATTAAAGTGCAGGTACAAACCCTTTCAGTCACCAAGTTTACATATAAATAACTGTTCAGATAACGATTCTGTTCATTTCAGTCAGACAACACATTAATATTTTTGGTTTTGTTTGATCACTTTGTTTTTACCTAATTAATAGACAAAATACAAGAGTTATACTTCTGGACCAGTAGAAGTCCAGTGACTCCTCCTTCTCTGGTGTCTATAACTTCTAGCAGAATCTTTCTAGGATGAATTTAAACAGCTTCCTTCTGTAGCCTCTCCCCAACCTCTGATCTTTCAGAAGTAATTTAAACTGAACACTATCAAGCCCATTCGGTCACCAAGTTAGTGTACACAACTGTTGATTACCATTCAATTTAGTTAACCAGACAACCACTGATTTTTCTTTTTGTTTTGTTTGTTAATTTGCTTTTTGCCAAATTAAGGTCTGGTACAAGAGTTCTACTTTTATTCCCAGTTGAAGTCAGTCACAACACTCCATCCTCATCGTGTCTTCTCTCAAGGTTCTGAAGAATCTTTCTAGACAGTCTTTAATTTAGCTTCCTTCTCTAAGCTCTTCTCCTACTTACTGATCTTTCTAAAATAATTTAAACTGCACAACTATAGAACCCTTTAAGTCACTGAGATTTCTCCTAACTGTTCAATCTGATTCAGTTAAGTCAACTCAGACAGACACACTACTTTTTTATTTTTTGTTAGTTAGTTTTTTTATCTAAATTAAGGTCCAGGTATAAAATTCTTGTTTAGTCAAGTAGAGTCCGTCACACATCCTCTTTCACCTGGTGTCCTCTGCCGAAACTTCTAGCAGAATATTATTTAAGGTCTTTAAATTTGGCTTCCTTCTAGTTAAGCCAATCACCCTACCTACTCGATCTTTCTACCATTTTAAACTGCACAGCTATCAAGCCCTTTCAGTCACCGAAAGTTACAACTAGATAACATTCTTAACCATTCAGTTCAGTTAACGAACAGACACACTCATTTTTTGCATTGTTTTCGTTTCTTTTTTTTTTTACCCGAAACTAAAGGTCCCACCTTCAAGAGATCAACTTTTTAGTCCCAGTAGAAGTCCAAGTCACATAGCACTCCTTCCTCCTGGTGTAAACAACAAACTACCTGCAGAAACTTTCGTCGTCAAACTTAGCTTCTAGTCTAAGCCTCCCCTAATTAATAGTCTATCTAAAAATAATTTAAACTGTGCTAACAAGCCCTTTCAGTCACCTGAGATTACACCTAATAACTGTTGAATGTGATTCCGTTCAATTCAATCAGACAAACTCTAATTTTTGTTTTGTTTATTACATTTTTTTACCCTAAAATAAAGGTTCAAGTACAGAGTTCTACTTCTTTAGTCCAGTAGACAGTCCAGTCCAGCACTCTTTCCTCCTGGTGCCTTCTGCGAGGCTTCTAGCAGAATCTTTTAAGAAAGTCTTTAAATTCAGCTTCCTTCTGTAAAGCCACTCCCCTGCTATAGATCTTTCTACAAGTAATTTAAACTGCACAGCTATCAAGCCCTTTCAGTCCCTTCAGATTTACACGTAGATGACTGTTCAGATAAGCATTCTGTTCTGTTACCTCAGACAAACACACTAATTATTTTTGTTTTGTTTGTTAGTTTCATTTTTTACCCTAAATTTAAGGTCCATGTACAAGAATTCTACTTCTTTAGTCCCAATAGAGATATCCCATCACACAGCTCTCCTTTCTCCTGCTGTTCTCTGCTGAGCTTCTAGCAGAGTGTTTCGAAGGCAGTCTTCAAGTTTAGCTTCCTTCTAGTTAAGCCACTCCCCCTACATACTAAATCTTTCTACGAGGACTTTAAACTGCACAGCTATCAAGCCCTTTCTGTCACCTGATGTTTACACCTAGATAACTGTTCAGATAACCATTCATTTAGGTTAACTCAGACAAACACACTACTTTTTTTTTCTTTTGATTGTTAGTTTGTTTTCTTACCCTATATTAAATGTCCAAGTACAAGAGATCTACTTCTTTAGCCGCAGAAGAGCAGTCCAGTCACACAGCAATCCTTCCTCCTGGTGTCTTCTGCCAAGCTTACAACAAAACCTTTCTAAAGTAATCTTTCAACTTATCTTCCTTCATCTACACCACTTAACCAACTTACTAGATTTCTCTACAAGTAATTTAAACTGCACAGCAATCAAGCCCTTTCAGTCAGTTGACATTTACATGTAGATAACTGTTCAGATAAGCATTCAGTTCAGTTGACTCAGACAAACACACTAATTTCTTTTTGTTTGGTTTGTTACTTTGTTTTTTTCAACCCTAAATTAAAGGTCCAAGTACAAGAGTTCTACTTCTTTAATCCCAGTAGAGAAGTGCATTCAGACTGCACTCTTTCCTCCTGGTGTCTTCTGCTAAGCTTATAACAGAATCTTTCTAAGGCAGTCTATAAATTTAGCTTCCTTCTGCTAAGCCACTCGCCCTACTTACTTGATCATTCTACAAGTAATTTAAACTGCACAACTATCAAACCGATACTGTCACCAGAGATTTAGACCTAGATAAATGTTCAGATAGCCATTCAGTTGTGTTAATGCAAACACACTAATTATTTTTTGTTTTGCATGTAGTTTGTTTTACCTAAATAAAATGTCCAAGTACAAAGTGATACTTCTTTAGCTGAAGTAGAGAAGTCCAGTCTTTACAAAATCCTTCCTTCTCGAGACTTCTGCTGTAGATTTCCGTAGAATCTTTCTAAAGGCAATGATTTACATTTTCTTCCTTCAGCTAAGCTACTACTTTTCTTACTAGATCTTTCTACAAAGTAATTTAAACTGTTCAGCTAACAAGCCCTTTCAGTCACCTGAGATTTACATGTCAATAACTATTCAGATAATGATTCCATTCAGTTCAGTCAGACAAACAAACTGATCTTCTAGCAGAATGTGTCTAAGGCAGTTTTTAAATTTTGCTTCCTACTAGTTAAGCCACTCTCCCTACTTACTGCATCTTTCTACAAGTACTTTAAACCGCACAGCTATCAAGCCCTTTCAGTCACCTGAGAGTTAGACCTAGATAACAGTTCAGAAAACCATTCAATTCGACTAACTCAGACAAACACACACTTTTTTTTTGCTTGTTAGTTTGTTTTTTTTACCCCAAATTGAAGGTCCAAGTTCAAGACAGCTACTTCTTTATCCGCAGTAGAGAAGTCCAGTCACACAGCAATCCTTCATCTTGGTGTCTTCTGCCAAGCTTCCTGAAGAATCTTTCTAAGGCACTCTTTCAATTTAGCTTCTGTCAGCTAAGCCACTCCCCCTACTTACTAGATCTTTCTACAAGTAATTTAAACTGCAGAGGTATCAAGCCATTTCTGTCACCTGAGATTGACACGTAAATAACTGTTCAGATAATGATTCTGTTCAGTTCAGTCAGACAAATGCACTAATTTCTTTGTTTTGTTTGTTACTTTGTTTTTTTTTTTTTTTCCAAATAAAAGGTCCACGTACAAGAGTTCTACTTCTTTAGTCCTAGTGGAGAAAGCCAATGACACTATACTCCTTCCTACTGGTGTCTTCTGCCAAGCTTCAAGAAGAATCTTTCTAAGGATGCCTTTAAATTTAGCATCCGTCTGCTAAGCCACTCCCCCTACTTATTAGATCTTGCTACAAGTTATTTAAACTGCACAGCTATCAAGCCCTTTCAGTCACCTGAGATTTTCACATAGATGACTGTTCAGATAACCATTCAGTTCAGTTAACTCAGACAAACGCACTAATTTTTTTGTTTTGTTAGTTAGTTTTTTTTACCGTAAAGTAAAGATCCAAGTACAAGAGTTTTACTTCTTTAATCCCAGTAGAGGGGTCCCAGTCACACAGAACTCCTTCCTCCTGGTGTCTTCTGCTGAGCTTCTAAAAGAATCTTTCAAAGGCAATCTTTAAATTTATCTTCCTTCTAGTTAAGTCACTCCCACAACTTAGTAAATCTTCCTACATGTAATTTAAACTGCACATCTATCAAGCACTTTCAGTCACCTTGAGATTTATACCTGTATAACTGTTCAGATATCCATTAAGTTTGGTTAACTCAGAGAAACACACAGTTTGTTTTTGTTTTGTATGTTAGTTAGTTTTTTTTTTACTCTAAATTAAAGGTCCAAATACAAGAGTTCTACTTCCTTGGTCCCAGTAGTGAAGACCAGTCACACAGCAGTCCTTCCTCCTCGTGTCTTCTGTCAAGTTTCTAGAAGAATATTTCTAAGGCAGTCTTTAAATTTAGCTTCCTTCTAGCTGAGGTACTCCCCCTACTTAGTACATCTTGGTACAAATAACTTAAACTGCACAGCTATCAGGCACTTTCAGTCCCCTGAGATTTATGCGAAGATGACTGTTCAGATAACCATTCAGTTCAGTTAATTCAGACAAACAGACAAATGTTTTTATTTTGTTTGTTAGTTTGTTTTTTTTACCCTAAATTAAAGGTCTAAGTACAAGAGATATACTTGTTTAGTCCCAGTAGAGAAGTCCAGTCATACAGCACTCCTTCCTCCTGCTGTCTTCTGCTGAGCTTGTAGCAGAATGTTTCTAAGACATTCTTTACATTTAGCTTCTTTCAGCTAAGCCCAACCTCTACTTACTAGAACTTTCTACAAGTAATTCAAACTGCACAGCTATCAAGCATTCAGTCACCAGAGATTTATACGTAGATGACTGTTCAAATAACCACTCAGTTCAGCTAACTCAGACAAACACACTAATTTTGTTGTTTTCTTAGTTTCTTTTTTGCCCTAAATTAAAGGTCCATCTTCAAGAGATCGACTTGTTTAGTCCCAGTAGAGAAGTCCAGTCACACAGCAATCCTTCCTTCTGGTGTCTTCAGCAAAGCTTCCAGCAGAATCTTTCTAAGGCAGTCTTCAAACTTAGCTTCCTTCAGCTAAGCCACTCCCCTACTTACTAGATCTTTCAGCAAGTAATTTAAACTGCACAGCTATCAAGCCCTTTCAGTCATCTGAGATTTACATGTAGATGACTGTTCAAAAATCCATTCAGTTGAGTTAACTCAGGCAGTCTAATTTTTTTGTTTTGTTTGTTAGTTTTTTTTACCCTAAATTAAATGTCCAAGTACAAGAGAGCTACTTCTTTAGCCGCAGTAGAGAAGTCCAGTCACTCAGCAATCCTTCCTCCTGGTGTCTTCTGCCAAGCTTCCAGTAGAATCTTTCTAAGGCAGTCTTTACATTTAGCTTCTTTCAGCATAGCCACTCCTCCTTCTTACTAGATCTTTCTTCAAGTAATTTAAACTGTACAGGTATCAAGCCCTTTCAGTCACCTGAGATTTACATGTAAATAACTGTTCAGATAACAGTTCTGTTCAGTTCAGACAAACACACTAATTTTTTTCTTATGTTTGTTACTTTGTTTATTTACCCTAAATTATAGGTCCAACTACAAAAGATCTTCTTCTTTAGTCATAGTAGAGAAGTCCAGTCTCATATCACTCCTTCCTCCTGCTGTCTTCTGCTGGTCTTCTAGCAGAATGTGTCTAAGGAAGTGTTTAAATTTTGCTTCCTTCTAGTTCAGCCACTCCCCCTACTTATTACATCTTTCTACAAGTACTTTAAACTGCACAGCTATCAAGCCCTTTCAGTCACCTGAGATTTTGTCCTAGATTTCAGTTCACATAGCCATTCAGTTCGGCTAACTCAGACACACAAACTATTTTTATTTTGCTTGTTTGATTTTTTTTACCCTAAATCAAAGGTCCAAGTACAAGACAGCTACTTCTTTAGCCGCAGTAGAGAAGTCCAGTCACACAGCAATCCTTTCTCCTGGTGTCTTCTGCCAAGCTTCCAGTAGAAACTTTCTGAGGCACTCTTTATATTTAGCTTCCATCAGATAAGCCACTACCCCCTACTTACTAGATCTTTCTACAAGTAATTTAAACTGCAGAGGTATCAAGCCATTTCTTTCACCCGAGATATTCACAAATATAACTGTTCAGATAACAATTCTGTTCAGTTCAGTCAGACAAACACACTAATTTCTTTGTTTTGTTTTGTACTTTGTTTTTTCTCCTCCAAAATAAAGGTACAAGAACAAGAGTTCTACTTCTTTACTCCCAGTGGAGAAGGCCAATGACACTGTACTCCTTCCTACTGGTGTCTTCTGCCAAGCTTCTAGAATAATCTTTCTTAGGATGCCTTTAAATTTAGCATCCGTCTGCTAAGCCACTCCCCCTACTTATTAGATCTTGCTACAAGTTATTTAAACTGCACAGCTATCAAGCCCTTTCAGTCACCTGAGATTTACACATAGATGACTGTTCAGAAAATCATTCAGTTCAGTTAACTCAGAGAAATACACACATTTTTTTGTTTGGCTATTTAGTTTTTTTACCGTAAATTAAAGATCCAAGTACAAGAGTGTTACTTCTTTAATCCCAGTAAAGGAGTCCAGTCACAGAGAACTCCTTCCTCCTGGTGTCTTCTGCTGAGCTTCTAACAGAATCTTTCAAAGGCAATCTTTAAATGTACCTTCCTTCTAGTTAAGCCACACCCACAACTTAGTAGATCTTCCAACATGTAATTTAAACTGCACATCTATCAAGCACTTTCAGTCACCTTGAGATTTACACCTGTATAACTGTTCAGATAACCATTAAGTTCAGTTAACTCAGAGAAACACACAGTTTGTTTTTGTTTTGTTTGTTAGTTAGTTTTTTTACCCTCAATTAAAGGTCCAAGTTCAAGACTTCTACTTCTTTTGTCCCAGTAGAGAAGTCCAGTCACACACCAGTCCTTCCTCCTTGTGTCTTCGGTCAAGTTTCTAGAAGAATCTTTCGAAGGCAGTCTTTAAATTTAGCTTCCTTCTAGCTGAGCTACTCCCCCCTACTTAGTACATCTTTGTACAAATAACTTAAACTGCACAGCAATCAGGCACTTTCAGTCACCTGAGATTTATACGTAGATGACTGTTCAGATAACCATTCAGTTCAGTTAACTCAGACAAACACACAGTTTTTTTTGTTTTGTTTGTTAGTTTGCTTTTTTACCCTAAATTAAAGGTCTAAGTACAAGAGATATACTTCTTTAGTCTGAGTAGAGAAGTTCAGTCATACAGCACTCCTTCCTCCAGCTATCTTCTGCTGAGCTTGTAGCGGAATGTTTCTAAGACAGTCTTTACATTTAGCTTCCTTCAGCTAAGCCAATCCCCCTACTTACTAGAACTTTCTACACGTAATTTAAACTGCACAGCTATCAAGTCTTTTCAATCACTGAGATTTACATGTAGATGACTGTTCAGATAACCACTCAGTTCAGTTAACTCAGACAAACACTCTAATTTTGTTGTTTTGTTAGTTTTTTTTCCCCTAAATTAAAGGTCCATCTGCAAAAGATCGACTTGTTTAGTCACAGTTGAGAAGTCAAGTCACACAGCACTCCTTCCTTCTGGTGTCTTCTGCCAAGTTTCCAGCAGAATTTTTCTAAGGCAGTCTTCAAACTTAGCTTCCTTCATCTAAGCCACTCCCCTACTTACTAGATCTTTCAACAAGTAATTTAAACTGCACAGCTATCAAGCCCTTTCAGTCACCTGAGATTTACATGTAGATGACTGTTTAGATAACCATTCAGTTGAGTTAACTCAGACAGTCTAATTTTTTTGTTTAGCGTCTTAGTTTTTTGACTCTAAATTAAATGTCCAAGTACAAGAGAGCTACTTCTTTAGCCACAGTAGAGAAGTCCAGTCACTCAGCAATCCTTCCTCCTGGTGCCTTCTGCCAAGCTTTCAGCAGAATCTTTCTAAGGCAGTCTTTACATTTAGCTTCCTTCAGCTAAGCCAGTCCCCCTACTTCCTTGCTCTTTCTACAAGTAATTGAAGCTACAGAGGTATCAAGCCCGGTCAGTCACCTGAGATTTACTCTTAAATAACTGTTCAGATAATGATTCCATTCAGTTCAGTTAGACAAACTCACTATTTTTTTTGTTTTGTTTGTTACTTTGTTTTTATACCCTAAATTAAAGGTCCAAGTACAAGAGTCCTACTTCTTTTGTCCTGGTAGAGAAGTAAAGTGACACAGCACTCCTTCTTACTGGTGTCTTCTGCCAAGCTTCTAGCAGAATAATTCTAAGGATGTCTTTAAATTTAGCTTCCTTCTGCTAAGCCACTCCCCCTACTTACTAGATCTTTCAGGAAGTAATTTAAACTGGACATCTATCAAGCCCATTCAGTCACCTGAGATTTAAGTTTAGATAACTGTTCAGATAGCCATTCAGTTCAGTTAACTCAGACAACCACACTAATTTTTCCTTTATGTTTTGTTTGTTAATTTTTTTACCCTAAATTAAAGGTCCTGGTACAAGAGTTCTACTTCTTTAGTGCCAGTTGAGAAGTCCAGTCACACAGCACTCTATCCTCGATGTGATTTCTCTCAAGCTTCTAGCAGAATCTTTCTAGGACAGTCTTTAAATTTAGCTTCCTCCTAGCTCAGCTACTTCTCCTACTTACTAGATCTTTCTTCAAATAATTTAAACTGCACAGCTGTAGAGCCCTTTAAGTCACCTGAGATTTTCCCCTAAATAACTGTTCAGATAACCATTCCTTTTAGTTGACTCAGACAGGCTCACTAATTTTTTGTTTTGTTAGTTAGTTTTTTTACCTAAATTAAAGGTCCAGGTACAAGAGTTCTACTTGTTTAGTCCAAGTGGAGAAGTCCAGTCACACAGCACTCCCTCCCTCCTGGTGTCCTCTGCCGAGCTTCTAGCAGAATGTTTTTAATGCAGTCTTTAAATTTAGCTTCCTTCTAGTTAAACCAATTGCCCTACTTACTCGATCTTTCTACAAGTATTTTAAACTGCACAGCTATCAAGCCCTTTCAGTCACCTGAGATTTACAGCTAGATAACTGTTCTGTTAACTATTCAGTTTTAGTTAACTCAGACAGACACACTCATTTTTTTTGCTTTGTTTCTTAGTTTCTTTTTTTACCCTAAACTAAAGGTCCATCTTCAAGAGATCATCTTCTTTGGGTCCAGTAGAGTCAAGTCCTATAGCACTCCTTCCTCCTGGTGTATTCAGCAAGCTACCTGCAGAATCTTTCTAAGGCAGTCTTCAAACTTAGCTTCCCTAGTCTAAGCCACTCCCCCTAATTAATAGATCTATCTAAAAATAATTTAAGCTGCGCAGCTAACAAGCCCTTTCAGTCACCTGAGATTTACACCTAAATAACTGTTCAGATATTGATTCCATTCAATTCAGTCAGACAAACACTCTAATTTTTTTTGTTTTGTTTGTTACTTTTTTTTTACCCTAAAATAAAGGTTCAAGTACAAGAGTTCTACTTCTTTAGTCCCAGTAGACAAGTCCAGTCACACAGCACTCTTTCCTCCTGGTGCCTTCTGCCGAGCTTCTAGCAGAAATCTTTTTAAGAAAGTCTTTAAATTCAGCTTCCTTCTGGTAAGCCACTCCCCCTGCTTGCTAGATCTTTCTACAAGTAATTTAAACTGCATAGCTATCAAGCCCTTTCAGTCCCTTTAGATTTACACGTAGATGACTGTTCAGATAAGCATTCAGTTCTGTTACCTCAGACAAACACACTAATTATTTTTGTTTTGTTTGTTAGTATCATTTTTTAACCTAAATTTAAGGTCCATGTACAAGAATTCTACTTCTTTAGTCCCAATAGAGATATCCCGTCACACAGCACTTCTTCCTCCTGCTGTTCTCTGCTGAGCTTCTAGCAGAGTGTTTCGAAGGCAGTCTTCAAGTTTAGCTTCCTTCTAGTTAAGCCACTCCCCCTACATACTAGATCTTTCTACAAGGACTTTAAACTGCACAGCTATCAAGCCCTTTCTTTCACCTGATGTTTACACCTAGATAATTGTTCAGATAACCATTCATTTGGGTTAACTCGGACAAACTCACTACTTTTTTTTTCTTTTGATTGTTAGTTTTTTCTTACCCTATATTAAAGGTCCAAGTAAAGACATCTACTCCTTGCTAGTGATGAGAACAGTCCAGAGTCACACAGCAATCCTTCCTCCCTGGTGTCTTCTGCCAAAGCTTCCAACAAAACCTTTCTAAGGTAGTCTTTCAACTTAGCTTCCTTCATCTACACCACTTAACCAACTTACTAGATCTCTCTACAAGTAATTTAAACTGCACAGCAATCAAGCCCTTTCAGTCAGTTGACATTTACATGTAGATAACTGTTCAGATAAGCATTCAGTTCAGTTGACTCAGACAAACACACTAATTTCTTTTTGTTTTGTTTGTTACTTTGTTTTTTTCAACCATAAATTAAAGGTCCAAGTACAGGAGTTCTACTTCTTTAATCCCAGTAGAGAAGTGCATTCAGACTGCACTCTTTCCTCTTGGTGTCTTCTGCTGAGCTTCTAACAGAATCTTTCTAAGGCAGTCTATAAATTTAGATTCCTTCTGCTAAGCCACTCACCCTACTTACTTGATCTTTCTACAAGTAATTTAAACTGCACAACTATCAAACTGAAACAGTCACCTGAGATTTAGACCTAGATAACTGTTCAGATAGCCATTCAGTTGTGTTAATGCAAACACACTAATTATTTTTTGTTTTGCTTGTTAGTTTGTTTTTTTACCCTAAATAAAATGTCCAAGTACAAGAGTGCTACTTCTTTAGCTGAAGTAGAGAAGTCAAGTCACACTGCAATTCTTCCTTCTCGAGTCTTCTGCCAAGCTTCCAACAGAATATTTCTAATGCAGTCTTTACATTTCGCTTCCTTCAGCTAAGCCACTCGCCCTACTTACTAGATCTTTCTACAAGTCATTTAAACCGTACAGCTAACAAGCCCTTTCAGTCACCTGAGATTTACATGTAAATAACTATTCAGATAATGATTCCATTCAGTTCAGTCAGACAAGCTGATCTTCTAGCAGAATGTGTCTAAGGCAGTGTTTAAATTTTACTTCTTACTAGTTAAGCCACTCCCCCTACTTACTACATCTTTCTACAAGTACTTTAAACCACACAGCTATCAAGCCCTTTCAGTCACCTGAGATTTAGACCTAGATAACAGTTCAGAAAACCATTCAGTTCGGCTAACTCAGACAAACACACTATTTTTTTTTTTTGCTTGCTAGTTTGTTTTTTTACCCTAAAATAAAGGTCCAAGTTCAAGAGAGCTACTTCTTTAGCCGCAGTAGAGAAGTCCAGTCACACAGCAATCCTTCCTCCTGGTGTCTTATGTCAAGCTTCCTGTAGAATCTTTCTAAGGCACTCTTTCAATTTAGCTTCCATCAGCTGAGCCACTCCCCCTACTTACTAGATCTTCCTGCAAGTAATTTAATCTGCAGAGGTATCAAGCCATTTCTGTCACCCTAGATTTACATGTAAATAACTGTTCAGATAAAGATTCCATTCAGTTCAGTCAGACAAACACACTAATTTCTTTTTGCTTGTTACTTTGTTTTTTTATCCAAATTAATGGTCCAAGTACAAGAGTTCTACTTCTTTAGTCCCAGTGGAGAAAGCCAATGACACTGAACTCCTTCCTACTGGTGTCTTCTGCCAAACTTCTAGAAGAATCTTTCTAAGGATGCCTTTAAATTTAGCATCCGTCTGCTAAGCTACTCCCCCTACTTATCAGATCTTGCAACAAGTTATTTAAACTACACAGCTATCAAGCCCTTTCAGTCACCTGAGATTTACACATAGATGACTGTTCAGATAACCATTCAGTTCAGTTAACTCAGACAAACACACTAATTTTTTGGTTTTGTTAGTTTTTTTACTGTAAATTAAAGATCCAAGTACAAGAGTTTTACTTCTTTAATACCAGTAGAGGGGTCCAGTCACACAGAACTCCTTCCTCCTGGTGTCTTCTGCCGAGCTTCTAACAGAATCTTTCAAAGGCAATCTTTAAATTTACCTTCCTTCTAGTTAAGCCACACCCACAACTTAGTATATCTTCCTACATGTAATTTAAACTGCACATCTATCAAGCACTTTCAGTCACCTTGAGATTTACACATGTATAACTGTTCAGATATCCATTAAGTTCGGTTAACTCATAGAAACACACAGTTTGTTTTTGTTTTGTTTGTTAGTTAGTTTTTTTTACCCTCAATTAAAGGTCCAAGTACAAGAGTTCTACTTCTTTAGTCACAGTAGGGAAGTCCAGTCACACAGCAATCCTTCCTCCTCTTGTCTTCTGTCAAGTTTCTAGAAGAATCTTTCTAAGGCTGTCTTTAAATTTAGCTTCCTTCTAGATGAGCTACTGCAACTACTTACTACATCTTTCTACAAATAACATAAACTGCACAGTTATCAGGCACTTTCAGTCACCTGAGATTTATGCGTAGATGACTGTTCAGATAACCATTCAGTTCAGTTAACTCAGACAAACACACTAATTTTTTTGTTTTGATTTTTAGTTTGTTTTTTTTTTACCATAAATTAAAGGTCTAAGTACAAGAGATATACTTCTTTAGTCCCAGTAGAGAATTCCAGTCATACAGCACTCCTTCCTCCTGCTGTCTTCTGCTGAGTTTGTAGCAGAATGTTTCTAAGGCAGTCTTTACATTTAGCTTCCTTCAGCTAAGCCACTCCCCCTACTTACTAGAACTTTCTACAAGTAATTCAAACTGCACTGCTATCAAGTCCTTTCAGTCACCAGAGATTTACACGTAGATGACTGTTCAGATAACAAATCAGTTCAGTTAACTCAGCAAAACACACTAATTTTGTTGTTTTGTTAGTTAGTTTTGTTTTTGCCCTAAATTAAAGGTCCATCTTCAAGAGATCGACTTGTTTAGTCCCAGTAGAGAAGTCAAGTCACACAGCACTCCTTCCTTCTGGTGTCTTCTGCCAAGTTTCCAGCAGAATCTTTCTATGACAGTCTTCAAACTTAGCTTCCTTCAGCTAAGCCACTCCTCTACTTACTAGATCTTTCAACAAGTATTTTAAACTGCACAGCTATCAAGCCCTTTCAGTCACCTGAGATTTACATGTAGATGACTGTTCAGATGACCATTCAGTTGAGTTATCTCAGACAGTCTAATTTTTTTGTTTTGCGTGTTAGTTTTTTTTTACCCTAAATTAAATGTCCTAGTACAAGAGAGCTACTTCTTTAGCTGCAATAGGGAAGTCCAGTTATTCAGCAATCCTTTCTCCTGGTGTCTTCTGCGAAGCTTCCAGAAGAATCTTTCTAAGGCAGTCTTTACATTTAGCTTCCTTCAGCTTAGCCACTCCTCCTCCTACTTACTAGATCTTTTTACAAGGAATTCAAACTGTACAGGTATCAAGCCCTTTCATTCACCTGAGATTTACACGTAAATAACTGTTCAGATAACCTTTCAGTTCAGTTAACTCAGACAAACACACTCATTTTTTTGTTTTGATTTTTAGTTTTTTTTACCGTAAATTAAAGGTCTAAGTACAAGATATATACTTCTTTTGTCCCAGTAGAGAAGTCCAGTCATACAGCACTCCTTCCTCCTGCTGTCTTCTGCTGAGCTTGTAGCAGAATTTTTCTAAGGCAGTCTTTACATTTAGCTTCCTTCAGCTAAGCCACTCCCCCTACTCTTTCTACCAGTTATTTAAACTGCACAGCTATCAAGCCCTTTCAGTCACCTGGGATTTTATGTAGATGACTCTTCAGATAACCATTCAGTTCAGTTACCTCAGAGAAGCACACAAATTTTTTTGTTTTGTTATTTTGTTTTTTTTACCGTAAATTAAAGATCCAAGCACAAGAGTTTTACTTCTTTAATCCCAGTAGAGGGGTCCAGTCACACAGAACTCCTTCTTCCTGGTGTCTTCTGCCGAGCTTCTAACAGAATCTTTCAAAGGCAATCTTTAAATTAACCTTCCTTCTAGTTAAGCCACACCCAGAACTTAGCAGATCTTCCTACATATAATTTAAACTGCACATCTGTCAAGCACTTTCAGTCACCTAGACATTTACACCTGTATAACTGTTCAGATAACCATTAAGTTCAGTCAACTCAGAGAAACACACAGTTTGTTTTTGTTTTGTTTGTTAGTTAGTTTTTTTTACCCTCAATTAATGGTCCAAGTACAAGAGTTCTACTTCTTTAGTCCCAGTAGGGAATTCAGTCACACAGCAGTCCTTCCTCCTCGTGTCTTCTGTCAAGTTTCTAGAAGAATCTTTCTAAGGCAGTCTTTAAATTTAGCTCCCTTCTAGCTGAGCAACTCCCCCTACTTACTAAATCTTTCAACAAATAACTTAAATTGCACAGCTATCAGGCACTTTCAGTCACCTGAGATTTATGCGTAAATGACTGTTCATATAACCATTCAGTTCAGTTAACTCAGACAAACACACTATCTTTTTGTTTTGTTTGTTAGTTTGTTTTTTTACCCTAAATTAAAGGTCTAAGTACAAGAGATATACTTCTTTAGTCCCAGTAGAGAACTCCAGTCATACAGCACTCCTTCCCCCTGCTGTCTTCTGCTGACCTTGTAGCAGAATGTTTCTAAGGCAGTCTTTACATTTAGTTTCCTTCAGCTAAGCCACTCCTCCTACCTACTAGAACTTTCTAAAAGTAATTTAAAGTACACAGCTATCAAGCCCTTTCAGTCACCAGAGATTTACATTTAGATGACTGTTCAGATAACCACTCAGTTCAGTTAACTCAAACACACTAATCTTGTTGTTTTGTTAGTTTTTTTTGCCCTAAATTAAAGGTCCATCTGCAAGAGATCGACTTGTTTAGTCCCAGTTGAGAAGTCAAGTCACACAGCACTCCTTCTTTCTGGTGCTTTCTGCCAAGTTTCTAGCAGAATCTTTCTAAAGCCAGTCTTCAAACTTAGCTTCCTTCAGCTAAGCCACTCCCCTACTTACTAGAGATTTCAACAAGTAATTTAAACTGCACAGCTATCAAGCCCTTTCAGTCACCTGAGATTTACATGTAGATGACTGTTCAGATAACCATTCAGTTGAATTAACTCAGACAGTCTAATTTTTTTGTTTTGCTTGTTAGTTTTTTTTACCCTAAATTAAATGTCCAAGTACAAGAGATCTACTTCTTTAGCCGCATTAGAGAGAAGTCCAGTCACTCAGCAATCCTTCCTCCTGGTGTTTTCTGCCAAGCTTCCAGCAGAATCTTTCTAAGGCAGTCTTTACATTTAACTTCCTTCAGCTTAGCGACTCCTTCTACTTTCTAGGTCTTTCTACAAGTAATTCAAACTGTACAGGTATCAAGCCCTTTCATTCACCTGAGATTTACATGTAAATAACTGTTCAGATAAGAATTCTGTTCAGTTCAGTCAGACAAATACACTATTATTTTTCTTTTCTTTGTTACTTTGTTTTTTTTTACCCTAAATTATAGGTCCAAGTACAAGAGTTCTAATTCTTCAGTCACAGTAGGGAATTCCAGTCACACAGCAGTCCTTCCTCTTCATGTCTTCTGTCAAGTTTCTAGAAGAATCTTTCTAAGGCAGTCTTTAAATTTAGCTTCCTTCTAGCTGAGCTACTCCCCCCTACTTACTACATCTTTCTACAAATAACTTGAACTGCACAGCTATCAGGCACTTTCAGTCTGTACAGACAGATGGTGAGACCCCATCTGGAGTACTGCGTGCAGTTCTGGAGACCCAATCTCCGCAAGGACATAGACAGGATAGAGGCTGTCCAGAGGAGGGCAACTAAAATGGTGCAGGGTCTGCACTGGAAGACATATGAAGAGAGACTTAAGGAGCTAAATATGTATAGCCTCGAGGAAAGAAGGGAGAGGGGGGACATGATAGAAACTTTCAAGTATCTCAAGGGAATCAACAAAGTCCAAGAGGTAGCATCTTTCAAAAAGGATTAGTGCAAGAACAAGGGGCACAATTTGAAGATAGAAGGAGGGCTGCTCAGAGGTAATTTAAGAAGTATTTTCACAGAGAGGTTGTGGATGCATGGAACGGCCTTCTGGAGGAGGTTGTGGAGTCAAAAACAGTGGTGGAATTCAAGCATGCATGGGACAGTCATAAGGCAATTCTAGGGGTTGGGGGTAGGAAGAAGTAGGCTGCTGATTAACTAGGATCTGCAGCTTATCCAATAGGTAGGGAAATGGGCATACCAGGTGGGCCAAGCGGTCCTTATCTGCCGTCAAAATCTATGTTTCACCTGAGATTTATGCGTAGATGACTGTTCAGATAACCATTCAGTTCAGTTAACTCAGACAAACACACTAATTTTTTTGTTTTGTTAGTTTCCTTTTTTACCGTAAATTAATGGTCTAAGTACAAGAGATATACTTCTATAGTCCCAGTAGAGAAGTCCAGTCATACAGCACTCCTTCCTCCTGCTGTCTTCTGCTGAGCTTGTAGCAGAATGTTTCTAAGGCAGTCTTTACATTTAGCTTCCTTCAGCTAAGCCACTCCGCCTACTTACTAGAACTTTCTACAAGTAATTTAAACTGCACAGCTATCAAGCCCTTTCAGTCACCAGAGATTTACATGTAGATGACTGTTCAGATAACAACTCGGTTCAGTTAACTCAGACAAACACACTAATTTTGTTGTTTTGTTAGTTA
Source organism: Neoceratodus forsteri (assembly GCA_016271365.2). Taxonomy (NCBI): domain Eukaryota; kingdom Metazoa; phylum Chordata; order Ceratodontiformes; family Ceratodontidae; genus Neoceratodus; species Neoceratodus forsteri. Next base: position 985,387,322 of record CM057449.1, read on the forward strand.
GTTTTCTTTTTGCCCTAAAATAAAGGTCCATCTTCAATAGATTGACTTGTTTAGTCCCAGTAGAGAAGTCAAATCACACAGCACTCCTTCCTTCTGGTGTCTTCTGGCAAGTTTCCAGCAGAATCTTCGCAGTCTTCAAACTTAGCTTCCTTCAGCTAAGCCACTCCCCTACTTACTAGATCTTTCAATAAGTAATTTAAACTGCACAGCTATCAAGCCCGTTCAGTCACCTGAGATTTACATGTGGATGTCTGTTCAGATAACCATTCAGTTGAGTTAACTCAGTCAAATTTTTTGTTTTGCTTGTTAGTTTTTTTTTACCCTAAATTAAATGTCCAAGTACAAGAGAGCTACTTCTTTAGCCACAGTAGAGGAGTCCAGTCACTCAGCAATCCTTCCTCCTGGTGTCTTTCTGCAAAGCTTCCAGCAGAATCTTTCGAAGGCATTCTTTACATTTAGCTTCTTTCAGCTTAGCCATTCCTCCTACTTACTAGATCTTTCTACAAGTAATTTAAACTGTTCAGGTATCAAGCCCTTTCAGTCACCTGAGATTTACATGTAAATAACTGTTCAGATAACAGTTCTGTTCAGTTCCATCAAACACACTAATTTTTTTCTTTTGTTTGTTACTTTGTTTTTTTACCCAAAATTACAGGTCCAAGTACAAGAGATCTACTTCTTTAGTCATAGTAGAGAAGTCCAGTCACATATCACTCCTTCCTCCTGCTGTCTTCTGCTGATCTTCTAGCACAATGTGAATAAGGCAGTGTTTAAATTTTGCTTCCTTCTAGTTAAGCCACTCCCCGTACTTATTACATCTTTCTACAAGTACTTTAAACCACACAGCTATCAAGCCCTTTCAGTCACCTGAGATTTAGACCTTGATAACAGTTCAGATAGCCATTCAGTTTGGCTAACTCAGACAAACACACTATTTTTTTTTTGCTTGTTAGTTTATTTTTTTACCCTCAATTAAAGGTTCAAGAACAAGAGTTCTACTTCTTTAGTGACAGTAGGGAAGTCCAGTCACACAGCAGTCCTTCCTCCTCGTGTCTTCTGTCAAGTTTCTAGAAGAATCTTTCTAAGGCAGTCTTTAAATTTAGCTTCCTTCTAACTGAGCTACTCCCCCTACTTACTACATCTTTCTACAAATAACTTAAACTGCACAGCTATCAGGCACTTTCAGTCACCTGAGATTTATAGGTAGATGACTGTTCAGATAACCTTTCAGTTCAGTTAACTCAGACAAACACACTCATTTTTTTGTTTTGATTTTTAGTTTTTTTTACCGTAAATTAAAGGTCTAAGTACAAGATATATACTTCTTTAGTCCCAGTAGAGAAGTCCAGTCATACAGCACTCCTTCCTCCTGCTGTCTTCTGCTGAGCTTGTAGCAGAATTTTTCTAAGGCAGTCTTTACATTTAGCTTCCTTCAGCTAAGCCACTCCCCCTACTCTTACTACCAGTTATTTAAACTGCACAGCTATCAAGCCCTTTCAGTCACCTGGGATTTTATGTAGAAGACTGTTCAGATAACCATTCAGTTCAGTTACCTCAGAGAAGCACACAAATTTTTTTGTTTTGTTATTTTGTTTTTTACCGTAAATTAAAGATCCAAGCACAAGAGTTTTACTCTTTAATCCCAGTAGAGGGTCCAGTCCACAGAACTCCTTCTTCCTGGTGTCTTCTGCCGAGCTTCTAACAGAATCTTTCAAAGGCAATCTTTAAATTAACCTTCCTTCTAGTTAAGCCACACCCAGAACTTAGCAGATCTTCCTACATATAATTTAAACTGCACATCTGTCAAGCACTTTCAGTCACCTAGACATTTACACCTGTATAACTGTTCAGATAACCATTAAGTTCAGTCAACTCAGAGAAACACACAGTTTGTTTTTGTTTTGTTTGTTAGTTAGTTTTTTTTACCCTCAATTAATGGTCCAAGTACAAGAGTTTTACTTCTTTAGTCCCAGTAGGGAATTCAGTCACACAGCAGTCCTTCCTCCTCGTGTCTTCTGTCAAGTTTCTAGAATAATCTTTCTAAGGCAGTCTTTAAATTTAGCTCCCTTCTAGCTGAGCAACTCCCCCTACTTACTAAATCTTTCAACAAATAACTTAAACTGCACAGCTATCAGGCACTTTCAGTCACCTGAGATTTATGCGTAAATGACTGTTCATATAACCATTCAGTTCAGTTAACTCAGACAAGCACACTATCTTTTTGTTTTGTTTGTTAGTTTGTTTTTTTACCCTAAATTAAAGGTCTATGTACAAGAGATATACTTCTTTAGTCCCAGTAGAGAAGTCCAGTCATACAGCACTCCTTCCTCCTGCTGTCTTCTGCTGACCTTGTAGCAGAAAGTTTCTAAGGCAGTCTTTACATTTAGTTTCCTTCAGCTAAGCCACTCCTCCTACCTACTAGAACTTTCTAAAAGTAATTTAAACTACACAGCTATCAAGCCCTTTCAGTCACCAGAGATTTACATTTAGATGACTGTCCAGATAACCACTCAGTTCAGTTAACTCAGACAAACACACTAATCTTGTTGTTTTGTTAGTTTTTTTTGCCCTAAATTAAAGGTCCATCTGCAAGAGATCGACTTGTTTAGTCCCAGTTGAGAAGTCAAGTCACACAGCACTCCTTCTTTCTGGTGCTTTCTGCCAAGTTTCCAGCAGAATCTTTCTAAGCCAGTCTTCAAACTTAGCTTCCTTCAGCTAGGCCACTCCCCTACTTACTAGAGTTTTCAACAAGTAATTTAAACTGCACAGCTATCAAGCCCTTTCAGTCACCTGAGATTTACATGTAGATGACTGTTCAGATAACCATTCAGTTGAATTAACTCAGACAGTCTAATTTTTTTGTTTTGCTTGTTAGTTTTTTTACCCTAAATTAAATGTCCAAGTACAAGAGATCTACTTCTTTAGCCGCAGTAGAGAAGTCCAGTCACTCAGTAATCCTTCCTCCTGGTGTTTTCTGCCAAGCTTCCAGCAGAATCTTTCTAAGGCAGTCTTTACATTTAACTTCCTTCAGCTTAGCCACTCCTTCTACTTTCTAGGTCTTTCTACAAGTAATTCAAACTGTACAGGTATCAAGCCCTTTCAGTCAACTGAGATTTACATGTAAATAGCTGTTCAGATAACAATTCTGCTCAGTTCAGTCAAACACACTAATTTTTTTCTTTTGTTTGTTGCTTTGTATTTTTTCCACTAAATTATAGGTCAAAGTACAAGAGATCTACTTCTTTAGTGATAGTAGAGAAGTCCAGTCACATATCATCCCTTCCTCCTGCTGTCTTCTGCTGATCTTCTAGCAGAATGTGTCTAAGGCAGTGTTTAAATTTTGCTTTCTTCTAGTTAAGCCACTCCCCTTACTTTCTACATCTTTCTACAAGTACTTTAAACCACACAGCTATCAATCCCTTTCAGTCACCTGAGATTTAGACTTAGATAACAGTTCAGATAGCTAATCAGTTTGGCTAACTCAGACAAACAGAGTGTTTTTTTTTGCTTGTTAGTTTGTTTTTTTACCCTAAATTAAAGGTCCAAGTTCAAGACAGCTACTTCTTTAGCCGTAGTAGAGAAGTTCAGTCACGCAGCAATATTTCCTCTTGGTGTTTTCTGCCAAGTTTCCAGTAGAATCTTTCTATGGCATTCTTAATATTTAGCTTCCATCAGCTAAGCCACTCCCCCTACTTACTAGATCTTTCTACAAGTAATTTAAACTGCAGAGTTATCAAGCCTTTTCTGTCACCTGAGATTTACGCATAAATAACTGTTCAGATAATGATTCCGTTCAGTTCAGTCAGACAAACACTCTAATTTCTTTGTTTTGATTGTTACTTTGTTTTTTCCTCCAAATTAAAGGTCTAAGTACAAGAGTTCTACTTCTTTAGACCCAGTGGAGAAGGCCAATGACACTTTTCTCCTTCCTACTGGTGTCTTCTGCCAAGCTTCTAGAATAATCTTTCTAAGGATGCCTTTAAATTTAGCATCCATCTGCTAAGCCACTCCCGCTACTTATTAGATCTTTCTACTGGTTATTTAAACTGCACAGCTATCAAGCCATTTCAGTCACCTGAGATTTACATGTAGATGACTGTTCAGATAACCATTCAGTCCAGTTAACTCAGACAAACACACTCAGTTTTTTGTTTTTTAAGTTTTTTTTACCATAAATTGAAGATCCAAGTACAAGAGTTTTACTTCTTTAATCCCAGTAGAGGGGTCCAGTCACAAAGAGCTCCTTCCTCCTGGTGTCTTTTCCTGAGCTTCAAGCAGAATGTTTTTCTACAAATAACTTAAACTTCACAGCTATCAAGCACTTTCAGTCAGCTGAGATGTATGCGTAGATGACTGTTCAGATAACCATTCAGTACAGTTAACTCAGACAAACACACACATTTTTTTTGTTTTGTTAGTTTTTTTTTTGCCCTGAATTAAAGGTCCACGTACAAGAGTTTTACTTCTTTAGTCCCAGTAGAGAAGTCCAGTCATACAGCACTCCTTCCTCCTGCTGTCTTCTGCTGAGCTTGTAGCAGAATGTTTCTAAGTCAATCTTTAAATTAACTTCCTTCAGCTGAGCCACTACCCCTACTTATTGGATCTTTTAAGAAGAAATTTAAACTGGGCAGATATCAAGCCTATTCAGTCACCTGCATTTTATGCATAGATAACTGTTCAGATCATCATTCAGTTCATTTAACTCACACAAACTAATTTTTCCTTTTTATTGTTTGTTAATTTGATTTTTTACCCTAAATTAAAGGTCCATGTACAAGAGTTCTACTTCTTAAGTCCCAGTAGAGATGTCAAGTCACACAGCACTCCTTCCTCATCATTTCTTTTCTCAAGCTTCTTGCAGAATCTTTTTACGGTAGTGTTTAAATTTAGCTTCCTTCTAGCTAAGTTACTTCCCCTACTTACTAGATCATACTACAAATAATTTAAACTGCACAGCTATCAATCCTTTCAGTCTCCTGAAATTTACACCTAAACAACTGTTCATAGTTCGATTCCATTCAGTTCAGTCAGGCAAACACACTCTTTTTTTTTTTGTTTTGTTTGTTACTTTTTTTACCCTAAATTAAAGGTTCAAGTACAATAGTTCTACTTCTTTAGTCCCAGTAGATAAGTCCAGTCACACAGAACTTTTTTCTCCTGGTGTCTTCTGCCTTCTAGCAGATTCTTTCTAAGGCAGTCTTTAAATTTAGCTTCCTTTTGCTAAGTCACTCTACCTACTTACTAGATCTTTCTACAAGTAATTTAAACTGCTCTGCTATCAAGCCCCTTCAGTCCCCTGAGATTGACATGAAGATGAGTTTTCAGATAGGCTTTCAGTTCAGTTAACACTGATGAACACACTAATTCTTTTTGATTTGTTTCTTAGTTTTTTTTACCCCAAATAAAAGGTCCATGTAAAAGAATTCTACTTCTTTAGTCCCAGTAGAGACGTCCTGTCACACAGCACTCCTTCCTTCTTCTGCTTTCTGTTGAGCTTCTAGCAGAATGTTTCTAAGGCAGTCTTCAAATTTAGCTACCTTTTAGTTAAGCCACTCCCCCTACTTACTAGATCTTTCTACAAGGACTGTAAACTGCACAGCTACCAAGCCCTTTAAGTCACCTGAGATTTACATCTAGATAACTGTTCAGATAACAATTCAGTTGGGTTAACTCAGACAGGCACAATACTTTTTATGTTTTCTTTGTTAGTTTGTTTTTTTACCCTAAATTAAAGGTCCAAGTACAAGAGATCTACTTCTTTAGCCGCAGTAGAGCAGTTCAGTCACACAGCAATCCTTCCTTCTGGTGTCTTCTGCCAAGTTTCCAGCAGAATCTTTCTAAGGCTGTCTTTCAACTTAGCTTCCTTCAGCTACACCACTTACCCAACTTACTAGACCTTTCTACAAGTAATTTAAACTGCACAGCAATCAAGCCCTTTCAGTCAGCTGACATTTACGTGCAGATAACTGTTTAGATAACCATTCAGTTCATTTAACTCAGACAAACACACCAATTTCTTTTTGTTTTGTTTGTTAGTTTTTTTTTTACCCTAAATTAAAGGTCCAAGTACAAGAGTTCTACTTCTTTAATCCCAGTAGAGAAGTGCAGTCACACAGCTCTCCTTCCCTCTAGTGTCTTCTGACGAGCTTCTAACAGAATCTTTCTAAGGCAATATTTAAATTTACCTTCCTTCTAGTTAAGCCACTCCCTTCTACTACATAGCAGATGTTTTTACATGTAATTTAAACTTCAAATCTATCAAGCACTTTCAGTCACATGAGATTTACACCTGGATAACTATTCAGATAACCATTAAGTTCAGTTAACTCAGAGAAACACACAATTTGTTTGTTTTGTTTTGTTTATTAGTTAGTTTTCTTCCCTTCAATTAAAGGTCCTGGTATAAGAGTTCTACTTCTTTAGTCCCAGTAGAGAAGTCCAGTCACACAGCACTCCTTCCTCCTCTTGTCTTCTGTAAGGTTTCTAGCAGAATCTTTCTAAGGCAGTCCTTAAATTTTGCTTCCTTCTGGAAAAGCTACTCCCCTTTCTTACTAGATTTTTCTTCAAATAACTTAAACTGCACAGCTATAAAGTACTTTCAGTCACCTGAGATTTACACGTAGATGACTGTTTAGATAACCATTCAGTTCAGTTAACTCAAACACACTAATTTTTTTGATTTGTTTGTTAGTTTGTTTTTTACCCTAAATTAAAGGTCCAAGTAAAAGAAATCTACTTCTTCAGTCCCAGTAGAGAATTCCGCTCACACAACATTCCTTCCTCCTTCTGTATTCTGCTGAGCTTGTAGCAGAATGTTTCTAAAGCAGTCTTTATATTTAGCTTCCTTCAGCTACGCCACTCTCCCTACTTACCAGATCTTTCTACAAGTAATTTAAACTGCACAGCTATTAAGCCCTTTCAGTCACCAGAGATTTACACGTAGATGACTGTTCAGATAACCATTCAGTTCAGTTAACTCAGACAAGCACACTAATTTTTTTAATTTATTAGTTTATTTTTTCCCTTAAATTAAAGTTCCAAGAACAAGAGATCTACTTCTTTAGTCCCAGTAGAGAAGTCCAGTTACAAAGCACTCCTTCCTCCTGGTGTTGTCTGCCAAGCTTCTAACAGAATCTTTGTAAGGCAGTCTTTAAATTTACCTTCCTTCTAGTTAAACCACTCCCCCTACGTACTAGATCTTTCTATAAGTAATTTAAATTGCACCAATATCAGGCCCTTCCAGTCACCTGAAATGTACACCTAGATAACTGTTCAAATAACCATTCAATTCAGTTATCTCAGAGAAGCACACAATTTTTTTTGTTTTGTTAGTTAGCTTTTTTTACTCCAAATTCAAGGTCCAAGTTCAAGATTTCTACTTCTTTAGTCCCAGTAAAGAAGTCCCGTCACAAAGCACTCATTCCTCCTGGTGTCTTTTGCTGGGCTTCTAGCAGAATGTTTTGAAGGCAGTCTTTAAATTTAGCTTCCTTCTAGTTAAGCCACTCCCCTACTTACTAGATCGTTCTACAAGTATTTTAAACTGCACAGCTATCAAACCCTTGCAGTGACCAGAGAGATTTTCAGCTAGATAACTGTTCAGATACTATTCAGTTCAGTTAACTCAAACACAGTAATTTTTTTGGTTTGTTTGTTAGTTTTTTTACCCTAAATTAAAGGTCCAAGTACAAGAGACTGACTACTTTAGTCCCAGTAGAGATATCCAGTCACACAGTACTCCATCCTCCTTGTGTCTACTGTCAAGCTTAAAGCAGAATCATTCTAAGGCAGTCTTTAAATTTAGCTTCCTACAGCTAAGTCACTCCCCCTACCTACTAGATCTTTCTACAAGTAATTCAAACTGGACAGCTATCAAGTCCTTTCAGACACCTCAGATTTACACACCAATCACTGTTCAGATAACCATTCAGTTCAGTTAACTCAGACAAACACACTAATTTTTTTGTGTGTTTGTTAGATTCTTTTTTTACCCTAAATTAAAGGTCCAAGTACAAGAGTTCTACTTCTTTAGTCCAAGTAGAGAAGTCCAGTCACACAGCACTCCTTTCTCCTGTTGTCTTCTGCCAAGGCACTAGCATAATGTTTTTAAGGCAGTCTTTAAATTTAGCTTCCTTCCAGTTAAGCCACTCCCCCTTTTTACTAGATCTTTCTACAAGTAATTTAAACTGCACAGCTATCAAGCCTTTTTCAGTCACCTGAGATTTACAACTAGAATAACTGTTCAGACAACCATTTGATTCGTTAACTCAGACAAACACATTTATTTTTAATTTTGTTTGTCTGTTGTTATTTACCCTGAATTAGGGTCAACTTCAAAGAGATCGACTCTTTAGTCCCAGTAGGAAGTCAAGTCAAACAGCACTCCTTCCTCTTGGTTACTTCTGCCAAGTTTCCAGCAGAATCTTTCTAAGGCAGTCTTTAAATTTAGCTTCCTTCAGCTAAGACACTCCCCCTACTTACTAGATATTTCTATAAGTAATTGAAACTGGACAGCAACCAAGCCTTTTCTCAAGCTTCTAGCAGAATCTTTCTTGGGCAGTCTTTAAATTTAGCTACCGTCTAGCTAAGCTACTTCCCCTACTTACTAGATATTTCTAAAAATAATTTAAACTGCACAGCTATCAAGCCCTTTCAGTCAACTGAGATTTACACCAAGATAATTGTTCAGATAAACATTCAGTTCAATTAACTCAGACACACTAATTTTTTTATTTTGTTTGTTAGTTTGTTTTCTTACCCTATATTAAAGGTCCAACTTCAAGTGATTGACTTCTTTAGTCCCAGTAGAGAAGTCCAATCAAACAGCACTCCTTCATCTTGCTGTCTTCTGTTGAGCTTCTAACTGAATCTTTCTAAGGCAGTCTTTACATTTACCTTTCTTGTAGTTAAGCCATCTCCATCTACTTATTAGATATTTCTGCCAGTAATTTAAACTGCACTGCTATGAAGCCCTTTCAGTCACGTGAAATTTTCACCTAGATAACTGTTCAGATGACCATTCAGTTCAGTTAACTCAGAAAAACGCACTAATTGTTTTTTTGTTTTGTTTGTTAGTTTAGTTTTTTTTTTACTGTAAACTAAAGGTCCAAGTACAAGTGTTCTACTTCTTTAGTCCCAGTAGAGAAGTCCAGTCACACAGCACTCCTTCCTCCTGGTGTCTTCTTCCAAGCTTCCATCAGAATCTTTCTTTGGCAGTCTTGAAACTTAGCTTCCTTCAGCTAAGCAACTCCTCCTACTGACTAGATCTTACTACAAGTAATTTAAGCTGGACACCTATCAAGCCCTGCCAGTCATCTGAGATTTACACATAGATAACTGTTCAGATAACCATTCAGTTAATTTATCTCAGGCAAACACACTAATTGTTTTTTTTTTGTTTGTTAATTTGGTGTTTTATTACCCTAAATTAAAGTTCCAGGTACAAGAGTACAACTTCTTTAGTCCCAGTAGAGAAGTCCAGTCACACAGCACTCCTTCCTGCTGGTGTCTTCTGCTGAGCTTCTAACAGAATCTTTCTAAGGAAGTCTTTAAATTTACCTTCCTTCTAGTTAAGCCACTCCCCCTACTTACTAGATCTTTCTACAAGTAATTTAAACTGCACAGCTATCAAGCAATTTCAGTCACATGATATTTACACCAAGATAACTGTTCAGATAACCATTAATTTCAGTTAACTCAGAGAAACACACACTCTCTTGTTTTGTTTGCAAGTTTGTTTTTTTACCCTAAATTAAAGGTCCAAGTACAAGAGCTCTACTTCTTCTGTCCCAGTAGAGAAGTCCAGTCACACAGCACTCATTCCTCTTTGTGTCCACTGTCAAGCTTCTAGCAGAATCTTTCTAAGGCAGTCTCTAAATTTAGCTTCCATCTAGCTAAGATACTCCAACTACTTACTAGATCTTTTAACAAATAATTTAAACTGCACAGCTATCAAGCCCTTTCAGTCACCTGAGATTTACACCTAAATAACTGTTCAGATAATGATTATACTCAGTTCAGTCAAACACCATATTTTTTTTGTTTTGTTTGTTTCTTTGTTTTTGTACCCCAAATTAAAGGTTCAAGTACAAGAGTTCTACTTCTTTAGTCCCAGTAGATAAAGCCTGTCACACAGCACTCCTTCCAACTGGTGTCTTCTGCCAAGCTTCTAGCAGAATCTTTCTCAGGCAGTCTTTAAATTTAAATTCCTTCTGCTTAGCCACTCCCCCTACCTACTAGATCTTTCTACAAGTAATTTAAACTGAACAGCTATGAAGCCTTTTCAGTCACCTGAAATGTACTTATAGATAACTGTTCAGATAACCATTCAGTTCAGTTAACTCAGACAAACACATTCTTTTTTTTTGTTTTGTTTGCTAGTTTGTTTTACACTAAATTAAGGTCCGCACAGGATCTACTTCTTTAGCTGCAGTGGAAAAGCACTCACACAGCAATCCTTCCTCCTGATGTCTTCAACCAAGCCAGCAGAACCTTCACAGTCTTTAAATTGACTCCTTCTGGTAAGCTACTCCAACAATGATCTTTCTACGTAATTTAAACTATGCAGCAATACACCTTCACCCTGACACACACCCAGGTAACGTTCAGATAACCACTAGTTGAGTTAATCCAGACAACACAACAAATGAGTTTGTTTTGTTGTTACTTTGTTTTACCCGAAATAAAGGTCCAGGTACAAGAGATTTACTAATTTAGTCTCAGTAGAGAAGTCCAGTCACACAGCACTCCTTCCTCCTGGTACCTTCTGCTGAGCTTCTAGTGGAATGCTTCTAAGACAATCTTTAAATTTAGCTTTCTTCTAGTTAAGTGACTCCTTCTACTTACTAGACCTTTCTACAAGTAGTTTAAATTGCACAGCTATCAAGCCCTTTCAGTCATCTGAGGTTTACATGTAGATAACTGTTCAGATAACCATTCAGTTCAGTTAACTCAAACACACTAACTTTTTTTGTTTTGTTTGTTAGTTTGTATTTTTTACCATAAAGTAAAGGTCAGCACAAGAGTTCTACTTTAGACCCATTAGAAGTCCAGTCACAGCACTCTTCCTCCTCGTGTCTTCTGTCAAGCATTTTATGAATCTTTCTAAGGCAGTCTTAAATTTCGCCCTTCTAGCTAAGTTCCCCCCTTCTAACTAGTATTTTCAAGGAATTAAATGCACAGGTATCAATCACTTCAGTGACCTGAGATTTACATCTACATAACTCTTCAGTTTATGATTCTGTTCAATTCAGTCAACAACACAATATTTTTTTAGTTTTGTTTGATACTTTGCTTTTTACCCTAAATGAAAGTTCCAAGAACAATAGTTCTACTTATTTAGACCCAGTAGAGAAGTCCAGTCACACAGCACTCCTTCCTACTGGTGTGTTCAACCAAGCTTCTAGCAGAATATTCTAAGCAATCTTTAACTTAGCTTCCTTCTAAGCCGCCCCCCTACACTAGATCTTTCACAAGTAAATGCTGCACAGCTATCGCCTTTCCAGTCACCTGAAATTTACCTAGATAACTGTTCAGATAACCAATCAGTTGAGTTAACTCAGACAAACATAATATTTGTTTTGGCTTTGTTGTTGCTTAATCAATTAAAGGTCCAAGTACAAAGTTCTCTACTTTAACTGCAGTATAGAGTCCAGTCACACAGCACTCCTTCCTCCTGGTTTCTTCTGCTGTTCTTCTAGCAGAATGTTTTTAAGGCAGTCTTTAAATTTAGCTTCCTTCTGGCTAAGAAACTCCCTCCTAATTATTAGATCTTCCTACAAATAATTTAAGCTGCACAGCTATCAAGCCCTTTCAGTCACCTGAGATTTACATCTAAATAACTGTTTAGATAATGATTCCTTTCAGTTCAGTTTGACAAACACACTCATTTTTTTGGTTTTGTTTCTTACTTTGTTTCTTTACCCAAAATTAAAGGTCCAAGTACAGAGTACTACTTTTTAGTCCCAGTAGAGATATCAGTCACACTGCCTCCTTCCAGCTGTCTTCAGCCAACATTCTAGCAGACTTTTTCTAAGGCTGTCTTTTAATTTAGCTTCTTTCTGCTAAGCCACCCCCCCTGCTTACTAGATCTTTCTACAAGAAATTTAAACTGCATAGCTATCAAGACCTTTCAGTCACCTGAGATTTACGTGTAGATGACTGTTCAGATAACCATTCAGTTCAATTATTTCATTTTGTTTGTTAGTTTTTTTACTCTAAATTTAGGGTCCAAGTAAAAGTGTTCAACTTCTTTAATAGCAGTAGAGAAGTCCAGTCACACAGCACTCCTTTCTCCTGGTATCTTCTGCTGAGCTTCTAGTGGAATGCTTCTAAGGCAATCTTTTAATTTAGCTTCCTTCTAGTTGCACCATCACTTACTAGATCTTTTACAGTCGGCACCCAGACTGCGGCTGTCACACTTTCAGTCAACTGAGATTTACACCTAGATAACTGTTCAGATAACCATTAAGTTCAGTTAACTCAGAGAAACACATTTTTTGTTTTGTTTGTCAGTTTGATTTTACCCTAAATTAAAGGTTCAGAAATTCTACTTTTAGGTTCCAGTAGAGTTGAGTCACAAAGTACTCTTCCTCCGCATCTTCTGTCAAGCTTCTAGCAGTCTTCCAGGCATCCTTTAAATTTATCTCCTTCTGGCAAGCTACTCCCCACTACTGACATTTAAAAATAATGTAACCGCACAGCAATCAAGCCCTTTCAGTCACCTGAGATTTACCCACATAACTGTTCAGATAACCCTGTTGAGTTAACTCCAACAAACACTAAATGTTTTTTGTCTTGTTTTTTACCCTAAATTAAGTAGAATTACAAGAGATCTACATCTTTAGCTGCAGTAGTCAGTCAGATACCACCTTCCTCATGGTGTCTTCGCTGAGCTTCCAGCAGAATATTTAGAGCAGTCTTTAAATTTAACTTAATCAGCTAGGCCACCCCCTGTACCAGTTCTTCTACAACAATTTAAACTGCACAATATCAAGCCTTCACCACCTGATTTTACATGAGATAACTGTTCAGGAAACCATCAGTTCAGTAAACTCAGACAGACACACACATTTTTTTTTTTGTATGTTGGTTTTTTTTTTACTCTAAATTAAAGGTCCAAGTACTAGTGTTCTACTTTCACACCAGAGAAGTCCAGTCACACAGCACCCCACATCCTGCAGTCTCTGCAGCTTCTAACAGAATCTTCCAAGGCAGTCTTAAATTCCCCTTCATGCTAGTTAAGCCACCCCTACCCACTACATCTTACAAGTACTTTAAACTGCACAGCTATCAAGCCATTTCAGTCACCTCAGATTTACACCTAAGGAACTGTTCTGATAACCATTCAGTTGAGTTAACTCAGACAAACACACACATTTCTTTTAGTTTGATTTTTTTTCCCTAAATTGAAGATCCAAGTACAGACGACTACTTTAGCCGCAGTAGAAATGCAGTCACACAGCAATACTTCCTCTGGTATCTTCTGCCAACTTCCAGCAGAATCTTTCTAAGGCAGTCTTTAAATGTAGCTTTCTTCTTGTTAAGCCACTCCCCCTACTTACTAGGTCTTCTAATTATTTAAACTGCACAGCTATCAAGCCCTTTCAGTCACCTGAGATTTACATGTAGATAACTGTTCAGATAACAATTCAGTTCAGTTAACTAAAACACGCTAGTTTTTTTGTTTTGTTTGTTAAATTGTATTTTTTACCCTAAATTAAAGGTCCAAGTACAAGGTTCTAATTTTAGACCCATTAGAAGTCCAGTCATGTAACACTCTTCTCCACGTGTCTTCTGTCAAACTTCTAACAATCTGCTGATCTATAAATTTAGCCCTTCTAGCCAAGCCACCCCCTTCCAACTAATATTTCTAATTATTTAAACTGCACAGGTATCAATTACGTTCAGTGACCTGAGATTTACACCTATATAACTCTTCAGATAAGGATTCTGTTGAATTCAGTCAGACAAACACACTAATTTATTTTAGTTTTGTTTGATACTTTGTTTTTTTACCCTGAATGAAAGGTCCAAGAACAATAGTTCTACTTCTTTAGACCCAGTGGAGAAGTCCAGTAACACAGCACCCTTCTGACTAGTGTCTTCACCAACTTCTAGCAGAATTTCTAAGGCAATCTTTAAATTTAGCTTCCTTCTAAGCCGCCCCTACTTAATACATCTTTCTACCGTAATTAAACTGCACAGTAATCAATCCCTTCAGTCACGGATTTACACCTAGATATTTCTTCATATAACCATTCTGTTGAATTAAATGAGACAAACACACTAGATTTTTTTGCTTTGTTTGTTAGTTTGTTTTACCAAACAAATCCAAGCACAGAGTTCTACTTTAATCGCAGAGAGAGTCCAGTCACACAGCACTCCTTCTCTGGTTTCTTCATGAGCCTAGCAGTGTTTCTAAGGCAGTCTTAATTAGCTTCCTTCTAGTTGCCTCCCCCACTTATTAATCTTCTACAAACAATTTAAGCTACAGCCACAGCCCCTTCAGTCACCCAGATTTACATCTAAATAACTGTTTAATAATGATTCCTTTCAAGTCCAGTTTAACAAACACACTATTTTTTTTTGTTTTTGCTTACTTTGTTTCTTCACCCAAATTAAGCAACCACAAAGAGTTCATGTAGTCCCAGTAGAGATATCCAGTCACAATGCACTCTTCCAGCTGGTGTCTTCAGCCAACATTCTAGCAGACTTTTTCTAAGGCTGTCTTTTAATTTAGCTTCCTTCTGCTACCACCCCGCACTAAATCTCTCTAGAAATTAACCGCATAGCTATCAAGACCTTTCAGTCACCTGAGATTTCTGCTAGACACTGTTCAGATAACCATTCAGTTCAGTTATTTCATTTTGTTTGTTGCTTTTACCCCAAATTAAGGGTCCAAGTAAAGGTTCAAACTTTAATAGCAGAGAAGTCCAGTCACACAGCACCCTTCTCCTGTATCTTCTGCTGAGCTTCTAGCGAATGCTTCTAGGCAATCTTAATTTAGCTTCCTTCTAGATAAGTCACGCCTCTACTTACTAGATCTTTTACAAACAACCTTGAATGCACGCCGTCAAGCACCTTCAAACAACAGGATTAAACTGCACAGCTATCAAGCTCTTTCAGTCACCTGAGATTTACGCGTAGATGACAGTTCAGATAAACATTCAGTTCAGTTAACTCAGACAAACACACAATTCTTTTTGTTTTTTTGTTAGTTTTGTTACCCTAAATTAAAGGCCTAGTACAAGAGTTCTACTTCTTCAGTCCCAGTAGAGAAGTCCCATCATGCAGCACTCCTTCCTCCTGGTATCTTCTGCTGAACTTCTAGATGAACGCTTCTAAGGCAGTCTTTATATTTTACTTCTTTCTAGTTAGGCAAATTTCTCAATCTTTGTTGGACTTTCAAGGTACTTAAATTACAAATTATCATGCCCTTTTCTGTCACTCTCAGATTTCGTGTAGATGACTGTTCAGATAAACATTCAGTTCAGTTAACTCTAGATAAACATTACTTTTTGTTTGTTTTGTTTGTTAGTTGTTTTTGTTTCAAATTAAAGGTCTAGTACAAGAGAATTTAGGCTGTGATATTCAAAATTCTTTGCGCTGGGTAAAATAATTTTCATAGGTTTATGGGATTAGTTTCGGTATCTAAAAGGCTAAATAGCTGGGTAACCGTATTAGCGCCAGGTAAAAGTATAATGTATGTAGGCAAATTGATATGAATATGTTAATGCTATATCTAGTATGCTGCTAAGTGGTTTAGCGACCTAGCGGTTAAAGAAGCGCGTATAGATTAATGCTTCAGAAAGCTGGTCTTAATCCTAAGTAATCAGCTTTGGCGCAATATAAATGGCTGTGCTGGGATTTGTTGGTTTAGCGTCTTATGCGACTCCACATATAAATATAATACATAGATAAAGCTCAAACATAGTGGAAGCTTGTTGGCGCAACTAATGGCATCACAATGATGTTATCATCTGCTACCAGTCCCAGCCATGCCAGGCAGTAAGTGTGGTGACCTTGCGCCAGTGGATCAGTATGGCAGTGTAGCCATACAGCACACACCTGCTGACCACACATCTGTGGACAAAACAGATGCCAGCACACATGCAGCACTGTGGGCATGGAGGATGTTGAGGGAGTGTGAGGGTGGCCAGGCTGTGCCACAGACCGTGTGTGGCCACAAGGCTGGGACTCAGCATGCAGTGCACATGGGCCAGTATTAGGAATACCCCTCAACCAGTGTGCCTTTCTCGGATACTATATGCCCCCCCAGCCACATACTCACAGCTGTACAACTGCCACAACACACAGTTTCAGATATGTACATGTCACTGTGTGAGCATCACATGCCACAGGTACAGCATCTGTGGGTCACACAACAGTGTAACAGTAATGTCGACTGTCAGTAAACACCTGCAGGTTGGGCCTGTCACTGTGTCAGTGCAATCAGCATCACTTGTCTCACACACCATAGGCAGTGCTACGCCCCTCACACTACTGTCTCCCCTTGCTACTGTAGTGTCTGCTGTGCACTGTAGCATGCCCTACAGTGTGACAGCTGTGCGCAGCACCACCACCACCTGTGCCTCATGCTGTCCTGTCCCTGGGGTACAATATGCTATGCTATGCTATGCTGTACTGTTTACCTGTAGCCTGTAGCAGCATCATGCACTGCCAGACTGACTCTCATAGATGGAGCTGCGGTTGGACCTTGTCTGCCTTGTCTTCCAGACTGAGCCTGTGTGGCTCTATGGGACTTGCAGTAACGCTAGGCAAACTGTGTTAAGTCAGGGTATACTGAGATGCTAATCCGGTTGTTTGCCCAGACTACCTAAGTAGGCTCATTTGCATGGCACTTTGAATATGGCATATTTTGTCTGCCCGGCGTTTTTGTTCCAGGTTAACTGCTTAGCTCTGCATACACGTGTTAGCGCTGCGCCAATGGTATCGGGAATATTGAGTGTTTGATCACTGTTCTTCCTCATCTGCTGCTTCCTGCAACTGTACTGAGTCCATGCATTTGCTGGCTTACACTGGCCACGTGAGTTCGCCTGTACCTGCCCCTCACGTTGCTGTGTACTGTGTTGTTGTGTGTGTTGCACTTCCTGGTTGTTTTATTCAGTGCTGTCTTATCCAGGGCAATGTTTGTCCTGCACTCCCAGCCCAGCTTGTATGGCCTGGCCTTCACTATGCTATAGTCAGAAGCTGTTTGCCTCTGGCTATTCCGTTGAATATGGCTTGCTTTTGTGTCTGGCTCAGTTTGTTCGTTGGGTAATGCTACTTTGCCCCTGGGCAAAGTTTTGAATATCTGGCCCCTACTTCCTTATCTGCAGTAGAAATGTCCAGACACACAGCAATCCTTCCTCCTGGTGTCTTCTGCCAAGGTTCTAGCAGAATCTTTCTAAAGCAGTCTTTAAATTTAGCATCCTTCAGCTAAGCTACTCCCCCTACTTGCTAGATCTTTCTACAAGTAATTTAAACTGCACAGCGTTCAAGCCCTTTTAGTCACCTGATATTTTTGTGGAGATAACTATCATACTATTTGCCAGCAGATTAGGCCTTACAGTCTATCAAGTCTGCTCGAACGTCAGATCCCTAGCTGGGTGCGAGGCCACCTTTTGTGTCTCTTAGAAATCCCTATCATCCAACCCCATCCCCTGGGACAGGCCATCATCTGATACATCCACTTTCTGTGTCTGTCCCACCCTCTCTTGAAGCCTTCCACTGTGGATCTCTGAACCAGCTCGCCTTTCAGTGCATTCCAAGGGTCCACCACCCTCTCAGTGGAAAACCTCCTTCTCTTTTCCCCCTCACCCTTCCACCTTCCAACTTCAAATCATGCCCTCTGGTGATACCTCGCTGCTTTTATCTGAAGATCCCCTCCATGTTTACCCTATTTATTCCCTTGAGGTACTTGAAGAACTCAATCATGTCCCCCCATCTCTCCTCTCCTCCAATGAAAAAAGGCAGCGCTCTTCAAGTCTGTCCTCATATGTCAAACCCCTAGCCCTCGTATCATCTTAGTTGCCCTCCTCCTGTACCCTCTCCAGGAGCTGTATGTCCCTCTTCAAGTGTGGTCTCCAGTACTGCACACAGTACTCAAGGTGTGGTCTAACCAGTCCATTGTACAGTGGCAGAATTACTTCCTTGCTCCTAGAGGTGATCCTCCACGATGCATCCCTACATCCTGTTTGCCTTGCTAGCCACCTCCAGCACTGCCTCAGAGTTATTCATACATGCATCCACCATGACCCGTAGGTCTTTTCCCTATTGAGGCCTCCATTCTCCTCCCAGGGTGTACCTGTGTTTAGGGTTTCCTTGCCCAAGATGTAACACCTTGCACCCTGGTGATATTGAAACTTAATTTGCATGTGAGCCCAGCTTCCAGGGTGTCCAGGTCACCTTGCAGGCCAACCTCTTCTTCTCCTCAACTACTGCTCCCCATCTTGGAGTCATCAGCGAAGAGAATCTATTTCACACCCTATACCCTCCTGATGTCCACTATGTATATTAAACAGGATCATACCCAGGACCGAGCCCCTGCAGTACCCCACTACCAACCTCCTCTAGGGTTCAAGAGCTCCCACAGACCACTACTTCTCTGTACATCCAGCTAGCCAGTTTTCAATCCATCTGACCATCAAAGGGCCTACTCCCAACCCCATCAGTTTCTCCACCAGACCATTGTGGGGGACAGAGTCAAATGCCTTGCTGAAGTCCAAGAATAATACATCCACAGGCTTTCCCCTGTTGAGTTCTGATGTTACCCATTTCTAGAACTCCACAAGATTGGTTTGACATG
This sequence comes from Neoceratodus forsteri, assembly GCA_016271365.2. Taxonomy (NCBI): domain Eukaryota; kingdom Metazoa; phylum Chordata; order Ceratodontiformes; family Ceratodontidae; genus Neoceratodus; species Neoceratodus forsteri. The sequence goes on from CM057449.1 coordinate 985,406,127, forward strand.
ATCTACCTGGCATAAATCCATGTTGCCAACTATCCAGACCTCCCACCTCCTCCAAGTACACCCTCAATCATTCCTTTAGTATACTGTCCATTCATTTTCCCACCACCGAGGTCAAACTGATGGGTCTATAGTTACCTGGTACTTCCCTCGACACCCTTTTATAGATTGGCACCACATGTGCCTCTTGTCAATCCCTAGGTACCCTCCCTGTCTCAAGTGACCTATTGAAGAGCTCCGCCAGTGGTGCAGCCAGTATGTTCCACCAATTCCTATAGTCACTTGGATGAATGCCATCCGCCCAGGAGATTTGTCTTTCTTTAGGGCATTGAGGGCTAACCACACCCTTTTGCATGGAGATAGCTATCATCCGTCCCTCCACCTTACTGGCCTTTTATCCTTATCCTGATGTGACACCCTGGGTACCTTGCTTCTCTCTTGCTCATTTCTGTTGTTCTGATCCCACTCACTGCCGCTTCTACCCTCATCATGCCTTGCTTTGTAGATATCCCATCCCCCTCCCTAGAGAACACAGAGGCAAAGTACTCATTAGATACCTCTGCCTGGTCCCTTGCCATGTCCACCCACCCGCCTTCTGATCTCAATCAGCTGAGATGGCCCTTAGTTTTTCTCCACTCCCCGATGTACCAGAAGAACTGCTTTTCCCCTCCATGTATCCCCTGTGCCAGCCGCTGCTCTTTACTGGAGTTTGCCCCTCACCATCCAGGTGACTTTCTAGATGTAAGATGGTACATTTCCTTATCCCTATCCCCTTGTTGTTTTTATCTTTTGTAGGCTTCTTTTTCTGACTGCTTACCTGAAACTCACTGGATCACCAGCATGGTTTATGTGACCTGTTCCTTATGTTTCACCTTAGCGCAGGTCCTGACTGCCTCATGAAGTCCCCATTTTATGACCTCCCATCTTCTTTCCACATTTGTCATTGATAATCCTTCAAGTGATCCTTGAGAATATTTCCATGTCCACAAAGTCTGTCTCCTGGCGTCCACTGCCTGTGTCCTAGATATCCCCTCCCCATGCTTATTTTGAAACCAGACAGTATTGTGGTTGCTCCCCTGTCAGGGATCCTCTATAACCAGGTCCCTTACCAGATCCCATCTGCCAGAACCACGTCCAGGACATGCCCCTCCTTGTGGGCTCCGTTACATGCTGTGTTAAGAACACATCCTGGAAGCCGTCCCAGCACCTCTCTGCTCCTTGGCCACCTTTAGAGGACATGGTTCTCCCATTTGCACCTGGCATATTATGTTCCTCTCTAACACCCTCCTTCCTTTTTGGTCCACACTTGGCAATGATGTTGTCCACCAAACCATCCTCCAGAATATCACCCATCCTGGGGTCCGTATACTACACCCAGCTTGACATTATCTCCTGCTGTGGATCTTAAGGTGACCCATAAGGCCTCCATTTTTCTTGCTCTTCTCCCTAGCAATTTCCCATGTCATCTCTAATGAACATAGCCACTCCACCCTCTGCCCTCCTTTCTATCCTTCCTAAGCATAGTGTACCCCACACATTTAGGTCCCAGTCATAGTTTTTTTATTGCCACGTCTCCGTGACCACCGCCACATCCACCCCCATCGAACAGCATATTCTGAACTTTGGCAACTTGTTTCCTGAAGCTCCTGGCATTTACTAACACCAACCCCTTGTCATTGATCACCTTTGTTGAACCACACCCAGGTTCCTATACTCCATCTTCCTCTGCTCCTCCTGAAACTCCACCCTAGTCTGTTTCCCTCCCCTTGGGTTTGAAGGTTCCTCCCTCATCTGGAGGAGAGGGCTTCTTGCGTCTCCCTCCTTATCCCTTCCCTCAAGTTTAACCCCACCTTTCTTGAATGTAGTCAGCCATCCTCTGTTTAAGGACTTCTTCCAATAATGGGCAAGATGAAGCCTGTCCTTGGCATACAGTCTCTTATCCTCCCAAACTCTTTCCAGTTCCCTAATACCCCCAACCAACTTTCTTCACCCACTTCCTGAGCCACTCATTAACCTCTGTGATCTTCATTTTTTTCTCCACTGAGGCCTTTGGTACTGGCAATATCACTGAAAAGGAAATGTTGCATCCATTATCCTGAAAGACTCTGGCAAGTTCTTGGAACCTTGCTTGGATTTCCAAAATGCTATTTCCCTCTAGATCGTTAGTTCCCAAATGCACCAGGAAATCCAGTTTCCCTCCTCAATCCCGAACCAGTTTGTACACCATGAACTTTGCTCTGTGCACTGTCAGCAGAGAGATACTCACTAGCTGTTCAGATAACCATTCACTTTTGTTAACTCAGGCAAACACACAATTTTGTTTTTGTTTTGTTGGTTAGTTTGTTTTTTTTTACCTTAAATTAAAGGTCCAACTACAAGCATTCTACTTCTTTAATCCCAGTAGAGAAGTCTAGTCACACAGCACTCCTTCCTCCTGGTGTCTTCTGCAGATCTTCTAAGAGAATCTTTCCAAGACAGTCTTTAAATTTACCTTTATTCTAGTTCAGCCACTCCCCCTACTTACTAGATCTTTCTACAAGTAATTTAAACTGCACAGATATCCAGCACTTTCAGTCACCTGAGATTTACACCTAGATAACTGTTCAGATAACCATTATGTTCAGTTAAGTCAGACAAACACACTAACTGGTATTTGCTTTGTTTGCTATTTTTTTATTACCCTAAATTAAAGGTCCTAGTACAAGAGCTTTACTTCTTTAATTTCAGTAGAGAATTCCAGTCACACAGCACTCCTTCCTCCTCATGTCTCCTGTCAAGCTTCTAGCAGAATCTTTCTAAGGCATTCTTCAAATTTAGCTTCCTTCTAGCTAAGCTACTCATCCCACTTACTAGATCTTTCTACAAATAATTTAAACTGCACTGCTATCTAGCCTTTTCAGTCACCCTAGAATTACACCTAAATTCCTGTTCAGATAACGATTCAGTTCAGTTCAGTCAAACACACTCATTTTTTTAGTTTTGTTTCTTACTTTGTTTATTTACACTAAATTAAAGGTCCAAGTACAAGAGTTCGACTTCTTTTGTCCGAGTGGAGAAGTCCAGTCACACAGCACTCCTTCCTACTGGTGTCTTCTGCCAAGCTTCTAGCAGAATCTCTCTAAGGGAAACTTTAAATTTAGCTTCCTTATGCTAACCCACTCCCCCTACTTACTAGATCTTTCTACAAGTAATTTAAACTGCATAGCTATCAAGCCCTTTCAGTCACCTGAGATTTACGTGTAAATGACCGTTTAGATAAACATTCAGTTCAGTTCACTCAGACAAGCACACAATTCTTTTTGTTTTTTTTCGTTATTTTGTTTTTTTACCCAAAATTAAAGATCCAAGTACAAGATTTCTACTTCTTTAGTCCCAGTAGAGAAGTCCAATCACACAGCACTCCTTCCTCCTGATATCTTCTTCTGAGCTTCTAGCAAAATGCTTCTATTGTAGTCTCTTTAAATTCTAGCCTTCTAGTTAAGCCACTCCCCTACTTACTAGATCTTTTTTCAAGTACTTTAAAGTGCACAGCTATACAGCCCTTTCAGTCACCTGAGATTTACACCTAGATAACTGTTCAGATAATCATTCAATTGCATTAAATCAGACAAACACACTAAATGTTTTATGTTTTGTTTGTTAGTTTGCTTATTTACCCTAAATTAAGGGTCCAAGTACAAGAATTCTACTTATTTTATCCCAGTAGAAAAGTCCACTCACACAGCACTCCTTCCTCCTGGTGTCTCCGCATGAAAGCTTCAGCAGTATCGTTTTAAGGCAGTCTTTAAATTTAGCTTCCTTCAGCTAAGCTACTCTCTCTACTTACTAGATCTCTTCTACAAGTAATTTAAAACTGCACAGTGTCATGCTTCCTTTTCAGTCACCTTGTTATTTATGATCAGATAACTGTTCAGATAACCTTTCACTCTGTTAACTCAGGTAAACACACTAATTTTTTCTCTGTTTTGTTTGTTAGTTTGTTTTTTACCCTAAATTAAAGATCCAAGTACAAGAGTTCTACTTTAGTCCCAGTAGAGAAGTCTAGTCACACAGCTTCCCTCTCACTCTGGTGTCTTCATTGAGTTTCTAAGAGAATCTTCTAAGACAGTCTTTAAATTCTACCTTCTTTCTAGTACATGTTACCCCCTAATTTTCATTGTGATCTTTCTACAAATAATTTAAAACTGTGCAGCTATCAAGCACTTTTCAGTCACCTGAGATTTATACTTGATAACTGTTCAGATAATGATTCCGCTCAGTTTAGTCAAACAACTAATTTTTGTTTGGTTTGTTGCTTGTTTTTTTATCCCAAATTAAATGTCCAAGTACAAGAGTTCTAATTCTTTAGTCCCAGTAGAGAAGTCCAGCCACACAGCACACTTTCCAACTGGAGGCTTCTGCCAAGCTTCAAGCAGAATCTTTCTAAGGCTGTCTTTAAATTTATCTTAATTCTGCTAAGCCACTACCCCTACTTTCTAGATCTTTCTACAAGTAATTCGAACTTCATAGTGATCAAGCCCTTTCAGTCACCTGAGATTTATGCATAGATGACTATTCATATAACCATTTGGTTCAGTTAATTCTGACAAACACACAAATTTTTATTGTTTTGTTTGTTAGTTTGTTTTTTTACCCTAAAGTAGATGTCCAAGTACTAGAGTTCTGCTTCTTTAGTCCCAGTAGAGAAGTCCAGTCACACAGCACTCCTTCCTCCTGGTATCTTCTGCTGACCTTCTAAAAGAGTGCTCTAAGGCAGGTTTTAAATGGCTTCTTCTAGTTGCTCACCTTCCTACTTAGTAGATCTTTCACAAGTACTTTAAAATGCACAGCTATCAAGCCATTTCTGTCACCTGAGATTTACACCTCGATAACTGTTCAGATAACCATTCAGTTGAATTAACTCAGACAAACACACTATTTTTTTGTTTTGTTTGTTAGTTTGTTTTTTTACCCTAAATTAAAGGTCCAAGTACAATAGATCTACTTGTTTAGCCACAGTAGAGAAGTCCAGTCACACAGCAATCCTTCCTCCAGGAGTCTACTCCCAAGCATCCACCAAAATCTTTCTAAGGCAGTCTTTAAATTTAGCATCCTTCAGCTAAGCCACTTCCCCTACTCACTAGATCTTTCTACAAGTAATTTAAACTGGACAGCTATCCAGCTCTTTCAGTCACCTGAGATTTACACCTAGATAACTGTTCAGATAACCATTACATTCAGTTAAGTCAGACAAACACACTAAATATTTTTTGTTTTGTTTGTTAGTTTTTTTATCCTAAATTTAAGGTCGAAGTACAAGAGTTCTACTTCTTTAACCCCAGAAGAGATTTCCAGTCACACAGCACTCCTTCCTCCTCATGTCTTCTGTCAAGCTTCTTGCAGAATCTTTCTAAGGTAGTCTTTACATTTAGCTTCCTTCTAGCTATGCTACTTATCCTTCTTACTAGATCTTTCTACAAATAATTTAAACTGCACAGCTATCAAGCCCTTTCAGTCACCCTAGAATTACACCTAAATAACTGTTCAGATAATGATTCTGTTCAGTTCAGTCAGACAAACACACTCATTTTTTTGTTTTGTTTCTTACTTTGCTTATTTACCCTAAATTAAAGGTCCAAGTACAAGAGTTCAATTTCTTTTGTCCCAGTGGAGAAGTCCAGTCACACAGTACTCCTTCCTACTTGGTGTGTTCTGCCAAGCTTCTAGCAGAATCTTTCTAAGGCAGACTTTAAAATAGGCTTCCTTCTGCTAAGCCACTCCCCCTATTTACTAGATATTTCTACAAGTAATTTAAACTGCACAGCTGTCAAGCCCTTTCAGTCACCTGAGGTTTACACGTAGATGACTGTTCAGATAAACATTCAGTTCAGTTAACTCAGACAAGCACATAATTCTTTTTATTTGTTAGTTTGTGTTTTTACCCTAAATAATAGGTGCAAGTACAATATTTCTACTTCTTTAGCCGCAGTAGAGAAGTTCAGTCACACAGCATTCTTTCCTTATGGTATCTTCTGCTCAGCTTCTAGCAGAATGCTTCTATGGCAGTCATAAAATTTAGCTTCCTTCCACAGCTTTCACCCCACTTATTAGATCTTCTTCAAGTACTTTAAAATGCACACCTATCCAGCCCTTTCAGTCCCCTGAGATTTAAACCTAAATAACTGTTCAGGTAACCATTCAATTGCATTAACTCAGACAAACACACTAAATGTTTTTGTTTCATTTGTTAGTTTGATTTTTATACCCTTAATTAAAGGTCCAAATACCAGAGATCTACTTCCTTAGCCACAGTAGAGAAGTCCAGACACACAGCAATCCTTCCTCCTGGTGTCTTCTGCCAGGTTCCAGCAGAATCTTTTTAAAGCAGTCTTTAAATTTAGCTTCCTTGTGCTAAGCCAATCCCCTTACTTACTAGATCTTTCTACAAGTAATTTAAACTGCACAGCTTTCAAGCCCTTTCAGTCACCTGAGATTTTCATGTAGATAACTGTTCAGATAACCATTCAGTTCAGTTAACTCAGACAACCACACTTAATTTTTTTGTTTGGTTTTTTTTTTTTACCTTAAATTCAAAGGTCCAAGCACAGGAGTTCTATTTCTTAATCCCAGTAGAGAAGTCCTGTCACACAACACCTTTCCTCCTGGTAAGTGTCTTCTGCATGAGCTTCTAACAGAATCTTCTAAGGGCAGTCTTTAAATTTACCTTCCTTTCTAGCGTTTCACCTGCCCATTGTATTATATCTTTCACAAGAAATTTAAATTGCACAGCTATCAAGCACTTTCAGTCACCTGATATTTACACCTACATAAATGTTCAGATAACGATTCCATTCGGTTCAGTCAGACAAATACACTAATATTTTTTGTTTTGTTACTTTGTTTTTTTACCACAAATTAAATGTCCAAGTACAAGAGTTCTAATTCTTTAGTCCCAGAAGAGAAGTCCAGCCACACTGCACACCTTCCAATTAGTGGCTTCTGCCAATCTACTAGCCGAATCTTTCTTAGGCAGTCTTTAAATTTAGCTTTCTCATAACTAGGCTGCTCATCCTAATTATTAGATCTTTCTAAATAATTTCGAACTGCAAGCCACTGCTCCTTCATTCACCTTTAGAATTACACCCAAATAATCATTGTCTCAGATAATGATTCCGTTCAGTTCAGACAGACAAACAAATGCATTTTTTTGGATTGTTTCTTACTTTGTTTATTTACCCTAAATTAAAGGTCCAAGTACAAGAGTTAAACCTCTTTAGTAACAGGGGAGAAGTCCAGTCACACAGCACTCCTTCCTACTGGAGTCTTCGCTGCTTCTGTCGAATTTTCTTAGGCAGACTTTAAATTTAGCTTCCTTCTGCTAAGCCACTCCCCCTACTTACTAGATCATTCTACAAGTAATTTAACCTACACAGCAATCAAGCCTTTTCAGTCACCTGAGATTTATGCATAGATGACTGTTCAGATAAATATTCAGTTCAGTTCACTCAGACACACAATTCTTTTATTTTTTTGTTGTTGTTAGTTTGTTTTTGTACCCTAAATTAAAGGTCCAAGTACAAGATTTCTACTGCTTTATGTCCCAGTAGAGAAGCCCAGTCACCCAGCACTCCTTCCTCCCGGTATCTTCTGCTGAGCTTCTAGCAGAATGCTTCTAAGGCAATCTGAAAATTTAGCTTCCTTCTAGTTAAGCCACTCCCCCTACTTACTAGATATTTCTTTTTTTTTTATGTTTATTTAGTTTTTGATTTATTCTGTTTCCTTCCTGTGAGGGAATGAACAAATAACACTGCCCTCCCAGTTGTGAGAGAACTTGGGAGGTGTTTTTGTTTCTTTGTCCTCTGTTGCTATATCCCATAAGGGCTAGGCAGTGAGAGTGCATGCCCTCTCCTTCAGTGGTGTGAGCAATCCGGGGGTAGGTAGTCGTTCAGGTGTAGAAACTTTTTTTATTTTTCTCTAAGGTTATGTTACGTTTTTTGTTGGCGATTGATAGTTAGTTTGTCTTTGGGTTTTGCTTATTTTTATTTAGTAGCAACATATGCTGCCTTTTTAGCCCCACGGTGGTGCACTATTCAACCTCCTCACTTCGTGCCCTTCACCCCTTTGTCACTCCTCCTCTTCATTTGAAGCACCTACCAGCGCTGTACAGCACTGGGCATTATTAAATAGGAGGAGGTTATCGAACAAGGGGTGGATGAGCAAATTAGGTTGTCGTATTAGGGTAGTCAGGTCCAAGAAGAGGCCCTGGGGTGAAATGGAATCCAGATCGAGGTTTTTCCTGTCTGGTATCCCTTCCAGGTCACTATAAGTGGTGGGCAGATGGGCTTGCTAATCTCAAAGTTTGTCCAACTCAGGTGGTGTTATGCAATGCAGGTCTGTTAGGAATAAGAGCCAGTATTATTGCCGATCTTGTTGGTTGCTGACTTGGCTTGCATCACCGAGACCTGGCTGGATGAAAACTCTGGCCCTATTTTGGAGGCCATGATTCCGCCGTTACTGGGTGATACACCACCGAGATTGGACCATAAGGGTGAGAGGTTGCAGTCTGTTTTAAGATCGGAATTGGGTCTCACGAATGTGGTAGTAGGTGAGGCTGGGTCTTTTGAGTATTGTCGTAGCAGGTGTTGGCGGTCAAATCGTTTCTCATCTACCGTCCACCTGGAGATGGGAGACGCTTCTTGGGAAGTAGCAGACTTCCTCTCAACATGTCATTTGAATCACCGAGATTGATGGTTCTGGGAATTTCCAATGCCTGGGTCAGCGATGAACTCTCAAATTTTGGCAACTTCCTCAATTGATGTCTTCTTTGGAGCCTCACAGGTGGTTTCCACTACTACATAAATCTGGACACTTTTAGTCTTAGCTCTTCTAGGATCATTGTGTCCAACATGGAGGTGGAACCAGTCGCCTGGTCTGATCACCACATCGCGAGGTTCAATTTTGCACCCCTGAGAAGACCAGCCCTGTGGAGATGGTCAATATCCCTATTATGGAATGTTACCACAAGGGTCTAGTGGTGGTCCTCGACCTCTCATCTTTTAGTTCGGTGAGCAATGGCCAGAAGCATTGGTGCTGGCCTATAATAAGGCGTCCTGGCAGCTTGGATTCTATTGCTCCTGTTCAGTGACGCCCTATCCCTTCACCCCGGAGCCCATGGTTTGATGGGACTCTGAGGGAGATGCTGAGACAGGGGCGAAGGTTAGAGTATCTGCTGCAGGTCCGCTTCATGTCTACCACTTAGATTGATGGAACATTATGTTAGTTATCAATCTGCAATCACCCATAAGAAGGCAGAATTCCTGTCCAGGAGATTGCAGTTGTTCAGAATTGACCGGCTCAGCTGTTCCGAACTGTAGACAGACTGTGCAACCCAGCCTGCCTGCATGTTCGAAAGCTTTTTCGCTAGGCAAGTGCGATGAGCTCGCTCTATACTTTACTAACTGTGGCCGACATCAGGATGAACCTGGGTCCGGTAATCTCTATGGGTGATGCTTTGGACAGCATGAGATGACAGTGCCTCATTTCCTGGAGTTCCTTCGACGACCTGAATTCGTGGACATTATGAGGATCATCCATTCTATGTGTCCTTCATGTTGTGGTTTGATCCCGTCCGACTTCATTTTGGGTTGTTTTGATATCATCGGTCTGGTCCTGGCGTAAAATAGTCTGGTGCTCCTTGAATTAGGCGAGTTTCCTGCTCCTTGAAAGAGGCAGTGGTGACTCCTCTCTGAAGAAAGCTTCCTTGACCTGACTGTTTTTCTAATTATCAGCCTATCTCTAACCTCCCTTTATTGGGAAGGTTATTAGAAGGTTAGTAGTGGCCAATTGGATGACCATTTAACTATCCATAATGTTCTACTTAATCCTTCCAGTCAGGCTTCCAAAAGACATAACACCGAGACTGTGCTGGTTCGGTGTTAAATGATCTTCTGATGGCGAGGGATCAGAAGAGACGCTCCATTCTTGTTCTTTCTGATTCTCTCTGCAGCCTTTTGACACAGTGGACCACATGGTGTTGTTAGCTCACCTGGGTAAATTCAGGAATGTCTGGAACTGTTTTGCAATGGTTCACGCTATTCTTACTGGGAGATCATGAGAGTTGTGTCGGGATTTTTCTCTGACCCAATTTCTTTGTTGTGTGGAGGCCCTAGGGATCCATGCTGTCCCCATGTTGTTTGTAGTGTATATGCTGCCCTTGGAGGTATCATTAGATGATATGGGCTGAGGTTTCACTGCTATGCTGATGATACCCAGCTCATCTGTCTTTGCACCTGACCAGGATGGAGCTCTCTCGGTGTTTAACAACTGTCTGGGGAGATCCAAGACTGGATGGATTCTAGTTGGCTAAAGTTGAACTCGAGAAAACATAAGTGCTGGTAGTGCACCCAGGTGGTCTGATGGTGAGGCCGGGTTTTGGTGCTCCATCTGAATTGTCCTTGGTGGAGTATCTCTGCCGTCCCTCAGAACGGGTGCATAGCCTGGTTTATTCTTGACAAAGGCTGACTCTTAAAGCTCAGGTGTCAGCCATTGTCAAGATTTCTTTTATCATCTTAGGAATATTGCCAGGTTAGGCATCTTGTTCTGTCCGACTCCTGCTTACTTTGGTTCATGCTTTGTATCCTCACGCTTGACTACTGCAACGCCTCTGTACTTTGGGCTTGTGGTTGAAATATGTCACCCAGCTGTGCAGAATGCTGCAGCCCGGGTTTTGACTGGGACAAGTCGGTCCTGCTTATCACTCCTGTTGCGCGAATGCACACTTGCCTGTGCGGTACGGATCACCTTTAAAGTCATTTTACTGACTTTTAAAGCCCTTCACGACCAGGGTCCAGCATATCTGAAAGACCTCCTGGTTCCTTACTGCTCTGACCGATTATTCTGCTCAGCCGACATGGGGTTGTTAGAGATCCCAAGAGTGAGTTTAAAATCTTCTGGCAGCAGAGCATTTTCGCATGCTGCACCCACTCTTTGGAACTCTCTACCATGTCAGTTATGGCAGTGCACCTCCGTGGAACTTTTCAAGAGGGATTTGAAAACGTATTTGTGGAATATGGCTTTTTTAGATAATTAAGTTTTTTATAAATGCTTGGATTTTATTATTAATACTCTATTTCGTTGTATGTTGATTTTATGTACATGTTCTGTTTTTATGTAGTGTTTTGAACTGTTTTTAAAATTGTTCAGCACCTTGATACACTGAAAGGTGCTATATAAATAAAATTATTATTATTATTATTATTATTATTACAAGTACTTTAAAATGCACAGCTATCCAGCCCTTTCAGTCACCTGAGATTTACACCTAGATAACTCTTCAGATAACCATTTAATTGTGTTAACTCAGACAAACACACTAAATTCTTTTGTTTTGTTTGTTAGTTTATTTTTTTATCCTAAATTAAAGGTCCAAGTACAAGAGCTACTTCCTTAGCTGCAGTAGAGAAGTCCAGACACACAGCAATCCTTCCTCCTGGTGTCTTCTGACATGCTTCCAGCAGACCCTTTCTAAAGCAGTCTTTAAATTTAGCTTCCTTCAGCTAAGCCACTCCCCCTACTTACTAGATCTTTCTACAAGTAATTTAAACTGCACAGCTTTCAAGCCCTTTCAGTCACCTGAGATTTACGTGTTGATAACTTTTCAGATAATATTTCAGTTCAGTTAACTCAGACAAACACAGTAATATTTTTTGGTTTTGTTTGTTAGTTTGTTTTTTTTACCCTAAATTAAAGGTCCAAGTACAAGAGTTCTACATCTTTAATCACAGTAGAGAAGTCCAGTCACACAGCACTCCTTCCTCCTACTGTCTTCTGCCAAGCTTCTAAAATAATCTTTCTAAGGCAGTCTTTAAATTTACCTTCCTTCTAGTAAAGCTACTCATCCACTTACTAGATCTATTTACAAGTAATTTAAACTGCACAGCTATCAAGCACTTTCAGTCACCTGAGATTTACATCTAGATAACTGTTTAGATAACCATTAAGTTCAGTTAACTCAGACAAACACACTAATTTTTTTTGTTTTGTTTGTTAGTTTGTATTTTTACCCTATATTAAAGGTCAAAGTACAAGAGTTCTTCTTCTTTAATCCCAGTAGAGCAGTCCAGTCACACAGCACTACTTCCTCCTCGTGTCTTCTGTCAAGCTTCTAGCAGAATCTTTCTAAGACAGTCTTTAAATTTAGCTTCCTTCTAGCTAAGCTACTCCCCTACTTACTAATTCTTTCTACAAATATTTTAAACTGCACAGCTATCAAGCCATTTCAGTCACCAGAGATTTACACCTAAATAACTGTTCAGATAATGATTCTGTTCTGTTCAGTTAGACAAACACACTCATTTTTTTTTGTTTTGTTTGTTACTTTGTTTTATATCCTAAATTAAAGGTCCATGTACAAGAGTTCTACTTCTTTAGTCCGAGTAGAGAAGCCCAGCCACGCAGCACTCCTTCCTTCTGGTGTCTTTTGCCAATCTTCTTGCAGAATCTTTCTAAGGCAGTCTTTAAATTTAGCTTCCTTCTGCTGAGCCACTCCCCCTACTTACAAGATCTTTCTACAAGTAATTTAAACTGCACAGCTATCAAACCCTTTCAGTCACCTGAGATTTATGTGCACATAACTGTTCAGATAACCATTCAATTCAGTTAACTCAGAAATACTCACAATTTTTTTGTTTTGTTTGTTAGTTTGTTTTTTTACCCTAAATTAACAGTCCAAGTAAAAGAGTTTTACTTCTTCAATTGCAGTAGAGAAATCCACTCACACAGCAATCCTTCCTCCTGATGTCTTCTGCCAAGCTTCCAGCAGAATCTTTCTAAGGCAGACTTTAAATTTAGCTTCCTTCTTCTAAGCCACTCCCCCTACTTACAAGATCTTCCTACAGGTAATTTAGACTGCACAGCAATCAAGCACTTTCAGTCACCTGATATTTATATGTAGAAAACTGTTCAAATAACCCTTCACTTTAGTTAACTCACACAAACTCACTAATTTTTTTTTTGTTTTGTTTGTTAGCTTGTTTTTTTATCCTAAATTAAAGGTACAAGTACAAGAGTTCTACTTCTTTAATCACAGTAGAAAATTCCAGTAACACAGAACTCCTTCCTCATGGTGTCATCTGCTGAGCATCTAACAGAATCTTTCTAAGGCAGTCTTTAAATTTACCTTCCTTCTAGTTAAGCCCACCATCTTACTAGATCTTTCTACAAGTAATTTAAACTGCACAACTATCAAGCACTTTCAGTCACCTGAGATTTACACCTAGATAACTGTCCAGATAACCATTAATCTCAACTAACTCAGAGAAACACTTAATTTTTTTGTTTTGTCTGTTAGATTTTGTTACTCAAAATTAAAGGTTCAAGTACAAGAGTTCTACTTCTTTAGTCCCAGTAGAGAAGTCCAGTGACACAGCACTCCCTCCTCCTCATGTCTTCTGTTAAGCTTCTAGCAGAATTTTTCTTAGGCAGTCTTTAAATTTAGATCCTTCTAGCTAAGCTACTCCCCCTACTTACTAGATCTTTCCACAAATAATTTAAACTGTACAGGTATCAATCCCTTTCAGTCACCTGAGATTTACACCTAAATAACTTTTCAGATAATGATTCTGTTCAATTCAGTCAGACAAACACTCTAATTTATTTTTGTTTTGTTTGCTACTTTGTTTTTTTACCCTAAATTAAAGGTCGATGAACAAGAGTTCTACTTCTTTAGTCCCAGAAGAGAAGTCCAGTCAAACAGCACTCTTTCCTACTGGTGTCTTCCGCCAAGCTTCTAGCAGAATCTTTCTAAGGCAGTCTTTAAATTTAGCTTCCTCCTGCTAAGCCTCTCCCCCTACTTACTAGATCTCTCTACAAGTAATTTGAACTGCATAGCTATCAAGCTGTTTCTGTCATCTGAGATGTACACCTATATAACTGTTCAGATAATGATTCCGTTCAGTTCAGGCAGACAAACACACTAATTTTTTTTATTTTGTTTGTTACTTTGTTTTTTAACCCTAAATTAAATGTCCAAGTACAAGAGTTCTAATTCTTTAGCCCTAGTAGAGAAGTCCAGTGACTCAGCACTCCTTATGCCTGGTATCTTCTGCTGAGCTTCTATCAGAATGCTTCTAAAGCAGTCTTTAAATTTAGCTTCCTTCTATTTAAGCTACTCCCCCAACTTTCTAGATCTGTCTACAAGTACTTTAAAATGCACAGCTATCCAGCCCTTTCAGTCACTTGATAGTTACCCCTATATAACTGTTCAGATAGCCATTCAATTGTGTTAACTCAGACAAACACACTACATTGTTTCTTTTGTTTGTAAGTTTGTTTTTTTACCCTAAATTAAAGGTCCAAGTACAAGAGATCTACTTCCTTAGCCACAGTAGAGAAGTCCAGACAAAAAGCAATCCTTCCTCTTGTTGTCTTCGGCCATGCTTCCAGCAGAATTCTTCTAAAGTAGACTTTAAATTTTGCTTCCTTCAGCTAAGCCACTCCCTCTACTTACTAGATCTTTCTTCAAGTAATTTAAGCTGCACAGCTTTCAAGCCCTTTCAGTCACCTGCAATTTACGTTTAGATAACTGTTGAGATAACCATTCAGTTCAGTTAACTCAGACCAGCACACTAATTTTTTTTTGTTTTGGTGTTAGTTTGTACTTTTTTTACCCTAAAGTAAAGGTCCAAGTATAAGAGTTCTACTTATTTAATCCCAGAAGAGAACTCCAGTCACACTGCACTCCTTCCTCCTGGTGTCTTCTGCCGAGCTTCTAACAGAATCTTTCTAGGGAAGTTTTTAAATTTACCTTCCTTCTAGTAAAGCCACTCCCCCACTAACTACATCTATCTACAAGTAATTTAAACTGCACAGCTATCAAGCACTTTTAGTCACCTGAGATTTACACCTAGATAACTGTTTAGATTACCATTAAGCTTAGTTCACTCAGACAAACACACTAAATATTTTTTGTTTTGTTTGTTAGTTTGTTTTTTTACCCTAAATGAAAGGTCGAAGTACAAGATTTCTACTTCTTTAATCCCTGTAGAGCAATCCAGTTGCAGAGCACTTCTTCCTCCTTGTGTCTTCTCTCAAGCTTCTAGCAGAATCTTTCTAAGACAGTCTTTAAATTTAGCTTCCTTCTAGCTAAGCTACTCCCCTTACATACTCGTTCTTTTTTCAAATAATTGAAACTGCACAGCTATCAAGCCATTTCAGTCATCTGAGATGTACACCTAAATAACTGTTCAGATAATGATTCTGTTCTGTTCAGTCAGAGAAACACACTCATTTTTTTGTTTTGTTTGTTACTTTGTTTTTATACCCTAAATTTAAGGTCCAAGTACAAGAGTTCTACTTCTTTAGTCTCAGTAGAGAAGCCCAGTCACACAGCACTCCTTCCTACTGGTGTCTTCAGCCAATCTCCTTGCTGAATCTTTCTAAAGCAGTCTTTAAATATAGCTTCCTTCTGCAGAGCCACTCCCCCTACTTGTTAGATCTTTCTACAAGTAATTTAAACTGCACAGCTATCACACCCTTTCAGTCACCTAAGATATATGTGTAGATAACTGTTCAGATATCCTTTAAGTTCAGTTAACTCAGACAAATGCACAATTTTTTTTGTTTGATAGTTTGTTTTTTTACTCTAAATTAACGGTCCAAGTACAAGAGTTTTATTTCTTCAGTTCTAGTAGAGAAATCCAGTCACAAAGCAATCCTTCCTCCTGATGTCTTCTGCCAAGCTTCCAGCAGAATCTTTCTAAGGTAGTCTTTAAATTTAGCTTCCTTCAAATAAGCCACTTCCCCTACTTACTAGATCGTCCTACAAGTAATTTAAACTGCACAGCAATCAAGCCCTTTCAGTCACCTGATATTTATATGTAGATCACTGTTCAGATAACCATTCCCTTCAGTTAACTCACCCAAACACACTATTTTTTTTGTTTTGTTTGTTAGCTTGTTTTTATTATCCTAAATTAAAGGTACAAGTACAAAAGTTCTACTTCTTTAATCACAGTAGAAAATTCCAGTAACATAGCACTCCTTTCTCATGGTATCTTCTGTCGAGCATCTAACAGAATCTTTCTAAGGCAGTCTTTATTACCTTCCTTTTAGTTAAGCCCACCATCTTACTAGATCTTTCTACAAGTAATTTAAACTGCACAGCTATCAAGCACTTTCAGTCACCTGAGATTTACACCTAGATAACTGTTCATATAACCATTCATTTCACGTCCAGTGACACAGCACTCACTCTTCCTCAAGTCTTCTGTCAAGCATCTAGCAGAATCTTTTCTAAGGCAGTCTTTAAATTTAGCTCCTTCTACATAAGCTACTCCCCCTACTTACTAGATGTTTCCACAAATAATTTAAACTGTACAGGTATCAATCCATTTCAGTCACCTGAGATTTACACCTAAATAACTTTTCAGATAATGATTCCGTTAAGTTCAGTCAGACATACACACTAATTTATTTTTATTTTGGTTGCTACTTTCTTTTTTTACCCTAAATTAAATGTCCAAAAACAAGGGTTTTACTTCTTTAGTCCCAGAAGATCAGTCCAGTCAAACAGCACTCCTTCCCACTGGTGTCTTCTGCCAAGCTTCTAGCAGAATCCTTCTAAGACAGTCATTAAATTTAGCTTACTCCTGCTAAGCCATTCCCCCTACTTACTAGATCTTTCTACAAGTAATTTGAACTGCATTGCTTTCAAGCCTTTTCAGTCACCTGAAATTTACACCAATATAACTGTTCAGATAACGATTCCGTTTAGTTCAGGCAGACACGCAAACTAATTTTTTTTTGTTTTGTTTGTTACTTTTTTTTTACCCTAAATTAAATGTCCAAGTACAAGAGTTCTACTTCTTTAGCCCCAGTAGAGAAGTCCACTCACTTAGCACTCCTTAATCCTGGTATCTTCTGCTAAACTTCTATCAGAATGCTTCTACAGCAGTCTTTAAATTTAGCTTTCTTCTAGTTAAGTCACTCCCCCTACTTACTAGATCTGTCTACAAGTACTTTAAAATGCATAGCTATCCAGCCTTTTCAGTCTCCTGATATTTACCATTAGATAACTGTTTGGATAACCATTCAATTGCGTTAACTCAGGCAAACACACTAAATGTTTTTTCCTTTGTTTGTTAGTTTGTTTTCTTACCCTAAATTAATGGTCCAGGTACAAGAGATCTACTTCCTTAGCCGCAGTAAGGAAGTCCAGACACACAGCAATCCTTCCTCCAGGTGTCTTCTGCCATACTGCCAGCAGAATCTTTCTAAAGCAGTCTTTAAATTTAGCTTCCTTCAGCTAAGCCACTCCCCTACTTACTAGATCTTTTAAGCTGCACAGCTTTCAAGCCCTTTCACTCACCTGTGATTTACGTGTACATAACTGTTCAGATAACCATTCAGTTCAGTTAACTCTGACAAACACACTAATTTTTTTTGTTTTGATGTTAGTTTGTTTTTTTATCCTAAATTAAAGGTCCAAGTACAAGAGTTCTACTTCTTTAATCCCAGTAGAGAACTCCAGTCACACTGCACTCCTTCCTCCTGGTGTCTTCTGCCTAGCTTCTAACAGAATCTTTCTAGGGAAGTCTTTAAATTTACCTTCCTTCTAGTAAAGCCACTCCCCAACTAACTACATCTATCTACAACTAATTCAAACTGCACAGCTATCAAGCACGTTAAGTCACCAGAGATTTACACCTAGATAACTGTTTAGATAACCATTAAGCTTAGTTTACTCAGACAAACACACTACATTTTTTTGTTTTGTTTGTTAGTTTGTTTTTTACCCTAAATTAAAGGTTGAAGTACAAGATTTCTACTACTTTAATCCCAGTAGAGCCGTCCAGTCACACAGCACTCCTTCATCCTTGTATCTTCTGTCAAGCTTCTAGCGGAATCTTTCTAAGACAGTCTTTAAATTTAGCTTCCTTCTAGCTAAGCTACTTCCCCTACTTACTCGATCTTTCTTCAAATAATTGAAACTGCACTGCTATCAAGCCATTTCAGTCACCTGAGATTTACACCTAAATTACTGTTCAGATAATGATTCCGTTCTGTTCCATCAGACAAACACACTCATTTTTTTTATGTTTGTTACTTTATTTTTATACCCTAAATTAAAGGTCCAAGTACAAGCATGCTACTTCATTAGTCCCAGTAGAGAAGCCCAGTCACACAGCACTCCTTCCCACTGGTGTCTTCTGCCAATCTTCTTGCAGAATCTTTCTAAGGTAGTCTTTAAATTTAGCTTCCTTCTGCTGAGCCACTCCCCCACTCGCTAGATCTTCCTACAAGTAATTTAAACTGCACAGCTATCAAACCAGTTCAGTCACCTTAGATTTATGTGTAGATAACTGTTCAGATTACCTTTCAGTTCAGTTAACTCAGACAAACACTCAAATTTTTTTGTTTTGTTTGTTAGTTTGTTTTTTTACCCTATATTAACAGTCCAAGTACAAGAGTTTTACTTCTTCGGTTCTGGTAGAGAAATCGAGTCACACAGCTCTCCTTCCTCCTGGTGTTTTCTGCCGAGCTTCTAACAGAATCTTTCTAGGGAAGTCTTTAAATTTACTTTCCT
This sequence comes from Neoceratodus forsteri, assembly GCA_016271365.2. NCBI lineage: Eukaryota > Metazoa > Chordata > Ceratodontiformes > Ceratodontidae > Neoceratodus > Neoceratodus forsteri. The sequence continues at coordinate 985,424,686 of CM057449.1, forward strand.
TCTAGTAATGCCACTCCCCCACTAACTACATCTATCTACAAGTAATTCAAACTGCACAGCTATCAATCACTTTTAGTCACCTGAGATTTACACCTAGATAACTGTTTAGATAACCATTAAGCTCAGTTAACTCAGACAAACACACTCATTTTTTTTGTTTTGTTTGTTAGTTTGTTGTGTTACCCTAAATTAAAGGTTGAAGTACAAGAGTTTTACTTCTTTAATCCCAGTAGAGAAGTCTTCTCACACAGCACAACTTCCTTCTCGTGTCTTCGGTCAAGCTTCTAGCAGAATCTTTCTAACACAGTCTTTAAATTTAGCTTCCTTCTAGCTAAGCTAATCCCCCTACTTACCAGATCTTTCTACAAATAATTTAAACTGCACAGCTATCAAGCCCATTAAGTCACCTGACATTTCAACTAAATAACTGTTCAGATAATGATTCCATTGAGTTCAGTCAGACAAACACTCTCATTTGTTTTTGATTTGTTTGTTACTTTGTTTTTATACAATAAATGAAAGGTCCAAGAACAAGACTTCTACTTCTATAGTCACAGTAGAAAATTCAAGTAACATAGCACTCCTTTCTCATGGTATCTTCTGTCGAGCATCTAACAGAATCTTTCTAAGGCAGTCTTTATTACCTTCCTTTTAGTTAAGCCCACCATCTTACTAGATCTTTCTACAAGTAATTTAAACTGCACAGCTATCAAGCACTTTCAGGCACCTGAGATTTACACCTAGATAACTGTTCAGATAACCATTCATTTCAACTAACTCAGAGAATCACATAATTTTTTTGTTTTGTTAGATTTTTTACTCAAAATTAAAGGTTCAAGTACAAGAATTCTACTTCTTTAGTCCTAGTAGAGACGTCCAGTGACACAGCACTCACTCCTCCTCAAGTCTCAATTTAAAGGTCCAAGTACAAGTGTTCTACTTCTTTAATCGCAGTAGAGAAACCCAGTCACACAGCACTCCTTCCTCCTGGTGTCTTCTGCCTGGCTTCTAGCAGAATGTTTTTTAAAATTTAGCATCCTTCAAGTTAAGCCACTCCCCTTACTTACTAGATCTTTCTATTAGTTTTTTAAACTGCACAGCTATCAAGCCCTTTCAGTCGCCTGAGATTTATACCTAGATTACTGTTCAGATAATCTTTCAGTTCAGTTAACTCAGACAAACACACTAATAACATTTGTTTTGTTTGTTAGTTTGTATTTTTAACCTAAATTAAATGTCCAACATCAAGAGATCGACTTCTATATTCCCAGAAGAGAAGTCCAGTCACACAGCACTCGTTCATCCTGGTGTCTTCTGCCAAGCTTCCATCAGAATCTTTCTAAGGTGGTCTTTAAACTTAGCTTCCTTCAGCTAAACCACTCCCCCTGCTTACTAGATCTTTCTACAAGTAATTTAAACTGGACAGTTATCAAGCCCTTTCAGTCACCTGAGATTTTCACATAGATACTGTAACTGTTCAGATAGCCATTCAGTTCAGTTAACTAAGACAATCACACTATTTTTTTTTGTTTTGATTGTTAGTTTGTTTTTCTACTCTAAATTAAAGGTCCAAGTACAAGAGATCGACTTTCTTAGCCACAGTAGAGAAGTCCAGTCACACAGCAATCCTTCCAGCTGGTGTCTTCTGCCATGCTTCCAGCAAAATCTTTCAAAGGGAGCCTTTAAATTTTGATTCCTTTTTTTAAACCACTCCCCCTACTTACTAGATCTTTCTACAAGTTCTTTAAACTGCAAAGCTATCAAGTCCTTTCAGTCACCTGAGATTTACTCCTAGAGAACTGCTCAGATAAACTTTCAGTTAAGTTAACTCAGACAAAGAAACTAATTTTTTTTTGTTTTGTTTGTTAGTTTTTTTTTTTACCTTAAATTAAAGGTCCAAGAAGAAGAGGACTACTTCTTTAGCCACAGTAGGGAAGTCCAGTAACACAATATTTCCTCCTGGTGTCTTTTGCCAAGCTTTCTGCAGAATATTTCTTAGGCAGTCGTTAAGTTTAGCTTCTTTTACCTAAGCCACTCCCCCTACTTAGTAGATCTTTCTACAAGTAATTTAAAATTGCACAGCTATCATGCCCTTTCAGTCACCTGATGTTTACATGTAGATTACTGTTCAGATAACAATTCACTTCAGTTAACTCAGACAAACAAACACATTTTTCTTTTTTTTTTTACTCTGAAATAAAGGTCCATGTACAAGACTTCTATTTCATTAATCCCTGTAGAGAAGTCCAGTAACACAGCTCAACTTCCTCCTGGTGTCTTCTGCCAAGCTTCTGGCAGAATGTTTTTAAGGCAGTCTTTACATTTAGATTTCTTCTTGTCAACCCACTCCCCCTACTTACTAGATCTTTCTATAAGTATTTTAAACTGCACAGCTATCAAGTCTTTTCAGTCACCTGACATTTACACCTAGATAACTGTTCAGATAACCATTCAGGTCAGTTAACTCAGACAAACACACAAATTTTTTTGTTTTGTTTGTTAGTTTGTTTTTTTACCCTAAATTAAAGGTCCAAGTTCAGGAGATTGACCTCTATTGTCCCAGTAGAGAAGTCCAGTCACATAGCACTCCTTCCTATTGGTGTCATCTGCCTAGCTTCCAGCAGAATCTTTATAAGGCAGTCCTTAAACTTAGCTTCCTTCAACTAAGCCACTCCCCCTACTTACTAGATGTTTCTACTAGTAATTTAAGTTGGACAGCTAACAGGCCCTTTCCGTCACCTAAGATTTACATGTAGATAACTGTTCAGATAACCATTCAGTTCAGTTAACTCAGAAAAACACTCTAATTTTGTTTTGTTTCTTAATTACTTTTTTTACCCTAAATGAAAGGTCCAGGTACAAGGGTTCTACTTCTTTAGTGCCAATAGAGAAGTCCAGTCACCCAGCACTCCTTCCTTCTGTTGTCTTCTTCTGAGCTTCTAGCAGAATGTTTCTAAGGCAGTCTTTATCTTTAGTTTCCTTCTAGTTAAGCCACTCCCCCTACTTGCTAGATCTTTCTACAAGTACTTTGAGCTGCACAGCTATCAAGCCCTTTGAGTCACCTGAGATTTACACCTTGCTAACTGTTCAGATAACCATTCAGTTCAGTTAACTCAGTCAAACACACTAAATATTTTTTGTTTTGTTTGTTAGTTTGTTTCTTACTCTAAATTAATGGTCCAAGTAGAAGAGATCTACTTCCTTAGCTGCAGTAGAGAAGCCCAGTCACGCAGCAAGCCTATCCCCTGGTGTCTTCTGCCAAGCTTCCAGCAGAATCTTTCAAAGGCAGTCTTTAAATTTATCTTCCTTCAGCTAAGCCACTCCCCCTACTTAATAGATCATTCTAGAAGTAATTTAAACTGCAGAGCTATCAAGCCCTTACAGTCACCTGAGATTTACATGTAGATAACTGTTCAAATAACCATTCAATTCAAATAACTTAGACAAACAACTAGTTTTTTTTGTTTTGTTTGTAAGATTGTTCTTTTTACACTAAGTTAAAGGTCCTGAGCTTCTAGCAGAATGTTTCTAAGGCAGTCTATAAATTTTGCTTCCTTCTTGATAAGCCACTCCCCCTACTTAATAGATCTTTCTACAAGTACTTTAAACTCTAGTGCTATCAAGCCATTCCAGTCACGTGAGATTTACACCTAGATATCTGATTAGATAACCATTAGTTGAGTTAACTCAGACAAACACACTAATTTTTTTTGTTTGTTAGTTTGTTTTTTTTACCCTAAATTAAAGGTCCAAGTGGTAGAAATCTACTTCTTTAGTCGCAGTAGGGAAGTCCAGTCACACAGCAATCCATCCTCCTGGTGCCTTTTGCCAAGCTTTCTGCAGAATATTTCTAAGACAGTCTTAAAATTTAGCTTCCTTCTGCTAAGCCCCTCCCCCACTTACTTAATCTTTCTACATGTAATTTAAAATTGCACCACTATCAACCCCTTTCAGTCACCTGATATTTTCGTATAGATAACTGTTCAGGTAGCAATTCAGTTCAGTTAACTCAGACAAACAAACCAATTTTTTTTGTTTTGTTTTTTAGTTTTTTTACCCCAAATTAAAGGTCCACGTACAAGAGTTCTATTTCTTTAATCCCAGTAGAGAAGTTTTGTCATACAGCACTCCTTCCTCCTGGTGTCTTCTGCTAAGCTTCCAGAAGAAGCTTTCTAAGGCACTCTTTAAATTTACCTTCCTTCTAGTTAAGCCACTCCCCCTACTTACTAGATTTTTTACCCTAAATTAAAGGTCCAGATACAATAGTTGTACTTCTTCAGTCCCAATAGTAAAGTCCAGTCACACAGGACTCCATACTCCTGTTGTCTTCCACTGAGCTTCTAACAGAATCTTTCTAAGGAAGTCTTCAAATGTATATTCCTTCTAGTTAAGCCACTCCCCCTATTTACTAGCTCTTTCTACAAGTATTTTAAACTGCACAGCTATAAAGCCCTTTCAGTCACCTGAGAATAACACCTAGATAACTGTTCAGATAACAATTCAGTTCAGTTAACTCAGACAAACACACTAATTTTTTTGTTTTGAGTATTACTTTGTTTTACCCAAAATTAAAGCTGCAAGTACAAGAGTTCTGCTTCTTTAGTCCCAATAGAAAAGGCCAGTCACACAGCACTCCTTCCACCTGGTGTCTTCTGCTGGGCTTCTAGCAGAAAGTTTCTAAGGCAGTCCTTAACTTTCGCTTCCTCCTAGTTAAGCCAGTCCCCTTACTTGCTAGAACTTTCTACAAGCAATTTAAACTGGACAGCTATCAAGCCCTTTCAGTCACCAGAGATCTATGCATAGATAACTGTTCAGATAACCATTTAGTTCAGTTAACTCAGACAACCACATTAATTTTTTTTTGCTTGTTAATTTGTTTTTTTCACCCTAAATTAAAGGTCCAGGTACAAGAGTTCTACTCCTTTAGTACCAATAGAGAAGCCCATTTACATAGCACTCCTTCCTCCTGTTGTCTTCTCCAGAGCTCCTAACGAATGTTTCTAAGGAACTTTTTAAATTTACCTTCCTTCTAGTTAAGCCACTCCCCCTACTTACTTGATCTTTCTAAAAGTACTTTAAATTGCACAGCTATCAAGCCCTTCCAGTCACTTGAGATTTACACCTATTTAACAGTTCAGAGAACATTTCAGTTCACTTAACTCAAACAACCACACTAATTTTTTTTTGTTTTGTTTGTTAGTTTTTTTTACCTTAAATTAAAGGTCCAAGTACAAGAGTTGTACTTCTTTAGTCCCAGTAGAGATGGAGAGTCACACAGCACTCCTTCTCCTTCGTGTCTTCTGTCAAACTTTTAGCATAATCTTTCTAAGGCAGTCTTTAAATTTAGCTTCCTTCTAGCTAAACTACTCCCCCAACTTACTAGACTGTTCTACAAAATAATTTAAACTGCACAGCTGTCAAACACTTTCACTCACCTGAGATTTGAACCTGCATAACTCTTCAGATAACCATTAAGTTCAGTTAACCCAGAGAAACTCACAATTTTATTTGCTTGTTTTTTTACATTTAATTAACTGTCCAAGTACAAGATTTCTTCTTCTTTAGTCCCAGTAGAGAAGTTAAGTCACACAGCACTTCTTCTTCCTCATGTCTTCTGTCAAGCTATTAGCATAATCTTTCTAAGGTAGTCTTTAAATTTAGCTTCCTTCTAGCTAAGCTACTCCATCTACTTACTAGATCTTTCTACAAATAATTTGAGCTGTACAGCTATCAAGCCCTTTCAGTCACCTGAGATTTACAACTAGATAACTGTTCAGATAACCTTTCAGTTCAGTTAACTCTGACAAACACACTAACTTTCTTTGTTTTGTTTCTTAGTTTTTTTTTACCCTAAATTAAAGGTCCAAGTACAAGAGATCTACTTCTTTAGCCGCAGTAGAGAAGTCCAGTCACTCAGCTATCCTTCCTCCTGGTTTCTTCTGCCAAGCTTCCAGCAGAATCTTTCTAAGGCAGTCCCTAAACTTAGCTTCCTTCAACTAAGCCACTCCCACTACTTACTAGATCTTTCTACTAGTAATTTAAACTGGACAGCTATCAAGCCCTTTCAGTCACCTAAGATTTACATGTATATAACTGTTCAGATAACCATTCAGTTCAGTTAACTCAGACAAACACTCTAACTTTGTTATGTTTGTTAATTACTTTTTTTTTACCCTAAATGAAAGGTCCAGGTACAAGAGTTCTACTTCTTGAGTTCCAATAGAGAAGTCCAGTCACACAGCACTCCTTCCTCCTGTTGTCTTCTTCTGAGCTTCTAGCAGAATGTTTCTAAGGCAGTCTTTAAATTTGCTTCATTCTTGATAAGCCACTCCCCCTACTTAATAGATATTTCTACAAGTACTTTAAACTCCAGAGCTATTAAGCCCTTTCAGTCACGTGAGAGTTACACCTAGATATCTGCTTAGATAACCATTAGTTGAGATAACTCAGACAAACACACTACATTTTTTTGTTTGTTATTTTGTTTTTCTACCCTAAATTAAAGGTCCAAGTAGTAGAGATCTACTTCTTTAGTCACAGTAGAGAAGTCCAGTCACACAGCAATCCTTCCTCCTGGTGTCTTTTGCCAAGCTTTCTGCAGAATATTTCTAAGACAGTCTTCAAATTTAGCTTCCTTCAGCTAAGCCCCTCCCCCACTTACTTGATCGTTCTACATGTAATTTAAAATTGCACAGCTATCAACCCCTTTCAGTCACCTGACATTTACATATAGAAAACTGTTCAGATAGCAATTCAGTTCAGTTAACTCAGACAAACAAACTAATTTTTTTTGTTTTGTTTGTTAGTTTTTCTTTTACCCCAAATTAAAGGTCCACGTACAAGAGTTCTATTTCTTTAATCCCAGTAGAGAAGTTTTGTCATACAGCACTCCTTCCTCCTGGTGTCTTCTGCTAAGCTTCCAGAAGAAGCTTTCTAAGGCACTCTTTAAATTTACCTTCCTTCTAGTTAAGCCACTCCCCCTACTTACTAGATGTTTCTACAAGAAATTTAAACTCATACAGCTATCAAGCCCTTTCAGTCACTTGAGATTTACACCTGGATAACTGTTCAGATTACAATTCAGTTCAGTTATCTCAGACAAACACACTAATTTGTTTTGTTTTGTTTCATAGTTTTTTTACCCTAAATTAAAGGTCATAGTACAAGAGTTCTAATTCTTTAGTCCCAGTGGAGAAGGCCAGTCATACAGCACTCCTTCCTCCTAGTGTCTTCTGCTGAGCTTCTAGCAGAATGTTTCTAAGGCAGTCTTTCAATTTAGCTTCCTTCTAGTTAATCAACTCCCCCTACTTACTAGATCTTTCTACAAGTATTTTAATCTGCACAGCAATCAAGCCTTTTCAGTCACCTAAGATTTACACCTAGATAACCTCAGATAACCATTCGGGTGAGTTAACTTAGACAAACATACTAAATATTTTTTGTTTTGTTTGTTAGTTTTTTTTAACTAAATTAAAAGTCCAAGAAGAAGAAGTCTACTTCTTTAGCTGCAGTAGAGAAGTCCAGTCACACAGCAATCCTTCCTCCTGATGCCTTTTGCCAAGCTTCCAGCAGAATCTTTCTAAGGCAGTCTTTAAATTTAGTTTCCTTCAGCTAAACCACTCCCCCTACTTACTAGAACTTTCTAAAAATAATTTTAACTGGACAGCTATCAAGCCCTTTCAGTCAGCTGAGATTTACACGTAGATAACTGTTCAGACAACTGGTCAGTTCAGTTATCTCAGACAAACACGCTGATTTGTTTTTGTTTTGTTTGTTAATTTGGTTTTTTTACACTAACTTAAAGATCCAGCTACAAGAGTTCTACTTCTTTTCGCCCAATAGAGAAGTCCTGTCATGGAGCACTCCTTCCTCCTGGTATCTTCTGCTGAGCTTTAAGCAAAATGTTTCTAAGGCAGTCTTTAAATTTTCCTTCCTTCTTGATAAGCTACTCACCCTACTTAATAGATCTTACTACAACTACTTTGAACTCCAGAGCTATCAAGCCCTTTCAGTCACCTGAGATTTACACTTAGATAACTGCTTAGATAACAATTCAGTTGAGTTAACTCAGACAAACAAACTAATTTTTTTTGATAGTTTGTTTTTTTACCTAAATTAAAGGTCCAAGTAGAAGAGATCTACTCCTTTCGCCACAGTAGAGAAGTCCAGTCACATAGCAATCCTTCCTCCTTGTGTCGTTTGCCAAGCTTTCTGCAGAATCTTTCTAAGGCAGTCTTTAAATTTAGCTTAGTTCTTTTTAAGCCATTCCCTCACTTACTAGATCTTTCTACAAGTAATTTAAAATGGCACAGCTATCAAGCCCTTTCAGTCACCTGATATTTACATATAGATAACTGTTCAGCTAACAGTTCAGTTCAGTTAACTCAGACAAACAAACCATTTTTTTTTGTTTTGTTTGTTAGTTTGTTTTTTTTACCCTAAATTAAAGGTCGAAGTTCAAGAGATCAACCTCTTTAGTCCCAGTAGAGAAGTCCAGTCACAGTTAAGCCACTCCCTCTACTTACTAGATCTTTCTACAAGAAATTTAAACTCGCACAGCTATCGAGCCCTTTCAGTCACCTGAGATTTACACTTAGATAACTGCTTAGATAACCATTCAGTTGAGTTAACTCAGACAAACACACTAATTTTTTTTGTTTGATAGTTTGTTTTTTTTACCCTAAATTAAAGGTCCAAGTAGAAGAGATCTACTTCTTTAGCCACAGAAGTGAAGTCCTGTCACACAGCAATCCTTCCTCCTTGTGCCGTTTGCCAAGCTTTCTGCAGAACCTTTCTAAGGCAGTCTTCAAATTTAGCTTCCTTCTTTTTAAGCCACTCCCCCACTTACTAGATCTTTGTACAAGTAATTTAAAATTGCACAGCTATCAAGCCCTTTCAGTCACCTGATATTTACATATAGATAACTGTTCAGATAACAGTTCAATTCCATTAACTCAGACAAACAAACCAAATTTTTTGTTTTTTTTTTAAGTTTGCTTTTTTACCCTTAATTAAAGGTCCAAGTTCAAGAGATCGACCTCTTTAGTCCCAGTATCAAGTCCAGATCTACTTTCTTAGCCATAGTAGAGAAGTCCAGTCTCACAGCACTCCTTCCTCCTGGTGTCTTCTGCCAAACTTCCAGCAGAATCCTTCTAAGGCAGTCTTTAAACTTAGCTTCCTTCAGCTAAGCCACTCCCCCTACTTACTAGATCTCTCTACAAGGTATTTAAACTGGACAGCTATCAAGTCCTTTCAGTCACCTGAGGTTTTCACATAGATAATTGTTCAGATAACCATTCAGTTCAGTTAACACAGACAAACACACTAATTTTTTTGTTTTATTTGTTACTTAGATTGTTACCCTAAATTAAAGGTCCAGGTACAATAGTTCTACTTCTTTAGTCCCAATAGTTACACAGCACTCCTTCCTCCTGTTGTCTTCCGCTGAGCTTCTAACAGAATCTTTTTAAGGAAGTATTTAAATGTATATTCCTTCTAGTTAAGCCACTCACCCTACTTACTAGCTCTTTCTACAAGTATTTTAAACTGCACAGCTATAAAGCCCTTTCAGTCACCTGAGATTTACACCTAGATAACTGTTCTGATAACTATTCAGTTCAGTTAACTCAGACAAACACACTAAAGGCTGGATATTCAAACTGCACCCAAAAAGTGCGCAATAGCAGGAGCAAGCACTAGTCCATTGCGGCCATGTGCAATAGATGCGATATTCAAAAAAGGAGCAAGCCAAATTGCACCAACAGCCAACGTCTGAATATCACACAATTTGTGTCATAGCAAAACTAGGAAAGGTAAGCTGAGCAGATATGATGCGCTATGGCACAACAATGGCTGTCGAGCTGAGAAGCCCAGAGGGTCCATAGTGCAAGCAGGGAGCCCCCCAGCAGCAGAGCAATGGAACTGCACAACCAGGGAGGTAGGTAGGGGCCCACCACCCATGCCACAGATGGGAACTGGAACATACTGCAGAACTGACAATGTACCCCCACACCCCAAGCACAGCACAACTGGTGGAGGGCTGGAATATCCACCAGTCCATGGGGACAAGCAAACAAAGCACAGCTGGGCCATGGTGTCCCAGCACACCCACCGGCAAGCTGAGATTGCCACACAAGTAGGGTGGACCACCCCATGGCACAGCAGTCCCCCCTGTGCACAGCACACCCTGCACTGTGACCCCAAGACACCCCCCATGAGCAGTGACCACCACTGCGGGAATCCACATGCATACCACCACCCCCACTGCCACACTGCAACCTCGTCTACCACAGAACCATACAAGCCAGACCCACCATGAGCCACAGCAGCTGGCACAGACACCCACAGTGGTGCGTGGAAGCATGCAGCACACTGGATGCAACACAGTGCAGGGGAAAACACACACCCATACCCACGGGGACACTAACACAGGGATGCAGTAGTGTGGCAACCAAGCCCCCAGGGTGGGCCCATGAAAACTGTGCACACACAGCCTGCAGTCCTCTGAGGCACAGGGGTGACACCCACCCTGTGCATGAACTGTAGCCCTGTATGCCACCAGCATATGCTTGGATCACAAGTCACAGACAGTGGTGCACAGCCCCTGCAACACACACAAGCCACAGCATGGAGGTGGGACAGCAACTGTGGAGTCCACAGTGTCACTCGAGGCAAAAATGCACCACACCATTGACAGGAGGCAACCCAGCATTGTGACAGTCATAGTGGATGACCTGCAGGGATAGCCACCACTGACAAGGCAGCAGACCTCACAGGCCACAGACATGCCAGGGTGTCAGCTGCACAGGCCAAATACGCGTTAACAGGGGCACAATGGACACAGAGCAGGCACTATGGACCACTGCACACAGTAATGCAATGTGCAGAGAACAACACACACACCACAGATACCGACTGATAGCCACTCCCACACCAGAGACACTTCCCCACGCACACACGCATACCCATGACTGAACCACCCCAGATGCCATGCACACCACTGCAACTGAGCACCTATAGCCAGCTGCAAATCAGAGTATTCATATAAAAATAACTGCATTCAAAAAATATAACAACAACAACTATTTACAATTATGTATGAACATGGGGTGGAGGGACAGAAACAAGGTGGGGGTGGGTAAGGGGCAGGAGTGAACATATGGGAGAGGGAAGGAGGGGTGTGAGGGTTGGTCACCGGGGGGAGGTTGTCTGTAGTCATTGGTGGCCAGTTTGGTCCTCTGCTGCCTGGGGCTGTTCCCTGCATCGCCTCCTCCTCCTCACCCCATGCTGCTGAAGATCCCTCAGGAAGGCAAGGGACTCTTGCGTCACCCACACAAGATCCTGGATGGACTGCTGAATTTGCAGGAGTATCCGCACACCTAGGACAATGGATCAGAGTCAATGGGTGTGACTGTCCATCCCCCTGCAGCCCACCCATTATGCATGGCATACAGCCATGTGCCATGCTCCTGTGATGGTGTGTGCCCACCCACAGTGACTGTGTCCACAACACATGCCCAACCAGGCAGCAACAGCCATGTGTACCACTGCAAACACCCATCGCCCATGTCCAGAACAGCACAACCAAGGCTATACAGTAACGTGGCTATGCAGTGGGCAGGCAGTGCCACAGCCATGTGCCCAGTGCATGTATGGACCACCATTGACACACTCTCCCAGACATACAGTGCCACTGGACAGTGCTGACTGTCACATGTCGCATGCATGGCAGTGGTGTCCATGGATGGTGGCCATGCCCTGCTTCCCACCCTGTCACACAGCATGCAATAGCAATCATGGTGTCATGGCACTCACACTCATCGGGTTGTTGCTGGCATTGGGGTTGGTACCTGTCATGCCCCGTGCAGTGTCCCCCACCCTCTGCTGCTGCTCTAAATTCCTCCTCCCCTTGGCCATGCCTGTGGGAGACAAAAGGAGAGAAACACATCAGTACAAACCCAAAGCATATTCCCCTGCCCCAATGTGTGTGCCCACCCACCCAGCCAGACCCACCCATCCCATACCCTGTAAACACCACCACAGCCAACCCTAGACCATCTCTCCCCTATGTGCTGGACACATAAGACAGTGTTACCCATATGGACCATACAAGTGTGTAGATGTATCACCCACCTGGACAAGGCACCACACCCTCCTGGCATGTGACCACAGATGTGCAAGTAGCTCTGGCTCCCTCTGTCTCAGGTCCCCATACCGGTGCCTGCACTGTTCAGCCATTCTCCTGCAGCCAGTGGCCGCCTCCAGGTCAGTGGCCACATTTTGCCAGACCTGGGTCCTAGCCCTGTCCAGTGGCACCTCACCAAACAGTGGGCTATAGTGTGGCTCCACAATGGCCACAAGGTTGGCCAGCTCAAGGGCACTCCACTGAGGGGCTCTCCTGCATGCCATCTCTAATGCTATAGAAGGCAATATGGTGCTCCGCAGCGCAGCAACCCCATGTGGAAGTGCTGCATGGTACATCACTGCCATTCCCTATCATGCTTTTGGTACAGTGCCACCATTCCCTATCACGCTGTCACCAAACAGCACGATAGAGGTGCAGCCATGCCAGACGTATAGCGCCAAGGGGCAAAGGTCGAGCACAGGGTCATGGGTCTCTGGCGCAAGGCCACGCACAGCGCCATTGGACATCTATGCATCTAGCATGATTGGTTGCCTGTGTGCCATCGCCACAGTGAATTATTGCGCAGTTATGCCACAGCGCCATGTAGTGACCCTTGCCATAGCACCACTGGCACAATAGTGGCCGTGCCCTGAATTGCCTACCGCACACAGCACATCATCAGCAGTGGCAGATGCCTGCGTAAGCTACCTGGGCATGCACAGTGCGGTGTACTATGCAGGCCACAGAACTGCACCATTGGCTCAGCATGTTCAACACAATTGCGCAAAGCGCAAAAGCGCGATATTCAGCCGTCATATGCAAATCATCCGATCAGCCATTCAATGGTGCAGCAGCGCGATTTGCATCTCATTAAAGTTGCTCCACACCTAATTTACATGGATTGCGCTATAAAAATGTGACACTGTTCTGCAGTGGCCATATTCGGTTACTGCAGTTTATAGGTGAGTTGCAAGCTGTGTGGTGTTCTGGACTGTGGTCTCAGGGACTTGCTTTGTACTGCAGAGTCACAGGTAACCACTGTCACCCATACAGGCTGAAAAATGACCGAACGAGGACTGGGTGAGGAGGACGATGGTGGGCGGAAGAGGAAGCCCAATTTTACCAAGACCGAGACGGAGGCACTCTTCGAGGCCTACATCGATCAGGAGCCACTGCTCAGTGGATGGCGAGACACCCTTCAGGCCTGTGCTGCTGCATGGGAGTTGGTGGCACATGCCGTCAACCTGCACAGCAGCCACCAGCACTCTGTGCAGGAGTGTAAGAAGAAGATGGGTACCGACAGGAGGAGGGTGAAGGAGAAGGTGGCTGCCATCAGGGCGGCACATGCTGCAACAGGTGGGGGCCAGCCGGAGGTGGTGCAGCTGACTCTGGCAGAGGACAGGCTCACTGCAAGCATGCAGCACAGTGCCATTGAGGGTGTTCTAGGAGGTGGCTTCCAGACAGGTGGTAGCCCATCACTGCATGGTACGTCATGGTCTGTCAGGGGGAGGGTAGACTCATGCACCAACGTGTCCTTATTTTCTCTGTTACAGATCCAGTGCATCTGCAGGGATCAGTGGTGGAGGGCCTGTCCACTGCGGACAGTCATCTGGAGTTGGGGGAGGGACCATCCACCTCTGCAGGTAGCTGGCAAGCATTGCAACAGTGGGTCTGCCTGGCTTCCAACACTGATGTCGTTGAGACAGGTGTGGGGGAGGCCCTTCCTGTGTCTCAGTGGTCTGGCGTCCAAGGATGCCAGCATGCTATGGCTGTGGCTGTGGCTGTGGCACAGACCTACACCACTGATGATGCAACAACCATTATGGGCAATGACATGTGTGTGTCATGGAATGGACACACAGCAGGCCAGCTCATGCCCATGGACCAGGCTGGTTCCAACGTGTGTGCCAGCATGTCAGCACAGTCCCAGGCTGTGCCTGTCAGCACCAGTGGGGCAGCACCGGTGGCTGATCAGGTCAGTGGCACTGTTGCAGTCACAGTGGTGGAACAACCGATCCCTTGGACACAGCAGGTGGAGGGGCAGAAGTCACCCACCGGGACTGGGGGTTCAGGGTTCAGCGGTGGCATCTGTGCAGTGCCTGTGGACTTGCCCATACCTGGTCTTGGTGAGCAGCGCCCACCCTCAAGGGGTGATGAACATTAGGCCCTTCCATACCCTGAGGGACAGGTTGCCAAGGTAGCAGATGACCTCTTTGATGAGCACACCCGCCTACTGCAGGCATCAGTACAGCAGCAGATGCGGCTTGCAATGTCCATGGAGGCACTGTGTGTGGCTCTGGAGTGGATCAAGGAGCGACACAGCAGGGACACCGATAGGATCCTGTCATGGATTGACCATTTGTGGGAGGATGTGACTGCTGCCATTGACAGGCAAACACAGGCATTGGTCGCTGTCATGGCCATAATGGGCACACAGTCAGGTGCCCATGTGTTGCTCACACCGCGCAGTTCACTATCCACTCCCTGTTCCCAGTATTGTGTGACACCCACCCTGTTGATGCCGGGTTCAGCTGTGGGCATCCTGAGCACTCCTGGTGCAGGTGTGTTCGGTGTGCTGCAGACACCTGTGCGGGCACGGTCATGTTCATGCAGCGGAACCCCTGGTGGACCATCAGTGCCACCCCATGAGGCCTGTGCTCAGTCTGCCAGTGCTTCTGGGTCTCAGCGGGGCTGCCCACACATCCAAGGTGGACGTGGCACTGTGCCACAAGACTGACCTGTCTCCCAGTGCGGGCCCTGTCTGGTGCTGCCCAGTGTGCATTGTGTATTTTGGTGGGCAGTGCACTGGTGGGTGCCCAGCCTTACACACAGACACACAGTTCACCTGCACACTCTCCCGACTGCTGTCCACAGGTACGTGTGCATGATGATGCCTGCATTGCGCTGTACACCAAAGTGCGATGGTGCCCAGCATCTGACACATGCACATAGACAGTCAGTGGACATGGTGGCCTGTGGACATGTGTGTTGCTAGTGTTTGTGTTCCGGCTGTTTTGCACCTGACCCCTGTGCACTTTGTGCCTATTGTGTGTGCGTGTGTGTGTGTCTGTCCATGTGGCGTGTTACTGTTCACCCCTCCCTGGTTGTATGTGTGTGCTTCTGTGCTCTGCCACATCCCTTGCCAGCATGCGCCCCTGGTATGTTTCCATGTGTGCATGTGGGTTGTGCCCTAGCCACTGGTGGTTGCACATGGCCCCATGACTTACCTGTGTTGGCTGAAGTGCTCCTCTGTGATGGTGCCCCAGTGCAGCTGGGCCAGCTGGATCAGTTGGGGGTCCCGTCGGCCAAGGGGGGGCTGCCCATCCCCATCATCACTGGTGTCACCATCGTCCCCATCGCTGTCCCCCTCTTTGACCTGTACGGCTATCCCACAATCTTTGGCCATGTTGTGCAGGATACAACAGGCCAGGAATATCCCACAGGCCTTTGAGGGGCTATACTGTAGGGCACCACAAGAGGTGTCCAGGGAACAGAAACATGCCTTCAGCATCCCAAACACCAGCTCAATGATGTTGCATGTGGTGGCATGTGCCTCATTCAAGCGTTGCTGCTATGGGGTCGTGGGCTGCCAGTAGGGTGTGAGCAGTCAGGACGGAGTGGGTATCCACTTTCACCTGTGTGGAGATAGTGGTGGTTAGTGTCTTGTTCAGGCTCAGACTGCCACAAACCCTGTGTGCCACACCCGTGGCACCTCTGGCTAACCCCCCCTTGACCATGATTTGTCAGTTCTACATGCATACTCACCCACTAGATGACCTGTAGGGATGTCCCCACTCTTGAATTGATGGCACAGTACTGACTGGTACCAGATGAAGGAATCATGTGCTCCCCCAGGGTGCATGGCACAGACATTGATGATGCACCCTCTGGCATCACACACCACCTGGCAGTTGACACTGGCATATCCCTTCTGATTCATGTAGGTGGCCCCATCAGGGCCAGGTGGCATGCGAATGGCCACATGGGTGCAGTCTATCACCCCTAGCATGCCAGGCATATGTGCTACCTTGTGGAACTCCTGTATGTTTGCTGTGCGCTCCACCGCAGTGCTGAGGAAAAGGATGTACTCTGCAGCATGTGGCAGCAGTGTGCTGAGGAATTGGGTGAGGATGCATGACGTGGCCGACTGTGTTATGCCTGTGGTGTCCCCTGTTGGTCTCTGGAAGGTACCCGTGGTGAGCAAGCACATGCAGGCTGTAACCTTTGTCTCCACTGACAGAGCATGACACCGTCGTGTGGGTTCCTGCATCACATCACTGCACAGCTCACAGAGCCACCTCAGTATTGCCCTGTTCAGGTGGTACTAGCCCACAATCTCGACATCTGTGTACAGCTCAAAGCTGGTGCAGGCTTGGTACTGCCTGTTGGGGGGTGTACCACCGACGGGCCCTTCCATGGCCACGTCCCCCTGCAGCATGCCTTCTCACCCCTCTCATTACAGCTTCCATGTGGAAGGTGGCACTGTCCATGACCCTGGCTTGTGTTCCCCCCCCCAGCTGTTGTTGCTTTGTTCCCCCCACTGTCCTGACTGCTACCTCCACTGCACCGGGAACACCTACTGGCCTCTGCTCTCTGTGGCCTCACACACCTTCCCTTGCCCCTATTCTGTGGTTTTAATTCTCTGGCCTGCCCTCTTTCTCCCTCTTACTCTGTCTGTCTCCCTGGCTCATGTGGCTTCCCTGTAGCATTCTTGCGCCTCTTCCTTGCTCCTTTTTATTTTGGCTCGTTTCCGCTATGGCACAATTTCCGCTTGCTCCACTGTTGCGCATTGCGCAAGTCTTTGAACATCGCACTGCATGTTTTATGCGTGGTTCCACCCCCTTCGGTTCTGCATGCCATCACTATCATTGCACTGTTGCTCAGCATGTTTTCAGTGGCGCAACTGCCTCCTGCTGAATATCGCAGAATGGCACATTTTCTGACTTGCGCTGGTGCAACCCTATTGCGCATTGCACAACCCTTTTGAATATCCGGCCCTAAATTTTTTTGTTTTGATTATTAGTTTTTTTGCTTTAAATTAAAGGTACAGGAGTTCTACTTGTTTAGTCCCAATAGAGAAGGCCAGTCACACAGCACTCCTTCCACCTGGTGTCTTCTGCTGAGCTGCTAGCAGAAAGTTTCTAAGGCAGTCTTTAACTTTAGCTTCCTTCTAGTTAAGCCACTCCCCCTTCTTGCTAGAACTTTCTGCAAGTAATTTAAACTGGACAGCTCTCAAGCCCTTTCAGTCACCAGAGATCTACATGTAGATAACTGTTCAGATAACCATTCAGTTCAGTTAACTCAGACAAACACAGTAATTTTTTTTTTGTTTGTTAATTTGTTTTTTCCACCCTAAATTAAAGGTCCAGGTACAAGACTTCTTTTCCTTTAGTACCAATAGAGAAGTCCATTTACACAGCACTCCCTCCTCCTGGTGTCTTCTCCAGAGCTTCTAATAGAATCTTTCTAAGGAAGTTTTTAAATTTACCTTCCTTCTAGTTAAGCAACTCCCCCTACTTACTTGATCTTTCTAAAAGTACTTTAAATTGCACAGCTATCAAGCCCTTCCAGTCACTTGAGATTTACACCTATATAACAGTTCAGAAAACAATTCAGTTCAGTTAACTCAGACAATCACACTATTTGTTTTTTGTTTTGTTAGTTTTTTTTACCCTAAATTAAAGGTCCAAGTACAAGAGTTCTACTTCTTTAGTCACAGTAGAGAAGGAGAGTCAGACAGCACTCTCCTTCTTCCTCGTGTCTTCTGTCAAACTTCTAGCAGAATCTTTCTAAGGCAGTCTTTAAATTTAGTTTCCTTCTAGCTAAGCTACTCCCCCAACTTACTAGACCTTTGTACAAAAAAATTTAAACTGCACAGCTGTCAAGCACTTTCAGTCACCTGAGATTTGCACCTATATAACTCTTCAGATAACCATTAAGTTCAGTTAACCCAGAGAAACTCACAATTTTTTTTGTTAGTTTGTTTTTTTACGCTTAATTAACTGTCCAAGTACAAGATTTCTTCTTCTTTAGTCCCAGTAAAGAAGTCCAGTCACACAGCACTCCTTCTACCTCGTGTCTTCTGTCAAGCTATTTTTATTTTTTTAAGTTATTTCAATCTAGGATTACAATACCTTTGAGCTGAGGCTCTTTTACAAAGGTTCCACATCAGCATGTGTAACAGTCATCATTTTTAGTTGCAAACATAACGTCACTGACTTACAGACATGTAATAACCAGTACAAAGACTTGAGCTATGAGCAAGACAAGGGGAGGAGGGGGGTTGATGGGGGGAGAAATGAGGGTAGGACATTGAGGGTGGTAGGAGGTGCAGAGGGTAAGGGGAGTACCGGAGATGGGTGGGGGCAGGGGCAGTAGTGGAGATACGGGTGAGGTGGGCTAGGGTGGGAGACAGTGCAGCCAGGGGGGCCTTGTCACTATTAACAGAATCTTTCTAAGGCAGTCTTTAAATTTAGCTTCCTTCTAGCTATGCTACTCTGCCTACTTACTAGATCTTTCTACAAATAATTTAAGCTGCACAGCTATCAAGCCCTTTCAGTCATCTGAGATTTACAACTAGATAACTGTTCAGATAACCTCTCAGTTGAGTAAACTCTGACAAACACACTAACTTTTTTGTTTTGTTTGTTAGTTAGTTTTTTTACCCTAAATTAAAGGTCCAAGTAAAAGAGATCTACTTTTTTAGCCGCAGTACAGAAGTCCAGTCACATAGCTATCCTTCCTCCTGGTTTCTTCTGCCAAGCTTTCAGCAGAATCTTTCTAAGGCAGCCTTTAAATTTACCTTCCTTCAGCTAAGCCACTCCACCTACTTACTAGATCTTTCTACAAGTACATTAAAATTGCACAGTTATCAAGCCCTTTCAGTCACCTGATATTTACGTGAGGATAACTGTTCAGATAACCATTCTGTTAACTCAGACAAACACATTATTTTTTTTGTTTTGTTTCTTAGTTTGTTTTTTACTCTAATTTAAAGGTCCAAGTACAAGAGTTCTACTTCTTTAGTCCCAGTAGAGAAGTCTAGTCATACAGCTCTCTTACCTCCTGGTGTCTTCTGCCGAGCTTCTAAGAGAATCTTTCTAAGACAGTCTTTAAATTTATGTTCTTTCTAGTTCAGCCACTCCCCCTACTTACTAGATCTTTCTACTAGTATTTTAAACTGCACAGCTATCAAGCCATTTCAGTCGCCTGCGATTTACACCTAGATTACTGTTCAGATAACCTTTCAGTTCAGTTAAGTTAACTCAAACACACTAATATTTTTGTTTTGTTTGTTAGTTTGTTTTTTTAACCTAAATTAAAGGTCCAACATCAAGAGATCGACTTCTATATACCCAGAAGAGAAGTCCAGTCACACAGCACTCCATCATGGTGTCTTCTGCCAAGCTTCCAGCAGAATCTTTCTAAGGCAGCCTTTAAACTTAGCTTCCTTCAGCTAAACCACTCCCCCTGCTTACTAGATCTTTCTACAAGTAATTTAAACTGGACAGTTATCAAGCCCTTTCAGTCACCTAAGATTTACACATAGATAGCTGTTCAGATAGCCATTCAGTTCAGTTAACTAAGACAAACACACTCATTTTTTTTGTTTTGGTTGTTAGTTTGTTTTTCTACTCTAAATTAAAGGTCCAAGTACAAGAGATCGACTTTCTTAGCCGCAGTAGAGAAGTCCAGTCACACAGCAATCCTTCCAGCTGATGTCTTCTGCCATACTTCCAGCAACATCTTTCAAAGGCAGTCTTTAAATTTTGCCTCCTTCTTTTTAAACCACTCCCCCACTTACTAGATCTTTCTACAAGTACTTTAAACTGCAAAGCTATCAAGCCCTTTCAGTCACCTGAGATTTACTCCTAGATAACTGCTCAGATAACCTTTTTGTTGAGTTAACTCAGTCAAATAAAATACATTTTTTTTGTTTTGTTTGTTAGTTTGTTTTTTTACCCTAAATTAAAGGTCCAAGAAGAAGAGGTCTACTTCTTTAGCCGCAGTAGGGAAGTCCAGTAACACAACAATATTTCCACCTGGTGTCTTTTGCTAAGCTTTCTGCAGAATATTTCTAAGGCAGTCTTAAAGTTTAGCTTCCTTCGGCTAAGCCACAACCCCTGCTTACTAGAACTTTCTACAAGTAATTTAAAATTGCACAGTTATCAAGCCCTTTCAGTCACCTGATATTTACATGTAGACAACTGTTCAGATAACAATTCAGTTCAGTTAACTCAGACAAACAAACAAATTTTTCTTTGTTTTTTTTTACCCTAAAATAAATGTCCACGTACAAGAATTTTGCTTCATTAATCCTTGTAGAGAAGTCCAGAAACACAGCTCAACTTCCTCCTGGAGTCTTCTGCCGAACTTCTAGCTGAATGTTTTTAAGGCAGTCTTTAAATTTAGCTTCCTTCTTGTCAAGCCACTCCCCCTACTTACTAGATCTTTCTATAAGTATTTTGAACTGCACAGCTATCAAGCCCTTTCAGTCACCTGAGATTTACACCTAGATAACTGTTCGGATAACCATTCAGTTCCGTTAACTCAGACAAACACATTCATATTTTTGGTTTTGTTTGTTAGTTTATTTTTTTATCCTAAATTGAAGGTCCAAGTTCAAGAGATTGACCTATTTTGTCCCAGTAGAGATGTCCAGTCACATAGCACTCCATCCTATTGGTGTCGTCAGCCAAGCTTCCAGCAGAATCTTTCTAAGGCAGTCCTTAAACTTAGCTTCCATCAACTAAGCCACTCCCCCTACTTACAAGATCTTTCTACTAGTAATTTAAACTGTGCAGCTATCAAGCCCTTTTAGTCACCTAAGATTTACATGAAGATAACTGTTCAGATAACCAGTCAGTTCAGTTAACTCAGACAAACACTCTGATTTTGTTTTGCTTGTAAATCACTTTTTTTTACCCTAAATGAAAGGTCCAGGTACAAGAGTTCTACTTCTTTAGTCCCAATAGAGAAGTCAAGTTACACAGCACTCCTTCCTCCCGTTGTCTTCTTCTGAGCTTCTAGCAGAATGTTTCTAAGGCATTCTTTAACATTAGTTTCCTTCTAGTTAAGCCACTCCCCCTACTTGCTACATCTTTCTACAAGTACTTTGAGCTGCACAGCTATCAACCCCTTTGAGTCACATGAGATTTACACCTTAATAACTGTTCAGATAACCATTCAGTTCAGTTAACACAGACAAACACACTAAATATTTTTTGTTTTGTTTGTTAGTTTGTTTCTTACTCTAAATTAAAGGTCCAAGTAGAAGAGATCTACTTCTTTAACTGCAGTAGGGAAGTCTGGTCATGCAGCAATCTTTTCCCCTGGTGTCTTCTGCCAAGCTTCCAGCAGAATCTTTCTAAGGCAGTATTTAAATTTATCTTCCTTCAGCTAAGCCACTCCCCCTACTTACTAGATCATTCTAGAAGTAATTTAAACTGCAGAGCTATCAAGCCCTTTCAGTCACCTGAGATTTACACGTAGATAACTGTTCAAATAACCATTCAATTCAATTAACTTAGACAAACAACTAATTTGTTTTTTGTTTTGTTTGTTAGGTTGTTTTTTTTCCCCTCAGTTAAAGGTCCTGAGCTTCTAGCAGAATGTTTCTAAGGCAGTCTTTAAATTTTGCTTCCTTCTTGATAAGCCACTCCCCCTACTTAATAGATCTTTCTACAAGCACTTTAAACTCCAGAGCTATCAAGCTCTTTCAGTCACGTAAGATTTTCACCTAGACATCTGCTTAGATAACCATTAGTTAAGTTAACTCAGACAAACACACTAAATTTTTTTTTGTTTGTTAGTTTGTTTTTTTACCCTAAATTAAAGGTCCAAGTAGTAGAGATCTACTTCTTTAGTCGCAGTAGAGAAGTCCAGTCACACAGCAATCCTTCCTCCTGGTGTCTTTTGCCAAGCTTTCTGCAGAATATTTCTAAGGCAGTCTTTCAATTTAGCTTCCTTCAGCTAAGCCCCTCCCCCACTTATTAGATCTTTCTACATGTATTTTAAAATTGCACAGCTATCAACCCCTTTCAGTCACCTGATATTTATATACAGATATCTGTTTAGATAGCAATTCAGTTCAGTTAACTCAGACAAACAAACCAATTTTTTTTGTTTTGTTTGTTAGTTTTTTTACCCCATATTAAAGGTCCACATACAAGAGTTCTATTTCTTTAATCCCAGTAGAGAACTCCAGTAACACAGCAGCCCTTCCTCCTGGTGTCTTCTGCTGAGCTTCTAGCAGAATGTTTTTAAGGCAGTCTTTTAATTTAGCTTCCTTCTAGTCAAGCCACTCCCCCACTTACTAAATCTTTCTACAAGTATTTTAAACTCACAGCTATCAAGCCCTTTCAGTCACCTGAGATTTACACCTAAATAACTCTTTAGATAACCATTCAGTTCAGTTAACACTGACAAACACACTAATTTTGTTTTGTTTTGTTTGTTAGATTGTTTTTTTACCCTAAATTAAAGGTCCAAGTACAAGGGATCGACCTCTTTAATCCCAGCAGAGAAGACCAGTCACACAGCACTCCTTCTTCCTGGTGCCTTCTGCCAAGCTTCTAGCAGAATCTTTTTAAGGCAGTCTTTAAACTAAGCTTCCTTCAGTTAAGCCACTCCCCCTACTTACTAGATCTTTCTACAAGTAATTTAAACTGGACAGCTATCTAGTCCATTCAGTCACCTGAGATTTATGAGTAGATAACTGTTCAGATAACCATTCAGTTCAGTTAACTCAGACAAACACAATAATTTTTTTTGTTTTATTCGTTAATTAGTTTATTTCCCCTAAATTAAAGGTCGAGGTACCAGAGTTCTATTTCTTTAGCCCCAATAGAGAAGTCCAGTCACACAGCATTCCTTCTTCCTGTTGCCTTCTGATGAGCTTCTAACAGAATCTTTCAAGGGAAGTATTTAAATGTACCTCCCTTCTAATTAAGCCACTCCCCCTACTCACTAGATCTTTCTAAATGTACTTTAAACTGCATAGCTATCAAGCCCTTTCAGTCATCTGAGATTTACACCTAGAAAACTGTTCAGATAACAATTCATTTCAGTTAACTCAGACAAACACAATCATTTTTTTGTTTTTATTGTTAGTTTTTTTACCCTAAATTAAAGCTGCAAGTACAAGAGTTCTACTTCTTTAGTCCCAGTAGAGAAGGCCAGTCACCCAGCACCCCTTCCCCAGGCATCTTCTGCTGAGCTTCTAGCAGAATGTTTCTAAGGCAATCTTTAACTTTAGCTTCCGTCTAGTTAAGCCACTCCCCCACTTGCTAGATCCTTCTACAAGTACTTTGAACTGCACAGCTATCAAAATGTTTCAGTCACCTGAGGTTTACGTGTAGATAACTGTTCAAATAACCATTCAATTCAGTTAACTTGGACAAACAAACTATTTTTTTGTTTTGTTTTGTTTGTGAGGTTTTTTTCCCCCTAAGTTAAAGGATCAAGTAGAAGAGTTCTAGTTCTTTAATCCCAGTAGAGAAGTCCAGTCACACAGCACTCCTTCCTCCTGGTGTCTTCTGCCAAGCTTCTAACAGAACCTTTCTAAGGCAGTCCTTAAATTTACCTTACTTCTGGTTAAGCCACTCCCCCTACTTACTAGATCTTTTTACAAGTAAATTAAACTGCACAGCCATCAAGCCCTTTCAGCCACCTGAGATTTGCACCTGGATAACTCTTTAGACAACAATTAAGTTCAGTTAACCCAGAGAAACACACAATTGTTTTTGTCAGTTTGTTTATTTACCCTTAATTAACGGTCCAAGTACAAGAGTTCTTCTTCTTTAGTCCCAGTAGAGAAGTCCAGTCACACAACACTCCTTCCTCCTCATGTCTTCTGTCAAGCTTCTAGCAGGTTCTTTCTAAGGCAGTCTTTAAATTTTGCTTCCTTCTTGCTAAGCTACTCCCCCAACTAACTAGACCTTTCTACAAATAATTTAAACTGCTTAGCTATCAAGTCCTTTCAGTCACCTGAGATTTGCACCTAGATACCTGTTCAGATAACCATTCACTTCAGTTAACTCAGACAAACACACTAATTGTTTTTTGTTTTGTTTGTTAGTTTGTTTTTACCCTAAATTAAATGTCCAGCTTCAAGAGATTGACTTCTTTAGTTCCAGTAGAGAAGTCCAGTCACACAGCACTCCTTTCTCCTGCTGTCTTCTGCCATGCTCCCAGCAGAATCTTTCTAAGGCAGTCTTTAAACTTAGCTTCCTACAGCTAACTACTCCCCCCTACCTTCTATATCTTTCTATATGTAATTTATACGGGACAGCTATCAAGCTCTTTCAGTCACCAGAGCTCTACACATAGATAACTGCTCAGATAACCATTCAGTTCAGTTAACTCAAACACAGTAATTTTTTTTTGTTTGTTAATTTTTTTTACCCTAAATTAAAGGTCCAGTTACAAGAGTTCTACTTCTTTAGTTCCCATAGAGAAGTCCAGTTACACAGCACTCCTTCCTCCTTGTGTCTTCTGCCGAGCTAAAAACAGAATCTTTCTAAGGTCGTTTTTAAATTTAACTTCCTTCTAGTTAAGCCACTCCCTCTACTTACTAGAACTTTCTAAAAGTATGTTAAACTGCACAGCTTTCAAGCCCTTTCAGTCACTTGAGAGTTACACCTCGATAACAATTCAGAGAACAATTAAGTTCAGTTAACTCAGACAAACACGCTCATTTTTTTTGTTTTGTTAGTTAGTTTTTTCACCCTAAATTAAAGGTCCAAGTACAAGAGTTCTAGTTCTTTAGTCCCAGTAGAGAAGGAGAGTCACACAGCACTCCTTCTTTCTGGTGTCTTCTGCTGAGCTTCCAGCAGAATGTTTCGAAGGCAGTCCTTAACTTTAGCTTTCTTCTAGCTAAGCCACTGCCCCTACTTGTTAGATCTTTCATCAAGTACTTAAAACTGCACAGCTATCAAGCCCTTTCAGTCACTTCAGATTTTACAACTAGATAACTGTTCAGATAACCATTCAGTTCAGATAACTCAGACAAAGACACTAAATGGACTTTGTTTTGTTTGTTAGTTTTTTTTAACCCTAAATTAAAGGTCCAAGTACAACAGATCTACTTTCTTAGCCATGGTAGAGACATCCAGTCACCCAGCAATCCTTCCTCCTTCTGTTTTCTGCCAAGATTCCAGCAGAATCTTTCTAAGGCAGTCTTTAAATTCAGCTTCCTTCTTTTTAAGTCACTCCCCCTTCTTAATAGATCTTTCTACAAGAATTTAAACTAGTCAGCTATCAAGCCCTTTCAGTCACCTGAGATTTACACCTAGATAACTGCTCAGATTAACCATTCGGTTCAGTTAACTCAGACAAACACACTATTTTTTTTCTGTTTGTCTGTTAATTTGTGTTTTTTTTACCCAAAATTAATGATCCAGGTATATGAGTTCTACTTCTTTAGTCCCAATAGAGAAGTCCAGTAATACTGAACTCATTCCTCCTGGAAGCTTCTTCTGAGATACTAGGAGAATGTTTCCAGGCAGCCCTTAAATTTAGCTTCCTTCTTGTTATGCCACTCCCCCTACTTATTATATCTTTCTACAGGGACTTTTAACTGCACAGCTATCAAGCCTTTTTCAGTCACTTGAGATTTACACCTAGATAACTGCTTAGGTAACCATATAGTTGAGTTAACTCAGTCAAACACACTAAATGTTTTTTGTTTTGTTTGTTAGTTTGCTTTTTTTTACCCTAAATTGAAGGTCCTAGTAGAAGAGATCTACTTCTTTAGTTGCACTAGTAAAGTCCAGTCACAAAGCACTCCTTCCTCCTGGTGTCTTTTGCCAAGCTTCCAGCAGAATCCTTCTAAGGCAGTCTTTAAATTTATCTTCCTTCAGCAAAGCCACTCCCCCTATTTACCAGATTTTTCTACAAGTAATTTAAAATTGCACAGCTATCAAGCCCTTTCAGTCAACTGATATTTACATGTAGATAACTGCTCAAATAACAATTCAGTTCCGTTAACTGAAACACACTATTTTTTTTTGCTTTGTTTGTTAGTTTTTTTTTACACTAAAGTAAAGGTCCACGTACAAGAGTTCTATTTCTTTAATCCCAGTAGAGAAGTTATGTCATACAGCACTCCTTCCTCCTGGTGTCTTCTGCCAAGCTTCCAGAAGAAGCTTTCTAAGGCACTCTTTAAATTTATCTTCCTTCTAGTTATGCCACTCCCCCTACTTACTAGATCTTTCTTCAAGTAATTTAAACTCACACAGCTATTAAGCCCTTTCAGTCACTTGAGATTTACACCTAGATAACTGTTCAGATAACAATTCAGTTCAGATAACTCAGACAAACACACTAATTTGTTTTGTTTTGTTTGATAGTTTTTTTACCCTAAATTAAAGGTCCAAGTATAAGAGTTCTAATTCTTTAGTCCCAGTGGAGAAGGCCACTCATACAGCACTCCTATCTCCTGGTGTCTTCTGCTGAGTGTCTAGCAGAATGTTTCTAAGGCAGTCTTTCAATTTAGCTTCCTTCTAGTTAAGCAACTCTCCCTACTTACTAAATCTTTCTACAAGTACTTTAATCTGCACAGCTATCAAGCATTATCAGTCTCCTGAGATTTACACCTAGATAACTGCTCAGATAACCATTCAGTTGTGTTAACTCAGACAAACATACTAAATATTTTTTGTTTTGTTTCTTAGTTTTTTTTTTTAAATAAATTAAAGGTCCAAGTAGAAGAAATCTACTTCTTTAGCCACAGTAGAGAAGTCCAGTCACACAGCACTCCTTCCTCCTGGTGTCTTCTGCCAAGGTTCTAACAGAATCTTTCTAAGGCAGTCCTTAAATTTACCTTACTACTGGTTAAGCCACTTCCCCTACTTACTAGATCTTTCTACAAGTAAATTAAACTGCACAGCCATCAAGCCCTTTCTGCCACCTGAGATTTGCACCTAGATAACTCTCTAGATAACCATTAAGTTGAGGTAACCCAGAGAAACACATATTTTTTTTGTTAGTTTGTTTATTTACCTTTAATTGACGGTCCAAGCACAAGAGTTCTTCTACTTTAGTCCCAGTAGAGAAGTCCAGTCACACAACACTCCTTCCTCCTCGTGTCTTCTGTCAAGCTTCTAGCAGGTTCGTTCTAAGGCAGTCTTTAAATTTTGTTTCCTTCTAGCTAAGCTACTCCCCCTACTAACTAGACCTTTCTACAAATAATTTAAACTGCATAGCTATCAAGCCCTTTCAGTCACCTGAGATTTACATGTAGATACCTCTTCAGATAACCATTCAGTTCAATTAACTCAGACAAACACACTAATTGTGTTTTGTTTTATTTGTTAGTTGGTTTTTTACAATAAATTAAAGGTCCAACTTCAAGAGATCAACCTCTTTAGTCCCAGTAAAGAAGTCCAGACACACAGCACTCCTTCCTCCTGCTGTCTTCTGCCATGCTCCCAGCAGAATCTTTCTGAGGCAGTCTTTAAACTTAGCTTCCTTCAGATAACTACTCCCCCTGCTTTCTAGATCTTTCTACATGTAATTTATACTGGACAGCTATCAAGCTATTTCTGTCACCAGAGCTTGACACGTAGATAACTGCTCAGATAACCATTCAGTTCAGTTAACTCAGACAAACACAGTAATTTTTTTTTGTTTGTTAATTTTTTTTTTACCCTAAATTAAAGGTCCAGGTACAAGAGTTCTACTTTTTTAGTCCCAATAGAGAAGTCCAGTTTTACAGCACTCCTTCCTCCTTGTGTCTTCTGCTGAGCTTCCAACAGAATCTTCTAAGGAAGTTTTTAAATTTAACCTCCTTCTACTTCAGCCACTCCCCCTACTTACTAGAACATTCTAAAAGTATGTTAAACTGCACAGCTTTCAAGCCCTTTCAGTCACTTGAGATTTACTCCTCGATAACGGCTCAGAGAACAACTCAGTTCAGTTAACTCAGACAAACACGTTCATTTTTTTGTTTTGTTTGTTAGTTTTTTCACCCTAAATTAAAGGTCAAAGTACAAGAGTTCTACTTCTTTAGTCCCAGTAGAGAAGGAGAGTCACACAGAACTCCTTCTTTCTGGTGTCTTCTGCTGAGCTTCTAGCACAATGTTTCTAAGGCAGTCCTTAACTTTAGCTTTCTTCTAGTTAAGTCACTCCCCCTACTTGTTAGATCTTTCTACAAGTACTTGAAAACTGCACAGCTATCAAGCCCTTTCAGTCACCTGAGATTTACACCGAAATAATTGGTCAGATTAACCATTCAGTTCAGTTAACTGAGAGAAACACATTATTTTTTTTTTCTGTTTGTTTGTTAATTTGTGTTTTTTTTTACCCTAAATTAATGATCCTGGTACAAGAGTTCTACTGCTTTAGTCCCAATACAGAAGTCCGGTAATACAGAACTTTTTCCTGCTGGAATCTTCTTCTGAGCTTCTAGCAGAATGTTTCCAGGCAGTCTTTAAATTTAACTTCCTTCCTGTTATGCCACTCCCCCTACTTATTAGATCTTTCTACAGATACTTTGAACTGCACAGCTATCAAGCCTTTTCAGTCACTTGAGATTTACACCTAGATAACTGCTTAGGTGACCATTCAGTTGAGTTAACCCAAACACACTAAATGTTTTTTGTTTTGTTTGTTAGGTTTTAATTTTTTACCCTAAATTGAAGGTCCTAGTAGAAGAGATCTACTTCTTTAGTCGCACTAGAGAAGTCCAGTCACACAGCACTCCTTCTTCCTGGTGTCTTTTGCCAAGCTTCCAGCAGAATCCTTCTAAGGCAGTCTTTAAATTTATCTTCCTTCAGCTAAGCCACTCCCCCTACTTACCACATTTTTCTACAAGTAATTTCAAATTGCACAGCTATTAAGCCCTTTCAGTCAACTGATATTTACATGTAGATAGCTGTTCAGACAACAATTCAGTTCAGTTAACTCAGAAAAACACAGTATTTTTTTTTGTTTGTTAGTTTTTTTTTACACTAAATGAAAGGTCCACGTGCAAGAGTTCTATTTCTTTAATCCCAGTAGAGAAGTTCTGTCATACAGCACTCCTTCCTCCTGGTGTCTTCTGCCAAGCTTCCAGAAGAAGCTTTCTAAGGCACTCTTTAAATTTATCTTCCTTCTATTTAAGCCACTCCCCCTACTTACTAGATCTTTCTACAAGAAATTTAAACTCGCACAGCTATCAAGCCATTTCAGTCACTTGAAATTTACACCTAGATAACTGTTCAGATAACAATTCAGTTCAGATAACTCAGACAAACACACTAATTTGTTTTGTTTTGTTTGACAGTTTTTTTTACCCTAAATTAAAGGTCCAAGTACAAGAGTTCTAATTCTTTAGTCCCAGTTGAGAAGGCCAGTAATACAGCACTCCTATCTCCATGTGTCTTCTGCTGAGCTTCTAGCAGAATGTTTCAAAGGCAGTCTTTCAATTTAGCTTCCTTCTAGCTAAGCAACTCCCCCTACTTACTAGATCTTTCTACAAGTACTTTAATCTGCACAGCTGCCAAACCCTATCAGTCCCCTGAGATTTATACCTAGATAACTGCTCAGATAACCATTCAGTTGAGTTAACTCAGATAAACATACTAAATATTTTTGTGTTTTGTTTCTTAGTTTTTTTTTTTTTTTAAATAAATGAAAGGTCCAAGTAGAAGAAATCTACTTCTTTAGCCACAGTAGAGAAGTCCAGTCACACAGCAATCCTTCCTCCTGGTCTCTTTTAACAAGCTTCCAGCAGAATCTTTCTAAAGCAGTCTTTAAATTTAGTTTCCTTCAGTTAAGCCACTCCCCCTACTTACTAGATCTTTCTAAAAATAATTTAAACTGGACAGCTATCAAGCCCTTTCTGTCACCTGAGATTTACGTGTAGATAACTGTTCAGACAACCGTTCAGTTCAGTTATCTCAGACAAACACACTGATTTGTTTTTGTTTTGTTTGTTAATTTGTTTTTTTTTACCCTAAATTAAAGATCCAGCTACAAGAGTTCTACTTCTTTTCTCCCAACAGATAAGTCGAGTCACAGAGCACTCCTTCCTCCTGGCAACTTCTGCTGAGCATCTAGCAGAATGTTTCTAAGGCAGCCTTTAAATTTTGCTTCCTTCTTGATAAGCAACTCACCCTACTTAGTAGATCTTACTACAAGTACTTTGAACTCCAGAGCTATCAAGCCCTTTCAGTCACCTGAGATTTACACTTAGATAACTGCTTAGATAACCATTCAGTTGAGTTAACTCTGACAAACACACTAAATTTTTTTGTTTGATAGTTTGTTTTTTTACCCTAAATTAAAGGTCCAAGTAGAAGAGATATACTTCTTTAGCCACAGTAGAGAAGTCCTGTCACACAGCAACCCTTCTTCCTTGTGTCGTTTGCCTAGCTTTCTGCAGAATCTTTCTAAGGCAGTCTTTAAATATAGCTTCTTTCTTTTTAAGCCACTCCCCCACTTACTAGATCTTTCTACAAGTAATTTAAAACTGCACAGCTATCAAGCCCTTTCAATCACCTGATATTTATATATAGATAACTGTTCAGATAACAGTTCAGTTCAGTTAACTAAGAGAAACAAACCAATTTTTTTTGTTGTGTTTGTTAGTTTGTTTTTTTCACCCTAAATTAAAGGTCCAGGTACAAGACTTCTATTCCTTTAGTACCAATAGAGAAGTCCATTTACACAGCTCTCCTTCCTCCTGGTGTCTTCTCCAGAGCTTCTAACAGAATCTTTCTAAGGAAGGTTTTAAATTTACCTTCCTTCTAGTTAAGCCACTCCCCTTACTTACTTGATCTTTCTAAAAGTACTTTAAATTGCACAGCTATCAAGCCCTTCCAGTCACTTGAGATTTACACTTATATAACAGTTCATAGAACAATTCAGTTCAGTTAACTCAAACAACCACACTATTTTTTTTGTTTTGTTAGTTTTTTTTACACTTATTTAAAGGCCCAAGTACAAGAGTTCTACTTCTTCAGGCCCAGTAGAGAAGGAGAGTCACACAGCACTCCTTCTTCCTCATGTCTTCTGTCAAACTTCTAGCAGAATCTTTGTAAGGCAGTCTTTAAATTTAGCTTCCATCTAGCTAAGCTACTCCCCCAACTTACTAGACCATTCTACAAAAACATTTAAATTGCACAGCTGTCAAGCACTTTCAGTCAAATGATATTTGCACCTACATAACTCTTCAGATAACCATTAAGTTCGGTTAACCCAGAGAAACTCACAATTTCTTTGTTAGTTTGCTTTTTTATGCTTATTTAACTGTCCAAGTACAAGATTTCTTCTTCTTTAGTCCCAGTAAAGAAGTCCAGGCACCCAGTACTCCTTCTGCCTCGTGTCTTCTGTCAAGCTATTAGCAGAATTTTTCTAAGGCAGTCTTTAAATTTAGCTTCCTTCTATCTAAGCTACTCCACCTACTTACTAGATCTTTCTACAAATAATTTATGGTGCACAGCTATCAAGCCCTTTCCTTTACCTGAGATTTACAACTAGATAACTGTTCAGATAACCTTTCAATTCAGTTAACTCTGACAAACACACTAACTCTTTTTGTTTTGTTTGTTACTTTTTTCCCCCTAAATTAAAGGTCCAAGTACAAGAGATCTACTTCTTTAGCCGCGTAGAAAAGTCTAGTCACACAGCTATCCTTCTTCCTGGTTTCTTCTGCTAAGCGTCAGCGATCTTTCTCGGCAGCCTTTAAATTTGCCTTCCTTTTATTCAGCCACTCCACATACTTACTAGATCTTTCAACAAGTACATTAAAATTGCACAGCTATCGAGCCCTTTCAGTCACCTGATATTTACGTGAGGATAACTGTTCAGATAACCATTCTGTTGAGTTAACTCAGACAAAACCACTATTTTTTTGTATTGTTTCTTAGTTTGTTTTTTACCCTAATTTAAAGGTCCAAGTACAAGTGTTTTACTTCTTTAATTGCAGTAGAGAAGCTCAGTCACACAGCACTCCTTCCTCCTGGTGTTTTCTGCAGGGCTTCAAGCAGAATGTTTTTAAGGCAGTCTTTAAATTTAGCTTCCTTCTAGTTAAGCCACTCCCCCTTCTTACTAGATCTTTCTACTAGTATTTTAAACTGCACAGCTATCAAGCCCTTTCAGTCACCTGAGATTTACACCTAGATTACTGTTCAGATAACCTTTCAGTTCAGTGAAGTTAACTCAGACAAACAAACTAATATTTTTGTTTTATTTGTTAGTTTGTTTTTTTAACCAAAATAAAAGGTCCAAAATCAAGAGATCGACTTCTATATTCCCAGAAGTCCAGTCACACAGCACTCCTTCATTCTGGTGTCATCTGCCAAGCTTCCAGCAGAATCTTTCTAAGGCAGTCCTTAAACTTAGTTTCCTTCAGCTAAGCCACTTCCCTTACTTACTAGATCTTTCTACAAGTAATTTAAAGTGGACAGTTATCAAGCCCTTTCAGTCACCTGAGATTTACACATAGATAACTGTTCAGATAGCCATTCAGTTCAGTTAACTAAGACAAACACACTGTTTTTTTTTGTTTTGGTTGTTAGTTTGTTTTTCTACTCTAAATTAAAGGTCCATGTTCAAGAGATTGACTTTCTTAGCCACAGTACAGAAGTCCAGTCACACAGCAATCCTTGCAGCTGATGTCTTCTGCCATGCTTCCAGCAAAATCTTTCAAAGGCAGTCTTTAAATTTAGCTTCCTTCTTTTTAAACCACTCCCCCTACTTACTAGATCTTTCTACAAGTACTTTAAAATGCACAGCTATGAAGCCTCTTTCAGTCACTTGAGATTTACACTCCAGTTAACTGTTCAGATAACCATTTGTTGAGTTAACTCCGACAGACACATCGTTAGTTTTGTTTTGTTTGTTATTTTTTACACTAAATTAAGGTTCCAGGACAAGAATTCTACTTCTTTAGTCCCTCTAGAGAAGTCCAGTCAAATAGCACTCCTTCCACCTGGTGTTTTCTGCTGAGCTTCTAGCAGAATGTTTCTGTGGCAGTCTTTAAACTTACCTTCCTTCTAGTTAAGCTGCTCCCCTAGTTACTAGATCTTTCTACAAGTACTTTAAACTACACAGTTGTCAATCCCTTTGAGTTACCTGCGATTTACACCTAGATAACTGTTCAGATAACCATTCTGTTGAGTTAATTCAGACAAACACACTATTTTTTTTTGTTTTGTTTGTTAGTTTGTTCTCTTACCCTAAATTAAAGGTCCAAGTACAAGAGATCTACTTCTTTAGCTGCAATAGTGAAGAATAGTCACACAGCAATCCTTCCTCCTGGTGTCTTCTGCCAAACTTCCAGCAGAACCTTTCTAATGCAGTCTTTAAATTTAGCTTCCTTGAGCTAAGACACTCCCCTTACTTACTAGATCTTTCTACAACTAATTTAAACTGCACAGCTATCAAACCCTTTCTGTCACCTGAGTGTTACGTGTAGAAAACTGTTCAGATAACCATTCAGTTCAATTAACTCAGACTAGCACACTAATTTTTTATTTTGTTTTGTTTTTTGTTTTTTTTTACCCTAAATTAAAGGTCCAGATACAAGAGTTCTACTTCTTTAATCCAAGTAGAGAAGTCCAGTCACTCAGCACTCCTTCCTCCTCTTGTCTTCTGTTGAGCACCTAACAGAATCTTTCTAAGGCAGTCATTACATGTGCCTTCCTTCTAGTTAAGCCACTCCCCCTACTAACTAGATCTTTCTACTAGTAACTTAAACTGCACAGCTATCAAGCACTTTCAGTCACCTGAGATTTTCAAATACATAACTGTTCAGATAACCATTCAGTTCACTTAAGTTAGAGAAACATGACTTTTTTGTTTTTTTATTTTGTTTTTTTACTCTAAATTAAAGGCCCAAGTACAAGAGTTCTACTTCTTTAGTCCCAATAGAGAAGTCCAGTCACACTGCACTCCTTCCTCCTGGTGTCTTCTGCTGAGCTTCCAGCAGAACATTTTTAATGTCATTTTTACATTTAGCTTACTTCTAGGTAAGCCACTCCCTGTACTTACTAGATCTTTCTACAAGTAACTTAAACTGCACAGCTCTCAAGCCCTTTCAGTCACCTGAGATTTACTTGTAGAAGGCTGTTCAGATAACCATTCAGTTAAGTTAACTCAGACAAATACACTAAGTTTTTTTTGTTTTGTTTGCTAGTTTCTTTTTTGCCCTAAATTAAAGGTACAAGTAAAACAGTTCTCCTTCTTTAGTCAGAGTTGAGAAGTCCAGTCACACAGCACTACTTCTTCCTGGTGTCTTCTGCCAAGCTTACAGCAGAATCTTTCTAAGGCAGTCTTTAAATTGACCTTCCTTCTAGTTAAGCCACTTCGAGTAGTTACTAGATCATTCCACAAGTAATTTAAACTTCACAGTTATCAAGCCCTTTCAGTCACCTGAGATTTACACCTAGATAACTGTTCAGATAAACATTGAGTTCAGTTAACTTTGACAAACACGCTAATTTTTTTTTTGGGGGGGGGTTTGTTAGTTGGTTTTTTTACCCTAAACTGAAGGTCCAAGAACAAGAGATCTACTACTTTAGTCCCAGTAGAAAAATTCAGTCACAAAGCATTCCTTCTTCCTGGTGTCTTCTGCCAAGATTCCAGCGGAATCTTTCTAGGGCAGCCTTTAAATTTAGCTTCCTTCTTGCTAAGCCACTCCCCCTAGTACCAGATCTTTAAACTAGTAATTTAAACTGCACAGCTATCAAGCCCTTTCAGTCACCTTAGAATTGTGCATAGATGACTGTTCAAATAACCATTCAGTTCAGTTAACTCAGACGAACACACTCATTTTTTGTTTTGTTTTTTTACTTTGTTTTTTTTACCCTGAATTAAAGGTCCATTTATTAGAGTTCTACTTCTTTAGTCCCAGTAGAGTAGCCCAATGATACAGCTCTCCTACCTCCTGGTGTCTACTGCCAAGCTTCTAACACAATCTTTCTAAGGCTGTCTTTAGATGTTCCTTCCTTCTATTTAAGCCACTCCCCCTACTTACTAGATCTTTCTACAAAGAATTTAAACTAGTCAACTATCAAGCCCTTTCAGTCACCTGAGAATTACTCCTAGATAACTGTTCAGATAAATGTTGGGTTCAGTTAACATTGACAAACATGCTAATTTTTTTCGCTTTTTTGTTAGTTTGTTTTTTAACCCTAAATTGAAGGTCCAAGGACAAGAGATCTACTTCCTTAGTCCCAGTAGAGAAATACAGTCACAAAGCATTCCTTCCTTCTGGTGTCTTCTGCCAAGCTTACAGCAGAATCTTTCTAAGGCACTCTTTAAATTTAGCTTCCATTTGCTAAGCCACTCCCTCTACTTAATAGATCTTTATACAAGTAATTTAAACTGCACAGCTATCAAGCCCTTTCAGTCACCTGAGATTTACTCATAGATGGCTGTCAGATAACCATTCAATTCAGTTAACTCAGTCAAACACACTAACTTTTGTTTGTTTTGCTTGTTAGGTTGTTTATTTACCCAAAATTAAAGGTCCAAGTACAAGAGTTCTACTTCTTTAGCCCGAGTGAAGTATTGTCACACAGTACTCCTTCCTCTCAGTGTCATCTACAGGGTTCTAGCAGAATCATTCTAAGGCAGTGTTTAAATTTTATCCTCCTTAGCTAGCCCTTCCTAATTTACAAGATCTTTCTACAAGTAATTTAAACTGTAGCTCCCAAGCCCTTTCTGACACCTGAGATTTACGTGTAGATAACTGTTCAGATCACCATTCAGTTCAGTTAACTCAGACAAACACACTGATTATTTTTGTTTTGTTTGTTAATTTGTTTTTTATGATAAATTAAAGAACAAGGTACCTTAGTTCTACTTCTTTAATCCTAGTAGAGAAGTCCAATCACACAGCACTCCTTCCTCCTGATGTCTTCTGCTGAGCTTGTAACAGAATCTTTTTAAGACAGTGTTTAAATTTATCTTCCTTCTAGTTAAGCCACTCCCCCTACTGACTAAGTCTTTCAACAAGTAATTTAAACTGCACACCTATCAAGCCCTTTCAGTCTCCTTAGATTTACCCTAGATAAATGTTCAGATAACAATTCAGTTCAGTTAACTCAGACAGGCACCCTAATTAGTTTTGTTTTGTTTGTTAGTTAGTTTTTTTACCCTAAACTGAAGGTCCAAGAAGAAGAGATCTACTTCTTTATTCCCAGTAAAGAAATTCAGTCACAAAGCATTCCTTCCTCCTGGTGTCTTGTGCCAAGATTCCAGTGGAATCTTTCTAGGGCAGTTTTTAAATTTAGCTTCCTTCTTGCTAAGCCACTCCCCGTACTTACCAGATCTTTAAACTAGTAATTTAAACTCACAGCTATCAAGCCCTTTCAGTCACCTGAGATTTATGCGTAGATGACTGTTCAAATAACCATTCAGTTCAGTTAACTCAGACGAACACACTCATTTTTTTGTTTTGTTTTTTACTTTGTTTTTTTACCCTAAAATAAAAGTCCATTTACTAGAGTTCTGCTTCTTTAGTCCCAGTAGAGTAGTCCAATGACACAGCTCTCCTTCCTCCTGGTGTCTACTGCCTAGCTTCTAACAGAATCTTTCTAAGGCAGTGTTTAAATTACCTTCCTTCTAGTTAAGCCACTCCCCCTGCTTACTAAATCTTTCAACAAGTAATTTAAACTGCGTAGCTATTAAGCCCTTTCAGTCTCCTTAGATTTACAACTAGATAAATGTTCAGATAATAATTCAGTTCAGTTAGCTCAGACAGGCACTCTAATTAGTTTTGTTTTGTTTGTTAGTTTGTTTTTTTACCCTAAATTAAACATCCAAGTGCAAGAGTTCTTCTTCTTTAGTCCCACTAGAGAAGTTGAGTCACAGAGCACTCCTTCCTCCTGCTGTTTTCTGCTGAGCTTCTAGCAGAAAGTTTCTGTGGCAGTCTTTAAACTTACCTTCCTTCTAGTTAAGCTACTCCCCCTGACTAGATCTTTCAACAAGTTCTTTAAACTACACAGTTTTCGATCCCTTTTAGTCACCTGAGATTGATGCCCCGATAACTGTTCAGATAACCATTCAGTTGAGTTAACTCAGACAAACACACTAAATTGTTTTTGTTTTGTTTGTTAGTTTGTTTTTCTTTTACCCTAAATTAAAGGTCCAAGTACAAGAGATCTACTTCTTTAGCTGCAGTAGAGATTTACAATTACACAGCAATCCTTCCTCTTCATGTCTTCTGTCAAGCTTCTAGCAGAATCTTTCTAAGGCCGTCTTTAAATTAAGCCTCATTTTAGCTATGCCACTCCCCCTACCTACTAGATCTTTCTACCAGTATTTCAAACTTCACAGCTTTCAAGTCTTTTCAGTCACCTGAGATTTATAGCAAGATAGTTCAGATATCCATTCCGTTCAGTTAACTCAGACAAACTCTTTCATTTTTTTGTTTTGTTTGTTACTTTGTTGTTTTACCATAAATAAAAGGTCCAACTACAAGAGATCTACTTCTTTAGTCACAGTAGAGAAGTCCCATCACACAGCACTCCTTCCTCCTGGTGTTTTCTGCTGATCTTCTAGCAGAATGTTTCTGTGGCAGTCTTTAAACTTAACTTCCTTCTAGTTAAGCTACTGCCCCGTACTGAATAGATCTTTCAACAAGTACTTTAAAGTATGCAGTTATCAATCCCTTTCAGTCACCTGAGAATTACAACTAGAAAACTGTTCAGATATCAATTCAGTTCAGTTAACTCAGATAAACAGACTTATTTAGTTTTTGCTTTGTTTTTTTGTTTGCTTGTTTTTTTACCCTAAATTTAAGGTCCAAGTACAAGAGTTCTGCTTTTTTAGTCCCAGTAGAGAAGTCCAGTCACACAGCGTTCCTTCCTCCTGGTGTCATCTGTCAAGTTTCTAGCAGAATCTTTCTAAGGCAGTCTTTAAATTTAGCCTCATTTTAGCTATGCAACTCCCCCTACTTATTAGATCTTTCTACCAGTATTTCAAACTTCACAGCTATCAAGCCCTTTCAGTCACCGGAGATTTATAGCAAGATAATCAGATATCCATTCAGTTCAGTTAACTCAGACAACGTCTTTCATTTTTTTGTTTTGTTTGTTACTTTGTTGTTTTACCCTAAATAAAAGGTCCAACTACAAGAGATCTACTTCTTTAGTTGCAGTAGAGAAGTCCAGTCACACTGCACTCCATCCTCCTGGAGTCTTCAGCCAAGCTTCCAGCTGAATCTTTCTAAGGCAGTCTTTAAATTTAGCTTCCTTTTGCTAAGCCACTCCCCTACAAACTAAATCGTGATACAAGTAATGTAAACTGCACAGCTATCATGCCCTTTCAGTCACCTGAGATTTTCTCATAGATGGCTTTTCAGATGACCATTCAGTTCACTTAACTGAGACAAACACATTAATTTTTTTTGTTTCGTTTGTTAGTTTGTTTTTTTTACCCTAAAAAAGGTCCAAGATCAAGAGTTCTACTTCTTTAGTCATAGTAGAGAAGTCCAGTAACATAGCACTCCCTTTTCCTGGTTTCATCTGCCAAGTTTCTAGCAGAATCTTTCTAAGGCAGTATTTAAATGTTTCTTCCATTTAGCTAAGCCAGTCTCCCAACTTACAACATCATGCTACAAGTAATTTAAACTTCACAGCTATCAAGCACTTTCAGTCACCTGAGATGTACACCTAGATAACTCTTCAGATAACCATTAACTTCAATTAACACAGAGAAACACACAATTGTTTTAGTTTTTTGTTAGTTTGTTTTCTTACTCTAAATGAAATGTCCAAGTACAAGAGTTCTACTTCTTTAGTCCCAGTAGAGAACTAAAGCCACATAGAACTCCTTCCTCCTGGAGTCTTTTGCTGAGTTTCTAGCAGACTGTTTTTAAGGCATTCTTTAAATTTAGCTTCCTTCTAGTTAAGCCACTCCCCCTACTTACTAGATCTGTGTAAAAGTATTTTAAACTGCACAGCTATCAAGCCCTTTCAGTCAGCTGAGATTTACAGCTGGATAGCTGTTCAGATATCCATTCAGTTCAGTTAACTGAGACAAACGCACTAATTCTTTTTGTTTTGTTTGTTAGTTTGTTTTTCACCCTAACTTGAAGGTCCAAGTACAAGAGATCAACTTCTTTAGTCCAAGTGGAGAAGTCCAGTCACACAGCACTCCTTCCTTCAGGTGTCTTCTGCCAAGTTTACAGCTGAATCTTTCTGAGGCAGTCTTTAAATTTAGCTTCCTTTTGCTAAGCCACTCCCCCTACTTAATAGATCTTTACACAAGTAATTTAAACTGCACAGCTATCAAGCCCTTTCAGTCACCTAAGATTTACTCATAGATGGCTGTTCAGATAACCATTCAGTTCAGTTAACTCAGTCAAACACACTAACTTTTGTTTGTTTTGTTTGTTAGGTTGTTTATTTACCCTAAATTAAAGGTCCAAGTACAAGAGTTCTACTTCTTTAGACCCAGTAGAGAATTATTGTCACACAGTACTCCTTCCTCTCGGTGTCATCTGATAAGGTTCTAGCAGAATCATTCTAAGGTAGTTTTTAAATTTATCCTCCTTTTAGCTAAGCCCCTCCTCTAACTTACTAGATCTTTCTACAAGTAATTTAAACTGCAAAGCTCTCAAGCCCTTTCTGACACCTGAGATTTACGTGTAGATAACTGTTCAGATCACCATTCAGTTCAGTTAACTCAGACAAACACACCGATTATTTTTGTTTTGTTTGTTAATTTGTTTTTTTATGATAAATTAAAGAACAAGGTACCATAGTTCTACTTCTTTAATCCTAGTAGAGAAGTCCAATCACACAGCACTCCATCCTCCTGATGTCTTCTGCTGAGCTTGTAACAGAATCTTTCTAAGGCAGTGTTTAAATTTATCTTCCTTCTAGTTAAGCCACTCCCCCTACTGACTAAGTCTTTCAACAAGTAATTTAAACTGCACAACTATCAAGCCCTTTCAGTCTCCTTAGATTTACCACTAGATAAATGTTCAGATAACAATTCAGTTCAGTTAACTCAGACAGGCACCCTAATTAGTTTTGTTTTGTTTGTTAGTTAGTTTTTTTACCCTAAACTGAAGGTCCAAGAAGAAGATATCTACTTCTTTATTCCCAGTAGAGAAATTCAGTCACAAAGCATTCCTTCCTCCTGGTGTCTTTTGCCAAGATTACAGCGGAATCTTTCTAGGGCAGTCTTTAAATTTAGCTTCCTTCTTGCTAAGCCACTCCCCCTACTTAGCAGACCTTTAAACTAGTAATTTAAACTGCACATCTATCAAACTCTTTCAGTCACCTGAGATTTATGCATAGATGACAGTTCAAATAACCATTCAGTTCAGTTAACTCAGACGAACACACTCATTTTTTTGTTTTGTTTTTTACTTTGTTCTTTTACCTTAAATTAAAGGTCCATTTACTAGAGTTCTACTTCTTTAGTCCCAGTAGAGTAGTCCAATGACACAGCTCTCCTTCTTCCTGGTGTCTACTGCCGACCTTCTAACAGAATTTGTTAATTTGTTTTTTTATGATAATTTAAAGAACAAGGTACCATAGTTCTACTTCTTTAGTCCTAGTAGAGAAGTTCAGTCACACAGCACTCCTTCCTCCTGATGTCTTCTGCAGAGCTTGTAACAGAATCTTTCTAAGGCAGTCTTTAAATTTTCCTTCCTTCTAATTAAGCCACTCCCCCTACTTACTAGATCTTTCTACCAGAATTTAAACTAGTCAGCTATCAAGCCCTTTCAGTCACCTGATTTTTACACCTAGATAGCTGTTCAGATAACCATTCAGTTTTGATAACTCAGTCAAACACGCTAATTTTTTTCTTTTGTTTGTTAGTTTATTTTTTACCCTAAATTAAAGGTCAAAGTACAAGTGTTCTACTTCTTTATTCCCATTAGAGACGTGCAGTCACTCAGTACTCTTTCCTGTTGGTGTCTTCTGTCAAGCTTCTTCCAGAACCTTTCTAAGGCAGTTATTTACTTTAGCTTTCTTCTAGCTAAGCCCCTCCTCCTACTTACTAATTCTTTTTACAAGTAATTTAAACTGCACAGCTATCAAGCTATTTTAGCCATCTGAGATTTACAAATAGATTACTATTCAGATAAACATTGAGTTCAGTTAACAAAGGCAAACACGCTTATTATTTTTTTAATTTTGTTTGTTAGTTTGTTTTTTTATTCTAAATTGAAGGTCCAAGTGCAAGAGATCTACTTCTTTAGTCCTAGTGGAGAAGTCCAGTCACACAGCACTCCTTCCTTCTGGTGTCTTCTGTCAAGCTTACAGCAGAATCTTTCTAAGGCACTCTTTAAATTTAGCTTCCTTTTGCTAATCCACTCCCCCTACATACTAGAGCTTTATACAAGTAATTTAAACTGCACAGCTATCAAGCCCTTTCAGTCACCTGAGATTTACTTGTAGATGGCTGTTCAGATAACCATTCAGTTCAGGTAACTCAGTCAAACACACTAATGTTTGTTTGTTTTGTTTGCTAGGTTGTTTATTTACCCTAAGTTAAAGGTCCAAGTACAAGAGTTCTTCTTCTTTAGACCCAGTAGAGAAGTATTGTCACAGAGTACTCCTTCCTCTTTGTGTCATCTGCCAAGTTTCTAGCAGAATCTTTCTAAGACAGTCTTTAAATGTATACTCCTTTTAACTAAGCCACTCCCCTAACTTACTAGATCTTTCTACAAGTAATTTAAACTGCAAAGCTCTCAAGCTCTTTCTGACACCTGAGATTTACATGTAGATAACTGTACAGATAACCATTCAGTTCAGTTAACTCAGACAAACACACCGATTTTTTTAGTTTTGTTTGTTAATTTGTTTTTTTATGATAAATTAAAGAACAAGGTATCATAGTTCTACTTCTTTAGTCCTAGTAGAAAAGTCCAGTCACACAGCACTGCTTCCTCCTGATGTCTTCTGTTGAGCTTGTAACAGAATCTTTCTATGGCAGTGTTTAAATTTACCTTCCTTCTAGTTAAGCCACTCCCCCTGCTTACTAAATCTTTCAACAAGTAATTTAAACTGCACAGCTATCAAGCCCTTTCAGTCTCCTTAGATTTACAACTATATAAATGTTCAGATAATAATTCAGTTCAGTTAACTCAGACAGGCACTCTAATTAGTTTTGTTTTGTTTGTTAGTTTGTTTTTTTACTCCAAATGAAACATCCAAGTACAAGGGT
Source organism: Neoceratodus forsteri (assembly GCA_016271365.2). Classification (NCBI taxonomy): domain Eukaryota; kingdom Metazoa; phylum Chordata; order Ceratodontiformes; family Ceratodontidae; genus Neoceratodus; species Neoceratodus forsteri. The sequence goes on from CM057449.1 coordinate 985,466,930, forward strand.
TCTTCTTCTTTAGTCCCACTAGAGAAGTCGAGTCACACAGCACTCCTTCCTCCTGCTGTTTTCTGCTGATCTTCTAGCAGAATGTTTCTGTGGCAGTCTTTAAACTTACCTTCCTTCTAGTTAAGCTACTCCCCCCACTGACTAGATCTTTCAACAAGTTCTTTAAACTACACAGTTATCGATCCCTTTTAGTCACCTGAGATTTACACCTAGATAACTGTTCAGATTACCATTCAGTTGAGTTAACTCAGACAAACACACTAAATTGTTTTTGTTTTGTTTGTTAGTTTGTTTTTATTTTACCCTAAATTAAAGGTCCAAGTACAAGAGATCTACTTCTTTAGCTGCAGTAGAGAATTCCAATTACACAGCAATCCTTCCTCCTCATGTCTTCTGTCAAGCTTCTAGCAGAATTTTTCTAAGGCAGTCTTTAAATTAAGCCTCATTTTAGCTATGCCACTTCCCCTTCTTACTAGATCTTTCTACCAGTATTTCAAACTTTACAGCTTTCAAGTCTTTTCAGTCACCTGAGATTTATAGCAAGATAACAGTTCAGATATCCATTCCGTTCAGTTAACTCAGACAAACTCTTTCATTTTTTTTGTTTTGTTTGTTACTTTGTTGTTTTACCCTAAATAAAAGGTCCAACTACAAGAGATCTGCTTCTTTAGCCGCAGTAGAGAAGTCCTGTCACACAGCACTCCTTCCTCCTGGAGTTTTCTGCTGATCTTCTAGCAGAATGTTTCTGTGGCAGTCTTTAAACTTACCTTCCTTCTAGTTAAGCTACTCCCCGTACTGACAAGATCTTTCAACAAGTACTTTAAAGTATGAAGTTATCAATCCCTTTCAGTCACCTGAGATTTACACCTAGATAACTGTTCAGATATCAATTCAGTTCAGTTAACTCAGAGAAATACACTTATTTTTTTTGCTTTGTTTGTTAGTTTGTTCTTTTTACTCTAAATTAAAGGTCCAAGTACAAGAGTTCTGCTTCTTTAGTCCCAGTAGAGAAGTCCAGTCACAGAGCGTTCCTTCCTCCTGGTTTCATCTGCCAAGTTTCTAGCAGAATCTTTCTAAGGCAGTCTTTAAATTAAGCCTCCTTTTCGCTATGCCACTCCCCCTACTTACTAGATCTGTCTACCAGTATTTAAAACTTCACAGCTATCAAGCCCTTTCAGTCACCTGAGATTTATAGCAAGATAACAGTTCAGATATCCATTCAGTTCAGTTAACTCAGACAAACTCTTTCATTTTTTTGTTTTGTTTGTTACTTTGTTGTTTTACCCTAAATAAGAGGTCCAACTACAAGAGATCTACTTCTTTAGTCACAGTAGAGAAGTCCAGTCACACTGCACTCCATCCTCCTGGAGTCGTCAGCCAAGCTACCAGCTGAATCTTTCTAAGGCATCTTTAAATTTTGCTTCCTTTTTCTTAGCCACTCCCCTGCTAACTAGATCATTACACAAGTAATGTAAACTGCACAACTATCTTGCCCTTTCAGTCACCTGAGATTTTCACGTAGATGGCTGTTCAGATGACCATTCAGTTCAGTTAACTCAGACAAAAACACTAATTTTTTTTCTTTTGTTTGTTGGTTTGTTTTTTTTTACCCTAAATTAAAAGTCCAAGTTCAAGAGTTCTACTTTTTTAGTCATAGTAGAGAAGTCCAGTCACACAGCACTCCTTCCTCCTGGTGTCATCTGCCAAGTTTCTAGCAGAATCTTTCTAAGACAGTCTTTAAATTTAGCCTCCGTTTAGCTAAGGCAGTCCCCCAGCTTACAAGATCATTCTACAAGTAATTCAAAGAAACACACAAATGTTTTAGTTTTTTTGTTAGTTTGTTTTCTCACTCTAAATGAAATGTCCAAGTACAAGTGTTCTACTTCTTTAGTCCCAGTAGAGAACTAAAGTCACACAGAACTCCTTCCTCCTAGATCCTTCTGCTGAGTTTCAAGCAGACTGTTTTTAAGGCACTCTTTAAATTTAGCTTCCTTCTAGATCTGTGTAAAAGTATTTTAAACTGCACAGCTATCAAGCCCTTTCAGTCAGATGAGATTTACAGCTAGATAGCTGTTCAGATATCCATTCAGTTCAGTTAACTGAGACAAATACACTAATTGTTTTTTGTTTTGTTTGTTAGTTTGTTTTTTTACCCTAAATAAAAGATACAACCACAAGAGATCAACTACTTTAGTCATAATAGAGAAGTCCTGTCAAACAGCACTCCATCCATCTGGAGTCTTCAGCCAAGCTTAAAGCAGAATCTTTCTAAGGCAGTCTTTAAATTTAACTTCCTTCAGCTAAGCCCCTCAGCATACTTACTAGATCTTTCTACAAGTAATTTAAACTGGATAGCTATCAAGCCCTTTCAGTCACATAAGATTTATGCAAAGATAACTGTTCAGATAACCATTCAGTTCAGTTAACTCAAACAACCATACTGATTTTTTTTGTTTTGTTTGGAAATTTGTTTTTTTTACCCTAAATTAAATGTCCAGGAACAAGAGTTCTACTTCTTTAATTCCAGTAGAGAAGTTCAGTCACTCAGCACTCCTTCCTCCTCATGTCTTCTGCTGAGCTTCTTACAGAATCTTTCTAAGGTGGTCTTTAATTTTTACCTTCCTTCTAGTTAAGCCACTCCCCCTACTAACTAGATCTTTCTACAAGTAACTTAAACTGCTCAGCTATCAAGCACTTTCAGTCATCTGAGATTTACACCTAGATAACTGTTCAGATAACCATTCAGTTCAGTTAAGTCAGAGAAACATGACATTTTTTTGTTTTGTTTATTGTGATTTTTAACCCTAAATTAAAGGCCCAAGTACAAGAGTTCTACTTCTTTAGTCCCAGTAGAGAAGTGCAGTCACACAGCACTCCTTCCTCCTGGTGTCTTCTGCCAAGCTTCCAGCAGAATGTTTTAAATGTTGTTTTTACTTTTAGCTTCCTTCTAGTTAAGCCACTCCCTGTACTTACTAGATCTTTCTACTAGCAACTTAAACTGCACAGCTATCAAGCCCTTTGAGTCACCTGAGATTTCCTGGTACATGGTTGTTCAGATAACCATTCAGATAAGTTAACTCAGACAAACACACTAATTTTGTTTTTGTTTGTTAGTTTCTTTTTTACCCTAAATTAAAGGTACAAGTAAATGAGTTCTCCTTCTTTAGTCCCAGTAGAGAAGTCCAGTCACACAGCACTCCTTCTTCCTAGTGTCTTCTGCCTAGCTTCCAGCAGAATCTTTCTAAAGCAGTCTTTAAATTTTCTTTCCTTCTAGTTAAGCCACTTCCCCTACTTACAACGTCTTTTGACAATAATTTAAACTAGACAGCTATCAAGAAGTTTCAGTCACCTGAGGTTTCCACCTAGATAACTGTTCAGATAACGATTCAATTTAGTTAACTCAGACAAACACACTAATCTTTGTTTCTTTGATAGTTTGTTTTTTTACCCTAAATTAAAGGTCCAAATTCAACAGTTCTGCTTCTTTAGACCAAGTAGAGAAGTATTGTCACACAGTACTCCTTCTTCCTGGTGTCATCTGCCAAGTTTCTAGCAGAATCTTTTTAAGGCAGTCTTTAAATTTAGCCTCCTTTTAGCTAAGCCACTCCCCTTACTTACTAGATCTTTCTACAAGTAATATGAATGGCACAGCTATCAAGCCCTTCCAGTCATGTGAGATTTACAACTAGATAACTGTTCAAATAAACATTCAGTTCTGTTAACTCACTAATTTGTTTTGTTTCTTTTTGTTAGTTTGTTTTTTTACCCTAAATTGAAGGTCCAAGTACAAGAGATCTACTTCTTTAGTCCCACAAGAGAAGTCCAGTCACACAGCACTCCTTCCTCATGGTGTCTTCTGCCAAGCTTCCAGCAGAATCTTTCTAAGGCAGTCTTTAAATTTAGCTTCCTTCTGGTTACGCCACTTCCCCTACCCACTAAATCTTTCTACAAGTATTTATAACTGCACAACTATCAAGCCCTTTCAGTCACCTGGGATTTCCTCATAGATAAGTGTTCAGATAACCATTCAGTTCAGTTAAATCACAGACACTAATTTATTTTTGTTTTGTTTGCTAGTATGTTTTTTGCCCTAAATTAAAGGCCCAACTACAAGATTTTGACTACTTCAGTCCCAGTAGAGATGTCCAGTTGCATAGCACCCCTTCTTCCTGGTGTCTTCCCCCAAGGTACCAGCAGAATCTTTTTAAGGCAGTCTTTAAATTTAGCTTCCTTCAGTTGAGCCAATCCCCCTACTTACTAGGTATTTCTACAAGTAATTTAAAATGGACAGCTATCAAGCCCTTTCAGTCACCTGAGATTTATGCATAGGTAAATGTTCAGGTAAACTTTCAGTTCAGTTTAATCAGACAAACACGCCCATTTTTTTTGTTAGTTTGTTTTTTTACCCTTAATTTAAGGTGCAAGTACAAGAGATCTACTTCTGTAGTTCCAGTAGATAAGGCCAGTCACACAGCATTCCCTCTTCCTGGTGAGTTCTGCAAAGCTTCCAGCAGAATCTTTCTAAGGCAGTGTTTAAATTTAGCTTCATTTTAGTTAAGTCACTAACCCCTTACTCGATCTTTCTACAAGTATTTTAAACTGCATAGCTATCAAACCCTTTCAGCCACCTGAGATAACTGTTCAGATAACCATTCAGTTCAGTTAACTCAGACAAACAGACACATTTTTTATTTTATTTTGTTTGTTGGTTTGTTTTATTTTACCCTACATTAAAGGTCCAAGTACAAGAGTTCTACATTTTTATTCCTAGTTGAGAAGTCCAGTCCCTCAGCACTCCATCCTCCTGTTGTCTTCTGCTGAGCTTCTAAGAGAATCATTCTAAGGCAGTCATTAAAAGTACCTTCCTTCTAGTTAAGCCAATCCCCCAACTTACTAAATCTTTCTACAAGTAATTTAAACTACACAGCTATCAAGCCCTTTCATTCACCTCAGATTTATGCATAGAAGACTGTTCAAATAGCCATTCAGTTCAGTTAACTCAGACAAACACACAATTTCTTTTTGTTTTCTTTGTTAGTTTTTTTTACCCTAAATTAAAGGTCTAATTATGAGAGTTATATTTCTTTAGTGACAGTAGTGATGTGCAGTCACACAACAGTCCTTCCTGCTGGCATCTTCTGGCAAGCTTCTACCAGAATCTTTCTAAGGAAGTCTTTTAATTTAGTTCCTTTCTTGCTATGCCCCTCCTCTGACTTACTAGTTCTTTCTGCAAGTAATTTAAAGTTCATGGCTATCAAGCCCTTTCAGTCACCTGAGATTTACACCTAGATAACTGTTCTGATAAACATTCAGTTCAGTTAACTCAGACAAAAACACTATTTATTTTTTTTGTTTTGTTTGTTAGTTTTTTGTTTACCCTAAATTGAAGATCCAAGTTCAAGAGATCTACTTCTTTAGTCCCAGTGGAGAAGTCCTGTCACACAGCCCTCCTTTCTCCTGGTGCCTTCTGCCGAGCTTCCAGCAGAATCTTTCTAAGGCAGTCTTTTAATTTATCTTCCTTTTGCTAAGCCTCTCCTCCACTTACTAGATTTTTATACAAGTAATTTAAACTGCACAGCTATCAAGCCCTTTCAGTCACCTGAAATTTACTCATAAATGACTGTTCAGGTAACCATTCAGTTCATTTAACTCAGACAAATACACTTATTGTTTTCTGTTATTTTTGTTAGTTTTTCTACTGTAAAATTTAAGGTCCAAGTACAAGAGTTCTACTTCTTTAGTCCCAGTAGAGATGTCCAGTCACACTGCATTCCTCCTTCCTGCAGTCATCTGCCAAGTGTCTAGCAGAATCTTTCTATGGCAGTCTTTAAATTTAGCCTCCTTTTAGTTAAGCCACTCCATCAACTTACTTGATCTTTCTGTAAGTAATATGAACTGCACAACTATCAAGCCCTTTTAGTCACCTGAGATTTATACCTAGAAAACTGTTCTCATAAACATTCAGTTCAGTTAACTCAGACAAACACGCAAATTTTTTTTTGTTAGTTTGTTTTTTAATCCTAAATTGAAGGTCCAAGTACAGGAGATCTACTTCTATAGTCCCAGTAGAGAAGTCCAGTAAAAAAGCACTCCTGCTTTCTGGTGTCTTCTGTCAAGCCTGTAACAGAATCTTTCTAAGGCAGTTTTTAAATTTACATTCATTCTAGTTAAGCTACTCCCCCTACTTACTAGATCTTTGTACAAGTAATATGAACTGCACAACTATCAAGCCCTTTCAGTCACCTGAGATTTACCCTGAGATAACTGTTCAGATAACCATTCACTTCAGTAAACTCAGACAATCAAAATAATATTTTTTTGCTTTGTTCATTAGTTTATTTTTTTACCCTAAATTAAATGTCCAAGTACAAGAGTTCTACTTCTTTAGTCCCAGTAGAGACGTGCAGTCACATCAGCACACCTTCCTGCTGGCGTCTTCTGCCAAGCTTCTACCAGAATCTTTCTAAGGAAGTCTTTTATTGTAACTTCTTTCTAGCTAAGCTCCTCCTTCAACTTAGTAGTTCTTTCTACAAGTAATTTAATATGGACTGCTATCAAGCCCTTTCAGTCACTTGAGATTTAGAGCTAGATAACTGTTCAGATAAACATTCAGTTCAGTTAACTCAGACAAATAAGTATATTTTTTATGTTAGTTTGTTTTTTTCCTTAAATTGAAGGTCCAAGTACAAGAGATCTACTTCTTTAGTCCCAGAAGAGAAGTCCAGTCACAGAGCATTCATTCCTGCTGGTGTCTATTGCCAGGCTTCCAGCAGAATCTTTCTAAAGCAGTTACTAGATCTTTTACCTTAAATTGAAGGTCCAAGTACAAGAGTTCTACTTCTTTAGTCCCAGTAGTGAGGTCCAATCACACAGCAGTCCTACCTCCTTTTGTCTTCTGCTAAGTTTCTAACAGAATCTTTCAAAGGCAGTCTTTAAATTGACATTCCTTCTAGTTAAGCTACTCCCACTACTTACTAGATCTTTCTACAATAATTTAAACTAGACATCTATGAAGAAGTTTCAGTCACCTGAGGTTTCCACCTAGATAACTCTTCAGATAACCATTCAATTTAGTTAACTCAGACAAACACACTAATTTTTCTTTCTTTGTTAGTTTGTTTTTTTACCCTTAATTAAAGGTTCAAGTACAAGAGTTCTACTTCTTTAGACCAAGTAGAGAAGTATTGTCACACAGTACTCCTTCTTCCAGGTGTCTTCTGCTAAGTTTCTAGCAGAATCTTTCTAAGGCAGTCTTTAAATTTAGCCTCCTTTAGCTAAGCCACTCCCCTTACTTCCTAGATCTTTCTACAAGTAAAATGAATGGCACAACTATCAAGCCCTTTCAGTCACATAAGCTTTACACCTAGATAACTGTTCAAATAAATATTCAGTTCTGTTAACTCAGACAAACACGCTAATTTGTTTTGTTTCTTTTTGTTAGTTTGTTTTTTTTACCCTAAATTGAAGGTCCAAGTAAAAGAGATCTATTTCTTTAGTCCCACAAGAGAAGTCCAGTCACACAGCACTCCTTCCTCACGGTGCCTTCTGCCAAGCTTCCAGCAGAATCTTTGTAAGGCAGTCTTTAAATTTAGCTTCCTTCTGGTTACGTCACTTCCCCTACTCACTAAATCTTTCTACAAGTATTTATAACTGCACAGCTATCAAGCCCTTTCAGTCACCTGAGAGTTTCACATAGAAAAGTGTTCAGATAACCATTCAGTTCAGTTAACTCACAGACACTAATTTATTTTTGTTTTGTTTGTTAGAATGTTTTTTTACCCTAAATTAAAGGCCCAACTACAAGAGATCGACTACTTCAGTCCCAGTAGAGATGTCCAGTCGCATAGCACCCCTTCTTCCTGGTGTCTTCTCCCAAGGCTCCAGCTGAATCTTTTTAAGGCAGTCTTTAAATTTAGCTTCCTTCAGCTAAGCCACTCCCCCTACTTACTAGATATTTCTAAAAGTAATTTAAAAGGGACAGCTATCAAGCCCTTTCAGTCACCTGAGATTTACGCATAGGTAACTGTTCAGATAAACTTTCAGCTCAGTTTAATCAGACAAACACGCTATTTTTTTTTGTCAGTTTGTTTTTTTTTACCCTTAATTTAAGGTGCAAGTACAAGAGATCTACTTCTGTAGTTCCAGTAGTTAAGGCCAGTCACACAGCATTCTTTCTTCCTGGTGAGTTCTGCAAAGCTTCCAGCAGAACCTTTCTAAGGCAGTCTTTAAATTTAGCTTCCTTTTAGTTAAGCCTCTACCCCCTTACTATATCTTTCTACAAGTATTTTAAACTGCACAGCTATCAAACCCTTTCAGCCACCTGAGTTAACTGTTCAGATAACCATTCAATTCAGTTAACTCAGACAAACAGACACATTTTTTGTTTTGTTTTGTTTGTTGGTTTGTTTTATTTTACCCTAAATTTAAGGTCCAAGTACAAGAGTTCTAAATCTTTATTCCCAGTAGAATAGTCCAGTCACTCAGCACTCCAGCATCCTGTTGTCTTATGCTGAGCTTCTAACAGAATCTTTCTAAGGCAGTCATTAAATGTACCTTCCTTCTAGTTAAGCCACTCCCTCAACTTACTAGATCTTTCTACTAGTAATTTAAACTACACAGCTATCAAGCCCTTTCAGTCACCTCAGATTTGTGCATAGAGGACTGTTCAACTAACCATTCAGTTCAGTTAACTCAGACAAACACACAATTTTATTTTGTTTTGTTTGTTAGTTTGTTTTTTTTTACCCTAAATTAAAGGTCATATTATGAGAGTTCTATTTCTTTAGTTACAGTAGAGACGTGCAGTCACACAACAGTCCTTCCTTCTGGCATCTTCTGCCAAGCTTCTACCAGGATCTGTCTAAGGAAGTCTTTTAATTTAGCTTCTTTCTAGCTATGCCCCTCCTCTGACTTACTAGTTCTTTCAACAAGTAATTTAAACTTCACGGCTATCAAGCTCTTTCAGTCACTTGAGATTTACACCTAGATAACTGTTCTGATAAACATTCAGTTCAGTTAACTCAGACAAAAAGACTGTTTTTTTTTGTTTTGTTTGTTAATTTTTTTACCCTAAATTGAAGATCCAAGTTCAAGAGATCTACTTCTTTAGTCCCAGTGGAGAAGTCCTGTCACACAGCCCTCCTTTCTCCTGGTGCCTTCTGCAGAGCTTCCAGCACAATCTTTCTAAGGCAGTCTTTTAATTTAGCTTCCTTTGGCTAAGCCACTCCCCCTACTTACTAGATTTTTATACAAGTAATTTAAACTGCACAGCTATCAAGCCCTTTCAGTCACCTGAAATTTACTCATAAATGACTGTTCAGATAACCATTCAGTTCATTTAACTCAGACAAACACACTTATTGTTTTCTGTTATTTTGTTAGTTTTTTTTACCGTAAGATTTAAGGTCCAAGTACAAGAGTTCTACTTCTTTAGTCCCAGTAGAGATGTCCAGTCACACTGCACTCCTCCTTCCTGCTGTCATCTGCTATGTGTCTAGCAGAATCTTTCTACAGCAGTCTTTAAATTTCGACTCCTTTTAGCTATGCCAATCCATCAACTTACTTGATCTTTCTACAAGTAATATGAACTGCACATCTATCAAACCCTTTCAGTCACCTGAGATATACCTAGAAAACTGTTCTCATAAACATTCAGTTCAGTTAACTCAGACAAACGCGCACATTTTTTTTTGATAGTTTGTTTTTTAACCCTAAATTGAAGGTCCAAGTACAGCAGATCTACTTCTATAGTCCCAGTATAGAAGCCCAGTGAAATAGCATTCTTTCCTTCTGGTGTCTTCTGTTGAGCCTGTAACAGCATCTTTCTAAGGCAGTTTTTAAATTTACATTCCTTCTAGTTAAGCCGCTCCCCCACTTACTAGATCTTTGTACAAGTAATATAAACTGCACAACTATCATGCCCTTTCACTCACCCGAGATTTGCCCCGAGATAACTGTTAAGATAACCACTCAGTTCAGTAAACTCAGACAATCAAACTAATTTTTTTTGTTTTGTTCATTAGTTTATTTTTACCCTAAATTAAAGGTCCAAGTACAAGAGTTCTACTTCTTTAGTCCCAGTAGAGACGTGACAGTCACACAGCACACCTTCCTTTGCCTTCTGCCAAGCTTCTACCAGAATCTTTCTTGAAGTATTTTAATGTAACATCTTTCTAGCAAAGCTCCTCCCCGACTTAGTAGTTCTTTCTACAAGTAATTTAATCTGGACAGCTATCAAGCCCTTTCAGTCACTTGAGATTTACAGCAAGATAACTGTTCAGATAAACATTCAGTTCAGTAAACTCAGACAAACCAGCACATTTTTTGGTTAGGTTGTTTTTTTACCCTAAATTGAAGGTCCAAGTACAAGAGATTTACTTCTTTAGTCCCAGAAGAGAAGTCCAGTCACAGAGTATTCATTCCTGCTGGTGTCTATTGCCAGGCTTCCAGCAGAATCTTTCTAAAGCACTTACTAGATCTTTATATAACACACTATTTTTTTTGTTTGTTAATTTGTATTTTTTCCCCTAAATTAAAGGTCCAGGTACAAGAGTTCTACTTCTTTAGTCCCAGTAGTGAAGTCCAATCACACAGCACTCCTACCTCCTTTTGTCTTCTGCCGAGTTTCTAACAGAATCTTTCAAAGGCAGTCTTTAAATTTACCTTCCTTCTAGTTAAGCTACTCCCACTACTTACTAGATCTTTCTACAATAATTTAAACTACACAGCTATCAAGCCCTTTCAGTCACCTGAGATTTACACCTAGATAACTGTTCAGATATCTACTCAGTTCAGTTAACTCAAACACACTAATTTTTTCTGTTTTGTTTGTTAGTCTATTTTTTACCCTAAATTAAAGGTCCAAATACAACACTTCTACTTCTTTAGTCCCAGTGGAGACGTGCAGTCACTAAGCACTCCTTCTTGCTTGCGTCTTCTGCCAAGCTTCTACCAGAATCATTCTAAGGCAGTATTTTAATTTAGCTTCCTTCTAGCTAAGCCCCTCCTCCTACTTACTAATTCTTTCTACAAGTAATTTAAACTGCACAGTTTTCAAGCAGTTTCAATCTCCTGAGATTTACACCTAGATAACTGCTCAGATAAACATTCAGGTCTGTTAACTCAGACAAACACGCTAATTATTTTTTTTGCTTTGTTTGTTTGTTTGTTTTTTTTTTTACCTTAAATTGAAGGTCCAAGTACAAGAGATCTACTTCTTTAGTCCCAGAGGAGAAGTCCAGTCACACAACACTTATTCCTCCATATGTCTTCTGCCAAACTTCCAGTAGACTCTTTCTAAGGCACTCTTTAAATTTAGCTTCATTTTGCTAAGCCACTCCCCCTACTTACTAGATCTTTATACAAGTTATTTAAACTGCACAGCTATCAAGCCCTTTCATTCACCTGAGATTTACTCATAGATGGCTGTTCAGATAACCCTTCAGTTCAGTTAACTCAGACAAACACACTAATTTGTGTTTGTTTTGTTTGTTAGTTTGTTTTTCTTACCCTAAATTAGAGGTCCAATACAAGCGTTCTACTTCTTTAGACCCAGTAAAGAAGTGTTGTCACATAGTACTCCTTCCTGGTGTCATCTGCCAAGTTTCAAGCAGAATCTTTCTAAGGCAGTCTTTAAATTTAGCCTCTATTTAGCTAAGCCACTCCCCTTACTTGCAAGATCTTTCTACAAGTAATATGAATGGCCCGCTATCAAGCCCTTTCAATCACCTGAGATTTACACCTAGATAACCTTTCAAATAACATTCAGTTCTGTTAACTCAGACAAACATGCTAATTTGTTTTTTTTGTTAGTTTGTTTTTTTACCCTAAATTGAAGGTCCAAGTACAAGAGATCTACTTCTTCAGTCCCAGAAGAGAAGTCCAGTCACACAGCACTCCTTCATCCTGGTGTCTTCTGCCAAGCTTCCAGCAGAATCTTTCTAAGGCAGTCTTTAAATTTAGCTTCCTTCTGGTTACGCCAGTCCCTCTACTCAATAGATCTTTCTACAAGTATTTATAACTGCACAGCTATCAAGCCCTTTCAGTCACTTGAGATTTTCACTAATGTAACTGTTCAGATAACCATTCAGTTCTTTTAACTCAGGCAAACAAGCTAATCTTTTTTTTTTTTTGTTTGTTTTTTTACCCTAACTTAAAGGTCCAAGTACAAGTGATCTTCTTCTTTAATCACAGTAGAGAAATCCAGTCACACAGTGTTCTTACTCCTGGTGTCTTTTGCTGAGCTTCTAGCTGAATGTTTTTAAGGCAGTCTTTAAATTTAGCTTCCTTCTGGTTAAGCCACTCCACCTACTAACTAGATCTTGCTACAAGTATTTCAAACTGCACAGCTATCAAGCCCTTTCAGTCACCTGAGATTTTCACATTGATAACTGTTCAGATAACCATTCAGTTCAGTTAACTCATAGACACTATTTTTTTTGTTTTGTTTGTTAGTATGTTTTCTTACCCTAAATTAAAGGCCCAACCACAAGATATCGACTACTTCAGACCCAGTAAAGATGTCCAGTCACACAGCACCCCTTCTTCCTGGTGTCTTCTCCCAAGGCTCCAGCAGAATCTTTTTAAGGCAGTCTTTAAATTTAGCTTCCTTCAGCTAAGCCACTCCCCCTACTTACTAGATATTTCTACAAGTAATGTAAAATGGACAGCTATCAAACCCTTTCAGTCACCTGAGATTTACGCGTAGGTAACTGTTCAGATAACCTTTCAGTTCAGTTTAATCAGACAAACACGGTAATTTCCTTTTGTTAGTTTGTTTTTTTACCCTTAATTTAAGGTGCAAGTACAAGACATCTACTTCTGTAGTACCAGTAGTTAAGGCCAGTCACACAGCAATCTTTCTTCCTGGTGTGTTCTGCAAAGCTTCCAGCAAAATCTTTCTACGGCAGTCTTTAAATTTCACTTTCTTTTAGTTAAGCCACTACCTCCTTACTAGATCTTTCTTCAAATATTTTAAACTGCACAGCTATCAAACCCTCTCAGCCACCTGAGATAACTGTTCAGATAACCATTCAGTTCAGTTAACTCAGACAAACAGACTAATTTGTTTTGTTTTATTTGTTAGTTTGTTTTTTAACCCTAAATTAAAGGTCCAAGTACAAGAGTTCTACATCTTTATTCCTGGTAGAGAAGTCCAGTCACTCAGCTCTCCGTCCTCCTGTTGTCTTCTGCTGAGCTTCTAACAGAATCTTTCTATGGAAGTCATTAAATGTACCTTCCTTCTAGTTAAGCCACTCACCCAACTTGCTAGATCTTTCTACAAGTAATTTAAACAACGCAGCTATCAAGCCCTTTCGGTCACCTCAGATTTATGCGTAGAGGACTGTTCAAATAACCATTCAGTTCAGTTAACTCCAACAAACACACAGTTTTATTTGTTTTGTTTGTTAGTTTGAATTTTTTACCCTAAATTAAAGGTCCAAGTACAAGCGTTCTACTTCTTTACTCCCAGTAGAGAAGTCCAGTCACTCAGAACTCCATCCTCTTGGTGTCTTTGGCCGTGCCTCTAACAGAATCTTTCTAAGGCAGTCTTTAATTTTTACCTTCCTTATAGTTAAGGCACTCCCCCTACTAACTAGATATTTCTACTAGTAATTTAAACTACACAGCTATCAAGCCCTTTCAGTCACCTGAGATTTACACCTAGATAACTGTTCAGATACCCATTCAGTTCAGTTAACTCAGACAAACACACTAATTTGTTTTGTTTTATTTGTTAGTTTGTTTTTTTACCCTAAATTAAAGGTCCAATTATGAGAGTTCTATTTCTTTAGCCACAGTAGAGACGTGCAGTCTCACAACAGTCCTTCCTGCTGGCATCTTCTGCCAAGCTTCTACCAGAATCTTTCTAAGGAGGTCTTTTAATTTAGCTTCTTTCTAGCTATGCCCCTCTTCCGCCTTACTAGTTCTTTCTACAAATAATTTAAACTTCACAGCTATCAAGCTCTTTCAGTCACCTGAGATGTACACCTAGATAACTGTTCTGATAAACATTCAGTTCAGTTAAGTCAGAGAAAAACGACATTTTTTTGTTCTGTTTATTTTGATTTTTTTACCCTAAATTAAAGGCCCAAGTACAAGAGTTCTACTTCTTTAGTCCCAGTAGTGAAGTCCAGTCACAAGGCACTCCTTCCTCCTGTTGTCTTCTGCCAAGCTCCCAGAAGAATGTTTTAAATGTCATTTTTACATTTAGCTTCCTTCTAGTTAAGCCACTCCCTGTACTTACTAGATCTTTCTACAAGTAACTTAAACTGCACAGCTATCAAGCCCTTTAAGTCACCTGAGATTTCCTCATACATGGTTGTTCAGATAACCATTCAGTTAAGTTAACTCAGACAAACACACAAATTTTTTTTGTTTTGTTTGTTAGTTTCTTTTTTACCCTAAATTAGAGGTACAAGCAAAAGAGTTCTCCTTCTTTAGTCCCAGTAGAAAAGTCCAGTCACACAGCACTCCTTCTTCCTCATGTCTTCTGCCTAGCTTCCAGCAGAATCTTTCTAAGGCAGTCTTTAAATTTTCTTTCCTTCTAGTTAAGCCACTCCCCCTACTTACTACATCTTCCTACAATAATTTAAACTAGACAACTATCAAGAAGTTTCAGTCACCTGAGGTTTCCACCTAGATAACTCTTCAGATAACCATTTAATTTAGTTAACTCAGACAAGCACACTAATTTTTGTTTCTTTGTTAGTTTGTTTTTATACCCTAAATTAGAGGTTCAAGTACAAAAGTTCTACTTCTTTAGACCAAGTAGAGAAGTATTGTCTCACAGTACTCCTTCTTCCAGGTGTCTTCTGCCAAGTTTCTAGCAGAATCTTTCTAAGGCAGTCTTTAAATTTAGCCTCCTTTTAGCTAAGCCACTTCCCTTACTTACTAGATCTTTCAACAAGTAATATGAACAGCACAGCTATCAAGCCCTTTCAGTCACATGAGATTTACACCTAGATAACTGTTCAAATAAACATTCAGTTCTGTTAACTCAGACAAACACGCCAATTTGTTTTGTTTCTTTTTGTTAGTTTGTTTTTTTACCCTAAATTGAAGGTCAAAATAGAAGAGATCTACTTCTTTAGTACCAGAAGAGAAGTCCAGTCACACAGCACTCCTTCCTCGAGGTGTCTTCTGCCAACCTTCCAGCAGAATATTTCTAAGGCTGTCTTTAAATTTAGCTTCCTTCTGGTTACGCCACTCCCCCTACTCACTAAATCTTTCTACATGTATTTATAACTGCACAGCTATCAAGCCATTTCAGTCAATTGAGATTTTCACATAGATAAGTGTTCAGAAAACCATTCAGTTTAGATAACTCACAGACACTGATTTATTTTTGTTTTGTTTGTTAGTATGTTTTTTTTACCCTAAATTAAAGGCCCAACTACAAGAGATCAACTACTTCAGTCCCAGTAGAGATGTCCAGTCGCATAGCACCCCTTTTTCCTGGTGTCTTCTCCCAAGGTTCCAGCAGAATCTTTTTAAGGCAGTCTTTAAATTTAGCTTCCTTCAGCAAAGCCACTCTCCTGACTTACTTGATATTTTTACAAGTAATTTAAAATGGACAGATATCAAGCCCTTTCAGTCACCTGAGATTTATGCATAGGTAACTGTTCAGATAAACTTTCAGCTCAGTTTAATCAGACAAACATGCCAATTTTTTTTTGTTAGTTTGTTTTTTTTTACCCTTAATTTAAGGTGCAAGTACAAGAGATCTACTTCTGTAGTTCCAGTAGTTAACGCCAGTCAAATGGCATTCCTTCTTCCTGGTGAATTCGGCAAAGCTTCCAGCAGAAACTTTCTAAGACAGTCTTTAAATTTAGCTTCCTTTTAGTTAAGCCACTACCCCCTTACTAGATATTACTACAAGTATTTTAAACTGCACATCTATCAAGTCCTTTCAGCCACCTGAGATAACTGTTCAGATAACCATTCACTTCAGTTAACTCAGACAAACAGACACATTTTTTGTTTTGTTTTGTTTGTTGGTTTCTTTTATTTTGCCCTAAATTAAAGGTCCAAGAACAAGAGTTCTACATCTTTATTCCCAGTAGAGAAGTCCAGTCACTCAGCACTCCATCCTCCTGTTGTCTTTTGCTGAGCATCTAACACAATCTTTCTAAGGCAGTCATTAAATGTACCTTCCTTCTAGTTACGCCACTCCCCCAACTTACTAGATCTTTCTATAAGTAATTTAAACTACACAGCTATCAAGCCCTTTCATTCACCTCAGATTTATGCATAGAGGACTGTTTACATAACCATTCAGTTCAGTTAACTCTGACAAACACACAATTAGTTTTTGTTTTCTTTCTTAGTTTTTTTATACCCTAAATAAAAGGTAAAAGTACACAAGTTCTACTTCTTTAGTCCCAGTTGAGAAGTCCAGTCACTCAGTATTCCATCCTTCTGGTGTCTTCTGCTGAGCCTCTAACAGAATCTCTCTAAGGCAGTCTTTAAATTTACCTTCCTTCTAGTTAAGGCACTCCCCCTACTTACTAGCTCTTTCTACTAGTAATTTAAACTACACAGCTATCAAGCCCTTTCAGTCACCTGAGATTTACACCTAGATAACTGTTCAGATACCCCTTCAGTTCAGTTAACTCAGACAACCACACTAATTTTTTTTGTTTTGTTTGTTAGTTTGTTTTTTAACCCTAAATTAAAGGTCCCATTACGAGAGTTCTATTTCTTTAGTCACAGTAGAGACATGCAGTCACACAACAGTCCTTCCTGCTGGCACCTTCTGCCAAGCTTCTATTAGAATCCTTCTTAGGAAGTCTTTTAATTTAGCTTCTTTCTAGCAATGCCCCTCATCTGACTTTCTAGTTCTTTCTACAAGTAATTTAAACTTCACATCTATCAAGCCCTTTCGGTCACCTGAGATTTACACCTAGATAACTGTTCTGGTAAACATTCAGTTCAGTTAACTCAGACAAAAACACTATTTTTTTTTGTTTTGTTTGTTTGTTTTTTTACTCTAAATTGAAGATCCAAGTACAAGAGATCTACTTCTTTAGTCCCAGTGGAGAAGTCATGTCACACAGATTTATTTCTCCTGGTGCCTTCTGCCGAGCTTCCAGCATAATCTTTCTAAGGCAGTCTTTTAATTTAACTTCCTTTGGCTAAGCCACTCCTCCTACTTACTAGATCTTTAAACAAGTAATTTAAACTGCACAGCTATCAAGCCCTTTCTGTCACCTGAAATTTACTCATAAATGAATATTTAGATAACAATTCAGTTCATTTAACTCAGACAAACACACTTACTGTTTTCTGTTTTGTTTGTTCATTTTTTACCATTCAATTTAAGGTCCAAGTACAAGAGTTCTACTTCTTTAGTCCCTGTAGAGATGTTCAGTCACACTGCACTCCTCCTTCCTGCTGTCATATGCCAAGTTTCTAGCAGAATCTTTCTATGGCAGTCTTTAAATTTAGCCTCCTTTTAGCTAAGCCACTACACCAACTTAGTTGATCTTTGTACAAGTAATATGATCTGCACAATTATCAAGCCCTTTCAGTCACCTGAGATTTATACCTTGAAAACTGTTCTCATAAACATTCAGTTCAGTTAACTCAGACAAACACGCAAATTGTTTTTTTTGTCTTTTTGTTAGTTTGTTTTTTAACCCTAAATTGAAGGTCCAAGTACAGGAGATCTATTTCTATAGCCCAAGTAGAGAAGTCCAGTCAAATAGCACTCCTTCCTTCTGGTGTCTTCTGTCGAGACTGTAGCAGAATCTTTCTAAGGCAGTTTTTAAATTTACATTCCTTCTGGTTAAGCCACTCCCCCACTTACTAGATATTTGTACAAGTAATATGAACTGCACAACTATCAAGCCCTTTCAGTCACCTGAGATTTACCCCGAGACAACTGTTCAGATAACAATTCAGTTCAGTTAGCTCAGACAATCAAACTAACTTTTTTTTGTTTTGTTTGTTAGTTTATTTTTTTTACTTTAAATTAAAGGTCCAAGTACAAGAGTTCTACTTCTTTAGTCCCACTAGAGACGTGCAGTCACACAGCACACCTTCCTGTTGGCGTCTTCTGTCAAACTTCTACCAGAATCTTTCTTAAGAAGTCTTTTAATGTAACTTCTTTCTAGCTAAGCTCCTCCTCTGACTTAGTAGTTCTTTCTACAAGTAATTAAATCTGGACAGCTATCAAGCCCTTTCAGTCCCTTGAGATTTACAGCTAGATAACTGTTCAGATAAACATTCAGTTCAGTTAACTCAGATAAACAGGCACTTTTTTTTGTAAGTTTGCTTTTTTCCCTAAATTGAAGGTCCAAGTACAAGAGATCTAGTTCGTTAGTCCCAGAAGAGAAGTCCAGTCAGAGAGCATTCATTCCTGCTGGTGTCTATTGCCAGGCTTCCAGCAGAATCTTTCTAAGGCACTTACTAGATCTTTGTATAACACACTATTTTTTTTTTGTTAATTTGTTTTTTTCCCCTAAATTAAAGGTCCATGTACAAGAGTTCTACTTCTTTAGCCCTAGTAGTAAAGTCCAATCACTCAGCACTCCTACCTCCCTTTGTCTTCTGCCAAGTTTCTAACAGAATCTTTCAAAGGCAGTCTTTAAATTTACCTTCCTTCTAGTTAAGCTACCCCCACTACTTACTAGATCTTTCTACAATAATTTCAACTACTCAGCTATCAAGCCCTTTCAGTCAGCTCAGATTTACACCTAGATATCTGTTAAGATATCTACTCAGTTCAGTAAACTCAAACACACTAATTTTTTTATTTTGTTTGTTAGTCTATTTTTTACCCTAAATAAAAGGTCCAAGTACAAGACTTCTACTTCTTTAGTCACAGTAGAGACATGCAGTCACACAACAGTCCTTCCTGCTGGCATCTTCTGCCAAGCTTCTACCCGAATATTTCTAAGGAAGTCTTTTAATTTAGCTTCTTTCTAGCTATGCCCCTCCTCCGACTCACTAGTTCTTTCTACAAGTAATTTAAACTTCACAGCTTTCAAGCCCTTTCAGTCACCTAAGATTTACACCTAGATAACTGTTCAGATTTCTACTCAGTTCAGTTAACTCAAACACACTAATTTTTTTGTTTTGTTTGTTAGTCTATTTTTTCCCTAAATTAATGGTCCAAGTACAAGACTTCTACTTCTTTAGTCCCAGTAGAGACTTGCAGTCACTAAGCACTCCTTCTTGCTGGCGTCTTCTGCCAAGCTTCTGCCAAAATCATTCAAAGGCAGTATTTTAATTTAGCTTCCTTCTAGCTAAACCCCTCCTACTACATACTAATTCTTTCTACAAGTAATTTAAACTGCACAGTTTTCAAGCAGTTTTAATCACCTGAGATTTACACCTAGGTAACTGTTCAGATAAACATTCAGGTCAGTTAACTCAGACAAACACGTTAATTTTTTTTTTTGCTTTGTTTGTTTGTTTGTTGTTTACCTTAAATTGAAGGTCCAAGTACAAGAGATCTACTTCTTTAGTCCCAATGGAGAAGCCAGTCACACAGCACTTTTTCCTCCTGATGTTGTCTGCCAAGCTTCCAGTAGAATCTTTCTAATGCACTCATTAAAATTTAGCTTTGTTTTGCTAAGCCACTCCCCCAACTTACTAGAACTTTATACAAGTTATTTAAACTGCACAGCTATCAAGCCCTTTCACTCAGCAAAGGTTTAATCATAGATGGCTGTTCAGATAACCCTTCAGTTTAGTTAACCCAGACAAACACACTAATTTTTGTTTGTTTTGTTTGTTAGTTTGTATTTGTAACCCTAAATTAGAGGTCCAATACAAGAGTTCAACTTCTTTAGACCAAGTAGAGAAGTTTTGTCGCATAGTACTCCTTCTTCCAGGTGTCATCTGCCAAGTTTCAAGCAGAATCTTTCTAAGGCAGTCTTTAAATTTAGCCTCCATTTAGCTAAGCCACTCACCTTACTTACTAGATCCTTCTACAAGTAATATGAATGGCACAGCTATCAAGCCCATTCAATCACCCAAGATTTACACCTAGATAACCATTGAAATAAACATTCGGTTCTGTTAACTCAGACAAACACGCAAATTTGTTTTGTTTCTTTTTGTTAGTTTGTTTTTTTACCCTAAATTGAAGGTCCAAGTACAAGAGATCTACTTCTTTAGTCCCAGAAGAGAAGACCAGTCACACAGCACTCCTTCATCCTGGTGTCTTCTGCCAAGCTTCCAGCAGAATCTTTCTAAGGTAGTCTTTAAATTTAGCTTCCCTCTGGTTACACCACTCCCTCTACTCACTAGATCGTTCTACAAGTATTTATAACTGCACAGCTATCAAACCCTTTCAGTCACCTGAGATTTTCACATAGATAACTGTTCAGACAACCATTCAGTTCTGTTAACTCAGACAAATAGGCTAATTTTTTTTTATACCCTAACTTAAAGGTCTAAGTACAAGTGATCCACTTCTTTAGTCACAGTAGAGAAGTCCAGTAACACTGTGTTCCTTACTCCTGGTGTCTTTTGCTGAGCTTCTAGCAGAATGTTTTAAGGCAGTCTTTAAATTTCGCTTCCTTCTGGTTAAGCCACTCCACCTACTAATGAGATCTTTCTTCAAGTATTTCAGACTAAACAGTTATCAAGCCCTTTCAGTCACCTGAGATTTTCACTTGGATAACTGTTCAGATAACCATTCAGTTCAGTTAACTCATAGACACTAATTTTTTTGTTTTGTTTGTTAGTATGTTATTTAACCCTAAATTAAGGGCCCAACTACCACAGATTGACTACTTCAGTCCCAGTAGAGATGTCTAGTCACACTGCACCTCTTCTTCCTGGTGTCTTCTCCCAAGGTTCCAGCAGAATCTTTTTAAGGCAGTCTTTAAATTTAGCTTCCTTCAGCTAAGCCACTCCCCCTACTAACTAGATATTTCTACAAGTAATTTGAAATGGACAGCCATCAAGCCTTTTCAGTCACCTGAGATTTACGCATAGGTAACTATTCAGATAACCTTTCAGTTCAGTTTAATCAGACAAACACGCTATTTTTTTTTTTTCGTTTGTTTTTTTACCCTTAATTTGAGGTGCAAGTACAAGAGATCTACTTCTGTAGTTCCAGTAGTTAAGACCAGTCACACAGCATTCCTTCTTCCTGATGTGTTCTGCAAAGTTACCAGCAGAATCTTTCTAAGGCAGTCTTTAAATTTAGCTTCCTTTTAGCTAATCCACTACCCCCTTACTAGATCTTTCTACAAGTATTTTAAACTGCACAGCTATCAAACCCTTTCAGCCACCTGAGATAACTGTTCAGATAACCATTCAGTTCAGTTAACTCAGACAAAAAGACTATTTTTTTGTTTTGTTTTGTTTGTTGGTTTGTTTTTTTTACCCTAAATTAAAGGTCCAACTACAAGAGTTCTAATTCTTTAGTCCCAGTAAAGAAGTCCAGTCACTCAGTACTCCATCCTCCTGGTGTCTTCGGCCGAGCCTCTAACAGAATATTTCTAAGGCAGGCTTTAAATTTACCTTCCTTCTAGTTAAGGCACTTCCCCATCTTACTAGATCTTTCTACAAGTATTTTAAACTACACAGTTTTCAAGCCATTTCGGTCACCTCAGATTTATGCACAGAGGAATGTTCAAATAACCATTCAGTTCAGTTAACTCTGACAAACACACTATTCTTTTTTGTTTTGTTTGTTAGTTTGTTTTTTTTTACCCTAAATTAAAGGTCCAACTACAAGAGTTCTACTTCTTTAGTCCCAGTAGAGAAGTCCAGTCACTCAGTACTCCAGCCTCCTGGTGTCTTCTGCCGAGCCTCTAACAGAATATTTCTAAGGCAGGCTTTAAATTTACCTTCCTTCTAGTTAAGGCACTCCCCCTACTTACTAGATCTTTCTACTAGTATTTTAAACTACACAGCCATCAAGCCCTTTCAGTCACCTGAGATTTACACCTATATAACTGTTCAGATATGCATTCAGTTCAGTTAACTCAGACACACACTGATTTTATTTGTTTTGTTTGTTAGTTTTTTTTACCCTAAATTAAAGGTCCAATTATGAGAGTTCTATTTCTTTAGTCACAGTAGAGACGTGCAGTCACACAACAGTCCTTCCTGCTGGCATCTTCTGCCAAGCTTCTACCAGAATCTTTCTAAGGAAGTCTTTTAATTTAGCTTCTTTCTAGCTATGCCCCTCCCCAGACTTACTAGTTATTTCTACAAGTAATTTAAACTTCACAGCTATCAAGCCCTTTCAGTCACCTGAGATTTACACCTAGATAACTGTTCTGTCAAACATTCAGTTCAGTTAACTCAGACAAAAACACTATTTATTTTTTTTGTTTTGTTTGTTAGTTTGTTTTTTTTACCCTAAATTGAAGATCCAAGTAAAAGAGATCTACATCTTTTGTCCCAGTGGAGAAGTCCTGTAAGACAGCCCTACCGTCTCCTGGTGCCTTCTGCTGAGCTTCCAGCAGAATCTTTCTAATGCAGTCTTTTAATTTAGCTTCCTTTGGCTAAGCCACTCCCCCTACTTACTAGATCTTTTTACAAGTAATTTAAACTACACAGCTATCAAGCACTTTCAGTCACCTGAAATTTACTTATAAATGACTGTTCAGATAACCATTCAGTTCATTTAGCTCAGACAAACACTCTTATTGTTTTCTGTTTTGTTTGTTATTTTTTTAACTGTAAAATTTGAGGTCCAAGTACAAGAGTTCTACTTCTTTAGTCCCAGTAGAGATGTTCCATCACACTGCACTCCTCCTTCCTGCTGTCATCTGCCATGTTTCTAGCAGAATCTTTCTACGGCAGACTTTAAATTTAGCCTCCTTTTAGCTAAGCCACTCCATCAACTTACTTGATATTTCTACAAGTAATATGAACTGCACATCTATCAAGCTCTTTCAGTCACCTGAGATTTATACCTAGAAAACTGTTCTCATAAACAATCAGTTCAGTTAGCTCAGACAAAGATGCAAATTGTTTTTTGTTAGTTTGTTTTTTAACCCTAAATTGAAGGTCCAAGTACAGGAGATCTATTTCTATAGTCCCAGTAGAGAAGTCCAGTCAAATAGCACTCCTTCCTTCTGGTGTCTTCTGTTGAGCCTGTAACAGAATCTTTCTATGGCAGTTTTTAAATTCACATTCCTTCTAATTAAGCCACTCTCCCTACTTACTAGATCTTTGTACAAGTAATATGAACTGCACAACTATCAAGCCCTTTCAGTCACCTGAGATTTGCTCCAAGATAACTGCTCAGATAACCATTCAGTTCAGTTAACTCAGACAGCCAAACTAATTTTTTTTTGTTTTGTTTGTCAGTTTATTTTTTTACCCTAAATTAAATGTCCAAGTACAAGGGTTCTACTTCTTTAGTCCCAGTAGAGTCATGCAGTCACACAGCACACCTTCCTGCTGGTGTCTTCTCCCAAGCTTCTACCAGAATCTTTCTAAGGAAGTCTTTTTATGTAACTTCTTTCTAGCTAAGCTCCTCCTCCGACTTAGTAGTTCTTTCCACAAGTAATTTAATGTGGACAGCTATCAAGCCCTTTCAGTCACTTGAGATTTACAGCAAGATAAATGTTCAGATAAACAATCTGTTCAGTAAATTCAGACAAACAAGCACATTTTTTTTGTTAGTTTGTTTTTTATCCTAAATTGAAGGTCCAAGTGCAAGAGATCTACTTCTTTAGTCACAGAAGAGAAGTCCAGTCACAGAGCATTAATTCCTGTTGGTGTCTATTGCCAGGCTTCCAGCAGAATCTTTCTATGGCACTTACTAGATCTTTATATAATACACTTTTTTTTGTTTGTTAATTTGTTTTTTTTTCACTTCAATTAAAGGTCCAGGAACAAGAGTTCTACTTCTTTAGTCCAAGTAGTGAAGTCCAATCACACAGCACTCCTACCTCCTTTTGTCTACTGCCGAGTTTCTGGCAGAATCTTTCAAAGGTAGTCTTTAAATTTACCTTCCTTCAAGTAAAGCTACTCCCACTACTTACTAGATCTTTCTACAATAATTTAAACTACACAGCTATCAAGCCCTTTCAGTCACCTGAGATTTACACCTAGATAACTGTTTAGATATCTACTCAGTTCAGTTAACTCAAACGTACTATTTTTTTTGTTTTGTTTTTTAGTCAATTTTTTACCGTAATTTAAAGGTCCAAGTACAAGCTTTCCACTTCTTGAGTCCCAGTAGAGACGTGCAGTCACTAAGCACTCCTTCTTGCTGGCGTCTTCTGCCAAGCTTCTACCAGAATCATTCTAAGGCAGTATTTTAATTTAGCTTCCTTCTAGCTAAGCCCCTCCTCCTACTTACTAATTTTTTCTACAAGTAATTTAAACTGCACAGTTTTCAAGCAGTTTTAATCACCTGAGATTTACACCTAGATAAATCAGATGTTCAGATAAACATTCAGGTCAGTTAACTCAGACCAACACACTAATTATTTTTTTTGCTTCGTTTGTTTGTTTGTTTTTTTTTACCTTAAATTGAAGGTCCAAGTACAAGAGATCCAAAGTACTTCTTTAGTCCCAGTGGAGAAGTCCAGTCACACAGCACTTATTCCTTCTGATGTCTTCTTCCAAGCTTCCAGTAGAATCTTTCTAATGCACTCATTAAAATTTAGCTTTGTTTTTCCTAAGCCACTCCCCTACTTACTAGATCTTTATACAAGTTATTTAAACTGCACAGCTATCAAGCCATTTCAGTCACATGAGATTTACTCATAGATGGCTGTTCAGATAACCCTTCAGTTCAGTTAACTCAGGCAAACACACTCATTTTTGTTTGTTTTGTTTGTTAGTTTGTTTTTGTTACCCTAAATTAGAGGCCCAATACAAGAGTTCTACTTCTTTAGACCTAGTAGAGAAGTATTGTCACACAGTACTCCTTCTTCCTGGTGTCATCTGCCAAGTTTCAAGCAGAATCTTTCTAAAGCAGTCTTTAAATTTAGCCTCCATTTAGCTAAGCCACTCCCCTTACTTACTAGGTCTTTCTACAAGTAATATGAATGTCACTGTTATCTAGCCCTTGCAATCACCTGAGATTTACTCCTAGATAACCGTTCAAATAAACATTCAGTTCTGTTAACTCAGGCAAACACACAATTTATTTTTGTTTTGTTTGTTAGTTTGTTTTTTTTTACCCTAAATTAAAGGTCCAAGTACAAGAGTTCTACTTCTTTAGTCCGGGAAGAGAAGTCCAGTTACTCAGCACTCCATCCTCCTGGTGTCTTCTACCGAGCCTCTAACAGAATATTTCTAAGGCAGGCTTTAAATTTACCTTTCTGGTAGTTAAGGCACTCCCCCTACTCACTAGATCTTTCTACTAGTATTTTAAACTACACAGCTATCAAGCCCTTTCAGACACCTGAGAATTACACCTAGAAAACTGTTCAGATACCCATTCGGTTCAGTTAACTCAGACTAACACAATGATTTTGTTTTGTTTGTTAATTTGTTTTTTTACCCTAAATTAAAGGTCCAATTATGAGAGTTCTATTTCTTTAGTCACAGTCGAGACATGCAGTCACACAACAGTCCTTCCTGCTGGCATCTTCTGCCAAGCTTCTACCAGAATCTTTCTAAGGAAGTCTTTTAATTTAGCTTCTTTCTAGCTATGCCCCTCCTATGACTTACTAGTTCTTTCTACAAGTAATTTAAACTTCACAGCTATCAAGCCCTTTCAGTCACCTGAGATTTTCACCTACATAACTGTTCTGACAAACATTCAGTTCAGTTAACACAGACAAAAACATAATTTATTTTTTTTGTTTTGTTTGTTAGTTTGTTTTATTACCCTAAATTGAAGATCCAAGTACAAGAGATATACTTCTTTAGTCCCAGTGGTGAAGTCCTGTCACACAGCCCTCCCGTCTCCTGGTGCCTTCTGCTGGGCTTCCAGCAGAATCTTTCTAAGGCAGTCTTTTAATTTAGCTTCCTTTGGCTAAGCCACTCCCACTACTTACTAGATCTTTTTACAAGTAATTTAAACTGCACAGCTATCACGCCCTTTCAGTCACCTGAAATTTACTCATAAATGACTGTTCAGATAACCATTCAGTTCATTTAGCTCAGACAAACACTTTTATTGTTTTCTGTTTCGTCTGTTATTTTTTTAACCGTAAAATTTAAGGTTGAAGTAAAAAAGTTCTACTTCTTTAGTCCCAGTATAGAAGTCAGTCACATTGCACTCCTCCTTCCTGCTGTCATCTGCCATGTTTCTAGCAGAATCTTTCTACGGCAGTCTTTAAATTTAGCCTCCTTTTTAGCTAAGCCTCTCCATCAACTTACTTTATCTTTCTCCAAGTAATATGAACTGCACATCTATCAAGCTCTTTCAGTCACCTCAGATTTATACCTAGAAAACTGTTCTCATAAACATTCAGTTCAGTTCAGTTAGCTCAGGCAAAGATGCAATTTTTTTTTGGTAGTTTGTTTTTTAATCCTAAATTGAATTTCCAAGTACAGGAGATCTATTTCTATAGTCCCAGTAGAGAAGTCCAGTCAAATAGCACTCCTTACTTCTGGTGTCTTCTGTTGAGCCTGTAACAGAATCTTTCTAAGGCAGTTTTTAAATTTACATTCCTTCTAATTAAGCCACTTCCCCTACTTACTAGATCTTTGTACGAGTAATATGAACTGCATAACTATCAAGCCTTTTCAGTCACCTGAGATTTACCCAAAGATAACGGTTAAGATAACCATTTAGTTCAGTTAACTCAGACAATCAAACCAATTTTTTTTGTTTTGTTTGTTAGTTTATTTTTTTACCCCGAATTAATGGTCCAAGTACAAGAGTTCTACTTCTTTAGTCCCACTAGAGATGTGCAGTCACACAGCACACCTTCCTGCTGGCGTCTTCTGCCAAGCTTCTACCAGAATCTTTCTAAGGAAGTCTTTTAATGTAGCTTCTTTCTAGCTAAGCTCCTCCTCCGACTTAGTAGTTTTTTCTACAGGTAATTTAATCTGAACAGCCTGCAAGCCCTTTCAGTCACTTGAGATTTACAGCTAGATAACTGTTCAGATAAACATTCAGTTCAGTAAATTCAGACAAACAAGCACATTTTTTTAGGTTAGTTGTTTTTAACCCTAAATTGAAGGTCCAAGTACAAGAGATTTACTTCTTTAGTCCCAGAAGAGAAGTCCAGTCACAGAGCATTCATTCCTGCTGGCGTCTATTGCCAGGCTTCCAGCAGAATCTTCCTAAGGCACTTACTAGATCTTTATATAACACACTTTTTTTGTTTGTTAATTTGTTTTATTTTTGCCCCTAAATTAAAGGTCCAGGTACAAGAGTTCTACTTATTTAGTACCAGTAGTGAAGTCCAATCACTCAGCACTCCTACCTCCTTTTGTCTTCTGCCGAGTTTCTAACAGAATCTTTCAAAGGCAGTCTTTAAATTTACCTTACTTCTAGTTAAGCTGATCCCACTACTTACTAGATCTTTCTACAATAATTTAAACTACACAGCTATCAAGCCCTTTCAGTCACCTGAGATTTACACCTTTATGACTGTTCAGATATCTAAGTTCAGTTAACTCAAACACACTCGTATTTATTGTTTTGTTTGTTAGACTTTTTTTTACCCTAAATTAAAGGTCCAAGTACAAGACTTCTACTTCTTTAGTCCCAGTAGAGATGTGCAGTCACTAAGCACTCCTTCTTGCTGGCGTCTTCTGCCAAGCTTCTACCAGAATCATTCTAAGGCAGTATTTTAATTTAGCTTCCTTCTAGCTAAGCCCCTCCTCCTACTTACTAATTTTTTCTACAAGTAATTTAAACTGCACAGTTTCCAGGCAGTATTAATCACCTGAGATTTACACATACATAACTGTTCAGATAATCATTCAGGTCAGTTAACTCAGACCAACATGCTAATTATTTTTTTTGCTTTGTTTGTTTGTTTTTTTACCTTAAATTGAAGGTCCAAGTACAAGAGTTCTACTTCTTTAGTCCCAGTGGAGAAGTCCAGTCACACAGCACTTATTCCTCCTGATGTCTTCTTCCAAGCTTCCAGTAGAATCTTTGTAATGCACTCATTAAAATTTAGCTTCGTTTTGCTAAGCCACTCCCCCTACTTACTAGATCTTTATACAAGTTATTTGAACTGCACAACTATCAAGCCATTCCAGTCACCTGAGTTTTACTCATAGATAGCTGTCCAGATAAACCTTCAGTTCCGTTAACTCAGACAAACACACTAATTTTTGTTTGTTTTGTTTGTTAGTTTGTTTTTATTACCCTAAATTAGAGGTCCAATAAAAGAGTTCTACTTCTTTAGACCCAGTAGAGAAGTATTGTCACACAGTACTCCTTCTTTCTGGTGTCATCTGCCAAGTTTCAAGCAGAATCTTTCTAATGCAGTCTTTAAATTTAGCCTCCATTTAGCTAAGCCACTCCCCTTACTTACTAGGTCTTTCTACAAGTAAAATGAATGGCACAGCTATCAAGCCCTTTCAATCACCTGAGATTTACACCTAGATAACCATTCAAATAAACATTCAGTTAAGTTAACTCAGACATACGCACAATTTATTTTTGTTTTGTTTGTTAGTTTGTTTTTTTTACCCTAAATTTAAGTTCCAAGTACAAGAGTTCTACTTATTCACTCCCAGTAGAGAAGTCCAGTCACTCAGTACTCCATCCTCCTTGTGTCTTCTGCCGAGCCTTTAACAGAATATTTCTAAGGCAGGCTTTAAATTAACCTTCCTTCTAGTTAAGGCACTCCCCCTACTTACTAGATCTTTCTACTAGTATTTTAAATTACACAGCTATCAAGCCCTTTCAGTCACCTGAGGTTTACAGCTAGATAACTGTTCAGATACTCATTCAGTTCAGTTCACTCAGACAAACACACTGATTTTTTTTGTTTTGTTTGTTAGATTGTTTTTTTACCCTAAATTAAAGGTCCAGTTATGAGAGTTCTATTTCTCTAGTCACAGTAGAGACGTGCAGTCACACAACAGTCCTACCTGCTGGCATCTTCTGCCAAGCTTCTACCAGAATCTTTCTAAGGAAGTCTTTTAATTTAGCTTCTTTCTAGCTATGCCCCTCCTCCAACTTACTAGTTCTTTCTACAAGTAATTTAAACTTCACAACTATCAAGCCCTTTCAGTCACCTGTGATTTACACCTAGATAACTGTTCTGATAACTATTCAGTTCAGTTAACTCAGACAAAAACACTGTTTACTTTTTTTTTTTGTTTGTTAGTTTGTTTTTATACCCTGAATTGAAGATCCAAGTATAAGAGATCTACTTCTTTTGTCCCAGTGGAGAAGTCCTGTCGCACTGCCCTCCTGTCTCCTGGTGCCTTCTGCCAAGCTTCCAGCAGAATCTTTCTAATGCAGTCTTTTAGTTTAGCTTCCTTTGGCTAAGCCACTCCCCCTACTTACTGGATCTTTTCACAGGTAATTTAAACTGCACAGCTATCAAGCACTTTCAGTCACCTGAAATGTACTCATAAATGACTGTTCAGATAACCATTCAGATCATTTAACTCAGACAAACGCTCTTATTGTTTTCTGTTTTATTTGTATTTTTTTTAACTGTAAAATTTAAGGTCCAAGTACAAGAGTTCTACTTCTTTAGTCCCAGTAGAGATGTTCAGTTACACTGCACTCCTCCTTCCTGCTGTCACCTGCTATGTTTCTAGCAGAATTTTTCTACAGCAGTCTTTAAATTTCGACTCCTTTTAGCTATGCCAATCCATCAACTTACTTGATCTTTCTACAAGTAATATGAACTGCACATCTATCTACCTCTTTCAGTCACCTGAGATTTATACCTAGAAAACTGTTCTCATAAACATTCAGTTCAGTTAACTCAGACAAATATGCAAATTTTTTTTTGTTCATTTGTTTATTATCCCTTAATTGAAGGTCCAAGTACAGGAGATCTATTTCTATAGCCCATGTAGGGAAGTCCAGTTAAATAGCACTCCTTCCTTCTGGTGTCCTCTGTCGAGCCTGTAACAGAATCATTCTAAGGCAGATTTTAAATTTACATTCCTTCTAGTAAAGCCACTCCCCCTACTTACTAGATCTTTGTACAAGTAATATGAACTGCACAACTATCAAGCCCTTTCAGTCACCTGAGGTTTACCACAACATAACTGTTCAGATAACCATTCAGTTCAGTTAACTCAGACAATCAAACTGATTTTTTTTTGTTTTGTTTGTTAGTTTGTTTTTTTGCCCTAAATTAAAGGTCCAAGTACTAGAGTTCTAGTTCTTTAATCCCAGTAGAGACGTGAAGTCACACAGCACACCTTCCTGCTGGCGTCTTCTGCCAAGCTTCTACCAGAATCTTTCTAAGGAAGTATTTTAATGTAACATCTTTCTAGCAAAGCTCCTCCCCCGACTTAGTAGTTCTTTCTACAAGTAATTTAACGTGGACAGCTAGCAAGTCCTTTCAGTCACTTGAGATTTACAGCTAGATAACTGTTCAGATAAACATTCAGTTCAGTAAATTCAGACAAACAAGCACATTTTTTTTGTTAGTTTGTTTTTTATCTGAAATTGAAGGTCCAAGTACAAGAGATCTACTTCTTTAGTCCCAGAAGAGAAGTCCAGTCACAGAGCATTAATTCCTGCTGGTGTCTCTTGCCAGGCTTCCAGCAGAATCTTTCTAGGGCACTTACTAGATCTTTATATAATACACTTTTTTTTGATTGTTAATTTGTTTTTTTTCACCTAAATTAAAGCTCCAGGAACAAGAGTTCTACTTCTTTAGTCCGAGAAGTGAAGTCCAATCACACAGCACTCCTACCTCCCTTTGTCTACTTCCGAGTTTCTAACAGAATCTTTCAAAGGCAGTCTTTAAATTTACCTTCCTTCTAGTTAAGCTTCTCCCACTACTTACTAGAACTTTCTACAATAATTTAAACTACACAGCTATCAAGCCCTTTCAGTCACCTGAGATTTATACCTAGATAACTGCTCAGATATCTACTCAGTTCAGTTAACTCAAACGCACTATTTTTTTTTGTTTTAGTTTTTTAGTCTATTTTTCACCCTAAATTAAAGGTCCAAGTACAAGTCTTCTACTTCTTCAGTCCCAGGAGAGACGTGCAGTCACTATGCACTCCTTCTTGCTGGTGTCTTCTGCCAAGATTCTACCAGAATCATTCTCACTAAGCACTCCTTCTTGCTGGCGTCTTCTGTTAAGATTCTACCAGAATCATTCTAAGGCAGTATTTTAATTTAGCTTCCTTCAAGCTAAGCCCCTCCTCCTACTTACTAATTTTTTCTACAAGTAATTTAAACTGCACAGTTTTCAAGCAGTTTTAATCACCTGAGATTTACACCTAGATAACTGTTCAGATAAACATTCAGGTCAGTTAACTCAGACCAACACGCTAATTATTTTTTTGCTTGTTTGTTTGTTTGTTTGTTTTTTTGCCTTGAATTGAAGGTCCAAGTACAAGAGATCTCCTTCTTTAGTCCCAGTGGAGAAGGCCAGTCACACAGCATTTATTCCTCCTGATGTCTTCTTCCAAGCTCCCAGTAGAATCTTTCTAATGCACTCATTAAAATTTAGCTTAGTTTTTGTAAGCCACTCCCCCTACTTACCAGATTTTTATACAAGTTATTTAAACTGCACAGCTATCGAGCCATTTCAGTCACATGAGATTTACTCATAGATGGCTGTTCAGATAACCCTTCAGTTCAGTTAACTCAGAAAAACACACTAATTTTTGTTTGTTTTGTTTGTTAGTTTGTTTTTGTTACCGTAAATTAGAGGTCCAATACAAGAGTTCTACTTCTTTAGACCTAGTAGTGAAGTATTGTCACACAGTACTCCTTCTTTCTGGTGTCATCTGCCAAGTTTCAAGCAGAATCTTTCTAAAGCAGTCTTTAAATTTAGCCTCCATTTAGCTAAGCCACTCCCCTTACTTACTAGGTCTTTCTACAAGTAATATGAATGGCACAGCTATCAATCCCTTTCAGTCACCTGAGAATTACACCTAGATAACTGTTCAAATAAACATTCAGTTCTGTTAACTCAGGCAAACACACAATTTATTTTTGTTTCATTTGTTAGTTTGTTTTTTTTACCCTAAATTAAAGGTCCAAGTACAAGAGTTCTACTTCTTTAGTCCCAGTGAGAAGTCCAGTCACTCAGTACTCCATCCTCCTGGTGTCTTCTGCCGAGCCTCTAACAGAATATTTCTAAGGCAGGCTTTAAATTTACCTTCCTTCTAGTTAAGGCACTCCCCCTACTTACTAGATCTTTCTACTAGTATTTTAAACTACACAGCTATTAAGCCCTTTCAGTCACCTGAGATTTACACCTTGAAAACTGTTCAGATACCCATTCAGTTCAGTTAACTCAGACAACGCACTGATTTTTTTTGTTTTGTTTGTTACTTTGTTTTTTTACCCTAAATTAAAGGTCCAATTATGAGAGTTCTATTTCTTTAGTCACAGTAGAGACGTGCAGTCACACAACAGTCCTTCCTGCTGGCATCTTCTGCCAACCTTCTACCAGTATATTTCTAAGGAAGTCTTTTAATTTAGCTTCTTTCTACCTATGCCCTTCCTCCGTCTTACTAGTTCTTTCTACCAGTAATTTAAACTTCTCAGCTGTCAAGCCCTTTCAGTCACCTGAGATTTACACCTAGATAACTGTTCTGACAAACATTCAGTTCAGTTAACTCAGACAAAAACACTATTTATTTTTTTTGTTTTGTTTGTGAGTTTGTTTTTTCACCCTAAATTGAAGATCCAAGTACAAGAGATCTACTTCTTTAGTCCCAGTGGAGAAGTCATGTCACACAGCCCTCCTGTCTCCTGGTGCTTTCTGTAGAGCTTCCAGCAGAATCTTTCTTAGGCAGTCTTTTAATTTAGCTTCCTTTGGCTAAGCCACTCCCACTACTTAGTAGATCGTTTTTCAAGTAATTTAAACTACACAGCTATCAAGCCCTTTCACTCACCTGAAATTTACTCATAAAAGACTGTTCAGATAACCATTCAGTTCATTTAACTCTGACACTCTTATTCTTTTCTGTTTTGTTTGTTATTTTTTTAACCGTAAAATTTAAGCTCCATGTACAAGAGTTCTACTTCTTTAGTCCCAGTAGAGATGTTCAGTCACATTGCACTCCTTCTTCCTGCTGTCATCTGCCATGTTTCTAACTGAATCATTCTATGGCAGTCTTTAAATTTAGCCTCCTTTTAGCTAAGCCACTCCATCAACTTACTTGATCTTTCTGCAAGTAATATGAACTGCACATCTATCAACCTCTTTTAGTCACCTGAAATTTATACCTAGAAAACTGATCTCATAAACATTCAGTTCAGTTAGCTCAGACAAGCACGCACATTTTCTTATTGTTAGTTTGTTTTTTAACCCTAAATTGAAGGTCCAAGTACAGGAGATCTATTTCAATAGTCCCAGTAGAGAAGTCCAGTCAAATAGCACTCCTTCCTTCTGGTGTCTTCTGTCGAGCCTGTAACAGAATCTTTCTAAGGCAGTTTTTAAATTTACATTCCTTCTAGTTAAGCCACTCCCCCTACTTACTAGATCTTTGTACAAGTAATATGAACTGCACAACTATCAAGCCCTTTCAGTCACCTGAGATTTACCCCGAGATAACTGTTCAGATAACCATTCAGTTCAGTTAACTCAGACAATCAAACTAATTTCTTTTTGTTTTGTTTGTTAGTTAATTTTTTTACCCTAAATTAAAGGTCCAAGAACAAGAGTTCTACTTCTTTAGTCCCAGTAGAGACGTGCAGTCACCCAGCACACCTTACTGCTGGCCTCTTCTGCCAAGCTTCTACCAGAATCTTTCTAAGGAAGTCTTTTAATGTAGCTTCTTGCTAGCTAAGCTCCTCCTCCGACTTAGTAGTTCCTTCTGCAAGTAATTTAATCTGGACAGCTAGCAAGCCCTTTCAGTCACTTGAGATTTACAGCTAGATAACTGTTCAGATAAACATTCAGTTCATTAAATTCAGACAAACATTCACTTTTTTTGTTAGTTTGTTTTTTACCCTAAATTGAAGGTCCAAGTACAAGAGATCTATTTCTTTAGTCCCACAAGAGAAGTGCAGTCACAGAGCATTCATTCCTGCTGTTGTCTACTGCTAGGCTTCCAGCAGAATATTTCTAAGGTTCTAGATCTTGTATATAACACACTTTTTCTTTTGTTTGTTAATTTGTTTTTTTTCCCCCTAAATTAAAGGTCCAGGTACAAGAATTCTACTTATTTAGTCCCAGTAGTGAAGTCCAATCACACAGCACTCCTACCTCCCTTTGTCTTCTGCCGAGTTTCTAACAGAATCTTTCAAAGGCAGTCTTTAAATTTACCTTCCTTCTAGTTAAGCTACTCCCACTACTTACTATATCTTTCTACAATAATTTAAACTACACAGCTATCAAGCCCTTTCAGTCACCTGAGATTTACACCTAGATAACTGTTCAGATATCTACTCAGTTCAGTTAACTCAAACACACTAATTTTTTTGGTTTTGTTTTTTAGTCTATTTTTTACCCTAAATTAAAGGTCCAAGTACAAGACTTCTACTTCTTTAGTCCCAGTAGAGACGTGCAGTCACTACGCATTCCTTCTTGCTGGCGTCTTCTGCCAAGCTTCTACCAGAATCATTCTAAGGCAGTATTTTAATTTAGCTTCCTTCAAGCTAAGCCCCTCCTCCTACTTACTAATTTTTTCTACAAGTAATTTAAACTGCACAGTTTTCAAGCAGTTTTAATCACCTGAGATTTACACCTAGATAACTTTTCAGATAAACATTCAGGTCAGTTAACTCAGACCAACACGCTAATTATTTTTTTGCTTTATTTGTTTGATTGTTTTTTACCTTAAATTGAAGGTCCAAGTACAAGAGATCTACTTCTTTAGTCCCAGTGGAGAAGTCCAGTCACACAGCACTTATTCCTCCTGATGACTTCTGCCAAGTTATCAGAAGAATCTTTCTAACGCACTCTTTAAATTTAGCTTGGTTTTGCTAAGCCACTCCCCCTACTTACTTAGATCTTTATACAAGTTATTTAAACTGCACAGCTATCAAGCCATTTCAGTCACCTGAGATTTACTCATAGATGGCTGTTCAGATAACCCTTCAGTTCTGTTAACTCAGACAAACACACTAATTTTTGTTTGTTTTGTTTGTTAGTTTGTTTTTGTTACCCTAAATTAGAGGTCCAATACAAGAGTTCTACTTCATTAGACCCAGGAGAGAAGCATTGTCACACAGTACTCCTTCTTGCTTTTGTCTTCTGCCAAGTTTCAAGCAGAATCTTTCTAAGGCAGTCTTTAATTTTAGCCTCCATTTAGCTAAGCCACTCCCCCTACTTACTAGGTCTTTCTACGAGTAATATGAACGGCACAGCTATTAAGCCCATTCAATCACCTGAGATTTACACCTAGATAACCGTTCAAATAAACATTCAGTTCTGTTAACTCAGACAAACACGCTAATTTTTTTTGTTTTTTTTGTTAGTTTTTTTTACCCTAAATTGAAGGTCCAAGTACAAGAGATCTACTTCTTTAGTCCCAGTAGAAGTCCAGTCACTCAGTACTCCATCCTCCTTCGTGTCTTCTGCGAACCTTTAAGCAGAATATTTCTAAGGCAGTCTTTAAATTTAGCTTCCTTCAGCTAAGCCACTCCCCCTACTTACTAGATCTTTCTACACTTAATTTAAACTGCAAAGCTATCAAGACCTTTCTGTCATCAGAGATTTACGTGTAGATAACTGTTCAGATAACCATTCAGTTCAGTTAACTGAGATAAAAACACCAATTTCTTTTTGTTTTGTTTGTTAATTTGTTTTTTACCCTAAATTAAAGGTCCAGATGCAAGAGTTCTACTTCTTTAGTCCAAGTAGAAAAGTCCAGTCACACAGCACTGCTTACTCCTGTTGTCTTCTGCTGAGCTTCTTGCAAAATGTTTTTAAGGCAGTCTTTAAATTTAGCTTTCTTTTAGTTAAGCCATTCCCCCACTCACTTGATCTTTCTACAAGTATTTTAAACTGCACAGATATCAAGCCCTTTCAGTCTCCTCAGATTTACACCTAGATCATGTTCAGATAAAAATTAAGTTCAGTTAACTCAGACAAACACACTAATTCTTTTTTTTGGTTTGTTTGTTAATTTTTTAACCCTAAATTAAAGGTACAGGTACAAGAGTTCTACTTCCTTAGCCCCAGTAGAGGAGTCCAGTCACACAGCACTCCTTCCTACTGGTGTCTTCGGCCGAGCTTCTTACAGAATCTTTCTAAGGCTGTCTTTAAATTTACCTTTCTTCTAGTTAAGCTACTCCGCCTACTTAGCAGATCTTTCTACTATAATTTAAACTACACGCCTATTAAGCCCTTTCAGTCACCTGAGGTTTACACCTAGATAACTGTTCAGATAACTTTTCAGTTCAGTTAAGTCAAACACACTAATTTTATTTGTTTTGTTTGTTAGTTTGTTTTTTTACACTTAATTAAGGGTTCAACTACAAGAGATCGACTTCCTTAGTCCCAGTAGAGAAGTCCAGCCACTCAGCACTTCTTCCTCCTGGTGTCTTCTGCCTAGCTTCCAGCAGAATCTTTCTAAGGCAGTCTTTAAATTTTGCTTCCTACCAGTTATGCCACTCCACCTACTAACTAGATCTTTCTACATGTATTTTAAACTGCACAGCTATCAAGCCCTTTCAGCCAATTGAGATTTTCACATAGATAACTGTTCAGATAACCATTCAGTTCTGTTAACTCAGACTAACATGCTACTTTTTTTGTTTTGTTTTTTGATACTTTGTTTTTTTACCCTAAATTGAAGGTCCATGTTCGAGAGATCTACTTCTTTAGTCATAATAGAGAAGTTCAGTCACACAGCGTTCCTTCCTCCTGTTGTCTTTTGCTGAGCTACTAGCAGAATGTTTTTTAGGCAGTCTTTAAATTTAGCTTCCTACTGGTTAAGCCACTCCCCCTACTAACTAGACCTTTCTACAAATACTTTAAACTGCACAGTTATCAAGCCCTTTCAGTCACCTGAGATTTTCACATAGATAACTGTTCAGATAACTATTCAGTTTGGTTAACTCAGACAAACATACTAATTTTTTTTGTTTTGTTTGTTGGTTTGTTTTTTTACCCTAAATTAAGGGTTCAGCTACAAGTGATCGACTTCTTTAGTCCCAGTAGAGATGTCTAGTCGCACAGCTCTCCTTCCTCCTGGTGTCTTCTGCCAAGGTTGCAGCAGAATCTTTCTAAGGCAGTCTTCAAATTAAGCTTCCTTCAGCTAAGCCACTCCCCCTACTTACTAGATATTTCTACAAGTAATTTAAACTGGACTGCTATGAAGCCCTTTCAGTCACC
The DNA here is from genome assembly GCA_016271365.2 of Neoceratodus forsteri. Lineage (NCBI taxonomy): Eukaryota > Metazoa > Chordata > Ceratodontiformes > Ceratodontidae > Neoceratodus > Neoceratodus forsteri. The sequence continues at coordinate 985,504,228 of CM057449.1, forward strand.
TGAGATTTTCACATTGATAACTGTTCAGATCACCATTCAGTACAGTTTACTCAGACAAACATACACTTTTTTTTGTTTTGTTTGTTAGTTTTTTTTACCCTGATTTAAGGGTCCAACTACAAGAGATCGACTTCTTTAGTCACAGTAGAGACGTCCAGTCGCACAGCACTCCTTCTTCCTGGTGTCTTCTGCCAAGGTTCCAGCAGAATCTTTCTAAGGCAGTCCTTAACTTTAGCTTCCTTAAGCTAAGCCATTCCCCCTACTTACTAGATATTTCTACAAGTAATTTAAACTGGACAGCTATCAAGCCCTTTCAGTCACCTGAGAATTAAGCGTAGGTAACAGTTCAGATAATCTTTCAGTTCAGTTAAATCAGACAAACAAGCTAATTTATTTTTGTTTTTTTTTGTTAGTTGTTTTTTACCCTAAATTGAAGGTGCAAGTTCAAGAGATCTACTTCTGTAGTCCCACTAGCGAAGGCCAGTCACACAGCATTCCTTCCTCATGGTGCCTTGTGCAAAGCTTCCAGCAGAATCTTTCCAAGGCACTCTTTAAATTTAGCTTCCTTCTGCTAAGCCACACCCCCTACTTACTAGATCTTTCAACAAGTAATTTAAACTGCAAAGCTAGCAAGCCCTTTCTGTCACCAGTGATTTACGAGTAGATAACTGTTCAGATAACCATTAAGTTCAGTTAACTCAGACAAACACACTCATTTTTTTTTTTTTTGTTTTGTTTGTTACTTTTTTTTTTACCCTAAATTGATGGTCCAAGTACAGGAGTTCAACTTCTTTAGTCCTAGTAAAGAAGTCCAGTCACACAGCACTCCTTCCTTCTGGTGTTTTCTGCTGAGCTTCTAGCAGAATGTTTTTAAGGCTGTCTTTAAATTTAGATTCCTTCTAGTTCAGCCACTCCTCCTACTTAATAGATCTTTCTTCAAGTAATTTAAACTAGACACCTATCAAGCCCTTTCAGTCACCTGAGATTTACATGTAGATAACTGTTCAGATAACCTTTCAGTTCAGTTAACTGAGACAAACACAGTCAGTTTTTGTTTTGTTTTCTTTGTTAGTTTTTTACCCTAAATTAAAGGTCCAAGTACAAGAGTTCTTCTTCTTTCATCCCAGTACAGTAGACCAGTCTCACAGCACTCCTTCCTCCTGGTGTCATCTGCCAAGTTTCTAGCAGAATTTTTCTAAGGCAGTATTTAAATTAAGCCTCCTTTTTAGCTATGCCACTCCACCAACTTACTAGATCTTTCTACAAACAGTATGAATAGCTCAGCTACCAAACCCTTTCAGTCACCTCAGATTTACACCTAGATAACTGTTCAGATAACCATTCAGTTCAGTTAACTCAGACTAACACACTTATTTTTTTTGTTTTGTTTGTCAGTTTGTTTTTTTGCCCTAAGTAAAAGGTCCAAGTACAAGAGATTTACTTCTTTAATCAAAGTAGAGAAGTCCAGTCACTCAGCACTCCTTCCTCTTGTTGTCTTCTGCCGAGCTCCTAACAGAATCTGTCTAAGGCAGTCTTTAAATTTACCTTCTTTCTAGTTAAAACACTCCCCCTACTTACTAGATTTTTCTACAAGTAATTCAAACTGCACAGCTATCAAGCCCTTTCAGTCACCTTAGATTTACAACTAGATGACTGCTCAGATAACCATTCATATCAGTTAACACAGACAAACACACACTTTTTTTTGCTTTGTTTGTTAGTTTTTTTTACGCTAAATTAAAGGTCCAAGTACAAGAGTTCTACTTCTTTAGTCCCAGTAGAGATGTCCAGTCACACAGCACTCCTTCCTCCTGGTGTCCTCTGAAAAGTTTCTAGTAGAATCGTTTTAAGGCAGTCTTTAAATTTAGCCTCCTTTTAGCTAAGCCACTCCCCAACTTACTATAACTTTCTTCAAGTTATATGAACTGCACAGCTATCAAGCCCTTTCAGTCACCTGAGAGTTACACCTAGTTAACTGTTCAGATAAACATTCAGTTCAGTTAACTCAGACAACCACACACATTTTGTTTTTTGATTGTTTGTTTTTTTACCCTAAATTGAAGGTCCAAGTAAAAGAGATCTACTTCTTTAGTCCCAGAAGAAGAAGTCCAGTCACTCTGCATTCCTTCCTCCTGGTGTCATCTGCCAAGCTTCCAGGAGAATCTTTCTAAGGTAGTCTTTAAATTTAGCTTCCTTCTCCTAAGCCATTCCCCCAACCTACCAGGTTTTTATACAAGTAATTTAAACTACACAGCTATCAAGCCCATTCAGTCACCTGAAATTAACGTGCAGATGACTGTTCAGATAACCATTCACTTCAGTTAACGACTGTTCAGATAACCATTCACTACAGTTAACTCAGACAAATACACTCATTCTATTTTTTTATTACTTTGTTTTCTTTACCCTAAATTGACGGCCCAAGTACAAGAGTTCTACGTCTTTAATCCTAGTAGGGAAGTCCAGTCACACAGCAGTCCTTCTTCTGGTGTCTTCAGCTGAGCTTCTGGCAGAATGTATTTAAGGCTGTCTTAAATTTATATTCCTTCTAGTTCAGCCACTCCCCCTACTTACTAAATCTTTCTTCAAGTAATTTAAACTGGACAGCTATCGAGCCTTTTCAGTCACCTGAGAGCTACACCTAGATAACTGTTCAGATAACAATTCAGTTCAGTTAACTGAGACAAACACTCTCAGTTTTTGTTTTGTTTTCTTTGTTAGTTTTTTTCCCTAAATTTAAGGTCCAAGTACAAGAGTTCTACTTCTTTAGTACCAGTAGAGAATACAAGTCACACAGCACTCCTTCCTTCTGGTGTCATCTGCCACGTTTCTAGCAGAATCTTTCTAAGGCAGTCTTGAAATTAAGCCTCCTTTTAGCTAAGCCCCTCCACCAACTTACTAGATCTTTCTACAAGTAGTATGAATGGCTCAGCTATCAAGCCCTTTCAGTCACCTGATAATTGTTCAGATAAGCATTCAGTTCAGTTAACTCTGACAAACACGCTAATTTGTTTTTTATTTTGTTAGTTTGTTTATTTACCCTAAATTGAAGGCTCAAGGAAAAGAGATCTACTTCTATTGTCCAAATAGAGAAGTCCTGTCACAAAACATTCCTTCCTCCAGGTGTCTTCTACCAAGCTTCCAGCTGAATCTTTCTAAGGCAGTCTTTAAATTTTGCTTCCTTCTGCTAAACCACTTCCCCTACTTACTAGATCTTTATACAAGTAATTCAAACTGCACAGCTATCAAGCCCTTTCAGTCACCTGAGATTTACGTGTAGATAACTGTTCAGATAACCATTCAGTTCAGTTAACTCAAACACACTAATTTGTTTTGTTTTGTTTGTTACTTTGTTTATTTTTACCCTAAATTAAAGTTCCAACTATAAACATTCTACTTCTTTAGTCCCAGTAGAGAAGTCCTGTCACACAGCACTCCTTCCTCCTGGTGTGGTCTTCTGAGATCATACCATAATGTTTTTGAGCAGTCTTTAAATTTAGCTTCCTTCAGGTTAAGGCACTCCGCCTACACACTAGATCGTTCTACAAGTATTTTAAAATGCACAGCTTCCAAGCCCTTTCAGTCAAATGACTTTTACATATTGATAACTGTTCAAATAACCATTCAGTTCAGTTAACTCAGACAAACACACTAATTTTTATTTGTTTTGTTTGCTATTTTGTTTTTTTACCCTAAATTAAAGGTCCAACTAGAAGAGATCTACTTCTTTAGTCCCAATAGAGAAGTCCAGTCACACAGCACTCCTTCTTCCTAGTGTCTTCTGCCAAGCTTCCATAGAATCTTTCTAAGGCAGTCTTTAAATTTAGCTTCCTTCAGCTATGCCACTCCCCTTTTTTACTAGATATTTCTACAAGTAATTTAAACTATACAGCTATCAAGCCTTTTCAGTCACATGAGATTTCTGCGTAGATAACCGTTCAGATTACCATTCAGTTCAGTTAACACAGACAAACTCACTAATTTTTTTTATACTGTTTGTTAATTTATTTTTTTTACCCTAAATTAAAGGTCCAGGTACAAGAGTTTTACTTCTTTAGTCCCAGTAGAGATGTCCAGTCATGCAGCACTCTTTCCTCCTGGTGTCTTCAGCTGAGCATCTAACAGAATCTTTCTAAGGCAGTTTTAAATTTACCTTCCTTCTAGTTAAGCCACTCCCCTGCTTACTAGATATTTCTACAAGTAATTTAAACTACACAGCTATCAAGCCCTTTCAGTCATCTGAGATTTACACCTAGATAACTTGTTCAGATATCCTTTCAGTTCAGTTATCTCAAACACGCAATTTTTTTTTGTTAGTTTGTTTTTTTACCCTAAATTGAAGGTCCATGTACAAGAGATCTACTTCTATAGTCCCACTAGATAAGGCCTGTCACACATCATTCCTTCCTCCGGGTGTCTTCTGCCAAGCTTCCAGAAGAATCTTTCAAAGGCAGTCTTTAAATTTAGCTTCCTTCTGCTAAGCCACTCCCCCCATTTACTAGATCTTTCTTCAAGTAATTTAAATTAGACACCTATCAATGCCTTTTCAGTCACTTGAGATTTATGCATAAATAACTGTTCAGATAAGCATTCAGATCACTTAACTCAGAAAAACACACTGATTTTTTGTTTTGCATTATTTGTTAATTTGTTTTTTCACACTAAATTAAAGGTCCAAGTACAAGAGTTCTGCTTCATTAATCCGAGTAGAGAATTCCAGTCACACAGCTCTCCTTGTTGCTGTTGTCTTCTGCTGAGCTTCTAACAGAATCTTTCTAAGCCAGTCACTAAATTTACCTTCATTCTAATTAAGCCACTCCAACTTCTTACTAGATCATTCTACAAGTAATTTAATCTGCACTGCTATCAAGCACTTCCATTCACCTGAGATTTACACCTAGATAACCATTCAGATAACCATTAAGTTCAGTTAACTCAGAGAAACACACAATTTTTTTTGTTTTGTTTGTTAGTTTGTTTTTTTTTACCCTAAATTAAAGGTCCCAGTACAACAGTTCTACTTCTTAGTCCCAGTAGAGAAGTCCAGTCACACAGCACTTCTTCCTTCTCTTGGCTTCTGCCGAGCTTCTAACAGAATCTTTCTAAGGCAGTCCTTAAATGTACCTTCCTTCTAGTTAAGCCACTTCCCCTACTTACTAGATATTTCTACAAGTAATTTAAACCACACAGCAATCAAGCCCTTCCAGTCACCTGAGAGTTACATCTAGATAAATTGTTTAGATAACCATTCAGTTCAGTTAACTCAAACACGAAATTTTTTTTTTGTTAGTTTGTTTTTTTACCCTTAACTGAAGGTCCACGTACAAGAGATCTACTTCTTTAGTCCCACTAGAGAAGGCCAGTCACACAGCATTCCTTCCTCCTGGTATCTTCTGCCAAGCTTCCAGAAGAATCTTTTTAAGGCTGTCTTTAAAATTAGCTTCCTTCTGCTAAGCCACCCCCCTACTCACTAGATTTTTATACTAGTAAATTTAACTGCATAGCTATCCAGCATTTTCAGTCATTTGAGATTTACACGTAGATCACTGTTCAAATGACCATTCAGTTCAGTTAACCTCGACAAACACACTTATTTTTTTTGTTTTGTTTGTTATTTTGTTTTTTTTTACCCTAAATTAAAGGTCCAAGTACAACAGTTCTACTTCTTTAGTCTCAGTAAAGAAGTCCAGTCACACAGCACTCCTTCTTCCTGGTATCTTCTGCCAAGCTTCCAGCAGAATCTTTCTAATGCAGTCTTTAAATTTAGCTTCCCTCAGGTAAGCCACTCCACCTAGTTACTAGATCTTTCTACAAGTAATTTAAACTGCAAAGCTATCAAGCCCTTACTGTCACATGAGATTTACATGTAGATAACTGTTCAGATATCCATTCACTACAGGTAACTCAGAGAAACACTCCGATTTTTTTTCTTTTGTTTTATAATTTTTTTACCCTAAATTAAATGTCCAGGTGCAAGAGTTCTTTAGTCCTAGTAGAGAAGTCCCATCACACAGCACTCCTTCCTTCTGCTGTCTGCTACTGAGCTTCTATCAGAATCTTTCTAGGGCAGTTTTTAAATTTACCTTCCTTCTAGTTAAGTAACTCCCCCTACTTTCTTGATTTTTCGACAAGTAATTTAAACTGCACAGCTATAAAGCTGTATCAGTCTCCTAAGATTTAAACTGAGATAAATGTTCTGATAACAATTCAGTTCAGTTAAGTCTGACAAACACACTGAATTTTTTTTGTTTAGTTTGTTAGTTTGTGTTTTTACCCTAAATAAAAGGTCCAAGTAGTTGAGATTTACTTCTTTAGCTGCAGTAGAGAAGTCCAGTCACACAGCAATCCATCCTCCTGGTGTCTTCTGCCAGACTTCCAGCAGAATCTTTCCAAGGCAGTCTTTAAATTTAGCTTCCTTCAGCTAAGCCACTCCACCTACTTAGTAGATCTTTCGTCAAGTAATTTAAACTGCACAGCCATCAAACTCTTTCAGTCACCTGAGATTTTCGCGTAGATAACTGTTCAGATAACCATTCAGTTCAATTAACTCCGACAGACACACTAATTTTTGTTTTGTTTGTTTGTTGGTTTGTTTTATTTTACCCTAAATTAAAGGTCCAAGTACAAGAGTTCTACACCTTTAATCAAAGTAGAGAAGTCCAGTAACTCGGCACTCCTTCCTCCTGTTTTCTTCTGCCGAGCTCCTAACAGAATCTATCTAAGGCAATCATTAAATTTACAATCTTTCTTGTTAAGCCACTCCCCCTACTTACTAGATCTTTCAACAAGTAATTTAAACTGGACAGCTATCAAGCCCTTTCAGTCACCTCAGATTTACACTTAGATGACTTTTCAAATAACCATTCAGTTCAGTTAACTCAGACAAACACTCAAAAGTTTTTTGTTTTGTTTTTTTAGTTTGTATTTTTTACCCTAAATTAATGGTCGAAGTACAAGAGTTCTACTTCATTAGTCCCAGTAGAGAAGTCCAGTGACACAGCACTCCTTCCTCCTGGTGTCTTCTGCTGAGCCTCTAGCAGAATGTTTATAAGGCAGTCTTTAAATTTAGCTTCCTTCAGCTAAGCCTCTCCCCCTACTTAGTAGATCTTTCTACAAGTAATTTAAACTGCACTGCCATCTAACCCTTTCAGTCACCTGAGATTTTAATGTAGATAAGTGTTCAAAGTACCATTCAGTTCAGTTAACTCAGACAAACACACTAATTATTTGTTTTGTTTTGTTTGTTGGTTTGTTTCATTTTACCCTAAAATAAAGATTCAAGTACAAGAGTTCTACACCTTTAATCAAAGTAGAGCAGTCCAGTCACTCAGCACTCTTTTCTCCTGATTTCTTCTGCCGAGCTCCTAACAGAATCTGTCTAAGGCGATCATTAAATTTACATTCCTTCTAGTTAAGCCACTCCCCCTACTTACTAGATCTTTCAACATGTAATTTAAACCGGACAGTATAAAAGCCCTTTCATTCACCTCAGATTTACATGAAGATGACTGTTCAAATCACCATTCAGTTCAGTTAACTCAAATAAACACATTATTTTTTTTTGTTTTGTTTGTTAGTTTGTATTTTTTACCCTAAATTAAAGGTTCAAGTACAAGAGTTCTACTTCTTTAGTCCCACTAGAGAAGTCCAGACACACAGCACTCGCTCCTCCTGGTGTCTTCTGCCGAGCCTCTAGCAGAGTGTTTTTAAGACAGTCTTTAAATTTAGTTTCTTTCTAGCTAAGCCAATCCCCTGACTTACTAGAGCTTTCTACAACTATTTTAAACTGCATAGTTATCAAGCCCTTTCAGTCACCTGATATTTACACCTAGACAACTGTTCAGATAACCATTCAGATCAGTTAACTCTGACAAACACACTTATTTTTTTTTGTTTTGTCATTTAGTTTGTTTTTTAACCCTAAATTAAAGGTTCATCTGCAAGAGATCAACTTCTTTAGTCCCTGTACAGAAGTCCAGTCACTCAGAACTCCTTCCTTCTGTTGTCTAGTGCCAAGTTTATAACAGAATCTTTTTAAGGCAGTCTTTCAATTCTCCATCCTTATAGTTAAAACACTCCTTCTTACTAGATTTTTCTACAGGTAATTTAAACTGCACAGCTATCAAGACCTTTCAGTCACCAGAGATTTACTCATAGATTACAGTTCAGATGACTGTTCAGTTTAGTTATCTCTGACAATCACACTATTTTTTTGTTTTGTTTGTTAATTTGTTTTATTTTCCTTAAATTATAGGTCCAAGTACAAGAGTTCTACTTCTTTCATCCCTGAGAAGGTGTCCAGTCACACAGCACTCCTTCTTACTGATGTCTTCTGCCAAGCATTTAGCAGAATCTTTCTAAGGCAGTCCTTAAATTTTGCTTCCTTCTGCTAAGCCATGCCCCCTACTCACTAGATTTTTATACAAGTCATTTTAAACTGCACAGCTATCAAACCCTTTCAGTCACCTGAGATTTTCTCATAGATGACTGTTCAGATAACCATTCAGTTCAGTTAACACAGACAAACACCCAATTTTTTTTTTGCTTTGTTTGTTAGTTTGTTTTTCTTTACCCTAAATTAAAGGTCCTAGTACAAGAGTTCTCTACTTTAGTCCAGGTAGAGATGTCCAGTCCTTACAGCACTCCTTCCTCCTGGTGTCATCTGCCAAGTTTCTAGTAGAATAGTACTAAGGCAGTCTTTAAATGTAGCCTCCTTTTAGCTAAGCCTCTCACCCAACTTAGTAAATCTTTCTACAAGTAATTTGAACTTCACAGCTATCAAGCCCTTTCAGTCATTTGAGATTTACACCTAGATAACTGTTCAGATAAACATTCAGTTCAGTTAACTCAGAGAAACACGCTCATTTTTTTGATAGTTTGTTTTTTTACTCTAAATTGAAGGTACAAGTAAAAGAGATCTACTTCTTTTGTCCCAGAAGAGAAGATCAGTCTCATAGCATTCCTCTCTCCTCGTGTCATCTGTCTAGGTTCCAGGAGAATCTTTCAAAGACAGTCTTTAAATTTAGCCTCCTTCTCCTAAGCCATTGCCCCAACTTACTAGGTTTTTATACAAGTTATTTAAACTACACAGCTATCAAGCCCATTCAGTCTCCTGAGATTTACATGCAGATTACTGTTCAGATAACCATTCACTTCAGTTGACGACTGTTCAGATAACCACTCACTTCAGTTAACTCCAACAAACACACTCATTTTGTTTTGTTTTGTTTGTTACTTTGTTTCTTTTTTCCCTAAATTGATGGTCCAGGTACAAGAGTTCTACTTCTTTAGTCCTAGTAGAGAAGTCCAGTCACACAGCACTCCTTCCTTCTGGTGTCTTCTGCTGAACATCTAGCAGAATGTTTTTAAGGCAGTCTTTAAATTTAGATTCCTTCTAGTTCAGCCTTTCCCCCTACTGGCTAGATCTTTCTTCAAGTAATTTAATTTGGCTGCTATCAAGCCCTTTTACTCACCTGAGATTTACATGTAGATAACTGTTCAGATAACCATTCAGTTCAGTTAACTGTGACAAACCCACTCAGTTTTTGTTTTGTTTTCTTTGTTAGTTTTTTTTAACCCTAAAATTTAAGGTCCAAGTACAATAGTTCTACTTCTTGAGTCCCAGTAGAGAAGACCAGTCACACTGAACTCCTTCCTCCTGGTATCATCTGCCAAGTTTCTAGCAGAATCTTTCTAAGGTAGTCTTTAAAATAAGCCTCCTTTTTGCTAAGCCACTACACCAACTTACTAGATCTTTCTACAAGTAGTATGAATTTCTTAGCTATCAAGCCCTTTCAGTCACTTGAGATTTGCACCTAGATAACTTTTCAGATAAGTATTCAGTTCAGTTAACTCAGACAAACACGCTAATTTCTTTTTTTTTGTTAGTTTGTTTTTTTACCCTAAATTGAAAGTCCAAGTACAAGAGTTCTACTTCTATTGTCCAAATAGAGAAGTCCTGTCACAAAACATTCCTTCCTCCTGGTGTCTTCTGCCAAGCATCCAGCAGAATCTTTCTAATGCAGTCTTTAAATTTTTCTTCCTTTTGCTAAGCCAATTCCCCTACTTACTAGATCTATATACAAGTAACTTAAACTGCACAGCAATGACGCACTTTCAGTCACCTGAGATTTACGTGTAGATAACTGTTCAGATAACCATTCAGTTCAGTTAACTCAAACACACTAATTTTTTTTGTTTTGTTTGTTACTTTGTTGAATTTTACCCGAACTTAAAGGCCCAACTACAAACATTCTACTTCTTTTGTCCCAGTAGAGAAGTCCAGTCACACAGCACTCCTTCCTCCTGGTGTCGTCTTCTGAGCTCATACCATAATGTTTTTAAGCAGTCTTTAATTTTAGCTTCCTTCAGGATAAGGCACTCCACCTACACACTAGATCTTTCTACAAGTATTTTAAACTGCTCAGCTTTCAAGCCCTTTCAGTCAAATGAGATTTACATATAGATAACTGTTCAGATAACCATTCAGTTCAGTTCACTCAGACAATCACACAATTTTTTTTTATTTTGTTTGCTAGTCTGTTTTTTTACCCTAATTTAAAGGTCCAACTAGAAGAGATATACTTCTTTAGTCCCAGTAGAGAAGTCCAGTCACACAGCACTCCTTCTTCCTGGTGTCTTCTGCCAAGCTTCCAGCAGAATCTTTCTGAAGCAGTCTTTAAATTTAGCTTCCTTCAGCTAAGCCACTCCTCATTTTACTAGATCTTTCTACAAGTAATTTAAACTGGACAGCTATCAAGCCCTTTCAGTCATGTGCGATTTCCACATAGATAACTGTTCATATAACCTTTCAGTTCAGTTAACTCTGACAAACTCACTATTTATTTTTGTGTTGTTTGTTAATTTTTTTACCATAAATTAAAGGTCCAGGTACAAGAGTTTTACTTCTTTAGTCCCAGTAGAGAAGTCCGGTCATGCAGCACTACCTCCTCCTGGTGTCTTCTGCCGAGCCTGTAATAGAATCTTTCTAAGGCAGTTTTAAATTTACCTTCCTTCTAGTTATGCCATTCCCCTGCTTACTAGATATTTCTACAACTAATTTAAACTACACAGCTATCAAGCCCTTCCAGTCACCTGAGATTTACACCTAGATAACTAGTTCAGATATCCATTCAGTTCAGTTAACTCAAAGAAGCAATTTTTTCTTTGTTAGTTTGTTTTTTTACCCTAAACTGAAGGTTCCCATATAAGAGATCTACTTCTTTAGTCCCACTAGAGAAGGCCAGTCACACAGCTTTCCTTCCTCCAGGTATCTTCTGCCAAGCTTCCAGAAGAATGTTTCTTAGGCTGTCTTTAAATTTAGCTTCCTTCTGCTAAGCCACTCCCCCTACATACTATATTTTTATACTAGTAATTTAAATTGTATAGCTATCTAGCCCTCTCAGTCACCTGAGATTTACACGCAGATCACTGTTCAAATAAACATTCAGTTAAGTTAACTCAGACAATCACACTTATTTTTTTTGTTTTGTTTGTTAGTTTTTTTTTTACCCTTAATTAAAGGTCCTAGTACAAGAGTTCTACTTTTTTAGTCTCAGTAGAGAAGTCCAGTCACACAGCGCTCCTTCCTCCTGGTATCTTCTGCCAAGCTTCCAGCACACTCTTTCTAATGCAGTCTTTAAATTTAGCATCCTTCATCTAAGCCACTCCCCTTATTTACTAGATCTTTCTTCAAGTAATTTAAACTGGACAGCTATAAATGCCCTTTCAGTCACCTGAGATTTACGTGTATATAACTGTTGAGATAACTATTCAGTTCACTTAACTGAGAGAAATACACCAGTTTTTTGTTTTGCATTGTTTGTTAGTTTTTTTACCCTAAATTAAAGGTCCAAGTGCAAGAGTTCTACTTCTTTAATCCCTGTAGAGAAGTCTTGTCACACAGCACTCCTTCTTCCTGTTGTCTTCTTCCGAGCTTCTAGCTGAATATTTCTAAGCCAGTCATTAAATGTACCTTCCTTCCAGTTAAGCCACTCCAACTACTTACTAGATCTTTCTACAAGTAATTCAATCTGCACAGCTATCAAGCACTTTCAGTCACCTGAGAGTTACACCTAGATAACTGTTCAGATAAAGATTCAGTTCAGTTAACTCAAACACTCACATTTTGTTTTTTTTTGATAGTTTGTGTTTTTACCATAAATTGAAGGTCCAAGTAAAAGAGATCTACTTCTTTTGTCAGAGAAGAGAAGTCCAGTCACTCCGCTTTCCTTCCTCCTGGTGTCATCTACCAAGCTTCCAGGAGAATCTTTCTAAGGCTGTCTTTAAATTTAGCTTCCTTCTCCTAAGCCATTCCCCCAACTAACTAGGTTTTTTATACAAGTAATTTAAACTACACAGCAATCAAGCCCGTTCAGTCACCAGAAGTTTACATGCAGATGAATGTTCAGATAACTATTCACTTCAGTTAACGACTGTTCAGATAACCATTCACTTCAGTTAACTCAGTCAAACACACTCATTTTTTTTGTTTTGTTTATTACTTTGTTTTCTTTACCCTAAATTGACGGTCCAAGTACAAGAGTTCTACGTCTTTAATCCTAGTAGGGAAGTCCAGTCACACAGCACTCCTTCTTCTGGTGTCTTCTGCTGAGCTTCTAGCAGAATGTTTTTAAGGCTGTCTTTAAATTTAGATTCCTTCTAGTCCAGCCACTCTCCCTACTTACTAGATCTTTCTTCAAGTAATTTAAACTGGACAGCTATCAATCCTTTTCAGTCACCTGAGATTTACACCTAGATAACTGTTCAGATAACCATTCAGTTCAGTTAACTGAGACAAACACACTCAGTTTTTGTTTAGTTTTCTTTGTTAGCTTGTTTTCCCTAAATTTAAGGTCCAAGTACAAAGAGTTCTACTACTTTAGTACCAGTAGAGAAGACCAGTCACACAGCACTCCTTCCTTCTGGTGTCATCTGCCAAGTTTCTAGCAGAATCTTTCTAAGGCAGTCTTGAAGTTAAGCCTTCTTTTAGCTAAGCTCCTCCACCAACTTACTAGATCTTTCTACAAGTAGTATGAATGGCTCAGCTTTCAAGCCCTTTCAGTCACCTGAGATTTACACCTAGATAACTGTTTAGATTAGCATTCAGTTCAGTTAACTCAGACAAACATGCTAATTTGTTTTTTTTGTTAGTTTATTTATTTACCCTAAATTGAAGGTCCAAGTAAAAGAGATCTACTTCAGTTGTCCAAGTAGAGAAGTCCTGCCACAAAACATTCCTTCCTCCAGGTGTCTTCTGCCAGGCTTCCAGCTAAACCTTTCTAAGGCAGTCTTTAAATTTTGCTTCCTTCTGCTAAACCAATTCCCCTACTTACTAGATCTTTTTACAAGTAATTTAAACTGCACAGCTATCAATCCCTTTCAGTCACCTGAGATGTACGTGTAGATAACTGTTCAGATAACCATTCAGTTCAGTTAACTCAAACACACTAATTTGTTTTGTTTTGTTTGTTACTTTGTTTATTTTTCTCCTAAATTAAAGGTCCAACTACAAACATTCTGCTTCTTTAGTCCCAGTAGAGAAGTCTAGTCACACAGCACTCCTTCCTCCCGGTGTGGTCTTCTGAGCTCATACCATAATGTTTTTAAGCAGTCTTTAAATTTTGCTTCCTTCAGGTTAAGGCACTCCACTTACTCACTAGATCTTTCTACAAGTATTTTAAAATGCACAGCTTTCAAGCCCTTTCAGTCAAATGACATTTACATATAGATAACTGTTCAAATAACCATTCAGTTCAGTTAACTCAGACAAACACACTATTTTTTTTGTTTTGTTTGCTAGTTTGTTTTTTTACCCTAAATTAAAGGTCCAACTAGAAGAGATCTACTTTTCCAGTCCCAGTAGAGAAGTCCAGTCACACAGCACTCCTTCTTCCTAGTGTCTTTTGCCAAGCTTCCAGCAGAATCTTTCTAAGGCAGTCTTTAAATTTAGCTTCCTTCAGCTATGCCACTCCATTTTTTGTTAGCTCTTTCTACAAGTAATTTAAACTATACAGCTATCAAGCCTTTTCAGTCATATGAGATATCTGCGTAGATAACTGTTCAGATAACCATTCAGTTCAGTTTACACAAACACACTAATTTTTTTTTGTGATGTTTGTTAATTTGCTTTTATTACCCTAAATTAAAGGTCCAGGTACAAGAGTTTTACTTCTTTAGTCCCAGTAGAGATGTCTAGTCATGCAGCACTCCTTTCTCCTGGTGTATTCTGCTGTGCATTTAACAGAAGCTTTCTAAGGCAGTTTTAAATTTGACTTCCTTTTAGTTAAGCCACTCCCCTGCTTACTAGATATTTCTACAAGTAATTTAAACTGCACGGCTATCAAGCCCTTTCCGTCACCTGAGATTTACACCTAGATAACTTGTTCAGATATCCTTTCAGTTCAGTTATTTCAAACATGCAATTTTTTTTTATTAGTTTGTTTTTTACCCTAAATTGAAGGTCCATGTACAAGAGATCTTCTTCTGTAGTCCCATTAGATAAGGCCTGTCACACAGCATTCTTTCCTCCCGGTGTCTTCTGCCAAGCTTCCAGAGGAATCTTTCAAAGGCAGTCTTTAAATTTAGCTTCCTTCAGCTAAGCCACTCCCCCCATTTACTAGATCTTTCTTCAAGTAATTTAAATTGGACACCTATCAAAGCCCTTTCAGTCACCTGAGATTTATGCGTATATAACTGTTCAGATAAGCATTCAGTTCAGTTAACTCTAAAAAACAAACTGATTTTTTGTTTTGCATTGATTGTTAATTTGTTTTTTCACCCAAAATTAAGGTCCAAGTACAAGAGTTCTGCTTCATTAATCCCAGTATAGAAGTCCAGTCACACAGCTCTCCTTCTTGCCGTTGTCTTCTGCTGAGCTTCTAACAGAATCTTTCTAAGCCAGTCATTAAATTTACCTTCCTTCTATTTAAGCCACTCCAGCTTCTTACTAGATCTTTCTACAAGTAATTTAATCTGCACTGCTAGCAAGCACTTCCATTCACCTAGATTTACATCTTCATAACTGTTCAGATAACCATTAAGTTCAGTTAACTTAGAGAAACACACAATTTTTTTCGTTTTGTTTGTTTGTTTGCTTTTTTACCCTAAATTAACGGTCCAAGTACAAGACTTCTACTTTTTTAGTCCCAGTAGAGAAGTACAGTCCCACAGCACTCCTTGCTTCTGTTGGCTTCTGGCGAGCTTCTAACAGAATCTTTCTAAGGCAGTCCTTAAATGTACCTTCCATCTAGTTAAGCCACTTCCCCTACTTACTAGATATTTCTACAAGTTATTTAAAATACACAGCAATCAAGCCCTTTCAGTCACCTGAGAGTTACACCTAGATAACACCTGTTAGTTTGTTTTTTTACCCTTAACTGAAGGTCCACGCACAAGAGATCTGTTTCTTTAGTCCCACTAGAGAAGGCCAGTCACACAGCATTCCTTCCTCCTGGTATCTTCTGCCAAGCTTCCAGAAGAATCTTTTTAAGTCTGTCTTTAAAATTAGCTTCCTTCTGCTAAGCCACTCCCCCTACTCACTAGATTTTTATACTAGTAATTTAAACTGCACAGCTATCCAGCATTTTCAGTCACCTGAGATTTACACGTAGATCACTGTTCAAATAACCATTCAGTTCAGTTAACCTCGACAAACACACTTATTTTTTTTTTCTTTTGTTTGTTAGCTTGTTTTCTTTACCCTAAATTAAAGGTCCAAGTACAAGAGTTCTACATCTTTAGTCTCAGTAGAAAAGTCCAGCCACACAGCACTCTTTTCTCCTGGTATCTTCTGCCAAGCCTCCAGCAGAATATTTCTAATGCAGTCTTTAAATTTAGCTTCCTTCAGCTAAGCCACTCCACCTACTTACTAGATCTTTCTTCAAGTAATTTAATCTGCAAAGCTATCAAGCCCTTACTGTCACATGAGATTGATGTGTAGATAACTGTTCAGATATCCATTCAGTACAGGTAACTCAGAAAATACTCCGTAATTTTTTTTCTTTTGTTTGATAATTTTTTTTTACCCTAAATTAAATGTCCAGGTGCAAGAGTTCTTAAGTCCTAGTAGAAAAGTACCGTCACACAGCACTCCTTCCTTCTGCTGTCTGCTGCTGAGCTTCTATCAGAATCTTTCCAGGACAGTTTTTGAATTTCCTTTCCTTCTAGTTAAGCCACTCCCCCTACTTACTAGATTTTTCTACAAGTAATTTAAACTGCACAGCTATAAAGCTGTATCAGTCTCCTAAGATTTACACCGAGATAAATGTTCAGATAACAATTCAGTTCACTTAACTCTGTCAAACAGACTGAATTATTTTTGTTTAGTTTGTTAGTTTGCTTTTTTACCCTAAATAAAAGGTCCAAGTACATGAGATTTACTTCCTTAGCTGCAGTAGAGAAGTCCAGTCACACAGCAATCCTTCCTCCTGGTGTCTTCTACCAAACTTCCAGCAGAATCTTTCTAAGGCAGTCTTTAAATTTAGCTTCCTTCAGCTAAGCCACTCCCCCTACTTAGTAGATCTTTCTACAAGTAATTTAAACTGCACAGCCATCAAACCCTTTCAGTCACCTGAGATTCTCACGTATATAACTGTTCAGATAACCATTCAGTTCAGTTAACTCAGACAAACACACTAATTTTTTGTTTTGTTTTGTTTGTTGGTTTGTTTTACTTTACCCTAAATTAAAGGTCCAAGTACAAGAGTTCTACACCTTTAATCAATGTAGAGAAGTCCAGTCAAAAGGCACTCTTTCATCCTGTTTTCTTCTGCCAAGCTCCCAAAAGAATCTAAGGCGATCATTAAATTTACATTCCTTCTAGTTAAGCCACTCCCCCTACTTACTAGATCTTTCAACAAGTAATTTAAACTAGGCAGCTATCAAGCCCTTTCAGTCACCTCAGATTTACACAAAGATGACTATTCAACTAACCATTCAGTTCAGTTAACTCAAACAAACACACTATTTTTTTTCTTTTGCTGGTTAGTTTGTTTTTTTTACCCTAAATTAAAGGTCCAAGTACAAGAGTTCTACTTCATTAGTCCCAGTAGAGAAGTCCAGTCACACAGCACTCCTTCCTCCTGGTGTCTTCTGCTGGGCCTCTAGCAGAATGTTTTTGAGGCAGTCTTTAAATTTAGCTTCCTTCAGCTAAGCCACTCCTCCTACTTAGTAGATCTTTCTACAAGTAATTTAAACTGCACAGCAATCAAGCCCTTTCAGTCACCTGAGATTTTCATGTAGATAACTGTTCAGATTACCATTCAGTTCAATTAACTCAGACAAACACACAAATTTTTTGTTTTGTTTTGTTTGTTGGTTTGTTTCATTTTTCCCTGAATTAAAGGTTCAAGTAGAAGAGTTCTACACCTTTAATCAAAGTAGAGAAGTCCAGTCACTCATCATTCCTTCCTCCTGTTTTCTTCTGCCAAGCTCCTAACAGAATCTGTCTAAGGCGATCATTAAATTTACATTCCTCCTAGTTAAGCCACTCTCCTCCTACTTACTAGATCTTTCTACAAGTAATTTAAACTGGACAGCTATCAAGCCCTTTCAGTCACCTCAGATTTACACGAAGATGACTATTAAAATAACCATTCAGTTCAGTTAACTCAAACAAACACACTATTTTTTTTTGTTTTGTTTGTTAGTTTGTATTTTTTACCCTAAATTAAAGGTCCAAGTACAAGACTTCTACTTTTTTAGTCCCAGTAGAGAAGTCCAGTGACACAGCACTCCTTCCTTCTGTTGGCTTCTGCCGAGCTTCTAACAGAATCTTTCTAAGGCAGTTCTTAATTGTGCCTTCCTTCTAGTTAACCCACTTCACCTACTTATTAGATATTTCTACAAGTAATTTAAATTACACAGCAATCAAGCCCTTTCAGTCACCTGAGAGTTACACCTAGATAAGTTGTTCAGTTAACCATTCAGTTCAGTTATCTCAAACATGCAAATTTTTTTTTTGTTTTTTTGTTAGTTTTTTGCCCTTAACTGAAGGTCTACATACAAGAGATCTACTTCTTTAGTCCCACTAGAGAAGGCCAGTTACACAGCATTCCTTCCTCCTGGTATCTTCTGCCAAGCTTCCTGAAGAATCTTTTTAAGGCTGTCTTTAAAATTAGCTTCCTTCTGCTAAGCCACTCCCCCTACTCAATATATTTTTATACTAGTAGTTTAAACTACATAGCTATCCAGCATTTTCAGTCACCTGAGATTTACACGTAGATCACTGTTCAAATAACCATTCAGTTCAGTTAACTCCGACAAACACACTTATTGTTTTTCTTTTGTTTGTTAGATTGTGTTTTTTTACCCTAAATTAAAGGTCCAAGTTCAAGAGTTCTACTTCTTTAGTCTCAGTAGAAAAGTCCAGCCACACAGCACTCTTTCCTCCTGGTAACTTCTGCCAAGCTTCCAGCAGAATATTTCTAATGCAGTATTTAAATTTAGCTTCCTTCAGCTAAGCCACTCCAACTACTTACTAGATCTTTCTACAAGTAATTTAATCTGCAAAGCTATCAAGCCCTTACTGTCACATGAGATTGATGTGTAGATAACTGTTCAGATATCCATTCACTACAGGTAACTCAGAGAAACACTCCATTTTTTTTCTTTTGTTTGATAATTTTTTTTTACCCTAAATTAAATGTCCAGGTGCAAGAGTTCTTAAGTCCTAGTAGAGAAGTACCGTCACACAGCACTCCTTCCTTCTGCTGTCTGCTGCTGAGCTTCTATCAGAATCTTTCCAGGACAGTTTTTGAATTTACTTTCCTTCTAGTTAAGCCACTCCCCCTACTTACTAGATTTTTCTACAAGTAATTTAAACTGCACAGCTATAAAGCTGTATCAGTCTCCTAAGATTTACACCAAGATAAATGTTCAGATAACAATTCAGTTCACTTAACTCTGTCAAACAGACTGAATTATTTTTTGTTTAGTTTGTTAGATTGCTTTTTTACCCTAAATAAAAGGTCCAAGTACATGAGATTTACTTCTTTTGCTGCAGTAGAGAAGTCCAGTCACACAGCAATCCTTCCTCCTGGTGTCTTCTACCAAACTTCCAGCAGAATCTTTCTAAGGCAGTTTTTAAATTTAGCTTCATTCAGCTAAGCCACTCCCCCTACTTAGTAGATCTTTCTACAAGTAATTTATACTGCACAGCCATCAAACCCTTTCAGTCACCTGAGATTCTCACGTATATAACTGTTCAGATAACCATTCAGTTCAGTTAACTCAGACAAACACACTAATGTTTTGTTTTGTTTGTTGGTTTGTTTTACTTTACCCTAAATTAAAGCTCCAAGTACAAGAGTTCTACACCTTTAATCAATGTAGAGAAGTCCAGTCACAAGGCACTCTTTCATCCTGTTTTCTTCTGCCAAGCTCCCAAAAGAATCTATCTAAGGCGATCATTAAATTTACATTCCTTCTAGTTAAGCCACTCCCCCTACTACTTACTAGATCTTTCAACAAGTAATTTAAACTAGGCAGCTATCAAGCCCTTTCAGTCACCTCAGATTTACACAAAGATGACTATTCAACTAACCATTCAGTTCAGTTAACTCAAACAAACACACTATTTTTTTCTTTTGTTTGTTAGTTTGTTTTTTTTACCCTAAATTAAAGGTCCAAGTACAAGAGTTCTACTTCATTAGTCCCAGTAGAGAAGTCCAGTCACACAGCACTCCTTCCTCCTGGTGTCTTCTGCCGAGCCTCTAGCAGAATGTTTTGAGCAGTCTTTAAGATAGCTTCCTTCAGCTAAACCCTCCTCCTACTTAGTAGATCTTTCTACAAGTAATTTAAACTGCACAGCAATCAAGCCCTTTCAGTCACCTGAGATTTTCATCTAGATAACTGTTCAGTTTACCATTCAGTTCAATTAACTCAGACAAACACACAAATTTTTTGTTTTGTTTTGTTTGTTGGTTTGTTTCATTTTACCCTGAATTAAAGGTTCAAGTAGAAGAGTTCTACACCTTTAATCAAAGTAGACAAGTCCAGTCACTCATCACTCCTTCCTCCTGTTTTCTTCTGCCAAGCTCCTAACAGAATCTGTCTAAGGTGATCATTAAATTTATATTCCTCCTAGTTAAGCCACTCCCCCTAATTACTAGATCTTTCTACAAGTAATTTAAACTGGACAGCTATCAAGCCCTTTCAGTCACCTCAGATTTTCACGAAGATGACTATTAAAATAACCATTCAGTTCAGTTAACTCAAACACACTATTTTTTTTTTGTTTTGTTTGTTAGTTTGTATTTTTTACCCTAAATTAAAGGTCCAAGTACAAGACTTCTACTTTTTTAGTCCCAGTAGAGAAGTCCAGTGACACAGCACTCCTTCCTTCTGTTGGCTTCTGCCGAGCTTCTAACAGAATCTTTCTAAGGCAGTTCTTAATTGTACCTTCCTTCTAGTTAAGCCACTTCACCTACTTATTAGATATTTCTACAAGTAATTTAAACTTCACAGCAATCAAGCCCTTTCAGTCACCTGAGAGTTACACCTAGATAAGTTGTTCAGTTAACCATTCAGTTCAGATATCTCAAACATGCAAATTTTTTTTGGTTTTTTTGTTAGTTTGTTTGCCCTTAACTTAAGGTCTACATAGAAGAGATCTACTTCTTTAGTGCCAGTAGAGAAGGCCAGTCACACAGCATTCCTTCCTCCTGGTATCTTCTTCCAAGCTTCCAGAATAATCTTTTTAAGGCTGTCTTTAAAATTAGCTTCCTTCTGCTAAGCCACTCCCCCTACTCACTACATTTTTATACTAGTAGTTTAAACTGCATAGCAATCTAGCATTTTCAGTCACCTGAGATTTACACGTAGATCACTGTTCAAATAACCATTCAGTTCAGTTAACTCCGACAAACACACTTATTTTTTTTCTTTTGTTTGTTAGATTGTGTTTTTTACCCTAAATTAAAGGTCCAAGTACAAGAGTTCTACTTCTTTAGTCTCAGTAGAAAAGTCCAGCCACACAGCACTCCTTCCTCCTAGTATCTTCTGCCAAGCTTCCAGCAGAATATTTCTAATGCAGTCTTTAAATTTAGCTTCCTTCAGCTAAGCCACTCCACCTACTTACTAGATCTTTCTACAAGTAATTTAATCTGCAAAGCTATCAAGCCCTTACTGTCACATGATATTATGTGTAGATAACTGTTCAGATATCCATTCACTACAGGTAACTCAGAGAAAACTCGATTTTTTTCTTTTGTTTGATAATTTTTACCCTAAATTAAATGTCCAGGTGCAAGAGTTCTTAAGTCCTAGTAGAGAAGAACCGTCACACAGCACTCCTTCCTTCTGTCTGTCTGCTGAGCTTCATCAGAATCTTTCCAGGACAGTTTTGAATTTATTTCCTTCTAGTTGCACCTCCCCTACTTACTAGATTTTTCTAAAAGTAATTTAAACTGCACAGCTATAAAGCTGTATCAGTCTCCTAAGATTTACACCAAGATAAATGTTCAGATAACAATTCAGTTCACTTAACTCTGTCAAACAGACTGAATTATTTTTGTTTAGTTTGTTAGTTTGCTTTTTTACCCTAAATAAAAGGTCCAAGTACATGAGACTTACTTCCTTAGCTGCAGTAGAGAAGTCCAGTCACCCAGCAATCCTTCCTCCTGGTGTCTTCTACCAAACTTCCAGCAGAATCTTTCTAAGGCAGTCTTTAAATTTAGCTTCCTTCAGCTAAGCCACTCCCCCTACTTAATAGATCTTTCTACAAGTAATTTAAACTGCACAGCCATCAAACCATTTCAGCCACCTGAGATTCTCACGTATATAACTGTTCAGATAACCATTCAGTTCAGTTAACTCAGACAAACACACTAATTTTTTGTTTTGTTTTGTTTGTTGGTTTGTTTTACTTTACCCTAAATTAAAGGTCCAAGTACAAGAGTTCTACACCTTTAATCAATGTAGAGAAGTCCAGTCACAAGGCACTCTTTCATCCTGTTTTCTTCTGCCAAGCTCCCAAAAGAATCTATCTAAGGCGATCATTAAATTTACATTCCTTCTAGTTAGCCTCCCCCTACTTACTAGATCTTTCAACAAGTAATTTAAACTAGGCAGCTATCAAGCCCTTTCAGTCTCCTCAGATTTACACAAAGATGACTATTCAACTAACCATTCAGTTCAGTTAACTCAAACAAACACACTATTATTTTTTCTTTTGTTTGTTAGTTTGTTTTTTTTACCCTAAATTAAAGGTCCAAGTACAAGAGTTCTACTTCATTAGTCCCAGTAGAGAAGTCCAGTCACACAGCACTCATTCCTCCTGGTGTCTTCTGCCGAGCCTCTAGCAGAATGTTTTTGAGGCAGTCTTTAAATTTAGCTTCCTTCAGCTAAGCCACTCCTCCTACTTAGTAGATCTTTCTACAAGTAATTTAAACTGCACAGCAATCAAGCCCTTTCAGTCACCTGAAATTTTCATGTAGATAACTGTTCAAATTACCATTCAGTTCAATTAACTCAGATAAACACTCAAATTTTTTGTTTTGTTTTGTTTGTTGGTTTGTTTCATTTTACTCTGAATTAAAGGTTCAAGTAGAAGAGTTCTGCACCTCTAATCAAAGTAGAAAGTCCAGTCACTCATCCTCCTTCCTCCTATTTTCTTCTCAAGCTCTAACAGAATCTGTCTAAAGGCGATCATTAAATTTACATTCCTCTAGTTAAGCCACTCCTCCTCACTAGATCTCTACAAGTAATTTAAACTGGACAGCTATCAAGCCCTTTGCAGTCACCTCAGATTTACACGAAGATGACTATTAAAATAACCATTCAGTTCAGTAAACTCAAACAAACACACTATTTATTTTTGTTTTGTTTGTTAGTTTGTATTTTTTACCCTAAATTAAAGGTCCAAGTAAAAGACTTCTACTTTTTTAGTCCCAGTAGAGAAGTCCAGTGACACAGCACTCCTTCCTTCTGTTGGCTTCTGCCGGCTTCTAACAGAATCTTTCTAAGGCAGTTCTTAATTGTACCTTCCTTCTAGTTAAGCCACTTCACCTACTTATTAGATATTTCTACAAGTAATTTAAACTACACAGCAATCAAGCCGTTTCAGTCACCTGAGAGTTACACCTAGATAAGTTGTTCAGTCAACCATTCAGTTCAGATGACTCAAACATGCAAATTTTATTTTGTTTTTTTGTTAGTTTTTTTGCCCTTAACTGAAGGTCTACATACAAGAGATCTACTTCTTTAGTCCCACTAGAGAAGGCCAGTCACACAGCATTCCTTCCTCCTGGTATCTTCTGCCAAGCTTCCAGAAGAATCTTTTTAAGGCTGTCTTTAAAATTAGCTTCCTTCTGCTAAGCCACTCCCCCTACTCACTATATTTTTATACTAGTAGTTTAAACTGCATAGCTAGCCAGCATTTTCAGTCACCTGAGATTTACACGTAGATCACTGTTCAAATAACCATTCAGTTCAGTTAACTCCGACAAACACCCTTATTTTTTTTCTTTTGTTTGTTAGATTGTGTTTTTTACCCTAAATTAAAGGTCCAAGTACAAGAGTTCTACTCTTTAGTCTCAGTAGAAAAGTCCAGCCACACAGCACTCCTTCCTCCTGGTATCTTCTGCCAAGCTTCCAGCAGAATATTTCTAATGCAGTCTTTAAATTTAGCTTCCTTCAGCTAAGCCACTCCACCTACTTACAAGATCTTTCTACAAGTAATTTAATCTGCAAAGCTATCAAGGCCTTACTGTCACATGAGATTGATGTGTAGATAACTGTTCAGATATCCATTTACTACAGGTAACTCAGAGAAACACTCCGATTTTTTTTCTTTTGTTTGATAATTTTTTTTTACCCTAAATTAAATGTCCAGGTGCAAGAGTTCTTAAGTCCTAGTAGAGAAGAACCGTCACACAGCACTCCTTCCTTCTGCTGTCTGCTGCTGAGCTTCTATCAGAATCTTTCCAGGACAGTTTTTGAATTTACTTTCCTTCTAGTTAAGCCACTCCCCCTACTTACTAGATTTTTCTACAAGTAATTTAAACTGCACAGCTGTAAAGCTGTATCAGTCTCCTAAGATTTACACCGAGATAAATGTTCAGATAACAATTCAGTTCACTTAACTCTGTCAAACAGACTGAATTATTTTTGTTTAGTTTGTTAGTTTGCTTTTTTACCCTAAATAAAAGGTCCAAGTACATGAGATTTACTTCCTTAGCTGCAGTAGAGAAGTCCAGTCACACAGCAATCCTTTCTCCTGGTGTCTTCTGCCAAACTTCCAGCAGAATCTTTCTAAGGCAGTCTTTAAATTTAGCTTCCTTCAGCTAAGCCTCTCCCCCTACTTAGTAGATCTTTCTACAAGTAATTTAAACTGCACAGCCATCAAACCCTTTCGGTCACCTGAGATTCTCACATGCATAACTGTTCAGATAACCATTCAGTTCAGTTAACTCAGACAAACACACTAATTTTTTGTTTTGTTTTGTTTGTTGGTTTGTTTTACTTTACCCTAAATTAAAGGTCCAAGTACAAGAGTTCTACACCTTTAATCAAAGTAGAGAAGTCCAGTCACACGGCACTCTTTCCTCCTGTTTTCTTCTGCCAAGCTCCCAAAAGAATCTATCTAAGGCGATCATTAAATTTACATTCCTTCTAGTTAAGCCACTCCCCCTACTTACTAGATCTTTCAACAAGTAATTTAAACTGGGCAGCTATCAAGCCCTTTGAGTCACCTCAGATTTACACGAAGATGACTATTCAACTAACCTTTCAGTTCAGTTAACTCAAACAAACACCCTATTTTTTTTGTTTTGTTTGTTAGTTTGTATTTTTTACCCTAAATTAAAGGTCCAAGTACAAGAGTTCTACTTCATTAGTCCCAGTAGAGAATTCCAGTGACACAGCACTCCTTCCACCTGGTGTCTTCTGCCGAGCCTCTAGCAGAATGTTTTTAAGGCAGTCTTTAAATTTAGTTTCCTTCAGCTAAGCCACTGCCCCTGCTTAATAGATCTTTCTAAAAGTAATTTGAACTGCACAGCAGTCAAGCCCTTTCAGTCACCTAAGATTTTCGCATAGATAACTGTTCAGATTACCATTCAGTTCAAATAACTCAGACAAACACACTCATTTTTTGTTTTGTTTTGTTTGTTGGTTTGTTTCCTTTTACCCTGAATTAAAGGTTCAAGTAGAAGAGTTCTACACCTTTAATCAAAGTAGAGAAGTCCAGTCACTCATCACTCCTTCCTCCTGTTTTCTTCTGCCAATCTCCTAACAGAGTCTGTCTAAGGCGATCATTAAATTTAGCTTCCTTAAGCTAAGCCACTCCACCTACTTACTAGATCTTTCTACAAGTAATTTAAACTGCAAAGCTATCAAGCCCTTACTGTCACATGAGATTTACGTGTAGATAACTGTTCAGATATCCATTCACTACAGGTAACTCAGAGAAATACTCCGATTTTTTTTCTTTTGTTTAATAATTGTTTTTTGCCCCAAATTTAATGTCAGGTGCAAGTCAGTTCAAGTCCTAGTAGAGAAGTACCGTCACACAGCACTCCTTCCTTCTGCTGTGTGCTGCTGAGCTTCTATCAGAATCTTTCTAGGGCAGTTTTTGAATTTACCTTCCTTCTTGTTAAGCCACTCCCCCTACTTACTAGATTTTTCTACAAGTAATTTAAACTGCACAGCTGTAAAGCTGTATCAGTCTCCTAAGATTTACACCGAGATAAATGTTCAGATAACAATTCAGTTCATTTAACTCTGTCAAACAGACTGAATTATTTTTGTTGTTTTTTAGTTTGCTTTTCTAAATAAAAAGTCCAAGTTCATGAGATTGCCCTTAGCTGCAGTAGAAGTCCAGTCACACAGCAATCCTTCCTCCTGGTGTCTTCTACCAAACTTCCATCAGAATCTTTCTAAGGCAGTCTTTAAATTTAGCTTCCTTCAGCTAAGCCACTCTCCCTACTTAGTAGATCTTTCTACAAGTAATTTAAACTGCACAGCCATCAAACCCTTTCAGTCACCTGAGATTCTCATGTATATAACTGTTCAGATAACCATTCAGTTCAGTTAACTCAGACAAACACACTAATTTTTTGTTTTGTTTTGTTTGTTGGTTTGTTTTACTTTACCCTAAATTAAAGGTCCAAGTACAAGAGTTCTACACCTTTAATCAATGTAGAAGTCCAGTCAGGCACTCTTCTCTCTGTTTCTTCTGCCAGCTCCCAAAGGAATCTATCTAAAGGCGATCAATAAATTTACATTCCTTCTGGTTAAGCCACTCCCCCTACTTACTAGATCTTTCAAGTAATTTAAACTAGGCAGCTATCAAGCCCTTTCAGTCACCTCAGATTTACACAAAGATGACTATTCAACTAACCATTCAGTTCAGTTAACTCAAACAAACACACTATTATTTTTTCTTTTCTTTGTTACTTTGTTTTTTTTACCCTAAATTAAAGGTCCAAGTACAAGAGTTCTACTTCATTAGTCCCAGTAGAGAGGTCCAGTCACACAGCACTCATTCCTCCTGGTGTTTTCTGCCGAGCCTCTAGCAGAATGTTTTTGAGGCAGTCTTTAAATTTAGCTTCCTTCAGCTAAGCCACTCCTCCTACTTAGTAGATCTTTCTACAATAATTTAAACTGCACAGCAATCAAGCCCTTTCAGTCACCTGAAATTTTCATGTAGATAACTGTTCAGATTACCATTCAGTTCAATTAACTCAGACAAACACACACATTTTTGTTTGTTTTGTTTGTTGGTTTGTTCATTTACCCTAGTTAAAGGTTCAAGTAGAAGTTCTACACCTTTAATCAAAGTAGAGAAGTCCAGTCACTCATCACTCCTTCCTCCTGTTTTCTTCTGCCAAGCTCCTAACAGAATCTGTCTAAGGTGATCATTAAATTTACATTCCTCCTAGTTAAGCCACTCCTCCTACTTACTAGATCTTTCTACAAGTAATTTAAACTGGACAGCTATCAAGCCCTTTCAGTCACCTCAGAATTACACGAAGATGACTATTAGAATAACCATTCAGTTCAGTTAACTCAAACAAACACACTATTTTTGTTGTTTTGTTTGTAGTTTGTATATTTTTACCCTAAATTGAAGGTCCAAGTACAAGACTTCTACTTTTTTAGTCATAGAGAAGTCCAGTGACACAGCACTCCTTCCTTCTGTTGGCTTCTGCCGAGCTTCTAACAGAATCTTTCTAAGGCAAATCTTAATTGTAACTTCCTTCTAGTTAAGCCACTTCACCTACTTATTAGATATTTCTACCAGTAATTTAAACTACACAGCAATCAAGCCCTTTCAGTCTCCTGAGAGTTACACCTAGATAAGTTGTTCAGTTAACCATTCAGTTCAGATATCTCAAACATGCAAATTGTTTTTTGTTTTTTTTGTTAGTTTTTTTGCCCTTAACTGAAGGTCTACATACAAGAGATCTACTTCTTTAGTCCCACTAGAGAAGGCCAGTCACACAGCATTCCTTCCTCCTGGTATCTTCTGCCAAGCTTCCAGAGGAATCTTTTTAAGGCTGTCTTTAAAATTAACTTCCTTCAGCTAAGCCACTCCACCTACTTACTAGATCTTTCTACAAGTAATTTAATCTGCAAAGCTATCAAGCCCTTACTGTCACTTGAGATTGATGTGTAGATAACTGTTCAGATATCCATTCACTACAGGTTACTCAGAGAAACACTCCGATTTTTTTTCTTTTGTTAGATAATTTTTTTTTACCCTAAATTAAATGTCCAGGTGCAAGAGTTCTTAAGTCCTAGTAGAGAAGTACCGTCACACAACACTCCTTCCTTCTGCTGTCTGCTGCTGAGCTTCTATCAGAATCTTTCCAGGACAGTTTATGAATTTACCTTCCTTCTAGTTAAGCCACTCCCCCTACTTACTAGATTTTTCTACAAGTAATTTAAACTGCACAGCTATAAAGCTGTATCAGTCTCCTAAGATTTACACCAAGATAAATGTTCAGATAACAATTCAGTTCACTTAACTCTGTCAAACAGACTGAATTATTTTTGTTTAGTTTGTTAGTTTGCTTTTTTACCCTAAATAAAAGGTCCAAGTACATGAGATTTACTTCCTTAGCTGCAGTAGAGAAGTCCAGTCACACAGCAATCCTTCCTCCTGGTGTCTTCTACCAAACTTCCTGCAGAATCTTTCTAAGGCAGTCTTTAAATTTAGCGTCCTTCAGCTAAGCCACTCCCCCTACTTAGTAGATCTTTCAACAAGTAATTTAAACTGCACAGCCATCAAACCCTTTCAGTCACCTGAGATTCTCACGTATATAACTGTTCAGATAACCATTCAGTTCAGTTAACTCAGACAAGCACACTAATTTTTTGTTTTGTTTTGTTTGTTGGTTTGTTTTACTTTACCCTAAATTAAAGGTCCAAGTACAAGAGTTCTACACCTTTAATCAATGTAGAGAAGTCCAGTCAAACGGCACTCTTTCATCCTGTTTTCTTCTGCCAAGCTCCAAAAAGAGTATCTAAGGCGATCATTAAATTTACATACCTTCTTGTTAAGCCCTCCCCTACTTACTAGATCTTTCAACAAGTAATTTAAACTAGG
This sequence comes from Neoceratodus forsteri, assembly GCA_016271365.2. NCBI lineage: Eukaryota > Metazoa > Chordata > Ceratodontiformes > Ceratodontidae > Neoceratodus > Neoceratodus forsteri. The sequence continues at coordinate 985,532,777 of CM057449.1, forward strand.
CAGCTATCAAGCCCTTTCAGTCACCTCAGATTTACACAAAGATGACTATTCAACTAACCATTCAGTTCAGTTAACTCAAACAAACACACTTTTTTTTCTTTTGTTTGTTAGTTTGTTTTTATTACCCTAAATTAAAGGTCCAAGTACAAGAGTTCTACTTCATTAGTCCCAGTAGAGAAGTCCAGTCACACAGCACTCCTTCCTCCTGGTGTCTTCTGCCGAGCCTCTAGCAGAATGTTTTTGAGGCAGTCTTTAAATTTAGCTTCCTTCAGCTAAGCCACTCCTCCTACTTAGTAGATCTTTCTACAAGTAATTTAAACTGCACAGCAATCAAGCCCTTTCAGTCACCTGGAGTTTTCATGTAGATAACTGTTCAGATTACCATTCAGTTCAATTACTCAGACAAACACACAAATTTTTGTTTTGTTTTGTTTGTTGGTTTGATTCATTTACCCTGAATTAAAGGTTCAAGTAGAAGAGTTCTACACCTTAATCAAAAGAGAAGTCCAGTCACCATCCTTCCTCCTGTTTTTCTTCTGCCTCCAATCTAATGTAGATCATTGAATTTACATTCCTTCTAGTTAACCTCCCCCTGACTTACTAGATCTTCAATAAGTTTAAACTGACAGCTATCAAGCTCTTGCGTCACCCAGATTATCGAAAGATGACTATTCAAACAACCTTTCAGTTCAAGTTAATTCAAACAAACACACTATTTTTTGTTTTGTTTGTTAGTTTGTATTTTTACCTAATTAAAGATCCAAGTACAGTTCTACTTCATTGGTCCAGTAGAAGATTATGCCAGTGACACCTCACTTCCACCTGGTGTCTGCAGACCTCTAGCAGAATGTTTTTAAGGCAGTCTTTAAATTTGGTTTCCTTCAGCTAGCCACTGCCCCTGCATAATAGATCTTTCTAAAGTAATTTGAACTGCACAGCAGTCAAGCCCTTTCAGCCTAAGTTTTCACATAGATAACTGTTCAGTTACCGTTCAGTTCAAATAACTCAGACAAACACACCTCATTTTGTTTGTATTTGTTTGTTGGTTTGTTCATTTACCCTAATTAAAGGTTCAAGTAGAAGAGTTCTACACCTTCAAATCAATATAGAATCCAGTCACTGCAACGCACTCTTTCCTCCTGTTTTCTTCTCCCAACCCAAAGAATCTATCTAAAGCGATCATTAAAGTTACATTCCTTCTAGTTAAACACTACCCCTACACCTACTATATCTTTCAACAAGTAATTTAAACTGGGCAGCTATCAAGCGCTTTGAGTCACCTTAGATTTACACGAAGATGACTATTCAAATAACCTTTCAGTTCAGTTAATTCAAACAAACACACTATTTTTTTTGTTTTGTTTGTTAGTTTGTATTTTTTACCCTAAATTAAAGATCCAAGTACAAGAGTTCTACTTCATTAGTCCGAGTAGAGTATTCCAGTGACACAGCACTCCTTCCACCTGGTGTCTTCTGCCGAGCCTCTAGCAGAATGTTTTAAGGCAGTCTTTAAATTTAGTTTTCCTCCAGCTAAGCCACTGCCCCTGCTTAATAGATCTTTCTAAAAGTAATTTGAACTGCACAGCAGTCAAGCCCTTTCAGTCACCTGAGATTTTCACATAGATAACTGTTCAGGTTACCATTCAGTTCAAATAACTCAGACAAACACACTCATTTTTTGTTTTGTTTTGTTTGTTGGTTTGTTTCATTTTACCCTGAATTAAAGGTTCAAGTAGAAGAGTTCTACACCTTTAATCAATGTAGAGAAGTCCAGTCACACGGCACTCTTTCCTCCTGTTTTCTTCTGCCAAGCTCCCAAAAGAGTCTATCTAAGGCGATCATTAAATTTACATACCTTCTTGTTAAGCCACTCCCCCTACTTACTAGATCTTTCAACAAGTAATTTAAACTAGGCAGCTATCAAGCCCGTTCAGTCACCTCAGATTTACACAAAGATGACTATTCAACTTACCATTCAGTTCAGTTAACTCAAACAAACACACTTTTTTCTTTCTTTAGTTTGTTTTTTTTACCCTAAATTAAAGGTCCAAGTACAAGAGTTCTATTTCATTAGTCCCAGTAGAGAAGTCCAGTGACACAGCACTCCTTCCTCCTGGTGTCTTCTGCCGAGCCTCTAGCAGAATGTTTTTGAGGCAGTCTTTAAATTTAGCTTCTTTCAGCTAAGCCACTCCTCCTACTTAGTAGATCTTTCTACAAGTAATTTAAACTGCACAGCAATCAAGCCCTTTCAGTCACCATGAGATTTTCATGTAGATAACTGTTCAGATTACCATTCAGTCTAATTAACTCAGACAAACACACAAATTTTGTTTTGTTTTGTTTGTTGGTTTGATTCATTTACCCTGAATAAAGGTTCAAGTAGAAGAGTTCTACACCTTTAATCAAAGTAGAGAAGTCCAGTCACCACACTTTTTCCTCCTTTTTCTGCCAAGCTCCCAAAGAATCTATCTAAGGCGATCATTAAATTTACATTCCTTCTAGTTAAGCCACTCCCCCTACTTACTATATCTTTCAACAAGTAATTTAAACTGGGCAGCTATCAAGCCCTTTGAGTCACCTTAGATTTAAACGAAGATGACTATTCAAATAACCTTTCAGTTCAGTTAATTCAAACAAACACACTATTTTTTTTGTTTTGTTTGTTAGTTTGTATTTTTTACCCTAAATTAAAGATCCAAGTACAAGAGTTCTACTTCATTAGTCTGAGTAGAGTATTCCAGTGACACAGCACTCCTTCCACCTGGTGTCTTCTGCCGAGCCTCTAGCAGAATGTTTTTAAGGCAGTCTTTAAATTTAGTTTCCTTCAGCTAAGCCACTGCCCCTGCTTAATAGATCTTTCTAAAAGTAATTTGAACTGCACAGCAGTCAAGCCCTTTCAGTCACCTGAGATTTTCACATAGATAACTGTTCAGGTTACCATTCAGTTCAAATAACTCAGACAAACACACTCATTTTTTGTTTTGTTTTGTTTGTTGGTTTGTTTCATTTTACCCTGAATTAAAGGTTCAAGTAGAAGAGTTCTACACCTTTAATCAAAGTAGAGAAGTCCAGTCACTCATCACTCCTTCCTCCTGTTTTCTTCTGCCAAGCTCCTAACAGAATCTGTCTAAGGCGATCATTAAATTTAGCTTGCTTCCGCTAAGCCACTCCACCTACATACTAGATCTTTCTACAAGTAATTTAAACTGCAAAGCTATCAAGCCCTTACTGTCACATGAGATTTACATGTAGATAAGTGTTCAGATATCCATTCACTACAGGTAACTCAGAGAAACACTAAACATTTTTTTCTTTTGTTTAATAATTGTTTTTTGCCCCAAATTTAATGTCCAGGTGCAAGAGTTCTTTAGTCCTAGTAGAGAAGTACCATCACAGAGCACTCCTTCCTTTTGCTGTGTGCTGCTGAGCTTCTATCAGAATCTTTCTAGTGCAGTTTTTGAATTTACCTTCCATCTTGTTAAGCCACTCCCCCTACTTACTAGATTTTTCTACAAGTAATTTAAACTGCACTGCTGTAAAGCTGTATCAGTCTCCTAAGATTTACGCCGAGATAAATGTTCAGATAACAATTCAGTTCAGTTAACTCTGACAAACACACTGAATTATTTTTGTTTAATTTTATAGTTTGTTTTATTACCCTAAATAAAAGGTCCAAGTACATGGGATTTAGATCTTTAGCAGCAGTAGAGAAGTGCAGTCACACAACAATCCTTCCTCCTGGTGTCTTCTGCCAAACTGCCAGCAGAATCTTTCTAAGGCAGTCTTTAAATTTAGCTTCCTTCAGCTAAGCCACTCACCCCACTTAGTAGATCTTTCTACAAGTAATTTAAACTGCACAGCCATCAAACCCTTTCAGTCACCTGAGATTTTCGCGTAGATAACTGTTCAGGTTACCATTCAGTTCAATTAACTCAGACAAACACACTAATTTTTTGTGTTGTTTTGTTTGTTGGTTTGTTTCATTTTACCCTAAATTAACTGTTCAAGTACAAGAGTTCTACACCTTTAATCAAAGTGGAGAAGTCCAGATTACTCATCACTCCTTCCTCCTGTTTTCTTCTGCCGAGCTCCTAACAGAATCTGTCTAAGGCGATTATTAAATTTACATTCCTTCTAGTTAAGCCACTCCCCCTACTTACTAGATCTTTCAACAAGTAAATTAAACTTGACAGCTATCAAGCCCTTTCAGTCACCTCAGATTTTCACGAAGATGACTGTTCAAATAACCAGTCAGTTCAGTTAACTCAATCAAACACACTATTTTTTTTGTTTTGTTAGTTAGTTTGTATTTTTTACCCTAAATTAAATGTCCAAGTACAAGACTTCTACTTTTTTAGTGCCAGTAGAGAAGTCCAGTGACACAGCACTCCTTCCTTCTGTTGGCTTCTGCCGAGCTTCTAACAGAGTCTTTCTAAGGCAGTCCTTAATTGTACCTTCCTTCCAGTTAAGCCACTTCCCCTACTTACTAGATATTTCTACAAGTAATTTAAACTACACAGCAATCAAGCCCTTTCAGTCACCTGAGAGTTACACTTAGATAAGTTGTTCAGATAACCATTCAGTTCAGTTATCTCAAACAAGCAATTTTTTTTTTGTTTTGTTCTTAGTTTGTTTTTTTACCCTTAACTGAAGGTCTACGTACAAGAGATCTACTTCTTTAGTCCCACTAGAGAAGGCCAGTCACAGAGCATTCCTTCCTCCTGGTATCTTCTGCCAAGCTTCCAGAAGAGTCTTTTTAAGGCTGTCTTTAAAATTAGCTTCCTTCAGCTAAGACACTCCCCCTACTCACTAGATTTGTATACTAGTAATTTAAACTGCATAGCTATCCAGCATTTTCAGTCACCTGAGATTTACGCATAGATCACTGTTCAAATAACCATTCAGTTCAGTTAACTCCTAGAAACACACTTATTTTTTTTGTTTCGTTTGTTAGTTTGTTTTTTGTTACCCTAAATTAAAGGTCCAAGTACAAGAGTTCTACTTCTTTAGTCTCAGCAGAGAAGTCCAGTCACTCAGCACTCTTTCCTCCTGTTTTCTTCTACTGAGCTCCTAACAGAATCTGTCTAAGGCAATCATTAAATTTACATTCCTTCTAGCTAAGCCACTCCCCCTACTTACTAGATCTTTCAACAAGTAATTTAAACTGGACAGCTATCAAGCCCTTTCAGTCACCTCAGATTTACACGATGATGACTGTTCAAATAACCATTCAGTTCAGTTAACTCAAACAAACACACTATTTTTTTGTTTTGTTTGTTAGTTTGTATTTTTTACCCTAAATTAAAGGTCCAAGTACAAGAGTTCTTCTTCTTTAGTCCCACTAGAGAAGTCCAGTCACACTGCACTCACTCCTCCTGGTGTCCTCTGCCGAGCCACTAGCAGAATGTTTTTAAGACAGTCTTTAAATTTAGCTTCTTTCTAGCTAAGCCAATCCCCTGACTTACTAGAGCTTTCTACAAGTATTTTAAACTGCATAGTTATCAAGCCCTTTCAGTCACCTGAGATTTACACCTAGACAACTGTTGATAACCATTCAGATCAGTTAACTCCGACAAACACACTAATTTTTTTTGTTTTGTCAGTTAGTTTGCTTTTTTACCCTAAATTAAAGGTTCATCTACAAGAGATCAACTTCTTTAGTCCCAGTACAGAAGTTCAGTCACACAGCACTACTTCCTTTTGTTGTCTAGTGCCAAGTACATAACAGAATCTTTTTAAGGCAGTCTTTAAATTCACCTTCCTTCTAGTTAAAACTCCTTCTTATTACTAGATTTTTCTACAGGTAATTTAAACTGCACAGCTATCAAGCCCTTTCAATCACCAGAGATTTAACATAGATTACAGTTCAGATGACTGTTCAGTTTAGTTATCGCCGACAATCACAGTAATTTTTTGTTTTGTTTGTTAATTTGTTTTATTTTCCTTAAATTATAGGTCCAGGTATAAGAGTTCTACTTCTTTCATCCCCGAGGAGGAGTCCAGTCACACAGCACTCCTTCTTATTGATTTCTTCTGCCAAGCATTTAGCAGAATCTTTGTAAGGCAGTCCTTAAATTTAGCTTCCTTCTGCTAAGCCATGCCCGCTACTCACTAGATTTTTATAGAAGTCATTTTAAACTGCACAGCTATCAAGCCCTTTCAGTCACCTGAGATTTACTCATAGATGACTGTTCAGATAACCATTCAGTTCAGTTAACACAGATAAACACACAATTGATTTTTTTTGCTTTGTTTGTTATTTTTTACCCTAAATTAAAGGTCCTAGTACAAGAGTTCTACTTCTTTAGTCCAGGTAGAGATGTCCAGTCACAAAGCACTCCTTCCTCCTGGTGTCATCTGCCTAGTTTCTAGTAGAATAGTTCTAAGGCAGTCTTTAAATGTAGCCTCCTTTTAGCTAAGCCTCTCTCCCAACTTACTAAATCTTTCTAGAAGTAATTTGAACTTCATAGCTATCAAGCCCTTTCAGTCATCTGAGATTTACACCTAGATAACTGTTCAGATAAAAATTCAGTTCAGTTAACTCAGAGAAACACGCACATTTTTTTGATAGTTTGTTTTTTTACTCTAAATTGAAGGTACAAGTAAAAGAGATCTACTTCTTTTGTCTCAGAAGAGAAGTCCAGTCTCACAGCATTCCTCTCTCCTCGTGTCATCGGTCTAGGTTCCTAGAGGATCTTTCAAAGGCAGTCTTTAAATTTAGCTTCCTTCTCCTAAGCCATTGCCCCAACTTACTAGGTTTTTATACAAGCTATTTAAGCTACACAGCTATCAAGCCCATTCAGTCACCTGAGATTTACATGCAGATGACTTTTCAGATAACCACTCACTTCAGTTAACTCAGAGAAACACACTCATTTTTTTTTGTTTTGTTTGTTACTTTGTATTTTTTTACCCTAAATTAACGGTCCAAGTTCAAGAGTTCTACTTCTTTAGTCCTAGTAGAGAAGTCCAGTCACACAGCACTCCTTCCTTCTGGTGTCTTCTGCTGTGCTTCTAGCAGAATGTTTTTAAGGCAGTCTTTAAATTTAGATTCCTTCTAGTTCAGCCTTTCCCCCTACTAACTAGATCTTTCTTCAAGTAATTTAATCTGGACAGCTATCAAGCCCTTTCAGTCACCTGAGATTTACACGTTGATAACTGTTCAGATAACCATGCAGTTCAGTTAACTGAGACAAACGCACTCAGTTTTTGTTTTGTTTTCTTTGTTTGTTTTTTACCTAAAATTTAGGTCTATACAATAGTTCTACTTCATTAGTCGCAGATAGAAGAACATCACACTGAACTCCTTCCTCTGGTATCACCTGCCAAGTTTCTAGCAGAATCTTTCTAAGGTAATTTTAAATAAACTCATTTAGCTAAGCCACTCCACCAACTAACTAGATCTTTCTACAAGTAGTATGATTTTCTCAGCTATCAAGCCCTTTCAGTCACCTGAGATTTGCACCTAGATAACTGTTCAGATAAGTATTCAGTTCAGTTAACTCAGACAAACATGCTAATTTCTTTTTTTTTTTGTTCGTTTGTTTTTTTACCCTAAATTGAAGGTCCAAGTACAAGAGTTCTACTTCTATTGTCCAAATAGAGAAGTCCTGTCTCAAAACATTCCTTCCTCCAGATGTCTTCTGCCAAGCATCCAGCAGAATCTTTCTAATGCAGTCTTTAAATTTTTCTTCCTTTTGCTAAGCCAATTCCCCTACTTACTAGATCTATATACAAATAATTTAAACTGCACAGCAATCACACACTTTCAGTCACCTGAGATTTACGTGTAGATAACTGTTCAGATAACCATTCAGTTCAGTTAACTCAAACACACTAATTTTTTTTGTTTTGTTTGTTACTTTGTTCATTTTTACCCGAAATTAAAGGCCCAACTACAAACATTCTACTCCTTTTGTCCCAGTAGAGAAGTCCAGTCACACAGCACTCCTTCCTCCTGGTGTCGTCTTCTGAGCTCATACCATAATGTTTTAAGCAGTCTTTAATTTTAGCTTCCTTCAGGATAAGGCACTCCACCTACACACTAGATCTTTCTACAAGTATTTTAAACTGCTCAGCTTTCAAGACCTTTCAGTCAAATGAGATTTACATATAGATAACCATTCAGTTCAGTTCACTCAGACAATCACACTAATTTTATTTTGTTTGCTAGTCTGTTTTTTTACCCTAATTTAAAGGTACAACTAGAAGAGATATACTTCTTTAGTCCCAGTAGAGAAGTCCAGTCACACAGCACTCCTCCTTCTTCCTGGTGTCTTCTGCCAAGCTTCCAGCATAATCTTTCTGAAGCAGTCTTTAAATTTAGCTTCCTTCAGCTAAGCCACTCCTGATTTTTACTAGATCTTTCTACAAGTAATTTAAACTGGACAGCTATCAAGCCCTTTCAGTCACGTGCGATTTCCCCATAGATAACTGTTCATATAACCTTTCAGTTCAGTTAACTCAGACAAACACACTAATTTTTTGTTTTGTTTTGTTTGTTGGTTTGTTTCATTTTACCCTGAATTAAAGGTTCAAGTAGAAGAGTTCTACACCTTTAATCAAAGTAGAGAAGTCCAGTCACTCATCACTCCTTCCTCCTGTTTTCTCACAAGCTCCTAACAGAATCTGTCTAACGCATCATTAAATTTAGCTTCCTTCAGCTAAGCCACTCCACCTTCTTACTAGATCTTTCTACAAGTAATTTAAACTGCAAAGCTATCAAGCCCTTAATGTCACATGAGATTTACGTGTAGATAACTGTTCAGATATCCATTCACTACAGGTAACTCAGAGAAACACTCCGATTTTTTTTCTTTTGTTTAATAATTGTTTTTTGCCCCAAATTTAATGTCCAGGTGCAAGAGTTCTTTAGTCCTAGTAGAGAAGTACCATCACACAGCACTCCTTCCTTCTGCTTTCTGCTGCTGAGCTTCTATTAGAATCTTTCTAGGGCAGTTTTTGAATTTACCTTCCTTCTAGTTAAGCCACTCCCCCTACTTACTAGATTTTTCTACAAGTAATTTAAACTGCACAGCTGTAAAGCTGTATCAGTCTCCTAAGATTTACGCTGAGATAAATGTTCAGATAACAATTCAGTATAACTGTTCAGATAACCATTCAGTTCAGTGATTCAGACACACATTCATTTTTTTTTTGTTTTGTTTGTTACTTTGTTTTATACCCTTAATTAGAGGTCCGAGTACAAGAGTTCTACTTCTTTAGTTCCAGTAGAGAAGTCCAGTCACACAGCAATCCTTTCTACTGGTGTCTTCCGCTAAGCTTCTGCCAAATTCTTTCTAAGGCAACCTTTAAATTTAGCATCCGTTTGCTGTTTCCTCCCTACTTACTAGATCTTTATAAGATTTAAACTGCACAGATATCAATCCCTTTCCATCACCTGAGTTTCGTGGGATGAATGTTGAGGGTAACCATTCAGTTCAGTTAACTCTGATAAGCGCGCATTTTTGTCTTGTTTTTTTTTTTACTGTTATTTTTGCCTACATTGGGATCCAAGTGCTGGAGTTCTACTTTTAGTCCCAGTAGGAGTCCGGTTAGCACCCTTCCTCCTGGTGTCTCTGCTGAGCTCCAGCAAATGTTTCTAAGGTAGTCTTTAAATTTAGATTCATATGCCACCATCTATTTACTAGATCTTTCTAAGTAATTTTAACTGCATAGCTATTGTCCTTTCAGTTCTTGAGATTTATACCCTGATAACTGTTTGATAACCATTCAGTCTTGTTAACTCCTACAAACGTAATAATTTTTTTTTTTAGTTGCTTTTTTACCCTAAATTGTGCTCAAATACAGGAGCTCTTCTTTAGCTGAGAAGTCTAGCCAACTGCAATGCTTCCTGGTGTCTTCGCCAAACTCTTGTGAATCTTTCTAAGGCGGTCTTTAAATTTAGCTATTTTAAGCTGAGTCACCCCCACTTACTAGATCTTCTTCGTTATTTAAGCTAACACAGCTGTCAAGCCCTTCAGCTAAGATTGATGTGTGATAACTGTTGATAACCTTCCGTTGGTTAACTCAGATAAACAGACTATTTTTTTTGTTTTTTGTTTTTTCCTAAATTAAATGTCCAAGTACAGAGTTCTATTTTTAATTCCAGAGAAGTCCAGCACACTGCACTCCTTCCTCCTTGTGTATTCTGCTGAGCTACTAACTGAATCTTCCTAAGGCAGTCTTTAAATTTACACTCCTTCAAGTTAAGCTACTCCCCCTACCTACTCGCTGTTTCTGCAATTAATTTAAACTGCACAGCTATGAAGCACTTTCAGTTAGCTGAGATTTAAGTGTAGATAACTGTTGAGATAACCATTCAGTTCAGTTATCTCAGAGAAACACACTCATTTTTTTTTGGTTTTGTTTGTTAGTTTCTTTTTTTACCCTAAATTAAATGTCCAAGTACTTGAGTTCTACTTCTTTAATCCCAGAAGAGAAGTCCAGTCACACAGCACTCCTACCTCCTTGTGTCTTCTGCCAAGCTTCTAGCAGAATTGTTTCATAGACTTTAACCTAGCTTAATCAGCTAAACTACTACCTCTACTTACTAGATGTTTCTCAAATAATTTATACTGCGCTTCTATCCGTCGCTTCAATAATCTGATTTTACACCTATATAACTGTTCAGATAAACATTCTGTTCAGTTAATTCAGACAAACTCACTGATTTTTTAACTTTTTTACCCTAAATAAGAGGTCGGAGTACAAGAGTTCTACTTCTTTATTCCCAGTAGAGAAGTCCAGTCACACAGCACTCCTTCCTACTGGAGTCTTTTGCCAAGCTTCTAACAGAATCTTTCTAAGGCAGTCTTTAAATTTAGCATTTTTCTGCTAAGTCACTCCCCTACTTTGTAGATTTGTATATAAGTAATTTGAATTGCACAGCTATTAAGAACTTTCAGTCACCTAAGATTTACGCATAGATGACTGTTCAGATAACCATTCAGTTCAGTAAACTCCAAAAAACACACTAATTTTTTTGTTTTGTTTGTTGTTTTTTTACCCTAAATTGAATGACCAAGTACAAGAGATCTACTTACTTTGTCCCTGTAACTGTTCAGATAACCATTCAGTTGATTTAACTCAAGCAAACAAACCATTTTTCCTTTTTTTTTCTTAGTTTGTTTTTTAACCCTAAAGTATTGTTCCAAGTACGAGAGATCGACTTCTTTAGCCACAGTAGAGTAGTCCAGTCACAAGGCAATCCTTCTTCCTAATTTCTTCTGCCAAGCTTCAAGCAGAATCCTTCTAAGGCAGGCTTTAAACTTATCTTTCTTCAGCTACACCACTCCCTAACTTACTAGATCTTTCTACAAGTAATTCAAACTGCACAGCTATCAAGTCCTTTAAGTCAGCTGAGATTTACACCCAGGTAGTTGTTCACATAACCATTCAGTTCAGTTAATTCAGACACACAATTTTTTTTTTGTTAGTTTGGTAGTTTGTTTTTTTCCCCTAAATTAAAGGTCCAAGTACAAGAGTTCTACTTCTTTAATCCAAGAAGAGAAGTCCAGTCACACAGCTCTCATTCCTCCTGGTGTCTTCTCTGCAAGCTTGTTAATAGAATCATTCTAAGACAGTCTTAATTTGTTTCCTTCTAGTTGCTTCATTCCCCAAGTTCTAGTTGTTTTAAGTGCACTTATACTGCATAGAATTCAAGCACTTTCAGTGTCCTGTGATTTACAACTTGATAACTGTCCATATAATCATTAATTTGATTTAACTCTCCGACAAACACACAAATGTTTTGTTGTCATGTTTGTTAATGTGTTTTTTTAGCGTAAATTAAAGGCCCAAGTACAAGAGTTCTACTTCTTTAATCCCAGTAGAGAAGTACAGTCACACAGCACTCCTTCCTCCTCATGTCAACTGTCAAGCTTTTAGACAAATCTTTCTAAGGCAGTCATTAAATTTAGCTCCCTTCTTGCTTAGCTACTCCCCCTACTTACCAGAACTTTCTACAAATGATTTAAACTGCACAGCTATCATGCCCCTTTAGTCACCTGAGATTTACTTCTAGATATCTGTTCAGATTACCATTCAGTTCAGTTCAGTCAAACACACAAATATTTTTTTGTTTTGTTGGTTATTTTGTTTTCTGCCTTAAATTAAAGGTCCAAGTACAAGAGTTCTACTTCTTTAGTCCCAGTAGAGAAGTACCGTCACACAGCACTCCTTAGCACTGAAGTCTTCTGCCAAGCTTCCAGCAGAATCTTTGTAAGGCAGTCATAAAATGTAGCTTCTTTCTGCTATGCCACTCCCCATACTTACTTGATCTTTCTACAAGTAATTTAAACTGCACAGCTCTCATGCCCCTTCTGTCACCTGAGATTTAGACCTAGACAACTGTTCAGATAACCATTCAGTTCAGTACAGTCTGATAAACACACTCATTTTTTTTGTTTAATTTGTTATTTTGTTTTTTACCCATAATTAAAGGTCCAAGTGCAAGAGTTCTACTTCTTTAGTCCTAGTAGAAAAGTCCAGTCACACAGCAATCCTTCCTACTGGTGTCTTCTGCTAAGCCTCTGCCAAAATATTTCTAAGGCAAACTTTAAATTTAGCTTCCGTCTGCTAAGCCATTCCACCTACTTACTAGATCTTTATACAAGTACTTTAAACTGCACAGATATCAATCCCTTTCCATCACCTGAGATTTACGTGTGGATGAATGTTGAGGTAACCATTCAGTTAAGTTAACTCTGACAAACACATTCTTTTGTCTTGTTTTTTAGTTTGTGTTATTTTACCCTACATTAAGGGTCCAAGTACAAGAGTTCTACTTCTTTAGTCTCAGTAGAGAAGTCCAGTCACACAGTACTCCTTTCTCCTGGTGTCTTCTGCTGAGCTTCTAGAAGAATGTTTCTAAGGTAGTGTTTAAATTTAGCTTCCTTCTAGTTATGCCACTCATCCTATTTACCAGATCTTTCTACAAGTAATTTAAACTGCACAGCAATCAAGCCCTTTCAATTCTTTGAGATTTACACCTAGATAACTGTTTGGATAACCATTCAGTCTGGTTAACTCAGACAAACTTACTAATTTTTTTTTTGTTTTTTTTGTTAGTGTGCTTTGTTACCCTTAATTAAAGGTCCATATACAGGAGATCTACTTCTTTAGCTGCAGTAGAGAAGTTTAGTCAAACTTCATCACTTCCTCCCAGTGTCTTCTGCTAAGCTACCAGCAGAATCTTTCTAAGGCAGTCTTTAAATTTAGCTTATTTAAGCTAAGTCTCTTCCCCTACTTACTAGATCTTCTTCAAGTCATTTAAACAACACAGCTGTCCAGCCCTTTCAGTCCACTAAGATTTACGTGTAGATAACTGTTGAGATAACCATTCAGTTCAGTTAACTCAGACAAACAGACTATTTCATTTTTGTTTGTTACATTGTGTTTTTTTTACCCTAAATTAAATGTCCAAGTACAAGAGTTCTACTTCTTTAATTCCAGAAGAGAAGTCCAGTCACACAGCACTCCTTCCTTCTGGTGTCTTCTGCTGAGCTACTAACAGAATCTTCCTTAGGCAGTCTTTAAATTTACATTCTTTCAAGTTAAGCCACTCCCCCTACCTACTAGCTGTTTCTGCACCAATTCAAACCGCCCAGGTATGAAGCACTTTAAGTTAGCTGAGATTTACATGTAGATAACTGTTGAGATAACCATTCAGTTCAGTTATCTCAGAAAAACACACTAATTTTTTTTGGTTTTGTTTGTTAATTTCTTTTTTTACCCTAAATTAAATGTCCAAGTACTAGAGTTCTACTTCTTTAACCCCAGAAGAGAAGTCCAGTCACACAGCACTCCTTCCTCCTCGTGTCTTCTGCCAAGCTACTAACAGAATCTTTCTAAGGCAGTCTTTAAATTTACCTTCCTTCTAGTTAAGCCACTCCCCCTACCTACTAGCTCATTCTACAAGTAATTTGAACTGCACAGCTATCAAGCACTTTCAGTCACCTGAGATTAACAACTAGATAACTGTTCAGATAAACTTTAAGTTCAGTTAACTCAGAGAAACACACACTTTTTTTTTGTTTTGTTTGTTAAGTTGTTTTCTTACCCTAAATTAAAGGTCCAGGTACAAGAGTTCTACTTCTTTAGTCCCAGTAGAGAAGTTCAGTCACACAGTACTTCTTCCTCCTCGTGTCTTGTCTCAATCTTTTAGCAGAATCTTTCTTAGGCCGAATTTAAATTTAGCTTTCTTCTAGCTAAACTATTCACCCTACTTACTAGATCTTTCTACAAATAATTTAAACTGCACAGCTATCAAGCCATTTCAGTCATCTGAGATTTACACCTAGATAACTGTTCAGATTACCATTCAGTTCTGTACAGTCAGAAAAACAAACTACTTTTTTGTTTTGTTTGTTACTTTGTTTTTTACCATAAATTAAAGATCCAAGTACAAGAGTTCTACTTCTTTAGTTCCAGTAGAGAAGTCCAGTCACACAGCACTCCTTCCTACAGGTGTCTTTCGGCAAGCTTCTGCCCGAATCTTTCTTAGGCAGTCTTTAAATTTAGATTCTGTTTGCTAAACCACTCCACCTACTTACTAGATCTTTATACAAGTAATTTAAACTACACAGATATCAAGCCTTTTCCATCACCTGAGATTTATGTGTTGATGAATGTTGAGGTAGCCATTCAGTTCAGTTAACTCTGACAAAGACACTAATTTTTTTTGTTTTGTTTTTTAGTTTGTTTTATTTTATCCTACATTAACAGTCCAAGCACAAGAGTTCTACTTCTTTAATCCCAGAAGAGAAGTCCAGTCACACAGCTCTCCTTCCTCCTGGTGTCTTCTGCCGAGCTTCTAACAGAATCATTCTAAGATAGTCTTTAAATTTACCTTCCTTCTAGTTAAGCCACTCCCCTAAGTTCTAGTTGTTTCTACAAATAATTTAAACTGCACAGCATTCAAGCACTTTCAGTGACCTGTGATTTACAACTAGATAACTGTTCATATAACAATTAATTTGATTTAACTCTGACAAACACACAAATGTTTGTGTTGTCATGTTTGTTAATGTGTTTTTTTTACCTTAAATTAAAGGCCCAAGTACAAGAGTTCTACTTCTTTAATCCCAGTAGAGAAGTACAGTCACACAGCAATCCTTCCTCCTCATGTCAACTGTCAATCTTTTAGACAAATCTTTCTCAGGCAGTCTTCAAATTTAGCTTACTTCTTGCTTAGCTATTCCCCCTACTTACCAGATCTTTCTACAAATAATTTAAACTGCACAGCTATCATGCCCTTTCAGTCACCTGAGATTTACACCTAGATAACTGTTCAGATTACCATTCAGTTCAGTTCAGTCAAACACACTAATTTTTTTTTTGTTTTGTTACTTTCTTTTCTACCCTAAATTAAAGGTCCAAGTACAAGAGTTCTACTTCTTTAGTCCCAGTAGAGAAGTACAGTCACATGGCACTCCTTCCTACTGGTGTCTTCTGTCAAGCTTCTAGCAGAATCTTTGTAAGGCAGTCATTAAATTTAGCTTCTTTCTGCTATGCCACTCCCCATACTTACTTGATCTTTATACTAGTAATTTAAACTGCACAGCTATCCTTCCCCTTCCGTCACCTGAGATTTAGAACTAGACAACTGTTCAGATAACCATTCAGTTCAGTACAGACAGACAAACACACTCATTTTTTTTGTTTTGTTTGTTACTTTGTTTTTTACCCTTAATTAAAGGTCCAAGTACAAGAGTTCTACTTCTTTAGTCAAAGTAGAGAAGTCCAGTCACACAGCAATCCCTCCTACAGGTGTCTTCTGTTAAGCTTCTGCCAAAATCCTTTTAAGGCAAACTTTAAATTTAGCTTCCGTCTGCTAAGCCTCTCCACCTATTTACAAGATCATTACACAAGTAATTTAAACTGCACAGATATCAATCCCTTTCCATCACCTGAGATTTACGTGTGGATGAATGTTGAGGTAACCATTCAGTTCAGTTAACTCTGACAAACACACACACTTTTTTGTCTTGTTTTTTAGTTTGTGTTATTTTACCCTACATTAAGGGTCCAAGTACAAGAGTTCTACTTCTTTAGTCCTAGTAGAGAAGACCAGTCACACAGCACTCCTTCCTCCTGGTGTCTTCTGCTGAGCTTGTAGGAGCATGCTCCTAAGGTAGTCTTTAAATTTAGCTTCCTTCTAGTTATGCCACTCATCCTATTTACTAGATCGTTCTACAAGTAGTTTAAACTGCACAGCTATGAAGTCCATTCCGTTCTTTGAGATTTACACCTAGATAACTGTTTGGATAACCATTCAGTCCAGTGAACTCAGACAAAGTTACTCATTTTTTTTGTTTTTGTTAGTATGCTTTTTTACCATAAATTAAAGGTCCAAATACAGGAGATCTACTTCTTTAGCTGCAGTAGAGAAGTCTATTCAAACTGCAATACTTCCTCCTGGTGTCTTCTGCCAAGCTTCCAGCAGAATCTTTCTTAAGGCAGTCTGTAAATTTAACTTATTTAAGCTAAGTCACTCCCCCTACTTACTAGATCTTTCTTCAAGTAATTTAAACAACAGAGCTGTCAAGCCCTTTCAATCAGCTAAGATTTATGTGTAGATAACTGTTGAGATATCCATTCAGTTCAGTTAACTCAGACAAACAGACTATTTTATTTTTGTTTGTTACTTTGTGTTTTTTAAACCTAAATTAAAAGTCCAAGTACAAGAGTTCTACTTTTTTAGTCCCAGTAGAGAAAATCCAGTCACACTGCACTCCTTGCTCCTTGTGTATTCTGCTGAGCTACTAACAGAATCTTCCTAAGGCTGTCTTTAAATTTACATTCCTTCAAGTTAAGCCACTCCCCCTACCTACTAGTTGTTTCTGCAAATAATTTAAACTGCACAGGTATGAAGCACTTTCAGTAAGCGAGATTTACGTGTAGATAGCTGTTGAGATAACCATTCAGTTCAGTTATCTCAGACAAACACACTAATTTTTTTTGGTTTTGTTTGTTAGTTTCTTTTTTTACCCTAAATTAAATGTCCAAGTACTAGAGTTCTACTTCTTTAATCCCAGAAGAGAAGTTCAGGCACACAGCACTCCTTCCTCCTCATGTCTTCTGCCAAGCTACTAACAGAATCTTTCTAAGGCAGTCTTTAAATTTACCTTGCTTCTAGTTAAGCCACTCCCCCTACTTACTAGCTCTTTCTACAAGTAATTTGAACTGCATAGCTATCAAGCACTTTCAGTCACCTGAGATTTACACCTAGATAACTGCTTAGATAACCTTTAAGTTCAGTTAACTCTGAGAAACACACATTTTTTTTTTGTTTGTTAGTTTGTTTTCTTACCCTAAATTAAAGGTCCAAGTACAAGAGTTCTACTTCTTTATTCCCAGTAGAGAAGTCCAGTCACACAGTACTCCTTCCTCCTCGTGTCTTCTCTCACACTTCTAGCAGAATCTTTCTTAGCCAGTCTTTACATTTTGCTTCTTTCTAGCTAAACTACTCCCCCTACTTACCAGATCTATCTACAAATAATTTAAACTGCACAGCTATCAAACCATTTCAGTTATCTGAGATTTACACCTAGATAACTGTTCAGATAACCATACAGTTCTGTACAGTCAGAAAAACACACACATTTTTTTGTTTTGTTTGTTACTTTGCTTTTTACCCCCAAATAAAAGGTCCAAGTACAAGAGTTCTACTTCTTTAGTCCCAGTAGTAGAGAAGTCCAGTCACACAGCACTCCTTCCTACAGGTGTCTTCTGGCAACTTTATGCCCGAATCTTTCTAAGGCAGTCTTTAAATTTAGCTTCCATCTGCTAAGCCACTCCACCTACTTACTAGATGTTTATACAAGTAATTTAAACTGCACAGATATCAAGCTCTTTCCATTACCTGAGATTTATGTGTTGATGAATGTTGAGGTAACCATTCAGTTCAGTTTACTCTGACAAACACACTCATTTTTTTGTTTTGTTTTTAGTTTGTTTTATTTTATCATACATTATGGGTCCAAGTACAAGAGTTCTGCTTCTTTAGTCCCAGTAGAGAAGTCCAGTAACACAGCACTCCTTCCTCCAGGTGTCTTCTGCTGAGCTTCTAGCAAAATGTTTCTAAGGAAGTCTTTAAATTTAGCATCCTTCTAGTCATGCCAGTCATCATATTTACTAGATCTTTCTACAAGTAATTTATGCTGCACAGCTATCAAGCCCATTCAGTTATTTGAGATTTATACCTAGATAACGGTTCGGATAACCATTTAATTCAGTTAACTCAGACAAACTTTTTAATTTTTTTGTTTTGTTCGTTAGTTTGTTTTTTTACTCTCAATTAAAGGTCCAAATACAGGAAATCTTCTTCTTTAGCTGCAGTAGAGAAGTTTAGTCCCACAGCAATCCTACCTCCTGTTGTCTTCTGCCAAGCTTCTGGCAGAATCTTTCTAAGGCAGTCTTTAAATTTAGCTTCCTTAAGCTAAGTCAGTCCCCCTACTTAATAGATCTTTCTTCAAGTAATTTAAACAGCACAGCTATCAAGCCCTTTCAGTCAGCTAAGATTTACGTGTAGATAACTGTTGAGATAATCAATCAGTTCTGTTAACTCAGACAAACAGATTATTTCTTTTTTGTTTGTTAGTTTGTGTTTTTTTACCCTAAATTAAATGTCTAAGTACAAGAGTTCTACTTCTTTAATCCCAGAGGAGAATTCCAGTCACACAGCACTCCTTCCTCCTGGTGTCTTCTGCTGAGCTACTAACAGAATCTTTCTAAGGCAGTATTTAAACTTACATTCCTTCAAGGTAAGACACTCCCCCTACCTACTAGCTGTTTCTACAAGTAATTTAAACTGCACAGGTATCAAGCGCTTTCAGTCAGCTGATATTTACGTGTAGATAACTGTTGAGATAACCATTCAGTTCAGTTATCTCTGCTAAACACACTAATTTTCTTTGTTTTGTTTGCTAGTTTGTTTTTTTAAACTAAAGAGTTCTAGTTCTTTAGTCCCAGTAGAGAAGTCTCCTCACACAGCACTCCTTCCTACTGGTGTCTTTTGCCAAGCTTCTAACAGAATCTTTCTAATGCAGTCTTTAAATTTAGATTTTTTCTGCTAAGCCACTCCCCCACTTAGTAGATTTGTATACAAGTAATTTAAATTGCACAGCTATCAAGAACTTTCTGTCACCTAAGATTAGTGCATAGATGACTGTTCAGATAACCATTCAGTTCAGTAAACTCAGAAAAATACACGGGGCTGGATATTCAAACTGCACCATTCATAGGCACAAGCTCTTTCACTGCGCAAAATAGTTGCGCAGGGGTGTGTCCGGGGTGATATTCAAAGGAGTTGCGCTATTGAGCAACTCCTTTGAATATCACCCCCCAGCCACAGCCACTGTTCATGGTGCAGTGGAACTTGCACCACTGCAAGTTGACAAAGTGGAGCATTCAACTTGCGGTGGCACAAGTACTATTGCGCCATGCGCAAAATCCCGATATTCAAAAGGTGACATGCAAATGGGGCTATAATTCATGCAAGGCACTGGGGGGCCATTTGCATCTGATTATGGCCCCATTTGCATGCCATTAGCATGCAGGTGCGCCGATCCCCGAGGACTTGTGCCTGGCACCCTGCCAGGCAGCAGCCATCAGGGAATGATGCCCCCTGCAGCCCAATCACAGGCAAAAGAGTGTAAAAATCCCACCACCACCACCCCCCCACTGGCCCAATCACAGGCATAGCTTAAATACCCCCGCCTCACCAGCTCAATCGCAGGCAGCAATGTGTCTCCCCCCCAACACATCCCTGGTGGTCCAGTGGACCGACAAAGCCCGATCGCAGGCTGGAGTTTTCAAACACACCTCCCCCACCTCCCGATCATATCCCTGGTGGTCCAGTGGACTGAAAATCCTGATCGCAGGATGTAGTTGTCAACCCCGAACACATCCCTGGTGACCTGTTGTCCCCACCCCACCAACCCACGAGCCCCCACCACCCGCTCCTCCCCACAGCTGGCCGGGCAGCAGCATCTACCCATGCCACCCGCCACCCTCTGACTGACTGCCGGTACAGCTGCACACCCACTGGTGCAGAGCAAGAGCCAATGGGTGTGCAGCCTATCTCGTACAGACAGTCCAGTTTTGATAATGAATTTTCACAAAACTGAACTGTCTGTTATGAGTATGGGCTGGCAGCCATTGGCTCTTGCTCTGCACCACTGGGCGTGCAGCCCACCAGGCAGTCAGTCAGCAGGCAGCAGGGGTGGCAGACGGGTGGATGCTGCCACCCGCCGCAGCGGGGAGCGGGTGGTGGGCTTCATGGTGGGTGGGTGGGGGACTCCTAGGTCACCAGGGATGTGTTCGGGGTTGAAAACTACATCCCACACATTGGGATTTTCGGTCCACTGGACCACCAGGGATATGATCAGGAGGTGGGGTGTGATTGAAAACCCAGCCCCGATCGGGCTTATCGGTCCACTGACCACCAGGGATATATTCAGGAGGTGGGGGTGTTTATTACTTCAGCCCGTGATCGGGCTTATCGGGTCCACTGGACCACCAGGGATGTGTTGGGGACATTGCTGCCCGCAATCGGGCTGGTGAGGGGGGGC
Organism: Neoceratodus forsteri; assembly: GCA_016271365.2. Lineage (NCBI taxonomy): Eukaryota > Metazoa > Chordata > Ceratodontiformes > Ceratodontidae > Neoceratodus > Neoceratodus forsteri. The sequence goes on from CM057449.1 coordinate 985,553,353, forward strand.
ACAGAGAGTGGGTTGAGGGCCAGCCACAGGTGGTAGCTACTGTGTTGTGCCCTGCAATGCAGCAGCTCACCTGTGGGTGGCCCTCAACTTGATCCTTTTTTTTTTGGCTCAAAGTTGTGCAGGCACAGGTTGGGGGTTGAGCCTGCACAACTCTACACAGCCCGGCTGAATATCGGGCTGTGCAGTTTATGCATGATTCCTCCCCCTCCAGTTCAGCATGCATTCATTTGCATTGCGCTGTTGCTCAGCATGTTTTCAGTGGCGCAACTGCCTCCTGCTGAATATCGCAGAATGGAACAAGTTCAGACTTGCACAGGCGCAACCCTATAGCGCATGGCGCAACCCTTTTGAATATCTGGCCCACTATTTTTTTAGTTTTGTTTGTTGGTTTGTTTTTTTACCCTAAATTGAATGTCCAAGTACAAGAGCTCTACTTACTTTGTTCCTGTAACTGTTCAGATAACAATTCAGTTGATTTAACTCAAGCAAACAAACCATTTTTTTTCTTTTGTTTGTTAGTTTGTTTTTAAACCCTGAAGTATTGGTCCAAGTATGAGATATCAACTTCTTTAGCCACAGTAGAGAAGTACAGTCACAAGGAAATCCTTCCTCCTTGTTTTTTCTGCCAAGCTTAAAGTAGAATTCTTCTCAGGCAGGCTTTAAATTTAGCTTCCTTCAGCTACACCACTCCCTAACTGACTAGATCTTTCTACAGGAAATTCAAACTGCACAGCTATCAGGCCCTTTCAGTCAGCTACGATTTACACCCAGATATGGGTTCAGATAACCATTCAATTCAGTTAAATCAGACACAATATTTTTTTTTTGTTAGTTTGTTTTTTTGCCCTAAATAAAAGGTCCAAGTACAAGAGTTCTACTTCTTTAATCCCAGAAGAGAAGTCCAGTCACACAGCTCTCCTTCCTCCTGGTGTCTTCTGCCGAGCTTCTAACAGAATCATTCTAAGACAGTCTTTAAATTTACCTTCCTTCTAGTTAAGCCATTCCCCTAAGTTCTAGTTGTTTTTGCAAGTAAATTAAACTGCACAGCATTCAAGCACTTTCAGTGACCTGAGATTTACAACTAGATAACCGTTCATATAACAATTAATTTTATTTAACTAAGGCAAACACACAAATTTTTTGTTGTCATGCTTATTAATGTGTTTTTTTACCATAAATTAAAGGCCCAAGTACAAGAGTTCTACTTCTTAATTCCCACTAGAAAGTACAGTCACACAGCACTCCTTCCTCCTCATGTCAACTGTTAAGCTCTTAGACAAATCTTTCTCAGTCAGTCTTCAAATTTAGCTTCCTTCTTGCTTAGCTACTCCCCCTTCTTAACAGATCTTTCTACAAATAATTTAAACTGCACAGCTATCATGCCCTTTCAGTCACCTGAGATTTACACCTAGATAACTGTTCAGACAACCATTCAGTTCAGTTTAGTCAAACACACTATTTTTTTTTGTTTTGTTTGTTACTTTGTTTTTTACCCTAAATTAAAGGTCCAAGTACAAGAGTTTTACTTCTTTAGTCCCAGTAGAGAAGTCGATTCACACAGCACTCCTTCCTCCTGGTGTCTTCTACTGAGCTTCTTGAAGAATGTTTCTACGGTTGTCTATAAATTTAGCTTCATTCTATTTATGCCACTCATCCTATTTACTAGATCCTTCTACAAGTGACTTGAACTGCACGCTATCAAGCCCATTCAGTCATCTGAGATTTACACGTAAATAACTGTTCAGATAACCATTCAGTTCAGTTCACTCAGACAAACATACTATTTCTTTTGTTTTGTTTGTTAGTTTGTCTTCTTACCCTAAATCAAAGGTCCAAATACAGGAGATCTACTTCTTTAGCTGCAGTAGAGAAGTCTTGTCACACAGCAATCCTTCCTCCTGGTGTCTTCTTCCAAGCTTCCAGCAGAATCTTTCTAAGGCAGTCTTTAAATTTAGCTTCCTTAAGCTAAGTCACTCCCCCTACTTACTAAATCTTTCAAGTAATGTAAGCAGCACAGCTATCAATCCCATTCAGTCAGCTAAGATTTATGTCTACATACCTGTTGAGATAACCATTCAGTTCAATTAACTCAAACACACTAATTTTTTTTGTTTGTTACTTTGCTTTTTTTACCCTAAATTAAATGTCCAAGTACAAGAGTTCAACTTCTTTAATCTCAGAAGAGAAGTCCAGTCACACAGCACTCCTTCCTCCTGGAGTCTTCTGCCAAGCTACTAACAGAATCTTTCTAAGGCAGTCTTTAAAATTACATTCCTTCTTGTTAAGCCACTCCCCTTACTTGCTAGCTCTTTCTACAAGTAATTTAAACTGCCCAGCTATCTAGCACTTTCAGTCAGCTGAGATTTATTTTATTTATTTATTTAGCTTTTGTTGACCGGGTAAGTGAACTAGACAAATCCTGTCTATTTTCAGGCACAACCCGGGGGAGGGGGATACAGATGAATGACAACTGACCTTGAACCTGATTAAGCTGTTGGTGGTATTTTTAGTGAATGAGGGAAATTTGGCCAGGACACTGGGGAAATTCCCCTACTGTTTTCGATAAGTTCCATGGGATCTTTAACATCCACCCGAACTACCACCAATCCAGGCAGATGGGACCATGGTTTAACGTCTCATCCGAAACAAGGCACCTCAAAAGTGCAGCACCCCTCTCATGCTGCACTACGTTGTCAGTACTGGGATATTAACCCAAGTGCCAGATGTGGGAACAGAACCCACAGCTCTCTGATCTCCTGGCCTCAGAGGTGAGTGTGCTACCTACTGAGCCACTGACACTAAAATTTACACCTAGATAACTCTTCTGATAACCATTAAGTTCAGTTAACAGAGAGAAACACACACATTTTTTTGTTTTGTTTGTTAGTTTGTATTTTTCTGCAAAGTAAAGAAGCAAGTACAAGAGTTCTACTTCTTTAGTCCCAGTAGAGAAGACCAGTCACACAGCACTCCTTCCTGCTAGTGTCTTTTGCCAAGCTTCTAGCAGAATCTTTCTAAGGCAGTCTTTAAATTTAGCTTATTTCTGCTAAGCTGCTAACTCTACTTACTAGATCTTTCCACAAGTATTTTGAACTGCACAGCTATCTAGCCCTTTCAGTCTCCTGAGATTTACACCTAGATAACTGTTCAGATAACCATTCAGTTCAGGTAATTCAGACAAACTAATTTTTTTGTTTTGTGTTTTGGCTTGTTTTTTACCCTGAATTAAAGGACCAACTACAAGAGGTATACTTTTTTAGTCCCACAGAGGAGTCTTGTGTCACAGCACTCCATCCTTCTGGTGTCGTCTGCTGAACTTCTAACAGAATCTTTCTCAGGCAGTATTTAAATTTACCTTCCTTCTAGATAAGCCACTCCCCCTACGTACTAGATCTCTCAAAAAGTAATTTAAACTGCATAGTTATCAAGCTGATTCAGTCCCCTGAGAGTTATACCAAGATAACTGTTCATATAACCATTCAGTTCAGTTAACTCAGACAAACACTCTAATTTTTTTTTGTTTTGTTAGCTAGTTTGATTTGTTTTATGCTAAATTAAAGGTCCAAGTACAAGAGTTCTACTTCTTTAGTCCCAGTAGAGAAGTCCAGTCACACAACACACCTTCCTCCTGGTGTCTTCTGCTGAGCTTCCAGCAGAATGTTTCTAAGGCACTCTTTAAATTCAGCTTGCTTCTAGTTAAGAAACTCACCCTACTTGCTAGATCTTTCCACATGTACTTTAAACTGCACAGCTATCAAGCCCTTTCAGTCACCTGAGATTTACACCTAAGTAACTGTTCAAATAACAATTCAGTTGATTTAACTCAGGCAAGCAAACCATTTTTTTTCGTTTTGTTAATTAGTTTGTTTTTTTTATGCTAAATTAAAGGTCCAAGTACAAGAGATTGACTTCTTTATCTGCAGTAGAGAAGTCCAGTCACACAGAAATCCTTCCTCCTTGTGTTTCTGCCAAACTTCCAGCAGCATCTTAATAAGGCAGTCTTTAAACTTAGCTTCATTCTAGTTAAGACACTCCCCAATTTACTAGACCTTTCTACAAGTAATTAAAACTGCAGAGCTATTAAGCCCTTTCAGTCACCTGAGATTTACACTAAAATAGCTGTTCAGATAACCATTCAGTTCAGTTAACTCAAGCAAACACACTAATTGTTTTTTTTGTTTGCTAGTTTTTTTTACCTTAAATTAAAGGTCCAAGTACAAGAGTTCTACATCTTTAATCCCAGAAGAGAAGTCCAGTCACACAGCACTCCTTCCTTCTGGTGTCTTCTGCCGACCTTCTTCCAGAATCATTCTGAGGCAGTCTTTAAATTTAGCTTCCTTCTTGCTAAGCTACTCCCCCTGCTTACTAGATCTTTGTATATATAATTTAAACTGCCCATCCATCAAGCCATCTCAGTCAGCTGAGATTTATTCCTAGATAACTGTTCAGACAACCATTCAGTTCAGTTCAATCGGAGAAATAAACACACTAATTCTTTTTGTTTTGTTTGTTAGTTTGTCTTATTTTACCGTAAATTAAAGGTCCAAGTACAATAATTCTACTTCTTTAGTCCCAGTAGAGATGTCCATTCACACAGCACTCCTTCCTCCTGGTGTCTTCTACTGAGGTTCTTGCAGATTGTTTCTAAGGTAGTCTTTAAATTTAGCTTCCTTGTAGTTATGCCACTCATCCTATTTACTAGATCTTCCTAAAGGTAATTTAAATTGCACTGCTATTAAGCCCTTTCAATCATTTGAGATTTACACAAAGATAACAGTTTAGATGACCATTCAGTTCAGTTAACTCAGACAAGCATACTAATTTTTTTGTTTTGTTTTTTTAGTTTGTTTTTTTTACCCTATATTGAAGGTCGAAATACAGGAGAACTACTTTCTTAGCCACAGTACAGAACTGTAAGCTAACAGCAGTCCTTCCTCCTGGTGCCTACTGCCAAGGCTTAAAGCAGATTCTTTCTAAGGCAGTCTTTTAATTTAGCTTCCTTAAGCTAAGCCACTCCCCGTACTTACTAGATCTTTCTTCAAGTAGTTTAAACTGCTCAGCTATCAAGCTCTTTCAGTCAGTTAAGATTTACCTATAGATAACTGTTGAGATAACCATTCAGTTCAGTTAACTCAGAAAAACACACTAATTTTTTTGCTTTATTTGTTACTTTGTTTTTTTTACCCTAAATTAAATGTCCAAGTACTAGAGTTCTACTTCTTTAATTCCAGAAGAGAAATACAGTGACACAGCACTTCTTCTTCTTCTTGTCTTCTGCTGAGCTAGTAACAGAATCTATCTAAGGCAGTCTTTAATTTACATTCCTTCTAGCTAAGTCACTCCCCTACCTACTAGCTCTTTCTACAAGTAATTTAAACTGCACATCTATCAAGCCCTTTCAGGCAGCTGAGATTTACATCTAGATAACTGTTTAGTTAACCATTAAGTTCAGTTAACTCAGAGAAACACACAATTTTTTTTTTTGTTTGGTTTGTTAGTATTTTTACCCTAAATTAAATGTCCAAGTACAAGAGTTCTACTTCTTTAGTCCCAGTAGAGAGGTCCAGTCACACAGCATTCCTTACTCCTCATGTCTTCTGTCAAGCTTCTAGCAGAATATTTCTAAGGCCGTCTTTAAATTTAGCTTCTTTCTAGCTAAGCCACTCCCCATACTTACTAGATCTTTCTACAAAGAATTTAAACTGGACAGCAAACAAGTCATTTCACTCACCTGGGATTTATGCATAGATAACTGTTCTGATAACCATTCAGTTCAGTTAACTCAGACAAACACACTATTTGTTTTCTTCTGTTAGTTTATTTGACATTTTTACCCTAAATTAAAGGTTCAAGTACAAGAGTTCTACTTCTTACATCCCAGTAGAGAAGTCCAGTCACACAGCACTCCTTCCTCCTTGTGTCTTCTGTCAAGCTTCTAGCAGAATCAAAGGCAGTCTTTAAATTTAGCTTCCTTATAGCTAAGCTACTTACCCTACTTAGAAGATCTTTCTTCGACTAATTTAAACTCCACAGCTTTCAAGCCCTTTAGTTGCTTGAGATTTACACCTCGATAACTGTTCAGATAACCATTCAGTTCAGTTAACTCAGGCAAACATGCAATTTTTTTTACTTTGTTGTTTCACCTTAAATTAAAGGTGCAAGAACAACAGTTCTACCTTCTTTAGTCCCAATGGAGAAGCACAGTCACACAGCACTCCTTCCTGCTGGTGTCTTCTGCCAAACTTCTAGCAGAATACTTCTAAGACAGTCTTTAAATTTAGCTTCCTTCTGCTAAGCCACTGCTCCTTCTTACTAGATCGTTATACAAGTTATTTAAACTGCACAGCTATCAAGTCCATTCAGTCACCTGAGATTTACGTGTAGATGACTGTTCATATAACCATACAGTTCAGTTAACTCAGACAAACACATTAATTTTTTTTTGTTTTGTGTGTTATTCTGTTTTTTTAACCTAAATTGAAGGTCCAAGTACAAGGGATCTGCATCTTTTGTTCCGGTAGAGAAGTTCAGTCACATGGCATTCCTTCCTCCTGGTGTCTTCTGCCAAGCTTCCGGCAGAATCTTACTAAAGCAGTCTTTAAATTTAGCTTCCTTCTGCTATGCCACTCCCCTGCTTACTAGATTGTTATACAAGTAATTTAAACTGCACATCTATCAAGCCCTTTCAGTCACATGAGATTTACACCTAGATAATGGTTCAAATAACCATTCAGTTCAGTTAACTCAGACAAACACTCTATTTTTTTTTTTTTGTTAGTTTGTTTTTTTACCCTAAATTAAAGGGCCAAGTGCAAGAGTTCTACTTCTTTAATTCAAGTAGTGAAGTCCAGTCACACAGCACTCCTTCCTACTGGTGTCTTCTGCCAAGCTTCTTGCAAAATATTTCTTAGGCAGTTTTTAAACTTAACTTCCTTCTGCTAAGCCACTCCACCTATTTACTAGATCTTTCAACAAGTAATTTAAGCTGGACAGCAATCAAGCCCTTTCAGTCACCTGAGATTTATGCATAGATAACTGTTCAGATAAATGTTCAATTCAGTTTACTCAGACAAACACACAATTTTTTTTGTTTTGTTTCAATATTTGTTGTTTTTAAACTAAATCAAAGGCCCAAGTGCAAGAGTTATACTTTTTTAGTCCCAGAAGAGAAGTCCAGTCACACAGAAATCCTTCCTCCTTGTGTCATTTGCCAAGCTTCCATCAGAATCTGTCTAAGGCAGTCTTTAAACTTAGCTTCCTTCAGTTACACCACTCCACCTACTTACTAGACCTTTCTACAAGTAATTTAAAATGCACAGCTATCAAGCCATTTCAGTCAACTGAGATTTACACCCAAATAGCTCTTCAGATAACTACTCAGTTTAGTAAACTCAGACAAACACACTCATTTTTTTTGTTTTGTTTGTCAGTCTGTGTTTTTACCCTATATAAAAGGTCCAACTACAAGAGATCGACTTCTTTAGTCCCAGAAGAAAAGTCCAGTCATACAGCACTCCTTCCTCCTGGTGTCTTCTGCCGAGCTTCTAACAGAATCCTTCTAAGACGGTCTTTAAATTTACTTCCTTCTAGCTTAGCAACTCCCCCTACTAACTAGCTCTTTCTTCAGTTAATTTAAACTGCACTGCTATCAAGCCCGTTCAGTCAGCTAAGATTTATACCTAGATAACCATTCACTTCAGTTAACTCAGAGAAACAAACTAATTTTGTTTTTTGTATTGTTTGCTAGATTTTTTATACCCTAAATTAAAGTTCTAAGTGCAGGAGTTCTACTTCTTTAGTCCCAGTTGAGTAGTCCAGTCACACAGCACTCCTTCCTTCTCATATCCTCTGTCAAGCTTCTAGCATCATCTTTCTAAGGCAGTCTTTAAATTTAGGTTCCTTCTGCTAAGCTACTTCCCCTACTTACTAGATCTTTCTACAAATAATTTAAACTGGACTGCTATCAAACCCTTTCAGTAAGCTAAGAATTACATGTAGATAACTGTTGAGATAACCAATCACTTCAGTTATCTCAGACAAATACTCTAATTTGCCTTCTGCCGAGCTACTGACACAATCTTTCTAATGCAGTCTTTAAATTTACCTTCCTTTTAGTTATTCCACTCCCTCTATTTACTAGATCTTTCTACAAGTAATTTGAATTTCACAGCTATCATGCACTTTCAGTCACCTGAGATTTACACATAGATAACTGTTCGAATAACCATTAAGTTCAGTTCGGTCACACAGCACTCATTTCTCCTCCTGTCTTCTGTCAGCCTTCTCACATCATCTTTCTAAAGCAGTCTTTAAAATTAGTTTCCTTCTTCTAAGCCACTCCTTCTACTTACTAGATATTAATACAAGTAATTTAAACTGCATAGCTATAAAGCCCTTTCAGTCACTTGAGATTTATGCATAGATGACTGTTCAGATAACTATTCAGTTCAGTTAACTCAGACAAACACTATCTTTTTTGTTTTGTGTGTATGTTCTTTTACCCTTAATTGAAGGTCCAAGTACTAGACATCTACTTCTTTGTCCCAATAGACAAGTCCAGTCACACAGCTCTCCTTCCTCCTGGTGTCTTCTGCCAAGCTTCTAACAGAATCATTCTAAGACAGTCTTTAAATTTACCTTCCTTCTAGTTAAGCCACTCCCCTAAGTTCTAGTTGTTTCTGTAAGTAAATTAAACTGCCCAGCATTCAAGCACTTTCAGTGACCTGAGTTTTACAACCAGATAACCGTTCATATAACCATTAATTTGATTTAACTCAGACAAACACACAAATTTTTTGTTGTCATGCTTGTTAATGTGTTTTTTTAATGTAAATTAAAGGCCCAAGTACAAGAGTTCTACTTCTTAATACCAGTAGAGAAGTACAGTCACACAGCACTCTTTCCTCCTCATGTCAATTGGCAAGCTTTTAGACAAATCTTTCTCAGGCAGTCTTCAAATTTACCTTCCTTCTTGCTTAGCTACTCCCCCTTCTTAACAGATCTTTCTACAAATAATTTAAACTGCACGGCTATCATGCCCTTTCAGTCACCTGAGATTTACACCTAGATAACTGTTCAGACAACCATTCAGTTCAGTTTAGTCAAACACACTAATTTTTTTTGTTTTGTTTGTTACTTTGTTTTTTACCCTAAATTAAAGGTCCAGGTACAAAAGTTCTACTTCTTTAGTCCCAGTAGAGAGGTCAATTCACACAGCACTCCTTCCTCCTGGTGTCTTCTGCTGAGCTTGTTGAAGAATGTTTCTAAGGTTGTCTTTAAATTTAGCTTCCTTCTAATTATGCCACTCATCTTATTTACTAGATCTTTCTACAAGTGATTTGAACTGCACAGCTATCAAGCCCATTCAGTCATCAGAGATTTACACGTAAATAACTGTTCAGATAACCATTCAGTTCAGTTCACTCAGACAAACATACCAATTTTTTTGTTTTGTTTGTTAGTTTGTCTTTTTACCCTACATTAAAGGTCCAAATACAGGAGATCTACTAATTTAGCTGCAGTAGAGATGTCTGGTCACACAGCAATCCTTCCTCCTGGTGTCTTCTGGCAAGCTTCCAGCAGAATCTTTCTAAGGCAGTCTTTAAATTTAGCTTCCTTAAGCTAAGTCACTCCCCCTACTTACTAAATCTTTCAAGTAATGTAAGCAGCACAGCTACAAATCCCTTTCAGTCAGCTAAGATTTATGTCTACATAACTGTTGAGATAACCATTTAGTTCAATTAACTCAAACACACTAAATTTTTTTGTTTGTTACTTTGTTTTTTTACCTTAAATTAAATGTCCAAGTACAAGAGTTCTACTTCTTTAATCCCAGAAGAGAATTCCAGTCACACAGAACTCCTTCCTCCAGGTGTCTTCTGCCAAGCTACTAACAGAATCTTTCTAAGGCAGTCTTTAAAATTACGTTCCTTCTTGTTAAGCCACTCCCCTTACTTGCTAGCTCTTTCTGCAAGTAATTTAAACTGCCCAGCTATCAAGCACTTTCAGTCAGCTGAGCTTTATTTTATTTATTTATTTAGCTTTTGTTGACTGGGTAAGTGGACTAGACAAATCCTGTCTATTTTCAGGCACAACCCGGGGAAGGGGGATACAGATGAATGACAACTGATCTTGAACCAGATTAAACTGTTGGTGGTATTTTTAGTGAATGAGGGAAATTTGCCCAGGACAACGGGGTAATTCCCCTACTCTTTTCGATAAGTGCCATGGGATCTTTAACATTAACCTGAACTACCACCAGTCCAGGCAGATGGGACCTTGGTTTAACGTCTCATCTGAAAGACGGCACCTCAAAAGTGCAGCACCCCTCTCATGCTGCACTACATTGTCAGTACTGGGATATTAACCCAAGTGCCAGATGTGGGAACTGAACCCACAGCTCTCTGATCTCCTAGCCTCAGAGGTGAGTGTGCTACCTACTGAGCCACTGACACTAAAATTTACACCTAGATAACTCTTCTGATACCCATTAAGTTCAGTTAACTGAGCGAAACACACACATTTTTTTGTTTTTTTTGTTAGTTTGTATTTTTCTGCAAAGTAAAGGAGCAAGTACAAGAGTTCTACTTCTTTAGTCCCAGTAGAGAAGACCAGTCACACACCACTCCTTCCTGCTGGTGTCTTTTGCCAAGCTTCTAGTAGAATCTTTCTAAGGCAGTCTTTAAAATTTAGCTTATTTCTGCTAAGCCGCTAACCCTACTTACTAGATCTTTCTACAAGTATTTTGAACTGCACAGCTATCTAGCCCTTTCAGTCTCCTGAGATTTACACCTAGATAACTGTTCAGATAACCATTCAGTTCAGTTAATTCAGACAAACAAACTAATTTTTTTGTTTTGTGTTTTAGCTTGTTTTTTATCCTAAATTAATGGACCAACTACAAGAGGTATACTTTTTTAGTCCCAGAGAGGAGTCTTGTGTCACAGCACTCCATCCTTCTGGTGTTGTCTGCTGAGCTTCTAACAGAATCTTTCTAAGGCAGTATTTAAATTTACCTTCCTTCTAGATAAGCCACTCCCCCTACTTACTAGATCTCTCAAAAAGTAATTTAAACTGCATAGTTATCAAGCCCATTCAGCCCTCTGAGATTTATACCAAGATAACTGTTCATATAACCATTCAGTTCAGTTAACTCAGACAAACTCTCTAATTTTTTTTTGTTTTGTTAGCTAGTTTGATTTGTTTTACACTAAATTAAAGGTCCAATTACAAGAGTTCTACTTCTTTAGTCCCAGTAGAGAAGTCCAGTCACACAACACACCTTCCTACTGGTGTCTTCTGCTGAGCTTCCTGCAGAATGTTTCTAAGGCACTCTTTAATTTCAGCTTCCTTCTAGTTAAGAAACTGCCCCTACTTGCTAGATCTTTCCACATGTACTTTAAACTGCACAGCTGTCAAGCCCTTTCAGTCAACTGAGATTTACACCTAAATAACTGTTCAAATAACAATTCAGTTGATTTAACTCAGGCAACCAAACTATTTTTTTTTGTTTTGTTAGTTAGTTTGTTTTTTTTAATGCTAAATTAAAGGTACAAGTACAAGAAATTGACTTCTTTAGCTGCAGTAGAGAAGTCCAGTCACACAGAAATCCTTCCTCCTTGTGTTTCTGCCAAGCTTCCAGCAGCATCATAATAAGGCAGTCTTTAAACTTAGCTTCATTCTGGTTAAGTCACTCCCCAATTTACTAGACCTTTCTACAAGTAATTCAAACTGCAGAGCTATCAAGCCCTTTCAGTCACCTGAGATTTACACTAAAATAGCTGTTCTGATAAACATTCAGTTCAGTTAGCTCAAGCAAACACACTAATTTTTTTTTTTTGTTTGTTATTTTTTTTTTACCTTAAATTAAAGGTCCAAGTACAAGAGTTCTACATATTTAATCCCAGAAGTCCAGTCACACAGCACTCCTTCCTTCTGGTGTCTTCTGCCGACCTTCTACCAGAATCATTCTGAGGCAGTCTTTAAATTTAGCTTCCTTCTTGCTAAGCTACTCCCCCTGCTTACTAGATCTTTGTATATGTAATTTAAACTGCCCATCCATCAAGCCATCTCAGTCAGATGAGATTTATTCCTAGATAACTGTTCAGACAACCATTCAGTTCAGTTCAATTGGAGAAATAAACACACTAATTTTTTTTGTTTTGTATGTTAGTTTGTCTTATTTTACCCTAAATTAAAGGTCCAAGTACAATAATTCTACTTCTTTAGTCCCAGTAGAGAAGTCCATTCACACAGCACTCCTTCCTCCTGGTGTCTTCTACTGAGGTTCTTGCAGATTGTTTCTAAGGTAGTCTTTAAATTTAGCTTCCTTGTAGTTATGCCACTAATCCTATTTACTAGATCATCCTAAAGGTAATTTAAACTGCACCGCTATTAAGCCCTTTCAATCATTTGAGATTTATACAAAGATAACAGTTTAGATGACCATTCAGTTCAGTTAACTCAGACAAGCATACTAATTTTTTTGTTTTGTTTTTTTAGTTTGTTTTTTTTACCCTATGTTGAAGGTTGAAATACAGGAGAACTGCTTCCTTAGCCACAGTACAGAACTGTAAGCTAACAGCAATCCTTCCTCCTGGTGCCTTCTGCCAAAGCTTCCAGCAGAATCTTTCTAAGGCAGTCTTTAAATGTAGCTTCCTTAAGCTAAGCCACTCCCCGTACTTACTAGATGTTTCTTCAAGTAGTTTAAACTGCTCAGCTATCAAGCCCTTTCAGTCAGTTAAAATTAACCTATAGATAACTGTTGAGATAACCATTCAGTTCAGTTAGCTCAGAAAAACACACTATTTTTTTTGTTTTATTTGTTACTTTGTTTTTTTTACCCTAAATTAAATGTCCAAGTACTAGAGTTCTACTTCTTTAATCCCAGAGAGAAATACAGTGACACAGCACTTCTTCCTCTTCTTGTCTTCTGCCGAGCTAGTAACAGAATCTATCTAAGGCAGTCTTTAATTTACATTCCTTCTAGCTAAGTCACTCCCATACCTACTAGCTCTTTCTACAAGTAATTTAAACCGCACATCTATCAAGCACTTTCAGCCAGCTGAGATTTACACCTAGATAACTGTTCAGTTAACCATTAAGTTCAGTTAACTCAGAGAAACACACAATTTTTTTTGTTTGGTTTGTTAGTTTTTTTTACCGTAAATTAAATGTCCAAGTACAAGAGTTCTACTTCTTTAGTCCCAGTACAGAAGTCCAGTCACACAGCATTCCCTACTCCACGTGTCTTCTGTCAAGCTTCTAGAAGAATCTTTCTAAGGCAGTCTTTAAATTTAGCTTATTTCTAGCTAAGCCACTCCCCATACTTACTAGATCTTTCTACAAGGAATTTAAACTGGACAGCAAACAAGCCATTTCACTCACCTGGGATTTATGCAAAGATAACTGTTCTGATAACCATTCAGTTCAGTTAGTTCAGACAAACACACTAATTGTTTTCTTCTGTTAGTTTATTTGACATTTTTACCCTAAATTAACGGTTCAAGTACAAGAGTTCTAGTTCTTACATCCCAGTAGAGAAGTCCAGTCACACAGCACTCCTTCCTCCTTGTGTCTTCTGTCAAGCTTCTAGCAGAATCAAAGGCAGTCTTTAAATTTAGCTTCCTTCTAGCTAAGCTGCTTCCCCTACTTAGAAAATCTTTCTGCAACTAATTTAAACTCCACAGCTATCAAGCCCTTTAGTCGCTTGAGATTTACACCTTGATAACTGTTCAGATAACCATTCAGTTCAGTTAACTCAGGCAAACATGCAATTTTTTTTACTTTGTTGTTTCACCTTAATTTAAAGGTCCATGAACAACAGTTCTATCTTCTTTAGTCCCAGTGGAGAAGCACAGTCACACAGCACTCCTTCCTACTGGTGTCTTCTGCCAAACTTCTAGTAGAATACTTCTAAGACAGTCTTTAAATTTAACTTCCTTCTGCTAGGCCACTCCCCCTACTTACTAGATCTTTATACAAGTAATTTAAACTGCACAGCTATCAAGTCAATTGAGTCACCTGAGATTTACACGTAGATGACTGTTCATATAACCATACAGTTCAGTTAACTCAGACAAACACATTAATTTTTTTTTGTTTTGTGTGTTATTTTGTTTTTTTAACCTAAATTGAAGGTCCAAGTACAAGAGATCTGCTTCTTTTGTTCTAGTAGAGAAGTTCAGTCACAAAGCATTCCTTCCTCCTGGTGTCTTCCGCCAAGCTTCCAGCAGAATCTTTCTAAAGCAGTCTTTAAATTTAGCTTCCTTCTGCTAAGCCACTCCCCTGCTTACTAGATTGTTATACAAGTAATTTAAACTGCACATCTATCAAGCCCTTTCAGTCACATGAGATTTACACCTATATAATGGTTCAAATAACCATTCAGTTCAGTTAGCTCAAACACACTATTTTTCTTATTTTTTTGTTAGTTTGCTTTTTTTTACCCTAAATTAAAGGGCCAAGTGAAAGAGTTCTACTTCTTTAATTCAAGTAGTGAAGTCCAGTCACACAGCACTCCTTCCTACTGGTGTCTTCTGCCAAGCTTCTAGCAAAATATTTCTTAGGCAGTTTTTAAACTTAACTTCCTTCTGCTAAGCCACTCCACCTACTTACTAGATCTTTCAACAAGTAATTTAAGCTGGACAGCAATCAAACCCTTTCAGTCACCTGAGATTTATGCATAGATAACTGTTCAGATAAATGTTCAGTTCAGTTTACTCAGACAAACACACAATTTTTTTTGTTTTGTTTCAATATTTGTTGTTTTTAAACTAAATCAAAGGCCCAAGTACAAGAGTTATACTTTTTTAGTCCCAGAAGAGAAGTCCAGTCACATAGAAATCCTTCCTCCTTGTGTCATCTGCAAAGCTTCCAGCAGAATCTGTCTAAGGCAGTCTTTAAACTTAGCTTCCTTCAGTTACGCCACTCCACCTACTTGCTAGATCTTTCTACAAGTAATTTAAAATGCACAGCTATCAAGCCATTTCAGTCAGCTGAGATTTACACGTAGATAGCTCATCAGATAACTACTCAGTTTAGTAAACTCAGACAAACACACTCATTTTTTTGGTTTGTTTGTTAATTTGTGTTTTTACCCTAAATTAAAGGTCCAACTACAAGAGATCGACTTCTTTTGTCCAAGAAGAAAAGTCCAGTCATACAGCACTCCTTCCTCCTGGTGTCTTCTGCCGAGCTTCTAACAGAATCTTTCTAAGACGGTCTTTAAATTTACTTTCTTCTAGTTTAGCAACTCCCCCTACTAACTAGCTCTTTCTTCAATAAATTTAAACTGCACTGCTATCAAGCCTGTTCAGTCAGCTAAGATTTATACCTAGATAACCATTCACTTCAGTTAACTCAGACAAACAAACTAATTTTGTTTTTTGTATTGTTTGCTAGATTTTTTTTACCCTAAATTAAAGTTCTGAGTGCAGGAGTTCTACTTCTTTAGTCCCAGTTCAGTAGTCCAGTCACACAGCACTCCTTCCTCCTCATATCCTCTGTCAAGCTTCTGGCATCATCTTTCTAAGGCAGTCTTTAAATTTAGGTTCCTTCTGCTAAGCTACTTCCCCTACTTACTAGATCTTTCTACAAATAATTTAAACTGCACTGCTATCAAACCCTCTTAGTAAGCTAAGAATTACATGCAAATAACTGTTGAGATAACCAATCACTTCAGTTATCTCAGACAACTACTCTAATTTGCCTTCTGCCGAGATACTGACACAATCTTTCTAAGGCAGTCTTTAAATTTGCCTTCCTTTTAGTTATTCCACTCCCCCTATTTACTAGATCTTTCTACAAGTAATTTGAATTTCACAGCTATCATGCACTTTCAGTCACCTGAGATTTATACATGGATAACTGTTCGAATAACTATTAAGTTCAGTTCGGTCACACAGCACTCATTTCTCCTCCTGTCTTCTGTCAGGCTTCTCATATCATCTTTCTAAAGCAGTCTTTAAATTTAGTTTCCTTCTGCTAAGCCACTCCTTCTACTTACTAGATATTTATACAAGTAATTTAAGCTGCATAGCTATCAAGCCCTTTCAGTCACTTGAGATTTATGCATAGATGACTGTTCAGATAACCATTCAGTTCAGTTAACTCAGACAAACACTATTTTTTTTTGTTTTGTGTGTAAGTATGTTTTTTTACCCTTAATTGAAGGTCCAAGTACTAGACATCTACTTCTTTGTCCCAGTAGACAAGTCCAGTCACACAGTATTACTTCCTACTGGTGTCTTCTGCCAAGCTTCCTGCAGAACCTTTCTAAGAGAGTCTTTAAACTTAGGTTCCTTGAGCTACGCCACTTCCCCTACTTACTAAATCTTCTACAAGTAATTTAAACTGCACAGCTTTCAAGCCCTTTCAGTCACCTGAGAGTTACACCTAGATTGCTGTTCAGATAACCATTCAGTTCAGTTAACTCAGACAAACACACTAATTTATTTTTGGTAGTTTTTTTTTTTACATTAAATTAATGGTCCAAGTAAAAGAGTTCTAGTACTTTAAACCCAGTAGAGAAGTCCAGTCATACAGCACTCTTTCCTCTTGGTGTCTTCTGCCGAGCTTCTAACAGAATCTTTCTAAGGCATTCTTTAAAATTGCCTTCCTTCTAGTTGAGCCACTCCCCCTACTAACTGTATCTTTCTACAAGTAATTTGAACTGCACAGCTATCAAGCATTTTCAGTCACCTGAGATTTATACTAGATAACTGTTCAGATAACCATTAAGTTGTTTTAACTCAGACAAACATGCTAATTGTTTTTTGTTTTGTTTGTTTGTTTTTTTCAACCCTAAAATAAAAGTACAAGTACAAGAGTTCTACTTCTTTAGTCCCAGAAGAGAAGTCCAGTTACACAGCACTCCTTCCTACTGGTGTCTTCTGCTGAGCTTCTACCAGAATGTTTCTGATGCAGTCTTTAAATTTAGCTTCCTTCTTGTTAAGCCACTCCACCTACTTACTAGATCTTTCTACAAGTAATTTAAACTGCACAGCTATCAAGCCCTTTCAGTCACCTGAGGTTTACTGCTAGATAACTGTTCAGATAACCATAAAGTTCAATTAACTCAGAGAAACACACAATTTTATTTGTTTTGTTAGTTAGCTTGTTTTTTTTTACCATAAATTAAGGGTCCAAGCACAAAAGTTATACCTCTTTCATCCCAGTGAGAAGTCCAGTCACACAGCACTCCTTCCTCCTTCTGTCTTCTGTCAAGCTTCTAGCAGAATCTTTCTAAGGCAGTCTTTAAATTTAGTTTCCTTTTAGCTAAGCTACTCCCCTTACTTAGTACATCTTTCTACAAATATTTTAAACTGCACAGATATCAAGACATTTCAGTCACTTGAGATTTACACCTAGATAACTGTTCAGATAACCATTCTTTTCAGTTTACTCAGACAAACACACACATTCTTTTACTTTGTTTTTTCACCTTACATTGAATGTCCATGTACAGCAGTTCTAGTTGTTTAGTGCCAGTAGAGAAGTCCAGTCTCACTACACTCCTGCCTACTGGTGTCTTTGGCCAACTTCTAGCAGAATCTTTCTAAGGCAGTCTTTAAATTTAGTTTCTGTCTGCTAAGCCACTCCCCCTTCTTACTAGATCTTTATACAATTAATTTAAACTGCACTGCTGTCAAGCACCGTCAGTCTCCTGAGATTTACACCTAGATAACTGTTCAGATAACCATTAAGTTCAGTTAACTCAGAGAAACACACAATTTTTTTGTTTTGTTTGTTAGCTGTTTTTTCCCTAAATTAAAGGTCCAAGTAGAAAAGTTCTACTTTTTTAATTCCAGTAGAGAAGTCCAGTCACACTGCAGTCATTCCTCCTTGTGTCTTCTGTCAAGCTTCTAGCAGAATCTTTATGAGGCAGTCTTTAAATTTAGCTTCCTTCTAGCTGGGCTACTCCCCCTACTTAGAAGTTCTCTCTACAAATAATTTAAACTGCACAGTTCTCAAGGCCTTTCAGTCACCTGAGATTTACACCTAGATAACTGTTCACATAACCATTCTGATAAGGTAACTGAGACAAACACACTATTTGTTTTGCTTTGTTTTTTCACTACAAATTAAAGATAAAAGTTCAACAGTTCTGTTTCTTTAGTCCTATTATAGAAGTCCGGTCACACAGCACCCCTTCCTACTGGTGTCTTCTGCCAAGCTTCTAGCAGAATCTTTCTAAGGCAGTCTTTAAATTTAGCTTCTTTCTACTAAGCCACTCCCTCTACTTACTAGATCTTTATACAAGTATTTTAAACTGCACTGCTATCAATCCCTTTCAGTCACCTGAGATGTACACATAGATGACTGTTGAGTTATCCACAGAGTTGATTAACTAAGACAATCAAACTAATTTTTTTTGCTTTGTTCTTTAACCCCAAATTAAAGGTCCAAGTTCAACAGTTCTACTTCTTTCATACAAATAGGGAAGTCCAGTTACGCAGCACTCCTTCCTCCTTGTGTCTTCTCTCAAGCTTCTAGCAGAAACTTTCTAAGGCAGTCTTTAAATTCAGCTTCCTTCTAGCTAAGCTACTCCCCCTACTTAGTAGATCTTTCTACAAATAATTTAAACTGCACAGCTATTAAGCCCTTTCTGTCACCTGAGATTTACACCTAGATAACTGTTCAGATAACCATTCTGTTCAGTTACCTCAGACAAATACACTAATTTTTTTCTTGTTTGTTTGTTAGTTTGTTTTTGTACTCAAAATTAAAGGGCCAAGTTCAAGAGTTTTTCTTCTTTAGCCCCTGTAGAGAAATCCATTCACACAGCACTCCTTCGTTCTGGTGTCTTCTGCCATGCTTCTAGCAGAATCTTTCTAAGGCAGTCTTTAAATTTAGCTTTCTTCTGCTAAGCCACTCCCCATAATTACTAGATCTTTATACAAGTAATTTAAACTGCACAGCTATCAAGCCCTTTCAGTCATCTGAGATTTACGCATAGATGACTGTACAGATAACTATTCACTTAATTTAACTTGGACAAGCACACTAATTTTTTACTTGTTTGTTTGTTAGTTTGTTCTTTCACCCTAAATTGAAGGTCCAAGTACAACAGATCTGCTTCTTTTGTCCCAGTGGAGAAGTCCAGTCTCACAGCATTTCTTCCGCCTGGTGTATTCTGCCAAGATTCCAGCAGTATCTTTCTAAGGCAGTCTATAAATTTAGCTTCCTTCTGCTAAGCCATGCCCCCTGCATACTAGATTGTTATACAAGTAATTTCAACTGCACAGCTATCAAGCCCTTTCAGTCACATAAAATTTAAACCTCGATAACGGTTCAGATTACCATTCAATTCAGTTAACACAGACAACACACTAATTTTTTTTGTTTGTTTTTTAGTTTGTTTTTTTACCCTAAATTGAAGGGCCAAGCACAAGAGTTCTACTTCTTTACTCCCAGTGGAGAAGTCCAGTCACACAGCACTCCTTCTTACTGGTGTCTTCTGCCAAGCTTCTAGCAGAATCTTTCTAAGGCAGTCTTCAAATTTAGCTTTTCCACTAAGCCACTCCCCCTACTTACTAGATCTTTCTACAAGTAAGTTAAACTGGACAGCAATCAAGCCCTTTCAGTCACCTGAGATTTCAGATAGATAACTGTTCAGATAACCATTCAGTTCAGTTAACTCAGACAAACACACTATTTTTTTTGTTTTGTTTGTTTATTTTGTTGTTTTTACCCTAAATTAAAGGTCCAAGTACAAGAGTTCTACTTCATTAGTCCCAGATGAGAAGTCCAGTCACACAGAAATCCTTTCTCCTAGGGTCTTCTGCCAAGCTTCCAGCATCATCTTTCTAAGGCAGTCTTTAAATTTAGCTTCTTTCTTCCTAAGCTACTTCCCCTTCTTACTAGCTCTTTCAACAAATAATTTAAACTGCACAGCTATCAAGCCTTTTCAGTCAGCTAAGAATTACATGTCGATAACTGCTGAGATAATCATTCACTTCAGTTGACTCAGACAATCACACTAATTTGTTTTTTGTTTTGTTTGTTAGTTTGTTTTTTTACCCTAAATTAAAGGTCCAAGTACAAGAGTTCTACTTCATTAGTCCCAGTAGAGAAGTCCAGTCACACAGCACTCCTTCCTACTAGCGTCTTCTGTCAAGATTCTAGCAGAATCTTTCTAAGGCAGTTTTTAAATTTAGCTTCTTTCTGCTAAGCCACTCCTCCTACTTACTAGATCTTTATAAAAGTAATTTAAACTGCACTGCTATCAAGCCCTTTCAGTCACCTGAGATTGACATGTAGATACTGTTCAGATAACCATTTAGTTCAGTTAATTAAGACAGACACACTATTTCTTTTTGTTTTGTATGTTAGTTTCTTTTGTTACCCTAAATTAAAGATCCAAGTACAAGAGATCTACTTCTTTTGTCCCAGAAGAGAGGTCCAGTCTCACAGCATTCCTTCCTCCTGGTGTCTTCTGCCAAGCTTCCAGCAGAATCTTTCTAAGGCAGTCTTTAAATTTAGCTTCCTTCTGGTAAGCCACTCACCCTGCTTACTAGATTGCTATACAAGGAATTTAAACTGCACAGCTACCAAGCCCTTTCAGTCACATGAGATTTACACCTGGATAATGGTCATATAACCATTCAGTTCAGTTAACAGAGACAAACACACTCATTTTTTTTTGTGTTTGTTAGTTTGTTTTTTTACCCTACATTAAAGGGCCAAGTGCAAGAGTTCTACTTCTTTAGTCCCAGTAGAGAAGTCCAGTCACACAGCACTCCTTCGTACAGGTGTCTTCTGCCAAACTTCTAGGAGAATCTTTCTAAGGCAGTCTTTAAATTTAGCTTCCTTCTGCTAAGCCACTCCCCCCACTTACTAGATCTTTCTACAGGTAATGTAAACTGGACAGCAATCGAGCCCTTTCAGTTACCTGAGATTTTTGGATAGATAATTGTTCAGGTAACCATTCAGTTCCGTTAACTCAGGCAAACACACAAATGATTTTTAGTTTTGTTTATTTGTTGTTTTTACCCTAAATTAAAGTTCCAAGTACAAGAGTTCTACTTCTTTAGTCCCAGACGAGAAGTCCAGTCACACAGAAATCCTTCCTCCTTGTGCCTTCTGCCAAGCTTCCAGCATCATCTTTCCAAGGCAGTATTTAAATTTAGCTTCCTTCTTGCTAAGCTACTTCCCCTACTTACTAGATTTTTCTACAAATAATTTAAATTGCACAGCTATCAAGCCCTTTCAGCCAGCTAAGAATTATGTGTTGATAACTGTTGAGATAACCATTCAGTTCAGTTAACTCAAACACACTAATTTTTTTTTTGTTTGATAGTTTGTTTTTTTACCCTAAATTAACAGTCCAAGTATGAGTTCTACTTCTTTAATCCAAGTAGAGATGTCCAGTCACACAGCACTCCTTCCTCCTGGTGTCTTCTGCCGAGCTTCTAACAGAATCTTTCTAAGCCAGTCTTTAAATTTGCCTTCCTTCTAGTTAAACCACTCCCCCTACTCACTGGATCTTTCTACAAGTACTTTAAACTGCACAGCTATCAAGTCCATTCAGTCACCTGAGATTTACACCTAGATAACTGTTCAGTTAACCATTCAGTTCAGTAAACTCAGACACATTATTTTTTTGTTTTGTTTGTTTATTTGTTGTTTTTACCCTAAATCAAAGGTCCAAGTACAAGAGTTCTACTTCTTTAACCCCAGTAGAGAAGTCCAGTCACACAGCACCCCTTCGTCCTCATGTCTTCTGTCAAGCTTCTAGCATCATCTTTCTAAGGCAGTCTTTAAATTTAGCTTCTTTCTGCTAAGCCACTCCCCCTACTTACTAGATCTTTATAAATGTAATTTAAACTGCATAGTTATCAAGCCCTTTCAGTCTCCTGAGATTGACATGTAGATACTGTTCAGATAACCATTCAGTTCAGTTAACTAAGACAGACGCACTATTTTCTTTTTTTTTGTGTGTTAGTTTGTTTTGTTACCCTAAACTGAAGATCCAAGTACAAGAGATCTACTTCTTTTGTCCAAGAAGAGAAGTCCAGTCTCACAGCATTCCTTCCTCCTGGTGTCTTCTGCCAAGCTTCCAGCAGAATCTTTCTAAGGCAGTCTTTAAAATTAGCTTCCTTCTGCTAAGCCACACCTCCTACTTACTAGATTGCTATACAAGAAATTTAAACTGCACAGCTATCAAGCCATTTAAGTCACATGAGATTTATACCTAGATAATGCTCATATAACCATTCAGTTCAGTTAACACAGACAAACACATTCATTTTTTTGTTTGTTTGTTAGTCTTTTACCCTACATTAAAGGGCCAAGTACAAGAGTTCTACTTCTTTAGTCTCAGTAGAGAAGTCCAGTCACACAGCACTCCTTCGTACTGGTGGCTTCTGCCAAACTTCTAGGACAATATTTCTAAGGCAGTCTTTAAATTTAGCTTTTTCTCCTAAGCCACTTCCCCCACTTACTAGATCTTTCTACAAGTAATTTTAACTACACAGCTATCAAGCCCATTCAGTCACCTGAGATTTACACCTAGATAACTGTTCAGATAACCATTCAATACAGTAAACTCAGACACATTGTTTTTTTTGTTTTGTTAGTTTATTTGTTGTTTTTACCCTAAATTAAAGGTCTAAGTACAAGAGTTCTACTTCTTTAGCCCCAGTAGAGAAGTCCAGTCACACAGCACCCCTTCCTCCTCATGTCTTCTGTCAAGCTTCTAACATCATCTTTCTAAGGCAGTCTTTAAATTTAGCTTCCTTCTTGCTAAGCTACTTACCCTACTTACTGGATCTTTCTAAAAATAATTTAAACTGCACCGCTATCAAGCCCTTTTAGTCAGCTTAGGATTACATGTAGATAACTGCTGAGATAACCATTCACTTCAGCGAAAGATAGCCACAGAGTGCAGCAGGGACTGACTCCCAACAGAAGTGGTGGCTGGGCCACTGGACACGGGTAGGGTGGCTGTCTGTTCATTTATCTCTGGTTCTGGTCTATGATTTTTCACCCTTTCTTCGATTTCAGGTCCTGAGCGTAATGACACTGAGCCTGCAACATGATTCTCAAACCCTTGAGGAACGGAGGTCTCTAGGGCACTCCACAGCCCTCCCCAAAACCAAGCCAGGACTCCCCTGTGGAATGTTTTCCAGATTCTCAAACCTCAAGGAGCCAAGGTCAGGAAGGCTCCCCTCAGTCACTCCCAAACCAAGCCAGGACTCCCCCGTGGAACGTTTTACAGATTCTCAGACCCCTGAGGTGCGAAGGTCTCAAGGGAGCCCCACAGCCCTCCCCCAAACCAAGCCAGGTCTCCTCCATGGAATGTTTTCCAGATTCTCAGACCCCATGGAGCCAAGGTCATGAGAGCACCTCACAGTCCCTCCCAAGCCAAGCCAGGTCTCCACTGTGGAATGTTTTCCAGATTCTCGGACCCCTGAGGAGCGAAAGGTCTTGAGGGCATCCCACTGCCCTCCCCAAACCAAACCAGGACTCCCCCATTGAACATTTTCCAGGTAAAGCCCTCCTGCTCACCAACGCTGTACTGACTTCTTTTTTCTCCCACTTTTGGTGCCATTTCCACCTGAAACAAAGACTGCATCATTTTTACAGCTCAGCAAATGGACTTTAATTGGACCAGGCCTCCTTCTCCATTCACTTTTACAAAGCCTCCTACCTGTCCTACTTGGTCTGCTGCTGCTGCAGTTTTTGTTGGGGTAGGTGTGGAGATAGTGCGTTCAATTGATCAATTTACAGCAAACCATGCACTGTGCTTGGTTCAGACCTCCTGTTACCTTAAGACTCATTTCTCCCCTGCTAGTGTTTTTATGTTCCTTCTACTGGTTACCTTAATTGCAATTCTCCCCTCCAATTTAGCTTATTGTTTACATTTTAGGCCAATTTCCAATGTTGTAATACACTTTAGTAGTGAGCCTGTTGTGACTGTACCTATGTGCACTGCCCTGCATATTAGTTTAAGGTAGAGTTTAAGCAATTACCCTTGTTTTTTTATTTTTCTTTCAATGTATTCTAACACTTTAAAAATCATTTGGTTGTGATACAGTTTCTGTGTTCGCCCACTCCAGTGGCCCAACTCGTTGCTCTGCTGAGCGCTCAGTGATTACAGCTGCCCCATCATCACATAGGGTCCCCAGGTCCTTTGTTCTGTCCCCTCTCCTCCCCCTACTTCTCCTGCCTTTTTAACAATCAACTCTCCTCTGTCCTTCCACAGATTCTAAGAAACCCTGAGGAGCAGAGGTCGTGAGGGCACCCCACAGCCCTCCCCCAAACCAAGCCAGGACTCCCCCCGTGGAACGTTTTCCAGGTAAAACCCTCCTGCTCACCAGCAGTGTACTGACTGCTTTTTTCTCCCTCTTTCAGTGCTATTTCCACGATGAAACAAAGATTGCATCATTTTTACAGCTCAGCAAATGGACTTTAATTGGACCAGGCTTCCTTCTCCATTCACTTTTGCAAAGTCTCCTACCTGTCCTACTTGGGCTGCTGCTGCTGCAGTTTTCATCAGTGTAGGCAGTCTCCAGGCCTCCTTCTCCATTCACTTTTGCAAAGCCTCCTGCCTGTCCTGCTCGGGCTGCTGCTGCTGCAGTTTTCTTCAGTGTAGGCAGTCTCCAGGCCTCCTTTTCCATTCACTTTTGCAAAGCCTCCTACCTGTCCTACTTGAGCTGCTGCAGTTTTCTTCAGTGTAGGCAGTCTCCAGGCCTCCTTCTCCATTCACTTTTGCAAAGCCTCCTACCTGTCCTACTTGAGCTGCTGCAGTTTTTGTCGGTGTGGGTGGTCTAGCCCCACCCGAGACACTTGTCGTTGGCTCCCCCCACTGCCCCCACCACCACCCTTGGTTGGTTCTCCTTATAGGCAGATGGAGATCTTGGGACTGGAAATAACCCACAGCCCACTTCTCCATCTGCAGGTTATCGCTTCCTAACACTAGTGGCCACCCTCCCACCCAAGCCCAATCCTTCTCCCCCTTAGTTGCCTTTCTTGCTTGCAACCTCTGTAGTGTCCCTTTACTTCCCAGGCCAGCTCTCTCCTCTCTTTCTGACACTGCGGCCACCCTGTGGCTCACTTGCAACATCATTATCTCAGGTCTTTTTCTTCTTTCATCTCTCTGACACCTGCAACACCCTGCTCTGTGTCTCTTTTCTCTCCTCTGTACCTACTCTCTGTACTTCACCCCTACCTTTGCACGGCCCCTTGCTCTCCTCCCCGGCTCTTGCCTCCTTGGCTGCCCCTTGCCCTCCCACTACCCAAACAAGTAGGTTTTTTTTTTTGTCACCTACTCTCTCCATGACTGCTCTCCTCCCTGCCCCCGGTCCTTTCAGTGACACAGTCAATCTCTCAAGCCAGCCAGTACTCCTACCTTCTCTCTACTCACCCCCTGCCTGGCTCTCTACAAAAGGGCTAAAAATTGCCCACCTAAACGTTCGAAGCCTATTAGCCAACCTGGCAGAACTGACTGCCTGGGTCACCCACTACCATCCGGATATCTTGAGTATCTCGGAAACTTGGTTGAAGCCCCAGATCCCAGACACCATGATCTCCCTCCTGGGGTACAGCCATCTCAGGCATGATCGTGTGGGCCACAAACCGGGTGGCGGGGTGCTACTCTATTACAAAGTGCACCTTGATGTGTCCACCGTTGATCTCCCACCAAACTCCTCCCCCTCGTGTGAGTACCTACATGCCCTTCTCTTACTTGGGCATACAAAGAAATTATACTTCGTATGTACCTACAACCCACCCAAGGGAGGTCTGCAAGGACCCTCCTTCCTTCTCCACAGTACTAGTGACATAGTGGGGTCCAATGAAATCCTAGTCATAGGTGATTTCAATTTAGATTGGCTGGCTCCCAACCACAAGCTATATGAGCCTCTGCTCTTGGGCCATGCCCTGAGCCAGGTCACCACTGAGCCTACCAGGCCCTCCTCCCAGGGGGTAAAGAGGTCTGTAATTGATTGGATTCTGACCAACAGACCTGACAGGATCACATCCTCCGGTATCCTCCCTGATGCCATTTCCAACCACTTGCCTACCTTCTGCACATGGGGCATTTCGCAGACTAAAATCCCCAGCAAAGTGATCACAATGAAGGATTACTCCAAGTTTAATACTTATCACTTCCTCTCAGACCTCTCACTAGTTGACTCATCAGGGGTCACTGCCCTAGATGGCCCAGCACAAGCTCTGGATGAATTCCTTAATAAATTCATCCCCGTACAGAATAAACTCACTCCCCTCACCAGGAGGCGAGTGAGGGGCGCCATTACCAAATGGCTTCACAGGGGCCTTTTCTCCCTTATTAAACTCAGGGACAAATGCTGGGTGACCTTCAAGGCCACCCAAAGCAACACTGATCTCCTTGTGTACAGGACCCTCAGAAACACATGCAAAAAAGCCATCCACTCTGCTAAAAGTGAGTACTGCCAATCCGCTCTGCTCTCCTCAGCCATCAACCTGAGGAGTTTCTGGCAAAATATCAGAAGCACAGTCAATGGGTCTGCCAGAGTGCAAGTCACTGACTTACTTATTGGTGAGGTCAGCTATAATAACCCCCTCACTATCTCTAATACCTTTAACTCTCTGTTCTCTGAACTATCGGCCTCTCTTTCCCTGTCCTCTGCCCCCAAGCTCCCTGACTCCCCACCTCCTGGATCAAACTCCCAACCACCACTCTATCTCCAACAAGTGTCTGTTTATGAGAGCCAGAAGCTCCTCGCCAGCCTCTCCCCTCACAGTGGGGCTGGGCATGACAGCCTCAAGCCAAAACTGCTCAGACTAGGGGCCCACCTCCTTGCCAGGCCTATCACACACATTTTCAATGCCTCCCTAAACTCCGGTAAAATCTCTGATATCTGGAAAGTGGTGAAGGAGGTCCAAGTCCTAAAACAAGGTAACCCTAAGGATCCCCAGAACTATCATCCCATTGCCATAATGTCTGCCGCCTCCAAAATTCTTGAGAAAATTGTGGCCTCCCAGCTATCCCAGTACATACAGAACCACAACCTCCTCTCTCCAGCTCAACATGGTTCAGAAAAGAGCATAGCATGTCCACAGCCCTCGCTGTAGTCACCTCAACTATCAGAACTGCTGCGACCAGGGAAACCTCACTGGAGCCATCTTTGTGGATCTCTCCAAAGCCTTCGACAGGGTTGACCACTCTCTCCTCAGATCCACTCTCCGATCCCTTGGTTTCTCCCTTCCTGCCCATGCATGGCTCCTTAACTACCTCTCCAGCAGACAGCAGTACACCAACTTCAATTGTACCCACTCTTCCCTCTCTCCTGTCTGCCGTGGGGTCCCCCAGGGCTCTGTCCTTGACCCAACCCTCTTCTCCCTCTTTATCAATGAACTTCCATCCATCGCTGTCCATGGACATACCACTCTGTATGCGGATGACCTGGTCATCCTGGCCAGTGCCCGGGCATCACCACCATAAACTCCCAACTAAATGCAGACTTCCATTACATTCAGTACTGGTTGGTGGAACATAGACTCACCATCAACCTTAAGAAAACCCAAGCAATGCTTTTTGGTTCACAGAACAAGATATAATCCTGCCTTACCCCTCTTCAAATACTTGGAGCTGATGGTTCCCCCCTGCAGACAGTAGCTACAGTCAAGTACCTGGGCATCACCCTGGACCCGCAGCTTGATCTACTCCTTACAAATTCAGAATGTCAGGCTGGCTGCAAATTGTAGCTTTCCTCACCCACAAAGCTAAAACTGCCTAACCTCAGCAGCTCATGTGTAGGCACCAGCCAGAGGGGTCCTCCCTACACTCTGCTATGGGCTGGTTACCTTTGCCCCTGTATCCGCATCCAGCCTCCAGAAATGGGACACTGCCTACAATAACATCTGCCGCTTCACCCTCTCTGCTCCTCCCCTCACTCATCACTGTTATCTTTACACCCGTCTGGAGTGGCTCCCTCCAGAAAAGCACCATACCTTCGTGCTTGGTAATTTTATTGACAACATTATCAGATCAGCCACCCCTTCCGCAGTCGTCCGTCCCCTGAACCCTGGCCCCCATCCTATCAGCTAAGGTCAAGGGTGGCACTAGATCAGGCTTGTCCCTAGAACTCACTACCTCACGGGTGATCTGGCCTTCTCCTCCTATGCCCCAAAAATCTGGAACTCACTTCCAGCCCTTACTCGGTCCATTTTCTCCCACCACCGCCTCAAAACCTCGCTCTGGAACTTCCTGAAATCCTCCTCCTCTTGTCCCTGTACCTCATAGATCACCTTATCTACATATGTACTGAGAGCTCTCAGCACCCACTGCACTTACCCCACAGAACTAGTAATGAAATTCATACTGGACATCTGTTCACCATCCTCCCTCCTCTCCCCTCCCTCCCAAAATGGCTTCACCAGTTCTATCCAGTCCAACACCATCACCCTGTTTCTCCCTGGCACTTACTTCTGTTAGAACTGATTCATTCATATATGTACCACAATCATCTTGTATACTTCACAATCATATGTATCCATGTCCAAATTCAATTCTAACGATGCCTTGCTTCCTCTTTCATTCCGGGTTATGTCTGTTATTTTCTGTTTGCTAAATTTGTCTTATACTGTCAGCCGCCTATCCAACTATTGTTAAACCTGTTTTTTTTTGCTCAACTGTATGTAACTGACTCCTGTATGCTGCCTACCTATGTAATCCTCCCGAGTCGCACCTGAAAATAGACACTTCGCTGTCCAGTGCGCCTTTCCCAGTTAACAAAAACAAATAAATAAATATATAAACTCAGACAAACACACTAATTATTTTTTTGTTTTGTTTGTTAGTTTGTTTTTTCACCCTAAATTAAAAGTCCAAGTACAACAGTTCTACTTCTTTAATCACAGTAGAGAAGTCCAATCACACAACACTCCTTCCTCCTGGTGTCTTCTGCCGAGCTACTAACAGAATCTTTCTAAGGCAGTCTTTAAATTTACCTTACTTCTACTTAAGTCACTCCCCCTACTTACTAGATCTTATTACAAGTAATTTGAACTTCACAGCTATTAAGCACTTTCAGTCACCCGAGAATTACACAAAGATAACTGTTCAGATAACCGTTAAGTTCAGTTAACTCAGACAAACACACTAATTTTTTGTTTGTTTTGTGTGTTAGTTTGTTTTTTTACCCTAAATTGAAGGTCCAAGTACAGGAGATCTACTTCTGTAGTCCCAGTAGAGAAGTCCACTCACACAGCACTCCTTCCTACTGGTGTCTTCTGCCAAGCTTCTAGCAGAATATTTCTAAGACCGTCTTTAAATTTTAAATTTAGCTTCCTTCTGCTAAGCCACTCCCCCTACTTATTCGATCTTTAAACAAGGAATTTAAACTACACAGATATCAAGTCCTTTCAGTCACCTGCTATTTTTGCATAGATGACTGCTCAGATAACCATTCAGTTCAGTTAACTCCGACAAACTCGCAATTATTTTTTTGTTTTGTGTATTAGTTTGTTTTTTTACCCTAAATTGAAGGTCCAAGTACAAGAGTTCTACTTCTTTGTCCCATTAGAGAAGTCCAGTCACAGAGCAGTCCTTTCTCCTTGTGTTTTCAACCAAGCTTCCAGCAGAATCTTTCTAAGGCAGTCTTTAAACCTAGGTTTTTTCAGCTACTCCACTACCCCCTAGTAACTAGATCTTTCTTCAAGAAATTTAAACTGCACACCAATCAAGCCCTTTTAGTCACCTGAGATTTATGGATAGATAGCTGTTCAGATAACCAATCAGTTCAGTTAACACAGACAAACTCACTCATTTTTTTTGTTATTTTTTTAACCCTAAATTAAAGGTCCAAGTACAAGAGTTCAACTACTTAAATCCCAGAAGAGAAGTCCAGTCACACAGCACTCCTTCCTCCTGGAGTATTCTGCCAAGCTTCTAACAGAATCTTTCTAAGGTCTTTAAATTTACCTTCCTTCTAGTTAAGCCACTCCCACTACTTACTAGATGTTTCTACAAGTAATTTGAACTGTACAGCTATCAAGCATTTTCTGGCACCTGAGATTTACAACTAGATAACTGTTCAGATAACCATTAAGTTGATTTAACTCAGACAAGCACACAATTTTTTTTTGTTTTGTTTGTTAGTTTGTTTTCTTAACCCTAAATTAAAGGTCCAAGTACAATAGTTCTAGTTCTTTAGTCCTGGTAGACAAGTCCAGTCACACAGCACTTCTTCCTCCTGGTGTCTTCTGCTGAGCTTCTACCAGAATGTTTCTAAGGCCGTCTTTAAATTTAGCTTCCTTCTAGCTAAGCCACTCCCCCTACTTACTAGATCTTTCTTCAACTACTTTAAACTGCACAGCTACCAAGCCCTTTCAGTCACCTGAGATTTTCACCTACATAACTGTTCAGATAACCTTTCTGTTCAGTTAACTCAGACAAACACACTAATTTTTTTATTTGTTTTTTCACCCTAAATTAAAGGTCCAATAACAACAGTTCTACTTCTTTAGTCCCAGTAGAGAAGTCCAGTCACACAGCACTCCTTCCTACTAGTGTCTTCTGCCAAGCTTCTAGCAGAATTCTTGTAAGGCAGTCTTTAAATGTAGCTTCTTTCTGCTAAGCCACTCCCCCTACTTACTAGATCTTTATAAAAGTAATTTAAACTGCACAGCTATCAAGCCCTTTCAGTCACCTGAGATGTATGCGTAGATGACTGATCACATAACCATTCAATTCAGTTAACTCAGACAAACACACAAATTTATTTTCTTTTGTGTGTTAGTATGTTTTGTTACCCTAAATTGTAGATCCAAGTAAAATAGATCTGCTTCTCTTGCTCCAGAAGAGTAGTCCAGTCTCACAGCAATCCTTCCTCCTGGTGTCTTCTGCCAAGTTTCCTGCAGAATCTTTCTAAATTGCACAGCTATCAAGCCCTTTCAGTCACCTGAGATGTACGTGTAGATGACTGTTCAGATAACCATTCAGTACAGATAACAAAGACAAACACACTAATTTTTCTTTTGTTTTGTGTGTTAGTTTGTTTTTTTACCCTAAACTGAAGGGCCAAGAACAAGAGATCTACTTCAGTAGTCCCAGTAGATAAGTACAGTCACAAAGCACTCCTTCCTACTGGTTTCTTCTGCCAAGCTTCTAGCAGAATATTTCTAAGACAGTCTTTAAATTTAGCTTCCTTCTGTTAATCCACTCACCCTACTTACTAAATCTTTCTACAAGTAATTTAAACTGCACAGCAATCAAGCCCTTTCAGTCACCTGAGGTTTATGGATAGATAACTGTTCAGATAACTATTCAGTTCAGTTAAGCCAGACAAACATACACATCATTTTTTTAGTTTTGTTTGTTTATTTGTTGTTTTTACCATAAATTAAAGGTCCAATAGTTCTACTTCTTTAGTCCCAGAAGAGAAGTAATGTAGCACAGAAATCCTTCCTCCTTGTGTCTTCTGCCAAGCTTCCAGCATCATCTTTCTAAGGCAGTCTTTAAATTTAGCTTCCTTCTTGCAAAGCTACTTCCCCTACTTACTAGATCTTTCTACAAATAACTTAAATTGCACAGCTGTCAATCAGTTTCAGTCAGCTAAGAATTACATGTAGGTAACTGTTGAGATAACCATTCAGTTCACTAACTCAGGCAAACACACAAATGTTTTTTTGTTTTGTTTGTTAGTTTCTTTATTTTACCCTAAATTTAAAGTCCAAGTACAAGGGTTCTTCTTCTTTAATCATAGTAGAGAAGTCAAGTCACACAGCACTCCTTCTTTCTGATGTCTTCTGATGAGCTTCTAACATAATTTTTCCAAGCCAGTCTTTAAATTTACCTTCCTTCTAGTTAAGCAATCCCCCTACTTACTAGATCTTTCTACAAGTAATTTAAACTTCACAGCTATCAAGCCCCTTCAGTCACCTGAGATTTACACCTAGTTTACTGTTCAGAGAGCCATTGAGTTCAGTTAACTCAGACAAACACAATATTTTTTTGTTTGTTTATTTGTTGTTTTTACCCTAAATTAAAGGTCCGAGCAAGAGTTCTACTTCTTTAGTAACAGTAGAGAAGTCCAGTCACACAGCACTCATTCCACCTCATGTCTTCTGTCAAGCTTCTAGCATCATCTTTATAAGGCAGTCTTTAAATTTAGCTTCTTTCTGCTAAGCCACTGCTCCTACTTACTGCATCTTTATACAAGTAATTTAAACTGCACAGCTACCAAGTCCTTTCAGTCACCTCAGATTTAGACGTAGTTGACTATTCAGATAAACATTCAGTTCAGTTATCTCATACAAACACACTATTTTTTTTGTTTTGTGTGTTAGTTTGTTTTTTTTACCCTAAATTGAAGGTCCAATGACAAGAGATCTACTTCTGTATTCCCAGTAGAGAAGTTCACTCACACAGCTCTCTTTCCTACTGGTGTCTTCTGCCAAGCTTCTAGCAGACAATTTCTAAGACAGTCTTTAAATTTAGCTTTCTTCTACTGAACCACTCCCCCTACTTACTAGATCTTTATACAAGCAATTTAAACTACACAGCTATCAAGTCCTTTCAGTCACCAGCGATTTATGCACAGATGACTGTTCAGATAACCACTCAGTGCAGTTAACTTAGACAAACACACTATTCTTTTTTGCTTTTTGTGTTAGTTTGTTTTGTTACCCTAAATTGAAGATAAAAGTACAAGAGATCTGCTTCTTTTGTCCCAGAAGAGAATTCCAGTCTCACAGCATTCCTTCCTCCTGGTGTCTTCTGCCAAGCTTCCAGCAGAATCTTTCTAATGCAGTCTTTAAATTTATCTTCCTTGTACTAAGCCACTCCCCCTGCTTACTAGATTGTTATACAAATAATTTAAACTGCACAGCTATCAAGCCCTTTCAGTCACATGAGATTTACACCTAGATAACAGTTCAGATAACCATTCAGTTCAGTTAACACAGAGAAACGCACTATATTTTTTGGTTGTTTGTTAGTTTGTTTATTACCCTAATTTAAAAGGCCAAGTACAAGAGTTCTACTTCTTTAATCCCAGTAGAGAAGTCCAGTCACACAGCACTCCTTCCTTGTGGTGTCTTCTGCCGAGCTTCTAACAGAATCTTTTTAAGCCAGTCTTTAAATTTACCTTCCTTCTAGTTAAGCCACTCCCCCTACTTACTAGATATTTCTTTAAGTAATTAAAACTGCACAGCTATCAAGCCCTTTCAGTCACCTGAGATTTATGTGTAGATGACTGTTCAGATAACCACTCAGTTCAGTAAACTCAGACAAATACCCTAATTAATTTTGATTGTTTGTTTGTTTGTTTTACCCTACATTAAAGGGCCAAGTACAAGAGTTCAACTTCTTTAGTCCCAGTAGAGAAGACCAGTCATGCAGCACTCCTTCATACTGGTGTCTTCTGCCAAACTTCTAGCAGAATATTTCTAAAGCAGTCTTTAAATTTAGCTTCCATCTAGTTAAGCCACTCCCCCACTGACTAGATCTTTCCACTAGTAATTTAAACTACACAGCTATCAAGCCCTCTCAGACACCTGAGATTTACACCTACATAACTGTTCAGATAACCATTCAGTTCAGTTAACTCAGACAAACACACTATTTTTTTTGTTCTGTTTGTTTATTTGTTGTTTTAACCCTAAATTAAAGGTCCAAGTACAAGAGTTCTACTTCTTCAGTCCCAGTAGAGAAGTCCCGTCACACAGCATTCATTCTTCCTCATGTCTTCTGTCAAGCTTCTAGCATCATTTTTCTAAGTCGGTATTTAAATTTTGCTTCCTTCTTGCTTTGCTACGTCCTCCACTTACTAGATCTTTCTACAAATTATTTAAACTGCACATCTATCCAGCCCTTTCAGTCACCTGAGATTTGCTCCTAGATAACTGATCAGATAACCAGTCAGTTCAGGTCAGTCAGAGAAACACACAATTTTTTTTACTTTGTTTTTTAACCCTAAATTAAAGGTCCACGTACAAGAGTTCAACTTCTTTTGCCAAAGTAGAGAAGTCCAGTCACACAGCACTCCTTCCTACTGGTCTCTTCTGCCTAGCTTCTAGCAGAATATTTTAAATACAGTCTTTAAATGTAACTTCCTTCTGCTAAGCTACTCCCCCTACTTACCAGATCTTTTTACAAGTAAATTAAACTACAAAGCTATCAAGTCCTTTCAGTCACCTGCAATTTATGCGTAGATGACTGTTCAGATAACCATTCAGTTCTGCTCCTCAGACAAACACAATATTCTTTTTTTGTTTTGTGTATTAGTTTGTTTTGTTACCCTAAATTGAAGATAAAACTACAAGAGATCTCCTTCTTTTGTCCTAGAAGAGAAGTCCAGTCTCACAGCATTCCTTCCTCCTGGTGTTTTCTGCCAAGCTTCCAGCAGAATCGTTCTAAGGCAGTCTTTAAATTTAGCTTCCTTGTACTAAGCCACTCCCCCTGCTTACTAGATTGTTATACAAATAATTTAAACTGCACAGCTATCAAGCCCTTTCAGCCACATGAGATTTACACCTAGATAACGGTTCTGATAACCATTCAGTTCAGTTAACACAAACACACTAATTTTGTTTGTTTGTATGTTAGTTTGTTTTTTTACCCTAAATTTAAAGGCCAAGTACAAGAGTTCTACTTCTTTAATCCCAGTACAGAAGCCCAGTCAAACAGCTCTCCTTCCTCGTGGTGTCTTCTGCCGAGCTTCTAACATAATCTTTCTAAGCCAGTCTTTAAATTTACCTTCCTTCTAGTAAAGTCACTCCCCTACTTACTATATCTTTCTACAAGTAATTTAAACTGCACAGCTATCAGCCCTTTCAGTCACCTGAGATTTACACCTAGATAACTGTTCAGATAACCATTCAGTTCAGTTAACTCAGACAAACACACTATTTTTTTTTGCTTTCTTTGTTAGTTTGTTTTTTCACCCTAAATTAAAAGTCCAAGTACAAGATTTCTACTTCTTAAATCACAGTAGAGAAGTCCAGTCCCAGAGCACTCTTTCCTCCTGGTGCCTTCTGCCGGGCTCCTAACAGAACCTTTCTAAGTCAGTCTTTAAAAGTAGCTTCTTTCTGGTAAGCCACTCCCCCTACTTACTAGATCTTTATAGAAGTAATTTAAACTGCACAGCTATCAAGCCCCTTCAGTCACCTGAGATCTACGTATATATGACTGTTCAGATAACCATTTAGTTCAGTAAACTCAGACAAACACACTCATTCTTTTTTTGCTTATTTGTTTGTTTTTTTTACCCTGAATTAAAGGGCCAAGTACAACAGTACTACTTCTTTAGTCCCAGTAGAGAAGCCAAGTCATGTAGCACTCTTTCATACTAGAGTCTTCTGCCAAACTTCTAGCTGTATATTTCTAAGGCAGTCTTTAAATTTAGCTTCCTTCTGCTAAGCCATTCCTGCTACTTACTAGATCTTTCTACAAGTAGTTTAAACTGGACAGCAATCAAGACCTTTCAGTCACCTACTGTTCCTGCCCCAGATCTTTATGGGGAGATGGGACCACTGGCTGGGCAAGCCCATGCAGTCCCTGGCATCTGCAGGAGACTTCTTAGCTGGTTACATTCTTCTAAACTTGCGCAAGTTAATAATTGGTCCTCATATTTCCCAAATTTTGAACCTGATTGGGCATACATTTGGAAGACTTGTCATAAATTTCTGGTACAAGACAGGCTTAGATTAATGCAATTTAAGCTATTACATAATATTTGCTACTCTCCTCTAAAACTGAACAGACTAGGTATGGTATTTTCCTCATCTTGCTATAGATGCCAGCAGGGCAGTGGGGATTTACTCCACATTTTTTGGAGCTGTCCCAAGGTGGCTCCACTCTGGGCCAGTATCCAGCGAAGATTGGATCCCCTGTTGGGATTAGATGAACTCTTCACAGCAGAGATTTGTGTTTTAGGAGATGTCTCTTCTATTAGGGTACGTAACAGGAAATACCTACATCTGTTTGATATCCGCATCTGTTAAGAAAGCTGTGCTGAGGCACTGAAGGATACTTTAGTTATTACTTATGGCTTAGTGGCTGCAAGAACTACTTGCTAATCTTAGATCAGAAAGGACTATTGCTAGTCTTCAGAGCAATCTGCAAAAGTTTAACCAGATCTGGGGCCCTTATACACGCTTTATTCATTACCAGACAAGGTGTGAAATCTTACAGGTTAAATATCTGATATGTAACTTATGTGTGCTTTGTGGGGATGAGTCCGGGGCTGATAGCTATGGGGGGTGGTAGGGGGTGGGGGTTGGAATACATCAATTACCATGTCATCCTCATTTTCTGATATAATGTTTACCTTATACCTATGTGGATAGATATATTCACTTTGTGAAAAGTTTCAATAAAAACTTGAATAAAAAAAAAAAGACCTTTCAGTCAGCTGAGATTTATGCATAGATAACTGTTCAGATAACCGTTGAGTTCTTTTAACTCAGACAAACACACTTTTTTTTAGTTTTGTTTGTTTATTTGTTGTTTTTACCCTAAATTAAAGGTTCAAGTACAAGAGTTCTACTTCTTTTGTCCCAGAAGAGAAGTCCAGTCACACAGAAATCCTTCCTCCTTGTGTCTTCTGCCAAGCTTCCAGCAACATCTTTCTAAGGCAGTCTTTAAATTTAGCATCCTTCTTGCTAAGCTACTTCCCCTACTTACTAGATCCTTCTACAAACAATTTAAATTGCACAGCTATCACGACCTTTCAGTCAGCTAAGAATTATGTGTAGATAACTGTTGAGATAACCATTTAGTTCAGTTAACTCAAACACTCTATTTTTTTGTTTTGTTTATTAGTTTGTTTTTTTACCCTAAATTAAAAGTACAAGCACAAGAGTTCTACTTCTTTAATCCCAGTTGAGAAGTCCAGTCACATAGCACTCCTTCCTCCTGATGTCTTCTGCCAAACTTCAAATAGAATCTTTCTAAGCCAGTCTTTAAATTTACCTTCCTTCTAGTTAAGCCACTCCCACTACTTACTAAATGTTTCTACAAGTAATTTGAACTGCACAGCTATGAAGCATTTTCTGTCACCTGAGATTTACAACTAGATAACTGTTCAGATAACCATTAAGTTGATTTAACTCAGACAAGCACACACATTTTTTTTTGTTTTGTTTGTTAGTTTGTTTTCTTAACCCTAAATGAAAGGTCCAAGTACAATAGTTCTAGTTCTTTAGTCCTGGTAGAGAAGTCCAGTCACACAGCACTCCTTCCTCCTGGTGTCTTCTGCTGAGGTTCTACCAGAATGTTTCTATGGCCGTCTTTAAATTTAGCTTCCATCTAGCTAAGCTACTCCCCCTACTTACTAGATCTTTCTTCAACTACTTTAAACTGCACAGCTATCAAGCCCTTTCAGTCACCTGAAATTTTCACCTACATAACTGTTCAGATAACCATTAAGTTCATTTAACTCAGAGAAGCACACAATTGGTTTGTCTTGTTTGTTAGCTTGTTTGTTTACCCTAAATTAAAGGTGCAATTACAAGAGTTCTACTTCTTCAGTCCCAATAGAGAAGTCCAGTCACACAGCACTCCTTCCTCCTTGTGTCTTCTGTCTAGCCTCTAGCAGAATCTTTCTAAGGCAGTCTTTAAATTTAGCTTCCATCTAGCTAAACTATTCCCCCTATTTAGTAGATCTTTCTACAAATAATTTAAACTGCACAGCTATCAAGCCCTTTCAGTCACCTGAGATTTACACCTAAATAACTGTTCAGATAACCTTTCTGTTCAGTTAACTCAGACAAACACACTTATTTTTTAATTTGTTTTTGCACCCTAAATTAAAGGTCCACTAACAACAGTTCTACTTCTTTAGTCCCAGTAGAAAAGACCAGTCACACAGCACTCCTTCCTACTAGTGTCTTCTGCCAAGCTCCTAGCAGAATCCTTATAAGGCAGTCTTTAAATTTAGCTTCTTTCTGCTAAGCCACTCCCCCTACTTACTAGATCTTTATACAAGTAATTTAAACTGCACAGCTATCAAGCCCTTTCAGTCACCTGAGATGTATGCGTAGATGACTGATCACATAACCATTCAGTTCAGTTAACTCAGACAAACACACTAATTTATTTTCTTTTGTGTGTTAGTATGTCTTGTTACCCTAAATTGTAGATCCAAGTAAAAGAGATCTGCTTCTCTTGTCCCAGAATAGTAGTCCAGTCTCACAGCATTCCTTCCTCCTGTTGTCTTCTGCCAAGCTTCCTGCAGAATCTTTCTAAACTGCACAGCTATAAAGCCCTTTCAGTCACCTGAGATGTACGTGTAGATGACTGTTCAGATAACCATTCAGTACAGATAACACAGACAAACGCACTAATTTTTCTTTTGTTTTGTGTGTTAGTTTGTTTTTTTACCCTAAACTGAAGGTCCAAGAACAAGAGATCTACTTCTGTAGTCCCAGTAGATAAGTCCAGTCACAAAGCACTCCTTCCTACTGGTTTCTTCTGCCAAGCTTCCAGCAGAATATCTCTAAGACAGTCTTTAAATTTAGCTTCCTTCTGCTAAGCCACTCACCCTACTTACTAAATCTTTCTACAAGTAATTTAAACTGCACAGCAATCAAGCCCTTTCAGTCACCTGAGGTTTATGGATAGATAACTGTTCAGATAACTATTCAGTTCAGTTAACCCAGACAAACATGCACATTTTTTTAGTTTTGTTTGTTTATTTGTTGTTTTTACCATAAATTAAAGGTCAAACAGTTCTACTTCTTTAGTCCCAGAAGAGAAGTAATGTCGCACAGAAATCCTTCCTCCTTGTGTCTTCTGCCAAGCTTCCAACATCATCGTTCTAAGGCAGTCTTTAAATTTAGCTTCCTTCTTGCAAAGCTACTTCCGATACTTACTAGATCTTTTTACAAATAACTTAAATTGCACAGCTGTCAATCAGTTTCAGTCAGCTAAGAATTACATGTAGATAACTGTTGAGATAACCATTCATTTCAGTTAACTCAGGCAAACACATTAATTTTTTTTTGTTTTGTTTGTTAGTTTCTTTATTTTACCCTAAATTAAAAGTCCAAGTACAAGTACAAGGGCCCTTCTTCTTTAATCATAGTAGAGAAGTCCAGTCACACAGTACTCCTTCTTTCTGATGTCTTCTGATGAGCTTCTAACATAATTTTTCCAAGCTAGTCTTTAAATTTACCTTCCTCCTAGTTAAGCACTCCCCCTACTTTCTAGATCTTTCTACAAGTAATTTAAACTTCACAGATATCAAGCCCATTCAGTCATCTGAGATTTACACCTAGATTACTGTTCAGAGAGCCATTGAGTTCTGTTAACTCAGAGAAACACAATATTTTTTTGTTTGTTTATTTGTTGTTTTAACCCTAAATTAAAGGTCCAAGCAAGAGTTCTACTTCTTTAGTCCCAGTAGAGAAGTCCAGTCACACAGCACTCATTCTACCTCATGTCTTCTGCCAAGCTTCTAGCATCATCTTTCTAAGGCAGTCTTTAAATTTAGCTTCTTTCTGCTAAGCCACCCCCCCTACTTACTGCATCTTTATATAAGTACTTTAAACTGCACAGCTACCAACTCCTTTCAGTCAACTGAGATTTAGTCGTAGATGACTGTTCAGATCAACATTCAGTTCAGTTATCTCATACAAACACACTATTTTTTTTGTTTTGTGTTTTAGTTTTTTTTTTTTACCCTAAATTGCAGGTCCAATGACAAGAGATCTACTTCTGTAGTCCCAGAGAGAAGTTCACTCACACAGCTCTCTTTCCTACTGGTGTCTTATGCCAAGCTTCTAGCAGACAATTTCTAAGACAGTCTTTAAATTTAGCTTCCTTCTACTGAGCCACTCCTCCTACCTACTAGATCTTTATACAAGCAATTTAAACTACACAGCTATCAAGTCCTTTCAGTCACCTTCGATTTATGCATAGATGACTGTTCAGATAACCACTCAGTGCAGTTAACTTAGACAAACACACTATTCTTTTCATGCTTTGTGTTAGTTTGTTTTGTTACCCTAAATTGATAAAGTACAAGAGATCTGCTTCATTTGTCCCAGAAGAGAATTCCAGTCTCACAGCATTCCTTCCTCCTGGTGTCTTCTTCCAAGCTTCCAGCAGAATCTTTCTAATGCAGTCTTTAAATTTATCTTCCTTGTACTAAGCCACTCCCCCTGCTTACTAGATTGTTATACAAATAATTTAAACTGCACAGCTATCAAGCCCTTTCAGTCACATGAGATTTACACCTAGATAACGGTTCAGATAACCATTCAGTTCAGTTAATTCAGACAAACACACTGTATTTTTTGGTTGTTTGTTAGTTTGTTTTTTACCCTAATTTAAAAGGCCAAGTACAAGAGTTCTACTTCTTTAATCCCAGTAGAGAAGTCCAGTCACACAGCACTCCTTCCTTGTGGTGTCTTCTGCCGAGCTTCTAACAGAATCTTTCTAAGCCAGTCTTTAAATTTACCTTCCTTCTAGTTAAGCCACTCCCCCTACTTACTAGATATTTCTACAAGTAATTAACACTGCACAGCTATCTAGCCCTTTCAGTCACCTGAGATTTACGTGTAGATGACTGTTCAGATAACCATTCAGTTCAGTAAGATCAAACAAATACCCTAATTGATTTTGTTTGTTTGTTTGTTTTTTTTACCCTACATTAAAGGGCCAAGTACAAGAGTTCAACTCTTTAGTCCCAGTAGAGAAGACCAGTAACACAGCACTCCTTCATACTGGTGTCTTCTGCCTAACTTCTAGAAGAATATTTCTAAAACAGTCTTTAAATTTAGCTTCCATCTAGTTAAGCCACTCCCCCACTGACTAGATCTTTCCACAAGTAATTTAAACTACACAGCTAACAAGCCCTCTCAGACACCTGAGATTTACACCTAGATAACTGTTCAGATAACCATTCAGTTCAGTTAACTCAGACAAACACACTATTTTTTTGTTCCGTTTGTTTATTTGTTGTTTTTACCCTAAATTAAAGGTCCAAGTACAAGAGTTCTACTTCTTTAGTCCCAGTAGAGAAGTCCCGTTAAACAGCACTCATTCTTCCTCATGTCTTCTATCAAGCTTCTAGCATCATTTTTCTAAGGCAGTCTTTAAATTTAGCTTCCTTCTTGCTTTGCTACGTCCCCTACTTACTAGATCTTTCTACAAATTATTTATACTGCACATCTATCAAGCCCTTTTAGTCACCTGAGATTTGCACCTAGATAACTGTTCAGATAACCAGTCAGTTCAGGTCAGTCAGAGAAACACACAATTTTTTTTACTTTGTTTTTTAACCCTAAATTAAATGTCCATGTACAAGAGTTCTACTTCTTTTGTCAAAGTAGAGAAGTCCAGTCACACAGCACTCCTTCCTACTGGTCTCTTCTGCCTAGTTTCTAGCAGAATATTTTAAATACAGTCTTTAAATGTATCTTCCTTCTGCTAAGCCACTCCCCCAACTTACCAGATCTTTATACAAGTAAATTAAACTACAAAGCTATCAAGTCCTTTCAGTCACCTGCGATTTAAGCATAGATGACTTTTCAGATAACCATTCAGTTCTGTTACCTCAGACAAACACACTATTCTTTTTTCGTTTTGTGCATTAGTTTGTTTTGTTACCCTAAATTGAAGATAAAAGTACAAGAGATCTCTTCTTTTGTCCTAGAAGAGCAGTCCAGTCTCACAGCATTCATTCCTCCTGGTGTCTTCTGCCAAGCTTCCAGCAGAATCTTTCTAAGACAGTCTTTACATTAAGCTTCCTTCTGCTAAGCCACTCTCTCTGGTTACTAGATAGTTATACCAATAATTTAAACTGCACAGCTATCAAGCCCTATCAGCCACATGAGATTTACACCTAGATAACGGTTCTGATAACCATTCAGTTCAGTTAACACAGACAAACACACTAATTTTGTTTGTTTGTATGTTAGTTTGTTTTTTTACCCTAAATTTAAAGACTAAGTACAAGAGTTCTACTTCTTTAATCCCATTACAGAAGCCCAGTCACACAGCTCTCCTTCCTCGTGGTGTCTTCTGTCGAGCTTCTAACATAATCTTTCTAAGCCAGTCTTTAAATTTACCTTCCTTCTAGTAAAGTCACTCCCCCTACTTACTATATCTTTCTACAAGTAATTTAAACTGCACAGCTATCAAGCCCTTTCAGTCACCTGAGATTTACAGCTAGATAACTGTTCAGATAACCATTCAGTTCAGTTAACTCAGACAAACACACTAATTTTTTTTGCTTTCTTTGTTAGTTTGTTTTTTCACCCTAAATTAAAAGTACAAGTACAAGATTTCTACTTCTTAAATCACAGTAGAGAAGTCCATTCCCAGAGCACTCTTTCCTCCTGGTGCCTTCTGCCGGGCTCCTAACAGAACCTTTCTTAGTCAGTCTTTAAAAGTAGCTTCTTTCTGGTAAGCCACTCCCCCTACTTACTAGATCTTTATAGAAGTAATTTAAACTGCACAGCTATCAAGCCCCTTCAGTCACCTGAGATCTACGTATAGATTACTGTTCAGATAACCATTCAGTTCAGTAAACTCAGACAAACACACTCATTCTTTTTTTGCTTATTTGTTTGTTTTTTTACCCTGAATTAAAGGGCCAAGTACAACAGTACTACTTCTTTAGTCCCAGTAGAGAAGTTAAGTCATGTAGCACTCTTTCATACTAGAGTCTTCTGCCAAACTTCTAGCTGTATATTTCTAAGGCGGTCTTTAAATTTAGCTTCCTTCTGCTAAGCCACTCCTACTACTTACTAGATCTTTCTACAAGTAGTTTAAACTGGACAGCAATCAAGACCTTTCAGTCACCTACTGTTCCTGCCCCCGATCTTTATGGGGAGATGGGATCACTGGCTGGGCAAGCCCATGCAGTCCC
The DNA here is from genome assembly GCA_016271365.2 of Neoceratodus forsteri. Lineage (NCBI taxonomy): Eukaryota > Metazoa > Chordata > Ceratodontiformes > Ceratodontidae > Neoceratodus > Neoceratodus forsteri. The sequence goes on from CM057449.1 coordinate 985,596,162, forward strand.
TGGCATCTGCAGGAGACTTCTTAGCTGGTTACATTCTTCTAAACTTGCGCCAGTTAATAATTGGTCCTCATATTTCCCAAATTTTGAACTTGATTGGGCATGCATTTGGAAGACTTGTCATAAATTTCTGGTGCAAGACAGACTTAGATTAATGCAATTTAAGCTATTACATAATATTTACTACTCTCCTGTAAAACTGAACAGACTAGGTATGGTATTTTCCTCATCTTGCTATAGATGCTAGCAAGGCAGTGGGGATTTACTCCACATTTTTTGGAGCTGTCCCAAGGTGGCTCCACTCTGGGCCAGTATCCGGCGAAGATTGGATACCCTGTTGGGATTAGATGAACTCTTCACAGCAGAGATTTGTGTTTTAGGAGATGTCTCTTCTATTAGGGTACGTAACAGGAAATACCACATCTGTTTGATATCTGCATCTGTTAAGAAAGCTGTGCTGAGGCACTGGAAGGATACTTTAGTTATTACTTATGGCGAGTGGCTGCAAGAACTACTTGCTAATCTTAGATCAGAAAGGACTATTGCTAGTCTTCAGAGCATTCTAGAAAAGTTTAACCAGATCTGGGGCTCTCTATACACGCTTTATTCATTACCAGACAAGGTGTGACATCTTAAGGGTTAAATATCATGATATGTAACTATGTGTGCTGTGTGGGGTGTGAGTCCGGGCTGATAGGTATGGGGGTGGTAGGGTGGGGGGGAATACATTGATTTCATGTCATCCCCATTTTCTGATATAATGTGTACCTTATACTTATGTGGATAGATGTATTCACTTTGTGAAAAGTTTCAATAAAAACTTGAATGGAAAAAAAAAAGACCTTTCAGTCAGCTGAGATTTATGGATAGATAACTGTTCAGATAACTGCTGAGTTCTTTAACTCAGACAAACACACTTTTTTTTAGTTTTGTTTGTTTATTTGTTGTTTTACTTCTAAATTAAAGGTTCACATAAGAGTTCTACTTTTTTGTCCTAGAAAAGAAGTCCAGTCACACAGAAATCCTTCCTCCTTGTGTCTTCTGCCATGCTTCCAGCAACATCTTTCTAAGGCAGTCTTTAAATTTAACATCCTTCTTGCTAAGCTACTTCCCCTACTTACTAGATCCTTCTACAAACAATTTAAATTGCACAGCTATCAAGACCTTTCAGTCAGCTAAGAATTACATGTAGATAACTGTTGAGATAACCATTTAGTTCAGTTAACTCAGACAAACACTCTTTTTTTTGTTTTGTTTATTAGTTTGTTTTTTTACCCTAAATTAAAAGTCCAAGTACAAGAGTTCTGCTTCTTTATTCCCAGTAGAGAAGTCCAGTCACACAGCTCTCCTTCCTCCTGATGTCTTCTGCCGAACTTCAAATAGAATCTTCCTAAGCCTGTCTTTAAATTTACTGTCCTTCTAGTTAAGCCACTCCCCAACTAACTAAATCTTTCCACAAGTAATTTAAGCTGCACAGCTATCAAGCCCTTTCAGTCACCTGAGATTTACACCTAGGTAACTGTTCAGATAACCATTCAGTTCAGTTAACTGAGACAAACACACTAATTTTTATTTGTTGTTTTTACCATAAATTAAAGGTCCAAGTTCAAGAGTTCTACTTCTTTAGTCCCAGTAGAGAAGTCCCGTTTCACAGCAGTCATTCATCCTCTTGTATTCTGTCAAGCTTCCAGCATCATCCTTCTAAGGCAGTCTTTAAATTTTTCTTCCTTTTTGCTAAGCTACTTCCCCTACTTACTAGATATTTCTACAAATTATTTAAACTGCAAAGCAATCAAGCCCTTTCAGTCACCTGTGATTTACTCCTTGATAACTGTTCAGATAACCAATCAGTTCAGTTCAGTCAGATAAACACACAATTTTTTTTACTTGATTTTTTAACCCTAAATTAAAGGTCCACGTACAAGAGTTCTACTTCTTTAGTCAAATAAGAGAACTCCAGTCACACAGCACTCCTTCCTACTGGTCTCTTCTGCCTAGGTTCTGGCAGAATAGTTTTAAAACCATCTTTAAATGTATCTTCCTTCCTCTAAGCCACTTCTTCTACTTACTAGATCTTCATACAAGTACATTAAACAACACAGCTATCAAGTCCTTTCAGTCACCTGCGATTTATGCGTAGATGACTGTTCAGATAACCATTCCGTTCAGTTAACACAGAAAAACACACTAATTTTTTACGTTTGTTTGTTACTTTTTTTACTCTTAATTAAAAGGCCAAGTACAAGAGTTCTACTTCTTTAATCCGAGTAGAGAAGTCCAGTCACACGGCACTCCTTCCTCCTGGTGTCTTCTGCCGAGCTTCTAACAGAATCTTTCTAAGCCAGTCTTTAAATTTACCTTCTTGCTAGTTAAGCCACTCCCCCTACATACTAGATCTTTCTACAAGTAATTTAAACTGCACAGCTATCTAGCCCTTTCAGTCACCTGAGATTTACACCTAGATAACTGTTCAGATAACCTTTCAGTTCAGTTAACACAGACAAACACACTATTTTTTTTGTTTTGTTTGCTTATTTGTTGTTTTTACCCTAAATTAAAGGTCCAAGTACAAGAGTTCTACTTCTTTCATCCCAGTAAAGAAGTCCAGTCACACAGCACTCATTTCTCCTCATGTCTTCTGTCAGGCTTCTCACATCATCTTTCTAAGGCATTCTTTAAATTTAGCTTCCTTCTTGATAAACTTCTTCTCCTGCTTACTAGCACTTTCTACAAATAATTTAAACTGCACAGCTATCAAGCCCATTCAGTCAGGTAAGAATTACGTGTAGATAACTGCCGAGATAACCATGCACTTTGGTTAACTCAAACAAACACACCAATTTTTTTTGCTGTGTTTGTTAGTTTGTTTTTTTTACAGTAAATTAAAAGTCCAAGTACAAGAGTTCTACTTCTTTAATCACAGTAGAGAAGTCCAGCCACACAGCACTCCTTCCTCCTGGTGTCTTCTGCTGAGCTACTAACAGAATCTTTTTTAGGCAGTCTTTAAATGTAGCTTCTTTCTGGTAAGCCACCCTCCCTACATGCTAGATCTTTATACAAGTAATTTAAATGGCACAGCTATCAAGCCCTTTCAGTCACCTGAGATCTATGTGTAGATGACTGTTCAGATAACCATTCAGTTCAGTAAACTCAGACAAACACACCAATCTTTTTTGTTTGTTTGTTTGTTTTTTTTACCATAAATTAAAGGGCCAAGTACAAGAGTTCTACTTCTTTAGTCCCAGTAGAGAAATCTAGTCATGCAGCACTCCTTCATACTGGTGTCTTCAGCCAGACTTCTAGCAGAACTTTTCTAAGGCAGTCCTTAAATTTAGCTTCCTTCTGCAAAGCCACTCCCACTACTTACTAGACCTTTCTACAAGTAATTTAAACTGCACAGCAATCAAGCCCTTTCAGTCACCTGAGATTTATGGATAGATAACTGTTCAGATAACCATTCAGTTCAGTTAACTCAGACAAACACACAAATTTTTTTTGTTTTGTGTGTTAGTTTGTTTTGTTACCCTAAATTGAAGATCCAAGTAAAAGATATCTGCTTCTTTTGTCCCAGAAAAGAAGTCCAGTCTCACAGCATTCCTTCCTCCTGGTGTCTTCTGCCAAGCTTCCTGCAGAATCTTTCTCAGGCAGTCTTTAAATTTACCTTCCTACTGCTAAGCCAATCCCCCTGCTTACTAGATTGTTATACAAATAATATAAAATGCACAGCTATCAAGCCCTTTCAGTCACCTGAGATGTACGTGTAGATGACTGCTCAGATAACCATTCAGTACAGATAACACAGACAAACACACTAATTTTTCTTTTGTTTTTTGTGTTAGTTTGTTTTTTTACCCTAAATTGAAGGTTCAAGTATAAGAGATCTACTTCTGTAGTCCCAATAGAGAAGTCCAGTCACACTGCACTCCTTCTGGCTCTTTTCTTCTGCGAAGCTTCTAGCAGAATACTTCTAAGTCAGTCTTTAAATTTAGCTTCCATCTGCTAAGCCACTGCCCCTACTTTCTAAATCTTTCTACAAGTAATTTAAACTGAACAGCAATCATGCCCTTTCAGTCACCTGAGGTTTATGGATAGATAACTGTTCAGATAATGGTTCAGTTCAATTAACTCAGACAAACATACACATTTGTTAGTTAGTTTTGTTTGTTTATTTGTTGTTTTTAACCTAAATTAAAGGTCCAATAGTTTTACTTCTTTAGTCCCTGAAGAGAAGTCCAGTCACACAGAAATCCTTCCTCCAAGTGTCTTCTGCCAAGCTTCCAGCATCATCTATCTCAGGCAGTCTTTAAATTTAGCTTCCTTCTTGCAAAGCTACTTCCCCTACTTATTAGATCTTTCTACAAATAATTTAAATTGCACAGCTATCAATCAGTTTCAGTCAGCTAAGAATTACATGTAGGTAACTGTTGAGATAAACATTCAGTTCTGTTAACTCTGACAATCATACTAATTTTTTTTGTTTTGTTTGTTTGTTTGTTTGTTTACCCTAAATTTAAAGTCCAAGTACAAGAGTTCTACTTCTTTAATCCCAGTATAGAAGTCCAGTGACACAGCACTCCTTCCCTCTGATGTCTTCTGCAGGCTTCTAACAGAATCTTTCTAAGCCAGTCTTCAAATTTACCTTCCTTCTAGTTATGCCACTCCCCTTACTTACTAGATCTTTCCTCAAGTAATTTAAACTTCACAGCTATCAAGCCCTTTCAGTGTCCTAAGGTTTACACCTAGATAACTGTTCAGAGTACCATTGAGTTCAGTTAACTCAGACAAACACACTATTTTTTGTTTTGTTTGTTTATTTGTTGTTTTTACCCTAAATTATAGGTCCAAGCAAGAGTTCTACTTCCTTAGACCCAGTAGAGAAGTCCAGTCACACAGCACTCATTCCTTCTCATGTCTTCTGTCAAGCTTCTAGCAACATCTTTCTAAGGCATTCTTTAAATTTAGATTCTTTCTGCTAAGCCACTCCCCCTACTTACTGCATCTTTATACAAGTAATTTAAATTGTGCAGCTACCAAGTCCTTTCAGTCAACTGAGATTTACATGTAGAGGACTGTTAAGATAAACATTCAGTTCACTTAACTCAGACAAATGCACTAAGTTTTTTGTTTGTTTTGTGTGTTAGTTTGTTTTTTTACCCTAAATTGAAGGGCCAAGGACAAGAGATCTACTTCTGTAGTACTAGTAGAGAAGACCACTCACACAGCTCTCCTTTCTACTGGTGTCTTCTGCCAAGCTTCTAACAGATGATTTCTAAGACAGTCTTTAAATTTTGCTTCCTTCTGCTGAGCCACTCCTCCTACTTACTAGATCTTTATACAAGTAATTTAAACTGCACAGCTATCAAGCCCTTTCAAGTCACCTGAGATTTACGTGTAGATTACTGTTCAGATAACCATTCAGTTCAGTAAACTCAGACAAACACCCCTATTTTTTTGGTTTTTGTTTGTTTTGCCCTACATTAAAGGGCCTAGTACAAGAGTTCAACTTCTTTAGTCCCAGTAGAGAAGTCCAGTCACCCAGCACTCCTTCATACTGGTGTCTTCTGCCAAACTTCTAGCAGAATATTTCTAAGGCAGTCTTTAAATTTAGCTTCCTTCTAGTTAAGCCACTCCCCCACTGACTAGATCTTTCCACAAGTAATTTAAACTGCACAGCTATCAAGCCTTTTCAGAAACCTGAGATTTACACCTAGATAACTGTTCAGATAACCATTCAGTTCAGTTAACTCAGACAAACACACTATTTTTTGTTCTGTTTGTTAATTTGTTGTTTTTACCCTAAATTAAAGGTCCAAATACAAGAGTTCTACTTCTTTAGTCCCAGTAGAGAAGTGCCGTCATACAGCACTCATTCTTCCTCATGTCTTCTGTCAAGCTTCTAGTATCATTTTTCTAAGGCAGTCTTTAAATTTAGCTTCCTTGTTGCTTAGCTACATCCCCTTCTTACTAGATCTTTCTACAAATTATTTAAACTGCACAGCTATCAAGTCCTTTCAGTCACCTGAGATTTGTTCCTAGATAACTGTTCAGATAACCATTCAGTTCAGGTCAGTTAGACAAACACACAATTTTTTTTTACTTTGTTTTTTAACCCTTAATTAAAGGTCCATGTACAAGAGTTCTACTTCTTTTGTAAAAGTAGAGAAGTCAAGACACACAGCACTCCTTCCTACTTTTCTCTTCTGCCTAGCTTCTAGCAGAATATTTTAAATACAGTCTTTTAATGTATTTTCCTTCTGCTAAGCCACTCCCCTACTTACTAGATCTTTAGACAAGTAAATTAAACTACACAGCTATCAAGTCCTTTCAGTCACCTGAGATTTATGCATATATGACTGTTCAGATAACCATCAAGTTCTGTTAACTCAGACAAACACACCATTCTTTTTTTGTTTTGTGTATTAGTATGTATTTTTACCCTAAATTGAAAGTCCAAGTACAACAGATCTACTTCTTTGTCCCAGTAGAGAAGTCCAGTCATGTAGCATTCTTTCCTCCTTGTTGTGTCCAGGCAAGCTTCCAGCAGAATCTTTCTAATGCAGTCTTTAAATTTAGTTTCTTTCTGCAAAGCCACTCCCTCGTCTTATTAGATCTTAATACAAGTAATTTAGTCCTTTCAGTCACCTGAGATTTATGCGTAGATCACTGTTCAGATAACCATTCAGTTCAGATAACTCAGACAAACACACTAATTTTGTTTTGTTTTGTGTGTTAGTTTGTTTTTCGCCCTAAATTGAAGGTTTAGTTAACTAAGACAAACACAGTCATTTTATTTGTTTTGTATGTTTGTTTTTTTTACCCTAAATTGAAGATCCAAGTACAAGAGATCTACTTCTGTTGTCCAGTAGAGAAGTCCTGTCATACAGCATTCCTTCTTCCTTGTGTCTTCTGCCAAGCTTCCAGAAGAATCTTTCTAAGGCAGTTTTTAAACTGAGGTTCCTTCAGCTACGCCACTCCCCCTACTTACTTTCTACAAGTAATTTAAACTGCTCAGCTGTCGAGCCTTTTCAGTCATCTGAGATTTACACCTAGATAGCTGTTCAAATAACCATTCAGTTCAGAAAACTAAGAAAAACACACTATTTTTTTTGTTAGTTTTTTTTTTACCCTAAATTAAAGGTCAAAGAACAAGAGTTCTACTGCTTTAATCCCAGTAGAGAAAGTCAGTCACACAGCACTCCTTCCTACTGGTGTCTTCTGCTGAGCTTCTAACTGAATCTTTCTAAGGCAGTCTTTAAATTTACCTTCCTTCCAGTTAAGCCACTCCCCCTACTGACTCGCTCTTTCTACAAGTACTTTAAACTGCACAGCTATCAAGTCCTTTCAGTCACCTGAAATTTACACCTAGATAACTGTTCAGATAACCATTAAGTTCAGTGAACTCAGACAAACACACTACTTTTTTGTTTGTTTGGTTTTTTACCCTAAATTAAAGGGCCATGTACAAGAGTTCTAGTTCCTTCATCCCAGTACAGAAGTCCAGTCACATAGCACTCCTTCCTCCTTGTGTCTTCTGTCAAGCTTCCAGCAAAATCTTTCTAAGGCAGTCCTTAAAATTTAGCTTTCTGCTAGTTAAGCTACCCCCCTACTTAGTAGATCTTTCTACAAATAATTTAAACTGCACAGCTATCAAGCCCTTTCAGTCACCTGAGATTTACACTTAGATAACTGTTCCGATAACCATTCTATTCAGTTATTTCAGACAAACACACTAATTTTTTTCACTTTGTTTTTTCACCCTAAGTTGAAGGTCCAAGTACAACAGTTCTACTTCTTTAGTCCCAGCAGAGAAGTTCAGTGACACAGCACTCCTTCCTATTGGTGTCTTCTCGAAGCTTGTAGCAGAATCTTTCTAAGGCAGTCTATAAATTTAGCTACTTTTTGTTAAGTCACTCCCACTACTTACTAGATCTTTATACAAGTAATGTAAACTGCTCACCTATCAAGCCCTTTCATTCACCTGCGATTTATGCATGGATGACTGTTCAGATAACCATTCAGTTCAGATAACTCAGACAAACACTCTAATTTTGTTTTGTTTTGTGTGTTAGTTTGTTGTTTCACCCTAAATGGATGGTCCAAGTACAAGAGATCTACTTCTCTAGTCCCTGTAGAGAAGTCCAGTCACACAGCACTCCATTCTCCTGGTGTCTTCTGCCAAGCTACTAACAGAATCATTCTAAGGCAGTCTTTAAATTTAGCTTCTTTCTGCTTAGCCACTCCCCCTCAGTACTAGATCTTTGTTCAAGTAATTTAAAATGCACAGCTATCAAGCCCTTTCAGTCACCTGAGATTTACTCCTAGATAACTGTTCAGATAACGATTCAGTTCATTTCAGTTCGACAAATACACAGTGTAGTTAAACCACTCCTTCTACTTACTAGATCTTTCTACAAGTAATTTGAACTGCACAGCTATCAAGCATGTTCAGTCACATGAGATTTACAACTTGATAACTGTTCAGATAACCATTAAGTTCAGTTAACTCAGAGAAACATACAACGTTTTTGTTTTGTTTGTTTATTTGTTGTTTTCACCCTAAATTAAACATCCAAGTACAATATTTCTACTTCTTTAGTCCCAGAGGGGGAGTCCAGTCATACAGCAATCCTTCCTCTTGTGTCTTTGGCTGATTTTCCAGCAGAATCTTTCTAAGGCCGTATTTAAACTTAGCTTCCTTCAGCTACGCCACTCCCCCTACTTACTTGATCTTTCTACAAGTATTTTAAACTGTACAGCTATCAAGCCCTTTTAGTCACCTGAGATTTACACTTAGATAGCTGTTCAGATAACCACTCAGTTCAGTAAACTCAGACAAACACACTATTTTTTTCTTAGTTTTTTTTTTACCCTGAATTAAAGATCCAAGTACACGTGTTCTTCTTCTTCTTTAGTCACAGTAGAGAAGTCGTGTCACACAGCACTCCTTCCTCCTGGTGTCTTCTGCTGAGCTTCTACCAGAATTTTTCTAAGGCAGTCTTTAAATTTAGCTTCTTTCTGTTAAGCCACTCTCCTACTTAATAGATCTTTAGGCAAGTAATTTAAACTGCACAGCTATTAAGCCCTTTCAGTCACCTGAGATTCACATGTAGATGACTGTTCAGATAACCATTCAGTTCAGTTAACTCAGACAAACATACTAATTTTTTTGTTTGATTTGTAAGTTTGTTTTTTTACCCTAAATTGAAGGTCCAAGCACAAGAAATCTACATCTTTTGTCCCTGTAGGGAAGTCCAGTCACACAGCATTCCTTCCTCCTTATGTCTTCTGCCAAGCTTCCAGCAGAATCTTTCTAAGGCAGTGTTTAAACTTGGCTTCTTTCAGCTATGGCACTACCCCTACTTACTTGAGCTTTCTACAAGTAATTTAAACTGCACAGCTATCAAGCCCTTTCAATCTCCTGTGATTTACACCTAGATAACTGTTCAGAAAACCATTTAGTTCAGGTAGCACAGACAAACACAACATTTTTTTTTTGTTTGTTAGTTTGTTTTTTTCACCCTAAATTAAAGGTCCAAGTACAAGAGTTCTACTTCTCTAATCCCAGTAGAGATGTCCAGTCACATAGCACTCCTTTCTCCTCATGTCTTCTGTCAAGTTGCAAGCAGAATCTTTCTTAGGCAGTCTTTAAATTTAGCTTCCTTCTTGCTAAGCTACTCTCCCTACTTTCTAGTTATTTCTACAACTAATTTAAACTGCACATCTATCAAGCCCTTTCACACACCTGAGATTTGCACTTAGATAACTTGTCAGATAACCATTAAGTAGATTTAACTCGGACAAACACTCTAACTTTTTTTTTTGTTTTGTTAGTTAATTTGTTTTTTTTCACCCTAAATTAGAGGTCAGAGTACAGGAGTTCTACTTCTTTAGTCCCAGTAGAGAAGTCCAGTCACACAGCACTCCTTCCTCCTTGTGTCTTCTGCTGAGCTTCTACCAGAATGTTTATAAGGCAGACTTTAAATTTAGTTTCCTTCCAGTTGAGCCACTCCCCTTACTTAACAGATCGTCCTACAAGTACTCTAAACTGCAGAGCTATCAAGCCACTTCAGTGACCTGAGATTTATACTTAGATAACTGTTCAGTTAACCATTCAGTTGATTTAACTCAGGGAAACACACTCATTTTTTTTTTGTTTGGTTTTTTAGTTTGTTTTTTTACCATAAATTAAAGGTCCAAGTGCAAGAGATCTACTTCTTTAGTCGCAGTAGAGAAGTCAAGTCACACAGCAATCCTTCCTCCTTATGTCTTCTGCCAAGCTTCCAGCAGAATCTTTCTAGGCAGTTTTTAAACTTAGCTTCCTTCTTGTTGAGCCACTCCCCCTACTTACTAGATCTTCATACAAGTACTATAAACTGCTCAGCTGTCAAGCCCTTTCAGTCACCTGAGATCTATACTTAGATAGCTGTTCAGGTAACCATTCAGTTCAGTTAGCACAGACAAACATACAATTTGTTTTGTTTTGTTTGTTAGTTTTTTCACCCTAAACTGAAGGTCCAGGCACAAGAGATCTGCATCTTTTGTCCCTGTAGGGAAGTCCAGTCACACAGCATTCCTTCCCTCTGGTGTCTTCAGCTGAGCTTCTAGCAGAATGTCTTAAAGGCAGTCTTTAAATTTATCTTCCTTCCAATTCAGGCACTCCCCCTACTTGCTAGATCTTTCTACAAGCACTTTAAACTGCAGAGTTATCAAGCCCTTTCGGTCACCTGTGATTTATACCTAGATAACTGTTCTGATAACCATTCAGTTGATTTAACTCAGGCATACACCCTCATTCTTTTTTTTTTGTTAGTTAGTTTGTTTTTTTCCTTAAAGTAAAGGTCCAAATACAAGAGATTGACTTCTTTAGCTGCAGTAGAGAAGTCCAGTCACACAGCAATCCTTCCTCCTTGAGTCTTCTGCCAAGCTTATAGCAGAATCTTTCTAAGGCAGTCTTTAAACTTAGCCTCCTACAGCTATGCCACTCCCCCAACTTACTAGATCTTTCTACAAGTAATTCAAACTGCACAGCTATCAAGCCTTTTCAGTAACCGGATAATTAAACCTAGATAGCTGTTCAGATAATCATTCAGTCCATTTAACTCAGACAAACACACTCATTTTTTTTGTTTTGTTTGTTACTTTTTTTTTTTAACCTTCATTAAAGGTCCAAGTGCAAGAGATCTACTTCTGTAGTCCCAGTAGAGAATTCCAGTCACACAGCACTCCTTCCTACTGGTGCATTCTGCCAAGCTTCTAGCAGAATCTTTCTAAGGCACTCTAAACTTTAGCTTCCTTCTGCTAAGCCACTACACTACTTACTAGATTTTCATACAAGTAATTTAAAATGCACAGCTATCAAGCCCTTTCAGTCACCTGAGATTTACACGTAGATGACTATTCAGATAATTATTCAGTTCAGTTACTCAGATAAACACACTATTTTTTTTGTTTTCCTTGTTAGAATGTTTTTTTTCCCCTCAATTAAAGGTCCAAGTTCAAGAGTTCTACTTCTTTAGTCCCAGTAGACAAGTCCAGTCACACAGCACTGCTTCCTCCTGGTGTCTTCTGCTGAGCTTCTAGCAGAATGTTTCTAAGGCAGTCTTTAAATTTAGTTTTCTTCTAGATACGGATAAGCCACTCATCATACTTATTATATCTTTCTATAAGTAATTTAAACTGGACATCTATCAAGCCCTTTCAGTCACCTGAGATTTCCACCTAGATAACTGTTCAGATAACCATTCAGTTCAGGTAACCCAGAGAAGTACTCTATTTTTTTTTTGTTTTCTTTGTTGATTTGTTTTTCTTACCCTAAATTAAAGGTCCAAGTTCAGGAGTTCTACTTCTTTATTCCTGGAAGAGAAGTCCAGTCAAACAGCACTCCTTCCTACTGTTGCCCTCTGCTGAGCTTCTAGAAGAATGCTTCTAAGGCAGTCTTTACATTTTGTTTCTGTCTAGATAAGCCATTCATCCTACTTACTAGATCTTTCTACAAGTAATTTAAACTGCACAGCTATCAACCCATTTCAGTCTCCTGAGTTTTACGCCTAGATAACTCTTCAGATAACCATTCAGTTCTGTTAACTCAGAGAAACACACAATTTGTTTTTGTTTTGTTAGTTGGTTTTTCCCTAAATTAAAGGTCCATGTACAATAGTTCTACTTCTTTACTCCCAAGAGAGAAGTCCAATCACACAGCACTCCTTCCTCCTGGTGTCTTCTGTCAAGCTTCTAGCAGAATCTTTCTAAGGCAGTCTTTAAGTTTAGCTTCCTTCTAGCTATTCTACTCCCCCCAACTTACTAGATCTTTCTACATGTAATTTGAACTGCACAGCCATTAAGCCTTTTCAGTCACCTGAGAGTTACAGCTAGATAGCTGTTTATATAATCATTCAGTTCAGTTCAGTCAGAAAACTCTCTAATTTGTTTTGTTTTGTTTGTTTCTTTGTTTTTTAACTTAAATTAAAGGTCCAAGTGCTAGAGATCTACCTTTATAGTCCCAGTAGAGAATTCCAGTCACACAGCACTCTTCCTACTCGAGCCTTCTGCCAAGCTTCTAGCAGAATCTTTCTAAGGTACTCTAAAATGTATTTTCCTTCTGCTAAGCCACTCCCCCTGCTTACTAGATTTTTATACAAGAAATTTAAACTGCACAACAATCAAGCCCTTTCAGTCACCTGAGATTTACACATAGATGACTGTTCAGATAACTATTCTGTTCAGTTAACTCAGAGAAACCCACTATTTTTATTTGTTTTGTCTGTTAGATGTTTTTTTACCCTAAATTAATGGTCCAAGTACAAGAGTTCTACTTCTTTAGTCCCAGTATAGAAGTTCAGTCACACAGCACTTCTTCCTACTTGTGTCTTCTGTTAAGTTTCTAGCAGAATCTTTCTACGGCGGTCTTTAAATTTAGCTACCATCTTGCTAAGCTAATCCCCCTACTTACCAGATCTTTCTACAAATAATTTAAACTGCAGTTCCATTCAGCCCTCTCAGTTACCTGAGAGTTACACCTAGATTACTGTTCATATAATCATTCAGTTCAGTTCAGTCAGACAAACACACTAATTATTTTTTGTTTTATTTGTTACTCTCTTTTTTACCCTAAATTTAAGGTCCAATTACAAGAATTCTACTTCTTTTGTCCTAGAGGACAACTCCAGCTAGACGGCAGTCCATCCTCCTGCTGTCTTCTGTCAAGCTTGTAGAACATTCTTTATAAGGCAGTCTTTAAATTTAGCTTCCTTCTAGCTAAGCTACCCCTCCACTTACTAGATCTTTATACAAGTAATTTGAACTGCTTAGCTATCAAGCCCTTTCAGTTACCTGAGATTTACGCATAGATGACTGTTCAGATAACCATTCAGTTCAGTTAACTCAGACACACTATTTTTTTTGTTTTGTTTGTTAGTTTGTTTTTTTAAACCTAAATTAAAGGTCCAAGTTCAGGCGTTCTAGTTCTTTAGCCCAGAAGAGAAGTCCAGTCACACAGCACTCCTTCCTCCTGGTGTCTTCTGCCAAGCTTCCGGCAGAATCTTTCTAAGGGAGTCTTTAACTTTAGCTTCCTTAAGCTTAGCTACTCCCGCTACTTTCTAAATCTTTCTACAAGTAATTTAAACTGGACAGCTATCAGGCAATTTCAGTTACTTAAGATTTACATGTAGACAACTGTTCAGATAACCTTTCAGTTGAGTTAACCCAGACAAACACTCTAATTTCTTTTTGTTTTGTTTGTTAATTTGTTTTTTTTGCCCTAAATTGAAGGTTCAGGAGAAGAGTTCTACTTCTTTAGTCCCAGAAGAGAAGTCCAGTCAAACAACACTGCTTCCTCCTGATGTCTTCTGCCGAGCTTGTAACAGAATGTTTCTAAGGCAGCCTTTAAATTTACCTTCCTTCTAGTTAAGCCACTCCCGCTACTTACTACATCTTTCTACAAGTAATTTAAACTACATGGCTATCAAGCCCTTTCAGTCACTTGAGATTTACACATAGATAACTGTTCAGATAATCATTCAGTTCAGTTCAGTCAGACAAATACCCTAATTCCTTTTTTGTTTTCTTTGTTACTCTGTTTTTTTACCCTAATTTAAAGGTACAAGAACAAGAGTTCTACTTTTTTAGTCCCAGTAGAGAAGTCCAGTCACACAGCACTCCTTCCTACTGGAGTCTTCTACTGAGCTTCAAGCAGAATGTTTCTAAGGCAGTCTTTAAATTTAGTTTCCTTCTAGATAAGCCCCTCTTCATAATTACTATATCTTTCTATAAGTAATTTAAATTGGACAGCTATCAAGCCATTTCAGTCACCTGACATTTACACCTAGATGACTGTACAGATAATAATTCAGTTTGGTTAACTCAGAGAAACACACATTTTTTGTTTTGTTTTTTAGTTTTTTTTTTAACCTAAATTAAAGGTCCAAGTACAAGAGTTTTGCTTCCTTAGTACCAGTAGAGAAGTCCAGTTACACAGCACTCCTTCCTCCTGGAGTCTTCTGTCAAGCTTCTAGTAGAATCTTTCTAAGGCAGTCTTTAAATTTAGCTTCCTTTTAGCTAAGCTACTCCCCCTACTTAGTAGATCTTTCTACAAGTAATTTAAACTGCACAGGTATCAAACCTTCACAGTCACCTGAGATTTACAAGTTGATAACTGTTCTGATAATCATTCAGTTCATTTCAGCCAGACAAACACACTAATTGTTTTTGTTTTGTTTGTTACTTTATTTTCTTACCCTAAATTAAAGGTCCAGGTACAAGAGTTTGACTTCTTTAGTCCCTGCAGAGAAGTCCAGTCACACAGCACTTCTTCCTCCTGGTGTCTTCTACTAAGCTGCAGGCAGAATCTTTCTTAGGGAGTCTTTAAATTTAGCTTCCTTTAGCTAAGCCACTCCCCCTACTTACTAGATCTTTCTACAAGTAATTTAAACTGGACAGCTATCAAGCCATTTCAGTCACCTGAGATTTACCCCTAAATAACTATTCAGATAACCATTCAGTTCAGTTAACCCAGACAAACACACTAATTATTGTTTGTTTTGTTTATTAGTTTGTTTGTTTTTTACCCTAAGTTAATGGTCCTGGTACAAGATATCTACTTCTTTAGTCCCAGAAAAAAAGTCCTGTCACACAGCACTCCTTCCTCCTGGTGTCTTCTGCTGACTATCTAACAGAATCTTTTTAAGGCAGTGTTTAAATTTACCTTTCTTTAAGTTAAGCCAATCCCCCTACTTACTAGATCTTTCTATAAGTAATTCAAATGGCACAGCTAACAAGCCCTTTCAGTCACCTGAGATTTACAAATAGATATCTGTTCAAATCACAATTCAGTTCTGTTAACTCAGACAAAACACTAACTGTTTTTGTATTTTTTGTTAGTTTGACTTTTTACCCTGAATTAAAGGTACAAGTACAAGAGTTTTACTTCTTTAGTTCCAGTAGAGAAGTCCAGTCAAACAGCACTCCTTCCTCCTGGTGTCTTCTGCCAAGCTTCCAGCAGAATCTTTCTAAGGCCATCTTTAAATTAAGCTTAATTCAGCTAAACCACACCCTAACTTACTAGATCTTTCTGCAAGTAATTTAAACTGAACAGCAATCAAACCCTTTCTGTCACCTGAGATTTACCTGTAGATAACTGCTCATATAACCATTCACTTCAGTTGACCGAGACAAACACACTATTTTTTTGTTTTGTTTATTTGTTTTTTTACCTTAAATTAAAGGTCCAGGTACAAGAGATCTATTTCTTTAGTGCCAGAAGAGAAGTCCCGTCACACAGCACTCCTTCTTCCTGGTATCTTCTGCTGAACTTCGAACAGAATCTTTCTAAGGCAGTCTTTAAACTTATCTTATTTCTAGTTAAGTAACTGTCCCTATGTACTAGATCTTTCTACAAGTAATTTAAACTGCACAGCTATCAAGCCATTTGAGTCACCTGTGATTTACACCTAGATAACTGTTCAGATAACCATTCAGTTCAGTTAACAAAGACAAACACTGTAACTTTTTTTGTTTTGTTTAATAATTTGTTTTTTTTTTTACCCTAACTTAAAGGTCCAGGTAAAAGATATTTACTTCTTTAGTCCCAGAAGACAAGTCCTGTCACACAGCTCTGCTTCCTCCTTGTGTCTTCTGCTGACCTTCTAACAAAATCTTTCTAAGGCAGTCTTTAAATTTACCTTCCTTTTAGTTAAGCCACTCCTCCTACATACTAGATCTTTCTACAAGTAATTTAAAATGCACAGCAAACTAGCACTTTCAGTCACCTGAGATTTACAAACAGATAACTGTTCAGATAACAATTCTGTACAGTAAACTCAGACAAAACACTAACTTTTTTTGTTAGTTTGTGTTTTTACCCTGAATTAAAGGTGTATGTACAAGAGTTTACTTCTTTAGTCCTAGTAGGGAAATGCAGTGAAACAGCAGTCCTTCCTCCTGGTGTCTTCTGCCAAGCTTCCAGCACAATCTTTCTAATGCAGTCTTTAAATTTAGCTTAATTCAGCTAAGCCACTCCCCCTACTTACTTGATCTTTCTACAAATAATTTAAATTGAACAGCAATAAAGCCCTTTTAGTCACCTGAGATTTATATGTAGATAACTGTTCAGATAACTATTAAGTTCAGTTAACTCAGGCAAGCACACTATTTTTTTGTTTTGTTTGTTAGTTTTTTTTTTACCCTAAATTATAGGTCCATGTTCAAGAGTTCTCAATCTTTAGTCCCAGTAGAGAAGTCCAGTCACACAGCACTCCTTCATCCTGATGTCTTCTGAGCTTCTTTCAGAAAGTTTCTTAGGCAGTTTTTAAATTTAGTTTCCTTCTAGATAAGCCACTCTCCCTACTTACGAGATCTTTCTACAAGTAATTTAAACTGAACAGCGATCAAACCCTTTCAGTCGCCTAAGAGTTATGAGTAGATAACTGTTCAGATAACCATTCAGTTCAAGTAACCCAGACAAACACACAAATTTTATTTTTGTTTTATTTGTTTTTTTTACCCTAAATTAAGGATCCTCATACAACAGTTCTACTTCTTTAGTCCCAGAAGAGAAGTCATGTCACACAGAACTCCTTCCTCCTGGTATGTTCTGCTGAGGTTCTAACAGAATCTTTCTAAGGCAGTATTCAAATTTACCTTCTTTCTAGTTAAGCCACGCCCCCTACATAGTATATCTTTCTACAATTATTTTAAACTGCACAGCTATCAAGCCCTTTCAGTCACCTGAGATTTACAACTATATAACTTTTCAGATAACCATTCAGTTGAGTTAACTCAGAGAAAGACACAGTTTTTTTTATTTTTTTCGTTACTAGTTTTTTTCCCTAAATTAAAGGTCCAAGAAAAAGAGGTCTACTTCCTTAGTCCCAGTAGAGAAGTCCAGTCACTCAGCACTCCTTTATCCTGGTGTCTTCTGCCAAGCGTCCAGCAAAATCTTTCTAAGGCAGTCTTTAATTTTAGTTGCCTTCAGGTATGCCACTCCCTCAACTTTCTAGATCTTTCTACAAGTAATTTAAGCTGCACAGCTATCAACCCATTTCAGTCACCTGACCTTTACACCTAAATAACTGTTCAGATAACCATTCAGTTCTGTTCACTCAGAGAAACACACAATTTGTTTTTGTTTTGTTAGTTGCTTTTTTCCCTAAATTAATGGTCCAAGCACAAGAGTTCTACTTCTTTAGTCCCAGAAGAGAAGTCCAGTCACCCAGCACTCCTTCCTACTGGTGCCTTCTGCCAAGCTTCTAGCAGAATCTTTCTAAGGCACTCTTTAAATTTAGCTTCCTTCTGTTAAGCCACTCCCCCTACTTTATGGATTTTTATACAAGTAATTTAAAATGCACAGCTATCAAGCCCTTTCAGTCTCCTGAGATTTTCACGTAGATGACTGTTCAGATAAGTATTCAGTTCAGTTAACTCAGACAAACACACCATTTTTTTTGTTTTTTTATTTGTTTTTTATTTACCCTAAATTAAAGTTCCAGGTACAAGAGATCTACTTCTTTAGTCCCAGTAGGGAAGTCCTCTCATACAGCACTCCTTCTTCGTGGTGTCTTCTGCTGGCCTTCTAGCAAAATCTTTCCAAGGCAGTCTTTAATTTTAGCTTCCTTCAGCTATGCCACTCCCCCTACTTACTAGATCTTACTGCAATTAATTTAACCTGGACACCTATCAAGCCCTTTCAGTCACCTGAGATGTAAGTGTAGATAACTGTTCAGATAACCATTCAGTTCAGTTAACTCAGACACACTATTTTTCTTTTTGCTTTGTTGGTTACTTTGTTTTTTTTTTACCCAAAATAAAGGTCCAAGTTCAAGAGTTCTTCTTCTTTAGACCCAGTAGAGAAGTCCAGTTACAGAGCACTCCTTCCTCCTGGTGTCTTCTGCTGAGCTTCTAACAGAATGTTTCTAAGGCAGTCCTTAAATTTAGTTTCCTTCTAGATAAGCCACTCATCCTACTTACTAGATCTTTCTACAAGTAATTCATACTGCACAGCTATCAAGCCATTTCATACACCTGAGATTTACACCTAGATAACTGTTCAGATAACCATTCAGTGCAATTTACCCAGACAAACACAGTAAATTTTTTTGTTTTCTTTATTATGTTTTTTTTTTACCCTAACTTAAAGGTCCAATTACAAGAGTTTTACTTCTTTAGTCTCAATGGAGAAGTCCAGTCACACAGCACTCCTTCCTTCTGGTGTCTTCTGCTGAGCTTCTAACAGAATCTTTCTAATGCTGTCTTCAAACGTACCTTTCTTCTAGTTAAGCAACTCCCCCCACATACTAAATCATTCTACAAGTATTTTAAACTGCAAAGCTATCAAGCCCTTTCAGTCACCTGAGATTTACTCCTATTTAACTGTTCAGATAACCGTTCAGTTAAGTTAACTCAGAGCAACACACAATTTTTTTTTGTTTTGTTAGTTGTTTTTATTACCCCAAATTAAAGGTCCAACTACAAGAGTTCTACTTCTTTACTCCCAGTAGAGAAGTCCAGTCACACAGCACTCATTCCTCCTGGTGTCTTCTGTCAAGTTTCTAGCAGAATCTTTCTAAGGCAGTCTTTAAATTTAGCTACCTACTTGCTAAGCTACTCCCTCTACTTACTAGATTTTTCTATAGGTAATTTAAACTAGATGGCTATCAAGCCCTTTAGTCACCTGAGATTTACACCAAGATAACTGTTCAGATTACCATTCAGTTCAGTTAACTAAGAGAAACACACTTTTATGTTTTGTTTGTTAGTTGTTTGTTCTTTAAATTAGAAGTCCAAGTTCTAGAGTTCTACTTCTTTTTTCCCAGTAGAGAAGTCCAGTTAAATAGCACTGCTTCCTCCTGGTGTCTTCTTCCGAGCAATTAACAGAATCTTTCTTAGGCAGCCTTTAAATTTACCTTCCTTCTAGTTAAGCCACTTCTGCTACTTACAACATCTTTCTACAAGTAATTTAATCTGCGCAGCTATCAAGCCATTTCAGTCACCTGAGATTTACACCTAGATAACTGTTCAGATAACCATTCAGTTCGGTTAACTAAGAGAAACACATTTTTTTGTTTTGTTTTTTAGTAGGTTTTTTTACTCTAAATTAAAAGTCCAAGTTCAAGAGTTCTACTTCTTTCATCCCAGTAGAGAAGTCCAGTTAAACAGCACTGCTTCCTCCTGGTGTTGCTGCGGAGCTTCTAACAGAATCTTTCTAAGGCAGCCTTTAAATTTACCTTCCTTCTAGTTAAGCCACTCCTGCTACTTGCTACATCTTTCTATAAGTAATTTAAATTACACAGCTATCAAGCCCTTTCAGTCACATGAGATTTTTCACATAGATAACTGTTCAGATAATTATTCAGTTCAGTTCAGTCAAACACCCTAATTCCTTTTTTGTTTTGTTTGTTACTTTGTTTTTTTACCCTAATTTAAAGGTCCAAGAACCAGAGTTCTACTTCTTTAGTCCCAGTAGAGAAGTCCAGTCCTACAGCACTCCTTCCTCCTGGTGTATTCTGCCAAGCTTCCAGCAGAATCTTTCTAAGAGAGTTTTTATAATTAGCTTCCTTGGCAAAGCCACTCCGCCTATTAACTAGATCTTTCAACAAGTACTTTAAACTGGACAGCTATCAAGCCCTTTCACTCACCTGAGATTTATGCGCAGATAACTTTTCAGATAACCATTCTGGTCAGGTAACCCAGAGAAGCACTCTAATTTTTTCTCATTCCTCATGGTGTCTTCTGTTAAGTTTCTAGCAGAATCTTTCTAAGGCCGTCTTTAAATTTAGCTACATACTTGCTAAGCTACTCCCTCTACTTACTAGATCTTTCTGCAAGTAATTTAAACTGCAGAGCCATTCAGCCCTTTCATTCTCCTGAGATTTACACCTAGATTACTATTCATATAATCCTTCAGTTCAGCTGAGTCGGACAAACACACTATTTTTTTTTTGTTTTATTTGTTACTTTGTTTTTTGCCCTAAATTAAAGGTCCAAGCACAAAAGTTCTACTTCTTTAGTCCTAGAAGACAACTCCAGTCAGATGGCAAACCATCCTCCCGGTGTCTTCAGTCAAGCTTGCAGCAGATTCTTTATTAGGCTGTCTTTAAAACTGGCTTCCTTCTTGCTAAACTACTCTCCCTACTTATTAGATCTTTATACTAGTAATTTGAACTACACAGCTTTCAAGCCCTATCAGTTACCTGAGATTTACACATAGATGACTGTTCTGATAAACATTCAGTTCAGTTAACTCAGACACACACACACTAATTTTTGTTTTGTTTGTTAGCTTTTTTTTTACCTTAAATTAATGGTTCAAGTCCCGGAAGAGAAGTCCAGTCAAACAGCAGTCCTTCCTACTGGTGTCTTCTGCTGAGCTTCTAGCAGAATGTTTATAAGGCAGTCTTTACATTTTGTTTCCTTCTAGATTAGCCACTCATCCTACTTACTAGATCTTTCTAGAAGTAATTTAAACGGCACAGCTATCAAGCACTTTCAGTCACCTGAGATTTACTCTTAGATAACTGTTCAAATAAAAATTCAGTTCTGTTTACTCAAAGCAACACACAATTTGTTTTTGTTTTCTTAGTTGTTTTTTCCCCTAAATTAAATGTCCAAGTACAAGTGTCATACTCCTTTAGTACCAAGAGAGAATTCCAGCCACTGATCCTACTTACTAGATCTTTCTATAAGTAATTTAAACTGCCCACCTATCAAGCCCTTTCAGTCACCTAAGATTTACAGGTAGATGACTGTTCAGATAACATTTCAGTTCAGTTAACCCAGACAAACACACTATTTTTTTTTTGTTTTGTTTGTCAATATCTTTTTTTACCCTAAATTAAAGGTCAAGGTAGAAGAGTTCTACTTCTTTAGTCCCAGAAGAGAAGTCCAATCAAATAGTACTGCTTCCTCCTGGTTTCTTCTGCTGAGCTTCTAACAGAATATTTCTAAGGCAGCCTTTAAATGTACCTTCCTTCTAGTTAAGCCACTCCCGCTACCTACTACATCTTTCTACAAGTAATTTAAACTTCATAGCTATCAAGCCCTTTCAGTCACTTGAGATTTATAAGGAGATAACTGTTCTGATAATCATTCAGTTCAGTTCAGCCACACAAACACACTAATTTTTTTTTTTGTTTTGATTGTTACTTTGTTTTTATAACCTAAATTAAAGGTCCAAGTACAAGAGTTCGACTTCTTTAGCCCCAGTAGAGAAGTCAAGTCACACAGCACTCCTACCTCCTGGAGTCTTCAGCCAAGCTTCTGGCAGATTCTTTGTAAGGGAGTCTTTAAATTTAGCTTCCTTTAGCCAAGCCACTCCCCTACTTACTAGATCTTTCTACAAGTAATTTAAACTGGACAGCTATCAAGCCCATTCAGTCACCTGAGATTTACACCTAAATAACTGTTCGGATAACCATTCGGTTCGGTTTACCCAAACTCACTAATTATTTTTGTTTTGTTTATTTATTTGTTTTTTTTACCCTAAATTAAAGGTCCAGGTACAAGATATCTACTTCTTTAGTCCCAGAAGAGAAGTCCAGTCACACTGCACTCCTACCTCCTGGTGTCTTCTTCTGACCATCTAACAGAAACTTTCTAAGGCATTGTTTAAATTTACCTTCCTTCTAGTTAAGCCACACCCCCTACATACTAGATCTTTCTACAAGTAATTTAAACTGTACAGCTAACAAGTCCTTTTAGTCACCTGAGATTTACAAATTGATAACTGTTCAGATAACAATTTAGTTCTGTTAACTCAGACAAAACACTAACTTTTTTTTAGTTTGTGTTTTTACCCTGAATTAAAGTTCCAAGAACAAGAGTTTTACTTCTTTAGGTGAAGTAGAGAAGTCCATTCAAAGAGCACTAATTCCTCCTGGTGTCTTCTGCCAAGCTTCCAGCAGAATCTTTCTAAAGCAGTCTTTAAATTTAGCTAAATTCTGCTAAGTCACACCACCTAATTACTGGATCTTTCTACAAGTAATTACAACTGAACAGCGATCAAGCCCTTTCAGTCACCTGAGATTTACCTGTAGATAACTGTTCAGAATTCTATTTGGTTCAGTTAATTTATGCAAGCACACAACTTGTTTTTGTTTTCTTAGTTAGTATGTTTTTTTACCCTAAATTAAAGTTCCAAGTTCAAGAGTTCTACTTCTTTAGTCCCAGTACAGAAGTCCAGCTGCACAGCACTCCTTCCTCCTGGTGTCTTCTGCTGAAACTTCTAGCAGAATGTTTCTAAGGCAGTCTTTAAATTTAGTATCCTTCTAGATAAGCCACTCCCCCTACGCACTAGATCTTTCTACAAATAATTTAAACTGAACAGTGATCAAGCCCTTTCAGTCACCTGAGATTTACACCTAGATAACTGTTCTGATAACCATTCAGTTTAGTTAACTCAGGGAAACACACAATTTTTTTGTTTTGTTTGTTAGTGTTTTTTTACCCTAAATTAAAGATCCAAGAACAAGAGGTCTACTTCTTTAGTCCTAGTAGAGAAGTCCAGTCACACAGCATTCCTTCCTTCTGGTGTCTTCTGCCAAGCTGCAAGCAAAATGTTTTTATGGCAGTCTTTTAATTTAGCTACCTTCAGCTATGCCAATCCCCCTACTTACTAGATTTTCTACAATTAATTTAAACTGGACAACTATCAAGCCCTTTCAGTCACCTGAGAATTAATGGTAGATAGCCATTCAGATAACCATTCAGTTCAGTTAACTCAGACAAATGCATAATTGTTTTTTTCTTTTGTTTGTTAGTTTGTTTTTACCCTAAATTAAAGGTCCAAGAACAAGAGTCTCCTTCTTTAGTCCCAGAGAAGTCCAGTCAGACAGCACTCCTTCATCTTGGTGTCTTCTGCCAAACTTCTAGCAGAATCTTTCTAAGGCTGTCTTTAAATTTAGTTTCCTCCTAACTAAGCCACTCCCACTACCTTCTACATCTTTCTAAAAGTAATTTGAACTGCACAGCTATCAAACCTTTTCAGTCACCTGAGATTTATACCTAGATAACTGTTCAGAAAACCATTCAGTTCAGTTAACTCAGGCAAACAAACTCATTTTTTGTTTGTTTTGTTTGTAAGTTTGTTTTTTACCCTAAATTAAAGGTCAAAGAACAAGAGATCTACTTCTATTGTACCAGTGGAAAAGTCTAGTCACGTAGCACTTCTTCTTGGTGTTTTTGCCAAGCTTCTAGCAGAATCTTTCTAAGGCAATCTTTAAATTAAACTTCCATCTAGCTAAGTCACTTCCCCTACGCACTAGATCTTTCTACATGTAATTTAAAATGCACAGCTATCAAGCCATTTCAGTCACCTGAGATTTACACCTAGATAACTTCAGATAACCATTCATATTAGTTAACTCAGTGAAACAAACTCGTTTTTTGTTTGTTTTGTTTATAAGTTTGTTTTTTTACCCTGAATTAAAGGTCAAAGTGCAAGAGTTCTACTTCTTTTGTCCCAGTAGAGAAGACCAGTCACACAGCTCTCCATCCTTCTGGTGTCTTCTGCCAAGCTTCAAGCAAAATGTTTTTATGGCAGTCTTTTAATTTAGCTACCTTCAGCTATGCCAATCCCCCTACTTACTAGATTTTCTACAATTAATTTAAACTGGACAACTATCAAGCCCTTTCAGTCACCTGAGAATTAATGGTAGATAGCCATTCAGATAACCATTCAGTTCAGTTAACTCAGACAAATGCACAATTGTTTTTTTCTTTTGTTTGTTAGTTTGTTTTTTTACCCTAAATTAAAGGTCCAAGAACAAGAGTTCTCCTTCTTTAGTCCCAGTAGAGAAGTCCAGTCAGACAGCACTCCTTCATCCTGGTGTCTTCTGCCAAACTTCTAGCAGAATCTTTCTAAGGCTGTCTTTAAATTTAGTTTCCTCCTAACTAAGCCACTCCCACTACCTTCTACATCTTTCTACAAGTAATTTGAATTGCACAGTTATCAAACATTTTCAGTCACCTGAGATTTATACTTAGATAACTGTTCAGAAAACCATTCAGTTCAGTTAACTCAGGCAAACAAACTCATTTTTTGTTTGTTTTGTTTGTAAGTTTGTTTTATACCCTAAATTAAAGGTCAAAGAACAAGAGATCTACTTCTATTGTACCAGTGGAAAAGTCTAGTCACGTAGCACTCCTTCCTCTTGGTGTTTTTGCCAAGCTTCTAGCAGAATCTTTCTAAGGCAATCTTTAAATTAAACTTCCATCTAGCTAAGTCACTTCCCCTACGCACTAGATCTTTCTACATGTAATTTAAAATGCACAGCTATCAAGCCATTTCAGTCACCTGAGATTTACACCTAGATAACTTCAGATAACCATTCATATTAGTTAACTCAGTGAAACAAACTCGTTTTTTGTTTGTTTTGTTTGTAAGTTTGTTTTTTTACCCTGAATTAAAGGTCAAAGTGCAAGAGTTCTACTTCTTTTGTCCCAGTAGAGAAGACCAGTCACACAGCTCTCCGTCCTTCTGGTGTCTTCTGCCAAGCTTCAAGCAAAATGTTTTTATGGCAGTCTTTTAATTTAGCTACCTTCAGCTATGCCAATCCCCCTACTTACTAGATTTTCTACAATTAATTTAAACTGGACAACTATCGCCCTTCAGTCACCTGAGAATTAATGGGAGATAGCCATTCAGATAACCATTCAGTTCAGTTAACTCAGACAAATGCACAATTGTTTTTTCTTTTGTTTGTTAGTTTGTTTTTACCCTAAATTAAAGGTCCAAGAACAAAGAGTTCTCCTTCTTTAGTCCCAGTAGAGAAGTCCAGTCAGACAGCACTCCTTCATCCTGGTGTCTTCTGCCAAACTTCTAGCAGAATCTTTCTAAGGCTGTCTTTAAATTAAGTTTCCTCCTAACTAGCCACTCCCACTACCTTCTACATCTTTCATAAGTAATTTGAATTGCACAGTTATCAAACTTTTTCAGTCACCTGAGATTTATACCTAGATAACTGTTCAGAAAACCATTCAGTTCAGTTAACTCCAGGCAAACAAACTCATTTTTTGTTTGTTTTGTTTGTAAGTTTGTTTTTTACCCTAAATTAAAGGTCAAAGAACAAGAGATCTACTTCTATTGTACCAGTGGAAAGTCTAGTCACGTAGCACTCCTTCTTCTTGGTGTTTTTGCCAAGCTTCTAGCAGAATCTTTCTAAGGCAATCTTTAAATTAAACTTCCTTCTAGCTTAGCCACTTCCCCTACTTACTAGATCTTTCTACAAGTAATTTAAAATACACAGCTATCAAGCCATTTCAGTCTCCTGAGATTCACACCTAGATAACTTCAGATAACCATTCAGATCAGTTAACTCCGTGAAACAAACTCGTTTTTTGTTTGTTTTGTTTGTAAGTTTGTTTTTGACCCTGAATTAAAGGTCAAAGTGCAAGAGTTCTACTTCTTTTGTCCCAGTAGAGAAGACCAGTCACACAGCTCTCCTTCCTTCTGGTGTCTTCTTGCCAAGCTTCAAGCAAAATGTTTTTATGGCAGTCTTTTAATTTAGCTACCTTCAGCTATGCCAATCCCCCTACTTACTAGATTTTCTACAATTAATTTAAACTGGACAACTATCAAGCACTTTCAGTCACCTGAAAATTAATGGTAGATAGCCATTCAGATAACCATTCAGTTCAGTTAACTCAGACAAATGCATAATTGTTTTTTTTCTTATGTTTGTTTGTTTTTTTTACCCTAAATTAAAGGTCCAAGAACAAGAGTTCTCCTTCTTTAGTCCCAGTAGAGAAGTCCAGTCAGACAGCACTCCTTCATCCTGGTGTCTTCTGCCAAACTTCTAGCAGAATCTTTAGGTTGTCTTTAAATGTAGTTTCTCCTAACTAAGCTCACTCCCACTACCTTCACATCTTTCTACAAGTAATTTGAACTGCACAGCTATCAAACTGTTTCAGTCACCTGAGATTTATACCTAGATAACTGTTCAGAAAACCATTCAGTTCAGTTAACTCAGGCAAACAAACTCATTTTTTGTTTGTTTTGTTTGTAAGTTTGTTTTTTACCCTAAATTAAAGGTCAAAGAACAAGAGATCTATTTCTATTGTACCAGTGGAGAAGTCTAGTCACGTAGCACTCCTTCCTCTTGGTGTTTTTGCCAAGCTTCTAGCAGAACCTTTCTAAGGCAATCTTTAAATTAAACTTCCTTCTAGCTAAGCCACTTCCCCTACTTACTAGATCTTTCTACAAGTAATTTTAGCTGCACAGCTATCAAGCCTTTCAGTCCCCCGAGATTTACACCTTGATAACTGTTCTGATAACCATTCAGTTCAGTTAAGTAAGAGAAATACACACTTTTTTGTTTTGTTTGTTAGTTGTTTTTTTTCTCTAAATTAAAGGTCCAAGTTCAAGAGTTCTACTTCTTTAGTCCCAGAAGAGAAGTCCAGTCACACAGTGTTCATTCCTTCTGGTGTCTTCTGCCAAGCTTCTAGCAGAATCTTTCTAAGGCATTCTTTAAATTTAACTTCCTTCTAGCTAGGCCCTCGTCCTACTTACTAGATCATTATACAAGTAATTTAAACTGCACAGGTATAAAGAACTTTCAGTCACCTGAGATTTACACCTAGATATCTCTTCAGATAACCATTCATTTCAGTGAAATCAGACAAACACTCTAATTTTGTTTTTGATTTTTGTTGTTATTTTTTTTTACTCTAAATTAAAGGTCCAGGTACAAGAGTTCTACTTCTTTAGTCTCAGTAGAGAAGTCCAGTCACACAGCACTCCTTCCTCTTGGTGTCTGCTGCCAAGCTTCTAGCAGAATCTTCCTTACGCAGTTTTTAAATTTAGCTTCCTTCTAGCTAAGCCACTACACCTACTTACTAAATATTTCTATAAGTAATTTAAATTGCACAGTTATCAAGACCTTTCAGTCACCTGAGATTCACAACTAGATAACTGGTCAGATAACCATTCAGTTCAGTTAACTCAGACAAACACATTCATTTCTTTGTTTTCTTTGTTAGTTTGTTTTTTTCCCTAAATTAAAGGTCCAAGTACATGAATTCTACTTCCTTAGTCCCAGTAGAGAAGTAGAAGTAGAAATCTTTCTAAGGCAGTCTTTAAATTTAGCTTCCTTCTAGTTAAGCCACTTCCCCTACTTACTAGATCTTTCTACAAGTAATTTAAAATGCACAGCTATCAAGCCATTTCAGTCACCTGAGATTTACACCTAGATAGCTTCAGATAACCATTCAGATCAGTTAACTCAGTGAAACAAACTCCTTTTTTGTTTGTTTTGTTTGTTTTGTTTGTAAGTTTGTTTTTATACCCTGAATTAAAGGTCAAAGTGCAAGAGTTCTATTTCTTTTGTCCCAGTAGAGAAGACCAGTCACACAGCTCTCCTTCCTCCTGATGTCTTCTGCCACGCTTCTAGCAGAATCTTTCTAAGGCAGTCTTTAAATTTAACTTCCTACTTCCTTCTAGCTAAGCTACTTCCCCTTCTTACTTGATCTTTCTACAAGTAATTTACACTGACCCGCAATCAAGCCCTTTCAGTCACCTGAGATGTACTCCTAGATAACTGTTCAGATTACCATTCAGTTCAGTAAACTCAGAGAAACACAGACTTTTTTGTTTTGTTTGTTAGTTTGTTTTTTTACCCTAAATTAAAGGTCCAAGAACAAGAGCTCTACTCCTTTAGTCACAGCAGAGAAGTCTAGTCACACAGAACTTCTTCCTCCTGGTGTCTTCTGCCAAGCTTCTAGCAGAATATTTGTAAGGCAGTCTTTAAATTTAGCTTCCTTCTTGCTAAGCCACTACCCCTACTTACTAGATCATTCAACAAGTAATTTAAACTGGATAGCTATCAAGCCCTTTCAGTCACCTGAGATGTACTCCTTAATAACTGTTCGGTTAACCATTCACTTCGGTTAACCCAGACAAACACACTAATTGTTTTTTGTTTTGTTTATTAATTTTTTTCCCCTACATTAAAGGTTCAGGTACAATATATCTACTTATATAGTCCCAGAAAAAGAGTCCTGTCACATAGCACTCCTTCCTCCTGGTGCCTTCTTCTGACCTTCTAACTGAATCTTTCTACAGCAGTCTTTAAATTTACCTTCCTTCTAGTTAAGCCACTCCCCCTACACACTAGATCTTTCTACAAGTAATTTAAACTGCTCAGCTATCAAGCCCTTTCAGTCACCTGAGATTTACTAATAGATAACTGTTCAGATAACAATACAGTTCAGTTAACTCAGAAAAAACGCTAACTTTTTTTTGTTTTTTTTGTTAGTTTGTGTTTTTACCCTGAATTAAACATCCAATTACAAGAGTTTTACTTCTTTAGTCCCAGTGGAGAAGTCCAGTCACACAGCACTCCTTCCTCCTGGTGTCTTCTGTCGAACTTCTAACAGAATCTTTCTAATGCTGTCTTCAAATGTACCTTTCTTCTAGTTAAGCAACTCCCCAACATGCTAGATCCTTCTACAAGTATTTCAAACTGCAAAGCTATCAAGCCCTTTCAGTCACCTGAAATTTATTCCTGGTTAACTGTTCAGATAACAGTTCAGTTCAGTTAACTCAGAGCAACACACAGACACACAATTTTTTTTGTTTTGTTTGTTGTATTTATTACCCTAAATTAAAGGTAAAGTACAAGAGTTCTGCTTCTTTACTCCTAGTAGGGAAGTCCAGTCACACAGCACTCATTCCTCCTGGTGTCTTCTGTCAAGTTTCTAGCAGAATCTTTCTAAGGCAGTCTTTAAATTTAGCTACCTACTTGCTGAGCTACTCCCTCTACTTACTATATCTTTCTGCAAGTAATTTAAACTGCAGAGCCATTCAGCCCTTTCAGTCAAATGAGATTTACACCTAGATTGCTATTCTTATAATCCTTCAGTTCAGCTGAGTCGGACAAACACACTAATTTTTTTTTGTTTTATTTGTTACTTTGTTTTTTACCCTAAATTAAAGGTCCAAGCACAAGAGTTCTACTTCTTTACTCCCAGAAGAGAAGTCCAGTCACACAGCACTCATTCCTCCTGGTGTCTTCTGTCAAGTTTCTAGCAGAATCTTTCTAAGGCAGTCTTTAAATTTAGCTACCTACTTGCTAAGCTACTCCCTCTACTTACTAGATCTTTCTGCTAGTAATTTAAGCTGCAGAGCCATTCAGCCCTTTCATTCACCTGAGATTTACACCTAGATTACTGTTCAGATAACCATTTAGTTCAGTTAACTCAAACAAACAGAATCATTTTTTTGTTTTTTTTCTGAGTTTGTTTCTTTACCCTAAATTAAATGTCCAGGAACAAGAGTTCAACTCCTTTAGTCCCAGTAGAGAAATCCAGTTACACAGCACTCCTTCCTCCTGGTGTCTTCTGCCAAGCTTCTAGCAGAATCTTTACTAGGCAGTCTTTAAATTTAGCTTCCTTCTAGCCAGGCCACTCACCCTGCTTACTAGATCTTTCTACAAGTAATTTAAACTGTACAGGTATAACGAACTTTCAGTCACCTGAGATTTACACCAAGATAACTGTTCAGATAACCATTCTTTTCAGTGAACTCAGACAAAAACACTAATTTTGTTTTTGATTTTTGTTGTTATTTTTTTTACTCTTAAATCTAGAAGGTCCAGGTACAAGAGTTCTACATGCTTTAGTGTGAGACAAGTCCAGCTCACACAGCACTCCTTCCTCCTGGTGTCTTCTTGCCAAGCTTCTAGCAGAATCTTTTTAAGGCAGTCTTTAAATTTAGCTTTCTTCTAGCTAAGCCACTACAGCTACTTACTAGATCTTACTACAAGTAATTTAAACTGCACAGCTATTAAGCCCTTTCAGTCACCTGAGATTTACACCTAGGTAATGCTTCAGATAACAGTTCAGTTCTGGTCAGTCAGAGAAACACACAAATTTTTTGTTTTGTTCATTAGTTTGTGATTTTACCTTAAACTAAAGGACAAAGTGCAAGAGTTCTACTTTCTTTTGTCCCATTAGAGAAGACACCAGTTACAGCCTCCTTTCTCTCCTGGTACTGCCACACTTCTATCAGAATCTTCTAAGCGCAGTCTTTAAATTCACTCTTCTAGCTCAACCACTCCTCTTCATCAGATCTTTAGCAAGTAATTTAAACTGACCCACAATCAAGCCTTTCAGTCACACTGAGATTTACACTAGATTACTATTCAGATAACTACCATTTCACTCAGATTAACCCAGAAAAATAACAACTTTTTTTTGTTTTTTTGTTGGGTTTGTGTTTTACCTGAATTAAAGGTCCAGGCACAGGAGTTTTACTACTTTAGTCCCAGTAGAGCAGTCCACTCAAACAGCACTCCTTCTTCCTGGTGATTTCATGCTAAGCTTCCACAGAATCTTTCTAAGGAAGTCTTTATATTTAGCTTAATTCAGCTAAGCCAATCCCCCTACTTACTAGATCATTCTAAAAGTAATTTAAACTGAACAGCAATGAAGCCCTTCCAGTCTCCTGAGATTTACCTGTAGATAACTGTTCAGATAGCTATTCAGTTCAGTAAACTCAGACAGGCACACTATTGTTTTTGTTTTGTTTGTTAGATTGTTTTTTTATCCTAAATTAAAAGTCCAAGTTCAAGAGTTCTACCTCTTCAGTCCCAGTAGAGAAGCCTAGCTACTGAGCACTCCTTCCTCCTAGTGTCTTCTGCTGAGGTTCTAGCAGAATGTTTCTAAGCCAGTCTTTAAATTTGGTTTCCTTCTAGATAAGCCACTTATCCTACTTACTAGATCTTTCTACAAGTAATTTAATCTGCACTGCTATCTAGCCCTTTCAGTCACCTCAGATTTACACCTAGATAACTTTTCAGAGAACAATTCAGTTCAGTTAACTCAGACAAACACCCTTATTATTTTTTAGATTGTTTACTTTGGTAGTTTCTTTTTTACCCTAATTTAAAGGTCAAAGTACAAGAGTTCTACTTCTTTAGTCCCAGTCTAGAAGTCCAGTCACACCGCACTCCTTCCTCCTGGTATCTTCTGCCAAGCTTTTTGCAGAATCTTCTAAGGCAGTCTTTAAATTTAGCCTCCTTCAGTTTCTTTCCCCAACTTATCAGATCTTTCATGTGCAATTAAAATCCGCACAGCTATCAAGCCCTATCAGTCTCCTGTGATTTACACATAGATAACTGTTCAGATAACCATTCAGTTCAGTTCACTCGGACAAACACATTGATTTTTTTTGCGTTGTTTGTTAGATTTTTTTCACCTTAAATTAAAGGAGCTAGTTCAAGAGTTCTACTACTTTAGTCCCAGATGGAGAGTCCAGTCACACAGCACTACTTCCTCCTGGTGTCTTCTGCTAAGCTTCTAGGAGAATCTTTCTAAGGCAGTCTTAAACTTGAACTTCCTTCTCCTAAGCCACTCCCGCTACTTACTAGATCTTTCTACAAGTAATTTAATCCGGACATCTATCAAGCCCTTTTAGTCACCTGAGATTTACACCTAAATAACTATTCAGATAAAAATTCAGTTAAGTTAACCCAGACAAACACACTTATTTTTTTGTTATTAATTTGTTTTTTGTTACCCTAAATTAAAGCTCCAAGTGCAAGATATCTACTTATTTAGTACCAGAAGAAGATTCCTGTCACACACCACTCCTTCCTCCTGGTGTCTTCTGCTGACCTTCTAACAGAATCTTTCTATGACAGTCTTTAAATTTTCCTTCCATCTAGTTAAACCACTCCCCCTACATACTAGATATATCTACAAAGAAATTAAAACTGCCCAGCTATCAACCCCTTTCTGTCACCTGAGATTTACAAATAGATAACTGTTCAGATAAAAATTCAGTACAGTTAACTCAAAAAAAACAAAAACGTTTTTGTTTTTTGTTAGTTTGTGTTTTTACCCCGAATTACAGATCCAAGTACAAGAGTTTTACTACTTTAGTCACAGTAGAGAAGCCCACTCAAACAGCACTCCTTCTCCTGGTGTCTTCTGCCAAGCTTCCGCCAGAACCTTTCTAAGGAAGTCTTTAAATTTAGCTTAATTCAGCTGAGCCACTCCCCCTACTTAATAGATCATTCTACAAGTAATTTAAACTGAACAGTGATCAAGCCCTTTCAGTAACCTGAGATTTACAAGTAGATAACTGTTCAGATAGCTATTCAGTTCAGTTAACTCAGACAAGCACAATATTTTTTGTTTTGTTTTGTTTGTTATTTTTATCCTATATTAAAAGTCCAAGTTCAGAGTTCTATTTCTCTATCCCATTAGAGAAGTAGCTTACTGAGAACTCCTCCTCTGATGTCTTCTGCTGCTGAGCTTCTAGCAGAATGTTTCTAAGCCAGTCTTTAAATTCAGTTTCCTTCTAGATAAGCCACTCATCCTCTTTACTAGACCTTTCTACAAGTAATTTAATCTCAACAGCTATCAAGCCCTTTCAGTCACCTGATATTTACACCTAGATAACTGTTCAGATAACTATTAAGTTCAGTTTACTGAGAGAAACATACTTTTTTAGTTTGTTTGTTAGATTTTTTTTTACTATAAATTAAAGGTCCAAGTTCAATAGTTCTACATCTTTAGTCCCAGTAGAGAATTCCAGTTACACAGTCCGCCTCCTGGTGTCTTCTTGTCGAGCTTCTACCTAATTTTCTAAGGCAGTCTTAACTTAACTTCCTTCTGGCTATGCTTACCCCCACTTAGTCAATTCTTTCCACAGTCAAGTAAACTGTACAGCTATCAAGCGCTCTCAGTCACATGAGATTTACAAGGAGATAATCTGTTGGATAATCCTTCAGTTCAGTTAACTCAAACACACTCAATTTGTTTTTTTTGTTTGTTACTTGTTGTCTTATCCTAAATTGAAGGTCTGAGTATGAGGTTCACTTTTAGTCCCAGAAGAGAAGTCCAGTCTCCCCAGCACTCTTCCTACTTGTGTGTTTTCATGTTTCCTAGCAGAATCTTTTTTGTCTGTCTTAACTATTTTCCTTTCATGGTTGTACCTCACCTACTTTTAATACATCTTTCTTCACCACTTTAAACTGACAGCTATTGCTCTTTCAGTCACCTGAGATTTACATCTAAATAACTGTTTGAATAACTATTCAGTTCAGTTAACCCAGAAAAACACACTAAAAGTTTTTTGTTTTGTTTGTTCATTTGTTTTTTTAACGCAAATTAAAGGGCCAGGTACAAGATATCTACTTCTTTAGTCGCAGAAGTTAAGTCCTATCACACAGCACTCCTTCCTTCTGATGTCTTCTGCCAACCTTCTAACAGAATCTTTCTAAGGCAGTCATTAAATTTGCCTTTCTTCTAGTTAAGCCACTCCCCCTACATTTTAGATCTTTCTACAAGTAATTTAAACTGCACAGATATCAATCCCTTTCAATCACCTGAACTTTACAAATAGATAACTGTTCAGATAACAATTCAGTTCAGTTAAGTCAGACAAAACACTAACATTTTTTTCTGTTTTCTTTTGTTAGTTTGTGTTTTTACCCTGAATTAAAGGTCCAAATACAAGAGATTTTCTTCTTTAGTCCCAGTAAAGATGTCCAGTCAAACAGCGCTCTTTCCTCCTGGTGTCTTCGTCCAAGCTTCCAGCAGAATTTTTCTGAAGCAGTCTTTAAATTTGTCTTAATTCAGCTAAGCCACTCCCCATACGTACTAGATCTTTCTTCAAGTAGTTTAAACTGCACAGCTATCTAGCACTTTCAGTCACCTGAGATTTACACCTAGATAACTGTTCAGAGAACAATTCAGTTCAGTTAACTGTGGCAAACACCCTAATTATTTTTTTGTTTTCTTCAGTAGTTTCATTTTTACCCTAAATTAAAGGTCAAAGTACAAGAGTTCTACATCTTTTGTCCCAGTGGGGAAGTCCAGTCACACAGCACTCCTTCCTCCTGGTGTCTTCTGCCAAGCTTCTTGCAGAATCTTTCTAAGGCAGTCTTTAAATTTAGCCTCCTTCAAGCTAAGCCTTTCCCCAACTTACTATATCTTTTCTACAAGTAAATTAAACTGCACAGTTATGAAACCCTTTCAGTCTCCTGAGATTTACACATAGATAACTGTTCAGGTAACCATTCAGTTCAGTTAACTCAGACAAACTCATTAATTTATTTTTGCGTTGTTTGTTAGATTGTTTTTTTCACCCTAAATTGAAGGTCCAAGTTCAAGAGTTCTACTACTTTAGTCCAAGAAGAAGAGTCCAGTCATGAAGCACTATTTCCTACTGGTGTCTTCTGCCAAGCTTCTAGAAGAATCTTTCTAAGGCAGTCTAAAAATTTAGCATCCTTCTGCTAAGCCACTCCCCCTACTTACTAGACCTTTCTACAAGTAATTTAAACTGGACATCTATCAAGCCCTTTCAGTCACCTGAGATTTACACCTAAATTACTGTTCGGATAACAATTCAGTTATGTTAACCCAGACAAACACACTAATTTTTTTTGTTTTGTTTATTAATTTGTTTTTGGTTACCCTAAATTAAAGGTCCAGGTGCAAGATATCTACTTATTTAGTCCCAGAAGATTACTGTCACAGAGCACTCCCTCCTTCTGGTGTCTTCTGCTGAGCTTCTAACAGAATCTTTCTACAACAGTCTTTAAATTTTCCTTCCTTCTAGTTAAACCACTCCCCCTACAGACTTGATCTTTCTACAGGAAATTTTAACTGCACAGCTATCAAGCCCTTTCAGTCACCTTTATGTGTAGATAACTGTTCAGACATCCATTCAGTTCAGTTAACTCAGAAAAAACAATAACTTTTTTTTGTTTGTTAGATTGTGAATTTTCCCTGAATTAAAGGTCCAAGTACTAGAGTTAAACTCCTTTAGTCCCAGTAGAGAAGCCCACTCAAACAGCACTCCTTCTCCTGGTGTCTTCTGCCAAGTTTCCACCAGAATCTTTCTAAGGAAGTCTTTAAATTTAGCTGAATTCAGCTAAGCCACTCCCCCTACTTAAAAGATTATTTGACAAGTAATTTAAACTGAGCAGCCATCAAGCCCTTTCAGTCACCTGAAATTTACGTGTAGATAACTGTTCAGATAGCTATTCAGTTCAGTTAACTCAGACAAGCACACAATTGTTTTTGTTTTGTTTGTTAGTTTGTTTTTTTATCCTAAATTAAAAGTCCAAGTTCAAGAGTTCTACTTCTTTAGTCCCAGTAGAGAAGCCCAGCTACTGAGCACTCCTTCCTCCTGGTGTCTTCTGATGAGCTTCTAGCAGAATGTTTCTAAGCCAGTTTTTAAATTTAGTTTCCTTCTAGATAAGCCACTCATCCTACTTACTAGATCTTTCTACAAGTAATTTAATCTGCACAGCTATCAAGCCCTTTCAGTCACCTAATATTTACAACTAGGTAACTGTACAGATAACTATTCAATTCAGTTATCTCAGATAAACACACTTTTTTTTTTGTTAGATGGTTTTTTACTACAAATTAAAGGTCCAAGTAGAAGAGCTCTACTTCTCAAGTTCCAGAAGAGCAGTCCAGTCACCCAGCACTCCTTCATACTGGTGTCTTCTGCTAAGCTTCTAGCAGAATCTTTCTAAGCCAGTCTTTAATTTTAGCTTCCTTCTGCTAAGCCACTCCACCTACTTACTACATCTTTCTACAAGTAATTTAAACTGGACAGCTATCAAGCCACTTCAGTCACCTGAGATTTATATCTAAATAACTTTTCGGATAACCATTCAGTTCAGTTAACCCAGAAAAACACATTAATTGTTTTTTGCTTTGTTTGTTCATTTGTTTTTATACCCCAAATTAAAGGGCCAGGTACAAGATATCTACTTCTTTAGTCGTAGAAGTGAAGTCCTATCATACAGCACTCCTTCCTCCTGATATCTTCTACCGACCTTCTGACAGAATCTTTGTAAGGCAGTCTATAAAGTTACCTTTCTTCTAGTTAAGCCACTCCCCCTACATATTAGATCTTTCTACAAGTAATTTAAACTGCACAGATATCAAGCCCTTTCAGTCACCCTAACTGTACAAATAGATAACTGTTCAGATAACAATTCAGTTCAGTTAAGTCAGACAAAACACTAAAATTTTTTTGTTTTGTTTTGTTGTTTTTTTCACCTAGATTAAGTGTCAAATACAAGAGTTTTCCTTCTTTAGTCCCAGTAAAGATATCCAGTCATGGCACTCCTTCCTCCTGGTATCTTCGTCCAAGCTTCGACAGAATATACAGCAGTCTTTAAATTCATCTTAATTCAGCTAATGCACTCCATGTCTTGCACTAGATCTTTCTTCAAGTGAGTTTAAACTGCATAGCTATCTATCCCTTCAGTCACCTGAGATTTACACTTAGATAACTGTTCAGTGAACAATTCAGTTCTGTTAACTCTGGCAAGCACCATAATTATTTTTGATTGTTTTCTTTGGTAGTTTCTTTTGTACCCTAAATTAAAGTTCAAAAGTACAGAGTTCTACTTTTTAGACCAGTGTAGAAGTTCAGTCACACAGCACTCCTTCCTCCTGGTGTCTTCTGACAAGCTTCTTGCAGAATCTTTCTAAGGCAGTCTTTAAATTTAGCCTGCTTCAAGCTAAGCCTTTTCCCCCAACTTACTAGATCTTTCTACAAGTAAATTAAACTGCACAGCTATCAAGCCCTTTCAGTCTCCTGAGATTTACACAAAGATAACTCTTCAGATAACCATTCAGTTCAGTTAACTCAGACAAACACACTAATTTTTTTTTGCATTCTATGATAGATTGTTTTTTTCACCCTAAATTGAAGGTTCAGGTTCAAGAGTTCTACTACTTTAGTCCCAGAAGAAGAGTCCAGTGACACAGCACTACTTCCTACTGGTGTCTTCTGCCAAGCTTCTTGCAGAATCTTTCTAAGGCAGTCTTTAATTTTAGCTTCCTTCTGCTAAGCCACTCCACCTACTTACTACATCTTTCTACAAGTAATTTAAACTGGACAGCTATCAAGCCACTTCAGTCACCTGAGATTTATATCTAAATAACTTTTCGGATAACCATTCAGTTCAGTTAACCCAGAAAAACACATTAATTGTTTTTTGCTTTGTTTGTTCATTTGTTTTTTTACCCCAAATTAAAGGGCCAGGTACAAGATATCTACTTCTTTAGTCGCAGATGTGAAGTCCTATCATACAGCACTCCTTCCTCCTGATATCTTCTACCGACCTTCTGACAGAATCTTTGTAAGGCAGTCTATAAAGTTACCTTTCTTCTAGTTAAGCCACTCCCCCTACATATTAGATCTTTCTACAAGTAATTTAAACTGCACAGATATCAAGCCCTTTCAGTCACCCTAACTGTACAAATAGATAACTGTTCAGATAACAATTCAGTTCAGTTAAGTCAGACAAAACACTAAAATTTTTTTGTTTTGTTTTGTTAGTTTTGTTTTCACCCTGAATTAAACGTCCAAATACAAGAGTTTTCCCTTCTTTAGTCCCAGTAAAGATATCCAGTCATACAGCACTCCTTCCTCCTGGTGTCTTCGGCCAAGCTTCCGACAGAATATTCTAAAGCAGTCTTTAAATTCATCTTAATTCAGCTAATGCACTCCATGTACTTACTAGATCTTTCTTCAAGTGGTTTAAACTGCATAGCTATCTATCCCTTTCAGTCACCTGAGATTTACACCTAGATAACTGTTCAGTGAACAATTCAGTTCTGTTAACTCTGGCAAGCACCATAATTATTTTTTTGATTGTTTTCTTTGGTAGTTTCTTTTGTACCCTAAATTAAAGTTCAAAGTACAAGAGTTCTACTTTTTTAGACCCAGTGTAGAAGTTCAGTCACACAGCACTCCTTCCTCCTGGTGTCTTCTGCCAAGCTTCTTGCAGAATCTTTCTAAGGCAGTCTTTAAATTTAGCCTGCTTCAAGCTAAGCCTTTTCCCCCAACTTACTAGATCTTTCTACAAGTAAATTAAACTGCACAGCTATCAAGCCCTTTCAGTCTCCTGAGATTTACACAAAGATAACTCTTCAGATAACCATTCAGTTCAGTTAACTCAGACAAACACACTAATTTTTTTTGCATTCTATGATAGATTGTTTTCACCCTAAATTGAAGGTTCAGGTTCAAGAGTTCTACTACTTTAGTCCCAGAAGAAAGAGTCCAGTGACACAGCACTTTCGCTTCCTACTGTGTCAACTTCTGTAGCTTCTTGCAGGGAATCTTTCTAAGGCAGTCTTTAAGAATTTGGCTTTCCTTCTGCTAAGCCATCCCCCTACTTAATAGTTCTTTCGACAACTAATTTAAACTGGACAGCTATCAAGCCCTTTCAGTCACCTGAAATTTATGCCTAAATTACTGTTCGGATAACCATTCAGTTCAGTTAACCCAGACAACCACACTAATTTTTTGTGTTTTGTTTATTAATTTTTTTTTTTACCCTAAATTAATGCTCCAGGTGCAAGATATCTACTTATTTAGTCCCAGAAGAAGTTTCCTGTCACAGAACACTCCTTTCTCCTGGTGTCTTCAGCTGACCATCTAACAGAATCTTTCTACAACAGTCTTTAAATTTCCCTTCCTTCTAGTTAAGCCACTCCCCCTACAAACTAGATCTTTCTACAAGAAATTTAAACTGCACTGCTATCAAGCCCTTTCAGTCACCTGAGATTTACTAATAGATAACTGTTCAGATAACAATTCAGTTCAGTTAACTCAGAAAAAACAATACCTTTTTTTTTGTTTTTTGTTAGCTAGTGATTTTACCCTGAATTAAAGGTCCAAGTACAAGAGTTTGACTACTTTAGTCCCAGTAGAGCAGCCCACTCTAACAGTACTCCTTCTTCCTCGTGTCTTCTGCCAAGGTTCCACCAGAATCTTTCTAAGGAAGGCTTTAAATTTAGCTTAATTCAGCTAAGCAACTCCCCCTATTTACTAGATCATTCTACTAGTAATTTAAAGGGAACAGCAATCAAGCACTTTCAGTCACCTGAGATTTACGTGTAGATAACTGTTCAGATAACTATTCAGTTCAGTTAACTCAGACAAGCACACTATTTTTTTTGTTTTGTTCGTAGTTTGTTTTTTTATCCTAAATGCAAAGTCCAAGTTCAAGAGTTCTGCTTCTTTAGTCCCAGTAGAGAAGCCCAGCTACTGAGCACTCCTTCCTCCTGGTGTCTTCTGCTAAGCTTCTAGCAGAATGTTTCTAAGCCAGTCTTTAAATTTAGTTTCCTTCTAGATAAGCCACTCAACCTATTTACTAGATCTTTCTACAAGTAATTTAATCTACACAGCTATCAAGCCCTTTCACCTGATATTCACACCTAGATAACTATTCAGATAACCATTCAGTTCAGTTTACTCAGTGAAACACACTTTTTTTTGTTTGTTTGTTAGATGGATTTTTACTATAAATTAAAGGTCCAAGTACAATAGTTCTACTTATTTAGTCCCAGTAGAGAAGTCCTGTTACACAGCATTCCATCCTCCTGGTGTCTTCTCTCAAGCTTCTACCAGAATCTCACTATAGCAAACTTTAAATTTAGTTTCCTTCTGCTACACCACTCCCCCTACTTACTAGTTCTTTCTACAATTAATTTAAACTGAACAGATATCAAGCCTTTTCAGTTCAGTTCAGTCAGACAGATTAATTTTTTTTATTTGTTTATTACTTTGTTTTTTTATCCTAAATTAAAGGTCCAAGTACAAGAGTTCTACTTCTTTAGTCCCAGGAAAGAAGTCCAGCTACATTGCACTACTTCCTACTGTTGTATTCTGTCAAGCTTCTAGCAGAATATTTCTAAGGCAGTCTTTAAATTTAGCTTCCTTCTGCTAAGCCACTCCCCCGACTTACTAGTTATTTCTACAAGTAATTTAAACTGGACAGGTATAAGGAACTTTCAGTCACCAGAGATTTACACATAGCTAACTGTTCAGATAATCATTCTTTTCAGTGAACTCAGCCAAACACACTAATTTTGTTTTTGATTTTTTTTGTTAGTTTTTTGTACTCTAAATAAAAGGTCCAGGTACAAGAGTTCTACTTCTTTAGTCCCAGTAGTGAAGTCCAGTCACACAGCACTCCTTCCACCTGGTGTCTTCTGCCAAGCTTCTAGCAGAATCTTTTTAAGGCAGTCTTTAAATTTAGCTTCCTTCTAGCCAAGCCACTACAGCTACTTACTAGATCTTTCTACTAGTAATTTAAACTGCACAGCTATTAATCCCTTTCAGTCACCTGAGATTTACACCTAGATAACTGTTCAGATAACAGTTCAGTTCTGTTCAGTCAGACAAACATAACATTTTTTTGTTTTTGTTCATTAGTTTGTGTTTTTACCCTGAACTAAAGGACTAAGTGCCAGAGTTCTACTTCTTTTGTCCCATTAGAGAAGACCAATCACACAGCTCTCCTTCCTCCTGGTGACTTCTGCCACAATTCTAGCAGAATCTTTCTTAGGCTGTCTTTAAATTTAACTTCCTTCTAGCTAAGCCACTCCCCCTTCTTACCAGATCTTACTACAAGTAATTTAAACTGACTCACAATCAAGCACTTTCAGTCACCTGAGATTTACACCTAGATTACTGTTCAGATAACCATTCAGCTCAGTTAACTCAGAAAAAACAATAACTTTTTTTTTGGTTTTTTTGTTAGTTTGTGTTTTTACCCTGAATTAAAGGTCCAAGTACAAGAGTTTTACTACTTTACTCCCAGTAGAGCAGACCACTCAAACAGCACTGCTTCTTCCTGGTGATTTCTGCCAATCTTCCACCAGAATCTTTCTAAGGAAGTCTTTAAATTTAGCTTAATTCAGCTAAACCACTCCTCCTACTTACTAGATCATTCTACAAGTAATTTAATTGGAACAGCAATCAAGCCCTTTCAGTCACCTGAGATTTACATGTAGATAACTGTTCAGATAGCTATTCAGTTCAGTTAACTAAGACAAGCACACTATTTTTTTTGTTTTGTTTGTTAGATTGTTTTTTTATCTTAAATTAAAAGTCCAAGTTCAAGAGTTCTACCTCTTTAGTCCCAGTAGAGAAGCCCAGCTACTGAGCACTCCTTCCTCCTGTTGTCTTCTGCTGAGCTTCTAGTAGACTGTTTCTAAGGCAGTCTTTAAATTTAGTTTCCTTCTAGATAAGCCACTCATCCTACTTACTAGATGTTTCTACAAGAAATTTAAACTGCACAGCTATTAAGCCCTTTCACTCACCTGAGACTTACACCTAGATAACTGTTCAGATAACAGTTCAGTTCAGTCAGACAAACACACTAATTTTTTGTTTTTGTTTGTTAGTTTGTGTTTTTACCCTGTATTACAGGTCCAAGTGCAAGAGATCTACTTCTGTAGTCCCAGTAGAGAATTCCAGTCATCCAGCAATCCTACTGTTGTTTTCTGCATAGCTTCTAGCAGAATCTTTCTAAGGCAGTCTTATATTTAGCTTCCTTCTGCTAAGCCACTCCCCCAACTTACTAGATTTTCATACAAGTAATTTAAAATGCGCAGCTATCAAGCCCTTTCAGTCACCTGACATTTACGCATAGATGACTGTTCAGATTACCATTCAGTTCACTTAACTCAGACAAACACATTTTTTTTGTTTTGTTCATTAATTTGTTTTTTTTACCCTAAATTAAAGGTCCAGGTACAAGAGTTCAACTTCTTTAGTCCAAGAAGAGACATCGAGTCAAACAGCACTGCTTCCTCCTCGTGTCTTCTGCCAAACGTCTAACAGAATCTTTCTAAAGTAGCCTTTAAATTTACCTTCCTTCTAGTTAAGCCACTCCTGCTAATTACTACATCTTTGTACAAGTAATTTAAACTGCCCACCTATCTAGCTCTTTCAGTCACTTGAGATTTACACATAGACAACTGTTCAGATAATCACCTGAGATTCCATGAGGAACAATTTAAAATCCATCGAAGAATGGGCAGTTTAAAACAAAATGACACTCAACTCAGACAAGTGCCATGTTGTACACTTTGGTAAGAATAACCTTAGGCAGACCAATTTTCTGAACAGTGTTGCCCTTCATGTGTCACCATTAGATTGAGATCTCGGGGTAATCATTAATAATAAATTATCATCTAGTGATCGCTGCAGGATGATAGCCAGGAAATCTAATGCCTTGCTCACTCAGATTCAACGTTCGTTGTGTCTAGAACACAGGAATGCATAATCCCCTAGTATAGGGCTTATGTCAGGCCCCATTTGGACTATGGATCCCCCTGCTGGAGTCCCTATCTGGGGCAGGACGTTGACAGGGTTGAGAGGGTGCAGAGAAGAGCCACAAAAATGGTCCCTTATTTATCCAGACTCGACTACGAGGAAAGATTAAGAGTTACAGGGTTACACTCACTACACACAAGACGTACCAGAGGTGACCTTCTCCTATTGTACAAAATCCAGAATTCTCAAGAGTTAATGCAGCACTGTGGCTTACATTTCTCCACCAGTTGGACTTCACCTCAGTATCATAACAACCAGTTATTTGTATCTAAAGCTAAAACAACAAAAAGGTTAAACTAC
Organism: Neoceratodus forsteri; assembly: GCA_016271365.2. Lineage (NCBI taxonomy): Eukaryota > Metazoa > Chordata > Ceratodontiformes > Ceratodontidae > Neoceratodus > Neoceratodus forsteri. Next base: position 985,639,057 of record CM057449.1, read on the forward strand.
TTTACAGTAAGAACCCCCAAATTGTGGAATCTCCTCCCACAATACTTAGTAGACAGTAGCTCCAATACAGTCTTCAAAAAAGGGCTGGATTGCTGGCTCGAGTTTAACAACTACAAGGTATAATTATCCCACCAATGTGGTGGGGGACAATCTCGATGGGCAATAGCCTTCTTTTGTCCTTTAAAACCAAGTAAACCAAGTAATCATTCAGTTCAGTTCAGTCAGACAAACACCCTAATTCCTTTTTTGTTTTGTTTGTTACTTTGTTTTTCTTTACCCTAATTTAAAGGTCCTAGAACAAGAGTTCTACTTGTTTAGTACCAGTAGAGAAGTCCAGTCAAACAGCACTCCTTCCTCCTGGTGTCTTCTGCTGAGCTTCTAGCAGAATGTTTCTAAGTCAGTCTTTAAATTTAGTTTCCTTCTAGATAAGGAACTCATCATGCTTACTATATCTTTCTGTAAGTAATTTAAACTGGACAGCTATGAAGCCCTTTCAATCACCTGAGATTTACAAGTAGATAACAGTTCTGGTAATCATTCAATTCAGTTCAGTCAAACACACTAATTTTTTTGTTTTGTTTTTTACTTTGTTTTCTTACCCTAAATTAAAGGTCCAAGTGACAGAGTTTGACTTCTTTAGTCCCAGTAGAGAAGTCCAGTCACAGAGCACTCCTTCCTCCTGGTTTCTTCTCCCAAGCTTCCGGCAGAATCTTTCTAAGGGAGACTTTAAATGTAGCTTCCTTTAGCTAAACCACTCCCCCTACTTACTACATCTTTCTACAAGTAATTTAAACTGGACAGCTCTCAAACCCTTTCAGTCACCTGAGATTTATACCTAAATAACTGTTCAGACAACCATTAAGTTCAGTTAACCCAGACAAACACACTATTTTTTTTGTTTATTAATTTATTTTTTTACCCTAAATTTAAGGTCCAGGTACAAAATATCTAGGGCCAGATATTCAAAACTTTGCCCCGGGGCAAAATTAGCACTGCCCAGTGGGCAAACTTAGCCCAGAGCACAGAGCACGCTATATTCAAAAGGAATAGCCCAGGGCAAACAGCTTCCGAATATGGCATGGTAATGAGGCCATGCAAACTGGTCTGGGAGTGCAGGGCAAAAATAGCCCTGGAATAAGACAGCACTGAATAAAGCAACCAGGAAGTGCAACCCACAACAACAACACAGTACACAGCAACATGAGGGCAGGTACAGATGAACTACGTGGCAATGTGTGTGCCAGCAAATGCATGGATCTCAGTACAGCTGCAGGAAGCAGCAGATGTGAAAGAACAGTGATCAAAACTGTATAATTATTCCCCATACCGTTAGCGCGCGCTAACACATAGCGTGGCATTAGTGCGAGCTAAGCAGAGTTAGCCCAGAGCAAACATGTTTGCCGGGCTAAAATGTGCCATATTCAAAGTGCTATGCAAATGAGCCTACTTACGTAGTCTCTGGGCAAACAACCAGATTAGTATCTCATTATACCTGATTTGCATGCAGTTTGCCCAGCGTTACTGCAGAGTCCCACAGAACCACCTGTAGGTCAGTCTGGAAGTACAGGGGCTGACCAGGTCCAACCGCAGCTCCACCTGTAGGTCAGTCTGGCAGTGCATGATGATAGCTGCAGGCTACATGTAAACAGTACAGCATAGCATAGTATATTATACCCAGGGACAGGACACCATAGGCACAGGTGGTGGTGGTGCTGCATGCAACTGTCACATTGTAGGGCATGCTACAGTGCACAGCAGAAACTACAGTAGCAAGGGGGCCAGTAGTGTGTGGACAGCAATGCCTATGGTGTGTAGGGCAGTGATGATGACTGCACTATACAGTGAGTGGCCAACCTACGGATGTTTTCTGACACTGGAAATTACTGTTATGCTGTTGTGTGACCCACAGATGCTGCACCTGTGGCATGGATGCTCACAGTGACATGTACATTTCTGGCTTTGTGGGCTATGGCAGTTGTACAGCTGTGAGGTATGTGGCCGGGGGGGCATATATTATCTGAAAGGCACACTGGTGTTGGGGTATTCGCAATACTGACCCATGAACACTGCATGATGTGTCCCAGCCTTGTGGCCACACCTGATCTGTAGCACAGCCTCGCCACCCATATATGCTCCCCTCAACATCCTCCATGCCCACAGTGCTGCATGTGTGTGCTGGCATCTGTTGGTGTCCATGGAAGTGTGGTCCACAGGTGTATGCTGTATGGCCACACTGCCATGCTTTCCACTGGTGGCAGGGTCACCACTTACTGTCTGGCATGGCTGGGACTGGTGACAGATGATGGCATCATTGTGATGCCATCAGTTAGCAGCATGCTTCCTCTATGTTTGGCTTTATCTATGTGTCATATTTATTTGTTAGGGTCATGCAAAACCCATGCTAAACCCGCGCAAACACCGCGCAAAGCCATAATGTCGTGCAAAGCTGATTGCCCAGGATTAAGACCAGCTTTTCCTGGGCGGTAATGTATAAAGCGCTAAGTGTCGCTAGTCATGCAAAGCCACTGAGCGCGGCGCTAGTCGCTGAATATAGCATTGCGCCTGTATTCATGTCAGTTTTCCCCTTGCATACATTATAATTTTGCCCGGCGCTAATGCAGTTTGCCCGCGCTATTTGGCCTTTTGAATATGGCAGACCCGCACTAATCCTGCGCTAAACCTGCGCAAATGGTATTTGACCAGCGCAAAGTTTTGAATATCTGGCCCCTAGTTCTTTAGTCCCAGAAGAGAAGTCCTGCCACACAGCACTCCTTCCTCCTGGTGTCTTCTGCTGACCATCTAACAGAAACTTTCTCAAGCAGTCTTTAAATTTACCTTCCTTCTAGTATAGCCTCTCCCCTACATACTAGATGTTTCTACAAGTAATTTAAACTGCACAGCTAACAAGCCCTTTCAGTCACCTGAGATTTACAAATAGATAACTGTTCAGAAAACAATTCAGTTCTGTTAACTCAGCCAAAACACTAACTTATTTTTTTTTGTTAGTATGTTTTTTTTACCCTGAATTAAAGGTCAAAGTACAGGAGTTTTACTTATTTAGTCCAAGTAGAGATGTCCAGTGAAACAGCACTCCTTCCTCCTGGTACCTTCTGCCAAGCTTCCAGCAGAATCTTTCTAAGGCAGTCTTTAAATTTAGCTTAATTCGGCTAAGCCACACTCCCTACTTACTAGATCTTTCTACAAAAAAATTTAAACTGAACAGCGATCAAGCCATTTCAGTCACCTGAGATTTACGTGTAGATAACTGTTCAGATTACTATTCAGTTCAGTTAACTCAGTCAAGCGCATTATTTTTTGTTTTGCTTGTTAGTTTGCCTTTTTTACCCTAAATTAAAGGTCCAAGTTCAAGAATTCTACTTCTTTAGTCCCAGTAGAGGAGTCCAGTCACTCAGCACTCCTTAATCCTGGTGTCTTCTGCTGAGCTTCTAGCAGAATGTTTCTAAGGCAGTCTTTAAATTTAGTTTCCTTCTAGTTAAGCCACTCCCCCTACTTACTAGACATTTCTAGAAGTAATTTAAACTGCACAGCAATCAAGCCCTTTCAAGTCACCTGAGATTTACGTGTTAACTGTTCAGATAACCATTCAGTTCAAGTAGCCCAGACAAGCACACTAAATTTATTTTTTTCTTTATTTGTTTTTTTACCCCAAAATTAAAGGTCCTTGTACAAGAGTTCCATTCCTTTAGTCCCAGAAGAGAGAAGTTCTGTCACTCAGCACTCATTCTCCTGGTGTCTTCTGCCAAGCTGCTAACATAATCTCTCTAAGGCAGTCTTCAAATGTACCTTCCTTCTAGTTAAGCCACTCCACCTACATACTAGATTTTTCTACAGTTAATTTAAGCTGCACAGCTATCAAGACCTTTCAGTCACCTGAGATTTTCGCCTACATAACTGTTCAGATAACTATTCAGTTCAGTTAACTCTGAGAAACACACTTCTTTTTGTTTGTGTGTTAGTTGTTCTTTTACTTTAATTAAAAGGTCCAAGTACAATAGTTCTACTTCTTCAGTCCAAGAAAAGAATTCTTGTTACACAGCACTCCTCCCTCCTGGTGTCTTCTGTCAAGTTTCTAGCAGAATCTTTCTAAGGCAGCCTTTAAATTTAGCTTCCTTTTAGCTAAGCTAATCCCCCTACTTAGTAAAACTTTCTGCAAGTGATTTAAACTGCACAGCTATGAAGCCCTCTCAGTCACATGAGAGTTACATGTAGATAACTGTTCGGTTAACCATTCTCAGGTAACCCAGACAAACACACTATTTTTTTTGTTTTGTTTGTTAATTTGTTTTTCTTACCCTAAATTAAAGGTCTTCCTTCAGGAATTCTATTTCTTTAGTCCCACAAGAGATGTCCTGTCACACAGCACTCCTTCCTCCTGATGTCTTCTGCCAAGCTTCTAACAGAATCTTTCTAAGGCAGACTTCAAATGTACCTTCCTTAAAGTTAAGCCCCTCCCCTACATACTAGATCTACCTACAATTAATTTAAACTGCACAGCTATCAAGCCCTTTCAGTCACCTGAGATTTACACCTGGTTCAGTTAACTCATAGAAACACACATTTTTTTTTGTTTTGTTTGTTAGTTGTTTTCTTTTACCCTAGATTAAAGGTCCAAGAACAAGAGTTCTACTTCTCTAGTCCCAGTAGAGAAGTCCAGTCACTCAGCATCCCTTCCTCCTGGTGTCTTCTGTCAAGTTTCACGCAGAATCTTTCTAAGGCAGTCTTTAAATTTAGCTACCTTCTTGCTAAGCTACTCCCCCTATTTACTATATCTTTCTACAAGTAATTTGAACGGCAGAGCAATCTAGCCCTTTCAGTCACCTGAGATTTACACCTGGATTACTGTTCATATAATCCTTCAGTTCAGTTCAGTCGGACAAACACAGTAATTTTTTTTTGTTTTATTTGTTACTTTGTTTTTTACTCTAAATTAAAGGTCCAAGTACAAGAGTTCGACTTCTTTAGTCTTGGAAGACAACTCCAGTCAGACGGCACTCCGTCCTCCTGGTGTGTTCTATCAAACTTGTAGCAGATTCTTTATTAGGCGGTCTTTAAAATTAGCTTCCTTCTAGCTAAGCTACTCCCCCTACTTACTGGATTTCTATACAAGTAGTTTGAACTGCACAGCTATCAAGCCCTTTCAGTTACCTGAGCTTTAGCCATAGATGACTGTTCTGATAACCATTCAGTTCAGTTAACTCAGACAAACACACTATTTTTTTGGTTTTGTTTGTTAGATTGTTTATTTAACCCTAAACTAAAGGTCCAAGTTCAAGAGTTCTACTTCTTTAGTCCCGGAAGAGAAGTCCAGTCAAACAGCACTCCTTCCTACTGGAGTCTTCTGCCAAGCTTCTAGCAGAATGTTTCTAAGGCAGTCTTTAAATTTTGTTCCCTTCTAGATACGCCACTCATCCTACTTACTAGATCTTTCTACAAGTAATTTAAACTGCACAGTTATCAAGCCCTTTCAGTCACCTGAGATTTACACCTAGATAACTGTTCAGATAACAATTCAGTTCTGTTAACTCAGAGAAACACACAATTTGTTTTTGTTTTGTTAGTTGTTTTTTTCCCTAAGTTAAAGGTCCAAGTACAAGAGTTCTACTTCTTTAGTCCAAATAGAGAAGTCCAGTCACACAGCACTCCTACCTCCTGGTGTCTTCTGTCAAGCTTCTAGCAGAATCTTTCTAAGGCAGTCTTTAAATTTATCTTCCTTCCATCTAAGCTACTCTCCCTACTTACTAGATCTTTCTACATGGAATTTAAACTGAGCAACCATTAAGCCTTTCCAGTCACCTGACAGTTACACCTTGATAGCTTTTCAGATAATAATTCAGTTCAGTTCAGTCAGACAAACACTAATTTTGTTTTGGTTTGTTACTTTGTTTTCTTAACCTAAATTAAACGTCCAAGTGCAAGAGATCTACTTCAGTAGTCCCAGGAGAGAACTACAGTCACACAGCACTGCTTCCTACTGGTGCCTTCTGAAAAGCTTCTAGCAGAAGCTTTCTAAGGCACTCTTAAATTGATCTTCCTTCTGCTAAGCCACTCCTTCAACTTATAAGATTTTTATACTAGTAATTTAAAATGCACAGCTTTTTAGCCCTTTCAGTCACTTGAGATTTACACGTGGATGACTGTTCAGATAACTATTCAGTTCAGTTAACTCAAAGACACTGTTTATTTTTGTTTTCTTTGTTAGTTTTTTTTCCCCTAAATTAAAGGTCCAAGTTCAAGAGTTCTACTTCTTTAGTCCCAGTAGAGAAGTCCAGTCACACAGCACTACTTCCTCCTGGTGTCTACTGCTGAGCTTCTAACAGAATGTTTCTAAGGCAGTCTTTAAATTTAGTTTCCTTCTAGATAAGCCACTCATCCTACTTACTAGATCTTTCTATAAGTAATTTAAACTGCACACCTATCAAGCCCTTTCAGTCACCTGAGATTCACACCTAGAAAACTGTTCAGATAACAATTCAGTTCAGTTAACTCAGACAAACCACTAACTTTTTTTTGATAGTTTGTGTTTTTTCCCAGAATTAAAGGTCCAAGTACAAGAGTTCTACTTCTTTAATCGAATAGAGAAGTCCAGTCAAACAGAACTCCTTCATCCTGGTGTCTCCTGCCAAGCTTCCAGCATATTCTTTCTAAGGCAGTCTTTAAATTTAGCTTAATTCAGCTAAGCCACTCCTGCTACTTATTAGAACTTTCTAGAAGTAATTTAAACTGAACAGTGATCAAGCCCTTTCAGTCACCTGAGAGTTACACCTAGATAACTGTTCAGCTAACAGGTCAGTTCAGTTCAGTTCAGTGCGAGAAATACACTGTTTTTTTTGTTTTTGTTTGTTAGTTTGTATTTTTACCCTGAATTAAAGGTCGAAGTACAAGAGTTTTACTTCTTTAGTCCCAGTAGAGAATTCCAGTCACACAGCATTCCTTCCTACTGGTGACTTCTGCCTAGCTTCTAGCAGTATCTTTCTAAGGCTGTCTTAAATTTAGCTTCCTTCTGCTAAGCCACTCCCCCTACTTACTTGATTTTTATACAAGTAATTTAAAATGCACAGCTATCGAGCACTTTCAGTCACCTGAGATTTATGCGTAGATGACTGTTCAGATAACTGTTCAGTTCAGCTAACTCAGACAAACACATTTTTTTGTTTTGTTTGTTAGTTTGCTTTTCTTTACCCTTAATTAAAAGTCTAACTTCAAGAGTTCTGCTTCTTTAGTCCCAGTAGAGAAGTCCAGTCACACAGCACTCCTACCTCCTGGTGTCTTCTGTCAAGCTTCTAGCAGAATCTTTCTAAGGCAGTCTTTAAATTTATCTTCCTTCCATCTAAGCTACTCTCCCTACTTACTAGATCTTTCTACATGGAATTTAAACTGAGCAACCATTAAGCCTTTCCAGTCACCTGACAGTTACACCTTGATAGCTTTTCAGATAATAATTCAGTTCAGTTCAGTCAGACAAACACACTAATTTTGTTTTTGGTTTGTTACTTTGTTTTCTTAACCTAAATTAAACGTCCAAGTGCAAGAGATCTACTTCAGTAGTCCCAGGAGAGAACTACAGTCACACAGCACTGCTTCCTACTGGTGCCTTCTGAAAAGCTTCTAGCAGAAGCTTTCTAAGGCACTCTTATATTGATCTTCCTTCTGCTAAGCCACTCCTTCAACTTATTAGATTTTTATACTAGTAATTTAAAATGCACAGCTTTTTAGCCCTTTCAGTCACTTGAGATTTACACGTGGATGACTGTTCAGATAACTATTCAGTTCAGTTAACTCAAAGACACTGTTTATTTTTGTTTTCTTTGTTAGTTTTTTTTCCCCTAAATTAAAGGTCCAAGTTCAAGAGTTCTACTTCTTTAGTCCCAGTAGAGAAGTCCAGTCACACAGCACTACTTCCTCCTGGTGTCTACTGTTGAGCTTCTAACAGAATGTTTCTAAGGCAGTCTTTAAATTTAGTTTCCTTCTAGATAAGCCACTCATCCTACTTACTAGATCTTTCTATAAGTAATTTAAACTGCACACCTATCAAGCCCTTTCAGTCACCTGAGATTCACACCTAGAAAACTGTTCAGATAACAATTCAGTTCAGTTAACTCAGACAAACCACTAACTTTTTTTTGTTAGTTTGTGTTTTTTCTCCCAGAATTAAAGGTCCAAGTACAAGAGTTCTACTTCTTTAATCCAATAGAGAAGTCCAGTCAAACAGAACTCCTTCCTCCTGGTGTCTCCTGCCAAGCTTCCAGCATATTCTTTCTAAGGCAGTCTTTAAATTTAGCTTAATTCAGCTAAGCCACTCCTGCTACTTATTAGAACTTTCTAGAAGTAATTTAAACTGAACAGTGATCAAGCCCTTTCAGTCACCTGAGAGTTACACCTAGATAACTGTTCAGCTAACAGTTCAGTTCAGTTCAGTCAGAGAAATACACTGTTTTTTTTGTTTTTGTTTGTTAGTTTGTATTTTTACCCTGAATTAAAGGTCGAAGTACAAGAGTTCTACTTCTTTAGTCCCAGTAGAGAATTCCAGTCACACAGCATTCCTTCCTACTGGTGACTTCTGCCTAGCTTCTAGCAGTATCTTTCTAAGGCTGTCTTAAATTTAGCTTCCTTCTGCTAAGCCACTCCCCCTACTTACTTGATTTTTATACAAGTAATTTAAAATGCACAGCTATCGAGCACTTTCAGTCACCTGAGATTTATGCGTAGATGACTGTTCAGATAACTGTTCAGTTCGGCTAACTCAGACAAACACATTTTTTTGTTTTGTTTGTTAGTTTGCTTTTCTTTACCCTTAATTAAAAGTCTAACTTCAAGAGTTCTGCTTCTTTAGTCCCAGTAGAGAAGTCCAGTCACACTGCACTCCTTCCCCCTGGTGTCTTCTGTTGATCTTGCTAGCAGAATGTTTCTAAGGGAGTCTTTTAATGTAGTTTCCTTCTAGATAAGCCACTCATCCTACTTACTAGATCTTTCTATAAGTAATTTAAACTGCACACCTATCAAGCCCTTTCAGTCACCTGAGATTCATACCTAGAAAACTGTTCGGATAACAATTCAGTTCAGTTAACTCAGACAAACCACTAACTTTTTTTTGTTAGTTTGTGTTTTTTCCCAGAATTAAAGGTCCAAGTACAAGAGTTCTACTTCTTTAGTCCAATAGAGAAGTCCAGTCAAACAAAACTCCTTACTCCTGGTGTCTTCTGCCAAGCTTCCAGCAGAATCTTTCTAAGCCGTTCTTTAAAATTAGCTTAATTCAGCTAAGCCACTCCTGCTACTTACTAGAACTTTCTAGAAGTAATTTAAACTGAACAGCGATCAAGCCCTTTCAGTCACCTGAGAGTTACACCTAGATAACTGTTCAGCTAACAGTTCAGTTCAGTTCTGTTCAGTCAGAGAAATACACTATTTGTTTTGTTTTTGTTTGTTAGTTTGCATTTTTACCCTGAATTAAAGGTCAAAGTACAAGAGTTCTACTTCTTTAGTCCCAGTAGAGAATTCCAGTCACACAGCATTCCTTCCTACTGGTGTCTTCTGCCTAGCTTCTAGCAGTATCTTTCTAAGGCTGTCTTAAATTTAGCTTCCTTCTGCTAAGCCACTCCCCCTACTTACCTGATTTTTAAACAAGTAATTTAAAATGCACAGCTATCAAGCACTTTCAGTCACCTGAGATTTATGCGTAGATGATTGTTCAGATAACTGTTCAGTTCAGCAAACTCAGACAAACACATTTTTTTGTTTTGTTTGTTAGTTTGGTTTTCTTTACCCTTAATTAAATGTCTAACTTCAAGAGTACTGCTTCTTTAGTCCCAGTAGAGAAGTCCAGTCGCACTGCACTCCTTCCTCCTGGTGTCTTCTGCTGATCTTACTAGCAGAATGTTTCTAAGGCAGTCTTTTAATTTAGTTTCCTTCTAGATAAGCCACTCATCCTACTTACTAGATCTTTCTATAAGTAATTTAAACTGCACACCTATCAAGCCCTTTCAGTCACCTGAGATTCATACCTAGAAAACTGTTCAGATAACAATTCAGTTCAGTTAACTCAGACAAACCACTAACTTTTTTTGGTTAGTTTGTGTTTTTTCACAGAATTAAAGGTCCAAGTACAAGAGTTCTACTTCTTTAGTCCAATAGAGAAGTCCAGTCTAACAGAATTCCTTCCTCCTGGTGTCTTCTGCCAAGCTTTCAGCAGAATCTTTCTAAGGCAGTCTTTAAATTTAGCTTAATTCAGCTAAGCCACTCCTGCTACTTACTAGAACTTTCTAGAAGTAATTTAAACTGAACAGTGATCAAGCTCTTTCAGTCACCTGAGAGTTACACCTAGATAACTGTTCAACTAACAGTTCAGTTCAGTCAGAGAAATACACTATTTTTTTGGTTTTTGTTTGTTAGTTTGTATTTTTACCCTGAATTAAAGGTCGAAGTACAAGAGTTCTACTTCTTTAGTCCCAGTAGAGAATTCCAGTCACACAGCATTCCTTTCTACTGGTGTCTTCTGCCTAGCTTCTAGCAGTATCTTTCTAAGCCTGTCTTATATTTAGCTTCCTTCTGCTAAGCCACTCCCCCTACTTACTTGATTTTTATACAAGTAATTTAAAATGCACAGCTATCAAGCACTTTCAGTCACCTGAGATTTACGTAGATGACTGTTCAGATAACTGTTCAGTTCAGCAAACTCAGACAAACACATTTTTTTGTTTTGTTTGCTAGTTTGCTTTTCTTTACCCTTAATTAAAAGTCTAACTTCAAGAGTTCTGCTTCTTTAGTCCCAGTAGAGAAGTCCAGTCGCACTGCACTCCTTCCTCCTGGTGTCTTCTGCTGATCTTACTAGCAGAATGTTTCTAAGGCAGTCTTTTAATGTAGTTTCCTTCTAGATAAGCCACTCATCCTACTTACTAGATCTTTCTATAAGAAATTTAAACTGCACACCTATCAAGCCCTTTCAGTCACCTGAGATCTACACCCAGATAACTGTTCAGATAACAATTCAGTTCAGTCAACTCAGACAAAATACTAACTTTTTTTGGTTAGTTTGTGTTTTAACCCTGAATTAAAGGTCCAAGTACAAGAGTTCTACTTCTTAATCCAATACAGAAGTCAAGAAAAACAGAACTCCTTCCTCCTGGTGTCTTCTGCTAAGCTTCCAGTAGAATCTTTCTAAGGCAGTCTTTAAATTTAGCTTAATTCAGCTAAGCCACTCCCGCTACTTACTAGAACTTTCTACAAGTAATTTAAACTGAACAGCGATCAAGCCCTTTCAGTCACCTCAGAGTTATACCTAGATTACTTTTCAGCTAACAGTTCAGTTCAGTCAAACAAACGCACTAATTTTTTGTTTTTGTTTGATAGTTTGTGTTTTTACCCTGAATTAAAGGTCCAAGTACAGGAGTTCTACTTCTTCAGTACCAGTAGAGAATTCCAGTCACACAGTATTCCTTCCTACTGGTGTCTTCTGCCTAGCTTCTAGCAGAATCTTTCTAAGGCAGTCTTAAATTTAGCTTCCTTCTGCTAAGCCACTTCCCCTACTTACTAGATTTTGATACAAGTAATTTAAAATGCACAGCTATCAAGCACTTTCAGTCACCTGAGATTTATGTGTAGATGACTGTTCAGATAACCATTCAGTTGAGCTAACTCAGACAAACACATTTTATTTTGTTTCGTTTGTTAGTTTGCTTTTCGTTACCCTGAATTAAAGGTCTAAGTTCAAGAGTTCTACTTCTTTAGTCCCAGTAGAGATGTCAAGTCACATGGCATTACTTCTCCATGGTGTCTTCTGCTAATCTTCCAGCAGAATCTTTCTAAGGGACTTTTTAAATTAAGCTTCCTAAGCTAAGCCACTCCTTCTGCTTACTAGGTCTTTCTACAAGTAATTTAATCTGGAAAGCTATCAAGCCTTGTCAGTCACCTGAGATTTACGTGTTGATCACTGTTCAGATAGCCATTTAGTTGAGGTAACCCAGACAAACACAGTAATTTTTTTTTGTTTTGTTTGTCAATTTGTTGTATTTTTTTTACCCTGAATTAAAGGTCCTCGGACAAGAGTTCTACTTCTTTAGTCCCAGTAGACAAGTTCAGTCACATAGCACTCCTTCTTCCTTTTGTCTTCTGCCAAGCGTGAGAGAATCTTTCTAAGGGAGTCTTTAAATTTAGCTTCTTTTAGCTAAGCCACTCCCCCTACTTACTAGATCTTTCTAAAATTCACAGCTATCAAGCCCTTTCAGTCACCTGAGATTTACCTGTAGATGACTATTCAGATAACCATTCAGTTCAGTTAACTCAGAGAAACACACTATTTTTTTTGTTTTGTTTGTTAGTTTTTTTTTACCCTAAATTAAAGGTCCAAGTTCAAGAGTTCTTCTTCTTTAGTCCCAGTAGAGAAGTCCAGTCACACAGCAGTCCTTCTTCCTGGTGTCTTCTGCCAAGCTTCTAGCAGAATGTTTCAAAGGCAGTCTATAAATTTTGATTCCTTCTTGATACGCCACTCATCCTACTCACTAGACTTTTCTGCAAGTAATTTAAACTGAACAGCTATCAAGCCCTTTCAGTCACCTAAGATTTACGTGTAGATAACTGTTCGGATAACCATTCAGTTCAGTTAACTCAAACAAGCACATTTTTTTTTTGTTTTGTTTGTTAGTTGTTTTTTTCTTACCCTAAATTACAGGTCCAAGTACAAGAGTTCTACTTCTTTAGTCCCAATAGAGAAGTCCAGTCACACAGCACTCCTTCTTCCTGGAGTCTTCTGTCAAGCTTCTAGCAGAATCTTTCTAAAGTACTCTTTAAATTTATCTTCCTTCTAGCTAGGCCACTCCTCCTACTTACTTGATCTCTCTACATGTAATTTAAACTGCTCAGCCATTAAGCCCTTTCAGTCACCTGAGATTTACTCCAAGATAATTTTTCAGATAATCATTCAGTTCAGTTCAGACAGTCAAATGCCCTAATTCCATTTTTGGTTTGTTTGTTAATTTGTTGTTTTTTTTACCCAAAATTAAAGGTCCAGGTACAAGACATCTACTTCTTTAGTCTCAGAAGAGAAGTCCAGTCAAACAGCAGTCCTTCCTTCTGGCATCTTCTGCTGAGCTTACAGCAGAATCTTTCTAAGGCAGCCTTTAAATTTACCTTCCTTCTAGTTAAGCCACTCCCACTACTTTCTACATCTTTCTACAAGTAATTTAAACTGCACACCAATCCAGCTCTTTCAGTCACCTGAGATTTCCACATAGTTAACTGTAAAGATAACCTTTCAGTTCAGTTAACTCAGACAAGCACACTATTTTTTTTTGTTTTGTTTGTTAGTTTTTTTCTTTTACCCTAAATTACAGGTCCAAGTACAAGAGTTGTACTTTTTAGTCCCAATAGAGAAGTCCAGTCACACAGCACTCCTTCCTCTTGGTGTCTTCTGTCAAGCTTTAGCAGAATCTTTCTAAGAAGGTCTTTAAATTTAGCTTCCTTCTAGCTAAGCTACTTCCCCTACTTACTAGATCTTTCTACATGTAATTTAAACTGCACAGCCATTAAGGCATTTCAGTCTCCTGCGATTTACACCTAGGTAACTGTTCATATAATGATTCAGTTCAGTTTATTCAGACAAACTCACAATTTTTTTTTTGTTTTGTTTGTTACTTTGTTTTTTTAACTTAAAGGTCCAAGTACAAGAGATCTACTTCTTTAGGCCTAGTACAGAATTGCAGTCACACAGCACTCCTTCCTCCTAGTGCCTTCTGCCATGCTTGTAGCAGAATCATTCTAAGACAGTCTTAAATTTAGCTTCCTTCTTCTAAGCTACTCCTCCTACTTACTAGATGTTTATTCAAGTAATTTAAAATGCACAGCTAACAAGCCCTTTCAGTCACCTGAGATTTACGCGTAGATGACTGTTCAAATAACCATTCAGTTCAGTTAACTCAGACAAACACTTTATCTTTTTTTGTTTTGTTTGTTAGATTGTTTATTTTACCCAAAATTAAAGGTCCAAGTTTAAGAGTTCTACTTCTTTAATCCCAGTAGAGAAGTCCAGTCACACAGCACTCCTTCCTCCTTGTGTCTTCTGTCTAGCCTCTAGCAGAATGTTTCTAAGGCAGTCTTTAAATTTAGTTTCCTTCTGGATAAGCCACTCATCCTACTTATAGATCTTTTTATAAGTAATTTTAACTGCACAAATATCAAGCCCTTTCTGTCACATGAGATTTACACCTAGATAACCGTTAATATAACAATTCAGTTCAGTTAACTCAGAGAAAACAGTAACTTTTTTTTGTTTTTTTGTTAGTTTGTGTTTTTACCCTGAATAAAGGGTCCAACTACAAGAGTTCTACTTCTTTAGTCCCAGTAGAGAAGTTCGGTCATGCAGCACTCTTTCCTCCTGGTTTCTTCTGCCAAGCTGCCAACAGAATCTTTCTAAGGGAGTCTTTAAATTTGCTTCCATTAGCTAAGCTATTCCCCCTACTTACTAGATCTTTCTACAAGTAATTTAAACTGAACAGCAATCAAGCACTTTCAGTCACCTAAGATTTACGTGTAGATAACTGTTCAGATATCCATTCTGTTCAGTTAACTCAGACAAGCACACTAATTTTTTTTTGTTTTGTTTGTTAATTTGTTTTTTTACCCTAAAGTAAAGGTCCAGGAACAAGAGCTCTACTTCTTTACTCCCAGAAGAGAAGTCCAGTCAAACAGCACTCCTTCCTTCTGATGTCTTCTGCCGAGCTTCTTACAGAATCTTTCTAAGACAGCCTTAAAATATGAAATCCTTCTCGTTAAGCCACTCTACTACATCTTTCTACAAGTAATTTAAACTGCACATCTATCAAGCCCTTTCAGTCCCCTGAGATTTTCACATAGATAAATGTTCAGATAATCATTCAGTTCAGTTCAGTCAGACATCCAGTCACACAGCACTCCTTCCTCCTGGTGTCTTCTACTGAGCTTCTAGCAGAATGTTTCTAAGGCAGTCTTTAATCTTAGTTTCCTCCTAGATAAGCCACTCTTCCTACTTACTTGATCTTTCTATAAGTAATTTAAACTGCACACCTATCAAGCCTTTTCTGCTACATGAGATTTACACCTAGATAACTGTTCAGATAACATTTCAGTTCAGTTAACTCAGACAAAACAGTAACTTTTTTTTTTGTAAGTTTGTGTTTTTACCCTGAATTAAGGGCCCAAGTAGAA
Source organism: Neoceratodus forsteri (assembly GCA_016271365.2). NCBI lineage: Eukaryota > Metazoa > Chordata > Ceratodontiformes > Ceratodontidae > Neoceratodus > Neoceratodus forsteri. The sequence goes on from CM057449.1 coordinate 985,654,249, forward strand.
GAGTTCTACTTCTTTAGTCCCAGTAGAGAAGTTCAGTCACACAGCACTCCTTCCTCCTGATGTCTTCTGCCATGCTGCAAGCAGAATCTTTCAAAGGGAGTCTTTAAATTTAGCTTCCTTTAGCTAAGCCACTCCCCCAACTTACTAGATCTTTCTACAAGTAATTTAAACTGCACAGCTATCAAGCCATTTCAGTCACCTTATATTTACATATAGATAACTGTACAGATAACCATTCAGTTCAGTTAACTCAGACAAGCACATACATTTTTTTTGTTTTATTTGTTAATTTGTTTTTTTTACCCTAAATTAAAGGTCCAGGTACAAGAGTTCTACTTCTTTAGTACAGGAAGAGAAGTCCAGTCAAACAGCACTCCTTCCTCCTGGTGTCTTCTGCTGAGTTTCTAACAGAATATTTCTAAGACAGACTTTAAATTTACCTTTCTTCTAGTTAAGCCACTCCCTTACTTACTACTTTTTTCTATAAGTAATTTAAACTGCACAGCTATCAAGTCCTTTCAGTCACCTGAGATTTACACATGGATAACTGTTCAGACAATCATTCAGTTCAGTTCAGTCAAATACCCTAATTCCTTTTTTGTTTTGGTTGTTACTCTGTTTTTGTACCCTAATTTAAATGTCCAAGTACAAGAGTTCTACTTTTTAAGTCCCGGTAGAGATGGCCAGTCACACAGCATTCCTTCCTACTGGTGTCTTCTGCTGAGCTTCTAGCAGAATGTTTTTAAGGCAGTCTTTAAATTTAGTTTCACTCTAGATAAGCCAGTCATCATACTTAGATCTTTCTGTAAGTCATTTAAACTGGACAGCTATCAAGCTGTTTCAGTCACCTGATTTTTACACCTAGATAACTGTTCAGATAACCATTCAGTTCCGTTAACTCAGAGAAGCAAACATTTTTTCTGTTTTGTTTGTTAGTTTGTTTTTTAACCCTAAATTAAAGGTCCAAGTCCAAGAGTTCTACTTCTTTAGTCCCATTAGAGAAGTCCAGTTACACAGCACTCCTTTCTCCAGTTGTCTTCTCTCAAGCGTCTAACAGAATTTTTCTTAGGCAGTCTTTAAATTTGGCTTCCTTCTAGCTAATCTACTCCCCTTACTTAGTAGACCCTTCTACAAGTAATTTAAACTGCACAGCTATCAAGCCCTCTCAGTCACCTGACATTTACAAGTAGATAACTGTTCTGATAATCATTCAGTTCAGTTCAGTCAGACAAACACACTAATTTATTTTGTTTTGTTTGTTACATTGTTTATTTACCCTAAATTAAAGGTCCAAGTACAAGAGTTCTACTTCTTTAGTCCCAATAGAGAAATCCAGTCACATAACGCTCCTTCTTTCTGGTGTCTTCTGTCAAGTTTCTAGCATAATCTTTCTAAGGCAGTCTTTAAATTTATCTTCCTTCTTGCTAAGCTACTCCCCCTACCTACTATATACTTCTAGAAGTAACTTAAGATGCACAGCTATTAAGCCCTTTCAGTCTCCTGAGATTTACACATAGATTACTGTTCAGATAACCATTCAGTTCAGTTAACTCAGACAAACACACCACTTTTCTTTGTTTTGTTTTTTTAGTTTGCTTTTTAAACCCTAAATTAAATGCCCAAGTTCAAGAGTTCTACTTCTTTAGTCCCAGAAGAGAAGTCCAGTGACACAGAACTATATCCTCCCGGTGTCTTCTTCCAACCTTGTAACAGAATCTTTCTAAGGCAGTCTTAAATTTAGCTTCCTTCTGCTAAGCTACTCTCCCTAATTACTAGATTTTTGTACAAGTAATTTAAAATGCTCAGCTATCAATTCCTTTCAGTCACCTGAGATTTATTTCAAGATAACTTTTCAGATAATCATTCAGTTCAGTTCAGTCAGTCAAATGCCCTAATTCCTTTTTTGTTTTGTTTGTTAATTTATTTTTTTTACCCTAAATATTAAAGGACCAGGTACAAAAGATTGACTTCTTTAGCCTCAGAGGACAACTCCAGTCAAACAGCACTCCTTCCTCTTGGCATCTTCTGCTGAGTTTCTAATAGAATCTTTCTAAGGCAGCTTTTAACTTTACCTTCTTCTAGTTAAGCCACTCCCGCTACTTACTACATCTTTGTACAAGAAATTTAAACTGCACAGCAATCAAGCTGTTTCAGTCACCTGAGATTTCCACGTAGATAACTGTAAAGATAACCTTTCAGTTCTGTTAACTCAGAGAGACACACAATTTGTTTTTGTTTTGTTTGTCAATTGTATTTTTACCCTAAATTTAAGGTCCAAGTACGGGAGTTGTACTTTTTGAGTCCCAATAGAGAAGTCCAGTCAAACAGCAGGCCTTCCTCTTGGTGTCTTCTGACAAGCTTCTAGCAGAATCTTTCTAAGGCAGTCTTTAAATTTAGCTTCCTTCTAGCTAAGCTACTCCCCCTACTTACTTGATCTTTCTACATGTAATTTAAACTGCACAGCCATTAAGCCGTTTCAGTCTCCTGAGATTTACACCTAGATAACTGTTCAGATAATCATTCAGTTCAGTTCAGTCAGACAGACTCTCTAATTTTTTTTGTTTTGTTTGTTACTTTTTTTTAACCTAAATAAAATGTCCAAGTACAAGAGATCTACTTCTTTAGGCCTAGTAGAGAATCGCAAACAGCACTCCTTCCTCCTGGTGCCTTCTGCCATGCTTGTAGCAGAATCATTCTAAGGCAATTTTAAATTTAGCTTCCTTCTTCTAAGCTACTCCTCCTACTTACTAGATGTTTATTCAAGTAATTTAAAATGCACAGCTATCAAGCCCTTTCAGTCACCTGAGATTTACGCATAGATGACTGTTCAAATAACCTTTCAGTTCAGTTAACCTAGACAAACACTTTATTTTTTTTGTTTTGTTTGTTAGATTGTTTTTTTTACCCAAAATTAAAGGTCCCAGTTTAAGATTTCTACTTCTTTAATCCCAGTAGAGAAGTCCAGTCACACTGCACTCCTTCCTCCTGGTGTCTTCTACTGAGCTTCTAGCAGAATGTTTCTAAGGCAGTCTTTAAATTTAGTTTCCTTCTGGGTAAGCCACTCATCCTACTTACTAGTTCTTTTTATAAGTAATTTAAACTGCACACCTATCAAGCCCTTTCTGTCACATGAGATTTACACCTAGATAACTGTTCATATAACAATTCAATTCAGTTAACTCAGAGAAAACAGATTTTTTTTGTTTTTCTTTTTAGTTTGTGTTTTTACCATGAATTAACAGTCCAACTACAAGAGTTTTGCTTCTTTAGTCCCAGTAGAGAAGTTCAGTCTCACAGCACTCCTTCCTCCTGGTGTCTTCTGTCAAGCTGCCAACTGAATCTTTCTAAGGGAGTCTTTAAATTTAGCTTCCTTTAGCTAAGCCATTCCCCCTGCTTACTAGATCTTTCTACAGGTAATATAAACTGAACGGCTATCAAGCCCTTTCAGTCACCTAAGATTTACTTTTAGATAATGTTCAGATAACCAGTCAGTTCAGTTAACCCAGACAAACACACTAATTTTTTTGTTTTTTTGTAATTTTTTTTTTTACCCTAAATTAAAGGTCCAGGTACAAGAGTTCTACTTCTTTAGTCCCAGAAGAGAAGTCCAGTCAAACAGCACTCCTTCCTCCTGGTGTCTTCTGCTGAGCTTCTAACAGAATCTTACTAAGGCAGCCTTTAAATTTACCTTCCTTCTAGTTAAGCCACTCCCGCTACTTACAACATCTTTCTAAAAGTAATTTAAACTGCACAGCTATCAAGTCCTTTCAGTCACCTGAAATTTACACATAGATAACTGTTCAGATAATCATTCAGTTCAGTTCAGTCAAACACCCTAATTTCTTTTTTGTTTTGTTTGTTGCTCTGCTTTTCAACCCTAATTCAAAGGTCCAAGAACAAGAGTTCTACTTCTTTAGTCCTGGAAGAGATGGCCAGTCTCACAGCACTCCTTCCTACTGGTGTCTTCTGCTGAGCTTCTAGCAGAATGTTTATAAGGCAGTCTTTAAATTTAGTTTCCTTCTAGATAAGCCACTGATCATACTTAGATCTTTTCTATAAGTAATTTTAACTGGACAGCTATCAAGCCGGTTCAGTCACCTGAGATTTACACCTAGATAACCGTTCAGATAACCCTTCAGTTCTGTTAACTCAGAGAAACACACAGTTTTTTCTGTTTTGTTTGTTAGTTTGTTTTTTTAACTTAAATTAAAGATCCAAGTACAAGAGTTCTACTTCTTTAGTCCCATTAGAGAAGTTCAGTTACTCAGCACTCCTTCCTCCTGGTGTTTTCTCTCAAGCTTCTAGCAGTATCTTTCTAAGGCAGTCTTTATATTTAGCTTCCTTCTAGCTAAGCTACTCCCCCTACTTAGTAGATCTTTCTTCAAGTAATTTAAACTGCTCAGCTATCACCCCTCTCAGTCACTTGAGATTTACAAGTAGATAACTGTTCTGATAATCATTCAGTTCAGTTCAGTGAGACAAACACACACATTTTTTTGTTTTGTTTGTTACATTGTTTTTTGTACCCTAAATTAAAGGTCCAAGTACAAGAGTTCTACTTCTTTAGTCCCAATAAAGAAGTCCAATCACTCAACAGTCCTTCCTTCTGGTGTCTTCTGTCAAGTTTCTAGTAGAATCTTTCTAAGGCAGTCTTTAAATTTATCTTCCTTCTTGCTAAGCTACTCCCCCTACTTAATATAACTTTCTAGAAGTTATTTGAGATGCACAGCTCTTAAGCCCTTTCAGTCTCCTGAGATTTACACCTAGGCCAGATATTCAAACTGCACCCAAAATGTGTGCAATAGCAGGAGCAAGAACAAGTCAATTGCGCTCATGCACAACAGACGCACTATTCAAACATGGAGCAAGTCAAATTGCGCAACCAGCCAATGTCTGAATATCGCACAGCCTGCGCCATAGTGCAACCAGAAAGGGGAAGTTGAGCACATATGATGCACCATAGTGCAACAAGGCCAGCCCAGCTGAGCAGTTAGAGGCACCATAGCGCAAGCAGAGAGCCCCCCCAGCAGCAGAGCAATGGAGCTGCACAACCAGGGAGGTAGGCAGGGGCCCACCACCCATGCCACAGATGAGCACAGGAACACACTGCAGAACTAACAACACCCCCCCACACCCAAGCACAGCATCACTGGTGGAGGGATGGATTATCCACTGGCCCATGTGGACAAGCCAACAAAGCACAGCTTTGCCATGGCACCCCAGCACACCCACTGGCAAGCAGAGACTACCACACAAAGGGGCCGGACAGTCCAAGTGTACAACAGCCCTCCCTGTGCACAACACACCTTGCACTGGAACCCCAAGACACCACCCATGAGCAGTGACTGTGACCGGCACTGCCAGAATCTCCATGCCCCAAGCAAAATGCAACCGTGTGTACCACAGAACCATACAAGCTAGACCCACCAGGAGCTCACAGCGGTGTGTGGCAGCACACAGCCAGACTGGCTGAAAGCCACCACCACACCAGGGACACCCCCCACACACACACACAATCCCAGGACAATACCACACCAGATGCCATGCACACCACTGCAACTGAGCACCCACTAGCCACTAAGACAGTCTTTAAATTAACTTCCTTCAAGCTTAGCATAACCCCACTTACTAGATCTTTCTACAAGTAATTTAATCTGCACAGCTATCAATCCCTTTCTGTCACCTGACTTTACACCTAGATTCCTGTTCAGATAACCATTCAGTTCAGTTAACTCAGACAAACACCCAATTGTTCTGATTTGTTTTGTCTTGTCTATTAGTTTGTTTCTTTTTTTACCCTAAATGAAGGTCCATGTACAAGAGTTCTACTTCTTTAGTCCCAGTAGAGAAGTCCAGTCACACAGCACTCCTTCCTCTTGGTGTCTTCTGCAAGTCTCTAGCAGAATCACTCTACGGTAGTATTTCAATTTAGCTTACTTCAATCTAAGCCACACCCACTACTTACTAGATATTTTTACAAGTAATTTAAACTGCACAGCTATCAAGCCCTTTCAGTCATCTGAGATGTACACATAGATAACTGTACAGATAGCCATTCAGTTCAGTTAACTCAGACAAACTAATTTTTTGATTGTTTAGTTTGTGAGTTTATTTTTTTACTGTAAATTAAAGATCGAAGAACAAGAGTTCTACTTCTTTAGTGCCAGTAGACAAAGTCCCAGTCGCTCAGCCCTCCTTTCTACTGGTGTCTTCTGCCAAGCTTCTAGGAGAATCTTTCTAAGTCAGACTTTAAATTTAGCTTCCTTCTACTTAAGCCACTCCCCCTACTTAGCAGATCTTTCTACAAGTAATTTAAACTGCTCCACTACCAAGCGCTTTCAGTCACCTGGGATGTACACATAGATAACTGTTCAGATAACCATTCAGTTCAGTTAACTCAGACAAACACACTCATTGTTTTGTTTGTTAGTTATCTTTTTTACCCTAAATTAAAAGTCCAAGTACTAAAGTTTTTCTACTTTTGTCCCAGTAGAGAAGTCCAATTATACAACACTCCCTCCTGGTGTCTGCTGCCAAGCTTCAAGCAGAATCTCTCTATGGCAATCTTTAAATTTAGCTTCCTTCTTGCTAATCCACTCCCCCTACTTACTATATCTTTCTACTAGTAATTTAAACTGTACAGCTAAAAAGCCCTTTCAGTCACCTGAGATTTACGTATAGATAACTGTTCAGTTATTCATTCAGTTCCATTTACTCAAAGACAGTATTTTCTTTATGTTTTGTTTGTCAGTTTTTTTTACCCTTAAATTGAAGGTCCAAGTACAAAAGTTCTAATTCTGTAGTCCCAGTGGAGAAGACCAGTCACACAGCACTCCTTCCTCCTGATGTCTTGTGCCACACCTCAAGCAGAATCTCTCTATGGCAGTGTTTCTGTCTAGCTTCCTTCAAGATAAGCCACTCTCCCTACTTACTAGATCTTTCTACAAGTAATTTAAACTGCACCGCTATCAAGCCCTTTCAGTCATAAAGATGCACACATAGATAACTGTTCAAATAACCAATCAGTTCAGTTAACTCAAACAAGCTAATTTTTTGTTTGTTTTGTTTGTGAGATAGTATTTTTACCCTAAATTAAAGCTCAAAGTACAAATAGTCTACTTCTTTAGTCCCAGAAGAGAAATACAGCCACACAGCATTCCTTCCTCCTGGTGTTTTCTGCCAAGCTTCTAGCAAAATTTTTGTAAGGCAGTCTTTAAAGTAGTTTCATTCTAGCTAAGCCACTCCCCCTAATTACTAGATATTTCTACAAGTAATTTAAGCTGCACAGCTGTCAAACCCTTTCAGTCACCTAAGACTTGCACCTAGATAACTGTTCAGATAACCATTCAGTTCAGTTAACTCAGACAAACACAACAATGTATTTTTGTTTTCTTTGTTACTTTGTTTTGTTTCATCCTAAATTAAAGGTTCAAGTAAAAGTGGCCTTCTTCTTTAGTCCCAGTAGAGAAGTCCAGTCACACAGCACTCCTTCCTCCTGGAGTCTTCTGCCAAGCTTCTAGCAGAATCTTTCTAATGCAGTCTTTAAATTTAGCTTCCTTCTAGCTAAGCCACTACCCCTACTTACTAGAACTTTCTACAAGTAATTTAAATTGCCCAGTTATCAAGCCCTTTCAGTCTCCTGAGATTTACACATAGATAACTGTTCAGATAACCATTCAGTTTAGTTAACTCAGACAAACAGACTCATTTTTTTGTTTGTTAGTTTGCTTTTTTACCCTAAATTAAAAGTCCAGTTACTAAAGTTCTACTACTTTAGTCAAAGTAGAGAAGTACAGTCACACAGCACTCCTTCCTCCTGGTGTCTGCTGCCAAGCTTCTAGCAGAATCTTTCAAAGGAAGTCTTTAAATTTAGCTTCCTTCTAGCTGATCCACTCCCCCTACTTACTGTATCTTTCTACAACTAATTTAAACTGCACAGCTAAAAAGCCCTTTCAATCACCTGAGATTTACACACAGATGACTGCTCAGTTAAGCATTCAATTCCATTTACTCAAACAAAGACAGTATTTTCTTTATGTTTTGTTTGTCAGTTTGTTTTTTAACCCTAAATTGAAGGTAAAAGTACAAAAGTTCTAATTCTGTAGTCCCAGTAGACAAGTCCAGTCACACAGCTCTCCTTCATCCTGGTGTCTTCTGCCAAGCTTCTAGCAAAATCTTTCAAAGGCAGTCTTTAAATTTAGCTTCATTCTAGTTAAGCCACTCCTCCTACTTACTAGATCTTTCTACCAGTAATTTAAATTGCACAGCTATCAAGCCCTTTCAGTCACCTGAGATTTAGAGCTAGATAACTGTTCAGATAAGTATTCAGTTCTGTTAACTCAGACAAACGCACTAATTACTTTTTTGTTTGTTTTCTTTGGTAGTTGTTTTACCCTAAATTAAAGATCCAAGAACAAGAGTTCTACTACTTTAGTCCCAGTAGAGAAGTCCAGTGACACAGCTCTCCTACCTCCTGGTGTCTTCTGCCAAGCTTCTAGCAGAATCTTTCTTAGAGTCTTTAAATTTAGCTTCCTTCCACCTAAGCCACTCCCCCTTCTTACTAGATCTTTCTTCAAATAATTCCAGCTGCATAGTATCAAGTCTTTTCAGTCACCTGAGATGTACACCTAGATAACTGTTCAGATTACCATTCAGTGCCGTTAACTGAGACAAACACTACTGTTGTTTTTTTGTTTTGCTTGTTTGTTTTGTGTTTTAACCTAACTTAGAGATCCCAGTAGAAGCATTCTACTTCTTCAGTCCCTGTTGAGAAGTCTGGTCACACAGTGCGGATTCCTCCTGGTGTCATCTGCCAAGCATCTATCAGAAACTTTCTAAGGCAGTCTTTACATTTAGCTTCCTTCTAGCAAAGCCTCTCCCAATGATTACTAGATATTTCTACAAGTAATTTAAACTTCACAGCTGTCAAGCCCTTTCAGTCACCTAAGATTTACACATAGATAACTGTTCAGATAACCATTCAGTTCAGTTAAGTCAGACAAACAAATCATTTTTTGTTTGTTTTGTTTGTGAGTTTGTTTTTTTAACCTAAATTAAAGATCAAAGAACAAGAGTTCTACTTCTTTAGTCCTAGTTGAAAAAGTCCAGTTGCACAGCACTCCTTCCTCCTGGTGTCTTCTGCCAAGCTTGTAGTAGAATCTTTCCAAGGTAGTCCTTAAATTTAGCTTCCTTCTACCTAAGCCACACACCATACTTACTAGATATTTCTTCAAGTAATTTAAACTGCACATCTACCAAGCCCTTTCAGCCACCTGAGAGTTACATCTAAATAACTCTTCAGAAAACCATTCAGTTCAGTTAACGCAGACAAACACAAAAATGTATTTTTTTCTTTGTTACTTTGTTTTTTTATCCTAAATTAAAGGTTAAAGTAAAAGTGGTCTTCTTCTTCTTTAGTCCCAGTAGAGAAGTCTAGTCACACAGCACTTCTTCCACATGGTGTCTTCTGCGAAGCTTCTAGCAGAATCTTTCTAAGGCAGGCTTTAAATTTAGCATCCTTCTAGCTAAGCCACCACCCCTACTTACTAGAACTTTCTACAAGAAATTTAAATTGTACAGTTATCAAGCCCTTTCAGTCACCTGAGATTTACATCTAGATAACTTTTCAGATAACCATTTAGTTCAGTTAACTCAGACAAACACACTCATTGTTTTGTTTGTTAGTTTGCTTTTTGACCCAAAATTAAAAGTCCAAGTACAAAAGTTCTACTACTTTAGTCCCAGTAGAGAAGTCCAGTAACACAGCACTCCTTCCTCCTGGTGTCTGCTGCCAAGCTCCTGGCAGAATCTTTTTTAGGCAGTCTTTAAATTTAGCTTCCTTCTAGGTAATCCACTCCCCCTGCTTACTATATCTTTCTGCATGTAATTAAAACTGCACGGCTAAAAAGCCCTTTCAGTCACCTGGATTTACTCACAGATAACTGTTCAATTAACAATTCAGTTCCGTTAACTCAGACAAAACACAATTTTATGTTTATATCTTTTGTCAGTTTGTTTTTCCTAAATTAAGGTGTAAGTGCAAAGTTATAATTATGTAGTCCCAGTAGAGAAGTCCAGTCACACAGCTCTCCTTCCTCCTGGTGTCTTCTGCCAAGCTTCTAGCAGAATATTTCTGAGGCAGTCTTTAAATTTAGCTTCCTTCTAGCTAAGCCTCTCCCCTACTTATTAGATCTTTCTACAAATAATTTAAATTGCACAGTTATCAAGCCCTTTTAGTGACCTGAGATTTATTCCTAGATAGCTGTTCAGATAACCATTCAGTGCAGTTAACTCATACAATCACACTCATTTTTTTTGTTTCTTTGTTAGTTTGTTTTTTTCCCCTAAATTAAAGGTCCGTGTACATGAATTCTTCTTCTTTAATTGAAGTAAGAAGTCCAGTCACAGCACTCCTTCCTCCTGGTGTCTTCTGTCTAGCTTCTAGCAGAATCTTTTTAAGGCAGTCATTAAATTTAGCTTCCTTCTAGCTAAGCCACTCCACTACTTACTAGATCTTTTTACTAGTAATTTAAATTGCACAGCTATCAAGCCCTTTTAGTCATCTGAGATTTACACCTACATAACTGTTCAGATAACCTTTCAGTTCAGTTAACTCAGACAAACACATTAATTTTATTTTTGTTTTTCATTTGTTTGTTTCTTTTTTTACTCTAAATGAGAGGTTCAAGTACAAGAGTTCTACTTCTTTTGTCCCAGTACAGAAGTCCAGTCACACAGCACAACTTCCTCCTGGTGTCTTTTGCCAAACTTCTAGCATAATCTTTCTAAGGAAGTCTTTAAATGTAGCTTCTTTCTAGCTAAGCCACTACCCCTACTTCCTATATCTTTCTTCAAGAAATTTAAAATTACTCAGTTATCATGCCCATTCAGTCACCTGAGGTCTACACCTAGATAACTGTTGAGATTACCATTCAGTTCAGTTAACTCAGACAAACACACTAATTTTTTTGTTTGTTAGTTTTTTTTTTACCCTAAATTAAAAGTCCAAGTACAAAACTTATACTTCTTTAGTCCCTGTAGAGAAGTCCAGTCACACAGCACAACTTCCTCATGGTGTCTGCTGCCAAGCTTCTATCAGAATCTTTCTAAGACAGTCTTTAAATTAGTCTTCCTTTGAGCTAATCCACTACCTCTACTTACTAGATCTTTCTACAAGTAATTTAAATGGCACAGCTCAAAAGCCCTTTTAGTCACATGAGATGTACTCCTAGATAACTATTCAGATAACCATTCAGTTCCGTTAACTCAGACAATCACATTCATTTTTTTTGTTTCTTTATTAGTTTGTTTTTTTCCCCTAAATTAAAGGTCTAAGTACATGAATTCTTCTTCTTTAGCCTAAGTAGAGAAGTCCAGTCACATAGCACTCCTTCCTCCTGGTGTTTTCTGCCAACCCTCTAGCAGAATCTTTCTAAAGCAGTCTTTACATTTAGCTTCCTTCTAGCTAAGCAGCTCCCCCTACTTACTAGATCTTTTTACAAGTAATTTAAACTGCACAGCTATCAAGCCCTTTCAGTCACCTGAGATTTACACCTAGATAACTGTTCAGATAACCATTCATTTCAGTTAACTGAGACAAACACACTAATTTTATTTTTGTTTTTTTGTTTGTTTGTTTGTTTTTTACTCTAAATGGAAGGTCCATGTACAAGAGTTCTACTTCTCTAGTCCCAGTAGAGAAGTCCTTTCACACAGCACTCCTTCCTCCTGGTGTCTTTTGCCAAGCTTCTAGTATAATCTTTCTAAAGAAGTCTTTAAATGTAGCTTCCTTCTAGCTAAACCACTTCCCCTACTTAGTATATCTTTCTTCAAGTAATTTAAAATTGCACAGTTATCAAGCCCTTTCAGTCACCTGAGATTTAGACCTAGATAACTGTTCGTCATATATTCACCATTCAGTTCAGTTAACTCAGACAAATTCATTTTTTGTTTGTTTGTTTGAAGTTCTACTTCCTTACTACCAGTTGAAAAAGTTCAGTCGCACAACACTCCTTTCTCCTGGTGTCTTCTGCCAAGCTTGTATCAGAATCTTTCCAAGGCAGTCTTTAAATTTAGCTTCCCTCCACCTAAGTCACACACCATACTTATTGGATATTTCTTCAAGGAATTTAAACTGCACATCTACCAAGCCCTTTCAGGCATCTGAGATTTAAACCTAAATAACTGTTCAGAAAATCATTCAGTTCAGTTAACTCAGACAAACACAACAATGTATTTTTGTTTTCTTTGTTACTTTGTTTTTTTATCCTAAATTCAAAGTGCAAGTACAAAAGTTCTACTACTTTAGTCCCAGTAGAAGTCAAGTCACACAGCACTAATTCCTCCTGGTGTCTGCTGCCAAGCTCATAGAAGAATCTTTCTAAGGCAGTCTTTAAATTATCTTCCTTCTAGCTAATCCACTCCCCCTACTTACTATATCTTTCTGCAAGTAATTTAAACTGCTCAGCTAAAAAGCCCTTTCAGTCACCTGAGATTTACACCCAGATAACTGTTCAGATAACCATTCAGTTCCATTAACTCAGACAAACACACTGTTTTTTTATGTTTTGTTTGTCAGTGTGTTTGTTTTTCCCTAAATTAAAGGTCCAAGTACAAAAGTTCTAATTCTGTAGTCCCAGTAGAGAAGTTCTGTCACACACGCCTTGCTCGAGCCCAGATATTCAAACTGCGGCTCAAAAGTAGCACAACAGCAGGGCAAGCACAAACCAGTTCGCCGAATCGCAACAGGTGCGATATTCAAACATAGAGCAGAGCAAATTGCGCAAACGAACCAGACGTCTCAATATCGCACATACTGCGCTCAGCGCAACCTGATGAGAAGGCTGAGCCAAAATGCTGTGCTATAGGCGCGACCATGGAAGCTCAGCCAGGCAGTGCAGAGCTGCCAGCGCCAAGCACAGCTTCCCAGAGCAATGGAACTGCATCCAGGGAGGCGGGCTGGGGCCACTGTCCAGCCATGCCGCACATGGGCACAGGAACTCACTGCAGAACCCACACCACACTGGCACACCCCAAGCACAGCATCACTGGGGTGGGATGGATGATCCACGTGCCATGGGGACAAGCCAACTAAAGCATAGCAGAGCCATGACACCCCAGCACAACCACTGGCAGGCAGGTATAGCCACGCAGGGTTGACAACCACAGTGCACATCAGTGCCCCCCATGCGCACAGCACGCGTACACCATGCCCCAAGACACGCTCATGTGCAGTGACAGGCACTGCAGGAAACACCATGCACCCCCTGTGCCCGTCAACCCCATGCTGCAGAGAAGCAGGGCCAATGAACCACCCTGTGCACCAGCAGTGGGTGGCAGCAGATAACGAAGAGCAACAGAAAAGCGATGCTATGCTGGTGATACCTCCCCATGGACACACACACACACACACACACACACACACAGATACCATGGACCAGTAGCCCAGATGGCATGTACACCCCTGCAACGGGCCCAGAGCCAGTTGCCAAGCAGACTCCAACACAGCAGTTGAACAAAATAGAAATGTATATTTAAATAAAAACAGTGAACAACAAAAGTCGAACTATGTACAAGTTGGGGGATGGGTAAAAGGCAGAGGTGTTCAAGGAGAATAAAAACTTGGAGAGGGAAGAGCAGGGTGAAAGGGATGGAGTGAAGGTGAAATGAAAGGTGGGCTCACGGCCCAGCTGGCTCCTGCTCCTCCTCCTGCTGGCGTCCCTCCTGTGCCTGCGCCCACGTTCCCCCACAACAGTAGGCTTGCAGGACCTCCGGTTGTCCAACACCACCTGGGTCAGCAGCGAGGTCATGCGCCATGCGCGCGCAGCACACGAGGCCTAGGAAAATGGGAACACAGTCAATGGCTGAGACTGACCACAACCCTGAACACCACCCAGCCTGCAACCCATCTAACCCAATGCCTGCACATGCGATGGCATGCACCCACCACAGTGAACATGCACATAGCCATCACAAACAGGCGGCACCAGCCATGCGCACCACCGCCCACACACGCTCACATCAAGCACCGTGCAAACCTCACGCGCAATAAGCAGCGATGGCAGCAGCGTGGTGCGATGCCAGTACGGCTATGTGCCCAGTGCGTACTTACGGACCACCTGTGATGCATACACAGGCGTGTCAGATGCTGCACTGTGATGCAGGGTCACCTGTGTCACGCCAACATACATGGAGACATAGACGGTGTAGCCGGCAGATAAGGACCTATGGGACACCCAGGTCTGGCCATTTTGGCTTGGCATGATCACTCTCTTGTCCTATAAGTCATTCCCCTCACCTAACCTCCAGGGGTCCTCATGGAGAACGCCGCCATACACATCCCAAGGCCAAGCCCCACCACATCCTCTGGCAGGGGTGTTCCACTCGTCCACCACCCTCATGTGAAGAAACACTTTCTCATGTTCCTCTTAAACAAGCCCCCAACTGCATCCATGCCTTTAGTCCTGGAACATCCCTACGGCTTACAAATATTGTTTCCTGCACTCTGTTCCCCCTGCTTTACATGTACTTGTATGTCCCCATCATATCCCCACACCCTGCTCCCTCCAGGGGTACATGTTCAGTTCCATCAACCTGTCTGCATAGGACTTGTGTGATGCAATCCATGCACCATCCATGTAGCCACTCTGTGACACTCTCCACCCAGTCCTGTCCATCATGAGCATGTTCTCCGGAACTGTACACTGTACTCCAGTGGTGGGCACTCACTACTGTTAGTATAGTGGAACTATGACCTCCCTTTGGTTGTGTCCAGCATGGTTGGTGGTCCTGCCCCCAGCATGCAATAGCATCCATGACGTAAAGATACTCACACTCCTCCCAGCAGCTCGGTCTGCCGCTGCCACTGCTGCTGCTGCAGCTGCTGCTGCGCATGCTGCTGCTGTGGCCCGACAGCCCTGTGGCACTGGGGCCCTGGCATGGCCCACATCACCATTGTCCGGCGTCCTCACCCATCCGACCTGGGAAGACGCTATGGAGAGCAAACATCAGTGTGACTCAAGGCAGAGTGCCCCCTGCCCCACTGGCTGCCTGCCCACACAGCCATAAATCCCTCGCTCACTGCACACCGACACACCGAGGCACACACCACACACACCTACAGAATATGGTGAATGATGGTACACTCACGTGGCCCTAGGCACAGGTCCCACCTGGCATGAGAAAGCAGCCGCGTCAAATAGTTCTGGGTCCCTCGGCAGAATCACTGTACCAGTGCGCGGCACTGCTCAGCCAGACCGGCCCCAGCCAGTGACCCCACCAGGTCAGTGGCCAGTGCACCCACAATGGGTCTCCAGAGTCCGTGAGGCCTCACCATATAGTCCCTCATAGTGGGACTCCACTGAGAGCCCACCAGGTTGGCCACTTCAACTGGGCTCAGGACACCACCCTCCTCCTAGCCATGGCTAACACAGCAGGCAATATGGCACCCCTGCTGTGACCCCACGTGGAGTTGTTGCGCAGCAATAGACCAGCACAGGCTCAATCATGCTGTTCGCACAGGCGCCGTCACCATGGTAGCTGTAACCAGAACTAACACAATAGGGATACATGGCATGACCACAGCGCCGGGGTCAGAGGGCATCTCACAAGGTCCGCGGCAATAGCGCAGGCTCACACAGCACCATGGGATGCAGTGGCATCCTGCACAACGCTGCTAAGCATAGCACCAGTGCCACGTGGACTATCGCACAGAAGCGCCACAGCGCCATATAGTGCCACAGTGCTAGCAGCGCCACTGGCACAATGGTAGCCATGGCTGGAACCGCTTCGCGCTCCAGCAGGTCTGCAGCCGCGATGACGCATAGCGTAACCTGTCAGGGCATGCGCAATGCAGTGTAACACAGCCACAAACATGCGCGCCATAGAAAACAGCCGAATCCTTCCCTTATTACGCGAATGCGCGCAAATATGCATATCAGCCGACATATGCAAATCAGTCAATCAGCCATGCAAGGCGCGGTAGCGGCTAGCATGTCATTAAAGTTGCGCCACACCCCATTTGCATGTGTTGCGCTAGAAAAATGTGACACTGGGTTGTAGCAGCCAGATTTGGTTATTGCAGGTGAGAGGTGAGTTCCATGCTGTGTGATGCTCAGGACAATGCTCATGGGCAGGGTGCTGGAGGATGTCATAGGTTGAGGGGCTGCAGCATGATGAGGGGCACTGGAAGGGCAGAAGGCACCCTTTTCATCAGTATCTGCCATGCGAGAGAAAGGCTTCTACCCTAACCAGCCATGCCTCATGGGGAAATGCTGGACTGCACAGTGACAGGTGTCCACTTCCACCCACAGATCACCATGACTGACGAGAACCAGGCTGAGGCTGTGGACGGCGGGTGTAGGAGGAGGCCGAACTACACACAGCAGAGACTGAGGCCTCTCCAGGCCTACCTGGAGGATGAGCAGCTACTGAGTGGGCGGACGGGCACCTCAGCAGCGTGCAGCTGCATGGGAGGGTAGCTCTGGCCGTCAACCTGCACGGAAGCCACCACGCCCATGCAGGAATGCCGCAAAAGATGGAGACTGACTCGCAGGAGGCTGAGGAGAAGGTGGCAGCCTTCAGGGTGGCATGTGCTGCCACTGGTGGGGGACCACCGGTGGTGTTGCAGCTGACCCGACCCGAGGCACTAGTCGCTGACCATGCAGCCGAAGAGTGCCATTGTGGGTGTTCCAGGTGGAGAATTCCAGATGGTGGAAGCCCATCACTGCAGGTGACATGGTGATGTTGTGGGGGCTGTTGTTCACATGCACTCACATGTACTCTCTTTCTGTTTCAGATCCTGTTCATCTGCAGGAGACAGTGGTGGTGGGTGCTGACAGTGAGGCAGACCTGCTGGACCAGGAGGAGGGACCATCCACCGCCCAGCAGCCTGCAGGCACTGCAGCAGCAGGCCGGGCTGGCCCAACAACCCGCCCGGCAGTGATACGGGTGCAGGGGTGCACAGCCTGTGTCACAGCAGTCTGGCATGCAGGTGTGCCAGCATGCTGTGCCTATGGCAGTGGCACGACCGCACTATTGATGATAGCAGGCCTGCAATGGCCAGTGATAGGTGTGTGTCCCACGAGGGATGCCAGGCCATCACGTGCCCTGGCCTGTCCTGCTCCACACCTGTGTACCAGCATGCTGGCACAGTCACAGGCTGGGCCTGTCAGCACGGTGGGGCAGCATCGGTGGCTGAGCAGGTGTCTGGCACTGTTGACAGCAACAGGGTGGAACAGGTGGACCTGGGGGCTCCAGCAGTTGGAGGCGGCGGCAGCAGTTGCACACCAGGCCTGGGGACAGCGCCAAGCAGTGGCATTGTCCACCACCCTTAGATCCGCCTACGCCTGGTCCTGGCAAACAGCAGCCATCCTCAGGGTGCTGTGCACAGACCATCCACACCCCAAACGATGCCATTGGGTACAGTACCCTTTGAGCTGACGCACACCGCTGCTGCAGGAGTCGGTACAGCTGCGGGGTGGGTTCCAAGGTCCATGGGAGGCACTGACTGTGTCCGTGGAAGCTGCATAGCAGGGAGGTGTCCAGGACCAGGCGAGATGGTCCATATGCGGACGGATGTGACCGCTACCATCGACAGGCTGACCCAGGCAGTGGTTCTTCTGTGGCGACCGAATTGACCACACTGTCTGGTGACCCTGTACCGCACCCACAGTGTGCACTCACTCTCCCATTCCGGCGCCATGCGACACCAGGCCTGTCGACACGGTTTCTGCTGTGCATCCCCAGCACCCCTGGTGCAAGTTGTTCGGCATGGATGCAGACCCTGTGCCGGCAAGGTCGCCGGTCGCACACTGGGACCCCTGGTGGTGCACTAGCGCCACCCGACATGGCCCCTGCACAGCCTGCCAGTGCTACTAGGCCGCGTGGGCCGCCCATGCATCCGTGGTGGCGGTGGGACAGTGCTTCCTGACTGAGCTGTCTCCCAATGCAGGCCCTGTCTGGTGCTGCCCTGTGTGCAATGTGTCATGGTGGGCAGTGCACTGCTGGCGTCTCACGCTCAAAGCTGACCACGGACCACCTGCACACTCTCCCAACTGCTGTCCACAGGTGCGTGTGGATGATGATGCCTGCATTGCACTGTACACTGAGGTGCAAGGTTGCCCAGGTCCTGACACACGTCGTGGACAGTCCAGGTGGTGAGGGTGGTTGGTGGTGCTGTGTTGGCGTATCATTTCCAGTGCTGTGCTGCTGCCCTGTATGCTGCCTGGTGTGTGTGTGTGTGTGTGTGTGTGTGTGTGTGTCTGTGCAGGTGCTCACCCCTCTGATGGTGTGTTGGTATGCCTGGACCCTTCAACTCCCCTGACCTTCATGCACGGTGTGTTCCCCTGTGTGCCTGTGGTTTGCGCATGGACAGTGTTACATAGATACATAGACAGTGTCGGCAGATAAGGGCCTATGGCCCACCCAGTCTGCCCATTTAAGTTTGTAAGTTCAGTTTATGTTTTCCAGGAAGTCTGTTGCCCCTTACCCCTGACCTCCAGAATTCCTTTATGTCTATCCCATGCATTCTTAAATCCCGTGATTGTTTCAGCCCCCACCACTTCCTCTGGCAGGGTGTTGCCTACATGTCCCTTGACTTACCTGTGTAGTCGGAGTGCTCTTCTGCAATGGTGTCCCGGTGCAGCTGGGCCTGCTCGTGTCGACCGGGTCCCTCCATCCCAGGGGGCGCTCACCACACACATCACTGGCGCCACTGGCGTCCCCCCCATCGCTCCCCTCCTGGACCTGTACGGCTATCCCATGGTCTTTGGCCATGTTGTGCAGGATGCAACAGGCCAGGAATATCCACAGGCCTTCTGGGGGCAGTACTGTAGGCTCAGCCGGAGGTGTCCAGGCATCGAAGCGTGCCTTGAGTATCCCAAACACCCGCTCTATGATGTTCCGTGTTGCGTGTGCCTCATTGAAACCGTGCTGCGCGATGCATTAGGCGCCCGGTATGGTGTGAGCAGCCAGGGACGGGTAGGTAACTCACAGTCACCTGTGTGGAGATAGTGAGAGATCAGTGTCAGGTCAGGTCCATATTGCCCATATCCTTGTGTGCCACTACCATGGCACCTGTGTCATTCCCACCCTTGCACAGGGGTTTGCATTCCATACATGTGTACTCACCCACTAGATGACCTAGGGATGTTCCCACTCGAATCGATGGCACAGTGCAATTGGTGCCATGTAAAGGCATCATGTGCTCCGCCAGAGTGTGTGGTACAGACATTGATGATGCGCCCAGTGGCATCACACACACCACCTGGCAGTTGACACTCGGCCCTCTCGTTATGACGCTTGGCCGTCGGGGCCGGTGGCATGCGAACGGCCACATGGGTGCAGTCTATGGCCCCTAGCATGCCATGGCATATGTGCTACCCTGTGGAACTCCTGCATGTTTGCTGCACGCCCACTGCTGTGCTGGGAAATGGATGTACTCCGCGCGCCCATGAGGCAGCAGTGCGCTGAGGTGGGTGAGGATAAGCAGATGTGGCGACTGCGTAATGCCTGTGGTGTCACCTGTCGGCCTCTGGAAGGTGCCCGTGGTGAGCAGGCACATGAGGCTGTCACCTTGGTCTCACGGACAGAGCATGACTCCGTCATGAGGGTGCCTCATCACATCACTGCACAGCCTCACTGAGCCGCCTCAGTATTGCCCTGTTCAGGTGGTACCGGGCCACAATCTCGACATCTGTGTACAGCTCGAGCTGATGCGGCACGATACCGCCTGTTGGGGCGTACAGCTGGACGGGCCCCTCCGTGCCACATCCCCTGCAGCATGCTGTCTCACCCCTCATTACAGCTTCCATGTGGAAGCTGACACCGTCCATCTCCTGGCTCCTGCCCCCAGCTGCTGCTGTTCCTGTGTTACCCCACTGCCCCACTGTTGCTTCCACTCGTACCGGCACCCTCACTGGCTCTCTCTGTCCTCCAGGACCCACTGTCCTCTCTGCCCTTCCTGCTCCTGTCTCTCTCTCTCTCTCTGTCTCTCTGTCTTCTCTCCCCGGTTTGCGGCCTGCAGGATTCTTGTGCTGCTCCCTTGAGCCTTTTTATTTTGGCTCACATCCGGTACAGCGCATCCTCCGGCTGAGCCACTCTTGCGTTTGCGCAAGTGTTTGGATATCGCATTGCGCACTTTATGCATGGACCCGCCCCTTTCGGTTGCGCATGCCTTCATTTCCATTGCGCTGTGGCTCAGCGTGTTCTCGTGGCTCAACTGGACCCTTTCTGAATATCGCAGAATGGCGTATTTTTTGAGTTATGCACGCAAGAACCCTGTTATGCATATGCAACTTTTGAATATCTGGGCCCAGGTGTCTACTGCCGAGCTTCTAGCACTATCTTTCTAAGGCAGTCTTTAAATTAACTTTCTTCAAGCTTAGCCAATAACCCTACTTACTAGATCTTTTTACAAGTAATTTAATCTGCACAGCTATCAATCCCTTTCTGTCACCTGACTTTACACCTAGATTCCTGTTCAGATAACCATTCAGTTCAGTTAACTCAGACAAACACCCAATTGTTCTCTTTTGTTTAGTCTTGTCTGTTAGTTTGTTTCTTTTTTACCCTAAATGAAAGGTCCATGCACAAGAGTTCTACTTCTTTAGCCCCAGTAGAGAAGTCCAGTCGCTCAGCACTCCTTCCTCTTGGTGTCTTCTGCAAGTCTCTAGCAGAATCACTCTACAGTAGTATTTCAATTTAGCTTACTTCAATCTAAGCCACACCCCTACTTACTAGATATTTTTACAAGTAATTTAAACTGCACAGCTATCAAGCCCTTTCAGTCATCTGAGATGTACACATAGATAACTGTACAGATAGCCATTCAGTTCAGTTAACTCTGACAAACTAATTTTTTGGTTGTTTTGTTTGTGAGTTTGTTTTTTTACCGTAAATTAAATATCAAAGAAGAAGAGTTCTACTTCTTTAGTGCCAGTAGACAAAGTCCAGTCACTCAGCACTCCTTTCTACTGGTGTCTTCTGCCAAGCTTCTAGCAGAATCTTTCTAAGTTAGACTTTAAATTTAGCTTCCTTCTACCTAAGCCCCTTCCCCTACTTAGTAGATCTTTCTACAAGTAATTTAAACTGCTCCACTACCAAGCGCTTTCAGTCACCTGGGATGTACACATAGTTAGCTGTTCAGATAACCATTCAGTTCAGTTAACTCAGACAAACACACTCATTTTTTTGTTTGTTAGTTATCTTTTTTACCATAAATTAAAAGTCCAAGTAGTAAAGTTCTTCTACTTTAGTCCCAGTAGAGAAGTCCAATTATACAGCACTCCTTCCTCCTGGTGTCTGCTGCCAAGCTTCTAGCAGAATCTCTCTATGGCAATCTTTAAATTTAGCTTCCTTCTTGCTAATCCACTTCCCCAACTTACTATATCTTTCTACTAGTAATTTAAACTGCACAGCTAAAAAGCCCATTCAGTCACCTGAGATTTACACACAGATAACTGTTCAGTTAACCATTCAGTTCCATTTACTCAAACAAAGACAGTATTTTCTTTATGTTTTGTTTGTCAGTTTTTTTTACCCTTAAATTGAAGGTCCAAGTAGAAAAGTTCTAATTCTGTAGTCCCAGTGGAGAAGACCAGTCACACAGCACTCCTTCCTCCTGATGTCTTGTGCCAAACCTCAAGCAGAATCTCTCTATGGCAGTCTTTCTGTTTAGCTTCCTTCAAGCTAAG
Organism: Neoceratodus forsteri; assembly: GCA_016271365.2. Classification (NCBI taxonomy): domain Eukaryota; kingdom Metazoa; phylum Chordata; order Ceratodontiformes; family Ceratodontidae; genus Neoceratodus; species Neoceratodus forsteri. Next base: position 985,675,941 of record CM057449.1, read on the forward strand.
CCACCCCCCCTACTTACTAGATCTTTCTACAAGTAATTTAAACTGCACCGCTATCAAGACCTTTCAGTCACCAGAGATGTAAACATAGATAACTGTTCAAATAACCAATCAGTTCAGTTAACTCAAACGAACTAATTTTTGTTTTGTTTTGTTTGTGAGATAGTTTTTTTACCCTAAATTAAAGCTCAAAGTACAAATAGTCTACTTCTTTAGTCCCAGAAGAGAAATCCAGCCACACAGCATTCCTTCCTCCTGGTGTCTCCTGCCAAGCTTCTAGCAAAATATTTGTAAGGCAGTCTTTAAAGTAGTTTCATTCTAGCTAAGCCACTCCCCCTAATTACTAGATATTTCTACAAGTAATTTAAGCTACACAGCTGTCAAACCCTTTCAGTCACCTAAGACTTGCACCTAGATAACTGTTCAGATAACCATTCAGTTCAGTTAACTCAGACAAACACAACAATGTATTTTTGTTTTCTTTGTTACTTTGTTTTGTTTGATCCTAAATTAAAGGTTCAAGTAAAAGTGACCTTCTTCTTTAGTCCCAGTAGAGAAGTCCAGTCACACAGCACTCCTTCCTCCTGGTGTCTTCTGCCAAGCTTCTTGCAGAATCTTTCTAATGCAGTCTTTAAATTTAGCTTCCTTCTAGCTAAGCCACTACCCCTACTTACTAGAACTTTCTACAAGTAATTTAAATTGCACAGTTATCAAGCCCTTTCACTCACCTGAGATTTACACATAGATAACTGTTCAGACAACCATTCTGTTCAGTTAACTCAGACAAACACACTCATTTTTTTGTTAGATTGCTTTTTTACCCTAAATTAAAAGTCCAGTTACTAAAGTTCTACTACTTTAGTCAAAGTAGAGAAGTGCAGTCACACAGCACTCCTTCCTCCTGGTGTCTGCTGCCAAGCTTCTAGCAGAATCTTTCAAAGGAAGTCTTTAAATTTAGCTTCCTTCTAGCTGATCCACTCCCCCTACTTACTGTATCTTTCTACAACTAATTTAAACTGCACAGCTAAAAAGCCCTTTCAATCACCTGAGATTTACACACAGATGACTGTTCAGTTAAGCATTCAATTCCTTTAACTCAAACAAAGACAGTATTTTGTTTATGTTTTGTTTGTCAGCTTGTTTTTAACCCTAAATTGAAAGTCCAAGTACAAAAGTTCTAATTCTGTAGTCCCAGTAGACAAGTCCAGTCACACAGCTCTCCTTCATCCTGGTGTCTTCTGCCAAGCTTCTAGCAGAATCTTTCTAAGGCAGTCTTTAAATTTAGCTTCATTCTAGCTAAGCCACTCCCCCTACTTACTAGATCTTTTTAAAAGTAATTTAAACTGCACAGCTATCAAGCCCTTTCAGTCACCTAAGATTTACACCTAGATAACTGTTCAGATAACCATTCAGTTCAGTTAACTGAGACAAACCCACTAATTTTATTTTTGTTTGTTTGTTGGTTTGTTTGTTTTTTACTCTAAATGAAAGGTCCAGGTACAAGAGTTCTAATTCTCTAGTCCCAGTAGAGAAGTCCAGTCACACAGCACTCCTTCCTCCTGGTGTCTTTTGCCAAGCTTCTAGCATAATCTTTCTAAGGCAGTCTTTAAATGTAGCTTCCATCTAGCTAAGCCACTTCCCCTACTTACTATATCTTTCTTCAAGTAATTTAAAATTGCACAGTTATCAAGCCCTTTCAGTCACCTGAGATTTAGACCTAGATAACTGTTCATATAACCATTCAGTTCAGTTAACTCAGACAAATTCATTTTTTGTTTGTTTTGTTTGTGAGTTCTACTTCTTTACTACCAGTTGAAAAAGTTCAGTCGCACACGGCACTCCTTCCTCCTGGTGTCTTCTGCCAAGCTTGTATCAGAATCTTTCCAAGGCAGTCTTTAAATTTAGCTTCCCTCTTCCTAAGCCACACACCCTATACTTATTGGATATTTCTTCAAGAAATTTAAACTGCACATCTACCAAGCCCTTTCTGGCATCTGAGATTCGAGCCTAAATAACTGTTCAGAAAATCATTCAGTTCAGTTAACTCAGACAAACACAACAATGTATTTTTGTTTTCTTTGTTACTTTTGGTTTTTTTATCCTAAATTCAAAGTACAAGTACAAAAGTTCTACTACTTTAGTCCCAGTAGAGAAGTCCAGTCACACAGCACTAATTCCTCCTGGTGTCTGCTGCCAAGCTCCTAGCAGAATCTTTCTAAGGCAGTCTTTAAATTATCTTCCTTCTAGCTAATCCACTCCCCCTACTTACTATATCTTTCTGCAAGTAATTTAAACTGCACAGCTGAAAAGCCCTTTCAGTCACCTGAGATTTACACCCAGATAACTGTTCAGATAACCATTCAGTTCAGTTAACTCAAACACCCAATTGTTCTGTTTTGTTTTGTCTTGTCTGTTAGTTTGTTTCTTTTTTACCCTAAATGAAAGGTCCATGTACAAGAATTCTACTTCTTTAGTCCCAGTAGAGAAGTCCAGTAAAACAGCACTCCTTCCTCCTCGTGTCTTCAGCAAGTCTCTAGGAGAATCTCTCTACGGTAGTATTTCAATTTAGCTTACGTCAATCTAAGCCACACACCCTACTTACTAGATATTTTTGCAAGTAATTTAAACTGCACAGCTATCGCTCTTTCAGTCATCTGAGATGTACACATAGATAACTGTACAGATAGCCATTCAGTTCAGTTAACTCAGACAAACTAATTTTTTGATTGTTTTGTTTGTGAGTTTGTTTTTTTTAACCATAAATTAAAGGTCAAAGAACAAGAGCACTACTTTTTTAGTGCCAGTAGACAAAGTCCAGTTGCTCAGCACTCCTTTCTCCTGGTTTCTTCTGCCAAGCTTCTAGCAGAATCTTTCTAAGTCAGACTTTAAATTTAGCTTCCTTCTACCTAAGCCACTCCCCCTACTTAGTAGATCTTTCTACAAGTAATTTAAACTGCTCCACTATCAAGCGCTTTCAGTCACCTGGGATGTACACATAGATAACTGTTCAGATAACCATTCAGTTCAGTTAACTCAGACAAACTAATTTTTTGTTTGTTTTGTTTGTGAGTTTGTTTTTTTACCCTAAATTAAAGATCAAAGAACAAGAGTCTACTTCTTTAGTCCTAGTTGAAAAAGTCCAGTCGCACAGCACTCTTTCCTCCTGGTGTCTTCTGCCAAGCTTGTAGTAGAATCTTTCCAAGGCAGTCTTTAAATTTAGCTTCCTTCTACCTATGCCACACCCCCTCTTACTAGATATTTCTTCAAGTAATTTAAACTGCACATCTACCAAGCCCTTTCAGTCACCTGAGATTTACACCTAAATAACTCTTCAGAAAACCATTCAGTTCAGTTAACACAGACAAAGACAAAAATGTATTTTTTTTCTTTGTTACTTTGTTTTTTATATCCTTAATTAAAGGTCAAAGTAAAAGTGGTCTTCTTCTTTAGTCCCAGTAGAGAAGTCTAGTCACACAGCAATCCTTCCACATGGTGTCTACTGCCAAGCTCCTAGCAGAATCTTTCTAAGGCAGGCTTTAAATTTAGCTTCCTTCTAGCTAAGCACCACCCCTACTTACTAGAACTTTCTACAAGAAATTTAAATTGCACAGTTATCAAGCCCTTTCAGTCACTTGAGATTTACACCTAGATAACTTTTCATATAACCATTCAGTTCAGTTAACTCAGACAAACACACTCATTGTTTTGTTTGTTAGTTTGCTTTTTGACCCAAAATTAAAAGTACAAGTACAAAAGTTCTACTACTTTAGTCCCAGTAGAGAAGTCCAGTAACACAGCACTCCTTCCTCCTGGTGTCTGCTGTCAAGCTCCTGGCAGAATCTTTCTTAGGCAGTCTTTAAATTTAGCTTCCTTCTAGGTAATCCACTCCCCCTACTTACTATATCTTTCTGCATGTAATTAAAACTGCATGGCTAAAAAGCCCTTTCAGTCACCTGGATTTACTCACAGATAACTGTTCAGTTAACAATTCAGTTCCGTTAACTCAGACAAACACACGATTTTCTTTATGTTTTCTTTGTCAGTTTGTTTTTTTCCCCTAAATTAAAGGTGTAAGTGCAAAAGTTATAATTATGTAGTCCCAGTAGAGAAGTCCAGTCACACAGCTCTTCTTCCTCCTGGTGTCTTCTGCCATGCTTCTAGCAGTATATTTCTGAGGCAGTCTTTAAATTTAGCTTCCTTCTAGCTAAGCCTCTCCCCTACTTATTAGATCTTTCTACAAATAATTTAAATTGCACAGTTATCAAGCCCTTTTAGTCACCTGAGATTTACTCCTAGATAGCTGTTCAGATAACCATTCAGTGCAGTTAACTCATGCAATCATACTCATTTTTTTTGTTTGTTTGTTAGTTTGTTTTTTTCCCCTAAATTAAAGGTCCAAGTACATGAATTCTTCTTCTTTAGTGCAAGTAGAGAAGTCCAGTCACACAGCACTCCTTCCTCCTGGTGTCTTCTGTCTAGCTTCTAGCAGAATCTTTGTAAGGCAGTCATTAAATTTAGCTTCCTTCTAGCTAAGCCACTCCCCTACTTACTAGATCTTTTTACTAATAATTTAAACTGCACAACTATCAAGCCCTTTTAGTCATCTGAGATTTACACCTACATTACTGTTCAGATAACCATTCAGTTCAGTTAACTCAGACAAGCACACTAATTTTATTTTTGTTTTTTGTTTGTTTGTTTCTTTTTTTACTCTAAATGAGAGGTTCAAGTTCAAGAGTTCTACTTCTTTTGTCCCAGTACAGAAGTCCAGTCACACGGCACAACTTCCTCCTGGTGTCTTTTGCCAAGCTTCTAGCATAATTTTTCTAAGGCAGTCTTTAAATGTAGCTTCTTTCTAGCTAAGCCACTACCCCTACTTACGATATCTTTCTTCAAGTAATTTAAAATTACACAGTTTTCATGCCCATTCAGTCACCTGAGGTTTACACCTAGATAACTGTTGAGATTACCATTCAGCTCGGTTGACTCAGATAAACACACTCATTTTTTTGTTTGTTAGTTTGTTTTTTTACCCTAAATTTAAAGTCCAAGTACAAAAGTTATACTTCTTTAGTCCCAGTAGAGAAGTCCAGTCACACAGCACTCCTTCCCCCTGGTGTTTTCTGCAAGTCTCTAGGAGAATCTCTCTACGGTAGTCTTTCAATTTAGCTTACTTCAATCTAAGCCACACCCCCTACTTACTAGATATTTTTACAAGTAATTTGAACTGCACAGCTATCAAGCTCTTTCATTCATCTGAGATGTACACATAGATAACTGTACAGATAGCCATTTAGTTCAGTTAACTCAGACAAACTAATTTTTTGATTGTTTTGTTTGTGAGGTTTTTTTTTTTACCATAAATTAAAGGTCAAAGAACAAGAGTTCTACTTCTTTAGTGCCAGTAGACAAAGTCCAGTTGCTCAGCACTCCTTTCTCCTGGTGTCTTCTGCCAAGCTTCTAGCAGAATCTTTCTAAGTCAGACTTTAAATTTAGCTTCCTTCTACCTAAGCCACTCCCCCTACTTAGTAGATCTTTCTACAAGTAATTTAAACTGCTCCACTATCAAGCACTTTCAGTTACCTGGAATGTACACATAGATAACTTTTCAGATAACCATACAGTTCAGTTAACTCAGACAAACTAAGTTTTTGTTTGTTTTGTTTGTGAGTTTGTTTTTTACTCTAAATTAATGATCAAAGAACAAGAGTTCTACTTCTTTAGTCCCAATAGAGCTAGTCCAGTGGCACAGCACTCCTTTCTCCTGGTGTCTTCTGCCAAGCTTCTAGCAGAATCTTTCTAAGGCTTTCTTTAAATTTAGCTTCCTTCTACCTAAGCCACTCACTGTACTAACTAGATATTTCTACTGGTAATTTAAACTGCACACCTACCAAGCCCTTTCATTCACCTTAGATTTACACCTAGATAACTGTTCATATAACCATTAAGTTCAGTTAACTCAGACAAACACACAAATTTATTTTTGTTTTGTTTGCTAATTTGTTTTCTTTTACCCTAAATTAAAGCTCCAAGTACAATTAGTCTACTTCTTTAGTCCCAGTAGAGAAGTTCAGTCACACAGCACTCCTTCCTGTGGGTGTCTTCTGCCAAGCTACTAGCAAAATTTTTGTAAGCCAGTCTTTAAATTTTGTTTCCTTCAAGCTAAGCCATTCCCCCTACTTACTAGATCTTTTTACCTGTAATTTAAACTGCACAGCTATCAAGCACTTTCAGTGACCTGAGATTTACACCTAGATAACTGTTCATAGAAATACTCAGTTCTGTTAACTCAGAGAAACACACTAATTACTTTTTTGTTTATTTTCTTTGGCAATTTCTTTAACCCTAAATTAAAGATCCAGGTACAAGAGTTCTACTTCTTTAGTCCCAGTAGAGAAGTCCAGTCACACAGATTTCCTTCCTCCTGGTGTCTTCTGCCAAACTTCTAGCTGAATCTTTCTAAGACTGTCTTTAAATTAAGCTTCCTACTAGCTAAGCCACTTCCCCTACTTACTAGATCTTTCTACAAGTATTTTAAACTGCACAGCTATCAAGCCCTTTCAGTCACTTGAGATGTACACCTTGATAACTGTTCAGATAACCATTCAGTTCCATTATCTCAGATTGCACACCAATTGTTTTTTTTGTTTTGTTTGTTAGTTTTTTTATTCCCCTAAATTAAAGGTCCAAGTACAAGCCATCTACTTTTTTTAGTCCCAGTGGAGAAGTCCATTCACACCGCACTGATTCCTCCTTGTGTCATCTGCCAAGCATCTATCAGAAACTTTCTAAGGGAGTCTTTAAATTTAGCTTCCGTCTAGCTAAGCCACTCCCCCTAATTACTAGATATTTCTACAAGTAATATAAACTGTTCAGCAGTCAAGCCCTTTCAGTCACCTAAGATTTACACCTAGATAACTGTTCAGATAACCATTCAGTTCAGTTAACTCAGACAAACAAATTTATTTTTTTTTTGTTTTCAGAGTTAGTTTAATTTACTCTAAAGGTCAAAGAGCAAGAGTTCTACTTCTTTAGTCCCAGTTGAATAAGTCCAGTCACACAGCACTCGTTCCTCCTGTTGTCTTCTGCCAAGCTCCTAGCAGAATCTTTCAAAGGCAGTCTTTCAATGTAGCTTCCCTCGACCTAAGCCACACACCCTACTTACTAGATATTTCTTCAAGTAATTTAAACTGCACACCTACCAAGCCCTTTCAGTCACCTGATAATTACACCTAGATAACTGTTCAGACAACCATTCAGTTCTGTTAACTCAGACAAATGCAACAATGTATTTTACTTCTCTTTGTTACTTTGTTTTTTTTATCCTAAATTAAAGGTCCAAGTAAAAGTGGTCTTCTTCTTTAGTCCCAGAAGAGAAGTCCAGTCACAGCACTCCTTCCTCATGGTGTCTTCTGTCAAGCTTCTAGCAGAATCTTTCTAAAGCAGTCTTTAAATTTAGCTTTCTTCTAGCTAAGCCACTACCCCTACTTACTAGATCTTTCAAGTAATTTAAATTGCATAGTTATCAAGCCCTTTCAGTCACCTGAGATTTACACCTAGATAACTGTTCAGATAACCATTGAGTTCAGTTAACTCAGACAAACACACTCATTTTTTGGTTCGTTAGTTTGCTTTCTTGCCCTAAATTAAAAGTCCAAGTACAAAAGTTCTACTACTTAAGTCCCAGTAGAGAAGTCCAGTCACACCACACTCCTTCCTCTTGGTGTCTGCTGCCAAGCTCCTAGCAGAATCTTTCTAAAGCAGTCTTTAAATTTAGCTTCCTTCTAGCTAAACCTCTCTTCCTACTTACTATATCTTTCTACTAGTAATTAAAACTGCACAGCTAAAAACACCTTTCAGTCACCTGAGATTTACACACAGATAACTGTTCAGTTAATCATTCAGTTCCGGTAACTCAGACAAACACACTATTTTCTTTATGGTTTGTTTGTCAGTTTGTTTCTTTTCTCCTAAATTAAAGGTCCAAGTACAAAAGTTCTAATTCTGTAGTCCCAGTAGAGAAGTCCAGTCACACAGTACTGCTTCCTCCTGGTGTCTTCTGCCAAGCTTCTATCAGAAAATTTCTAAGGCAGCCTTTAAATTTAGCTTCCTTCTAGCTAAGCCACTGACCCTACTTACTGGATCTTTCTACAAGTAATTTAAATTGCACAGTTATCAAGCCCTTTTAGTCACCCGAGATTTACACCTAGATAACTGTTCAGATAACCATTCAGTTCAGTTAACTTAGACAAACACACTGATTTTTTTTTCTTAGTTTGTTTTTTCCCCCTAAATTAAAGGACCCAGCACATTAATTCTACTTCTTTAGTCCCAGTAGAGAAGTCCAGTCACACAGCACTCCTTCCTCCTGGTGTCTTCTGCCAAGCTTCTAGCAGAATCTTTGTAAGGCAGTCTTTAAATTTAGCTTCCTTCTAGCTAAGCCACTCCCCATACTTACTAGATCTTTTTACAAGTAATTTAAACTGCACAGCTATCAAGCCCTTTCAGTCACCTAAGATTTACACGTAGATAACTGTACAGATAACCGTTCAGTTCAGTTAACTCAAACAGACTAATTTTATTTTTGTTTTTTTGTTTGTTTGTTTTTTTTCCTCTAAATTAAATGTCCAGGTACAAGAGTTCTACTTCTTTAGTCCCAGTAGAGAAGTCCAGTCACACAGCACTCCTTCCTCCTTTTGTCTTCTGCCAAGCTTTTAGCAGAATCTTTCTAATGCAGTCTTTAAATTTTGCTTCCTTCTAGCAGAATCTTTCTAAGGCAGTCTTTAAATTTAGCTTCCTTCTACCTAAGCCACTCAATGTACTTACTAGATATTTCTATAGGTAATTTAAACTGTGCACCTACCAAGCCCTTTCTGTCACCTGAGATTTACACCTAGTTAACTCAGACAACCACACCAATTTATTTTTGCTTTGTTTGTTAGTTTGTTTTTTTACCCTAAGTTAAAGCTCCAATACAATTGGTCTACTTCTTTAGTCCCACTAAAGAAGTCCAGTCACGCAGCACTCCTTCCTCCTGGTGTCTTCTGCCAAGCTTCTAGCAAAATTTTTCTAAGGCAGTTTTTAAATTTAGTTTCCTTCTAGCTAAGCCACTCCCCCTACTTACCAGATCTTTCTACCAGTAATTTAAACTGCACAGCTTCAAGGCCTTTCAGTCACCTGAGATTTACTCCTAGATAACTGTTCAGATAATGATTCAGTTCAGTTAACTCAAACATACTAATTACTTTTTAGTTTGTTTTCTTTTTGGTAGTTTTTTTTTAACCTAAATTAATTGTCAAAGTGCAAGAGTTCTACTTCTTTAGTTCCAGTGGAGAAGTCCTTTCACACTGCAATCCTTCCTCCTGGTGTCTTTTGCCAAGCTTCTAGCAGACTCTTTCTATAGCAGTCTTGAAATGTTGTTTCCTTTTTGCTAAGCCACTCCACCTACTTAGTAGATCTTTCTACATGTAATTTAAGCTGAACAGCTTTCTAGCTCTTTCAGTCACCTGAGATTTGCACATAGATAACTGTTCAGATAACCATTCAGTTCAGTTAACTCAGACAAACACACTATTTTTTTGCTTTGTTTGTTAGTTTGTTTTTTACCCTAAATTAAAGATCCAAGTACAAGAGTTCTACTTCTTTAGTCCCAGTAGAGAAGTCCAGTCACACAGCATTCTTTCTTCCTGCTGTCTTCTGCCAAGCTTCTAGCAGAATCTTTCTAAGGCAGTCTTTAAATCTTGCTTCCTTCTAGCTAAGCCACTCCCCCTACTTACTAGATCTTTCTACAAGTAATTTAAACTGCCCAGCTATCATGCCCTTTCAGTCACCTGAGATTTATACCTGAATAACTGTTCAGATAACCATTCAGTTCAGTTAACTCAGACAAACACACTAATTGTTTTTTTTTGCTTTTTTGTTAGTTTGTTTTTTTACCCTAAATTAAATGTCCAAGTGCAAGAGTTCTACTACTTTAGTCCCAGTAGAGAAGTCCAGTCACACAGCACTCCTTCCTCCTGTTGTCTTCTGCCAAGCGTCTAGCAGAATCTTTCTAATGCAGTCTTTAAATTTTGCTTCCTTCTAGCTAAGCCACTCCCCCTACTTACTTGATCTTTCTACAAGCAATATAAACTGCACAGCTATCATGCCCTTTCAGTCACCTGAGATTTACACTAAGATAACTGTTCAGATAACCATTCAGTTCAGTTAACTCAGACAAACAGACAGATTTGTTTTTGTTTTGTTTGTTAGTTTGTTTTTTTTACCCTAAATTAAAGGTCTAAGTACCAGAGTTGAACTTCTTTAGTCCCAGTAGAGAAGTCCAGTCACACAGCACTCCTTCCTCCTTTTGTCTTCTGCCAAGCTTTTAGCAGAATCTTTCTAATGCAGTCTTTAAATTTTGCTTCCTTCTAGCTAAGCCACTACCCCTATTTTCTTGGTCTTTCTACAAGTAATATAAACTGCACAGCTATCAAGCCCTTTTCAGTCACCTGAGATTTACACCAAGATAACTGTTCAGATAACCATTCAGTTCACTGAGACAAACACTCTATTTTTTTTTGTTAGTTTTCTTTTTTACCCTAAATTACAGGTCCAAGTACAAGCGTTCTACTTCTTTAAGCCCAGTAGAGAATTCCGGTCACACAGCACTCCTTCCTCTTGGTGTCTTCTGCCAATCTTCTAGCAGAATCTTTCTAAGGCAGTCTTTAAATTTTGCTTCCTTATAGCTATGCCACTCCCTCTACTTACTTGATCTTTCTACAAGTAATTTAAACTGCACAGCTATCAAGCCCTTTCAGTCACCTAAGATTTACACCTAGATAACTGTTCAGATAACCGTTCAGTTCAGATAACTTAAACAGACTAATTTTATTTTTGTTTTTTTGTTTGTTTGTTTTACTCTAAATTAAAGGTTCAGGTGCAAGAGTTCTACTTCTTTAGTCCCACTAGAGAAGTCCAGTCACACAGCACTCCTTCATCCTGGTGTCTTTTGCCAAGCTTGTAGCAGAATTTTTCTAAGGCAGTCTTTAAATTTAGCTTCCTTCTAGCTAAGCCACTACCCCTACTTAATAGATCTTTCTTCAAGTAATTTAAATTGCACAGTTATCAAGCCCTTTCAGTCACCTGAGATTTACACCTAGATAACTGTTCAGATAACCATTCAGTTCCGTTGTCTCAGACAAACGCACTATTTTTTTATGTTTTGTTTGTCAGTTTGTTTGTTTTTTTCCCCAAATTAAAGGTCCAAGTACAAAAGTTCTGTAGTCCCAGTAGAGAAGTCCAGTCACACAGCACTTCTTATTTCAGGTGTCTACTGCCGAGCTTCCTGCAGAATCTTTCTAAGGCAGTCTTTAAATTAACTTCCTTCAAGCTAAGCCACTCCCCCTAATTACTGGATCTTTCTACAAGTAATTTAAACTGCACAGCTATAAAGCCCTTTCAGTCACCTGACATGTACACATAGATAACTGTGCAGATAACCATTCAGTTCAGTTAACTCAGGCAAACTAATTTTTTGTTTGTTTTGTTTGTGAGTTTGTTTTTTTACCCTAAATTATAGGTCAAAGAACAAGAGTTCTACTTCTTTAGTGCCAGTAGAAAAAGTCCAGTCACACTGCACTCCTTTCTCCCGGTGTCTTCTGGCAAGAGTTCTACTTCTTTAGTCCCGGTAGAGAAGTCCAGTCACACATCACTCCTTCCTTCTTTTGTCTTCTGCCAAGCTTTTAGCAGAATTTTTCTAATGCAGTCTTTAAATTTTGCTTCCTTCTAGCAGAATCTTTCTAAGGCAGTCATTAAATTTAGCTTCCTTCTACCTAAGCCACTCAACGTACTTACCAGATATTTCTACAGGTAATTTAAACTGCGCACCTACCAAGGCCTTTCAGTCACCTGAGATTTACACCTAGATAACTGTTCATATAACCATTCAGTTCAGTTAACTCAGACAACCACACCAATTTATTTTTGTTTTGTTTGTTAGTTTGTTTTTTTTACCCTAAGTTAAAGCTCCTTTACAATTAGTCTACTTCTTTAGTCCCACTAGAGAAGTCCAGTCACGCAGCACTCCTTCCTCCTGGTGTCTTCTGCCAAGCTTCTAGCAAAATTTTTCTAAGGCAGTCTTTAAATTTAGTTTCCTTCTAGCTAAGCCACTCCCCCTACTTACCAAATCTTTCTACCAGTAATTTAAACTGCACAGCTATCAAGGCCTTTCAGTCACCTGAGATTTACTCCTAGATAACTGTTCAGATAATCATTCAGTTCAGTTAACTCAGGCAAACACACTAATTATTTTTTTGTTTGTTTTCTTTGGTAGTTTTTTTTACCCTAAATTAATTATCAAAGTGCAAGAGTTCTACTTCTTTAGTTCCATTGGACAAGTCCTTTCACACTGCAATCCTTCCTCCTGGTGTCTTTTGCCAAGCTTCTAGCAGACTCTTTCTATGGCAGTCTTTAAATGTTGTTTCCTTCCTGCTAAGCCACTCCACCTACTTAGTAGATCTTTCTACATGTAATTTAAGCTGAACTGCTTTCAAGCTCTTTCAGTCACCTGAGATTTGCACATAGATAACTGTTGCGATAGCCATTCAGTTCAGTTAACTCAGACAGACTATTTTTTTGCTTTATTTGTTAGTTTGTTTTTTTTTTACCCTAAATTAAAGATCCAAGTACAAGAGTTCTACTTCTTTAGTCCCAGTAAAGAAGTCCAGTCACACAGCTCTCCTTCCTCCTGTTGTCTTCTGTCAAGCTTCTAGCAGAATCTTTCTAAGGCAGTCTTTAAATTTAGCTTCCTTCTAGCTTAGCCACTCCCCCTACTTACTAGATCTTTCTACAAGTAATTTAAACTGCCCAGCTATCAAGCTCTTTCAGTCACCTGAGATTTATACCTGAATAACTGTTCAGATAACCATTCAGTTCAGTTAACTCAGACAAACACACTAATTGTTTTTTTTTTTGCTTTGTTTGTTAGTTTGTTTTTTTTTTACCCTAAATTAAATGTCCAAGTTCAAGAGTTCTACTTCTTTAGTCCCAGTAGAGAAGTCCAGTCACACAGCACTCCTTCCTCCTGGTGTCTTCTGCCAAGCTTCTAGCAGAATCTTTCTAATGCAGTCTTTAAATTTTGCTTCCTTCTAGCTAAGCCACTCCCTCTACTTACTTGATCTTTCTACAAGTAATATAAACTGCACAGCTATCAAGCCCTTTCAGTCACCTGAGATTTACACTAAGATAACTGTTCAAATAACCATTCAGTTCGGTTAACTCAAACAGACAGATTTGTTTTTCTTTTGTTTGTTAGTTTGTTTTTTTTACCTTAAATTAAAGGTCTAAGTACCAGAGTTGTACTTCTTTAGTCCCAGTAGAGAAGTCCAGTCACAAAGCACTCCTTCCTCCTTTTGTCTTCTGCCAAGCTTTTAGCAGAATCTTTCTAATGCAGTCTTTAAATTTTGCTTCCTTCTAGCTAAGCCACTACCCTTATTTTCTTGGTCTTTCTACAAGTACTATAAACTGCACAGCTATCAAGCCCTTTCAGTCACCTGAGATTTACACCAAGATAACTGTTCAGATAACCATTCAGTTCACTCAGACAAACACTCTAATTTTTTTTGTTTTGTTAGTTTTCTTTTTTAACCTAAAATACAGGTCCAAGTACAAGCGTTCTACTTCTTTAAGCTCAGTAGAGAATTCCGGTCACACAGCACTCCTTCCTCTTGGTGTCTTCTGCCAAGCTTTTAGCAGAATCTTTCTAAGGCAGTCTTTAAATTTTCCTTCCTTCTAGCTAAGCCACTCCCTCTACTTACTTGATCTTTCTAGAAGTAATTTAAACTTTACAGCTATCAAGCCCTTTCAGTCACCTGAGATTTACACCCACATAACTGTTGAGATAACTATTCAGTTCAGTTAACTCAGACACACACACTAATTTTGTTTTTGTTTTGTTTGTTAGTTAGTTTTTTTAACCTAAATTAAAAGTCCAAGTACAAGAGTTCTACTTCTTTAGTCCCAATAGAGAAATCCAGTCACACAGCACTTCTTCCTCCTGGTGTCTTCTGCCAAGACAGGCACCTTCCTTTTCCAGCTTCTCTCATGTGGTTGTGTGTTCCTCTATTAGACCCTCTTTACTGCATATTGTGACAAGTCTTTTCCTGAGCCTAGAACTGTGAGTATAAACTGCTATTAATTTTTGGTCTTCTGCTCATACTGAGCCAAATGGAGTGCTGCACTTGTGATGCTCATCAACAACAATAACACACCAAGCTTATATAGCCATCTACAGTTTATTTGCAAGCACATTAAGAATATCACTGGCAAAACCCTATGCTCAAGTGCTTCAACCTACGCAAAGTCTTCAAAGCCCTGTGATGAAAAATCTTGTGTTGGTTGGAATGCCAGAGCATAGTGCTTAGCCTGTGATTTTCTTAACTTGCTTGTGCAAATAAACCATTTATGGTTATATGAGCTTGTTTTGTTATTTTTGTTGATGAGCTCCACAAGTGCAGTACTCCTTTTGTCTTCATTCAGCTTGCTGACCACCTTTATCTGTACCCCATCTCTTTTCCAGGATGCACCATGCTAATTTTCTGTGCCTTCTGCTCATGCTGCCTGGGTATTCTCTCTGGGAAATCAGGCTACAGAGGTGTGCAAACCTCTCAGTCACAGCTGTGGCAAATCTTAACCATGGCGGCCAGTTGTCATGAAAGACTCTAACTCCTCTTCATGGTGTTAGAGTGAGGATGAGTCTGCAGGAGTTCACTTGAGCTTCAGGATTTAGGACTACTCATTCTGCCCAAATTTCTACTTCTATTTTGACTGCTTTTTTGGTGATTTTGGGTATCATGGCAGTTTGTCAATGGCTGTTTCATTTAATTCTTCATGTAGTAATTTAAGCCCACACATTACAAAATAGTATTGTGGAAAATAACACTAACCCAGAATCAAATAGATATCACCTCATTCCTAATTTTGGCACTACTGTAAACCTACTGATCTACCACTGAGCTTTTGATCAACATAAATCTACACAACACCATGAAGATGATAATATCTATAGCACTGCCCAAGTGTACATTGTCTGTGGAAATATTGAGAGTAGTTCTTTTTTTATATAGCATTTTCCTATGTCTTTGTAACAAACCATTCTGAGCAGAAACTGTTGCTAAAAACATTTAGGAATTATATAGTACAGTAATATATTATTTATTTTTATTAACAGGAAACATGTTTTCAATCCTGATCCAGGGGTTTATTCCAGTAATATTTCTGCTTAGTCCAAAGGCAAATTTATTTTGTACATGTGAACATCTGTAGCCTAATATCAAAATTTAGTAGTGTGGGTTAAACAACATTATCCAGATTTCATTGCAATAAACCAGTCATGTCTTAAGCCTAAGATTGAGGACTCAGTTATTAGCCTCTGGAGTGAGAATGCAGCATGTGGATTCTTAGCAGTAAATGTTAGATTAGGTGATTTCAAGAATCTTATAGCTAGATATACTTATATCCATGCTCATAAATCAGAGGATGGTCTGCTTCATGTTATAAAATATTTATCTAAACTGAACAGAAGTCACTGTTAGACTGGCTCTTGGATTCCTCCAGACCTGATAGGGTAAATAAATCTGACATCTTTTCAGCTGTTGTGAATGGTCACAGCCCTGTTCTTTGTCAATAGTCTGAAAGGCCAAGAAACCAGATCCAGTTGTGGTAGGTCCTCCAGGCGTGGCAGGATCTTTTACACTCCAGAGCCCTTAAAGGCTCTTTCTTACTTCCCCTACTGTCATCATAGTAGGCTGGCCAATGCTTGGGCTGCCAGAAGCCTGTAGCCTGTTTGAACATAAATTAGCATGGCGCCTCTAGCTGAAGTAGTGATAGGGGGAATCAGGGATTCCCACAGACCTACACTTCCTAGGAAACAATGCTTTACTGGTTCAGTGATAAACTACAGACATAGCCATCAAGAGTGTCTGATTTAAGCACAGTAAGGTAAAACTTCAGCTTTCATGGTACCTTAATGATATTGCAGGGTACCAGGTCAAAATAGCACTTTAAAAAGAGCACTGCAAAAACTCGCTGTGCAAAGTGTGAAAGCATTTAGAGTGGCAGGGGTATTATAGCAGTAGGAAATTACCGCTACCTCTGTCACTGTGCATTGTTATTTGGATGTGATGAAGTTGCCATGTGTGTGGTGCCTGGTCAAGCTGCTCCCATGGTGGAGTGGCTAAGGTACCAGCACATGGCAGTATTCAAGACCTGGAACTATGGTTTGGTTCCCCCTGGTCTCCTGGTGTTGCTATTTTTTTAAAAGGTGTTTTTCCCCCTCCCAATTTTCTCCCCATCCATGAAGTCCACAACCCTCAGGAGTTGATTATTTTAAGTCCATGGGGTGTGGGACAGAGCCCCCAGCAAAAACCAAAATGGCCCATTACTTTCAATGATGTGCACTGTGTTTGGGATGGTCGCTGTAATTCATAACATTATTGCTGTGGACTGCAGTTTGCCTGCAGCATTGTTTGCCATTCAGTTATTGTATTTGACATTATGACCACATGCCATACTGCACTAAGGGGGAAGTGCCATACTGCAGTACCTTAGTCTGATAAACTGTTTGGTGGTAAAGTTGAAAATTATGATTACTGCTACTGTAAGTAAGGCATGACTAGTTCAGTTGATAGTTTGGAATGTTGTGCTTGTGCAGCATGAGGATGTCAAGAATGCACAGCTTGTGGCTGATGCACCTTTTCATATTCTCTGTTCACAGCATACTACCACCCCTGTTGGAGTACTAGAGGCACAGGAACCCTCTTGAGGTGGATTTAACCCCTAGAAGTCCTGCAGCATGGCAGTTCTTTAGCAAAAGCTACCTTAGGGAAGAAGTCAAAATGTAAACACAGAAGAACCATAAGAACCTTGATTCCACAAAGAAATAATTCCACAGGCTGAGTGACTGGAGAAGGAATGAGGGAAGTAGAGTCACCATCCAGATCCAACTCTTTCAGTGCATTAAACCGAACTACACCCAAGGAAACAAAGTATATGCCTATCTGCACTGAGCTACAGCAGAAATACACATGTGACACATAATTATGAGAAAGGATTGTGGGACTGTACCCCTAACACAACACTTTCATGTACAACATGTATAGGGGCACAGGTGGAGGCACTAGCAAGACCATAAGAAAGCTTCATGGAGGGATTGTGTTAATATTGGGATCTTCTAGATAATGTCAAGTCCTCCTCTGAAAAAAGAAAGGGTGTCTCCTCCTTGTCTGGTCCTGTTTCTAGCTTGGGATGAGGGTTTTGAGGATCCAATTCAATTTCAGATTCTTCCAACATGCTTTCCAACAAGATCTCACATCAAAGTCCATAGATGACCCAGTAGCTTGGTCAAAGGGGTAAAAGACACACAAAAGGGAAATTTAGAAACACCCTATGTGGTATAAGGGGAAAAAGTTAATTTTGAAGACCACAAGGAGTGTAGGAGCAGGAATGTTGGCAGTGGTGCAATGCAGTGCAGTGGCTGTAAGCAGCAGTCTTCAGGGAGACCTTTTGGAGACTGAGGTATTGCCTTAGCTGCATGCCCCTCTTTAGGATAAAGAAGGAGGTCACGCAACTCCAGGCTCAGTTGGCTAGGATTTGAGGTCCTCTTCCCCCACCAAGGGGCCACAAAGTCTACCACTGTTGTCTCAGAGGGTGCCAAGGTAGTGGAGGGATGTCTGGACTATGATGGGCTCCAGGAGGGTAGGGGTGATGGGCCAAAAGCACATTCCTCAGCTGGTGCTACTACACAACTCATTTGTTGCTCTAGCAGGATGGGAATTGCCAGGAGGAGTCACCTGTGTGAGGTTGTGAGGGGCCTCCATAGTGGAGGCCCCAATGTGGGAGGCAGAGGATCCTAGCAGAGGAGTAAGCAACTTCTGCTGGGGACTCAATCATTGGGGTAGTTTTTGGAGCAAAATGGGAGGGAAAGAGGGAGGTGAGGTGTCCAATTGGTGCATTGTCATGGAGGATGAGGAGTAGATTCTTGGGATTACTAGGGCAGTGGGGCAGGAGGGGGAGCTGGATATGATTGCCCATTTGTGGACTAATCACCTGGTAAGGGACACAGCAAGGGTGGTGCAGGGTAGGTTTAGTGAGCTGGGGAGGGTCCTGGAGCAGGTAGCTTGTATGGTATCTTTCACTGAGGTGCTACCTGTATACTGCTGTGGGAAGGCTGGGGAACTGAACACCAGGGCTTTCAATAAGTGGTTTGAAGGTGTGGTGCATAGATGAGAGTTCTGGTTACACCAGGGACTGGGGTCTTACATGGGGGAAAAGAGATCTGTACAAAAGAGATGGCCTCCATCCACCCAGTAGGGGAATGGCAGTCCTGGGTGGAAAGTTTAGATGCATCTTTGATAGGCATTTAAACTAGCCAATCAGGAGACGCTGAGAATTGAGGGAGGCTGAGATTGCCCCTTCCCCGAGAATGGAGCTTCAGAGAGGAGACACAGAGGGGAAACAAATTACCCATGGATAAAGGGACAAAGGGTTAAGGAGGTGGGAAGGATGAGTGGGTTTGGAAGTGGATCTAAAGCTCAGAGAAAGTTTAAAGAGGGTAAGCAGAGGGATAATGAAAGGGGAGGACAATGCTGGGCAAAAGGGAAAGGTGAAGGATGAAAACAAGAAGGGAGTGCAGAGTACAAGGAGAGAGGGACAAAAGTGTGCCAATGCAAAGAGCCTAGGAAATAAAATTCTTGACTTGAGGTGATCATTGCAGAGACAGACCTGGATCTGGTAGCCATAAAAGAGTTTTGATCCACTAAGAACCACAGCTTGGAAATGGCCATAGCAGGCTACACCATATTCTGGAAGGACAGGAAGAAAAAGTGTGTGTGTGTGTGGGGGGGGGGATTATATGTGAGGGAAGGTATAAAAGTTACAGAGATAGAGGAACACCAAGGGGATAAGGAAAGGCTGGAGGTTCTTTGGGTCAGCATAGAGATAGGGTCTGGGGCTTTATCTACATGATGGCAGTGTACAGTCCAATATCACAGGGGGAGAAGTTAGTCAATATTTTGGGGGAAGCCATTGGCAGAATGGCAAGCAAAGGGGTGTTACTGATTATGAGTGACTTTAATCTGCCAGATGTAAATTGGAGCACTCTGGCCACAGCAACAACAAGAAGCAGGGCCATCCTTGACTCCTTATAGGGGACATTTCTCAGGAAGCTGGTTATGGAATCCACCAGAGCCAGGACAGTGCTGGACCTGGTACTTAGGTAAAGGGACAGCACTATAAATGTCAAAGTGGGAAGTCCCCAGGGTACAAGTAATCACTGTACTGTATGTTTTGGCATATGGATTGGGGATGAGAAAAAACACACTAAAATAAGGATCCTGACTTCAGGTGTGCAGATTTAATAGAAATTGGACACTGTCTCTGCAAATACCTTGAAGGGGGGATGGTTATGAGGGGTGGAGATCCAAGGGGGAAAAATCAAGGAGGTAATAGGAAAAGAAAGAACTCTGAGCTCAAACTCCAAAAATTTGCCACTTTGCCATGTTTTAGCAAACTATAACTACAAACCTTATTAGTAAAATTGTGGCACCCCCCACACACAGAACAAGGTGTCTACACATGTTTTGCATCACACCTGATGCTTTTTCAAGATGTCATGCTTCACAAAACCAAGCCCTTATATAGTGTCATAATAAAGTCACATGATGTGAAAGATACCTGCCTTAAAGTGATCAAGTAAAATAAATATAAAGTGCATCAATATCCTAGTGATTACATTCTACTAACAAAATCTATACATATAAATATAGTTAATAAATTAAGCAATATTAAGCAGTATAAAACAGCTGAACCAACTACACAGAATCATTTGTTTGTGTAAATGTTGTTAGTGTTTTCAACACACAGGCCAGAGAAATTGAGAACATTTTTAAAAAGAACTGGCATTGCTTACAACTGGAGCCCTATCTTGAAAAAATAATTACTGAAACACCACACTTTACCTATCGCAGAGGCAAAAATCTTAAGGACCTCTTGGTATAGAGTTAGAGTGGAGTTGAAAGCCTGGATGAACATCACAATTTACCAACAGGAAATTTCAACTGTGGTAACTGTTTGGCCTGTAACTACATAAAGGTGGGAAAAAACATCTTATTACCATACAGTGAACAATACTTTTATTCACAGACTTTTATATCCTGTAGAACTGAGTGTGTTGTGTATATTGTGATATGTAACTGTGGTTCATTTTACATCAGAAAAATCACCAGGGAATTTAAAAATAGAATACTAGAACACCTTAGACATATCAGACTGATCTCTATTGAGACTGAGTTGGCAATGCACACAAAACTCTTTGGAACAAAGCATGTATTCCTTTTTTATGGCCTGAAAAAAGTGACTGTAAGTCAAAGAGGAGGACATTTGAATAATGAACTGATGTGCAGAGAGACTTTTTGGCAATTTAAATTACATGCAGGCCAATCTCCAGATTTAAAGGGACATTTCCAGTTGGCTCCTTATTTAAAGAGAAGGAAGAGACACTGAAATATATTTTTTCATTCCTTCACTTTTGTTTCTGTATAACAGGTTCCTAATGCGCCATACTTAAATGTGTTTTTTCCTCTTTTTTTCCTCATTTTTTGCTATTTATTATTCTTTGTATTTTATAGTGGTTGTGATAGTATGTGGTTGCATTCTGTATATAATGCAGTTATAATGAAGTCATTATTGTTCGCATATATAGTAGACTGTTGGACCTGCACCCATTCCATGGGTGCAAGCCTTTTTTGATTATACAAACAAATGATTCTGTATAGTCGGTTCAGCTGCTTTATACTTCTTAATATTGCTTAATTTAGTAACTAGATTTATATGTATAGGTTTGGTTAGTAGAAGATAATCTCTAGGATATTGGTGCACTTTATATTTATTTATACTTGATCACTTTAAAGCAGATATCTTTCATATCATGTGACTTTAATATGACTCTACTTAAGAACTTGGTTTTGTGAAGTATGATGTCTTGAAAAAGTGTCAAGTGCAATGCGTTGACACCTTGTTCTGTGAGGGGGTGCTACAATTTTACTAATAAAGTTTGTATTTATAGTTTGCTAAAACATGGCAAAGTAGGGCCATCCCACCGGTGCAGCAGTTGGATATCCACTTGTGACACCAGCGACCTGGGTTCGGGAACGGACTCGGGTCACCGGAGGGCTGGCCGTGGGGGAGAAGGATAAAGCATCCTATGGACTGCTCTCATTCTCCAGGGGGAGGGTGGGGAAGTGTCCAGCATGAGATGGACCCTGGCAGGGGCCGGGGACCATGCATCTACGGGCACTTATGTTAACTGGAGGTGGGGCGGATGCTGGACATCATTGCATGTCCCTGCCTCCTGGAGGAAAATAAAAAAATAGGAAGAGGAGATCCTCCATCTATGTGAAGCCCTCCCCGGGCTTCAATTCACCACTGCCACCACACTTCCAACTAGATGCTGGTTCTGCGGCACAAGAATTAGGGGAACCAGTGCTGTGGCCCTGCCCTCCATGAGGCAAGCCAGGGGTAACCAGGAGTAGGTGGCAATAGGCAGTTGGTGAAAGCCTTGGGGGCCATGACCAGGGCAGAAGAGCAATGGGTAGGATATCCCAGATAAACAAGGAAATAAAATAAATAAACAGACAAATAAATAAATAAATAAAACAAAACATGGCTAAGTGGCAATTTTTTTGAGTCTGAGCCAAGAGTTTCTTTCTTTTCTTGCATCTCGTACTTGTATTTTGGCTCCTCCTGGGTCAGTTCTGTGCTGTGTTTCCTGTTTTTACTTCAAGAAGGGAATAGCTAAGGAAACAACATGCTGTTTGAAGGAAGTAAGTAAGCAAGGGAATGAGGAGGAAGAGGCCACTATGGTTCTCAAAGGGGGTGGTTAAGGCAGTAAGGGAGAAGAAAACAACTTTTAAGAAGCACTATACAAGCTAGAAGACCCAGACAGAAGTAAACAGGTAGGTATATCTGGAAAAACCAAGAGAGATAGGAAGAAGGGTGAGGGAAGCTAAGGCACAAACAGAGGACATGCTCACCAAGTAGATCAAAAAATGGGATAAGACTTTCTTCAGGTGCATGAGTGAAAAGTGTAAAGCAAGGGGTGGGATAATGAGACTCAGGAGGGCAGGGGGACAGTATAGAAGATGAGCAAGAAAAAGCAAAAATTTTAAATGAGTACTTCTAGTCAGTCTTCATAGTAGGATGATGGACCAACATTTATCAGGAGGCACTGGGGGGGGGGGAGTGGTGAGTGCACACATGTCCATTTTCAGAGGAGAGAGCCTGAAGAAGATTGGAAGCCCTAAAGGAAAACAAGGTGATGGGACCTGATGGGGATTCACTCAAAGATTCTGAAACAACTGAGCAATTTGATTGCTGCCCCTCTAGGAACAAAATTCAGCACCTCAATGGAGATTTGGAAAATTGTAGAGAACTGGAGGAGGGCTGATGTGGTCCCTCTGCACTAGAGTGGCAGCAGGGAAGAGGCTAGCAATTACAGGCCAGTCAGTCTCACAATAGTGGTGGGGAAATTAATGAAAACCCTGCTGAAGGAGAGGCTGATGGAGTTCCTGGAGGCAAATGTGCTACAAGACCACCAATAGCATGGTTTCACAGGGGGGAATGTCATTTCAAGCAAATCTCATAGACTTCTTTGACTGGGTGACTAAGGAGGAGGATCAGGGGCAGGATGTGGATATGGCCTATCTGGACTTCAGTAAGGCTTTTGACATCATGCTGCACAGGAAGCTAATATAGAAACTAAGCATCAACTAAGGAGCCTTGGAGTTGGGGAGAAGGTGATAAGCTGGGTATTAAACTGGTTGAAGGACACAAAGCAGAGGTTGGTGGTAAATGGCACACTCAGGGGATAGGAGCATTACCAGTAGGGTGCCACTGGGATCAGTACTGGGACAGGTCCTCTTCAATGTCTTCATGAGTGACATTGCTCAGGAACTGATGGAGGAAGGTGTGTCTCTGCAGATGATACAAAATCTACAACAGGGTGAACACCCAGGAAGGAGTGGAGAGAATGCAAATGGGTGGAGAAAATGCAAAGAGATCTGGGGAAATTAGAGGACTGGTCTAGAATGTGACAACTGGGTTTTAATGCCAAAAGATGCAAAGTCATGCATCTTGGGCAGGGAAACCCAGGAGCTCTGTATAATATGGGGGAGGAACTTACAGTCACCAAGCAAGAAAAAGGACTTGGGATAATCATATCTGATTATCTCAAGGTGGCAGGGCTGTATGACAGGGCAGTAGGCAAGGCTAATGGGCCATTTGGGGCATAGTGAGGGTGGTTTCTAGCAGGAGAGGGGAGGTAATGTTGGCACTGTATCACTCACTAGTGAGATCCCAGCTAGAACTGTATCCAGTTCTAGAGGCTGCATCTCCACAAGGACATTGACATGGTGGAAGTGGTCCAGAGGAGGGCTACCAAAATGGTGCAGGGGTTGCATGAAAAATGATATGAGGAGAGGCTGTGGGAACTCAACTTGTATTTCCTGGAGGGGAGGAGCATGAGAGGGGACATGATTAGGACCTATTTGTGTCTCACAAAGGATAACAAGGTGCAGGTGGGGAGTCTCATTCAGAGGAGGAAGAATACCAGAACATGGAAGCATGCAATGAAGCTGGGGGGAGTTTAAGAGGACTGTGAGGAAATACTTCTTCAGAAAAAGGGTGGTGGATGCCTGGAAGAGTCTGCAAGTAGAGGTTGTGGGGGACATTACAGTGGGGAGCTTCAAGCGTGCATGGGGTAGGCACATGGGCATCATAGGTAAAGGAATGGGAGGCAGGTGGTACACTATCAACCAAATAGGGTCCAGGGTGTAGAAATAAGTACATACATAGATACATAGACAGTGTCGGCAGATAAGGGCCTATGGCCCACCCAGTCTTCCCATTTAAGTTTGTAAGTTCAGTTTATGTTTTCCAGGAAGTCTGTTGCCCTTTACCCCTGACCTCCCGAATTCCTTTATGTCTATCCCATGTATTCTTAAATCCCGTGATTGTTTCAGCCCCCACCACTTCCTCTGGCAGGGTGTTCCACTTGTCCACCACTCCGCTCTGTGAAGAAATTCTTCCTCACGCTTCTCTGAATCATCCTCCTCCAACTTCATCCCATGCCCTCTAGTCCTGGAACATCTTTTTTCGCTAAAAATAGTGCATTCCTGCACCCTGTTCCTCCCTGTAAGAAACTTGTATGTCTCTATCATATCCCCTCTCCTCCTCCTCCTCCAGGGAGTACATGTTCAGTGCCTTCAACCTGTCCTCATAGGACTTGTGATGCAATCCATGCACCATCTTGTTGCCCTCCTCTGAACCTTCTGTACCCTGTCTATGTCCTTACGTAGGTAAGGTCTCCAGAACTGCACAGTGTACTCCAGGTGCAGCCTCACTAGTGTCTTGTATAGTGGAATTATGACTCTCCTTTTCCTGCTGGTGATGCCCCTGCCTATGCATCCCAGCATCCTATTTGCTTTACCTGCTGCCTTGTCACACTGTTTCCTGCCTTGAGGTCATCAGAGATGATAACTCCAAGATCCCTTTCCTGCTTGGTGCATGCTATATCCTCACCCCCCAACTGATATATTGTGCCAGGGTTTTTGTGCCCCATATGCATTATCTTGCACTTCCTTGCATTGAATTTCAACTGCCAAACCCCTGACCATTCTTCAAGTTTCTGCAGGTCCCTACTCATTCTGTCTACACCCTCTGGTGTGTCTACTCTGTTACAGAAACAGAAGTTACAGAAGTAGGGAAAACATAGGGCAGACTAGATTGGTTTATCAGTCCTTTTTTGCCTTACAGTTCTATGTTTCTATCTATATCAGCTACTGATTAAGTGGGTACATGAGATTTATCATCAGGGTTCAGATTGACTCAGTTAATGCACAGAATTGTCTCATCAGGAGCAATCTGTTTGGACCTGGAACAGGTGCTTGGAGATAACAAAGTGCTGCATGCTTCTAACTGTGTAAAACTTCCATTGTAGCAGTGGTCTAAAGGCGTGGATATGCTTATGAATTGGTAGTTTCTTCTGAGGCCTTTGATTAGCACTTTCTCCAAGTTCCAAGAGTTTGACTTGACTTCGACTCTGATGGCTGTACAGGGGTCACTTGCCCACTGATTAAAAGGTGGCTACAATTAGAGAAAATGATTTATAAAATTAACAAAAAAACCTAAGATTTAAGGATGTATAAGAGACAAGAGTACTAGTAGAGAAAAGATACATCAGTTAATGAGTGACTGTGTCTACCTGCAGGCAGAAAAAACTGAAGAAAAATGAACTGACAGCAAAGGGATTTCAAACAAAGACTAGAGAAATTAAGTGAACAAGAGAAAAGGAGAGATCAAATGCTGCTGTCACCAGCTGCATATCTGCAGGGCAGGGCTTAAAGAATATAGAAGCCCCACAGAAAATACAGGTAGCAAATTATAGAAGCAGATTAGAGAAAGACTGAGAGACAGAGAGAGAGAGAGAGAGAGACAGACAGATTGACGAAGATAACAGTCAATGAGTGTGCATTGTGCTGGTTGGCAGCATGCCTGTAACTTCCTGCAGGTTGCAAAAGAAAATACAGCAGATTAGAGAGAGTGAGATAAAAAAAGAGATCAGACGGTGGTGTGCAGAAATGTTGCGAAGTTTTAATTTGTTTTTGTAGTTCCAGTGATGTCACCAATTTTACCTCCATGGAGCAATCTGCAAAATATTACCATTATCTTGTAAATTTGACAATGCAACTTCACCAGTGACCATTGTGGTAACTTCCCCATTAAGACAGTTAGGCAAATTATGAAAACTTCTCTGGTAACTTCGCCACTGAAACAGTTGGGCAAATTTGATTCAAAAAGAGGTGACTGCCTGGTGGAAAACAAGTGTTTGCAGTCACATGAAAAAAATACTCCTGCAGGTCACATGCTATTGTTATATTTACTGACTCATCCTTAGCTTTACTTTGCAGTCTGGGCTAGTGAGTGGAAGGGGACACATCTGCTCCTTTGAATCTTAAACCTAGGCCAAAAAAAGTTTTCACCTTTCTTTTGCGTGCTGTATATCTTGTTTTTATTTTACAGCTTGTGAGTCTTTGTTTAGTTGTTCTTTATCTGTTTTTTTCTTTATATTGAGCACTTTTATTTGTGATATTTTTCATCTTCTTTAGTATATTTTTTTTAACCTTTTTACTCTTGTTTTTTTGTTTGTGTTTAAAATGAGTGTGACTGAGAGTAGGGAGTGCGGACAGCAGAGGGGAGACATGCTTTTAGTCTCAAGAGGACTTGGCAAATAGCACTGGCAGTAGCAGAAGACAGCAGTAGCACCCAACCCCCACCCACAATGCAGCATCCCCAGCAACAAGATGAGGCAAGGGCACCACCACCAACAACATCTAATCCAGCCCTGACAGATATTATACTGGCACCATCAGAACCACCAGCCCCTGTACAACATCAGGAGGAGGAAGACACTTTTGGTGTGGGAAATAGGGAAGTCACCTGGGGACAGGTGGGCAGCATATACACCTTAAAGGAGTCATTGTAAAGTGTAGGAGGAGCATGTGCAAAAGAAAGTTGGTGAGAGGGGTGTAGGTGGTGCCACCCCTACTGCTGCTTCAATGCCAGAAAACATGGTACACAGGTGCAAGAGAGGGAGTTTGAGGGGACTGGGACAGGGACTTGCCATCAGACTCAGGTGCTACAGCAGGGAGCACTTGAGAGACTGGCCTCAAACCCTACTCCTACATCCACCTGTGTGGAAATGGAACAGCTCTGAAGGGAGGTAGAGGAGCTCTCCTGTCAAGTTGTGGGGCTGAAGGAGCTGCTGGAGATGGTGCTGAGCCATCAGCAAACTATCCTAGAGTGTTTGGCAGAACCGAGAAGTGGCAATGAACTCTCTGTCCCCAAGCCATAGCCCAACTTCACCCTAGATATTTTCATTTACCTTTGTGTTTTACCCTTAGTTAAACCCTAAAAATGAAAAAAAAGAGTTTAAAAAAATGTTAAAAGAAAAAAAATGGTTCCTCTATCCTTCTTTCTTTCTGTTTGTATTTATTTATGTAATGGCTGTGCTCTTAAACCCTAAAAATAAGAAAATAAAATGTTAAAGAAATTGTTCATCTTTATTTCTCTCTGCCTGTCTGTATTTCTTGATTTCTGCTACTGCTTTGTTCTATCTATTGAAATTCTTCTGTTATCATCCATTCAAAAGAAAACATCTGTTTTCAACTCTATTGTTGTCTTTCTTGTGCAACTGCACTGTTCTTACACCATCACTAAAATGTTTCTTAACTACTGCTGCAACATGGTACTGCGCTGTGTCACTGCCCCAACACTGTTCTTTATGCACATGATGACTGCCACCATGTCATAACTCCATCCACATGTACACAGATGACACAGTCATCTTCACCTCTGGCCAGTCCCCTGATGATGTGGCAGCCAGACTCCAGCATGACTTCAATAACATTCAGCACTGATTTAGCTCCCATCAATGCTCCCTTAAGGCCAAGAACACAGTCTCAATGACCTTTGGCACTAGGCAGAGGCTCTCTAGGTTCCCCTTCCTGCCCTTCTTCCACACCCTCAATGGGACAGTCCTTGAGGACACTTCATCCTTTAGATACCTTGGGGTGTGGCTTGACCAACACCTCAACTTCTCTGGTCATATGGACGCCATCCTGAAAAAGTTGTGCCCCAAGCTATCTGCTTTATTCAGGAACCATAGCTGCCTTCTGATACAGGCTCGGTGTGAACTTGTCAAGGAGATAATAATACCTATCACTGACTACTGTGACGTAGTCTACAGTGCTGCTCCAATGTCTTGTCTCTCCAGATTGGACACCCTTTTTAATTCCTTTGTTGTTTCACTCTTGACTACCCCCTCTCACCCATCACGGAGATCTCTACCATTCTCTGGCTTTCTCCTCACTAGAAAACTGATGACACCCCCACTGTGCCAAATTTATGTCTAAATTCTGGTTTGGCACACTACCCCCCCACCTTACTTCCTTTCTTTCCAGCCTCACCCTTCCTACCCACTCCCTCAGATCTTTTGACTTCCAATTAATGGTGGTCCCCTGCCGATTGACTGTGGCTGGTCAGCTGGCTTTCTCTCATTGCTTCCCCAAATTATGGAATGTTCTTCCTCCTCAGATTCAGCATTCATCCTCCCCTCACTCCATTTCTTCTATACTGAACAATTTCCTCTTGGTAAATTGTACTTGTGACTAATTCCTGCCGCTCCCTTTTCATCCCAGTTACTCATTCCCTCCTCTACTAACCACAATGCCGCTCCTTACCCTCTCCTACTACCCCCCTCCCTCATCTCCTTTAACGATAGCCACTGCAATCTGTCCTATGATCTCAGTTATCCATCGGATTAGCATGTACTTCAGTACTTAGGTCCTATTAATTTCTCCATGAATTATTGCACAACTACTGGTTGCAAATATGCACATGCACTTATTATGTATTGTGTTCTGGATCCTTAAGCTATGTGGTTAATGTTTTGCTATCTCCATATAATTGTTCTGTTGTGATTGAATGTATTTTTTACCATCTATCCTCCCCCTCAGGACACACCATGAGATAAGCAACTTTGTTGTTCAGTGTGCCCTTCTTGGTGAAACATTTCAATAAATAAATAAATTAAAAAATGCATTTTGTGTTAGCTGTGCATAAATCACTGAGCATGTACTATATACAGTACACACTAATTTAGAGCTCAGTTGGCATCTGGCTGTGGTGGTGAGTGGTGGGCTGTGCCAGTCCCCACCTCAGTTACAGGACTGGGGAGTGGGGTGGTAGGGCACTGTGGGGTGGGGGGTCCACTAGACCACCAGGTATGTTGGTATGTCACTTAATTGGTGATCGGGGCTGGAGATGTCCACTACACCACCAGGGATAATTTAGTTCTTATACCAGGAGATTGGGGCTTGTGGCGGGGGGCACTAGACCTCTGGGGACAATTTACTAATTATTACAGGAGATCAGGGTTTGGGAGACCACTAGACTACTAGGGATTTTCTTAAATATTAATGGGAGATTGGAGCTGGGGTGTGGTACTGCGTCACAATGTTGCAATGTGTTCAACTCACCCAAAGGGTGAATTGCTAAGTACCCTTAGACCAGCCCTGGTTGATCTATGGGCACTTAAAAATTTGCCCTCTGGGTGAGTTTTCAGAATCTGGATTGAGGCACTTTGGTAGCCTGTATCTGCCACAAGCCCCTAGCACCTTGCTGTAGCTCATTTTGTGGTACACAGGTGGCGCAAGCTCTGATGATGACCGCGTGTCGATATGGAAGCACGTGAAGTGTGGTTTTCTGCTTTTGCTTCTTGGTTTCAAGAGGCAGCCATTCGTTTGGTACTTTTAATAGTTCATGAAGGATGTTTAACTTTAAAGTTTTTACCATGGATTAGCACTTTAGCAACCAACACTTTACAGCACCTTACAGTTGTTCTTCATGGGTAAGCACTTTCTACTTCTTGTTGCTGCTTTGTTTCTGTGCAATAAAACCAGCTTTACTAGTTGATACTACTGACTGCATTGATCTGGTTTCTTCCTAGTAATTGTGCTGACCAAAATCAACACACCGTGTTGAGTTGTGTTTCTTGTACTGCTCTAATTCTCCTAGGTATGTGCACCCGGTATTAATTGTTTTTGTGAGAACCCCAACTTGTGTTTTCTCAGTGGTGCAAGCCCCGTTTCAAGCAGGCAGCCTGCTGGTGGTGCAGGCTGCTTTTGTGAATCACTCCTGGATCATCTTTTGGGGGCAAGGGGCACTTTGTACCTTTCATTATGGTGCAAGCTCCTTACCCTGTGCCGGGTGCTTTGAAAATCGAGCCCAGGGAGATTTGTAACTTGTACCATAGGAGCAAGCTAAACAGTATTTCCTGGAGTCAAGACACTTTTTGTATCAGTGTGGAGGTGGTGGCTCATGCTGTCTGTAGCTATGTAGAACCCAAGCAGAACAGAGGAGGAGGAGGAGGAAGCAGTGCTGTGTCTGGCTGGCTGGTACATGCATTGTCTCCAGGCATCACATTCGGATGGTGGAGGCAGGTAATTGATTAGGCATAAGGAAACATAGAAACATAGATACTGATAGCAGAGAAGGACCGCTTGGCCAAACAAGTCTGCCCATTTTTCCTATTTATTGGAACCAAATGGGCAGACTAGGTGGGCCAAGTGGTCCTTATCTGCCATCAAAGTCAAAGTCTATGTAACCACACAGATCCCACTTAATCTCTGGCTTTATTCCTCTCCTTTTTTCTACCTCTGAGGTTTCCTTAAGCCCATCCCATGTATTCTTGAAGTCCATTACCATTTTTACCCTGACCACCTCTGCTGGGAGGCTGTTCCAGGCATCCATCACTCTTTCTGTGAAGAAGTACTTCCTTATGTCTCTTCTGAGTCTCCCCTCTCCAGCTTCATAGCTTGTCCCCATGTTCTTCAGCATCTTTTTTCTGAAAAATGCATCCCTCTTGAGCTTCATTTATACCCGTGAGGTATTTGAATGCTTCTATTATATTCCTTCTCTCCCTCCTTTCCCCCAGGGTGTACATACTAAGGTCCTTCAGTCTTTTCTCATAGGACTTGTGATGCAGGCCCTGCACCATTGTAGTTGCCCTCCTCTGGACTGCATCTGGCCTGTCTATGTCCTTCTGGAGATGTGGTCTCCAGAACTGGACACAGCACTCTAGGTGAGGTCTCATCAGTGATCTATACAGCGTTAACACTACCACTCTTTTTCTGCTGGTGATAGCTGTTCCTATGCACCCCAGCATCCCAGTAACTCTCCCCACTGCCTTGTCATACTTTCTGGCCATCTTTAGGCCATCAGATATAATTACTTCCAGGTCCCTTTCCTGTTTGGTGGTGGTTAATATTGCCCCTTCCCATTTTGTACTCTGCCCCTGGGTTTATGTGCTCCAAGTGCATTATTTTGCACTTATTTGCACTGAAACCTAGCTGTCACACCCTTGACCACTCCTCTAACGTTCCTAGATCACTATTCATTTTTTCACCCCCCCAGGAGTGTCTACCCTATTACAGATTTTAGTGTTATCTGCAAAGAGGCATACCTTCCTATCCAGCACCTCTGTAATGTTGCTAATAAAGAGATTAAAGAGGGTCGGTCCCAGCACTGATCCCTGTGGCACCTTGCTTACACCCACCCTTCCTCAGAGTGAATTCTGTTTGCCACCACCCTCTATCTCCTGTCCCCCAACCTATTTCACACCCAGTTTATCACCTTAGGACCCACTCCTAGGCTTCCCAGGTTGTTTACGAGTCTCCATTGTGGGACAATATCAAATGCCTTACTGAAATCTAGGTAGGCCACATCCACTGCCCCACTGTGATACAATTTCCTGGTCACCCAGTCAAAGAAATCTATCAGATTTCCTTGTATGAATCAACAGCACAACAACTGGAGCTGGGGAACAGTAAAATGACTGAAAATAACAGAACTGTTAATCTTTAAGTAAAGTATTATATTGATGATGAGAAAGGAGGGGAAACATCTTTTTTAAGCTTCAGCCTTGTTGGGGAAGCAGCCCTCATGGTCTTCCAGACTGGAATCATCACCAGATGGAAATTCTCTCATGATTACTGCTTCATCCACCTCAATGGTAGATGACAACTTGCTAATGCTGACAGCACCTTGCTCTTCATCACTACCACCACCTTCTTGTTGTAAGAACATAGACATGATTGGCTTGTGCAGAATGTGCCCCTCATTCATTTTAATAAATGTTAGCTTGCCAACATTTTTTGGTGACAGACTGGTGCATCTGTCCTGCACAAAGGCCCCAGCTGAACTGAATACATTCTCCACACTGAAACTTGAGGGTGGGCAGCTGAGGTAGTTCATTGCAACTGAAGTCAGTGCTGACCACTCAGTGACCTTGCTGCTCCAATATACAAAGGGCTAGTTGGCAATGGTATGGTACCTCGTGCACCCCAAATGTGTCTCTACCATGCATTGTACTGCCCACAGTCCTGCTGCCTCATCAGCCTTCTCCTCCTTTTCTTCCATGTCTTCAACTCTCACCTGATCTAACACATCCCAAATGGGATTTGCCATTTTCTCTTTTAACTTGCATGTTTTTTCAGCCCATTTTCCATGTGAGGTAATGGTAGCAACACCCTGTCTCTGTGAAGCTTCATGTTGTGCCTTAGATAAATGTGTCTCTAGCATCTATGCCCCATGTACTGATCTTATTAGAAGATTGATCAACCTTTGGACCTGCTGATGCCCACCTTCAATGTTTTATGCCAGTCCACATTTATAGCGTCGGTCCAGCATGGTGGCAATCCCAAAATATTCAGACTACAGAATGACGGAAATATGTGTATTGCAGTCTAAGATGTGGAGCATGTGTTCCATTAAGGCACCACTTACACTATCACCACCTGCCTCCAGCACTTACTGCACATTCACCAGTGTCTGCCTCAGCACACATAGTAGTGAATGGATTGACTGATACAGGCAGTGTCCCCACTCACTGCCTGTTCTGCATGTTTGAATGGCCAGAGAATCATGATCAGGATGTCCATTTGGCACCACTGCTCTGTTGTCAGAGACATGGACACTCCAGCACTGTCATGGTCTGTATACAGTATAGCAGCATATATTCAGATATGACTTTATACTGTTCATACAACTGCTCAATCATGTATAGTGTCAAGTTCCATCTGGTGACAACATCCAGTTTCATACGGTGCTGAGGTAGTTTATTTTGTATCTGAAGCTGACGGAGCTGGTCACAGGCCTTTCCAGAAAGGACAAAGTGGACTCAGATGTGATAGGCCACAGTCAACAAGGCCTTGATATCAGGATGAGTTAAAAACTTCTGCACAACAAGATTAAGAAAGTATGCCAGGCATGGCATCCTGAGAAACCTCCCCATTACTGATGCATTTCACAACATTCGAACCATTATCACTTACAGTGAAGTCTGCTTTCAGTGAATGGGGGTGAAGCAAGTCATCAATCTCAGTAAGGGGCACTTCAAGCATTTTCTCAGTTGTGTGTGATCTAGGTATACTCTTCATTTTCAGTGTGGCATGCTGTCGAATACCCAGAGTGTTGCTACCATGACAGTTGGGCTTACTGCAATTTTTCCCATGCCCAGAGTCAAATTCTACCCCTGATACCTGTGCCCAATGAGCTATAATGCACAAGTAGGAGCTACTACCTGTTTGGCCACTGGTCCATATATCCATGCTTAGATGTGTGTATGGTGATGTTGAATGCTTCAGGGCATGGTATGCCATCTGTGACACTGCCCCATAGACTTCAGAAAAGGTACATTTAGAAAAGTATGTTCCTGATGGAATCTGCCATTTGTGACAGGCAAGGGCCATCAACCTCTGAAGTCCAACATTATCAAAAAAAAAAGAATGGCAACAGAGCAATTGGCAGCATTGCAGCAGTTGATGCATTTAGCTAGTGTGCAGTAGCTTGATTGGGAGTGAATTTGGAGTGACGCTTAAACATGCTATGCAGTGTAGGCTAGACCTTTCTTGGGTTTGGGCTACATAACAGCTGGACTCATCATGGTGGCATTGTTGGTGGGGTCTTCTGGAGATTTTTATGTGATGCTGCTCAAATGACACCAGTGATTTTTGAGGCTTTCTACATTGGCATTAGTGTGCTTTTCTGACTCTGGGTGGGACCACTCAACCCACTACTGCTGCTATGCCCACTACGAGGTAGACCCACAGAATCCTCCTCCTCTCTGTAGTCTTCCTCACTCACACCTCCATCCACCTGGTCTGCTTCCTTGTCACTTTGCCTTGCCTAATGTAGATGATGAGGAACAGGGACCCCCTGCACTGGCTTCCTTCTGGTGTTGATGCCAGTGTAACAGGTGCCTATTCTTCAGGTGTGTGTGTTGCCCTCCATTGCCCAGGTAGCTGCCTTTCCCCCACTAACTCATTCTTGACATAGCTGACAGATAGCAACTGGGTCAAGTATATAGAAATCCCAAAGTAGGAATTTCGTAACCCTTGATTTATCATGGAGGTTAGAGTAGGACAGCTGAGGGGAAGGGGTGGAAATCTGTTTTTTGTGTTGCTTTCATAATGTCAATAATAGAAGAGGGGGACTTTGCTAGTTGGATCACAACAAACAACATCCCCTGCATCATCTGCAGCACCACCCATATGCCTTTTCTCTTCAGGTTCCCATAGGGGCTCCAACAAATCATCATCAGCATTGCTACTGCTGTCCTACTCCTCCTCCTCCACAGGACAGTCCTCATATCATCACTCTCTCTAGACTCTCTGGCCCTCTCATCATCAGGAGTCTGAGTATCACAAACATTTTCCAGGTCTCCCGCCTCAGCCTCCACACTAGCAGGCTCAGCACCAGCAGCAACAGGAACACCAACAACCTTCTCCTTGACCACTGTTCATTCTTTACTGCTGCTTCTCTTGTCACCTCCCACATTCCCCACCAGCATGGCTGCCACAGATTTGGCAGATAACAATTTTGCTACACTAATGCCACCACTGCCAACTACTTCTCCACTACTACCAGCCCCAGAGCCCACAGAACACACTGCTGCAGATGCATTTTTTAACTGCAATACTATTTCCCCACAGATTTTGCACACTTCTTTGCTGCCTCCCCAGCACCTCTCCCTTTAGTAGAGCATCCCTTCCCGGTCATTCTTACTACTACTAAACACAACCAAAAAAGTAATTTCTGTTTTTTTTTTGTTTTGTTTTTTAAACAACAGAACAGGGGATTAAAATGACAGGGATAATGGGTAATTTACTATTAGATATAATAAAAAGTGACAGAACACCCATCACTTTAGGAAAAATAAAAGTAAACAAGCATTTGTCAATGCCGAATGTTTGTTTGCTAGCATTGGCATTGATAGTGTAGGAGTTACAGAGCTGCATAATAGGAATGGCAGTGAAGTATTGAACTGAAGCCAACCCCTCCACCACCCTGCAGATACTGACAGGCATTGGGGTGTGCCTTTGGGTCATCAGGCATAACGGCCTTGCCATTTCACCACACCCTACCCTGCAGACACCTACAAGTGTCACGGTGTGCCTTGGGGTCTTTGGCCCTTATGTGCACCCCATTCCATCAGGAAATATGATGAGATGGGTGCTGTATATGAGAATGGGGTAAACTTTGGTGCTGAAGAGTCCAAGGCACACCTCGATGCCTCTCACTGTCTGCAGGGTGTGGAATGGTATGAGGATTACAGGCGACAATCCCAAGTCACACCCCTGATGCCTGTCAGTCTCTACAGGGTGGGGCATTATGGCCGTAAACCCTAATGCCTCAGGCGTTCATTGGTATGTTCACTCCAAATTTTCAGCATGATTTTTCTGTGACTCCCACCTCATGAACAGTGGCATTATCAGTTCATTAGCCGAAAGATGATTTTGCACAGAGTACACCATTTGGCACCACAGGTATGAAAACACTTTTCAAACAGGATGTGAAAAATGACAGCTGTACTGTTTACGGGGAGGTGGAAAAAATGGCAATGTTGAAAATCTGCAGTGAAAA
Source organism: Neoceratodus forsteri (assembly GCA_016271365.2). Lineage (NCBI taxonomy): Eukaryota > Metazoa > Chordata > Ceratodontiformes > Ceratodontidae > Neoceratodus > Neoceratodus forsteri. The sequence goes on from CM057449.1 coordinate 985,711,512, forward strand.
TATTAAAAAAACTGGTGAAGTCATGAGTGTGTGTAGAAAATGGGCCAAGCACACCCATAATGCAATTAGCATTGGCATTGATGGTGTAGGAGTTACAGAGCTGCATAATAGGAATGGCAGAGAAGTATTCATGAGGTATTCATGAGGTGGGAGTCACAGAAAAATGCCTGAAAATAGGCATCCTTGTGCCTAGTGCACTTACCCAGTTACCAAAAGCAAAAAAAAGCAAATAGTCTGGGGATGTTTTGCAGCAGATTGTCAACACAGGCATTTTGTAACCTCTGCTCATGAACAGTGTCACTGTGATTTTCTTAATCTGTCCTGAACAGTGATTTCTCACAGTGACCACGCATTTCTGCGCTGGAAGAGAGAAAACACATTTCGGCCATGGTGTGAAAAATGACAGCTGTACTGTTCATAAGAAAATGTGGAAAAATGCCAGTGGTGAAAATCTGGACTGAAAATAAAAGAAATCCATGAACTTACGAGGGTGCATGGAAACTGCGTAATGGTCACTCGAAACAGTCATTTTATGGACTTTTTTCACAAAATTTTTAACATAGCCATTGTAACACCTCTGCTCATGAACAGTTTCACTGTGATTTTCTTAATCTGTCCTGAACATTGATTTCACACACCGACTGCACCAACGTGCATTACATGTGCGGAAACAAGTTTTGGTTCGAGATGTGAAAAATGACAGCTGTACTGCTCATAAGGAGGTGTGGTAAAATGACAATGTTGAAAATCAGCAGTGAAAATTCACAAACGTACGAGAGTGCATTGGAACAGCGCAACGCATGGTCATAAAACAGTCATTTTGGGGAATTTTTCAACCAAATCTTTAACATAGCCATTTTAACACTTCTGCTCATGACTAGTGTCACTGTGATTTTCTTAATCTATCCTGAACATTGATTTCACACAACAACTGCACCATTGTGCACTACATGCGCAGAAACACATTTTGGGCAAAATGTAAAAAATGACAGCTATACTGCTTATGAGGAGGTGTGGTAAAATGGCAATGTTGAAAATCTGGAGTGAAAATATTGAAAATTCACGAACTTACTAGTGTGCATAGGAACAGTGCAATGCATGTTTGTAACACAGTCATTTTATGGAGTATTGTCAGCAAATTTTCAACATAGGCATTTTAGGACCTCTGCTCATGAGCAGTGCCACTGTCAGTTTCTCAATCTGTGCAGTACACTGATTTCCCACACTGACCGCGCTATTTTGCACTGCAAGTCCGAAAACACATTTCATCTGGGGCATGAAAAATAACAGCTGTACTGCTCAGAAGGAGGTCTGAAAAAATGCCAATGTTGAAAATCTGGGGTGAAAATACTGCGAATTCGCAAAGTTACAAGCATGTGTAGCAACTGCGTAATGCACACTTATAAAACAGTCATTTTGGGGATTTTTCCCACCAAATTTGCAACATAGGCTTTTTGAGTGCCCACCTCATGAACATTAGGCACTGTCATTTTGTTAATCAGTCCTGAAAGGTGATTCCATGCAGTGACTACAAAAATCACCTTTCAGGGCTGATTAACACCATGACAGTGATAGAATTCATGAGGAGGCATCCCAAAAACCCCATGTTGAAATTTTTTTGACAAAATTCCCAAAAATGCCTGAGATATGCAGCAAAGTTGAAAAAACCCTATTTATTCCATTATACAGCTTACCGGCATTTCCTCAGTTCGTGGTCAGCTTTGAAGAGTGCAGACATGTTCCTGGTCCACCAAAGATCACCACACCAGACTCCAGAGGTAAGTATGGGGTGAGGGGGATGTGGGGAAGCAGGGTGCATAGTGGGTGGGTGCAGGTTGTGGAAGGGGGGCCAGGGAGATTGCCGGGGGACTGTTTCCTTTGTTACGGGTAAAAAAAAGACATTGCGGGACAGTTTTTTATTTACAGGGCAATGTGGCATGCTGGTGTGGGCTCCCAGCATGCCAACTGAGTCTTTTTGGGGGGGGCTGCTGTAGCCGATGAGGAATTGGGCACCCCTGTCAGCACACAACAACTGGGGGTTAATTATGCCAACAGGGATTGGGCACCCTGTTGGCAGACAAGAAAAGTGGAGGGCCTTACATACTGACAATGGGGAGTGGGCTTGCCCATTGGCAACATACATCTGGGCCACTGCAGTTGACAGGGATTGGGGACCCAGCAGCAAAAACATGTGCCGGGGAAAGCATATGCTGCCAAGGGGATTGGGCACCCCTCAGCAGGGGAGGAGGTTAATATTGTTTGTGAACAGGTGGCAAACTGCTGCCATGTTCACAAACAATATCAGTGTGTGAACATCCTGACCTGCAATGACTGGTCACTCCCTCATTGCAGTGAATGGCTGATGCTGCAATGACAAGGTGGCCCCTGAATGCAGTGGCTATTTTTTCACAAGTTGGTGGCAACGTTCCAAACTTGTGTTACCGGCTGTGTCCCCCATTATTGGTGGACATCACACATGCCCCAAAATGCTGTGCAGGTATTGGCCTCAACAGTGCCACTCCTCCAGAACCTACTTCGGCACCAAGCTGCCACAATATGTTTCTTGTGCTGTGTGCAAGCAAACATAAAAATGGCAATGTTGAATATCTGCAGTGAAAATATTAAAAAAAAGGTGAAGTCATGAGCATGCATAGAAACTGTGCAATGCAAACCCGTAATGTAATTAGTTTAGGGATTTTTTACAGCAGATTGTCAACACAGGCATTTTGGGACAGCCACTCATGAACAGTGTCACTGCGATTTTCTTAATCTGTCCCAAACAGTGCTTTCTCACAGTGACAATGCATTTCTGCACTGGAAGTGCGAAAACACATTTTGCCCATGGTGCAAAAAATAACAGCTCTACTGTTTATAAGGAAGTGTGGAAAAATGCCAGTGGTGAAAATTTGGACTGAAAATATTAAATATTAAATATTACAAATTCATGAACTCACCAGGGTGCGTGGAAACTGCGCAATGTTCACTTGTAACATAGTCATTTTATGGACTTTTTTCACCAAATTTTTAACATAGCCATTTTAAGACCTCTGCTCATGAACAGTGTCACTGTGATTTTCTTAATCTGTCCCAAACATTGATTTTGCACACAGACTGTGCAATTGTGTGCTACATGCGTGGAAACACATTTTGGGTGACATGTGAAAAATGACAGCTGTACTGTTCATAAGGAGGTGTGGTAAAATGGCAATGTTGAAAATCTGGAGTGAAAATATTATAAATATGCAACCTTACGAGCATGCATAGGAACTGCGCAACACACGCTCATAAATCAGTCATTTTTTGGGAATTTTTTCACCAAAATTTCAACATAGGGTTTTTGGGGGCCTACCTCATGAACTGTGACACTGTCAGTTTGTAAATCAGTTCTGAAAGATGGTTCCACATAGTGACCATGAAATCACCTTTCAGAGCCGATTAATGCCATTCCAGTGCCAGAATTCATGAGGAGGGGTACCAAACCCCCCATGTTGAAAATTTGGTGCCACAATTCCCAAAAATGCCTGAGATATGCATCAAAGTTGAAAAAAACCCTATTTATTCCATTATACAGCTTACCAGCATTTCTTCAGCTCATGGTCGGCTTTGAAGAATGCAGACGTGTTCCCGGTCCACCGAAGATCATCATGCCAGCCTCTGGAGGTAAGTACGGGGCAAGGTGGGGTTGTGGGGAGGTGGATACACAGAGGGTGGGCACGGGTTGGGGCAAGACAATCAATGACAGACTGTTTTTTTTCTTTTCAGGTGTTTGTTTTCTTTTTAGGAAGATGATGCAGGACTTGTGCCATGCTGGGGTGGGCTCCCAGTGTGGCAGCTGAAAGATTTTTTGGGGGGTCAGTGGAGTCGACAGGGGATTGGGCACCCCCATTGGCCATACAGATGTGTGCCATGATGGGGTTGGCTCCCAGTGTGGCAACTGGAAGTCTGTTTCTTTTGGGGGGGTTAATTGAGAAGATGGGGGATTGGGCACCCTGTCACCATTCTCACTTATGCCATGCTGGGGTGGGCTCCCAGTGTGGCACCTAGAACTCTGGGGGGAGCACAGAGCCAATGGGGGATTGGGCACCCCCATCAGCCATACTGTGTTCGGCGGGCGGGGGGAGCGCTATTCAGAGACACTCAGAGGGTTGGGGAATATTTATTACAATATTGATCAGGTGTGCCAACAGATGAAAACTGTGTCTACTTTTTCAGTCTCTTTAGGGTTCTGTTTTCCTGCTTTTGTCAATACCACTCCTATCCTGAACTCTGACTCAATATTCCAAGGATGGCAGTTAGATGTTTTTTGGAAACATTCCAAGGATGTCATTTTAGTCACTTGCCTCCTCCCGCAAAGATAGTCCTAGGAAAAGTTCACTTCAAACTGAATTTATGTTCTAGGAAGAGAACACATAGATGTATACAAGCAGGATTGTCTGCAATATGCTAATCAACACTATCGTATCGCTGCTCACTGAAGCAGTCTCTCCCTTTCAACTGTACACCACTGCATTTTAAACTGCTGTCATAGACAGCTGCAGCATTCATTGGTGAACTGTGTCCGTGCCTGCAAACACACTGACTGAATTGGAAGACAGGGTGCCACACCTACAAAAACTCAGAAGATGGCACTATGTTTGTTGCACATGCGTACAAGCAAACATAAAAATTGCTAAAACTGAACTGCTACAGAAAGACAATGACAAAATATTTACAATAAACACACCAAACTAAACCACAGAGATAAAAATGAGAGAGTAGTCACTGCAGATCAAAAATGATGAACAACAAAGACTGAGAAAAACCAAATATAACTGAAATCTCCGGCTTACACAAAAAGGCTCTGTATCTTTCTGGCCTGCCTTGCTTTACAGTGTACACCTACCCTCCCCCACCCACTTCTTCAAAGACTGAGAAAACAGAAACCACTTTTTTAAAGTAAGTAATCACTGAAAAAATAAACTCCAAAAAACACAAATCTAGCAGTTTAAGGCCCACTAGAAGCATTAGTCAGCAATTTGGATTGAAAAAACTTGTTTTTATATGTATTTTCAAAGTTGTTTTCCTCAGACAAGCACACACAGACTTCTCCCCTTATGTTTCTTCAGAACGCTGCAGTGAAGACAGCCTCCTTGTGCAAGGATCTACAAGGCTGGTTCAACAAAAATATGTTGATCTGATGTTACAGTGACGGCTACATGTCGACCGCAGTTGTGATTGGCATTGTGCCATTGGAAGAAAAAAGTGTTTTTAAGTAAAGTGCTTTGCCCCCTGCACCCCCTTATTTTACTATAATCAACTTCAGGTTGGAGCTGATTCAGGGAGAACTATACTCGGAACTTATATTCAGATATTTAGATGGATAGAAGGCATATGCCCATAATATCCGTCTCCCCTGTCCTAGGTTAATTATCCCTGTTCTTGTTAAGAAGATGGATGTCCAACCTATTTTTAAAAGTTTGGAAGATTGTGTAGAGGGTGCAAGACCATGGGAAGCCATGCCGCGGTCCCGAGCAGACTTTACAGTGATCTGTCGATGTTGTCACTGTCTACGACACTGCTGTAAAGTTGTCACTGCAGCATCAGAATACGCTTGTGCAATACAGCTAATTTCAGCAATATGTGACCTCAAATGCCATAGTATATTGCAAACTTCACCTCTGCATTAAACTTTGCTGGCAAAGTTACCAACTTCGCACATTGCAAGGTTTGACTCTGTGAGAAACCCCACCAGCAGAGTTACCAAATTAGCATTTTGTGGAGTTATCAGTTTTCTGTGAATTTGGACCTTGCACAGCATATTAACTCCACAAAATGAGGTGTATTGGTGAATTAATCTGCAGAGTGAAGTTTTCCAACTTCACACATCACTGGTGGTGTGCTGGCTGCCTGTATCTGCCTGAATGCCTCGTAGTTGTCTCCTACTAGTGATTGCCTTGCTTGTTTGTCTCCCTTCCACATTAACAATTTAACTTTTTTTTATACAAATTATGATTTCAAGTATTACCATTGCCTTTCTTGGTGGAAAATTACAGTGTTTGCCCCATTTTATGTATTTTTTCCACCTTTATGAAAATATAAATAATCAGAACTACTCAGAACTAATTAGAACCCCTGTGTTCCAGTTCTTATTTAATAAGGGTCAGCATTTCAGCAAGTTCTGCAGCCTTAGTTTATATTGGATGCCTACCATCTGCCAAAAACAAAAAGCAATTAAGGTATATACTAATCATTGTGGGTTCCACTGTATGCCAAGGCAGCAGCAAAAACTTTACAGTGATGTCGTCAACATTGACAACATTAACGGGTCACTGTAAAGTCTGCTCAGGACCCTGACATGGTTTCTCAGGGTCTTGTACCCCCTCCCCAAATCAGCTCCCACTTGGAGTTGGTTATAATTAAATATGGGGTGTGCAGGGGGCAGAACTCTGCCCCCCCGCAAAAAGCAGTTTATTCTTCCAAAGGCACAATGCCAACCATAATTGCAGTTGACATGCAGCAGTTGCTGTAATTGTAGATTCAGTTGCCACAGATTCTGTGCTCCATTTGTAGCAGACACCAGCCCAGCTAATTAACAGCACAGCTCAACAGTTGAAGCACTAATTTTGGAAGCCAAAGGCAAGTGTATGGGAACTTGGAATCCATTTCAACATCTCAAGTCCATTCTGTCAGAACTTTTAAAAAACTGGGATTGTTTTTTGTCTGAGTGGCATGGCAACCATAACCTGGAAAGGAGCAGCAACATGAAGGCAAGTAGGGTGATGCTGAAGGTGCTTCCTATGCTAGTTCATTAATGCCAAAGGCCAGGACAGTATGAAATGTGGATCACTGTTAATGGAAAAGGACTCTCAGCTTGTGATAGCAATGGGTAAAACAGATCTCATTCCCTCTCTTGGTTGGTTACATCACTGGAAGCTGTGAAAGAACATCATCTTCAAGAAGGCCTATGGTGGAAATCAAAACACTAACACAGCAGGGGCCGAGCAGTAGACTGGAGATATGCAGCCTGGTATTTTAGAGGGCAGACCCTCCAGGATACATGGAACTGTGATGAGACCAGTTTTTTTATCTGATGCATTGAGTAGGGGACCATAGTATTCAAGGCCAAGACCCCTCTCAGACACAAGAAAGCAAAGGTGAGACGTTCTGGACTCTGCTGTGTAAGTACATCTGAGACAGAGAAGCTTGATCTCATGATTGTTGGTAAGTTTACCCAACCCAGAAGCATCAAGGTCACAAAGATCACCTAAGTCTATACTCCTCTGAATCTAGTAGGTATATTAGTTCCCAAACATGAAAGTTGCTTACATTGGTTTTCTAACTGCCGCTTGCTTGAAGTCTCCAGGGAAAAATCAAGTACAGATAAGCGGTCCTTAGCTACTCTGCACCTTTTAACTGGAAATCACTCCCAGCTGAACTGCAAAACTGCTCTTCCCTCAGGGGATTCAAATAAGGACTAAAATATCTACTACTAGAAAGATGTCACTACTCCTGCTATCGTTTAATGATGGTCTTCACTTCCTGTCTTCCTACCATAATGTCCGTAAAGATGTTCTGTTGCTACTCCTTGTATTTTTATTTTTACCCCATATCTTGCTGTGCCTTAAATCCTTATGGTGCTGTGTGACTTAATAAGATCTTTGTTTTCTACACTATACTGTATGTGCTTTGTATGTTTGATGGTTGTAGATTACAACTATGGGTGTGCTTAAATACCATGCAATGTATAGTATTTATGGCCCTTGTCTGATTATTATCTGTATATTGTGCCTGTATCTAATATCATTATTGTATCTGTCAGTTGTCTGAACATTCTGTTTGTAACTAATTCTGGGATGCCCCTGTGAAACGGACCTGTATATTCTGCCTGTAATTAATGCCTTCACTGTATCTGTCCATTGTATAAATACATTGTTTGCAGTTTACTCTGGGACACCCCTCAAAAGGGACCTCTGGTTCTAGTGAGCTCAACCGGTTACCAAAATTCAATAACTATATAAATAAATAAAATAAGCAAACTGCTTGACTTGGATGATTGTTCAATGTGCCTCTGCAACTGGTTTTGTGCTTGTGTAATGTAGATAAACTTTGGCTGTTTGCCTCTCTATCCATGGGATATACCACCCTGTAGGGTTACAAAGGCCAGGAACCCCAGGGAGGGTTCCACCCCTTGAGGTGCCACAGGAGTGATTCCCTTGGCTAAAGGTACCTTATGAAGAAGTCCACAGGAGAGAGAGGCATGCTGCTGGAGGAGAAGGGGTGGATGGAGGGGCAAGGAGAAATGCTTATGTGTGGAGTGAGGAAAGCAGTCCTTAAATAGGCCAAAAGAGGATGTGGCCAATTGCACCACCCCCTTGAACTACAGGCTATAGCCTTCCAATTCAATGTGCGTATACAACTGGTTTCATGCTTGTGTAACATAAATAAACTTTGGCAGTTCGCCTCTCTATCTGTGGGATATACCACCCTCAAGGGGTATGAAGGCAAGGAACCCTGGGGAGAATTCCCCCCTTTGGGGTGCCATGGGAGTGATTCCCTTGGCTAAAGGTACCTTATGAAGAAGCCCAAAAAGTGTGTCAAGCAAAGCATACAAGGTAGTGAACACATATCAGGGTTGAGGATCTGTACGTAGAATGGGTGGTAGCATAGGTTCAGTTGGTAGCATGGGTCAATGAAGACCTGTACATAGGTTGGTTGGCAATGGGGTTCAGTTGGTAGCATAGGTCAGTTGGTCATATTGTTTGAGTAAAGTAGGCAGGAAATGACAGGTGAATAGTGACCCACTTGGAGGGCTGACTGTAAGGTGTGGAGGCTTGGCTTTCTAAGGAGAGAGAGAAAGCCAAAGGGAGAGATGGGATGAATATGGGACATCTACCTGACTCCATCCAGCAATGGAAACCTACCTAAGTGGGAAACCTACCTAAGTGACCTAGGGACTACAAGGATGCCTGTCTAGTATTATGACCATTGGCATGGAGGAGAGGAAAACCCCCCTTTGAGGAGGAAACCTATGGAGATCCAAGGCCTAGGTTGCCTTCCCTCCAGGCTTTGGGACATGATATTCAAGTGCAAGACCCCTCTTGGACATAAGAAAGCAAAGGTGAGACTTTGGTTAGTGACAGCTCTGCTACTGCAATTTATTTATTTAGCTTTTGTTAACCAGGTAAGTACACTAGACAAGACAATTGCCTATTTTCAAATATGACCATGGAGAGTACAGGAATTACAGAATGCAGTACATAGGACAACATGGATCAGATTACAAACAGCAAGTAGGACATAAGTGCACAACAAAATACAAAATTACAGGAATTAAACATTTTACAGTTCATGGGTAATATAACTTTATTTGGGGTAAGGTAGACTACAGTCAACAGTTAAGTTCGAATAAGGTCACAGCAACCACAATCAGTTCAGAAAGGCACAGTTGCGGTTACAGCAGCAGCACACTATCTACAGCATACACCTCTTTTCCAGGGGAATATCCAGGGTAGGGGAGCACAGTGTGAGATCATGGGATTTTGGGCACCCACAGGCTGAAGTGAGTTTGAGGTGACTCCATAGGGAGGAGGGCAGGCAGCCCTGTGATGGTGCTGCATGGATCTTGGCCTGGAGGGTGTTCCAAAGTCTGAGGACACAGGCAGAGAAGTCTATTTCACCCATTTGGGTCTGGGTGGTGGGCACCTTAAGCAGGGCAGCCCCCTGGGATCTGAGAGGATAGGATGATGAGGCAGCCAGGGCCAGTGCATTCGCCAACCCCTGGGGTGCCAATGCCAAGGACCTTGCCCATGAAACACCCTAGAACATAGTCAATATGGCTAAGAGGGGTGAGCCAGTTAAGTTTGCTGTATAGGTCACAATGGTGGGTGAGACAGGGGTCAGTCAGAGCAAAGCAGCAGACATTGTTGTATGCAGTAGTCCACCTAGCGAGATGGGCTTTGGAGGAGCAGCCAAACAACAGTAGCCCATAACAGAGCAATGGGAGCAGCACCCCTCGGGCTAGGGCAACTCATGCCGCTGGGGTAAGGTTGTTTTTGGCTCTGTAGGCCACACCCATTTTGCTGTTGACATTCTTGCATGTGATCTGGATATGGTGGCCAAGGTCCAGCTGTGGGTCCAGCATCACTCTGAGGTATTTCAAATTGTCCTTAACAGGGGTAGGGGGGTGCCATCAGTGCCAGATACACAGAACCTTACAGGGGAGGCCTTGATCTTGGCCTGAAACCCAAAGAGCATGGCCTGGGTTTTTTTTAGATTAAGGACCAGCTTGTGGGCTGAGATCCATGTCTGAATGTTCACCAGGTCCTCACTAAGGTGGTGGTTGATGACCCCCATATCTGTGGAGTGTGTCAGGATGACCAGGTCATTGGCATATAGGATTGGCTTGCAGTGTACCGCGACTGTTGGGAGATTGTTTATAAAGATGGAGAAAAGCAGGGGCCCCAGGACAGAGTCTTGGGGGACATCCACGGATACTGGAATAGGGCCTGAGAGCTCCTTGCCATATTTAACCAGTTGCGTTCTGCCGTGTAAATAACTAGAGAACCAACTGAGCACAGCCGATGATAGACCAAGGGATCTAAGCTGTGTGGTGAGCATGCCATGATCAACTAGATCAAAGGACTGGGATAGGTCTATAAAGATAGCCCCTGATAGCTTGCCTTGATCCATGGCTGCCCTGATCCATGAGGAGACAGTGACAAGGGCAGTGGATGTGCTGTGTCCTTTCCTGAACCCATGCTGTACAGGTGTCAATAGATTATGGGATTGCAGGTGTTCTGAGGGTTGCCCTGTCACAACTTTTTCTAGAAGTTTATTGACCGCTGATAATATGGATATCGGGTGGTAGTTCTCTATTAATTTGGGGTTTCTCTGTTTAAGGATCGGTACCACCCTAGCTACCTTCCATATGTCAGGAATAACACCCGAAGACAGGGACAGGTTGAAGATGTGTGTCACCAGCAGAGCAAGCCATAGTGCTCCAAGGCTGAGAAGCCACAGTTCCAGCCCATCCTGGCCAGCACTTGAGAAAGATGAGAGGCCCGTGAGAAGTCTCTGCACCTCATTTACCATCACTGCCCTGAAGTGGAAGGGCGGGTGGGGTAGTGGTGGCACAGCAATCTGTACACTGTTCTCCCCACCACCCAGAGGGAATGACGAGGTGAAGGCACAAAGGTCCGTGAAATACCTGTTAAAGGCATTAGTGATAGTCACCGAGTTGTTGCAGCTGACACTTTCAATAGTCATATCAGTGGTCACAGCACTCTGGGAACCACTAACAATGTTTTTAATATTTCTCCAAAACCTTTTGGGGTCCCTGACAGAGTTCAGCAGGGCGGTCTTGCTAACTCAATCTTGACCACCCTCATGCTCTGCTTGCACTCATTTCTGAGTTTCCTGTAATTCTGAAAAACTGCCTGATCTGCTGTGGCCTTGAATTTTGCCCAGTGCTTGTCTCTGATCTTCATGAGGGCCAGGAGGCTCCTGTGAAGCCATTTTGTGACCGACCTCCTCACCCTCTGTCTAATAGTTTAGTAGACCAATTCATGGGAATTGCAATTTCTGGGAACACTCTCACTCTATCCCTCTAACGGGAACACCATGGAGGGTTGTGAGTGCACTCTGCAACAAGAGTCGACCAAGTCAGAAGAAGCAGACTAATAACCACCAAGGCACTCAGCCAGCCTACCGATAAACAAACCAAGTGAATCAGAGGTGGTTGTAGGGAGAATAGCATGAAAGGGTGCCTCCAAAGCCACTCAGGCAGTTAAAGGGGTATTTCCTATGACAGCCCCACCCCTTCACAGCTGAAGTCTTAAATGCTTCATAAAGCTATACCATCAGTATGATTGATGATTGAAGGTCCACCCAGAGAGAGAACCTTCCCAACTATGGGCCAGGTAAGAAAGATCCCACACCAAGCTTCACATGCTCAAAATGCAGACTTCAGGGTGCAGAGAGAGAGAGAGAGAGATTTGGCCACAGGGCTAGCCCTGCGTTCTGGAGTAATGGATATAGTGAGCATATCTTCAAAATTTGGAAAAGTGAGTTGTATTGAGCATGGGACCTGTATGTGGATCATAATGGATGATAGCAGACATGGGGAGAACTGTACATAGGTCAGACTTAGCACTGTGGACCCTCTCATGGGTCTTGACTGGATGAGACCTGTATGTAGGTCAGGCTGAGCAATATGGACCCACTCGTGGGTCTAGGTAAAACAAACAGCAGTTATCAACCACTAGAATGCATGCCGACCAAGTCCATTAGAAAACCAAATTGTGAGTCAATTGGATAGTATAATATGAATAAGAGAATGACAAGGCTGGGTGAAGCCTGGGGCTGACAGTTGGAGAGGAGGAGGCTGTGAAGCTGGTTAAGTAGGAGGAGACTGCAAAGTCAGTATGGTAGAAGGTGTGGTTTGAAGCAAGTAAACATGATATGCTCTTAGACTTGGAAGGGGATACTAGTATTGAAAGGGGAGAGGTTCTGCAATGAACGGGCTTGCAAGCTGATTGCATTTGTGCCATGATAGCTGGTATGTGAGCAATACTGGTAGTGCAGGTGACAGGAATGCTGGGAGGACTGCAAAGAACAGGAAGGCTAGGATGACTGTGTAAATCAGGTGCAGAATATCACTGAAAGGATGGTAGAAAGCTGGGCAGAGCCAGCGGCCCTAAGGTAGGGAGTTGCCTGGACTAGCTGGTTGTGGAATGCCATAAAGGCTGTGTGGAGCAGCAGTAGAAGGCCAGGGTGAGCCAGTGACCAATAAAACATGTAAGAAGTTAAAAGCTGCTCCCACTGCCTGGAGCTATGACACCCAATGTGACTCCTTAGTCCCCCATCATTGGAAAAACAAAGAAGCCACAAACATAACACCACAACACCAAGCAGCTAATGAAATAAGTTAAATACATGCCAGCCATGAAAGCAGGATTAGGTTATCATCAGAAACAATCTGATGAGAGTTTGGTATCAATAAGGTTTGGTAAAGGTGGGAGTAGCAATAAATGTGCCTAAATAACACAAATATAGAAGTGAGGAGTAAAGCAGTAGGGCTGCAAAGGTAATTGAGCCGCATCCAGTAGCAATTAACTATAGCTTGTAGGGGTAGCAAACTGAATGAACATAGAAACTGCAGGGAGAGGCAGTGCACAGAAAACAGCAACAATATTTGCTCGGTATTGTGACGTAGACAGCCAGCTCTGAGTGCTGTATCTAATTTTTTATTACATATAAAATATGTGATGGGAAGGGCAGTCAGAAGACCCACAGTCTTGCTGAACTGACACATCCAAAAAAAAAAAACAAGGATAAGTTCAAAGGACAGGTGGTATTTAAACTACAGAGATCTGAGGTTCAATTAGCATGTTAAATTTGCTTTGATCCCAGGAAATGAAATTAGCCATTCATGGCATCCCCAAGGGAATCCTTTGATTTTGCTCTGGGTGTCATATGGAAAGAGCATCCAGGAACCAGCTCATTTCATCAAAGAGGTTGATGGCTGGGCCAAACAGGACCCAGAGAAATTTGGAAGGCCAAATATACATTCCCGGGGAACCCTTGAATTACATCAAAAAGACCTTTGAGGTATAGATTCCAATGCCTAGACTGGATTAAAGAGGCAAATACACTTTTGCTTTGAACACAGTGACTTAGATCAAAGAAACTTTTGAGATGTATGTGTAGCAGAGCACAAACCAGTTTTGTCTGGTTAACCTGATGAGAGGAAAGTCAGTGAGGTCACCTATTATGGTTTTTAAATATTTTATTTAGACATCCTGTATTATATAAAATATAGCTTTTTGTTACACCAAGGCGGAGTTTGGTGACCTCAGAGAAGGCCGGCTCAGAACTGTGTTTAACTGCTGAGAGAACCTAGACAGAGACACACAAGACAATATTTCTGACTGAGAGAAGAAGGACAACATCAGCACTATAGGAGAGAAATATTATGTGGATAAGAGAGCTTAGTTTTTAAGATTGTAATGTGTTTGGGATATTTGTTCTGTATTTATTGTTCTGTTTTGATATTTTAAAGTAAAGATATATTTTACAACTGAAACTGCTTGGAGTGCCTTGACATTTCTGTTTATTTAAGTACAGCTTAGAGTGGTTATAAGTGACACTGTATTTTAAGCTTATTGATATACCAAACTGAGAAATGGATAGAGTTCTCTAAAGTCTTGCATAGAGTTCTAAGGGTTCATTTGAAAGACCTGGTTGGGTGCTCTTAGGCAAAGATATCTGGCCCCCCAAAGACAGAATTATCTGAGTCTGATAATTGGGTATGCTAACAAGAGGTTATCAGTTTGAATCCCTCCAGAGCTTGAGACTAAGGTGACATGAACCCACGAAACAGACCAGAGGGCTACCTTGTTCTGTTCACTGTCCACCGATCATAAGCTCAGAGGTTGGCACTTTGGGAGTAGAGGGCTGACCGGCTGAGCAAGTTTGTGACAGGTATAAGTTCAGAAAGCAGGACTGAGTTCCAGGGACTAAGTCTAAGTTTCTTAAGTTATAGTGGAAAAGTAAACAGTTGTTAACTAGGCAGCAAAGCTATGAACAGGTGTAATTAATTAAGGGGAGCAAGGCAACAGAGGCTAAGGCTTGTTAGGCAGAAAGCAGGTTCAGTTGAAGCATACAGAAAACAATGCAGTGAACAGAGGGCTGCAATAGTAGGTGAGAAATGGAGCCTGGGGGATACAGGCACAAGGTAGATTGAGGCAAGGAAACACAGAGTATAACCTGAAGAACAAGTACTGTAGCAATGTATAGACAGGGCAGTACAAAACAAGAAAGCTCAAAAGAAACAAACAAGGCAAACATAAGGACAGGAGCAGGAAGGGAACCAGCACACACAGAAATAGGAGCAGCCAGAGGCCAGTAATGCAAACCAAAAGCAGGAGAAGAGAAAAACAGAAGTCCAACACAAGCCAAGCAGAGTCCAAGTATGTACAAGGGGGGGGGGGCAATGCCCTAGCAGACCCCAAGAGAGAAGACAGATCAACAGAGCCTCTGGCTGCAAGGAAAAATGCTTGTATGTGGAGTGAGTAGAGCAGCCCTTAAATGGCCAAAGGGGATGTGTGGCCAGTTGCATCGCCTCCTTAAAGTACAGGCTATAGCCTTCCAAGAGATATTTTTGATAAATGGTTACTGTGCTGCTAACACTGTGAGAATAACTTTAAAAAACATAATATTTACACACAAAGTGGCTTATATTTCTCATGAGCTCTGTATTTCTTATCCATATTAACTATTATTGAGGTCATATGCCTGAAAACAGGATAGTTATTCCTTGATGATTCATCACCTCCTATTGCTTCTTCCCAACCTGATGTCATACTACTCTTCTTGTGATATCACTGTTATTCCCCTGGCAACAGACTGTGATGTCACAATGGCATTATAATTTCAAGAAGAGAATAAGCTACAGAGTCAGGTGAACTCTAAGGGGATAAATATCTTGTTTTTGTGGGAATTTCTTCAGTAATAAATAATGGAGACAAGGAAACTATAGAACATATGTGAAATACTAGCTGAACTTTGTGCAAATATTATGTTTTCCAAAGTCTTCTCAAAGTATTAGCTGCTCTTTAATGGATTGGAATGAAAAACTAAGAAAGTGTAAGATCACAGAAGTGCTCTACAGCTTTTATGGTCACTCTCATGTGCCTGACTTAAAAACATACGGCTAGTTTTCCTTTCATCCCAACACCACCTATACTATTCAGCCATTAGACATGGGGATCCTCTATTCATTCAGGTCTAGTATGAATTTCCAACTCTGAATTTCCCGACTTGTTAATTTCCAACTCTGATTTGCCGACTTTAATCTGCCCACATGGTAATTTTGCCCTTCATAGTATTCTCCCGACTCCAAACACACACCTGTTAATTAGCAGCTCCTGTTGTTCTCATATAGCTGTTAACTAATTATAATTTAAATGTTTATTTTATAACAGCTGCTGCCATGTGTTCCTCTGGGACATTTTTGAGGGCTTTTCTCCCAATCATGAGACTTTGGGGATAAATTACTGTGACTTATTAACCAGTTGGCACATAGCCTATATGAGTGGGACACTAGCAGTTTAATTAGCCTACTTTGGTTCTGAAATGTAAGGTAGCAGTGCACATTACAATGAAGATTCTGATCATTTTTCTTCAGAGTTCCCTTTTTCTCCTGTATTGTATACTGCCCCAACTCCATTTTGAGGCTGCTTTAGAAGATTGCATTTGAAATAGTAAAAGAAGTCCCCGCTGCAAGGTTTTCCCCTTTTTCTGCTGTTTATGAACACTCCTTGTCCCGTAACATTAGAGAGCAGTACCTGTTGAGTCTTTAGTCACAAGAAGTGAAGCTGAACTGCTGGTTTTCCATAACAGCTTAGAACCCTAAAACCCGGGGCACAGCCACAGTAAAAGGAACATAACTTTTAATCAATTAAGCAGACTCAAAATGGGGAGAAATGCCCATCGACAACTCACTCCCCGATAAAACTCTTGGACACCTCCCCATCAGCGGTGCTGGCTCGTTCCTGCCACAACTCTAGTACCCCCCTAATGCTGACTCATCCCAGCCACACCTCCAGCACCCCTAACAGCCTCACAGAGCTGGTTTGTCTCACCTCGACAAACACTGGGAGTGTTATGCTGCTAAGCTACTGTCTGGGTTTTACATTAGCTTAAGGGATGTTAGCTTACGGGATATTTTTTTTCAGCAAACTGTACAATATGGGCAGTTGGTGTTGGTCACATTACTGTTGGGTGTTAATGCATTGGGCATTCATACTGATCCCATTCATTCATATGGCATTATATTTGTGCCATACAATTCCTTGCACTACAACTGATGGATAACAGTACAGCTGATCTCATCACCCCAGCCTGTGTGAAGCAAATGTCATCATTCAATGCTGTCAGCCTAATGAAGCAGGCATGGAGCTGCATTACACAGGAGACAGTGGTGAGGTGCTTTGCTTCGGTGGGCTTCTCAGAAATGCCTGCTGACATGGACCATTGAGACTCACCTGGACTCCGGGGACAATTTAAAGTTCAGTCTTATTGAACTTTAAATTTGTTCTGTCCTGCTTTTTTTATAAGATCAGGGTGCCAGGAACTCCATCCAGTTTATATAATTGCTCAAAGGAGTACAAGCCCAATTTCGCTTCTTGTTCCTCAGTGAACCACCTTCTTCTGAGTGTTCCTTTGGTACATTCACAAAGTGAACAACACACTTTTGCCTTTTCTGCAGCTTCTGCTTGGAATGAAATACCATCCCAGTTTAGGTGTTTATCCACTTAAAGTGCCTTTTTGACTGCATTGTCATCTTATCTTAAAGGACTGTTTAAATGCGAGTGATTTTAATACTTGTGCAGTAATAATTTGTATTGTATTTCTATTTCAATCAATCAATCAAAATCTTTATTTATCCAGGTGGGCATCATTGAGCAAGCTCATTTACAAGATGAACCTGGTTAAATCCGGGCCAAGTAATACAGTACATACAGAGGTATTTACAGTAAGGAAAAATAATACAAATATATACAATTACTGCCCTTAAGCACTCAGTGTTACAACAGTTCATAACAGTACAAGGTGCTCCAGCTCATGGGAGGAGCTGACACAGCCACATGTTTCAGAGGGGAGTGTAGTCAAACAGTTTTCCTAATTTTAACACTATGAGCAGAAAGATAAGGATACTAGCAGTCAGGCACATAGGTGACTTCAGCTTTTTTATATTTGACATGGAACTCTTACAGTTTGTATTACTGTAATGTTTTGTCTTATTCTGTACATTATGTATTATGACCTTGGGTCATACCTAATAAAGGAATGTCTTTCAGTGTTCCTACCCAACAAATAAATAAATGAAATGTGCACTTAAGAAGTTTTCTCTGTGGGTGTGGTAAGAATAACCCCCTGCTCCACTGAACACCAGGCATGACCTGACAATGCACTGGTCCAGCAAGCAACAAAGTATGGAATCGGTAGTGAAGTTGGTTGACAAAGTGTTGCATTTTTTCAAAGTATGGATTGCACACTTGAATAGATTGTGGTGTACATGGCCTTTTGCACTCTCTGCTTCTGGGGAACTACCACCCTTTTGGGGTACCAGAGGCACAAGAACCCTCTTGAGGAGGACTGCATCACTAGAGGTGCTATGGGAAACACCTTTGGGTAAAGGTACATTTGGGAAAAAGCCAAAAAATAGAGCCAATGGCATGTAATGCAACTGTCAGAACATTGTCTTCTGCTTAGGAAAGAGAGAAAGCCACAAAGCAATGCAACTAGTAAAGAAGAAGAGCCACCATTGAAGTCTCAACCCATCTGATGGAAAAAACATAACTACACCCTAGAATTCTAACTACTTTTATGACCATTAGTATGGAGTAGAGAGAAAAACCCTCTGGAGGAAATCTCTGGGATCCATGGCTTCAGGGCACCCTCCTTCCAGGCATCAAACAAACTATGACCAATACAGGCATCAGTTGGGCCTGCAGAACCACTGCATACTAGGAGGATATGAAGTTCTTCTAACAGAACATCTTCCACCACAGAGGAACTGTAGGTTTGCCATCTGGGGGTCATGGCATAGCCATCCATGGTGCACTGTGGTATAAATGTCCCAAGGAAAAGGAGAAGATTGGCAATAGTTGCTTCAGGCCTGGAAGCCCAAAATCACTGCTGATGGGGCTCACTGATAAAGGACACTGATCCCTTGAGGATGGTGAGTGTTCAGCATGAAGCCAGAGAAATGAAATCATACTGATCATTTCAACATGAAGACATGGAGGACAAAAGTGTGCTGAATGCTGCAGAGAGGCAAAATTTAACTGTGCTGTTAGGGTGGCTGAGGGTGGACATATGCCTGATGGTTGGAGGGCATGTGCCCATTGATGAATGATGAGGTGTTAAGCTGAAAGTAGATAGTAGAGTAAAAGTGGTAGATGGTAATGGTAGAGGTGAGCCCTGAGAAGAGGACAGGACAGCTGTCTGGACAGGCTGGTGGAGTTACGGAGTAGTGGATCACAGACTATAGGGATATCTGGAGTGAGTCATGTTACTAGCAATGTACAGAGACCATGAAGTGAGGCAGGGTAAGTACCCAGGTGGAAGGGCAGCAGGAGGCAGAAAGAAAAACAGGAAGTGAACCATGGCCACAGCAGTGGCTAGAGAAGCCTGGAGCTAGACAACACAGCTGGTAGCCCCAGCCAAGGGGGAGGGGTGCCGGCATGCACCCTACCCAGACAGGAGGAAGGGGAGAAAAACAGGCATTCAGAGAGAGGACCTAGCCCAGCCAGTACTCCTGGAGCAAGCAGGTAGATGAACTGGAGCAGACAAGAGGAAAAAGATGGCACCATCCACAAACTAAAGTTTTTCAGTTTCAAAATTCATTTATTATGACAAAAAATATAGAAGCACTTATTTATATGGAGTGCCAAAGGAGAACGCCATTCACACCAGTGCCCAACCCCCTGAATGGTGTTCTCCTTTGGCACTTTATATGAGCAAGTCTTTCCATAATAGAGATGTTTTACTTAACGGACCATGCTGTCTTTTTTCCTCTCAGCTGCTGTAGTGTGAGACATGGCACATCAGTATCAGACAGATGTTGTTTAGTCTCAGATGAAGTGGAGCAACCAGAGGACTCAGCACTCAGGAAGGTCATCCCACTTCAGCACCATGAGGAGCAGAGAAAAGCAGGCAAGGAGTGCCAGAAGCACAAACCTGGAAGCAGTCTTGTCAGAGCAGCAGACTGACAGCAAGGTAAGCAGGTACCCTGAAGCAGTCACAAAGGCACAGGTCAGGCCAGGAGGCCAGAGCAAGCAGGAGGAGGAAGAGAAGGATGCTCCCAGGCAGGAAGGAGGATGGGGAGGGTGGGCAAAGGACAGTAGCCACACAGCTGCTACAAACAAACAAGCAACGAGAGGATGCTAGAGGCATGCATGTTTCTGAAGCACTCATGGGGGCATGGCAAGAGTTGCCCAGTGCCCCATGGAACCCCAAGGATAGCCTGACAATAAAAATAGTACTGTACGAATGATGAAAATCAGCACAAGCACAGCACTACTCAGCTCTATGCACAACTAGAGATGTGTGAAGTCAGCATAATAAGCTCTGTGAATTATTTTCGCTAATTACGCTCAATTTGCAAAGCACAATTTGCAAAATTCACCAATTCGTGTAGCACGGATCATGGATCAACTGCGAATTGTGGAATTTTTCGGGGGAAAATCCACAATTTCCAGCACAAACAACAGTCTGCTAGTAGTGCCAACCCTGCTGATCACTGGCCAAAATGTCAAATTATATTTTAAATCCCTGGTGTCTAGTGGTCTCCCCCCATCACCAAATGCTGATCACTGGCCAAAATGTTATTTGAAATCCCTGGCATGTAGTGGTCCTCCCCCAACCATTCGCTGGCCAAAATGTAAAAACATTTTAAATCCCTGGGGCAGGATTCACAAAGAAAGCCAAAATTCCCACAGCTGTGGGAAAAAGGCTTGCTGCAGTGCAGAAACACAGTTGCGCTGTATTCTCAAAGAAAAACTGCTCAGCTGTGGATTTCCACAAAAACTGCCACAGGTGTGGAAATTAGCTGCTGCAGGACTTGTGCAAGTGCTGTGAATCCGCAGCTGCAGAGGCCAAGAAGGCACAGCAATAGGGAACCACAGCAGCTGAAGCAGAAGACTGTAACAGTGCTGCTATAATATGAAGCTGACAGCACACACAGAGACCTGCAACCAGTCCCCAACTGGGACCACAGGTACCAGCGATACCTTGGCACCACAGTGGCCAACTGTCCCTGCTGGTTGTCCCTCCCTGGGGTGTTCCTATAGCCTGCGGGGGTAGCACTCACTGCTGGCTGGTCAGGCTCTACTGCCTGTGGGGCTCTGTCATGGGCTGCACTGGGTCTAGTTGTTGTTGCCTGTTGCCATATCATGGCAATGTGTGCGTTCAGTTCTGTAACATCAGACACTGCTATACTGCCTGAGATGCTATTACGTGTGGTACACCTCCACCTTAATTGATTCCAATTGCTGGGGCTCTACTGCAGTGTGCTGTGGGAGGATTACACCTCATTCCACTGTATGTAACATTCTTTCCCCAGCTGTGGAAAAAAAAAAAGGCTGTGAATAGCCTTTCAGGGGCTGTGTCTTACTTATCTCACACCTTTTTGTCCTCAGGGACTTCTGCAGTTGCACTTTCTTCCACTGTCTGTAATGCTTTTTTCCACATCTGAGGAGGTTTTTGTGAATAGCACTTGGAGCAATCTCCCCTTTTTTCCATAGCTGAGGAAGTTTTGGGGACTTAAGGAAGGTTTTGCACCTTCTGAAGGCTTTGTGAATCCTGCCCCCGGTGTCTAGTGGTTCCCCCCACTGCACTAGACACCAGGGATTTGGGGGATTTTGAATTTATAACTTCTCCTTGCTTTGGGATTTTCTTAAGTGCAGTTTGCACTTAAAAAACCCAAAAGCAAGGCAAAGTTACAAATAGGGAATTGTCACGTGGAGAGACCACTTCGCAAATTGATCTGCAGAGGCTAAATCTTCACTGCATCTCTACTCACAGCACACACCCACATTATCTATGTTACTGTAGGCAGTTAGTTTTCACACTAGCACCAGCATTATTTATTTATTTATTTGAAACATTTACCAGAAAAAGTATAATGAGTCCGGGGGGGGGGGTAGAGTTTATTTTACACAACAAATATTCAAACTAATTTACATACATCCACTACATATATGCACTACCATGACTAGATAATACAAAATGCACAGCAAAGCATCTGTGAGCCATAGGAATTATGGAGCAATGAGAGGCACAGAGTGGAACCTGGAGATACAATCAAAGAGTGTGTGTAAGAAGATGGGAGTAAATGTATAGGTGTTGAGAGAGTTTTGAAGATAATAAATAAGGGAAGGCTGAGGAGATAGTTAAGGGAAGGGTGAATGGGGCTAAGGGGATAGGCAGAGATGTTGAGGCAGACCTTAGTCCCTTTGGGATGCAAACCCCATAAGGGTCAGCCGTAGCTGGATGCACATCCAGTCCATGTCTTGTTATCTAGGACTGCAAAGAGAAAGTAAGGGAAAGGGAACAGGAGAGGCACACCATACATCCCTCTGGGGTGCAAACCCCATGAGGGCCAAACATGACTAAATACACACTCAGTATGTGTATTGGTTTCCTGACCTACAAGGAAGAGGTTAGATGAGATTAGAAGTGGAGCAGGCAGAGGGGTGGGGGAGACAGGCTGGGAGAGAGTGGAGGGAGGGGAAGTGGGTGAGCAGGTAGAGGGGTGGGGAGGGCAGAGGGGAAGAAGTAATGGTAAGTGGCAAATAAAGCGGTGAGAGAATGCTGAGTAGAAGAAAAGTGGGGTGTCAGTTGCACTTACAGGAGAGTGAGGTGAAGTTAAACAGCAGGAAAGATAGAGAGTTAGAAGAGAGGGAGAGACCAAATGTGTAAGGGGAGTGATTTCCAGAGTTTAGGGAAGCAGTAAGAGAAGTCAGCCTGTGTGACTGAGGAGGTCCTGGAAGGGAGAACAAGGAAGTAGAAGTTGGAGCTGTGAAGGGCAAAGAAGGTGGATGGGAGCAGGTTGCGGGTTGAGGAGAGATAGAAAGGGAGATATCCAAGCCAGAACTTGTCTATGAAAGAGGAGCAATGGGCTAGGTGCCTGTCCTCAAAGTAGGGGAAGGAGAGAGAGAGAGAGAGAGAGGTGTATAGAGTGCAATGGTGAGCGTGAAGTGGACAGTTTAGGGAAAAATGACAGAAGGAGTGGAAGACAGACTCCAGTCTGGATAGGGTGTACTTGGAGCACTGTAGATTATGTCACCATAGTCAAAAATAGGCAGGATCATTTTCTGAATAACGGTTCTGTAGGCCTACAGAGGGATGCAGCCACAGTTGTGGTACAGCATTCCTAGTTTGGAGTCCAGTTTCTTGTAAATAGCATCCACATGTTCAGAAATGTTGAGGTGACTGTCAAGCCAGACCCTGAGTTATTTGAAGGATGGGACATCTTTGATGATGGATCCACCCAGGGTGCCAAAGGAGAGGGACCAGCATCCTAGTGAGTTTTTGCCTTGTGCCAAAGGTCATGGAGACCATTTTCTTGGTGTTAAGAGTAGCTGATTTGAGCAGAACCAATGCTGAATGTTGTCAAAGTTCAGCTGTAGCCTGGACATCAAATCAGTGAGGGAGGGGCAAGAAGCAAATAGGACTGTGTCATCAGCGTACATGTAAATGGATATTGGGGTGCAGGCAGCAGGGAGGTCATTTAGAAAAGCTGAAAAGAGTATTGGACTGAGGATGGAACCTTGAGAGACACTGGTGCAGATTTGGGGGGGACATGGAGTTGCCAATTCTAACTAACTGGGTCCTACCCTCAAGGTAGGAGCAGAACAAGTTTGTGTCAGGGATGGAGAGCCCTGCTGCTGCGAGCTTAATGAGGAGGAGGTGGTGGGCTACAGTGTCAAAGGCTTTGGCCAGGTTGACAAAGATGGCTGAGGTAATATGGCCCTGATCCATTCCAGTGAGGATATAGTCAGTAAGCCAGAGGAGGAAGGATAAGGTGGAGTGGGATTTACAGAACCCAGACCGGTAAGGGGTGAAAAATCGGGTGGCATCAAGGAAAGGGGAGAGTTGAGATAATATCAAATACTTCCAGAGTTTGGCCAGCGTGGGGAGGAGAGAGATAGGTCAGTAGTTGCCTGGGTTAGGGGTGTCTCCACCTTCATGGAGAGGAATAATGGTGGCATGTTTCCAGGCTTTGGAGACAGAGCCATGGGAGAATGGAAGGTGTGGGAGGGAGGAGACAGGGAGCGCAATAGCAAGGGCAGAGAATTGGAGAAATTTGGGGTTGAGGCCAGCCAGGCTATTACTTTTGTGAGGGTTGAGGGCCAGAAGAACCTTAAAAGCAGCAGCAAGTTAGATTTATGTATTTAAATTTTGATGGCCAGGTGGGCTCTCTGAGACGGTCAAGTCCCTTTTTCAGGGGCGACCCGGAGAGCAAAATGTTCCAAGCTTAAGAAATCAGTGCAGAAACAGATAATTATGTACAAATACCATTGGACAGTTAGATACATTCATGGACTAGACTAGCCATCACATTCACTGGGAGACAGTACAAATTACAGATGTCAATTGCAACATAGGTGAGCAAACAGTAAGGTTGATACAAGCATACAATATAATTGTAGTAGAGTCAATTAGTACATAAGTGCAGAGTACAGACAATTGGTTGTGTACAGACTCTTCATCATAGACATTGATCATACATACCAGGAGAGTATAGGCAAGCAGGTGGAGAAGTTAAGAGAATATTAGGTTCAATTCCCATTACAGACAGGAGGCTTGTAAAATATTTCCCTATATTGTCTTTTGAAGAAAGTAATGGTCTTGCATGAGAGTAGTGAGTGTGGGAGGTCATTTCACTTTTGTGGTGCTGTGAAGGAGAAGGATCTTCTTCCAACAGTTAGGCAAGTCTTGGGCAGACCCAGCATCGGGAGGTGTGAGGACCTGAGTGTTAGTGGAAAGGGTTTCAGGGTTAGTAGGTTAGATATACTCAGAGGAGGTTGGTGGTGTATTAGCTTGAAGGTGGCACAATATACTGGGAGGTTACGTCTGGCCATGAAAGATAGGAGTGAAAGAGAAAGCTGGAGTTTGTCAGGGTGGGTATGGGATGGGAGATGATGGAGATGCCGGAGGGAAGGTGGAGAGAAGAGAGGACACACAAGAGTGAAGAAGGTGTTAAACTAATTTGCAGCTGAATGGGGGTCAGAGATGGACACATCATTCGCCTTGAGGACAGAGATGGTGGACTGGGCCTTAGGTGAGAATAATGCATTGACAACCTTCCAGAACCTAGAGGGGTGGTTAATGTTGTTCTGGAAGGTAGGTGAAAAATATTCTGCTTTAGCCAGCCTAGTGGCTCTGATGCATGCATTATGTGGGGTACAGTATTTTTGCAAGTCATGGGAAGAGCCTGAGAACTCATGAACCTTCAAAGCTAAAATCTTGTGCATGCAGATAGGCTAGGACTGCTGAAATCCAGGGGAGGTGTGATCTTCTGACCCTGGTTTTCCTTACAGGGGCAAACCTATCCCAAATGGACAGGAATTTGGATTGGAAGAAATTAAGGGCAGAGCCAATGGAGTTGGATGAGGAAATGGGTGATCAGTAGGCACTAAACAAATTCTCATGAAAAGTGGACAGGTCTAAGGACCTAAAAGACCAGATCAGGAGGACTTGGGGGGGGGGCCTTGTGAATGTAGTAAACCATGTGGTGGTCACTGAGGGTGTCTGGGAGGGTGCCAGTGGCAATAATGTGATGGGGGAGTGTGGTAAAAGCCCAATCCAGCAAAGTGTGGTTTAGTGTTTTATGGTTTAAATGGGTGGAGTCAGTGATCAGTTGAGTGAAATTTAGGGACATGGAAACGTGAAGGATTTTGGAGAGGAGGAGAAAGCCATTTCAAATTAAAGTTGCCTAGAATGAGGAGTTCACCTGAGGAGGTATTGGAGGAGATGGTGGTGAAGAGGTCAGTAATGGAGGAGGAGGGGAGTCCAGGGCAACAGTAGACTACAGTTAAAAAGACATGGATGCAGAAACGGAGGGAAAGTTTAAGAAATACAAGTTTGTAGGCAAAAGGAAGAGATACAGAGTATGGTGGTGTATTGGATGGAGGAGGAAATGTAGATGGCAATACCCCCACCCCTATTGGAGTGATCCTGCCTGACTAGGCAGTAGCCAAGGATAAGTAAGGCATTGTCTATGATTTTTGGGGAGAGCCATGATTCTGAAATAAATAGCACATCTGGCTGGAGGTTAACCATGACTGACTGCAAGAAGTCAATCTTAAGGAGGAGACTCCTGATAGTCAGGTGTGCGATTCTCAACCCTTTACAGAGGGAGGGAGGGGAGGAGGGGGTTGGACTGGGATTTGGTTCTATGTTACCTACCATCAATAGGGTCAACAAAATTAGAAGTTGAGCAGTGACTGGGATCTGCCTGTTAGGTGGCGTGGAATGAGATTGCAGGGTGAGGGGAGGAGGGGAAGAGCTCCTGGACCAGAGAGAGGCCAGAAGGATGCAGGGGGATGTAAGGAGTGAAGGGCCTCATAATCAGGGGGAGTGGGATAGAGTGGGGAGGCTGAAGGAAGGAAAGGTAGGGGAGGTAGATTGGGGGATGAAAAAAGATGAGAATAAGGAGGAGAGAGTAGTAGGTGGAATGGAAGTAAAGTGAACATGAATTGAGGGAGGAAAAGGCTAACAAAAAGCATGAGTGAGTTGAAAGGGAGACTAGGGAGATTTGTGAGGTGGACAGGTATAGAGATAAGGAATACTAGTAGGAAGTTGGTAAAATCCAACAGCCTTAGATAAAGTACATGAGAAGTAAACAACAGTTCTGAGTGAACAGCAATGTTGATTAGAGTAAGCCATAGGTGCAGTAAATTTATAATGACTGAAACATGAAAAAAGTGACTACAATAAGTATTGCAATAGTCGGGAGTGTGGGACAATCCAACAGACTTAGATAAAGTGCATAAGAAGTAAATACTGTAACAGTATTGAGTCAACAGTAATGTCCATTAGAAAAAGCTATAGGTGCAGTAAATTAAATGACTGTAACTTAAACAGAGGCTACAATAAGCATACTGTAGTGATAAAACTAGGAGGACAGTAATACATTGCTTATAACTGACTGGGGAGGGCAAAAATATTACACTGCATGGTGTCCCTAAACAGAACAGGAGCCACCTTAAGTGGAGTAGGCTTTGTTGAAAATTAATTAATTGTTGGGTTTATCTATCCAGTAGAAGTAAAGCTACTGTGGGGCTAATCATACTTCATGTGCAAGGCACGTTAGACTTAACACACTTTAGCTAGCCATTGATCTGGTGTAGACTCATGGGAGGAGCTTAAGGAAAACAGATTAAAGGAAATAATACACCAGTCACTGAGCTTAGCGGAGTG
This sequence comes from Neoceratodus forsteri, assembly GCA_016271365.2. Classification (NCBI taxonomy): domain Eukaryota; kingdom Metazoa; phylum Chordata; order Ceratodontiformes; family Ceratodontidae; genus Neoceratodus; species Neoceratodus forsteri. The sequence goes on from CM057449.1 coordinate 985,738,485, forward strand.
GGCAGGTGAGCAGCTCAGGCAAGTGAATCATGTCTTAAGAGCACCACCTACTTATTTCACTACTATGTGACTGTAGCATCAATAGCAGCTCAGGCTACAGAGCTTGGCAGGAGGAGCCTTCTAAAATAACTCAATGGTTAGGGAGTGGAAGGGAGTGACAAATAACTAAGGAAGGCAGGAATGACCACACAATACATTTACATTTTAAACATTACAGTATAACACTATATCATTTCTGTACTGTAGTGCAGTCATACTTATTAGCATTATGTTTAGAAGACTGTTTTAAAAATGAACTTTTAGAGCATACATTTGTGTAGCCATATCTGATTGTGCCGACCACCTGAATACTTAAGAAAGTATTGTCCATCAAATGTAAATGTTGTTCTACCCATCAAACTCAAGTTTATGTTGACTCATCTGGATACCTACAGTATATCTGCAGTGACATATCATTTTTAAGTGTTTTAAACAGGCTTTAATTAATACAGCTTATGTATTTGAGCTGTGAGACATGTGATAGTTACCATTTACCTAAAGGGGGCTTGCGTTAGTCCTGGAAGCTTGTGTAGAAAGAAATATTTTGATTAGTTAAATAAAAAATATTATTAAGAGATCCACTATGACTGCGGCAATGTTTACATGCTAACTACAATGCTCTGATCCTTCACAATCTGTTTCCTGAATATACAGTAACTTACTTTTTGAAAATTTCATTGCTTGCCTTTTTCTCCAAATTGAATACAATATCTTGTCTGCTTGCATTTAAAAAAAAGGAGAGCAAGAAGCTCCAGTAAAATGAGAAAAGGATACAAAAACACAAGGATTTGAGTTTCTCACCTGAACAGCAAGAACAGGAGAATCCCACCCTCCCAAAAAAAAGAACATGTGGCCCAATAGACTAACTCCTTACTGGTATTACTTCAGTGGATGTTGAGACACTCAGGTCAGTTGTCACAACTAGTGCTCTGAGGCTGATACCCCAAAAAGGGACTTACAAATATGGAGGTGTTGAAAACTGCTACAGCGGTAAGGAATCCGATGACTAAACCTGTTGCTAAACCTAAAATTCAGCAATTGCAGAAACAGCTGAGTAATATGGCTTATTTAGGTTCAGGTATTACTAGTATGGATTCTTTGAGCATGGGGGTCACAGAGCTGTGGACAAAAGTTTTGGTAGGAGGAGGTAATACTCCTGTGGTAAGTACCCCAAATACTAAACTGCAAACAATCTCTAAAAATATCGAGAACTTTGAGTAAGTAAATGAATCCTTCCAAATATTACTAAGTATGTTACAGAAAACAGATGACAAGTTGGACAAAAAGTTTTCGATGTTGGAAGAGGCTAATGAAAATGTGGCCAGACAAACAAAAGAAATACTGATGAAATAAAAATTCTTAAAGGAAATACTGAATTAAAAAGTAAACTGGAGGCAGTGAACTTATTATGCACAGCATTACCAAGAGACTCTGTTACTTGCAGGTAGAAAACTAGAGATAATGGAAAACAACCAAAGAATGCTAAATCTCTGATTTGCAGGAATGCCTCAGTTGGAGACCCCAACCTTTAACATCTGGGATTTAGTTAAAATGTTCACGGTGGATCAGCTTGGTTGCATGGATACAGAAATGTCTAATATAATCAGGGCTTTTAGGATTCCACTCCATCACATGTTTTTGCAGGCTAAAATTAGTGATAAAATACCAACCGTCATTGTGCAGTTCCTCTCTGCTCTAGATAGAGAATTAATTAAGTCAGCTCATGTTAAAGGTGCTTAAGTTTTAGGATATGGCTCCTGCAATGGAGCAGAGAAGACAGAGGTGCTCATCATATCATGAAGAAATCCAAGATCTGGGTGGAAAACTAATGGTAATGTATCCATGCAAAGCAAAAGATGTTCTCAAAACTATAATTAAAATATTCTTTCAAGATGATTAATTGAAGTAATTTATTAGCAACAGTCTGAAGAGGTTGCTGCAGATGGATTCTGAAGAATCTGCCACTGATACAGACTCAGACAATGGCAAAGTAATTGATGTGTCCAGATTGGATGTTTTGAACCTGACTGACTGAGAAACCATCTGCAGCTACATGAGTGCTCACATTGCAATTGAATATATTTCAGAAATAATTGGAAAATAATTCTGTATAATGCTTTATATTGTTTAAATTATCTCTCTCCTCTATTCATTATCTTTTGTTTATTTTTGTTTTTTTCCCAAATTCACTGTTGTAGACTACCATATGCTTACCATTTAACTTACTAAAAAAAGAAAAAAAAATGGTATTACCACTAATAAAAGTTTAATAATTGTGACTGATTGGGAAAAAAGTGTCCTTTGGACCCAGTTGATCAAATAATCTTTCTTAACATTATTGAAAGGCTATGTCTGTAGTTCAGTGGGTTGAACCAACCAGCCATGCCCCTTTCCTGAACTACAGTATATAAGCAGTTCCTTCCAGTCTCCCTCAGGTGCACTTTTTCTTTGCCCCACCATCCTCCCCTCCTCCTCCAGTGGCACGCCTCTCTCCTCGGGGGGGGGGCTTCTTCCAAAGGTACCTGTAGTCAAGGGAATCCTTTCTGTGGCACCTATAGGGGTGCAACCCTCTGCGAGGGTTCCTTGCCTTTGGTACTCCTACAGGGTTTTAATTCCCCATTGAATAGAGAGCGTGAATGGCCAAGCAGTTTATCACAGTTGCATAAGCATAACACTACACTAATTATATAGGCCCATTGAACTGTTGTTTATTGGCTCTCCCCTTCTCATGAACTTTGATGAAATTGTTGAGTTGACAGTATAATTTTGAAAAATATATAGAATTTCTTTTGTTCTATATTCTGTATTGTCTAATCAAATTCAGTTTCATATTTTGTTTACAGTTCTATAATAGTTTTTTTTCTGTATCATAAGGTTACTGAATGATATGATTAGATGCAGTGTTGATGACTTAGGAAGTAATACTGTGCTAAACAATGCATGCATTATGCATGTCATTCATAATTTGTTTATTTAAAATGAGAACTTCAAAAATAAAAAGGAACTCCATTCTGTGTGTAACTCATGTTAAGCTTCAAGTTTTCAATTATTAATATACACTCACAGTTTTTACTGATGTAGCCATCAAGTTTTCTGGATATTTCCAGATATTTAAGAGATTTCCACTGGTGGCCCTACAGTGGTACTGCAGGCAGCAGAAAATTTCACTAGAAATAGCAAAGAACTTTCAGGAACTATCAGGACATGTCCCTGACTGCACTTATACTATAGTTCTTAGCTCTGATTCTTAGGACAGTGTCAGTGGTTCCGTAGGTAGCAACTTTACCTCAGTCGCTGTGTTCTAGTCCCACATGAAGAAGTAAAATGCCACATTCCTTTTGTATCCCTTATCAGATTAATGCATTAGCAGCCATTTTGGCTCTAATTCAGGCTTATTCTTTCTCTCATCTCATCTCTGCCATAGTTACAAGACATGTGTCTTTCAATTTATTTTGCATAATTTCAACATCCAAGATTCCTGGCAAAGTAAGAGAAGATTTGTGCAGTATCAGTGGCTCAGTCTGTTGCATGCTCACTTCTTGGGCTATAAGATAAGAAGATCAAAGATTATAGTCTCACAACAGTAACTTGAGCTTATACCTGATACCAGCACTATAGCACAGGACTATGGAGGACCATAGGGACACTGCATTGTAGAGGTTCCATTCATTAGGCATCAAGTAAATTTTGAGTCTGTCAATGTAACTTTGCATATTCAATACCAAGTTTCAGCTGAGAGTACCTTTTGAGTTTTCTGATGTTTTGAAACACTGTTTTTCAAGTTGAAGCACATTTCCAGTTCTGACAAGTTTTATATGTACCACTGAAATGCTCACATATTTTTTGGCAGTGTTTGACCAAGTGGAAATTGCACTCAGATACATACATACATACAATTCATACATGCAGTACATGATATTTAGAAGGGAAGGAAGCTAAGTAGTCTGTAGTGGTGGGTGAAGTGGCTGAAATTCGCTCTGTGAAATGATTCACAGAGTAACGTGGAATCTGCAAAGTACTCCACAACGCAAAGTGGAGTACTTTATGTCATGATGGGGAACAATGACTTTGCATTATTCCACCTTCCCCAAACCACTTCTCCACCAGTTTTAAGGTGAAGTACATTGAAATCAATGTACTTCGCCTCACTTCACCTTGTTTTTGAGCTCCAAAGGTTAATTTTGCAGTGCTTTATGGGACTGCAGGTCACACAGGCTCTAGATTGTTCTGCACAGCCTCGGTTCTGTGTAGTGTGTGTGTGTAGAGGAAGATGAAGACAGCTTCCTCTCAGAGCTCTGTGATTCAAATCCTCTAAAAACTGTTAAAAAAGCTATTTTATTTGCTAGCAATTTAGTACATCGATTATAGGAAACCCGCCTGTGGTCATATCATTGAGTGTTTAGTGTTTGTGTGTGGATTTTGAAGTTAATTTAGTACAGTCAGTCTGTGTACTGTGAAGTGTGATTTGGGATGGGGCGTATTTGTGGTGTAGGTAGATTAACTGGGAGAAAAAGGCAGTCTTCCTGTTTTGGTTATATTTTTCTTGTATAACTGTGTTAATGTACACACAGTAATATTTTCAATAATTATTGACATTTTTTTGCTGATTGTTGTGGTGCAGCAGTATATAGTTTCAGTTTGTTTAAAACATTTGGTTATATTACTAAAGGTTTTCTATTTGCTATGCATTACTTGTAGTGTGTGTGAGTGTGTGTGCATGCTGCATGCCATTAAATCAGACACCTTTTATTGTGCCACAGAGTAATTGCAGCAGAGTGAACCTGCTATCCATCACACCTGCATGAATTTTTATACTGCTTTGTGGTATCTTTACTGGTAGTGGACTGTTACTGCCGTGCACTACCTCCCCAAACCGGCAAAATGTATTCTTTTCCAGATTTGGATTTGTGACTTGTGATCACTGGTTAGGTGTTGTTGTGCCTTTGCGTCTGCATCTGTTGAGTGTGCAGCATAATCTTAATCTGTTTGTGCATTTGTGGTACACCATTAATTCTGGGAGACTTTGCATTTCTTGTTATGCTCTCATTTCACTTCATCAACATTGGGTATTTTTATTGACATAAAACAGTAGCATTTTGGGATGCACATTAATTCTGGTGACTGTGTGTGACCACTGCATACATGACAGAGTGCACCATTCATTCTGGGGGACTTTGCATTTTTTGTTACCCTCTTATTTCACTTCATCAGCACTGGGTAATTTTCTGGACAAAAGAGAGTAGCATTTTGGGGATGCACATTATTCTGGTGACTGTGTGTGACCACTGTGCGCATGACAGAGTGCACTATTAATTCTGGGAGACTTTGCATTTTTTGTTACACTTTCATTTCCCTTCATCAGCACTGGTGAACTTTCTGGACACAAAGCAGTAGCATTTTGGGGGATGCACATTAATTCTGGTGATTGTGTGTGACCACTGTGCACATGACTGAGTGCACCATTAATTCTGGGAGACTTTGCATTTCTTGTTACACTCTCATTTCACTTCATCAGCAATGGGGAATTTTCTGGACAAAAGATAATAGCATTTTGGAGATGCACATTAATTCTGGTGACTGTGTGTGACCACTGCATGCATGATGTCTAAGTTTGCCATTAATTTTGGGAGACATTCCATTTCTTGGGCTCTCATTACACTTCATCAGCACTGGAGAGTTTTCTGGACACAAGATATGAGCATTTTGGGGATGCACATTAATTTTGGTAACTGTGTGTGTGAAGGGCTGCCAATATTGTTGTCACTTCACCTTACTTCACATTAAGGCAGAATGACAATGCAAAGTAATAATTACAAGGTGAAGTGAGCCTTTTGCATGGGCCACTTCATGTAGTAGAATGGCAATGTGAAGTGTCCACTTTGCAGGCACTTCACTGGTGGAATTTAAATTCATTGCATCTCTAGTAGTCAGTCAAGTTCCTCCCACCCTCCAGCTAAGTTTAAGTATCCTGTAATCCCGATTTCTTCAAAGTAATTGTTGTCTGATCTTGAAGATTACAACAGTGTTAGCCAATATCACATGCTCTCTTAATGTATTCCAAATGTTCATCATTCATTCTGAGATGTACATCGGTCTATCTACTTTAGGAATTTTCTCAAAAATTGTAGGAATGCAACAGGCTAGATATAAATAATCACCTTCAGGCAATGCTTTAATCATTGTCTTGCCAGTGTTAATGGCAATAAATCCAACTGACAAGGTTAAGAATGTCAGTCATTCTCTAATTTTCTCCTTCAGTGTCAGTAGGATGTTAACATCTGAGCAATAGTTTTCTAGGCTACTAATACATTGCTGCATGCTGCTGCACTCCACTTACTAGGGTGTTGTAAAGAGCACCTCTTTTATTGATACATTACCTTGTGATGATAGGAAAGTCATGCAGTATGCAGTAGTAGAGGTAAAGTAGATGGCTTGACCACTGATCTATACCGTACGGTGTCAGATGAATGTTTGATAAAGGAATTTCTTACAGATAGGATTATACAAATGGGTACAGCTACAGTATCATCTTTGTAGAAAAATATGTCCTGCTGTGGATTTACAAGTTTTGATATACATGCTCAGTTAGGTTCTGAAAACCACAGTTATTGACATAGTTATTTAATATGGTAGAAGGTCCACTGCTGGTATATCTATACATGTAGCAGCTCTTAGGTGATTGGCAAGTTATGGCTATAATTGATGTGCCACTCAAAAATCTATGGAATGGTTGCTCAGATATTCCTCTTGGCAGGGGAAAGGCCAAACAGTATGCTTGGTGATCATGTTGGAAGCATTCAAGCAAGTGACCTTTGACCTTTAAAACTGAAGTTAAGAATTGTTTATAGTTTATTGAATTTTGGTAAGTTTGTACAAAATAAAAAACTCTCGGACAGACTGACACTTTAGTATGATGACTTGGTTTGGCTAATACAATACTGTGTGAGGCAGGCAGGAAGTGTAATTCTTGGTGACTGTTTCTGTATAATTTGCTTCCTAGTTTGGTTTCTAGATATCAGGAAATATCTAGTAGTACTCAGTGGTGTAGGAAGACATACTACGTGTATACCATAATGTACACATTTATTTCACATGGGCAAAAGCAAGGCTCTGCACTATTACCATTGTTCCAAGCAACACAACACAGAGCCAACAGATCCTTTCTGTAATTTTATTCTTGATTGTTAAAATTAGACAGATTGGCTACTAAGACTGTCTTTGTGTCACAGGGACCATACAGCATTACAGAAAGCAGAGATAGTGTGTAGGTGTCTGAGGTAACGATATATGACGGCAGTATTTACCAGTGCAAAGGTGGGGGAAACAAATATTTTGATGGAATGTAACAATTGTGTCATACAGTGCTATGTGGGGAAACAAACATGTTCATGGTGCACATACTTTTATTGTCTAGTTGCACCCCTGGTAGTAGTAGTAGTAGTATTTATATTTATAGCATGATTTTCTTGGAACTCAGAGTTCTGAGACCAAAGATTCAACAAACAAATACAAGTAAACTCTTCAGCAGGCAACAATCAGTCAATAAATAATAGCTGATCAAACAAAGAATGGATACAAGCATAGAATCCTTCAGTAGAAAGAGACCAATAGTCCATTGAGTATGCCTGTATTATACTACCTCACCCTTAGACCTAGTGCACTAGGGGATTGTCCCTGTCTCCTCTCCCATCAACAACCCTTCTCCCTTCTGGATCCCCCAGTGGGACTATGAGTCCTCTTGTTCTCTCCTAGCCATGTTTGAACCAAGTTAGGGTACCTGCTGTTACCACTTCCATCAGCAATCTGTGTGATTGCTTCATCACCCCCTCTCAGTGAATCTGAACTTTCTCTCATCCCTCCTGAATTTACCCCAACTATCCTCCAAATGTGGCCTCTTCTGACTACCTTCCCATTTTTAACACACGTCTTCACTTTTCTTCTTGTTTATACCCCTCAGAAAAGTATACTTCTCTGTCATGTCCCCTCTCTCGCGTATGGCCTCCAGTGAGCACATCTTCAGGCCACCATCCATTCCTCACAGAATCTGTCTTGTTGGCCCTGAATCATTTTGGTGACCCTCCTTTGTACAGACTCCAGTTGTTCTAAGTCCTTTCACCAGTGTGGGCTCCAGAAATAGCATAATATTCCAGTGAAGGACTACACAGAGATCAGTGTAGGGTAGTATCACTTCACTTGACCCACTATCAAAACCCCTTTTGATACACCCCAGCATCCACAATGCTTCACTGTATGCCTTATTGCACTGGCTGGTATTCCTGAGGGAGTTACAAATGATGACATCTATATCCTTCTCCTCTGCCATAGCGGCCAGCCTGACTGCTCCCCTCTAATACTGTATGTATGGGTTCCTTTTTCCTAAGTGTATTACCTTATACTTCCTGGCACTGAATCTAAAATGTCAGATCTTTAACTACATTTCCAGCTTTTCTAGGTCCTTCTGAATTTCCATCACCCCTTCCTCACTGTTCACCCTACTGTATGGCTTTGTGTCATCAGCAAAGAGGCTCAACTTGTCCTTGATATCCTTCCTAATGTCACTAATGAACATATTGAATAGTACAAGCCCCATGACTGATTTCTGCAGCACCATGCTTGTGATCCCCATCCCTAAATTTAGGCAAGTTTACTACCACTCTCTGTTGCCTCCCCTCAAGCAGTTCCAAGTCCACCTGACTAAATCCTTCTGTACTCTTAAATCATTCAGTTTTTTCAGCAGCCTCCTGTGGTGCACTGAATTAAAGGCTTTTCTGATGTAAAAGTAGAGCAAATATACCACCTGCCCTTAATCTACCACCTTAGTGACCCAGTTGAAAAACAGTATCAGGCTGGTCTGGCATGACTTGTCTGACACAAACCAATGTTGCTGGTCATCCTCCAACTTGTTGTCATCTAAATAGAGCACAAGTCTTTTCTTCAGTATGATCTCCATTAGCTAACCTACAATGGAGGAGAGATTTACCAGCATGTAGTTGCCAGAGTTCTTCCTGTCCCTCTCTCGTGGAGTGGGACTACATGCACAGACTTCCAATCCCTTGGCACTACTCCAGGCTCTAGTGACTCATTAACCAGCTGAGGCAAGGGTTCATCAAGTTCTGAAGCCAGCTCCCTTACTACCCTCGGGTACAGGTTATCCTGGCCTGACACTTTATCCTCCCTGAGGGCCTCCAGCCTCTTTCTCAACCACTCAGCCGTGATCACTACTCTCCCTCTTTTCTATACCCCTGTGTGGCTGCTTTGATCCCATTCATAATTTAGGATACTGGCCTTGTACTCATCATCTTCTTCTGTTGTACCTTACCCCTCTACTTTAGCTATCCTGACAATCCCCCAGCTTTCTTCTTCTAACTTGCCTCTTTCCCTAATACAGCTAAAGAATATGTTTCCCTTCCCTTTACATCCTTGGCAATCTGCAGTACCATATTTGCCATTGCCCTCCTGACTGCCACCCTTGTCTCTTTTAGCCTAGCCTAGAACTCCTGCAATTTTTCTTCCCCTTATTCACCGTGTACCTTATGAGGCTCTTTTTCACTCTCACAGCCTCCTTTACTTCCCTTGGGAACCAGAGCAGCCTTTTGTGCTTGTTTGTTTTGGTGAACTTTCCTGCATGAAAGTTGGTTGCCTCCAGAATTGCCCCTTTTGATCTTTCCCTACTTTTCCTGTACTCGGGTCTTTACCCACTAAGTTTTCCCTAACCTTTTCTGCCAACATATTAAAATCTTCCCATATCCAGTCCAGAACCACTGCCCTCGATGGGGGACTTGTGTTTCCTTATCATCAGTTCAAAAAAGTACACAATTGTTGTCACTGGAACCCAATGGTTCCCTGACTGCCACCACACTCACTACTTCTGAGTAGGCAAGTACCAAGCTGAGAATTGTGTCTTTTCATGTGGGATCCCAGCCCACTTGCCTGCAATAACCAATAGTGTCTCATGTCTTGCAGTACCTGACTCCTGGTCCTGTTAGCTGCAAGGGTATCCCAGTCCATGTTTGGCAGGTTCCGGTCCCCCACTAGCACTATATCCCCTTTTATTTCCCCCTTCCTGATTTCCTTCCCCAAGTCCTTATCTCCATCTTCCTTTTGCCCCGACAGTCTATAGACCACCCACAGTCTAAACTTTTTTCCAATAGCTGTAGTCAGCTGTACCCAGGTTGACTACATTCTCTGCCATTCGTCATGATGGTCTTATCCTCCAAAGGCTCTATTCCTTCCCTGATATAGAGGGCTAGTCCCCCTTTACCCTTGCATCTCTCCTACCTATATATATGGTGTACCTTAAAACTGAATGATCCCAATACTTTTTCCCCAGAGGTCCATGTCTCCATGACAGGTATCAAGTCCAACTTGGCCTCTGTGACCGTCACCTTTAATGCACTGATCTTGTTTAGGCTTTTGGCACTTTGGCAGACTGCTTTTCATGTTTCCATCATATTCTGTCTCCCATTACCAGTTACTGTCTGCCACATGCATCTTACTCCACCTAGTTCCCCTCTTGACAGTTAGTTTGTCTAGACCCCCACTTCCCCTCCTTTTTGTCTGTTTTCAGTTTCCTGCCCATACCACCACTAGCACACCACCATCCTTTTTCCATTCTGGGACAGTCTTTGCTAGGTTCTCCCTGCCCCCCACTAGGGAATCCCCAGCATCTGCCTCCCCTTCCTTCAGTTTACAGGACAGTCCACTTAGAAGTTAAGCTTCTACCCTAGTATACTTCTTTCCTCCATCCTGAAATGAAGGACATCTCCCTTAAATAGGCTTCTATCTCAGGACTTTACCCAGTCTTACACCCATTTATACCCCTTTTGTGGACACTACCCCTTCAACCAGTCATTGGATGCCTCAGATTCCTCCTACCTTACTCTTTTTTTCTTGGTCTCTTTTCCCTGTTCCACACTGGTAACCCCTTTGAATAAAAAACAAAACAGTGAGGCTACCTTCCCCTTCAGCTCACCCCCAGGATTCAGAAGTTGAATTTAACTTCCTCTGGCCCTTGGTTTTTCAGGTTATTTGCATGCAAGTTACAAGGATAAATGGCACTTCCCCTCATCTGTAAATCATCTGCCTTTTCCTGCCCTTATCCCTCACAGTTGATGTACCTAGCAGGCCTCTGACCTCCCCCCATTGACCCATCTCAACACACCATTTTCTTCATGTCCCTTGCCATGGAGTTCATTACTATTAGTACTTTATTGGCTACCTTCATAATTCCCACTACCCTGTTGGGTGTTGCAGTCCCTACTTTATCCTTCTCAGTGATGGTCTCACTTCCTTCTCTTATGAGATAAGGTACAGTAACTATATATCCTCAAGGGATGCAAAATGGTCTGTGATCCCTACCTAAGGACAATGCTTCATACTCATAACCTGCTTCCTTCCTCCTTCCCTCCACCCACCATCTCCTTGGCCAGTAGGTCTCTGTGGGAGGAGGGAAGCAGATAGGGATTCTGGAATCTAACCCAGCTGTCTGTGTAGCAGGAGTACTTCTCCAATGCTCCCTGCTGCTGTGAATGGAGTTCCTCAAACCTCCTGCATATGGAGCAGTAATTGACCATCCAAAGTATAACCCAAAGAATGATCCCCCTACAGCCTCTGCAGCTGGATAACTGCCTGCCATGTTGACCCTCCATTTCTACTTACTGCACCACAGTATCTCTGAGCCAAAGGTTAACAGTAAGCCTTAGCCACAGGTTAACTATACCCCAGTAAGGTCTTCCCCCTTAGCTGGAAATAGCCTACTCTACTTTGCATGTCTCACCCCTCTTAACTCATGCTCCTACCCCAGATTTCTAGTACTTAAGCAGACTAACTGAATTAATCAAACAGCAGATGGCCAACAGTTCAGCTAATCTAGGAAGGGAATGTCTGCCTCCACCGCATGTGTCACCACAGGTACATTTAAAATAGGCATCTAAAAGAGCAGACTGAATCTCCTGGGGAAAAGCATTTTTCAAAGCAGGGATCACCACTGAAAAGGCCCTATTGCCAGCCCTCTGCTGACTTCAGACAGGAGGGATGGTTTCTAAGTAGACCCTTCTTGAAAGCTTTGATTGTCTATAGATTAAGAGGCAAAGTAGTTCATGGAGGTAAGGGAATCCCAGTTTAACACTTCAAATTTTAATCAAATAACCTTGTAGTAAACTCACCAGCTAACTGGCAGCCAGTCTAGTGAGCACAGTGAAAGTGTTGTTTGTTCTGCTGTCTGAGTGCATCTGCAGTATTCTGGACCAGCTCCAGATGGTGCAGTTGACCACAAGGTAATCCCTCATGTCAACCACGTCAAGTAAGGAATGCAGTCTGGCAATATTTTGGAGATGGCAGAACAGCTCTTGGAAGATGCTGATACCTGTGATTCAAGAGAAGGGCACTCATCAAGACCCACTCTCACATTGCTTATCAAGAATCACTCCCAGGCTGTGAACGTCCCTTACCATGTCTAGCTTAACACCCCCTCCAAGAAAAATCAGAGAGGGAAAACACTTTAGAGTCAATATCTGCTTTCTCAAGTCCATTAGACATTCCTCTGTTTTTCCAAAATTCAGAACCAGCCAGCTGGAGACCATCAAGAGCCTGATCACCTCCATACACCAGTCTAACCTTTGCATGGGAAGGTTCTGATTTAGAGCAAAAGACAGATACAGTTGGGTATCACCTGCAGAGTGGTGCAATCACACACTGTACTGTCTTATGATCTTGCCTAGTAGAAGCAAGTACCCCATGAACAAGAAGGAAGATCAGAAGGGCCCCTGTGGAATCCCAAAGTCTATGGGAAACAGGCCCAACTGATATTTACTAGCCATAACTGACTCACCCTAACTGGGAGTAAGGAATGACACTATTGTGAGACAGTCTCAAACAAACCTCCCTGTACCTCATATCTGTCCATAAAGTCCCAGTGACTGACAGTGTCAAACTCTGAGGTAAGATTGAAGAGAAAAAGATGGACACATTTACCAAATCCTCACCAGCCAGAAGTCATTGTAAATCTTGACCTAATAATTTTAACATGGTCACTGATAAGGGAATAGCATCACAGGGACCTCCATAGTATGAAGCAATTGTTCTAATAGCTGAAGATTGCTGCTTACTTTTTTTTTTACTTAATATAAAGCCTGACAGTTAAAGAGGTCTCTCCTATTAGGTCAATTGCTACAGTTCCTCAGGAGTGTAGACCTCTGATGGGGTGTACTGACCCTTCAGGGTCTCCAAAGAAAGCCTATTTTAAACGTGACTCTGTCTAATCCCTGAAAACACACATCACCCACACAAAAGAGGGTGCACTGCAGTAATTCAACCTGGATGAGACAAAGTCTTGTACTAGCATCCTCAGGTCAGCAGTATGCAATAAGTAGGGCAGTTTGTTAATATTCAGGAGACTGTAAAAACAGATCTTGATGACTGCTTATAGCTAAGATTCAAGCAATAGGCAAAATTTAAGAACCACTCTCACCAAAAGTACTTCTGCCTTTCTGGATTCAGAACTATCCAACTTGAGTTCATCCAAAGCCTGATCTCCTTTAGAAATCAATCTATCCTTTGCATCAGAATGCCCTGATCCACAGCAAAAGACAGATGCAGCTGGGTATCATCTGCAGAGTGGTGAAACCCCATGCTGTACTGTCTTATAATCACTCTAAATGGAAGGAAGTACACCATGAACATTGAAGAAGAGAGAACATACCCCTGAGGTACCCATGATCCAGGGCAACCATGGTCCATTGGTGTTCACAAACTACAACTGTGCACTCAGTTTGAAAGAAATAAACAGAACCATTCTAAATCTGTCCCAACCATTCCTTTGTGCCTTTTAAAGGGGAGTCATCACTTTTCCTGCAGTAATGCTGTGGGACCTTTAGGTTCTGATTAAGAAAATGACATTATAAGGATTATTTTGAGGTACTGCACTTACTATCTTGTAATTACGTTTTTCATCTGGTTGATTCTGCAATCCTTTGCCCAGCAAGTTAACATACTACATGTCCCAGTATCACTCACAGCCAGTCCCTGATGACACATTTGACAGACTGAGCCATGGGGCAGCTGTATGTGACAGCAAGTCACTTAGCTAGTATTCATGTGAAGGAGCACATAATCATGTTTTTTTTCTACTGGTACTGATCGCACTAAGTTTAACGTGATTGGTACCACTAGAATAAGTGCCATTATGCACTTCTTCATACTAATACAAGCTAAGTGACTGGGACAGGTAGTATGTAAACATGGTGAACAGAGGGTTGAAGGATCAACCAGATGAAAAATTAAATTATAAGATGCTAAGTATATAAATACATTTCCTTTTTTCTGAACCAGGACCTAAAGGTCCTGTGGCATTACTGCAGGGGAGATGAGGATTCCACTTTAAGCCTGTTCAGCAACTCATGATTAACAGCATCAAATGCTGGTGTGAGACCAAGGAGAATAAGAATGGGCACATCATCCCTAGTTTTTTTGGTTAATGGAAAGCACTGCATTATGTCTCAGTATTCCAGTGAACACATATTTGCCCCCCTGCTTCCCTTACAGTTTTGTTTAGATATCTGTTAGCATGGGCATATACTTGAGGCTTGTGACACTCACTTCTTTCGTGCATGTTAAGTTTGATACGCAGGATATGTATCATGCATTTTTTGTTTATACTTTACCCAGGATAGCCATGCTGAGATGCAATTATTAATTTCCAGTGGGGTGCTGCTACTATCAAAAACACAAAACTGGATCATGCTCTCCTGTAACTAGGAATTAGTGCAATGAGAAAAAGCAAAGCACAATGTCCAAAACACACAAGCAAAGATGACATACTCAGGAAATGTTTGCTAATTCAAAAGTTTAATATCTACTGCATAGAAAATAGAGGGGCCAAAGCACTGTTCAAAGAATGCAGGCACTTCATATTTCACATGCTTTATCAAGGAGCATGTCTGGCATTCCTCAGTGCCATATTTACACAAAAGACCCATTTGAGATGAAGTGACATTTTAAAAATAACTAATATGTACCCAGTTGTTCATTTATTTAATGTAATCATATTTATCATATGATGTAGCTGTCTACTAAAATCATCACCTCTCTTCAACTTTTAGAAATAAAAAATGAAATATGTCATTTCACAAAAAGGCAGAGCAGGAAGAACTAAAGGAGAGAAAGGGAAAAGGAAATGGTTAAATCATCAAGTAAGGTACATTCTTTTTCAAGAGAAATCAAAGGATTCTCTTCATCAGATGTAAAACTGGCTTGGGTTATTAATGTAAGGGATGTTTGTTACACACAGGAAAAACACAATAAAGATAAGGAATTAATCCATCTTTTTATTTTTCTCTTTACATTTCCTTAATTGAACAAACAATGACTGTTCTTTAGTCCATAACTGCAGTCAGGTTCTACTCACTAAAACACTACTTCATCCAAAACATGCTAATTTTCACCTCATATGAATTGATGGATATTGGCAAAGACAGTTGGTCATCAGAGTCATCAAAATGTATAAATGTATAGAAAGCGGGAGAAATAAAACAAGGGAGAAAAAGTAGAAAAAAGGAAAAGACAAAAATAGGGAAAAGAGAAAAAGGACAGAAATGTAAAAAGAGAGAGGGGCAGGGAGAAATGGAAAAGAGGGCTCCTAAAGAATGACAGCAAATGAGAAGGAGTATGGGCATCATTAAAAAAAAGAAACAAGATCCATCATATTGAGCAAAGCGACTCAGTATGAATCTTTACAACAGCATCTCAAAGAAATAAACAAAAAGAAAGAAAATTAACATAATACCTAATAAACTAGAGACAGCTCATGTTATTTCATAAAACAGCTTATTAGGTGTAGAATCAATTTACAGAAATGAACCCAAATCAGCCTGGTCATTAAAATATTTTGGATGTAACCTACTACTACCAGCTACCACCACTCATGACTCCAGGGGCTTAAAACCACTGTGGATTCCCCCTATAGTGGGGCCAGAGGAGAGGGGACCATCCTCCCCTAGAGCACAATCCAGAAGTGCCCCAGGGACCAAGTGGTGGTGCAGGCCATGGGAAGGTGAGCGGGCTTCATTAACCTACCTGGCTGTCATTTTTTGGTTTTCTCCCCAGTCCTACTCTGGCTGTAGCAGCACATCAGTGTGTGCATGGTGAGGCATGCACATGCTGAGGAACCTTGTCCTCAACCATTTGAAGCCTCTTGGAGTCTGTATCCCCCCTTCACTCGGTGCAAGTCAAAGGATGAGAAGACTTAGCCACCCCTTTTTGGGAGAGGAAAGCAGTCCCCAAGACATTCAATCCTCTACTCATGGATTCACTGAGGGCAGGTCCTGTCAGACTAATCTTATCAATTTCTTTGACTGGGTGACCAGGGTGGTGGATCAGGGAGGGGCAGTGGATGTGGTCTACCTGGATTTCATTAAGGCCTCATAGAAGGTTGCTTAAGAAATTGAGGAATCTGGGTGTGGGCGTTAAAGTGATAAAATGGGTTGGAAACTGGCTAAAAGGCAGGACCCAGAGGGTGGTAGTAAATGGCATAAAATCAGAAGAGGGGGAGGTAACCAGCAGGGTTCCACAGGGATCAGTGCTGGGTCCAGTTCTATTCAATGTGTTCATAAGCAACATTGCAGAGGGACTGGAGGGGAAAGTATGCCTGTTCGCAGATGACATCAAGATCTGTAACAGAGTCGACACACAGGAGGGGCTTTTTAAAATGAGAAACAACCTAAGACTACTTGAGGAATGGTCAAGGTTTGGCAGCTCGATTTCAATGCTAAGAAGTACAAGATAATGCACCTGGGACACAGAAACCCAAGAGAGGAATGCAGTATGGGGGGGCAGGTTCTAGCCACCACAAGTCAGGAGAGAGACCTGGGGGTTATCATATCCAATAACCTGAAGTCAGCCAAATAATGCAAAAAAGCAGTGGGGAAGGCAAACAGTATGCTGGAGTGTATAGGAAGGGGCATGACCAGTAGGAGGAGTGAAGTGGTGATGCCACTGTACAGATCACTGGTGAGGCCTCATCTGGAATACTGTGTCCAGTTCTGGAAACCGCATCTCAGGAAGGACATAGTCAGAATGGAAGCAGTCTAGAGAAGAGCAACAAAAATGATACATGGACTGCACCACAAGCCTTATGAAGAAAGACTCAAGGAACTAAACATCTATTCACTGGAAGAGAGAAGGGAGAGAGCAGATATGGTAGAGACTTTCTAATACCTTAGAGAAATAAACAGGGTACAGGAGCGGAGCATATTTCAGAAAATAAAGTGCACAAAGACCAGGGGACATGACATAAGGCTGGAGGGAGGGAGGGAGGCTTAGGGGGAATGCTAGCAAGTATTTTTTCACAGAGAGGGTGGTGGATCCATGGGACAGCCTACCAGCAGAGGTGGCAGAAGTGAAAACAGTGTGGGGATTCAAAAGTGCATGGGATAAGCATAAAGGCATCCTGCTGTACAGCAAAGCAGGGGACAGGCAGTCCAGATAAGAGTAGGGATTGCCAAACCAAGTAGAGAAATGAGCAGACTAGGTGGGCTGAATGGTCCTTATCTGCCAACAGATTCTATCTTTCTATGTTTCTATTCCATGGCCACCCCAGCAACCTGAGGTTGTTTCTGAATCTGAGGTTGCCAGCATGGTGGCTGGTGACATGCAAGCATATCAGTTCTCTGTGCCACTGATCCAGCTTAGATGCAACTTTCTGAAAGTGTTTAATTGTTTTTTTTTGGTTTTTTTTCTAACATGGTACCCCTGTAAGTGCACTAACCAACACATGACTATTTTCAGGAACTACCTGGGAGATTACAAAACAACCAGTAGGTCAGTACAAAAATAAAAACATTCAGTAAGTTAATTGTGACATAATACTCTAGCACAATGCACACCATATTGCAGGCAATAACCAGCAATAACTTATAATCAGGGGATAAATTGGACAGGAGCCCACAGGAGCTCAGTTCCACCACCTCTTAAAAATGTATGACAGTTCCACCTCCTCTGTCATCTTTCTCCACTGACTTGTATAGGAGAGATCCACCACCTACAAATGGCAGTTCCACTAACTAAAAATTTAGATGTGAGAGCTCCCCCAACTAAACCTTTCCAATTTAACCACTGCTTGTAATATACAGTGACATAAATAACTGCAAAAAATAATACTACTGCAGTAGTCCATAATATAATAGTACAGTATAATATAACAACAATGGCCCCAGAGCAAAGTAACAGTAAAAATATAAGCACAAATAAAGATTTAAACTATAAGGCTGCATGTGATACAGCTTAACCACTAACATGCTTCAGGTACAGGTAAAGATAAAGCATAAATGGGCAGCAGAAATTCCCTGAACTTAAACAGCAGCTGACGTCTTCAGGAGAATTTTAACAAAACATAATATTTGGACACAGTCCAGCTTGCATTTCACATTAATTCTGCATTTCTCCTTCCCATTAATTATTAAGGTAATCTGCATGAAAACAAGATATTTACTCTTAAAGAGTTCATCTATTCCACTTACTTTCTCACTACTTGAATCCATAATGCACTGCTTGTGATATCACAGTTACTCTATGACAACCAGTTGTGATGTCACAACACAGGATTATGAACTGAAGTAACGGGTTAGCTATGGTAGCCAGTGAACTCTAAGGGATAAAGATCATGTATTCATGCAAATGTCCTCAAGAATGAATAATCAGGAGAAACATATATATATATATATATATATATATATATATTATGGTAGTACGGTAATGCTACCATAGTTAGGGTTGAGGAGCCATTTACATGTTAAACCCAATATTTTGCACCTTAATAACTTTGCAACCGTTTGACGGATTTGCCTGAAATTTGGAATACATGATAAAAACCTACACACCTTGGTATTTGCCAAGTTTTGTACTGGTCAGATACACAGCTGCAGAGTTACTAAGCATGATCTGCGCATGCGTTTACGCTTTTTCTGGAATTCTACGGTCACGCCTACAGGTCACACGGTTTGCGTGACCAGCCCAAAATCTTCAGGGAATGTGTGGCCAGGGTCCCCAATGTGCCTTTCAAAGATTTCATGAAAAAATATTAAACGGTTCAAAAGTTATTCAAAAAACAATTTCCCATTATAAGTCAATGGGAAAAGTTAACTAAAAGTTCGACACTGTCGCAAATGCACTTTTTACTGTCACAAATGGCCCTTTTACTGTCACAAATCTGCCATTTTGTTTTCACTTAGTGATCAGAAAAATGCTTGGCATTTAAAATTGAGACCCTCTAGCAACCTAATTCTTTTTGTATTCACCTAGTCAGGCCCTGAGGATGCTAGCCATGTCTTTATTTTGGGGTAAAACACCCCAGAGATATGTTTTTCAGATTTCTGGAAAAAGTATTTTCACAAAGTAGTGTCGTGCTCATGAAAGTGTTGCAAATTTTTGTGAAAGCTTTCGCAAATCACAACACTACTTTGCAACACTATGCCCAAAATAACAGTAATTCTTTGGCACCCCACTGCAAAAGAACAGTTTGGAGTTTTGGGCTGAAATTTGAAGGGAACGCAGCTGACATCTCACAGATGTGCCTTGCAGTGTTGTGTTGAAAAAATATTACACAGCGTCAAAGTTACGATACTCCAAAGTTGACAGTTTTTCCCATAGGATAACATTACGGCGTACAACGCATTGCAGCAATCGTTTGGCACCCTGCTGCAAAATAATGGTTTGGTCTTTTGGGCTGAAATTTGCAGGAAACACAGCCAACATCCCACAAATGTGCCTTTCAGTGGTTTGGTGAAAAAATATTACAGGGAGGCAAAGTTATGGCAGTCTGAACTTCTGTTTTTTTCCCATAGGATAACATTATGGCATTCGCTGTGCATTTCAGGACCCGTATCTCGAAAACGGTGTGAGATATGGACTTTTTGTCAAAAAATTTCTTAGCCCCCTATTGGGCTAAGTACAAAACTAGCCAGGAAAGTGATAATTCATATGACTTTTAAATTTTTTTTCTATGTCGTACAGTTACTGAGATATAAGCAATTTACTATTCCAAGTCCTCATTTTTGTGTTCCGACAGTCATTATTTTGCATACATTCTTTGTAATCACTGTCTTTATCTATATAGCTTTTGGGGAAAACCAGCCTGTGTGCTTACATTACTGTTACCATTACCGTTTCTGCTTGCGGTTCTGTTCCTGTTTCACTTACCGTTCACGTTTACGCCACCATGTGCGTTACCCTTTGTGTTTTCATTTGCGGTTGCATTTGTGTTATTTTTAACGTTTCTGTGTACAGTACTGTTTCTATTTCTGTTTCACTTTGTGTCACCGTGCATGTTACTATTTGTGTTTGCGGGCACAATGTTACTATGTGACAAGACATCACGTGGAGGAAGCGTGGGGCCTGAAGGGCCCTGCGCTCCTGCCACTGCATTACATTCACTATTTATCATTATCATTCTCAAAAAGAAGGGAAATTAGAGGCAAAAAACTCCATTTAATGCATCAGTTATGGTTGTTCCACAGTGACAAAAGCTAGGAAATTTGATGTTAGGGTTGAAACCCCCTTTGCACCCCTTCAGCCCACCCCCCCAACTGGAATCGGGGTGTACATTGGGGTCATTGGTCCTAACTGTTACCCTATTATCCTATTCCTCAGCTTCTTTCCAGATGTGATGGGGTGACACTTAAGGCCAATGACCCCAAAGCACACCCCGATTCCAGTTGGGGGAGTGGACTGGAGGGGTGCAAAGGGGGTTTCAACCCTAACGACAAATTTCCTCGCTTTTGTCACTGTGGAACAACCCTAACTGATGCATTAAACAAAGTTTTTTGCCTCTAATTTTATATATATATATATATGTGTGTATATATATATATATATATATATATATATTATGGTAGCACGGTAGTGCTACCATAGTTAGGATTGAGGAGCCATTTACATGTTAAACCCAAAATTTTGCACCTTAATAACTTTGCAACTGTTTGACGGATTTGCCTGAAATTTAGAATACATGATCAAGACCCATACGCCTTGGGATCTTCCAAGTTTTGTACCAGTTGGATACATGGCTGTGGAGTTATTAAGCATGATCTGCGCATGCATTTACACTTTTTCTGGAATTCTATGGTCGCTCCTACAGGTCACACGGTTTGCGTGACTGGCTTGAAATCTTCAGGGAATGTGCAGCTGGCATCCCCAATGTGCCTTTCAAAGATTTTGTGAAAAAATATTAAACGGTTCAAAAGTTATTCAAAAAACAATTTCCCATTATAAGTCAATGGGAAAAGTTAACAAAAAGTTCGACAGTGTCGCAAATGCATTTTTACTTTCGCAAATGGCCCTCTTACTTTCGCAAATCTGCCACCTTGTTTTCAGTTAGTGATCAGAAAAATGCCTGGCATTTAAATTTGGGACCCTCTAGCAACCTAATTCTTTTTGTATTCACCTAGTCGGAGCCTGAGGATGCTAGCCATGTCTTTATTTTAGAGTAAAACACTCCAGAAATATGTTTTTAAAATTTCTGGAAAAAGTACTTTCACAAAGTACTTTTATGCTCATGAAAGTGTTGCAAATTTTTGCTAAAGCTTTCGCAGATTGCGACAGTACTTTTCTAGGCAGTGTGGAAATGACAGCAATTGTTTGGCACCCCCTGCAAAAGAACAGTTAGGAGTTTTGGGCTGAAATTTGGAGGGAATGCAGCCGACATCTCACAGATGTGCCTTTCAGTGTTGTGTTGAAAAAATATTAGATGGCGGAAAAGTTACGGCACTCCAAAGTTGATGTTTATTCCCATAGGATAACATTATGGCAGCCAACGCATTGCAGCAATAGTTTGGTGCCCTGCTGCAAAATAACGGTTTGGTCTCTTAGGCTGCAATTTGCAGGGGATACAGCCAACATCCCACAGATGTGCCTTTCAGTGGTTTGGTGAAAAAATATTACAGGGAGCCAAAGTTATGGCATTAGCCGCGCCTTTCATGGGCCGTATCTTGGAAATGGTGCGAGATACGGACTTTTCATCAGAAAAACACTTAGCCCCATAATGGGGCTAAGTACAAAACTAGCCAGGAAAGTGATAATACATATGACTTTTAAATTTATTTTTCTATGTCATACGATTACTGAGATATAAGCAATTTAGTATTCCAGCTCCTGATTTTTGTATTCCGAGAGTCATTATGTTGCATACATTCTTTCTATTCACTGTCTTTCTCTATACAGCTTTTGGGGAAAACCAGCCTGTGTGCTTACATTACTGTTACCATTACCGTTTCTGCTTGTGATTCCATACCCGTTTCACTTATCGCTCACATTTACGCCACCATGTGCGTTACCCTTTGCATTTTCATTTGCAGTTGCGTTTCCATTATTTTTAACATTTCTGTCTACAGTACTGTTTCTGTTTTGCTTTGCATCACCATGCGCATCACGATTTGCGTTTGCGGGCACAATGTTACTATGTGACAAGACATCATGTGGCTGGAGCGCATGGCCCACAGGGCCCCACTCTCCTGCCACCACATTACATTCACTATTTATCATTATCATTCTCAAAAAGAAGGAAAATTAGAGGCAAAAGACTCCATTTAATGCATCAGTTAATGTTGTTCCACAGTGACAAAAGCGAGGAAATTCGATGTTAGGGTTGAAAACCCCTTTGCACCCCTCCAGCCCACCCCCCAACTGGAATTCAGGTGCGCATTGGGGTCATCAGTCCTAACTGTCACCCCATTCTCCCATTCCTCAGCTTTTTTCCACATGTGATGGGGTGACAGTTAGGGCTGATGACCCTAATGCACAACACAGCACTGAAAGGCACATCTGTGAGAGGTCAGCAGTGTTCCCCTCCAAATTTTAAGACAAAACACCAAAGCATTCTTTTGCATCAGGGTGCCAAAGAATTGCTGCCATTTTCTCACAGCCTAGAAAAGTACTGTTGCAATTTGCGAAAGGTTTTGCAAACATTTTCAACACTTTTGTGAGTTCAACACTACTTTGCTAAAGTACTTTTTCCAGAGATTTGAAAAACACCGTACCATAGTTAGGGTTGAGGAGCCATTTACATGTTTAATGCAATATTTTGAACCTTTATAACTTTGCAACCGTTCAACGAATTTGCCTGAAATTTGGAATACAGAATCAAGACCCATACACCTGTTTAGTACATTAGTTAGGGTTGTACCACCATGACAAAAGTGAGGAAATTCAATGTTAGGGTTGAAGTACCCACTTTGAACCCCTACAGGCCACCGTGCTGTATTATGTCCAGGAGGACAGGAAAAAAAATCTATAATTCTTAGTGGCCAAATTCAACATTGTCCATGGGTCTTAAGTGTAGAGTCTTCTGGATCTGTTTAATGGCTGTTTGTGCCAGGGTATCCATTAGCTCCACAAAGAAATGTGGATCTTCTTGGTTAGGGGCCTTCATGGTTGACAGTACTATCTCACTTTTGTCAAGGAGGTCCTTAATAATGACATGGCTCCCCTTCAGACTTCCTTAGTTCTGTGAGTAGTTGGAAAGGAGTTGCTGTAGCTATTAAGATCACAACTTCAGCTCTTTTAGAGTCCATTCCCACTTCAAATACGTGCTCTACCCAGTGCTGCCACAGTTGTAGGAGATGTTTAACCCTCAAGTGGGTTTTCTGGTTAAATATTACTCCCAGCACCCTTTGTTTTAAGTGAGTTAAGATCCTTGATTGATTAACAGGCAAGGAAATAATTTTCATTGGTGGACTAGTCATTTAGAATTACTGTCATGCATAAGCAGCACTCATTACACCACAGCACCCCATATTCTTCCAGTGTGAGGAGAGGGGGTTCTTGTTGTAGTCTTATAACTTTGTATGTTGCAGCCATCCACTGGTCTTGTATACATGGGCTCCCTCCCACCCCCTTTCCCCACCACTTCTCTCTCCCCATTCTACATCCCCACAAAAAAACACACCTAAACTAGATAGACACCCCCTCACCCTTCCTTTGTTGAACATTCTTACTAATAATAACAAACAGTAATATAGTAATCAAGATGATAAAGCACGTATAGGTATCTAGGGGCTGTGGGCTCCCCCTCCCACCCCTTACTATTGCCTAAAGTGGGTCCATATGTTGATGTCTATCTCCTCCCTTTCTCCCCAGATACCCTGATAACAGTTGGTTTCAAGTGTGATATTTTGCCAACTAAGGTCATAAAAAGTCCCTTCTTATTAGTTGTAATACCTAAATGTAGCAACTATTGCTTTGAAACTGTAATAGTTACAGTATAAGGGATAGACCAGTAATCTACCATCCAGTTGCTCTTGGTCAAAAATTAATCCTTAAAACTGCAACACAGCTAGTAGTGTGTTTTACAGTATTCAGAAGCATCAACACATTTCCTTTTCCCCGTTTGGAGGATATCACAGCTTTAATCCCAGGAAGATTTAGAATCCTTTCAGGAAAATAAAAATCCAGAGTGATAGAACCACACCCAAGTAGGTGTATCTGATAAGTGTTTTGATTTAACAAAGTTTAATTTTTTAATGTATTTATAGATAGATAGACAGATAGCTAGACAGACAGACAGAGAGAAGGCTATGGATCTGAACATTTTCTTCTGCTTAGCTTTCACCAAGGAGAATACTGAACTGATGCCTGAAAGTGGCCTCAAGGCAACTGAGAAGATTATCCCTATATGGGATTATTGAATATTACCACCAGCAGGGTCAGGTAGGCACTGGAGCACCCAATGGTAGACAAAACACCTGGGCCTCATGGGCTGTATGCTACAGTTCTGATGGAGCTGGCTGAGGAACTGTCTGGCCTCTTGGCATATTTGTTTAACTGATTGCTACAGACAGGAGAAATGCTAGGTGACTGGAGGACAGCAGGTGTGGTACCAATCCATAAGGGTGGGAAGCATGGATGAGGCTGGCAATTACAGACCAGTTAGCCTCACTTCAGTCATGGAGAAACTTGTGGAGACCCTGTTCAAGCAGAACCTCATGGAATACCTAGAAGGGAATGATCTTCAGGATAGCAGACAACATAGGTTTGTGGCAGGTAGTTGACTTTCTTAGGAATTAGAGGACATTTGTAAGTCAATGTATGAATAGCTATTCCACATATTGAACACTGAGTTTATAGTACAGAAGAGGAAAACAAATGGTGCTAAACAGTGTGATGGGGGACTGCTTTTCCATAGCACTTGCTGTATCCTAAGTAAGCAGCCACAGTAAATGATAGTGAATGTACATTAGTTGTACAGGTCCTGATTACAGGAATAGACCAGTTAGTACAGTTGCCATTTAAATGGATTCAGGGAGCCAATGTGTGTACAAATGTGACAGTAGGTAGTACATTGTAATTGTAGATGCAGATGACAATTCAGAGTAGGTACATTTCAGTGAAGATACACAACACAGTTGAGTATGTGTACATCTATGCCACACATGACTGAACACAGGGAAACTGTAGTTATGTTTGTTAGGATTTGCATGGATTTAGGCAGCTACAGCTGCTGTGCCTCCCAATATTGATACTTATTATGACTGGTTTTCTATAGGAACGATATGAGACTGGAGATCCATGGCACACCTCTGTAATTCTAGGCATAGTTAACTTGCCATAGTTAGGAGTTGCAGACACTTAAATAGGGAATTGAAGTGGACATAGTAGTTACTGCATCCTAAGTGTATAGTCACAGCTGCGTACTGTTGGGTGCAGATGTGCGGTACCTTGTCACAGTAATTACTACATGATGACTGTATAGGCAGAGGAAAATTAAGTACATTGCTGAGTTTTACACACTGTTAGGAATTATGGAAAGTGTGACATGTAATGTGGCACATCGTTGCCTAGGTTGTGATACTGACTGGACATCACAGCTATCAAAGAAATTGATGGAGATATAGTTGTTGCACTATTTGTTAATGTTGGTTTGCATGCTTAAGGAAGACAACACTTATTTTTAATGTCGTAATGCTATTTTAAGTAAAGACTCGACACAGGTGGTTATGCTTTAAAAAAATGTATTGCCAATTTGTTAAACTGAGAAAAGGGCCAATCAAGACTGTAATTTTGTTTACAGAAGCAGTCTCACAATACAATCTTTGTATGTGTGTAATCATTGCTTGCCATATATGTAAATGTGTTAGAATAATAGTAACTGGATTATAGAATTGGAGCAAATATGTGATATTATAAGAAACTATAGAAAAAGGTTGCATAGGAGGTAATTTGTTCAATTTATTGTGATAGTTTTACATGGTACACACACGAGGTTAGGTATTTGCTATCATTGTTTGTTGCCATCTTTTCCTTTCGGGCTTGTTATCTCTGCCTTGTATGCATATATCTGCTTACTTACTAGGTGATCACTGTCTTTAATTAGGTGTTCTGTGTTTCCAGTGATGTTTCAGTGTTCATTACTCTTTATGTTAAGAAGTGCTTTCTGACATTCCTCCTGAACTTCTGATACTCAAGCTGAACCTGTGGCACTTCATTATATATTTACTATTGAACGTGAAGAGACTTTGTTTACAAATTTCAAGTATTTTTTAAATGGTTGTATGTCCTAATTATGTGTAGTGCATTACTTGTGTGCTATGTTAATAAGGGTATGTCAATAGCTTGTAAACAGTGATTACACACATGATGACATGTTCTGTCTTATTCTTCTGAAATATGAAGGTCATCATAATTCTTCAATATTAGAAGATATGCATTTTTAGGTGTCGTGGCAGTCTCTATTTAAAACTGCTTGTAGAGTCGTCACACTCTACCCATCCACTTCTGTACCTTAGTAAACAGGTGTAATGGCCAGAATGCATGGATTGGCCATGGTGATAGATTATACTGTGAGTGTCAAACACTGATTGGTTGAAGAGTATTCTACCAGCTGTGTAATCTGTGATAGGAGTATCAACTCTGAGTCCGTTGGAGTCAAACCTGTGCAAGATAAGCAACAGATATTGAGATGAACTCCTGAGACGTATGGACTGAGTGCATCTGCCTCCACACCTTGCACAGGCATGCCCACATTGAGCATTGGTGAATAGCTGTCGAAATTTGACACTTTTGGTTTGAGGGACAAAGAGAGTAATCCACAGCATGTCTTCTGTGGTTTCACGCTGTGAATGGCCACATGAAACACATACATATTTTGTTACATATGTTACTGTGAAGTAGTGCTGCATTGAGGTGCCGTCTTCATCCAGGTTGTTTATGACAGCCATCATAAACTCAGTAGTGTCTTGCTGTATGTCTGCAGCAAATGTACTACATCCAGTCATATGTACTAACACCTGTCATAGTGGTGTTAGTGAGTGTACATTGTTAGAGTGGTCAGAAGTCATGTTGATAATCTGCTTCAAAGCTTTGATAGGGGATTGTCTTGTGAAGCAGATATTGCCTGCACAAAGTGTGGCATGTGTAGAAAAACTTGCATAGCTGAGTTAGCATAGCAGTTCACTCTAGTGCTGTTGTCAAACAGTGGTACAGCAGCTACACCAACTGATTTCTGATGAATTGCTGGCTGTGAATGTTTACTTGAAGTTGTGACCTTTGTTGAACTCTTTTGAGTTGAATCACTTCTGGAAGCTTGTGCATGTTTGTTCTACCTGTAGATGTGACTGAATTGTGTAGACAGCCAGATATGTAGGCAGTGGTATTAAAGACATTTGTGGCTGATGTAGAGTACGTAACCTGTTGTACTCAAGAATACGCCGCTTGTCAGCTCGATATTTTCTGAGGTGCTAGAGTAATAATGTGCAACCCAGAAAGGCTGCGGACCGTGAAAGTGCACGTAGCTCATGCCATCCTTGAAAATGTCTGTACCTATGTCCACCATTGCTGAATCCAAACTCAAGCCCTGAGATTTGTGAATGGATACAGCATATGCAACACATAATGGAAATTGTTTCTGTTTACATAGATATCCTTAAAACCTGGAATTTTACACAGGTGCTTCTATGTGTACAGAGTGTTCCATGTTGTCAAAGTGAACTACAAGCGTCTCGATATATGTCTTCTGGACATTGTAGACAAAGTCAGTGATGTTTCCCATGGCACCGTTTACCATGCCTGTTCTACATCTAGATTACATCGCAGCATGATACGTGCATTCTTACAAACTGTGAGAACAGCTTCTAGGCCAGCTGTGCGTGAAACATCTGACTTGAGTTCACTTAGTCGTTCAGTCATCTTTGCTACTAGGTTTCGACTAAGAATAATGCCATCAACTGTATCAACAGCATGCAGAGTTACAATCTCTTGGTTTTCTCTCTGCAGCATTAGATTGTTGAATTCAGTGCATTTCTTTAGTCGTGGCATAAGACACACTATGTGTCTCCTGTAGAGTATACATGCTGAAGACATTACATGCTGTTTCTATGCATGCAGTATCTACTGTGATTCTCCGATCATTTAACATACAAACATGTTCTGGTGATAGAGAACCTGATGTGAGCTTCATCTAAAAGTGATTTGTAAGCTAGATCACCACTTTGGCTCATGTTCTCAGACAACTCAACATAGGTAATAATTCCCATATGTTATAGCCTGCAATGCAGCCGAGGATATTCTTAGCTTGTTTGGCAGTTAGAGTTGTAAATACATGCTCTGCATTGACTGGTGCAAGCTGTAAAAGGTCTCCCAACACAAGAATACTTTTGCCACCAAATGGCACTCCATCGTCAGTACCTAAGATCTGCTGTAGACGAGATGAATACAGGCAAGCATGACATTGGAGACCATGCTGATTTCATCAATGATGAGTAACTTCATCTTTGTGAACATGGAACGGAGCTGAGATGCAACCTCAAATGACAGTTTACGATACTCTCCAGTTCTCCCATGTTCCACTGGCAACATAAAGAGACGGTGTAATGTAACTCCACCAATGTTGTATGCTGCTAGTCCTGTGGGAGCAGTCACAGCAACAGACATTGAAGACCCTGTCAGGCTCTGTACTTCAGCAGTGATGGCTTCAATAAGGAAACTCTTTCCTGTGCCAGCTGAACCACTAACAAACATCAGTAGTGGCTTATAGTCATGACAGTCACATTGTTTTGTTTCATGTTGTAGGCCATGTTGGACAGCTTCAACTACTTGAGAGTGAACTGTATGCTGCAGCTGATTTAGTCTTTCTCTCAAGTCAGCTGGGTTGACAATGGAGTGTGTGCCATGTTTCATGGCTGTCTCAATTTCTGACATTAACACTTCTGGGGCATTTAAGGGCAGAGGTTCACCTAGAACAGCTTGTCCTTCTGGATCAAGGTTGTCTTGTGAACTAACAGGAGTGTCTTCCTGAAGCTGCTTCTCTGCCTTCTCAAGCTGTTCTTTCTCAGCCTCTAGTCTCTGTATGTATGTCTCTGAGTATTCAGTTTTGAAAGTCTCATAGCTGAGATTGAACTGTTCTTCGAATGTGTCACAGTCACCTTTTAATTCAGACTCACTCCTACAGGGTCTAAATAGGAATAGGAGAGCAAAGTAGTAATGTTCTCTGCTCTCTGATGTGCCTAGATGCAATTTACAGTGGTCTATGAGCCATGGCTTGTGTCTCTTTATGAGACAGCCATCCACTCCATTCACCTTGTAAATCTGGCGTGTTGAGTCAGGTGATACATCTGCCTTGTAGTCATACCACTTAGCCACCTGAAAGAGACACATATCATTCATGTCGTTGTGTCTACGGGGGTAGTATGTGTCTATCAGGTTATTCTTCAAGATATGTTTTGAAGAAGGTCTATTGGCAGTGAGCTCCTCAATTTCGGCATGAGGAATCAGTACACGTTTGCTTCTCTTTGTAGTTTACACTGAGAAACCGGACAGCATCAGACTTCCCATACAGATGTGTACCCATTAAGCGGTCACTGGCTTCATAAGCTCCACATTCTCTGTGTGAAAGAGTCTTCAAGCCCAATGACCAGAGCTGAGATGTCAGGCTTTCTGCTTGAACTGGCAATATCTTCCCAAAGATCTTGCAAGCTAGTCTGCTCATGTTTGGTTATGTATGAAGTGACATACCAAACCAGGGCCAGTGAGTTATCAGCCACAAACTGAACATCTATGTTTGCTTGCCACATTAGGAGAAGAGTTGGGTTGTAGTCATTGATGTACACCTCTTTCCATCTCTGGGTAACTCGTATACCCTCTTGGTTGATTTTGCCTTCAAGTGGTGTCGCATTGCTGAGAATAGGTCATTCATGGCACCATCCTGACAAACTCGTCTAGGAAATCCAAAGCGACATCATGTGTACCAATTAGATTTGTTCTTTACTACTCACCGGCAGTATTTTGCACAAATATGTCGCTGGAACTTTTGTACCAACTTCCATAGTGTAGGACTGTCATACTTGTCTGGAATGTGACAAGTGATATATTTCTTGATGAATGCTAGCACTTCTGTTGCTTCATGTTCACCAATGCATGGAGCATCCTTGATCCACAATAACATATGGATATGAGGGCACCCCATGCTTGATATTCTGCCCTCCAAAAGTAATGTTCTACAGTACCTAGAGGTGGATTGTCCTTTGACAAGATGAAAGTCAGAATGTCATGGAACCACTTGTGAAAATGTCTTGTGACAGACACAGGATCAAGTGAACACATTTCTCCGACAGTCATTGATGAAATGCCGTTAACATCAGAATTTGCCCACTTCAACAGTTCAATGAGCTCATCCAGGCATATTCAGCACAACTAAGTGTGACAAACCATGTGGCTGCACCATACTCTCACAGCATTGTCATCACTTCAGAGTGTCTGCGATACCAATATTCTTTGGTGCCACGAAGACTTGAAAGTATGGAAGACAGATTCACTTGCACATTTTCATCTTTCTGCTTTAATTTCTCTAGAAATTGAGCAGCTGTTATTCCATCTAGTGGACTTGTTAGATGAATAGTATGTGCTATAGATGCAGACAGAATGCTAAGTTCACTCTCCCAGAGGAGATGGAACAGGTACTGTATGTTACATCTGAATTTGCCATCTTTGCTGAGCACACGGCTAGTGCGGTACTCAGCACCTTGTACACACTTCTCTTTCATCTAGGCATCCACCTGACCCTTTTGGAAATAGGTCTGGGAAGCAGCGTGCTTCTAGTGTTGCCTCCCAAATGCTGACAGGCTCACCTTCCACCTGCTTCATTTGATAGAGATCAATGTTGTCTCCTACTGGATCTCTGCCATGTAGTGGGTGAATTGTGTACTGTTCATACACATTGTCACTTGTCTGTCCACTGACCTTCTCAATGATTGGCTTTACTTTTTCTAATAGATCATGTTGGACAGAGAGACTGGCCATCTGATCTATGTCAAGGTCTATATAAAAGGGATTGTTACTCTTTAAATAAGTAAGAGCAAGCTTAACCTTTTGCGCATTGACAACATCTTGCCAGATGACCTTGGCCTTTGTTGGAACACCATTAACAAGAATCACCAAACTATTTTCTGTTGAGATTGCTTGAACATTTTCCTGTAGAGGAAGTGGTAGATACATCACGGAACCCTTTATCTGAATTAGAATGCAATCAAACATATTTAATGTTTAAATCTCTGCTGGTGTAACATCTGCCTCCATATTATTCAGCAGTGACCTTGCTGGCAAAATGTTAGACCTTAGTTTGGAGAAACAGTGTTTGCATAGCACAATGGTGTCTTGTACGCGAAAGTCAGATTTCAGCAGCAAGAATGCTGAGAGACGGAACCACATGTCATTGTATGGTGACAAGGTTTCTAGGTTGACTGTGACTGTTTGTTTGTGTAGTTCAAATGGTTGCATGACACACATACAGAAGTCAAACTCTGAGACTTTGCCAGCTCAAACTTAGCAATTTCTTTACTGTACTGTCTCAGAATGTCATTTTCTAACACTGAAACAGATGTTTCTGCAGAAGTGTTACACTGAAAATTGTTGTTTCTGGTACAGAAGTAATGTGTTGCAGTTTTTAAGAAATGTGATGGCACCTGCATGTCACCTGACTGCAATAAGTCATTTAAACAAGTGTACTGATGTACAGCTCGCTGTACTTCATATACTCTGTATACAAAGTTTGGCATGCCTGTTTGATGCACTCCTAGCATCCGCATGTTGTGAAAAATCTATCACAAACACCACTATCGAGACATGCTAGTGAGTGACCCATGAGTCCAGTATGTGGACGATTTCACAATGGTCAATTTTTGTAAACAGTTTATGTCTGTCTTTGTGATCTGTTATCACAAATAGGTTGACAAACTGTTCTACTTTTTGAAAATGACGATTGCCTATGGTTGCAGGTATCATCACATGCCCATGCCAGACAGTGCCGTTTATTGAAGACTGTGGTTGGAATCACAGTCATCATCTGTATCCATTGCATTGTCATCAGAGATACTGAGGACATTTACTAGTTTCAGTACTCATCAATGGTGAACGTTGTGTTCTTTTGTTAGGGAATAATAAGACTCTTCCAGAAATATGCCTCTGAGTGCTGTGTGTGCATCCACTGACTGTGAAAATGACAGAAGTTGTCAACAGTCAAAGAAGGATACTGTTGTAGCCTTTTTTAATGGCATATACACTTTCCTGAATTGTTCAAGCATATGAGACATCTTATGCCACAATCGCTGTAGTACAAACACTGCTCTGTTGACAAAAGTGTACTTTGAGACGCAACTTCATCAGAGATAGATGACTCTTGGTCTTTTGCAGCTGTGTCTCATCACAGCAGCTATAAGTCTTTCGATCTTAGCTTTATTTGCTAGTGATCGAAATACTTTTTCTTTCTCAGTTGCAAATCAGCAGTTGTGAGTTCTACAGCATTGTTTTGAGGTTTGTTGATGGTTACACTCACAATAGTTGTGTTTTGTCTCGAGATCTACACAACTTTGTAGATGGTATACCTTTTTCTTTGCTGTTAAAGTATTTGCTTTTGCTGTGCAGTGACTTGATGTAGGGCTCACTGTTGCAGTAAAGGTCTGTCTATGTTCATTTTGTGATGTGACTTTACTGTTTTTTTTGCCCTTATACAACAGTGCAGTACTATTATACCTCTCTGTTTGCATACATCTACGTCTGTATTTAGTTGGCATGTTTTGCTATTATGGTTCACAGTAGCAGTAAGCTAATCTTAGAGAAGTATCAGGCACCTGTAGAGACAGAGGAAAATAGTGTTAGAATATGCTTCTGTATTCTTATATACAGTGTGGCATTGTCATAATTGTGAGTTAGGTATGTTAAAATTTGGTTCAAAATTACTTAAGATTACTGTTTTATGAATGTGTATGTGCAGTTGCTACACACCATAAGTTTGTGCATTATCAATATTTCCAGTTCAGCTTTTTCAACATTGTCTTTTACCACACCTCTTTATGAGCTAAGTATAGCGCTGTCATTTTTCACGCCACAAAACATGTTTCTGCCCATGTAGCGCACAATGGCGCAGTCGGTGTATGAAATCACTGTATGGGACACATTAAGAAAATCACTGTGGAACTGTTCATGAGAAGAGGTCTTAAAATTACTCTGTTGAAAATTTGGTGACAAAATTCCTAAAAATGACTGTTTTACGAGCCTGCGTTGCACGCTTCCTACGCACGGTCATAAGTTTGCAGATTTTCAATATTTTCACTCCAGATTTTCAACATTGTCATTTTACCACACCTCCTTATGAGCACTACAGCTGTCAGTTTTTCACACATCTCATCCAAATGTGTTTATGCCATGTAGCGCACAATGGCGCAGTTGGTAAAGCAAATCAATGTTTGGGACACATAAAGAAAATCACAGTGACACTGTGCATCAGCAGAGGTTCAAATGGCTATGTTGAAATGTGGTGGAAAAATTCCTACAAATGACTGTTTAACAACTGTGTTGTACAGTCCGACGCATGCTCGTAATTTTGAAAATGTTCAAGATTTGCAGTACACTGAGTTTGAAATACCTACACAGGACATACATGTGTTTATTATTGAAAATTTGGTATTTTTTCCATAAAGGGTGAAATTGTGGCAATAATAGATACTTTTGGGAAATTACTGTCGAATGCATGAAAGTGTCGCAAATTGTACTTTCGTGCATTCGACAGTGTCACAAATTGTATTGTTGTGCATTCGACAGTGTGGTGTAAAGTACTGTCGAGGTTCGATACTTTCGCAAATTTTGCTGTCATGCATTCGACAGTGTCGCAAAAAATACTTTCGCAGTGAGAAAGTGTCGCAAAATTACTTTCGTGCATTCGAAAGTGTCACAAATTTAGAACTTGGGAGTGGCAAATATATTCATTATCAAATCAGATTTGAGTTTGTTTGACTGACAGGTGGTCCTACTAATGCAATGCAAGATTTGTCAGGCCATGTCAGACAACCAATCAGAGACGGACAACACTGAAGAAGAAGAAGTCAACAGCAGCCATCTTAGTTCTAACTGAGACAGAGCACTTGCATAA
This sequence comes from Neoceratodus forsteri, assembly GCA_016271365.2. Taxonomy (NCBI): domain Eukaryota; kingdom Metazoa; phylum Chordata; order Ceratodontiformes; family Ceratodontidae; genus Neoceratodus; species Neoceratodus forsteri. The sequence goes on from CM057449.1 coordinate 985,772,923, forward strand.
CTGTAAGTACGGTATATTTTATAAATCATTTTTATAGTATGATAAAAAATGTTATCAGCATGTAAATACTATTAATCAAAACGTTTTTCAATGCTGAATTTGATTATGTTACTTGTTATTATCTAACATGCTGTATTATTTAGAAAAAACAGTTTCAAGTCAGATAGCATTTAAGTACTAACTTGTACAGATACAGCTGCAAATAGAGGGAGATAGGAAGATGCACGTGGACCCATAAGAGAAGATGTAACCAATCAGGCATGTTTCTGCTGTTGTAATTGTTTAAAACTGCCTATGAAAAGGATGCATTGTTCCCACTTCTCAATGTCTAGTAATAGTGACTGCATCACTTAGATTGGTTAATGAAGCCACAGCAGCAGGGAATGTTTATTTTTGATTTGTGTGTTATGTCTCAGCCCACTGAAGCTAGCTTGAAATAAGGAGGGAAAATATCAGTTTTATCTTCAGTACTGCCTGGTCACTGCAGGGTGAACACTGACTTTCTTTCTAGCTCTCTGTAAAGTTCTGAGTGTTAAAACTGAGAATGGCAGAAAATTGCAAAAGGACTTTGTGGATAGTTGGAAGCAGTTTCGTGAGACGAGCAGCTGAGTATGCTGTTAATATTAATTTTGGGGGGGACCTGCAGCTCCGAGATTGCTATGTAAGATGGTTTGGGTTGGGTGGCATGAGATGAGAACATCTTATGCCAACTATGCACAGACTTTTGAGAACTCAGCCTCATCCTGACATACTGCTAATTCATCTCGGAGGCAATGATTTGGACACAAAACGCTGGGTAGATTTAGTTACAGAAGCACAATTGGACCTTGCTTCTATTATGAGTATGTTGCCTGCCTGTATTATCATTTTTTCCAATATTACAGAGTGTAGGGTCTGGCAAGCAGAACATAATGTATCTGATTGACAGAGCTCGCAGAAAAGTAAACATACAAATATCTGCTTTTCTACACATGCATGGAATGTACACCATACGTCACCCCGAAATTAAGTATTGTTATGATTGGCTATACCTACCTGATGGTGTGCACTTCTCGCATGCTGGCAATTGCCATTTCCTGGGAGACCTTCAAGATGCAATCCTCAAAGTCCTCTAAGAATGTCAGACTGCTTGAACAAATAACTAAGTGCAAACAAAGGTTCTTTTCAGAACCAAGAAATGTTGGTCAAAAAATAGAACAGGTGTAAACATCACTCAACAGATGTAAAAGATGAGTTGGGATTATTTAGACCATTCCAGGGTGTGGAAGAATAGTGGACAAATTGCAGCAGGGCTGCAACAGAGTGTAGTCAAGACAATCCCCTGTCAGCTCCACTGTCCCCCCCCCGGTGGTCATGAATTCTTGCACTGTTATGCTGTTAATTGGCCCCAAAGGTGGATTTTGCAGTTACTGCCCGAAATCACTTTTCTGAACTGATTAACAAAACGACACTGCCAGTGTTCATAAGATGTGCTCTCAAAAAGCATATGTTGAAAATGTGGGGCTGGATATTCAAACTGCGCCATTCTGTGCTGCAAGCACTTACGCTGCTCAAAAAAGTTCTGCTGGGGTGTGGCCGGGGTGATATGCAATGGAGTTGCACTATTGAGCAACTTCTTTGAATATCCCCCCCACCACAGCCACTGTGCATGGTGCAAGTGGTCAGAGTGGATCATTCAAGATGCGGTGGCGCAAGTTCCATTGCGCCTTGTGCAAATTTTCAATATTCAAAAGGTGACATGCAAATGGGCCCATAATTCATGCAAGGTGCAGGGGGTGCCATTTGCATCTATTTATGGCACCATTTGCATGCCATTAGCATGCAGGTGCACTGATCATCAATGACTTGTGGCTGGCACCCTGACAGGCAGCAGCCGTCAGGGACCGACGCACCCTGCAGCACCATTGTGGGGAAAACAGTAGTAACCCCCCTTGTTTGGCCCAATCACGGGCAAAACAGTAGTAATCCCCCTCACCGACTGGCCTGATGATGGACAAAACTATAGTCATCCCCCCTGACTGGCCCAATTGTCGGCAAAACTGCAGTAATACCCCCCTCACTAGCCCGATTGCGGGCAAAACAGTAGTAATCCCCACCTCCCCAGTAGCCTGATTGCGGTCAGAAAAGAGTTCAACCTCCCCCCATGACCAATATCCTTGGTGGTCCGCTGGACCACAAAGCCCAATCGCTGGCATTACAGTCAACCCCAGGGCCAAGTACTCTGGTGAGTGAGGTTTATCCACCTCACTGCCATGGGAGCCCCCACCTATCTCCCCACCCCATCAGACAGTAGGTGGCAGCACCCCACCTGTCTGCTGTCCCACTGCCCACCGACTGACTGCTCTCGGTGGGGCTGCATCGGCATGGTTCAGAGCAAGAGCCAATGGGTGTGCAACCCATATCATACAAGGCAATGCAGATATGTGAATGAATTTATTCACATATCTGCACAGCCTTGTACGTATGGGCTGCATGCCTATTGGCTCTTGCTCTGAACCAATGGTGTCCAGCCCTACTGAGCAGTCAGTCAGTGGGTGGCAGGGCAGCAGGCGTGAGGTGCTGCCACCAGCTGATGGGAGCAGGGTTGGGGCCCGTGGGTGGGTGGGGTGTCGGCCAATAGATCACCAGGGTACTTGGACCTGGGGGCTTGACTCTAATGCCTGTGATTGGGCTTTGCAGTCCAGCGCATCATCAGATATTGGTCTTGGGAAGGCTGAACTCTGTTCTACTCCGCAATCTGGCTAGTGGGGGTGGGGATTACTACTGTTTTTCCTGTAATCAGGCTAGTGGGGGGTGGGGATTACTACTGTTTTGTCCATGATTGAGCTAGTGGGGGGTGGAGGTTACTACTGTTTTGAGTGTGATTGGGCCAGTCGGGGGGTATTACTATTATGCCCGTGATTGGGCTGCATCATGGGCACAGGGAATAAGTGGATGGCCACCCACAGGTGGCAGCTGCCGTGTTGTACTCTGCAATGTGGCAGCTCAGCTGTGGGTGGCCCTCGACTTACTCCTTTTTTTTTTTTGCTCAGACTTGTGCAGGCGCAGGTTGGAGGTTGCACCTGCACAACTATGCAGAGCCTGGCTGAATATCGGGCTGTGCAGTTTATGCATGGTTCCTTCCCTGGTGCAGTTGTTGTGACATCACTGTATGGGACACATGAAGAAATCACAATGACAATGTGCATGAGCAGTGGTCTGAAAATGGTTATGTTGAAAACTGGTGACCAAAATGCCTAGAAATGGCTGTTTCATGAGTGCATGTTGTCCAGTTATTATGGACGATCGTGAGTTGCAGTAAATTTTTATTTGCACTACACTGACTTTGTACTTAACAGAATGCTTAAATGTTATTTTGAGAGTATTTTTTTGTGAATGCATGTAAAGATTTGTGATAATGATGACAAATTAATAAGATACAGCTGTAAAGATTTAAGTAGTTTAACTTAATAGAATAGAAAGTCAAATATTTCAGAGAATATGCCAATAAGTACTATGATTTGTGTGTTTTTTTTCAGAGTCATGAGAATCTGGAGCGTCAGAGAGGTGTGTGTGCTGCTTGAGGCAGTACAGGCATGGGGTAGTGCATGCATCCTCATGCGTAACACTAACCGGAAGTTGGACAATATGTGGAGGTGCATACACACTTATTTGTATGCAGTCTTAAAAGTGCGAAACAAGACACCACTGCAATGTAAGAGGAAGTGGAAACTGTTGCTGCAGCGATTTTACCATCTCAAGCAGAGGGAGGAGATACCAGATCAGGATACATGTTGGTACTACCTTGGCTATGAGCTGTGGGAGGCAGCTGGAAAGCCACAAACTGGGGAGCGTGATACACAACGTAAGTAAAGTGTCAATATTGTCATGATAATAGTAGTTGTGTTGTGTTGTTGTGTATGCCATATTCTGCAACCAGTATACACCCAATGTAGCTGTGTGTATGTTAGGCTGTGTTTTGTGTTTTGGTGGTTTGCTCACACAGCAACTGCAATGTTCTATCCCTGTCTACAGTTACTTAAATGATTTTCTCTGTGTCTTAGTGATGTGTACACCCACCCAAGGCATGATTGCAAACTCTCAGTAGTCGCACAATGACAGGAATATTTGCTGTTGTAGTGGTGCCTGGCCCTGCTCATATCTGTGCTGGTCATCTTCCTGTGTAGAACATTGATAGATCGGTGGCAAACAGGTCAGGACTCTTCTGAACACTACAGCTGTCTGATGAATGTGGTATGCATTACTGCTACTGCAGTCTCTAGCCAGTTGTGATGGTGAGAGGAGAACTGGCCTGCTTGTCAGACCTGTTCTTACTGTGTGCATTGGAGGATGGACACTGCACTTCAGGTTTTGGGGTACTGAAACACTAGATATTGCTGTGATATTTGAGTGCTTTGAGTAATGTTTTGTGGTTTGGGGGCTGAGGAAGTACTACTTCACCAGTTAAACATTACTTTCTGATGCTGATGTGTTTGAAATTGCAGCGGTGGGGTTGAGTGTTCTACTGGAACAGCAGGTATATTTTGATGTTAGCATGACAATGTAGGGTTATGATCTTGCTTACTGGATGGGGGAGTACCAGTACAAGTGGAGGGTATTCATTCATTTATGTGCCTACATGGGTTAGAAAGCATGATTGGTGGTGGGACACAAGAACAAAACTGGCTCAGTCCTTACAAAAATGTGGGTCTGAGGCTCGGGGATTGCACTTGGTGAGTGGGGGAGTAGAGGCACTATACTAGCACAAAAAAAGAAGAATGTAAAATGGTACAGGTGGCAACCATAGTGTCATCATGTGTACTGGTTGCTAGGGTAACTGTTACTGTTTTGTGATGTGCTATCAAGGTTAACTGATGCTGCAGGAACCACTTGCCGTGATGTAACAATGCTTATCAGCTGTATATCATGCATTAGTGTATATATCTCTAACTGTTGTTATGTGGATGTGTATACTGAATATAGAGTAGTATTATGTTAAACAGCAATGGTTATCATATTAATTACACTGCTGAACTGATGACAATTTGAATAATGTGAATAATTTGTTTGCTTGTAATATTTATGATAACACATGTGACATTTTACATGTCTGTATGATGACTGGGAAATAGTCGATAAAGGAACGTTAAGAAGTAGAAATATGTCAATTATTTATATTTAAGTGTTTCTAAATAACTGATGATTCAAATAATACAGTAACTAAATACCCTTTTTTATGTTAATTAAACAGATAGTCAGAGGTGCTCCCCACCTGTTGCTGAGGTAGTACCAGCATGGGCTGAAGCTGTGGAGGCTGCGGAGTCTGACTCCGAAAGTGTAATTTTTGTGGAGTCAGATGGTAAGAATGTACCTGTTTTCATAATGTTTAATATCACCTATGAATACTTCTTGGGTATGGTATAAGTAAGCCTTTTTTATAAGTGAGGAACAGAGAGTTAACAAATATTTTCTGTGGCTATAATTAAGCAATAATGTGAACAGGGTGTGTGTTGTGGTGGGATTATGTCACGCCTCAAGTGCTTGGGCAAAAGGCCGCAGGCTGGGCGGCTCCAACACCTGAGGCATGATGCTATCCAAAACAACACACACCCTGGAGGCCATTATTGCTATTATCCAAGGTTTCATTGGTATACAGAATAACAAATATCATTGTAAAGATGTTTGTGTGTAAGACAAAATCTGTTTTGTAAAAAGAAGATTCAACAATGAAGCTGATCATCAAGTACAGCATCAAGCAAAACTTAATGTACAGCTTTACAGTGAGGTTCAGATTAGACCCGTGATGTTGTACAGATTAAGATCATGGGAACATCCCAACACTGAACAATTAGAGACCAGGCAATGTATGATGAGTAATGTCAAACTGATAAAAGAATGCTGCAGCAGAAACAATGGTATTTTGACATTGAATAGGTCATGGGAAAGAAAATTGTAGTGCTTGTGATTACTTCATTTGCATTACTACTGTCACACACAATAAAGTTTAAACACAAACAAAAAAACAATGACTGCTCAAACTGAGGTAAGCTGCTATATTACACAGTGCTAGAGATGACGTGGTCCCTCTGAATAAATCTGATTTCTGGTACTATTCTGTGTTGCCATGATACCTTCCCCCCACACACACACATATTAGGACAGTAATATACTACAGTGTGAACAGCCAGTGTTCATGTTGTGTATAGATTAGAGTAGAGCCAAAGTCAATGGTATCAGTTGTTGGCTGTGTACTTCTTTGCCAGGTGCTAAGCTGTTATCTGCTGGTGACTGAGTGAGTGGGCAGGTTGTCAGGACACAGTGGTAGGGTTGCTACGTAGGTATGACTATCAAGCAGTGTACTGGCTGATTGTATTTGCTGTAATTTCCCTAAATGCAGCCACTGGCCCAAGAAGCATTATCATTTTTCAGTTCTGTGTCAGAATGAGGTTGTGATAAGATTCCAGTGAACTTGTATGTTTAAATATGGCATGGTAAGTTTGCATTTGGTCATGGGGTGGGCATCAGCTGGATATCGCAGTTATATATATCATAAAATACCATGAGTGAGTGATAGGTTTTGCTTCACTGCATCAGTATGGATATTTCCAGAGAGTAACTGTGCGATTAGGTGAATAGTTGCTAGTACTTGAGTGACAGGGAAAATTTCTTATAGTAAGACTCTGATCAGGTGACGTGGTTGCCTGCAGTGCTCTACAAAGGAACATTTTTATGTTGAGAGGATGTAATTTGGTTATGGGGTACTTTGAAGTTAAAGGTCATGGCAATCAGTATAAAGTGCTCACTGTGGCAGGGTAAACAGTAGCAGCACTGCAGCCATACAGGTGATCACACACAGTTAACTGTTAATTGCCTTGCTTGTGTACTAACTGCTCTACATTGACACAGCAATGTTAACATTTGTAGTTCACATGTACTATGTTAATATGTGGGTGTCCATTGCTGAATATTATAGTTTATGTGTGTAGTAATACACCATTGGTGCTGTGTAGTTGATATACTATTGTCTGTTGACTTACAGTGGGACAGTTCCACTGTACAATGCATGATGGAGCTGGTGAAAGTGTACATTTAGTTGTAGTGAACAGGTTACAGCACTTCAGCATTTTTGCTGTGTTGAACTTTGTGAAACACCCAGTACTGTTGCAACAAGGATTGCAGGACTTTGTGTTGCAGTGCGAATATTGTAGCCTTTTTGTGTTTTGCAGTTTTCATAGTACTATGTTTATAATGCTGTACTTTAGCTATTTAGAATTTAAACATATACTTGGATGATACTAGTGCAGTATGTGATCTTTATGTAATACAGTAAGAGTTTTGTTAAATATCGAAATATTTCAATTATCATCATTACATACAATTGTGATATTTTCTTATAGTGCCTACGGGAGGTGTGGTGACACCACTGGTGCAGGTGAAGGAGGAGGAGAGTGGTACTGTAGAACGTAAGTATGAAATAAGAAGTATATAGTTGCAATGTAATGATTAGTACATTTTAATTAACAGTTATTTCCCATTAGATAATGCCCATAAAAATGAAGCGTGACTTCTCTGATCTAATTGTCTGTCTGCACAGCTCTGCGATTGTTAAAACTGCAATCAGGACATCAGAAGACGTGGTAAACAGCTGTATCTCTAAAACACTTGTTACCATTGAAATTCTGAAATAAAACTACTATCTTGAACAACGCTAAGCTGCTGTCTGCTAAAAGCTCAATAACAAAATACAAACACCCTTTACTTTCATAATTGTACTGCTAGACAAACTAAGATGACAGCCAGCCTTTTGACAGATAAGTGTGTATAAATCAGTATGACACCCATCTTGGTTCACATGGGACAACATCTCTGTCACTTGCATATACACCCAGTTCAGTATAGAAAAGACAGTGTTTGTTAAAAGGAAAGCTAATGGGTACTTCATTCGCATTAACAGACAGAACTCTGCAAACAGCAGAGTACCAAAAAACTATCACCAGACAATAATGTCTGAAACGTGCTGTCCAATCTTGTGTTTGGCATGTCAATTGGCTGCTTGCTCACAAAGTGTCCCTTGAAAATACGGTGAAACTGATAATAATGATACAAATCTACACAGGCTCAGTAGCAGGGCAGTGTAGCAGTTAGGAAATATTTTTTCCAGTGCAACAAGTACCACAGTAACATTGCATAAAGATATTGCATTTTTAAATTTACTTAGTTCTTTCTATCTTACCCAAAAAACAGGGTAGTGTATAATTCCACTGTGCCACTTGAGAATGTTGGTAGTGGCAGGATTCTCTGCAGATGCTGTGTTTATGGCATTTTCGTGTGCCTTGTTGCAAACAACACTACAGTACATGGGCAAATGATGTCATCACCAATACCGTTTGGTGTGATATTGCTTAACTATATGGTTAAGGAAATGAGAATAATTAGAACTGTTTGGAATACTGTTTATGTAAATATCATTGCAGGGTTAGTGACGAGCATGTGTTCTGTGATGTGTACCAGTAACTTGTAACTCCGTGTTACAATTTTCCATTATTAAACTGTGAAAAAATGTATTGTCGATACTGAGAAAAAGAGTAACATTTTGAGAGATAGTCTGTACATAATTGTAAGTAGTAGTTGCAAAATTTACTGTTGCTTTATATTCACTATGTTATGATGTGTAAATATTAAAAATCAATTAAGCAATAATTCACAACAGGGTGTGTGTTGTGCTGGGATAACATGATGCCTGCGGTGATTAGGCACGAGGGCCCACCAATGTCCAAAATACCTGGTGATCTAGTGGATCCCCAACTGACGCATACCTAAAGTGCCACCACACTGCTCCCCACCCTCAGCTGGTGGGTGACAGCACCACACCTGCCTGCCACCCTGCTGCCGGCAGACTGACAGCTTCATAGGGCTGCATGCCCATTGTATAAGGGCAAGAGCCAATGGGCATGCAGCCCATACCATACAAGGCAGTCGAGATATGTGAATGAATGGAATTCATTCACATATTTGGACTGACTTGTCTGTATAGGCCTGCATGCCCATTGGCTGTTGTCCTGAACCAATGGTGTGCAGCTCTACCAAGTTGTTAGTCGGTGGTGGGAGGGGCAGAAGGTGTGTGGGTGCTGCTGCCCACTGACTTATGGGGGAGCGGGATGGTGGGGTCTGTGGATGGGTGGGGTTGGGGGCCACTAGATCACCAGTGATATTGTAGATTGGGGGGGTTGACGTTATGCCCATGATCAGGCTTCACAGTACAGTGGAACACCAGGGATATTGGTCTTTGGTGGGGGGCTGAAGTTATGGTCGCTATTGGGAAGGGGTAAATAATGTTATGCATGCGGTTCAGCTGCTTGGAGGGTTACTGATGTTGTGCACGCTATTGGGCTGGTTGGGGTAATAATCTTATGCACGCCATTAGGCTGCTGTGGGGGGGTTTACTGACATTATGCCCCCCATTGGGATGCTCAGGGGGATTTACTAATGTTATGACAGCGATCAGGCTGCAGGGGGTGTCGCTCCGTGACGGCTGCTGCCTAGCAGGGCGCAAGGTGCAAGTTGTCGGGGATCTGCACAACCGCATGATAATGCCATGCAAATGGGGCCATAATTACATGCAAATTCCCCCCACTGTGCCTTACATAAATTGTGGCCTCATTTACATGTCACCTTTTCAATATCGCAGGTTTGCACATGATGCAATGGAAATTGTGCCATTGCTACTGAATGGTCCACTCTGACCACTTGCGATTCGACAAGTTACACAGTGCCATGAACAGTGGCTGTGGAGATGGGTCGATATTAAAAAAAATGCTCAGTACTGCAACTCCGTAGAATATCGTCCTTGCCACACACCTGCACAACTTTTTTGAGTAGTGCAAGGGCTTGCACCACAGAATGGCACAGTTTGAATATCTGTCCTAGTATTTTAATATCAGTAGAAGATCGTTCTTCAATATTGGTAGTAAACAGTTACAGTGCAACACTGTTTTTAACTCGTTCCTATGTAAAAGAAATCATTGTTATTAACATTTACTAATATGTACTACCTGATGTAACAGTGTCAGGGTGCACAGCAGAAATGTTCAAATAAGAAATAGTTAACAAAAACAGTACATCTACATCATGGTAGTTGCACAGACTTTACTTTAAGACTGTAAATGACATTAGTTTGATCAATATCTTACTGTGCTATAGATAGTTAGCAACAATTGTATGAATCCAAAATCTGATGCATAAGGTTATGTATAATGTATAATATAAATATATTATGTTGACAATTTTTAATATTTACAGTACTAATTGAGTAACGGTTCGTCATATGTGACTGATATTATATATTGAGTAAGAACAGTAAGTTTTAAGATTCACTACTTAAATCTATATCCCTAGTAGCAGTAATCTATGTCTGCTTATGATATATGAAAGGAAAAGATAATATAATAATTAGATACAACAGAAGAACAAAATGTTATATTTATTACTATATATTAATTGCTATTTTATTTGTATCTTTACAGAACAACACCGCAAGGAGACATGCACTGTACACTGCTGCTGTGTCCGCAGGCTAGAGCAAAAAATAGATTCCATTAAAGAAGAAACTGCTACTCTGTGGGAGGGGCAAGAGAAATTGTTGTCCCTCTTCGCAGCGCAGCAGGCAACGATTAAATTGCTGCTCGAGCCTGTGGATACAGTAGCAGGTGTCAGTGTGTCCAGTACCACTGCTTCACCTGCACCATCAACAACTGACGGACAGACACAGTAACCAGCCTCCACAGCTTCATGTGTGTCTCCCCCCTCTGCTTTGCTGCAATAGCTTCCACTTTGGTGTGCCTTCACATATTGTCCAACTTCTGGACTGTGCTGCCTCGAGCAGCGCCACACCTCTCTCTATCATGGAGAGTCTGTTGTTTGTATATAGTTTAATAGTTGTATTAATAATAATCATGTTCATTTGAAATGTTTAGAAAATAATTATTTCTTCAACATATTTATTTTTCAAATTATTTTTGTAAAAGTATAATTTTTCATTTTCTTATTTTTTATTTAAGAATGATAACTTATTTTTTGTATGAAACAGAAATTTTATTTTTTGTATAACATGTCATTTTTTTATATTTGTATACTGAAATATAAAAAATTGAATATTTTCTTTAACAAAAAGTTTCTTGTGTTTCGTTTTCCCTTTACCCACAGCATCCGTGAAAAACATGATTCATTAGAAAGCCTTTCCTATACTGATTTTATTACAAGGGTATAACTGTTGATATTTTGTTAAACAGTGCAGGATTTGTAACAGCCTTATGCTAATCTCTTATTTACCATATTAGTACAGTTTAGCAATATGCTATTCAATTTTTTCTAGTGTTTGATAACATATATATAGTATTATTACAATGCAGACAATGACAGATTATGATCATGGTGAGTTCAGCACTGTGTGACTAGATTTCATACTTCGGCAGATCTTGTGGTACAATACAGTGCTACAAGGTTATAAGGATAGTATTAACATAATTGTGTAGAAATCATTATTGTCTAATTAACAAACAGTGAAATTTGTTATGCAGTATTAGATTACAGACACAGCAGAGTTTAACATACTTATATTGTGAAACACATAGTATTTCTTATCACTTTCTTTAGAAAATATGTTAACATGAATACAGTTAACTGGACAATATCTTTAAAGTCAAGTTACACAGGTACAACATGAGAAAATATTGACATCAGTAAGTAAGTTTAAAACAACAATGTTTGCATATGGTGTTTAGTATGAAAATCAAACAGTTACTGTAAAATCTAAGAATCTGCAAGAGCAGCAAAACATTTCTTGTCTGTGGTATTACATTGGCAAGTAGATAGGAATGAAAACCAGTTATAGAAATGCATCAGTAGATATATCCCCAACACAAAATACTATGTGCTCATAATACCATGCAAATATTTATCTGTCTAACTTTGCATTTCTGTGGTGGAAATGTTAGTTTTTTTTTGACACTTACCTTTCATGTTTCATACATTAAATAGTGTGGTTCTTTAACAGCATCCCAAAGGTGTGTACTTGCACTACAAATGCATAATGTTAATGATTAGCTGGTACTGTGGGGTATGTAAACTATTTCTGTATTACCACTGTACTCATACACCAGATTATATGGTGGGAGTGTGATGGCAGAAGGTTAGGCAGTAGCAGCACTGTAGTCATGCAGGTGTTCATGCGGTGATACTGTACATCTTGAAGGACCCATCCCTCTACCACCACATGTATATGCCAAATCAGATACTGTCACTATATGGGTTGTAGGACGTACACTGACAGAACAGTATAGATATAACAAATGATTTTATGAGACCATAGAGCAAAGGTCCATGGTACCACATCTGCATTCATACAGTGAATGATTTGTTGCCATTGTGTGACTGCATGCCATGTCTGTATTTACTACTTATACTTACCATTCTCTAAAGAAGGGAAATTCATAGCAAAAAAATCCATTTAATGCATCAGTTAGGGTTGTTCCACAGCAACAAAAGTGAGGAAATTCAGTGTTAGGGTTGAAAACCCCAACTCCGAATTCACACCCCCTCCCAGCACCACACACACACAGACACACACACACATGAAAGTATGGGGGAGGACCAAGGCAACACGACCAATGACAGACAACCAGCAGCAGGTGACAGAAATAAGAAAAAATTGTCTAAATGTACTACAAGACATCCCCACCCACCTGACCAGGTACTGCATGCTCAGTGGAGATCGACAGCAAAACTGAGGCCATGTACACCAAACGTACACATCCCTGATTTCAGCTGCACACAACGTACCACACTTAGTAGTTGCATGGCCTTACCTACCGATGCCCCACACCACAGCACAACTGTTACTGTGCGTTAGTCAATATAAATGCTGAAGGTGCATGATCACAGTTGTACAAAGGTTTAACACTAGTGAGTATACATTAATTAAAGAGAACTACATAAATTAACTACAAGACACAGCCATGGTCAAGATAAAAGTAGTGTTGCATTTAGTATCTGATTTACATAGTAGTACATTTACTGCAACTGTTTACTCAAGATAGAGAGGCTAATGTAAATGTATGGAAAAGCATTGCCTGTTCAATGCTATGAAATTTGTACTGCCAGTATGAGATGCATTCTTACTGATGAAGGTGTACTGCTCATGTACATACAGTACATACCTTCAGTGTGTTTGAATACTAAAGATGCAGTAAGTATTCTTTGTAAGAAACAGTGTAATTGCTTGGATCAGACCAAGCAAATTCTAAATATCATAGCACTACTGAGCCAACAATGGCGTAGCTGTATCAGAGATGTGTATAGGGTAGATTTTCCTGTAGGCACTTACTGAGTATGTTGTACCTGATAAAGACAATGTCATTGCATCTGTGATGACTAACTTATTGAAATAGTGATACATTTACTATTGTTGCAATGAGTGATCTATGCCACTTATGGACACAGCCTAATTTTTTAACAGCTGTTTCATACTCAGGCTGTATGCCTAGTGTTTGGGTTTGCCACAGTTCTGTCACTGATGCTATCAAAATGATAACTATATTAATTGTGCTACAACAGGAATCAAGTAGGTATAGTGTAGATATAAATAGAATGTCTTTTAGTATAGATTTAACTCACAATGGGATAAGTGTACTAGGATGGCAGGGGTTATTCTCTATCACTGACTCTGTCAGTTATAATCACACTAAGGTTTTGAGGATCTTCATGAGTTAATATTCGCAGCCATTCTCCAGTAACTAGACAGTGGATGGTGTAACTGGGGTGGGACACTGTGTTGCAAAGCTCCTGCAGTGCCTAGCAGAGGGAGAGTATCTACACATGAAGGTGATTAAGCAATAAGGTATGACCAATGGTTATGTTAAATGGTCTGTTAATCACCCTGTAGGGGTTTAATGTTGAATGAGGCGCAGCCGAGTGCCACATGTCACTAGACAGTGATAAACTGACCATTAACATAATACCTGGGAGTGGCTTATTGCTATCATATTAAAACTGTTTTTTAAACAACATTAAACCATGTTCATCATATGGTTAGGCTCTACATGTATGTTAATAAAAACTAAACATGAGGCTGTTAGAATGTTTACAGCCAATCAGAAAGCTGCATTTCTCAAACCCTTGTTATAATCAGAGATATTATACCTGTACAACTCCTTGGTTTTGCTCAACTCTATTGCTCAGGTGGTCCACCACATGTGCTGTGGTGTGGGGCATCAGTAGGTAAGGCCATGCAACTACTAAGTGTGGTAAGTTGTGTGCAGCTGCAATCAGGGATGTGTACATTTGGTGTACATGTCCTCAGTTTTGCTGTTGATCTCCACTGAGCATGCAGTACCTGGTCAGGAGGGTGGGGATGTCTTGTAATACATTTAGACAATCTTTTCTTATTTCTGCCACCTGCTGCTGGTTGTCTGTCATTGGTCGTGTTGCCTTGGTCCTCCCATACTTGCATATGTGTGTGTGTGTGTGTGTGTGTGTGTGTGTGTGTGTGTGTGTGTGTGTGTGTGGTGGTTGGGGTTAGACCAGAGTTAGGTTTCAACCCAACACTGAATTTCATCACTTTTGTCACTGTGGAACAACCCTAACTGATGCATTAAACAGAGTTTTTGCTATGAATATATATATATATATATATATATCTATAGAGAGAGAGAGAGAGAGAGAGGAGAGAGAGAGAGAGAGGATGAAGTTGTGCCTAATTATTGTTATTTTCCTTTTTTTTCCCATAGAGGTTTTTATCCCTTCCAAGCCTAGCAGGTGGCTATGGCTCTCCCTTGGAGGGACTCATCCTCTGTGGCCACACACCCCCCTTCTGACCGACCCTCTTTAATTCCCCCATGGCTTACCACCCACAGTGGGGCCAGTGAGGTGAGTGCTGTATTCCCCCCCAGAGAATAATCCAGAAGCTGGGAGCAGCCATTGGGACATGACGGGCCATCATGGAGCCTGCCAGCTTCCTTTTCACATGTTTCTCCCATCCCCCTCCCCACCAATGAAAGGATGCCAGTTGCATGCCTCCCAACCCATACTGCCCTCCAGCCATTGCCAGAGGGCAGTCAATGAGTGGGATGACAGAACCTCCCTCCCCCGAGAGAGGAGAGCAGTACTCCATTTGCTCAATCTTCTCTCACCCCTGCCGACCCACAGTGGCCCAGGCTTATTCCAGAACCTGGGTCACCAGCATGGCATGAGGTGCAGCGACCAGCACCTCAACCTCCAGCACCACCGGAAAAGCCATTATTATATTTTTCAAAGATTTCCTTGAGGTGTCAGCAGTGTTTTATGTCTATATCATAGGTGAGTGGACAGTTTGCAGCTCCTAGGGGATAGTATTCAAAAAATGATGGAATGAGAAGGCTTGCTGTCCCAAGTTGGTGTTGAATTTGGGAACAGATAGTAAAGACTTATTCAATGACCTGCAAGGGTAAGTACTAGAATGGCAATGGGGCAGGTCAGCCAAAGAGAATGGTAACTGAGACAGGAGTATTTATTAACACTTTATTTTAAGTTTCCTTAACTAATATACTAGCATACTATGAAGCCAGCAGAATAGGCCTTATGGTCTATTAAATCTGCTCAATGGTCAGTGCCTATACAGGGCACTGATTTTAGCCCACTCTCCTAACAATGACCCCTATTTCCCAGTGGGGCTCCTGGATGTACCCTCCCCCTGCATCTATCCCTGCCCTGCTTGAACTCCTCCACAGTAGTAGCAACCACCAGTGCCCTGGGTAGTGCATTCCAGGGCCCCACCACTCTCTCAGTGAAGTAGCACCTCCTTGTTTCCCCCTCAGCCTCCCCCATCCAGCTTCATGTGGTGGCCCCTGGTGGCCCCAGTTCCCTCAGCTGAAGGGCCCCCTCAAGGCTTACCCTATTGATCCCCTTGAGATACTTGAAGACCTCTATCATATCCCCCATCTCTTCTCTCCTCCAATGAGTATAGGTTGAGCTCCCCCAGCCACTCCTCATAGGGCCTTTCCCCTAGCCCCAGTACCATCCTGGTCACTCTCCTCTGTACCCTCTCCAGTAGCGCAATGTTCTTCTTTAAGTAGAGATGCCAAAACTGCATGCAGTATTCAAGGTGTGATCTAACCAGACTATTGTACAGTGGAAGGAGTACCTCACTACTCCTTGAGGTTATCCCCTTGGCTATGCACCCCAGCATTGTATTTGCTTGTGCTGCCACCCTTCTACACTGCTCTGAGTTGTTCATTTTGACATCCACCACCACCCCGGGGTCTTTCTCCTCCCATGAAACCTGCAGTGCCTCCTCCCACTAGGTGTATTTATGAGTCAGGTTTTTGGCCCCCAGGTGCAGAACCCTGCATTTCACAGGATTAAACTTTGGTTTCCAGATTTGTGACCACCTCCCTAGAGTCTCTAGGTCCTCCTGGAGATCCAACTTTCCTTTCTCCCCATCCACCACCACTCACAGCTTAGAGTCATCCGCAGAGATGCTCATCCCACTCCTGATACCACTTCTGTTGTCTGTGACATAGGCATTAAATAGGAGTGGACTCAGCACCGACCCCTGTGGGACCCCGCTTCTGACTAACCTTGAGGATGAGATCTCCGCCCCACCCTCACCCTCTGTACCCACTCTGCTCGCCAGTTTCCTATCAACCTGCCCATCCTCCCCGCACCCCCATACCCTCCAGCTTCTCCAGTAGCCCATAATGTGGCACAGAGTCAAAAGCCCTGCTGAAGTCCAGAAAGAGAACATCCACTGGCCTGCCCTGATCCAGCACCCTTGTCACTCCTTCATAGAACTCCACCAGATTTGTCTGGCATGATCTGCCATTAACAAAGCCATGCTGCTGAATGTCTATGTGACCCCATGCCCTCAGCACCCCCTCTATACTCTCCTTCAGGATGCTCTCTATCACTTTGCCCAATACTGACATCAGGCTAACTGGTCTATAGTTACCCAGCTTCTCTTGTGGGCCCTTCTTGAGAATAGGCACAATATGGGCCATCCTCCAGTCCCAAGGTACCCACCCAGACTGCAGGGAGGAGTTAAAAAGATCTGCTAGGGGGGTGGTCAGGGTATCCGTCAGCTTCCTGAGCACCCTGGGGTGGATTCCAGCATGGCCCGGTGCCTTGTGCTCTCTTAGGGCAACCAACAACCTACTTCTGGGAATTTCATCATCTTTTTCCCCCCTCTTCATCTGCCATATCCCCTTCCCCCTCTCCTATTGGTGCCACCCTCTCCCCCCCCCGGTAAAGACAGAGGTAAAAAAGTAATTTAGTACCTCTGCCTTCCCTCCCATCGCTCCCACCCACCCCTTCCTGAGCTGACTGATCTGCCCATTCACCTTTCTTCTTTCCCTGATATACCTAATGAACCCTTTCCCCCCTTCTAATCCCCTGTGCCAGTCTCAGCTCTGCTCCCACCTTAGCCAATCTCACCACACTGGTGACCCTTCTGGCTGCCATATCATACTCTTCCTTTGATATAGCCCCCTGAGAGTGTTTATATCGGATATAAGCAGCCCTTTTCTCCCTCACTGCATCCTGGACCTGCTTTGTCCACCACCTCAGCCTCCTAGCTTTGGCCACCTTACATCTTTCCCTTGTGCAGGTCTTAGTAGCCTCCAGAAGCCCCTTTTTTATAATTTCCCATCGTGCCTCCTTGCCCATGCTTGGCCGCATCCCATCTAGATAGCCTCTCAGGATCCACTCCATCCCCCAAAATCCACCCCTCTGAAATTGACCACTGTCATTCTTGTATGTTCTACCCTGCCCCTAGTTCTAGTGAGAACCAAATCGTACATGGTTGCTACCCGCCAGTGGGTTCCCAAGAACTAGGTCCCTGATGAGCTCCCCATGTGACAGAACCACATTCAGGATGCACACTCCCTTGTTGGCTTTGTCACAAGCTGGGCAAGGAATGCATCCTGGAAGACATCCAACAGGCACTGCTCCTTGCTCGATGTGAATGCCATGGTTCCCAAATCTGCTCCTGGCATATTCAGGTCTCCCATCACCACAGTGATGTCCTTACCTTCTCCAGAGTGGTCCTTAAGGTTACCCATCAGGCCTTCCTCCTGTTCCTCCTCCTTCCCAGGGGGTCTATATACCACCTCTATCTTCACCCATTTTCCACACAGCCTCTACCTGGTCCCCTGCTTCCTCCACCTTGCTTATCCCTATGCTATCCCTAATGATAAAAGCTACCCCCTCCTCTTTCCTCCCCACTATCCCTTCTGCATGTGGTGTACCCAAGTATGTGTAGGTCCCAGCCATGTCTGGATGTGGTCCACATCTCTGTGACTGCAACCACATCCACACACCCCCCACCATCAGTGTCTGCAGCTCTGACATCTTATTACTCATGCTCCTGGCATTTATCAGGACCACCCTCAAACCTGCCCCATTGCCTTCCTCTCCCCTACCTTGAGAACACCTTGCCTTCAGTCTATATGGACCAACATTTACACTATCTGTTGCTCCTGCCCTTTTATCCCTCCCCTTTACATGTGGGAGAAGGCCAGGGCCTTCCCTTTTCCCTCCCCCCTCACAAGTTTAAACCCCATCTGGAAAGGATGAACTCTGCCAGTCTCAGCTTCAGGACCTCTTTTCCCTCACTGCTAAGGTGAGGCCTGTCCTTAGCTAACAGATCCTTGTCCTCCCAGGCTGCTGCCCAGTCCCTCACCCATCCATACCCCATGATCTCGCAACATTTACAGAGCCATTCATTTATATCCTGTATTTTCTGCTTTTTTACACTGGCCCTGGGCACTGGTAGAATCTCAGAGAAGGAGACTGAGCACCCCCATCCTGACAGACTCTGGCCAGCTCCCTAAACCTAGCTTGTATCTCCAGCTCACTGTTCCCCTGTATATCATTTGTACCTAGGTATATTAATATGTCAGGGGTACCACCACACTCCTGTGCTAGAGAATAGATGTGATGTTTTGCCTGATGGACCATCAAGTCAGGTATACTCCTTGATTTAACACCACAGGAAGCCCCCCTTCCCCTCTCCACCTGATCCCCCTAGTCATGGAGTCACCCAAGAGCAGCACTCTCACTGCCTTCTTATCCTTGTTTCTCCTCACTATCTCTGTTTCTCCCCTCCCCTACATTATCATGCTTGTCACCGCCTCTCTCCATTCTGTCCAAACCTTGTCCATCTCCTATGCTTCAACCCATATCTCTCTTTGACAAGGCTTCCTTGATTCCATTACATCTTGCTGAATCACTGTGGACAATGACAGTTTGTCACTCTGGAACAAGGGCCCCCTCATCCCTAGATCTTCCTCCTCACTGACCCATCCACCTCAGTCTCTTGTCTTTTTCTGGTGATGCTCTGGACCAACCCAGTATCTCCCCCTGGAACAATGGCCCCCCCCAGCCCCCCTGCTCTTTTCCTCTCCGTCCTGACCCCCACCATCTCTTTTCCTCCTTTAACTTATGCGTCCCCCAGGTGTGTGCCCAAAAGGTCCTCCCCTTTTTTGGACAATTTCCCAGCTCCCAAGAGAACTTCTCCCTTGTCTCCCAGCTTCTGTGGCCCTGAACCCTCCTCTGAGGGAGTGTCTCCCATCCTCCTTGCTCCTGCTCTTTCCTCCAATGGCTCCTCACAGTCACTTCCTTCCTCTGTCAGTGTGACAAGGTGTGATTAACTGTTTTCCTGCTCAACCCCCCATGCTTGTTTTTCCCATGTTTGTTGCACCCCCATCTGAATTTAGGCCCACAGTATCTGACTTCTGTCTTCTTTTTCCTGAACCTACTATCTTCCACCCCTCCTGAGCCGTATTTGCCTCAATGCCCCCTGACCTCCTAGAAGTTCCCATCTCCTGTGTCACTTCTTCCTGCCTGGTTTGTACCTGCACAGCTCTATTAGTTCCCTGTCTTAGTTGTTTCTGCACTGTTTTTACAGGTCCCGCTCTTTCTGCACCCACCTGTGCATTTTTGCGAAGTCCTGCTCTGAGACCCTCGCTTCCCCCTTTTCCGCCTGCTGCCATTTCACATCTTCTAGTACTATCCCACCGTCTCAGTTCTCTCTGGCCAACCCCAGTTTCCTGCCTGCTTTTTTGGAAGTTCCCACCTTTTTGGTTCCCTCCACCTGGGTCCCTATGTTCCCCCCGAGTACCCCCATTTACTCCTCTCCTTATGCCAGAGGTTTCAGCACCTGGTGTGGCTATGTAGATGACCCCTTGTCCCCTACTTCCTCACTCTCCCAACTGCCTTCTAATCCCCTCAATCTCCTCCCTAATCTGTGCCAGCTGATGGCACACTGGGCAGACCCCAAACTTCCAAGCCCAGCCAAGTACCATGGCTGCCCCACACCTTGTGCACCCAATCACCCTCCTAAACATGCCCACTCTAGTGAGGTGAGGACCTTTCCTCATCATAGCAGGCACCTTTGGACAATGCCGATATATAAGCAGCACTTAATTTTATGTTAACTATCCTACCACTCAGCATTTCAGTGCATTTATGCAATACTTGACTTTCTAGGTAATACTTTTCAATAGCACTTTGTCCAGAATTACCACACAAGTCCCAATTTGTCCATAATTAGCACACAAGTCCCAGTTTGTCCATAATTACTACACAAGTCCCAATTTGCCCAGTTCTTGGACTATCTTCTCCTGCAAAGTCCCAGTCAATCCAGTAATTACAGCTCCTTCTTGAAGAACTGTTCTTTTTCCCAGCTGTAAAAGCCACATGCTGTTCCCTGTTCTTCCCACTGCTCTAAGACCACTGGCCACTCCTTCTGCCGACTCCTCCTCTTATCTTCCATGCTCCTCCCTACTCTGGCATTTAATAGAGGCTGGGGTCAAGGATGGTGGGTGAGAAGAAAAACCTCCCCACAGAAGCAGCTCTCCATGCTGCTTTTTTCATCCACCGACTAAGGCCTGTATCCTCTGCTCCCTCCCGCTCGCCGCTAACTGTGGCAAAAAAAGCAGGCTCCTATTCCTCTGAGTGGCCACTGATGTGACCATTCAGCAACTGCAAACTACAGCCCAGCACATTTATTTAAAGCCAGGCTGCATGGTTCCTTTTCCCCCTGATAGGGCACCCGATTTTGGCTCTGTCCTGATAGGTCTTTAGGCCAGGGACCTGATAGGAGGAAAAACCTCCCCACAGAAGCAGCTCTCCATTACTGTAGAACTAGAATCAAAGATCAAAAATATAAGGTTGTCAAAAATGTTCTCATTTTACAGTATATTCCTGGTGTCTAGTGGCACACTCCACCCACCAATCGCTGTCCACCTTCATTACATATGCTACCCTGGTGTCTAGTGGTACCCTTGACCTGCAGATGCTCTTAAATGAACCTGTAACAAAGAAAACCATCCTGAATGTCTTTTTTGCCATAAACAGTCCCTTGCCGTCCAGCCCCACACTCCCACCACCCACTCAGCACCTACACCTCCAGTACACCCCCACACACCCTCACTCACCTGAACAGGTCCCAGGTTTGAGATCCATTCTTCAATCAATAAAATATCTTGCTGCTGGAAAAGTTGACTGTAATATGAGAAACTAAGGTAAATGCAGTTCAATATGCAGTATTTCAATGAGGGTTTCAACTTGTATTTATAACTCAGCCATTTTTTTGCATTTTCACCCCAAATTTTCAGCATGGCCTTTTGGGGATCACACCTCATGAACAATATGACTGTCATTATGCAACTCCCACCCAAAAGGTGATTTCATTGTTGTTTGATTAATTCACCTTTAAGGCAGGATTTGCATAATGACAGTCATATTGTTCATGAGGTAGAGTCATAAGAAGGCTATGTTGAAAATGTAGGGTCAAAATAAGTAAAAATGGCAAAGTTATGACCATTTGTTGCAATTTTGCTACACCCACTCATAACTTTGTACATTTTAAAGACTTTGACCCCAAATTTTCAACATAGACTTCTTATTAACCCACCTCATGTACAGTATGTCACAGCTGTCATTTTTCAAATCCTGGCCAAAATGAGTTTTTCACACCTGTGGCATGGAATGGCATTGCAGTTGCATGGAATTATATTTTGGCAGCGATTTGAAAACTTCCTGTACCAGGTACATGAGGTAGGGTAATAAGATGGCTATACTGGCAATTTGGTCACTGTTGTCCTATAAATGGAAGTGCAGGACCCTTCCACCATGACATGCATATATGCATCTATGGAGGGATGGGAGCACAGGGCCAGAAGGGCACTGTGTTTCCACAGTCAGATGAGACTATGATTACACTAGCTCAAAAAGTAAGAAAAATCTTTGCAACAAATGACATTAATTAGTGTTGTGTGAAATTGAGAAATTTTGTTACATGAAATATTTTGCGAAAATTCACGTATTTTGCAAAATATATCATGATTCCAAAATGCAAAATTTTTCAGTTTTTGGGTGAAATTTTGTGTTTCGCACCTCTGAAATATTTCGCAAAATGAGTGAATTTTGCTAAATATTTCATGTGGCGAAATTGCCGATTTAATAGCAATTTTGCTGTCAACATTTTATTTTGCATCAACTCTAATGTTAATGCATCAGTTAGGGCTGATATCAAACTGTAAAAAAAAGAGGGACATTTGACATTAGGGTTTCCAGCCTACACCCCCACCCCCTGCACACACCAACAGGTCTCAGGGTGTGCCTTGGGGTCAACAGCCATAAGTCTCATATGCTCACCCCATTTTCCTATATTGTACCCATCTCAGCTTATTTACTAATGAAATGGAGTGAGTGTTATGGCTGACAGCTCCAAGGCACATGAATTAATGCAGTTTTTATAAAGGCATATGAATTAACATACTTTTTTTGAATTAGGCTTGAGGGGACTGGGGATTAAACACAGGAGCTGACTGTGGGCTTGTCTGCAGGAGCTGAGATGGAGAACAGCTACCAGCTTCCTTAAAGCAGGGAGTTGATTTAATTGAGTACATTGAATTCAGTTCATAATTCAGGGGCCTGTGGAAGTAGATAGAAGTAAGGGCTTTGGTTCACTGTTTTTGAGGTTGTTCTTTACTTAGTGAAACTTGTATTTGTCCAGGAGGTAATCTAGCCTCTGGAAGAGCAAGGGGTTCTTGTCTGATTGTTTTTCTCAGTTGAGGGGTAATCCCACCCACCGATTCACCCCTCAGCCCTCAACCCACCCACTCCAGTGCTCATCTTTTTTATATGGGGCATGGGTCTGACATCTCCTTTATAGGTACTGCACAGCACAAATTTACTGCCTAGTCCAGGTAGGTGGTGGTGTCCTAGTAATGCATAAAGTAAATCCACAGTAGGGGAATTTTTTTTAAGGGATATCAACTAAATAACTGAGTAAATGTGATCAAGACGCAGTAAGGAGAACAAGAGGAGCACTTCAGACAACAGTAACAACAAACAAATTTAAAAGGGGGACTACTAAATATCTTAGAAAAGGGGTCAAGCTACAAAACCACTAGGCAACAAACAAAAGGGGCCTAGAAGGAGAGCAAGGGGAGCAGTACAGACAACAGTAAGAAGCAGGGGAGCAGTACAGACAACAGTAACAACAAACAAATTTAAAAGGGGACTACTAAATAACTTAGAAAAGGGGTATAACTACAAAACCACTAGGCTACAAACAAAAGAGACCTAGACAGAGGGCTAGAGATAACTAACAGATTAAGTGTAGCATTGTGTAGGGAGAAGAGAAATGCAGTGGGTGTGGGGCAGTCATATTCAGGCAGACCATCTGGATGCTGAAGTGCTGCCCTATCTGCTGGAACCTCTCTGGACAGAAGGAAGAGGTTGCCAGACTTAGAGCTGATATAAACTAGGCCATGCATACCTTCAACCCCATCCAGAAACCACCTAATCCAAAGCCATTGCCTCAAAGGATGCCAAGTAATAGGAGCACTTGGATGACAGTGGGCTCAGAAGGGTTAGGACTGTCGGGCAGAAACATATCCCAAAATCAATTCCACTACATAACTCACATGTTGCAGTGGCAAATGGGGAAGTCCAGTCCAGGACACCCATAGTTGTGGAAAGGGTGGATGTGGAGGTCAACCTTGAAGGTGACCTCAGAGGGGGAGAGTAGTGAACCCCAGAGGAGGAGGAAGCAAATCCTAGTGGGGGACTCTATTGTGAAGGGGATCTGGCTAGGAACAGGGAGGGGGAAGAACAGGGAGGTGAGGTGCTTATCAGGTGCCTTGGCATGGAGGAATAGGAGGAGGATCCTGGGCATCACCAGAAAGGCAGGACGGGAGGGAGAACTGGATGTCATTATCCACCTAGGAACTAATGACCTGGCAAATGGGGAACCTAAAGCAGTTCAGGAGGAGTTAGGAAGACTGGCGAGTGGTCTCAAGCAAGTAGCTACTTCCATCACTTTTTCAGAATTAGTACCTGTGAGAGGCATAGGTGAGCATAGGGGCACTGGCACCAGAAACTTTAACACATGGTTGAAGAACTGGCAGAGCAAGGAAGGGTTCAGATTCATTGGTGACTGGGGAACCACCTGGTAGGATGGGAGGTTTTATTTAAGCTTGATGGCCTGCATCCATCCAGGAGAGGAACCCAGATTCTCAATGAAAAGTTTAAATGCTACACTGGTAAGCATTGAAACTAGCAAAGGTGGATGGCAGGCCAGCAAGAAGGGAAGTTGATTGTCCATCCCCAGAAGCTAGCAAAGGAATGGAGCACCAGGAGGAGGGGATATCACAGCAATGCAAAGTACAAAAGATGGAAGAAGTGAAGAATAGAAGGGATACAGGTATCCAAGGAGTGGCGAGACAATCAGAGGGCAGAATACAACAGAAGGGCAAACGACAGGGTGGGCCAGGCAAGAAGATCACCCGAGAAGGGTGTGTGTGTGTAGGACAATAAAAACAGGGGAGGGAAGTTACATGATGGAAAGCCATGTGTGTCAATGCCAGGAGCCTTAGCAACCAGATGGAGAACCTGGAAGCAGCTATGACACAGTCAGACCTGGACATTGTGGCCATCATGGAGACCTGGTGTAATGATAACCACAACTGGGAGATGGCCATACCCAGCTGTAACCTTTTCAGGAGAGACAGGGAGGGTAGGAAGGGGGAATAGTGGCACTGTATGTGAAAGATTACATTAAGGCCACAGAGGTCCAAGGGGAATAAGGAGGGGGGATACTGTGGGTTAAGTTTGAAAGAAAAATGGGGTAGGCATCTGCACAGCAATAGTCTATAGACCACCAACCCAAGTGGAAGAGACAGATTGGGAATTGATGCTTTCCATCCAAAAAATGGTGGACAAGGGAGAGGTGGTGCTGGTTTAGACTTCAACATGCCAGATATGGACTGGAACCTCCCTGCAGCAGCAGCAGCCAGGAGCATATTTATCCTGGACTCCTTTCAGGGAGCCTTCCTTAAACAAATGGTCATGGAACCAACTCGGCAGAAGGCAATACTGGACCTGGTGCTCAGAAATGGGGACAGTGTGATGGGGGCCACAGTGGGACAGCACCTGGGGAACAGTGACCACCAGACACTGTGGTTTGAAATAACTGAATGGTCAGATCCCTGCCACACTAAAACATGTATTCTAGACTTTAGGAGGGCAGATTTTGGGAGAATGGGGAAATGCTTGGAAGAAGTACTTGCTGGAATAGGGAAGGAATTAGGGATGGAGGAAACATGCAGTATTTAAAACAGGAATAGCAAGGGCAACACAATTATGTATTAAGCAGGTTAGCAAGGGGAAAAGGAAGAGGAAACCCTTATGGTATTCCAAGGAGGTAGCAGAGAAAGTGAACGCCAAATGGATTACATTCAGGCATTACAAAAAGACACAGGCAGAAGGATATGGAGAGGTATCAGGAGAAGCAAAGGGAAGCAGGGAGGGCAGAAAGGGAAGCCAAAGTTCAAAGGAGCACATAGTAAAAACAGTGATTACAGGGGACAAAACCTTTTACAGGTACGTAATTGAAAAAAGGAAGGCAAAGGAAGGGATAGTGAGGCTAAATGGTGAGGGTGAGAGTAGAGTTGAGAATGACAATAGTAAAGCAGACATATTGAACAGATATTTCTGCTCAGTCCTTTAGTAGAAGGGGCAGGTAGTGGGCCAGAAGAGAGTACAAAGGGGGGAGGGCACAGAAGTGGATACAAGTCCCTTTCCATGGGAAAGGGTTCTAAAGGAACTGAAAGGAATAAGAGTTGATAAAACTATGGACCCAGATGGGGTGCACCCCAGGGTGCTGAGGGATCTCAGAGAAATGGTTGCTGAACCTTTGGTGACCAAGTTTAGCTGATCACTGGAAACAGGTGAGGTGCCCAAAGACTGGAGAACAGATAATGTAGTTCCCTTATACAAGAACAGTAACAGAGAGGAAGTGGGAAACTACAGACCGGTCAGCCTCACCTCAGTAGTGGAAAAAATTATTGCTGAACTACTGAAGGAGAGAGATTAGTGGAACACCTTGTGGCCAACAATCTATAGGACCCAAGGCAGCATGGTTTTACTGGGGTGAGGTCATGGCAGACTATCCTTTTTGAATTTTTCTACTGCAGTGACAAGGGAGGTGGATCAGGGGGGCAGTGGATGTGGTCTATCTGGAATTCAGTAAGGTCTTTGACACTGTGCCCCATAGGAGGCTGTTAAGCCAGCTGGGCAATATGGGTGTGGGTAGGACAGTAGTGTGGTAGGTGGGGAATTGGCTGGATGGCAGGACACAGCGGGTGGTGGTAAATGACTGTCACTCCACAGAGGGAAGGGTGACCAGTGGAGTGCCACAGGGATGAATGTTGGGTCCAGTAGACCCCAGAACCACTGTCAGCCATTGGAATCATGGGCTGCAATTCAGGGCAGTTGCAATCAGCTGGAATTGCCTTGAGTTGCAGCCGTAATTGAGTGGAGTTGTAATTTTTTTTTTTTAAACCGACAACTCCTGTAGTAGAATAAGCTTTGGGATTCCTCACATCTTATTCTCCCACAGCTGAGCAAGTGGCTACTACACACCCTGAATGTCCCCTTCCAAAGGCATAGCCACTGATACACCAGACACACCAGAGCATAGCAAACATTTGTAGCAGGGGTAGCAAACAAGCCAGCCAGCATTGCTCCTGGTGTCTCAACAATAAACTTTTTTGTTTGACTTTTGTGGGCTTTGTCTTTGTGTCGGCTGGAGGGGGAGAGGGAAGCTGCAGCCCACAGCAGACATTTTAGAGATCATTGGCTCAAGTTAGCTACAGTTTCAGGCAGGGGTGTGGCCAACACTCTGAGGTGGCATGTTCAAATTTTTGTTAAGAGCAGCCTGCAACCTAGTACTTAGTTTCCAAATCTTAGAGAGCCAGAGGAGTTATATGGAGCCAAGACTGAGAGCTGAGAAAATCCATCACCACGTGACCCGACCGACCAACAAAGCAACTACCAAGCGGAGCCAAAGCTGAGCAAGCCTGCCTGTCTGAAGGGAAATTGTGATCATAGCCTGGATGTGGTGTGTTTTGTGCCTTGCGACAATGTAGAGTGGTGCACTGCACTGACCGCACAGCTGTGCTGTGACTGGAGTGAGCCTGGGAGTCAGGACTCATCTTAGGAGTCAGGACAGAAAAACAGACACTGACTGCAAGTCTGCAACTGAAGCACCTTGAGTGAGGGGACAAACTGGGAACACTCAAGAATGGAGACACCAAAGCAGAGTCCACTCCGGAGTCAGGACAGGTGTGCGATGCAAGGGGTGTGGGGAGCAATGCACGGGGTGCGGGGTGCAATGCAATATTGAAGCTGGGAAAGAATAAAACCTGGCGAAGGGGAAAGTTATTTGGTTTAACAGTCGTGACCGGATTGGCACCTTATGTCATCTGCATCAGTCTGAAGTGAAATGAACAAGTCAAGTATTTACAAAAGTAACTTCCAGTTTTTCTTTATTTCATCCACTGTGTACCACTTTATAAAGTTTGGTTATGTTCTTCAATATCATATTAGGCCTAAACAAAGTTCAACTAAAATCTGTATTAAAAAAATATACATTATTACTGGATCTCTTACATAAAATATTTCTATGCTGAAAACAACAACAAAAAACAACTTTTGTGCCTATTTCCATCTCTCTGTTCATTTCATAGGTCATCCCCTCCTCTGTAATGTGGTATAAATATCACACATGTCTGTTGCCCTGACTGCTCCTATTATTCCGAGGGAGTGATTTCCTCCAAGACATTCAAGTGAGTTAAACTCTCACATAAGGCAGCTGTCACTATATTGTAATACTGAGGACAAATAAACTTGGGTATTCTTTTAGACTATTTTATTTAGCAGAATGGAAGAATTAACCTAAAATGAACAGAGGGATGGGACATTCCAGCCTTGTAAGGGAACATGTGAACAGTGATACGGATCAATGGTTATAGGGATATTAGATACAAGTTTGTTTTTTTTTCAGCATAGAATTGTATTACAAGACAAGGCCAGTCATGATGTGTACCTTTAGTGCAGGTTTTATTTGAACTTTGTTAAAGCCTGATATGATACTGGAGAACATAGCCTATGTTTGGAAACTGGTAAGGTACATTGTACATTTCATACTAAAATATAAAATTGCATTTAGCACTTTATTTGGTGACCAGTGAAATGCAAAAAAGAGAACTGAAACAAAGTGTAATTTAAATTTTTGTGACTGCGCATTCAGTCACTTCACTACCAGTTTAGCATTGCTTGTAAAGCACTTTTGGGATACACTGTGTATGAAAAGTGCTTTATAAATGATTATTTTTCTTCTTACATCAGTTCAGTGTAAGTGTAGGTGGAGTTGTTAAAAATGATATATGCACATACTTTACATACTACATAAATGATACCACTGCCTCTATGTTCTGAGTTACATGTTGTAGGGGAAATGCTAATATGTGACTTTAATGGGATAGCATGCTGTATGAGATATTATTGGATGCAGGAAGCACAATTAATGATTAGTGATGGTGACACTGGTTTTAATCTGTGAATTAACTTCTTGATAGTAATTTGTGGTGTTTTATTGTTTGTAACACAGCAAAACAGTTTGCTCCCATAGCCCTGAGAACAAAGAGTGGTGCTTGTCTGATGTGAGGTGGTGTGCTAGACCCTGTCACAACTGTGATCCCCTTGTGATTACCTAGTCAACTGCAGGTGGTGGGTTTTATCACAGCCTCACCACAACTTTCCTTTCCCTAAATAGGTACTGATCCCTGAGCAGACTAGATCGACCATAGGGCCTACTCTGCTGACTTCTTAGTATATTAATATGTTAACACCATCCATACAGTCCCATCCTACATTTCCACCCTTATCCCACCTAGCTAAACAAAGCTTTAGATCATGTTTGGTCCCCCAAAAAACCTTAATAAAATACATAGTTTGAAAGGCTAAAGTAGACATTTCTGAGGTGCATAGATCATCCTATATCGAAACAGAGGTAGTATAGCATCATGCCTGTGCACTGTTTCCCGTGGATGGATAAAAGGATGAAAGGACACTGTTAAAGAAAAATTTAGTTTTGCTGGGGCAGAGCATAGTAAAATCTATGCTTTTAAATATAAAAATGCCACAGATTACTATTCTCAAACCCTTTAGTTTTGTGAAGCCCCCACTCAAGGAAATCTTAGATGTGCTCCTGGCTCACTGTACAAAAACTTTCAGAAGTGCATGTCTCTAGCTGGCTATAGGGTGGGGGCTGAGCAGTGTATCTTTCTCTGCCAGGCTCTGTTCAGTGCCCCGTGCATGGTGGTGAGAGTGTGGTGAGGTTCATGATGGTGTCAGCTGTTTTGTGTGTGTGTGTGTGTGTGTGTGTGTGTGTGTGTGTGTGTGTGTGTGTGGCAGCTTGACTGAACATTTGCTGCGGGGATGTCTATAGAAGATAGAAGGCCATGGTACAAAACAATGTGGGGTTCACTGTATGTGATGGCATTGCATCCTTTTAATTTTGTTATTTTTTTTTGCATTGCAGATGTAGCAGAAAGGAATAGGGAAACATGATAAATGTACAATAATCAGAGAATTTCTTAACTTGAATTGTTTCCTGTATAACTGATCAAAATTTGCCATTTTAACTGTGGGCTACTGCAGTCATTTGCAGGCTACTGCAATTTTAAATCACCTTGTCCTGCTGGCTAGTGCAAAATAAGATTAAGGTTGACCCCTGTGAGTGGTTGTGATTTGTGTACAGAATTGGATGTAAACCAAAGTGTGATTTATTAAGCAATTGGCATGACTAGTGATTAACTGTCTGTTAATTACTCCTTAGTGGTATTATTTGGCACGAGATATGAAGTTAAAAAAGTGGCATCACCAGCTGGAAAAGGGAGGTCATAATTCCACTGTACAAAACATTGGTGAGGCCACACCTGGACTACAGTGTCCAGTTCTGGAGGCCTTACCAATGTAAGCATATAGACAGGATGGATACAGTTCAGAGTAGAGATGGTACACGGTTGGCATCACAAGTCCTACAAGGATAGGCTGAAGGACTTGAATATGTACTTCCTGGAGGAGTGGAGGAGTGGAGTGAAAAGGGGGATATAATAGAGATGTACAATTTCCTCATGGGGAGAAACAAGGTGTAGGAAAACACTGTTTTTCATAGGAAGAGATGTTTCAAGATTAGGGGTCACGGGAAGAAATTGGATGGAGGAAGATTCAGAGGTAACATGAGGAAGTATTTCTTCACTGAATGGGTGGTGGACAAGTGGAATACCCTGCCAGAGAAGGTGGTGGGGGCTGAATTGATAAAGTGTCTCAAGAATGCATGGGATAGGCATGGGGGGATCCTAGCAGTTGGGGGAAGAGGACAACACAGTACAAGAGAAGCTTGAAGAGGCATAATTACATGCACAATTGGGCAGACTAGGTGGGCCAAAGGCCCTTATCTGCCATCAGTATCTATGTGTGTGTGTGTATGTATATATATATATATATATATATATATATATCTATCTATCTATATATATCTATATCTATATATATATATATATATATATATATATACACAGTGGCCGGATATTCAAACTGCACATTCTGAGCGCAAGCCCTTGCGCTGCTCAAAATAGTTGCGCGGGGGTGGGAGCCGGGCGATATTCAAAGGAGTTAGCTATTGAGCAACTCCTTTGAATATCACCCCCAGCCACAGCCACTGTGCATGGTGCAGTGGAACTTGCGCCACCGCAAGTTGTCAAGTTGAGCATTAAACTTGCGGTGGCGCAAGTACCATTGCGCCATGTGCAAATTTCCGATATTCAAAAGGTGACATGCAAATGGGGCCATAATTCATGCAAGGCATGGGGGCCATTTGCATCTGATTATGGCCCCATTTGCATGCAATTAGCATGTAGGTGCGCCGATCCCTGAGGACTTGCACCTGGCCGCCCTGCCAGGCAGCAGCCATCAGGGACCGATGCACCCTGCAGCCCGATCGCGGGCACAACGTGAAAACAACCCCCCCGCCCACACATCTCCCAATGCCTGATTGTGGGCAGAATGGAAATACCCCCAGTGCCCGATCGCGGGCAGAATGTAAAGACCCCCAACCGAATATCTCCCTGGTGGTCCAGTGGACCGTAATGCCCGATCATGGGCAGAATGTCCATGACAACCCCCAAACATCTCCCTGGTGTCTAGTGTCCCCCACCCACCCCACCCACAAGCCCACCACCCGCTCCCCGGCGGCGGCGTGGCAGCATCCACCCGCCTGCCGCCCGCCCCGCCGACTGACTGCCTCCTGCTGAATATGCGCAGAATGGCGCATGGCACAACTCTTTTGAATATCTGGGCCGTATATATATATATATATATATATATATATATATATATATATATATAATGGTAGCACGGTAGTGCTACCATAGTTAGGGTTGAGGAGCCATTTACATGTTAAACCCAAGATTTTGCACCTTAATAACATTGCAACTGTTTGATGGATTTGCCTCAAAATTTGGAATACATGATCAAGACCCATGCACCTTGGGATCTGCCAGGTTTTGTACCAGTCGGATATATGGCTGCGGATTTATTAAGCATGATCTGCACGTGTGTTTACGCTTTTTTGGGAATTCTACGGTCGCACCTACAGGTCACACGTTTACGCAACTGGACCAAAATCTTCAGAGAATGTGCAGCCGGGGTCCCCAATGTGTCTTTCGAAGATTTTGTGAAAAAATATTAAATGGTTCAAAAGTTATTCAAAAAACAAGTTCCCATTATAAGTCAACGGGAAAAGTTAACAAAAAGTTCGACAGTGTCACAAATGCAGTTTTTACTTTTGCAAATGGCCCTTTTACTGACGCAAATCCACCATTTTGTTTTCAGTTGGTGATCAGAAAAATGCTTGGCATTTAAATTTGGGACCCTCTAGCAACCTACAGTAATTCTTTTTGTATTCACCTAGTCGGACCCTGAGGATGATAGACATGTCTTTATTTTGGGGTAGAACACCCCAGAAATATGTTTTTCACATTTCTGGAAAAAGTACTTTCGCAAAGTACTTTCGCACTAGCGACACTGTTGAATGCATTTGCGAAAGCTTTCACAAATTGTGACAGTACTTTTCTAGGCTGTGGGAAAATAACAACAATTCTTTGGCACCCCGCTGCAAAAGAACAGTTTGGAGTTTTGGACTGAAATTTGGAGGGAATGCAGCTGACATCTCACAGATGTGCCTTTCATTATTATAATATTATAAAGCAGCAAAGTTATGATACTCCAAAGTTGACACTTTTTCCCATAGGATAACATTACGGTGTCCAACGCATTGGAGCAATCCTTTGGCACCCTGCTGCAAAATAATAGTTTGGTCTTTTGGGCTGAAATTTGGAAGGAAGGCAGCCAACATCTGACAGATGTACCCTTTACTGGTTTGTTGAAAAAATATTACAGGGAGCCAAAGTTATGGCACTCCAAACTTCTCTTTTTTTACCATAGGATAACATTACGGCATTTGTCGTGCTTTTCATGGCCCGTATCTCGGAAAAGGTGCAAGATACGGACTTTTTGTCAAAAAACTTCTTAGCCCTCTAATGGGGCTAAGTACAAAACTAACCAGGAAAGTCTTAAATCATATTACTTTTAATTTTTTTTTCTGTGTCGTACTGTTCCTGAGATATAAGCAATTTAGTATTCCAACTCCTCATTTTCTGCTCCAAGACCCATTATTATGCATACATTCATTGTACTCACTGTCTTTCTCTATGAAGCTTTTGCAGAAAACCAGCCTGTGCACTTCCATTACTGTTACCGTTGCCCTTTCCACTTGCGGTTCTGTACCCATTTCACTTACCATTCACGTCTACGCCACCATGTGTGTTATCCTTTGCGTTTTCATTTTCACTTGCGTTTCCATTATTTTTTACCATTTGTCTCTACAGTACTGTTTCTATTTCTGTTTCACTTTATGTCACCACGCCCATTACCATTTGTGTTTGCGGGCACCATGTTACTATGTGACAAGACATCATGTGACGAACCGTTCCCATCTACGCCACCGTGTGCATTACCCTTTCTGTTCTCATTTGCACTTGCATTACTATGTGTGCCACTGTTAGCACTTCTGTTTGCATTGCTATTCCTGTTACTATGTCACAAGGCATCACGTTGTGGGAGCATGGGGCCCTCTGGGCACCACGCTCCCGCTGCCGCATTACATTCACTATTTCTCATTATCATTCTCAAAAAGAAGGGAAATTAGAGGCAAAAAACTCTATTTAATGCATCAGCTAGGGTTGTTCCACAGTGACAAAAGTGAGGAAATTTGGTGTTAGGGTTGAAATCCCCCCTTGGACCACCCAGCCCACCCGCAACCAGCATTGGGGTGCACATTGGGGTCTTGGTCCCAACTCTCACCCCATTCTCCTATACCTCTGCTTCTTTATACATGCTTGATGGGGTGAGCGTTGGGGCCGGGTATTTGTGCCAGGGGCTGGGTGGTCAGGGACCCTAACCTAACACCATTCACTGTTAAGCTGTGGAGCAACTTAACTTCATTAAAGAGTTTTGCCTCTATATATATATATATATTATATATATATATATATATATATATCTTATGATAGCATGGTAGTGCTACCATAGTTAGGGTTGAGGAGCCATTTACATGTTAAACCCAACATTTTGTACCTTAATAACTTTGCAACAGTTTGACAGATTTGCCTGAAATTTGGAATACATGATCAAGATCCATACACCGTGGGATCTGCCAAGTTTTGTGCTGGTCGGATATATGGCTGCAGAGTAATTAAGCGTGATCTGTGCGTGTGTTTATGCTTTTTCTGGAATTCTATGGTCGCACCTACAGGTCACATGGTTTGTGTGACCGGTCCAAAATCTTCAGGGAATGTGTGGCCAGGGTCCCTGATGTGTCTTTCAAACATTTCGTGAAAAAATATTAAACGGTTCAAAAGTTATTCAAAAAAAAGTTCCCATTATAAGTCAATGGGAAAAGTTAACAAAAAGTTTGACAGTGTTGCAAATGCAGTTTTTACTTTCATAAATGGCCCTATTACTTTCACAAATCTGCCATCTTGTTTTCAGTTAGCGATCAGAAAAATGCATGGCATTTAAATTTGGGACCCTCTAGCAACCTAATTCTTTTTGTATTCACCTAGTGGGACCCTGAGGATGCTAACCTGGTCTTTATTTTGGTGTAAAACACCCCAGAAATATGTTTTCCAGATTTATTTGAAAAAGTACTTTCACAAAGTAGTGTTGCACTGATGAAAGTGTAGCAAATTTTTGTGAAAGCTTTCGAAAATTGCGACAGTACTTCTCTAGGCTGTGGAAAAATTACAGCAATTCTTTGGCACTAGGCTGCAAAAGAACAGTTTGGAATTTTGGGCTGAAATTTGGAGGGAATGCAGCCGACATCTCACTGATGTCCCTTTAAGTATTTTTTTGAAAAAAATATTACATGGTGGCAAAGTTATGGTACTTCAAAGTTGACACTTTTCCCATAGGATAACATTACGGTGTAGGACGCATTGCAGCAATCGTTTGGTGCACTGCTGCAAAATAACGGTTCAGTCTTTTAGGCTGACATTTGCAGGGAACACAGACAACATTGGACAGATGTGCCTTTCAGTGGTTTGGTGAAAAGATATTACAGGGAGGCAAAGTTATGGCACTCCGAACTTTTGTTTTTTTCCCATAGGATAACATTACGGCGTTCTCCGAACCTCTCAGGGCTCGTATCTTGGAAACGGTGCAAGATATGGACTTTTTGTTGAAAACATTCTTAGACCCCTACTGGGGACTAAGTACAAAACTAGGCAAGAAAGTGATAATTCATATGACTTTTAAATTTTTTTTCTATGTCGTACGGTTCCTGAGATATAAGCAATTTACTATTCCAAGTCCTCATTTTTCTGTTCCTAGAGTCATTGTATTACATATATTCTTTGCACTCACTGTCTTTCTCTATACAGCTTTTGGGGAAAGCCAGCCTGTGCGCTTACATTACTGTTACCATTACCATTTCCATTTGCGGTTCCGTACCTGTTTCACTTACAGTTCATGTTTACGACACCATGTGTGTTAACCTTTGCATTTTCATTTGTGGTTGCATTTGCATTTGTGTTGTTTTTAACATTTCTTTCTCAATACTGTTTCTCTTTCTGTTTCACTTTGTGTCACCCTGTGTATAACTATTTTGTGTTTGCGGGCACAATGTTACTATGTGACAAGACATCACGTGGCGGGAGCATGGGCCCCACGCTCCCAGGCCCCAAGCTCCTGCCGCCACATTACATTCACTATTTCTCATTATTATTCTCAAAGAGAAGGGAATTTAGAGGCAAATAACTCAATTTACTGCATCAGTTAGGGTTGTAACACAGCGACAAAAGCAAGGCAATTCAGTGTTAGGGTTGAAGCCCCCCCTTTGCACCCCTCCAGCCCACCCTGCTGCATTACGTGGTGGGAGCATGGTGCCTGGAGGGCTCCACACTCCCGGTGCTCATTATGTTCACAATTTCACATCATTATTCTCAAAAACAAAAGGTAATTATTTGGTGGGAGCGTGGGGCCCACAGGGCCCTGCTCTTCTGCTACTGTTAATGTGGTGGGAGTCACGGGCCCAAGAGGGCCCCACTCCCACACTGCAATATGGGCGGACCCTGCGCTCTCTTCCGCTGCATTACATTTACTATTTCTCATTATTATTCCTGAAAAACAAAGAATTAAGAGCAAATAACTCCATTTACTGCATCAGTTAGGATAGTACCACAGCAACAAAAGTGAGGAAATTCAGTGTTAGGGTTGAAGCCTCCCCCTTTGCACCCCTTCAGCCCACACTGCTGCATTACTTGGTGGGTGTGCGGTGTCTGATCACTAGTACATTTTATATTTTACAGTACTGAAAATGTTTTGATTTTGTGTGTTGGAGTGTGTGGTTGGTAGGGCCCCGTGCTCCCACTGCTCCCGCTGCCACATTATGTGCACTTTTTTCATTGTTATTCTCAAGGAGAGGGTTGATTATGTGGTGGGAGTGGTACCATGATGACAAAAGCAAGGGAATTCAGTGTTAGGGTTCAACCCCCTTTTGCACTCCTCCAGCCCAGCCTGCTGCATTATGTGGTAGAGCCACGGGGCCAAGGTCCGCACTCCTATCACTAGTACATTGCATTTTATAGTACTGTATATTTTTGATTTTGGGAGTTGGAGTGCGTGGTTGGTAGGGACCCATGCTCCTGCTGCTGTTCCATGTTTAGTATGTTTCAGTATTGTTGATGTTAGTGTTTTGTGGTGGAGGAGCGTGGTGCCTGAAGGGACCCACAGTAATGTCACTCTATTAGATTCAGTATTTTTATAATTGTTTAACTTTTTGTTTTGATTTGTGCTACCATGTAAATTTACATTTCTGTTTGGTGCCACTGTTTCAGTATGTGTGAAGACATCATGTGGCACATATTCCTCTTGAACAACTGTTGTACACAGAGAGACAGACACATACACATGTAAGTGGGGGGGCCATGGTAACAGGAAAAGTTATAGACTTGCTGTATGTTAAGTGAAGAGATAGAGGCAAAGAAGGGTGATGCAGATCAGTTTCACAACTTCCTGATTACAGGTAAAGTGTAGTTTGCATTGTTGTCACTTGAATGGCTTCAGTCTGGTAATGTCACTTCAAACTGCAACACCAGATACTGGATCCTTAGTAGAGACCCACGGAAGAGCTGAGGGTATGGGCATCAATAGTAGACATCAGTGATTTCAGGGACACTCAAGTTAGGACACTTGTTGTTTGTGTTGGCTGACACAGATAATACCCCCTCCCCCAAAGTTTGAACTGCATCATGAGTATTGATGCACAGCAAGATTTAGGTAAGCAACATAAATGGTACAGGTCTGTAATTGTTGATACACACAACTTAGCACAGTTAGGATTTCTATGGCTTTACACAGACAATTTACACACACATACCAGTTACTGATACTGACTGTTCATTACAACTGTATGTGCTTAGATAGAATGTCACACAGCTTTCTACACCAGGTACTGCAGTCTGGCTGTAGACTGACAGTAGATATAAGTGTGGTACATGGTAGTTAAGTTAGTTGGGAATTACAGGAGATCTGTGAGTCAATGAATGAACAGCTAGTCCACATGTTGTACATTGAGTTGACAATACATGATAGGAAAAAACATGGAGGTTAGCAGTGTGATGGGTGGACTGCTTTTCATAGCACTTGCTGCTTCCTAAGTAAACAGCCACAGAAAATGATAGGTAATGTACATCAGTTGTACAGCTCTTTGATTACGGGACTAGTCCAGTTAGCACAGTTGTCATTTGAATAGATTCAGGCAGGCAATGTGTGTACAAATGTGACAGCAGGTAGTATATTGTAATTGGAGATACAGATGACAAGTCAGGGTAGGTACATGTCAGTGGACATACACAACACAGGTGACTATTTGTACGTCAATGCCACACATGACTGATTAAAGGTAAACTGTAGTTATCTTTGTTAGGATTTGCATGGATTTAGGCAGCTAGAGCTGCTGTGCCTCCCGATATTTGTACTGCAGTATGACTGGTTATCTATAGGGACCATGAGGGAGTGAAGATCTATGGCATACCACTGTGATTGTAGGCATAGTTAAGTTAGCACAGTTGAGAGTTGCAGAAGCTTGAACAGGGACTTGAAGTAAACATAGCAGTGACTGCATGCTAAATGTATAGTCACAGCTGAGTACTGTTGGGTGCTGATGTGAGGCACCTTGGTACAGTAATTACTACATGATGACTGTATAGGCACAGGAAAAGTAAGTACATTACTAACTTTTTTACACTCTTAGGAATTATGGAACGTGTGACATGCCATGTGCCACATCGTTGCCTATGTTGTGATGCTGAGTGGACAGCATTGCAACCAAAGAAATTCATGGAGATATAGTAGTTGCACTATTTGTTGCAGTTGATTTGCATTCTTAATAAAGACAACACTTATGTTCTAATATCGTTATGATATTTTAAGTAAAGACTCGACACAGGTAGCTATGATTTTAAAGATATATTGCCAATTCATTAAAGTGAAAAAAGGCCAATTAAGAGCGTATTTTTTGACAATATCAGTCTCACCTTAGAATCCTTGTATGTGTGTAATCATTGCTTGGAATATATGTAAATGTTCACAATTTATAACAACTGGATTATATGAATTGGAGCAAGTATGTGATATTATTATGAAGTATAGAAAAGGTAGCATAAGAAGGTGATTTGTTCTATTTATTGTGATTGTTTTACATAATACATCTTGAGGTTAGGTTTTGCTATCCTGCAGTGTTCTACCTGCCGGAGTTGTTATCTGCATTCTATGCATATGCCTG
Organism: Neoceratodus forsteri; assembly: GCA_016271365.2. Lineage (NCBI taxonomy): Eukaryota > Metazoa > Chordata > Ceratodontiformes > Ceratodontidae > Neoceratodus > Neoceratodus forsteri. Next base: position 985,811,693 of record CM057449.1, read on the forward strand.
GTTCTTTACTAGGTGGTCACTGTCTTTAATTAGGTGTTCTGTGTTTACAGTGATGTTTCAGTGTTCCCTGCTCTTTGTGTTAAGAAGTTCTTTCTGACATTCTTCCTGAACTTGTGATACTCAAGCTTAACCTGTGGCTCTTCCTTATATATTTGCTACTGAACTTGAAGAGACTTTGGTTAAGAATACTAAGAATTTTTTTAAAGTAGTTGCATGTCCTAATTATGAGTAGTACATAACTTGTGTGCTATGCTAATAAAGGTATGTCAGTAGCTTCTAAACAGTGATTACACACATAAAACAGAAGTGTTTAGTTGTTATTGTGTGACTGATAATGTGGATGTTCCTGGGGTGGGCGAAAAACCATATGCTAAGTGTTTAAGTAATAGAATATTAAAAAAAATTATTTCAGTGACATTCGATTACTGGCATTCAATGCAATGTCACTGACTAGGCGCATATGGAAAATTCCCACCCGACCCCTCAAAAGAGGCGATCATAAATATTGTCAGGAACAGGTATGAAGCGCGTTGTGATCAGTAACAGTGTCTGACTTACAATTGTCAACATTGTTAACATAGGTTAGAATTACTTACATGACAAGTACAAAAAAACTGAATATTGTTACAGGAACAAAAAACATTTTTTCAATTGTTTCATTGGCATCTATGTTAACTCTTAACTAGTAAGTTAACAAAATGTGCATGGTATGCTGTTTTTTATCAAAAATATGGTTAATTTTATGTAATCAGTATAGTGCTGTATTATATGTTAAACATTGATTTGTACTTTTCTCTTATACTGATAGTTTTAGTAAAACTATGAAACTAGTTAGTAACAATGTCAAGGTGAATAAGAATGTGAATATTATGTACTAGTAATTACAAAGTAATGGAAAAGTCAGTTAATAATATGATGCAATTGTTCAGTATTTACAGTTGCTTCATTCACCTTCTTGCATTGTCAATAAAGGCTGTTATTTTTACATATGAACAGTATCAGTATTACAAATAAAGGTGTCATAGTTCTATACTGTTGCATGATAAGTGAATGATGTTGATGACTACCTGTCAAGAGCCAATAGAGAAAAACAAATGGCAATAGACAACTTATGACAGAGTGCACTGTTTGCTGAAATGGACAAGTGTTGCTCAGTTATTTACAATGATAACTGAGAATTTTTGTTTATCTGCAGAGAGTAACAGTTTAAAACTGGTAGCAACTTCTTGTTATGTATGGATGTCTTACAGTTACAATAAAAGATATGCACAGAAGAGGAGAGCAGTAAGACCTCTGTTTTGAAATGAACAATCTTTGATAGACATGTAAGCATGGCTTCTCTAGTGACTATGAATACTGTTGGTGCCGACTGAAGCCACTAGAACAATTTCCATGTTGTCACTGATCCACACAAGATCTTAGATGTCATAGTGCATGAAATGTGTCTGCCAGTATAGCATTTTGTTGAAATGCTATGGTTTATTCAGAGTTGTAGATTGTAAACAATTGCACTGACCTACGACTGTTTCTGTCACAAAGTAGTCATTTTAAAAATGAAACATGTTCTGTTCTATTCTTCTGAAATATGAAGGTCATCATAATTCTTCAATATTAGAAGATATGCATTTTTAAGTGTTGTGGCAGTCTCTGTTTAAAACTGCTTGTAGAGTTGTCAAACTCTACCCATCCACTTCTGTACCTTAGCAAACAGGTGTAATGACCAGAATGCATGGATTGGCCATGGTGATATATTATACTGTGAGTGTCAAACACTGACTGGTTGAAGACTATTCTACCAGCTGTGTAATAGGACTGTCAACTCTGAGCCCATTGGAGTCAAACCTGTGCAAGATAAACAACAGATATTGAGATGAACTCCTGAGGTGTATGGACTGAGTGCATCTGCCTCCACACCTTTCACAGGCATGACCATATTGAGCACTGGTGAATAGCTGTTGAAATTTGACACTTTTGGTTTGAGGGACAAAAAGAGTAATCCACAGCATGTCTTCTGTGGTTTCACACTGTGAATGGCCATATGAAACACATACATATTTGGTTACATATGATACTGTGAAGTAGTGCCGCATTGGGGTGCTGTCTTCATCCAGGTTGTTTATGACAGCCATCATAAACTCACTAGTGTCTTGCTGTATGTCAGTAGCAAATGTACTACATCCGTCATTTGTACCTAGCACCTGTTGTAGTGGTGTTAGTGACTGTACATTGTTAGACTGGTCAGAGGTTATGTTGACAATCTGCTTCAAAGCATTTGATAGGGCATTGTCTTATGAAGCAGATATTGCCCTCACAAGTGTGGCATGTGTAGGAAAACTTGCAAAGCTGAGTTAGCATAGCAGTTCACTCTAGTGCTGTTGTCAAGGCTGGTACAGCAGCTACCACCCAACTGATTTCTGAGGAATTTCTGGTTGTGGATGTTTACTTGAAGTTGTGACCTTTGTTGAACTCTTTTGAGTTGAATCACTTCTGGAAGCTTGAGGCTGTTTGTTTATACCGGTAGATGTGACTGAATGATGTGAGACAGCCAGATATGTAGGCAGTGGTATCAAAGACATTTGTGGCTGATGTACAGCACATAACCTGTTGTACTCAAGAATACATCGCTTGTCAGCTCATATTTTTTGAGGTGCTAGAGTTATAATGTGTAACCCAGAAAGCCTGCGGACACGTGAAAGTGCCATGTAGTTCATGCCATCCTTGAAAATGTCTGTACCTATATCTATCATTGCTGAATCTAAACTCAAGCCCTGAGATTTGTGAATGGATACAGCATATGCAACACATAATGGAAACTGTTTCCTGTTTACATAGATATCCTTAAATACCTGAAATTTTACACAGGTCCATTCTATGTGTACAGACTGTTCCATGTTGTCAAAGTGAACTACGAGCATCTCAATATATGTCTTCTGGACATTGTAGACAAAGTCAGTGATGTTTCCCATGGCACCATTTACCATGCCTTGTTCTACATCTAGATTACGTCGCAGCATGATATGTGCATTCTTACAAAGTGTGAGAGCAGCTTCTAGACCAGCTGTGCATGAAACATCTGACTTGAGTTCACTGAGTCATTCAGTCATCTTTGCTACTAGGTTGCGACTAAGAATGACACCATCGACTGTATCAACAGCATGCAGAGTTAGAATCTCTTGGTTTTCTCTCTGCAGCATTAGATTGTTGAACTCAGTGCATTTCTTTAGTCATGGCATAAGACACACTATGTGTGTCCCTGTAGAGTATACATCGCTGAAGACATTGCATGCTTCTTATATGGATGCAGTATCTACTATGATTCTCCGATCATTTAACATACAAACATGTTCTGGTGATTGAGAACCTCTACAAGCTTCATCTAAAAGTGATTTGTACACCAGATCACCACTTTGGTGCATGTTCTCAGAGAACTCAACATAGGTAAATAATTCCCAAATGTTATAGCCTGCAATGCAGCCAAAGATATTTTTAGCTTGCTTGGCAGTTAGAGTTGTGAATACATGCTCTGCATTGACTGGTGCAAGCTGTAAAAGGTCCCCCAACACAACAATACTTTTGCCACCAAACAGCACTCCATAGTCAGTACCTAAGATCTCCTGTAGACATAGAGGAATACAGGCAAGCATGACATTGGAGACCATGCTGATTTCATCAATGATGAGTAACTTCATCTTTGTGAACATGGAATGGAGCTGAGATGCAACCTCAAATGACAGTTCGATATCTCCAGTTCTCCCATGTTCCACTGGCAACATAAAGAGCGGTGTAATGTAACTCCACAATGTTGTATGCAGCTAGTCCTGAGGAGCAGTAACAGCAGCAGACATTGATGACCCTGTCAAGCTCCGTATTTCAGCAGTGATGGCTTCAATGAAACTCTTTCCTGTCCAGCTGAACCACTAAGAAAGATCAGTAGTGGCTTATTGTCACGACAGTCATATTCTTTTGTTTCATGTTGTAGGCCATGTCAGACAGCTTCAACTACTTGTGAGTAAACTGTATGCTGCAGCTGATTTAGTCTTTCTCTCAAGTCAGCTGGAATAACAGTGGAGTGTGCTCCATGTTCCATGGCTGTCTCAATTCCTGACATTAACATTTCTGGTGCATTTAAGGGCAGAGGTTCACCTAGGACAGCTTGTCCTTCTGGATCAAGGTTCTCTTGTGAACTAACAGGAGTGTCTTCCTGAAGCTGCTTCCCTGCCTTCTCAAGCTGTTCTTTCTCAGCCTCTAGTCTCTGTATGTATGACTCTGAGTATTCAGTTTTGAAAGTCTCATAACTGCGATTGAATTCTTCCTCGAATGTATTGCAGTCACCTTTTAATTCAGACTCCCTCCTCCAGGGTCTAAATAGGAATAGGAGAGCAAATTAGTAGTGTTCTCTGCTCTCTGATGTGCCTAGATGCAATTTACAGTGGTCTATGAGCCATGGCTTGTGTCTCTTTATGAGATAGACATCCACTCTGTTCACCTTGTAAATCTGCCATGTTGAGTCAGGTGATACATCTGCCTTGTAGTCATACCTCTTAGCCACCTGAAAGAGACACATATCATCCATCTCATTGTGTCTACGGGGGTAGTATGTGTCTATCAGGTTATTCTTCAAGATATGTTTTGAAGAAGGTCTATTGGCAGCAAGCTCTTCAATTTCGGCATGAGGAATCAATACACGTTTGCGTTTCTCTTTGTAGTTTACACTGAGATACCAGACAGCATCAAACTTCCCGTACAGATGTGTACCCATTAAATGGTCCCTGGCTTCATAAGCTCCACATTCTCTGTGTGAGAAAGTCTTCAAGCCCAATGACCAGAGCTGAGATGTCAGGCTTCTGCTTGAACTGGCAATATCTTGCCAAAGATCTTGCAAGCTAGTCTGCTCATGTTTTGTTATGTAAGAAGTGATGTACCACTCCAGGGCCAATGAATTATCAGCCACAAACTGAACATCTATGTTTGCTTGCCACATTAGGAGAAGAGTTGGGTTGTAGTCATTTATGTACACCTCTTTCTCATCTCTGGGTAACTCATATACCCTCTTGGTTGATTTTGCCTTCAAGTGGTGTCTCATTGCTGAGAAAAGGTAATTCATGGCACCATTCTGACAAACTCGTCTAGGAAATCCAAAGCGACATTGTGTGTACCAATTAGATTTGTTCTTTACTACTTTCTGGCAGTATTTTGCACACATGTGTCACTGGAACTTTTGAACCAACTTCCATAGTGTAGGACTGTCATACATGTTTGGAATGTGACAAGTGATATATTTCTTTGATGAATGCTAGCACTGCTGCTTCATGTTCACCATGCGTGTGCATCCTTGATCCACAATAACATATGGATATGAGGCACCCTGTGTGATATTCCACCATCCAAAGTAATGTTCCACAATACCAAGAGGTGGATTGTCCTTTGACAAGATGAAAGTCAAGTGTCATGGAACTGCTTGTGAAAATGTCTTGTGACAGACACAGCATCAAGTGAACATTTCTCAACAGTCATTGATGAGATGCCATCAACATCAGAATTTGCCCACTTCAACAGTTCAATGAGCTCATCCCAGGCATATTCAGCACAACTAAGTGTGACAAACCATGTGGCTGCACCATACTCTTGAAGCATTGTCATCACTTCAGAGTGTCTGCGATACCAATATTCTTTGGTACCTCGAAGACTTGAAAGGATAGAAGACAGATTCACTTGCACATTTTCATCTTTCTGCTTTAATTTTTCTAGAAATTGAGCAGCTGTTATTCTGACTAGTGGACTTGTGAGACGAATGGTATGTGCAATGGATGCAGACAGAATTCTAAGTTCACTCTCCTAGAGGAGATAAAACAGGTACTGTATGTTACGTCTCAATTTGCCCTCTTTACTGAGCACACAGCTAGTTGGTATTCAGCACCCTGTACATGCACTTCTCTTTCATCTAGGTGTCCATCTGACCCTTGTGAAAATAGGTCTGGGAAACTGCTTGCTTCTAGTGTTGCCTCCCAAGTGCTGACAGGTTCACCTACCACCTGCTTCATTTGATGAGATCAATGTAATCTCACTGGATCTCTACCATGTAGTGGTGAACTGTGTACTGTTCATACACATTGTCCTTGTCTGTCCACTGACCTTCTCAATGATTGGTTTAGTTTTTTCTAATAGGTCATGTTGGACAGAGAGACTGACCATTGATGAATGTCAGGTCTGTATAAAAGGTTGTTACTCTTTAAATAAGTAAGAGCAAGCTTCACCTTTTGCACATTGACAACATCTTGCCAGATGACCTTGGACTTTGTTGGAACACCATTTACAAGAATCACCAAACTATTTTCTGTTGGGATTGCTTCCACATTTTCCTGTAGAGGAAGTGGTAGATACATCATGGAACCCTTTAGAGATCTAAAAGCTCTTTCTGTGGAATGTTCTGCGTCTTTGTGTTCAGACGTAGAATGGTTTGGAATGGTTTCATTGTCTGAATTAGAATGCGTTTAAACATATTCAATGTTGAAATCTCACTTGGTGTAACATGTGCCTCCATATTATTCAGCAGTGACCTTGGTGGCAAAATGTTAGACTTTAGTTTGCAGTAACAGTGTTTGCATAGCAGAATGGTGTTTTCTAACTGAAAGTCAGATTTCAGCAGCAAAAATGCTGAGAGATGGAACCACATGTCATTGTGGTGACAAGTTTTCCAGGTTGACTGTGACTGTTTGTTTTTTGTAGCACAAATGGTCGCATGACACACATACAGAGTCAAACTTCTGAGACGTTGCAAGCTCAAACTTAACTATTTCTTTCCCATACTGTCTCAGTATGTCAGTTTCTAAGACTGAAACAGAGGTTTCTGCGGAAGTGTTAACCTGAGAAATTGTTGTGTCTGGTACAGAAGTTACATGTTGCAGTTGTTTGAGAAATGTGATGGCACCCTGCATGTCACCTGACTGCAATAAGTCATTTAAACAAGTGTACTGATTTACAACTCGTCGTACTTCATATACTCTGTATACAAAGTTTCGCATACCCGTTTGATGTACTCAAGCATCCGCATGTTGTGAAAATACATCACATACTCACTATCGAGGCATGCCAGTGAGTGACCTATGAGTCAGTATATTTACAAATTTCAATGGTCAATTGAGTTAAACAGTTTATATCTTTATTTGTGATCTGTTATCACAAATAGGTTGACAAACTGTTCTACTTTTTCAAATGACGATTGCCTATGGTTGCATGTATCATCACATGCCCGTGCCAGACAGTGCCTTTATTGGAGACTGTGGTTGAATCACAGTCATCATCTGTATCCATTGCAGTGTCATCACAGATACTGAGGACATTTACCAGTTTGCCATACTCATCAATGGTAAACTTGTGTTCCTTTTTCTGGGAATAATAAGATTCTTTCCAGAAATATGCCTCTGAGTGCTGTGTGTGCTTCAGTGACCTGTAGAAACATCACGGAGATTGTGGACAGTCAAAGAAGGATACTGTTGTAGCCTTTTTTTATGCCATACACAACTTTCCTGAATTGTTCAAGCACATGAGACATCTTACGCCACAAGCACTGCAGTACAAACACTGCTCTGTTAACAAAAGTGAGCACTTTGAGACGCAACTTCATAAAAAACAGATGACTCTTTGTCTTTTTGCATGCATGTCTCATCACAGCAGCAATAAGTCTGTCAGTCTTAGCTTTACTTGCTAGTGAGTGGAAATACTTTTGCTTTCTCAGTTGCAAATCTCCTGATGTGAGTCTACAGCGTTGTTTGGGAGGTTTGTTGATGGTTGCAGCCACAATAGTTGTGTTTCATCTGAGAGATCTGCCCAACCGTTGTAGAGGTAAGCATTTTTTACTTGCTCTTGAGGAAGTATTTGCTTTTGCTGTGCAGTGAGTTGTAGGGCTCACTGTTGCAATAGAAGTCTGTCTCTGTTAATTTTGTGATATGACATTTGTGTTTTGTTTATCGTCCTTATACAACAGTGAAGTACTATGATACCTGTCTCATTTCTACATCTCACGTCTGTATTTGGTGCCATGTTTTGATATAATAGTTCACAGTGGCAGTCAGCAATTTACAGAAGTATCAGGCACCTGTATGAAAGACAGAGAAAAAAATGTCACTAAATGCCTCTGTTCATGCCTTCTCACATTGTGCATAGAGACATTGATTTAAATATCACATCTATTTAAAAAAGAAAATGTTTGCAATCTTTTAATCACATAAGTTATTTACATTGCTACAGTTGTACTTCATTTCTGTCACATTGTCTTGCATATCATTATCGGTATAGAATTAACATTTTGTTTTGTATTATTTCCATGTTCAGTTATTAATAATTAGTATTATTAAGAAACTTTTACATAGATTACGCTGTCACAGTTCTGTTACACAATAACTTTATTGATGATCTTTCTGTTAATAACTGAGACATTAATAAGTCAACTTTGAACACTTAGCTGAAGTCAGTGCGTTATTAATATTTTCATGTGAGATTGTTCAGGTTACCATTTTACTACAAACATTTTTAAATTACACAGCTGTAATTTTTTACATGTTTGCTGAGCTGTTTAGTATGTAGTTACAGTGACCACTGCTACAGGTGTTGTGTGAAATCATTGTTCAGACCACATTGTGATGATGACAGTCACAGTGCTCATGAACAGAGGTGTAAAATGAGTATGTTCAAAATTTGGTAATGATAGTCTGTACTATTATTGTTTATGTGAGTGTGTATATGAACTCACAACACACATTTGTCAGTTGATGTTTTTGTAACATTGCATTTACCTCCTAAAGTGACATAGTTGAAAATTTGGTGTGAATGCTGCATTCAAATCACTGTTAGCGGTGTTTGTTAACAACTGACAAACTATGCATTACTACAAGTCAGTTGCAGCGGTGCCATTGTAACTGAAGATTACACCTTTTGTGGTTGTTTTATCAAGTCACAATACTGTCAGCTCCAGTTGTGAGAGGAATGCTGATACAGTGTTTACCATTGCAAATAGTTTTTTTGCCATTAAGCATTAAATTGTGTTAAAATTGTCAAATTTTTTGAAACACTGTCAAATGCATGAAAGTGTCACAAATAGTAGTGTAGTGCATTTGACAGTGTCACAAATGTTACTTTTGTGCATTCAACAGTATGATGAAAAGTAATGTAAGTTCTAAGTTTTGCAAAAAGTTACTTTTGTGCATTCAAAGTATAGCATAAAAGTACTTTTGTACATTCGACACTCAAAAAATTACTTTCGTGTACTTTCGAAAAGTGCCAAATTTAACACTTGAGAGTGGGAAATGCATTCATTATTGAATCAGATCTGATTGTATTTGAGTGACAGCTTGTTCTACCAATGTAATGCAAGATTTGTCAGGCCATCTGAGACAACCAATCAGAGATGGACAACACTGAAGAAGCAGCAGCCATCTTAGTGCCAAACTGAGAGCAGCATTGTAAAAACTGCAAGTACAGTATATTTTATTATGCATTTTTCTAGTATGATAAAAAAGTATTGGCAACATTTTAATACTATTAATCAAAACATTTTTTAGTGCTGTATTTGATAAGGTTACTTGTAATAATCTAACTTGCTGTATTATTTAGATAAAAGTGTTTAAAGTCAGATAGTAGTTGAGTACTAACTTGTACAGATACAGCTGCAAATAGAGGGAGATGAGGAAGGCTGCACGTGACCCATAACAGAAGAGGAACCAATCAGACATGTTTCTGCAGTTGTAATTGATTAAAACTGCTATAAAATGGATGCTTGTCTTCACCTCTTAATGTTTGCACATTTTAGCTGCAGCAGAAGTCTAATAATTATCAATGCATGTCCTACATTGGTTATTGATGCAGAGCACTAGCCCATGTTTTTTTTATTTGTGTGTTGTTAAACAGCCCAGCTGAAGTTGGCTTGAAGTAAGTGGAAAATATCGGTTTTACTTTCAATACTGACTAGCCACTGTGTAAGAACATCTGACTTTTCTGGTAGCTCTGTCCAGTTCTGAGTTTAAAACTGAGAATGGCAGAAAATCACAAAAGGACTTTTGTGGATAGTTGAAGCAGCATGTGAGATGAGCATCTGAGTATGCTCTCCATAAGTGATTTTGGGAGGGACCTGCAGCTCCCAGATTGCTATGAAATGGTTTGAGTAAAGTGGAAAGAGGTGAGAACACCTCATGCCAACCATGCACAGACTTTGAGTACTCAGCCTCATCCTGACATACTGCTAATTCATCTTGACGCAATGACGTGGCACCAAACGCTGGGTAGATTTATTAACAGAGTAAAATTGACCTTTGCTCTATTATGAGTATGTTGCCTGCCTGTATAATCATATTTTGGATATTACAGAGTGTAGTGTCTGGCAAGAACACCATATGTATCTGATTGACAGAGCTAGAAGAAAAGTCAACATACAAATATCTGCTTTCTCACTATGCATGGAATGTATACTATCGTCACCCAGAAATTAAGTATTGTAATGATTGGCTACTCCTACCAGATGGTGTACATATTTGCATGCTGGCACTGCTATTTCCTGGGAGACCTTTGAGATGCAATCCTCAAAGTCCTCTAAGACTGTCAGACTGTTTCTCAAATATTACAGTATAAACAAAAGTTCTTTTCAGAACCCTAATGTGGTGAAAATAGATCAGCTGCATGTATCACTCACACATGTAACACATGGGTTGGGAAGATCCTGATTGTGCCATGCTGTGTGACAACACTGGAGAAAGTGCAAGCAATGTGTCATAGTTGTTGTTAGTACAATTTCATGATGTTGTTATGTGTTTGCATTGTTATAATTTTTCAGTCTGTAAGGTTCATTTTATATTTACTGTGGCATTACACTACTGTAAGTGGTAGAGAGGGGTAGGGTGTTACAACAGTGAACGCACGATGGTGGCAGGTTTACATTGAACTTTATTTAGTACTATTTGTGCAAATGGAGCCATGTTGTATGCAACACATAAGCTAAGTAATTTTTCATATTATAAAGCCATTATTGGTATGCAAGTATCCTCTCATTACTGAGTTGTTGCTTGTATTGGCTGACTTAGGCTGTATTCTTGACTAATGACAACAACACTACCCCCAGTCGTGATAGTCAACACTACACTGTAGTAACACATTTCTTGTTTCTTTAAAAACATCAGTTTTCAAATATATTTGAAAAGTGATTTCTTAGAAAATATAAATGTGGTAGTACAGTTTACTACTCCTATGTAAGCAATAAGACACGACAGAGGTGTGCATGGAACAGATTTTACCACACAGCCAGGGGCATAATAAGGCATGAGGGCCCGGCGAGTGCCTTTAGTTACTGGGCGGTGGTAAAATCTGTTCCATGCACACACCTGGAGTGTCGGATTGCTCTTATAAATGGTCTTCTTTTCTTTTAAATAACACTTAGAAAAAGTATTTTTTCTATTGAAAAATACATTTGTTTGTGTGGATTTATGATCAAATAGTCCTTCCGCCATCATAGTATGATGTGATTGTTCATAGCCCTAGGATGTTTTGGGGTTGTCAGGGACCTGAATGGCTACCGGCAGACTGCAGCCTCAACTGCCGTCGCTGAATTCCCCATGACACCAGATGGGAGGAGAAATATTTCAATGTTCACTGCAGTTTGCTCACTTGAGGAGAAAGCAGTGCTGCAGTGAAATGGTCCCTAATAGCATGGGTGAGTGTTCGATCCATCTCTCCCAATCCCCAGCTACCTGTTCCTGTAGTGTTACCATGGATCATTTGTCTCACTCTGTGCTCACTGCTACTTCAGAGCTGTAAATTAAAAACACAAGAAAAGTCACTTTGTTAGACTGAAGGCTTTGAGTACTGACAGTTGCAGTGAGCTGGTAAACTCACCATGGCAGCAGTCGGCTTGCCACCAGGTTCTCTATTCTCACACAATACTTTCTCCCAGGTCGCACTGCCCATGCCCCACTAATGTTGCTTTCTCCCATGTCATTGCGGCGAGGCCACCAGCACTCCCCAGTGGCCAGCTCTGCTGACAGTGGGCAGACACCTGCTCAGACCGTGAGACTGCAGTGTTTGAAGTGCTAAGTGAGCAGGAGAAGTGCTTTAGCATGAAACAACAATGGTGGCATTTTCATATGCCAATGTTCTAAAGGCTACTGATTTTAGCCTTTTTACTGCATCCTTTTTTACCCATGCATGGAAACATATTTCATGCATGGGTAATTAGCCAATCACTGTGTTGATTTAGCCTACCCATTTTATAACACGCTATAATGGGTATGATTGTTCACGGTACTGTTTAGTGCCATTGTTAGCTCTATTTTTTGTTACATTAATGTAGTGGTAGCTGAAGTACAGCTAAATGGTTAATCTTAGACAGAAAACAATCAATTGGATAAGACAGTGGGGAGCAGTGTTTCATTTCCAAGTACTAAACATAATAAATACAAAAAATCATCAACTGTGGGAGATGACAGTCATGTATTGTTCTTTAAGCTTCTATTTCAGAGGAAAAAATACCATGAGACAGTGGACCTTGAGAGGTGTGTGCGCTGCTTGAGGCAGTCCAAGTGAGGGGAATGCTCGTATTTTAATGCGGAGCACAACTGCAAGCTGGATCCAATGTGAGGTGCATCAACAACTTCCTGCATGTAATCCTGAAAGTCAAGAACAAGAATATTACTAGTTGAAGCAGAAGTGGAGCTGTTGCACCAACACTTTTATTAATGTAAACAGTGTGAGAGATACTGGACAATGATACGTGCTGGTACTACCTCATCTAAGCTCTGAGGGAGGCTGCTGGGAAGCCAGCTGGGGAGACACTAACTCACTGTAAGTCACTCAACAGAAGTTTTCTCATTGCATGTGCCTTTATATAGATTTTGATTGAAATTGTGGCATATGGTATTATACTTTATAGTATATGTGAGAATGTACCATGACAAGAAGTGGATGAATTGTGGATTTATCATGTCTGGTGTTGTTCGAGTCGAGGCACAGCCGAGTGTATACACCAGAAATGGGAAACCAGCCATATACCAGTTCCTATCATGGTATGTTGCTATAATACAATGTTCAAGTGTTTATTTTGTTTTATGTAGTGATATCAAATTTGTAACTGTGTAATACTGTAGTATTTTTTCACAGTCATTCATTCTGTTTTGACCAATGAGGTTTCAGGATTTTAATATGCCATGGAATCAGGTTCATTTGACATGCGGGCTGTGGTTCAGTTCTGAGGCTTTGCTGAGTGAGTTAATAACAGCAGAATCTGGTAATGATAGTGGTGCAGTGATTATACAGTATCCATTGTATATAGACAATATTTTAATTTATTTAAGGTTTCACCAGCTATGTGTTTGGTGACTCTAGTGAGTTTATGCTGTGTTCTTCAACTAATTTTTCTATCTAGTGTGTATTTGGTACCATGTTATGCAGTCATGCAACTTAGTGATGCAAAATTTACAATATTGGTAGAGTAAAGAAAATGTCATGTTTTGCAGGATGATGACACATGAAATGACACTAGTGTTTTTTAGCATACACCATTAAGAATTATGTTTGGGTATCTGATCTGAAATATGGTTAAGCCAATATTTGTACTTAATAAGGGATTGTAGATGTCTCGACTTGTTGTTGAAATGTTACATGTTTGTGGAACAACTACTGATTTTCATTTACAGTTGTTCTCTACTGCTCTTCAAACATTATATTTGATATTGACAACACTTGTAATTTAATATGTGCCCACAATGCTTGTGGTGTGGCTGATGAGAGGCAATATTACCTATGAAGCATGTTTTATTGTTGCATCAACTGTTTCAAAAAATGTGATGTAATTACCATTCAAGGCTTAGTGATGCTTTTGTTTTCTCTTTATGACAGGCCAAAGTAGGACTCCCTACCTGCCCATGAAGTAGTACCAGCACAGCGTGAAGCTGTGGAGGTGTGGCCAATCAGACACTGACAGTGTCATCGCCATCAAGTCCGATGGTAAGATGTTGATAGAAATAATTGTACTATGTAATAGAGAAGCTAGGAGGATATCATATAGGTGTGACCTGCACAACTTAAGGACATTATTTTTAGGAAATACTATTTAGTGAGTAAGTATTACTTGAACCATCTATGTATTATTTGTACTTAGGAATGGGTTAGAAACATTGTTTTAGGTGATTGAGTAAGACAAACAAACAGCCAGTCTGTCATCTGGCAATAGAGACCAGTTAATAATGAGTCTGTGTGTCTACTGCGTGATTAGGTCTCAGATCCTTGTTAAAATAGAATCTTCATTTTGTTAATTCAGTCATGTTTTTCTTAAAATGCAAGTGAACCAGACACCGATACAGACACATGCACACACACACACTGTGCATAACAATTTCACACTCATTCCTCCTACCAAGTCTTCTTTGTGCCTGCCTTGTCTGTCTCTCTGGCTGCCTGCTGACTTAGCTGTGATGCACAATTTTTTATGTCAGCTAGCAAAAGAGACAATGTCATGACAGAAGTGGCTATTCCTTTTCAGGCTACAATATGTTACAGCCCCACACTTCTCATCGTGAACACAGTTGAGCCCAAAGAAACAAATACACAGAGCACTGTGAGAAACAGACAACTTTTTTCAGATATTTAAACTGTGGCAAGCTGTGGCATGAGCTTGAGTGCAGCTTAACTCTGCTGTACAGGAGGCGTGTAGTGGGTGATATTCAATGAAACTCTGACATGGCTCAGCAGTGTTGAAGATAGCAACGTGCCTTCCCCTCCCATGCCATGACACAGTGCTACTACTCTAGGTAAGCGGCCAGAGTGAAGACATGGGGATGTGGTGCCAAGCAACATTTTTCGCTACAATACCAGCAAAACTTAGTGAAACAATAATACACGAGCCATGATGCATGAAAGGTGCATATGGGTCCATTTTATGTTATCATGGCAAATTTACATGCAGTTGCACTATTCCCTGATGAGTTGAGCCTGGCGCTTCCGAGACAACAGATGTTGGGGCTGATGTCACCTGCAGCAGAATCACATTCATTTGCAGTGAACATATTTTAGCTGTTCTGTTTAATATACGTGGTGTTCAGTGAAACACTATCTCCCCATTGTGGACATCTGTAAAAATAAATCTAGAATTACACAATTTCTCTGGTGGTTCCATGTGACAGTGTCTACATGATCGCATCCATGTCTCATTGCAAAAACTTTGCCCAATGTCCTGGCATTCCACTGGACCGCGACTTGGCAGATCTATGGGTATTCATGAAAAGAAATGCCTCCAATCCCTGTGGTGATCTAGGTGGTAACCCTGTAACTGCCCACTGAGCCCCAGCACCCCACCATCCTACCTGTTCAGCCAGTGGGTGTCAGGTCCTCACTGTCCTACCAGCACAAACATCCGTTAACTGACACTTTGGTAGAAGTGTATGCCCATTGGTCCACAACATGAACCAGTGGGTGGTGCTCATTCCATAGTACATATTACACCCACTTGCTTGATTTTATAAAACATTGATAGTATGGTAGGTGCTTCTCTGTCCCTTTCTATGTGCATTTTTTTTTGTAAGTATCATTTTATATATCCTTGGTGTTCCATTGTACAACAGCCTGCCTGATCATAGGCTACATAAATATAACATTCACCACTAACCTGTTGTTCCAGTGGAGGTGTACGACTGCTCACGGTCAGATTTACCATAAAATCCACCTGTTTCACCTGCACTCAAGTTTATATGTGGTCTGGTTCTGGAAGCAAAGTACAAATAAGAGTAAACTGCTAACTGTGATTTTAAGATGGATTTGCCTCAAAATTTGAATATGATCAAGACCTATGCACCTTGGGATTGTGGTTTTGTACCAGTCGATGTCTGGTCGTGGAGTTATTACATGATTCACGCGTTTACGCTTTTGGGAATTCTACGGTCGACCTACAGGTCACACGCTTCTTTAACTGACCAAAATCTTAGAGAATGTGCATTGGTCCCCAATGTGTCTTTCAAGATTTTGTGAAAAATATTGAATGGTTCAAAAGTTATTCAAAAATAAGTTCCCATTATAAGTCAACGGAAAAGTTAACAAAAGTTCGACAGTGTCAAATGCAGTTTTACTTTTGCAATGGCCCTTTACTGTCGCAAATCCACCATTTTGTTTTCAGTTGGTGATCAGAAAAATGCTTGTATTTAAATTTGGGACCCTAGCAACTTACAGTAATTTTTGTATTCACCTAATGGACCCTGAGGATGATAGACATGTCTTTATTTTGGGTAGAACACCCAGAAATATGTTTTCACATTCTGAAAAGTACTTTCGCAAAGTACTAGACTAGCTATACTGTTGAATGGACGCGAAAGCCACAAGTGATAGTATTTTCTAGGCTGGGAAATAATAACAATTTTGGCACCTGCTGCAAAAGAACAGTTTGAGTTTTGACTGAAATTTGAGGAATGCAGCTGACATCTCACAGATGTGCTTTATTATTATAATATTATAAAGCAGTTATGATACTCCAAAGTTGACACTTTTTCCATAGATAACATTACGGTGTTCAACGATTGAGCAATCCTTGCACTTGCTGCAAAATAATAGTTTGTCTTTTGGCTGAAATTTGAAGGAAGGCAGCTAACATCTGACAGATGTACCCTTTATGGTTTGTTGAAAATATTACAGGGCCAGTTATCATTCAAACTTTCTTTTTACCATAGGATAACATTAGGGCATTTGTGGTGCTTTTCATGTGCGATCTCGGAAGGTTTAAGATCTGGACTTTGTCGAAAACTTATTCTCTAATGGGGCTGTACAAACTAACCAGGAAAGTCTAAATCATATTACTTTTTATTTTTTTTTTCTGTGTCGCACTGTTCCTGAGATATAAGCAATTTAGTATTCCAACTCCTCATTTTCTGCTCCAAGACCCATTATTATGCATATTCATTGTACTACACTGTCTTTTCTCTCTATGAAGCTGCAGAAAACCAGCCTGTGCACTTCCATTACTGTTACCGCTGTTCTTCCACTTAAGTGTTCTGTACCCATTTACTTACCATTCACGCTTCACGCCACCATGTGTGTTATCTCAGTGCTTTGCATTTTCATCACTATGCTTCCATTATTTTTACCATTTGTCTCTCCTGTACTGTTTCTATTTTCTGTTTCACTTTATGTCACCACGCCTATTACCATTTGTGTTTGCGGGCACCATGTTACTATGTGATGAAGACATCATGTGACCAACTGCTCCCATCTCACGCCACCGTGCATTACCCTTTCTGTCTTTATTTGCACTTGCATTACTATGTGTGCCACTGTTAGCACTTCTGTTTGCATTCCTTGCTGTTACTATGTCACAGATTGATTGCTGGGGAGCATGGGGCCCTCTGGGGCCCCACGCCCCGCTGTCAGACATTACATTCACTATTTCTCATTATCATTCTCAAAGAAGGAATAGAGGCAAAACTCTGTTTAATGCATCAGCTAGGTTGTTCCATTGCTTTAGTGAGAAATTTGTTAGGTTGAATCTCTTTGACCACCCAGCCCACCTCGCAACCAGCATTGGGGTACATTGGGGTCTTCGGTCCCAACTCTCACCCCATTCTCCTATACCTCTGCTTTTATACATGTGATGGGTGAACGTTAGGCCGATGACCCCAATGTGCACCCCAATGCCAGTTGGGGGTGGCTGGTATCCAAGGTTTCCAACCCAATACCAATTCTCACTTTGTCGCTGTGGAACAACCCTAACTGATACATTGGTGTTGAGTTTTTTGCCTCTAATATATATATATATATATATATATATATATATATATATATATATATATATCTTATGATAGCATGGTAGTGCTACCATAGTTAGGGTTGAGGAGCTATTTACATGTTAAACCCAACATTTTGCACCTTAATAACTTTGCAAACAGTTTGACAGATTTGCTCTGAAATTTGAATACATGATCAAGATCCATACGATGGGATCTGCAGTTTTGTGCTGGTCGGATATATGGCTGCAGAGTAATTAATGCTTGATCTGTGCGTGTTTATGCTTTTTCTGGAATTCTATGGTCGCACCTACAGAGTCACATGGTTTTGTGTGACTGGTCCAAAATCTTCAGGGAATGTGTGTTAGGGTCCCTGATGTCTTTCAAATATTTGTGAAAAATATTAACACGGTTCAAAAAGTTATTCAAAAAAAAAAGTTCCATTATAAGTCAATGGAAAAGTTAACAAAAGTTTGACAGTGTTGCAAATGCAGTTTTTACTTTCTATAAATGGCCTCTATTACTTTCACAAATCTGCCATCTTGTTTTCAGTTAGTGATCAGAAAATGCATGGCATTTAAATTTGGGACCCTCTAGCAACCTAATTTTTTGTATTCACCTAGTGGGACCCTGAGGATGCTAACCTGGTCTTTATTTTGGTGTAAACACCCCAGAAATATATTTTCAATTTATTTGAAAAAGTACTTTCAAAGTAGTGTTGCACTGATGAAAGTGTAGCAAATTTTTGTGAAAGCTTTATTAATGTGGCAGTACTTCTCTAGGCTGTGGAAAAATTACAGCACCTTGTAACTAGGCTGCAAAGAACAGTTTGGAATTTTGGGCTGGAATTTGAGGGAATGCAGCTGACATCTCACTGATGTCCTTTAAGTATTTTTTTGAAAAAATATTACATGGTGGCAAAGTTATGGTACTTCAAAGTTGACACTTTTCCCATAGGATAACATTACGGTGTAGGACGATGCAGCAATCGCTTGCGCACTGCTGCAACATACGGTTCAGTCTTTTAGGTTGACATTTGCAGGGAACACAGACAACATTGGACAGATGTGCCTTTCAGTGGTTTGGTGAAAAGATATTACAGGGAGGCAAAGTTATGGCACTCCGAACTTTTGTTTTTTTCCCATAGGATAACATTACGGCGTTCTCCGCACCTCTCAGGGCTCGTATCTTGGAAACGGTGCAAGATATGGACTTTTTGTTGAAAACATTCTTAGACCCCTACTGGGGACTAAGTACAAAACTAGGCAAGAAAGTGATAATTCATATGACTTTTAATTTTTTTCTATGTCGTACGGTTCCTGAGATATAAGCAATTTACTATTCCAAGTCCTCATTTTCTGTTCCTAGAGTCATTGTATTATATATTCTTTGCACTCACTGTCTCTTTCTATACAGCTTTGGGAGAGCCAGCCTGTGCGCTTCCATATCTCGTTACCATTACCATTTCCATTTGCGGTTCCGTACCTGTTTCACTTACAGTTCATGTTTACGTCACCATGTGTGTTAACCTTTGCATTTTCATTTGTGGTTGCATTTGCATTTGTGTTGTTTTTAACATTTCTTTCTACAATACTGTTTCTCTTTCTGTTTCACTTTGTGTCACCCTGTGTATAACTATTTGTGTTTGCGGGCACAATGTTACTATGTGACAAGACATCACGTGGCGGGAGCATGGGCCCCACGCTCCCAGGCCCCAAGCTCCTGCCGCCACATTACATTCACTATTTCTCATTATTATTCTCAAAGAGAAGGGAATTTAGAGGCAAATAACTCAATTTACTGCATCAGTTAGGGTTGTAACACAGCGACAAAAGCAAGGCAATTCAGTGTTAGGGTTGAAGCCCCCCCTTTGCACCCCTCCAGCCCACCCTGCTGCATTACGTGGTGGGAGCATGGTGCCTGAAGGGCTCCACACTCCCGGTGCTCATTATGTTCACAATTTCACATCATTATTCTCAAAAACAAAAGGTAATTATTTGGTGGGAGCGTGGGGCCCACAGGGCCCTGCTCTTCTGCTACTGTATAATGTGGTGGGAGTGCGGGGCCCAAAGGGCCCCACGCTCCCACCGCTGCATTATGTGGCGGGCCCTGCGCTCTTGCCGCTGCATTACATTTACTATTTCTCATTATTATTCTGAAAAACAAGGGAAATTAGAGCAAATAACTCCATTTACTGCATCAGTTAGGATAGTACCACAGCAACAAAAGTGAGGAAATTCAGTGTTAGGGTTGAAGCCTCCCCCTTTGCACCCCTTCAGCCCACACTGCTGCATTACTTGGTGGGTGTGCGGTGTCTGATCACTAGTACATTTTATATTTTACAGTACTGAAAATGTTTTGATTTTGTGTGTTGAGTGTGGTTGGTTAGGGCCCTCAGGTTCTACTGCTCCCGCTGCCACATTATGTGCACTTTTTTCATTGTTATTCTCAAGGAGAGGGTTGATTATGTGGTGGGAGTGGTACCATGATGACAAAAGCAAGGGAATTCAGTGTTAGGGTTCAACCCCCTTTTGCACTCCTCCAGCCCAGCCTGCTGCATTATGTGGTAGGAGCACGGGGCCCAAAGGGTCCCGCACTCCTATCACTAGTACATTTTGCATTTTATAGTACTGTATATTTTTGATTTTGGGAGTTGGAATGCGTGGTTGGTAGGGACCCATGCTCCTGCTGCTGTTCCATGTTTAGTATGTTTCAGTATTGTTGATGTTAGTGTTTTGTGGTGGAGGAGCGTGGTGCCTGAAGGGACCCACAGTAATGTCACTCTATTAGATTCAGTATTTTTATAATTGTTTAACTTTTTGTTTTGATTTGTGCTACCATGTAAATTTACATTTCTGTTTGGTGCCACTGTTTCAGTATGTGTGAAGACATCATGTGGCACATATTCCTCTTGAACAACTGTTGTACACAGAGAGACAGACACGTACACATGTAAGTGGGGGGGCCATGGTAACAGGAAAAGTTATAGACTTGCTGTATGTTAAGTGAAGAGATAGAGGCAAAGAAGGGTGATGCAGATCAGTTTCACAACTTCCTGATTACAGGTAAAGTGTAGTTTGCATTGTTGTCACTTGAATGGCTTCAGTCTGGTAATGTCACTTCAAACTGCAACACCAGATACTGGATCCTTAGTAGAGACCCACTGAAGAGCTGAGGGTATGGGCATCAATCAGTAGACATCAGTGATTTCAGGACACTCATGTTAGGACACTTGTTGTTTGTGTTGGCTGACACAGATAATACCCCCTCCCCCAAAGTTTGAACTGCATCATGAGTATTGATGCACAGCAAGATTTAGGTAAGCAACATAAATGGTACAGGTCTGTAATTGTTGATACACACAACTTAGCACAGTTAGGATTTCTATGGCTTTACACAGACAATTTACACACACATACCAGTTACTGATACTGACTGTTCATTACAACTGTATGTGCTTAGATAGAATGTCACACAGCTTTCTACACCAGGTACTGCAGTCTGGCTGTAGACTGACAGTAGATATAAGTGTGGTACATGGTAGAGTTAGTTGGGAATTACAGGAGATCTGTGAGTCAATGAATGAACAGCTAGTCCACATGTTGTACATTGAGTTGACAATACATGATAGGAAAAACATGGAGGTTAGCAGTGATGGGTGGACTGCTTTTCATAGCACTTGCTGCTTCCTAAGTAAACAGCCACAGAAAATGATAGGTAATGTACATCAGTTGTACAGCTCTTGATTACGGGACTAGTCCAGTTAGCACAGTTGTACATTTGAATAGATTCAGGCAGGCAATGTGTACAAATGTGACAGCAGGTAGTATATTGTAATTGGAGATACAGATGACAAGTCAGGGTAGGTACATGTCAGTGGACATACACAACACAGGTGACTATTTGTACGTCAATGCCACACATGACTGATTAAAGGTAAACTGTAGTTATCTTTGTTAGGATTTGCATGGATTTAGGCAGCTAGAGCTGCTGAGCCTCCCGATATTTGTACTGCATTATGACTGGTTATCTATAGGGACCATGAGGGAGTGAAGATCTATGGCATACCACTGTGATTGTAGGCATAGTTAAGTTAGCACAGTTGAAGTTGCAGAAGCTTGAACAGGGACTTCGAGTAAACATAGTGACTGCATGCTAAATGTATAGTCACAGCTGAGTACTGTTGAGTTGCTGATGTGAGGCACCTTGGTACAGTATTACTACATGATGACTGTATAGGCACAGAAAAGTAAGTACAGTACTAACTTTTTACACTCTTAGGAATTATGGAGCGTGTGACATGCCATGTGCCACATCGTTGCCTATGTTGTGATGCTGAGTGGACAGCATTGCAACCAAAGAAATTCATGGAGATATAGTAGTTGCACTATTTGTTGCAGTTGATTTGCATTCTTAATAAAGACAACACTTATGTTCTAATATCGTTATGCTATTTTAAGTAAAGACTCGACACAGGTGGCTATGATTTTTAAAGATATATTGCCAATTCATTAAAGTGAAAAAAGGCCCAATTAAGAGCGTATTTTTTTGACAATATCAGTCTCACCTTAGAATCCTTGTATGTGTGTAATCATTGCTTGGAATATATGTAAATGTGTCACAATTTATAGCAACTGGATTATATGAATTGGAGCAAGTATGTGATATTATTATGAAGTATAGAAAAAGGTAGCATAAGAAGGTGATTTGTTCTATTTATTGTGATTGTTTTACATAATACACATCTTGAGGTTAGGTTTTTGCTATCCCTGCAGTGTTCTACCTGCCGGAGTTGTTATCTGCATTCTATGCATATGCCTGGTTCTTTACTAGGTGGTCACTGTCTTTAATTAGGTGTTCTGTGTTTACAGTGATGTTTCAGTGTTCCTGCTCTTGTGTTAAGAAGTTCTTTCTGACATTCTTCCTGAACTTGTGATACTCAAGCTTAACCTGTGGCTCTTCCTTATATATTTGCTACTGAACTTGAAGAGACTTTGGTTAAGAATACTAAGTATTTTTTTAAAGTAGTTGCATGTCCTAATTATGAGTAGTACATAACTTGTGTGCTATGCTAATAAAGGTATGTCAGTAGCTTCTAAACAGTGATTACACACATAAAACAGAAGTGTTTAGTTGTTATTGTGTGACTGATAATGTGGATGTTCCTGGTGGGCGAAAACCATATGCTAGTGTGTTTAAGTAATAGAATATTAAAAAAATTATTTCAGTGACATTGGACATTGGCATTCAATGCAATGTCACTGACTAGGCGATATGGAAAATTCCCATCCGACCCTCAAAAGAGGCGATCATAAATATTGTCAGGAACAGGTATGAAGCGTTGTGATCAGTAACAGTGTCTGACTTACAATTGTCAACATTGTTAACATAGGTTAGAATTACTACATGACAAGTACAAAAACTGAATATTGTTACAGGAACAAAACATTTTTTCAATTGTTTCATTGGCTTCTATGTTAACTCTTAACTAGTAAGTTAACAAAATGTGCATGGTATGCTGTTTTTTATCAAAAATATGGTTAATTTTATGTAATCAGTATAGTGCTGTATTATATGTTAAACATTGATTTGTACTTTTCTCTTATACTGATAGTTTTAGTAAAACTATGAAACTAGTTAGTAACAATGTCAAGGTGAATAAGAATGTGAATATTATGTACTAGTAATTACAAAGTAATGGAAAAGTCAGTTAATAATATGATGCAATTGTTCAGTATTTATGTTGTTTCATTCACCTTCTTGCATTGTCAATAAAGGCTGTTATTTTTACATATGAACAGTATCAGTATTACAAATAAAGGTGTCATAGTTCTATACTGTTGCATGATAAGTGAATGATGTTGATGACTACCTGTCAAGAGCCAATAGAGAAAAACAAATGGCAATAGACAACTTGTGACAGAGTGCACTGTTTGCTGAAATGGACAAGTGTTGCTCAGTTATTTACAATGATAACTGAGAATTTTTGTTTATCTGCAGAGAGTAACAGTTTAAAACTGGTAGCAACTTGTTATGTATGGATGTCTTACAGTTACAATAAAAGATATGCACAGAAGAGGAGAGCAGTAAGACTCTGTTTTGAAATGAACAATCTTTGATAGACATGTTAGCTGGCTTCTAGTGACTATGAATACTGTTGGTGCCGCTCTGAAGCCACTAGAGAACAATTTCCATGTTGTCACTGATCCACACAAGATCTTAGATGTCATAGTGCATGAAATGTGTTCAGCAGTATAGCATTTTGTTGAAATGCTATGGTTTATTCAGAGTTGTAGATTGTAAACAATTGCACTGACCTACGACTGTTTCTGTCACAGCAGTCATTTAAAATGAAACATGTTCTGTTCTATTCTTCTGAAATATGAAGGTCATCATAATTCTTCAATATTAGAAGATATGCATTTTAAGTGTTGTGGCAGTCTCTTTAAACTGCTTGTAGAGTTGTCAAACTCTACCCATCCACTTCTGTACCTTAGCAAACAGGTGTAATGACCAGAATGCATGGATTGGCCATGGTGATATATTATACTGTGAGTGTCAAACACTGACTGGTTGAAGACTATTCTACCAGCTGTGTAATAGGACTGTCAACTCTGAGCCCATTGGAGTCAAACCTGTGCAAGATAAACAACAGATATTGAGATGAACCCTGAGGTGTATGGACTGAGTGCATCTGCCTCACACCTTTCACAGGCATGACCATATTGAGCACTGGTGAATAGCTGTTGAAATTTGACACTTTTGGTTTGAGGACAAAAGAGTAATCCACAGCATGTCTTCTGTGGTTTCACACTGTGAATGGCCATATGAAACACATACATATTTGGTTACATATGATACTGTGAAGTAGTGCCGCATTGGGGTGCTGTCTTCATCCAGGTTGTTTATGACAGCCATCATAAACTCACTAGTGTCTTGCTGTATGTCAGTAGCAAATGTACTACATCCGTCATTTGTACCTAGCACCTGTTGTAGTGGTGTTAGTGACTGTACATTGTTAGACTGGTCAGAGGTTATGTTGACAATCTGCTTCAAAGCATTTGATAGGGCATTGTCTTATGAAGCAGATATTGCCCTCACAAAGTGTGGCATGTGTAGGAAAACTTGCAAAGCTGAGTTAGCATAGCAGTTCACTCTAGTGCTGTTGTCAAAGGCTGGTACAGCAGCTACACCAACTGATTTCTGAGGAATTTCTGGTTGTGGATGTTTACTTGAAGTTGTGACCTTTGTTGAACTCTTTTGAGTTGAATCACTTCTGGAAGCTTGAGGCTGTTTGTTTATACCGTAGATTGACTGAATGATGTGAGACAGCCAGATATGTAGGCAGTGGTATCAAGACATTTGTGCTGATGTACAGCACATAACCTGTTGTACTAAGAATACATCGCTTGTCAGCTCATATTTTTGAGGTGCTAGAGTTATAATGTAACCCAGAAAGCTCATGGACACGTGAAAGTGCCATGTAGTTCATGCCATCCTTGAAAATGTCTGTACCTATATCTATCATTGCTGAATCTAAACTCAAGCCCTGAGATTTGTGAATGGATACAGCATATGCAACACATAATGGAAACTGTTTCCTGTTTACATAGATATCCTTAAATACCTGAAATTTTACACAGGTCCATTCTATGTGTACAGACTGTTCCATGTTGTCAAAGTGAACTACGAGCATCTCGATATATGTCTTCTGGACATTGTAGACAAAGTCAGTGATGTTTCCCATGGCACCATTTACCATGCCTTGTTCTACATCTAGATTATCGCCAGCATGATATGTGCATTCTTACAAAGTGTGAGAGCAGCTTCTAGACCAGCTGTGCATGAAACATCTGACTTGAGTTCACTGAGTCATTCAGTCATCTTTGCTACTAGGTTATGACTAAGAATGACACCATCGACTGTATCAACAGCATGCAGAGTTAGAATCTCTTGGTTTTCTCTCTGCAGCATTAGATTGTTGAACTCAGTGCATTTCTTTAGTCATGGCATAAGACACACTATGTGTGTCCCTGTAGAGTATACATCGCTGAAGACATTGCATGCTTCTTATATGGATGCAGTATCTACTATGATTCTCCGATCATTTAACATACAAACATGTTCTGGTGATTGAGAACCTCTACAAGCTTCATCTAAAAGTGATTTGTACACCAGATCACCACTTTGGTGCATGTTCTCAGAGAACTCAACATAGGTAAATAATTCCCAATGTTATAGCCTGCAATGCAGCCAAAGATATTTTTAGCTTGTTTACAGTTAGAGTTGTGAATACATGCTCTGCATTGACTGGTGCAAGCTGTAAAAGGTCCCCAACACAACAATACTTTGCCACCAAACAGCACTCCATAGTCAGTACCTAAGATCTCCTGTAGACATAGAGGAATACAGGCAAGCATATTGGAGACCATGCTGGATTTCATCAATGATGAGTAACTTCATCTTTGTGAACATGGAATGGAGCTGAGATGCAACCTCAAATGACAGTTTACGATACTCTCCAGTTCTCCCATGTTCCACTGGCAACATAAAGAGACGGTGTAATGTAACTCCACCAATGTTGTATGCAGCTAGTCCTGAGGGAGCAGTAACAGCAGCAGACATTGATGACCCTGTCAAGCTCCGTATTTCAGCAGTGATGGCTTCAATAAGGAAACTCTTTCCTGTGCCAGCTGAACCACTAAGAAAGATCAGTAGTGGCTTATTGTCACGACAGTCATATTCTTTTGTTTCATGTTGTAGGCCATGTCAGACAGCTTCAACTACTTGTGAGTAAACTGTATGCTGCAGCTGATTTAGTCTTTCTCTCAAGTCAGCTGGAATAACAGTGGAGTGTGCTCCATGTTCCATGGCTGTCTCAATTCCTGACATTAACATTTCTGGTGCATTTAAGGGCAGAGGTTCACCTAGGACAGCTTGTCCTTCTGGATCAAGGTTCTCTTGTGAACTAACAGGAGTGTCTTCCTGAAGCTGCTTCCCTGCCTTCTCAAGCTGTTCTTTCTCAGCCTCTAGTCTCTGTATGTATGACTCTGAGTATTCAGTTTTGAAAGTCTCATAATCATGTATTGAATTTTTCCTCAATGTATTGCAGTCACCTTTAATTCAGACCTCCTCCAGGGTCTAAATAGGATAGAGAGAGCAAATTAGTAGTGTTCTCTGCTCTCTGATGTGCCTAGATGCAATTTACAGTGGTCTATGAGCCATGGCTTGTGTCTCTTTATGAGATAGACATCCACTCTGTTCACCTTGTAAATCTGCCATGTTGAGTCAGGTGATACATCTGCCTTGTAGTCATACCTCTTAGCCACCTGAAAGAGACACATATCATCCATCTCATTGTGTCTACGGGGGTAGTATGTGTCTATCAGGTTATTCTTCAAGATATGTTTTGAAGAAGGTCTATTGGCAGCAAGCTCTTCAATTTCGGCATGAGGAATCAATACACGTTTGCGTTTCTCTTTGTAGTTTACACTGAGATACCAGACAGCATCAAACTTCCCGTACAGATGTGTACCCATTAAATGGTCCCTGGCTTCATAAGCTCCACATTCTCTGTGTGAGAAAGTCTTCAAGCCCAATGACCAGAGCTGAGATGTCAGGCTTCTGCTTGAACTGGCAATATCTTGCCAAAGATCTTGCAAGCTAGTCTGCTCATGTTTTGTTATGTAAGAAGTGATGTACCACCCAGGGCCAATGAATTATCAGCCACAAACTGAACATCTATGTTTGCTTGCTACATTAGGAGAAGAGTTAGTTAGTCATTTATGTACACCTCTTTCTCATCTCTGGGTAACTCATATACCCTCTTGGCTGATTTTGCCTTCAAGTGGTGTCTCATTGCTGAGAAAAGGTAATTCATGGCACCATTCTGACAAACTCGTCTAGGAAATCCAAAGCGACATTGTGTGTACCAATTAGATTTGTTCTTTACTACTTTCTGGCAGTATTTTGCACACATGTGTCACTGGAACTTTTGAACCAACTTCCATAGTGTAGGACTGTCATACATGTTTGGAATGTGACAAGTGATATATTTCTTGATGAATGCTAGCACTTCTGCTGCTTCATGTTCACCTATGCGTTGTGCATCCTTGATCCACAATAACATATGGATATGAGGGGCACCCTGTGCTTGATATTCCACCATCCAAAAGTAATGTTCCACAATACCAAGAGGTGGATTGTCCTTTGACAAGATGAAAGTCAGAGTGTCATGGAACTGCTTGTGAAAATGTCTTGTGACAGACACAGCATCAAGTGAACACATTTCTCCAACAGTCATTGATGAGATGCCATCAACATCAGAATTTGCCCACTTCAACAGTTCAATGAGCTCATCCCAGGCATATTCAGCACAACTAAGTGTGACAAACCATGTGGCTGCACCATACTCTTGAAGCATTGTCATCACTTCAGAGTGTCTGCGATACCAATATTCTTTGGTACCTCGAAGACTTGAAAGGATAGAAGACAGATTCACTTGCACATTTTCATCTTTCTGCTTTAATTTTCTAGAAATTGAGCAGCTGTTATTCTGACTAGTGGACTTGTGAGACGAATGGTATGTGCAATGGATGCAGACAGAATTCTAAGTTCACTCTCCTAGAGGAGATAAAACAGGTACTGTATGTTACGTCTCAATTTGCCCTCTTTACTGAGCACACAGCTAGTTGGTATTCAGCACCCTGTACATGCACTTCTCTTTCATCTAGGTGTCCATCTGACCCTTGTGAAAATAGGTCTGGGAAACTGCTTGCTTCTAGTGTTGCCTCCCAAGTGCTGACAGGTTCACCTACCACCTGCTTCATTTGATAGAGATCAATGTAATCTCCTACTGGATCTCTACCATGTAGTGGGTGAACTGTGTACTGTTCATACACATTGTCACTTGTCTGTCCACTGACCTTCTCAATGATTGGTTTAGTTTTTTCTAATAGGTCATGTTGGACAGAGAGACTGACCATTTGATGAATGTCAAGGTCTGTATAAAAGGGATTGTTACTCTTTAAATAAGTAAGAGCAAGCTTCACCTTTTGCACATTGACAACATCTTGCCAGATGACCTTGGACTTTGTTGGAACACCATTTACAAGAATCACCAAACTATTTTCTGTTGGGATTGCTTCCACATTTTCCTGTAGAGGAAGTGGTAGATACATCATGGAACCCTTTAGAGATCTAAAAGTTTTTCTGTGGAATGTTCTGCTTTGTGTTCAGACGTAGAATGGTTTGGAATGGTTTCATTGTCTGAATTAGAATGCGTTTAAACATATTCAATGTTGAAATCTCACTTGGTGTAACATGTGCCTCCATATTATTCAGCAGTGACCTTGGTGGCAAAATGTTAGACTTTAGTTTGCAGTAACAGTGTTTGCATAGCAGAATGGTGTTTTCTAACTGAAAGTCAGATTTCAGCAGCAAAAATGCTGAGAGATGGAACCACATGTCATTGTATGGTGACAAGTTTTCCAGGTTGACTGTGACTGTTTGTTTTTTGTAGCACAAATGGTCGCATGACACACATACAGAGTCAAACTTCTGAGACGTTGCAAGCTCAAACTTAACTATTTCTTTCCCATACTGTCTCAGTATGTCAGTTTCTAAGACTGAAACAGAGGTTTCTGCGGAAGTGTTAACCTGAGAAATTGTTGTGTCTGGTACAGAAGTTACATGTTGCAGTTGTTTGAGAAATGTGATGGCACCTGCATGTCACCTGACTGCAATAAGTCATTTAAACAAGTGTACTGATTTACAACTCGGCGTACTTCATATACTCTGTATACAAAGTTTCGCATGCCCGTTTGATGTACTCCAAGCATCCGCATGTTGTGAAAAATACTATCACAAACACCACTATCGAGGCATGCCAGTGAGTGACCTATGAGTCCAGTATGTTTACAAATTTCACAATGGTCAATTGTGTTAAACAGTTTATATCTTTATTTGTGATCTGTTATCACAAATAGGTTGACAAACTGTTCTACTTTTTCAAATGACGATTGCCTATGGTTGCATGTATCATCACATGCCCGTGCCAGACAGTGCCTTTATTGGAGACTGTGGTTGAATCACAGTCATCATCTGTATCCATTGCAGTGTCATCACAGATACTGAGGACATTTACCAGTTTGCCATACTCATCAATGGTAAACTTGTGTTCCTTTTTCTGGGAATAATAAGATTCTTTCCAGAAATATGCCTCTGAGTGCTGTGTGTGCTTCCAGTGACCTGTGAAAACATCACGGAAGTTGTGGACAGTCAAAGAAGGATACTGTTGTAGCCTTTTTTTATGCCATACACAACTTTCCTGAATTGTTCAAGCACATGAGACATCTTACGCCACAAGCACTGCAGTACAAACACTGCTCTGTTAACAAAAGTGAGCACTTTGAGACGCAACTTCATAAAAAACAGATGACTCTTTGTCTTTTTGCATGCATGTCTCATCACAGCAGCAATAAGTCTGCTGTCTTAGCTTTACTTGCTAGTGAGTGGAAATCTTTGCTTTCTCTAGTTGCAAATCTCCTGATGTGAGTCTACAGCGTTGTTTGGGAGGGTTTGTTGATGGTTGCAGCCACAATGGTTGTGTTTCATCTGAGAGATCTGCCCAACCGTTGTAGAGGTAAGCATTTTTTACTTGCTCTTGAGGAAGTATTTGCTTTTGCTGTGCAGTGAGTTGTAGGGCTCACTGTTGCAATAGAAGTCTGTCTCTGTTAATTTTGTGATATGACATTTGTGTTTTGTTTATCGTCCTTATACAACAGTGAAGTACTATGATACCTGTCTCATTTCCCTACACATCTACGTCTGTATTTAGTTGCCATGTTTTGATATAATAGTTCACAGTGGCAGTCAGCAATTTTACAGAAGTATCAGGCACCTGTATGAAAGACAGAGAAAAAGAAAATGTCACTAAATGCCTCTGTTCATGCCTTCTCACATTGTGCATAGAGACATTTGATTTAAGTATCACATCTATTTAAAAAAGAAAATGTTTGCAATCTTTTAATCACATAAGTTATTTACATTGCTACAGTTGTACTTCATTTCTGTCACATTGTCTTGCATATCATTATCGGTATAGAATTAACATTTTGTTTTGTATTATTTCCATGTTCAGTTATTAATAATTAGTATTATTAAGAAACTTTTACATAGATTACGCTGTCACAGTTCTGTTACACAATAACTTTATTGATGATCTTTCTGTTAATAACTGAGACATTAATAAGTCAACTTTGAACACTTAGCTGAAGTCAGTGCGTTATTAATATTTTCATGTGAGATTGTTCAGGTTACCATTTTACTACAAACATTTTTAAATTACACAGCTGTAATTTTTTACATGTTTGCTGAGCTGTTTAGTATGTAGTTACAGTGACCACTGCTACAGGTGTTGTGTGAAATCATTGTTCAGACCACATTGTGATGATGACAGTCACAGTGCTCATGAACAGAGGTGTAAAATGAGTATGTTCAAAATTTGGTAATGATAGTCTGTACTATTATTGTTTATGTGAGTGTGTATATGAACTTCACAACACACATTTGTCAGTTGATGTTTTTGGTAACATTGCATTTACCTCCTAAAGTGACTTAGTTGAAAATTTGGTGTGAATGCTGCATTCAAATCACTGTTAGCGGTGTTTGTTAACAACTGACAAACTATGCATTACTACAAGTCAGTTGCACGGTGCCATTGTAACTGAAGATTACACCTTTTTGTGGGTGTTTTTATCAAGTCACAATACTGTGCCTCTCCAGTTGTGAGAGTGGGAATGCTGTTAAGCAGTGTTTACCATTGCAAAATAGTTTTTTTTTGCCATTAAGCATTAAATTGTGTTAAAAATTGTCAAATTTTTTTGAAACACTGTCAAATGCATGAAAGTGTCACAAATAGTAGTGTCGTGCATTTGACAGTGTCACAAATGTTACTTTTGTGCATTCAACAGTATGATGAAAAGTAATGTCGAAGTTCTAAAGTTTTGCAAAAGTTACTTTTGTGCATTCAAAAGTATCGCAAAAAGTACTTTTGTACATTCGACACTCAAAAATTACTTTCGTGTGCTCGAAAGTGTCGCAAATTTAACACTTGAGAGTGGGAAATGCATTCATTATTGAATCAGATCTGATTGTATTTGAGTGACAGCTTGTTCTACCAATGTAATGCAAGATTTGTCAGGCCATCTGAGACAACCAATCAGAGATGGACAACACTGAAGAAGCAGCAGCCATCTTAGTGCCAAACTGAGAGCAGCATTGTAAAAACTGCAAGTACAGTATATTTTATTATGCATTTTTCTAGTATGATAAAAAAGTATTGGCAACATTTTAATACTATTAATCAAAACATTTTTTAGTGCTGTATTTGATAAGGTTACTTGTAATAATCTAACTTGCTGTATTATTTAGATAAAAGTGTTTAAAGTCAGATAGTAGTTGAGTACTAACTTGTACAGATACAGCTGCAAATAGAGGGAGATAGGAAGCTGCACGTGGACCCATAACAGAAGAGGGAACCAATCAGACATGTTTCTGCAGTTGTAATTGATTAAAACTGCCTATAAAATGGATGCTTGTCTCTCACCTCTTAATGTTTGCACATTTTAGCTGCAGCAGAAGTCTAGTAATTGTCAATGCATGTCCTACATTGGTTATTGATGCCAGAGCACTAGCCCATGATTTTTTTTATTTGTGTGTTATTAAACAGCCCAGTGAAGCTGGCTTGAAGTAAGGTGGGAAAATATCGGTTTTACTTTCAATACTGACTAGCCACTGTGGGGTGAACACTGACTTTTCTGGTAGCTCTCTGTCCAGTTCTGAGTTTAAAAACTGAGAATGGCAGAAAATCACAAAAGGACTTTGTGGATAGTTGGAAGCAGTATCGTGAGATGAGCATCTGAGTATGCTCTCCATAGTGATTTTGGGAGGGACCTGCAGCTCCCAGATTGCTATGTGAAATGGTTTGGTAGGGGTGGAAAGAGGTGGGAACACCTCATGCCAACCATGCACAGACTTTTGAGTACTCAGCCTCATCCTGACATACTGCTAATTCATCTTGGACGCAATGATTTGGGCACCAAACGCTGGGTAGATTTATTAACAGAGGTAAAATTGGACCTTGCTTCTATTATGAGTATGTTGCCTGCCTGTATAATCATATTTTTGGATATTACAGAGTGTAGTGTCTGGCAAGCAGAACACCATATGTATCTGATTGACAGAGCTAGAAGAAAAGTCAACATACAAATATCTGCTTTTCTACGCATGCATGGAATGTATACTATACGTCACCCAGAAATTAAGTATTGTAATGATTGGCTACTCCTACCAGATGGTGTACATTTCTTGCATGCTGGCAATTGCCATTTCCTGGGAGACCTTTGAGATGCAATCCTCAAAGTCCTCTAAGACTGTCAGACTGTTTCTCAAATATTACAGTATAAACAAAAGTTCTTTTCAGAACCCTATTAATGTGGTGAAAAAATAGATCAGCTGCATGCATCACTCACACACATGTAACACATGGGTTGGGAAGATCCTGATTGTGCCATGCTGTGTGACAACACTGGAGAAAGTGCAATAGCAATGTGTCATGTTGTTGTTAGTACACAATTTCATGATGTTGTTATGTGTTTGCATTGTTATAATTTTTCAGTCTGTAAGGTTCATTTTATATTTACTGTGGCATTACACTACTGTAAGTGGTAGAGAGGGGTAGGGGTGTTACAACAGTGAAACGCAGTGGTGGCAGGTTTACATTGAACTTTATTTAGTACTATTTGTGCAAATGGAGCCATGTTGTATGCAACACATAAGCTAAGTAATTTTTTCATATTATAAAGCCATTATTGGTATGCAGGTATCCTCTACATTACTGAGTTGTTGCTTGTATTGGCTGACTTAGGCTGTATTCTTGACTAATGACAACACAACACCACCCCCAGTCGTGATAGTCAACACTACACTGTAGTAACACATTTCTTGTTTTCTTTAAAAACATCAGTTTTCAAATATATTTGAAAAGTGATTTCTTTCAAGGAAAATATAAATGTGGTAGTACAGTTTACTGCTGCCTATGTAAGCAATAAGACACGACAGGGTGTGCATGGAACAGATTTTACCACACAGCCAGGGGCATAATAAGGCATGAGGCCTTGGCCGAGTGCCTTTAGCCACTGGCGTGTGGTAAAATCTGTTCCATGCACACACCTGGAGTGTCTTATTGCTCTTATAAAATGGTCTTCTTTCTTTTTAAAATGTTAACACTTAGAAAAAAGTATTTTTTTCTATTGAAAAATACATTTGTTTGTGTGGATTTATGATCAAATAGTCCTTCCGCCCATCATAGTATGATGTGATTGGTTCATAGCCCTAGGGATGTTTTGGGGGTTGTCAGGGACCTGAATGGCTACCGGCAGACTGCAGCCTCAACTGCCGTCGCTGAATTCCCCATGTTCAGATGGAGGAGAAACATTTCAATGTTCACTGCAGTTTGCTCACTTGAGGAGAAAGCAGTGCTGCAGTGAAATGGGTCCCTAATAGCATGGGTGAGTGTTCGATCCATCTCTCCCCATCCCCCCAGCTACCTGTTCCTGTAGTGTTACCCATGGATCATTTGTCTCACTCTGTGCTCACTGCTACTTCAGAGCTGTAAATTAAAAAACACAAGAAAAGTCACTTTTGTTGAACTGAAGGCTTTGAGTACTAAGCACAGTTGCAGTGAGCTGGTATAACTCACCATGGCAGCAGTCGGCTTGCCACCAGGTTCTCTATTCTCACACAATACTTTCTCCCAGGTCGCACTGCCCATGCCCCACTAATGTTGCTTTCCCTCATGTCATTGCGAGCGAGCCCACCCGACTCCCCAGTGGCCAGCTCTGCTGACAGTGGGGCAGACAGCCTGCTCAGACCGTGAGACTGCAGTGTTTGAAGTGCTAAGTGAGCAGGAGAGAGTGCTTTTAGCAAGGAAACAACAATGGTGGCATTTTCATATGCCAATGTTCTAAGGCTTACTGATTTTAGCCTTTTTACTGCCATCCTTTTTTTTACCCATGCATGGAACATATTTCATGCATGGGTAACTAGCCAATCACTGTGCTTGATTTAGCCTACCCATTTTATAACACGTTATAATGGGTAATGATTGTTCACGGTACTGTTTAGTGCCATTGTTAGCTCTATTTTTTTGTTACATTAATGTGTAGTGGTAGCTGAAGTACAGCTAAATGGTTAATCTTAGACAGAAAACAATCAATTGGATAAGACAGTGGGGAGCAGTGTTTCATTTCCTAAGTACTAAACATAATAAATACAAAAAAAATCATCAACTGTGGGAGATGACAGTCATGGTATTGTTCTTTAAGCTTCTATTTCAGAGAAAAAAAAATACCATGAGACAGTGGACCTTGTGAGAGGTGTGTGCGCTGCTTGAGGCAGTCCAAGTGAGGGGGAATGCTCGTATTTTAATGCGGAGCACAAACTGCAAGCTGGATCCAATGTGGAGGTGCATCAACAACTTCCTGCATGTAATCCTGAAAGTCAAGAACAAGAATATTACGCAGTTGAAGCAGAAGTGGAAGCTGTTGCACCAACACTTTTGTGTGCTTAAACAGTGTGAGGAGATACTGGACAATGATACGTGCTGGTACTACCTCGCATACAAGCTCTGGGAGGCTGCTGGGAAGCCAGCTGTGGGGGAGCACCTAACTCACTGTAAGTCACTCAACAGAAGTTTTCTCATTGCATGTGCCTTTATATAGATTTTGATTGAAATTGTGGCATATGGTATTATACTTTATAGTATATGTAAGAATGTACCATGACAAGAAGTGGATGAATTGGTGGATTTATCATGTCTGGTGTTGTTCAGTCACGAGGCACAGCCGAGTGGCATAGCCACACCAGAAATGGGAAATCCAGCCATATACCCAGTTCCTATCATGGTATGTTGCTATAATACAATGTTCAAGTGTTTATTTTGTTTTATGTAGTGATATCAAATTTGTAACTGTGTAATACTGTAGTATTTTTTCACAGTCATTCATTCTGTTTTGACCAATGAGGTTTCAGGATTTTAATATGCCATGGAATCAGGTTCATTTGACATGCGGGCTGTGGTTCAGTTCTGAGGCTTTGCTGAGTGAGTTAATAACAGCAGAATCTGGTAATGATAGTGGTGCAGTGATTATACAGTATCCATTGTATATAGACAATATTTTAATTTATTTAAGGTTTACATAGCTATTGAGTTTGGTGACTCTAGTGAGTTTATGCTGTGTTCTTCAACTAATTTTTCTATCTAGTGTGTATTTGGTACCATGTTATGCAGTCATGCAACTTAGTGATGCAAAATTTACAATATTGGTAGAGTAAAAGAAAATGTACATGTTTTGCAGGATGATGACACATGAAATGACACTAGTGTTTTTTTAGCATACACCATTAAGAATTATGTTTGGGTATCTGATCTGAAATATGGTTAAGCCAATATTTGTACTTAATAGGGGATTGTAGATGTCTCGACTTGTTGTTGAAATGTTACACATGTTTGTGGAACAACTACTGATTTTCATTTACAGTTGTTCTCTACTGCTCTTCAAACATTATATTTGATATTGACAACACTTGTAATTTAATATGTGCCCACAATGCTTGTGGTGTGGCTGATGAGAGGCAATGTTACCTATGTGAAGCATGTTTTATTGTTGCATCAACTGTTTCAAAAATGTGATGTAATTACCATTCAAGGCTTAGTGATGCTTTTGTTTTCTCTTTTATGACAGGCCAAAGTAGGACTCCCCTACCTGCCCATGAAGTAGTACCAGCACAGCGTGAAGCTGTGGAGGGTGGCCAATCAGACACTGACAGTGTCATCGTCATCAAGTCCGATGGTAAGATGTTGATAGAAATAATTGTACTATGTAATTGGGGTGCTATGAGGATATCATGTAAGGTGTGACCTGCACAACTTAAGGACATTATTTTTAGGAAATACTATTTAGTGAGTAAGTATTACTTGAACCATCTATGTATTATTTGTACTTAAGGAATGGGTTGAAAACATTGTTTTAGGTGATTGAGTAAGACAAACAAACAGCCAGTCTGTCATCTGGCAATAGAGACCAGTTAATAATGAGTCTGTGTGTCTACTGCGTGATTAGGTCTCAGATCCTTGTTAAAATAGAATCTTCATTTTGTTAATTCAGTCATGTTTTTCTTAAAATGCAAGTGAACCAGACACCGATACAGACACATGCACA
This sequence comes from Neoceratodus forsteri, assembly GCA_016271365.2. NCBI lineage: Eukaryota > Metazoa > Chordata > Ceratodontiformes > Ceratodontidae > Neoceratodus > Neoceratodus forsteri. The sequence goes on from CM057449.1 coordinate 985,848,717, forward strand.
CACACACACTGTGCATAACAATTTCACACTCATTCCTCCTACCAAGTCTTCTTTGTGCCTGCCTTGTCTGTCTCTCTGGCTGCCTGCTGACTTAGCTGTGATGCACAATTTTTTATGTCAGCTAGCAAAAGAGACAATGTCATGACAGAAGTGGCTATTCCTTTTCAGGCTACAATATGTTACAGCCCCACACCCCCCCCCATCGTGAACACAGTTGAGCCTCCAAAGAAACAAATACACAGAGCACTGTAGAAACAGACAACTTTTTTCAGATATTTAAACTGTGGCAAGCTGTGGCATGAGCTTGAGTGCAGCTTAACTCTGCTGTACAGGAGGCGTGTAGTGGGTGATATTCAATGAAACTCTGACATGGCTCAGCAGTGTTGAAGATAGCAACGTGCCTTCCCCTCCCATGTGCATGACACAGTGCTACTACTCTAGCGTAAGTGGCCAGAGTGAAGCATGGGGATGTGGTGCCGCAAGTAACATTTTGCCATTACCAGCAAACTTAGTAGTAAAACAATAACATGCCAATGGGGCCATGATGCATGAAAGGTGCATATGGGTCCATTTTTATGTTATCATGGCACATTTACATGCAGTTGCACTATTCCCTGATGAGTTGAGCCTGGCGCCTTCCGAGACAACAGATGTTGGGGGCTGATGTCACCTGCAGCAGAATCACATTCATTTGCAGTGAACATATTTTGCTGTTCTGTTTAATATACGTGGTGGTTCAGTGAAACACTATCTCCCCATTGTGGACATCTGTAAAAATAAATCTAGAATTACACAATTTCTCTGGTGGTTCCATGTGACAGTGTCTACATGATCGCATCCATGTCTATTGCAAAAAAACTTTTGTCTAATGTCCCTGGCATTCCACTGGACCGCTATTTGGCAGACTATGGGTATTCATGAAAAAGAAATGCTTCCAATCCCCGTGGTGATCTAGTGGTAACCCTGTAACTGCCCACTGAGCCCCAGCACCCCACTACTCCTACCTGTTCAGCCAGTGGGTGTCAGGTCCTCACTGTCCTACCAGCACAACATCCGTTAACTGACACTTTGGTAGAAGTGTATGCCCATTGGTCCACAACATGAACCAGTGGGTGTGTGCCCATTCCATAGTACATATTACACCCACTTGCTGATTTTATAAAACATTGATAGTATGGTAGGTGCTTCTCTGTCCCTTTCATGTGCATTTTTTTTGTAAGTATCATTTTTATATATCCTTGGTGTTCCATTGTACAACAGCCTGCCTGATCATAGGCTACATAAATATAACATTCACCACTAACCCTGTTGTTCCAGTGGAGGTGTATGACTGCTCACGGTCAGATTTACCATAAAATCCACCTGTTTCACCTGGTACTCAAGTTTATATGTGTGGTCTGTTCTGAAGCAAAGTACAAATAAGAGTAAACTGCTAACTGTGCTCTTTAAAGAGCCCCTGACACAGTCGTGACAGCTTTGTTAAAATGCAATGTTTTGCACAGGTGAGCTTATATTTTTATATTGTTTCTGTATTTCTCATTCTTCTTCATTATTAAGGACATTTGCATGTAAACAGGATCACTTCCCTATCTGTTCTGGCTGCTTGCCTACATATGACATCACAGTTATGTTTATGACATCACAGTCTGTTACTATGGGGATAATTATGATGCCATAAATGGGGATTACTTATTTTATTTATTTAAAAGTTGCTAACTGGGAAAAGCACCATGATCAGAAGCTCATTTCCAGGTGCAGCCCGGATTGTGATGTCACATGTAGGATAGCAGAAAGAGCAGACAAAGTCTAAGGGACAGTACACCTCTTTCATACAGCTGTCCTTGGTAACAAAGAAAAAAGGTAAATAATTATAGAAAATACATAAAATATAAACTGAACTGTCTAAATCTCACATTTTTTCCAAGTTTTTCTAATGGCGTCGGGGCTCTTTAAGTGGAAAACAGTGCTTGACAGCCAAGTAATACCTGCTGTCATGCTTCTCCCACCCTCCTGATGTGTAAGAATCAGTAGTAGAGCACCCACCTGCTACTCTGCTGTGTGTTGACTGACACCACTGGTAGGGCTGTATGTCCATAATTTACAGAGTGTGAGCCAATGGTCATGCGGCACATATTGTTCAACTGAATGGAAAGATGTGAATTGATCATTGCAAATATGTCTAATGTGTAGTAACATATGGGTGTATGACCATTGTTCACGCTGTGTGACAATGGAAGCACGGCCGTAGAACTACTTAACTTGCGATATGGCATGGTGGGGGGTAACTGTTCTGTTTAACTAATTTTGGGGGGTGGAGTTTTAAGTTTAAGGAATAAGGCATAATCAAGGGTTATGTTAATGGTCTGTTACTCATCTTCTAGGGTTGTAGTGTGGAATGAGGTGTAGCCAAGTGCCACATGCCTCTAGACGGTTATTAAGTGATCATTTATATATTTCCTAGGACTGCCTTATTTCTATAAAAAAAATGTTCATAGACAGTGTTAAACCTTGTTCATCATATGGACAATCTCTACATGTATCTTAATAAAGCATTTACATAAGGCTGATACAATGTTTGCAGTCAAGCAGAAACGTGAAATGCTCAGACCCTTGCTTTTATTAAGCAATAATGCATGACCAAGGTCTATGTTAATGGTCTGTTAATCACCCTCTAGGGGTGTAACGTTGAACGAGGCATAGCCGAGTGCCACATGCCACTAGAGGGTGATTAACTGACTATTAACATAATACCTGGAGTGCCTTATTACTATTATAATAAAACTGTTTTTTAAACAGTGTTAAATCATGTTCATCATATGGTTAAGCTCTACATGTATGTTAATAAAAGATTAACATAAGGCTGTTAGAATGTTTTCAGCCAATCAGAAAGCTCCATTTCTCAGACTCTTGTTATAATTGGGATTAATGGGTAGGTATGGGGGCTGTCCACTCCATACTAGGTATTATACATTTCTGTTACTATTTTTTTTCAACTGTAATTGGAGAAACATGTTCAAAGAACCACCAGACCTATTGGTTTATTTTATATTAATTCTGTGCAGGATTTGATGCACATGTCTGTTGGAACACCAGGGACATAGGCTTGCATTATTTGACTTCAGCCTTCGCTTGGGCTGTGGGCACATTGATGTGCTGCAGGTGGTTTGTTGTACAAGGGCTGGTGACTGTCAGTGTGTCAGGGCCAAGTTTTGTGGTATGTTGACCCTGCCATAGTAACAGGAAATGGGGTGGGTATCACTGAATAGGTCTATGGACATCTACAGCATTGTACACACATGGTGTGACAATCACACTACAGCATACAATTATGGTGTGGTCACAAATCTTAGGAATAATGTATTACATTGTTGATGCTGTTCATGTAAGTCGCTTTCTCACTGTACAGATGAGAACAGTTGCTGTCTGCATGTCACAGTTGCTTAAGAACAGAAAACCATATAAACACAGAAGTGTTATTGCAAAGAGGGATGTGTTCACATGTTTCAGTTACACAATGACAGAGTATTACAAATGCAGCTTATTAAAAAAAAATATTGTTGTACCTTGATATTTCTTGGTATATGTGATCATGTTTTTCACTTGTTTGTTTCATAGAGCCCGGGGAATCTGAGCATGAGACAACAGTGGAGGTAAAGCAGGAGCCCAGCACCCCCTCGCCACGTAAGTACCATCACAACAGATATTCATGCAAGATGTAGTGTCACAGTATCCTGAACTCAGAATGTATGTCATTATCATTGTGTTTAAGTTGAGCAGTTGTGTAATGACTTATATCATTTAGTAGGACTGTTCAGCATTCTTTCATAACGAAAATAATAAATGTGAAGACTATATAGTAGTACATTGTTTAGAGATGCAAATAAATACATTATACATATGTGATCACTAGTATGGTGCAAGCTTCATGTTCATTTGCTTCTGTTGTGTACAATGTGTGTTCAGCCATATTACACAGAATCAGTAATTATGCATAACGCATTCAAGTTCGCATGCAGGTACGTGCAGCCACTGACAGGAGTCAAGAGTGGGGAGTGTAAATGTTGCTGTTTAGTGATTGGGAGAATAACGGTGTACAACACAATAACAAATGATGTTTGACTTTGATATTATATTGAGGGATTTCTGTAATAGGCCTGTGAGTGTTGTAGTGGGACACCAGGTACATAAGTAGCACAATTACTATAGTAATACACACATTCAGCATACAGTGTAGGATGACAGTGAGGCAATAGCTTGAGAGGGCACTCAGAACTGTCAGCTGTCATGCTGCAAGTTTTGATGTGACAACCAAACTGTGAGTGACAGTTATGGAACATTTAAAACAGTAATAGCACTCATAAAAGTACAACCCATACATCTGGGTGTATAGTGACACAGTAAGAATACCACCAGAATAGGTGTCTCGACCTCTTGCATCTACTCATTTGGACAGTTGGTGCCCTGGTATCTCAGCTTGTTGTCTGCCCCCTTGGCTACTCTGGCTGCTCTCTTCCCAGTTACAGATATTCTGACAGCATTTAACTTTTATTCTGGAACCATTGTCCCATTTCTGTGCCACATCCTTGTGAACACTTCTAGCCACAGATGGTTAAGTTTAGTTGTCCACACACAATGAGGATGTACTTTACTATATGAGACTGTACTGTTTATTATGCTATAGCATTTAGATACTGACTATTGCTGTATAGTAAATTATACACAAGAACAGCACAGGAAATGTAATGTTTCTACAACTTTTTTTATGTTGTCAACAAATGACATAATATGGTGAGAAAATATAATAACTGAACAGGCAAGACAACAATCTATATTTGTATCAGAGTTCTAAATAGAATCAGTAGTGCCAAATTAATGTATAACTATTACTGAATTAGCTATTAAATATTGCATGTTGAAAGACAGAAAGGACATCAGTGTTTTGAGGCTGATGTATTGATTTATGTTTTTTGACTCTTTGTAGGGTGCCGGCATGCAAAGCGGTGTACTGGCCACTGCCGCTGTTACCGCAGGCTCGAGCGCATGGTTGTCAGTCTGAAAAAAGATGATGTTGTGCTCCTTGAAGGACAGCAGAAAATGCTGTCCTTCATGGAAGCGGAACAACGGACTGTCAGTCAGCCTTTTGCTTGAGCCTGTGGTGACAGCGGCTGATGCCACCGTGGCCAGTATGAGCACTTCACCTCTACCACCACCACCTGTTCCTGCCAGCTTCCCTGGGACTCCTGCCAGCTTCCCTGGGATGAAGTGACCACCTTCCACCACAGTCCTGTATCTCCTCTGGAGAGTGCAAAAGCTTCCACTTCCGTTGTGCTTCCACATCGGATCCAGTTTGTAGCTTGGACTGTCTCAAGCAGCACACACCTCTTGCAAGTAGTGGCTGCAAAAAAAGTTTTGGTCAAATATGTAAATGACTATATTTTGTTTATTTTTTTTTTTACCCAAGAAACTTTAATAATAAATATATATTTTTGTATGTGGACTATTCTGAAATTTAAAAATCAATATTTTTTCTAGTTTCTCCTTTTTGTAAATTCTTAAAGTTTATATTTTTGTATGTAATTTGTAAAAAAATCATTTACTTTTTTACCACTTCATAAGAAAAATATTGTTTTATATTTTTATAAAAAAAAATAAATATTTTATAAATACTAATTCTTGGTTGTGGTATTATTCTGTTCTGGGGATGTTTATCAGCAACATTTGTGACAAAGGGTTGCACAAATGTTATTTCATCATTTCCTGAAACATTACAGCAGATTCATGTGGGATTAAAATCAACATACATATGTAGGCTAATAACGCAATAAGCCATGATGAAGGATTATGTAAATGGTCAGTCAATGACCTTCTGGGGTGTACTGTGGCACAAGGTGTAGCCAAGTGAAATATGCCACTAGATGTTGTTTAACTGACTGTTAACATAGTCCGTAGGAGTACCTTATTGTTCTTATAATTAAGAATGTTTCTAAACAGAGTAACAGCTTATTCATCACGTGGCAAAGGTCTACATGCATGGTAATACAAAATTTACATAAGATTGCTAGAATGTTTGCATCCAATCAGAAAGCTACATTCTTCAGACCCTTTCTATAATACATATTGAAAAAGGTGTCGCACTCTTCAAGATGAGTTTAATAATTGTAGCCATAAGGGATTTCCAGGAATTATGTCAATGGAAAGTTTATCAGCATGTGAGTGCATCTGTTATGCTGTACATCTTGAGCTGTGGTCCAACAGCAGCATGTTATTAACAGACCAGTAATACAACTGATCGTCATCCTTTATTGCTTATATGTTATATAACAAACCATTCTGCTTACCTACTTTGATGAAGAAGATTGTTTCAGAAAGCATTAAAGGTTTTCTGACATAACACATTTAAATTATTCTAATGTCACAGATGTTGCAGTGGTATGAGAATATTCTTATACATACATTTGTAAGTGTGAGTCTGTCTGATTTTTTCTCTAATACAGAAACAGAAGAGGAAGTTGTAAAATATGAATAATTAAAAAGTATGCTTACACATAGGCCCAGATATTCAAAAGAGTTGCACATGGCGCAACAGTGTTGCAGCATGCACAACCCACTGATGTGCCCCTGTGCGATATTCAATGGGAAAAGTGCACTGCACAAATCCTGATGTGCCAGAGCACATCAGTAATGTATGCAGGCACAGGTGGGGGGGCATGCCCATGCATACTCTGCACAACCCAATATTCAGCCCAGGATGTGCAGAGTCATGCATGCACAACCCCTACCTGTGCCTGCACAAAGTTAAGCCAAAAAAAAGGAACAACTGATGGCCACCTACAGGTTGAGCTGTTGCATTGCAGGGTGCAATACAGCAGCTGCCACCTGTGGTTGGCCATCCAAGTTCTTGCCACACCTGGCAGCATCCCCCCATGCCCCACTGCAGGCATCCCTGGAGCAAAATTCCGTCCCATATCCCTGGTGGTCCAGTAGACCTCTATGTGACTGATCACAGGCATCAGTACAGTCCCCAAGTCCAATATCCCTGGTGGTCCAGTGGACCGATCACTGCCTGATCGCGGGCATCATTAATAAAATCCACCTCCTGAAGTCCAATATCCTTGGTGGTCCAGTGGACCAATCACTGCCTGATCGCGGGCATCTGTGCCTCATCAAATACCACTAAAACCCTGGTGGTCTAGTGTACCCCACCCACCCACCCACTGGGTCCCTGCTCCGTTCCCCATTGCGCAGCGGGAAGCAGCACCCCAGCCTGCCACCCGCACCCTGACCGACAGCTCAGTAGGGCTGCATACCCATTAGTTCACAGCATGAGCTAATGGTCGCAGCCCATAGTCGCACTACCAGTCCAGATATGCAAATGAATTAATTCACATATCTGCACTGAGTAGTACAGTATAAGCTGCACACCCATTAGCTCATGCTGTTAACAATTGGCATGCAGCCCTACCGAGCTGTCAGTCGACAGGCGCAGGGAGGCAGGCGGGTGGGGTGAGGCTCCGGGTGGTGGGGTTGAGTACACTACACCACCAGGGTCTTAGGGGTATTTGATGAGGTACAGATGACTGCAATCTGGCACCAAGTGGTCCACTGGACCACCAGGGATATTGGAATTGGTGGGGTTCTATTAATGATGCCCGCAATTGGGCTCAGTGCGGTCCAGTGGACCAGCAGGGATATTGGACTTTGGGGGGGTTCTATTAATGATGCCCGTGATCAGGCTCACTGCGGTCCACTGGACTACCAGGGATATTGGACATTTCTTTTTTTCACATGAATGCCTGCAATCAGGTTGCAGGGGGCATCCGTCCCCAACGACTGCTGCCTGGCAGGGCGCTAGGTGCAAGTTCCCTGGGATCGGCACACCTGCATGCTAATGGCATGCAAATGGGGCCATAATGAGATGCAAATGGAGCTCTGTGTGCCTTGCATACATCATGGCCCCATTTGCATGTCCCCTTTTGAATATCACAGGTGCTGTGCATGGTGCAATGGCACTTGGGCCAGCACTTGTCCATGCTACACTCTGGCCACTTGCACTGGCACAGTACCACTGTGCCATGCACAGTGGGGGTGGCCAGGGTGTGATATTCAAAGCTGCTGCACCATAGCACAGCTCTGTTGAATATTGCCCAGGCCACACCGCTGAGCAAGAAAGTTGAGCTGTGCCCAGGCTTGTGCCACAGCCTGGCACAGTTTGAATATCTGGGCCATAGAGTACTACATTCATTATGTGTCAGAAGAGTAGGTACATCGACTGCACAAAGATAATGAGTAAAACACTGCAATATGAAAAATTAATATTGCCATAACAGTGGCAAGTGCAAATAAATACATAAATGTAAAAAGCAATATGTTTCAGATGGATGCAGTCTTAGTCTTCATGACAGAAAATAGTACTACATGAGTTGCTGTATTCTTCATCTTGGTACATTTCAGTATGTATGTGCAGTACTGTTACAACAACAAATCATATACTATTGTTACTGATGATTCTCAAAAAGACAGGATATTCATGGCAAAAAAAATCAGTTTAATGCATCAGTTAGGGTTGTTCTACAGTGACAAAAGTGAGGAAATTTGGTATTAGGGTTGAAAACCCTAACTCCAAATACAGCCCCCCAGCACCACACAAACACAGACACACATGCAAGTATGGGGGAGGACCAAGGCAACACGACCAATGACAGACAACCAGCAGCAGGTGACAGAAATAACAAACAATTGTCTAAATGTACTACAAGACATCCCCACCCACCTGACCAGGTACTGCATGCTCAGTGGAGATCAACAGCAAAACTGAGGCCATGTACACCAAACGTACACATCCCTGATTGCAGCTATACACAACGTACCACACTTAGTAGTTGCATGGCCTTACCTAGCGATGCCCCACACCCCACCACACCTGGTGGACCACCTGAGCAATAGAGCTGAGCAAAACCAAGGAGTTGTACAGGTATAATATGTATGATTATAACAAGGGTCTGAGAAATGCAGCTTTCTGATTGGCTGTAAACATTCTAACAGCGTTATGTTAACCTTTTATTAACATACATGTAGACCTAACCATATGGTGAACAGGGTTTAACGTTGTTTAAAAAAAAACAGTTTTATTGTAATAGCAATAAGGCACTCCCAGGTATTGTGTTAATACTCAGCCAATCACTGTTGACTTGTGGCACTCGGCTATGCCTCATTCAACATTACACTCCTAGAGGGTGATTAACAGACCATTTAACATAACCCTTGGTCATGCCTTATTGTTGAATTACCTTCATGTGTAGATACTCTCCCTCTGCTAGGCACTGCAGGAGCTTTGCAACACAGTGCCCCACTCAGTTACCCCATCCAGTGTGTAGTTACTGGAGAATGTCAGCGAATATGAACTCATGAAGATGAACAATGTAACTTGATCATTGCAGCCATTGAAACCTTACTGTGATTATAACTGACAGACTCTGTGATAGAGAATGACCCCTCCCATCCTACTACACTAATCCCATTGTGAGTAAAATCAATACTAAAAGACATTCTATTTATATCTACACTATACCTACTTGATTCCTGTTGTAACACAATTAACATAGTTATTACTTTGATAGCATCAGTGACAAAATTGTGGCAAACCCAAAGACTAGGCATACAGCCTGAGTATAAAACAACTGTTAAAAAAATTAGGCTGTGTCCATAAGTGGTATAGATCACTCATTGAACAATACTAAATGTACCACTATTTCAATAAGTGAGTCATCACAGAGGCAATGACATTGTCTTTACCAGGTAGTACATCCTCAGTAAGTGCCTACAGGAAAATCTATTCTATAGACATCTGCAATACAGCTACATCATTGTTGGCTCAGTAGTGCTAGGATATTTAGAAGTTGCTTGGCCTGACCCACGCAATTACACTGCTTCTTACAAAGAATACCTACTGCATCTTTAGTATACAAACACACAGAAGGTGTATATATATATATATATATATATATATATATATATTAGAGGCAAAAAACTCTGTTTAATGCATTAGTTAGGGTTGTTCCACAGCAACAAAATAGAGGAAATGCAGTTAGGGTTGAAAACTAACTCCGAATTCACCCCCCCAGCACCACACACACACACAGACACACACACACACACACACATTCAAGTATGGGGGAGGACCAAGTCAACACAACCAATGACAGACATCCAGCAGCAGGTGACAGAAATAACAAACAATTGTCTAAATGTACTATGAGACATCCCCACCCACCTGACCAGGTACTGCATGCTCAGTGGAGATCAACAGCAAAACTGAGGCCATGTACACCAAACGTACACATCCCTGATTGCAGCTGCACACAATGTACCACACTTAGTAGTTGCATGGCCTTACCTACCGATGCCCCACACCACACCACAACTGGTACTGTGCCGTTATTCAACATAAATGCTGAAAGTGCATGATGACAGTTGTAGAAAGGTTTTAACGCTAGTGAGTATACATTAATTAAAGAGAAGCACATAAATTAACTACAAGACACTAGCATGCTCAAGATAAAAGTAGTGATACATTTAGTAGGTGATTTACATAGTAGTACATTTACTGCAATGGTTTACTCAACATAAGGAGGCTGATGTAAATGTATGGCAAAGCATTGCCTGTTCAACGCTGTGAAATTCATACTGCCAGTATCACATGCATTCTTACTGATGAAGGTGTACTGCTGATGTACATACATAGACCTTCAGTGTGTTTCAATACTAAAGATGCAGTAAGTATTCTTTGTAAGAAAGATTGTAATTGCATTGATCAGGCCAAGCAACTTCTAAATATCATAGCACTACTGAGCCAACAATGATGTACCTGTATCGGAGATGTATATAGGATAGATTTTCCTGTAGGCACTTTCTGAGTATGTTGTACCTGATTAAGACAATCTCATTGCATCTGTGATGACTAACTTATTCAAATAGTAATACATTTACCATTGTTGCAATGAGTGATCTATGCCACTTATGGACACAGTGTAATTTTTTAACAGTTGTTTCATACTCAGGCTGTATGACTACTGTTTGGGTTTCACACTTCTGTCACTGATGCTATCAAAGTGATAACTATGTTAATTGTGGTACAACAGGAATCAAGTAGGTATGGTGTAGATATAAACAGAATGTCTTTTAGTATTGATTTCACTCACAATGGGGTAAGTGTACTAGGACAGCAGGGGTTATCCTCTATCACTGACTCTGTCAGTTATAAGCACACTAGGGTTTCGATGACTGTAATGATCAAGTTACACTGTTCATCTTCATGAGTTCATATTCACAGCCATTCTCCAGTAACTAGACAGTGTATGGTGTAACTGGGTGGGACACTGTGTTTCAAAGCTGCTGCAGTGCTTAGCAGAGGGAGAGTATCTACTCATAAAGACAATTAAGCAATAAGGCATGACCAACAGTTATGTTAAATGGTCTGTTAATCACCCTGTAGTGGTTTAATGTTGAATGAGGCATAGCCGAGTGCCACATGTCGCTAGACAGTGATAAACTGACCATTAACATAATACCTGGGAGTGGCTTATTGCTATCATAATAAAACTGTTTTTAAACAACATTAAACCATGTTCATCATATGGTTAGGCTCTACATGTATGTTAATAAAAACTAAACATAAGGCTGTTACAATGTTTACAGTCAATTAGAAAGCTACATTTCTCAAACCCTTGTTATAATCAGAGATATTATTCCTGTACAACTCCTTGGTTTGCTGAACTCTATTGCTCAGGTGGCCCACCACATGTGGTGTGGTCTGGTGTGGGGCATCGATAGGTAAGGCCATGCAACTACTAAGTGTGGTACGTTGTGTGCAGCTGCAATCAGGGATGTGTACGTTTAGTGTGCATGGCCTCAGTTTTGCTGTTGATCTCCACTGAGCATGCAGTACCTGGACAGGTGGGTGGGGATGTCTCATAGTACATTTAGACAATTGTTTGTTATTTCTGTCACCTGCTGCTGGATGTCTGTCATTGGTTGTGTTGACTTGGTCCTTCCCTATACTTGAATGTGTGTGTGTGTGTGTGTGTGTGTGTGTGTGGTGCTGGTGGGGTGAATTCGGAGTTAGGGTTTTCAACCCTAACAGCAAATTTCCTCACTTTTGTTGCTGTGGAACAACCCTAACTAATGCATTAAACAGAGTTTTTTGCCTCTAATTTCCCTTCTTTTTGAGAATGATAATGAGAAATAGTAGATATGTAATGCAGTGGTGGGGTGATTTGAACCCACGCCTAACACATGATGTCTTGTGGCATAGTAACAGGAGCAGCAATGCAAACAGAAATGCTAACAGGCACACATGGTAACACAAGTGCAAATGAGAACAGAAAGGGTAACACACACGGTGGCGTAGACGTCAACGATAAGTGAAACGGGCATGGAACTGCAAGTGGAAAGGGCAATGGTAACAGTAATGTAAGCGCACAGGCTGGTTTTCCCCAAAAGCTGAATAGAGAAAGACAGTGAGTACAAAGAATGTATGCATAATAATGGGTATCGGAGCAGAAAATGAGGACTTGGAATACTAAATAAGTTATATCTCAGGAACCGTATGATGTAGAAAAAAATTTAAAAGTCATATGATTTATAACTGTCTGGCTAGTTTTGTACATTAGCCCCTTAAAGTTTTCTGTGAAAGTCCGTATCTCGCACCGTTTCCGAGATACGGGCCCTGAAAGGCGTCGGCGAACGCCGTAATGTTATGCTATGGGAAAAAAGAGAAGTTCGGAGCGCCATAACTTTGCCTCCCTGTAATATTTTTTCACCAAACCACTGAAAGGCACATCTGTGAGCTGTTGGCTGTCTTCTCTCCAAATTTCAGGAAAAAAGACCAAACCGTTATTTTGCAGCAGGGATCCAAAGGATTTCTATAATGCGTTGGGCGCCGTAATGTTATCCTATGGGAAAAACTGTCAACTTTGGAGTGCTGTAACTTTGCCGCCATGTAATATTTTTTCAATACAACACTGAAAGGCACATCTGTAAAATGTCTTCTGCGTTCCCCTCAAATTTCAGCCTCAAACTCCCAACGTTCTTTTGCAGCGGAGTGCCAAAGAATTACTGTTATTTTGGGCATAGTGTGCAAAGTAGTGTCGTGATTTGCGAAAGCTTTTGCAAAAATTTGCGACACTTTCACAAGTGCGACACTACTTTGTGACACTACTTTTTCCAGAAATTTGAAAAACATATTTCTGGGGTGTTTTACCCCAAAATAAAGACTTGGCTAGCATCCTCAGGGCCCGACTAGGTGAATACAAAAAGAATTAGGTTGCTAGAGGGTCTCAATTTTAAATGCCAACCATTTTTCTGATCACCAACTGAAAACAACATGGCGGATTTGCGACACTAACAGGGCCATTTGCGACACTAAAAAGTGCATTTCGCGACACTGTCGAACTTTTGTTAACTTTTCCCATTGACTTATAATGGGAAACTGTTTTTGAATAACTTTTGAACCGTTTAATATTTTTCATGAAACCTTCAAAAGGCACATCAGGGACCCTGGCTGCATGATCTCTGAAGACTTCGGACATGGCGCACAAACCGTCACGACCTGTAGGCGCCGACCAGAATTTCAGAAAAGCGTAAACGCTGGCAAGTACAGATCACGCTTTAATAACTCCGCAGCTGTATATCCGAGCAGTACAAAACTTGGCAGATCCCAAGGCCTATGGTTCTTGATCATGTATTCCAAATTTCAGGCAAATCTGTTAAATAGTTGCAAAGTTATTAAGGTGCAAAATTTTGGGTTTAACAGAGAAATGGCTCCTCAACCCTAACTATGGTAGCACTACCGTGCTACCATAATACAGTATGTATATATATATATATATATATGTGTGTGTGTACATCAGCAGTACACCTTCATCAGTAAAGTATGCATCTGATACTGGTAGTAGGAATTTCACAGCCTTGTACAGGCAATGCTTTTCCATACCTTTACATCAATCTTTCTATCTTGAGTAAACAGTTGCAGTAAATGTACTACTATGTAAATCACATACTAAATGCAACACTACTTTTATCTTGACCATGGCTGTCTTGTAATTAATGTATGTAGTTCTTGTAATTAATGTATACTCACTAGTGTTAAAACCTTTGTACAACTGTGATCATGCACCATCATCATTTATATTGACTAACAGCACAGTGCCAGGTCTGGTGGGGTGTGGGGCATCGGTACTTGCATATGTGTGTGTGGTGCTGGGGGGGTGAATTCGGAGTTAGGGTTTTCAACCCTAACACCAAATATCCTCGCTTTTGTCACTGTGGAACAACCCTAACTGATGCATTAAATGGAGTTTTTTGCCATGAATATACATATATTTTTGCTATATATATATATATATATATATATATAGAGGCAAAAACTCAGTTTAATACATTGAATTAGGTATTCCAACTTCAAAATAGGATAGCTATGGGTTGAAAACCCCTTGGACCACCGCCCCCCCAACCGGCATTAGGGGTGCGCATTGGGATCATCAGCCCTAACTCTCACCCCATGACATGTAAAGCAGCAGAAGTATAGGAGAATGGGGTGAGAGTTAGGACCCATGATCCCAATCGCTCTTAATCTGCGTTGGGGGTTGGTGAGGGGTCAAGAGGTTTTCAACCCCAACAGTGAATTTCCTCACTTTTGTTGCTGTGGAACAACCCTAACTAATGCATTAAACAGAGTTTTTGCCTCTAATTTCCCTTCTTTTGAGAATGATGGAGAAATAGTGAATGTAATGCAGCGGGCGGGATGCGGGCCCTTTGGGCCCTGCGCTCCAGCTACATCAACGTATGGCATACTAACAGGGACAACCAGCGCAAACAGAGAAAATGCTAACAGTGGCGCACATGGTAACACAAGCACGATAGGAGAAAAGAAGCGTACATGGTGGCGTAGATGGGAATGGTCTGCCCGTGATGTGTTGTCACATAGTAACATGGTGCCTGCAAACAGAAATGTCAATGGGCATGGTGATGTAAAGTGAAACAACAAGATAAACAGTACTGTAGACAGAAATGGCAAAAATAACAGAAGCATGCATAGTAAGAACGCAAAGGATAACGCACATGGTGGCGCAGATGTCAATGGTAAGTGAAGCGATGACGGATCATAGCGGAAAGGACAACAGTAACAGTAATGTAAGTGCACAGGCTGGTTTCCCCAAAACCTGCATTGAGAAAGACAGTGAGTACAAATAATGTATGCAAAATAATGAGTATCGGCACAGAAAATGAGATCTTGGAATACTAAATACATTATATCTCAGGAACCGTACGACGTAGAAAAAAAATTTAAAAGTCATATTATTTACAACTGTCCTGGCTAATTTGAATCTTAACCCCATTGGGGGGCTAAGAAATTTCCCTATGAAAAGTCCGTATCTCGCACCGTTTCTGAGATACAGGCCCACAAAGGCACAGTGAGCGCCATAATGTTATCCTATGGGAAAAAAGAAAAGTTAGAGACACCATACTTTTGCCTCCCTGTAATGTTTTCACCAAACTACTGAAAGGCACATCTGTGGGCTGTTGGCTGTCTTTCCTCCAAATTTCAGGAAAAAGACCAAACCCGTTATTTTGCAGCAGGGTGCCAAGGATTCCTGTAATAACCCGGGCGCGTAATGTTATCCTATGGGAAAAACTGTCAACTTTGGAGTGCCATAACTTTGCCGCTGTGTAATATTTTTCAATACAACACTGACAACACATCTGTGAGATGTCTGTTGCGTTCCTCAAATTTCAGCCCAAAACTCCCAAGCGGTTATTTTGCAGTGCAGTGCCAAAGAATTGCTGTCATTTTCCACAGACTAGAAAATTACTGTCGCAATTTCTTGAAAGCTTTCTAAAATTTACGAACTCTTATGGACGAAAGTAATTTTGAAAATACTTTAGAAATTTGAAAAACATATTTCTGGGGTGTTTTACAAAATAAAGACATGGCAAGCATCCTCAGGGCCCGACTAGGTGAATACAAAAAATTAGTTTGCTAGAGGTCCCAAATTTAAATGCCAACCATTTTCTGATCACCAAATGAAAACAAAATGGCCAATTTGTAGTAACAGGCCCATTGCAAAAGTAAAAATGCATTTGTGAAAGTGTTGAACTTTTTGTTAACTTTTCCCATTGACTTATAATGGGAAACTGTTTTTTGAATAACTTTTGAACGTTTAATATTTTTTCACAAAATCTTTGAAAGGCACATTGGGGACCCTGGCTGCATGTTCCCTGAAGATTTTGGGCCAGTCATGAAAACCGTATGACCTGTAGGCGTGACTACAGAATTTCAGAAAAGCGTAAACGCACTCACAGATCACACTTAATAACTCCGCAGCTGTATATTCAACCAGTACAAAACTTGGCAGATCCCAAGGCCTATGGTTCTTGATCATAAATTCCAAATTTCAGGCAAATCCATCAAACGGTTGCAAAGTTATTAAGGTGCAAAGTTTTGGGGTTTAACATAGAAATGGCTCCTCAACCCTAACTATGGTAGCACTACCGTGCTACCATAATATACAGTATATATATATATATGGCAAAAAACTCCATTTAATGCATCAGTTAGGGTTGTTCCACAGTGACAAAAGTGAGGAAATTCGATGTTAGGGTTGAAAACCCTAACTCCGAATTCACCCCCCCAGCACCACAGACACACACACACACACACACACATATGCATGTACGGAGGAGGACCAAGGCAACACGACCAATGACAGACAACCAGTAGCAGGTGACAGAAATAACAAACAATTGTCTAAATGTACTACGAGACATCCCCACCCACCTGACCAGGTACTGCATGCTCAGTGGAGATCAACAGCAAAACTGAGGCCATGTACACCAAAGATACACATCCCTGATTGCAGCTGCACACAACATACCACACTTAGTAGTTGCATGGCCTTACCTACCGATGCCCCACACCACACCACATGTGGTGGGCACCTGAGCAAGAGCTGAGCAAAACCAAAGAGTTGTACAGGTATAATATCTCTGATTATAACAAGGGTCTGAGAAATTCAGCTTTCTGATTGGCTGTAAACATTCTAACAGCCTTATGTTTAGTTTATATTAACATACTGTACATGTACAGCCTAACCATATGATGAACATGGTTTTATGTTGTTGAAAAAACAGTTTTATTATGATAGCAATAAGCCACTCACAGGTATTATGTTAATGGTCAGTTTATCACTGTCTAGTGACAAGTGCACTCAGCTAAGCCTCATTCAACATTAAACCCCTAGAGGTGATTAACAGACCATTTAACATAACCGTTGATCATGCCTTATTGCTTAATTACTGCTCAGTGTGTAAATCTCTCCTCTGCTAGGCACTGCAGGACCTTTACCACACAGTGTCCCTATCCAGTTACACCATCCACTGTCTAGTTACTGGAGGATAGCTGTGAATATGAACTCATGAAGATGAGCGTTGTAACTTGATAATTACAGTCATTGAAACTTTAGTGTGATTATAACTCACAGAGTCAGTCATAGAGAATAACCCCTGCCATCCTATTACACTTATCCCAATGTGAGTTTAATCAATACTGAAAGATACTCTATTTATATCTACACTATACCTACTTGATTCCTGCTGTAGCACAATTAACATAGTTATCACTTTGATAGCATCAGTGACATAATTGTGGGAAACCCAAACACTACCCATACAGACTGAGTAGGAAGCAACTGTTAAAAAAAAATAGGCTGTGTCCATAAGTGGCATAGATCACTCATTGCAACAATAGTAAATGTATTACTATTTCAATAAGTTAGTCATCACAGATGCAATGACATTGTATTTATCAGGTACAACATACTCAGTAAGTGTGTACAGTAAAATTATCCTATTGACATCTCCGGTACAGGTATGTCATTATTGGCTCAGTAGTGCTATGATATTTAGAAGTTACTTGGCCTGATCCATGCAATTACACTGTTTCTTACAAAGAATACTTACTGCATATTAAAACACACTGAAGGTTTATTTATGTACATCAGTAGTACACCTTCCTCAGTAAGAATGCATCTGATACTGCTAGTACGAATTTCACAGCATTGAACAGGCAATGCTTTTCCATATGTTTACATCAGCCTCTCTATCTTGAGTAAACAGTTGCAGTAAATGTACTACTATGTAAATCACATACTAAATTCAACACTATTATCTTGAGCATGGCTATGTCTTGTAGTTAATGTATGTAACTCTCTTAATTAATGTATACTCACTAGTGTTAAAACCTTTGTAGAACTGTGATGATACACCTTCAGCATTTATATTGACTAACGGCAGAGTACCAGTTGTGGTGTTGTGTGGGGCATCGGTAGGTAAGGCCATGCAACTACTAAGTGTGGTACGTTGTGTGCAGCTGCAATCAGGAATGTGTACGTTTGGTGTACATGGCCTCAGGTTTGCTGTTGATCTTCACTGAGCATGCAGTACCTGGTCAGGTGGGTGGGGATGTCTTGTAGTACATTTAGACAATTGTTTGTTATTTCTGTCACCTGCTGCTGGTTGTCTGTCATTGGTCGTGTTGCCTTGGTCCTCCCCCGAATTTGCATGTGTGTGTGTGTGTGTCTGTGTGTCTGTGGTGCTGGGGGTGGTGAATTCGGAGTTAGGGTTTTCAACCCTAACACCAAATTTCCTCGCTTTTGTTGCTGTGGAACAACCCTAACTGATGCTTTAAGCAGAGTTTTTTTTCCATAAATATCCTGTCTTTTTGAGAATGATTACTAACAATAGTATATGATTTGTTGTTGTAAGAGTACTGCACATACATATTGAAATGTACCAATATGAGAAATACAGTAACTCACGTAGTACTATTTTCTGTTATTAACACTAAGTCTACTTCCATCAGAACCATTTTGTTTTTTATATTAATCTGTTTATTTTCACTTCCCACTGTTATTGCAGTATTAATTTTTTATGCTGCAGCATTTTACTCATTTTCTTTGTGCAGTCAATGTAACTAGTCTTTGGACACATGATGAATGTAGTACTCTATGGCCCGAATATTCAAACTGTGCCAGGCTGTGACACAAGCCTGGGCACACCTGAAGTGGCTTGCACAGGGGTGTGTCCTGGTGACATTCAACAGACCTGCACTATGGCATAGTAGCTTTGAGTATTACAGCCTGGCCACCCTAACTGTGCATGGTGCAGTTGTACTGCTCCAGCACAAGTGGCCAGACTGTAGCATGCAGATGTGCTGGTGGAAGTGGCATTACGCCATGCACAGCACTTGCCATATTCAAAATGGGACATCCAAATGGGTACATAATGTGTGCAAGGCACACAGGGCTACATTTTAATTTCATTACAGCCCCATTTGCATGTCATTAGCATGCAGAAGCACCATTCTCTGACAACTTGTGCCTGGTGCCCTCACAGGCACCAGTCATGAGGAACAACACTGCATGCAGCCCAATAGCAGGGATTCATGAACACCCAGAAAAATATGCAATATGCCACACAGTCCAGTGTGCTGCTGTGAGCCCGATCACAGGCATCATTAATCCCCCCCAAAAGTGCAATATCCCTGGTGGTGTAGTGGAGTGCAGTGAGCCCAATCGCAGGCATCATTAATAGATCCCCCAAGTACAATATTTTTTGTGGTACAGTGGCCCAGTCGATGGCTGATCATGGACATCTGTACGTCATGAAATTCCCCTAAAACCCTGATGGTGTAGTGAACACCACACCCCACCTGACACTGAACCCTAACACTGTGATTTACCCTGCATCAGTTGGCAGATGACAGTACTGCACCCGCCTTCCACCCTGCTGACCACCAACTGACAGGTCAGTAGAGCTGCATGACCATTGTTTAACAGCATCAGCCAAAGGGCGTGCAGCCCATGCCGTACTACTCAGTACAGATATGTAAATGAATTCATTCACATATCTGAATAGAGTGTACGGTATGAGCTGAACACCCATTAGGTCATGCTGTGAACAAACAGGTATATAACTGTACGGGCACTATCATTTGGCGGAACTCAGGAATGTGGCAACAACAAGTGGTGCTGCAACACTAGCTGATGAGGGGTGGGAAGTGGAGTCGGTGGGGCTCACTGGGTGACTGGGGTGGGAGTACACTACACCACCAGGGTCTTAGAGTATTTTATAAGGTACTGATCAGTGCAATCAGGCAGCGATTGGCGTACTGGACCACCAGGGAAATTTCACTTTTTTGGAGGTGGGAACGTACTGATATTCACGATCATGCACATAGAGGCATAATGTAGCACCAGTTGTATGCAACGATGGCATTTTGCTCCACTAATGCCTCAGATAGTACATGGGACCATTGTCGAAGTATCTCAGGAACTTGGATGGACAACCACAAATTGTAATCCCACATGACTGTGCTATAATGTTTCAGTAAATTATGAAATAACAGTTCTGCAAATCTTTGTCACAAATATTGCAAATAAACATCCCCACAACACAATAACACCTACAAACAAAAAATAGTATTTATGAAATATTTATGTATTTGTATAAAAATATTAAAGATATTTGAAAGCAAATCACACAAAAAATAAGATTTTTTATAAAAATACATACAAAAATATTAAATTTTTCAATGTACAAAAAAAATGATTTTTTTAAACTGTACATTTTAGAGATACAAAAATAAATATTTCTTCAAAAAACTTCTTCTTTTTCGGTAAATAAAAAAAAGAATTATTGTCCACAAAAAAGTTATAAAAAACCGTTTTCAGCCAAAACTTGCGAGAGGTGTGTATGCTGCTTGAGGCAGTCCAAGCCAGAAACTAGATCCGATGTGGAGGTGCAATGGAAGTGGAAGCTGTTGCACCCTCAGAGAATGCCGGACTGCTGTGGAGGTGGTGCGGCTTCATCAGGGAGCGGGCAGGAACAGGTAGGTGCTGGTGGGCGAAGCACTAGTACTGCCATGGTGGCATCAGCCTCTGTCACCACAGGCTCAAGCACTAGGTTGATGGTCTGTTGTTGTGCTTCCATGAAGGACAGCATTTTCTGCTATCCTTCAAGGAGTGCAACATTGTCTTTTTTCAGACCGACAACCATGCACTCAAGCCCGCGGAAACAGTGGCAGTGGCCAGTACATGTTTTTTCTCGCCGGCACCCTACAAAGAGTCAAAATAAATAAATCAATACAGGAGACTAAAAAACACTGATGGACTTTCTGTCTTTCAACATTAAATATTTGGTAGCTAATGCAGTAACACTTATACATTAATTTGGCACTAATTATACTATTTAGAAGTCTGATACAAATGTAGATTGTTGTCTTGTCCATTCGGGTATAATACTTTATTAATCATATTATGTCATTAGTTGACAACATAAAAAAACTTGTAGGAACTTTTAATTTAGTTTGCTATTCTTGTGTTTTATTCACTAGACAGAAATATTCAGTGTCCAGATGCTTTAGCATAATAAACAGTACAGTCTCATACAGTAAAAGTACATCCTCATTGTGTGTGGGAATCGAAACTTTACCATCTGTGGCTATAATGTTTACTCATGTCTGCAAGAGAATATGAGACTACCTTCACACCAACACTATCATGATAATTTTATGTGTACATCATCATGATCACTTTAATGATTGTTTGAAAAAAACACCTTCGAGTTGTAATTCACCCCTCTCACACATAAATGTTTCAAAACCTTTTGTAACTGATATTGCATTGATTCAGCAGGAAAACCATGAACAAGCTGTCATTTAGTATTTTATGTTCACATCCTGTGCATCCGTATTGTTACAGAAACTGCTACCAAAATCCAAAATGGCCTATCTCTAACAGACCAACAATACAATCAGTAGAAAGTTTCTTATTTTTTGTATAATGAAACAACTTAGTATTGTAACAGTGTTAACACTTTTCACCATACAATGTACTTCACAATAGTTTTGTGACACATTCCTATTACCAGTTTTCCATTTTCATCAAATTGTCATTTAATTTGTCTCAGTTTTTCTAGTGCATGAAACCATCTCACAGATTTAGTATTCAAGACTTCAGTGAGTTAACTAAGTACTTACTATAATACATTTTAGCACAGCATGTGAATAGATAGTAGGAGCTGTGTTCCAAGTAGTGTGCAAAGAAATGCAAGTTTACACCATGGACAGCACAGTACTGCATGTCACTGCTATATCAGAAAGTTGTATTGATTTTAAATAAATTAGCACTCTATCTAAAAACAGTGGAATCTGCAACACAATAATCATGTGTATTCTCATGCAATCTCACGTAAAACAATATACACTTCAGGAGTAGTGACATCAGCTGGATAGTGAATTGGCTCCACCAACAAGCCACAGCTTAACAATTGGTAGGATAGGTTCATTAACAAGGAGATTAATCAGTACTTTCTACAGGTATCAGTACCTGGGTACCGCCTGCTCACCACCTACAATGCAGTGTGTGACATAAGGGTAGCTATCATGAGTAATATTTCTCTGTTTGCAGATAACTGAAAATTGTGGTCGTTAGTGTCTGTGCAGTAGGGCAGCTGGGTCAACAGACTGCCCTGGCCCAACAGGTAAATGTAGAGGGACACTATTCCAATTAAAATGCAGTGAGTAGCGACACACTGCACATCACACAGAGAAATGCATAGCAGAGTGTTCCACCGTGGTGGGAGGATGAAATAGTACAAGAATTTATTGCTCTCAGGGACTTGAACTGTTCTTCTATCATAGGAATCATAGGAATGATACTGAGCTAAATGGACTTACGTCCTATATGCTAGCTACTATCACCTAATTCTAATCTGATTCAAATACCTGTCCCATTTAGATTAAAACTCAGTAATAGACTGACTAGCCACAACCTCCAACGGCAATGTATTCCAATCATGCACCACCCTTTGATTAAACCACCATGTACTTCATACTTTATTTCTTTTAGCGGCTGTTAACTGCATTGGATGGGACCTAGTGTTATACATACTACTATTTACTTTTAACCCAGTAATGTCCCAAAGATCATCACTTTGCCAAGCCTTATAAACCAAGCACAAATCACCACGCTTTCTCCGCTCCTCCAAGGAGTACATATTCAACTCCATCAATCTAGAGTTACATAATTTTTTCCTACCATATCGCAGATAACTCTTGTAGCTCTTTTCTGGACCCGCTCTAAAAGAATTGAATCCTGTTTTTTAAAGGGAGACCACACCTGTGCTCCATACTCCATAATGGGCCTCACCAGAGACACATACAGAGGCATAACAACCATCCTGCTTCTGGATGATACATGCCTCAGTATGCAATTTAAGATTTTATTTCCTTTTTTGGCTATATTCTGACAATGTGATAAAAATGTCATATTACTAGATACTGTTATGCCCAAATCTCTTTCCTCATTTGTTATTTTTATTGGTATATTTCCTAATTTGTAGGATAATTTAGGATTTCTATTGCCCAAATGCATTATGAAACATTTATCTAGATTCAATGTCAATTTATATTTTTAGTCCACATATCAATGTTATCTATTGCATCCTGTAAATCCTGAAGTGTTTAATCTAATATTCACTTCAGGCTCCAATCCGACAATCATCGACAAACTTTTGCATCCATACAGATTTTGTTTAATTGAAGTGATGATACATAAAGATTGAAGAGAGGGGACCCAAAACCAATCCCCTGAGGCACCCCACTAGTCACTCCCAAACTATCAGACTGTTCCCCTCTAATTATCACACACTGATTTCGATCATATAACCAGTTTTGAACCCAATTAGTTATATATACAATTTATACTCAGATTTCTCATCTGTTGTATCAATTCATAATGAGGAAACCTGTCAAGCGCCTTTGAAAAATCAAGAAACAACACATCGACAGGGTTACCCTCATCCAATCTATCCATAACGAGGTTATAGAAGGCCAACATATTAGTCTGGCATGACCTACCCCTACAAAGCCATGCTGAAATTCATCTGTAAGACGGTTTGTCTCTAAATATTCTTATATTCTATCCTTTAACACCCCTTCTAAAATCTTTGATGGTATGCAGTAAGGCTAATGGGTCTATAATTTGCAGGATCCATCTTGTTACCCTTCTTATATATTGGGACAACAATTGCTGATCACCAGCATTCAAGTACCTCACCTGTGTTCAGGGATTGTTGGAATATGTATGTTAATGGGGAGCTATTGTCTCAGCATAGCTCCTTAAGTACTCTTGGATGGAGTCCATCAGGACCTGAGGATTTAGTCGGATCTAATTGGACTAGCGTTCTTTAATTTCTGAATAAGTTATTAATATACTTTCGTTTGGGTCAGGGTCAATTCTTTTAATAGGATGTAGATTTTATCATTGGAAAGACAGCTGAAAAATATTTGTTGCAATATCTGCCATTTCTTTGTTATCAGATGTACTATCTCCATTTGTTTTTCTTAGTGGGCCTATAGTGTTGGAATTCCCTTTTATATTACTAATATAAGCATAGAAAGCCTTTGGAGTTTCCCTCTACCCTATTAGCCAAACTTAATTCATAGTCAATTTAGCCTTCCTGATTTGTTTTTTAATTTGATTTGTTATTTGGTTGTATTGATTTCTGGTTTTATATGATCTATTTGTTTACCATTTTTTATAAAGTTTATGCTTTTTGTTAATTAGTGATCTAATTTTGTGAGTCCATCACTGTACTTTAATATTTCTCCCAGTATACTTTTGTTTTGTGGGGATATGTTCTAATTCTTGCTGTTTTATTTTTGTGAAAAATATATCCCATACTTCTTGCAGAGGTCTGTCACCAAACTCGTTTCTCCATTCCCATTTTGATAAATTTGCATTCATTTTATCAAAATTAAACTTTCAGCAGTCACAAATAATGGTTTACCCTTTGAATTGATACTGGTTTCAACCAATTTAAATTCTACTATAAAGTGGTCGCTTGTTCCTAAAGCAACAGTGGTCTTGCACTCATTCAAGATGTCTCCCATATTTGTCAAAACTGTATCTAGTATATGTTCACCCTAGTTGGCTCTAGTTACACACTGAACTAAGCCTATTTGATCACAAAACAATTTGAAATTCTCTCTCAAAGGGTGTTACCATGACAAGATGTTCCCCAATCTATTCCTGGTAGGTTTAGATCACCTAAAATTAATACCCTGTCTGTTGGATCTAGGGTCAACATGTGATCTATCAAACTCTTATTATGTTGTGAAATGGATGAAGGAGTCTGTAAATTAATCCTAAAATGATTTTTTGGAGTGTGTATTGGTAATAGTTTGATCATACTTGATCCACCATATCAAGGAGGGTACCATTAATTCTGACTTTAGACTATCTATTATATACAAAGCCACCTCCCCTTTCCTATATGCCCTGGACTTCCTATATAGTATATAACCACCGATATCCTGACCCCAATCATCGTTTTCATCCCACCATGTTTCCGTCACAGCAGCTATATGTATATTGTTAGTAGCCAGAATATCTCTAAATTCCCCCATTTTATTTTTTAAGCTCCTAGCATTTACTAACAAGCAATTCCAAAGGTCAGATTCAATAGATTTATTAGTATTATTACTTCTACATGAACTTTTAATAACAAAACCCCATCCCTCTTTCATTTAGTTTAAATTTATCCTTGTAACTTCTTTAAATCTCTTAGCTGAATACTTGAGTCCCCTTCTCGAGATATAGTCCATCATGTTAAACAGACTTTGATTATTAAATGCTAATGAATTATCCAAAATTCAGCCCTTCTTCCCTACACAATTCTCTCAGCCATCTATTTAAAGTATTTATTTTAGAAGTTTTAGCTGAATGAAAACTAAAACTGGTAGTATGCTGGATATTATTACAGAACCCCCTTTTTTGTTTTATTTTCCGTAAAGTTTTCTGAAAATCCAAATAAATATGCTAAATTGCGTTTGGAATATCATTTTATTCTACATGCAATAAAACCAAAGGATTAGTAGTATTTTCCATAAGTCCATCCAGAAGTATAAGTATGTCTTGTATCTTAACTCCTGGCAACATACTCACTGTAGTGAGATCATTTAGAGTCCACTACATAACATGGTGTCCATTCCCTTATCAGGGAGTCCCCTATAACCAGCAAATCACTGTTTAATGACTTTATTTCTCTATTTTTCCCAGGTTGGTGTCTATAAGTTTTGAACATGGGCATCATGAGTAATAGATTCTACAGAATCCATGGTTTGTAAGGTGAAAACCTATTTTGTAATATAGTGGGTGCTCTGTTGTGAATTTGACCCTCTTTTCTTAGTTTTAACTTTAGATACCTTTGCCCATTCTTCTGTTACCTGTTCTAAGTCTAAATTTGATTTTGATTGCACTTCATCATATATGGAGTCACTTTCCTGTTCATTATTACTATAATTTTAGATACCATAGAATCTATAAATGTTTCCAAACTAGCAATTTCTTCATTCTCAGATTTAGTTTCCAACAAGCGTGTAATTTCCTCTTTCAACATTTCCACCAATTTACACTTATCACATATAAACATATTTGTTTGTATTCCTTCAGTGAACATTTGACACTCCATACAAATTTTGAAAGGGCCTTCCATTGCTTTAAACAGATTTTATAGGTCGAATGTTTACTTACGAGCTGTGTGTATATCCCAACGCCCAGCCACCCCAGCGGACACAGCTGACATGTGCAAATGCATGTGTCTCTGCGCGCATCTCCGCGCGTGGCCCCGTGCACGCTCGCCCCGCTCGCTACAGCGGGCTTTTGTACTGACTAGTTCCCGAAGTGATGACGCATTCCTCGAGAAAACGACGCTTCGCTCAAGCTAATTGTAAAGTATGACTTTTAAAAGCATACACGAGCCCCACTCATGCGTAGGGTCTTGTGGTGACAGAAACCCCAGGTCAAATCATGCCCAGTCTCTTACAAGAAGCACTTTTTACATAAATGTGTTCCCCATACTAAATAATGCTGTTAGCTGCAGAATCCTTTTACTCAGTGTTAATCTCTATGTTAATTCTATGTTAAGACGAACACCCTTGACACTTGTAGAAGGCCAACAGATAAGGACAACAGGATGCTGTATGGATCACCAGTGTGATTGCCTCCAGAAGAAGTGAAGATATTACACATGTGCCTAACTCACAGTCTGATAACACATCTAAAGTACTGTTTGCAGCTTCAGCTGCCACAGTTAAAGACACACATTTTAACTTCTGTGAACCGTCCACAACAGGGAGATAAAAACTATGTGTGTCTTGCGGAACACGACTTATATGTAGAGTCAGTAACCTAAATATGTACACATTGGCAGACAAAGGTACTCAAGAGACCATGAGACATCTTCAGGTACAGGAGAGAGATAAAGAAGAGATTGGCAGTTAGGATAACTTGAACAAATGAAGAGGAGTAAGCTAATGCTGCAAGTAGAGGATGGAAAAGAAGGAGATTTACTTCAGTAGCACAGTGGTGGATCCATGTAATGTGGTAAGCCAGTGTGCTGGTGCCTATACATGGTAGTAGTGTTCAAGAGGGATGTGGTACAGCAATAAGACAATGGCTCCAGTACTATAGTAATTGTGCTACTTCTGTCCCTAGCGTTTCCCAGTTAAACAGTCAGTGTCCTATTACAGAAGTACCTCAATATGATAATAAAGTCAAACAAGATTTGTTAGCTTGTTGTACACATTTATCTCCCGGCCACTGAACAGCTACATTTACTCTCCCAGTCTTCCTCCTGTCAGTGACTGCCACGTACCTTCAGTCTAACTTGAGATCCAGGATGCAGAATTAATGGTTCTGTGTAGTATGGCTGTACACATCACACACAATGCAAGAAAATGAACATGAAGCTTACCATACTAGTGATAACATATGTGTGATGTAGTCATTTTCATCTATAAACAATCTATAACTATACAGTTTTACAATTTATTATGTGACGTTATGAAAAAGGCTAAAACACTCCTACTAAATGATGTAAGTCATTACACAACTGCTCACCTGAGACACAATTATAATATACATACATTCTGAGTTCACGATACTGTGACACTACATCTTGCATGGAAAGATTTTGTGATTCTACTTACATGTTGAGCTGGCGCCAGCCTCCTGCTTCACCTCACTGGTTCTACATGCTCAGCTTCCCTGGCTCTATGGAACAAAACAAAGGGAAAAACATGATCACATATACATCAAATATCAAGCTACAACAATATTTTTTAAGTTACATCACTAATACTCCATGATTGTAGGAAAACATGTGAACACATGTCTCTTTGCAATAACAGTTCTGTCTTTAGATGGATTTATGTTTTATAACAACTGTAACATGCAGACAGCAACTCTTCTCATCTTCAGAGTAAGTAAGCACCTTACATGAACAGTATAAAGAATGTAAAGATAATTACTAAAATTTCTGACCACACCATGATTGTACAATGTACTGTGCTTGTTACACCATGAGTGTACAATGCTGTAGATGTCCATACTCTTATTCACTGACGTTCACTCCACTGACTGTTACTATGGCAGGGACAACATACCACATTATTTGCCACTGCCACACTGACAATCAGCAGCCCTTATACATCAGAGCACTTGCAGCATATTACTGTGGGCACAGCCCAAGGGAATGCTAAATTCAAATAATGAAAGCCTGTGTCCATGGTCTTCCAAAAGAAATCTGCATCCAATCCTGAACAGACTTCGTATAAAACAAACCTATTTTTTCTGGTGGTTCCCTGAAAATGTCTGTCCAATTACAGTTTAAAAAAAAACCCCAAAAAACAGAAATGTATCATTCCTAGTATGCAGTGCACAACACCCAATCCCTACCCATTAATTGCAATAATAACAAGAGTCTGAGAATGCAACTTTCTTTTTTGCTTCAAACATTCTAACAACCTTATGCGTATCTTTTATTAACATACATGTAGACATAGTCATATGATGAACAGAATTTAACACGGTTTAAAAAACTGTTTAATTAAAATAGCAGGAAGGCATTCATAGGTATCATGTTACTGTTCAGTTACTCACCCTCTAACAGCATATGGCACTTGGTTATGCATTATTCAACATTATACCCCTAGAGGGTGATTAACACACCATTAAAATAACCCTTGGTAATGTCTTATAGCTTAATAAAAGCAAGGGTGTGAGCATTTCCAGGTTACTGCTGAACTGCTAACATTGTCAAAGCCTTATGTTATTCCTTTATTAAGATACATGTAGACATTGCCAGTACTGTCCATGAACATATTTTTTTATAATAGAAATAAGACATTCCCAGCACATATATAAATGATCACTTAATAACCATCTAGGGATGTGGCACTCAGCAACACATAATTACACACTACAACTATTGAAGATTGGTAACACACCATGAACATAACAATAGATAATGGATTATTCATTGAACATGAAAGTCCACCACCAAAATTAGTGGAGCACAACAGTTACCCCCCCACCAGGCCACATGGCATGTTAAGTAATCCTATGGGCGTACATCCATTGTCACATACATGAAAAATGGTATCACACTTATATGTTAGTACACATGAGACATATTTTCATTTATCAATTGACATCTTTCCATTCTGTTTAACAATATGTGCTGCATCACCATACATTAACACTCTGTTATTATGAACATACATCCATCCCACTGGTGTCAGTAAACACACAGCAGACAAGCAGGTGGGTGCAGAACTACTGATTCTCACACATCAGAAATGTGGGCGAAGCATGACAGCAGGTATTACTTCACTGTAAACCACTGTATTACACTTAAAGAACACACTTAGCAGTTTACTGTTATTTGTGTATTGCTTCAGAGTACACCACACATATAAACTTCAGTAACCAGTGCAACAGGTTGATATAATGTTATCTCTGACTGTGAGCACTCATACACCTCCAGTGTAGCAACAGAGTCAGTGGCGAATGTAATATTTATGTATCGTATCATCACGCAGGCTGTTGTACAATGGAACAGCAAGGGCATATATTAAGAGAAACATCGCTGCATTAAACAAATGAAGATTCTGTTTCACCAAGGATCTGATACCTAAATCATGCTGCAGACACACAGACTCATTCTTAACTGGTCTCTGTTGGCAGATGACAGACTGGCTGTTTCTTTGTCTTACTCAATCACCTAAAACAATGTTTTTAACACACTTCACAAACACAAACAATACATGCATGGTTCAAGTAATACTTAATCACTAAATAGTATTTAAAAAAATATGACCTTAACTTCTGCAGCTCCCACATTACATTATATCCTCATAGCACCCCAATGACATACTACAGTTATTTCTATCAGCATCTTACCATCGGACTCAATGACAACCATACTCTCTGTGTCCAACTGACCACCCTCCACAGCTTCACGCTGTGCCGGTACTACCTTACGGGAAGCTGGGGAAGACCTACGTTGTCCTGTCATGAAACAGAAAGCAAAGACATGTAAGTGTTAAATGTTAATTACATCACATGTTTGAAACAGTTGCTGCAACAATAAAACATGCATTGCATAGGTAACATTGCTTCTCATTAGACACACAAACATTGTGGCCACATATTACACAACAAGTGCAGTTGATATCAAATATAATGTTTGAAGAGCAGTACAGAATAACTCTAAATGAAGATTGGTGGTTTGTACACAACCATGTGTTAAATTTCAATCAAAGTCGAGACATCTACAACCCCTATTAAGTACACATATTGACATAATCATATTTCAGATGAGAAACGCAAACATAATTCTTAATGCTGTATGCAAAAAAAGTGGTTATTCCATGTGGCACAATACTGCAAAACACGTACATTTCCTTGAACTGTACCACTATTGTAAATGTAACATAACAAAATGGCATGACTGCATAACATGGTACCAAATAGACAGCAGAGACACAGATAGAAAATTTAGTCAAACAACACAGCTAAAACTCTCTAGATTTATCAAATGCAATAACTATGTTAACCTTAAATAAATGACAATATTATGTATTTTCTATGGGTGCTGTACAATCACTCCACCACTATCATTACCAGATTCTGTTGTTATTGGTCACTCAGCTAAACCTCAGAACTAAACCACAGCAGGCATGTCAAATTAATCTTATTCTATACTGTATTAAAATTCTGAGACCTCATTGGTCAAAAGACATTGAATGACTGTAAAAACAAGCATTTGTCAATGCCGAATGTTTGCATGCTGGCATTAGCAGTGGTAGTGTAGAAGTTACAGAGCTGCGTAATAGGAATGGCAGTGAACTATTGAACTGAAGCCAACCCCACCACCACCCTGCAGAGAGTGACAGGCATTGGAGTGTGCCTTTGAGTTGTCAGCCATAACGGCCACATCATATCACCACACCCCACACTGCAGACACTGACAAGTGTCATGGTGTGCCTTGTGGTTGTTGGCCCTTATGCGCACCCCATTCCATCAGAAAATACAGTGAGATGGGTGCAGCATAGGAGAATGGGATGAACTTTGGGCCCAAAGAGTCCAAGGCATACCTCGATGCCTCTCACTGGCTGCAGGGTGTGGAATGGTATGAGCATTACAGGCAAGAATCCCAAGTCACACCCCTGATGCCTGTCATTCTCTACAGGGTTGGGCATTATGGTTGGAAACCCTAATACCTCACGCATTCGTTGTTATTTTCACTCCAAATTGTCAACATGTTTTATTTGTGGACCCAACTTATGAACAGTGGCAATATCATTGTGTTACCCAAAAGCTGCTTATGCACAGCAACTATGGCATTTAGCACCACAGCTGCAAAAACATTCTGAACAGGATGTAAAAAATTACAGCTGCACTGTTCATGAGGAGCTGTTAAAAATGGCAATCTTGCAAATCTGCAGTAAAAATATTTAAAAAACTGGTGAAGTCATGAGCATGCATAGAAACTGTGCAACGCACACACATAATGTAATTACTTGGGGGATTTTTCACAGCAGATTGTCAACACAGGCATTTTGGGACCTCCGATCATGAACACTGTCACTGTGATTTAATTTATCTGTCCCGAACAATGATTTCCCACAACGATCACGTATCTCTGCACTGAAAGTGTGAAAACACATTTTGGCCATGTTGCGAGAAATGACAGCTGTACTGTTCTTAAGGAAGTATGAAAACATTCCAGTGGTGAAAATCTGGACTGAAAATATTACAAAGTAATGAACTTACAAGAGTGTGTGGAAACTGCACAATGTTCACTCATAACACAGTCATTTCATGGAATTTGTTCACCCAATTTTTAACCATTTTAAGACCTCTGCTCGTGAACAATGTAACTGTAATTTTCTTAATGTGTCCCATACATTGATTTCACACACCAACTGCGCCATTGTATGCCATACTTAGCGGAAACACATTTTGGGGAAGATGTGACAAATGACAGCTGTACTGCTCATAAGGAGGTGTGGTAAATGGTAATGCTGAAAATCTGGAGTAGAAAACATTAAAAGTTCATGAACTTCCGGCGTGTGTAAGAACTGTGCAATGCACACTCAAAAAGCAGAAATTTTTAGGAATTTTGTCACCAAATTTTCAACATAGCCATTTTAAGACGTCTACTCATGAACAGTGTCACTGTGATTTGTTTAATTTGTCCCGTGCATTGATTTTGCACAATGAATGTGCCATTGTGTGCTACATGGGTGGAAACACATTTTGGATGAGATTTTAAAAATGACAGCTGGCATACTCATAAGAAGGTGTGATAAAATGGCAATGTTGAAAATCAGGACTGAAAATATTGAGTAGTGAACTTACAAGCGTGCCTAGGAACTGCGAACACACACTCATAAAACAGTCATTTTTAGGAATGTTTCACCACATTTTCAAAATAGGTTTCTTGAGCCCACCTTATGAACACTGGCAGTGTCGTTTGTTACTCAGTCCCAAAATGTGATTTCACGCGGTGACAGTGAAATCACCCTTCTTGCTCCGAATGACGCCATGGCAATGACAGCACTCATGAGAAGAGGTCCCAAAAAACCCATGTTGAAAATCTGGTGCAAAATTTTCAAAAATGCCTGAGATATGCAGCAAAGTTAAAAAAACCTATCTATCCCATTATACAGCTTACCGACATTTCCTCAGTTAAGTGGTTGGCTTTGAAGAGGCAGGCGTGTTCCCATCCACCAAAGATCATTGTGCCAAGGTCCAGAGGTAGTATGGGGTGAGGGGTGTGGTAGGCAGGGTGCGCCAGTGGTGTGTCTGCGGGTTGTGGGGAGGGGGCAGGGCAGGAAAGCAGTGAGGTAAAGTTTTTTATTTGTAGTGTTTTTGTTTTCTTTTAATGATGACACAGGATGTTTTCCACGCTGGGAAGGCTCACAACATAGCTGCAAGGACATCTGTTTTGGGGGGGTGTGGAGCTGACGGGTGATTAGGACCCCGTTGGCTATAGCATCTGTTGCCATGCTGAGGTGGGCTCCCAGCATGGCACCTCTCTTTGGGGGAGGTAGGACAGTGGAGCCGATGGGGGATTGGGCACCCCATCAGATATCCGATAAGTTGCCACGCTGGTGGGCACCCAAGCGTGGCATGTGGAGAGGTTTTGGGGGCCAGCACACGTCATTCACAGTGTGCGCGGGGGGGCAACATGCAGTATGAATCCGTGCATATGTGTGTGTGTGTGTGTGTGTGTGTAGGGGGAGCGTGCATGAGTAGGTGATACCTTATCGCTGCTCACTGAAGTGTAGCTCCCCCTTTCAACTGTACATCACTGCATTTTGGAGCTGTCATAGACAGCTCCAGCAGTCATTGGAAAACTGCGGCCACACCTGCAAACACACTGCCTGAATTGGAACAGGGCTGCCACACCTCTGAAAAGTCAGATGATGGCACTATGTTTGTTGCACATGCGTGCAAGCAAACATTTAATATATACACAGTATTACACTGTTCCAAGTTTGATATCACTACATTACACTAAATAAACACTTTCATTTTGTTTTCTAACAACATACCATGATAGGAACTGGGTATATGGATGGATGTACTATTTGTGGTACGGGTATGTCACTTGTCTCTGCCTTGTGACTCAACAACACCAGACTTAATAGATACAGCAATTCATCTACACCTTGTCATGGTACATCCTTAGATAAAGTATTAAGTATGATACTGTGTGCTATAATTGTAATCAAAATCTTAATAAATTCACATGTATTGTTAAAACTTCTGCTGAGTTACTTTACGGTGAGTAAGGTGCTCCCCCGCAGCTGGCTTGCCAGCAGCTTCCCACAGCTCATACGCGGAGGTGGTACCAGCACATGTCGTTGTCCGGTATCCCCACACGCAGTTTCAATACATAAAATTGCTGGTGCAACAACTTCCACTTCCATTTCAACTGCACAATAGATTTATTTTTTACTTTTAGCATAACGTGCAGGAAGCTATTGATGCACCTCCACATCTAATCCAGCTTCTGGTTCGTGCTCCGCATTAGAATGTGGGCACTCCCCTGGCTTGAACTGCCTCAAGCAGTTCACACACCTCTCGCAAGGTCCACTGCCTCATTTTTTATTCGTATTCATTTCTGAAATAGAAGCATAAAGAAACATTACCATTACTGTGATCTACCACTCTTAATGATTGTTTTTAACATACTAACCTACTATTTGCCAGCAGATTAGGCCTTATGGTCTATTGAGTCTGCTCGAACCTAGATCCTTAGTTGGGTGCCGAGACCCTCCCATCCCTTGTGCTCCAGAAACCCCTATCATCCATCCCCACCCCCCGGGACAGGCCACCATCTGATACATCCACTTTCTGTGTCTGTCCCACCCTCTAAAGCCCTCCACTGTGGATCTCTGAACCAGCTCACCAGGCAGTGCATTCCAAGGGTCCACCACCCTCTCAGTGAAAACCTCCTCCTCTTTTCCCCTCACCCTTCCACCTTCCAACTTCAAACCATGCCCTCTGGTGATGCCTCCCTGCTTTAGTCTAAAGATCCCTCCATGTTTACCCTATTTATTCCCTTGAGGTACTTGAAGACCTCAATCATGTCCCCTGTCTCTCCTCTCCTCCAATGAAAACAGGCAGAGCTCCTCAAGTCTGTCCTCATAAGTCAAATCCCTAGCCTCATATCATCTTTGTTGCCCTCCTCTGTACCCTCTCCAGGAGCTGTATGTCCCTCTTCAAGTGTGGTCTCCAGTACTGTACACAGTACTCAAGGTGTGGTCTAACCAGTCCATTGTACAGCAGCAGAATCACTTCCTTGCTCCTAGAGGTGATCCCCCTTACGATGCATCCCAACATCCTGTTTGCCTTGCTAGCTGCTCTCCTGCACTGCTCAGAGTTATTCATACATGTATCTACCATGACCCCTAGGTCTTTTTCCCCTATTGAGGCTTCCAGCACCTCCCCTCCCAGGGTGTACCTGTGTTTAGGGTTTCCCCGACCAAGATGCAACACCTTGCACTTGGTGATATTGAAATTTAATTTCCATGTGTGAGCCCAGCTTTCCAGGGTGTCCAGGTCCCCTTGCAGGGCCAACCTCCCCTCTTCTCCCTCAACTACTGCTCCCATCTTGGAGTCATCTGCGAAGAGACTCATTTCACACCCTATGCCATCCCTGATGTCCGATATGTATGCATTAAACAGGATTGGACCCAGGACCGAGCCCTGTGGTACCCCACTACCAACCTCTCTAGGGTTTGAGAGCTCCCCACAGACCACTACTCTCTGAGTGCATCCAGCTATCCAGTTTTCAATCCATCTGACCATCAAAGGGCCTACTTCTTTTTATTAATTACATTTAGTACTTATGAAATGAAGGACTGCAATGGGCTTCAGCATGGCAGAAAGACAGCTGTTTTGTGGGACGTTGACCCAACAAGGCATTGGACACCCCCCTCAGTGACAGCATCTGTTGCCACGCTGGGGTGGGCTCCCAGCGTGGCACCCTGTACTCTCTGGGTGGGGGGGATAGTGGACCCAACAGGGGACTGGCCACCCCCATTGGCTATGCATGTGTACCATGCTGGGGGGTCACCCAGTGTGGCATGTAGAACTCTGTTTTGGGGGGTTGTAGCATAGCCGGTGAGGGATTAGGCACCCTGTCAGCTATACAGTGTGTGGGGGAGCCAGCACACAGTATGCATGCATGTATGTGTGTGCAGAGGGGAGCGTGCATGAACAGGTGATATCTTACCACTGCTCATCAACCAAAGCTCCCCTTTCAGCTGTATGCCACTGTGTTTTGAGCTGCTGTCATACACAGCTCAAAAAGGCATTGCAGAACTGTGGACACGCCTGAAAACACACTGACTGAATTTAAAGTGGGCTGCCACACCTCCGGAAACTCACATGATAGCACTATTTTCTTGTACATGCGTGCAAGCAAACATAAAAATCACTTAGCTTATGTGTTCCATACAACATGGCTCTATTTGCACAAATAGCACTAAATAAAGCTAAACATAAACCTGCCATCACTGCATTTCACTGTTGTAACACCCCTACCACTGTGTGCCATGTACAATACTGTAATGCCACAGTTAATGTTACATTAACCTTACAGTCTGAAACAATATAAAAATGTAAACATATAACAACATCATGAAATTGTTTACCAAGAACAACATGATGCATTGCTATTACTGTCTCCCCAGTGCTGTTACACAGCATGGCACAATCTGAATGTTCACAACTCATGTGTTGTATGTGTGTGACTAATGCATGCAGCTGATTTATTTTTTGACCACATTTATAGGGTTCTGAGAAGTACCTTTGCGTACACTGTATTATTTGATCAAACATTCTGACAGTCTTAGAGGACTTTGAGGATTGCATCTCAAAGGTCTCCCAGGAAATGGCAATTGCCAGCATATGAGAGATATGCACCGTCTGGTAGGAATAGCCAATCATTACAATACTTAATTTCTGGGTGACGTATAGTATACATTCCATGCATGCGTAGAAAAGCAGATATTTGTATGTTGACTTTTCTGCGAGCTCTGTCAATCAGATACATATGATGTTCTGTTTGCCAGACCCTACGCTCTGTAATATCCAAAAAAATGATTATACAGGCAGGCAACATACTCATAATAGATGCAAGGTCCAATTTTGCCTCTGTTACTAAATCTACCCAGCGTTTCATGCCCAAATTATTGCCTCCAAGATGTATTAGCAGTATGTCAGGATGAGGCTGAGTTCTCAAAGTCTGTGCATGGTTGGCATGAGATGTTTCTACCTCATGCCACCCTACCAAACCATTTTACATAGCAATCTGGGGCGCAGGTCCTCCCAAATTCATTATGAACAGCATACTCAGATGCTCGTCTTATGATCCTGCTTCCAACTATCCACAAAGTCCTTTGCAATTTACTGCCATTCTAAGTTTTACACTCGAAGTGGACAGAGAGCTACCAAAAAGTCAGTGTTCACCCTGCAGTGCCTAGGCAGTAGTGAAAGTAAAACTGATATTTTCCCTCCTTATTTCAAGCCAGCTTCACTGGGCTGATTCATAACACACAAATGAAAAAAAAACATTGGCTACTGCTCTGGCTTCATTAACCAATGTAGGCCATGCATTGACTATTACTAGACTTCTGTTCCAGCTAAAATGTGCAAACATTGAGAGGTGGGAAAAAATGCATCCTTTTCATAGGCAGTTTTAAACAATTACAACAGCAAAAACATGTCTTATTGGTTCCCTCTTCTGTTAGGGGTCCACGTGCACCTTCCTATCTCCCTCTATTTGCAGCTGTATCTGTACAAGTTTGTACTAAAATACTATCTGACTTTAAACAGTTTTGTCTAAATAATACAGCATCTTAGATGATGATAAGTAACATTATGAAATTCAGCAGTGAAAAACGTTATGATTAATAGTATTAACATGTTGCTAACACTTTTTTATCATACTAGAAAAATGATTTATAAAATATACTGTACTTACAGTTCTGCAAGTGCTGTCTCTCAGTTATAACTAAGATGGCTGCTGTTGACTTCTTCTTCAGTGTTGTCCGTCTCTGATTGGTTGTCTCAGATGGGCTGACAAATCTTGCATTACATTAGTAGAACCAGCTGTCAGTCAGACACAATCAGATCTGATTTGATAATGAATGCATTTGCCACTCCCAAGTGTAAAATTTGCGACACTTTTGAATGCCAGAAGTAATTTGTGACAGTGTCGAGCGCATGACAGTACACTTTTGGATACTTTCAATGCATGAAAGTAACTTTTGTGACACTTTTGATTTTACTACAACATTACTTTTAATCATACTGACAAATGCACAAAAGTAACATTTGCGACACTGTCGAATGCACGACAGTACTATTTGCAACACTTTCGTGCATTCGACAGTATTTTTCCCAAATTGTCTATTTTTTGCCACAATTTGATGCTTTATGGCAAAATAGACAAATTTTCAATACTAAACACAGGTAAGCTGCATTGCACTGTCACAAATGTAGATGCATACTATTGTAGCTTTGTAAAAACACCCACAAAAAAGGTGTATATCCACACTGACAACAACAATGTGCAACTTACTTGTAGTAATGCAAAGTTTTTCACTTGACAATAAACAATATAAACAGTTAAATGCAGCATTGACACACAATATCCAACTAAATCATTTGAGGACATAAATGCAATGTAACCAAGCTACATTGCAATACTGCAAAAACATTAACTGACAAATGTGTGTCATGAATCTCATATGCACACTCACATAAAGAGTCATAGTACAGAATATCATTACCAATTTTTGATGGACTCATTTTCACACCTCTGCTCATAAGCAGTGTGTGACTGTCAGTAGCATTCTCTGCTCTGAACAGTGGTATCACACAACACCTGTAGCAGTCATAACAGTAACTACATACAAAACAGATCAGCAGCCATGCAAAGAATGACTGCTGTGCAATAGCAAAATGGTAGTAGTAAAATGGCAACCTGAAAATGTTACATTTAAATATTCAAAATGCAGTAACTTGAACTAAGTGAACAAAGCTGATTTATGAATGTGTCAGTAATTCACAGAGCAATTGCCAACAAAGTAACTATGTTACAGAACTCTCACAGCATAAGTTATATTAATGTTTCTTAATAATACTAATTATTGATAACTGCACATAGAAATCATAAAAAATGTAGATTCTATGTCATAATATGACATGCAACACAAAGTGACTGAAATGAAGTACAACTGTACCTGTGTAAATAACTTATGTGATAAGATTCAAACATTTCATTTTTAAATCCATGTGATACTTAACTCAGATCTGTCAATGCACAGTGTCAGAAGACATGTACTGAGGCATATACTAACATAGTCTTTTTCTCTGTCTTTCATACAGGTGCCTGATGCTTTCTTTAAGATTGCTGACTGCCACTGTGAACCATAATAGCAAAACATGCCAACTAATTACAGGACGTAGATGTATAGTGAAATGAGACAGGTATAATAGTACTGCACTGTTGTATAAGGTGATAAACAAAACACAAAGTCACATCACAAAATGAACATAGACAGACCTTTATTGCAACAATAAGCCCTACAGCAACTCACAGCACAGCAAAAGCAAATGCTTCAACAGCAAGTAAAAATGGGTACCGCTACAAAAGTTATAGATCTCTCAGACAAAACACAACTATTGTGACTGCAACCATCAACAAACCTCCTAAACAATGCTGTAGACTCACACCTGGTGATTTGCAACTGAGAAAGCATAAGTATTTCCGATCACTAGCAAGTAAAGCTGAGATCGACAGACTGATCACTGCTGTGATGAGACATATCCGCAAAAAGAATAAGAGTCATCTGTCTTTGATGAAGTTGCATCTCAAAGTGCATAGTTTTGTCAACAGAACAGTGTTTGTACTGCAGCGCTTGTGGCATAAGATGTCTCATGTGCTTGAAAATTTCAGGAAAGTTGTGTATGGCATTAAAAAAAGGCTACAACAGTATCCTTCTTTGACTGTCCACAACTTCTGTGATGTTTTCACAGGTCAGTGGATGCACACACAGCACTCAGAGGCATATTTCTGGGAAGAATCTTATTATTCCCAGAAAAAGGAACACAACTTCACCATTGATGAGTATAGCAAACTAGTAAATGTCCTCAGTATCTGTGATGACAATGCAATAGATACAGATGATGACTGTGATCCAACCACAGTCTTCAATAAACGGCACTGTCTGACATGGGCATGTGATGATACCTGCAACCGTAGGCAATCATCATTTGAAAAAGTTGAACAGTTTGTCAACCTATTTGTGATAACAGATTGCAAAGACAGATATAAACTGTTTAACACAATTGACCATTGTGAGATTTGTCCACATACTGGACTCATGGGTCACTCACTAGCATGTCTCAATAGTGGTGTTTGTGATAGTATTTTTCACAACATGCGGATGCTTGGAGTGCATCAGACATGCATGCGAAACTTTGTATACAGAGTATATGAAGTACAATGAGCTGTACATCAATACACTTGTTTAAATGACTTATTGCAGTCAGGTGACATGCAGGGTGCCATCACATTTCTCAAACAACTGCAACATGGAACTTCTGTACCAGACACAACAATTTCTCAGTTTAACACTTCTGCAGAAACATCTGTTTCAATCTTATAAACTGACATACTGAGACAGTACGGCAAAGAAATTGCTAAGTTTGAGCTGGCAAAGTCTCAGAAGTTTGACTCTGTATGTGCGTAATGTAACCGTTTGTGCTACACAAAACAAACAGTCACAGTCAACCTAGAAACCTTGTCACCATACAATGACATGTGGTTCCATCTCTCAGCATTCTTGCTGCTGAAATCTGACTTTCACTTACAAGACACCATTGTGCTATGCAAACACTGTTTCTCCAAACTGAAGTCTAACATTTTGCCACCAAGGTCACTGCTGAATAATATGGAGGCACATGTTACACCAAGTGAGATTTCAACATTGAATATGTTTGAACGGATTCTAATTCAGACAATGAAACCATTCCAAACCATTCTACATCTGAACACAAAGACACAGAACATTTCACAGAAAGAGCTTGTTAGATCTCTGAAGGGTTCTGTGATGTATCTACCACTTCCTCTACAGGAAAATGTTCAAACAATCTCAACTGAAAATAGTTTGGAGATTCTTGTAAATGGTGTTCCGACAAAGGCCAAGGTCATCTGGCAAGATGTTGTCAATGTGCAAAAGGTTAAGCTTGCTCTTACTTATTTAAAGAGTAACAATCCCTTTTATACAGACCTTGACATAGATCAGATGGCCAGTCTCTCTGTCCAACATGATCTATTAGAAAAAACTAAACCAATCATTGAGAAGGTCAGTGGACAGACAAGTGACAATGTGTATGAACAGTACACAATTCACCCACTACATGGCAGAGATCCAGTAGGAGACAACATTGATCTCTATCAAATGAAGCAGGTGGAAGGTGAGCCTGTCAGCATTTGGGAGGCAACACTAGAAGCATGCTGTTTCCCAGACCTATTTCCAAAAGGGTCAGGTGGATGCCTAGATGAAAGAGAAGTGCATGTACAGGGTGCTGAGTACCGCACTAGCCGTGTGCTCAGCAAAGATGGCAAATTCAGACATAACATACAGTACCTGTTCCATCTCCTCTGGGAGAGTGAACTTAGCATTCTGTCTGCATCTATAGCACATACTATTTGTCTCACAAGTCCACTAGAAGGAATAACAGCTGCTCAATTTCTAAAAAATTTAAAGCAGAAAGATGAAAATGTGCAAGTTAATCTCTCTTCCATTCTTTCAAGTCTTTGAGGCACCAAAGAATATTGGTATTGCAGACTCTCTGAAGTGATGACAATGCTGCAAGAGTATGGTGCAGCCACATGGTTTGTCACACTTAGTTGTGCTGAATATGCCTGGGACGAGCTCATTGAACTGTTGAAGTGGGCAAATTCTGATGTTGATGGCATTTCATCAATGACTGTCAGAGAAATGTGTTCACTTGATCCTGTGTCTGTCACAAGACATTTTCACAAGCAGTTCCATGACATTCTGATTTTCATATTGTCAAAGGACAATCCACCTCTTGGTATTGTGGAACATTACTTTTGGAGGACAGAATATCAAGCATGGGGTGCCCTCATATCCATATGTTATTGTGGATCAAGGATGCACCACGGATTGGTGAACATGAAGCAGCAGAAGTGCTAGCATTCATCAAGAAATATATCACTTGTCACATTCCAGACAAGTATGACAGTCCTACACTATGGAAGTTGGTTCAAAAGTTCCAGCGACATATTTGTGCAAAATACTGCTGGTGAGTAGTAAAGAACAATTCTAATGGGTGCACACGATGTCGCTTTGGATTTTCTAGATGAGTTTGTCAGGATGGTGCCATGAATGACCTTTTCTCAGCAATGCGACACCACTTGAAGGCAAAATCAACCAAGAGGGTACACGAGTTACCCAGAGATGAGAAAGAGGTATACATCAATGACTACAACCCAACTCTTCTCTTAATCAGGCAAGCAAACATAGATGTTCAGTTTGTGGCTGATAACTCACTGGTCCTGGTGCGGTATGTGACTTCGTACATAACCAAACATGAGCAGACTAGCTTGCAAGATCTTTGGGACGATATTGCCAGTTCAAGCAGAAGCCTGACATCTCAGCTCTGGTCATTGGGCTTGAAGACTCTTTCACACAGAGAATGTGGAGCTTATGAAGCCAGTGACCGTTTAATGGGTACACATCTGTACGGGAAGTCTGACGCTGTATGATTTTTCAGTGTAAACTACAAAGAGAAATGCAAACGGGTACTGATTCCTCATGCCGAAATTGAGGCACTCGCTGCCAATAGAGCTTCTTCAAAACATATCTTAAAAATAACCTGATAGACACATACTGCCCTGTAGACACAACAACATGAATGGTATGTGTCTCTTTCAGGTGGATAAGTGGTATGACTACAAGGCAGATGTATCACCTGACTCAACACGCCAGATTAACAAGGTGAATAGAGTAGATAGTTGTCTCATAAAGAGACACAAGCCATGGCTTATAGACCACTGTAAATTGCATCTAGGCACATCAGAGAGCAGAGAACATTACTACTTCACTCTCCTATTCCTATTTAGACCCTGGAGGAGTGAGTCTGAATTAAAAGGTAACTGTGATACATTTGAGGAAGAATTCAATTGTAGTTATGAGACTTTCAAAGCTGAATACTCAGAGACAAACATGGAGAGACTAGAGGCTGAGAAAGAACAGCTTGAGAAGGCAAAGAAGCAGCTTCAGGAAGACACTCCTGTTAGTTCACAAGACAACCTTGATCCAGAAGGACAAGCTGTTCTAGGTGAACCTCTGCCCTTAAATGCCCCAGAACTGTTAATGTCAGAAATTGAGACAGCCATGGAATATGGCACACACTCCACTGTCAACCCAGCTGACTTGAGAGAAAGACTAAATCAGCAGCAGCATACAGTTCACTCTCAAGTAGTTGAAGCTGTCCGACATGGCCTGCAACATGAAACAAAACAATGTGAGTGTCGTGACTATAAGTCACTACTGATCTTTGTTAGCGGTTCAGCTGGCACAGGAAAGAGTTTCCTTATTGAAGCCATCACTGCTGAAGTATGGACCCTGACAGGGTCTTCAGTGTCTGTTGCTGTTATTGCTCCCACAGGGATAGATTCATACAACATTGGTGGAGTTACATTACACCATCTCTTTATGTTGCCAGTGGAACATGGGAGAACTGGAGAGTATTGTAAACTGTCATTTGAGATTGCATCTCAGCTACGTTCCATGTTCACAAAGATGAAGTTACTCATCATCAATGAAATCAGCATGGTCTCCAATGTCATGCTTGCCTGTATTCATCTATGTCTACAGCAGATCTTAGG
This sequence comes from Neoceratodus forsteri, assembly GCA_016271365.2. Classification (NCBI taxonomy): domain Eukaryota; kingdom Metazoa; phylum Chordata; order Ceratodontiformes; family Ceratodontidae; genus Neoceratodus; species Neoceratodus forsteri. Next base: position 985,892,629 of record CM057449.1, read on the forward strand.
TACTGACGATGGAGTGCCATTTGGTGGCAAAAATATTGTTGTGTTGGGAGACCTTTTACAGCTTTCACCAGTCAATGCAGAGCATGTATTTACAACTCTAACTGCCAAACAAGCTAAGAATATCCATGGCTGCATTGCAGGCTATAACATATGGGAATTATTTACCTATGTTGAGTTGTCTGAGAACACACGCCAAACTGGTGATCTGGCTTACAAATCACTTTTAGATGAAGCTCGTACAGGTTCTCTATCACCAGAGTATGTTTGTATGTTAAACAATCGGAGAATTACAGTAGATACTGCATCCATAGAAACAGCATGTAATGACTTCAGCGATGTATACTCTACAGGGACACACATAGTGTGTCTTATGCCATGACTAAAGAAATGCACTGAGTTCAACAATCTAATGCTGCAGAGAGAAAACCAAGAGATTCTAACTCTGCATGCTGTTGATACAGTTGATGGCGTCATTCTTAGTCGCAACCTAGTAGCAAAGATGACTGAACAACTCAGTGAACTCAAGTCAGATGTTTCACACACAGCTGGCCTAGAAGCTATTCTCACACTTTGTAAGAATGCATGTGTCATGCTGCGATGTAATCTAGATGTAGAACGAGGCATGGTAAACTAAGCCATGGGAAACATCACTGACTTTGTCTACAATGTCCAAAATACATATATCGAGACACTAGTAGTTCACTTTGACAACATGGAACAGTCTGTACACATAGAACGGACCTGTGTAAAATTCCAGGTATTTAAGGATAGCTATGTAAACAGGAAACAGTTTCCATTATGTGTTGCATATGCTGTATCCATTCACAAATCTCAGGGCTTGAGTTTGAATTCAGCAATAGTGGACACAGGTACAGACATTTTCAAGGATGGCATGAGCTATGTTGCACTTTCATGTGTCCGCAGCCTTTCTGGGTTGCACATTATAACTCTAGCACCTCAAAAAATATGAGCTGACAAGTGATGTATTCTTGAGTACAACAGGTTACGTACTCTACATCAGCCACAAATGTCTTTAATACCACTGCCTACATATCTGGCTGTCTCACATTATTCAGTCACATCTACAGGTATCAACAAACAGCGACAAGCTTCCAGAAGTGATTCAACTCAAAAGAGTTCAACAAAGGTCACAACTTCAAGCAAACATTCACAGCCAGCAATTCATCAGAAATCAGTTGGTGTAGCTGTTGTACCAGTCTTTGACAACAACACTAGAGTGAACTACTATGCTAACTCAGTTATGCAAGTTTTTCTACACATGCCACACTTTGTGCAGGCAATATCTGCTTCAAAAGATAATACCCTATCAAACGCTTTGAAGCAGATTGTCAACATGACTTCTGACCTGTCTAAAAATGTACAGTCACTAACACCACTAAGACAGGTGTTAGGTACATATGATGGATGTAGTACATTTGCTGCTGACATACAGCAAGACACTAGTGAGTTAATGATGGCTGTCATAAACAACCTGAATGAAGACGGCACTCCAATGCGGCACTACTTCTCAGTATCATATGTAACCAAATACGTATGTATTTCTTGTGGCCATTCACAGCGTGAAACCACAGAAGACATGCTGTGGATTACTCTTTTTGTCCCTCAACCAAAAGTGTCAAATTTCGACAGCTATTCACCAATGCTCAATGTGGGCATGCCTGTGTAAGGTGTGGAGGTGGATTCACTCAGTCCAAACGTCTCAGGAGTTCATCTCAATATCTGTTGCTTATCTTGCACAGGTTTGACTCCAACGGGCTCAGAGTTGATACTCCTATCACAGATTACACAGCTGATAGACTAGTCTTCAACCAATCAGTGTTTGACACTCACAGTATAATCTATCACCATGGCCAATCCATGCATTCTGGCCATTACACCTGTTTACTAAGGTACAGAAGTGGATGGATAGAGTGTGATGACTCTACAAGCAGTTTTAAACAGAGACTGCCACAACACTTAAAAAATGCATATCTTCTAATATTGAAGAATTATGATGACCTTCATATTTCAGAAGAATAGGGCAGGACATGTTGAGTTTTTAAAATGACTAGTTTGTGACAGAAACATTTGTAGGTCAGTACAATTATTTCCAATCTAGGACTCTGAATAAACCATAGCATTTCAACAAAATGCTATTCTGACAGATACATTCCATGCACTATGACATCTAAGATCTTGTGTGGATCAGTGACTACATGGAAATTGTTGTAGTGGCTTCAATCAGTGCTAACAGTATTCACAGTCACTAGAGAAACCATGCTTACATGTCTATCAAACATTGTACATCTCAAAAATGAGGCCTTACTGCTGTCCTCTTCTGTACATATCTTTTATTGTTAATGTATCATACTCATACATAACAGCAACTCGCTATCAGTTTTAAACTGTTACTCTTTGCAAATAAAGATAAGTTCTCAGTTATCATCATAAATAACTGAGCAACACTTGTACCATTTACCAAGCATTGCAATCTGTCACAAGTTATCTATCAACACTTGTATTTGTCTATTAACTCTTGACATGTAGACAACAACATCATTCATTCACCATGCAACAGTGTAGAACTATCCTGCCTTTATTTGTAATACTGATACTGTACATATGTAAAAATAACAGCCTTTATTGATAATGCAAGAAGCTGAAATATGCAACTGTAAATACCAAACAATTGCATCATATTATTAACTGACTTTGCCATGTCTTTGTAATTACTTGTACATAATATTTACATTCTTATTCACCTTGACATTGTTACTAACTACTTTCATAGTTGTACTAAAAGTATTAGTATAAGACTAAAGTACAAATGAATGTTTAATATATAATACAGCACCATACTGATTACATCAAATTAACCATATCTTTGATAAAAAATGCATACAATACACAGTTTTTTAATTTACAAAAGTTAAGAATTAACATAGAAGCCAATGTAACAATTGAAAAAATGTTATTTGTTCCTGTAAGAATATTCCATTTTTTGTGCTTGTCATATGAGTAATTCTAACCTATGTAAAAAATGTTGACAATTGTAAATCAGACACTGTTACTGATCACAACGCACTTCATACCTGTTTCTGACAATATTTATGATCGCCTCTATTGAGGGGTCAGGTGGGAATTTTCCATATGCGCCTAGTCAGTGACATATCATTAAATGCCAGTAATCAAATGTCACTGAAGTCACATTTTTTTATATTCTATTACTTTTACAGTTAGCATATGGTTTTTCACCCACCCCAGGAACATCCACATTAGCAGTCACACAATAACAACTAAACACTTCTGTATCATGTGTGTAATCACTGTTTACCAGCTACTGACATACCTTTATTAGCATAGCACACAAGTAAAGCACTACACATAATTAGGACATACAACCACTTAAAAAATACTTAATATTTGTAACCAAAGTCTCTTCTTGTTCAATAGTAAATATATAATGAAGAGCCACAGGTTCAGCTTGAGTATCAGAAGTTCAGGAGGAATGTCAGAAATCACTTCTTAACATAAAGAGCAGTGAACACTGACACATCACTGTAAACACAGAACACCTAATTAAAGACAGTGATCACCTAGTAAAGAAGCAGGTATATGCATAAAAGGCAGATAACAAGCCCGCCAGCAAAAGATGGTACAACACTGCAGTGATAGCAAACACCTAACCTCAATATGTGTACCATGTAAAACTATCACAATGAATAGAACAAATTACCTTCTTATGCTACCTTTTTCTATGCTTTCTTATAATATCACATACTTGCTCCAATTCATATAATCCAGTTGCTATAATTGTTACACATTTACATATATGGCAAGCAATGATTACACACATACTAAGATTGCATAGTGAGACTGAGTTTGTAAAAAAAATACAGTCTTGATTGGCCCTTTTCTCAGTTTAACAAATTGGCAATACATCTTTTAAAATCATAACCACCTGTGTTGAGTCTTTACTTAAAATAGCATTACGACATTAAAACATAAGTGTTGTCTTCCTTAAGCATGCAAACCAACATCAACTAATAGTGCAACAACTATATCTCCATGAATTTCTTTGGTAGTTATGATGTCCAGTCAGTATCACAACATAGGCAACGATGTAGCACGTTGCATGTCACACTTTCCATAATTCCTAAGAGTGTGTAAAACTCAGCAATGTACTTAATTTTTCTGTGCCTATACAGTCATCATGTAGTAATTACTGTACCAAGGTGCCGTACATCTGCACCCAACAGTACGCAGCTGTGACTATACACTTAGGTTGCAGTCACTACTATGTCTACTTCAATTCCCTATTTAAGCTTCTGCAACTCCCAACTGTGGCAAGTTAACTATACCTAGAATTATAGAGGTGTTCCATAGATCTCCAGTCCCACATCGTTCCTATAGAAAACCAGTCCTAATTCAGTACACATATTGGGAGGCACAGTAGCTGTAGCTGCCTAAATCCATGCAAATCCTAACAAACGTAACTACAGTTTCCCTGTGATCAGTCATGTGTGGCATAGATGTATACATACTCACCTGTGTTGTGTATGTTTACTGAAATGTGCCTACTCTGAATTGTCATCTGTATCTCCAATTACAATGTACTACCTACTGTCACATTTGTACATACATTGCCTCCCTGAATTAATTTCAATGGCAACTGTACTAACTGGACTATATTCCTGTAATCAGAGAGCTGTACAACTGATGTACATTCCCTATCATTTACTGTGGCTGCTTACTTAGGATACAGCAAGTGCTATGCAAAAGCAGTCCCCCATCACACTGTTTAGCACCATGTTTTTTCCTATTCTGTACTGTCAACTCAGTGTTCAATATGTGTACTAGCTGTTCATACATTGACTTACAGATCTCCTGCAATTCCAAAGAAAGTTAACTACCATGTGTCACACTTATATCTACTGCCAGTCTACAGCCAGACTACAGTACCTGTTGTAGAAAGCTGTGTAATATTCTACCTAAGGACATGCAGTTCTGAATGTACAGTCAGTATCAGTAACTGGTATGCATGTTAAATTGTCTGTGTGAGGCCATAGAAATCCTAACTGTGCTAAGTTCTGTATATCAACAATTGCAGATCTGTACCATTGATGTTGCCTGTCTGATTCTTGCTGTGCATCAATACTCTTGACGCAGTTCAAACTTTTGGGGAGGGGGTATTATCTGTGTCAGCAAACACAAACACTAAGTCTCCTAACTTGAGTATCCCTGAAATAACTGCTGTCTACCATTGATATCCATACCCCCTGCTCTACTGTGGCTTTCTACTAAGGATCCAGTACCTGGTGTTGCAGTTTGAAAAGACATTACCTGACTGAAGCCATTGAAGTGACAACAATGCAAACTACACTTTAGCCATAATCAGGAAGTGGTAAAACTGATCTGCATCACCCTTCTTTGCCTCAGTGTCTTCACTTAACATACAGCAAGTCTATTGCTGTTCCTGTTACCATGGCTATCCCCCCCCATTTCCATGTGTGTCTGTCTCTTTGTGTACAACTGTTGTTTAGGAGGAATATGTGCCACATGATGTCTTCACACATACTAAAACAATGGCATCAATCAGAAATGTAAATGTACATGGTAGCAGAAATCAAAACAAAAGGATAAACAAATCTATAAATACTGAATCTAATGCAGTAACATTAGTGCAGATCCCTTCAGCCACCACGCTCCTCCACCACAAAACACTAACATCAACAGTACTGAAATATACTAAATCTGAAACAGCAGCAGGAGCACGGGGCCCTACCAACCACACACTCCAACATCCCCTCAAAAATATATACAGTACTGTAAAATACAAAATGTACTATTGACAGTAGCGCAGGACCTTCGGGCCCCACACTCCCACCCCATAATGCAACTGGCTGACCTGGAGGAGTGCAAACAGGGGTTGAACGCTAACATTTCATCCCATCACTTTTATCACTGTGGTACCACTCCCACCACATTATTACCCTTCTTTTTCAGAATAATAATGACAAATAGTTCACATATTGCAACAGCGGAACCAGTGGTAAAACGTGGCCTACCAACCACACACCCCAACACACACAAAACAAAAATATACAGTACTGTAAAATACAAAATGTACTAATTATACAACACCACACTCCCACCACATAATACAGCACACTGGCCTGGAGGGGTGTAAAGTGGGTACTTCAACCCTAACATTGAATATACTCACTTTTGTCACTGTGGTAGAACCCTAACTGATGTAGTAAACAGAGTTCTTTGCCTCTAATTTCCCTTGTTTTTGAAAATAATAATGAGAAATAGTTAATCTAATGCAGTGGCAGGGGCCCCGCACTCCCACCACATTATGCAGCAACATAAGTGCAGTGTCCCACCACATAATTACCCTTGTTTTTGAGACTAATAATGATAAATAGTGAACATGATGCAGCACCAGGAACGCGGGTGAGCTCCTGCCACATTATACAGCGGCGTAAGTGCGGGGCCCTGCTCCCACCACATAATTACCCTTGTTTTTGAGAATAATAATGATAAATAGTGAACATAATGCAGCAGCGGGAACATGGGGACCTTTGGGCCCATGCTCCTGCCACATAATGCAACACCGGGAGCATGGAGCCCTTAATTTACCTTGTTTTGGAGAATAATAATGAGAAATAATGAATGTAATGCAGCGGCAGGAGCTTGGCACCCCATGTTCTTGCCACATGATGTCTTGTGACATACTGAAAGAAACAGCTATGCAAACAGAAGTGCTAACAGTGGCACACATGGTAACGCAACCATGAATGAGAACAGAAAAGGTAACACATACAGTGGCGTAGACGGGAGCGTTCCACCATGTGATGTCTTGTCACATAGTAACATGGTGCCTGAAAACGAAAATGGCAATGGCCATGATGACACAAAGCAAAACAGAAAGAGAAGCAGTACTGTAGACACAAATGGCAAAAAATAACAAAAACGCAAGTGCTAATGAAAACACAAAGGATAACGCACATGGTGCCATACACGTGAACGGATACTGAAACGGGTACTGGACCACAAGTGGAAAGGGCAACAGTAACAGTAATGTAAGCGCACAGGCTGGTTTTTCCTAAAAGCTACATACAGAAAGAAAGTGAGTACAAATAATGTATGCAAAATAATGACTCTCGGAACAAAAAAATGAGGACTTGAAATAGTAAATTGCTTATATCTCAGTAACCGTACGACATAGAAAAAAATGTAAAAGTCATATGAATTATCAGTTTCCTGGCTAGTTTTGTACTTAGCCCCCATGAGGGGGCTAAGAACTTTTTCGACAAAAACTCCATATCTCGCACCATTTTTGAGATAAGGCATGGCGAATGCCGTAATGTTATCCTATGGGAAAAAAACAGAAGTTCAGAGTACCATAACTTTGCCTCTCTGTAATATTTATTCACCAAACCACTGAAATGCACATCTGTGGGATGTTGTCTGTGATTCCTGTAAATTTCAGCCCAAAAGACCAAACCATTATTTTGCAGCAGGCGCCAAATAATTGCTGCAATGCATCGGATGCCGTAATGTTATCCTATGGGGAAAAGTGCCAACTTTGGAGTGCCATAAATTTGCCGCCATTAGAGTTAGGACCCACGATCCCAATCTTACCCAATGCGGTTGGGGGATGTGGGCAGAGGTCAAGGAGTTTTCAACCCTAACAGCAATTTCCTCACTTTGTACGCTGTGAACAACCCTAACTAATGCATTAAATGGAGTTTTTGCCTCTAATTTCCCTTCTTTTGAGAATGATAACAAGAAATAGTGAATGTAATGCAGCGGCGGTGCTCCGCCACATGATGTGTTGTGGCATACTAACAGGGACAGCAACACAAACAGAAATGCTAACAGTGGCACACATGGTAACACAACACCGAATGAACAGAAAGAATGCGCAGCACATGGTGGCGTGAGCGAGAGATGGTCTGTCACGTGATGTGTTGTCACATAATAACATGGTGCCTGCAAACAGAAATGTCAATGGGCATGGTGATGTAAAGTGAAACAATAAGATAAACAGTACTGTAGACAGAAATGGCAAAAAATAACAGAAGCATAGCGCAAATGAAAACGCAAAGGATAACACACATGGTGGCGCAGACATCAATGGTAAGTGAACGGAGATGCGGATCCATAAGCGGAAAGGGCAACAGTAACAGTAATGTAGCGCATAGGCTGGTTTTCCCAAAACCTGCATTGAGAAAGACAGTGAGTACAAATAATGTATGCAAAATAATGAGTATTGGCGCAGAAAATGAGATCTTGGAATACTAAATACATTATATCTCAGGAACCGTATAGCGTAGAAAAAATTTAAAAGTCATATTATTTACAACTGTCCTGCCTAATTTAAAGCTTAGCCCCATTGTGGGGCTAAGAAATTTTCTGACAAAAAGTCCGTATCTCACACCATTTCCGAGATACGGGCCCTGAAAGGCGCGGCGAACGCCGTAATGTTATCCTATGGGAAAAAAAGAAAAGTTCGGAGCGCCATAACTTTGCCTCCCTGTAATGTTTTTTCACCAAACTACTGAAAGGCACATCTGTGGGCTGTTGGCTGTCTTCCCTCCAAATTTCAGGAAAAAAGACCAAACCGTTATTTTGCAGCAGGGCTCCAAATGATTTCTGTTAAGTGTCGGGCGCCGTAATGTTATCCTATGGGAAAAACTGTCAATTTTGGAGTGCCGTAACTTTGCCGCCATGTGATATTTTTTCACCAAACTACTGAAAGGCACATTAATGTAAGCGAACAGGCTGGTTTTCCCCAAAACCTGCATAGAGAAAGACAGTGAGTACAAATAATGTATGCATAATAATGAATATCAGAGCAGAAAATGAGAACTTGGAATACTAAATACGTTATATCTCAGGAACCGTACGACGTAGAAAAAAATTTAAAAGTCGTATGATTTACAACTGTCTTGGCTAATTTTGTGCTTAGCCCCCATGAAGGGGCTAAGCATTTTCTGACAAAAGTCCGTATCTTGCACCGTTTCGAGATCACGGGCCCTGAAAGGTGTAGGCGTCGCCGTAATGTTATCCTATGGGGAAAAGAGAAGTTGGATGCCATAACTTTGCCTCCCTGTAATATTTTTCACCAAACCACAGAAAGGCACATCTGTGGGCTGCTGGCTATCTTCCTCAAATTTCAGGAAAAAGACCAAACCGTTATTTTGCAGCAGGGATCCAAAGGATTTCTGTAATGCGTCGGGCGCCGTAATGTTATCCTATGGGAAAAACTGTCAACTTTGGTGTGCTGTAACTTTGCCGCCGTGTAATATTTTTTCAATACAACACTGAAAGGCACATCTGTGAGATGTCGGCTCCGTTCCCTTCAAATTTCAGCCCAAAACTCCCAATGGTTCTTTTGCAGCACAGTGCCAAAGAATCGCTGTCACTTTCCCACAGATGGAAAACTACTGTCGCAATTTGTGAAAGCTTTCGCAAAAAAGTTCGACACTTTCGTGAGCATGAAAGTAATTTGCAAAAGTATTTTTTCCAGAAATTTTAAAACATATTTCTGGGGTGTTTTACCACAAAATAAAGACATAGCAAGCATCCTCAGGGTCTGACTAGGTGAATACAAAAAGAATTAGGTTGCTAGAGGCTCCCAAATTTAAATGCCAACCATTTTTCTGATCACCAACTGAAAACAAAATGGCCGATTTGTGAAAGTAACAGGCCCATTTGCGAAAGTAAAAATGCATTTGCGACACTGTCGAACTTTTTGTTAACGTTTCCCTTGACTTATAATGGGAAACTGTTTTTTGAATAACTTTTGAACCGTTTAATATTTTTTTATGAAATCTTCAAAAGGCACATCAGGGACCCCAGTTGCATGTTCCCTGAAGATTTTGGGCTGGTCGCACAAACCGTACGACCTGTAGGCGCGACCGTAGAATTCCAGAAAAAGCATAAACGCGTGCACATAAACGCTTAATAATTCCGCAGCCGTATATCCGACCAGTACAAAACTTGGCAGATCCCAAGGCCTATGGTTCTTGATCATGTATTCCAAATTTAAGTCAAATCCATGAAACAGTTGCAAAGTTATTAAGGTGCAAGGTTTTGGGGTTTAACATAGAAATGGCTCCTCAACCCTAACTATGGTAGCACTACCGTGCTGAGTATAGAACAACTACTAAAAAAGTGAGACTGTGTGCATAAGTGGTACAGATCACTCATTGCAACAATACTAAACTTACCACTGTTTCAATAAGTGAGGCATCAGAGAGGCAATGCCATTGTCTTTACCAGGTAGTACATCCTCAGTAAGGACCTACAGGAAAATTGAGCCTACAGACATCTGTGATACGCCTACATCATTGTTGGTTCAGTAATGTTAGGATATTTAGAAGTTGCTTGGCCTCAGCCAGGTAATTACACTGTTTGTTAGAAAGAACAGTTACTGCATTTGTAGTATACAGACACACTGAAGCACTGAAGGTATATATATGTACAGCAACATTACCCCTACATCACTGAAACTGTATAGCTGATACTGACATTAGGAGTTGCACATCCTTGTACAGGTAATAGTTTTCCATACCTCGACATCAGCCTCTCTATCTTGAGTATACAGTTGCAGTAAATTTACTACTACGTAAATCACATAGTGAATGCAACAGTTCTTTTATCTTGATGATGGCTGTGTCTTGTAGTACATTTATGTAGTTGCCTTAATTTCTGTTTACTTATAAGTGTAAAAACCTTTGTACAGCTGCAGACACCTACATCATTGATGTCCAGTCATGGTGCAGTACCAGGTGTGGTGGAGTGTGGGTCATCGCTAGGTAAGGCCATGCAACTACTAAGTGTGGTACGTTGTGTGCACCTGCAATCAGGGATGTGTACATTTCATGTACATGGCCTCAGTTTTGCTGTTGATCTCCACTGAGCATGAAGTACCTGGTCAGGTGGGTGGGGATGTCTTTTAGTACATTTAGACAACTGTTTTTTTATTTCTGTCACCTGCTGCTGGTTGTTTGTCATTGGTTGTGTTGCCTTGGTCCTCCCCCCTACTTGCATGTGTGTGTGTCTTTGTTTGTGTGGTGCTGGTGGGGGGTGAATTCAGAGTTAGGGTTTTCAACCCTAACACCAAATTTCCTCGCTTTTGTTGCTGTGGAACAACCCTAACTGAAGCATTAAACAGAGTTTTTTGTCATGAATATCCTGTCTTTTTGAGAATGATAAGTACCTATAGTATATGATTTTTTGTTGTACCAGGACTGCACATACATAGAGAAATGCACCAAAATGAAGAACACAGTAAATCATCTAATAGTGTTTTCTGTTATGAAGACTAAAACAACATCCATCTCAACCACGTTCCTTTTTATATTTATGTATTTACTTTCACTTACCACTGTTATGTCAATACTAATTTATTATGTTGCAGTGTTTTACTCATTATCTTTTTGCAGTCAACGTACCTACTCTTCTGACACATAAATAATGTAGTACTCTATTTCTAAGCACCACTTTTATATATTCATATCTTACATCTTCCTCTTCTGTATCTTTACTAGACAAAAAAAATCAGACATAAGTCATACTTACTAATGTAGGTACAAAAATGTTCTCATAACACTGCAACATCCGTAACATAACAAGAATTTAAATGTGTCATCTGTTTAAACATTAAATGCTGTCTATAACAATCTTCTTCACGAAACTAGGTAAACTGAATGGTTTCTTATAGAATATGTAACCAACAAGGCATGACCAACAGTTGTTTTAATGGTCTGTTCATCACCTTCTACTGGTGTAGCACAACTCAACGTGTACAGCCTAACAGATGCACTTACAGGCTGATTAACTGTCCATTAACATAATCCCTGGAACTCCCTTATGGCCACAGTTATTAAACTCATTTTAAATAGTGTGAAACCTTGTTCAACATGTATCAGCCTTCATATGTATGTCGATTTAAATTCCTCATGAATCTGCTAGAATGTTTGAGGAAATGATAAAACCACATTTCTCTAACCCTTTGTTATGAATATTGATGATAAACATCCCCACAATTGAATAATACCACAAACAAGAAGTTATATTCAAAAAATATTTATTCTCTGTTTTTATAACAGTAAAAAAATATTTTTTTAAATCTTAAATGAAAAAAGTCAGTCTTGACAATAAAAGGTAAAAAAATCAACTTGTGAACTGTTAAAGTAACAACAATAGAAATTATATTGATTTGTCATAATTTAGAAAACAATAATGCATAAAAAATATGTCTTTTTATTTATAAAACTTCTTTTATGTATAAAACATACAAAAATATTATTAACAACAATAAATACAACAATTGAAAGACAATAATTAACATAATTTGCAGCCACTATTTGCGAGAGGTGTGTGCTGCTTGAGGCAGTCCAAGCTGTAAGCTGGAGTCAATGTGGAGGTGCAACGAAAGTGGAAGCTGTTGCACCCTCCAGAGGAGATACCGGCCTCTGGTGGAGAGTGGTCACTTCATCCCAGGGAAGCTGGATGCTACAGCTGGAGGTGGAGGTGAAGTGCTGGTACTGGCCACAGTGTCCCAAGCCACTGTCACCACAGGCTCAAGCACAAGGTTGACGGTCCGCTGTTGCGCTTCCATGAAGGACAGCAATCTCTGCTGTCCTTCACGGAGCACAATATTATCTTTAATGAGACCGTCAACCTTGCCCTCCAGCCTGCAATAACAGCGGCAGTGGCCAGTACAGCATTTCACACGATGTCATCCTACAAAGAGTCAAAAAACATAAATCAATACATCAGCCTCAAAACAGTGATTACCTTTCTGTCTTTCACCTTACAATATGTATATCTAATTCACTAATTGTTATACATTTTGTTGCCACTATTAACTCTATTTAGAACTGTGATACAAATATTAATTACTGTCTTGCCAGTTCTGTTATATTTTTTTGTACCATATTATGTCCTTTGTTGACAACATAAAAAGATTTATAACAACAGTATACTTTATACACTCTTCTTGTATTTAACTTACTATACAGCAATACTCAGCATCTAAATGTTTTACCATAATAAACAACACAGTCTCATACACTGATACTACCTCTTCATTGTGTGTGAAAAAGTATACTTTAGCATCTGTGCCGATATTATTTCTTCACACCTGCAAGAGAATATTCGACTACCTGCACACCAACAGTATGATTACATAATCCAATGTTTACATTATCATCTGTTTAATAACTGCTACAAAAGACACACACATGTCAAGTTGTTACTTACCCTGTGCATATTTCCATTTATAAAAATAATCTTTTACTGCCATAACATTGATTAAGCAGCAAGCCATGAACAAGTGTCATTTTTATGTTGTTCTGATGATCTGCATGCCTGTAGTGTGGCAGAAAGTGTTACCAAATACCAAAATGTCCTAAATGGTGATTAACTGACCACTGACACAATCAGTGGAAGCACCTTATTTGTATTTTAATAAAACAACTTAATAACACTCTTAAACCTTCTTCACCATATGATTAATTTCTACATTAATGTTTGTGAAAGATGTACATAACCAGTTAGAATGTTTACAGATAATTAAAAACTCTATTTGTCACAATGTTTTTTTAATACTTGAAATCATCTTACAGATTTAGTAAGCAAGAACTGACTTACTTTACTAAGTACTTAATCTAATACATTCTTTACACATCATGTAAATAAAGAATAGGAGATATGTCCAAAAGTGTTGTGCAAGAGGCACAACTGTGACACCATGCACAATGCACTGATGCATGCCAGTGTGATATACAAAAGTGCTATGGGCCTGGCATTAAATACCAATCAATCTAAACATAACAGTAATACTTGCAACACAATTAGCAGGTTCATTCCCATTCAATGTTACATAAAACTCAATATTCAGCCCAGGATATAGTAACACATCAGATGGATAGGCAATTGGCTCCAGGAATGGACCCAGAAGGTCGTAATTGGTGGGATAGTCTCATCCCCAAGGAGGGTCATTAGTGGAATCCCACAGGGATCAGTCCTTGGGCCCCTCCTGTTCAACGCCTACGTCTCTGACATAAGGACAGGTATCAGGAGTGAGATGAGTCTCTTTGCAGATGACTCAAAGCTGGGAGCGGTGGTTGATGGGGAGGAGGGGAAGGTGGCCCTACAGGGGGACCTGGAGGTTCTGAAAAGATGGTCTAGAAAGTGGAAGCTGAGGTTCAATGCAGTAAAATGCAAGGTACTGCACCTGGGGTACAGAAACCCAGGCCAAGTGTACACCCTGGGGGGTGAAATGCTACAAGTCTTGATGGCTGAGAGGGACCTGGGGGTGTTGGTGGATGTCAAGATGAACAACTTGGAAACTTGTAGGAGGGCAGCAGCCAAGGCCAACAGGATTCTGGGATGCATCACTAGGGGGATCACCTCCAGAAGGAGGGAAGTGATACTCCATCTGTATAACTGCTTGGTGAGGCTGCACCTCGAGTACTGCATGCAGTTTTGGAGGCCACACTTAAAGAGAGATATTAAACTCCTGGAGAGGGTCCAGAGGAGGGCAATCAAAATGATTTGGGGCTTGGGGGACAGGACATATGGGGAGAGGCTCGAAGAGCTAAATATGTACACAATGGAATAGAGAAGCGACCGGGGGCACATGATAGAGGTCTTCAGGTACATGAAGGGGGTAAATAGCGGAGTAGCAGTTAGGGTGCTTTGAAGGAAGGAGGAGGGGGCAACTAGAGGGCATGGGTGCAAGCTGAAGGGGGAAGATTCAGGGGAGAAAGGGGAGGTGCTACTTCACTGAGAGGGTGGTGGAGCCATGGAATGCACTGCCCAGGGGGCTGGTGGAGGCAGAGATGGTGCAGGGGTTCAAGAAGGTGTGGGACAGGTACAGGGGAAGGGTTCTGGAAGCAAAATCCAATGCAGTGAGAATATCTGGAACCAGGAAGGGAGAAGCCAGAGAAGGCCAGGGGGGCAGCAAGGTCAGCTTCCAGGGTGAGGGCTGACCAAACGAGCAGATGCGAAAGACCATTAGGCCTATTCTGTTGGCATTTTAGTATGTTAGTATACACTCACAAGTACTGCTTGTACTTTACTGAGTAGATTCGTTCATTAAAATGATCAACAGCTGCCACTCACAGCTTGGCTGCCACATCACACGTTGTAACATGACAGCTGACAGCTCTGAGTGACCTCCCAAGCTACAGCAGCACCTTCATACTGGCCCCCCCATGCTGACTGTGTGTATTACTATAGTAATAATGCTACCTATGTCCCTGATGTCCCAGTGCAACACTCGCAGGCCTATTGCAGCAATCCCTGCAATATTATATCAAAGCAAAACATCCTTTGTTAAGTAGTCTTACACTACTCCTCTCCCAACCACTAAGCAACAACATGTCCACTCCCCCTTCACTGCTCTCAGTGGTAGTAAGTAGCTGCTTGCCAACTTGCAAGCCTGATGCACAATCACTGACTCTGTGGAATAGGGCTGTACACACACATTGAGCAACAACAATGAGCATGAACCTTGTACCATACTACACAACAGAGATTTATAAATGGATTCATTTGCATTTCTGTACAATGTAGTACTATACAGCCTTACAGGCATTGTTTGGGTTATGGAACAATGCTGAACAGTCCTACTATATGAGATCAGTCATTACACAACCACCTACCAAGCAGACAATGAACATAACATACATTCTGGGTTCAGGATACTGTAACACTGTATCTTGTATGAGTATCTGTTGTGATGGTACTTACGTGGAGAGCTGGTGCCTGGCTCCTGCTTCACCTCCACAGGTCTCACAGCCACAGCTTCCCTAGGCTCTATAAAACATACAAGTAAAAAAAATGGTTACATATACCACAAAATACTAAGGTAGTACAATACTTTTATTGTGAAATCCATTGTTTTATACTGCGCCATTGTGTTATTAAACCAAGTAATCACATTTCTCTTTGCAATGACACTTCTGTGTTTCTATGATGTTCTGTCATTAAGCAACAGTGACATGCACACAGCAACTCTTCTCATCTGTACAGTAAGAAAGTGACTTACATGAACAGTAACAACAATGTCACAGATAATTCCTACAACTTGTGACCACATCATCACTGTACACCCCACTGTAAATTTTAAACTATGTCTGTACATTATTGCAGATGTCCATAGAACTCTTCAGTGACACCCACCCCATTTCCAGCTAGTACATCAGTGTTACCATACACATAGAATACTGTCCATTCACTCATTCACAGATTCTGATAATATGTAAGAAGGACACAACAGGTGCAAAATCATAATCTGTAACATATTCATGGGTCATATCACCCAACCTCATAAACAAATACAACTATTTTTACCTTCTCATATCACTATCTGCATAACAGAAAATGTTCTTGTGTATATTGTATCTGGTGACATCAGTATGTATCACATAAGTGAGTAATATAGCAATATGTAATAACTCTTTTCATATACTATACAAGATCTAGATAACACATATATTGTAGTGAGTACCTCTATTACTCATTTGTAAGATTTCATAACGCAAAAAATGCAATTCAAATGTGTACAAATATTTTCTTACACTGGAATGAACACAACATTCACTTATTTAACAACTGAAAAAAAATTATAGTACTACAATATTTTATATGTTATTCTTGTCACACAACTGTCATGGCCAGTTATGGATCATGTTCAGTTAAACCAAACTGAGAAGTGTATAACTGATGTACATCTGTCTATAATATCTGTTTCTTTTGAATAACAGTTTACATAATGAAATACCATGCTTTTTTTTTACAATTCTCAAGCAACATACTCCAACACAGTGTTTGTTACCTGTAGATGTCTCATGACTGCTGTAGTTCAGTCACAAACTGCAAGTTAGAGACTTAACCATGCCACATGTGGTACATCCTACAGTAGACCCACTCTCTTTAGTAGTATACAGTATTTAATTATACAAAAGCCTAGACATTCAAGCTGTACCAGTCTGTGACGCAAGCCCGGGTGCAGCTGAATGTGCCTGCGCAGTGGCGTGGACTGCGCGATATTCAACAGAGCTGCACCATGTCCCAGCATTGTTGAAAGTCTCACCCTGGCCACCATCAGTGCACATAGCACAGAGGCACTGCACCAGAATCAGTGGCCAGAGTGCACCATGGGGATGCAGTAGCGCTAGTTCCATTGTGCTAGGTGCAGCAACCACAATATTTGAAAGTCAACATGCAAATGGGGCCCTAATGCATGCACAGTGCAAATGGGCAATTTTCATGTCATTATGGACCCATTTGCATGCAAATGCACCAATACCCCAAAACTTGTACCTGGTGCCCTGCCAGTCAGCAGCCCTTGGGTAACAAAACACCTGCAGCACATCAATATGCCCCACAGTCCAAGCACAGGCTGAAGTAAAATAACATAAACCTATATCCCTGGTGTTCCAGTGGACCTGTCCATCCAATTCTGTTCAGAATTTATATAAAATGAACCACTATCCATGGTGGTTCTGTGGACATGTCTGCCCAGTCGCAGGTGAAAAAAAAAAAGAAACCTATTATACCTAGTGTGCAGTGGACACCCCTCCCCACCTACCCATTAATCCCTACCGTCCAACTCCCCCCCATTAGCGGTGGGCAGGAGCAACCCACCCACTCCACCACCGCCAACTAACACCATTGGTAGGTCTGTGCATCCATTGTCCCACAGCGTGATCCAATGGGTGTGCAGCCCATATGATACTCCACATTACAGATATGTTCATAGATCAATTCACATATGTGCAATGTGTAGAACAATATGTGCTGCATGACCATTGCCTCACACTGTGTAATAATGGACATACAACTCTACTGACAGTGTCAGTCAGCAGGTGGCAGAGCAGCAGGTGGGTGGTGTACTGCCGACTGTTGCTGACCGGGGGGGTGAAGCATGACAGTGGAGATCAGTGGGCAGTTAAGGAGAGGGTTCCACTGGAATAACATAGATAGCAGCTTTCTGTTATTTGTACTTCAGTCCACAATTGAGCACACATGTCAACTGGACTACCAGGGAAAATAGGTTAATTTTATATTAATTCTGCCTGCGATCACTCAGACACCTCCACTAGAGCACCAGGGATAGTGGTTAATTTTGTATTAACTTAGCCTATGATCAGGCGGGCAGCCATCCACTGGACCACAAGGATATATAACAACTATTTATTATAGGTAGCCCACAATGAGGCAGGCAGCATTGCACTGGACCACCAGGCATGTAGGAAAAATATTTTACTATACTTACCCATGGTTTAGCAGGTAGTGTTCCACTCTACCATCAAGAATGTAGGATATATACATTTTTTCTTAGCCCATGATTGGACATGGGTTTGTAGCCACCACCACAGAGGTTCAGACAGAGCTTGGGTAGCCACCAAGAGATGGCAGCTGTCATGTTGCACCCTGCAATATGGCAGCTTATCTGTACATGACTAGCTGTTTATCCTTTTTTTTGGGAATCAAGTTTGTGTGGCGCAAGCAGACATTGTGGATGCATGGTTGAGCTCATCCCAGACTGAATGTCAGGCTGTGCAGAATATGCATGAGAACACTCCCCCTATCTATGTCAGCATATATTGCTGATACACTCCAGCATATTGGGATTTGTGACACGCACAATTCCTGTTTAAATATCACACCAGGGTACATCAGTGGCTTGCACATCTTGCAAGACTGTTGCAGCATGCACAAGCCTTTTGAATATCTGAGCCAAAGTGTAAAATCATTTTTTTAACAATAAATTAACTTTATACATCCATTTGGTTTCAAACTTACTTCTTGTTTCTGTGACATACATCCATTAGGTTTCCAGCAGTCTTTAAGCAATTAGCATATGCATTTGCCAAAGAGTTCCTGATGTGGCTGACTGGTGACTGCCATTTTTCACAACAACTACACAGTATCATCTGCAACACTAAAAGCGTTACATGTACACAATCAAAACTCCGAATTCTACAGATCACATTGCTGTACATTGTATTCATACAAATAATACATAGATGCTTCAAGTAATACTAACTTACTAAATAGTATTTCCTAAAAAGAATTGAGTTAAGCAGCGCAGGTCACACCTTACATGATACCCTCATACCACCCCAATTACATAGTACAATTATTTCTATCAGTATCTTACCATCTGACTTGACAACAATGACACTGTCAGTGTCAGAGAGACCACCATCCACAGCTTCAGACTGTGCTGGTACTACCTCACTTGCAGGTAGGGGAGCCCTACGTTGGCCTGTGAAAAAAGATAAAAAATCGACCCACTAAGTCTTGCATGTAAATTGCATCACATTATAACAACGGTTTATGTAACCATTAAACATGCTTCATGCAGCTAACATTGCTTCTCATCAGGTACACCACAAGTATTGCAGGTACATATAAAATAACAAGTGCTGTTAATATCAATAATAATGCTTGAAGAGCAGGATGCAACAACAGTTAAATCACCTTAAGTGGTTGTTTGGGTAACATGGACAACCTTGGGACTACAACTCGAGAGATTAACTATTCCTTAGTAACTACAAACGGTGACTTTACCATATTTTACATGAGATACCCAGACATCATCTTTCTTACTACATGATAAAAAAACACTATTTGCATTGCATGTGTCAGAATACTGCAACTCACGTACATTCTCTTTTGGTATACCAGTATTTAAAAGTTTAAAACTCCATTTAACAACTTGTGAAACACTAAACTTTTCATCACTAAGTTGCATGACTGCATATTATGGTGGCTAATACACACTAGCCATACAGAGCAAAATTTAATTAAAGAAAAGATCATAAACTCACTAAATACACAACAGTTAATAGTTATATAGAACCTTACATGAAGTAAAATTCTGTTTGGATAAAATGGATACTGTATAGTAACTGCAACACTATCATTAGCTGATTATTAAAAATCATCATAAAATACATGTAATACAATGAATTATTAAAATTAAGAAACCTAATTGTTAAAAACACATCACATAACAATGCTAAATCCTCCAGTATACCCACTATTAAAGTTTCATATCGGTATTAACACAACAACACAATTTCAGCATTGTATCTTAGCAAAATGCCATGACAGGGAATGCGTATACAGGTGTATTTACTACTTGTGCTCTTGTTCAGTCACTCAGCTGAACCTCACAGCTGAACCACACCACACATGTCAAATAAGCAATATACTATTAACTGTCATAGCATATTTCATAATTTTTATCTAAATCAATATCAAGACACATGCACTGTACAAAGTTCTGTTGAGTAACTTATGATGAGTGAGGTGCACCCCCCCACAGCTGGCTTCCCTGCAGCCTCCCACAGCTAATACGTGAGGTAGTACCAGCACCTATCGTTGTCCGGTATCTCTTCCCGCTGCTTCAGAACATAGAAACGCTGGCGCAACAGCTTCCACTTCCTCTTGAGCTATATGACGGTATTATTTTTTACTTTTAAGATAACATGCAAGAAGCTGTTTATGTGCTCAATATCAAATCCAGCTTACTGTTAGTGCTCAGCATTAATATACTGGCACTCCCCCTGGTTTGGACTGCCTCAAGCAGCAAGCACACTTCTCGCAAGGTCCACTGCCTCATGTTGTGTTTTCCCTTCTGCAACAGAAACATAAAGAAAAATTTCCATTACTGTCATGTCTCATAGTCTATGTATTTTTATGTATTGTATGACATTTTATGCTTAGAACATGACAAGAACACATTTCATAACCCTACCAAACTCCTTCAGACAGAAATAACTTTTTACATCCATTGTTTTGTGGAACATTATAACTATTATGCACACTTAAGACATACTGGTATTGACCCTGTAATAACATGAGTATCTCCAACCATGACCCATACTTCTGCTACACAATGTTGAAGCTCCCCACAAAAAATTATTTACAAATGAGAACAACAGTATAGCTGAAGTATTGCACACCACAATATGCAATCAACAGCTTTGTGTTGAGAGACAAAGTAAACTGTACCATGTATTGTCATCACCCGTGACTCAGCAAGTATGATTTTGCTATGAAAATATATCCATAGTGATACATTGCACACTACCCCCTCACCCAATTGTGTTCTTTCTGTTTAAAAATAACCATTGTGCTGTACTGCAGCTACCACTCCACATTTATTTAACAACAAACTAGAGCTAACAATGCCACAAAGGATTACTTTTAAAAAGTTACCCATTATAACATGATAGGCAGCAATACACTGTACTACCACCATTTGTTTTTCAAAAAAACAAAGTATACTTTTGAAATAGATAACCAGCAAGCTACTGGGGGTGGCATCAGTAGAGAACAGATCCTGACTCAGGCAATACAAGCACCAACTTACTAATAAAGAGGATACCTGCATACTAATAATGCCTTGATAATATGAAAATAGCTGTGTTTATGCCTTGCATGTATTATGGCTCCATTTGCAGGTATAGTACTAAATAGTGTAATATATAAGCCTACCACCACTGCACTTCACTGTTGTAACACTCCTACTCCTCTCTTCCCACTTGCACTTGTGCAGTGCCAAAGTAATATGTACAGTGTGCCTTACAGACTGAAATATTTAACAATGCTAACCACAACACAACATTGTAAAATGTTGTACTAACAACAACCTGCTGCATTGCTATTGCACTTTCCCCAGAGTTGTTACACAGCATGGCACAATCTGAATATTCCCAACCCATGTGTTACATATGTGTGAGTGATGTATGCAGCTGATCTATTTTTTGACCAATTTTTTTTGGTTATGAAAAGAACCTTTGTTAACACTTTGATATTTGATCAAACAGTCTGACATTCTTAGAAGACTTTGAGGATTGCATCTCGAAGGTTTCCCAGGAAATGGCAATTGCCAGAATGCGAGAAATGTACACCGTCTGGTAGGTATAGCCAATCATAACAATACTTAATTTCCGGGTGACGTATGGTGTAGATTCCATACATGCATAGAAATGCAGATATTTGTATGTTGACTTTTCTTCTAGCTCTGTCAATCAGGTACATATGGTGTTCTGCTTGCCAGACCCTACAGCTCTGTAATATCTGAAAATATGATTACACAGGCAGGCAACATACTCATAATAGAAGCAAGGTCCAATTTTGCTTCTGTTACTAAATCTATCCAGCATTTGGTGCCCAAATAATTGCCTCCAAGATGTATCAGCAATATGTCAGGATGAGGCTGAGTACTCAAAAGTCTCTGCATGGTTGGCATGAGGTGCTCCCACCTCATTCCACACCAACCAAACCATTTTACAGAGCAATCTGGGAGCTGAAGGTTTCTCCCAAAATCACTATTGTGAGCATACTCAGACGCTCATCTCATGATACTGTTTCCAACTATCCACAAAGTCCTTTTGCTATTTTCTGCCATTCTCAGTTTTTAAACTCAGAAGTGGACAGAGAGCTACCAAAAAAGTCAGTGTTCACCCTGCAGTGGCTAGGCAGTAGTGAAAGTAAAACTGATATTTTCCCTCTTAACTTCAAGCCAGTTTCACTGGGCTGATTCATAACACACAAATAAAAAAAAAATCATTGGCTAGTACTCTGGCTTCAATAACCAATGTAGGCTATGCACTGACTATTACTAGTCTACTGCTACAGCTAAAATGTGCAAACATTGAGAGGTGGGAAAAATGCATCCTTTTCATAGGCAGTTCTAAACAATTGCAACTGCAGAAACATGTCTGATTGGTTCCTGCTTCTGTTATGGGTCCATTTGCAGCTTCTTATCTCCCTCTATTTGCAGCTGTATCTGTACAAGTTAGTACTAAACTACTATCTGACTTTAAACAGTTTTACCTAAAGAATACAGCATCTTAGATTATAACAAGTAACATAATCAAATACAGCACTAAAAACATTTTGATTAATAGTATTTACATGTTGCTAACACTTTTTATCATTCTAGAAAATGTTTTATAAAATATACAGTACTGACAGTTTTCAAAATGCTGTCTCTCAGTATGAACTAAGATGGCTCCTGTTGACTTCTTCTTCAGTGCTGTCCATCTCTGATTAGTTGTCTCACATGGCCTAACAAATCTGGCATAACATTGGTAGAATGAGCTTTCACTCAAATACAATCAGATCTGATTTGATAATGAATATACTTTCCACTCCCAAGTTAAAAATTTGTGACACTTTTGAACACGCAACACTAATTTGTGACACTGTCGAATGCACAAAAGTACTTTTGTGACACTGTCGAATGCACAACATTATTTTTTGTGACACTTTTGAACATTCGACATTACTTCTTGAAATACTGTAAAATGCACGACAGTACCATTTGCGACGCTGTCTAATGCTTGACACTACTTTTTGTGACACTTTCGTGCACACGACACTACTTTTCCCAAATTGTCTGTTTTTACCAGAATTTGATGATTAATGGCAAAAACAACCAATATTTCAATGCCGAACACTGTCACACTGCATTGGCAGTGTCACAACTGGAGATGCATAGTGTTGTGACTTTGTAAATACACCCACAAAAAGGTGATTTTGTTCAGTGAGTACGGTACCGTGCAACAGACTTGCAGGAATGCATTGTTTGGCAGTTGTTAATCACCCTCACAAAGCAGTCATTTTATGCAGCATTGTCACCAGATTTTCAACACAGTCATTTTAGGACCTTTGCTCAACAACAGTGTAACTGTCATTTTAGTTATCTGCTCTGAACACTGTTTTTGCAGACAGACTGTGCCATCCTGCGCTGGAATTGCTAAAAGACATTTAGGGCAGAATAAGAAAAATCATACCTGTACATTTCACAACAAACTGTGGCAAAATGTCAGCATTGAGAACCTAGCATTAAAATACTGTGAATATGCTAACTTATGAGTGTGCATTGCACAGTTCCTGCGCACACTCATAAAACAGTGATTTTATGGACTATTCACACCAACATTTTAACATAGAACTTTTAGGATCTCTGTTCATTAAAAATGACAGCTGTACAATTCACAAGAAGATATGGTGAAATGCAATGTTGCCAACCTGCCATGGAAATAGTGCAAATACACTAACTTACAAGTGTGTATTCATTCATTCATTCTTTATTTTTATAAGGTGCTTTTCTTGTAACCAAGGTGCCTGTACAATACATAAAACAATAAATAAACAAGATTAAAACTATCATAAATCATTAAAAGCTCTACTAAAAAGATATGTCTTCAAAGCTTCTTTAAAGCTTTGGACAGTCGGGCAATTTCGCACCTGATGAGGTAGACAATTCCACAGGGTCAGAGCCATAAAACTAAATGATCTTGCCCCTGAAGTTTTTAAATGGACCCTGGGAATCTCTAGCAATCCCACATCAGTGGATCAGAGAGAGTGGGGAGGACAGTAGGGACAAAGGAGCTCTTTCAGGTAAGTAGGTCCCTGATCATGTAGGGCTTTATAGGTCAGCAAACTGACCTTGAAGGTGATTCACCAGAAAACTGGCAGCCAGTGCAGTCTGCAGAGCACAGGCATTATATGGCTAGACCTAGAAGATCCAGTCAACAGCCTGGCTGCCGCATTCTGCACTAGCTGCAGATGGTGAAGTTCAACCCCCAGTAGCCCCAGGTAAAGGGCATTGCAATAGTCAAGGTGGGAGGTAACAAATGCGTAGACCAATGTTGGAAGATCCTCTGGAGGAACCAGGTGCTTCAACTGGGCGATATTCCTCAGATGGTAAAGGAAGTTTTGACCACCACTGACACCTGAGATTTAAAAGTCAGACAGTCATAAAATACTATGCCCAGATTCCTCACCTGGTCTGAGGTCATCAGCTGGATGCCCCCAAGCCATAAGCCTGAGGGTGATCCAGCTAACAAACTTGCCTCACAGTGACCCTTGTCCACAACCAACACCTCAGTTTTTTCAGGGTTCAACCACAGCCAACTCCCATTCATCCAGTCTTGGATCTCAGCAAGGCAGTAGTTAAATACTGAAAAGGCAGCATTCTGGCCGGGCACAAAAGATATATACAGCTGGGTATCATCTGCATAGCAATGAAAACCCAAACCGTATTGTCTAACAATCACTCCTAATGGCAGCATATACACTGCACTGTGAAGTTCATATGCACACTCATATAAACAGTCATGTATCAGACTATTATTACCAAATTTTAAACATACTTATTTCCATACTTCTGCTCATGAACAGTGTCACTGTTATTATCACAATGTGCTCTGAACTGTGGTTTCACACACTGCCTGCGGCAGTGAACACTGTAAGTGCATAAAAACATTTCAGCAAGGATGTGAAAAATGATAGCTGTATAATTGAAAAAAGTTGTAGTAAAATGCCAGTGTTAACAATGTCACATGAAAATATTGATAATGCAGTAACTTACGCTAAGTGTGCAAGGTTGACTTATTAATGTGTTACTAATTAACAGAAAGATCGTTAATAAAGTTATTGTGTAACCAGCAGTGTGACAGCATTAGCAACATAAATTATTCTTAATAATACTAATTGTTCATTACTGAACAGTGAAATCATATGAAATAAAATCTATATGCTATAGTGATAATAATGTACAAGACAATGTAACAGCAATAAAATAAAATTGTTACAATGTCAATAACTAATGCAATTCAAAGATTGAAAATATATATTTTTTAAATAGATGTAATACTTAAATCATATGTCTCAATGCACAATGTTAGAAGGCATGAACACAGGCATATAGTAGTTTTGTCTTTTTCTCTGTCTTTTATACAGGTACCTGATACTTCTGTAAGATTGATGACTGCCACTGTGAACTATCATATTAAAAGATGCCACCTAAATACAGATGTAGATGTATAGGGAAATGAGACAGATATCATAGTACTTCACTGTTGCTTAAGGGTGATAAAGAAAACACTTATGTGAGATCAGAATATGAAAGAAAACAGACTCCTACTGCAACAGTGAACTCTACAACAACTCACTGCACATCCAAAGCACATACTTCTTCAAGAGTAAGAAAAAAATGCTTACCTCTGCAACAGTTGTGTAGATCTCTCAGACAAAACACAACTATTGCAACAGCAACCATCAACAAACCTCCTAAACAACGCCGTAAACTCAAACCTAGTGATTTTCATCTGAGAAAGCAAAAGTATTTTCGATCACTAGCAATTTAGCTAAGATCGACAGACTTATTGCTGCTGTGATGAGACATGAGCACAAAAAGACAAAGAGCCATCTGTCTTTTATGAAATTGCATCTCAAAGTACGCACTTTTGTTAACAGAGCAGTGTCTGTACTGCAACGTTTGTGGTGTAAGATGTCTCATGTGTTTGAACTATTCAGAAAAGTTGTGTATGACATCAAAAAAGGCTACAACAGTATCCTTCTTTGACTGTCCACAATTTCTGTGATGTATCCGCAGGTCACTGGATGCACACACAGCACTCAGAGGCATATTTCTGGGAAGAATCTTATTATTCCCAGAAAAAGGAAGTTAAGTTCACCATTGATGAGTCCAGTAAACTGGTCAATGTCCTCAGTATCTGTGATGACACCGCAATGGACACAGATGATGACTGTGATGCAACCACTGTGTCCCATAAATGACACTGTCTGTCATGGGCATGTGATGACACCTGCAACCATAGGCAATCGTCATTTGAAAAAGTTGAACAGTCTGTCAACCTATTTGTGATTACAGATTGCAAAAAAAGATATAAACTGTTTAACGAGGTTGACCATTGTGAAATCCGTCTACATACTAGACTTATGGGTCACTCACTAACATGCCTCGATAGTGGTGTTTGTGACAGTATCTTTCATAACATGCAGATGCTTGGAGTGCCTCAAACAGGCATGCAAAATGTTGTATACAGAGTATTTGAAGTACAACAAGTTGTTAGTCAGTACACTTGTTTAAATGACTTATTGCAGTCAGGTGACATGCAGGGTGCCATCACATTTCTCAGGCAACTGCAACATGTAACTTCTGTACCAGACACAACAATTTCTCAGTCAACCACTTCTGCTGAAACATCTGTTTCAGTCTTAGAAACTGACATACTGAGACAGTGCAGCAAAGAAATAGCAAAATTTGAATTGTCAAAGTCTCAGAAGTTTGACTCTATATGTGTGTCATGTGACCATTTGTGCTACAGAAAACAAACAGTCACAGTGAACCTGGAAACCTTGTCACCATACAATGACATGTGGTTATGTCTCTCAGCATTTTTGCTGCTGAAATCTGACTTTCAGTTAGAAAACACCATTCTGCTGTGCAAGCACTGTTTCTCCAAACTGAAGTCTAACATTTTGCCACCAAGGTCACTGCTGAATAATATGGAGGTACATGTTACACTAAGTGAGATTTCAACATTGAATATGTTTGAACGCATTCTAATTCAGACAATGAAACCATTCCAACCCATTCTACGTATGAACACAAAGACACAGAACATTCTAGAGAAAGAATTTGTTAGATCTCTAAAGGGTTCTGTGATGTATCTACCACTTCCTTTACGGGAAAATGTGGAAGCAATCTCTACGGAAAATAGTTCGGTGATTCTTGTAAATGGTGTTCCAACAAAGTCCAAGGTCATCTGGCAAGATGTTGTCTATGTACAGAAGGTAAAGCTTGCTCTTACTTATTTAAAGAGTAACAATCCCTTTTATACAGACCTTGACATAGATCAGATGACTAGTCTCTCTGTCCAACATGATCTCTTAGAAAAAACTAAACCAATGATTGAGAAGGTCAGTGGACAGACAAGTGACAATGTGTATGAACAGTACACAATTCACCCACTACATGGCAGAGATCCAGTAGGAGACAACATTGATCTCTATCAAATGAAACAGGTGAAAGGTGAGCCTGTCAACATTTGGGAGACAACACTAGAAGCACACTGTTTCCCAGACCTATTCCCAAAAGGGTCAGGTGGATGCCTAGATGAAAGAGAAGTGCTTGTACAGGGTGCTGAGTACTGCACTAGCTGTGTACTCAGTAAAGATGGCAAATTCAGATGTAACATACGGTACCTGTTTCATCTCCTCTGGGAGAGTGAACTTAGCATTCTGTCTGCATCTATTGCACATACTATTCATCTCACAAGTCCACTAGATGGAATAACAGCTGCTCAGTTTGAAGAGAAATTAAAGCAGAAAGATGAAAATGTGCAAATGTATCTGTCTTTCTTCCATTCTTTTAAAGTCTTCGAGGTACCAAAGAATATTGGTATCGTAGACACTCCGAAGTGATGACAGTGCTGCAAGAGTATGGTACAGCCACATGGTTTGTCACACTTAGTTGTGCTGAATATGCCTGGGATGAGCTCATTGAGCTGTTGAAGTGGGCAAATTCTGATGTCAATGGCATCTCATCAATGACTGTCAGAGAAATGTGTTCACTTGATCCTGTGTCTGTCGCAAGACATTTTCACAAGCGATTCCATAACATTCTGATTTTCATATTGTCAAATGACAATCCACCTCTTGGTATTGTGGAGCATTACTTTTGGAGGATGGAGTATCAAGCACGAGGTGTCCCTCACATCCATATGCTGTTGTGGATCAAGGATGCACCATGCATAGGTGAACATGAAGCAACACAAGTGCTATCATTTATCAAGAAATATATCACTTGTCACATTCCAGACAAGTATGACAGTCCTACACTATGGAAGTTGGTTCAACAGTTCCAGAAACATATTTGTGCAAAATATTGCCGGCGGGTAGTAAAGAACAAATCTAACTGGTACACATGATGTCGCTTCAGATTTCCTAGACGAGTTTGTCAGGATGGTTCCATGAATTACCTTTTCTCAGCAATGCAACACCACTTGAAGGCAAAATCAACCAAGAGGGTATACAAGTTACCCAGAGATGAGAAAGACGTATACATCAATGGCTACAACCCAACTCTTCTCCTAATGTGGCAAGCAAACATAGATGTTCAGTTTGTGGCTGATAACTCATTGGCCCTAGTGCGGTAAGTCACTTCGTACATAACCAAACATGAGCAGACTAGCTTGCAAGATCTTTGGGAAGATATTGCCAGTTCAAGCAGAAGCCTGACATCTCAGCTCTGGTCATTGGGCTTGAAGACTCTTTCACATGGAGAATGTGGAGCTTATGAAGCCAGTGACCGTTTAATGGGTACATATCTGTACGGGAAGTCTGACCCTGTCCGGTATCTCAGTGTAAACTACAAAGAGAAACACAAATGTGTAGTGATTCCCCATGCCGAAATTGAGGAGCTCACTGCCAATAGACCTTCTTCAAAACATATCTTGAAGAATAACTTGATAGACACATACTACCTCCGTAGACACAACGATATGGATGATATGTGTCTCTTTCAGGTGGCTAAGTGGTATGACTACAAGGCAGATATATCACCTGACTCAACACACCAGATTTACAAGGTGAATGGAGTGGATGGCTGTCTCGTAAAAGACACAAGCCATGGCTTGTAGACCTCTGTAGATTGCATCTAGGCACATCAGAGAGCAGAGAACACTACTACTTTGTTCTCCTATTCCTATTTACACCGTGGAGGAGTGAGTCTGAATTAAAAGGTGACTGTGATACATTCGAGGAAGAATTCAATCACAGTTACAAGACTTTCAAAACTGAATACTCAGAGACATACATACAGAGACTAGAGGCTGAGAAAGAACAGCTTGAGAAGGCAGAGAAGCAGCTCCAGGAAAACACTCCTGGCTCCATGCATGAAAAGGGGTTATCAATGGATCTTAAAGTTTGTAATGCAGTACATATGCAGGATTTTAAGTATAATGCAGTCATTGACATGGGCTTTTTAAGTAGCCTATGTGGAGAGATACATAAGATAACATTAATGGAATCAGATGATTCCATATTAAACAAATGCATTAGTCAAAATGCGTGAACATTTGTGTACTAATTTGTGACATGGCTACCCATGTGTGTGAAATAGTCTCTCAGTGTCATTTAACTAGACTTTTCTGGCAATGAAAATATTTTTGTAATTAATTCCATGTCTTAATCTCATTTATCACACTTCCTTATTGTGCTACCTTGATTCCCACCCACCTCCAGGGGGCCCTAAAGATGTGGTCTTGCATGTAACCATTAATGTTCCCTTATGTTACCTCTGAACTTTTGGAATAATCTGCACTTTGATGCAATTAGTGTATTTTTGTCACCAGGTTACTTGCTATGTTTGTTTAGGGTACTACAGTGCTTTGCCCTGTCTCTTCAAGTATACAGTATGATCACAAGCTGTCCCCTTTGCTCACCTGATCCTTTCCTGTCCCCCACCACCAGATGTTCACGCATGACAGCAGGGGTCCAGGGGAGCCACTTGTGAAAACATTTGGGCACTTATATCAGTGTGAGATTGGGGCAGGCCATGGGGGGATTTAAAAGACAATTCCTTGCAATTTCTAGCCCTTTCCTATGATTGACTGTCTTGTCCTGAAGAGCTCTTGTCCTCCTGAGTGACCCTTGTCACATCATTATCCTCACTGCAGCAGGTAAATATCGATCATGCCTGTTGCCAAGAATTCTTTTTTTTTTAATTAGTTTTGATAATGTAAGCGAGCTGTTGTTGGGTGGGGTTCATTAATAGTGCAGATGGACCCACACCCTGGATTTTCCTTTTTGCCTTCTTGATTTGGTGTAAGGGTGACATTTGAATTAAAATGTGCATTTGGGACCTTAAACTTCATGTCCCTGTTCACCAAGAGGTCTTCTTGAAGAAGTTGATAAGGAGGTTGTATAGATCAACTTTCTAAGGTACTATGCTTTATTTTAAATGTTCTTTTTATTTCAGTACTGTATTTTACATGGTGCTGTTACAGGCAATTGTGGGGAGGGATGGAGATTGAGTGGAGTGTCTGGGATTAGCACATGGCACTATTTGGTTATTGGGGAGGGTTTGGTACCTGTATTTAATCCTTGGCTCTTTTTTTTGGGATACTGATATTTATTTTGTTTTTTGGTTCAAATGCTGTATTTTAAATGTGCTTTTCATATGTGGGGATGGTATTTTACATACTGTTGTTACAATGATTGTTTTTCTTGGGGGTTGTTAAATAGATTGATTGTGATGTCTGATATTTATTGTGGTTTTTGGTATTTAAAAAATACATATTTTCTGAATTTACCTGGGCACTGCTAGTACAACACACCAACACTCCTGAATGTGTGCTTCTTCCTACCAAAGAGTTGTATGAGCACTGCACCTCAGTACATCCCCCAAATATGAAACACTGCCCTTTAGAATGTGAAACACTTCATCAAGTCTATTACTCAAAAGCTCAGACCACTGTTGAAATGTGTGCCTCTGTGTTAACAAAGTTTGCAGTTAAATAAATAATACAATTTTCATATGAACTACTATGTATTTTTGCATTATAATGTTGTTGAATGTTGGACAACCCCTCTCAATGTGTAACAAGGGGCTTTTGTGAATAAAATGAGGAACTGTTCCTCATGATGTGGTACAACTGAGAAGTGTGGCTTAATCAGATGTGCATGTTAGTTTGGTGTGCCCAAATTAGGCAACCACACATTTTATTCTGTTTAGCTTATTTGAGTCTCCTTTGGGTTCCTACCTGTTGGCATCTGTCTTTCAGGCTCCTGCCCAGTTCCACACCCCAACATCAGGCAGCTAACCTCTTCTTCCCCAACAGTTTACCCTCCATGGCAGGGCAGTGAGGTGCCCCCCCTTGCTCAAACTCATCTTGACTAGGATTCAGATTCTGTGGAGTGCCATTCAGAGTTGGGGCCTGTGGCATGTGGCTGTCATCACCCTGCTTGACCTTGGACCTAAGTTTTCCTTGTCCTGTGTTTCCCCCTGGGTAGATCATGCAATGTTGGCAATGGCCATGCAGTGCAAGCTTCCACCCATGGCACGCTGGCTGGTTGCCAGTGTGGTAGTAGGTAAAGCACAGATGCCCCAGCCCTCCATGCCACTGGGCTGGTGGCAACCACAAATTCAGGTGAAGTGGTAGGTTTGACTGGCACAATCTTGACATTGTTTGTGATGGGCTATTGCATTGCATAATGTGTTTGTTACTAGCTTCTTTATTAGTGCGGGCACCACTTCTGTTTTGTCATTGTGCATCACAGGGCACCCAAAAATTTTTGTTAATCTGGGTACCAAACCATGCGGTCACCCATTATTTATTTTAATGTTTTTCTGGGGGGGTTGGTGCCCTATTTGGTCTATGTGTATCAGGTCTGATTACAGTTGTTGACCGAGTCCCTGTGGTATGTTTTTTGGTGTGCCTCTGTTTTTGGTCAGCAGATGTCTGGAAGCATGCTTCCATTTTGTTTGCAGATGGCTAGATGCATGCCTCCATTTTGCTTGCAGGTGGGTGTATGCTTCCTTTCATTTTGTTTGTAGATGGTAGGATGCGTGCCTTCATTTTGTTTTCAAGTTTGTGTATGATTGCCTTCATTTTGATTTGCAGATGGGTGGATGCATGCCCCA
Organism: Neoceratodus forsteri; assembly: GCA_016271365.2. Taxonomy (NCBI): domain Eukaryota; kingdom Metazoa; phylum Chordata; order Ceratodontiformes; family Ceratodontidae; genus Neoceratodus; species Neoceratodus forsteri. The sequence continues at coordinate 985,925,147 of CM057449.1, forward strand.
ATTGTGTTTGCTTATTTGTGTATGATTGCCTCCATATTGATTTGCAGATGAGTGGAGATGCATGCCATCATTTTGTTTGCAGATTTGTGTATGATTGCTTCCATTTTGATTTGCAGATGGGTGGATGTATGCCTCCATTTTGTTTGCAGATTTGTGTATGATTGCCTCTATTTTGATTTGCAGATTGGTGGATGCATGCTATTTTATTTATAGACAGATGGCTGCATACCTTCATTTTGTCTGCAGCTGTGTGCATGCATGGCTTCCTTTTGTTACCAGATGGGTGTATGCTTGCTTCCAATTTGTTTTTTTTCTTTTTGGCAGATGGGATGATGCATGGCTTGTATTACATGTATTACATTTTTCTCCATTTTTGTCTTCACTTAAGAAGTGATTTAGTAATTTGAATAGCTTTGTTAGTAAATTTGTGATTGTTTGAAAATTGGATTAGGATTTTGGTATTTGAAAACAAAAACATGAAGAAAATGAATTTATTTCATTTTTTTTAGCTTGGACACCACCATCATGGTAACCTTACCTGCTATTTTGGTTTAAATTTCAAAATCACCAAACAACCCCAACTATGTGCTTTTTGTATTCAAACAGGTAGCTTGTACTGGGCTGGTGATCTTGGTTAAACCCATTTTGTATGTGACTTTGTCCACAACCCCCAACCCCTAAGAAACAAACAGTTATGCATATTACACATGTATTTGCTACACCATTACACAATTACCTGTTCACGCACAATTGAGTTGTATGCCTAAGTAGGCAACAACTAATGTTGGTGGGGTGGCTGGTTTGTGTGCTGTTATTCAGATGGTGCTTGGGTGATGCTGCTGCATTAGCTAACTTGTCTGACGCTGCTGGCAGTATTCTATTTTGTGCACATTTAAAGTGTTTATTATTGTGCCTTTGTGGAATTTTCTGGTTGCATCACAGGGCAACCACAGAATAATGTTAATCATAGCACAAAACCATATGGTCACTGTTTTTGGAGGGGTGGAGCTTAATGTTAAAAAACACTCTCCCATGCTGCTTGTTGTGGTGCCCTAATTAGGGTACATTATTCTCTGGGCCATATTGGTCAGCCATATCATACATGTGTGGTGGGTTTACACAACTTTGCCAAGCCAAAAAAAAAATACTGTTTTCAGCGGATGTTGTCTGTGTTCAGTTTACATAGACAGTCCATTATACAGGTGATATGGACTGATGATGCCCTGATTATAATGTATACTTTAATGATTAACTTCTTTGAAAGATTCCATCAGGTATTTAGCTGCATACCTCCATACTGTCTGCAGATGGGTGGTGATGTGCCTCCATGTTCTCCAGAGATGGATGGTGGTGGAGTGCCTCCATGTTGCCTACAGATGAGTGGTGGCATGCCTCCATGTTGTGTGCAGACAGCTAGTGGTGTGCCTGCCGAGCTTTAATGTCCCCTGTTACACATGCAGCCCTGCTTTTATGTCCCCAGTTACATGTGCAATCCTGCTTTTATGTCCCATGTTACATGTGCAGTCCTGCTTTTATGTCCCCCATTAGTGCAACTTTGTGGGGTCTTCTTCTCAGACCCCGAAAGTGAAGTTATCCCACACCACACTACATTTTTATAAAGTGAGTCAAAGCATCAAGAAATGCTTATAATAATCGTTATATTATAGAGTTTAAAAAATGACACTAATGTCACACTTTGGTAGCCCTTTTTCATGCATAGACCCTCCTGCTAGTTCACAAGACAACCTTGATCCAGAAGGACAAGCTGTTCTAGGTGAACCTCTGCCCCATAAGTGTTAATGTCAGAAATTGAGACAGCCATGGAACATGGAACACACTCCACTGTCAACCCAGCTGACTTGAGAGAAAGACAAAATCAGCAGCAGCAGCAGCATACAGTTCACTCTCAAGTAGTTGGCGCTGTCCGACATGGCCTACAACATGAAACAAAAAATTGTGACTGTCATGACTATAAGCCACTACTGATCTTTGTTAGTGGTTCAGCTGGCACAGGAAAGAGTTTCCTTATTGAAGCCTTCGCTGCTGAAATACGGAGCCTGACAGGGTCATCAATGTCTGTAGCTGTTACTGCTCCCACAGGACTAGCCACATACAACATTGGTGGAGTTACATTACACCATCTCTTTATGTTGCCAGTGGAACATGGCAGAACTGGAGAGTATCGTAAACTGTCATTTGAGGTTGCATCTCAGCTCCGTTCCATGTTTACAAAGATGAAGTTACTCATCATTGATGAAATCAGTATGGTCTCCAATGTCATGCTTGCCTGTATTCATCTACATCTACAGGAGATCTTAGGTACTGATGATGGAGTACCATTTGGTGGCAAAAGTATTGTTGTTTTGGGAGACCTTTTACAGCTTGCACCAGTTAATGCAGAGCATGTATTTACAACTCTAACTGCCAAGCAAGCTAAGAATATTCTTGGCTGCATTGCAGGCTATAACATTTGGGAGTTATTTACCTAAGTTGAGTTGTATGAGAACATGCGCCAAAGTGGTGATCTGGCTTACAAGTCACTTCTAGATGAAGCTCGTACAGGTTCTCTATCACCAGAGCATGTTTATATCTTAAACAATTGGAGAATTACAGTAGATACAGCATCCATAGAAACCGCATGTAATGTTTTCAGCGATGTATGCTCTACAGGGACACACATAGTGTGTCTTATGCCACGACTAAAGAAATGCACTGAGTTCAACAATGTAATGCTGCAGAGAGAAAACCAAGAAATTGTAACTCTGCATGCTGTTGATACAGTTGATGGTGTCATTCTTAGTTGCAACCTAGTAGCAAAGATGACTGAATGACTCAGTGAACTCAAGTTAGATGTTTCACGCACAGCTGACCTAGAAGCTGTTCCCATACTTTGCAAGAATGCACAGATTATGCTGCGATGTAATCTACATGTTGAACGAGGCATGGTAAATGGTGCCAAGGGAAACATCACTGATTTTGTCTACAATGCCCAGAAGACATGTATCGAGACACTTGTAGTTCACTTTGACAACATGGAACAGCCTGTACACATAGAGGGGACCTGTGTAAAATTCCAGGTATTTAAGGATATCTACATAAACAGGAAACAATTTCCATGATGTGTTGCATATTCTGTATCCATTCACAACTCTCAGGGCTTGAGTTTGGATTCAGCAAAGGTGGACATAGGCACTGACATTTTCAAGGATGGCATGAACTGCGTGGCACTTTCACCTGTCCACATTCTTTCTGGGTTGCACAGTATAACTCTAGCACCTCAGAAAATATGAGCTGACAAGTGGTGTATTGTTGAGTACAACAGGTTACGTACTCTACATCAGCCACAGATGTCTTTAATACCACTGCCTACATATCTGGCTGTCTCACATCATACAGTCAAATCTACAGGTGTCAACAAACAGCCACAAGCTTCCAGAAGTGATTCAACTCAAAAGAGTTCAACAAAGGTCACAACTTCAAGCAAACATTCACAGCCAGCAATTCATCAGAAATCAGTTGGTGTAGCTGCTGTACCAGTCTTTGACAACAGCACTAGAGTGAACTGCTATGCTAACTCAGCTATGCAAGTTTTTCCACACATGCCACACTTTGTGCAGGCAATATCTGCTTCATAAGACAATACCCTATCAAACACTTTGAAGCAGATTGTCAACATGACTTCTGACCAGTCTAACAATGTACAGTCACTAACACCACTATGAAAGGTGTTAGGTACATATGACAGATGTAGTACATTTGATGCTGACATACAGCAAGACACTAGTGAGTGTGTGATAGCTGTCATAAACAACTTGGATGAAGATGGCACTCCAATGAGCCACTACTTCACAGTGTCATATGTAACCAAATATGTATGTGTTTCATGTGGCCATTCACAGCATGAAACCACAGAACACATGCTGTGGATTACTCTTTTTGTCCTCAAGCCAAAAGTGTCACATTTTGACAGCTATTCACCAATGCTCAATGTGGTCACTTCTGTTAAAGGTGTGGAGACAGATGCACTCAGTCCATACGTCTCAGGAGTTCATCTCAATATCTGTTGCTTATGTTGCACAAGTTTGACTCCAACAGGCTCAGAGTTGACACTCCTATCACAGCTTACACAGCTGGTAGAATAGTCTTTAACCAGTCAGTGTTTGACACTCACAGAATACTCTATCACCATGGTCAATCTGTGCATTCTGGCCATTACACCTGTTTACTAAGGTACAGAAGTGGATGGGTAGAGTGTGACAACTCTACAAGCAGTTTTAAACAGAGACTGCCATGGCACTTAAAAAATGCATATCTTCTAATATTAAAGAATTATGATGACCTTCATATTTCAGAAGAATAGGACAGAACATGTTGCATTTTTTAAATGACTACTTTGTGACAGAATCAGTCGTTGGTCAGTACAATTGTTTCCAGTCTACGAATCTCAATAAACCATAGCATTTCAACAAAATGCTATACTGGCAGACACATTTCATGAACTATGACATCTAAGATCTTGTGTGGATCAGTGACAACATGGAAATTGTTATAGTGGCTTCAATCGGTGCCAACAGTGTTCACAGTCACTAGAGAAACCATGCTTACATGTCTATCAAAGATTGTACATCTCAAAACAGAGGCCTTCCTGCCTCTCCTCTTCTGTACATATCTTTTTTTGTTACTGTATCATACCCATACATAACAAGAAGTTTCTAACTGTTACTCTCTGCAGAGAAACAAAAGTTCTCAGTTACCATGGTAAATAACTGAGCAACACGTCTCATTTACCAAACGGTACAGTCTGTCACAAGTTGTCTATCACCACTTGTTTTTCTCTATTAGCTGTTGACATGTAGACAACAACATCATTCATTCACCATGCAACAGTGTTGAACTATGCCTTATTTATTTGTTATACTTATACTGTACATATGTAAAAATAACAATCTTTATTCATAATGCAACAAGTTGAATGAAGCAAGTGTAAATACTGAACAACTGCATCTTATTATTAACTGACTTTGCCATGCCTTTGTAATTACTTGTAAATAACATTTACATTCTTATTCCACCTTGCCATTGTTGCTAACTACTTTTATTGTTCTAGTAAAAGTATTAGTATAAGAGTAAAGTACTAATGAATGTTTAACACATAATACAGTACTATACTGATTAAGTTCAATGAACCATATCTTTGATAAAAACAGCATACCACGCACATTTTTTACTAGTTCAGAGGTAACATAGAAACCAATGTAACAATTGAAAACAATGTTTTTTGTTTCTGCAATAATATGACATTTGTTTGTACTTGTCATACAAGTAATTCTAACCTATGTTAACAATACTGACAATTGTAAATCAGACACTGTTACTGATCACAAAACACTTTGTACCTGTTCCTGACAATATTTATGATCTCCTCTATTGAGGGGTTGGGTGGGAATTTTCCATATGTGCCCAGTCTGTGACATATCATTAAATATTTAACTGAACATACCAGTAATCTAATGTCACTAAAATCAGATTTTTTTTTATATTCTATTACTTGAACACTTAACATATGGTTTTTCACCCACCCCAGGAACATCCACATTATCAGTCACACAATAACAACTAAACATTTCTGTTTCATGTGTGTAATCACTGTTTAGAAGCTCCTGACATTCCTTTATTAATATAGGACACAACTAATGTAATTCCTAAGTTAACTACCATGTACTGCACTTACATCTACTGTCAGCCTACAGTCAGAGTGTAGTACCTGGTCTACAGAGCTGTGTGAAATTCTACCTAAGGTCATGCAGTTGTGACTGTACAGTCAGGATCAGTAACTGGTATGCGTGTGGAAATTGCCTGTGTGAAGCCATAGAAATCCTAATTGTGCTAAGTTGTGTGTATCAATAATTACAGAGCTGTACCATTGATGTTGCTTGCCTCATTCTTGCTGTGCATCGGTACTCATGATGCAGTACAAACTTTGGGGGAAGGGGTATTACCTGTCTCAGCCAACACAAACACTAACTGTGCTAACTTGAGAGTCCCTGAAATCACTGATGTCTACCATTGATGTCCATACCCTCAGCTCTGCTGTGGGTCTCTGCTGAGGATCCAGTACCTGGTGTTGCAGTTTGAAGAACATTACCTGGCTGAGGCCATTCAAGTGACAACAATGTTAACTACACTTTACCTGTAATCAGGGAGGTGTACAACTGATGTGTATCACCCTTCTTTGCCCGTGGCTCTTCACTTAACATGCAGCAACTCTGTGATTATTCCTGTTGCCATGGCTCTCCCCCCTACTTCCATATGTGTCTGTCTCTCTGTGTGCCAGTGTTGCTCAGGGGGAGTAGGGGCCATGTGATGTCTTCACACATACTAACATAGTGGCACCAAACAGAAATGCCAATGCACATGGTAGCACAAATCAAAACACAAAGATAAACAATTCTGAAAAATACTGAATGTGATACAGCAGCAGGAGTCTGGGGCCCTTCCAACCCCATGCTCCCACCACACAAAACACAAACATATACATTACTGTAACATACAAAATGTACTAGTGATAGGAGGGCCCCACGCTCCTGCCACACAAAACACAAGCATAAACAGCAGTAACAACACTGAATATCATACAACAGTGGGACTGCAGGGCCCTTCAGCCCCCATGGTTCCACCACACAAAAGTGAAACAGAAACACTACTGAAATACACTAAATGTGATATAGCAGTGGGAGCGTGGGCCCTACGGGTTCCGATTGGGAGAATAACGGTGTACAACACAATAACAAATGATGTTTGACTTTGATATTATATTGAGGGATTTCTGTAATAGGCCTGTGAGTGTTGTAGTGGGACACCAGGGACATAAGTAGCACAATTACTATAGTAATACACACATTCAGCATACAGTGTGGGATGACAGTGAGGCAATAGCTTGAGGGCACTCAGAACTGTCAGCTGTCATGCTGCAAGTTTTGATGTGACAACCAAACTGTGAGTGACAGTTATGGAACATTTAAAACAGTAATAGCACTCATAAAAGTACAACCCATACATCTGGGTGTATAGTGACACAGTAAGAATACCACCAGAATAGGTGTCTCGACCTCTTGCATCTACTCATTTGGACAGTTGGTGCCCTGGTATCTCAGCTTGTTGTCTGCCCTTGGCTACTCTGGCTGCTCCTTCCCAGTTACAGATATTCTGACAGCATTTAACTTTTATTCTGGAACCATTGTCCCATTTCTGTGCCACATCCTTGTGAACACTTCTAAGCCACAGATGGTTAAGTTTAGTTGTCCACACACAATGAGGATGTACTTTACTATATGAGACTGTACTGTTTATTATGCTATAGCATTTAGATACTGACTATTGCTGTATAGTAAATTATACACAAGAACAGCACAGGAAATGTAATGTTTCTACAACTTTTTTATGTTGTCAACAAATGACATAATATGGTGAGAAAATATAATAACTGAACAGGCAAGACAACAATCTATATTTGTATCAGAGTTCTAAATAGAATCAGTAGTGCCAAATTAATGTATAACTATTACTGAATTAGCTATTAAATATTGCATGTTGAAAGACAGAAAGGACATCAGTGTTTTGAGGCTGATGTATTGATTTATGTTTTTGACTCTTTGTAGGGTGCCGCATGCAAAGCGGTGTACTAGCCACTGCCGCTGTTACCGCAGAGCTCGAGCGCATGGTTGTCAGTCTGAAAAAGATGATGTTGTGCTCCTTGAAGGACAGCAAAATGCTGTCCTTCATGGAGCGGAACAACGGACTGTCAGTCAGCCTTTGCTTGAGCCTGTGGTGACAGCGGCTGATGCCACCGTGGCCAGTATGAGCACTTCACCTCTACCACCACCACCTGTTCCTGCCAGCTTCCCTGGGACTCCTGCCAGCTTCCCTGGGATGAAGTGACCACCTTCCACCACAGTCCTGTATCTCCTCTGGAGTGCAAAAGCTTCCACTTCCGTTGTGCTTCCACTCGGATCCAGTTTGTAGCTTGGACTGTCTCAAGCACACACACCTCTTGCAAGTAGTGGCTGCAAAAAGTTTGGTCAAATATGTAAATGACTATATTTTGTTTATTTTTTTTTACCCAAGAAACTTTAATAATAAATATATATTTTTGTATGTGGACTATTCTGAAATTTAAAAATCAATATTTTTCTAGTTTCTCCTTTTTGTAAATTCTTAAAGTTTTATATTTTTGTATGTAATTTTGTAAAAAATCATTTACTTTTTACCACTTCATAAGAAAAATATTGTTTATATTTTTATAAAAAAATAAATATTTTATAAATACTAATTCTTGGTTGTGGTATTATTCTGTTCTGGGATGTTTATCAGCAACATTTGTGACAAAGGGTTGCACAATGTTATTTCATCATTTCCTGAAACATTACAGCAGATTCATGTGGGATTAAAATCAACATACATATGTAGGCTAATAACGCAATAAGCCATGATGAAGGATTATGTAAATGGTCAGTCAATGACCTTCTGGGGTGTACTGTGGCACAAGGTGTAGCCAAGTGAAATATGCCACTAGATGTTGTTTAACTGACTGTTAACATAGTCCATGAGGAGTACCTTATTGTTCTTATAATTAAGAATGTTTCTAAACAGAGTAACAGCTTATTCATCACGTGGCAAAGGTCTACATGCATGGTAATACAAAATTTACATAAGATTGCTAGAATGTTTGCATCCAATCAAAAGCTACATTCTTCAGACCCTTTCTATAATACATATTGAAAAAGGTGTCGCACTCTTCAAGATGAGTTTAATAATTGTAGCCATAAGGGATTTCCAGGAATTATGTCAATGGAAAGTTTATCAGCATGTGAGTGCATCTGTTATGCTGTACATCTTGAGCTGTGGTCCAACAGCAGCATGTTATTAACAGACCAGTAATACAACTGATCGTCATCCTTTATTGCTTATATGTTATATAACAAACCATTCTGCTTACCTACTTTGATGAAGAAGATTGTTTCAGAAAGCATTAAAGGTTTTCTGAGATAACACATTTAAATTATTCTAATGTCACAGATGTTGCAGTGGTATGAGAATATTCTTATACATACATTTGTAAGTGTGAGTCTGTCTGATTTTTCTCTAATACAGAAACAGAAGAGGAAGTTGTAAAATATGAATAATTAAAAAGTATGCTTACAATAGGCCCAGATATTCAAAAGAGTTGCACATGGCGCAACAGTGTTGCAGCATGCACAACCCACTGATGTGCCTATGCGATATTCAATGGGAAAAGTGCACTGCACAAATCCTGATGTGCCAGAGCACATCAGTATATGCTCTGTGAGCACAGGTGAGGAGGCGTGCCCATGCATACTCTGCACAACCCAATATTCAGCCCAGGAGTGTGCAGAGTCATGCATGCACAACCCCTACCTGTGCCTGCACAAAGTTAAGCAAAAAAGGAACAACTGATGGCCACCTACAGGTTGAGCTGTTGCATTGCAGGGTGCAATACAGCAGCTGCCACCTGTGGTTGGCCATCAAGTTCTGCCACACCTGGCAGCATCCCCCATGCCCCACTGCAGGCATCCCTGGAGCAAAATCCGTCCCATATCCCTGGTGGTCCAGTAGACCTCTATGTGCTGATCACAGGCATCAGTACAGTCCCCAAGTCCAATATCCCTGGTGGTCCAGTGGACCGATCACTGCCTGATCGCGGGCATCATTAATAAAATCCACCTCCTGAAGTCCAATATCCTTGGTGGTCCAGTGGACCAATCACTGCCTGATCGCGGGCATCTGTGCCTCATCAAATACCACTAAAACCCTGGTGGTCTAGTGTACCCCCACCCACCCACCCACTGAGTCCCTGCTCCGCTTCCCCATTGGCCAGCGGGAAGCAGCACCCCTTACCTGCCACCGCCGCCCGGCCGACTGACAGCTCAGTAGGGCTGCATACCCATTAGTTCACAGCATGAGCTAATGGGCGTGCAGCCCATACCTACTACTCAGTCCAGATATGCAAATGAATTAATTCACATATCTGCACTGAGTAGTACAGTATGAGCTGCACACCCATTGGCTCATGCTGTTAACCAATTGGCATGCAGCCCACCGAGCCATCCAGCACGACGGGCGACAGGGAGGCAGGCGGGTGGGTGAGGCTCCCCGCGGGTGGGTGGGGTTGGGGAAACTACACCACCAGTCTTAGGGGTGTTGATGAGGCTCAGATGACTGCAATCGAACCAACAGTCCACTGGACCACCGGATATTAGAACCAGAGTTCTATCAATGATGCCCAAAACTGGCTCAGTGCGGTCCAGTGGACCAGCAGGATATTGGACTCTGGGGGTTCTATTAATGATGCCCGGATCAGGCTCACTGCGGTCCACTGGACTTACAAGGATATTGGACATTTCTTTTTTCACATGAATGCCTGCAATCAGGTTGCAGGGGCATCCGTCCCTAACGACCGCTGCCTGGCAGGGCGCTAGGGCAAGTTCTCTGGGATCGGCACACCTGCATGCTAATGGCATGCAAATGGGGCCATAATAAGAGATGCAAATGGAGCTCTGTGTGCCTTGCATACATCATGGCCCCATTTGCATGTCCCCTTGAATATCACAGGTGCTGTGCATGGTGCAATGGCACTTGGGCCAGCACTTGTCCATGCTACCTCTGGCCACTTGCACTGGCACAGTACCACTGTGCCATGCACAGTGGGGTGGCGAGGGGTGTGATATTCAAAGCTGCTGCACCATAGCACAGCTCTGTTGGAATATTGCCCAGGCCACACCGCTGAGCAAGAAAGTTGAGCTGTGCCCAGGCTTGTGCCACAGCCTGGCACAGTTTGAATATCTGGGCCATAGAGTACTACATTCATTATGTGTCAGAAGAGTAGGTACATCGACTGCACAAAGATAATGAGTAAAACACTGCAATATGAAAAATTAATATTGCCATAACAGTGGCAAGTGCAAATAAATACATAAATGTAAAAGCAATATGTTTCAGATGGATGCAGTCTTAGTCTTCATGACAGAAAATAGTACTACATGAGTTGCTGTATTCTTCATCTTGGTACATTTCAGTATGTATGTGCAGTACTGTTAACAACAAATCATATACTATTGTTACTGATGATTCTCAAAAGACAGGATATTCATGGCAAAAAATCAGTTTAATGCATCAGTTAGGGTTGTTCTACAGTGACAAAGTGAGGAAATTTGGTATTAGGGTTGAAACCCTAACTCCAAATACAGCCCCCCAGCACCACACAAACACAGACACACACATGCAAGTATGGGGAGGACCAAGGCAACACGACCAATGACAGACAACCAGCAGCAGGTGACAGAAATAACAAACAATTGTCTAAATGTACTACAAGACATCCCCACCCACCTGACCAGGTACTGCATGCTCAGTGGAGATCAACAGCAAAACTGAGGCCATGTACACCAAACGCACACATCCCTGATTGCAGCTATACACAGCACGTACCACACTTAGTAGTTGCATGGCCTTACCTAGCGATGCCCCACCCCACCACACCTGGTGGACCACCTGAGCAATAGAGCTGAGCAAAACCAAGGAGTTGTACAGGTATAATATGTATGATTATAACAAGGGTCTGAGAAATGCAGCTTTCTGATTGGCTGTAAACATTCTAACAGCGTTATGGTAACCTTTATTAACATACATGTAGAGGCCTAACCATATGGTGAACAGGGTTTAACGTTGTTTAAAAACAGTTTTATTGTAATAGCAATAAGGCACTCCCAGGTATTGTGTTAATACTCAGCCAATCACTGTTGATTTGTGGCACTCGGCTATGCCTCATTCAACATTACACTCCTAGAGGGTGATTAACAGACCATTTAACATAACCCTTGGTCATGCCTTATTGTTGAATTACCTTCATGTGTAGATACTCCCTCTGCTAGGCACTGCAGGAGTTTGCAACACAGTGCCCCACTCAGTTACCCCATCCAGTGTGTAGTTACTGGAGAATGTCAGCTAATATGAACTCATGAAGATGAACAATGTAACTTGATCATTGCAGCCATTGAAACCTTACTGTGATTATAACTGACAGACTCTGTGATAGAGAATGACCTCTCCCATCCTACTACACTAATCCCATTGTGAGTAAAATCAATACTAAAAGACATTCTATTTATATCTACACTATACCTACTTGATTCCTGTTGTAACACAATTAACATAGTTATTACTTTGATAGCATCAGTGACAAAATTGTGGCAAACCCAAAGACTAGGCATACAGCCTGAGTATAAAACAACTGTTAAAAAAATTAGGCTGTGTCCATAAGTGGTATAGATCACTCATTGAACAATACTAAATGTACCACTATTTCAATAAGTGAGTCATCACAGAGGCAATGACATTGTCTTTACCAGGTAGTACATCCTCAGTAAGTGCCTACAGGAAAATCTATTCTATAGACATCTGCAATACAGCTACATCATTGTTGGCTCAGTAGTGCTAGGATATTTAGAAGTTGCTTGGCCTGACCCACTAATTACACTGCTTCTTACAAAGAATACCTACTGCATCTTTAGTATACAAACACACAGAAGGTGTATATATATATATATATATATATATATATATATATATATATATATTAGAGGCAAAAACTCTGTTTAATGCATTAGTTAGGGTTGTTCCACAGCAACAAAATGAGGGAAATGCAGTTAGGGTTGAAAACCCTAACTCCGATCACCCCAGCACCACACACACACACAGACACACACACACACACACACATTCAAGTATGGGGAGGACCAAGTCAACACAACCAATGACAGACATCCAGCAGCAGGTGACAGAAATAACAAACAATTGTCTAAATGTACTATGAGACATCCCCACCCACCTGACCAGGTACTGCATGCTCAGTGGAGATCAACAGCAAAACTGAGGCCATGTACACCAAACGTACACATCCCTGATTGCAGCTGCACACAATGTACCACACTTAGTAGTTGCATGGCCTTACCTACCGATGCCCACACCACACCACAACTGGTACTGTGCGTTATTCAACATAAATGCTGAAAGTGCATGATGACAGTTGTAGAAAGGTTTTAACGCTAGTGAGTATACATTAATTAAGAGAAGCACATAAATTAACTACAAGACACTAGCATGCTCAAGATAAAAGTAGTGATACATTTAGTAGGTGATTTACATAGTAGTACATTTACTGCAATGGTTTACTCAACATAAGGAGGCTGATGTAAATGTATGGCAAAGCATTGCCTGTTCAACGCTGTGAAATTCATACTGCCAGTATCACATGCATTCTTACTGATGAAGGTGTACTGCTGATGTACATACATAGACCTTCAGTGTGTTTCAATACTAAAGATGCAGTAAGTATTCTTTGTAAGAAAGATTGTAATTGCATTGATCAGGCCAAGCAACTTCTAAATATCATAAGCACTACTGAGCCAACAATGATGTACCTGTATCGGAGATGTATATAGGATAGATTTTCCTGTAGGCACTTTCTGAGTATGTTGTACCGATTAAGACAATCTCATTGCATCTGTGATGACTAACTTATTCAAATAGTAATACATTTACCATTGTTGCAATGAGTGATCTATGCCACTTATGGACACAGTGTAATTTTTTAACAGTTGTTTCATACTCAGGCTGTATGACTACTGTTTGGGTTTGCACTTCTGTCACTGATGCTATCAAAGTGATAACTATGTTAATTGTGGTACAACAGGAATCAAGTAGGTATGGTGTAGATATAAACAGAATGTCTTTTAGTATTGATTTACTCACAATGGGGTAAGTGTACTAGGACAGCAGGGGTTATCCTCTATCACTGACTCTGTCAGTTATAAGCACACTAGGGTTTCGATGACTGTAATGATCAAGTTACACTGTTCATCTTCATGAGTTCATATTCACAGCCATTCTCCAGTAACTAGACAGTGTATGGTGTAACTGGGTGGGACACTGTGTTTCAAAGCTGCTGCAGTGCTTAGCAGAGGAGAGTATCTACTCATAAAGACAATTAAGCAATAAGGCATGACCAACAGTTATGTTAAATGGTCTGTTAATCACCCTGTAGTGGTTTAATGTTGAATGAGGCATAGCCGAGTGCCACATGTCGCTAGACAGTGATAAACTGACCATTAACATAATACCTGGGAGTGGCTTATTGCTATCATAATAAAACTGTTTTTTAAACAACATTAAACCATGTTCATCATATGGTTAGGCTCTACATGTATGTTAATAAAAACTAAACATAAGGCTGTTACAATGTTTACAGTCAATTAGAAAGCTACATTTCTCAAACCCTTGTTATAATCAGAGATATTATTCCTGTACAACTCCTTGGTTTGCTGAACTCTATTGCTCAGGTGGCCCACCACATGGTGTGGTCTGGTGTGGGGCATCGATAGGTAAGGGCCATGCAACTACTAAGTGTGATACGCTGTGTGCAGCTGCAATCAGGGATGTGTACGTTTAGTGTCATGGCCTCAGTTTTGCTGTTGATCTCCACTGAGCATGCAGTACCTGGACAGGTGGGTGGGGATGTCTCATAGTACATTTAGACAATTGTTTGTTATTTCTGTCACCTGCTGCTGGATGTCTGTCATTGGTTGTGTTGACTTGGTCCTTCCCTATACTTGAATGTGTGTGTGTGTGTGTGTGTCTGTGTGTGTGTGTGTGGTGCTGGGGGTGAATGGAGTTAGGTTTTCAACCCTAACAGCAAATTCCTCACTTTGTTGCTGTGGAACAACCCTAACTAATGCATTAAACAGAGTTTTGCCCTCTAATTTCCCTTCTTTTTGAGAATGATAATGAGAAATAGTAGATATGTAATGCAGTGGTGGGGTGATTTGAATTTACGCTTAACATGATAATCTTAATGGCATAGTAACAGGAGCAGCAATGCAAACAGAAATGCTAACAGTGGCACACATGGTAACACAAGTGCAAATGAGAACAGAAAGGTAACACACGTATGGACGTCAACGATAAGTGAACGGGCATGGAACTGCAAGTGGAAAGGGCAATGGTAACAGTAATGTAAGCGCACAGGCTGGTTTTCCCAAAAGCTGAATAGAGAAAGACAGTGAGTACAAAGAATGTATGCATAATAATGGGTATCGAGCAGAAAATGAGGACTTGGAATACTAAATAAGTTATATCTCAGGAACCGTATGATGTAGAAAAAAATTTAAAAGTCATATGATTTATAACTGTCCTGGCTAGTTTTTCATTGCCTCCAAAGTTTTCTGTGAAAGTCCGTATCTCGCACCGTTTTGGAGATCACGAGACCCTGAAAGGCGAATGCCGTGAATGTTATGCTATGGGAAAAAGAAGTTCGAGCGCCATAACTTTGCCTCCTGTAATATTTTTTCACCAAACCACTGAAAGGCACATCTGTGAGCTGTTGGCTGTCTTCTCTCAAATTTCAGGAAAAAGACCAAACCTTATTTTGCAGCAGGGATCCAAAGGATTTCTATAATGCGTTGGGCCGTAATGTTATCCTATGGGAAAACTGTCAACTTTGGAGTGCTGTAACTTTGCCGCCATGTAATATTTTTCAATACAACACTGAAAGGCACATCTGTAAAATGTCTTCTGCGTTCCCTCCAAATTTCAGCCTCAAACTCCCAACGTTCTTTGCAGCGAGTGCCAAAATTACTGTTATTTTGGCATAGTGTCGCAAAGTAGTGTCGTGATTTTCAAAGCTTTTGCAAAATTTGCGACACTTTCATACAAGTGACACTACTTTGTGACACTACTTTTCCAGAAATTTGAAAAACATATTTCTGGGTGTTTTACCCAAAATAAAGACTTGGCTAGCATCCTCAGGGCCCGACTAGGTGAATACAAAAGAATTAGGTTGCTAGAGGGTCTCAATTTTAAATGCCAACCATTTTTCTGATCACCAACTGAAAACAACATGGCGGATTTGCGACACTAACAGGGCCATTTGCACACTAAAAGTGCATTTGCGACACTGTCGAACTTTTTGTTAACTTTTCCCATTGACTTATAATGGGAAACTGTTTTTGAATAACTTTTGAACCGTTTAATATTTTTCATGAAACCTTCAAAAGGCACATCAGGGACCCTGGCTGCATGATCTCTGAAGACTTCGGACTGGTCGCACAAACCGTCACGACCTGTAGGCGCCGACCGAGAATTTCAGAAAAGCGTAAACGCTGGCAGTACAGATCACGCTTAATAACTCCGCAGCTGTATATCCGAGCAGTACAAAACTTGGCAGATCCCAAGGCCTATGGTTCTTGATCATGTATTCCAAATTTCAGGCAAATCTGTTAAATAGTTGCAAAGTTATTAAGGCAAAATTTGGGTTTAACAGAGAAATGGCTCAACTCTAATCATGTAGCACTACCGTGCTACCATAATACAGTATGTATATATATATATATATATATGTGTGTGTGTACATCAGCAGTACACCTTCATCAGTAAAGTATGCATCTGATACTGGTAGTAGGAATTTCACAGCCTTGTGACAGGCAATGCTTTTCCATACCTTTACATCAATCTTTCTATCTTGAGTAAACAGTTGCAGTAAATGTACTACTATGTAAATCACATACTAAATGCAACACTACTTTTATCTTGACCATGGCTGTCTTGTAATTAATGTATGTAGTTCTTTGTAATTAATGTATACTCACTAGTGTTAAAACCTTTGTACAACTGTGATCATGCACCATCATCATTTATATTGACTAACAGCACAGTGCCAGGTCTGGTGGGGTGTGGGCATCGGTACTTCTGCATATGTGTGTGTGGTGCTGGGGGTGAACTGGAGTTAGGGTTTTCAACCCTAACACCAAATATCCTCGCTTTGTCACTGTGGAACAACCCTAACTGATGCATTAAATGGAGTTTTTGCCATGAATATACATATATTTTTGCTATATATATATATATATATATATATATAGAGGCAAAACTCAGTTTAATGCATTGTTAGTTCCACAGTAAGAAGTGAAATGTGTTAGGTTGAAACCCCCTACTACCCTCACTGCACAGGCGATGGATCATCAGCCCTAACCTCACCCCATCGACATGTGAAGCAGCAGAAGTATAGGAGAATGGGTGAGAGTTAGGACCCATGATCCCAATGCGCACCCCAATGCCGGTTGGGGGTGGGCGGGTCCAAGGGTTTTCAACCCCAACAGCGAATTTCCTCACTTTTGTTGCTGTGGAACAACCCTAACTAATGCATTAAACAGAGTTTTGCCTCTAATTTCCCTTCTTTTGAGAATGATAACGAGAAATAGTGAATGTAATGCAGCGGCGGGAGTGCGGGGCCCTTTTGGGCCCCGCGCTCTGGCTGCATAATGCGCTAGGTATACTAACAGGGACAGCAACGCAAACAGAAATGTTAACAGTGGCGTACATGGTAACACATGCTACGAATGAGAACAGAAAGGGTAACGCACATGGTGGCAGATGGGAATGGTCTGCCACGTGATGTGTTGTCACATAGTAACATGGTGCCTGCAAACAGAAATGTCAATGGGCATGGTGATGTAAAGTGAAACAGCAAGATAAACAGTACTTGTAGACAGAAATGGCAAAAATAACAGAAACGCATGCGAAAATGAAAACGCAAAGGATAACGATATGGGCGCAGATGTCAATGGTAAGTGAACGGTAATGGATCTCAAGCGAAAGGACAACAGTAACAGTAATGTAAGTGCACAGGCTGGTTTTCCCAAAACCTGCATTGAGAAAGACAGTGAGTACAAATAATGTATGCAAAATAATGAGTATCGCACAGAAAATGAGATCTTGAATACTAAATACATTATATCTCAGGAACCGATTACGAGAAAAAAATTTAAAAGTCATATTATTTACAACTGTCCTAGCTAATTTGAATCTTAACCCCATTGGGGGCTAAGAAATTTCCTATGAAAAGTCCGTATCTCGCGACTGCTTGAGATACAGGCCCTGAAAGGCACAGCTTAACGCCATAATGTTATCCTATGGGAAAAAAGAAAGTTCGAGCACCATAACTTTGCCTCCCTGTAATGTTTTTCACCAAACTACTGAAAGGCACATCTGTGGGCTGTTGGCTGTCTTCCTCCAAATTTCAGGAAAAAGACCAAACCGCTATTTTGCAGCAGGGTGCCAAAGGATTCCTGTAATGCTTCACATCAGAATGTTATCCTATGGGAAAACTGTCAA
Organism: Neoceratodus forsteri; assembly: GCA_016271365.2. Classification (NCBI taxonomy): domain Eukaryota; kingdom Metazoa; phylum Chordata; order Ceratodontiformes; family Ceratodontidae; genus Neoceratodus; species Neoceratodus forsteri. The sequence continues at coordinate 985,943,390 of CM057449.1, forward strand.
CTTTGGAGTGCCATAACTTTGCCGCTGTGTAATATTTTTTCAATACAACACTGAACAGCACATCTGTGAGATGTCTGTTGCGTTCCTCCAAATTTCAGCCCAAAACTCCTAACGGTTATTTTGCAGTGCAGTGCCAAAGAATTGCTGTCATTTTCCCACAGACTAGAAAATTACTGTCGAATTTAATGAAAGCTATAGTAGGTCATGACACTTTCTGTGAGCACGAAAGTAATTTTTGAAGTACTTTTTCCAGAAATTTGAAAACATATTTCTGGGGTGTTTTACCACAAATAAAGACATGGCAAGCATCCCTCAGGGCCCGACTAGGTGAATACAAAAAATTAGTTTGCTAGAGGGTCCCAAATTTAAATGCCAACCATTTTCTGATCACCAAATGGAAACAAAATGGCCAATTTGTAAGTAACAGGCCCATTTGCAAAAGTAAAATGCATTTGTGAAAGTGTTGAACTTTTTGTTAACTTTTCCCATTGACTTATAATGGGAAACTGTTTTTTGAATAACTTTGAACCGCTTAATATTTTTTCACAAAATCTTTGAAAGGCACATTGGGGACCCTGGTTGCATGTTCCTGAAGATTTTGGGGTAAGTCATGCAAACCGTATGACCTGTAGGCGTGAACAGATTCTCTAGAAAGCGTAAACGCATTCACAGATCACACTTAATAACTCTGCAGCTGTATATTCAACCAGTACAAAACTTGGCAGATCCCAAGGCCTATGGTTCTTGATCATAAATTCCAAATTTCAGGCAAATCCATCAAACGGTTGCAAAGTTATTAAGGTGCAAAGTTTTGGGGTTTATATAGAAATGGCTCCTCAACCCTTAACTATGGTAGCACATCGTGTTACCATAATATACAGTATATATATATATATGGCAAAACTCCATTTAATGCATCAGTTAGGGTTGTTCCACAGTGACAAAAGTGAGGAAATTGATGTTAGGTTGAAAACCCCACCCCGACCACCCCCCCAGCACCACAGACACACACACACACACACACACATATGCATGTACGGAGGAGGACCAAGGCACACGACTCAATGACAGACAACCAGTAGCAGGTGACAGAAATAACAAACAATTGTCTAAATGTACTACGAGACATCCCACCCACCTGACCAGGTACTGCATGCTCAGTGGAGATCAACAGCAAAACTGAGGCCATGTACACCAAAGATACACATCCCGATTGCAGCTGCACACAACATACCACACTTAGTAGTTGCATGTCTTACCTACCGATGCCCCACACCACACCACATGTGGTGGGCACCTGAGCAAGAGCTGAGCAAAACCAAAGAGTTGTTAGGTATAATATCTCTGATAACAAGGGTCTGAGAATTCAGCTTGATTGGCTGTAAACATTCTAACAGCCTTATGTTTAGTTTATATTAACATACTGTACATGTACAGCCTAACCATATGATGAACATGGTTTTATGTTGTTGAAAAACAGTTTGATTATGATAGCAATAAGCCATCACAGGTATTATGTTAATGGTCAGTTTATCACTGTCTAGTGACATGTGGCACTCAGCTACGCCTCATTCAACATTAAACCCTAGAGGGTGATTAACAGACCATTTAACATAACCGTTGATCATGCCTTATTGCTTAATTACCTTCGTGTAAATACTTCCTCTGCTAGGCACTGCAGGACCTTTACACACAGTGTCCTATCCAGTTACACCATCCACTGTCTAGTTACTGGAGGATAGCTGTGAATATGAACTCATGAAGATGAACGGTGTAACTTGATAATTACAGTCATTGAAACTTTAGTGTGATTATAACTCACAGAGTCAGTCATAGAGAATAACCCCTGCCATCCTATTACACTTATCCCAATGTGAGTTTAATCAATACTGAAAGATACTCATTTATATCTACACTATACCTCATTTGATTCCTGCTGTAGCACAATCAATATAGTTATCACTTTGATAGCATCAGTGACATAATTGTGGGAAACCAAACACTACCCATACAGACTGAGTAAAGCAACTGTTAAAAAATAGGCTGTGTCCATAAGGGTATAGATCACTCATTGCAACAATAGTAAATGTATTATTATTTCAATAAGTTAGTCATCACAGATGCAATGACATTGTATTTATCAGGTACAACATACCAGTAAGTGTGTACAGTAAAATCTATCCTATTGACATTCTCCGCACAGGTATGTCATTATTCTCAGCAGTGCTATGATATTAGTAGTTACTGGCCTGATCCATGCAATTACACTGTTTCTCAAAGAATACTTACTGTATTTAAAAACACACTGAAGGTTTATTTATGTACATCAGTAGTACACCTTCCTCAGTAAGAATGCATCTGATACTGCTAGTACGAATTTCACAGCATTGAACAGGCAATGCTTTTCCATATGTTTACATCAGCCTCTATCTTGAGTAAACAGTTGCAGTAAATGTACTACTATGTAAATCACATACTAAATTCAACACTATTATCTTGAGCATGGCTATGTCTTGTAGTTAATGTATGTAACTCTTTAATTAATGTATACTCACTAGTGTTAAAACCTTTGTAGAACTGTGATGATACACCTTCAGCATTTATATTGACTAACGGCAGAGTACCAGTTGTGGTGTTGTGTGGGGCATCGGTAGGTAGGGCCATGCAACTACTAAGTGTGGTACGCTGTGCAGCTGCAATCAGGAATGTACGCTTGGTGTACATGGCTCAGGTTTGCTGTTGATCTTCACTGAGCATGCAGTACCTGGTCAGGTGGGTGGGGATGTCTTGTAGTACATTTAGACAATTGTTTGTTATTTCTGTCACCTGCTGCTGGTTGTCTGTCATTGGTCGTGTTGCCTTGGTCCTCCCTCTGATTTGCATGTGTGTGTGTGTGTCTGTGTGTCTGTGCTGTTGGGGTGAGTGGACTTGAGTTAGGGTTTTCAACCCTAACACCAAATTTCCTCGCTTTTTGTTGCTGTGGAACAACCCTAACTGATGCTTTAAGCAGAGTTTTTTTCCATAAATATCCTGTCTTTTTGAGAATGATTACTAACAATAGTATATGATTTGTTGTTGTAAGAGTATTGCACTATACTATTGAAATGTACCAATATGAGAAATACAGTAACTCGCGTAGTACTATTTTCTGTTATTAACACTAAGTCTACTTCCATCAGAACCATTTTGTTTTTTATATTAATCTGTTTATTTTCACTTCCACTGTTATTGCAGTATTAATTCTTTATGCTGCAAGCATTTTACCATTTTCTTTGTGCAGTCAATGTAACTAGTCTTTGGACACATGATGAATGTAGTACCTTAGCGGCCTGAATATTCAAACTGTGCCAGGCTGTGACACAAGCCTGGGCACACCTGAAGTAGCTTCAACAGGGTGTGTCCTGGTGACATTCAACAGACCTGCACTCATGGCATAGTAGCTTTGAGTATTACAGCCCTGGTCACCCTAACTGTGCATGGTGCAGTTGTACTGCTCCAGCACAAGTGGGCAGACTGTAGCATGCAGATGTGCTGGTGGAAGTGGCATTAGCCATGCACAGCACTTGCTATATTCAAAATGGGACATCCAAATGGTACATAATGTGTGCAAGGCACACAGGGTTATAATTTCATTACATGCCCATTTGCATGTCATTAGCATGCAGAAGCACCATTCTCTGACAGCTTGTGCTGGTGCCCTCCCACAGGCACCAGTCATGAGGAACAACACTGCATGCAGCCCAACAGCAGGGATTCATGAACACCCAGAAAAATATGCAATATGCCACAGTCCAGTGTGCTGCTGTGAGTCTGATCACAGGCGTTCGATCATATGCTAGTCCCTCTGTGGTGCAATATCCCTGGTGGTGTATTAATAGATCCCCAGTGCAGTACATTTTGTGGTACAGTGGCCCAGTCGATGGCTGATCTTGGACATCTGTCGTCATGAAATTCTAAACCCTGATGGTGTAGTAACACCACCTGACACTGAACCCTAACACTGTGGATTTTCTCCTGCATCAGTTGGCAGATGACAGTACTGCACTTTCTTCCACCCTGGTGACCACCAACTGACAGGTCGGTTGAGCTGCATGACCATTTGTTGGCAGCATCAGCCGAGGGCGTGCAGCCCATGCCGTTACCAGGTACAGATATGTAATGGATTCATTTCCATATCTGAATAGAGTGTACTTGTTGTGACTGGACACCCATTAGGTCATGCTGTGAACAAACAGGTATATAACTGTACTTGACTCTGTCATTTGGCGGAACCATCAAGAATTGGCGGCAACAAGATGGTGCACAACACTAGCTGATGAGGGGTGGGAAGTGGAGTCGGTGGGGCTCACTGGGTGACTGGGGTGGGAGTACACTTACACCACCAGGGTCTTAAGAGTATTTTATGTAAGGCACTGATCAGTGCAATCAGGCAGCTATGGCGTACTGGACCACCAGGAAATTTCACTTTTTGAGGTGGGAGCATGCTGATATTCACGATCATGCACATGAGGCATAATAGCACTTCAGTTGTATGCATCGATGGCATTTTGCTCTACTAATGCCTCAGATAGTACATGGGACCATTGTCGGGTATCTCAGGAACTTGGATGGACAACCACAAGTGTAATCCCACATGACTGGTGCTATAATGTTTCAGTAAATTGTGAAATAACAGTTTCTGCAAATCTTTGTCACAAATATTGCAAATAAACATCCCCACAACACAATAACACCACAAACAAAAATAGTATTTATGAAATATTTATGTATTTGTATAAAATATTAAAGATATTTGAAAGCAAATCACACAAAAAATAAGATTTTTATAAAAATACATACAAAAATATTAAATTTTCAATGTACAAAAAATGATTTTTTTAAACTGTACATTTTAGAATACAAAAAATAAATATTTCTTCAAAAAACTTCTTCTTTTCGGTAAATAAAAAGAATTTATTGTCCACAAAAAGTTATAAAAACAGTTTTCAGCCAAAACTTGGCGAGGTGTGTATGCTGTTGTGAGCAGTCCAAGCCAGAAACTAGATCCATGTGGAGGTGCAATGGAGAGTGGAAGCTGTTGCACCCTCCAGAGGAGATACCGGACTGCTGTGGAGGGTGGTCGCTCATCCCAGGGAAGCGGGCAGGAACAGGTGGTGCTGGTGGGGCTAAGCACTAGTACTGGCCATGGTGGCATCAGCCTCTGTCACCACAGGCTCAAGCACTAGGTTGATGGTCTGTTATTTTACGCCCATGAAGGACAGCATTTTCTGCTATCCTTCAAGGAGTGCAACATTGTCTTTTTCAGACCGACAACCATGCACTCAAGCCCGCAGGAAATAGTGTAAGGGCCTGTACATGTTTTTTCTCGCCGCACCTACAAAGAGTCAAAATAAATAAATCAATACAGGAGACTAAAACACTGATGGACTTTCTGTCTTTCAACATTAAATATTTGGTAGCTAATGCAGTAACACTTATACATTAATTTGGCACTAATTATACTATTTAGAAGTCTGATACAAATGTAGATTGTTGTCTTGTCCATTCGTTATAATACTTTATTAATCATATTATTTGTCATTAGTTGACAACATAAAAACTTGTAGGAACTTTTAATTTAGTTTGCTATTCTTGTGTTTTATTCACTAGACAGAAATATTCAGTGTCCAGATGCTTTAGCATAATAAACAGTACAGTCTCATACAGTAAAAGTACATCCTCATTGTGTGTGGGAATCGAAACTTTACCATCTGTGGCTATAATGTTTACTCATGTCTGCAAGAGAATATGAGACTACCTTCACACCAACACTATCATAAGATAATTTTATGTGTACATCATCATGATCACTTTAATGATTGTTTGAAAAGAAACACCTTCGAGTTGTAATTCACCCCTCTACACACATAAATGTTTCAAAATCTTTGTAACTGATATTGCATTGATTCAGCGGAAAACCATGAACAAGCTGTCATTTAGTATTTTATGTTCACATCCTGTGCATCCGTATTGTTACAGAAACTGCTACCAAAATCCAAAATGGCCTATCTCATAACAGACCAGCAATACAATCAGTGAAAGTTTCTTATTTTTTGTATAATGAAACAACTTAGTATTGTAACAGTGTTAACACTTTTTCACCATACAATGTACTTCACAATAGTTTTTGTGACACATTCCTATTACCAGTTTTTCCATTTTCATCAAATTGTCATTTAAATTTGTCTCAGTTTTTTCTAGTACTTGAAACCATCTCACAGATTTAGTATTCAAGACTTCAGTGAGTTAACTCAAGTACTTACTATAATACATTTTAGCACAGCATGTGAATAGATAGTAGGAGCTGTGTTCAGAAGTAGTGTGCAAGAAATGCAAGTTTACACCATGGACAGCACAGTACTGCATGTCACTGCTATATCAGAAAGTTGTATTGATTTTAAATAAATTAGCACTCTATCTAAAAAACAGTGGAATCTGCAACACAATAATCATGTGTATTCTCATGCAATCTCACATAAAAACAATATACACTTCAGGAGTAGTGACACATCAGCTGGATAGTGAATTGGCTCCACCAACAAGCCCACAGCTTAACAATTGGTAGGATAGGTTCATTAACAAGGAGATTAATCAGTACTTTCTACAGGTATCAGTACCTGGGTACCGCCTGCTCACCACCTACAGTACAGTGTGTGACATAAGGGTAGCTATCATGAGTAATATTTCTCTGTTTGCAGATAACTGAAAATTGTGGTCGTTAGTGTTCGTGCAGTAGGGGCAGCTGGGTCAACAGACTGCCCCTGGCCCAACAGGTAAATGTAGAAGGGACACTATTCCAATTAAAATGCAGTGAAGCGCGACACACTGCACATCACACAGAGAAATGCATAGCAAGTGTTCCACCGTGGTGGGAGGATGAAATAGTACAAGAATTTATTGCTCTCAGGGACTTGAAGTTGTTCTTCTATCATAGGAATCATAGGAATGATACTGAGCTAAATGGACTTACGTCCTATATGCTCGCTACTATCACCTAATTTCTAATCTGATTCAAATACCTGTCCCATTTAGATTAAAACTCAGTAATAGACTGACTAGCCACAACCTCCAACGGCAATGTATTCCAATCATGCACCACCCTTGATTAAACCACCATGTACTTCATACTTTATTTCTTTTAGCGGCTGTTAACTGCATTGGATGGGACCTAGTGTTATACATACTACTATTTACTTTTAACCCAGTAATGTCCCAAAGATCATCACTTTGCCAAGCCTTATAAACCAAGCACAAATCACCACGCTTTTCACGCCTCCTCCAAGGAGTACATATTCAACTCCATCAATCTAGAGTTACATAATTTTTCCTACCATATCGCAGATAACTCTTGTAGCTCTTTTCTGGACCCGCTCTAAAAGAATTGAACCTGTTTTTAAAGGGAGACCACACCTGTGCTCCATACTCCATAATGGGCCTCACTAGAGAACACATACAGAGGCATAACAACCATCCTGCTTCTGGATGATACATGCCTCAGTATGCAATTTAAGATTTTATTTCCTTTTTGGCTATATTCTGACAATGTGATAAAAATGTCATATTACTAGATACTGTTATGCCCAAATCTCTTTCCTCATTTGTTATTTTTATTGGTATATTTCCTAATTTGTAGGATAATTTAGGATTTCTATTGCCCAAATGCATTATGAAACATTTATCTAGATTCAATGTCAATTTATATTTTTAGTCCACATATCAATGTTATCTATTGCATCCTGTAAATCTGAAGTGTTTAATCTAATATTCACTTCAGGCTCCAATCCGACAATCATCGGCAAACTTTTGCATCCATACAGATTTTTTTTAATTGAAGTGATGATACATAAAGATTGAAGAGACAGGGACCCAAAACCAATCCCTGAGGCACCCCACTAGTCACTCCCAAACTATCAGACTGTTCCCTCTAATTATCACACACTGATTTCGATCATATAACCAGTTTTGAACCCAATTAGTTATATACTAATTTATACTCAGATTTCTCATCTGTTGTATCAATTCATAATGAGGAAGCCTGTCAAACGCCTTTTGAAAAATCAAGAAACAGCACATCGACAGGGTTACCCTCATCCAATCTATCCATAACGAGGTTATAGAAGGCCAACATATTCGTCTGGCATGACCTACCCCCTACAAAGCCATGCTGAAATTCATCTGTAAGACGGTTTGTCTCTAAATATTCTTGTATTCTATCCTTTAACACCCTTCTAAAATCTTTGATGGTATGGCAGTAAGGCTAATGGGTCTATAATTTGCAGGATCCATCTTATTACCCTTCTTATATATTGGGACAACAATTGCTGATCACCAGCATTCAAGTACCTCACCTGTGTTCAGGGATTGTTGGAATATGTATGTTAATGGGGAGCTATTGTCTCAGCTAGCTCCTTAAGTACTCTTGGATGGAGTCCATCAGGACCTGAGGATTTAGTCGGATCTAATTGGACTAGCCGTTCTTTAATTTCTGAATAAGTTATTAATATACTTTCGTTTGGTCAGGGTCAATTCTTTTAATAGGATGTAAGATTTTATCATTGGAAAAGACAGCTGAAAAATATTTATTTGCAATATCTGCCATTTCTTTGTTATCAGATGTACTATCTCCATTTGTTTTTCTTAGTGGGCCTATAGTGTTGGAATTCCTTTATATTACTAATATAAGCATAGAAAGCCTTTGATTTCCTCTACCCTGTTAGCCAAACTTAATTCATAGTCAATTTTAGCCTTCCTGATTTGTTTTTTAATTTGATTTGTTATTTGTTGTATTGATTTCTGGTTTTATATGATCTATTTGTTTACCATTTTTATAAAGTTTATGCTTTTGTTAATTAGTGATCTAATTTTGTGAGTCCATCACTGTACTTTAATATTTCTCCCAGTATACTTTTGTTTTGTGGGGATATGTTCTAATTCTTGCTGTTTTATTTTTGTGAAAAATATATCCATACTTCTTGCAGAGGTCTGTCACCAAACTCGTTTCTCCATTCCCATTTTGATAAATTTGCATTCATTTTATCAAAATTGCCAAGTCACAAATAATGGTTTTACCCTTTGAATTGATACTGGTTCAGCCAATTTAAATTCTACTATAAAGTGGTCGCTTGTTCCTAAAGCAACAGTGGTCTTGCACTCATTCAAGATGTCTCCCATATTTGTCAAAACTGTATCTAGTATATGTTCACCCCTAGTTGGCTCTGTTACACACTGAACTAAGCCTATTTGATCACAAACAATTTGAAATTCTCTCTCAAAGGGTGTTACCATGAAAGATGTTCCCCAATCTATTCCTGGTAGGTTTAGATCACCTAAAATTAATACCCTGTCTGTTGGATCTAGGGTCAACATGTGATCTATCAAACTCTTATTATGTTGTGAAATGGATGAAGGAGCTCTGTAAATTAATCCTAAAATGATTTTTGGAGTGTGTATTGGTAATAGTTTGATCCATACTTGATCCACCATATCCAAGGAGGGTACCATTAATTCTGACTTTAGACTATCTATTATATACAAAGCCACCCCTCCCTTTCCTATATGCCCTGGACTTCCTATATAGTATATAACCACCGATATCCTGACCCCAATCATCGTTTTCATCCCACCATGTTTCCGCACAGCAGCTATATGTATATTGTTAGTAGCCAGAATATCTCTAAATTCCCCATTTTATTTTTTAAGCTCCTAGCATTTACTAACAATTCCAAAGGTCAGATTCAATAGATTTATTAGTATTATTACTTCTACATGAACTTTTAATAACAAAACCCCATCCCTCTTTCATTTAGTTTAAATTTATCCTTGTAACTTCTTTAAATCTCTTAGCTAGATAACGAGTCCTCGCCTTCTCGAGATATAGTCCATCATACTTAAACAGACTTTGATTATTAAATGCTAATGAATTATCCAAAATTCAGCCCTTCTTCCCTACACAATTCTCTCAGCCATCTATTTAAAGTATTTATTTTAGAAGTTTTAGCTGAATGAAACTAAAACTGGTAGTATGCTGGATATTATTACAGAACCCCTTTTGTTTTATTTTCCTAGAAGTTTTCTGAAAATCCAAAAAATATGCTGTAAATTATGATTTGGAATATCATTTATTCCTACATGCAATAAAACCAAAGGATTAGTAGTATTTTCCATAAGTCCATCCAGAAGTATAAGTATGTCTTGTATCTTAACTCCTGGCAACATACTCACTGTAGTGAGATCATTTCGTCCACTACATAACATGGTGTCCATTCCCCTTATCAGGGAGTCCCCATAACCAGCAAATCACTGTTTAATGACTTTATTTTCTATTTTCCCAGGTTGGTGTCTATAAGTTTTGAACATGGGCATCATGAGTAATAGATTCTACAGAATCCATGGTTTGTAAAGGTGAAAACCTATTTTGTAATATGGTGGGTGCTCTGTTGTGAATTTGACCCCTCTTTTCTTAGTTTTAACTTTAGATACCTTTGCCCATTCTTCTGTTACCTGTTCTAAGTCTAAATTTGATTTTGATTGCACTTCATCATATATGGAGTCACTTTCCTGTTCATTATTACTAATTTTAGATACCATAGAATCTATAAATGTTTCCAAACTAGCAATTTCTTCATTCTCAGATTTAGTTTCCAACAAGCGTGTAATTTCCTCTTTCAACATTTCCACCAATTTACACTTATCACATATAAACATATTTGTTTGTATTCCTTCAGTGAACATTTGACACTCCATACAAATTTTGAAAGGGCCTTCATTGCTTTAAACAGATTTTATAGGTCGAATGTTTACTTACGAGGCTGTGTGTATATCCAGCCCAGCCACCCCAGCGGACACAGCTGACATGTGCAAATGCATGTGTCTCTGCAGCGCATCTCCAGCGTGGCCCGTCTCCGCTCGCCCTTTCGCTACAGCGGGCTTTTGTACTGACTAGTTCCCGGAAGTGATGACGCATCTCCGAGAAAACGATCGCTGCTAAATTGTAAAGTATGACTTTTAAAAGCATACACGAGCCCCACTCATGCGTAGGGTCTTGTGGTGACAGAAACCCCAGGTCAAATCATGCCCAGTCTCTTACAAGAAGCATCTTTTACATAAATGTGTTCCCATACTAAATAATGCTGTTAGCTGCAGAATCCTTTTACTCAGTGTTAATCTCTATGTTAATTTATGTTAAGACGAACACCCTTGACACTTGTAGAAGGCCAACAGATAAGGACAACAGGATGCTGTATGGATCACCAGTGTGATTGCCTCCAGAAGAAGTGAAGATATTACACATGTGCCTAACTCACAGTCTGATAACACATCTAAGTACTGTTTGCAGCTTCAGCTGCCACAGTTAAAGACACACATTTTAACTTCTGTGAACCGTCCACAACAGGGAGATAAAACTATGTGTGTCTTGCGTGGAACACGACTTATATGTAGAGTCAGTAACCTAAATATGTACACATTGGCAGACAAAAGGTACTCAAGAGACACGTCAGACATCTTCAGGTACAGGAAGAGGATAAAGAAGAGATTGGCAGTTAGGATAACTTGAACAAATGAAGAGAGTAAGCTAATGCTGCAAGTAGAGGATGGAAAAGAAGGAGATTTACTTCAGTAGCACAGTGGTGGATCCATGTAATGTGGTGGCCAGTGTGCTGGTGCACGACACATGGTAGTAGTGTTCAAGAGGATGTGGTACAGCAATAAGACAATGGCTCCAGTACTATAGTAATTGTGCTACTTCTGTCCCTGGCGTTCCAGTTAAACAGTCAGTGTCCTATTACAGAAGTACCTCAATATGATATTAAAGTCAAACAAGATTTGTTAGCTTGTTGTACACCATTTATCTCCGCCACTGAACAGCTACATTTACTCTCCCAGTCTTCACTCCTGTCAGTGACTGCACGTACCTTCAGTCTAACTTGAATCCAGGATGCAGAATTAATGGTTCTGTGTAGTATGGCTGTACACATCACACACAATGCAAGAAAATGAACATGAAGCTTGCACCATACTAGTGATAACATATGTGTGATGTAGTCATTTTCATCTATAAACAATCTATAACTATACAGTTTTACAATTTATTATGTGACGTTATGAAAAAGGCTAAACACTCCTACTAAATGATGTAAGTCATTACACAACTGCTCACCTGAGACACAATTATAATAACATACATTCTGAGTTCACGATACTGTGACACTACATCTTGCATGGAAAGATTTTGTGATTCTACTTACATGTTGAGCTGGCGCCAGCCTCCTGCTTCACCTCCACTGGTTCTACATGCTCAGCTTCCCGGGCTCTATGGAACAAAACAAGGGAAAAACATGATCACATATACATCAAATATCAAGCTACAACAATATTTTTAAGAAGTTACATCACTAATACTCCATGATTGTGTAGGGAAAACATGAACACATGTCTCTTTGCAATAACAGTTCTGTCTTTAGATGGATTTATGTTATTAAGCAACTGTAACATGCAGACAGCAACTCTTCTCATCTTCAGAGTAAGTAAGCACCTTACATGAACAGTATAAAGAATGTAAAGATAATTACTAAAATTTCTGACCACACCATGATTGTACAATGTACTGTGCTTGTTACACCATGAGTGTACAATGCTGTAGATGTCCATACTCTTATTCACTGACGTTCACTCCACTGACTGTTACTATGGCAGGGACAACATACCACATTATTTGCCACTGCCACACTGACAATCAGCAGCCCTTATACATCAGAGCACTTGCAGCATATTACTGTGGGCACAGCCCAGGAATGCTAAATTCAAATAATGAAAGCCTGTGTCCATGGTCTTCCAAAGAAATCTGCATCCAATCCTGAACAGACTTCAGATAAAACAAACCTATTTTTTCTGGTGGTTCCTGAAATGTCTGTCCAATTACAGTTTAAAAACCCAAAAACAGAAATGTATCATTCCTAGTATGCAGTGCACAACACCCAATCCCTACCCATTAATTGCAATAATAACAAGAGTCTGAGAATGCAACTTTCTTTTTGCTTCAAACATTCTAACAACCTTATGCGTATCTTTTATTAACATACATGTAGACATAGTCATATGATGAACAGAATTTAACACGGTTTAAAAACTGTTTAATTAAAATAGCAGGAAGGCATTCATAGGTATCATGTTACTGTTCAGTTACTCACCCTCTAACAGCATATGGCACTTGGTTATGCATTATTCAACATTATACCCCTAGAGGGTGATTAACACACATTAAAATAACCCTTGGTAATGTCTTATAGCTTAATAAAAGCAAGGGTGTGAGCATTTCAGGTTACTGCTGAACTGCTAACATTGTCAAAGCCTTATGTTATTCCTTTATTAAGATACATGTAGACATTGCCAGTACTGTCCATGAACATATTTTTATAATAGAAATAAGACATTCCCAGCACATATATAAATGATCACTTAATAACCATCTAGGGCATGTGGCACTCAGCAACACATAATTACACACTACAACTATTGAAGATTGGTAACACACCATGAACATAACAATAGATAATGGATTATTCATTGAACATGAAAGTCCACCACCAAAATTAGTGGAGCACAACAGTTACCCCCACCAGGCCACATGGCATGTTAAGTAATCCTATGGGCGTACATCCATTGTCACATACATGAAAAATGGTATCACACTTATATGTTAGTACACATGAGACATATTTTCATTTATCAATTGACATCTTTCCATTCTGTTTAACAATATGTGCTGCATCACCATACATTAACACTCTGTTATTATGAACATACATCCATCCCACTGGTGTCAGTAAACACACAGCAGACAAGCAGGTGGGTGCAGAACTACTGATTCTCACACATCAGAAATGTGGGCTAAGCATGACAGCAGGTATTACTTCACTGTAAACCACTGTATTACACTTAAAGAACACACTTAGCAGTTTACTGTTATTTGTGTATTGCTTCAGAGTACACCACACATATAAACTTCAGTAACCAGTGCAACAGGTTGATATAATGTTATCTCTGACTGTAGCACTCATACACCTCCAGTGTAGCAACAGAGTCAGTGGCGAATGTAATATTTATGTATCGTATCATCACGCAGGCTGTTGTACAATGGAACAGCAAGGGCATATATTAAGAGAAACATCGCTGCATTAAACAAATGAAGATTCTGTTTCACCAAGGATCTGATACCTAAATCATGCTGCAGACACACAGACTCATTCTTAACTGGTCTCTGTTGGCAGATGACAGACTGGCTGTTTCTTTGTCTTACTCAATCACCTAAAACAATGTTTTTAACACACTTCACAAACACAAACAATACATGCATGGTTCAAGTAATACTTAATCACTAAATAGTATTTAAAAAAAATATGACCTTAACTTCTGCAGCTCCACATTACATTATATCCTCATAGCACCCAATGACATACTACAGTTATTTCTATCAGCATCTTACCATCGGACTCAATGACAACCATACTCTCTGTGTCCAACTGACTACCCTCCACAGCTTCACGCTGTGCCGTACTACCTACGGGAAGCTTGGGAAGACCTCACGTTGTCCTGTCATGAAACAGAAAGCAAAGACATGTAAGTGTTAAATGTTAATTACATCACATGTTTGAAACAGTTGCTGCAACAATAAAACATGCATTGCATAGGTAACATTGCTTCTCATTAGACACACCACAAGCATTGTGGCCACATATTACACTAACAAGTGCAGTTGATATCAAATATAATGTTTGAAGAGCAGTACAGAATAACTCTAAATGAAGATTGGTGGTTTGTACACAACCATGTGTTAAATTTCAATCAAGTCGAGACATCTACAACCCCTATTAAGTACACATATTGACATAATCGTATTTCAGATGAGAAACAGAAACATAATTCTTAATGCTGTATGCAAAAAAAGTGGTTATTCCATGTGGCACAATACTGCAAAACACGTACATTTCCTTGAACTGTACCACTATTGTAAATGTAACATAACAAATGGCATGACTGCATAACATGGTACCAAATAGACAGCAGAGACACAGATAGAAAATTTAGTCAAACAACACAGCTAAAACTCTCTAGATTTATCAAATGCAATAACTATGTTAACCTTAAATAAATGACAATATTATGTATTTTCTATGGGTGCTGTACAATCACTCCACCACTATCATTACCAGATTCTGTTGTTATTGGTCACTCAGCTAAACCTCAGAACTAAACCACAGCAGGCATGTCAAATTAATCTTATTCTATACTGTATTAAAATTCTGAGACCTCATTGGTCAAAAGACATTGAATGACTGTAAAACAAGCATTTGTCAATGCCGAATGTTTGCATGCTGGCATTAGCAGTGGTAGTGTAGAAGTTACAGAGCTGCGTAATAGGAATGGCAGTGAACTATTGAACTGAAGCCAACCCCACCACCACCCTGCAGAGAGTGACAGGCATTGGAGTGTGCCTTTGAGTTGTCAGCCATAACGGCCACATCATATCACCACACCCCACACTGCAGACACTGACAAGTGTCATGGTGTGCCTGTGGTTGTTGGCTCTTATGCACACCCCATTCCATCAGAAAATACAGTGAGATGGGTGTGGTATAGGAGAATGGGGTGAACTTTGGGCCAGAAGAGTCCAAGGCATACCTTGATGCCTCTCACTGGCTGCAGGGTGTGAAATGGTATGAGCATTACAGGCAAGAATCCCAAGTCACACCCCTGATGCCTGTCATTCTCTACAGGGTTGGGCATTATGGTTGGAAACCCTAATACCTCACGCATTCGTTGGTATTTTCACTCCAAATTGTCAACATGCTTTGTTTGTGGCCCCAACTCATGAACAGTGGCAATATCATTGTGTTACCCAAAAGCTGCTTATGCACAGCAACTACGTGCATTTAGCACCACAGCTGCAAAAACATTCTAAACAGGATGTAAAAATTACAGCTGCACTGTTCATGAGGAGCTGTTAAAATGGCAATCTTGCAAATCTGCAGTAAAATATTTAAAAACTGGTGAAGTCATGAGCATGCATAGAAACTGTGCAACGCACACATAATGTAATTACTTGGGGATTTTTCACAGCAGATTGTCAACACAGGCATTTTGGGACCTCCGATCATGAACACTGTCACTGTGATTTAATTTATCTGTCCCGAACAATGATTTCCACAACGATCACGTATCTCTGCACTGAAATGTGAAACACATTTTGGCCATGTTACGAGAAATGACAGCTGTACTGTTCTTAAGGAAGTATGAAAACATTCCAGTGGTGAAAATCTGGACTGAAAATATTACAAAGTAATGAACTTACAAGAGTGTGTGGAAACTGCACAATGTTCACTCATAACACAGTCATTTCATGGAATTTGTTCACCCAATTTTTAACCATTTTAAGACCTCTGCTCGTGAACAATGTAACTGTAATTTTCTTAATGTGTCCCATACATTGATTTCACACACCAACTGCGCCATTGTGCGCTACTTAGCGAAACACATTTTGGGGAAGATGTGACAAATGACAGCTGTACTGCTCATAAGGAGGTGTGGTAAAATGGTAATGCTGAAAATCTGGAGTGAAAACATTAAAAGTTCATGAACTTCGAGCGTGGTAAGAACTGTGCAATGCACACTCAAAAAGCAGAAATTTTTAGGAATTTTGTCACCAAATTTTCAACATAGCCATTTTAAGACGTCTACTCATGAACAGTGTCACTGTGATTTGTTTAATTTGTCCGCAGCATTGATTTTGCACAATGAATGTGCCATTGTGTGCTACATGGGTGGAAACACATTTTGGATGAGATTTTAAAATGACAGCTGGCATACTCATAAGAAGGTGTGATAAAATGGCAATGTTGAAAATCAGGACTGAAAATATTGAGAGTCGGAACTTACAAGCGTGCCTAGGAACTGCGCAACACACTCATAAAACAGTCATTTTTAGGAATGTTTTCACCACATTTTCAAAATAGGTTTCTTGAGAGCCCACCTTATGAACACTGGCAGTGTCGTTTGTTACTCAGTCCCAAAATGTGATTTCACGCGGTGACAGTGAAATCACCCTTCTTGTCTAATGACGCCATGGCAATGACAGCACTCATGAGAAGAGGTCCCAAAAACCCATGTTGAAAATCTGGTGCAAAATTTTCAAAAATGCCTGAGATATGCAGCAAAGTTAAAAAACCTATCTATCCCATTATACAGCTTACCGACATTTCCTCAGTTTCGTGGTTGGCTTTGAAGAGGGCAGACGTGTTCCCATCCACCAAAGATCATTGTGCCAAGGTCCAGAGGTAGTATGGGGTGAGGGGTGTGGTAGGCAGGGTGCGCCAGTGGTGTGTCTGCGGGTTGTGGGGAGGGGCAGGGAGAAGCAGTGAGGTAAAGTTTTTTATTTGTAGTGTTTTTGTTTTCTTTTAATGATGACACAGGATGTTTTCCACGCTGGGAAGGCTCACAGCATAACGCAAGGACATCTGTTTTGGGGGGGTGTGGAGCTGACGGGTGATTAGGACCCCGTTGGCTATAGCATCTGTTGCCATGCTGAGGTGGGCTCCCAGCATGGCACCCTGTACTCTTTGGGGGAGGTAGGACAGTGGAGCCGATGGGGGATTGGGCACCCCATCAGATATACGATAGTTGCCACGCTGGGTGGGCACCCAAGCGTGGCATGTGGAGAGGTTTTGGGGGCCAGCACACCATTTCACAGTGTGCGTCAGAGAGGCAACATGCAGTATGAATCCGTGCATATGTGTGTGTGTGTGTGTGTGTGTGTGTGAGGGGGCGTGCATGAGTAGGTGATACCTTATCGCTGCTCACTGAAGTGTAGCTCCTTTCAACTGTACATCACTGCATTTTGGAGCTGTCATAGACAGCTCCAGCAGTCATTGGAAAACTGCGCCACACCTGCAAACACACTGCCTGAATTGGAACAGGGCTGCCACACCTCTGAAAAGTCAGATGATGGCACTATGTTTGTTGCACATGCGCAAGCAAACATTTAATATATACACAGTATTACACTGTTCCAAGTTTGATATCACTACATTACACTAAATAAACACTTTCATTTTGTTTTCTAACAACATACCATGATAGGAACTGGGTATATGGATGGATGTACTATTTGTGGTACGGGTATGTCACTTGTCTCTGCCTTGTGACTCAACAACACCAGACTAATAGATACAGCAATTCATCTACACCTTGTCATGGTACATCCTTAGATAAAGTATTAAGTATGATACTGTGTGCTATAATTGTAATCAAAATCTTAATAAATTCACATGTATTGTTAAAACTTCTGCTGAGTTACTTACGGTGAGTAAGGTGTTCCTCATTATTTGCCAGCAGCTTCCCACAGCTCATACGCGGTGGTACCAGCACATGTCGTTGTCCGGTATCCCCACACGCAGTTTCAATACATAAAATTGCTGGTGCAACAACTTCCACTTCCATTTCAACTGCACAATAGATTTATTTTTACTTTTAGCACAACGTGCAGGAAGCTATTGATGCACCTCCACATCTAATCCAGCTTCTGGTTCAGGTCTCCGCATTAGAATGTGGGCACTCCTCGGCTTGAACTGCCTCAAGCAGTTCACACACCTCTCGCAAGGTCCACTGCCTCATTTTTTATTCGTGATTCATTTCTGAAATAGAAGCATAAAGAAACATTACCATTACTGTGATCTACCACTCTTAATGATTGTTTTAACATACTAACCTACTATTTGCCAGCAGATTAGGCCTTATGGTCTATTGAGTCTGCTCGAACCTAGATCCTTAGTTGGGTGCCGAGACCCTCCATCCCTTGTGCTCCAGAAACCCCTATCATCCATCCCCACCCCGGGACAGGCCATATCTGATACATCCACTTTCTGTGTCTGTCCCACCTCTCTTAAAGCCCTCCACTGTGGATCTCTGAACCAGCTCACCAGGCAGTGCATTCCAAGGGTCCACCACCCTCTCAGTGAAAACCTCCTCCTCTTTTCCCCTCACCTTCCACCTTCCAACTTCAAACCATGCCCTCTGGTGATGCCTCCCTGCTTTAGTCTAAAGATCCCTCCATGTTTACCCTATTTATTCCCTTGAGGTACTTGAAGACCTCAATCATGTCCCCTGTCTCTCCTCTCCTCCAATGAAAACAGGCAGAGCTCCTCAAGTCTGTCCTCATAAGTCAAATCCCCAGCCCTCATATCATCTTTGTTGCCCTCCTCTGTACCCTCTCCAGGAGCTGTATGTCCCTCTTCAAGTGTGGTCTCAGTACTGTACACAGTACTCAAGGTGTGGTCTAACCAGTCCATTGTACAGCGGCAGAATCACTTCCTTGCTCCTAGAGGTGATCCCCTCACGATGCATCCCAACATCCTGTTTGCCTTGCTAGCTGCCTCCTGCACTGCTCAGAGTTATTCATACATGTATCTACCATGACCCCTAGGTCTTTTCCCTATTGAGGCTTCCAGCACCTCCCTCCCAGGGTGTACCTGTGTTTAGGGTTTCCTGACCAAGATGCAACACCTTGCACTTGGTGATATTGAAATTTAATTTCCATGTGTGAGCCCAGCTTTCCAGGGTGTCCAGGTCCCTTGCAGGGCCAACCTCCCTCTTCTCCCTCAACTACTGCTCCCATCTTGGAGTCATCTGCGAAGAGACTCATTTCACACCCTATGCCATCCCTGATGTCCGATATGTATGCATTAAACAGGATTGGACCCAGGACTGAGCCCTGTGGTACCCCACTACCAACCTCTCTAGGGTTTGAGAGCTCCCACAGACCACTACTCTCTGAGTGCATCCAGCTATCCAGTTTTCAATCCATCTGACCATCAAAGGGCCTACTTTTTTATTAATTACATTTAGTACTTATGAAATGAAGGACTGCAATGGGCTTTGCATGGCAGAAAGACAGCTGTTTTGTGGGACGTTGACCCAACAAGGCATTGGACACCCCTCAGTGACAGCATCTGCTGCCACGCTGGGGTGGGCTCCAGCGTGGCACCCTGTACCTCTGGGTGGGGGATAGTGGACCCAACAGGGACTGGCCACCCCATTGGCTATGCATGTGTACCATGCTGGGGTCACCCAGTGTGGCATGTAGAACTCTGTTTTGGGGGTTGTAGCATAGCCGGTGAGGGATTAGGCACCCTGTCAGCTATACAGTGTGTGGGGAGCCAGCACACAGTATGCATGCATGTATGTTGTGCAGAGGGAGCGTGCATGAACAGGTGATATCTTACCACTGCTCATCGAACCAAAGCTCCCCTTTCAGCTGTATGCCACTGTGTTTTGAGCTGCTGTCATACACAGCTCAAAAGGCATTGCAGAACTGTGGACACGCCTGAAAACACACTGACTGAATTTAAAGTGGGCTGCCACACCTCCGAAACTCACATGATAGCACTATTTTCTTGTACATGCGCAAGCAAACATAAAAATCACTTAGCTTATGTGTTCCATACAACATGGCTCTATTTGCACAAATAGCACTAAATAAAGCTAAACATAAACCTGCCATCACTGCATTTCACTGTTGTAACACCTCTACCACTGTGTGCCATGTACAATACTGTAATGCCACAGTTAATGTTACATTAACCTTACAGTCTGAAACAATATAAAATGTAAACATATAACAACATCATGAAATTGTTTACCAAGAACAACATGATGCATTGCTATTACTGTCTCCCCAGTGCTGTTACACAGCATGGCACAATCTGAATGTTCACAACTCATGTGTTGTATGTGTGTGACTAATGCATGCAGCTGATTTATTTTTGACCACATTTATAGGGTTCTGAGAAGTACCTTTATGTACACTGTATTATTTGATCAAACATTCTGACAGTCTTAGAGGACTTTGAGGATTGCATCTCAAAGGTCTCCCAGGAAATGGCAATTGCCAGCATATGAGAGATATGCACCGTCTGGTAGGAATAGCCAATCATTACAATACTTAATTTCTGGGTGACGTATAGTATACATTCCATGCATGCGAGAAAAGCAGATATTTGTATGTTGACTTTTTTCTGAGCTCTGTCAATCAGATACATATGATGTTCTGTTTGCCAGACCCTACGCTCTGTAATATCCAAAAAATGATTATACAGGCAGGCAACATACTCATAATAGATGCAAGGTCCAATTTTGCCTCTGTTACTAAATCTACCCAGCGTTTCATGCCCAAATTATTGCCTCCAAGATGTATTAGCAGTATGTCAGGATGAGGCTGAGTTCTCAAAGTTCTGTGCATGGTTGGCATGAGATGTTTCTACCTCATGCCACCCCTACCAAACCATTTTACATAGCAATCTGGGAGCGGCAGGTCCTCCCAAATTCATTATGAACAGCATACTCAGATGCTCGTCTTATGATCCTGCTTCCAACTATCCACAAAGTCCTTTTGCAATTTACTGCCATTCTAAGTTTTACACTCAGAAGTGGACAGAGAGCTACCAAAAAGTCAGTGTTCACCTTGCAGTGCCTAGGCAGTAGTAAAAGTAAAACTGATATTTTCCTCCTTATTTCAAGCCAGCTTCACTGGGCTGATTCATAACACACAAATGAAAAAAAAAAAACATTGGCTACTGCTCTGGCTTCATTAACCAATGTAGGCCATGCATTGACTATTACTAGACTTCTGTTCCAGCTAAAATGTGCAAACATTGAGAGGTGGGAAAATGCATCCTTTTCATAGGCAGTTTTAAACAATTACAACAGCAAAACATGTCTTATTGGTTCCCTTCTGTTAGGGGTCCACGTGCACCTTCCTATCTCCCTCTATTTGCAGCTGTATCTGTACAAGTTTGTACTAAAATACTATCTGACTTTAAACAGTTTTGTCTAAATAATACAGCATCTTAGATGATGATAAGTAACATTATGAAATTCAGCAGTGAAAAACGTTATGATTAATAGTATTAACATGTTGCTAACACTTTTATCATACTAGAAAATGATTTATAAAATATACTGTACTTACAGTTCTGCAAGTGCTGTCTCTCAGTTATAACTAAGATGGCTGCTGTTGACTTCTTCTTCAGTGTTGTCCGTCTCTGATTGGTTGTCTCAGATGGGCTGACAAATCTTGCATTACATTAGTAGAACCAGCTGTCAGTCAGACACAATCAGATCTGATTTGATAATGAATGCATTTGCCACTCCCAAGTATAAAATTTGCGACACTTTTGAATGCGAAAGTAATTTGTGACAGTGTCGAGCGCATGACAGATACTTTTTGCGATGCTTTCGAATGCATGAAAGTAACTTTTGTGACACTTTTGATTTTACTACAACATTACTTTTAATCATACTGACAAATGCACAAAAGTAACATTTAGTGACACTGCTCTAATGCACGACAGTACTATTTGCAACACTTTCGCATTCGACAGTATTTTTCCCAAATTGTCTATTTTTGCCACAATTTGATGCTTTATGGCAAAATAGACAAATTTTCAATACTAAACACAGGTAAGCTGCATTGCACTGTCACAAATGTAGATGCATACTATTGTAGCTTTGTAAAACACCCACAAAAAGGTGTATATCCACACTGACAACAACAATGTGCAACTTACTTGTAGTAATGCAAAGTTTTCACTTGACAATAAACAATATAAACAGTTAAATGCAGCATTGACACACAATATCCAACTAAATCATTTGAGGATATAAATGCAATGTAACCAAGCTACATTGCAATACTGCAAAACATTAACTGACAAATGTGTGTCATGAATCTCATATGCACTCACATAAAGAGTCATAGTACAGAATATCATTACCAATTTTTGATGGACTCATTTTCACACCTCTGCTCATAAGCAGTGTGTGACTGTCAGTAGCATTCTCTGCTCTGAACAGTGGTATCACACAACACCTGTAGCAGTCATAACAGTAACTACATACTAAACAGATCAGCAGCCATGCAAAGAATGACTGCTGTGCAATAGCAAAATGGTAGTAGTAAAATGGCAACCTGAAAATGTTACATTTAAATATTCAAAATGCAGTAACTTGAACTAAGTGAACAAAGCTGATTTATGAATGTGTCAGTAATTCACAGAGCAATTGCCAACAAAGTAACTATGTTACAGAACTCTCACAGCATAAGTTATATTAATGTTTCTTAATAATACTAATTATTGATAACTGCACATAGAAATCATAAAAAATGTAGATTCTATGTCATAATATGACATGCAACACAAAGTGACTGAAATGAAGTACAACTGTACCTGTGTAAATAACTTATGTGATAAGATTCAAACATTTCATTTTAAATCCATGTGATACTTAACTCAGATCTGTCAATGCACAGTGTCAGAAGACATGTACTGAGGCATATACTAACATAGTCTTTTCTCTGTCTTTCATACAGGTGCCTGATGCTTTCTTAAGATTGCTGACTGCCACTGTGAACCATAATAGCAAAACATGCCAACTAATTACAGACGTAGATGTATAGTGAAATGAGACAGGTATAATAGTACTGCACTGTTGTATAAGGGTGATAAACAAAACACAAAAGTCACATCACAAAATGAACATAGACAGACCTTTATTGCAACAATAAGCCCTACAGCAACTCACAGCACAGCAAAAGCAAATGCTTCAACAGCAAGTAAAAATGGGTACCGCTACAAAAGTTATGTAGATCTCTCAGACAAAACACAACTATTGTGACTGCAACCATCAACAAACCTCCTAAACAATGCTGTAGACTCACACCTGGTGATTTGCAACTGAGAAAGCATAAGTATTTCCGATCACTAGCAAGTAAAGCTGAGATCGACAGACTGATCACTGCTGTGATGAGACATATCCGCAAAAAGAATAAGAGTCATCTGTCTTGATGAAGTTGCATCTCAAAGTGCATAGTTTTGTCAACAGAACAGTGTTTGTACTGCAGCGCTTGTGGCATAAGATGTCTCATGTGCTTGAAAATTTCAGGAAAGTTGTGTATGGCATTAAAAAGGCTACAACAGTATCCTTCTTTGACTGTCCACAACTTCTGTGATGTTTTCACAGGTCAGTGGATGCACACACAGCACTCAGAGGCATATTTCTGGGAAGAATCTTATTATTCCCAGAAAAAGGAACACAACTTCACCATTGATGAGTATAGCAAACTAGTAAATGTCCTCAGTATCTGTGATGACAATGCAATAGATACAGATGATGACTGTGATCCAACCACAGTCTTCAATAAACGGCACTGTCTGACATGGGCATGTGATGATACCTGCAACCGTAGGCAATCATCATTTGAAAAGTTGAACAGTTTGTCAACCTATTTGTGATAACAGATTGCAAAGACAGATATAAACTGTTTAACACAATTGACCATTGTGAGATTTGTCCACATACTGACTCATGGGTCACCACTAGCATGTCTCAATAGTGGTGTTTGTGATAGTATTTTCACAACATGCGATGCTTGAGTGCATCAGACATGCATGCTAAACTTTGTATACAGAGTATGAAGTACAATGAGCTGTACATCAATACACTTGTTTAAATGACTTATTGCAGTCAGGTGACATGCAGGGTGCCATCACATTTCTCAAACAACTGCAACATGGAACTTTGTACCAGACACAACAATTTCTCAGTTTAACACTTCTGCAGAAACATCTGTTTCAATCTTATAAACTGACATACTGAGACAGTACGGCAAAGAAATTGCTAAGTTTGAGCTGGCAAAGTCTCAGAAGTTTGACTCTGTATGTATGTGAATGTAACCGTTTGTGCTACACAAACAAACAGTCACAGTCAACCTAGAAACCTTGTCACCATACAATGACATGTGGTTCCATCTCTCAGCATTCTTGCTGCTGAAATCTGACTTTCACTTACAAGACACCATTGTGCTATGCAAACACTGTTCTCCAAACTGAAGTCTAACATTTTGCCACCAAGGTCACTGCTGAATAATATGGAGGCACATGTTACACCAAGTGAGATTTCAACATTGAATATGTTTGAACGGATTCTAATTCAGACAATGAAACCATTCCAAACCATTCTACATCTGAACACAAAGACACAGAACATTTCACAGAAAGAGCTTGTAGATCTCTGAAGGGTTCTGTGATGTATCTACCACTTCCTCTACAGGAAAATGTTCAAACAATCTCAACTGAAAATAGTTTGGAGATTCTTGTAAATGGTGTTCCGACAAAGGCCAAGGTCATCTGGCAAGATGTTGTCAATGTGCAAAAGGTTAAGCTTTTACTTATTTAAAGAGTAACAATCCCTTTTATACAGACCTTGACATAGATCAGAAGGCCAGTCTCTCTGTCCAACATGATCTATTAGAAAAAACTAAACCAATCATTGAGAAGGTCAGTGGACAGACAAGTGACAATGTGTATGAACAATACACAATTCACCCACTACATGGCAGAGATCCAGTAGGAGACAACATTGATCTCTATCAAATGAAGCAGGTGGAAGGTGAGCCTGTCAGCATTTGGGAGGCAACACTAGAAGCATGTTGTTTCCCAGACCTATTTCCAAAAGGGTCAGGTGGATGCCTAGATGAAAGAGAAGTGCATGTACAGGGTGCTGAGTACCGCACTAGCCGTGTGCTCAGCAAAGATGGCAAATTCAGACATAACATACAGTACCTGTTCCATCTCCTCTGGGAGAGTGAACTTAGCATTCTGTCTGCATCTATAGCACATACTATTTGTCTCACAAGTCCACTAGAAGGAATAACAGCTGCTCAATTTCTAAAAATTTAAAGCAGAAAGATGAAAATGTGCAAGTTAATCTCTTCCATTCTTTCAAGTCTTTGAGGCACCAAAGAATATTGGTATTGCAGACTCTCTGAAGTGATGACAATGCTGCAAGAGTATGGTGCAGCCACATGGTTTGTCACACTTAGTTGTGCTGAATATGCCTGGGACGAGCTCATTGAACTGTTGAAGTGGGCAAATTCTGATGTTGATGGCATTTCATCAATGACTGTCAGAGAAATGTGTTCACTTGATCCTGTGTCTGTCACAAGACATTTTCACAAGCAGTTCCATGACATTCTGATTTTCATATTGTCAAAGGACAATCCACCTCTTGGTATTGTGGAACATTACTTTTGGAGGACAGAATATCAAGCATGGGGTGCCCTCATATCCATATGTTATTGTGGATCAAGGATGCACCACGGATTGGTGAACATGAAGCAGCAGAAGTGCTAGCATTCATCAAGAAATATATCACTCGTCACATTCAAGACAAGTATGACAGTCCTACACTATGGAAGTTGGTTCAAAAGTTCCAGCGACATATTTGTGCAAAATACTGCTGGTGAGTAGTAAAGAACAATTCTAATGGGTGCACACGATGTCGCTTTGGATTTTCTAGATGAGTTTGTCAGGATGGTGCCATGAATGACCTTTTCTCAGCAATCGACACCACTTGAAGGCAAAATCAACCAAGAGGGTACAGTTACCCAGAGATGAGAAAGAGGTATACATCAATGACTACAACCCAACTCTTCTCTTAATCAGGCAAGCAAACATAGATGTTCAGTTTGTGGCTGATAACTCACTGGTCCTGGTGCGGTATGTGACTTCAGTACATAACCAAACATGAGCAGACTAGCTTGCAAGATCTTTGGGACGATATTGCCAGTTCAAGCAGAAGCCTGACATCTCAGCTCTGGTCATTGGGCTTGAAGACTCTTTCACACAGAGAATGTGGAGCTTATGAAGCCAGTGACCGTTTAATGGGTACACATCTGTAACGGAAGTCTGACGCTGTATGATTTTTCAGTGTAAACTACAAAGAGAAATGCAAACGGGTACTGATTCCTCATGCGAAATTGAGGCACTCGCTGCCAATAGAGCTTCTTCAAAACATATCTTAAAAATAACCTGATAGACACATACTGCCCTGTAGACACAACAACATGAATGGTATGTGTCTCTTTCAGGTGGATAAGTGGTATGACTACAAGGCAGATGTATCACCTGACTCAACACGCCAGATTAACAAAGGTGAATAGAGTAGATAGTTGTCTCATAAAGAGACACAAGCCATGGCTTATAGACCACTGTAAATTGCATCTAGGCACATCAGAGAGCAGAGAACATTACTACTTCACTCTCCTATTCCTATTTAGACCCTGGAGGAGTGAGTCTGAATTAAAAGGTAACTGTGATACATTTGAGGAAGAATTCAATTGTAGTTATGAGACTTTCAAAGCTGAATACTCAGAGACAAACATGGAGAGACTAGAGGCTGAGAAAGAACAGCTTGAGAAGGCAAAGAAGCAGCTTCAGGAAGACACTCCTGTTAGTTCACAAGACAACCTTGATCCAGAAGGACAAGCTGTTCTAGGTGAACCTCTGCCCCTAAATGCCCCAGAACTGTTAATGTCAGAAATTGAGACAGCCATGGAATATGGCACACACTCCACTGTCAACCCAGCTGACTTGAGAGAAAGACTAAATCAGCAGCAGCATACAGTTCACTCTCAAGTAGTTGAAGCTGTCCGACATGGCCTGCAACATGAAACAAAACAATGTGAGTGTCGTGACTATAAGTCACTACTGATCTTTGTTAGCGGTTCAGCTGGCACAGGAAAGAGTTTCCTTATTGAAGCCATCACTGCTGAAGTATGGACCCTGACAGGGTCTTCAGTGTCTGTTGCTGTTATTGCTCCCACAGGATAGATTCATACAACATTGGTGGAGTTACATTACACCATCTCTTTATGTTGCCAGTGGAACATGGGAGAACTGGAGAGTATTGTAAACTGTCATTTGAGATTGCATCTCAGCTACGTTCCATGTTCACAAAGATGAAGTTACTCATCATCAATGAAATCAGCATGGTCTCCAATGTCATGCTTGCCTGTATTCATCTATGTCTACAGCAGATCTTAGGTACTGACGATGGAGTGCCATTTGGTGGCAAAAATATTGTTGTGTTGGGAGACCTTTTACAGCTTTCACCAGTCAATGCAGAGCATGTATTTACAACTCTAACTGCCAAACAAGCTAAGAATATCCATGGCTGCATTGCAGGCTATAACATATGGGAATTATTTACCTATGTTGAGTTGTCTGAGAACACGCCAAACTGGTGATCTGGCTTACAAATCACTTTTAGATGAAGCTCGTACAGGTTCTCTATCACCAGAGTATGTTTGTATGTTAAACAATCGGAGAATTACAGTAGATACTGCATCCATAGAAACAGCATGTAATGACTTCAGCGATGTATACTCTACAGGGACACACATAGTGTGTCTTATGCCATGACTAAAGAAATGCACTGAGTTCAACAATCTAATGCTGCAGAGAGAAAACCAAGAGATTCTAACTCTGCATGCTGTTGATACAGTTGATGGCGCCATTCTAGTCGCAACCTAGTAGCAAAGATGACTGAACAACTCAGTGAACTCAAGTCAGATGTTTCACACACAGCTGGCCTAGAAGCTATTCTCACACTTTGTAAGAATGCATGTGTCATGCTGCGATGTAATCTAGATGTAGAACGAGGCATGGTAAACTAAGCCATGGGAAACATCACTGACTTTGTCTACAATGTCCAAAATACATATATCGAGACACTAGTAGTTCACTTTGACAACATGGAACAGTCTGTACACATAGAACGGACCTGTGTAAAATTCCAGGTATTTAAGGATAGCTATGTAAACAGGAAACAGTTTCCATTATGTGTTGCATATGCTGTATCCATTCACAAATCTCAGGGCTTGAGTTTGAATTCAGCAATAGTGGACACAGGTACAGACATTTCAAGGATGGCATGAGCTATGTTGCACTTTCATGTGTCCGCAGCCTTTCTGGGTTGCACATTATAACTCTAGCACTCAAAAATATGAGCTGACAAGTGATGTATTCTTGAGTACAACAGGTTACGTACTCTACATCAGCCACAAATGTCTTTAATACCACTGCCTACATATCTGGCTGTCTCACATTATTCAGTCACATCTACAGGTATCAACAAACAGCGACAAGCTTCCAGAAGTGATTCAACTCAAAAGTTCAACAAAGGTCACAACTTCAAGCAAACATTCACAGCCAGCAATTCATCAGAAATCAGTTGGTGTAGCTGTTGTACCAGTCTTTGACAACAACACTAGAGTGAACTACTATGCTAACTCAGTTATGCAAGTTTTCTACACATGCCACACTTTGTGCAGGCAATATCTGCTTCAAAAGATAATACCCTATCAAACGCTTTGAAGCAGATTGTCAACATGACTTCTGACCTGTCTAAAAATGTACAGTCACTAACACCACTAAGACAGGTGTTAGGTACATATGATGGATGTAGTACATTTGCTGCTGACATACAGCAAGACACTAGTGAGTTAATGATGGCTGTCATAAACAACCTGAATGAAGACGGCACTCAATGCGCACTACTTCAGTATCATATGTAACCAAATCACTATGTATTTTTGTGGCCATTCACAGCGTGAAACCACAGAAGACATGCTGTGGATTACTCTTTTGTCCCTCAACCAAAAGTGTCAAATTTCGACAGCTATTCACCAATGCTCAATGTGGGCATGCCTGTGTAAGGTGTGGAGGTGGATTCACTCAGTCCAAACGTCTCAGGAGTTCATCTCAATATCTGTTGCTTATCTTGCACAGGTTTGACTCCAACGGGCTCAGAGTTGATACTCCTATCACAGATTACACAGCTGATAGACTAGTCTTCAACCAATCAGTGTTTGACACTCACAGTATAATCTATCACCATGGCCAATCCATGCATTCTGGCCATTACACCTGTTTACTAAGGTACAGAAGTGGATGGATAGAGTGTGATGACTCTACAAGCAGTTTTAAACAGAGACTGCCACAACACTTAAAAATGCATATCTTCTAATATTGAAGAATTATGATGACCTTCATATTTCAGAAGAATAGGGCAGGACATGTTGAGTTTTTAAAATGACTAGTTTGTGACAGAAACATTTGTAGGTCAGTACAATTATTTCCAATCTAGGACTCTGAATAAACCATAGCATTTCAACAAATGCTATTCTGACAGATACATTCCATGCACTATGACATCTAAGATCTTGTGTGGATCAGTGACTACATGGAAATTGTTGTAGTGGCTTCAATCAGTGCTAACAGTATTCACAGTCACTAGAGAAACCATGCATACATGTCTATCAAACATTGTACATCTCAAAAATGAGGCCTTACTGCTGTCCTCTTCTGTACATATCTTTTATTGTTAATGTATCATACTCATACATAACAGCAACTCGCCATCAGTTTTAAACTGTTACTCTTTGCAAATAAAGATAAGTTCTCAGTTATCATCATAAATAACTGAGCAACACTTGTACCATTACCAAGCATTGCAATCTGTCACAAGTTATCTATCAACACTTGTATTTGTCTATTAACTCTTGACATGTAGACAACAACATCATTCATTCACCATGCAACAGTGTAGAACTATCCTGCCTTTATTTGTAATACTGATACTGTACATATGTAAAAATAACAGCCTTTATTGATAATGCAAGAAGCTGAAATATGCAACTGTAAATACCAAACAATTGCATCATATTATTAACTGACTTTGCCATGTCTTTGTAATTACTTGTACATAATATTTACATTCTTATTCACCTTGACATTGTTACTAACTACTTTCATAGTTGTACTAAAAGTATTAGTATAAGACTAAAGTACAAATGAATGTTTAATATATAATACAGCACCATACTGATTACATCAAATTAACCATATCTTTGATAAAAATGCATACAATACACAGTTTTTTAATTTACAAAAGTTAAGAATTAACATAGAAGCCAATGTAACAATTGAAAAAATGTTATTTGTTCCTGTAAGAATATTCCATTTTTTGCTTGTCATATGAGTAATTCTAACCTATGTAAAAATGTTGACAATTGTAAATCAGACACTGTTACTGATCCAACGCACTTCATACCTGTTTCTGACAATATTTATGATCGCCTCTATTGAGGGGTCAGGTGGGAATTTTCCATATGCGCCTAGTCAGTGACATATCATTAAATGCCAGTAATCAAATGTCACTGAAGTCACATTTTTATATTCTATTACTTTTACAGTTAGCATATGGTTTTCACCCACCCCAGGAACATCCACATTAGCAGTCACACAATAACAACTAAACACTTCTGTATCATGTGTGTAATCACTGTTTACCAGCTACTGACATACCTTTATTAGCATAGACACAAGTAAAGCACTACACATAATTAGGACATACAACCACTTAAAAATACTTAATATTTGTAACAAAGTCTCTTCTTGTTCAATAGTAAATATATAATGAAGAGCCACAGGTTCAGCTTGAGTATCAGAAGTTCAGGAGGAATGTCAGAAATCACTTAACATAAAGAGCAGTGAACACTGACACATCACTGTAAACACAGAACACCTAATTAAAGACAGTGATCACCTAGTAAAGAAGCAGGATATGCATAAAAGGCAGATAACAAGCCCGCCAGCAAAAGATGGTACAACACTGCAGTGATAGCAAACACCTAACCTCAATATGTGTACCATGTAAAACTATCACAATGAATAGAACAAATTACCTTCTTATGCTACCTTTTTCTATGCTTTCTTATAATATCACATACTTGCTCCAATTCATATAATCCAGTTGCTATAATTGTTACACATTTACATATATGGCAACAATGATTACACATACTAAGATTGCATAGTGAGACTGAGTTTGTAAAAAATACAGTCTTGATTGGCCCTTTTCTCAGTTTAACAAATTGGCAATACATCTTTTAAAATCATAACCACCTGTGTTGAGTCTTTACTTAAAATAGCATTACGACATTAAAACATAAGTGTTGTCTTCCTTAAACATGCAAACCAACATCAACTAATAGTGCAACAACTATATCTCCATGAATTTCTTTGGTAGTTATGATGTCCAGTCAGTATCACAACATAGGCAACGATGTAGCACGTTGCATGTCACACTTCCATAATTCCTAGAGTGTGTAAAACTCAGCAATGTACTTAATTTTTCTGTGCCTATACAGTCATCATGTAGTAATTACTGTACCAGGTGCTACATCTGCACCCAACAGTACGCAGCTGTGACTATACACTTAGGTTGCAGTCACTACTATGTCTACTTCAATTCCCTATTTAAGCTTCTGCAACTCCCAACTGTGGCAAGTTAACTATACCTAGAATTATAGAGTGTTCCATAGATCTCCAGTCCCACATCGTTCCTATAGAAAACCAGTCCTAATTCAGTACACATATTGGGAGGCACAGTAGCTGTAGCTGCCTAAATCCATGCAAATCCTAACAAACGTAACTACAGTTTCCCTGTGATCAGTCATGTGTGGCATAGATGTATACATACTCACCTGTGTTGTGTATGTTTACTGAAATGTGCCTACTCGAATTGTCATCTGTATCTCCAATTACAATGTACTACCTACTGTCACATTTGTACATACATTGCCTCCCTGAATTAATTTCAATGGCAACTGTACTAACTGGACTATATTCCTGTAATCAGAGAGCTGTACAACTGATGTACATTCCCTATCATTTACTGTGGCTGCATCTTGGGATACAGCAAGTGCTATGCAAAAAGTCCCCCATCACACTGTTTAGCACCATGTTTTCCTATTCTGTACTGTCAACTCAGTGTTCAATATGTGTACTAGCTGTTCATACATTGACTTACAGATCTCCTGCAATTCCAAAGAAAGTTAACTACCATGTGTCACACTTATATCTACTGCCAGTCTACAGCCAGACTACAGTACCTGTTGTAGAAAGCTGTGTAATATTCTACCTAAGGACATGCAGTTCTGAATGTACAGTCAGTATCAGTAACTGGTATGCATGTTAAATTGTCTGTGTGAGGCCATAGAAATCCTAACTGTGCTAAGTTCTGTATATCAACAATTGCAGATCTGTACCATTGATGTTGCCTGTCTGATTCTTGCTGTGCATCAATACTCTTGGCCCAGTTCAAACTTTTGGGGAGGGTATTATCTGTGTCAGCAAACACAAACACTAAGTCTCTAACTTGAGTATCCCTGAAATAACTGCTGTCTACCATTGATATCCATACCCCTGCTCTACTGTGGCTTTCTACTAAGGATCCAGTACCTGGTGTTGCAGTTTGAAAAGACATTACCTGACTGAAGCCATTGAAGTGACAACAATGCAAACTACACTTTAGCCATAATCAGGAAGTGGTAAAACTGATCTGCATCACCCTTCTTGCCTCAGTGTCTTCACTTAACATACAACCAAGTCTATTGCTGTTCCTGTTACCATAGCTATCCCCCATTTCCATGTGTGTCTGTCTCTTTGTGTACAACTGTTGTTTAGGAGGAATATGTGCCACATGATGTCTTCACACATACTAAAACAATGGCATCAATCAGAAATGTAAATGTACATGGTAGCAGAAATCAAAACAAAGGATAAACAAATCTATAAATACTGAATCTAATGCAGTAACATTAGTGCAGATCCTTCAGCCACCACTCCTCCACCACAAAACACCAACATCAACAGTACTGAAATATACTAAATCTGAAACAGCAGCAGGAGCACGGGGCCCTACCAACCACACACTCCAACATCCCTCAAAAATATATACAGTACTGTAAAATACAAAATGTACTATTGACAGTAGCATGGGACCTTGGGCCCCACTCCCACCCATAATGCAACTGGCTGACCTGGAGGAGTGCAAACAGGGGTTGACGCTAACATTTCATCCATCACTTTTATCACTGTGGTACCACTCCCACCACATTATTACCCTTCTTTTCAGAATAATAATGACAAATAGTTCACATATTGCACAAGCGGAACCAGTGGTAAAACGTGGCCTACCAACCACACACCCAACACACACAAAACAAAATATACAGTACTGTAAAATACAAAATGTACTAATTATACAACACCACACTCCCACCACATAATACAGCACACTGGCCTGGAGGGTGTAAAGTGGAGTACTTCAACCCTAACATTGAATATACTCACTTTTGTCACTGTGGTAGAACCCTAACTGATGTAGTAAACAGAGTTCTTTGCCTCTAATTTCCCTTGTTTTTGAAAATAATAATGAGAAATAGTTAATCTAATGCAGTGGCAGGGGCCCCGCCTCCCACCACATTATGCAGCAACATAAGTGCAGTGTCCCACCACATAATTACCCTTGTTTTGAGACTAATAATGATAAATAGTGAACATGATGCAGCACCAGGAGCGCGGTGAGCTCCTGCCACATTATACAGCAGGCGTAAGTCCGGGGCCCTGCTCCCACCACATAATTACCCTTGTTTTTGAGAATAATAATGATAAATAGTGAACATAATGCAGCAGCTGGAACATAGGGACCTTGGGGCCCATGCTCTGCCACATAATGCAACACCGAGCATGGAGCCCTTTAATTTATTTTGTTTTGGAGAATAATAATGAGAAATAATGAATGTAATGCAGCGGCAGGAGCTTGGCACCCCATGTTCTTGCCACATGATGTCTTGTGACATACTGAAAGAAACAGCTATGCAAACAGAAGTGCTAACAGTGGCACACATGTAGCATAACCATGAATGAGAACAGAAAAGGTAACACATACAGTGGCGTGAGCCGAGGCGTTCCACCATGTGATGTCTTGTCACATAGTAACATGGTGCCTGAAAACGAAAATGGCAATGGCCATGATGACACAAAGCAAAACAGAAAGAGAAGCAGTACTGTAGACACAAATGGCAAAAATAACAAAACGCAAGTGCTAATAGAAAACACAAAGGATAACGCACATGGTGCCATACACGTGAACGGATACTGAAACGGGTACTGGACCACAAGTGGAAAGGGCAACAGTAACAGTAATGTAAGCGCACAGGCTGGTTTTTCCTAAAAGCTACATACAGAAAGAAAGTGAGTACAAATAATGTATCAAAATAATGACTCTCGGAACAAAAAATGAGGACTTGAAATAGTAAATTGCTTATATCTCAGTAACCGATCGACATAGAAAAAATGTAAAAGTCATATGAATTATCAGTTTCCTGGCTAGTTTTGTACTTAGCCCCCATGAGGGGCTAAGAACTTTCGACAAAAACTCCATATCTCGCACCATTTTTGAGATAAGGCATGGCAATGCCGTGAATGTTATCCTATGGGAAAAAACAGAAGTTCAGAGTACCATAACTTTGCCTCTCTGTAATATTTATTCACCAAACCACTGAAATGCACATCTGTGGGATGTTGTCTGTGATTCCTGTAAATTTCAGCCCAAAAGACCAAACCATTATTTTGCAGCAGGCGCCAAATAATTGCTGCAATGCATCGGATGCCGTAATGTTATCCTATGGGGAAAAGTGCCAACTTTGGAGTGCCATAAATTTGCCGCCATTAGAGTTAGGACCCACGATCCCAATCTTACCCAATGCGGTTGGGGGATGTGGGCAGAGGTCAAGGAGTTTTCAACCCTAACAGCAATTTCCTCACTTTGTACGCTGTGAACAACCCTAACTAATGCATTAAATGGAGTTTTTGCCTCTAATTTCCCTTCTTTTGAGAATGATAACAAGAAATAGTGAATGTAATGCAGCGGCGGTGCTCCGCCACATGATGTGTTGTGGCATACTAACAGGGACAGCAACACAAACAGAAATGCTAACAGTGGCACACATGGTAACACAACACCGAATGAACAGAAAGAATGCGCAGCACATGGTGGCGTGAGCGAGAGATGGTCTGTCACGTGATGTGTTGTCACATAATAACATGGTGCCTGCAAACAGAAATGTCAATGGGCATGGTGATGTAAAGTGAAACAATAAGATAAACAGTACTGTAGACAGAAATGGCAAAAAATAACAGAAGCATAGCGCAAATGAAAACGCAAAGGATAACACACATGGTGGCGCAGACATCAATGGTAAGTGAACGGAGATGCGGATCCATAAGCGGAAAGGGCAACAGTAACAGTAATGTAGCGCATAGGCTGGTTTTCCCAAAACCTGCATTGAGAAAGACAGTGAGTACAAATAATGTATGCAAAATAATGAGTATTGGCGCAGAAAATGAGATCTTGGAATACTAAATACATTATATCTCAGGAACCGTATAGCGTAGAAAAAATTTAAAAGTCATATTATTTACAACTGTCCTGCCTAATTTAAAGCTTAGCCCCATTGTGGGGCTAAAAATTTTCTGACAAAAGTCCATTATCTCACCATTTCCGAGATCACGGGCCCTGAAAAACCGCGGCCGAACGCAGTAATGTTATCCTATGGGAAAAAAGAAAAGTTGGACGCCATAACTTTGCCTCCCTGTAATGTTTTTCAACAAACTACTGAAAGGCACATCTGTGGGCTGTTGGCTGTCTTCCCTCCAAATTTCAGGAAAAAAGACCAAACCGTTATTTTGCAGCAGGCTCCAAATGATTTCTGTTAAGTGTCGGGCGCCGTAATGTTATCCTATGGGAAAAACTGTCAATTTTGGAGTGCCGTAACTTTGCCGCCATGTGATATTTTTCACCAAACTACTGAAAGGCACATTAATGTAGCGAACAGGCTGGTTTTCCCAAAACCTGCATAGAGAAAGACAGTGAGTACAAATAATGTATGCATAATAATGAATATCAGAGCAGAAAATGAGAACTTGGAATACTAAATACGTTATATCTCAGGAACCGTCTGACGTGAAAAAAATTTAAAAAGTCAGTATGATTTACAACTGTCTTGGCTAATTTTGTGCTTAGCCCCATGGAAGGGGCTAAGCATTTTCTGACAAAAGTCCGTATCTTGCACCGTTTCGAGATCACGGGCCCTGAAAGGTGTAGGCGTCGCCGTAATGTTATCCTATGGGGAAAAGAGAAGTTGGATGCCATAACTTTGCCTCCCTGTAATATTTTTCACCAAACCACAGAAAGGCACATCTGTGGGCTGCTGGCTATCTTCCTCAAATTTCAGGAAAAAGACCAAACCGTTATTTTGCAGCAGGGATCCAAAGATTTCTGTAATCGTCGGCGCCGTAATGTTATCCTATAGGAAAAACTGTCAACTTTGGTGTGCTGTAACTTTGCCGCCGTGTAATATTTTTCAATACAACACTGAAAGGCACATCTGTGAGATGTCGGCTCCGTTCCTCAAATTTCAGCCCAAAACTCCCAATGGTTCTTTTTGCAGCACAGTGCCAAAGAATCGCTGTCACTTTCCCACAGATGGAAAACTACTGTCGCAATTTTGGAAGCTTCGCAAAAGTTCTGACACTTTCGTGAGCATGAAAGTAATTTGCAAAAGTATTTTTTCCAGAAATTTTAAAACATATTTCTGGGGTGTTTTACCACAAAATAAAGACATAGCAAGCATCCTCAGGGTCTGACTAGGTGAATACAAAAAATTAGGTTGCTAGAGGCTCCAAATTTAAATGCCAACCATTTTTCTGATCACCAACTGAAAACAAAATGGCCGATTTGTGAAAGTAACAGGCCCATTGCGAAAGTAAAAATGCATTTGCGACACTGTCGAACTTTTTGTTAACGTTTCCCTTGACTTATAATGGGAAACTGTTTTTGAATAACTTTTGAACCGTTTAATATTTTTTATGAAATCTTCAAAAGGCACATCAGGGACCCCAGTTGCATGTTCCCTGAAGATTTTGGGCTGGTCGCACAAACCGTGCGACCTGTAAGTAGCGACCGTAGAATTCCAGAAAAAGCATAAGCAGCGTGCACATAAGCGCTTAATAATTCCGCAGCCGTATATCCGACCAGTACAAAACTTGGCAGATCCCAAGGCCTATGGTTCTTGATCATGTATTCCAAATTTAAGTCAAATCCATGAAACAGTTGCAAAGTTATTAAGGTGCAAGGTTTTGGGGTTTAACATAGAAATGGCTCCTCAACCTAACTATGGTAGCACTACCGTGCTGAGTATAGAACAACTACTAAAAAGTGAGACTGTGTGCATAAGTGGTACAGATCACTCATTGCAACAATACTAAACTTACCACTGTTTCAATAAGTGAGGCATCAGAGAGCAATGCCATTGTCTTTACCAGGTAGTACATCCTCAGTAAGGACCTACAGGAAAATTGAGCCTACAGACATCTGTGATACGCCTACATCATTGTTGGTTCAGTAATGTTAGGATATTTAGAAGTTGCTTGGCCTCAGCCAGGTAATTACACTGTTTGTTAGAAAGAACAGTTACTGCATTTGTAGTATACAGACACACTGAAGCACTGAAGGTATATATATGTACAGCAACATTACCCCTACATCACTGAAACTGTATAGCTGATACTGACATTAGGAGTTGCACATCCTTGTACAGGTAATAGTTTTCCATACCTCGACATCAGCCTCTCTATCTTGAGTATACAGTTGCAGTAAATTTACTACTACGTAAATCACATAGTGAATGCAACAGTTCTTTTATCTTGATGATGGCTGTGTCTTGTAGTACATTTATGTAGTTGCCTTAATTTCTGTTTACTTATAAGTGTAAAAACCTTTGTACAGCTGCAGACACCTACATCATTGATGTCCAGTCATGGTGCAGTACCAGGTGTGGTGGAGTGTGGGTCATCGCTAGGTAAGGCCATGCAACTACTAAGTGTGGTACGTTGTGTGCACCTGCAATCAGGGATGTGTACATTTCATGTACATGGCCTCAGTTTTGCTGTTGATCTCCACTGAGCATGAAGTACCTGGTCAGGTGGGTGGGGATGTCTTTTAGTACATTTAGACAACTGTTTTTATTTCTGTCACCTGCTGCTGGTTGTTTGTCATTGGTTGTGTTGCCTTGGTCCTCCCCTACTTGCATGTGTGTGTGTCTTTGTTTGTGTGGTGCTGGTGGGGGTGAATTCAGAGTTAGGGTTTTCAACCCTAACACCAAATTTCCTCGCTTTTGTTGCTGTGGAACAACCCTAACTGAAGCATTAAACAGAGTTTTTGTCATGAATATCCTGTCTTTTTGAGAATGATAAGTACCTATAGTATATGATTTTTGTTGTACCAGGACTGCACATACATAGAAATGCACCAAAATGAAGAACACAGTAAATCATCTAATAGTGTTTTCTGTTATGAAGACTAAAACAACATCCATCTCAACCACGTTCCTTTTATATTTATGTATTTACTTTCACTTACCACTGTTATGTCAATACTAATTTATTATGTTGCAGTGTTTTACTCATTATCTTTTTGCAGTCAACGTACCTACTCTTCTGACACATAAATAATGTAGTACTCTATTTCTAAGCACCACTTTTATATATTCATATCTTACATCTTCCTCTTCTGTATCTTTACTAGACAAAAAAAATCAGACATAAGTCATACTTACTAATGTAGGTACAAAATGTTCTCATAACACTGCAACATCCGTAACATAACAAGAATTTAAATGTGTCATCTGTTTAAACATTAAATGCTGTCTATAACAATCTTCTTCACGAAACTAGGTAAACTGAATGGTTTCTTATAGAATATGTAACCAACAAGGCATGACCAACAGTTGTTTTAATGGTCTGTTCATCACCTTCTACTGGTGTAGCACAACTCAACGTGTACAGCCTAACAGATGCACTTACAGGCTGATTAACTGTCCATTAACATAATCCCTGGAACTCCTTATGGCCACAGTTATTAAACTCATTTTAAATAGTGTGAAACCTTGTTCAACATGTATCAGCCTTCATATGTATGTCGATTTAAATTCCTCATGAATCTGCTAGAATGTTTGAGGAAATGATAAAACCACATTTCTCTAACCCTTTGTTATGAATATTGATGATAAACATCCCCACAATTGAATAATACCACAAACAAGAAGTTATATTCAAAAATATTTATTCTCTGTTTTATAACAGTAAAAAATATTTTTTAAATCTTAAATGAAAAAGTCAGTCTTGACAATAAAAGGTAAAAAATCAACTTGTGAACTGTTAAAGTAACAACAATAGAAATTATATTGATTTGTCATAATTTAGAAAACAATAATGCATAAAATATGTCTTTTTATTTATAAAACTTCTTTTATGTATAAAACATACAAAATATTATTAACAACAATAAATACAACAATTGAAAGACAATAATTAACATAATTTGCAGCCACTATTTGCGAAGGGTGTGTGCTGCTTGAGGCAGTCAAGCTGTAAGCTGGAGTCAATGTGGAGGTGCAACGAAGTGGAGCTGTTGCACCCTCCAGAGGAGATACCGGCCTCTGGTGGAGAGTGGTCACTTCATCCCAGGGAAGCTGGATGCTACAGCTGGAGGTGGAGGTGAAGTGCTGGTACTGGCCACAGTGTCCCAAGCCACTGTCACCACAGGCTCAAGCACAAGGTTGACGGTCGCTGTTGCGCTTCCATGAAGGACAGCAATCTCTGCTGTCCTTCAGCAGCTACAATATTATCTTTAATGAGACCATCAACCTTGCCCTCCAGCCTGCAATACAATAGCGGCAGTGGCCAGTACAGCATTTCACACGATGTCATCCTACAAAGAGTCAAAAACATAAATCAATACATCAGCCTCAAAACAGTGATTACCTTTCTGTCTTTCACCTACAATATGTATATCTAATTCACTAATTGTTATACATTTTGTTGCCACTAATAACTCTATTTAGAACTGTGATACAAATATTAATTACTGTCTTGCCAGTTCTGTTATATTTTTTGTACCATATTATGTCCTTTGTTGACAACATAAAAGATTTATAACAACAGTATACTTTATACACTCTTCTTGTATTTAACTTACTATACAGCAATACTCAGCATCTAAATGTTTTACCATAATAAACAACACAGTCTCATACACTGATACTACCTCTTCATTGTGTGTGAAAAAGTATACTTTAGCATCTGTGCCGATATTATTTCTTCACACCTGCAAGAGAATATTCGACTACCTGCACACAACAGTATGATTACATAATCCAATGTTTACATTATCATCTGTTTAATAACTGCTACAAAAGACACACACATGTCAAGTTGTTACTTACCCTGTGCATATTTCCATTTATAAAAATAATCTTTTACTGCCATAACATTGATTAAGCAGCAAGCCATGAACAAGTGTCATTTTTATGTTGTTCTGATGATCTGCATGCCTGTAGTGTGGCAGAAAGTGTTACCAAATACCAAAATGTCCTAAATGGTGATTAACTGACCACTGACACAATCAGTGGAAGCACCTTATTTGTATTTTAATAAAACAACTTAATAACACTCTTAAACCTTCTTCACCATATGATTAATTTCTACATTAATGTTTGTGAAAGATGTACATAACCAGTTAGAATGTTTACAGATAATTAAAACTCTATTTGTCACAATGTTTTTTAATACTTGAAATCATCTTACA
Organism: Neoceratodus forsteri; assembly: GCA_016271365.2. Taxonomy (NCBI): domain Eukaryota; kingdom Metazoa; phylum Chordata; order Ceratodontiformes; family Ceratodontidae; genus Neoceratodus; species Neoceratodus forsteri. The sequence goes on from CM057449.1 coordinate 985,984,874, forward strand.
GATTTAGTAAGCAAGAACTGACTTACTTTACTAAGTACTTAATCTAATACATTCTTTACACATCATGTAAATAAAGAATAGGAGATATGTCCAAAAGTGTTGTGCAAGAGGCACAACTGTGACACCATGCACAATGCACTGATGCATGCCAGTGTGATATACAAAAGTGCTATGGGCCTGGCATTAAATACCAATCAATCTAAACATAACAGTAATACTTGCAACACAATTAGCAGGTTCATTCCATTCAATGTTACATAAAACTCAATATTCAGCCCAGGATATAGTAACACATCAGATGGATAGGCAATTGGCTCAGGAATGGACCCAGAAGGTCGTAATTGGTGGGATAGTCTCATCCCAAGGAGGTCATTAGTGGAATCCCACAGGGATCAGTCCTTGGGCCCCTCCTGTTCAACGCCCACGTCTCTGACATAAGGACAGGTATCAGGGTGAGATGAGTCTCTTTGCAGATGACTCAAAGCTGGGCGCGTGGTTGATGGGGAGGAAGGGGTGGCCTACAGGGGGACCTGGAGGTTCTGAAAAGATGGTCTAGAAAGTGGAAGCTGAGGTTCAATGCAGTAAAATGCAAGGTACTGCACCTGGGGTACAGAAACCCAGGCCAAGTGTACACCCTGGGGGTGAAATGCTACAAGTCTTGATGGCTGAGAGGGACCTGGGGTGTTGGTGGATGTCAAGATGAACAACTTGGAAACTTGTAGGAGGGCAGCAGCCAAGGCCAACAGGATTCTGGGATGCATCACTAGGGGATCACCTCAGAAGGAGGAAGTGATACTCCATCTGTATAACTGCTTGGTGAGGCTGCACCTCGAGTACTGCATGCAGTTTTGGAGGCCACACTTAAGAGAGATATTAAACTCCTGGAGAGGGTCCAGAGGAGGGCAATCAAAATGATTTGGGGCTTGGGGGACAGGACATATGGGAGAGGCTCGAAGAGCTAAATATGTACACAATGGAATAGAGAAGCGACCGGGGCACATGATAGAGGTCTTCAGGTACATAAGAGGGGTAAATAGCGGAGTAGCAGTTAGGGTGCTTTGAAGGAAGGAGGGGCAACTAGAGGCATGGGTGCAAGCTGAAGGGGAAGATTCAGGGAGAAAGGGGAGGTGCTACTTCACTGAGAGGGTGGTGGAGCCATGGAATGCACTGCCCAGGGGGCTGGTGGAGGCAGAGATGGTGCAGGGGTTCAAGAAGGTGTGGGACAGGTACAGGGAAGGGTTCTGGAAGCAAAATCCAATGCAGTGAGAATATCTGGAACCAGGAAGGGAGAAGCCAGAGAAGGCCAGGGGCAGCAAGGTCAGCTTCCAGGGTGAGGGCTGACCAAGCGAGCAGATACGAAAGACCATTAGGCCTATTCTGTTGGCATTTAGTATGTTAGTATACACTCACAAGTACTGCTTGTACTTTACTGAGTGATTCGTTCATTAAAATGATCAACAGCTGCCACTCACAGCTTGGCTGCCACATCACACGTTGTAACATGACAGCTGACAGCTCTGGTGACCTCCCAGCTACAGCAGCACCTTCATACTGGCCCCCCATGCTGACTGTGTGTATTACTATAGTAATAATGCTACCTATGTCCCTGATGTCCCAGTGCAACACTTCGCAGGCCTATTGCAGCAATCCCTGCAATATTATATCAAAGCAAAACATCCTTTGTTAAGTAGTCTTACACTACTCCTCTCCCAACCACTAAGCAACAACATGTCCTCCCCCTTCACTGCTCTCAGTGGTAGTAAGTAGCTGCTTGCCAACTTGCAAGCCTGATGCACAATCACTGACTCTGTGGAATAGGGCTGTACACACACATTGAGCAACAACAATGAGCATGAACCTTGTACCATACTACACAACAGAGATTTATAAATGGATTCATTTGCATTTCTGTACAATGTAGTACTATACAGCCTTACAGGCATTGTTTGGGTTATGGAACAATGCTGAACAGTCCTACTATATGAGATCAGTCATTACACACCACCTACCAAGCAGACAATGAACATAACATACATTCTGGGTTCAGGATACTGTAACACTGTATCTTATGAGTATCTGTTGTGATGGTACTTACGTGGAGAGCTGGTGCCTGGCTCCTGCTTCACCTCCACAGTCTCACAGCCACAGCTTCCTAGGCTCTATAAAACATACAAGTAAAAAAATGGTTACATATACCACAAAATACTAAGGTAGTACAATACTTTTATTGTGAAATCCATTGTTTTATACTGCGCCATTGTGTTATTAAACCAAGTAATCACATTTCTCTTTGCAATGACACTTCTGTGTTTCTATGATGTTCTGTCATTAGCAACAGTGACATGCACACAGCAACTCTTCTCATCTGTACAGTAAGAAAGTGACTTACATGAACAGTAACAACAATGTCACAGATAATTCCTACAACTTGTGACCACATCATCACTGTACACCACTGTAAATTTTAAACTATGTCTGTACATTATTGCAGATGTCCATAGAACTCTTCAGTGACACCACCCCATTTCCAGCTAGTACATCAGTGTTACCATACACATAGAATACTGTCCATTCACTCATTCACAGATTCTGATAATATGTGAAGAGGACACAACAGGTGCAAAATCATAATCTGTAACATATTCATGGGTCATATCACCCAACCTCATAAACAAATACAACTATTTTTACCTTCTCATATCACTATCTGCATAACAGAAAATGTTCTTGTGTATATTGTATCTGGTGACATCAGTATGTATCACATAAGTGAGTAATATAGCAATATGTAATAACTCTTTTCATATACTATACAAGATCTAGATAACACATATATTGTAGTGAGTACCTCTATTACTCATTTGTAAGATTTCATAGCATAAAATGCAATTCAAATGTGTACAAATATTTTCTTACACTGGAATGAACACAACATTCACTTATTTAACAACTGAAAAAAATTATAGTACTACAATATTTTATATGTTATTCTTGTCACACAACTGTCATGGCCAGTTATGGATCATGTTCAGTTAAACCAAACTGAAAGTGTATAACTGATGTACATCTGTCTATAATATCTGTTTCTTTTGAATAACAGTTTACATAATGAAATACCATGCTTTTTTACAATTCTCAAGCAACATACTCCAACACAGTGTTTGTTACCTGTAGATGTCTCATGACTGCTGTAGTTCAGTCACAAACTGCAGTTAGAACTTAACCATACCACATGTGGTACATCCTACAGTAGACCCCTCTCTTTAGTAGTATACAGTATTTAATTATACAAAAGCCTAGACATTCAAGCTGTACCAGTCTGTGGCCAAGCCGGGTGCAGCTGAATGTGCCTTGCGCAGTGGCGTGATCGACTGCCATATCAACAGAGCTGCACCATGTCCCAGCATTGTTGAAAGTCTCACCTAGCCACCATCAGTGCACATAGCACAGAGGCACTGCACCAGAATCAGTGGCCAGAGTGCACCATGGGGATGCAGTAGCGCTAGTTCCATTGTGCTGGTGCAACCCACAATATTTGAAAGTCAACATGCAAATGGGGCCCTAATGCATGCACAGTGCAAATGGGCAATTTCATATCATTATGGACCATTTGCATGCAAATGCACCAATACCCAAAACTTGTACCTGGTGCCCTGCCAGTCAGCAGCCCTTGGGTAACAAAACACCTGCAGCACATCAATATGCCCCACAGTCCAAGCACAGGCTGAAGTAAAATAACATAAACCTATATCCCTGGTGTTCCAGTGGACCTGTCCATCCAATTCTGTTCAGAATTTATATAAAATGAACCACTATCCATGGTGGTTCTGTGGACATGTCTGCCCAGTCGCAGGTGAAAAAAAAGAAACCTATTATACTAGTGTGCAGTGGACACCTCCCCACCTACCCATTAATCCTACGTCCAACTCCCCATTAGCGGTGGGCAGGAGCAACCACCCACTCACCACCGCCAACTAACACCATTGGTAGTCTGTGCATCCATTGTCCCAGCGTGATCCAATGGGTGTGCGAACTATGATACTCCACATTACAGATATGTTCATAGATCAATTCACATATGTGCAATGTGTAGAACAATATGTGCTGCATGACCATTGCCTCACACTGTGTAATAATGGACATACAACTCTACTGACAGTGTCAGTCAGCAGGTGGCAGAGCAGCAGGTGGGTGGTGTACTGCCGACTGTTGCTGACCGGGGGTGAAGCATGACAGTGGAGATCAGTGGGCAGTTAAGGAAGGGTTCCACTGGAATAACATAGATAGCAGCTTTCTGTTATTTGTACTTCAGTCCACAATTGAGCACACATGTCAACTGGACTACCAGGGAAAATAGGTTAATTTTATATTAATTCTGCCTGCGATCACTCAGACACCTCCACTAGAGCACCAGGGATAGTGGTTAATTTTGTATTAACTTAGCCTATGATCAGCGGGCAGCCATCCACTGGACCACAAGGATATATAACAACTATTTATTATAGGTAGCCCACAATGAGGCAGGCAGCATTGCACTGGACCACCAGGCATGTAGGAAAAATATTTTACTATACTTACCCATGGTTTAGCAGGTAGTGTTCCACTCTACCATCAAGAATGTAGGATATATACATTTTTTCTTAGCCCATGATTGGACATGGGTTTGTAGCCACCACCACAGAGGTTCAGACAGAGCTTGGGTAGCCACCAAGAGATGGCAGCTGTCATGTTGCACCCTGCAATATGGCAGCTTATCTGTACATGACTAGCTGTTTATCCTTTTTTTGGGAATCAAGTTTGTGTGGCGAAGCGAACATTGTGGATGCATGGTTGAGCTCATCCCAGACTGAATGTCAGGCTGTGCAGAATATGCATGAGAACACTCCCCTATCTATGTCAGCATATATTGCTGATACACTCCAACATATTGGGATTTGTGACACGCACAATTCCTGTTTAAATATCACACCAGGGTACATCAGTGGCTTGCATATCTTGCAAGACTGTTGCAGCATGCACAAGCCTTTTGAATATCTGAGCCAAAGTGTAAATCATTTTTTAACAATAAATTAACTTTATACATCCATTTGGTTTCAAACTTACTTCTTGTTTCTGTGACATACATCCATTAGGTTTCCAGCAGTCTTTAAGCAATTAGCATATGCATTTGCCAAAGAGTTCCTGATGTGGCTGACTGGTGACTGCCATTTTCACAACAACTACACAGTATCATCTGCAACACTAAAAGCGTTACATGTACACAATCAAAACTCCAATTCTACAGATCACATTGCTGTACATTGTATTCATACAAATAATACATAGATGCTTCAAGTAATACTAACTTACTAAATAGTATTTCCTAAAAGAATTGAGTTAAGCAGGCGAGGTCACACCTTACATGATACCCTCATACCACCCCAATTACATAGTACAATTATTTCTATCAGTATCTTACCATCTGACTTGACAACAATGACACTGTCAGTGTCAGAGAGACCACCATCCACAGCTTCAGACTGTGCTGGTACTACCTCACTTGCAGGTAGGGGAGCCCTACGTTGGCCTGTGAAAAAAGATAAAAATCGACCCACTAAGTCTTGCATGTAAATTGCATCACATTATAACAACGGTTTATGTAACCATTAAACATGCTTCATGCAGCTAACATTCTTCTCATCAGGTACACCACAAGTATTGCAGGTACATATAAAATAACAAGTGCTGTTAATATCAATAATAATGCTTGAAGAGCAGGATGCAACAACAGTTAAATCACCTTAAGTGGTTGTTTGGGTAACATGGACAACCTTGGGACTACAACTCGAGAGATTAACTATTCTTAGTAACTACAAACGGTGACTTTACCATATTTTACATGAGATACCCAGACATCATCTTTCTTACTACATGATAAAAACACTATTTGCATTGCATGTGTCAGAATACTGCAACTCACGTACATTCTCTTTTGGTATACCAGTATTTAAAGTTTAAAACTCCATTTAACAACTTGTGAAACACTAAACTTTTCATCACTAAGTTGCATGACTGCATATTATGGTGGCTAATACACACTAGCCATACAGAGCAAATTTAATTAAAGAAAAGATCATAAACTCACTAAATACACAACAGTTAATAGTTATATAGAACCTTACATGAAGTAAAATTCTGTTTGGATAAAATGGATACTGTATAGTAACTGCAACACTATCATTAGCTGATTATTAAAATCATCATAAAATACATGTAATACAATGAATTATTAAAATTAAGAAACCTAATTGTTAAAAACACATCACATAACAATGCTAAATCCTCCAGTATACCCACTATTAAAGTTTCATATCGGTATTAAACAACAACACAATTTCAGCATTGTATCTTAGCAAAATGCCATGACAGGAATGCGTATACAGGTGTATTTACTACTTGTGCTCTTGTTCAGTCACTCAGCTGAACCTCACAGCTGAACCACACCACACATGTCAAATAAGCAATATACTATTAACTGTCATAGCATATTTCATAATTTTTATCTAAATCAATATCAAGACACATGCACTGTACAAAGTTCTGTTGAGTAACTTATGATGAGTGAGGTGCACCCCCACAGCTGGCTTCCTGCAGCCTCCCACAGCTAATCATTGAGGTAGTACCAGCACCTATCGTTGTCCGGTATCTCTTCCGCTGCTTCAGAACATAGAAGCGCTGGCGCAACAGCTTCCACTTCCTCTTGAGCTATATGGCGGTATTATTTTTTACTTTTAAGATAACATGCAAGAAGCTGTTTATGTGCTCAATATCAAATCCAGCTTACTGTTAGTGCTCAGCATTAATATACTGGCACTCCCCTGGTTTGGACTGCCTCAAGCAGCAAGCACACTTCTCATAAGGTCCACTGCCTCATGTTGTGTTTTCCTTCTGCAACAGAAACATAAAGAAAAATTTCCATTACTGTCATGTCTCATAGTCTATGTATTTTTATGTATTGTATGACATTTATGCTTAGAACATGACAAGAACACATTTCATAACCCTACCAAACTCCTTCAGACAGAAATAACTTTTACATCCATTGTTTTGTGGAACATTATAACTATTATGCACACTTAAGACATACTGGTATTGACCCTGTAATAACATGAGTATCTCCAACCATGACCCATACTTCTGCTACACAATGTTGAAGCTCCCCACAAAAAATTATTTACAAATGAGAACAACAGTATAGCTGAGTATTGCACACCACAATATGCAATCAACAGCTTTGTGTTGAGAGACAAAGTAAACTGTACCATGTATTGTCATCACCCGTGACTCAGCAAGTATGATTTTGCTATGAAAATATATCCATAGTGATACATTGCACACTACCCCTCACCCAATTGTGTTCTTTCTGTTTAAAATAACCATTGTGCTGTACTGCAGCTACCACTCCACATTTATTTAACAACAAACTAGAGCTAACAATGCCACAAAGGATTACTTTTAAAAAATTACCCATTATAACATGATAGGCAGCAATACACTGTACTACCACCATTTGTTTTTCAAAAAACAAAGTATACTTTGAAATAGATAACCAGCAAGCTACTGGGGGTGGCATCAGTAGAGAACAGATCCTGACTCAGGCAATACAAGCACCAACTTACTAATAAAGAGGATACCTGCATACTAATAATGCCTTGATAATATGAAAATAGCTGTGTTTATGCCTTGCATGTATTATGGCTCCATTTGCAGGTATAGTACTAAATAGTGTAATATATAAGCCTACCACCACTGCACTTCACTGTTGTAACACTCCTACTCCTCTCTTCCCACTTGCACTTGTGCAGTGCCAAAGTAATATGTACAGTGTGCCTTACAGACTGAAATATTTAACAATGCTAACCACAACACAACATTGTAAAATGTTGTACTAACAACAACCTGCTGCATTGCTATTGCACTTTCCCCAGAGTTGTTACACAGCATGGCACAATCTGAATATTCCCAACCCATGTGTTACATATGTGTGAGTGATGTATGCAGCTGATCTATTTTTGACCAATTTTTTGGTTATGAAAAGAACCTTTGTTAACACTTTGATATTTGATCAAACAGTCTGACATTCTTAGAAGACTTTGAGGATTGCATCTCGAAGGTTTCCCAGAAATGGCAATTGCCAGAATACGAGAAATGTACACCGTCTGGTAGGTATAGCCAATCATAACAATACTTAATTTCCGGGTGACGTATGGTGTAGATTCCATACATGCATAGAAATGCAGATATTTGTATGTTGACTTTTCTTCTAGCTCTGTCAATCAGGTACATATGGTGTTCTGCTTGCCAGACCCTACAGCTCTGTAATATCTGAAAATATGATTACACAGGCAGGCAACATACTCATAATAGAAGCAAGGTCCAATTTTGCTTCTGTTACTAAATCTATCCAGCATTTGGTGCCCAAATAATTGCCTCAAGATGTATCAGCAATATGTCAGGATGAGGCTGAGTACTCAAAAGTCTCTGCATGGTTGGCATGAGGTGCTCCACCTCATTCACACCAACAAACCATTTACAGAGCAATCTGGGAGCTGAAGGTTTCTCCCAAAATCACTATTGTGAGCATACTCAGGCGCTCATCTCATGATACTGTTTCCAACTATCCACAAAGTCCTTTTGCTATTTTCTGCCATTCTCAGTTTTTAAACTCAGAAGTGGACAGAGAGCTACCAAAAAGTCAGTGTTCACCCTGCAGTGCTAGCAGTAGTGAAAGTAAAACTGATATTTTCCTCTTAACTTCAAGCCAGTTTCACTGGGCTGATTCATAACACACAAATAAAAAAAAAATCATTGGCTAGTACTCTGGCTTCAACAACAATGTAGGCTATGCACTGACTATTACTAGTCTACTGCTACAGCTAAAATGTGCAAACATTGAGAGGTGGGAAAAATGCATCCTTTTCATAGGCAGTTCTAAACAATTGCAACTGCAGAAACATGTCTGATTGGTTCCTGCTTCTGTTATGGGTCCATTTGCAGCTTCTTATCTCCCTCTATTTGCAGCTGTATCTGTACAAGTTAGTACTAAACTACTATCTGACTTTAAACAGTTTTACCTAAAGAATACAGCATCTTAGATTATAACAAGTAACATAATCAAATACAGCACTAAAACATTTTGATTAATAGTATTTACATGTTGCTAACACTTTTATCATTCTAGAAAATGTTTTATAAAATATACAGTACTGACAGTTTTCAAAATGCTGTCTCTCAGTATGAACTAAGATGGCTCCTGTTGACTTCTTCTTCAGTGCTGTCCATCTCTGATTAGTTGTCTCACATGGCCTAACAAATCTGGCATAACATTGGTAGAATGAGCTTTCACTCAAATACAATCAGATCTGATTTGATAATGAATATACTTTCCACTCCCAAGTTAAAAATTTGTGACACTTTTGAACCATAACACTAATTTGTGACACTGTCGAATGCACAAAAGTACTTTTGTGACACTGTCGAATGCACAACATTATTTTTGTGACACTTTTGAACATTCGACATTACTTCTTGAAATACTGTAAAATGCAGACAGTACCATTTGACGCTGTCTAATGCTTGACACTACTTTTTGTGACACTTTCGTGCACGACACTACTTTTCCCAAATTGTCTGTTTTACCAGAATTTGATGATTAATGGCAAAAACAACCAATATTTCAATGCCGAACACTGTCACACTGCATTGGCAGTGTCACAACTGGAGATGCATAGTGTTGTGACTGTAAATACACCCACAAAAGGTGATTTTGTTCAGTGAGTGCGGTACCGTGCAACAGACTTGCAGGAATGCATTGTTTGGCAGTTGTTAATCACCCTCACAAAGCAGTCATTTTATGCAGCATTGTCACCAGATTTTCAACACAGTCATTTTAGGACCTTTGCTCAACAACAGTGTAACTGTCATTTTAGTTATCTGCTCTGAACACTGTTTTGCAGACAGACTGTGCCATCCTGCGCTGGAATTGCTAAAAGACATTTAGGGCAGAATAAGAAAATCATACCTGTACATTTCACAACAAACTGTGGCAAAATGTCAGCATTGAGAACCCTAGCATTAAAATACTGTGAATATGCTAACTTATGAGTGTGCATTGCACAGTTCCTGCTTACACTCATAAAACAGTGATTTTATGGACTATTCACACCAACATTTTAACATAGAACTTTTAGGATCTCTGTTCATTAAAAATGACAGCTGTACAATTCACAAGAAGATATGGTGAAATGCAATGTTGCCAACCTGCCATGGAAATAGTGCAAATACACTAACTTACAAGTGTGTATTCATTCATTCATTCTTTATTTTTATAAGGTGCTTTTCTTGTAACCAAGGTGCCTGTACAATACATAAAACAATAAATAAACAAGATTAAAACTATCATAAATCATTAAAAGCTCTACTAAAAGATATGTCTTCAAAGCTTCTTTAAAGCTTTGGACAGTCGAACAATTCGCACCTGATGAGGTAGACAAATTCCACAGGGTCAGACCATAAAACTAAATGATCTTGCCCTGAAGTTTTTAAATGGACCCTGGGAATCTCTAGCAATCCCACATCAGTGGATCAGAGAGAGTGGGGAGGACAGTAGGGACAAGGAGCTCTTTCAGGTAAGTAGGTCCCTGATCATGTAGGGCTTTATAGGTCAAGCAAACTGACCTTGAAGGTGATTCACCAGAAAACTGGCAGCCAGTGCAGTCTGCAGAGCACAGGCATTATATGGCTAGAACCTAGAAGATCCAGTCAACAGCCTGGCTGCCGCATTCTGCACTAGCTGCAGATGGTGAAGTTCAACCCCAGTAGCCCCAGGTAAAGGGCATTGCAATAGTCAAGGTGGGAGGTAACAAATGCGTAGACCAATGTTGGAAGATCCTCTGGAGGAACCAGGTGCTTCAACTGGGCGATATTCCTCAGATGGTAAAGGAAGTTTTGACCACCACTGACACCTGAGATTTAAAAGTCAGACAGTCATAAAATACTATGCCCAGATTCCTCACCTGGTCTGAGGTCATCAGCTGGATGCCCCAAGCCATAAGCCTGAGGGTGATCCAGCTAACAAACTTGCCTCACAGTGACCCTTGTCCACAACCAACACCTCAGTTTTTCAGGGTTCAACCACAGCCAACTCCCATTCATCCAGTCTTGGATCTCAGCAAGGCAGTAGTTAAATACTGAAAAGGCAGCATTCTGGCCGGGCACAAAGATATATACAGCTGGGTATCATCTGCATAGCAATGAAAACCCAAACCGTATTGTCTAACAATCACTCCTAATGGCAGCATATACACTGCACTGTGAAGTTCATATGCACACTCATATAAACAGTCATGTATCAGACTATTATTACCAAATTTTAAACATACTTATTTCCATACTTCTGCTCATGAACAGTGTCACTGTTATTATCACAATGTGCTCTGAACTGTGGTTTCACACACTGCCTGCGGCAGTGAACACTGTAAGTGCATAAAACATTTCAGCAAGGATGTGAAAAATGATAGCTGTATAATTGAAAAAAGTTGTAGTAAAATGCCAGTGTTAACAATGTCACATGAAAATATTGATAATGCAGTAACTTACGCTAAGTGTGCAAGGTTGACTTATTAATGTGTTACTAATTAACAGAAAGATCGTTAATAAAGTTATTGTGTAACAGCAGTGTGACAGCATTAGCAACATAAATTATTCTTAATAATACTAATTGTTCATTACTGAACAGTGAAATCATATGAAATAAAATCTATATGCTATAGTGATAATAATGTACAAGACAATGTAACAGCAATAAAATAAAATTGTTACAATGTCAATAACTAATGCAATTCAAAGATTGAAAATATATTTTTTAAATAGATGTAATACTTAAATCATATGTCTCAATGCACAATGTTAGAAGGCATGAACACAGGCATATAGTAGTTTTGTCTTTTCTCTGTCTTTATACAGGTACCTGATACTTCTGTAAGATTGATGACTGCCACTGTGAACTATCATATTAAAAGATGCCACCTAAATACAGATGTAGATGTATAGGAAATGAGACAGATATCATAGTACTTCACTGTTGCTTAAGGGTGATAAAGAAAACACTTATGTGAGATCAGAATATGAAAGAAAACAGACTCCTACTGCAACAGTGAACTCTACAACAACTCACTGCACATCCAAAGCACATACTTCTTCAAGAGTAAGAAAAAATGCTTACCTCTGCAACAGTTGTGTAGATCTCTCAGACAAAACACAACTATTGCAACAGCAACCATCAACAAACCTCCTAAACAACGCCGTAAACTCAAACCTAGTGATTTTCATCTGAGAAAGCAAAGTATTTTAGATCACTAGCAATTTAGCTAAGATCGACAGACTTATTGCTGCTGTGATGAGACATAGAGCACAAAAGACAAAGAGCCATCTGTCTTTTATAGAAATTCATCTCAAAGTACGCACTTTTGTTAACAGAGCAGTGTCTGTACTGCAACGTTGTGGTGTAAGATGTCTCATGTGTTTGAACTATTCAGAAAAGTTGTGTGACATCAAAAAGGCTACAACAGTATCCTTCTTTGACTGTCCACAATTTCTGTGATGTATCCGCAGGTCACTGGATGCACACAGCACTCAGAGGCATATTTCTGGGAAGAATCTTATTATTCCCAGAAAAAGGAATTAAGTTCACCATTGATGAGTCCAGTAAACTGGTCAATGTCCTCAGTATCTGTGATGACACCAATGGACACAGATGATGACTGTGATGCAACCACTGTGTCCCATAAATGACACTGTCTGTCATGGGCATGTGATGACACCTGCAACCATAGGCAATCGTCATTTGAAAAAGTTGAACAGTCTGTCAACCTATTTGTGATTACAGATTGCAAAAAAGATATAAACTGTTTACCAGGTTGACCATTGTGAAATCCGTCTACATACTAGACTTATGGGTCACTCACTAACATGCCTCGATAGTGGTGTTTGTGACAGTATCTTTCATAACATGCAGATGCTTGGAGTGCCTCAAACAGGCATGCAAAATGTTGTATACAGAGTATTTGAAGTACAACAAGTTGTTAGTCAGTACACTTGTTTAAATGACTTATTGCAGTCAGGTGACATGCAGGGTGCCATCACATTTCTCAGGCAACTGCAACATGTAACTTCTGTACCAGACACAACAATTTCTCAGTCAACCACTTCTGCTGAAACATCTGTTTCAGTCTTAGAAACTGACATACTGAGACAGTGCAGCAAAGAAATAGCAAAATTTGAATTGTCAAAGTCTCAGAAGTTTGACTCTATATGTGTGTCATGTGACCATTTGTGCTACAGAAAACAAACAGTCACAGTGAACCTGGAAACCTTGTCACCATACAATGACATGTGGTTATGTCTCTCAGCATTTTGCTGCTGAAATCTGACTTTCAGTTAGAAAACACCATTCTGCTGTGCAAGCACTGTTTCTCCAAACTGAAGTCTAACATTTTGCCACCAAGGTCACTGCTGAATAATATGGAGGTACATGTTACACTAAGTGAGATTTCAACATTGAATATGTTTGAGCATTCTAATTCAGACAATGAAACCATTCCAACCCATTCTACAGTATGAACACAAAGACACAGAACATTCTAGAAAAGAATTTGTTAGATCTCTAAAGGGTTCTGTGATGTATCTACCTTCCTTTACGGGAAAATGTGGAAGCAATCTCTACAGAAAATAGTTCGGTGATTCTTGTAAATGGTGTTCCAACAAAGTCCAAGGTCATCTGGCAAGATGTTGTCTATGTACAGAAGGTAAAGCTTGCTCTTACTTATTTAAAAGTAACAATCCCTTTTATACAGACCTTGACATAGATCAGATGACTAGTCTCTCTGTCCAACATGATCTCTTAGAAAAACTAAACCAATGATTGAGAAGGTCAGTGGACAGACAAGTGACAATGTGTATGAACAGTACACAATTCACACTACATGGCAGAGATCCAGTAGGAGACAACATTGATCTCTATCAAATGAAACAGGTGAAAGGTGAGCCTGTCAACATTTGGGAGACAACACTAGAAGCACACTGTTTCCCAGACCTATTCCCAAAAGGGTCAGGTGGATGCCTAGATGAAAGAGAAGTGCTTGTACAGGGTGCTGAGTACTGCACTAGCTGTGTACTCAGTAAAGATGGCAAATTCAGATGTAACATACGGTACCTGTTTCATCTCCTCTGGGAGAGTGAACTTAGCATTCTGTCTGCATCTATTGCACATACTATTCATCTCACAAGTCCACTAGATGGAATAACAGCTGCTCAGTTTGAAGAGAAATTAAAGCAGAAAGATGAAAATGTGCAAATGTATCTGTCTTTCTTCCATTCTTTTAAAAGTCTTCGAGGTACCAAAGAATATTGGTATCGTAGACACTCGAAGTGATGACAGTGCTGCAAGAGTATGGTACAGCCACATGGTTTGTCACACTTAGTTGTGCTGAATATGCCTGGGATGAGCTCATTGAGCTGTTGAAGTGGGCAAATTCTGATGTCAATGGCATCTCATCAATGACTGTCAGAGAAATGTGTTCACTTGATCCTGTGTCTGTCGTAAGACATTTTCAGCGATTCCATAACATTCTGATTTTCATATTGTCAAATGACAATCCACCTCTTGTAGTGGAGCATTACTTTTGGAGGATGGAGTATCAAGCACGAGGTGTCCCTCACATCCATATGCTGTTGTGGATCAAGGATGCACCATGCATAGTGAACATGAAGCAACACAAGTGCTATCATTTATCAAGAAATATATCACTTGTCACATTCCAGACAAGTATGACAGTCCACTATGGAAGTTGGTTCAAAAGTTCCAGAAACATATTTGTGCAAAATATTGCGGTAGTAAGAACAAATCTAACTGGTACACATGATGTCGCTTCAGATTTCTAGACGAGTTTGTCAGGATGGTTCCATGAATTACCTTTTCTCAGCAATGCAACACCACTTGAAGGCAAATCAACCAAGAGGGTATACAAGTTACCCAGAGATGAGAAAGACGTATACATCAATGGCTACAACCAACTCTTCTCCTAATGTGGCAAGCAAACATAGATGTTCAGTTTGTGGCTGATAACTCATTGGCCCTAGTGCGGTAAGTCACTCGTACATAACCAAACATGAGCAGACTAGCTTGCAAGATCTTTGGGAAGATATTGCCAGTTCAAGCAAGCCTGACATCTCAGCTCTGGTCATTGGGCTTGAAGACTCTTTCACATGGAGAATGTGGAGCTTATGAAGCCAGTGACCGTTTAATGGGTACATATCTGTGCGGAAGTCTGACCCTGTCCGGTATCTCAGTGTAAACTACAAAAGAAACACAAATGTGTAGTGATTCCCCATGCCGAAATTGAGGAGCTCACTGCCAATAGACCTTCTTCAAAACATATCTTGAAGAATAACTTGATAGACACATACTACTCCGTAGACACAACGATATGGATGATATGTGTCTCTTTCAGGATGGCTAAGTGGTATGACTACAAGGCAGATATATCACCTGACTCAACACACCAGATTTACAAGGTGAATGGAGTGGATGGCTGTCTCGTAAAAGACACAAGCCATGGCTTGTAGACCTCTGTAGATTGCATCTAGGCACATCAGAGAGCAGAGAACACTACTACTTTGTTCTCCTATTCCTATTTACACCGTGGAGGAGTGAGTCTGAATTAAAAGGTGACTGTGATACATTCGAGGAAGAATTCAATCACAGTTACAAGACTTTCAAAACTGAATACTCAGAGACATACATACAGAGACTAGAGGCTGAGAAAGAACAGCTTGAGAAGGCAGAGAAGCAGCTCCAGGAAAACACTCCTGGCTCCATGCATGAAAAGGGTTATCAATGGATCTTAAAGTTTGTAATGCAGTACATATGCAGGATTTTAAGTATAATGCAGTCATTGACATGGGCTTTTAAGTAGCCTATGTGGAGATACATAAGATAACATTAATGGAATCAGATGATTCCATATTAAACAAATCACATTAGTCAAAATGCGTGAACATTTGTGTACTAATTTGTGACATGGCTACCCATGTGTGTGAAATAGTCTCTCAGTGTCATTTAACTAGACTTTTCTGGCAATGAAAATATTTTTGTAACTAATTCCATGTCTTAATCTCATTTATCACACTTCCTTATTGTGCTACCTTGATTCCCACCCACCTCCAGGGGGCCCTAAAGATGTGGTCTTGCATGTAACCATTAATGTTCCCTTATGTTACCTCTGAACTTTGGAATAATCTGCACTTTGATGCAATTAGTGTATTTTTGTCCCAGGTTACTTGCTATGTTTGTTTAGAGTACTACAGTGCTTTGCCCTGTCTCTTCTAAGTACACAGTATGATCACAAGCTGTCCTTTGCTCACCTGATCCTTTCCTGTCCCCACCACCAGATGTTCACGCATGACAGCAGGGGTCCAGGAGCCACTTGTAAAACATTTGGGCACTTATATCAGTGTGAGATTGGGGCAGCCATGGGGGATTTAAAGACAATTCCTTGCAATTTCTAGCCCTTTCCTATGATTGACTGTCTTGTCCTGAAGAGCTCTTGTCCTCCTGAGTGACCCTTGTCACATCATTATCCTCACTGCAGCAGGTAAATATCGATCATGCCTGCTGCCAAAATTCTTTTTTTTAACTAGTTTTGATAATGTAAGCGAGCTGTTGGTGGGTGGGGTTCATTAATAGTGCAGATGGACCCACACCCTGGATTTTCCTTTTGCCTTCTTGATTTGGTGTAAGGGTGACATTTGAATTAAAATGTGCATTTGGGACCTTAAACTTCATGTCCCTGTTCACCATGAGGTCTTCTTGAAGAAGTTGATAATGAGGTTGTATAGATCAACTTTCTAAGGTACTATGCTTTATTTTAAATGTTCTTTTATGTAGGTACTGTATTTTACATGGTGCTGTTACAGGCAATTGTGGGAGGGATGGAGATTGAGTGGAGTGTCTGGGATTAGCACATGGCACTATTTGGTTATTGGGGAGGGTTTGGTACCTGTATTTAATCCTTGGCTCTTTTTTGGGATACTGATATTTATTTTGTTTTTGGTTCAAATGCTGTATTTTAAATGTGCTTTTCATATGTGGGATGGTATTTTACATACTGTTGTTACAATGATTGTTTTTCTTGGGGTTGTTAAATAGATTGATTGTGATGTCTGATATTTATTGTGGTTTTGGTATTTAAAAATACATATTTTCTGAATTTACCTGGGCACTGCTAGTACAACACCACCAACACTCCTGAATGTGTGCTTCTTCCTACCAAAGAGTTGTATGAGCACTGCACCTCAGTACATCCCCAAATATGAAACACTGCCCTTAGAATGTGAAACACTTCATCAAGTCTATTACTCAAAAGCTCAGACCACTGTTGAAATGTGTGCCTCTGTGTTAACAAAGTTTGCAGTTAAATAAATAATACAATTTTCATATGAACTACTATGTATTTTGCATTATAATGTTGTTGAATGTTGGACAACCCTCTCAATGTGTAACAAGGGGCTTTTGTGAATAAAATGAGGAACTGTTCCTCATGATGTGGTACAACTGAGAAGTGTGGCTTAATCAGATGTGCATGTTAGTTTGGTGTGCCCAAATTAGGCAACCACACATTTATTCTGTTTAGCTTATTTGAGTCTCCTTTGGGTTCCTACCTGTTGGCATCTGTCTTTCAGGCTCCTGCCCAGTTCCACACCCCAACATCAGGCAGCTAACCTCTTCTTCCCCACAGTTTACCCTCCATGGCAGGGCAGTGAGGCCCCCCTGCTCAAACTCATCTTGACTAGGATTCAGATTCTGTGGAGTGCCATTCAGAGTTGGGGCCTGTGGCATGTGGCTGTCATCACCCTGCTTGACCTGGGACCTAAGTTTTCCTTGTCCTGTGTTTCCCCTGGGTAGAGCATGCAATGTTGGCAATGGCCATGCAGTGCAAGCTTCCACCCATGGCACGCTGGCTGGTTGCCAGTGTGGTAGTAGGTAAAGCACAGATGCCCCAGCCTCCATGCCACTGGGCTGGTGGCAACCACAAATTCAGGTGAAGTGGTAGGTTTGACTGGCACAATCTTGACATTGTTTGTGATGGGCTATTGCATTGCATAATGTGTTTGTTACTAGCTTCTTTATTAGTGGGTGCACCACTTCTGTTTTGTCATTGTGCATCACAGGGCACCCAAAAATTTTTGTTAATCTGGGTACCAAACCATGCGGTCACCCATTATTTATTTTAATGTTTTTCTGGGGGGGTTGGTGCCCTATTTGGTCTATGTGTATCAGGTCTGATTACAGTTGTTGACTGAGTCCCTGTGGTATGTTTTGGTGTGCCTCTGTTTTGGTCAGCAGATGTCTGGAAGCATGCTTCCATTTTGTTTGCAGATGGCTAGATGCATGCCTCCATTTTGCTTGCAGGTGGGTGTATGCTTCCTTTCATTTTGTTTGTAGATGGTAGGATGCGTGCCTTCATTTTGTTTTCAAGTTTGTGTATGATTGCCTTCATTTTGATTTGCAGATGGGTGGATGCATGCCCCAATTGTGTTTGCTTATTTGTGTATGATTGCCTCCATATTGATTTGCAGATGAGTGGAGATGCATGCCATCATTTTGTTTGCAGATTTGTGTATGATTGCTTCCATTTTGATTTGCAGATGGGTGGATGTATGCCTCCATTTTGTTTGCAGATTTGTGTATGATTGCCTCTATTTTGATTTGCAGATTGGTGGATGCATGCTATTTTATTTATAGACAGATGGCTGCATACCTTCATTTTGTCTGCAGCTGTGTGCATGCATGGCTTCCTTTTGTTACCAGATGGGTGTATGCTTGCTTCCAATTTTTTTCTTTTTGGCAGATGGGATGATGCATGGCTTGTATTACATGTATTACATTTTCTCCATTTTTGTCTTCACTTAAGAAGTGATTTAGTAATTTGAATAGCTTTGTTAGTAATTTGTGATTGTTTGAAAATTGGATTAGGATTTTGTATTTGAAAACAAAACATGAAGAAAATGAATTTATTTCATTTTTTAAGCTTGACACCACCATCATGGTAATCTTAACTGCTATTTTGGTTTAAATTTCAAAATCACCAAACAACCCCAAATATGTGCTTTTGTATTCAAACAGGTAGCTTGTACTGGGCTGGTGATCTTGGTTAAACCCATTTTGTATGTGACTTTGTCCACAACCCCACCCCTAAAAACAAACAGTTATGCATATTACACATGTATTTGCTACACCATTACACAATTACCTGTTCACGCTGACATTGAGTTGTATGCCTAAGTAGGCAACAACTAATGTTGGTGAGTGGCTGGTTTGTGTGCTGTTATTCAGATGGTGCTTGGGTGATGCTGCTGCATTAGCTAACTTGTCTGGCGCTGCTTGCAGTATTCTATTTTGTGCACATTTAAAGTGTTTATTATTGTGCCTTTGTGGATTTTCTGGTTGCATCACAGGGCAACCACAGCATAATGTTAATCATAGCACAAAACCATATGGTCACTGTTTTTGGAGGGTGGAGCTTAATGTTAAAAACACTCTCCCATGCTGCTTGTTGTGGTGCCCTAATTAGGATACATTATTCTCTGGGCCATATTGGTCAGCCATATCATACATGTGTGGTGGGTTTACACAACTTTGCCAAGCCAAAAAAATACTGTTTTCAGCGGATGTTGTCTGTGTTCAGTTTACATAGACAGTCCATTATACAGGTGATATGGACTGATGATGCCCTGATTATAATGTATACTTTAATGATTAACTTCTTTGAAAGATTCCATCAGGTATTTAGCTGCATGCCTCCATACTGTCTGCAGATGGGTGGTGATGTGCCTCCATGTTGTCCAGAGATGGATGGTGGTGAGTGCCTCCATGTTGCCTACAGATGAGTGGTGGCATGCCTCCATGTTGTGTGCAGACAGCTAGTGGTGTGCCTGCGAGCTTTAATGTCCCTGTTACACATGCAGCCCTGCTTTTATGTCCCCAGTTACATGTGCAATCCTGCTTTTATGTCCCATGTTACATGTGCAGTCCTGCTTTTATGTCCCCATTAGTGCAACTTTGTGGGGTCTTCTTCTCAGACCCCGAAAGTGAAGTTATCCCACACCACACTACATTTTATAAAGTGAGTCAAAGCATCAAGAAATGCTTATAATAATCGTTATATTATAGAGTTTAAAAATGACACTAATGTCACACTTTGGTAGCCCTTTTTCATGCATAGACCCTCCTGCTAGTTCACAAGACAACCTTGATCCAGAAGGACAAGCTGTTCTAGGTGAACCTCTGCCCCATAAGTGTTAATGTCAGAAATTGAGACAGCCATGGAACATGGAACACACTCCACTGTCAACCCAGCTGACTTGAGAGAAAGACAAAATCAGCAGCAGCAGCAGCATACAGTTCACTCAAGTAGTTGGCGCTGTCCGACATGGCCTACAACATGAAACAAAAATTGTGACTGTCATGACTATAAGCCACTACTGATCTTTGTTAGTGGTTCAGCTGGCACAGGAAAGAGTTTCCTATTGAAGCCTTGCTGCTGAAATACGGAGACTGACAGGGGTCATCAATGTCTGTAGCTGTTACTGCCCCACAGGACTAGCCACATACAACATTGGTGGAGTTACATTACACCATCTCTTTATGTTGCCAGTGGAACATGGCAGAACTGGAGAGTATCAGTAACTGTCATTTGAGGTTGCATCTCAGCTCTTCCATGTTTACAAAGATGAAGTTACTCATCATTGATGAAATCAGTATGGTCTCCAATGTCATGCTTGCCTGTATTCATCTACATCTACAGGAGATCTTAGGTACTGATGATGAGTACCATTTGGTGGCAAAGTATTGTTGTTTTGGGAGACCTTTTACAGCTTGCACCAGTTAATGCAGAGCATGTATTTACAACTCTAACTGCCAAGCAAGCTAAGAATATTCTTGGCTGCATTGCAGGCTATAACATTTGGGAGTTATTTACCTAAGTTGAGTTGTATGAGAACATGCGCCAAAGTGGTGATCTGGCACAAGTCACTTCTAGATGAAGCTCATACAGGTTCTCTATCACCAGAGCATGTTTATATCTTAAACAATTGGAGAATTACAGTAGATACAGCATCCATAGAAACCGCATGTAATGTTTTCAGCGATGTATGCTCTACAGGGACACACATAGTGTGTCTTATGCCACGACTAAAGAAATGCACTGAGTTCAACAATGTAATGCTGCAGAGAAAACCAAGAAATTGTAACTCTGCATGCTGTTGATACAGTTGATGGTGTCATTCTTAGTTGCAACCTAGTAGCAAAGATGACTGAATGACTCAGTGAACTCAAGTTAGATGTTTCACGCACAGCTGACCTAGAAGCTGTTCCCATACTTTGCAAGAATGCACAGATTATGCTGCGATGTAATCTACATGTTGAACGAGGCATGGTAAATGGTGCCAAGGAAACATCACTGATTTTGTCTACAATGCCCAGAAGACATGTATCGAGACACTTGTAGTTCACTTTGACAACATGGAACAGCCTGTACACATAGAGGACCTGTGTAAAATTCCAGGTATTTAAGGATATCTACATAAACAGGAAACAATTTCCATGATGTGTTGCATATTCTGTATCCATTCACAACTCTCAGGGCTTGAGTTTGGATTCAGCAAAGGTGGACATAGGCACTGACATTTTCAAGGATGGCATGAACTCAGTGGCACTTTCACCTGTCCACATTCTTTCTGGGTTGCACAGTATAACTCTAGCACCTCAGAAAATATGAGCTGACAAGTGGTGTATTGTTGAGTACAACAGGTTACGTACTCTACATCAGCCACAGATGTCTTTAATACCACTGCCTACATATCTGGCTGTCTCACATCATACAGTCAAATCTACAGGTGTCAACAAACAGCCACAAGCTTCCAGAAGTGATTCAACTCAAAAGAGTTCAACAAAGGTCACAACTTCAAGCAAACATTCACAGCCAGCAATTCATCAGAAATCAGTTGGTGTAGCTGCTGTACCAGTCTTTGACAACAGCACTAGAGTGAACTGCTATGCTAACTCAGCTATGCAAGTTTTCACACATGCCACACTTTGTGCAGGCAATATCTGCTTCATAAGACAATACCCTATCAAACACTTTGAAGCAGATTGTCAACATGACTTCTGACCAGTCTAACAATGTACAGTCACTAACACCACTATGAAAGGTGTTAGGTACATATGACAGATGTAGTACATTTGATGCTGACATACAGCAAGACACTAGTAGTGTGTGATAGCTGTCATAAACAACTTGGATGAAGATGGCACTCCAATGAGCCACTACTTCACAGTGTCATATGTAACCAAATATGTATGTGTTTCATGTGGCCATTCACAGCATGAAACCACAGAACACATGCTGTGGATTACTCTTTTTGTCCTCAAGCCAAAAGTGTCACATTTTGACAGCTATTCACCAATGCTCAATGTGGTCACTTCTGTTAAGGGTGTGGAGACAGATGCACTCAGTCCATACGTCTCAGGAGTTCATCTCAATATCT
This sequence comes from Neoceratodus forsteri, assembly GCA_016271365.2. Taxonomy (NCBI): domain Eukaryota; kingdom Metazoa; phylum Chordata; order Ceratodontiformes; family Ceratodontidae; genus Neoceratodus; species Neoceratodus forsteri. The sequence goes on from CM057449.1 coordinate 986,007,518, forward strand.
GTTGCTTATGTTGCACAAGTTTGACTCAACAGGCCAGAGTTGACACTCCTATCACAGCTTACACAGCTGGTAGAATAGTCTTTAACCAGTCAGTGTTTGACACTCACAGAATACTCTATCACCATGGTCAATCTGTGCATTCTGGCCATTACACCTGTTTACTAAGGTACAGAAGTGGATGGGTAGAGTGTGACAACTCTACAAGCAGTTTTAAACAGAGACTGCCATGGCACTTAAAAAATGCATATCTTCTAATATTAAAGAATTATGATGACCTTCATATTTCAGAAGAATAGGACAGAACATGTTGCATTTTTAAATGACTACTTTGTGACAGAATCAGTCGTTGGTCAGTACAATTGTTTCCAGTCTACTGAATCTCAATAAACCATAGCATTTCAACAAAATGCTATACTGGAGACACATTTCATGAACTATGACATCTAAGATCTTGTGTGGATCAGTGACAACATGGAAATTGTTATAGTGGCTTCAATCGGTGCCAACAGTGTTCACAGTCACTAGAGAAACCATGCTTACATGTCTATCAAAGATTGTACATCTCAAAACAGAGGCCTTCCTGCCTCTCCTCTTCTGCATATCTTTTTGTTACTGTATCATACCCATACATAACAAGAAGTTTCTAACTGTTACTCTCGCAGAGAAACAAAAGTTCTCAGTTACCATGGTAAATAACTGAGCAACACGTCTCATTTACCAAGCGGTACAGTCTGTCACAAGTTGTCTATCACCACTTGTTTTTCTCTATTAGCTGTTGACATGTAGACAACAACATCATTCATTCACCATGCAACAGTGTTGAACTATGCCTTATTTATTTGTTATACTTATACTGTACATATGTAAAAATAACAATCTTTATTCATAATGCAACAAGTTGAATGAAGCAAGTGTAAATACTGAACAACTGCATCTTATTATTAACTGACTTTGCCATGCCTTTGTAATTACTTGTAAATAACATTTACATTCTTATTCCACCTTGCCATTGTTGCTAACTACTTTTATTGTTCTAGTAAAAGTATTAGTATAAGAGTAAAGTACTAATGAATGTTTAAACATAATACAGTACTATACTGATTAAGTTCAATGAACCATATCTTTGATAAAACAGCATACCACGCACATTTTTACTAGTTCAGAGGTAACATAGAAACCAATGTAACAATTGAAAACAATGTTTTTGTTTCTGCAATAATATGACATTTGTTTGTACTTGTCATACAAGTAATTCTAACCTATGTTAACAATACTGATTGTAAATCAGACACTGTTACTGATCACAAAACACTTTGTACCTGTTCCTGACAATATTTATGATCTCCTCTATTGAGGGGTTGGGTGGGAATTTTCCATATGTGCCCAGTCTGTGACATATCATTAAATATTTAACTGAACATACCAGTAATCTAATGTCACTAAAATCAGATTTTTTTATATTCTATTACTTGAACACTTAACATGGTTTTCACCCACCCCAGGAACATCCACATTATCAGTCACACAATAACAACTAAACATTTCTGTTTCATGTGTGTAATCACTGTTTAGAAGCTCCTGACATTCCTTTATTAATATAGGACACAACTAATGTAATTCCTAAGTTAACTACCATGTACTGCACTTACATCTACTGTCAGCCTACAGTCAGAGTGTAGTACCTGGTCTACAGAGCTGTGTGAAATTCTACCTAAGGTCATGCAGTTGTGACTGTACAGTCAGGATCAGTAACTGGTATGCGGTGGAAATTGCCTGTGTGAAGCCATAGAAATCCTAATTGTGCTAAGTTGTGTGTATCAATAATTACAGAGCTGTACCATTGATGTTGCTTGCCTCATTCTTGCTGTGCATCGGTACTCATGATGCAGTACAAACTTTGGGGAGGGGTATTACCTGTCTCAGCCAACACAAACACTAACTGTGCTAACTTGAGAGTCCCTGAAATCACTGATGTCTACCATTGATGTCCATACCCTCAGCTCTGCTGTGGGTCTCTGCTGAGGATCCAGTACCTGGTGTTGCAGTTTGAAGAACATTACCTGGCTGAGGCCATTCAAGTGACAACAATGTTAACTACACTTTACCTGTAATCAGGAGGTGTACAACTGATTGTATCACCCTTCTTTGCCCGTGGCTCTTCACTTAACATGCAGCAACTCTGTGATTATTCCTGTTGCCATGGCTCTCCCCCTACTTCCATATGTGTCTGTCTCTCTGTGTGCCAGTGTTGCTCAGGGGAGTAGGGGCCATGTGATGTCTTCACACATACTAACATAGTGGCACCAAACAGAAATGCCAATGCACATGGTAGCACAAATCAAAACACAAAGATAAACAATTCTGAAAAATACTGAATGTGATACAGCAGCAGGAGTCTGGGCCCTTCCAACCCCATGCTCCCACCACACAAAACACAAACATATACATTACTGTAACATACAAAATGTACTAGTGATAGGAGGGCCCCACGCCCTGCCACACAAAACACAAGCATAAACAGCAGTAACAAACTGAATATCATACAACAGTGGGACTGCAGGGCCCTTCAGCCCCATGGTTCCACCACACAAAAGTGAAACAGAAACACTACTGAAATACACTAAATGTGATATAGCAGTGGGAGCGTGGGCCCTACGGGTTCCACTCTCCTGCAACATGATGTCTTCCACATAGCAACACATAACCAAGAAACACAAATGTTAATGCACATGGTACCACAAATCAAAACAAAACATAAACACTACTGTAGAGACAAATAGTGAAGTTACATAAACACAAGCGAAAATGAAAACGCAAATGGCAGAAGAGTTGGAATACTAAATTGCATTTATCTCAGGAAGTTATGACATAGAAAAAAAATTTAACAGTCATATGATTTAGAACTTTCCTGGCTAGTTTTGTACTTAGCCCCTACTAGGAGGCTAAGAACTTTTCTGATGAAAAGTCTGTATCTCGCACTCATTTCCAAGATACGGGCCCTGAAAGGCGCAGTGAATGCTGTAATGTTATCCTATGGAGAAAAAAAAGAGAAGTTCAGAGTGGCATAACGTTGGCTCCCTGTAATATTATTTCACCAAACCACTGAAAGGGACATGCCTGGATGTTGACTTTCTTCCCTCTATATTTCATCCAAAAGACCAAACCGTTATTTTGCAGCAGAGCGACAAAGGATTCCTGTAATGCAACAGACGCCATAATGTTATCCTATGGAAAAACATCAACTTTGGAGTGCCGTCACTTGGCTGTCAAGTAATATTTTTTACTGAACCAGTGAATGGCACATTTTGGCTGCATTCCTCCAAATTTCAGCCCAAACACCAAACCGCTTCTTTGCAGCACAGTGCCAAAGAATTGCTGTTATTTTCACACACCCTGGAAAAGTACTGTTGAACTTTGTGAAAGCTTTCACAAAACTATTTGACAGTGTCATATGTTCGACACTACTTTGTGAAAGTACTTTTCAGAAACTTGAAAAACATATTTCTAGGGTGTTTTACCCCAAAATAAAGACATGCCTAGCATCCTCAGGGTCTGACTAGGTGAATACAAAAAGAATTAGGTTGCTAAAGGGTCCCAATTTTAAATGCCAAGCATTTTTCTGACCACTAACTGAAAACAAAATGGTGGATTTGTGACAGTAAAAGGGCCATTTTGAAGCAAAACTGCATTTTGGACACTGTCAAACTTTTGTTAACTTTTCCCAATGACTTATAATGGGAACTTGTTTTGAATAACTTTTGAACCGGTTAATATTTTTCATGAAATCTTCAAAGGCACATCAGGGACCCCAGCTGCATGTTCCTGAAATTTTGGACCAGTCGCACAAACTGTGTGACCTGTAGCGCGACCGTAGAATTCCAAAAAGCATAAACACACATGCAGATCACGCTTAATAACTCCGCAGCCATATATCTGACTGGTATAAAACTTGGCAGATTCTAAGGCGTATGGGTCATAATTGTATATTCCATATTTCAGGCAAACCTGTCAAATGGTTGCAAAGTTATTAAGGTGCAAAATCTTAGGTTTAACATGTAAATGGCTCCTCAACCCTTACTATGATAGCACTACCATGCTACCTTATATATATATATATATATATATATATATATATATATATATATATATATATTCATTGCAAAAACTTCATTTAATGCATCAGTTAGGGTTAAAGTGACAAAATTGAGGAAGTGAGACATTAGAGTTGAACCATAACCACCCACCACCCATCCTCCACAGACTGACAGACTGGGTGTTAAGGTTGCAAGGCCCAACTCTCACTCCATTCCATGTAAACAGGTTGATATGCTATATTAAAGGAGAATGGGGTGAGAGTTAGGCCTCATAACCCATGGCACACCCCAGGATCTGTTGGTCTGTGTTGGATGGGGGTGGTGTGGTGGGGGTGGGATAACCCTAACATCTAATTTCTTCACTTTTTACTTTAATCCAAACAGATGCATTAAACAAAGCTTTTGTAATGAATTTCCTTACTTTTAGAGAAAGTGTAATATAACTAGTGAATAGCCTGTGTTGGTGGGAGTGTAGGGCCCAAGAGCTGCCCATTTGTGCATAACGATATGCATCTGTGGAAGTGTGAGCCCTCTGGGCTCTGCACCTCACTTACACATAGCCATGGAGCCATACAGCAGCCCTATAGGGCAAGGAACCCTTGAAACACAAATTTGTCAATATCTCAGGAACCATAGCAGCTAGAAAAAAAATCAAGTTTCATTTTAATCATGACAGTGAGACATCCACGCAACATGTATCAATCAAATCTGTATCTTGCACTGTTTATGAGATACAGGCACCGAAAAGCACTGTGGGTGCTAACTTTGAGAGGGTAATACTGGCCCACAGACCTGAAAATGAGCAATTGGAATACTATTTTCCAAATATCTCGTAACCTTACAAGATATAAAAAATTTCAAAATTCATGGTATTCATGGCTTCCCAACCTACTTCTGCACTTAAGAATTTTTATGATGAAAATTCCATATCTCAAACCATTTTGAGATACAGGCGCGAAAGGCATGAAGGGTGCCACAGGGTTATCCTATGGGAAAAATATAAAATTTGTGATGGCATATCTATGAAACTGCTTAACTTTCCAACACCTAAATAGCATAATTCACATCTCTAGGGCATCCCCTAAACACCCTGAAAATTGCAAGTCAAAAGACCAAACCGTTAAGTTACAATGCAGAGAAAGTTTTAAAAGTTTAAAATTCCTAGTTCGTGAGGTAGCAAAATCCCTGACTGTCAGATCAATCCACATCTGTGAGCTGTCAAAATCACTGTCTGTAAAAGAAATCCTCAACTATCAGATTTGGCCATCTGGTCCCTAGGTGACAGTCAAGGATTTTGCTACCACACAAAAGAGGATTGGGTGGAAGACCACAATTTTGATAGCTTGTGGACTGCGATTTTGTCACCTCACAAAAGAGGATAAAAAATCCCTTTCACAAGCTTGTCAGAACAAAGGCTTATAATATTACTTTTATAATGATGCACTTGGATTCACCTCTGGCTTACCTAAAATTATTTCATAAATTACCAAAACAATAAATATTTACATGTGATATTATCCTATGCTCTCCAGATTCAAGTATATAGGTAAATGACACTGCTTACCCACATATAGTTTTATGAAAAATAGATATTTTATTTACACCTATTCAATGGTTCTAAATATTTTCATTAGCATACATATTGAGCCTAATGTTGTAAACATCAACAAAACTGTTTTAGATAATTTAGCAACTAATACATTTTAGCAAAAAAGTAAAGAAATAAGCAATACTTAGCATAATAAAGGGTAACAGCTATACTACTTTTATCATACTCAGTATTTAACATAACCTTTATGCATAAGAGCATATACTTATAAGATTAATATTTCATATTATTTCTGTATAAAACTTGTTTCAAAACTTCATTGCATGTAAAATGTATTTTCTACGAGAACTAGCAACAACTCATTACATTAGTGGTTTGTATTGTACTTTTACAAATCTCAGTTTTAACTTTTCAAATTATGCACACTTTTTAGTTCAAAGCTTTTAAGCTATATACCCAGATTCTATCATTAAGAGCAGATTCCCTCTTACTTTCCCAGCTGAGCTAATTTAAAATACCAAGACCATTAATTAAAATTAGTGAAAGTAATTAAAAGGAAGACTTATATTTCTGGTTGTAGAAGTGGTTATTTTTCTCCACTTAGAACTCTAGCTGAGTCTGGCTTTTGATGTAAAGGTTTCTTTGTTAGCTAACTTTGACCCTGGAACTTCTTTTAGCATGGATACACTTTGCAAGTTAAACCTTTGCTAAAACTCAGTTCTTGGCTTTGTAGAACACAGCTTCGATCTGCACAGTCCATAGCAATACTAGATTCAAAGAACATTTTTGTGAATAGCAAGTTGTTTTAACAACTTGAGCTTATTGACCCTTTCATGTTGTGCATCTGCTTTTAAAACCTTGGGATAATAGACCTCTTTTGCTCAGCACACTGTGTAACTTGTGTGAGTCTTAAAAGTAAGTCTGTTTGGTTTTCAGCAGGCAACATTACTTGTCAAAATACTCAGCAAATAACATAAACCTTGCTTCATACACAGTCAAAAATGTCCTTGTATTTCTTTCTTGCCTCTGGATATCTCCAGCAGCACTGAGCTCTGGCTCTGTATAGGCTGACCCCTGCTTTTCAAACAGGTGTGGCCAAAGTTCTTTGGCCTAACATCAGTATAAAGCAATTAAAACTCTTAGTTAACCAAACATAGGTCTTTCTACATTGATAGCTCAGATCTAAGGAGTGGCCAGCAGTGTTTACTATTATAAACTGCTCTGGTGATGTCATCACCAGATTTGGATTGGTTTGAGTCACCAGAAATGTAGGGGTCTTAGAAGCTAAATGGTGACATATAGACATGCCTCTTTAAGACAGCCCCTTCTCCTCAAATCTATTTTTGAGTCAAAATTATTTCTTTAAATTAAAGTCTTATGTAATGTAATTTGATCATTAAACTTGCATATTCAAGCGCTTTACACTAAGCCAAACATTCTTGAAAAAGTATTATGGATACTTTTAAACTACACTATTAAGGTTATAACTTCATAATTCTAATAAAACTTCTCAAAACAAAATAATAATTTTACTCTTAATAGTCTAAACTACAGAATGATATAAGATTTGTAAGGAAAATTAATTCCTAAAGTCCTTAAAACATTACTTTTGTAGAGATCCACAAGATCCTTTGTTCTTGTCTTAAAGACATCAGTCACTGTCAGAAAGTTAATTCACTACAAACATTTAGATGGTATTTCTCTCTATAGCAACAAACTACAAATTTAATATTCATCTTGTTAGACTTTCTAAGATGTGAGCTATCACAGGATACTCGATTTGTCTAGTTCTCTAATAAGAAAATGATATTAAATAAATAATATTCATAACTTTTGAATGCTTCATTCTGCAACTATAAAACTTGGTAAGCTTATTTACCATACTGTTGCCCAATAACTGTCCAATTTTCATAGTGGTAGTGCATTGCATCTTTAAACTATGCATAAAACTTCTTATTTCAATACAGGGTAATGGGACTTCCAAGGTCTAAGACATTTTTTTCTTCTTGGTGCAGCCAGTCTCATGAACTCTTATCTTGATCATAGCCATGGATACCTAGCTCCATCTAAGACTTTCCCTGTACAAACACATAAATCCTAATAAAAGTGTCTTCCGGAATGTGGAACATGTGTTAGGCCCCATCTTAACTCTGTTCTATAGCTAGAGCACAGAGCCCTGAAGTTTAAAGTCTCTTTAAAACCATTTTTTCTCTGAACTCTGAAGCTGACTCCATTTTAAATGGCATTATTTCCATTTTACTGTTTTTAGACTTAATCAACATTAATCTTGACCAGAAATAAAAGTAAACAGTTCCCATCTTAATACCATATAAAATCAGATAAAATAATAATGATAATTAAAAAAATTAATTTTTGAAGATAAAATAAAATAATGTTTCCATCAAGGGTTTTGTCCCTACATTTCCCACCTTTTGAATTAAAATGTACCCCAAAATGCATTTGCAATTCAAAACGATAATTCTACTATATATGGGAATATAGGTTTAAACATTGCAGGAAAACAAAACAAAAGACAAAGTTGCATTATTATGCAGTAATGTATGACTTCAGTACAATGCATCATCACATGTGACATCATAGGATGGGACATCATAGATGAGACATCACTAGATGACATCAGTGGAGACATATTATTTTGCATAGATGTGTGCACAGTACTACATGAACTAACATGATTAAACATGATTACAGCTATGTACACTTTCAAAATAATATTTTTACATTGTTGAACATTTTAATGCAACAAATTCTCATTCCTCATTAACTTTAAAAATCAACATTGCAATTGACCTTTTAGATTCTCTTGTTCATCATTTTCAATCCTTTAAAATTTTGTATATTTTAAAATCGTTAGTATTGCAGTACAAATAAGGCTAGTAATTACTTTTGTTACATTTCATAAGTTCTGTCCCTCCATGTGCTGAAGGCACTACTAAACTAGCACCTGTATCTTTTGCCTGTGCTTACCAAGATATTATTCCTTGACTGGAAGTTACCTTTGGTATTACACATATTTAAGTTTAATCTCTATTTGTAGTTTACCTTTATAGCAATCGTAGTTACAATGGGATTACTTAAATGAAATTACAAAAGTTTTTCTTACCATTTTGTTACCTTATTATACTTTTATTAAATCAGAATTAAAATCAGACTTTCACTAGTTCTTTGTACATTTCTTTATCAAAACTAACATCAATTAAAAATTTTCTTTTTGAATTTAACTTATTTTCCAGCATTTTTATTTCCATGTTTAACCACTTTAGTTTTACATCATCAACTACACATGCTTCTTGAAACCCCTCTTTTAAGGTAATACTTCTGTTAGTCTCCCCAATAACTGGAACAACAAATACCTGAACTGTAAAGGATTTTCCTTTCACTTTTTACAACCACAGTTAGTTTAAAATGACAGGCTCTGTTTTGGATTTATGTACTAGGAGAAAAACATGCATTACTTTTAGTGCACACACCTAGGCACAGTGTGGAATGAAGTTTGAAACCCACATTACTACTGCAGGTTAGGCACACAATACAGTTTATAACACCTTTCCATTAACCTTAACAGAAAATTCATTTACTTTATCATAGATTGTTGCAGTGAGCACCTCACCATTTGGCACACTTGAAGGATAATTTATTAAGACCTCAAGGCTGGTGATGTCACTTTATTGGGTAAGGGTTTTCCTTAATTGTGACCACAGAATTTTATTGGCTAGGTTTATATACACACCCATTTGTACAAGTGTATCAATCCCAAAGCATGAGAGATGTCAAACCTTGTATGACAAGCAGGGTATAGTATACTTTTCCTATCTGGGTTTCAAGGCAAGTGCCTATTCTTTTCAAACTTTATTTGTGGTTTGAAACATTTAACATACTAAAATACTATTTGCCAACAGATTAGGCCTTACGGTCTATTGAGTCTGCTCGAACCTCAGATCCCTAGTTGGGTGCTGAGGCCCTCCCTCCCTTGTGTTCCAGAAACCCTATCATCCATCCCCACCCCTGGAACAGGCCATCATCTGATACATCCACTTTCTGTGTCTGTCCCACCTCTCTTGAAGCCCTTCATTGTGTATCTCTGAACCAGATCACCAGGCAGTGCATTCCAAGGGTCCACCACCCTCTCAGTGAAAATCTCCTCCTCTTTCCCCTCACCCTTCCACCTTCCAACTTCAAACCATGCCTTCTGGTGATACCTCCTGCTTTAGTTTAAAGATCCCTCCATGTTTACCCTATTTATTCCCTTGAGATACTTGAAGACCTCAATCATGTCCCCTGTCTCTCTCTCCTCCAATGAAAACAGGCAGAGCTCCTCAAGTCTGTCCTCATCGTCAAATCCCTAGCCCTCATATCATCTTAGTTGCCCTCCTCTGTACCCTCTCCAGGAGCTGTATGTCCCTCTTCAAGTGTGGTCTCCAGTACTATAACAGTACTCAAGGTGTGGTCTAACCAGTCCATTGTACAGTGGCAGAATCACTTCCTTGCTCCTAGAGGTGATCATTTTAAATCATTCATTTTAAAACTGTGTAAACCTGTGCACTGCTTGGATAATACAGGATTTTACCAGCTCTGTTGTTGTCTCTCACATTTTAGCGTACCTCTGGTTTTATTGAGTGGGACCTCTTTTCCACAGTCCTCTGTGGGTCTGGTATTTAAGAGTTTAATGTTTTTGTCAAAGACAGGATGTGACTGGGAAAACAGGACATACTTTTTGTGAAGAAAGCTAGGCATCTGTTTTAATTACAGATTAATCACATCTTGTTTTGACACACAAGCCACATAAGTTTTACTACTCCATTTAACCAATTTTTACAGTTACCAAAACCACATACATTAATTACATTTGAACCTACAAAATTCAGTTTAATCATTAAAACATTTTCTTTACAGTATCATGAATGTCATTGTTTAGAAACTTTACTGACTCTTTCTAAATGGAATAGGCCTCTTCACCTGTGACCATCATTTTTGGTTATAGTCTAGAAAAGGTTTAAACCTCCTCAGAAGGTAATTTTAAATCAAGAAATCATTAACTGTTTTTTTGTAACATACACTGGATGTTTAATCACCATTTTACTAAATCTTAATTTTAATCAAACTTTACCTAAGGCCTTTTGAGCTTTCTCCATAACCTACAATTTGTAAGTAGTCAAGAAGGGTTTCAGCTTCTTGGAGTCACCTAAAGCATTAGTCACTTTATCATACGGACTTTTAGACATGAGACTTACTTCAGTCCCAGAATCAAGCAAAGCATTATGATTTAGACGGTTTTCAATGTTTATGTCACAGTAAAATATTTATGCTTTTCTTTGGGAATTTAAGTTGCCCAGGCAGAATTTGTCTTTTCTTGTCTGGCAACACAGCAGTTTTTTTTTACAATGACATTGTACACTGGTTAATACTAACTCAGGAACCTTTTGAGAAAGGTTAAGCACAGAGTTAGCATTTTTAACTTTACTTGGCATCTCATTTTAAATCTCATCCCACTCTCATCATCCTTGTTAACAACAGCAGTTTCTGTAACCATGTCAGCAAAAGTGTGAATAGGATCCACAAGTCACATAGCACTACTAGTCACATCTGTACAAGGTACAGTTGAGGAGGTATTTTCACAGGCAAATGAAAGTAAAGAGATGACTGAAGAGCTTGGATCGATCTTTGAAAATGAGCGTTTAACTCTTCAAGCTTTTGATTGTTTCCTCTACTTTCTTTTGTGAATTATCAATAGTTTCTTCTTGTCTTGTACAACTATGTGTAGACTTGTTTTGAGTTGCACTATCATTTTGCTGATCACAGTCAGAAAAGTGGTGCCCCATGTGGTCAGTTTTGTTACCATACTCACTGCCATACCTTGTATCTGGACCTTCTTCCTTTTGAGAGGAACACCACTGCTGGTAGTACTTTAAGTCTTGATAAGGCTGTCAAGCCACAGATGGACCAAGCAGGGGCTCAGATTGTTTTCCTTTGTTAGACAGAGGTAAATTATTTACACCCTTAGCTGGAGTATTAGAGGTGATAGCTTTAACACCTTAGCTTGAGGTACAGAGGTCTTTCTTTTGTCTAATCTTGTGCTTTTTCTTGTATTTCTTGAATGTTTCACACTCTGAATCCAAACCTGAATTACCTGTTTGTCCAGGGAAATTATATTTTTGCTTTGAGACAATTCATTTTCTGAGTCAGATGACACACTTAGTGATATACCAGAATCAGTCAGCACTCTAACCTTTTGCATGCTTCCATTTTTCCTTTAACTTGACTTTTACTTTGTAAACTTTTATACTTCTTCCTTAATTTAACCAAATCCTTGTTAACTTATGCATAAGCATCGCTAGTTCAACTTTTCTGTCTTCAAGTTCAAACTCTGTTCTTGACACTGTTGTAACTCACTTTGCAAGACAGCATTTTCAAACTTTAGCTTGACTAAGTCACAATAGTTATTAGAAAGATCATTTTTACACTTTGTAAAAGCTTTTCTAAAATATCTATTTAGCCTGCAACCCTACCACACCTCAAAACATTTATCCTCCAACATTTGTTCAGCTGTTATATCCTTTCATTTTACTTTTAATAAAAGTTAGCTGTGCTGGGGTAAAACTACTGTCTCAGTGCTAAGCATATCTGCAGTTACAGCTAATGTTGGCATAGTTGTGCAATAATGCTCACAAACTTTAACAACAATTAAGAATTCTTTTGAAAATCAAATGAAACAGCAATAACTTCTTAGACAACAACTTAATAAAGTCTCCTTTTTCCTTCTTGAGGCTTTAAAAGTTATTTTCTTGTTCTGGTTGCTTTACTGTTAGTCAGTGATTCTATTCTCTTCACTTGAATGCTTTAGCTTCCTTTTTTGTTTAAGGTAACTTCAGACTCGGAAAAACAAAACAGTATTATTTCTGCAATTTAGAAATATTGCAAATACTAACAATAATAACAACATTTATTTGTCATACACTGTAAGTGTGGATTGTCATTTATTAACAATTATATCCTGAGGATGATCCCCAAAGATGTCAGAACAAAGGCTTATAATATCACTTTTATAATGATGCACTTGGATTCACCTTGGGCCTCACCCAAAAATTATTTCATAAATTACCAAAAATAATAAATATTTACATGTGATATTATCCTATGCTCTCCAGACTCAAGTATAATGGTAAATGACACTGCTTATCCCATATAGTTATATGAAAAATAAATATTTTATGTACACCTATACAATGGTTCTAAATATTTTCATTAGCATACATATCAAGCCTGATGTTGTAAACATCAACAACATTGTTTTAGATAATTCAGCAACTAATACATTTTAGCAAATAAACAATGTAAAGAAATAAGCAATACTTAGCATAATAAATGGAACAGCTATACTACTTTTATCAGACTCAGTATTTAACATAACCTTTATGCATAAGAACATATACTTATAAGATTAATATCCCATATTATTTCTGTATAAAACTTGTTTCAAAACTTCATTGCATGTAAAATGTATTTTCTATGAGAACTAGCAACAACTCATTACATTAGTGGTTTGTACTGTACTTTTATAAAACTCAGTTTTAACTTTTCAAATTATGCACACTTTTTAGTTCAAAGCTTTCAAGCTATATACCTAGATTCTGTAGTTAAGAGCAGATTCCTCTTACTTTCCCCAGGTAAGCCAATTTAAAATATCAAGACTATTAATTATAATTAGTGAAAGTAATTAAAAGGAATACTTATATTTCTGGTTGTAAAAGTGGTTCTTTTCTTCTCCACTTAGAACTCTGGCTGAGTCTGGCTTTTGATGTAAAGGTTTCTTTGTCAGCTAACTTTGACCCTGGAACTTACTTTAGCATGGATACACTCTGCAAGTTAAACCTTTCTAAAAATCTGTTCTTGGCTTTGTAGAAACAGCTTCAATCTGCACAGTCCTGTAGCAATACTAGATTCAAAGAACTTTTTGTGAATAGTAGTTGTTTTAAATAACTGGAACTTATTGACCCTTTTATGTTGTGCATCTGCTTTTAAAACCTTGGACAACAGACCTCTTTTGCTCAGCATGCTGTGTAACTTGTGTGAGTCTTAAAAGTAAGTCTGTTTGGTTTTCAGCAGGCAACATTACTTGTCAAAATACTCAGCAAATAACACAAACCTTGCTTCATACACAGTACAGAATGGCCTTGTATTTCTTTCTTGCCTCTGAATATCTTCAGCAGCACTGAGCTCTGGCTCTGTATAGGCTGACCCCTGCATTTCAAACAGGTGTGGCACAAAGTTCTTTGGCTTAACGTCAGTATAAAGCCATTAAAACTCTTAGTTAACCAAACATAGGTCTTCCTACATCGATAGTTAGCTCAGATCTAAGGGTGGCCAGCAGTGTTTACTATTATAAACTGCTCTGGTGATGTCATCACCAGATTTGGATTGGTTTGAGTCACCAGAAATGTAGGGGTCTTAGAAGATAAATGGTGACATATAGACATGCTCTTTAAGACAGCCCTTCTCCAAATCTATTTTTGAGTCAAAATTATTTCTTTAAATTAAAGTCTTGTGTAATGTAATTTGAACATTAAACTTGCATATTTGTTTTACATTAACCCAAACATTCTTGAAAAGTCTAATACCCATAGTATGGATACTTTTTAAACTATGCTATTAAGGTTATAACTTCATAATCCTAACAAAACTTCTCAAAACAAAATAATAATTTTACTCTTAATAGTCTAAACTACAGAATGATATAAGATTTGTAAGAAAAATCCATTCCTAAAGTCCTTAAAAGATTACTTTCTGTAGAGATCCACAAGATCTTTGTTCTTGTCTTAAAGACATCAATCACTGTCAGAAAAGTTATTTCACTATAAACCTTTATACAGTATTTCTCTCTATAGCAACAAACTACAAATTTAATATTCATCTTGTTAGACTTTCTAAGATGTGAGCTATCACAGGATGCTAGAGTTGTCTAGTTTCTAATAAGAAAATGAAATTAAATAAATAATATTCATAACTTTTGAATGCTTCATTCTGCAACTATAAAATTTGGTAAGCTTATTTATCATACTGTTGTCCAATAATTGCCCAATTTTCATAGTGGCAGTAGATTGCATCTTTAAACTATGAATAAAACATCTTATTTCAATACAGGGTAATGGGACTTCCAAAGTCTAAGACTTTTTTCTTCTTGTGCAGCCAGTCACATGATCTCTTATCTTGATCATAGCCATGGATACCTAGCTCCATCTAAGACTTTCCTGTACAAACAGATAAATCCTAATAAATGTGTCTTCCTGGGAATGTGGAACATGTGAGTTAGGCCCCATCTCTCTGTTCTACAGCTAGAGGACAGAGCCCTGAAATTTAAAACAGTCTCTTTAAAACCATTTTCTCTAAACTCTGAAACTGACTCCATTTTAAATGGCATTATTTCTTTACTGTTTTAAGACTTAATCAATATTAATCTTGACCAGAAATACAAGTAAACATTTCCCATCTTAATACCATATAAAATCAGATAAAATAATAATGATAATTAAAAAAATCAATTATTGAAGATAAAAATGAAATAATTTTTCCATCAAGGGTTTGTCCTACAAGCTGACAAAATCCTGCTCCATCACCCGATCCTCTTTCATGAGGTAGCAAAATCCTTGACCCTGAGTCAATCCTTGTCTCGAGAAGGGCCATCTGGTCCCTAAGTGATGGTCAAGGATTTTCCTGCCTCGCAAAAGAGGATCGGCACACGGACTATGATTTTGACAGCTCACAGACAGTAATTTTCTCATCTCATGAAAGAAGATTCAAAAACCCAATCCCTTGTGAGCTGACAAAATCTTAGTACACAAGTCCATCCTCTTTTTACAAGGTAGCAAAATCCTTGACTGTCACCTTAATCCCCATCTTCGAGAATGGCCATCTGGTCACAAAGTGACAGACAAGGATTTTGCAGCTTCATGAAAGAGGATTGGTTCCTGGACAAGGATTTTGTCACCTGAAGAAAGAGGATCATTGGCAGTCACAGTCAATGAATTTTAAATTTTAAAAGGCTATATTTTGGCAAAATGAAGCAAACTAAAGGTATGGGTTTGTAGAGGCATCACCCTGAATAAAATTCATGCCTTATTACAAGAAAAGGCACCTGTGTAAGAAGCTACAACAATTTGTTTGGGGAAAAAAATAAAAACAAGATGGTAGCTCCCGGACAAGGAATTTTCTGGTGAACCAGGATTTTTGAAATCCTTATTCATGAGCTGACAAAATCCTTGACCATGAATCCAATTCTTTTGCAAAATATACATATAAACCTTGGAGTGAGCTGAGCATGCTCAGAATCCAAAACTTAAAAATTAAATAACTTTGGAACAGATTAATATTTTTAATCAAACCAATGAAAGATTATTATTTGATCCAAACTCTTTCCATGTTCCAAATTTCAGACCAAAAGACCACACAGTGTGGTCACAGTGCCATGGGCAAAAATGTGTCAAAAGTGGTGAAAATGTATTTTTCAGTGCTTTGCTGTGAAGAAACCATAAGTCTGACCAAAACACAACTTGGTGAACCAAAAGACCTACTATACGATACCATGCATTCCAAATCTCATGCAAATCCATTGAAGAGTTACAAAGTTATTTACGCACAAAAATTGAGGCTTAACATTAAAGTGTCTACTCAACCCTAACTGCAGCCCTATAATAAAGATTTATATAAATTAGAGGCAAAAACTCTAATACATCAGTTAGGGTTGTTCCACAGCTACAAAAGTGAGGGTGCGGGGCATCACAAGGTAAGGCCAAGCAACTGCTAAGTGTGGTAAACTGTGTGCACCCACAATCAGGGATGTGTATGTTTGTGTACATGGCCTCAGTTTTGCTGTTGATCTCCACTGAGCATGCAGTACCTGGTCAGGTGGGTGGAGATGTCTTGTAGTACATTTAGACAATTGTTTTTATTTCTGCCATCTGCTGCTGGTTGTCTGTGATTGGTCGTGTTGCCTTGGTCCTTCCCCTACTTACGTGTGTGTGTGTGTCTGTGTGTGTGTGTGTGTGGTGCTGGGGAGGTGAATGGGGAGTTAAGGTTTTCAACCTTAGCACAGAATTTCCTCACTTTTGTCACTGTGGAACAACCCTAACTGATGCATTAAACATAGTTTTTGCCATGAATATCCTGTCTTTTTGAGAATGAGAAGTAGCAATACTACCTGAAATGTTGTTGTGGCAGCACCACACACATAGCCAAATGCACACAAATGAAGAACACAGTAAGTCATCTAGCAGAATTGTCTGTTATGAAGAGTAAGACAACATCCATCTCAAGCATATGCCTCTTAATATTTATCTATTTCCTTTGCTTAACATTTTTATGTCACATACTAATTTATGGTGTTGCACTGTTTCACACACTATCTTTTTTCAGCCAATGAGACAACTCTTGTGGGACGTAAACAATGTAGCACTCTATTTCTCAGCACCACTGTTAACTATTTAGATATCTTACATGGTCCTCTTCTGTATCTTTACTAGACAAAAATTCTGAATATAACTCATACTTATTAATGTACCTACAAAATGTTGTCACAACACTGCAAGATATGTAACACAACAACAACTGTAATGTGTTATCTGTTTAAACCTGAACCTTTGTGTATAATACCCTTCTTTACCAAACTAAGGAAAATGAATGCTTTCTTATAGAATATTTAAGCAATAAGGCATGACCAAGGGTTATATTAATGGTTTGTTAATCACCTGCTAGAGGTGTACTGTGTGCACGAGGTGTAGCTGACTGCCACATGCCCCTAGAGGGTGATTAACTGACCATTAAGATAATCCCTGGAGTGACTTATTGCTATTATAATAAAACATGTTTTTAAACAGTGTTAAACCTTGTTCGGCATATGGTTAAGCTTCTACATGTATGTTAATAAAACATTAACATAAGGCTGTTAGAATGTTTGCAGCCAATCAAAGCTCAATTTCTCAGACCCTTTTTATAAATATTGATGACAAAGATCTCCACAACTTAATAATACTACAAGAAAAAGTGTTATGTTCAAAAATATTTATTTCTATATATATTAAAGTAAAAAAATATGTTTAAATGAAACACAGTCAGTTCTGACAATTTTTAAATAAATTCAATCACGTTTAATGGAAAAATAAAAATAATAAAAATATTAATTTTTTATCTACTAAAGTAAATTTTACATAAAAAGATATATTCATTAAAAAGTTACAAAACGATCATTCAAGAAAATATGTAGAAAATATTTTACAAACTATATACAATATTAACAAACAACTCTCAGAGAGAGTTGTGCTGCTGCTTGAGGCAGCCCAACCCATAAGTTGGACTCAATGTGGAGTCACAATGGAAGTGGAAGCTGTTGTGCCTTCCAGAGAGATACCAGAGCAGCTGTGAGACTGGTCACTGTGTCCCAGGAAGCTGGATGCCACTGGTGGAGGTGAAGTGCTGACAGTTGCTTGTTGCACTTCCATGAAGGACAGCAATTTCTCCTGTCCTTCATGGAGCGCAACATTGTCTCTTATTAGACTGTCAACCTTGTGCTCGAGTCTGGCGGTAACAGTGGCAGTGGCCAGCTCACCTCTTTAAGAGAGGCTGTCCTGCAGTGTGACAAAAACATGAATCAATATATGACCTCAAAATGGTGATTACCTACCTGTCTTTCATCTTACAATATTGATATCTAATTCAAGAATTGTAATACATTTTGCTGGGCACTCTCAAGACTATCGGGGAGTGTGATGTAAATCAGAACTCCTGTCTTGTCAGTTCCGTTATTACATTTTTTCAACCATATTATGTTCTTCGTGGACAACTAGAAAAGATCTATAAAAACAGTATACTTTCAACATTGTGGTTCTATATCAGTTAGTATTTGCCAACACTCACTACCTAAATGTTTTGGCATAATGAACAACACAGTCTGATATACGGTGATACTAGCTCTTCAATTGTGTATGAACAAGTGAACTTGAACATCTGTACTTATGTTATTTGTTCGCACCTGTATGAGAATAATAGCATGACCTGTACACCAACACTACTATTTCCATTATCAAATGTTCATATAATCATCTGTTTAATAACTGCTAAAAAGAGAACACATGTCATATAGTGATTTACTTTGTGCACATATTTTCAAGAAGCAACTCATCTTTTACTGCTGCTACTTTAATTAAACAGTAAGGCATGACCAAGGGTTATGTTAATGGAGTTTGCCCTTTAAGGGCAGACCAGGTTGTCTTGGTGCACCCCTTCTCTTTCATCAAGATGGTGTGCTCAGAAGGGGAGGAGGAAGGGAGGGAGGGAGGGCCAGGGAGAGAACAATGGCCAAGCAACAGGAAGGGAGGGGCAAGTGGAGGTACATATTGAGCAACACAAGAGTGGTTCAGCCAGTTTTGCTGGAGTTTTGATCTACATAAAACTGCAGCACATCAGATTGGTGTATTGTTTGGAAGGTTTGTGCATCAGCATACAGCAGGTAAGAAACTAACAGCTGCAACAGGTTAGACAGTTAAAAAATGCTATGACGCTCACTTTAATGAAATTTGGTGGAGATGGTTTGTTGGGAGCAGTGTGTGAAGATTCTCCATGAGATTAGTTTCTTTTTAAATGTAGATTGTCTGGGAAGCTGGATTAAATAGTCCTCCACTGGTCTTTAGCATTGCTGGCTCAGTACATGTGATTTTAGTTAGTTGGAGCAGAATTTGGAAGCTTTACTGTGTTTGTCTGCTCTGGCTTTTAAATCACCAGGCAAATTGGTTTAAATGAGTGAGGTTTTTTAAAAAGTGCTTTGGATAAGAGAAGGGCCATTCAGCTAAAAAGCTGAGCTTATTTTATGGTGAAAGCCTGATTGTTTAAGAAGCTTGTTGACTAGGACTCCACGGGGCCCTTTTAAATTGGTTGTTGAGTGGAGCTTGTGCTAGTCGATGGGAACAGGATTGGTAGGCTCTTACTCTAAATTGTTTGGGGATTTCAGCTGTTTGGGCACCAGGAATTTAATGGAAAAGAGCCCCTGGTCTGCAGGTACAGTGGAGCATCACCGCTCCTTATAACAGAGCCTTTATACTCATTTTCCTAAAGAAGTCCCAACAGTGGCCAAGTATGGGGAGAATCTCTCCTTGATGCTTCCAGTAATGTGGGCTGAGCAGCTCTCCACGGAGCTTTACACACACCAGCCTTACCATGTGGCTTGACAATGGACCCCTCCCCAACCTCCCTGCTACCTCCTTCGTGTCCCTCAAGTGGAGATTACACCCCTTTTTCTCTGGGGATTTCAATGCTTTCTCACTGAGGAGGCTACTTGGGTGCCAGCAGCAGTCCCGCTGTCCCATAGGGTGATGTTACAGGATCCATGCTTCCTGAAAGGGCCTATGTGTATGGCTAGGCAGAGCTGTACAGGGACTATCAATTCAGAAGGGGAAAGTAAAACACTGCATAGCATTTCATAAGGGGATATTCAAATGCTTCAGAACCAGTAGGGCAAGGACAGGCCTAGGACAAGGCCTAGCAGGAGGCCAAAAGCTAGCAGCTGACCAGTTCCTGAGGCAGGGAAGGTTTGTGTGATGACAATGGGATGAGGATTTGGTCAGGATACAGGACAGTGTGTTTTGTGGAAAAGAAAGAAGCAAGTGGGAGCCAAGAGGCAAGGATGAGCAGGAGCAGGCCAGAGGGCTGGTAATGAGGGGCCTGGCCATGTGGTGTGACATCACACCCAGGAGGGCCTAGCAACTGAAGGAGACCCAGAAAATGTTTTTTAGGGATTGTGGCTTTGGGAGGTAACAGTTTTGGGGACAACCACCATCCAGCAGGATGGCTGAGGGTGAAGGAACCCAGGACATGAGGGGCACAAGACAGTTAGGCCTGAAAAGGCCATGAAAGAGGGCCAGAGGTGCCAAAGGTGGAGTAGGAGGTCTATGTGGCTGCAAGAGATGGGGGTACAAAGAGGGTTGGTCACATGCTCACAGCATTGCTACAAGCACGGGAAGGAGAAGGCATAGCATTTAGGGAGAAGTGTGACCGACAGCATTAGATGGCTGGGTATGAATAATCTGATGTCCAGGAGTAACGTGCAGGGCTAAAAGGCACATTTTGTCACTGTTAGTTGACTGTCTATTGGGGAAGCGGGCCTGGCCATTTTGAGGCACAACCACAAGCATAGGTTTAATAATAGAATTCTCCTTTCTTTCTTCTTCAGTTGTCTTTACAGTTGCAAGAAGCAAGGAGCATGGCATCAAAGAAGAGCAGGCCTTCAAAGGAAGACACCTACAGGGCTATAATGGAGCTGGCAGAAAAGCCAATAGAATGTGGGAACTGGTGGAAGGGAGGAACCAGGAGATCTGGGGAGAAAAGAAAGTGGAGAAGGGTAAAGGGACAGAGGGAAATGGTCAGCTGAGGGTCCAAGCAGCCTGGACAGGATACAGCCACTGATAGTGGGACTCAACAAAGCGGCTAGTCCAGTATCCCTGCACCCTGTTGACCCAGTGCCACCAGTACCTCCCAGGACCAGTTGGGGTTTCCAGTGGAACCTAGACCAGATCCCCATCTCATAGTGGTTCCTCCACAGCCACTACTAGACATACCACCCTTCAACCACAGGGTACCATACTTGGGTGCCAGGAGGATGGCAAGCAACAAGGAGTGGACAAGGCCACTGTTAACATACCTGGCACTGTGGTGACAGCATCAAAGAGCATATAAACCAAATTGTTTTGTCACTAGAGACAGCAGGTTTAGGGCAGATGGAGTCAGCACTAGCAGAGATTAGGTCAGAAAAGAAAGTACCAGAAGAAAAGGTAGGAGGGGTGGAGAAAGAAGGAAAAGGAACAAGAGAGATAGGAGCTCCTGGGATGAGGGTAGGCTAACACGTACCACTGGCCATGAAAGAGAAAATATGGAAGGGAGAGTATGTGGATGTCTTTGCCTTGGTAAGCCGGAAAGCAGCAGCAAAATATGAGAAGGCAGAGAATATAGGGAAGAGCGAAATGGCAGCAGCGGCAGTTTCATTAGGCAAGAAGGTGGAGGAAAATTCACTAAAGGGAAGACCTGGGAAGGGTGGTTTGTGTGTTTCACCACACTCTCAGCCATAGTATTAGAAAAGGGCCTGAGTTGGGCATCTCACTCATCACATACTCCTTGGTAATAAGGAGAGCAAAGCAAAGAGAGTGTGGGGTGATATACTAGGATGAATTGTTTCGCAGAGAATGACAACATATGGGGATGTAAGATGAGACACAAAACAACTAGACTTGTGGACAGAGTATGTAACTGATCAGTCCATGCCAGAGGAGAGTTTGGGAAGAAAGGTGCCATGCCACAGAGATGTTTGCTGAGCCTACAATAGAGCCTTTGCTCCTGGCCACAATGCCATTCTGGCATGCATGTTCGAAATGTGGAGAATACATAGATACATAGACAGTGTCAGCAGATAAGGGCCTATGGCCCACCCAGTCTGCCCATTTGAGCTTGTAAGTTCAGTTTATGTTTTTCTAGAAGTCTGTTGCCCTCATCCCTGACCTCCAGAATTCCTTTTATGTCTATCCCATGCCTTCTTAAATCCCATGATTGTTTCCAGCCCCCACCACTTCCTCTGGCAGGGTGTTCCACTTATCCACCACCTGTTCTGTGAAGAAATTCTTCCTCACGCTTCTCTGAATCATCCTCCATCCAACTTCATCCCATGCCCTCTAGTCCTGGAACATATTTTTGCTTAAAAATAGTGTATTCCTGCACCTTGTTCCTCCCTGTAAGATACTTGTATGTCTCTATCATCTCCTCTCTCCTCCTCTCCACAGGGAGTGCGTGTTTAGTTCCTTCAACCTGTCCTCATAGGACTTGTGATGCAATCCATACACCATCTTTGTTGCCTCCTCTGAACCTTCTCTACCCTGTCTATGTCCTCACGTAGGTAAGGTCTCCAGAACTGTACACTGTACTCCAGGTGGGGCCTCACTAGTGTCTTGTATAGTGGAATTATGACCTCCTTTTCCTGCTGGTGATGCCCCTGCCTATGCATCCCAACACTCTATTTGCTTACCTGCTGCCTTGTCACACTGTTTCCTACCTTGAGGTCATCAGAGATGATAACCCCAAGATCTCTTTCCTGCTTGGTGCATGCTATATCCTCATCCCCAACTGATAAATGTGTGCCAGGATTTTTGTGCCACATATGCATTATCTTGCACTTCTTTGCATTGAATTTCAACTGACAGACCCTGACCATTCTTCAAGTTTCTGCAAGTCCCTTCTCATTCTGTCTACAACATCTAGTGAGCAGATGCAGGATGACATGGGTCCAGGGAGCCAAAGGATCTAAGGGGCAAGGGTCAGGTCAACAGTTTTTTGTGAAGGCCAGGGATACAAAGGGCAGACATGGAATAGAGGGGAGGGGCAGGGACATGCTAATAGAGGGAGTCAGAATCATTGATTAGCAAAGCCAGCCATCAATCAGAGGGGAGACCTTAGGAGGAAAAAGAAAAGAAGAAAAGGGAGCAATTTAAAGAAGCTAGAACTCCTACCAGGACAGAGGCAAGGAAAGAATGGTTAGACAGATACCTGGATAGGAAAACAGCAGAGATGATTAAAAAGGTTTTTGACAGGTTTTTGTTGCAGTATGAGGGCCCAAGGCAAGCCATAGAGGTGAACAATCTGAGTTCAGTAATAAGGAGGAAGAAATGTTAAGACAAAAGATAGAGAAGAAAAGGCAGCAGGGAGAGTAGAGGGACCATATGACACCCCCATTGCAGAATATGAGGATTTCTCCATTGGGTTTGGTCCCCAAAACAGGAAGGGAATACAGGGTGATTCATCACCTATCTTTCGGAAGGTGATTCAATGGACGATTTTATCGGAGGAATATAGTAAAGTGACATATTCCACTTTGGAAGATGCAGTCCAGATCATCTGGGCAGCTACAGATGCATGGATGGCAAAGACAGACATAGAGTCTGCTTTCAGATTACTTCTGGTTAGGAAAGAGGACTGGGACCTGTTGGGGTTTAAAATTGGGGACAGTACTATTTTGACAGAGCCATGCCTATGGGTTGTTCTATAGCATGTGCGATATTTGAAGCTTTCACATATGTTTGCAATGGATATTTCAAGAAAGAACTGGTTATAAAACAATGATTCACTATTTGGATGATTTCCTTTATAGGCAGTGGGAAAAAGAGACCAAAAATGTTAGCCAGCTTCCAGGAGCTGTGTAAAGAACTAGGGGTTCCATTGGCACCTGAAAAACAGAAGGCCCAGTAAGGTGTTAGAATTTCTGGCATTGCGATAGATACTCCAGGGGAAATATTTCGCTGCCAGACAAAAAGTGGAAAACTGAAGGACCTGATTCGGATACATATCAGTAGAAGAAGAGTACAACTAAAACAGGTACAACAAGTATTGGGACATCTGAACTTTGCATGCGGGCTTATTGGGCCAGGAGGGCTTTCGCCAAAAGGTTAGCAAGGGCTACAACTGGAGTGACCAGACCACACCATTGGGTAGACATGACAAAGGAGTCAAGGAGGATTTTAAAGTATGGTAGGAATTCCTCAGGAATATAATGGCTGCTCCTTCTGGCAGGAGGAATGGGTGTATAACACAGACCTTGATCTTTACACAGATGCAGCCTGGGGCCTAGGCATGGGGGCTATCTGAGGGCAGATGGTTTGCAGAACCTTGGCCCTCAGACTGGGTGAGGGCGATAAGGTAAAAGATATAACATTGCTAGAGATCATGCCCATCTGAGTGTGCACCCTGGTTTGGTGGGAAGAATTATGGAATCAGAAAGTGACATTCTGGTGTGACAATAGAGCATTGGTAGAGGTACTAAACAACAGGGAGCCAGGTCAGAAATTGTTGTGCAAGTCTTGCGACTTTTGGTGTTAGGGCCTTGCAGTTGAACATGTCATTCAGAGTGAAACACATAGAATGGGTACACAATACCTGGCTGATAGCCTTTCCATCTGCAGCTGGATCGCTTCCGGAGGCTGGCACCAACGGCAGAGGAACAAAATGCCCATACCAATGAACATCTGGGACATTGGCAAGAAGGATCAGAACTGTTGTTTCACAGTTCATGGGCAACATATAGACTCTGAAGGCCTGATGGGGCCTGGCAAGTGTTTCAAACATTCAGGCAGCACACCATATGGAGTAAGTAGGCCACTCACAGAAGAATAACTGGGAAGTTCACTATGGAGCAATGGAAAAAGGAACAGCCCTACACCACAATGGGGTCTATTTGGCAGGGATTAGTGTTATTTGCAGTTTAAAAGGATGGAAGGACCCGATAAAATCAATGTTCATTAGAAGAATGATGCGGGGCTGGGGTAGATTAAAACAAGGGACAGTGGATAAGAGAAGACCAATAGGGGAACAGTGGCTTGTGAAACTAAAAGATGTGTTACTGGTAATATGCAAATCAAAGGCCGAGGCCCAGCTATTTCACACGATTTATGTTATAATGTTTTCAGGGCCATGAGAGTGAGTGAGGTGGTAGGCCATGGCAGAAAAGACAAGGAAGGGGATTAGAATGGGAAGATATAAGCTGGGGATGAAGGAGATACAGATCTTGATTAAGAGGTCAAAGATGGATCAAAGGGGACAGGGTTGCATGGTAACACTAAGGAAACATGTAGAGGGTGCAGTGTGCCAAGTGCAGACTTTGTGGGCTTTTGCCGCAGAGAGCATGGAATAGGACAGGGAGATTATTTGTGCATGGTAATGGAAAAGGGTCACAAGTTATCAAGTCACAGCATTACTCAGAAAAGGCATGCAATTCCTGGGAGGATCCACTAATTATTCATCCCACCCTTATGAATAGGGACTGCCTCACAGTGGTAGCGGCAGGCGAGACTGTGAATAATATTGTGGAAAAGGGGTGCTGGTGGCCTGCCAGTTATAAGAGATACATCTGAACACTGCAGTGTGGAGACTAACCTATGACCTATGTTTTGTTACCGATCTGGGGTGGGGTGGGAGAGGTGATATTATGGCAACGAAACTAAGACCATATATACCTGTAAGCCATTTATTTTGTTTAAACCCTATAGGAAGAGGGAGGATCATGGAAGTCTGGATCTGTGGCCACTCTTATATTTATTGGGCAGAAAGGAGAGCTGAGAAAAGGCTGGGGAAGCAGCTTTACCAAGATGTGAAACAATGTAGATTGGTATGGTGTGGCATACGGGGAATGAGATGGGCACAACTGCTCCCTACCCTGAAAGATCTGAAGGAGCGTGACCCATTCCAGACTTAATTATTATACATTTAGGGGGTAACATCTTGGGGTAAGCCATGGTGGACACATACATGCAGGTAAAAGGACCCAGAGACAATACAACAGTGGTGGCCTAGGGTATGCCTTGCCTGGCAGATATGATGCCAAGGAGGGTTTGAGACCTGGAGCACAGCAATAGAGCTGTGGATAGGGCAAGGAGAAAGATAAACTGAAGTGTAGGGCCACTGATAAGGAAAATTGGAGGACAGGCAATACTGCAGAGTGTGGAAGAGTGGGTAGAAGATTTCTACAGATTGGATGGCATGCATCTGTCAGATCTAGCCATGAGACATGTTCAATACAGAAACATGGGTTTTATAGAAGCATGGAGGAGGCATGCAAAAAAATGGATAAAAAAAGAAAAAAGGACTGGGAAGGAGGTTCCCTGAGGTATGGGGGAACAATACTCCTTGGTGAGGGGAAAAGCCAGTCATCCAACGCAAGCTGGAGACTGGCTAATGGGGAAAAGGGGAGCAAGGAGGGTGGGGAAGAAAAGGAATAAGACGAAAAGAGAAGAAGCTGAAGGAGAAAAGCTGTCTCGGGTTTTCACCATTACCTAACAGAAAAGGAGAAGAAGAAGGCACCCAGGTTTTCACCTGGGGAGCAAAAAGAGGAAGAAAGAGGGATGATCAGAGATTGATATATGGATGGAAATAAATGAAACGGTGAGAGATATAATAATAAAGATGATGAAATGGAACATGGAATTATGGATATATAAACAAATTAATTGCCATCTGAGCACAACAAAAAGAATGGTCTCTGTCTTTTGTGAGGGAAAAGGGGAATCCAGGACAATGGTCTGTTAATCACCTTCTAGGCTGTAGTGTGTGACAAGGTGTAGCTGAATGCTACATGCGCCTACACGGTGATTAACTGATCACTAACATAATCTCAGGGAGTGCCTTATTCATATTATAATAAAACATGTTTTAAACACTCTTAAACCTTGTTCACCATATGGCTAATCTGTCATGTATGTTAATAAAAGATTAACATAAGGTGTTAGAATGATTGCAGACAATCAGAAGCTCCATTTCTCAGACCCTTTTGTAATACTTGAAATCATGTTAAACATTTACAAACCAACAGCTCAGTGACATTGGCAACTAATTAATGAAATATTTTCTCCACATCATGTAAAGAAACAGTGGTGGGATATTCAGAAGGATTGTACATCGCACAGCATAGTGTCACCATGCACAACCCATTGATGTGCTCCTGTGTGATATTCAAAAGGGAATGTGCCTGGTACAAATGCCGATGAGTCGAAGCACATCAGTAATGTATGCAGCACAATTAGGGAGGTCATGCCCATCCATGTTCCACATCCCGATATTCAGCCCAGGATGTACTAACCCATGCAGTCACAACCCCTACTTGAACTGCACACAGTTGATCCCATCAAAAATGAGCAACAGCTGGCTACCCACAGCTGAGATGCCATATTGCAGGGTGCAACATGGCAGCTGCCAGCTGTGAGTGGCCACCCAAGCTCCAGCAGCACCTTCATGCTGGCACCCCATGCCTGATTGCTGGCATTAGTATAGTAATCATATCCTATATCCTTGGTGGTCCAGTGTACCGCCGCAGCCCAATTGCAGGTGCTGCCAGTGATATATTATGTCAAACCAATCCATCCCCTGGAGTCCAGCTGGTACACCCCTCCCTCCCACCCACTGTTGCATCGCTTCACCTCCCCATCATCAGCAGTCGGCAGCTCACTATCTGTTACCACTTCGCTCGCCGACTTACTGACTCTGTATTGTTGCACACCCAGGCACAAGCATAAGCCAATGGCATGCAGTTTGTACTGTACTACACAACCCAGATATATGAATGGATGCATTCACATTTCTGTACTGGTGTAGTATGATACAGCTGCACACACCCATTGCTTACACTGTAGACCAATGGCTGTACACTCTACCATATGGAGTCAGTGGCAGAGAGCGGGGTAGCAAGCAGATGGGGAACTGCCACCCACCACCAACTGGGGGATGGGGTACAGGGCAGTGGGCCTAGTGCATGGGTGTGTAGGGAGTACCGCTGAGCCAACAGTAATGCATTGGTTTCTCATTATATCTTACTGACACCATGAATCATGCTGCAAGAAGTCCACTGTGCCACCAAGGGTATTGGACCATAATTTCATTACTTATGATTTTATCAGACTAGAAAGTGGGCCACTGACCACCAGGGTTATAGGACATTGTAGTTTATCACATATCCCCTCAATCGGGCTGTTATTGGTCCACTGGACCACCAGGAATATTGGACTATTATTTCATTACATATGCCCACAGTTAATTACGAGTGGTCCACTGACCACCAGGTTATAGGACATTGTAGTTTATCACATATACCTCAATCAGGCTGCAAGAGTTCCAGTGACCAGCAGTGTAGGGTTGTTTATTATTTATACATATGCCCACAAACGGGCATTGGAGCATGTTGCTAGTAGGTGCAGTGCATCATTCCTCAAAGACTGCAGCCTGGCAAGGTGGCAGGCACAAGTCATCAAGTGATTACACCTGCATGCAATTAGCTATAATGACATGCAAATGGCCCCATTTCCCACTTTGCATGCATGATAGTCCTACTTGCATATGCACTTTGTATATTACAGTAGTTGTGCTTAGTGCAATGGCACTTTCGCTAGTGCATCCCCTGCTCCACTTCAGCCTCTTGCGCTTGTCACAGTGCCACTGCGCCATGCGCACTGCAGGTATCCAAGGAGCAATATTCAATGATGCTGTGCCATGGCAGACTCCATTGAATATCACCCTGTCAATGCCCAGGCATTATCCCAGTTAAAAGCGCGCCTGCGTTTGCACCCACAGCCTGGTGCAGTCTGAATCACCTGCCCAGAATGTACAAATAATAAATAGTTAATATGATAGCAGTATCTTCTAATTTACTAAAACATTGTTTTTATATCAGTGTTGTACACCATACAATAGATTATTATTATAACAATAAGTTGCAGCCAAGAATTGTGTAAATAGTGACCTAATCACCCTGTAGTGTCATGTTGCAGTCATGCACACATCATGACACATTGCACCGCTGCACAAAGATTGATTCACTATAGAATTACACTTGCTCATGCCTTGAAACTTAATACTACTTACACCATGAGAACATTGATGGCAACACTCAAGATTGTTAAACTGTTGAATCCTACTTAACCATAAGCTATACAGCAGTATTGAAGTTATGCTTGGAAAACCTACATTAGACTTATGGGATGAGTTAAACATATGACAACAGTTTCATGCCATGAAAAGCTTGAGAGATATATTCTTGTGTAAGGAAACAAATGATAACCTGATCACCAGTTTGCTGTAATGAAACAAACTGCAACAGTAATTGATGCAAAAAATAAGTGACTTTCTAACATTCAAAGTCATCAGTCTTCATTACTCACTCTGTAATCTGTGTCATATATATACCTGCACACCAACCTTCCACTGTCTCTGTGCAGGGGGTAGAGGTGTGAGCATACACCATAAGCAAACAACAATATGTACCCACTTACAGGTGACTTAACACATTGCAAAGCATTACAGTACACCTATCATCTGTGAATGGCAAGTACACCATGTGACATATCCATTGTACCCTCCGCTACGACGTTTATTACACTCTTACAACATGGTAACTCAGTTTGCTACTACACTAGGCCCTCCCCATTGAAGCTGAAAACTTGTTTTGAATTGGTTGAGTATGCATTGTAGTACCGTAGGCCTTATCATCTTGATTATCACAAACTCATCTATAAATACACTTCTTATCCCAGTACACTCCCCATTTCACATAACACTTATGATTACATACATGCATGACACACCAGTCCAGTACACTCCATCACCGCAGCAACACATTGCGATAATTATGATAACGTATTTCAGAATTGGTTTAGTAGCAGCTGCTCTCATGTGCCATACTAGTCTTACACATCATACATTCCCCTTGATGTAGTATCACCACCTGACCCCTACCCACTGAGAAACAAAATATAATCATAAGTGTACCATCATAACGAATAGGCACACTGTACAACAAAATACCTCCCAGCTATGCATGAACTGACACCATATATTACCCTGTATGCATAGTAAAGCAAAAAGTGGGTATCTGAACATAGATAACAGACTGTGTCACAGAATCTCAATATACAAATGATCCATTCAAATGCTAAGACTGTCTACTACAGTACTATTTGCATCCCCACTTACTCATCGCTTTCAGAAATAGCCACACTGCTCTCACAGTACCTAGCAATTAGCAGTTATATGGCTGCCTTAGGGGTGACAAGGTCCTCCATACTACTGAACAGACATTGTGGGTGCAGGGGGCTGTGACACTATATCTTGTGTGAATATCTTTATGATGGTACTACACTCAGAGCTGGTGCCTGGCTACCTTCACCTCCACAGTTCTTACTGGCAATGCTTCCCTGGCCAATATAAAATATATAAGTAAAAAGTATTATAACATATGCCACAATATATTAATCTACCACTAAACTTTTATTGTGAAATATATTTTTATACTGTCTCATTGCATAATTTAACCATGTACCACATTTCTCTTTGCAAGGACACTTCTTGTTTCCATGGATGTTGTATCATTCACCAGCAGTGACATCCTCTTGACGCCCTGCTTGTGGGTACAGCAACAAACTCACTTACATGAACAGTGCCGGCAGTGCCAAAGCTGAACTTCCAGAGAAGTTCCCACACCTTATTAAGTCACATCAGCACTGCACCCCACTGTAATTCAGAAACTCTCTGTGCAGTACTGCAAGTGCCCATCCACCTGTTCAGTGATGCCCACCCCATTTTTAGTTACTACCCCAATGTTGCCATAGGCATACGATACTGTCCATTCAGAAATATACAGATTCTGGCAATATATTACCAGGACATAACAGGCTCAATATCACAATCTGTTAGGTATGCATGGGTCGGCCCCCAACCAGATTAACATATATTACTATTCTTCCTTCTCACATCATTATGTCAACAACAGAACATTCTGCTGTGTATATTGTGTCTGGTCACATCACTACATCTCACCTAAGTGGATAGTATATCAATATGCAAAACACTTTAAATATACCAGCCAAGATCTAGATAACATATATTGGGCTGAGTACCTGTATTACTCATTTTGAGCATGAGATGACACAAAAATACAATTCAAATCTGTACAAATATCTTCTTAGAGTGCAATGAAGACAACATTCACTTATAAAACAATAGATCAGAAATTCATTGGACAACAATACTTACATACCATTGGTGTCTAGAAATGACATGACCAGTTGTAGATCATAGTCAGTTAAACCAAACTGAGATGTATAGAACTACCGTACATCTGGCTATAAAGTATGTTCCTTTTGAATCACCAGTTATGTTATGAAGTAGTATACTTTGATATTTAGAATTTTACAATATACCTCAACAGGGTGTTGGTTACTGAAGGATTTACCATGCCTGGTGTAGTTCATTCACAAGATGCAGCCAAAAGACTTAACCATGCTAAGAGTGGTAAATCCTCCAGTATACCCACTCCTGGAGGGGTACATTGCAATTATACAAAGGGCCTGCTTGTTTTTTACAAAAAAATGTAAAACATCCATTAGATTTCAAACTTGTTGCTCATTTGTTTGCCATCCATCCGTTAGCTTTGCAGTAGTGTGTTTGCGATGAACATATGGATTTGCCAGGGAGTTCCTGATGCAGTTGAGTGGTGGCTGGCACCTTTACAGCGAGTACACTGGAGTATTTACAGCACTGAAAAGGTGCCAGCTAGACAATCAAAATTCAGAATTCTATTCAATTTTCTTTGTGTATGTTGTATTATTACAAATATTTACATGGGTGCTGGAAGTCACATTAACTTTCTGAAGAGTATTTCCTAAAAGGAGTGAGTTAAGTAGTCCAGCTCACACCTTACATGATAGCCTCATGCCACCCCAATTATGTAATACAAATATTTCTATAAGTATCTTACCATCTGACTCGACAAGGATGACACTGTCGGTGTCAGAGTTCTCAGCCTCCACAGCTTTTGACTGTGCTGGTGCTACCTCGCTGCAACTGGAGGTGCCTGCACCGTCTGTGAAAGAAGATAATAAGTAGATCCAATTACTGTCATCACATTTTAACCTACATTTTCTTTAAGCATTCAACATGTTTCAGGTCACTCTAACATTGCCTGTAATCAGGTATTACAAAGCCATTGCAGACACATATAATATCACAATTACTGCAAATAAATATTTCATAAATAAAAGATCATAAGCTGACTCAGTACACAATACTTAGTTCTTATATAGTATGCCAGATGAAATACAATTCTGCTTCAATAAAATCGATACTGGATAGTAACTCCAACAGCCAACACTATCATTGGGAAATTCATTCAACAGCATCGTAAATATATGTTTTATCTAAGTCAATATCAAGACACATGTATTGCATGAATATATATATATATATATATATATATATATATATATATATATATATATATATATATACACATATATATGTAACACAAAAATGCATCATTATTTAATAACAGTTATAAATACTTTTTCCTTAAGACAAAATAACAAAACAAAAGACAAAAAAATGACGCTCTTGTGACATATGAAATATTCAGTTGTTTTACACTAAAGCAACTTGACTTGTAACATCTTATTGTGATACTAACATGGCTACAATAACAAAGACTTCAATCAGAAAAGACTTTCTTTACCCGATTGTGTACCTGTACTATAATATCATTGAATCTGAGGACTTTTATCAAATAACTTACGATGAGTGAGGAATTCTCCCGCAGTTGGCTACCCTGCAGCTTCCCATAACTCATAGGTGAGGTAGTACCAGCACTTATTCTCTGGTATCTCCTCTCTGCTTCAAAACATAGAATCGCTGGTGCAACAGCTTCCACTTCTTCTTCAACTGCACAATGGTCTTGTTCTTAACTCTTAATACCATGTGCAGGAAGCTGTTTATGCACCTCCACATTGAGTCCAACTCTGGTTTGTGCTCTGCATTAAAATGCAAGCACTACCCCTCACTAGGACTGCCTCAAGCAGCAAGCATACCTCTCTCATGCTCCACTGTCTCATCTTTAATTTTCTATTCTGCAATAAAACATACACAAACATTCCATTACTGTCATCTCTCAGAGTCTATATATTTCTATGTATTCTATGAAGTATTCTGACTAGAACATGGCAAGAACAGCATTTCACAACCGTGCCATATCACTTCACACAGAAATTATTTTCACATGGGTTGTATGGTGCTATGGTAACACCTCATGCACGCTTGACACATCCTGGTATTGATCCCATAATAACATGAGCATCTGCAACCACAACTCGTATTTCTGCTGCACACTGTTGAGGCCCCCAAACAAAAAATTAAAAATGACAACCACAGTGTACCTGCAGTATTGCACACTACAACATGGCAGCCAACAGTTGTGGGTGGCCACCTAAGCTCCAGGGCTAATGTGTGTTGGCATCAGCCCTCCCTCACCAACTGAGATTTTGCTATAGAAAAATATATCCATGGTGGTCCACTGCACCCTACTCCCTCACCCAATTGAGGGCTTCTGTTGAAAAGTAACCATTGTGCTGTACTGCAGCTACCACTCCAGCTCAACAAAATGAGGAAGTAGAGTGAATAGGCCACAAGGGATACATTTTATACAGTTAATCCATGATAAGGTGAAAGGGTACAGTCCACTGTACTACTAGCAGTATTTTTTATTGAAAACTAAGATCTAGTTTTGAAATACATTACCAAAAGCAACCGGGGGCGATTACTAGTTAACAGGTACTGCCTCACAGTACCAGGGACAAGTTACTGATGATCGGCATACCTGGATATTATGACACCATAATGATATGCAAATAGGTGTATTAACACCTTGCAATCATTATGGCTCCATTTGCATGTACAGTACTAAATACTGTCATACTTGAACCTACCACCACTGCACTTCAGTACTGTATCCCCACTACTCCTCTGCCTACTTACAGTGATGCAGTGCCAGACTAACATGCACAATGCAGGATGCCAGACTGAAATATTTAACACCACTGACCAGGAGTGAAGGCAGAAATTTCTGTTTTGTACACAGTTTCCAACACTTACACCCCCATTAAAAAAAATACACATCCTTTCCAAATGGCACCCCTTCCAAACAAGTCAGATTGTTGTCAGATGATTCCTATAATCTCTAAAGAGGTTATACATGAATCTGACTCTAAACAACAGAAGTTTAAACAGATACACTCTCAGTGGCCTACACTAACCCAAATATTACAGATTAGAATGAAAATGTTAACAGAAAGGCTTATGGTTTGTGACAGGCACTCAACAAAACTGTACACAAATGTGTACAGTGAGTATGCCTGCCTCACCCTTACCACTGACCATGCCACAGCACTGTAAAATATCACCCTGACAACAACCTGCTGCATTGCAGTTGCACTTTGCTCAGGCTTGTTCCATAGCCTGGCACAGTCTGAATATTCCCGACCTATGTGTTACATCTGTGTGAGTGATGTATGCAGCTGTTCTATTTTTGACTAACATTTTTGGTTCTGAAAAGAACCTTTGTTTGCATGTTGCTATTTGTTCAAACAGTCTGACATTCTTAGAGGACAATTGAGGATTACATCTCGAAGGTCTCCCAGGAAATGACAATTGCCAGCATGCGAGAAGTGTACACCATCTGGTAGGTATAGCCAATCATAACAATATCTAATTTCCGGGTGACGACGGTGTACATTCCAGACATGCATAGAAATGCAGATATCTGTATGTTGATTTTTCTTCAGGCTCTGCCAATCAGGTACATATGGTGTTCTGCTTGCCAGACCCTACGCTCTGTAATATCTGAAAAATGATTTTACAGGCAGGCAACATAGTCATAATAGAAGCAAGATCCAATTTTGCTTCTGTTACTAAATCTACCCAGTGTTTGGTTCCCAAGTCATTGCCTCCAAGATGTATCAGCAATATGTCAGGATGAGCCTGAGTACTAAAAGTCTGTGCATGGTTGGCATGAGGTACTCCCACCTCATTCCACCCCTACCAAACCACTTAACACAGCAATTTGGGAGCTGCAGGTTTCTCCAAGATCACTGTTTTGAGCATACTCAGACGCTCGTCTCACTATACTGCTTCCAATAATCCACAAAGTCCTTTTGCTGTTTTCTTCCATTCTCAGCTTTTAAAGTTAGAAGTGGACAGAGAACTACTAAAAAGTCAGTGTTCACTCCTGCAGCACCTAAGCAGTAGTGAAAATAAAACTGTTATTTTCCCTCCCAGCTTGGGTGGCTGATCCATAACACACAAATAAAACAAATCATTGGCTACTACTGTGCCTTCATTAACCAATGTAGTCCATGCACTGACTATCACTGCACTTCTGCTACAGCTAAAATGTGCTAAAATTTAAAGGTGGAAAATGCATCCTTTGATAGGCAGTTTTACACAATTACAACTGCAAAACATGCCTGATTGGTTCCTCTAATGTTGTGGGTACACGTGCACCTTGCTATCTCCCTCCATTTGCAGCTGTATCTGTGTAAGTAAGTACCAAACTACTATCTGACTTTAAACAGTTTTACCTAAATAATGCAGCATCATAGGTTATTTTAGCAACATAGTCCAATGGAGCAGTAAAAACATTTTGATTAATACTATTTACCTGTTACTAACACTTTTTATCATACTTAATAAATGCTTTATAAAATATAATGTACTTACAGTAAAACATTTGCTGTCTCTCAGTGTAGACTAAGATGGCTGCTATTGACTTCTTCTTCTTCAGTGTTCTCTGTCTCTCATTGGTTGTCTCACATGGCCTGATAAATCTAGCAAAACATTGGCAGAACTAGCTGTCAGTCAAATAGCAATCAGATATGATTCGATAATGAATACAGTTGTTACTCCAAGCTTAAATTTGCGACACTTTTCACATGCACGACACTACTTTGTGACACTTTCGCATGTATGACACTACTTTTGCTACACTTGAATGTACGACACTATTTTTGTGACACTTTCATGCACATGACACTGTTTTTCAAAACTTTGACTTTACAACATAATTTAATAATTTTTCCAAAACAAGCATTTGTCAATGCTGAATGTTGTTGCGCTTGGCATTGGCGGTGGTGGAGGTGGAGAGGCATAGCGCTGTGAGTTTGTTAATGTGTCCTAAAAGGTGATTTTGCACAGTGAGTACGCATTGTGTGGCACAGCTGCAGAAACACGCTTAGGCAGTCTGTGGAAAATGGCAGCTGGACTGTTGATAATGAGGAGTGCACAAATGCCAGTGGTGAAAATGTGGCATGAAAATATTGCAGATTGACAATGTTACAAGGGTTTGTGGAAACTGCACAATGCATGCTTGCAACACAGTCATTGTCTGAACTTTCGCCACCAAATTTTCAACATAGGCATTTTAGGACCTCTGCTCATGACCAGTGTCACTGTCATTTTGTTATGTGTCCCAAACAGTGATTTCACACAGCGACTGAACTATTCTGCGCGAAGTTTGAAAACACATTTCAGCAAGGATGTGAAAATGACGGCTGTACAGTTCACAAGAAGGTGTAGTAAAATGCCAATGTTGAGAATCTGTCATGAAAATAGTGCCATGCACTAACTTATGAGTGTGTATTGCGCAGTTGCTATGCACGCCTGAGAAACAGTCATTTTTGGATTTTTCCCACTGAACTTGTAACATAGGTTTTTGAGACCCATCTCATGAACAGTGGCACTGTTATTTTGTTACTCAGTCCTGAAAGGTAATTATGTGCAGTGATGCAAATCACCTTCCGGGAAAGAATAACGCCATGACAGTGCAAGAATTCATGAGAAGGTGTCCCAAAACCCCATGTTGAAAATTTGAGCCAAAATTCACAAAGTGCCTAAGATATGCATTAAAGTTGAAAACCCCTATTCATTCCATTATACAGCTTACCGGCACTTCTTCATTTTGGCGGTCGGCTTTGAAGATTGCAGAAGTGTTCTGATCCACAGAAGATCATTGCGACAGACTCCACAGGTAAGTATGGGGTGAGGGTGAGAGAAGGCAGGGTGCAGTGGTGGGTGCGGTGGGGAGGAGGCATCGAGACTACGAGGACTGTTTTCATTTTACAGGAAAATGAAAACCCATCGCGGGACAGTTTTTTTTCACGGATTTAGCACGCTGGGGTGGGCCCCAGCATGCCACCTAACTGTTTGGGGTGTCTGCAGCCAACTGGGGATTGGGCACCCTCATTGGTACACAACACTGGGGAGGAGAGAAGTAATGCCGACAGAGATTGGGCACCCTGTCAGTACAGAAAGAAAGTGGAGGGACACAAGCCAGGATTGGGCACCCTCAGCATTCAACAATTGAGGGGTTTATGCTGATGGGGGGCTTCCCATCAGCACACAAAGAAAATGGGGTTAACCAACAGGGAGTTGGGCACCCCAAAGTCGGCAGTAGCTAGCGGCTACCCGGCTCACTGACCATGCACATAATGGTGGCGAACTGCGGCAAGAAAAGGACCGCTGCATATGACAAGCTTTGCTCGTATTGTAGTGGACCTTTCTAGATGAGCTCACCACATTATGTATGCATGATTTGGTGCTGGCATGCAGGTTGATTGGGAAGGAGGGATGCACCTACTGGTGCGCGCTCCTGCATTACCAACAGCCGAATTCCTGCCTCTAAAGTTGCACTGTCGCATGATGTTAGCTGCGAATCAGGCCAACATAATGATGATTACTGAAAGGAAAAGTTTTCTGCTTCTTACTTAATGTACAAATACATAAGCTAAACACAATTTCACATACTTATTCTGAAATCATAACTCTACCTGCTCAACTATGTAATTGCTGAAGCTACATTTTGCATTTTATTGTTTTCTGTCACTCCACAAGTGACCTCAATATTCATTCATAATCAATTATTGTGATTATTTGTCTTAGCAATAACACATGAACAGAGCTTGGCTTAACAATATCTTATGCACTCTCTAGAGACATAATGTGGCACAAGGTAGAGCCAAGTGTTATGTTGCCCCAAAGATAATTAAATAACTGTCAATATGATTCTTGTGAATGCCTTATGGCTATCATGACAATTAATATTCAAAAGTTAAGTGTTTGAAGTTGACTTTATTAATCTGTTACTCATTTACAGAAAGATTTTAAAAAAGTAGTTGTTTGACCAGCAGTTTAACAATACTAGGTCAAAATCACTATACAGAATTTCAGTGATTCTGCATTGCTGAAACAGTGAAAGAGTACAAAAAATCTATGTGGCATGGTGATAATGCTGTACAGGACAGTGTAACATGAATCAAAATAAGACTGTCAAAATTTGAGCAACCAATCTGATTAAAGCATTTCATAAATCTTTTTTTTGTATTTTATACATAAATCATCTGTGTCAATATACAATGTTAGAAGTGATCTACACAATCATATACTAATATTGTCTTTTTCTGTGTCTTTATACAGGTGTCTGATACTTCTGTAACATTGCTGACTGCCACTGTAAACTAACAGACTGAAATATGCCTAGTAAATACAGATGTGCATGTGTAGAAAGACGAAACAGGTATCATAGTACTTCACTGTTGCTTAAGAATGATAAAAACAGTGATGTAACTTCAAGACATAAAACAAAACAGAGTTCTACTGCAATAGTGAGCTCTACAGTAACTCACTCACAACAAAACCACATACTTGCTCAACAGCAAGTAAAAATGTTTACCTGAGCAACAGTTGTGTATATCTCAGACGAAATGCAACCATTGCTACAGCAACCATCAACAGACCTTCAAAACAGCGCCATAAACTCACAGCTGGTGATTTTCATCTGAGAAAGCAAAAGTATTTCAGATCGCTAGCAAGCAAAGCTAAGATTGACAGGCTTATTGCTGCTGTGATGAGACATGAGTGCAAAAAGACAAAGAGTCATCTGACTTTGATGAAACTGCATCTCAAAGTACACACATTTGTTAACAGAGCAGTATTTGTTCTTCAACGCTTATGGCGTAAGATGTCCTCATGTGCTTGAACTATTCAGAAAAGTTGTGTACGACATCAAAAAGGCTACAACGGTATCCTACTTTGACTGTGCACAATTCCTGTGATGTATTCACAGGTCACTGGATGCACACACAGCACTCAGAGTCATATTCTGGAAGAATCTTATTATTCACAGAAAAAGAAATCAAGTTCACTGTTGATGAGTCCGTAAGCTGGTCAATGTGCTCAGTGTCTGTGATGACACAGTAATGGACACAAATGATGACTGTGATGCAACCCGGGTTCCCATACATGGCACTGTCTCTCATGGCCATGTGATGAAACCTGCAACCATAGGCAATCGTCATTTGAAAAAGTTGAACAGTTTGTCAACCATTTGTGACAACAGATCACAAATAAAGATATAAATTGTTTAACAAGATTGACCTTGGAAATTCATCCACATACTGGACTTATGGGTCACTCACTAGCATGCCTCGATAGTGATGTTTGTGACAGTGTCTTTCACAACATAAGGATGCTGGAGTACATCAAACGGGTATGCAAAACTTTGTATACAGAGTACATGAAGTGTGATGAGTTGTCAATCAGTACACTTGTTTAAATGACTTATTGCAGTCTGGTGACATGCAGGGTGCCATCACATTTCTCAAACAGCTGCAACGTGTGACTTCTATACCAGACACAACTATTTATCAGTCAGCAAGTTCTGCTGAAACATCTGTTTCTGTGTTAGAAACTGACATACTGAAACAGTATGGCAAAGAAATTGCTAAATTTTAGCTGGTAAAAGCTCAGAGTTTGACTCTGTATGTGTTACAGCAAACAAACAGTCACAGTGAACCTTGAAACCTTGTCACTATACAATGACATGGTTCCGCCTCTCAGCATTTTGCTGATGAAGTCTGACTTTCAGTTACAGACCACCATTCTTCTGTGCAAACACTGTTTCTCCAAACTAAAGTCTAGCATTCTGCCACCAAGGTGTTCCAACTAAGTTCAAGGTCATCTGGCAAGATGCTGTCAATGTACAGAAGGTAAAAGCTTGCTCTTAGTTATTTAAAGAGTAACAATCCCTTTATGCAGATCTTGACATAGATTGCATGACTAGCCTCTCTGTTGAACATGATCTCTTAGAAACAACTAAAACAATGATTGAGAAGGTCAGTGGACAGACAAGTGACAATGTGTATGAACAGAACACAATTCACCCACTACATAGGCAGAGATCCAGTAGGAGACAACATTGATCTCTATCAAATGAAACAGGTGGAAGGTGAGCCTGTCAGCATTTGGGAGCAACACTAGAACACGCTTTTTCCCAGACTTATTCCTAAAAGGGTCAGGTGGACAGCTAGATGAAAGGGAAGTGCATCTACAGGTGCTTAGTACAGCACTAAGCCATGTGCTCAGTAAAGATGGCAAATTCAGATGTAACATACAGTACCTTTTCATCTCCTCTGGGAGAGTGAACTAGCATTCTGTCTGCATCTATTGCACATACTATTTCATCTCACAACTCCACTAGATGGAATAACAGCTGCTCAATTTCTAGAGAAATTAAAGCAGAAAGATGAAAATGTGCAAGTGAATCTGTATTCCATACTTTCAAGTCTACGTGGCACCAAAGAATATTGGTATGCAGACACTCTGAAGTGATGACAATGCTGCAGAGTATGGTGCAGCCACATGGTTTGTCCACACTTAGTTGTGCTGAATATGCCTGGGATGAACTCATTGAATTGTTGAAGTGGGAAGATTCTGATGCTGATGGCATTTCATCAATGACTGTCAGAGAAATGTGTTCACTTGATCCTGTGTCTGTCACAAGACATTTTCACAAGCAGTTCCATGACATTCTATCTTTAATATTGTCAAGGACAATCCACCTCTTGTTACTGTGCGCATTACTTTTGGAGGACGGAATATCAAAGCGCAGGGTGCCCTCATATTCATATGTTATTGTGGATCAAGGATGCACCATGCATAGGTGAACATGAAGCAGCAAGTGCTAGCATTCATGAAGAAATATATCACTGGTCACATTCCAGACAAGTATGATAGTCCTACACTATGGAAGTTGGTACAAAAGTTCCAGTGACATATTTGTGCAAAATACTGCCGTATTAGTAAAGAACAAATCTAATTGGTACACACGATGTCGCTTTGGATTTCCTAGATGAGTTTGTCAGGATGGTTCCATGAATGAACTTTTTCAGCAATGCAACACCACTTGAAGGCAAAATCAACCAAGAGGGTATACGAGTTACCCAGAGATGAGAAAGAGGTGTACATCAATGACTACAACCCAACTCTTCTCCTAATGTGGAAAGCAAACATAGATGTTCACTTCATGGATGACAACTCATTGGCCCTGGTGCGATACGTGACTTGGTACATAACCAAGCATGAGCAGATTAGCTTGCATGATCTTTGGAAAGATATTGCATGTTCGAGTAAGAGCCTGACATTTCAGCTGTGGTCATTGGGCTTGAAGACCCTTTCACACAGAGAATGTGGAGATGATGAACCCAGTGACCATTTAATGGGTACACATCTGTGCAGGAAGTCTGATGCTGTCCAGGTTCTCAGTGTGAACTACAAAGAGAAACACAACTGTGTACTGATTCCCCATGCTGAAATTGAGGAACTCACTGCCAGCAGACCTTCTTCAAAACATATCTTGAAGAATAACCTGATAGACACATACTACCCCATAGACATGAGACATGGATGATATACATCTCTTTCAGGTGGCTAAGTGGTATGACTGCAAGGCAGATATATCACCTGACTCAACACGCCACATTTACAAGGTGAACAGAGTGGATGGCTATCTCATAAAGAGACACTAGCCATGGCTCATAGACCACTGTAAATTACATCTAGGCACATTGGAGAGCAGAGAGTACTACTTTGCTCTCCTATTCCTATTTAGACCCTGGAGGAATGAGTCTGAATTAAAAGGTGACTGTGATACATTTGAGGAAGAATTCAATCTCAGTTATGAGACTTTCAAACCTGAATACTCAGAGACATACATACAGAGACTGGAGGCTGAGAAAGAACAGCTTGAGAAGGCAGAGAAGCAGCTTCAGGAAGACAATCTTGTTAGTTCACAAGACAACCTTAATCCAGAAAGACAAGCTGTTCTAGGTGAACCTTTGCCTTTAAATGCCCCACAAGTGTTAATCTCAGAAATTGAGACAGCCATGGAACATGGAACATTCCACTGCCAACCCAGCTGACTTGAGAGAAAGACTGAATCAGCAGCAGCATGTAGTTCACTCTCAGGTCATTGACACTGTTCAACATGGCCTACTACATGAAACAAAATGTGACTGTCTTGACTATAAACCACTACTGATCTTTGTTAGTGGTTCAGCTGGCACAGGAAAGAGTTTCCTTATTGACAGGGTCATCAATATCTGCTGCTGTTACTGCTCCCACAGGACTAGCTGAATACAACATTGGTGGAGTTACATTACACCATCTCTTTATGTTGCCAGTGGAACATGGCAGAACTGGAGTATCGTAAACTGTTATTTGAGTTGCATCTCAGCTCCGTTCCATGTTCTACAAAATATGAAGTTACTCATCATTGATGAAATCAGCATGGTCTCCAATGTAATGCTTGCCTCTATACACCTACGTCTACAGGAGATCTTAGGTACTGACAATGAG
This sequence comes from Neoceratodus forsteri, assembly GCA_016271365.2. Classification (NCBI taxonomy): domain Eukaryota; kingdom Metazoa; phylum Chordata; order Ceratodontiformes; family Ceratodontidae; genus Neoceratodus; species Neoceratodus forsteri. The sequence goes on from CM057449.1 coordinate 986,050,247, forward strand.
TACCATTTGGTGGCAAAAGTATTGTTGTATTGGGGGACCTTTACAGCTTCCACCAGTTAATGCAGAGCATGTGTTTGCAACTCTGACTGCCAAGCAAGTTAAGAACATACCCAGCTGCACTGCAGGTTATAACATTTGGGAGTTATTTACCTATGTTGAGTTGTATGAGGACATGCGTCAAAGTAGAGATCTGGCTTGCAAATCACTTTTAGATGAAGCTCATACAGGTTTTCTATCACCAGAACATGTTGCTATGTTAAACTATAGGAGAATCAGAGTAAATACTACATCCTTAGAAACAGCACGTATTGTTTTCAGTGATGTGTACTCTACAGGGACACACATAGTATGTCTTATGCCATGACTAAAGAAATGCACTGAGTTCAACAATGTTATGCTGCTGAGAGAAAACCAAGAAATTCTAACTCTGCATGCTGTTGATACAGTTGATGGTGTCATTCTCAATTGCAACCTAGTAGCAAAGATGACTGAACGACTTACTGAACTGAAGTCAGATGTTTCATGCACAGCTGGCCTAGAAGCTGTTCTTACACTTTGTAGGAATGCACGTATCATGCTACGATGTAATCTAGATGTTGAATGAGGCATGGTAAATGGTGCCATGGGAAACATCACTGACTTTGTCTACAATGTCCAGAAGACATATATCGAGACACTTGCAGTTCACTTTGACAACATGGAACAGCCTGTACATGAGAACATACCTGTGTGAAATTTCAGGTATTTAAGGATATCTATGTAAACAGGAAACAATTTCCACTATATGTTGCATATGCTGTTTCTATTCACAAATCTCAGGGCCTGAGTTTGGATTCACCAATGGTGGACATAGGTACAGACATTTTCAAGGATGGCATGAGCTAAGTGGTACTTTCACATGTACGTAGTCTTTCTGGGTTGCACATTATGACTCTTGCACCTCAGAAGATATGAACTGACAAGCATGTATTGTTGAGTACAACAGGTTACATACTCTCCATCAGCCACAAATGTGTTTAATACCACTGCCTACATATCTGGCTGTCTCACATCAGACAGTCATATCTACAGGTGTCAGCAAACAGGTACAAGCTTCCACAAGTAATTCAACTCTAAAGAGTTCAACAAAGGTCACAATATCAACTAAACATTCAGAGCCGGCAGTTCATCAGAAATCAGTTGGTGTAGCTGCTGTACCAGTCTTGACAACAGCACTAGAGTGAACTGCTATGCTAACTCAGCTATGCAAGTTTTTCTACATGCCACACTTTGTGCAGGCAATATCTGCTTCACAAGACAATCCCCTATCAAACGCATTGAAGCAGACTGTCAACATGACTTCTGACCAGTCTAACAATGTGCAGTCACTAACACCATTCGCCAGGTGTTAGGTACTTATGACAGATGTAGTACATTTGTTGCAGGCATACAGCAAGACACTAGTGAGTCAATGATGGCTATCATAAACAGCTTGGATGAAGATGGCACTCCAATGCACCAGTACTTCACTGTGTCATATGTAAGCAAATATGTATGTGTATCATGTGTTCATTCACAGCGTGAAACCACAGAAGACATGCTGTGGATTACTCTTTTTGTCCTTCAAGCCAAAAGTGTCACATTTCAACAGCTATTTATAATTGCTTAATGTGGTCACTCCTGTAAAGGTGTGGATGCAGATGTACTCAGTCCATGCATCTCAGGAGTTCATCTCAATATCTGTTGCTTATATTGCACAGATTTGACTCAATGGGCTCAGAGTTGACACTCCCATCACAGATTACACAGCTGGTAGAATAGTCTTCAACCAATGAGTGTTTGACACTCACAGTGTAGTCTATCACCATGGTCAATCTATGCATTCTGGCCATTACACCTGTTTGCTAAGGTACAGAAGTGGATGGGTAGAGTGTGACAACTCTACAAGCAGTTTTAAACAGAGACTGCCATGACACTTAAAAATGCATATCTTCTAATATTGAAGAATTATGATTACCTTCATATTTCAGAAGAACAGCAGACAACATGTGACATTTTTAAATAACTACTTTGTGACAGAATCAGTCATAGGTCAGTACAATTGTTTCCAATCTACAACTCTCAATAAACCATAGCATATCAACAAAATTATATACTGGCAGAGACATTACATGCACTATGACATCTAAGATCTTGTGTGGATCAATGACAACATGGAAATTGTTGTAGTGGCTTCAATCGGTGCCAACGTTATTCAGAGTCACTAGAGAAACCATGCTTACATGTCTATCAAAGATTGTACATGTCAAACAGAGTCCTTTATGGCTCCCTGTTCTGTACATATCTTTTCTAGTAGATGTATCTTACCCATACATAACAAGAAGTTGTTGCAGTTCCTAACTTTTTGCCTCTGCAGAGACACAAAAGTTGTCCCTTATCATTTTAAATAAGTGTGTAACACATGTCTCATTTACCAAAGAGAACACTCTGTCACAAGTTTTCTATTACAAGTTTTTTGTCTATTAGCTGTTGACATCTAGACAACAGCAGCATTCTTTCACCATGCAACAGTGTTGAACTATGCCTGATGTATTTGTTACACTGAAACTACACTTATGCAAATATAAAACTCTTTTGTCATAATGAAGCAAGTGAAAGGAAGCAAGTGTGAATACTGAAGTATTGCAGCTTATTATCAAATGACTCTTGCATACCTATGTAATGACATGTAAATAATATTTATATTCTCATTTGATCTCACCATTGTTGTTAACTAGTTTAATTGTTCTAGTAAATGTATTATTATAAGAGTCAAGTAATTAATCCTAACATATAATAGAATACTATCATGATTAAGTTCAGTGACCCATATCTTTCATAAAAACAATGTGCTCACACATTTGTTATTTACTAGTTCAGAGCTGACATAGTAACTAATGCAACCATTAAAAGAAATGTATATTGTGCCTGTAATAATAAGAAATATGTTGTACTTGTCATACAAGTAAATGCAATCTATGTTAATAATACTGAAAATTGTAAATCAGACACTTACTGATCACAACGCACTTCATACCTGTTCCTGACAATGTTCATGATCGCTCTATTGAGGGGTCGTGGGAATTTCCTATGCACGGAGTCAGTGATATATCTTAAAATATTTAACTGAACATACCAGTTATCTAATGTCACTGAAATCATAAATTTTTATATTCTATTACTTGAACACTTAGCATCTGGTTTTCACCCACCCCAGGAGCATGCACATTATCAGTCACACAATGACAACAAATCATCACTGTTTCATGTGTGCAATCACTGCTTAGAAGCTCCTGACATACCTTCATTAATGTAGGACAGGACTAAGAGACAAGACATGATTGGAATATTCAACTGCTTAAAGGTATGAATAATATTGTTAACCAAAGTCTCTTCAAGCTAAGTGGCAAACATATCATGAAAGTACACAGTCTTCAGCTTGATGGTGGGAGGTTCAGGAGGAATGTCAGAAAGCACTTCTTCCCACAAAGAGTAGTAAACACTTACACTGCACTGCTAAAAGAGCTCACCTCATTAAAGACCGTGACCAGCTATAAAGAGCCAGGTATATGCATGGGGAAGATAAGAATCATGCCTAGGGAAGATAGGGAGGACTGTGCAGGGATAGCAGAGACATTAGCTCAAGAGGCGAACCCTGCAACATGAGCAGACTTAATAGACCAAATTGCCTTCTTCTGCTGCCTTCTTTCTATGCTGTATTTCCATATGTACATACTTATTCCAAGTCATATTATCTACTTACTATAAATGACACACATTTAGATATATTCCAAGCAATGATTACACATATGCAAGGACTGTATTGTGAGACTGATTTTGTAAAAAAAATCTTAATTGACCTTTTCAGTTTCACCAATTGGCATAAATCTTTTTAAACTTAACCACCTGTGTTGAGTCTTTATGGAACCATAACACAATAACATTTGAATGTAACATTGTTCCTTTTAAGCATACAAATCAACTGTAAGAAATACTACCACACCTACAGTGCGTGTCCATGGGCTTATTTTTTCCTATGGCTCTCCACTCAGTATCCACCACGTGGGCTAGAGTGTGGCACATTGCCTGACACAGTTCCTGTAATTCCTAAGTGTGTTAAGTAGTCTGTACCACCTTAGTTTTCCTGTGCCTCTCCAGTCAGCAGGTAGTAGCTGCTGTAGCGAGGTGTGGTACATCGCAATCTAACACTATGCAGCTGTGGCTATACACTCAGGATGCAGTAACTGCTATGTGTGCTGCAATTCCCTGGCTGAGCCCATGCAACTCCTAACTGTGCTAACTTCACTGTACCTACAATTACAGAGGTGTGACATTGATCTCCAGTGCCTTATTGTTCCGTGGATCACCACTCATGATGCAGTACAAATTTTTGGGTGGAGCAGCATTAGCTGCCTAAATTCATGCAAATCCTAACTCAGCTAACTTCAGTATCCCTGCAATCAGTGATGTCTACCATTGATGTTCATACCCTCACCTGTGTTGTGTATCTCCACCAAGATGTCCATACTTTCACCTGCATTATGTATCTCCACTGACATGCAGTACCTGCTGTCACATTAGAAGACACATTGCCTGCCTGAATCCATTCAAGTGATAACTGTGCTAACTGGATTGTTCCTGTAATCAGGGAGCTGTACAACTGATGTACATTGCCTATCTTTTCCTGTGACTGTTCACTCAGGATGCAGCAAGTGGTCTGCAAGTGCAGTTTCCCATAACACTGTTCATCTCCATGGGCTTTTTGTTCTGTACTCTCCACTCAGTATGCAGTATGTGGGCTAGGGTTCAGACATTGCCTGACAGAGCTCCTGTAAGTCCTAACAAAATTAACTAGCATGAACCGCCTTACTTTTCCTCTGAGTCTGCAGTCAGAGTGCAGTACTTGTTGTAGAGAGATATGTGACATTGCTAACTAAGTCCATGAAGCTGTGGCTGTACAGTCAAAATCAGTAACTGGTATGCATAACAAAATTTCCTGGTGAGCCATACAAATCCTAACAGTGCAAACTTGTGTCAGCCAACAAATACAGAGGTGTACCATTGATGTCCATTGCCTCAGTCTTTCTGTGCATCAATACTCATGATGCAGTACAGATTTTTGGGGGCATTACCTGTCTGACCCACCCCACAAACACTAACTATGCTAACTTGAGTGTCCTGCAATCACTGATATCTACCATTGATGTCCATACCCTCAGCTGTGCTGTGGATCTCTACTGAGAAGCCAGTACTTGGTGTCACAGTTTGGAAAGGCATTACCTGGCTGAGGCCATTTAAGTGATAATTGTGCTAACTACACTGTACCTGTAATTATGGAAGTACTGTATATAAGTGATCTGTATCACCCTTCTTTGCCTGTGCCTCTTCACTTAACATGTAGCAAGTGGTCTGGAGGTGTAGTTCCCTACCCATGAGACTGTGCAACTTCTAAGCGTCACTAACTTCTGCACACCTGCAAAGATACTCCTAAGTGTGCTAAGTTCTCTACAACTGCTATGACAGAGCTACACTATTCATGTTCATAGGCGTATGTTTTTGCTGTGGCTCTCCACTCAGTTATGCAGTATGTAGACTAGGGCCCAGATATTCGAAAGGATTGAGCATGGTGCAACAGTGTTGCACCATGCATAACCCACTGATGTGCCTGGTGCGATATTCAAAGGTAAAAGTAAAGAAAGACAAATCCTGATGCACCGGAGCAAGATCAGTAATGCACGCAGGCGCAGGTGGGGGCGTGCTCCATGCATAACCTGCACAGCCCGATATTCAGTCTGGGATGTGCAGAGCCATGAATGCACAACCCCTACCTGCACCAGCTCAAAGTTGATCCAAAAAAAAAGGAACAACTGATGGCACCCACAGGCGAGCTGTCACATTGCAGGATACAAATACGTATTTGTAATTAAAAATGAATTCTCAATATCCCTGATGGTCCAGTGGACCACTGCCTGCCCGATCACAGGCATTTGTATAAATAAAAGAATATGTCCTATATCCCTGGTGCTCCAGTGGACCGCTGCATGCCCGATTGTGGGAATCTGTATAAATAAAAGAATTCGTCCAATATCCCTGGTGGTCCATTGGACGCTGCCTGCCGATCACTGGCATTTGTAAATAAAAATATGTCCTATATCCCTGGTGGTCAGTGGACCACTATCTGCCCGATCACGGGCATTTGTAAATAAAACATGTCCAATATCCCTGGTGGTCTAGTGGTACCCCCTCCCCACCTGCCACTGGGCCCCATCCAGATATGTGAATGGGATCATTCACATATCTGAAATGTAAATGCGGTATGGGCTGCATGCCCATTGGCTCATGCTGTGGACCAGTGGGTACAGCCCCTATCGATGTTGTCAGGGGCGGGCAGGGGGTGGCAGGTAGGGTGCTGCCACCTGCCAGCTGGGACCAGGGAGGGGTGGTGGGCTCCAGTGGGTGGGGAGGGGTACCACTAGACCACCAGGGACATGGACATGTTTTTATTTACAAATGCCCGTGATTGGGCAGTGGAGCACATTGTTGGCTGCAGGGCATTAATGTGTGCTGTCAAGAGATTATTCCAAGGTTAAGATAATAACTAACTAGAACAGATTGCAACACAAAAATCATATCAGCAAATATTGACAGCTAAAATTATAATGCATGAGGTAATGGCTATCTCACTCCCTAGAACAGACAATGCTATTCCAAGACTTACTGTGTTTTTTTGCAGGAGTGTATTGCACTATGTATTTCTGGTGGTACCACAGTGTTATTACATATACTGTTTGTACTTTCCATTCTCACAAAGAAAAGCTTGTGAATATGAATACATACAAAAAAATCCCTTTGTGAGCATAGTAATACCAATGCAAATACTCTTACACATTAACAATGGTGAACTGTTACCCTGTCAAAAGTGAAAGTACATATATAATCCTTTTTAAGCACAATAACTAAAGATGAGAGCTGTGTAGTACAATATCCACAACTAAGTACTATCCCACAATGCAAAGAATTGCACAAAACAAATTGTTTTTAACCAAAATATTTATTTATTGAAGTATGAAATATTTTTTAAATCACAAAAAAGATAATTAAATAAGTTACATAAATATATTTTTCTTTTTATACAAAAATATTTTTATTTAAAACAGAAAAAAATGAAGGAGAAAACATATTTTAGTATAAAATAAATTCTGTTATATAAAAATATTAAACAAAGATTGAACTAAACAAGTATTTGTCTTTATTAACAATATGTACACCTTCATGAGAGGTGTGTGTGCTTGAGGCAGCCCAATCCAGAAGTTGGACTCAATGTGGAGGTGCAAAGAAGTGGAAGCTGTTGCGCCTCAGAGGAGATACCAGATGAGCTGTGGAGGCTGTTCACTGTGGCTCAGGGAGGGCTGACGTGACTGATGCAGGTGAAGCAGTACTGGGCACACTGACACTTGCCACTGCCCCCACAGGCTCAAGCACAAGGTTGACAGTAGCTTGTTGTGCTGTCAGGAGAGCAGCAATTTCTCCTGTCCCTCCTGCAGCACAACGTTGTCCTTAGTCAAACGTCAACCTTCTGGCCGAGCCTGTGGTAACAATGGCAGTGTCCAGTGCACCTAAATTTGTGACGGGGTCCTGTAAATATATAGAAAAAATCTATTTAAATATAATATCAAAATGGTGATTCTCTCTCTTCATGACTTTTAAGCACTTTCATCTCCTAGGAATAATTGTAAGACATGTTATTGCCTGTTATCAACAGCATATAAGAATATGATGTTTATGAGAAATTATTTTTAAGTAATGGTGTAATCTTTACAACTGTGGTGTTTTTATTGATACAGCTAGACCTAACTCATATGGTCAAAAGGCTTTACCACTATTTTTACTGTATTATAATAGTGATAAAAGTAACACACTCACAACAGTTATGTTTCATAGTAAATAAATAACCACCTAGGGTCATGTAGCACCTCACTATACATCTTACCAAATTAGATCCCTAGTTGAAAATGAACAGACCTTTGACATAAGCCTTGCTTATCATTATTGCTTACTCATACTAAAACTGTGTAAAATAAATGTATGGAGCAAGCATTGTTAAACTGTTGAATCACACCTCACTATAAGCAATCCAGCAGTGATAATGTTTACTTTGGAGCACTCACAGGACAGTATGGAAATCACCTGAATATGACAAACAATCTTACGTTTTCAAAAGCAGTAATACTCGTAATACAAAACTGTTAATGACATGTCATAGTGCATTATTCACTATAAAGTGACCCACATCAGTTATGGATGAAACCAAAAAAATCATGTGAACATGCATATCCATGATTTATCATTAACTCTGGAATATGTGGGCTATATGCAGCTGCACACTACACTATACCTGTGAGGGGAATGAAGAAAATCCATAATAAATAAAGAGTCAAAAGATGTAGCAAGTTACACACAATTGACAGATTGAATAGCATGCGATTATTACACTCATTTGTGGATCAGATTGAATAGCATATGATTATTACACTCATTTGTGGATCTGAGCTAGAGCATTTATCAATTCCAGCGTAACAAACACAACAATAGCTCACAGTCATACTATATGTAAAGAAGGTCAGTAGATACAGTGGGTTCTGCTTTTGGAAGTAATAACTCACTATCAATATATTGAATAGACATGTTGGTGCACTAGACCTTAAGATATTGATGATCACAAGCTTTCTATGTACAGATAGAGTTCTTGGTGCATTGTACTCTACCCTCTCATCTGATAATAGTCATAATAAGTAGATGCATGGTGCATCAGTCCACTGTAGTCTACCCCTGCACAGCAATTGGTTTAATCAACTAGAGTTGGTCAATGTTGATACATTCTAGAAGAAGGCAACTCCTTAAATAGTTATGGACCAACACATTCAGTACAGTTATGTGCATATATATGCAAAATATGGGCACTGAGTATGTATAAGATAGTCCATGACATAATTCCAAAATGTGAATGTTTCATCTATGTATTGACACTCTGGGGTTTAGTACTGTCTGAATGAACATTTACCCATGAATTACACAAATACCCACACAGCTGTAACGTAAATAGCAATGAACACTTCTGTGGCCATGTTAGAGGTCACTAGATCCTGTATACCACTGAAGTAGTTAGTGTGAAGTGAGTGGTTTGCCACAAAGACTATTACTATTACAATGGAGAACATAGTACTACTATAAGAGCAGTTTTTGTATCATTCACAAAAAGCTATATTGTAATTAGGACCAGGTAGTGTGGATCATCACATCATATAATGACCTCATTATATTTGTAATCAGACAATGATGTAATGGTACAGTGGATTAACAGTGAACGTTCAACATTAAAACTATTATGGGCATACACTGTGGTACATTACTACTGAAGAACATAAGATATCATGCAACAATGCCAACTACCTGCCAGTTCAGCAGCTGCAAGTTGTCAAGGATCAGCAGACCTGTATGGAAGTCACACATCATCACATGATAATATTCCCATGTTCACCTATGATACTGTGTGAACAACTTACATATCTAGTGCTGAACATTGCACTCCATGCACCAAGTACACCAACAGTGCTGCTGGCAGTGTTGTATGTCTGTAATTAATCGAACTTCTGGACAATCAGTCTCACTACACATTGTACAGTGACACTGCATGTGAGCAATTGAAAAGCCACCTTCATGATATTCACTTATGCTGATTCATGGTTCAGAACTGTTCAAGATTGTTCACACTGTACCACAGCACAGTTCAGGTGTACCCTGATCAATTTACACACCAAGGTAGGGCATTCCTGTATATAACACACTGACATTGAATTTGTTTATATTCATAAAATATTCAACAGTTAACATTTCTAGTTTTGCATTCTGTACAGCTACAGGCTCAGAAATAGTTAATTTATTGTCTGTTAATGTAAAAGCTTGCCATTACAAGCTTTTTCTGATAGTACACTTTAAATACCAATATAACTATTTGTGCTACCCAACAGAACTACGATACTATGATTTGTACATGAACCATGCATCACTATTTACCAGGTATACTGATTTGCTTAATATAGAGTTTTAGATTGCTAGTTATAAAATCTACTTAGCAGTACATCTTGCTTGAATATTTAATATAATGACATATGGGCAGCACTGGTGCCAGGTTCCTGCTTCACCTGCACAAATGGTTTGGTCACTGCCTCCTTGGCCACTGTTAAAACAAAATAAACACAAAATAAAACATCATTCCGTTCTGTTTGTGAAGCTCTTTAAATGCTTTCATTGTATAACAGATATTTCATTTTGACAGATGGTGGTATTCAAGCATGTGCCACAGTTTAAACATGTTTATCTGCACAAGACTTACCATGTACTTTAGGTACTGTAAGCTTAGTTTTCTATGTCTTGACGGTCTTGTCCATTTTTAACTATTATAACTAAATGCCGGTGAACAGATGAATATTGTTTACATTGCTGTCACAGTGGAAAAATATGTAGTTGCCAGTATTGACTTGCATAATCACCACTCACACATATCTGTTATGGCAGTATTTAGAACTTGAGACATTAACATAACAAAGAACAATGCATCACAGTTTCACACTCCTCAGACTTATTATGTAAAGTATCTGTTAAATAACTATACAGTACAAAGTCCACTACTGGCTGCATGCTTGGTCCACTCCTTCATAATGATCAATCCTCTATTCTCCTCCCAGAGTGTCTGCCCCTAGACTGACAGGCTTGTTCTATTGTCTTCCTACCTTTGCTCCTCTTTACTCTGTAGAAGCTGCACAGTGGAGTCTGCCCATGGGTAGCTAATCAGGGCTTAAATTGTTCAACATTGTTGTACGAATGGGTGTTTTCAATTTTCCTTACATTGGACACTCCTCCCCTCTAGGTATGTCAGCAGTGACATTGAGAATCACTACATGCTTACACACACCATAGTGAGGTGTCCACAATGTCCTACCCACCACAACTGTGAAGACCTGCCTACCACCACAGTATCCATGCTTCCACTGGTGCCAATGGGTTGGGTGCTGAAAGCACCCTAGAAACCCACCCTAGGAGGATGAGAGTGTCCATTGAGATGCTTAATCCTGCTCCTGCCTTTGACCCCTACATGTCCTTCCTCCATACCCAAACATGTGTCACCAGTGTAGCACGAGGTATGTTGTACAGCAACTAAACCCTCAGCACCATTTTTTTCTTTTTTTCCTTTTATAAAGTCTCAGTAGCGTGCAGTTGATGTTAAGATTGTGGGGACATATCTTCAGCACTTAATAGACTGAATATTATTATCTGGCAGACATGCATAGGTTCCCCCTACAGCTGAGTTGTATGTATTACAAGTGCTTTCCCTTTCGTTTGATGATTTTACAGTACTACTAAGTCTTCACTATATTGTAGCTGTACACATCAGTGGGTCTTACATGCCACTGCAGTATTATCATGATGAAAAAATGCTAAAATGCCACCCCAAGAATATAATCTTTTTTTCTATTATCAGCTTCACGTCTGACTCAATGACAATGACACTATCAGTGTCAGAGTGTTCAGCCTCCACAGCTTCAGACTGTGCTGGTACTACCTCAACAGGACAAGCAGGTTGCCTATGGCGATCTGTAAATCAAAGACAGTAGGAACATTTACTGACTGTTTTCTTTGTCTGTTTACTTATCACACAGCATATTTTCTAAGCAATTGACATGCTTCTGGCACTGACATTGTCCTAGTTATAGTATATGCACACCCATATGACACAACAAGCTCCTACTAATCAATATTTGATGAACTGTAGATTACACATGTTCACAGCACCTTAATGTTTAGTTCTGACACCATAACAGGAATGAAATAAAACTGTTCTTGAATGCAATACATACTGCATAGTAACTCTGCAGTACTATGGGATAACAGTTATACATATAGATATTTAAAAACATCATAAGACATTAAATCTGGCTGAGACACAGTGGTAATGACATTCAGAGTAGTGTGTCAGTGTTACTACATTTGATGCCCATCGCCTACACAAATTGAAACACACACACACACAGCAAAATACTATCTCAAATAATATCGTTTATCAAGACAACACTTAAAAACAATAGTAATAATATTATCAATTAAGAGATATTGATACGATGGACAGACCAGTAAAGTCATCAATTACAGAAAACTTAGTTATCCATTTGTGTAGCAGTACTATGGTATTATTCCATAACTGATAATTTGTTAAAATGACTTACATTGAGGAAGGTGCTCCTCTGCAGTTGGCTTGCCTGCTGCCTCCCATAGTTCATAGGCAAAGTAGTATCAGCATTTATCATTTTCTGGTATCTCCTGTCTGCACTTCAGGACATAAAAGCACTGGCGCCTTTAGCTTCCACATCTTCTTCAGCTGTTCTACAGTCTTGTTCTTGACCTTTAAGACCATGTGTGAAAGCTGTTAATGCCTTCACATTGAGTCCAACTTTCTGTTAGTGCTACTGCAGAAACACACGAGCACTACTCTCTTGCCTGGACTGCCTCAAGCAGCCCACACACCTCTCATACTCCACTGTCTCATCTTGTTTTGTTTTACCTCTGCAATACATAAACAAAAAAAACAGTGAATAGGTCAGAATGGTAATGTAATTGTGAATTTAATACTACCTTTTTTGAATAATTATGCATGCTTTTTTTCTCTGACCCTCTTTCTGCAACAATAAGTAACCAGTTCCAAGTCATAGTTTGCAAGCAGAACCTATCTGTCTTTCTAAGAATCTTAGTTTTTTTGTTGTGTATCAACATGTCAGATAATGAAAATATTATGTTCATGCTGTTTACTTTGTCAGTAGCATTTACATAAACATGCACATCTTTCTCCACATTAAAAGCAACATATGCAACAGGATATTAACAGTGCCCAACATTGTTGCAGCTACCATTCCTGCAGCATCTTAGCATAAGCCACAGCACACTGCAAGCATCGCTAAACTATCCTGTAGCATGCCCCAACAGTATTTAAAATAGTGGCAGTGGCACTTACATTATGTATGCTACAGTGGACTGTCACAGGACAAACAGTACAAATACAAGAACAAGAGGAGGATGTGTCAGCAAAAGTAAACTTATGAAATTAAAGCTAAACACAATATTCTTGAAGGTTTAAAAAATGTTCCACCATGTATGTAGGCCATGAACTGGTCAATTATCATTACATGATTGTAACATACATATGCAGCTATGGGGCTATACATCAACAACTATGTGATACTGTGCCAGGCTGCAACCAATGTTAACTACAACAGAGTGTTGTTTGTCTGTAACATACCTAAGCTCCCGATGACAGGCTCTATCAAAGATATGAATCACTCCTTCAAATACTACATCATTACACCTACTACAATCAGATGCAGTATCGAAGAAGTATCATACATGCTGGTACAAATCTAAACACATCATAATTGACCAATAAGGCAGGGCCAAGGATTATGTAAAATGGGTGTGTTAATCACGTTCTAGGAGTGTACTATGGCACAAGGTTTAGCTGAGTGTTACATGCTTCTAGAGGGTAATTAACTGACCATCAACATAATTCCTGGGAGTGTCTTATTACTATTATAATAAAGATATGGTTTAAAACACTGTTAAACCTTGTCCAACATATATCCAAGTTCTACATGTATGTTAATTAAAGATTAATATAAGTCTCTTAGTATTTTTCAGTCAATCAGAAAGATCCATTTCTCAGACCCTTTTTATAATTAAGCAATAAACCACAATAGGATGTAGTTATGGGATTTACCACGCCTGGTGTGGTTTGTTCACGAGGTGCACCGAGTGACAAAGTCCACACCAGGAGTGGGTAAACCCCAGCTTAACTCACATCCAGAAGTGGTTTATTGCATTTATACCAAAGTTCATTTTTTCACTATTATAAAATACAACTTCTAAACACATTGCCTTGTATTTTGTATGTTTTGTTGTATTTATTACTAGGCAGCAAATGATTTGTTGGACCATTTCCTCATCATGCAATGGTAATCATACCATCTACACCGATGGTAAACTGCCAGTCTCACCATTTCATTGGCGGTTCACTTATGTCCATGGTATAATTACATGTAATACAGTGTGGACAGCACAAAGATTGTTTGGCACTGACATGCTCTCCACCTTCCAATCACACCCTGCAGCCCACTGCCCCCATCTGTTACACCAGTGTGCATGATATGAGAATTGTTCTATTTTTGACCAAGTATTTTGGCTCTGAAAGAACCTTTTTTTAGTCTGTATGTGTTTAAACAGTCTGACAATCTTGGAGGATTTTGAGCATTGCATCTTGAAGGTCTCACAGGAAATGCCAATTGCCAGCATGCGAGAAGTGTGTACACCATCTGGTAGGTATAGCCAATCAATATTTAATTTCCGGGTGACGTTGGTGCACATTCCAGCCATGCATAGAAATGCAGATATTTGTATGTTGACTTTTCTTTAGGCTCTGTCAATCAGGTGTACATGGTGTTCTGCTTGCCAGACCTACGCTCTGTAATATAAGAAAAATGATTTTACAGGCAGGCAACATACTCATAATGGAAGCAAGGTCCAATTTTGCTTCTGTTACTAAATCTACTCAGTGTTTAGTTCCCAAATCATTGCCTCCAAGATGTATCAGCAATACGTCCAGATGAGCCTGAGTACTCAAAAGTCTGTGCATGGTAGGCATGAGGTGCTCCCACCTCATTCCACCCCTGCCATACCACTTTACACAGCAATTTGGGAGCTGCAGGTTTCTCCCAAAATCACTGTTCGGAGCATACTCAGATGCTTGTCTGACTATACTACTGCTGACAATCCACAAAGTCCTTTTGCTGTTTTCTGCCATTCTCAGCTTTTCAACTTAGGAACTGGACAGAGAGTTACTAAGAAAGTAAGTGTTCACCCTGCTGTACCTAAAAGTTGTGAGACTTAAACTGCTGTTTCCTCCCAAATTCAACAGTGATTCAATGGGCTGACCCATGAGACATAAATAAAAGTAATCATTGGCTAATACTCTGCCTTCCTTAACCAATGTAGTATGTGCACTGACTATAGAAACATAGAGGGACAGCAGATAAGGACTGCAAGGCCCATCCAGACCCTATGATTGCACTTCTGCTTCAGCTAAAATGTGGGAGAATTTCAAGGTACAAAAAAAGCATTATTTTGATAGGCAGTTTCAAACACTTACAAGTGCAGGGACATGTCTGATTGGTTCCCGCTCCTGTTATGGTACATGTGCACCTTGCTATCTCCCTCCATTTGCAGCTGTATCTGTGCAAGTAAGTACCACATTTCTGTCTGACTTTAAACAATTATACCTGACTAATGCAACATTATAGGTAGTTTCTAGTAACATAGTCATATAGAGCAGTAAACAACATTTTTATTAATACTATTTAACTGTTTCTAACACTTTTATCATAGTAGAAAATAATTTATGAAATGTGATGTACTTACAGTGTGAAATGTGCTCTGTGGCTGTTTACTCTAAGATGGCTGCTGTGTCCTTCTTTTCACTCATCTCCATCTCTGATTGGCTGTCTTACATGGCCTGATCATTGTAGCACAAGATTGACAGAACTGCCTGTCAATCAAGTAGCAATCAAGATATCATTCGCTAATTCACACAGTAATTCCCCATTGGAACAAATTTGTGATACTTTTGAACGCACGAAAGTACTTTTGCTGAAACTATCGAAGGTTCAACACTATTTTTCAAAACTTTCGAACATTCAACATTATGTTTTTAAAGTGTCAAGTTCAAAAATAGTTTATTCGACACTGTTGCACGTTCGACACCCTATTTTTGACATTGTATTCGATACTTTCAAACGTTCAAAACCATTTTGTGCCACTTTTGTGCATTCAACACTATTTTTGTGACGCTTTGAATGTACTACACTATTTCATGAGTTTTTTCAAAAATATGATGATTCCTGAAGGAGAAGTGTCCTGCTTCCTACATTATGCACAAACACAAAAGTGCATACAATTATTGATTGTTATTTAAATATTAAGGCATGAACAGGCATTATGTTAACAGTCTGTTGATATCCTTCTAGGTAGCAATGTGGTATAAGAGTAGCTGAGTGCTACATACACCCTAGAAGGTGATCAAGTATGATAAACATAACCCTGGGCGTGCCTTATTGCTATTATACAAAAAGATGTATTATAAATAGTATAAAACCTTGTTCAATATGTGATTAGGGCTGTACATGTGTGTTAATAAACTATTAGGACAGAGCTGATAGGATGTTTCCAACTAATCAGAAAATTGTTTTCAAAGACCTTTGTCATTATCTGAAATATTCAATTAACTAAATAACAATATAATTTCTACATAATTATTTTCTAATTTGATTGTATTGAGCTACCTAACCACTGACCACCATAGCAATTCACACACATTTATAAATGGCAACAATGAGTTGTCAAACTTGCTTGGCTGACACAGCCTTCAAGATGTTCACAACATTTTCAATAGATGAGCAACAGAAAATAAGCATGACACTATTTTGACAATGTTGCATGCTCAACACTACTGTTTTCAAAAGTGTCACACAGACACTACTATATGTTTTGAAAGTATCTACGCTCGGCACTACTTTTCAGAATTTTGTTACAATACAACACGTTGATTGGTAATAACAGCAGTGTGGATGTTTAACATTACAACACTGTATCAATTGTAACATTTTTGATGTTTATTTTCATATTATTATTGATGATATGTTCGTATCTATTTGAAAATACTGTCTATTGCTTCACTGAGTTTCACTTACTACAGTAATAATAAAAACAATTTTACTGTTCAGTAGTATTTTATATTCTTATATGACTTAGAGGACGGTGCATGATAGTATGTGATGTTAGAAATACACTAAAGACATGGGTTGTGATATTTGTTTTTCCTGCGTTTCCATGCAGGTGTCTGATTTTCTGCAAGATTGGTCTACTGAACTGTGAAAAGTAAAACAGAAGATGCCATCTAAACACAGACAGAAGTCTATGCAGAGATGAAGCAGGTATCAGAGTAGTTCACTGTTGCATAAGGGGATGTGAAAGTCAGTTATGCTTGTTCAAGGCGTCAAGCGATTCATCATCACAGTAAAGAAGTGGATTCAGAGCTTTCTCACTCTGTAGGAAAGGACATGCTTGCTCAACAGCAAGGAAACAATGTGTAGCAAAGCAACAGTTGTGTAGATCTGTAAGCAGAAAAGCTACTGTTACAAAGACAAGCATAAACACCACGAACTATGCAGCGCCGACAATCTATTGCTGCCAATACTTCTCTGAGGAAGATTGAAAGATTTACTGCTGCTGTGAAGAGGCGTGAGCACAGAAAAATCAAGAGTCATCTCAGCTTGGTGAAATTGCACATGAAAGTACAAACATTTGTTAGTAGAGCATTTGTTGCTCTTCAGTGTTTCTAGTAAGATGTCTCATGTACTTGAGCAGTTTAGGAAAATTGTGTATGATGTAAAGATGAGGCTACAACAATATCCTGTCTTGAACCTGCACAATTTCTGTGACATTTCACAGGACAGTGGCTGCACACACAGCACTCAGAGGCATATTTCTGGGAGGAGTCATATTACTCTCAGAACAAGGACAGCAAGTTGTACATTGATGAGTCCAACAAAGTCTGTAATGTGCTCAGTGTGTGTGATGATTTTATGATGGAGTCAGATGATGAATCTGAGGCAAGTATTCAGCCTTGTAAATGTCACTGTCTCGCATGGACATGCGTGACACTTGCAACAGTAGGCAATCATCATTTGAGAAATTGATCACTTTATCAACCTGTTTGTCATTACTGACCATAAAACAGACATAAACTGTTTGAGAGGATAGACCTATGTGAGATCCATCCACGCACTGGACTTATGGTCACTCCTTGCACGCATAGATAGTGGTGTCTGTGACAGTGTCTTTCACCATATGTGCATGCTGGGAGTACATCAATCAGGGATGAGGAACTTTGTGCACAGGGTATATGAAGTTCATCGAGTTGTCACTCAGTATACTTGTCTCAATGAGTTGTTGTCTGGTGACATGCACGGTGCCATTCAATTTTTGAAACAGTTATGGACGTGTCAGCAGTGTGACTGATACTGTGGTCACTCAGGGATCTATTACTGATGGTAATTGTGTGTCTGTCCTAGAAAGTGATATTCTGAAACAGTCTGGGAAATCAATCGCCAAAATTTGAATTGGCAAAGAGACAAAGTTTGACTCTGTATGCGGTCATGTGAACGCCTTTGTTACAAGAAACAAACGGTCACAGTGAACCTGGAAACCTTGTCACCATACAATGACATGTGGTTATGACTTTCAGCATTTCTGCTGTTAAAGTCTGACTTTCAGTTAGACCCAATCATTGTGATGTGCAAGCACTGTTTTTCCAAAGAGAAGTGCAACATTCTGTCACCAAGGTCAGTCTTGAACAACATGGAGGCAGATGTGACACCAACTGAGATTGCCACATTGAATATGTTTGAACAGATTCTTATTTAGTCAATTAAACCATTTCAAACTATTCTACAGATGAACACTAAGACACAGAATATTCCACAAAAGAACTGATCAGATCTCTTAGGGTTCCATCATGTATCTTCCACTTCCTCTGCAAGAAAATGTGGAGGCTATCTCCATTGAAAATACTTTGGTCATTCTTGTAAATGGTGTGCCAACAAAGTCTAAGGTGATTTGGCAGGATGTTGTTAATGTTGAGAAGGTGAAGCTTGCCCTTACTCACTTAAAGAACTACAACCCTTTTATGCAGACCTTAATATTGATCACATCACTAGTGTGCCTCTTGATCATGAGTTGGAAAGCACAAAGCCAGTGATTGAGAAGGTCAATGTGGAAACAAATGACAATGTATACAAACAGTATACAATTCATCCACTACATGGCAGAGATCCGGTAGGGAAAACATTGATCTCTATCAAATGAAACTGGTGGAAGGTGAGCCTGTCACCATTTGGGAGGCAACACTGGAAGCACGCTGTTTCCCAGACTTATTCCTAAAAGAGTCAGGTGGTCACCTGATGAAAGAGAAGTTCGTGTACAGGGTGCTGAGTACCGAACAAGTCATGTGCTCAGTAAACATGGCAAATTCAGATGCAACATACATTACCTGTTTCATCTCCTGTGGGAGAGTAAACTTAGCATATTGTCTGCATCTATTATGCATACTAGTCGTCTGACTACTCCACTTGATGGAATTACAGCTGCACAGTTTCTTGAGAAATTGAAGCAGAAAGATGAAAATGTGTAAGTTAATTTGTCTTCTATTCTGTCAAGTCTACGTGGCAGCAAAGAATATTGGTACTCAGACACTCTGAGGTGATGACAATGCTGTGACAGCAAGGTGCAGCCATGGTTTGTCACACTCAGTTGTGAGTATGACTGGGATGAGGTCATAGAACTGCTGAAGTGGGCAAACTCGATGTTGAGGGTATTTCATCAATGACTGTCATAGAAATGTGTTCACTTGATCCTCGTCTGTCACAAGGCATTTCCACAAGTGGTTCCATGATATTCTGACTTTCATTTTGTCAAAGGACAATCCGCCTCTTGGTGTTGTGGAACTTTACCTTTGGAGGATGGAGTATCAGGTGTGAGGTGCTCCTCATATGTAACTGCTTCACCCACTCAGACCCAGTACCAGTGTCTGCACTGGTATAAAGCCACACCTAGACCCAATTTTAAGTACTGACCCCCAGTTTGCTCCTCACAAGCCTAATTGTTTCTCTCTTATCCCTTGTCTTATCAACACTAGGCCCATCCATCCCTTATCCTTCCTATCCCAACCTCGGATAGGAGCTCACTACCCATGGGTTGTGATATCCTACCATGCCCGTGCTTTATAGCATTCAATCCGGGGCTCACACATACTCCTTTCTCCTCTCTACATCCTGTTTTGCCAACTCCTCTCTGTGCACTGTGCCCTCCTAGCCTTTCTCCCACTACCTCCCTCCCTCCCCTCACCTTCACCTCTACCTGATGTATATATTTTATCTTCCGTTACTTCCTCCTGCAACCTTAGATAACCTGCTTTATCTTCCTATAGACTTCTATGTATGTAAATACTCTGTAATCTGTACGATATCTGTATAATTCTATGCACATATGAACTTTTTTCTTCCTCTCTGTAAACAGTATTATCTGTATTGCCTTATAAATACCTGTGTTGACCTGTATATACAATTGTTCATGCTCCACCCAGGTCCATCTTACAAATGAGCTTCTGCTCAATGATGAACGCCTGGTTAAATAAAGATTTGACTGATTGACTTGATTGACTGATATTCACATGTTGCTGTGGATCAAGGATGCCCCCTGTATAGGTGAGCAATAAGCAGCACAAGTGTTCGCATTCATCAAGCAATATATCACTTGTCACATTCGACAACTATCACAGTCCAACACTGTGGAAGTTGGTGTAAAGTTCCAGTGCCATATTTGTGTGAAATACTGCCACCAGGTAGTGAAGAGCAAATCTGATTGGTACACAAGATGTCATTTCAGATTTCCTAGATGTGTCTGTCAGGACGGTTGCATGAATGATCTGTTTTCAGCAATGCAACACCACTTGAAGGTAAAATCAACCAAGAGGGTATATGAGTTACCCAGAGATGAGAAAGAGGTGTACATCAATGACTATAACCCAACTCTTCTCCTAATGTGGCAAGCAAACATAGATGTTCAGTTTGTAGCTGACAACTCATTGGCTCTGGTGCAGTATGTCACTTCACATAACTAAACATGAGCAGACTAGCTTGCAAGATCTTTGGGAAGATATTGCTAGTTCAAGCAAGAGCCTGACATCTCAGTTGTGGTCATTAGGCTTGAAGAGCCTCTCACCAGAGAATGTGGTGCTTATGAGGCTGGTGATTGCTTGATTGGTACACATCTGTATAGCAAGACTGATGCTGTCCACTTTCTCAGTGTAAACTACAAAGAGAAGCACATGAGTGTACTTATTCCTCATGCTGAGATTGAGGAACTGGCTGTCAATAGACCCTCTTCAAGACATAACTTGAAGAATAACCTCATTAACACATTCTACCCCCTTAGACACGAAGACATGGATGATATCTGTCTATTTCAGGTGACAAAGTGGTATGAATACAAGACAGATGTCACACCTGATTGTACACATGACATTTACAAGGTCAGAGGAGTGGATGGCTGTCTTGTTAAGAGAGGTAAGCCTTGGCTCATTGACCACTGTAAGTTGCATCTAGGCACATCTGAGAGCAGAGAGCATTACTACTTTGCTCTGTTATTCCTATTTAGACACTGGAGTAATGAGTCTGAATTGAAAGGTGACTGTGATACACTCGAGGAAGAGTTTAATTGCAGTTACGAGACATTCAAAAGTCAATACTCTGAGATATACATTCAGAGACTAGATACTGAGAAGGAGCTGCTTGAAAAGGCACAGATGCTACTTGAGGAGGATACTCCTGTTAGCTCACAGGACAATCTTGATCCAGAAGGACAAGGTATCCTTGGGAAACCTCTGCCTCTGAATGCCCCAGAAGTACTCATGTCAGAAGTGGAGAGTGCCATGGAACATGGTACGCACTGTGGTGCTGACCCAGCTGAGTTGAGACAGAGACTCAATGAGCAACAGTGTGTGGTTCACTCTGAGGTAACTGACGAGTCCGGCATGGGATACTGCATGAAGAGAAGAAATGTGACTGTCTTGACTACAAACCACTGCTAATGTTTGTTAGTGGGTCAGCTGGTACAGGAAAGAGTTTCCTTATTGAGGCCATCATGGCTGAAATACAGAGCTTGACAGGGTCAGCAATGTCTGTTGCTGCTAGTGCTCCCACCGGACTGGAAGCATACAACATTGGTGGTGTGACATTACACCGTCTGTTCATGTTGCCAGTGGAGCATGGCAAAGCAGGAGAGTATCGAAACTGCCATTTGAGGTTGCATCTCATCTTCATTCAGTGTTTTGTAAGATGAAGTTACTCATCATTGATGAGATTAGTTTGGTCTCTAATTTGATGCTTGCCTGTATACATCTACATCTACAGGAGATCCTGGGGACTGACTATGGAGATGCATTCAGTGGAAAAGCATTGTTGTATTAGGAGACCTTTTACAGCTGCACCAGTGAATGCAGAACATGTCTTTGCGGCTCTGACTGTGAAGCAGGCTAAGAATACACTTGGCTGCATTGGAGGTTTTAACCTCTGGGAGTTATTTGCCTATGTCGAGCTGTATCAGAACATGCACTAGAGTGCTGACATCACTTACAACGCTCTGTTGAATCAAGCTCGTACAGGTTCTCTGTCACCAGAACATGTTGCAATGTTAAATGGATGAAGAATCAGAATGGACACAACATCCATAGAAACTGCATGTGATGTTTTCAGTGATGTGTGTTCCACGGCACACACATTGTGTGTCTTATGCCATGGCTAAAGAAATGCACTGAGTTCAACAGTGTCATGTTGCAGAGAGAAATCAATCAATTCTCACACTGCATGCTGTTGACACAGTTGATGGTGTCATTTTAAATTGGAAGCTGGTAGCTAGGATGACTGAATGACTGTCTGAATTGAAGTCAGATGTTTTACGCACAACTGGTCTAGAAGCTGTACTCACAGTTTGTAAGAATGCATGTGTCATGCTACTATGAATCTTGATGTGGATCGTGGTATGGTGAATGGTGCCATGGGTAACATCATTCACTTTGCTACAATGTTCAAAAGACATTTATCGAGACACTTGTTGTCCACTTTGACAACATGGAACATCCTGTCCAGATTGATTGTACCTGTGTTAAGTTCCAGGTATTGAAGGATATCTATGTAAACAGGAAACAGTTCCCAATATGTGTTGCATATGCTGTTTCCATTCACAAGTCTCAAGGTTTGAGTTTGGATTCAGCAATGGTGGACATAGGGACAGACATTTTCAAAGATGGCATGAGCTATGTTGTACTTTCATGTGTACGCAGTCTTTCTTGGTTGCATATCATAACAGTTGCACCTCAGATGATACATGCTGACAAGCACTGTATCGTGAGTACAATGGATTACGTACTCTATACCAGCCACAGATGTCTTTAATACCACTACCAGCGTCGTGGTTGTCTCACATCCTTCAGTCACATCTACAGTTGGTATCAAAAGAAAATGATGGAACTGGTCACTGTTCTAAGAAGGTCACAAAGTCAAATACAGATGCGAGCCAGCTGTTGTTCAGAAGTCAGTTGGAATAGCTGTTGTGCCTGTGTTTGACAACAGTACTAGAGTTAACTGCTATGCTAATTCAGCTATGCAAGTCTTTACGCCACATGCCACACTTTGTTGAGGCAATATCTGCTTCTCAAGACACTGCACTATCAAAGGAGTTGAAGCAGGTTGTCAACATGGCTTCTGATCAGTCTAAGAATGTGCAGTCACTAACGCCTCTTCTGCCAGTGCTGGGCACATATAACAGATACAGTACACTTGCTGCAAACATGCAGCTGGATGCTACTGAGTTTATGTTGACTATCATAAACAGCCTGGATGAAGGAGGAACTTCTATGCATCACTATTTTACTGTGTCATATGTTACCAAGTATGTATGTCTATTATGTGGTCATTCACAATGTGAAACCACAGAAGACATGCGTTGAGTTTCTCTGTTTGTGCCTCAAAGTAAAGCTGTGAAGTTTTGGCAGCTGTTTACTAATGCTGAAAGTGGTCACCTGTGTGTGGCGTGTGGAGGTACATGTACTCAATGCATACATCTCAGGACTTCTTCTCAATATCTTATGCTAGTATTGCATAGATTTGACTCAATGGGCTCAGAGCTGACACACCCATCACTGATTTCACAGCTGGTAGAGTAGTATTTAACCAAGCAGTGTTTGACACTCATGCTGTGATCTACCACTATGGCCAGTCTGTACATTCTGGACATTACACTTGTCTGTTGAGGTACAGAACTGGCTGGGTTGAGTGCAATGATTCAACAAGCTATTTCAAACAGAGACTGCCATGACAGGCTGGGTAAAAGAGGAGGAGGAGTGGCTCTTTACATAAAAGAAGGAATCAAAGCAACAGAACAAAAGGGTAAACAGGGAGA
The DNA here is from genome assembly GCA_016271365.2 of Neoceratodus forsteri. Taxonomy (NCBI): domain Eukaryota; kingdom Metazoa; phylum Chordata; order Ceratodontiformes; family Ceratodontidae; genus Neoceratodus; species Neoceratodus forsteri. The sequence continues at coordinate 986,074,436 of CM057449.1, forward strand.
AGAAGAAGCACTGTGGGTCAATTTGGAGACAGGCAATGGCACCACAATCTGCACAGGGTTGTATACAGACCTCTCAGGGAGGAAATGGACAAGGAAATGATAGAAAGTATACCTAGAATGGCAGAAAAGGGCGATATTGCTGATGGGTGATCTGAATATGTCAGATGTTAACTGGAGTGCAGTTGCAGCAGCCACTTTGAAGAGTGGGTTATTCTAGATGCCCTACAGGGGGCATGCCTTAGACAACTAGTATTGGAACCCACTTGAGAGGAGCAATCTTGACCTGTTTCTCTCAAATGGAGATGGAGAGGATCACAGATGTAGAAGTGGGTCATCTGGGAACTAGCGACCATCGAACAGTATGGTTCACAATAAACACAGCAATAAAGTCAAGCCATTCAAAGGCAAAAGTACTGGACTTTAGGAGGGCTGACTTTGCCAAAATGGGTGAGTGCCTAAGGAATGCACTAGCAAATGGGAAGGAAGGAGGAGTAGAAGAACAATGGGGAATAATAAAACTGCCATCACAGAGGTAACAAGCCTTTGTGTGAAGCAAATAAACAAAACAAAACAATGTAAGAAGCCACTATGGTTCTCAAAGGAAGTGGCAGTGAAGGTTCTTGAGAAAAAGAAGCATTCAGGAAGTACAAGGAATCACAGAAGGAGCAGGACAGAGAACTGTATCAGTTAAAGCAAAGGAAGCTGGGAATGCAGTCAGAACAGCAAAGGCCCAAACCGAGGAAAAGATAGCCAACTCAGTTAAGAAGGGGGATAAAACCTTTATAGGTACATCAGGGAGTGAAGGAAGACCAAGGGAGGGATAGTGAGGCTTAATAAAGGGAGGAGGGGGTAGAGGTGACTGTGAAAAGGCAGAGATACTAAACAAATATTTTTGCTCAGTATTTACAAATGAAGGGGAGGTACCTAAAACAAACAATAGAAACACTCTGGATACAGAAGTTGATACCAGCCCATTTACAGAAGAAAGGGTTTTGAAAGAACTCTTAAAACTGAAGGTGGACAAAGCAATGGGGCCTGATAGGATTCATCCCAGAATTCTAAAGAACTAAGGTAGAACTAGTGACACCACTGACTACCCTATTTAACAAATCATGGGAGGATGGGGTGGTACCCGAGGACAGGAGGAGGGCAGATGTGATTTCCTTCACAAAAGTGGGAGCAAGGCAGAAGCAGGAAACTACAAACCTGTTAGTTTAACCTCAGTGATAGGGCAAATGATGGAATCACTTCTGAAGAAAATAACTGTCAAGTATCTAGAGGCCAGAGGGGCACAGGACCCAAGGCAGCATGGATTCACAGCAGGAAGGTCATGCCAGATGAATCTGATAGATTTCTTTGACTCGGTGACCAAAGTAGTAGATCAGGAGGGGCTGTGACATGGCCTACCTAGACTTTAGCAAGGCATCTGACACAGCCTCACACAAAAGATTAATATACAAGTTAGCCAGCCTGGGAGTGGGTCCCAAGATGACAGCCTGGGTAAAGAACTGGCTGGAGAATAGGACACAGAGAGTAATAGTAAATGGGGTCACTCTGAAGAAAGTGGGGTTAGTAGTGGGGGTACTGCAGGGTTCAGTATTAGACGGTCCTCTCTCAATGTCTTTATAAGCGACATTGCAGAGGGACTGGAGGAAAAGTATGTCTCTTTGCAGATGACACAAAGATCTGCAACAGAGTTGATGCACAAGGTGGGGTGGAAAGGATGAGAAGGGACTTGGCAAGGATAGAGGAATGGTCAAATGTATGGCAGCTTAGATTCAATGCTAGAAGTGCAGGTAATGCACCTGGGAAACAAAAACCCAGGGAAGAGTACACAATGGGGGTGAGATACTAACAACAACAAAATGGAAAGGGACCTGGGGTAGTCATATCAGATAATCTAAAGGTGGGCAAGCAATGTGAGAGGGCAGCAAGGAGGCTGGGGGATACTGGGATGCATAGGAGAGGCATCACCAGTAGAAAACAGGAAGTTATTATCCCTTTGTACAGACAGCTGGTGAGACCCCATCTGGAATACTGCATGCAGTTCTGGAGACCCAGTCTCCGCAAAAGACATAGACAGGATGGAAGCTGTCCAGAGGAGGGCAACTAAAATGGTGCAGGGTCTGCACCGGAAGACATATGAAGAGAGACTAAAGGAGCTTAATATGTATATCCTCAAGGAAAGAAGGAGGGGGGGACATGATAGAAACTTTCAAGTACCTTAAGGGAATCAACAAAGTCCAAGAGGGTAGCATCTTCAAAAAGAGGTGCAAGAACAAGGGGCCCAATCTGAAGATGGGGCGGCGGCTCAGAGGTAATTTAAGGAAGCATTTTTTCACAGAGAGGGTTGTGGATGCATGGAACAGCCTTCAGGAGGAGGTTGTGGAGTCAAAAACAGTGGTGGAATTCAAGCATGCATGGGACAGTACAAGGCAATTCTTAGGGGTGGGGTAGGGAAGAAGTAGGCTGCTAGTTAACTAGGATCTGCAGCTTATCCATTAGGTAGGGAAAATGGGCAGACTCTGGTGGGCCAAGTGGTCCTTATCTGCTGTCAAATTCTATGTTTCTATGTATTTAACCAAACAGTATTTGACACTCATGCTGTGATCTACCACTATGGCCAGTCTGTACATTCTGGACATTACATTTGTCTGTTGAGGTACAAAACTGGCTGGGTCGAGTGCAATGATTCAACAAGCTATTTCAAACAGAGACTGCCACAACACTTAAAAATGCATATGTTCTGATACTGAAGAATTATGACAATCTTAATGTGTCGGAGGAATAGTAACACAACATGTGAAATTCCTTTACTTTGCTGTCCATCTTTCTCTACAGAGTGAGTTTTGTCAACTGTCATTTGTTATTAGCAAATGTACAGTTCTGATTACACAGAAGATATATCACACGGCTCTGTTGCTTGCCTAGACTCATTGAGACTTTAAGATTGTTGCGTTGATCAGTGACACAGTGAAAATAGTTGCAGTGGTCTTTAATCGGTACCAGCTGTTTTCACAGTCACTAGGGAAACCACACTTACATGTCTAACAAAACTTCTGCATGTCAAAAGAGATATTCAGTCTGGTCAAACTCTTCTGTCATAGTCTTTTGTTATGAGTGTGTTATATGCAGACATGAAAATCACACTTGTCACATTTGCTACATGTGTGATTGTACTAAGGTACAATGCTTGACCATCTGTATTTACAGCACTGTGTTTCATATCTTTAACTAAAGATTAACAGCACTCTGTCATGTGTTGAGAACTATTAGCTGTGCTCTGCATTCTTTTTTCTTCTTATGCATGTGTCTTGAACAAATATCTAAACTGTTTGTCTCAACAGTGCATTACTATGACTGTTTCATTGTCGTGTATCTAGATTGTGTATATATATATATATATATATATATATATATATATATATACATACAATGTTTAATATATTTTCATTAGTACTTAGCATTCTGTTGTAAACACTAATAGTATTAACTAACATATACGTTGATTGATAGCATTATAAGTATGAATTTTCTCTTAAACAGTAGTAGACTCATAAAGAGCAAGAAGTAGTATGCTTACATTTGTTAGTATGAGATATTATGCAGTTGCACATATGTAATGTTCTGTTATGTCATATCCCATCATTAATAACAAGTTTATGTGTTCCATTGTAGATATCTTTGTCATTTAGTGTGCAAAGTTTTGTTTATCATATTGTAAGAAGTTATATTCATAGTATTCAGTAAAAAGTGCTTTCATGTAACTAAAAGATGTTACAGATGTAGGTGGTTAACTAGTTCTGTACCTATGTAACTATTTTTGAACATGTACAGTGATGCATGTACTACTGTTACCATATAGTATCAGAAATCTTTGAGTTTTACCTTAACTTGATGTATGTTAACAATATTTGAAAACTCTACATCAGACACTTTCAGTGATGACAACTGAGCATTTTTTTTGTTCCTGATAATATTCTCTGATCACCTCTATTGAAGGGTTGGGTGGGAATTTTCCAAATGCAGTAATATTGCAGTATCACTTGACATGTACATCTATGTGTGGATCTATTTGTATGTCTACACAGAATACATTAACATGAAATCTTTAACTGTTAGTTTCAGATATATATTTCCTTACTAAACCATAGCCTGTTTGTATTGCTATGAGTTTAAAGTAACATCTGGTTTTTCACCCACCGCAGGAACATTCACACTATCAGTCAACCAAAGTGCACCAAACTACCAAAAGACACATGTATGAGATGTTGAGTCTCTTCCGCAAATTGCAGCCCAAAGGTACATAGAGTAACACAGCGTGTACAAGAATGTATGCATTGTAATTGCAATGGAAGCTTAAAAGCAGCATGGTAAGCACTTAATTGCTAATATCTCAGCAACATGTACGCAGCAGCAGGAGTGCGGCCCTTGGGCCCCACGCCCCGCCTACATGATGTCTTGTGACATACTAACAGGAAAAGCAATGCAAACACAAGGTGGAAATGGAAACAGTAAGGAAAATGCAAACACTAATGACAACGTGAAGGTTAACGTAGACGGCATCGTACAAGGGAACAGTAATGCAAACATGGACATAAACGCAAATTGAAATAGTAACTGTAATAGTAATGGAACTGCATACCCTGTTTTTGCTGGACAACTGCATAGAGAAACACAGTGTGGATAAAGAACGATGCATTGTAATGCAAATGGAAGCTTAAAACGAGCATTGTAAGTACTTAATTGCAATATCTTAGCAACCGTATTACTTAGAAAAAAATTAAAAATTCACAGAAATCATAATTTTCCTGGCTACTGTTTTGCATTTCACAACAAAAAATCTGTATCTCACACTGTTTTTGAGATATGAACCCGAAAGACGCATCTATGTTAGTCTACTGAAAAACACCAAATTACAGTACTGTAACTTTGCAGCCATGCAATATTTTTTCACCAAACCATTGAAAGGCAAATCTATTAGATGTTGGCTACCTTCTGTCAAATTTAAGCCCAAATACCGAACGGTTCTTTTGCAGCAGGGTGACAAAGAACTCTTATAATTTTGGCCATAGTCTGAAAAAGTACTGTCAAACTTTGTAAAGCTTTTGCAAATTCATTCAAAAGTGTTGCAGGTTTGAAAGTACTTTTCTAAAGTACTTTTTCCAGAAATTTGAAAACATATTTCTCGGTGTTTTACCCCAAAATAAAGACATGGCTAGCATCCTCAGGTCTGACTAGGTGAATACAAAAAGAATTCGTTGCTAGAGGGTCCCAAATTTAAATGGCAACCATTTTTCTGATCACCAACTTAAAATAAAATAGCAGATTTGTGAAAGTAAAAGGGCCATTTTATTTATTATTTATTTATTTATTAAATTTTGGCAACGGGTAGGCTCACTGAGCCCAAGGTCCCTTTTTAGGGGTGACCCGGGATAACAATACATGTTTTAATACAGTGGAAAAACATTTGGTCACAAGATTATACAGGCTACTTATGTTACAAACATGGTTATCATCATGACACAGTTTTACCTAGGTGCTACATGGCATAGTATTATACATGGCGTTGTATATAGGATAAAGGGACAAAGGTGTCCTGGATCTTGAGAGGGTACCTGGGTCAGCTCACTTTTGGGAGGGTTGGTGTGGGAAGGAGTTACATTTTGAGCTGTGGCAGATGCATGTGCTTATGTCAATCATATGATCCTTAAGTCTGGTGCGGAAGTTCCTAAGTGAGGAGGCCTCCTGCACCAGAGGAGGGAGCTTGCTCCACAGGATGGGATTAGGCAAGAGAAAGATTTGCCACCAGCATTGGTCCTTACCGGGACTTCTCAGTAGCATTCACTCTGATGTCCATAGTCTCCTGGGGTTAGTGTTTAATTGCTATGGTTCCTACAATGCTAGATGGAGGGGAGTTTGAGTAGCTTGAAGGCCTGGACAAGCAAGGGGTATTGTAGGTGAGTGGACAATGAAGGCCACTGTAGCTGGGCCAGTGTATCAGAGTGGTGACGTTAGGTGGTCCTGAGTAGCAAACCGAGATACCTTGTTGTACAGGGTTTGCATCCTGGACACCTCTTGTTTAGCCATGCCCTGTACAATCGGTGCTGCAAAGGTCAGGGTAGGGAGCAGAACACTTGTGGCAATGGAAAACTTGGCCTCGGGATGAGCTGGTCCTTGAGTCGGTACAAGGTTCTGAGTTTACGGTGTAGGGTCTTGGTGATATGTTCCACATGGTCCTTGAAGGTGATTGATTGGTCAAGAGTAAGGCAGAAGTATTTTAGGGAGGGCACTACTTGATGCTTTTACCAGAGAGTGTGGTAAGTTGCAGGGATGTAGTCCTGTCATGAGTCCAAAGATCTAGGCCCGAATAGCACCGCCTTGGTTTTGTCTGCATTTAGTACCATTCTGTTCTCACTCAGCCATGTCTCAAGGGATGTGAGGTCCTTTTGGAGGAGAAGACCAAGAGCAGCCACATCGCCCAAGGATCAGTAGATGACTGTGTTATCAGCATACTGTAGGACCGAGCTTTCCCACAGTAGATACTTAGGTCATTGGTAAATAAGGAGAAAGGAGGGGTCCGAGGATTGAGCCCTGAGGTACACCCTGTTTTAGAGGTAGTGGACCTGACATGGCCCCCTTCCAGGAGATCCTCTGTGTCTGGCCTGATATGTAGCTCCCAAACCACTTGAGAGCATGGGGTCTAATCTCACATTGTTCAGCTTCTGTAGCAGAAGATTGTGGTCAACAAGGTCAAATGCCTTGGACAGGTCTATAAAGACAGCACCTGTGTGTATCCTTTGTCCTTAGCTCTGAGTAATTCATCCAGAAGTTAATAAGGGCAGTGTCAGTCCGTGGTTTATTCTAAATCCGTGTTGAGAGGGAGCAAGGAGCTGATGAGCTTCCAGGTAGTCTCAGTTGGTTGTAGACTAGCCTTCTTGCAGCTTAGCAAGTGTGCAGAGCAGGGAGATAGGCCGATAATGGGTTAAGTTTTCCTGGGGCCACCTTTGTGGATTGGGACCACGTTGGTCTGTTTCCACTGGTTAGGAATAATTCTTTCCCATAATGATCTATTTAGAAGCCAGATCAAGGGCATGGATAAGGAGGTGGCTCCAGCCTTGAGCAGCTGAGGGTTGATCCCATCGGGTCCCCTGAGCCTTTAACTTTCTACACCTTTAGGAGGGATAGGATCTCTTTTCGCTTACCAGTCTCAAGTGGAAAGAGGGTCATTCATAGTGTGTTGCTTCACCTACATTAGGTGCTGAAGTCTGGAGGGACTGGCCAGCCTTATAGGCCTCAAGGTCTGTGAAGTGGTTGATAAGGGCAGCTGCTATTTGAGAGGAGTCACTAACAAGCTGACCGTTGACCTCCATGGGGCTAGGTTCAGTCTTTTGTTGTCCTTGATCAGGTCATTGACATGATTCCAGAATTGCTTAGGTTGCCTAAGCTGGTTTTCTGGAGGTGTGTGACATGCTCCCTTTAGTGAGTTTAATGGCACTCTTGGCTTTGTTTCTTAGGGCTTTGTATGCCACTAGGTCTGCCGGAAGGGAGGAGAGCTTGAACTTCTTCCAGGCCTTGTCCCAACTAATCATGAGGGATTTAAGGGATGGAGATCCACTTGTAACAGCTGCCTTTAGCTCTCAGTCCTTTAGAGGAGCGAAGAGGTTGACTGATGTACATAGTAAGTCCTGGAAATATTCCAAGGCCTATGTCAGAGTAGGGAGGAGTGTTATTGGGCTCCAGTCCCAGCAGCTACGTAGTCACTGAATTGCCCTTCTGAGAAGTTGGTGTAGTCACAAGCAGTAAGGATTCTGGGTTGGACCTTGCATGCTCTGTTCTTCCAGATACAGAATATTGGGGAATGGTCACTCAAGGAGTCTGCCATTATGCTGGCAATCTAGATGTTGGCAGGGTTGGACACCAGAGCCCAGTCGAGGGTGGTGTGATTCCCAGTTTTGTAATTCAGTCTGGTCGGTTCAGAGAAAACCTGCATCAGACCTGCCTCTTGGGTCAGTGACATCAAGGCATGGCCATGGTCCTGTGCCCAGTTGAGGTTGAAGTCTCCCAAAATGAGGAGCTCAGTTGAGAATTCTAGAGCTAAGGCATTTGTGATGGCCTTGAGGGATTGGAGGGCCAACTTTGGAGGATGGTAGACACATCCTATAGTAAGTTGCTTGGTATGTCCAAGGGTAATACGGATGAATACAGCTTTTTCATGAGAGGGGGAGTTTTCTGCAGGCTTAGGAGTGACACAGTGAGGTCTTCCTTGGTATAGATTAGCATACTGCCCCTTTTTGGATTCCCTGTCCTTATGATAGGTGGTATAGCCCAGTGCCTGTATCTCATAGTCGAGGATGTGGGCTTTTAGCCAGGTTTCTGAGATGGCTAGGACATTGGGCTTGTATAGGTCTAGCCAGGCTTGGACTTTGTGTATTTAAGGTCTGAGGCTACATACATTCATATGTGCTATCTTTCAGACCCTTTGCAGACACCAGTGAGGGTCCTGAGAGGATGTCACTGAGATATTGGTGGTATTAGGGCTGGGGTTGGGTTGAAGTTGGTTGGGTTGAACTACTCCTGCCAGGAGTAGTAGCGCAACTAGTAGGCAGAGTAGCTTAGGACTAGGTGAGGTGACAAGGTTTCATCGACGCATTCTGCCTGCAAAGTAGAACAGGTTGTAACATATACTCTTTCTTACCATCTCATGAGCTGATGAGAGAGCAAGCATGCTTGAGATGGGCTTACCATTGTGGTAATCATGGGGGGTCATTATACCGCTGGCCTCATGTTTCAGGGTGACCTGGTCAATGAGCCTGTCCACCCAAAGAAGGGACAGTGAGTAGATTATTGCAAGAAGTACCCCCTGTTTGGAAGAGGGGTGCTTAGGTCTGTGCACCTCAGGGTGCTGGGGCTGGGGCATGTGTATGGTGAGGCATCATTGTATGCTCGGCCGGGTCAGCGCTGAAGTGAACCCCAAGTCTAGTTGGTTTGGGCTTGGCAGGGTCAGCCCTCCTTTGGCCTAGCTTTGTCAGTTGAGGAGCAGTCCCTGGTTCTAGTAGAGCTTTTGCAACAGTTCCAGTTAATTTTCTGTAGTGAAGAGCCACTGTCTCACCTGTCATAGAATTCTGACTACTTGACTTGACAATAGGGCAAGATACTATGGGGAAACACATTCACTACTCCTGCCCTGGGCTAGTTATGTTTAGCTGTAAACAGTTGCAACCCCTAACCCATAGATGCAAAAGTAAAACTGTATTTGTGACACTTTCAAACTTTTTGTTAACTTTTCCCTTTGACTTATAATGGAACTTGTCTTTTGAATACCTTTTGAACCATTCAATATTGTTTCACAAAATCTCAAAATGCACATTGGGGACCCTGGCAACATGTTTCCTGAAGTTTTGGACCAGTCGCACAAAATGTGCGACCTGTAGAAGTAGAGCAAAGAAATTGCAAAGCTTAATTATGAATTGGTTGTTGCTTAATAACTCGGCAGCCATATAACCGACTAGTACGAATTTGGCAGATCCCAAGATCTACAATACCCAATCATGCATACCAAATTTCAGGCAAATCCATTGAAGAGTGGCAAGTTATTAAGGTGCAAATTTTGACCTTTTAACCTTAAAAGTGCTACTCAACCCTAACTATGGTAGCAGTACCGTGCTACCATTATATATATCTGTATATATATATATGGGATATGCAATGGAAGCAAGTGTAATAAATGATTTATCTGCACAAGAGAAGTTTGAGCTTGGGCAACCTCACGAGTGGCATAAACCACAAGTGTAGTGTCCGAGGTAAAACTGCATCAGTGCAGATAAATCATTTACTATGTGAGTTTTCCATTGCATATTCCATTTATGCAATTCTTTTGTTTTTGCTTTTGTGGGGGCATTTGTTAGTCAAAAAAGTGAATAAAAATTGAATTTTCTGCCATTTTTGCTGATTATAGAAAATCTAAAAGGAATCTAGAAATTAAACACCTCTCATTTTCAGATATTTCTATGCTGAACAACTTTTGTGCTGAAAGTACCATTCTATCATTTTTGTTGTTAAGTTATTTGCATTTGTTTGATGAAAAATTGCACACAAATTTAATTTTCTGCTGTTTTTCGCTAATTCTGAAAAATAAAAGTATCTATAACTCAAACACCACTCATTTTGTAGATATTTCTGTGCTGATAAACTTTGTGCTCACAGTACCATACTATCATTTTTCATTTTAATGTTATTTACATTTGCTTGCGGACAAAATGAAAAAATGTGAATTTTCTGCCGTGTTTTTACTAATTATCAAAAATCTAAAAGGTATCAATAAATAAAACACCACTCATTTTGTAGATATTTACATGCTGAACAATTTTCTTGCTCACAGTACCATGCTATCATTTTCCATTTAAAGTTATTCATTTTGAATATGGTTAATACTGCTACTGAGATCGAAAATTCTAAATGACATAAGCACTGTATAGATAAATGGCTGATAATATAAGCAGTGTGTGGATACATGGCTGATGACATAAGCACTGTATACATAAATGAAATTTATGCACACAGTTACTCAGATAAATGGATTTATGTAACATGAGTGGGCTCAGAACTCATTGAATAACTCCATTTATCTTCACAGCCATTGAATAAATACAGTTTATCCATATAGCAGCTATGTCACAATCACCCGAACTCATTTAGAATGTTTGGCTTCAGTAGCAGTACTATCCATATTCAAATGCAAATAACTTTAAAACCAAATACAATAGCATAGTACTGTGAACATGAAAGTTGTTCAGCACAAAATTATCTACAAAATGAGTTGTGTTTCATTTATAGATACCTTATAGATTTTTTATAATTAGCAAAAAGTGCAGAAAATGCAATTTTTGTTCACTTTTGACAAACATATGCAAAAAAGATAAGCAATCAAAGTAAATGTCGCTGCACTGACAAAAGCATCCCTATTGCATAAATTAAATACTCTATGGTGAGCTGTCAGATAAATGATTTATCTACACTTGTGCTGTTTGACCTCGGACACCTCACTTGTGGCATATGCCATTCATGAGGTTACCTGAGGTCAAACAGCACTTGTGTAGACAAATCATTTATCTGACAAGCTCAATATATCTATATTTATCAGACTCTGTTTATCTCCACCCCATTTCTTAAATATATATATATATATTTTTTTATTTATATATAGCAAAAACTTCATTAATATTCTAGTTAGGTAAAAGCAACACAATTAGGGAAATGTGGCATGAGGGTTTTCAACTCTAACACTCCACCCCACTCTGTACACACCACTGACATCAGGGGGGTGTGCCCCAAGTCATAAGCTCTAACACTTACGCATTCCATAAGTAAATAAGCTGAGATAGGTGCGTTCAGAAGAATGGTGTGAGTGTTAGGGCTTATGACTAAAAGGCACAACCCTGACACACTATTGGTGTGTGCAGGGTAGGTAAGTAAGTAAGTAAAATTTAGTTATATGAATTGCCCTTCCAAAGCTCAGGGCTCCTTAAAATATACTTTACAATAACATAAAACAGTATTATATTTAAAATCAGTAAAACAGTAACAGTCAATCAACAAGTCCCTGAGAATGGCTGGTTAAACAGGTTAGCTTTTAAGGATTTTAAATCCTTCCATGGTTAGGCTATGTCATATCTGGTGAGGTAGAGAATTCCATAGGGTAGGTGCCATAAAGGCTAAAGATCTTCCTCCAGATGTTTTCAGAGATACTCTGGTAATCTCTAGCAATCCCTTGCCAGAGGATTGGAGTGAGCGGGAGGGGCAGTAAGAGAACAGGAGTTCTTTTAGGTAGTGAGTTCCCAGCTCATGTAGGGCCTTATAGGTCAGCAATGTGACCTAGAAGGTGATCTGCCACTGTATTGGCAGCCAGTGCAGTTCACGCAGCACAGGTGTTATATGACTGGATCTAGGGGTTCCAGTCAACAACCTGGCTGTTTCATTCTGCACTATCTGCAAGTGAGATATCCATCCCCAGTAGCCTTAGATAGAGGGCATTGCAGTAATCAAAATGACTGGTGACAAAGGCATGGACCAAGGTAGGAAGTTCTTTGGGCGGGACCAGGTGCTTCACCGGGCTATATTCCTTAGATGGAAAAGGAAGATTTGACTACAGCCGAAACCTGAACCCTCAGGGTCAGACCCACCTCAAATACCACGCCCAGGTTACGCACCTGGTCCGAGGACATAAGTGGGGTCCCCAAAGGTATAAACCTGAGGGTTTCCCCACCCATGCCCCTGTCATCCTAAAACCAGGGTCTACCACAAATACCTCTGTTTTACTCTAGTTCAACCAAAGCCAACTAGTACTCACCCAGTTCTGTATCTCCAGCAGGAAGTTATTAAACACTGTGATAGAACCAGACTCCTGTTCAGGCACAAAGACATGTAGAGCTGAGAGTCATCAGCATAGCAATGAAAACTCAGCTCATACCATCTTATAATGTCCCTAATGGGAGCATATACACCACAAATAATATGGGGGCAGCACTGAACCCTGTGGAACCCTGCAGGACAGCCAATGAGGGGCCAAGGAATAAATCCCTGACACCAGTCTCTAAGATCTGCCCTCAAGGAAAGATTGAAACCAGCTGAGGACTGCCAACCTCAGTCCACAGAAGAACCACAGGCATTCAGACATCACCCCATGATCCATGGTGTCAAATGCTGCTGAGAGGTCAAGGAGAACAAAGATGGAATAGGTTGTCCGATGTCTTCACCATCAGGAGGTCATTTAGTACCTGCACCAGGGCTGTCTCAGCACTCTGCCATTTCCTGAAGCCACACTGGAAAGGGTAATAGATATTGTGGTTGGTCAAATGATCCTCCAGCTGCAAAGTGACCACCTTCTTAATAACTTTCCTTATAAAGGGTAAGTTCGAGACTGGTCTGTAGTTTGCTGGGCAGTCAGGGTCAAGTGAGGGTTTTTTCAAAGGAGCATACTACTGCCTCCTTAAGGGGTCTGGAAAGATCTCGTTCTCCAAAGAAACTACCACTATCCCAGCAGGAACTAGGCTCCAAGTAGGAGTGTAGGGCTCAGATCCAAACTACAGTAGGTTGGCCACAAAGTCTGGACAATCCACACTATATTCATGACTATTGGTTGGCTAAAGGTCAACCAAGTCAACTGGGCAATAGTACCACCCTACTGACTAGTTCAAGGTCCAATGGGAAGGCAAAGGCTGATCTCATCCCAGATGGTGGACACCTTATCAGCAAAAATTGCACAAACTCCTCACACTGTACTTGTGACAATGCTTGACTGACATGGAGACAGGCTGGATTGCACTGTCTGTCCACAGTCGGAAAGAGCTGGGCTGGCCTATTTTCACTACAGCAATTTCCTTGGACAGGAACTCTGCCTTCTTATGGGAAATTGCTGATTGGTAGATCTTATAATGATCCATCAATCTAAGCTTATCCATCTCCAGGTGAGTTTTCCGTCAGTGTCTTTCCAACCTTAGCCCCTGTCTCTTCAGCTCACGGATCTCCCCATTAAACCAAGGGACCCCAGGTGAAGAGTAAGGGGGTGAACAGAGTTAGAGCAATGACATCAAGGCTCCCACAACAGCCTATTAAAGGCCAACATCAGGGGCCCTGGGTCAGTGCTATCTGTTGGAAATCCAGAAGTACAGCTTCATCATTAGGCCTTCTGAGTTACTCCTCTTAAAGGATGGAACTGCACTAATTCCTTTGGGGCAGGCCTATTTTGGGGGTCATGAAACTGAATCTCAGGGCATGATGTTCAGACCAACCAACTGGCTCCACCTCCACATCAGAGCTCTCCATCCCAGATGGAACACCAAGTCCAATGTGTGTCCCTTTTCATGAGTTGCAGAGGTATAACCCATGTCAGGCCCAATGAATCTATCAATTGAAGGAGATTTTGTCCATCGTTCATCATCAACCAGGCATTGAAGTCCCCAGAATTAACCATCTGGGGACTTCAATACCATCTTGGCGATGAGGTCCACAACTCCTTCAGGAGCTCCTCCATCACCTGGTGGACAGTAAACAAGAAGGGTCCCTAGCCTGCACCTGCACCCACAATACACTCAAAGGAGTTGGTACTCCCAACTGGCACCTCCCTGAGAGCCAGTTCCTGTCTAAAACAGACAGCAACCCCCATCCCTACGGTTCACCCTCAGTTGGTGAATCACCGAGAACTCAAGGCCCGGAACCGCAGACTCCAAAATAGGGCCCTGACTTTCATGCAGCCAGAACTCAGTGATGCAGGCCAGGTCAACAGAAGCAACAAGATTCGCAACCACTGCAGTCTTATTCTAATTGACTTGGCATTGCTTAATACCATTCAAAAGGGAAGGTAATCCAAGGATGGCCCCACTTCCTTCCTGACAAAGTCAGAGCCCTTGGGTATGGGCACAAGGCAAGGATAATATCGTTCCTGTGTCCAGTTCCTGTCTCTTGGTTCCCACTGTCTCTATCTGCCCATTTCTTTCCCATCCCCTGAGAGTTCCAGGATCCTTGACTCCTTCGCTCCCTTGACTCCTCAAGATGCCTAAACCCTGACATCTATTGTAAACTTGAAGGGGATGGAGGATGTTCAAATGGATGAAGATCCTTTGGTCTCAAGGGGTGCACTACTGACCATGTCCCTAATGCCCCAGCACATGTCTGAGACACTCCTCACACACCAATATTCTCACTCACACCTCCACTCACTGAGTACATCTCCTCCCCTCCATTAGACTTTTCAACAATTTATCTATCTAACCATACATATACCCCTTACTCAAAACATATAATAAATTAATCCTTATCAGGCAAGAAAATTTATAATACTGTAGTGCCTCAAAAATTCCTTCAGGTCTTCAGTTAATAGCTTTGATTTTATTTCTCTACCCCCAACACTGCTCTCACCACTGCAGGAAAAGGAGTTTTTATAGACTTTCCAAGCCCCTCTCACACAGCTAGATTTAAATGTTAGAAAGTCCTCCAAGTCTGGTAACCAGTTTGTTAACTAAATCCGTGACCAGATTTCTCCTGAAAATATGATAAGATAAGATACAATACAATAAAATAAAATGAAAAAGTTCCAATTTATTTTCTGACCCCCACAGTGCTCTCACCACTGCAGGAAAAGGAGCTTTTATAGATTTCTCAGGCCCTCTATCATGAGGCTAATATTTTAATATAGAATAATCCTCAGAACCCAGTTCTGTCTTTACTCCATACAAGGCTGAGACTGGCCCAAAAATAAAATAAGAGAGCACTTCATCAGCAGATGATTCAGAAAGTCAAAGTCTTTCTTTTGAATAAGTCTTTATTTCTTTCCACAGGAATCTTCATTGTGCAAGCAGCAGCATTTGCAACTTGCTTCTGGGATCAGGCTCTACCTGGTCCATCATCACGATGCCCAGGTCAGACCACCTGGTGGTCTCCTGTTTTGCCTAAAGGACTGGATCTGTATTACCACCCTCCAGTGGCAAAACATCCTCCCTCCATCTGGGTCGAGGAACCCAATCCCTCCAGTTTGTACAGGGATCCTTGGAGAAGGGACTCTCACTGCTTGATATGCACACCCTCTCAAGGCTTCCTCTTCCTCTGACTGGTCCTCTCTGCAATGGTACCATCCAACTTCCTCCAAGTTCAGTCCAACTGGTCTCTCACTCCAATCAGAACCACCATGCCATCTGTTGTTCCTCTGGGTCTCCATGATCTCACAGTAACTCTGTTGGATTATCAAAACAGTAAAGTTCCCTTGGGCAGATCAGTTGGATGGTAAGAGGCGTCTTACGATTTCTTGCAGTTTTGGATTGCCACTTTTATTAATTTGATTGTGCAGGAATTTAAAAGGCTCCCACTAGCACCCTTCAACCTAAGTGTTGTCCGACCTGAGTGTTGTCAGAATAGGGTTACAACCCTAGTATACACAGGGTGTGCTTCTATCCTGAAAATGCTCAGAACTCACTGACTCACTTGCATTCCCTAACTAACTAATTATCTCTTATAGTCAAAACAAATAAAATTACTCAGACCTGCACCTGGGGCTGTGCTCTGTGTAAAACAAGTGATATATAAAACATTAGATTGCCAGCACCAGCTTAATACTGCCACTCTCCCTCCACACTGTAGAGTCAATCTGGATTAGCCATAAGTGGAAAAAGGAAGCATACAACTTCATAATTAATGTCTATGATTAGCGCGGGGCATGAAATGTGTTAGGGACTGCACTGTTTCATTTGGAGACAGCGTGGATGGAAGCAGGGTGCATTTATGTGCAGGAATAAACTGAAGCACTTTTAGCACTTTATGAAGTTGTATGTGCTTCCTTTTCCACTTATGGCTAATCCAGATTGACTTACAGTGTGGAGAATGGCAGTATTAAACTGGTGCTAATTATCTCTATATCAGAATTAAAACCTAGCAAATGAAACTCCACACTTTTAACTGAACAGTGGTTAAAAAATAGCTAGAATATCTCTTAAAAGTAGTTCAGTCAAGCACTGCGCACTCAGCTTATTCAGGACACCAGCATGGTGGCCATCTTCCATTCCTAGACTATTCCTAGGGTGGGGTGGGGTGTTAGGGTTGGAAACCCTAACACCACATTTTCCTACTTTTGTCACTTTAATCCTAACTAGACCATTAATTGAGCTTTTGCAATTTATTTCTTACTTTTTAAGATAGTATAATTGTATCCTTATTTGTCTGTGGGAAGATATGGCCCACCGGGCCCTGTGTTGTCATCCCTCTGTAGATGCATATATGTATGTAGGATATATATATGTAGGATATAGGACAACAGTGAACAAATTGTCAGCATAGCAATCCTAGTACCCCAGCTCATGTACCTGGTACTGAAAATTTTTGAATCCCTGTCAAAATGTAATTCTGCACAACTGCAACACCATTTCTCACCACAGGTATGAAAAACATTTTGGACAGGATTTGAAAAATGACAGCTGTGACATACATGAGGTGGGGTAGTAAGAATAATATGTTGAAAATTTTGGGTGAAATGATTTAAAATTTCCAAAGTTATGAGCATGCATAGCAAATTGCTATGAATGGTCATACAGTAATTGCCATTTTATATATTTTGACCCCAAATTTTCAACAAAGCCTTTTATGACCCACCACATGAATGAATACAGAAAATATTTCAAATCCTGCCCAAAAGGTGAATTTGCCAAGTGAATACAAAATCACCTTTTGGGCAGGGATACATAATGACAGTCCTATTGTTCATGAGGTGGGGTCGCAAAGGCCATGCTGAAATTTTGGGGTAAAATGTTGATGAATGACAAAGTTATGAATAAAAGTTTATACCCCACTGAAATACATTGAACTGCATTTACGGTATCCGATTTTCTTATATTGCAGTCACCAGTTCCAGTAGCAAGGCGTGCCTTGGATCAGAAGTGGATCTTAAACCTGGGACCTGTTTAAGTGGGTGAGGTGTGTGGGGTTGTACTGGGGTGGTGGGTACTGTATGGGAGGTGAAGGTGCGGGGGCTGATTGATGAGGGATCATTTTTTTTTTTTTACAGTTTTGCCAAAACCAAAATCAACCAGGAGGGAGGAGGGCCACTACACTATGACATCATATTTCTTATGGGGTCTATGATCGGGAAGGGGAGGGACCCTACACTATGGAAAACTAATATTTAATATGGGATGGGTGACCAGGAGGGAAAGGACCACTACACTATAGAAAGTTATATTTCATTTGGGATTGGTGACTGGGGAGGAAGGGACCAATACAGTACACAAAACTTTTATTTTATATGGGATTGGTAACGGGAGGGGAAGGGACCACTACACTATAGAAATAGAAAAATATGGGTAAAGGCTGTAAAAGGCTTTTTCTGTGTGTCCCAAATCCTTGTTTGTGATTCAGAATCATTTTCATTTGAATGAAAAGCATTCACGAAAAGGATCTTAGTGAGTGTGAAACAAAGATTTAAATAGTCAAAAAGATGTTCAGAGGCCATGGGAGCTATAATAAAATACTAAGTGAAGCTAATCAGTTCCCGATGAGCAAGACATATGTTTGGATGTCTGTAAAGACATCCCTGGACAATGTTATAACAGTGTGTTGTGTTAGAAAAAAGGAAACAAGATGGCGGCTCACAGAAAAGGAATTCTTTCTGGCAAAAAGGATTAGCCCCTTATGAAAAGAATCCTTTTAATGAGACCAAAATCATTTTTGTTCCATTCCTCTATCCTGAAAAGTTTATCTCATAAGAAAAGAAAGAGTGAAATATAGTGATAAAATGGTGCAGGGACTGCATCAAAAACCATACTAAGATAGACTAAAGAAGCTTAATATGTACACCCTTGAAGAAAGGAGAGAGTGAGGTCATGATAGAAACATTCAAGTAGCTCAAGGTACAGAACAAAGTTCAAGAGGTAGTGTTCTTCAGAAAAGAGATGTGCAAGTAGAAGGGGACACAATTTGTAGATATGGGGGACAGCTCAGAGGTAAAGTGAGGACTTTTTCAATTAAAGGGTAGTGGATGCATTGAGCAGCCTTCTTAATAATGTCATGTGGGAGAAATTAAGAATGCATGGGACAGACATAAGGTAGCTCATGTGGAAGAAGTAGTAAGAAACACAATGTTGGTTTACCAGGATCTGCAGCTTATCCAGTAGGTAGGAAATGGGCAGACTAGGTGGGCCTAGTGGTCTTTATCTGCCTCAAAATCTATGTTTCTATGTTGCATATGTGTCCAGTGAAATATTTTTCTTTTTTTATGTTGATTATTAATTATTTCATTTCCTTTGCATAACATTCACTAGCAGGATCAGCCTTGATATCCAGTGATGAAGATTCTGATGTTGGAGACCTAAGTTGTGTATGGCCCAATGTTGTTGTATCTTACAAGTATGGAACCCTAGCTTGTGATATGATGAATTTTGGGTTCAGGACTCATCATTGGATTCATTTGGTGACTCAGATACCGAATTGCCTCCTATCCCACTAAGTGACTGGTAACATCTTTTTATACATGTGAATAACCATACAGTGAAGTGCTGTACTTGATTAAGTCTATAACAAGTGCATGTATTTATCTGTATGTTACTTATCCTTTGTATCTTGTATTTCTTCAGAGGCTATCCTTATATATTTAAATGTATGTACATATCTTTTTTTTATAGTGAGTTGACCAATACCAGATGTGTTAACAGTTAGATAATAGTCTCTGCTATATGGATATTATTGAACAGTAACTTGATTCAGCATGTCCTTCCATCACCTTGGGCAATTCATATTAGGAGACTTGTTAGGAGGGTCATGTCAGATGGTGAGCTCGTCATGGATTTAGTTGCTTGGGTCCCACTAGCTGGTAGCGATCATGTCATGATTTAGTTCTCCCTAAAACTAAGCGTACCAGGAGAACACACTACATTGACAGCAGTTGAATTAAGATGGGCAGAATTTGAGGGGATAGAGTGGGTCCTGAGGGGCTATCTGAGGATCAGGTCAAACATGGACACAGAGGACCAACTGGAAATTACAAAAAAAAAGACTACTGGAGTCTACCCATGTCAGCATGAGGGAAAGATGCAGGTGGGGTCAAGAGGGAGTCTGAGTTGGTGGACAAAGGAGGTACAGGATGCAGTACTGGGAAAAAGGTTCCTATAGTCAATATAAATGATCTAGGTGGAGGGTGTGCTATATCTAAGGAGGAGTATAATGATACAGTCAGGATGGTAATCAGGAGGAGAGATTGGCTAAGGTGGCAGCAGACTGAGACTGGCACTAGGGAATAGAATGGGAAAAGGAAGAAAATGGAATCGGCAGATCAGTCAGGATAGGGGTGGGACGGGTGTGTGAAAGAGGTGGGAGAGTATACATAGGTACTACATGAATTTATTTGAATCTGTCTTTACCAAGGTAGGAGATGGGGCAGGTGATCGACGGATGAAGACGGAGAAAGCGGATTAGGAAATACCCAAAGGATGGGTGTGGGAAGCACTCAAATCCCTAAGAGGGACAATGCACTGGGTCCAGATGGGATCCATGACACATCCAGGTGCCCAACTTGTAAATATGGATCATTGCTGGAAGGAGTACATAGACACATAGCTTGCCAACTTTTACTCTATCCTTTGTCTATCTTACCCCATACCAACTTAGCTAATAATATCAAAGGTTTATTTGCTTTAAAAACTGGCAAATACCTTTCAATGCAGTATATTTGTTTACACATTATTTTTCATATCTTTTAATTAGGTGCTCATGTGACACTTGCCAGATGATGCCCTTGATCAGGGAAAATGTATGTTGTCAGTACTATGCCAAAATACGTAGCAGGATGGATGGTACTGAATACAGATGTATTACACAACACCCAGGTTTCCAATCTACTTGTTTGGATATCTATGTTCTTGAGATGAGATATTATGAGTTCGTATGTGAAGATGGACCCCAAGATAATTTCAATCCCATCCATGAGTAGGTATTCTGTTTGCTCACATGATTTATTTCTCATTTTGCATTTTGAGAAAGCATTTTCTGTAATCAGCAAATAGCTGTCTCTAGTTTTCATCTAGGTGCAAGCCGTGGCATTGACTTCTGCTCATCCTGTTCCATGGAGACATGTAAGCAATAAGACACAATGGGGTGTGCATTAGATAGTTCTAATGCACGGCTAGAGGATGTAGTGAGGCACGAGGCCACAGGCTGAGTGCATCCAGTCTATAGCCGAGCATTAGAACTGTCTAATGCACATCCCCAGAGTGGCTTATTGTGCTTATAAAATGGGCCTGTGTATTCTAAATGGAGGTTCTAGTTTTAGCTGTGCATGAGACACATCTAATGCATGGCTAACAAACAATCAGATTGCTTGAAATCCTTTGCCCATTTTATAACAAAGTTTATGACACTTCTCATCACACAGATCCTCAGCACTCTCTTCTCACATCCAGAGTATACATATTGAGCTGTGTCTGTTTTTCCTCATATTGCCCATCCCGCTGTAAATGAGTATTATTGGTATGTAACTTTTCCCTGGTAGTGCTAACTTGTTTTCCAGAGTAGTCTACATTGTGAATCTGTTTGCAGTGCTAATCTTCTTTTATCAAATGAGTCAATTTTCCTTTTCCTACAGATTGGCAACAATATTCCATAGATAGAGTATTGTGTATGAGCAGTCATATGCAACATAGAGAATACTGGATGGGCAGCTATGCAGAACCAGTGTGTTCTGCCACAGAGGATTCTGATTCCTCTTACCTCAGAGTGAAGTTCGAGAGGACTATGGGAATCAGAATCCCAAGCTGGCAAAACACACTCATTGTGTATATATTTACTCATCCTGTATTTTTTATAGTGTGTAGTACTGTGTGAAAAATTTGTTTTGTGAGTTCTTGTGACAGAGGGTTATGATCCAATCTGGTCTTGGAAGCAAAGCTCAGAAGGTATATAGGAATCAGAACCCCAATTCATCAACAGTTACTTTTAAAAATTTTAAAATGCATGCCGTTACAATTAATAAGACATGATATTCACACTACATTTGTCTTTCTTTACAGGCAGTTTGATATCTGGCATACACACAACTTTATACGATGGATTTTCATCAAGCTGGGTTGGAATGTATGAAAGATCCTACCTGCATGTGTTGTAGTTAGTATTCGAGCAAGATTCCCATCTGCTCATTATTGTGGGTTTAAATATCCACAGTTAACTGTTGATGACTTACTGCAGCCCCAAAATCAAGTTCAGTATTTCAAGGGTGTGAATAGATCGCTAAACACTTTAATAAATGTAACCACACATCCTGATTATCAATATGTTTATTGATTTCTTTGCAGAAGAAAAATAGTTATTGTTCCCATGTTGTTATGTCTCTTACAATAAAATGTTATTCAGTTTATTTCATTGTGGGACTTGATGGTCCTTATAACATGAAATGTCTAGAGATGAATAAAAGTATTCTCTGACCTTTGAATTAATGAAAAATACATTGAGTGGTGGGTAAACAGTAAATTCAACATTACACATCTGGGCCTTAGTATTTCAGTTTTAGTAATCATGGGTGCAAGATGTGTAGCAGCCATTATGAATGTTCTTTACAACTATACACCCATGCTGTATATACATCCTACCAGGCCACTCATCTAACACAACTGCATTTTAAATAAGTATTTTTTCTAACTCTTTTTATTGTAATGACAAATCTTATGTATTATTTGGTTTAAAACTCTGAGATGGTTATGTCAGAATAGTTACCTGTTCAGTAAGTGATCATTTCATGCTGTTTGGTATTTATTCATATGTGATTATACAATAAAATCTGAGGTGTTAGATATGATAATTTACATATAACCTTCAATTTCATTAGATTTCCACAGTCTTATGACAAAGTACGAATTTTTAATACAATTTTTTAATTGACATTTTGTATCAATGTTTGATCAGAGATCACAACAAACTATCTAATTTTGCTCAGATTATGATATCACACATTATATATATGAAGTATGTATTTATGATTTCTTAAATCTAGTCTGATGTCTCCTCACTAGGGCATGTTTATCAATTTGGGAAAAGATAAACTAAGCGGTGGTGGTACTCCTGTCTGGTGTAATGCGAAGCAAATTCATAGGTTGGATACAGATTTATTAGATGAAATATTTGGGCCTTTATTTCTGACATGTAACCTGTTTCAGACAATGCAAAATAAAGAAATATTTAACACAATCTACAGATTATGTAAGAAGAATACACAATGGATGTTCTGATTTGTAGCTGGAAGGGAGGAGATAGTAGAGATAGGAACATGAAGGTCACCATCACCCAAATCTCAGGAAGTGTAATTCCAATACTGTGTGTTTGTGTGTGCATGTGTGATGGCTATAGGACAGTGGATGGGCAACAGTCCTCTCCCAACTCCTCAGGGAGGGGGAGACAGGGTTCAACTGAAAAACAACAGTCTGGTGTGGCAGTGGTGGTGGTAACTGCAGTCAATCAGTTTTCCAACTATGGGATCTGTAGAAGTCCCATAAACTTACCTCTCCATTGACACTTATAATGATAAGCTGGTCAGAAAATGAAAATATTTGAGTATATCAATAATTAATGTAAATACTACCATAGCTGCATGGAACCTTTATTTTCTTTTACAACAGCATCGCCTTCCAGTGTTTAGGTACATGGCACTCCATTGTGGGTTCCCTTCTCTTGTGGTTGCCTGGACTCTGTTACTGTTCTCATTGAAATGTAGAGCTGCTAAAAGTAATGTAAATTGAAAGAAATAAAACATCCATGTATGTGCCTCATGTTGTTCATATGTGCTATATGTGTGTATATATAGGGGATATGACATGGCCTGAGTGAAGATATCAAATTTATCTTCATGAGAGGCCAATGATATATATGATATCTCACAGTGGTGAAGTCACGAGTGAGATATTGATATGTAATTGGCCTTGAGTGAAGACAAATATGATATCTTCACTCAGGCTCATCATCATTCTATTATACAACATGTGTTTGGGCCAAATTGCAATGGAAACTCTACCTGAACACAATCTAAAACACCCCAACACAGAACACAAAAGATGATTTGTTATATAAAATTAAAAATGTAAATGGTAGATTCTGACAGTTTAAAATGATGTGAGAATGTTCTCTGGTTGATCCTGCCATTATTATATAAAATGGAATTTAGCACCTATCTGGCTGATCCTTCTACTGTAATATTCAGGTGAGAACCATAAACTGTACCAGCTCTTCATATTACTTTCAGTTTCCCCTTAAAAATAAGCGTGACGGCGGTGAAAAGATTGACTGACAAGGATATTACAGTAGTTCACAGTAAAGAGGTCTCTAGCCATTTAATTAAAAAACTCTGCAGTTCTGCATTTTTCTTGTAGCTGTGGACTATATTGAAAAGAGAGTGTCAGAGAAGCAGGCGGATGTGTGAGTATGTGTTGCTATGCAACGAATGCTTGCAGAGTGCTGCTGCAGTTGTGAAGCTGCCGATTCGCTCTCTGTCTCTCTCTCTCTTTTGGATACAGTTGGCAGCTTCAAGAAAATAAATGCAGAAGTGCAGAGTTTTTACATAAATGGGTACATACCTTTTAGTGTGAACTACTGTAATGTCCTCTAGTCAGTCAATCTTCCTACCACTGGTCGCACTATTTTTAAGGGAAACTGAAAGTAATGTGAGGAGCAGGTGTAGTTTATAGTTCTTTGTTAAATGTCACAGTGACAGCATCAACCAGATAAGTGCTTACAGTACATTCCATTTTACATAAAAATAATGGCAGGATCAACAAATAGAGGCATGTGTGTGTGCGTGTTTGTGGCTGGGGAGTGCCAGATTTTAGAGAAAGAGAGAGAGACTCACGCAATGGAATGTAAAAAAACTTTCACTTTCTATTGAATGACGAACAGGATCATGGAATATCACTATGACGTATAGGAACATGGAGATATCAATGATATCTTCACGCCATAGTGATATCTCCATAACCTGGCTCAGATACTACTTTTTATACATGAATTTATTTCCAAACACATGTTGTATAAATATATATATGGTATATTATAGTGGTGGTCATGCCACTATAGTTAAAGTTGAGCTGCCATTTACATACTAAAGTCAAAGTTTGGACATCAATAACTTTGGACCCTTTCAATGGATTTGCCTGAAATTTGTTACATGCATTGGGGTGCTCTAGATCTCTTGCTTTGCCAAATTGTGTTTGTGTCAGTGTGCTGGTCTTCATGTATGAAAGTGCTGAAAAATGCAAAATTATCCATTTTGAAGGCATCTTTGGCATTCTTAATGTGGTCCTGCACAGTTGTCATGTGGTGTGCTGCTCTGCAAGATGGCTTGTTTGAAAGAGCTTTGGTGGCAGAACATGCTGCTTTTGTTTGGTGAAAAATATTAAGGCATTCAAAAGTTATTGCACTTTTAAGCTCCCATTATAAGTCAAAGGGAAAATTTATATGTATATCTTGGGATCAAAGAATGGGGTTCTGGCCATCTGGTCTCGCCTGGCGATCAAAGACTTTCCAGCCTCGTGGTTCAAGAATCTTTGTTCCCAAGGAATTTTCAAAATTCTTTGACTGTGAGGTCCGCCATCTAGTTTTCAGTTTTCCAATCGCATAAACACAAATATCTCGGCTCAGGGGTCACTTCTGAAGTAAAACTCTGATGGGTTTTACAGAGGACCCTGATCTACTGAACCATGGCTTTGGTTCCAGTAAAATCAGTCAAAAATAGAGTTATAAGCTTTTAAAATTTTAATTTGCAGCTAGCTAACGATCTTTGATAGCGAGCCTGCAAATTCTTCTTACGTCGAGAGTCTTTGATCGCGATCGTGAGAGAGGGACAAGATGGCCCAATTTAAAAATCAATTTTCTAAGCCCAGGGTGTTCTAGGAAGTTAAATGAAGGTGGGTTTTACTCAGGGGCTTCATTCTGTCGAACCATGGAGGTGGTTTATGGCAATTCCTTCAATTCTTTGATTTATAATATTTTTAATTCTTTGTTCATGAGTCTGCAAATTCTTTGATTGCGAGCCTGCAAATTTCTTGCTCGTGAGATTCTTTAATCATGATCGTGCATCGTGAGTGAGAGACGCAGGATGGCCCAATAAAAAATTAATTTTCTTAGCCCAGGGTGTTGTCGGAAGTCAAATGAGGTTGGATTTTAGTCCGAGGGCATCGTTCTGTCAAACCATGGTGGTGGTTTACCGCAATTCCTTACATTTGTTGATTTATATGGTTTTAAAATCTTTGTTCGTGAGCCTGCAAATTCTTGGATCATGATGGTGCAAATTCTTTGGTCGTGAGATTCTTGATCGTCATCTTTGATTAGAGATAGGGACCAGATGGAACAGTTTGGTGTTTTGAGATGATATTTGAAGGAAGAAAGGCAATATGCTACAGATGTGTATTTTGGTGGTTTGTGGAAGAGTTCTATGTCTGATTTCCATGTACTTTACTGTTCCCTCTTCGTGTGTACTTGAATTGTAAAATATGAAATTCATTTTATTGGCCCTTCTGTGGTAGTCTGTTGCCTGCCCTATAGAAGTTGAAGTGGACAATAATAAAACATTTCAAATTATGAGTTCCTGGTGGTCTACTGTTCCTATCCCTCCTGTACTTGAAGTGTTAAATATGAAAATTCATTTTATTGCCAGCTCTGTGGTACTCTGGTGCTCCACCTTGTCCATGTTTGAACTGGACAATTATAAATATATAGGGCCAGATATTCAAACTCGCTATTTTATGGAGCAAGCCATGCTGCACAAAATAGTTGCACTGGGGTGTGTGAAGCGATATTCAAAGGAGTTGTGCCCTTGAGCAACTCCTTTGAATATTGCCCCAGCCACAGCCACTGTGCATGGTGCAGTGGAACTTGTGCCACTGCAAGTGGACAGAGTGGAGCATTCAACTGCGGTGGTGCAAGTACCATTGCACCATGTGCAAAATCCGATATTCAAAAGGTGACATGCAAATGGGGTCATAATTCATCACAAGGCGCAGAGGGCCATTTGCATCTGATTATGGCCCCATTTGCATGCCATTAGCATGCAGGTACTAAATCCCGGACTTGCACCTGGCACCCTGCCTGGCAGCAGCCATTGGGGACAATGCCCCCACAGCCTGATCATGGGCGAAGACTGTAAAATCCCCACCACCACCCCCACTGGCCCGATCGTGGGCGCCAGCTTAAATCCCCCCACCAGCCCGATTGTGGGCATAACGCAATCCCCACCAGCCCAATACGTGGGCGCCAGCACAAATGCCCTCACCAGCCCGATCACGGGCAACAATGTCTCCCCAAACATAACCCTGGTGGTCCAGTGGACTGATAATCCCGATTGCAGGGATGTAATAATTAAACACACACACCCTGAACATAACCCTGGTGGTCCAGTGGACGATAATCCCAATCACGGGATGTAATAATTAAACACACACCTGAACATCAGCCCTGGTGCCTAGTGCCCCCACCCACCTACTCACAAGCCCCACCACCCTGCTCCCCGCGGCGGCGGAGGCAGCATCCCACCCCCTGCCGCCACCACACCAGCTGACTGCCTGGTACGGCTGCATGCCCATTGGTGCAGAGCAAGAGCCAATGGGTGCAAGCTATACAACCTAGAACAGTCCAGATTTGTGAATGAATACATCATTCACAAAACTGGACTGTCTTCTCTGATATCAGACTGCACACCCATCAGCTCTTGCTCTGCACCAATGGCGTGAAGCCCTACCGGGCAGTCAGTCAGCAGGCGGGGGGGCAGGTGGGTGGGATGCTGCCGCCTGGGCTGCCGGGGAGCAGGGTGGTGGGGCTTCATGGTGGGTGGGTGGGGGGACACTAGGCACCAGGACTGTGTTTGGGGTGTGTGTTTAATTATTACATCCCGCGATCAGGGATTATCGGTCCACTGGACCACCAGGGCTATGTTCAGGGGGTCTGTTTAATTATTACATCCCACATGATTGGGATTATCAGTCCACTGGACCACCGGGGATGTGTTGGGGAGACACATTGCTGCCCGTGATCAGGGCTGGTGGGGTGGTGGGGGGATTTTACACTCTTTGCCTGTGATCAGGCTGCAGGGGGCACAGGGAGTGGGTTGGGGCCAGCCACAGGTGGCAGCTGCTGTGTTGCGCCCTGCAATGCAGCAGCTCACCTGTGGGTGGCCCTCGACTTGAGCCTTTTTTTGGCTCAAAATTGTGCAGGCGCATTGGGGCTGCGCCTGCACAACTCTGCACAGCCCGGCTGAATATCGGGCTGTGCAGTTTATGCATGGTTCTTCCCTCCAGTTCAGCATGCATTCATTTGCATTGTGCTGTTGCTCAGCATGTTTTCTGTGGCACAGCTGCCTCCTGCTGAATATCACAGAATGGAGCAAGTTTGGACTTCGCAGGTGCAACCCTATTGTGCATGGTGCAACCCTTTTGAATATCTGGCCCATTTTTTTTAGTTTCTATTTCTCAGCGCCTCTATCTGCTAAACTCCACTTATTCAGGCCACTTGGGTGCACTGCCTCACAACCATACCAACTACCATGGAGTATGCTCCTAGGGTGCCACATACTCCCGCATCCTCGGGGTACCTTGATGGCCCAGATTGCCCCCAGTCGGGGTGAGGAGGGAATCCTAGTTAAGTGTCCTCTATGCATGAGTGATTGAGCTATGCATAGTGGAGTCTCTCCTTTATTACTTGGTGAGTGGTAAAGGAGGCAATGATGGACATCATCTAGGAGTCTTGGGAGATGTTTTCCTCTTTTGTGCTTTCCCATCCCCTCTCCCCTGAGGACATCGGCAGCAAGTGTGTGCTGACACACGCCTGCCATGTGCCTGACAACATTCTCCCTCCCGAGTCCAGTCCTTCTGAAGCTACCAGTGCCCCGTGAGAGATGGTGCTCCCACCAGCCTCCAGGGACATTGGGTGCATACAGGACCCCTGGTAACCAGCCTGAAGGAGGAGAGCATCCATTGGGGTGCTCAATCCTCCTTCCTCCTGACACCGATGACCAGAATCAGTACTCAAACCCAGGTTGTCGGTGTAATGTATTATAAATATTTGATATCACGAGTTCCTGGAAGTAGTCTATTGCTGGCCCTTGTGCACGTTTGAGCTGTACAATAATGAAACATTTCAAATCATGAGTTCCTTGTAGTTTAATATTCAGATCCTTCCTGTACTTGAACTGTTGAATTTGAACATTCCTTTTTGTCAGTTCTGTGTTACTAACCTCCACCCTTCAGGCCACCAAGGGGCACTGCCTCCCAACCTTACTGACTACCCTGAGTCTGCTCCTAGAGTGCCACACACTTGCCAACTCTTGGGGTCTGTTGATCGCCTGATGATGCCCCGGGTGGGGTGAGGAGGAAGCCTCCTTAACCATTGTCTATGCCTGAGTGATTGAGCTGTGCAAAGTGGAGTCTGCCCCATACTAGTCATCAGGTGGCAAAGCAGGCAATGATGGACATCATCTAGGAGTCTTGGGAGATGTTTTTCCTCTTTTTGCTTTTCTGTACATCTCCTCCTGAGGACGTAGGGTTGGGCAAGTGCATGGTGACGCACACCTGCCAAGTGATTGACAATGTCTCCTCCCTTGAGTCCAGGCCTTTGAAGCTGCCAGTGCCCCATGAGAGCTGGTGCTCCCACCAGTCCCCAGGGTTGTCGGTGCATACAGCACCACTGGTAACCCAGCCCGAAGGGAGAGCATCCATTGGCACGGTCAGTCCTCCTTCCCCTGCCGAGACCTGATGACCTGAGTCCGTTTCTGAATCTGGCTCATCGGTGTGGTGAATTATAAGTATTTGAAATCACGAGTTCCTGGTAGTAGCGTGTTGCAGCCCTGTGTGCATGTTCAAACTGGGCAAAATAAAACATTTGAAATCATGAGTTCTGGTAGTTCAATGTTCAGATCTCCTCCTGTACTTGAACTATTGAATTTGAATGTTCATTTTCTTGCCAGTTGTGTGGTACTCTAGTGCTCCAGCTTGTCCACATTCGAAGTGGGCAATAATAAGCATTTCACATCACGAGTTCATGGTAGTAGTCTATTGTCCCCCGTGCATGTTTGAAGTGTACAATAATAAAACATTTGTAGTTATGAGTTCCTGGTAGTGTATTGGTTATCCTCCTGACACCACTCCAGTATGGTGTGGTGTGGTATGGTAATCTGTATGTCACTTCATGTGTCTTATTGCTAGTTCTGTGGTACTCTAGTGCTCCACACTGTCAATGTTCGAACTGGACAATAATAAACATTTTACATCATGAGTTCCTGGTAGTAGTCTATTCCTCCATGCACATTCAAACTGGAGAATAATAAAACATTTAAAAATAATGAGTTTCTGGTGGTGTACTGTTCCATTCCCCGCTGTACTTGAACTGTTAAATAGGAGCATTGATTGTATTGCCAATTCTGTGGTACTCTAGTGCTCCAACCTGTTGATGTTTAAACTGGATAATAATAAACATTTCACATTATGAGTTCCTGGTAGTAGTCTATTGCCCCCAGTCCTCATTTGAACTGGACAGCAAAAATATTTCAAATCATGACTTTCTGGTAGTCTACTCTTCCTATCCTGCTGTACTTGAACTGTTAAATATGAACATTCATTTTATTTCCACTTCTGTGGTGCTTTAGTACTCCATCCTGTCCATGTTCAAACTGAACAATAACAGACATTTCACGTCATGAGTTCCTGGTAGTAGTCTATTGCCCACCCTGTCCATGTTCAAACTGGACAATAATAAACATTTCAAATCATGAGTTTGTGGTAGTCTATTGTTCATCCACCTGCTACTTGTCCAGTGTGCTGTGGCAGGACACTCCTCACCTCAGTCCATGTGTCCTGAGTTGGTAAGTGGGACATTGCAGAGTGTCACATCCATGGGCAGATGCTGACTAAGTGCAGTATTAGTACTACTGTAGGTGCTGTCAGACATTAATTTTTGAGTTTGTCTGTGCTGTAGTGGTAATACTGCAGTTAGTTAGTAGTTAGTTGTGGACGTGACAGGTGGCTTGTGCCAGTTGATGACTGGGGATGGGTGGGGGAGGCGGAGGGTGGGTTGGCATGGTGGGGTGGGGGCAGTAAAATGGCAGGGCATCTGTGCTAGCTCACCCTGCATGTGTCTCCACCTGTTGCTGTTTGGTAACTGGTACAGTGTATCTGTCAAGTTAATGGCCAGTCGTGACTGAGAACAGTAGTAGTGTTACTGGAGGCATGCTCAGAAAGTAACTTTGAGAGTATCTGTGCAGTAGTACTAATACTGTACTTAGTTGTCAGTTGGCTGTGGATGTGAGAGGGGGTCTCTTCACTTATTTGAGATGTGTACCATGAGACACTTACTTAGATCTCTGTGACATCCGTCCCTCTACCACCCTTGCTGACCATTTGTAGGAGGTGGTGTTGCTAGTGTTCTGCTTAGTCTGGATTCTGAGTACTATGCAGTAACAGTGCCATAGAAAACATTCTAATCAATATTGAAACAGATAACAGTAAGTATATGAATATAAAGCTCAGGAGACATAGAAGTAGTTTTGACATTAGTTTATTATTTAAATATTATTATCATTCTATATCTATCTATGTCTATCTATCTATCTATCTATATATATATATATATATATATATATATATATATATATATATATATATTATATATATATAGCTATGTATGTAAGTCCAAATTGATTGGTTGTTCTTGGATGGGCAAAAAAACAGTTTGTTAGTTGTTTCTGTTATTGTTTCTTAGGATGTATTTTAATTCTTACCATTAGCTTGAGCTGAGATATAGTCTTTGCTTTCTCTGTGTATTGTTTTGTTGGCACTCTATGTTAGAAGTATAAATTGAAACAATTTGAATAGTTCTTTGTATGGGTGTTTATGCTAGATAATATTTTTGGACAAGTATTTTTCCTTTCAAAATTTATTGCTGAGTAGTATTAGTTATGAGTATTGCTGCATTGCAGTTATTGCTCTGACTTAGCAGTTCTATTTTTACAAAAATGGATAGTAATAAAATAGAGAATAATGGATGGGAAAGGTTTTGATATGAGAATTAGGATGCACACCTGAGCTGTGGGATGCTACGGTGTGCCTTTGGGGTTGGGAAAGTATGACACAATGAGCGTGTGCATTTAATTATCATATCAAACATCCTTACCTTGTTTAATTTTAATAATAACAGAACAGCAGTTTTGGTCCACAGTTTCTGAGACTGTTCGGTTCTGGTCATATACAGTATATAATGTTTGCAAATGAGGCAGCAGCATACATTGAGTGAAATGGTTTATGAATGTGATAAGAATCAGCTGGTTGTTATGGAAAATATCAATGTGTGAGTACATTGAGGGAATTGTGACCAGTTATTATTAATAATTAAATATATGCTTTTTGAGTAATTAAGTGGTTATATTATACAACTAGCTAGAATATTTACATTTACTAACTGAATTATATTTTTATGGTATTTAATATTTCAGTGCATGTTTACATGATTAAGTAAGAAACTTTATGTGTGGACATGCTAGCATAATAACATTTTCCTGAAATTTCAGTACATTTGTAGATTGACGTAGTGGTGTAATAGTTTAATGGAAATGATTAACATTTGAGGAATAGCATTTAGTCAAAAATGACACTTACATAATGAAGATCAATGTTTGACTATTGTTCTATTTTGTGCCAGTTACATGCATGGTTATTATTTACTGTATGTGTGATTTGGGTACCATTGTATCCAATTAGTGATAGGTCAATTTTTTAGCACTAGTTATGTAAAATTGTAGTTATTTTTTGTAAGTTAGATGTTTTTATGTTAACTACTTACAAAGAAATTTAAGTATCACAGACATGTGCCACATTTTTCCACTTTAAGGTGTGGTGATGGTAGCTACTGTATGTCAATATTGTTGGCAAAACTGGTAATAAACGAAGTTTTTAGAGTATTATTTATTGAACTGGAAAAAATTCTCATCCAACCTCCAAATATATGCACAATCCTGTTACAGCAAGAGCATTTGCATTGTATAGCAGAAGTAGACAATCATTGTTAGTATTTAATAATAACTCATGAGTGTATACTTTTGCAGAGATGTATAGAGATTAAGTATACTGTGATAGTAGGCCAGAGAACCACATGTATAGATCTCTTTTATGAGATATTCCTTATATAGAATAGTAGTAATTTAATGTAGTGCAATACCATTAAGTGCTCAAAATATTTAATTTGGAACAGAGGGTAGGAAACAAAAACAATGAACATTTATAGTTTGATTGAACTTATGTACATTTATATTGAATCTCAGTATTATATACATATATACAAGTCTGAGTCACATTCCTTTTCAATAATTCGTCATATCTAGTGCTGTAAGTCATGAACCAGTGAGAGATAATAGCATATTCAGTCTTCAGAGTGCAGTTAGAGTGATAGCAAATTCTATCATACTATTTTCAACAATTTACTCATAATAGTAGAGATGGCACTGTGGTGTAGGCAGTGCTAATCTCAATGTGGGGTGATAAGCTACATTTACCAATACAAATCTTAATAACTGATGTTGAGTAATATCCAATGATCTCGAGTCTGCTTGGATTTGGCAGAAGTAAAATTATGAAGTATCATAGTAAAGGTCAGTAATGTAGGCAGCAACAGGAAAAGGAGTGTGAACTTTACCTGATGTCGGTTGTTGAAACAAGTAGTATTCTCAACTGAATATGTTGAGAAAAGTTGCTGCATCTCTGACAACTGTTTACATAGGTTAATTTGTTTGTGATTGCCATGTAAGATAGTACTGTGATACAGTGAGTACACAGGAATATGTGCTATGGTATATGACATTGAGTAAGGCATCTGCAAAAACATATGACTGACTTGCTAATGATTACAGCTCAATACCCTCAAGTCTACTTGAACAGTAATAATGCAGTTTTTGTTGTTAGTACATGGAAGTTGCAAATGGTGAAGATCACAATACAATGATTTTGGTAATCGATTATGATTTATGGTGAAAACAGAATTGTTTTGCATCCAAATTATGATGGTAGAAGTTTGACATACAGAGATTTCTGTACCATAGGTAGATGCATTGCTGTACTGTTGTGTAAATGTGTGTTCAATGCTAGAGAATGTGGCACATAAGCATGGGCTGTGGTTATTTTGTGCAATAAGTAGAACACGTTGGTCACTATGGGTGTCATCAGACACTAGTAGTGTTTGATGAAGTATGTGTTGCTAATGTGTATGTATATTGGTATTTGAGAACAACACATCTGGGTGGGATATGCAGATGAAATGTTATTTTGCAGAGACTGGTTTTGTGATATGTTGTGATTGGTTATCATTACTCTTCCATACATTGTGCAGCATTGGTGCGGAGTATTATGACATATGCATCCTTGAGATTTCTTCAAGCCTTTCCCTTAAGGTGCACTGTATCATTACACTCTACCCATCCTTTCTGAATCTTCACCACATGACATAGTATCCAGAGTGAATGGATAGGCCATGATAGAAGATTATTGCATGTGTATCAAATTGAGTACCTGAGAACATAGTTCTTCCAGCAATTAAGTGAGAAATTGGCATTGTGACTTTCATGCCTTGACAGTTAAAGTGCTGCAGTACAATAATAATGTATGAGCTTGAATATGTAACTCTCAGAAACATACAAAAGAACACCCACATCTGTAGGCACAGCCAACCAGTTTCTGCATTAGCAAATAACTTGTGAAATTTTACAGTTTTCATTCAGGGACATAGACAGAGAGCCACAGCATATCCTGGGTTGTTTGTGATTCTTTGTGTCCACATGACAAACATATGTACTTGGACACATAGTCAACCTTGAAGTGTTGACACAGATCTATGCTATCATCTGCTAAACTGTTTATTATTCCCATCATGAACTCTGTGACATCTTTTTGTGCATTATTAGCAAACATAGATTGCCCTGCATATTGACTAAGAATTAGCCTTAGAGAAGTCAAGCTTTGTAAACTGGATAGCTCATCTTGAGTACCTCTTATGACTCTCTTTAATGCCTCTGAGAGAGGTGTTGATGGGCAACAGTTTAACACAGTAGCAAACTCAGGGATGTGGAGGAGTGCTTGCATAGTTGCATTTGCATAAGAGTTGACTCTATACTGTTGTCAAATGTTGGCAGTGTGTTGACTTCAATACATTTTTGTAGGGAGGATGCAAAGTTTCTTCAGAGATTGCTGCTTTGTGCATTACTCAGATGATAACTGTGGAGTTTTAGTCACGCTGCCTTTTCAGTTTGTGTCCTTCATCAATTGTGATTGATGTGACAGATGCATATCTAGGAACTGGTAGTAAAGGAGCATTTGGTTGGTACAATATGCATAATCTGTGTACTCATCTATGCATTTGTGTCAACGTGTTTTGCTTTCTGCAGTTTGACTATATGTACTGCAGATAATTGTCTTACACAAGACAGTGCGACATAAGACATGCCATCCTTGAATATACTGTAGCCTATATCAATTATGGCACTATCAAGGCTGAGGCTTGTGACTTGTGTATGGAGACTGCATAAGCAGCACAATGGAAACTGTTTCTTGTGACATATATGTCCTTCACAAGTTCAGACTTAACTGTGACTCTGTCTATTGGCTGAGGTATTTCACAGTTGTCAAATTTCACAACAAAAACTCCAGAGCTGTACCTTGTGCATTGTACAGGAAGTCTTGGATATATCCCATGGTTCCATTTATGAGACCTCAATCAACATCAATATTTCTACGGACCATGACACTGCATTTCTACACAGTGGTGGTACAGCTTCAAGACCAGCTGTTCATGGCATATCATTTGTCAGCTCTCTCAGATGATCTGCCATTCTTGATAATAGTGTCGTGATAGAATAATGCCATCCATTGTGTCTATGCATGGACGGTGACTATAGGCTGCTGTTCTCTATTCATCATGATGTCATTGAACTCTACACACTGTGTTAGCCTTGGGAATAGACATACAACATGTAGCCCAGATTTTCTGAATATGTGTAAATAACTTTAAAGCATCCTGGATAGGACTATTATTTCTTGTGATAATGTGTTGTCTTAGCATCTCAATGTGGGTGGGTGAGAGTGCACCATTACATGTTTCATCAAGTAATGCTTTTAAGACATGTTACCTTGTTGTCTCATGTTCTGAAAGAGTTCAACATATGAGAAAAATTCCCATAGATTAACTCCACCAATGCATCCAATAGTTTTCTTTTGCCTCTTCAATGGATAGAGCAAAGAAAACATGCTTACCATTTACAAGGGCTAGCTGAAGGAAATCTCCAAGAACAAGGATGTTCTTTCCACCAAATGGAACATTATCATTAGTTCAGTATCTCCTGTAGATGGAGGTGGATGAATGTGAGTAGAACATTTGAGACCATGCTTATCTTGTCAATTATGAGCAAATGCATTTTGTCAAATATTGACCTGAGTTCACTAGCAACATCATTTGACAATTTCCTGTAATCACCAGTCTTTTCATGCTCGACTGGCAACATGAATAACCTATGAGTGTGATACCACCAATGTTACAAGCTGCCAAACCTGTAGGAGCTGCAACAATAACAGATGTTGGTGTTCTGGTAAGGTCACACACTCCTTTGCTTATAAGCTTTGATCAAAAAGCTTATTCCAGTCCCAGCAGTACCACTTACAAAAATCCTGATTGGTGTTTATTCTTTGCAGAGACAATGCTTTTCATAGTGCTGGATTGCATGCTTAACTGCATGCATAATAGAGTGATACACAACTGTTTGATATGAGTTTAACTTGTCGACAATGTTGGTGGCTGATTCTGAGAAGTACATGTTTTGTTGCATTGTGCCTCAACCTCTGACATCAGCACAGCTTGGTCATTAGGAGGAAGAGGATCACCAAGTGCCTTCTCTTCCAACATCAACCATTTCCTGTGATGTGACAGGTGTGTCATCATCTAGGACTTTCTTAATGTTATGTATCTGTTGCTTTCCATTTCAGGTCTCTGAATGCATGTCTCAGAAACATGACTCTGGAAGGTATGATATGTTTGTACGAACTCTTGTTCATATGAGTCAGACAGTCCTTTTAATTCAGATTCTGATCTCCGAGGGTTTGAATAGAAACAATAGAGCAAAGTAATAATGTTCTTTGCTTTCTGTTGTATTCAATGACAGTTTGCAGTGGTCAATTAGCCATGGTTTGCATTTTGACAAGTGAGCCATCAAAGCCAGTTACTTTACATGTTGCTTTTGGGTGCTGAGTAACACCCCACTTGTAGTCATACCATTGGGCAACCTCAAAGAGACAGAGATCATCATAGCACTGTGGTGCTGTGGATAGTAGTTGTCAATTAAGTTACTCTTAAGAATAGATGGGGATGTTGGTGCTTGGCAACCAATCCTCAATCTCCATGGCTCTTAAGAACATGCACCTGTTCTGCTGTGATTAACATTTAAGAAATGTATGGACTCTGATTTGCCATATAGACATACAGCTGTAAAGCGATCCACTTGCTTCCATGGGCTCCGCACTCACGGTGTGTGATAGAGTCTTAAGCCCTAATGTGACCAATGTCTGGAAGACATTGATCTATCACAGTTTGACAGCTCTTCCCACATTTCTTGAAGGTTGATTTGCTCATGTTTAGTAATTTATGATG
Organism: Neoceratodus forsteri; assembly: GCA_016271365.2. NCBI lineage: Eukaryota > Metazoa > Chordata > Ceratodontiformes > Ceratodontidae > Neoceratodus > Neoceratodus forsteri. The sequence goes on from CM057449.1 coordinate 986,111,609, forward strand.
TTACATACTTGACAAGAGCCATTGAGCTGTCTGTTACAAACTGGACATCAATGTTTGCTTGCCACATCAACAGAAGGAAGGACTATAGTCATTGATGTAGACTTCTGCTTCTGTGTGAGGTAGTTCATAGACTCTTTTCTGACTTTGCTTTCAGGTGGTGTCACATGGCTGAAAATACATCATTGAGTGAAGCAGCTAGGCAAACTTGCCTTGGGAATCCAAAACAGCAGAGAGTATACCACTGACCTTTGTTTTCACTTTCCTACAACAGAATTTATGACAGAGGTGTAGTTTGAATTTCTGGACCAGTTCCCACAGTGCTTCACTATCATACTTCTCTGGTATCTGACATGTGACATACTTCAAGATGAAGCTTAGAATGTCAGATATTTCATTGTACCCAATTCATGGGGCATCTTTAATCCACAGCAACATATGAATGTGTGGTGCTCCACAGACTTGAGTACTCAACCCTCCAGAAGTAGTGCTCAACAATACTGAGGGAGGATTTGTCTTAGATAGTATGAATTTTAAAATACTTTGAAACCGGTGGTGGAAGTAATGTGAAACAGTTACTGGATCAAGTGAACAGAGCTCATTTAGAGTCATTGTTTGGATGTTCTCAACATCAGAGTTTGACCATCTTAATATATCAAGCAGATCATCCAATAATATTCTGCACAACTGGTGTCACAAACCACATATTGCTAGCCAAATTCTCTCAACACATTACCTCAGGTGACATCTATACCAATATTCTTTGCTACCATGCATACTAGGCAAGATAGAAGAAAGATTGACTCACAGTGTTTCATCTTTGGTCTGCAACTTGTGTATAACTGTGCAGCTGTCATATTGCCTAAATTCTGTCCCAAGTCTCAATGTGTGAGAATACTAGCAGATAGGACACTAAGTTCACTTTCCCAAAGAAGGTGGAAGAGGTATGCAATGTTTCTTTGAAACTTGCCATCCTTATGTAGTATTCATGGGTCCTATACTCAGCTCCTGGTACTAGTATTTCTCATTTGTCTAATCGGCCTCTTGTACCATGGTGGAACAGATCAGGAAACAACGAGCTTCTAGGGTGGCCTCCATATACTAACAGGATTGCCCTCCACTTGTTTCATTTGATATACATCTATATTTATCCATTACTGGGTCTTTGCCATGCAATGGATGTTTCATAAATTGCTCATACACATTCTGTGCACTTGCCATGTCAACCTTCTGAAGTATTGCCTTGTCAGAGTTGTCTGTGGCAATATCTGAGAGAAGTGTTGTAAATGTATCAATATCAATTTCAGTATACAAAGATTGTACTCTTTTAGATATCTCAAAGTGTTCTTTACATTGTCTATATTGGCTATCTCTTGCCATATTGTTTTGCCTTTGTTGGCTACACCATTTACCAAGATGACTACATTATTGTCTTTAGAAATAATGTTAATCATTGTCTTGCAAAGTTAAAGGCACGTGAACAATAGAGCCTTTGAGGAAGCGTGCAATTTCTTTGTTTGGTAGGTCTCGTGTCCTTGTATTCAACCTGATGATTGTTTGAAATGGCTTCATGGTTTGAATAAAATCCTTTCAAACAAGTTCCGCACTGTTATCTCATTAGGTGTTGGTTGTACTTCCATTTTATTGAGTACTGACCATGGAGGTAAACTATCACTCTTGATTTTGATTATGACAGTTGGAACAGAGTAACACAGTTGTGAGGGTTCTTCAAAAATCAGATTTTAGTAAAAGGTATACTTTTGAACTCCCCACATTTCATTCCAAGATGGGATGTTTGCAGTCTACTTTCACACATAGGTGCTTGTTAACAATTTCACATAATACACATATTGTCAAATTTCTGTTTTACTTAATTCAAATTTATCAAATTCAGGACCAAATTATAGCCGTAGGAGTTGCTCTTCTTTAATCCGAGATGTCTGAGGGTACTTGCTTCTTCAGAAACAGTAAATAGACCCACCTCAATCTTTGAGTTCTTTGCAAGTTTCTGATTAACTCACTAAGTCTATCAACATCTCCGTCATCAAGCAATACTTGGAATTGCATATAGTCTCGAATAGAGATCTGATTAAGACACAACCTTTGCACTAAATTTATGGATGCCAGAGTTATGGACTGCTAGCATATGAAAGTGATGAAATGTGCTGTTGCAGTTCATGGATTGCAAGCATGTGAGAGAGTGACCCATAAGCCCTTTATGAAGATGGATCTCACACTTGTCAATGTTATGGAGTAGCGTGTGTCATTCTGATCTCTTTGTGTTAAGAGTTCTTGAGAGGAAGTTTTTTATTGATATAATAGATTCCTCTCCTATTGTTACATGTTCTGTCACATGGCCTTTTTTGCTGAAGATTTTTGTCACTTTAATATCTTCAGCTGCATTGTCATTGTTTGGATGGATGGCTTCATAGGATAGAGGTAAGACATTTAGTAGTTTGCATGCTCATCTAATGTTAATGTAATGTCTCCTGTGTGTACATAGTGTCTTTTCCCCAGAAGAATGCTTCAAGGTACTCTGAATAAACCAGTCTTCTTGAAACACAAGATAAATATTGTCTATGTTTAAGTGCTCAAAAGATAAGATAGTGTTTCTCATCTCTTCAATCTTTGTAGTCAATTTGTCAATGGCTGACATCATGTCAGTCCAAAGTTTGGAACGTATTGCTAGAGCCACATTGACAAACTGTCTTGCGCTTAAGCAGAGTTTCATCAATGATAGCTTAGAATGTAGTTTGTTACCTTTGTCTCACTATTTTTGAGATCACACATTCAGTTCTAGCTCTGTGGACTACTTTTTGAATAACATTATCTTACTGTGTTGAGCATTAGAAGAGGTACTCGCTCTAGCATTTTTTTCTGTCTACATGTATACGCTTAGGTGATGACAGTGCTGGATATAATGATTGTAATGTTTCTCTAGGAAGACTACTTGTGGTAGTTTTCTAAGAGGATGGTTTCTGTCTCTTTAGTTGTGTATGCATTTTTCTTTGTGTAATGTGGAGAGAAGACAGTTTCTGATGCTTCTGTTTAGAAGCTTTACCTTTGTTCTTACATGGCATGATAGTGAATTACTAGTACAGCATGCGCTCTCTATATGCTCTGGTTTTAAGGACAGATGCCCATGATGAGAGTTGATGAAGTATTTCTTTAATATGTTTGTTGGTTAAAGTCACCTAAGAAAAGTGAAAGCATATATTTAGTAGTAAATAACAGTAGGTACATGATAGGTAATCAAGAAATTGTTTGTTTGAAATCAATACATAGTGTTAGTACTAATAATAAAACATTTGGCATACTTAACATTCTGTTGTTATGAATTTTTTAGTATTGTATGCATAGTACTATTCAGTTAATATTACAGCTACTTGTCATATGGGCAAGGTTGATAAAGAAGATTATACCGTACATCAAAATGTAACCCAAAGGTTTATAGTGTAATTGGCTGGCTAGCATCTTTCTGCTGTGGTGAATCCCATGATAACCAATGCAAATGGTGTCACCCACCAGCATTCCTCCCAAATCAAACTGACCCTGAAACAAATACATTGAACCTGCCATCTTGAATCACTGCATAAGGTTAGCAATTGCCATGCCATTGGCCTGATTGCAACTGCTGGAGCATGGTAAAATAAAATAGCTGACAGTTTTATTTAATTTCTACTCACCTAACAGTTCCTCTTCAAAACAAAAAAAATCTAAAATGTTACAATCACACAGAACATGGCTATGTAGTGCAGCACACATGTGAGCATGTACATACTTAGTCTGCAGCTCCCTCACAAGTCATGTAGGTCGTACCACCAACCTGTACTCCACAATCTAAGGACCCTGATAGCAGCCCAAGAAACAAAGCACACAAAGATTACTGTAAAAAACAGTAAGCTCAACCAGTCGGTCTTTTCTGAAATATTCAGCAATGACCCACTTATTTCTCAATAAGCGGTGCACACGTTGATACACTACTGTCATGCTACCATTCTGTGTCTGAGATGCAATTGGTCTGCTGTATATGTAAAAAAACATCTCAGTTTGAAGCAAAAGTATGACAGCAGTTTTTAAATTAAGAGTGTGCACTGTGTTCCTTTGTGTCAGTGAACTATAAGGAACAATGGTGTTTTTTATTGAGAACTGGGATGGAATTATAACATGAGAATAATGGTTATTGGGTCTTGTAGTGCATGTATAGAAAGCTGCATAAGTTAAAATTGGTGAATTTGTATTTTTGTCATGAACAAAGAATTTTGTCAATTCATAAGCGATCCTCCCGGTCAAAGATAGTCACAAACAAACAATTTGTAGTTTCATGAACAAAGAACATGTAAATCGTATGGAATTAGTGTTGAAGCTTGCTTATTTTGGTTTAATGACATGCAGAACTTGTGAAAAGTGAATAGACATATGTGACCATTGTGGTGGCATAGTATGTAAATAGTTGACTTCCTATAGGTGTCACTATTTTTAGTACAGTCACATGGTTTTCTTCTTGACCTAAGAATTTGTAAAGTCATGGTTCAAGTTTGCTATCAAACTGTTGACATCAAAGATTTTACATGCTCATGGTCAAAGATCATAAAAAAAACACAGGAAGCATGTTAATGTTAATAAAACAAATAAGACAAGTATTTTTGTTAATTGTGGCTCATTTAAATGCTATGAGGGTTTCTGTAGTGTTTTGGTGTAGTTAATTATTAGGTTGCACTGCAAGAGATGTTTAACATAAAAGTCTACGCATTATTCTCGCTATCAAAGAATTTGTAAGCTCACGGTGTATTTTGCAGTCAAAGTGAGTCGTGGTTTAAGATTTTGCTCTGTCACGATCAAAGATGATAAGGATGCTGTGATTGTCTGAAAATGGATACAAAACAAAAAAATTATTCTTTAATTTATGGGCTATTAATATGCTAGGAGGTTTTATCTTGCTTGGATGTTTTTAAAAAAAATGGTTTAGACAGTTAGATCGATGTCCATCAAGTCTCACGTTATTCTCATGATCAAAGATGTAGTAAGCTTCGCGATTAATCCTTGTGGTCAAAACTGAGTCACGGTTTAGAATTTGCATGCTTGTGGTCAAAGATTGTAAAAGTGTGGGAATTATTTCAAAATTTGTTAAAATGATATAAAAACAGTTTTATGGTTATTTATTAATTTATTTAATGTTATTAGGGTCTGTTCTGGTTAAACAAAGTTAGGGAAGTAGTTTTTAAGTGTGGAAGACTGTGAATGGCCAAAGCTTGCGCTGGTCTAAGCGATTAAGATTTTGCAGGGTTGCAATCGATGTTGGCTATCAATGTGAGTCACGGTCAAAAGAAATTGCACACTCGTGAACTAAGAAATAGCTAGTTAGTCAAGTGAGTTTCCTGAACCAATAGAATTGAAGAATAACACTCTGGGGGCCATTTTAGATTGAGTGATTGAGAAGGAGACAGCACACAGCTAAAATGTAAGTACTTCAGAAATAAGTAATAAGTTTGATGCAAATGGTTTTAAAAGTTTAAAAAAGTTATTTAGCTGTATTTGTGGAAGTTAGGAACTACCGTGTGTTTTTATCACTGGTATTGGGAGGAACTGTTTAGTTTGGTTAGGCCATTTGTGGCCTTAACAGTTATTTTGAAATATTTATGGCAGCATGGCCTGGGAAATTGTCACACAGTTAGCAATACATACAAGTTTTATATTTCTTGTCACCAATGGATACTTTTGGAAAACTAATGGAAACTGGTATTTAACAGTGTGATTTACAAGTGACAAAAAAATCCCATTTTGAACAGTTCTATGTTTATGCATTTTGTAATTTAGTCAGTCAAACTACTGATTATTTTTCTAATAATTGACTTATTGTTCTTGTGATGTTTGTTGTGGCTCCAATCAGTCTTTGTTATTAACTGTTTTGCAGGTTTTTTGGGTATCTCAGACTGGCTGATGTGTACAAGTTGATGAGTGTGCTAAAGAGATGTATTTTTACTCAGTGCTACTTTAGTTTGTGACAATTGCTAGCTGATCTAATAATAGTGGCAGTTCATTGTTACATTTGTTTGTGTTTAATTCGTTGTGGAATGCTGACTTGAAATCATAATGTGTGTTGCCAAGCTTTACCAGGTACTGATTTTGCACTTGTTATGGAGAAAAGAGACTAATAAATATATTTAACCTAGGTAATTATGTCACAGTAGTTCTTAGTACAAATAATGTATCATTAAATTAAACTGGTTCTGAAGACATGTGCAATGAAATTAGTAGTACTATTGATTACAGTTTGTTCACTATTTCTATCACGTAGTAAGGAATGGTTCCACTCACCACTCAGGCAGCTGGCTCAGTAAGAGAGGAAATAGTTTGCTAGAACATTATGGCTAGTCACTTAGACCAATCAAGAATTTGTATTACTGAGCGAGTTATGAGGTGTACCAATCAGATGATTGTATTCTCCCCAAAACAAAATGTTTAATAAATATTATGCCAATAGAAGACAGCTTATATGCATAGCTAGGACTCTATACTAAATTAGCCAATCTGTGAAAATGTTGTTTTTGTGATTCTTTTGTCTGCTTTTATCTGGATGATGCAATAGAATAGTAGTCATTGTGGTGGTTCCACTTCTCAGTACTTGGTAGTCAGACAGAACTAATTTTGATATTTCTACATCTGTGTTATTAAGATTTGTTACTCAGTATGTGGAAAATCTACAGTTACTATACGGATAGTAAGATCAAGTTTGGTGAGAAGGGCAGCAGTGTTCAGTAGATGTAGTCATTTTAGGAATGATTTACAGCTACCTGGATGCTCTGTGTATTGGTTTAGTAAGGGTGGCATGAGATAGAGCAGCTCATGTCTACCATATACCATTTATTGGATACACCAGAACCAGACATACTCTTTCACTCATCTTGAAGACAATGATTTGGGTTACAAAAGGCTTATTGACGACAATAGAGGCTGCACAGTCTCACCTACAGCAGCTTATCAGCATGTTGCCATTTGAAAATTCTGTATTCAGATATTACACAGCGATGTGGTCTGGAAGGGTGAATTACTGTCCCTGCACTTGAAAGATCACACAGGAAGGTTAATATACAAATATCTAGTTTCTGCTATGGAATGCACACACTATTCATCTCCCAAATTATGTATTACAGGTATTTACTATTTTAAAAGATGGTGTGCATCTCTCTCTCAACAATTACATTTTATTGGGGGACCTTCAACATGGTATCCTTACAGTTTTGTGATTGTGTGCCTGTAGGATAGGTGATTCTAAAGTACATCACATTCCACAGTGTTAAAAATGACTCTTTACAGCCAACAAAAAATGGTCAAAAATAGAACTGATCCACGTACTGTACATTTGCTGTATGTATGTTAGATTGTGAGTCTCTGGGGTACACATAATCTCAATTTTAACTGCAGAGGCGTGTGAGGGTGGTTATTGAATGTATGAGTAGGATGTATATTATTGCTTGATATTGAGATGTTTGTTTTTAGGTGGGTAGTATGATATTTTATAAGAGTGATTGTTATAAAGATGTATATGAGTTCTTAATTGTTTGTTGATATCCAGGGTGTCTCTTTTGTTATTGATAGATTCTGTAGTTGTTTTATGTTTTTATTGATTGTTTTAGTATGACTTGTTATTGGGGGTGTATTATACAAGTATGAGTGGAAATGTGGCATATGTTTCTCAGTATGAAGTGAGAAGCAAAGTCTGTTTTGTGATGAGGAGATATATCCTGTTGATGGAGTGTACTATGTGTTACTAGGGTATGTTGATTACTGATATGAGTCATACTGTTTCTGTGATGAGTGGAGATTATTGGATCAGTACTGTGGTAGTAGTGTTACACTTTTGTGAATACAGCGCGTGCTTGCATTTACTGTTGATGATGTGCTAGTTAGAACTGTTAGATTCCTACAAATCTATGTCCTTTCCTGGCACAGTCCAGACCACATGTTTAGCTCCCTATCTCCCCTTCTCTGACCTTCCCGTCCATCACTCCTTCTCCCAGACTGGCAGGATCTCAGAAGGAGATGCCAGACGAAATAGATGATAGTTTGTCACCCAGCCTAGTCAGATGTTCTTAGTCTCCTCAACTGACGGCTGGAGATCGTAGTCCCCTATGTACTAGGACATCGTATTTTCTCCTGCTTTGTGAACAATTTGCAATGGGTCAGTGTCTCTCCATGCTGATGTACCTGGGGACATCCCACCATACCCATGGCAGGAATGGGTATCAACTCCCAGATCATGGTCTCCTACAATCCAAGTTTTGGATTTCCTTTGTGCTTGTTTGGTTTTGGTTCCCTGATTTGGGTGAGTATTGTTGTGCTGGCTCCTGTGCCGCAGTGTCACTGCTCTGCAGTGTCTTCTGCCTCTTTATTTGATTTCAAGAATAAGGCAGATACCTGTTCCGTAGTGTTCATATGGTTTTTGGAGGTAATGTGTTTGGAGAGCAGAGGTGATGGGGCACCTGATTTGCTCCTCCTAACCACCTGCCAACCTCCTGGACCAACTACCCTCTCGGTCGAGGGTTTTTCTGTTGGATGCTGGGGAAATAGCAGGTGGATTTCTTATAATGTATTTCCTCTTCAATATGAAATTTGAGGCGTGCAATCTCTGCCCATGCTGCCCGGAGCTGAGACCTAAGATCTCAAAGGCCCAGCATGTAGGACAGTGTCCTAAATCCTGTAAGACTGTCCTTCTGAAAAATTGTTCCACAGTACCTGCAGTTAATGAAATCCATTCCAAATAAGTTGCTGGGTTTGTAACCTAGTCAGAAGTAATTAAGAAGGAAAAAAAATGCAAGTAATGGTTTAATTGTGCTTTGTTTAACTTGTTATAACAAGTTAAATTACTAGTGCCCTGTAAATGAGATCACCTTGTGGAGGCCCCACTGATCCGCCCCTTCCTGTTCTGCCACAGGAAATGTTACAACTGTTAACTCAGACAAACACACTCATTTTTTTTATTGTGCTTGTCAGTTTGTTATTTTACCATAAATTAAAGGTCCAACTGCAAGAGATAGACTTCTTTATTCCCAGTACAGAAGTCCAGTCACAAAGCACTCCTTCCTCCTGGTGTCTTCTGCCAAGCTTACTGCAGAATCTTTCTAAGGCAGGCTTTAAATTTAGCTTCCTTCAGCTAAGCCACTCCCACTACTTACTAGGTCATTCTAAAAGAAATTTAAACTGGACAGCTATCAATCCCTTTTAGTCACTTGAGATTTTCGCGTAGATGACTGTTCAGACAATCATTCAGTTCAGTTAACTCAGACAAACACACTAATTTCTTTTTGTTTTGTTTGTTATTTTGGCTTTTATACAGTAAATTAAAGGTCCAAGTACAAGAGTTCTACTTCATTATTCCAAGTACAGAAGTCCAGTCACACAGCACTTCTTTCTCCTTGTGTCGTCTGCCGAGCTTCTAGCAGAATTTTTTTAAGGCAGTCCTTAAATTTAGCTTTCTTCTAGTTAAAGTCCTCCCCCTACTTACTAGATCTTTCTAGAAGTATTTTAAACAGTGCACCTATCAAACCCTTTCAGTTGCCTGAGATTTACACCTAGATAACTGTTAAGATAACCATTCAGTTGAGTTAACTCAGACAAACACAATAAATGTTTTTTGTTTTGATTGTAAGTATGTTTTTTTACCCCAAATTAAAGGTCAAAGTACAAGAGATCTACTTCTTTAGCCACAGTAGAGAAGTCCAGTCACACAGCAATCCTTCCTCCTGGTGCCTTCTGCCAAGCTTCCAGCAGAATCTTTCTAAGGCACTCTTCAGATTTAGTTTCCTTCAGCTAAGCCATTCCAACTACTTACTAGTTCTTTCTACCAGTAACTTTAACTGGACAGCTATTAAGCACTTTCAGTCACCTGAGATTTATGTGTAGATAACTGTTCAGATTACCATTCAGTTCAGTTAACTCAGACAAATACACTAATTGTTATTGGTTTTGTTTGTTAGTTTGTTTTTTTACCCTAAATTAAAGGTCCAAGTGCAAGAGTTCTACTTCTTTAGTCCAAGTAGAGAAGTCCAGTCACACAGCACTCCTTTCTCCTGGTGTCTTCTGCAGAGCTTCTGACAGAATCTTTCTAAGGAAGTCTTTCAAATTACGTTCCTTCTAGTTAAGCCTCTCCCCCTTCTTACTAGAACTTTTACAAGCATTTTAAACTGCACAGCTGTCAAGCCCTTTCAGTCACCTGAGATTTACACCTTGATAACTGTTCAGATAACCATTCAGTTGAGTTTACTCACACAAACACACTAATTTTTTTTTGTTTGTTAGTTTGTTTTTTTACCCTAAATTAAAGGTCCAAATTCAAGAGTTCTACTTCTTCAGTACCAGTAGACAAGTTCAATCACACAGCACTCCTTCCTCCTGGTGTCTTCTGCTGAGCATCTAGCAGAATGATTTTAAGGCACTCTTTAAATGTAGCTTCCTTCTAGTTAAGCCACTCCCCGTACTTACTAGATCTTTCTTCAAGTATTTTAAACTACACAGCTATCAAGCCCTTTCAGTCACCTGAGATTCACAGCTAGATAACTGTTCAGATATCAATTCTGTTCTGTTAACTCAGACAAACATGCTAATAGTTTTTGTTTTGTTTGTTAGTTTCTTTTTTACCTGAAATTAAAGGTACAACTGCAAGAGATCAACTTCTTTAGTCCCAGTAGAGAAGTTCAGTCACACACCACTCCATCATCCAGGTGTCTTCTGCCAAGCTTAAAGCATAATCTTTCTAAGGCTGTCTTCAAATTTAGCTTCTTTCAGCTTAGCCTCTAAATACTAAATCTTTCTACAAGTCATTTAAACTGGACAGTTATTAAACCCTTTCTGTCACCTGAGATTTAGGCATAGATTACTGTTCAGATAACCATTCAGTTCAGGTAACTCAGACAAACACACTCATTTTTTTTTGTTTTGTTTGTTAATTTATTTTTTTAGGCTAAATTAAAGGTTCAAGTACAAGAATGTTCCTTCTTTAGTCCCAGTGAAAAAGTCCAGTCACACAGCACTCCTTCCTCCTGGTGTCTTCTGCTTAGCTCCCAGCAGAATGTTTCTAAGGCAGTCTTTAAATTTAGCTTCAGTCTAATTAAGCCACTACCCCTACTTACTGGATCTTTCTACAAGTACTTTAAACTGCACAGCTATTAAGCCCTTTCAGTCACCTGATATTTACACCTAGATAACTGTTCAGATAACCATTAAATGGATTTAACTCACACAAACACACTAATTTTTATTTTATTTTTTATTTTTTTTTTTACCATAAATTAAAGGTCCAACTTCAAGTGATTGACTTTCTTTAGTCCCAGTAGAGATGTGCAGTCACATAACACTCATTCCTCCTGGTGTCTTCTGCCAAGCTTCTATCAGAATCTTTCTATGGCAGTCTTTAAACTCAGCTTCCTTCAGCTAAGCAACTACCCCTACTTACTAAATCTTTCTACAAGTAATTTAAACTGGACAGCTATCCAGCCCTTTGAGTCATTTGAGTTTTATGTGTAGATAACTTTTCAGATAATCATTCAGTTAAGTTAACTCAAACACTCTATTTTTTTTGTTTTGTTTGTTAGTTTGTTTTTTTTACCCTAAATTGAAGGTCCAAGTACAAGAGTTCTACTTCTTTAGTCCAAGTAGAGAAATACAGTCACACAGCACTCCTTTATCCTGGTGCCTTCTGCCAAGCTTCTAGCAGTATGTTTTAAGGCAGTCTTTAAATTTAGCTTCCTTCTCGTTAAGCCACTTCTTCTACTTACTAGATCTTTCCACAAGTATTTTAAACTGCACAGCTATCAAGCCCTTTCAGTCACCTGGGATTTACACCTAGATAACTGTTCAGATAACCATTCAGTTCAGTTAACTCAGACAAACACAATCATTTTTTTTTACTTTGTCAGTTTGTTTATTTTACCTTAAATTAAATGTCCAACTTCAAGAGATCAACTTCGTTAGTAACAGTAGAGAAGTCCAGTCACACTGCATTCCTTTCTTCTGGTGTCTTCTGCCAAGCTTTCAGCAGAATCTTTCTACGGCAGCCTTTAAATTTAGCTTCCTTTAGCTATGCTGTTCCTATACTTACTAGTTCTTTCTACAAGTAATTAAAACTGCACAGCTATTATGCCCTTTCAGTCACCTGAGATTTACGTGTAAATAACTGTTCAGATTTCCATTTAGTTCAGTTTACTCAGACAAACACACTTATTTTTTTTTAATGTGTTTGTCAGTTTGTTATTTTACCCTAAATTAAAGGTCCAACTTCAAGGGATTGACTTCTTTAGTCCCAGTAGAGAAGTTCAGACACACAGCACTCCTTCCTACTGCTGTCTTCTGCAAAGTTTCCAGCAGAATCTTTCTACAGCAATCTTTAAATTTAGCTTCCTTCAGGTAAGCAACTCCCCTACTTACTGGAGGTCTTCCTACAAGTAATTTGAACTGAACAGCTATCCGTAGCACCAGTCACCCGAGATTCCGCAGCTGATGACTGTTCAGTTCAGTTCAGTTAACTCGAACAAACACACTAATTTCTGTTTTGTTTGTTGGTTGTTTTTTTACCCCCCCCCTAAATTAAGGTCAAGTACAAAGAGTTTCTTCCTTAATCCCTAGTAGAGAAGTCCAGCCACTCAGCACTCCTTCCTCCTATTGCCTTCTGCCGAGCTTCTAACACGATCTTTCTAAGGCAGTCTTTAAATTTACCTTCCTTCTATTTAAGCCACTCCCCCTACTTACTAGATCTTTCTACAAGTAATTTAAACTGCACTGCTATTAAGCCCTTTCAGTCACCTGAAAATTACATGTAGATAATTGTTCAGACAACCATTCAGTTCAGTTAACTCACACACAAAAAAAATTTTGTTTTGTTTGTTAATTTGTTTTTTTACCCTAAATTAAAGGTCCAAGTTCAAGAGTTCTTCTTCTTCTTCAGTACCAGTAGAGAAGTCCAGTCACACAGCACTCCTTCCTCCTGGTGTCTTTTGCCAAGCTTCTAGCAGAATGATTTGAAGGCAGTCTTTAAATTTAACTTCCTCCTAGTTAAGCAACTCCCCCTACTTACTAAATCTCTCTACAAGTAATTTAAACTACACAGCTATCGAACCCTTTCTCTCACCTTAGATTTACACAAAGATGCTTGTTCAGATAGCCATTCAGTTCAGTTAACTCAAACAAAGCCTCTAATTTATTTTGTTTTGCCTGTTGCTTTGTTTTTTTTTTACCATAAATTAAAGGTCCAACTACCAGAGATCATCTTCTTTAGTCCGAGTATAGAAGTCCAGTCACACAGCACTCCATCCTCCTGGTGTCTTCTGCCAAGCTTAAAGCAGAATCTTTCTATGGCATTCTTAATCTTAGCTTCCTTCAGCTAAGCCACTCCCAGTACTTACTAGATCGTTCTACTAGTAATTTAAAATGGACAGCAATCAAGCCCTTTCAGTCACCTGACATTTACGCATAGATAACTGTTCAGATGATCATTCAGTTAACTCAGACACACACTTATTTTTTGTTTGCTAGTTTAATTTTTACCCTAAAGGTCCATGTACAAGAGTTCTACTTCTTCAGTTCAAGTAAAGAAGTTGAGACACACAGAACTCCTTTCTCCTGGTGTCTTCTGTTGAGACTCTAGCAGATTGTTTTAAGGCAGTCTTCGAATTTAGCTTCCTTCTAGTTAAGCCACTCCTTCTACTTAGTATATCTTTCTACAAGTATTTTAAACTGCACAGCTATCAAGCCATTTCAGTCACCTGAGATTTAAACCTAGATAACTGTTCAGATAACCATTCAGTTCAGTTAACTCAGACAAACACACACATTTTTTTTCTTTTGTTTGTTAGTTTCTTTTTTTAACCTAAATTAAAGGTCCAACTGCAAGAGATCAACTTCTTTAGTCACAGTAGAGAAGTCCAGTCACACAGCACTCCATCCTCCAGGTGTCTTCTGCTAAGCTTAAAGCACAATCTTTCTAAGGTAGTCTTTAAATTTAGCTTCCTTCAGCTAAGCCACTCCCCCTACTTACTAGATCTTTCTATAAGTATTTTAAACTGCACAGCTATCAAGCCCTTTCAGTCACCTGAGATTTACACCTAGATAACTGTTCAGATAACCATTCAGTTCAGTTAACTCAGACAAACACATTATTTTTTTTATTTTGTTTGTCAGATTGTTATTTTACCCTAAATTAAAGGTCCAACTTCAAGAGATCAACTTCTTTATTCACACTAGAGAAGTTCAGTCACACAGCACTCCTTCCACCTGTTTTTTTCTGGCAAGCTTCCAGCAGAATCCTTCTAAGGCAGTCTTTAAAGTTAGCTTCCTTTAGCTAAGCCACTCCTCCTACTTACAAGATCTTTCTACAAGTAATTTAAACTGGACAGTTATCAAGCCCTTTCAGTCACCTGAGATTTATGCATAGATGACTGTTCGGATAACCATTCAGTTCAGTTAATTCAGACAAACTCACTAATTTTTTTGTGTTTTATTTGTTAGTTTGTTTTTTTTACCCTAAATTAAAGGTCCATGTGCAAGAGTTCTATTTCTTTAGTCCAAGTAGAGAAGATCAGTCGCACAGCTCTCCTTTCTCCCGGTGACTTCTGCCAAGCTTCTGGTAGAATGTTTTTAAGGCAGTCATTAAATTTACCCTCCTTCTAGTTAAGCCACTCCCCCTACTTATTAGATTTTTATACAAGTAATTTAAACTGCACAGCTATCAAGCCCTTTCAGTCACCTGAGATTTACGTCTAGATAACTGTTCAGACAACCATTCAGTTCAGTTAACTCACACAAACACACTCATTTTTTTTGTTTGTTATTTTTTTTTTACCCTCAATTAAAGGTCCAAGTACAAGAGTTCTAATTCTTTTGACCCAGTACTGAAATCCAGTCACACAGCACTCCTTCCACCTCGTGTCTTCTGCTGAGCTTCTAACAGAATCTTTCTAAGGAAGTCTTTAAATGTACCTTACTTCTAGTTAAGCCACTCCCCCTTCTTACTAGATCTTTCTACAAGTACTTTAAACCATACAGTTATCAAGGCCTTTCAGTCACCTTAGTTTTACACCAATATAACTGTTCAGATAACCATTCAGTTGAGTTAACTGAGACAAACACACTAAATGTTTTTTCTTTTGTTTGTTAGATTGTTTTTTTTACCCTAAATTAAAGGTCCAAGTACAAGACTTCTACTTCCTTGATCCTTGTAGAGAAGTCCAGTCACTCTGCACTCCTTTCTCCTGTTGTCTTCTGCCGAGCTTCTAACAGTATCTTTGTATGACAATCTTTAAATTTCCCTTCCTTCTAGTTAAGTCACTCCCCCTTCTTACTAGATCTTTCTACAAGTGTTTTAAACTGCACAGCTATCAAGCCCTATTAGTCACCTGAGATTTGCAGCTAGATAACTGTTCAGATATCCATTCAGTTCAGTTAACTCTGACAAACACACTAATTTTAGAAATATAGAAACATAGATTTTGATGGTAGATAAGGACCGCTTGGCCCATCTAGTCTGCCCATTTCCCTCACTCTACAGGATATGCTGCAGATCCTGCTTTTAACCAACAGCCCATTTCTTTCTACCCCCACAAGAATTGCTCATATGTCTGTCCCATGATTCCTTGAATTTTCCCACAGTTTTAGACCCACAACCTCAGGAAGGCTGTTCCATGCATGCACTACCCTCTCTGTGAAATAATGCTTCCTCACATTGCCCTAGACTGCCCTTCTTCTATCTTTAATTGTGTCCCACACTTGTTTGTACCGTCTCTTTTTTTTGAAAGATGCTACCCTCTTGGACTTTGTTTATTCCACTGAGGTACTTAAAAGTTTCTATCCCTTGTCCCCCTCTCCCCTTCTTCCATCAAGGTTATACATAGTAAGCTCCTTTAGTCTCTTCTCTTTGGCTTCTCTTGCAGACCCTGCACAATTTTAGTTGCCTCCCCTGGACTTCCTCTATCCTGTCTATGTCCTTATGAGGAGATGGGGTCTCCAGAACTGGACACAGTACTCCAGATGGGGTCTCACCAACTGTCTCTAAAGAGGGATAACAACTTCCTGTTTTCTGCTGAAGTGTCTCTCGCTATACATCCAAATTATACCCCCAGCCCTCCCTACTGCTCTTCTCACATTGCTTGCTATATACCAAAAGGTCATCCTGATACATGATTACCCCAGGTCCCTTTCCTTTTTGTTGTTATTACTACCTCCCACACCATTGTGTATTCTTCCCACAGGTTCTTGTTTTCAGGTGCATTATTTCACACTTCTTCATTGAATCCTAGTTGCCATACTTCCTGACCATTCCTCAACACTTGCCAAGTCCCTTTTCATCCTTTCCATGCCTCCTGTGTATCAACCCTGCTGCAGATCTTTGTGTCATCTGCAAAAAGACGCATCTTTTCCTTCCAGTCCCTGTCAGCCACTATGAAGACATTAAAAGGACTGGACCCAATACTGAACCCTGTGGTATCCCACTAGTAACCTCTTTCTTCAAGTGGACTCCATTTACAATTACCTTCCTGTGTCCTGTTGCGCAGCCAATGTTTTACCCAGGCTACCATCCTGGGACCTCCCAGGCTGGTTAATTTGACTATTTTTGTGGGACTCTATCAAATGCCTTGCTAAAGTCTAGGTAGGCCATGTCCACAGCCCCTCCCTGGTCTATTACTTTGGTCACCCCATCAAAAATCTATTCAGATTCATCTGACATGACCTCTTCATACTGTGGAACCCATGCTGCCTTGGGTCACCAATGCTCACATTGGCCTCTAGGTAATTCAACTATTCTTTCCTTCAGAAGTGACTCCATTACTTTCCCTACCACCAGAGGTCAGACTGACAGGTCTGTAGTTTCCTGCTCTGTCTTGGTCCCACTTTTGTGAAGGGAATCCATCCATATCCTGCAGTCCTTGGGTACCACCACCATCCTCCTATGGCCCATTAAAAGACTAACCAGTGGTTTCATTAGTTTCCTCCTTAATTCTTTTAAATTCTGGGTGAATTCACATCAGGACCCATTGCTTTTGTCACCTTCAGTTTAGGGTTCTTGCAGGGACCCTTTCTTCTCAATGAGGACTGGGATCGACCCCCCCCCTATCAGAATGTTTCTGTTAATTGGATTAAGGCACTTCCCCTCCTCTTTTGTAATTACTGAGCAGAAATATTCATTCAGTATCCCTGCTTTTCACTGCTCCCCTCTGCCCCACCACTGTTCCTTCCTATTCAGCCTCACTATCCACTCCCTTTGTCTTTCTAAACAAGCTGATGTACCTATAAAGGTTTTATCCCCTTCTTATCTGAGTTGGCTATCTTTTCGCCAGTTTGGGCCTTTGCTATTCTGACTACCCTCCCTGCTTCCTTCTGCCTTAACTGGTACAGCTCCCTGTCCTGCTCTTTCTGTATTTCCTTATACTTCTGGAATGCTATCTTTTTTCTTCCTGACTTTCAATACCACCTCTTTTGAGAACCATAGTGGCTTTTTCTTTCATTTTGATTTGTTTATTAGCATCACACAAAGGCTTCTTGCCTCTGTTGATAGCAGTTTAATGATTCCCAAATTGTTGCTCCACACCTCCTTCTAACCCTGTTTACTAGTGCTTTACTGAGGCTTTTCTCCCATCTTGCCAAAAGTCAGCCCTCCTAAAGTCCAGTACCCTCACTTTTTGTATGAGCTTGACTCTGTAGCTGGGTGACTAAAGAGCTTGATAGCGGTGCAGTTTAAATTATGAAGAAAGATCTAGTAAGTCAGGGGGTTCTTAACTAGATGACTTAATTTAAAGACTGCCTTTGAAGATTCTGACAGAAGCTCGGCAGAGACACCAGGAGGAGTGCAGTGACTGGACTCCACTAGGACTAAGAAGTAGAACTGTTGTGGACCTTTAATTTAGGATAAAAAAAAAACAAACAAAAACAAAAAAAATTACTGCATTTGTCAGGTTAACTGAACTGAATACTTATCAGAACAGTTATCTTCCATAAATCTCAGGTAAGTGAAAAAGCCAAGCTCAGTTTAAATTACTTGTGAATGATCTAATAAGTAGGGAAGTAAGCAGCTGAAGAGCTAAATTTAAGATTGTAGAAGATTCTGCTTTAAGCAGCAGAAGACACAGGAGGATGGTGCAATTTGACTGGACTTCATTACTGGAACTAAAGTCGATATCTTGGTTGGACCTTTCATTTGGGTAAAAACAAATAAAACAAAACAAAAATATAGTATGTTTGTCAGGTTAACTGAACTGAATTAATATCTGAACAGTTAACAAGCTATAAATCCAGGTGACTGAAGGAGCGATAGATGAGCAATTTAAATTACTTCTATAAAATCCAGCAAATAGGGGCGTAGCAACTAGAGGAAGCTAATTTAAAGACTGGTTTAAAACCATTCTGCTAAAAGCAGCAGAAGACACCAGGGAAAAGGTGCTCAGTGATGGACTTCTCACTGGTACTAAAGTAGATCTCTTGAGTTGGATCTTTAATTTGAGTAAAACAAACTAACAAAACAAAAAAAGTACTATGTTTGTCTGAGTTACTACACACGATGGATATCTGAACAGTTATCTAGCTGCAAATCTCAGGTGACCGAAAGGGCTGATAGCTGCACATTTGACCTATAAAGATCTAGTAAGAAGGGGGGAAGCAACAGAAAAAATTTAAAGACTGCTAAAATCATTCTGCTAGATGCTCAGCAGAAAATACCAGGAGAAGGTGTGTGGCTGGGTTCTGCTGTATTTATAAGTAGAACTCTTGTATGGACACAATTGAGGTAAAAAACTAACAAACAAAACAAAAATAGTGGGTGTGTGCAAGAAGTTAACTGAATGAATGGTTGTCTGAACAATTCACACACAACTCTCAGTTGACTGAAAGACTTAGTAGCTGTGCAGTTTAAAATACTTGTAGAAATATCTAGTAAGTAGGGGGTAAAGCAACTAGAAGGTAGCTAATTTAAAGACACCTTAAAAAATTCTGCGAAACTTGGCAGAAGACACCAGGAGGAAGGGTATGTCACTGGACTTCTCACTGGGACTAAAAGTGATCTTGAAGTTGGACCTTTAATTTAGGGTAAAAACAAACTAACAATCAAAATCAATAAAAAAATCTGTGTTTGTCTGACTTCTGAACTGATAATATCTGAACAGTTATCTAGGTGTAAATCTCAGGTGACTGAAAGTCTTGATAGCTATAAAGTTTAAATGACTTATAAAAAGATCTAGTAAGTAGGAGAGGCTAAACTGGAAGAAATAAATTTATAGACTGTAGAAGATTCTATTAGGAGCTGGCGAAGACACAGGAGGAAGGAGAGTCATGTGACTGGACTCTGGGATTAAAAAGAGAACTCTTGTGCTTGCATCTTAAATTGAGGTAAAACTAACAAACAAGAAAAAATATTAGTAGGTTTTATGCATAACAGAACGATAAGTTGTCTGAACAGATAACTACACATAAAAATTGGACTGAAATGGCGTTGCCATGCAGTTTAAAAGTACTTGAAAAATCTAATACGTAGGAAGTGACAACTAGGTAAGCTAAGTTAATAACTGCCTTGAAACATTCTGCTAGGGCAGCAGAAAACACCAAGGAAGAAGTGCTGTGTGAACTTCTCTACTGGGACTAAAACAGAACTCTCTATTAGGACTTTAATTTAGGGTAAGAAAATGAAACAACAAACAAAACAAAATAAAAATTAGTGTGTTCTCTGAGTTAACTGAACTGAATGGTTATCTGAACAGTTATCTAGTGTAAATTTCTGGTGACATAAGATCTTGATAAGCGGTGCAGTTAAAGCACAGAAGAAAAGATCTAGTAAATGGGGAGTTTCTTAACTAGAATGAACTTAAATTTAAAGACTGCCTTTGAAGATTCTGTTAGGCTCGGCAGGAGACACCAGGAGGAAGGAATGCAGGTGACTGGACTTCTCCTGGGATAAAGTAGAACTGTTGTACCTGGACCTTTATTTAGGATAAAAAAAAAAAAAAAACCAAAAATTTGTGCATTTGTCTGAGTTAACTGAACTGAATGTTATCAGAACAGTTATCTTCACATAAATCTCAGGTAGTGGCAATAGCTGTCCAGTTTAAATTACTTGTAGAATGATCTAATAATAGGGAAGTGAACAGCTGAAGGAAGCTAAATTTACAGATTGCCTTAGAAGATTCTGCTTAAAGCAGCCCAGGGGATAGAGTGCTGTGTGACTGGACTTCATTACTGGGGCTAAAGTCGATCTCTGTAGTTGGACCTTTCATTTGGGTAAAAAACAAACTAACAACAAAACAAAAAATATAGTATGTTTGTCTGAGTTAACTGAACTGAATAATATCTGAACAGTTATGTGGCACATAATATCAGGTGACTGAAAGGCTTGATACTGAACAGTTTAAATTACGTATAAAAATCTAGTAAGTAGGGCGTGAAACTAGAAGGAACTAAATTTAAAGACTGGTTTAAAACCATTCTGCAAAACCTTGAAGACACCAGGAGAAAAAGTGCTCAGTGACTGGACCTCTACTGGTACTAAAATCGATCTCTTAGAGTTAGATCTTTAATTTAGGGTAAAAAACAAACTAACAAAACAAAAAGTACTGTGTTTGTCTGAGTTAACTGACAGATGGATATCTGAACAGTTATCTGCAATCAAGGTGACTAAAGGAGCAGTAGCTGTGCAGTTTAAAATACTTATAAAGATCTAGTAAGAGGGGTGGGGGCCCAACAGAAAAGCCAAATTTAAAGACTGCTAAAATCATTCTGCTAGATACTCAACAGAAGATACCAGGAGGAAAGAGTGTGGAGCTGGAGTTCTCTACTATGAAATTAAAAGTAGAACTCTTGTACTTGGACCTTTAATTGAGGTAAAAAACTAACAAACAAAACAAAATATTAGTGTGTTTGCTGTAGTTAACTGAATGAATAGTTGTCAGACAATTATCACATAACTCTCAGTAGACTGAAAGAACTTATTAGCTGTGCAGTTTAAAATACTTGTAGAAATATCTAGTAAGTAGGGGTGGCTTAACTAGAGGTAGCTAAATTCAAGACTACAAAAAAATTCTACTAAGCTTGGAGAAGACACAGGAGGAAAGGTGCTGTGTCACTGGACTCCACTGGGACTAAAATCGATCTCTTAAGTGGACCTTTAATTTAGGGTAAAAACAAACTACAATCAATCAATAAAAAAAAATCTGTGTGTTTGAATAACAACTGAACTGAATGGCTATCTGAACAGTTATCTAAATGTAAATCTCAGGTGACTGAAAAGTCTTGATAGCTATACAGTTTAAATGACATGAAAGATCTAGTAAGTAGGGGAGAAAAAACTGGAAGGAAGAGATAGATTATAGCTGCCTTAGAAAGATTCTGTTAGGAGCAGCGAAGACACCAGGAGGAAGGAGAGTCATGTGACAGACTTCCTCAGGATTAAAGTAGAACTCTTGTGCTTGCATCTTAAATTGAGGTAAAAAACTAACAAACAAAGAGAAAATATTGGTGGGCTTGTGTGCCTTAACAGAACTGATAGTTGTCTGAACAGATAACTACATAAATCTTAGGTGACTGAAATGGCTTGATTGCTAATTTAAAATTACTTGAAGAAAGATCTAGTAAGTAGGAAAGTGGCTTGCTTTGGTAGCTAAATTATAACTGCCAGAAACATTCTGCTGGGGCAGCAGAAAACACCAAGAGGAAAGGAACATGTGACTGAACTTCTACTGGGACTAAAGCAGAACTCTTGTACTAGGACTTTTAATTTAGAGTAAGAAAATGAACGAAACAAACAAAATAAAAATTAGTGTGTTTCACAAATTAACTGAACTGAATGGTTATCTGAACAGTTATCTAGGTGTAAATTTCTGGTGACATAAAGATCTTGACAGGTACGTTTAAATTACTTGTAGAAGATCTAGTAAGTGGAGATTCTTATGGAATGAAGCAAATTTAAGACTCCTTTGAAAGATTCTAATAGAAGCTCGCAGGAGACACCAGGAGGAAGGTGCAGTGTGACTGGACTTCTCCACTGGGACTAAAATAGAACTATTGTACCTGGACCTTTAATTTAGGGTAAAAAAACAAATTAACAAACAAAACCAAAAAATTTGTGCATTTGTCTGGTTAACTAACTGAATGGTTATCAGAACAGTTATCTTCCATAAATCTCAGGTGATGAAAGGCAATAGCTGTCCAGTTTAAATTACTTGTAGAATGATCTAAAATAGGGAAGAAACTTGTGAAGGAAGCTAAATTTACAGATTATGAAAGATTCTGCTTTGAAACAGCAGAAGACACCAGGAGGATAGAGTGCTGTGAAACAGGACTTCATTACAGGGCTAAAAGTCAATCTTGTAGTTGGACCTTTCATTTAGAATAAAAAACAAACTAACAACAAAACAAAAAATATAGTATGTTTGTCTGGAGTAACAGACTGAATTAATATCTGAACAGTTATAGCTGTAAATGTCAGGTGACTGAAGACTTGATAGCTGAGCAATTTAAATTACTTACATAAAATCTAGTAAGTAGGGGTAAAAACAACTAGAAGAGCTAAATTTAAGACTGGTTTAAAACCGTCTACTAAAAGCTTGGCGAAGACACAGGAGAAAGTACTCAGTGACTGGACTTCTCTACTGGTACTAAAAAGTAATCTCTTGAGTGGATCTTAATTTAGACTAAACAAACTAACAAAAAAAAAAAGTACTGTGTTTGTCTGAGTTAACTGAACTGAATGGATATGGAACATCATACAAATCTCAGGTGACTAAAAGGGCTTGATAGCTGCAGTTAAATAACGTAAAAGATCTAGTAAGAAGGGTGAGGCTTAACTAGAAGGAAGCCAAATTTAAAGACTGCCCTAAATCATTCTGCTAGATGCTCAACAGAAGATACCAGGAGGAAAGAGTGCTGTGTGACTGGAGTTCTACTGTGATTTATGAAAAGAACTCTTGAACTTGGACAGCTAATTGAGGGTAAAAACTAACAAACAAAACAAAAAGTAGTGTGTTTTATGCAAGTTAACTGAAACGAATAGTTGTCTGAACAATTATCTACACCAACTCTCAGTTGACTGAAAGGAAGCATTAGCTGTGCAGTTTAAAATACTTGTAGAAATATCTATAATAGGGGAGTGGCAACTAGAAGGTAGCTAAATTTAAAACTACCTTAAAAATTCTGCTAAGCTTGGCAGAAGACACCAGGAGGAAGAGTGCTGTCACTGGACTTCTCCTGGGACTAAGAGTCGATCTCTTGAAGTTGGACCTTTAATTTAGGGTAAAACAAACTAACAATCAAAATCAATAAAAAAAATCTGTGTGTTTGTCTGACTTAACTTAGACTGAATGGCTATCTGAACAGTTATCTAAAGTGTAAATCTCAGGTGACTGAAAGTCTTGATAATATACAGTTTAAATGACATGAAAGATCTAGTAAGTGGAGGCTAAACTGGAAGGAGTAAATTTAGACTGCCTTGAAAGATTCTGTTAGGAGCTAGGCGAAGACACAGGAGGAAGGAGAGTGTGACTGGACCTCTACAGGATTAAAGTAGAACTCTTGTGCTTGCATCTTAAATTGAGGTAAAAAACTAACAAACAAAAGAAAAATATTAGTGGGTTTGTATGCCTTAACAGAACTGATTGTCTGAACAGACAACTACACATAATCTTAGATGACTAGTAAAGCGATTGCTGGCAGTTTAAAGTACTTGAAAAGATCTAAATGCGTAAGGAAAGTGAAAACTAGAAGTAGCTAAATTTAATAACTGCCTTAGAAACATTCTACTGGGGCAACAGAAAACACCAAAAGGAAGGAGTGCTGTGGCTGAACTTCTCTACTGGGACTAAAGCAGAACTCTTGTAGGACTTTAATTTAATAGAAAAAATGAAACTGACAAACAAACAAAATAAAAAATTAGTGTGTTTCTCTGAGTTAACTGAACTGAATGGTTATCTGAACAGTTATCAGGTGTAAATTTCTGGTGACACTAAAAGATCTTGATAGCGGTGGCAGTTTAAATTACTTGAAGAAAGATCTAGTAAGTCAGGGGAGTTTCTTAACTAAATGAACACAAATTTAAAGACTGCCTTTGAAAGATTCTAATGAGAAGCATCGGACAGGAGACACCAGGAGGAAGAGATGCAGTGTGACTGGACTTCCTCCTGGGACTAAAGAGTAGAACTGTTGTACCTGGACCTTTAATTTAGGATAAAAAAAATTAACAAACAAAACCAAAAAATTTGTGCATTTATCTGAGTTAACTGAACTGAATGGTTATCAGAACAGTTATCTTCATACAACTCAGGTAGAGAAAAACATAATAGCTGTCCAGTTTAAAATTACTTGTAGAATGATCTAATAAGTAGAAGAAGATTAGCTGAAGGAAGCTAAATTACAGATTGCCTTAGAAAGATTCTGCTTTAGAAGCTTGGCAGAAGACACCAGGAGGATGAGAGTGCTTGTGTGACTGGACTTCATTACTGGAGCTAAAGAAGTCGATATCTTATGGTTGGACCTTTCATTTAGGGTAAAAAACAAACTAACAACAAAACAAAAAATATAGTATGTTTGTCTGAGTTAACTGGACTGAATTAATATCTAGCAGAACAGTTATGTAGCTGTAAATGTCAAGGTGACTGAAAGGGCTTGATAGTGAGCAATTCTAATTACTTGTATAAAAATCAAATGAAAGTAAGGCGGTAAGCTTACAACTAGAAGGAAGCTAAATTTAAAGACTGGTTTAAAACCATTCTGCTAAAAAGCTTGGCAGAAGACACCAGGAAAGAGTGCTCAAATGACTGGACTTCTACTAGTACTAAAAAGTCGATCTCTTGGAGTTGGATCTTTAATTTAGGGTAAAAAACAAACTAACAAAACAAAAAAGTACTGTGTTTGTCTGAGGTTAGCTGAACTGAGATGGATATCTGAACAGTTATCATGCGCTAAATCTCAAATTGGTGACTAAAAGGGCTTGATAGCTGTGCAGTTTAAAATACTTGTAAAAAGATCTAGTAAGAAGGGGTGGGGCTTAACTAGAAGGAAGCCAAATTTAAAGACTGCCCTAAAATCATTCTGCTAGATGCTCAGCAGAAAATACCAGGAGGAAAGAGTGCTGTGTGACTGGAGTTCTCTACTGTGATTTATGAAGTAGAACTCTTGTACTTGGACCTTTAATTGAGGGTAAAAAAACTAACAAACAAAACAAAAAATATTAGTGTGTTTGTGTAAGTTAACTGAATGGAATGGTTGTCTGAACAGTTATCTACACATAACTCTCAGTTGACTGAAAGGGCTTGTTAGCTGTGCAGTTTAAAATACTTGTAGAAATATCTAGTAAGTAGGGGGAGTGGCTTAACTAGAAGGTAGCTAAATTTAAAGACTACCTTAAAAAAATTCTGCTAGAAGCTTGGCAGAAGACACCAGGAGGAAGGAGTGCTGTGTCACTGGACTTCTCCACTGGGACTAAAGAAGTCGATCTCTTGAAGTTGGACCTTTAATTTAGGGTAAAAAAACAAACTAACAATCAAAATCAATAAAAAAAAATCTGTGTGTTTGTCTGACAACTTGAACTGAATGGCTATCTGAACAGTTATCTAGGTGTAAATCTCAGGTGACTGAAAAGTCTTGATAGCTGTACAGTTTAAATGACTTTTAGAAAGATCTAGTAAGTAGGGGGAGAGGCTAAACTGGAAGGAAGGTAAATTTATAGACTGCCTTAGAAAGATTCTGTTAGGAGCTTGGCCGAAGACACCAGGAGGAAGGAGAGTCATGTGACTGGACTTCTCTACTGGGATTAAAGAAGTAGAACTCTTGTGCTTGCATCTTAAATTGAGAGTAAAAAAACTAACAAACAAAAGAGAAAAATATTAGTGGGCTTGTGTGCCTTGACAGAACTGATAAGTTGTCTGAACAGATAACTACACATAAATCTTAGGTGACTGAAATGGCTTGATTGCTGTGCAGTTTAAAGTACTTGAAGAAAGATCTAGTAAGTAGGGAAAGTGGCTTAACTAGAAGTAAGCTAAATTTAATAACTGCCTTAGAAACATTCTGCTGGGGGCAGCAGAAAACACCAAGAGGAAGGAGTGCAGTGTGACTGAACTTCTCTACTGGGACTAAAGAAGCAGAACTCTTGTACTCGGACTTTTAATTTAGGGTAAGAAAAATGAAACTGACAAACAAAACAAAATAAAAATTAGTGTGTTTCTCTGAGTTAACTGAACTGAATGGTTATCTGAACAGTTATCTAGGTGTAAATTTCTGGTGACATAAAGATCTTGATAGTGGTGCAGTTTAAATTACTTGTAGAAAGATCTAGTAAGTCGGGGGAGTTTCTTAACTGGAATGAACTTAAATTTAAAGACTGCCTTTGAAAGATTCTGTTAGAAGCTCGGCAGGAGACACCAGGAGGAAGGAGTGCAGTGTGACTGGACTTCTCCACTGGGACTAAAGAAGTAGAACTGTTGTACCTGGACCTTTAATTTAGGGTAAAAAAAAAACAAATTAACAAACAAAACCAAAAAAATTTGTGCATTTGTCTGAGTTAACTGAACTGAATGGTTATCAGAACAGTTATCTTCACATAAATCTCAGGTGAGTGAAAAGGCTTAATAGCTGTCCAGTTTAAATTACTTGTAGAATGATCTAATAAGTAGGGGAAGTGGCTTAGCTGAAGGAAGCTAAATTTACAGATTGCCTTAGAAAGATTCTGCTTTAGGCTTGGCAGAAGACACCAGGAGGATAGAGTGTTGTGTGACTAGACTTCATTACTGGGGCTAAAGAAGTCAATATCTTGTAGTTGGACCTTTCATTTAGGGTAAAAAAAACAAACTAACAACAAAACAAAAAAATATAGTATGTTTGTCTGAGTTAACTGGACTGAATTAATATCTGAACAGTTATGTAGCTGTAAATGTCAGGTGACTGAAAGGGCTTGATAGCTGAGCAATTTAAATTACTTGCATAAAAATCTAGTAAGTAGGGGCGTGGTTTAACTAGAAGGAAGCTAAATTTAAAGACTGGTTTAAAACCATTCTGCTAAAAGCTTGGCAGAAGACACCAGGAGAAAGGAGTGCTCAGTGACTGGACTTCTCTACTGGTACTAAAGAAGTCGATCTCTTGGAGTTGGATCTTTAATTTAGACTAGAAAACAAGCTAACAAAACAAAAAAAGTAGTGTGTTTGTCTGAGTTAACTGAACTGAATGGATATCTGAACAGTTATCTAGCCACAAATCTCAGGTGACTAAAAAGGGCTTGATAGCTGTGCAGTTTAAAATACTTGTAGAAAGATCTAGTAAGAAGGGGTGGGGCTTAACTAGAAGGAAGCCAAATTTAAAGACTGCCCTAAAATCATTCTGCTAGATGCTCAGCAGAAGATACCAGGAGGAAAGAGTGTTGTGTGACTGGAGTTCTCTACTGTGATTTATGAAGTAGAACTCTTGAACTTGGACCTTTAATTGAGGTTAAAAAAACTAACAAACAAAACAAAAAGTATTAGTGTGTTTGTGTAAGTTAACTGAACTGAATGGTTGTCTGAACAGTTATCTACACATAACTCTCAGTTGACTGAAAGGGCTTGTTAGCTGTGCAGTTTAAAATACTTGTAGAAATATCTAGTAAGTAGGGGGAGTGGCTTAACTAGAAGGTAGCTAAATTTAAAGACTACCTTAAAAAAATTCTGCTAGAAGCTTGGCAGAAGACACCAGGAGGAAGGAGTGCTGTGTCACTGGACTTCTCCACTGGGACTAAAGAAGTCGATCTCTTGAAGTTGGACCTTTAATTTAGGGTAAAAAAACAAACTAACAATCAAAATCATTAAAAAAAATCTGTGTGTTTGTCTGACTTAACTGAACTGAATGGCTATCTGAACAGTTATCTAGGTGTAAATCTCAGGTGACTGAAAAGTCTTGATAGCTGTACAGTTTAAATGACTTGTAGAAAGATCTAGTAAGTAGGGGGAGAGGCTAAACTGGAAGGAAGGTAAATTTATAGACTGCCTTAGAAAGATTCTGTTAGGAGCTTGGCCGAAGACACCAGGAGGAAGGAGAGTCATGTGACTGGACTTCTCTACTGGGATTAAAGAAGTAGAACTCTTGTGCTTGCATCTTAAATTGAGAGTAAAAAAACTAACAAACAAAAGAGAAAAATATTAGTGGGCTTGTGTGCCTTAACAGAACTGATTAGTTGTCTGAACAGATAACTACACATAAATCTTAGCAGACTGAAATGGCTTGATTGCTGTGCAGTTTAAAGTACTTGAAGAAAGATCTAGTAAGTAGGGAAAGTGGCTTAACTAGAAGTAAGCTAAATTTAATAACTGCCTTAGAAACATTCTGCTGGGGGCAGCAGAAAACACCAAGAGGAAGGAGTGCTGTGTGACTGAACTTCTCTACTGGGACTAAAGCAGAACTCTTGTACTTGGACTTTTAATTTAGGGTAAGAAAAACGAAACTGACAAACAAAACGAAATAAAAATTAGTGTGTTTCTCTGAGTTAACTGAACGGAACGGTTATCTGAACAGTTATCTAGGTGTAAATTTCTGGTGACATAAAGATCTTGATAGCGGTGCAGTTTAAATTAGTTGTAGAAAGATCTTTGTAAGTAGGTGGAGTGGCTTAACTAGAAGAAAGGTAAATTTAAAGACCGCCTTAGAACAATTCTGCTAGTAGATCAGCAGAAGACACCATGAGGAAGGAGTGCTGCTTGACTGGACTTCTCTACTAGGATTTAAGAAGTAGAACTCTTGTACTTGGACCTTTAATTGACAGTAAAAGGAAATAAATAAAACAAAAAAAAATAGTCTGTTTGTGTGAGTTAACCGAACTGATTGCTTGTCTGAACAGTTATCTACACATACATCTCAGGTGACTGAAAGTGCTTGATAGCTGTGCAGTTTAAAGAACTGGTTTAAATATCTAGTAAGTGGGAGAGTGGCTTAGCAGAAGGAAGCTAAATTTAAAGGCTGCCTTTGAAAGATTCTGCTGAAGCTTGGCAGAAGACACCATGAAGTAGAAGTGCTGTGTGACAGGACTTCTGTACTGGGACTAAAGAAGTCAATCTCTTGAAGTTGGACCTTTAATTTTGGTTAAAATGACAAACTGACAAACAAAATAAAAAGAACTTCGTGTGTTTGACTGAGTTAACTCAACTGAATGGTTATCTGAACAGTTAACTAGGTGTAAATCTCAGGTGATTAAATGCCTTGATAGTTGTGCAGTTTAAAATACTTGTAGAAATATCTAGTAAGTAGGGTGAGTGGCTTCACTAAATGGAAGCTAAATTTAAAGACTGCCTTAAAAACATCCTGCTAGATGCTCGGCAGAAGACACCAGGAGGAAGGAGTGCTGTGTGATTGTACTTGTCAACTGGGATTGAAGAAGTAGAACTCTTGTACTTGGACCTTTAATTTAGGGAAAAAAACAACTAACAAGCAAAACAAAAAAAATTGTGTGTTTCTCTGAGTTAACTGAACTTAATTGTTATCTGAACAGTTATCTAGGTGTAAATATCAGGTGACTAAAAGTGCTTGATAGCTGTGCAGTTTAAATTACCTGTAGAAAGAACTAGTAAGAGGGATAGTGGCTTATCTGAAGGAAGCTAAATTTAAGAGTGCCTTAGAAGGTTCCACTGGAAGCTTGGCAGATGACACCAGGAGGAAGGATTGCTGAGTGACTGGACTTTTCCACTGTGGCCAAAGTAGATCTCTTGTACTTTGAGCTTTAATTTAAAGTAAAACACAAACTAACAAACAAACAAAAACATTTAGAGTGTTTGTCGGATTTAACTCAACTGAATGGTTATCTGAACTGTTATCATGGTGTAAATCTCAGGTGACTGGAAGTGCTGAAAACTGTGCAGTTTAAAGATCTAGTAAGTAGGGAAGTGGCTTAACTGGAAGGAAGGTAAATTTAAAGACTTCCTTAGAAAGATTCTATTAGAAGCTCCATGAAGGCTGGAGGAAGGTGCTATGTGATGGACTTCTCTCCTGTAGTGACTAAAGAGAATAAGAACTCATGTTCCTGGACCTTTAATTTAGGGTAAAAAAAAACAAATTAAGAAACAAAACAAAACATTAGTTTGTTTGTCTGAGTTAACTTAACTGAATGGTTATCTGAACAGCTATCTACGCATAAATCTCAGGTGACTGAAAGGGCTTGATAGCTGTCCAGTTTAAATGATTTGTTGAAAGATCTAGTAAGTAGGGGGAGTGGCTTAGTGGAAGGAGGTTAAATTTAAAGACTGCCTTACAAATATTCTGCTGGGAGCTCAGCAGGGAACAGCAGCAGGAAGAAGTGTTGTATGACTGGACTTCTCTACTGGGACTATTGAAGTGGAACTCTTGTACGTGGACCTTTAACTTAGGGTAAAAAAAAAAAACTAATAAACAAAAAAAAAAAATTAGTGTGTTTGTCTGAGTTAACTTAATTGAATGGTTATCTGAACCGTTATCTAGGTGTAAATTTTGGGTGAGTGAAAGGGCTTGAAAGCGGTGCAGTTCAAATTACTTGTAGAACGATCTAGTAAAGTGTAAGGTGAAGCAACTTAGAAGAAAGGTAAATTTAAAGACTGCCTTAGAAAGATTCTGTTAGAAGATAGGCAGAAGACACCAGGAGGAAGGAGTGCTGTGTGATTGGACTTCTCTACTGGGATTAAAGAAGTAGAACTCTTGTACTTGGACCTTTAATTGAGGTTAAAAAAATAACAAAACAAAAAACAGTTAGTGTATTGTGTGAGTTAACTGAACTGAATGTTTGTCTGAACAGTTATCTACATGTAAGTCTCGTTTGACTGAAAGGGCTTGATAGCTGTGCAGTTAATATTACTTGTATAAAAATCTAGTAAGTAGGAGGAGTGGCTTAACTAGAAGGAAGCTAAATTTAAAGACTGCCATAAAAACATTCTGCTAGTAGCTCAGCAGAAGACACCAGGAGGAAGGAGTGCAGTGAGAGTGGTCTTCTCCTTGGACGAAAAAAGTAGAATTCTTGTACTTGGACCTTTAATTTAGGGCAAAAACTAACACAACAAATACAAAAGCATTTAGTGTGTTTGTCTGAGTTAACTGAACTGAATGGTTATATGAACAGTCATTTACACATAAATCCCAGGTCACAGAGGGCTTGATAGCTGTCCAGTTTAAATTTCTTGTAGAAAGATCTAGTAAGTAGGGGGCTTAACTTTGAGACCTAAATTTAAATACTGTCTTAGAAAGTTTCTGCTGGAAACTTGGCAGAAGACACCAGGAGGAAGGAGTTCTGTGAGACTGGACTCTCTACTGGGACTAAGAAATGATCTCTTCAGTTGGACCTTTAATTTAGGTGAAAATGAAAAATGACAAACAAATTAAAAAAATGAGTGTTTTTTGTCTGAGTTAGCAGACACTGAATCTTATCTGAACAGTTATCTGAGTGTAAATCTCAGGTGATTGAAGGGCTTGATAGCTGTGCTGTTTAAATTAATTGTATAATAATCTAGCAAGTGGGGGGGCGACTTAGCAGAAGGAAGCTAAATTTAAAGACTGCCATATGAAGATTCTGCTGGAAGCTTGGCAGAAGACACCAGGAGGAGGGAGTGCTGGGTAACTGGACTTCTCTACTGGGACTAAAGAAGGAGAACTCTTGTACTTGGACCTTTAATTTTGGGTAAAAAAAAACAAATTAACAAACAACACAAAAGAATGAGCGTGTTTGTCTGACTTAACTGAACTGAATGGTTATCTGAACAGTTATCTATGCGTAAATCTCAGGTGACTGAAAGGGCTTGATAGCTCTCCAGTTTAAATTACTTGTAGAAAGATCTAGTAAGTAGGGGGAGTGGCTTAGCGGAAGGAGGCTAAATTTAAAGACTGCCTTACAAACATTCTGCTGGGAGCTCAGCAGAGAACAGCAGCAGGAAGAAGTGTTGCATGACTGGACTTCTCTACTGAGACTAATGAAGTGGAACTCTTGTACGTGGACCTCTAACATAGGGTAAAAAAAACAAAACTAACAAACAAAACAAAAACAAATTAGTGTATTTGTCTGAGTTAACCTAACTGAATGGTTATCTGAACCGTTATCTAGGTGTAAGTTTTGGGTGAGTGAAAGGGCTTGAAAGCGGTGCAGTTCAAATTACTTGTAGAAAGATATAGTATGTATAAGGAGTGGCTTAACTAGAAGAAAGGTAAATTTAAAGACTGACTTAGAAAGATTCTGATAGAAGATCAGCAGAAGACAATAGGAGGAAGGAGTACTGTGTGATTGGACTTCTCTACTGGGATTGAAGAAGTAGAACTCTTGTACTTGGACCTTTAATTGAGGGTAAAAAAATAACAAACAAAATAAAAACAGTTAGTGTATTGTGTGAGTTAACTGAACTGAATGGTTGTCTGAACAGTTATCTACAGGTAAATCTCGCGTGACTAAAATGGCTTGATAGCTGTGCAGTTAATATTACTTGTATAAAAATCTAGTAAGTAGGAGGAGTGGCATAACTAGAAGGAAGCTAAATTTAAAGACTGCCATAAAAACATTCTGCTAGTAGCTCGGCAGAAGACACCAGGAGGAAGGAGTGCTGTGAGACTGGTCTTCTCTACTTGGACGAAAGAAGTAGAACTCTTGTACTTGGACCTTTAATTTAGGGCAAAAAAACTAACAAACAAAACAAACAACATTTAGTGTGTTTGTCTGAGTTAACTGAACTGAATGGTTATATGAACAGTCATTTACACGTAAATCCCAGGTGACAGAGGGCTTGATAGCTGTCCAGTTTAAATTTCTTGTAGAAAGATCTAGTCAGTAGGGAGAGTGGCTTACCTGTAGGAACCTAAATTTAAATACTGTCTTAGAAAGATTCTGCTGGAAGCTTGGCAGAAGACACCAGGGGGAAGTATTGCTGTGTGACTCGACTTCTCTACTGCGGCTAAAGAATTTATCTCTTCTACTTGTACCTTTAATTTAGGGTAAAATGAAAACTGACAAACAAATTAAAAAAAATGAGTGTGTTTGTCTGAGTTAACTGAACTGAATTCTTATCTGAACAGTTATCTAGGTGTAAATCTCAGGTGACTGAAAGGGCTTTATAGCTGTGCTGTTTAAAATACTTGTAGAAAGTTCTAGTAAGTAGGGGGAGTGGCTTAACTAGAAGGAAGCTAAATTTAAAGACTGCCTTAAAAACATTCTGCTAGAAGCTCGGCAGAAGACACCAGAAGAAAGGAGTGCTGTGTGACTGCATTTCTCTACTTGGACTTAAGAAGTAGAACTCTTGTACTTGGAGCTTTAATTTAGGGAAAAAAACAACTAACAAGCAAAACAAAAAAAATTGTGTGTTTCTCTGAGTTAACTGAACTTAATTGTTATCTGAACAGTTATCTAGGTGTAAATATCAGGTGACTAAAAGTGCTTGATAGCTGTGCAGTTTAAATTACCTGTAGAAAGAACTAGTAAGTAGGGATAGTGGCTTATCTGAAGGAAGCTAAATTTAAAGAGTGCCTTAGAAAGGTTCTGCTGGAAGCATGGCAGATGACACCAGGAGGAAGGATTGCTGAGTGACTGGACTTTTCCACTGTGGCCAAAGAAGTAGATCTCTTGTACTTGGAGCTTTAATTTAAAGTAAAAACACAAACTAACAAACAAACAAAAAACATTTAGAGTGTTTGTCTGATTTAACTCAACTGAATGGTTATCTGAACTGTTATCATGGTGTAAATCTCAGGTGACTGGAAGTGCTTGATAACTGTGCAGTTTAAAGATCTAGTAAGTAGGGGAAGTGGCTTAACTGGAAGGAAGGTAAATTTAAAGACTTCCTTAGAAAGATTCTGTTAGAAGCTCCGTAGAAGGCACCAGGAGGAAGGAGTGCTATGTGACTGGACTTCTCTCCTGTGACTAAAGAAGTAGAACTCGTGTTCCTGGACCTTTAATTTAGGGTAAAAAAAACCAAATTAAGAAACAAAACAAAACATTAGTTTGTTTGTCTGAGTTAACTTAACTGAATGGTTATCTGAACAGCTATCTACGCATAAATCTCAGGTGACTGAAAGGGCTTGATAGCTGTCCAGTTTAAATTATTTGTTGAAAGATCTAGTAAGTAGGGGGAGTGGCTTAGTGGAAGGAGGTTAAATTTAAAGACTGCCTTACAAATATTCTGCTGGGAGCTCAGCAGGGAACAGCAGCAGGAAGAAGTGTTGTATGACTGGACTTCTCTACTGGGACTATTGAAGTGGAACTCTTGTACGTGGACCTTTAACTTAGGGTAAAAAAAAAACAAAACTAATAAACAAAAAAAAAAAATTAGTGTGTTTGTCTGAGTTAACTTAATTGAATGGTTATCTGAACCGTTATCTAGGTGTAAATTTTGGGTGAGTGAAAGGGCTTGAAAGCGGTGCAGTTCAAATTACTTGTAGAACGATCTAGTAAGTGTAAGGAGTGGCTTAACTAGAAGAAAGGTAAATTTAAAGACTGCCTTAGAAAGATTCTGTTAGAAGATAGGCAGAAGACACCAGGAGGAAGGAGTGCTGTGTGATTGGACTTCTCTACTGGGATTAAAGAAGTAGAACTCTTGTACTTGGACCTTTAATTGAGGGTAAAAAAATAACAAAACAAAAAACAGTTAGTGTATTGTGTGAGTTAACTGAACTGAATGTTTGTCTGAACAGTTATCTACATGTAAGTCTCGTTTGACTGAAAGGGCTTGATAGCTGTGCAGTTAATATTACTTGTATAAAAATCTAGTAAGTAGGAGGAATGGCTTAACTAGAAGGAAGCTAAATTTAAAGACTGCCATAAAAACATTCTGCTAGTAGCTCAGCAGAAGACACCAGGAGGAAGGAGTGCAGTGAGAGTGGTCTTCTCTACTTGGACGAAAAAAGTAGAATTCTTGTACTTGGACCTTTAATTTAGGGCAAAAAAACTAACACAACAAAGCTAAAAAGCATTTAGTGTGTTTGTCTGAGTTAACTGAACTGAATGGTTATATGAACAGTCATTTACACATAAATACCAGGTCACAGAGGGCTTGATAGCTGTCCAGTTTAAATTTCTTGTAGAAAGATCTAGTAAGTAGGGGGAGTGGCTTAACTTTAGGAACCTAAATTTAAATACTGTCTTAGAAAGTTTCTGCTGGAAACTTGGCAGAAGACACCAGGAGGAAGGAGTTCTGTGAGACTGGACTTCTCTACTGGGACTAAAGAAGATGATCTCTTCCAGTTGGACCTTTAATTTAGGGTAAAATGAAAACTGACAAACAAATTTAAAAAAATGAGTGTTTTTGTCTGAGTTAGCTGAACTGAATTCTTATCTGAACAGTTATCTAGGTGTAAATCTCAGGTGATTGAAAGGGCTTGATAGCTGTGCAGTTTAAATTAATTGTATAATAATCTAGCAAGTGGGGGGGCGACTTAGCAGAAGGAAGCTAAATTTAAAGACTGCCATATGAAGATTCTGCTGGAAGCTTGGCAGAAGACACCAGGAGGAGGGAGTGCTGGGTAACTGGACTTCTCTACTGGGACTAAAGAAGGAGAACTCTTGTACTTGGACCTTTAATTTTGGGTAAAAAAAAAACAAATTAACAAACAACACAAAAGAATGAGTGTGTTTGTCTGACTTAACTGAACTGAATGGTTATCTGAACAGTTATCTATGCGTAAATCTCAGGTGACTGAAAGGGCTTGATAGCTCTCCAGTTTAAATTACTTGTAGAAAGATCTAGTAAGTAGGGGGAGTGGCTTAGCGGAAGGAGGCTAAATTTAAAGACTGCCTTACAAACATTCTGCTGGGAGCTCAGCAGAGAACAGCAGCAGGAAGAAGTGTTGCATGACTGGACTTCTCTACTGAGACTAATGAAGTGGAACTCTTGTACGTGGACCTTTAACATAAGGTAAAAAAAACAAAACTAACAAACAAAACAAAAACAAATTAGTGTATTTGTCTGAGTTAACTTAACTGAATGGTTATCTGAACCGTTATCTAGGTGTAAGTTTTGGGTGAGTGAAAGGCTTGAAAGCGGTGCAGTTCAAATTACTTGTAGAAGATATAGTATGTATAAGGGTGAAGCAACTAGAAGAAAGGTAAATTTAAAGACTGACTTAGAAAGATTCTGATAGAAGATCAGCAGAAGACAATAGGAGGAAGGAGTACTGTGTGATTGGACTTCTCTACTGGGATTGAAGAAGTAGAACTCTTGTACTTGGACCTTTAATTGAGGGTAAAAAAATAACAAAATAAAAAAACAGTTAGTGTATTGTGTGAGTTAACTGAACTGAATGGTTGTCTGAACAGTTATCTACATGTAAATCTCGCGTGACTAAAATGGCTTGATAGCTGTGCAGTTAATATTACTTGTATAAAAATCTAGTAAGTAGGAGGAGTGGCTTAACTAGAAGGAAGCTAAATTTAAAGACTGCCATAAAAACATTCTGCTAGTAGCTCGGCAGAAGACACCAGGAGGAAGGAGTGCTGTGAGACTGGTCTTCTCTACTTGGACGAAAGAAGTAGAACTCTTGTACTTGGACCTTAATTTAGGCAAAACTAACAAACAAAACAAACAACATTTAGTGTGTTTGTCTGAGTTAACTGAACTGAATGGTTATATGAACAGTCATTTACACGTAAATCCCTAGGTGACAGAGGCTTGATAGCTGTCCAGTTTAAATTTCTTGTAGAAAGATCTAGTCAGTAGGGAGTGCTTTACCGCAGGACCTAAATTTAAATACTGTCTTGAAAGATTCTGCTGGAAGCTTGGCAGAGAAGACACCAGGAAGTAGTAACAGTGACTTTCGACTTCTCTACTATGACTAAAAGATTTATCTCTTCTACTTGTACCTTTAATTTAGGGTAAAATGAAAACTGACAAACAAATTAAAAAAAATGAGTGTGTTTGTCTGAGTTAACTGAACTGAATTCTTATCTGAACAGTTATCTAGGTGTAAATCTCAGGTGACTGAAAGGGCTTTATAGCTGTGCTGTTTAAAATACTTGTAGAAAGTTCTAGTAAGTAGGGGGAGTGGCTTAACTAGAAGGAAGCTAAATTTAAAGACTGCCTTAAAAACATTCTGCTAGAAGCTCGGCAGAAGACACCAGAAGAAAGGAGTGCTGTGTGACTGCATTTCTCTACTTGGACTTAAGAAGTAGAACTCTTGTACTTGGAGCTTTAATTTAGGATAAAAAAACAAACTAACAAAGAACAGAAAAAAAAAATTAATGCGTTTGAGTTAACTGAATTGAATGGTTATCTGAACAGTCATCTATGTGTAAATCTCAGGTAACTTAAAGGGCTTAATAGCAGTGGAGTTTAAATTACTTATAGAATGATCTAGTAAGTAAGGGGAGTTGCTTAAATAGATAAAAATTAAATTTAAAGACGGGCTGAGAAAGATTGCGTAAGAAGCTCGGCAGAAGACTCCAGGATGAAGGAGTGCAGTGTGACTGGACTTCTCTACCGGGACTAAAGAAGTAGAACTCTTGTACCTGGAGCTTTAATTTAGCGTAAAAAAAACTGACTAACAAACAAAACAAAAAAATTAGTGTGTTTTGCCTGGGTTAACTGAACTGAATTGTTATCTGAACAGTTTTTGACACGTAAACCTCAGATGACTGAGAGGGCTTAATTACTGTGCAGTTTAAATTACTTGTAGTAAGAACTAGTAAGTAGGGGGAGTGGCTTAGCTGAATGAAGCTAAATTTAAAGACTGCCTTTGAAAGATTCTGCAGGAATCTTGCCAGAAGACACCAAGAGGAAGTATTGCTGTGTGACTCGACTTCTTTACTTCGGCTAAAGAATTTATCTCTTCTTCTTGGACCTTTAATTTAGGGTAAAAAAACAAATTAACAAACAAAACAAAAAACTTTTAGTTTTTTTGCCTGAGTTAACTCAACTGAATGGTTATCTGAACAGTTATCTAGGTGTAAATCTCAGGTGACTCAAAGGGCTTGATAACTGTACAGTTTAAAGTACTTGTAGAAAGATCTTGTAAGTAGGAGGGTGGCTTAACTAGAAGGAAGGTAAATTTAGAGACTTCCTTAGAAAAATTCTGTTAGCAGAAGACACAAGAAGGAAGGAGTGCTGTGTGACTGGACTTCTCTACTGAAATTAAAGACGTAGAACTCTTGTACTTGGACCCTTAATTGAGGGTAAAAAAACTAACAAACAAAACATAAAAAAATTAGCGTGTTTGTGTTGTTAACTGAACTGAATGGTTGTCTGAACAGTTATCTACATGTAAATGTCATGTGATTGAAAGGGCTTGATAACTGTGCAGTTTAAATTAATTGTATAATAATCTAACAAGTAGGGGGAGTGGCTTAGCAGAAGGAAGCTAAATTTAAAGACTGCCATATGAAGATTCTGCTGGAAGCTTGGCAGAAGACACCAGGAGGAAGGAGTGCTGGGTAACTGGACTTTCTCTACTGGGACTAAAGAAGGAGAACTCCTGTGCTTGTACCTTTAATTTTGGGTAAAAAAAAACAAATTAACAAACAGCACAAAAAAATGAGTGTGTTTGTCTGACTTAACTGAACTGAATGGTTATCTAAACAGTTATCTATGCATAAATCTCAGGTGACTGAAAGGGCTTGATCGCTCTCCAGTTTAAATTACTTGTAGAAAGATCTAGTAAGTAGGGGGAGTGGCTTAGTTGAAGGAAGCTAAATTTAAAGACTGCCTTAGAAAGATTCTGCTAGAAGCTTGGCAGAAGACACCAATAGGAAGGAGTGCTGTGTGACTGGATTTCTCTACTGGGACTGAAGATGTCGATCTCTTGAAGTTGGACCTTTAATTTAGGGGTTAAATGACAAACTGACAAACAAAATGAAAAAATGAGTGTGTTTGTCTGAGTTAACTGAACTGAATGGTTATCTGAACAGTTATCTAGGTGTAAATCTCAGGTGACTAAAAGGGCTTGATAGCTGTGCAGTTTAAAATACTTGTAGAAAGAACTACTAAGTAGGGTGACTGGCTTAAGTAGAAGGAAGCTAAATTTAAAGACTGCCTTAAAAACATTGTGCTAGAAGCTCAGCAGAAGACACCAGGAGAAAGGAGTGCTGTGTGACTGGATTTCTCTACTTGGACTAAAGTAGAACTTTTGTACTTGAAGCTTTAATTTAGGGTGAAAAAACAAACTAACAAACAACACAATAAAATTGGTGTGTTTGTCTAAGTTAGCTGAACTTGATGGTTATCTGAACAGTCATCTATGTGTAAATCTCAGGTGACTCAAAGGGCTTGATAGCAGTGTAGTTTAAATTACTTGTAGAAAGATCTAGTAAGTAGGGGGAGTTGCTTAACTAGAAGGAAGTTAAATTTAAAGTCTGCCTTAGAAAGATTGTGTTGAAAGCTCAGCAGAAGATCCCAGGAGGAAAGAGTGCTGTGTGACTGGACTTCTCTACTGGGACTAAAGAAGTAGAACTCTTGTACCTGGACCTTTAATTTAGGGTAAAAAAAATCAACAACAAAACAAAAAAAATGTGTATTTTTGTCTGAGTTAACTCAACTGAATGGTTATCTGAACAGTTATCTAGGTGTAAATCTCAGGTGACTGAAAGGGCTTGAAAGCTGTGCAGTTTAAAATGGTTGTAGAAAGATCTAGTAAGTAGGGGGACTGGCTTAACTAGAAGGAAGCTAAATTTAAAGACTGCCTTAGAAAGCATCTTTTGAAGGCTTTGCAGGCGACACTGGGAGGAAGGAGTGCTGTGTGACTGGACTTCTCTACTGGGAATAAAGAAGTTGATCTCTTGAAGTTTGACCTTTAATTCAGGGTAATAAAACCAAATAACAAACAAAACAAAAAAATGATTGTGTTTGTCTGAGGTAACTGAACAGAATGGTTATCTGAACAGTCATCTTCTCATAAATCTCAGGTGACTGAAAGGGTTTGATAGCTGTGCAGTTTAAATTACTTGTGTAAATATCTAGAAAGTAGGGGGAGTGGCTTAGCAAAAGGAAACTAAATTTAAAGACTGCCTTAGAAAGATTCTTCTGGAAGCTTGGCAGAAGACACCAGGAGGAAGGAGTGCTGTGAGACTTGACTTCTCTAATGGGACTAAAGAAGTAGATCTCTTGTACTTGGACCTTGAATTTAGGGTAAAATAACAAACTAACAAAAAAAAAGAAAAAGATTAGCGTGTTTGTCTGAGTTAACTGAACTGAATGGTTATCGGAACAGCTATCTAGGTGTGAATCTCAGGTGATTGAAAGGGCTTGATAGCTGTGTAGTTTAAAAGATTCGCTGAAAGATTTAATAAGTAGGGGGAGTGGCTTAAGTAGAAGGAAGGTAAATTTAAAGACTGCCTTAGAAAGATTCTGTTAGAAGCTCGGCAGAAGACACCAGGAGGACGGAGTGCTGTGTGAGTGGACTTCTCTACTGGGACTAAAGAAGTAGAACTCTTTTACCTGGACCTTTATTTTAGGGGGGAAAAAATTAACAAACAACACACAAAAATATGAATGTGTTGATCTGAGCTAACTGAAATGAATGGTTATCTGAATAGTTATCTATGCGTAAATCTCAGGTGACTGAAAGGGCTTGATAGCTGTCCAGTTTAAATTACTTGTAGAAAGATCTAGTAAGTAGGGGGAATGGCTTAGCTGAAGGAAGCTAAATTTAATGACTGCCTATGAAGGATTCTACTGGAGGCTTGGCATAAGACACCAGGAGGAAGGAGTGCTGTGTGACTGGACTTCTCTACTGGGACTAAAGAAGTCACTCTCTTGTAGTTGAACCTTTAATTTATGGTAAAAAAAACAAACTAACAAACAAAACAAAGAACATTAGTGTGTTTGTTTGAGTTAACTGAACTGAATGGTTTTCTGAACATTTATCTAGGTGTAAATCTCAAGTGACTGAAAGGGCTTGATAGCTGTGCAGTTTAAAATACTTGTAGAAAGATGTAGTAAGTAGGGGGAGTGGTTTTACTAGAAGGAAACTAAATTTAAAGACTGCCATAAAGACATTCTTTTAGAAGCTCAGGAGAAGACACCAGGAGGAAGTAGTGCTGTGTGACTGGACTGCTCTTCTGGGACTAAAGAAGTAGAACTCTTCTACTTGGACCTTTAAGTTAGGGTGAAAAAACCAAGTAACAAACAAAAAAAAAATGTGTGTGTTTGTCTGAGTTAACTGAACTGAATGGTTATCTGAACAGTCACCTACCCATAAATCTCAGGTGACTGAAAGGGCTTGATGGCTGTCCAGTTTAAATTACTTGTAAAAAGATCTAGTAAGTAGAGGGAGTAGCTTAGCTGAAGGAAGCTCAATTTAAACACTGCTTTAGAAAGATTCTGCTGGGAGCTTGGCAGACAGCCCATTTGAGGGCTTCCCAAGCTGCTCCTGTGGCTCTGGCTCTCTATGAGCAGGCCACAGCTATCAGATCACCTGACTGACCCCCCGGACAGAATCAGACAGCCCATCTGCAGCTTCCCAAGCTGCTCCTGTGGCCCTGCCTCTCTCCAAGCAGGCCACAGCTAACAGACTACCCAAATGACATCTGGACAGATTAAGACAGCCCATCTGCGGGCTTCCCAAGCTGCTCCAGTGGCCCTGGCTCTCTCCAAACAGGCCACAGCTAACATACCACCCGACTGACCACTGGTCAGATTCAGATAGCCCATCTGTGAGCTTCCCAAGCTGCTCCTGTGGCCCTGGCTCTCTGTGAGCAGGCCACAGCTAACAGACCACTCAATTGACCCCTGGACAGATTCAGCCAAGGAACTGCCACAAAAGCTCCCAGCTCCTAAGCTGCAGTATTGCTGGCTATTTTGCGGACGTGCCCCTCTAGCTGATGCTCGAGACTGCAGACATGGACCCAGGGCTCTACAAGCTATGGCAACTGCCTCAACCAACCGGATAGCGAGCGCCCTCTCAGACCACGCTCTGATTGGTCCCAAGCAAAAGCCGGCTTTTGCTCTTTGATTTTAAACCCTAAAAATGTTTATTTGGGGACAAATGTTAAAAAGCTGAAGTGTTAACCCAGTCTGTAATTGAAACAATCTTAATTGTGGTTTGGGAAATAAATCTAGTGTTTACTGCCCTTTCTCTGCATGCGTGCACTGGTCCTAGACACTTTTTGGCACCTAAGTAATACACATCCTTTTGTTCTGCAAATTTTGGACTCTCCGCTGTTCTGTCTAACCCGTTATGTGAATCCTCTTCATTAATCCTCACTCTCCTTCTCTCCATCAGCCGAGGAAGTGTCACCCAGGCTCCCAGCTCCTAAGCCACGGGATTCCTGGCTACCAGGTGGTCAGCACCCCTCCAGCCACTGCTCGACACTGCAGACATGGACCCGAGGCCCTACAAGGTACGGCAACTGTCACAACTTTTTAGACTGCCCCACCTCCCTCACCTCCGCTGATTATTAAATACAGTAGCTCCCGCCAAAATATTAGTCCACGTCCCCTAGCCCAGTGCCCCACCAATAGAGACTTAGCTCATGATCCCCCTCTTCTCTGTCCAGCTTGCGGGATCCAATTCTAAGGGCCTCGCCTTACTAAAATGCATAGGCTCTCCATGGCTGCGCCTTCACCACTAAATATTTTTAATGCTATCAAATTCAGGTTGACCTGGATCAGAAAGCTACTGATAAGCTGCATTAATCCAGCAACCCCTGGGCTAATTGAGTGGCTCCTTTTTTGAGGTACCATCATGTTGGGCCCTATATGGCTCCTTATACTGCCCCTTCTTCTGCTGATACCAGCTTCCTAGCATTGGACACCTGAACTACCATCATGTTTGGCCTACAATGGTGCCATGTGCTGTATACCACATGGCAACTTA
This sequence comes from Neoceratodus forsteri, assembly GCA_016271365.2. Taxonomy (NCBI): domain Eukaryota; kingdom Metazoa; phylum Chordata; order Ceratodontiformes; family Ceratodontidae; genus Neoceratodus; species Neoceratodus forsteri. Next base: position 986,154,323 of record CM057449.1, read on the forward strand.
TCCTTTAATTGCCTCCATGATTCCAAGTACAAATACCTCGAACCCTGCTCTTGGACCACACATACCAGTACTACTTATAACACTCCCCCACTACAAGGCCCACCTCCCACCATGCAGACTTCTATCTCCTCCCCACCTATTGCGGTAGGGGTACTAGCTCTTGATACAACAGATCAGCTCTTCTATGGTGGCTACTTTCCAGTCCCTAAAAACATCAGATCTACTAGACGGGAGAAAGGCAGGAATTACGAGCTTATAACTAGCACTCTTAGAAAAATCCTACTTATCCTCCTGTTATGTTCAGGCAATGTAGAACTCAACCCTGGCCCCCCAGAAGCTATTGCTTCACCAGCAGAACTAGAAAATTTAAAGGGAATAAGCTTCTTGCATGTATACGTAAGTAGCCTCCTTAAAAAGATAACTTTAATACAAACATGAGTAAATCATACCTCTCCTGACATACTTGTGATTTCCAAAACTTGGCTTAGATACAGCACCACTGATAGAGAAGTGAACATCCCCAACGTTGCCTTGTTCAGAGCTGACAGGCACGCCAGAGGAGGAGTGGTAGCTATCTACGTTAAAGACAAATTTTCTGCCTTCTGCTTATCCTCGGCATCTGTCGCCAGTGAATTTGAATGCCTAATTCTCAAAGTGGAAATTACACCGACTACTGCATTCTGCGTAGTAGGATGCTACAGTCCACTGTCTGCTGGCCTACAGCTTGTGTCATTTCTAAGTGATAAGTTGGGACAGGGGCTGCCCGAAACTATTATTTTAGGAGACCTCAACTTTGACTGGCTCTCTAATACAGCTGCCCCACTTTGCATCCTTCTGTGATGAACATGGACTGACGCAACGTATTACTGAACCAACATGCCCAAATATGAAGAACCCCAGTAAAAGTACACTTTTGGATTTGCTAACGGTGAGCAAACATCATCTCTTCTCCCATGCTGATGTCTTCTTCTCAGATGCCAATGACCATTGTTTTATTGTGGGAGTAAGATCCACCAACAACCCAGCATCCATCAGAGAGTTCTCTATGAAGAGATCCAGGCACAACTTCAATGAACATGCCTACCTAAACGAGCTTAAGTACTCCCCTCAGTGGCATGATTTCTACCTGACCAAAATGATTACGTCAGCTTACAATATCTTCCACGACATTGTATCAGGGACCCTTAATAAGTATGCTCCCCTGATTAAAGTTTGAACTAGGACCAATACCTGTAAATGGTTCACCCCTCAAATCAAGTCCTTGCTTCTAGAAAGAGATAAGCTCTGGAAAAAGCACGCAGACTGAACACTGCAGAGGACTGGAACCAGTTCAAGAGACTATGAAATTTATGTACCAAAACAATCAGAGAATTGAAGGGCACCTTCTTCAAATCCGAACCCGACTCTGCCACAAAGAGCCCAATCAAGCTCTGGAACACAATCAATGATCTGCTAGATCACTTCCCAGGAAATTCACTCCCGACCAAGATTACTACCTACGGCAATTTGACTATAACCAAAATGATGGATATACTTGATGCGTTCAATAACCACTTTGCTACTGCTGGCATGGCATTTGATAACTCCCATGCAAACATACTTCGCTCCCAGATTGCCAGCCAACTGCCTGAAACTCCGATAGCTTCGCCGCCTTTCTCACTTCAACCTACCTCTCTGAAAGAGGTAGCGGACCTCTTGCTTCAGTTGGATACTAGAAGAAGTGCTGGGGCCGACACCCTTGACCCTTACTTCCTAAAAATTGCCTACCACGTACTAGCAATAACCTTCACCCACCTTTTTAACTTATCCCTGTCTCAGGGCACCTTACCACCTATAAGGAAGACAGCACATGTCATACCACTGTTCAAATCAGGTGACCCTGGCGATCTCAATATCTACAGGCCAATTTCTCTCCTTCTGGTCCTGTTCAAGCTCCTAGAGAAAATTGTAAATGCACAGCTGAGGACTCACCTTGAATCTAGGGAACTGCTAAACCCTATGCAGTCCAAATTCAGAGCTAAAAATAGCAATATCTCAGCCCTCACCAAATGACTGGCAGCATAATCTTGAGAGCAAAATCTTTATTTGTGCTGTTTTTCTAGATCTAAGCAAGGCTTTCAACACCATCAACCATAGTCTGCACGTCTCCTTCCTTCAAACCATAGGAGTGGACCCCTCATCTCTGTGCTGGTTTACTGACTATCTTACAGGGCACCTTCAACAAGTTAAAGCCGAAGGAGGCCTGTCCCACTTAAAAACTCTGCAAAGAGGAGTACCTCAAGGTTCAATATTAGGGCCCTTACTTATTGCAATCTACATTAATAACATCGACTACTGTATAAAAGAAGCCAACATCCATCTGTTTGCAGATGATACAGTTCTCTACGTGAGTCACCCAACACCTGAAGCTGCCTGCAATGACCTACTGTCAGAATTCAACCTTTTGCAAAGCCAACTCCTCCAGAAAAAGCTACTCCTTAACACCAAAAAAACTAAAGCGATGGTCTTCTCCCCTTTAATCTGTATTGCTAACCCTGTGTCCAGTGGGACAGTTCCCCAAATTACCACAGTTCTAGGTGAAAAATTAGAATCTGTTACAAAATTCAAGTATCTGGGAGTTTGGATAGACCAAAGACTCTCCTTCATTGAACATATCGAGGACTTGCTAAAATGACTTTGGCAAAAAGGCTTGGCCTGTTTTTTAGAATCAACAAATTTCTCACCAGAGATGCCAAGAAACAACTGGTCCAATCCATTTTCCTATCATTGGCTAATTACACTGATTTCCACTATAGCCAGTGCCCCAACTCCTACATGGCTAAACTGGACACACTCTACCATTGAGCACTGAGGTTTATAATGGGACTTCCCTTCGACACACATCACTGCACCACATATGCGGCAGTGGGGTGGACATCACTAAAGTTCAGGTGCCACAGAAACGCTGCTCTCTGGACCTATAGAGCCACCTCTAATAAGCTGCCTTACTATATCTCCTGCTGTTTTCCCCTGAGTATAATTGGGAAGTATGCATTAAGAAGTTACTCAGCTATTACACTTAAAGTACCCAAAGCAAAATCCCACTTCAGCAGGGCAGCCATAAGCTACGTGCTACTTATCTTATTGAACGATGTACAAAAAAAGTCAAATTAAGCACTCTAATCATTATAAATGCCTTCAAGATGCTTTATTTCCATACAATCAGTGAAGTATGTAACTGCTTCACCCACTCAGACCCAGTACCGGTGTTTGCACTGGTATATAGCCATGCCTAAACCCAATTTAAAGTACTGACCCCCCAGCTTGCTCCTCACAAGCCTAATTGTTCTCTGTCTTATTCCCCTGTCCTATCCACACTAGGTCAGTCCATCCCCTTATCCTTCCTTTCCCAACCTCAGATAGGAGCTCACTACCCCTGGGTTGTGACATCCTACCATGCCCCGTACTTTATAGCATTCAATCCTGGGGCTCACACATTCTCCTTTTCTCCATCCACCTTCTCTACATCCCATTTTACCAACCTCTCTCTGTGCACCGTGTCATCTTAGCCTTTCTACCCCAACTTCCTCCCTTTCCCCTACCTTTGCCTCTACCTGACATATTTTTATTTTATTTTTTCCTTCCATAACTTCCTCCTGCAACCTTAGATAACCTGCTTTATCTTCCTATAGACACTTCTATGTATGTAAATACCCTGTAATCTGTACAATATCTGTATAATTCTATGTACATATGAATTTCTTTTTCTTCCTCTCTGTTAACAGTATTATCTGTATTGCCTTGTAAATACCTGTGTTGACCTGTATATACAATTGTTCATGCTCCACCCAGGTCCATCTTGCAAATGAGCTTCTGCTCAATGATGAACGCATGGTTAAATAAAGACTTGATTGATTGATTTATTGAGAAGACACCAGGAGGAAGGAATGCTGAGTGACTGGACTTCTCTAATGGGACTAAAGAAGTAGATCTCTTGTACTTGGACCATCAATTTAGGGTAAAAAAACAAACTAACAAACAAAACAAAAAAATTAGCGTGTTTGTCTGAGTTAACTGAACTCAATGGTTATCTGAACAGTTAACTAGGTGTAAACCTCAGGTGACTGAAAGGGCTTGATAGCTGTGCATTTTAAATTACTTGTAGAAAGATCTAGAAAGTAGGGGGAGTGGCTTAGCAGAAGGAAGCTATATTTAAAGACTGCCTTCGAAAGATTCTGCTGGAAGCTTGGCAGATGATGCCAGGAGGAAGGAGTGCTGTGTGACTGGACTTCTATACTGGGAGAAAAGAAGAAGATTTCTTGTACTTAGACATCCAATGTAGGGCAGCAAAACAAACTCACAAACAAAACAAAAAAATAATTAGCGTGCTTGTCTGAGTTAACTGAACTGAATGTTTATCTGAACAGTTATCCAGGTGTAAATCTCAGGTGACTGAATGGGCTTGATAGCTGTGCAGTTTAAATTACTTGTAGAAAGAACTAGTAAGTAGGAGGAGTGGCTTAGCTAGAAAGAAGCTAAATTAAAAGACTGCCTTAGAAATATTCTGGTAGAAGCTTGGCAGAAGACACCAGCAGGAAGTAGTGCCGTGTGACTGCACGTCTCTACTGGGACTAAAGAAGTAGAACTTTTGTACTTGGACTTTTAATTGAGGGTAAAAAAAAAACAAACAACAAACAAAACAAAAAAAATGTGTGTTTGTCTGAGTTAACTGAAATGAATGGTTATCTGAACAGTTATCTAGCTGTAAATCTCATGTGACTGAAAGGGCTTGATAGCTGTGTAGTTTAAATTATTTGTAGAAAGATCTAGTAAGTAGGGGGAGTGGCTTAACTAGAAGGAAGGTAAATTTAAAGACTGCCTAAGAAAGATTCTGTTAGAAGTTCAGTCGAAGACACGAGGAGGAAGGAGTGCTGTGTGACTGGACTTTCTCTACTGGGACTAAAGAAGAAGATCTTTTGTACTTGGACCTTCAATTTATGGTAGAAAAGCAAACTAAAAAACAAAACAAAAAAAAATAATTAGTGTGTTTGAGTTAGCTGAACTGAAAATTTATCTGAACAATTATCCAGGTGTAAATCGCAGGTGACTGAAAGGCCTTGATAGTTGTGCAGTTTAAATTACTTGTAGAAAGAACTTGTAAGTAGGAGGAGCGGCTTAGCAAGAAAGAAGCTAAATTAAAAGACTGCCTTAGAAAGATTCTGCTAGAAGCTCAGCAGAAGACAACAGGAGAAAGGAGTGCTGTGTGACTGGACTTCTCTACTGGGACTAAAGAAGTAAAACTCTTGTACTTGGACTTTTAATTTAGGGTAAAAAAACCAAACTAGCATACAAAACAAAAAAAATGTGTGTTTCTCTGAGTTAACTGAACTTAATGGTTCTCTGAATAGTTATCTAGGTGTAAATCTCTGGTGACTGAAAGTGCTTGATAGCTGTGTGGTTTAAATTACTTGTACAAAGATCTAGTGAGAAGGGGGAGTGGTTTAACTAGAAGGAAGCTAAATTTAAAGACTGCTTAAGAAAGATCCTGTTAGAAGCTCCACAGAAGACAACAGGAGGAAGGAGTACAGTGTCACAGGACTTCTGTACAAGGATTAAGGAAGTAGAACTATTGTACTTGGACCATTAATTTAGGGTAAAAAACAAACTAACAAACAAAACAAAAAACATTTAGTGTGTTTGTCTGAGTTAATTCAACTGAATGGTTATCTGAACAGCTATCTAGGTGTAAATCTCAGGTGACTGAAAGGGCTTCATAACTGTGCAGTTTAAAGTACTTGTAGAAAGATCTAGTAAGTAGGGGGGGTGGCTTAACTAGAAGGAAGGTAAATTTAAAGACTGCCTTACAAACATTCTGTTAGAAGCTCAGCAGAAGACACCAGAAGAAAGGAATGCTGTGTGACTGGACTTCTTTAGTGGGACAAAATAAGTAGAACTCTTGTACTTGGACCTTTAATTTAGGGTAAACAAACAAACTAACAAACAAAACAAAAAACATTTAGTGTGTTTTTCTGAGTTAACTGAACTGAATGGTTATCTGAAAAATAATCTAGGTGTAAATCTCAGGTGACTGAAAGACCTTGATAGCTGTGTAGTATAAAATAGCTGTAGAAAGATCTAGTAAGTAGAGGAAGTGGCTTAAGTAGAAGGAAGCTAAATTTAAACACAGCCTTAGAATGATACTGCTGGAAGCTTTGCAGAAGATACCAGGAGGAAGGAGTGTTGTGTGACTGGACTTCACTACTAGGACTAAAGAAGTCAATCTCTTGAAGCTGAACCTTTAATTTAGGGTAAAAAAACAGACTAACAAAAAAACAAAAAAAAATTGGTGTGTTTGTCTGAGTTAGCCAAACTGAATGGTTATCTGAACAATTATCTAGGTGTAAATCTCAGGTGGCTGAAAGGGCTTGATAGCTGTGCAGTTTAAAATACTTATAGAAAGATCTAGTAAGTAGGGGGAGTGGCTTAACTAGAAGGAAGCTCAATTTAAAGACTGCCTTAAAAACATTCTGCTAAAAGCTTGGGTAGAAGAAACCAGGAGGAATGAGTGCTGTGTGACAGGGCTTCTCTACTGGGACTAAAAAGAAGTAGAACTCTTGTACTTGGACCTTTAATTTAGGATAGAAAAGTACACTAACAAACAAAACCAAAAAAAATTAGTATGTTTGTCTGAGTTAACCAAACTGAATGGTTATCTGAACAGTTATCTACGCATAAATATCAGATGACTGAAAGGGCTTGATAGCTGTGCAGTTTAAATTACTTGTATAAATATCTAGTAAGTAGGGAGAGTGGCTTCACAGAAGGAAGCTAAATTTACAGACTGCCTTAGAAAGATTCTGTTAGAAGATCAGTAGAAGACACAAGGAGGAAAGAGTGCTGTGTGACTGGACTTCTCTACTGGGACTAAATAAGAAGATCTTTTTTACTTGGGCTTCAATTTAGGGTAGAAAAAACTAACAAACAAAACAAAAAAATAATTAGTTTGTTTGAGTTAACTGAACAGAATGTTTATCTGAACAGTAGTCCAGGTGTAAATCTCAGGTGACTGAAAGGGCTTGATAACTGTGCAGTTTAAATTACTTGTAGAAAGAACTAGTAGTAAGTAGGAGGAGTGGCTTAGCTAGAAAGAAGCTAAATTAAAAGACTGCCTTAGAAAGATTCTGGTAAAAGCTTGGCAGAAGATGCCAGCAGGAAGGAGTACTGTGTGACTGGACTTCTTTACTAAGACTAAAGAATTAGAACTCTTGAAGTTGGACCTTTAATTTAGGGTAAAAAAAACAAACTAAAAAACAAAACAAAAACATGAGTGTGTTTTTCTGAGTTAACTGAACTGAATTGTTATCTGAACAGTTATCTAGGTGTAATTCTCATGTGACTGAAAGGGCTTGATAGCTGTGCAGTTTAAAATAGTTGTGGAAATATTTTGTAAGTAGGGGGAGTGGCTTAACTAGAAGGAAGCTAAATTTAAAGACTGCCTTAAAAATATTCTGCTAGAAGCTCAGCAGAAAACACCAGGAGGAAAGAGTGATGTGTGTGCAGGACTTCTCTACTGGGACTAAAGAAGTAGAACTCTTGAAGTTGGACCTTTAATTTTGGGTAAAGATACAAACTAAAAAACAAAACAAAAAATGAGTGTGTTTGTCTGAGTTAACTGAACTGAAGTGTTATCTGAACAGTTATCTAGGTGTAAATCTCAGGTGACTGAAATGACTTGATAGCTGTGCAGTTTAAAATAGTTGTCAAAATATTTTGTAAGTAGGGGGAGTGGCTTAACTAGATGGAAGCTAAATTTAAAGACTGCCTTAAAAATATTCTGCTAGAAGCTCAGCAGAAGACACCAGGAGGAAGGAGTGCTGTGTGACCGGACTTCTCTACTGGGACTAAAGAAGTAGAACTCTTGTACTTGGACCTTTAATTTAGGGTAAAAAAAAAAGTTAGAAACAAAAAAAAATTGGTGTGTTTGTCTGAGTTAACTGAACTGAATGGTTATCTGAACAGTCATCTACCCATAAATCTCAGGTGACTGAAGGGGCTTGATAGCTGTGCAGTTTAAATTACTTGTATGAAGATCTAGTAAGTAGGGGGAGTGGCTTAGCAAAAGGAAACTAAATTTATAGACTGCTTTAGAAAGATTCTACTGGACGCTTGGCCTACAGCCCATCTGCAGGCTTCCCAAGCTGCTCCTGTGGCCCTGGCTCTCTGTGAGCAGGCCACAGCTTACAGACCACCCGACTGACCCCTGGACTGATTCAGACAGCCCATCTGTGGGCTTCCCAAGCTGCTCCTGTGCCCTGGCTCTCTCCAAGCAGGGCACAGCTAACAGACCACCTGACTGACCCCCTGACAGATTCAGAAAGCCCATCTGCGGGCTTCCCAAGCTGCTCCTGTGGACCTGGCCCTATCTGAGCAGGCCTCAGATAACAGACCACCCGACTGACCCCCGGACAGATTCAGCTGAGGAACTGCCACCCAGGCTCCCAGCTCCTAAGCAACAGGATTCCCGGCTACCAGGCGATCAGCACCCCTCTAACTGATGCTCGAGACTGCAGACACAGACCCAAGGCCCTACAAGGTATGGCAACTGCCATAACCAACTGGATTGTGAGCTCCCTCTCAGACCACGCTCTGATTGGTCCCTGGCAAAAGCCTGCTTCTGCTCTTTGATTTTAAACTCTAAAAATGATTATGTTGGGACAAATGTTAAAAAGCTGAAGTGTTAACCCAGTCTGTAATTGAAAGGACTTGAATTGTGGTTTAGGAGAGAAATCTAGTGTTTACAGCCCTTTCTCTGCATATGTGCACTGGCCCTAAACACTTTTTGGTGCGAAAGTAATACATGTCCTTTTGTTCTTCAAATTTTGGACTCCCCGCTGTTCTGTCTAACCCTTTATGTGAATCCCCTTTATTAATCCTCACTCTCCTCCCAATGGCTGAGGAACTGCCACCCAGGCTCCCAGCTCCTAAGCAGTGGGATTCCAGGCTATCGGGCAGTCGGCGCCCCTCTAGCTGACGCTCAAGACCGCAGACACGGACCTGAGGCCCTACAAGGTACGGCAACTGCCGCAACTTTTTTGATTGCCCCTCCTTCCCCACCTCCGCTGATTATTAAATACAGTTGCTCCCACCAAAATATTAGTCCATGTCCCCTGGCACAGTGCCCCACCAATAGAGACTTAGACCGTGATCCCCCTCTTCTCTGGCCAGCCTGGCGGGATCCAATTCTCAGGGCCTTGCCTTACTAAAATGCATAGGCTCTCCTTGCCTGTGCCTTCACCACTAAATATTTTTAATACTATCAAATTCGGGTTGTCCTGGATCAGAAAGCTACTGATAAGCTGCATTAATCCAGCAACCCCACTGGCCCCTCGGCTAATTTAGAGGCTCCTTTTTTGAGGTACCATCATGTCGGGCCCTATATGGCTCCTTATACTGCCCCTTCTTCTGCTGATACCAGCTTCCTAGCATTGGGCACCTGAACTACCATCATGTTTGGTCTACAATGGCACCATGCACTATATACCACATGGCAACTTATCCTTTAATTGCCTCCATGATTCCAAGTACCAATACCTCAAACCCTACTCTTGGACCTCACATACCAGTAGTACTTATAACACTCCCCCACCATAAGGCCCACCTCCCACCACACAGACTTCTATCTCCTCCCCACCTATTATGGTAGGAGTACTAGCTCTTCCTACAACAGATCAGCTCTTCTATGGTGGCTACTTTCCAGTCCCTAAAAACATCAGCTCTACTAGACGGGAGAAAGGCAGGAATTACAAGCTTATAACTAGCACTCTTAGAAAAATCCTACTTATCCTCCTGTTATGTTCAGGCAACGTAGAACTCAACCCTGCCCCCCAGAAGCTATTGCTTCACCAGCAGAACTAGCAAATTTAAAAGGAATAAGCTTCTGGCATGTTAACGTATGTAGCCTCCTTAAAAAGATAACCTTAATACAAACCTGGGTAAATCATACCTCTCCTGACATACTTGTGATTTCCAAAACTTGGCTTAGACCCAGCAACACTGATAGAGAAGTAAACATCCCCAGCTATGCCTTGTTCAGAACTGATAAGCATGCCAGAGGAGGAGGAGGGGTAGCAATCTACATTAAAGACAAATTTTCTGCCTTCTGCTTATCCTCGTCATCTGTCGCCAGTGAATTCAAATGCCTAATTCTCAAAGTGGAAATTACACAGACTACTGCACTCTGTGTAGTAGGATGCTACAGACCACCTTCTGCTGGCCTACAGCTTGTGTTATATCTAAGTGACAAGTTGGGACAGGGGCTGCTAGAAACTATTATTTTAGGAGACCTCAGCTTTGACTGGCTCTCTAACACAGCTGCCCCCCCTTGCATCCTTCTGTGATGAACATGGGCTGATGCAACTTATTACTGAAACAACACACCCAAACATGAAGAACCCCAGTAAAAGTACACTTTTGGATGTGCTAATGGTGAGCAAACCTCATCTCTTCTCCCACGCTGATGTCTTCTTCTCAGACGCCAGCAACCATTGTTTTATTGCAGTAGTAAGAGCCACCAACAACCCAGCACCCATCAGCAAGTTCTCTATGAAGACATCCAGGCACAATTTCAATGAACATGCTTACCTAAACGAGTTTGCATACTCCCCTCAGTGGCAAGATTTCTACCTGGCCAAAATGATTATGTCAGCTTACAATACCTTCCACGACATTCTATCAAGGGCCATTAATAAGTATGCTCCCCTGATTAAAGTTTGAACTAGGACCAAAACCTGTAAATGGTTCTCCCCTCAGATCAAGTCCTTGCTTCTAGAAAGAGATAAGCTCTGAAAAAAGCGTGTAGACTGAACACTGCAGAGGATTGGAACCAGTTCAGGAGACTATGAAATGTATGTACCAAAACAATCAGAGAGTCGAAGGCCACCATCTTCAAATCCAAACTCGACTCTGCCACAAAGTGCCCAATCAAGCTCTGGAACACAATCAATGATCTGCTAGGCCACTCCCCAGGAAATTCACTCCTGACCAAGATTATTACCTCTGGCAACTCGACTATAACAGAAAAGATGGATATACTTGACACATTCAATAACCACTTTGCTACTGCAGGCTTGGCATTTGATAACTCCCCTGCAAACATACTTCGCTCCCAGATTGCCAGCCAACTGCCTGAAACTCCGACAGCTTAGCCACCTTTCTCACTTCAACCTGCCTCACTGAAAGAGGTAGAGGACCTCTTGCTTCAGTTGGATACTAGAAAAAGTGCTGGGGCTGACACCCTTGAACCTTACTTCCTAAAAATTGCCTACCACATACTAGCAATACCTGTCACCCACCTTTTTAACTTATCCCAGTCTCAGGGCACCTTACCACCTATATGGAAGACAGCACATGTCATTCCACTGTTCAAATCAGGTGGCCCTGGCGATCTCAATAACTACAGGCCAATTTCTGTCCTTCTGGTCCTGATCAAGCTCCTAGAGAAAATTGTAAATGCACAGCTGAAGACTCACCTTGAGTCTTGGGAACTGCTAAACCCTATGCAGTCCAGATTCAGAGCTAAACATAACAATATCTCAGCCCTTGCCAAAGTTACTAATGACTGGCAGCGTAATTTTGGGAGCAAAAACTTTATTTGTGCTGCTTTCCTTGATTTAAGCAAGGCTTTCGACACCGTTGACCATAGTCTGCACCTCTCCTCCCTTAAAACCATAGGTGTGGACCCCTCATCTCTGTGCTGGTTTACTGACTATCTTACAGGGTGCCTTCAACAAGTTAAAGCCAAAGGAGGCATTGTCCCCCTTAAAAACTCTGCAAAGAGGGGTTCCTCAAGGTTCTATATTAGGGCCCTTACTTTTTGCAATCAACATTAATAACATCAACTACTGTATAAAAGAAGCCAACATCCATCTGTTTGCAGATGATACAGTTCTCTACGTGAGTCGCCCAATACCTGAAGCTGCCTGCAATGACCTACCATCAGAATTCAACCTTTTGTAAAACCAACTCCTCCAAAAAAAGCTACTCCTTAACATCAGAAAAACTAAAGTGATGGTCCTCTCCCCTTTCATCCATAAAGCTAACCCTGTGTCCTGTGGGATAGTTCCCCAAATTACCAGAGTTCTAGGTGAAAAAGTAGAATTTGTTACAAAATTCAAGTATCTGGGAGTTTGGTTAGACCAAAGACTCTCCTTCATTGAACATATCGAGGACTTGCTCAAACGACTTCGGCAAAGGCTTGGCCTGTTTTTTAGAATCAACAAATTTCTCACCAGAGATGCCAAGAAACAACTGGTCCAATCCATTTTCCTATCATTGGTTAATTACGCTGATTTCTTCTACAGCCAAGGCCCCAACTCTTACATGGCTAAACTGGACACACTCTACCATCGAGCACTGAGGTTTATAATGGGACTTCCCTTTGACATGCATCACTGCACCCCATATGCAGCAGTGGGGTGGACATCACTAAAGTTCAGGCGCCACAGAAATGCCGCTCTCTGGACCTATAGAGCCATCTCTAATAAGCTGCCTTACTATATCGCCTGCTGTCTTCCTCTGAGCATAATTGGGAAATATGCATTAAGATGTTACTCAGCTATTAAAGTACCCAAAGCAAAATCCCACTTCGGCAGGGCAGCCATAAGCTTCGTACTACCTACCTTAAGGAACGATCTACAAAAAACCCTAAAATTAAGTACTCTATTTGGTATAAATGCCTTCAAAACACTTTATTTCTGTAAAATCAGAGAAGTATGTAACTGCTTCACCCACTAAGACCCAGTACCGGTGTCTGCACTGGTATATAGCCATGCCTAGACCCAATTTTAAGTACTGACACACCAGCTTGCTCCTCACAAGCCTAATTGTTCTCTCTCTCTTATCCCCCTGTCTTATCAACACTAGATCTGTCCATCCCCTTATCCTTCCTTTCCCAACCTCGGATAGGAACTCACTATCCCTGGGTTGTGACAACCTATCATGCCTCGTACTTTATAGCATTCAATCCTGGGGCTTACACATACTCCTTTTCTCCATCCACCTTCTCTACATCCCATTTTACCAACCCATCTCTGTGCACCGTGCCCTCCTAGCCTTTCTCCCCACGCCCTCCCTCCCTCCCCCCACCTTCACCTCTACCTGGTGTATATTTCTATTTTATTTTTCCTTCTGTTACTTCCTCCTGCAGCCTTAGATAGCCTGCTTTTCCTTCCTATAGACACTTTATGTATGTAAATACCCTGTAATCTGTACAATATCTGTATAATTCTATGTACATATGAACTTCTTTTTCTTCCTTTCTGTAAACAGTATTATCTATACTGCCTTGTAAATAACTGTGTTGAACTGTATATACAATTGTTCATGCTCCACCCAGGTCCATCTTGTAAATGAGCTTCTGCTCAATGATGAATGCCTGGTTAAATAAAGACTTGATTGATTGATTGATTGAGAAGACACCAGGAGGAAGGAATGCTGTGTGACTAGACTTCTCTACTAGGACTAAAGAAGTAGATCTCTGGTACTTGGACCTTCAATTTAGGATAAAAAACCAAACTAATAAACAAAACAAAAAGAAATTTGTGTGTTTGTCTGAATTAACTTAACTAAAATGTTATCTGAACAGTTATCTAGGTGTAAACCTCAGGTGATGGAAAAGGCTTGATAGCTGTGCATTTTAAATTACTTGTAGAAAGATCTAGTAAGTTGGGGGAGTGGCTTAGCTAAATGGATGCTAAATTTAAAGACTGCCTTAGAAAGATTCTGCTAGAAACTTGGCAGATGACACCAGCAGGAAGGAGTGCTGTGTGCTTGGACTTCTCAACAGGGACTAAATAAGTAGAACTCTTGTACTTGCACCTTTAATTTAGGGTAAAAAAACAGACAAACAAACAAAAGAAAATTAGTGTGTTTGTCTGAGTTAACTGAACTGAATAGTTATCTGAACAGTCATCTATAGTAAATCTCAGGTGACTGAAAGGGCTTGATAGCTGTGCAGTTTAAATTACTTTCAGAAATATCTAGTAAGTAGGGGGAATGGCTTAACAGAAGGAAGCTAAATTTAAAGACTGCCTTAGAAAGATTCTGCTGGAAGCTTGGCAGATGACACCAGGAGGAAGGAGTGCTGTGTGACTGGACTTCTCTACTGGGACTAAAGAAGTAGAACTCTTGAATTTAGACCTTTAATTTAGGGTAAAAAAACAAATTAATAAACAAAACAAAAAAAAACTAGTGTGTTTGTGTGAGTTAACTTAGCAAGTAGGGGAAGTGGCTTAACTAGAAGGAAAGTAAATTTAAAGACTGCCTTAGAAAGATTCTGTTAGAAGCTAAGCAGAAGACACCAGGAGGAAGAACTGCTTTGTGGCTGGATTTCTCTACTGGGATTAAACAAGTAGAACTCTTGGATGAGGACGTTTAATTTAGGGTAAAAAAAAATTAACCTAACAAATAAAACAAAAAAAAAATTAGTGTGTTTGCCTGAGTTAACTCAACTGAATGGTTACCTGAACAGTTATCTAGGTGTAAATCTCAAGTGACTGAAAGAGCTTGATAGCTGTGCAGTTTTGAGCACTTTTAGAAAGATCTAGTAAGTAGAGGGAGTGGCATAACTAGAAGGAAGCTAAATTTAAAGACTGCCTTAAAAATATTCTGTTAGAAGCTCGGCAGAAGACACCAGGAGGATGGAGGTCAGTGTGACTGGACTTCTCTACTGGGACTAAAGAAGTTGAACTCTTGTACCTGGACCTTTAATTTAGGGTAAAAAAACAAATTAACAAACAAAACAAAAAAAACTAGTGTGTTTGTGTGAGTTAACTGAACTGAATACTTATCTGAACAGTTACCTACGCGTAAATCTCAGGTAACTGAAAGGGATAAATAGCTGTCCAGTTTAAATTACTTGCAGAAATATCAAGTAAGTAGGCAGAGTGGCTTAGCTGAAGGAAGCTAAATTTAATGACTGCCTTAGAAAGGTTCTGCTTTAAGCTTCACAGAAAACACTAGGAGGAAGGAGTGCTGTGTGACTGGACTTCTCTTCTGGGACTAAAGAAGTCGATCGCTTGCAGTTGGACCTTTAATTTAGGGTAAAAAAACAAAGTAACAAACAAAACAAAAAAAGTCTTGTGTTTGTCTGACTGAACGGAATCATTATCTGAACAGTTATCTAGATGTATATCTCAGGTAACTGAAAGGGCTTGATAGCTGTGGAGTTTAAATTATTTGTTGAAAGATGGATCGCACCCCCCTGAGAAGCCCAGAGGTCGTGAGGGTCAGCCCCTGAAGCCCTCTGTGCCGGCGTTACACAGAAGCTGCCACAAGACTCGCACCCCCCTCCCCTGAGGAGCCTGGAGGTCATGAGGGCCAGTCCCTGAAGCCCTCTCTGCCAGAGTTACACAGAAGCTGCCACAAGGATCACACCCCCCTCCCCCCGAGGAGCCTGGCGGCTGTGAGGGCCAGTCCCTGAAGCCCTCCCTGCCAGTGTTACACAGAAGCTGCCACAAGGATCACACCCCCCTCCCCTGAGGAGCCCGGAGGTCATGAGGGCCAGTCCCTGAAACCCACCCTACTGGCATTATACAGAAGCTGCCACTAGGTAATTACCTCTCTTCCTTCTCTCCTGGCTGCAGTCGTGACCATTTCCCAGGACTGCTGTTGGGATCCTGCTTCTGGCGCCTTTTTTGAATGACTGTTGCAAGCTACACTATAAAGCCACCAAAAACAATTCGTTTCTTCTGCCCTAGGCTGGGACGAACCCAATTTTACCCTGCTTAGGCAGAACAGTAACTTTTAACTGAATTGTGTGACTAAATGTACAAGCCCCACTTGGGAAAGCTGCCGAAAACTCAGACTTTTTGGTGCCAAGCTGTGACAGAATTAATTCCTCCCTGCACAAGCTGTACTGTGTGAATTAGATTTTTTTATTTAATTTGGGCTAACTGCTCAAGTAAAATCTGCTGAAAACTTGGAGTTTCTGCTGCTAAAGAGTTTAATTGTACCCTGCACATGCTGAACTGGGGAAGTTTAGGAAAGTGTAACTATTAAGGTTGAATTGTGTTCAGAGCAGACATTGCAGCACTGCGTTTCCTGATTTAAACTGGTAGAAGTGTTAAATTTTGACTCCTGACTCACAGCATAGCCTTGAGCCCATTTGCTGTGCATTTCCCACTCCAGTACCTGCCCACCCCAATGCTAATCCCTTCTCCCATTTAGCTGCCTATTTAACCTCCCCTCTCTTTCCCTCTCCCACAGGATTGCACCCCCCTCCCCGAGGAGCCCGGAGGTTGTGAGGGCCAGTCCCTGAAGCCCTCCCTGCCGGCGTTACACAGAAACTGACACAAGGTAATTACCTCTCTTCCCTCTCTCCTGGCTGCAATCATGACCGTTTCCCAGGACTGCTGTTGGGATCCTGCTTCTGGCTCCTTTTTTGAATGACCGTTGCAAGCTACACTTTAAAGCCTCCAAAAACAATTCATTTCTGCTGCCCAAGGCTTAGCCCCACCGAACGCTGTGCATTCAGCTCCCCACTGCCCCCACCACCACCCTTGGTTGGCTCTCAAATTTATAGCTAGGTTTGGTCAGGTGACTGGCTGAAATAACCTATCAGCCCACTTTTCCAGCTGCAGGTTATACAAATTCAACACTAGTGGCCGCTGCTATGTACCTCATATTCCCTACATATAAAATGCTATCCCTGCTAACAGCAGCCCACCTGACTTCCAGGATCATACAACAGGCTCAGCAACACCCCCCAGAGGCACCTAAACTATTTTTCAACAACTTTCATACACATCAATTCCTTATCTATGATGACTTGAAACCGTGTCCCTCCAACCTCTCCCACACAAGCCTTGGTGATCATGCTGGCTTTTACATTTACACTTGCACACTCAATTTAACACACACACTCACACAGGATACTCACTGTACCTCAGCTCTCCCCCATCCAGACCCCAATCCCCCACCTCCCTTGTAAGGCCCAAAACAGACCCCCTCACTCTTCCCACCCTTTTAGCAAGTATCACTCCCAGTCTCCCTGTCTCCACCACCAACGTGAAAAATCTGACACCCTACCAAACCCGTCACTCATCCAAACTCTGCAGGTTAGCCCTCCTAGGGCATGCCCTACTACTTCTCTTATTATCTGGCACTATCCACCCCAACCCTGGTCTGCCCTGCACAGTGACCTCATCTAGCAGACCAAGTGGGAGCCTTCTGTTAGCTATTCTTAATATATGTAGCCTACCAAAAAACACCCCCCTCCAAGGCTGGATTGCCCAGCATGCACCGGACATCCTAGCCCAATCTGAGACTTGGCTCTCTGAAAGAATACAATGAGGTTGTCTCTTTCAGTAATTATTCTATCTTCTGGGCTGACAGAACCAACAAGAGAGGTGGTGGGTGTGCAATCTATGTTAAATCCTCTCTTCAAGCCACTGAAGTACAAACCCTTATACCACAATACGGCACCCAGACACTAACAGTTAAACTTAGTCTGGGTACTAAAACCCTACACATCACTGCGGCCTATATCCCCCCAAGCAACCAAACACTCGCATTTGACTCTATCCTCCACAGTATCTCCCACATACCCAACACTAGTGAAGTTATCATTATGGGAGATTTTAATCTCAATTGGCTATCCCCTGCCTCATCCAGCTTCAAAGACACTTCCCTGGCTTACGATCTTACCCAACTCATCACCTCTCTCACCAGAAGGGACAATAGAACAGGGACATCCACCCTTTTAGACCTCATCTTCACCAACAGGCCATGGAACATCTCCAAAACCACTGTGCTCCCTGATTCTATCAGTGACCACTCCTCGGTGACCTGCTGGTGGTCAGGTAAATTACTCCTTGCCCCCCAAAATCACCTGGCAGAAGCAACTTAAAAGAGGAGGCTTAGATAATCTCAAAACCCACCTATCTACCAGCAATTGGCTCCCCATCTACACCACGCAGTCTGTAGATCTGGCTGTCTCCCACTTTATAACCACTTTCAACATGGCCTGCGACATTTTTTCTCCCCTCTCCAAGCAAGTAGTGAAAACCAGAACCACTCCCTGGATCACCACCTCACTACTTAACCAGCTCCAACATAGGGACAACCTATGGCATAAGGCCCTTGACTCCCAATGTGCCCAGGATAGACAACTATACCATGAGGCCCACAACAAATGTACCTGGGCCCTATGACAGGCAAAAGCCACTTACTACCAACATACCCTCACCTCTTCTTGAGGAGATGGTAAAATATTCTGGAACAATATAAAGGAACTCAGTGGTAAATCCCGCTCCCCTGCACCCACCCAGCTTACAATAAATGGGGAGATCACCCAGGATCCTTCCCCTATCACCGAAGCCCTCAACTCTGCCTTCTCGGACCTCTCCCATATACTGCCCCCTAACTACTTCCACACTGTCCCCACACCCTCCCACTGATAGCTCAAGTAACAACACTATGATACTCTTTCAGCTGACAGTCATTTTCTGCCTCAAGGAAAAACACTACATTTCCAAAGCTATTGCCAATACCCAGCACAACAATGATTCCCTAGATCTTAAACTCATTAGGCTTACCCTGGAAGCCACATTACCCCATCTCACTAAAATTCTCAACCTCTCTTTATGCCTAGGTCAGTTCTCCTCAACCTGAAAGAGAGCCATAATCACACCCATTCTGAATAGCGGCTACCACACTAACACAACCAACTATAGACCAATTTCATTATTTCCGCCTCTCTCCAAGGCACTGGAGAAAATAGTGTTGGACCAACTATCAGAACACCTAACTAAACACAACCTTCTCTGCCGGGAACAGCACAGTTTCTGGTCTGGCCACAGTACCGTCACAGCTCTTACTGAGCTCACCTCATTCATCCATGAGGCCCTTGACCAAGGCTCTATAGCAGGGGTGATCTATGTGGATCTGACCAGGGCATTTGACATGGTCAGTCATGAGCTATTGCTTTGTGTCCTTCCACAACTAAATGTGGTCCCTGAGGCTACCGCCTGGTTCAAGGACTACCTAACAGGCCGGTCACAGCAAGTCAGGATAAACACCACCATCTCCTCCTGTAAAACAGTTTGCTCAGGTGTCCCTCAGGGATCTATTCTTGGCCCTCTACTATTCACCCTCTTTTTAAACTCTCTCCCCAAGTCATGTAGTGGTCACCTGCTGCTCTACGGTGATGATGCGGTAGTGTTTTGGAAACACCCACAGCCGAGTGCCCTCCAATGAGCTCTTCAGAGTTTCTTCAGGGAGCTAGAAACCTGGTTCATTGAACACCACCTGATCATCAACTATCAAAAAACAAAGTCCATGATCTTTGCCCATCAACAAAGCCTACACAGCCAGTTGGCTCTCCTAATCAAAAACAAAGTGCCCCACTTGAACATGTTACATGTTTTAAATACCTGGGAATTTCACTAGAGACCTCCCTCTCCTACAATAATCACATACAACTTCTCTCCTCCACTGTCAACACTAGAGTGGGTATCCTCTACAGACTTAAACACTGCTTACCCACATAGGCCATGTATCTTGCGGTCACCTCCCCTATCCTCTCCCTGGTAGACTACAGGATAGTGATATATGGCTCTGAGGAACTCACCTCCTTTCTTAGCATCAACACTGCTTTGAATAAAGCCTGCTGCCTAGTCACCGGGTGTGACAGATTAACTCATAACTGTGAGCTCTACACTTTGGCTGGTTGGCAAAAGTTCCAAGGAAGACTTAAGTACCACTCCTGCGTTCTAGTGAAAAAGATCCATCTCCAACTGGCTCCCATCGGCCTTCTCTCAATAGTCAGCATAGCCCCCCCAGGTGTAATACAAGACTCACAGCATCCTCCTCATTCCTGGTCCCCCATTGTAGAACATCCCTAGGTCAAAGATACTTCTGCTACAGTGCCCCTCTTTGGCTAAACACTCTACCCCCCATCACTCAGACCCTTAGCCTCTCCCAATTCAAAACAGCCCTCAAAGCCCAACTCCTTGAGTCAGAGAAATGCAACTGTGGCTAACTTTCTGCCCTCCTCTGGTGTTTTCATACCCCCCAATAAACTTGACACAGGGTCTTGATAGATCCCAAGAATCAGCATCATGTACCTCTCAGACAAGGGTTATCTACAATTGCTGCCTACTGCTATCACCACTTAACTAAGATTAAGCCTGGACTGCACTTGCAGTACTGTTTTGTGGAATTTCTGCTTGTTTATTGTGCATTCTCTGTATTAGTTTACCCTCCACCCCCTGTAACCGACGTGGAACCTTTGCAGAAGAGACTGTGACTCAAAGGATTGTAATTCTGATTGTATCCAATAAATAAATAAATAAATAAATTAGTAGGGGAGGTAGCTTAGCTAAAGGAAGCTAAATTTAAAGACTGCCTTAGAAAGATTCTGCTAGAAGCTTGACAGGAGACATGAGGAGGAAGAAGTGCTGTGTGACTGGACTTCTCTACTGGGACTAAAGAAGTTGAAATCTTGTACTTGGACCTTTAATTTAGGGTAAAAAAACAAACTAACAAAAAAACAGAAACAAATGGCGTGTTTCTCTGAGTTAACTGAACTTAATGGTTATCTGAAAAGTTATCTAGGAGTAAATCTCAGCTGACTGAAAGTGCTTGATAGCTGTACAGTTTAAATTACTTGTAGAAAGATCTAGTAAGTAGGGTTAGTCACTTAACTAGAAGGAAGCTAAATTTAAAGACTGCCTTAGAAACAATCTGCCAGAAGCTTGGCAGAAGACACCAGGAGGAAGGAGTGCTATGTGACTGGACTTGTCTACTGGGACTGAAGAAGCAGAACTCTTGTATTTGGACCTTTAATTTAGGGTAAAAAAAATAAACTAACACACAAAACTAAAAATATAGTGTGTTTGTCTGCGTTAACTGAACTGAATTATTAACTGAACAGTTATCTAGGTGTAAATCTCAGGTGACAGAAAGGGCTTAATAGCTGTGCAGATTAAATTACTTGTAGAAAGAACTAGTAAGTAGGGGGAGTGGCTTAGCTATAAGAAAGCTACATTTAAAGACTGCCTTAGAAAGATTCTGGTAGAAGTTTGGCAGAAGACACCAGGAGGGAGGAGTGCTGTGTGACTGGACTTCTCTACTGGGACTAAAGAAGTAGAACTCTTATACTTGGACCTTTAGTTTAGCATAAAAAAACAAACTAACAATGAAAAAAAATTAGTGTGTTTGAGTTAACTGAATTAAATGGTTATCTGAACTGTTATCTATGCGTAATTCTCAGGTGACTGAAAGGACTTGATAGCTGTGCAGTTTAAAATGCTTGTAAAAGTTCTAGTAAGAAGGGGGAGAGGCTTAACTAGAAGGAACGTAATTTGAAAGACTTCCTTAGAAAGATTCTGTCAGAAGCTCTGCAGAAGACACCAGGAGAAAGGAGTGCTGTGTGACTGGACTTCTCTACTTGGACTAAAGAAGTAGAACTCTTGTACTTGGACCTTTAATTTAGGTTAAAAAAAACTAAAAAAAAAAACAAAAGAAAAAAATTTGTGAGTTTGTCTGAGTTAACTGTACTGAATGGTTATCTGAACAGTCATCTACTCATATATCTGAGGTGACTGAAAGGGCTTGATAGCTGTGCAGTTTAAATTACTTGTATAAACATCTAGTAAGTAGGGGGAGTGGCTAAGCAGAAGGAAGCTAAATTTAAAGACCACCTTAGAAAGATTCTGCTGGATGCTTGACAGAAGACACCAGGAGGAAGGAGTGATGTGTGACAGGACTTCTCTACTAAGACTGAAGAGGTAGATCTCTTGTACTTGGACCTTCAATTTAGGGTAAAAAAACAAACTAAAAAGAACAAATTTAAATGTTTGCCTGAGTTAACTGAACTGAATGGTTATCTGAACAGTTATCTAAGCGTAAATTTCAGGTGACTGAAAGGACTTGATAGATCTGCAGTTTAAATTATTTGCAGAAAGATCAGCTAAGTAGAGGGAGTGGTTTAGCTGAAGGAAGCTAAATTTAAAGATTCCCTTAGAATGATTCTGTTAGAAGCTCAGCAGAAGAAACCAGGAGGAAGGCATGCTGTGTGACTGGACTTCTCTACTGGAACTATAGAAGTAGAACTCTCCTACCTGGACCTTTCATTTAGTGTAAAAAAAAACAAATTAACAAACAAAACAAAAAAATTTAGTGTGTTTGCCTGAGTTAACTGAACTGAATAGTAAACTGAAAAGTTATCTAGGTGTAATTCTCAAGTGACTGAAAGGGCTTGATAGCTGCACTGCTTAAATTACTTGTATAAAGATATACTAAGTAGGGGCAGTGACTTAGCAGTAAGGAAGCTAAATTTACAGATTGCCATAGAAAGATTCTGTTAGGAGCTTTGCAGAAGACATGAGGAGGAAGGATTGCTGTCTGACTGGACTTCTCTACTGGGACTAAAGAAGTAGAACTCTTGTACTTGGACCTTTCGTGTAAAAAAAACTAATAAACTAAAAAAAAAATTTATGTGTTTGAGTTAATATAATTGAATGGTTATCTGAACAGTTATCTAGGTGTAAATCTCAGATGACTGAAACGGCTTGATAGCTGTGCAGTTTAAATTACTTCCAGAAAGATCTAGTAAGTAGTGGGAGTGGCTTAGCTAGAAGGAAGCTACATTTAAGGACTAACTTAGAAAGATTCTGCTAGAAGCTTGGCAGAAAACACCAGGAGGAAGGAGTGCTGTGTGACAGTACTTCTCTACTGGGACTAAAGAAGTAGAACTCTTGTATTTGGACATTTAAATTATAGTAAAAAAGCAAACTAATAGACAAAAAAAATTAGTGTGTTTGTCTGAGTAAACTGAATGGTTATCTGAACAGTTATGTAGGTGTAAATCTCAGGTTACTGAAAGGGCTTGATAGCTCTGCCATTGAAATTACTTGTAGAAAGATCTAGTAAGTAGGGGGAGTGGCTAAGCTAGAAGGAAGATAAATTTAAAGACTGCCTTAGAAAGATTCTGCTAGAAGCTTCGCATAAGTCACCAGGAGGAAAGAGTGCTGTGTGACTGGCCTTCTCTACTGGGACTAAAGAAGTAGAAGTCTTGTACTTGGACCTTTAATTTAGGGTAAAAAAACAAACAAACATAACAAAAAAAAGTGTGTGTTTTCTGAGTTAAAATAACTGAATGGTTGCCTCAACAGTTATCTAGGTGTAAATCTCAGGGACTGAAAGGGCTTGACAGCTGTGCAGTTTAAATTGATTGTAGAATGATCTAGTAAGTAGGGTGAGTGTCTTAGCTTGAAGGAAGCTAAGTTAAAGTACTACCTTAGAAAGATTCTGCCTGAAGCTTGGCAGAAGACACGAGGAGAAATAGTGCTGTGTGACTGGACTTCTCCATTGGGACTTGAATAAGTAGAACTCATGTAAACGGACCTTTTATTTAGGCTAAAAAAACAAACTAACAAACAAAATAAAAAAACATTTGTGTGTTTGTCTGAGTTAACTGAACTGAATGGTTATCAGAACAGTTATCTAGATGTAAATCTCAGGTGACTGAAAGGGCTTGATAGCTGTGCAGTTTAAGTAACTTGTAGAACGCTCTAGTAAGTGGGGGAGTGGCGTAGGTAGAACGAAGCTTAATTTAAAAACTGCCTTAGAAAGATACTGCTAGAAGCTTCACGGAGAGACACCAGGAAGATGGAGTGCTGTGTGACTGGACTTCTATACTGGGACTAAAGAAGTAGAGCTCTTGTAGTTGGACCTTTTATTTAGGGTCAAAAAACAAACTAGTAAACAAAAATGAAAAATCGGTGTGTTTGTCTCAGTTAACTGAAATGAATGGTTATCTGAACAGTTATCTAAGTGTAATTCTCAAGTGACGGAAAAGGCTTGCTAGCTGTGCAGTTTAATTTTCTTGTAGAAAGATCTAGCAAGTAGGGGAGTGGCTTAGCAAGAAGGAAGCTAAATTTAAAAATTGCCTAAGAAAGATTCTGCTGGCAACATTGGCAGAAGAGACCAGGAGGAAGGCGTGCTGTGTGACTGGACTTCTCTACTGGGACTAAAGCAGTAAAAGTCTTATACTTGGACCTTTTAATTTTGGGTAAAAAAAACAAACTAACACACAAAACAAAAAAAAGTATGTGTTTCTCTGGTTGAAACAAACTGAATAGTCATCTGAACAGTTATCTAGGTGTAATTCTCAGGTGACAGAAAGGGCTTGATAGCTGTGTAGTTTAAATTACTTGTAGAAAGATCTAGTAAGAAGGGGGAGTGGCTTAGCAGGAAGTGATCTAAATTTAAAGATTGCCTTAGAAAGATTCTGCTAGAAGCTTGGCAGAAGACACCAGGAGGAAGGAGTGCTGTGTTACTGGACCTCTCTAATGGGACTAAAGAAGTAGAACTCTTGTACTTGGACCTTTAATTTAGTGTAAAAAAAACGCAAGCTAATAAACTAAACAAACTAACTGAATGTGTTTGTCTGAGTTAATTTAACTGAATGGTTATCTGAACAGTTATCTAGGTGTAAATCTCAGATGACTGAAAGGGCTTGATAGCTGTGCAGTTTAAATTACTTCTAGAAAGATCTAGTAAGCAGGGGGAGTGACTTTACTAGAAGGAAGCTAAATTTAAAGACTACCTTAGCAATATTCCACTAGAAGCTTGGCAGAAGATACCAGGAGGAAGGACTGCTGTGTGACTGTTCTTCCCTACTGGGACTAAAGCAATAGAACACTTGTATTTGGACCTTTAATTTAGGGTAAAAAAGTAAACTAACAAACAAACAAAAATTAGTGTGTTTGTCTGAGTAAACTGAATGGTTATCTGAACAGTTACCTAGTTGTAAATCTCAGGTGACTGAATGGGCTTGATAGCTGTGCAGTTTAAATTACTTGTAGAATAATCAAGTAAGTAGAGAGAGTGGCTTAGCTAGAAGGAAGATAAATTCAAAGACTGCCATAGAAAGATTCTGCTAGAAGCTTGGCAGAATACATCAGAAGGAAAGAGTGCTGTGTGACTGGCCTTCTCTACTGGGACTAAAGAAGTAGAACTCTTGTCCTTGGACCTTTAATTTATGGTAAGAAAACAAACTAACAAACAAAAAAAGTGTGTGTTTTCTGAGTTAGCTGAACTGAATGGTTATCTGAACAGTTATCTAGTTGTAACTCTCAGGTGACTGAAAGGGCTTGATAGCTGTGCAGTTTAAATTACTTGTAGAATGATCTAGAAAGTAGGGTGAGTGGCTTAGCTTGAAGATAGCTAAGTTTAAGTACTACCTTAGAAACATTCTGCCTGAAGCTTGGCGGAAGACACCAGGAAGAAAGAGTGCTGTGTGACTGAACTTCTCTATTGGGACTAAAGAAGTAGAACTCTTGTACTTGGACCTTTAATTTAGGGTAAAAAATAAACTAACAAACAAAACAAAAAAAAATAGTGTGTTTGAGTT
Source organism: Neoceratodus forsteri (assembly GCA_016271365.2). NCBI lineage: Eukaryota > Metazoa > Chordata > Ceratodontiformes > Ceratodontidae > Neoceratodus > Neoceratodus forsteri. The sequence goes on from CM057449.1 coordinate 986,179,719, forward strand.
AACTGAATGGTTATCTGAACAGTTATCTTGGTGTAAATCTCCGGTGACTGAAAGGGCTTGATAGCTGTGCAGTTTAACTTACTTGTAGAAAGATCTAGTAAGTAGGGGGAGTAGCTTAGCAAGAAAGAAGATACATTTAAAGACTGCCTTAGAAAGATTCTGCTAGAAGCTTGGCAGAAGACACCAGGAGGAAAGAGTGCTGTGTGACTGGACTTCTCTACTGGGAATAAAGAAGTAGAACTCTTGTTCTTGGACCATTAGTGTAGGGTAAAAAAACAAACTAAGAAAGAAAACAAAAAAAATGAATGTGTTTGTCTGAGTTAACTGAACTTAATGGTTATCTGAAGAGTTATCTAGGTGTAATTCTCATGTGATTGAAAGGGCTTGATAGCTGTGCAGTTTAATTTACTTGTAGAAATACCTAATAACTAGCGGGAGTGGCTGACCTAGAAGGAAGATAAATTTAAAGACTGCCTCAAAAAGAACCTGCTAGAAGCTTGGCAGAAGACACCAGGAGGAATTAGTGCTGTGTGGCTAGACTTCTCTACTTTGACAAAAGAAGTAGAACTCGTGTACTTGGACCTATAATTTGGGGTAAAAAAACAATCTAACAAAACAAAAAAAATGTCTGTGTTTGTCTGAGTTAAGTGTAGTGAATGGTTATCTGAACAGTTATCTAGGTGTAAATCTCAGATGCCTGAAAGGGCTTCATAGCTTTGCAGTTTAAACTACTTGTATAAAGATCTATTAAGTAGGGGGAGTGGCTTAGCAGAAGGAAGCTGAATTTAAAGACTGAATTAGAAAGATTCTGCTGGGTGCTTGACAGAAGACACCAGTAGGAAGGAATGCTGAGTGACTGGACTTCTCTAGTGGGACTAAAAAAGTAGAACTTTTCAACCTGGACCATTAATTTAGGATAAAAAAATGAACAAACAAAACACAAAAAAATTAGTGTCTTTGCCAGAGTTAACTGAACTGAATGGTCATCTCAACAGTTATCTATGCGTAAATCTGAGGTGACTGAAAGGACTTGATAGCTTTGCATTTTAAATTACTTGTATAAAATTCGAGTAAGTATGGGGAGTGGCTTAGCAAAAGGAAGCTAAATTTAAAGACTGCCTTAGAAAGATTCTGCTGGATTCTTGACTGAAGACAGCAGTAGGAAGGAATGGCGTGTGACTGGACTTCTCTAGTGGGACTAAAGAAATAGATCTCTTGTATTTGGACCTTCAATTTAGGGTTAAAAAACAAACTAACAAAATGAAAAAAAATTAGCGTGTTTGAGTTAAGTGAATGTTTATCTGAACAGTTATCTAGGTGTAAATCTCATGTGACTGAAAGGTCTTGATAGCTGTGCAGTTTAAATTACTTGCAGAAAGATCTAGTAAGTAGGGGGAGTGGCTGAGCTAGAAGGAAGATAATTTAAAGACTGCTTTACAAAGATTCTGCAAGAAGCTTGGCAGAAGATACCAGGAGGAAAGATTGCTGTGTGACTGGACTTCTCTACTGGGACTGAAGAAATGGAACTCTTGTACTTGGACCTTTAATTTAATGTAAAAAAACAAGGTAACAAACTAAGCAAACTAAATTAATGTGTTTGAGTTAATTTAACTGAATGGTTATCTGAACAGATACCTAGGTGTAAATCTCAGATGACTGAAAGGTCTTGATAGCTGTGCAGTTTAAATTACTTCTAGAAAAGTCTAGTAAGCGGGGGGAGTGTCTTTGCTAGAAGGAAGCTAAATTTAAAGACTACCTTAGCAAGATTCTGCTAGAAGCTTGGCAGAAGACGCCACGAGGAATGAGTGCTGTGTGACTGTTCTTCTCTACTGGGACTAAAGAAGTAGAACACATATATTTGGACCTTTAATTTAGGGTAAAATAGCAAACTAACAAACAAACAAAAAAAATTAGTGTGTTTGTCTGAGTAAACTGAATGGTTATCTGAACAGTTACCTAGATGTAAATCTGAGGTGACTGAATCAGCTTGATAGCTCTGGAGTTTAAATTACTTGTAGAAAGATCTAGTAAGTAGGGGGAGTGGCTTAGCTAGAAGGAAGATAAATTTAAACACTGCCTTAGAAAGATTCTGCTAGAAGCTTCACAGATGTCACCAGGAGGAAAGAGTGCTGTGTGACTGACTTTCTCTACTGGGACTAAAGAAGTAGAACTCTTGTACTTGGACCTTTAATTTATGGTAAAAAAAAAACAAAAAAAACAAAAAAGTTTGTGTTTTCTGAGTTAACTGAACTGAATGGTTATCTGAACAGTTATCTAGGTGTAATTCTCAGGAGACTGAAAGCTCTTGCTAGCTGTGCAGTTTAAATTAATTGTAGAAAGATCTAGTAATTAGGGGGAGTGGCTTAGCTAGAAAGAAGCTAAATTTAAAGATTGCCTTAGAATGATTCTGCTAGAAGCTTGGCAGAAGCACTTGGAGAAAGGAGTGATATGTGACCGGACTTCTCTACTGGGACTAAAGAAGTAGAACTCTTGTACTTGGACCTTTAAATTAGGGTAAAAAAAAAGTGTGTGTTTTCTGAGTTAACCAAACTGAATGTTTATCTGAACAGTTATCTAGGTGTAACTCTCAGGTAACTGAAAGGGCTTAAAAGCTGTGCAGTTTAAATTACTTGTAGAATGATCAAGCAAGTAGGGTGAGTGGTTTAGCTTGAAGGAAGCTAAGTTTAAGTACTACCTTAGAAACATTCTGCCTGAAGCTTGGCAGAAGACACCAGGAGGAAGGAGTGCTGTGTGACTGGCCTTCTCTAGTGGGACTAAAGAAGTAGAACTCTTGTATTTGGACCTTTAATTTAAGGTAGAAATGCAAATTAACAAACAAACCAAAAAAAAAATTAGTGTGTTTGTCTGAGTTAAGTAAATGTTTCTCTGAACAGTTATCTAGGCACAAATCTTAGGTGACTGAAAGGGCTCAATAGCTGTGCAGTTTAAATTACTTGTAGAAAGATCTAGTAAGTAGGGGGAGTGGCTTAGCTTGAAGGAAGATCATTTAAAGACTACCTTAGAAAGATTCTGCTAGAAGCTTGGCAGAAGACACCAAGAGGAAAGAGTGCTGTGTGACTGGATTTCTCTACTGGGACTGAAGAAGCAGAACTTTTGTACTTGGACCTTTAATTTAGGGTAAAAAAAAACTAACTAACGAACAAAACAAAAAAAATTTGTGTGTTTGTCTGAGTTAAGTGAACTGAATGGTTATCTGAACAGTTATCTCGGTGCATCCCTCAAATGCCTGAAAGGGCTTGATAGCTGTGCAGTTTAAATTACTTGTAAAAAAATCTATTAAGTAGGGGGAGTGGCGTAGCAGAAGGAAGCTAAATTTAAAGACTGCCTTAAAAAGATTCTGCTGGATGCTTGACAGAAGACACCAGTAGGAAGGAATGCTGAGTGACTGGACTTCTCTAGTGGGACTAAAGAAGTAGAACTCTCTACCTGTACCTTTAATTTAGGATAAAAAAAACAAACAAATAAACAAACAAAACACAAAAAAATGAGTGTCTTTGCCTGAGTTAACTGAACTGAATGGTTATCTGAAGAGTTATCTATGAGTAAATCTCAGATGACTGAAAGGACTTGATAGCTGTGCAGTTTAAATTACTTGTATAAAAATCTAGTAAGTAAGGGGAGTGGCTTAGCAGAAGGAAGCTACATTTAAAGACTGCCTTAGAAAGATTCTGCTGGATGCTTGACAGAAGACACCAGTAGGAAGGAAAGCTGTGTGACTGGACTTCTCTAGTGGGACTAAAGAAGTGGATCTCTTGAACTTGGACCTTCAATTTAGGGTAAAAAAACAAACTAACAAACAAAATGAAAAAAATGAGTGTGTTTGTCTGAGTTAAGTGAATGTTTATCTGAACAGTTGTCTAGGTGTAAATCTCAGGTGACTGTAAGGGCTTGATAGCTGTGCAGTTTAAATTACTTGAAGAAAGATCTAGTAAGTAGGGGGAGTGGCTTAGCTAGAAGGAAGATAATTTAAAGACTGCTTTAGAAAGATTCTGCTAGAAGCTTGGCAGAAGACACCAGGAGGACAGAGTGCTGTGGGACTGGACTTCTATACTTGGACTAAAGAAGTAGAACTCTTGTACTTGGACCTTTTATTTAGGGTAAAAAACAAACTAACAAACAAAGCAAAAGAAAAATATATATGTTTGCCTGAGTTAACTGAACTGAATGGTTATCTGAACAGTTATCTAGGTGTAATTCTCAGGTGACTGAAAGCTCTTGCTAGCTGTGCAGTTTAAATTAATTGTAGAAAGATATAGTAAGTAGGGGGAGTGGCTTAGCTAGAAAGAAGCTAAATTTAAAGACTGCCTTAGAAAGATTCTGCTAGAAACTTGGCAGAAGCACCAGGAGAAAGGAGTTCTGAGTAACTGGACTTCTCTACTGGGACTAAAGAAGTAGAACTCTTGTACTTGGACCTTTAATTTAGGGTAAAAAAACAAACTAACAAACAAAACAAAAAAATGTGTGTGTTTGTCTTAGTTAACTAAACTGAATGGTTATCTGAAAAGTTATCTAGGTGTAAAACTCAGATGACTGAAAGGGCTTGATAGCTGCGCAGTTTAAATGACTTGTAGAAAGAACTAGTAAGTAGGGGCAGTGGCTTAGAAAGAAGGAAGATAAATTTAAAGACTGCTTCAGAAAGATTCTGCTAGAAGCTTGGCTGAAGACACCAGGAGAAAGGAGTGATGAGTGACTGGACTTCTGTACTGGGACTAAAGAAGTAGTACTCTTGTACTTGGACCTTTAATTTAGGGTAAAAAAACAAACTAACAAACAAAACATAAAAAAATTAGTGTGTTTGTCTGCGTTTACTGAATCTTTATCTGAACAGTTATCTAGGTGTAAATCTCTGGTGACTGAAAGGTCTTGATAGCTGCGCAGTTCAAGTTACTTGCAGAAAGATCTAGTAAGTAGGGGAGTTGCTTAGGTAGAAGAAAGCTTAATTTAAAGACTGTCTTACAAAGATTCTGCTAAAAGCTTTGCAAAAGACACCAGGAGGACAGAGTGCTGTGTGACTGGACTTCTATACTTGGACTAAAGAAGTAGAACTCTTGTACTTGGACCTTTTATTTAGAGTAAAAAAAAACAAACTAACAAAACAAAACAAAATAATGCTTTTGTCTGAGTTATATGAATTGAATGGTTATCTGAACTGTTATCTATTTGTAACTCTCAGGTGACTGAAAGGGTTTGATAGCTGTGCAGTTTAAATTACTTGTAGAAAGATCTGGTAAGTAGGGGAAGTGGCTTAGGTAGAAGGAAGCTTAATTTAATGACTGCCTTAGAAAGATTCTGCTAGAAGCTTGGCAGAAGACACCAGGAGGAAGGAGTGCTGTGTGACTGGACTTCTCTACTGGGACTATGTTGCCCTCCTTCCTCCCTTCCACCCTCCCATCTAAAGCTAGTTCTACTTTTATAGACACAGGATTTGACTGACAACATGAACTTCCTGTTTGGGAGCAGGAAGTGAGTGATCACAAGGGCCACCAAAGACCCACCGTCCTAGAAGAGCAAGGGTAGCTCTCTAGCCCTTCTTGCTGCTGGAGGTCTACCTCTGAGCAAATGAGTCTACTGAGAAATATAGGATCTTCTTTTCTCTGAACAGGACAATCAGGAGCTTAAAGGGCACAGAGGCAGAAGGTAAGTAGAGAGAGAAGAAAAAATGCGGAGGAAAGAGTAAGGATTCCAAACAGCAGGTGCAGTTGTGTGGCTGTGGAGCAGCAGCCTTCCAGGTAATGTTCTGGAGGATGCAGTGTTGTCCCATCTGCAGGCACCTCTCTTGGCTGAGTGAGGCGGTTGCTCATCTCCAGGCTGAGTTGGTCAGGATTTGTGAGACCTCCTCTTCCATCCAGGGACCACCAGTGCCACTGCTGTTGCCTCAGAGGTTGCCAAGAAAGAGGAGCGGTTGGACCACTGTGAGCTCAGGGAGGGTGAGGGTGGTGGAACAGAGGTGCATCCCTCCAGTTGTACCTCTCCACAATTCCTATGCCATTCTGGCAAACTGTGTTTCCCCTATGGAGGCACCCGCAGTGAAGACCAAGGAGGATGCTATGAAACTCCACAAAGGAGACTCACAGGAGGGTGGCAAGGAACCCTACAGGGGAAGGAAATAACTCTTGGTGGGGGACTCCATTGTTAGGAAGGTAGAACTGGGGAAGGAAGGGGAGAGGGAGGTAAGGTGCCTGCCTGGCACCATGTCTTGGAGGGACAGGGAGCATATCCTCAGGATTGCCAGAGCAGCTGCACAGGGGAGGGCGCTGGATGTCATTGTCCACCTAGGGACAAATGACCTGGCTAAGAAAGGGATTACAGCAGTGCAGGAAGAGTTTGTGGAATTGGGGAGGGGCCTTAGACAAGTAGCACACACGGTAACTTCTCAGAGCTGCTGCCCATCTATGGTGTAGGAGAGGCTAGGGTGTTTCACACCATGGGATTCAATCAGTGGTTGAAAAACTGGTGCAGAGCTCAGGGATTTGGCTTCATTGGGGACTGGGGATCCACCTGGAGTGATGCAAGCCTATACTGGTGTGATGGGCTGCATCTGTCCAGGAGGGGAACCGAGATCCTAGGTGATAGGTTTAAATGCTTCATTGGCAAGCATTTAAACTAGCTAAGGGGGGGCACTGGAAAGGAGAAGGGAAATCCTAGCCCCCCCTCAAAAAATCACCATAGTAAGAGTGGTAAACACCAACATAGAGGTGTTGATAGGGAGAAGAGCAGGGGTAAATGGGGAAAGTGACAAAGGCAAGAAGGACAGGGATGAGGCAAAAAGGAGTAAGGCCATCAGGAAATGGAGGGTAATGAGTACCAATGCCAATAGTCTGGGCAACAAGCTCCCTGAACTGGTGGCCTTGATGGAAGAGGGATGCCTGGTTATCATAGCAGTCACAGAACCATGGTACACAGAGAACCATGACTGGGATGTTAACATACCAGGGTACATAACCTACAGGAGAGACAGGCAGGGGAGAAGAGGAGAAGGAGTAGCTCTCTATGTGAAGGAAAGGATAAAAGCAACTGAACAAAAGAGTAATCAGAGAGAAGAGGAGGCAATGTGGGTCACCTTAGAGACTAGAAAGGGCACCACAGTCTGCACAGGGTTGTGTACAGACCCCCATATCAGGGGGAGGGAATGGACAAGGATATGATAGAAGGCATTCTTAGGATGGCAGAGAAAGGGGGATAATGCTGATGGGAGACCTGAATATGCCAGATGTTAACTGGAGCACATTTGCTGCAGCCACATCCAAGAGCAGGGCCATTCTCGATACCCTACAGGTGGCAGGCCTCAGACAGCTAGTTTCAGAACCTACTCATGAGGGAGCAATCTTAGACCTTGTACTCTCAAATGGGGGCAGTTAGAGAATCTCAAATCTAGAAGTGGGTTGCCATCTGGGAACAAGTGTCCATCAAACAGTGTGGTTCACGTTAAACTCAGCTACAGAGTCAAGCCATACAAAAGTGAGGGATCTAGACTTCAGGAGGGCTGACTTTGGCAAGATGGGAGAGTGCCTCAGAAAAGCACTAACAAACAAGCAAACAGGCTAGAAGGAGGGGTGGAGCAACAATGGGGAATCGCCAAAACTGCTATCTCAAAGGCAACAAGCCTTTGTATGAAGCAAATAAACAAATCAAAATGAAAGAAAAAGCCACTATGGTTCTCAAAAAAGGTGGCTGAGAAAGTCAGGGAGAAAAAGATACTATTCAGGAAGTATAAGGAAACATAGAAGGGGCAGGACAGAGAGCTGTACCAGTTAAGGCAGAAGGAGGCAGGAAGGGAAGTCAGAATAGCAAAGGCCCAAACTGAGGAAAAGATAGCCAACTCAGTTAAGAAGGGGGATCAAACCTTTTATAGGTACATCAGAGAGCATAGAAAGACAAAGGGAGGGATAGTGAGACCGAATAGAATTAACAGTGGGTGGGCAGAGGGGGACAGTGAAGAAGCAGGGATACTGAATGAATATTTATGCTCAGTATTCACAAAAGAGGAGGGGGAAGTGCCTAATCCAATTAACAGAAGCACTTTTGATAGGGGGTCGATCCCAGTCCTTTCACAGAAGAAAGAGTTCTTCAAGAACTCCTAAAACTGAAGGTGGACAAGGCAATGGGGCCTGATGGAATTCACTCCAGAATTCTAAAAGAATTAAGGGGGGAACTAGTGAAACCACTGACTACTCTTTTTAACAAATCATGGGTAGATGGTGTGGTACCTGAGGACTGGAGGAAGGTGGGTGTGATTCCCCTTCACAAAAGTGGGACCAAGACAGAGGCAGGAAACTACAGACCTGTCAGTTTGACCTCTGTGGTAGGGAAAGTGATGGAGTCACTTCTGAAGGAAAGAATTGTTGAGTACCTAGAGGCCAGTGGGGTGCAGGACCCAAGGCAGCATGGTTTCAAAGTGGGAAGGTCATGTCAGATGAATATAATAGAATTCTTTGACTGGTTGACCAAAGTAGTAGACCAGGGAGGGGCTGTGGACATGGCCTACCTAGACTTTAGCAAGGCTTTTGACACAGTCTCACACAAAAGATTAATAGTCAAATTAACCAGCCTGAGAGTGGGTCCCAGGGTGGTAACTTGGGTAAAACATTGGCTAGACAACAGGACACAGAAGGTAATTGTAAATGGAGTCCACTCTGAAGAAAGAGAGGTTACTAGTGGGGTACCACAGGGTTCAGTACTGGGTCCAGTCCTTTTTAATGTCTTTATAAGTGACATTGCAGAGAGACTGGAAGGAAAAGTATGCCTCTTTGCAGATGACACAAAGATCTGCAACAGGGTTGATACACAAGGAGGTATGGAAAGGATGAGAAGGGACTTGGCAAGGTTGGAGGAATGGTCAGAAGTATGGCAGCTGGGATTCAGTGCAAAGAAGTGCAAAATAATGCACCTGGAAACAAGAACCCAGGTGAAGATTACACAAGGGGGGAAGGTAGTAACAACAACAAAAAAGGAAAGGGACCTTGGGGTAATCATTTCAGATGACCTTAAGGTTTGCAAGCAATGTGAGAAGGCAGTAGAGAGGGCTGGGGGTATACTGGGATGCATAGGGAGAGGCATCACCAGCAGAAAACAGGAAGTTGTTATCCCACTGTACAGACAGTTGGTGAGACCCCATCTGGAGTACTGCGCCCAGTTCTGGAGACCCCATCTCTGCAGGACATAGACAGGATAGGGGCAGTCCAGAAGAGGGCAACTAAAATGGTGCAGAGTCTGTAAGAGCAGCTGTACGAGGAGAGACTAAAGAAGATTAATATATATACTCTTGAAGAAAGAAGGGGGGGGGACATGATAGAAAATGTTAAGTACCTCTGTGGAATCAACAAAGTCCAAGACGGTAGTATCTTTCAAAAAAAGAGATGTGCAAGAACAAGGGGACACAATTTAAAGATAGAGGGGTGCTGTTCAGGAGCAACATGAGGAAGTATTTTTTCACAGAGTGGGTAGTGTATGCATGGAACAGCCTTCCTGAGGAGATTTTTGGGGGTCTAAAACTGTGGGAGAATTCAAGAATGCATGGGACAGTCATAAGGCAATTCTTGTGGGGGGTAGGAAGAAATAGGTTGTTGGTTAACTAGGATCTGCAGCCTATCCTGTAGGTAGGAAAATGGGCAGACTAGGTGTTCCAAGCAGTCCTTATATGTCGACAAAATCTATGTTTCTATGTTTCTATGTCATTCTCTTTTAAACTTACTCTGCCATTCTTACTCATCTTTTGTCATTCACATCTTGTTGTAATGAACCAGAAGGGCTGATCTTATGAGGATCAGTTCAAGGCACTGAACATATACTTGCTGGAGACCTGGCAAGTGGGGGGGGGGATATAAAAGAATCCTTCAAGTTCCTGAAGTGAATAAACCAGGTGAACTGCAGGGAACTATTTAGCAGGAGAAATGATTCCAGAACCCAAGGTCACAAATGGAAATGGGGGAGGAGGGTTAAGAGGAATGCAAGGAAGTTTTATTTTATGGAAAGGATGTTTGAGCTGTCGGACATTCTACCAGCAGACGTAGTGGGTGCTAAGACTATAAATGTTTTGAAGTGTGGCTGGGACAGAGTGAAGGGTTTTGTGGTTACTCAGGTCAGCAACAGTAGGGATTGGGGTAGTAGTAGTAGTAAGTAGTAATGCTTTTTTATTAATAAAAATTTATGGAAAGGATAGATGTTACAATATTCATTGAGTGAGGGCTCATTTCCAAAGGGGTCCTATGTTAAAAATAATAGTAGTTGTCTATACAGATATACAATTCAAGATCACTTAAAACAATACATATAACTAGTATGTGTGTCAGACTTACATAATTACATATACACAGACATACATGGCAATTAATAATACATAAATTACAAATGCGGATATATTCTTTAGAATTCTAAGTCTGTCTCTGTTTACAACAGTGTAAAGGTACCACTGTCTTTTCATAGAACCATCTTTTAATCAATACCAGGTGTATAATTCAATTTGCATAATATTGAGAAACAGGCTTAGAGTTACACAACAATTGTCCTCTGAACCAGACCAATAATCTTCCTATATTTAAGTAACATCTTGGGACTATACATTATAGTCCCTGGGCTGACCTTAGACTCTCTCTGATTCTTCTAGTTTGAAAATATTCCTGGGTATAGTTCAGCAATTTTCCTTTCTGCACTTTAATCATAAGTGTTAAGATATGCCAGTCTCTCCTATCTTTAAGCCTCATCCAATTTATGGAACTATACAGTTCACAGTGGTGAGTCCTCCTAGAAGCATTGAGGATGAGATGCGCCAACCTGTTACATATTACATCCAGTTTGTCTAGCTCCACCCTGAGGCCCCTAGATAGATCACATTCCCATAATCTATTACAGGGTGCACCATGTTATTTACTATCTTCAGTTTTCTGTCAGGGGACATAAATTGTTTCAGTCTATGCATCATACCCAGCTTTCTACTTTAAATTTGTAATTAGGCCTCCAAATGAGGTACCCAGTTCAATTTTTCATCTACAAGAATTCCAAGGTATCTATACTTATTGACTTGTTGTATTTGAGCTCCTTCCTTAGACTGAATCTTTAACATATCTACCTTATACAGCCAGTATCCACTCATACACATCTGAACCTTACAATAACTCTTCCCTGCCTGTCTTCAACTAAAAGCACTCAAGTCACTCATTCCTCCTTCCTCCAAACTACTAACAATACCTAAGGTGCTTGAGGGTTAGGGGATGGTAGATATGTTAAAGGTAGACAGGAAGGGTTAGAATCCTGTATGAAGAAGATGTCTCAGGGCAGATACAGAACTCCAGGTTGACTAGATGGACCTTCAGAATGTTTCTGCCCTCCTTGTCTATGTTTCTATTTGTGTGTAGAATAGAATGAGTTGACTGTTGCATAGGGCCTTAAAAAACTGCCCTCTGATACAGACTTGAGCACCTATCACTACTTATTCTACCCATTTCAGAAATAAATTGTGGGGAACACTGGTAGTGGGGACCTGGGCACACTACTGGATTGGATACTGATTGTACATGGAATAAGAGGATAAATAGGGTACGGGAGAGCAACATCTTGCAGAAAAATGGGTGGACAAGAACTAGGGGACATGATATGAAGTTGAAGGGGAAGAATAAGGGGTGATGTGAGGAAGTACTTCTTTATAGAAAGGGTGATGGAAGCCTGGAACTGTCTCCCTGTGGGGGTGGTAGGGGCTAAAATTGTGGGGGGATTCAAAAAAGTGTGGGATGATCACAAGGGAATATTAGAGTAAAAGATAGGAAAAATGGGCAGACTAAATGGGCCTGACTGTCATTATCTGCCAACAAATTATATGCATCTATGCATCTATGTAACCAGAAAGTGATGAGCCCATCACTGGACCAAGTGGAGGATGTCAGATGTGAAGAAAAGACACTGGACTTTTGCAGTGAGTGAGCCAGTAAAAGGAGGGGAGAAGGCTAGAAGCAAGCAAAGAACTAACAGTACCTGTGGTGCTTGAGGGTCGGGGGAAGGAGGAATGATTGACTTGAGTGCTTTCAGTTGAAGACAGCAGGGGAGAGTTACTGAAAGGTTTAGATGTGTATGTGGAATCAAACTCAGATTCCCGTTACAGTTCAGACCCATTTTCAGGAATTTGGACATTTTACCCTCAGTTTTGAAAATTTTAATTCTTGAAATGCTATGAGCATGCCACTAAGTTTGAATTATGGTTGCTCAAAACTGTGTAACTAGATTTGTATTTTTCTGACTGGAATATTTTTGATTCCTGAAAAAAATGTCAGGCTCAGAAAAATCCAAATCTAGTTACACAATTTCAAGTAACCTTAATTCATACCTTAGTGGTGTGCTCATATCATTGCACCCGAACCACTGGAGCTAACCAGATCATTTTGTATTATACGTTATTACAATGGTGAGTAAAATCCAGTAACATGATTGGTCTGTCACATTCCTTATACCTGTTAATGTTAGATAAGTATGCATCTAGGACCTCATCACAGAAAATTAGGCTCATGAATACACATAATCTGATTGTTGCTGTCTGCAGGTGGACTAATAGACCCATAATTTATCTCATGCAATAAAAATGACAATGGAGTTTGCCCTTTAAGGGGCAGACCAGGTTGTCCTGGTGCACCTCTTCCCTCCTTCATTAAGATGGTTGTGCTCAGGAGGGGAGGGAAGAAGGAAGGGAAGGGGCTAAGGGTTAGAACAATGAGCAGGCAACAGAAAGGGAAGGGGCAAGTGGAGGTACACAATGGACAGCACAGGAGGGCCTCATCCACTTTTTGCTGGAGTTTTTGATTCTACAATCAACTGCAGCACATCAGTTTGGCATATTGTTTTGAGGTTTGTTCACCAGGAGAGAAAGGTAAGGAAACAAACAATTGAGTTGTGGGAGGATATGTGAAGTTGTTTTAAAAAAAAAATTTTTTTACAGTGTATAGTTGAAGAAATATAGTTTGGGCAGAATAGCACATAAAAGATATGACAGAAGACAGGGAGAAGCAGGGGTTGATAAACAATAGGCTGTTTTAAAAAAAAGAAAAGACAAAGACGAGCTGGTGGGTTTTATGGATGTTTAGAAGGTCCAATTCATTTGGTTTGGTTTAACAGTTGATGATAGTAGCGTTGGTCAAGGCAGGCAGGTTGGGGTTACAATTATCTCTGCAACAGTTGATGAAAAGGAGAGCAGTTGATAGAATTGTGAGACGTTGTACAGCTGAAAAAGCGAGGCTAGTGCATGTATCAGGGCAGGCTTGCTAGGATGTATTGGTATTTGGTATGGTTATGTAGAGGGATAGGCGTGATAGAGATCACAAAGCGCTGTGCAGCTGGTGAAGGTTTGTGTCAATAGGGGAGCTAGGGCCAACAAGCACAGTGATGGGGTGAGGAGCTGACAGTGGGAAACCCACCTGTGGGTTACTACAGGGGGCCTGCACCAGAGGAGGGCTGCAATAGCAGTGGTGGCCAGATGAGGAAGCTGGGACAAGGGTGAAGGGGTTTGTGGTTGCTGGTGAGATTAGTAGGCCTGGAAGAGGACCTGAAGCAAAGGGCGCGAGAGCGCGATCCGGGACCACATAGCGTGACGTCACGTGCCGCGTGGTGGTTCCAATGAAAGCCCCTTCCCCTTGTTTGTACTGCTTGCTGCATTTTGTGCCTGTTGTTTCTGTTTGTTGGTGAGATTAGTAGGCCTGGAAGAGGCCCTGAAGCAATGGGAGCAAGAGCACAATTCAGTGACCACGTGGCTTTTCATCACATGCCACGTGGTGGTCGCGATAGAAGCCTTTCCCCTTGTGTGCTGCTTACTGCATTGGTCCTGTTTTCTGTCTAGCCCAGCGCAGGTTGTGAGTGCTGAATCATCCCTTAGGAGGAAGCTCCTGTGGAGGTTAGCCTGGCTCGACGATCAACAGTGTTGGTGGCTCAAGTGGAGGATTAATTACCTGTGATGTAAAACATTCTTGGTTGATTCCCATGAGGAGACAATTGTACTTTGGAGAGAACAAGCACAGTACTGGCCAGCAAGAAGAGGCCCTGTAGCAAGGGGGAGTGGAAGCACGGCGCAACCACATGGTGTGACATCACACGCCGCACAACGGGTGTGAGAACGGGGGAATCGAATAAAGGATCAGTGGGGGTGACAGGAGAGGCCAAAAAAGGTGAGAAGGCGGGTATGGGCCACAGGGGAAGACTGGCTAGAAGGGAAAATGGGAGCACAAACATGCACACATGCCAGCGGGTTGCGGGAGGAGAAACAGGACACCCCCGCCCCAAAAAAGAACCTAGTGGCTGCCTCCCACTTGGGTACATCATGGGGGGAGAGCAAGCCCCTCAAGGGGCATTTTCCTTAGCCCAGGCTTCACACACGAGGGTAGTAACCCAGAGGGGGGCCTGGCAGAAAACTTTGCAGCCACAGTAGATGGCGCTGGGGGAAAAAGGGGAGGGAGTGGGCATACAAATAAGGGGAGGAAGGGGGCGGAGGCACAAAAAAGGGGGATATAATAGTAAATAAATAAGATGGGTCAAGGGAATGCTTAAAGGGGGCCAATGCATAGGCCCAGGGTGGTGAGTGGCCCACGTGGCATACGCCACTCACCAAGAGCATGGCAGGGAGCAGCCAATGGGATGTGGTTGCCTATTGAGCATGATAGAGGCCTTTACGGGGGGCCTGACCGGAGATGCGGGTGCGTGGCATGAGGGACAGAGGGAAGACATTACAAAGTATATATATATATATATATATATATATATATATATATATATATATAGATATATATATATATATATATATATATATATATATATATATATATATTCATGGAAAAAATCCATTTAATGCATAAGTTAGGGTTGTTCCACAGCGACAAAAGTGAGGAAATTCAGTGTTAGGGTTGAAAACCCTAACTCCGAATTCACCCCCCCAGCACCACACACACACATATGCAAGTAGGGGGAGGATCAAAGCAACACTACCAATGACAGACAACTAGCAGCAGGTGACAGAAATAAAAAACAATTGTCTAAATGTACTATGAGACATCTCCACCCACCTGACCAGGTACTGCATGCTCAGTGGAGATCAACAGCAAAACTGAGGTCATGTACACCAAATGTACATATCCCTGATTGCAGGTGCATACAACGTACCACACTTAGTAGTTGCATGGCCTTACTTAGCGAGGCCCCATACCCCACCACACCTAGTACTGCACCATTACTGGACATCAATGATGCAGGCGTCTGATTGCAGTTGTACAAAGGTTTTTACACTAATGAGTAAACATTAATTAAGACAATAACATACATTTACTACAAGACACAGCCATCATCAAGGTAAAAGAACTGTTGCATTTACTATGTGATTTACATAGTGAATTTACTGCAACTGTATACTCAAGATAGAGAGGCTGATGTCAAGGCATGGAAAACTATTGCCTGTACAAGGGTGTGCAACTCCTAATATCAGTATCAGCTATACAGTTTAGTGATGTAGGTGTACTGTTGCTGTACATATATATACCTTCAGTGTGTCTGTATACTAAAAATGCTGTAACTATTCTTTCTAAGAAACAGTGTAATTAACTGGCTGATGCCAAGCAACTTGTAAATATCCTAACATTACTGAACCAACAATGATGTAGGTGTGTCACAGATGGCTATAGGCTCAATTTTCCTGCAGGTCCTTACTGAGGATGTACTGCCTAGTAAAGACAATGTCATTGACTCCCTGACACCTCACTTATTGAAATAGTGGTAAGTTTAGTATTGTTGCAATGAGTGATCTATACCACTTATGCACACAGCCTCACTTTTTTAGTAGTTGTTCTATACTCAGGCTGTAGTACCTAGTCTTTGGGTTTGACACAATTCTGTCACTGATGCTATCAAAGTGATATCTATGTTAATTGTACTACAACAGGAATCAAGTAGGTATAGTGTAGATATAAATAGAATTTCTTTTAGTATATATTTTAGTCACCATATGATAAGTGTTGTAGGATGGGAGAGGTCATTCTCTATCACAGACTCTGTCAGTTATAATGACACTAACCTTTGGATGGCTGCAATCATCGAGTTACAGTGTTGATCTTCATGGGTTAATTTTAACTGACGTTCTCCAGTAACTACACAGTAGATGGTCTGAGTGGGTGGGGCACTGCCTTGCTAAGGTCCTATGGTGCCTAGCAGAGGGAAAGTGTGTATACATGAAGTCAAACACACATATCATACCTGTACAACTCCTTAGGTTTGCTGTGCTCTATTGCTGAGGTGGCCCACCAGGTGTGGTGGAGTGTGGGACATCGCTAGGTAAGGCCATGCAACTACTAAGTGTGGTACATTGTGTGCACCTGCAATCAGGGATGTGTACATTTGGTGTACATGGCCTCAGTTTTGCTGTTGATCCCTACTTGCATATGTGTGTGTGTGTGTGTGTGTGTGTGTGTGTGTGTGTGTGTGTGTGGTGCTGGGGGGGTGAATTCGGAGTTAGGGTTTTCAACCCTAACATGAATATCCTGTCTTTTTAAGAATGATTAGTACCAATAGTATATGATTTTTTTGTTGTACCAGTACTGCACATACATAGTGAAATGCACCAAAATGAATAACAAAGTAACTCATCTAATAGTATTTTCTGTTATGAAGACTAAGACAACATCCATCTCAACCATATTGCTTTTTATATATATGTATGTACTTGCACTTACCACTGTTATGTCAATACTAAGTTATAATGTTGCAGTGTTTTACTCATTATCTTTTTGCAGTCAATGTACCTAGTTTTCTGACACATAAAGAATGTAGTACTCTATTTGCTAGAAAAAAAGAACTAAGGGTAGAACTAGTGACACCACTGACTACCCTCTTTAACAAATCATGGGAGGATGGGGTGGTACCTGAGGACTGGAGGAGGGCAGATGTGATTCCCCTTCACAAAAGTGGGAGCAAGGCAGAAGCAGGAAACTACAGACCTGTTAGTTTAACCTCAGTGGTAGGGAATATGATGGAATCACTTCCAAAGGAAAGAATTGTCGAGTATCAAGAGGCCAGAGGGGCACAGGACCCAAGGCAGCATGGATTCACAGTGGGAAGGTCATACCAGACAAATCTGATAGACTTCTTTGACTGGGTGACCAAAGTAGTAGATCAGGGAGGGGCTGTGGACATGGCCTACCTAGACTTTAGCAAGGCATTTGACACAGTCCCACACAAAAGATTAATATACAAGTTAGCCAGCCTGGGAGTGGGTCCCAAGATGACAGCCTGGGTAAAGAATTGGCTGGAGAATAGGACACAGAGAGTGGTAGTAAATGGAGTCCACTCTGAAGAAAGGGGGGTTACTAGTGGGGTACCGCAGGGTTCAGTATTAGGACCGGTCCTCTTTAATGTCTTTATAAGCAACATTGCAGAGGGACTGGAAGGAAAAGTATGTCTCTTTGCAGATGACACAAAGATCTGCAACAGAGTTGATGCACAAGGTGGGGTGGAAAGGATGAGAAGGTACTTGGCAAGATTAGAGGAATAGTCAAATGTATGGCAGCTTAGATTCAATGCTAAGAAGTGCAAGGTAATGCACCTGGGAAACAAAAACCCAGGAGAAGAGTACACAATGGGGGGTGAGATACTAACAACAACAAAAATGGAAAGGGACCTGGGGGTAGTCATATCAGATGACCTAAAGGTGGGCAAGCAATGTGAGAGGGCAGCAAGGAGGGCTGGGGGGATACTGGGATGCATAGGGAGAGGCATCACCAGTAGAAAACAGGAAGTTATTATCCCTCTGTATAGACAGCTGGTGAGACCCCATCTGGAGTACTGTGTGCAGTTCTGGAGACCCAATCTCTGCAAAGACATAGACAGGATGAAAGCTGTCCAGAGGAGGGCAACTAAAATGGTGCAGGGTCTGCACCGGAAGACATATGAAGAGAGACTTAAGGAGCTTAATATGTATAGCCTCGAGGAAAGGAGGGAGAGAGGGGACATGATAGAAACTTTCAAGTACCTCAAGGGAATCAACAAAGTCCAAGAGGGTAGCATCTTTCAAAAAAAGAGGTGTGCAAGAACAAGGGGGCACAATTTGAAGATAGAGGGCAGCTCAGAGGTAATTTAAGGAAGTATTTTTTCACAGAGAGGGTTGTGGATGCATGGAACGGCCTTCCGGAGGAGGTTGTGGAGTCAAAAACAGTGGTGAAATTCAAGCATGCATGGGACAGTCATAAGGCAATTCTAGGGGGTGGGGGTAGGAAGAAGTAGGCTGCTGGTTAACTAGGATCTGCAGCTTATCCATTAGGTAAGGAAATGGGCAGACTGGGTGGGTCAAGTGGTCCTTATCTGTCATCAGATTCTGTTTCTATGTTTCTATGTAAACTTTTAAATATTCATATCTTACATCTTCCTCCTCTGTCTCTGTGCTAGGCAAAAAAAACCTGACAGAACTCATTCTTACTAATGTACATACAAGAATGTTCTCATAACACTTCGACGTCCATAACATTACAAGAATTCAAATCTGCTATCTGTTTAAAGCTTGAATTCTTTCTATATAAATCTTCTTTACCAAACTAGGTAAGCCGAATGGTTTTTATATAATATATAGCCAATAAAACATGCTCAGCAGTTGTATTAATGGTCTGTTAATCACTTGCTACTGGTGTAGAATGACTCAGCGTGTACAGCCTGACAGATACACTCACAGGCTGGTTAACTGTCCATTGACATAATCCCTGCAAGACTCTTATGACCACAAATATGAAACTTATTTAAAATAGTGTGACACCTTTTTAAAAATATAGTAGCCTACATACGTATGTAGATTTTAATCTCACGTGAATCTGCTAGAATGTTTTAGGTAATGATAAAAGCACAGTTGTCTAACCCTTGTAACAAATATTGATGATAAACATCCCCACAATTGAATAACAACACAAGCAAAAAGCGTTATTTAGAAAATATTTTTTTAATAAAGTAAAAAAATACTTCTTTAAAATTACAATAAAAAAAGTGATTCTTTAAAAAAGAAATTAGAAAAAGAAACAACTTTTTAAATGTGAAAAAAGAGGAAGAGAAAATAGCACTTTTTGGCATAACTTAAAAATATAATACATAAAAAAATAGATATTTGTTGTTATAAAACTTTTCTTCTATATACAAAAAGACAAATAAACAAAATAAATATAGTTATAAAACAATTTTTATTAATAAATTGTTGCAGCCACTGTTTGTGAGAGGTGTGTGCTGCTTGAGGCAGTCCAAGCTGTAAACTGGATTCAATGTGGAGGCACAACGGAAGTGGAAGCTGTTGCGCCCTCTGGAGGAGATACCGGACTGTGGTGGAGAGTGGTCCCTTTGCCCCAGGGAAGCTGGATGGGACAGGTGGTGGTGGTGGAGGTGAAGTGCTGGTACTGGCCATGGTGTCAGCTGCCGCTGTCACCACAGGTTCAAGCACAAGATTGACGGTCCACTGTTGCACTTCCATGAAGGACAGCATTCTCTGTTGTCCTTCAAGGAGTGCAACATTATCTTTTTTGAGACCATCAACCTTATGCTCAAGCCTCCGGTAACAGTGGCAGTGGCCAGTACAGCGTTTCACACGGCGGCGCCCTACGAAGAATCAAAAAACATTAATCAGTACATCAGCCTCAAAACAGTGATGTCCTTTCTGTCTTTCACCTTGCAATATGTATCTAATTAAGTATTATGAAAAGCATCTGAGAAATGGAGCTTTCTGATTGGCTGTAAACATTCTATCAACCCTATGTAAATCTTTGATTAACATACATGTACAGCCTAATAATATGCTGAACAAGGTTTAACACTATTTAAAAACATTTTTATTATAATAGCAATAAACCACTCCCAGGTGTTATGTTAAATGGTCAATTAATCACCCTCTAGGGGCATGTAGCACTCAGCTATGCCTCATGCCAGATTAAACCCCTAGAAGGTGATTAACAGACCATTAACATAACCTCTTGTCGTGCATTATTGCTTAAATAGTTATACCTTTTGTTGCCACAACCAACACTATTTAGAACTGTGATACAAATATAGATTCTTGTCTTGTCTGTTCAGTGATAATACTTTCGTAGCATATTATGTCGTGTGTTGAAACATAAAAAAAGTAATAAGAACTGTGCACTTCCTATACTATTCTTGTGTTTAACTTACCATACAGCACTACTCAGTATCTAAATGGTTTGGCATAATAAACAGTACATTGTCATACACTAATACAACATCTTCATTGTGTGTGAACAACTATACTTTAGCATCTGTGGCTATATTATTTTTCCACGCCTGCAAGAGAATATTCGAGTACCTGTACACCAACAGTATGATAACATAATTAAATGTGTACATCATCATCATCAGTGTAACAAGTGCTACAAAAGACACACACAAGGCAAGTTGTTATTCACCCTCTGCACATATTTCCATATGTAAAAATATTCTTTTATTGACATAGTATTGATTAAGCAGTAAACCATTAAGAAAATGTCATTGATATGTTATTCTGATGATCTGCATGCCTGTAGTGTGGTGGAAAGTGTAACCAAATGGCAAAATGTCCTAAATCATGATTAACTGACCATCAACACAATCAGTGAAAGTTTCTTATTTCTATTTTAATTAAACAACTTTATAACACTTTTAAGCCTTCTTCACTATATGATCAATTTGACAATAGTGTTTGTGATAGATGTCCATGACCAGTTAGAATGCTTACATCTAATTTTTAACTTCATGTGGCACAATGGTTTTCTAATACTTGAAACCATCTTACAGATTTAGTAAGAAGGAGTTGACTGACTTTAATAAGTACTTAATCTAACATTTTCTATACAAAGCATGTTAATAAAGAGTAGGAGATATGTTCAAAAGTACTGTACAAGAAACATAACTGTGACACCATGAACAACACAGTGATGCATGCCAGTGTGATATTTTACAGTGCCATAGGGCCGCCATTGATTACCATTCTATCTAAACATAACAATAGAGTATGAAACACAGTTAGCAGGTTCATTTTCATGCCATGTTACATACAAACCCAATATGCAGCACATGATGTAGGTACTCGTCAGATTGATAGCCAATTGGCTCCAGAAACTAACCCAGAGCTTCATAATTGGCAGGATAGTCTCATTTCCAAGAGGGTCAGTAGTAGGTTTCCACAGGGATCAGCACTTGAGCCCCTCCTCTTCACCACCTACATTGCCTGACATACAGACAGGTATCAGGAGTAAAATTAGTCTCTTTGTGGATGACTCAAAACTGGGGACTTTGGTGGATGGCAAGAAGGGGCGGTTGCCCTACAGGCTGCACTGGAGGCTGTGGAAAGATGCTGTATAAAGTAGACGATGAGGTTCAATGCAGTGAAGTGCAAGGTACAGCACCTGGGACACAGAAACCCATACCATGTGTCCATGGGGGGGTTGAAATGGTACAAGTTTTGGTCGCTGACAGGGACTTGGGGCTGTTGTTGGATGTCATGATGAACAACTTGGAGACTTGTTGGAGGGCAGCAGCTAAGGACAACAGGATGCTGGGATGCATCGCTAGTGGGATTGTGTCCAGAAGGAGTGAAGTGATACTCCATCTGTATAAGTGGTTGGTGAGATGGCATCTTAAGCACTGTATGCAGTTGCAGGCACCATACTTAAAGAGAGACATTAAACTCCTGGACAGGGTCCAGAGGATGGCAACCAAAATATTGTAGGACTTGGGAAACAGGACCTATGTGAAGAGGCATGAAGAGATAAATATCTACACAGTGGCAGAGACAAGGTACCGGGGAGACATGACAGAGGTCTTCACGTACATGAAGGTTGTAAACAGGACAGCAGAAGTTAGGATGGTTCGAAGGAAGGAGCAGGGGGCAACTACAGTCCATGGCTGCAAGGCAGAGGAGGGAAAATTCAGGGGGAAAGGAGGAGGTGAACTTCACTAGGAGGGTGGTAGATCCATGTAATGCAGTGCCCAGGGGGCTGGTGTAGGCAGAGATGGTGCAGGAGTTCAACAGGATATGAGACAGTTATGACGATAACAGCTCCAGACTAAAAATCCAATTCATTCAGAATATCTGGAACTGGGAAGGGAGCACCCAGAGAAGCTCAGGGAGAGTCAGTAGGCTCAGCTACCCAGGCAGCTGCTGTCCAAATGAGGAGACGCGATAGACCGTAACACCTTTTTTGATGGCATTCTTACTATGGTAGTATACACTCAGAAGTACTGCTTGTACTTTAATGAGTAGATTTCTCATTTAAATGTTCAATGGCTGGCACTCACAGCTTGGGTGCCACATCACACCCTGCAACATGACAGCTGACAGCTCTAAGTGGCCTCCGAAGCTACAGCTGTACCTTCATCCTCCCCCTATGCTGGCTGTGATTACTACTATTGTAATTATGCTTCCTATTTCCCTGGTGTACCATCGCAACACTTACAGGCCTGTTGCTGGATTCCCTGCAATATAATATAAAAGTAAAACATCCTTTGTTAAGTTGTTCTACACCGCTCTTCTCCCAACCACTAAGCAGCAACATGTACACTCCCCCACTCCTTCACTCCTCTCAGTGGCACTACATCCGTGTATGGGAACTTGTGCACGTGATGCACAATTACTGACTCTGTGGAATAGTACTGCACACACATTGTCCACAACAGAAGCAAATGAACATGAAACTCGCACCATTCTGGTGAACAGAGCTGTGTAATGTATTCATTTGCACCTCTGAACAATGTAGTACTATAGCGCCTTCACATGCAGTCTTAGAGTTCTAAAAAAAATGCTGAACAGGTCCACTATATGATATCAGTAATTTCGCAACCACCTAGCAAACACACAATCATCATAACATACATTGTTGGTGCAGGATACTGTAACACTGTATTTTGTATGAATCTCTGTTGCGATGGTACTTATGTGGAGAGCTGGTGTCTGGCTCCTGCTTCACCTCCACTGGTCTCTCAACCTCAGCTTCCCTGGGTTCTATAAAACAAACAAGTAAAAAAAATGATTATATATACCACTAAATATTTAGGTGCACGTGTACTTTTTGTACTAAAATGATTTTTTAATACTGTGTCACTGTGCTACTGAAACATGTAAACACATCCCTGTTTTCAATGACACTTCTGTGTTTATATGATGTTCTGTTAGTATTCAACAGTGACATGCACACAGCAACTCTTCTCATTTGTACAGTGAGAAAGTGACTTACATGAACAGTATCAACAATGTCACAGATTATTCCTACAACCTTGAACACATCATTATTCTACACCACACTGTAATCTTAACACTATGTGGCACATTGCTGTACATGTCGTACACCCACAATAGTGATGCCCACCCATTTCCACTGCTAATACGGCAGTTTCACCACGCACATAGAATACTGCCCATTCACAAGTTCACAGATTCTGATAATAAGTAACAACAACACAACAGGTTCAAAATCATGAGGTGAGACATATACATGGATAATATTACCAGACTTCATAAAGAAATAAAACTATTTTTTTCATCTCAAATCGCTATCTGCATAACATAAAAAATTTTGTGCATGTTGTATCTGGTGACATCAGTATGTATCACATAAGTGAGCAGTATAGCAGTATGTAATAACTGTGTTCATAGACTATACAAAAATCTGGATTACATAAATATTGCAGTTGTACCTGCATGTAGTCATTAGTGCGATGACATAACACACAAATAAATTCAAATGTGTCAAATATATTCTTACACTGGAATGACAACAACATTCACTTATGTAGCAACTCAAAAAAAATACTGCTATAACACTGTATATGTTATTCTAGCCCACAACTGCCATACACACTTATTGTTCATGTTCAGTTAAACCAAACTGAGAAGTGTATTAACTAATGTACGTCTGTGTATGATATCTGTTTCTTCTAAATCATAATAAATATAATGAGATACCATTGTTTTTTTCTGTTACAATTCTCAAGTAACATACTCCAACATGGTGTTTGTTCACCGTTGATGTCTCATGACTGCTGTAGATCAGTCACAAATAACAGATTAGAAACTTAAGCATGACACATGTGGCACATCCTACTATATACCCACTCCCTTTATTAGAATATTTAATTAAACAGAAAAACAGACATTCAAGCTGTGCCAGTTTATGACACAAGCCTGGATACAGCTGGTCATGCCAGTGCAGTAACGTCCACTGGGCGATGTTCAACAGAGGTGCACCATGTCCCAGCATTGTTGAATAGCACACACTGGCCACCATCAGTGCACATAGAACAGTGGCAGTGTGCCAGAATCAGTAGCCAGAGTGTACCATGGTGATACAGTACCACTAGTTCCATTGTGCTAGGTGCAGTAACAAAAATATATGAAACTTGACTTACAAATGGGGCCCCAATGCATGCACAGTGCAAATGGGCAAGTAGGTGTCATTATTAAACCATATACATCCATATTACTCCAATACCCCGAAACTTGGGCCTGACACACTGACACTCAGCAGTTCTTGGACAACAAACCACCTGTAGAACATCAATGTGCCCACAGACCAAATGTACGCTGAACTACAATAATGTTAACCTATATCCCTGGTGTTCCAGTGCACCTGTCCGTCCAATCCTGTGCAAAATTTATATAAAATAAACCAATATCTCAGGTGATTCTGTGGACATATCTGCCCACTCACAGGTTAAGAAAAAAAACAATAAAAGAAACCTATAATAACTAGTAGGCAATGGACACCCCTCCTACCCACCCGTTAATCCTAGCGTCAAACCCCCATTAGCGGTGGACAGCAGTCACTCACCCACCCACCATATGCCAAGTTAAATTATTGCTAGGACTGTGGATCCATTGTCACACAGTGTGTGATTCAATGGGCGCACAAGCCATCTTGATAGCACAATAGAGAATATGAATTGATCAATTCACGCTATGTGCATTCTGTTGAGCAATATGTGTTGCACGATCATTGGCTCACACCGAGTAATTATGGACATACAGCCCTACTGACAGTGTGGGTCAGCAGACAGCAGAGCAGCAGTTGGGTGGTGTAGTGCCTGCCATTCATCAGGAAGGGGGGTGAAGCATGACAGTGGTGATTACTCACCAGCCAAGGAGGGGTTTCCACTGAAAGAACACAGATAACAGTTTACTGTTATTTGTACTTTAATGCATAATTGAGCACACATGTCAACTGTAGTACCAGGGGAAACAGGTGAATTTTATGTTACTTCTGGCTGCGACCAGTCAGACACCTACAGTAGAGCACCAGGGTTAGTGGTAAATGTTAGTAGCCTATGATCAACCGGGCAGTCATCCAGTGGGACACCAAGGATATAGAGAAATTCACCTTACTAATATAGTCACATGAAAGGGACAGAGAAGCATCAACCACACTATCAATGTTCTGTACAATCGGCAAGTGGGTGGAATGTGTTGTATGGTATGGTCTACACACCCATCAGCTCACGCTGTTCACCAATGGGCATACAGCCCTACCAAGCTATCAGTCAGCAGCCGGTGTGCCGTCAGGAGGGCTGGGTTCTGCTGTCCGACGGCTGAACGGGGGTTAGCGTTGCGCTGTGGCTGAGTGGGCAGGTGGTAGAGGTACCACTACAGTTCCAGGGATATTGGAACTTATTGTTTCCACAAATATCCACAATCAGGAAGATAACATTCCACTGGACCACCAGGTATATCGTACAAAGTCTTTTCGTTATACAGATGAACGCGATTGGGTAGATAGCACTCCACTGTACCACCAGGGATATTGAGGAATTCTACATTTATTTCTACAGATGCCCGCAATCAGGGAAATAGCATTCCACTGCAGCACCAGGAACATTGAACAGAATTTTTTTTTTTTTTACTGCAAATGCCCAGGATTGTGCTGCACGTGGTGACAGTCTCCAGCAGCTGTTACCTGGGAGGGCGCCAGCCGCAAGTCATGAGGGATCAGTGCGCCTGCATGTGAATGGGTCCGTAATGACATGCTGATGGACCCATATGCACCTTACATGCATCATGGCCCATTTACATGTTAATTGTCGAATATTTTGGTTGCTGTCCATGGCAAAATGGAACTTGTGTCACTGCTTCTCCATGCTGTACTCTGACCACTTACGCTAGCGCAGTTGCACACTGGAGGGGGGGCCAGGGTGCAGTATTCAATGCTGCTGAGCCATATCGCAGTTCTGTTGAATATTGCCCAGTCCACATCCCTACATAGCAAAGTCAAGCTGCGCCCAAGCTTATGCCACAGTATGGCACAGTTTGAACATCTGAAGCAAGGTTACCCATTTCTGCAGTGTTTTTTGTATTTGATTCTTGGCTGGGTTAACACTGATGAGTAACAGGGGTGGTGCATGAGGCATTCTACCCTAATGAGGACTCACCACTTCTGTAATGGCATTTTCTGTTTTGCTACCTGAGGTAAACATTTGTGTGTCACAGCTAAGTCAGCGTGCAACCAAAGGAACAGATGAGGCATGCGCAATGAAGACCTGACAGCAGGAGTGAGTGTGAAACTGTTATGCCCAATGTGTGTGTGTGTGGGGGGGGTCACTTACATGGTAAGAAAAACATGGTTGTTTTAGCAAAATGAACATTCTGTTTAAACAAGGATTTGGAACCTAATCAGGCAGTTTAGACAAGGACTCATTATTCCCTGGTCTCTATTGCCTGATGGCAGAGAGGCTGTTTGGTTGCCTTACTAAATCTGCTAAAACAATTTCCCCAACCCATTTTTCAATTACCAATACTACATACTACATAGATGCTTCAAGTAATACTTACTCACTAAATAGTATTTCCTAAAAAGAATTGAGTTAAGCAGTACAGGCCACTCCTTTACATGCTACCCTCATACCACCCCAATTACATAGTACAATTATTTATATCAGCATCTTACCATCGGACTCGACAACAATGACTCTATCATTGTCTGAGTGACCACCCTCTACAGCTTCATGCTGCACTGGTACTACCTCATGGGCAGGCAAGGGAGTCCTACGTTGGCCTATGATAAAAGACAAAAATAGACCTACTAAGTCATGAATGTTAATTGCATCACATTTTAACAACAGTTGATGCAAACATTAAACATGCTTCAAGTAGCTAACATTGCCTCTCATCTGGTACACCACAAGCATTGCGGGTACATATTAAATTACAAGTGCTGTTAATATCAATAATAATGTTTCAAGAGCAGGACAGAACAACTGTACAATCAGTGTAAGTAGTTGTTACGGTAACATGGACAACATTGCAACAACAACTCAAGACATTCACAATACCCTAGTAACTAGCAATGGTGATTTAACCACATTTCATATTAGGTACCCAAACATCATGTATAATGCTACATGCTAAAAAAAACACTATTTGCATTGCATCTGTCAGAATGCTGCAACTCATGTACATTGTCTTTTGTTATACCAGTATTTCAAAGTTTAAAACATGATTTTACAACTTGTGAAATACTAAACTTTCCATCACTAACTAGCATAACTGCATATTATGGCACCTAATACACACTAGGCATACAGAGCAAAATTAAGTTAAAGAAAATGGCATAAACTGACTAGAGTCACAAAACATAACAGCTATATAAAATTTACATGAAATAAAATCTTGTCTACATACAATGGATGCTGTATAGTCACTGCACCATTATCATTAGCATATTGTGCTGTTATCCAGTCACTCAGCTAAACCTCATAGCTGAACTACACCATGCATGTCAAATAAACAATATACTATTAACTGCCATAGCATATGTCATGCTATCTATCTAAATCTATAGAAAGACACATGCATTGTAAAAAAGTTCTGTTCAGTAACTTACGATGGGTTAGCCGTTCCCCTGCAGCTGGTTTCCCAGCAGCCTCCCACAGTTAGTACGCGAGGTAGTACCAGCATGTATCGTTGTCCAGTATCTCCTCCCACTGTTTCAGGATGTAAAAATGCTGGTGCAACAGCTTCCACTTCCTCTTGAGCTGGGTGATGTTTTTGTTCTTCAGCTTCAGGACAACATGTAGATAGCTGATTATGCGCCTCCACATTGAATCCAGTTTCCGGTTCATGCTCCGCATTAAAATGCAGGCACTCCCCCTAGCTTGGATTGCCTCAAGCAGCAAGCACACATCTCACAAGGTCCACTGCCTCATAATTGTAGTTTTTTTTGATCTGCAGTGGAAACATAAAGAGAAATATCCATTACTGTCATGTCCCTTAGTAAATGTATTTTAATGTTTTGTATGAAATTGTGTGCTTAGAAAATGACAAGAGCACATTTCATTACGCTACCAAGCACCTTCAGGCAGAAATAACTTTGTACATGCCTTGTTTTGTGGAACATTATAACTATTATGCAGACTCAAGACATACTGCTATTAATCGTGTGACACCATGAGTATCTCCAATCATTAGCTGTGATTCTGGCTCACAGTATCGAAGCTGCCCCCAAAAAATGTGTTGACAAATTAGAACAGCATTGTACCTGAAGTATTGCACACACAATCTGCAATCAACAGTTTTGTCTTTGAAGACAAATGTTAATTGTTGCATCTGTTGCCATCATCCGTGACTCAACAAGTATGATATTGCTATGAAAATATATCCATGGTGACACACTGCACCCAACCCCCTCACCCAATTGTGTTTTTCCTGTCAAAAAATAACCCTTTTGCTGTACTGCAGCTACCACTCCATGGATATTGAACAACCAAGCTAGAGCTAACAATGTGACAAAGCATTACCTTAAAAAAGCAATACCCATTTTAATGTGATATGCAATGCTACACTGTACTACCACCACCATTTGTTTTCCAAAAAAACAAAAATAACTTTTGTAATACATTACCAGCAAGCTACTGGGGGGCATTAGTAGACAGCAGATCCTGAGTCAGTCAATACAAGCAACAACTCACTAATAAAGAGGACACCTGCATATTAATAATGCCTTGAAAATATGAAAAATAGCTGTGTTTATGCCTTGCATGTATTATACTTCCATTTGCACATATAGTACTAAATAGTACAATACGTAAGCCTACCACCACTGCACTTCACTGTTGTAACACCCCTACTCCTCTCTGCCCACTTACACTTGTGCAGTGCCACAGTAACATGTACAATGTGCCTTACAGACTGAAACATTTTACAATGCTAACCACACAACAACATTATGAAATTGTGTACTAACAACAACATGCTGCATTGCTATTCCACTTTCCCCAGTGTTGTTACACAGCATGGCACAATCTGAATATTCCCAATACCATGTGTTACATGTGTGTGACTGATGCATGCAGCTGATCTATATTTTGACCACATTTTTTTGGTTCTGAAAAGAACCTTTGTTAACACTTTGATATTTGATCAGTCTGACATTCTTAAAGGACTTTGAGGATTGCATCTCGAAGGTCTCCCATGAAATGGCAATTGCCAGCATGCAAGAAGTGTACACCATCTGGTACATATAGCCAATCATAACAATACTTAATTTCTGGGTGACGTATGGTATACATTCCATACATGCATACAAATGCAGATATTTGTATGTTGACTTTTCTTCAAGCTCTGTCAATCACATACATATGGTAATTCTGCTTGCCAGACCCTGCACTCTGTAACATCCAAAAATAAGATTATACAGGCAGGCAACATACTCATAATAGAAGCAAGGTCCAATTTTACTTCTGTTACTAAATCTACCCAGCGTTTGGTGCCCAAGTCATTGCCTCTGAGATGTAGCAGCAATATGTCAGGCCGAGTTTGAGTACTCAGATGTCTGTGCATGGCTGGCATGAGGTGCTCCCACCTCATGCCACCCCAACCAAACCATTTCGCAAAGCAATTTGGGAGCTGCAGGTTTGTCCCATAATCACTATTTTGAGCATATTCAGATGCTCGTCTCACAAGACTGTCTCCAACTATCCACAAAGTCCTTTTGCTATTTTCTGCCATTCTCAGTTTTTAAACTCAGAAGTGCACAGAGAGCTACCAAAAAAAGTCAGTGTTCACCCTGCAGTGGCTAGGCTGTAGTGACAGTAAAACTGATATTTTTCCTCTTTAGTTCAAGCCAGCTTCACTGGGCTAATTAATAACACACAAATAAAAAAAAATCATTGGCTAGTGTTCTGGCCTCATTAACCAATGTAGGCTATGCACTGACTATTACTTGACCTCTGCTACTGCTAACATTTGCAAACATTGAGAGGTGTGAAAAATGCATCCTTTTCATAGGCAGTTTTAAACAATTACAACCACAGAAGCATGTCTGATTGGTTCCCTCTTCTGTTATGGGTCCACGTGCAGCTTC
The DNA here is from genome assembly GCA_016271365.2 of Neoceratodus forsteri. Taxonomy (NCBI): domain Eukaryota; kingdom Metazoa; phylum Chordata; order Ceratodontiformes; family Ceratodontidae; genus Neoceratodus; species Neoceratodus forsteri. Next base: position 986,210,054 of record CM057449.1, read on the forward strand.
TTATCTCCCTCTATTTGCAGCTGTATCTGTACAAGTTAGTACTAAACTACTATCTGACTTTAAACAGTTTTATCTAAATAATACAGCATCTCAGATTATTACAAGTAACATTATCAAATACAGCACTAAAAATGTTTTTATTAATACTATTAACATGTTGCTACCACTTCTTTAATACTAGGAAAATGTTTTATAAAATATACTGTACTTACAGTTTTGAAAAATGCTGGCTCTCAGTTTGTACTAAGATGGCTGCTGTTGCCTTCTTCTTCAGTGTTGTCCGTCTCTGATTGGATGTCTCACATGGCCTGACAAATCTTGCTTTACATTGTTAGAACAAGCTGTCACTCAAATACAATCAGATCTGATTAGATAATGAATGCATTTTCCACTCCCAAGTTTAAAATTTGCGACACTTTTGAATGCATGAAAGTAAGTTGCGACAGTGTCGAATGTATGAAAGTACTTTTTGCGACACTTTCGAATGCATGACAGTAACTTTTGCAAAACTTTAGAACTTCGACATTAATTTTTACCATACCATCGAATGCACGAAAGTAACATTTGTGACACTGTCGAATGTACGACACTATTGTTTGCGACACTTTCGTGCATTCAACAGTATTTTTTCCAAATTGTCTATTTTTACCACAATTTGATGCTTAATGGCAAAAATAACCAAATTTTCGATGCAGAACACTGCTACACTGCATTGACACTGTCACAAGTGGACACGCATAGTATTGTAACTTTGTAAATACACCCACAAAACAGATGGTTATCTTCAGTGACAACGGAACAGTGCAACTGACTTGTAGTAATGCATTGTTTGCCAGCTGCTAAGCACCCTCACAAAGCAATCATTTTTATGCAACATTGACAACTAATTTCCAACAATGTCATCTTAGGACATAAATGCAATGTTCCCAAACTGACATGGAGATACTGCAAATACACTAACTTACAAATGTGTGCAGTAAAGTCCATACACACACTCACATAAACAGCCATATAACAGACTATCATTACCAAATTTTAAACATACTAATTTCCACACCTCTACTCATGAACAGTGTGACTGTCATTATTACAATATGCTCTGAACAGTGGTTTCACACAACACCTGCAATGGTGGTCACTGTAACTACATAAAAAACATCTCACAAGGATCTCAGAAATGACAGCTGTGTAATTCCAAAAACAGTTGTGTTAAAAGGCCAACCTTAACAATCTCACATGTAAATATTCATAATACACTAACTTCAACTAAGCGTGCAAAGTTCACTTACTGTATTAATGTGTCACTAATTAACAGAAAGATCATTAATAAAGTTATTGTGTAACCAGCAGCGTGACAACATCAGCTATACAAACGTATCTGAATAATACTAATTGTCAATAACTTTACATTGAAGATCATATGAAACAAAATCTAGATGCTATAGTGATAATAATATGCAAGACAATATAACAGAAATAAAATACAACTGTTACAATGTTAATACATTAAGTGATTAGAAGCTTAAAATAGTAGCTTATTTTAATTGATGTGATACTTAAATCAGATGTCTCAATGAGCAATGTTAGAAGTCATGAACAGAGGCATAGAGTAACATTGTCTTTTTCTTTGTCTTTCATACAGGTGCCTGATACTTCTGTAAGATTGCTTCTGCCACTGTGGGCTATTATATGAAAAAATGCAAACTAAATACAGACGTAGATGTATAAGTAAATGAGACAGGTATCACAGTACTTCACTGTTGCTAAAGGCTGGTAAAGATAACACAAACAAAAAGGCAGCAGGGAGGGTAGAGGGCGCATTTGGCACCGCCCCATTGCAGAATATGCGGATTTCGCCATTGGGTTTGGTACCCAAGAAGCAAGAAGGGGAGTACAGGGTGATTCACCACCTGTCCTATCCAGAAGAGGACTTGGTGAATGATTTCATCAGGGAGGAGCATAGTAAGGTGACATATGTGACACTAGAGGACACAGTCCGGATAATCCGAGCCACAGAGGATGCATGGATGGCAAAAATGGACATTGAATCCACTTTCAGACTGCTGCCAGTTAGGAGAGAAGACTGGGATCTATTGGGTTTTAAAATAGGGGGGCAGTATTATTTCGACAAAGCCATGCCGATGGGATGTTCCATAGCATGTGCGACATTCGAGGCATTCAGCACCTGCTTGCAATGGATATTCCAGGAGAAAACTGGTTATAGGATGGTCATTCATTATCTGGATGATTTCTTTTCATTGGGAGGGGAAAAAGAGAGACACAGAGTATGCTGGGTAAGTTTCTGGAGTTATACAGGGAACTAGGGGTTCCACTGGTATGCGAAAAAACAGAAGGGCCAACAGGGTGATGGAGTTCCTGGGGATTGAGATAGATGCCCCGAATGAAATATTCAGGCTACCGGACAAAAAAGTGAGTAAACTGAAGGAACTGATCCAAGTACACACCAACAGGAGAAGAGTACAACTAAAACAAGTGCAACAGGTACTGGGGCACCTGAACTTCGCATGCAGGGCCATTGGACCAGGAAGGGCATTCACAAAGAGGTTAGCTAGGGCTACAGCAGGGGTCACCAGACCACATCACTGGGTGGACCTGACACAAGGTATCAGGGAGGATTTTAAAATATGGGAAGACTTCCTTGGGGAGTATAACGTTTGCTCTTTCTGGCAAGAGGAGTGGGTGTACAACACAGACCTTGACCTCTACACAGACACTGCTGGGGGGCTAGGCATGGGGGTTTACCTGAGGGGCAGGTGGTTTGCAGAACCCTGCCCTGCCAGCTGGGTGAGGGATGGCAAAGTGAGAGATATAACATTGCTGGAGATCACGCCCATATGGGCATGTACCCAGGTCTGGGGGGAGGAATGACGGGATCAGAAAGTGACATTTTGGTGTGACAATACAGCAGTGGTGGAGGTCCTAAACAACAGGGGAGCCAGGTCAGAAACAGTCATGCAAGTATTATGACATTTTGTGTTAAGGGCTTTGCAGCTGAACATGTAATTCAGAGCAAAACACATGGAAGTGGTGCACAATACCCCGGATGACAGCCTTTCCCGTCTGCAGCTGGACCATTTTCGGAGGCTGGCACCAGCAGCGGAAAAGCTAAAAACGTCCATACCAACGAACATGTGGGACATTGGCAAGAAGGAGCAGAACTATTGTTTCACAGCTCATGGGTGCCTCAGACTCTGAGGGCCTACGATGGGGCCTGGAAAGTGTTTCAAACATTTAGGGCAGAGCACCAGATGGAGGTAAGTAGGCCACTCACAGAGGAACGGTTGGGAATGTTCACTGTGGAGCAGTGGCAAAAAGGGACAGCCCACACCACAATGGGAGTCTGCTTGGCAGGTATTAGTGTTATCTGCAGCCTGAAAGGGTGGAAAGACCTGACAAAATCATTGTTCATCAGAAGAATAATGCAGGGATGGGGCAGGTTGAAACAGGGACCAGTAGATAATAGAAGGCCAATAGGGGAGCAGTGGCTGGTAAAGCTAAAGGACGTGCTCCTGGCAATATGTAGATCAAAGTCCAAGGCCCAGCTATTTCACACAATTTTTGTAGTAATGTTTGTAGGGGCCATGAGAGTGAGTGAGGTGGTAGGCCATGGGAAAGAAGACAAGGAAGGGGGGTTAGAATGGGAAGATATAAGCTGGGGGGGTGAAAGAGATACGGATCAAGATCAGGAGGTCAAAAATGGATCAAAAAGGACAAGGTTGCATAGTGACACTGAAGAGGCAGGTAGAGGTTGCAGTATGCCCAGTACAGGCTCTGTGGGCGTTTGCCGCAGAGCATGGGACCAGGACGGGGAGATTATTTGTTTATGTTGATGGGAAAAGGGTCATCGGCTAGCAAGTCACAGCATTGCTCAAAAATGGCATGCAATTTATGGGGGAGGACCCGGCTAATTATTTATCCCATTCCTTGCAGATTGGGGCTACCTCACAGTGGGCAGCAGCGGGAGAAAATGTGAATGATATTTTGGAAAAAGGACACTGGCGGTCTGCCAGTTATAAGAAATACATTTGAGCATTGAAGTAAGAAATTGAAAGTATTGTCCCTGTTTTAGCTACAGATCTGGGGGGGGCAAGAAATGGTAAAAGGGGGGAGGGCAGGGAAGGGGATACTACGGTGATGACACTGAGAGCATGTGTAAATTAATTAATTCTGCTTGAACCCCATAGGAAGAGGGAGGATCACAGAAGTCTGGATCTGCAGCCATTCCTATATTTATTGGGATGGAAAGAGAGCAGAGAAGAAGGCTGGGGGAAAGCAGCTGTACCAGGTTGTGAAACAGTGTAGGCTGGTCTGGCATGGCATATGGGGGATGTGATGGGCATAACTGCTTCCCACCTTGAAGGAACTCAAGTGATGGTGCCCCAGTCCAGACCTAATTATTATACATCTAGGGGTCAACAACCTTGCAGGCAAGCCATGGGTAGACACATACTTGCAGATAAAAAAAGGATTTAGGAGCAATATGACAGTGGTGGACTGAGGTATGCCTCACCTGGTCAGATATGATACCAAGGAGGGTATGGAGGCAGAAGCACAGCCATAGAGCAGTGGAAAGGGCCAGGAGAAAGATGAATAGAAGGTTTGGGACATTAGTAAGGCTGATGGGAGGACAGGTGATACTGCGGGGGGGGGTTAGAAGAATGGGTAGAAGACTTCTACAGGTCAGATGGCGTGCACCTGTCAGACCTAGCCATAGACATGTTCAATACAGAAACAATGGGCTTTATAGAAGCATGGAGGAAACATGCAAGAAACAGAAAATAAAAAAAATAAAAAAGTGAAGGAGTAAAAAGGATCTTCCCTGAGGAAAGGTAGAATAATACCCTAAGTGTGGGGGAAGCCAGTCGTCCAACGCAAGCTGGAGACTGACTAGTGGGGAAAAAGGAGGGGAAGGGGAGGGGGGAAGAAAAAGGAATAACACAAGAAGAGGGAGAAGATGAAGGAGAAAGCGGTCTCAGTTTTCACCGTTACCTAACGGAAAAGGAGAAGAAGAAGGCACCCAGGTTTTCACCTGGGGGGAGAAAAGAGGGTTAATCAGAGATTGATATATGGATGAAAATAAATGAAATTCTGAAATATGATAATAAGAAAATGAAAAATGGAATATGGAATTAGGATGTATAAATAAATTAACTGCCAATCTGAGCACAACAACAAACAATGGTCTCTGTCTTTTGTGGGGGAAAAAGGGGGAATCCGGGACAATGAATCAATGTCATTTAATGTAACTTCTGCATGGTTTCAGATCCTTTCTTTCCCCCTTTGCAGGTCCTGTACAGGAAATATTTTCATCAATACCCCCCAGCAACACACTGCAGTATCTGTCCACCCAAATGCAGTGGTCCCTGCAATCAATTTTTCCATACTAAGCAACAGCATTTGTAACACTGATAAATCTACTTTTTTCATTTTCTATTTTATTCTGTCTTTGTCTGACTGCTGCTGTACTCTAATCCATGGCCAGGAAACAAAAGCAGCAACATTACTGATACTGACTGATACTGACCTGAACACCCATAGCTGGCACTGTGAATAGTACCCCATAGTCAATACAATCAGTACCTGCTGGGCTGGCATAATCCACTATTCAGAAGTGAATGTGTAACTCTTCAGTTAACCAATAATGTATACAAATAAAAAGCATAATCTAAGTCAGAAGTACTACTTTATGTCACAGGTATCTAATAATAGAGAAATTGTATTCAAAAACATGTTACTGATTATGAGTGTGAGTATAAATTGATAATAATAGCAATAAAGTATTCCAGGAGTTAGTTAATGTCTCATTATTCACCTCCTATGATCATAACCAATTCTGCACCTAAGCTACTGAAGTCGATTACCTCATGCTGTAATAAATATTAAATAGGTGGCCTGTTACCTGGAGCCTTTCAAATTCACCGGCTGTGCCATTCTAAACACAACTGCTACATTTTACAACTGCGCTTCTGCCAGTCATCACAGACCATAAAAAGAAAACAAGGTGGCAAGCAGGAAATAATGGAAAATGTTTGGCCAACAACAAAATTAAGAGAAAAAAAAAACAGTGCTACAGTACTGGCAGCAGCACTACTAGCACATTAAACATTGCAGTGCCCTCTACTGGCAAATGCCAGTAGTGTGACTTTACCAACAAAACAACTTTAAAATATTTGTACTAATTTTTTTATATTTTTTTTATTTTGTTAAATATTACATAAAAATGCCACATGTAACCCATTTTCTAAGAGCAATAATACCCTCCATGATGGGCAGCATTGCGTTATACCAGACCTTCCAGGGGCTATAAGGCCCTCCACCTGTGGTGTTGGGCCTCATTATGCATCAAAGCACAAAGATAAACAATTCTGAAAAAACACTGCATGTAGGGCCCTGCGCTCCCGCCACACAAAACAAAAACATAAACAGTTCTGAAATATACTACATATAATACTGCAGCGGGAGCGTAGGGTCCTTCTGACCCCGCACTCCCACCACACAAAACACAAGCATTAACAGCAATAAAAACACAGAATATCATACAACAGCAGGACTGCAGGACACTTCAGCCCCCACGGTCCCACCACACAAAAACTAAATAGAAACAGTTCGGAAAAACATTAGATATCACATAACAGCCCTAACTCTCACCCCATCACATGTGAAAAGAAGCTGAGGAATACGAGAATGGTGTGACAGTCAGGACTGATGATCCCAACACGCAACCCAATTCCGGTTGGGGGGGGTGGGCTGTAGCGGTACAAGGGGGGGTTCAACCCTAACATCAAATTCCCTCACTTTTGCCACTGTGGAACAACCCTAACTGATGCAGTAAACGGAGTCTGTTGCCTCTAATTTCCCTTCTTTTGAAGAATGTTTATGAGAAATAGTGAAAGTAATTCACTGGTGGCCCCACTCTGCCGCCACATAATATGGTGGCGGGAGTGTGGGGCCACTCAGGCCCCATGCTCCCACCACATAATGCAGCAGCAGAAGCACGCCCTGCACTCCCGCCACATACTGCCCTAACTGATGCAGTACACGGAGTTGATTGCCTCTAAGGTCCCCTCGTTTTGAGAACGGTTATGAGAAATAGTGAATGTAATGCGCTGCCACCACATAATGCGGCAGCGGGAGCATGAGGCCCTTCAGGCCCTGCACTCCCACCATGTAATGCTGCAGCAGAAGCACGCCCTGCTCTCCCACCACATACTGCCCTAACTGATGCAGTAAACGGAGCTGATTGCCTCTAAGTTTCCCTCTTTTTTTTGAGAAGGATTATGAGAAATAGTGAATGTAATGTGCTGGCATCACCATTCTTTGCCTGTGATTCTTCACTTAACATGCAGCAAGTCTTATAGTATTCCTGTTACCATGGCTCTCCCACCCAACTTGCATGTGTGCCTGTCTATCTGTGTGCCACTGTTGCTCAGGATGAATAGGTGTCACATGATGTCTTCACACACAGTAACACAGTGGCACCAAACAGAAATGTCAATACACATGGTAGCACAAATCAAAGCAGTAGGAGCGCAGGGCCCTTCCGACCCCGCACTCCCACCACACAAAACACAAGCATTAACAGCAGTAAAAACAGCGAATATCATACAACAGCAGGACTGTGAGACATTTCAGCCCCATGGTCCCACCACACAAAACCAAAACAGAAACAGTTCTGAAAAACACTAAATATCACATAACAGCCCTAACTCTCACCCCATCACATGTAAAAGAAGCTGAGGAATACGAGAATGGGGTGACAGTCAGGACTGATGAGTCCAACGTGCACCCTGATTCTGGTTGGGGGGTGGGCTGGAGTGGTGCAAAGGGGGTTCAACCCTAGCATAGAATTCTCAGACTTTTGCTGCTGTGGAACAACCCTAACTGATGCAGTAACCGGAGTCTATTGCCTTTAATTTCCCTTCTTTTGAAGAATGTTTATGAGAAATAGTGAATGTAATTTACTGGCGGCCCCGCACTGACACCACATAATACAGTGGCAGGAGCATGGGGCCACTCAGGCTCCATGCTCCCAACACATAATGCAGCAGCAGAAGCACGCCTCGCACTCCCGCCACATACTGCCCTAACTGATGCTGTAAATGGAGTCGATTGCCTCTAATTTCCCTTCTTTTGAAGAATGTTTATGAGAAATAGTGAATGTAATGTAAAGGCCCCACGCTCCCACCACTTAAAGCAACAGCAGAATACAGTGGCGGGAGTGTGGGGCCCATCAGGTCCCATGCTTCCACCATGTAGTGCGGCAGCCCAGCACTCCCACCACATACTGCCTTAACTGATGTAGTAAATGTCCTTTATTGCCTCTAAGTTCTCCTCTCTTTGAGAATGATTATGAGAAATAGTGAATGTAATGCACCGGCGGCAACGCTGGGCTCTTTGGGACCCACGCTGCCGCCACATAATGCGGCAGCAGAATACGGCGGCGGGAGCATGGGCCCCTCAGGCCCCGTGCTCCCACCATGTAATGCAGAAGCACACCCCGCACTCCCGCACATACTGCCCTAACTGATGCAGTAAATGGACTTGATTGCTTCTAAGTTCCCCTCTTTTCGAGAATGATTATGTGAAATAGTGAATGTAATGTGCTGGCAGCCGCGGAGGTCCCGCTGCCCTAACTGATGCAGTAAAAGGAGTTGATTGCCTCTAAGTTCCCCTTTTTTTCAGAATGATTATGAGAAATAGTGAATGTATTGCGCTGCCGCCACATAATGCGGCGGCGGAGTCTGAGCCCTTCAGGCCCGCACTCCTCATGTATAATCTTGCACAGCAGAAGCAAGCCAGCCCTCCTGCTACATACTGCGCAGCAGGAGCATCGGGGACCATCGGGCCCCGTGGCCCCATCATAGAAACATAGAAACATAGACGTTGACGGCAGATAAGGACCGCAAGGCCCATCCAGTCTGCCCATTTCTTTTTCAACCTTATAAATGTGCCATCGGCCTTTGCTCTGTCAGTGGTCTATCTATTCATACTCATCTGTATTGCTCCCTTATGCCTATCCCATGCCTGTTTGAAGCCCTGCACTGTATTCATAGCTACTATTTCCTGAGGTAGGCCATTCCATGCATCCACCACCCTTTCTGTGAAAAAGTATTTCCTCACATTCCCCCTTAATCAGCCTCCCTCTAATCTCATGCTGTGTCCTCTTGTCCTGCTATTTTTCTTATATTTAAACATGTTAGACTCTTTCACCTTGTTAATGCCCTTAAGGTGTTTGAATGTCTCGATCATATCACTTCTCTCCCTCCTTTGCTCAAGGGTATACATATTGAGCTCGGTTACTCTATCCTCATATGTCTTCTGATGCAGTCCCTGCACCATTTTGGTTGCCCTTCTCTGGACTGCCTCAATTTTGTTAATGTCCTTGGAAGGTGTGGCCTCCAGTACTGCACGCAGTACTCCAGATGGGGCCTAACCAGTGTCTTGTAAAGAGGGATTATTACCGCTCTCTTACGACTTGTGATACCCCTACTTATACACCCTAACATCCCCCTAGCCTTACCTACTGCTTTAGAGATCTGGTTGGATGATTTCAGGTCATCAGTGATGATGATGCCCAAGTCTCTTTCTTCCTTTGTGACTGCCAGCAGCTCCCCTCCCAGCCTATAGGTGGCTTCAAGGTTTCTCTTCCCTATGTGCATGATCTTGCACTTCTTTGCATTAAATCCCAGTTGCCACTCTTCTGACCATTTTGCTAGTTTATCCGTAACTCTTCTCATTCTGCCTACCCCATCTGGATCATCTACTCTGTTGCAGATCTTGGTGCCATCTGCAAACAGACAAGCCTTACCCTCTAGTCCATCTGCAAGGTCACTAATGAAGATATTGAAGAGGACTGGCCCCAGGACTGATCCTTGGGTACCCACTTGTGACTTGCATCTCTTCTGACTGTATACCATTTACCACCACTCTCTGTTTTCTGCCCGTCAACCAGTTTGCCACCCAGTTGACTAACTTCTGACCCACCAGGCCTACCCAGCTTATTTATCAATCTTCTATGTGGAACAGTGTCAAAAGCTTTGCTGAAGTCAAGGTAGGCAACATCAACTGCTCCCCTTGGTCCACCACTCTGGTTACCCAGTCAAAGAAATCTATGAGATTAGTTTGATAGGACCTTCCTTTTGTAAACCCATGCTGTCTTGGATCCTGTGCCCTATGGATTCCAGGTGTTGCACTATCCTTTCCTTAAGGTGCCTCCATAATCTTGCCCACTACTGAGTAAGACTGACTGGTCTGTAGATCCTGCCTCCTCCCTGCTACCACTTTTGTGGGTGGGATCACATGACCCTTCTCCAGTCTTCTGGGACCTCTCCTGTGCTCAGAGACTCACTAAACAGTTCTGCTAATGGCTCTTCTAGTTCCACCCTTAGCTCCTTAAGTACCCTGGGATGTATGCCATCAGGTCCCATTGCCTTATCCACCCTAGAGCTTAGCGAGCTCTTGTAGGACCCTTTCTTTTGTGAAGGGAGTAGTGCTCACCTCCCTCCCCTGTGTCCATGGTGCAGAGCTGTGGGCCCTGCCCTACCTTCTCTTCAGTAAATACTGAGCAAAAGTATCTATTTAGGATAGATGCTTTTACAGGGTCTTCCTCCTCACATGTCCCTTTTTCTCCATTGAGCTTAGCAATACCCCCTCTGGACTTTCTCCTTTCACTAATGTATCTATAGAAAGTCTTGTCACCTTCTTTTACTGTTCGTGCTAGTGTTTCCTCAGTTTGGGACTTTGCCTGCCTTACTGCCTTCCCTGCTTCCCTTAGGGCAGTTTGGTATGCCTCCCTATCTTCATCCCGCTGTGTTCCTTATATTTCCTGAAGGCCAGCCTTTTGCTCTGACCTTTTCTGCTACTGTATTTGAGAACCAAAGTGGTTTCCTTCTTCTTTGCACTTCCTTTTCTGTCTAACACAATGGGATGTTGCTTCAAGTATTGCATCCTTAATGCTTGCCCACTTGCCTGTATCCCCTCCCCTGTGTTTCTTTTTGCCAGGGCTAGCTTAACTCTGTTGGCCATCTTATCAAAGTCAGCTCCTCTGAAGTCCCATATTTTTGCCTTGGAATGGGATGATTTAGATGTAGTAGCCAAATTGAACCATACCATGTGATGGTCACTGGCCCAGGTGTCCTTCTACCTGGAGATCTGATCCCTTCCCTGTTAGTCAGTACTAGATCTAGGATAGCCCTGTCTCTTGTGGGTTGTTGTACCAGTTGTTTGAGGCCCTCCGCCTGCAGGGAATCCACCATGTGTCTAGTTCTGGCAGATGTTCCTGCTGGTATTGACCAATCTGTATCCGGCATGTTGAAGTCTCCCATTATCAGAACCTCCCCTTTAGCTGTCATGTTTTGTATATCTTCTAACAGTAATGTGTCTATGTCCTCCCCCTGGTCTGGGGGCCTGTAGACAACCCCGGTTCTTATGGCTGTCCCATTTCCTGTTTCCAGCATGACCCACAGTTCTTCTGGCTCCTTATGTGTTTTCTGAATTTCTGTAGCTTTGATATTTTCATTGACATACAGGGCCACTCCACTTCCCCTTTTTGCACCTCGGTCTCTTCTGAACAATACATAGCCAGGTACTGAAGTCTCCCAAGTGTGGTTACTGGTAAACTACATCTCACTAATTGCAACTATGTCCAGTTTAGCCTCTGACATTATTGCCTGCAGGTCTGGGATCTCATTTCCCAGGCTGTAAGCATTTGTGTACATGATTTTACATTGGCCAGATTTCGGTGTGTTAGTTGTTGGGTGAGGTTTGGCATTTCCTAATACGTCGTATGGGGAGGCGGACCTTTTTACCTGGTGATGCAAGCAGAACTGCAAACATGCTGAATCCTGTTTGACCACTCAGCTAAGGGGAGGGGTGTTTTTCCCATTCGACGTATGGGGTGCTGCACCCCTCTCCCCATTTGCTAGTTTAAATATTCTGCAAAGACATCAAACTTCTGCCCCAATGCATGACTCCTCCTTAGTCAGATGCAGTCCATCAAATTTAAAAACTTTCGCTCCCAGAACTGTTGCCAGTTCCTACAAATCTGTGTCCTTTCCTGGCACCAGCCCTTGAGCCACATGTTTAGCTCCTATCTCCCCTTCTCTGACCTTCCCCCATCTGTCCCCTCTTCCAGACTGGCAGGATCTCAGAGAAGGAGATGCCGGATGAAATGGATGATAGTTTGTCACCCAGCCTGGTCATGTGTTCCTTGGTCTCCACAACTGACTGGCTGGCGAGATCATTAGTCCCTATGTGTACCAGGATGTCAATGTTTTCTCCTACTTTGTGAACAATTTTAGCAATGTGGTCAGTGTCTCTCCATGCTGATGTACCTGGGAGACATCTGACCATTACCCCTGGCTGGAGATGGGTATCAACTCCCCGAATCATGGAGTGTCCCCTATGATCAGAAGTTTTTTTTGATTTCCTTTTCGCTTTTTTTGTTTTGGTTCCTGATTTGGGTGAGTTTTGCTGTGCTAGCTCCTGTGCTGCAGTGTCCTGCTCTGCAGTGTCCTCTGCCCCTTTGTTTGATTTCAGAGATAGAGGCAGATACCTGTTTGTAGTGTTTATATGGTTTTTGGAGGTAATATGTTTGAGAGTAGAGAGTGATGGGGCACCCGATTTGCCCTTCCTAACCACCTGCCAACCTCCTGGACCAACTACCCTCTGCGGTCGAGGTTTTTCTGTTAGATGTTGGGGAAATGGCAGGTGGTTCTTATAATGTATTTCCTCTTGAATATGAAATTTGAGGCACGCAATCTCTGCCCATGCTGCCTGGAGCTGAGCCCTAAGATCTCCAATGGCCCAGCACGTAGGACAGTGTCCTAAATCCTGTAAGACTGTCCTTCTGAAGAATTGTTCCACAGTACCTGCAGTTAATGATATCCATTCAGATAAGTTGCTGGGTTTATAACCTAGTCAGAGTAATTAGAAGGAAAAAAAATGCAAGTAATGGTTTGATTTTGTGTTTTGTTTTGTATAACTTGTTATACCAAGTTAAATTACTAGTGCCCTGTAAATAGAGCTCACCTTGTGGATGCCCCACTGATCTGCCCCTTCCTGCTCTGCCACGAAATGACACAACTGTGGTACCCTATAAAAAGTGTAGTGTGTGGTGGTTGGGGGATGGGGTGGGTGGCTGGCCCTTCCCCAGCCGATAAAGAACAACCCAGGATGAAAGAACAAAAGGAGGTAAGAGCAGAAACAATCAGTCAACAACAATGCAGTAACCTGAAAGCTTATCCTAATGTTAGATAAAACTGTAAAACCTTAAAGCACCACCTGTAATAATTTCAGAGAAGATATACCCTGTAAGAAACACTTTGCTACAGAGAAAAATAAAGCAGTAACAGAAGATATACCTTGCAAAGACAATTGGAATCAGAAGATTACAGCAGTAATCTGTTAGCACACACCTGTAGGCACACCTTGTAATAATGCAGAAGAAGGTATACCAGCAAAAACAATTTGAATCAGAGAAAATAATGCAATGAAATGTTAGCAACAAACAGTAGCAATCCCTGTGAGTACAAAATAAAAACAACAACATACAGTAAATCTGCTTAGCCAAAAGAAGTCTTAATCCTTTTCCCTTGCTCTGGTAAGGTTCTCTGCTCTGCCTTTCAAGCAATCTTAGAAGGAAAGAGCTCAGGTGAAGCTAGGTGCCTTGGCCAGCAAACCAAGTCTTCTACCTCCAAGATAGAAGATGATGTCTTCTCACATAGTAACATTGTGCCCGCAAACACAAATCGTAATGTGAATGGTGACACAAAATGAAATAGAAAGAGAAACAGTACCGTAGACAAAAATGTTACAAACAATACAACGAAACACATAAATTAAAACACAAAGGGTATATGGTGGCATAGAGATGAGCAATTAAGTGAAACAGATGCGGAACCTAGTAGAAACAGTAATCGTAACAGCAATGTAAGCACACAGGCTAATTTTTCCCAAAAGCTGCATAGAGAAAGACAGTGAGTACAAAGAATGTATACAAAATAATGACTCTTGGAACAGAAAATGAAGACTTGGAATACTAAATTGCTTATATCTCAGGAACCGTACGATGTGGAAAAAAAATTTCAAAATCATATTAATTATCACTTTCCTGGCTAGTTTTATACAAAGTAATTTTCTGATGAAAAATCCGTATCTCGCACCATTTACGAGATACAGGCCCTGAAAGGCACGGCGAATGCCGTAATGTTATCCTATGGGGAAACAAGAGAAGTCCAGAGTGCCATAACTCTGCCTCCCTGTAATATTTTTTCACCAAACCCTTAAAAGGCACATCTGTGGGATGTTGGCTTCCTTCCTTCCAAATTTCAGGAAAGAAGAGCAACCCGTTATTTTGCAGCAAGGTGCCAAAGGATTACTATATTGCGTCGGTCATCGTAATGTTATCCTATGAGACAAAGCATCAACTTTGGAGTGGCATAACTTTGCCACCATGTAATAGTTTTTCAACAAAACACTGAAAGGCACATCTGTAACATGTCGGCTGCATTCCCTCCAAATTTCAGTCCAGAATGCCAAACCGTTCTTTTGCAGCACAGTGCCAAAGAATTGCTGTCATTTTCACACACCCTGGAAAAGTACTGTCGAACTTTGCGAAAGGTTTAGCAAATTCATTCGACAGTGTGGCCCGTTCGACACTACTTTGCGAAAGTACTTTTTCCAGAAACTTGAAAAACATATTTCTGGGGGGGTTTAGCCCAAAATACAGACATGGCTAGCATCCTCAGGGGCCGACTAGGTGAACACAGAAATAATTAGGTTGCTAGAGGTTCCCAAATTTAAATGGCAAGCATTTTTCTGATCGCTAACTGAAAACAAAATGGCAGATTTGTGACAGTAAAAGGGCCATTTGCGAAAGTAAAAACTGCATTTGCGACACTGTCAAACTTTTAGTTAACTTTTTCCATTGACTTATAATGGGAACTTGTTTTTGGAATAACTTTTGAACCGTTTAATATTTTTTCATGAAATCTTCAAAAGACACATGAGGACCCCAGCTGGACAACACCTGAAGATTTCAGACTGGTTGTGCAAACTGTATGACCTGTAAGCGCGAACGTAGAATTCCAAAAAAAGCTTAAACATACGTGCAGATCATGCTTAATAACTCCACAACTGTATATCCGACCAGTACAAAACTTGGCAGCTCCCAAGGTGTATGGGTCTTGATCATGTATTCCAAATTTCAGGCAAATCTGTCAAATGATTGTAAACTTATTAAGGTGAAAAATTTTGGGTTTAACATGTAAATGGCTCCTCAACTCTAACAATGGTAGCACTACCGTGCTACCATAATATAATTAATCCTGTTTCTCTTCCCCATAGTTGTCTTCACAGTGAAAAGGAAATGAAGGAAATGGCACCAAAGAAGAGCAGACCATCAAAGGAACAGGCTTACAGGGCTATAATTGAATTGGCGGAAAAAGCCAACAGAATGTGGGAACTGGTGGAGGGGGAGGAACCAGGGAGACCCGGGAGAAGACAAAAGCAGGCCTGGGAGAATGGGGCAGAGGGAAATGACCAGCCAAAGGGCCACACAGTCCCACTAGGGTGCCACCACTGGCAGCAGGACCTGCCAAGGCGGTTGATCCAATACACCTGCAGCCTATAGACTCAGTGGGGCCAGTACCTCCCCCCGATCAAGGTGAGATCTCACTTGGTGAACCCGGACCAGATCCCCAGAACATTGTGTTCCCTCCACAAACCCTAGTAGTTCACCCTCCTCCTCAACCTCAGGGAGAAACAAGGGGACACTTGGAAGATGCCAGACAAGGTTACAGGTAACACACCCAGTGCAGTGGGGGCCAGTATAAAAGAATACATAGGTCAAATTGTGTCGGCGCTGGGAACAGGAGATTTAGGGCAGATGAAATTTGCTCTGGCAGAGATTAGGATGGAGAAAGAAGAGCCGGGCAGAAATGAAGGGGGTACAGAGAAAGAAGGTAAAGGTACAAGGGAGATAGGTGGGCCAGGGATGAGGATAGGTGAGCATGTGCCACTGGCCACAAAGGAAAAAATATGGAAAGGGGAGTATGTGGATATATTCACTTTGGTGAGCTGGGAAGCAGCAATCAAGTATGAGGAAGCTGAGAGCATAGGTAAGAGTGAAATGGCAGCAGCGATAGTGCTTTTAGGGAAGAAAGAGGATGACAAGTTCATGAAAGGGGAAGACTTGGGATGGGTGGTTCATTGGTTTTGCCACTTTCTCAGCCATTGTCCTGGAAAAGAGGCTTGAGTAGGGCATCCCGCTCATCACTTATTCCTTGATAATACAGAGGGCAAAAGCAAAGGGTGGGGTGGTTATACCATGATGAATTTTTTTAACAGAGAATGGCGACATTTGAGGACGTGAGATGGGACACTAAGCTGCTAGACTTAAGGACAGATTATGTAACAGATCAGCCCACAACTGAAGGGGAATGGGGAAAAAGGGGTCTATGCCCCAGAGATGCGGCTGGGCTTACAACAGGGCCTTTTGCTCATGGCCTCAATGTCATTTTTAGCATGCTTGTTCAAAATGCGGGGGAGGGCACCCAGCAAGCAGATGTAGAATGACATGGGCCCAAGGGGCACAGGGGCATGGGGTCAGTGTCAGGTCAGCAGTTTTTTGAGAAGGACATGGTTTAAAGGCATACATGGAGCAGGAGAGGGAGGTAGGGGAACACGAGTGGGGGTCCAAACACTGACCAAAACCTTTACTGAGGATGAGAGGAGGGGCAGGGAGAAGCAACAGGGCATGACAGGGAGTGTTTGGGGTAACCAGAACCCCCATCAACTTAAAGGCATGGACAGCATGTTTGGACAGATATCTGAACAAAAGGGTGGGGGATATGATTATAAGAGGTTTTAGCACAGGGTTTTCACTGCAGTGTGGGGTGCCCAGACAAGCGAGAGAGGTGAGCAATCTGGGGTCAGTAAAAGGAAAGGAAGAAATGTTAAGACAGAAGACAGAGAAAGAAAAGGCAGCAGGGAGGGTAGAGGGCCCATTTGGCACCGCCCCATTGCAGAATATGCGGATTTCACCATTGGGTTTGGTACCCAAGAAGCAAGAAGGGGAGTACAGGGTGATTCACCACCTGTCCTATCCAGAAGAGGACTCGGTGAATGATTTCATCAGGGAGGAGCATAGTAAGGTGACGTATGAGACACTAGAGGACACAGTCCGGATAATCCAGGCCACAGAGGATGCATGGATGGCAAAAATGGACATTGAATCTGCTTTCAGACTGCTGCCAGTTAGGAGAGAAGACTGGGATCTATTGGGTTTTAAAATAGGGGGGCAGTATTATTTCGACAAAGCCATGCTGATGGGATGTTCCATAGCATGTGCGACATTCAAGGCATTCAGCACCTGCTTGCAATGGATATTCCAGGAGAAAACTGGTTATAGGATGGTCATTCATTATCTGGATGATTTCTTTTCATTGGGAGGGGAAAAAAGAGAGACACAGAGTATGCTGGGTAAGTTTCTGGAGTTATACAGGGAACTAGGGGTTCCACTGGCATGGGAAAAAACAGAAGGGTCCAGCAGGGTGATGGAGTTCCTGGGGATTGAGATAGATGCCCCGAATGAAATATTCAGGCTACTGGACAAAAAAGTGAGTAAACTGAAGGAACTGATCCAAGTACACACCAACAGGAGAAAGTACAACTAAAACAAGTGCAACAGGTACTGGGGTACCTGAACTTACATCTGAGGGCCATTGGACCAGGAAGGGCATTCACAAAGAGGTTAGCTAGGGCTACAGCAGGGGTCACCAGACCACATCACTGGTGGACCTGACTGAGGTATCAGGGAGGATTTTAAAATATGGGAAGACTTCCTTGGGGAGTATAACGGGTGCTCTTTCTGGCAAGAGGAGTGGGTGTACAACACAGACCTTGACCTCTACACAGACACTGCTGGGGGGCTAGGCATGGGGGTTTACCTGAGGGGCAGGTGGTTTGCAGAACCCTGCCCTGCCAGCTGGGTGAGGGATGGCAAAGTGAGAGATATAACATTGCTGGAGATCATGCCCATATGGGCATGTACCCTGGTCTGGGGGAAGGAATTATGGGATCAGAAAGTGACATTTTGGTGTGACAATAGAGCAGTGGTGGAGGTCCTAAACAACAGGGGAGCCAGGTCAGAAATAGTCATGCAAGTATTATGACATTTAGTGTTAAGGGCTTTGCAGCTGAGCATGTAATTCAGAGCAAAACACATGGAAGTGGTGCACAATACCCTGGATGACAGCCTTTCCCGTCTGCAGCTGGACCATTTTCGGAGGCTGGCACCAGCAGCGGAAAAGCTAAAAACGCCCATACCAACGAACATCTGGGACGTTGGCAAGAAGGAGCAAGAACTGTTGTTTCACAGCTCATGGGCGCCTCAGACTCTGAGGGGCCTCTGATGGGGAGCCTGGCAAGTGTTTCAAACATTTTAGGGGCAGGCACCAGATGGAGGTAAGTGGGCCACTCACAGAGGAACAGTTGGGAATGTTAGGCTGTGGAGCAGTGGCAAAGGGACAGCCCACACCACAGTGGGAGTCTGCTTGGCAGGGATTAGTGTTATCTGCAGACTGAAAGGGTGGAAAGACCTGACAAAATCATTGTTCATCAGAAGAATGATGCAGGGATGGGGCAGGTTGAAACAGGGACCAGTAGATAATAGAAGGCCAATAGGGGAGCAGTGGCTGGTAAAGCTAAAGGACATGCTCCTTGCAATATGTAGATCAAAGTTCAAGGCCCAGCTATTTCACACAATTTATCTAGTAATGTTTGTAGGGGCCATGACAGTGAGTAAGGTGGTAGGCCATGGGAAAGAAGACAAGGAAGAGGGGTTAGAATGGGAATATATAAGCTGGGGGAGGGTGAAAGAGATACGGATCAAGATCAGGAGGTCAAAAATGGATCAAAAAGGACAAGGTTGCATAGTGACACTGAAGAGGCAGGTAGAGGTTGCAGTATGCCTAGTACAGGCTCTGTGGGTGTTCGCCTCAGAGCATGGGACCAGGACGGGGAGATTATCTGTATATGTTGATGGGAAAAGGGTCATCGGCTATCAAGTCACAGCATTGCTCAAAAATGGCATGCAATTTATGGGGGAGGACCCGGCTAATTATTTATCCCATTCCTTGCAGATTGGGGCTACCTCACAGTGGGCAGCGGTGGGAGAAAATGTGAATGATATTTTGGAAAAAGGACACTGGCGGTCTGCCAGTTATAAGAAATACATTTGAGCACTGAAGTAAGAAATTGAAAGTATTGTCCCTGTTTTAGCTACAGATCTGGGGATCAAGAAATGGTAAAGGGGAGGGCAGGGGTGGGATACTACGGTGATGACACTGAGAGCATGTGTAAATTAATTAATTCTGCTTGAACCCCATAGGAAGAGGGAGGATCACGGAAGTCTGGATCTCGGCCATTCCTATATTTATTGGGATAGAAGAGAGCAGAAGAAGGCTGAGGCAAGCAGCTGTACCAGGATGTGAAACAGTGTAGGCTAGTCTGGCATGGCATATGGGGATGTGATGGGCAGACTGCTTCCCACCTTGAAGGAACTCAAGTGATGGTGCCCCAGTCCAGACCTAATTATTATACATCTGAGGCACATGACCTTGCAGGCAAACCATGGTAACACATACTTGCAGATAAAAAGGATTTAGGAGCAATATGACAGTGGTGGTCTCAGGTATGCCTCACCTGGTCGGATATGATACCAAGGAGGGTATGGAGGCAGAAGCACAGCCATAGAGCAGTGAAGAGGGCCAGGAGAAAGATGAATAGAAGGGTTGGGACATTAGTAAGGCTGATGGGAGGACAGGTGATACTGGGGGGGTAGAAGAATGGGTAGAAGACTTCTACTGGTCAGATGGCATGCACCTGTCAGACCTAGCCATAGACATGTTCAATACAGAAACAATGGGCTTTATAGAAGCATGGAGGAAACATGCAAGAAACAGAAAATAAAAAAAATAAAAAAGTGAAGGAGTAAAAAGGATCTTCCCTGAGGAAAGGTAGAATAATACCCTAAGTGTGGGGGAAGCCAGTCGTCCAACGCAAGCTGGAGAGTGACTAGTGGGAAAAAGGAGGGGGAGGGGAGGGGGGAAGAAAAAGGAAAAACACAAGAAGAGGGAGAAGATGAAGGAGAAAGCGGTCTCAGTTTTCACCGTTACCTAACGGAAAAGGAGAAGAAGAAGGCACCCAGGTTTTCACCTGGGTGGAGAAAAGAGGAAGAAAGAAGGATAATCAGAGATTGATATATGGATGAAAATAAATGAAATTCTGAAATATGATAATAAGAAAATGAAAAATGGAATATGGAATTATGAAGTATAAATAAATTAATTGACAATCTCAGCACAACAACAAACAATGGTCTCTGTCTTTTGTGAGGGAAAAGGGGGGAAACCGGGACAATGGAGTTTGCCCTTTAAGGCGCAGACCAGGTTGTCCTGGTGCACCCCTTCCCTCCTTCATTAGGATGGTTGTGCTCAGATGGGGAGGGAGGAAGGAAGGGGAGGGGCTAAGGGTTAGAACAATGGGCAGACAACAGGAAGGGGAAGGGCAAGTGGAGGTACATAATGGACAGCACAGGGGGCCTCAGCCACTTTTTGCTGAAGTTTTTGATCCCTCCTCCCACCCTACAAGGCACAGCAAGAGGAAGGCAGTCAAGATGGGACTGTATGGTGGGTCTGTCAAAGGTAGATGACAGATGTGTCCGGTTGGACACTTTTGGACTGCCACAGGTGGATGGCAGATGATAATATGGGTATGGACTGCCAAAGGTGGATGGCAGGGGAAAAGGGGTGGGGAGGAGGGGAGGGGGAAAGAAAAAGGAATAACACAAGAAGAGGAAGAAGATGAAGGAGAAAGTGGTCTCAGTTTTCACTGTTACCTAAAGGAAAAGGAGAAGAAGAAGGCACCCAGGTTTTCACCTGGGGGGAGAAAAGAGGAAGAAAGAGGGTTAATCAGAGATTGATATATGGATGAAAATAAATGAAATTCTGAAATATGATAATAAGAAAATGAAAAATGGAATATGGAATTAGGATGTATAAATAAATTAACTGCCAATCTGAGCACAACAACAAACAATGGTCTCTGTCTTTTGTGGGGGAAAAAGGGGGAATCCGGGACAATGAATCAATGTCATTTAATGTAACTTCTGCATGGTTTCAGATCCTTTCTTTCCCCCTTTGCAGGTCCTGTACAGGAAAGATTTTCATCAATACCCCCCAGCAACACACTGCAGTATCTGTCCACCCAAATGCAGTGGTCCCTGCAATCACTTTTTCCATACTAAGCAACAGCAGTTGTAACACTGATAAATCTACTTTTTTCATTTTCTATTTTATTCTGTCTTTGTCTGACTGCTGCTGTACTCTAATCCATGGCCAGGAAACAAAAGCAGCACCATTACTTATACTGACTGATACTGACCTGAACACCCATAGCTGGCACTGTGAATAGTACCCCATAGTCAATACAATCACTACCTGCTGGGCTGGCATAATCCACTATTCAGAAGCGAATGTGTAACTCTTCAATTAACCAACTTATGTAAACAAATAAAAAGCATAATCTAAGTCAGATGTACTATTTTATGTTACAGGTATCTAATAATAGAGAAATTGTATTCAAAAACATGTTACTGATTATGAGTGTGAGTATAAATTGATAATAATAGCAATAAAGTATTCCAGGAGTTAGTTAATGTCTCATTATTCACCTCCTATGATCATAACCAATTCTGCACCTAAGCTACTGAAGTCGACTACCTCATGCTGTAATAAATATTAAATAGGTGGCCTGTCACCTGGAGCCTTTCAAATTCACCGGCTGTGCCATCTTAAACACAACTGCTACATTTTACAACTACGCTTCTGCCAGTCATCACAGACCATAAAAAGAAAACAAGGTGGCAAGCAGGAAATAATGGAAAATGTTTGGCCAACAACAAAATTAAGAGAAAAAAAAAACAGTGCTACAGTACTGGCAGCAGCACTACTAGCACATTAAACATTGCAGTGCCCTCTACTGGCAAATGCCAGTAGTGTGACTACTTTACCAACAAAACAACTTTAAAATAGTTGTACTAATTTTTTTATATTTTTTTATTTTGTTAAATATTACATAAAAATGCCACATGTAACCCATTTTCTAAGAGCAATAATACCCTCCATGATGGGCAGTATTGCGTTATACCAGACCTTCCAGGGGCTATAAGGCCCTCCACCTGTGGTGTTGGGCCTCATTATGCCACTGGGTGGTACGGTATAGCCCAATACCGCCCACCCTGTCAGGTATTATTGCTTACTTCCTGTCCATTGGTTATAATTAATGTTTTTCAGTTGAAATTCTCATTTTCTATTCTGCATAAGGGTTTCCCAGCCATTAATCTAGTCCTTTTAGAATGCTGTCAGCCAGTCAAAATGCTCCATTTCAAAACAGTTATTTTGTAATTATTAGATATTTTGTAGCCCTGTCATTGGGTGATAGTACAGTGAAGAGCACCAGTGCTGGAAGGGATTTTGCTTCAGTGTGAATGGCTTTAATTCATACCTTGAATCTGGCTACATGAAATCAGGCTCCTGTCAGCAGAGGAGACTGCTGCTTCCAGCTGTCACTTTGGATAGCATTTACTTTAGCACACTATATGTGGTAGTGAAGAAATAGTATGGTTTGTATCCTGTGAGAGCCCGGAAAAGCTGAAGTGTAATTAAGATGAAGCCTGAGGTATTCAGCCTTGTTGTGTGGGTTAGTATGAGTTTATCTGAGTAACCACTGTGCCCCTGAAGTGGCATTTTGACCATGAAATGTTGGTTTATTGTGGTGGAAAAAATAAAGTAATATACAGTAATATACATGTCTTAGGAGTCAAGCTTTTCGTTCTTTATTTGAATGTAACCCTCAATGCCATTTCCTTCAGTAATCTGTCTAGTCCTGCTTTGAAGACTTAAACAATGATAGTTTCCACAAACTCACTTGGTAGGCTGTTCCACATGCTAACCAACCTCTGTATGAAGTGATGCTTTCTAATGTCTCTTGTTGTACACCCTCTCATTCTGCTTGTTTTCACCAGTTCCGGCATTCGAGTATATTCAACCCTGTCTATTCTAATTTAAGACTGAGTGGGACTCTAGGTTTAGAATGTTTACCTGCCTGCTTCATACATACAGCAGATATAAATAAGTATGCTGTGCAAACACATGCTAATTTATGGAGGTTTCCTACCCACTGTACTACCCAGGGTATCTGGTGATTTCCCTGGTAAGCAGACATTTGTCCAGGATTAGGCCGATGTTCAAGCCCACTGTCTCTACTGTTAGGCTATTCATTAGGTTCAATATCCTCAGGGTGAATAAGTACTTCCTATCATTGCCCCTGAATTTACCACCTCTGACCACCAGGGTATTTCTCCATATCCTGCTGGAGGACACCAGCTGAAACCCCTCTGGACCCGATTCTAGAAGGGTGATGCAAGTCACCACCAAATGCAACTTGCACCACTCGCAACTGCAACATTGACCCTGCACCCTATTCTAGAAGGGACAGGGTCATCACAGCTAAGTCCTGTGACTTGCAACATGCGGCCAGGTATGCCGAACTGTGGGCACACCTGGTGATCATGTCTCAAGTCGCAACACAGGTCATAAGTGCCTCCTCCATGCCCAGCAAGCCATAGGTGCCCCGCAGGGCTGCCCACACCCCCATCCCCTGAATCCCCCTTTGCACAGTGCTCCACAGGGCGGTGCAGTCAACCCTCCACCCATACCCCAACCCCGAGTCGCCAGCCACAAATGCAGCATATACCCAGCGAAGCCCTGGTAGTCTAGTTGCCCACCATCACTATAAATTAAATGAATATTGACCCCATTTCCCTGGTAGTCTAGTGCCCCCTGATGATAGTAAAATAAATAAAGATCACCCCCATATCCCTGGTAGTCTAGTGTCCCCCCAAGCACTGTAAATTAAATGAATATCGCCCCCATTTCCCTGGTAGTCTAGTGCCCCCCTCAATCATAGTAAAATAAATAAAGATTGCCCCTATATCCCTAGTAGTCTAGCATCCTCCTGATCATAGTAAAATATAACAATATTGCCCCCAGTTCTGGGTAGTCTAGTGCCCCTTCCGATCATAGTAAAATAAAGATTGCCCCTATTTCCCTGGTAGTCTAGTGCCCCCCCAATCATAGTACAATAAATCAATATCGCCCCCAGTTACCTGCTAGCATAGTGGCCCCCCACCCAGCCGTGCCAGCCCCTAGCACCCCCCACCTGTTCCCAGCCGGTGATTGGCACAGCCCACCTACACCTCCATGGCCAGCCACCGAGCTGGGTGCAGTATGGCGGCTACTGGAAGGGCGGCGTTCAGGGGGTGGTGCAAGCACGTCTGTCAATAGTATACTGCAATCGATGACTGGCCATGGAAATGATAGAGTGTGCCAGTCACCAGCTGAGATGGGTGGGGGTGCTAGTGGCTGGCATGGGTGAGGTGGGATCCTGAACTACCAGGGAACTGGGGGCGATATTGATTTAGTTTACCTGATTGGGGGCACTAGACTTCCAGGAAATGGGGGCAATCTTTATTTATTTTACTATGATCTGGGGCACTAGACTACAAGGGAAATGGGGTGATATTCATTTACTTTACAGTGATTGGGGGGGCACTGGACTACCAGGGCTTCGCTGGGTAAATGCTGCATATGCAGCTGGCAACTCAGAGGTCAGGGCACAGGTGGGGAGATGGCAGTGCAGCCCTGTGGGGCTTCTACCTACGGGTATTTCAGGAGGCTGGAGGTATGGGTAGCCCTGCGGGGCTTCTACTACAGGTGTTTTGGGGGGCTGGGGTATGGGTAGCTCTGCGGGGCCCCACTGGGGAATGCTGGCATGGGGGTGGACATGGTGGCATGTCTGCAGGTGGGTCTACAGACCCCAAGGGGATGTCCATAAGTTACACCAGCTAAATGCTGGTGTAACTTATGTTGCTGGTTCTCATCTGGGGGTTCTTGTAGAATCCTGACATTGGGGATTTTGTTGTTGCTCTTCTGGAATGGGGTGCAACTGCTGCTGTAGGCCCCCTAGTGCCATTTCACAGAGGGTTTATGGCACAACAGGGAACATAACTGCTGTTTGGTGCAAGTGGCCTGCACCGTGTTGCAGGCCACTTTGTAGAATCATGCATGTTACAACTGCTGGCGTGAGTTGCTACATGCACCATACTACATGGTGCAAGTGCTGTTACACCAGGTGTAACTGTACTAGAATTGGGCCTTCTGTCTATTAGATTATATTTATACCCTTGAGTATACTGAAAACTGAGATTGTGCCCCCTGTGAATGGATGGGAATGATAGGAGAGACACACACACACACACACAAAAATTACATTTAACAAACTGATTTTCATGTGCCATTTATTAAGGCAGACATCGATGCTGGTACCTATGGGAAAGGGGGGGTGACAGCCCCCCACACTTTTGCCCATCAGCATTCAAAGTGCCCCTTTAACAAATGAATGGTCTGAAGGGAAGCACCCATGGTTTTTTATGTTTGTAATTACTATAGCCCCCACCCACCTCTTTTCCCCATGTTCTGGCACCCATGAAGGCAGATGATAATTAGTGGTGGATCCATGAATTTACCGAAAGGGTGCACACTTGGCCTGAATAAATAAATCTCTATAGGAGGTTCTGGGGGCATGCTTCCCCAGGGAAAGTTTGAAAATGTAATGTGTGAAACAGTGCATTTTAGGGCCAGATTCAGGAGCAAAGTATTGATTACCCTGAGTCTCCTAGTTTCCTTTCCATCACAGAGGAGCTGCAGTCAGTAATGGCTGCTTCACAGGGTTACAGTTGATGCTGAGGGAGATGCCTGGTTGCTCTGCTAGAACAACAAGACATCTTTCCCAGCTTCACTCCCATCCCTGCGAGGCAACTTGTCACTGCATTATAATGGAAAGGAACACAGAGATGGGCTCAGTTGAAAAGCACATGAACAGAAAAACTTATTTAAAAAAGTGAACACAACAGTTGTTTACAAGTTATATCAATTAGATTTATAGAAAGCAAATTAAGGGCACAACATTAACATCTCATAAGAAATTATATACACTGTTCAGCCAAATTATAGTTGATTTTTGAAAAAGTTTATCATTGTGTAACATCCAATATTTAACTTAACAGATTCAAGAGAAGCATAAGTCTTGGATGTTTTTAAGCAAATAGGTCAATAACTGCACAGTAGCCTGTTAGGATCTCATTATGTACAAAGAGCAACTGTGAACTATTTATGCGATCCTGTCACATTGTGCTTCACAGTTCTGGCTTAATGAAGAATTTGATCTTTCTATTCCACCAGTTGTAACTGGACTTAACAAGAGAATATAAAGCATAAATGCTATGCTTGCAAACATGTGGGGATTTGTCTGTACAAAGGGGGCCATCAGGACAGCAGTTAATGAGAGTTGCAGCACTTATAGGGAAATACAATCTTTGAGCTATTCCATCAAGCTGGTGAATAAATTGTATTGAAAAATGTGAATATGAAATACAAAATCAACACACTGGGGCCAATGGTGTAGCAGCGATACCTGTGAAGCTGATCTATACAGCCCATTGATTTAGCATTTTGTATTCACTGTTTTCAATAAAATTTATTCACTGACTTGAAGGACTAGCTCTAAGTTTGTTTTTCCAAAAAGTGTTGCAACTGTGCTGAACTCTGTGAGTAGTCTGGGGCTGGTTGCCCCTACTTCGCTTGCACTGGCCTAGCACTGTCAGCATTGCAGTTCCCACTACTGGATTTTACCAGCAGATAACAAGCATTTGTCAATGCTGAATGTTGCTTGCTTCTATGTGCTGTTTAGGTATTTGGAAGTCATTGGAGTGCAAATATTGAAAATTTGAGAACTTACGAGCGTGCGTAGGAACTGCGCAACGCACGCTCAAAACAGTCATTTTAGGAATTTTTCACCAAATTTTCAACATAGCCATGTTAAGACCTCTGCTCATGAACAGTGTCACTGTGATTTTGTTAATGTGTCCCATACATTGAGTTTGCACACCGACTGCGCCATTGTGCGCTACATGGGTGGAAACATGTTTTGGGCAGGATGTGAAAAATTACAGCTGTACTGCTCATAAGGAGGTGTGGTAAAATGGCAATGTTGAAAATCTGGAGTGAAAATATTGAAAATTTGCGAACCTACAAGCCTGCGTAGGAACTGCGCAACGCACGCTCATAAAACAGTCATTTTTAGAATTTTTCACAAATTTTCAACATAGCCATTTTAAGACCTCTGCTCATGAACAGTGTCACTGTGATTTTCTTAATTGTCCGTACATTGATTTACGCTAGCGACTAAGCCATTCTGCACTACATGGGTGAAAACACATTTTGGGTGAGATGTGAAAATGACAGCTATACTACTCATAAGAAGGTATGGTAAAATGGCAATGTTGAAAATCTAGGTGAAAATATTGAAATTTCATGAACTTACAAGCCTGCGTGGGAACTGCACAACACGCTCGTAAAACAGTCATTCTTTGGAATTTTTGCCAAATTTTCAACATGGGTTTTGGGACCCCTTCTCTTGAATGATGTCACTGTCATGGTGGTATTCAGGCCTGAAGGGTGATTTCACAGTCACGCGCAGTCACTGCGCCAAATCACCTCCTTCAGGCCCTAATAACGCCATGACAGTGATATCATTCATGAGAAGGTCCCAAAACCCCATGTTGAAAATTAGGTGCAAAAATTCAAAAATGCCTGAGATATGCAACAAAGTTGAAACCCCCTATCTAGGCCATTATACAGCTTACGGCATTTCCTCAGTTCAGCGGTCGGCTTTGAAGAGTGCAGATGTGTTCCCGGTCCACGAAGATCATCGCACCAAGTCGGAGAGTAAGTATGGGGTGAGGGCGTGGGGAGGCTGGAGTGCGCAGTGGGTGGGTCGCGGGTTGTGGGGTCGAGACGCCCAGGGACCGCTTTCGCTTTTCAGGTTAAAATAAAAAAAGACGTCAGGGGATCATTTGCCACACTGGGGTGGGCTCCCAGCATGGCACAAGGATGTTGGGGGCGTTCAGCTGATGGGGATTGGGCACCCGTCAGCCAAGGACTGAGATTGCCACGCTGGGGTGGGCTCCCAGCGTGGCACCTACAACGGGGAGAGGCAGCAGCTCAGCCGATGGGGATTGGACACCCTGTCGGCTACACAGTACACATGCAGGGTGCGCATGCCTCGGTGGGAGGGAGCTACCAGTGGGCTCTTTATCTCTGCTCACCAGCTTAGCCTCTTTCAACCAGGCTGCACTGCATTTTGGAGCATGTCATAGACAGCGCCAAAATGCATTGGCTTACAGGGGCCGTGCCTGACAGCTCACTGACTGAATTGGAGGAGGAGGTGACACACCTCCGAAATCTCCGATGATGGCACTATGTTTCTTGCACATGCATGCAAGCAACATAATGAGCCTGGAGGGTTGCATAAAATGAATTCCAATTTTTGTTTCCATAATCAGAGCCCCCTAGTGGAAGACTGAAGTGGAAAAAAGGTCATCACCAAAGAAGTTTTGAAGTTCATTTTCTTTTTTTCATGAGTTAGGCTGTCAAGGATTGGTGGGATGAGGGAGAGTCCTTATATAGTTGTGCAACATATAACTGCGAATCTGTTGGACAGTTCCAAAATAAGGTTCTCAAGAAAGGGAGTAAATATGACCCTCTCCCAGTAAACTTCTGGAGTATCAGCCTCTACATTATGCCTCTGGGTTTGACAGTTGCAGTGACGTGGAATGGATGTCTTCTTGATGACACAGTTTGCCCATTTCAGCCATTATTTAAAAGAGGATCTGGAACTCTTCTTCATGATTTCACAAACTGTGTGAAATTTATCAAGCACAGGTTTACTTGTTCATAAGCATACACAATGTCCTGTGAAGATCCTTGTAGTAACTTATGAAGTGCCTTAGTAAAGCCAACCAAGCATTTTGTGGATTGAAATGCAACAATGAAACTGGTCTTTGTGATAGAATTGTAGAGCACGTTGGCTTCAGGAACACTATTCTATATAAAACTGAGCCATTGTATAATAGTATTAAGGCACAGAAACACTACTGGCATCCCATTTCCCTGTTGGTTGAAATGTTTTCAAGACAGTCAAGCACAGCTTTGTATATGTGGTGAAAACTTTTAAAGGATGCATGCCTCTTCACCCATCTGGTTTCACATAGTGTCTTCAGTTTTTGTTTCTCCACAGGTTTTTCACCATTCTCAGATCTTTCAGCGTTCATCTGCTGAAGTGACTGCTCCAGATGCCTTTGGGGTTTGAGAGAATAGCTGAAAAAGATCCCAGCTTGCTTTACAGCACTTAACATACAGCTTTTTTCTGGCAGCTGACAAGCTTTTGAAAGAACCAGATTTATCTGGTGACTAGCACAGTGATAATGGAGTTTGCCCTTTAAGGGGCAGTCCAGGTTGTCCTGGTGCACCCCTTCCCTCTGTCATGGAATGGTTGTGCTCAGGAGGGAAGGGGGGAAGGAAGGAGAGGGGCTAAGGGCCAGAACAATGGACAGGTAACAGGAAAGGGAGAGGTGAAGGGAGGTACATAAGGGACAGCACAAGGGGGCCTCAGACACTTTTTACTGGAGTTTTTGATTTACTGAAGCTGCAGCACGTCAGATTGGCAGAACTGTTGGTGGAGGTTTGTGCACAGGGATAAAACAGGTAAATTTAAAAAAAGAGAGAGAATAATGAAGTTTGGATGTGTTTAAAAAATGCATATAATGCTGGAAAGAGAAAGAGATGTTTCAAAATGGCTGCTAGTTGTTTAAAAAATCTGAAATAATTTGTTTGTATAGGTGAGTTCTGTGGTTAATTGCATGGCTTGGCATGATATCAGGTAGTAATGAAAGGCCAAGAGCAGAGCGAGTGGAGCAAGCGGTGCCTGAGGCTAGATGAGGAGAGGTTGGACAAAGGACCTGAAAGTAGAGCTCCTGTGGAGAACAGTTTTTTTCAGAGTCAGAGAGAAACGAGCATTTTTGTAGTACATGGCTGGGAGTATTGTCGAGTAGCAATCCTGTGTCGAGCAGGTTTTTCCAGAGAGAAACAAGTGTTTTTTGTAGCATATGGCTGGGAGCATTGTTGGGTAGCAAGTGGTGGCGTTTTACAAGCAGTGATTGAGTGAAGGAGAAGATTGCAGGGCAAAGCTATTTCTGCCAAAAAGGAGTGTTGTTTGCAGCACAAGGCTGATCTTTGAGGGGACAACGGGTGGTAGGGTGGTTGGCATTGGCCTAGAGTGGGTGTGGCTGGAGGATAGGGCTATGCAAGCTGGAAAGGTGTTTGGTAGCACATTGAACTTGTGGGGGTAGCATGGAGTGGGGTCTGGGCTGGTGTGGGCTCAGCGAGGGACCTGATGGGAGGCTAAGAGGCTATTTGAGAGAAGGGAGTGGCAAGCACAGGGCTGGAAGGCCTGGTGGCAGCAAGCTGTGGGGTTTTTGATGGCACGAGGCCTCACGAGGGAGGAGGGAAAAATGGACAAAAGCCTGTAATGGGCCAAAAGCGAGTGGAGCAGGGAGCAGCACATGGCTGAAAAGAACTGGGATAGCAAGAAGGAAACATTTTTGGCCTTGCACTGGAATAATATGAAGGGGATGTTTTGGCTGGTGAAATGCAGTTACAAAGCATGGGGGAACCAGAATGGGAAAGAGGCCACAAACAGGAGGGTTTGTGTGGGGGGCTGATGTATGCGGCCATGTGGCGTGATGGAGCATGCCATTGGGTGAGCCATGAGGCAAGTGTTTTCAGGAGGGGTTAGGGTGAGGCCTTTTAGCCACAAGATTTAGGGGAGTTTCTCCACAAAAGGGCCAATGGGGGGAGGCCCAGTAAAGGGAGGAAATGAATTTCGCTATAGCGACCCGCAGGTGACGTGGGACAACAACAAGCAGGGTAATTTGGTGTCATGGGGCCTCAAGAGGGGGGCAACAAAAAGGACAAATGTCTGAGGAACCAAAGAGCAAATGGAGCAGGCAGCAGCGCATGGCTGCAAAAATGGTGTAGGCCATAAGGTAAGCGTTTTTTGGGGGCAGGATGGGGCAAGGGTTTTGTAGACACAAGGGCGTAGTTTTGGGGGGATTTTCAAAAAAAAAAAAGGGGCCAGCAGAGGGAGGCCCAATACAGAGAGGAGCTAAGCAGGCTATAATGACCCTCGGCGTGACATCACACACCATGTGATGATCAAAAAAAAGAGACATCAGGAGCGAAAAGATACAAAGAAAAGGAGACACGTGGGAATGAAAGGAAAAGCTGAAAGGGCATGAGAGTGAAAAAAAGAGGAGAAGGGGGGACACATAAATATGGTAATGCAGGCATAATGACTCTTGTTCTCTTCCTATAGTTGTCTTCACAGAGAAAAGCGAAGGAAATGGCACCAAAGAAAAGCAAGCCATCAAAGGAGGATGCCTACAGGACCATAATCAAATTGGCAGAAAAGGCCAACCGAATGTGAGAGCTGGTGGAAGGGAAGGAATCAGGGAGACCCATGGAGAAAAGGAAAGGGGGCAGAGGGAAACGACCAGCCGAAGGGCCACATAGCCCCACTAGGGTACCACTGCTTGCAGTGGAACCCCCAAGGGTGGCTGATCCAGTACCTCTGCAGTCTATAGACTCAGGAACGCCAGTACCTTCCCCGATCAAGGTGGAATCTTCCCTGGTGAACCCGGGCCAGACTCCCAGAATGTGGTTTTCCCTCCACAAACCATAGTAGTTCACCCTCCTCCTCAGCCACAAGGAGAAAAAAGGGGGAAGTTGGAAGATGCCAGGCAGGACGGCCTGGACAAAATTACAGGTAACGCACCCAGCACAGTGGGAGATAGTATAAAGGAATACATAAGTCAAATTGTATTGGCGCTGGGGACAGGAGGGTTAGGGCAGATGGAATCGGCTCTGGTGGAGATTAGGACAGAAAAGAGGTGCCAAAAAGTAATGAAGGGAGTGCAGAAAAAGAAGGGAAAGGTACAAGGGAGATAGGTGCACCTGGAATGAGGATAGGAGAGCATGTTCCACTGGCCACGAAAGAGAAAATATGGAAAGGGAAGTATGTGGATATATTCACTTTCGTAAGCCAGGAAGCGACAGCAAAGTATGAAGAGGCCAAGAACATAGGTAGGAGCGAAATGCAGCGGCAATAGTGCTTTTGGGAAAAAAGGAGGACAAATTCATGAAGGGAAAGACCTGGGATGGATGGTTTGCAGGTTTTACCACTTTCTCAGCCATTGTCTTAGAGAAAAGGCCGGAGCTGAGTATCCCTTTCATCACTTATTCCTTGATAATAAGGAGGGCAAAGGCAAATGGTGGGGGTGGGGTGGCTATATTATGATGAATTCTTTCAATAGAGAATGGCAACATTCAGGGATGTGAGATGGAACATGAAGCTGTTAGATTTATGGACAGACTATGTCACTGATCAGTCCACGCCCAAAGGGGAATGGGGGAAGAAAGGGTCGACACCCCAGAGATGTTGTTGGGCCTACAACAGGGCTTTTTGCTCATGGCCCCAATGTTGTTTTCACCATGCTTGCTCAAAATGTGGTGGAGGACACCCGATGAGCGGATGCAGGATGGTATGAACCCAAGGGGCACCGGGACATGGGGGACAAGGGTCAGGTCAACAGTACTTTTGGGAACGACAGGGGTTTAAAGGGAAGACATGGGACTTCCAGTGATGTCACAGCAGCACTAACAGTCTGAGAGTAGCGCTCCCCTCCTGTAAGAACTGCAAATTCCTTCAAACTATAGAAAAACAGCAAATAAGTATCACAAAATGCTGCCTGGAGGTGTTAAACATGATAAAGGAGACAAAGGGCGTATTAAGGGAGTAGCTAAGAGGATGGATGGGGCTGGATTTCTGGAGAACCAACAGGCCGGAAGCAGGAGCTCCTCAATTACAAGCCAGCGTGGCTCTGGCTATGATACGGAGGGTGAAACGGAGATCTTGTCTCACTCCCGCTTTGAACAACTGCTGCAAGAGATTCAAGACTCCCAGTCAGAAAATAAAAGGGAGTTCTCGAAACTGAATGAGAAGTTACAGTAAGTAAAATGGAGCAGCATATAGAAGGGGCAGAGGAGGGAATCACACAAGCTGAGACGGCTGGAGATACTCTGGCGCAGACAGTGGGCTCCTTAGTTCAGCACGCTCTAGCCCTACAAGCGAAATGTATTGATCTGGAGGCAAGATCCAGGAGAGATAACCTTCGGCTGTATGGGTTGGCTAAGGGTGCGGAGATTCAACTGCTGGCATTGTTTATTGAAGACCTGTTAAGAGATGTGCTGGAGTTACCAGGGGACTACCAGATGAGGGTGGAGGGGCACAAAGATCTTTGATTCCAAAACCTATGGAGCCGTCTGCTGGACCCCGCTCTATCATAATTAAGTTTGTAAGCTTTAGTGTGAAGGAAGACATACTCAAAAGGGCATGGCAAAAGAAGGAACTTAAGTATTTGGACTCTCATCTTACATTAGATCAGGACTACCCCCCTGAAATTCAAAGGGCCAGACAAAGATGGGTCCCCTATTTTAAGTTGTGCAGAGAGCTTCAACTTTGCTTTCAAACACCCTTTCCAGCGAAACTCAGAATTTTCTGGGCTGATGGCCCGAAGGTGTTTAATAAAGTGGAAGATTTAAACAAGGCTCTGAGGGAAAAGGGAATCCAGATACCCCACCAAGAGCTGGAGCGCATTAAAAGAAAGCAGGTGGAACCGATGGAGTGGCACTCAGTTGTAGGAGGGAAGAGGAAGGCTGGGACATCTCTGGAGGCAGTGCAGTCATTGCTGGAGAATTTGATCAGAGGAAAACTTCTAAACAAAGGGAGCCTGGTCTGCATGGATTTACCAACAGCTTCAGAAGGCTGAAACATAAGTATTGACAGGAATTTGTATTTTCTGAGTTGAATGTGCTTTCCTTTTTGAGGGAGA
This sequence comes from Neoceratodus forsteri, assembly GCA_016271365.2. Classification (NCBI taxonomy): domain Eukaryota; kingdom Metazoa; phylum Chordata; order Ceratodontiformes; family Ceratodontidae; genus Neoceratodus; species Neoceratodus forsteri. The sequence goes on from CM057449.1 coordinate 986,244,045, forward strand.
TTATGTGATGGAGACATCAGAAGTTAAGGGGACTGTATATGAGGCCTATATACAGTAGGTCTTTGGCCTGGCGGTGGCCTCCGGAGATAAGTACAAGATGATGGACTTGAGACTGAACTGATAAATATTAAGCTAGAATATCTCTATATGTTTGGGCCTCGGTTCATATATTAGTAGAGGGCTTGTTCATTACTGGGTATTTCGATTACTGGAGGCTCTCAAACAGCTGTGAGGCTTTCTGGTCACAGCAACTTAGACCTGATGGGATGGAGGGTTGAAAAAAGGGTTTACTTACGATCTCAGAGGGAATATATACATGAGATATTTGCTGAGATCACATATTGGTATTAACTGGGGTGCGGTTCGGGGGGGAAGCTCTAAGATTTTGGTGGGTGGAAGGACGCTGCCTAGACATTCAATTTAACAACAAACAGGGCCCTAGATAGTTTGTTAGGCCCCAGAGGGGAGCTCCATTCATTTGGGGCATTTTACTTCTCCTCATCTCCATTCTTCAATGGAAAGTCTGGGGAAGGGAGAAAAGAGATCTGCATTATCAGATTTCTTACCTTGGAAGCAAAATATAGCCTGTAAAATAGTTATATTTAGTGCCCTGTTGGCACTGGGTCTTTGGTTTTTTGAGGGTCTCACTGAAAGGGAATGTGTTCGTGGTATGAAATGGCTGGCTGGGGGACAGGTAATAATGCAAGTCCAGACAGTAATAAGAAAATATAGTAATTGATAGAGATAGGATATTTTGTTCTTATAATGTCCATGGGTTGTCCAGCCCGGTGAAGAGGGCAAAAGTGCTCAGTTTTCTGAAGAAAAAAGCTGCAGATTTTATATTTTTACAAGAAACCCATTTGTCCCCACAAGAACATGTGAAGTTGAGTTCCATGGGGTTTGGTTGTAATGCCACAGCTTCATATAAAAATGGACGTAGGAGGGGGGTTGCAATTTTTATCCCCAAGGGTACTCCGTATGTAAAAACAGGAGAGCTGGTGGACAGAGAGGGGAGATTTGTACTTATGAGGGGTACTTTTCTAGGTTACCCACTGACCCTTGCCTCTGTGTATTTCCCCCCTGGCTCGCAGACAGCAATATATCTAAATTTTTTGACCATTTTACAGGAGTGGGCACAAGGAGAGGTAATTTGGGGAGGGGACTTAAACTTAATTTTCAATCCAGCATTGGACTCTACTTCACAAATACAAAAGAAAGAACAAGGTATAGCCAGAAAAGTGAAAAGGTTGGTAACTGAATTGGGGTACGTGGATATCTGGCACCATCTAGAGGGGAAAAAGAAGGAATACACCTTTTACTCTAAGGTGCACCTAATATATACAAGACTGGATTACTTCATGGTTCCCAAGGAAATGGAGGGTCAGGTCAGGGAGGTCTCGGTGGGGGAGTTCCTGCTCTCTGATCATGCCCTGTTTTTTATGACAGTTTCATTTGGGGAGTTTAGAAGGTCCACCTTTTGGAGGTTGAACTTGTCATTGTTGCAGGATGAGAAGGTGGTGGAATCCATAGCTTGAACTCTGGAACAAACACAGGTGGAAAATGTTCTCCCGGGGACCTCCCTGGCTATGTTATGGGATACCATAAAGGCAGTTATAAGGGGAGAGTTTATAAAATGGTCAAGCAGAAGGAAAAAGGAAAGAGAGGCTAAGAAGGCTGAGTTACTATCACATATAACACAATGTGAGGCCCAGCAGAAGATTAAAATAGACAAAGACAGGACCAAACTACTGAAACAACTTAAGGCTAAGTTAATGAATATTCTTGATTATGGGGTTGAGCAGAAACTTTTGTTCCTTCAACAGAAATATTACGAAGGAGGACCCAGGTCTTTGAGATTACTGGCAGCTATACTCAGGGTACAGAGGAGTAAGGCCACAATACAGGCAATACAGCACCCCTTGGATAACCATTTGGCTAAGGAAACCAATTCCATAGCGGAATCGTTTAGGGCCTAGTATTCCAACCTTTATAAGCAGGGTGTTCAGCCTTTGAATGCTCAGATAAAAGATTTCCTAGGGAGGTTGGATCTTCCTTCAGTTTTTGAGGAGCAGATAACTTGGTTGAACAGACTGATTGAAGATGGGGAGGTGTTGGGGGCTATTAAGAACCTCAAGACCCTTAAGTGTCCAGGGACTGATGGATTGCCTGGGGAGTTTTATAAACAATTTGGTGGGAAAGTCTCCCCATTGCTGGGTAACTTATTCCGATTTCTACAGGGTGATGAGAGTGAGATTCCCTCCTCCTGGTCCCAGACAATAATTTCAGTGATACCTAAACCCGGCAAGGACCCTGTATTGTGCTCCTCTTATCGTCCCATTTCAATTTTGAATATTGATTACAAATTATTGACCTCGATTATGACCAAGAGATTACAAACATTGGTACCCCAGATAATTGGCCTTGAACAAACAGGTTTTATCCTGGGCCGTTAGGCTCATGATAATTTAAGGAAAACATCTCTTCTAATTGATCATATAGTTAGCTCCAAAAAATCAGCTTTATTGGCTAGCGTTGATGCAGAAAAAGCCTTCGACAAAATGTCGTGGAGGTTTCTGGAGGAGGTCCTGGCTTCATTTGGATTGGGAGGGGCTTTTCAGACCTTGATTGCCAAGATCTACAAATCCCCCACAGCATACATTAGAGTAAATGGTCATCATACTAGGGGGTTTGGTCTGGAGAGGGGGACGAGGCAGGGGTGCCCCCTGTCTCTCCTCCTCTTTGCTCTCTATATCAAGCCCTTGGCTCAGAGCATTAGGAAGGATGTGGGGATTAGGGGGGTAGAATTGGTAGGCTGTCAGTATAAGATATCTCTCTACGCAGATGACGTTCTCCTTTATCTGGAGGATCCTGACACCTCCCTTAGAAGGGTAATGGACAGATTGGCTCAGTTTTCTGAGATGGCAGGTTATTCACTGAATACTGCTAAAACAGAGGTCTTGAGGTTTAGATATGTCCCCACTCAGGAAATTAAGGAAGCCTAGCCCATGAAATGGGATCTCACGCAAATGAAATATTTGGGGATTATTATCAGTAACTCCCCAGCACAATTTAAAAACCCTGAACTTCTCTCCCATGGTGCAGCAGTTAAAAAATGACTTCAAAAGATGGGGTTTACTGCCACTTTCACTTCATAGTAGGGTGATGGCTGTAAAGATTAATGTTTTGCCAAGATTTTTATATTTGTTTCAAGGCACTACCTGCCTGGTGACTAGAAAGGATTTGGAAACTTGGCAGAGAATGCTAATGAATTTTATTTGGGCAAACAGGAGACCAAGAGTGAGGCAACTTACTTTATTTCTTCCAAAGGAGGAAGGGGGGTTGGGGGTTCTGTGGCTGGAGGGTTACTGGGAAGTCACACATCTGAGAATAGCTCTGTTGTGGGGGCATGCCTCATTTAGGGCTATATGGAAGGAGATAGAGTTGGCTGCATGTCCCTCTCTCCCCTCCTGGCAGTCTTGTTCCACCCCACGGACCTCATAACAGCACGAGAGGGGATATGTCCCACTATTCAGACAACGTGGGAGGGGTGGATGAGGGGTACCAGGAGGGAAAGGAAACATAGAGGTCATTGGAGATATGGCTGGTGGGCAATTGATCCCTCATTTGGCCCGGCACAATGGGATACCTGGTTTTTGGATAGAGCATGAAGAGGGTTACAGGCACCATGGCAGTTATTAGAGGGTGGAGGATTACTAGCCTTTGAGGTAGCCCAGAGAGTTTTTGGTCTCTCTCCCAGGGATAAAATGCATTACTATTAAATTGCTAGTTTCATTAGTAAAAAACTTAAGCTGGAGTGTAGAACAGGTTTCGGGGGGACAGTGGAATATATTTTTGAAGACATTTGGAAGGCTGAGCACCCTACTGGGGTTATCTCTTGACTATACAAGAGGAATATTAAACATTTTAAAGTAGGTACAAGTTATATTAAAATAGCTTGGGAACAAGAAATGGCCTTATCTATACCTGAAGGAGTCTGGGAAAAGACTTGGAGCGACATCTGGAGGATTTCCTCCTCCCCTTCCCCTGGGAGGAGTTCATGTGGAAAGTAAGGGTGAGATATTTCGGGGTACCAGTGGTGGTTGCTAGACAACATAGGGGGTCCTCTCCAGAATGCTGGAAGAAATGTGGAGAGGATAAAGCCACTCATGGACACATCTTTTGGTCTTGCCCCACTATCACTCCATTTTGGTCAATGATGACCACTTCGGTTAAGCAGATCTTCCAGATGCAAGGACAATTGGGTCCAAGGAGTCTCCTACTGGGAGAACCACCCATAGAAAATTAAGAGGAGAGATGCTAAATATTTATGGCAAATTTTAGTTGTGGCAGCCTTAAAAGCCATAACGAGGTGATGGTTGCAGCCTCATCCCCCAACAAAAGAGGACTGGCTGGAAGTGGTGGGGCAGGCTCAGAGGATGGAAGAATGAACATTTAAGATTCAGAGGAGAACTGCAATTTATGTGAATTGCTGGACCCGTTGGACTATTTGGGTAGGGTAGATTATAGTTTTTAGTTCCATTCAGACTAAATAGGCTCTATCATAACAGAGCCAGGTTCCATTTTTTCCTCAGTTTTTATTTTTATCTTTTTCTTCCTTTACTCTCAGAGGATGTAGATGGGTTGGGGGTGGGTTCCCACAGTGTTGGGCAAAGCTGAGTGGCCCAGGGGGTGGGGATAACCTGTACCTCCTAATAAGTTATGGGGTAATGATACAAGGTGCCTCCTGCCAGCCTCTGGGTTGGAGGGTAAAGGGAACTACCAGAACTGTTCCATATTAGAAAGGACATAATAATATAGAGAGTTATATAGAGATGTGAGACCCTTTGGTTTGAATGTACAGTATACTGTATGTATGTTTTTATATTTTGTTTATCTGTCTTCCTATGAATTAGCCATTTGCTTAATAAGGGGAACAGCTAAGGCTACAAAAAACTGTAAAGATGGATGGGATAAGTTTCAGGTGGCTGAAAGCAGGATAACATACATTGTTATCTGAAGTACTGTATTTGGATGCAAAAAGTAATATAACTTGTAAATCGAGATGTAAGGACTTTCTCAATAAATGAAGTATAAAAAAAATAAAGGGTAGACATGGAATAAGGGGAAGGGGTAGAGGGAACACGAACAGGGGGGTCAGAATCACTGATCAAAAGAACCCTGCACAAGACGGGAGGGGGGCTGGGGAGCAGAAAAGGGGGGATAGACAAGGAGCAGTTTAGGGTAGCTAGAACCCTCATCAATTTAGAGGCATGGACAACCAGTTTGGACAGATGTCTGAACAGAGCAGTACAGGAGACGATTATACAAGGTTCTAGGATGGGGTTTTCACTACAGTGTGAGGGGCCCAGGCAAGTGAGAGAGACGGGCAACCTGCGATCCGTTAAAGGAAAGGAAGAAATGTTGAGACAGAAGATAGAGAAAGAAAAGGCAGCAGGGAGGGTAGAGGGACCATTCGACACCCCCACCCGCGAGATATGCAGATCTCGCCATTGGGTTTGGTACCCAAGAAGCAAGAAGGAGATTACGGGGTGATTCACCACCTGTCTTATCCAGAAGGAGATTCGATGAATGACTTCATCTGGGAGGAACACAGTAGGGTAACATATGCGACACTGGAGGATGGAGTTCAGATAATCCGGGCTACTGAGGATGCATGGATGGCAAAGACAGATATTGAGTCCGCTTTCAGACTGCTACCGGTTAGGAGAGAAGACTGGGATCTTTTGTGTTTTAAAATTGAGGAGCAGTATTATTTTGACAAAGCCATGCCAATGGGATGTTCCATAGCTTGCGCGACATTCGAAGCTTTCAGCAAGTGTTTGCAATGGATATTCCAGAAAGGACGGGTTATAGAACGGTCATTCATTATCTAGATGACTTCCTTTTCATTGGGAGGGGAAAAAGGGAGACACAGAATATGCTGGGTATGTTTCAGAAATTATGCAGGGAACTAGGGGTGCCACTGGCACCAGAAAAAACAGAGGAGCCCAGCAGGGTGATGGAATTTCTGGGGATTGAGATAAATGTACCAAAAGAGATATTCAGACTGCCAGACAATAAAGTGAGGAAACTGAATGAATTGATTCAATTACACACCAGCAGGAGAAGGGTACAGCTGAAACAAGTTCAGCAAGTATTGGGGCACCTGAACTTCACCTGCAGGGCCATTGGACCGGGCACAGCATTCTCACAGAGGTTAGCTAGGGCTACAGCAGGGGTCACCAGACCACATCACTGGGTGGACCTGATAAGAGGTGTCAGAGAAGATTTGGGATATGGGAGGAATTCCTGAAGGAATATAACAGCTGTTTGTTCTGGCAAGATGAGTGGATGTACAACACAGACCTCAAGCTCTACACAGACGCAGCTGGGGGGTTTGGCATGGGGGGTTACCTGAGGGGCAGGTGGCTCACAGAACCATGGCCTGATAGCTGGGTAAAGGATAGAAAAATAAGAGATATAGTATTGCTGGAAATCATGCCCATATGGGCATGTTCCCTGGTATGGGGGGAGGAACTATGGGATCAGAAAGTGACCTTCTGGTGTGATAACAGAGCAGTGGTAGAGGTCCTAAACAACAGGGGAGCCAAGTCAGAGATGGTCATGAAAGTATTATGACATTTAGTTTTAAGGGCTTTGCAGCTGAGCATGTCATTCAGAGCAAAACATATAGAAGGGGTACACAATACCCTGGCTGACAGCCTTTCCCGTCTGCAGCTGAACTGTTTCCGGAGGCTGGCACCAGCAGCGGAGGAACAAAAACACCCATGCCAACGAACATCTGGGATGTTGGCAAGAAGGAGCAGAACTGTTGTTTCATAGCTCATGGGCACCTCGGACTCTGAGGGCTTACAATGGGACCTGGTGGGTGTTTCAAACATTCAGGACTGAGCACCAGATGGAGGTAAGTGGGCCACTCACAGAGGAACAGTAGGGAATGTTCACCATGGAACAGTGGCAGAAAGGGACAGCCCACACCACAATTGGGGTTTATCTGGCAGGGATTAGTGTTATCTGCAGCCTAAAGGGGTGGAAAGACCTGACAAAATCATTGTTCATCAGGAGAATGATGCAGGGATGGGGCAGGTTGAAACGTGGGCCAGGAGATAATAGGAGGCCAATAGGGGAGCAGTGGCTAATAAGGCTAAAGGATGTGTTCCCAGTAATATGCAGATCAAAGGCTGAGGCCCAGATATTTCACACAGTTTATGTGATAATGTTTGCAGGGGCTATGAGAGTGAGTGAGGTGGTAGGTCATATGAAAGAAGACAAGGAAGGAGGCTTGGAACGGGACGATGTAAGCTGGGGGGTGAAAGAGATTCGGATCAAAATCAGGAGGTCAAAAACAGACCAAAGAGGACAAGGTTGCATAGTAACATTGAAGGGGCAAGTAGAGGTTGAAATATGCCAGTACAGGCTCTGTGAGCTTTCGCCACAGAGCAGGGGACCAGGACGGGAAAGTTATTTGTACATGATGACGGGAAAAGGGTCACCAGCTACCAAGTAACAGCATTGCTTAAAAAGGGCATGCAATTAATGGGGGAGGACCCAGCTAATTACTCATCCCATTCCCTATGGATTGGGGCTGCCTCACAGTGGGCAGCAATGGGGAAGCCTGTGAAGGATATTTTGGAAAAAGGGCACTGGCGGTCATCCAGTTATAAGAAATACATTAGAGCACTGATGTAAAAAAAAAAATGTTGAAGGTGGTACTCCTAGTGGGAATTGTAGGTTTGGAGGAGGGCAAAGGGGGAAAGAAATGGGGGGGGATAATACAGTGATGACACTAAAAGTATGTGTAAAATAATTAATTTTCATTGAACCCCATAGGTAGAGGGAGGAGCATGGAAGTCTGGATCTGCGGCCATTCCTATATTTATTGGGCTGGAAAGACAGCAGAGAAGAAGGCTGGGGGAAAGCAGCTGTACCAGGATGTGAGACAGTGTAGGTTGGTCTGGCATGGCATACGTGGGTTGAGATGGGCACAGCTGCTTCCCACCTTGAAGGAACTCAAGGGACATCATCTCAGTCCAGACCTAATTATTATACATCAAGGGGGCAATGACCTGGTGGGCAGACCATGGGTAGACACATACAGATAAAAAAGGGTTCTAGTGGCAATACAACAGTGATGGCCTCAGCTGTGCCTCACCTGGTCAGATATGATACCAAGAAGGGTATGGAGGCAAGAGCACAGCCACAGGGTGGCGGAGAGGGCCAGGAGAAAGATGAATAGAAGGGTGGGGACATTGTTAAGGCAGATGGGGGGACAGGTGATACTGCGGGGGGGTAGAAGAATGGGTGGAGGACTTCTACAGGTCAGATGGTGTGCACCTGTCGGATCTAGCCATAGACATGTTCAATACAGTAACAATGGGCTTCATAGAAGCATGGAGGAAACATGCAAAAACTGGAATTAAAAAAAGGAAAGGATCATCCCTGAGGTAAGGGAGAATGATACTCTAAGTATGGGGGAAGCCAGCCATCCAATGCAAGCTGGAGACTGGCTAGTGGGGAAAAAGGGGGGGAAGAGGGAAGGGGGAAGAAAAAATGAATAACACAAGAAGAGGAAGAAGGAAGCGGTCTCAGTTTTCACCGTTACCTAGTGGAAAAGGAGAAGCAGAAGGCACCCAAGTTTTCAACTGGGGGAGGGATAATCAGAGATTGATATGTGGATGGAAATAAATGAAATTTCTGGAAATATGATAATAAGGAAATGGAAAATGGAATACTGGATTATGAATATAAATAAATTGCCAATCTGAACACAACAACAAACAATGGTCTCTGTCTTTTTATGAGGGAAAAGGGGAGAATCTGGGACAATGGAGTTTGCCCTTTAAGGGGCAGACCAGGTTGTCCTGGTGCACCCCTTCCCTCTGTCATGGAATGGTTGTGCTCAGGAGGGGAGGGTGGAAGGAAGGGAAGGGGCTAAGGACCAGAACAATGGACAGGTAACAGGAAAGGTAGGGGCAAAGGGAGGTACATAAGGGACAGCACAAGGGGGCCTCAGCCACTTTTTGCTGGAGTTTTTGATTCCTCCCACCCACCTTACTAGACAGAGCAAGAGAGGAAGACAGTCAAGATGGGACTGTATGGTGGGTCTGTCAAGGTGGATGACAGACGCGTCTGGTTGGACAGTTTGGACTGCCAAAGGTGGATGGCAAGTGATAATATGGTTATGGACTGCCAAAGGTGGATGGCAGGGGGAAAGGGGGAGGAGGGAGGGGGAGAAAAGGAATAACACAAGACGAGGAAGAAGAAAGCGGTCTTGGTTTTCACCGTCACCTAGTGGAAAAGGAGAAGCAGAAGGCACCCAGGTTTTCACCTGGGGGAGGGATAATCAGAGATTGATATGTGGATGGAAATAAATGAAATGTCTGGAAATATGATAATAAGGAAATGGAAAATGGAATATTGGATTATGAATATAAATAAATTAATTGCCAATCTGAGCACAACAACAAACAATGGTCTCTGTCTTTTTGTGAGGGAAAAGGGGGGAATCCGGTACAATATATATTGCCTGTGTTACCACTTTTTGAAACAGAGTAGCACAATCTTTTTATTCCTGAGCCATGTTTCCAGCACCATTGTACCCTCAAGAGCTGAACTGTTTGGGATCCAAGATCAAATTTGTTATACACGACTAAAGTTTTGTACAGTATGTATTCATCCTTGTAACAGATTCACATGCAAAGAATTCAACAAATGTCTTCACCAGTTAGCAATTTTTCAAGTAACTAAGCTCAATTCCAAGTTGTTCCCAGCTGCCGATATTTGTAATCTTGTCTGCCTGAATGGAATAAATTGCCTTCAAAAGTTGTTGCTTAATGTTCCTTACTATTTGTTGCTGAATATAATGTTTCATGAAATTCAGCAACTCGTTTTGGGCAGTTGTAGAACTGTAGGTTGCATTTTTAATATGTTTTCAGGTGGGGTTGAACTCTTTCTCACAAGTAACAACACATAAATTAAAGAAAGCTTTGAAGTTTCCTAAATTGCTATTATATTGAGATAGTGATTCATTCCTGTGACCCCAACATTCGACGCCCTGCTTCCCACAGTATTCCAAACACTTAATGTTGGAGGAAAAAAAATATTTTGTTTCTTGCAACCTGTTTTTGGGTGAAATTTGATAATGAGAAGTCCACCCTTTGACCTTGATTCTCAGCAAACAAGGTCCAACAGGTAGAAAGCCGTGATCCACAACACAGGGCCGGTGCACATTACAAGTAGGTGGCCTGCCCCATGCAGCGTCAAACAAACCATTCAATAGTAATGACACTCCTGCTCAAATAAATGATTAAAGCAAAGTAAAGTAAAGCAAACTTATGCTTATGAAGGCTCACAGTAGTCGAAGCACTGGGGTCTGAGCTGAAGCAGCAGACTCAACCTGTTAGCCATACAGTTTGGTAATTTATTTATTTTATTGTTTTTGCATTGTGCACTATAAATTGCTTAAGCATAAGCTTGCTTTACTTTACTTTGTTTCAGTAGTTTATTTGAGCACGCATGTCATTACTATTGACTGGTTTGTTTGACCTTGGTTATCAGTTGTGGGGATAAATGCAGGTAGTTTAGTGGCCAAGTTATTGTGCTATTCTGACTTTGAAAGTTTGAGAATGGCTGCTTTGACATGCTTCCAGCTGTAATATAGCTGCTCAATGAGTTTTGCATGGCCAGTCTGTCCTGGGGTGGGAAACAAGATGCAAGCTAAGCAGTACAAGCCATCTTCTTTAACTGTGACTATTCTGTATAATCAAATTAATCTAGCCATGCCCACTGACACTGCTTTAGAGAACAACAATGATTTTGGATGGACACTTTTTTTCTCAACTTTTGTTTGACACTCAGGTGACACGTGGGGATGTATCTCCTTGTTCTGCACCTGAGCCATGCACCCAGCATCCCTCTCAGGTTGTCCAGACTAGGAGGCCTGTAACTTGTTCCCTGAGGTGTGGATCTCTGAAGGAGAGACCGAGATCTGCCTAATTTAAAATCGGTAATAACATGCATAAGGTTGAAACTGATCTAGATAGTGATGGAATGTAGACTAGCAATTTTTGCACTAACCACTGAGCCACCTAAATGCACTTTCTAATTGTTGTGATACACACCCACTGACTAATAGATATACCCATATATTTATATATATTCCAGTATGACATATCACTGCACAGTTTACAAACATTTTTACAGATTAAAAAAAGACGTTGAGGGACCATTTTCTTCTTTTCATTCTCTGACGGACATCAGAGGGTGGGGGTGTGCCACTATACACCTCATTTAAATCAGCAATGACATGTATAAGGCTGAAACTGATAAAACGTAACGGGGACTGTAGACTAGCAATTTTTGCACTTACTAATGAGCCCCCAACTGCACTTTCTAATTGTTGTGATACATATACACTGACTAATACATATACACATATATATTCCAGTGTACCATACAGTACAAGTCACATTAAACTGTCCCTCCAACTCACTGGTTTAGCATTTTTCAGTGAGTTGCTTAATGTGTGCACTACTCATTGCAATGAATTAATAAAGGTTTCCTAATGGTTCGTTACTAGCCGCTATTTGGTTTTAGCTTACTGTACTTTGCAGCTCTCTGGAAACTTTTATCAATGCAATGCATGAGCAGTGCACACATTAAAGGAACACTGTCAGCTCTCAGCAGCTATTCTGAACTTGTGTGGCCAGTGCACCTGTAATGGCATCTATGGCAAAATAAAATATTCATGTGCCCCAGTATGAGTAACAATGAGATCTGTTACCTTAATGTTAAAAATATAAACTTTAGTTCAGACAAAGCACATTACCTTAGTGCTTAGCCACTGTTTCACTGCTGAATGCCTCTTCTCAATGTGAACAAGCATTGCGCATGTGCAAATTTCCTGAACAAGTGTCAGTGTTAGTTGGGTCTAAAAGTACACGCTATTCCGAGCATGGGGATCTTTGTAAGAATAATGAAGAGCACTGCAAGTCTTACCTTTACCACTTTGAAAAACAGGACCATGATACTAAGCATGCATGTCACGTCCATGGCAATGAGACACACATGCTCAGGATCATGGTCTTGTTTTTCAAAGTGGTAAAAATAAAACTTGCAATGTTCTTTTTTATTCTTACAAAGATTTTTGTCTATTCCAATGCAATATCTAACAGCATTTGGCTAGGGGTGCCAGTGACAGTACAGTAACAGACAGTCAGGACCACCCTCACAGTACACACACACACACACACACACACACACATGCACACAACAGAATAGTTAACATATACAATGAGAAAAAAATGCACAAACATACTTGTACTGCAACACAAGATGAAACCATATCCAAACACAGCCCCTAATACAGTAATATGAAACATCATCAAATTATGATAACAATTGATGCACATGGACACCTCTGCAGAGCCTCTCCCCCCCAACACAGACACATTTGCAATAAACAGTAAGCCTTAATATAGTTCAGGACTGATGAGGACAAAGACATATTAAAAATATAGATTTACAATTTGTGATGCTGCATAGGTCAATGAGTTGCTATACAATATTATGAGAGACTATCACAGATGATATGAAGGACTGGAATACCTTTGTGTTGCTAAATAAAACAAACAATGGGACCTAAATTACAGATAAAGCAATGACTAGGTATTAATAATTAAAAAATACTAACCAATCCAAGGTAAGTCTCTGATTTGTGTACTCTGAATCAGAACTGTCAGTCTCTATGTCAGAATCAGATGCAGCTTCTGCTCCCTCATACTGATTAACACTGAATATTGTGGACTCAAATTGGTAAGATTGGACACCAATATCAAAGCTTAAATGCATGTCCACAACATATTTATATTCCTCTAACTCAAACAAGAATAGTGAGCACAGGCACAGTAAAGATTATTGAAATCCAAAGATTAAAAAACACACTCCCTGTAAAGCAGCTTGCTTAACTGATCTAAGTTTTCAGGAGGAAGTTACTGTACATAGCCAGCACAAACTATCAAACTACTTTTTTAGTACTTTAGCAACAGAATTTCAACATCATGGTAAGTTTTAATATGAAAAAGTGCATATGAACAGTCCATTTCAAAGCTCCACTGTAAAAAAAACTGTGACTTCAATGGACTGTGTTTAGAGGTCCTTTAACTTATTTTCAGTGAGAGTTGTAACATCAGATGATTTACTACATACATATTCCATTCTGTGATATTTGACTTACTCACTGCTGTAGTCCAAGGCTTGTCTGCTCAACTCCCTTTATAGATGGGAAAGGCTGACTGAGCTTACATGTTTACATGTGAATCTTTCTTGAATGACAGTTCTACCCAGACTGAAGCTTAGGACCCAAAATAGTGCTTTGAAACACTACTCAGCTGAATGAAAGTGGAGTAATTTTACAAAAGATCCAGTTTTATCTAGTTCATTAGGAATCAGGAGAACTCCCTTTTTCTACTGTAATAGCAAAATGTCTGCAGGGCTCTGTCTGCCCACTGCAGCCAAAAAAGGAGAAGCTCCACAGAGAACCATATTTGTACCATACTTTGGTGCTCAGTGCTACAAATTACTCAGCAGCTGTGGAATGTTATAAACTGGGAAATGTCAGATTTTTAATAAAGGTTCAGTTTAAAATTGATCTGTCTGACTTTCTCATGTGTTAGGTCTTCAAGGTCCTAGAATGTGGGTACTATTTGGAACATCCATGTGTAGTGTATTTTGTGCTCAAAAAGGTTAGACCTTGGCTATCTGAAGTTGCCTTGCTGTGGTGCTGAGTTTCACCATTCTGTTCAGTTTGAAAAGTAATTAGATATTCACAGGGTCAACACCCAGCAGGGAGTGGACAAGATGAAAGCTGACCTCAAGAAACTGAAGGAATAGTCTGGAGCATGGCAGTTGAGATTCAATGCCAAAAAGTGCAAAATCATGCATATAGGAAAAATAATCCAAATAAGGCATATTACTTTGGAAGGGAAAGACTAGCTGCCTCCACCTAACAGCACGATTTGGGAATCAATCATTATCTCAGACAACTTGAAGGTAGGTAAGCAGTGCAAGAAGGCAGCATTAAAGGCCAGAGGTATTCTGGGATGCATTGGGAGGGGAATCACAAGCAGCAAGAGGGAGGTGATCCTGCCGCTGTACAGATCACTGGTTAGGCCTCAACTGGAGCACAGCATCCAGTTTTGGAGGCCCAACCTCAAAAAATGACATTGACTGAGTGGAGACGGTGTGGAGAAGGGCAATAAAAATGATTCAGGGGCTGCATGAGATGTCCTATGGGGATAGACTGAAAGAACTGAACATGTATTCCCTGGAACAGAGGAGAGAGGGGTGACATGATTGAAACACTCAAGTACATAAAAAGCATAAACCAGGTACAGATAGATAATCTCTTCCAATTTAAGAAGGGCAGCAGAACCAAGGGACATGATCTAAGGCTGCAAGAAGGGCAGTTCTCCACCAACACCAGGAAGTTTTTCTTCACACAAGGAGTGGTGGATGACTGGAACAGTCTGCCTGCAGAGGTGGTGGGGGCAAGCACAGTGGTAGGTTTCAAGAATGCTTGGGACAGATACAAGGGAGCCCTCAAACCCAAGGGCAGTTATAAGGCTAGACTAAAAGACAATGGGCAGGCTAGATGGACCTGGTGGTCTCCTTCTGCCATCAACTTCTATGTTTCTATGTTTTTAGATATTGGGGCAGTAAAAACTGCTTGAACAATGAACATATTGCAATAAGAAATAAGGAGATCTTACTGGAAATCAAAACCCAGGCCCCAGGAATACAAATCACAGTCCTCTACAAATAAAGACATAGATTAGCCAAGGTAGCTATTGAAATTGGAAAGCTTCTGAAGACAAGTTTGTATCTGAATGGGATAAATACATGATTATTAAAACATCTAAGTAAAATAATTCCTCCCTTTTTCTCCAAGTTTTCTGCAGGCTGTACCTACCTTCAATGCAAGATGCTTCAGTAATTTTTTTTTGTTGAAAAAAGTAAAACTTGATTGCTACTGTGGACTTTGTTTACCGGGTGTTGCCATGGTAAGGCTTGCCTATATCGAGTAGTTGAAGCGCTTGTTGCTCTTCTTCAGCAGATCTGTGAGATGCAATGATTGTAGCTGGTCCTAAAAATGACAATTAAAATTTACAAGATTCATGCATTAGTTGAAGGACATACAGTATGTGACCTGCCCACACATTCACCAAAAGAGGCCTTAAGTCTCTCATCTGCTCTTGTTGTTGTCTTAGTTCTTGCTTAGAAGAGCTATTCACATAGTGATCTCCCAATTCCATCTGTATTCTTACATTATCTCCTGTGTGTTCTTGCTATGTCATTTCATGTCACTGTACTTTTTATGTTCCACCAGTTGTGGTCTGAAGATTCTCTTCATATCTTGTCTCCCTATGTTGTCTCATGCTCTGCTCCCCCCAACTGCAAAACTGCAATTAACGAACTATGTAGCAAATCAAACTTGCTTATCATTTCTGTGGATTTACTTGATGTGTGATTTTCTGCTTGTTGAACTGAAATGTGTCAGTCTAGCATCTCCAAAAACTGAGGAAAAACTGTCACCTGTGACCTGGCCCCTGCCAAGAGATCAACCAATCAATCAATCAGTTCTTCATTTCTTAAACTCTATTCCAAAGATCATAGCACTGCACAAAAAATCAATAAAAACAGGAGGTATAAAATTTAAAACACTAATCCTAAATAAAAAGGTGATGGTGGCTAGCCAATACTTACATCTTGGAATGCTAAAGAGAATAAATACATTTTCAAGGCAGATTTAAAACCCTCAACAGTCAGGCACTCTCTGATCCAGTGAGGTAGAGAATTCCACAGGGCCAGGCCTGCAAAAGCAAAAGAGCGAGTCCCAGAGGTCTTCAGTCGAATCCTGGGAACCTGTAGCTATCCCTCACTGGAGGAAAAGAGTGAGCAAAGGGGGCAGTAGGGATGGAGAAGATATTGCAAGTAGCACAGTCCCTGCTCATGAAGGGCTTAATAGGTCAGTAATCCAACCTTGAAGGTGATCCTCCAATGTACAGGCAGCCAGTACAGATCATGAAGCACAGGAGTGACATGGCTTGATCTCATTAAACCAGTCAACAACCTGGCCACCGCATTCTGCACAAGCTACAGATGGCGAATATCAACCCACAGTAGCCCCAAGTATAGGGCATTGCAGTAATCAAGGCACAAGGTTACAAAGGCATGGATCAACATTGGAAGATCATCAGGTGGGACCAGGTGCTTGCCTGAGCAATGTTCCTCAGATGGTAAAAAGAGGCTTTAATGACAGTAGACAACTGCAATTTTAATGTCAGGCCACTGTGGAACACAATACCTAGATTTCATGCCTGGTCAGCAGCACAGTAGTAAGGTATACCCTGGGAGATTGACCAAAGTAAGTCCTTTGGGCTGGAAAACCTCTCAGGTCAGGAGTAAAATACAAGGAAAAGCACAATTGATACTGAAGCTGTTGCCAGAAATTATAAAAAAAAATGCAAGAAATTGTTTTCATTAAAAAATACTACTTGCATTGATTTATTCCCATGTCATTACCTTTGCACATGACCACTCACTGTCCACATCTGCTGACTACAGGGCAAATTGCAGGTACAAAAAAATCCTTAAAAACTATTTAAATCAAAATCACTTGTGCACTATACCCAGAATTCACATTCCACAACTCTTTTAAAGGATGGGTCCAGTGTATAATATGAGACCCAGTTTTGCAAATATGACTCCAAAATTGCCTTGTCAGCTAACAGTAGTAAATCAGAGGTCATGAGCAGTTTAAAAATATGCTGCTTAAAAGTAACAAAACAAAAAAAAGTGCACAAAGTCTTTCATACTCTGAGAACCAGAAATAAAACAGTTACTAGTCTTTCACTTTGAGACACATACTAACTGTAACATGTACAATTAAAAAAACCTAACTGTTAAAAACTCACTGATACTCCACACCTTGCAGTCATGGTGACATCATTAGGGCGCTCAAACTTCATTCTCATGCCAATAATGTCACCACTAATTCAGTGTGGAGTGCCAGCTTGTTCTTAACAGTTGGGGGTTTGTTATTCTCTATTAGTCTGAGCTGGCACTATAGCCTACAGGTTAGAGTAGTGGGATATGAATGAGATTTATATATCCAGCAGATCTGGATCTCAGTCCCACAATCTCCACTTGCATATGGTGTGACCCTGAGCAAGTCACTTAACCTCCCCAGTGCTCACTATCTGGGTCACCTCTGAAACAGGTCTTGTGTTTAGTGGATTTTATTTATTCCCAAATGAATAATGTGTTAAGAAATTCTCTATGTAATGTGTTTATGTTAAGTAGCTAAAATGCTATATGGTTAGAGGCATCTAGTTTGAACATTTCAAGTGTTCTCATTTCACCCCTCAGAACTGCCCATTTCATAGCCATCCCACATAGAATGGTGCACAGCTGCCAACACAGACAAAAACTGTGAACAAAAAGAATTAATAATATTCTAATATTCTCAGTATTCACAAATATTGCTTTTGATAGTGTTCCAATTTTGCAGCTCCATTTTTACGTTCACTTGTGCGCATGCACAAGGAACGTCTTGGGAGAATAGGACAGTTTGGAGGTGTGACTGTCCTGTGCAATCCACTGCTCTGTTGAGCAGGCATGGTGGTCCTGCACCAATGGATGTGGATGCTGTGTATGACAGCAGTGGTCTTCACTTCAAAGAAAACCACTGCTGTGTGCTCGCAGTGCCTCATGCCCCCCCCAAAGCTTTGGTGACACACTGGGAGCCCACCCCAGCGTGGCAAATCTTGTTTTGGCTGACGGGGGTGTCCAATCCCCCATCAGCTCCATGTCCCCCAAACAGCTTTCCCTGCTGCCACGCTGGGAGCCCACCCCAGCATGACAAACGTCCCGCGTCGCACCGCTGTGTGCTCGCAGCGCCTCATGCCCCCCCCAAAGCTTTGGTGACACACTGGGAGCCCACTCCAGTGTGACAAACCTTGTTTTGGCTGACGGGAGTGCCCAATCCCCCGTCGGTTCCACACTCCCCCAGCCATCCTTCTGCCATGTTGGGAGCCCACCCCAGCGTGGCAAACGTCCCGTGTCGTCTTTTTTTGTTTAAAAAACCTGTAAATAAAAAACGGTCCCACGGCGCTTCTCCCTGGCCCCCCTCCCACAACCGCACCCACCCACTGCGCACCCTGCCTCCCCACCCCCTCACCCCATACTACCTCCGAGTCCGTCGCGACGATCTTCAGTGGACTGAGAACACGTCTGCACTCTTCAAAGCCGACCGCGAACTGAGGAAATGCCGGTAAGCTGTATAATGGGCTAGATGGGGTTTTTTCAACTTTGTTGCATATCTCAGGCATTTTTGGGAATTTTTGCACCAAATTTTCAACATGGGGTTTTTGGGAACCCTTCTCATGAGTGATGTCACTGTCATGGCATTATTCGGGCCCGAAGGGTGATTTCGCAGCCACTGTGTGAAATCACCTTTTGGGCCTGATTAATGAAATGACACTGCCAGTGTTCATAAGGTGGGCTCTCAAAAAGCCTATTTTGAAAATTTGGTGAAAATTCCTAAAATGACCGTTTTTATGAGTGTATGCTATGCAGTTCCTATGCAGGCTCGTAAGTTCGCAATTTTTAATATTTTTTACTCCAGATTTTCAACATTGCCATTTTACCACACCTTCTTATGAGTAGTACAGCTGTCATTTTTCACATCTCACCCAAAACGTGTTTCCGCCCATGTAGCGCACAATGGCGCAGTCGGAGTGAAAAATCAATGTATGGGACACATTAAGAAAATCACAGTGACACTGTTCATTAGCAGAGGTTTTAAAATGGCTATGTTGAAAATTTGGTGAAAAGATTCCCAAAATGACTGTTTCACGTAGCGATGTTGCAGTTCCTACGCACGTCAGAAGTTTCATAATTTTCAATATTTCCACTCCAGATTTTCAACATTGCCATTTTACCACACTTTCTTATGAGCAGTATAGCTGTCATTTTTCACATCCTGCACAAAACGTGTTTCCGCCCATGTAGTGCACAATTAGGGCAGTCGGTGTGCAAACTCAATGTATGGGACACATTAAGAAAATCACAGTGACACTGTTCATGAGCAGAGGTCTCCAAAAGCCTATGTTGAAAATTTGGTGAAACAATGTCAAGAAATGACTGTGTTATGAGCGTGCATTGCGCACTTTCCACGCACACTCATAACTTCAAGAATTTGAAATATTTTCACTCCAGATTTTCAACACTGGCATTTTTTCACACCTCCTTATGAACAGTACAGCTGACATTTTTCACATCCTGACTGAAATGTGTTTTTGCACATCCAGTGCACAATGGTGTGGTCAGAGTGAGAAATCAATGCTCAGGACAGATTATGAAAATCACAGTGACACTGTTCATGAGCAGAGGTCCCAAAATGCCTATGTTGAAAATTTGGTGACAAAAGTCCACAAAATGACTGTGTTATGAGCGTTCATTGCGCAGTTTCCATGTACGTCAGTAGTTCGAGAAATTGTTGTATTTTCACCCAGATGTTCAACATTGCCATCCCTTTACACCTCCCTATGAATGCTAACAACTGTCATTTTCACATCCTGCCTTAACTGTGTTTTTGCACATGTGGAGCAGAATGGTGTGGTCACTGTGGGAAATCAACGTTCAGGACGGATTAACAAAATAACAGTGGTACTGTTCATAAGCAGAGGTCTCAAATGCTTTTATGAGGTGGGGGTAACAAAAAGGTCATGCTGAAAATTTGTAGTGCAAATACCAGCAATCGCACAGGGCATTAGGGTAAAGCACCATATGTGCCAAACACCACTGCAAATACCTGCAAGCGAATGTCCGGCATTGACAAATGCTTGTTGATAATGTGTAGCAACATTTTGAGGATCAGTGTCCTCCCACTACCCTCCCAGCCGTTATTTGAATCCAATATGCAGCATATTTCTTTTCAAAAATGAATGTGAAACCATCCAGTGCAGAGCAATGATTCTCATCTTCTCCCTAAGTACTGAGCCCAAATACTATTAATCTCCCTGATCAAGAAGCGCACCACTGTAGTGAGCTGACTGGTGGTGATTGAGAAAGAAGATCCCTGTGTGGGGGATAGTAAATATTATTTTTTTTAAATAATTAAATCGGATAAAGGTATTCAAATAACTGGGTGAGGTGGATGCTTGGGTTCAAATGGATGGGGGG
Source organism: Neoceratodus forsteri (assembly GCA_016271365.2). Lineage (NCBI taxonomy): Eukaryota > Metazoa > Chordata > Ceratodontiformes > Ceratodontidae > Neoceratodus > Neoceratodus forsteri. The sequence continues at coordinate 986,264,310 of CM057449.1, forward strand.
GGTTGTTCAATTGTTTTAAACGGTGGAAATGAAGTTCAGAGCACTCATCATAAATGACATGCATCCCAAGAGATGCTGCTTTCTTAGCTCAGCAATCATTGGATGATGTAGACTTCAAAAAAATATACAATAAGCAGGAAAAATGGGGACTGAATTGCTGTAGCAACCCCACCTCCCAAATAAAAGTATTGCTCGAGCAAAAATGTTTCCCCAAAAAAATACTATGATCATGTAAGCAGGAATGGAGTGAGCTGGATCAAAGTAGGAGCCATGCCCTTCCATCATTCCATCTTTACACACACCTAAACCCCAGAAGGTTACATATGCCTGGAAACTCCCACAATTTATCTTTTGCAATTAGAAATTGCCACTAAGCACCAAGGTACCATTACACAAATTATTCAAGACAGGAAATAGTAGCTCTAGGCTCATCCAACAAGTTTACTTTTCATTAAAATAAATTTATGTGAAAAGAGAAAACTAATCCCAGCTGAGAGGCTTACTTTTCAAACAGTGCAAACTCTGACAAACTACACACAGACACAGACACACACAAGACACAGACACACACACACACACACACACACACACACACTAAAAGGTGGCTTGCATACCAGCTCAGCCAGGGCTATTCAACAAGTTTACTTATTTTGCATAGAAACATACACAATGCCAACAGATAAAGACCATTGGCCCATCTAGTCTGCCCTGTATCAGTGCTCCCATGGGACATGATGTCTGGATGGGGTGTAAAACAAATTTATGTAAAAAGGAAAAAAAATGTCATTCCTGTGAGCCATACTTTTTATACAAGTGCAAACCTCACCCAAACTAAAAATACACACACAAACACAGACACACACACACACACACATATACTTCTGGTTCACACAGCTTCACAACAATAAAATGGCTTGTATATTGTTGCCTGACTACCTCCCTGCTGCCCATTTTTCTCTTCTACAAAATTTCAAGAAATCCAATTCTCAAACATATCAATTAATACATTTTATTGTTTGAAATACATAATGTCATTACAATTTAAAAACACTGGGTGGGATATTCAAAGGCGTTGCACATGGCACCACAGTGTTGCACCATGCACAACCCACCGATGCACCCCGGCATGATATTCAAAAGGGGATGTTGCACCACGCAGATCCCTATGCACCAGGGTGCACCAGTAATGTATGCAGCGCAAATGTGGGGGTTTTGTTCATGCATATTCTGCACATTCCGATATTCAGCCTGGGATGTGCGATGCATATGCTGGTGCAACCCCTACTTGCGCCACACACTGATGCTCAAAGTTGAGCCCAAAGGAAATAGGAGCAGGGGCTGGCCACTCACAGATGAGCTGCCATATTGCAGGGTGCAACACGGCAGCCACCAGCTGTGGGTGGCCATCTGAGCTCCAGGGCCAGGATCTGTCAGCTTCTCCCCCCGTGCCCGATTGTGGGCATGTGTACATTTACATACATGTCCAATATCCCTGGTGGTCCAGTGAACAGCTTATGGCCCAATTGTGGGCATAAATATATTGAAAACATCTTACTGTATCCAGGTGGTCCAGTGGTACCCTTCCCCACCCGCCCACTAAGCTCTGCCACCCTGCTCCCCAGTGGCGGTGGTGGCAGCTCCCCTACCTGCAAGCCACCTTGCTGCCTAGTCGATTGATGTGTACAGTATGGCTGTATGCCCATTGGTCCACTAATGTATTAATGGGCATGTAGATGTAATTATACCATATTGTCTCCATATGTGAATGGAGCCATTCACATATCTGGACTGTGTAGTATGGTGTTGTCTGCATGCTCCATTGGCCCACGCCAGGGACTAATGTGCGTACAGCCATACTGTACACAGTCAGTCGGTGGGCAGCTGGGTGGCTTACGGGTGGGGAGCTGCGCCCGCTGCTGACCGGGAGGGGTAGGGCCTAGTGGGTGGTGGGGAGGGGGTACCACTGGGCCACCAGGGATATAGTAAGATGTTTTTCAATATGTTTATGCCTGCATTGGGCTGAATGAGGTCCACTGGAGTACCAGGGAAAGAGTTACCTTATTTTAAATATAATTATGCCCGCAATTGGGCTGCAAGCGGTCCACTGGACCACCTAGGAAAGAGTTACATGACTTTAAATATACTTATGCTAGCGATCAGGCTGTAAGCGGTCCACTGTACCACCAGGGAAAGAGTTACAGGATTTTAAATATACTTATGCCTATGATCAGGCATTGGGGCACTTTGCCACGATGTGCAGGGGGCGTCGGTCTGGCAGGGCTCCAGTTGCAAGGCACAGGGGATCAGCGCACCTGCATGCAAATAGGGCCATAAAGACATGCTGATTGCCCCAGTTGCACCTTGCATGCATTATGGCCCCATTTGCACATCCATCACTGAATATCATGGCTCCTGCACCTAGCACAACCGCACTTGCCCTGGCACATTCCCCTGCTCCACTCTTTCCACTTGCGTTGGTGCAGTGCCGCTGCACCTTGTGCAATGCAGGAGGCTAGGTTGCAATATTCAATGGTGCTGAGCCATGGTGCAGCTCTGTTGAATATCACCCAGTTCACGCCATGGTGCATCCCAGTTACGCTGTGCCCTGCTTGCGCCCCTGCCAGGCACATTTCTGAATATCCCACCCATTGTGTTTACATCACATAATTATTTTCATTTATTTGTAATTTTTGATCAATATAAAACACTTCTCCATATAAAATTCATACATTTGATAATAAATACTAAAAAAGAAGAGAACACCAAAACACAAACTCACAAGGGACCCAGTCTCATGAAAAACAACTTCTTTTATGAATACAGAGGCATCAGCCTGATGTGTTTTGGATGTACCCATCCTTTCTCAAAGGCTGTTTTTGTGTGCTCTGCTTTTTTAGTATTTGTTCTGACATTTCTCAGCATTGAAGCACCAATTTCCATGTGCCTACTCTGTGAGTAATACATTTGATAATATTTCCCTCATTAACAATCATTCTTAATTTCTTCTCACTTCTATTTCCAGATACAGTGTATTCTTGTGAAATTCTTCCTGTTTATAAAATGCCTTTTCTGCTATTATATCTTTTATTATATTGCACTTCCCCATAACCACAATTGTATTGTTGTAACATCTCTTTCCCATATTGTTTCTCACAAAAATGGAGTCTGAGTCTGTCATCAACGCCATCATTCCATAAACTTTATATGACATTTCTTTTTTTCTACTGAGGAGAGGAAGGAGGCCACATGATCCATTTCAGTATATTTTTCCATTTTTAGAAGGTACGTTACCATGTCTTTAGGTTCATATTCTAAATTACTCATTATCTCTCCTAGATACTTTTTTCTTTCTTTCCCATAAAGGTGACAAGGTTCATAGGTTCATAGGTGAGTTACATGATCAAGGAACAAGCCCATTAGGATCATGCCACCTAAGCTAGGTGGGATACAAATTTTAAATCATTCATATGTATATCAAGTTTAGTTTTAAATTGAGCCAAATTTTCACAGTTTACAACCTCATATGGGAGTGAGTTCCATATTGGAACTATTCTCTGAGTGTAGAATTGATTTCTCTTCATAGTTCTGTTAGTAGATGAAAATAATTTTAAATTATGTGAACGAGTATGGACAGAAGTAGGATTCCATGTCAAATGTAATGTATTAAATAAGTATTCATCTTTAGTTGCTTTATAAAGCAAACAAAGATCCCCTCACATAGATCTATATTCCATACTATACAAGTTCAATTTCTTCAGTCTTTCCTCATATGTCAGGGGGCCCATTCCAGTTATATTTTTAACAAATCTTTTTTGAACTTTCTCTCTGGATAATCTATCTCCCCTCCGAGTTGGGGCACAAAATGATGAACAATAATCGAAGTTTGATCTTATGATGCTGGTATATAGTGGGATCATTATTGATGGTTCTCTACTTTTTATATTCTTAAATAAGCAGTTACTAAACCTGGAACATTTTTTGACTATAGAATTTAAGTGATCTGTGAATTTTAAATTATTATTAATAATAATTCCTAGATCTCTCTCAAATGTGATGACACTTAGGCCCGGATATTCAAACTGCGCCATTCTGAGACGCAAGCCCTTGCGCTGCTCAAAATAGTTGGGCAGGGGTATGGCCGGGGCGATATTCAAAGGAGTTGCACTATTGAGCAACTCCTTTGAATATCACCCCCACCACAGCCACTGTGCATGGCGCAGTGGAACTTGCATCACCGCAAGTTGTCAGGTTGAGCTTTAAACTTGCGGTGGGCGCCAAGTACCATTCGCATCGTAATGCAGATTTCCGATATTCAAAGGTGACATGCAAATGGAGCCATAATTCATGCATGGCAGGGGGGCCATTTGCATCTATTTATGTCTCTATTTACGTTATTAGCATGAAAGCGCCGATCCCGAGGACCTGCGCCGGCCACCCTGCCAGGCAGCAGCCATCGGGGACTGATGCACCCTGCAGTTGATCACGGGCAGTATGTATGAATACACTCCCCCACAATCTCCTGATGCCCGATCATGGGCAGAATGGAAACAACCTCGTTCTCACGCCCATCGCGGGCAGTAGCTGCACCTCTGGCTCTAGCTCTGCACCAGTGGGCGGCAGCCCCACCGAACAGTCAATCGGCAGGTGGCGTGGCAGGCGGGTGGATGCTGCCGCCCATCGCCGCCGGGAGCGGGTGGAGGGTCAGGGTGGTGGGGTGGGGACACTAGACACCAGGGAGATGTTTGGGGGTTGTAACTTGACATTCTGCCCGCGATCGGGCATTACGGTCCACTGGACCACCAGGGAGATATTTGGGTTGGTGGCTTTTATATCTCTGCCCGCGATCGGGCACTGGGGTTGTTTTCAATGCCTGCCCGTGATCGGGCATCAGGAGCTGTTTGGGGAAGTGTATTCATACATACCGCCGCGATCTCGCATTGGAGATTGTGGGGAGAGTGTATTCATACATACCGCCCGCGATCGGCATTGTGAGCTGTTTGGGGAGGTGTCTTGATACATACTGCCCGCGATCGGGCATCGGAGATGTTGGGGTGGTGTCTGGATACATACTGCCCGTGATCGGGCTGGTGGGGGGCACAGGGACTGGGAGTTGGGGCCAGCCATGGTGGCAGCTGCTGTGTTGCACCCTGCACACACAGCAGCTCACCTGTGGGTGGCCCTCAACTTGATCCTTTTTTGGCTCAAAGTTGTGCAGGCGCAGGTTAGTTGTCGATGCATTAACTTCTGCATAACCTGACTGAATATCGGGTTGCGTAGTTTATGCATGGATCCTCCCCCTCCTGTTGAGCATGCATTCATTTGCATTGTGCTGTTGCTCAACCTGTTTTCAGTGGCGTAACTGCCTCCTGCTGAATATCGCAGAATGGCACAATGTAGGACTTGCGCATGCGCAACCCTGTTGCATATGGCGCAACCCTTTTGAATATCTGGGCCTTAATGTGTTATTGCCTATATAATAGTTAGCACATCTATTATTCCAACCAAAATGCATAACCTTACATTTATTTATATTAAAGTGTAATTTGTGACTGATAACCCATTCAGAAATTAGATTTAAATTGTCCTGTAATATGGATATGGATTCCGAGTTATTAACAATCCCACCCAGTTTTGCATCATCTGCATATTTGGTAATCCAAATATCAATATATATGTTGTAAATTATCCAGATCTAGGTTACAGTTACATATTTTCCTTTCATCCTTTCAGTTCCTATATCTTGCATTAAGCCAGTTGCTTTCATATGTTTTGAATCAAAACCTAGTTATACTTTTCTGTTTTATCTTTAATTTGTGTTAAATAATTCTCTAACATATGATGTCATTTGTATTTTGTCATCCATAGACATCTTATTTTGTTTACAGTACTCTATATCTTTCTGAATTTCTATGTCCTGCATTCTTGTTTTTATATATTTTCTCACTATTTCTATAGGTATTCTAAAGATATTCATTAAGCTATACATCAGCCCATTTGGTTTTACTATTTTTTCTATGATTCCTATACTGGGAAACATTATACTCTTTTTGTAGATATTCAATTGATTCTTCTATACACCTCCATGGCAATCTATTTCCCTCTATCATATATGCTTTTAACCAGAAGTTTATACAGTACATCTTATTTTAATAGAACTTTCCACAGTGTATTGACCCAGTTCAGCCCTTGTCACTGCTAAAGGTGTACCATTTGGAACCCCCAATAATTTCTTATAATGTGTATTTAAACATTTCTCTATTCCCTTGCTTCCATCCTGTCCCCAAATTTCTGCCCTATATAGGAGTTGACTTTGGATTTCTGCATTAACTACTCTCAGATATTCTAATACTGAATGTCCACCATATATACATAAAAATGTATTAATTGTTGGCAAAAGTCTTTTAGTTTTTAACATTGTTTATTTAATGTGTCTTCCCCAATTTAGGTCCTTTGTTATTATTACCCCTAAATAACAAAATCCGGGAACTGTTTCTAGTTCTTCATCTAATTTGTAAGTGTTTTTATTACTAGTTTTACCACACACCATTACTTTTGTTTTTTGATAATTTATTTTCAGATCTGCCTTTTTACATTCCTCTTCAAATTTTCCCAGCATTTTTTTTATGCCCAGATAACTGGCTGTCATCAGCATGATGTCATCTGTGTAAGCCAGATATGGGCAGGCTTGACTTCCTATTTTTGGTAAATGGAAATTTGTGTCATATGTCTTTTCTAAATTTTGATTTAGATACAGATTAAATAATACTGGTGACAAAGTATATACTTGTCTCACTCCTCTGTTTGAATGAAATGGATCACTTTTATTTCCTTTAAAGTCATATCTTATTTGCATATAATTATCAAAATATAGTGTTTTAATTATTTCCACCAATCCTTTATCCATCTTTATTTTTTCAAAACTTCCCATAATTTAGTTCTATTTACTCTATTGAATGTTTATTTTAAATCCACAAACATACAACATAGACTTGGGCCCAGATAGTCAGAAATGTGCCAAAGCCCGGCGCAAGTCCAGCGCAGCTTAAATCCAATGTGCCATGGTGCAACAGGAGCTATATTTAGAGGTTGCACAGGCTGAACTGCACCAGTGCAACCCAGCTGAATATGGAAGAGTTGTGCCATAGTGCAAACAGAGTTGCACCATGGTGCTAAAAGAGTTGTGCCATGGCGCAATCAGAGTTGCGCCATGGTGCAAAAAGAGACACTCCAGCACAACTGTGGGAGCAGAGCAGCAGAACAACAGAGGGGGCATGGCACAGAGAACAGACCCATGGACAGAGCCAGGGAGGCACAGTGACAGGCCACAGGAGGCCACCACCAGCAGGGCACAGCAGAGCACCAACAGGCACCCAGACACCTGACCCCAGAACACAACAGTGGCAGAGAAAGTAGGCAACAGGAGGTGTCAATGACCAATGGAGGGCCACCAAGGGAGCTCCCTCCACAGGCTGCTGGCCATGCTCCCCCACCCAGACCATAGTAGGCCACACCCAGGACCATACACCCAGGCATACACACACCACACAGGCACAAAGGAAGCCCACACAGTAGGCACAGAACATGTTGGGTGGCAGATAGCATGGCAGATCACATGGGACAGGCTGCACAATGGCAAGCATGGGCCCCAACACAGTGTGCAGACAGCACCTGACCAAGGACCATGGCTGTGTGCCACCACCACGCACACAACCACCACACACCCCAAAAGCCAGCCCAGGGGCACCCCAAGGCACAGCCACCAACCCAGGGGATGGACACCATCACAGTGGGACACACCACAGCACACAGCAGTGAACCACAGAAGCACAACACATGCCCCTGCACATGCACATGCACACCACATGGACTGACACTGGGCCACAGCAGCATGGCTCCTCACACCACCTGCAAAGCAGACACAGACACAGGTATGTAAGTCAGAAAATATATATTTAAAGAAACTCTATACAAGAATCTGGGGCTGGGAAAGGGTAGGTAAAGCAAGGCAAGGGGACAGGGAACAGGAACTGTACAGTGGGATGGGGGACTGAAGGTGGAGGTTCAGCAGGGAAAACAGGGGTAATAAGGGGCAAAACTAATGGTGGCCCCGTCTGGCCACCCTGTTGTGCTGATGCTGCTTCCATTCTGCCACCAGCATCCGCCGGACCTGGACGACAACCTCCAGTGTCATGGAGGCCACCAGAAGGGTCTGGTACAGAAGTCTTGATAACATTGATCGAGGTGGTCTTCACCACTGGACACCTATAACAAGGGACAGGACAGGTGACCAGTGCAATGTCCCAAGGAACCATGCCCACCCACTGTGAGCAATGGGCAACGGGAACACACACCCTTGGAGGGCAAATAACAGCCAGCCACTGGGGGGTGGGCCAACACCTGTCAGCAATTCAGTGCACCACAACATTGCACAGAGGTGGAACCTGCGGCACAATGGCCACACAACTGCTCAATGACAGTCACATGGCACAGTGCACTGGCAGCACCACAGCAACAACAGTGGTAGCCAGGCACATGCCCAATACACCAACAGCTGGCACACATGTCCAATGGATGCACCACAGTGGCATGCACTACACACAGTGTGACATACACAGCTGCCATGGCACATGGCACAGGCAGCCATGTCTGCACCCACTCCACCTGCCACCCCCCATGCACAGTGTGATGGCCCATGACAGTGCCTACCTGCCCTCTGTGGCCCTGCTGGTCCTGGTCCCACTCCAGCTCGTCCTGCTGTGGCCTGCTTCACTGCTGCAGCTTGGGCCCTCTGATGGTCCTCAGGTCCTGGGAATGGAAAGAAGACAGGTGCACATCAGGAACCAACCACAGCAGCTGCCCCCCACCCCCACCCCTGTACACAGGGTGTGCCCCTGCCCGACACATCCCACACAGCTGCACGGCTGCATCACAATGCAAGTGAAGGGTGGCAATGCCACCCTGTAGTGTGCACAATGACAGTGTACCCCCCTGCAGGGCATGGTAGGGAGCCAAGCCAACACCACAGTACAGCACCAGGGCAGACATGAAACATGGGATGACCTACCTGGCTGTAGCACATCCCCTTACCTGGTGCATGCTTGTAGCCTCCTCAGGTGCTCTGGGTTCCACCGTATGAGGTCCCCATAGCGGTGGCGATACTGTTCCCCAGTCCTGGGCACCCCATCCTGTGCTCCAGGCTTGTGGTGATGTCCTGCCACACTGTGCCCCTGGCCTGCTGCAGGAGCACCTGCCCAAAGAACTGGGGGTGTGTGGAGTTCAACGCAAGCCACCAGGTTGGCCAACTCAATAGGTGACCAGTTCTGGGCCCTTCTCCATCTTGCCTGCACCATGTTGAGCTGAATGCATTCGGCAGCAACAATGGCAATGAGAGGCACATGTGTTCACAACATGTGCCCACCACGCGATGTGCAGGAGCATGCACAGTACATGAACATCGCACAGTGCCAGAGATGTGTGGGATGGTTGTGGCTATGCAGGATCACAGGGTCAGAGGTCTGACCTGGGGTCAGGGGTTGATCGGCATTGCATATGTGCCCGATAGGGCATGGCACCCAATGCTTGGCGATGCGCATAACTGGCCCATGCACAATATGCGCAATGCCACTGCATTGCACTGTTCATGCACAGTGCATGATTGATGCCACTAAGCCATGATGCGCATGCACACTGTGGGTCTGCGTACCGTGCATGCATGCACATTGTGCCATCATGACTTGCTCTGGCACAATCCTATTGCACATGGCACAAAATTGCAATATTCAGACACCACATGTAAATGAGCTCATCAGCCAATGTGTGGCACAGTGGGTGCATTAGCATGTCATTACTGTTGTGCCCAACCTCATTTGCATGTGTTGCACCATGTAAGTGCCACAGAACAGCACAGGCCATGGACGAGTATTGCATCCTTCATAGGTAAGTTGTGCACGCTGCTGTAGCTCACTGGGAGCCGACAGCACTGCATGGTGGGACAGACTGGGGAGATGCTGCCACTGTCACACTGTGCTGTCCATGTCCACAGGCATCAACATGCCGGCACATGAGGAGGGCGAGGAGTTGGGGCCTGCACGGAAGCGCAGGCCCAACTTCACAAAGGCCAAGACCAATGACCTGTTTTAGGCCTACCTGGACAGGGAGCCCCTGTTGAGTGGTGCCATGGGCACCCCATAGGCCAGAGTGCATGGGATGAGGTGGCAGCCTATGTCAACCAGCATGGCAGCCACCAGCGGTCAGTGTAGGAATGCCAGAAGAAGGTTGGAATGGACAAGCAGTGGATAAAGGAGAAGGTTGAAGCCATCCAGGCATCCTGTACCTCCACCGGAGGAGGGCTTGCAGATGCACCCCCACTGGTGCTGCAGGAGGAGTTGATGGAAGCCACCACGCACCGCACCATGGTGGAGAGTGTGCCTGGAGGAGGATTCCAGATGGGTGGCATGGTAAGTCAGTCTGCCATGCATAGCCAGTGGCACGGAGGGTGCGTACATGGGCATGCTGGCGTGCATGAAGTTGGAATGCATGTCATGTGCATGTGTGTGCACCCACATGCATGCCATGCCACAGGACACATGCAGCGGCAGTGTAGGGGGGCATATGTGGGCAATGCATCACTGATATGCCTTTCTTTTTCTTACAGCACCAGCACGCCTCCGTGTGGATGATGGTGCACTGGCAGCAACCGTGAACACTGGTATGGCCCCAGAGGACCAGCCATCCACCTCCACTGGCATCCAGGGGCCCAACAGGCTGCAGCTCACCACCACAGTGCAGGCAGATATCCTGGACCTGGGGTCGGATGAAGCCCTGTATGTGTTCCTGCAGGATGCCAGCCTTGGTGTCCTATGCACAGATACACAGATCAGGGTGGGGTTCGACTCCGATGATGACATCACACTGATCCTGGACAGCATGGGCAATGTTGTGGGTGAGACACCCCTGCTGGCCTCTGACACAGGCAGCACACCCAGTGCCCAGCCAGCAGCAGAACAGCCCCAGCTGCGTCCTGCTGTGTTGGTGGTGTGGCCGTGCAGGCACTGGGTGGTATACAGCAGCCAGATGGGTGATAGCAGCAGGCTGTGGGTGCCACCAGGCAGCTGGACACATAGTCCACTGCTGGTGCACCTGCTGTGCCCATTCCCCCTGTAGACCCCACTGTGCAGCATCCACCAGAGAGAGGGGCAGTGCAGCATGCCCAGTCACCGCAAGAAGATCGGTGTCCCAATCGAAAGCCCCAGGACATCAACCAGCTGGCTGAGCACATCCGTCTGCTGCAGGCATCCATTCAGCAACAGGTGCTGCTTGCCACTGGGGTGTGTGCACTGCATGTGGGGGTGCAGCAGCTAGCTGAGCAGCAGGAGAGGGGCACTGTGCAGATCCTGGTGGGATGCAGCACATACAGGAGGCCACGACTGTATCCTTGGATTGCATTGCCACTGCGATCATGGATGTCTTTGTGTTGCTGGCTGCCACAGGGCATGGCCATGCACAGGTGACTCCCCCGCAGTGTGCTGTTCACCCCACAAACCCGGTGTTGGGTGACCCCACAGTTCCACCCCTAAACAGCTGTTGCAAACCCCCCATGACTAAGGTGTAGCATGTAGCTGCTGATCAGCCCTGGCATGGCTGCCCCATGGCTGTGGTGGCCATGGGTCCGTGCAGCAGTCCTGATGTGTGAGCCACCCTGACCGCTGTCTGCCGCTGCTGCCATGTGTGCACATGGGTGGTGTGTGTGTCCCTTCCATTGGTGTCACACTTGTGTGTCTCACTGCACGCTGCCTGTGTGCATGCTTGCCTGGCCACTGGACTGTGTGGCATGGGTGTAATGAGGGCAGGCTAGCCCTGTGCACTGGTGCAATGCATCTGAACCACACCACATACCAATGCCTGGGTGTGTGGGTGTGTTTGTGTTGCTGTGTGTGGTTGTATGCCACTGACTCCCCTACCCCTTCCTCATGCCTCTGTGTGTGCATGCCTGTTTACATACATGCCCCTGCATGTGTGCTGTACCTGTTTGTGTGGCCCATCCATGTGTACTGCACCACCTACCTGTGTGCACCATAGTGCTCCTGTGCGATGGTGTCCCAGTGGCATTATGCTGGCTGGAGCAACAGGGGGTCCCTCCACCCTGGGGGTGGCTGTCCACCACCCTCCAGACCACTGCCTCCATCATCCCCACTACTGTCACCCTCATCAGCCTTGACAGCTATCCCACAGTCAATGGCCATGTTGTGCAGTATGCAGCAGGCCAGGAATAGGCCACAGACTTTTGAGGGGCTGTACTGTAGGGCACCACCTGACCTGTCTAGGCAATGGAACTGTGCTTTCAGAATGCCAAAGACATGCTTGATGATGTTGCACATGCTAGTTCCTGTGCTGGAGAGCGATGGGCACTGGTTGGGATGAGCAGCCAAGGCCTCAGTGGATATGCACTGTCACCTGTGTGGAGACTGACATGATTAGCCCACTGCTCTTCTCTGCTGCACCCCTTGCCTGTCCCTGATGCCCATGCCACACTGCACACCCTGCCTACCCCAACCCCAGGCCTGCTCTGCCCATTGTCCCTTGCCCATGCCATACTCACCCACTAGGTGGCCCATGGGGATGTCCCCATGTTCAAACCTGTGGCACAGTGCAGAGCAGTGTCAGATGAATGCATCATGTGCACTCCCTGGGTGTGTGGCACAGACATTGTTGATGCGCCCCATGGCATTGCACACCACCTGTCAGTTGATGCTGGGGTTCCCCTTCTGATTGATGTATGCCATGCCCTCAGGGCAAGGTGGCATGCAGATGGCCATGTGGGTGCAGTCAATGGCCCCAATCATGCCAGGCATATGTGCCATCCTGTGGAAGTCCTGCATGGTTGCTGTATGCTCTGCCTGTGTGCTGGGGAAACAAATGAATTACATAGCACATGGCAGCAAGGCATTGAGGAACTGTGTGAGGAGGTGGGAGAGGCTGACTGGGTGATGCCTGTGGTGTCCCCTGTTGGTCTCTGGAAGGTGCCCATGGTGAGCAGGCACACGATGGTGGTCACCTTCGGCTCCATGGGTATGGCGTGGCTCTGTCTGGTGGATGCCTGCATCTCCTCACTGCACAGCTCACAGAACTGCCTCAGAATGGCCCTATTCAGGTGGTACTGGCCCACGATCTTGGTGTCACTGTAATGCTCAAAGGTGATGCAGGCACGGTACCACCTGTGTCAGGCATACCATTAATGGGCCCTTTCTTGGCCATGTCACTGTTCCTCCTGTCCCCTCACACCCCTCATTATGACCTCCATCATCAAGGGTGCACTGTCCATGGCCCTTGCTGTCCATGGTCCCCCAGAGCAGTTTGTTGCTGGCTGTGTGCCACCCTGTGCACTGCTTGTCTGTGTGTGTGTGTGTGTGTGTGTGTGTGTGTGTGTGTGTGTGTGTGTGTCTCTCTCTCTGTCCCTTTCTCCCTCTCTAACACCACCTCTGTCCCTCTCACTCTGTGTGTGGGCTTTGGTCTGTCTATCTGTCTGTGTGTGTGTCCCTCTCTCTCTCTCTCTCTGTCTCTCTCACTCCCTCCATCTCCCTCATACCCATGGTGCAAATGCTGTCTGTGTGTTTGTGCCCTGTATTTATAGGAACAAGTCTGTTCGGAGCAGCTTTGATTTTTTCCACATTTGCATCATGGATTCACTGTTGAATTTGCCACTGCACTGCTTATTCATGGGCATGACCCCTGCTCTTGCACTTGTATTCATTATAGTTGCACATTGGCACAATGGATTTTGTGCTGCGCACTGGCTCCCGCTGAATATGGCTCCTTGGCACAATACCGCACTTGCACCGGCTCAACTCAGTTGTGCCATGTGCAATTGCTCTGAATATCCGGACATTTGTTGCTTCACATTCTTGTACTTGTAAATCAAATGTGTTAATGTAAAACACTGGTCAATGGTCAAATATCTTGATCAAAAATCAGCCTGAGCCACATCTAATTTACCTTTCCTATCTATCCATTCTGTAATTCTATTGTTTATAATTTTTGTAAGCACTTTTTGAATGCAGTCTATAAGGCTTATTAGCCTATAACAGCTTGGATTGTTCTGTTCCCCTTTCTTAAATAATGGTACAGTTATATTATACCTCAAACACTCTGGGATGTTCCCTTTTTCTATGACCACTTGAAACAGTTTTTGTAACAACAAAGTCCATATTTCTATGTTTTGTTTCAACACCTCTATTGGAGTTCCATCTAGCCCAGGTGCTTTGCGTGATGCAAAGGATTCTATTGCCATCCATATTTCCATTAAATCAATACCCAAATATACCTTTGTCCATTACTTTCCTATTACTTTATTTTTAATTTTCTTTCTATATGAAATATATCTTTATAATATTCGGATCTATGACTGGTCATCAACAAAATGTTTGTCGAATGACCCAACAGTGAAACTGGCAGGTCAAATGTATTTTGTAGTCGGCTGCCAGTTTCAGAGAACAACAAGTGTTTTCTTTGGGGAGGGCTTGTCCCCCGAACCTCCCATGTTGGGGGCTGCACCCCCTGACTTAGGATTCTCAACTCTGAGTCGGAGCTGATTCGGGGGAGGGTAAGACCCCTGACAGGCAGTGCTGGGTTCCAGCAGGTTCCCTACAGTGACATGGTGCTGTTGTCACTGTAGGGGACCCCGCGGTCAAAATGTCACTCTTGGGTTGTATACCATAATATTCTACCCATTGGTGTGGTTCTATATTTGTTTCTGGTTCATTTCTATACTCACCTAAACCTTTATTTGCAATAATCCAGAGTTTTTTGTTATCCTTATCTTCTACTGCTATTTCTAATTTCCTCCATAACTGCCTAGTATATTTAGTTTTATTTTTATTAACTATGTTTTTATATTCTTTCCTTAATTAATGACTCTCTTATTTGCATATTTCCCTGTTTTTTTGACATTTATAATCTGTCTTTTCACTGCTTTTTTAGCTGTCTTGAATTCTTTATTTTACCATGCAGGTTATTTTTTGTTTTGTATTTTCATTTCTTTTATTGTCTGTGAAATGGTCTCCATTATTTGATGACATTCTTTTAGTAATACTGTTTCCATAATTTCATTTCCTATAAGTTTCTCCATTTTGTCCCATATACCTTTGTCCTCAAATATATGCTGAAACTCTTCTCTTTCTATCTCTTTCCAACCCACACATTTTCTTTTTTCAGCTTCTAAAGGTGTATGTTCCTTCCTAGCATTCCTCCTTCGTTTGGTCAAAATACTTAATTCTAGTCCAGAATATGCACGTTCTGCCTTTGGTTCTATTTTAAGATCTGAACATATTCCATCATGTTCATATTCATCCATATGCGATCTATTATTGATGTACCTGTACCTCCCATATTAGTAAAATTGCCATTTAATCTGATCTAGTTCTTCTGTTAATCCGGATTAAATTCTTATCAGTCATATTTCTGTAATATTTTTCTCCTTGATTTGTTCTTTTCCTGTCTTTAGAAGCCCTAGTTAATTTTATATTATCATTACCTATGATTCCTAGAAAATCTATTATATCTTCTGTTAAATCTGTAAGATTACCTATCCTGTAACTGAAATCTCCTGTAATTATCATACCCTTCTGTAAATTGCTATTTATATATTTATCGATACGTATTTCAAGATCTCGATTTATATTATCATTTTTATATTTACTTCCATCTGGTGGGTGATACACATTAATAAATATTATCTCTCTATCTCTTTCCCTAATATTTATTGCCAAGATGTTCTCATTTTTAATTTGTATTTCCTGTGTAAGTCTTGTTTCCCTTATCTTGCACATTGTTATCAAATCTCCTGCACATCATCCTAATCTCCCTATTTTGCATGCATCTTTAGTATATATTTTAAGTCCATTAATATGTAACTTTCCTTTGTACCAAGTTTCCTGTAAGTTTACATATTCAAAAGCTTCTAAATATTTCATAAATTCAATATCTGCCAAATTATTGGCCAACCCCGATGCATTCCATGACAAAATCTTTATAATTTGTTCCAATCCACCTATGTCTAGCTCTCTAACCGGGGGACTGTGTGACCTCCTTCCTCCGCTCTTTCCAAGTCATTGTACATTTTCCTCATTTTCCAATATCCCATATCTGTTTTAACTATTGCTTCCCATTTCATATTCTGCTTTTCCCCCCAATTTTGTTTGCTTACTATTAGACTCATAAATAGTTCTAACTCATCAAGTTTCTTTCTTTTTTCCAAGAATAATTTGTATATTTCATCATTGGACAACCACAATGAAATGTGGTTTTCTGCTGCCCATCTGGCTACTCTGCTGACATCTGTATTTTGAATTTTTGATTAAAGTAACAGTCCCAGGGTATCCAATAATTTATATTGTAGATTAGTTGCTGTTTCCCTATAGAACTGTTTAAGTCCAAATATAGATACCAATTTCTCTTCCTTTGTAAATTTCTGATACTGATTGTACCTTTCTGGGAATAACTCTCTTAAAGTAAGTACATTTTTAACTTACATTCCCATTTCTCTCAGTTCTTTACTTTTCTTCCTTACTGCCTTCAAAATATAATACCAGTCCGAGATTATTAAGACCAGTTCTTCATTCTCTATCTGTCTTACCATACTGTTATGATCCAAAGTTTGTTTATTTCCTGTCAGCAGGGTGCTCAGTAGGTTTTTCAGTATTTTGTTCAGGTCTTCTAAGCTTTCTTGTGGTAAGATTCCTACCCCATACATCGGTAGAACAAAGTCAGATCCCTTAGTTTTTGCCAAAAAGGTTCAAAATATACTCTTTATTTTAATCCCCGTCTCATCCCCCTTAACCTCTTCTGTAACCTTTTCCTTAAATTTTACTTGGTTGTCTATTCCTTTAATTATCTCCTTTTTCCCTTCAAGAAGTTCAACCTCTGCCTCAATGATTTTTCTCTGTTTCATTGGCCTCTTTCCTTTTCCCTTCTTCCCCCAGTCTTCCTCTCCTTTTTTTCTTGTCTTTTTTTCCTGTTTTATTCCTTTTATCACCATTTTGGAGATATCTTGCTCTTTTATTTCAACATCCTTTTCATCCTGTATGTTACTGATTCATTGAAGCTGCCCAGTAACTATCACCTCTTGTAGATTAGACTGTCCTTCTTTTGTATTTTTAATATATTTTGCCCCTTCTTGCCATCTTACTGTTCTTTTTTTCTTTGTTCTTTATATCAAACTCCACTGTCTTCTACTTTTCCTAATATATTCTTTTCCTGTTTTTCTCCTTTCTCCCATAGTATAGTGTGGGTCCTTCTCAATTCTGTGCATATACTATCTTCCCTTTTACTTTCTTCTGGGAGCATAATTAATTCCTTTAACTCTGAGTCCTCAGTCTCTAGCGATAATGGTGACCATATACTATCGTCTTTATCATTTTCTTCTTCAACTAATACTATGGTATCATCTCCTACCTTATGATTCTGGGATTATTTTTCTTTGCCCTTTTTAACCTCTTCTACCCTTTTCCAGTTTTCCAAACATATTCCTTTTAGAAATGAGATTTCTTTTTTAATCTCCACGAATTCTTTATAGATCCATAAGTTATATGGGTCCCTTAATGCTAATTGGACATCTCTTGTTATGCCTTCCACATCAGGCACCTCCATCCCCTCTGGACTCATAACCTGGGTTTGCCTCGTTGTTTCCTCTGAATCCTCCCAGTCTAATTCACTAGCAACAATACAATTTAATATTCCTGATAGGTCTATCTTAATCACCTGGTTGTCTATTTCTCTGTTCTCCCCAACTTTAACATTATAGTTTATTTCCTTTTCTTTTAGTATTTCAATTTGGTCACTCTTGTTACCTTCCCTTTTCCTCTCTATTTTCTCCTCTGATGTACTTATTTATTCTCTTACAGAATACTGCGCATTAGAGATATCTTGATTTAATTTTTCTATATACTTAAATATATCTAGAAACGTCACTCTTGATTGTGGTGTGTCACATGCTTTTGTATTATCTTTTTTGTCTTTTTCCCCTTTACACTGCAACCTTTTCCTCTCTCATTACTGATGTTATTTGGGGAAAAGAAGTCAGTTATTTTTACTACTGGTGTTGATGTCTTATCCATTCCCTTTTTACCTTCCCTATTATCACTACTTCCACTACAATTCCTATTTATATATTTCCCTTTTAACACTTTCTTATTTAAATGATCCCTTCTTCCCCTTTCCTCTTTTTCTGAATTCTTTGATTTCTACTGGAAGTTTGAAACCTCAAAATCTCCAGAGCAGCTCTTCCTTGAGATATTCATTCTCCCCTTTTTGCTTTTAACTAGGTGGCCCACCTTCATTAAGGTTTTACCACTTCTAGTGGTTACAGACATACTTTATACTGTATAATAGAGAAGAGAAGAGAAGTGAAATGTGCAAAATTTATCTTAAAAATAATAATTCCTAGACACTAAAGTCAATAAAGTCAAAGATATAAATTATTATAAATTACATGTAATTACACACAACTATCTGCCAAGATATTACTAGAGACTAAAATAACAATAACAATATATTCTACAAATATTGTCCTTAACAAGTATCAGTCATCAGGTCTGATGTCTGATGTCTTGTCTCTCATAAATTTCTAAGTATACAACACAATTTTAATTTGATTCCTCCTAAGATGCTTAAACTGCATAAGGTGCTTATAATACTTTGGAAATCCTTGCTGTTCTATATTCAAACATCTTGGAATCTAATTCTAAAAAGTTTGTTTTGGTTAGTATTCAAAATACAACCAAATCCAATAGTCTCACTACAGAATTAGTAAGTTATATGGTTGAGGCATGGTTGATGAGCTCACAAATCCTAGGTTTCCCCCAGTCTTTCCAACCGATGTAAAAACCTTCTCTCCTCCTCACTGTCTCAAACATTGTTCCTCTTCTGCAAGCACCAGGTTACTCATACACTAGGCCAATCTGCTCAGCTGACCAGGGTCCCAGACAGTGAAAATGATGGAAATGATGACTTTTCTTCTGTCCCCAAAAATGTTATACACTAGAAATTAAACATAAAACACTCGATAGCATCCTACACCAACCAGAGAACCCAGAAAATAAAGTTGCAATGCAAACAATTTAGTCACTAAAAACACCTAAAACATTTTATAAATGTTTAAATCAATTCCCTTATTTATGTAGGCTTTTATAATTACTAAACAGAGACTTGACTATAAAATGAGATCCTATTATCATTTGCTATCATTTATTTACTTTTCAGAGCTCTTAAAATCTTGTCCCCAGGTTGCTCTACAGTTACTCTGCAGTGCATAGTGCTTCCTTCTTTACTCATTCTATCAAGTTTTCCAGACTAAAACCACCAACTCCAAATACTACTTCTGTGGTTTCTCTCACTGATGACAAGTAAAAGTAATATGAGAAGGACACACTGTTGAATGCATATCTGCACATGTATTACCAAATATAATGTAAATCTCCTAGGGAGACTATTTTATAAGGTAAGTTTATCTTAGAAGGCTACAGTACAGTTTGGTTTAGCACTGTTTTTTACAGTTGGCAATGCACTGGCAACTCATATTGTATTGCTTTTCAATGTTTAACCAGCTCAAGAGCAATGTTTGTAAAAAGGTTTTGCCACTCAGTTGGAGTGCACTAGCAGTCCCATCACAATGCAATGCAAAACTGATTTTTTTAAATTTAAAGAAACTGTTTGTGTGGGGCTTTGTGCTGGATCCAGTAACACTTATGCAACTACTCAGTTGTAAATGCTAAAACAACTCATTGGAGAAACAGTTTAATGTGACTTGTACTGCATACTCTTATTTTAACCTGTTAGTATCTCTGAACACCACAGCAAATAAGCCAAAAATGCATTAACTGGGATTTAAAAAGCATGGCTCAAGTCAGTTCTATTGTCCTTCCCTCCTGGGTGCTCATAATGGTGATTGCCTGACAGACTGCCAGTGCCTGCATTTTAAAACCCTATAAATCATCTGCACTGTTGGTCCAATCTGGACCCTCCTTCCTGGTTCTTAAAAAAGTCTTTAAATATAAAGGTCTTTTAAATATTGAGTTATAAATTCCTATTACAATTTAAATCTTGTTTTATTAGGTCCTACCCTAAACCTGCCCCTCTCAATAAAATCTTTCTTTTGGCAAGATTAGTATCTGCAATTTTCCAAACTATAAACCATTTCTAGCTCTGTTTCATATTATTAACTATATAACTTAAATGAATGTGAATTATTGCACAGATATAAATACAAATACAGACTCCACAGTATCTTCACTTGGTGAACCCGTGTAGATATACAAAAACAAAGAAAACAGATGTCCTCTTGGCCTGGGAGAATGTAAGGCCATATAAACCCCCACAGGTTCCACTGGATGGATCTTCATTTCTGGGAACTCCTTCCACCAAGGACTTTATCCACACAGCGGGTATCCAGAGACCTCTCCCCTCTCCCCAAGCCTCTTCCTTGGAGGTTCATGAGCACAAAGCTGGTCTGGAAAGGTCAGAGAGCCTAAACTCTAGTGTAGCAACAATGGCATACCTGTTAATAGAAATATTAGAGCTTCTCTCTTACTCCTGCTACAGTCATTCTTCTCCCCAACAGCTTAGCAGCCTGCTCATACCTCTCCTGCAGGTAGTCAGTACTGGATCATGACTAAACCTGATGCCTTGTCTTACTCCCAGTTCATTCTTAAATATATAGTCTCTGCACTCCAGCAGAGAGTACCTCACTGCCATGACTCATTACTGGTTCAATCTCCAAGTTCCTCCACTTTCTGAAGCCTACATTGAATGGTGTGGGGATGGCTTCGGAAAATGACAAACCATTACCTTACTTTGATGTATCACCTTTAAATGTTTTAAAGCTTTTTTAACTAAAGTTCACCGCTTACATTCTGAGGCATTGAAAATTTTAGTTGGTTAGCATCTGTACCCACTCCTGCAAGACAAGGCTGAAAAGGCAGTATTGTCTCGCTCTCATTTCCTGGTCAACAAGAACTAAATAGATTGTACTGTATCTACCTCTTTGTATCTCTCTGATGAGATGCATTGAGACTGTTGGTCTGGTGTTTGTCAGGATTATCCAGTGCTTGCTGTCAGAGGGGGTCTTTCTTGTTGCCTTGAAGGAGGCATTGGTGAGACCCATCTTGAAAAAGCCATCACTGAACCCTGATGTCCTGGTGAATTATCGGCCAATCTCCAATCTTCCATTTTTAGGAAAGGTTGTTGATAAAATCATGGTGCAGCAGCTTGAGGAGCACCTTGTGACCTTGGACATCTATGAGCCATTCCAGTTGAGTTTCAGGGCTAGGCACAGCACTGAAGTGGTGTTGGTTAGGGTGCAAAATAACCTACTCAGGGTGAAAGATAGAGGGTACAGGTCAATTCTTGTTCTCCTAGATCTCTCTTTTCAGCTTTTGACACCGTGGATAACATTGTGCTACTAGATCAGCTTAAAGAATATTGTGGACTCACTGGTACTGTCATCAATTGGTTTGAGGCCTATCTCTTGGGCAGGATGCAACTGGTAGTGATGAGGAATTTCTCCTCCACCCCAAAGCCACTGCCCTGTGGAGTGCCTCAGGGACTGATCTTGTCACCAATGTTATTAGCAATGTACATGCTACCCCTTGGTGAGCTCATTAGGCATTACAATTTGGGTTCTCACTGCTATGCAGATGATACCCAACTGTATGCGTCCTTTGCCCCTGGAACACATGATGCCGTGGAAATGTTTAACAGTTTAACAACTGCTTGTTGGAGAAAAATGACTGGATGTCCTCCAACTGGTTGAGACAGAACCCAGTTTATGGGATGGTGTGTGTGGCTGACATTTGTCCCTCAAAATTCACCTGAGCACCTTGAATAAAATGGGAAAAAAGACATGTTTTAAATTAGAACAATTGTTTTTTAGTACAAAATTACTTTTTTACCTACATCTAATGTATAGATGTTTAATTTGGTGTTGATAGGTTACATATTTTCCTACCAAAAATGATTTTTGTTGCCTTTTGTATTGTAAAAAATACTTTTTTGCTATTTTGACTAGTTTAGAAAAAAATGAAATTGCTTATAATTAATTGCATGGCACCGTTGGAAAGATAATTTTGTGCTGAACAACTTTGCCCCTCGTACTTTGTGTGTAGCCCTTACAGTTCATGAGGTATTCACATTTGTTTGTGGCATACTGATTATGGCTTGATTTTGCTTAGAAAGGCCCAGGATGCAGTGTTGAAAGTATACAGGACAGACATGGTGGAACTCTCAAAGAGCTCCTGTGGAGTGAAAAGTTAAAATCATCAAGCTCATTATAAAAGGGTATCATTTTGTTAAACATTTAGACAGAGTTAAGACAGAAATTGCGTGCTACTGTAGTCATACAGTAAATTACTCAAAGTTGGTTATGTATGATATTTGTCATTCCCATGTTAATTCCAGACTCTGATAAAGGAGGCCAAGTGTAACTTTTTAGATTTGTATTTTGTATTCTTTTTAGTGGATTCATAAACAAGTTATTAATCCACTAACAAGAATAAGAAATAAAAACCTACAAAGTTACACTTGGCCTCCATTATCTTAATCTGGAATTAATATGGGAAAAAATATATACTGCAGTTCAGAGGACTCATATCATCACATTTACCCTAGTATACACATGCTATGTTCCCACAATATTAAACTTTTTTGGCATTGGGCTAATTGTGATATTGAATTGTGCCTCACTGTTACATGCAGAATATAAACCTCAAATCAGAACAGGTCCACATTCAGCTGGTGATTCCTGAACTACATGCCAGCCAACACAGAATTCAGAACTTACCCAGAAGAGGAATGGCAGCAGTATGGCCAGTAATGAGGACTCAATCATGAGCAAAGCAACTCTATGGAAGTGAGAAGGCATAGTTATGGGGATAGATCAGTAGCTGGGTGCCAGCATAGCAATGGGGGAGATGGAGAAACAATGTGCATTGCACCATAAGATAAAAGAACTGGAGTCCAAAGTGCAGACACATCCCTCTTGAGTGACTGTTTTAGAAATGAGAGTAGCCACATCAATCTTGAAGAACATCCAGGAATGAAAGGTATGGACAACTTTCTTCTTTGCTATGCAAAACATATATTGAATAAATGTGCAATAAACCTGGCCATTCCTTGATTAATTAACAAAAGTGAGAAGATTAGTACTAGCATCTGCTTTTTGCTTTAGATCAACTTTTTTATACTTCTTTATCTGCACATAGTACAAGTACAAAAGTTTTTATTGATCGACTACAAGTCATTACAATGTCATTAAAACATACAGCGTTAAAACATAAAGTCACAGTTTGACTTTTCTAATATGATTTCTACAATGTCCAACACTCAAATATTCTATTTATAGAATAATAGGTATTTCATTAAAACTGATATTAATGTGTGTTTTTTTGCTTTTCAAATACAACACTCCAACACTCATCATATATATATATAAATGGCAAAAAAACACTCCATTTAATGCATCAGTTAGGGTTGTTCCACAGTGACAAAAGTGAGAAAATTCAATGTTAGGGTTGAAAACCCTAACTCCGAATTCACCACCCCAGCACCACACACACACAGACACACACACACATGCATGCAAGTCGGGGGGAGGACCAAGGCAACATGACCAATGACAGACAACCAGCAGCAGGTGACAGAAATAAAAAACAATTGTCTAAATGTACCACAAGACATCCCCACCCACCTGACCAGGTACTGCATGTTCAGTGGAGATCAACAGCAAAACTGAGGCCATGTACACCAAATGTATACATCCCTGATTGCAGGTGCACTCAATGTACCACACTTAGTAGTTGCATGGCTTTACCTAGTGATGTCCCACACCTCACCACACCTGGTGGGCCACCTCAGCTATAGAGCACAGCAAAACTAAGGAGTTGTACAGGTATAATATGTGTGTTTGCCTTCATGTATACACACTCTCCCTCTGCTAGGCACTGCAGGACCTTTGCAAGACAGTGCCCCACCCACTCAGACCATCTACTGTGTAGTTACTGGAGAATGGCAGTTAAGATTAACCCATGAAGATGAACACTGTAACTCGATGATTGCAGCCATCCAAAACTTAGTGTGATTATAACTGACAGAGTCTGTGAGAGAGAATGACCCTTCCCATCCTACAACACTTATCCCATTGTGACTAAAATTTATACTAAAAGAAATTCTATTTATATCTACACTATACCTACTTGATTCCTGTTGTAGTACAATTAACATAGTTATCACTTTGGTAGCATCAGTGACAGAATTGTGCCAAACCCAAAGACTAGATACTACAGACTGAGTATAGAAAAACTACTAAAAAAAGTGAGGATGTGTGCATAAGTGCTATAGATCACTCATTGCAACAATACTAAACTTACCACTATTTTAATAAGTGAGGCATCAGAGAGGGTAATAACATTGTCTTTACCAGGTAGTGCATCCTCAGTAAGGACCTACAGGAAAATTGATCCTGTAGACATCTGCAATACAGCTACATCATTGTTGGTTTAGTAGTGGTAGGGTATTTAGAAGTTGCTTGGCCTCAGCCAGGCAATTACACTGTTTCTTAGAAAGAATAGTTACTGCATTTTTAGTATACAGACACACTGAAGGTATATATATATGTACAGCAACAGTACACCTACATCAGTAAACTGTATAGCTGATACTGACATTAGGAGTTGCACATCCTTGTACAGGCAATAGTTTTCCATACCTTGACATCAGCCTCTCTATCTTGAGTATACAGTTGCAGTAAATTTACTACTATGTAAATCACATAGTAAATGCAACAGTCCTTTTATCTTGATGATGGCTGTGTCTTGTAGTAAATTTATGTTGTTCTCTTAATTAATGTTTACTCATTAGTGTAAAAAACCTTTGTACAACTGCAATCAGACACCTACATCATTGATGTCCAGTAACGGTACAGTACCAGGTGTGGTGGGGTGTGGGGCATCGCTAGGTAAGGCCATGCAACTACTAAGTGTGGTATGTTGTGTGCACCTGCAATCAGGGATGTGTACATTTGGTGTACATGGCCTCAGTTTTGCTGTTGATCTCCACTGAACATGCAGTACCTGGTCAGGTGGGTGGGGATGTCTTGTAGTACATCTAGACAATTGTTTTTTTATTTCTGTCACCTGCTGCTGGTTGTCTGTCATTGGTCATGTTGTCTTGGTCCTCCCCCCTACTTGCATGCGTGTGTGTGTGTGTGTGTGTGTGTGGTGCTGGGGGGGTGAATTCGGAGTTAGTGTTTTCAACCCTAACACCGAATTTCCTCACTTTTGTCGCTGTGGAACAACCCTAACTGATGCATTAAATGGAGTTTTTTGCCATGAATATCCTGTCTTTATGAGAATGATTAGTACCAATATTATATGATTTTTTGTTGCACCAGGACTGCACATACATAGTGAAATGCACCAAAATGAAGAACACAGTAACTCATCTAATAGTATTTTCTGTTATGAAGACTAAGACAACATCCATTTCAACCATATTCCTTTTTATATTTATGTATTTACTTTCACTTACCACTGTTATGTCAATACTAATTTATTATGTTGCAGTGTTTTACTCATTATCTTTTTTGCAGTCAATGTACCTACTCTTCTGACACATAAAGAATGTAGTACTCTATTTGTAAGCACAGTTTTAAATATTCATATCTTACATCTTCCTCTTCTGTTTCTTTACTAGACAAAAAAACAGACAGAACTCATACTTAACTAATGTAGGTACAAGAATGTTTTCATAACACTGCAACATCCGTAACATAACAAGAATTGAAATGTGTCATCTGTTAAAACCTTGAATGCTTTCTATAACAATCTTCTTCACCAAACTAGGTAAGCTAAATGGTTTCTTATATAATACATAACCAATAAAGCATGACCAGCAGTTGTGTTAATGGTCTGTTAATCACCTGCTACTGGTGTAGCACGACTCAACGTGTACAGCCTAACAGATGCACTCACAGGCTGATTAACTTTCCATTGACATAATCCCTGGAAGACCCTTATGGCCACAATTATTAAGCTCATTTTAAATAGTGTGAAACCTTTTTCAATATATATTAGCCTACATATGTATGTTGATTTAAATCCCACATGAATCTGCTAGAATGTTTGAGGGAATGATAAAATCACAGTTGTCTAACCCTTTGTCACAAATATTGATGATAAACATCCCCACAATTGAATAATACCACAAGCAAAAAGTTATATTCAAAAAATATTTATTGTTTTGTATAAAAGTAAAAAAATATTTTTGTAAAATCTTAAATTAAAAAGTCAGTCTTGACAAAAGAAAATAGTAAAAAATCAACTTTTCAAATGGTAAAGGAAAGAAAAAGAGAAAATATATTGATTTGATATAATTTAAAAAAATAATACATAAAAAATATATATTTGTTTTTATAAAATCTCTTTTCTGTATAAAACATACAAAAAAATAATCAACAACAATAAATATAACAATCAAACAACAATTATTTACAAAATTAGCAGCCACTCTTTGCAAGAGGTGTGTGCTGCTTGAGGGAGTCCAAGCCGTGAACTGGATTCGATGTGGAGGTGCAACGGAAGTGGAAGCTGTTGTGCCCTCCAGAGGAGATACCGGACTCTGGTGAAGAGTGGTCACTTTGCCCCAGGGAAGCTGGATGTTACAGCTGGAGGTGGAGGTGAAGTGCTGGTACTGGCCATGGTGTCACCAGCCGCTGTCATCACAGGCTCAAGCACAAGGTTGACGGTCCGCTGTTGCGCTTCCATGAAGGACAGCAATCTCTGCTGTCTTTCATGGAGCACAACGTTATCTTTAATGAGACCGTCAAAATTGCGCTCAAGCCTACCGTAACAGCGGCAGTGGCCAGTACAATGTTTCACACAGCGTCACCCTACAAAGAGTCAAAAAACATAAATCAATACATCAGCCTCAAAACAGTTATTACCTTTCTGTCTTTCACCTTACAATATGTATATCTAATTCAGTAACTTATACATTTTGTTGCCACTATTAACACTATTTAGAACTGTGATACAAATATAGATTCCTGTCTTGCCTGTTCAGTTATCATATTTTTTTGTACCATATTATGTCATCTGTTGACAACACAAAAAGATTTATAACAACAGTACACTTCCTACACTATTCTTGTATTTTACTTACTATACAGCAATACTCAGTATCTAAATGTTTTAACATAATAAACAACACAGTCTCATACACTGATACTACCTCTTCATTGTGTGTGAACAAGCATACTTTAGCATCTGTGCCTATATTATTTCTTCACACCTGCAAGAGAATATTCAACTACCTGCACACCAACAGTATGATTACATAATCCAATGTGTACATATCATCATCAGTTTAATGACTGCTACAAAAGACACACACGTGTTAAGTTGTTATTCACCCTCTGTACATATTTCCATTCATAAAAATCATCTTTTACTGCCATAACATTGATTAAGCAGCAAACCATGAACAAAATGTCATTTTTATGTTGTTCTGATGATCTGCATGCCTGTAGTGTGGCAGAAAGTGTTACCAAATGCCAAAATGTCCTAAATTGTGATTAACTGACCACCGACACAATCAGTGAAAGTACCTTATTTGTATTTTAATAAAACAACTTAATAACACTCTTAAACCATCTTCACCATATGATCAATTTTACAATAATGTTTGTGAAAGATGTCCATAACCAGTTAGAATGTTTACAGATAATTTAAAACTGTATCTGTCACAACGGTTTTCTAATACTCGAAACCATCTTTCAGATTTAGTAAGCAAGAGTTGACTTACTTTACTAAGTACTTAATCTAATACATTCTGTACACATCATGTAAATAAAGAATAGGAGATATGTCCAGAAGTGTTGTGCAAGACACACAACTGTGACACCATGCACAACACACTGATGCATGCCAGTGTGATATTAAAAAGTGCTATGGCCCTGCCATTAAATACCATTCTATCTAAACACAACAGTAATACATGCAACACAATTAGCAGGTTCATTCTCATTCCATGTTACATACAAACCCAATATTCAGCCCAGGATGTAGTAACACATCAGATGGATAGCCAATTGGCTCCAGGGATGGACCCAGAGCTTCGTAATTGGCAGGATAGTCTCATTCCCAAGGACGGTCATTAGTGTGATTCCACAGGGATCTGTACTTGGGCCCCTCCTGTTCAACACCTATGTCTCTGACATAAGGACAGCTATCAGGAGTAAGATGAGTCTCTTTGCAGATGACTCAAAACTAGGGGTGGTGGTGGATGGGGAGAAGGGGTGGGTGGCCCTACAGGGTGCCCTGGAGGCTCTGGAAAGATGGTCTAGAAAGTGGAAGCTGAGGTTCAATGCAGTGAACTGCAAGGTACTGCACCTGGGGTACAGAAACCTGGACCAAGTGTACACCTAGGGGGGTGAAATGCTACAAGTCTTGATGGCTGACAGGGACCTGGGGGTGTTAGTGGATGTCAAGATGAACAACTTGGAGACTTGTAGGAGGACAGCAGCCAAGGACAACAGGATGCTGGGATGCATCGCTAGTGGGATTGCCTCCAGAAAGAGGGATGTGATACTCTGTCTGTATAACTGCTTGGTGAGGCTGCATCATGAGTACTGCATGCAGTTTTGGATGCCGCACTTAAAGAGAGACATTAAACTCCTGGAGAGGGTCCAGAGGAGGGCAACCAAAATAATGTGGGGCATGGGGGACAGGACCTATGTGGAGAGGCGCGAAGAGCTAAATATGTACACATTGGAAGAGAGAAGGGACCGGGAACACATGATAGAGGTCTTCAGGTACATGAAGAGGGTAAATAGGGGAGTAGCAGTTAGGATGGTTTGAAGGAAGGAGGAGGGGGGGCAACTAGAGGGCATGGCTGCAAGCCAGAGGAGGGGAAGATTCAAGGGAGAAAGGAGGAAGTGCTACTTCACTAGGAGGGTGGTGGAGCCATGTAATGCGCTGCCCAGGGGGCTGGTGTAGGCAGAGATGGTGCAGGGGTTCAAGAGGATGTGGGACAGGTATAGGGTAATGGTTCTGGAAGCAAAATTCAATGCAGTCAGAATATCTGGAATTGGGAAGGGAGAAGCCAGAGAAGGCTGGGGGGGCAGCAAGCTCAGCTCCCAGGGCAGTGGCTGACCAAACGAGGAGACGCGAAAGACTGTAACACCTATTCTGCTTGCATTTTTAGTATGTTAGTATACACTCAGAAGTACTGCTTGTACTTTACTGAGTAGATTCGCTCATTTAAATGTTCAGCAACTGCCACTCACAGCTTGGTTGCCACATCACACCTTGCAACATGACAGCTGACAGCTCTGAGTGACCTCCCAAGCTACAGCTGCACCTTCATCCTGCCCCCCTATGCTGACTGTGTGTATTACTATAGTAATCATGCTTCCTATATCCCTGGTGTCCCAGTGCAACACTCACAGGCCTATTGCAGGAATCCCTGCAATATAATATCAAAGTAAAACATCCTTTGTTAAGTAGTCCTACACCGCTCCTCTCCCAACCACTAAGCAACAACATGTCCACTCCCCACCCCTTCACTCCTCTCAGTGGCAGTATGTAGCTGCTTGCCAACTTGTAAGCCTGATGCACAATCACTGACTCTGTGGAATAGGGCTGTACACACATTGTCCACAACAGAAGCAAATGAACGTGAACCTTGCACCATACTACTGAACAGAGGTGTATAAAGGGATTCATTTGCATCTCTGTACAATGTAGTACTATACAGCCTTCACAGGCATTCTTTAGGTTATGAAAGAATGCTGAACAGTCCTACTATATGATATCAGTCATTACGCAACCACCTACCAAGCAGACAATGAACATAACATACATTCTGGGTTCAGGATACTGTAACACTATATCTTGTATGAATATCTGTTGTGATGGTACTTACGTGGAGAGTTGGTGCCTGGCTCCTGCTTCACCTCCACAGGTCTCTCAACCACAGCTTCCCCGGGCTCTATAAAACATACAAGTAAAAAAAATGATTACATACTGTATACCACAAAATATTAAGGTACAACTATACTTTTATTATGAAATGCATTGTTTTATACTGTGTCATTGTGTAACTAAACCATGTAAACACAGTGCTCTTTGCAATGACACTTCTGTGTTTATATGATGTTCTGTCATTAAGCAACAGTGACATGCACACAGCAACTCTTCTCATCTGTACAGTGAGAAAGTGACTTACATGAACAGTATCAACAATGTCATAGATAATTCCTACAACTTGTGATCACATCATCATTGCACACCCCACTGTAATTTTAACACTACGTGTGTACATTACTGCAGATGTCCATAGAGCTCTTCAGTGACGCCCACCCCATTTCCAGCTAGTACGCTGGTGTTACCATACACATAGAATACTGTCCATTCACTAATTCACAGATTCTGATAATATGTAACAAGGACACAACAGGTGCAAAATCATAATCTGTAACACATACATGGTTCATATCACCGAACTTCATAAAGAAATGCAACTATTTTTACCGTCTCATATCACTATCTGCATAACAGAAAATGTTCTTGTGTATATTGTATCTGGTGACATCAGTTTGTATTACATAAGTGAGTAGTATAGCAATATGTAATAACTCTGTTCATATACTATACAAGATCTAGGTAACACATATATTGTAGTGAGTACCTCTATTAGTCATTTGTAAGATGACATAACACAAAAAATACAATTTAAATGTGTACGAATATTTTCTTACACTGGAATGACCACAACATTCACTTATTTAACAACTGAAAAAAATTATAGTACTACAATATTTTATATGTTATTCTTGTCCAGAACTGTCATGGACAGTTATGGATCATCTTCAGTTAAACCAAACTGAGAAGTGTATAACTGACGTACTTCTGTCCATGATATCTGTTTCTTCTGGATCACAATTAATATAATGAAATACCATGTTTTTTTGTTTTACAATTCTCAAGTAACATACTCCAATACAGTGTTTGTTTACTGTAGATGTCTCATGACTGCTGTAGTTCAGTCATAAACTACAGGTTAGAGACTTAACCATGACACACGTGGCACATCCTACAGTATACCCACTCTCTTTAGTAGTATATTTAATTAAACAAAAGCCCAGATATTCAAGCTGTGCCAGTCTGTGATGCAAGCCCGGGTAAGCTGGATGTGCCTGTGCAGTGGCGTGCACTGGGCGATATTCAGCAGAGCTGCACCATGTCCTAGCATTGTTGAATGTCTCACCCTGGCCACCATCAGTGCACATAGCACAGTGGCACTGCGCCAGAATCAGTGATCAGAGTGCACCATGGGGATACAGTAGCACTAGTTCCATTGTGCTAGGTGCAGTAACCACAATATTTGAAAGTCAACATACAAATGGGGCCCCAATGCATGCACAGCGCAAATGGGCAATTAGCATGTCATTATAGAACCATTTGCATCCAGATGCACCAATACCCCAAAACTTGGGCCTGACATCCTGACAGGCAGCAGCCCTTGGGCAACAAACCACCTGCAGCACATCAATGTGCCCCACAGTCCAAGCGCAGGCTGAAGTCAAATAACATAAACTTATATCCCTGGTGTTCCTATGGACCTGTCCATCCAATCCTGTGCAAAATTTATATAAAATAAACCTATATCCCTGGTGGTTCTGTGGACATATCTGCCCAATCACAGGTGAAAAAAAACAATAAAAGAAACCTATTATACCTAGTATGCAATGGACACCCCTCTCCACCCACCCATTTATCCCTAACGTCCAACTCACCCCCCCATTAACGGTGGGCAGTAGCAACCCACCCAACCCGCCATACACCAAGTTACATCATTGGTAGGACTCTGCATCCATTGTCCCACAGCGTGATCCAATGGGCGTGCAGCCCATACGATACTACACATTAGAGATATGTGCATAGATCAATCCACATATGCACTATGATTCTGTTGAACAATATGTGCTGCATGACCATTGGCTCACACCATGTAATTATGGACATACAGCCCTACCGACAGTGTCAGTCAGCAGGCGGCAGAGCAGCAGGTGGGTGATGTACTGTCGACTGTTGTTGACCAGGGGAGGGTGAAGCATAACAGTGGGGATTAGTTGGCAGTTAAGGAGGGGTTTCCACTGGAACAACACAGATAGCTGCTTTCTGTTATTTGTATTTCAGTCCAAAATTGAGCACACATGTCAACTGAACCACAAGGGGAAATAGGTGAATTTTGAGGTTACTTGTGCCTGCGATCACTCAGACACCTCCACTAGAGCAACAGGGATAGTGGTTAATTTTTTATTAATGTAGCCTATGACCAGGCGGGCAGCCATCCACTGGGACACCAGGGATATAGAGAAACTATTTTATCATAGGTAGCCCACAATGAGGCAGGCAGCGTTGCACAGGACCACCAGGTATGCAGGAAAAATATTGTACTATACTTACCCATGGTTTAGCAGGTGGTGTTCCACTCCACCATGAAGAATGTAGGAGAAAAATGTTTTTAACTTAGTCCACGATTGCACATGGGTTTGTAGCCACCACCACAGAGGTTCAGACGGAGGTTGGGTAGCCACTGAGAGATGGCAGCTGCCATTTTGCACCATGCAATATGGCAGCTTACCTGTACATGACTAGCTGGTCATCCTTTTTTTTTTGGAATCAAGTTTGTGTGGCACAAGCATAAATTGCAGATGCACGGTTGATCACATCCCAGACTGAATGTCAGGCTGTGCAGAATATGCATGAGAACACTCCCCCTATCTGTGCCAGCATACATAGGTGATGTACTCCAGCATATTGGGATTTGTGACACATGCAATTCCTGTTTAAATATCACACCAGGGCACATCAGTTGCTTGTGCATCTTGCAAGACTGTTGCAGGATGCAGAAGCCTTTTGAACATCTGAGCCAAAGTGTAAAATCATTTTTTTTACAATAAATTAACTTTAGACATTCATTTGGTTGCAAACTTACTTCTCGTCCCTGTGACATACATCCATTAGGTTTCCAGCAGTCTTTTAGCAATTAACATATGCATTTGCCACAGAGTTCCTGATGTGACTGATTGGTAACTGCCATTTTTCCCAACAACTACACAGTATCATCTGCTACACTAAAAGTGTTAGTTGTACACAATCAGAACTCAGAATTGTACAGATCACATTGTTGTACAGTGCATTAGCAAGCAATAATACCCGACAGGGTGGGCAGTATTGTGCTATACCGGACCGCCCAGGGGCATAATGAGGCCCAACACCACAGGCAGAGGGCCTTATAGCCCCTTTAAGGTCCAGCATTGCACAATACCACCCACCCTGTCAGGTACTATTGCACTTAGAAAATGGGCAATGTAAAAAAATAAATATATTAAAACATTGGACCTAAAAAATTAGTTTAAAATAAGTTTTGTCATAAAATAGTTCCTCCGCCTGCTTTAAAATGATGTTGTTTCTTTAGTTTTTAAGCCATGGAGTTTTGATATTTTGGAGGCTGTAGGCAGTTTCATGTGGTGCACCTCCCAGCACATTTCTTTATGATTGTTTCTTTCTTTTTTTGTAAGTTGCTGTTAGCAAGAAAGGAGCAACGGTAATTAGGTACTTAAGCAAGTAAGGGAAATAGCTTCCCTGAGTGACCCCAGCCACTGAACTTGTCACTGAACTTCCCTGCATCACAGAATTATTCCTGCCCACATTTCAGCAACACACATCACTCCGACTGCTTCAATAGAAGAATTTACTTTACAAAAAAGTGCACATGAAAGGGACAGAGAAGCGCCTACCACACTATCAATGTTTTTTCAATCGGTAAGTGGGTGGAATGTGTAGTACGGCATGGGCTGCATGCCCATTGGCTCACGCTGTGGACCAATGAGCGCACAGCCTACGGTCTCAGTGAGAGGGCGGCATGGCGGCAGGTGGGTGGCCTGCTGCCGCCCACCCGGACCCCGAGAAAGCGGGGCGGTGGGGCTCAGTGGGCGGGGGGTGTACCACTAGACCACCAGGGATATTGGAACTATTTTTTTTTTTACAAATGCCACGATCGGACAGATAGCAGTCCACTGGACCACCAGGATATTGGAGCGAACTCTTTGGTATACAGATGCCAGCGATCGGGCAGATAGTAGTCCACTGGACCTGAGGATAGGGAAATTCATTTATTTGTGCAAGTGCTCTAATCGGGCAGATGGTGGTCCACTGGACCACCAGGGATATTGGAGAAATAGTTATTTTTTTTACTGCAAATGACCATGATTGGGCTGCAGGGGGTGTCGGTCCCCGACAGCTGCTGCCTGGCAGGGCGCCAGGTGCAAGTCTTCGGGGATTGGCTCACCTGCATGCAAATGGGGCCATAATGACATGCAAATGGACCCATGTGCACCTTGCATACATTATGGCCCCATTTGCATGTTAACGTTTGAATATCGTGTTTGCTGTGTATGGCGCAATGGAACTTGCACTAGCACATCCTCATGCTCCACTCTGGCCACTTACGCTAGTGCAGTGCTACTGCGCCATGCACACTGGGGGGTGGCCGGGGTGCAATATTCAATGCTGCTGAGCCATGTCACAGTTCCATTGAATATCGCCCAGTCCACACCCCTGTACAGCCAAGCTGAGCTGTGCCAAAGCTTGCACCACAGCCTGGCACAGTTTGACTGTCTGGAGTAAAGTTGTCTGTTTCTGCAGTGTTCTTTGTATTTGTTTCTTTGCAGGGTAAACAGTGCTGATGAATGCGAGGAGGTGCATGAGCCGCTGTAACCTAATGAGGAACCTCCACTTCTGTCATGGCACTTTCTGTTTTGCTAGCCAAGGGATAAATCTTGTGTCTCACAGCTAAGTCAGCGGGCAGCAAGAGGAACAGATGAGGCATGCGCAATGAAGACCTGGCAGGAGGAGTAAGTGTGAAAGTGTTATGCCCACTGTGTGTGTGTGTGTGTGTGTGTGTTCAGTTACGTGTTAAGAAAAACATGGCTATATTTACAAAATGAACATTCTGTTGGCACAAGGATTTGGAACCTAATCAGGCAGCAGAGACAGGGACTCATTATTTCTTGGTCTCTATTGCCTGATACCGGACTGGCTGGTTGGTGGCCTTAGCCAATCAGCTAAAAGGATTTCCCCAGCCCATGTTCTAAATACAAATACTACATAGATGCTTCAAGTAATACTAACTTAATAAATAGTATTTCTAAAAAGAATTGAGTAAAGCAGTGCAGGTCACACCTTACATGATATCCTCATACCACCCCAATTACATAGTACAATTATTTCTATCAGTATCTTACCATTGGACTCGACAACAATGACACTTTCAGTGTCCGAGTGACCACCATCCACAGCTTCAGACTGTGCTGGTACTACCTCATGGGCAGGCGAGGGAGCCCTACGTTGGCCTGTGATAAAAAAAAAATAGACCCACTAAGTCTTGCATGTAAATTGCATCACATTATAACAACAGTTGATGTAACCATTAAACATGCTTCACATAGCTAACTTTGGCTCTCATCAGGTACACCACAAGCATTGCAGGTACATATAAAATTACAACTACTGTTAATATCAATAATAATGTTTGAAGAGCAGGATACAGCAACTGTTAAATCATTGTAAGTAGTTGTTTGGGTAACATGGACAACATTGGGACTACAACTTGAGAGAGTAACAATTCCCTAGTAATTACAAATGGTGACTTAACCATATTTCACATGAGATACCCAAGCATCATGTTTAATACTACATGATAAAAAAACACTATTTGCATTGCATGTGTCAGAATACTGCAACTCACATACATTCTCTTTTGTTATACCAGTATTTAAAAGTTTAAAATGTCATTTTACAACTTGTGAAACACTAAACTTTCCATCACTAAGTTGCATGACTGCATATTATGGCACCTAATACACACTAGCCATACAGAGCAAAATTAAGTTAAAGAAAAGAGCATAAACTCGCTAAATGCACAACACTTAATAGTTATATAAACCTTACATGAAGTAAAATCCTGTTTACATACAATGGATACTGCATAGTTACTGCACCACTGTCATTAGCAAATTATTAAAAATCATCATAAAATACATGTTATACAATGGGTTATTAAAATTAAGTAACCTAATTGTTAAAAACACATCACATACCAATGCTAACTCCTTCCAGCATACCCACTATTAAAGTTTCATATCAGTATTAACACAACAACACAATTTCTGCATTGTATCTTAGCAAAATGCCATGACAGGGAATGCGTATACAGGTGTATTTACTACTTGTGCTGTTATTCAGTTACTCAGCTAAACCTCACAGCTGAACCACATCACGCATGTCAAATAAACAATATACTATTAACTGTCATATGTCATAATTTTATCTAAATCTATATCAAGCACATGCATTGTACAAAGTTCTGTTGAGTAACTTACGATGGTGAGGCGCTGCCCACAGCTGGCTTCTAGCAGACTTCCACAGCTCATAAGCGAGTAGTACCAGCACCTATCATTGTCCGGTATCTCCTCCTGCTGTTTCAGAACATAGAAACGCTAGAGAAACAACTCCACTTCCTCTTCAGTTGAAAAATGGTCTTATTACGACTTTTAAAATAAGCGTACAAAGCTGTTGATGCACCTCCATGAATCAGCTGCTGAGTTCGTGCTCCGCATTAATATCGAGCACTCTGTAAGCTTGGACTGCCTCAAGCAACAAGCACACCTCGCAAGGTCCACTGCCTCATCTCATCATTTTCGTTCTGCAATAGAAACATAAAGAAAAATTTCCATTACTGTCATGTCTCATAGTATATGTATTTTTATGTATTGTATGAAGTTTTGTGCTTAGAACATGACAAGAGTACATTTCATAATGCTACCAAGCTCCTTCAGACAGAAATAACTTTTTACATGCATTGTTTTGTGGAACATTATAACTATTATGCACACTAAAGACATACTGGTATTGATCCTGTAATGACATGGGTATCTCCAACCATGACCAGTGATTCTGCTTCACAGTGTCAAAGCGCCCCCAAAAAATTGTTTACAAATGAGAACAACAGTATAGCTGAAGTATTGCACACCACAATATGCAATAAACAGCTTTGTGTTGAGAGACAAAGTTAACTGTACCATGTGTTTTCATCACCCGTGAATCAGCAAGTATGATGTTGCTATGAAAATATATCCATGATGAAACACTACACCCTACCCCCTTACCCAGCTGTGTTCTTTCTGTTTAAAAGTAACCATTGTGCTGTACTGCAGCTACCACTCCATGTTTATTTAACAACAAACTAGAGCTAACAATGCCACAAAGCATTACTTTAAAAATATTTACCATTATAACGTGATAGACAACACTACACTGTACTACCACCATTGTTTTCAAAAAACAAAACATATTTTTGAAATAGATAACCAAGCTGCACAGGGGGTAGCATCAGTAGACAACAGATCCTGAGTCAGCCAATACAGCTACAACTCACTATTAAAGAGGATACCTGCACTTCAACCAATGCGTGATAATATGAAAATAGCTGTGTTTATGTCTTGCATATATATGGCTCCATTTGCATGTATAGTACTAAATAAGTGTAAAACATAAGCCTACCACTGCACTTCACTGTTGTAACACCCTACTCCTCTCTGCCCACTTACTTGTGCAGTCCACAGTAAATGTACAATTTGCCTTACAGACTGACAAATATAACAATACTAACCACACCACAACATCATGAAATTTTGTACCTAACAACAACATGCATTGCTATTCCACTTTCCTCAGTTTTGTTAAGCACAGCATGGCACAATCTGAATATTCCCAACCCATGTGTTACATGTGTCCATGTCATGCTAAAGGATCTATTTTTGACCACATTTTTTGGTTCTGAAAAGAACCTTTGTTAAACTAGCAATATTTGATCAAACAGCCTGACATTCTTAGAGGACTTTGAAGGTTGCATCTTGAAGGTCTCCAAGGAAATAGCAGATGCCAGCATCAAGAAATGTACACCATCTGGTACATATAGTAATCATAACAATACTTAATTTCTGGTGGCGTATATTGTACTTTCCATACATGTGTAGAAATGCAGATATTTGTATGTTGACTTTTCTTGAGCTCTGTCAATCAGATACATATGGTGTTCTGCTTTCAGACCCTATGTCTGTAATATCCAAAAATATGATTATACAGGCAGGCAACATACTCATAAAGAAAGCAAGGTCCAATTTACTTCTGTTACTAAATCTACCCAGCGCTTGAATGCCCAATCATTGCCTCCGAGATGTATCAGCAATATGTCAGGATGAGTCTGAGTATAAAAGTCTGTGCATGGTTGGCATGAGGTGCTCGCACCTCATTCACCTACCAAACCATTTCACAGAGCAATTTGGGAGCTGCAGGTTTCTCCCAAATCACTATTGTGAGTATACTCAGACAGCTCGTCTCGATACTGTCTCCAACTATCACAAAGTCCTTTTGCTATTTTCTGCCATTCTCAGTTTTAAACTCAAAGTGCACAGAGAGCTACAAAAAAGTCAGTGTTCACCCTGCAGTGGCTAGGCAGTATGAAAGTAAAACTGATATTCCTCCTTTACTTCAAGCCAGCTTCACTGGGCTGATTAATAAAAACACAAATAAAAAAAATATTGGCTAGTACTCTGGCTTCATTAACCAATGTAGGCTATGCACTACATTATTACTAGACTTCTGCTACTAAAATGTGCAAACATTGAAGAGGTGGAAAAGTGCATCCTTTTATAGGCAGTTTTAAACAATTACAACTGCAGAAACATGTCTGATTGGTCCCTCTTCTGTTATGGGTCCACGTGCAGCTTTCTATCTCCCTCTATTTGCAGCTGTATCTGTACAAGTGCTAGATAATCACTATTTGATTTTAAACAGTTTTATCTAAATAATACGGCATCTTAGATTATAACAAATAACATTATCAAATACAGCACTAAAAAACATTTTGATTAATAGTATTTACATGTTGCTAACACTTTTTATCATACTAGAAAAATGCTTTATAAAATATACTGTACTTACAGTTTTGAAAATGCTGTGTCTCAGTATGCACTAAGATGGCTGCTGTTGTCTTCTTCTTCTTCAGCGTTGTCCATCTCTGATTGGTTGTCTTACATGGCCTGACAAATCTTGCATAACATTGGTAGAACAAGCTGTCACTCAAATACAATCAGATCTGATTCGATAATGAATGCACTTTCCACTCCCAAGTTAAAAATTTGCGACACTTTCGAACACACGATGGTAATTTGCGGCACTATCGAATGCACAAAAGTACTTTTGCGACACTTTTGAACGCACAACATTAATTTTTGTGAAACTTTTGAACGTTCGACATTACTTCTTGCCATACTGTCGAACGCACGACAGTACCATTTGCAACACTGTCAAATGCACGACACTACTTTTTGCGACACTTTCATGCACACGACACTATTTTTTCCAAATTGTCTATTTTTACCACAATTTGATGCTTAATGGCAAAAACAACCACATTTTCAATGCCGAACACTGCCACACTGCATTAGCACTGTCACAACTGGAGACGCATAGTATTGTAACTTTGTAAATACACCCACAAAAAGGTGGTTATCTTCAGTGAGTACGATACCGTGCAACAGACTTGTAGGAATGCATTGTTTGGCAGTTGTTAATCACCCTCACAAAGCAGTCATTTTTATGCAGCATTGCCACCAAATTTCCAACACAGTCATTTTAGGACATAAATGCAATGTTCCCAAACTAACATGGAAATAGTGCAAATACACTAACTTACAATTGTGTGTTGTGAAGTTCATATGCACACTCACATAAACAGTCATATTACAGACTATCATTAC
Source organism: Neoceratodus forsteri (assembly GCA_016271365.2). Lineage (NCBI taxonomy): Eukaryota > Metazoa > Chordata > Ceratodontiformes > Ceratodontidae > Neoceratodus > Neoceratodus forsteri. Next base: position 986,304,244 of record CM057449.1, read on the forward strand.
CAAATTTTATATGTACTCATTTCCACACCTCTGCTTATGAACAGTGTGACTGTCATTATCATAATGTGCTCTGAACAGTAGTTTCACACAACACCTGCGGCAGTGGTCACTGTAACTGCATAAAAAACATCTCAGCAAGGATGTGAAAAATGACAGCTGTGTAATTGCAAAACAGTTGTATTAAAATGCCAATCTTAACAATCTCAATATAAATATTGATAATGCAGTAACATAACTAAGTGTGCAAAGTTAGACTTATTAATGTGTTACTAATTAACAGAAAGACTAACAAAGTTATTGTAAAACCAGCAGTGCGACAGCATTAGCTATATAAATGTTTCTTAATATTACTAATTGTTAATAACTGAACATTGAAATCATACGAAACAAAATCTATATGCTATAGTGATAATGATATACAAGGCAATGTAACAGAAATAAAATACAACTGTTACAATGTCAATAACTAATGTGATTCAAAGATTGAAAATCTTTTCTTTTTAAATTGATGTGATACTTAAATCATATGTCTCAATGCACAGTGTTAGAAGGCATGAACACAGGCATATAATAATATTGTCTTTTTCTCTGTCTTTTATACAGGTGCCTGATACTTCTGTAAAATTGCTGACTGCCACTGTGAACTATCATATTAAAATATGCCGACTAAATACAGATGTAGATGTATAGGGAAATGAGACAGGTATCATAGAACTTCACTGTTGCTTAAGGGCAATAAAGAAAACACTTATGTCAGATCAGAATATGACGGGAAACAGACCTCTACTACAACAGTAACTCTACAACAACTCACTGCACATCAAAAGCACATACTTCCTCAAGAGCAAGTAAAAAATGCTTACCTCTGCAACAGTTGTGTAGATCTCTCAGACAAAACACAACTATTGTAACAGCAACCATCAACAAACCTCCAAAACAACGCCGTAAACTCACACCTGGTGATTTCATCTGAGAAAGCAAAAGTATTTTCGATCACTAGCAAGTAAAGCTAGATCAACAGACTTATTGCTGCAGTGATGAGACATATGAGGCAAAAGGCAAAGAATCATTTGTCTTTGATGAAACTGCGTCTCAAAGTACGCACTTTTGTTAACAAACATGTTTGTCATCAACAAACGCTTAGGCATAAGATGTCTCATGCTTGAACAATCCAGAAAGTTGTGTATGACATCAAAAAGGCTACAACAGTATCCTTCTGACTGTCCACAATTTCTGTGATGTTTTCACAGGTCACTGGATGCACACACAGCACTCAGAGGCATCTTTCTGGGAAGAACGTATTCTCACAAAAATGAAGTCAAGTTCACCATTAATGAGTCTGCAAACTAGCCAATGTTCTCAGTATCTGTGATGACACCGCAATGGACACACAGATGATGACTATGATGCAACCACTGTGTCCAATAAATGGCACTGTTCACATGGGCAGGTGATGACACCTGCAAACATAAGGCAATTGTCATTTGAAAAAGTTGAACAGTTTGTCAACCTATTTGTGATTACAGATTGCAAAAGAAAGATATAAACTGTTTAACAAGATTGACCATTGTGAAATTTGTCCACATACTGGACTTATGGGTCACCACTAGCATGCCTCCATAGTGGTGTTTGTGATAGTATCTTCACAAACACGAGAGCTTGAGTGCATCAAAACAGCATGTGAAACTTTGTATACAGAGTATATGAAGTACAACAAGTTGTTAATCAATACACTTGTTTAAATGACTTATTGCAGTCAGATGACATGCAGGGTGCCATCACATTTCTCAAACAACTGCAGCATGTAACTTCTGTACCAGACACAACAATTTCTCAAACACTTCTGATGAAACATCTGTTTCACTCTTAGAAACTGACATACTGAGACAGTACAGCAAATAAATAGCAACATTTGAATTGGCAAAATCTCAGAAGTTTGACTCTGTATGTGTGTCATGTGACCATTTGTGCTACAGTAAACAAACAGTCACAGTGAACCTGGAAACCTTGTCACCATGCATGACATGAAGTTCCGCCTCTTAGCATTTTTGTTGTTGAAATCTGACTTTCAGTTAGAAAACACTATCTCATGCGCAAGCAATTGTTTTCTCCAAACTGGAAGTTCAACATTTTGCCAGCAAGTTCACTGCTGAATAATATGGAGGCACATGTTACACCAAGTGAGATTTCAACACTGAATATGTTTGAGCACATTCTAATTCAAACAATGAAACCATTCCAAACCATTCTACATCTGAACACAAAGACACGGAACATCACGCAGAAAGAGCTTGTTAGATCTCTAAAGGGTTCCGTGATGTATCTACCACTTCCTCTACAGGAAAATGTGAAAGCAATCTCTATGGAAAATAGTTTGGTGATTCTTGTAAACGGTGTTCCAACAAAGTCCAAAGTCATCTGGCAAGATGTTGTCAATGTACAGAAGGTGAAGCTTACTTATTTAAAGAGTAACAATCCCTTTTACACAGACCTTGACATAGATCAGATGACTAGTCTCTCTGTACAGCATGATCTATTATAAAAAACTAAACCAATCATTGAGAAGGTCAGTGAACAGACAAGTGACAATGTGTTTGAACAGTACACAATTCACCCACTACATGGCAGAGATTCAGTAAGAGACAACATTGATCTCTATCAAATGAAACAGGTGGAAGTGAGCCTGTCAGCATTTGGAAGGCAACACTAGAAGCACGCCGCTTCCCAGACCTATTCCCAAAAGGGTCAGGGTGGACACCCAGATGAAAGAGAGAGAAAGTGTAGGTTGTGTTGAGTAACACATCAGCTGCGGTACTCAGTAAAGACGGCAATTCAGATGTAGCATACATACCTGCTCTCATCTCCTTTGGCAGAGTGAACTTAGCATTCTGTCTGCATCCATAGCAGATACTATTCGTCTAACAAGTCCACTAGATGGAATAACAGCTGCTCAATTCTAGAGAAATTAAAGCAGAAAGATGAAAATGTGCAAGTTAATCTGTCTTCCTCACTTTCAAGTCTTCGTGGCACCAAAGAATATTGGTATCGAGACACTCTGAAGTGACGCATAAGCTACAGAGTATGGTCAGCCACATGGTTTGTCACATTTAGTTGTCCTGAATATGCCTGGACGAGCTCATTGAACTCTTGAAGTGGGCAAATTCTGATGTTGATGGCATTTCATCAATGACTGTTGGAGAAATGTGTTCACTTGATCCTGTGTCTGTCACAAGACATTTTCAGAAGCGGTTCCATGACATTCTGACTTTCATCTTGTCAAAGGACAATCCACCTCTAGGTATTGTGGAACATTACTTTTGGAGGACAGAATATCAAGCATGAGGTGCCCCTCATACCCATATGTTATTGTGGATCAAGGATGCTCCATGCATTGGTGAACATGAAGCAGAAGTGCTAGCATTCATCAAGAAATATATCACTTGTCACATTCCAGACAAGTATGACAGTCCTACACTATGGAAGTTGGTACAAAAGTTCCAGCAACATATTTGTGCAAAATACTCAAGTAGTAGTAAAGAACAAATCTAACTGGTACACATGATGTCAGCTGATTTCCAAGACGAGTTTGTCGTGATGGTGCCATGCGAATGACCTATTCTCAGCAATGCGACACCACTTGAAGGCAAAATCAACCAAGAAGGTATACGAGTTACCCAGAGATGAGAAAGAGGTGTACATCAATGACTACAACCCAACTCTTCTCCTAATGTGGCAAGCAAACATAGATGTTCAGTTTGCTGGCTGATAATTCACTGGCCCTAGTTGGTACACATCACTGACATAACCAAACATGAGCAGACTACTTGCCAAGATCTTTGGGAAGATATTGCCAGTTCAAGCAGAAGCCTGACATCTCAGCTCTGGTCATTGGGCTTGAAGACTCTTTCACACAGAGAATGTGGAGCTTATGAAGCCAGTGACTGTTTAATGGGTACACATCTGCACGTAGAAGTCTCATGCTGCACGGTTTCTCAGTGTAAACTACAAAGAGAAATGCAATGTGTACTGATTCCTCATGCCGAAATTGAGGAGCTCACAATAGACCTTCTTCAAAACATATCTTGAAGAATAACCTGATAGACAACCCTACACCCTGTAGACACAATGACATGAATGATATGTGTCTCTCTTCAGGTGGCCAAGTGAGGAAGGGCTACAAGGCAGATGTATCACCTGACTCAACACGCCAGATTTACAAGGTGAATGGAGTAGATGGCTGTCTTGTAAAGAGGCTGCGCCATAGCTCATAGACCACTGTAAATTGCATCTAGGCACATCAGAGAGCAGAGAACATTACTACTTCACTCTCCTATTCCTATTTAGACCCTGGAGGAGTGAGTCTGAATTAAAAGGTGACTGTGACACATTCGAAGAACAGTTCAATCTCAGTTATGAAACTTTTAAAACTGAATACTCAGAGACATAGATACAGAGACTAGAGGCTGAGAAAGAACAGCTTGAGAAGGCAGAGAAGCAGCTTCAGGAAGACACTCCTGTTAGTTCACAAGACAACCTTGATCCAGAAGGACAAGCTGTTCTAGGTGAACCTCTGCCCTTAAATGCCCCAGAACTGTTAATGTCAGAAATTGAGACAGCCATGGAACATGGCACACACTCCACTGTCAACCCAGCTGACTTAAGAGAAAGACTAAATCAGCTGCAGCATACAGTTCACTCTCAAGTAGTTGAAGCTGTCCAACATGGTCTACAACATGAAACAAAACAATGTGACTGTAGTGACTATAAGCCACTACTGATCTTTGTTAGCGGTTCAGCTGGCACAGGAAAGAGTTTCCTTTGAAGCCATCACTGCTGCTGAATGCGGAGTCGACAGGGTCTTCAATGTCTGTTGCTGTAACTGCTCCCACAGGACTAGCAGCATACAACATTGATGGAGTTACATTACACCTTCTCTTTATGTTACCAGTGAACATGGGAGAACTGAGAGTATCGTAAACTGTCATTTGAGGTTGCATCTCAGTCCGCTCCATGTTCACAAAGATAGAAGTTACTCATCATTGATGAAATCAGCATGGTCTCCAATGTCATGCTTGCCTGTATTCATCTACGTCTACAGCAGATCTTAGGTACTGACGATGGAGTCCCATTTGGTGGCAAAACTATAGTTGTGTTGAGAGACCTTTTACAGCTTGCACCAGTCAATGCAGAGCATGATTTACAACTCTAACTGCCAAACAAGCTAAGAATATCCTCGGTTGCATTGCAGGCTATAACATATGGGAATTATTTACCTATGTTGGAGTTGTCTGAGAACATGCGCCAAAGTGGTGATCTAGCTTACAAATCACTTTTTAGATGAAGCTCTTACAGGTTCTCATCACCAGAACATGTTTGTATGTTAAATGATCGGAGAATCACAGTAGATACTGCATGCATAGAAACAGCATGTAATCGTCTTCAGCGATGTATACTCTACAGGGACACATAGTGTGTCTTATGCCACGACCAAAGAAATGCACTGAATTAACAATCTAATGCTGCAGAGAGAAAACCAAGAGATTGTAACTCTGCATGCTGTTGATACAGTTGATGGCGTTATTCTTAGTCAAAACCTAGTAGCAAAGATGACTGAACGACTAAGAACTCAAGTCAGATGTTTCATGCAATAGTTGGCTCAGAAGTTCTCATCAGCTTGTAAGAATGCACGTATCATGCTGCAATGTAATCTAGTGTGTAGAACCAGGCATGGTAAACGGTGCCATGGGAAACATCACTGACTTTGTCTACAATGTCCAGAAGACATATATCGAGATGCTTGTAGTTCACTTGACAACATGGAACAGTCTGTACAATATAGAGAAAACACCTGTGTAAAATTTCAGGTTTTTAAGGATATCTATGTAAACAGGAAACAGTTTCCGCTTTATGTGTCTTGCATATGCTGTATCCATTCACAGATCTCAGGGCTTGAGTTTGGATTCAGCAATGGTGGACATAGGTACAGATATTTCAGGATGGCATGAGCTACTGGCACTTTCACGTGTCCGCAGCCTTTCTGGGTTGCACATTATTACTCTAGCACCTCAGAAAATATGATCTGACAAGCGATGTATTCTTGAGTACAACAGGTTATGTACTCTACATCAGCCACAAATGTCTTTAATACCACTGCCTACCTATCTGGCTGTCTCACACAATTCAGTCACATCTACAGGTATCAACAAACAGTGACAAGCTTCCAGAAGTGATTCAACTCAGAAGAGTTCAATAAAGGTCACAACTTCAATTAAACATTCACAGCCAGCAATTCATCAGAAATCAGTTGGTGTAGCTGCTGTACCAGCATTTGACAACAGCACTAGAGTGAACTGCTATGCTAACTCAGCTATGCAAGTTTTTCTACACATGACACACTTTGTGCAGGCAAAATCTGCTTCAAAAGACAGTACCCTATCAAACGCTTTGAAGCAGATTGTCAACATGACTTCTGACCAGTCTAACAATGTACACTCACTAACACCACTACGACAGGTGATAGGTACATATGATGGATGTAGTATATTTGCTGCTGACATACAAGACACTATTGAGTTTATGATGGCTGTCATAAACAACTTGGATGAAGACGACACCCCAATGCAGCACTACTCACAGTAACATATGTACAAATATGACGTGTTTCATGTGGCCATTCACAGCGTGAAACCACAGAAGACATGCTGTGGATTACTTTCTTTGTCTCTCAAACCAAAAGTGTCAAATTTCGACAGCTATTCACCAATGCTCAATCTGGGCACGCCTGTGGAAGGTGTGGAGGCAGATGCACTCAGTCCATATGTCTCAGGAGTTCATCTCAATATCTGTTGCTTATCTTGCACAGATTTGACTCCAACGGGCTCAGAGTTGATACTCCTATCACAGATTACACAGCTGGTAGAATAGTCTTCAACCAATCAGTGTTTGACACTCACAGTATAATCTATCACCATGGCCAATCCATGCATTCTGGCCATTACACCTGTTTACTAAGGTACAGAAGTGATGGGTAGAGGTGACAACCTACAAGCAGTTTTAAACAGAGACTGCCACTTACTTACTTAAAAATGCATATCTTCTAATATTGAAGAATTATGATGACCTTCATATTTCAGAAGAATAGGATGCAACATGTTGAAGTTTTAAATGACTACTTTGTGCCAGAAACATTCTAGGTCAGTACAATTTTTCTCTTAATGCACGACTCTGAATAAAACCATAGCATTTCAACAAAATGCTATTCTGACAGAGGCATTCCATACACTATGACATGTAAGATCTTGTGTGGATCAGTGACTACATGGAAATTGTTGTAGTGGCTTCAATCGGCGCCAACAATATTCACAGTCACTAGAGAAACCATGCTTACATGTCTATCAAAGACTGTACATCTCAAAACTGAGGCCTTACTGCTGTCCTCTTCTGTACATATCTTTAATTGTTAATGTATCATACTCATACATTACAACAAATTGCTATGAGTTTTAAAGTGTTACTCTTTGCAAATAAAGATAAGTTCTCAGTTATCATCGTAAATAACTGAGCAACACTTCTACCATTCACCAAACATTGCACTCTGTCACAAGTTGTCTATCAACACTTGTATTTGTCTAGTGACTCTTGACATGTAGACAACAACATCATTCGCTCACCATGCAACAGTGTAGAACTATCCCGCCTTCATTTGTAATACTAATACTGTACATATGTAAAAATTACTACCTTTATTGATAATGCAAGAAGCTGAATTATGCAACTGTAAATACCAAAGAATTGACATGTCTTTGTAATTACTTGTACATAATATAAACATTTTTATTCATCTTGACATTGTTAATAACTACTTTCATAGTTGTACTAAAAGTATTAGTTTAACACTAAAGTGCAAATGAATGTTTAACATATTATACAGCGCTATACTAATTACATCTAATTAACCATAACTTTGTTTAAAAATGCATACCATGCACAGTTTTTTAATTTACAAGTTAAGAATTTACATAGAAGCTAATGTAAGAATTGAACAAATGTCATTTGTTCCTGTAAGAATATTCTATTTTTTTGTACTTGTCATATAAGTAATTCTAACCTATGTAAAAAATGTTGTCCATTGTAAATCAGACACTGTTACTGATCACAACACACTGCATACCTGTTCCTGACAATATTTATGATCGCCTCAATTGAGGGGTCGGGTGGGAATTTTCCTTTTGCGCCTAGTCAGTGACATATCATTAAATGCCAGTAATCGAATGTCACTGAAGTAACATTTTTTAATATTGTATTACTTTAACAGTTAGCATATGTTTTTTCACCCACCCCAGGAACATCCACATTAGCAGTCACACAATAACAACAAAACACTTCTGCATCATGTGTGTAATCACTGTTTACAAGCTACTGACATACCCTTATTAACATACCACACAAGTAATGCACTACACATAATTATGACATACAACCATTTAAAAAAATACTTTACATTTTTTAACAAAGTCTCTCCATGTTCAATAGTAAATATATAATGAAGCACCACAGCTTCAGCTTGAGTATCAGAAATTCAGGACGAATGTCAGAAAGTACTTCCTCACATAAAGAGTAGTGAACACTGAAACATCACTGGAAACACACAACACCTAATTAAAGACAGTGATCACCCAGTAAGGAATCAGATATATGCATACAAGGCAGATAACAAGCCCAACAGGAAAAGATGACACAACACTGCAATCATAGCAAATACCTAACCTCAATATGTGTACCATGCTACCTTTTTCTATAGTTTCCTATAATATCACATACTTACTGCAATTCATATAATACAGTTGTTATTATTCTTACACATTTACATATATAGCAAGCAATGATTACACACATACAAATATTGTATTGTGAGACTGCTTCTGTTAAGAAAATTACAGTCTTGATTGGGCCTTTTCTCAGTTTAACAAATTGGCAATACATTTTTTTAAACCATAACCACCTGTGTCGACTCTTTACTTAAAATAGCATTATGACAAAAAAAATAAGTGTGCCTTACTTAAGCATACAAACCAATGTTAACTAATAGTGCAACAACTATATCTCCATCAATTTCTTTGGCACCTATGACGTCCAGTCAGTATCACAACATAGGCAACGATGTGGCACATTGCATGTCACACTTTCCATAATTCCTAACAGTGTGTAAAACTCACCAATGTACTTAATTTTCCTCTGCCTATACAGTCATCATCTAGTAATTACTGTGGCAAGGTACCGCACATCAGCACCCAACAGTACACAGCTGTGACTATTCACTTAGGATGCAGTCACTGCTATGTGTACTTCAATTCCCTGTCTAAGCTTCTGCAATCCCAACTGTGGTAAGTTAACTATACCTAGAATTACAGAGTTGTGCCATGGATCTCCAGTCCCATATCATTCCTATAGAAAACCAGTCATAATGCAATACAAATATTGCAAGGCACAGCAGCTGTAGCTGCCTAAATCCATGCAAATCCTAACAAATGTCAATACAGTTTCCCTGTGTTCAGTCATGTGTGGCATAGATGTACACATACTCAACTGTGTTGTGTATCTTCACTTAAATGTGCCTACTCTGAATTGTCATCTGCATCTACAATTACAATGTACTACCTACTGTGACATTTGCACACACATTCGCTCCCTGAATCCATTTAAAAGGCAACTATACTAACTGAACTATTCCTGTAATCAGAGACCTGTACACCTGATATACATTCACTATCATTTACTGTGGCTGCTTACTTACATTACAGCAAGTGCTATAGAAAAGCAGTCACCCATCACACTGTTTAACAGCATTTGTTTTCCTATTCTGTACTATAAGCTCAGTGTTCGATATGTGGACTAGCTGTTCATACATTGACTTACAAATGTCCTCTAATTCCTAAGAAACTTAACTACCTGCCACAAACCTATGTTGCCTGCCATCCTGAATACCATTCCCTTACAGGTATTCCATGAGGTCCTGCTTCATCAAGGTCTCCATAAGTTTCTCCATGACTAAATTGAGGCTAACTGGTCTGTTATTGCCAGCCTCATCCATGCTCCACACCCTTGTGGAGTGGTACCACACCTGCTCCCTGTAGTCACCGGTCATTTCTCCTGTCTGTAGCAATCAGTTAAACAAATATGCCAAGAGGCCAGCCAGTTCCTCAGCCAGCTCCATCAGCATGGTAGCATACAGCCTATGAGGCCCAGTTGTTTTGTCTGCCATTGGGTGCTCCAGTGCCTACCTGACCCTGCTAGTGGTAATATTCAATAGTCCCATTTGGGGATAACCTTCTCAGCTGCCTTGAGGCCACTTTCAGCCATCAGTTCAGTATTTTCATTGGTGAAAGCTGAGCAGAAGAAGATGTTCAGGTCCATAGCCTTCTCTCCACCTGTCTGTCTATCTAGCTGTCTATCTATCTATTAATATATAACAAAAATAAAGTTTGTAAAATCAAAACACTTATCAGATACACCTACTAGAGTGTGGTTCTATCACTCTGGATTTTTATTTTCCTAAAGGGTTCTAAATGTTCTCGGATTAAAACTGTTATATCCTCCACATGTAAAAGGAAATGTGTTCATGCTTTGAATACTGTAAACACAATACTAGCTGATTTGCAGTTTTAAAGGCTAATTTTGACCAAGAACAACTGGATGGTAGATTACTGGTCTATCCCTTACACTGTAGCTATTACAGTTTCAAAGTAATAGTTGCTACATTTAGCTGCAACAACTAATTAAAAGGGACTTTTTATGACCTTACTTGGCAAAATATCACACTTGAAACCAACTGTTATCAACGTATCTGTGAAGACAGGGAGGAGACAGACATCAAGAGATGGACCCACTTTAGGCAATAGTAAGGGGTGTGAGAGGGAGCCCACAGCCCCTAGAGACCTATACGTGCTTTATCATCTTGATTACTATATTACTGTTTGTTATTATTTGTAGGAATGTTCAACAAAGGAAGTGTGAGGTGGTGTCTATGTAGTGTAGGTGTGTTTTTTTGTAGGGATGTACAATGGGGAGAGAGAAGTGGTGGGTAAAGCAAGTTGCAGGGAGCCCATGTATATAAGACCAGTGGATGGCTGCAATATATAAAGTTATAGACTACTACTAGAACCCCCTCTCCTCACACAGAAACAATATGAGGTGCTGTGCTGTAATGACTGCTGTTTATGCATGACAGTAATTATAAATGGCTAGTCCACCAATGAGAATTATTTCCTTGCCGGTTAATCAATCAAGCATCTTAACTCACTTAAAACAAAGGGTGCTGGGAGTAACATTTCACCAGAAAACCCACTTGAGGGTTAAACATCTCCTACAACTTTGGCACCACTGGGTAGGGCACGTATTTGAAGTAGGAATGGACTCTAAAAGAGCTGAAGTTGTGATCTTAATAGCTAGAACAACTCCTTTCCAACTACTTACAGAACTAATGAAGTCTGAAGGTGAGATATGTCATTATTAAGGACCTCCTTGACAAAAGTGAGATAGTACTGTCAACCAAGAAGTCCCCTAACCAAGAATATCCACATTCCTTTGTGGAGCTAATGTATACCATGGCACAAACAGCCATTAAAGAGATCCAGGAGACTCTAAACATAAGACCCTCCTGGTCATAATACAGCACAGTGCCCTGGAGGGATTCAAACTGAGTACTTCAACCCTAACATTCAATTTCCTAACTTTTCCCACTGTGGTACAACCCTAACTAATGTACTAAACAGCTGTATGGGTCTTGATTCTATATTCAAAGTCTCAGGTAAATCCATTGAATGTTTGCAAACTTATAAACTCTCAAAATATTCATTAAACATGTAAATGCTTCCTCATCCCTAACTACGTAACGGTGTATTTCAAATCACTGTTAAAAGTACTTAACCAAAGTACTGTCGAACTCACAAAAGTGTCAAAAATGTCTGCAAAACCTTTTGCTAATTGTGACAGTACTTTTATAGCCTGTGGGAAAATGTCAGCAATTCTTTGACACCCTGATGCAAAAGAACACTTTGGTGCTTTGTCCTATTATTTGGACGGAACACTGCTGACCTGTCACAGATGTGCATTTCAGTGTTGTGTTGCATATTGGGGTCATCTGCCCTAAGTGTCACCCCATCACATGTGGAAACAAGCTGAGAAATAGGATAATGGGGTGACAGTTAGGACCATCGACCCCAATGCACACCCTGATTCCACTTTGGGGGGTGGGCTGGAGGGGTGCAAAGGGGGTTTCAACCCTAACATCGAATTTCCTTGCTTTTGTCGCTGTGGAACAACCCTTACTAATGCATTAAACGGAGTTTTTGCCTCTAATTTCCTTCTTTGAGAATGATAATGAGAAATAGTAATATGTCATGCGGCTGAGGATCGTGAGCCCTTTGGGCCCGCTGCTCATGCCATCAGATAGCAGCGGAGCTGGGCCCGCAAATGCAAATTGTAATGCGCATGGTGACACAAAGTGAAACAGAAAGAGAAACACTGCTGTAGACAGAAATGTTAAAAACAACGCAAACACAACCGCAAATGAAAAAGCAAACAGTAATGCACATGGTGTCATAAACGTGAGTAGTAAATGAAACGGGTACAGAACCACAACCAGAAATGGTAATGGTAACAGTAATGTAAGCGCACAGGCTGTTTTTACCCAAAAGCTATATAGAGAAAGACAGTGAGTAGAAAAAATGAATGCTAAATAATGAGTCTTGGAACACAAAAATTTGGATTTGGAATAGTAAATTGCTTATATCTCACTAACCGTATGACACAGAAAAAAATGTTAAAAACTATATGTATTATCACTTTCCTGGCTTGTTTTGTACTTAGCCCCTAAGAGGGGGCTAAGAAATTGTTTGACAAAAAGTCCGTATCTTGCACCATTTTTGAGATACAGGCCCTGAAAGGCATGGCAAATGCCGTAATGTTATCCTATGGGAAAAAACAGAAGTTCGGAATGCCATAACTTTGCCTCCCTGTAATATTTTTTCAGCAAGCCACTGAAAGGCACATCTGTGTGATGTTGTCTGTGTTCCCTGCAAATTTCAGCCCAAAAGACCAAACCGTTATTTTGCAGCAGGGCGCCAGACGATTGCTGCAATGCATTGAACGCCATAATGTTATCCTATGGGAAAAAACATCAACTTTGGACTGCCGTAACTTTGCCGCCATGTAATATTTTTTCAATGAAACACTGAAAGGCACATCTGTGAGATGTCGGCTGCGTTCCCTCCAAATTTCAGCCCAAAAATCCAAACTGTTCTTTTGCAGCACAGTGCCAAAGAATTACTGTTATTTTTGGGGCATAGTGTCGCAAAGTAGTGTCGTGATTTAAAGCTTCAAGAAAATTTGCCTCACTTCGTGAGTTCAAGCACTACTTTGAGAAAGTAACTTTTTCAGAAATCTGAAAAACATATTTCTGGGGTGTTTTACCCCAAAATAAAGACATGGCTAGCATCCTCAGGGCCTGACTAGGTGAATACAAAAAGAATTAGGTTGCTAGAGGGTCTCAATTTTAAATGCCAAGCATTTTTCTGATCACTAACTGAAAACAAAATGGTGGATTTGCGACACTAACAGGGCCATTTGTGACACTAAAAAGTGCATTTGCGACACTGTCGAACTTTTTGTTAACTTTTCCCATTGGCTGATAATGGGAAATTGTTTTTTGAATAACTTTTGAACCGTTTAATATTTTTTCACGAAATCTTTGAAAGGCACATCGAGGACCCTGGCCGAACGTTTCCTGAAGATTTTGGGCTGGTCACTCAAACCATGCGTCCTGTAGGCGCAACTGTAGAATTCCAGAAAAAGCATAAACGCACGCACAGATCACGCTTAATAACTCCGCAGCCGTGTATCTGACCGGAACGAAACTTGGCAGGTACCAAGGCGTATGGGTCTTGATCATGTATTCCAAACTTCAGGTAAATCTGTCAAATGGTTGCAAAGTTATTAAGGTGCAAAATTTTGGGTTTAACATATAAATGGCTCCTCAACCCTAACTATGGTAGCACTACCGTGCAACCATAATATATAATTCCAGATTATCTTACAAATGCGAAGTACTCTACTCAGTTTCATATTCTTTTTCCTTATACAAAAATGTATTAAACTGTTAAATATCAATCTATAGATGTAATGTTGCTAGAAAGCCACAGATCCTATGTACGATTTCTGGATTGTCTCTATTAAACAAGGTCAATAGCATTTGTTCATGAGGGGAGCCAAGACCCTCTAAGACTGAACCAAGCCATTCCTGTCTTCTCTTAGAATACAGAGGGCATAATAGAAAAACATGCTTATCTGCTCTTGCATCATGCATATAATGTACATTCGGCATCCCCTGCACAGAAGGTGTACAGTTCCTGTCTAGTTTAGACAGTATTTAGTTGTCAGAAATACTTTGCTTATTTAATTTTTTTCTACAGCTTTCACATAATGCCAGCAAGCCTGAGCACTGGAGAAAAAATTATATAAGTAAAATACTGTTGAAAAAAAACATCTCTGGGCCCAGACATCTTGGCAAATCACCGACTGTTTCAAACATTCTATTTTTGGGGAAGATTATCAAAATGTGGTTGCGGTCCTTTGAAGTGACTGCACTGATCTTCTGGAACTCGTTACCCGGGCACCTGCAGGAGGCCCCCTCTGTTGACATTTTTAAGAGAGGATTGAAGATATTTTTGTTCTTACAAGCCTTCAGGGAGTGAATCAAATAAAGAGAGCTTATTCCTTGTTCTTGTATCAGTTATAGGGAACCAAAGTTTAGAAGAGATTAATAATTTATTGATGTATAATGTTAAGAAGGCTGACTTTGTGAAAATGCTGTAATGGTTTGAAGCCAATTCACTCAGATGTAACACCAAGAAAACGATTGCCATGGCATATGGCTCTGCACAAAAACTAGCCAAACTCCTTTCTCCCCCCCCTTCCTTGCCCTAGATGGCTCCAAAACTGATGCTGTTGAATTCTGTAAGTACTTGGGAGTCTGGTTGGACCCTATGTTGGACTTCTCCCACCACCTTGATGCTATCCATAGCAAGCTGCAATGTAAATTAGGCATGTTGTATAGACACAAGGACAGTCTCTCACTCCCCATCAGAAAGGAACTCATCTCCAAGCTCATCCTCCCTTCTATTGACAATGCTGGTGTAGTAAATAGCTCAGCACCCCAATCATCTCTAGTCAAGTTGGACCAGCTGTTGCTTGCCTTCCACCATTTCACCACAAACCTCCCTTATTACACTCATCACTGCTCCCTCTATTGAGCCATATCTCTCCCCTCTCTTGCCAACTGCCATCTTGCTTATTGCACCACACTTATCACCAAATACTGGCTTGGCAGCCTCCCCTTCTGCTTTTCTTCACTGCTAGCCCCTGTCCCCAACCTGGAATACTTGCTTCACACCCGCAACCACTGCTCCTTTGCTCTACCCCACCACAATCACTCTTGGGTAAATTATCTATTGCTTACAGGCTCCCAGCCCTCTGGAACAGCCTCCCTCTCCTGATCCACCTTCAGCCAACTACAATATCCCTCAACAAGCACTTCAAACTACTTTCCTCCCCTATTTATGCTCTCCTACTCCTCACACCTGAGTCAACATGCCCCACCTTCCCCACACTTCTCTAGCTGCCTGACTGCACCCCATCCTCTTATCACTCCATCCTCCTAACACCCTCTGCCCACTAACCATACTGCCATCCAAATACCCCATCACAGCCTCCCTTCACCTTGCTCCCCTCCTTTGGCACTCTTGATGGACTACTACTCTGCAGTGCAGAGTCTCCTGGTTTGCTGATTAGACAGATCTATAATGAAATCCCCCTCCATGCTTTACTCTGCTTCACTGTGCTTTTCAGATAACAGCCTTCAGATCTTAATGCCACATTTTGCTTATACATGATTGCTGTATTAGCCTCAATGTGCAATGTTTTTACATCAATGTAGATATTGTATTTATTGCATTTTCTTTGTATGTTTATCCCTCCTTTACTATGTTGTCATATTATTGTCCCTATCCCCTACTGGGTCACTCCCAAAATGAGCCTTGTCTCAGTGTGCCTTTCCCAGTTAATAAATTTTCAATAAATAAGAATGTTATGCATGTTATCATTTATGATGTTTCTTTGATGTAAGGATGCCCTGAGTCTTTGGGGAAAAGTACCCCAAACAAATAAAATCTACTACTTCTACTACTACTACTACTGCTTTTCACAAGTAAATGCTGACTAGATGCCAGACCGTCTCTGCTAGCCTCTTCTCAAACTCTGCTGCTCTTTTACCTTTCACATGAACCTTAGTGTATGGAACAGATGCTTGAATCACTCGATAGTTAAGAGAAACCAATTTCTGTACTGCACACTTTTATATGGACTGAGCAAAAATCTAGAAATCAGAGAAGCAGTTGCCTGACTGAGTCCCATGCTTATTGTGAGAGCTGAAGACTCACCAAGGGGGAAGGGGCACTAAATAATAAAGGAGAGGGAGAAAAAGGGGTTAAGTGTAGGTATTTGAACAGGAGATAAACCACTGAGCTTCTAATTGATTTTCAGTAGTGTCCCAAAAGTGTACAAGATATAATTTATAGTTGATAATAAAATAACACACAATTTTAACACAAATACATACAAGTATTTATAGATACTTATATTCACACAGGCAACACAAGATAGTAATCCGAATCTTAACCTGATACAATATGCAGAGTATCTTCATTAATCCAATTTACAATTTGTCGATGTGATAGTCTCAGACCAAAGGAAGGTCTCAAGTACAGCTGGAGAGAGTTCCTATGAAAGGGTTCCATGTAGGCAAAATATGCATACCCATGTTACCATACTTTTCGATACTGAAGCAGATGGGGAAAGTGGCTGCTATAGTAAATACTGGATTTGAAGGATTTTTGTATAACAGACAAAGTTTAGTTACCTGTTCAGTCTATAAAGTATTTCTTTAGTACACTGCACACAGTCATACTTACACTGGTGGTACATTGACACATATAAATGTGAAGTTACACATTGTCCCTCATTGGCAAGTACTGTTCTAAAATAAGTTCCTATGAGATAATTGAAAAGTCTTTCTCAGCAGAGCAAAATATAATATGACCAATATTATTATAACTATAATAGTTATAGTAATATTGGTCATATTATCTTTTGCTAAGCTGAGAGAGTTTTTTCAGTTATCTTATAGATCCAGAAACAAATGGTTTGATACCTTTTATTTAACCAACATAGATGTAACAAAAGAACATGGTGCCTAAGCTTTCGAACCAACCAAGTCCTTCCTCAGAAGCTTATGTCAGTTGTTTGGAAAATCAATTTCTATTAACACTCAGATCATACATAAAAAAAGAATCAATTCTTTTTGGTTTAAAATACCTTTTTTAAAACATAACTGAGGTTTAAATGCAAGTAATCAGTTTATGTCAGCGGGCTGCTGTGAAGCACTCCATGGTCAAATGTCAACAGAGGCAGATAAAAGGAATCCTTGAGAGGCTAGAAAGTTTCATTAACTTTCATTATGAATGAGTGAGTGTGTTATGTGAATACACTCTTAATTAAATGCAAGACCTTTAGATTTAATACCCACAGTACATGTTAAAGATGTGATAGTATTCCATGGTACAAACTAAAAAATGTTCTATCTATGGCAATAGGTAGGTATAAAAAAAGTTTGCCTAGAGTGGACAGTTTCATACATTCATACATTATTAAACCTATCTGGAGACAATTTATCAACTATAGCCTCAACCAGATAATATATTCCATAAACATTAAAACCTTCAGTGCTGAAACAAAGATTTTTTACAAGATATATCAATTTTCAGAATTAGTGCCCAATAAAGATCAAACCTACCAAGGACCCCCTAGTAAATGAAGGGAACATTGTTTAACCAGGAGTAGCACACTAAGCTCAAACTTGTTTCCAGATGTGACCTGGGAGCTCAAGGAAGGTAAGTGACTTGCTCAGGATCACACAGTATGTATCCAGGTGGCTGTGATATTCAAACCCAGGTCTCCAGATCTGCAGCTCAGAGCCTTAACCCACTGTGCTATATTGTCTCCAAATGAGATCATGCATCCTAATATGTTTAGTGTTCAAAATGTGTCAGTATATAATCAATCTACAATATGTACAATAACAGTCTTAGGAATCTGAATCAAAAACTAATGGAATCACCCCTCCCACGGTAACATCATAATATAGATAACTAGTTGGAAGAAAGTATAAATTCATTATGCATGTGAACCAAGAGCCCTAACACACTGTAACATCATAATGTCATGTACCTGAATATAAGATTTACCTCATAAAACCACAACCCCAACCCCACCACCCACACACACAACACCCCTCCCCAAAACCAACACACTATCCCCCACCCCCTCAATAGTTTTTGGGTGAGAAACCAACATCTTGATAACCAGTTAAAAGGGACCCGATATCCATAAAATATTAAAAACCAAAACAAACTGAAGTACCATTATATGTCCATCCTTTGTACTTAAGGTCTGTGCAAATTCAAACAGGGTAATGTGTCATAAAACCCCAATTAATGTTCATGCCATCTTTAGTTAATTATTTATTTATTTATTTATTTATTGAAATTTGTTGACCTGGTAGGCCCACTGAGACACCAAAGTCCCTTTTTCAGGGGCAACCCAAAATTAATTACAGATAAGAGACCCAAGAGCATACAAGAGACAAAGGTAGTTCTATCATATTGAGATATAAAATAAGCCTGACCTCAAAAGCCTGTCTCTGTTGTGTATTTTTGAAATGTCATTTTAAGACTATTACCGACATATCTGAGATGGTGAGATCAGTCTTAGAGAAGTGCTGTCCCACTGGCTTTTCAGTCATCTTCATATTAATAGTATGTCTGTGTGAGTTCATTCTAGTGTGGAGAGGTTGCCCTGTCTCTCCCACATACCCTGTTTGTGGACATCTCTTGCATTAAATGAAATAAACTACTGTACATACCATGATACACATGTATAATCCCTCTGTATCCTGAATTGTCTGTATTGTGAAGTAGCTGCACAATCTGGAGTGGAAATGTGCTCACAGGTCCTACATCTGGGTGATTGCAGGGTCATGTACCATTCAGTGTTATGGTATTCTGTCCTGGTGAAAGTTTACTCCTAACAATCAGGTTGGCTAAATTAAATCATAGAATGTTGTTGATTTTGTTAAATGCAAGAAATATCCACAAATAGGGTATGTGGGAGAGGGCCTTTTATCAATCAAGGTGACATAACTGGACAGGGAAACACAAGTCAGCAAGACTTTTGAAAAAATGGATTCATCCAACACGTTCACACTATAAGCATGGGAAGTTCGCATGGGCAGCTGGGGTGCTGGAACAATCAGGGCAGAAACTACATTTTTTTTCTTTTGTTTTCGCTGCTTGCAAGTCCTAACTTTCTCCAGTGCCAACTCTCTGTTGTAAAACAGCATGAAACAGCAGGAAGCAGCTTATTTAGCCTTTTGGCTGAGATACTGCAGGTCCATGACAAATTATTTACCTTTTGTTTGGGTCACAGACTGTGAATGGACACTCTTCACACATTGCAGTGCTGGAGTAAAAACCCTGTGAACCATAGTTTGGCCATAAGCCAGCCAAGGATCTGCTGTTGTCTGTAGTTGTTGTAAGCCTCAAGTTACAGCTCATCAGAGTGGCTGGTGCTCATCCTTGCACCCAGGCTTAAATTCACCACTGATATTTTAGGTTACAAAAAAAAAGAAAATAGTCCTTAAATGCAGGACAACATACTAAGCTACTGTAGATGCTAGATAGATAGACAGACAGACAGACAGACATTCTGGAGCTGCAACAACCCATAACACTAGAAAGTCTCAATTCAACAGATATATTTAATGTTTTTACTAGGAGTTAATCTGCAATTAAGCTTCCTTCTATAGAAGGTCTCTCTCAGTAGTAGATGAAGTGTGAGTATATCTCCTGAGCAGGAAACCTTATTCCTTCTCTGGCTTGAGAAGAATGAGCTTGACTTCCTCAAGTTAGTCCGAAGGGGTCTCGTGTACTCATCCTGGAACATACAGTTCTCCCCTTTTTCAAATTAGAAAACATTCATGCTTCAGTATCACAGTATAACGAAGTAAAATAGACATACAATACAAAACACTTAATTTCAAGTATGGGAATAGTTTTAGAAAACGGCAATACATAATGTTCCATAAAGGCTTAATTTGTAACATTAGTTAAACTAGACATTTCTACCAAGACAGGAAGCAGGTGTAAGGAGAACATACTATATCTAAAGTAAAGGAACAGGGCAGAATAAACCTGTAATCGTGACAACTGCTGTAAGTTTTTGCAGGCTGCCTCAGAGGCTAAAATCACTAGAATTTTTCTAGACATGTTTAACTGTATTTAAGAGCATACTAAGAAGAAAAGCAGAAAAGGCAGAAACTGGAAAGTATGTAAGATTAGAATTATTGTCTACAGGTGGCCATCCTGCAGACAGACAGAAAAGAAAGAAATACTGTTGCGC
The DNA here is from genome assembly GCA_016271365.2 of Neoceratodus forsteri. Taxonomy (NCBI): domain Eukaryota; kingdom Metazoa; phylum Chordata; order Ceratodontiformes; family Ceratodontidae; genus Neoceratodus; species Neoceratodus forsteri. The sequence goes on from CM057449.1 coordinate 986,324,812, forward strand.
AACTAACTTAGTGAAAGAGAATGCAAGGTACAGAAAGTATGCTACATTAAGGTTTCTCATTATTCCCCTAGCAGTTTTCCTTACTTTATTTTTTAATTAGTATGCTTTATTCTCCCCCTGGGTTAGCTCACATCAGCCCGACCTCTTCCCCAGTCCTGTCATCTGTTCCCTGAAACTTACCTTCCCTGGTGTTCCCCCATAGCTTAGCCCCAGGGTGGGGCCTTCAGGTGGAGCCCGGTTGACCCCCCCATCAAAACCTGAAGCTCAGTGTCTAAGAATGTACCACCCCCGGTGTTCCCCTCTGGCTTACCTCCAGGGTGGGGCATCCAGGGAGACCCAGCTAACCCCTCCATCAGAACCTTAGGTTCTCTGCCCAGGGAACACTATGTGTCGATGGTGTGAGATCTGCAGGGCGAGGTGAGCTGCATACTGTACTGCTCCATTTTCCAATTTTCTGGTCAGGAGACTGACATGCAAAGGCATCAATGATACATGTTGATGTTTGCCCCTCCTCTCCCCCTCCAGTGAGCTCCAGCAGTCAGTTCTCCCGGCCTCCACTTGGGGTCCGTTAAGCACGAGCAGCTAACCCACCATCTTCCTTCCAGAGGAGGAGAGCAGTTCCCAGAATGTTCAATCCTCTTCTCCCTGACCAGTTCCCTAACTTTTGGATGCGTTCTCGAACCTGTGTCATCAGTGCCGCAAGCAGAAGCGCTACCGCTGCACAGGTGGGCCAGCTTTCCTTACTTTATTTCTATCAAGACAACAGGGAAACAGGGGCAGGGAGGTAACCCTAGTACACACACACCCACTTAAAAGGAAATCAGTCACCTGAGAAGGTCATAGAAACATTTAGCAGACTTTGGGCTAAATTTGTATGAAGTAATTTTTGGGGGCTTGACCTCCCTACAAACACTTCTGGGTTACTCCCCGGTATTTCTACAAGCCCTGCTGTGAGTGGGCACACTTGGCTGTTATTTTGTTTAGCTGCATGCAGTATTTCACTGCTGCTCTCACCTGCTGTTTAATTTTATTTTAAAACTACTACATAGCATTTGTTTGTGCTATACTTGGAGCCCTGCACCTGTGTGCTGTCAGGAAGCAGGAAGAGTGTTTTGTAAGTCTGTGCTACTCTGGGACTACAGAACAATTGAGGCTCAGTAATTTACTAGTTTGAACATCTTAATATTCATTAAAGCTGTGTACCTTATCCACAGATGAGTGGACGACTCATTTAGCAGACTTTGAGCTAAATTTGTATGAAGTAATTTTCAGGGGCTTGACTTTCCTACAAACACTTCCAGGTTACTCCCCAGTATTTCTACAAGCCCTGCTGTAAGCAGGGTGAGTGTGGGCAGGACACCTTCAACTCCACGTGTGAAGAAACATGCAAAGACATGTACATCTGCGTGTGTTTGTGCATTTGGTGTGGTTAGCGCAGGGCATGGGTTTGAGGCTTGTCCACGAAGTAAGTTATATATATTTGTACTTCCCCTAGTGTACTGCAACTGTTAAGCTGTTTAGACACCTGCTGTGTGTATAGTGCTTATTTTGGCACTCAGGACTTAAATTTAAACCACTCTCACCTATCTTGGTGTGCTACTAGACACTTACATACCTCGCTGTTGTATATCGGGTGCACTGCCTACTGGTATAGTTGTCTGTCATATGTGAGTTATTGTCCCAGCCTTATGTACTAGGAACTTTTGTATAAAAGAATAGGGGATAGTTTGTTTAACTTCTTCAGCACCATTTCAGAATTTAATTGTTATTCCCATTGAATCACTTATACTCCCCATACGTGCAGGGTGAGTTCAGGGCAGGGTGCGCACCGCTGTTTTTAAGTGTTGATGGTTAGTAAGCTATACGTAACTGACATCATTTGTGTGAATCCAGGCCCACATCAATAATACAGGGTGTATTTAGCAGGGTGACTTTGGTAAATTCTAACATGGGTATTTCCTACGCTTTATTTACAGCACACAGCGTTTTGAAATTATGGCATCCCCATCAAGTTCATTGTGTGATACTACCACTATTACTACAACCATGGGTGAAATTGATTATAAATGTATAACATGCAATATGTTTAGTCTACAGGTTAAAATTAATGACAATCATCCTTTTCAGTGTGCTAAGTGTACTGAAAATGTGGTATTGCAATGTGAAATTAATATGTTTTATGAATGTTTAGTTGCACTTGAGTCCAGTCAGGATAAATTGTGCAAAAAGCTACAAGACGTGTGACGTTTCCGATACATGCTTTGCTTCAGTCTTACAAAATCAAGTTCCAGCTACTGTTTCAGCCCTATTAACATTGACAGGTGATGGCTGCCTTATCCCTATTAGTACTCCCTTTGCACCTTCAGTTGAATCCTCGAAAAAAGAGTTAGAGAAGATGATTTCAGTCAAGATACTAGTGCTGATGATTCTAACTGGTATACTGTTTAGAGGTCTAAAATTAGCAAAAAAAGAAGATGGGCTGAAACTTTTAATATCCCACTTCAAAACAATTTTGACCCCTTGTCCCCTCTTCTTAGTGACACAGTGGGATCCAGTATTGATGTTCTAACTAGTGTCAGTTCTCACACTAGCACATCAGTTAGTGATTTGGGTAGGACAAATTCAGATTCCCAGCCCCCAGCTCCCACCCTGTCTTCTGATGCCCCTCTTATTGATTTTTCATCAAACACTACCAATGCCATCATCTCTGAATGTGTGACACCTTCTCCCATCTTTATTGAGGAAGTCACACGTTCTAGACAAGTATTCATAGTGGGTGATTCTATTGTGAAATATTTGGATAGGGCTATTTGTGAACCAGACAAACACAACAGGATGTGTTCCAGCTTTAGTGGTGCTAAGATTGATGACATTACACGTATGGCCGAAAATATATTTAGTTCTCAGGATCTGAATCCACTTTGTATTATTCATGTGGGTGCTAATGATATTTACAAAGATTCAATTCATCATATTAAATCAGCTTATGTTGTCATGACCAATAAACTCACTGAGCTTGGGTGTGATATTTATTTCTCTGAGATTCTGCCCATTCCCAGATACTCTACTTAATTCAAAAATTAAAACCATCAATAACTGGCTGGGCCAGTGGTGTCTGCATCAAGAAATCACATGCATCACTCATTGGGAGGAGTTCTCAGATTTACCTGAACTTTTTTGCTCTGACGGTCTACATCTTAGTAGACAGGGTAATGCCTTATTAAGCAAGCAGTACTTGTCAATAATTAATAATCATTTAAACTAGATCATGGGGGGGAGTTTAGGACAAGTTCCTCTACTCTGAATTTATGTAAATCCTCTAGTCAACATCTGAAATTGCTTAGTTTAAATGCTAGGAGTTTAACTAAAAAACTTGATTTACTCCATATTAAGGCACTTGATAATGATATTGATATTATCATTGTCTGTGAAACATGGGGAGATAACTCAGCTTGGATTAGTCATCTACCGGGCTTTGCTTCCCATATACTTAATCATCAGGACAGTCAGGGTGGGGGGTTGCTGTATTTATTAACAATAAAATCAATGCTGTAAATATCTCTACTATAGTTAAAATACATGATCTTCCAAAGGAAACTCTATTGCTTAAAATATTTCTTTCTAATAAGGATTCTTTTCTCCCTGGGTCATGTTACCTCCCCCCAAACTCACCTGTTCAAATCTTGGATGCTATTTTGTCTGAATTTGAAGTTGCTAACCAAATCGGTAATGTCATAATTTCTAGTGATTTTTATATCCCGGATGTAAACTGGAATTCTTCCTCTGCTTCTAGTCTCAGGAGTAAAAAGTTTTTAGGTATCTGTCTTGACCTTAATATGAAACAATAGCTAACATCAGCTACTGGAGGAAATAACATCTTGGATCTTGTCCTAAGAAGTGCAAATTTAGATATCAGAGATGTTAACATATCTGCCCCAATCGGTGACAGCGGTCATTATTCTATCCTTTTCACTCTACAGATTTACTTAATATGTAACTATAATTCCTCTGCTATTTATCTGTATGCTAAAGCACATCTTAATGATCTTAAGTGTAGCTTAAAAGTTTTGGATTGGGCATCTGCTTTTTTTACATCAGTTCCCTCAACAGTGTTGGACCATTTTCAAGTCTTTAATTATTAGTTTAAGGGACACCTATATCCCGTCAAAAATTAAAAAAACAGATGGGAAGCAGATTCCAAAATGGATGAACCATAACATTAAACAATTGATTAGATACAAAAATAAAAAATATAGGAACTTTCTTAAAAATAAGACTATATCCAATTGGGAGCTATACAAAAAAGCCAACAAGAAATGTAAATCCAGTATTAGAAAAGTGAAATCCAGATGGGAACTAAAATTGGTGCATTCGGCCAATAAGTCCAACACAAAGCAATTTTACTCTCATATAAATTCTTTAAGGAAAACATCATGCAAAGTTGGGCCCCTGATAACAAATAACAATAACTTATCCATGATTCAAAAACCATGGCTGATGTGTTTAATAATGAATTTTGTAAAATCTTCACACCGTCTGATACTGTTACTTTCAAGCCTATTCCAAATCATTCTGATCCACTTATCACTTTCACTAAGGAACTTATTAAAGTCAAATTGATTACACTGAAAGATAAATTTTGTTCAGGTCCAGACAACGTTGCTGGTCATCTATTATATTTACTGTCTGACCTTCTTGCATTTCCACTCAAGCTTCTGTCTGAACTCTTTTTGTTGAATAATTTTATTCACAATGAATGGAAAGAAGCTACTGTTGTTCCTATACATAAAAAGGACTCTAAACATCATTGGGAAAATTATAGGCCCATTAGTCTTACTTCCACCATTTGTAAAGTTATGGAGAGTCTCCTCAAGGATATAATTGCACCTATCATAGAAGCTAATTATTTAGAGCAACATGGTTTCAGAAGGGGCAGAAGTTGTACAACAAATTTGCTTTGCTTCTATGAACACTTAAGTTCATTTTTAGACAACAAAATACCATGTGATGTTGTTTTTATTGATTTCAGCAAGGCTTTGGATACTATGCCTCATTGGGCTGTAAGTCTCAAACTCTGGAGATTAAATATCAATTTTCATATTATAGCCTGGATTGAGAATTGGCTTTGTAATAGAATGCAGAGAGTAATAATTAACAGCAACCTATCAAACATCGGTAGGGTCCTGAGCGGTGTACCACAAGGCTCCGTTCTTGGTCCTTGTTTATTTCAAGTTTTTATTTCTGATTTCACCCATCATTGCATTTCTATTACAACTAAATATGCAGATGATATGAAAATTGGGGGACCTTGTTCTAATCAAGACCAGATAGCTCTTATCCAACAAGATCTCGATACTATTTCAATTGGGATAAAAACATGAGGTATGCAACTAAACACCACCAAATGCAAAGTGATGCATCTTGGATTAAATAATTCCACCTTCTCATACAACATAAATAGCTTGTTGCTTAGTGCCACCACTGATGAGAAGGATTTAGGTATTACCATCTCATATGATCTTACATACCCTAAACACTTGCATTGTGTTATTAGTACATCAAACAAGGTGGCTTGGTCAAACCTTCGAAAAATCTGTTACAGAGATTATGAAGTGCTTATGCCCTTATTTAGGTCATATGTCAGACCACACCTTGAGTATGCCTCACAGAAACAGTGTCTGTTTAAAAAATCTGATGGTGGGCCTCTTGAAAAGGTACAAATAAAATTTACAAAAAAAATATCCGGTCTTAAATTTCTATCTTATGAACACAGGTTAGATACTCTGAACCTCACATCACTTTCCACTAGACGTTTGAGAGGTGATCTACTATTTTTATATGATGTAGTACATGATCTTTATATCATGACTGAGTTAGGCCTTGAATTCAAGTTCTCTGCACACTATACCAGAGGTCACCCTTTTCAGCTAATTGGGAAACTCTTCAAGTGTAACAAACGGAAATATTGTTTTTTACTCTTCGTACTATAGGGCCTTGGAATAAGCTTCCATCCTCTGTTGTTACGAGTGACTGTAAGTACATTTTTAAACAAAGTCTGGATAAGTTAATTAACTCTGGATATAACTTAACATGCTATCCTTTGGTCTAGCATAAGAGCATTACGGCCTCTGCATACTAGCTCTTTTTCCTCACCTTAGTATGAACCTTAGTATAGACTTTGATGGCAGATGAGGACCACTTGGCCCACCCAGTCTGCCCATGTCCCTACCTATTGGATAAGCTGTAGAGATAATGGGATGTGGCTGTTGGTAGAGAAGCAAACAATCCACTCTTTGAGAGGCTGAAGTACGAAACCAAAGGCTGAGGACCATGTCTAAAAATGGGAGGTATGTTATCCATAAACTAGAGAGCTGGTGGGATTTCACCATCTTATTCCTCTGCTCAGGAGGACATGCCAGCAGCTGCATTTGCCCTCATCACCATTTCTGCTCTGTGATGAACCAGAAGGGGGTGGGTGGAATGGCAACCCCTCCTACCCCAGGAGATGAATGATGCACATCAGTCTGTATGTAAACCATGTCTCCAGGAAGCAGTACACAGCACTATTGCTGTGTCACTGGATCAGTTGATTATGAAGTGTATTTAATCATGAACAACAAAACCACATGCAAGGATACTTATCAGCCCCTAAGGATAATACCCGAGGGGAGAAAGAACAGCCCCTCACCCCAACAAAAGCAAAAAAGGATGACAAGTTGAGCCTAACATTTGAAATCAATAGGTTTAGTACTCCTGTACACAGGCCACTAATGGGTCTGCCAACATTTAGAGGTTTAGAACATGTAACACCATTAGGATTCTTACAACAGAACAAAATTCCAGTAACCATACATTCTGAATGGATGAGATAACTGTATACCCCAAGGTATATGGTACCAGATGCTTCAAAGGTATAATGGAATTCAGTTTCTTTGTGGAGTGAACTTCAAAATATTTACCTGTTTATTATGGTAATGCTCCTCAGAGAAATGATGCAGCACCAGCAGAACCTGGGAGATGTGCTACATTTCTTTGTTGTGACATGTCATATGCATGAAAACCTCGACAGGCATCTGAAATTCCACAAAGGAAAGGCAGAGATTCCATCAGAAAGACTAACCAGCAGCAATGTTGGAACTGCCATGCTATGCAGCGGCAGTGTAGGACCAGATGTTGTACAGTCAGAGACCACACCTCATAATCTGCTATAAGGCCTCCAACAGCAAAACCAACTATAGATTAGATGGAAACCATTAAAGGCAACCATGGTAGCAAGCAGTAAAGGGGAAACAATTCAGGGGGTGTCATGGAAAAAGTGCATACCCCCCCAAGATACATTATTGCGCAGTGTTATACTAGTTAATTTTAGCAAGTTATGTTTTTTTTTGGAGTTTCCAAACTGACCAGGAGCAGAGTCACATGTTGCCCCTTCTCCATTCAAGCAATCCTGCAATGGCATGAATTCTACTGAGGACAAAAACAATTGAAACAGGACTATGGATACAAAACTGGGATGTCTTTTCCACTGCAGGATTCAGCCGGTGATTAAGCTGGGCATTTTTAGGAGGGGGAAGTCTCCTATAATGTTCAATGAAGTAAGGTGTCAGAGGAGCAGAAACTTGTAAGAAGAGGTGGAATGGAGTTCCTGCCCAATTAAACTCCTAGTCACAGCTCAAGCCTATGAGGTACTGTATGGAGTTAATGAGATGGGCATGTTCTACTGAAAGCAGTCTGTGATAGGGATAGTAGTGGTGCTGGTCTCCATCTTGTGTTGTAAACTGCCATAACGCCTTACACTGAAGAACTATCAGAGTTGGGCTAATGAGGGTTATTCCATCTGGTGCAGATGTTTATTTACATCATTGATCTCAAAGCCGTCATCATCATGATGAATCTGAGCTTGCAGCGGTGAGGACCATTGCCTGGAGGATATCAGATAGAGAGATAATTCCTTTTACAACTTCCTTCTCATCCACCACCACTAATCTGTGAACTGCTTCCACAAGGCAGTTGATGATGGTCTCCAAGGTTTCATGTCGGTAACATTTCAGCACTCCCTCAAAATACTGTGTGCGGTGCTGCAGCTCCTTTGTTACCGATACATCCAGGTTATTGTAAGTCTTCTCAGCTGCGAGATTAATGACATCAGACTTAGACTAAATATCGACTACATGCCCTGCTTCATCCACCACAGGCAAGGCTGAGACCCTCTGTACCATAAATAAATCCAGTGCTATGTAAATGGGGGTATCTTTATGAACCACTGTAATGTTGGTGTAGGAACTGATATTTATCTCCTCCAGTGACTTGGACATAAAATCTGGCTTAGGTAATTCTGCAATAAAGACTTTGAGGAACTTCAGTATCCATTTGTGTGTTAAGATATAAAATGTGTTCCCTGACAGAGGGTCTCTAACGGGCAAGCGGTGAATTCTGTTCCTTATTAGCATGGACACTGCTTCATAAAGACTGGTGCTAGGGGAGATACTGACAAATGGTTTTGAAGAATCTTGTAAATAATCCTCTCTCCATGATTCCATTTTATGTTCCTCCAATTCATAGATTTGGACCATTGGAGACTTGTGGTATCTGTGAAGAATATTAATAAAGCCTGTGATTGTCAGCATCCCCACAAATTTATGTATCTTACAGTCCCATAGGGGGCTTCCCTCACTCCATTAGCGACAAGAGCAAAGAAGGCCTTCTTAACCTGCAGAGAGGTATCAAAGACCACCAGTTTGGAGCTGGTTGAGTCGAGGTCATAGCAACTATGTGACTTCATGAAGCACAAGTAGACATCATGGTTGAACTCACTACCATTTTGAGCAGGGCTTAATGTCTCCTGAGAATCCTCTAGAACCATAGCAGCCTGCTCCGTCACCACTGCTGGGAACCACCATGGCTCCAGTCTCTTCGTGCTGCTGTATGTCACTGGGAGGCTGCTTGGTACGTCCTGACCCATCACTCACTTCATTGCACCATGATACCAATACATACGGCACCCGTGCCTGCTTCCTGCCCGACTGATTGCCTAACGTACATTATACTTCTGGAGTAAAAGTAGTACCCACAGCATACATTATTCCTTTGAGTCTCCTGTCAGGTGGCTGTATCCACCTTGCAGACAAAAGGAAAGTACAAATAATGTGCTACTATGTAAAACTCAAGCATCAGTCAATATTTTCATTCTAGCTAGATAGTTAATTTTCTGTCTCAACACTTGCACCAAATTGAGATAAGAAATCCTCATTCTGATGTTAAGAACCAGCCTTATGGACTGCACTAAACTTGTAGGGTTGAAGTGCAAAGTACCATTGTGGAATTCTAGGATTTCAGTCCTTCATCAACTGTATCCAGTACAACAGATGGTGGTCAGTGACCAGCCTCTATTCTGTACCCCACAAATTGTACCTGAGTTACTCAATATTCCATTTGGCTGCTAGGCCTTCTTTTTCTGTGATTGAATATATTGTCTCATGTTAATGCAACTTCCAACTTATGTGTAGGATAGGATGTTCCTCTCCTTTTACTTCTTGACATAATACTGCCCCAAAACCTACTTTCAATGCATCAGTCTGCACCACAAAAGCCATGGTGAAATCTGGGCTTTTCAGCACTAGTGCAGACCACACAATAACTTTTAGTGCCCTAAAAGCATCATCACAGGCTGGTGACAGTGTGACCTTGCTGGCATTATATTTTTTGTTAGATCAGTATAAGGTGCACCTATTTCAGAAAACCTGGACACAAACCTCTGGTAATACCCAGCCAATAATAAAAACAGTACTGACATGCTTCTTGGTCTGGGCACTGGACAATTAGCTACTGCCTTGATCTTGGACACCTCAGGCTTGATACACTCATTATCCAGTACATAACCCAGAAACCTGGTCTCTTTCATTGCTATTGCTCATTTCACTGGGTTTATGATCAGATGTACTCATTTAATGGCTTCTAGCACCTTGTTCAAATGCTGCATGTGGGTTTCCTGTGTAGGGCTATTGATAACCACATCATCTAGATATGCAGCACAATACTGTGTATGGGGACTGAGTACCTGGTCCATAAGGGTTGAAAAGTTGCAGAGGCATAATGAGGTCCAAAGGGCATTGTACAGAACTGATGGAACCTGACTGGGGTAGTGAAGGTAGGTTTCTCGTTTGAAGCCTCATCCAATGGAATCTACCAATAACCTTTGTTGAGACCCAATTTTATGATCTTCTCTGTGCCACTCAATTGATCTGTTAGCTCATCAATACGAGGCATAGGATAGTCAGCAAAGTCTGAAAAATTGTTTAACCTCCTGAAATCTATACAGACCCATATACCTCCTTCCTTTTAAGGTATTACCACCAAGGGAGATGACCAAGCGCTAGTGGGAGGGCTCAGTTATCACTAGTGTCTCCATTTTCCGTACATCTTTAACGATGTCTTCCCTCATCTTTTCAGGCAGAAGACAGAATTTCTGCTGAATAGGGTTCATGTGCACTCCAGTTATGCAGTGCATGACTCCCCTGGCTAAACAAGGCACAGATGTAAAGATGTCATTAAAGCTTCTATGGAGATCAGTGACATTTGCCAGCTGGTATTTTTCTAAGGAGGGGTTTACTCTGACACTATCATCCTGGCTGTCTTTCTGTAGTCAGGTGTATGCCATGTCTAAGTCACCTACTCCAGTCTCATTTTCAGGGTTACCATTAGCAAGGGTTCGGCCTTCTTCCCTGTAACCTACTGCTTCAACAAATTAGGATGAAAGATTTTCTTTTTCTTCCTTTTATCTTGGGTCTCTATTTCAGAGACCATGGGACCAGCTTTATGAAGGACTTTGTAAGGCCTTTACATTTTCAGGAGGAGATAGTTCTCATTGGATGGTAACAGAAGCAAATCTAAATCCACTTCATTGAACTCTGTCTATCCAATCCCCATATCATATTGTTTTTTTCTGCTTTTTTTGGGCTAGTGCACAGTTCTGATGAGTACTCTCCACACACTTCACCTGTTTATTTCATAAATGGACCAAATAAGTATTTACCTCTTGGCCCTTCTCTGTGTGCCCATTCCAGTTTTCTTTCACCATATCCAGGGGCCCTGTACGGTTTTTACCTTATGACAGCTCAAATGAAGAATATGCTGTGAATGATTGGGCACCTCCTGGCATGCAAACAAAAGGTATGGGAGAAACAGACCCCAACTCCTCCCTCCCCCTGACATCCTGACATCCTCCTGACATTCTCAATATCCTTGTTAAAGTCTGGTTAAAATGCTCTGTCAGCCCATCTGTCTGAGGATGGTACAGGAATGTACATACAGCTTTAATACCCAGTAACCAGTATTACTCTTTAAGTATCACAGCATTAAAATTACTGCCCTGGTTGGAAAAGATTTCTCATGGGTTGGCCATTCAGCTTAAAATCTTTACCAGTTCAGTGGTCACTTTTGAAGAAGTAACCATTCACAGGGGCTCCACTTCTGGGTACTTTGGAGCATATTCACAAACCACTGAAATGAAACTGTTTCCCTTTGAACTTTTTTTCAAAGGACCCATAGAAACTTAGAAATTGACAGCAGATAAAGACCGCTAGTAGGCCCTTCCAGTCTGCCCATTTTTCCTACCTACTGTAAAAGCCATAAACCCTACTTGATCTACAGCTTTACGTTATCGTTTCTGTCATTAGGATCCCCCTATGCCTGTCCCCTGCATTTTTGAACTCCTCCACTGTGTGTGTCCCCACCACCTCTGCTGGGAATCTATTCCATGCATCCACCACCCTTTCTGTGAGGAAATACTTCCTCACATTACCCCTTAGTCTACCCCATCCCAAATTCATGTCATGTCTCCTTGTTCCTGAACATCTCCTTTTCTGAAAGATGCTACCCTCCAGGTACCCTGTTTATGCCTTGTAGATATTTGTAGGTTTCTATCATATCTCTCCTGTCTCTCCTCTCCTCCACGGTATACATATTAAGGTTTCCCAGTCTCTCCTTATATGACTTTTGGTGCAGGCCCTGCACCATCTTTGTTGCTCTTCTTTGAACTGCCCAACCTTGTCTATGTTCTTATGGAGATGCGGCCTCTAGAAACGGACACAGTACTCCAAATGAGGCCTCACCAATGATCTGTACAGTGGCATCACCACCTTTTTTCATCTGCTGGTGATGCCTTTCCCTATGCACCCCAGCATCCCACTAACTCTCACTACAGCCTTGGCACATTGTTTGGCTGCCTTTACATCATCAGATATGATTACACCCAAATCCCTTTCCTGCTTGTTGACTGTCAGTACCCCCCCCCATCATGTAATCCTTACCTGGGTTCTTGCACCCCAAATTCACAATTTTGTACTTCTTCACATTGAATCTCAGCTACCGTACTCTAGACCATTTCTCCAGTTTACCTAGGTCACTCCTCATTTTTCCACCCCACTCACAGTGTCCACTCTGTTGCAGATCTTAGTGTCATCTGCAAAGAGGCACACCTTCCCTTCCAGCCCCTCCACAATGTAACTCATGAAGACATTAAACAGGACTGGCCCCAGAATTGATCCTTGTAGCACCCCATTGGTCACCCTACTTTCCTTAGCTTGAGCTGCATTTACCACCACCCTCTGTCTTCTATCACTCAACCAGTTCTTAACCCAGTTTACCACCCTGTGACCCATTCTCAGGCTGCCCAGCTTGTTCACAAGTCTTCTATGTGGAACGGTATCGAATGCCTTACTGAAATTCAAATAGACTACATCCACTGCTGCCCCATGATCCACTTCCCTAGTCACCCAGTCAAAGAAATAAATTAGATTTGTTTGACATAACCATCCCACTGTGAATACATGCTGTCTTGCATGCTTGCTTCACTGGATTCAAGGTGTTCCACAATCCTTCCTTTTAGCAGTGATTTCTTAATTTTCCCCACTACTGAGGTGAGGCTAACTGGTCTGTAGTTTTCAGCCTCCTCCCTACTCCCACTTTTGTGAAGAGGGACTACATCTGCCCTCCTCCAGTCTTCTGAAACCACCCCCATATCGAGTGGTTTATTGAACAGGACTAGCAATGATGCCATCAGTGCCTCCTGTAGTTCCCTTAATATACTAGGATATATTCCAACCGGTCCCATTCCCTTGCCCACTTTTGGTTTTGTGAGTTTTTTTAGGAATCTCCCTTTCATAAATGGGCTGGTGTCCACCTCCCTCCCATATTTGCTCATGTTGCCTAAATGTGGTCCCTCACCTTCACCTTGTTCTGTGAATACAAAACAAAAATATTTTTTCAATATTGATGCTTTTTCCAGGTCCTGTTCCACACACTCCCCTTCTTCCCCTTTAAGCCTTACAATCCTACCCGTTTTTTCTCTTTTCACTAATGTACCTATAAAAAGTATTGTCCCCTTTTTTACCTTCTGTGCTATTTGTTCCTCCATTTGTGCCTTTGTGTTCCTGACTGCCTTCCCTGCCTCCCTCTGTTTATCCAGGTACACTAGCCCGTCCCCCTCTGTCCCACACTGTCTATACCAGTACAATCAAAAGGAACAGTTATGAAAGGAAAGGGTATTAAGGGAACCCTGTACTGCTTTCCTACAGGTGCCAGAGCTGACACTATAAGCTTTGTAATACTCAGACACAGCCAAGTGGATGTTAGGCCAAAAGAAACTAGTGAGCAGCTTGGACAAAGTGAATCCTCTACCAGCATGACCTGCAAGAGGTGCATCATGGGCTAGTACCATCAACTGAGTTCTGAACTGGAAAGGGACTTCCAGCTGATCTACCTGCTCTTTGGTTTGGGGATTTTCCACTACCCTGAGCACACCATTATGCATTTTGATACAAGGGGCACCTTTTTTTGGTTTTATCCCCACCTGCTGATATAAATTTAGCAAGAAAACATAATTATGTTGCTCTTCACCACTGTCATTACAGTTTAGTACAGGTGGTAATGTCTCTTGCATATGGTCAACAGTTGCTATCCAGTGTCTTACAGCCTTTTTCTGTAGGATTTGGGGATTTCTTCCTGGCCCTAGGAAAGAAAAAAGCCTCTAATCCCTCAAAAGGAAAACTCTTCCCCAAATCAACATCCTTCTGGGTCTTGGCTACTTGGGATCTGATCAGCACAGCCATTAAGTTACCCATAATACCTCTTGAATTAGCCCCACAAAATCAGGGATATCACAGATGAAAACTACAGGAAACAATATCAGCTTCCACCTGCTGAGTTTTATTGTTTACCTCTAGGATTAATGGTGTTGCAGGATAACATTTATTGTCACCATGGCCACATGTAACATTAATCCCAGGGCCTTTCTTGCAATGTTCAGATACAACAGCAGCCTTCACCAGGGTTAGCTTGCTTCCTTTAATCCCAGGGCCTTTCTTGCAATGTTCAGATACAACAGCAGCCTTCACCAGGGTTAGCTTGCTTCCTTTAATCAATAAGTCCTTGTACCTTGTTATCTACTATCCCAATCTCAATCATGTACTGCCCCCAGTTTGCAAAGGCAAGGTGCCTGGTATACATCTTTATTTTAGGACATCTCTTGGCAATATGTCCTACCCTTTGGCAATAATGACACATCACTTCTGCAAGAGACATTCTCTTTTTCTCACTTTTGGGCTCACTTTTTGGGGGTGCTTTATGTCCTGTAAAAGAAGAATATGTTACCTTACCAGAGTGTTTATATGGTCTTCCAGTGGTGTGCTGTCTCACTATCTGGTAGTCCTCCACCAGGGACATTGCATTCTCACTGGTCTCTGGATGATGTTCCCTAACCCAGATTTGAAAATCAGAGGGCAGGATATGCAGAAATTGATCTGTAATATGGGTGCAGAACTTTTGGCAATAATCTCCCCTGAGATGGCAATTTTGCTGCAGAATAGCCTTTTTCACCAAGTTGTACCTCAGTGTATTATTTGAGTCCATGTGTCTGTATACCAGCAGGGCCCTCACAGTAAGGTATGGTGACAAATGGGTTACTCACTGGTTCCACAGCCATTGAAAGCTTGTGCCACTCTTTCATACATGGTAAGATATGCCTCAATGTCAGGAGTTCACTTCATTATTTTAATGTCTTTCAGGCTTAAGCTAGTTACCTGTGACCCTCTCCCAGTGGCTGCATCTCCCCTGTCAAGCTTCAGTCAACTTAGACTCTTGCTTGACACATTGCTGATCAGCTTCAATCTGCTTTGTCACCAACCATCACAGCAATTCAGAGATGCTGTCTGCAGGATCATCCATCATGTGCTGACCCATCTTGTCAAATTCTGTGGCCAAAAGGATTGCCTGTCCCTTAGGGCCATTTGGTCGGACTGCTGATCCAAGGCCAGTCATCAGAAGTTCACCTTTTTCTTCTGTCATCCTTCTGGCCAAGACTCCGTATACTCCAGGTAGTTGTTGAGATGTTTCCATGCACATCTCCTAAGCAGCTGGGCAGATTCCTACAAGCCACATACCTCTTCAGCCTAAACAAGGAGTAGCACCACCAATCCCACTGCTAACACCAACTTGTGAAAGAGTGGGAAAGTTAGGAGGCAGACAGACAGAAATTGTGTTTAATACACTGAATACCATGTGCTGTTTATTAAGGCAGATGATAATTCAGGATACAAAAAGAAGAAAATAAGCCTTAAATGCAGGATAACATATATATGTACTGGTGCTGAAACAGCCCATAACACTAGAATGCCTCAAGACAACAAGTATTTCTAGGGTTTCTACCAGGGGGTAATCTACAATACAGCTTCCTTCACTATAAGGTCTCTCTCACTGGAGTGAGAGTCTATCTCCTGAGCAGGAGATCTTATTCCTTCTCTGGCTTGAGAGGAATGAGCTGGGCTTCCACAAGTCAGTCTGAAGGACTATCTGAATTGTGATTTATACTCTATCATAAGATTACATTTTCAAGGTGCCATGATTGTTGCTTTGAAGATGCCCCCCCCCCCCCCTTTGTTTCTCCACAGTAGTTGGTTGCCATATGACTGACTGGAGAGTTGTTCAGGAAATCTGCACAGAGCTGTTTCCTGATTTGGGTTGACTTGTTAGAGGACCTGGTGATGGGGTGAATCATGGCTGGATCTGCCTGACAGAGAATGCTGAGGATTAACAAAGGAACCACTGAAGGAGAACATACTGTATAGGAAAGGGTCACCATTCTGTGACTTTTGCACTTCAATGTTTTGCGTATATTTTGAGTTTTGAAGAAAACAGAGAAAATGAGGGAAGAGGAGCAAAAAAAACTGCTTAATCAGAATCAAAATAACTTGTGTGAAAAAATTGGCAGTTTAGTGCAGTAAGCTTGTGTTGTTCTTCTAAAGGAAGTCTATTGGCATGATTCACCTATTTCTCTCTCATTTCCTGACACCAGTGAATACTTAGAAAGTGATTATGTGCTTAAAGAGAATTCAAAGAACAAAAATCTAGGAGTTAATAATTTTGTTAACATCTACAGGCTAAATTGACTATTTCTGTACATAAAATGGGTAAAAAAAATCCCTGTGTTCTGATTGGCTGAGACTTGGTTCTAGTCATCATCTTCAGAGAGCACTACCAGTAGCTAAAAACAAGTCCCTGTCAACCAAGACAACTCACAAGTCCATACAGAATTCATACACCACTTACTGCCTGATTTCCATCACAAAAATGACTACAATCTTTACTCATAAACAAAAACCTTCAACTAGGCCCTAAAAGTAATCCATTAAATTCAATTAAATTAAATAAGTAAATAATGTAATGTTATTTTCACTCATGAGCCCCTCCTTTCACACGTACACAAATTAAAAAAATCAAATACTATTCAGATTTTCCATTGCCGGTGTTGCTATTATGACCATGAAAAGTCCACCTCCTATCTCTACCAGTTTGCTAGAGAACTCCCTGCTCCTTACCTGTCAACAGATAAAACTGAGGTTCTCATTCCACATGAGGCTTGTGTGTGTATATATATGCCAGTGGAACTCTGAAGAATTTTGAATTCATGTATTCCATGTTACCATTCTATGCATGTGTGGGGGGGGAGGGGGGATTCTACTACTGGAATAATGCAGAGCTTTGAATTCTTCTATTCCATGGTAAACAATCACACAATGTATTGAATGTGAAAAAAGATAGATGACTGACAGGTAAAAAAACATCTGTGGAGTGACTATTTTACATAATTTAGCAATATATTATACTTTTTGTGGCTTTTAAATGTTTTAGAGTGGACAAAAATGGTTGGCCTCATTGCTGAGTGCCCTTGGTCTCCTCTCTGAAGAACTAATACATTTTCTGTTCAATTCCTGTGATAAACATACTCTTTCATTACTGTATAAATTTCTACATTCCCCTAAATTGTGACAATGAAAGGTGATTAACTTGTGACTCTGTTTCCTAGATGCCACTTGCACTGTGTACTGATGGTGATGACTTTTTAATAATGCAACAACCGTCTTGCTAGTGTAATAAAACTAGTTGATGATTTTTTTAATTATTTTTTATTAGTGTGCAATATCTTTATGCATGGGTACTGTTATTAAAATTTTATATAAGTTTGTAAAGACATTTGTCAATCAATAAACTTATTTGCCTACCTACCTGCCTAGCTCCCAGTCTTCTAGCACCAATCTTCCTTAGGTGGAGACCATCTCTCCTATAGAGAGCTCTTTGTCAGTTGAAAATCTCCAGGTTTGTAATGAAATCATGGCCCTCCTGTTCTGCCTAATTTTCCAGCCAACAATTTATCCTCATGATTGCCCTTGTTTTCATAGCCTTTGCCGTAGGCACCAGGAGAGTTTTTGACAACAGCACCTTACAATTCCAATTTTAAGGTAGTTTCTTACTTCAATAAAATCAGCCTTAATGTGTTCTTCTAGTCTTTTTTCAACATCACTTGTCCCCAAATGTAGGACCATTACAGTACTTTCCCCAAAGTCTTCCAACAAGCCTTTAATCATATTCTTAACATCTCCAATTTTTGCAACCAGTAAGCAAGTTGGCACAGGGTCAAAATGCCACAGACCAAATTAGCACAGCATGCAATGCTGCAAGCAAAATGCCAAAAGGCAAAATAAGGTCAGGCAAAACACCAACCAGCACAAAATATCACCCACACAATGGAAAGTAATAGTGCGACATTGGAGATTCTTTGTTTTGTGGGGCACTCTACCCCCTACACTCTCCAGACTTAAAATAATCAACTCCAAGGGGGTGTGGACTTCAAGGATGGGGAGAAACTTGGAGTGGGGGAATTTAATTATTTAACACACAAAAAAATATTGCAAGACCGGGAGATCTGGGGGGAACCGAACTGTGGTATCAGGTCTCCAATGTTGTTGTGCCAGGAGTGTGTGGGGTGCATCCCCCACATAAAACATTGAAAATCTTAGTCCCCAGCACCATCTTGCTGTGCACCGGGGTGTCAGAGTGCCGAAATAAATATTCAGCACTCTTGACTTCTCACTTCTCTTTTTAATCCTGATGACATACAACTAGTGTGAAACTGGTTGAGGATTGTACTCCTGTATTGCAGGATGGCTGTAATTTTATATTGCTAGATTAAAATCTTGTTCATTACCTGCAGTGCCTTTGCTGCTCATTTTGGAAGACTATTTATCACTATTTGGCACACATGTGTGTAGAGCAGAGGATTTTTGTGACTTTTGACCTGGATATTATTATAGCTGTTACAGAGGAATGGTACAATGGGAACCATGACTGGGACATAGCTATACCAGGGTATACTTTATTCAGGAGGGCCAGGGAGGGTAAAAGGGGAGGGGGTGGCTTTATACGTCAAAGAGGTTATAAAGGCGACAGAGGTGCAAGGAATAAAGGGTAAAGCAGAAGCACTGTGGGTCACCCTGGAGGTAGTCAAAGGCATTTCCATTCACACAGGAGTAATATACAGACTCCCAGCACAAAGGGAGGAAGTGGACATGAATCTACTGGAAGCCATCCATGTGATGGCAGCCAAGGGAGAGGTGTTGCTGATGGATGGCTTCAACTTTCCAGAAGTTCACTGGAGCACCCAAATGGCTGCAACAGCAAGGGTAAGAGATATCCTGGACTCCATGCAAGGGGCATGCCTCAAACGGCTGGTGCTAGAGCCAACCCAGGAGGAAGCAGTTCTAAACCTCATACTAAACAACGGAGACAGAATTGCAGACATCAGGGTAGGTGAACACCTGGGATCCTTTGACCATTGTGCTGTATTGTTTGATGTGGAAACTACAACAGAGAAATGGCACACAAAAGTGAGGGTTCTGGACTTCAGAAGGGCAGACTTCAGTAGGATGGTGATATGTCTCAAGGAGGCCCTAGATGGTGGAGAGAAATGGAGGGAGTCGAAGGACATGGGCACATCTAAAAGGGGTCATATTGGAGGCAACAAACCTTTGTATTTAACAAATAGTTGAAGGCAAAAAGAAAAGAAAACCACTATGGTTCTCACAGAGGGTGGTGGGAAAAGTAAGGGCAAAGAAATTAGCCTTCCAGAAATAAAAGGAGACTCAAAAGAAGGAGAACAGGGCAGTGTATCAAGGAAAAACTGAGGGAGGAAGGGAGGGCAGTGAGGTGCACCAAAGCAAGGACAGAGGAAACTATAGCAAATCAGGTTAAAAAGGGGACAAGACCATCTAGAGATACATTAGCAAGAAGAGAAGGGTCAGGGGAGGGACTGTAATGCTGAAAGGGGAAGACGGAGTGGGAGTGGAAGAGGACCAGGACAAAGCATCAGTCCTGAACAAATATTTCTGTTCAAGTTTTCATGGAGGAAGAGGAAGGGGAGGGACCACAGCTAATAATGAGGATGTGAAGGGAAGTGGATAGCAGTCTATTCAAAGAGGAGAGGGTCCTAGAAGAACTCAGAAAGCTGAGGGTGGATGAGACAATGGGACCAAATGGGATCCACCTAGAACATTTAAGGAGTTGGGGGAGGTACTGGCAGCACCACTGGCAGCAATATTCAACAAGTCACTGGAAATGGGAGAGGTTCCAAAAGACTGAAGGGCTAACATGATCCTTTTCCACAAAAGTGGGAACAGGGAGAAGGCTAGAAACTACAGACCTGTCAGCCTGACCTCAGTGGTGGGAAAAATTATAGAATCTCTTCTAAGGGAAAGGCTAGTACAGCACCTTGAATCAAGTGGAGCACAAGATCTGAGGCAGCATGGATTCACATCGGGGAAGTCATGTCAAAGTAATTTGATTTTTTTTTGACTGGGTCTCTAGGGAGGTGGGTCAGGAGAGAGCAGTGGATGTGGCCCAACTGACTTCAGCAAGGCGTTCAACTCTGTTCCACATAGGAGGCTGGTGAACAAGCTTGGCAGCCTGGGACTGGGACACAAGGAGGTGAACTGGGTTAGAAATTGATTGAAGGACAGAACACTGAGGGTGGTGGTGGTGAAAGTGGCTAAATCTGAAGTGGGGGGTGACCAGCAGGGTGCCACAGGAGGTCAGTTCTTGGACCAGTGCTGTTTAATATCTACATCAGCGACATTGCTGAGGAGCTGAAGGGGAAGGTGTGCTTCTTTGCAGATGACACAAAGATCTGCTTTAGAGAGCACAGTCCAGGAGGAGTGCAGAGAATGAGGAGGGACCTACAGTTGCTAAACTGGAAGAATGGTCCAAAGTGTAGCAACAAGGATTCAATGGAAGAAGTGCAAAATTATGCACTTGGGCTGCAGGAACCCAGGGGAGGACTACATGATGAAGGGGAGATATTAGTGACCACAAAACAGGGAAGATTTCTGAGGGTCATCATATCTGACAACCTAAAGATGGCCAAACAGTGTGCCAGGGCAGTGGGGAGAGCCAGTGGGATGCTGGGGTGTATTGGCAGAGGTATCACCAGCAGAAAAAAGGAAGTCATAATGCCACTGTACAGAACACAAGTGAGACTTCATTTGTAGTACTCCATCCAGTTCTGAAGGCTACATCTCCAGAAGGACATAGACAGGGTGGAGACAGTTCAGAGAAGGGCAACAAAAATGTTGCAGAGCCTCCACCACGGGTCATACAAGGAGAGATTGGAAGAACTCAATATGTACACCCTAGAGGAGAGGAAGGAGAGGAGGACCATTATAGAGAACTTCAGGTACCTTAAGGGGATTAATAAGATACAGGAGGGCAGCATCTTCCAGAAGAGAAACTGTGCTAAAACCACAAGAGGGTATGACATAAGACTGGAAGGGGGTAGACTAAGATGCAAAATGAGGAAGTACTTTTTCACAGAAAGGGTAGTGGAGGCTTGCAATTGCCTGCTCCAGGAGGTGGTGGGGGCAATCATGGTGGGGGGATGTAAACATGTATGGGATAGACATAAGGGAACCAGATAGGGCAGAAGGAGAGGCAACAGCTGAGGACCATGGAGGGTCAGCAGCAACTAATTAAGAGTTGGGTATATGTGCAGACTAGATGGGCCTGGCAGTCCTTATCTGCCTTCAATTTCTATGTTTCTATGTTTCTTCCAGCTCAGTTGGTTACAGGAAAGCAGCTGTGTAGTGGCATCCTAAGTAGTACTACAGTAGTAACATCACTACAGCATCCCAGCACCATACTGATGTTACTGTTGCAGTACAACAAACCTATTCTAAGCATGGATTTCTATACATAGCAATAATTCATCATACACTATATCATTATTAAAATGTTTCTGGTAATACCATCAAGGCAACCTTTGTTATCTTTCCAAGTCATCTTTTCAGAAGATTAGCATTGTATATCATGAAAAGATTTTTCTTATCTGGGGTCCCAACCTCATAGTTGACCATACCTCTGTCTCGCCATTGTATAAGGACCGTACCACTACATTAATAGTTTGTTTTCTGTAGAAAGTACATTAATAGTAACAGAACCCTTTCAACTGGCTCAAATCGCTTTTCTCTTATACCATGCCTATAAGTCACCTTTTGATCTTTTTGATGTTCTTCCTGCTCCCTGTGTGCAGTTGAAATATATTTTGCAAATTTCTTGCTCGAGGAACACATACTGTGTAAGATGTAATGGACACTTTCTGATTGAGGTTGTCTTCCCATGTTTCCTTTTTATTTCTAGTGGCCCTTGTGTATGTCACCCATACAGCATTTCACAAGGATAAAAGCCTGTAGAGGCTTGTAGTACTTCATGGTAAACAAAAGTAGGGTAAGGCAAGAATTTGTCGCAATCATTCTCTTCTCATTTCATAAATCCCTTTAACATGCATTTTAGGGTTTAAATAAAATATTGGATGAGACAGCCTGTCAGAACATGATAAGAAGAGGTTCTAAAGGTGAAAATACCCAGAAGTCAATATAGCTCCCTGAGCAATACTGCACCAAAATTATAACCTTGATCAGTAATAACTTCCTAGTGAAAGTCTACTCAGCTGAAAATTTTGGCAAGTTCTGCCACCACTTTTGTTGCTGTGATGGTACATATTGGGGTGGCCTCTTTTAATTAGCTAGCATAGTCACATACTACCAGTATGAATCAATTACTCTGTGGCTCAAGGGAACACAAACAGCTAAAGCACTAATTAGATTTGCAAAGTCATTTGCAGGTGACTCTTCTATTGCTCTAGACTGTGCTTTTGAAGCCAAAGTCCTGAGTCAAATGCTATGTGGTGTGGATGTTTGAGCCTTTGGTAATTACATCATGGATTTGGACTCCATCCAAAATATTTTTTATAAACAAATCCTAAGCTGACTCTGGGATAAGCCTACTACACACCTAAGATGTGAACTGTACAAGAAATTTGTCTCCCTGGGCCAGATATTCAAAGCTTTGCGCAGTTCGCAAACAGTTTGTGCGGGATTAGTGTGGGATTAGTGCAGGTCTGCCATATTCAAAAGGCCAAATAGCACGTGCAAACAGCAGTAGTGCCAGGCAAAGCATAATGATATGCAAGGGGCATAGTGAACATGAATAAAGGCATTATGAGATATTCAGCGGCTAGCGCTGTGCTAAGGTGTTTAGCACGACATAGCGAAACCCTTAGCGTGGACAATTCTACTTCACTTGAAAAGCTGGTCTAACCTGGGCAAACAACTTTTCACATCATTGGTGCATTGCGCAGTGTTTGCGCAGGATTTATGTTGCTTGAGCGACCCTAATATAGGAATATGACACTTAGAAAATGCCAGACATGGAGGACACATGCTGCACACTGCTGGTGCCATCATGATGCCAGCAGCTGCCACCAGTCCCAGCCAAGCACAGACAGTAAGGGTTGATCTGACCCACGGAGGACAGCATGGTAGTGTGGCCATATAGCACACTCCTGCAGACCATACGTCTGTGGTGCCTAACAGACGCCAGCACACACATGCAGCACTGTGGTCATGGTGGCCAGTGAGGGCAGGTGTATGGGTTGCCAGACCACACCACAGCCCAGGTGTGGCCACAAGGCTGGGACACATCACGCAGTCCACATGGGCCAGTAGTGGGAATACACCACCACCACCTGTGTGCCTGCTGGATCTTACATGACCACCCTGCCACCTACCACACAACTGTACAGATGCCACAGCACACACAGCCAGCCATGTACATGACACTGTGTGCATCCCATGCCACATGTGCAGCATCTGTGGATCACACAACAGTGTAATAGCACAGTCCACTGTCAATAATTACCTGCAAGCTGGGCCTGTCACTGTGTACAGTGCAGTGGTCATCACTGCCCTACATACCATAGGCATTGCTGTGTCCCTCACACTACCAGCCGTCTTGCTACTGTAGTGTCTGCTGTGCACTGTAGCATGACTTACAGTGTGACGGTGGCATGCAGTACCACCACCACCTGTGCTTATGCTGTGTTGTCCCCTGGGGTACGATATGCTATGGTATGCTGTACTGTTCACATGTAGCCTGCAGCTATCATCATGCACTGCCTGATTGACCTACAGGTGGAGCTGTGGTCGGACCTGGCCAGCCCCTGTACTTCCATACTGACCTACAGGTGGAGCTGTGGGACCCTGCAGTAATGCTGGGCAAACCGCATGCTAATCAGGGCATGATGAGATGTTAATGTGGCTGTTTGCCCAGAGACTGTCTAAGTAGGCTCATTTGCATGTCACTTTTGAATATAGTAAAGTTTAGCGCCAGGCTAATGTGTTTGCACTGGGCAAACTGCTTAGCTCCGAGCTAACGGTTCGGAGAATATTTTACAATTCTGATCACTGTTCTTTCACATCTGCTGCTGCCTGCAGCTGTACTGGGTCCATACATTTGCTGGCACACACATTGGCTACATAGTACCTCTCACCTACCCTCACATCGCTGTGCACTGTGTTGTTGTTGTGGTTTACGCTTCCTGGTTGCTATATTCAGTGCTGTCATATTCCAGGGCTACAGCTGCCCTGCACTCCCAGCCCAGTTTGCATAGCCTCTTTCCCATGCTATAGTCAGAAGATGTTTGCCCCGGGCTATTCTTTTTGAATATAGCTTACTTTGTGCTCCGGGCTACTTTTGCCCACCAGGCAGTGTTATCTAAGCCCAGCGGCAAAGTTATAAACATCTGGCCCTCTATGTGCAAAAATAAGAGCCTTAAAGTACTGGTGGAAAACAGTCAAAATAGAACCAGATCAGAGTCTATACATCTGCTGACTGGAAACCTGTTCAGAAATTAACAAAATAAACTTATTTTTTCTAAATTAAATGCTACATTAAAATCTGTTGGACATCCAGTGATCTGGGAATCAGGACAGTGCCCCCCTCCAGCTCGACACCCTGATGGCAAAACATGAAAAAAGACCATCATGGCGACAGTCGCTGTAATGGTCCTTCTCTGTGTTTCGCTTTCCGCCAGTGTTCTGCCCCCTCCCTTGACCAACTCTGACCTGGAGCTGACAATCCTAAAGTCCAGGGGTTGTGGGGGGCAGATCCCCCTGCATGGGGGTGTGGAGGGCACAGCCCCCCATGAAAAACACTCGTAGATGGGGTGGCACAATACCTGCATTGGTACTGTGCCGTCACTGTGCGGGAGGTTGGCATGTTCACTCCCAACCTCCCTAGGTGCTTTGGAATCAGGATTCAGTTATGATTGAAATATTGATAGTTCAATGTGTGGTACATAGCTAAAATGCTCAAAGCAGAGAAAGCGGAAGCCTGAAGTTTAAACAGGGGATGTGGGAGGAGCTATCCCCCCTTTGAACTTCAGGCTAAAAGCCTTCTATTTAAGTAAATGAAGTAATACAATGCTTAAGAGCTCTAATGAGATTTTCGGGCCCATGTTGTCACAAGGTAAACCAATATTTTCTGGTCTACTTTGTGGCAATCCTGGGGGGTCCTTGTTATAGAGCTTCTGCCAGATATTTGGTGCAAGCTACCTGGTAGAAACCATCACAACTGCACCTGAGATTGATAAATTGGGTGCAGTTGTGCTGAAGGGTTCTGAACACAGCCAGAACCTAAATGTGGTTGTGCAGGGCTGGACACAAACTCTGCACCACAATTCAAAAATGCTACCGTGACTGTTTGAGAAAGTTTTAACTGAATGTTTTGTCATCTTTTGCATGTGATAAACTTTGGTTCTAAATTATGCTCTTGAAATACACTAAACTTGTAACTTGTATGAATTGATTACTCTTTTTGCATTTCTCCAAATGGCCTATCATATAGATAGATAGATATGTATCACACAGTTACGGTACATAGCTAATGACAGCAGAAAAAAGCTCATAGACCCATCTAGCCTGCCCAGCCTAATTACTCTGCACAGGCTTTAGTGCCTATCCCCATTTTTGTTTCTTCCACCCCATTTCTAACTAACCCCATATGCATGATCCATCCATGTTTAAAAATGCTCACTGATTTTGGCATGTGACACTTCCTCCAGCAACATGTTCCACCTGTCCACCACTCTTTCAGTAACACAGTGCTTGTGAATGTTGCTTTAGAATCTCATCTGTACAAGTTTCAGTGAGTTTCCCCTTGTCCCTGTATTTGAGCTCAAGGAGAAAAGCACGTTGGCATCTGCTGTATTTATCCCATGCTGGTACTTGTATGCTTCAATCATGCCTACCCTTTCCCTTTTTTTTTCAAGGGTGTACATGTTCAGGTCCTGTAGCCACTTTTCATATCACTTGTCTCTTAGTCTGTGGACTATCTTAGTTGCCCTGCACTGTACTGCTTCCATCTTGTTGAAGTCTTTCCTCAGGTGTGGACTCCAGTATCTTGCAGCGTATTCCAGGCTGATGCAGTCGCACCAGTTACCTGTACAATGGAAGGATTGTGTCCTGGTTTCTGCTGCTTATCCCTCTCCCTATGCATACCAGCATCCTGTTTGTCTTACCTTCAGCTCTACTTGCCATTTTTAGCACCGAAGCTCAGCTA
Organism: Neoceratodus forsteri; assembly: GCA_016271365.2. Taxonomy (NCBI): domain Eukaryota; kingdom Metazoa; phylum Chordata; order Ceratodontiformes; family Ceratodontidae; genus Neoceratodus; species Neoceratodus forsteri. Next base: position 986,351,089 of record CM057449.1, read on the forward strand.
CCATATTTATGACAAGCTTTACATCCTACCCAGAGCCTCTCTGAGTTCTCTCATCCCTTCAAGAGAGACCGGCTACTCCAACAATGGCACTTGTGGATAAATAAGAAGATCCGAAGAGTCTGTTCCTAACAAGTCTATCAAAAATGTATTGGGGTTTGGAATGATAAACCCATTCACCACAATTAATTCAAGTGTAATCTGTAAGCAATATTACCTGACTGGGTGGGCAGTATCAAGTAATAACAGATTGCCCAGGGCAAATGAGGCCCAATGCAACAGGCATGGTGTCTTCTAGCCCCTGGAAGATCTGGTATTGCCCAATACTGCCCACCCTGGAGGGTAATATTGTGCTTAGAAAATGGGCTACATGTCTCATTTTTTATAGCATTCAAAAACTAAGATAATGATAAAAAAAAAATGAGTAAAAAACTATTATTGTCATTTTTAGATAAAGTAGTTCCTCTACTGGTATATCTGTCCAGTAGAGGGCACTGCACTGTTTCATAAGTATTTTTGTGCAGGCTGCAGCCACAGCTGCCAAATAGAAAGCAAACAATTTGTCCCTGCATAGGAAATGCATTCCTTGATTCAGGATGTCATACTTTTGTCATGCGCTCAACTGGTTACTGAGCTCTTTTTTTCCATTTTGTACCAGTGCATCAGGGATGAGACCAGCAGTAGTTTGTCATTTTTTATGCTGCAGATGGAGGCATGCTGCCAGGTTGTGACACAAGGCAGTCATTGGTTCTCTGTATTGGGATCAGGGAAGGCATCTGTGTGCAGTGGCAAATTATGGATCACAGATCCAGAAAGAGAAGCTTAAGAGTTTTTTTGTGTTTGTTTTCTTCTTCTTGTATTTTTTTTTAAAGCTGTAGTTTTTTTTTTCTTTCTCAGCAGGGAAAACAGTGTGGCCAACCAGAGAATAGCCCTAGCCATGCAAGCCTACTAGTGCAAGGAACTGCTACTTCTATCTTGTTGGCTTCTTGTAAACAAATAAATAAAACATTTTTCTCTTTTATTGTAAATTTGTTTTTAAATGTGGCCAGGCATGTTACGACCTGCTAACAGTGGTAGTTGATTATAGTGAGAGTATATAGTTATTGTGGGGGGGGGGATACTATGCAACTGAGGGAAAAAACATGGTTGTGATTTCTTTACATTTGAAGTGTGGCACAGTGATTTCTGTTATGGGATGCCATTGGGTTTACTTGGTTTAGTTGGACAAAAGAAGACCGAGGCCCATCGAGATTGTCCCCCACATGCTGTGGGTCATCAATCCCTAACTGAATTTGATGCTAACCAAGTATCTAATCCCTTTTTTGAATAAATTGAAGTTACTGGAATCCACTAATACCTGTGGTAGGGTATTCCATATTCTGGGAGCCCGTATAGAATAAACATTTTCCCTTTTAGTTGGTTGGACTTGTTTGACCTCAAGCTGTTTGTTATGCAACATAGAAACATAGAAACATAGAAGTTGATGACAGATAAGGACCACAAGGCCCATCCAGTCTGCCTATTTCTTTTTCTACCTTATGAAGGTGCCATCGGCCTTTGCTCTGTCAATAGCCTATCTATTCATACTCATCTGTATTGCTCCCTTATGCCTATCCCATGCCTGTTTGAAGCCCTGTACTGTATTCATATGCACCGCTTCCTGAGGTAGGCCGTACCATGCATCCACCACCCTTTCTGTGAAAAATAACTTCCTCACATTACCCCTTAATCAGCCTCCCTCTAATCTCATGTGTCCTTTTGTCCTGCTGTTTTTCTTATGTTGAAACATGTTAGACTCTTTCACCTTGGTAATGCCCTTAAGGTGTTTGAATGTTTTGATCATGTAACCTCTCTCCTTCCTTTGCTCTAGGGTATACATATTGAGCTCCATTAATCTGTCCTCATATGTTTTCTGATGCAGTCCCTGCACCATTTTGGTTGCCCTTCTCTGGACCAGGGGCATCACCAGAGGTATAATGTTAGGTGGGCTAATGCCCCACAGTCAAAATCCTAACCAAGTTGGGGGGGGTTTGAGGGCATGCCCCACCCCCATAAAATTTTGAGATTTTTACCTACAAATAGTGGCCTTTCCTGCATTTTAATGGTGAAATATATGTTTGAGAAGCCTGATTATCATGACGTCTGTTAAATGGTACATGTGCAAAAATTTGGTTATTGGACCAGTGAGAACAATGGAAAGAGAGACACCATTATCCCAGCAGATCTGCTGGGAAGGTTACAGTCCCCCCACAGCAAATAAGAGACCATTCAGACACCATTATCCCAGCAGATCTGTTGGGAAGGTTACTGGACCCCAGAGCAAGTAAGAGACCAGCCAGACATCGTTTATCCCAGCAGATCAGCCGGGAAGGTTACAGGACCCCAGAGAAAACAGCCACCACTTCCACACTGTATAATTCTGAACAAGTCACTTAACATTCATGCCCTTAATCTCTCTGCATTCCCCCTCTCTCACTCCCTCTCTCTCATCAATTTCTGTAAGTCTTTGCATCTCCCTGTGTGCTGCAAACTATCCCTCCCCACCCCCTCTTCCTAGATTCTAAGGAGTTTGGGGATGACTTGTATGATTGCGTCTATGTAGGTTGCTATATAAAAAGGCAGCAAAATTATCTCCCTTTGGATTGTAAAGCACTCAGGAATACAGTCTGTATGAAAGGTGCTATACAAATCAAAATGTATTTTCACACAAGCCACAGGCACAGATCATCCTTCTCTAAACTGCCAAACAACTGTGTAAAGACTCATGCTGCACAGCCTTTTAGATGTGTGCCACATCTGTGCCTGTCTGAAAAATATACCTGCTGTGCAAGCAATGCTGACTGTGTCGGCATGGCAGTTATTAAAAGGTAGTCACCAATCCCAATCCCAATTTATGTCAATCACTCCTAGTCCTGTCCAGGTGTTCCCTCCTACAAGGCAAGGCATGCCAAACCTCTCATGCTTCTGAACCCACTGAACACAGTCCAAGAGACTAGCAGAGGCTGAGCTCATTTTTTGTAACCCCCAAGTGCTCCCTGTCAGATTGGGATCCAACTAACCTGGGAGTGATGATGACAAATCTCTGCCCCAAGCTCTGAGCTCTCCCATGGTTGATGTCCTGACTCCTGTCCCAATCATCTCTTTGTTGACAGCACAGTACACAGCTGCCAGCCACCAGTGCACTCAGTCTGCTCACGAGACTTACTTTCTTTTTTTCTCCATCAGAGTTGTGCGTGGACAAGTGCAGTGTCCCAAAGTTTGCCAGGCAAGCAGACCAAGGAGGACTCAGGGAGGGAAAGGGTTAACTCCCCACCCACTCCATGCACAGCCAGCTGGCTTATTGACCCAACTGGCTGGCTGACAATTTCCTGTCTATATCCCCCTCCCCCTCCCCCCTGGAGTCCTCTGGCACTGGATCCTTTGTCTTGGCCAGGCCAGGTCTCCGGCTAGTGCCTAAAGGGGCCATAAATCAGTCAAATGGGCTGATCTTAGCCCCCAGATACCCAATCATTTGTGCAAAAGTCAGGTCCACCTCTAGGCTAGAAAGGGTCTTCCCTGCTATCCAGTGGAAGTTCTGGACTGGGTGACTGACAGAGTAGACAGCACAAGAGTACGGGTGGTTGGAGGCTTACCTGAAGCTCAGGTTCGTAGATCCTGGGTGGCTGCTCCTCTATAGCCAGTGGTCCTCAGAGGTCCCCAGCAGCAGCAGCAGTCACACCTTAGCTCTGGAAAAGGACCAGCAGTCCTCCTGATGGCCAGCAGAAGCCAGTTCCATAGAGTGAGCACCCTTTAGTTGTCTGCTCCCTCGGTTTGCAGTTTTTGTATTGGGGGTTTTCTGGGGTGTCCTGATGCTGGGTTCCTAGTAGTGCATGTAGCACAAGCATCACATTTCAAATGCAAAGTGATGAGGGTAATGCTCACCCAGGTTCTCTTTTGTTCGAATAAAAATATGTCTTGGCAAGTCTGTTAGTTTGCTTCCTGTTATTTTGCAGAATAAGTGTGGCATGGTTTGTGTTTTTTTGGGGCTGCCATTGCAGTTCCTCTGTCTCCCCTCTCCAGTATGCAGGCTGTTTTTTGTTTTTTTTCTGGCATTGACAATGGGTGTTGCCACACATAGAGCTGCCATTACAGTCCCCTGTCCTTCCTCCTTTGTTTACTGCCTCTAGTGCCACTTGCTGGTCTGCAGGCTGTTGCCCTGCCCAGCTTTGGCGGAGTGATTATTTTTTTCTCTTCTTTGTTTTGTTAAATTTCTTTCTCTTCCCCTTTGTGGGGGCTCCAGGTTGCTTCCCATCCCTTTGCCTGGCCTTCTGTGCTGGTTGCGGGGTGTGGTGCTCTTTTTGGGGGGTCTCTTTATTTTCTGCCTTCAGTTTTGCCATTTTTTGGTTTTTATGTTTATCTGTTTTGTGGGCTCCTCGAACCCCTTTCTTACTCGAATCCCCTGAGATGACCCACGACTGTGGTCCTTCTCCTGTAGCCCCCCTTCCCTCAAATGAAGTGACAGCATCCATTTTGGTGGTAATTGGTGGTGGAGTTCCCCTGCTCAGCTTTCTTCCCCACCTCCCTTCCACAGTAAATTAGTGCCACTGCAGTCACAGACATGGGCACCCAGCTAATCATGGTCCATACGACATTCACCAAGAGGGGACAAGTTTGGGCAGATGGATCATTAGGTGCAGCAGCAAAATGTGTCTGGGCAGAAACCAGCACCCAGACCACTAAAATTCCGCACTGCCACTATTCAGGGGTAACCAAAGCATTGGGTGGGAGCAGAGCTCCCCGACCTCCACCACTAGCACCACCAACAATCACAGTGGGATCCAAGGACTTGGGCCAGGCAAAGAAAAAGGAAAGTGCACTCCATGTGGTAGAGCTGTAATGTGCTGACTCTAAACCATGGCTTCATTTTTTCCTCAGCAAGTAGTGAAGCTGTGAGTCTTTAAATTTTTCAAGGAAAATTATTTTGGGGGCTTGAGCTTATATTAGGGGGGCTTCAGCCTCCCCAAAAACAGCCTGGTGATACCACTGCTCTGGACTGCCTCAATTTGGTTAATGTCCTTGTGAAGGTGTGGCCTCCAGTACTGCATGCAGTACTCCAGATGGGGCCTAACCAGTGTCTTATAAAGAGGGATTATTACCTCCCTCTTATGACGTGTGATACCCCTACTAATATACCCTAACATCCTCCTAGCCTTACCTACTGCTTTACTTGTCTGCTTGGATGATTTCAGGTCATCTGTGATGATGATGCCCAAGTCTCTTTCTTCCCTTGTGACTGCCAGCAAATCCCCTCCAAGCCAATAGGTGGCTTCAGGGTTTCTCTTCCCTATGTGTATGATCTTGCACTTCTTTGCGTTAAACCCCAGTTGCCACTCTTCTGACCATTTTGCCAGTTTATCCAGATCTCTTCTCGTTCTTCCCACCCCATCTGGATCATCTACTCTGTTGCAGATCTTGGTGTCATCTGCAAACAGACAAACCTTACCCACCAGTCCATCTGCAATGTCACTGATGAGGATATTGAAGAGGACTGGACCCAGGACTAATCCCTGAGGCCCCCCACTTGTGACTTGCATCTCTTCTGACTGCATACTGTTTACCACCACTCTCTATTTTCTGCCTGTCAACCAGTTTGCCACCCAGTTGACCAACTTCTGACCTACCCAGCCTACCCAGCTTATTACTCAGTCTTCTATGTGGAACAGTATCGAAAGTTTTGCTGAAGTCAAGGCAGGCAACATCAACTGTTCCCCCTTTGTCCACCACTCTGGTTACCCAGTCAAAGAAATCTATGAGATTAGTTTGACAGGACCTTCCTGTAGTAAATCTCTGTTTTGGATCCTATGCTCCTATGGATTCCAGGTGTTGCACTATCCTTTCCGTAAGGAGTGCCTCATAATCTTGCCCACTACTGAAGTAAGACTGACTGGTCTGTAGATCTCTGCCTCCTCCCTGCTACCACTCTTGTGGAGCAGGATCACATGAGCCCTTCTCCAGTCTTCTGGGACCTCTCCTGTGCTCAGAAACTCACTAAACAGTTATGATAGTGGCTCTGCTAATTCCACCCTTAGCTCCTTTAGTACCCTGGGATGTATGCCATCAGGTCCCATTGCCTTGTCCACCCTGAGCTTATCGAGCTCTTGTAGGACCCTTTCTTTTGTGAAGGGACTAGTGCACCTCCCCCCGTGTCCACGGTGCTGAGCTGTGGGACCTGCCCTACCTTCTCTTCAGTAAATACTGAGCAGAAGTATCTATTTAGGATAGATGCTTTTACATGGTCCTCCTCCTCACACGCCCCCTTATCCCCTTTGATCTTAGCAATACCCCCTCTGGACTTTCTCCTTTCACTAATGTATCTATAGAAGGTCTTGTCATCTTCTTTTACTGTTTGTGCTAGTGTTTCCTCGGCTTGGGCCTTTGCCTGCCTTACTGCCTTCCCTGCTTCCCTTAGGGAAGTTTGGTATGCCTCCCTATCTTCATCCTGCTGCGTTTCCTTATATTCCCTGAAGGCCAGTCTTTTGTCTCTGACCATTTCTGCTACTGTTTTTGAGAACCAAAGGGGTTTCCTTCTTCTTTTGCACTTCCTTTTCTCTCTAACACAATGGGGCGTTGCTTCAAGTATTGCATCCTTAATGCTTGCCACACTTGGCCTGTACCCCCTCACCTGTATTTCTTTTTTCCAGGGCTAGCTTAACTCTGTTGGCCATCTTATCAAAGTCAGCTCCTCTGAAGTCCCATATTTTTGCCTTGGAATGGAATGATTTAGTTCTAGTGGCCAAACTGAACCATACCATGTGATGGTCACTGCCCCCAGGTGACCTTCTACCTGGAGATCAGTGATCCTTTCCCTATTAGTCAGTACTAGATCTAGGATAGCTCTGTCTTTTGTGGGTTGTTGTACCAGTTGTTTGAGGCCCTCTCCCTGCAGGGAATCCACTGTGTGTCTAGTTCTGGCAGATTTTCCTGCTCGTATACCGTTGCTACAGTGACTCCCAGATTGAGAAGACCACCACAGAGACCACACCAGTCACAGTGGTGGTCTGTATGGGGATTGGGACTGCCTTGCTGGGTGTTTACCCCCCCGTCCAACTCGGACTCAGAGTTAGAATCCTAGAGACCGAGGGATGTGGGGAACAGAGCCCTCTACATGGGGATGTTCAGGGGCACAGCCCTCCAATGGATACACGGAGGCATCCCCGACACTGCATTGCTGACAGTCGGCACTGCGGCTGTCGCTGTTGGGGATGTCTCCATGATGACTGTCACTGCAGTATGGGTAAACCGTTCCTGCTGGTATTGACCACTCTGTATCTGGCATGTTGAAGTCTCCCATTATCAGAACCTCCCCTTTAGCTGTCATGTTTTGTATGTCTTCTAACAGTAATGTGTCTATGTCCTCCCCCTGGTCTGGAGGCCTGTACACAACCCCAGTTCATATGGCTGTCCCATTTCCTGTTTCCAGGGTGACCCACAGTTCTTCTGGCTCCTTATGTGTATTCTGAATTTCTGTAGCTTTGATATTTTCATTGACATAAAGGGCCACTCCACCCCCTTTTGCACCTCGGTCTCTTCTGAACAGTACATAGCCAGGTACTGAAGTCTCCCAAGTGTGGTTACTGGTAAACCATGTCTCACTAATGGCTACTATGTCCAGTTTAGCCTCTGTCATTATTGTCTGCAGGTCTGGGATCTTGTTTCCCAGACTGTGAGCATTTGTGTACATGAATTTTCATTGGCCAGATTTTGGCGTATTAGTTGTTGGGCGAGGTCTGTCATTTCTCCTGTGCATCATATGGGGAGATGGACCTTTTTCCTTATCTGGAGATGCAAATGAACTGCAAACATGCTGAACTCCTGTTTGACCACAAGCTGAGGGGGGAGGGGTGTTCTTCCCATTCAATGTATTGGGTGCTGCACCCCTCTCTCCATTTGTTAGTTTAAATATTCTGCAAAGACATCAAACTTCTGTCTGTCCAAATGCACTGAGTCCCTCCTTAGTCACATGCAGTCCATCAAATTTAAAGAACTTTCACTCCCAAAACTGTTGCCAGTTCCCTACAAATTTATGTCCTTTTTCCTGGCACCAGCCCTCAGCCACATGTTTAGCTCCCCTAACTCCCCTTCTCTGACCTTCCGTCCATCTGTCCCCCCTCTCCCAGACTGGCAGGATCTCAGAGAAGGAGATGCCAGACAAAATGGATGATAGTTTGTCACCCAGCCTGGTCAGGTATTCCTTGGTCTCCACAACTGACCAGCTGGTGAGATCGTTTATCCCTATGTGTACCAGGACGACAATGTTTTCTCTTGCTTCCTGTACAATTTTAGCAATGTGGTCAGTGTTTCTCCATGCTGATGTACCTGGGAGACATCTGACCATTACCCCTGGCTGGAGATACGTAACAACTCCCCGACTCATGGAGTCTCCTATGATCAGAAGCTTTTTGGATTTCCTTTTTTGCTTTATTTGTTTTGGTTCCTGTTTTGGGAGAGTTTTGGTGTGCTAGCTCCTGTGCTGCAGTGTCCTGCTCTGCAGTGTCCTCTGCCCCTTTCTTTGATTTCAGAGATAGAGGCAGATACCTGTTTGTAGTTTTTATATGGTTTGTGGAGGTGATATGTTGGAGAGTACCGAGTGATGGGGCACCCAATTTGCCCCTCCTAACCACCTGCTAACCTCCTGGACCAACTACCCTCTGCAGTCGAGGTGTTTCTGTTGATGTTGGGGAAATGGCAGGCAATTCTTATAATATATTTCCTCTTGAATATGTGATTTGAGGTGTGCAATTTCTGCCCATGCTGCCTGGAGCTGAGCCCTTAGATCTCCAATGGCCCAGCACGTAGGACAGTGTCTTAAATCCTGTAAAACTGCCCTTCTGAAAAGTGTCCCACAGTACCTGCAGTTAATAATATCAATTCCAGATAAGTTGCTGGGTTTATAACATGGTCAGAGTAATTAGAAGGAGGAAAATGAAAGCAAAAGTTTGATTTTGTGTTTTGTTTGTTTGCTTGCGTATAACTTGTTATAACAAGTTAAATTACTCATGCCCCTATAAATGAGGTCACTGTGTGGATACCCCTCTGATCCGCCCCTTCCTGCTTTTCTACAGGAAATGTCACAACTATGCTACCCTATACATGGAATATAGTGTGGGATGGTTGGGCATGGGGGTTGGTAACTGGGCCCTTCCCCTGCCAAAAAAGAAGAACCACGGATGAAAGAAACAAGGAGGTAAGAGCAGAAACAATCAGCCAGCAACAAATGCAGTAGCCCTGAAAGCTTATTCTAATGATAGATAAAACTGTAAAACCTGTAAAGCACCACCTCTAATAATTTCACAGAAGATACACCCTGTAAGAAACACTTTGCTACAGAGAAAAATAGAGCAGTAACAGAAGACATATCTTGCAAAAGACAATTTGAATCAGAAAATTACAGCAGTAATCTGTAAGCACACACCTGTAGGCACACCCTGTAATATTGCAGCTGAAGGTATACCCAGCAACAATTTGAATCAGAGAAAAATAAAGCAATAAAATGTTAGCATCAAACAGTAACAATCCCTGTGAGTACAAAAGAAAATAACACATGATAAGTCTGCCTAGCCAAAAGAAGCCTTAATCCTTTTCCTTGCTCTGGTAAGGTTCTTTGCTCTGTCCTTCCAAGCAACCTAGAAGAAAAGAGATCAGGTGAAGCTAGGTGCATTTGCCAGCAAACCTAGTCTTCCACCTGGGAATGATGCATCTGTTGGAGTAAGTGAGACCATATTGACTCATAAGCACAGGGGATTGTAATAATTTGAATATAAAAAGTAAATCCCCTCTGTGCCTTCTGTTATACAAGGAATGAAGGACGGTTTTCTTTAATCTACTTGCATAGTCCAAGTGTACCAGTCTTAGTACCATTTTGGTGGCATACCTCTCGATCTGTTCAAGGTGTGCTATATCACCTTTAAGATGTGGACTCCAAAAGGGGGACCCATAATCAACATAAGGTCTAATGTAGGCCCTATAAAGAGGGAGTAAGCACTGTTCAGTTTTAGTTACAAATGTGCGACTGGTACTTAATGTACTCCCCTTGAATGCCACTCAGCCAATCAGATAGCTGGAAATCTCCATTCCATTTTTGAAGGCATGTTAAAACATTTGTACAGAAAATTAAGTGCTTGCACAAGATACTGCTTATAACATAGCCAACGTTCTGATATCGATGCCTGTTCTTCACAGCACAAGCAAGTATACTGTAAAATATGATTTTTACTGCAGTATTTTTAAAGATTAAAATTATATATATATATATATATATATATATATACATATATATAGGTACCAATATGCTACAGAAACAACGTGTGACAATCAGGTTCCAAAATTTATTTGGGCCAATTGTCATAACCATATCATATTTACATTGGGTGCATGTGGTAGTATTTCAGTCCCCAACATATAAAGATAGTTTGTAGTTCAGAGGTGCTAAAAAATGGGATTAAAAGTTCCCACAAGGGCAACGTAATGTGAGTAACATCGTGTCCTTGACAACAAATTTGTCATATTATCAAACATATATTTTTTGATATTACTGTGTCTATGGTATCTATTTAGGTAGCATAATATCTAACTTTTCAGTTTTTTATCATACACTTAACTTGTTGGTAATTACGCCACAATATGTTTACTGATCACAATATGCCCAAATCTGGACATGTTTAAGTTTGGCTACCACATTCATGTCCTTGATTTTCTAGCCTATTGTTTTTTTGCACAACTATATTACCCTCATAGGAAAAGATAGAAATCACTTAATTTTCAGAAAGTGAATTATATTTTATTTACAAGGGTTTTTTCCACAGGATGTCATGTGAGTAACTCAGACTACACAGGACGTCATGCGAGTAACACAGACACAACACAAGAAGTCACATGAGTAACATGGACACCAGAAAAGTAGTATCAGTATCATACCAAGTGTCTCACTAAGTCATACCAAAAGTTATTGCTAATGTTCAACCAAAAAAATGATTGTCATACTATGGATATTTGATATAACATTTTGTGAACATTTTGAAGATTGTACTGTAGTCACAACATTATATTAACTTAAGATATTCACAAATGTTTTATGTTACAGTGTAGTATGGATTGAATCTCACCTGGTCTGACTATTACATATACCAGCTGGTCCCAAGCCTACAATAAGAGAGAGGGAAACCAACTATATCTTTATGAGATGAATGGGAATGTTTGGGATTAATGCATGCCCTTGCTGCTTGTGATAATCAAGGCTGAAGGCAAAACACTGAAAGTGTATTAGTGACTTATAACATGGGGTAGATAAAGGCAGATGAGTCGTAAACAACCACCAGGTGACCATTGCTTACTCCACAATATATGACAGCTAGCAGTGAACCAACCCTCTGAGAGATCAGCCTGTGTTTCTGTTCTGATCTTGTTATAGTGCAAAATTGCAGTCTGTGGAGCAGCCATTACTATTCCTGCTTAGTGAGTGAGAGCTGAGGCCTGTCATGTAGTCCCAGGCAGTGCAGCAACAGTAGCTGTAGTGTTCAACGTTTGTAGTCTTGCTTCTTACCCAAGTTTGTTTCCAGAGTGAAGTGTGTGGTCCCCATGGTCATTTTTCTGTTGCACAGCCAGCTTGACAGGTAAATCCCATAGTTGTGGCATAAAGTCAGATGGAACAGTGTGAAGAGAGGGAGATCCCCACAGTGATGTCATGATCTGAAAGTGAGCATTATGCTGGTGGACAGAGAAACAGAGTTCCAGAAAGACCTGCAAGCTCTGAGTCCCATTAGTTTCCATTTCTTAATTGGTAGAATACAGTCTGGTAGACTGTGTGACTGCACTGCTGGGGAAAATGTTTACTTGCTTGCCATGCATTAATGTAACCACAGACAGATAGACAGAGCAGCTAAGCCAGTGGAGGTATAGACACCATGTCTGTACCACAAGAGGCAACTCCATATTTTGCACTTCAGAGCTACTGTGCTGTCTCAGAAGGCATAACATGCACAACAAATGTCAGAAAAAGCATAGCAACACTTTCCTTCTGACATCTGTATGTGCATGACAGCCATTTGTTGGGGACTATTTTTTAGGCAGCAGAATACAGTAATTTGCTTGTCTTTTATAAAAGGAGAAAAAACATGTATATTGCTTTCTCCTTGTTTTGTAGTGCACCCTCTGTTATAAGTGTAATAGCCCACTCCAGGGTGTGCGGTTATTGGGGATTAAGCAACACACTGGGTGTTGTGAGGACACTCAGCCAGCAGCCTCGTGCTTCACAATGCACTCGGGGTATTGATTAATCCCTAATAACTGCACACCCTGGAGTGGCTTACTTCCTACTAATAGAACTGTGCCCTTGAGTGGGTTGCTTCAGTCTTAAAATGTGTTTTAAGAAATGAAAATGAAATTAAAAACTGACTTCAGGGGCCAGATCTTCAAAAGCTTGCCCATGTGCAAAGCCTAGTTTTTCTGCACAAACCCAGATTTGCACAGATGTCCATATTCCAAAACCCTGCTATGGGCAAGCAAGATTTGTGTCCAGGAGATTTTCTGAGGTTGGCACAATACAAATGGAAAGTCATGGACCTGAAATCTGGTGAAGTCCTGTAATCACAGAGTGCAAGGTAATTTTGCATGGTCCCCTTGTATGGTGCAGATATACACAATTATTCCTGTTACTAATGATGCCATCCCACAGATCACAGCCACAAATGAAGACACAGCCCCTTCCTGTTGTCAAATGGACCCCTCCATGGTACCGTCACTCACTGTGTCCACAGCATGGTCCTGCAGGTGCATATGGCAACCAGTGCATTTTGGGAGAGGGTGCACTTTTAGGTTTCTTCAGCTATTGTAGTTAATGTCAGTAATTGTTTGATATGCCATGCTAGGCCCTCAGCCTATCATGCAGCACATGCACCAAACAATTACTGTGATTCACTACAACAGTAAAGTAAGCTTAAAAGTACAAAAAAAATGGAATGAAAAAAAATAGAGAACAAAGGGTAACACTTTAACAGTCACTCTGACAGCAATCATCCAGTAAGAAAAAAGTCATATTTTTCTTCACTTGTACTGCCATGGAAGCTATTTAAGGCATAACATGTAGCACATAGCCCAGTTACTGAGATACACTGCAACAGCAGCCAATGAGCCTAAACTGCACAAAAACAATGAACAGGGCTGATGTTTTGGTGACTGCAACCAGTTACCATCAATTACAGTCATTTACATCCATTTTGGTGTTTGTGCCCTTTAGACTCATTTTACTGTTGCAGTGAATCTCAAGTAATTGTTTAATGTGCCATGCTAGACTCTTGGCCTAACATGCAGCACATGGCACACCTAATGATCACAAAACATATTGCTGAAATGTAAATGGTTCTGTGCTGGCGTTTGGGTGCTCAGTGTTGAGTCGGTGGGTGCACTATGTTTTTTTTAAAAAGTTGCCATCTTATAGATGCCTGTGGATCTGAGAAATTTGTGGATTACCCAACGCTTCATTTACTGCTGCTGTTATTTGCTGTTATTTGCTTTTCTGCTGCTAAATGGCTTCGATGGACTTGCTCATAAAATAAATAAGTACTGTGAGTACGTTTGGAGTGCTGACCGTTTTTCTGTTCTACAGAAGTGTTTTTTACAAAAATAAATATGACATTAACCAGGATTTCTTTTTAAGTTTAGCAGATAAGCAGGTAGTTTAAAAGTAGTTCTGGTATTCTGATGCCTCCAACACAATATAAGCCCCTAAAGAGATCAGGTCTACACAAATGGAACACCTGCAGAGACCAGGACCTATTCATTTACTCCCCAATACAACATGTAGTTTATTTCTCATTACAGAACTCTCCAAACTGTAGATATGGTGTTCTGATGCCTAATACAAAATGAGCCCCAGCACTAACCAGGTCCAATTGATATACTCCCCAAAACTGCATTTTTTTTTTTGCCCAGTACAGAACAAACTATTTAGCAGTAGTAACATTAAAGGTGCCCCTGACAGAGAATAGGATCACACAAAATGCCACCCCCCCCCACACCAGGGACCAGGCCACACAGAATGATCCCCATGTAGAGACTTGGTCTATAGAATAGGTTAATATGTATAACCATTTAATCTAGGAAACCTGCAGTTGTTCAACTTTAAAATGCTTTATAATCAACTCTCTCTGCCCCTACCCCACCCTTCATACCCCAAGCTCAGCATCTTGGGACCATGAGGCAAGGTCCGACTACATGTCTCTGTGTTTCCCAAAAAACAAATGTGTACCTTTACAATCTGCAGACATCTGACACACCGGGGAACAAAAGAGCAGCTGAGATGCAGAAAGAATAGCCCACTCTAGTGCCCATAACGTGCATAACTCCAAACTTCAGGAGGACAACTTGTCTTGTCCAGAAGGTAGGTGGCAGTACAAAGAATACAGACCCACCAGGTCCACAGCTTTAAAGAGCCATGAGGTGATGACTGAAGGTGTCAGCATGCATTTCTGGTTATGAACATTCTGGGCCGGTGGAGGAACCAATAGTAACGTGGGTAACAAAAGGACACAAAAATAACCCGCCATGGAAAAAGGGAATTTTCTAAATATATGAGTTATAACAAACTGCAAGGTTTTGGCAGCATGTCAGTAACAAAAAGAAGGTCACCAGACACAATAATGCTTTTGGACCACAGTTCATGCAAATGAAAGGCACAGTCTACTTAGGATGAGGTACTAGATGGACACTACATGTAATGAACGTTACAGCTGTATAAAATGATTAAATAAAAGGCAAAAACTTTTATTCTGTACAGGGAGTTCTTGGGGGAGGCTTAAATGAAGTAATTAGATAACACATTAACAACAGTTGGGTTTCTAAGGCACAGTAAAGGGCTGTATTTAAATACTTAAATTGGGAATGGAAGCAATGTCACAAAATGGAACCCTATTTGAAGGGGTAAATCGATGTTTGTGATAAAACTGAAAGAGCACAGTGGAACCAAACTGGGTCATGTTATGTTTAATATCTCTCCTAATGTGGAACTACAAATTAGGTGTGTCATGTGAACCTTTTAACAATTCAGCAAAAAGTTACAGGGTGTCAATGTGCAGTAGGTATGAGTCTCTCGAATACTGTATTCATGCCTATATATATATCATATTGACTTCAGATACAGAGTGACACCAGTGGATTTGAACAGCAATACCATATATCATACTCCCAGTACCAACTGTGTTAGTATAGTCATATGTACATTCATCATTTATACATTTATAGTACTTTCATTAGTCACTTAGTATGGTATTATTTAATATATTTACTTTTACTCTTTTTTTTTAAAGAAACATATATTTCTAAATAGAGCCAAAACATTCAAACTAATGCACCAGAAGTGACATATATTTCTGTGCTCTGTTATTGGCCTCTGAAATCCTGCAAAATGGAATAGTCAAGCTGTAAATGGTAATAAGCATATCTCTCTATACATGTACTGTATTGCATATTATAGTATAGTGTTACTAATTTATGTACATATTAAGTTCATTTTAATTGTGAAAAGGAAAAATTGTGAGTAAAAATATTTTAAGTTAAATTCTGTATTACTGTTGACTTATAACTTTGGAAAATCTTAACAACTATTACTTAATAATCCCGCAGTAAATTATAGAATTTCTTTAGAAAAATTGAGTACATTGTAATCTTTGGTATAATTCAATAAACTAATGTTTTGCTATTTTAAGACCATGTTGGAAAAATTAAACATTGGGGCCCGGATATTCAAACTGCGCCAGGCTGTGGCACAAGCCTGGGTGCAGCTCAACTTTGTTGCCAGGGGTGTGGCCTGGTGAAATTCAACGGAGCTGCACTATGGCACAGCAGCTTTGAATATCGCACCCTGGCCACCTCCACTGTGCATGGCGCAGTGGCACTGTGCTAGTGCAAGTGGCCAGAGTGGAGCATGGAGGTGCACTAGCGCAAGTGCCATTGCGCCATGCACAGCACCTGTGATATTCAAAAGGGGATATGCAAATGGGGCCATAATTTATGCAAGGTGCACATTGGGCCATTTGCATGTCATTATGGCCCTATTTGCATTCCATTAGCATGCAGGTGCGCTGATCCCTGACGACTTGCGCCTGGCGCCCTGCCAGGCAGCAGCCATTGTGGACCGACGCCCCCTGCAGCCTGATCGCGGGCATTCGTCTAAAAGAAACCCCCCCTCTAATATCCCTGGTGGTCCAGTGGACCGATCACTGCCCGATCGTGGGCATCTTTTGAAATCACCCTCCCACCAATATCCCTGGTGGTCCAGTGGACCGCACTCTGCCCGATCGTGGGCATCTGTAAAACATAGAACAGTCCTATTACCCGGGTGATCTAGTGTACCCCCCTCCCCATCCACCCACTGAGCCCCACCACCCCACTTCCCCCCCATCAGCCGGCGGGCGGCAGCACCCCACCCAACTGCCACCCCGCCGCCCGCCGACTGACAGCTCAGTAGGGCTGCACGCCATTGGTTCACAGCATGAGCCATCGGCATGCAGCCTATATCAGACATATAGTCCAGATATGTGAATGAATCATTCACATATCTGGACTGAGTAGTATGGTATGGGCATGCAGCTCCTACCGAGCTGTCAGTCGGCGGTGGCGGACTGCAGGCGGTGTGGTGCTGTTGCCCGCCGGCTGACGGGGGTGCGGGTGGTGGGGCTCAGTGGGTGGGTGGGGAGGGGGTACACTAGACCACCAAGGTAATAGGACTGTTCTATGTTTTACAGATGCTGGCAATCAGGCAGAGTGCGGTCCACTGGACCACCAGGGATATTGGGGGTTTTATACTGATGCCCGTGATCGGGCACATAGGGTCCACTGAACCATCAGGGATATTGGACGGGGTGTCTTACATGGATGCCCATGATGGGCATGGGGGCACCACCAGGTGCGGCAGGAACTCAGGTGGCCACCCACAGGTGGCAGCTGCTGTGTTGCACCCTGCAATGTGGCAGCTCACCTGTGGGTGGCCATCATTTGTTCCTTTTTTGGGGGCTTAACTTTGTGCAGGTGCAGCTAGGGGTTGCACATGCATGACTCTGCACATCCTGGGCTGAATATCGGGCTGTGCAGGTTATGCATGGCATGCCCCCCCACCTGTGCCTGCATACATTACTGATGCGCCTGGCGCATCGGGATTTGTGCGGCGCACTTTTCCCTTTTGAATATCACGCTGGGGTGCATCAGTAGGTTGTGCATGGCGCAACACTGTTGCGCCATGCGCAACCCTTTCGAATATCTGGGCCTCAAAATGCTGACAGCACACTTTTCTAGTCCCTTACAATACAGAAATCACTATTGTTTCCTGAATTTCCCTCTTTCTTTTAATATGCTAAGGGTTCTCTCCTACAATTTATTTATTTATTTATTGATGCATATCAGAATTTACAACCTTTGCGTCAGAGACTCCTTTACAAAGGCTCCACGTCGGGAGATTACATTGTGGCTGATAATAATAATAATATTTATACCGCCCCTTTCTAAAAATCAAGGTACTTTACATCAACAATATAATAAAACACACATACAATAAATACTAGTTCATAAAACAATAAAAACATCAAGTCATATACACTTGATACCACAAATGGGTCTTCAGGGCCTGTTTAAATTCCTCCATGGATGCGCACTCCAGAAGCAGATTGGGTAGAGAATTCTAAAGGGTTGGGGCCATGTACATAAAAGCACGGGCCCCAGAAGATTTTAAAGAAACCCTTGGAATCTCAAGCAACCCCTTGTCCATCAAGTGGAGCAATCGCCCAGGGCAGTAAGGTACCAGAAGCTCTTTCAGGTAGTCTGGGCCAAATCTATGTAGGGCTTTATGTGTCAGAAGTCCAACTTTAAAGGTGATTCACCACTGTACTGGCAGCCAGTGCAGTTCACGCAGCATGGGGGAAATATGACAGGCACAGGGAGTACCCATCAATAACCAGGCTGCAGCATTCTGCACTAGCTGCAAGTGGCAGACATCAGCCCCTGGTAGCCCTATATAAAGGGAGTTGCAATAATCAAGGCATGAGATCACAAAGGCGTGGACCAAAGTTGGCAGATCACCAGACAGAACAAGGTGCTTAATCCTGGAGATGTTCCTCAGATGGTAAAAGGAAGATTTGATGACCGCCAACACCTGTGATCACAGTGTCAGCCCATCATCAAAAATCACCCCCAGATTTCTCACCTGTTCAGAAGTGGGGAGCTGGGAATCACCAAGAAAAGGTCCTGAAGGTAAACCAGCCTCCCATCCTGTGACCTGGGTCCACAAGCAACACCTCCGTCTTCTCCGAGTTCAACCTCAGCCAACTCGAATCCATCCAATTCTGGATTTCAGTGAGGCAGTTGTTAAATGTCACGAGAGCTCTATCCTGGTCAGGTGCAAAAGACAGGTAGAGCTGGGTATCCTCAGCATAGCAGTGAAACCTCAGCCAATACCTTCTTACAATGTCTCCAAGGGGCAGCATATACTCTGTGAACAACACGGGGGACAACACCAAACCCTGAGGCACCCCACATGACAGAGAGACTGGGCCAAAGGAATTAATCCCCAACACCACCCTCTGAGTTCTGCCAGTGAGGAAAGATCTAAGCTACCCAAGGACTGTACTAGACAGGCCACAGATGAACCTCAGGCATTCAAGAAGAACCCCATGGTCCACAGTGTCAAACACTGAAGAGAGATCAAGAAGAACCAAGATGTAGCGGTTCTTCTGATCTCTCGCCATCAGGAGGTCATTGAGCACCCAAACCAATGCAGTCCTGGTACTATGCCTCTTTTGAAAACCAGACTGGAATGGTTCATAGATGTCATGGATAATCAAATGGTTATCCAGCTGTATTACCACTACTTTCTCAATCACCTTCCCCACAAAGGGAAGGTTAGAGATTGGTCTGTAGTTCGCATATCAGTCTCAGTCCAAAGAAGCTTTCTTCAAGAGGGGCATCACCACGTCCTCTTTCAGGGAGCTAGGAAACTCACCCATCTCCAAGGAGCACCAGTATCCATGCTAGGACCAGCTTAATGGTATCCCAACAACCCTTAATTAGGGAAACTACAGCATGTAGGGCACATACCCTGGACAATCCGCATGACATCAATGAGTTCCAGTCGGGCAAAGGAACTCCAGGAGAACTCGGGGTTTGTGGCCAATTGCTGATCCATAGCTTCTCCCATAGAAGGTGCAGGTAGGAGGGCTACCCTGATGTCGGACACCTTAGCCACAAAGAAGCGAGCAAACTCTTCACACTCTACTTGTGAAAAGGCTCTTTGAACCTGCAGGCAGGCTAGGTTGCACAATCTGTCTACAGTTCAAAAGAGCTGGGCTGGTCGGTTCTGAACAGCCACAATCTCCCCGGACAGAAACTATGCCTTCTTACGGGAGATTGCTGAATGATAGACTTGATAGTGTTCCATCAATCTATGATGGTTGGCATCAAGGGCAGATCTCCACCAACAACGTTCTAATCTTTATATAGAGTAGAAAAGAGAGTACACAAAATAAGCATTATAACATCAAGTATCTGTATTGCAGTAGTAGTTAATAAAAAAACTCATACAGCTTACCAGGTTATAGTGGAGCAGTGTTGCTCACTCTGTGTGCAGGATCACAGGTGAGTAGGACAACTCACACACTGTTTCTTCTGTTCTGCAGTTGATGCTACACTGAGGCAACTTTGCTCTGCGGCAGCATCCTGATGTAATGACATCAGTGCACGAACGTCAGCGAGGTGACATTACCACAGTGTCAGTCCCGCTTGAAATTTCTATTAAGTAAATATTTTCAATATGTTTGCACAGTAATAAATGCCTGCATTAATATGAACAGGCATTATTCATTATCTCCAAGTCCTGGCATCCTAATTCTGAAGTGGACATCATACTCGATTGTGGTTGCTAAGCAACTGTGTAAACACAGAGACTGAAGCACTTGACCTTACAGTGAGATAATTAAGCAATAAAGCATGACAGGGTGTGCATCATCGCTGAATAACATCACACCTAGGGTGGGTCGAAACACGAGGCAGCAGGCAGAGTGCTTCCACCACCCTAGGTTTGATGTTATTCAGCGACTACAGACACCCTGAAGTGACTTATTGTGATTATAATATGGCTATAAAAAAATCTGACAAAACTTTAATGATTAAGCAATAGACATAAGAAACAAATCAGAAGTTATTAACTTTATTATAAGTCATTTAGGCATAAAATAGAGATAAAATAGTCCATTCAAGAGCTTTACTGCATCCCTCCAAATTGTTTACTCTGACTTTTTTATAGCTGATTTTATTACTTTGAGCTTAGGAATATTTTTATACTCCTGCTTTTATCTCATTTTTCACGTTGCAGAATTGAACACATTAATATTGACAGTCCCATTTAGTGTCCATATAGAGATCAATCATTCTGCGGCAGAAGCATCCAAATGGTTAACTTCTGTGTTTCCTTTTTTAACAGGACCTCTGCTGGGTGCCACTTCACTCACTAGCATGTCCATCATCTCTGCATCACCCCATGGCACCCCTGTGCTCCTTCTGTCCCCTGACCTATCCTGATAAACATGATTTACCCTCCCTCCCTCCACCATCCTGGCCCCTCTAGTGTGCACCAATTGGGGGATGGCGGATCTCTGCGGCAGTTCCCACAACTGCACCAATTGTTTAGTGCTAGCCAGCTGGTGTGGCAACTCCTGGGATTTTGGCACAGGGACCCCTGTTTCTCTAGAATTGGGCACAGGGTCCCTGATGCACCCAGAGTTTGCTGCAGCCCTAGATCAATGCAAACTGTGGTGATCTAGTGGCTCTTTGAAAACTGAGCCCGGGATCTTATGTGAAAAGTCGATAAGTCTACCCCTGTCCTAACTGTCCTAACAAACAGAAAACAAAACAATTAAGCAATATGGTATGACAGGGTATGCATTGTGGTTGGATAAAGGCACACCTCGGGTGTGGCATGAGGCATCGCCAAGTGCCTTCACTTCAACCACCCGAGAAGTGCCATTACCCCACCACAACGTACACCTTGGAGTGTCTTACTGTGAATATAAAATGAGTCCAAGATGTTTTTGTATGGGGGGGTGAAGAAATGCACCAAATCAAAAAAGAAACATTTTTATTACTTTTTGAAAATAGCTCTAGCACATCCCTGCACTAACATGCTGTCTTAGGTTTAAATATTATGTACAGCAAAAGTCATGCATTTTTAATTAGCTCTTAAATCCTCTAGTTTCCCCAGCCCACCCCTTTTTACTCATTCTCTCGCCTTTCTTTCTTCTTTATAATACTCCCTCCCTTTTCTCTGTCTTGTTTATTTTCTGTCTTACCAACATTCAAGAGATGGAATGTTTGCTACAGATAGAATGCAAGAATTCAATCCTCTGCTCAGGTCTGCCGGCAGAATGTTTACTCCCACTGGCACACAACAGAAGGCCTTAGATGGAACCAGGGCTTTTGTTTTATCTGTAACCGCTTAAACAACACAGATTTCCCTAGTAAGCAGGTGATGATAGGAGGGGGATTTTTCATGGTCAGCAAAGAAACACCATAAATTACAATTCTAAGTACTATAGTACTACATTTTTTATGTTATGCATGTGTGTGTATAACAAGAGTATTGTGAGGGCAAATAACATTTAATTCTTATGTTTATAAATTTAACAGTTTTATTTTTAGGGCCTAGCTGAAGATTTTGAGTGAGTAAACATGACAGCCACATTTGTGATGGCAGTCAGGAATGGCTGGCACTATTTTTTTGTGAAGAGTTTACTGGACCTTCTTCTAGTGCTGTCGTCATGGGATATCTGCACTGGGTCCCGAGTTCCTCAGCCAATCAGATCACTGGATTTTTCATAGCCATATTATAATGGCACATATCCATTGCCGCCTTTACTTTGAGTTAAACAGTAATTTGATAAAGGCATCATTGCCAGACTATTATCAAAAAGAAAGATTGTTCCAAAACACAAGCTTAGCTCATATGGTTTGTGTATGGGGAGAAAATGTTATGGATAGAGAATAATTTATTTTAATGTTCTTTGATCCAAGTGTAACTAATGTTTGACATTAATAAGCACTCAGAATTCAATCAGATACAGTATATACATATTTGTATTTATGATAAAAGAACTCAGACCCTCATTTAGAAAATTTATTTACTGACAGCACTTTTTAGCACTATCCACACAGACCAAGTCTGGGCTGGATCTCAGTAGAGGGATTCATGGTGCAAACCATATGCAATTACCTGGCCTATTCAGAAACACTTGGACCCAGTAATAGTGCAGAGATATTGTGGTCAAATTAAGATAAATTATACTGCATTTAGAAAACATCACATATTTTTACTCAGGGGCTGGGGGGTTGTAGCCCCCCTTGCCACAATGAAAGTGGAACTTGGATTAACTCAACTGTTATAAATGGACTAATTCAGTTTGAACTGTTATGAATATATATGGTACCAGCTGGGGTATATACTGTAGATAAAGAACTGGCTGGTAAACACAAGTCCAGAAGCACAACCAAACCAAAGTAAGATCCTAACTGGACAGATGTAGGAATAAGTAGATACAAAATGTAAAGTCTGCTGCAGAACTTCATCTTAATAAACTTAGTTTATAGCAGAGAAGACCAGTCCAAATCCTCATGTATGCCATACTTAGGGTCTGTTGCCCCAAAAAGTATCAATCCAAAAAGTACGAACAGTTCTCTTTCTTGATCACCACCTCATCTCAGTGGCAGTATATGTTCCAATTGAATGAAGTGTAAGGGTAGAATGCAGTGTCCTTCTGTTAAAAAAATAAAATTAGCCACAGGGGATTTTATGTCTTTTCTCCAAATATCTCCTTTATGCTCAATTATTCAGTCCATTAGAGCCCGTGTGGTCTGCACAATAGAAATGTTGTCAGAAGGACACTTTAATATGTAGAATACGTATGAAGTCTGAGATGCAATGCATTGTTGTATCTCCACATTTACATTGCCTGCCACATTTCTGATACTCTTTGTTTTATGAGTGCTAGCACATGCAGAGTAATGATCACAGACAAAGTTTCTCTTAACCTGTGGTCCCACGGCAGAAAGAGTTTCATGTTCCTGAAGTGGAGGGCTCGATTTGCAAAGCCCCCAGAGTTACACAAGGAGTGTGCATCAATCAGAATTGCTGCATGTTGCTCCTTGTGTCACATGTTGTGCTGTTCCCAGTTTTCTATCAGCAGCTGTGTCCCACCTGGGGTCCCCTGTGCTGAAGTGTCCCTGCTCCACCCTTGTGCCCAACATGGTGGTGTGCCAGGTTACAAGTGGTCATGTGCCATAGTGGGCTGCAACATCCCCATTATTGTGATTTTATAACACTCTACTATGGGGCAGCAGGTTTGAGATAGACCAGCCAGGAGCTGGTCTATGCACCTAGCACCGGTGCCACACAAGGTGGAGAATTGGTCGGGGCTCTGAAATTGGGGTCTATGGCAGAAAGGAACATTGGGATGTCATAGAGGTGTTGGGAAGAAGGTGGGCATGCCAGGAGTGATGTGGCACCCAGAGGGTGCTATTATTATAACCATAAAGCCAATGGGCTGGTATGTGGGATCCAGGGACAAACAGTGCCATGGCCCCAGGTGGGCAAAGCCCTTGCAGCAGCCCTAGCCTTGGGCACACTTTGTCCTTGGAGCAACCCCCCATAGTACCAGCCCATTGGTTGTATAGTTATATTAATGGCACCTCTGCTGGGTGCCACTTCACTCCCTAGCATGCCCATCATCTCTGCATCACCCCATGGCACCCCTGTGCTCCTTCTGTCCCCTGAACTATCCTGATAAACATGATTTACCCTCCCTCCTCCACCATCCTGGCCCCTCTAGTGTGCACCAATTGGGGGATAGCGGATCTCTGCGGCAGGTCCCACAACTGCACCAATTGTTTGGCACTAGCCAGCTGGTGTGGCAACTCCTGGGATTTTGGCACAGGGACCCCTGTTTCTCTAGAATTGGGCACAGGGTCCCTGATGCACCCAGAGTTTGCTGCAGCCCTAGATCAATGCAAACTGTGGTGATCTAGGGCTCTTTGAAAATTGAGCCCGGGATCTTATGTGAAAAGTTGATAAGTCTACCCCTCAATGTTATATCCCTCTTATCTACTATTAAGGGTTCATCACTAAACACTTTCTCCGACCAGGCTAGCTTGTAAGACTCTCCAGTTTTTAAGCACTATCACTTTAATGTCATGAAAAGCATCCAAAAAGGCAGTGTTGAAAACTATACAGGATTGTTCTTCTTCCATAAGTCTTTGGTTCATCAACTGATTTCTGTCTAATGCTTCACATCTCTCTTCAGCTCTTGCCAGGAACTCAAACTTCTCTTTTAAATCCTGTTTTGAATTTTGCCAGTACTCATCTCTGAAACAATTTTGTTTCACCTGAACATATTGTTCAAATAGAATGCACCATTTCTGGGATTGTACAGTAGGTGTGAGCTTTCAAAGTGTGAAAGGGTACTTTTATTCTGTTTCCTAAACAGCTTCATATGAACTGTAGTGTCATTTTTAAAAACCTCAAGGCCCAAGAAACTGGTTCTGAGTGGGCTGAGCTCTGTTATAAACTTTAAGTGCTCTTGCAAAAAATTATGAAACCTTAACAACTCTTCTGTGGAGCCCAGTCAAAAATGTAACACACAGACAATATACAATATTTACAACACCACACAATGTTGCAGTGGAGGGGGTTATATGATTTGTTATTCAAAATTGGTGACATCTAAGTTTGCATACACGGGTGCCTTCATTGGTTCCATTATTGTTCCCTTAATTTGATAAAAGCACTGATGTTCAAAGTTGAAATAATTATATTTCAGCACAATCAATGACAAATTCAGTAATGAAGTCACTCTTAGACTCCAATAATTTATTCAAGGTTTTCAATACCTCCAGCCGACTGTAAAGACCCTTCAAACTGGAGATCGACATATAAAGGCCTTTCATTTCCATAAACACTTAGGCAATATTATTCTGATAAGTAATTCCTATTTTTAGTTCCTGAGTTAATGTAAGGACATGGTTAGTGTCCTTAATAGAAGCAGGACTTTCTGTGGCCAACTCAGGGATGTAAAAGTACATAAATGTGGTCAGGGGTTCCAGTACAGAACATATCCTGCTTCAGCCCCAGAGCCAATCAGGAGGCTGAAACTACACAGAGGAGTGTTTGAAACTTTGCCTGCCAGCTTTAAATTGTTTGAATTGGTGATCCCAACTCAGTTGTGTCATCCACTGCAAGATCTGCAAGGGGACGAGAAAGCTGCTGCATCCTACTGTAGCCCTCCCTCCAATGGTCACTTGACTCTTGATTTCTCCAAGTGCTGCAGACTTTTGAATTTTTGTGCCAGTCTGCAGTGATTAAGCCCTTGAGCCAATGAGGAGGCTGAAACTGCACAGAGGAGGCATGGCTCTCCTTACTATGTACTGCATATATTAGGTGTCAACTGCCAAGTGGCCCCCGCATGAAGGATTACACACTAAGGATGGCAAACCTGTCTGCCTTTAGTCTGCCAGTCAGCCGGCAGTCTGTCAGTTGGCCAGCCACTCTGCAACTTTCTCCTCTGGACTCATACCCTCACACCTATGTAAGTTGGAATGCTAATGCAAAAGATATCCTTAATCATTGTTGCTGCTATAAAATGCTACTGTAACTGATAACACATTAACTGGCAGTTGTATTGGTTTGTGCCTTATAACCTATCTAGGGTAGGCCTATTTCAGCAATTTTTCCTCTTGATATAGTCACTGCCTTGTAAATGTTAGTGTAGTCTGACACTAAGTCACTGCCTGTTCTCTCTTCTTAGCCTTCTCACTATCAGGGGTCACCAGATAAGTAGAGACTGCCTGTCATACCTTGCCTTTTGTTTTAGGATCCAGACAGACACTGTGTAGTGTAGGTCTGATTCTCTACTGTGCTACCAAGTATTGATACTGGTATCCCATGTTATGGGCAACTCAAATTGAGTGACTCAATATCGATGACTCAATATGAGCACCTGTGAGGATAGCAACCATAACAGAATAGCAAGGGTGGGGCATAGTGAGTAAATAGTGAATGAAATAGCAAGGCAGAGTTAGCTAGGTTAGGTTATGAGGATATGTTGGAGGAAGCAGTTTTGAGCTGCTTGTTTGGCATGGTGGCTACAGTCACCATCTGTGATGCTGGTGGACCTGGGTTCAGGATTGGGTATGGTTTTGCTAAATTTTGTGTTTTCTTTGGGGGTGTTGTGTAATTTTTTCTTGCTATCACTGATGAAGTCCCGTACACTGATATTGTTCCACCCCCCCACAGCAGATTGCCCCCCAATGTTATCCACCTCCTGACCTGTGTCTCCCTCCTGAGTTTCTTCCCCTCCCCAAAATGTGCCCCCCTGGAGTTGGTTACATAAATATTGAGGGGTGTGGGGGTTGAAGCCCGACCGCATAAAAGAAAGTAAATATCAGCTCCTGCATTGAACAGTAGTATCCGTCTCTGGTTTTGCAGTCGATGGAGTGTACATCGCTGTTTGTGGTTTTTGACAATGTACACTCACTGTTAGGTTAGTCACTGTTTTGCAGTCACTGAGATCACAAGGAACCATTGATACTAACTGTTTACTTTGCACTTACTGACCTTAGACACACCCCTTTCTATGGTAGGACTCATTGTCTCATTGTCAACCATTCTGCTGAAATATTGAAACTATCTGTCTTACCTGCCTCATGGGCTCAGTCAATCACTCTTTCAAGGGTAGGTCTGATTGGAATTGTACTGCCTAAATATTGAAACTGTCTGTTTTCCTTGCCTTTGTTGAGTGTAAATGAATCCCTTTCTAGAGTAGGTCTCATTTTAGCTTTAAAACTGCATGCTTACCTTGCTTTTATCGAGTATAACCAACCCACTTTCTAGGGCAGATCTAATTTTCTATACCTGATTCCATCCCTTACATCTGCTCTGTACGGCTGGGCAGTGAAGGACTCTTGGATAGTGAAAGAGGAGGTACTGAGCCAGTTCACGTTAAGGTCCCCCACTAGGATTTGTTCTGCCTTGTGGTGGAGGGTGGCAAGATATTCTGTTATAGACATCAGCGCTGGATTCTGGTTCTTTGGGGAAATGTAAGCTGTACTTACTGACCCCTGCCCTACCACCGGACCCTCACCCAGCCTGCCACTAACCCCCTAGCTGCCCCCCCAAGGGAAGAGTACACAATGGGAGGTGAGATGCTAACAACAACAAAAATGGAAATGGACCTGGGGGTAGTCATATCAGATGACTTAAAGGTGGGCAAGCAATGTGAGAGGGCAGTAAGGAGGGCTGGGGGGATACTGGGATGCATAGGGAGAGGCATCACCAGTAGAAAACAGGAGGTTGTTATTCTCTGTACAGACAGCTGGTGAGACCCCGCCTGGAGTACTGTGCAGTTCTGGAGACCCAGTCTCCGCAAGGACATAGACAAGATGGAAGCTATCCAGAGGAGGGTAACTAAAATGGTGCAGGGTCTGCACCGAAGACATATGAAGAGAGACTAAAGGAGCTTAATATGTATAGCCTCGAGGAAAGGAGGGAGAGGGGACAAGATAGAAACTTTCAAGTACCTCAGTGGAATCAACAAAGTCCAAGAGGGTAGTATCTTTCAAAAAAAGAGGTGTGCAAGAACAAGGGGCACAATTTGAAGATAGAGGGGGGCAGCTCAGAGGTAATGTAAGGAAGTGTTTTTTCACAGAGAGGGTTGTGGATGCATGGAACGGCCTTCCAGAGGAGGTTGTGGAGTCAAAAACAGTGGCTGAATTCAAGCATGCGTGGGACAGCCATAAGGCAATTCTAGGGGGTTGGGGTTGAAAGAAGTAGGCTGCTGGTTAACTAGGATCTGCAGCTAATCCATTAGGTAGGGAGATGGGCAGACTGGGTGGGCAAAGCGGTCCTTATCTGCCATCAAATTCTATGTTTCTATGTTTCTAAGCCAACTATGACCCTGAATGGCCTGGTTGCTGCCTCATCCTATATACTACTGTACTCATAATTAGTGTGGACCGGATGCTACTAGGTTTGATACTTCTATCCTGGAAGATGGTCCTGGGCTGCATCTCCACCCCTGCATCCTGCCCCCTCCTGCTTAGGAATGCAACTCCTTTTTACTGCTTCTGCATAGCATGCACAGGAGTGGTAACACACAATGAAGCAGACACTGGCAAGCTCCCTCCTGGAGCCAGGACACAGTGACAGCCTTAAGAGGTAAAGGATACCTCCTCCCTTGAGCTGCATCTTTGTGAGAGGTATTAGCCCATCAACACTGCACATCGACTGCTCCGCCTGCCCCAGCCACCCACCCACCCAGGGTCGTCCCTTGATTTATTGGCCCCTTCCTATGACATCACTTCCTGTCTACTGTAATTTCTAAGTCCCCACTTCTCCATTTGCAGGTTATACCTGCTTACCACTAGAGGGACCCTCTGACTATTCATCTCTGTTTCTCTACCTGAATTTCCTCCTCCCCCTACTTCCTGGAACCCCTCTACCCACATATGCTGCTTCTCTCCCTTACTCTCATCCCTGCATCTGCCCACCCCTCACTCTCACACCCAGCCTCCCAACTAGCTCTACTTACTGACCCCTGCCCTACCACCGGAACCTCACCCAGCCTGCCACTTACCCCCAGTGACCACTAGGAGTCACTATTTCCACCCTGTTTTTTAGCCCAAACCTAGCCTACCCTGAACCCCCACCCAGAACCTGGATCCCCATTCGCACCCAGGTCCGAGTTCACCCACCCTACCAGGATCTCAAACCATGTACCCTGTCCACCAGAGTCCGTGACACTACCACTACTCCAAAGTGGTATCCACACTTTCTAAGAGGCAGCCAAAATACTTGAACCTCTCTGCCCTGCTGCTACCTTAGGCATTATGTTTGTACACCTCCTCCTCAAATGTCTCCCCCTCACATACATGCTAGTACCCACATCCCATCTGCCAGACATCTCCCCTGGCCCACTTGTACCAGGACCCCCAACTCTCCCTAACTTAGTCCAACCCCACCCTACACTGACCAAGTACCTGGCCCACAGCACCCACCCCTAGCTGCCCCCCACTGACTACCCTGGCTCCCCATGGTTGCAACACATCCTCACCCTCCCAGCCCTTCAAACCCTGCCCATTCCTTGTTCCTCTATGGCCTCCTCCCCATCCCAGTGTACCTCTCGGAAGCTGACATACTGCCACCCCCTGGTCAGAGCCTTGATGTTCCTACTACTCCTATCTGGTAATATACATCCTAACCCAGGCCTGCCCCCTCCAGCCCACCTGCTAGGTCCACTGGTCTCTGCATAGCCTCCATGAACATATGCAGCCTACTGAAAAAATGTGATGCCCTCCAGTGCTGGGCCATGTTACATCAACCAGATGTCATAGCCCTGGTTAAAACCTGGCTGTCCAAATCCACCCCAACTCCTTTGTCTCCCTCCCAGGCTACACCCTATACCAGGAGGACCGAGTAGGCAAACGTGGGGGTGGCTGTGTGATCTATACCCAGGAAACAATCATTGGACAAGCACTCCCAGCCCACGTTCTTGTGGATGGGGCCCAGGCCATTACTCTTAAACTCACTCCTGACCCCTCCAGGGGTCCTCTCTATCTCACCACAACCTACGTTCCCCCAAAGAACCAGAATCCAGTGCTGATATCTATAACAGAATATCTTGCCACCCTCCACCACAAGGCAGAACAAATCCTAGTGGGGACCTTAACGTGAACTGGCTCAGTACTTCCTCTTCCACTATCCGAGATTCCTTTGCTGCCCAAGACCTGACACAACTCATCTCCCAGCCCACTAGAGTTAACCCAACGAGAGGTACCAGTACCCTTCTGGACATAATTATCACCAACCGCCCCCAAAAAATCCATAACATCCAGGTCCTCCCAGACTCTATAAGTGACCACTCCCCTATCCTATTCCTTTGGGCGTCCCCCACTCCCAAACCCATAGCCCAGACCACACTCCACAGATGCCTACACCCTGGTGGGCTGAGAAAACTCAAACAGTTTCTCACCCAGATTAATTGGTCCCCCATTCATCATGCACCTGACATTGACACTGCCCTTACCTTTTTCTCCCAAACCTTTAACAAGGCTTGTGACCTCTTTGCACCCCTCACCAAAATTCGATCCAAAAAAACATAATGCACCCTGGGTTACCCCTGCCCTACTACAAAAACTCAGAAATAGGGATAACCTCTGGCACCTTGCCACTGGAACGGGCCAGATGGCTGATAGACAGGTCTACAATGCTGCTTGGAACAGGTGCTCATGGGCCATCTGTAAAGCCAAGACCGACCATTACCAGGCCACCCTCACCTCTGCCTGGGGGTCTGCCCGGACTTTCTGGGACAATATTAAACAGCTAAATGGGAACTCACACTCCCCTCCCCATCTCAGCTCTCTGTTGATGGCTTTACCTCCACCGACCCTGCCTGCATTGCTAACTGCCTTAAAACCTCCTTTACTGACCTTAGCTGTTTCCCCCGGTAATTTCTTTGACTCTCCCCCCAGCCTAACTCCCCCTGTCTTCCAATGCCCCAGCTTCCACCTACGTAAGGTATCTGCCCAGGAAGCCAGATCTCTCCTAATTAAAGCGTTAAATAGCAATAATCCTTGTAGTGACTCCCTGGACCCCAGTATTCTCTGTCTGGTGCTGGATGAAGTCCTTACTCCACTCACCAGCCTACTTAACTGATCCCTCTACCTGGGGCAATTCCCCACTGCATGAAAAACAGCCATATTCACACCCATTCATAAAGGGGGCGACAAGTCCTCCGCCGGCAATTACTGACCAATCTCCATCCCCCCTCCAAAGCCCTAGAAAAAGTGGTGACCATTCAAATCACTGAATATCTGACTAAACATAACATCTTATGCTCAGAACAGCATGGCTTCCATGCTGGTCACAGTACCAGCACTGCACTTGTTGAGTTCTCCAATTTCCTACACTCCTCCCTGGACGCCAGCTCCCTAGCTGGTGCAGTGTTCATTGACCTTTCAAAGGGACACTGTCTACCACCCTCTTCTGCTGGATGCCTTCTGCCACACTGATTTCTCTGCTGGCCCCCTCACATGGTGCTCATGCTATCTATCTGCTTGATCCCAGTGTGTCAAAATCAATGGGACACTCTCTGAAACTCATCTCATCTGCTCAGGGGTACCCCAGGGCTCCATCCTGAGCCCCCTACTCTTTTTACTCTATCTAAACACACTGCCCAGTGCATGATCTGGCAAAATTCTTATGTATGCAGATGGTGCTGTCATTCTTGCTACCCACCACAATCTCATTTCCCTCCAGGACTCTCCATAACAATCCTACAATGATACCGAAGCCTGGTTTAAGGAGCACAGACTCATCATTAATCTAAAAAAAAAAAACAATGCTCTTTGCCCACCCCCAAAACAAAGCCTGCAACTACCCACTCCCTATCCTCCCCAGTACCAAACAACCACTTGAACAAGTCTGCTCCTACAAATACCTTGGGGTTACCTTCTATTCAGCCCTCACCTTCCACACCCACAATAATACCCTTGCATTCGCCACTAACATACAGCTTGGCATCCTCTACCGCTATAAAAATTGCCTCCCCCCGATGCTCTCCGACTTGCTGTTACATCTTCAGTACTGTTCCTTGTAGACTATGGTCTGACAGTTTATGGTTAATTGCAATTATGGTGAACATTTTTACCGTTTTTAGTATGGTCTCCCATCTACATGGGAGAGCAGCAGCAGCAAGGGTGCATTCCCCAGATTTAGTACACATTTTTGACATTATAAGTGGGACATTTGGAGGATCTGAGGTTGTACATGGTAGGAGTTTTTGGAACTAACTTGCACAGCAGAAAGGGTGGGAGTGTGTTTGTTATGAATCTGTATACAAAGATATACCAGAGTAGTTGACTACAGAGTGACAGAGAGGTCCTGCATCATATAAATAACAGTAATGGGTTCTCCATAGCAGACCTGTTATGAACCTTAGGGCACTGTGGCAGAGAAGGTTGAGCATTCCCAGGAGACAGAGTTGGATGCATTTCTATATATGCAGTCCCCATAATCCAGTTTGGTTAGGAATAAGGAGTTGACCAGATTTTTCCTAATGGGGAGGGTATAAAAATATTTTATTTCTGTAAAAAAAAGGCAATAGGCTTGAAACATCAGATCATCTAGCAGTATGCTGTAGCTGCACCCCTGGGATTCAGTCCACTAGAAATAAGTGTTGTCTCTGGAGATTCAATAATAATTTATTGAAAAATGAGCCACACTTTAACAATTGGTTGAAACTGTTTTCTGCATGGCTATCCATCCAATGTGCATATGATTCCTGTCTTGAATGGTGGCTGGTTTCCAAACAGGATTTTTGGGAGTTTTTTTACTAAATAAACTGTGAAACTATCTCTGGGTAGGTATTTTCATTATCTACAGTTGTGATCCCATTTATGAAAACTAATTTCCCAAGTACATGAAGAAAAGTGTAATCTGGGACACCCTGTCTTACGTTAATGCTTACATACCAGCAGCAGCAGCAGAGACTATAAAACACCTCACCAGAGCAGTATGATCTTAATTGCAATGAAACAGCTTACTGAGCTAACAGTAGCTACAGTGAAAACACCACATAAATAAGATTATTTTACTTTTTTTAACACAAATAACATAATAAGCCATAGACCACAGAAAAAAAAAGAAGAAGAAACACTGAGGAAAACAAAACTAGTGTGCTCATAGACAGGGCTTCTTGTTTGCTAGCTGAAAAAGCTCCCCTCCACCGCACAGCACTGCTTTACAACACAGAACAAAGCGATGACTTTAGACTGAAACAATCCAAAAAAACCCACAAAAAATAATGCTAATTTTGTGGCACAAGGCATCGAATATTTTTAGGAGTGATTTTGCTAAAAATACTATGCCCTACCAAACACTATGCATTTCCAACACTTACAGATTTACAAGGATTCCCATATTTTATGAGATTTATGCCTTATTCTAGGAAGAGTGGAACTGTTTAAAAAGTATAGCCATTTTTACACATAGATTACACATGGACAAAATATTCACATTCAGCAGTGATGTTAACCACAATCTGTCCCTGGAAGATAGAGGTGGTCAAACCATTAACATTTACAGTGATTCCTTTTGCTGGATATGATCAGCCCTGCAAAACTGCAAGATGGGTACAAAATGCTGCACCAGTTTGGAGCACAGACATATACATGGGGTTCTTGTGACTTGAACTGCTTTTCTGTTTTTGTCCCAGAATACTAAAATCCATGGGGCATGTACATTGGCCATACAATCAATCAATCAATGTTTATTGGAAGGCAAATTGAGAGCAAGAGCTTTTTTACAATTACGTCCATTACATAAAGGCATCAACAGCACAAAATGAGTTACATACAATTTCAATGCATGGATAAAGTAAGTGCTCAGCAAAGGGGGTTGATTTAGCCGTAACAGTCACACCGAGAGTGTCACAGGTAATATACAGCCAGGATGAAGCACAGAAATGCTGCAGAATTTCACAGAATACTGCAATTTACTGCAGGGGCCATTGTAAGCCATTGGCAGTTAAGCTCTTTAGTCATGTAAGATTTTGTGACATGTCATTACTGCAAGTTATTGCACTTTATTGTGGCTGATACATCTATACGAGGCTTGAATTGGTTAATTGGAATTATGGTGAACATTTTTATCATTTTTAGGATGATCTCCCATATACATGGGAGAGCAGCAGCAAAGGTGCGGTCCCAGATTTAGTACAAATGTTTGGCAGATTATAAGTGGGCAATTTGGAGGATCTGAGGTTGTACATGGTAGGAGCTTTTGGAACTAGCTTGCATAGCAGGAAGGGTGAGAGTGTGTTTGTTATGAATCTGTATACATAGATATACCAGTGTAGTTGCCTACGGAGTGAAAAGAGGTCCTGCATCATATAAGTAACAGTGACGGGTTCTCCATGGCAGACCTGTTATGAACCTTAGGGTGCTGTGGCAGAGAAGGTTGAGCATTCCCTGGAGATAGAGTTGGATGCATTTCTATATATGCAGTCCCCATAATCCAGTTTGGTTAGGAATAAGTAGCTGACCAGATTTTTCCTAATGGGGAGGGTAAAAAAAATCTTTTATTTCTGTAAAAAAAAGACAATAGGCTTGAAACATCAGATCATCTAGCAGTATGCTGTAGCTGCACCCCTGGGATTCAGTCCACTAGAAAAAAGGGCTGTCTCTGGAGATTCAATAATAATTTATTGCAAAATGAGCCACTCTATAACAAGTGGTTGAAACTGTTTTCTGCATGGCTATCCATCCAGTGTGCATATGATTCCTGTCTTGAATGGTGGCTGATTTCCAAAAAGGATTTTTTGCAGTTTTTTTTTTACTAAACAAACTGTGAAACTATCTTCATTATCTACAGTTGTGATCTAATTTACATAAACTAATTTCCCAAGTACATGAGAAAAAGTGTAATTTGGCACAACAAATTAAAAATGTGAAAATGGAAATATTTCAGTTTCAGTATAGCAGGGCTGAGTCCTTGAGGGTTGAACTGCGATGTTTAACACAGGGGGAAAACAGAATTTAGACATTTTTAAAGACTGTGCAGCCCCAGTACATAAAACACAGATTCATGGCCTGGCATAGTTTAATCAAAGGCCTGCATGTACCGACCCTGAGAAGATTCTGTCAAATAGTTCAAATTTTGTGCAAAAATACTTTTGGCTGTCCACTTAAGACACTATGGGATGACTCCTTTTTAGCAGAAGTGGCAGTCCCCATTTTGCCAGATTAAATGAAAACAAATCTGATTCAACCCTTTACCGGTGGTAAGGTTTTACATGCTATTGATACTTTTCCAAACAATTCCTCACCTGGGGAAGATGGTTTAATGGCTGAATTTTATCACAAGTTTGGTGAACTCTTATGTCCTGTCTTAGCAGACATCTTTAATGAAATATTACATGCCAGGTCTGCCACTAAGAAAATGTCTAGGGCGATTATGATTTTTGTATTTAAGAAGAGGGACCAGTTCCTATTGACAAACTAGAGGCCTGTTAGTTTGCTGATTGTAGACATCACACTTTTGGCCTGGCTTTGAGCACACAGACTGGCAAAAGTGGTTGAGGTCAGGTGTTCATCTTGCCTCACCAAACATGTGCTGTACTGCAAAGTTCCCATTTTGATAACCTAATTTTAATCAGAGAACTACTAGCAAAAAGGGAGGCTTACCAACGATGTGTTTTTTTTTGTTATCACTTGACCAAGAGAAAGCATATGACATGGCCTGTCATAAATATTTCTTTAAAGTACTAGAATATAGTCGGCTTGGTGACACAGAGGGTTGAGGTGCTGGACACCACACACCTGTCAACACACTGGTGAACTGAGTTCAGGAACAAGCTCGGGTTGCTGGGGGTCAGCAGGGGAGGGAGAGGATCGAGCATCCAGTGAACTGCTCTCCTCTCCCGGGAAGGGGGGTGGATCAGTTGTCTTGCTCCTTGGCTGCCATCTGATGAAGGCCAGGTGGCAATGCCAGAGTACAAGCAGGAAGTAAGGACCATGGCTATGTAGCATGTGCATGCCTTCATGCATACACACTTATGGCCACCATGGCATGGGGAGAAAAAGCAGAGGAAAATGGAAATAATGAGCATCATGAAGCCCTGCCTGCCTGCCTGCCCTTGTCCCACTCTGTTGCTGGCCTACTGATACCCCAATCTGGATTGTGGATTACTGGGTGGCTGGAGGATGTCCCTCCCCTTCCTGGCCCCACCACAGGGGGAAATCCATGGGGAAATGGGGTCTGGCAGAATTATAGAGGCGATAGACAGACCTGGAAGGCAGGGACAGGGCTGATCTCAGATGCCCATGATGCGCCCAGTGGAAATAGCCTATGTGAAAAAAGGTACTAAAACATTATGGTCTACCTGCTACATTTGTTAACTGGATAGGTGCCTTGTATAATAATGTATTCATCATTCCTGCTGCCAATGGATGGTATGGTAACTGCATCTAGGCCTGTAAATGAATGAGATTGGAATGCCCATTGAGTCTTCTTTTGTATATTTTTCTGTTGGATCTTTAATCAGAAGTATTTAGGATTGCCATGATATTCAGAGAATTCTAGCCTATCCTGAGAGACCCTTTATAAATGTTTTAGCCTATACCAGCAATGTGTGTCTGTGCCAGAAAAAACAGTTTGTCCAAACGATCTATTGCCCAGGTGATAACTCGGGTCTCTGGTGCTAAGTTGAATTTGGAGAAAAGCCAAGGAATGCCCATGGGTTTACATCCTCAGGACACCCTTCTGGCTCAAATTGCACAGATTGCAATTGATACTAGTTCTCTGAAAATTTTAGGAGTAACTTTTGGGACCCCTAATGATTCTGTACTTAAAAGGGGGACAAATACTATCTCTAGCTACCACCAGAACGTTAATTTGGAAACTTAATATTCTGCCCAAAAGAAAAAGGATTTATCTTCATAAAACCCTTATTTTGCTGCTATTTTTGCATGTGGACCATGTTTTTCCATCACCTATAGCATTAGATATCAAGTTATATAGCCTTTATTTTCACAAGGCCTGTGTGCAAACAGATTCAACCCCATTAAATGGGAATTGGAAAGGCTATGCCTGGAGCTCCATGGCCAAGTAGTCAGCCACTCCCACTTCCTGAGCTATATAAGCACTTCCTCTCAGCCTCATTGTGAAGCACTTTTTCTTTGCAGCCGAAGGCTCTGTCCATTTGTCCTCTGAGCTGGTTGGGGCCTGCAGGGCTGGCTGAGCACCCCCCATCTTGCTGCTCTTGCTTGTCTTTGCTGGATTTCTGTGTTTATTTTCCTGCTTCTGGTTTGCATTTTGCCTTCGGCTGCATGTGTGCTTCTTCTTTCTTTGTTTTCTGTTCTGTGTTTGTGTGTCTTTGGTTTTGTTTAGTTTTGGGGGCTTTGTTTCTAAACTCCTAGCATATTACTCCAGAGCTCCTATTACTTGCTTTCAGTCACTCAACTCTCAAACTACTGCAATGCAATTGCAATCATTATTTGTATGTTTCATCTCAACCATAGCTGCTCCATGTTGTATACTCAATTGATTTCTCCTGACTAAGGCTTACACTGAACCTAGCTAAGCAGCTCAATAATGCTCTCTCATTTTGCTTACCTCATTATAACAGCTTAATTTCACTGCCTGGCTACACCTGCTTTCAGAGCAGTGTGTCACCTTATTTATGTTTATTGCAGTTACAACTCAGTGTACTCCATACGGATGTTGCTTTTATATTTTTTTCTCTCTGTTATACTCTGAGGTCAGCTAAAAAAGCTCATGCTGAGGCTGTTAAATTTTCTGTTCTAAATCCTGCCTTCGTCGACAAAAATCCTCAGAGTATTTGTCACCTTGACTGGCTTTTAAATGTCTGGCTGGCTTGCCCCACTATTCAGTGCTGTTTCATTGCTACTACGTTATGCAGACCTACATGCAGGTCCACCTACTACTCTGTTTATTGACCTACATATAGGTCTGCGCTTGTTTATGCAATTGATTGCTCATGCCTACTGCATCCTCTGGACTTCAGCCTCTGGGATGTCTGCTGTACTCAACTGCTTTCGACCTTGCAAGGTCTCAGCACTCACTGTTCATTAGGATCAGCACACTGTGCTCAATCAGCTTGCCAGCTTCTCATCTCTCAGTCTAATTCTGGGGCATGCTAACCATTCTATTCTGGTGCAGGGTACCTGCAAGCTGATGGTCTCATTCTGCATTTAGTCTGCATCCTGAGCACGTCCAACTTGGGGTGGGATCCTTCTCACCTGGCCCATAGCTGGGAATGTCCTCGCCCCGGGCTTGGCTTTAGCTGCCTGCTATGTGACAGCTGCTCCTGGTGTAGAATTTAAGACTAGCAGTGAAGGGTGGTTACGATGATCTCCTTTGGCTCTATTGTTCCACTATAAGGGTTACCATTGACTTTAATGATTTTCCTAGTAAGGCACCTTCACCACATTCTCCCTATGACTCCCTCTGGTTCACCTGGTTTCAGTTTAGGGCTGGTAGGCCAGGTGAGTACCTCAGCAGTCATTGTTCTCCTCCTCCACCTTGGTTGCATGTACTGTTACTGAGTTTTCTTGCAACCTTCCACGGCATTCCTGCTAGAGGTTTTGAGTGAGAGCCTTCCTCTCCACCTCCCTTTAATTAGGTTTTCCAAATTGCAGCTGCAGAGCTGTCACTAAATAAACTATCCCAAGCCTGGAGGGAAGGTGGCCTAGGCCTTAGATCCCCAGATATTTCCTCCTCATAGGGTTTATTTTTTCTCTCCTCTGTTGCCTTGGGTCATAACTGTTAGTTATCATAGTAGTGTCCCATAGTTTCTTTAGGTAGGTTCTGCTGTTGGATGGATGTGGAGGATGTTCTGCCATTCCCTCTCTCCTTAGATGATCCCTTCATTCTCAGTGCAAACCATTAGCATCATGATACATATACCTGTGCATTTCATTACATTATCAAACTGAGCATCTCATTATGTTATCAAACTGTCTATGCTTCTCTACAACATTAGTTATTGCTCCTACCTCACAGTTACTGCTTGTTCATAAGCTTTGTATCACCTCCTTCTTTGGGATATGATTGTACCACATTTCTTTTGGGGATTCCTAAAGTAACTTTAGCCACAAGAATCATCCCTTGGCACCTCTAGGGGTGGAACCCTCTCCGAGGGTTCCGTGCCTTTCATACCCCTCCAGAGTGGTAATTCCTCTGGAATAGAGTGTGAATGGCCAAAACCAAACTAATACAGTTACACAAGCATAACAGTATACCAGCTGCACAGGACATTGAATTGGAAAGGCTATGCCTGGAGTTAGATGGCCAAGCAGCCAGGCACTCCCACTTACTAATCTGTATAAGCAGTTCCTCTCAGCCTCATTGTGAAGCACTTTTTCTTTGCCCCCTATCCTCTCCTCCTCCTCCTCCAGTGGTAGCACTCTCTCCTTAGGGGATTCCTAAGGTACCTT
This sequence comes from Neoceratodus forsteri, assembly GCA_016271365.2. Lineage (NCBI taxonomy): Eukaryota > Metazoa > Chordata > Ceratodontiformes > Ceratodontidae > Neoceratodus > Neoceratodus forsteri. The sequence goes on from CM057449.1 coordinate 986,390,158, forward strand.
TAACCATGGGAATCGTCCTGTGGCACCTCTAGGGGTGGAACCCTCTCCGAGGGTTCCTTGTCTTTTGAACCCCTACAGGGTGATAAATTCCTCTGGAATAGAGAGTGTGAATGGCCAAAGCCAAACTAACACAGTTGTATAAGCATAACACTATACTGGCTGCACAGGAAATTGAATATATATCGATCCTGACTATCACAAGGGTGGTGTACAGTTGTTAAATACCATTGTTTTTTCCACATCATGTTTTTTTGTTTTTATTTTCTGCCCAGTCTTACTAGTTAAAGCTAAATGGTGGATTTCATTTAATGCTGACTGATTGTCTTCATTTATGGACAAATAGGAAAGAGAGTGCCTATGGCTCCCACACACCCAAACTGGCTTTATAATGCCTAAGGGTATGGTGACATTTTTGGTTAAAATCAGACATTGGCAAATTCTACCAGCACATATTAAGTCCCAGACAAGGAAACAGGTACATGCTTTGGTTATGAATAATAACCCCCCCTCCCTTTCAGCTTCTATTTTGTCCCCCTGGACAGGGGTGCACTGTTTTCCTCCAGCTAACTGATAAGAGAATCCTGCTGTCAAAGTGGGATATTACCTGGATCTCCTGTCATGGGAAGTTGGGAGTCAAAAATTCTCTAAAACATAAATGAGTAGAAGAGGGAGTTTGTCCTAGACCCACGTGTGGTTCCCAGTTGGAAACCCAGGATCATTACTTTCTGTTTTTTCCACTGTCAGTGGCTTTTTGGAATGCTCTTCTGCAGGTACGGAATGACAAATGTATCTCCCTTGTAACATTAAATAATTATACTAGGATTATATCCACATGGATTGCAGAAAGATGATGCCAGCACTGTATGGATGATTTTTGCTATATGCAAGTATTTCCTATGACAAAAAAGATGTGCTTACACCTTGCAACAGAAGGTATCCACTGTTGAAGATACAGTATATTGGCTACGGTCATGAACTGTCTCAGGAAAAGTTCTCTTGCAGAGTCCCAGGTACTATCTATGGCAAAAATTGTAAGTTTCAGTGACCACTGTACATGGATCTCTGATCTTGGCTGATGCATTATGTTGTCTTTGTTTGTATTTCTTTAAGTAATACATTGTATGGCACTTAAGTACTGTGAAATACGTCGTTACTTTCTTTCTTTCCATTTTTGGGAATGTTTGCCTTTTCTGTTATTTATGATAAGCTTATTATTTTCTTTGTTTGTTTGTTTTTTTGTCCTCTAGCATCGTGTATTGTTGTATTCTTTGTATATTGATTTTTCCTTCCTGTATATGATTTTTGAATATAATGTATAAGTTATTTTCTTTTAATAACATTCCACTACTATTTTCAAGATGTTCCATGGAATCTTTAATTTCCACCTGAACAATGACAAGAACAGGCAGATAAGAACTTGGTTTGACATCTTATTCAAGAAGCAGAACCTCAGGGGAGTAGCACCACCCTCATGCTGCACAGTAGTGTCAGTATTGGAATTTAACCTAAGTTCCTGGTGTGGGGCTAGAACCCACACCCTTCCAATATTCCAGCTTCAGAGGCAAGTGTGCAACTTGATGAGCCACTGACACTGTTATGGGGTAGTTAAAAACTCTTAAACCCCCGGTTATGCCTTATTGCTTAATTACTTCATTGATTATACTTTCTGTATGTGTTGCTGCCATGTGGAGTAGTATGTCAGAAACTGCTATGCTATGAATGAGTGTGTGCTTGTACAAGCATGTGCTCATTCATTGAGCTCAGTCAGGTGGGCTGCCAGCTGTGGAGGTGAGTGGAGGGCTATGCTGATGACCCACTCCAGTTGGGGTTGGGGGGAGTGGGTGAGGGCACTAACAGACAGGGTGGTGGGGGGCCACTAGACTCCAGGAAAGGGAATAAATCATTTTTTTAACATGGATTGGACTCCAGGTTGGGGTGAGCAGGGTGAATGTGGGAGTACTACCAATCTGACAGAGTGGGGGCTGGGGGGCCACTAGACACCAGGGAAGGGAATAAAAACTTTTTTTCATGGATCAGATTTGGAGTTGGGGGGAGGGGGGTGGGGTACTACTTGACAGGGTGGGGAGTCCACTAGAAACCAGGGAAGAGATAAAATAAATAATTATTTTTTCATGGGTAGAACTTGGGAGTTGGGGGAGTGGGGTGAGGGTACTACCTGACAGGGTGTGGGGTCTGCTAGACACCAGGGAAGGGATTAAATAAATTTAGTTCAATTTTTCGACATTTGGGCATGGGATGGAAGGGGTGTGTGTGGGAGGGGCCACTAGACACCAGGGTTAGATCAGTGGTGGTGTTGTGTGAATTCACCATTTGTGACCTCTACTTGCTTTGGGGTTTTTAAGTGCAATTTGCACTTAAACCCCCCCCAAAGCAAGACAAAGTCACCAATGGCAAATTCCAGGTTATTTTCAAAAGTTACGCAAGTGCTACATGGGACACAGTTGCAGACTTCACAGCAGTTTTGCCCATGTAGTACAACTTCGCTGTATCTCTACTCTTGGTATGCAAAATTAAATCTGTATGTATAGATTTTATAAATTTATATTTTAGTACTTTAGTAGACCTGCACATGGAAGAAATCCCTGTTGCTGTCACCCATGGATGCAGGGCCGTGTATGGATACAAAATAAACTAAGAGATTATAAAGTAGTAGAGAGAAGTAGTAATAGAGTTTATTTATTTTGGGCGCCCTTCCCTGTAGGCTCAGGGCCCCCATAGTGATTGTAGTGGATGTGGGCAATTGAGTTACTGAAATGAAACTTCTGCTTTGGATTGCTGTACGAAAACCTGCATACGAATGAAGACGCTGCGGAACAGGTGGATTTTTCTGTAAACAAAAGGTTGGGTAAGAACATGAACTGTCGCCTGACTTTTTTTTAAGAGTGCTAATATACTGAAGCATTGATTGTCCAGTTTTCACCCTTTCTCCCCTCCCTGTACATGCCCTTCGAGACAATAATCACACCAGTTTTGGGGATTTAAATGGCCACAGCCATATGTTTATTCAATATTAATTATTCCTAATACAGACTAGACGTGCACCGAAAGGAATCTCTCCAAGGTTTATGTTCCCCCCTCCCTTCCCCTAGTGAAGGGAGAGGAACCACCCACCACCTGCAACCCCCCCCAGCAAGGCGATGGGCCACTGGTTAATTCATGTGGTCCAGACCCTCCAGGTGAGAGACCTAGTGCTGTCCATGCTGTGCCTGGCCCTCTGCCTCCCCACCCAGTGTCTGACCCCCAGAAGTCACAGACCTTCACCGTGAGAAACCAGCCCTCAGGAGCCCAACATGGTGGACCCCCTTGTAGGCCTGGTGCATCCTGGAGCATTTCCTGGTGATCTCGGCCATTCCATATGGGCGATGGCCAGGGTTCCCCCAAGAACGCCCATGTGAGAGTCCCCCATTCCATGCTGGGTGCTAGAGGCCCCCCTTTTCCCATTCCTGAACCAGGCTAACCCAGCTCACCCTTAGGCAACCTTGGTGAAACTCCCTATCAGCCACAAACCCAATCTGTGATCAGATCGGATCACCCCCCAGCACATCATGTCCCCTCCTCTTAACTCCCAGGCTCCATACTCCCCTCTAACAGGCCCTTCCCTCGATTCCTGGGCCCATTCTTCCATCTCTCCTAGTAGTGGGGCTAAAACCATTTGAATGTTCTTGCAAAATAAATCAATCCCCTTGTCCAGCAAATGAGTCCCATCCAGGCAGTACAGGTCCTTTGACTTCAGTGTAATGTGGTCATGTTTCACCACTTTACCAGGCAGTCGACTCATGAAAGTTCCCATTTCACCATTCAGCTTCACCCGTGTCCTGTCCAGTCCTTTGCCTCTGGTCTTTTCCAGCCATTGCTGTCTCTGTATGATGTGGGATCATACTATTCTGATTGCCAGCATGCTGCTCTGGATGGTGGCTATGTCATCTTTCATGGCTTGCAGTAGTGCAATGGACTTAACCCCCCCAGGTCATTCCCTCCCAAATGGATGACCAGGATATCTGGGAGTATTTCCCTACAGCACTTTTCCCTTAACCGGGGATCAAGCTGCTCCCAACACATCCCCTGTATCCCATCCAGTTCAACTCAATAGGAACACAGCTGAAGTTAAGGACTGGTCCCTCCGCCTGGGAGCACTCATGAGCCACTGCCCAGTGGATGAAAGAGTGCCCACATATCCACACCCATTTCCGAGTTCCCCACCAATCTGTTTAATAGAACAAAAATACATTAGAACATGTGGAGGAGGATATACCTTCTCACCACCTGTGACTTCCATCTCCCCAAATCTTAATCTCTGCCTGTGACATCCCTCTGTTAGCCAACTAAGTTGCTGCCCCTGTCCATAAGGAATGTGTCCCATAAGCCCCCGGCTCCTTACCTATTTTCCCCCAATGTCTTCTGAAACATCCTGGTAAACTGAAACTGTGTTAATGGTGACCCACCCCAGTGCCTGAAATATGTCCAACCCTCCCTCTGTGTCCCCACCTCATACCAAGCCAACACCCTTCTGATCTTCCACCCCATCCCCCCCAGTCACAAGGAGTCACCCATATGCCCCATGCCTGTTGGTCAGTTTTAGACCTCCTGATCCACACCAGGATGCCCACCCCTGACAACACCACGTCTCCTGCATGTAAGCCCCACCTTGCTGGGTCTTGTCCAGAGGCGGCCATGACCTCTGAGACCCGGAAGGCCCCACTTTATGACAATATGCCAATAGGAAGGATGCCCTGAGCAGAGGTGCCTCTTGCTGGCTTTAGCAAAGTGACAGCAAGACCTCCATCATGCATTACAGAGTTCACAGCCTCAGTGGTCTCCTCTTATCTGGAACTCTAGGCTGTGACCTACCCCAGCCCTCCACTAACTTTCAGACCCTAATTACTTGAGTATAATCCTCCAACTCTAATGGCCTGCTAAACCACCCGATGCTGGATAGGTGGCGGTTTGCCACCCCTACTGAGCTACCCTCCTATTTAAGAGCCACCTCAAACCACCACAGCTGCCTCTCCAGAATGGGCCACAACTCCTCCCAGCCATGGGCTTCCTGAATCCTCAGGAACTCCTCCTCTCCCCTCTTGTATGATTTCCATGGTCTGGGTGCCAGGGACTGGCACATCAATGCCAAATCTTCGAGACCCCCAGGTTCCACAAGAACTCGGGAATCACTGCCAGGTTATCATCTGCTCCCAGTGCAGGGTCCTGAAATGCTCCCACTGCCAATGAGATAAAGCATTAGCTATAGCTATACCGTTGTATTCCTCCAGCACATGCCAAGCTCTAAACAGTATATTATTTACTGGGATGTCACGTATAACAACATATGTCGGTATGCCTCCTCTTCCCATCGCCTCAAGCACCACTGCACACTGTATAGCGACCTAGGCTGGCTCTCCCCAGCTGCCTACCGACTGTATTCTCTAGGGACCCTCACAGACTCTGTAATCCGTAACCAAACCCCCACCTCCCTTGCAGCTCTACTTGTACCACAGACACCTGCCCACGGACTACACTCGGCAAACAAATTTCTACTCACCATACCCAGATGTCTTACTTCAAAAGGCTCTAGAGCATTTTACTGCACCACCCCAGCCACCTGGAACTCCCTCCCTCCTGCCCTGAGGCAGGCTAACTCCCACCCAATCTTCAAAAAAGAACTATATCGCCACCTGTCCCGGGACCCCTGCACATGCTTTGATCCCACTTAATGCCTCACAGCTAACCACCCTATTTCGCCCAAGACACTGCTGCACTTCTAAACAAGCTTTGCTATAAAATGTCTTTATAGCTGTCACTTAAGCCACTTTCAGTTATTTGCATGTACTATTGTCACTTTGTCATCTCTGCATAGCTATATGTAGTATTTCAGTACTATCTGACTTGATCTGTATTCTAACCTACCTGTACTATATACTATGTATCTGTACTATATACTATGTATTGTATAATGTCATCTCATTTTATGTATGTATTCTCTGAGGTCGTGCCTGAAAATAGTCAACTCTGGCTAGTGCACCTAACCCGGTGAACAAAAACTAAATTAAATTAAATTTAGCAAACACCATAGCACAAACACCCGGAGCAAGTCCTCAACTGGCCCAACTGCCCCCTGTTGCCGATTGATTATGTTGACTACCCCAGCGTTGTCTGACCTGAAAAGAATCCTCTGATCCCTCAGTCTCTCCCCCCACACTACCAGGGATTACATGTAATGTTCTTGGATAAGCCTTGTCTGGCCCATTATTCCTGCCACCTCCCCGTTAACCATGCACCCTGTAAAAATGCCCCAAATCTCTGACCCCCCAAGGTGTCAGCAAAGAGCTCCAGGTCTGCATTTGACACCTCCTCTTCAGGCCATGCTGTAATCCCATTAAATTCCTCCTGAAAGGTAGACCAGTTAACCAGGTCCTCCTTCACTGAACGAGGGATTCTAATCCTATGATGAGGACAGAGGATCCCCACAGTAATCTTCGCCAGATGCCGCATGAAGGCCCGCCCCAATGGGATGGTCCTACATGCAAAGTTGAGATGACCTAGCAGCTGTTGTACCTGCCGCAGTATCATCTTCCTTGCCTGTCTAGCCTGAGCCACCAACAATCATAGAGCATCTACAAGGTCCCTTGGCAACCTGCACACCATCTCCCCTGAGTCTATCTCTATTTCCAGGAAGGACAACACTGTCATTGGGCCCAATGTTTTGTGCTCAGTAAGAGGTACACCAAATCTCTGGCACACCCTTTGCAATCCCTGTAATAGCCTTCCACAAGTGTCACTCCCCAAGAGCCCAATGACCAAAAAATCATCCAAGTAACAGACTATTTCCCTTTCCGGAAACCTCTGTTCTACAACCCACTGTAGAAAGGTGCTACATTTCTCAAAGTAGGGGCATGCGGTGGAGCACCCCACAGGAATGCATTTGTCTATGTAATATGCCCCATCCACCTTCAGACCCAGCAGACTGTAGTCAACTGGGTGGATGGGCAGGATTTGAAAGGCAGATTCAATATCCGCCTTCACCATCTGTGCCCCCTTACCAAACCTTGCCACTTCACTTACTGCTCTGTCAAAAGATGCACAATGAATTGTGGTCAAGGCCGGGTCTATAAAGTCATTCACTGACCCCCCTTCTGGGAATGATAGGTGACTGATCATCCGATACTCTCCTGGAGTGCTCTTCTGTACCACCCCCACTGGTGAGACCTGGAGAGTCTCCAATGGGGATGCTTGAACAAGGCTGCGATCCATCCCAGCCACCTCTCATTCTCCAACTTACCACAAACCACCTCTTGGTTCTCCCTTGCTGATTTCAAATTGGGAGTTACGAAGCTCCTGCATCGACCCATGTATGGGATCTTAAACCCCTCAGTAAACCCTTCCCGCAGTATAAGTCCATCTTCCCTGATGGGTTATCTCTCTAGCCACTCCTGCATTTCATTTTGCCCTTATTGGTGTTATCTTCTGATCCCAGGGTACATTTTTTAGCAAATCCTCCTTTTTGTCCAGTGTTACTCCCCCTTGGCTTATCCCCTGGGGCATTGGGTGAATGAATGAGGCCTCCCACATGCCAAGCACTCGTGGGCGAATTTGCACTTAACCTGAGAGCATGCTCCCATATTAAATCGGTAACACTGGTTCCCCACTTTACTTGTCCTACACTGCTCCTTACTCCCTCCCCCCAGATCCCCCTTCACTGGGAGGTCACAATCTGTGCATTGCATGTATGCCTTATCTGTGATGACATCCACCCACAGTGGCATGCACATCTGATCCCCCCTCCCAGGGTTCTTATGCAGCCGTAACCTGAAAACCTCATTGTAATGTAACCAGGCCAAGCCCCCCGGCTGCATGTACCCTCATGACCCTTGCCCAATGGCTGAGCAGACCACAGCTGAACTCTGGCTTCTTGCGAAACAATACATACATGTATATCAAATAGCCTGTCGACCGATTCTCAAAATTCTTCTCCACCTGGGGTTTCTTTTCCTGGCCCTTCTCATTTTTGTCCCCTTCCTTCTTCTGTTCATCCTCCCCTCTTTGTAAAAGGCTAAATATGTCAACAAATTCCCGCTTACTTATCGTTGCCCTTGTCTTGTCTGACAAATGGGCCCCCACCACCTCTTCCACGCTGTAGTATGGATGCTTAGGCATCTTTCCTGTTTCCCCAGTGGTCATCCCTGTGCTATCACCCTTACCACAGCCCAACAAAATATTGGCCAGGTTTTTTAAGGCCCCTAGCACCCCATCCATTTTGATGCCCCTTGCCCTGGGTTACCTGCACCCCATCTTCCTCCAACTAAGAGGAGATCACTGGCCTCCTTGGCCATTGGCCTTTGCCCCCTGTAATCTCCACTTCTGAATCACTACTTGACTCTGACCACTGATAGACTCTATTAAATTTCGGAGGAACCAGCCGTGGGCCCTTCCCCCTCAGGCATTTCTCTCCCCCAGAGGCCATGGATCGCCCTGATCTCCCTCAGCCAATGGCCCCAGCCCCCCCCTTGGCTTCATAGGAAATGGGGGCTCATGCTGTGGCCAGACCCCACTGGGCCTGGAAGGTGCCCAACTGGGACACTTGGCCCTGGGCCTCTTTCTCTTACGTGAAACACCTGGTTCTCCCCATGCTCATCAGAGGATGACTCATAATCCCTCCTAGACCTCTCATCATGAGTTGCCAATGAATGAGCGCATGCTTGTACAAGCACGTGCTCATTCATTGAGCTCAGTTGGGTGGGCTGCCGGCCATAGAGGTGAGTGGAGGGCTGTTCCGGTGGCCAACTCCAGTCAGGGTTGGTGGGAAGCGGGTGGGAGCACTACCAGATGGGTGGGGGCCACTAGACTCCTGGGAAGGGAATACATTTTTTTCATGATTCAGACTCAGGGTTGGGGGAGTGGGGTGGGGGTACTACTTGACAGGATGGAGGTTCTCTAGACAACAGGGAAGGGACAAAACAAATAATTATTTTTTCATTAATCGTACTGGGGGCTGGGGAAGTGAGGTGGGGGTACTACCTGACAGGAGACTAGACACCAGGGAAGGGATTAAAAAAATTGAATTCCTTTTTTGGACATCTGGGCATGGAATCAGTGGGGTGGGGGAACCACTAGACACCAAGGATAGATCAGTGGTGGTGTTGGGAGATTCACCATTTGTGACCTCTACTTGCTTTGGGGTTTTTAAGTGCAATTTGCACTTAAAACCCCTCAAAGCAAGACAAAGTCACAAATGGTGAAATCCAGTTATTTTCAGAAATTATGCGAAGTGCTATGTGGGACGAAATTGCAGACTTCGCGGCAGTTTCACCTGCATAGTACAACTTATCTGTATCATTCTCTAATCTTGGTATACAAACTTAAATTTGTATGTATAGATTTTATAAATTTATATTTTAGTACTTTAGTAGACCTGCATGTGGAAGAAATCCCTGTTGCTAGCACCTGTGGATGCAGGGCCATGTGTGGATATAAAATAAACTAAGAGGTTATAAAGTAGTAGAGTAGCAGTAGTAGAGTTTATTTATTTTGGGTGCTCTTCCCTGTAGGCTCAGGGCCCCCTATAGTGATTGTAATGGATGTGGGCAATTGAGCTACTGAAATTAAACTTCTGCTTCGGATTGCTGTACAAGAGCCAGCATGTGAATGAAGACGCTGCGGAACAGGTTGATTTTTTCTGTAAACAAAAGGTTGGGTAAGAACATGAACTGTCTCTTGACTTTTTTATGAGTACTGATAGACTGAAGCATTAACCCAATTGGGATAGTGCACACTTTAAATACATTTGAAGTCCCTGCTATTTTGCACCATAAAGTGCACTAAGAGGCAGTAGTAAAGCTTGTAGGGGCATAGTCAGACTGACTTTCAAGTGTGATGCTAATGATATGATAAAGAGTTGTTATAGCTTTGCTTCTTGAGTAGGGTCATCAGCATTTTATGAACTAATGCTACTGCTCTGTGCTGCAGCACTAATGGGTTTGTGCCTCAGAAGCCTTGTTTACATGGCAGCAACCTGTAGAATGTGTGCCACTCCCTTCCCAATTTATCTAGCTGCATTTGTATTTTCACAGCCCACCCTTACAGCGCTGCAGGTCACACCAAGGAGGGGCTGAGAGGGCACCGGAGGCTGAAGAAAAAAATGCCTTTGTAGCGGAGCGAGCGCAGCAAAGCATTCACACTGCGATTTAACGCGCTCACTCTGCTATTGATCACACAACTGAGTCGGATCCAAAAACTGATATGACAAGCATTTGAGGCACTCCTGGCAGTGATTACACTGCCTACTTTGCAGTGCATCAACCCGTGTGCATGGGTTGATGCGCTGAAAAGTCAGCAGTGTCAACAGGGCTAGAATCTACCCAGGGTTTTTCAGAATAAACAGTTGCTTTCTGCATATGGTCAATGTGATTTGTGCTTCCACAAGAGTGACAGATTTGCTATGTGCTGCTCTCTCAGGGGGATGGAAACTCAACAGCACTTGAAACCCTAATAGCGCACCTCTTCCAGTATCCCCTTCCATTGTCTAATATGCACATTAATTCATGGTAACAGAACTTAGTGCCTGAGTTAGTGTGAGTTATGAATTTGGGGTCCACTGCTTAAAAATAATTTTGTTTTTGGACATTGAGAACTTTCAGTTGGTTTGAAGCTGTCATCAGACTGTGATATACACCAGCTGAACAATATATTAAGAAAGTAAACCTGACTTGATTTTAATGTCCTCACTGTTTAGCCCAAATAAACATAGCAGTGAAAAGCTAGATGATACTGGTTTGCAGTATCAGAGCTTTCATTGTTGTGGAAAGAAGTCATTTCACAACTGCTAGCTCTGGTATGCCAATTTGTGTATCCAGGAAAGGCTTATGGTCCGGAATCTATTGCCACAGTAACTTGTAAGTCCATGAGGAATTCTTAAGCAAAGTTTCATGTCCTGGCTCTTTCATATGCTACATGTAAAAGTAAATAAGATTTTTTGCTCAAATGTGACTCCACAGTTGTAGCCATCACAGGCATGACCTTTCAGGTGGTGTTCTAACAGTACAATTTTTCTTCATGTCTCAATTTCCAATTTATTTGTAGACAAAGGCTATATCAGTCCATCTACAACTCAAATGATTAAGATGAATTTCAAATGTTAAACATAGAAGTGCCTTTATAGAGTGCAATTTGGACTGACATTTTATTCACAATGAAACAAGCATTTTCTCAGAAGTTTCAATGGCAAAATGACTGGCAAAAAAAATAGTGTAATTTGCAAACTAACAAGAAGATAGATGCTATCACCAGAAAATGGTTATTTAAGTAATAACCCTAATTTAATGTGAAGTGTCCAAGAGAATAAATATATTGTAATGTTCTTAAATACCAAGGTCAACTGTGAAGGTGCTTATGAAGTGGGACTTTTCTCATTCTCAAGTTTACCCACAGCTGCTATGTGGGGTATTACTATAATAGTGCGGGCTTACTACTATATGACAAGTTCTTACTTTTTAAAACTTTTTACTACTTTATTGTATCAATTGTTTTCAATTAGGTATTTGTTCTCCATGCCAGACACCCTCACATTGGGCTCCCTTCCAGCTAGTACCCACTTCCATCATACTCTCAGCTCACTTCCCAAGGTACTGCGTGACTTGATTGCCAAGGTGGAGCAAGTAGGGAGGCAACTCTCCCTACTGGGATACAGTCTGGAATGAAAAGTGGGTGCTTGGCATGGGGCTGGGTGTGCCAAAGCCATCATACTAATGGCTGTCATTTTCCACCTAAGGTTTTCTTCCCCACATGCTCTTTGACCCTGCCTTAACCCAATGGCAGCAAGTAGCCCCCCCCCCAGCAAGCCTTTCAAAATGAGCAAGCTTCCTGTCCACCATCAGGAATCATTGCAGCAGTGGAACATGTCTCCAGCCCAGGCTGGGATGCATTGCCATGGGCAGCTCTGTCTCCCAGCTAGCTGCCCAATTTCCAGCTTTCCTGATCCACTCCTAAACATAAGATGCTGGCATGTAAGCACAATGCACTGCCATTGGACCAGCTGACATCCATGTTTAATTTATTTATGAGCATTTTGAGTATTTTCCTTCCTCATTCTGTAAGAGCTCAAGCATGCCTACCCATCAGTACCGTGTGCAGTGATATTAATCTGGTGAGCCAATCAGAATGAAGGAAACAGCTTACTGTACATTTAATGGGTCACCTTATGGTTATGGGGGAATAACAGTATTGAAGCTTTGTGTGCTGATTGACTATTGAAGTTCATTTGTAGGACTAGTATAAAGATTAAAATTTATACGGGCATACATACAAACATGAAGGTACAAATTTGATTATGAGCTCCCCTCCCCAGTCTAGGGGTTTAGATGGAATATGTTTGTGTTTAGGAGGGGCAGGGCAAGAGTCCCACCACTTACTTGACTTTCTGGGTTTACAGTGATGTTTCAGTGGTGCAGGGCTTCTTCAGCAAATGCAGGGCTGTAAATCAATTTGGGTTAGTAAACATTTTTTCTTAAATAGTTGTCCACTCCACAAATAAAAGGTTGAACCAGACATTTACTGATCTCCATCTCATGAGCATATCATTATGTCATTATATGAGACTGGTGCAAAATATAATACAATTAAAATTCAGAGGCTACATTCCATATTTGTTCAGATTTTTTTTTCCTGGGGGGGGGTAAAATGATTCCTGTCAGGGGGACGTTGTCCCATCAGGTTCAACTGCTTTTGTTAAAGACTGGGCTGCAGGTGACCCAGAAAATTTTAGCTCCAGTAATATCATTCCATAATTTAGTTAATCATTCTGATAAATTTAGAGCTCTCTCACAGTACCTTACAGATTCTTCTCACTATCTGGGAATGCTTCTGAAAACTGACAATTCAGTAAATGCATTATGGCTAACACAGTACTATATTTTTAGTTTTCACCACACCACAGATTATTTTTACAGGCCAGGGCACTAAATAGCTAGGGGGCTCTGGGTGTATTGTATGGTGGTGATAATGACCAAGGAAACACACACACACGGTTTCCCCCCAAGATATCGACCATCACTTGAGGGTCCTACTTCATCAAACCTTCCCTAACCAGCTCTACCTTAGTTATTATGAGATACTGGCAGTTGACCATTAAACATTTGTTTTAACTCTTAGTCTCCTTGCAGGGGGCAGACACTGGCTGCCAAAGATTGCAGTTACTCAGCCTTTGCAATTACTTTTTCAGCTTGTATTACCATGTTGTTTCAGGTCTCCATATCGGTTCTCTTTTATGTGTTATGAGATTGACTCCAGTTTCATTTCTTTAATCTCTTTTATTGAAAACTCGTCCCTCAGGAATCTGTTCAGGTGGGGGAATTAATAAACAATGAACTGGTAAAATAAAGTCCCCCCCCCCCAAACTGCCCCAAAAGTCCTGTAATGCAGGATTTCTATTTTCATTCCCACTGCTTATGCTTTAAACAGGGTTCATAGTTACCAAACATTGGCTGAAATTTGAATACGACTAATCACCTCACTGCCCAAGTAACTCCAGTTGGTTAGGACCTACACTATACCAATTTTCAGTTTTGCCTCACTGATCTGAGTTGAGGTCTTACTGTTTCTTTCTCTCTGTATGCAAAGGCCTACTTCTGGCTTCCTTGTCACACAGTTATAGAGTGCAGCCTCATGAGGTACCCTAGGTGTGGTTGGGAGCAAATCACAAGGAAAGAGCTACTTCTCTCAGCAGTCATAAACAAATTAAAACTGCGTGTGAGCAGCTCAGCCCTGGCACTTCAAATTTGTTTACATACTAACATATTATTTGCCAGCAGATTAGGCCTTAAGGTCTATCGAGTCTGCTCGAACCTCAGATCCCTAGTTGGGTGCCGAGGCCCCCCCCCCTTGTGTTCCAGAAACCCCTATCATCCATTCCCACCCCCCTGGGCCAGGCCATCATCTGATATATCCACTTTCTGTGTCTGTCCCACCCTCTCTTGAAGCCCTCCACTGTGGATCTCTGAACCAGCTCGCCAGGCAGTGCATTCCAAGGGTCCACCACCCTCTCAGTGAAAAACCTCCTCCTCTTTTCCCCCCTCACCCTTCCACCTTTCAACTTCAAACCATGCCCTCTGGTGATACCTCCCTGCTTTAGTCTAAAGATCCCCTCCATGTTTACCCTATTTATTCCCTTGAAGTACTTGAAGACCTCAATCATGTCCCCCCTGTCTCTTCTCTCCTCCAATGAAAACAGGCAGAGCTCCTCAAGTCTGTCCTCATATGTCAAATCCCTTAGCCCTCGTATCATCTTAGTTGCCCTCCTCTGTACTCTCTCGAGGAGCTGTATGCCCCTCTTCAAGTGTGGTCTCCAGTACTGTACACAGTACTCAAGGTGTGGTCTAACCAGTCCATTGTACAGTGGTAGAATCACTTCCTTGCTCCTAGAGGTGATCCCCCTTACGATGCATCCCAACATCCTGTTTGCCTTGCTAGCTGCTCTCCTCCACTGCTCAGAGTTATTCATACATGCATCCATCATGACCCCTAGGTCTTTTTCCCCTATTGAGACCTCCAGCGCCTCCCCTCCCAGGCAAGTGGGTAGTTTTATCTTTTGGGCAGCACTGCTGCAAGCATGCCACCATAACAATTTGCAAGGATTTTTAGAGCATCAGTCATCAGGAACTTATCAGCTAGTCTTGGGAGATAGTGCAGCTTCTGTGCTCTGGATCCAACTGAACCAGAGCTTCCTGGGCTCATTAGATCCAAGCAGCTGGCTTGACATCCAGAAGAGTCGATCAGTGGCCTGCTGACTCAGAGCTCTTAAAATGGACACCAAGTTCTCATACTTACAAGCCTAATAGACCTATAGGGAGCAGGACTCCCTTGGGTATCAGTCATAGAACTTAATATTATCCAGAATACTCCTCTATCAATATTTAACATCCATAATATTTTAGAGAGAGAGAGAATTCTGCTTAGGATTTGTAGCCTGTTTCATGTTAAGGTTCAAACAAGATGTTCTAGGTAAAAATCTTCAGTGCAACACAATATAAGGCATACAACAAGCATAAAAGTTATAACATTTCCTTCACCACACCCATTGTGGTTGCCAGTATTGAGTTTAGGTAGCCACTGGCTAAAGGAGAGCAGAAGTGGACATGCAAATTAGAATTACCTTACCAGACAGAGGCTTGAAGCTACTGTAAAGATTCCCAGTGTTGTGTCACAGTACTAGCTGAGATTATTCTAAGAAAAAAATAGGCTGTGTGTTGAGAGGGAGCAGATGGGGGACAAGAACATGTGGAGGGTCTCTTCAGTGTATTGTGACTTGAGAAGGGAGACATTTCCAGATAAGTTCCAGAAGTTGCTAAAATCACACCCACTTCATTAAAATAAAGAGAAATTGCATTAGTCTTCCTTACAAGAGCATGACTGTTATTACAGCACTATAGTCATTGATGTACTGTAGAGGAAGACTTTCTCAGGTGAGGTGCTCGGTTGGTTTATCCCGTCCCCAGTTTTTGTTATTTTTTGCATAGTACATCTATCTACTTGAATACTTTCTCAGCTCAGTGGAAAGACTTTCTTGGATATTGCTAATGCCTACCACTGCTCCAGGCACAACATCAAGAACCTATTTAAAATGAAACAAAAATAAACTACTTACCTTTTTAACATCATTACAAAATTATTCAAAAAGTCTTTAGCCTCTGCACCTACATTCTTGTTTTAAAACAATAATGTCTTAGCCGTCTTCAATACAGGATCTCTGAAATTTGGTACCACACATAGAGTTTGTGGTTTTCTGAAAAAGTACTTAAGGTAAGGTTCACTGAACATGTATATTGGGCCTTGACATGTGACACTATGTAGCATTAGTTTCCGTGGACCTCACCAGAGCATTCATGGTCCTCACTGAGGCATTCGAGCTTGTGGATCATGAAATGCTGATCCATTCATTCTGCATTGTTTCTATAGTTTTTCAATACTATATGCACATCTCTCAACCTCTCAGTGTTTAAATGCATAGCACTGGCCTACAAAATGTGAAGCAAAAGGCCAGAATGTGTAGCACTTTGTTAGTTGTAAGAATAA
Source organism: Neoceratodus forsteri (assembly GCA_016271365.2). Classification (NCBI taxonomy): domain Eukaryota; kingdom Metazoa; phylum Chordata; order Ceratodontiformes; family Ceratodontidae; genus Neoceratodus; species Neoceratodus forsteri. The sequence goes on from CM057449.1 coordinate 986,406,232, forward strand.
TACATTTAAGAATAATAGGACCCTGGCTGGCCTTTTGGTGCTGATGGTTGAGGCACTGGATGTCACATGTTGCATCACGCTGGTGACCCGGGTTCAGGAATGAACTCGGGTCATCGGGGGTTGGCAGCAGAGGGAAGGGATCGAGCATCAGGAGGACTGCTCTCCCTTCCTGGGGAGAGTTCCAGGGTCTGCACCACTCCTGGTTTGCTTCTGACGGTAGTCAGAGGCATCACAAGGAACATTCAGGGCTAGCATATGCAGAGGTGGAGCTGCAGCAGATGTCAGAAGATGTCATTGCACATCTGAGCTCAAGGGGAGCAACAACCAAAGCAGAGAAAATCCCCTGTCTTGGGTATAGGTGAAGACTCCTTCAGTGCCACGACTACACTCCCACAGTTGGGCCCTTCAATCAAGGTTCTCCTCCCTGACTCTGGCCCAGAACATTAAATTGTAGATAGAGTGGCAGGGTGATGGCAGCCCCATTTCAGGGGGTTCAGAGCCAGGGGAATCGTCGGGCTGGAGAGGACCTAGTGAAGAGCTTCAGACAAGGAGGTAGAGTCGATGGTGAGTGAGGCAGCTGGAGAGGGTTCCCCGAGACAGGGAGCAGAAACAGAATTGGAAAAAAAAGAATAATTTGACCCATGGGTGTTATTCACTAAGGGGCAGAAAGTATGCGCCAGAGGTGTGTACCCTGCCCACATAGCTCCGCAGCCCTGGACAGGCGCAGGGTGCATGGTATGCACTACCGCATCCACCTGCGGGGCACCTGTCCGTGGCCTAGCCCCCCATGCAGGACTGTGCAGAGCAGCCGGGGGCAGAGTTGCTGACCCACATGAGCATACAATCAGAATCCTGGCCTGGGTCCTGAAGTTGATCATTTGCACCTGAAGGTGCAGGTCCGGGTGCATGAACAGCCAATGTAGGCACCCAGACCCGCGCAGCCATGCCCCGGTGCAGCAAAAGCAGACCTACCCCCCCACCACCACATGTATGCCCCCTCCCAGTGATGGCACAGCAACTCCCCAACCCCAGACACACACAGGGGCACCAGCCTTGTGAGTGCAGTAACCCCCCCCAACCCCAACACACAGAGGAGCACCGGGCCCATGATTGCAGTAACCCCTGACACACTGAGTGGCATTGGCCCCTTTATTGCAGTAACCTCCCCATCCCCTCATGCACAGCCATTCCCCTTGTCTGGTGAAGTAACAGAATCCCCGCAACATGTATGCCCCATCCCCAGTGTATCCACAGCCCCCCCACCACACACACACACACACACACACACACACACACACACACACACAACACACACACACAAGGTCCACACCCCCAACCCATGATCTTCGCCTCTCTGGGCACTCATTGGTGTTCAGTGGACACCCTGCAACACCAATAATACCCCCTGTCCCCCATACCTGCTCATTGGTGCAACAGTTCAGCCAGCAGAACAGCCCACCTTGCACCTCCTCAGCTGCCAGCCGTCCAAGTGATGCTGGGAGCGCACTGCTCTATATAGGCAATGTCCTCCCAGTAGCACTTGGCTGGCCGGCAGCCAAGGAGGTGTGGGGAGGGCTGTGCCACTGGCCATCATGAGCCATGGCACTGACTGGCAGGTATGGGGGTGCGGGGTGATGTCTGTGCCACGGGGGGGCCACTGACCACCAATGAGTGGGACAGTGTGGCGGGTTCGGGGACTGGTGGTGTTGGGGTTTAAGACATATTCCTCTAGTTCAGACACATGTGGTGACCTGCATGGGCATGCTGAGCCAATACCATGGACTGGGTGGGGTTGGGGGCCATTGACCATGGAGAGTGTTGCTGGGGTACCGTAGTCAGGGTCAGGGTTGTGTGTCTGGGGGCATCACTGGGTGTGTGGGGGGGATGACTTTCACAGCACAATGGGGACGGGGCATACATGTGGCAGGGGAAGCATATCAGGGCTGTCATGTTTGGGGGGGAATGGCATAAATGAGGAATGGGCATACATGGGTGGGGAGGTGATGTTCATCAACCGGGGCTCAGGCTCATGTGTGTGTTGGGGGAGCTGGCATTCCGCCTGGGGATGGGACCCTATATGTGTGTGTGAGGAGTTGCCCCTATTACATGGGGACTTTGCACATGTATTGGGGGGCCTGCATCTTCACAGTGGGGAAGAGAATGTCATGTGTGGGGAGGGAGGGTTGCTTTGCTTCTGGGCTGATGGGGCTGCTGTGTGTTGGGGGCAGTGGGGATATGCGGCTCATTCAGGGACGGGGAAGATGACCGCATGGCAGAGGTGCAAAGCCACATCAGAGGGCACTAATGCCATTCCTTATGGTCACTCGCCCAGTCAGCTGCTCCAGCCCTACCCATCTGCCTCATGGGCTGGGACAGCACAGAGGATTTTTTCCCGGTCCCACCGTGCCCACCGAGTGCAGTCAGTGGGAGTGCACAGTAGGTTATGGCAGGGTCCTCCCTGGCGTAACCTGCACCCACCTATTCCCCAGCACAGAGGGCTTTTTCCCTGTCCCGCCGTGTCCGCCAGGTGCAGTCTGGGGGGGGTGCAGTTGCTTATGGCAGGGTCCCCCCTGGTGTAACCTGCACCCACCCATGCCCCCCTATGCATAGCACTACACGCCTTAGTGCATGGCGCATAGTGCAGGCACGCCCCCTGAACACCCCCGGCATGTTGCTGTCCATGCTGCCGGGGAATCGAGCTCGGATCTGCCTTGTGTGTGGATGGTGAATGCCTTGGGGGGGGGGGTCCTGTGAATGGATTCCCAACTTAGGGTTGCCTACGTGCCTCAGCTTTGGTCATGTAGGCTCCCTTTTTTTCATGCATAAGTACCCACCACCCATATGTTTAGTGCTAAGGAATTTTTATAGCAAGGTAATTTAATTTTGTAAAAGTTTCTGTGCCCTGAAATAGCTCTAGCATTATGGGAATATAAGTACATTTTTGAGGAATATGGCTAAATTTGGGTGTAGTATACATAATTCTCAGTGAAACGTATAATATTTGAGAGGTATGATTGTTTACTAAGAGTTTTTATGCATTTCACATACTATTTGTTGGTAGTTTTCTGAAGTTTTATATTAGGCTGATGTAAAATCTAAGAAATAAACATGCAAACATTTTCCCACAAATAAGGAATATAGTTTTGCAATATACTAAGCCTATGGCTTTACCCTACTATTTTAGCTGGTAATTTACTTTAGAAAAGAAAACTGGTTCACCATTATGGGCAAAGCATCAGATATGTCTGAGGAACATATTAGAGCTGAATGATCAAACTGTTGTGCTAGATTTTTATTTCATTTTTTAAATAGATATCGATAGCTATAGACCTGCCAATCTTAAGCATCTGTCACAGTCACAAAGCCCTACTGTATTTTAAGTGACAAATTTCCAGCCACAAAAATAAGACATTTGTATCAACATATAGTATGTTCCATTCAGCTGCATGTTAGAGAGAAACCACCAGTCCGCACTACAAACTATAACACATTGTATACACCTAGATGGTGTACTGAGGAGACATTCTTATTTCGTTGTGGGGCAGCTCGGTGATCCAGCACGCAGACGATGCAGTACTCTACAGGACCTCAAACAGTGTTGTAGACCTCGGACCTCTACTACAAGAGGATTTCACAACCTTTGAAAGGCGGCTCTTGGATGACAGGCTGATACCGAATGTCAAAAAAACTAAAGCCATTTTATTCGGTCCAAGAATCCTAGGCCCTGACAGAGGTCCCTTGCTCCCCTTTGTTTCCACATCAGGCTCACCTATAGAGCTAGTGAAGTAATTCAAGTACCTGGGCTTAATGTTGGACCAAGGCTACACCCTGAAACCCCACGTGGATCTGATTACCAAAACAATCCACAAAAACTAGGGCTACTTTACTGGCTGAATGCTCACATGATCCCTGAAACCAGGATTAGCATAGCAAATAGCATCCTCCTTATGCCGCTCCAGTCATGCACTCAATTGCAAAACAAGAACATAGTAGGATGCAAACGCTATATAATAAGATTTCATGCTTCGCCAATATGTTCCACCTGAGACGTTATCACTGTGAAGTACTGGCCTCTCTAAACTGGCCATCCCTTAGCCACCAGCTACAGTACCCTCTGCTGTGCAATGCCTACAAATTCATTAATGACCGGAGGTCACGTGGGTGCCTGCAGAGAATGGCTGCGTAGTTCTTCAGCTCCACTCTGCCTCTTGTTTCTCCCCTTCATTCTATTGCTTTTTTATAGAGATTTCTACAATATTTCAACAGGGGAAAGGTAGACTGTCTTTACTATGCAGGGAAGGAGTTTGGATGGATTCTATAATGGGAGGGCTTTAAGTCACTTCCCCATCGAGCTTAGAAGGTCACTACATCCTGGGCCTCACCAGGATTCTTTTTCCTTGTGGATGGAGGTGCCTCTCCTCCCCCTCCCCAACTGTTTTTAGTTCGTGCTCATTTCTGCAATCGCCTCCGGACGTTTGTTCTTCTCTAGGTATGCCTTAGTGGCTTCGCCACTCATTTGTAGTGCACGGGTTGCCATCTGCTCTTTTCCCACTTGGATCTCTCATCCTGGTTCTCCCCATCCCTTCCATTGCCCCATACCTCTCCGGTTCAGCCCTTGCCTCCGGCTTCCAGTGCCCAACTCACAGTGGCTGTGGTCCCGGCTTCTCTGGATATCAAAAAAACAAACCAAACCAAAAAAAAAAATCCTCTATCTCACCTTTTCTGCCTCAGGCTGCTGCTTCTGAACTCTTCTGTTTGGGGCTGCCTCTCCTGCCACTTGTATGTGGTGTCACTCCAGCACCTGCATGGCTGCCTGCTCTGGGCCGCAAACTACTATGGATACCACCTTTCCTGGGCCTTTGGGACCCCGAATGGCAAACGCTGCGAGTCGGAGATTCCTGGGGGCAACCATTTGTAGCAGCCAGCCTCAGTGCCTCCTTCAATTAATTAAACCACAGTGGCTGAATCTAACTTTAAATAAATTGAGTCAGCTTTTTGGCATTATCAGGACTGATGTTTTCCACAGTAAGAAATCAGCCCACATACTGGACTCACAGCATAGATAGCATTCAAAGTAGGGTGCACAGCACGGGCCACTGGGATTTCATCCGTGATGGCTGTACCTCAGATGTGTTTGCCCTGTTTTTGAATATCTTCATCCTGTTCATCTGCAGCTTGGGGGTTTCATGATCGCTCCTCTGCTTTCCGCTTGAACCTCTCAGCCATTATGCCTTTCACATTATGCCATGATTTTCCCCCCTCGTAATTACCCTTGCTTCGCATTTATTTTCTTTATGCACAAGAGGTAATTTTTAGGCCATGAGCAGTGAGCAATAAATTCCTCTAGGACATGCTTATGCAATCTGAGTACATAACCAACATGCTTCAGAGTCATTATCTGGATATCGATTCTTTACCTAGGCGTTACACTTCAAATGTCAAATGTACTTGTGTGCATATGTGGCAGACATATTACAAAGCACAGCACCATAACAGCCCTAGCTAAGGTGACCAATGATTGGCTCCTAGACCTTGACAACAAGAAGCATGTCTGTGCTGTTTTCTTGGATCTTAATAAGGCATTCGACACAGCAGATCACAGCCTGCTTCTTTCCTCCCTAAGCATCTTAGGCCTGAACCATAAATCTATGTGCTGGTTTGCAGACTACCTCAGAAAATGGAAACAGCAGGTTAAAGCTGAAGGTGATCTTTCTCCACTAAAACCTATGCTGAGGGGCGTTCCCCAGGGCTCTATCCTTGGTCCTCTTTGCAGTCTACATTAATAACATCAATGACCCCATCAAAAAAGCCAACATCCACTTATTTACGGATGACACTGTACTGTACATGAGTTGTCCCATGCTGGAAGCAGCCTGTGAAGACCTCCAAGCTGAATGTAACCTTCTACAATACTAGCTCATAAACAAAAAGCTTTTGCTCAATGCAAAAAAGACAAAAGCCATGCTCTTCTCCCCCTCCTTGCATGCGGCAATTCCTGCTGGGGGGGCTATCCCACAAATAACCACTGTTCTTGGAGAAACACTAGAGTATGTAGCTAAATTCAAATATCTAGGAGTTTGGCTTGATCATAAACTTTCCTTCACCGACCATCTCGGAGAACTACAGAAGAAACTAAGGCAAAGATTAGGACTATTCTACAGAATTAACCACCTGCTCACAAAGGAGGCCAAGATTCAACTGGTTCAAGCTACCTTCCTATCTTTAATAGATTATGCAGACCTGCTTTACAGCCACTGCACTGCCTCTGCACTGGTTAAGTTGGACACCCTCTACCACAGAGCTATCAGGTTCATTACTGGCCTTCCACTTTCCACACATCATTGCTCCCTGTACTCATCGTTAGGCTGGACTTCCCTTCACTATAGAAGGAATAGATGTGCCGCCCTATGGTCCTTCAGAGCAGTGTCCAACAAGCTCCCCTCATATGTCTCAGATTGTAGTCCCCGGAGTGTGTTAGGCACCTGCACTCTAAGGAGCTATTCCCGAATGGCCCTCCAAGTTCCAAGGGTCAAAACTCATTTCGGCAAAGCTGCTCTAAGCTTCTCTTTACCCACATTGTGGAATGGTTTATAAAGGAACTTGAAGCTGAGCTGCCCTGTTAGCCTGAATATCTTCAAGACACTCTACGATTGCTACATGACAGCACCTTGCAAATGTTTTCCTCACTGCTAGCCCACTAATTCCACAGCTCCCCCTTTCCACCCTGACACTCGCCATGTTTCTACCCCTGGCTCTCACTCTCCATATTAACTGTTTCTGCTGCACCCACCCTTCCCTGTCCACTCCAGCCTGGCTAAAGTCCCACCCCATCCATAGTAGTGTCCCAATTATCTACCCCTCCTCCGTCATTATCATAATAAACAAGAATATGACAGCCATCGTCACTTTCTGTGGTTTTAGCCCAATTTTTCCACCAGTCGTTGGTAATATATCCCTCCTCTTCTTTACCTCTCTAGCCTGCCAACCCATACACAGCCTCTTTCCCCTATATGTGTAGTTGCCGGCTGCCTCACTCAAAAGATCTCTTCTTATAACCCCTGTATGCCTATGGTTGATTGTACATCTGCTGACTTCTTCAATTGTAAAATAATGCTGTTTTTTATTTATTTATTTATTTAAACCTTGTACTGTACTGTATACACTGTATATACTTTTTCGTCTTTGTATATTATAGCTTTTTGTATACCTGCTTCTGTACTGTACTTTGATGTATTCATGACCAGGTTCACCTTGCAAATGAGCCTTGCTCAATGGTGCCCGCCTGGATAAATAAAGATTTTGATTGATTGATTGATTTTGTCACATCCTGGCTGCTACATTGATTAAGCTTTTCCATCTTTGGGTCCCAGCCATCAGATCTGAGTCACCGATTTTATTGTTGAAGGAAAATACGGCTGGTTTGTTCCAAATGATTTAGTAGTTGTTCTACATGTTCCATGCATCTCAACGCTTATTGGCTACAAAGCAAGCTAGTTAGGATGCTAGAACTCGTACCGTCTTTTACCATTCACAGCACTGTCCAGCCCTCTTTGCCCTTGGGAACCACTGATATCTCTCTCTCTCTCTCTCTCTCTCTCTTTTAACATGCTATGATCAGAGCTTGCTATTCTTTTTGGGCATAACTATCATCACTCATATGCCAGCCACATCAATCTGCAGCCCTCACGCCGCATGTATCAGGTTCCCGATTCCATCCATCTTCAGCTGTCACGGATTCACTCCAGTCATGGCTTCTATATCTCATCATTTGCATGCCTTTTCTAGTGTCAGGCTTCATGGATTCACTCAACTCATGGCTCCACTCCTCATCCATCCCTGCTACCTCAATTTGACTCTACCTCCACTCAAGAGCCATGCCTTCCTCTCCGTTGCCCTTTGCTAAGGGCTGGCTGGAAGCTCTCCACCATCATTCAAGTTCCTTTCACATTTATTCCAAATCTACCTCCTTTTGAGGAGCCTACTTAATCACATCGCTCTATTCATTTCTGAATCTACCTCCTTTCGAGGAATCTAGTTAGTCACATAGCTCTATCAGCATATCACCCCTCTAGTTAGCATACCCTCTGGTTCCAGACATGCCTTCTTGGCTTCAGAGTATGTCTGCTTTTGAGGAGCCTCATTACTTGCATCACTCTTTTGACTCCCATGATATCTCATCACCAACTACATCAAGGTCTAATTGTTCACATTGCATGTTCCTGCCTTATCAGCCTCAGCATCTCCTTCCTCGCCTTGCTCCATCAGATGTACCTCTCCTTTGATCTTATGCTACTTCATCAACCTGCCACCCTCTTGTGGCAATCATCACCATCAGTATTCATCTTTGCCTCCTGTTCCTTTGATCCATGCGTTGCCTCATGTTCCATATTCAATCCGTGCTTTCTTTTGGGAGTTTCCCTATTTGGTCATCATCCTCCCTACTCATGTTCCTTTTCATTACTCCTCCCTGCTTATATTCCTCATCTACGAACCATTCTCTTTACCAAAATACACCCTCAAATCAACCATCATCAGCCTGGAGGGAAGGCAACCTAGGCCTTGGATTCCCAGAGGTTTCCTCCTCAAAGGTGTTTTTTCCTCTCCTCCGTGCCAATGGTCATAATATTAGTTAGAGTTAACGCTTTCTTCACATTAGTTAGTTAGGTTCCACTGTTGGATGGAGGCAGATGGTGGCCCTGGCTTTCCCCTCTCTCCTTAGGAAGTTAACCCTTCTCTTCACAAAATTCATTAATTATCCTCGCCTCTTAGAAGCTCAACATCTTTGGGTATTCTTTTTGGGCTTCTTCCTAACCTACCTTTAGCTGACGCATTCATTCCTGGCACCTGGGGGCCCTCCTCTAGGGTTCCTCTCATTGTAAACCTACAGGGTGGTATATTCCACAGATAGAGAGGTGGAAAGCCACAAAGCAAATCAAGTTACACAAGCATCATCTCATATTATCTCATCCAGTTACTTAAGCACATCGAAGGGGAGGGCTTTAAGCCTGAGGTTCGATGGGTGGAGCAACAACATCACTCCACATCGAGCTTAAAAGGTTACTACATCCTGGGCCTCGCCAGGATTCTTTTTTGTTGCCCACCATCCACCCTTCCTCCTCCATCGGCTCATCTCTCTCTTCCCCATGGGCTTCTTCCTAACCTACCTTTAGCCAATGCATTCATTCCCGGCAGCTGTAGGGGGGAACCTTCCTCTAGGGTTCCTCACATCGTACCCCTACAGGGTGGTATATCCCATGGATAGAGAGGCGGAAAGCCACAAAGCAAATCAAGTTACACAAGCATCATCTCATATTATCTCATTCAGTTGTGTAAGCACATCGAACACTATCTAAGAGAAATAAATGTATTGAAAAATCCCCCCCCCCGGTAGCTCTCTTTCCGATTCTAAAATGGTGGCTACCCACGACCGAGCTGTTCAACAGATGGATCTAGTCTGGGAAGCTCTCCTGTTAGAGAAAATTGCAGCCAAGGTGGAGGCTATCCATCTGACAGTTACGGATACTCAATCTAGTTTACTTACACTCACTGGACATGTTGAAAAAAATGGAGCAATCTTTGGCCGAAGTGCTGGACCGAGCCACAATTCAAGATCACCGTCTCCTGGCAGCCAAACAACTTGCTTAGCTCTCTGCTAAGATGGAGGACTTGGAAGGCAGGGGTTGGTGTAAAAATGTTCAGATCATAGGCCTACCTGAAGGCATGGAAGGCAGGAACCTCATTCAATTCCTTAATGAAAATCTGCCCAGGTAGCTTCAGCTGTCTCCTGCCAACTCTGACTCTGAAATCGAGCAGGTGCACAGAATTCACCATGTCCCAACTTCTCACTCTGTCTTCAAATCACGCCCCCTGATTTTTAAGTTGCTCCGCTATGGAGATAAGGAGCTAATCTTGTCAAAAGCCAGGGAGATTAAAGATGTTATGGTCAATGGCTCAAGGATTTAATTTTATCCTGATTATCCCAGGAGTATATTGGAGCATCGGCAGGCTTTTGATCGAGTGAAGCAGGGTTCACGTAACAGGGGGATAACTTATGCTCTGTTGTACCCTGCTACCCTGCTTTTTACCTTTCAAGGTCAAGTCCAGCAGTTCAAAACACCAAAAGAGGCAGTCCATTTTCTTCAACTACACTTGGGTCCATCCATATCCTCCAGTGTCTCTGGTGCATCATTATCTGGAGTCAGAGAGCCGATGGAGCATAGCCCGGTGGACGATCGGAATCCAAGGTGACCCCATAGTCCATTACCTGCTAGCTCCTTATTTCTGTTGATGCTTACAGGGAGGATTTTTTTTTCAGTGGTGGCTCTGAATGGACTACTCTTCCCCAAGATCTGTCTTTCGGATGAGACATTAAACCGTGGTCCCATCTGCCTGTTCTAGTGGTAGTTCAGGTGGATGTTAAAGATCCCATGGCACTTCTCGAAAAGAGCAGGGGAATTTCCCCGGTGCCTGGCCAAATTTCCCCTCATTCACTAAAAATACCACCAACAGCTTAATCTGGTTCAAGGTCAGTTGGCATTCATCTGTATCCCCCTCCCCCGGGTCGTGCCTGAAAATAGGCAGGATTTGTCTAGTGCACTTACCCGGTCAACAAAAAATAAATAAATAAATAAAAAATTTGAGGGCTGTGTCTCAGATCAGCAGCTTTTCCCCCTTCAGGTAGGACTTAAAAGTATGGGACATTCTCATTTGGACTGTATTACTTGACACCTCGTAGTCCTACTGCAATTCATTTGGACCGATCTAACTAGAGCACTCTGAAAGGACAGCTTTGCTATCCAAGGACCTGATGCAAGAGGTTAACATTTGCTTTGTGGCTCAGAGGAGCCCTCGCTTTATGTTTTGATTGGCCAGCTCTTTTAGCTATAGGGGTCCTAACAACTCACTACCCAGGATTTATCCCCTACTTTTTGTCATCTCCTTTATTCCTGACACGGTCTGGTTCCCCCATCTGAACTCCAAATAAAGACTGTACTTTCTCTGTGGTGACTTTGGGGGCAGGGCTCCCTGCTTTGTTTAACTGCCGCTTGGATCTGCTGCCTCAATACGGTACTGCTGGCTTGGGGTATCACCTCATGCCTTAATCTACACGCTGGAATGGTGTTCTACAGGATCCGGTATGGAGTTCTCGACTTGTTAGCTCCTACCTGGCTGCATTCTTTAGTTTGGCTGCCATTTGGACTTCTAAATTGGGACTTGTGTTTTTTGGTTTTTTATTCAGATCCTCAGTTTGGTGCAACTATCTGAACTTGGTGCTGTATCTTGGGAGCTGCCCTTTCTTTCCCCATCCCCAGCGCTCTAGTATGATACACCCATGGACTAGATATAAGGACTAAGCCGGCCATAGATTTTTGGGACACTCTTTCCCAGCAAGTTACATTTGTTGTTTGATTTAAATCTCTAACAGACATTTTTGAAATTATTGAGACTGCATTGCACATACAATATAATCTTCTTTTCACTGTTATATTGTTTAGCTGTTTAATATTTTAAATAGATTGTTATCTGCTTATAGTACATTGGGGTGCTTGAATCTACAGTACCTCTCTCTTTTTTAATAGCTCAGGCAACTTTAGTAGTGGTGTTCCATTGTTCTTTCACTACTGCTGTAGATATATTGTTTCTGATGTTCTTTGTTAACTTTTTGGGGGTTATATCTTACAGATAGAGAGTTACTGCATTACAGTTGTGATATGGGGTTTTTGAATATTGGGGCATTGCTGTTTCATAATTATTTATGTTTCCATTTTACATTACCTAAGGTTTTTTCCGAAGTTATAGTTACTGAGTTTGATGAGGGGAGGGATGGCGAGGGGGGGCAGAGTATGGTATGGGTAGAGTGTTTAGTATATTACATATCAGAGTGTTGGGGTAATTCTTGGGGTATTTTTCTTCCACTTTTGGTTACTTGTTCCTTCTTTGGATGTGGGGAGATATCCTCCTAGCTTGTTAGAATATTTCCCCTGCTAACATGGGTGGAAGTACATTTCCTGGATATGACAGGGAGGGGAGTTCGGGAGGCAGTGGGGGAATCCCTCTGGCTTTCTAACTCTCAGGTTCCGTGCGAGCGGTGGCTTATTAGCCTCCCAACACTCCTCTTTGGGAAGTGACCAGTGTGCCTCCACTGGGTCTGGGGACCGCTTTAGGACTTCTTTAGTTTTTCTTTAAGGAGTACGTATATTTGTCCTCTTATTTTTCCTTTTTGGTATTAGTTTATAGTTTTTGCTTTTTTTACATTTGTTTCATGAACATTTTATCAATGTTGTTTTGTTGATACTGTACTATTGCTGTGTTTTCAGTATTTGGGCTGATCTGGGGTGGGACGAGAGGGAGACGGGAGGGGGGTTGGGGTTATCTCTCTTTCCTGTGTTGTTTTTCTACCTTCCCTTTGGGAGCATTAGACAGTATTTCTCAACCACACTTGCTTAAAATTGTTTCCTGGAAAGTCTGGGGCCTTAATGACCCTAAAAATGATGTACGGTTCTTCAACTCCTTTGTGATATGCCCTACGATGTGGCCCTCCTTCAAGAAACTCACCTACTAGAGGCAGATTCTAAACTACTAGGCAGCATGTGGGTGGGACAATATTTTTATAGTGCTTATGTCTCACAACAGAGAGATGTGGCCATTTTATGTAAAAGGAACCTTCAGCTGGGCATAGCAGGGGATCTTAAAGACTTGGATGGTCTCTATATCCTGATCCATGGCACATACCTGGGATCCCCCATAATTCTAGGCAGAGCCTATGCCCATAATGACCCTGAACTTTCCTTTTTCCACTCTGTTCTGACCAACCTTCCAACTGTCTCTGGGTCTATTATACTGGGCTTAGACCTTAATTTGGCCCTTGACCCTTCATTAGATTGCTCAGGCCCAGGGCTGTGCTCTGAGGCTACTTTTGCTTCTAATGTATCTGCCTTATTCCATGACTATGGTCTCTGTGACTTGTGGCATCATATTCACCCAGCCACTTAGGACTACACAGGTTACTCTGTACCACACGGCTCTTTTAGGCTTATCGATGTTATTTTGTCATCCGCAGATGTGTTATCTAAAGTGCAGAATGTTTGTATTGGTAACATTTTGGTCTCGGATCATACCCCTGTCATTGCCTCTTTTGTGTGTGATGTGTCAGCTGGGAGACATAATATTTGGAACTTTAATACCTCTCTTCTGTTGCAGGATGCAGTCCATGACCGTCTTCGACAAATCATTTTGGAATCCTATCACTTTAATGAATCCTCTGGTTGTTCTTAGGGTACATTATGGGAAAAACTGAAAGCCATGGTTAGAGGGTAGTGTATAACTATTGCATCCTGTCTTCAGAAGACATGGATTCCTCACTTAAGTCTCGAGAAGCTGAGTTAAAAGGCCTGAAACTTTTCCCTTGCTCAGGCCCCTCAGGCCCATTGCCTTCTTCTGTCTCGCTTTTTCAATTGAAAACTGAAATTGAGGATAGTTCGCAGTTTAGGACAGAGCATGATCTTTTTTACCTTTGTCAAAAGTACTGGGAGTCTGGAGAACTTCCAGGGAAGTTGTTGTCCTCTCAGCTTCAGAACCAGGCTGCTGAAACGTACATTCCTCTAATTAAGGAGACAGATGGCACACATCTTACTGCTCCCTCAGATATTAATCAGGCTTTCCTGAAGTACTACGAAGCCCTGTACTCTTCTGAAGTTTTTCCTTTGCCTGCTGAGTATGCTTCCTTTTATGCAGGTTTAACTCTTCCTCAAGTCCCTAATCAGATTTTTGATCCCTGGTGTCCCCTATTAGTACCTTTGAGGTTCTGCTCACTATCCAGAGTATGGCAAAGGGCAAGTCCCCTGGTCCAGATGTTTTTTCTATGGAATTTTACATGACTTTTTCTGATTTGCTTGCTCCTAAACTGGCTTTGGTATTCAATGAGGCCTGGGAAACTGGAACCCTTAATCCTACTTTCTTGGAAGCTATTATTAATCTCATTCAAAAGAAAGGAAAGGATAGTATTTTGTGTTCCCAGTTTCAGCCTATTTCCTTGCTTAACATTGATGTGAAGATCTTGGCTAAGATTCTGGCCAAGCATATGGAGTCTGTTATACCTCTTCTTATCCATCCCGACCAGGTGGGCTTTGTCCCTTGGCGTATAGGGTCAGATAATATTAGGTGTACCTTGGATATGCTTTGGGAAGCTAGCAGATTCTCTCAGCCCACAGCCACCCTGTCTTTAGATGCTGAAAAGGCTTTTGGCTGGGTGGAGTGGGCCTACCTTTTTGATGCCTTGGCTAGATTCAGTTTTCCCCCTGCCGTTATCTCTTTAGTTCATCTTTGATGTACTGTACCTTCCTGTTAGCCGCTGTTCTTACCAATACAGTCCTCTCCTCTTATTTTTCCCTCCACAGAGGTACCCGGCAGGGTTGCCCCTTTCACCATTTTTGTTCCTTTTAGCGGTCAAACCTCTGGCTATTAAAATTAGATCAGAGCCTTGCCTTCCAAGCATACAGGTGGATGGCATAGCTAATAAGATTTCAGTTTTTGCAGATGATGTTATTTTGTATCTTTTGAACATACCCTCCTCTCTACCAGCATTGCAGGAAATTGCGGCTGAGTATTTGGGATTATCTGGTTACAAGTTGAAAAGTATTAAATCGCAGGTGTTACCTTCTAACCCAGCATGTGTTCAAGAGCTTTTTTCTCCTTACCCTTATCAGTGGGCCCCGGATGGGGTTGTCTGTTTGGGGTCATGGTCAAGTTTACTATATCTGCTACCCTGTCGGCTAACGTGCAGAAAATATTGACAACCTTAGATGAAGCTTTGACTCAGTGGAAGCACTTGACTCTCTCTTTGTGGGGCGTGTGAATGCTCTAAAACTGGTGGCTTTTTCAAAATTGCAGTATGTGCTAGCTAACCATCATTTGGTGGTACCAGGTACTTTTTTTCAAGCAACTTTCATCCAAAATCTCTTCATTTCTTTGGGACGGAAAACCACCTAAAATTAAACTCGAGATCCTGCAATGCTCCTGGAGGGATGGTGGGCTTGGGCTCCTTGATCTGAAATTTTTTCATGATCTAACCATCCTTTAACAAACTGTTCTTAGCTATGCTCTTCACCTTCTCTTGAGCCAGCCCCGTAGACTTAGGGTAGAACTGGAACAAGGACAACTACTTGCTCCTCTGGCTTTACTTTTACCAGATTGGTCCCTCTGGTCGGTAGTATCACCATGTGCGTGCTATATGCGGCACATTTGGTACCGTTACTCTAGACAGTTGGGGTGGGAGTCTAGTCTATCTCCTCTCAAACCGTTGTGGTCTAACCCCAGCATTGTAATTGAGGGCAAGTAGGTTCTCTGGAGGGATTGGAAGAGGAAAGGTATTTGTGTTGTTGGGGTCCTTTTTGACCATGACACATGTCGTATGTTCTCCTTTACAGAACTTCAGCAGAAGTATGACTTACCTAAGACCCATTTCTGGCACTATTTGCAGCATAAAGTCATGAGGTCTCTCTCTCTCTCTCTTCCCTCACTTCACCCCTTTGAGCTGTGGTTATCTTCTTTGTCTGATCCACATCATCTGACATCCAAGCTTAAGACCTTCTGGAAGTGGGATTGATTGCATTGCACTGCACCGTATTCAGATTACCTAGCCTGCTACTGTACATACAGAAGTGTTATCATATACTGTCACATATAATTGTTGTAACTCTGTACATATTGGGGTGCGTGATCTCATTTGCATGGGGGTCCTGCACAGATCTTTTTACATTAGGCTAATATTGTAGTAATTTGGGATATGTAGGTATGTTAGACCTCTGGTCTTACACACATACTTTATATTTACTTCTAGTTACCTTATCCTGGGGAAGGTGGCAGGTTTATTTCATGGTAGATCTATCCGAATCTTGGAAATGTTACTATGCAGATAGTAGTACGGTTAAATAGTCTCACATTTTTGCTCTGTAGGTATTAGGAGACATAAGCCCTTTTACTCAGGATTTCATGACAAGTTGAATTCCTTTGGGGAACAATTGCAGTGACTGAAGTGAATAAAGGTTCACTAGGAGAGAGTGTGTGTGTGTGTGTGTGTGTGTGTCTGTAGGGGAGAGAGAGAGAGAAAGTGGGGGACAGAGAGAGAGAGAGAACATCTCCTTAAAGCTATGTATCTCCCTCACCCACATTATGGTGATGTGGGGTGGGTTAGGGTGTATTGTTTGTATGAAGAGGAGGAGAGAAATTACATTTTTATCTCTTTTTCAGATTCCTTAGACACTTGTGGTACATCAAGTTGTTACATTCTCAGTGTATATTGACATCAGGACATATCAGGCTACATGGTCTTAATTCCTTGAGGTTCCTCAACTAGAGTTTTTTGTTTGACACTAATATTGTTAATTTATATTTACATTATCATTTATATAGTCCTGAAGTTTTTGAATTTTCTTGGGCCTTACATCTAGCTTAACAGTACAGCTGGGTGACAGGTTACATTGGCTTTTACACATAGGTACATAGGTTTTACACATCACACAGTGTGCACTGATGTTTTTAAGACAACATTACTGGTAAATTCTTGTCTATAATGCAGACATTGCAACTGTATGAGCCCTATAACAATCTTAGTTTGTCTTTAATCTGGGTGGGGGTTGTTTTCAGTAATCATATCCTTATACAAACTGTGACACTTATAGCTTGATTTAGGAGTTATCTGCTTCAGCAGTGTTATCTTATGTCAATTAAATTTATATGCAGTAGGATTCTTTGTATGGTGTTCCACTAAGCACCTTTGACCCAGGATTCCTCCCGGCTGAAGGCAGCATGGTACTGTTAAACTTCTCTGACATCATCTTCTGTTTTTTTTTTTTTTAAATGAGTATTTTAAACCAATGGGGATTTTTTTCTGTTTTTCTCTGCATTATCTAGCTGTTATAAGTATTGTATTTTCTAAACAACTGCCATGAGCTTCTGAAGAAGGACTGGTTGGTCCGAAAGCTAGAGCACTTTGTTCTTGTTGTTACATCTATGCTGATCCATTAAAAGGTATCAAATCATTTGCTTCTGGAACCCTCCCTTGAAGGTCTTAAGGAAAAATGGGAATTGGAGCTGAGTGTCCAGATTCTGGAGTCCGAGTGGGAGCAGCTCTGGGGTATCGCTTGCCATTCTGTTAGAGAGGTACAGGCCCAGTCTATTAAATTTAAAGTCCTTCTTCGGACAGATAGAACACCTCAGTGGCTATGTCAGGTGGGACTTTTAGGTCACAGCGACTGCTGGCGTTATTCCTCCCCTCAGGCCTCCTTGACTCATATACTCTGGTCGTGCCCTAGTATAGACAATATACCATGATAAGGGCATTTGCTTGTAGGCTACTCACAGAAGGGCAACAACATAAAGGTGACTGGGGTGTGGGCGACGGTCCACTAACAGCACTGTGTAGGTGGGCTCATGTCCTTGCACTCCGGCATCATAATTGCGACTGGAAATTAGGGTGACAGCAATACCACAAGGGGGAATAACGGTGATGGAGGGATTAATGGTGATGGGGCTTAATGGCAACCACAATGACGGCGAGGGAGGAAAAAAGCCAGTGGTGTGAACAGCGACTGCACACAATGGTAGTACAGGGACAGAGCAGCACATCAGTGGCAGTCGAGGCGCAAGGTTCACTCACTTCCCCCCCTGGACACAGTGAAGATGTATGTTGGCAGCAGCACCCCCCAAATCACCGCTGTAGTACACGCCAAGGATACACGCCGCAGATGCCCCTGAGTGCCTGCCTGCTGGGAGTTTGATTCCCAGTAGCAGCCAACAGCAGACAAACCCCATTGGCCTACATTGCTGCCTATATGCTGTACACAGTAGGAGCTTCACCTGCCACTATGGGGGCACCACTGTCCTGGTGCATGTTCTCACCGGTGACGTCCTTCGCTGGTCTTGCGGGGGTCTGGTGCAACAGTAATCCATTGCTGCATGGCATACACTGACCACTGGCACTGCAGTGCGTGTCCCGCCAACGGCTACATCTTTTATGCCGCAGGGCCACGGGGCAGGGCTACACACACACACCAGCACACGTACAGGTGTGCAGTCACATGACCCATACCAGCCTAATAAATGCTGGCTTTTCAGACATGCCGGCCTCCCGACAGTAAGGCGAACAGAAGATATGGATGAGGTATGGTTCATCGTTAGCCAGAAGGGGAAGCCACCACTGTCCCACCGGGGATTCCTGTACCAGTGGGACAAGGAGGTAAAGAGTAAAGTTTACTGGCGCTGCATACAGAAACACCATTCCAGCTGTCCTGTATGCATTCACACTGAAGTGAATGCCATGGTGTTTATGGGATGGCCACACAATCATGTCCCTGATGCAGGAGAGGTGGGGGTCCGTGAGGTCCTGTCCAAGGTGCATGACTGGGAACTCTCCAGCAGGGAGAGCACCTCCCAGGTGATTGAACGCTGTACTACCAGCACGCCCGATGCCATATCTGGCAGGCTACCTGCACTACCTCTCATGATGGTGCAGCGTGTGCAGCAGGCCAGTAGGGGTGGCCATGCCACACCAACTATGCTGCAGGACTTAGTGATACCCCCAGAGTTTGCCATCACTGGGGCAGGAGACACATTCCTGCAGCATGTCAGTGGTCCCTCTCAGGACCATAAACTGATATTTGCTACACAGCAGGTACTGCAGTAGCTCATTGGCAGTGCCAACTGGTTCATGGATGGCACATTTCACTGCTCACTGCCACTATTCATCCAGGTGTACTGTATATGGTGCACGGTATATGCAAGGGTGTAGTCCTACAATTGGTATTCATCCTCTTGCCAGGCCGGAAGGAGAGAGCCTACATGCATGTGTTCAGGGAGGTCTGCAAGCTCATGGGTGGTGTGCATCCTGAAACGGCCCTAATGGACTTTGAGAGGGCCACCTGATGTGAGTTTGTGGCCACCTTTGAGGGGACAATGATCAGGGGCTACTTCTTCCATTTTTGCCAGTACGTCTGGTGAAAAGTACAGCAGACCCCTGAGCTGCATGTCTGTTATGCCAAGGATGAGGAGTTCATCCTGAACATCCGAATGTTCCTTGCCCTGGCGTACGTTCCCACGGACACTGTGGAGGGGGCCTATGCCGAACTGCTGGACATGCCATTCTATGAGTCCCAGGAGGTGATACTGCAAATCCTTCAGGATTATATGGAGGCAACATGGGTTGGACGGGCAGTGGGCAGGACGGCACGCTGCTGACCCCTATTTCTGGTGCCCACCTGGAACGTGTACCAGGCAACACTGGATGGCCATGCCAGGATGAATAACTCTGTGGAGGGCTGGCACTGAGGCTTTTCCACCAGGGTGGGTGGGTGGTACCATGATCTTACCAGGCAGATTGAGGCAATCATCACCAAATATGGCAAGAGGGCCACACCCAACTACCTGCATGAGCTTGCCTACAATTTCCAGCTGCAGGTGTAGTTGGGTGTGGCATGGGCCTTTTTGTCGCCCCTGCTCCACAGGCCACCCTGCAGCACTGCCTCTCCTCCGCATGCCTTTGTGTGCCACAAATGTGCCCTGGATACCCCTGTTGGTGCCCGTCCCTCTGCCACCTAAATGGGTGCCCTCAGCAGCTGTCCTCCAATGCACCCATGCACACAACCATGGTCACTGCTGTACCTCCAGCCTGTGGCCTCAAGTGGCATCACCTTACTGTGTTCATGGCAGGCAGTCAGCATCCCCTATATCCCTCCTGTGTCATTCCCCCCACATGGGTGTTGTTTCCCTCACCTTGTGTCTCTCCATTTGAGTGGTCCCTGCTTGCATCAGGGTGGTGATGGCAGTGTTTTTTTTCTTGTTTTTTAACCCACCCCATTCTCCATTCTGACATTCATGCCTGTCCCTGCATGCCATCCCTTTTCTCCGTATTGTGCCTGTGCCCTTTTCCATTGGCTCACAGTCTCCTGGCTGCCGTTCACACTACTGCCTGTGTGCCATCTGGTATTTCCAAGTCCTGCATGCTCCCTGTCAGCAATCATGATTCTGTGATCACCCTTATCACACAGAACCATATAGATGGGTTTTGAGCTAGGGTTTGGGTCACCTGTGCCGTGGTTATCCCAAATCTTGGGGTCAAAGACCTGTGCTTGGCCCCCTTGGGCTTTCCCCAGGTTAATCTCCATCTAACTAGTCATCAGATTTTTGGCCAAACTGTGCCCTGATAACAGCTAAACAGCTATTATTGCATCATTGGAGGGAGCCAGATTCACCCTCATTTGAGGAATGGTTCAATTTGCTGTCTCTCACTGCTTGTGATGAGAAAACATCCCACTGTTTACTGGGTAAACTCTCAGCTTTTCAAAAAAATGTGTCAATGATTTGTAGACAGATTTGCCTGAGCTACTCTTTTTCAGCAGCCTCCCAATGGTTGAAAGGCTGTATATGCTGTTCAGGACTTATGCTGCTCATCTGCTCAGTGTCTGATGGCTTCATACTTATGATTCTGTCTCACACCTCCCCTGTTGCCTGGATCCCCCTTTTCCCCTTCGCACCTCCTCCTTCCTTCTTCCTTCCCTTCCCTTTCCTATCCCCCTTTCTTCATCCCTGTTTCCAGTGTCCCTCTGAGGGTTGGTCTTGTACTTACTTTTTCTGTATTACTTTTATAATGTCCTGTAGCCCTTGAGCTTCAATTAGGATGCTGTCAACTGAATAATTTGCCTTTCTAGTAGCTGCTTGATCCTTTACATAGAAACATAGAATTTGACAGGCAGATAAGGACCGCTTGACCCACCCAGTCTGCCCATTTCCCTACCTAATGGATAAGCTGCAGATCCTAGTTAACCAGCAGCCTACTTCTTTCTACCCCCCCCCGAACTGCCTTATGACTGTCCCATGCATGCTTGAATTCAACCACTGTTTTGTGGTTTAATGGATCTAATGGTCTAATGGATCTAATGGTCTAATTTTGTGGAGCATCTAATATATTGCCTGATATGTGTATTTGCAATTGTGATGAATATTTGGATTGTATTCTTTGTGTCATTTATTATTATTATACTGTAACCTTGTTACTCTTTAGGATGTTGTGAATTTACAACGGTTATGACCTTTTTGTACCTTTTGTTTATGTTTTCATGGTGTATTGCATAGGGACCTATGTTTTCATGTTTAAAACTTAAAATCAATAAAAATCTTTATGGCAAAAAATTCATTAATAACCACCCCGAAAGCCTTGTTGACCTGCTGGCTCCCAAGCGCTTAGGTAGACAGCTATGCACCTCTAGCGAGAGCCTTCTGGAGGAACCCAGGGTAAGGACTACAGCAGGCAGCAAATCCTTCACCCATGCTGCACCTGTACTCTGGAATAAGCTCCTTTTCCACCTGCAGGAAGCTAGCCCCCAGGAGCCTTCTATAAAGGGCTCCGGAAGCACCTGTTGGACAACAGCAAATGCTCGCGCACTTGAACAGAAGTAGACTAAGGTAAATCTAGCCCACCTTAAATATAATCGTTCCTGCAGAATGCTCTTCAACATTTGAAACAAAAATCCCAAGTGTCTTGTTTTGTTGTCAGCTTTTGACCTGTACTAATTCCCCCATGTTAGAAGCATAGTCCTAACGTGACTATGAAATGAATTGTCTACTAGTGATTGTATGATTCCTTGATGTGCTGTGTCTTGACTGTAAACAAATGTGTCATGTTCTCCTATGTACTGTACCTTGCAAAATGTTTTTACTGTATGTAACTAATTCTGGGTTGCCCCTGAAAAAGGGACCTTTGGGGCCCAGTGGGCCTACCCAGTTATCAAACTGAATAAATAAATAATAAATAATTTCCTTTATATTTCAGTTTATTCTTACGTATACAAAACAATATTAATACATTGAGATTACATTATAGTGGGACAATTATTTGTAATGCATACAATTAAATAAAGAATAATGGATGGGTAGGTGGTTATAACGAGGATTTTATACCCCCTCCCCCCGAGGGGTGGGATGCCACATAAAACCCGAGATGAAATCCGAGTTTTACACACCTACCCATCCTTTATTTTGTATAATTGCTGGGAATAATTTTTTTCACCACAGCAATTACATAAAATAAATGTACTGTATCTGTGATCAGAATTGAGCTACGAACTGTTGGGATTTGAGCGTGGTCTGTGGCGGCTTGGCTCCCGATGTAAAGCTTGCTTACACTCTTTTTTCACATTTCACCGTAAATAAACTTTGTGCCCAGTGATATTTTTTTTGGAAAAAGAACTTACCACTGAGTCCTACAGAGTGTTGAGGAGTGGGACGGCAGCAAAAGACAGAGAAGCTAAAGTTCACGGCTAACGCAGTACACTTCATAAAAGTAATGTTTACTTTTTTTGTTTTGGGAAGCAGCATTGTTTAAAACTGTGGAAATGACTTTGGTTTTGAGGGCACATGCCAAGTTGTGGACGATGAATATTCCAGTAGCAGCCACAGGGAGGAAGGAAAGAGCCGGAGCTGGCGCATGCCCAGTACAAGGGAAACAGGGAGCATGATTGTCATGATAACCACCTGGTTAGAACGACAGAATTATTACCCAGTTTCTCTATGGGAAAACACTATAACCAGTTACTATTATTATAGTTTTATACATTCTACAGCATCTAATATTTCTTGGTAGTCTTCTGGCTTTCTCTTACCCCCATTATCAAATGTTCCTTAATGTTGTTGTGTCATCTCCTGGGTCACTACTGCAAGACAGACTCTTTTCCAGTTAGATCACCTAGTCAATATTTGATTGATAAGTTGTTCGCCTGCCTCCTGACACCACTGCAACACTGATCCCTACATCTTTGAGGCCAGTCAAGGGATTGGGGCAAGCTAGCATGCTACCTCTCTCACACAATTTACCCCTGATGACATCAGGACTGGATTGATGGGACCCAGTTATGTCTCCCCTACAGCTAATCGAGCACCAGTCCTGTCACAAGCATACATTTGGCCCTTCAGAGGACTTCTAACAACTTTGTTTGCCTGTCCCCTGGCACCATTCTAGTACTGATTGTTGCATCTGTGGGGACAGTTGAGATTTTAAACTGAGCCAGTTCTCCCCCTCCCCACCACTAACCCTCAACAACACTAGAACCAGAGGTAAGGGGACACAGTCTTGTGACCACTACCAACCAACAGGGTGATTGTGAGATCAGCGGCCTGACTTTCAGCCCCCTCTTTACTGTCTCACATCCATATGGTTCCCAATGGGAGGTCCGCAGCTGGGGGTGCCTACTTGGGTGTCAGCTTTTTACGTTTGATGCGCTTGCGCACCAAATGTTTTGGGACAATATGGCATTTGAGAGGTGTGTCACTGCCAAGCCAATTACAGCTGAAACTGCAATGGGTTTGGCAGTGTACACCAATGACCAGGCACTCTGGTCATGAAAGCAGTTCAGTTTTGCTGATGTGGTGCTTGCTGGACTTGAAAGAAACAAACTGCTACAATGAGAGTGCTTCATTTCTATATGTAGCCTGAACTCCGAGCATGCGCATGATCTACTCCCCCCACTCCACCCCACTTGCAGTGCAGTCCCTCTTGTTGCTCTCCTTGGGGAGTTCCTTCCCTTTTCTTGGGTCAGCGGCATTATTTATATAAACAAAAGCCCAGTCAGGCACGTTACACTTTTCTGTTTACAGACAGGGCTATTTAACAATGCGGCTCATTCCCCTTGTAGTTTCTGATGCCATCAGCTCTCCCATTTGAGTTTTTAACAGCCAGGAGTGCAGCTCACTGTATGGCAGCCTCCTGATAACAGTCTCTTATTAAATTTGCTGCCGCATCCATGGCTCACTTAGGTGGAAGGAGGTGCTCCAACACTGGCCTCCTCCAGGCGAGATCATATTCTCTAATCTCCCGCCTGCACAGAGCAGGCTACAGCATGAGCTCTGTATGGGCTAGGAGTAGAAAGTGCCACCTGACACATTTTACTTATAGTGCAGTTGTTAGCACAACTTGCTGCAGTAGCCACAGCTTCTCCTCTTCTTCTCAGAGCTTCTAGCTGACAGTGGAAACATGTACCTCTTAAGAGTTCACCCCCAGAATGTGGAACAGTACTTCATAACATGCGGGATGTGGAACAAATATGCAAAATGTGGGACACGTCATACAGGCAATTGTGGAAACCTGGCTATCAAAGTCGACCCCTGACTCTGCTGTCTCTCTCCCTGGCTACTCCCTTTTTAGGGAAGATAGAGTCTGTAAGCGTGGGGTCAGCTGTGCCTTCTATATGTATGACTCCTTAATGGGCCATGCTCTACCAATCACAAAGCTAGACCATGGTACCCAAGCCATTTCTCTTAAAATCACCCCAGACCCCTCCAGGGCCCCTCTGATTATGACTGTGGCCTATGTTCCCCCACGGAAACAAGCCCCAGCAATCCAATCCCTCACTGACTACCTCTCCAGCCTCCCGCATAAGGTCAAGCAGATCCTAGTGGGTGACCTTAACACTAACTGGCTTGCCAGTTCATCTGCCCATGCCAAGGACACTTTCGCAGCCCTTGATTTAACACAACTGGTAACCCAACCTACCCATCTGAACCCATCCAATGGCTCTCACACTACTGGACATCCTCCTCACTAACCGTCCACACAGAATTGTGGCCATCTCTGTACATCCGTACATCCTAACTCCCTGAGCGATCACTTGCCAGTAACCTTCACTTGGTCCTGTCAGCTACCAAAACCTGTGCCCAACATGGTCTCCCGCTGTCTAATCTGACCTGGTAATCTCACTAAACTTAAGAAGTACCTCACCCAGTGGGACTGGTCACCAATCAACTGGGCCCCAAGCATTGACGTAGCACTCAACTATTTCACCCACTCCTTCAACAAGGTCTGTGACATCTTTACCCCACTGGTCAAAACCCATACTAAGCAGCGTAGTGCACTATGGGTCACACCATGGCTGCTCCAACAGCTCTGCCACAAAGACAATCTCTGGCATAGAGCCATTTCCTCAGTAAGTCTGGGGACAGGCAGGCTTACAATGCTGAGTGCAACAGATGTACATGGGCCACTCACAAGGCTAAAGTGGAGTACTACAGATCCTCACTAGCCTCCTCCTGGGGGTCTGCCTGGAACTTCTGGGACAGCCTAAAGGAATTAAATGGGAAGTTCCGCTCCCCCCCGTCCCAACTGAACATTAATGGGACCACTATCACTGACCCAGCTAATATTGCTGACTGCCTTAACTCTGCCTTCTCAGACCTCAGCACAGTTCTCCCTAGTAACTTTTTCGACCCTACCTCCCCCTCAAGCCACAGCCCCTCCCTCGTGCACCTTTCTACCTTAGGACCATCTCACCACAAAATGCCTGTCACTACCGATCTAGAGCCCTCAGTGACACCAGCCCTTCGTGTGACCCACTGGATACTAGCCTTCTATGGCAGGTCCTTAATGTAGTGCTTAAATCCCTGACTGATTTACTCAATCGCTCCCTTTGCCTGGGCCAGTTTCCCCTAGCATGGAAAAAGGCTGTGATCACTCCCATCTTAAAAAGTGGCGACACCTTCTCCCCTGGCAGCTATCGGCTATCAGTGGCTCAGTTGGTAGCACACTCGCCTCTGAGCCGGGAGATCAGAGGGCTGTGGGTTCAGTTCCCACATCTGGCACTTGGGTTAATATCCCAGTACTGACACTGTAGTGCAGCATGAGAGGGGTGCTGCACTTCTGAGGTGCTGTCTTTCGGATGAGACATTAAACCGAGGTCCCATCTGCCTGGATTGGTGGTAGTTCAGGTGGATGTGAAAGATGCCATGGCACTTATCGAAAAGAGTAGGGGAATTTCCCCGGTGTCTTGGCCAAATTTCCCTCATTCACTAAAAATACCACAAACAGCTTAATCTGGTGCAAAGTCAGTTGGCATTCATCTGTATCCCCCTCCCCCGAGTCATGCCTGAAAATAGGCAGGAATTATCTAGTGCACTTACCCGGTCAACAAAAACTAAACAAAATAAATAAAAAATAAATATATAAATAAATCTCTATTCTTCCCCCTCTCTCTAAAGCCCTGGAAAAAATAGTGGCAGATCAATTATCCGAATATCTGGCCTCCCACAATCTACTATGCAGAGAGCAGCATGGCTTCTGTCCAGGTCATAGTACGACCACAGCTCTTGTGGCGTTTTCTAACTTCCTCCACGAAACCCTTGACAAAGGCCACCTCTCTGGTGCTGTCTACATTGACCTCTCCAAGGCATTTGATACAGTCTGTCACCCTCTCTTACCTGACACGCTCCTTCAACTAGGCTTTTCCCAAGGCCCACTGGACTGGTTCTCTAGTTATCTCTCCTCAAGGTCCCAGTGTGTCAAAATAAACAACACCCTCTTCAGTACCCTCCCCCCATCCAATCAGGGGTTCCACTGGGCTCCATCTTGGGCCCTCTTCTTTTCAGTTTCTACCTAAATGACCTACCCAACTCCTGCTCCAGCAAGGTCCTTCTGTATGCGGATGATGCTGTCCTCGTCTCCTCCCACCATGACCCCTCCTCTCTGCAGGCCTCCCTCCAGGGCTCTTTTAGCCAAATCAAAAACTGATTTATCGACTGCAGGCTGGCCATTAATATTAAAAAAACAAAAGCCACGTTGTTTGCCTACCATCAAAACAAGGCAAAAAACTCACCCCTCCATATACTATCCAGCACACTCCACCCACTAGAGCAAGTCAGCAGCTACAAATACCTGGACATTACCTTCGATTCTGCCCTCACTTTTCACTTTCATATCAACCTGCTTACCTCTGCAATTAACGTGTACAGGTCTTCTCTACCGTCATAAGGACAGCCTCCCTCCGGAGGCCCTCAGACTGGCTGTCACCTCTTCAGTCCTGATGCTGGTAGACTACGGCCTCCCTGTCCATGCTGCTGCTGATGCCACTGCCCTCAGCAAAATCCAGCAGTCCCTAAACAAGGCCTGCTGGCTGCTAACTGGTGCAGACAGATGGACTCATACACGCACACTATACTCCATGGGCAATATACTCAATCTAGAAGAGAGATCACAATATCAAACCTGTCTCTGGCCAAAAAAATACTCCTAGGTCTCTCCCCCCAGGGGTGTCCTTTTCTCTCCACCCCGCTATCCCCTCGGCCTCCACTCATAGTTTCACCAAGTCTGCTGTGAGAGTCCCTTGAGTGAGGACCTCACACGTCCAGAGATCCTTTTGTTAAAAGGCACCACACTGGTTCGATGCACTCCCCATCTCGATCTCCTCTCTCACTAAAATAAGTCCTTTTAAGACTGCTCTCAAGAACCTCATTCTCTCCACCCGCAGTTGCAATTGCACTCAACATATGGGATGCTAGACCTCCAGGTGCCCTTCCCCTTTACGGGGCTCTTTGACTAAATTCCTGGATGACAAATGCCTCCTATGAGGCCGCACTACCGAGCTACTGCATATGTCTAATGTAACCTAGCTACCACACTGTATAGGTCATTGTTTCATTGTTTAAACTGTAACTTGACTGAGCACTGTACTGCTCTGTGTTCTATGATATTTGTAGTACCTCCAGCAGATGTATGGTTGCTGTTCTTCCTGTAACTTGTTTGCTGTGTCACTAAGTTACTGTAAGCACCTGTTATGTAATTGACCCTTGTCTATCTATGTATTTCATCTGTTGATTCTGACGTGGAGCCTTTGGAAACAAGTCCTTGACTCGAAGGGTTGTAATTCCGATGTGATTATAAATAAATAAATAAAAACATGGAAAAATGAGTCTCCATGTTCACCAACCATGCTACTTTTTTCATATTCATTGCTAGGGATGCTTTTAAACTTAACATAGAATGTTAAACAGACCCTTTCCAATGTGGAATTGGGGGAAGGGGCTTTGGTGAGGAAAAATGAGAAACGGTTCATAATTATCTGTGGCAGTTAAGAAATATGTCTCAACAATATCGGGCCATAGCCACCCCAGGCACACACACACACACACACACCACACACACACACACACACACACACACACACACACACCATGGAAAAGAATCATACATTGACAACTGTCCTCTAGGGAAAATAACCCACTAGTGCACTAGGAGTATTTTATAAAGATCTTTACTCCCCGGTATATTTCTGGCTCTGAAACACCAATGATAAATTATTTTAATAATGCTGGTCCATCAGTCCAAAAAGAGTTCTCACTAACTCACCTGGGCTGCTACTTATAATTACTGGCAACTAGGCCATCTAGGTGGCAAACAGTGGTATATTTTTGTCTCCCCCCCGACACAACACTTTTTCTTCTCTTTTTCTATCTGTTTACTATTTTTTATTTCCATCTTCCTACTTTGCCTTAGCAGTAACTTTTTCTAAAGCTTCCTTTTTTAACTACGGTGTTGTCATATACCCCTTTCATATCTTTTTGCTGTCTGTCTCTGCTCTCACTACTGTACTTTCTCCAGATTAGGACTCAGCACTCACTGCCATAGAAAAAGACTGCAAACTCTCTAGTCCATTTGAAATATTTCACCTTTATTGTGAAGCAAACATAAGCATGAACAAGGTGTCACCCAGGGAGACCCACCAGTATCCCAACGTCTTACACCTGCTACGGGCGCTTTGTCAGCGTTGGAATACTGGTGGGGCTCCCTGGGCTACTCCTTCATGCTTATGTTTGCTTCACAATAAAGGTGAAATATTGCAAATGGACTAGAGAGTTTGCAGTCTTTTTCTATGGCAGTGAGTGCTGAGTTTTGGCCTATTGTGTTCATTGTTTTTGAACTTGCAAGCACCGACCCAGAGGGAGCGACCCTTTCTAATCTGAGTTTCTCCAGGTTAACCTGTTTTTCTCTTTACTATAACAGGTCTGACAGGCTGTTGACTCCTTCCCCATCAGATAAGTATTACTCTACATGTAACCTATCCTATCCTTCCTATTTACTCTCTAAGAACTACTGATCCTTTGTGACCTTTCCTGTATATTTTATTTTACAGGGTCGATGGACATTGTCCCTTCAAGTACTACTTCTGGCTCCCTGGTACCCAGGTGAGAGGCTCCCTACCTATCACCTACACTTGTTTAGTTTACAGTAATGGTTCAGTCATGCCAGTTACAAACAGTGTGTGTGTGTGTGTGTGTGTGTGCATGTGCGTGAGCGTGTGTAAAGGTTACACATACCGCAACACTTTTTTTCCCCATAAAGTTTAGCCTTGGTGCTCTACAGAAGTGGGTTCTCAGCCCTGTCCCCACCACTTTCATTGCCATTCACTTCACCCAGACCACTTGACCCAAAGCTCCTCAATGGACTGCCCCCATGGTGGGGCTTGGAATAGGAGAGTTGTCTGGCCACACCTCGTGACTCCAATCCACAATTGTGCCGATGGTACCAGTGATGGTATAGGATGGAAGTAGGCAGACAGGACTTCCTGAAGCCTATGCTAATCACTTTACCATTGTATCGCCTAATCTTCTGCCCACATGGGGCAGGCTACAGCCTGAGCTCCGTATGGGCTGGGAGTAGAAAGTGCCGCCTGACACATTTTACTTACATTGCAGTCATTAGTGCTACTTGCTGCAGTAGCCACAGCTCTTCCTCTTCTCAGAGCTTCTCGCTGACTGTGGAAACATGTACCTCTTAACAGTTCACCCCCAGAATGTGGAACAGTACTTCATAATATGTGGGATGTGGAACAAATATGCAAAATGTGGGACACCATCAAATCTTTTAACATGGAAAAGTGAGTCTCCATGTTCACCAACCATGCTACTTTTTTCACATTCATTGCTAGGGATGCTGTTAAACTTAACATAGAATGTTGGCCAGACCCTCTTCAATGTGGAATGGGGGGGGGGAGGCTTTGATGATGAAAAATGAGGAACAGTTCTTCATAATTATGTGTGGTAGTTAAGAAATGTGCCTCAACAACATCGGGCCATAACCTCCCCATCCCCCCAGATACATACACACACACACACACACACACCATGGAAAAGAGTCATACATTGACTACTGTCCACTAGAGAAAATAGCCCACTAGTGCACTAGGAGTATTTTATAAAGATCTTTACTCCCTGAGACATCTCTAGGGCGGTGGACTCTTGATACAGTCTGCCAGCCAAGGTAGTGGGTGCAAACACAGTCAGCTGATTCAAGCAGGAATGAGACGGAATGAAGGGAATAGTGGTCACCCGGGCCAACAAAACCAGGGAGGAGAATGAGGATAGGATAGGGAGGGTTAGTACCCTGGAGAAACAGTAGGTTCCAGGTAAGGTTCCAGAGACTATAGGGAATATAGGCAGACTGGATGGACCTGTGGTCTTTTTCTGCCAGCATGGTCTATGTTTCAGTTTATATGAAAGTTTGCTACCTGTTTTGTCAAGAGGTATGCTATGCTCAATAGTTGCCACAGGGTGGTGTGTGTGTGTGTGTGTGTGTTTCTGTGGCTGTGTAGAATGCATAGTCTGCAAAGAAAGTCAATAATTTTATGACTTTGATGGGGGGGGGGAGTGTTGTTGTCAATACCTGCCATGGAAGGCTCCTTCTGTACTAGCATTTGTAGTGTAGGATGCACACAGCACAACATTTATGTAATACTTGAACTCCTGACTTGATAAGTGGGCAGTGCTATGGTCAATAGCTGATTCTGTTCAAAAGTGTGTGTGTGTGTGTGTGTGTGTGTGTGTGTATGTGTCCTCAGCATTTTGTTGATAGATCAGAGTTTTTGGGTAGATGGGGAAGTTTGAGTTGTACAGGTGATAATGTCAACATTTAGCACTGTGTGATTGTGTGTGTATATGGGCAGCGAAGTCTGTATCACTTTGTTGATATTGAACCACTTGATGGCTGGTGCAGGAGGAATGTATTGTGCTAAAGTCAATATATGGATTCTTGTGTGATGGTGTGCATGTTACCTTTTTGATATGGTAGAGAGGGTAGATTTGGCAGCAGAGAAGGAGGGGACGAAGGAGGTGAGATGCCTACCTGGTGCCTCAGCATGGAGGGATGGAGACAAGCAAATCATGGTGGGGTCAGGAGAGGGAGCTGGATGTCACTGTCCATCTAGGGATAAATTACCTGGCAAGGGATACAGTAGGGGTGGTACAGGAAAAGTGTAAGGGGCTGGGGAGGGACAAGAAGCAGGTAGCTCATTCGTTGGCCCTAACTGAGGTGATACCTGTATATGGCCGGTAAGAGGATAATGAATACCGCACCACATTCAATGACTGGTTGAAGGCATGGTGCAGGGAGGTGGATTATACCTACATTGTGGAATGGGGTCCTACCTGAAGGGATTGAGGCCTGTACAAGAGAGAGAGACAGCCTCCATCCATCCAGGAGTGGAATGACAGTCCTGGGTGGAAGGTTTAAATGATACTTTGATGGGAGTTTAAAATAGCCAGAGAGGGAGTCAGTAAAAATTAGGGAGATAGTGAATGCCACCCCACCAAAAAATGGAGCAGCAAAGAGGAGATGCCCAGGGAAATAAATTCCCCATGGGTAGAGAAGCATAGTGTCAAGGGCGGGGACAGGACTGGAGGATCAAGAAATGGACACAAGGCTGAGAGTTGAGCTAAGAAGGATAGGCAGAAGGGGGGACAGAAAATGCTGGGACAATATCAGGGACAAGAAAAGGGCATCAGGAATGGAATCAGGAAGGAAGGAAGGGAGGGAAATATAAGTGGAAAGAAGGACAAAAGAAATGAAGAGCCATGTGTGCCAAAGCGAGGTGCCTAGGAAATAAAATTCCTAACCTTGGAGCTACCATAGCAGAGGCAAACCTTGATCTGGTGGCCATAACAGAATCATGGTACACTGATTACCAAAGCTCAGATTTGGCCATTTCAGGACACGCCATCTTATGGGAGGACAGGGCAGGGAAGAAAGGTGGGGCTGTTTTATAGGAAACAGAAGGCATAAAGGACATGGAGATACAGGATCACCATGTGGAGTAGAAATCGCTGTAGGTTCTTTGAGTTGCATTAGACACAGGGTACGGAGCCCCATGTGAGAGTTAGTGTACAGACTACCAACACAGGGGGAGGAGTTACACAAGGTTTTGGGGAGATCATTGGCAGAATGGCAAGCAAAGACAAGGCATTGGTTATGGGAGGATTTAATCTGCTGGATGTAGACTACACCATTCTGGCTGCAGCTACATCAAGAATCAGGGCTGACATTTACTCCCTTCAGAGGGAATTTCTCAGGCAGCTGATTAAGGAACACACTGGAGATGGGGCACTGCTGGACCTGGTACTTACAAAATGGGACAACACTGCAGACGTCACACTGGGTAGACACCTGGGTACAAGTGATCACCATACGGTATGGTTTGGCAAATGAAATGGGAAGAGAAAAACCCCACTAGGACGATGGTCTGGGACTTCAGGATGGCAAATTTTAAGTAAATGGGTGATAAGCCAGCCTGCCAGTGCAGCGGCAAGGCATCTGCTTGCGATGTCCACACCCCAGGTTCTGGAATGGACCCAGAAGTCAGAGGGCTGGCTGGGCAGAGAAGGACTGAGCGTCCAAGAGGTGGCTCTTCTTCTCCGGGGGGGGAGTGTCCAGCCTCCTAGCATATAGAAATGGCCCATGGGCCTCCCACAATTGTGAGGATGGTCTGCATCAGGATCATCTTATACAGAAGGCTCAGCAGTCACATACAGCAAAAAAGCCTACTGAAATATTAGCACTGAGTGCAAGTTATAACTTTCTCAGACCCTCCCCATCCACAGCGGGCCTTGACACTGTGGCACCGGAAGCCCAGCAATATGTGATGTCTTACATTCAGTTTCCAAAATTCCTGCTTACAGTCTGGATACAGTGCTAACTGATGCTTTCCTTGATCTACAGTACTCAACAGGAAGACATGTAGCGTGACTTACCACATACACCAATACAAGGAAACATATGAATCTCTACAACAGCAATACAGCATGCAGTACCCTGTCTATGCACTTCTTGTATATCTTTACCTAACAAATGGCGGGTACTAAGCTTTCCACTGCTACAACACCAAGGCTATATCACACCAACAGGCAGCACAAGGAGCAACATAATTCTCTGGATATGCTTAAGCAATAAGGCACGACAGGGTGTGGGTTTTTGGGGAATTTACTCACGCCTTGTGTGTTGTGTTACAAGGCGCAGCCAAGTGACTTAACCACACAAGAAGTGGGTAAATCCACCAATAATCCACACCCTGGAGTGCCTTATTGTGATTATACAATGGGCCCATGTGTAAAATACATTCAAAATGTATTTTTAGTATGTTTTTTAGAAATGCCATTTCTCAGCCATGAGTTATTGCAGGATATGCCATGGGATGTGTTTTGACCAATGAGGTTACAGGATTTTCATAAACCATTGTATAATCATGTACATTCATCAGCAGCCACCACTTGATATGCAGCCCAGCTACTGGCAGAGTCCAGATTTCTGCATTCCATGGTAGGGATGCAGCAGCCAGATCAACGGTACAGGCAGTGGTAGTATGGGTGACTCTAAATTCAGCTGAGTGAGTGCTGAGAAACTTGTAGGCTTAAAGTTCCCAGGTTTTCTACCCACTTACTCAATAACTAAAGTGATTCTGACAGAGGAAAGGGCAATCTTGCACCATGATGTTATTTTGGTATGGGGACAGATTACACAGTCCTGCTGGGCTCTTGTTCCTGTTCTGCTGTGTGCAGCACACAATGTGTGAAACATCTGATAAGGGACAGAAAAATGCAGACATGCAAATTGACCAACCAACCCCACAAGTCCTCCATCAGGGGCACAGTATCTAGCATTCAGTATTATGAGATACATTCCAGGTGTAATGAATCTCAGATTATTTAAGAAAATTTTCTAACACCTACATTTTGTAGGAGATGCATATTGATAAAGGGGTTAAAAGTAGAATAAAATGAGTCTAACTTATCCCTAGCCAAATGACTAATTCTTTTATTAAAGGCGACCCTGCCTATGTATAAAAAACATTCTTGCAGATGTGATATTGCA
Organism: Neoceratodus forsteri; assembly: GCA_016271365.2. Lineage (NCBI taxonomy): Eukaryota > Metazoa > Chordata > Ceratodontiformes > Ceratodontidae > Neoceratodus > Neoceratodus forsteri. The sequence continues at coordinate 986,440,181 of CM057449.1, forward strand.
GGAGATCTCCACTTAGATAAAATCAGCCTCTTAAAAATAACATTATTTGTTAGTCATCATGTAGGTTTTTTTATAGCAATAATGTTTTTCTGAAAAGAAAAAAAACAATATATCCTTTTTTTCTCCTTTTCTTTTATTCCTGAATTAAGTTACATGACTTTAAAGTTTTTTAAAGTCCCCACTCCTGTGCCATACCCCCCATAGAAAAATGTAATACACCAGTACAGTGCTGTGCTGCTTGCCATCTGAAGCAAGTGGTTAACACCATCCCAATGCATCCACAGCATGAATCTAGTACGTACACTCTACTGGCAGTCTCACTGGAAGAGATTTTTAAAAATGGTGGGTGTCACCCATCTTCAATGACTTGAATCATTTATTACAAAATTAGTGGTAAAAGTTGTTTTAAAAACATTTGGGAAAATTAAAACTACAGTGACGAAGAATTTAAGGATGCCCAGTGGAGATGTTTGTTAAAGAAAAACGATATGGTGCCTTTTTTGCCAACTAACAGATACTGCTGCTTTAAAGGCCTAGGCATGATGCCAAATGCCAGTATTGTTGGTGGTGTGACATGAAGTTTAGTATATTCATGGGCTGACCCATTGGCGTTGCAGAAGGACTTACCACTGTGATGCAGGCAACTGGGATCGAGAATGAACTCAGGATGCCTGAGGGCTGGACAGGGGTGGATTGAATGGATGTAGCACATCCTCCACCTCCAAGGGAGGGGTTGAGTGACCCTGGTCCGGTTCTCCTAGATGACATGGGGATGCACCATTACTGGAGCACACGTGAGCGCTGCTCCATGGGGGAGCATGTCAGATGAAAGGTGCAGCTGAATAGCTGTGTCCACTTGACATGCCCTCCACAAGAAAACAAAACAGAACAATACCTCCAGTGTGCCCAGTGATGCCCACGCCCCATAGTGGATCTGGGTCTCCATCACATCTGAGACCTAGATCTGATGGGGTTGCAGCAGAAGGCTCCAACCCGGGTGTAATCTGAGGCACTGCATATGGAAAACTCTACCTGCAGAGGCCAAAGGGGTTGGCCGCTGGATGATAGAAAAGCACAGGAAGATAAAAAAAAAAAAAAACATTTAGCGCATTCACCAAGGATCAGACTCAGGGGTTTGCTGCCAACAAACCAGCTGCTACTACAGCCAGTAAAGCCTGAAGCCATTGGTGCCACACTACATGAACTGAGCTGCCCTTACTTTTGCCCCAACAGTTCACATGCAGTGTGGGAGCCATTAAAAAATACCAATTTAAATAAAGTGGACACATTATAAATTCAAACTTAAATTGGGGACAAAAATTAATTTATCTAATGCTGACACAAAGGATCCTTTTCATAGCCGACATGAGGCATCCCACAGCGTGCTTTGTGGTGGGATTGCTGCACTTCACAGGTGGTGAAAGCACTCAGCCTTCAGCTTCAACCCACCTGAAGTATGTCATTATCTCATCACAACTCATCCGCTATCATGCTTTATTGCTTAAATGACACTCTACAGTGACTACTTTCATATTAGTTTAAAAACTAGACAATGATGGCAGATAAAGACCACAGGTCCATCCATCTAGCCTGCCCAGAATTCTCCATTTGCCCATGGGCCTACTGTCCATATGGGGCTTTATCCTTCCTGGTCCACCTCCCTGCTCTCCTCCATACTGCTACCGACCTGAGCAACCACCACAACCTTCACTGTATCCCAACCATGCTTGAAACCATTTACGGTCTTGGTGCCCACCACCTCCACTGACAAACTGTTCCATGACACCACCATCCTTTCCATAAAATAGAACTTCCTCACATCCCTCTTAAACCTTCCCCCCACCAGTTTCCACTCATGACCCCAGGTTCTTGACTCTGTACTCCTGCTAAATAACTCCCCACAGTTCACCTCGTTTATTCTCTTTAGGAACTTGCAGGTCTTTATCATATACCCCTCTCTCACCTGGTCACCAGTGAGTACATGTTCAGTGCCTTCAGATGATCTTTGTAATATCTGTCCTACTGGCTCCCAATCATCTTGGTCACCCTGCATTGCACCATTGCTTCATTTCCATATCCTCTTCCTCATGGCACCTAATATAAAGAAGCCAAGCCTCATCAAGGCATCAAGTGTTGAGAGATAAAAAGAATGCAAAGGATCGCTTCCTGAGTTTAATAAAGGAGATCCATTGCTTTACCAAACCATTTATCTCTTAACTGAGAATACCAGTATCAGGGAAGGGCTATAAGAAAAATGTCAACTTTATGGCTAGATCAACATCTGCTGACTAATGTAATAAAATATCTCTGGTTGCTACCTGATGTGGTACTCATATACCTATATTATGACTACTGTGATTTACCTATTACCAAGCTTGTACCACCAGTGATTGCCTGTAACACTGGTTGCTTTTTTAATCTAAGCGCTATGTACTGTACTGTTTTGTTTGTTGTGGTGTTTTGCTCTCTTGACGAGGTGCCTTTGTAAATGAGTCTTTGACTCAAAGGTCTGTAAACCGATGATCTAATAAATAAATTATTTATTTAATAAAATAAATTAAAAAACAGTTTTTGTTCGTGACCAAGTCAGGCAGATACCTATATCTTATCTTTAGTAGTCTTCTAGGAAATATATTAAACCAGAATGATGTTAAAGCTCTCCTTTGTTCTGAGCTAACAAATGCATCTAAATATGGCTGAAATTCAGGAATCTGCTTAATTCAAAGGGTCAGCTGGCACTCGTCTCAATATAGAAACACAGAATTTGTTGGGAGAAAAAGAATCGCTTGGCCACCCAGTCTGACCACATGATCCCTGCATAGCCTGTTTTCACACACCCTAAGTGACCTTTGGTGATCCTCCCTTCTCCATGTTATTTACTAATATTCCCCTATGTCTGTCCCATACATGCTTGAAGCCCCCCACCCATACAGTTTTCGCCTCCACCACTTCTGCCGGCAGTCTATTGCAGGCACCTAGTGAAGTGGTACTTACGAACTTACAGACATACGAATTCACCAGCAGAAAAAGGCCCATATGTCTATCAATTATGCCCAAGCATGCAGCTCACAGTTTAATACTCCTGCAGCTGCCCCACCCATTCCCTTCCCATCATCCCCTCTCCCTGGACATTTCCCCATTTTATCCTTGTCTGTACTTACCCTGCCACTGACTCCATCCCATCCCTGCTTAAAACTGTCCACTGTCTTCAGTTCGATCAACTCCTCTGGCAGTGCGTTCCACCCAGCAACCACCCTCTCTGTGAAGTAGTGCCTCCTCATCTCCCTCCTGAATCTTTCCCCCTCCTACTTCAGACTGTGCCCCCCTCATGACCCTTCCTCCTTTTAAGGACTCTATCATGCCCTCCTCCCCCTTCTGTCCTCCAGAGAGTACATGTTAAGCTCCCTCAATCTTTCCTCATATGGCTTCTACCTTAGCTCCATGATCATCTTTGTTGCCCTACGCTGCACCTCCTCCAGCAGTCTCACATCTTTTTTAAGGTAAGGGCACTAGTACTGCACACAGTACTCCAAGTGCACTAGTGACCTGTACAAGGGCAGGATATCCTCCTCTTTCCTGGGGGTGATACCCCTGGTAATGCATCTCAGCATCTGATTGGCCCTTGCTGCCACCCTTCTGCACTGTTCTGATACCTTTATGTCCCCTTAAACTAGCACCCCTAGGTCCTTCTCCTCTTCTGAGACTAATACATGCACTCCCCCCAGTCAATAGTTGGTCCTGGGGTTCCTGGCTCCAAGGCGCATGACTTCCTCACATTCCTCTTAAACTACTCCACTTCAGCTTCATCACATGCCCCCTAGTGCTGTTCCTCATTTGAAAGAGACTCCCCTTCTGCACACTGTTTACTCCTGTGAGCAGTGTATGAAATTCCTATTCTTTAGGTGCCCCATGGCAGGCATTTTTGATTGGGGGCACCTAATTCCCCTTCCTGCCTGCCCTCTGGGGCACTTGCCTGTGACTCATCCCCCCACCCCAGACAATGAAGCTGATCTTTTATTGTTTACAGCAGGCTTCCATCCTCCTCCCCTCCCCCTTTCAGCTAAGAATGTATCACAATCGCAGTTCCAGTCCTCCCCCTTCCTTCCCTGAGTGCGACTGTCATCTTGTGACCATGTATGTTCAAAAGTGCAATAACTGGATTACATGCCCAGCTGCAGTCACATACTTGATTTGCTTGGTTAGTGGCAGTGAGGATGGTTGGCTGCATGGACTGCAGAAGCCAGCCACAATGTAAGTGGTTAACAGAACCTTAAATAGTGCTAGATGGAAGCATGACCAGCAGCATCAGCACTTCAGCAGAGTCTGAGCAACAAAGAGAGATGGCAGAAGTTAATATAAGAAAAACACAGAAAACTGCACACAGGGAAAACAGAGGTAAAACAAGCATTTGTCAATGCCGAATGTTTGCTTACTGGCATTGGCAGTGGTAGTGTAGAAGTTACAGAGCTGCGTAATAGGAATGGCAGTGAAGTATTGAACTGAAGCCAACCCCACCACCACCCTGCAGAGAGTGACAGGCATTGGGGTGTGCGTTTGGGTCATGAGGCATAACGGCCACGCCATTTCACCACACCCCACTCTGCAGAGACTGACAAGTGTCACGTGTTCCTTGGGGTCTTTGGCCCTTATGTGCACCCCATTTCATTAGGAAATACGGTGAGATGGGTGCAATATAGGAGAATGGGGTGAAGTTTGAGGCTGAAGAGTCCAAGGCATACCTCGATGCCTCTCAGTGACTGCAGAGTGTGGAATGGTATGAGCATCACAGGCAAGAATCCCAAGTCACACCCCTGATTCCTGTCATTCTCTATAGGGTTGGGCGATTTAGTTGAAAAGCCTAATACCTCAGGCATTCGTTGGTATTTTAACTCCAAATTTTCAACATGTTTGTTTGTGACCCCACCTCATGAACAGGGGAATATCAGTTTGGTAGCCGAAGCTGCTTATGCACAGTGACTATGGGATTTAGCACCACAGGTGCAAAATATTCCAACAGGTTGTAAAATGACAGCTGTACTCTGTCATGGGAGGTGTAAAATGGCTATGTTGCAAATGTGTAGTAAAACTATTTAAAAAATGGTGAAGTCACGAACGACATAGAAACTGTGCAACGACACTCGTTATATAAGTAGGTTGGGATATTTTATAGCAGATTGTCAACTCAGGCATTTTGGTGCCTCCGATCATGAACAGTGTCACTGTGATTTTCTTTATCTGTGCCGAACAATGATTTCCACAGCGACCACGCATCTCTGCACTGAAAGTGTGAAAACACACTTCGGCCATGTTGTGAAAAATGGCAGCTGTACTGTTCATAAGGAAGTGTTGAAAAATGCCACTAGTGAAAATCTGGACTGAAAATATTACAGTCATGAACTAACGAGGATGCGGGAAAGTGCACAATGCTCACTGTGAACACAGTCATTTTATGGACTTTGTCACCAAATTTTCAACATAGCCATTTTAAGATCTCTCGCTCATGAACAGTGTAACTGTGATTTTCTTAATCTGTCCCAAACATTGCTTTTGCACACCAACAGCACCATTGTGCTTACATGTGCATAACACATTTTGGGTGACATATGAAAAATTGCAGCTGTACTGTTCATAAGGAAGTTTAATAAAATGGACATGTTGAAAATCTAGAGTGAAAATATTAAATTTGCAAACTTACGAGCATGCATAGGAACTGTGCAACGCACGCCAAAAGTCATTTCTAGGCATTTTCCACCAAGTTTTCAACATAGCCATTTTAAGACCTCTGCTCATGAACAGTGTCACTGTGGTTTTGTTAATGAGTCCCATACATTGAGCTTGCATCACCGACAGCGCCATTGAGCGCCTACATGGAAACACGTTTTGGGCAGGATGTGAAAATGACAGCTGTACTGCTCATAAGGAGGTGTGGAAAATGGCAATGTTGGAAATCTGGAGGAAATATTGAAAATTCGCAAACCTCACGAAAGGCAGTGGAACTGTGCAACGACACTCAGAAACAGTCATTTTAGGAATTCTGTCACCAATTTTCAACATTGCCATTTTAAGATCTCTGCTCATGAACAGTGACACTGTGATTTCCTTAATGTGTCCCGTACACTGAGTTCACACGACTACGCCATTGTGCGCTACATGGGCAGAAACACGTTTTGGGTGAGATGTGAAAAATGACAGCTGTACTACTCATAAGAAGCTGTGGAAGAATGGCAATGTTGAAAATCTGGAGTGGAAATATTGAAAATTCGCAAACCTATGAGCGTGCGTAGGAACTGCGCAACGCACGCTCGTAAAACAGTCATTTTTAGGATTTTTTTCACCAAATTTTCAACATAGCCATTTCAAGACCTCTTCTCATGAACAGTGTCACTGTGATTTTCTTAATTTGTCTCATACATTGATTTCAAGATACCGACTGGCCCATTCTGCGCCAAAGGGTGGGAAACACATTTTGGGTGAGATGTGAAAATGACAGCTGTACTACTCATAAGACGGTGTGGTGAAATGGCAATGTTGAAAATCTGGAGTGAAAATATCGAAATTTCGCGAACTTACAAGCTCATGTAGGAACTGCGCGAACGACACTCGTCAAACAGTTATTTTTTGGCACCAAATTTTCAACATGGGGTTTTGGGCCCTTCATGAATGATTTATCGTCATGGTGGTATTTGGTCCCGAAGGGTGATTTCGCAGTCACTGCACAGTCACCGCGCCGAAATCACCCTTCGAGCCCAATAACCCCATGACAGTGACATCATTCATGAGAAGGGGTCCCAAAACCCATGTTGAAAATTTGGCAAAAATTCCTAAAATGCCTGAGATATGCACAAAGTTGAACCCTCCTATCTAGCCCATTATACAGCTTACCGCATTTCCTCAGTTCGCGGTCGCCTTTGAAGAGTGCAGACGTGTTCCTGGTCCACCGAAGATCGTCGTGCCGAGTCCGGAGGTAAGCATGGGGTGAGGGGGGTGGGAGGCTGGGTGCGCAGTGGGTGGGTGCGGATGTGGGAGGGGGCTCGAGATGCGTCAGGACAGTTTTGCTTTGGTAGAAAAAAAAAAAAAAGACGCCAGTGATCACGTACACGCCAGGGGTGGGCTCCTACGTGGCACAATGACTTTGGGGCGCTGCTCAGTCGACGGGGATTGGGCACCCCATCAGCAAAAACCTATTGATACATTTGCCACGCTGGGTGGGCCTCAGCGCGGGCACAAGCGACCTTGGGGCCTTCAGCCGATGGGGATTGGGCACCCTGTCGGCAAAATCACTGATTGCCACACTGGGTGGGCCTCAGCGTGGCACCAAATATTGGGAAGGGGAGGAGCGATGCAGCGCAGCCAACGGGATTGGGCACCCTGTCGGCTATAGGCTGCATGCAGAGCCGACGCCTGGCGGGTGGGAGCTGTGCTGAGCAGCTTCATCGCTGCTCACAAGCATAGCTCCCCTTTCAATCAGTAGGCGTTACTGCATTTTGGAGCGTGTCATGAGACAGCTCCCAAATGCATTGGCTTACAGGGGCCGCGCCTGCCAGCTCGCTGCCTGAATTGGAGGAGGAGGTGACACACCTCCGAAATCTCCGATGATGGCACTATGTTTCTTGCACATGCGTGCAAGCAAACATAAAAAGAGTCTGAAACAACAAACTATTGTGGTCAGCAGTTTGATCCAACAGCTGGGAGAGCAACACTATCACCAAATATAATTTAAATATATTCAATATAATGCAGTCCTTTTAGGGGCTGTTTTTTCCCCATGATAAAGTTCTTTTAAGGACTTTTCAAATGAATTATTAGTACATCTGAGCTTGCGCACCAAATGTTTTTGGACAATATGGCATTTGAAAGGTGTGTCACTGACAAGCCAACTGCAGCTGAAACTGCAACAGGTTTGGCAGTGTACACCAATGACTAGGTCCACCTTGCCACCTCTTTTTTATTTATTTATTGAAATGTTTCACCAAGAAGACATGCTGAGCAACAAGTTGCTCATCTCCTGGTGTGACGGGGGGCAGGAAACAAACTGGATATAATACAGAGAAATGTTACAATGTTGGAATACAGTTTGCTTACTTGCATACAATGAGAGCAGGAGGAATTACAAGTGGATAACACTGACTAACAATACAACAGTTAAGTATAGTAGATATGAAGGCACATATAGCAAATTGGCAATAGTTGGCGACAGTTGGTAACACTGGAACACTTATAATAACTTGGCAACAGTATGTAGCAATAGATGTTAAGGTGACATAATAGTAATTGGTAGCCATTAATGTAACATAGATATTCAAGATTTGCAGTAATTAGAGTAAAGAGAGGAAGAATGGAAGGAGGGAACCTTAAAATTGTGGAGGGTAGAATGGAAGAAGGAAAGGAACGCAGACAGAACATGATTTTTGAGGCAAACAGAGATGACAGGGTGGACTAAAGTGCATGTAAGAGGGGTAATAGGGGTATGCTATAAGTGCTTAATTGAGTGTAGGTGTAGGCTGGTGTTAGGCTATGTTAACCAGAAGGAGGGTAGGAGGAGAGGAGAGGAGAGGAGAGGTAGAGTGTGGCAGGGTGAATAAGAGAGAGGTATTGTAGGTGGGGGGTATCCAAGGGGGAAAGGGCGGGGAATTGAAATTCAACAGTGTTCTGTTATCCCTATTTGGCAGAGCGGTGGACTGCCCTACTGGTAGGACACCGGTTATAGGCAATGAGAGTTATTTATATATAGGTATATTAAGGCTATACATATTTAGGTTTTCATTATTCTGCCTTGGCAGCCTGCATGTATGTTTTGACTGCATTGTGCTTGTATTTGTGAACAGCTTTTTGGACAGAACAGATTGCCTGCTTTTTAATGTGCACTGCTTAACTCTGCAGTAATCCACTATATATCATCATGTCACTATCTCACTTTTCCAAATGCCTCCTCCTGCAATCTTCCTGTCTCATTCTGCCATGTTCCCCTTTCTTACAGTCATTCTCTCATTGTCCCGTTCTCTTTCTGACCCCTTTTCCCTGCCCCAATTTCCTGATCCTTCTTTTTCACCCCTTCAACACTTCTACACCATATCAACCTTCTCTGTCCCAGCCTTACTTATCAGCCTATTAGTTGCTGTATGAGCCTCTCTCCCTGCCTCCACCTTGTAGTCCTCTGGTGACTGGTCCCCCATCCTACCTTTCCTGTTTCTTCCATCCCCTTACCCCAACACATGACTTGAAGCTCTCACTAGCTTGTCATTTGCCTTCTACTCCCCCTGTCTGGGGATGTTGAGCCTAATCCTAGCCCTTCCATTCTCCCTCCTCAGCCTTTCTCCTCCCCAAGATGCAGATGATCCTATTGTAACCCCTAGGTGGCGCTATCCCAAGAGCTACTACCTCTGCCTATTTGGCTAGTAGCACGTTAAGGGCTCTGAGTTCTGAAATGGGTGCCTCCACCCAGAGGTCAGGGTTGGTAGTGGTCAAGCTAACCTGGGCACAGCCCTCTGGGACACTGTAACCCCCTCTCTTTCCCCTCTAGAGGTCTGAACACTGTACAATAATCACTTTCACAACACCCTGGTATACCACACAAGTACCCACACTGTTTGCACTTACCACCAGGGCTGGTTTCTCTGGCTCAACCCTGGGGACCCCATGTAAAACAAGGTTATGCACAGCAAATATCAACAGTACAGTACTTTGAGCACAAACTGGAACCACAGTCAGATTACATGCAGAAAAAGTTAGATCTGATTTATTTAGGGGACTTGAACAAGGGAAGGGCAAAATCAGGTTAACTAGCTTAAAGGTTATATCATTCAAGCAGTTATGCATGCTCTTTGAGTCCCCCCACACAGTCCACCTCTGGGTACCCAGGTGGAGAAGAGATGGGCTAGCCAGGACCTTTGCCTGGGGTTGCAGCTGGTTGGGGACCTGTGATGGAAAACACAACATGCACATTGGAGTGGTGCAGTGCAGTGGCTGTGGAGCAGCAGTCTTCCGGGAGACATTCTGGAGGATGCAGTGTTGTCCCATCTGCAGGCACCTCTCTGGACTGAGGGAGGAGGTTGCTCATCTCCAGGCTGAGTTGACCAGGATTTGTGGGACCTCCTCTTCCATCCAGGGACCACCAGTGCCACTGCCGTTGCCTCAGAGGTTGCCAAGAAAGAGGAGCGGTTGGACCACAGTGGGCTCAGGGAGGGTAAGGGTGGTGGAACAGAGGCACATCCCTCCAGTTGTACCTCTCCACAATTCCTATGCCATTCTGGCAAAGTGTGGTTCCTCTATGGAGGCACCCGCAGTGGAGACCAAGGAGGATGCTGGGAACCTCCAGAAAGGAGACTCACAGGAGGGTGGCATCGGACCTTGCAGGGGAAGGAAACAACTCCAGGTGGGTGACTCCATTGTTAGGAAGGTAGAACTGGGGGAGGAAGGGGAGAGGGAGGTTAGGTGCCTGCCTGGCGCCATGGCTTGGAGGGACAGGGAGCGAATCCTCAGGATTGCCAGAGCAGCTGCACAGGGGAGGGAGCTGGATGTCATTGTCCACCTAGGGACAAATGACCTGGTTAAGAAAGGGATTAGAGAAGTGCAGAAAGAGTTTGTGGAATTGGGGAGGGGTCTTAGTCAAGTAGCACTCACGGTAACCTTCTCGGAGGCGCTGCCCATCTATGGCATAGGAGAGGCTAGGGTGTTCCGCACCATGGGATTCAATCAGTGGTTGAAAAACTGGTGTGGAGCTCAGGGATTTGGCTTCATTGGGGACTGGGGGTCCACCTGGAGTGATGCAAGCCTATACTGGTATGATGGGCTGCATCTGTCTGGGAGGGGAACCAGGATCCTAGGTGATAGGTTTAAATGCTTCATTGGCAAGCTTTTAAACTAGCCAAGGGGGGAGGCACTGGAAAGGAGCAGGGAAATCCTAGCCCCCAAATAATCACGGTAGTAAGTGCTGCAAACACCAACATAGAGGTGTCGCTGGGAGAAAGGCAGGGGTAAATGGAGAAAGTGACAAAGGCAAGAAGGACAGGGATGGGGCAAAGGGAGTAAGGCCATCAGGAAATGGAGGGTAATAGTACCAATGCCCGTAGTCTGGGCAACAAGCTCCTGAGCTGGTGGCCTTGATGGAAGAGGGATGCCTGGATATCGAGCAGTCACAGAAACATGGTACACAGAGAACCATGACTGGGATGTTAACATACCAGGGTACATAACCCACAGGAGAGACAGGCAGGGGAGAAGAGGGGAGGAGAGTTCTATGTAAAGGAAGGGATAAAAGCAACTGAACAAAAGAGTAAACAGGAGGAGAGGAGGCACTGTGGGTCACCCTGGAGACTGGAAAGGGCACCACAAGCCGCACAGGGTTTGGTACAGACCCCCATGTCAGGGGGGGAATGGACAAGGATATGATAGAAGGCATTCTTAGAATTGTAGAGAAAGGGGAGATACTATTGATGGGAGACCTGAATATGCCAGATGTTAACTGGAGCACATTTGCTGCAGCCACATCCAAGAGCAGGGCCATTCTTGATGCCCTTCAGGTGGCAGGCATTAGACAGCTAGTTTTGGAACCCACTGGTGAGGGAGCAATCTTAGACCTCATTCTCTCAAACGGGGGCAGTGAGAGGATCTCAGATCTAGAAGTGGGTTGCCATCTGGGGACAAGTGACCATCAAACAGTGTGGTTCACGTTAAACTCAGCTACAGAGTCAAGCCATACAAAAGTGAGGGTACTGGACTTTAGGAGAGCTGACTTTGGCAAGATGGGAGAGTGCCTCAGAAAAGCACTAGTAAACAGGCTAGAAGGTGTGGAGCAACAATGGGAATCATCAAAACTGCCATCACAGAGGCAACAAGCCTTTGGGAAGCAAATAAATCAAAATGAAAGAAAAGCCACTACGGTTCTCAAAAGAGGTGGCTGTGAAAGTCAGGAAGAAAAGATAGCATTCCGAAGTATAAGGAAACACAGAAGGAGCAGGACAGAGAGCTGTACCAGTTAAGGCAGAAGGAAGCAGGGAGGAAGTCAGAATAGCAAAGGCCCAAACTGAGGAAAAAGATAGCCAACTCAGTTAAGAAGGGGATAAAACATTTTATAGGTACATCAGCAGCGAGAAAGACAAAGGGAGGATAGTGAGGCTGAATAGAATGAACAGTTGGTGGGCAGAGGGGGACAGTGAAAAAGCAGGATACTGAACGAATATTTCTGCTCAGTATTCACAAAAGAGGAGGGGTAAGTGCCTAATCCAATTAACAGAAGCACTCTTGATAGGGGGGTCGATCCCAGTCCTTTCACAGAAGAAAGGGTTCTGCAAGAACTCCTAAAACTGAAGGTGAACAAAGCAATGGGTCCTGATGGAATTCACCCCAGAATTCTAAAAGAATTAAGCGGGAACTAGTGAAACCACTGGCTACTCTTTTTAATAAATCATGGGAGGATGGTGTGGTACCTGAGGACTGGAGGAAGGCAGATGTGATTCCCCTTCACAAAAGTGGGACCAAGACAGAGGCAGGAAACTACAGACCTGTCAGTCTGACCTCTGTGGTAGGGAAAGTGATGGAGTCACTTCTGAAGGAAAGAATAGTTGAGTACCTAGAGGCCAGTGGAGCACAGGACCCAAGGCAGCATGGATTCACAGCGGGAAGGTCATGTCAGACGAATCTAATAGATTTCTTTGACTGGGTGACCAAAGTAGTAGACCAGGGAGGAGCTGTGGACATGGCCTACCTAGACTTTTAGCAAGGCATTTAACACAGTCCCACACAAAGATTAATAGTCAAATTAACCAGCCTGGGAGTGGGTCCCAGGGTGGTAGCCTGGAATAAAACATTGGCTGCACAACAGGACACAGAAGGTAATTGTAAATGGAGTCCACTCTGAAGAGAGAGGTTAATAGTGGGATTACCCAGGGTTCAGTATTGGGTCCAGTCCTTTTAATGTCTTCATCAGTGACATTGCAGAGGGACTGGAAGGAAAAGTATGCCTTTTGCAGATGATACAAAGATCTGCAAACAGGGTTGATACACAAGGAGGCGTGGAAAGGATGAAAGGACTTGGCAAGGTTGGAGGAATGGTCAGAAGTATGGCAGCTAGGATTCAATGCAAAGAAGTGCAAAATAATGCACCTGGGAAACAAGAACCCAGGGGAAGAATACACAATGGGTGGGGAGGTAGTAACAACAACAAAAAGGAAAGGAACCTGGGGTAATCATATCAGATGACCTTAAGGTTAGCAAGCAATGTGAGAAGGCAGTAGGGAGGGCTGGGGGTATACTGGGATGTATAGGGAGAGTCATCAGCAGCAGAAAACAGGAAGTTGTTATCCCTCTGTACAGACAGTTGGTGAGACCCCATCTGGAGTACTGTGTCCAGTTCTGGAGACCCCATCTCCGCAAGGACATAGACAGGATAGAGGTAGTCCAGAGGAGGGCAACTAAAATGGTGCAGGGTCTGCAAGAGAAGCCGTACAAGGAGAGACTAAATAGGAGCTTAATATGTATAACCTTGAGGAAAGAAGGGAGAAGGGGAACATGATAGAAACTTTTAAGTACCTCAGTGGAATCAACAAAGTCCAAAAGGGTAGCATCTTTCAGAAAAAGAGACTTGCAAGAACAAGGGGACACAATTTAAAGATAGAAGAAGGGCGGTTCAGGGGCAATGTGAGAAAGTATTATTTCACAGAGAGGGTAGTGGATGCATGGAACAGCCTTCCTGAGGAGGTTGTGGGTCTAAAACTGTGGGAGAATTCAAGAATGCATGGGACAGACATAAGGCAATTCTTGTGGGGGGTAGGAAGAAATAGGCTGTTGGTTAACTAGGATCTACGGCCTATCCTCTAGGTAGGAAAATGGGCAGACTAGATGGGCCAAGCGGTCCTTATCTGCCGTCAAAGTCTATGTTTCTATGTTTCATTACACAATATTTAGTTGATAAAGGAAATGAAACAACAAGACAATCAGATGACACACTCAGATTAAACTGTTGATGCAGGGAGCTACCCTGGTATTTACTCATGATACCCAAGACTGGACACAGGCTGGAAGAAAATTGAGACTGCAGGTGGTTGATCTGGAATGCCAGGAGAAGCAGGGCCCACATGAATCACAGAGGCATTGTTCCTGTTCAATCATGGAGCAGGGGGCTGATCCCCAAGCAGGTCTCTCGTTGATGGCTTCTCTGTGCAGTGGGTAGTCTGGCTGGGCCAGTCTGGCAAGGCTCAGACCACATGGAGACAAATTTGGATGCAGTCCATTTTGGGCTGGATATAGCTTCCAGCAAGCAGAACACAGTTCACACAGTGGGGAACTAACTCACAACCCACTAGCAGCTCATTGCACATTTACATGTATGGGAATTCTACTGTACCAGGCAAAGCACTCCCTGATCACAATCACAAAGTCTCTGCACACCAGGAGCTTAGGGGTAGCTGGAACTCCTGACAGGCCGATCACATTCCACAAAATCTTTGGTCTCCTTCAGGTTGAGCCTGGCCCACTTCAGTAGCTTATTTTAGTCACACAAACTTGGATTTAGTCCAAAATAATTCTGTTCTCTTCTCTTCTCTCCCTCTCAGGAGCAGCAAGCAGACATGCAGGCTGAAACTTAGCCCTTTCACAGTTCTTCCATGCGAATCCACTCAGGATTGCTGGTCAAAACCACTTCAGCTCCTCTCATTTCACTTCCCAGCTCAGAACTAACTGAAAACTGCAAGCAGGCCGGGACTTGCCCAAGATCCAAAAGATTTGGTTGGCTGATTTGGCTGTCAGTCAAAGCAAGACCTCCCCCTTCAGTTGCAAAAAAGGTGCAAAACAGCTCCAAATTACAGTTCCTACAGATTTTGAATTCAGACAGCTCCTGTAGTCCGGCTACATTTTAGGTCCTACCAGTACTGTTTGGCCCAATTTGCAGTCCAGGACCAAGACAGTAGAGACAAACAAAACAGTCCTTGCTACAAAGAAAGCAGGTTAGACACACTACATTATCATTATCACTCTAAATGATTTTCAGCTAATAGTTACATCTTTCAACAGAGCTCCCTCTCAGATAACTTAAGCTGCAATTAGGCAGCTCCTACAGAGACAGTACACAGAGGCTATACAGGCTCTGGTAATCACATTTAAACTGCTAAAACACAGGATACCAGCCCGGCAGTGAGCATTTAGGCAAGCTCAAGGAAGACTTTTTGGGAACCCTTATTTGTAGGGGGTACACTATACATGTGCATTCATCATTCCAAAATTAGCTATCAGAGACTTGATTCAATCCTTCTGTAACCCATCCTCACACTCAGTCTCTGCTCACCTGTATCTTCATCTGTGGCTCACACCTTCAGCTGTCGGTGTGTTTCTACTTTTGCCATTTGGATCCAGTGGAGAACAGACTCCTTATGACCTCATAAAAACTGAGAAAGGGATCACATGGGAATCCAGGGTTTTGCTCTGTCATTTCCAACTTACAGGTGCCAACAACAATCAAGACATGAATAAAACAGAAAGAAAGTTAAACAGTAACAGTGGGATTCTGCCTACCTAATGCAGATACTTGCTGAACACCATCACCCCACCCCCCATTTTAAACGCAGTGTAACTGTCAATTTCAATCTGTGGCTCAAACTTCACTCTCCAACATATTTTCACCACCTGATCAAATCTGTGACTCAAGCACAACAGAAAAGAAACATGTGGTTCTGTCTACCCATTGTTATTGCAAAATAAACTGGTATAGAAAAGCTGCATGATTTTAAAACAGTAATAGTGTGAATGTGATTCTCCCTACCTGACCATGTGCTTACTTCATTATAGCTCTGCCATAGAAAAAAAGATACTATCCTTCTTTATTCCACCTTCGGACACTGTCAGCTGGGGGGGGGGGAGCTTCCTTCCAGGCCAGCAATACCATGCAGGACAAAACTACTAATCAATTATGGCACAAAATGACAACTACAGAAGCCTCATATGGACCCTTTACCAAAACCAAAAAAATAAAGAAAGAATCAAAAGATCCAGCAAGCAGAAGAACTACTTTACCAAAATAGATACAAACATTAGTATGTTCAAAAATGGAAACTTTTTATTGTATATATTTTCTTTAAAAAATGTTTATAAACACAATAAAACACTTTGGGACTTTGGTTGTTCTACAGTTGCTACACACCCAGGAGCTGATGGCACTCCGCCTGTGGACACATGTCCTACTCTACCCCTAACTGTGTGGTAAACCTAGTAAAACCGATGTCCCATTGTGTCTTGTTGCATAGAAACCTTGGTTTTGTTGTCAATTCCCTTCCAGTGTAAACCTTGCTTCATTTCTTTTACATTGAAATTCTTAGTTTTTATATTGCTTTTCTATTTTAGGCCCACCTTGACCTATATAAATGAGATCATGAGGCAGGTTTGCTCTTGTCACTTGTCTGAGGTAACAGTAAATCCAAACACAGTTGCATCAGTTGATGGTGTTGTTCTGGGAAACATAGAGCTCCTGTTATTGCCATTCACCAAAACTACTACAGACAAATGGGCACTGCTCTCTGCAGGAGATGTCATTTTTTTATTTCCCACTGCAATAGTGGTACGGCTTTCAGGGGCAGATCCAGTAGTGATGTAGATGGGGGAAGGGGATGACCATCTATAAAAGGATCGAAAATGTAAACTATAGGCCAGGGTCTGGGGGCTTAGGCGGTCCCCAGAAAACTTTTTAAATTTGGTGCATTCAGATGCTAACCTGTTACTCCCTCCCCATGCTCAGTAAATTATACCTTAGCCCCATCCCCACAGTCCCCACAGTCCAGTATGTTGCCGTAACCACCATCCCCATAGCCTAACCACCTGCTCCAGTGCATGGACCCAGCCCTCCCCAAACGCAGCAAGCTGCACCCTGGCTCAACTCCCTAGAATCCTCAGCCCTCCCCCATCACATCATCTGTAGCCTCAGGGTCTGCTCTCCTTTTTATTGCCAGGGCCATTACAAGGTAACCCTTGCTTCAGCATTTCTGTGGGGTCATTGCTTAGTGCACATTGTTTCCAGTAACAACTAGGTTTGGAAACATAAAAATCACAAGTACTTTGTTGAAACAAAAGTTGCAAACCTGAGCTGCTGTACATAATACTGTTTCACTTAGACATACCTCTGTTACATTCTGTAACAACATAACAAACTGACGTTTGAAAATCTGGCAACTGAGGGAAAGATCTTGCAATGCATGGTAATATTATTATCAAAGTCAAAGAGAAGAAAGAAAAAAAATTGCACCCGGTCATCATTCATCATCTGCAGTCCTAACATTCAGTCATCATCAGAATTCAAAATATCAGGCAGGACAACCCTTTTTGGACGTCTTCTGACAAATTCTTCTACAACCATAGAAGGTGGGTGAATTCTCTCTCCTCTCTCTCTCTCTCTCTCTCTCTCTCTCTCTGCATACATTAAAGCTAAACCTCTTTTCTGTCATAGCTGATCTGGTGTAGGTCTTGTTAAGGTGCAATCTGCTGGCTGCTCTTTCGTATTCACAGCTGGTGATGGGAAATGTTGCACATATTCTTAACACTGTTTGAACATTTGGAAAAAGCAGTAGATCACAATTCTTCAAGGCATCAACAAGGTTGTCTGAATGTTTGTCACAGTCCTTCTACCTATAAAAACATAGGCCAGATTGTCAAAGGCACCTAGATCGACACAGGGGGCATCAAACAACCACCTTGCATTAGACCTAGGTGCACCAAATACTGTGCACTGTATTTTGCAAGAAAAGTATTCTCAGTGGCAAAGTCCCCCAGACTGATGCAAGAGGTCCACTGTGTCAAACAAATAATGCAAAGGATGAGCATGACACACGTTGTATAAAATAAATGGTGCAAGTTGAGTAAAAAAAGTGACTCAAGGAACAAGAATGACGCAGGTTGAGTCAAAAAAATGGTGCAAGCTGAGTCAAGAAAATAACTCAAGGAACAAGAATGGCACAAGCTGAGTCAAGAAAATAGTGCAAGTTGAGTAAAAAAAATGATGCAAAGGACGAGAATGATGCAAGCTGAGTCCAAAAAGACAGCAGAAAAAATGGCCAAGACTAAGCCCCTCATATGTTTTAAAATTAGTCCTACAGGGGAATATTGGCCCTTAATTGTACCACAGTCAGGTCTGTCCCCCTGTTATGGGCCTCTTTAAATGCTCTAGTGTACTGTACGTTAGAGCAGCTCTTGCTGGTTCAACAGCAACATGCATCTTAAGCACAAGGACAGGGCTCATAGTCTTTAAAAAATACCAAATATGAGAATGGTGCATCACTTCAGTGACAGAGGCATCCCTTCTGACATGGCGCAGGCAGTTTTTTGGCACTAGCATGGCACAAGCCAGTCTGGCACATGCAGACCTGTTTTTGATGCAAGCACCATTTGAAAATCAGAACTGACAAGTTTTTATGCATCCTGCTCCTTTCATCAATTGTTTTTGACGCAAGTACCCTGCATCATTCTCTGGCCTTTGAAAGTCCAGCCCCAGGTGTGCAATTCTGCATGAAGAGAGCCAGGCTGTGGCAGATCATCCATGAAGTGGCTTAGGTCTAGTGACCGCACACTGCAGTTATCCTATTCTTCTATCATGATGCTGGGGATAAGTTGTAGGGCAAAGGAGCTCTCTCTGATGCAGCTGGGAAAATCTGCCATTCATCTCTGCAAGGAGATGGTCCAGGAAGAGAATACAGTACTTATTGTTCTGCAGTAATAAACTTCAGAGTTCTCTGCATCAACATTTTCTCTATGCCTTTGTCTTGCACTTGTTCATGGCTTACTTAACTCAACTCCAACATACTCAGCAAGTGTTACAGCTTCTTAGTACCCTCTGGAGTGATTTTCATCTATGTTGTCCCTAACATTTCTCAGAGCTGCTTGAATATGATTCACATACCTCATGGCTTTCACCACATCCAGAGCTGAGCCTTGAAGAGCAATTTTTAGTTCATGCAAGTACTGGAGGCATTTGCTGTTATGATAAGGGCCACCACAAACCCGAAGCTGGTCATACACTTCAGGAGACCAGATGCCTATGCTACATTTTCACATCTTGTATTACGCTGGCTGATCTCTTCTGAGGCATTGACCATGGCTGGGTACAAGGAGATCAACACTTCAAAGGCAGCATGCCATTTAATCAGTCTTGTATGGCAGAAGCGCAGCAGCTTAACTTTCTTTCCATCCAGCTTTGTGATCTCTTCCTGAAGGATAGTCTCTCTCTCGGGTGAATATTCAAAATATCTTCACAGTCTCATCTGCAGTTCCCATTATGTTGCAGATGATCTGGTTTTCTGAAGCTCTGACAATACACCTGTTGAGCTGATGGGACCCACACCAAAACCACAAGGCCTCAGTATACCGGCTTTCAATTCTAGGTCCTGCTTCTTCGTGTTTTCCACCCACGTTGCCAGCTCCATAGGTTCATAGGCAAGGTTTCAAGTCCTGTAACTTCAAGAGCCATTTATGGACTTGTCACTTTTCAGAGGACAGATTCCCACTTCTTTTGACCCACGTACTGATCCAATAATACCTTAAAGGTGGCTAAGCTACCCACACTGACCACCTCACATTGCAGTGCATTCCATACTTCAGTCACCCTGTGATTGAACTACCTTACCCTTCTAGTAGTTCTGTACTTCTCCCCCTGTAGTTGGTTTGGATGTGCTCTAGTTGTCATTTCTAGAAATGTCTTTTTGATTAAGGTAGTCGATTCCCATAGTATTCCATTCCAGAATTCATTATATACATAATATAGGTCCCATCTGACTTTGCGATATTCCATCAAGTATAGTCATAATTCCTGTAATCTATCACAGTAGTCATTACTTTTTACCCTGTTAATTTTATGAACATACAAACTTGCCAGTAGATAAAGGCCTTTCAGTCTATCGAGTCTGCTTGACTGTGCAGCTAGCAGCCCTTATACTGCAGCTGCCCCTTCTTACACTCCCCCATCCCAGTGACCCTCCACGTTACCTTGTCCCATCCCCTTTTGAAGCAACTCATTGTACACAGGATACCACTTCATTTAGTAATGCGTTCCATCCTGACACCACCCTCTCTGTAAAAAAGTGTCTCCTCATTTCCCTCCTGAATCTTCCCCCCTCCAGTCTCAGCTCATGCCCTCAGGTGTCCCTCCCGCTCCTTAACTGGAAAAGCCCCTCCATGTCCCTTTTAGTTAATCTCCTCTGTACGCTTTCAATATTTCTGGATGTTCCAGCACTCTGAGGAGTACTAAATGGGGTGCCGTACTCCCGAATTGGCCTGACCAAGGATCTATACAATGGTACAAGGACCTTTTCATTTCTGCTCCTGATGTTCCTTAAATTGTTACCAATTACCCTATTAGCTCACTTTGTTACATCATTATTATGCTTACTGAACATCAATGTATTTGAAATTACTACCCCAAGTCCCTTTCACTTTCAGTACTAATAATATACTTGTTGTTAATCATATTTGTTGCTTTACTATTATTATAACCGAAGTGCATCACTTTGCACTTTTTCTTGTTAAACCTCAGCTTGTGTTGTTCTTCCCACTCTTCAAGCCCTTGTAATTGTTCCTGGAATTGTTTGATGGATTCAGCATTATTCACAATTGCCCCCACCTTTGTGCCATTTGCGTATTTGCAGATCCATGCTCCTTTTGATACTTGCATGGTGGAGACAAAAACATTAAAAAGTATTGACCCCAAAACTGAGTCCTGGGGCACACTACTAGTAACCCTGCCCCAGACTGACAGGAATCCTCTTACCTAGACTCTGATATCTGTCAAATAACCATGATCTTACGCACATAATAAAGTATTCTTTTACCCCAAGTTCTTTCAGGGATTTCAACAGAATTTCATGTGAAACTGAGTCGAATGCCTTAGCATAATCCAAGTATACTACATCAAATGGTAAGCCCTGCTCTAACACCTGACTAGAGATGCAGCAAATTTAAATTCCACCAGCAAATTGCCTGTGAAGTGGGCACTTCATCTTATCACTTCGCTGCACGGAGTGACCCATATGAAAGACTCACTTCACCTTGTGATTGCTACTTTGCATTGTCATTCCGCCTTAACGCAAAGTAAGATGAAGTGACAACAATATTGGCAGCCCCCCACACTCACAGTCATCAGAATTAATGTGCATCCCCAAAGTGCTGCTGTCTTGTGTCCAGAAAACTCCCCAGTACTGATGAAGTGAAATGAGAGCACAACAAGAAATGCAAAGTCTCCCAGAATTAATGGTGCTCTCAGGCATACGCGCAGTGGTCACACACAGTCACCAGAATTAATGTGCATCCCCAAAATGCTACTGTCTTGTGTCCAGAAAATTCCCTAGTGCTGATGAAATGCTTATGTCTTTTGTCCAGAAGCTTCCCCAGTGCTGACAAAGTGAAATGAGAGTGTAACAAGAAATGCAAAGTCTCCCAGAATTAATGGTGCACTGCAAACGCACAGACAGATTAAGATTGCGCTGCACACTCAAGAGATGCATACAAAAAGGCACAACACCACCTAACCAGTGCTTGCAACAAGTCACAAATCCAAATCTGGAAAGGAATACCTTTTGCAGGTTGGGGGATTAGTGCATGGCAGTAACAATCCACTACCAGTAAAGATACCACAAAGCAGTACAAAAAATTCATGCAAGTACGGTGGCTAGCAGGTTCCCACTGCTGCAATTACTCTGTGGCACAATGAAAGGTGTCTGATTTAATGGCATGCATTGCACACACACTCACACACACACACTACAAGTAATGCGTAGCAAATTGAAAGCCTTTAGTAATATAACCAAATGTTTTAAACAAATTATAAATTGCTGCACCACAACAATCAGCAAAAAAATGTAAAGAATTACTGAAAATATTACTGTGTATACATTGATACAGTTAGAAAAGAAAAACATAACCAAAACAGAAAGACTGCCTTTTTCTCCCAGTTAATCTACCTACACCACACATACGCTCCTCCCCCAAAGCACACGTCACAGTACACAGACTGACTGTTCTAAATTAAAATTCAAAATCCACACACAGACAATAAACACTCAATGATATGAGCACAGAATGATTTGCTACAATCGATGTACTAAATTTTGAGCAAACAAAATGACTCAAAAAGGCATTTTTAACAGCTTTTAGAGGTTTTGAATCACAGAGCTCTGAGAGCAAACTGTCTCCAGCTACCACTACACACACAACTACCCAGACCAGAACTGAGGCTGTGCAGAACAATCTAAAGCCCATGTGACCTACAATCCCATGAATTACTGCAGAATTTCATTTGGAGCTCAATTACAAGGCGAAGTGAGGCGAAGTACATTGATTTTACTGTACTTTGCCTCAAAATTGGTGGAGAAGTGGTTTGGGGAAGATG
This sequence comes from Neoceratodus forsteri, assembly GCA_016271365.2. Classification (NCBI taxonomy): domain Eukaryota; kingdom Metazoa; phylum Chordata; order Ceratodontiformes; family Ceratodontidae; genus Neoceratodus; species Neoceratodus forsteri. The sequence goes on from CM057449.1 coordinate 986,462,532, forward strand.
GAATAATGCAAAGTCATTGGTTTCAATGAACTTTGTGTTCCTCATTATGGCGCAAAGTACTCTGCTTCACATTGTGGAGTACTCCGCAGATTCCGCGTTACTCTGCAAATCTCTTCATGAAGCGAATTGGGGCCACTTCACCCACTGCTACTTACAGTACTGTGACTCACATGCTGTACAGGAAGGAACATGAATGACTATGGCTGTATTTCCCAGATGAACTGAGTCTGTTTCATAAAACTCTCCAATTTAAAAACTCTTATTAATAAATACAGTGGTGGTGATTGGTTGAAGCCTGGAGAGATACTACAAAACAGGCTTACAATACATGCAAGTAACTAGTAAAAAAATTACTTTTGTGTTTCATGACGTGATTATGAATCATAATTTATGACAGCATTTGTGACCGTGATGATGAAGAATGTGATACGGTGTGAGCTAACCAATTTGAAACTGTATGGGAACACGAATGCCTACGGCTGTACTTCCCCGATGTGCTGTAGCACAAAACTCCCTAATTGAAAAACTGTTATTAATGAGTACAGTGGTGGGGTGGTGAAGCCTGGGGAGATACTACAAAACAGCATTGCAATACATCCAAGTAACTAGAAAAAAAATTAATTTTGTGATTCGTGACGTGATCGTGAATCATAACTGCATCTGTGAACGTGATGATGAAGAACATGATTTGTATCATGAGTGACTTGTGATGATGGGTCCTGACTTAAAAATGCATATTAATGAGTACAATGTTCATGCAGAGATATGCACCACACCAGTCCAGTACTCTGAAGGGAAGCCAAAGAAAGAACTGTGATTTAAGTTACAGATGGAGATTGGGCCCTAAAGAGATGCAAATGCACAGACAGATTAAGATTGTGCTGTGCACTGAAGAGATGCAGATGCAAAGGCGCAACACCTAGCCAGTGCTCACCATCAGAAATTCAAATCTGGAAAAGAATACCTTTGCCAGTTGGGGCAGGCCACGCGGTGGGGTAGTGTACTGCAGTAACAGTCACTCTAGTACTAGTACCAGTAAAGATACCACAAAGAAGTACAAAAATCTTGCAGCTGCAGTGGATAGCAGGTTCATATTGCTGCATTTACTATGTGGCACCATAAAAGGTGTCTGATTTGATGACACACACATCACACACACACTCACACACACACTAAGTAATGCGTAACAAATTGAAAACTTCAGTAATATAATCACATATTTTAAACAAACTAAAATTATGCACTGCAGCACCACAACAATCAGCAAAAAAAGCCAAGAATTATTAAAAATACTACTGTGTGTACATTAACACAGTTATACAAGAAAAATATCACCAAAACAGAAAGAACTGTCTTTTTCTTTAAGTTACTCTACCTACACCACAGATATGCCCCTCCCTCAAAGCACACTTCCAGTGTCTGTCAGTATACAAACTGAATGTTGTACATTAACTCATTGTCTCCTGGGTGGCCATTTTGTGTCAGGTAAACAATGGATAATTCGGACTTTATATGGAGCTATTGGAGGTAATGTGTTAACATTCAAAATCCACACACAAACAATAAATGCTCGATGATATGAGCACAGGAGGGTTTCCTACAATCGATGTACTAAAGTTTGAACAAAAGAAATTACTCAAAAAGGCTTTGTTAACAGCTTTTAGAAGGTTTGAATTACAGAGAGCTCTCACAGCAGACTGTCTCCTACTGCTTCCTACACACAATACCCTGAACTGAGGCTGTGCAGAACAATCTCGAGCCCATGTGACCTGAAATCCCATGAATCTCTGCAAAATTCGCCTTTTTAGCTTAAAACAAGGTGAAGTGAGGCGAAGTACATTGATTTCAATGTACTTCATCTTAAAATTTGTGGAGTAGTGGCTTGGCGAAGGTGAAGTAATGCAAAGTCATTGCTGTCAATGGACTTCACGTTGCCCATAATGACACAAAGTACTCCGCTTCGTGTTGCGGAGCACTTTGCAAATTCGCTTTGACTCCACGAATCACTTTGCGGAGCAAAATGAGGCCACTTCATTCACCACTACGCCTGACTCACAGGTTCAAAGAAATGCAAAAATATGCTGGTACATGACCTGCCAGTTGCAAAACCATGTTGTGAGATGTCTGCCTCTTTTAATTGTCTTAAGTCTTTCTCCAATAATTCCTTAATGAAGGCTTCCATTACCTTACCTATCACCGAGGTTATACTTATAGGTCTGTAGTTATCTACCACTGCCTTATGCCCTGCTTTATATATCGGTGTAATATCAGCCATTCTCCAGACCTTTAAGATGCTCCCTTCTTTCACAGATCTATTAAAAATATAGCCAGGGGACCAGCAATTTTTGTTGCCAGATTATTCAAAAACATTGGGTGCACTCCATCGAGACCCCCAGACTTATACTTGTTTAGTTTTTGCAACTTCTCCATAATCTTTACCGCAGTTATTGTAGTGACACATCCCTGGTCAGTTATATCTTCCACATGTGTGTTTTTGGGTTCCTCTGAGTCTTGATATACATTTAGAAGTAATCGTTGAAGGCAGTAGCTATTTCTTCTTCATTTTCTATTAATCTGTTTCCTACTTTTAGATTCACAAGTGATTTGCTAGTGTTTCTTAAACTCTCTACATTACTATTCATTTTTTTTTAATTTTATCCTTTTTGCTGTTTGCCAACCTCAGTTCCATCTTTGCTTTAGCTGCTCATACTGCTTTTTCTACACTTTATGGAAGGGTACAGCCTGAAGTTCTGTGAGGGAACATAGCTCCTCCCCATTCCCTATTTAAACTTCCTGTTCACACGCCATTCCGCGTAGAGCAAATCGCACTCGCTTCTCGGTGGCGCAGCTGGTCAGCTCTTCCCCCCTTCCTCTGGTTGTTTTTCATTGTGCTATGCTGTTCTGCCCCTTTCTCTGCCTGAGCCATTGCCTTGCTTTGTCCCCTTTCCCTTCCTTTTTATGTCTCCTCCCACCCCTCGCTCCCATACCTCTCTCTTTCTGCATCCATGCTTCTTCTTTTGGGCTTTCTTCTCTGCCAGCCATGCCTCAGTGCTTCCACTGCTAGCTCCATTCCACCCCATGTGCTTTAAGGTGGTTTGCTACATACAGTCCAATCCCCCTACCATTTTTTTCATGTTTTTTTTTATATATGAAGTCATATCCCTGGATGTCTGGGCCCCAATTATCCTCCTTTAACCATGTTTCCGTTATGCCACGTACATCTATATTATCTTTACATAGGCTATATCTCAACTCATTGATTTTATTCTTGATACTCCTGGCATTAATAAGGAGGACCTTTAATTCCTTGGTTCTGATTACCTTCATTCATGTTTTGACTATATCCCTACCACCATTGTTATTGTTATCAGCACACCCATTATGGCATTCTCTCCCCCTTCAATACTAGTTTAAACTTTTGTCAATTTGTATCCTTAACAACTGTCCCAGTTCTTTATTCCCCTTTTTTATTCAGATGTAATCCATCCTTGCTGTACAGTGCCAGCTAGTTACTAAAATTTTCCCATGTTTTTATGCATTCAATGCCATGCATAAGGCACCAACCAGTTATTTACTCGTGCTATTTTACTATTCACTTTCTCAGTAGCCCTGGGGACCTGCCATTACATTCATTAACTGAACTATGATACTGTCACATACAAAGAGTGTCAGTGAAAGTATTTTTTGACTAATTCCACTATGATGAAGGACAGAATCAACATGTAGACTGACTTTTAAATATTCACACTGTGGGATGCCGATTCCTGATTGGCAGACAGTAACTGAGGAATGTCCCATGGGAATATGCATTTTTTGACATTGCCACACGCTGTGCAGCCACATTCAGGATTGTCTCATGTAGCCCAACTCTGTTTTTCTGGAAATTATATTACATAGACTTGGGATGGCAGTATGTCTCGTTGGGCAGTTTTTCGCTGTAGTGGTTTGAAACAGACAATGCAGCCAGACATACTGATGAGAACAGTAAGCATATGGGACACTGGCAGACAAAAAATAAAGACAGCACAACACAATTCATAAACAGTAATTTATTAAAACAATGCCAGCATAGCCCATTTAGCACATCACCATTTGGGTTTAAATGGACACTGTCAGCTTACGAGGCTGGTAAAGTCATGCATGCCTGAGTAGATTATTTAACGTGCTATATGAGATTTTTTATATTTTTAAAATGCCAACAGTCCCCTAAATGTAGCAAACTATATTACCAGTAAAAACAAGTCCTCAAATATACAGAAATATAGAGCTGAAAACTGAAGCCATGACTCTGGGCATGCGTATCAGCACAAGTCATGATTTCAGATTTCAGCTCTATATTTCTGTAAGTTTGAGCACTCATTTCCATTTATAAGATACTTTGCTACGTTCACGGACTGTCAGCATTTTAGAAATACAAAAATCTCACATAACAAGTTGAATGAACTACTCGTGCATACATGAGTTTACCAGCCCTAGAAGCTGACAGTGTCGCTGACAGGAAGGCGTCTGGTGTTGAAAGCCAATCCACTGCTTGACCAGCTTCATGCAAATCAAAGGACCAAAGCCCTGTCTGATTGGAATACCTTCAGCCCTTTGAAGTACATGAAGTTTCCGCCCAGCAAGCAGTGAGTGGTGTCAAAATCAGTGTATGGTCATTGGTCTGGACTGCCGAGTCCCTTCCAGTTTGAACTGCTATGGGCTTGGCAGTGACAAACCCTTGAAATCCCCTTTTACTTGTCACAAAACATTTGGTGTGCATGCACATTGAATATAAAAAAATTGCAAAATATGAGCTTGCTAAAATCTGAGCAAGTAGATAAAAACTGAAGTTCTGTAACCTGACCGGCATTATTTTATGTCCACTATTTTTTGATCAGTGCTATTGCAGAGGAACTAGAGAGAAACCTCCAGGCTTCCATTCATTTATTTATCATTCTGAAGCAGCAACAGCAGCACAGAGAGAAGCACACAGCAAAAGAGTGAGAAAGAAAGAGCGTGAAAGAGGCTACAAGCTATTGTCAACAGAGTCATAGGCACTGCAAAGTGTCCCCACCACAGAATGAGCAAGGGGAGCACTGCTACTGCAGTTCAAAGTGCTGTGAGAGATTGCCTGAGAAACTACATTCTGGCAGCAGCTTTAGAAGGGCTCAATTCCCAATCCCCACACCTGCCATGACAGTCCAGAGCCAAGAGCACAATTTGTGACTGGCTGGGTTTGGAGACAGAAATACATCAAGGATGACAGATGCTGGGCAAGAAGGCAAGCAGTGCTGAAATCAAGGAGAGACAGAGTACTGACGGGGGTGGAGGGTGGAAAGGGTTAGACTCCAAATATTTAAAAAACTTCAGAAACACTCTCCTACATTTTTGTGTCAGTTTACTTTGCATGCCTCAGAAAATGCTGTCTCACAGTTCATTCAGCTACCAAACTTCAACAGCTGTGTGACTTGTGTAACCGCATATCAATAAACTTAAACCCTACATATCATCTTCCCTCACCCCATCATTTTCACACCCTTCAACTACCTTTGTATGTTTCCCCAACTGTTACTTGTTCAAATACCCTGTCTCCGCTGCTGGCACAGTGCCAGCAGCACACTTGGTGATTTACAAGAAACAGTCTGGGAGATAAAGGAGGTGTAGAGGGTGGGGAGTGAATGCTGTGAGTGAGGTGTGGTCAAGGGGACTAGCATAGCCACACTTAGAAGGAGCTATTTGTTTTAACAATTTGCAAAGGGTCCAAGTGGCCTAAAGTGTCCCAAAATGTCAGCTGCCCAAATCAAAGATGAAGGTACCAAATTTTACCACTTTCACTGAATGCAAATTCATCATTGGCTTAACCTTTAAGATCAATGGCAAATATAGTGATGTTAAAACATAGAAACATGGAATTTGATGGCAGACAAGGATGGCTTGGCCCACTCAGTCTGATGATTTTCCCTACCTACTATAATACCGTAGACCCTACTTGATCTCTGGCTTAGCCCTCCCATCCTTAATGACTGAGGTTCCCTTATGTCTATCCCATGTGCTCTTGAATCCTGCCACAGTTTTCGCCCCCACCACCTCCGCTGGAAGGCTGTTCCAGGCATCCACTACTCTCTCTGTGAAGAAGTACTTCTTTATATTTCCCATGAGTTTACCTCTCTCCAGCTTCATAGCATGTCTCCTTGTTCTTGAGCATCTTTTTTTCTGAAAAATGCTTCCCTCTTGTACCTTATTTAATACCCATGAGGTATTTGAAAATCTCTATCATATCCCCCCTTTCCCTTCTTTCCTCCATGGTGCGCATATTGAGGCCCTTTAGTCTCTCCTCATATGGTCTCTGGTGCAAACCCTGCACCATTTTGTTGCCGCCTCTGGACTGCCTCTATTATGACTATATCAGAGGTGGGATTTGTGAGGTTAAAAGGAGGGAGGGAGGGAGGTGTGTGTACAGGAGGGGACCTAGAAAAGCAACAATCCTGAACAAATATTTTTCAGCATTCACAGAAGAAGGGGAAGGAGAAGGACCACTATTGGGTGATAGGAGCATCAATGGGAGAGAGGTGGATACCAGCCCGTTTATGGAGGAAAGAGTCCTAAAGGAACTCGACAATCTGAGAGGTGACAAGGCTATCGGGCTGGATGGGATACATCGCAGAATATTAATAGAACTTAGAGAGGTGCTGGCAGCACCACTAACAGCCCTATTCAACAAATCAATAGAGACAGAGGTGGTTCCAGGGGCCTGGAGGAGGGCGAATGTAGTCCCTCTCCACAAAAGTGGGAACAGGAAGGAGGCTGGCAACTACAGGTCAGTCAGCCTGACCTCAGTGGTGGGTAAATTAATGGAGTCACTGCTAAAGAAAATGATTGTGATATTTCTTGAATCCTGTGAAGCATAGGATGTGAGGTAGCATGGATTCACAGCGGGAAGGTCTTGTCAAACAAATCTGATAGATTTCTTTGATTGGGTCAACAGGGAGGTACATCAGGGAGGGACAGTGGATGTTGCCTACCTAGATTTTAGCAAGGCCTTTGACACCGTCCCACATAGGAGGTTGGTAAATAGGTTTTGCAGCCTGAGAGTAGGCTCCAAGGTAGTAAACTGGGTCAGAAACAGGTTGAGTGATAGGACAGGATTTCATCAGTAGGAGGGCTGACATCTGAGAGTATTGTGGGGGCACCACAGAAAAGAAACAGTGGGTCAAGGGAGGGGGGAGGGCGCAAACTAGATAGGAAGCCAGATGATGAAAGGTGGACTCTAGTAGGACATAGAAAAAGAGGAGCAGCAGTAGACAGGAGGGAGAAGAAAACACATAGTAAGGCAAAGGGGATAGGGAACATGTTTACGTTGCTAGAAACACATGGAAAAGATGATGCAGGATGTGATTGCACAAGGGATAGCACTCACAAAGAAGAGGGTGTGAGAGGCATTACTAGTGGAGAGATTGAGCATGGTGTGACGGGGGAGGGATAATACTCAGAGAGGTGAGGAGGGAGATGGAGGTTGGCAGGCAAACAGGAAGAGAGGGAGGGTCTTATTTGGGAAGGACGGGGGGCAGGACACATGGTAAAAACACAGTCTTGAGTGGCTCCAAAAATGAGAACTTGGGTGGGGGGTGGCGACAGGCACAAGGAAAGAGGAGGGGGGTGTACTGGTGTTCGGGGACTCTGTATTCAAGGGGATAAGATGGGGTGTAAAGGGGGAGAGGTACAGTCGGATATGGGTGGAGTCCATACCAAGATTAAAGGCAGGCATTGCAGGACAGGCAATCCTAAGGTACGTAAAGAGGGGTAGAAGAAAACTACACATTGTGGTACATGTAGGGACAAATGACCTAGCAGGGGAAATGGTGGAGGTAACAAGGGAGAGGACTGAGGAAATGGGAAGGTTGTGTGAGGAGACTGGGGAGTCTGTGGCCTTAGCCGAAGTGCTCCCAGTACCCTGCGCAAATACAGTGAGAAAGGAGAGGATTAGAGAGTTGAACACATGGTTGGTAGAATGCTGTCAAACTAAGGGGTATGGGGTTGTGGGCAGCTGGGGCAGTACCTGGGATAATAACAATCTGTTTACAAGGGATAGACTACACTTGAGTGGGGAAGGGAAGGAGGTATTAAAGCAAAGACTGGAGTGGTATATTGCGACAAGGGTGGATTTAAACTAGATGGGGGGTGGCAAGTAGACAGCAGGTAGGCAGGGATCCGATAGAGTGGAGTCACAGCCTACCCCCCAGGCTAGCAGGGAAGGACTCAGGTAGGCCAAAAAATGAGGGAGTAGAAGGGACAAGATGGAGGCTGGTGAAGGGAAGGGGGCATTAAAGAGGGTGGTCTCATTGAATGCAAGAAGTCTAGGAAAGAAATCCGCTGAGCTACAGGCACTCTTGGCAGTGTGAAGGGTGGATATTGCAGCTGTCACATAAACGTGGGCAACTGAGCACCAGGACTGGGATCTGGCAATTCCAGGATACAAATTATACAGGAAGGACCATGAGGAGGGGAGGGGGGTGGGTGTGCAGTCTATGTGAGGGATGGGATCAAATGCACAAGGGACGAGGGAGAAGAAAGGAAAAGAGGCAATCTGGCTGCAGCTCCTAGACTCAAGGAGTAGGAAACTAAGGTTTGGGGTGGTATACAGGCCATTGTCCCAGTCTGAGGAGTTTGACAGGGAGCTAGTGGAATAAAGCAAAAAGATATGTAGAAAAGGGAAGGTGGTCATCGTGGGGGATTTCAACTTGCCGGATGTTGACTGGAGCATTCCTGTCACCTCCAGTGCTAGGGAGCAAGTGCTCCTGGATGCGATCCAGGAGGGTCTCCTGACACAGTTGGTTACTGTACCTACTAGGCTAAAGAACACTTTAGATCTGGTATTGTCGAAAGGGGAGGCAGTGAGGGAAATAAAGGTAGAGGACCCACTATCTGACAGCGATCACCAAATGGCGCGGTTTAATATCACGATGTGTGGGGAGCCAGAGAAATCAGTTACCCGGATGGTAAACTTCGGTGGTGGTCTTTGGGAGGATGCAGGAAGTACTGAAAGAGAAACTGGAGGGCATAAGGCATGAGATGGACGTGGAGCTGAAAAGTGATATTATTAAACAGGGGGTTACAGAAGCAACAGAAGCCTGCACCAAGGCACAGAGTAAGAGAAGCAGAGCAAGAAAACCATGCTGGTTGAACAGCGAGGTTGTGGAGGTGGTGAGGGCAAAACGAGTGGCTCCCCAGATGTTTAGGAGGACAGGGAAGGAAGTGGACAGGGAGGAATATGCAAGATGGTCCAGGGAGGTGACCAGAAAAGTGAGAGAAGCCAAGGCCCAGAGGGAGCTGAGATTAGCACAGAGAATTAATGGGGGGGAGAAAGACTTCTTATACATCAGGGAGAAAAGAAAGTGCAAGGAGACAATAGCGAGGATAAAAAGGGGTGGGGAGTGGACGGAAAAGGGGGAGGAGCAGGTAGAATCACTGAATGAATACTTTTGTTCCATGTTCACTGAAGAAAAGGGGGAACCGCTACCAGCATGGGCTGGGAGGATGAGGACAGGAGGAGAGGAGGGGGACAGATGGAAGAATGCAGGCAAGTAGAGTCCTAGAGGGACTGAGGGCACTGAAGGTAGACAAGGCACCAGGGCCGGATGGTATCCACCCCAGGGTGCTGACAGAGATGGCGGAGGTGTTGGCGGAGCCGCTGGTGGATCTGTACAGCACCTCATTGGAGTCGGGATGTGTGCCACTGGACTGGAGGATGGCACATGTAGTGCCATTACACAAGAGCAGGCCAAGGGATGAACCAGGTAATTATCATCTGGTAAGTCTCACATCCATAGTGTGCAAACTCATGGAAACGATACTAAAGGAAAGACTGGTGTCATACCTGGAGGACAATGGCCTCCAGGATGTGAGGCAGCAGGGTTTGTTTCAGGGAAGTCTTGTCAAACTAACTTGATACAATATTATGACTGGTTGACAGGTGAACTGGATAAGGGTCATGCGGTGGATGTTCTTTACTTGGACTTCAGCAAGGCCTTCGATTCGGTGCCTCATGGGCAGCTTGGGGGGAAGTTAACTCGTGTAGGACTAGGGGAAAAAATGATAAACTGAATTACAAGCTGGCTGAGTGGGAGGCTGCAACGGGTGGTGGTGAGAGGGGAGCTCTCAACTCCAAGGCCGGTGACAAGTGGGGTGCCAGAGGGCTCTGTGTTGGGGCCAGTATTGTTTGGGCTCTTATATCAGACATTGGAATTGGGTTGGTGAGCAGGGTAAGTCTAGGGTGGTAAGCAAGGTAAGTCTGTTTGCTGACAACACCAAAATTGGAGCAGTGGTCAATGGAGAGGAGGGGTGGAAGCAGCTGCAGGGGAACCTAAGCAAGCTAGAGGAGTGGTCAGAGAGGTGGCAGCTGGGGTTCAATGCAAAGAAGTGTAAGGTTATGCACTTTGGGGTGAAGAACCCAAGGAGAGAAAACTGGTTGGGGGGGGTTAAGCTGGGGATCACTCAGAAGGAGAAAGACCTTGGGGTAATGATAACGGGGACCATGAACAACACTGCCCAGTGCAGGAGAGCAGCTGCAAATGCGAACATAATGCTGGGATACATAGTGAAGTGGTTTTCGTCCAGGTGAAGTGGGGTGATATTGTCCCTCTACAGATCGCTGGTAAGGATGCACTTAGAGTATTGTGTGCAGTTTTGGAGGCCATACCTAAAGCATGATATCAGGCTGCTGGAGGGGGTGCAGAGGAGGGCAAGAAAGATGATATGTAGAATGGAGGGGAGAAATTATGACAGCAGGCTGGGAGACCTCAATAGGTACACCCTTGAGGATAGAAGGGACGGGGGGACATGATAGAGATATTCAAGTATCTGAGGAATCAATAAGGAGGGGCAGATGGGGTCTTTAAGTTAAGGAGGGGAGGGAAACTTAGGGCATGGGCTAAGAAATGGAGGGGGAAATATTTAGGAAGGAAATCAGAGACAGTATTTCACAAAGAGGGTGGTAGAAATGGAACACCCTACCAGAATGGTGGTATCATGTAAATCTGTGAACAGCTCAAAAGGGCAAGGGACAGGGAACAGGGACAGTAAGGGTGGGGGTGGCAGGGATGACAAAAGGGAGGGGGTTGGGGCAGCTGCAAACTAGAGGTGTTGGCTGCACACTCAAGCAGACTTAGATAGACTGGGTGGTCTGTTTCTGCTTGCACATTCGTACGTCTATAAGTTCGTATGACACAGAGGGTGGTGGTAAATGGCATTCAATCCAAGTAGAGGAACATGACCAATAGGGTGCCACAGGGATCTGTGCTGGGGCCAGTCCTCTTTAATGTCTTCATAAGTAACATTGCAGAGGGCTGGTATGCCTCTTTGCAGGTGACAGTAAGATCTGCAACAGGGCCGACACTCGGGGGGAAGGGGATGGAAAAAAGAGAAATGATCTAAACATGCTTGAGGAGTGGTCAAGAGTATGGCAGCTAAGATTCAATGCAAAGAAGGGCAAAATCATGCATTTGGCACACAGAAATTCAAGGGAGGAGCAGAAGATGGGGGGGAGGTACTGATGGCCACCAATCAAGAAAGGGACCTGGGTGTAATCATATCTGATGACCTAAAGCTAACCAAAGAATGGGCCCTATGCATGAATGCAGTGGAGTGGCTATGTGCATGTATCTGGGGCATGTAGCCACTCCACACTCATTGCGCCCCATGGGCCGCATTCAATAATTGGGACATGCAGCCCCTTGGCACCCAATCCCCTGGCTGTGCAGACAGCAATGCACCAGGGGTGGGCAGTGGGTGTGTTGGGGGCATGTCTGCACTCCGCGTCATTCACAGAGGTGCAGAGCGCTGGGCACGGGGGCGCATCTTACACTGGGTAACTCCCAGCCATAAGGGATACATGGCCCCCTAGGATGCTGATGTGGGGGCACTGCAGATTCCCCCCCCACATACCGCCCCAGACCATGGATCTTCATGGAGGTCTGGGGGCGGCTGACTGAGCACCCTCCTGCCCCAAGCATGTGGTACACATCACACCCTCCAATGTCCTCTGCACCCGACTGGTGCAAGTGATCCATTCACAGACCGGAGCTGGGCATATCATTGGATGCATGCCCAGTCCACAGAGATGTCCTCCACGTGTCTGTGCACCGGGGGAGCAGGGCTGCAGACATATGGTGGTCAGTAGTGACTACCGGCCGGTGCACACCTGTCTGTAGGTGCAGAACCCCACAGGCGGGTAATGCGCTGGAGGTGCATATTACCCGCCCATATGTGAATAGGGACGAATGTGAGAAGGCTGTGGGGAGAGCGAGTGGGATGCTATAGTGCATAGGGAGATGTATCACCAGCAAACAAAAGGAGGTGGTTATGCCACTGTACAGATCACGATTGAGACCTCATCTGGAGCACTGTGTCCAGTTCTGGAGGCTGTATCTCTGGAAGGACATAGACAAAATAAAAGCAGTCCAGAGAAGGGCAACAAAAATGTGCAAGGACTGTAGCAAAAGTCATATGAGGAAAGACTGGAGGACCTCAATATGTATTCCCAAGAGGAGAGGAGAGGAGAGGAGAAAGGAGGGGGAATAAGATAGAGACACTTAAGTACCTCAAGGGTATAAACAAGATACAGGAGGGTAGCATCTTTCAGAAAATAAGGTGTACAAGAACAAGGGGGAGTGGTATGAGGCTAGAGGGGGCTAGGCTCAGGGGCAATACAAGGAAATACTTTTTCACAGAAAGAGAACTGGATGCTTGAAACAGCCTCCCTGTGGAGGTGGCAGTGGAAAAATGGTAGGGTAATTTAAGAATGCATGGGATAGACATAAGAGTACTCTTGCAATAGGGAAGAGAGGGTAAGCCACATATCAACTAGGGTCTGTGGTATTGCATTAGGTAGGGAAAAGGAGCAGACAGGTGAGTCACATGGTCCTTATCTGCCGTCACCTTCTATGTTTCTATGTCCTTCTGGAGAAGTAGTCTCCAGAACTGGACAAAGCACTCCAGGTAAGGTATCATCAATGATTTATATAGTGATATCACTACCTCCCTCTTTCTGCTGGTGATACCCCTCCCTATGCACCTTAGCATCTCATTGGCTCTCCCCATAGCCTTGACATACTGTTTGGCCACCTTTAGGTCATCAGTTATGATTACCCCCAGGTAGGGGTACCAGATTTTGGGATGCCAAAAAGAGGACACTTAGTCCCTCCCTCGATGAGCCCCTGTGCCAGACCCCGAGTACATAGGTTTTAAGTCTCCACCACCTTCACAGTTCATTTACAATGAGGCCCTGGGTAGGAGAGAGTAAAAAGTAAAAAACTGTAAAAATAATAATAATACAACAGGATAGAGAAGGTACATGAAGAATATTTGGCAGCTGGAAAAGAGGACATGTCCTCGTAAAAGAGGACATCTGGTAACCCTACTCCCAGGTCTCTTTCCTATTTGGTGATTGCCATTACCACTCCTCTCATCTTGTACTCTGCCCCTGAGTTTCTATGCCCTAAGTGCACGATTTTCCACTTCTTCACATTGAAACTGAGTTGCCACATTATTGACCACTCCTTAAGCTTTCCTAGATCCCTATTCATTTTTCCACACACACACACACACACACACACACACATACACACACACACACACACATCCAAAGTGTCTACCCTATTACAGATTTTAGTGTCATCTGCAAAAAGGCACACCTTCCCTTCTAGTCCCTCTGCAATGTCACTAATAAATACATTAATTCAATTCAATTCAATCTTTATTTATATAAGGCGCCTTTCTAAAACCAAGGCGCCTGTACAATATATGATAAAACAATAAATAATTAAAACAATATTAAAATTAAGCTAAACAGCAGTATTCGAAATTCATTGTATGCTTGGCTAAAAAGATAAGTTTTTAAAGCTTCCTTAAAGCATTGGACAGTTGAGCAGTCTCGCACCTGGCGAGGTAGAGAATTCCACAGGGTTGGGGCCATAAAACTAAAAGATCTAGCCCCTTAAAGAGGGCCGGTCCCAGTACTGATCCTTGTGGCATCCCGCTGGTCACCCTCCTTTCCACAGTGAACTCCTTTTATCACCACCCTCTGACACCTATCCCCCAACCATTTCCTTACCCAGTTTACCACTTTTGGTCCCACTCCCTGGCTGCCCATCTTGTTTACTAGTCTCACATGTGGAACGGTGTCGAAGGCCTTACTGAAATCTAGGTAGGCCACATCCATCACTCCACCCTCATCTACTTCCCTAGTCACCCAGTCAAAGAAATCTATCAGATTTGTTTGTCCTGACCTCCTCCTGGTGAATCCATGCTGCCTCGGATCCTATAAGTTGCTGGTATCAAGATATTGCACAATCCTTTCCTCCAGCAGTGATTCCATTAATTTCCTTATCACTGAGGTCAGGCTGACTGGCCTGTAATTTCCAGTTTCCTTCCTGCTACCAATTTTGTGAAGTTGGACTAAATCTACTCTCCTCTAGTCCTCTGGGACCACTCCCGTCTGCAGTGAGTGGTTGAACTGGACTGTTAGAGGTGCAGCCAGCACCTCTTTGAGCTCCTTCAACATCCTTGGATGTATCCCGTCTGGCCTCATTGCCTTGTCCACTTTCAGATTTGAGAGTTCCTTCTGGACTTTCTCCTCGGTAAATGGACTAGTGTCCACCTCCCTTTCCCTCGATGTTCCTGTCACTTAACTATGTTCCATCACCTTCTCCTTCTTCCATGAACACACTGAACAAAAATATTTGTTCAGGATGCCTGCCTTTTTCCTGGTCACCCTCCACACACTCCTCCCTTCTCTCCTTAGCCTTAGTAAAACAAACCAGGCACCACGATGTACTGTGCAAAAAAATCTTCCTTTATTCAGTGCTCCAATACATGCAGCTATCTGCATAGTTCAGCACCACCTCACCTGGTTTGTTTTACTTTGCATTCAAGTGTTACCAGTGGCATGCAGGGTGTGTAGAGCTGGAATTGCTAGACCAGTTCCTCCTTAGCCTTACAATCCTTCCCCTGGTTTTTCTGTTTTTGCTTACATATCTGAAAAATGTCTTATCCCCTTTCTTTACTGCCTGGGGTATTTTCTCCTCTGTTTGCACCTTTGTGCTCCTGACTGCTTTCCCTGCCTCCTTCTGCATCTCATGATACACCTCCCTATCCTCCTCCTCCCTGTGTGTCTTGTTGTACTTCCTGAATGCTAATTTTTTTTGCCCTTACCTTCCAAGCCACCTCTTTTAAGAACCATAGAAGTCTCTTTTTCCTCTTACTTTTGCTTACTTGCCTGACGCAGAGTGTTGTTGCCTTCCCTATGATTCCTTTTAGTGTTGCCCACTGTTCCACCCCTCCACCCATGTCCTCCCCCCCCAATCAGGGCACCCTTGAGGCGTTCCCCTATCTCTGCAAAGTCTGCCCTCCTGAAGTCCAAGACCTTTGCCTTAGTGTGGTTCAATTCTGGCTCAGTAGTGATATTGATCCACACCATATGGTGATCACTGGACCCCAGGTTGTCACCCACATTGACCTCTTCAGTGCTGTCCCCGTTGGTGAGCACCAGGTCCAACACAGCTCCTACACAAGTGGGTTCCCTTACTAATTGCCTGAGGAATGCCCCCTGCAGGGAGTCCAGGATTTCTCTACTCCTAGCTGAAGCTCCAGCTGGGATGGTCTAATCCACATCCAGCAGATTGAAGTCTGCCTCCAGCAGCACCTCCCCCCAGTTGCCATCTTTTGGATGGCTTCCACCAGTACCATATCTGCCCCCCCCTTCCCATACTAGAGGTCTGTAGATTATACCAGTGTAAATAGCATTTCTGTTTCATGTCTCTAAGGTAACCCACAGTGCCTCCGCCCCTCCCTGTATTCCCTGTGTCTCTGTAGCATTTATGCTATTCCTTACATAAAGAGACACTCCTCCCCATTTTTACCCTCCCTGTCCTTCCTGAGCAGAGTATAGCCTGGTATGGCTATATCCCAGCCATGGTTCTCATTGCACCATGACTCAGTGATGGCGACAGTTTCCATATCAGCCTCTGCCATAATGACCACAAGGTCCGGGATTTTATTTTCTCAGACTTTGAGCATTTGTGCACATGCAGTTTCATTTGGGTGATTTGTCTACTGATATGCAATAAAATGTGCACTTTTATAAAATGGTCTAAAAATCAAAGAATTTTGATTGGTTAAAACCAGTCAGGTGACTGTGCATTATTAGAGCATAATGCACAGTCATCCTGGTCCTAAACCACATCACACGATGAGCAAATCAGTTGTCCTGCAACCAGAACAATCTTCCACCAGTCCGTCTATAACCAGAATTGATCTTTGAGCACAAACATGTCTGTTACCTTTACACTGTAGAAACCTTCAACTGGCCCCTAAAAATAAAATTAGCTTAAAATAAAAAATAAAATGAACTCATTAAATGTTGTTTATCTGATCATCACACTCTCTTTACACACAGAAACAAATTAGAAACATTAAGTATTGTTCATAGATTTCATTACAACTGTTTCTTTGCTGGCAATGCAGAACCCTCCTTCTGTCTTTACCTGCTCATCAGGGAAATATCTTCTGCTTGCCCTGATGGAGAGATAATTGAGTCTCTGATTCTAGAAGAGGCCTTTGTTGTGTGTGTGTACAGTATGTCAGGAAAGGAACATTCTGCTAGTGGAACTGAGCAGAATTTTGAAGCCCTGTATTCCATGGTGAACATTCCAGAGTAAACATTCCATATCTTGAATGTGGGGAAAAGAGAGAGGGAAAAAAAACAGGATGAAGAAAGTAGGCAGTAATTCTTCTTAGAAAATGGTCAAATGTAATTCTTCTTTCTGACTGGCTGCAAGTGCCAATCTGCCAGTCTGGTATGAGACTATAGAGACTGGGAAATAACTATTCTCAGTCTCCATTGCCTCATACCATTCTAATTAGTCTTGGGCCAGTGAAATGTTGAAAATGGCAAGAACCGCCATGTTGATGTCTCGCTTTGTGGGCGAGAGACCTCCCAACCCGAACTCATGTGGCACAAAGTCAAACTTCTTTCAGTTGCCACATAACACAACTTTCATTCCTGATTTAAAATAAAAGACATGCACTTCACAAACATGTCTGGCCAGATCATCGCTGCCAATGCTCCTGATGTCCCGGTCGGAGCTCTGCCAAACTCCCACTTGGCATCCAATCGACTCATGCCCCAATTGCACAAGGCACCTACTGCACAAAAAATAAATCAAACAGGAAAACCAAACATAAAAAAATACTTAGAGGTTTGCCAACCCTTTCCATCCTCCCTAATGTACTTCCGGATATAACGGCATATACGCGAGGTGACAGCTACATCTCCCCAAGCCCAGTACATTCACAAACATAAAAAAGCAGAATGCAGACAATATATACAAAAATAGATATAAAAAAAAACAGTAAAAAAAGATCATATTAGAAATTGTAAGCCCTGTGTGTGTGGAGGGCAGGGGGGCATGGTAACCATGACAGCTAACCACAATAGACAGTACAGAAGCTGACGTGGGAAAAACTTCCTAGATCAAAAAGGGAAAAACAGCAAGCAGAGGAACTATTTTTTTACTATATAAATAAAACATTTAAGATACTTAACATTTTAACATTAAAATTATTTTCAGAATATAGTGGTCCATTTTCTAAGCGCAATAATACCCTCCAGGGTGGGCAATATGGGCAATACCGGACCTTCCTGGGGCTATAATACCCTCTGCCTGCAGTGTCAGGCCTCATTATGCCCCTGGGTGGTCCGGTATTGCCCAATACCACCCACGCTGTTAGGTATTATTGCTTACATAAACACACTTACATGGTCATGGGCAGATCCAAACTGCTCAAATACATTCCTGAAATTTATAAAAGCATGTACATTTGAATCATATATTGGTGTCTTCAGGTGAAATATATCGCCCCCACCACCAAAAAAAGGCCACCTGGCAGGTTTAAGTTTTTGAACACATTTCCATTGAGAAACAGTACCTGTATTGACTTGATATGCAAGGTAACGTGTTTTCTCCTCTTAAAACATGTGCCACACACAGTTTCATTATATTTATGTTTTTAGCTAACCCCCAAGTTACCAGAATAGGGACTATTTTTTTGTATTCAGAGTTTAAATGGAAGCATATTTCAATGAAGAACCTAGTTTTCATCTTTTTAAAGTAGTTTCTTTGTACTTCATTCATTTTAAGTCCAATATTTAAATGCATTTTATAAGAGCAATAAGGCACTTCAGGGTGTGTCATTATGGTGAAATAATTAAATTTCTCAGGTGCCTTTAACGGCAATCGGTGCACCTGCAGCATGCAATTATTTCATCACAATGCACACCGTGTCATGTCTCATTGCTCACTTAAACACTTTGTCTTTGTCTCCTGGCATCGTTATGCCAGTGATAATAAGAGTTTAAATATCAAGGTTGGAAGATCTTATCTCAACCCATACTCAAGCTGTCTCTCCATTGCCTGTAACAGCTCTAGTGTCATAGAGGCTGTGATGCAATCCTTTACCTTTTTCATTGTTGCAGTTTATTGGGGGTTGTGGGGACTATTTTCTTACCATCACCAGGTACCAGACATGTTAGTTTCTCTTTTACTTTTTGCACACATACCCCCCAACCCACACACACAGTAACACTCACCCCTGCCACACAGTCATTATTTTATATCCTGCTCCACTTCTGTGCTTCTCAGTCATCGCTGCTCCCCCACCTAGTATCCTTCACAAATCCAAGCATGTCAGGGGCATGTGCGAGCTGCTAAAGTGAATGGCTGCCTGAGATGGGAGCTCTGTGCCACCGCTCGATAAATATATATTCTTTTACGAACATCAGTGGAGTTTTTCAACACCTATGGGGAAATTTTGTTAACCTGGACCCCAGTCAAATAAACCTCAAAATTAGAACTGAATATTTTCAGGGGAACAGAGTTTTTTCCAATGGTTTAAAAATGGACCGCGTGGCAGCTGCTCAGATTGGGAGAGGGGATGGCAACTGTAGCCCAGGCTATGGATAACGGGGAAATAAAAGCCCTCCTTCACCAAGTTCTCAAATAACCACCTTCAAGTCATTGGTCTCTGCACTGGAAGAGAAGGTACAATATTTGCAAGGCAAAGCCAGAGATACAGAGACATTTCTTCAATATATAGATGGCAAAGACAGCAGACATAAGACTCGAATCCAGGAGCTGGAGAGACTAGTCAAACAACTCTGGGACCGCACAGAAGATGCCGAGAACTGTAACAGAAGAAATAATTTAAGATTCGTGGGTTTCCCTAAATTGGCTGAAACCCACGGCATAATGGACTTTCTTGCTCATGTCATACCAGAGGTCTTACAATATCACTGGAAGGGGCCACTGGAAATTGACAGAGCCCACCTGGAGCTCCAATCCAAGCCCATGGATGGTGAGCACCCACATCCCATCATTGCCAGATTTTTATGATTCACTGATAAAGAACTGATCCTGTCTCTAGCAAGAGATCAGAGGCCACTCAGTTGGAGGGGAGACCATATGTACATCTTTCAAGATTACTGCACTGAGGTAGCCCAAAAGAGATAGGGGTACAATGCAGTCAAAAAAATCTTTAAGGATCAGCAGGTTGCATACAGGCTGGTTTATCCAGCAAAGCTGCAAGTAACAGTAAATGACACCTCACATACATTTGGCTCCAAGGAAGAAGCCTGGGAATTTGCGGACTATATTGCCCATCCTCCCACCCAAAGCTAGTTCTACTTTTATAGGCACAGGATTTGACTGACAACAGGAACTTCCTGTTTCGGAGCAGGAAGTGAGTGATCACAGAGCCACCAAAGACCCGCCATCCTAGAAGGGCAAAAGTAGCTCTCTGGCCCCCTCTAGCTGCTGGAGGCCTGCCTCTGAGCAAGAAAGGGGTCTACTGAGAAATATAGGATATTCTTGTCACAGAACAGGACAATCAGGAGCTTAAAGGGCACAGAGGCAGAAAGTAAGTAGAGAGAGAGAAGAGAAAGAAAAAAAACAGAGGAAAGAGTAAGGATTCCAAACAACAGTTAAGGGGCCAGAAATAAGACATGATGGGAGTGGTGCAGTGCAGTTGCTGTGGAGCAGCAGTCTTCCAGGAGACGTTCTGGAGGATGCGGTGTTATCTCATCTGCAGGCACCTCTCTGGGCTGAGGGAGGAGGTTGCTCACCTCCAGGCTGAGTTGTCCAGGATTTGTGGGACCTCCTCCTCCATCCAGGGACCACCAGTGCCACTGCCGTTGCCTCAGAGGTTGCCAAGAAAGAGGAGCGGTTGGACCACAGTGGGCTCAGGGAGGGTGAGGGTGGTGGAACAGAGGTGCATCCCTCCAGTTGTACCTCTCCGCAGTTCCTATGCTATTCTGGCAAAGTGTGGTTCCTCTATGGAGGCACCTGCAGTGGAGACCAAGGAGGATGCTGGGAACCTCCATAAAGGAGACCCACAGGAGGGTGGCATGGGACCCCACAGGGGAAGGAAACAACTCCTGGTGGGGGACTCCATTGTTAGGAAGGTAGAACTGGGGGAGGAAGGGGAGAGGGAGGTAAGGTGCCTGCCTGGCACCATGGCTTGGAGGGACAGGGGTGAATCCTCAGGATTGCCGGAGCAGCTGCACAGGGGAGGGAGCTGGATGTCATTGTCCACCTAGGGACAAATGACCTGGCTAAGAAGGGATTAGAGCAGTGCAGGAAGAGTTTGTGGAATTGGGTAGGGGCCTTAGACAAGTAGCACGCACAGTAACCTTCTCGAAGGTGCTGCCCATCTATGGTGTAGGAGAGGCTAGGGTGTTCTGCACCATGGGATTCAATCAGTGGTTGAAATACTGGTGCAGAGTTCAGGGATTTGGCTTCACTGGGGACTGGGAATCCATCTGGAGTGATGCAAGCCTATACTGGCATGATGGGCAAAAACCACGCGAAGAGTCAGGGGTAAACAAACTAGATGGCTACATAAAGATCTCCTAAAACAGCTAAGATACAGGGACAAGCTCTGGAAAACCTTCAAAGGCTCTAAATTGACTAGGGATTACGCAAACTACAGGCAAGTAAGAAATTCTTGCAGGAAGAACATAAGGCTGGCAAAAGTGCATTTATCAGAACCTGCTAAAGAACTCAGCCCATGACCCCTGTAAATTTTGGAGCCACATAAAACCTTCCGGGACACCTCAATCAGTTACACCTCTGACATGGTAATAAGTGGCTCCCATTGCAATAACCTATCACCATAGCAAACGCCTTCAATAGCATGTTCTCTGATCTCTCCCCCTATACCAGCGCTCTGCCTCCAGCAGTCTCCACTGCCGCCACTGTGCCTCTTACTGACCCTGCCACCTTTGCCAGCGACTCAAAACCTATACCACACCTCCTCTATTTCAAAGCCATTACCAGCTCTCAGGTTCTGTACCATCTAAAAAAATTATCAGAATACACCAGTCCTGGCTCTGACCAACTTGAACCTCGCCTTTTAAAACTAGCTGCACATTTTATCTCCAACCCACTAGCTAGAATTTTCACCTTGTCCCTCACCAGCGGTGCAGTCCCAGAACTATGGAAAATGGCCAGGATCTCCCCTATCTTCAAAAAAGGGAACAAGAAAGATATCTCTAATTACAGGCCTATTGCAATACTATCCCCACTCAGCAAAATCCTTGAAAAACTGGTTGCCACACAGATCCAGGAATTCCTCGAAACTACTAAACAGCTCAATGATGCACAACATGGGTTCAGAAAAAACCACAGTACTGCGATGGCTCTAGCTAAGTTCACCACTGACATCCTCACTGGCATGGATCTAGGAAAGCTCACAGGGGCTGTCTTTATAGACCTAACCAAGGCATTTGACCTTGTTGACCACCCCCTGCTCCTATCCTCCCTAAGGGAAATAGGCTGCTCCTCCCCTGTACTTGAATGGTTCAGGAGCTACCTGACCAACAGGTCCCAGGCTATTAAATTCAACTCAGCCATCTCCTCCACTGTGGTAACGAACATTGGAGTGCCCCAAGGCTCCATTCTGGGTCCTCTTCTATTCACTCTATTCATCAATAACCTACCAGATGAAATACCTGCCTGTTCCTCGCTCCTCTATGCAGACGATTTAGTTATCTATGCCAGCTCACCCAATGTAGAGCACATTAACACCTCGCTAAATAGAGCCTACTCCAGTGTCCAGAATTGGTTAAACTCCCACCGCCTCATTCTGAATTCCTCCAAAACTAATGCCATGCTACTAGGCACCACTCAAAAGATCCGAATGTGTTCCACTCCCCTGAGCATCCTAGATTTAAATGGAAATCCTCTGCAGATAGTTACCTCCGTTCGTTACCTGGGCATCCTACTAGATCAATTGCTTGACTTACACCTTCATATCCAAGCCACTTGCATAAACGTTAACTGCAAGTTAGGAGCAGCCTACAGAACAAGCTATATGCTTACCTCCTCCGCTAAGCTTGCCATAGCCAGGGGGATCCTGCTACCAATGCTTACCTACTGTGCGCCTATACTTACTTCTGCCCACAAATCTGTGCTGCACAAATGGGATGTTACATACAATAACATATGCCGATACGCCTCACAATCCCCACGACTTCTACATCACTGCCAGCTATATGAGGACCTTGGGTGGCTCTCCCCCTCGGCCGTCAGGAGCTACTTCCTGGCCTGCCTAAATGACTCTATATTGAGACAAAGTCAGCCTGCTGCACTTGCGCAGCTCCTTCTTCCTGCGATTCCAAACCGCACGCTCAGATCTGCTGACAAAGACCTGCTGGAAATTCCCCGCTGCCGCACCAACAAAGGAACAGGCTCCTTCCAACATGCAGCCCCTAAGTTATGGAACCAGCTCCCTCTGGACCTCAGGCATGCACCCCGATCCTCTTTCAAACGTGGACTGAGACTACACCTGGCTACCTCAGATCCATGCACCTGCTTTGATCCTACCTGATCCCCGACCTCTCTGCCCCTACTCCCCACTCCCCTGCTACTGGTCTCCATACCACCCTCCTTTTGTTCTCTCTCCCCTAAATCCAACCCCTCTCCTCAAACTCCCCTATCGTTATAATTATGTATAGGTTTTTATGAATGTTTGCACTTACTTACACTACCTACATTACTGTTGTATTATGTATTGTTTTTATCCTCTGCTCTACCTAGGCTCTGCCCAAACTTGCTACAGGTGGAGGTTGGTACTGTAAGGCCTCACCTCCTCCCTCCCCCTCACTTGTCCTCCATTACCGCTTGATGTCCACAGCCAGGGACTTCCACCTTGCCCTTATGCCCAGCCTCGGAACCATGAGCCCGGCTGCACCTTCCCGCCTCCTACCGCTAAAGCCGTATTTTAAGCAGCAAGCATTCCTTCTGGCCCTATACTCCTTCCTTACCCGTTACCTGTACCAATACTCCCCTGAAACACCTCCTTGCTCTTGGCCTGCTGGTCATGCTTAGTATAGCCTAAATCATGTTAGACTAGCTGGAACCACCTCTATATGTCTGGAATGTACTCTGTATGGTTGTTGCCTCAGTTGTATTGTTTGCTTCCATGTGTTATGCTGTATTGTACTCTCCCGGGTCATGCCTGAAAATAGTCACCTGCTGGCTAGCGCACCTACCCAGTAAACAAAAACTAAATAAATAAATCTGTCCAGGAGGGGAACCAGAATCCTAGGTGATAGGTTTAAATGCTTCATTGGCAAGCATTTAAACTAGCCAACGGGGGAGGAACTGCAAAGGAGCAGGGAAATCCTAGCTCCCCCCCAAAAAAATCACGGTAGTAAGTACAGTAAACACCAACATAGAGATGACTATAGGGAGAAGGGCAGGGGTAAATGGGGAAAGAGACAAAGGCAAGAAGGACAGGGATGGGGCAAAATGGAGTAAGGTCATCAGGAAATGGAGGGTAATGAGTACCAATGCCCGTAGTCTGGGCAGCAAGCTCCCTGAACTGGTGGCCTTGATGGAAGAGGGATGCCTGGATATTGTAGCAGTCACAGAAACATGGTACACAGAGAACCATGACTGGGATGTTAACATACCAGGGTACATAACCTACAGGAGAGACAGGCAGGAGAGAAGAGGGGGAGAAGTAGCTCTCTATGTAAAGGAAGAGATAAAAGCAACTGAACAAAAGAGTAAACAAGGAGGAGAGGAGGCACTGTGGCTCACCTTGGAGACTGGAAAGGGCACCACAATCCGCACAGGGGTTGTGTACAGACCCCCATGTCAAGGGAGGGAATGGACAAGGATATGATAAAAGGCATTCTTAGGATGGCAGAGAAAGGGGAGATACTGTTGATGGGAGACCTGAATATGCCAGATGTTAACTGGAGCACATTTGCTGCAGCCACATCCAAGAGCAGGGCCATTCTCGATGCCCTACAGGTGGCAGGCCTCAGACAGATAGTTTCAAAACCCACTTGTGAGGGAGCAATCTTAGACCTCATACACTCAAATGGGGGCAGTGAGAGGATCTCAGATCTAGAAGTGGGTTGCCATCTGGAAACAAGTGACCATCAAACAGTGAGGTTCACATTAAACTCAGCTACAGAGTCAAGCCATACAAAAGTGAGGGTACTGGACTTCAGGAGGGCTGACTTTGGCAAGATGGGAGAGTGCCTCAGAAAAGCACTAGCAAACAGGCTAGAAGGAGGGGTGGAGCAGCAATGGGGAATCATCAAAACTGCCATCACAGAGGCAACAAGCCTTTGTGTGAAGCAAATAAACAAATCAAAATGAAAGAAAAAGCCACTATGGTTCTCAAAAGAGGTGGCTGGGAAAGTCAGGGAGAAAAAGACAGCATTCAGGAAGTATAAGGAAACACAGAAGGAGCAGGACAGAGTGCTGTACCAGTTAAGGCAGAAGGAAGCAGGGAGGGAAGTCAGAATAGCAAAGGCCCAAACTGAGGAAAAGATAGCCAACTCGGTTAAGAAGGGGGATAAAACCTTTTATAGGTACATCAGTGAGCGTAGAAAGACAAAGGGAGGGTTGGTGAGGCTGAATAGAATGAATGGTGGGTGGGCAGAGGGGGACAGTGAAAAAGCAGGGATACTGAATGAATATTTCTCCTCAGTATTCACAAAAGAGGAGGGGTAAGTGCCTAATCCAATTAACAGAAGCACTCTTGATAGGGGGGTCGATCCCAGCTCTTTCACAGAAGAAAGGGTTCTGCAAGAACTCCTAAAACTGAAGGTGGACAAAGCAATGGGGCCTGATGGAATTCACCTCAGAATTCTAAAAGAATTAAGGGGGGAACTAGTGAAACCACTGACTACTCTTTTTAATAAATCATGGGAGGATGGTGTGGTACCCGAGGACTGGAGGAAGGAGGATGTGATTCCCCTTCACAAAAGTGGGACCAAGACAGAGGCAGGAAACTACAGACCTGTCAGTTTGACCTCTGTGGTAGGGACAGTGCTGGAGTCACTTCTGAAGAAAAGAATTGTTGAGTACCTTGAGGCCAGTGGGGCACAGGACCCAAGGCAGCATGGGTTCACAGCGGGAAGGTCATGTCAGACGAATCTAATAGATTTCTTTGACTGGGTGACCAAAGTTGTAGACCAGGGAGCGGCTGTGGACATGGCCTACCTAGACTTTAGCAAGACATTTGACACAGTCCCACACAAAAGATTAATAGTCAAATTAACCAGCCTGGGAGTGGGTCCCAGGGTGGTAGCCTGGGTAAAACATTGCCTGGACAACAGGACACAGAAGGTAATTGTAAATGGAGTCCACTCTGAAAAAAGAGGGGTTACTAGTGGGGTACCGCAGGGTTCAGTACTGGGTCCAGTCCCTTTTAATGTCTTTATAAGTGACATTGCAGAGGGACTGGAAGGAAAAGTATGTCTCTTTGCAGATGACACAAAGATCTGCAAAAGGGTTGATACACAAGGAGGCATGGAAAGGATGAGAAGGGACTTGGCAAGGTTGGAGGAATGGTCAGAAGTATGGCAGCTAGGATTCAATGCAAAGAAGTGCAAAATAATGCACCTGGGAAGCAAGAACCCAGGAGAAGATTACACAATGGGGGGAGAGGTAGTAACAACAACAAAAAAGGAAAGGGACCTGGGGGTAATCATATCAGATGCCCTTAAGGTTAGCAAGCAATGTGAGAAGGCAGTAGGGAGGGCTGGGGGATATTGGGATGCATAGGGAGAGGCATCACTAGCAGAAAACAGGAAGTTGTTATCCCTCTGTACAGACAGTTGGTGAGACCAAATCTGGAGTACTGCATCCAGTTCTGAAGACCACATCTCTGCAAGGACATAGACAGGATAGAGGCAGTCCAGAGGAGGGCAATTAAAATAGTGCAGAGTCTGCAAGAGAAGCTGTACAAGGAGAGACTAAAGGAGCTTAATATGTATACCCTTCAGGAAAGAAGGGAGAGGGGGGACATGATAGAAACTTTTAAGTACCTCAGTGGAATCAACAAAGTCCAAGAGGGTAGCATCTTTCAGAAAAAGAGATGTGCAAAAACAAGGGGACACAATTTAAAGATGGGGGGCAGTTCCAAGGCAATGTGAGGAAGTATTTTTTCACAGAGAGGGTAGTGGATGCATGGAACAGCCTTCCTGAGGAGGTTGTTGGGTCTAAAATTGTGGGAGAATTCAAGAATGCATGGGATAGACATAAGGCAGTTCTTGTGGGGGGTAGGAAGAAATAGGCTGTTGGTTAACTAGGATCTGCTGCCTATCCTGCAGGTAGGGAAATGGGCAGACTACGTGGGCCAAGTGGTCCTTATCTGCCGTCAAAGTCTATGTTTCTATGTTTCTAAAACTGGCCAGCAGTGGTCCGCAGAGCATTCAACTCCAAAGAGGACAAGAGGGACAGCCATAATCTAACAACAGCACCAGCCTTCCAGACTCCAACACCTGTATCCCACCCGGACAATCAGCCCAAAAATGGAATGGCAAATAATAAGATCAGAATGGAACAGCAGGGACGAGCACTGTGGGCCGAAAAAAGAGGGGAAGGAACAGAGGACAACCAGTCAAGGCTCTGGCAAATCATCTGGAAGTCACTCATCTGGAGAGCTGATACCAAAAAAGACGGACACCACAAACTCCCCATGTAAACCGATGGTGGCTAGCAGATCCACAGAGCAGAAATCTGCACCAGAAATTGATGACAGCTTGCCAACGGAGGAAGAAGGCTGGGTTCAAACCTGGGTGGGAAGAGTAACAGCTACCAGGCAAAAGACTGTAACAAATATGATCATGGGGCAAACCTACCCAGTTGAAGGCCCGGGTGCAAGGCATCCCCCTAGTCAGACTGGGCCCACACAGACACAGTCTTGCCAGCCATACTGTATCCTTCATAACTGTGTTTTCCCTCTTAGGTCCTGGTCGATGACAAGGTAATTGAAATGTACAAAGATATTACTGGACCTCCGCTGTGCACTGCCATGGGTCCATCCTGGGGATATGTCAAATGTATTTACTGGAAATAAGGAGCATGGGGGAGGGGGTGAAATGGGCAGGTGAAAGGAACTGCACTGTTCGGGAAGTGATCGCTGGCTTAGACTCCCCCGGTAAGGCTTAACTGATTAGCCCTCAACTGTACAAATGGACGGTACAGAGGGAGAAAGGCAAACCACACTTAATGGTTGCTGAACTGAACAGTGAGTTCCCAGGGATAAGAATTATGTCTGCAGCCACCAACCATTCCCCTCTCTCCCTCTCTCATTCACCTCAGACCCTCAACGGTTTTTGAGTTCTCAGGACTGAGCATTCAAGACTGGATACTTTGTATGGCAGCCTGAGATGGTGAACGTGAGAATAACACAGCGGTATGGAAATTTTGACAACAGGGACTCCTTGCAGAGAGAGGACCAAGGGAAGACTGCACACAACTTAGCCTCTCCTCACTTCCTTTCGAATCCTCTGTGGGCATTTTCTGTATGCCGCCAGACTACCATCCATGACACATCCTGACCTGCTACCCCCCCCCATACACAAACGTTTTAGTCATACTCTACCTAAAGTCAGACAGGCTGGATGTAGAATTAGTCCTTCAGAGTACAACTGAATATAAGATCCATCCAGCAAACCGAGGATAATGATGGGACTCAGGTGGAGAAATATGTAGTTTACAAGGGGGAATCCAGAGGGAAAGCCACCCCATCCCATATAAAGTTTTCCACTGATGCGCAAGCATTGCTTAGCTGTGTGCACTAGCTGCACAGCAGGCAGCTTCGCTAGAACAGTTGCTCGCAGCAAGCCAGTGCACTGAGGCTATAGAGCATCAAGGGCCCCCCCCACCTGGTGCTTATTTGTTAACCCAGAGCACAAAAACAGGAAGATGGTTAAGGGGGAAAGTATGTTTTTTAAGTTGTTGATTTTACTGTTGGAAATGTATTTTTTCACACGGAGTAGTGACTACAAAACAGTTCAGAGCTGGGCTCCTACTATCCACTGCACTGGAAGCAATGACAAAAGCTGGGTAAAACCATTGCAAACCTGACAAAACACTCACTGCAAACCAAACAGGGCAAGCTATCAGCCTCCTAGCAGCCCTCTATTAGGGGATAAGATATCAATCTCTATAACCCCAATTATCAAGGTAACCACTGTTGCAAGTTTAATGAATCCCCCCCGTCCTTAGGCACCCCCCTTGAGTTTGGAGCAGAAATGGACACTGGCCATGCTGGACATCACCCAAGGAGCCCCAGAGGTTACACGCCCCACCCCACCAGAACATTAGCAAAAATCCTACCACCAAAACCCCACCTTTTATAGCATACCTCAGCCATCCCTCCCTTTTTCACACCCTGGTAACTTAATAATGGCTACCCAATTAGTGAAATAGATAACATGGAATGCTAAAGGGATCCAGACTCCAATCAAAAGAAGGAAAATCCTGGACCCCCTCAGGAGGGAAGGGGCTGGGATCACTCTCTTACAGGAAACACACCTGTTCAGGGCTGAGGTGGCTAAACTAGAAATGGGATGGGTTGCACAGGTGTTTAACACACACTACAATTCCAAAAGTAGGGGATTGGCTATTTTTATAGAGAAAAATGTGGCTTTCCAGGAAACCACCATAATCCAGGACTCAGAGGGAAGGGATATATCTTAGTACAAAGGGTTCTAGAGGGCCAAGCAGTAGCACTATGCAATGTTTATGCTGCAAAATCTGGGGAGGCATCTTTCTTTCAGGATCTAGCACAACTCCTATTGGAGAAATCTATGGGTTACCTCATCCTGGGGGGAGGGGGGATATGAACAGCACACTGGATGACTTTTTGGACAGAAGTAAAGCCCCACTGGGTCACAGGACCACAGCCTTAATGGTCTTTGGGGATCTAATCCTGGAACAGGGCCTCACAGATATTTAATGACTGATCCACCCCACAGGGAGGGACTACTCCTTCTTCTTCCCCCGCACCAATCCTTCTCCCAGATAGACATGTGGCTAGTACCACAGGCATGGACCCAAGATATTGCAGATGCAGCAATCAGGACAGTAGTAATCTCAGATCATGCTCCAGTCACATTAACCTGGCTCCCCCCAGTGGCAACACCAGGACCCAGAGGTTCATGGTGCTTTATTACCTCCACACTAAGGGACAAAGGTTTTTGTACCACTCTCAGGAATGATAGTAAGACCTTCCTAGAAATAAACAAACCTGAGGACACATCTGCAGCCATCCGATGGGATGCATTGAAGGTGTTCATAAGTGGGAGGTACATTAGCTTCACCTCATACCAAAAAGAACCCAGGCCCACAAACTAGAAGCTCACCTTATCTGGCTCAAGGAGCTAGAAAAAAGGTTCAAGGAGAATCCATCAGCCCCAGGCAACAGCATGGTGGAAATCATGGGTCTAAGGTATGAGGTGAATAAATACCTCCACCAAAATGCCGGACATGCTTTATTCTGCCTATGCCAGACTTTCAGGGAGGCAGGGGAAAAGCCAGAAAGACTTCTGGCATACATGCTTAAGAAACACCAGGAAAGCTCCAGGGCTAATGTCATTAAAGATGAACGAGGTGACCCAACTTATAAGGAGGCTCAAATAAATAAAGTATTTAAAAGGTTCTGTGAAGCTATATATGCTATTGAGGTAAACCCAAGCACACAGAAATTAGACAACTTCTTGGCCCCCCTACAGTTACCCACCCTGAACCCCGATAACCAAGATAAATTGGACGGTCTCATAGATTAGGAAAAAATCAGGGACGCCTTCTAAGCATGCCTCAAGGAAAGGCACCAGGAGGAAATGGGCTCCCAGCGGACTTCCTTAAAGCCTTTGTAGATGTGCTACAGGCTCCCCTTCAAGCCACCTACATAGAGGCGTGTGAAACTGGGGTCCAACCACAATCCATGTACAGTCCATGCTCACAGCCTAAATATCCCTCCTGCCCAAACCAGGAAAGGATCCCTCCCTCTGTGGTAGCTACAGGCCCATATTCCTGATCACAGCTGACTACAAGGTTTATACCAAGGTACTAGTAAACAGACTCCAGGAGGCTATACCAGACCTGATACACAAAGATCAGGTAGGTGGATCCAAGAGGAGGGAGGTGATCCTGCCTCTTTACAGATCATTGGTGAGGCTGCACCTGGAGTACTGTGTGCAGTGTTGGCCCCCATACTTGAAGAAAGATGTTAGATTACTGGAAGAGGTCCAGTGCAGAGCAACAAGGATGATCACGGGATTAGAAGACATACAGTACCATATGAGGGGAGGCTGAAGAAGCTTAACATGTGTTCCCTAGAGGATAGGAAGGATAGGAGAGATATGATTGAGACCTTTAAATACATGAAGGGTATAAACAAGACTGGTATAGAGGGGATCTTTAAGTTGGGGGGGGGACACGAGGGGGCATGGTCTCAGACTGGAGGGAGGAAGATTCAGGAGAGAAATGAGGAGGCACTTTTTCATAGAAAGGGTGGTGTCTATGTGGAATGCGCTGCCCGAAGGCATGGTATCCTGTAAGTTAGTAGACAGTTTTAAAAAGGGATGGGACAAAGTGAAGGGGAGGGTCACCATGATGAGGGGAGGATGGGGCAGCTGCAGTATAAGGGATTGCGAGCTGCACACTTGAGCAGACTTGATAGACCATATGGCCTGTATCTGCTGGCCGTTTCGTATGTTTGTATGCTTTGTACCAGGGCGTAAGGGAGCAGACAACACATGATGCCTGCTGAATCTGATTGACCATACAAAACCCTCACACCCCTGTTATCCTGCTCTCCCTAGATGCAGAGAATGCATTTGACAGGGTGGAGTGGGAATATCTCTTTCAAGCCCTAAGCAAATTTAATATAGGCCCCAAGTTCAAAGAATGGGCCTCAGTCCTATACAAGAATGCCTCAGCACAATTGGTTACCAATGGCTCAACATCTGCACATTTCCATCTGAGGTGGGGTCCAGACAAGAGTACCCTCTGTCACCCCAGCTTTTCATCTTGGCACTGGAACCACTCTTGCAAGACGTAATGCAAGCCTAAGACGTTAAGAGAGTGCAGCACGGAGGGGACCACAAGCTCCTAGCATACGCAAATGATATTCTGCTCACTCTCACGGAGCCACATTGCTCGGTACCTGAGCTGTTGAAGTTGATGTCTCAATACAGCAAGCCCTCCAGTTATAAACTGATCCTGGCAAAGTCACAATCCATGGCCTTCTCTCACCTAGTCATCCAACCCCGATATCCCTGGCAACTCAAGCACTCCACTAACTGGGTGGAATATCTGGAGGTAAAGTTCAACTGGAACTTAGCACAGTTAGGGAAAATCAACCTTTCACCCCTACTGCTTGGCCTCGATACAGACCTCAGCAGATGGAGCAGGCTCCACCTTTCGCACTTGTGGAGTGCACAGGCTTTCAAGCTAATGGCAACCCCGAAACTCCAATACATATTGGATAACTTCCCTTTGAAGCTGCACCCTAAGATACTAAAGATTCTCCAGACAAAAATGTTGAGATTCTTTTGGGGCACAGATTCGCATTGCCTCAACTGGTCCAAACTCAGGCTGGACTACAGGTTGGAGGGGTTCAAACCCGACGATTATCAGCTCTGCATTATGGCCCATGCCCCAGTACAGATTACCCAAGCCACTCCCTGGTTACCAGAGAAGCTTAGGCTCAGATGGGCAGATTGTGAAGCCAAAGCGGTGGGAGGTCCTCTGGCACATGCCTTAATGTTTAGAAAAATACCTAGGAAAAATACCCTCCCCTCCTACCCTGGCCCAAGCAAAGACTGGAGGGAAAAGACAGTTAGAGCAGGCATGGGGCAGGGAGAAGTGGTTACTGGGTGGAGGGTAGTCTCCCTGAATGTGAGAAGCCTGGGTAACAAAGTAGCTGAACCACAGGCTCTCTAAAGCATAAGGATGGTGGACATTGCAGCCACCACAGAGACATGGACCAGCCAACACCAGGATTGGGATCTGACGATCACCAGGTACAGGGTTTATAGGATGGACAGAGGGGTAGGGAAAGGGGGAGGGCTGACAATTTATGTAAAGGATGGGATCAGATGCACAAAGGAAGAGGAGGAGGAGGGGAGGACGGAGGTACTGTGGATGCAATTCCTGGATAAGAGGGGTAGGAAACTGAGGCTAGGGGTGGTGTATAGACCACCAGCACAGTGTGAAGAGTTAGATGGGGAGTTGGCAGATCAGATTTGACTGGTAAGTAGTAAGGGGGGGCATGGTGATCATGGGTGACTTCAATCTGCCTGGGGTGGATTGGGGAACCCAAGCCACATCTAGTGCCAGGGAACAGATACTTCTAGATGCGTTCCAAGATAGCCACCTGGTGCAGATGGTTGGCGAACCAACCCAGCTGGGTAACACATTGGACCTGGTATTAACAAATGGGGAGATGGTGATGGAGTTATAGGTAGAGGACCCACTAGCTGGGAGTGACCACCTTTCAGTGTGGTTCACACTCAGCATGAGCAAGAAGGCTGTCAGCTCAGCAATAAAGGTTGTTGACTTCAGATGAGCGGACTTTGGGAAGATGAAGAAAATACTGAGAAGGTGCCTTGTGGGGATTAGGTCAGAGATGGACACACAACAGAAGTGGGATATCATAAAGTCTGGGCTGGAAGAGGCTACAGAAGGGTGCTCCAGGACTCTAAGCAAGAAGGCCAGGGCCAATGTGCCATGCTGGATGACCAAAAGTGTGTTGGAGGGGGCGAGGGCCAAGAGAGCAGCATTTAGGCAAATGAAAAGAACTGGGAGGGAGGAGGACAGAGAGATGTATGTAAAGAGGGCCGAGGTAGTAACCAAGTTAGTCAGAGAGACCAAGGCCTCCAAGGAGCTGAGGCTGGCTCAGGGCATCAGAGATAGATGAAGGAATTCTACAGATATGTGAGGGAGAAAAGGAACTACAGGGACCGGATAGTCCAGATCAGGAAGGGCGGGGGTGGGTGAGTGGAGAAGGAGGAGAAGCAGGCAGAAGTACTGAATGAATACTTCTGGTCAGTGTTCATGAGGGAGTCAGGAGGTCCGCTACCTCTGTGGACTGGAAGGGTGGGGATGAGGGGAGGAAGTGACTGATGAAGCAATTCTGGAAAGCAGGGGTTTGGAAGGTCTGAAGGCACTTGGGGGGATAAGGCACCAGATCCTGAAGGCATTCACCCTAGGGTGTTGAAGGAGATGGTGGAAGTGTTGACCAAGCCACTGGCTGACCTGCTCAACACCTCCCTGGACATAGGGTGCGTGCCACTGGACTGGAGGTTACCGCATGTGGTGCCTATACATAAGAACTGCCCAAAGGATGAGACAGGTAGTTACAGACCTGTTAGTCTCCCTTCCATAGGGAGAAAACTTATGGAAGCAATCTTGAAGGAGAGACTAGTAACTTTCATGGAGGCCAATGAGCTCCAGGATGGGCAGCAGCATGGATTTGTCTCAGGGAGATCATGCCAGATGAACCTAATAGAAATACTATGACTGGGTCACAAGGAGGTTGGACAAGGGCCATGCAGTGGATGCCCTATATTTGGATTTCAGCATGGCCTTTGATTTAGTCCCTTACGGGTGACTGGGGGCAAAACTTAAATACATAGGGGTGGGGACTAAGATGGCTAACTGTATCAAGAATTGGCTGGAAGACAGACTGCAATGGGTGGTTGTGGGGGGGGGGGGAACATCTCATCTCCCAAGCCAGTAACCAGTGGCGTGCTGTAGGGCTCTGTGCTGGTGCCGGTGTTTTCAGTCTGTTCATATCAGATATCGTACATGGGGTTGGGAGCATGATCAGTTTGTTCATGGATGACACCAAGATGGGTGCTGTTGTTGATGACACAGAAGGGTGGCAGAAGCTTCAAGGTGACCTAACCAGACTTGAGGAGTGGTCGGCGAGGTGGAAATTGGGTTTTAATGCAAAGAAGTGCAAAGTTATGCACTTCAGGGCAAAGAACCCAAGGAGGAAATATTGGTTGAGTGGGGTGCAGTTGGGGGTCACTGAGGAGGAGAAGGATCTGGGGTCAGAATAACGGGGAGCATGAACAACTCTGCTCAATGCAGGAAGGCTGCAGCTAGGGCCACTAGGATGCTGGGGTGCATCACGCACGGTTTCTCATCCAGGCACAGGGATGTGATCCTGTCCCTGTACAGGTCCCTGGTCAGGCTGCAGCTGGAGTACTGTGCACAATACTGGCATCTGTATCTGAAGGTGGGTATCAGGCTGCTCAAGGCGGTGCAGCGTAGGACGATGAAAATTATACAAGGGATGGAAGGCAGATCCTATGAAGAAAGGCTGAATCACTTGAGTTTGTCCACCCTGGAGGAGAGAAGAGATCAGGGGGGACATGATTGAAACTTTCAAATATGTGAAGGGGATCAATAAATCTGCAACACAGGGGCTATGTAAGCTGAGGAAGCAAAGGGACACAAGGGGACACAGGCTAAGATTGGAGGGAGGCAGATTCAGGAGGGAGTTGAGGAGGCATTACTTCACTAAGAGGGTGGTGTCAAAGTGGAACACTCTGCCACAGGAGGTGGTGGCATGTAGTACAGTGGGGTGTTTCAAAAGGGCATGGAACAGGAGAAGGGGGGGGTCCTGAGTATACAACGCTGAGCAGTTTCCTGAGGTGAAGGGAGATGGGGGGGTAGGGCAGCTGCAATAACAGGGTGCTAGCTGCACTTTCGAGCAGACTTGCTAGACTGTGAGGCCTGTTTCTGCTGGCAAGTTTCATATGTTTGTATGTAAAGACTGTCTGGGCAAAATACTGCAGACTAAGTGGATGGGAACCCGACAGGGCCAGACACTTTCCACTATGGACTAACTATCTGGTGCAAATAGGTGGGCACCCAGTGAAGTTCAAGGAGTGGGAGGAAGTCAGGATCACAATCCTTCGAGATATCCTGCACCCCACCTTACACACCTTGATGTCCTTTCAACAAATTGGACAAAAATACAGCATCTCACAGCACAATCACTGTAGATACCTGCAGTTGAGGCATGCCTTAGAAACGATACTAGGCTCAGGTCTGAACACACCCAAACCCAAACCAGTAGACAAGCTGCTGTGACCTGGGCACAGAACGATCCCTTACAGTAGAGACATATACCAGCATCTATTAGATTTACACCTCGACCCCTCCACCAGTACCAGATGCAACTGGTCATTGGAGCTGGGGCAGAAGATCAGTACAGAACCATGAGAAGGATGCTGGTCCGAGGCTCAGAAGGCCACTAAGGACACAAAAAGAAGATTTACACAGCTGAAGATCTGACAAAGATGGCATCAAACCCCTCAAAGACTCCATGAATGGGGCCTCACTCCCACAGGTGACTGTTGGAGATGCAATGGTCCAGCAGCATCCATCACCCACATCATATGGTCCTGCCAGTTGCTACAGACCTATTGGGGGAGGTACAAAGAATGTGTAGTAATGTCCTATCACAAGATACACCACTAACTGGCCCCCTGGTGATGTTAGGCCTCTGTAACACCCCAGAAACAGGCCCTCCACTGGCCCGAAACAGATGCCTGTGGCTGCAGGGGGCCCTGATAGATGCCAAAAAATCCTTAGACACTGGAGGAAGCTCAACCCCTCCCATCCCAGACATGTAGGAATGGCTAGAAGAGATAGGCAAGGCAGCCAGCTAAGAGAGGGTCCTATATATCTCACAGGGGAAACTAAGGGACTATGAAGAAATCTGGGGCCCCTTCCTGCAGTCAGACTATTGCAAGACTCCCTCAGGAACTTCTCAGCCTAGTGGAATCTCACCTAAGGGAACAGGATAAACAGGCCCTAGTAAAGGTCACACCCCCATCCCGACCCCCCAACATGACGAGCAATAGACAAGGAATGGAAAAAGAGCTACTCCTAAGGAGCCAACAGGCGCCAGTTTAAACAAGCCCAAACAAGGTATAATTAAAGCAATGCATTAGTGGGTAGTGACACTACACTTAGATGAAAGAATACAAGTTACATGGAAAATTTAAAGTTCAGTTTTTTGATAACATAAGATTCCAGCTACAGAACTGTTGGTAGATATAATCTACATGTATATGCGATATGTTAGTTTGTGATCCATGGGTATTCACCTGGCCAGGTTGCACAATTCTGTTTATTCATATACAGTAATTGTTGAATGTTCCTGCTAATTTTTCTTTTATGAAAATATAATAAACCTTGAATTATCAAAAAAAACAAATCCAGGAATGTCAACCATTACCAAAGACTGTCTCTCACAATTTAGAAAAACAGTTAACTGATTCAGAACATCACTCAGCACCGAATACTAACAAAACTCACAACTTCTTCAATTTCCAGTGAATTTCAGCTGCAGTTACAGCTGTACTAGACTCAAGAAAGAACATCATCAAGGTGGCAGCATTTGCTGTTTATGCACACTGCAAAAACTAAGGGGAAGACAACACATTCAATTCACTTTACATTTAGTTTCTTACTGAAGACAAGCAATGAAATGTCAACATTGTTTAAAGAGCAATTCTCATTGCAGCGAATGTCATTTAAGCTGCCTCTCTTCCCCATGTTGAGGGTTCTGAAGTATTTTTTTAAATAGAAAATAATTACAAGAGCTCCATTAAATAGGATAGTCTCAGATTTTGACCAATAGTCTCAACTGTATTTGAACACCCATCAGTTAACATCATTTTCCTTCTAAGATGAATTACTATGCAACAATTAGTTCTCTGAAGACATTGTGTGACACTGGGTGCATCAGGACTGACAATGCTGATGTACCCCAGTGTCCCATGGGGAGGTATTCCAGGTAAAACAAAAAAGTGAACTCCAGCCAGGTGAACATGAATACTGCACCATGCAAATACATTTGGAACCAAAAAGGACAAGCAGGAATCAACATGGGGAGTGAACAGCAGTGACCCACAAGGATTCCATTCCCCTATCTCACAAAATTGTACAGTTCCTCTGACCTCAACCAGTAATCTTACTCCACTGAATGATACATGAAAGTTCCACCACCCACAAATTTAGAGGTGATATTTCCCCCACTTAAACATATCCAATTTAACTACTAGTGAACAGTAATTTATTCCTTATACATAAAAATATAGCATGTGATGTAACCAGCCAGACAGCAGTGCCGATGCAAGATCATATCTCACATCCACCGGTTTGTTCTCAGTCAGCAAGATTAGGCTTTTGTTTGACCTGCTACTGTGTGGCAGGACAAGCCAGTAGTATTCAACATTTACTGAGCATACTACTGATATTGAATTCTGGACATACCTTTTCAGTGATGCACCAGATGCACGGAAATAATGTGTAATATTAATTCAGTTCAATTCAATTTTATTTTTACCAAGATAATACCATTGAGACAGCTCATTTACAAGGCGGTCCTGGTTAAGGTTCTGAACGAACTTCAACCTCATCCTGACAGTAATGGATGGGTCCAGAATGGCTGAGGTCAGAAAAAAGGTCATGCGTCATCTGATGTCGCAAGAGATCGTGATGTGTAACTTGCTCTCTGACCCTTGTTACTGTTCCACTTGACCCATTGTGTTCTGAACTTGAAACTGAACATCAAAAAAAAATTTAATTGCTGTTTTCATAGCACATAAAGACTGAGGGAGGTTAATGGGGGGCTACAGACCCCTTAGCCCTCCCCCCCATAAATATGAACCTGTGGCCTTACATATGTGGATAACTTGTCCAGATATTAATGCTAGCACATAGGCTTTTGGGCCATTAACATGTTGGACTGCAACAGTGTAGGGGGTCAGCACATGGTATAACACAAGCTTAATTGTACTACTCCAAAGTTGTTTTCCCCCACCCCTTCCTTAGAAATAGAAACATTGTCAACAAAAAAGGGCTGTTTGACCTGCCCATTCTGCCCAGATGTTCCCTGTCTAATCTGTCTCTGCAGACCCTAACTGGTCTCCAACATCCCTACCCACTCCCTGCTTATTTACTAATATTCTCCTATGTCTATCCCACACATGTTTGATGCCCTTTACTGTTTTCGCCTCCACCACTTCCACTGGCAGTGTGTTACAGACATCTACCACCCTTTCAGTAAAATAGTACTTCTTCTCATTCCTCGTAAACTCCCTCCACCTCAGCTTCATCATATGCCCCCAGTGCTGGTGCACTTTCAAATTTAAAAGATACTCTTCTCCTGCATTTGGATCACAACTGTGAGGTCTCTATCATTTCCTGTCCTCCTCTCTCCCCTTTCCAAGGTGTATATGTTGTGATTCCTCTGTTAATCCTCAGAGGGCTTCTCGTACAACCCCTGCATCATTTTAATTGTCCTCCTCTACACGGCCTCCAAAACTGGACACAGTACTCCAGGTGGGGTTTCATCAGTGAGTGATACACTGGTAACACACCCTCCCTCCCCCTGCTGGAGATACCCATCACTCTGCATCCCAGCATTCCGCTAGCCTTACCCACTGCTTTGTCACACTGCCCCACCACTTTGAGGTAATCAGTTATGATAACCCTAAGGTTCTTTTCCTGCTAAGTGACTGTCACTACTCCCAATCCCATTCTATGCTCAGCCGCTGGGTACCTATGTGATAGGCATATAATATTGCACTTTTTTGGCATTGAACCTAAATGCCATTCTGTTGATCACTGTTTGAGTTTTCCAATATCCCTGCACATGCTCTCTACCCCCTACTAAGTGTCCACCCTATTACAGATTTTGGTACCATCTGCAAAAATGTACACTTTCCCTTTTAGTTCTTCTGCAATGTCACTTATGAGGACATGGAAGAGTACTGGCCCCAGTATTGAGCCTTGTGGCAACCCACTGGTCACCTTCCCATCACTAGAGTGAATGACATTAACCACCATCCTCTGCTGCCTATCTGTTAACCAGCTTCTAACCCAGTTCGCCACTTTGGATCCCAGTCCTAGGCTGTTCAACTGCTTTACCAATCTCTTGTGAGCCCAATGTCAAAGGGCTTGCTAAAGTTCAGATAGGCAACATCCACTGCCCTCCCTGATCTAGTTCCCTGATCACCCAGTCAAGGAAATCAATCCGATTAATGTGGCATAACCTCCCCCAACCCCCTCCGGGAAACCACGCTGTCTGGCGCCTTGCAGCCAATTGGACTAAAGATACTCTGTCAGCCTTTTCTTTAGCAGAGTTTCCATAACATTTCCCCACAACTGAAGTGAGACTAACCAGCCTATAATTGCTAGCCTCCTCCCTGCTTCCACTCTTAAGTAGAGGGGCCGTGTCTGCTGTTATCCAGTCCTCCAGAACCATGCCTGTCTCTAATGAACTGTTGAATAAGGCCATCAGTGGGTCAGCTAGCACCTCCCTGATACATCATCAGCTAGCACCTACCTTGATGGCTGCTTGTTAGCCATATCCCACTGAGGGAAGCTTCAGTGGCTCAGTAGGCAGCACACTCACTTCTGGGGCCAGAAGATCAGATAGTCATGGATTCTACCCCACACCATCCACTTGGAGTAATACCCACACCTGACACTGTAGTGCAGTACAGGGGTATGGTTGCTGCACTGGTGAGGTGCTGTCCTTCAGATGAGACATTAAACCAAGTTTCTTCTGCCCATCTCTGGTCACTGTCAAAGTGGAAGTAAAAGATTCCATGTCACTTATCAAAGAAGAGTAGAGGAATTTTTATCAAAATAATTTCCAGAAGACCTAGCAGGGGTCACTCAGGGCTCCATCCTGGGCCCAGTCCTGTTTTCAGTTTTCCAAACTGATCTCCCCTCAGCATGTGTCTCCACACACATCCATATGTATGTGGGTGACAGGGTGACATTTATGCCTCTGTACCTTCAGCCTCAGATGTGGAGGATCCACTCCAGCACGACTTCCACAAAGTACTGCAATGGTTCCACACCAAACAATTCTGGGTCAATACCAAGTAGACCATTTCCATGACCTTTGGCACCAGCTAGAAACTGCCCAGGCTGTCACCCTCCCCTGTTTTCTCCATATTGGATGACACCCTTTAGAGGTTGTCCCTACCTTCAAGTACCATGTTATGTGGCTTGATAGCATGCTTGACTTCCCTGCCCACATCAGCATCAAACTCAGCCGTAAACTTGATGCCCTGTACCACAGTAAGGACTGCCTTTCCGTCCAGGTCTGCTGGGAACTGGTAAACAAAATGGTTCTCCCAGTCTTCAAGTGTAGATATGTAGTCTATGGCACCACCCCTTCTTCCTCCCTTGCCAGACTGGATAGCCTCTGCAATGACTTCTGTCATTTTGCTAGCAATTCTCCCCCTCCCCCTAGACTCATCATTGCTCCCTCTGTTCCTCCCTCTCCATCCTCCCACTGCTGTTCCATCACTAGTCCCACTGTGTCTTTCTCAATGCCAAATACTGGTTTGTGTCCCTTTCCTCACTCATCTCTCCTGCTCCTTCCTCTTTTTACCCTCTCTGCTCCAGGGATTCTGGTACCTTTTCCATCCCCCACCCTCACTTCTCTGCTGGATAAGCTGCCTTCTCCTACTGCCATCCTGGGTCCTATCCTTTTTAATATACTGGTATCATCAATGAAAACATCCCATAGTACATGGTTGAGCAATAACACCAACGACTATAAGATTGGTGGTATGGTTACTGACTTGGACTCTGCTGTAAAATTCCAGGAAAACTTAGATCAACTTGCAAAATGAGCTCATGGTTATAAATTAATCTTTAGTGAATCCAAATGTAAGGTAATGCACCTAGGTAGTAACAACCCTGGATATCATTATACACTAAATGGCATTCCTTTACAAGAAACATTTAACAAAAATGATCTAGGGGTCTTTGTAACAACAGATCTAAAGTTTGATAAACATTTTAATGAAACAACAAAAAAATATTACGGCATCCTCAGATGTATTTTAAGGAACATAAAAAGTAGGGACTCTGAAGTCATCATCCCACTGTATACTTCTTTGGTTAGGCCACATGTAGAGTATTGCACTCCTTTTTGTGCCCAATATACAACTGAAGGAAAAAAATAAAATATAAAAAGTCCAGAGGCAAGTTACAAAGCGGGTTAAAAACCTGGATAAAATGCAATATAATGACGGGCTCAGACACTTAAATTTATACTTTATGGAATATAGGAAAATGAGGGGAGACTTGGGTCTCACATTCAAAGCACATCATGAAGATACCTTACTGAAAACAATAGGCCTAGTGAAACACACAAATAACAATAATACTAGGTCTCATAATAATATGAACATACGAATTTGCCAGCTGATAAAGGCTTCATAGTCTGAGTCTGCTCAAGTGTGCAGCTAGCAACCCTTATACTGCAGCTGCCTCTACCTCCCCTCCGCTCCCTGTTACCCTATCCCATCCCCGTTTGAAGCAGTCCACTGTTCTACAGGATACCACTTCCTCAGGCAACAAATTCCACTCAGACACCACTCTCTCTGTAAAAAAGTGTCTTCTTATTTCCCTCCTGAACCTTCCCCCTTCCAATCTGAGATCATGACCTCAAGTGTCCCTACCCCCCTTAACTTGAATAGGCCCTCTGTGCCTGTCTTGTTTATTCCCTTCATGTACTTGAAGTTTCAGCCATATCTCCCGTGTCTCTCCTCTCCTCCAGTGAGTACATGTTCAGCTCCCTCAGCCTGCTCACATAGGGTATGTCCCCTAGTTCATTGATCATCTTTGTTGCCCTGCACTGCATCCTCTCCAGTAACTTAATGTCCCTCTTTAGGTATGGGTGCCAGTACTGCACACAGTACTCCAGGTGTGGCCTAACCAGTGACCTGTACAATGGCAGGATTACCTCTTCTCTCCTTGAAGATATACCCCTAGCAGTACAACCCAGCATTTTGTTGGCCTTTGCAGCTGCCTTCCTGCATTGTGCTGAGTTGTTCATTGAGCCAATTATAATCACCCCAGATCCTTATCCTCCTCTGTCATGGCTAGCTGAACCCCCCCCCCCAAGCTGGTAGCTCCTTCTTGGGTTTTTTCCCCTGAAATGTAGCACCTTGCACTTTTTGGCATTGAGCCCCAACTGCCAGGTTTCTGACCAGGTCTCCAATTTTGACAGATCATCCTGCAACCCATGCCACCCTCCTAGATCATCCACTACTGCTCCCATCTTGGTGTCATCTGTAAACAAACTGATCTTGCTCTTGATGCCCATTGAGATGTCTGATATGAACAACCCAAACAACACCGGTCTCAGCAATGAGCCCTGAGGTACTCTGCTTGTCACTGCCCTTAGAGATGAGAGCTACCCTCCTACCACCACCTTCTGCTGCCTTCCCTGTAACCAGTTTACTACCCATCCCACCATTCTCACCCCTGCACCTGTACCTGCCAGCTTACTACCCAGCCTCCCAAGTTGAATGCCTTACTGAAGTCCAGAAACAGGACATCCACTGCATGGCCCTTGTCCAACAGTCTAGTTACCCAGTTATAGTAATCCACCAGGCTAGTCTGACAGGATCTGCCCATGACAAACCCATGCTGTCTAA
Source organism: Neoceratodus forsteri (assembly GCA_016271365.2). Classification (NCBI taxonomy): domain Eukaryota; kingdom Metazoa; phylum Chordata; order Ceratodontiformes; family Ceratodontidae; genus Neoceratodus; species Neoceratodus forsteri. The sequence continues at coordinate 986,505,376 of CM057449.1, forward strand.
CATCCTGCAGCCCATTGGTCTCCAGAAGGGACACCAGCCTCTAATAAATTAATAGGAGAGGTTAACAAGACTCATAAAAGGAGCCAGTGGTATAGCCAGAGTTATTACTCTATGAAACACACGCCCTAAGGTATAGTTGAAAGTAACAACATGGAAACATTTAAAAATAGATTAGACACATTTATGGGAAATAAAAAGTTTTTATTCCACCATTAAAACAAGTGAATGGTGGCAAGTTCACTAAAGGACCTTGGTCTATTGAACTTGAAATCATCTATGAAACTATGAAATCTTCCCTCTGGAACCAGCTCCCCTCTCACCTATGCCTCTTGCCCTCACTTCTTGCTGTTAGAAAACAAGTAAGGCTTCTACCTGCTCCCTCCTGTTACTGCCAACCACCTCTTGACTTATTGCCCTCTCTTTTCTCACTCCCTCTCGCTCAGTCCCCCCTTTACTGTTATTTAAGTGACTCCACCCTCAGTCTGTCTCCAGACGCCACTAGCACTGTCACCTACCCCACCAGGCACTGAGCTTTTTTACTGACTCTCTCATGAGTGTTCATCTATTATTGCATTACATAAAAAATGGGATCCAAGTAATACTGCCTAGTTAATCACCATTTGTTATACTGTAATCTTTATTCTTTCTGTATTCCCCTTCCCCCTCCCCTGGGTCACACCTGGAAAGGAGCCTCGGCACAGCGTGATTTTTCCAGTTATCAGTTTTTAAATAAATAACATTGATTTAAAACAAATTATAAGAAATGAAAAAGATACCTCATTCCTGCCTTTCCAAAAAAATTAAAAGGAGATTGGACTCCATAGAGCATTTCTAGGGCTGGGCACAATTTATCAGTGAAATGCTGAAAAAATTATGATTTCATTTCTGTGAAATTTCATAAAATGTCTACAAACATTTTGTGAAATTTCACTAAAATTGTTAATTCAGTTATTTCCATCTAATTTTAAAAGTTCTATGTGATAACGGTGACCACCAAAGGGCGATCAGAGTTACAACGAAGTTAGAGCACTGAAAATCACACACCCATGGGGGGGTTTCACCCCCCCACACCCCCTACTTAAGGATTTTCAACTACAGGTGGGTGCATGTCGGGGGGGCAAAACGTAAAAAAAATAAAATTCAGGCTGGGCTAACAAAAATGAACCTGTGCCCAGACCCGAACTCAGCACCGTAGCCACTAAAGCCGCGAGCCAACATGCTACACCACAGCGCCAGCTAGGCAGCCTACTGCAGTGCCACCCTTCAAATCCCCTCCCAACCCTCACCAAGCATGCTCACTCCCCCACCCCACACATACCTGTGGTGTGCTTACTCCCAATCCCCATGTGTATCATTCTTGTAGTAACAACCTCCTGTCGCTACAGTCGCCAACCCACCCCATCTGATCACTGTAGCTGTCCGGTAGCCACTGTGCCATGCGCCATGACTGAGTCGCCCTTTTGGGGGTTGCTCAATCACAGTCGCACACATCATGGTATACCAATTTTAAAAATGATTGTCCACATTGCACCACATTTGGCTTGTTGACTTTACCAATGTCAGTACAGAAGTGTACTATGTTTCAAGTTTGTATCTTAAAAGATGACGGAGGTATAAGCCTACCAACTTTCAGAAAATGTAACATTTCATTTCACAATTATGTAAACTGCAGAATTTTAAGCCCTTATAACTTTAAAACTAGAAGATAGAATATTAGCAATTCTGCTGGTTTGTTGATCCTAAATATCAGGTTTTGAGGCCACCCATGACCCAGCAGTAGTGTGTCATGCTGCCATGCTGATGACTCAGGATCAGAAGCAAGCCTGGGAAATCACTTTGGGAGGCAGGCCATGACCGAGACAGCTGCTGCTCAGCAGCGCATCTCAGTCAGTTAGGGTTGGCAGTGGGTTCCACCAGCACAGCAACCCCTGCGGCTCAGTCAGGAAGCATGCTTTTGCTGCAGGGGAAACTGTGGCTGTGCAAGGCTGACAGAGGCACTGTCCTCACCAGGGAAGGTCAAAGGGAAAAATGTGGGAGAAACACCCAGTAGCCAACTAAATGATGGCTGTGTTCAGCCTGATTAGGGTGTATCCCTGTGAACAAGGTATATCTCTAAAAGATCAGCTGCTGTCTGGAAGGAAAAGCAATACAGAAAAAAGTCTGTTTGTGTCAAATCTCCAATCTTTTGCTCAAAGACTGGCCAAATTATAACTAGCCAAAGATTCCAAAATAACATTAGTAATTAAAGTTGAATTTCACGAGCTTCTGTGAAGTTGTGTAATGCTGTGACACTTTGTCAAAGCCACGTCCATACATTTTGCCTGGGCATGCACTTGAGTTGCCTTTGTAAAGGAAGGTAAAGACTGGATAAAGAGGTAATAAGGTAGTATTCATATGAGGATCCATAGTAAAAGAATACTGGTGCCAAGTGTCAGGTCACTGTCTTGAGTGATGAACCATGAAGAACAGTAATGAACATCATTGGACACTACCCTGCCTTCTTACAATATATCAGCTCCCCACTAGAGCTTACTGACTTAATGACTTGTGGAAGCACATGCACGTGCAGCATTGTTTCTGTACAACGCCACCTGCTGACTCTTTAACAGCCCTATAGAAAATAATGAATATGTTTACTATTTGAAGACAGTGGCACCATGTGATGCCAAGCCTTACAACTAGTTGTGACTTAGGCCATTGTGACAGAAGTAAGTTATAATGGAGCACGATGCTGGGCATCACTGTCACAGGAGTGTTGGAGGGCCACTGCAGGACCATGATGCTAGTGCAGGTAAGGTGATTCAGTGGTGATAAGCACTTTGTGAAAGTTAAAGTCTACATGAGAAATTCTGCTGGCAGTACCTGTTATGCATCCATGAAATGTTTATTTTTATTTTTTTGCAATTTAATAAGCTTTATTGAATATATAAACAAGAAACACAAACAACGAAGTACAATTACACCAATTGTAAAAATCATTCATTGCGTAGAAAAGTAACTAAGTAACATGCATGTCATAACAGGCTAGATCAACATAATCCTGCTTATACGGACAAAGTTCCCCTCCCTCCCACCCATGTCACCCTCTAAGAATCTCCTGCCCATGCAGGCTCCTGCATTTTGAATACATCCATGAACTGTTTAGCAAATTTGCCAATTAGTAATTCCTTAAGTATCTACAAAAAATGTTAACCAAGTAAACCAGATTTATCCAGCTTAATTAGATCCAAAGACATATTTACTTTGGTATGCATGCCAAATCTGGTGTGTATAGCTGGAACAGCAGTGGAGCTATAAACATACAAATATTTTAAAAATGCTTACACAGTTTCACAAATAATTAAAGTTTGACATTTTGAATTCCTGTAACTTACACGTTATGTAACCAACTACCCCTTATTTATCAGTTTCTATGACTCTTCCAAGAAAATATGTATATACATCTTCAATTATCTTACTCCAAAGGCAGCAATATTATAAGCATAAACTATCTCTTCTCTCCTACATGTCACAAACCACATCTGCACTGCCTCTGACCAAGGCCACGTCACTGTCTCAGTCTTCGCTCACCTGGCCAAGGCTTTTGATTCCATATCCACCACCTCCTCCTGCTGAAACTTGAATCAGCTGGCCTCACACCTACTGCCTTATGGTGGTTCAATTCCTATCTCTCCAACAAGTCGCAATCTGTCAGAATCACTGATGTGTCTCTCCCCCCATCCATCTTAGCAGGCATTCTGCAAGGATCTGTCCTTGTCCCCATTCTCTTCTCCCTCTACATTAATGACCTCCCCTCCTCCTGCACCAAGTCCAGCATACACATGTATGTGGATGACACTATCCTTCTTACCTCAGGCACTTCAATACATGAAGCTCAAGCTACCCTCCAATTTCATTTAACCTCATCCAAAAATGGTTCCTACAAAACCAACTAAAACTTAATACATCCAAAACTGTTTCCATGCTATTTGACACAGCACAAAAAATGAGTAGATCCCCCCTTCCCCCATCATCTCCCTGGATGGTACCCCTCTTGACCAGGTTAGCAAATACAGGTACCTTGGTGTTTGGCTAGACCCTCACTTATCTTTCACCACTCATATGGATGCAACCATCTCTAAACTGTGCCCCAAACTTGGCATGCTATACCGGCACAGAGGCTCCCTCCCTCTACCTGCCAGATGTCAAATCATTACTAAAATTATGCTCCCCATTTTTAACTATGCAGACATGGTCTACTGTCCCGCCCCTGAAACCACCCTATCAAACTTTGACATCCTCCTGAATTCTTTTTGCTGCTTGGCTATCAACTCACCCCTTAGAACACATCACTGCAATTTGTATTTCCTCTTAGGAATAGCCACGCTGTCCCAAAGGTGTTAAATCCACTTACTCAATCTGATATCTAAATTCTGGTTCAACTTGATACCTCCCTACTTAGCAGATAGTCTCTCACTGGCCTCCGATACCCCCTATGCACTAAGACACAGAAATGAAAGATTGTTCTGCATTCCTTGACCATCCTCGTCTTCTGTCAAAGTTGCCTTCTCCTACTGGCTCCTCACTTTGTGGAATAAACTGGCCCCCTGCATTAGAAACACCTCCTCTTTCCTCACATGCAAAAAGCAACTATGCCTCCTATCACCTCCCTCTTGCCTCTGTCCCAGGTGATTGCCACTACCTCTGTTGCTTCTGCTTCCACTCCCAACTACTACTAGATCTTTCTCTCACTGATCACATATTCAGCTAAATCCACATCTTCTCACCTCATCTCATATAATCACAATATTTTTAGCACACTTTGCTATCTTAATTGCTCTTGTAAAAACTATATGCTGCTGACTTGTAGCTCTATTGACCTGTAATGTGGAAACTACTGATGGATCTGTCTGTATTCAAACCATCAGCTTATAAATACTGTAACTTTCTGTACAAATTTTGTAAATATCCTGTCTGTATTAATACTGTATGTACTCCTTTATCTCCTTCCCTGGGTCACACCTGGAAATGAGCCTCGGTTCAGTGTGCCTATCCCGGTCATCAAATGTTTAAATAAAAATATTTTCAGAAATGTTTAGATGAATTAAAAATTGCCAAACTTTGAGCCCATTTAACTTCACCACCCCTCATCCAAATGTCATGACACTTGGCAACCTTTTAGGGTCCCATCCACAGTGTATGCATACGACATTTCAGATCCCTCTCTTTAAGAATAAACAGGTTATAATTAATTACAAGAAATTCTGCAAACCTTGCAGAATTTGTGAAAATTCAGAAAAATGGGAATTTGCAAATGTTGGACAATATTAAGGATTTCTCCATTCTGCACTTACTAATGCCTAAAATTGGTGCACATGGGGGTAATCAAGAAAAAAGTTCTATTGCATCTCCAGTATGCTCTCACTGGATTCTGTCAGTCAATACTTGTCATCTATAGCCTTGTGCTTGAGAAATTCACATCACAAACTTCTAGCAAATTGTGGAAACATAGCCACTCTAAATGCCATATATAGTGTGGTATACAGAATCTTAAAAAATGGCAAGTGCTGCAGCTTCCTTTCCTTTGGGACAAAGAGGAAGTGCAACTGAAAGAAAAAAATGTAGCTAAAATGTGTTTATAAAGCAACTTTCTGTGTTGGGAAACCATAGAATCATAGGTCACCTTCCATTTTTATCAATTTCAAGCAGTGTGGCTTTCCTATATGAGGGCAGCTGAGTCGAGTTCCCCTGCTTAGGGAGTTTTCAATCAATCAATCAAAATCTTTATTTATTCAGGCGAGCATCATTGAGCGTAGCTCATTTACAAGATGGACCTGAGTGGTCATACAAAGAAAGGATACAAGTTTTGTACAAAGACATGAAAATAAAATAACACAAGTACAATTATTTAGGTGAGAGATATATACAAATATTTACAGATATACAAGGCACAGTAACAATAACTTAAAACCTGTAAAAATGAAGAGGACAATCAATATAGGAGGGATAATGTTCAGATAGTAGGGCTTCTGTAGACTTTTTTATGAGAGTGGATAACTGACAAGGTAGAAGAATGAAACTAACATAGTGGATTACAGAAGGAAGGGTGGGGGAAGGAGGGAGACTAGGCCTTATGGAAGCAGTTGCATAGTTCTGGGAATAGGGTGGGTATAATTTTTGAAGGATGATAAGGGTAAGAGGGTATTCAGATTCATAGATTTTGGAGTGAGTTCCAGATAAATGCTAGGAATAGCTGATACAGGCCCTCCCAAACTGGGTGCAGGTGTTGGGAATCTTAGCATAATGAGCTTATTGATCCTTAGGGTGTATGGCCTGGATGTGATTCGGTGAAACAGTCTGAGATGTAAGAGGGAGTTTGTCTGACAAAGCTTTAAAGATCCAGATAGCAGCATTTTTTCTTCTGTGCTGTAGGGATGTCCAATTGACTGCATTGTAAAGAGAGCAATGATGGGTGCTGGAGGAAGGTCTGTAATAAATCTAATGGCTCTGTGATACAGGGTGTCTAGTTTATTTAAGAGGAGAGGGAGCAGTGGCCAGAGGAAGTCAGCATAGTCAATGAGGGATAGGAATGATGCCAGGATTAATCTTTGTTTGGAGTCTCTGTAAGGTAGTGTTTTATTCTGTAAAATAAGCCAAGTCTTTGTCTCCAGTTTTTTCAGGAGCTCTTCAACGGACAGAGTAGTCAAGCTTGTTGTCAATCCAGACTCAAGATATTTGAATTTGTCCACAAATTCCAGATTTTCCAAGGATGGTGGATAATTGTGGGTGGTGAATGATAGGATAGTGGAAGAGCAACTCTTGGTGGCAAAGAACATGGCTTTTTTTTTGGCATTTAGAAGTAGTTTTTTCCAACAGATGTGCTGTAGGATGGAGAATTCTGACTGTAAAAGTTCACAGGCTTTTGATGGTGAGGGATTACTGACATATAGTACAGTATCATCTGCAAAAGGTGAATATTAGATTGAGAGGTTGGAGTCAATGTTATTGATATAAATGGCAAAGACGATGGGGCCCAGGATAGAGCCTTGTGGTACACCTCTTAGGAGTGGTTTAGAGGTAGATAGGTAACTTTCATTTTACACAGTTGTAACCTTCCAGAGAGATAGCACCTGAACCAAATGAGAGAGAGTGAATCAAGGCCTACGGAGCTAAGAGAGGAGATTAATGATTCATGATCCACTGTATCAAATGCTTTACTCAAATCCAGGAACACAGCACAGGTATTATTCTTTTTATCCAAGGCAGTCTGCCAGTCGTTAGTGACTTTGGCTAGGGCAGAGATGGTGCTGTGCATTTTGAGCTTCCCTTCTTCCAGGCTGCAATATAAGGATCTACCCATTCCCTTTCCAGTGGGGACCACCATTCCCCATCACTTATCAGGGCCATCCCTAAATTGGCTTTAAAAAATTGTGAACAAAAAAAACATGGGTTAACAATTCCCAAACCTCCATCAGATAATGCTATAGTAAGTATGTGATGTCTCTCTTCACATTCTTCAAACAACTCCCCCCTATTGCTTGGAAAATTATGCTGCAAATCCTGGTCTCTACATCAAGGAAAGGAGGGTAAACATAACTGAGATGTAGAACACATGGTACTAGAATGACCTTAATCAAAAACACCCTTTTTTATTTTAAGATGGTTTGAGCCTTCCTGAAATTTACTTTCTTTTGAGCAATGTACAGGCATTTCTCCCAATTAATTTTCACTGTGTCAGGAGTTCCAAAGAATATACCCAATATAGATGCTAGGGTATCAGTTACAGGTATTTCTTCCATAGAAGTACAGGCTAACTTTTTTGGGTCAGCTCCCAATATCTCACGTTTCCATTTTTGCAAGTTAATCTTCACACATGAAACCATAGAGTATTGCTGCATGATGTGAAATGCCTCCTTACCATTCTTAGCAGTGTACAAAAATAAACAGATATAATCCCCATATGTCATGAACTTTATGAAGACAGTTAGGTGGATTTCTAGACCTGTTATAGTCTGGCAGGGCTGTATTTTTTTATAGGAGCAGGTGTATAACAAAAATATAGAGTAGAGGGCTCAGAGGACAGCCTTGTTTGACCCCAGTTGTAGTTTTAATAGCCACACCAAGCCAACCATTAACATAATGGGTGATTCTACCTTCCTCATACAGTGCTTTTACCCACTCAATAAGTATCTCCGTAACTCTACACTTCTCTAATGTTTTGAACAGATAATGATGTACCACCCGGTTAATTGCTTTTTCCTGGTCCAAGGCCAGGAAAGAGCATGACAACAAATTCCATTATCCTCTACGGAATAAATCTCTTATCAAAAACAGATTATCCTGTATGGATCTGGTTGGTGGACCACAAGTCTGAAATGTGGATATCACCCTAGATGCAAGTGGCACCAGTCTTGTGTGAAGTATTTTGGATGGGATTTTGACATCTGTGTCCAACAGACATAATAGGTGCTAATTTTTCATATCTGGTCTGTTTCCTTTTCTGAAAATGTGTATGAAGGAAAGCCTTTAGCATTGTGCTGGGCAGATGGTTTAGTGTCTAGAATGCTGTTATATACTATTAAAAATCAGCTAAATTAGTGAAAAATGTGACCTGTTGCTAATTGACTAAGCATCTTGAAGAAAGCAATCTTTTTGCAAAAGACCAATATGATTTCCATGTGGGGTATAGCATGGTGATGACCTTGGTCAGGTTGACTAGTGATATTTATGATAACATCAACAATGGAATGCTCACTGAAGCAATTTTTGTTGACCTGACCAAGGCCCCTGGCCTGGTGGACTACCCCATATTATTAAAAAAAATTAAGACATTTGGATGTAGGGCATTATACACTTGAATGGTTCAGAAATGATTTAATCTGAAAACAAATAATGAAGATTGTATCTGAGAGATCAGAAGTGAGACAGATTGATACAAGAGTGTCACAAAATTCAGTAAAGGGCCTGCTCCTTTTCTCAATTGTTATAAACAATCTACAGTGCCTTCAGAAAGTATTCACCCCCCTTGGATTTTGTCACATTTTGTGATGTTGCAAACTCAAATTAAAATACATTTATATGGGAATTTTTTGTCACGTATCTACACAAATTACTCTATAATGTCAGAGTGGAATGAAACTTCTGGAATTATTTTGTACATGCAATTTAAAATAAAAACCTGAAATGTCTTGATTTGATAAGTATTCACCCCCTTTGCTATGACACTCCAAATTGAGCTCAGGTGCATCCAATTTCCTTGTGAGATCACTCTAAAACTTGAATGGAGTCCACCTGTGGTCCGTTCAAATGGTTGACATGATTTCAGAGGAAATACACCTGTCTATATAAGGTCCCACTGTTGACAGTGCATGTCAGAGCAGAAACTCTACCATGAAGACCAAGGAGCTGTCCGTAGAACTCCGTGATAGAAGTGTGAGGAGGCATAGATCTGGGGAGGGGTATAAAACCATTTCTAGGGTGTTGAAAGTTCCCAGGAGCACAGTCAAGTCCATCATTAGGAAATGGAAAGATTATGGACCACCCAGAGTCTTCCTAGAGCAGGCCATCCTCCCAAACTGAGCAACCGGGCAAGAAGGACCTTGGTCAGGGAAGTGACCAAGAACCCAATGACCACCCTGACAGAACTAAAGAGTTTCATGGCTGAGATGGGAGAACCTGTCCAGAGGACAACAATCTCTGCAGCACTTCACAGATGTAGCCTCTATGGGACAGTGGTTAGACAGAAGCCACTCTTGAGAAAAGGCCACATAATAGCATGCCTGGAGTTTGCAAGAAGGCACGTGGCAGACTCTGAGACTGTGTGGCAAAAGATTCTCTGGTCTGATGAAACAAAAATTTAACTCTTTGGCCTGAATGCAAAGCGCTATGCCTGGCGCAAACTGCACACAGCTCAGCACCTGTGTAACACCATCCCTACCATGAAGCATGGTGGTGGCAGCATCATGTTATGGGGATGCTTTTCAGTGGCAGGGACTGGGCCACTTGTCAGGATAGAGGAACAATGAATGGAGCCAAATGACATTATCCTTGAGGAGAACCTGCATCAGTCTGCAATAGACCTTGGACTGAGGTGAAGATTTATGCTCCAACAGACAACGGCCCCAAGCATACAGCCAAAGCAACACTGGAGTGGCTTCCAGAACAAGAAGGTGAATGTCCTTGAGTGGCCCAGCCAAAGCCCAGACTTGAATCCCATTGAGAATCTGTGGAAAGACTTAAAGATTGCGGTTCACCGAAGCTCCCCATCCAACTTGACAGAGCTTGAGCAACTCTGCAAGGAAGAATGGGTGAAAATCCCCAAATCCAGACGTGCAAAGCTGATACAGACATACCCAAGAAGACTCAAAGCTGTAATTGCTGCTAAAGGCACTTCTACAAAGTATTGAGTCAGAGGGTGAATACTTAAGTAAACAAGATATTTCAGTTTTTAATGTTTCATACATTTTTTGTTACACAATAAAAATATTTTTGCCCCTTTAAATTGTTGAGTTTGCTGTGTGAATCAAGGGGGAAACAAATCATTTCAGTGCATTAAAAATTCTGGTAGTAACACAACAAAATGTGATAAAATCCAAGGGGGGTGAATACTTTCTGAAGGCACTGTACTGGGAATCTATAATAATGTGTCAGTCATAATGAATGCTGATGACACAGTTCTCTGTAGTATAGGAAGAACAGGAGTGGACCTAGAAGTTAAAATGCAGCCCCTGTGTCATACATTATAAACGTGGCTTTCTGAAAAGAAAATATTATTGAGTTAAAAGAACAACATTAATATTTTTGTAACTTGACAAAAAAACTTTAAATATAGGGATACCAATGGAGTTAAATAACAAACTGGGAAAAGTGCAAAATCCAAAATCAATGAGAAAAACGTTGTGAAAACAATATTGTGAAACTCAAACCAAAACCAAAATGGCAGAGTACTCATTTCATATTATTGTCCAGTAATGATAAGTAATACATATGAACTGGGAATAGATTTTGATTTTGAAGATAGCATTTTCAAAAAGAAGTTGTGGGAAGTTTTGAAAATACTGTAAATCTGCAATTACTTTGATGTTACCTGATTAAATGTATCTATTAGAAAACCTGTGTCACAGTTTATGTAAAGATGTATATTTTGTGTAACATGATACTTTATTTATTTATTTGTTAACCGGGTTGGTGCACTGATCCAAAGACCTTTTTCAGGCATGGCATGGGCCAGGTACTGGCACATACAGAGGTTGAAAACAACATTCAGTACAAACAGCAAAAATCAAACAGGGATCATAATAGGCAGAATAACAAATTCACTGATAATACATTGGTGAGGGGGGAAAATACAATAGACAGCACCAGGTGCATCTAATAAGGTGAGCATTGGAATGGTTCTTAAAATACACAGTACAGGGCAAATGTAGCAATGCAGGCAGCAAATTTGAGATACACAATGATTAATAGCAAACCTCAGGTGTAACACAGAATCCAAGAGGGACTGGATTCTGGTAGGTAATTGTCTGTTAACCAGAGGACAAAGACAGTTTGGGGGGTTTGTACTCAGGCAGTGGGGGGGCTCTAATGGGAGGAGGGAGTTGGGGGTCATGTAGAAGGAACAACAGGAGTAGCTGCCAGTGGACAGACACAGGCTGAGGAGGACATGAGTTGAGCTCTTATCAGTGCATTTTGGTCTAGAAGGGAGGGTCAGAGGAACATAGGGGTGGGGGGAGGTCATTCCAAACAGAGAGGCCAACCACCAGAAAAGCTCTTTGGCCCATGTTGGTGGTAATGTTGGGGCTTTCAACTTGGAGATGGGATGACTGATGCAGATTGCATCTGAAGGTTCCAGGCTGGATCAGAATAGATAGTGGTGAGTAGGAGGGATTATGAAAGGCACCCCCAACTGTCCAGGGTAGGAGACAGAAGCATCATGCCTGTGGGGGGAGCCAGTTTAGGGACTGGTAGAGTGAACAGTGGTGGGTATCAAGAGGGGCATGGAGGACAAAGTGGCATATTCGATTATAGGTAGTGCTCAGCTGGTTTAGGGTTGCAGCTGAGGTAAGGGAGAAGACTGATACTTATAGAGTGTTTATCCTATTGGTGAAGTGAGTTGTTAACATGTATTGCTTATACCTATTATGAACCCAATTTCCCCAGGTGTGGCTGAAAATGGATCTTTGATCCGGTCTACCTTTCTGGTATAATAAAACAAACAAACAAATAAATAAATGTATAAAAGCAGGTCCCAGCAGACCACCAAATCTTTTACAAAATTCACATGTTCAGCTGTCTGGTCCAGGAGCTGTAGCATTACTTCGTCTTTTGATGGCATCAATTACTTTGTCCAGCATAATGGTTTCTCAGTTCTCATAGTATATTGTCAGGAACTGGTGGCACACATACATCATCTAGAAAATCCCCCTCATCATGCATATTGAAAGTGTCTTGGGCCCAATTCCCTACCTCTCACAAAATATCACCTATTTCTGTCACCACAGTCCATGTCTGATCTGTCATGGAAGTCATAATTTCATGCTTCACTCTGTCTTTGCAGCTTTTAAAGGGGTCTAACAATTGTTTTTTCCCTTGTATACCTGCTTGAAGTTCAAATTGTAGGAATTTCACTGTATCATATTGATACTGTTTCATTGCTTTAAGTACAGTAAACAGGTTTAGACTAATTATATTGCTGCTGGCTTGTTGTGAAAGTAAGTATTGTAACCTTTTCCAGAGGCCTAAATGTTTTAATTAAGATTCCTGTCTTTGCTTGTGCTATAAGACACAAAAGTATTTTTAAACTCAGCCTTGGTGTCCTATCACCATTCTACAGGTGTGTCCATTGCAAACAAAACTGTTTGCCTAGCCTAATACAAGTTTGTCAGTCTGTCAGTCATTAAATCAGTTGATAATGGACCCTATGCATGCAAAAGGCACATACCCAGCATGCCCAGCTCTGCTCCAGTGGAAAGGTGCACACCAGCCAGTATTCACTATTGCCAGCCACCTGTTCTTGGCCCCACCCCTAATGGTGTGCAGCTGCACATTGCTGTCTCAGGTCTGTGTGGGGGCAGAGTACAGGATGCAGGCAGGCATCCAGTTGGATGCTCACCCCTGGTTCCCTGATTGGATCCCTTATGCATCCATGCAGGGGCACATGGGAAGGTGTGGAACACCACAGAAAGAATAGGACACCAGCAGCACCCAGTAGTTGTATGGGATCACACATGAACGGGGTGACTGGTTGTGCAGAGGACAGTAGTGCACCGCCACATGGGTGGATGGTGCCGACCCATTTTTATTTAGTTTTTGCTGCATGGGAAAGGAAGGCTAGACAATTCTGCCTATTTTCAGCCTCATCCTGGGGGAGGGGGGAGATACAGATGGTAGCCAACTGAAATTGAACCAGATTAAACTGTTGGTGGTATTTTTAGTGAACGGGGGAAATTTGGCCAGGACACTGGGGAAATTCCTCAGGTGACAAACTAGAAATTAAATATTGGAGACTAATCCCATTACTGAACATCAACATCAAAATATTGGCATTAATACTTTGCTATAGATCAAGTAAAATGGAAAATAAGGTAATCATTCAGAGTCAGACATGTGCACTATCAGGCAGAAGTATGAAAGATAATCTAATATGTACAAGAGAAGTCTTTGTCAGAGGTAGGTTAAATATACTACATGGATTTGTCCTTTCACTAGACCAAGAAAAGGTCTTCAATTTGGTACCCCACAAATATTTATATCAAGCACTAGAGTACCATGGAATTCCTAAAGAATTTATTACTTGAATCAAATTATTATACTCAAAGGCTCTCTTCCACCTTTTAGTAAACAGGATGGTGGGAAAAGAACAAACCTAACAAGGGAAGTAAGACATGATTGTCCCTTCAGCCCACTATTGTATGTTTTTTTGCATAGAAATTCTAATATGCAAAATTATTCAGACCTCTGACTTACAGGGACTACAGTTATCTCAAGATGCACTCCCTTTGAAAATTATGGCCTACACAGATGATGTGTGCCTTTATTTTAGCTAATGAAAAAGCCTGTCAAATAGCTCTGGAGATGGTAAACTGGTACTCCCAAGTAGCTGGAGCCAAGATAAACATTCAAAACAGCAAAGAATATGCATTGGTAATAACCAAAATCTAGGGTTGATGCATTTATGTAGCATTACATTGGTCACAAAAATCATGATATTAAGCATACAGTTTGGTTCTTTTGATATGGATAAAGTTGTCACAAACCCACTCCTGGGAGCCAGGTCCACTAAGCTCACATTGCCCACCCCAAAGTGCAATCTGTGACAGAGGGAACAGGAATACTCTCCACATGTCTGTCTAGAGTGCCCACTGACTTCACAACTGAACACTCGCCACAAGGTCCCAGGGCTTCCTCTTTAAAATCTGGGTAAGGATAAAATACAGTTTCAAGTCTGTAGTCAGGTGAGGACCCTCATCAGTTGCTGTACTGGGGGGGGGATCCCAGGCATTGCGACCTCTTCAGGGCTGGCCTTTTGTAACCCTGATTGGTGTCTTCCTCCACGGGTGGTACAGAGACCTAGTTCTCCCTTACAGACTCCTCCTGAGACCTGTGCATCTCCCCTACTTAAAGTATCCAGATTTTCCCTGGATCCTATCTTTGGTAGTGATGGTGACACCTTGCATTAACCAGGTTGATCTCAGATTTGAAAAAATCTTCCACCTTTACACACACAAATCACTCACAGGCAGTTTTAAAAGCAAAGCACTTTTACTAATTCTAAATAATTATCTTACACAATTTCTAAACAAAATATTTCAGAAATCTGGGTACAGAATAACAAAACAAAGTTGGAAAAATATAAATATAAAATGCATTGTAACATTTTTACTGTGTAATTTCTACCTGATTCATAGATGATCAAAGTCCAGAAAATAAATGAAGTCTGCAAAGACCCAGTTCTCTCTTGCATTCACTGGTCCTTAGTCTGTCTTTGTGTTGTGGCAGTCTTGCTTGGTGAGTCAGGAAAAGTGTCCCCGAATAAAAAGTGTGTAACATGCCCTGTTCTGAGGGCTTTATATACCTTGGTCCATGCAGTCTGTAACTCTTTGGTGGCCTTATCTTTTTGGGCCAGCAGGTGTCTCTCTTGCTCATTCCAAGATTTTTAAGGGACTCAGGATTATTAATTAAATAGATGTCCTACAGTCCCAACAGCCTTGGATATTCCTCCATCCTTCCTGACTTCTTCTAAATGGAGATGGATTATAATACTTGAAGTGTAATCACAATAGACTTCCATATTAGATATTCCTCAGCTTCCTGCCACTTATTAAAAATGTAAATAGACTGGTGGTAACCTTGCTGACACCTCCGGCCTAAAACCCATTTCTTTTTGAGTTTAACATTTTATGACGGGGCTAGTTTTTTCCATCTTCTTGAGATTTTATTACCTGTTGCCCTTTAATAAGCTTACAAGGAACTTCCAATCCTTTTTGAAATGGGATTTTAGTTTCTTGGTTAAGCCCTTGTCCCCAGATCACAGAGGAATGTCAGACAATTGTAATATACATTCCCTCTGTCTGATGTGACCTTTTCAGTAACACTGGGCATTCTTTTTGCAACCCTTAGTTCTGGCCTGTTTGGAACTTTTAAACATAACCAAAATCACACAAAATTATAACAGCAATATGTCTGCAATATTACGCAGCAGCGGCTGAATCGCCACAAAAGTAAACTGGGGGGAAAAAAAGCTTTTTGAGTGTGAAAAAAGAATCTCCACTTGGAAATCCTTACAAATCACAAAACTCAAAAGAGTTCATTTAATAAAAACTTTTAGCATCCCTATTTTGTTGTACTTGAGTTCTGTATTCTATCAACCTCAAGAACTAGAATCAAAGTTATACAGTATTTTCTTCAGGGTAATCTGAGAAATAGACTTAACCCCATTAAAATACAAACCACATATTTACAAATGAATAAAGGAGGACTAGGAATGGAAAACCCTTAGTTTTTTTCCACACCATATTTTGGTTTATAAGCCTACCTCTTACTCTCTGGTCCACACACCATGGACCGTTTGACGTAAGGAATGGTTTACACCCATCATCTTATTCTGAGTGGTAAACAAATTGAGTTTTTGGTTACATAAAGAACTGATTCCAAAATACATAACTAAGATTATAATCTGAAAAATTAAGATAGAAATTATTAAAACTGACAAAAGGAGAGCACTTTATGACTGGATTTTACTAACACGCTTCACTGAGACATTACAATTACTAAAAGCACTGGCTTGACAACCAAGGATACTATTCTGCAACTGACAGATACTAGATTACCAACACATATATGGGATACTATATGGCTGACATGCCATGGCAGAATAGAAGTGAGAGATAATCATAAACACAAACCTACAGCAGAAAGATGTTACCCAAGGGATACATGTAACATGCTCTTAGAAACTCAAGATCACCTTTTTATTACATGTCCCTATATAATAACTTTCTGGAACATGCTTGCTAACAAAGTAAGAAGTCTAGAATTTAAGAATATTACATATGTTTACATATAAATACTAAGTATTTACACAGGACACTGGAAGAGATATCACCCAAGTACTTTAAGGGTGATATGTGGTGTGATAAAATATAACATTGCAAGCCAGGTGCCAGCTAATCGTACAACAAAAGTATTTAGCCCAAAATGAAATAATTCAGTTTATTGGGTCACAAGTGAGAAAGATTTATTTACAAGAGTCCCAAACTTTAGCTATAAAGCATTTGAATTCACTTTGGAAACAATGAATTGGAAGGATAACATCTACATATACAAGACCACTACTGTGATTTAAAATTTCAAAAATCATTCTTTCATTTTTTTATTATTATTTTGGTTATACCTCATTTATATACTTTGAGAATTTCCTTTATGTATTGTGAGAATTTGTTACAGTTTATATTTATGTAAGTGGTGAATTTCTGTCCTTACGTGTTGTAGGATTTTCTCAAATAAAAACTTCCTCTACTCTTTTCGAGAAGTGCCATGGAATCTTTAACATCCATCTGAACAACCACCAGAACAGGCAGACAGGACCTTGGTTTAACATCTCATCTCATGTCACTGATACACAGTGTTTTGGGTGGCTGTACATGCCACGCCAGTCTTTCACACCTCCCACCCGCTATGCAGGTGGCATGGCATTATGTAATGTACATCGCTCTGTATCCGAGCACGGGACAGGGGTACTGCTCTCTCTACTAATGATAGTGTGCATTCTGGACACAGACACTGGTACAGTAGTGCCCACTATGCCAGACATGGGCCTTGCAGTCCATTTTAGGGGCAAGCTATATGTAGCCACATGAGTCTCTAATGGCCTGTACAGGTGTTCAACACATTGTGGCCATGTGCCTTGCCATTGGCATGCCAGTGCACTGAATTGTACTGCATAGAGGTGGAGAGGTATGCAAGCTGGTGGTACACAATGTCACTGGGTAGACAAGCATGCAGAGGCAGCTGGGCATTAATGGACTACCCATCCAAAGGTTATGGGTGTGCCTGCCCCATGGCACCACATGCTGCTCTATACTGTCCAACCCTAGGGATGGTTGGCACTGACCCTGCTTATGCCCCATTCCTCCAGGGTGCCTGTCAGACATTTCCTATTGACCATGCCATTTGAGAAATTCTGTGTGTACCTGGGGTAGTCGCATAGCTCTTATGGCAGGGTCCCCCATCATAACTCCCACACCCCAGTGCACTGCACTCCACACCTTTGTGAATCATGTGGAGTGTGGGCATGCCCCTGACACCCACTCGGCCCACCCATGGCACATAGCAGCCCATGCAGCCTGGGGATCTGGTGTGTATCTGGATGGCACACCAATAGTGAATGTCACCAAAGATCTGCTGGAGACCCACTGTGTGGTATTCACATGCAGGGTGCCTATGCACCTGAGATACATGGTGTGTAAGCTTAGTGCATAGGGCCCAATATTTGTTATTTAATAGCCACAGTTTTTGTTCCGGTGACTTTCAATACACTATTACAGACAGTGATAGCCAAATGATCCAATGTTCCTTTGACTGTGGGGGTGGCATTGTTAATTTTAATAGTTTTAGACACAAATAGATAATCAACCCTGTTTTCTTTTCTAATGTAAGTGGCACCACCCTGTGGATGAAGGGCCCTGTAAGCATCTTTCTGGCAAGCTGCGTTTACCATATCTAGCTGAAAATGTACAGTGCATCACAATGGGGCCTATGCATGATGGAGCAGGAAATATGCACCAGAGGCACATATCCTGCAGTATAGCTCCACAGCCCAGGATAGGTGCAGGGTGCATGGTATTCACCACTGCAAGTACCCATGGAGCACCTGTCTATGGCCCCACCCCTCAGGTGTGCAGAACTGCACAGGGTGGCTGGAGCAGAGTAGCAGACCTAGGCAGGCATCCAATTAGATGCCCATTCTGGGTTCAGGAGTGGATCCGATGTGCAAGTAGGCATGGGTCCGGGTGCATGAATAACCATCGCAGGCACCAGGACCCACACAACCAGTCCACAGTGTCCAGTTGGCCCCCTTGGCTGAGCCTATGTACCACAGAACCCTCCTGGCACATGGACAGTACCCCACTTGTCGGACCCTCACCTCAGAATGGCAGCCCACCCCACCACATGGAACACAGCTTTGCCCCATCTTCTACCTCAGCCAAAGCATCCATGCATGGGACCCAGACCTAGTACTGTAACTCCTGATCTCCCCTGCCCTGATCCCATACCCCCAAGCCATCATTGTTGGTCAGCACCACCCTTCCTGACATGGCAGGGTCCCTTTCCCAAGGTATGTGAACCCCCATCAGGACCCCTGTCATGTATGTCCCACTGTAGTTGTGTCCAACCCAAGCCCCCCTTAGCCCCAATCCAAGTACCCCACCCCTCATTGGTGTACAGTGGACCCCCATGGCACTAACAAGCCCCCATCCCCCATACCTGCCCATCAGTGCCATGGCACTGGAAGGCCATAGCACAGCCCTCCACACACCTCATCAGCTGCTGGCCATCCAAGTGATGCTGGGAGCATGCTACCTATGAACAGGAGTTCTCAACCAGCATCACTTTGATGGCTGGCAGCCAGGAAGATGTGTCACCACAGCACCAACAGGCAGGTACAGGGATGGGGGATGTTGTCGGTGCTGCAGGTGGTTCACTGCACACTAATGAGGGGTGGGAGGTGCTGGGATCGAGGCTCAGGGGATTTCAGTTTGGACACTACTTTAGAGGGACATGGATGACTGGACTCCCAATGGGAGGATCACCTACCATGGGGACGGGGCACCACCAGTTTGGGGGTGTACCATCTTCAGAATGAGCCTATGCTGTATGGTGGGGGGTTTCAGCCCACAGATGTGGTCGGGGCAGCCCAGTGTAGGCAGGGGATGGGCTGCCATATGGGACAGGGGTGGGGTGGGCTGCTTTGTACTGCTGGGACCAGGGGGGATGTTTAGATGTGTGTGGTGGGAGGTTCCCAGCCAGGTACCGGCACAGGGTGGGTGGATTGTATGAGCAGGGCCATGGCATGTAGGATATGTATGGAAGGGTTCCTCCTGGCAAAATGGCCAACCTCCTACATCCCCCAGTACGCAGCACTACACCCCTTGTTTCATGGCTTGTAGTGCTGGCATGCCCCCACCCCTGGTGCATTGCTGTAAACACAGCCAGGAGATCAGGTACATAGGGGCTGTGCACCTGGCTTGGTACATCCCACACGGGGGGCACAATGGGTGTGGAGTAGCTACATGCTGTGGATTCATGGCACGTAGCCACTTCACACCTTTGTACATAGGCCCCAATATGTTTTAGGGTGTGTGACAAGGTTGACTAAGACTCTGTCCCATTTGTCATGCAAAAACATTTAAAGCAAGATTCTATTCTATTCTGTCCCTTTCTGTTTCTTGTCTGTCTGATTGCACAATCAAATTTTCTTTTGAGACCTAGGAATTGATCACTCTGATGGTCTTGCAATTCTCTGCCTTCCACTATCTCTCTGCCTTCACTTGCTGTTTCTCTCTTTTCTTCCTCATTCCTTATCTGTGGTTGTAAAAATATATATGAATTTGTATGTGGAACTGGGATCCCTTTGTTTGCCAATGTATATAACTGTGTTGTTGAAATTATTGCAAACAGCTATTTGGAATTCAGGGGGTTAAGCCTTGAGATGCAGCATAAGCTCATTCACAGAGTTTTCAACAGGAGATTAGTTAGTTTTAGGTCACCATATTCTATTTTGTTTACCTGCAGGAAAGAAACTGACAAGAACTCTGATATATTTTGAGAAAAACAGGATATCTGTTAATGAGCTCAGGATGTAGAAATTAATTGCCAGGTAAAGATTTCTTATAAAAAGAGAGCAGACTTTTGTTAGGGAGAGGTTTTTGAAATTCGAAAGAAACATTCAGATGAAGAACTTTGTTTTCTCTGTGCTGCCTTTGTAAATAGCTACAGTATCCTGAACTGTTTTTTTATTTTACCGTTACTGATAATAAGATGCTACTTGTGAATTTTATAACTGCCACAGGTTTTCCTACACTTCCTGACCTGCGCCTCGACGACAGGGTGGAGCAGGTCCTTCCTAATTTCTGAAGTGTGACCCCACAAATAAAATCTATTCCCATTACAATGATTCTATTTGTATGTAAAAAAGGTTCTTTTCTCAGTAATTGGAGAGATTCTAGTCGACTTGATATGAAGTGTGTAGATACACATTAATCTATAAGATGCCATATAAATTCAGTATCTACCATTAATGTTCTTCCCAGAGAGATTTCTACAGTATGCTTTATGGAAAATTCAAAACCTTAAAACAGGATCCCTGCCCCCCATTGCATGTATCTCCCCACTGGGACCAGAATGAGATTCCAAAGATCTATAATTTACTGGCTTGCTTAACTTCATTGACATTGTAGTTCTCAACTTCTTTAAATACTGTACATGTTCCCCAGACATTACATGCTCTAAACTATAAACTTTTCTTCTTTCTTTTTTTGGGATGTTACACGCTAAGCAATATCATAATGTTCAGTTTACTTGTTGTGAAACCCGTACTTAGCTGCACAGCAAAAATCTATTTTGCACATTTGTCACCTCTTCGTGCATTAGACTCATGGTTGACAAACTACTGCACTACACTATACTGCTCGTACCTCTACCGAATTGTCCTTTTTCAGAATTGAAATGCATGTTTTCTTGCTAAAAAGTGGGAGATATGTCTAAACTTGCACAGTAGATTAAGTCATAATCACGTTTTCCCAAACATGTTCAGCAGATTGCAGCTAATTGTTTTTGTGAAAATATATGATTGAATTTGCTTGCTTTGAAATCAAAAGTGTCCTTAATTAGTGCACTAATCATAGAGCTCATAAAAATAAATCACTATTTACATAAATTAATCATAGGTTCATAGGTTCATAACAGAGTATGAGTTCTTTAGGCGAATTTGCCACCTTTTTGCCTTTAAAGGTGGAACATATATTTTCTATCTCCCATATAAAGATCTAACCTATTCTTGAATGTAGTAATATTATTGCTATCTAGTATATGCCTAGACAGTGTGCTCCAAATTGTAATAATCCTTTGGGTGAAAAAATTAGTGTTTTTTTGATAGGTTGGTTTCTCCTATTAATTTGTGGTTATGAGATCTAGTTGTCTTTAGTTCTTTTAGTTTCACTAAACCAATAGTCTCTATGAGACTGTGATCTTTTATTGCCTTGAAAGCTAGGCAAAGATCGCCTCTAGTCTGTCGATACTCAGTGGAATATAACCCCAAATGCTTCACTCTATCATTATAGCTTCGATGTTATAGACCTTTCATTTTTTTGTAACTTTCCTTTGTACACGTTATTTTACTTTTTTAACCTCTTGACAGATGGCACACAAAACTGGGAACACTATTCTAAGTGTGGGTGAACCAGACTACTGTACAATGAAAGAATCATGTTAGGTTCTCTACTTTTTATGTTAGAATACAGCCCATAACTTTTTGGCACTTTTTAACAGTAGGTTTAGCGTGTTCATCAAATGAAAAGTTATCCGTTATTAGTATTCCCAAGTCTCTTTCTTCAGAGGTATTTTCTAGTACATGGTTGTCTGGTGTATAGGTCAGGTTCAGGTTTTTTTATCCAAGATGCATAACTCTACATTTTTTTAAAATTAAAAATCATTTTGTTGATTTTGGCCCATTCTGATAGTTTGTCTAAGTTTTCCTGTAGCTTTATTCTATCAGTTTGTGTTTGCACAAGACCACCTACTTTGCAGTCGTCTGCATATTTGTTAAGCCATGCATTGCCAGATGTTTGTAGTGTAGATACCATTATTTTAAATAAAGTGGGCCCCAGAACAGAGCCCTGTGGTATTCCACTTGTGACACAACCCCAATCAGACTGATATCCTTTTACAGTGACTCTTTGTTTCCTGTTCTCTAACCAAAATGTTATCCAGTTTATTATATTTGTTTGTAGCTTGATTTTGCAAAGTTGTTCAATTAGTACTTTGTGTGATACTTTGCCAAATGCTGTGGCAAAGACCAGGAAGATTACATCAACTGGGATCCCATTATTTAAGGCTGCACTTACAGGTTCAAAAAATGATATTAAATTGGTGAGACAGGACCGCCAGGAAAAAATTCATGTTGTGCTATGACTATAAGTTGTTCCTGATTTATATGGTCAATAATACAATGTTGTATAATTCTCTCCAAAACCTTTTCAATGACCGAGGTAAGACTTATAGGTCTGTAGTTCGTAGTATCAGATCTTGTACCGTTTTTGTGAATTGGTGTAATCAGAATTTGCCTCCATTCTGGTACCATTTTACCATCTCTTAGAGATAAATTAAATAAGTGAGTGAGTGAGTTAGTGGCCCCATCAGTTCTTATTCAAGTTCCTGTAAGAATCTGGGTGTAATACCATCTGGGTCAGCCAAGCTACTAGGTTTAAGGGCTTTAATAACTTCTCTGATTTCCTTACTGCTAATAAGAGAGTAGTCTACTAATTTTGGTGTAGTAGAAATAGCAATTTTTTCTTTTAATTCATACACACTTAAGAAGTATGTGTTCAATTTGGTTGCTATATCTATTTTATTTGTAAAGATTCTATTTTTAGTCAGATTTAGACCTTACCCCTTCTAATTTTCTCTGAGTGATTCTACGTAGTTGTAAAATTGCTTTTTGTTGTTTCCAACTTTTGAGGCCAGTTTGGTTTCCAGATTTCTTTTTGAAATCCTGATCAGTTTTTTTTTTTTGCATGCTGTTTAAGCTTGGAACTTATACTATATGATGGGTTTGTTTTGTGTTTCAAGTATAGTCTCTTTTTCTCTCCTAATTAGATTCTTGATGTTCTTGTTCTGCCGGGGGAAGGGGGATCTACAATTGTTTTTGCATTTGCATTTTTCTGACCCCCATTTGTCTATGCAGTAAATAAATTTTTTTGGATTTTTTTTCCAAACAGTTTCCAAATCCAAGTTCATTACTTCATCTTCCCAGTGTCATGATGACAGAAATTCTTTTATTTTTGTATATTTTGCTTAGAAATAATCCTTTATTTTAGTTTTTCCCTTGGCTGTTTTGCTGTATTATGTATATATCATTTCTACAATTTGGTGGTCACTGTCCCCTAGTGGTAGTAATAATTTGGGTCCTTGTATTTCATCATTAGTGTTTATTAGTAGTAAATCAAGTGTATTATTCTCGGGTGGGTTTTGTAACTAGGATATGTTATCAGTGTCAGTGGCTCAGCAGGTAGCACACTCACCTCTGAGGATGGGAGATCAGAAGGCTGCGGGTTCTATCCCCACACCAGGCACTTGGGTTAAATCCCAATAGTGACACTGTGGTGCAGCATGATGGGGGGTGCTGCACTCCTGAGGTACCATCTTTTGGATGAGACATTAAACTGAGGTTCCGTCTGCCTATTCTGGTGGTAGCTCAGGTGGATGTTAAAGATTCCATGGCACTTCTTGAAAAGAGTTGGGGAATTTTTATTGAAATCACATCAAGAAATAAAGTTTCAAATACAGAAATCAAAGTAAAACAAGTGTTAAAGACACACATAATGATGCTGGAATAGAAACAAAAAATATATAGTCAACTGAGAAAAAAATAAACAAAAACAACCATTTTTTTCCAAAATCACAGGTTTAACTCAAAATCAATTAGAAAACTTCTGATTCTTATTTAAATTTAATAAACCAAAAAAAACTTCCACCAATTTGTGACTTTTTCAGATGTATGAGTGACTAAATCTGAGGTATATACTTTTACCATAGCTACCTGTATTAGATTTCCCACCATCTCATAAGGCATCCATCTCTGATAAAGCATTGGCATCTAGCTTGCCAAAGATAGTATTTTAAAACATAACAAAAAACTACCAATGTATCTGTGGAATAGGAAGTTCCTAAATTGTGAAAGTGTCCCAAAACTAGGCCATCATAATTCATATTTTTTAACCATGCCATCTTCCATTTTGCAGCAAGGTAACTCCAAAGGGAGTGAGCATATGAACAATGAAATAAATGTTCAATGGTCTTTTCTTGATTAATACAAGCCTCGTACGGGCAGTTTCTTTCAGACTTTGCCTTATATTTGGCATTGCCTTTGACATTAAGTCTACCATAGACCATTAACCACAAAAATTCCCACATGTGGAATGGTATTCTGGGGTTATTAAGCTGTGTCAGGATTTTATGATTTTGAGAGGATGGACAATTTTTAAAACAAGGCTCAGTGGGCTGCACTAAGGACATAAGTATAATATATAAATGAGGACCTGTGCTGGTAATGATCATTTGTGGTGTTACCCCCCATTTATATAATCATTTTGCAGCAGGAAGAAACCAGGAGGGAATAGATATGGTACTAGTTAATTTAGGCTGGATGTTTTGCCATTTGGAAAAATACTCTGCTAAATTTATCTTACACCAATAACAGTACAGTGCCTCCTCTGTTATTAAGCTACATTTAACAGAGTGTGTAAGAAATAATGTAGAAAAAAAATCACCGGATCTATCATATCTAAACCCCCTTTTTCTTTGGTGAGATACGTATAATGGCGCTTAACTGGATTCAGTCTATTTCCTCACAGCATTTGAAAAAACATACTGTATAATCGTGTCTCCAAATTCTGTGGTGGTGAAAATTGCAACATATATAAAACCATAGGAATAAGAAATTGTTTTATAAGCTGAATTTGTTTGAGTTTGGCTATTCTCCAATGTCTCCATTTTCGTACCTTAGCATCGACATTAGTTAATACTAAATCCCAAATAAAAGAGGGAAGATTTTGCGTACCAAAATAGATACCTAAAATTTTAAGAGGTTCAGTGGAAATCAAAATCTCTTGTAGACAAACTTGATTCAGCCAGTTAATTCCAATACATAGTCCTTTGCATTTTGATATATTTAATTTGGAATTGGAAGAAGATGAATAATTCGCCATACAATTCAAAAAAATAGGAATATGAATATAATCTAAACAAAAATACACAGATATCATCTGAATAGGCTGTCATATGAAAAGCCTTCCTCCTGTCTGGTCCTACAATATCAGGCCATTGAGGAGTGTTAGTCAACAGATGCAGCAATGGGTCCAAAGTAAAAATATAAAGGAGAGGGCTAAGAGGACAGCCCTGTCATGCACCTGTTTGTAGTGGGATTCCTACTGTAATGTGGTGTCTAATTATAGGATAGACCTCTGCTCCATAATATAATGATCTGAGCCACTGCAATAATTGAGGTGGAATGCCATATGCTTCCAGAGTTAGAAAAAGAAAGGGATGAGAGACCCTATCAAAGGCCTTATACTGGTCAACCGAGAGAAGGCAGCTCTGACTATGGTGTAAGCAAGCAATAATACCCAACAGGGTGGCGGAGTTGGGCAATACTGACTGCCCAGGGGCATAATGAGGCCTGATGCTGCAGGTGGAAGGCCTTATAGCCCCTGGGCGGTCCAGTATTGCCCAATACTGCCCACCCTGGAAGGTGTTATTGCACTTAGAAAATGGGTTCCATTAAAAAAATAAGTTTAATAAAAAAATGTTAATGAAAAATGTTTTTAAAGTTAGTTTTGTAATAAAATAGTTCCTCCGACTGCTTTAGACTGTTGTGTTTTCTTGGTGGGAATGGGATGTACATAAGGAAGGAGTTCTAGCTTGGTAGAAAACAAAAGCAAATTGTTTGTGTAAACAAGTACTTGTTTTCAATTTACTTTTGCCTTTGCTGTGCAGTGCTGATCTGTATTAGTTTGCAGGGATACTTTTTGAGAGCTCAAGAACTGGGAAAAATCAGCCTGAGGAGTGAAACATACAGTACTCAGTTTAAACTGTAACAGTGTCCTTTGTTTTGTATTTGAATAACTGCAGTACCATTGGTGTAGCGAGGGTGCTTGAGTTTCCAGTGGATGCAGCCAGCAAGCGAGTGTAGCTACAGTGTCATCTTTAGTGCAGATTTGGGGTTTTAAGCAATTTGTCAGCATGCGTGATCGTTGTTTTGGTATTCGCAGTTAAAAAAAGGCAGTTTAATCTTTACATGTTAATGTGAAGGGTGTTGCCGACTGTCTTTTCTGTGCATGTGTTGGGGAGGGAGTGTTGTCTGGAGCAGAGTGGGCAGTGGATTTTTCAAATATGAGTGCTGAAGGAGTCAGGAAGAGTTTTACATTGCTGTCATAGTGGCCGTTCATGTCTTACTGGAGCCTCTCTAGTTCTGCCTTTGCAGCTGGTTGTCAGGCCCCCCTTCCCCAGAACCAGCGCAGTCATGGCGAAAGGTGTAATTAGTGGAGCATAACAAAAAGTGTAATTCTCTACTCAAGGACGATCATACTGTCAAGCCCTCTGTTTTCCATATCAGTCCCTTCAAACCCATATTTTTGCACTGTGTCCTGTCCCACCTGTTGAAACACCATAATAACTAATGACTGCAATTGCAGCAGCTGCTGCACCTTGACTAGTAAGTTAATTACAAAAGTCAAAAAACACTTGCTGTGCCTCCTTACTTATTAGAGTTCAGGTCACTTTTCCCCTCTGACAAGATGCTGTAGTGTTGCTTCTGGTTACTGAGACTTGACAGCAGGGCTACTTGCCGAGAGAGAAGGAGCTCAAGAGAGTGGCAGCACTACCGGAGATAACTTTTTCTGTCTCTCCCACTCAATGATCGGATCGACTCCTACTTTTTTCTTTCATTTCTTTGTTTTTTTTAATGTGTGCCTAGTATTTATTCAGAAAATTGACTTAGACATTCTGAAAGGGGTAGGGGGGTTGGCCAACTGCCAACTCGCCCGCTAAATGGGAGGAAAAAACCATGGTGGCAGATCAAATTTGAACATTCCAATTCACCCTATGATTTCCCTGATCAGGTCAGTTGAGACTGGTACTCATTCTAAGCCAGGACTGTGTCTGATACATGGTTGTCAGTCCTTGTCTGTCTGTGTGTGTGGTGAGCTCACTTGTCACTCGCTAAGCATTAAAATAAAAGGTGACAGTTTGAAATTGTGTGCCCAGTGCTTCAGCCAATGAGGAAGCAGGGTGCTGGGCCCAAGGATACTTTGCTGGCTATCGGGAAGGTTTGAGCTGGGGCTTTTTATTTGGTGGGCATCTATTGTCTGATAGATGCCCACATAAATAAGTGTCTCAGCCAATCAGATGAGAGAATTTTCTCTGCCCATTTTCTAATTCCACATAATCAATTACATCCCTTATAATCATTAGGGCCTGTTGAATTGTACGGTCAGGTAGACCACAAAATTGCCAAGGAGATAACACTTTTTTTGCATAGTTTTTTATTCTATTATTTAGAATGATAGCAAAAATGTTGTGATCTGTATTTAAAAGTGTAATTGGTCTCCAATTATTAATTGAAAGTTTGTCTCCAGATTTAAACAGTAAAATCAGTAAGCCTTCTGTGAACCATGAAGGTATAGCATGGGTAATAAAAAAAAATAAACACTATTACTAAACACTGGGCTAAAAGACCTGAAAAAGATTTATAAAATTCATTGATCAAACCATCTGACCCGGGCGAGGTGCCATTTTTTAAAGTCCTAATGGCCTGCTAAATTTCCAAAATCATAATAGGTTGTATCAGTTGTTTTGTGTCATGTGGAGCTGTAGGGATCACTATTGAGGCCAAAAATTGTCTAATATAGCTTCTGAGGGGGCTTGAGTAGGGACATGGGATAACATCAAATCTTTAATGATGTCATGTATCCCTGTTAAGGAGGACACAACATCACCTGATTTATTTCTTAAAGAGTCTAGAAAAATAGAATTTTTACAAGTTCGAAAAGCTTCAAAGGGGTCCTCTAGGAGTAATTTTAATACTCCATATTGTAGCAAGTTTTTCATGGTCTGGGCCCTGTCATACTGGTATTGTTGTAGATCTTCCTTAAGTACTTTGATCTGATCAGTATAATCAAATTGAGAAATATTGGCTAAGGAATATAAATTTTGGAACTGCTGTCTGATTTGTATTTTAGAAATTTTCTTTTTTCCCTGGTTTTCCCCATTTTCAAAAAATAAAGTTTAAAATCCAATTTTGAGTCCGCCCACCACTCATCTGTTTTGTAATACAAAAAGCAGACAGATAATCTGGCTGCTAAAATGTTGGCTATCTGTAGTTTCACTTCCTAATCATTCAGGGTAAAGGAATTCAATTTCCATCTTGGCCTGATGTTGAAACGGCATACACTAAAAGTAAAAGAACCTATTAATAGCAGAAGATCTGAAAAGGTGGTATCTATAGTTTGAAACTGTACATTGGGAAGAGATTTGGAAAAAAATATATAGTCAATGGTGGAAGTGTATTTGTTCCTTTTAAAAGTAAATTTAGGCCCAGAAGTTTGACGGGAATTACAGTTCAAGAGATCTGTAGTATCAATCAGTTTCTGTAAAGCGTTGGAGTCACAGTATATTTTCTTCCCTTGTGGGACTGCTGTAGCAGATGAAGATGGTATACTGCAATTAAAATCTCCACAAAGGAAGACCTTATAAGTAGTAAGCAAATATGGTTTCAAGCTGTTGAAAAGGGCTACTGATTCAGATTTAACTTGCGAGCCATAAATGTTTATAAATCGACAATGTAATTGTTTCCATATAGCATACAAAATTAGACCCCTCCCTGGGACTAAATCAATGAGTTTGATTAAAGTAAAATTGAATGAGTGAAATAAAAAACCCACACCATCTGCAGAGGCAGTGCCAAAGGACCAAAAGAAGGCCCCCACACCCATTCTCTTTGGAAAAACCTTGCTTGATCACTGGTATACATCCATGTCTCTTATAAAAAACAGATATCGAGATTATGATCATGAATATACTGATAAACTGTCATCCTTTTTCTATAGTTCAATAAACTATGGACATTTAATGTACCAACAAGAAAATAAGTCATACAGAAGGTTTATTAGTGAATTCAAGACTCTTTTTTCCTTTTCTTCATATTTTCCCTTTATAGTCAGATCTAGTCGGGGACAAGGTACTAGCTTCTGATTTAGCTGATTGAGAGTCTGAGTCTCCCAAGTCCATTTCAGTGTCTCCCCATTGGGAGGGTAAAATAGAAAAGGGGTTTTTCAACTCTAGATCTACCGGTGGTGGGGCCTGTCCCCCTTTCAAATTCCTGGCCAATCTGCAGACCAGAACAGTAATGAAAGGTGATGGGTTAGCAGTATCAGTTACATCATCTGCCACATCTGCATAACATACTAGAAAAGTATCCAGTGGCAGTACTGCAGAAGGGTGGGGGGGTTCCGAAACTACCTGTGCAGGAAGGTCAGGGGAGGAGAGGACAAAGAAGGGGGAGATTCTTTAGGAGGAGGCCTCTTATACTAAAGGTTTGGTAGGTTTAGAAGGAACTGAATTCTGGACATTCTGGATAAGACGGTCAGGCTTAAGCAAGAGGCTTTATTTTTGGCAGCACAGGGGCATTCCACAAAGACATGTCCTGTTTCCTCAGAGAGGTCACATTTAGTGAGATTCGCACACTGGAAAGCTATATACCCAATCTCTCTGCAGTTATCACACCGAGGCCTATCACAAGAGCTTGAAAGCTGTGTTTTAGAGCCACATTTATAGCAAGCCCGAGGCTGACCTACATAAAAACAAACTCTTCTATCCCTGCCTAGTAAAAAGGAATTTGGAATATGCTCCACACCAGCTTCAGTTTGTCTAAGCTTGATTTTATAATGCCAACCTCCTGTCCAGAACAGCTCAGTGTCCAAAATAGCCTCAGGGGGACTCAGCATATCACATTTCTGACTAAGCCAGTAAGTAATCTCTTCTACATGGACCCACTCATTTCAGAACATTACAGTAACATATTTTATTAAAGGCTTAGTCAAAGGAATGACCAAAAAGGGGGTCCATGTAGGAGAGAACTTGACCTGGTTGTACCTTTCCCAAAACATGTCTAAACCATAAGCAGTTCTGAAGCCGATGTCAAAATTATCTTCACCAGATAAAGGCAAAGACATCTTTGGGAGAAAACTTCAAAGAGTCTTTTAACAGCAATTTGCCAATATAATGCCTATCAGGGTGAATTTCTAAACCCCCTTTATATCGTATGCAAACTGCATTAAGTCTAGGGGTGGCTTCTTTTTTTATTTTTGAAAAAAGGTCAGAGAGAAGAGGTTTGGTTGGTTCAGCAGAGGCCAAAGGATCTTCAGAAACTGGTATGGATGCCTCAGCATTGGAAATAATGTCTGATCTGCAGAGTATGTGTCATGTAATGGCACCATGGGGGAGAAATCACTGCAGCATGCACAATAGTCTTGTTAGGTAGTCTCACTGGAGAATTAGACTCAGAAACTTTAGGGCGCCATACAGGATAATTTTGCCTGAAGTTAAGTGTGGGATCCCAATCTGGGGTAGGAATCCAAATCCCTTTAGAAGTTCTCATCCATCCTGCTTCACTTAAGGCTTTTTGGGGAGACCAACTGTCATCTGCAGTGTTAATAGATTGTAGGACTTCAAAGTCCGAATTTGTAGCCCCAGAAGAAGTCTCGAGAAGGGGAGGATTAATCCTGGGTTGGTCCAACACAGGAGAGGTGGAGGAAATCAGTTGTGCTTCAGGTAAATTAGAAACAGTATGCTCAGGTACATAGTCTACTCAGGACCCATGCTGTGGAGCTGATTTTTGAAATGAGAAGACAGTCAATCCATCCTGCTTAGTAGGAGAAGTTTGGTAAATGATTCCAGTGTCTTGTGCAAGTGAGGGCTCTGCAGGTAGTGTAGCATGAAACACAAACCCTGCAGTTCGGGAAACAGTAGGGCGGGAGAGCTCTCCTAGATTCACCTGACCATTGGGTAACACAGGCTTTGCCAAGCAGGTCGTAATTACAGTACCCTCAGAGACAGAAGTCTCTACTTGCACCGAAGATTTGCAAGGCAAAACAGCAGGTTTCTCCAGCTTTCGGCATGGGCTATCAACAACCCCTTTACTGCCAGCTGGAGAAACTAAAGTTTCAGAGTTTACACAAACAGGTCCAGTAGAAAAAGAATTATCAGTCTTACCTCACGCTGCAAGGTGTGCTTCAGCTGCTACGTCATCCTGGAATGTAGGCTCAGCAGTAATCGAGCCCGGTGTCTTGACAGCAAACTCAGGTGTTTGAAAGTGGGTCAGTTTCACAACTAAGTGCTCAGTTTCATAGTGATGCCTCTCCGTCTCCGTGTGAAGCAGCTTTTTTAGGGTTTCCTCATCCATTTCAGTATCAGGTATAATCTGTATCAAAGGTTTAGTGTTGGGCTGGTGCACACTTAAACTGTGTTAACGGGTGATGACACTGCATCTTCAACTTGTTGAAAATCTGACAATACATCCATAAATACCTCAGCTTCTTCCAAAATAATGTCTTCAGAAGCAAATCTTTCCCCTCCAGTTGGGATGTCCTGCTCTCCTGACATTTCACTCGAAGTGGCCATGTCTTACAGACAGCAAGTCCCCCTACTGCCAGCAATGCAGTACGGGAATTTCTCCGGTGCCTTGGCCAAATTTACCCCCACTCACTAAAAATACCACCAACAGCTTAATATGGTTCAAGGTCAGTTGACATTCATCGATATCCCCCTCCCCCAGGTCGTGCCTGAAAATAGGCAGAATTTGTCTAGTCCACTTACCCGGTCAACAAAAACTAAATAAATAAGTGTTGAATAGTGATATCAATAAACCAGTTTTCAGTTGGACTGGTACCTTTTAATGTGCTCCAGTTAATATTAGGAAAATTAAAACCACCCATTATAATGGTGTTGCCTAATATGTTTTGATTTTCGAGACTGGTTAGAAATAGATTGTTTTCATCATTATTTAAATCTGGTGGATGATAACATAAACCTATAGTAAGTAATTTATTGTAAAGTTTTATTTGTTCCCATATAATTTCATTGCTGTCAATAGAGTTAATTTCATATGACTTCAGTTTGTCATTTATGTATAGTGCAACTCCCACACCTCTCCTTTCTTTTTTTTTTATGTATTTTGGTGAAACCTGGTAT
Source organism: Neoceratodus forsteri (assembly GCA_016271365.2). Taxonomy (NCBI): domain Eukaryota; kingdom Metazoa; phylum Chordata; order Ceratodontiformes; family Ceratodontidae; genus Neoceratodus; species Neoceratodus forsteri. The sequence goes on from CM057449.1 coordinate 986,537,878, forward strand.
GTCAGTATTCCAGTCATTGTTATTAAACCATGTTACTGTAACCCTGCACACATCTTTATTTTGAGTATTTAATATAAAATAAAGTTCATCAATTTTATTTCTCAAACTTCTGGCATTTACTAGAACTATTTTTAGGTCTCCGGATGCTTTTTTATTAGGACCTGATATCTTCATATTGGTGTTTTGATTAAGTTTGGACAAGTGATTGAACAGTCTCCTGATTCAAGAGAGGCTTTTGGAACATTCCTCTCCCCTGTAGGACCTAGTTTGAACATTTATTTATACATTCTACCATGTGTTTTCCTAATAGTCTACTCCCTCTTCTGCTGAGGTGCAGACCATCCCAACAGTACAATACTTTTTGGTCAATAAAGTCTTCCCAATGAGTAATACATTTTATTTCTTGTTGTAGGCACCATCTTCTTAACCAACCATTGATATGTCGGATGTTATTGTGTTGACTGTTATTAGCTTTAGGCATAGGGAGTATTTCAGAAAGCACAACCTCACATCCCAGGTCAGTTAGTTTGCTAGTAAGTGCCACAAAGTACTGTTTTATCTTAGTAACAGCATGTGTAATGATCAAAGGATATTCTCCAGTGTTTTAACAATGTTATTTATCATGGCAGTGATATCTGAGAGTCTTGCTCCCCTGTAGCTAGAAAGTGTCCTATTGTGCTCACCAGGGTTACATATGGCTCTGTCTAAATGTTTAATTATAGAATTGCCCAAGACCAGAATTTCTTTGGTATCCCTGTTTGCCTCAGACTCTATATCTGCAATTTCCCCATTTATTAACCTTTGCTGTGCCGCGGACTGATATGTCAATCCAGAATTCCTATACGTTCTAATTCTGTTGGCAGCCTAAGGGTTAACAGCTCTGGTGCTGATAATGGGAGGTGGTGCATAGAAGCATTACCATTAGTTTGGGTTGTACCAGTATCCATAGTCGTTACTTGTATTAACTCTGTTTCATTTATTATTTGAATCATGGCATTTGTTGGCACTTTACACTCACTAGGGCTGCTTGTGAACATACTTAGTTGTTCCTCAGTCAGAGGTTTAGGTTCATTTAGTCTGGGGATTAGGTTAATTAATATTAGCCTGGCGATTATCAGTAGTACTTAGGGGGTCAAACTGATTAAGCAATGGCAACTGGAAGTGTGTCACTTTTCTCCCTCTTTTGGCGGCCTTGTTTATTTGAACATTGAACCATTCCTCTTCTGTATCCTCTAAACTTTCATCTATCCTGTTACATTTTCTAGTCTGTGTATTTTGGCAATTTGCTTTTACTAGGGTAGATGTTGTTGCCTGTGGTACTGTTAAGGTACTTGATACCGCACCATTTTCCCTGGTGTTTACTATACAATTGGTTGTTTCAGTGGAGTTATTGCATTGTTTTTTTACTAGGTATACAGTTATCTGTTTTGGCCTGTAGTCTGTGGGACATGTTTTTCTGACTTTCCTTAATGGATATCAGTCTTCCATTGAATAAACTAATTTCCAGGGACATTTGTACATTCTCTTTACATTTACTACATGTGAATGATTGAATGGTATCCATGAAATCCATAGCCTGGGAAACAAGCTTCCAGAGCTAGTAGCCCTGATGAAAGAGGAACATCTGGATATTGTGGCAGTCACAGAAACATGGTACATAGAGAACCATGACTGGGATGTCAACATACCAGGGTACACAATCTACAGAAGGGACAGGGAGGGTAAAAGAGGAGGTGGAGTAGCTCTCTACATAAGGGAAGGGATCAAAGCTACTGAATTAAAAGTAAGGGGAGGAGCAAGAGGCACTTAATACCTGAGACAGGGAATGGCATCACAACCGCACAGAGGTTGTATACACAGACCCCGCCTCAAGGGAGGAAATGGACAAGAAAATGATAGAGGGCATTCTCAAAATGGCTGAAAAAGGGGAGATACTGTTAATGGGGACCTGAATATGCCAGATGTTAACAGAACAACATGGACTGCAGCCACATCCAAGAGCAGGGTCATTCTCGATGCCCTACAGGGGGCATACCTTAGACAGCTAGTGGTGGAACCCACTCAGGAGGGAGCAATATTAGACCTGGTACTCTCAAATGGAGAGAGGATCACAAATTTAGAAGTCAGTAGACATCTGGGAACAAGTGACCACTGCACAGTGTGCTTCACAATAAACACAACCATGGAGACAAGCCATACAAAGACAAGGATACTTTACTTTAGAAGGGCTGACTTTGGCATAATGGGTGAATACCTGAGGAATGCATTAGCAAATGGACAGAAAGGAGGGGTGGAAGAACAATGGAGAAAAATCAAAACTGCCATCATGGAGGCAACAAGTCTTTGTGTGAAACAAATAAAGAAAACAAAGGGGAATAAAAAAAACACTATGGTTCTCATAAGAGGTGTCAGGCAAGGTTAATGAGAAAAAGGCTGCATTCAAAAAGTATAAGGAATCACAGAAGGAGCACGACAGGGAACTGTATCAATTAAAGCAGAAAGAAGTGGGGAAGGCAGGCAGAAAAGCAAGAGCCCAAACCGAGGAAAAGATAACAACTCAGTTAAGAAGGGATAAAACCTTTTATAGGTACATTAGGGAGCATAGAAAGGTCACGGGAGGGATAGTGAAGATTAATAAAGGAGAGGGAAGGTGGGCAGAGGGAGACAGTGAAAAGGCAGAGATACTGAATGAATACTTTTGCTCAGTATTCACAAAAGAAGAGGAGGAGGAGTTACCTAAACCAAACAGTAGAAGCACTCTGGGTAGTGGGGATGACGCCAGTCCATTTACAGAAGAAAGAGTCCTGAAAGAACTCCTAAAACTCAAGGCGGACAAAGCAATGGGGCCTGACGGGATTCACCCCAGAATCCTCTGAAAGAGCTAAGGGAGGACCTAGTGACACCACTTAACCACACTTTTAACAAATCATGGGAAGATGGGGTGGTACCTGAGGACTGGAGGAGGGCAGATGTGATTCCCCTTCACAAAAGTGGGAGCAAGGCAGAAGCAGGAAACTACAGACCTGTTAGTTTGACCTCAGTGGTGGGGAAAATGATGGAATCACTTCTGAAAGAAAGAATTGTTCAGAACCTAGAGGCCAGCGGGACACAGGACCCAAAGCAGCATGGATTCACAGCAGGAAGGTCATGTTAGATGAATCTAATTGATTTCTTTGACTGGGTGACCAAAGTAATAGACATGGGAGGGGCTGTGGATATGGCCTACCTAGACTTTAGCAAGGCATTTGACACAGTCCCCCACAAAAGATTAATAATCAAGTTAGCCAGCCTGGGAGTGGGTCCCAGGGTGGTAGCCTGGGTAGCAAACTGGCTGCACAACAGGACACAGAAGGTAATAGAGAATGGAACACATTCTGAAGAAAGGGTGGTTACTAGTGGAGTACCTCAAGGCTCAGTACTGGGTCCAGTCCTCTTTAACATCTTTATAGGTGACATTGGAGAGGGTCTGGAAGGAAAGGTATGCCTCTTTGCAGATGACACAAAGATCTGTAACAGAGTTGATACACAAGGTGGGGTAGAAAGGATGAGAAGGGACTTGGCAAGGTTGGAGGAATGGTCAGATATATGGCAACTTAGAGTCAATGCAAAGAAGTGCAAAGTAATGCACCAGGAAATAAAAATCCAGGAGAAGAGTACACAACAGCAGGGAGGTACTAACAACAACAATAATGGAAAGGATCTGGGTGTAGTCATATCAGATGACCTAAAGGTGGGTAAGCAATGTGAGAAGTCAGTAAGGAGAGCCAGGGGATAATGGGATGCATAGGAGGCATCACAAGTAGAAAAAGGAAGTGATTATCCTCTGTACAGATAGTTGGTGAGACCCCATCTGGAGTACTGTGTGCAGTTTGGAGACCTCATCTACGAAAGGACATAGACAGGATGGAAGCAGTCCAGAGGAGGGCAACTAAAATGGTGCAGGGTCTACATCAGAAACCATATGAAGAGAGACTGAGAGAGCTTAATATGTATACCCTTGATGAAAGGAGGGACAGGAGAGACATGATAGAAACTTTAAGTACCTCAAGGAATCAATAAAATCCAGAGGGTAGCATCTCTCAGAAAAGAGATGTGTTAGAACAAGGGGCACAATTTAAAGTTAGAGGGGGACGGCTCAGAGGTAATGTGAGGAAATTCTTTTCACGGAGGAGTGGTGGACACATGGAACCACCTTCCTGGAGAGGTTGTGGGGTCTAAAACAGTGGGGGAATTCAAACATGCATGGGACAGACATAAGGCAATTATAGTGGGGGGTTGCAGGAAGTAGGCTGTTGGTTAACTAGAATCTGCAGCTTATCCAATAGGTAGGGAAATGGGCAGACTGGGTGGGACAAGTGGTCCTTATCTGCCATCAAAGTCTATGTTTCTATGTTTCTATGTTTTTAATGATTTTGTACATGTCACAGGACTCACATTTTATACCCATTTCACTCCCTACTGTCATATAGCATGTACCATCTTAACAGTTTGTAGTTCAGATATAAAGCTCTATTTATCGATTGGTGCTCTTTATTAGGGTTTAATCATCTGGTCACAGAGGTTAAGGATATACAGTTGTGGGTAGTCCCTGTCATACTCCTACCTTACAACCACGATGTAACTATTTCAGCCCTTTTGCCCACTTTTCACGCTAGACATGCATGACATGCACAAAAATGCGCGTCTTTGTGTATATCTTTGTATGTGACAACGTGCTCACCCTGCTCGCAGCAAAGCAAGCTCTATCCCGACCGGTGACCTGGAAGTAAAGCTCAGAGGTCAACTGAAAACAGTGATTTTGCCCCTTAAAACAGCAGTTTAAGTTGGGCAAAAACCTCTCATCTGTGGTCCTGGCATGCTTAGGCTGTAGCAATAGTGCCCTAAAACAATAAATAAAAATACTACAATCAAGCTGTAGTCCTAGTGACAATTACATAGTAACAATGAAAATATTTGTATGCGCGTGTGTGTGTGTGTGTGCGTGTATATGTGTTATTAAACATTAATCTGTTTTTGGCTCCCTGGCCATGGTACACCTGAAGCACTCCCAACCCCGAGGAGTTGGGAAGCCCACTGATCCAGAGGGACCTAATGCATGTTTTTTTTCTTACTTAGATACTCCTGTTACCCCGGGAGGGACACCAGCATGCAAGGCATGCAAGTAAGCCCAATGAGCCCAGCACATGTGGAGACATGCAGCCACTCCTGGCTCCCTGATAGCATCCTCCCCTCCTTTCTGTAGCACCCCAAACTGCACTGCCAACCATGCTCACTGAGTGGCAGTAGTGCAGTGGATGCATCATTCCTCCACCCCCGAAGGGAGGAGAGCAGCCCATGAGGTGCTCAGTCCTCCTCCTCCTCTCCCACACCAACCCTCCAGTGAGCAAGGCTTGTTCTTGAACCCCGATTGCCAGCATCACAGGTGGTAACTCTACCGCTGTGTCAGTTACCTCACTGTGTGTGTGTGTGTGTGTTATTTAAATACTCATGGGATATGAAAATCCCATAGCTCTGTGCTATTGTTTTCAACTGTGATTCCTAAAAGCCTTTCAGACACTCTCAGAAACCATCGGAGTTTGTGTAGTCTTAAACATCTTACTATCCACCACTCATATTAGACCCTTTCAATTTGTTCTAAAAAACTTAATAGAAACCTTTTTTTTTCTGCTCATTTTAAAAATGCACTGTTCATCCCTGCATTGTTTAGGAATCTTCACCTCATCACACTGTATGATCACTGAAGTATTTTTCAGCTTGCTCATATTTCATCAAGGTGGAAAACAAGAAAAAACTAGGCTGGACAATGGTAATGTATACTGTATGGCCACTGGTGGTAGAACAAAAAGAAAATCATGTCTTCAACTTAACTAGAAATGACTGTGTTTAGTTTTAGACTGAAAAAATCACAAGTATATTCTGATCATTTCCAGAAATAACCTCGTATATTATTTCTATACTGCGTGAAACTATGTTTTGAAAGCTGTAACATTTGAACACTCAATCACAACAGCTTATTTTTTAAATGAAAGCTTGGCGTCCGATTAATGTGTATAGATCCTAATAATACAGTTCTCCTGTCTTGCTACATGCATATACGTAATAGATAACCCACTCTTAGGTATGCGGTCATGCTCTGATAAACGCACACCTTAGTCTTTCACCAATTGCAGATGATTCTTTTTTCTAACCCATTTTATAAATGTAAATATAATATTATCACTAATTTTCAATATTTTTCTACCTACAGTAACTTTCAAAACGGCCTTTTTGGAAGGTAATTTCTTGGCAACTAGCACCCCGCCCAGCACTGAGTATACCTCATTGCCACCCCTTCTAGTAAGCATGCTCCCTATCCTTGCATACAGCAACTGGCTGAGGTGGGGGGAGGAGGGCAGTGCCAGTTGCTGTATCATCACCATGTAGCAATGGCAACTAAGGTGAGGGGGTGGTAGTGAGGTATACCTGGTTCTGGTTGGGGGTGCCAGATGCCAGGGAATGCCATCTCTGTTGTGGGATGGGTCTATGGGGCAGAAATTCCACTGGGCACTAGGGACTTCTCTTAAGCAATAGTGGTGAGTGATCACAGGGTGGGAGTAGGGGGTGCCACTAGACACCAGGGAAGAATTACTTCATTATGGGGATGGTGATCGGGGGTGCCACTAGAAACTAGGGAAGAATTACTTCATTATGGGGATGGTGATCGGGGGTGCCACTAGAAACTAGGGAAGAATTACTTCATTACAGGAACAGTGGTAAGAGGATGGGGAGTGCCAACAGACACCAGGGAAGAAGTACTTCATTATGGGAACAGTGACTGGTGGGCACTGGACACCAGGGAGTTTGACATGGCAAGGGATCATAAGGTGGAAGGTACTACTAGACACCAGTGGATGATTACTTTACTACAGGGACTGTAATCAGAGGATGGGGGGCAACTAGACACCAGGAACTTTGACAACAACAAGTGAATAGAAGATGGGGTGCCACTGGACAACAGGGAATAAGTACTTTATAACAGAGATGGTGATCAGAGGACGGGCAGCCACTAGACACCAGGGAATAATTCATTCAGTAGGGGGACTGATGTGCGCAGGGTAGGACATTACAGTACAGGATCAGGAGCATACATCACATCTCACACAGTGCAGTCACTGACTTGATTGACTTACAGCACAGTTACTTGCAGATTTGCCAACTGTTTAATTAAATTTATTTATTTAATGGTGGAGTTTAAAAATGCAAAACCTATGCCTTTTGGCTACCATGGGTATCATCTGCCAAAGATACATATACAGGTGTGACCCATGGAGACCATCTTTAACATCCATATATTTTCTCGTTGGATGCACAAAAGCACCCACCACTTTGCTTTGTATAAAAATATAAATACCTTATCTCTGGAGACAATAATTCTACAGAATTCTTGAAAACTAACTCAAAACACATTTACTCAGTAATCATCTCCATGCATTTTTAATGCATTACAAGAAATATCTGTACAACATCAGACTAGGCAGTCTGTATCAAGCCATTTTAATGTTAAATGTTGTAAAACAAAATTTGTCAGGCAGCCATTTGTTAATTCAGGACCTGCTCTTTAAATTCCTTACCAGTATTATTGACTTGGACCCAGGTTCAGAATGGGGTATAAGGATCCCACCTGGAAAGTGAATAAAGGATCCTGGATGTGACACACCCATATCAGCACTGCACTTCAATATGGTACACTGGCTCCCTTTTTACATTTTATATGTATTTGCAGTGATAAAACAAGCTAATATGTGGAAAGATGTTTGGTGATAGGAATGTGGGGAGGAACCAAACTGATATGGACCCACTTGAAAATTTCCAGGTATCCAAGTCGGCCAGTCCAATACTGCTTAGATCTCTCTCCTTTTTGTTTTAGAAGATTGCAAAAAAAATCTTATTAACCCAATCTAACTGCAAATGTGATGTTTGAATGTTAATAATCAGAGCTTGAATCTAGATGGTATACTTTTTCAAGATAGGCAATCAAATATAAAATATAGCAGTATCTTTACCTCACTTATACATTGCAACTGTATTTAAATGTTTGAAAATGTAGGAATGTGTGTTTTGTTTGAAGCAAACACTCCTAAGTTACTCATGAAAAGGGGACACTGTCCCTTGAATCTCTACTGGACATTGAATGATAATGCACAGGACTGAGAATAAAGTAGAACAAAAGACCTTCAAGCAACCATTTCAGAAAATTTTATTCCCAATATACTGTAATATTCTAAGTACACCAAGTTTTGCTTACAAGGAACTGCTTACAATGACATATACCCATAATTAAAAGTCAATAAACACTAAAAATAGCATATATTTCAGTGACCAACATATTTTAATAAAATATATTACACAAGAAACAGAGATTAAATATACAGACTTGAAAATGTATTCTCTACACAAAACATCATAAATAAATAAGACCACATTATATGCAGATAGTTCTACTTACATCAGTACATCTTACTGTAGCTTGTGCAGCTTTTACTTTTTTTACTGCCAGACTTGTAAAACATATTTCTCAGTCCTCCAGTATTGTATAGCTACAAAATAGTAATCACCCCAAAATAAAATAGTATTTAAACCTCCATAGTCTCTTGTCCTGAGTCCTCTAAATTGTGTGATACAGTTACATACTTTCTGTACACAAAAGAAACACAGCTTAATCAATCCTAAAAGATCTCACCTTTTACCTTAGTTAATTTTCAGGCCTGTTTCACTAAACATTATAGATCAAGGAGCACTCTTGGCCAATCAGAATCCTTCTATCCCCTACGTATACTCTTATTTTGATAAGATTGTCTCTCATGCACATGCCCTGGAAACAGGCACAGGTGGGGGAGTTTTGTTTAGATTTTCAATATACTATTAATTAAATGTGGTCAATAATATACAGTATTGATTTGGCAATTGAGACCACTTTTACAGTTGTGTGAGTATGCTCATTGAAATTCTGAGGGTGCCAGAACTTCTCACCTTGGGTTCATGGTTCTAATACCCTGGGAATCTGCAGGGAACCACTCTTAAAACCACAATAATTGTCTCACTGGCCATATAAACATACATACCACCAGTAATATTAGCAATATTATGTGTATCCTTTCTGTTCTTCATGTAGCATTTCATTCAAAATTAATGTGGTAGAATACTCCATCAGTTCAGAGATGTATTTTGCAATCAGCAGACTTTTTGCTACATGCTGTATTTCACATATCATCTTCTTTGAACTGGTATGCTTATGATTTCCTGTTTAACATACTATGTTACTTCTATGCACATTGCATTTGCACAGCAACTTGTAACCCTAAGGTGAATGTGGCTCTGCAGCAGGCAGACTTAATAGACCACAAGGCCTTCTTCTGCTGGCAAGTTTATATGTTCTGTTTGTTTTTTTGGAAACCACAATGATGTTCCTTTATATGTCTACAGACTAGGTGGTCCAAGCAGTCCTTATCTGCCATCAAATTCTATGTTTCGATGTTATGTTTCTTGACAAATGCTTGTGCTACAAAATCCCCAGTACATCAACACATGCTCCCTACACATTCATTAGACTTTAAGTAGAAATAATTTGGAAACTGGACCCATAAAGGCTAAATCGTGTACTCAGTAACATACACTAGCTGGCACAATAAATGAAACTGCTTCATAGATCCTAGAAAAAAAAGTACCTTGCTAAAGATAGTCAGTAAGGTTAGTTTTAGTAACATTACTTATACCACAACAGTGATAATATGTTTTGCTAGTTAAATGTTATTTTGTAGATGACTTACCTGCTATCAAGAAACAATGTTTATCTTGATAGTAGATGTGTCACAGACAAAATAAAACAGGTAAGATATGCCAAAAATGCTCTATGTAACCAATCAGAGAGCAGCTGAAAGAATGCTTGATGACATCGCAATGGAGCAATACATCATTCTGGGGGCAGTGTGGTCTTGTGGTTATTGTACCAGTTCAAGAACCAGAAGCTCACAGGTTCAAATGCAGCTATAGCCAGAAAATACTAATTGTTTTACCCTGGGCAAGTCACTTAACCTCCCAATGCTCCAGTCCATCCAACCGCAGAAATTGGTAGAAAAAGAACCCCACTGGAAATGAAATGTTGCATCTTAGCCAAGCAATCTTGGATCAATAAATTGTAAAAATACAAACAAAAAAATTCCAACCAGAGCAGTGAAGTCAGAAAAAAAAAACAGTTACAGTTCAAAATATAGCTAATTTTGAAAGCCATTTGTGGTATAAATTCAAAATGCAGTGGCTGAGTTCAAGACATATAATTTTTTCATTATTTGTGAGAAGTCAGAATCTTTATAAATCCCTTGTTGGTTCTCCAAACTTGAGTTATTGTCCTGCCCCATCATTCATGAATATATATAAAAAGCATATTCTGAATCAGACTGTTATCCCCAGATGCATTAGGTTACAAGCATACAATCTGTCAGTATCACAGTAAAAGGCAGACATACTGTACAAGTCAATATTGCTAAAAAGTTTTCTTTGATTCTTTATCATTGTACCCTCACCTTTTAGAATTTTGCATATATACTGTAAGTTACAGTACTACTTAAAAAAATCAAAATATCAATTTATTGCTCAGTACTGATTATTGAGTTTGAGATTAAAAATCTGTGTATTAATATGTGTCAACTGGTTGCCAAAAATGTTAGTGCAGGTTTAAAAATAATGTTCCATTCGATGAACCTCCGCTGTTTACTGAAGTGTACTTCTTGAAATAATTGTTTAGGGGAATAACTAGGTCCAGTAGCACTGAGTTTGTACTCTGATATTTCTATGATACAACTGGTTTATGGTCCACAGATTGCTACAGTAATTTAGATTTCATAAAACAGTGAAAATGAGAAAAACTGAAAGACCTTTATGTGCAGAGTCAACAGTCTCCCCATATAGTGGATAGGTAGCAAGAGATGACCGAGTATCGTAATCTCAGGTACTGCAAGTCAATGGGACTGATCATGCATGGAAGCTCCACAAATGGACCTTCACAATGCTGAAGGGAGGAAGCTTTTCAAAAGTGGATTTTAAAAACAAAAATAATTGTACTAGCTACATATATCAGTGAATGTGCCTCATAGAAATCCTACTTCTAAAAAAATAGTAAGTCAGGAACTTCCTTGAAAGAGCTTCTACTGCCTTTAAACTATTTTGAAAGTAGCAGCATGTAAGGTTTTTTAGGTACCTTTACTTTTTATGTCTTCTTGCCATATGCAATGCAAACGAACTGGTGCATGATTTGGGGCTTTGGTGGCTTGGCAGCACCTCGGCCAATCAAAAAGCTACAGTTGGGAGGTGTAAAGGTTTAACCACTCAGTTTGGGGGTATACTAATTTGCAAGTGTACTCAGAAGTAACCATGCACTGTTTAACACAAAGTAGTTCCACTTCGTATATCATCTGAGTTTTTTAAACTATTTGTCATGCGGCATCAGTGTCTGCTTGTTTCTTCAGTCAGAATGTTTGGTAAAACACAGCTGAACACATCAAGTGTTGAACCCCATTTTACCTGCAGACTGATATGGTACATGTAGTAGTTCCCAAGAACTAAACTCAAAGCTGCAGAAGTCAATGCATTTTCAGTAGTCACCATCAGTCCATCTACTAGACTGTACTACCATATATGTGTCAGTATATCCACCAGGCTATAAAGATTAAAGAAAGTACTGTAAAACAGTTGCATTGGGTCAGCAATTACTGCATCAATGTGTTATGTAATGTTTATATTTAATTACTACACCCCTGGGGTGTGCATTAAAATCCTACGATATACACCCTGTCATGACTTATCATTTACATAACACCAGTGCATATAAATCTGTGTAAATAAATTGTTGTATACCCAACTCCAAGATAAGATATTATCTTTGAAGCTGCTGATATCTTGAAGGTTAAGTACATTACAATAAAATATGGAACCAATCAGAGAGCAACATTCACAGTGCAGATGACATCACAATAGCCTCCCCAGTTACTGATGCCAGCAGTTAAAATCAAAGAGAACCAGTTAAATGTTAACACAAAGAGTAGACTCTAAAGTTACAACTAATAAACTGATATTGTATAACTTGAACATGTAATGACCTGATTCAAAGACATAGTTTATCACCACTTATGGGGGAAGAAGTTTCATAACTCATTTATGGCTGTGCCACTCCTGAGTTATGGTGTTGCACCCTCACAATTAAAGATAAACTGCATATTCTGAGTTGGGCCATTGCATACTCCCTATATCAGCTTTATTTGTCTTAATTTTCTTTTGTTTTGCTTATTCACTGTGAGGTGTATGGGCATAGAAACAGTATGTGGGTCACTACTGTGAGTGGAGAGCAGAGTAGTGTCACTTTTCAGAGTGGAGGGATGTACTGTTTGGAGTATCATAAGGGTCAGTGCTGGGCCTCTGAGTTTTACTATATTCATCAAAGACCTAGAGTAAGGAATCAATAGCAGGCTGCTAAAGATAGCTGCTGCCACCAAATGCGTGAAATAAGTGGGTGATGTACTTTTAGGAGCTCTGCAAGCACTGGGGATGATGACCAGGAAAATGGGGTCTTGATTCAATGGGAGAAATTGTAAGGTACTTCACCTAGAGTTGAGAAATTCTTGTTGTACATACTGTATACACTGTGTGATGCAACAGTGGAAAGCACAACAGAGAATTTGACATGGGGATGTGGATAGGGAGCTGAAGCCTGGCAGGCAATGTTCTGCCAGTGTCAGACAAGAAAGCATGATGCTTGGATGCATTAGGAGGGTATAAGTAGGAGGTTATGGGAGGGGATCTTCCTCTTTACATGGCCTTAATTAGGCCACATCTGTGGTTCTAGTTCTGATTACTGCAGCACAAAAAGAACACTGGAGGGGTTGAGAGGGTCCAGTAAAGGGCCAAAAAGTTAATTAGGGAGAAGGACTGGCCAGCCCAGTGGTGCTGAGGGCTGAGGCACTGGACACCTTACCTCACGCTGTGCCAGCGACCCATGTTTGGGAATGAGCATGGGTCGTCGGGGGTTGGTGGGGAGGAGAAGGATAGATCATCCGCTAGACTGCTCTCCTTCTCTGGGGAAGGGGAGTTTCACTTCCTGATGCCCAATTGCCCCCTGGCAGAGGCTGGGGGACAGGGCATGGGGTGACAGCATTGGGGAGGGTCTGGGCAAGAGGCCTGGGGTAGAGGCATGTGGACGAATGCATCCCTGCCCCCGCTGGTGTTACTGCATGCCCAGGGCTCCAGCAAGGGGTGGAGTGAACAAGGGAAAAGGGTGGCACCTCTCACATGGCTTGATGGCCATCTGTGAGTGTTCATCAGAGCTAGCACCCATACTGGATCCATGAGAGTGAGGAGTTAGGGGGTCTTCCTGCCACCCTGCTGCAGGGGGCAAGCCACAGGAGTTCAGGGTGCCAGCAGAGACAAGACGGATGGCGGCTGGATCCCCGGATGGGATGCGAGAAGTACCGGGGGGCCGAGAGGTGGCAAAGAGGATAAATAGAATTAAAAAAAAAATTAGGGAGAAGGGCTAATGTATAGATTAAAAATGCTAAACCTATTTCGCCTAGAACAGAGCAGGCAGATGGGGTTATGATCAGGGTGTTCTGAATACTAAAGAGAATAAATACAGAGAAGGATACATAGCTCTTTGAGGTGAGAAATGCAAGCAAAACTAGACAACTTGCTTTCAAACTAGCAGGGGCTAAAAGAAAGGGGGGGCATCAAAAAACATTACTTCCCACCAAGAGTGGTAAACATGTGCTACAGCCTATCTGGTGAAATTGTGGAAGCTAGAATCCCTCCGGCTTTAAAAACAACACCAGAAAGATTCCTTAAGGAGAGCAGAACTAAGTGTTATGCAGCATTAATGTGTGTGTGGGGGGGGGACTGCTAAGCTTGAATGTGTGTCAGTCATCAGACTTTATGTTACTGCTGTACAATAGAAAGGGTAGACAAGATGGACCCTAACTCCTTTCAACCACCACAATACCACATCACTGTGCTACTGATTCAGTAAATTACTATAGTTTCCTTTCCTGTCCCCCTTTTTATCTTCTCAGCATTGTGACCTTACAGACTATGTTCACAGAATGAACAATAATACAGCTGAATGACTAGCATGATATGGAGTCCCCAGGGCCTCTGTTAGTTATGATGTTAGAGTCACCAAGGTCACAGTTCTCATTAGCTGTGAAAGGGACTGGCATTAAACCCATTAGCTTCCCAGTAAAATGCACTTCTACATATTACACCTTGTAAAGTCATACAGAATATCTTCAAACTGGCCAAAAGAAAATAACTTCAGAATTTTAACTGGCGAAACACTGAAAACTTAATAATGTTTATCATTCTGCTACTATAGAGAATAATAACTCTTCATATGTGCATATGGGTGCAGTCAGTCATTACTATATGACTATTTACTTATTCCAACTCCACCTGAATGCAAATACCTCACTGGGAAGGAAAGATATCTGAACCTTGAGTGGAGTAACAAGACAAGCAAGTTTTGCTCCAATACTTTGGTAAATACACTGAACAGGCTGTAATTCTTTCCTCTGTCTAGAGAATGTAATATCATCACATGTATTTTGTCAGTCAGTGCTGATCTAGAGCACATAAAGATGTTACATTTATGACCAAAACTGGGCAATGCTATTTGGCAAGTTCTTTATCCAAAAGGTTCTAGTATAGGTTAACATTCCAGAAGTCAGCATTCAAAACCAGTTGCACTATGAGTGGAGCTGGCCAAGATGCTATGCCGTGTCAGGAGTTACTGAAAAGGAACTGACTGCCATTGAAATTACCATGTTTACTGCAGTAACTCTACTGTGGTATGCTACAGTATTGCGTTGTATCCTGGCCAGCTCCACTGTACGTGGAGTTTGTCAGTTTGTGGATATATCAGCTGTGCAAGGCAGCTTTCATGAGAAAGAGCTGTGTAAACTGGTATATGTTACACTCCTTTGGTGCAGTCCTACCAAGCAGCCTTTTTCCTTGAATAGCTTTGGTGCACCCTATTTTAAAAAGATGTCTCCTCATTCAATGCCTATAGCAAATATCTATTGAACACATGGCCCTCTGGAGTGTTCAAGTAGTTTGCTTCTTTTTTTGCCATCTATCCAGGCTCAGGTGACTGAACTAAATTGAAAAAAAAAAACAACTTAGTCACATGTTTTGGGAAAGAAAATTTCATAGTTTAACCCTTCCTTGCTCAGATTTTGAGTTTATCATTTTTATGATACTGTGAGAAACATTTTACAGTATATGGTAACTATCTTCACTCAGTACATGGGTACACTTTTGATAGTAAATCAGCATTCACAGCAAGGACTGATCAAAAATAAAACCCTGTAGAATTAAAATGCTAGTATACTGCCTGACATTCTGCCTTAAGTTAATATTAAGAAAAATAAAAATAAAATAAACTTGTAAAGGTAGTTAACAGCAGTTACCTTTTATATCTGAGGTATTTTTTATTTCCTTATTTGGTACATATCTTGTTCTATTCCCCTTTATAACTCAGCTGCATTGTCACCTTGCTGATTGTGACATTGCAACTGCCCAAGAAGAACCATTGCCAGATTGGTCACTTGTGATGTCAACATTTGAAAGGTCAAACATTATAATGACGTATGGAGGGGAGCACAACTAGGCACAGTAGGTTAGCATCTAGAAAAATTACTGGGGAGGGGACTTTAAAAAGGGTTGAACACAGACACAACTGCACATTGCACCTGCGTCTGCATCTGTACATGTAGTTCCAGGCACCCCTTCTGGTAGTTTTACAATTGTCAGCAGAAAATGGATGCAATTGTGAATTGCATCCAGTTTGGACACACTTGTGTCTGTTTTTGGATGCAAATTTTGGAGATAGGCAGGGGCAGACTGGAAGGGCTTAAAGGTCCTTTTTATGCTGGCAAAATCTATGTTACTATGCAATTGTGCTCTGACAATAGTGGCAGACGCACCTTGGGCAGATCCTTTTAAAAATCTTACCCTGATCTTCACATTATATAAGCAGAAACTCATCTAATTGGCAAAGGAATAAGAAAGCATACTTCAGAAATAAATGTAACATCTGGCTACTTTTAAAAATCAATAATATTTTTCTGGCTGCTATTTTCGGTACTACTAGCTTTTTAAGTTGTTTTAAAGGAAGATATAACCTACTTGTGTGAGCTGAACTCATACCTTTTAACAGCTTATTTTCAAAGTAGTTAAAATATATGCAGAGTATTTTTTTTGGGGGGGTGCTTTTGATTATAATGCTGTGACTACCTACCACACAAGGACTAAATACTTCATCAGTGTGAAAAATAGAAGCCGTAGAAGACTTTATTTGTAAAGACCTTCAAATGCTGATTTTATTTTCTTGGTTCTGGTGTATAACTGGTGGGAATGAAGTTGTTTAAAATGCTTTTAATGAGGTTTTGTGTCATTTCAGTTATTTACATTGTTGGATTTTTTTTAACTATGATTGGCCTGGGGCAGTTCACAGGCCATCTTATGATCTGACTGACTTCTGAAAATACTGACCTTGCGACTTCCTACAACTCTGCTTGACCTTTTCCTTTCCTTCCTTTGCACGGAAACTGGCAGCCAGTTTAAATCAGGTCTTCTAAAAATGGCAGATAGTATTATGAAGATGAACATGTAGGAAATTTTGTTTATACTGTGCAAAACAATATAATGCATGCTTGAGAATATTTTTAAAGCTGGGCTCATAGAATCAGTCAGTAGCTCTAGATAAGCCATAAGGCAATCAGTTTCAGTAATAACTGTGCAAAAATCATACCACATTTCATACTGTAATTTAAACAGTTTGTTGAGCTCCTGGGACTTTGGGGGTTCACTTTTTTGTGATTTACTAGGTGCAGAAATACTTTAAGTGGTTTATGAAATACTGTAACAGAAAAAGCATTACACTAAGCCAGGAAACTGATGCCTCAAAAAAATGCATGCATGTTTTGCAGCTGGAATCAAAAAGCAACTGAGATAAACTGAAAATCTGAAGAGGTTCCAGAGTATTATAATCACCTAATCCGTAATGCTATAGCTTGTACTTGGCACCCAGTTGACAAACACAGGCAGCAAATCTTAAACCTGTAATAGCAATTTGAAAGCTACAATAGTCCAGACATATGAAATACCTTCTAGTATGGACTGTACATCCAAACATTCTGCAGACATTTCTGGCGGGTTTTAGTATTCACTACTACTATATGACTTCCCAAACTGGAGGCCAAATTATGTGTCAGAAAGTCAAATTTCTTGGCTATAAAGTTAAAACCTTTTTTATGTACACTACCACACCCAACTTTGAGTGCTAGCTATCTAAATACCAAAACTATGATTACCATACATAGGGCAATTTTTAAGAACTGTTTTGCCACAGTAAATTTCAAAGTAGGCCATCTCATTTTAAATATGTATGTATGTATGTAACTGCATATTAGCCTTGGTTCAATTTCCCAGATTCTGCCAACAGCCTGAATACAAATTTGTTCAGCTATGAAAAACACTGTACATAGTATACTAACCTTATAAGTTTCATGTTAAAACTATACAAGCATAGACAGTTTTACTTAAAGTAAAATACAAGCTATAGAGACCATAAATAATATGGTTAGCATTGTACACTCTGTTTGTTATAAACATCTGTGTTCTGAGTTTTCATTTACTATACAACCAATTTAAGACTAAATATTTACACACTCTGTTCTAGCCTTATTTAAAATGGATATTAACACGGCATAACTAGCAAGTTACCATAAACAACCATATTTCATTCAGAGAAACCTTAATCTTTTCAGATGGCCTGTATCTAAGTAAACAAACCTTAATTTCTCACCACACTGCATGATAGATACCCAGTATCTTTTACTCCCTTATCAAATATGTTGTGGATGTCACAGGCACTGAACTCCCTTCTACCAACAGATGCTTCCTTATCATCCAGATGTGTATTTTATTTTTAATTAAAAGTTCAGAAGGAGAGCACAAAGATTTGATGTCACAAAGCTAGGGTATTCTGAACTAAATCAGAGAGCTCTCTCTAATGCAAACAGATAAAACAGTACAAGACAATTTCATGGGCGTTTGAACTATAGTCTGCCCTGGTTAAGTCAGCTGCTGTTTGAGACTGATAAGCAACCGTATGTTTCTGAACAGGACCAGCCCACTGTGCAGGTGGTTTCAATTAATACCTACAGCTGTTGCCCTGAAGAGCCACCAGTGCATTAAGCAATGTGGTTCTGTACTTACTGACTTGTACAAATGAGAGCCCTTGCTTTATCCTGTGGTATACTAATATGAATTTGAGTAATTAACTAACACCCAGGGTATTATTTACCCCAATTTTATCTTCCAAGGCTTCCACTGCAGACAGAAGATTTAGAGTACAGTTTGTTTTCTGCTGCTTTGTCTCACTGAATAATTTCCCCTGCACACAGTTCACTAAAACCAGGAAACTGTGCTTTATTGTTTCTTTACCCACAATAGATTAACTGAAATTATAAAATTGCAAGGAAAAATCCTGTAACCTAATTGGCTGAGAAGCATTACCTGACCATGTATTAAAAAGCTAGCAATTCTGGGTTAGGTGCTAGATCTCATTACCAAGGCAAAAAGCCTCATTACCTAGAAAATCAGTTTTCATGTATATATTTTGTTATTTAAAATGTATTTAAACAAATTAATTTAAATAGGAAATAATATTAAAAATGTTACACCTTACATATAATTCATTAGAGCAGTAAGCCATTTTATAAGCACAATACACCACTCCAGTGAGTGCATCTAAGTATTTGAATGCACTTCCAAAGGCTTTAAGGATGCTCAGCCTTTGACCTTGTGTCTCACTTCCATGGAGACTACATCAAAATCCTTTAATGCACACTATATCATGACTTATAGCTTACTTTAAACAACTCCATAGTCAGTAGGGTCCTGCTTCTATGTGATTTTTGTACCTGAGAAGACTGACACTCAGGAAGGCCAAGAGATTTATTTAGGAGTCACACAGATTGCCTGTGTATTTGATGGAAGTCCAGTCTATAACTTATTGTTTCCCAGTAGAGTAGTATAGCTACTAAACAACATTGCCATCCCAAAATGCAGAGGTTTGGTTCTAAACAAACTAACATTAATTATAATATGTCGAGACAAGTAATCTGGGGCTGGGTTTACAAAATGAGCAACACTCTCATTTTGAATAAGCCTCACTCAGGTAGCTTGGGGCTATTATTAAAGGTCAAAGGTAATTCAAGCCTGCTTTTCAGCAGCATGCATATGTACTGAGCACTTACTGCTGATTTTGACCATCAATTTTCAATCACAGAAAAAACTATCTGGAAATTACTGTCCCTCCTGAATCTTGCATGCATTGGAAACTGGGTGCTGATAAAAATTCTAAACATGTCAGTTTTGGGGCACTGTCAAAAATCTCACTGATTGAATGCGAGATGCAGGGAAATAAAAACAAACCCCTGGTCTTAGTTTTGTAGACTGGAAAGGAATAAGAAATGGGAACAGTATCTTCTACCTTCAATAATATGAGATAAAAGGTTTCATTTATCTAATTGCCTTGAAAGGTCAAGTGCTACCATATATAGAAAAAAGTAAACTTGCCAGTGATTAACAATTCCATTTTGTTCCCCTCAGAAATGAACTTCAGTTCAAGACAATAGACTCGTTAATGCCAGTTTAGAAATGGGGGGGAGTATTAATCATTACCAAGGATGCTGACTGCTGATGCTGAACCATCAGACTTCTGTATCATTACAGTAGATGTGTTTGAACTGTATTTTCCTGCTTCTACATTAGGCTCAGCTGGACAAGGCCTACTGGTTACAATATACAGAAACTGAAGGGTGGGTGTGTTACAACTAGAAATTGAAACAGGATTCTCATTCCATAAATCTAAAAAAAAATATTAAAAATATAACTATATACTATATGTTTAACAGTATATGGGTACCTTAGACATTAGATGTGTATTCTTTAACCAGACATTTTCATTCATAAAAAAAAGTTGTCCGCACTCTTAGATATATTCAAGTACTTACAGTCATATTAACTTTGCTTTATTGCTTCCCTTCTGCTTTATTAAGCAATTACCAGCCTGACGAGGGCTGGGCAAATGCTTCCCATGTGACTTCCTGAAATTTGTGAGGCAAAAGGTGAGGGTAGGGCAAGTGAGTCAAAATTATCCAAAGTACTATAAAGTGGAACTGACATATCAAGGACTTTTTGTTTAAGGAAGAAAGGGACAGAGGTTCCACAGCTAAGCAAAACTTCATATAGTAATTTCCTGAAAGTAATATATACCCATATCCATGATTAAGGGGCCTACTCTGGCCATAGGTGGTTAAATCTTGCAGAAAAAAAGTACCAGAGCAACCCCTATTTGTGACTGTAAATTGTTGGGTGTCCAAGATTTTGCCAGCCCATGCAAATCTCCCCAATAGAAATACCACTTGCCTCAATAATTGGAGCAAACTAGGATGCCTGTTTGCATTGATTTTTGTTGGAAAATGTGAGATATAAGCCTTTAGACCCTTTAAAAAATTCAGTCAATAATTTTATGTGATACGTTATGATGCAGAATATTTGCTAAAATGATGTGTCCCAGAAAAAATGGTGATAGTGTTAGAAAATGTTTTCTTGTGCTATTTCTGCTGATACAGCATTTGGTTTAGAAAGCTAAAATCAAATCCAAATTCGAACTTGAATCTTGAACAAAATGAACATTTTGATATTTACCAACTCCTGTACATAGCAGTAGATATATATACACCAGTATTCAGTGTTAGATATATATGTATATACCAGTATTCAGTGTTAAGAAGAAATGTTGCTATAAGTCATCACAAACAGTTGTCTTCTTGGCATAAACTCAAAAACAGAAGTCTGGGAGATCATGCCTTCGCCCAAGACCAAATGCCTCTATAATTAAGAAAATTCTTGAAGATTATCCATTTGTGTGAAACTGCATCCTTGTTTTTTCAATAGAGGAAAGGCCATTTAGCAAATCCAACTGGTAAATAATTCCTGAGCTTGAAAGAAATGAAGACAAAAAGGACTCTACTCCTCAAAAAATGAGTTCTTCTAGAGTCTCCTCTTATAGACTGTTGTCTTTGGTCATATCTCCTTTGAAAGCTTCTGGAAGAGTATCCTTTCTTTACATCATGCAGCAGAAAAGTTTGATCTGATGGAGTCTTCTCGTAATTGCCTATGTTTGCCAATGTCACATTCTTCATGCTGTGTTCGTCTCTCAATTGTTATTCTGTATTTCTTCCTGCATGAAAAAAAAAATTATAGTCATTATTACAACTCTGACTATTAAGAATGCTACAGAGGGCTGGTACCTTTCTGCTGATAAATGGGCAATGTAAGAATTAGAGGCCTTTGTCAATGATTTGAGTTATTTGATTCCTACCATGCCCACCTGGTCATTTTTGGGCCTTAAACAAGTTATCAGACCTCCCTGTACTAAACTCCTATTGCATGCTGTCTCTCTTCCTTTCTTTGCATTTAACTGCTGTTTTTTTTTTTTTATCAGATCTTTTTGTCATCATGGCCATGTCCGCCTGCTTCAGGCTTTCAATACAGCACCCCCAGTCCCAACTAACACTTGCCTATCATCCCTCCAGCGGGGATCCACATGGGGAGGGACCAAAGACTGTGGTGCACATTAGGTTTTTGGTTTTCTCCCTGGCCTCACCCATCCCTGATGCCCTAGTGCAGGACATGTGCTCCCCCCCAGCATGTCACCTCAGATGCATGTAGAGATGTCCTGTAAAGGAGACAAGATCCCTTGGCCCACTGCAGGAGTCACTATACTGCCATAACAAGGGTGCCTTCCTTCCCCAAGTCTTGCTGCAATCTCTCTGCAAGTGCCTCAAAGCTGTTGCCAGATGTTCATGGATTGTGAAGTGCTTTAGTATATATCATTTATAAAATGCAGTTTAGTAAAAAAACATTCCATTCCTTTTTTTCCTTCCTTTTAGTTTTTGACATGACTCAACAGAAGCACTAAGTAATTGCATTGTGTCAGTATTCAACCAAGAAGAATGGGGTATGGCCAGCAAGAAGTGGAAGAGTTATGGGAGAGGTACAGGCCAAACAGGAGACAGTGGTGATCATCTCAGAATTAAGAGATATTGTTAGTATCTAGAGGCTGTGGATCCCAGAAGGTCCCATGGATCAGATGGTATCCACACTAGGGTAATAAGAGAGTCAAAAGGGCTTTTGCCAGTGCCCTTCACTGATATCCTTCGAAGCTCCTTACATACAGGGCTAGGGCCAGAGGACTGGAAAACAGATAACGGTTTCCCCTTATCCCAGAAAGGAGGAAAGGTCAGACTCTGATAATTAAAGACTTCTGAGCCCTTCCTCAGTGCTGATAAAGTGTTTTGGCAAGCTATTAAAGATGTTGTGGTTCAGCATGTGTAAGAGAATAGGCAGTTCTCTAGCACACAACATGGTATTACAAAAGGTAAGTTCTACCAAACTGAACTGATTGCCTTCTCTGAGGAAGTAACTAGGGAGCTGAATAGGGGTTAAGAGCTCAATGTAATCTTTCTGTACCAGAGCAAAACCTTTGACACTGTGCTACATGAAAAACCCATGGAGAAAGTAGTGCTGTATGGAGTCCATAAAGTGTACAAGAGGTGGATAGCAAACTGGCGGACAGGTAGGAAGCAGAGAGTGGCGGTGGATGGTTTCCTTGGCTTTCTTGGTGCTAAGTCTGCTGTTCTATGACATATTTATCAGTGGCCTTGAGGAGGGGGTCAACAGTAGGCACCTGAATTTTGCTGATGACATTAAAAAGGCAGGAAGAGTGCTCATGGCTGGAGAATGCACTAGAGGGGGTTCTGTATATATTAGGCATAGGCACCGAAATGGGAGTTTAGAGTTTATGTGGAAAAGGGCAAGGTACTACACCAAGAGGTGAGGAATCTGTGTTGCACATAAACCCTATTTGGTGCAACAGTGCACAGTGCAACCAAGGAAAGGGATCTTGGGGTAATTGTGGACAGTAAGCTAACATTAGGCAGACAGCGTACTGCCACTGACTGTTTCAGGCAAGAGAGAAAATGCCATGTTGGTATGTATCAGGAGAAAGGTATGGAACAGGTGCAAGGAAGTGATCCTCCCCTGTGAAAGGCCTTGGCCTGCCACACTCAACAGTACTGCACCTAGCTGTCATTACTGCAGTACAAAAAAAGGACACTGAAGAAATTCGAGATGGAAGCTAGCATGATTCAAAGTTTCAAAACAGGTCTAGATGGGTTCCTGAAACAGAATGGTCTTCAGGCTGACATGGCATGAAGAGGTGCTGCATTTTGGCTATTTAGCATGGATATAAATCCATACCAAAATATAGTTACTGTCATGTAATAGAAGGGGTGGGCAAGATGGACTCCAGGTTCTTCCGCCATCACAATATAATATTACTATGTAGTTTGGGTTTCTCCTAAACTAGATTTCTAGGAAGGCTGTGACACATGCATAGACAGTGGACCAAACTGTATGCATTCAAA
Organism: Neoceratodus forsteri; assembly: GCA_016271365.2. Classification (NCBI taxonomy): domain Eukaryota; kingdom Metazoa; phylum Chordata; order Ceratodontiformes; family Ceratodontidae; genus Neoceratodus; species Neoceratodus forsteri. The sequence continues at coordinate 986,561,457 of CM057449.1, forward strand.
TGGGAATGTGTCTGCTGTATTTGTCAAGAAATAACAGGCAAGCTGTTAATAAGATACCAGTCACCAAAAGGACTTTTTTTTTTTTAATTGAAAATCATACTTAGTTCAAAGATGACAATTAGATGTTTTTGTTGCAGTATTAGCCACTGCTAAGCAATTTAAATGACAAAGTGTAGTGTTAAAGAATAATGTGACTTACTGGGAACTGAATCCAGGCACCCAGAAATTGATACTTCGTTCTAGTTACATTTGAAGCAGTACACACGTAAGTATTTTATCCCAAATAATTTTGAAACTTCTGTCAGATTATTAAAATAGCACACATCTCTGGAAAGGTAACTACTAATACGGAGTTCCACTATGTTTAAATGAAAGGATTAAATGGTATAATGCCATGGATCATGACGAGATACAGTATATAAGTCTTATGGGGAAGCCCAAACACTCTCATTTTGGCTTCAACCACTGCTTTAGCTATACATTGTAAGGTCACATACTACAGTCTTAGACAATAATCAAGCTGTTGTATCCTCATTAGCAAGAGGCTGATACCTTTCCCGTAATTACACTAACCTGAAAAAATAGAATGCCATCAGCAATACCGCTCCTAGTAGTGCACCCACCACAATTCCTGTGACTGCTGACTCTCCCAGTCCACCTGCTTAAGAAAAGAAAACAAAATAAGTGTCTACTTAACAATAACATCTAATCAGAGAAAACACCATGTTTAGAGACTTACATATGGCACATAGAAGCACAGAAACATAGAATTTGATGTTAGATAAGGACCACTTGGCCCATTCAGTCTACCCATTTCTCCTTACCTACACTATTACCACAGACCGTACAGGATCTACAGCTCTTTATCCCTCCACCCTTCCTTTCCACTATTATTCCTTTGTGCACCCATACATTTTTGAAGCCCACCACTGTTTTTGTCTCCACCGCCTCCATAGGAAGGCTGTTTCAGGAATCCACCACTCTTTCTATAAAGAAGTACTTCCTTACTTATCTCCTGAATCTACACCCCTCCAGCTTCACAGCATGTCCCCTTGTTCTTCAGCACCTTTTCTTCTGAAAAATACTCCCCTCCCAACCCATATTTACCCCCCTGAGGTATTTAAAGATCTCTATCATATCTCCATTCTCCCTCATCTGTTCCAGGGTGTACATACTGTGGTCCTTTACTCTCTCCTCATAGGACTTTTGATGTAGACCCTGCAGCATGTTAGTTGCTCTCCTCTGGACCACCTCCACTCAGTCTATGGAGATGTGGTCTCCAGAACTGGACACAATACTCTAGGCAGGATCTTACCAGTGATATATACAGAGGCAACACCACTTCCCTCTTTCTGCTGGTGATACCTCTTCCTATGTACCTGAGCATCCCACTTGCCCTCTCTACTTACTTGTCACACTGCCTGGCCACCTTTATGTCATCCAAAATGATTACCCCTAGATTTCTTTCCTGCATGTTGGTCATCAATACCACTCCACCCATTTTGTACTCTGCCCATAGATTTCTGAGTCCTAAGTGTATTATTCTGCAGTTTTTGACATTGAAACCCAGCTGCCATATTCTTGAGTACTCCTCAATTTTTGTCAGATTTCTGCTCATCCTTTACACCCCCTGTAGTGTCCACCCTATTGCAGATTTTGATGTCATCTGCAAAGAAGCAGAGCTTCCCTTCCAGCACCACTGCAATGTCACTTATAAAGACATTAAAGAGGACTGGTCCCAGCACTGATCCCTGAGGCACCCCACTGGTCACCCTCCCTTCCTTGGAGTGAACTCTGTTTACCATCACCCTCTGTCACCTATCCCCTAATCCATTTCTCATCCAGTTTACCACCTTTGGACCCACTCCAAAGCTACACAGCTTGCATATTAGTCTCCTATGTGGAACAGTGTTGGAACACCTTACTGACATCTAGGTAGGCTGCATTCACTGCTCCACCCTGATCTAGTTCCTTGGTCACCCAATCAAACAAATCTATCAGATTTGTTTGGCACGACTTCCCCCTTGTGAAACCATGCTGCCTTGGATCTTGTAATCCACTGGATTCAAGAAATTCCACAATCCATTCCTTCAGCAGTGGTTCCAATAACCTTCCCACCACCGATGTCAGGCTGACTGGCCTATAATTGCCAGCCTCCTCCCTGCTACCACTTTTGTGTAGTGAGACTACATCCACCCTTCTCCACACCTCTGGAACCGCTCCTATTTTCAGTAAGCTGTTAACAGAACTGTCAGAGGTGCAGCCAGTATTTCACTGAGCTTCCTTAATACCCTCGGATGCACCCCATCTGGCCTCAATGATTGTCCACCTTCAGATTACCAAGTCCCTTCAGGACTCCCTCTTCCAAAAAAGAATTAGTGTGCAGCTCACTCCCTCCAAAGCTTTTGTTACCTTTTTGTGGCCCCTCCCCTTCTCCTTCCTCTGTGAACACTGAACAAAAGTATTTGCTCAGGATGTCTGACTCTTTCTGGTCCATGTCTGCACAGTCCCTCCCCCACCCCTTCCCTTTTTAACCTTACAATCCCACCCCGGTCTTTCTCATTTCACTTACATATCTAAAAAATGTCTTATCCTCTTTCATTGCCTCCTGGGCTATTCTCTCTTCTATTTGTACCTTTGCACTCATTACTGCTTTCCCTGCTTCCCTCTGTTTACCCTGATACACCTCCCTATCCTCCTCCTCCCTCTTAGCTTATACCTTTTTAGTCACCTCTTTTGAGAACCATAACAGTCTCTTTTTCCTCTTGCTTTTGCTCACTTGTCAGACACAGAGGTCTGTTGCCTTTACTATGCTCCCTTTTATCATTGCCCACTGTTTTTCCACCCCACCCAGGTCACCCACCCCTGCTAGGTTATACATGAGGCATTCGCCCATCTTTTTAAAATCTGATCTCCTGAAGTCCAGGACCCTCACCATTGTGTGGTTTGATTCTACAGCAGTCCTTATAATGAACCACGCCATACGGTGATCAGGGGTCTCCAAGTGGCCTCCCACCTTGGCATCTACAACACTGTCCCTGTTAGTGAGTACCAGGTCCAGTAATGCTCCATCACAAGTGGGTTCACTGACTAGTTGCCTGAGAAATGTCCCCTACAGAGAGCCCAGGACATCCTTGCTTCTAGTTGTAGCTGCTGCTGGGAGGCTACAATCTACGTCTGGTAGGCTGAAGTCCCCCATCAGCAGCCCTTCCCCCTTTTCTACCATCTTGCCTATGGTTTACACCAGTACCTTATCTAATTCCTCCTTCTATGCTGGAGGTCTGTAGATCACTCCAGTGTGAACAGTGGTTCCATTCCTCGTCTCCTGGAAGACCTGCAGTACATCTGTCTCCCCATGTAGTCCATGCATCTCCGTGATTTTTATACTTTAGCTCACATGAAGCACCACAACTCCCTCTTTCCTTCCTGCCTAGTCCTTCCTGAACAGAGTATAGCCTGGTATGGACATGTCCCAGTCATGGTTTTCAGTACACCATAACTCAGTAATGGCCACGATATCCAGCTCAGCCTCTCGTCCATGATGGCCTTTAGGTTAGGAATATTATTTCCTAGACTTCTAGCATTCACACACATAGCCTTCCAGATTTTGATTCCACTTCTGCTTGTTGCTCCCCTTTTTTCCCTTTTTTTTTTTGCTCTCCCTCCTTCCCAACTCTCTTTTTAATGCTCCATTTCCTTTTTCCCTTTATCTCTACCACCCTGCTCCCTATATTAATTTGCACCCTGGAGGATTCCTTTTCCCTCAGTATTTTCTTACTCTCTTCTTCAGCCTGTGGGGTAAGGCAGTTTCTGACTCCCCGATTCCTTCTGTCACTCCCCTTGGCTAGTTTAAACATTCATCAAAGTAACATTTGAACTGGCCACTGAATACCGTGGTTCTCCTCCTAGATGGATGCAGGCCATCACCCCTGTATAGGTCCTTATCCTCTTGGGTGGGTCCCCAGTCCCCAATATAACTGAACCCTTCCCTCTACACCATTCTTTCAGCCATACGTTGAAGCTCCATAAATATAGTTCCCTCTCCTGTCCCCTGTCATAGACAGGCAGCTCAACGAAAGTCACTGAGTGAGCTGCCTTTCTAATACCCCTCCAACCTCCCTAAGCTCCCCCTTTATTATTGAAGAAGTTAAAACAAATGCTGTCTTTTTTGCCACATAGTCTCAATAACTCTTGTTGCTGTCATTCCTTTACTACAGTCCCCCAAACTGCAATCAAAGTGGAATTAGATAGAGACAGATACTGTAGATAGATAGATTAATAGACAGATAGACAGCTATGTAGCTAGATAGATAGATAGGTAGATAGATAGATAGAAATGTTAGACAGATAAATGATAGATAGATAGATAGATAGATAGATAGATAGATAGATAGATAGATAGACAGACAGACACTGTAGATGGAGAAATAGAAAGATAAATAGATAGACAGACAGTAGATAGACAGACAGACAGACAGACAGGCAGACAGATAGGAATTTAAAATATGTCTAAAATGCTATTAAAACCTTGGACAGCTGTAGTCTTAAAGTTTGGAACATTGCACTGGGAAAGGGAGCAATATTTACATTATTATACTATTTAATGGGCTGGCAGTATAGCCTAGAGTTTAGAGGAACGAGGTGTAAATGAGCTTGATACATCCAGCAGACCAGACCTGAGTTTGATTCTCAGAACCTCCACTTGCATACTGTGTGACTCTGAGCAAGTCACTTAACCGCCCAGTGCTCCCAGGTCACCTCTGAAAACAGGCAGATGTGCCTAGTGGGCCTTACCAGGTTACCAAAGACTAAAAAAAAAAAAGACTGTGATGGTGTGATTTGGGAGCTGAACCTGGGAAGGGTGTTCACAAGTAACTGGCCTGTATTTATTTGTTTGTGAACACTCACATCCTTTAAAGAATTGGAATATGCACAGAGTGAATGAATTAAATTATTTTAGGAACTTCGTACATTTCTAAAATGTTTTTCTAGAGAACAAATGTACTAGACTGACATAACTGGTGAGTAAAATATTCTGCCTATCCACATGACAGGAAAACCATGTATAGTCAATACCTTGCCAAAGTGAATGGGTACTTTTGATTCCATGCCCATTCAATTTTTGGCTTTTCATTGTAGATGTAAATTAGTGCCAGTAGCATTTGTGGTATTAAGGATGTGGACCTCTGGCCACTAGGAATTGTACTAAAATTCCCGCCTCATTTCACAGAGGGTAATAAACAATCCAGAAATCATAATGAGTGACTCAATTATGATAATTTGAACCATGTGATCATCGCTAACAAGCTGCCTCAATATATTAAGGATTGCCTATTTTTTTGCATTCCTGGCAGCTATCTGCTGAGAAGCCAGACTCGTAACACCCTTTACATACCAAGAGTTAGGACATGCTTTGGTCGGGTGGCGATTAGTTACGCCTTACCAGTCTTCTGGAATACTGCTCAAAATTTACTGCAGCTCATTTCACCTGTACCATTAGCTGCCTTCAAAAATTTTATCCAACGATCATTTATGGAGTACTGCAACTGCTGCCGGTGCTGAATCTCTGACTCTCCCTCCTACCTGTCTGTCACCTCCCTTTACTAATGGCACCTTCTCACCCCATACCCTCCCCCTTATCCTTAGACCTACCGTGACAACTAATGCAGCTATGTCAATCCTGAAGGTATTACAATTGCCCCTCCCATCCCTCCTAACCTCTCCTCCCTCCACTATCCTTGGCACATCCTGTACCCTCAGTGCCCTTGCTTTACAGTCTTCTCCTAGGCCACGTAATGCTTTGCTGGTCTAGACCTCATCCAATATAGTATTGTACTCTGCTGTCTATCAGAGACCTGCCTTGCACAGAACTCACACATAGCGGTATGCTGACTGTCTTTGGTACTGTACCACGCCTGTAAATTATGCTGCCTTTTTCTGTTCTCAGTGTCAAGCCTTACATTGCTGTTTGTAAATTATTGTACACCACCATGCCAAGCCATGCCTTTCTCACTTGTAATGACTGTACATAGGCTGCTACACCTACTCCAAATTGTTGCATTGTGACTTGTTGTTGTTTAAACTACCAGGTCCATCTTGTAAATGAGCCCTGCTCAATGGAGTTACGCATGGCTAAATAAAGGTATTTATTGATTGATTGATTGATTGTATCTGTGAGAGCATCTGTGTGACATATTAAAATGTGTAAGAAAAGTAGGTGCTCTGTTAAAGGCAGAGGTGCACACCAGTCAACAAAGACAGCAGGAACTTTGGTGGGATAGAAGGGTGATGCTGCACCTGTTGCAGGTAAAAAAACTAAATCTACACAGCATGTTCAGTGGCTTAAGGTAGTAGTACTGCAGTACATGGCAGTGGCAGAGTTGTGTTACAAAGATTTCTTCCACTACAGCTGTGGCATCTTTGGTGCATTGGGCCAGGAGAAGAGATGATGGAAGGTGTAGTACACAAGTTTACAATAAGACAGAAGTTAAGATGGAGGGTGTATGGGTGTGACTCTCTTAAGCAATCTAGCCAATGTAATAAGGTCTACAGCAAGGATAAAGATGTACAAAATTAGTAAATTTCATTACGCAAAATATTTCACGAAATTTGCGCATTTCGTAAAATATTTTGTGGGAGGAAAAATGAAAAATTCCGCTGGCGAAATGCAAAATTTCACCTGCAGAATGGTGAAATTCAGGCAAAATGTTGCCATTTTGGATGAATTGTGCATGTTGTGGTAAAATTCCTTGTTCTGTGGGTGAAATTTTGCAACTTCGCACCCAATAAAAAAGTTCACGGAACAGTGGAATTTCACAAAATGTTTCATGCAGCAAAACTGCCAGTTTTGTGGCAATTTCACCAGCAAAATTTAATTTTGTAACGTTTCTAAGTAAGGCAACTAGTATGCTGGGGTGTGCTGGGAGGGGATTTGATAGCATGAAAAAGGAAGTATTACTACCTCTCTACAGATCACTGATAAGGCCACACCTAAAGTACTGTGACCAGTTCTGGAGCCCTCACTTGAGGAAAGACAAAGGCAGGCAGGAGTCAGTGCAGCACAGAGTAACAGAACTGGTTCATGTCCTCCTGCATAACAGACCCTACGGGGATTGGCTTAGGGCACTGCAGATGGATTCACTGCAGGGAGAGGGGCTATATGATAGAGACCCTCAAGTTCCTGAAAGGAGTGAACAAGGTAAACTGTGAGGAACTATTCAACAGGAATTGTGAATCTAGCATACAGTGACATGAGTGGAAGCTGGTGGGAAGAAAATTCAGGAGGAGTATGTGGAAGTTCTTTTTTATGGAGAGTGGTTGAGCCTTGGAACAGCCCACCAGCTGCAGTGGTGGGTGTTAAGACCATTAACAGCTTCAAACACACTTGGGACAGAGCTAAGGGCTTAATAGTCACCCAGGGTATAGCAGCAAGGCAGGGAATATGGGGTGGATAATGTGGGCATAAACCCATATCCTGTTTGGCTGTTGTCATTACATTAGCATATGTTTCAGTGCCAATACCATCCCTAAAGAAAAAGGTCATCATGTTCTCTTGCTCTGATTTTTAGTTTGGAACCAGCATGCTGGAGGTGCTGTACACTTATTTATATCAATAAAATGATTCTGATCTAATATCAGCAGTTTTTATGACATTATGGTGGGTGCAATTTTCTCTGTTTGGCTTTACATAATATTTGCACCACCATTTTATACTGGTGATCCTGATTTTTGATTTGGTTTGTTGCTTACTGTATATAGACAATAGGTCTTGGTTGTAGGATATGACAGCAGGCAGGCTAGATGGATCAATGGTCTATTTCTGGTCTCAGTTTCTATGTTTGCTTGTTAACTGGTAGGATCATAGTATTAACCATTTTAAGTCTGGTTTCTTGTGACAAAAATTGTTGGTGCATATACAGAAAACCAAGCCTGAGGCACACTCTTGAAATAATATAGTTTATGAGGTGATTCCATTTTTTACTGCAGACTGGAGAGATTCTTACAGCTTTGATTATTGGAAAAATATGCTAGTTGGGAGGATAGACGAGGACATATGGCAGGTATTATGAAACTGTTGCTAACATTTAACCTGTTATTAATACACAACACACTGGGCAGGTGGACACAGTTTGGAGAACCACACAGGAAGTGAGTGGAGCTGAGTCCCGCTATAAATAACCCCCCCCTCCAACAAAACACAGGACAGCTTGGTAAAGACCAATGAAGCAAAGGCAAAATCTACTTTGGAATCTGCAGACGGGGGAGGCCGGGAGGCCAGGAGGCCAGACATACTGCATGTCAGATACTAGGTAAACAGCGTTGGGTAACTGCAATCAACTAAGGTTAAATAGTTGACTGGGTTGAATACAGGAGCAGTATCAACATGAAGGATGGGAATGGAGGAGAGCTGGGTTGTTAGATGGGAAGGAGAAATAGGTATGACATGTGGGGGATGTGGTTGTGTGTATTAACAGAGAAGGGAGGGAGGAGGACTTTGTTTTTGGTGTGCCATGGTTAGTAGGCTGGAGAGGGAGGTTAGAGATCTGGCAGAAAAACTAACTAGGATGATCAACATCAGGAAACTGGAAATTATTATGGATAAATTCCTGTGGAGTGTGCACAGAAAGGGAGGCACAGTAGACTGCCATGGTGCTCAAGTGGAGGTCACTGAGAAGGGAGAGAAAGAGAGAAAGAGAGAAAGAAAGAAAGAAAGAAAGAAAGAAAGAAAGGAAGAAAGAAAGAAAGAAAGAAAGAAAGAAAGAAAGAGGCAAAGGGACATATAGGAGCAGGAGGAAGACTGGAAAGTTGGGTAGTGTAGATTGCAAAACAGAAGACACAAGGCAGACCACCCAGCACTAGCGTACATAAGGAGGATATTAAGGGGCACAAGGCAGCATGAAGGCAGTGGAAAGGAGGGCATGTGGGTGGGACAGTTTAGCAACCTAGGCTGTTAGCAGCTGAGGAGGAACTATTTTTAGATTCATTGATAGTACTGCAAGCCGAGGAGATCAGAACAGAATTATCAGTTTTCTAGTGGTTAGGGTGGAGTATTTGAAGAGACCAGGCTCTGAGGGGGCATAAGCAGGAGGATACATGAGGACATCAGGAAGATTTTCAAAGTTGTGTGAGGATCTTAAAGGCAGGGGGTATAATACTTTTATTTCAGAGATCCTACCTGTACCAAAAGCTGGTCATTTTGTCAGGGGGCAGTCAAATGTACAAACCCTTGGTTATGAAATTGGGCTAAAAATGAGGGGTTTGCATTTTTATGACATTGGAACATCTTCTGGTGTAGGGATTATTTATACAGGAAGAATGGGGGTGCTTCTGAATTGAAAGGGGGCTAGGGCTGGGTAAGAGGATCAATAGGATGCTGTCAGGTCATTTAAACTCAGTGGAGTGGGGCTAAGGAAATATCAGGGAATAATGATTCACTGCACACTCACAAAGAAAGGACTGTTGTAATAGAAAATAATACAATATATCAAGAAAAGCACTAGTTCTGAAATTAGGGTGATGGGTAAAATATTTAGCAATGGTAAGGTAAAAATATGAGCAAAGCTGAAAGTGTACAGCATACTGATTAATGCAAGGAGCCTAAATAATAAAATGGCTGAACTGAAGGAATTAACATACAGGGAGAAAGCAAACACTGTGGGGGAAGCAGAGACCTGTTAGGCAGAGGCAGATATTTGGGGGGCAGTCTTCCAGGTTATATACTCCAATGGAACAGAAGGGATAAAACTAGTGATTTGTATCAATATATGTAAGAAAGGGGCCTACGATGCCACATTGACAATTTCTTGTCGATGCAACATTTCTCTGACACCACTACATCAATCACAATTGCAGTCAGGATGCTGGCACCAAGTTTACCTTCTTGTTTTGCAGAGGGGCTGTGCCCCCCGCACCATCCATGCAGTGGGCTGTGCCCCCTGCACCCCCTTGCTAATGATTCTCAACTCCGAGATGGAGCTAAGTCAGGGATGGGGTGCAGAACATTGGAGAAGGGTGCCGGGGTCCCAGGTGGACTTTACAGTGACATAACAATGTTGTTGGTATCGACCATGTCACTGTAAAGTTGTCACTTTAGTGATGGTATACTGTAAGAAAGTCACTGAAAACTAAGAATTGAGAATCAGAGGAATGGATAGTGAAATGGTAACACAGGAAAAGGGCAGAGGTTAAAAGTGGTAAAACTTTAATAATAAGTGTGGCTAACTGAGAGATACTATACTGAAATGGTAAGAGAAATAGCACAAGCAACAATGACTAAGGATATAGCTTTAATAGGGGGGTTTCAACCATAGGACGTACATATGCTAGCAGGAAACTTGTGTAGTAGGGCATGTACTACAGTAGTTTTCTGGAAACTATGAACAACTGCAACCTTAATTAATAGAGCACCTCTACAGAATACAAGGGATGAGATGGTATTGGACTTGGTTCCTAGGAACATGGAGATGACATAATGGAGTGTAAAACCATGTAGCAATTGGCAGAGAACAATCATAATATGATAAAATTAATTATTTATATGAATTTGCCATTAGAAAAGGGGCAGACAAATTAATATAACTACAAAACTTGTAAATTTACCCACATGCATAAGGATTTTGGAGACTGGAATTGGCACTGAGAAATGAAAGACAAAGGTGTGGATAAACAATGAGGGGCACAAACAAACTGAGAGAGAAATATATTCCAGTCAAACCAAAATACAAGAAGAAGAATATAAAACCAGTGTGTCTACTAGAATAAGGAAGGGGTAAAGGAAAAAAAATATTTTTCAAACAGTAGAAAGATAATAAAAGAAGGAAGATGGGAGACAGGTCTATGGAGGAGGGAATGATGTGTAAAGAAAAGAAGCCATGAAAAGAGCAGCACAGAGAAGTGATGAATGGCTAGTCAAATGATTAGGGATTTTAATTAGTTCTATATGTAGAGTATGTGCACAGAAACAGGAGAACTAATATTGAAGCAGGCCTGTTGAGGGTAGATGGCAATTTAATAACTAACCCACAGAGGGATACAGAAGAATAAAAATACCTCTGCTCTGTGTTTAGCAGAATCAGAACCAGATTTGGAAGGGGTGGCAGAGATGGGGGTCAACAACTGAGTGGGGTCATGTGGGATATGGTATTTCGTAAAGAAAAGGTGATTAAAAAAGACAAAGAGGGAGAATAAATCAGCCATTTGGATGAAATGCAACCAAAGGTGGCTAAAGACTTAACATTTGCCACAGAATGGCCCAGCGAAAATGCTACATGCTTCCATGCAGATGACCCAGGTTTGGGAGTGGAGCTATGAAACTGATCAGGTGGCCAGGGGGATGAGATGGCACTGCTGCACAGCAGAAATCCCAGTCAGGGGATGAAGGTGCCCAGGTTCCAGCACCATAGCAAGCCCTGTAGTGGGCCGAGGAAGCTTGACTCCCCCGTAGGACATCACTACATGTGACCGACTTGGGGTGCAAGGGGATGTTCATCCAACACAGGGCACTGGGAAGGGGGGAGGCCATGGAGAAAAGTGAAAACACCAGTGTGCACCGGTGGCCATGAATGATGTCACCAGCCCCCTTGGGTCCCTCCCCATGAGGATCCCCACAGGAGAGATGGTGGGAGGAGTGGCAGTTGAGACTTGAGTTGTTGGAATAAAGAGCATGAAGCAGGCAGATGAAGCCTCGGTGGCAAAAAAGCTCTATAGCAAAAAAAAAAAAAAAAAAAAAATTAACACTTGAAATACTATAGCGCATCCACTGGTGGAAATTTTCAAGGCTTCCTTACAAAGGGCAGTGTCAGATGGTTGAAAGGAAGCTCTGTTATGTGCATTATATTAAAAAGGAGAAAGAGGTTAAATGTCAAATTATAGACCAGTCAGCTCATCAGTAGTGTACAAAATGATGGATACTTACATTAGAGAAAATATTAGAATATACCGGCCATATGGCAACACTATAACAGCGAACACGTTGATGCCGACAACATTAACAGTTCACTGTAATGGTCCACCTAAGACCCCGGCACTCTGTCTACCAGTCCTGCACCCCCTTCCCATATCAACTTCAACTTGGAATTGGAGTCCTATAGTTCGGGGGTGGCAGAGCACCCTGCATGGTGGGTTCTGGGGCGAAGCCCCCGATAGAAAAAGTACCGGGGTCTCTTGCCATATTTATGTTGACCGCAACTTGCAGTTGACATAAATCCATCACTGTGATGTCAGTCAACAACTTAGTTGTTAAATCGGCATCGTAGAGCCAAATATTAGAACTGAAGGCAGTATCATTCAAAGATATGACACAGCTTGATTTCACAGGTGTAGGTTGTGTCTGACCAACTTAGTAAGTTTCTATGAGCAAGTAAACAAAACTCTAGATAAAGACACACTAGTCTATATTCTCTGTCTCTTGACTGTGTCACACGACAGCTGGCTCACAAATTGAAATTAATCAGGGTAAATGATACTGGAGTAAACTTGATTGCTCATTGGCTGAGGAAATGAAGTCAAAAAGGAAAAAAAAATTATTACATATCAGGTAAAGGTGAAGTAACTAATGGGGTCCCACAGGGATCAGTACCAGGCTCCATGCTGTTTAATATCTATATAAGAGAACTGAGTGATGAAGTGTAAACTAGGGAATTAAGAATGCAGACGACCCTAAATTGGGAGGGATCATTAACACTCAACAGAAGATAAAAGGTAGATAATAGGGCTTAGCTAGAGTAGCCGTATTTGGGCAGAAAGATAAGACTTGAAGTTCAATTTGAGAAAAGTGTTCTGTGCTGTAGCTAGAAAAGAAAAATAAAGGGGCAGCAGCATGTATTCTAAAGAATACCAAACTTATGCAGGCAGAAGATGAGAGGGCTCTAGCCGGCAGCTCACAAAGACTGCAGGGACCGACCGACGGAGGGTCCAATTCAAGGAGGTTGAGAGGGCTCCAGTAATCTTGCTCTTCCCCACAACCCCCCGGAACGAAGCCGGCAGCTTCCAAAGACTGCAGGGACTGACCGACAGAGGGTCCAATTCAAGGAGGTCAAGAGAGCTCCGGTGATCTTGCTCTCCACCACAACCCCCCGGAATGAAGCCGGCAGCTCGCAAAGGTATGGTGAAAGAGGCTACTAAGCTCTGAGCTCCAGAGCGCAGTTACAGATTCAGGACTGCTGAGGGCACCAAAGTGGTGCCATTTTTAAAATTCAAATTACCAGTGTACTTGAAATGGCATGCATTTGGAGTTAATCTTCACTCCTACGACATGTAGAACTGCTAGTTTAATTAATTTACTATGTTCCAACTGGTTACCTGTTAGCACATTTAATGATTTGTGACTGCATGGTTAAACTTCCGCTCGTAGATAAACAAAAGTTTGTTATTTTTAGCCAAACTTACACAGACAAGGTACATGTAAACCCTCTTACTGCATTTATTTTTATTTTTTTGACTGCCTGTTATATTTATTTATTTATTTAGTTTTTGTTGACCGGGTAAGTGCACTAGACAAATCCTGCCTATTTTCAGGCACGACCAGGGGGAAGGGGATACAGATGAATGCCAACTGACCTTGAACCAGATTAAGCTGTTGGTGGTATTTTTTAGCAAATGAGGGAAATTTGGCCAGGACACCGAGGAAATTCCCCTACTCTTTTTGATAAGTTCCATGGGATCTTTAACATCCACCTGAACTACCACCAATCCAGGCAGATGGGACCTCAGTTTAACATCTCATCCGAAAGACAGCACCTCAGAAGTGCAGCACCAATCTCATGCTGCACTACAGTGTCAATACTAGGACATTAAGCCAAGTGCCAGATGTGGGAACTGAACCCACAGCCCTCTGATCTCCCGGCCTCAGAGGCGAGTGTGCTACCTACTGAGCCACTGACACTTATAACTTACATACTGTGATAATTTCAAGACTGGGGTAAAACTAGCCCACTGCAGCTGCAGCCTAGCTCCTGTAATGTGCCAGCCTTGTTAAATAAATAACTACACTAAACTGCAGTATCCCAGTGTGTAATGCATGGCTGTTTTCCCCCTCTCTACTTGCCCCTCCTAACCAGTGCTTACCATCCCCCCGGAGCAACAGTTCCCTATATAAGTCTTACCTTCTCCCCTATTCTCCACAGGCTGCAGGAACCGACCAACGGATGGTCCAATTCAAGGAGGTCGAGAGGGCTCCAGTGATCTTGCTCTCCCCCACAACCCCCGGCCCCGTAATGAAGCTGGCAGCTCGCAAAGGTATGGTGAAAGAGGCCGCTCAGCTCTGAGCTCCAAAGCACAGTTACAGCTTCGGGACTGCCGAGGGCCCCGCCGACGCTACGTGTCAGCTCCCCACCACTCCCGCCACCACCCTTGGTGAACATTCCCTTTTATAAGGACCTATTGGGCTGTCTGAACCAATCTGCCCATTTCTCCACCTGCAACCTATATCGGTCCACCACTAGAGGGTGCACTGCACTTTCTAATAGCAGAGCCATGAGCAAGAACCTCGGACAAAGGAATACACTTAATTGAACTTATTAACTGCTACTTCCCCGCTCCCTTGTGCTAACTGAATCTGCCCCTCCACCCCAACCTCCACTATGACTAACTCTAGCTCTAGGCTCCTATCCACCCACCACCAATCCACCTCTCTCCCCAAAGGTCTTTCAAACACTGACAACATGCCTAACAGCATGCATCTAGCATTTAACTCCCCATGGGTCACCTACCTACTCACCTTATTTATCCTTTCCCCCTTGGCTGGATTAACCATTGGTAAACCAATTGAGCCCCAGACTAACCCCTTGCAAGTAATAGGAAACACTAGAGCTACCAATTATGGCACCTTGGAGCACCAGACAGCAATATCTAATAGCCCATGGAGGTTCATTCTCCAGAAAAGAATGAACTTGTTACCCCCCTTACCACTAGAGGTTGTTAGTGCCCTGATGTGCACACATACCTCCAAGCAGATAACAAGCCAGGACTATACAAGGTGCAGAAAGACGTGGATCAGCAAAGCATGGTGGAAGTGCCACCTCTCCAGGGGAATCATTATACTACTACTGATCTCTGGCAACATTCACCCAAACCCCGGACCTTAGGGCTTGAAGTATCCTTCAATCAGCAGATGCCCAAAAATTGCTTCAATTAATATTGGGAGTCTGCTACCTAAACTACCCCCATTCCAGGCATGGGAAGCTGTCCATAAAGCAGACATTGTCTCACTCACTGAAACTTGGCTGTCCCAGAAAATACCTGACTCAGCTATCTCTCTTGAGGGCTATACCTCCTTCCGGCTAGATAGACAGGCCAAGTGAGGGTGTGTGTGCTTGGTCTATCTCTGTAGGAGAATTAACGGCCAGGTCTTGCAACCCACTGTGAATACAAAAGAAGCACAGCTTCTCTCCATCAAGCTTTCCATTGGAAGTCACGGCAAAGCAATGTCTCTGACCACTGTCTACATACCCCCAGGTAATCGAGCCCCAGGCCTTGACCTATTCCTCAACAACATCAGCATGCTACAAAAGGACTGCGAGCAGATCATCCTAGAGGACTTTAACACAAACTGGCTTGCCCAGGATTCCATCACCACGAGGGACCGAATCCATGTCATATATCTAACACAGATGGTTACGCAGACAACTAGGCTGAACTATCGCACAGGCACTAGAACACTCATAGACTGGCTCGTAGCCTCCAACCCTGAGCATATCAAAAATGTCTCTGTCCTACCAGACACCCTAAGCGATCACTCACCAATAGTTGGCTTCTGGACAAACAAGGGCACAAAGGACCCCCCTCCAGATCTCCAAAAACCGCTACCTCAAAAGGGGACTTGTGGGCAACTTCAAGAGGTATTTGAGGGATGCAGACTGGACCCCACTAGCTGACTGCAGAGATGCTAACACAGCCCTGGAATACCTCGTATCTACCTTCAACAGAGCATGTGACATCATTGCCCCTGTCAGGACAGTTAAAATAAAAGAAGCCATAAACCCCAGGCTCACAGGCTCCCTGATTGCCCAGATGAAACATCAGGACAACCTCTGGCACATAGCCAGAGAGTCAGGCAGGCAAACAGATACGGTAACCTACAAAATTGCTAGAAACAAGTGTACTAGGCAAATAAGAAATGCTAAATCTGCCTTCTACAGAGAACAACTCCAGAGCAACTGGGGAAATGGCAGGGAATTCTGGAATAATGTTAAATCCCTCACTGGCAAAGAACCCAGAGCTCTGCCACAACTTATAGTAACCACCTCTGGCACATTACAGCATCCTGTTGACATGGCCAATGCCTTTAATAATGCCTTCACTAACCTCAGCTCAACCCTCCCCCCTCCGAATATCTCCATACCCTGCCAGATATGGACTCCATCTACCCTAACCCTCATACCTCACTTAAACCAGGCCAACCACTGTTCTACTTTCAGAAAATTACTAGGGCCCAGACAATTGAATATGTCAGAAAAACTCTAAACAAAACCAGGGTTGGGGGTGACTCCTTAGATATGAAGCTAATAGCACTAGCATTGGATGAGCTTGCCTCTCCCCTGACCATACTTTTCAACATATTCCTGAGCACTGGAATCTTCCCAGATAGGTGGAAGACTGCCCTTGTCACCCCGGTGTATAAAAATAGGGACAGAACTAACCTGGGAAACTATCGGCCAATCTCAATACTACTTCCACTCTCTAAAGCACTAGAGAGGGCAGTCTCGGACCAGCTGACCCAGTATTTAAACAAGTACAACCTGCTTTGCCCACAATAACATAGGTTTCGCACAGGCCACAGCACCATCACAGCGTTAATCAACTTCACTACTCACATCTATGAAGCTCTTGATTCTGCAAAAATGGTAGGGTCTATATTTATCGACCTCATAAAAGCATTTGACACCATTAATCACAGAATCCAGCTCAGGCACCTTAGAACCCTGGGACTATCAGTAGGTACCACCTTCTGGCTAAACAGCTACCTTTTCCACAGGACCCAGTGTGTGAGGATGGGGGGTGGTAACCTCCAGTCTCAAAAAGGTAACCCTAGGAGTTCCCCAAGGTTCAATCTTAGGGCCACTTCTCTTTGGACTCTTTGTTAACTCGCTCCCCAGTGCCTGTCCTGCAAAAATGCTGCTCTATGCAGACGACGCTGTTATCTCTGTGCCTGGCAGCCATACAACAGCAATAGCTCAAAACCTTCAGCAAAGCTTTGCCATGCTTGAGAACTGGTTCACCCAAAACGGACTCCTTTTAAACTACAAAAAAACAAAGAGTATGCACCTAACCCTGCCACATGCCAAAAGGTATGATGAACCCCTGACTATCCATAGCTGAAAAGGAGATGGCACAGAACAAATCTCCTCCTTTAAATATCTTGGGGTGCATATTGATGACACCCTATCCTTTGTACACCATATTGACCATGTTGTCAAAACAGCTAACATCAAACTAGGAATCCTCTATAGGCATAGGCAATCCAAGACCCCGGAAACTCTTAACCTGGTTAACAGAAGCACCATCCTGTTGGTCATTGACTATGCCCTCATCATTTATAGTGCCACCTCAGACACTGCCTTAAAAAGGGTTAAAGTACTGCTGAACAAGGCTTGCCACCTGGTCCTGGGGGTAAAGCACCTGACCCACACCTGCACCCTATACACCTCCACTGGTTGGCTCCCCTTTCACCTTAGGGCTAAATATCAGGCTTGCCTAATAGGCAAAAAAGCACTTTTTGGACTCACCCCCCCCCCACTGCCTCTCTGTTCCAGTGTTCCCTACCCACTAAAGTCACTAGAAGCTCGGCTAAGGGTGTGCTACAGGTCCCCTTCAAAAGAACCTGCCTCGCACAGTGCTCACTCTCCTACCATGGGCCCACCTGGTTTAATGAACTCCCTGCTACCACCTGGGAGCACACAAAAACTGTGCCCTTTAAAAGAGAACTGAAAACCCTCCTCACCCAAATGTCCCTCTGTGACTGTAGCTAGCAAATACCAATGGCAATCCTCCTTCATAGCTAACCCTCCCTCTTGCCTACCCTCATTCCTTCCCCTAATTCCTCTCCCTCCTCCCCCCCGACAAAACCCAGTGGTGGCTTCCCACTAACTCCCTACCTTTTCTTAGATCCCCATCTACGGTTTCATGACTAAGCCACCTCAGGCTGTGCCTGCCTACCCTTACCTTTCATTTGTTAGTCTTCCTTCCCAGGTTTTTACTGATACCAGCTTACTATGTTGATAAGATACCTATCTCATAGTTATACTGCTGACAATGGAACAGCCTGTTCAATCGCTACTTACTCAGCATGTAATCTCCTACTATCCTTGAATGTTAAGGAACCTGTTTTTGAATTGTTATGTAACCTGTCTTGTATATTTATCTCTTGTTCATTCGACATGGAACCTTTTTGTAAAAGAGCCTTCTGGCTCAAAGGTGTTAAATCCGCAATCAAAATACATAAAAATAAATAAATAAATTATAACCAAAGATCTAAAGCAGGGCCATCTGTGTGATGAAGCAGCAACTAAGGCAACTCAAATACTGGGGTGTATTAGGCACAGTCTTGGTAATAGGTCATGGGAGGTTACAGCCCTCTTTACAGGGGTTTAATGAGACAACAGCTGCAGTATTGTTATAGTTTCTGGGCACCTTACCACAGAAGCAATAAAGACAGGTTGGGGAGGGCCCAGAGAAAAGCAACAAGAATGATTAAGAAGAGAATATAGCCTATGAAACAAGATTAAAGATCTATGTGTGTTTAGTCTGCAGCAGAGAATATTAAGGGGTGGTATGATAACACAGTATGGATTTATGAAGGATCCAGAATCTGGACATAAATCAGAAGGGAAGTGAGTTAGGAACAAGAAGCCATGACAAGCAGATCCAGGGAACACAGTGTAAACTGAATAAGAGTAAGTTTAATTTCTCACAAAGGGTGGTAGGGGTATGGAATGACCTACCAAGTACTGTGATTAACTCAAGAAACTGTGAGGGCTTCGTGAATGGACTAGATCATTTTATTAAACCCTGATGATTCATACTGCTCTCTCCTTTGTTGAATGACAAGAAATAGCTATCACTTTTTCTCCCTCATGACTTTATGATGGGTAATAGTTCCTAGCAATGGGCAGTAGAAAAAACTGTTGCTCAGCTACATCACATACAGGCATGCATGAGTCCCTGGTCACAACTTGGGTGATAGCAGGCGGCGGTGGCAGCAGCCACAGCCACCAAAGTGGAAGCAACATGAGTCATAGATGAACGCTACACCCATGGCAGTAGGAAAGTCCAGGTAGGCTCTTTATATATTTCAAATTCTAAGGGGCTTGGGTATAAAATTAGTAAAAAACTAGCAACTGCTAGTAAAAAAAATTAGTAAGTAATACCACTTTGTGGGCCAGAGAGGAACAGAAACTCCCAAGGAAATGTTATTTTTAAACTAAGTGAATGCATTATCACAGCAGGGGGCACATGAGGCTAGTGTTGTGCAAAACTGGAAAACTTCACTGGGCTAAATATTTTGCACAATTTGCGCATTAAGTGAAATATTTTGACATGCGAAATGCAACATTTTGCCCATGAATTGACAAAATTTGTCACTATGGGTGAAATTTCTTAATTTTGCCACTGGCCCCCAATCTTTTATTAATAAAACAATCCCCTTCCATGTCCCTGGTGTCTAGAGGCCCCCCGGCCGATCACCAGCCGAATTCAAATTAAGAACCCTCCCTCCTCCCCTAGTCACCCTGAGCCCCGGCCCCGTATCTTAGCAAACAAAAAAAAAATTCCCTCCCATGACCATGGTGTCTAGTGCCTCCCCCAGCTGATCACTGGCCAAATTCAAATTAAGAACCCTGCCACCTCCCCCAGTCACCCTGATCCCCAGCCCCATATCTTGGTAAAAAAAAATTCCCTCCTCTATCCCTGGTGTCTAGTGGCCCCCCACCCCTCCACCGTGTATAAAGTCAGAAGCTGAGCCCACTTCACTCTCCCCTGTACCCTGATTGGGCCACCGGCACAGCCCTCCACTCACCTCCACGGCCAGCAGCCCGAGTGCTCAATGAATGAGCGCATGCTTGTACAAGACACCAGGGACTGGAGAGGAGTACCTAGAGATGTGGTTGAAATTGCAGGTGAAGTTTTGCCTCAATTTCATGAAATATTTTGTGTGGCCCTTCTCTACATGAGGTATACACCACTAGCTAGTACAATGTTGACCCATAGCCCAAACCGGCAGCATCCAATAGCATCATAGTATCATAAAGGTAATGTAATCTAGGCAAGGGTTAATAAGACAGATGTTGACTAGAATTGTTTTGAGATGCTGTATAGTGGTAACATTTTGACTCCTTGGGATGAACAACTGACCTCAAATAACCCTTCCATTTTGAGCAATACAGTACAACTACTGTCAAGCAATAGTTCATTTATCTGGATCAATATTTACCCACTGTATCCTTCAGCTCTGACCAACATTTTTATAGTATGAGAGAGGTAAACCTGAACATGTATTACTACTGAGTAAGAAAGGAATGGTCTTGATTGGCTCAACGCATTCTTCTGTATTACATTTGTATGTTTGTAGCTGACCATCACAGGATAACAGAATGACTATCATACCCAAAGGATAGTGGGGATACATAGATACATAGACACTGATGGCATAAAAAGGGTCTTGGGTCATCCAGTCTGCCCACTATACCTAAGTATTCTGACTTGCCCTAGTGGCAATCCTCCACTTTTTTACTATCCCCTCTTAGTTTTAACTACATCTACCTGCCTGTCCTATCCCTTCTTGAAGCTGCCAAACGACTTGTCTTATACTTGTTCTGCTATCTTAATCCACTTATCTACCACCTTTTCCATGAGGAAGTGATTCTGGATATTTGAACTCAAGAAGAATAGTTCCCTGGATCTATTCTATTTCTCCCATGAAGGTGCTTGTATGTCTCAATCATGTCACCACTTTTCCTCTTTTTCTCCAGGGTGCACATCACTCCTTTCTCTCTTTTTCTACAGGGTGTACATGTTTAAGTCCTGCTGCCTCTCCTCATATATAAAATCACCAAAGCCATGCATCATCTTAGTTGCCATGCACAGTACTGCCTCTAACTTATTGCAGTGTTTCCTCAGGTGTGAACTCTAGTACCTTGAGCAATATTCCAGGGGCAGCAACACTAGTGGCCTGTACAGAAGGAAGTTCACTTCTTGAGTTCTACTGCTTATTCCCTCACTATGCAACCCAGCATTCTGTTTGCTTTGTTCACTGCCCTGTTGCAGTGTACAGATGTTTTTAAGGTCTCTGATATCATCACCCCTAAATCCTTTTCTTCCACAGTGATTTCCAGCACCACCCCTCCCATTTCATATTGCACCATTGGGTCCTGTTTCCAATGTGCATTATTTTAAGTTTTTTTAGCATTAAAGTTCAGATTCCAAATCTTGGACCTGCTCTCCAACCTACATAGATACATAGACAGTGTCGGCAGATAAGGGCCTATGGCCCACCCAGTCTGCCCATTTGAGCTTGTAAGTTCAGTTTATGTTTTCCTAGAAGTCTGTTGCCCCTTATCCCTGACCTCCAGAATTCCTTTATGTCTATCCCATGCATTCTTAAATCCCGTGATTGTGTCAGCCCCCACCACTTCCTCTGGCAGGGTGTTCTACTTGTCCACCACCGGTTCTGTGAAGAAATTCTTCCTCACATTTCCTCTGAATCGTCCACCTTCCAACTTCATACCATGCTCTCTAGTCCTGGAACATCTTTTTCACTTAAAAATAGTGTAATACAGCACCCTTTTCATCCCTGTAAGATACTTGTATGTCTCTATCATGGCCCCTCTCTCCCTCCTCTCCTCCAGGGAGTACATATGTAATTCCTTCAACCTGTCCTCATAGGACTTGTGATGCAATCCATGTACCATCTTTGTTGCCCTCCTCTGAACCTTCTCTACCCTGTCTATGTCCTTACATAGATAAGGTCTCCAGAACTGTACACTGTACTCCAGGTGAGGCCTCACTAGTGTCTTGTATAGTGGAATTATGACCTCTCTTTTCCTGCTGGTGATGCCCCTGCCTATGCATCCCAGCATCCTATGTGCTTTACCTGCTGTCTTGTCACACTGTTTTCCTACCTTGAGGTCATCAGAGATGATAACCCCAAGATCCCTTTCCTGCTTGGTGCATGCTATATCCTCATCCCCCAACTGATATATTGTGCCCCGTATGCATTATCTTGCATTTCTTTGCATTGAATTTCAACTGCCAAACCCCTGACCATTCCTCAAGTTTCTGCAGGTCCCTTTTCATTCTGTCTACACCTTCTAGTGTGTCTACTCTTTTACAGAGCTTTGTGTCATCAGCGAACAGTGAAATTCTGCCTTCTAGGTCCTGCGAAATGTCACTGATGAAGATGCTGAATAGGACTGGTCCCAGCACTGATCCCTGTGGTACCCCACTGGTTACTCTTCCCTCTGTGGAGTGACAGCCATTTACCACCACCCTCTGTGTCCTGCCGCCCAGCCAGTTGCCTACCCACCACACTACTATCCTGCCCACACCCGTATTCCCCAATTTGTGTAATAGTCTTCTATGTAGCACAGTGCCAAAGGCCTTGCTGAAGCCCAGATAGGCCATGTCCACTGCCCTCCCCAATCCACCTCCCTAGTCACCCAGTCAAAAAATTCAATGAGGTTGGTCTGACATGACCTCCCCCTGGTGAAACCATGCTGCCTTGGGTCCTGTAGTCCATTGACAACCAGATGTTCCACCAATCTTTCCTTCAGTAGTGCTTCCATGATCTTCCCCACTACTGAGGTGAGGCTGACTGGTCTGTAGCTCCCCTTCCTCTTTGTTCCCACTTTTGTATAAGGGACTACATCTGCTATCCTCCAGTCTTTGGGTACCTCCTGTTTCCAGTGATTGGCTAAACATGATAGCCAGAGTTCAGCCACCACCTCTCTTAGTTCTTTAAGGACCCTGGGGTGCACCTCATCTCCCACTGCTTTATCAACTCTTATTACTTCCAGTTCCTTCAGGACCTTTCTCGTGTAAAGGGACTTGTGTCCATTCTGCACCATTCTCACTCTTCTACTCCCTTCAGACCCATTACCCTCCTCTTCCTCAGTAAAGACGAGCAGAAATAACCTGTTCAATATGTCAGCTTTACTGTTGCCATCCTCCATGCATCTATCCTCCTTCAGTCTCACTATCCCTCCCTTTGCCTTTCTTTTTCAGTTATGTACCTGTAAAAGGTTTTGTTCCCTCTACCCACTGATTTTGCAATGTGCTCTTCTGTCTGAGCTTTGGCTTCCCTTACTGACCTCCCTGCCTCCCTTTGCTTCTCCTGGTACTTCTCCCTATCCCCTTCTGCCTGTGTCTTTTTGTATTGTCTGACTGCAATCTTTTTGGCTTTCACTTTCTTTGCTACCTCTTTGGAAAACCATAATGGTCTCCTCTTCCTTTTCCTCTTGTTAACCTGCTTAATGCATAATTCTGTTGCTTTTGTAATCCCCATTTTAAATACTGTCCACTGTTCCTCAACCTCTGATTCCTGCTCCATTCCCCTTAATGCCTCTTTCAAATATCTCCCCATTTTCCCAAAGTCTGCCCCCCTAAAATTCAGGATACATGTTTTTGTGTAATTTGGTTCTGCTCCTTCTGTGATTTCAAACCACAATGACTGGTGGTCACTGTCCCCCAGGTACTCCCCCACTGTTACCCCCATAACACTGTCCCTGTTTGTGAGCACAAGGTCCAGTATTGCCTTCTGCTGAGTTTGGTTCCATGACCAGTTGCTTGAGGAAGGCACCCTGAAGGAAATCCAGGATAAATCTGCTCCTAGTTGATGTTGCTGCTGGGATGCTGTAGTCCACATCTGGAATATTGAGGTCTCCAACCAGTACTACCTCACCCATGTCTGCCATCCTTTGGATGGCTAGCATCAGCTCCCTATATGTTTCTTCGTCCTGGGCTGGTGATCTGTAGACCACACCTGTGTGGATGGCTGACCCCATTTCCTTTCCAGCTTAACCCACAGTATCTCTCCCCATTTTGTTCCTCCTGGATCTCTGTGGCCCTTATGTTATTTTTCACATACTGTCCAGATCCTCCCTTAGTTCCCTTCTACCTTACTCTTTGTCTACCCTTGTGTAGATCTTTGCATCATCTGCAAAAAGGAGATCTTATCCTTGATACCTTCCCCTATGTCACAGAAGAAAATACTGAAGAGAACTGGTCCTAGTACTGACTCCTGAGGTACTCCATTGGTCACTTCCTTCACCTCTGAAAACTCACAATTATCTTGTTCTGTGTGCTATCCTCCACTGAGCTATCTACCCAATTTGTCATATTTTCCTCAACCCTAATATCTGCATTAACAAAGTGTTTTCTGAATATATATATATATATATATATATATATATATATATATATATATATATATATATATTATAGTGGCATGGTAGCATCACTCTAGTTAGGGTTCAGTAGCCTGTTTAATGTTAAACCCCTAACTTTGCACTCTAATAAGTTGTCCCCTGTTCATCAGATTTGCACAAAGTTTTGCATGCTCAGTCTTGGTCTCTTGATGTGCCAAGCTTCATTCCAGTTTGAAGTGCGGATTCCAAGATCTGGATAGTGAAAAATGTAAAATAAATAGTTTTTTTTTTTTGTTTTTTTGTCAGTCATCACCTAGCACCCAGATAGTTTTGAGTTTTGGTCTGACAGTTTCTGGGTAGAAAGGGCCTTTGCCAGAGTGATGCCTTTTTGTCAGTTTGCGGAAAAAATAATAATCCATTCCAGAGTTATAATGATTTGAAATTTCAGATCTGAACATGCTCACTATGGACTTTTCGATAGCTGTTTCATATGAAAAAAGAATTTGGGCCATACAAAAAAGGATTCTGTTTCATATGGGGGTAATCTTTATTCATGAGAAAAATTATTTTCTCATATGACCACCATCTTGTTTCCATTTAAAAAAAAAATTCAAAACCCATAAAAATGATATCCTGGAAACATAACAACAAATGTACCTTGCTAAATGGGACCCCATTAGGTGGATTCTGCAGTTACTTTTTGGAAAAATGACAAATAAATGTGTTTTTAACACAGTTAAAAATATTTTCTTGTGAGGCGATTTTCTTTTGTCATATGGCCATATGAAACAAGATTGCCTTCTTACGAAAACAGAATTCTTACTTTCTTGTTTTTCATATTCTTTTTTTTTTCTATGAAGGAATCTTTTTTCATGAGTACAACACAATCTCACAAAAAATATTCCTTTATACAAAGAAATAATTTGGACTTAGTTTTTTATTTCACCTTCTTTTTTCCTACTGTACATAGGAATATTTTATTCATTAGTATGATGCAAACTCACAAAAAAGAATCCTTCATATGAAAAAAGAATTTGGACTTTGTTTTCTTCACATTCTTCTTTCATATGAAGGAATCTTTTTTCAATGAGGTTGTGTCATTCTCACAAAAAAAAAATCGTTCATACAAAAAAAGTTGTGAGATCGTGTCATTCTCATGAGAAAAGATTCTGTCATATGAAAAAAAGTTTGGACTTAGCTGTTTTTTCCATATTTCAAATTTAACAAAATATAACTCTGTCAATATTTTCAGTTAAGAGACAGTCTATCAATCAAAAGAAAGGTCTTAATGAGTACTATGATACTAACATATAATATCTCACAAAACATTTAGAGGCCATATAAAAGTGTCAATGAGTAGTACAATACTAACGCATAATCCCTCCAAACATTCATAGGGTACACAATGCACCCCAAAATTACCTGCAACATTCACCATGGTACCAAATCCATGATGAAAGTCTGATCATCATCAAATATGCACCAAACATGTATCTGCTCTTCCACTACAATTATTAACCCCAATGCACCCCACATTCTCATATAGTCTGTACATCTGAGCTTATTTGCTGATGAAATGTAGAGTGCTAAGGTTGATAACCCCAAGAAAGACCCCAGGCCTGATTTGGCAAGACACAGGACACCCAAAACTGTAATGTCCTTCTGTTGCTTGCAGGGTGGGGGCAGGGTGTTAGGGTTGGAAACACATTTCCCTACTTTTGTCTTTTAATCTGAACCCTAACTGATGCATTAATGCAATTTTTTGCAAAGAATATATACAGTAGCACCAGTCAGGATGCAATCCAGTAATGCTGCAATATATCACAAAATGTTACAGCATACTTCATGTAAAAGTGTGATTCAATGGCTGGCAATTAAACCCTTTTGTCATGCAGTATTTTGTGACATGTCAGTTACTGCAAGTTATTGTGTTGCATCATAGGTGGCTGTGCTGTGTGTACAAAGCAGAAAAATGTGAGTAGATGTAATCTTTAGATCTTGCTGAGATATACAGTAGGGCAGTTACACTAGCACTGGATCACTAAAAAACACGGGGCATGGGAAAGGGTGCCCATAAATGATGGGCATCGAGTTGGACTTCTCTAGCCCTCAACAAAATTGCTGGCAATACACAAAATGGCTACTGCATGCTTGCGTGGTTGGGCTGCTGTCCTAAAATGGCCATGCCTAATCACTACACAGAATGTCTGCCATGTTCTTGCTTGGCCAGCCTACTGTGATCAAGATGACAACCAGAAAGGTTGATGTTCTGCCATGCATGACTTGCTACATGGGAGTGGCAGTTCCATAATACAATAGTAGTGGGGGAGACCCAGGTGAGAACATGTCAGCAACTATCACACTGTATGTAAGATAGCATGGTAGACTGGCATGCACAAAAGAAGGGAGTGGCTGCAGAGTTTGGTTGAATCAGGAGTGTGTATGTTTGTGCCATTAGGAGAATCACACCAAGGATGCTCTCCTTCATTAGGAAACACAAGAGAAACAACAAATGAGAAAATCACCTCCTCTCTAGTCATATATTAAAGGAGAGAGGAGTACAGGTAGCCAACGTTCATCCACGTATGGGAAATCCATGGATGGGCATCTCCACTCCTGAGGAGTATTACAAGAGGAGTTGAGTGAGCCTCACAGAACACTTGGGATCTATCTTTCAGTTCTGCAACTGTGGTGACATCAGGCAGGCTTTTTCCTTTACAGCTGGTAATGTGGGCTGAACGAGCTCTCAGGGACAATAGAAAATACTGGCCAAATAGCATGACTAAGCAGCACATCAAGCAAGAAGTGAAAAACAGAGCTTTTAGCATTGACCAGAGTGGTGGATGAATATTTTACTTCCTAGTTATGCAACAGTATAAATAGAACCATCCAATGAAAACAGCATACAAATGTGCAGACATCTCTTTTTTGGGGTGGGAGACTGGACACTATGAGGGGGGTTGAATTAAAGTTGAATTTTCTTGCCAAACCACAGACAGAGGCAAACAGGCAGCAAAAACAGAGGTAGCAACAGCCAATGCCCAAACTGGCTAGACATGGCTCAAACAAAGCTGGAAAAAAGCAAGATCAGTATCTGACACTGAAAATGCATAGAGTATTCTGGCAACAGCTAAAACTATAAGAAAAATACAGCAGGATAGCAAGTAATGGTAAACAATTATTAGAAAGCAAGCTTACTAAAAATATAATGAGAATTGTAGAACTAGGCTTAGGAGTCCACTGCATCTGCCTGGAAATATACAAACAAGATAGAGGAATGGTCTGCAGGAAGGGGAGTAGTCAGGATCAAGGTCCTAATACTTTTTTCAAAGTTTGTGCATCAGCCTATCAGAGGATACCTACAACCCCCATTTGTAACAATACTGTCTGTTGTAAAGGGTACTACTGGATAACTACTCTTATAAAATGAAAAATTTGTTGTTTTTTTTATTAGACAAGGTTTTATTTTCTTGTAGTTAGGCTGTTGCTAGGTAAAATACTGTATGTAAGTTTGGTAGCAAAGGCTGAATGCCTTTAAATTATTCCAGGAAGTGCACTTATTTTGAAGAAACCTATACCCTGCTGTGGATGGTTGCATTTAAAAGTGTAAAACATTTCTATTTTAATGTAAAGAGGGTTTCTTTTGATTTACTTTGGTGGTTGCTAGGTTGATATGGGTAGGTTACTCACAAACGCTATGGTTTCTAGGAAATTAATGGTCAGGTGTTGTGTTTCAACCAATGACATTTTTAGATTTGGTCATATTCTTACACCCATTTTATAAAAGAACTTACATGTCTTACAAGCAGGATTACTTGCGTGGTCTACAGGTCTCGTTTCCTTTATGATTTTTCTTCCACTACCCCATGGAAGCTTCACGTTTGCTCGTATTTCAAATTTTTTGGTAATGCCATAATAATCTGCTATAACCTGTAGAATATAAAACCAAACATACAGTGGTCAGTTTAAAAGTCTATACTATAACTTGAAAATAGCAAACCTATTCATGAATCTTCTGATTTTTTTACAGTATGCCTTATGTAATGCAAGTAAGCACCAGGTTAAACAAAACTAATGAAACACTGTCAGTAACCAAATGTACAGGAAGAGTATATTTCTGTTGATCTGTGCTTTCCATATAGCTCCTTTTATTAGTACAATGTCTTGGCTTACTATAGGATACAGCAAAACAAAGTAATCTACATGTAATTGCTCAGTTCTGAAAATGATAATTTGCTCCCTACAGTACATAGCATGATAGTAGAGACACAGGGGGAGTTTACATGTAGTTGACATGACACTTTGTGCAGTATGCTACAGTACAAAGTTTGCATATAACTTACATGTGTGACAAAATTGCAACCACATAATTTAGAAGTTATAAAAATTAATTTCATTTCTTATTTTTGTTAGTTCATTTTGAAAATGATTTGCAAGAAAAGTCAGTTATTTTTTTTCTGAAGTATATTTATTGTTAATTAGAACAATATTTCCCAGTGATTACTGGGAATGCAAACAGCTGACCACGCAGGTTTATATGCTGTTGGCATTCACCACTAATACCAATAATTATAAAGTACACAAACATTAAATATGATTCACCCTGAAAACCTGTATCAATATACAGTAAACAGCAAAAAGTGAGAAGAGTAGGTATTTTTTAAAGATTTCTACAAATTGATTATTCAAAAGGTCAGTACTACATTTAAAAATAATAAATCAGTGCCATGCACAGCACTATAATGACAGTCTTAAAAGTAACCTAATGATATTCCAGCTGCTTAGGATAGAGGTTTGTTGAAGGGAGATGTTTACATTGATCTAAGATCCTTTAAAACCATCAACCATGATATTATGTTGTGAAGTGACTTTACTGTTGCTGACCTAGTTATCATGTGTGAAGGGCTGTGATGGGTGTTCAGTTTCCTATCTAATTGAAAACAGTTGGTGACAACATAAGGAAAAAAAATAAAAGTATTTTCCAGAAATAAAAGAAGTTTCCCAGGCTCTGTACTATGACACATTTTGTTCTCCCATTACCTAAATGATATTGGTCCAGAAGCAAATGATTTGATACCTTTTAGTCACGTGCATGGTATTCGGTGTCATCTACTGTATATTCCAATGACACCATTTTGTTCTGTACAGGTAACAATGTAAGGGTAGCACAGAGTGGGTCCACAGCTAACACTGTAATAATAGACTGACTATAAACTCTAAAAATACACCCGCAATGCTATTAAGTATGAATTATTGACTAAAGTCTGAAATGACCCAATCCATCCAGACTTACTCAGGAGATAGAAACACAGAAACATAGAATTTGACAGCAGATAAGGACCGCTTAGCACACGTAGTCTACCCATTTCCCTACCTAATGGATAAGCTGCATATCATAGTTAACCAGCAGCCTCTTCATCCTTGATTACATGTATTTGGGTGTTCAGCTTGATACCCAGTTTAAGAGAGACACATACATCTATGGTCTTTATAGACAGTGGGCCCAATAATTTTTTTATTATTCAAGCATAGAACCTCCTTATCTCAAGATGTTAGTCTGAAAATCAGTGATACTGTTATTATGCCTTTAACAGACTATGGAAACCTAGTATTTGGTAACACTGTGGCTTGTTACCTGAAAAATCCAGACGTCATGGTAACTCAATAGAATGGCCAGTGTTATTTTCAGTGCACCGTACTTGACACATCATTGCACCCTTTTTGACCACCTGGACTAGTTATAACTAAATGACTGTAAGGAACTGCACTTAATTAAGTCCATGCAGAGATGCATGAAAAGAATGTCCCCATGGGTACATTCTGGACCTTTTGTAAATGTGAACATCCAGATGTGGAATTAGAGGGCTGAGTTTGAAGTTACTGTTATAAATGAGTTTTGGCTCAATGGCCTATGTGATCTTTTCTGTTTATCGTACGTAAACAAACTTTCTAGTATTATAGTTTAGAACTGTCCAGCTGTCTGATGATTGACAGTGGCTAACGTAGCACAAATATTCAAAAATGGCTCAAGGGCTGAGTATGCAAATGCTTAACTAATCAATTTTACAAAAATGGCAGGTAAGTTGTGTATGGCAATTATTTTATTTTGAAATTCAACTTTATTGGTTTAAGAGTTACAACAGGTCATACATTCCAATCAGAACTGTACATGGAGTGAGAGAAAACAACAAAACAAAAACAAAAACAAAAAAAAAACTAAACCCCCCCACAACACCCACAACTCTATAACTATATAACTACTTCCTATCTCACCAACCCTAACCCTCCCCGAGTGTGCATTATATTGATTAAACAGGTAAACATAAACATTCAGTCCTTAGACAGTGGGATTGGTCATAAGATAGAAGAGAAAAAAAAAGAGAAGAAGGCTAAATAGGGTTTCAGAGACCGAGCCAGGAGGTCAGTGGTGCAAATAAAGAGTGTATAATTTGTCCCATCTTTTGTGAAATAAATCCATACGGTTACGAGAGCTAGCAGCGAGTCTCTCCATATTAAAGCAGGTTGATAAGTCTTTTAACCATTCCGTGTATGTTATGGTTAGTTGGTCAGTCCAATGCTTGAGGACTAGTCTTTTGACCACCATTGAAATTAAAGCTATATGGTACCTACGCTCCTGATATTCTATGTTGGAATAGATACCCAGGATGCAGATTTTGGCAGTGAAAAGGCTGTCCAGGCCCAAAAGAGGGTCCAAGTTGGCCTGGATAGAGCACCACAAGGGGGCCACTTTGTCACACAACCAAAAAATATTTAGTAAATTCCCTTCTTCTTGTAAACATCTGGAGTATAGGGGGAGAGGTAGTTTCCCTAAACTGGTCAGTTTAACTGGAGTGTAGTACATGTTATTTAATATGTGATATTGGGTAAGCCTGAATCTGTCTTGGGTATGATACTTGTGCAGATCTTTCCAAATCCATGACCAATTAGGGGTGATGTCCGGTAGAAGGGAGGACCAGATACAGGATCCTTTGAGCGGGCTCGGGAATTTAAGGTCCAGTAGGTAGGAATATATTAATTAGATGCAGTGAGATTTAGGAGCTAAAGCTTCGATTTGGGAAAGGAAGGGACTGACCTGCGAGCTACGGAATACAGGCCCAAAATTCACATTGATAAGATGTCTTAATTGGTATATCTTGAAAGTCTTATTGTTGGGAAGGTCAAACTTAGTATATCGGGAGAGGAAAGAAGGGAATCCTGAGAGTAAAAGTTTTCCACTGCTGTCTCACTAATTTGTGGGAGCCAGCCAGGGGTAATTAATGAGCCTCCCAGTCAAATATTGGGGTTTAGGATGAGGGGTTGTGCCATGTCTTTTTTAGGTGGGATTTTGAGGTAGTAAAGGCATTGGGAAAGAGTTTTAAGAGAGGTGATGATGGTTGGGTTCGAGACCAAAGATGGGAGTGCTGCCGTGGGAGTGTAGAAAATTGTCTTTGGGCAGACATTGGCCTCCAGAAGTATCTGTCTTTCGATCTGAAGCCAAAACGGGGGAGGTCCTTCAGCCTGGCCTGGGAGCCATCTGCCCAGTTTGGAGAGGTGAGCTGCCCAGTGATAGAATAATAGGTTGGGAAGACGAAGTCCTCCCTTATCCTTAGGAAGGCATAGTTTAGAGAATGAATGCCTAGCAGATTTGTTTTGCCAGATGAATTGCGAAAAGATGGAATGGAATTGCTGTAGGTATGAAAGAGGTAACCAGAGGCCCAATAGATTAAGAGGGTAAAAATATGGGGAAGGACATTCATCTTAATGATGTTAATCCTGCCCCAAAGAGAAATAGGAAGTTTAGACCATCTTTGCAGGTCCAACTGTATGTTGGACTTAAGGTTGTCTAAGTTAAGCTTCTTAAGCAGAGCTAAGTTAGAGGTAAAATGTATACCTAAGTATTTGATTGATTTGGGAGACCATCTCATACCAAACTTAGTGAAGCATTGTTTATGCGTGAGGGGGTTCAGAGGAAACACTTCTGACTTTGCAATGTTCAGCTTATATTGGGAGAGGCGGCCATATTGGGTGATGATCTGGAGAGCATGCAATAGTGACTTTTCAGGGTGAGCCACATGAAGCAAGATATCATCTGCATAAGCAGAAAGAACCAGTTCCTGCTGTTGCACCGGGCATCCGTGGATATATGGGGAACGCTTAAGTTTATGAAGAAGGGGCTCTAAATACAGGTTAAACAAATAGGGGGAGAACGGGCAGCCTTGTCTGGTACCAGTGTGGAGATAAAAGACTGAGGAGAAGACACCGTTGCAATAGATTCTAGCTGAGGGGGATTTGTACATGACCTGAATCCACTTAAGGAAAATAGGTAGGAAGTCCATCTTGGTCAGTGTTGCCCACAGGAATTCCCAGTTGACTCTAACGAATGCTTTCTCAGCATCCAAAGAGATCAGAGCTATTGGAGTATGGGATAATTGGGCAGCATGTGAGATATGAGAGAGGGTTCTGAGGTGGTCTGCAGGGGAACGTGCCTGAACAAATCCCACCTGCTCCGGACTTAGGAGGTGGACCCAGATTTTTTTAATCCTCTCGGCTAGGATCTTAGATAGGATCTTCATATCGCAGTTTAGGAGAGAGATGGGGCGATAACTTTCGCAGGGTCTTTGGGTGGTTTATCAGGCTTAGAATTGTACGATGTGACTTCCAGTAATGTAGGGTCAATTGTATCAGCGTCAAACAAATAGTTATAAAGCTTAAGGAGTAAGGGAGCCAGTTCTTTATTAAAAGTTTTATAGAAATTAGAAGGTAACCATCTGGGCGGGTGCTTTGTCAGGAGTAAGGAGGCAATGGCGTCCTCTACTTCAGATAGAGTGATAGGGAAGCTAGTGCATTTTGTGTGTGTACAAGGAGGTGGGGAAGCTTGAGATCTGCTAGGTGATTCTCTATGTCCAAGGGGGTACTGGAGGGTGGTTGTTGTAGAGGTTCTTATAAAAGTCCTCAAAATCTAGGTAATTTCTCTGGGGTGGTTTTGGTTAGCCCCTCTGGGGTTTACAAAGCGGGATTAGTCTCGAACCCTCTACTTGCGCAATCTTGGGCCAAGAGCCTACCGGCTTTTCACCTTGATTGATATACTTAGATTGAGTTTTAGAATAGCATATTCGGCCTTTTCTTTGAGTAGATCTGCACATTCGTTTTCGCTTTAAAAGGGATTCGAGGAGACTAGGGAGAGGAAGGGCATGAGAACTCTCCATTTCTTTGATTTTGGTCAGTAACAAGGTGGCACAAGCCTGTCTGCATATTTTCCTCACAGAGGCTAGTTTAATTAATTCCCCTCTGAGGTAGCATTTCAGGGAGCCCCAGACAGAGTCCATCCTCGGAGTGGAATTCATATTGAACTCCAAAAAATTGGAGATGAGATCTTTGATGTGGATGACCATCTGGTCTTCCTTAAGAAGTTGAGTATTAAGCTTCCAAATGGAATCCTGCTGAAAGTTGGGGTCCGGAGAGATCTTCGCCCAGACTGTGGCATGATCTGACAGTACTGTCGGCTCAATGCCTGTCTGGAGGAGACCAGGGAGGAGTGACTTGCTAATTAAGACATAGTCTATTCTGGACCAGGAGTTATGGGCTTGAGAAAAGAAGGAGAAATATCGGAGGGAGGGATTAGTAAGTCGCCAAGGGTCACAAAGACCCAATAACAGAGTAAAGTCCGATAGGGACTTTTGAGCCAGAGTTGCTGGTCTCTTTGGATCATGGGATCTGTCAAGGATTTGACACGGTAGGACATTCCACTCACCTCCTAGTATAAGGTGTGAGGGTAGAAAAGTACCAATTTTATCTGTTAGGGTCATAAAAAACTCAGGACTCCCCCCTACTGGACCATAAACCGAGCCAAGTACAACCTTGCAATTGTTGAGGCACCCTTTAACCAGGATAAACCTGCCCTCAGGATCTGTCAATTCTTCCTCTGCCAGGAAAGAGACATGGTTTTTAATTAGAATAGCCACCCCCCTACTGGACCCGGAGCCACTCGCTGAAAAGACTTGGGAGAAACCAGATCTAACTAGCCAGTTTTTCTCATTATTAATCAGATGGGTTTCCTGGAGCATAAGTATATCAATCCTAAGTAAGTCACAGTGGTTAAAAACTTGAATCCTCTTGGCTCTCTCCCTGATCCTTCGCACATTCCAAGTAGCTATCTTAACCAATATTGTAGCCATTTCAGAGTCGTTAAGTTAGGCAAATACATAATAATATACCTGTTGACAGCCAAAAAGAAAAAGCACACTCCTAACCCCCACTAGTCTAGCTAAGTTCTGGAAAGAAAAGCATTCAAACCTCTGACGTGTAGAGATTAACCAAGAAAAATGAGTGCTGATATAGGACCTTAGAAAGCTAGTGTCGCCAAGCCATGGGTAACCTCCCCCCCTTTCCCCAATAGAAAAAAAAAACAACCAACTATGTACAAACTGGTTCCAGGCATGAACAGTTAAGTCTTGGGAGAACCAGTAGCATGAACTTGGAAACCAGACCCCAATGGCAAGACCCAGGGCTGTCATAGCCCAATACCAAAAAGTTATGGGATTGCTATCAGGAAAAAGACACAAATTTTTTGCATAAATCAGCCACCAAAAAATAAGGTGGAATCTCCTATAGCAGATCTGAGGGCCACCATATCCCACCACATTAAGCTCGTGAGGCAGCTTCCTTTAGCTCAACATACCTCCGGGATCCCCCCCCAACCCATCCCATCTGACTATGGTAGAGTAGCGGCCTTGTATATCAGTGGCCGCAGGAAACAGAAGAAGATAAGCTAGTAGCGACTGCCTAGTGCCTCATCGTGAGGAATACAGTATATGCCCACTAGTTAAAATGACCAGGCACTTACCCCCATCTGTAGGATTCTGCTGCCCACGAAGGTTGGCCGCCTATGTGAGAGTAGTCCCAAGGCAAGTAGGCGAAAACGTCATTTAAGCAGGGCCCCAGGGGACTCAATACGCAGTGGGACCAAAATAGGTCTGCACCCAATTTGGTCAGGTAGAGCAGGAAATCTCCATCCCTAAGGTTCCGGGGTCATGCTAGGGGAGCTGGAGAATCTACAGCCTACCAAAACTGGTGTTAAGGGCACCCATTTTCCCTAACCTCACAAGATTCAACTCTTTGACATCCACAGCTAGCAGGTAAGCATTTGCCAAAAAACATCTTAAAACCCGAAAACACAGGCAACCAGCCTAATAACTGGACTCTTAAAGTTCAGTTCACTTCTCTTTGAACAAGTTAGGAAGCCTGGAGGTCAAGTCTCTGATGGCCTGGTCAGGAGATTCGTAGGTAGATGTGGAGCCATCGATTGGGACCTTTAAAGTAGCTGGATAGAGCATTCTGAAATGGATGCCTGCCGCGATGAGCTTTTGCACCACAGGATGAAAAGCAGCTCTCTTCTGCCTAGTCTTGACCGGGAGATCCTGGGCGATTCTTAATTTAATTGGACCCCAAGTTATAGCTTGTAATTCCCAAGCCTTAGTAAGGACGTGCTGCTTTTCAATGAAGCTTAGGAATTTAATGATGATCGGACGAGAAGGAGAGTCCGGTGGGGGTCTTGGTCTCAGAGACTTGTGGGCCCTTTTAAGATGGTACTGGGGATTGAGGGGTGAGGGTCCGATGACTTTGACCAAGAATTTCTGGAGGAAGGCGATGGTGTCTGGGCCTTCTTCTAGCTCCGGTAGCCCGATTATTAGGAGATTGTTTCTTCTGCTACGCCTCTTTAAATCCTCCATCTTAAGTTGAAGTTTTTTCACCTGTTGCTTCAATAAGATAATTTCTGGCTCCACTGTGCCCCTCCATTTTTCTTGGGATACGATCCTGGCTTCTGAGTCAATCACCCTACTTTTAAGGGAGGTAAGATCCCCTTTAATAGACTTTAATTCAGATGTGATGCTTTCCAGCACTTCACGTAGTAGTGTCACTTCTTGCAGAAATCTTTCCTCGGAAAGAGGGACAGCCGAGGAAGCAGCACCGCCCGATTTGCCTGGGTTGCTGGAGATCTGATTCCTCGCCTTCTTCAGGAGCTTTTCCGGCATATTAGGAGGAGTGTGCCGCATCGCGGCCTGCTTCATCTCTGCCTCCATCCCCGCGTAGAGGTTGTAGGATGTAAGAGAAAAAAGCCCAAAGGCCAAAAGGCAGAGATTAAAGAGATGCCTTCTGTTGTTATTTGTTGCGTTAATCGTTTAGTACCGCTTTAAAATTTAATTGAAGTTGATGGGTGGTGGGAGCCCAGAGACTGCACAGCCTTCAGGGAGCTAGCATCACGTGACCTCCGTGTATGGCAATTATGATGAATAGAACTGTTGGACACCCCATGAAAAATAGCTTCATCTCAGTGGTTCAATATGGATTCTATAACTACAACTACCTGTACATAAATTCACAGGCAGAAAAGGATACCAAATGAATAAACACAAATATAGTTTCAAATAATAGGCATGTACATTTCAATAAAAAAAAGACTCAGTTTCAGTCTAAGAACTCATATCTGGACATAGAACACAGCACAAATACAATATACTGTACTGCAACAAATATGATTAATACGCATACCTGATTGTTCCTTTCCTGTGATTTGTAAGCAGCAAGTGATAGCTTGCAGTGCCATTTGTAGTCATGTGGGACTAGCAGGAAAAGATCTTGCTGGACAGATCTGGTCAACTTCATCAACTGAGTGACTAGAGCAATAGACTGGGGACAGGCAGTGGATGTGATATACTTGGATTTCTGCAAAGCCTTGGACTCAGTCTCCTACAGGTAGCTGGTCAAAAAAGATTAGGGGCTTCAGAGTATTGGGGAACTTGGCAACTTGGATGGAGAACTAGATTAGGGGAAGAACACAAAAGGCAGTAGCTCATGGGGAGTTTTCTGTGGTAAGGAAAATAATAAACAGAGTACCTCAGGGGGTCAGTGCTGGGCCCAGTCCTGTTCATTGTATTCATCTGTGACATAGGGGAAAGCATCAAGGGCAATATCTGCCTCTTCGCAGATGACACAAAGATCTGCACAAGGGTAGACGCGCAGAGAAAGGGATATGGGAAATCGGTGGGGGTCTGGCAGGTTGGACAGCTGGTCAAAGATCTGGCAGCAGGGATTCAAAGAAAAAAAGTAAAATGATGCACATTAGAAGAGGAACCTAAGAGTGCAATATGAAATGGAAGTGGTGCTAGACAACACCATGGCAAAAAAAGACCTAGGGGTCATGATACCGGAGAGCTTCAAAACAACAGCATATTGTAATAGAGCTGTGGGAAAGGCAAACAGGATAATGGGCTGCATAGGGAGGGAGATAGGCAATAACATTTGGGAGGTGATCCTCCCATTGTACAGGTCAGTGGTGTGACCACCGTGTACTGGAGTCCACACCTGAGGAGAGACTGTGAA
Organism: Neoceratodus forsteri; assembly: GCA_016271365.2. Taxonomy (NCBI): domain Eukaryota; kingdom Metazoa; phylum Chordata; order Ceratodontiformes; family Ceratodontidae; genus Neoceratodus; species Neoceratodus forsteri. Next base: position 986,599,193 of record CM057449.1, read on the forward strand.
AAGTTGGAAGTAGTTTAGCACTGGGCAGCGAAGATGTTCCATGGACTAGGGGGTATAGCATATGAGGAGAAGCTGCAGGACTTGAACATGCATGCCCTTGAGAAAAGGAAGGAAAGGGGAGACATGATGGAGATATACAAATACCTGCAGGTGATAAATTGGGAGGAGATTAAGGAACATTTCTACTTAAGCTCAAATACAAGGGACAAGACAGAACTCACTGAAATCACAGGGGGAGATTCAAAATGGACATCTGCAAGCACTTTTTCACAAACAGAGTGGTGGACAAGTAGAACTAGCTGCCAGAGGAAGTAGTACAGGCAAAATCAGTGACTAGCTTCAAGCAGGGATGTGACAGACATTTAAGATTAGTTAATGGGGGGATAGAAACACAGGAGAAGGATGACCATTAGGGCCAGTGCAGAGTAATTAGGTAGGATGGGCATACTGGATGGGCCAACAGGCCTTTCTGTGACATCATTGTCTATGTATCTATTTCTGTGTCTACTCTTTTGAACAGATTTTGAAGACAAGTGTTTTGTATAAAGCAGCAGTATCTTTTAGGAAAAAAGTGTCATATTGCTTTTTAGCAAAAACTGTATTTCTGGCATCCTAAGATTAATAGAGTATATTTTTAGTTTTCTCAGATATTTTAAAACAGCTTTTATAGCTAACTTTGTAATTAATGACTCAAATGATTGAGGATGGCTGCTACTTGCAATTATTAGAAATCTCTTCTATTGAGATTACCTGTTAAAGACATCTACTAAAGTCATACTGTGGATGTGTTGGGATGGTATGACCACAGTGTTCTAATTGTTAGCAGTACAGCACTGAACTAAGTTATTTATTTCATGGTGGACATGGAACAGCAGCAGGAACTTTTAAAAACTTCAACCTCCTGTATCTCAGTTCAGGAATGAAAACAAAAAAAAAGAAAACGTGGGTATAATGATGTTTTTGCCAGAAAACATTATTGCTGAAAAAAGTAAATGGTCACTAACAAATAATGTTGCTTTTATGTGTGTGTGTGTGTGAGTCAGCTATTGTGAGGTCTGCTCAGTGACATGGCAAGTAGAATGCAATATCAGTTCAGCTTACCCCCTCCCCACACACACCCATGCACACACCCACATATATGTATACTTATGGTGCTATGTGCTGTGTTTGAGGTTTTTTGTCCTATGTGTGTTTACAGAAACCACAAAAACTGGAAAGTATCTGCCTTCTTGCATCATTTACACATCTTACATATTGTTCTTCTTTCTTCTTACCAGTGTTTAAAGGCACACTGTCAACCCCTTTAGGAGACAAACTGTCCCTAGTTTAAAAAAACATATTTTATGATTGTTCACATTCTGTAGAATGTGTTGATATAAATGCTTGATTCTGACTCTTTTTCTTTCTAAAAGTGAAAAAATAGACTGCCCACCATACTGGTGGTACCACACCAAAATGTGTTTCTGTACATTCTTTAATCAACTCTCACTATATCTTTCCTACACTTGGGGAATACCCTCTACAGTCTAGCCACTCAAGATATAGTGCAAGCAAAGGAGACTACTGCATCATGAGTGGCTGCACTGCTTGGGGGTGTTCCTAATGTTCAGGAAGTGTGTAATAAGAGAAGATCCAGGATTTGAAACTAAACACGGTTGGGTGTAATTACACAATTAGCATGCATTTCAGTTCTAAGAAATGAGGCAGATTAAACCACCAGCAACACCAATGAATTTTAGAGAATGTAAGCAACCATAAAATGGTGGTTTTCAGCTTGAAATGGTATAATGCAAAAAGGGTTGACAGTGTCCCTTTAAATTACTTCATCTCTTTCCACTCGCTATGATAATAAGCTCAAATGGATCTGCTTGCATGCTTCCAGTAAGTTGAAACAATAGCAGCTACACATCCTGCATGGGATTAGATGTGTGATAAAAAAGGAGTTGTCAGCAATTTGAAAACAGTTTTTCATAAATGTCTGACCATGGAATCCCAGATATTGGCTGTAGTTAGGGGCTGCTTTAACCATTGCCAGATTTCACCCCTTTCTTGAAGCTGAGGATGTGAAAGCAGTGGTACAATTCTATATATATTAAGTATTGTGATGCACTTGGCCAAATCAGACACCTGCAGCTGGTGCAGTATGCTATAGTTTGTCTCCACACTCCAGCACTCTGCTTCTTATTCTTGTTTTAGTGGGAAAAAAAGTTAATACATTTCCTACTCAAACGGCAAGTTTTCTCTCGAAGGTTAAATATAGTACACGTTACTGTAATCTGTATACTCCATTAGGCTAGAACACCTTAGGAAAAAGATGTGCAATAAATGGCTAATTATGATTTTTAAAATGTTGAACATTTAAAGTTATCATCCATTGTCACATTACCAAGGCCAATGATTTAAGGTGATTAAAACAATTAAATTCCGTTTTCAAGACTTAAGATTCCGGAATTTCACCGGTGATTGTTACTCTAATTTCCGGATTTTACAGGGATTCTATTATCATTCTTTTAGTATGTGCATAAATAATCAGAATTAAAGAAGGCTTAATATACAGAGCATTAAATAAAGCAAACTGAAAATAGTACAGGAAGGAATTAAAAGAAAAACAGACTTTTTTATAGATTTACTGATCTGATAGAAAATGCCAGATTCCATGAAATCTTCATTTTACGGTTTTCAGGCAGTCCTAATTCGGAATTTTGGATTTTCAGTAAACAAAAACAGTGGCCTTGCACATTACCTGTTCTTGGAGAAACAAGACAACAGAATTTATGAAACCAGGAATTCAGATACTAAGAGGCTGAAAGTGCCCAGAAATCGTGCTAGGTTAGGGGAAAGGAGATCTGCAGTAAAGCTGCTAGATTTTGGAATAAGCTGAGTGTTGCCACTAGGATGGTGCCAACATGCAGCATTTTCCAAAACACATTTACAAAAATGAATTTAATTTTGTATGTAATTTTTAAACGGTTGTCATTTTTAAATATTGAAATAAGATTTCTCTGGAGAAGGATATTGGACTTTTTATATTTTTATTTTTTGTATGAACCGAATGCATCAGCGTGTAAATATGTATGAAACAGGATTCATCCAGAATTAGGCTTCGGTCTGAGTATGTAATTTCTGTTTAAAAATAACATTTTTAATGACTTACTTATCTCCCCAATACACACGGATTTGCACACTCATGATGCTTTGTGCTGGGCTTTAAGCTTTTGACTGTATGTGTGTTTAAAAAAACCTGCACATACTGGAAAGTATCTGCCATCTTAGAAACATAAACATAGAAACATAGAATTTGACAGCAGATAAGGACCGCTTGGCCCACCTAGTCTGCCCATTTTCCTACCTAACAGATAAGCTGCAGATCCTAGTTAACCAACAGCTTACTTCCTCCTACCCCCCACTAGGACTGCCTTATGCCTGTCCCATACATTCTTGAATTCCCCCACTGTTCTTGACTCCACGACCTCCTCAGGGAGGCTGTTCCATGCATCCACAACCCTCTCTGTGAAAAAATACTTCCTCACATTACCTCTGAGCTGTCCCCCCTCTATCTTCAAATTGTGCCCCCTTGTTCTTTCACATCTCTTTTTCTGGAAGATGCTACCCTCTTGGACTTTGTTGATTCCCTTGAGGTACTTGAAAGTTTCTATCATGTCCCCTCTCTCCCTTCTTTCCTCAAGGGTATACATATTAAGCTCCTTTAGTCTTTCTTCATATGTCTTCTGGTGCAGACCCTGCACCATTTTGGTTGCCCTCCTCTGGACAGCCTCCACAATATCTATGTCTTTGCAGAGATGGGGTCTCCCGAACTGCACACAGTACTCCAGATGGGGTCTCACCAACTGTCTGTACAGAGGGATAACAACTTCCTGTTTTCTACTATTGATGCCTCTTCCTATGCATCCCAGTATCCCCCCAGCCTTCCTTACTGCCTTCTCATATTGCTTGCCACCTTTAGGTCATCTGATATAATTACCCCAGGTCCCTTTCTATTTTTACTGTTGTCAGTATCTCAGCCCCCATTGGTACTCTTCCCTGGGTTTTGTTTCCCATGTGCATTACCTTGCACTTCTTTGCATTGAATCTGAGCTGCCATACATTTGACCATTCCTCCAACCTTCTAAGTCCCTTCTCATCCTTTCCACTCCATCTTGTGTATCAACCCTGTTGCAGATCTTTGTGTCATCTGCAAAGAGACATACTTTCCTTCCAGTTCCTCTGCAATGTCACTTATAAAGACATTAAAAGGACTGGTCCCAGTACTGAACCCTCAGTGTCCCTAGTAACCCTCCTTTCTTCACTTTGTACTCCATTTACTACTACCCTTTGCATCCTGTTGTCTAGCCAATTTTTTATCCAGGCTACCACCTTGGGACCCACTCCAAGGCTGGCTATCTTATGTATTAATCTTTTGTGTGGGACTGTATCAAATGCCTTGCTAAAATCTAGGTAGGCCATGTCCACAGCCCCTCCCTGGTCTACTACTTTGGTCACCCAGTCAAAGAAATCTATTAGATTCATCTGACATGACCTTCCCATCGTGAATCCATGCTGCCTTGGGTCCTGTGCCCCACTGGCCTCTAGGTACTCAACAATTCTTTCCTTTAGAAGTGATTCCATCATTTTCCCTACCACTGAGGTTAAACTAACTGGTCTGTAGTTTCCTGCCTCTGTCCTGCTCCCACTTTTGTGAAGAGGAATCACATCTACCCTCCTCCAGTCATCGGGTATCACCCCATCCTCCCGTGATTTGTTAAAGAGAGTAGTCAGCGGTGTCACTAGTTCTACCCTTAGTTCTTTTAGAATTCTTTTGTGAATCCCATCAGGCCCCATTGCTTTGTCCACCTTCAATTTTATTAGTTCTTTCAGAATCCTTTCTTCTGTAAATGGACTGGTATCGACCCCCGTCTTCAGAGTGTTTTTCTTATTTGGTTTAGGTACTCCCCTCCTCTTCTGCACGAATACTGAGCAGAAATATTCGTTCAGTATCCCTTCTTTTTCACTGTCACCCTCTACCCACATTCCTCCCCTTTATTAAGCTTCAGTATCCCTCCTTTGGTCTTTCTTCACTCCCTAATGTACCTATAAAAGGTCTTATCCCCCTTCTTAACAGAATTGGCTATCCTTTCCTCGGTTTGGACCTTTGCTATTCTGACTGCCTTCCCAGCCTCTTTCTGCTTTAACTGATAAAGTTCTCTGTCCTGCTCCTTCTGTGTTTCCTTATATTTCCTGAATGCTGTCCTTTTCTCCTTAACCTTCCCTGCCACCTCTTTTGAGAACCATAGCGTTTTTTTCCTTTGCTCCTTTCCTGTGTTTTATTGATTTGCTTTACACAACGGCTTGTTGCCTCTGTGATGGCTGTTTTGATCACTCCCCATTGTTTCTCCACCCCTCCTTCTTGCCTGTTTGCTAGTGCTTTTCTGAGGCACTCTTTCATTTTCCCAAAGTCAGCCCTCCTAAAGTCCAGTACTCTTGCTTTTGTATGGCTTGATTGTATGGCTGTGTTTATCGTGAACCACACTGTTTGGTGGTCGCTGTTCCCCAGATGGCTACCCAATTTCTAAATCTGATTCTTCTCCATCCCCATTTGAGAGTACCAGGTCTAAGATTGCTCCTCCCTGAGTGATCCAATACTAGCTGTCTGAGGCATGCCCTGTAGGGCATCAAGAATGACCCTGTCTTGGATGTGCCTGCAGCAAAGGTGCTCCAGTTAACATTTGGCATATTCAGGTCCCCATCAACAATATCTCCCCTTTTTCTGCCATTCTAAGAAAGCCTTCTATCATTTCCTTGTCCATTCCCTCCCCTGAGGTGGGGTCTGTATACAACCCCATGCAGATTGTGGTGCTATTTCCTGTCTCCAGGGTGACCCAGAGTGCCTCATCTGCTCCTGTTTACTCTTTAGTTCTGTTGCTTTGATCCCTTCCTTTACATAGAGAGCTACTCCTCCTCCTCTTTTACCCTCCCTGTCCCTCCTGTAGATTGTGTATCCTGGTATGTTGACATCCCAGTCATGGTTCTCTGTGTACCATGTTTCTGTGACTGCCACAATATCCAGGCAACCCTCTTCCATCAAGGCCACTAGTTCAGGGAGCTTGTTACACAGACTATGGGCATTGGTACTCATCACCCTCCACTTTTTGATAGCCTTACCCCTCTTGCACTATGTTTTCATCCAGCATACTGTTCTTGTCTCATATCAGCATTTTAATTACTTCCCCTCTTTTCACCCACAATGAAAGTAAAAAGAGTTCAGATGTATTGGATTCTATGCTCCCTGTTAAATGAAGCAAGTGTAGTTCCCAATCCTAAATGAGATTCAGATTGAAGTAAAAAGAAGTTGTCAGCACTTTGGAAGTATTTGTTTCATAAATATCTGACCCTAGACTCTCACTTATTGGCTATAATTTGGGGTTACTTTTACCATTGTCAGATCTCACCCCTTTCTTGAAGATAAAAATATGAAAACACTAGTGCAGACCAATGTTGCCTTAAGTAACATAGTACATTCAGTCAGATCACATATCTTCAACTGGTGCTGAATTCTGCAGCTTGTCTCCTCACTCTGGCACTTTGCATCTCAGTGTTGTGGATTTTAATAGGAGAAAAGACTGTGCACTTTAGGAAGAGTAATGTTACCTTTTAGTGTATGTGTGTGTGTGTGCCTCTGCTATAATACAGGCTGCTTAGTGAGATGATCGGCAGGATACCATACCATTGGAGACAATTGCTTATCAGCTTACCTGCCACACACAGAGGTGCATACAGTTTGAGGCTTTACATTGCATGTATATACAGAAACCACACAAACTGTAAAGTATCTGTCTTCATGTACCATTCATTCATCCATCCTACACATTCTTCGTTTATCTTCTTATTTAAATTAGTTTACCTGTTTCTGCTCACTATAAGCAGAACTAGTGTGTTGTGTCTGGTAGTATGCTCCCAGTGAACTAAAGCAATAAAGGTACAGTCAGCACCACTTATGCTTAATACGGGCAATCAGTATTACCGGGCAGATTATGTTTGTCACTTGCCAAATCCATAGGCTTTAATGTTAAAAACAATGGTGAGCCGGTCCGGTGGCATAGAGGGCTGAGGCGCTGGTGCCTTATGTCAAACCATGCCAGCGACCCGGGTTCGGGAACGGACTTGGGTCACTGGGTGTCGGCAGGGGATGGGAGAGGATTGAGCATCCTAAGGACTGCTCTCCTCCCCGGGGGTGGGTTAGGGACATGCCTCGCTCTGTAGTGGCCCCCGGTGGAGACCAGGGGCACTACAAGAAGCGGCGCAACAGGGGAACTCGAAAAGTGGAAAAATGGCGTCCAAGCGACCGGATGACGGCCGCCTGGATCCCCCGCCTCCATGGAACCCCCGAAGAGCCAGAGAAAATACCGATCTCAGCAGCATCAGGGCCGAAAGCAAGAATGCCTGAAGGCAATTTCCCTCCGGAAGGAGGGGACCCGTCTGATGAAGGGTTACGACGGGCTACCCTGGTCGGCTGGGATCGGTGGAAGCTGGCATTGGGGAGAGTTTGGAATGGAGATACAGGGGTAGTCCTTGGCAGAAGGCCTGAAGGAGAGGCCGGTCGGACGCAGGGGGCGATAAAATAAATAATGCAAAAAAAAAAAACAATGGTTATAATGATCTATGCCCACCTTCTATTGCGGTCAGATTTCGGGCAGATTAGCTGCAACTGTAGTTAATATCTCACTTAATCTGTTCACGCTTTGGCATTAAACAGCTAATCTGCCTAAAATAAAAGGTGGGCATAGTACTAATTAGCTGCTGATTGGTTGCAGTAAGCTGAGGCTTTAATGCAAGCAGATGGAGCACAAGGAAGGCAATCACTCTGATCATTCTGGAACAATTAAAAAGGTAACTTAAGGGAAGCTAAGAGAGCTGAGCTAACCACAGGAATAGCAGACAAGTACAGTGTGCCCCAAATACTGCAAACAGAGGAAGCACAAGGAAGTGCGATCACTCTGGAACCATTGAAAAGGTAGTTTAACGGGAGCTAAGCTAACGCTGCTGAAAAGGTAGCTGGAGGGAGCAAAGTTAACTGAAGCTTTAATGCAGCTTTTAACTTGCACTTGCATGAACTTGCATGATCACACAAAAGTTTTGTTTTTTTTTACAACTAAAATATCAAGACTCAATGCTTTTTGGGTATAGCGCCCACTCCCTATAACGGGCAAAATCTGCTTACACAGATATGCCCATTATAAGCGGCTTAGACTGTACTTACAGTGTATCATATGGGACTCTGCTTGGGTTAGAGAGGGTTTACATCTAGGAGCACCACTTCCCTTGATGAAAGTCCAGCCCTTGAATTTCAGGCATAAGCCCTAGATAGGATTTGCTCTTTAGCAGTCAAGTTGCCACACCATTCTGGAATACAACACTGGGGCAGGATGTTGTTGCTTAGTGCCTCAAGTACTGTAGTAAGCGCCACAAGGACATGCATTGTATCCAGATCTGGCCTCATAGCTACTATAAAATGCAGCAGCTAGTCTTCTGACCTCCATGTGAAGGTCAAAGCACATCACTCTGGCCCTCCACATCTTAATTCTGAGACTCTTTTTCTCCTACTAAGACCCACATCTTATTTCTGCAGGTCTCAGTAGGAGAAATAAATAACAGTTTTGGGCAAAGATCAGGTAGATTCCCATGGCAAACACTTACCTCATAATTATAAATAACAGATACAATAGCTTCACTGGGAGAACAAAGAAAGTGAACACACATGAGCTAGAAAAAGTGCAATGATTTATTAACTGAGGAAGGCACGTCTGAGCACTGAATGTGCGCAGGGCATCTGGCATCCATGGTCTCTGGTTGCACTAACCTGCTGCAGTCTGCATGTAAGTTAATAAAGTACTGCACTTTTTCTAGCTAGTGTGTGCTTGTTTTTCTTTGTTTTCCCTGTTTGGTAAGTGAAGCACCTTGAGAGGTGGTGGGAAAATGAGTGAAACACTGCCAAAGGAAAGGATAGTGGAATATCTTGAATCCAGTGGATTACAAGATCCAAGGCAACATGGATTCAGAGTGGGAAGGTCATGCCAAACAAAATTTCTTTGGCTGGGTGACCAAGGAGTTAGAATAGAGCGGAACAGTGGGCATAGCCTACCTAGATTTCAGTAAGGCTTTCAACACCGTTCCACATAGCAGACTAATAAGTAAGCTGGGTAGTTGAGGGGTGGGTAACGAGGTGGCAAACTGGGCAGGAAATTGGTTAGGTGATAGGAGACAGAGGATAGTGGGAAACAAAGTCTGCTCCAAGGAAGGGAGGGTGACCAGCAAGGTATCTCAGAGTTCAGTTCTAGGACTGGTCCTCTTTAATGTCTTTATTAGTGACATTGCAGAAGAGCTATAAGGGAAGGTCTGCCTCTTTGTGGATGACACTAAGATCTGCAACAGGGTGGACAGTCTGTGTGTGTGTGTGTGTGTGTGTGTGTGTGTGTGTGTGTGTGTGTGTGTAAAAAGCAGAGACCTGAAAAAACTGGAGGAGTGATCAAGCATATGGCAGGTGGGTTTTAATGGAAGACATTGTTAAATAATGCACTTACGGTACAGAAATCCAGGAGTGGAGCACAGAATGGGTGGAGTGTTATTGACAATGAAAAAAAAGGAAAGAGTCATGGGGTAATCCTATTGGATGACCTAAAGGTGGCCAAGCAGTATAATAAGGCATTCGGGAAGGCTAGTGGGATACTGGGGTGTATAGAAAGGGGTACCACCAGCAGAAAGAGGGAGGTGGTGTTGCCCCAATATAGATTGCTGGTAAGACCCCGCCTTGAGTACTGTGTCCAGTTCTGGAGACCTCATCTTCAGAAGGACATAGACAGAGTGGAGGCGGTCCATAGGAAGGCAACTAAAATGGTACAGGGCCTGCATCAAAAGCCCTATGAGGAGAGACTAAAGGACCTCAATATGTTCACCCTGGAACACAGGAGGGAGAGGGGGATAAGATAGAGACCTTTAAATACCTCACGGGGTAAATAAGGTGCAGGAGGGGAGTATTTTTCAGAAAAAAAAGGTGCTCTAGAACAAGGGGCCTTGCTATGAAGCTGGAGGAGTATAGATTTAGGAAGGATGTCAGAAAGTATTTCTTCACAGAAAGAGTGATGGATTCCTGAAATAGCCTTCCAGCAGAAGTGGAAGAGGGGGTGAAAACTGAGGTGGGGTTCAGAATTGTCTGGGATAGGCACAAGGGAATCATATAGAGATAATGGGGGTGAATGAGCTGTAGATCAAATAGGGTCTATGGCAAGAATGAAGGGAATAAAAAGCAAACAATGGGCAGATAGGGTGGGCCAAGTGGCCCTTATCTGCCTTCAGATTCTATGTTTCTCTGTTTCTGTGTTCTATGTTTTTATGTTTTGACAGCATGGCTGCTGTGCTGGTAACTCTCTGTCCTGATTGTAGCTTCACAGAATAATGTAATTGTTGGCTGTGGACAATGCTTATTTTACATGTAATGGTTCATTTCTAGTCTTTTCAGCTTTGGCATCTCTCAGTACCACTGGTTCTTTACCTACTGATAGTGGCTTGACTGAAAAATAGTATCAAAGTTACATTTATGTAGTGCTGCTCATACACTGCATCACAAAGTTCTTTACAAGCAAATGTTTTACCCAGGATATTCAGTTGGTATGCCATATTTCATTTCCAGTACTGGTACTCCGATTCTGACTATAAATTATTTTAAAAAAAATCTGTTTGCAAGATAAATGTGATTTATTTAGAGATATCTTGTCTGGCAAGGTTTTTGGCAGAATACTTTGGTTATTCTTCACCATGAACAAGCTCAGACTTGAATTTCAGTAGTACTGCTTTACCACATCCACATCCTAGTTCTTTACTTGCTGAATGGTCACAAGCAGGAGGCTTTTGTATCTAAACTCAACTGTTTTGTTTCTGTTCCGAAGTTTATATTTTTAAATTTGTAAACTTTAAACAAGTGTTTCCTCCCTTTCCTCTAGTCTGCCTGCATAGTGAGGCACTATAAGTTTGGAAATAGAACAGTAAACAAAGCAAGCATGTGGGATAGTACAGCCTTCCTTAAAAATCTAGAAAGACCTCTCGTTGGTTGAGGAAGGTCACCATAGCAAATGGTAAAGAGCTATTTATAATGAAAACTGATTCTTCTTGCTCTGATGTCATGCAAACAAGGAAACAGCTAGATAGATAGATAGATAGATAGATAGATAGATAGATAGATAGATAGATAGACAGACAGATAGATAGATAGATAGATAGATAGAGAGAAAGACACAGACAGACAGACAGAGAGACAGGTAGGTAAACGGATAGATAAAAATGTCTTTCCTTGTCTCAATGTGTTGTACTATTACAATGCTCTCAGCTATAACATGCCAAAAACTATATAAACTTCAAATCAAATAGTGTGCAAAACGTATACTGTCATGGTTCCAGAAACTCTTAAAACCCTGGTACAGACTGGCCAACTGAACCGATGAACCAGTAAATCAGAATAAAACTCCAATACAAGCCTTCAAAGATTTGGCTAAAAAGTCTTATTTTGCTATAGCGTAAGGGCTCAGTTTTCAATAGGGGATGCAGGGCTTGTGTCAAGACCTGTGTCAGCCCCAATGTTTGGTGCAGCTGCACCAAACTCCTTTGATGCAACTACACCTGACTTTAGTGCATCAGGCACAGCTGTGACACTTTCCGCACTTTACAGTAGCTTGCGCCCAAATATTTGGCACAAGCCCCATAAACATAGCTCATGAATCCATAAGTTAGACTGGGGGGAGCTGGTCTAACTTGCAGCATTTGATGCATGGGAAGGAAAATCCCAGTCGGTGCCGGGAGAATGCTGCAAGCCCCATGTGCCGTGTGATCGGCACACTAGGAGCTTTTGAAAATTGAGCCCTACGTCTAATTTTGAAACTGCCCACTAAAAAGGCAAAATAGATACAGCTGGGGCATTCCATAACTTGGGGGCAACAACTGAAAAGATTTGTCCCTGGTTGATTTTACTTTAGCTCTTCCGATAAGTAAATGTTTCTCCCCTTCATTTTTTTTTTGGACTGTTTATTTCCATATATTTTTGTGTATTATAGGCGCACATCTTTGCAGACCTTTTTTTCTACTTTTGGGCCCTTACCTTTTATAGTATATTGTGCACTTTGTTTGGTATGGTTGGTATGCTGTATGTGTTCTCATACATTGTTGGTGTATCATTGTTATGGTCTGTAAAGTTACAGTAAAGCTTAATTAAAAAAAAAAGTTTTTGCCCAACAACTCACAAATCTCTTGTGTCCGTGTAGGTGGCTAACAGGTCAGTGACACAAAGAGGGTCCTGTCCATTCAGGGTCTTAAGGACTAACAATAAAAACTTAAATCTGAGCTGCCATGTAATTGGCAGAAAGTATAAAGGGCAGAGTATTATTAACTGTGTGATCCCTCTCTGAGAAAACTTAACAAAGTTAAAGTGAAACTGATTCCACTACAGGAACATGCACAGAAGTGCTTGAAGTGAATAAGGGTTCCTGTGTTAGCAGGCCTGGCTCTATGTGGGTAAGGATGACAATCCCAGTGGTAATTCAAAACAAGTTGGTGGCAGCACTGGTAAAAATGCTTAGTCCGGTTGACAGCCAGGGGCTCTACGACAGTGCCAGTTAGATGCTCCAGCCAGTAACATCATCAGTAGCAACCAATCAGTGGCATCTGAAGTGGATACTGAAACATGCATGGAAAGCTATATCAGTGAAAAAAGAGCAGCTTCTCAGTGTACTCAGTATTCAGTGAACCAGTAGCCTATGCAAGTAACAGTGTCTGGAGTCACTGACTAATTACAATAAATGTTGTTGCTGCTTAGAGCACTTATATTGGTGCAGCTGGAGGCTATATAGAGAGCAGGATTTAAAGCCCATTTAGATAGGATAGCAGAAAAGAGAGACTTACACAGAAAGGGAACAGATGAGTAAGAAAATATGAATTAGGGATACTGCAGTGCTTCCCATATCCTTTAAAGTTATACAATTACTCTTTGGTTACTGTGGGATGGACGGAGGGGGTGCTGTGTGCCTGAAAGAGACTATGTGCACCCAACAGTGGCAGCAGCCCCCACATATACTGTAGTTACTGGTCTTTCCAATGTTTGTTGGGTGGCATTGAGTGTAGGCGTCTGTGTATTGGGGCTGGTTTAACATGTAAGCAAGTAAGTTTCACTTAAAATATTGCAAGTTAGTGGTTGGTGGTGCTAGAGAAGGAAACTTTATATTTTATCATTTTTTTTGTTTGTTTGTTTTCTTGATATTCCTATTCATTTGCTGTTGGTAAATACATACTATTCATAAGCCATCTTCTTAAAAGCTGTTTTTTTTTGGATGCAGCAGTATGTGGGGAAATTCCATTTAACAATATTGCCTGAATGTCTAACCAAATTTGCTAAAGCTATTAGCTAAAGGAGAAAAATGTTTTTAAAGAGCCAAAGTGTCAATGGGAAATAGCTGTAAACTGTATCAATGCGTATATGTGTTAGGTGCTTTAATCTTTTAGATTTTATTTACTTCTTGAAGCAATCGGGTAAAGTTCATTAATTTCCACATGGATAGAGGAATATGAGAGAGAGAGAGAGAGAGAGAAAGGAGCGAAAGATAGAGATTTACAGTTTGTAATATGTTTGCTTTGAAACTAAAAATGTGAACATTTAAGCTTGTGGTTTGATATCTGTTCATTTCAGGTTTAAAGGGAACATAAACATGGCTTTTTCTGTTTTATTATATTTGTATATCTTTTTCTTTTAAATCCAAGTATTTCTGCTCCTATAGCAAGGGCAGGCTGGGCTCCCTTTGGCCCTATCCCAGCTGTCCCCCAACAATGACCACTGCTCCAGGACCTACTTGTCCAGCCTTGTACCCCAATGAACAGTCCTCTGTGGCAGGATCTGGTGTAGGAGGGCCATCCCCCCCCCCCCAGAGTCTCACATCCAGTCCTTCGGCCACAGTCCCAAAGTAGAATGCACTCCCTAACAGGAGAAAAACATTGCCAGGCTCATTTTGCCAAAAGATTTTAAACTTTTATTTTAAATTGTATATAAATAGCCAGAGCCGGTGACCACAAACAATGTGCCCCAGTGCTTTGCCTCTAAATAAGGCTTTGTCAGGTGGCTGATTCTTATGGGACTGTTTGGTCCCTTTATAGTACCCACATGATTACATCACAGATTACATCATAAACATACATGCAACTGAATACAAAATTCCAAAAGTTTTCAGGAAATCAATTACAAAAACATCATGTGAGTGAATCAATTTCTTACACACTAACTTAACTCAAACAAATTATTAGGTAGAAGGTTTCTTATAAGCACTATATCTATTAAAGAAATAGCTCATGTGCTTGTGGTGGCAAGATTAAATGCTTACAGAATTTATAGATGAAGTTCTTAAATGAATGGCTATACAGTAATCTAACCTATTTCTTTAATAGACATAGTGCTTATAAGAAACGTCCTGCCTAATACAATAATTTGTCTAAGTTAGTGTGTAAGAAATTGATTCATTCACAAAGACCGAGAAGAAACTAGTGTTGGACTCTTTTTCTGAAGGGGAGGGGTGAGTGCAGCTTACCAGACTAAATAACTCACATGGTGTTTTTGTAATTGATTACCTGAAAACTTTTGGAATTTTGTATTAAGGTGCATGTATGTTTATGATGTAATCCATGACATAATCATATGGGGACTATAAAAGGACCTAACAGTCCCGTAAGAATCCTCCCCTGATGAAGCCTTATTTGGAAGCAAAAAGCTGAGGTACACTGTTTATAATCAGTGTCTCTAGTCATTTATGTACAATTTCAAATAAAAGTTTAAAATCTTTTAGAAAAATGAGCCTGGCCATGTTTTTCTCTTGGCAGGGAGTGCATTCTACTTTGGGACTGTGATTAATATGGGAACTTGCCACTCCTAGTTTGCACCCAGCCACCTTGAACCACCAGAGTGCAGAAACAGACTGGATGACAGTCCTTCAGCCAGCAGGGTCCTAGTGGTGGTGCAGGTAGAGGGGCAGCATGCAGGGTGTCATGCATGCCCATCCCACCATCAATTTCTCTCTACCATTTCTTCACCTCCTCAGCTGGGGCATGCAAGTCAGCATGGCATGTGGAGGCATGCACACAACTCAGAAGTCCAACCACTGCCTCAGACCCATATGGCTGCCAACCTTTATCTGGTATCAGTGGTTTGGCAGAGGTGACATCCCTTCCTTCCAAGGAAGGGAGAGCAGTCTGTCGGACACTTGATCCTCACCACCCACACAGCCGACCCCCAGCAACCTGAGCACACAATCAAGCCTTGGTCTGTGGCACAGCAGGCAGTAGCTCTACTGCTGCGCCATGTGGGCCAACCTAAAATTATGTATATCTGTAATCTGTCTGATCTCCCTCCCAACTGAACTACTTTGTGTGTTTGCTTTAAAATAATGCTGTTTTTCCCTTTTTTAGGGTCCCTTGTTGATGTTGCCTTTGTCTCACACAGTATTACTTTTTTAAACAACAGTCAGTTTTGAAACCCAGTGACATCAGTTGCGTGGAAGACTAGAGTGGGAAATGTTGACTGCAAGTTTCCATACAACTGAGGTAACTGAATTACAGAACTCATCAATAATTAAAAGATGATGTTGGTAAAATAAGGGAAAAAGGATATTCCAGAATGAACACAAGAAACAGTAAACTAGGAGGATTAAGCAGACTATACACATATCCAAGTTTTCAAATAGGTAGGAAAAGTTAAGACCCTGTTTATGTTTCCATGAAAGTGTGTGTGTGTGTGTGTGTGTGTCTCCAAGTTTCCAGTTAGATTAAGAAAAGTGAAGTTCCTGCTTATATTTCCTTTAGTGTGTGCGTGTATGTGTAGAGATGTGCGAAATCCACGAATTTCATTATGCAAAATATTTAGCAAAATTTGCACATTTCAAGAAATATTTTACAGGCTCAAAATGCAGAATTTCACCTGTGGGGGGCAGAATTTCAGCACTCTTGGATCAAATTCTGCTGCTTGTTGGCAAAATTCCACATTTTGTGGGTGAAATTCGCAAATTCGCCGGTGGAATTTCGCATTTTGCACCCACAAAATTTGTCAGCAAAATCCGTGAATTTCACAAAATGTTTTGCAGGGTGAAATTTGCAATTTCACCAGAATTTTGTCAGCAAAATTTTATTTTGCTGCGTATATGTGTGTGTGTGTTCTAAATACATTTTTAGCAGGACATAAAATCATATGCTGTTTTGTGAACATCAGTTGAAGTATCCCTGCAAATATGACTTCCATCCTATGAGTTTGCTGATTAAAAGGTTATCAGCCTGCACCTGCACAACAAGATGTCTTCCTCATTTATCTGACTTAGTGGGACCCTGTCAACCCCAGAACCAGCTATTGGTAGCACCAGCCAGCCCTTGTTTATTTTTAAACTGCAAGAACTGATAAAATATATTTTGTTATAGAAATTACAGTGCATTTAATAATTGAAATGCTCCAGTTCAAAAATGTATTGAGTCAATAATGTAAAAGTACTAATATCTGTGAAAGAAGAATATGCTAGAAAATGTCACTGTTGCCAAGTTCAGCTGAAAGAAATGTAATTCATGCAATGTTTCCAGTTCAGAACACTCCCTCTTGAATGCCAAACAAGATGCTTGCAGGACATGTTTGCAACACGAGTTTCACTTTGAGGACCAGATGTTTCTTTCCTGATAAGGGTAAACTGAAATGGTGCAGTATCTAAGCTCTGCACCCAGCCCTGCCCTTTTTAGAATGTGTGGCCTTGCAGTGGCAGACTATTGAAATATAAGGACTTGTGGTGCTGAAACTAGTAATGGGGTATAAATGTGTAAAAAATCTCTGTAAATTATGGATGGGGACCGCACATCAGCCTTTATATGATAGTAGTAATGCCATTCCAGCCACTAAACACTGACTTCAGATTAATATATCAATGTAACAATGCAGAAGTAGTAATACCTGATAAAGCATGTTTCTCTTACCTCCTGTGTACCTGCTTTGGGATCAGTCATGGCAATTACAGAGAAGTCTCCATATCTGTCGCCATTGGCATCTATGGACACCTGGCCTGCAATGCCTGAGGAATGGCATGTGAGGAATGAGAAAATTAATTAGTTAGACGACCTTTCTCTTCCAAGTAAAACAAGAAAATGAGTCGACAGATTCTTACAGACCAATACAACAGGAAATCTCATCAGTTTCTCCTAACATTTGTGTTGGCATCCCAAAAGAAACTGTAACTTCATCTCAGTGTCTACATTCCTGAATTCTTGACATTTCTCTTTATTTTTTATACTAAGTATATGACCCAGTTTGGGGAATTTGTATAATAAGATGTTACTGGAAATGTGTATGTAGTGCAACAAAAATGGACCAACAGCAAATCACTTCAAGGATCCAATATCTTTTTTTTTCAGTAGAAGTGCAGTTGTTAAATCACGATAAGGCTCATGCATTGGGAAGACTTTGAGAGTAACAAGACCAAGCATAACCCTTCCTGCTTTGCAAATATCTAATTCAATTTACTGCGAAGGAAACCTTTCGCCTGTCATGACAGAAAATAAAAACTTCACCTTTTATGTAAGTTTTTCTGAAATCTAAACATTTGGATGGAAACCACTGTTCTTGTACAGTAGTGTCTACGTATATAAAATTCAGATCATACAGAACTGAATGTCTTAATGTAGTGTAGAGTTGAAAGTGAGACTGGAACAATCTGAGTCAAGCTTTTATTTTGTATACACTTATCCTCAGTTGTTATCCAATTTAACTGGGAACCAACAGCACAAAGGGCCCCACACTCAAGTTTTTAAGCTCCATACAGATGTTTTCCAGTTCTGCTTTTCTCCAGGGGATACACACAATCCTCTGTGATTGTACTTTTTTCCTATTCTTTGGCCCACTAGGACAAGTGCTTGCTTTTCAGGGGTGACACAGGAGCAGTGGAGAGGTTAAGTGAGTTGCTCAGAGTCACTCACTGTGCAAGTGGAGGTAATGGAAATCAAACCCAGGTCTGCTGGATGTACCACACGTATTTACAGCTTATTACTCTGACCTCTAGGCCATACAGCCAGTCCCAAAGCCCTGAGAGGACAGCAGGACCAGCAAAAAAAAAATTATCACAGCTTATATAAACTCTAACATACACTGCAGGCTATTGAAACTCCCACTGCTGCAGCCCTGCTCTGATATCAACTGCAAGTGATTCTGGTATTTGTAGTTACAGAAAATGTCAGTCTACAAGTATGCAAACTTAGTCTGATATAATCTACTATATTACAGTAAACAGTAAGTGAAACAAAATGTATTTGCACAAAGTGTATATTGAGGCCAGACCGACACTTGGGTATGGGACCCTTGATGCTGGCTGTTCCCCCCTAAGTCCTAAAAAATGTTACAGTGATGTTGTGCTAAAATTGGCAGTTAATACAAACCATCAGAAACACTGACAAAAGTAGACTCTAAGGGGCCTATTCACAAAAGTTCAGACTGCCTACGTGCTGTGTATGTGAGGTACATAGGAAACCCTACACTTGAATGCCATGCAGCAGGGGTCCAGTGGACCCCCCCGGTTGCATTCACAGCTGGCACTTGAATCCCATGTGCACTTGATACCTCAATCTCCCACACAGCTACTTGCTATGGGCAGTCCAGGAGCATGACAGGGGGCATGCCCTCACTCTACACCATTCACTAAGGTGCGGAGTTGGTGCAGAGTGCCAGGCAAGGCTGGTACAAGTAACATGAGGGTGGACCCTTCTGTAGCTGCTACATGCCCCTCCCAATGGAAACTGGTCAGCAGCGGCAGAAAGGAAACCTGTTAAACATTGCTGCCCCAGCTCACCCAGCTGATGGAGAGGGCTGGGGTAGCCAGTGGAGCACATATCCATGGTGCCCAAAAAGTCAAGCCCTGCACCTTCCTGGGATCCTCTGGACATGCACAGCTGGTAATCCACTGCAGGTTCCAGGACTCGCATCCCATCTGATGCCTGCCTGTGCCCCGCAATCCACCCCCATGCTGCTGCAATCCACCCCTGCACAGCTGTGCACTGGGGGGGGCACAGACAGGTGCTCTATCAATGCTTGCTGTAGTGAATAGTGTGTGCCCTGTGCCTGTCTGGGGGCATGGAGCTACACTGGCTGGCTACATGTGATACCCCTTTGTGAATAGGACCCATAATTAATAAGGTCATCTACACTTTCTATAAACTACTTTCAGGCACTCACTACTGAAAAACAAGTAGCGCTAGCTTTTGATTATCAACTGGGTACTAATATTGTACACCTTTTGTCTTTGTATGAACCACTTTGTGTTTGTTTTGATTATACTGGTGTCAAGATATAACCTTAAAATGGTGAATGTATTGTCAGGCATATATATGTGTGTGTGTGTGTGTGTGTGTGTGTGCATGTGTGTGTTATTTAAGCAATAAGGCACGACAGGGCATGCATTTGCTGGGATAAATGCATGCCTCAGGTGGGTTGAAGCATGATGCAAAGGTAGAATGCTTCTACCACTCAAGAAGAGTCATTATCCCAGCACAACACATACACTGGAGTCCCTTAATGCAATTATGAATTGAGTCCAGTAGTAAAAAAAATTGAAATCAGCCAGTACACTTTCCTGAAAGATCTAAGCAACATTCGTTGGCAGGATTTCTATCTAGCTCCCACCTTTAATGAGGCATTTAACATCTTTCACAGCCTCTTACTAGGGCTAATAGACAAACGCACCCCACTGAGACTGATCAAATCAAAAAATAAAACTCCTGGCTGGTTCTCTTCCATTCTGAAGAAAGGGATAGGGACTACTGGTGGAAAAAAGTGAGGAAATCCCACCTGGAGGCCGATTAGGTAGCATTCCATACCACTAGGAATGCTTGCACCAAGCTAATTAGGTCAGAAAAAGCTAGGTACTTCCAAAAAGAACCAGAAGACAATAAAAACAACTCTGCCAAATTTTGGAACATCCTCAAAGAAGTCGAAGATCAGTCCACTGCAACACCCCTTCCAAACAAAATTGTGTCTGATGGTACCACCTATACGGACAAAGCTGATATACTAGAAAAGTTTAATGATCACTTTGTCACTGCAGGGTTTGCCTTTGACAGCTCACCTATCAGCAAACTTAGCCCGGCAACAGATTACACTGTTGGCTTCACTGATAACTACAACCATAACCAACCACATCCCACCCCCTTCAGCTTCCTCACAATTATGTTCAAGCAAGTGGAGGACCTCCTCCTTTCTCTGGATACAAAAAAGAGTGCGGGTGCAGATAATATTGAACCTTACTTCCTAAAACTTGGCCATACCTATCTGACCGCCACCATTACACACTTATTCAACACCTCTCTGATTCAAGGTGAGCTACCTGTCTTGTGGAAAACTGCCCACATCCTACCATTATTCAAGACTGGGGATCAGAGTGATCTGAACAATTACTGGCCTAATTCTATACCGTCTGTCCTCTCTAAATAACTTGAAAAAATTGTCAACATCCAAATTAGAGAACATTTGGATTAACAAAAGTCGCTAAACCTGGCTCAGTCCAGCTTCAGAACCAAACACAGTACAGTATCGGCTCTTGCCAAAGTAACTACAGACTGGCAAATGTCCTTGGACTCTAAGAAGCATGTATTTGCCCTCTTCCTTGATCTAAGTAAGACCTTCAATACTGTGGATCGTACCATCATGCTTACTGCACTGAGTAACATCGGACTTGATAGTTCCGCCATTAAATGGTTCACCAGCTACCTAACCAATAGGTTACAAGTCAAAGCCATAGGAGATCAGTCCCCACAAAAATCCTTGTTACCAGGAGTCCCACAAGGCTCCATCCTGGGCCCTATCCTCTTTGCAATATACATCAATAATCTGGACTCGCAGCTAGGCACAGCCAATGTGCACTTATTCGCAGATGATACTGTACTCTGTATCTAAAATTCATCCTTGGATTTGGCCCATGAGTACTTACAGAAAGGCTTTGTCACCCTCCAATACAACCTTATCACTCATAAGCTCCTCCTCAATGCCAAAAAGACTAAAGCAATGATTCTCTCACCAAAGTCTACTTCCGGATGTCCACATATCACACAGATCCAAACACTCTTAGATGAACCCCTTGAAGTAGTTGATACCTTTAAATACCTAGTGTTCTGGCTGGATAACAAGCTCAACTTTCTGTGCCACTTAAATGAAACCTCGAGGAAACTAAGACAGTGATT
The DNA here is from genome assembly GCA_016271365.2 of Neoceratodus forsteri. Lineage (NCBI taxonomy): Eukaryota > Metazoa > Chordata > Ceratodontiformes > Ceratodontidae > Neoceratodus > Neoceratodus forsteri. The sequence continues at coordinate 986,620,460 of CM057449.1, forward strand.
AGGTTTATTCTATCACATTTAACACTTACTTATGTTAGAAGCCAGAATGAGACTAGTACAAACTACATTCCTACCTATACTGGACTACACCGACTTCCTTTACAGTCATTGCCCATCAACGATGCTAAACAAACTGGACACCCTCTACCACCGGGCTTTAAGATTTATCCTAAATCTACCTCGCGGTACACATCACTGTCATCTATACCAGGTTTCGGGATGGACCTCACTCTCAACTAGGAGAAAAAGGAATGCTCTCCTCTGGTTTTTTAGAGCATTATCTGATAACCTCCCTGCATACATCTCAAACCTCTTCAAATGGGCTAAAGGTTCCTATGGCCTGAGACGCTTCTCCATAATCTGCTTCCAGATTCCTAGAGTGAAAACTACCCTTGGCTTGGCAGCAATCAACTTCTCACTTCCATCACTTTGGAACACTATTCAAGATTCATTAAAATTATCCTCACTTCCAAGCATTTTCACATTCAAAGCTCTATTAACAGATTATCTGAAGGAATCATGCAACTGTTTCAGATGCCTATGACCCCTAAGCCCCGGGTGCCACTCTCAAATCCTACACTTAAGTATCTCATCCATCCCACATTCCTAACAACAGAAACCTAGGACTTACAAGCCTAGTTCCCTTAATCCAAGATGGCCCTGCCTATTCTCTACCTTTTACCTATTCTGGCCTCCCTCTTGGCTGCCTACTCTTTCACTCCAATTTCTACCCTATTCCTTAATACCTCCTTATTTTTTATCATTTAGGTATGAGCTCTTACTTAGCGGAGACTATATAGGATTGTTGTCTCTTCTCATTCCAGTAAAGCTTATCATTATGTACCTTTGCATGTTAATTATGTTGACCAGTATGTATAGGCCCATATTGACCTTCACAATGTTTTTTTTTTTTTGCACCGCTGTCCACCATAATTATAATCTTATGAAGTGTACTGTATTGTATTAATGCCCAGGACCACTTTGAAAATGAGCTTGCTCAATGGTGTTTATGCCTGGTTAAACAAAAAGTGATCGATTGATTGATTGATTGAAATGACAGCTCTAGTTCAAAAATGCATTTATTCTTAAATTGTTAAAATGTAAGCCATGTAATAGCATTTCATTAGAGATTTTTGACATTAAATGGTCCACTTCAGATCACAACTGTGCAACAATTGTACAGTCTAAACAAGTAATACAATGTTTTGTAAACCTTTCTGAATTTAAATAAATACTACATAAACCATTGTTGGTGGAAATAGTTATTTAAAAATGTATGCTTAACACTGCAGTATGAATTTAATGGGAGCACGCACCCCTGACAAGAAGGATAAAACATAACCCTTTTTAGTCCATTAAGGTGTTTCAGGTTTATTCAGCCTTCACAAATAAGCAGCTTCAAAGCTTCTTATGTTTCACCCCTTGCCCTGGGGCTTCTTCAGAGATACATAATCACTAATCAGTCAGCTTTTGTATCGTGTGTTTTAACCCACCACCAATCAATTTTAACACTGTTAGTTGAAAGGCACAACTTTACTCAAGGACTATTTAAGCTATGTGGACTGCATAGATCACTATGGCAATGGGGAGGGGGCATCAACTGTATTGCTGACAGATAGGCTTAGGCTGCATTATTTGTAATTATAATCATTAAACCAAACATTTCCAGTTAATTGTTCAATGTTTAAAAAACTAGTAAAGTCTGTATCCTTCATTTTGGTGTCAGGTTGTGATGCTGTGGCTGAGATTCTATTTGGAGCTGCAGGGATCATTGGTGTTTGAACTGTGAAGTCTGTAGTAGAAGGAGCTGTGTCAGTGACACTGCAATCGTGGAAAAAGGTGGTGAGCTGGCTGTTTCCAGTACTTGCATCTCTGTTGTTATTGGTATCACGGAATGATGTGGAGGGCTGGCCATTTCCTATACTTTGATCTGTTTCGAGGATTACTGTGTTTTCGGTTGGCATTTCTGCAAGGAAGGCATGCAGAATTGTGACTGGCTCGTGGATGGCATAAAAGTTTTCTTTTGCTGCATCTCTCAGCGGTTGCTGGTCAGTTGCTGGCAGTGGCAGCCCATGGTCTAGCACTTCAGAAGTGTTGCAGTGGCTTGAGAACCCGGCGGCTCCACAGTCAGGGGTCTGTGAAGGTAGATTTGGTGTGGTAGGCTCTCTACCTGCCAAGATATGTGACCATGTGTGTTTGTTTTGTTGAGAGTGGCCCCAGTAACTTTGTAGAGATGTTTCTGATTTATGCCCTGTAATGTCCATTATTTCCCATGCTTCAAGTCCAGCAGACAACAGGAGGGTGACAGCAGTGCTTCTCAGGCTGTGGTTCATGTAAATGGAGGTAAGTTCAGCTAATTTGCAGATTCTGGGAAGTATTCCTGAGAGGTGGTTTTGTCCCATGGGCTCAAGTGTAAACCATACATGTGCCTTTTCTAGGTCTGACTGACTTGGTCTTCATGGGTGGAGATAAAAAGCTAGGGGGTTCAGAGGCAGTTTAGCGAGGTATTTCTTTACAGATTTCACAGGGCATTGTCTGTCTCCTGGTATTTCAGGCATGTCTCAGCCAGTTTCTAGGGGATTGCCATGATTTTTTGTTGACTTATTTTAGGTCATTGTGGTATACTATAGGTTGTTTTCATCAGTTAAAATCTGAAAAGCACTTGGCTTCAGTGCTCGGAGTCCCTCTCTGCCTTGATGGGCGAAGAAAGGTTTGACATCCAGCCATACTTTTCTGACAAGCCCTGTGGCAATGTCTGGATTTAGTGCCTCACTCTGTCTTATTTTTTCCAGGTCATCTTCACTGATGGCTAGGTGATGAGCTACTTTATCTCTGCCTTCTCATCTTAGTTTTTTAAGCATGCTTACAAATACATTATTGGCCTTTGATAAGTTAACAGACCAACTGATTGGGGGGGGGGCATTTTGGAATCTATTTATTCCAGCTCTCAAGGATATATAGGATACCCACTGTACATTTCTCCTTGTGAATTTTTGTATGTTGCATACATTTCTCTAAGGATTTTGTTTAAGTCTTCACTTGAAACTGCTAAAATCAACAGTGATTTTTTTCTTTATTAAGCCAGTCATTAAAAACATTCATGGCGTAGGATGTCTCTCTTCTTGTATTTATTTAATTTCTGTCCAGTTCAGTGAAATTTAATTCAGCTTCACTTACTGCGCTGTGACAGTTGCGCATTTCATATTCAGTTGGTTGAGGTTCTAGTTCAGTAGTTTCTGTGACAGGAGTGTCTCCTATTTCTGTGCTCTGAGGTGCTGTTTCACCATTGTCTCTCCCACAATACGAAATTCCTCAGTTTCTGTTGTAGTGTCAGGTGCAGGTTCAGTGATTTCTGTGACGGGGTGGCTTCCCCCTCATTTGCTAACCTCAGTAACTGAGAAGCATAGAAACATAGAAGTTGACAGCATATAAGGACCACCAGGTCCATCCAGTCTGCCCATTAGTTTTTATCTACCTGTTGATTGAGCCCTAAGGCACTACTCTGTCCTTGACCTATTTATACCCCTTCATCTGTACTGCTCCCTTGTGCCTATCCCATGCATGTTTGAAGCCTTGTATGGTACTCATTTCCACCACCTCCTTTGGAAGGCCATTCCATGCATCCACCACCCTTTCTGTGAAAAAGAACTTCCTCACATTACCCCTTAATCGACCTCCATCCAATCTCAAGTTGTGTCCTCTTGTCCTGCTATTTTTCTTATACTGAAATATGTTGGACTCTTTCCCTTTGTTAATACCCTTAAGGTATTTAAAAGTCTCAATCATATCACCATTCTCCCTCCTCTGCTCCAGCGTATACATATTGAGCTCCCTTAATCTGTCCTCTTATGACTTCTGTTGTAGTCCATGCATCATTTTGGTTGCCCTTCTCTGGACTGACTTCATCTTGTTAATGTCTTTTTGCAAGTGTGGCCTCCAGAACTGTACGCAGTACTCCAGATGGAGCCTAACCAGTGTCTTGTAGAGAGGGATCATTTCCTGCCTCTTATGGCTTGTGATACCCCTACTAATACATCTCAACATCCCTCTAGCCTTCCCTACTGCTTTTGTGGTCTGTTTGGAGACTTTCAGGTCATCTGTGATGATGATGCCCAAGTCTCTTTCCTCCCTTGTGACTGTCACCAGTTCCCTCCCCATCCTATAAGTAGCTTCTGAGTTTCTCTTTCCTATTTGCATGACTTTGCACTTCTTTGTGCTAAATCCCAGTTGCCACTCATTTGCCCATTTCTCCAGTTTATCCAGATCTCTTTTCATCTTACCCACCCCATCTGGATCATCAACTCTGTTGCAGATCTTGGTGTCATCTGCAAACAGGCACACCTTTCCCTCCAGTCCTATCACAATGTCACTGATGAAGACATTGAAGAGGACTGGCCCCATAATGGATCCCTGTAGTACCCCACTTGTGACTTGTATCTCTTCTAACTGGATGCCATTTACTACCACTCTCTGGGTTCTGCTGGTCTGCCAGTTTGCTACCCAGTTGACCAACATTCGACCTACCCCAAAACTACCTAACTTGTTTGCCAGTCTTCTGTGTGAAACTATATCAAAAGCTTTGCTGAAGTCGAGGTAGGTTACATCAACAGCACCTTCTTGATCCACCACAGACCCTTCCTGCTGAAAATCCATGCTGTTTTGGATCCTGTGCTCCAACTGATTTTAGGTGTTCCACAATCCTTTCCTTAAGGAGTGTCTCCATGATCTTACCTATGACTGAGGTAAGACTTACTGGTCTGTAGTTCTCTGCTTCGTCCTTGCTGCTGCTCTTGTGAAATGGGATCACATCACATGAGCCCTCCTCCAGTCCTCTGGAACCTCTCCTGTGCTTAGAGACTCACTAAACAGTTCTGCCAATGGCTCTGCCAGTTTGTCCCTCAGCTCCTTTATTATCCTGGGATGTATACCATCTGGTCCCATTGCCTTATTTACCCTGATTCTAGTAAGCTCTTGCAGGACCCTTTCTTTTATGAAGGAACCTGTGTTCACTTCCCTCCCCCCCCATGTCTATGGTGTTGAGCTGCAGGCCTTGTCCTTTCCTTTCCTCAGTAAAAACCAAGCAGAAGTATCTATTTAGTATAGATACCTTATCTTGGTCATCATCCACACACTCCCCTTATCTCCTTTGAGTTTTGCAAGTCCCTCACCAGACTTTTTCTTCTCCCTAATGTATCTGTAGAACATCTTGTCACCCTTTCTCACTGTTTGTACTAGCGATTCCTCAGTTTGGGCTTTAGCCTGCCTTACTGTTTTTCTGGCTCCCTTTAGGGCACTCTGGTATGCCTCCCTATCTTCATCCCTTTGTGTTCCCTTATATTTTGTGAAGGCCAGCCTTTTGGCTCTAACTTTCTCTGCTACTGTTTCTGAGTACCAAAGAGGTTTTCTCTTTCTTTTGCCCTTGCTTTTCTCCTTTACACAATGGGCATTTTCTTCAACTATTGCTTGTCTAATACTTGCCCATTTTGCCTCTACTCTTCCTCCTATACTTCTATTTGTCAGTGCCAGTTTAACCCTCTCACCAATCTTAACAAAGTCAGCTCTTATGAAGTCCAAGATCCTCACCTTGGTATGGGTTGACTGTGTTTTGGTGGCCAAATTGAACCATACCATGTGATGGTCACTGGACCCAGGTGACCTTTGACTTGGAGATCTGTGATCCTTTCTCCATTTGTCAACATGAGATCCAGGATATCCCTGTTCCTGGAGGGTGTTTGTACCAATTGCTTTAGGCTCTCTCCTTGCAGGGAATTCACTGTGTCTCTAGTTCTGGTGGATACTCCAATTGGTATTGACCAATCGACACCTGGCATGTTGAAATCCCCCATTAGCAGAACCTCCCCTTTTGCTGACATGTTTTGAATATCTTCTATCAATATTCTGTCTGGCTCCTCCTTGTGGTCTAGAGGTCTGCAGACCACCCCTGTTCTTATGGCTGTTCCATTTCCTGTTTCCAGGGTGACCCACAATTCCTTTACCTCCTTATGTGTTCTATGGATTTCAGTTGCTTTTATATTCTCTTTGTCATAAAGGGCCACTCCTCCCCCCTTCCTTACTCCTCTGTCCCTTCTGAACAGTACATAACTGGGTATTGTAGTCTCCAAAGTGTGTTTGCTGGTGAACCATGTTTCACTTATGGCTACTATGTCTAATTTAACCTCCGTCATTGTTGCCTCCAGGTCAAGGAGCTTGTTTCCCAGAATGTGGGCATTTGTGTATATGATTTTCCACTGGACAAGTGGTAGATTGCTAGCTTTGGGGGGAGGTCCAAGTTTTCCCTTGTGTGACGCAATGTAAGTTGGACCATTTTCTCCATCTGCTGGTGCAACTGACCAAAAGAATGCTGAGCTACTGCCTTTTTATTGGCTGAGGGGGAGAAAGGGGCCTTCTTTCCCATCTGACATATTGGGCATTGCACCACTCTCCCCCTTTGCTAGTTTAAATGTTCTGCAAAAATATCAAACTTCTGTCCCAATGCACTGACTCCCTCCTTAGTCAGATGCAAGCCATCGAATCTAAAGAGCTTCCACTCCCAAAACTGTTGTCAGTCACACACAAAGTTGTGTCCTTTCTCCTGGCACCAGATCTTGAGCCAAGTATTTAGGTCCCCTATTTCCCCTTCCTCGACCTTCTGCCTGTCTGTTCCCCATTCCCAGATGGGCAGAACCTCAGAGAAGGAGATGCTGGATGAAATGGATGACAGTTGCTTCCACAGCCTGGTCAGGTGTTCCTTGGTTTCTGTGGCTGATCGGCTGGCAAGATTGTTTGTTCCTATGTGCACCAAGACACTTATGTTAACCCCTGCTTTCTGCATGATTTTAGTAATGCGGTCAGTGCCTCTCCATGCAGATGTCCCTGGGAGACACCTGACCATTACCCCTGGCTGAAGGCAGGCATCAACTCCCTGGATCATGGAGTCTCCTATGATCAGCAGTGGTTTGACTTTCCTTGTTTTTGTCGATATTATGGGTGTTTTCTGCTGTGTTTGCTATTGTTTTGTATTGTCCTCTGCCTCTTTGTTTTAGTCTTGGAAATAGAGGCAGATATCAGTTTGTAGTTATTACTGGATTTTTTTGTGGTGATGTGCTGGTGAGCATTGAGACCAAGGGCACCTGATTTGCCCCTCCTAACCACCTGCCAACCTCCCAGATCAACTACCCTCTGTGGACAAGGTGCTTCAGTTGAGTGCTGGGGAAATGGCTGGTGGTTCTTGAAGTACCTTCCTCCTTTATATGTGCTTGGAGGCATGATATTTCTGTCCATGCTGCCTGGAGCTGAGCCCTTAGATCTGCGATGGTCCAGCATGTAGGACAGTGCCCGAGTCCTGTATAACTGCCCTACTGAAGACTGTCTCACAGTTACAGTAGTTTACAATATCCATTTTAGTTGATTCTGTGATTCTGTATCCTGGACGGAATAAGAAGGGAGTTAAAACAGATGTTTTTGTTCTTACACCTTTTTTTTTTTTTTAGTACTAAGTTTTTTTTTGTTTCTTTTTTACTTCACTTATAATATAATTGTATCTTCTTCCTGTGAGGACACTGTCAGGTTGACTAGCCAACCCTCCCCTTCCTGAGGTACACAGGAAATGGTGTGATGGGGGAACCCTATAAAAGTGGAGTAGCACGGGATAGTTGGGGATGGGGGTGGGTGGCTGGGCCCCTCCTTCAAGAAGACAGAACAACGGATGAAAACCTGTATAGACAGGTGAAAACAAAGTAGGGAAAAATAATGTTAACAGTCACTGTTAGTCTATCTGTACTCTTTGTATCAACCTCCCTTTCAGTGAGCTCTGTCCCTTACCTTCTGCAGGAAGTCGCTCAGTCTGGAGACAGTACAGCTGACTTTTTCTTTCAGCCAAACCTCCCCGGCTCAGCCAAACTTGCGCCAAGTACTACCCCTACCATACAGAAAGGAGGTCCTTGCCCACTGCGACGGTGACTTTCCCAGTGGAAGAGTGGCCTGAGGTATGAGATTCGGCAGTAGAGCTTGACTGTCCACCCTTCACCCACATGACCCAAGAGTTATCATGCCCGATGTGCGGTTGCTGTCACTGTCCACCTGCCACTCCATCTAATGCTCCTATGGTTCTTTCCAGCAGATACGAGCACTGGTAAGCTGTTCTTTTTTTTCTGAAATTCAATATGCTTTATTTGTTTCATAACATATAGTGCACTTTTTACATATAAGGTCGTTCGGTATCACATGCAGTATAATGGGTACATTTGGCCTTGGGGTTACATCAGCCCAACATAACAAAAGAACAACTAATACTACTTACCAATGTAGACAATAACTAACTACTTATCTGCCTCAAGTTCCCTTCCCCTCCCCCCACCCTCTCCCATTCTAGATACTATTTCTGCAAACCATATTATACCATAGAAGTCATCATATCTATTTCCTCTTACATCCTTACCTACCTATGTAGCAACCAATATTAACGTATAGAGTTCGTTCCATTTTTTATTGAAACTATTACGACAATGTCTAAGGCCTGCAATCATTTTTTCTAGTCTCAAGTTGAATAGTAGTTTGTTAAGCCATTCTGAGTAGAAAATCAGTTGGGCATCTTTCCAGTGCTTTAATACCAGTTTTTTTACTGAATAGGAAATTAGTGACATATCATATCTTCTTTCTGGTATCAAAATTTGTGTGTAATCTCCTAGAATACAAATTTTGGGTTCAAAACATTGTTCCAAGCCCAGGAGAGGATCTAATTTAGTTTTAATCAGTTGCTATAAGGGTTTAATTGAAGGACAGTCCCAAAAAATATTAAAAAGAGTACTGGTAAGCTGTTCTAACAGCTAGTGTGTTCCCTGAAGTCCTCATCAAAAAAATGTAAGCTGATCTCCGTTGTGCTTTTCTAGTCAGTATTCTATCACTCTGAGGTAAATCTAGTCAGTACTGTCACTCTGTGGTAAACTGCTAGCTGTCAAGTGATGAGTCACAACATTCCAACAGTGGATGGGTTCTGATCAGTGACTGAAAGGTGATCAGGCTCCACTGGCTAGCTAGTCTACTTCTAGTGCTGTTGTGCTGAGATGACAGACCTGGGTTCCAAGGCTCTCAGTCAATCAGATTTCTGAATTTTTTATACCCATTTCATAACTGTCTTTAAGAAAAAGTTTTACTGTAAAAACAAAATAAAGAAATTATAATGGGAGATGGAAAAGAAAGACAAAAAATCTGGAGAAGGAAATAAACTCATGTCTACAGATTCACTGTTAGAAAGAATGTGAGGGGTGAAAGGAGGGACATAGGCCATGCTTCTACACAGGGCAGATTTTAGTACAATGAGCAATGTCACAGCACAGGTACTATACCTTAGAAAATCAAACTTAGGGGTAGAAGTATTCAGTAGTAATGGTACACATTCAAAATCCATTTCAATATGGTGACGGTGGTATCTGACATACTCAAGGAAAAAAGGAGTCAAGCAAGGTAAGTTAACTGCAAGACATCTGTTAAAACAGATAGGTGTACATTGAACAACAAGGAGGTAAAGATGTTGAATCAGGTGCAGAACAAATGATGAAAGACCAGATAGTGCATGAAATCAAATGGAATAGTAAAAAAATGTTCAGATATATTAATGAGAAGAGGAAATTACCAGCAACTGTTGGATCACTGAAGGATATTGAAATTGGTGACATAATAATCAAGTAGGAACAGATGGCAGAATGTGTAAATGAGTATCATACACCAGTATTCACAGAAGAGATGGAATAATATCAGACAGTGAAAGACTTCGCAGTACAGCAGCAGAACACACTATAGGACATGTGGGTAACACCTGAAGAAGTTGAAAGAATACTGAATATGGCAAACATAAAGGAGTAGTAGAAATTGTATTTATACAACACACATCTTTGTAGCTTTGGGTTCCTTACAAGAAACACCATGTATAGTAATCAGAAAAAAATAAGAACAGAATAAATACCAGATACACAAATTAAGATTAAATACATACAGCGTAAAAGCAGTTTAAAAAAAAAGGTGGCAGGCTCAATGATATGAACGATTGTTTTCATAATTTGGAGTAGGACAGGTGAGAAAGACAAAATTTCAATCTGGTTTTAAAGGAGACCAGTGAGGGGGTCTCGCTGAGGTCTCATGGAAAGGAATGTTGGGGCTGCTATTACAAATGACCAGTCCCCAGCTTCTTTCAGTTTAGAGCTCAGGACCTTGAAATACCTCATGTCAGCAGATTGGAGAAAGTAATTAGGATGCTAAGGAATCAGGAGTTCAGACAGGTACCATGGGCCCATAAACTAGACAGTGGGGCATGACAGAATGCACCTAAACACCCTGAGACAACTAGCCAAGGAACTACTGATCCATCTGGCAATAATTTTCAATGAGTGACTGAGAGCTGCAAATGTGCCTGATGACTATAGGGTAGCCAAGATGGTACAAATATTTGAAAAAGGTTTTAGTGCTGAACATGGGAACTATAGGTCAGTCAACTTAAAATCAGTACCAAGGAAGCAGCTTGAAAAATCTGTAAGAAACAGAATTGTTGAACACTTAGAGAAAAATACACTCTTAGTGACCTAATATGGGTTATGCAAGGAGAAATCTTGCCAAACCAATCTTATTGCATTTTTTTTATTTTCTTTATCCCTTGTTCATTTGCACTGCCTTCATCTGTCAGCTACCTCCTGACTCCATCCTTTCCCTTCTCTGTCAATTACCCACCTCTAACATCATGGTTTTACATTTCCTCCCATTGTGGAACCTTTGGGGGTCAGCATTCCTCCACAGGGCAGGGAAATATCTGTTGGGGTTGTAGATTTTCAGTCCTCTGGTATGGGCCAAGAGTGTTGAGCTTCATTTCATTCACATCAGGGCTTTTCCTCTTGTTTCACCACTCCTCTGTGATGTCAGCAGCAAGGGTTCCAAGGCACACACACATACATACTTATACCTTGCATGGTGGTGTATGGTGGCAGCATCACACCCCTTCCACAAACTACCCAAGCTGCACCACCACTAATGGTCACCCAGGTGGTGGCTTTGCAAGAGGCTCCCCTTCTACATCCTGTTTACCCCTGTGAGGTACTTGTAGGTCTCTATCATGTCCCCTTTTGCTCATCTGTTTTCCAGGGTGTACACGTTGATATCCCTCAATCTTCTGTCACAGGGCATTTGTTGCAACCCCTGCACCATTTTAGCTGCCCTCCTCTGAACTTCCTCCACACTGTCTGTGTCCTTGGGGTCTCCCCAGTAAGTGATACAGCAGCAACACCACCTCCCTCTTCCTGCTGGAGATACCTCTTCTTAGGTAAACCTGAAGGTGCTGTGTTATCAAAGCTTTCAATATGGTGCCATGGAGGAAACTAGTTCATGGAATCATGAACCTAGATATAATAGGTCATATAATGCAATGAAATAGAAACTAGTTGCAGGACAGGAAACATAGGATTGTAATAAATGTGATCTATTCATATGGAAATAAGGGGCCACTGGAGTCCAGCAAGGATCTGTGCAAGGACCAGCATCGTTCAGTATATTATGAATGACTCTCGAGGTGGGCACCAACAGCTGGTTACCAAGTTGCATGATGACACAAAAACTGGAAGGGTAATTACATGTCAGCAGAAGGTTAATGAAATGCTAATTAATCTAGAAATGCTCAGGAAATGGACTGAAGATGGCAGATGAACTTCAACACTGAAAAATGCAATGAGATGCATCCAGATATTTAGAATAGCAAAGCAAAATGCTATCATATCAACACAGAAATTATTGACCTTAGTAGGAAAAGGACCTCAGACTAATGGCAACAGTAAATGTGGGCAACAATGAGGGTCAGCAGCTGGCAAAGCAAATGAAATAAAGGTACTCTTCAAGAGAAACTTTGTAAGCAAATTAAGAAAAACTCTAGTGCCCTAGTACACAACCCTAATCAGCTCCCCATCTTCAGTATAGTGTACCATTCTGATCCCCATATCTGAAACAAATATTGACATGATTGAGACATCACTGAAGAGAGCACACAAGGTGGTTGAAGGCTTGAAAAACATGGGCTAGGGTCAACTTACAGAACTGGGACTATCCTCCATAAGAATCATACTCAGGACTAAAATGATTGCAGTATTCAAATATTTGAGAGGGATAACATCATCAGACCAAACACTGCTCTTCTAGATTTAAAATAAGAAGACAAGTGGGCATTCAATAGTTTAAAAGGAGGAAGAATCAACTACTCAGTAGAATGATTGGTGGATACTGACAGCAGACTTCCAGAACACATGATTAACCATTGATACTGTTTCTGCTTTCAAGATTAAAGTAGAAAAGTACATTGAAGAAGGGATAATAGAGTACTCCCAATGAGTAAATTGGGAAAAGAGTACAAGGGGCTGGTGGTCTTCTTTCCTTCCTAAATTTTTATATGTTCATACAGGAACATACTGTAAAGGAAATCTTCATTAAAAGCAAAACACATTACCAGAACTTTAATATACATTAACTGTATGAATCAAATTGTTCTCAGAGTTTCCACAAGAAGCTCAAAAACACTGTAACATAGCAGCATGGCTGGTCTGACATTGGGTTATCCGAGGGACTCTAGCAGAAGTTAAGGGAGCAAAAGAGAATGCATGATAAGTGGAAGGATTCTGGGAACAGAGAAGAGAAATACTGCGTAGTACATGACAAAAGGAATGCAGGATCATTATTGCCTAGGCCAAGGCACGATTCGAAGACAGGATTGTGCAGAATATAAGGGGAGTAATAAACCCTTTTTTCAAAAAATGGGGAAGAAAATGAAAGTACAGAATAAGGTGGGGATCCTGATTGTTGGGAGGGGAGGCACTGACTAAGGCAGGGGGAATACCAAAGGGATTGAATAACTACTTTGTTTCAGTGTATGGCAAGGAAGTCATGGAGCATAGCTAACTGGATTTGCAAGTCATAGTGAAAGTATGGGCTGAAGAGGACATAGTGCTGATTAATTCAGATTTAGTAAGTATCTAGAGGGTGTGAATACAGGAAACATCCAGTGTGTGGATGATACAGACTCAAAGGTAATAGCAGAGCTAGAGAGGTTCTGACTTGGCCACTTGCTGATATATTTCAGAGATAGCAAACAGAGTAGAATCGGCACCAGGTTTGCAGGTTAAAAAGGGGAAGTTACTTTATTTCACAAACTGCACAGACTTGTGCTAAGACAGGCAGTATATACACATACAGAGAGTGCAGTGATGCCCTTAGGTGACCAGACCTGTTTCACTTCTTCAGATGTTAAATTGCATTTGTTTATGCATTGCACACTCTTCTATGTACTTTGGATCTTTTATTAGATCAGTTCTGTTTTGTTCTGTATCAACTCTTCCCCACAGTTTTGTTTCATCTGCAAATTCAGCTTTATAACTGGCCAAGAAATCAGAAGTCTGAAAGACCAGGAAAAACACTTTCAAACAAGGTACGCGCAAGTGCCTAGTGCTTATCTACAGTGGGTGTCAGCGGTCTAGAAATATCCATGCCTAATCTTTCCTGTTGTTAATCAAGGTGACAGCCATTTCATAGAATCATGAGATAGAAAGCAATGTCACTGTTGGACAAGTTAAATTGTGTTAAACATATCTTGCTGAACACATTCTGTCTCGAGGTTTCATGAAAAGGCTGATGCCTTATTTAGGATAGGTAATCTTAGGACTGCTGACACATGCAGGTACAGAGGTATATACTGTCAAGTTCCTGCTTGTCCACTCATGTAAGTCAGCATCTTTAGTAATGAAATGAAAAGAACAGAAAAAGCAATTACTTGCTAACTGCTTAATTGCTTTAAAGAGCTAATGTACTGCTTGAAATGAACAGAAATTTTCAGGACAGAGATGGGGTAAAAAAGGGGTAAGGGCATCAAGAAATGGAGGGTAATGAGTACCAATGCCCATAGTCTGGGCAACAAGCTCCCTGAACTGGTGGCCTTGATGGAAGAGGGATGCCTGGATATTGTGGCAGTCACAGAAACATGGCACACAGAGAACTATGACTGGGATGTTAACATACCAGGGTACACAACCTACAGAAGAGACAGAGAGGGTAGAAGAGGGGGAGGAGTAGCTCTCTATGTAAGGGAAAGTATAAAAGCAATGGAACAAAAAAGTAATCAGGGAGGAGAGGATGCACTGTGGGTCACCTTAGAGACTGGAAATGGCACCACAATCCACACAGGGGTTGTATATAAACCCCCATCTCAGGGGGAAGGAATGGACAAGGATATGATAGAAGACATCCTTAGGATGGTAGAGAAAAGGGAGATACTGTTGATGGGGGACCTGAATGCCAGATATTAACTGGAGCACATTTGCTGCAGCCACATCCAAGAGCAGGGCCATTCTCGATGCCCTACGGGGGCATGCCTCAGACAGCTAGTGCTGAAACCCACTCAAGATGGAGCAATCTTAGACCTCATACTCTCAAATGGGGAAGTGAGAGGATCTCAGATCCAGAAGTGGGTAGCCATCTGGGAACAAGTGACCACCAAACAGTGTGGTTCATGATAAACTCTGCTGCAGAGTCAAGCCATACAAAAGTGAGGGTACTGGACTTCAGGAGGGCTGACTTTGGCAAGATGGGAGCGTGCCTTAGAAAAGCACTAGCAAACAGGCAAGAAGGAGGTGTGGAGCAACAATGGGGACACATTAAAACTGCCATCACAGAGGCAAAAAGCCTTTGTGTGAAGCAAATAAATCAAAATGAAAGAAAAAGCCACTATGGATCTCAAAAGAGGTGGCGGGGAAGGTTAGGGAGAAAAAGATAGCATTTAGGAAGTATAAGGAAACACAGAAGGGGCAGGACAGAGAACTGAACCAGTTAAGGCAGAAGGATGCAGGGAAGGTAGTCAGAATAGCAAAGGCCCAAATTGAGGAAAAGATAGCCAACTTGGTTAAGAAGGGGGATAAAACCTTTTATAGGTACATTATGGAGCATAAAAAGACAAAAGGAGGGATAGTGAGACTGAATAGAATGGACAGTGGGTGGGCAGATAGGGACAGTGAAAAAGCAGAGATACTGAATGAATACTTCTGCTCAGTATTCACAAAAGAGGAGGAGGGGGAGGTACCCAATTCAATTAACAGAAGCACTCTGGATACGGGGTCGATCCCAGTCCTTTCAAAGAAGAAAGGGTTCTGAAAGAACTCCTAAAACTGAAGGTGGACAAAGCAATGGGGCCTGATGGGATTCACCCCAGAATTCTAAAAGAATTAAGGGAGAGAGCTAGTGACACCACTGACTACCCTTTTTAACAAATCATAGGAGGATGGTGTGGTACCTGAGGACTGGAGAAGGATGGATGTGATTCCCCTTCACAAAAGTGGGAGCAAAACAGAGGCAGGAAACTACAGACCTGTCAGTTTGACCTCTGTGGTATGGAAAGTGATGGAATCACTTCTGAAGAAAAGAATTGTTGAGTACCTAGAGGCCAGTGGGGCACAGGACCCAAGGCAGCATGGGTTCACAGCGGGAAGGTCATGTCAGATGAATCTAATCAATTTCTTTGAAAGGGTGACCAAAGTAGTAGACCAGGGAGGGGCTGTGGACATGGCCTGCCTAGACTTTAGCAAGGCATTTGACACAGTCCCACACAAAAGATTAATAAACAAATTAGCCAGCTTGGGAGTGGGTCCCAAGGTGGTAGCCTGGGTAAAACATTGGCTGGACAGTAGGACACAGAAGGTAATAGTAAACAGAGTCCACTCTGAAGAAAGGGGGGTTACTAGTGGGGTACCACAGGGTTCAGTACTGGGTCCAGTCCTTTTTAATGTCTTTATAAGTGACACTGCAGAGGGACTGGAAGGAAAAGTATGCCTCTTTGCAGATGACACAAAGATCTGCAACAGGGTTGATACACAAGGAGGCATGGAAAGGATGAGAAGGGATTTGGCATGGTTGGATGAATGGTCAGAAGTATGGCAGCTTGGATTCGATGCAACAAAGTGCAAAATAATGCACCTGGGAAACAAAAACCCAGGGAAAGAGTACACAATGGGGGGTGGTAGTAACAAGAACAATAATGGAAAGGGACCTAGGGGTATTCATATCAGATGACCTTAAGGTTGGCAAACAATGTGAGAAGGCAGTAGGGAGGTCTGAGGGGGATACTGGGATGTATAGGCAGAGGCATCACCAGTAGAAAACAGGAAGTTGTTATCCCTCTGTACAGACAGTTGGTGAGATCCCATCTGGAGTACTGCATCTAGTTCTGGAGACCTCATCTCTGCAAGGACATAAACAGGATGGAGGCAGTCCAGAGGAGGGCAATTAAAATGGTGCAGGGTCTGCAAGAGATGCCATATGAGGAAAGACTAAAGGAGCTTAACATGTATACCCTTGAGGAAAGGAGGGAGAGGGGGGACATGATAGAAACTTTTAAGTACGTCATTGGATTTAATAAAGTCCAAGAGGGTAGTATCTTTCAGAAAAAGAGATGTGCAAAAACAAGGGGACACAATTGGAAGATAGAAGGGGGATGACTCAGGGGTAATGTGAGGAAGTATTTTTTCACTGAGAGGTTGGTGGATGCATGGAACAGCCTTCCTGAGGAAGTTGTGGGGTCTAGAACTGTGGGAGAATTCAAGAAATCATGGGACAGACATAAGGCAATTCTTGTGGGGGGGGTGGAAAGAAATAGGCTGTTGGTTAACTAGGATCTGCAGCTTATCCAGTATGTAGGGAAACGAGCAGACTAAGTGGGCCAAGCGGTCCTTATCTGCCATCAAAGTCTATGTTTCTATGTTTCAGTCAGCTATCACTTCCAATACATGAAGTATTTTTTTTTTATTTTCTTTTTGCTAATTAGAAGATTTTCATCTGGCAGTAATACGATGTGGTGCAGCCTTCGAGACGAAAGTCAGTTCCGCTCCTCCCACTACATCATCAGAAATGAGACCAAACACCTTGAGGCACCACAGTCCTCGAAGCCTAAGCAGTGACTTTCTCAAGCTACCAATCAAACTGCAGGAAGTTGTGACATCACTAGTAACCAGGAAGGGCCAGTCCCTGCTGCTTCATGGGAAAGTGAAACCTGGCAGTGAGAAATGGTTCTCATTGGTTACTAGTGATGTCACAGTCAGTGTGGTCTCAGTGTTGATGTAGTGGGAAGAACAGAACTGACTTTTTTTTAGCCTCCAGACAGAGTGCTGCTCCACACATCAGCTCTGTACTGCCTGGTGGAAAATCTAATTCGCAAACAGAAAAGAAAAAACACTCAAGATATAAGAAGTGATAGCTGACTAGATCTGAAAGTTACAATTAATTGCAGGCAGTTTCCAGACAGTACACTAGCTCTTTAAATTGCCTAGTGTTTCCAAACATTTGGGCCTATGCACTAATGCAGACTAAGTAAGTGCAACAAGCATGTATCCAGTCTGCTCCCACCAGCACCCCCAGATAGACGTGTACACATGACAAATACTATTGCCTGCTACCCCACAAGCACGTTGGTGTGCAGAGAGTGAACTGGTGAATACAGGTGAGCATCCACTCACATGCCTGACCTGTGAGACAACTGGACCCCAGCTCTGCATGGAGCAGGGGACTATGGGAAATGGGTATCACCCCACCACAACAATATTCTGATAGTAAACACCACCACAGTGACAAATCTAGCCAGGTCAAGATTGGTTGCTGTGGTGGTCCGCTGTTTGCTGACGCAGCGATTTCCGGTGTTGCAGCCCCACCCTGAACCAGCTCTGACTTGGAGTTGGTTATTTAGGGATGGGGGTGCGGGGGGCGAAGCCCCTTGCAGAAAAATACTTTGTCCTGTCAGGAACAATGCTGACTGTCGGCATTGTTCCCATCGCTGTCGGGGATGTCGACAATGACACCGTCGATGTATTGACATGGAACCTGGGACATGGCAGGTCCCAGTAAAGTAAACAGAGTTGGCAAGTGCCCTGATGGCTGCCCCTAGCCCTCCATGCAAGTCCAGAGGGCTGGGGCAGCATGGCTAGGGGGACTGCTCATCCCTCCATGGCTGCCCACCATGAAAGGGAAGGCGCATGTAGTAGGTATGGCAGGGTCCTTGCCTGCGTAGCCTGCAACTCTGCACCAGCACTCTATGCCATAGTGCATGGCATAAAGTGTAGCACCACCACCCGTTACTCCCCCTGTCTGTCCACATGCAAAGTTATGGACAGACAGCAGATCAGGTGTGGAAAGGGCCTGCTCCCATTCTGTGAATTCCACGAGAGTCTGATTGGACCCCCAATTTGCAGCTGTCCATCTTAGGGGTGCCTACACACTTTGTATATGGAGTCTGTAGGCAATAGGCATAGTATATAGATTCCATTATGGCTAGTCATCACTGTGGACATCTTGATAGTAGAGTCAAGCGATCTGGAGACATTTGAGAACCTGACACTGGGCACAACTGTACCAGTACCTCACTTGAAATAGATTTTTAGGGACTTTCAGACTAACAGAAACCCTGCACACTTTTATTTCCCTTTAACATCCAGGAGCTTAGAACAACTGGGCTTCAAGCAGGACTGTAAAAAGGGAAAAGGACAGTAAAATGTATCTACAAGAAAGGAGACAGTATACTGAGGGCATATTATTCACCCCACGTAGCTTCAGTGAAATGTGAACTCTCATTCAAGCATTATGCAATCATTGATGCCGTCTTTTGATGTTATGGTGAATCCAAATGTAAATCACTTTGAAATGTAAAACAAACTTTATTACAAAAGCAGTGGGGCAGATGTTAGACATAAATTCTATAAAGCATTAAAATAATTTGCCATGTATTGCAAGCCTACTATTGGATATAATCGTTTGTTGTCCAAGAAAACAGAACTCATAAGTATTTTCAGAAATGAATCAAGTAGGCTTTAAGGAATAAATTTATACATTTTGCTATTTTACTGTATAAAATGGATGCATTGTGCATACTTTGTAACTAAAGTTATTGTGGGATCTTCAATGGAAAGGCTGGCAATGGCTAAGTTTACTGTACAGTATATATAACTGGAAAATGTCAGGATCTCAGTACATGATGGGTCATAGTCCCATAAATCAGGAAAGAAAGAAAGAAAGCAAATAGCGAACTAAGCTACTGGGGGGACAATATCTTAGATATTACATTGACCAATGTGAGTGATTTTTATGGTAAATCAAATATCTTACCCCCAACTGGATCATCAGATCATAAGGTTGTGTTAATAGAAAACAATCCTGAAGGAAGTAAGATGCTGAGGAACAGAAATATATATATTTTTTTGCAATTTAATATGCTTTATTGAGTTTTACAACCATACAACAAATGAATTCAAAGTAAAAAACAGACCTATACATCCATGAATGAACACCTAACAAATACAGTAATACAGGAAATAACAAAACAAGAACACACAAAACAAACATCCAAAACCCCTCCACCCCCTCCCCTTCCCTCTTCTCCCCCTCCCTTTAACCTCTACCCAACCCCTGCAGACTAACAAACATAGAAAGGTGCTTGAAAATTAATTCTCACTAACTACTCAGGGCAAAACAATAAAATAAATGGCTCATCAAGTGGAAAGAAAAATATTATATGAATTTCCTGTTTAGTAAGGGGGCAGATGAGATGTGGTTATCACCCAAACAAGAAAGTTAGAAAGGGGGTCCAACGGGCCTGGAAAGTATGCAAAACATAGTTTGCAGATGCAATTGACCTTTCCACATTAATTGCCCAAATAGTACAGCCTCCCAAATGTGGAAACAGAATGACTCACAAAATCTCCAGAAAAAAAACAAAAGTCTTCTGAGTAAGATGTAGAAAACTCCATGCCTTGTATCACCTCCTCTTGTGCTCAGATAGAACATCCGCCATGCTTCCCAAAAAGATCTGGCAAAATCTGGGGAAGCTCTTTGGTGGCTTGAGCAGCTGAACCAAATCTGTAAATGCCCCAGATCATGTGCACCTCCAGTCTGGTGGGGTATAACATTTTATGTCTGATGTTTGCAGCCCAAAGTTTAGACTGTAATGCATCGTACACAGCCGTTGCCTGCCGTACCTTAAATGTTAAGTCCTGTACCAATCTGATTTTCTTTCCTTCCCATTGTAACCTTTCCAATTTTCTGGTCTTCCTCAATATAAAGTCATGACCCATAGTGTTAAACATTTTAAAAATAAGGGGCTCGGGAGTCACCTGGTACAGGCTTTGGTCTCAACACCCAATGCACTCTCTCTGTTACATATGTTGGTCCATTGGGAGAGGATCCAGCAACCTTGGTCCAAAATGTTGTACAAATTTGATAACATTAAGCACCTCCTCTCTCTCTCTGACAACCCCAGCAGCACCAAACTGTTCTGACAACTTCAACTCTCTAAGTCATCTATTTTATCTTTCAACTTTAAAATAGTGCACCACAGAGTAATTATCTCTGGCTCCATTTTGGCAATCCTGTCCTCTGTAGATGACACCCGCACTTCAACATCCGGCATTCATCTGGAAAGTCCTTATACCGGTGGCTTAAATTCTTTAAAGTCCTCGATAAGGGAGAATACTGCAGCTTTAATAGTTTGCAATTCTGCAAAGCATTGTTCATTCATCACTGGAGGAGTCTCGTCTGAAGGTGGTGTCAGGGGAGATTGACTGCAGTGAGGATGCTTAGCTTCTAAAATAATGGCCTGCTCCTGCTCCCCATCCAATTCTTCCAACTTCAGGTGGATGTCAACAGGCTGCTTATCCATTGTTTCACACTCCATTTAGTAACAGAAAAGGTAGATTGAGAAAATGGATGCATTCTGATGTAATCTGAGTGAGTGAGAATAGAAAAAAGCATAGAAATTTCTTGGATCCAAATGGAGCTCCCAGGAGATGCTATTACTCCCCGCTTAGCATCACGTGACTCAAGGAACAGAAATTTAGTTGTAGAAAAGTGAATTAAGTAAGGGTAGAACTTTAGATATAATAGTAGGGAAATTGCAAAATAAGAAATGTAATGGTGAGAGTGTGGCCAAAACATGGAACTCAGTGACAACAACAATAAATAAATCCCTGACAATGAGAGAAGTAATAAGAAATTGTGGGGACAAGCCATGGATTACTGAAGAGTTTAAAAAACTGATTACTGTGGGACAGGCAGCACTCAAATGAAAAGATATGGTGGCACATAATAAAATAAGTAATGAAGTGAATAGAAAGGGAAAGTTGTTAAGAAGGCATTACTATTAAAGAAAGTGGAAGGATTAAGGAAATTGGAGCTAAGAAAGTAGCGGAAGAAAGCAAAAGATTTTTTGGACACAGGTAAACAAACAAACCAAATTGTGAGCAGCCGAATAGCCTCCGGATATAATGTCGCAGTCCAAAAGTCGCAGTCAAGTAGCCACAAGGACAATAGGTCCCTGTGCAAGGTGCTGACATGTGTATTTGTCACCAGTTAATAACGTAGCGGAAGAAAATGACGATGTGCTACTATGGATGTATTCTCCACTAATGATAACACATTTTAAATCTCCACTTCCCATGCTATACCATTCATTCTGTATAACATTCTGAGGTAATGCAACAGCACATCTCCACATTAGTATATAATCTTGCACAGCATAGAGCATCAGAATATTATAACAGTTGATACGACAGCACGGAGTATGTGGGAGCGCTCGTAGATGAGATTGTCTTGTACATGAACTGGCCTGAGTTCTTTAGAATAACACAGTGCTTTATTTTAAGGTGGAAAGCATACAGAACTGCATGCCAGCCGAGCTGTTTTCATGCACATCTAGCCGAGACTAAACTTGAATTTTAAGAGCTCCCTACATCCAAAGACTGTAAATATTTCATATTCTGAGAAAAGTATATGATACATTATATATATATGTGCTGCTACAGATGTGATCTCTGCTAATGATAACACATCACATCTCCACATTAGTATGTAATCTCGCACAGCATAGAGCATCAGAATATTATAACAGCTGATACGACAGCATGGAGTATATAATGATCCAGACCATCCACCGTCCGAATGGTATCTCCGCTAATGATAACACATTTTAAATCTCTACTTCCCTTGGTGAAGCAGAGCGGGCAGCAGCAGTTGGTACTTTGGTGAATGATTTGAGGCAAGGTTGTTGCCCTGCTTCATGGCATGAAATTAAAACACAACGGCCCTTGGTTAGTACGTAGCGGTGATTTAGTGCGTGTTGGTGATTTATTGTCCATGACCTCTACACCGGCGACAAGATGTCTTTTCGACTAATTGGCTGCTACATTTTGACCATGACGAATAGCACCACGACGTTGTGTCCGTATGCCAACCAAACAGATAAATGGAAAAAATCATGTGGGTATGACGATGTAGATAGAGATGTCCCCTTTTTTGACAGCACTAAGTAATGTGTTAAGTGAAGTGAGTAGGGAGTTGTCCTTCTTAGAAGTGAAGGATGCATCAGAGGTGCCAGATCTAGATAGATATTTAGTAAAAATTGATGAAATGGCTAAAGAATTTTAAAAAATCTCAGTAAACGAAACAGTAGGACCAGATGCTATCCCAAACTGAATATGAAAAGAATGAGCTGATTTACTTGCATCATGAGTATGCAACATTTTTAATAAGTCAGTTTTAAGTGGGACATTTCCGTTACAGTGAAAACAAGCAAAAACTGTACCTCTACTAAAAGTTTTGATACCCAAAAATATGGTTACAGATTTTAGACCAATAACTTTGATGAGCACAATATCAAAAGTGGGTGAGACTTTCATTTGTAAATGGATTATAGAGTTTGTAGAGATTTGTTAGACAAAAATCTATTTGGATTCATGTGGAGAAATTCAATGACTGTTGCTGCTTTGACATTTTTAGAATTAAGTATGAGAGCATAGGATAAAGAAATAAATGTTAGAGAAGTAATGGTAGATTATAAGAAAGCTTTTGATCTTATAGATCATAAAACAGTAATTAAGAAATTGAAGGGTTTTAAGATACCTGAATGTATTACCAACTGAGTATATGAGTTTCTGGAGGGAAGTCTCAATGGACTGAGTTGAAAGGGGTGACATCTGAGGTGGCATCTGTACAGAGTGGAATCACCCAGGGTAACAAATTGGGGCCACTGTTGTTTTTAATTATGATAAAAAATTTGGCTACAAAGGGCCCATTTATAAAATATGTGGATGATACCACAGTTTTAAATATCAGGGAAAATGCAGAAGCGAGTACTATGCAAAGTGATTTGGATTATATGGAAAGATGGTCAAACTATAATTTTATGCAAATAAATCCAAGTAAAACCAAGCAGATAAGTTTTGGAAGTGGAATAAATGGGAGGTGGTACATACATCTTTTTTGGAGGAGTTGAAGTGAAATTATTAGGTATTATTTTTCAAGCTGATTTTGGCTGAGCAGAGCAAGTTCCAACCATGGTTAAACAAGCAAATGGTAGGTTATATTTTTGACCACTTTAAAAAGGGTTGAATTAAATATATCTGATTTCATATATTATTACACTACAGTGGTTAGACCAGTATTGGAATATGGCACAGCTGTGTGGCATGGTGGACTTACAAAGGATGAAATTAAGGATTTGGAAAGGAAACCAAAAAGTGCTCTGAGGATAGTGCTGGGGTGGGAAGTGAGTTACAATGAGGCACTGTATAGGCCTCATCTGGAGTACTGTGGGCAGTACTGGAGGCCACACCTTCACATGGACATTAACCAAATTGAGGCAGTCCAGAGAAGGGCACCCAAAATGGTGCAGGGACTGCATCAGAAGACATATGAGGACAGATTAATAGAGCTCAATATGTATACCCTTGAGCAAAGGAGGGAGAGAGGTGATATGAATGAAACATTCAAACACCTTAAGGGCATTAACAAGGTGAAAGAGTCTAACATGTTTCAATATAAGAAAAATAGCAGGACAAGAGGACACAGCATGAGATTAGAGGGAGGCCAATTAAGGGGTAATGTGAGGAAGTTCTTTTTCACAGAAGGGGAGGTAGATGCATGGAACAGCCTACCTCAAGAAGTGGTGGATATGAATACAGTGCAGGGCTTCAAACAGGCATGGGATAGACTTAAGGGAGCAATACAGATGTGTATGAATAGATAGGCTATTAACAGAGCAAAGGCCAATGGCACATTCATAAGGCAGAAAAAGAAATGGGCAGACTGGATGGGTCTTGCAGTCCTTATCTGACATCAACTTCTATGTTTCTATGTTTAAATTAGTGAAAACTAGAGAGGCTAGATGTAAGACAGGAAAAGATGGCAATATATATATATGTTTAGAAAGGTATGTGATCCAATACATACACTACATTGTTTGCTTCTACCAAGTGTAAATACTAGATATCTGTTATATAAACATTCAATGTGTAAAAAAAAAAATTAGTGAGAACTCAAACTTACAGCAAATCTTTGTGCATTATTTAAAAAAGACATGATAATTTTGGTGAGGCAACTTTAAACACGTATTACTGTGTTTTATTTAAAATTAGCTGTATTTTAAATTGTGATTTTGATGTCATTTTTGGTACAAGACATTATATATGTTGTGATTTTACATACAAAGTGTATTTTTTGAAAATGTATCAAACTCAGCCAGCACTGTGGTATGGTTGCAATATTATCAATAAATTAAACAGTCATCCTATTGGGCCATAAAATTCCTTTTCATTGATGCCCCTCATAAATTGCACTATTGATTGACTGATAAAAATGTATTTTTAATACAGGTACAAACATTAGAGATAGAAATCTCTATTTTCAAAGTAAGCCCTGTGCAAAACAACAAAACAACACAACATGTATTCATTTCATTTCATCAATAAAATAATAACATTCATACAGTCCATTGAGACTCATAACAAACAATATCTACTTACTAACAGAGATGCAATAATCTATTATCATGCATTTGTTAAGGAAACAGATTAATTGCATGATTTTGACTGGATGAGGTACCCAGTCTAACATGTAACAGAATCTAGATATTTTTCAATTATATGCAAATAAAATGTTCTATGAAAATTTTAATAAAGCTCTATACCCAGAAAAAATAGATGGACTATATACCTGCAGTGAAATAAAAAACCATTGAAGTGATTGCAATTACAATTTTATAGAACAGTAGAACTAATAACTATTTCCTTACCTTCAAATGTTCTGTTCCACATGTGTTGGACAATTTTAACCCCATCTTTTTTACTATATCCTTTCTTCATTACTTCATTGAGGGCTATGGCATACAGGATAATGGCATCATGGAACCCTTCTACAA
Source organism: Neoceratodus forsteri (assembly GCA_016271365.2). NCBI lineage: Eukaryota > Metazoa > Chordata > Ceratodontiformes > Ceratodontidae > Neoceratodus > Neoceratodus forsteri. The sequence goes on from CM057449.1 coordinate 986,645,700, forward strand.
ACATGTTGACCTGCAATTGGAATACCATTACACACATTCAGTCTACAGCTGAACAATATCTATTTGTATTAACCAGGTCATCGCACACCTTCTTATAACAGTTATTGTGAATCAGAGAATTCTGTTACTGGCATACCTCTCAACCTTTAGTCAATCAAATGTGGGAGGCTGGATTTAATCTCAGAGCTTTGTTCAAACTAGTGATCATGATTTAATATGGTTTGCTGTTCAGCGAATATCAATGATTAGAATAAATTTTTATTTAAAATCTCAGTGGACAGCACCTTCTTCATGTTGAAAAGAATATTTCCATGTAATACAATTATGGATGTCCCTCATAATAAGGGACAGTTGAGAGATGTTTTAAATTACGAAAACTAAAACATGTTCTAACAGTTAAAGCATAACTGACTCTAAAACCTTATCCTGGCCAACTGTATGATTTAGTAAGTTACCACTTTAAGTGCCGGTGGTAGCTGATATTTAATCAGTTTGCTTTTTACTTGTGAAACAGCAAACAAAATTTCATGCAACAAGATGCCATGATAAATGGAAAGAAATTACCATCTAAGTCTAAAAGAATCAGGCATCTGCTTTTGCCTTTGGTAGTGCTGCACTCAGCTTTGTTGTAATTGTCAATTTTATCAACTCCGAACATGTTACTCTGTGCTGTATTGTCATATTACCTTTGTTTTCTATTATTATGTTGCCACTGTTTTTATTGTATTGTAGTTTTCCTGGTGATACCTGACCATAGGAATTTTATGAGTGCACTTACCTGGTTAACATAAACAAATAAACCATAAACCATATATTCCATATATTTATATGAAAATTGTGTGATGATTTATAATGGTAATAAGATTTATTAGAGAATATCAGCATGCTTTATACAGTATTTCAGATGGTACCGGATGCATACATCGCAGACAAAATATCGCCGAACAATACAAAACAGGCTAATCATCGCCATCTACAATGTCAGCATGGAACGATATCGCCGACCCAAACCCCATGGGCAGTGCACAGGACGAATAGGCAAGGTGCCGACCGAGACCCCATCCCACCGAACAATGGCCCCAGGCACTGTAACTGCAGCCAGCTGCAATGTGATGGCCACCCTTGCCCACCGCTGAGCGTAGTAGATTATATCTCTGGTGTACAGTGGACCACCCATTCTACATTATGTCAGCAGTAGATGCCCTCGAGCTTTCTCAACATATTCCCGGTTAATGGCGGGAGAGCTCTTCACACACTACCATGGTTGGCGTCATTCACTGAATGAACAGAATGAGCACTTATATACGCTCATGCAGTTCATTCAGTGTGCGTCCCAGCCATGGCGGTGTGTGGAGGGCTATGCTGGCCGCCTGCCCATTGTTGGGATATGTTGGGGGTGGGGGGTGGGTATCTACCTGCTGGGGTGATGGTAGGGGTTGGGGGTCCACTAGACACCAGGGATGTAGTATACCACATCATGGCGGGTTGGGGGGACCGGCCATCACATTGTGGCTGTCTGCAGTTCCATGCCGACATAGTAGACGGCAAAGATTAGCCTGCTTTGTACTGTTCAGTGATATTTTGTCCGCCATGTATTCGTCCGGTACCTTTCAGTTGTCCTGTTCGGGGTTTACAACAGAACTGGCCTACTGAGCATGCAAGAATTTGTATGTGAGCTTAAATGAGGAGTTTTCAACCATCTTTGTATGTTTATGATATCACAATTCTTCCTATTATTACCAGTAGTAATGTAACAAAACACAACAACAAAACAGGAAAAAACACATTTTTCTATATCCATGACCATGACACTGCCCCCTATATTGACTGGTTTGATCTCAGTCCTTTCACTGTTTTGTAATATCTCTGGAGACATTTTATTTTTTTTTTTTTGCATTACTCAGATTGTAGTGATTTGGTTTTACAGCTTTCAAATATACAGTAGGTATGTTAAGATTAGTAGATACAAATCAAAATCACCTAGAGCCTTTTTTTAACTTAAATGTTATTATTTTACAGATTAAATTATACAAACATTAGTGACCCCGCAACCTGCAGAGGCCACTATGGACATTGTGATATACCTATTCCAGTAGGTTAGAGGAAGAACAGTGTATTGCTTTAACTATAATTATATTAAATGAGACCTGTTTGCAGAATGCAAATCTAAACATTCTGTCAGGCCTATTTTTAAACATACCAAACATATTTATGTCACAAAGTACTATCTGTTTATGAAAGTGTGACAAAAAATGATAAATTATCTTTGTGTATAAAAAGGAAGTGCAGCTTATGAAATGAATAGTGATAGTTTCTGAGAAATGCTTGGTAAATCACATTCCCTATTTAGTGCAATCTATCTATGGGGTAGTGCAAGTTTGTAAATATAGAATAAAGGATGGGTAAGTGTGTGATATGACAATTTAATGCACACCTGAGGTGTGGGATGCTACATAAACCCTGAGGGCGAAGCCCAAACAGTTTATTAAAGCATCCCACACTGAGGATGTGCATTAAATTCTCAGATGCACACTTTCTCATCTTTTATTTTATATAATTACTGGTGAGCAATTTTTTTCAGCCTGACTGCTGTGCCCACAGATGCACACAGACACACACACACACACACACACACACACACACTCACACACTGATTTTCAAATCCCTCCCCCCTCCACACATTCAGTGTAGTTTTGTGGGGCATACTACAGAAGCCCCCACACAGTCCCAAATGCAGCAGCAGCTCCCATTCCAGATTCTCCAGCTCCCATTCCTCAGATGTGCAGCAGTCCCCACAGTCTTGTCCCTCTCCCAATTGCCCCACAGCATAGCAGCCTCCAACTCCCTGTGCTCTCATTTTCACAAATTCTTTTTTTTTAATTACAGCTAAAACTCGTGATTGCAGTCGTGCTTATCTCTGGTCCTGATCACGCTCGAGCTTGCCTCTGGTCCTGATCGTGCTCATGCTTACCTCCCAGTTGTGGCAGTGAACTAGGGACCTGTTCAGGGTGAGAGTATATGCATTGCTTGAAGCTGACAAACCAAAGGATCAACCAGATAGTTTTGGTTTTATTTAGAAATTGGATTAATGGTAGAATCAACCAGATATTTAACAAAATAAGTAGGGGAATGTGAGGGTCTTGTGGCAGCTCCTCGCTAATGAAGATACAGAGCCACCACATTTTAGGAATCGTTTAGCCCACCAACAAACCAAATGGGGGCATATGAGGGACTGCTCAGTTTTGATGGACAGAGCGCATGCATGCCATGATAACTGACTGGTTATTATGGCAAATATCAACTGGTTGAGCCCATTGAAGAAACTGCTCACCAGTAATTATAAGACTTTGTGCACATTTAAATATGTGTTGCTTTGTTCTATATGGGTGATGTGACTATCTATAATGAATAGATATATATAAGATATCTTTTCTTTCAACTGAGAATTTTACGCTATGTGATAATCTATCATCTGTCTTAAAGTTCTTCCATGGTAGCAAGTTCAGAAGATTTTGGTGTATTTTATTGTGTTTTTAATTTCCTTGGGGGAAGAAGGAGGGTTTATTCACAAGAGGGAGGTGAAGGATGAGAGGGGTTTAATTGATACTTTGGTTGGATGGAGTGGTGTGGGGGGACTAGATTTTGAGGGTAGAGGAAAAGGAAATGTTTGCATCACACAGATTTCTCTGGGATCATACTGGGCGGAGGGAGTTGACTGTCTTGCAGGGGGACAGGAGAGGAGATTTACTTTAAAACTATGTGGCATGCTGAGGGGTGGTGTTTATAACACAGAAAGTGGGGGCTGAAATTCTGTTTCTAAAAGCAAAAAAAAAATCTAATAAAAGATGACTGCATAGTTCTTCACTGTCTGAGTGCTCTTCAACTGGAAAAAACTATGTGTAGTCACTCTTCACCAGCACCTTCACTGGCAAAGTGTCACTATGCATAGACTTCACTGGGTGAAATAGGCAGTTTACCAGGTGAACAACTATGTGAAATTGCACTTCTCACTGTGTGAAGTTAGGAAACTTTGCAAAGAATTTCACAAAGTGAAGTTTTCCCAGCTTCGCACACCACATTTTTTGTGCCTCTACTATCTTTTAGCACTACGCAAAATGTTCAAATACTGAGACCCAAGTATCACAAAAGTAAGGTTGCATCTCACAAAATTGGTTCTGTGAGTCACAAAAGCAAGTACACAGTGATGAAAGCAGGGATTGTTTCTTGACATGCAACTGCCAGATTTCATTAATATTTTACAAATTTTGTTTTTAGTCAGCAAAACCATTGAAGAATTAGTCATAAACGTTACACTATCTGCTACACAAATGTTAGAAAATTCTAAGAGAGTTTATTGTTTTTGAGAGCAATATTTTCTGTTGTTTTCCCTACTATTGTAACCACTAAGACTCCCAAAAGTGGGCTTGTGAGTTACAAAATCGGGTTTAAGCTTCATGAAAGCAGGGCCTGTTTTCGAGAGATACAACAGCCTAAATTCATAAACACTTCTTTAACAAAATTAGTTGTTACACAAAAAGGTACACAACAAATCAACCTTGCGATCTATCCACTACATAAGTCTGAGGCTTAACTCCCAACATATTATCTTGTTTTTGATGTGCAAATATTTATCGTTCCCACTTTCATGACCACTAAGGCTCATGAAACCATGGGCAGCATAGTGGAAGCTTTTGCACCAGCGTTTGCATGTGCAAAGTGAAGCATTTCTGTTTTTACACAGAACTGCCCTTAATGAAAGCATCTCACTGCCTGGTGCAAAGAGTTTTGCACTGCAGCACAGAGGCACCCCAGGAGCACATGATTATGACATGGCCTCTTATTACCATGTGCTCAGTAGGATAATGGAAGCCTTTGGCTTGTGCTATTGGCCTGTTGGAACGGCACTAGTTACAATGAGCAATAAGCTTTTTTTTTAACAGGAAGCTCCAGCTATCACCACCCAAGCACCCCACAATGGGTGATGGTGGAGGGTGCTTTTTACCCTCTTAACATCCCAAATGGATGTCAAACCCCCTAGTGCCTATTGGCCATCTTTCCCCCACCCGACCTCTGTTTCCCTGTATAACACAATCCCTCTTGTCCAGTGGTCCCCCTCCCTCTGCTGATCCCGGTTTTACATATTATAACAATTCCTGCTGTCCAGTGGCCCACTCTCTCACATGATCCCTATTTCATATATTATAATTCCTGTTGTCCAGTTGTCCCCCTCCCTCACCCACTCCCAGTTTCACATATTATAATTACCCTGGTGTCCAGTAGCCCTCCCCCACCCCAGTCTTATTCAACCAGTACCCCCACACACACACACACACACAGCCACTGGCACCCAGTACTCTCCTTTCCCCTTCAACCCCAAAGGATATATGACTGAGTACCTGTTATACAGAAAACTGTCCCCCACAGAGGGCAACAGCTATCCTTTCACAGCACCAATTCATTCAAACTGAATGAATCAGTGCTGGCATGTGCAGTAACCAATGATTGTCAGCCAACACAGACCAAACAGCAGTTACTACTCATGCCAGTTGGAAAGAATCGTGCTGCAAGAGGATGACCACTGACATTTATGGTATAAGCCCAATCCCAGTGCAGGACTACAACCCATGACATTTTGGCTCAGAGGTGGATATACTACTAACTGAACCACTTTTACACCCTCAATACAGTGACACTACCACTTGCAAACTCTTTAACAATCCTACAGGTAACAATGTATATTTTCAGCATTTGGAATCTATGACACAAAATGACATCAAGCATTGCAACTGTTTGTGACTAAGGCTGTTGTGACAGAAGTACCCAAATATCATTAGTCAAGAAGGAATATGATGCCGGGCATTACTGTAGCAGGAGTGTTGCAGAGGCAATGCAGATCCATGAAGTATGATGCTAGTGCAGGGATTGTAATTTGCCTGCCTGCAGTATAAGCCAAATGAATGTGATGCATAGCCAAGTCAAGATGAACTGCAATTCTGCCAAGAAGGAGGGAGGTATGGTCATGTCAATGGAAACGGAAGTCAGGGGATTCAAACTAAAGGATAAGTGAGGTAGCTAGATTAGGGGTCACCAGTGGCAGGGTTAGATACAGTATATGGGTTCACTAAAGGAAGGGCAGCAGAGCTGAGCAGCAATACAATAGCAGACCCCAGATGGAGCAGGTTGTTTGAGAATCACATCCGGCAAAAGAAACTGATCTGAGAGTCCAACACTCTTGACACTCCAGGACTTGGAGGCACTCACAGAGACCCTGGTAGGGAGAAAATGATGGGGACACCAAGAAGGAGAAATTCAGGCTATTTCAAAGGGATAGGTCCTTCTGGAAGAGGCACAGGAGACCCTCTTTTTAAGGAAGGGTGAAAAATAAAGAGAAAATCAGCATGACGAGCAGGTCCACTGACAGAAAGTGGGAAAAAATAGTAGTGCTGCATGGAATTTTCAAATTCCGTTGGATGAAATTTCACAGAATTTTGAAATGTCACCAAAATTCTACTGAATTTTACCAGAAACAGAATGGTGGAATTCCACAGCAGAAAATCGTTGTGAAATGATTATCCATGGGAAAATTTCTGTTCCACGGAATATTAATCTGCAGTTCTCAATATTTTCCATGGAAATGGTTGTAGAATACTTTTCAGTGGAAATTGTTGTTCCATGGAATATTATTCAGCGGATCACAGCAGGTAGAATTCCACAGAAAAACCAGCAAAATTCTGGCAGAGATTCCACCAGCAAAAAGTCATTCCGCAATCATTTCTCTGGCAGAATTCTGCATTCTGCACAGCACTACAAAATAGTCACCCAGAAAGGAACTATGGGCTGCGAACAGCTCCGCACAGCTAACTGGATTCAATGGTGATAAGTGATTTGCTAAAGTTGACTTCCACAAGTGGAATTCTAGTAGCATTATCTGTTATGCATCCATGAATACTAGCGCAAGTTTTACCAACCAGTAACTTGTGGTACAGTATTTCCATTGTAAATTTTAAACTACTAAACCAGATTTCTCCAGCTTATGTTACTGGATCCATTGATATTGAGTATGCCTGTTATATTGTTGTATATTGCAATAAAAGCAGGGCTACAATGATCCAAACTATACCTAAACAAAAAAACAACAATATCAACAATCCTCTAGCTTTTGTTTTGGAATGCAATCAGCTCTCTCCAAAAATTAAAACAATTCTGCAAATAAATTGGCATATGTTACAAAACTGGAGCATACCTAGCCACTTTTACAGCCACTATAAATCACAAACAGCAGATCAAAAAACATTAAAGACTGTCCTTGCCATATCTGCTACACACAGACCATAAAGAGGAATCCCACCTGCTTACCACTGCACTGGGTCAGAATAATGCCGACCATAATGCTGTCAGCAACAATAGTGCAGCAATAATGCCATCAGTTTTATTTTTGCAGGGGACTCTGCCCCAACACCCCCCAGACTGAAGGATTCTCACTCCAGGGGGAAGCAGATCACGGAGAAAGTTAAAATATGTGGGGCCGTGGAATACTGTTTCCATGGCTCCATGTCAAAGAAACAAAGTCCCGAATGTACTAAAATGTTGGAGACCAGGATTAGAACCCGGGTCTCCACTGACACTGGCCAAGCTGCTCTATGCACTATCCCCCCTCCACGCCATGGGAGCAGCTCAGCCAGCCTCCTGAATCCTAGTGCTCATGTCTGTGGTGAGTACCATGGACAGTGACCTGGGAACGCTTACTGAAAGTGCTGTAGATCCTCTCTCACTGTTCATGCTAACTCTACATGAACTAGCACTCTGTAGACTGGTGCTATTCTAACCGGGTACCGCTTAACACCCAAGCTACTTGGTTTCCACAATTATGGACACTGCTCAGTATGCAGATATACCTTACCTGGCACATTATACAAATGCTCTACAAATGACAAAAATGTTAAAATTCATGAACTTATCAACAGTTCCATATGATTTGTTGTTTATGCTATACAGTGCACCTGCCACTAATTTACATGGAGAGGACTATCAGACAGGTAAAAGAACACATATGCGAGCATTCAAAGGACATCAGAAATGTCAAATTGAAGTCGGCATTGGGAAACATTTCAGAGAACACCACCAATTCCAGTCTCAAATTCTGTGTCCTTGAACATATTAAACTGCCTGTCAGAGGAGGAGGAGACAGAATCAGAACTCTGCTCCAAAGTGAATCACATTGGATTTATGGTCTTAATACCTCAGAACCCAATGGACACAACAAGGAAATTGAGCTGTTTATATTCCTATAAAATATGCACAAAAATTGTTTCTGCTGTTGTAAATTCTGGTATCCATCATTATGATGAATTGTATGTATTATACTGTAAATTAATCCATGCTTTTTCCGTGTTCTCATTTTGGTTTCTGTTTTTGTCTCCAGTGTTTTAATTTTGGTTTCTGTTTTTGTCTCCACAGTGTTTTTGTTTTCTGCTGGATTCATGAGTGTCATCAATCACACTACCATGGCCATCAGTTTGTTGCATGATTATATGTGCATTCATGCCATATAATTTGTTGTACGATTATTACCGGCTTAGATCAATATTTTGTCTGCCTTTTAATCTTTTGGCATTCTTTTCTGAACCTGTTTTACCATTTTTTCTATTGCACCCCACCCCACCCTTTATTTTCTATTTCTTAAAACCCCTCCCACCCCCAAATCTAGCATATTATACATTGTAATTCTAACTCTTTCATCACATTCCGGTGTTTGTTGGGGGCTGTAAAAGTGTACATTTTTTTGCATGCATAACAGACTGTGTTCTGGACCCACTATTCCTTTATTATGGGTGATCGCTTTTTAGTGGATCCCCTAGTTCAGCACACTTGTGCCTCTACCAAATAAATATTTCCATGTTTAATATCTTTTTGGTCCTGCACTTAAACTGCATGAATTCATGCACTGATAACAGATTTTCTGTCTTTTTGTATTGGTGGTATTTAATATTTGCAATGTTACTGTCACTTTAAGGAATCTCTGTATAAAAGGAGAGTGCTTTGAGTGATGACTGCACCCCTTGATGAAGAAGTAGATATCCTAGAAGCACCAGGGAAATGTTTGCTGCTGATTTTTGTTAAACACTTTTTGCACTACTCTGGTATGTGCGGCACATTTTTTTTTTACAAGCATCCAAAGTTTTGGAACATTTTAACAACATTTCACAAATTAATAATTTTTGAAATTATTGAAACCTGGAAATTTAAATTTACTCAACCAACCTCCTTCACATTTTATCAGTTTTCAAGATCCTTCCAAAAAAGATATACATGTAAATCTTCAGGTTCTGGATTCATAAATAATCTCAAAGTGCAGCGCAAAAGTTTGCGTTGATCTTTGCAATTGCCCAGGTGGTAAAAATGCTATTCACAGATGGATGGCATGGGGCACTATCATACTGTGACTAGGGCTAGGTAGAGGTAGTGGTAATCCCATTACTGCTACTTATAACTCCACTAGCACTACACTGACCTGCAGTGCTCTAAATGGCCCCACAATGAATAGCGCCAGTGTGCTATTTGTTATTCACAAAAGCAGCCATGCAAATGAGCCCATTGTGCATACAAGGTGCTTGCTGGCCATTTCCATGCCCATTATGGTCCCATTTACATCCGCTGCAGGGGAGTTTTGCAACCCCCCCACGCAGACTACCATTCTCCTATGTAGATAAAATACAGTAAATCTTCCTAGCGATCTATTGGTCCCTCCCCATCATCGATCACTGATCACCATCCCTTCATTAAGAAAAAATCTCCCTGGTGGTATAGTGGTACCTCTCTGCCCCTGAGAGCTGATTGCCAACCCTGTATTAAATAAAGTGACCATATCATTGGTGGTATAGTGGTCCCTCCCCATCCCCAAGAGCCATTCGCTGTCCCTGTATTAAACAAAGTGACCATCTCATTGGTGGTATAGTGGTCACTCCCCATTCCCCAGAAGCAATCGCCATCCCTATAGTTTAAAAAAAAAAGTGCATTGTTCCCTGATGGTAGTGGTTTCCGGCCATTCACCCTATTCTCTGATCACTGCCCCGATAGTTACAAAATTTGTTCCCTGGTAGTCTAGTGGTCCCTTCCCCATTGTCCGATCGCCATCCCCATATAAAACAAATAAAGTTCCCAGGCAGTCTAGTGGTCCCTCCCCCCTCCTCATTGTCTGATCATTGTCCCCATATAATCAAAAAGAAAGTGCCCTAGTAGGCTTGTGGTCCCTCCCCCATCCCCAATCACTGATCGCCGTCCTGGTAATAACTGATCAAAGAACCCCCCTGGTGGTCTGGTGGACCCCCCCACCCTGGCAGGTAGTGCCCCACTACCCCACTCCCCATCCCCAAACCCAGCTGACAACTGGCACAGCCTTCCTCTCACCACTATGGCAAGTCACTGACTGAGCTGTCAATGGGACATGTCCACACAGTACATGCCCCATTGACAGCTCAGTTGGTGGCTAGCTATGACGGTGAAGAAGAAGAAACAGCATTTATATAGCTCTTTTCATACACACTGTATCCCAAAGCACTTTAAAAGCAATGCTAGACTGGTAGTAAAGTGACTGAATGTGTAGTGGCAGCCATATTGCACATCAACACCCACACACACCTTGGACAGTTGCATGAACCAGTTTTTATGGGAAGGGGAATACTGGCCAGGGCACCAAGAATATCCCCTACTCTTTGCGAAGAGTACCTTGGGTTTCCTTACTTCCACCTGGACACCCACCAGGACAGGACCAGGATGGGTAGTAGGGCCCTCAGTTTAACATCTCATCTAAAGGATGGCACACCCCAACAGTACAGCATGCCCCCAATACTGCACTTGGGTGCCAGAATTTAGGTAGTATCCCAATCCCGACGTGGGACCAGAACCCATAACCTTTTGGCCCAGAGGAGGATGTGCTACCAATTGAGCCATGCTGACAGAAGGGCTGTGCCAGCCACTGGCTCAGTTTGGGGATGGGGAGAGCGGGGTGGTGGGGCACTACCTGCCAGAGTGGGGGGGGTCCATTAGACCACCAGGGTGGGTTCTTTGACCAGTTATTATCTGGGATGGCAATCGGCCATCAGGGATGGGGGTGGGACTGTTAGACTGCCAGGGAACTTTGTTTTATGTGGGGACAGCCATCGTACAACAGGGGAAGGACCACTAGACAGCCAGGGAACTTTATTTGTTTTATACAGGGATTGCAATTGGGTAGCATGGGAGGGAGAGGGACCACTAGATTACAAGGGAATACATTTTTTAACTTTAGGGATAGTGATCGGAGAACAGGGTGGGGGGTGGAACCACTACCACCAGGGAACAATGTAATTTTTAACTATAGGGACGGCAATCAGTTCTGAGGGATGAGGAGGGACCACTGTACCACCAATGACATGGTCACTTTGTTTAATACAGGGACAGCAAAAGGCAGTACCTCCAGCAGCCACTAGGTTTGCACCAAATACTATGTCTCAGTCAGTGGTATTTTCTCCATTCAAGGGACCTCTGTAACAGGCTCTTGCATGGAGAAAATCCTTTGTGAATGGGACTGTGCCAATATGCAGGTCCCCCCTTCCCCATTTGCATGGTGGACCCATCAAACCTTTGCTCCGTCACAAACCGAGTTTGCGGGTGCAAACTGGGCTTTTGTGAATACCACACTGGGGCAAAACCCAGATTGCATGTCTTAAATTGGGTTTGCAATGGGTCAATGTTTTGTGAATCTGGCCCCAAGTATCTAGCTCTAAAACTGGCTGAGTTGTACGCAAAGAAGTAATTTCAGAAAATGTCACACAAATAATAATTGCCAGAATTTGAGAGGCTATATATTCATAAATATTTATCCAAAATTCAGGCAACTTAACATCTTCTTATGGCTCCTTAGTTCTTACCAAAAGTAACCATACCAATTTTTAGGTCTTTAGCTGCAACAATGTCTGATGTATGATCAAATAAAGAATTTCCCAATATTTTATGTAGAGAATTTTTTGTAGCTGTATTTGTTCCTTGTACAAAAAGATGAACAAAGTGGGTAATTTGATACCTTTTATTGGACCAAAAAGAGATTTACAAAGCACAAGCTTTCAGGTACACAGGGTCCTTCATCAGGTAAAGACAGTTTCTTAAAAAAAAATAAACTTACATACATTGGGTAGAACAGTTAAACTTTTACACATGGGTGAGGTAAATATTTGATTTGTGCAGAGACAAATAGTCTTTGAAATAGTAGGTGGTTATACATCACATTAAAAATGCAGACTCCTCTCCATGGATGGAATGTGACAGCAGGAGGCCTATAAATCATTAAATGCTTATGTTCTAAGAGTCTTCGTGTGTGTGTATATGTGTGTGTGTGTGTGTGTCTCTAAAGTAAGGATAAATGGTCAAAGTGGGAACAAATGATGATTCAATACAGGTGAGAGAAAATGCACGACAAATAATTTTTGTCGGCAGGTTCTACATTCTAAATGAAAATAAACTGTTTATTCTCTCAGTGTAAGTTTAGAAACATAGAAACACAGAAAGATGATGGCAGAAGAAGGCCTTGTGGTCTATCCTGTCTGCCTGATGAAGTTGTACCTGTCCCCAGGAGATCATGGCCAACCCACCCACCCTCCCTCCCAGAGCCATTGACAAACTGTTTGTGCCTATTTCTACCCTTTCTTGAAGCTCTCCACCATTTTTGCACTGACTAGTGTTTTTAGTAGCTTGTTTAGCTCTTCACCCACCCTCTCTGTGAAGTATTACTTCCTCACATTTCATTTGAATTTCTCTCACACCAGTTTCTTACTATTTCCTCTGGCATTTGTATTGACACTGGTTGTTAACAGTCCTCTGTAGTCTACTTTGTTATTACTCTGCATGCATGTGAATGTTTCAGTCATATTCCCCCTCTGCCTGCTGGCCCTAATGAATCAATGTTAAAGCCTTCTAATCTTCTGTACACATCCCAGGCTCTGTTTCTTTCTTTTGTGGCCCTGAATACAGTAGGTCAACATTTAGCCAATGAGAATCCTTGCCACTGATTCTTTTATTTTCAAGCAGAGCATGTTGTCATTCCAGCATACTCATTTATAAAGAAATCTAATGTACATGGAGGCAGGGTTAGAATACTTTTAAGAAAAGGGCAGCTAAAAATAAAGGCAAATACTTGTTTCTAAGAGCCCAAATGAAAGAGACTTGCAAGGCTGTTCTAGGTAGAAAGACGGTGCAACCTCAGATGTTTTAATCTGAAAAGTAGAGTGAGGACTTGTTTATAGAATTAGGAAATCAAGAAGGGGACTGGTAGGTGTAAGTGTCAAAGTGTTTTTTCCAGGTGAAAATAAATGTCGTTACACATGTAAAATAAATATTTATTTTCACCTAGTGCCCTAGAGGAAAAATAGTGTGTGTGTGTACAGATAAAGGGATATGCAATGGGGATGAGTGGAATAAATAATTTATCTGCACAAGAGCAGTTTGACCTCAGGTAACCTCATGAGTGGCATTAGCCATGAGTGAGGTGTCTGAGGTCAAACTACTCAAGTACAGACAAATCATTTATTCCACAATGTCCCCATTGCATTTTTCATTTATACAGTACGATGCTTTTTTGTGTAGTTATTTATTTTTGGTTTTCTTTGGCTTTTTTTTAAATGAAATAGGGAGGATTATGTTGTTTTTTTCTGTGTTAATTCACTCTTCCCATCAGGTTGCTAAGGATGGATACATGGTTGCTAGGGATGCCACATCCCTACGTTAACAGTGCATCTTTTCATAGGCTTTGGATTCTGTGTGGGCAGGCCAGAGATTTTGTAAAACATGGCAACTCCTTCTCTCACTTAGCAAGAGTTATAGGTGGTCACTATGGTTTGGACGTGGCTGTTTTTAAAATGTACTGTATTGTACTTTATTTATCTGACTGATCCTGGCTTTTATAGTTGGCTTTTTTTATCTGTGAGTGAGAGAGGGTGTATGCGTGCGTGCATGCGTCAGGTCAAAGACCAACAGCATCAGATCAGACACTATTCCCTCAGCCCTAGTAATGCGTGGCTTGGCAGTTACTTAAAAAAAACCTTTCTGCTTTATTTGTCGTCCAGTTTACCCTGAAGAGGAAACCAGAATGGAGAAGCAGAGTGATTGTTCAGGTGCAGAGTAAATGCGAGTAGGCTGAGAGGTTGGCAGGTACTGTAGGCAGCTGTGTACAAAGCAGGATCATAGTCCACTGTACTCCAGTGGGAGAGCCTGGGAGGAGACAGAAGAAACAAAAGGTACATAAAATGCATAACAAAAAAAAAAGAACCAAAATTGGCTTGTGAGCACACTGGTGGAAGAGAAAGTTGGATGCTGCAGACATTGTTGCAGTGCAGTGCAGTGACTTTTTTTTAACAACTGAAACATTCTTCCAGGGTAAGCTGAGCTAAGCCAGTTACTGTGTGTGGAGTGTGTAAAACCTCAAAGTAGTGCCAGGGGGAGGGGTCATTGATTGACAGGTTGCATTTATCGCACACATATGTGGTAAATGTTGGGTTCTAAAATGTATCACACATATGTAGAGATAAATGGATTTATCACATGTATTTTAAGTCCATGACTACTGCAAAAATATATACATATACAAATATGAAAGTGGCACAGTAGTGCCACTAAAGTTAGGATTGAGACCACACTTCTTTGTTAAACCCAAAATTTTGCACTTTAATTACTTTGCAACTGTCTGACAGATTCACCTGAAATTTTGCATGTGCTATGGGTACTATAGATCCCTGGAGTTGCCTAGTTTTGTTCTGGTCAGATGCATAGGTGCGGAGTTACGGAATGTCAAAAAATGTGAAAATTACCACTTTTTTGTCAATTTCTTTGTCACGCTGTTTCTTCGAAACCGCTTGGTGGATTGGTCTGAAGCTTTTAGGGTATATGGGGTCTGGGTCGCAGATATGTCTTTTGAAGGTGTGGTGAAAATATATTAATCCATTCAAAAGTTAATAAAATGGGCCGACCTGGTGGCGCTGAGGGCAGAGGCATTGGTCGCCGCACCTCACGCCACACCGGCGACCTGGGTTTGAGAGCGAGCACGAGTCGCCAAGGGCTGGCAGGAGAGGAGAGGGATCGATAGTCCGATGAACTGCTCTTCCTCTCTGGGGGGGTCACAACAGTCAGCACCCGACTGCCCCCTGGCAGAGAGGCTGGGGGTCGGGGAAACATGCCGTACATTGGGGAGGTGTCGGGGGCAGACGCCAGGATGGGGCACATGCAGACGCATGTGTGCTCATGGCCTCTGGTGTCATTGCATGCCCTCCAAGTCAGGAAACCACGAACAAGGAAAAAAGTGGCACCTCCTGTGGCTTGATTGGCATCCGTGAGTGTTCGTTGGGCGCTGGCACCCGAGCTGGATCCATGTAGGGTGGGGCGATAGGGGGATCCCTGCCACCCCACTGTGGTGGGCAAGCCACAGGAGTTACAGGGTGCCAGCGGTCCCGGTCAAGACGGATGGTGGCAGGATCCCCAACAGAAGGATGCGAGACTAAGGGGGGAGCAGTAAGGTGGCCATAGAAGGATAAAATAATAAAGAAAAAAAATGTTAATAAAATGTCAAGTTTCCCATTATTTCCTATAGGAAAAATTAGATGTCCCATGTGAAAGTACCATTCTCTTTCAGAAATGGGTTTGGTTCTTTCATTCTTCCACCATCTTCTTTTCAGTTAGTGATGCAGAAAAAAATATATAACTTAAAAATTAATGGCCCTTTGTAAACATTAACAGTTGTGTTTACCTAACTAAGACCCAAGGAACACAATTCTGTGGTTAGTTTTTTTCCCACGGACTCCAGAAATATGTTTATTTTGATCGGCTCATGTTTAATGCCACAAATTGCAGCACTACGTTTGAGAAAGTGCCACAAATTGTGGCACTATTTCACAAAACACCCGCAGTAATGTCTCAAATTGTGGTACTTTTACTAATGCAGTGCCTCAATTTGCATCACTACTTTTAAAAAAGTTTTTGTTTCTTTGTCACGTCACTGGACAGAAACAGTTTGGACCTATGGGCTGAAATTTTCAGGGCAGAAAGGGCTTGCCCCAAAGATGTGCCTTTTGCTGGTTTGCTTATAAAATCTGTACTGGGTCCATATTTATAACATTCCAAAGTTTAGTAATTTCCCATAGGATAACATGTAATGGTCAGGGAACCTTTCAGCAGCTATATCTCAAAAACTATTTGAGATAAGGATTTTCTGTGAAAAGCAGTTTAGTACACTTTTAGGTGTACTAAGCAGATATGCATGTTTTGAGGCCTTGATTACAACTGCAGTGGACATTTTTATCAACGGGGCTAAGGTGACTGTGATACTGTGCCACTAGCAGCACAAGGGTTAATTACAATGTTTCTACACTTATATGGATAGATGGCAGCACTGGGTCCATAGGACCCTGCACTCCCACATACAGTATGGATACTATCATGGAGTGATGGGAGATGAGAGTTAATTACAATGTCTCTGCACTTATGGATAGATAGAAGTGAGGGCCCTGCACTTCCACCAAAAAATCAGGGACAGTTACAATATGCATGCATGGGACAACAGGACCCAGAGGGCCCTGTGCTCCACATGCACATATGCATACCATTATGGAGTGATGGGAGCGCAGGGCCCAGAGGGGAGATGAGGGTTACGTAGATGTAAGTGAGGGACAGATAGCATTATGGAGTGATGGCAGTGCAGGGCCCAAAGGGCTCTGTGCTCCCACAGGGAGATTAAGGTTAATTACGATCTCTACATTTTTGGATTGATGGAAGTGCAGGGCCCACAGAAAAATAAGGATATGATTATACTATGTCAAAAAGTAAGGAAATTTGTTGCAAAAAAACTTCAAATGCATCAGTTAGGGTTCATATTAAAGTGACAAAAGTATGAAAATGTGGTATTAGGATTCTCAAGCTCTAACACCCACCCGCCCCCAAATAACACTACCACCCACTCCAACCCTCCACACACCAACAGGTGTGAGGTTTAGTCATCAACCCAAATGCTTACCCCATTCTCCTATGCAGTACCATCTTAGCATCCTTACACAAGGAATTGGGTTAGCATTAGGGTTGATGACCCCAAGGCACATGCCCAAGACACATGCTGACACCTGTTGGTGTGTGGAGGGTGGGAGCGGGTGTGGGGTACAGTGGTAGGGTTGGTTGGGGGATGGGGTTGGGTGGAGTGTTTGGGTTGGGAACCCTAACACCACATTTCCATACTTTTGACACTTTAATATAAACTGCAACTTATGCATCAATTAATTTTTTTGCAGTGAATACATACATATATATATATATGTAATAGATAATCCACTCTAGGGTGTGCGGTCACGCTCTGGTATACGCATGACTTGGTGGGCGTTCAACCACCCAAGGTGTGCATATATCAGAGCATGACCGCACACCCTAGAGTGGATTATCTATCTTATAAAATGGCCACAAATATTGTGGGGGGAGAGCAGAAAAGTAGTGACATGAATACATGAATCATCAGTAGATGATCTGGTAAAAAAAAAAAGATGTTTATTTTTCTGTTTCCTTTACTTTTCTGAAAAGTTATCACCTTTACAGTCACTCTCTCTTGAAAATGCAAAGAATCTGTGCAGAAAGAAGTGAGTTGCCGCTTAAAGTCGAGTAGTTATATAGTGTCGGCTGCTCAGATAGATAGATGCAAAGCAGAGCGAGTGTTGTTAAGCAGAGCAACACCGCTCTGCCTTGTGTTCAGTTCAATCTGAAGCAGCCGACACCCTCGCTGTACACTAGCTCCCGACTTGCTTCAGGCAGCAGCTTTTTTCTTTTTGAACAGATTCTTTGCATTTTCAAGAGAGAGTGACTTACTTACAGATTCTGCCTACATGTTACATACCATTACTGACCACGCTTGGTCACGCTACATTTCTCTAATGAAAGTGAAAGTGCTCCTCACTCGCTCTTCACTCGCTTCAGTTGGTAACTTGTTTTACAGGATTCTACATGAAAATAATGTAAAGTACACAGTTACTTTGCGTTCTTTTTAACAGAGAGGGAGTTACTTTCAGATTCTGCCTACATGTCATTACTGATTATTGACCACGCTCGGTCACGCTACATTTCACTAATAAAAGTGAAAGTGCTTCCCACTCAATCTCCCTGTAAAGACGGCATCTTTTTCCTTAGATAAGTAAAGGAAATAAACATTGTTTTTTAGTTTTTCAACACACTGAGTCTTACTTTTAACTTCTAGCAACAAGCAATTCATCGGGGGAGTTGTATATTAATGTTGGTAGCAGTCTGAATCTCTCACTTGTTTCTGTGTGGCTACCAATGTGTGCCAGGTGTGTAGCAATCTCACTACTGGTGAGAAGGTTTTGAAGACTAAAAAGTAGTTTAGGCGTGCAGTCATAATGGGAGGTGTGCGGTCATTGGGAAATAATGCATGGTCATGTGATGCATTCTGTCCAATCATGTTAGTGGAATTTCTATGATTTTACCAACCCATTTTGTAAATATATACATATATATATATATATATATATATAAAATAGAGGTGCAGTTGTGTCTTTATAGTTAGGGTTGAGTAGGCAGTATAATGTTAAACCCTAAATTTTGCACCTTAATAACTTTGCAACCGTTCACTGGATTTGCACAAAATTTGGTATGTGCTATCCTGTGGGTAGATCTCCTGATGTACCAAGTTTTGTTTTGATCGGATGTGTGGTTTTTGTGCTGCGCATAGTTACAAAAGTATGTTTTTCGCTTTTTTCCAATTTTTCATGAATTTTCCTCATCCTCCTGTACCCACATCATTTTAGCCTAAAATTCTCAGGGTAGAAAGAACTTGCCCTAAGGAACAAGCCATCATTAGTTTGGTGAAAAAATATTAATCAGATCCAAAGTTATTCAATTTTGAAAATACGGGTTCTGAGCATGCTCAGTTCACTCTTTTGGATAGATTTACAGCTGCGAACCAGGATTTCAGCTCACAAACAGGTATTTTGACAGGTCACGAATGGGGAGTCATTAAATCCCCATTTGTGAGAACAAAAATCCCCATACGTGAGCCGCCATCTTGTTTTCACTTTTTGCCCAAAACAAATTCTTGTACCTTGCCCCACAGATGTATATGTTGTGAACAAATGTATGGGTTTTGTTCAGGGCAATGCCATCTACAAACCCATGTGTTTGGTTTTCACACTCTATTAAAAAAAGGCTGTTTTTGCTAGGAGAAGTCCTTATTCATCACTCGTTTCCGATCCCCATTCATGAGGGGTCCAAATCCTCATTTGTCAGCCGATTCCAGTTCTTGAGCTGTCAAAATTCCTGTTCATGATATAAGGACCAGATGGCCCTATCTCATGAATGGGGATCAGCTGATGAACAGGAATTCTGACACCTTATGAACGGGGATTCAGCTGACGAATGGGGATTTTGACACTACATGAATGGGGATTATACAAACAAAATCTCCATTCGTGAGGTGTCAAAATCCCTGTTCATGAGATGAAGACCAGATGGTCAGATTTGGCTATCTGGTCGTTGAGATGAAAACCAGATGGTCAGATAGGGCAATCTGGACCTCATCCCACCTCATGAACGAGGATCAAGTGATGAACGAGGATTGATTTCCCCTTGCAAAAAACAGCCCCAGTACTTATTATTTAAATACTAACATCGAGGTGCCCAATCCCCATGTTGGCATATATCTTCCCCACACACACATATATACAATCAAATAAATATATATATATATATATATATATATATATATATATATATATATATATATGTATATTTTAATGCTCCAACACTAGGATGCCTACTCAGTGTCGATCGCACCAGCTGGCATGGGGGTGCATAATCCCCATGTCGGCATGTAGGCACCTCCTCCCCCACTAATATAGCACACTGGGAGCCCACGCCAGTGTGCCTAAAAATGTATTATTTGATAAATACATGTAAATAAAGAAAAACATCCTGCAATGTCTTTAATTTTTTTAATCTGTAAAAAAGAAAACGGTCCCTAGTCGTCTTCCCAGTCCCCCCTCCCCATCCCCACCTTCTCTCTGCGCACCCCACCTCTCCACACACACCCCTCACCCCATACTTACCTCCAGTGGTTGGCGGCTGTGATCTTCAGTGGGCCAGGACACATCTGAACTCTTCAAAGCTGAACCGGGAACTGAAGAAATCAAAGGTAAGCCGTATAATGACAGTCAATGGGGGGGGGCTCAATTTATGTTGATATCTCAGTAATTTTCTGAGATTTTAGCACCAGCTTTTCAACATGGGGTTTTTGGGATTCCACCTCATAAACAATGTCACTGTTATTTCGTTACTCGGTCCCAAAAGCCGATTTTGTGGTTGTTGCATGGAATCACCTTTTGGGATCGATTAACGAAATGACAATCCCAGTGTTCATGAGAGGAGGTTCCAAAAAGCCCACATTGAAAATTTGGTGCAAAACAGCCAGAAAATGGCCGTGTTACAAGCGTACATTGTGCAGTTTCTACGCACACTCGTAACTTTGCAAATTTTTAATATTTTCACTCCTGATTTTAAACATTGCCATTTTTACAAACCTCCTCATGAACAGTACAGCTGTCATTTCTCACATCCTGCCCAAAATGTGTTTTCGCACCTGTGGCACAGAATGGCGCAGCCGCCGTACAAAATCAGCTTTCGAGATAGATTGAAAAAAAATAACAGCGCCAGTGTTCCTTGGGGTATTTCCCAAAAAGCCCACATTGAAAATTTGGTTAAAAAAATTCCCCAAAATGGCCTTGTTATAAGCGTGCGTTGTGCAGTTTCTACACGCGCTTGTAACTTCACTCATTTTTCATATTTTACCTCCTGATTTTTAACATTACCCTTTTTCACACCTCCTCATGAACAGTATACAGCTGTCATTTTTCACGTATTGCCCAAAACATAATTTTGCACCTGTGGCACAGAATGGCATGTTCGCTGTGCAAATGCAACTTTCAGGACAGATTAACTAAATGACAGTGACATTGTTCATGAGGTGGGGTCCCCAAAAGGCCATGTTGAAAACTGGGTGAAAGAAATACTGAAAATGCCTGAGTTACATGCGTCCGTGAAATTGTGGTGACCGTGGCACCTTTTAGCGCCCGTATCTCGAAAACTATTCGCGATATGGATTTTTCACTCTTGGCAGCTTAGTTCATCTTGAACTAAGCACCCACAGAGGTTTCAAAGTCATGATTACAATTACAGTGGAATTTTTTCCATAGTCTCTACGGTTACTGAGATATTGTCAAATTAGTTTTATAAGCGTTACTTTCATGACTATAGGGCTGTGATATGTCCATACTTATGTGTAAGTGGGAGTGCAGGGCTTCAGGGCCCTATGCTTCCACTTATGCATATCATTATGCAACAATGGGTAGCGTGAGGGGGAGCACAGGCCCAGAGGGCCTGCACTCTACAACTACATACCAGTTACATTACACTTTCTCAAAAAGAAGGGAAATGCATTGCAAAAAACTATGCTACTGCATTAGTTAGGACTTTTATTAAAGCATCAAAAGCTGGGAAATTTGATGTTGGGTTGCAACCTACCACCTCATCCCACCTCTCTACTTCTTCACCCCCACACCAACAGGTGTCGGAGTGTACCTTGGGGTTGTTGGGCCTAACTCTCACCCCATTCTTCTGTACCGTACCATCTCAGCTTGTTTATACATGGAATGGGTAAGAGTTATGCCCAATGACCTCAAGGCACACCCCGACACCTGTTGGTGTGTGGAGGGTGGAGGAGTGGGTATGAGATGGTAGAGTTGGTAACCCTAACGTCGAATTTCCCAGCTTTTGACACTTTAATAATAACCCTAACAGATTCATTAATGTAATTTTTTGCCATGAATATATATATATATATATATATATATATATATAAGCAAATAAGGTTCTGGCATACACCAACTCATAAGAGGAGCATGAAAAAATAATCAAGCAATTTATTGGCTGTTCGAAGATATACCGATAAAAGGATTGACTTCCAGTCCTTTTTGAAAAGGATTGGAAGTCAGTCCGAAACATGTCAGGCAAGACATTTCATTTTTCTTGGTGTAATAAATTTTAGCTTGATTATTTTTTCATGCGTTCCTCTTATGAGTGGGTGTGTGCCAGAACCTTATTTGCTTACACTTCTTGTTGGTTCTTGAGCACCACATCCCAGTACGCATTCATTTTGTAATAAAATATATATATATATATTATACTAGCGTGGTAGCGCCAGTATAGTTAGGGTTGAATCAGCACTGTAATGTTAAACCTCAAATGTTGCACCTTAATAACTTTGCCACCGTATGATGGATTTGCCTGAAATTTTGCATGCATGGTTTGGTACCACAGTTCTCTGGATCTGGCAAGTTTCATTACGATCGGATGTAAAGTTGTGGAGCTACAGAATGCCAAACAATGCAAAAAAATGAATTTTTGCAAATTTTTTGCTCACACCCACAGCCTGCATGATTTGCCCATTCAGTCCAAAATCTTCAAGGAAGATGCAGTCTGGGTCACTGATATGCCTTTCAAAGATTTGGTGTAAAAATATTAAACCATTCAAAAGTTATTCAAAAAACAAATTTCCCATTATAGTCAATGGGGGAAAAATACACGTGCATCAAGAAAGTTTTGCAAATGCATTTTTACTTTCGCAAATGGCCCTTTCACTTTCATGATTTAGCCATCTTGTTTTCAGTTAGTGAGAGAGAAAAATGCCTGGCATTTAAATTTGGGACCCTCTAGGTAAACATTGACTGCTGGGTTTACCTAGTTGGGTCCTGAGGATGCCAGCCCTTCTTTTTGGGGGGGTAAACCCCTCCAGAACTGCCTTTTTGAACATCAGGGAAAAAATACTTTCACAAATTGCAAAAGACATGGCTGAAATACTTTTGCAAAGGCGAAAGCTTCGTGCTACTTTTTTGCAAAACTTTTGTGATTTACAAAAGTATTTAAAAAAACTGCAAATTTTTGCCATCCTCCTGCAACAAAACAGTTGGGTCTTTTGGGCTGAAATTTGCAAGGTGGCAAGCACTGCTCACACAGATGTGCCTTTTTATGGTTTGGTAACAAAACATTAAAGGGGCCAAAAGTTACAGCGTTCCGAAGTTGAGAAATTTCCCATAGGATAACATTGCGGCGCCTGTGACTCCTTTCGGTGCCCGTATCTCGAAAACGAAATGAGATATGGAGTTTTTGCTACTGGCAACTTAGTTCACCTATAAGTTTGAAAATCATAGATGACACCTGCAGTGGATTTTTTTTCCTACTTGCTACAGTTACAGAGATATTGGCAAAAACATCTTCCAAGTGTTCCATGGGTGCCTTTTCAGTGCATTTCGGGTGCCTGTATCTCAGAAATGATGCAAGATACCGATTCAGTTGATTTATGTCACATGAAGTACTCGCTGTCAGGATTACACTAGCACTGCAATTTTTTTCCTAGCTGCTATGGTTGCTGAGATATTAGCACATTAGTATTACAAGGGTTCCTTGTCCTAAATGGCTGCTGTATGGCTCTGTAGTTATGTATAAGTGGAAGCACAGGGCCTGGAGAGCATGCACTCCCACATGTGCATACCATTATGCCAAAAAATGGACAATGTGAAGAAAGCGCAGGGCCCAGAGGGCCTGCACTCCCACTAACACACACCACTTACATTACACTTTCTCAAAAAGAAGGGAAATTCATTGCAAAAAACTATGTTAATGCATGAGTCAGGGTTAATAGTACAGTGACAAAAATTTTGAAATGTGCTGTTAGGGTTCAAAACCCTAACTCCGCATTCCCCCCACCTCCACCCCCAAACACACACACACACACACACACACACATATACAAGACACATGTAAAATTGTAAGACACGATATCACTCCGTCACATTTGTAACCACAATAATCACAACATTGTGCTTATTTTACATAACACTGTTATGAAAAAACAAATATAGTATCATCAACTCTATACTGCCAGTCTAGTATGATGACACATTATTGCTGGCATATCTTCTTCATACAATGATACTTAGTCTGTACACATTTTCAAAATACTGACTTTTATGTTTTACTATTCAACAATTGGGTTGGTGCAGGCTACCACATGGGCATGTGGTTGCAGGACAGATAGAGATGACACATACTACTTTTAAAATATGGCTCAAGTATGAAACTAGCACCATCACATGTTGTTATACAGCTGCATTCCTGCAAATACTCATTAGCAGTATGCTATTGTTAACTTTGGATGTTACAACTGTTGCTTCCACATGTTACTTGTAAACTATACTACAAATAATTAGTTTTATTATTACTACCATTTGTTATTAGGACTGACTCACTCTATCAGAAAAATAAATGCAAACATACAATGACTGTTGGTAGGCTTATACTAGCTATCATTTCCAAGAAACTATCCGTGGATAGCATACTGTGTGTTACATCACTTCTTCACTATTGAAATATAGGCATCTGCCTAAATCTTGTTATTGCTGTTTGTAACACAAAAATGCTTACTGTGGGGCATCACCCATGGTTGCCCAGCATGCGTGTCTACCCCCAAGGCACTATGATGGTGGCAGAAGTCATACAGTTGGTGACCCATGCTGATGGAAGTGTCTTGCAGTACATTTAGAGAGTTGTATGTTACTTCTGTTACCTGATGCTGGTTGGTTGTGTTGCCTTGGCCCTTCCCCTGCTTGCATGTGTGTGGGGGGGGGTGAGGAACTAGGGCTTTGAACCATAACAGCACATTCACAAACTTTTGCCGCCATACTGTTAACCCTAACTGATGCATTAATGTAGTTTTTTGCAATGAATATATATATATATATATATATATATATATATATATATATATATAGACATCCTGGCATGGAAGTGCTAGTATAGTTAGGGTTCAATAGTCACTTCTATGTTAAATCCAAAACTTTGCACATTAATAACTTTGCAACCATATGATTGATGCACACAGCATTTTTCATGTTCTGTCAGGTACCATAGATCTCTTGATGTGGCAAGTTTTGTTCTGGTTGGATGTGCAGTTACGGAGCTGTGAAGTGTCAAAAAATGCGAAAATTACCAGTTAGGTACAAATCCTTTGTCAGGCCATTTCTCTGAAACAGCTAGGGGGTCTGGTCTGAAATTGTGTGGGTATATGGGGTCTGGGTCGCAGATGTGCTGTTTGAAGGTTTGGTGAAAAAAATATTAATCCATTCAAAAGTTATTAAACTTTTAAGTTTCCTATTATAGCCTATGGGAAAAATTATATGTACCATGTGAAAGTAGTTTCTGATTTCGTGAAAGCACTTTTTGGTGTCACAAATAGGTCAGTAGTGTTGTACTACTGCCATCTTGTTTTTAGTTAGCAATGGGGGAAAAAAATCTGTAATTCAAAAAATGCTGCCCCTTGGTAAACACCAATAGTTGTCTTTACCATAATTGGGGCCCAAGGAACACAATTCTGCCATTAGTTTTAAAAAAATAGCGCCCAGAAATATGTTTTTTACATCGGCCTTTGGTAGTGTTGCAAATTTACAGCACTATTTTTGCAAAATTACAGCAAATTGTGGCAGTTTGCATGCAACTAATGGCACTGTTGCATGAAAACTGCTGCAAATTGCGACACTACTGCAAGAAAAAAACACCAACCCCCATAAAAAGCCAAAACCTTGTCTGGCCATATTTTGTCAAAAATAACGGTAGATTTGGATTTATCTGCCCTAATTTAGGTAAACATATGTTGAGCAATGAATATATATATATATATATATATATATTTATACACACACACATATACACACAAATACACATGTAATATAGATATATAGATACACACACATAATCCTGCTCAAGCGAATGGCTCCTCGCCAAATTAATTCCAGGTATGTCTAAGAAAATCCACATTGGCTGCTGCTACAACCCACCTTCAGGAGGCATCACAGGGCTATCCAACTTCTTGGTTGGCATAGGGGGTGCAGCCCCCTCACATGATTTGGTCACAATAGGAGACTTCAACCTAAACCAGCTGCCCGTGCTCCAAATTATGCTAGCATGCTAAAAGAACACAATCTGGAACAAGTTATCTCCTCCCCCACCAGGCACAATGCCCGCTCACTCAACCACTCCCTCATTGATTGGGTGGCCAAAACCGTGATGACTTGGTCCTCCAGGCTGGCACAATGGCTGACTAAATCAGCAATCACACCCCAATCTACGCCATACTGTCTTTGAAAATTAGCCATCCTCCATATAAGCTCCTAACATTCAGAATGTTTGACCATCAAGACCCAATGCCGGTCTTCAGAGAGGTCTGGGCAGCAAACTGTTCTGCCCTCTACCACTACAACAACATCTCTGAGGTGGTCAAGCTCTTTACCTCCACCCTCACTTGCATCCAGGATACACACTTCCCCCTCAAAACCAGAAGGATTAGAGGAGGTTGATCCTGCTGTCTATCCAAGGAACTGCTGGCAAAAGTGAAAGACCGAGACCATAAGTGGAAGGAATACAAATCATCCCCCTTCCCGCCAACTCTGAAATTTATACAGACAGCTGAGCAACTCCTGCAAGCAGACAGCCAAGTTGCTAAAGTGTAAATATTATCCAAATCAACAAATCAACAACCTTGGTAACCTGCAAAACTTCTGGGCCTCCATTGGTTCTCTCCTAAACCCAAAAGATAGCAGGCAGATAATGTAGCTCTCATCACCCTCTGGTCTCAGCTTGGACCCAACTGATATTGCAAATGCTTTCAACTTAAAAATGTCAGACTTATCCCACTATCTCAGCAAGCTCTCCACACAGTCCTCCCCTGCTGGAAACCACCAACCAAACAACTCACACTCCTCCTCAACCACCACCTTGGCCCCTACTTTCTGCTTCTGGACCATCAGGCATACAAACACTGCCAAGCTACTAAAATCCCTACCAGCCAAAGGAAACCCTGACAGTGATGGTCTGTACCCTGCATTTCTAAAACTCATCTCTCCTGCAGTCGTAAAACCACTCACTTTCATCCTCAATCTCACCCTTAGCACTGCTGCTGTACCCGACTCCTGGAAACATGCTAACATCATACCAATCTTCAAAGCTGGTGATCCCCTCTCCCCTGACAACTATCGACCCATCTCCCTCCTCCCCACCTGAGCAAGCTGCTTGAAAAATCCATACACTCTCAGCTAATAGAGCACCTGGAAAAGTACAGCCTCCTATGCCCCCTCCAACATGGCTTCCGTAAGCAACATAGTACCTCCTCTGCCCTGGCCCTCTTTTCCAATCATGTACTAAGAAGTATGGACCAGGGCAAACCCACAGGCACAGTCTTCATCAATCTGTCAAAATCATTTGACCTGGTTGACCACCACATCCTCCACTCAACCCTGTTTCGCTTTGGCTGCTCCCCAGGACCTACTGCCTGGTTTTGCAGCTATCTATCAAACAGGACTCAGTTATCATCAGCAAGGCTTCCTCTGTTCCCCTGCCTATACTCACTGGAGTTCCCCAGGGCTCCATTCTCAGACCACTGCTCTTTTCCATGTTCACTAATACACTCCCCAATTACAGTCTCAACTGTAAAGCTCTTTTCTACTCTGACAATTTGGTCATCTATCACAGTGACAAATCTATTGACTCTATCTGATCCACCCTCACACAAAACTACGCATCCACCCATCATTGGTTCCTTTCAAACAAGCTCCTAGTCAATGAAAAAAAGACTAAATCCATGCTGTTTGGTTCCAAACCCTTCCTATCCAAAGTCACCAAAGCCAACTCCTCCCTCCTAGTTCTCACCCCTGCTGGTCCTCCCTTTGAAATTGTCACATCCTTAAAATATCTGGGTGTTACCCCCCTTGACCCCCTTCCTTTCTTTCTCAGAACATGTCAACCATATGGTGTGCCAGATCCACTAGAAGCTAGGCACCGCATACCACCACAAACATTACCTATCTGCTGAAGCGTGCCTGGTCATTGCACAAGGCAACCTACTTCCCCTCCTTGACTGCTGCTCCCCAGTTTAGTCACACTTATCCACCACCCTGCACAAACTGCTAAACTCGACATAAAACTCTTATCTGTCAATTTGTCCTTCAAGCCCCTTACCGCTCCCGCCACTGCTCACTCTACCAGTCACTTTGGTGGCTCACCCTACAAGGTTGCTTTGACTATGTGATGGGCTGTCTGGTGGACAACTCCCTCAGGAACCAACATATGTCCCCTTACTTACCCCTCTTGACAGGTAGAGTGGTCTATAAGAATCTCAGGGCATCCTCAGTCCCCCCACTAGAAGTACCCCATGCCTCCTCCATCATCATGGGAACCCGAGCTTTCTCAGTCACAGCACCCTCCCTATGGAACAAGCTCCCCTGTCTGTTCATGTTCCCCCTCCCACCTAGCTTTTAAACATAACCTGAAGACCTGGCTCCTCACTGCTGCAAAACGTCACTGTTCCATACAGCAACGCAAGGTTCTATGACTCTGCTATGCTCTAATAGCATTCAGACTTTCACCTGATGCCCTAGAAGCACTTATACCCCTCTCCTGCCCCACTAGCCTGCCCATTTTCCCACCTCTCTCCTTCCTGCCCCCACCCCTAAGCCTACCCCTGCCCCTTTTCTCCTTTCTTGCCCCTTTGATGTTATGAACTGTGATTGTTTTCTATTTGAACTTTTATTACAGCAACTGTTTTTTCTCAGTTGTGCTTGAATTGGACCATGTACCTGTATACCATTACTGCTTGTGTCTTGCACTGTCTATATTTTGGCTATGCTTGTGTACATACTGATATAGCATTACCTGTCTACCCTGTCTACAAATTGTCATTGCATTACCACAGTTTTCTCTTTCCAACCTCGCCACCAGCTGTTGGGCGTGCACGTATTATATTTTGTAATTGACTGTACCTGTACCTATTTTTTGCCACCTTGTGGCCTGGGTCATGACTTAAAATGGTCCTCTGGATCAGTGCACCTACTCAGTCACCAACGACATATATAATATATAGATAGATGTAAGTTCTATACCCATTACACAATATGCTTACAAATACAAGTCTTTATTGTCCATACAAAGTTATAGTGGAAATTAACTGTTACAGATTACAGGAAGTGTTAATCTGTTCTTTTCTACTCTTTATACAGGGAAGCAGTAGAGCTGTCACTTTGATAAACAGCTAAAAAGGGAGGCATTCCCTTTTAATGTTTTATTTAGAAATTATAAATCAAAATAAATTACACTGGTTCTTGAAATATGACATGGAATCTGATTTGGGACAGGAAAATTCTTTTTTCATGAGGTAAAGCCTAGCAATTGAGTCATAGTTTCTCAGTACGTGCATCACTAAATCTCCTCTCACTTGTGGAACACATTTCCACATCCCACTGGAACTCCTGGCATATATTTTGTGAGGCTGCATACCCATAAGTTTTGCATGTACATGTTTTCATTGTTTGTAGACAACTGTAATAGAAATGAACTGATATTAATTAAAACAGGTGTATATGTGTTATTTACTTTTAACTGCCACATTATTTACATTTCTGACTCCCTTTGGGATTTTCCTTGTTCTCATCAGCTCTAACCTGATAAATATTTTATAGCTTACTTATTTAGCTATTGTAAAACAAAGTGAACATACATATGGTTAGCCATATGTATTACTCTGCGCACTTCATTAGATATAAAAATGTTCTTTCCACATTATGTTTTTGGAACAAGGAAGTTTTTTTTTCTATACTGGAACAGAATTTATTTTTTTAACCATCATTCCCTTCATATCCAATGATTCTGGACGTAGCTCAAGAGACACTCTCCCGTCTACCAAACAAACAATAGGGTAAACTATCTGCCCAGCATAGTAACGTGCTCACTGCATTTGCCAGAAAAATAGTTTCCCATCCACTCACTGTTTATGTAAATGGAAATAGTTGAATAAAATGTCAAAGTAATCTAAGTTCATTCCAGAATATAAAGCTGGATACTCTTGGAGTGATACTGCAGTACTAGTGTAAAAATTAAAAACTAACACTATGACATTATACCTGCCATGGCATGAAAAGGAATTTAACTTATTTCAATTCAAATAACCCCGCAATTCAAAAGACCTAAAAGAGAACAGATTAATGTACAGAACACAATATGTAACTGTATGGGTATAATAAATCTTATAGGACCCCGTTCTCCTAAGTCTAACAGGATTCTAGAACAGTTCCTCCAAATAACATGTACACTACACAAAGGAATTGTACGGCTTTGTTCAAGTAGAACTTGATGCAAAAAGAAAAAAGTGGACAGTAAAGCCTTTTGTTTCTTTAACAGAAAGTTACTATACAAGCTTTGGAAGCCACAAAGGCTTCTTCATTATGCAAGGTGATAAAACAATTACTAAGAGAAGAATTTACACAGAGAATTCAACAGTAAAAAGAATCATAAATTAGAGCAATTCAGATGTAAATAAACTTTTAAACATGAGGATGACAGTTTTGTGGACAGGCCAGTATCGTAGCAAGATATCTATAAATAATTGCATGTTGTTACTCTGGCAAGCATTTAAACTAGCCGAGGGTGTTGGTGGAAGGAACTAGGGAGACATAAACTGTCCACCTCTACAAGCTGAAGTAGTGAACAGGGAAAACCCTAAGGTGGCGAAATCCCCAAGGGTGCCTAGTAACAGGAAAAGCAGTATGAAAAAAATGAAGAGGGATGGGAATGAAGGCAGAGGGAAAAAGGAGAGTACACAAAAGGGGTGCTGGCAAGAAGGGTGGTAAAAAGAATTTGGAAGGCCATGTGCACAAATCTCATAGTCTGGGAAATAAAATCCCGGACCTTCTGGCCATCATGGCAGAGGCTGACCTGGACATTGTTGCCATTACTGAGTCATGGTGCAGTAAGCACCATGACTGTGATATAGCAATACCAGGCTATACTCTGTTCAGGAAAGACAGGGAGGGTATGAAGGGTGAGGAGTGGTTCTTTATGTAACGAACAGCATAAAAGCAACAGATATGCAGGGAAATCAGAGAGTGGCAGATGCACTGTGGGTCACCCTAGAGACAGGGAATGGAACCATTATTTGCACTGGTGTGATTTATATACCTGCAGCATTGGGGGGAAGGGAGACAGATATGGTACTGGTGGAACCCATCCAACTAAGGGGGACTTCAATCTGCTGGATGTGGATTGGATCATCTCAGCTGCAGCTTCAACTAGGAGCAGGGGCATCCTGGACTCCCTGCTGGGCACATTCTTCAGGCAAAAAGTGAAAGAGCCCACTCATGAGGGAGCAATATTGGACCTGGTACTCACTAATGGGGACAGCATTGCAGATGTCACAGTGAGTGACCACTGCATGCTGTTGTTCAATATAACTACAGAACCAGAATTGAACCACACTATGGTGAGGGTACTGGACTTCAGGAGGGCCAACTTTACAAGGATGGAGGAATGCCTCTGGGATGGCCTGGTGGTGGTGGGGGGACATGGGTGGAGTAGAGGAACAGTTGGCAGAACTAAAAGGGTGCTATAGGGATGGCAACAACTTCTGCATCTGGGAAGTATACAAAAGCAAGGGGAAAAAGACACCACTATGGTTTTCAAAAGAGGTGGCTGGCAAGGTAAGGGCAAAAAAGTTAACATTCAGGAGGTATAAGGAGATGCAGAGAGAGAAGGATAGGGACGTGCACAATGAGAGGCAAGGAATGCAGTCAGGAACGCAAAGGCACAAACAGAGGACAAAATAGCCTAGGCAGTAAAGAAAGAGAACAAGACTTTTTACAGATATGTAAGCAAAAGGAAGCAGACAAGAGGAGGGATTGTAAGGCTAAGGAGGGAAAGGGGGAGTGTGTGGAGGGGAACAAAAAAGCAGACATCCTGAACAAATATTTTTGTTCAGAGTTCCTGGAGGAAGAGGAAGGAGAGGGACCACAAATAAAAGACAGGGGCATCAAAGGAAGGGATGTAGGCACTAGTCCATTTAAAGAGGAGAGAGTCCTACAGGAACTCACAAATCTGAACGTGGACAAGGTAATGGGGCCAGACAGAATACATTAAAGGATATTGAAGGAGTTCAAAGAAGTGCTGATTGCACCTCTAACAGTTCTGTTCAACTACTCACTGGTGATGGGAGTGGTCCCAGAGGAGAGCAAATCTAGTCCCACTTCACAAACATGATAGCAAAGAGGAAGCTGGCAATTACAGGCCTGTCAGCTTGACTTTGGTGGTGGGGAAAATAATGGAATCACTGCTGAAGGAAAGGATTGTGAAATATCTTGTAACCAGCAGCTTACAGGATCCGAGTCCGCATGGATTCACTGGAGGGAGGTCATGGCAAAAAAATCTGATAGATGTCTTTGACTGGATCACCAGGGGAAGTAAAACAGGGTGGAGCAGTGGATGTGGCCTACCTATATTTCAGTAAGGCCTTTGACACCATTCCACACAGGAGACTCATAAACAAGCTAGACAGCCTGGGAGTGGCTCCAAAAGTGGTAAACTGAGTAAGGAATTGGTTGGGGGATAGTGACGGAGAGATCCACGACTGGTCATTGACAACATTTTTGTTGAACGACCAGACAGCAAACCAGTGAAGTCTACCGCATTTCACGGTCAGCAGACGGGTTCCTACAGGGCAACATGTTTTTTATCAGGGGGCTTCGCCCCCTGCATCCCCCCTCACTAAATATAATCAACTCTGAGTCAGAGTTGATCAGGAGGGGGTGCAAGATCCCCGAAAGACAGTGCCGGGTTCCTGCGCTGACACTACAGCGACTTGGCACTGTAGTCACTGTAGTGTTAGTTGCTGTAGATGTGTTGCTGTCGGGTGAGTATACGGTGATGGAGGGTGGTGATAAACAGAATCCACTAAGAGGAAGGAAGGGTGACCAGTGGGGTGCCACAAAGATCTGTACTGGAACTGGTCCTCTTTAATGTCTTTATAAGCATCACTGCAGAGGGACTAGAAGGGAAGGTACGCCTCTTTGCAGATGATACTAAAATCTGCAATAGGGTAGACACTCCAGGGAGGTGGAAAAAATGAACAGGGATCTAAGAAGGCTTTAAAAATGGTCAAGAGTGTGGCAACTAAACTTCAATGCAAAGAAGAGCAAAATCATGTACATGGGACACAGAAACCCAGGGGTGGAATACAAGATGGGGGAGTGGTACTGACAACCATCAAACAGGAAGAGACCGGGGGGTAATCAAATCTAATGACTTTAAGGTGGTCAAACAATGTGACAAGGCAGTGGGAAGAGCCAGTGGGATGCTAGGATGCATAGGGGAGAGGTATCACCAGCAGAAAGAGGGAGGTGGTGATACTGCTGTAGAAATCATTGGTGAGACCTCATTTGGAGTACTTTGTCCAGTTCTAAAAACCGCATCTCTGGAAGGACACTGGAAGGGTAGAGGCAGTCCAGAGGAGGGCAACTATAATGGGGCAGGGTCAGGGGTGTAGCCAGAAATTTCCATTTTGTACACAATCTCCAACAATTACACCCTCCCATAAAAAAATGTATACATCCTCTCCAAGTGGCACCCCCTTCCAAACAAGTCAAATTATTGCCAGATGATTCTTCTAATCTCTAAAGAATTTATACATGTATCTGTCTCCTAAACAACAGAAGTTTAAACAGAGACACTCCTCAGTGACCTACACTAACCCAAATACTACAGATTAGAATGAAAATGTTAACAGAAAGGCATATGGTTTGTGACAGGCACTCAACAAAACTGTACATAAATGTGTACAGTGAGTATGCCTGCCTACACCCTTGAGGGTCTGCACTAGAGACCCTATAAGGAGGGACTAAGGGACCTCAATGTGTACATCAGGAAGAAAGGAGAGAAAGAGGGGACATGATAAAGGTATTAATAAGGTAAAGGATGGGAGTATTTTTCAGGAAAAGAGATGCTCTGATCTCCGATAGGTTCTCATTACATTCTGGCACCAGGCAGGGCTGTCCCCTCTCACCATTACTCTTTATCCTATACTTAGAACCTCTGATCAGAAGGATCAAGCAGAGTCCCACCATAAAGGGGGTGGTTATTCAAGGGGTAGAGGTTAAAATATCGGCCTTCGCGGACGATTTATTGTTGTACCTGACAGACCCAAGCAACTCCATACCGGAACTCCTAGGGGCAATACAAGAATTCGCCAACCTCTCTAACTATAAACTGAATATAGGTAAATCTCAAATATTTCTGCTCAATTATAGAGTGAACAGAGCCCTAGTCACTCAGTGAGGAATGTCCTGGACATCGAAATCCCTGAAATATCTGGGGGTCCAGGTGGTAAGGGATCCAACCCTGCTCTTCAAGCTCAATCTGGACGAACTAGCCAAAATATTGGAGGGAAACTTGAAGAGATGGGTGAAATTACCCATTACTCTCTGGGGACGTATAATGCTTATTAAGATGAATTTCTTTCCTAGGATTTTATCCAATACATGCTCAACACATGGATCCCGTGCATGGTTCCGCAGACTTAATGCAATAATAGCCTCCTTCATATGGGCCGATAAGCGACCCAGACTAGCATTCCACAAATTAGCGGCCCCGAAAGACAGAGGGGGTCTCCGCCTACTGTCCTTCTTTTTTATTACTGGGCGAGCCATATGACTAAGTACTTAAGGTGGCTGGAAGGGGAAGAGGGCTTGGTTGCTGCAGAATCCCAGCTGGCATGGCTACGGATAGAACTGACCTACATTAAGCAAGAAGGTCTGTTACCACTATCCTTACTGCACATTAAACTGAAGGACCTTCCTCCAAACCTGAGGTTCACCCCAGTTGCAACCTCAGTTAAGGTCCACACGCAGGTATGCGCGAATTTGGATTATAGACAAGAGAGAGACCTGGCCCAACCGCTATGTGGTAACCCGAATCTAAAGCTTGATGGTAGATTAATCAACAGGTCCTGGCTCCCCCAGCTCGGTGACGTTACCCCCGCCCAACTGGTGGCTCAGGATGGTGCCTGGCTCCAGGCTTCTACTATATTGACCGATTTTGGCATCCCTGTCAAATCTATTTTCAAGGTTTACCAGCTACTACACTTGCTAACAAAGGTTCTTGGGCCGGCTCCTTCCCCCGTCTACAAGAATAGATTTCAAGAGACTCTGAGTACACTTGTGGGCCACAGGCACTCTGTGTCCAAGATAGCTAAAGGTTTATACGATTGCAAATATCCAGAAGAGCACATCCCCAGAAATTACTGAGCCGACTATTTCCCACGGTTAGAAATAGATGGAGCAGCCCTTGGAGAAATGTTCACAAATATATTAAACAGGATAGGCTAAAACTGATACAGTTCTATATACTACATAATTTGTATTATACTCCCCAGAAGCTTTATAAGCTTGGTCTCAAAGACACCTCTCTCTGTTCTAGGTGTGGACAGGAGGAGGGCACGTTATACCATATATTTTGGACATGCTCGAAAGTGACTCCTCTCTGGAAGGAAATACAGGACAGACTTGATCCTTTGTTGGGTCTCTTCAATCTTTTCCGTCCTGAGGTGTGTTTGCTAGGTGACTATGCTTCCATACTGGTGGTACGCAGAAGGTACCACATGGCCTTAATCTCACTCTCGGTTAAAAAAACTATTCTCAGGCATTGGAAGGATAATACAAACATATCTTACTCGGAATATCTCAAAGAAATTTTACATAACCTCAGGATGGAAGAAATGATGGCCAGCCTAAATAACAAACCGACCAAATACAATGCTATTTGGGAACCCTTACATACGCTAAGTACATATGATATATCTTGCACGCCCACTTAGGACTCTATATAAAGGATAAGCTGTGCTGGGGAAGGGGGGAGTTGGGGGAGTCTCTCTTTTCTACAACTATAAAGAAGGTTGGAAGGAGAAATGTTATTATGTCATTGTGTCATTATGTATATTATGGGACTGCTCCATATTGTATCTGTAAAATGAATAAACTTTGAGTTTAAAAAAAAAAGAAAAAGAGATGCTCAAGAACAAAGGGGCTTGCTATGAAGCTGGAGGGGGGAAGGCTCAGGAGAATTGTGAGGAAGTGCTTCTTCACAGAAAGAGTAGTGAATGCCTGGAACAGCCTCCCAGCAGAGGTGGTGGGGGCAAAAACTGTAATGGGATTCAAGAAAGCATGGGATAGGCAAAAGGGAACCTCAATGTTTAGGGAAAGGAGGGCTATGCCAGAGATCAAGTAGAGTCTACAGTACTACAGTGGGTAGGGAAAATGGGCAGACTAGATGGGCCAAGCGGTCCTTATCTGCCATCAATTTCTATGTTTAAAGGGGACAGGAAATATGTGCTAACTAGCAGCTGTTTATAACGTTCTTATTCTCAGAAATGATATGTATTTCACTAAAGTATCCATATTTAACTGTACCTGAATAAAAAGTGACAGGAATAACTGTATTTTGCATTGCTTTGTTTTTATGGACAGCATTCTGCTACAGTTCTGTTCATGGAATCAATAATTTGGAGTTTTTACTAGGTCATGGTTTGTGTAAAGAACGTTAATTATGAGCTGTTGACCTATCAGAACTGTGCTTGGGGTTCTATGCACAAACCATGACATAGTTATAACTCCAAATCATTGGTTCCATGAACAGAACTGTAGCAGAATGCTGTCCATAAAAAAAAAAAATGCAAAATACAGTTTTTCTTATCACTTTTTATTCAGGTACAATAAAATATGGATACTTTAGGAGAATGCACATCATTTTTGAGAATAAGTACTTCATAAACAGCAGCCAATTAGAAATGATTTCCTGTCCTCTTTAAATCAACATATAAAATGGCAAACAATACTGTCATTGATTGTTTAATAATACTTATATGGCAGATACTCCATGATTCTATTCAACATAACAGAAACTATGCCACACTTTTTAACAATTAGACAATGTAAATTCACTAGTCAATAATTTCGATCTAGTTATGTTTAATTGCAAAACTTGTTTTATTATACAGTAAAAGGTGATTGTTATGACTGAATTATATGCATAGGAACAGTCAATGTTCTACAAATTCACTAGCACCATAAAAAGGTGGGCAGTAGAGGGGGATAAGCCCCCCCCTTGTGACAGAGGTGCAATGCAAAGAGCCAATGCAGATGTTAGGACAACAAATACAGTACATGTGACTAAAGAGGGATTCTCATACTAAGGCAAACATAAAATAATAGCATTTAAGCAAAGCTCCAGTGCCTTTCATGTATTTTCTGCACTTCTCTACCCATGAATATCTCTTTCTGAACACACCTGTGTTGCAGATTCACTCGAAAATTTCCATTTCAAATGTGTCATTGTATTCTATACTAACAAACAGGCTGGTTACCACACAGATTAAGCAGTTTATATAATTAAAATTGCTTGACAGATAATGTTTTAAGGCAGAAGGATGATTCCTCTCTCTTCAGATTGTATCAAATTTTTTTCTTTTTTGCGGTAATCTATTTCTCCTCCTGAGTCCTCTCTGCGCCTTCTGATGTCCCCCCGTGTCTGCACTGGTATGAGACCCTCCCTAGACCCCATGACTTATCCTTCATGGCAAGGGCGGGAGCAACCTGATCCACCGGACCAGATTTTAGTGTTCAGGGAGGTGCCTTCCCGGGCCGTTGAGGAGGGGACCATCGTCATCCTCGCAGAAGACTCACCATTTTTCCCTCTTTCCTTCCCTGAGGTCTCAGCATGCAATGGCACCAGCAGCAGTGGTGTGCATGCTCCCATGCGCATCTTTGCCAAGCGCCTGCCACAGACTCTGGCCCACAGATTCAATGCTGGTGTGCCACCTCCCAGCCTCCGCTAGGTGGCAGGCAGTTGCCGAGCACTGTGATCCCCCCTTCCCGGAGAAGGAGAGCAGTCCTGGGGATGCTCAAACCTTCTCCTCCCTGCCAACCCCTGGCACCCCCTGTACGTTCCCAAACAAGGGTCACCAGCGTGATGCGAGGTAAGGCGTCCAGCACCTCAGCCCTCAGTGCCATCGGGCCGGCCTAGATTGTATTAAATTAAAAAGGAGGGAAGCCATTACAATCCAGTAGGACTAATACATTTGTCATCCCTATTACTAATACAAATATGGGTGAGCGTGCATTCACGGTTAGTGCAGCAAAAAACTGAAACAGTTTACTTGGGTTTTTACAGGGTGGGCTTGGACATGAAACTTTTAAATTGCATTTGAAGAAATATCTTCATAGTCAACTGAAATGGGAATGTTTTTTATAACATTGTTGTTAATTGTATTGTAAATGTCTTCTATGAATTTCTTGGTGTCCATTACAAGTCGGTATTGTATTGTATTGTAGTGTACTGTAGTGTATTGTATTGTATTGTACTGTATTATCTGCACTGTACTATTTGTTGTAACATATTGGCTGTTGTTCTATGGCCCCGGGCCATGCATGAAAAAGGGCCTTCGCTCATTGCACTTACCAGGTTAACAAAAGTTAAATAAAAAATTATAAAAATTAAGCAGGAGCTTTCTGCCTTATAACTCATCTTATTCTATTAATATGTATGCAAGTGAAGTTTCAATCCTGTGTCTGTGGCATCACATCCATTTCTATTAGCAAGTGTCTATTACACCTCAAATGTTGTGATGTCACAAATCCAGGACAGTAACCACTATGTGCTCAGACAGCAGATCAAGATCAGTGATGAGCAATAAGTAAGCAATAAGAAACAACGCAGTGTACATTAAGCTGTAATGATCACACTCTCAGG
This sequence comes from Neoceratodus forsteri, assembly GCA_016271365.2. Taxonomy (NCBI): domain Eukaryota; kingdom Metazoa; phylum Chordata; order Ceratodontiformes; family Ceratodontidae; genus Neoceratodus; species Neoceratodus forsteri. The sequence continues at coordinate 986,684,430 of CM057449.1, forward strand.
GGCTCAGTTAGGCATGTGGCCACAGGCTGAGTGCCTTTATCTACTGGGATTATGGCTATCACAACATAATGCACATCCTGGTGTGTCTTTTTGCTTATAAAAAGGGGACCTGTGAAAATGTATAAAAATTAGGAAAAATTAACAAAGAATTAAAAGAAATTTATTGAAAACTTTGTACAAAAAGGTAAAATAGTTCTTCCAGCAGTAAGTGCCGCTAGGGAGCAATGTCTGATGCTGATTTTTGATTTTTCGTAGGCAGTTTATCTCCTCTCCTTCCCATCCTCCCAACCCCCATCACACATAGAAACATAAAAGCTGATGGTAGATAAGGACTGCGTGGCCCACCCAGTCTGCCCATTTTGCCTACCTATTTTGAAACTACAGATTCTAGTTGATCTGCAGCTCACCCTATTTTTCCTTTCTCTATGGTACCCTTATGTCTATCCCATGCATTTTTGAATTCCCTATTTTTGCCGCCACTTCCACCTTTAGGAGGCCATTCCAAGCATACACTACTCTATCAATGAAAAAGTACTTCCTCATGTTGCCCCTGAACCTCCCCTCTCCAACTTCCTCTCGTGCCCTCTTGTTCTTGCACTTCTTTTTTGAAAGATGCTACTCGTTTGGACCTTGTTTATGCCCCTGAGGTACTTGAACATTTCTATCATGTCACCACTTTCTCTTCTTTCCTCCAGGGAACACATATTGAGCTCCCTCAGCCTCTCCTCATAGGATTTTTCATGTAGACCCTGCACCATCTTTGTAGCTCTCCTCTGGACTGCCTCCACCCTGTCTATGTCCTTCCAGAGATGCAGTCTCCAGAACTGGACACAGTACTCTAGATGAGATCTCACCAATGATCTGTAATGAGGCATAACCACCTGCTTGTTTCTGCTGTTGATACCTCTCCCTATGCACCCCAGCATCCTACTGGCTTTCCCCATAGCCTTCTCACATTGTTTCATACACATTACATGTTCATCTCATTTTGTCTCTGGTAATACCAGGACGTGTTCATTACTGAACACTGTCTTGAAGTGCCATTTCTTTTTTTATATATAGTTTGGAAGCATCTGGTCCTGCAGAAGCACCTCGCTTGGAGCAATTTGGACATCTACAAGCCTCAATAGTCAGGTTTCAGGTCCTGTCACAGTACCAAGACAGCTCTCAGCAGGGTGCCATATGGCCTTCTCATAATGAGGGATTGAGGGCTTTGTTCCATCTTGGTCCTCCTGGATCAATTGACCATGGGGTACTTTTGGACTGCATAAGGAACTATGTGAGCTCTTCAGCACTGTGATATATTACCAGGAGAATGCAGCAGGTAGCTCTAGGTAATTTAATTTCTGAAGTGGCTGTGCTCACTTGTGGTACTCCTCAAGGCTCAATACTTGCCCTCATGCTGTTTGCCATGTACATAGTACCTTTGTAGGAGATCATCAGATGGTATTGTTCTGAGTTTCACTGCTATGCTGATGACACTCAACCTAACCTGTCCTGCACTTTTGATAATGAGAAATGTTGTCTCTTAGCAGGCACAGTGCCTTGGTGATATCAATGACAGGATGGCCTCCAACTAGCTGTGCCTCAACCCTGGTATAAGACAGAGGGTTTGACTGTCAAGTCAGCTCAGTATGGATCAGTGATGATGGGCAGAGTGACCTGCTTACCATTGTTGAGCAGTCAACCACTCAAAGCTGTGGATGTGGTAAGGATTCTGGGGGTCATTCTTGAGAGCAAGCTGACACTAGAACACCAAGTGTCAGCTGTTGTCCTAAATGGATGTCATCATCTTCGTAACACTACCAGGATCAAACTGCATTTGGTGCCTGCTGATCTGGTGATGACAGTCCATGCCTTTGTTGCCTCTAGACTCGACTACTGCAATGCTCTGTACTTAGGGTTTTCTGGAGGTCTGATGCACCACTTGCTGTTGGTCTAAAATGCCACAGCTTGGCTAGTGGCAGGGACTTCTGAAGTGACCACATCACACTGATCTTATGCACTCTGAACTGGCTGCTGATTTGGTGGTGCATCAAGATCTGTTTGCTGACATTCAAGGTCCTACATGATCTGGATCCTGAGTACCGTAATTATACCCTGGTTTCTTACTCCCTTACTAATCCTCTCTGGTTCACAGATGCAGGATTACTTGTTGTCCCCAACTCTCATCTTAAGCAGTCAGGAGACAGAACATTTAGAGTGTCTGTTCACCTCCTCTGGAATTCACTGCCAGTGAGCATCTGACCTGCCCCCATGGTTGAGGTATGTGGGTCCCATCTTAAAACTCAGCAATTTAATCAGGCCTACCCAGTGTAATTGTAATTTTAAGTTACTTTAAATGTTATTGGCCAATATTATATTTAATAACCAGAACCACAAGAATAAAAAAAATTACAATAATCAATTGTTATTGTAATGGTTTTTATTGTTATGCTATCATATTTTATGTCTGTTCTGATTGTACAGCACCCTAAGCCCTAAGGATAGGGAACCAGAAAAATAAAATTGTCTTGCCTTGCTTTACTCATGTTTGCTCTAGAGATGAGTGAAATTTTATTATACAAAATATTTCGTGAAATTTGCACATTTCGAGAAATATTTTGTGGGTGTGAAATGCAAGATTTCACCCTGGAAGGTGAAATTTTGCCTGCAAAATGAGAAATTTTGCTCTCTGAATTGTGACATTTCACCTGTGAGCAGGCGAAATGTCACCATTTGGGGCCAAACTGTGCATTTTGTTGTGAAATTTCTCCTTCTGCAGGTGAAATTTAGCAACTTCGCACCCTACGAAAAATTTTGCAGAATGGCAGAATTTCACAAAATGTTTCACACGGTGAAATTGCCAATTTTGAGGCAAATTCACCAGCAACATTTAATTTCACAACATCTCTAGTTTGCTCCCGTACATAACTCTGCCTTCGTCCAATCATCCAGTAGTATTTGACTGTTGCACTGTTCCTGCAGCCTTGTATTATACTATAAACTGCAGCTGTTCATTGTATCTGAATTTTCTGATTGCTTGTTAAATTGCCTTTTGTGCTTCCCTTTGTATTCACTCCTCTCCAGGAAACCTCTGGAAATACTGTAAGCTGTTTACAGCTCAGTAGACGTCTTCTGGTAAAACATTTCCTTTTTTTGTTTGGGTACTGTACACTATTGCTTAATCTCCATTCCACCGTGCACCCCCCAGGACTTACCTCAGGTGATGACACTCCCCGACTTGCTCCCAGGGCACTAAGCAGCGCTTGCCTGATGGACTACAGAAGCAGGTTCCTGGTGGACCCCCGTAACTGGTATGCCTTCCTGACTTATCCCCCAGAGCAGGGCCAAGGGTTAGGCCAATTGAACTCGGTCGTCAGCCAAGTACCATAGGTGGGCAGGGTGGGACCGGTGGAGTGGACATCATTGATGGAGCTGGCATTTTTGCTAATGCTTTATCTCCTCATGGGAGATGTGGCATGCAATGATGTTATGGTATAAAGCGCCAGTGTCCGGCATGCTTCCCCACTATCCAGGCTCTGGCAGCCACTCCTCCACCCCCCAGCATCTGTCAAAGGTCAGTCATGTGCCAGACGCTCAACCACCCTCCCCCATGGAACAGGAGAACAGTCCTTTGGATGCTCAATTCCCCTACCTCCAGCAGGCCCGCTGACTTCTCGCGTCCATTCCAGAGTCCAAGATATTAACATAGCGAGTGGAAACCCTACCACTGCACTGGTAGGCTGGCTGGTAAAACATTTTCAATAAATAAATAAATTGTATAATACTTCATTGGCAGATGTTACAGGGGATGACCTCTCATGCTATGTTATTTGGATGCTATTCTGAATAGTTCTGCTTACAGAAAGGAGTGAAAGTACAAAGCCAAGTGACAAAGAGAACACCAGAAGGTGATTGCATTTATTGCATATTGAGTTACATGTATTACATGCTGCAGGACAAGTTAAGATCCTGCTCCCCCACAACATTACCACTTGTGTATATAGCTGTAGAGGAGAATAAAACATTGAAAAGAGGAAAAGATGCAGTACAGTAAATCTCCAAACACTGCAATGTCTGCTTTTATCCATACTTCCTGTAAAGTAAACATTCCAAGACGTTTAATATTGTTGCTCTGTCACATTGTCCAACTCTCTGGTCACTGTAATATTGCACTACTAAATTGTGAAACCCCAGTAAATAAACACTCTCTGCTCTATTAGAGTTAGGCTCACACATAGCAACTTCACACTAGGAACAGTCATGTCATTCAGGAACATAAAGCTTATTGCAGATAGTTGGAACTCGTTATTCTACTATGCAGCAGCAGGTGGGACCCCTATACAAATTAAAACTATGTGTCTGCTTTATCCCCATATTGAGTACAATACAGCATGCAGTAGTCTCTAAATCCAGTGTCTAAATGGGTCCATACTACAGAATGTCCAGTACTGCAAATATCTGGGCATTACCCTTGATTGATATGTGTCCCATAAACCAATATCTCACTATTTAGTAACAAAGTTCACCAAAACCTGCACACCTTATAGCATATGTGGAACAGCAAGGCATAAAATTAGAGGATTTTCATTGCAATTTACTACCTAAAAACAATATTTGCAAATTGAATGTAGCCATGATAAGCAGCAGTTGACAATCATACAGTAAGATTTTCCATATTTGGTAATGATCGTAATTCTGCACTTTTTGATAACTGTGCAAATTTTTCCTGCAATTGTTGTCATTTTTCTGCAACTGTGGTACAAAGTACTTAATTGTGGTAATTTTTTCCTACAGTCTGGCACTTATTACTGCAATGGCACACTTCTGGACTATATCTTACAGAGAAAATAATCATTTTGCAAAAGTTGCTTCTTAAACCTGACTGGTTACTAATCAAACTTTTTCTGATTAGTGATAACTGCTAATTGAGTTTTATTAATGGATTTGTGCTTTGAACAACCTCACTCCTGAGGTTAAAACACTACTGACTACCTATACTCTGTACCTGACCCTAAAACATAGGAATATCCTCTTTCAATAGGTCCCTTAATTAATTCCTCTATACAAGTGACACAGTAGTCAATCAATAGGATATGCAGATTTGCACTATCCTACCCAGACTGACCCCCTCACTGTCTTCTGTACTCAGACATGGGTGTGTGCTACCCCCCCCTCCCCCCACTGCCAGGAGGATTTACCAATGGAGAGTCATAATATATTAGATTATTCAAAAGAGTTCCCAACCCTTTATGAACAACCTGGTGTTAGCTGGAATACCTTTTTCCTTACGTCTTCACCAAAGGAAGGTTTTCTTGTGTCTCCCTAGCCTAAAAATGTGCTGGTTACTGAGCATTCACTCACATGGGCCCTAAGGCATTGAGCAATCTCCCCCGGCACTAAGAAAGGAAACCATGCCCAACTTTAAGCTGCAACTCAAAGAACTACTATATGGTATAGGTGCGGTAAGTTCCATTGTGACCAGTTCTGATGAACTCTCTCACCCCTACCCATCACAGCATACCTACTCTACCCAGCCTTGAAAACCCCACTCTACAGTATATACATATAAAGTATTACATCTGTATATAAATATGCATCGTAATGTGAAGTGTACAATAATATTGTAGAAAAATGCAAATAGAACCACAGTGCATGCTGTACTTCTATCCATTTGTCTTCTCACCTACTGTATTATCCCACCCCTTGACATAACTATCTGTAGTCTCATTCGTTTTTGTATTCTGTAGCAGCAAGTAACATTCTGTTACTAGATCTGCTATACCTCAATGTACACTTGTATTGTTTTCAACATTTACCATATCCTTTCAAGGAATGATACCAAAAATAAATGTTTCCTAGTCTTCTTTTCCAGGATAACAAAAATTAAATAAGTAATAAAAAACTAGGGTCTGCAGTATTGCATTAGGTAGGGAAAAGGGGCAGACTAGGTGGGCCACACGGTCCTTATCTGCTGTCACCTTCTATGTTTCTATAAGTGTACTGAGCATACAATATATGTCTTACTCTTCTGTAGAGTAAGTGAGCAACAATTCATTCCAAGCCATATTTTTACAACCAACTGCATTATGCACTCCCCCCCTCCCATAGTCCCAGCTGAGAGCATTTTAATTTGTCACTTATTACAAATGTTACGGAGCTATATTTTAAGATGTTTGGATGCAGGACCTGCAACAACAGTTCTGCCACAGCTGCATCACTGCAAATGCACCAAAATGTTTGCTGGCTTTCTTCCAGTTACATTATGAAGCCTTTATGGCACTCACTTTACAGCAAAAAAATAAAAAATAATAATATATGCATCATAATTTTAATGCAAGCAGTATTTTTGATGCAAATTTTGCAGTACTTGCAGCAAGAAGTTACACTGCATTTTCTGTGGTCTAACAGTCTTGTTGTAAATACTGCAAATGTGTCTAAATTGTGCCACAAATGCCTGACAATGCAGTCCATAGTGTTCCCCATGTGGGTTTAACAGTTGCCTGATCAATGGAACCTACCACAACAGACTGCTCACCAACTCAACAGGAAATAAACTGTGCTGGAAACAGCCTGCATGGGATATTTGACCTGTATACCCACAATATACGCTCCTGTTTTGCACGCACAAAACTTCTGCAAACAAACCCTCCTCAATCGAGTACCACAAGTTCTCCCGCAAGAAACTGCGCCTGGCCACCCTGAAACTACTTCTCCTACTCCTGCTATTATCTGGAAACATTCACCCCAACCCTACCCCTCGGGCTGCCATGAACTCCACCCAAACCAAGTGCCTTGGCACTCTCTCCATTATCTGCCTGAACATCTGTAGCTTATTGTCTAACTTTGATCAACTACAAGCCTTCGCGAATGCCCACCAGCCCGATATCCTGGCAGTAGTAGAAACCTGGCTCACCCCCTTGGTTCCTGATCATACAATCTCCATCCCTGGCTACACTATCTTTAGGCTTGACCAAAAATCAAAACGAGGAGGGGGCTGTGCCCTTTACCTAAAAGACAACCTGATGGTGCACACTGCCCACACTGACCTACCAACACCAAATGCCCAGCTATTGCATATCAAAATCCTGATTGGAGCTCAGCACGAAGCCCTCTCTGTCATCGTCGTTTATATCCCCCCAAAAGAACAGGGACCAGGCCTCCATGCAGTACTGGAGTACATCAAATCACTCCCACCAGACTCCGAAGTCATCACACTGGGTGATTTCAACACAAACTGGTTGGGACCTGATGCGTGACACCAGGGACATGGTCACATCAGCAAACCTCACACAGATATTGGACTCCACAACTAGAATGAACTACAAAACCGGCACCAGCACTTTACTGGACTGGATCCTGACTAATCACCCCTCCCATATCACTAGCTTCGCCGTACTGCCTGACTCTCTCAGCAACCATTCCCCGTCAGCTGCACCTGGTCAAACAAATTCTGGAAATCTCCACCAAAGGTCATCCTGAGCAGAGTCCTACCCCGTGGAAAGCTAACCCACCTAAAATCACACCTACTAAATCAAGACTGGTCCCCCATCAACCTGGCGCCCAATGCAGATACAGACCTTGATCAATTCATACGCATTTTCAATGAAGCTTGTAACATCCTTGCCCCACCAAAAAAGCGAAAAATTAAACCCCTCTGCAATCCTTGGCTCACGGGTTCCCTCTTAAAGAAGCTGAAACACAGGGACCACCTTTAGGAACTAGCCAGAGAAACAGGAAAACAGGCGGACATCCAAAACTTCAAAAGAGCTAGAAATGATTGCACCAAATCCATACGCCAACAGAAATCTGAATACTACAAGACTGCATTCACTGACACCTGGGGAAATGCAAGAACATTCTGGAATAACATTAAAGATGTTACTGGGAAGGAGTCCAAATCACCCCCTACTGCAATCACAATAAACGGGAATACTATCCTGGACCTAAAAGTCATAGCCAGCACCTTTAATGATGCCTTCACCGACCTCAGCAGCATCCTCCCTCCTGACTTTTTCAATGACAACGACCCCCCTCTTCCCACCCACCAGTCATCACCAAAAAAATTGTCCCCCTTTCTACTTCAGAGCAGTAAGCAAAAATACCATCAGGAAATACATTTCCAAAGCCATCAAAAACACTAGAGCAAGTGCTGACACACTGGACCTCAAACTTCTGTCCCTCACTCTAGATGAGGTTCTGGGGCCTCTCACCAGGATCTTTAATCTCTCCCTCTCTCTCAGCCAATTCCCTGACAAATGAAAGGCAGCGACTGTCACACCTATCCATAAAGGTGGTGACTGGACCTCCCATGTGAACTACCGACCTATCTCTATCCCGCCACTCCTCTCTAAGGCCCTGGAACAGATAGTAGCAGACCAGCTCACTGATCATCAGGACAAGTACAACATCCTTTGCCGGCAGCAACATGAATTTAGAAAAGGGCACAGCACTGCCACGGCACTTCTTGAGTTTATGGGAGCCATACACAACTCCCTTGATCAGGGTCGCCTAACCGGAGCTACATTCATCGACCTGTCAAAGGCTTTTGACACTGTCCACCACCGCCTCCTGCTGCATCAGCTACTGAACACTGGCCTCTCTGCAGAATCAGTGAAATGATTCAATAGCTATCTTGACAACAGATCCCACTGTGTAAAAATATCAGGAGTGGTCTCCGACACTAAACTGGTTCACTCTGGTGTCCCCCAAGGCTCCATCCTGGGCCCATTGCTGTTCAGTCTGTTCCTCAACTCCCTCCCTGACTCCACCTCTCAGCAAGTCATACTCTATGCAGATGACGCGGTGATTCTTGCCTCTCATCATGACCCATGCCACCTGCAACAAACCCTTCAACACGGCTTCACCTCTGTTGAAAGCTGGTTCAAAGAATATAAGTTAATCCTTAACCAGAAAAAAACGAAGACCATGATTTTCACCAGCCACCAAAACAAGCACAAATACCACCAACTCTCCTTAAACACCTGCCTCGGGGACTCCCTGGAACAGATTGACTCCTTCATATACCTAGGAATCACCCTAGACCCACACCTGTCTTTTGGAACCCATATAACCAATGTCGTTAAAACCGTGAATACTAGACTGGGCTCACTCTACCGGCTTCGTCAGCACCTGACTAAAGAGGTCCTCTTTGCCACAGTTCAAAGCTCCATCATCTCCCAGATTGACTATGGTCTTGTCATCTATGGCACTGCCACTACCACTGCACTCAGAAGGATTACTACCACCCTAAACAAGGCCTGTCGACTCATCACTGGGGCCGAACGGCTCACACACACCTGTGACCTCTACTCACATGCTAATTGGCTTCAACTTAATAATAAAATTCAGTACCAAACCTGCATGGTTGCTAAGAAAATACAGTTGGGAACTGCCCCTCCCAGGGTCTGTTCACTCCTTCAAATGAAAACCAGCTCCAGAATTACCAGGGGATCAAAGCCACAACTTTTCCATATCCCTCGCTGCCGCACAGCCATTGGTCAGCGTTCATTCACCTACAGGGCACCCACTTGGTTTAACGGTCTTGCCAATGATACTATCAAAACCACTGGGCTAGGGGCCTTCAAATCCAGGCTCTGTAACACCCTGGTCGCTTCCAGCATCTGTAACTGTCATTGATAATGTCTATGCAATACCACTCTGCTACCGCTCTTTCCTATATCTAGCTCATTACATAATGCACTTGCCATAGTCTGGCCTCTGCCCCACACACTGTACAGCACTGACAATGCCACCTTCCTGGCAGCTCCACCCCACCCCCCCTTATCCTTACCTACCCCCCACCTCTCCTCTCTTCTCATACTCTTACCTCCCCTGTGCCCCTCCCATTCTTTCTGCCACCCCCCACTGTCCTCTTCCTTTCCACTCTACCCTCTCCCTGTCTGTTTGAATTTAATTTGATATCCTTTACCCTTATTGTGTAACAATTTTGTCTATTGTCATGTGTTACCTATGTCTTGACGTGGAACCTTTGTAAAAGAGCCCTTGGCTCAAAGGCAATTGTAATCCTAGAATTGAAATAAATAAATAAAATGTCACCTTTGGAGCATAATTTCGCCAGCAAAATCAAAAGTTACACCAGTGAAATTTTCGCCACAAGGCAAAATTTAAACATGAATGGGTGAAATTTCTCTCTGAAACCATATTATGCAAAATTTCGCAATTACACGAAATTGAAAACCCAGGCGAAATCAAAGTTTGCCAGAGCAAAAAATTTCGCAAAACTGAGAAATTACGCAAAATATTTTGCAGGCCAAAATTTTCACATTTCGCACAACACTGCTTTTAGCAAATATGAATAACTGATATACATAACACCATCAATAGGCTGAATGTGTGACTCGGCAATCTGGCACTTCCCATACAGGGCACAAAAGGTTGCCTAAAATGTGCAAAACAGACCAAATCAGTCAAAGAACAGTAGAGGCCTGACGTGACTATGAGTTCTCCTACCTCCCTAGACTACTATGGAAGGAGGAATAGGCCAGTCAACAGCAAGTTTTGTTAAGCGAGGCACTGCAGTTCATCTACTGGACCCCTTCCCCAGGTGAATTGGTAGATCACCACTCACGTTTTTTGATGGTCTATAAAGAATGGTTATTGTTAATCATCAAGAGTGATCATAATGTAACATCATGCTCTACATCATGATTTAATCAAACATGTAACTTGCAAATCACCAACTGATGATAATTTATTATTTTTGTAAGCTAAAAATTCAGCATGATGGTTTTAATGATCCATATATGAACAAGTGATGATCACTGATGATTATATTAGCTCCATGATATAAGACTGTAAGTCACATGAGTAATATTTGACAATGTTTTATTAGTTACTAATATGAAAATATGAATGTTTCAAATATTGGCCAAATAACATTAATTCTCAAGTAAATCATGTGACATTAAGTTTTTATTCCATACAAAGAGTGTATACTAAGTTTGGTATGGTATATACATTTGCATATGAAATTTACATTTTTCAAAAGAACCATTAATGGGCCAAAACAATGGCTATTTCTATATTTAAAGTAATTTTGACATGACAATATTAGTTTGCAGACTATGAGGAAAGGTTCTGAGCACAAACCAAGTACTTGCAGGAACTCATCACAACCATATAAGGCACCCATTTATGGAGCTACACAAACCAATCTGAACCTTTATTATAGGCTTATGAAGTGAGGTGTAAGAGTAAGTATAAATAAAATCTCCATTTTTGGGCAACAGATGCATTATAACTGATGTTTCCAGGAAAGGTGTCTAAATAGAGGATACAGCTAATTCCAAAAGTGCATAAAAAGATAAACTGAGTTCTTTTTTCAGTGATCCTGATCACGGGTAAGCATGAAAAATCACGTTAATATGAGATCACCATTAATCACAATAATCATTTCTATAACAAATTCGTGTTTTTGATTTGTGGCAGTTGGATGTTCATAGGTTATCAGTTAGTCATGATCACATTGATGTATTTTGAAGCTTGAACATGATCTTTGAACATAACTGATAATGATCATTTATGACACATCATGCTAAAATAATCTTTTCAGCTAGGCCCCAGGCCCTAACCAAATACAGAAAGGCTGTGTTTAACAAAGCACACAGCCAGTAATTGGTTCTTTAGCTCCACTGTAATCTTGGCATATAACCTCTCTGCCCCTTGAGGAATACCTAGCTTGGTCTTTGATACGTAGTCAGCTACCAGGGCAGGCATGATCAGGGCAGGTTGTATCGTGGATACCCCTGATGTTACTGGCCCTCCCAATGGATGTCAGAAACTTAAAAATTCAAAATGCTAAATTTTTTGATCTCTTGTATGTGCATAGGTTGGTATTTATGCCTGAAGAACTGCATCAGGATCTACAGGTCAGGGATAAAGGTGAGGCCTTACCTTCAGTTCAACGTGACAGTTTAAAGGAGTGAGGCATGGGTAAGTACAGCAGAAGATCACAAAAAGTACTGTAGCTGAGATCATGTAAGCAATACTCCATGACAGGGTGTGTAGTTATGCTTAATCAGTGCACACCATGAAGTGATCAGGCACCAGGTGTTTACGCCAAGTGCCTTTACATATCAGGGAAGTGCATCAGTTTTGCATTACTGCACACTCTGATGTGGATTATTGCATATATAAAATGGCTTGCTGTTGCTCAGTAAACATGATTTTTGGCTATAAAAAAGAGATCTAAAATGTGACTGTGTAATGACATGAAATCAACGCAAGGCCACGTGAAAGTTCCTAGCCAGTGTTTTTTTTTTAATTTTCAAGGCCATTTTATAAGCTCAATTATTATTTTTTCCTTTTCCAACATACCACACACTTTTACAACATGAGTGCTTACCTTCCTTGTACTTTTGTGGGAAAAATAAAATTCATTTACAACAAACTAGGACAGTGAAGTTCTTATTATGTGCATCTCACTAGTGCGTGGTCATCCTATGGACCCTTGTGTCAGAAGGGTGCTCAATAAAAAAGGTCACTCTTTCTCTCTGCTTCTCTGTCACTCAATATGCTACTTTAAGTAATGGAGTATTAAGCACACTTCTAGCCCATTAAAATGTTCTTCCTAGAATGGGATGTGGTGGTACACCCAAGAGGGCTGGTATGATGATATTTTACATCTTAAGGCAAAAGTGCAGTTCCTAACACTGCTGGTTGGATCAGAAATCAGTATCAGAGAACTACAGTCAGTTCTGAAGTCTTGATGAATAAAGGAAAAAGGTAATTATGGAGTACTTTGCAGAGCTTTCCAGTCAACTCCCCTCAAATAAGGGCACTCTCCTGAATTTGATCATTAAAACCAGGGTGATTTTTACAAAGCACAGATGTATGTGCCTAAGTATTGCATGGTTTAAATACAGTTATCCCAAAGTGGTAGCCTGGGTAAAAAATTGACTGGACAACAGGACGCAGAGGGTAACAGTAAACGGAGTTCACTCTGAAGAAAGGGAGTCAATAGCAGGTTACCGCAGGGTTCTGTACTTGGACCGGTCCTCTTTAACGTATTTATAAGTGACATTGCAGAGGGACGGGAAGAAAAAGTATGTTTTTTTGGCAGACGATACAAAGATCTGCAGCAGGGTCAATACAGAAGGTGGGGTGGAAAGGATGCAAAGGGACTTGGCAAGGTTGGAGGAATGGTCAAATGTATGGCAGCTTAGATTCAATGCAAAGAAGTGCAAAGTAATGCACCTGGGAAACAAAAACCCAGGGGAAGAGTATACAATGGGGGGGTGAGATACTAACAACAACAAAAATGGAAAGGGACCTGGGATAGTCATATCAGATGACCTTAAGGTGGGTAAGCAATGTGAGAAGGCAGTAAGGAGGGCTGGCGGGATACTGGGATGCATGGGGGGCATCACCAGTAGAAAACAGGAAGTTGTTATCCCTCTGTACAGGCAGTTGGTGAGACCCCATCTAGAACACTGCATGCAGTTCTGGAGACCCCATCTCCGCAGAAACATAGACAGAATGGAGGCTGTCCAGGGGAGGGCAACTAAAATGGTGCAGGGTCTGCACCAGAAGACATATGAAGAGATATTAAAGGAGCTTAATATGTGTTCCCTCGAGCAGAGGGGGGGGCATGATAGAAACTTTCAAGTACCTCAAGGGAATCAACAAAGTCCAAGAGGGTGGCATATTTCAGAAAAAGAGATGTACATTCTTCTACATTTATTGAACCCCTCTACCTCTCTCGAGTCGGCACTCACAGTGATTGACGAATTCGGATCTTTCTTTAATTATAAATTAAGCCATAATAAGACTGAAATCTTCCCTTTAAATCACCTCACCTACAGCACTGACTTCACCAGCTTTGGCATGAGGTGGTCCCCTAAATCCATTAAATACCTGGGCATTCTCCTAACCACTGACCCCCTCACAACCAGGAAATTGAATTTGGAAGACCTTAGTCTGGTGATCCAACAAGACCTCCAAAGATAGAAATCCCTTCCCATCTCTTTATGGGGTAGGATCAACGTAATTAAAATGAATATCCTGCCCAGGCTCTTTTATCCACTCAATGTGCTAAACATATGGCTCCCTCTTTCCTTTTTTCAGCATATTCACTCCATTATCACCAACTTTGTCTGGCTGGACATGGCTCCCAGGCAATCGTATGCTAAATTCTCACTTCCCAAGGAGGGCAGTGGTCTTCGGCTTCCTAATATAGTACAGTTACGTAAGAACTTACCGTAACAGTAGATCTTTGAGAGAGGCTCTTGCAGTAGGTATTCACAGATAGAACCAAGCCGCCAGGCACCAGGACCCCACAGAAAACTTCCAGCCAGCAATCTCTGGCGGGGGACCGCTCCCAGGTTAGGTGACCAGCATCAGACAATGTCAGTATAAAGAGGCGGTCCCCCACGCCTGCCTTCCAGTTCTTTCCCGCCAAAGGCCAGAAGAGGCAAGACGAGAGAGAAGATGATATGCCCCCATGGAAAGGAAGAAAAGAGACTTAGGGGGATGGAGGGTGGGAAGGTAATACCTACTGCAAGAGCCTCTCTTGAAGATCTACTGCTATGGTAAGTTCTTACGTAACTATACTATCTTACTTCGAGAGGACTCTTGCAGTAGATATTTACAGATAGAACTGAGTCCCAAGCAGTCTGGAACAAAGAGAAAACCAGGAGGAGGATTGTCATCCACAACATAACCTTCAGGGCTCATGAAAGGAGACCCTGCAGAACAGCTAACCCGAAGCCTGCTCTACAGCGAGAGGCAATGTCCAAACTGTAGTGTTTCGAAAAGGTATGGACCGAAGTCCAGGTTTCGGTTGTGCAGATGTCTGCCATGGACACATTCCTGAAACAAGCAACAGAGGCAGCTACTCCCCTAGTGGAGTGACCTCTGACCTGACCAAGGAGGGTCTTGTACTTGTCATAACAGAAAGTGATACAACTGGCCAACCATTTGGAAAGGCATTGCTTGGAAACAGCATTGCCTTCTCATTTGTGAGTGAAAAGAAACAAAAAGCTAATCAGTCTTCCTGAGATCCTTAGTCCAATTAGTGTAGTATCTCATGATTCTGTGAACATCCAGAGTATGTAAGAGGTACTCCCCTTGATTGGAGTGTTGCGTAAAGAAAGCTGGTAACTCAATGGATTGATTCAGAGTAGATTCAGCCCCCACCTTAGGAGGAAACTTAGGGTTGGTGCGTAGAGCCACACGTTCCTTATGGAAAATCAAATATGGGATTTTACACATCAAGGCTTGAAGCTTGGAAATGCGCTGAGCAGAAGTGATGGCCACTAGGAAGAGTGTCTTACAAGAAAGGAACTTTAAGTCTGCTTCTACTGCCAGCTTGAAAGGAAACAGTGTGAGCTTCTCTAGGATAAAATTCAAGTCCCATGGAGGGGCAGGATTGCGGATGGGGGGGTCTCGGGTGGAGAGCCCCTTTAAGAAAAGTCTTGGAGACGTCCAACTGAGCAAAAGTCCTGTCTCCAAAGGGAATGTGGTAGGCTGAAATAGCTGCCATATGGACTTCTAAAGAGGAATGACTGAGACCCAGGTCGAAGAGGTGATGCATGTCATCCAGGACTTTGTTGGCTGGGCACGAGAAAGGCTCTAAGTCTTTGGAATATGCCCAGATAGAAAACCTTTTCCACTTCATAGTGCAGGTGGACCTGGTGGAAGGCTTCCTGGCCTCCACCAAAATGTCCACTACTAAGGGAGAGACTCCGAAGTGGGCTTTGGCTACATCTGCAGGAGCCACGCATGAAGATAGAGGGATGTGAGGCCTGGTTGAACAAGGGTCTCTGATCCTGGGTCAATAAATGCTGCGACAGAGGAAGAGGAAGAGGAAGAGGAGGTTCCTCTGAAAACTGTTGCAGAAGACAGAACCAAACTTGCATGGGCCAGAAGGGGCGATGAGAATCATTCGAGCCCCTTCTGATCTGAGTTTGTTCAGGACCCACAGAATCAAAGGAATGGGAGGGAAGGCATAAATGAATCTGTCCCTTCAACAGAGAGACAGAGCATCCCACCAGAAAATGTCTCGCCCTGGAGCGAACAAGCAAAAGGCAGGAAGTTTTGCATTTTGGGGGGAGGTGAAGAGGTCTACCTGAGGTGTCCCCACTGCTGAAAGATGTCATTTATGACCTGTTGGTCTAACTCCCATTCGTGAGCCCTGGCTGAGGATTGACTGAGTTCATCTGCCAGGGTGTTTTCCACTCCCAGAACGTGAACTACAGTCATGTGAAGGTCGTGCTGGGCTGCCCAATACCAGACTCTTATTGCCTCCTGGCACAGGGGATAGGAACATGTTCCTCCCTGTTTTTTGAGGTACCAGACTACACACATGCTGTCTTATTGGATAAGAAGATGACGGGAAAGAATGAAGGGAAGAAGAGCCTGTAGGGCATATAGGACTGCCCTCAGTTAGAGCACACTTATGTGAAGTTTCTGCTCAAACAGGGACCAGCTGCTCTGAGTCCTGTGAGACCCTAGGTGGGCAACCCAGCCCTCACCTGACACATCCATTGTCAACTTCTGGGAAGGATGAGTGATGCAAAATGGAACTCCCAGACACAGGTTCTCCTGAATCATCCACCAGTGCAAGTCCCTGATCATGGGATCTGACACTAGCACCTCTTGGTCTAGTTCATCTGGAGTTTGGTCCCATTGTGATCGAAGTGTCCCTTGAGAGATACTCATATGGAGCCAAGCAAATGGAACTGTCAGAATGGCAGCCGCCATGAGCCTGAGGAGGCAGAGGACTGACCTAGCTCCGACCCGTCTGCGACCGGACAGAAGATGAGCCTGATTCTGAAGGGTCTCAACCCTGTCTGGAGGCAAAAAGGCTTTGCCTGTGGTTATGTCCAGCACTGCCCCTATAAATTGGAGACATTGGCAAGGGACCAAGTGGGACTTGGCCTGGTTGATGGTAATACTCAGGCTGGTAAAAACCTGCAAGGTAAGAGAAAGGGAGTGCAGGAGTTCTTCCCTGGATGGGGCCACCAGGAGCCAATTGTCCAGGTACGGGAAGACCTGCATGCCCTGGGTATGCAGGTGGGCCGCTACCACCAACAGGCATTTGGTGAATACTCAGGGAGCCGAGGAGAGACCAAATGGGAGGGCCTTGAACTGGTAGTGGTCCCCCTGAAAGCGAAAACAGAGGTATTTGTGATGGGAAGGGCATATGGGGATATGCAGGTATGCATCATGCATATCCAGAGCACATAGTCACTGTCCCGGCTGGAGTAATGGTAGAAGGCTCTGCAAGGAGAGCATTCTGAAGCATTTGTACTCCATGAACATGTTCAGGTAGCTGAGGTCTAGGACTGGCCTCAAGTCTACTGTCTTCTTTGGAATTAGAAAGAAATGGGAATAGTAACCCGTCCCCCAAAGATAAGTGGGGACTGGCTCTATCGCCGCCTTTGACAGAAGGGATAGGATTTCTTCTAGAACCAGAGGAAGATGTTGTGGGGAGTAAGATGACTGAGGGGGTGGTTTTCAAGGAGGTTTGTGTAGAAACTCTATTGAGTGTACGGCAGATATTAGCTGGAGCACCCAAGCATCTGATGTTATCCTCTCCCACCCCGGCAGATGGGAGGAGAATCTCCCCCCTACTGGTTCCTCTGGAATGGCCAGAGGCAGAGGGAGAGGCAAAGAGTCAGGAGATGTGGGGCAGCGCAGCAGCTGGGGCTCCTGATGACTTTATGCTGGGGGGAATCTTGGTTGCTAGAGGGGCCCGACATTTGTTGGTGCACTTTCCTTGATTGGGCTTTTGTTTTTGTCGGGTTTGATGATGAAAAGGACATTGCTGCCCCTGAGGGGGCCTGTACAAAGTCTGGACTGACTTCAGTACAGTGCCCTTCTCCTGCAGTTTGGTTATGATGTCCTTGACATCACCCCCGAACAGCACTGAACCCCTGAAGGGAGCATCCTGTATAGCAGACTGTACTTCAGGGACCAATCTTGACACACGGAGCCAGGCATGATGCCGTATGCCTATGGCGAAAGCTGAGCTCCTGCCAGCTGTGTCCACCATGTCGTAGGTGGTACGAGGCATGTGCCTACAGGCCAAATGACCGGAATGGACCAGGTCTCCCAGTTCCTGCTTAGTTTGTGAATCAGGCAGGGAGTCCAGCTTGAATTCCACCTGGCTAAGGATGGATATCTGGAAATCACCCATGTGGCCGACGTAAGGGGTCCTGGCACCTGGTGACTTGGTCCTATCTGTGAATACCTACTGCGAGAGTCCTCTTGAAGTAAGATCTTATTTTACTATTGGGCTAGTCACCTCCAAAAATGTGGGAAATGGCTCTCCCTACACTTAGACCATCCAGACACAGAGTACAGTCCACTCTGGTCACAGATTGAAACTGAGATGTTTCTCTCTTCCAAAGTCTCCCCTGTAGCAGCTCTTTTTGCTCCCTGGAAATCTCTACCAGTTAAAATTAGGAACTCGTGATCGGCATATCAGTTAAAGTTTTCTCTCAATGTTGTACTTCCTTTCACAAGCACCCCGCCAGAGATCTGGCACAACCAGTATTGGGCAATCCCACCTTGAAGATTGGGAATTCTATTCTGTCAGTGAGCTGGCTTCCCCACCTCCATGGCGTCAAGGTCTCAGATCTTTACTCTTCCGAGTCTCTACTCACTACACCCAAGATCCTTGCGAAGTTCCACATTTCTCCATCCCACTCCTTCAAGGTCTTTCAACTGAGACATCTCCTTCTACAACTTTTTGGCCCTGCTCAGACTCCATTTGAACTAGAGGTCTTATTCACCCAGATACAAGACCTAGCAACCCAACCTCATGGGGTGGCCCTATTATATAACTGTTTGCTTTCTACACATTACCCTACCCCCTTAGAAGGTTCCAAGATATGGGGATCTCTTCTACCAAAATACACTTTCAATTGGGTGTCAATTTGGAAAGACCTATGCATATACAATACTCAAGACTGTCTAAGACTCACCCAATACCAAATTCTCAATAATATGTACTATACCCCTGTCAAACTGACTAGGATTGGTCGGCTTCAATCTCCAATTTGCACTAGATGTGGGAAAGAAGATGGGACTCTGCTGCATATATTTTGGACCTGTGAAAAAATCTCATCCTTATGGAATACAGTGCAATCCCATATTGACCCACTGTTAGAACTAGAAGAGCTCTTTACCCCTAACATCTGCCTTTTAGGAGATCTATTCCAAATTGGAGTCAAGGAGAGAAGGCATCACAGTTCCCTCATTTCCATGGCAGTTAAAAAACTTGTCCTCAAGCAATGGTTAAATCAATCCCTGATATCCTACAATGAATGTTTGCATGAAATGTCTTTCTGCCTTTGAACTGAACATTTGATTGCAAATATTAGAAATAGAATCGCTCACTTTAACCGTAAATGGGGTAAATTGTATACCCTGTACCTGAATTAATCACATTAATGTGCTCTAGCTCCCTGTGGCCTCTATACCACATATTAGGGCCAAGGTTTTACTGATTTCTCCTGCTACAAATCAAGCTCACTCCAGGAGGGCAAGGGGGAGGAAGCTTAGGAGGGGTTGGGGGGAGAGAGGAGAGGGGTGGGGGGCATCAAGATTGTTAATGATACTTCCTATTTCATGTAACTGAATCTGTTTGTAATGAAAAGTTCAATAAAGCTTTTTAAATTTCAAAAAAGAAAAAGAAATGTACAAGAACAAGGGGGCACAATTTGAAGATAGAGGGGGGACAGCTCAGAGGTAATGTGAGGAAGTATTTTTTCACGGAGAGGGTTGTAGATACATGGAACAGCCTTCCTGAGGAGTCAGTGGAGTCAGAAACAGTGGTAGAATTCAAGAATGGAATGCGTGGGACAGACATAAGGCAATTCTAGTGGGGGGTAGAAGGAAGTTGACTGTTGGTTAACTAGGATCTGAAGCTTATCCATTAGGTAGGGAAATGGGCTGACGAGGTGGTCCAAACGGTCCTTATCTGCCATCAAATTCTATGTCTCTATGTTATCATTCCCTCTCAACAACCTCAGTTAAACCATTATGACTACGCCCATGGGATTCAAATGGGCCCCTTCTAGAATCTCTTATCTCGGTATAAAAATCACCCCTACAATATGTAAGGACAACCTTATTCCCCTCCTTCATGAGCTAAAGACATACTGTGACCAGTAAAAAACTCTGCAGCTTACTCTTGCTGGTAAAATCTCAGCATCAAAATGGTGGCAGCACCCAAACTTTTTTATAACATCTCCTACCTACTGTTAAAAATACAACAATCACTTCTGAGTAAATTAGACCACCTCCTGGGTGATATTTTTGGGGGGAAGATACCAGACCATGCTATAATCACAACAAATTATGTGTGGAAATGGTCAGCAGGAGGTTGAACCTCCTCTGGTTTCTGGGCTACATATGTGCCTTTAGGGCAACACAAACATTACACTGGTTCATGAAGCCCACCCCGATGTGCCTCAATGGCCCCACATGGAGGCCTCTCTACTCTCCAGATGGATAGCATCTTTCTGTCTCTATAAACCTCTTCCCAGGCATTTAAAGTGCCATCCAACTGTAGATCCTTCAGTCACCTATTGGGTAAAGCTACATAAATGGTTGGCAATGGATACTAAATCTGTGGCATGCACCTCCTTATGGGGAAATGGATGCATTACTATAGCAGGCAAAAAACTATTTTGGCTGTCTTGGAAAGCAAAGGGCCTACAACAGCTAAGTGATCTTCTAGCACAGGGCACATCTTATCTGGCCTCTGTTCAAATTTGCAATCCATCTGGGGTTTGCAAAACCAAGAGTTTTAGAAATATTTACAGATCTGCAGTGCTACCCATACATTTTTTGCATACTCCGCAACCCTCTCCCCATAAACCCACACCCCTACCCACCTGGCTGAAGTGCAAAACAGGGAGAGCAGGAATGATTTATTGAGCTGAGACCATATTCCCAGCCAATCTCTAGACTCTAAAGCTAAGTGGGAAAGAACACTTCAAATCAGTATCTCAGACCAGACTTGGGAAGGCTGCTGGACCTTCTGTCACAGAACTTTTAAGGATGCCTATAGTGGACTCATTCAGAATAAGATTTGCCATTCCTGATACAGAACCCTGTCTGTGCTTCACTGGCTGAGTCTTCTCCTCACTGACAGTTGTTGGAGATGTGCCTCTCCTGGAGATGACAATGCATATATTATAGTCTTGCCATCTTTTTCAAACCTCATCGAACTTGGTACAGCAGCTTGTCAAAGCAGTACTTGGCCAGACTATACCCCTCTCTGCTCCCTTACTAATCTTAGGTGTTACTGAACATGCCCCACATCTCCCCTGAATGGTGCATAGGTGGCTGGCCCGCCTTTGCATGCAGGCTAAACACCTAATCCTGACTTGCTGGAAGTCCCCTGCCATTCCTTCCATTGAGGACCTCATGACTGGCTTATCCTATACTGCTACATTTGATCATCTATCCCATGAGACTTAGATAGACTTTCAGCATTTGATGCATGCTGGCTGAAATCCAAGACTGTATGTATCAGCTAGGTTCCCAAATGTGATACTATTTTATATATCAATTGTCTTTCAGTTTTAATGTTACTGAATTGTAAGTTTTATTAACTTTGTTCTGTTTTTAAAAGTTTTAGGCATGTGTAGAAACACAGAAACATAGATATCGACGTCGGATTAGGACCGCTTGGCCCGCTTAGTCTGCCCATTTCCCTACCTATTGGAAAAGCTGCAGATCCTAGTTAACCAACAGCCTACTTCTTCCTACCCATCACCAGAATTGCCTTATGTCTGTCCCATGCATTCTTGAATTCCCCCACTGTTTTTGACCCCATGACCCCTTCAGGAAGGCTGTTCCATGCCTCCACCACCCTCTCTGTGAAAATATACTTCCTCACATTGCTACGAGCCATCCCCCCTCTATCTTCAAATTGTGTCCCCTTGTTCTTGCACATCTCTTTTTCTGAAAGATGCTACCTTCTTGGACTATGTTGACTCCCTTGAGGTACTTGAAAGTTTCTATCATGTCCCCCCTCTTCCTCCTTTTCTCAAGTGTATACATATTAAGCTCCTTTAGTCTCTCTTCATATGGCTTCTGTTGCAGACCCTACACCACGTTAGTTGCCCTCCTCTGGACTGCATCAATCTTGTCTATATCTTTGCGGAGATGGGGTCTCCAGAACTGCACATAGTACTCCAGATGGGGTCTCACCAACAGTCTGTACAGAGACATAACAACTTCTTGTTTTCTACTGGTGATGCCTGTCCCTATACATCCCAGTATCCCCCCAGCCATCCTTACTGCCTTCTCACATTGCTTGCTTACCTTTAGGTCATCTGATATGACTACCCCCGGGTCCCTTTCCATTTCTGTTGTTGTTAATACCACCCCCCATTGTGTGCTCTTCCCCTTGGTTTTTATTTCCCTGGTGCATTACTTTACACTTCTTTGCATTGAATCCAAGCTGCCATACTTCTGACCATACTTCCAACCTTGCCAAGCCCCTTCTCATCCTTTCCATCCCCCCCTTGTGTATCAATCCTGTTGCAGATCTTTGTGTCATCTGCAAAGAGGCATATTTTTCCTTCCAGATCTTCTGCAGTGTTACTTATAAAGACATTAAAAAGGACTGGACCCAGTACTGAACCCTGTGGTACCCCACTAGTAACCCCCCTTTCTTCACTGTGGACTCCGTTTACTATTACCTTCTGTGTCCTGTTGTCCAGCCAGTTTTTTACCCAGGCTACCACCCTGGGACCCACTCCCAGGCTGGCTAATTTGTTTACTAATCTTTTGTGTGGGACTGTGTCAAATGCCTTGCTAAAGTCTAGGTACTGTAGGCCATGTCCATAGCCCCTCCCTGGTCTACAACTTTGGTCACCCAGTCAAAGAAATCTATTAGATTCATCTGACATGTCCTTCCCACTATGAATCCATGCTGCCTTGGGTCCTGTGTCCCACTGGCCTCTAGGTACTCAACAATTCTTTCTTTTAAAAGTAATTCCATCATTTTCCCTACCACTGAGGTCAAGCTAACAGGTCTGTAGTTTCCTGCCTCTGCTTTGCTTCCACTTTTGTGAAGGTGAATCACATTCACCCTCTTCCAGTCCTTAGGTACCACATCATCCTCCCATGATTTGTTAAAATGGGTAATCAGTGGTGTCACTAGTTCTCACCTTAGTTCTTCTAGAATTCTGGCGTGAATCCCATCAGGCCCCATTGCTTTGTCCACCTTCAGTTTTAGGAGTTCTTTAAGAATCCTTTCTTCTGTGAAAGGACTGGTATCGACTCTCTATCTAGAGTGCTTCTATTGATTGGATTAGGTACCTCCCCATCCTCTTCTTTTGTGAATACTGAGCAGAAGTATTTGTTCAATATCCCTGCTTTTTCATTGTCCCTCTCTGCACACCGACCCTCCCCTTTATTAAGCCTCGCTATCTCTCCCTTGGTCTTTCTTCACTCCCTAATGTACCTATAAAAGGTTTTGTCCCCCTTCTTAACCGAGTTAGCTAGCTTTTCCTTGGTTTGGGCCTTTGCTATTCTGACTGCCTTCCCCCACTTCCTTCTGCTTTAACTGGTACAGTTCTCTGCCCTGCTCTTTCTGTGTTTCCTTATACTTCCTGAATGCTATCTTTTTCTCCCTAACCTTTCCCTTCACCTCTTTTGAGAATCATGGTGTTTTTTTCTTTCATTTTGATTTGTTTATTTGCTTCATACAAAGGCTTATTGCCTCTGTGATGGCAGTTTTGATGTTTCCCCATTGTTCCCTGTAGTCATATACTATGCCAGCATTATATGTCAACAATTGTCTATCTGGGCTGCATGCTCAGCTATATCCTGTACTGTATCCTCACCTTGCTTGTGATGCACCTGAAAGAAAACATATATGCCAATAAAAGATTAACTGTAAATGCAGTTATCATTATTATTAAATCCCATTAAAAGACAAAAGTAACAGTTTGTTCTTTGATCCTGGTGGGGTTCTTTTTGAGGTTTGGAATGGTGTCATATGAAGACAGGGCAATGTCAAAACTTGGTCAAATGAAGGATGAAGCTCCAGGATGGGGAGAAAAAAACAAACGGTGGGAAAAAATATCACACTGTTCAGGAAAGGTACACTCACTGCTGGAAAAATGACAAGCACCAGTAGGTACCAGAGGATTACTTGCTTTGGTGTTACAGCCTGCAGCTTCTGCAAGTAGGCATTGCTACAATGGCATGCAGAGAGGCTTGGAAACAAAAGGCAAGAATAAAAACCGGGAGAAACTTTTAAAAGTAAACCCTCAAAACAGCGCTTCAGCAGTAATGTAGCTTTAGAGACGGCAGTGTCTCCAAAACACTTGTAGTCAGTCTTCTAATTAAAATTTACTTGTAGTATTAATCCTATTATTAAATGCCCTTGGAATGTGATCTCAGATTTTGTTTCCTGAAAGCTGGTTTCTTGATAGCTTTTATTCTTTTGAACACTATTTACCAAGTACTCGCGGGTCACTGAATAGCCCCATTCATTTGGACAAATCATTCCCTGGCAGACTGAAATATTCTCTCCTATTCTATACCAGTGGAGACCCACACAAAAGATTGCCTATCATCAAGCACTGCTTGGTTGGGTTTAGAAAACAGAAGTCTTGGGTTACACCACCAAATGCATTCTTTTTTTTTGTGCATTCCCTTCCATTAACTTTAAATAATTACTTGCATATATTTATTTCGTCTGCATGACTGTACACTTCCAGTAATAAATAAAATGAAGTAATCTAAAGGTGAAGTAAGGTCTGGCACAGTGTCATGGATGCACTGATAAAATGAATGCCTGATGCTATCTCCTATGTGGCATTTGTAAGCTTCCCTATGTCTACATGGTGCATAGTTCTCATTTTTGTAATCTTTAACACAATAAAGAAAAATATTAATATACCATTTGTATGCTGTAATGTGTGAGGATGGCTCATTACTTATCTGTGTTGCTGTTACTACACTTAACCTCCCTAGGTGAATTTAATTTTATTGACAACTTGGCCCAAATCATTATTCATTATGTTCTAGTACGGCAAGGTAAAAAAACAACCAAAGCAAGCACTGGCACTATTGCTCACACATGATACCACGGTGTGCTTTCAACTGTACTGTAATGCTTCCAGGTAGTTCACAACAGCCTTTTGACAGAAAACAAAGGAAAAAAAAGACAACAAAAAAGAAAAATCTCTGATTCGCCAGCTCGTCTTTGAAGAGCCACTGCATTCACTATAATTCAGCTAAGAGAGGTAAAACCCTTTTGGAAAACTTTCCTTTTGTTCTTCAGCAGAGGGAGAACATGTACAGTATATGAACAATGTTTTTTTTTTTTATTTATTTAGGGATTTGGATCATACCTTTGAGCTCAGAGCTCTTTTACGAAGGTCCCACATCAAACAGTGACAGTGACAACAATAACAAACAGTTTATATACAATACTCGAATAATAGGTAGCTAGTATACAATAAGGTTACAATGTCATTCATAGAACCAATGGTGATAGTACAGCGTCAAGAGTATTCAATTAGGGTAAAGGACAGTGTTTATATGTAGTGAAGGAGATAAAGAGGTGTGACACCTAGTGTGAGAGTTCGAGGAGGAGACAAGGTGAGGGGAGGAAGACTGGGGTGGGGGAGTGGGTGGCCAAAAGAAGTGGCTTTATCTAGGAGGTTGGGAGGTAGTGGTAGTAGGTTGGTTTTAAGGTAGATCCAGTGGGGGAAAAGGCACGGGGGGGGAAGGAAGACAGAGGGATAGGGCAAGGGGAAAGAGTGGGGGTAAAAAGAAGGGGAAGGAGAGTGTGGGTGAGTGGTCTAATAAGATATATTAACCTGCATGTAATTATTTCTGCTGGGCTTTGTTAACCTGCTGTCTGCTTCTTTTCACTCTGGGACCCCCTATGAAACTGAGATGCGGCATCTCATGGGGTTATCTCAGTTGGAGTAATTTCAAATATCTTAATAAACAGTAGCTAACAGATACTGATGTTTTGAAAGCCTGATTTTAGGGAAGCTCTTGCAATATTATCATCTAACAATTTATGGGCATTCCATTGTCAAATTCCAGCCTGGGAAAGGAGTCAGCATCTCCAAGCTGATTTATTTACCTAGTTCTTCAAAGACTTCCCTTGTTGTGGATGCATATGTTAATTTTTTATAGCTGTCTTGTTATGATAACTTCCTTATTAACAAAACTGTCACACTCATTAGAAAAAGATTGTTTACAACTAAAGTACTTGAATTTATTATTCTAATTAACACTGAGTTCTCTGTATAACATTTTCTTCGTGTAGCTGTGGTCTTTCAATACCTGAAGAGGGGACATATGTGGTCTTGAAAGCTTGGATAAGTTTCTGCTAGTCAAATAAAAGGCACTCTATTATATCTTTTTTGGTTTTGTTTTCTCTTTTCTTTACAAACAATATAACAAAAAAAATATATGTGAGTTGTTACTTTATGCAACAATAAAAAAACAAATTTTGTATATGTTTATTGGGTTTTCTGTTTTTAAAACTAATACAAAAAGTGGTTATTTAACTGCATTTTAAACACAAGAAGAAATTTTACAGCATTTTAAATACAAGAAGTTATTTTGCTATATGTTTAAATGGTAATTCAGATGCATTCATTTTCTTCTTCAACTAGACTTCAAAGATTAAAAATAGGGGATTAACTCAAGTTCACAATATTTAAACGTATCACATTTTCTGTAGTCTCACACCCCACAAAAGCCTTGCTTCGTGTGTTGGCTGAAGCATTCATTTAAAAGAAAACTGCTAAATGCTAACCCAAGTAACTAGTTTTCCTGTTCCCCAGGCTTAATTCAGATCAAAACGTCTGCCTTTGCACAGTGAAAAGAAAAGTCACTACATTTTGTAAAAGGGTTTTGTTTTTCATCACAATTTGCAGTTTGCACGATTGTTTATCTATTTGTTGCTGATATCCAGTTCCTGGGACAAGCTATGTGTTCTTCCAGTCTCACCTCACTCCATTCAAGTGCTGTAGGTTCAAAAAGGAGGAACCGAACAACGACCAAGGATCAGAAATTGATCAGGGAGGGCATGGGGTTCCTCTGCCCAGCAATCTGCATATATTTGTTTCAATTTTACTACCCCCACCCCACCTCGGTATCTGTCTGTCTTTCTCCATCACTCACTGACAAAAAGGAAGTTAGCAAAGGGAATTAGCTTTATAGTGGGACATTATCTGTTCCTACTGTTTGTTTAATGATGATGCCATAATCCCCTTTTTGAGACATCAGGCTCATGGCAACCATTCGTAAACAGTAGATTATGACATCACATGTACAGTAGACAAGCTGCAGGACAGGTGAACACCAAAGGACATGGAAAGGAAAAGGGAACATTGTTTAACCAGAAGTAGCCCACTAAGCCAAAGCCTGTTTCCAGATGCGACCTGGGAGCACAAGGAAGTTAAGTGACTTGCTCAGGATCACACAGTATGCACCTAGGTGGCTGCGGGATTCAAACCCAGGTCTCCAGATCTGCAGCTCGGAGCCTTAACCCACTGTGCTATACTGGATACCATTTCCAGACACAAGTCCTTAGTGATTCATGAGAAGAGAAATAAAAATACTATATGAAATATAAACAGTATTGTGTATAAATAGTAAGGATATGATTTACAAAAGGGTCTGTCTGAGATCTGGCAGACACTATTTTCAAAAGAGAACTCCATCCTAACTGTAAGAAACTCAGAAACATTGTGTTTGCTGGCAGATGAGGACTGCTTGACCCACATAGTCTGCTCATTTAATTTTTCCTTACCTATAGTACCACTGCAGATCCTGCTTGATCTCCACCCTATCTACACACACACATATACACCCTTTCCTTTCCCTAAGATTATCTTATGCCTATCCCGTGCATTCTTGAACCCCACCATTTTTGCCCCACCACCCCCACTGTAAGACTGTTCCAGAAATCCACCGCTCTTCCTGTGAAGAAGTACTTCCTCACATCTCTTCTGAACCTACACTACTCCAGTTTCTTATCATGCCCCTTGTCCTTGAGCACCTTTTTTCTGAAAAATAGTTCCCTCCTGTACCTTATTTACCCCCATTAGGTATTTAAAGGTCTCAGTCATATCCTGCCTCTTCCACATCTCTTCCAAGGTGTACATATTTAGGTCCTTAAGTTTCTCCTCATAGGGCTTCTGATTTAGACACTGCACTATTTTAGTTGCCCTCCTCTGGACCACCCCACTCTGCTATGTCCTTCCAGAGATGTGGTCTCCAAAACTGGACACAGTACTAACTCTAGGGGGGGGTCTTACTAGCTATCTATACAGAGGCAATACCACCACCTTCTTTCTGCTGGTGATACCCCTCCCAATACACCACAACATCCCACTAGCTCTTCCGACTGCCTTGTCACACAGCCTGGCTACCTTCAGATCATCTAAACTGATCACCCCTGGTCTCTTTCCTGCTTGTGATCATCAGTACTACTTCCCCCATTTTGTGTTCTGCCCCTGAGTTTCTGAGTCCCAAGTGCATTACTTTACACTTTTTCACATTGAAACCCAGCTGCCAAACCCCTTGACCACTTCCTTTAGTTTTCCTAGGTCTCTGCTCATCCTTTCCACCCCCGGAGTGTCAATTCTATTGCAGATTTTGATGTCATCCACAAAGTGGCAGACCTTCCCTTTCAGCTCCTCTACAATGTCACTTATAAAGCCATTAAAAAGTACCAGTCCCAGCACTGATCCCTGAGTCACCCCACTGATTACCCTCCCATCTGCAGAGTGAACTCCATTTATCACCACTCTATGTCACCTATCCGCTAACCAATTTCTTACACAGTTAGCCACTTCTGGACACACTCTAGACTTAGCTACCTTACACTAACTATTAGGTGATCTAACTATGACTGAATTTCATGTCCACAAAAAAACGAACAGTTGTGGAAAAAAAAGCAAGTGACATTTACAGCAATTTTTTACTACAAATCATGTTTTTTGTGGCAGATGAACACATTTTTCAAAAAAGCAGGGGGGCTGCTCAAACACAGTCAGGTGGGTGCAAACACAGGTGCAGTATGAATCTATGTCCATGTCCGACACTTTAGGAAATCCCCACTCTCCCCAGTGGGAGGCACACAGAGGACTGCTGCTACCAGAAAATAACAAACGAGCAGAGAAGTATAAGGCCAGCACATGGGAAAACTGTGGATGAACCACAGAAAACTTTAACAACATAAAGCCACATATAGGTGCAAAATGCAAACTGAACACCCAGTGTGTTTGAAACACTGAGGTGCTTAGCCTGCCTGCCCACCTGTATGTGGCTTTGGGTTGCTTAAATTAAAGTTGGTTTATCCAATATTTTTGTCTCCTCTTCTTGTGCATAGACATTGTATTTCTCTACTCAT
This sequence comes from Neoceratodus forsteri, assembly GCA_016271365.2. Lineage (NCBI taxonomy): Eukaryota > Metazoa > Chordata > Ceratodontiformes > Ceratodontidae > Neoceratodus > Neoceratodus forsteri. The sequence goes on from CM057449.1 coordinate 986,713,798, forward strand.
TAAACGAGGCTTAACAGGGTTTTAAAGACTGTGGCACAGATAGTCAAAGCTTTAGCACTATGCAAAATGCCTTAAGTCTGGACTTAGGACAGGGCTTCCTACTGTATATATTCAATACATCAATTTGAGCAGTGCAAATCTGATTCCACAGTGGCACAGAATTTGTGACTGCAGACACACAAATAAGTGGGTGTGGGGCATAAAGTGTGCTAAACTATATTCAAAGAATTGTGATAACATCCATGGTAATTTTCCTCAGTAAAAATTACTGCATTTGAAAGGCATGTTTTAATTTAGCGTGCAGTACAGACGACACTTTCAAACAGCCCACTCATGACTTTCAAATCTTGAAATGCATGGAAAAACAAGACATAAGTTAGATAAACCACATAAAACTTTAATTAAAGCACTCCAAAGCCACATACACATGGACAGGCAGATCTTCTGGGAAGATTGGACCTCCTCCCCCCCGTCAGCCCTCAAAAACTCAGGCTCACTACCAAACCTGGTCACCAGTATCATAAGCAGTAGCACTAACGCTGCCCAAAGGGGCCAGTGAAATACTGCATCTTAAAGTGGCAATGCAATGAAACTTGGCAAAAATTGGACCCCACATTTTTTTTAACAATAAAAAGGTTCCAGGCAACTTCCAGTTTTATTTGATGGTGAAATGTTCTAGTTCCACCAAAATCCGAGTACCAGAGGACTGGTGGAGGGTGAACATGATACCCCTTCACAAGAGTGGGAGCAATGTAGAAGCAGGTAATTATAGACCAGTCAGTTTGACCTCAGTGGTGGCAAAGACAATGGGATTGCTGTTAATGGAAAGGAAAGGATTGTAGAATATCTAGAAGCTAGCGGGGCACAGGACCCAAGGCAACATGGATTCACAAAAGGAAGGTCATGTCAAATGAATCTGACAGATTTCTTTGACTGGGTGACAAGGGTAGTAGATCAGGGAGAGGTGGTAGACATGGCCTATCTTGATTTTAGCAAGGCATTTCACACAGTCACACACAAGAGGTTAGTAGACAAGTTGAGCAATCTGAGAGTAAGTCCCAAGGTGGTAAACTGGGTCAAAAATTGGCTTAGCAACAGGACTCAGAGGGTGGTGGTAAACTGAGTTCAGTCCTAAGAAAGGGGGTAACTAGCCAGGTGCCACAGTGTTCAGTGCTGGGGCTGGTGCTCTTTAATGTCTTTATAATTGACATTGCGGATGGACTCAAAGGAAAAGTATGCCTCTTTGCATATAACACCAAGATCTGTAATAGGGTTGACACTCCGGGGGGGGGGTGGAGCAAATGAGGAGAGACTTAGGCAAGTTGGAGGAGTGGTGAAGAGTGTGGCAGCTCAGATTCAATGCCAAGAAATGCAAAATCATGCACTTGGGGAACAAAAACCCAGTGCAGGAATACACAATGGGCAGGGGGTACTAACAACACCCAAAATGGAAAGGGACCTGGGGGTAGTCATAACAGATGATCTAAAAGTAGCCAAACAATGTGAGAAGGCAGTGAGGAAAGCCAGTGGAATGCTGGGGTGCATAGGGAGAGGTATCACCAGTAGAAAAACAGAAGGTGGTGATGCCACTGTACAGGCAGTTGGTGAGGCCTGATCTAGGGTACTGCATGCAGTTCTGGAGACCTCATCTCCAAAAGGACATCAACAGGGTGATGGCAGTTCACAGAAGGGCAATACAAATGGTGCAGGGGCTACAGAAACCATACAAGGAGAGACAGAGAGAACTCAATATGTATACTGTAGTGAAAAGGAGGGAGGGGGGATATGATAGAGACATTCAAATACCTCAAGGGCATCAACAGAGTTAAAGAGGGCAGTATCTTTCAGAAAAGAAGATGTGCAAGAACAAGGGGTTACAATATGAGGCTGGGGGGGGGACTCAGAGGCAACATGAAGAAGTATTTTTTCACAGAAAGGGGAGCTAGTGCATGGAAAAGCCTCCCAGAGGAGGTTGTGGGGTCAAAAACAGTTTTCAAATTCAAGAATGCATGGGACAGGCAGAAGGTAAAACTAGTGGTAGGAAGGAGGAGGTAGGCCACAGATCAAATAGGATCTGGAGCTTATATAGTGGGTAGGGAAAGGAACAGACTAGGTGGACCAGGCAGTCCTTATCTGCCATCAAGTTCTATGTTTCTATGTTATAAATGTTTCATTTAGTTTTTTCTCAAGAAAAAAAATGACTGCCACATTTGTTTTACAAATAGCATTGTAGACTTGGCAAGGGTTAGGATCAAGAAAATAAATAAAACTCATACCATAGCATAGGAGGTACCCAGAAAAGCAGAATTGACAAGCACCCTCATATTTTTATTATTTGTAGCCGAAAGTAGCTTTTGGAAAAACAAACAAACAATTTCCATTGCACTGTTGTTTTAACTAGCCTAACCTTGATAAAAATAAATTGAAAACAAAAATTAGCATCCATTTTTAAAGAGACACCACATGCACTCCTGCAACAACACATCCTAAATAACTTCCACCAAAATAAATCATTATACATACATTACAACCCCCTCCCAAAATGTTTGCTAGATCATAATATAAGGGAGGCAGTGTGGCCGACTGAATAAAGTCATAACTATGAGATTTCCACTATTGCAACTTACTCACTGTATAGCCCTTGGCAAGTCACTTAAGCTCTCTGTGCCGTATCTTTCTCTCTGCTCTGTCTCTGCTCATTCAATATACCTATATAGGGTAGACCTATGGCAGTGGCCACATCCTGGTGGAAGACAAACCAGCAGTGCCAGGTATGTGAGCAAGGCGGTGCAACACAAAGACCCCCTTGCCCTGGCACAGCTCTGTTGGGCAGCATAACTAGGCCCCCCACAGTATGAGACTGTAACTGTACATTGGGATGTGCAGGATAGGCAGCACAGTGCACTGTATTTTGTGCCACCTTCCAAGGGTTGCAATGGGGGATGTACCCCACACATGTGGAGACAACAACAAAGACCACCACAGATGTGGGTCTGCAGGGTCAGGCACCCATGTAGTTGGTTTCAGACCCCAGACTTTGGTGTCACACATGATTCCACACCCATCCACCAATGGGATGCCACTGCATGCTCCACAGTGCCCGTCACCTAGTTCCTGGGTTACTGGCAGTGTTCCAGACATTATGCAGGCTGCTGGAGCCAGTGCTATGGTGTGCTGGCCATATGAGTATTCATTGGGTATGGAAGTGTCTTGCGCAGCATCCGCAGATGAGTGCCACACGTCTCGGCACCAGCAACAGTGTGACAGATCTCTGCGCACAGGTGTGGTGCCCAGTGGTGTTGGACAGTACAGTAGGGGTAACAGTGCTGGTCGACACCCATGGTAGCAGTTGCAATATGCAGTTCCTCATGCTGATCACCATTCGAATGCTTGCCTGTGATACCAGGCTTGGTCTGCAGTCAGTAGTGGTGCAGACCACTGCAGCTGTCACAGGGTGGAGTGGACAAGGTCTCAGGTCAGTAGTGGTGCAGACCACTGCAGCTGTCACAGGGTGGAGTGGACCAGGTCTCAGAATACAATCAGCTGCAGACATGGCATCGGTGCTGTGATCTATGTACAGACATGGCTACCACTATCAGGTATGTGCAGTGTGCAACAGTGGCATGATGCAGTGGACTGGACAACCTGCACATTCCCCAGCTGTGGTCCATATACTGCCACTGCTGGTACTCTGTCTGCATGTGGGTGTTGGGGTCAACACCTTGTCTGCATCCTATACTTTAGACCCACGTGTGTGTCAGAGGTCTCTGGAGTGCCTTCAGTCCCCTACCACCATGTACCAGTACTGGTACCTGCTCACCCCAGGGGACAGGTGACTGTCCTGTGCTGCATGGTTTCGCTGGCCATCCAGCAGCTCTGTCTGCTGTCAACACACATGACTGTTAGACCATCTCTGGCTGGTCTAACAGGAGCTCAAAGAATCTCAGAGGTGCTACCAGCCCATGGCAGGAATGAGGCTAGGGTACTGCACACCATGCAGTTTAATGAATGGTTGCAAAACTGGTGCAGAGCACAAGGCTTTGGCTTCATTGGGGACTGGGGGTCCACCTGGAGAGATAAAGGTCTATACTGGTATGATGGTCTGCATTTGTCCACAAAGGGGACCAAGCTCATAGGTGACAAGTTTAAATGCTTCCTTGGCAAGCTTTTAAACTAGATAAGGGGGGAGGTACTGATAAAAGGCAGGAAAAGTCAAGCCTCCCCCCACAAAACAGGGCAGGTAGTAGGGTAAACACTGAGGTACAGAGCTCAATACAGGGCAGGATGGGGGTAAATGGTAAAATAGATAAGAGCAATAAGAGCAGGGATGGGGGAAAAAAGGATCAAGCCAACATTAAATGGAGGGCAATGACTACTAATGCCCGTAGTCTGGGAAACAAGCTTTGAGCTAGTAGCTTTGATGGAAGATGAACAATTGGATATTGTGGCAGTCACAGAAACATGGTACACCGAGAACCATGAATGGGATGTCAACATACCAGGGTACACAATCTACAGAAGGGACAGGGAAGGCAAAGAGGAGGTGGAGTAGCTCTATACAAGGGAAGGGATCAAAGCTACAGAACTAAAAAGTAAAGGGGGAGGACAAGAGGTACTCTGGGTTACCTTGGAGATGGGGAATGGCATCGCAATCCACTCAGGGGTTGTATACAGACCCCCGTCTCAAGGGGAGGAAATGGACAAGAAAATGATAGAGGACATTCTCAAAATGGCTGAAAAAGGGGAGATACTGTTGATGGGGGACCTGAATATGCCAGATGTTAACTGGAGGACATGTACTGCAGCCACAACCAAGAACAGGGTCATTCTCAATGCCCTGCAGGGGGCAGACCTTAGACAGCTAGTGCTGGAACCCACTCGGGAGGGAGCAGTACTAGACCTGGTACTCTCAAATGGAGAGGATCACAATTTAGAAGTCAGTAGACATCTGGGAACAAGCAACCACTGCACAGTGTGCTTCAATGAGCACAACCATGGAGATAAGCCATACAAAACAAGGATACTGGACTTTAGAAGGGCTGACTTTGGCAAATGGGTGAACACCTGAAGAATGCACTAGCAAATGGCCAAATAGGAGGGTGGAAGAACAATGAAAAAATCAAAACTGCCATCATAGAGGCAACAAGTCTTTGTGTAAAACAAATAAAGAAAACAAAGCGGAGTAAAAACCACTATGGTTCTCAAAAGAGGTGGTAGGAAGGTTAAGGAGAAAAGGCTGCATTCAAAAGTATAAGGAATCACAGAGGGAGCATGACAGGAACTGTATCAATTAAAGCAGAAAGAAGTAGGAAAGGCAGTCAGAATAGCAAAGGCACAAACCGAGGAAAAATAGCCAACTCGGTCAAAAGGGGATAAAACCTTTTATAGGTACATTAGGGAGCATAGAAAGGTTAAGGGAGGGATAGTGAAGATTAATAAAGGAGAGGGAGGTGGGCAGAGGAGACAGTGAAAAGGCAGAGATACTGAATGAATACTTTGCTCAGTATTCACAAAAGAAGATGAGGAGCAGTTACCTAAACCAGACAATAGAAGCACTCTGGGTAGGAGGTTGATACCAGTCCATTCACAGAAGAGAAAGAGTCCTGAAAGAACTCCTAAAACCCAAGGTGACAAAGGCAATGGGGCCTGACAGGATTCACCCCAGAATCCTAAAAGAACTAAGGGGGGACCTAGTGACACCACTGACCACACTTTTTAACAAATCATGGCAGGATGGGGTGGTACCTGAGGACTGGAGGAGGGCAGATGTGATTCCCCTTTACAAAAGTGGGAGCAAGGCAGAAGCAGGAAACTACAGACCTGTAAGTTTGACCTCAGTGGTAGGGAAAATGATGGAATCACTTCTGAAAGAAAGAATTGTTGAGCACCTAGAAGCCAGCGGGGCACAGGACCCAAAGCAACATGGATTTACAGCAGGAAGGTCATGTCAGACTAATCTAATTGATTTCTTTGACTGGGTGACCAAAGTAATAGACCAGGGAGGGGCTGTGGATATGGCCTACCTAGACTTTAGCAAGGCATTTGACACAGTCCCGCACAAAAGATTAATAATCAAGTTAGCCAGCCTGGGAGTGGGTCCCAGGGTGGTAGCCTGCATAGCGAACTGGCTGCACAACAGGACACAGAAGGTAATAGTGAATGGAACACATTCCGAAGAAAGGGGGGTTACTAGTGGAGTACTTCAGGGCTCAGTACTGGGTCCAACCCTCTTTAACATCTTTATAAGTGACATTGCACAGGGTCTGGAGGGAAAGGTATGCCTTTTGCAGATGACACAAAGATCTGTAACAGAGTTGATACACAAGAGGGGGTAGAAAAGATGAGAAGGGACTTGGCAAGGTTGGAGGAATGGTCAGACATATGGCAACTTAGATTCAATGCAAAGAAGTGCAAGTAATGCACCTGGGAAACAAAAACCCAGGAGAAGAGTACACAATAGCAGGGGAGGTACTAACAACAACAAAAATGGAAAGGGACCTGGGAGTAGTCATATCAGATGACCTAAAGGTGGGTAAGCAATGTGAGAAGTCAGTAAGGAGAGCCAGGGGATACTGGGATGCATAGGAAGGGCATCACAAGTAGAAAAAGGAAGTGATTATCCCTCTATACAGACAGTTGGTGAGACCCCATCTGGAGTACTGTGTGCAGTTTTGGAGACCTCATCTACGCAAGGACATAGACAGGATGGAAGCAGTCCAGAGGAGGGCAACTAAATGGTGCAGGGTCTACATCAGAAACCATATGAAGAGAGACTGAGAGAGCTTAATATGTATACCCTTGATGAAAGGAGGGACAGGAGGGACATGATAGAAACGTTCAAGTACCTCAAGGGAATCAACAAAGTCCAGGAGGGTAGCATCTTTCAGAAAAAGAGATGTGTAAGAACAAGGGGGCACAGTTTAAAGATAATGGGGGGATGGCTCAGGGGTAATGTGCGGAAATTATTTTTCACTGAGGGAGTTGTGGATACATAGAACAGCCTTCCTGAGGAGGTCGTTGGGTCTAAAACAGTGGGGGAATTCAAACATGCTTGGGACAGACACAAAGCAATTATACTGCGGGGTTGCAGGAAGCAGGCTGTTGGTTAACTAGAATCTTCAGCTTATCCAGTAGGTAGGGAAATGGGCAGACTGGGTGGGCCAAGTGGTCCTTTTCTGCCATCAAAGTCTATGTTTCTATGTTTCTATGAGCCTGTTCCCTTTGTCACAGTGCCAGCAGTTGTCATGTTTGAAAATCTATGAACAGGGGACAGTGCATCACTTTTGTGATGCATACCCCGGTACAACATTGCGCACCCTGTGTGGTTGCCACAAACCTGTTGCAAGCCCTTCAGGCACAAGCACCACCATGCTGGGTGTAAACGGCTTTACAAAATTGCCTATGATGCACGGTTTGGCACTGCCTGCTACAATTTCCTATGGCACACACACCTTGCATCCTTCTCAGGCGTTTGAAAATCGAGCCTTGTGTATTTAAGCACTAGCACACTGTTTCACTAAGCAGCTATCTTAGGTCTGACATCAATAGGTTACCTTTTGAGAGAGGTAATTGTGTCACTAAATTTCCATGGCAACCATACGACTACCTAAAGGGTTGCTCTCTGTGCTTTAGCCACACACCCCAATGAAGACGTTGATGGTGGAAGTGGTGGCACTATGGAGAGGGGGCTATCTGTGAATATCCATCCTCTAGTAATGTAAATCATACCTATGACTTGTTTGCACCATTGTGAATCTGCACTACTGCACTGCTACTGCACTTTAAAGAAGCTGGTTGTTCAACAGTTTTTGACAGTGCATATGCTCTTTAATTCTGCAAGTTGCCCATGCAAGCTGGTTTTAGTGGCATAGCCACAATATTTAAATAACTTCAAAGATGTACACCTTGTATATGGAATTGTCAGAATGATTAAAATCTGCTAACCAACTACTATGGCACTGCAAGTGTTTTCTTGTGACAAGAGATGGTCTTTGATTATGCATCGTATGTTCTATGGAGGATATCACTCTTAGTAAGTAGAGTGCGGGAACATTGCTGTGGAGTTGTAGTCTGACTATAAAAAGGACATTAGTCAGCCCCGTTCACCAGCACTGTCCCAGCTATAATGGATTAAAGCAGCTCACACCAGGTATTGTGTGGAGATGCCCTGGTATCCTGACCAGCATGGGCCCTGTCAGTAAAACAGGTTCATGTAGCCCAAACGCAGAACACCTTGAAACAAGCTGTTACAGCTTAGTGTACCTTCCAGGGTTGAAATAAATAAATACATTTTTAGTTGCAATAATATTTAGTGCAAATACCGTGGTTAGGCATCAGCTAGGATTAAAGCATAACGACCCAAAAGTAGTAAAATGAGACATTAGGGTAAAAATTCGCCTAAACATTGGTAAATAAGTGTTGTGGTGTTCCTTGGGGTTTAAAGAATAACTCAAAGCAGCATTGTCACTTAACTTTGACAATGTGTTTCAAGACATGGTACCAAAATACCCCAGTCTTCTGTATCTAGACATACGGCTAGTTCCAAATCTCAGTTTTACCACTCAAACCATGCATAAAAACCCCAGCCCTGTGCTTGACGCACTGTACCACAGCAAATCTTGCCTTCTAGTCCAAATAATGCTGAGATTGCATCTTTGAGATAACTGTGCCGGTGTTTTATGCTGGACAGACTGGACCACCTTTTCCTCTCCTTCTTTTGCCTCCCTCTAAATGCCCCACCTCTTAGTCATCACTGCTCTATTTGTGCTAAACTCTCTCCACTCCCTAGAGACCTAATACCTCTCGCACTGGCTTCCTTCCTGGCTATATACTGGCTTGTCACTGTTGCCCCCATCTCTCTTTACCCCCTCCTTCCTGTCCCCAACCCCTCCATTCCTTTGATGCTCACTCCATATCCCTCACTTCATATTTAAAAATGGTCAATCTGCTTTCTCTAGCGACCTTCCAACTCTGAGTAATGACCACCCCTTTCCTATTTGACTCTCATCCTCACTCTACACTCTTAAATTGCTCTTGCTGGCACATTTCTTAACCATTCCATATTTTACAAACCATGGTACTTTGCACCTGGCTGCTATTATTTCAGATTGCCTGTGTAAGTTTTTTAAATTTGTATATGGTATTTGTAAATTTGCCAAAATCTGATAATGTTCTATTAACGCTTCTGTGTATGAACCTCACAGTTGACACTTTGTTGTACTGTATTTTCCCCCTTGTAACCCCTCCTCTGGATCAAGTTAGAGTAATATAAATGCTGCTTCAAGCAACCATTCAAATCTCAATGAACATCACACCAGACATTCACTATGATTCAAAGGAACGTCTACCCTAAGTTCATATTTCTCTACTGATATGGCTTTGAGATTCATTCCTAACCGATTTCTAAAGGTGGTTCTTGTATGATTTTCCATCCTTTTTTAAAGGCATATATAGTAACAGATCTACACTAATTTGCATTAGCAACCTTGTCTTTGGGACAACATTGTCAATTTTTTTCTTTGAGGCAATCCCTCGTCCCCATGCTAGCAAATCCCTGGTATCTAGGGGGACCTCCTCCTTCACCTCATTCCTGTCCAAAGCAGTTTCTGGCATTCAATGGCATCCCCTTCCTTTACCCACACCATGACAAGTAGTCCCTGGTAAGGTTGTGCTAGTAATGAATAATATTTCCTGAATACCACAAATAATGTCTGACTTGTTATTCAGATACAAATAACAAATGATGACAATATTTGTATCTATTCCCCCTCTGCAAATACTAAAATCCTCTGCTACAATCCAAATCACTCCCACTTCCCCTCAGCACCCCCAATTTCATATTTTAAACAAAAAAACTCCCACAATGGGAGACCAGCACAACCCACCCGACTCCACAACCAGTCATTATCTCATCTTGAGCACTTTTCTATTATACAAATTAATATTCACCCCCCTTGCATGAGCACCCAACTCCCACTCTCTTCCTCTAGCATCCAAATTTATACAAATCTATATCCATTCCCCCTGCCTCACAAGAGAACCCAACTCCCACTTGATGGAGGCATACGTGCAATGACCTCAGCACATGGCTAGGTGCATTGCCAGCCCCGATGAGTAGACATCGATTACCTCCACCAACTGACCATCAGTGCTGGTCCTGGCGCACCTACCTCTAGCTGTCACAATAGATCAGTGTGTGCCAGTCACCAGATTCCCTCCCTCCCCAGAGAAGGCGAGATGTCATGAGAGATGCTCTGCCTTCTCCCTCTAGCCAGTCCTCTGACAGCCCTGGTTCACTCCCTAACCTGGGTCATTGGTGTCACAAGTGGTAGCACTACCACTGCACCAGTGGGTCAGCTCTCTCATGGTCTTCTTGATACAATATGGATACTTTGTTTTGTATGAATTAAGTATAAAATGATTTGCCTGTCTTTGAAGTTTGCACTAAAACATACATTTATTTGATCTCTTTTGCTTTGCTGCACTTGTGGCCCATATCATGTGGATGAATGTTTTTTAAGCTGGTATTATATCTGGTACATTTTGCTTATGAGCAACAAGTATTTAGGTTTTCCCATTTCTCAGTAAACATGCTCATTGTTACCTTTACATAAAAAGAGTTTTAAAATACTTTAGACTAAGTGGGTAAGCAAACCTTTTTTTGCTATAAATTTCTTGGCTTGTTTATGACAAACAAATCAACTAACTAAATGTCCTAATTGGTTGCTGATCTAAAGTTCAAGATGTTATACCTCATGGCATTAAAAATTTCTTTCTTGACCAGTTACAAATGCCCTTGGTTGGGATATCAGGGGAAACATTCTAAGTTGCAATTAAAGGCAGCAATTTTGTGCCACTAGTGACCATGTGACTCCTTTCAAGTTATGCTCAATTAATGTCACAAATCTTCCCTGAATCGTCACAAAAGTGTTTGTGATAGGTATGTACAGGGTTTTGAGGACACCATGGAAATTGAATGTAGTGTCTTTCTAGAACACATGATGGCTCTCATTGGACTGGTCACAATCTTTCTTGCATTCCTTCCCCCAAGATAATACCTGGTTTTTGGTCTCAGTTCTGCAACAGATTATATGGCGAACAGTCTTCAGGGAGCACTTCTGACAACAGGTACAGAGAACTAGATGGACTTGGTGGTGTACCACTGGACATCCAGGTGCTGTGAGGACTGGGGCAGGGGTGATCATCTGGAACACCAAGAAACAGACCTTCGGGTCATAAAGTAGGATGGGAACAATTTGTCCTCCAGGACCCACACCATGCAAGGGGAGTTTGGCAGGGGAGATTTCTGGTATGATGCCTGTGGGCCAGATAGTGTGACTGGCATGAAGTATGGCATTGTGCCATCTGTCTAGCACAGGGTCATTCTGCACATCAGTTGTAGGCACAAGCCAGGCAATTAATGGGTACAAACCCTATTTAAACCTTCTAACAGCTATATCAAATTTGCATTGCACTTCTGTCACAAGAGGGAGTCCTGTTCATTGTGTATAGTCCTATCAGGTGATGGTGTATCAGTTTGTCCAGATTCCAACCATAACAACTGAGAGTATGGCCTGGGTATTTAGCACCACCCATAGTGACTGTGAATGTCCACCCAATCTTTATCTCACAGTAATAAGGTAATAACAAATAACATATGTTCGATGTGCTTATGCAACTGGATGAGATAATATGAGATGATGCTTGTATAACTTGATTTGCTTTGTGGCTTTCCAACTCTCTATCCATGGAATATACCACTCTGTAGGAGTACAATGCAAGGAACCATAGAGGAGGGTTCCCCCCCACAGGTGCTGGGAATGAATGCGTCGGCTAAATGTAGGTTAGGAAGAAGCCCACGGGGAAGAGAGATGAGCTGCTGGAGGAGAAGGGATGGATGGTGGGCAACGAAAAGAATCCTGGCAAGGTCCAGGATGTAGTGACCTTTTGAGCTCGATGGGGGCATGATGTTGTTGCTCCGTCCATCGAACCTCGGGCTTAAAGCCCTCCCATTCGATGTGCTTATGCAACTGGATGAGATAATATGAGATGATGCTTGTGTAACTTGATTTGCTTTGTGGCTTTCCACCTCTCTCTAGCTGTGGGATATACTACCCTGTAGGGGCACAACACAAGGAATCCTAGAGGAAGGTTCCCCCCCTACAGGTGTGGGAATGAATGCATCGGCTAAAGGTAGGTTAGGAAGAAGCCCAAAAAGAATACCCAAAGATGTCAAGCTTCGAAGAGGCAAGGATGATGAATGAATTCTGTGAAGAGAAGGGCTAACTTTCTAAGGAGAGAGGGGGGAAAGCCAGGGCCACCATCCACCTCCATCCAACAATGGAACCTAACTAACTAATGTGAAGAAAGCACCAACTCTAACAAATATTATGACCATTGGCACAGAGGAGAGGAAAAACACCCTTTGAGGAGGAAACCTCTGGGGATCCAAGGCCTAGGTAACCTTCCCTTCAGGCTGACGATGTTTGATTTGATGATGTATGTCGGTAAAGAGAATGGTTCATAGATGAGGGATATATAAGTAGGGAGGATGACGATGGGATAGGAAAAACTCCAAAGAAGCACAGATTAAAGAAGGAACATGAGGCAGCCAGGACCCAAGGAGGGTATGCTCAAGTAGTCGGTGTGAGATAGTAGATCAGAGGAGCAAGGGTTATGCATATGTGCTCACAAGGAGATTCCAGACGTGCTGATGAGGAGACTGAGGATAATGCATACTGGCTTGATTGAGCGATGAGAGTGAGCAGACACTGAGGTTGAAGAGGCATGCTTGATTATGCAATGTGTGCTTGATTATGCAATGTGAACAATTAGACCCTGAACGATTAGACCCTGAAGTTGTAGTTGATGAGGTAGCATAGGATTCAATAATAGGAATGTTTGAGTAAGCGATGTAAATAGATGAACCTTGAGGTAAGGCTGAGTGAATGATAACTGGAGTTATGAACTCGATAGGAGCAGCAGGATGGCCGCATGTTGATAAGGTGGCATAGGAGTCATGATAGGTACACCCAAAAAGAAATATCAATAGCAGACCACGAGTGGAGTGAATCCTGGATGTCCGGTACAGAATTGGAAGAAGAGGAGACCAGAATGAATTTGAAAATGAACTTGTATGAAGGAAGTAAAAGGGAGTAGGCTCCTCGAAAGGAGGTAGACTCCGAGGCCAAGAAGGTAGATCTGTAACCAGAGGCAACTCAGGTTGAGCGATCGAGGAGCAAAACTGGATGAGGTATGATGAGGAGTGAGCAAAATGGACAATATATGATGAGGAGTGAAGCTAAGAGTGGAGTGAAACCATGATGGCTGGTACTAGAAAAGACACTCGGACAAGGAAGGTAAAATTAGGAAATAGATGAGGTACAATGATGGATTGAAGCCATGGAGGCTGGTACAGGAAAGTGAGGTATGAAAGGATAAAGGATGGAGGGAAGTCAATGGGATAGCATAGGACCCAGCCTATACAGGATGAGAATGGCAGTAGGGCGAGCTGGATGAGATGGCATGCAAGCCAGGTTGGATAGAAGGCTAGATGGAGTCAGCCATAGATGGCCCAATGATGTCAATGGCAGAGCAAGCTAATAGAACAACCATGGCAAGATGAAATATAGAAGCCATGACTGAAGTGAATCCTTGACGGCTGATGATGGATGGAATCAGGAACCTGATACATGCAGCATGAGGGCCGCGGATTGAAGAGGCGGGCATATGAGTAATGATAGCTATGCCCAAAAGGAAATATCAAACGCAGGCCACAATGGGAATCAGACCCTGAGGTTGAGGTTGGTGAGGGCTGAGGCAAGCTGATTGGTCAGCCAAGGCATATAGACTGAGCAATGGAAATAGAGGAAAATCAAGCGCAGGCCAGACAGAGTCTACTGAGGTATACAGATTGGTCAGCCAGGGCAGACGGAGTGGGAGAATTGCAGTAGGTTGTAGGATAGGGAAACCCCAAAAGAAATGCACAGGATGTGGCCAGGCGAGGAGGCAGACCAGAGGGCCCAAACCGAGGTGAAAAGGCACCAAGGTACACAGGAGAATCAGGAAAGCAGAGAGGGTTTTTTTTTTTTAATTGTACGTTATGATAGTAGTCGTTATCCACTGTAGAGATCCAGCAAACCAGAATGGAAAAGTACAGGAATGCATGGGAGCCAAAGCTTCAGGACCGTGGCACAGAAACAGTGAGGGCAGAGAGGAATGGAAGGTGAGACATGGAGTGACGGCATGCCACCACAGATGAATGGATGCACCGAGAGCCATGCAGAGAGGGAGCGTCGGGGTAATAGAGTTGAAATGCACTGAGAAGTACTGTGGGCAGAATTGCAGGATGAGCCGAGGGAAGGAGACCCCGAGGTGGACTGAGGAGGCAGATCGGCACATGGAAGTGGAATAGCGATACCTCCCACCTGCCCAGCAGCAAAGAGCACAGCACCAGCCATGCAAAATGCTGCAAAGGGCCAGAAGGATCAGACACATGGGAAACACCAATTTAAGAGCAGTATCTTTTGAATCAGCTACTTGCATGAAGATGTAACTGGTTCTATGTGAGTTCAGCTGCTGGTTGCAGGACTGCACATGACATAGTGATTTCATTAGCATGGTACAAGCTGAAATACAATGGTAGTGTGAATGGTGGAGAAAGGAAGAGCAGGACACACTGCTTGCATGGCACAAGAACAAAAGAAAATGCTGTGAGGGAGGCCAGACCAATGATGGAGGAATCAAGGGGTTAAGGACTGGATGGGATCCAGCAGTCAGCAGAGTGAGTGACAGGTCGGGAGCCGGGAATGGGGTGAGGCATCCAGAATGGAAGACGTGCACAGGAGGAAGGGGAGAGAGAGAGAGAAGCGATGACTCCTGAAGTGAGTGAAACTACTGCCATCACTGGACAAATGCACTTCCAGAACAAAGCAAATCACCAACATGAACTATCCTTGCCCTCCAGCAACAGGTGTCATGTCAGGCAAAACATTGGTGGTAAAGAAACAGGAAGCCATCTGAAGGGAAACGAAAGGAGCGAGCAGTACTACCGGGTCAGCGGACAGGAGAACAGAGGACAGATGGAGCGAGCATGAAGAAGCCAGCAACCAGTGGTCGGTTACCCCAGAGCTGCCACTAGCCAGCTACAGGGAACACGGTGGTAGAGCAGAGCTGAAATGAAAATGGTACACACAGCAAGGGAGGCAGGTGAAGGCGAGCACCAAGGAGCTGCTAAGAAGAGAGAAAGAGCGCTATAGAAACAGGGATTGGAGCAGGTGAGGGAAGCTGCAGGAGAAAGAACAGCCGATGGAGCCTCCGGCTGCAATGAAAAAGAATCCTGGCAAGGCCCAGGATGTAGTGATCTTTTGAGCTTGATGGGGGAGTGACGTTGTTGCTCCGCCCATCGAACCCTCCCATTGTTTTCATCATTAGGATACCATCAAGAAAGCATCATTGTTTACAATATGAAAACTTGGGCATACTTTCTCCTGAAAAAAAAATGTTGTATGACTGTTATAAAAAGGGTTTTAATGTCTTTCAACATAGGGCTCCAGTTTTTTCTTTTCAGTAAATTAATTCAAAAAGCAATCTTTTTAAAGAATCAGGTTAGCGGTGAATCAAATGTTTGATGATAGACAATATAGCACTAAGGTTGGTGAATGCTCTTTTTCATCCTTTGGTCCGTTATTTGTTGAATCATTTAACTGTTGCCTTAGGAATGTTGCAGTCAAGCTACTTATTTAAGATTTGTTAACATTTGTTACTTCAGTCAAAATGCCATGTCATCTTATCTAGTTATGATCCTGAATAAGGTGTTGCTGAAAAAGAGTCTCTGACAGACCACCTTTTGGTTAAACAAAGAAGATGAAAAAATAAAATCTGAAGTCCAGGTAAAGGATGTCCACCATTTGGCTCCCATCTATTGTTTTTGTGACCCAGTCAAAGAAGTCAATCAAATTCATTTGACATGACCTCCACCCCATAAATCCATGCTGCCTTGCATTCTGAAGACAATGCTCTTCTAGATACTCTACCAAGCTTTCTTTAAGTATGATCTCCATGAGTTTGCACACGACTGAGGTAAGACTGACTGGTCTGTAATTCCCTGGGTCATCCTTGGGACCACCCTTATGGAGGGGCACTATGTGTGCCATTTTCAGGTCCTGTGGTACCATGCCTGACTCCAATGAACTAGTGAACAGGCCAGCCAATGGCTCTGCAAGCTTCTCTGCCAGTTCCCTCAGAACCCTTGGGTGTTTGCCATCCAGACCTGGTAATTTGTCCACCTTCAATGCTAGCAGCCCTGTGCTCACCCCATCCACCACTATCAAAACATGGCACTGCACCCCTCCAGTCGTGGCCACATCAGCAAACACTGTCACTCTGTCAACCCTCCCACTGCAGGCATCCTGCCTCCTCCCTTCTCCCCCACACATGCAAATTCAGTCCAGCATAATTTTTTTGTGTATTTTAAATAACAGCCAAAAAACACCAGTTATCTGGTGATCCTCCACTTCTCAGGACCTGCTGTAAAGGGAGCTGGTCTTGAACTACAGCTGCCCACTGAATCTATAAGTCATTTTCCCAGTAGAAGCTGTTAAGTGCTGGTTTAAAATGTGTTACTGTTCCATCTATATGGGTTTATTAGTAACTTCAGTTAATGTTTCTGTTTTACACATTGGTGCAGAGTGCCATTTTATAACTGTGTTATGTAGTTTATGTCCCACTCAATCACAAAGTTATTTAATAGAACATGGATACATTGGGCCAGCAATGGCAGAACAGGGACATACACTGCATCATACAGTACTAAAATGGTGCTTACCAGCAGTATGTAAATCAGAAACACACCCTAGGATAACTGAAAAGTCTGTATTGCTAGAAAAGTAACAAAATTTGAACTGGCATTTAGAAAAAAGTAGCGTCTACTGAGAAAATATTAATTATAGATTCACCGCAGTTCTCCTTTAAGGAGAAGACCTTTATAGTGTGAACAAAGACGGCTTACTGAAATTGATGGAAGGTGACTCATATTGGACTTAATGGTGTATACAAGCGCCACAAGAACAATATATATACTGTATAACTATATTTGTCGTATTCACTTGGATGGTTGGGAATACACTAGTATTGCTGTGTGGCAGATGAAGGCCAGCGCCAAAAATGCAAATTGCTTGGCTTGTTAACATCCAGAAACCCACAGAGCAAAGTAATTTGTTTTACTAATTTTACTACATTGTAGAAAAGTTAAAACAATTAAAGTTGGCCAGCTACAGTTTTCTTACTGTTTGACATTTAACGCTTTGCTACCCCTTTTGTACACGCCTTTCCTCCAGCTGTGCAATTTTGTCAAACTCTAATGTTCTGACTCTCACTAAATATGTTTGTGTGCTTCCAGGTAACAAGAAGCACCATTTTTCCCTCTGTCTAACCTTTTGTGGCCCCTTGATAAATGGGTTTTGGTTTCTAAATGACAGCTCCCGCTATCTTGGACTTCCAAAAATCTGATGGTCTTTCAATGGGGGCTGTCGTGAAGGGACAATAGTCCTTTATTTTTTCCAAATTTACCCAAGGGGCTTAAACAGAAGAAAATTGAAGTCCAGTGTCTTGGATCACTCAGAAACCCAGGAGGGGGGTAAGTTCCTCAGTGACAATCACCACGGTTGGGCTTTGTCTGTGACCCATCTATTAACCTAATGCATAATTTGTCACTCTGTGGACTTTGAACTTGTTTCCTTGTCTGAAAACTGTGCCTAGCCTGTTTAGAAAAGTAATCATTATAAAGTACTTATTGCACTATTTCTTTCTGTAGGCAACAGATCTCATACATTTAGTTTTTTTACATTTGAGGAAAAGAAAATTGCACCATATATATTAACTGGAAGGCAGTCCTTCCTATACTATAGTTACCTTGGGTTTTATTTTAACTTACAATGTGGCAGGCATATATATTGTATATCCAGAATGTAAATGCATTCCAAATATATTCAACACTCAGTGGGTTAAAAAGGTTTACCAGAATTCAACTCTCACTTTGGCAATTATATATGCCACAAACTGGCTGTGACAAGTGTTTTATATTCCAATGCAAGTTATGTTTTCCATGAGGTAGGATAGTCAAGGGTTTGCATGAGCACACCGGGGTTTCACTACCATTCACAGCACAAATGCTCCCCAAGTCCAGCCAGTCTAGGTGCCATTAAAGGTAAATGTGGAGTGACCACAACGCTGTTGTTTAAAAAAATACATGAATCATATTGCCCATCATGAGTCTTATTTGTCTTCCTCCGGGGACGAGAAGTTACCCCTCATAAGTGATTCATATTGTTTACTTTTGAAGAAGAAATTTAAAACACACACACACAAAAAAAAAAACAAGATTGGTGTTAGTGTTTTTAGCTTTTGCCATTTTGTCTCAAGTACTACAGGAAAGATTTACAGATATGTGAGACCAAAGGGTTGCTCGGAAAGCACTAGGCAAATATGCCAGCTATATAGTGTGCTGGGCTTGCTGGGAAATGCCATACAAGGTGCAGACTTTAAACTAGTGGCCACTGAGTTATAGCTTGGAGCAAATCCCAAAGTTACCTCAGGAATCTTTAGTTCTATGGATTCAAACTGAATCAAAAGCACACAACACACACACACACACCAACGGAGTTTTATGATAGTATAACATTATAATAAAAAAATACTTACATAATCGTCCTCATTATGGAGACCACGTTCTTGAAGGGATCTTTTTATTTCTAGTGAGAACCTTTCAAACTCAGGTTTTGCTGTCCTCAGCAGTGTTACAGTTTGGAGAGAGGAGTAAGCTTCCTTGGCTTTAGTGTCGTATATGTCTCCTCTCTTCCAGACGCCATTTCCTAGAAGAAGAGAAATGTCAATGGCCTGAAACTGTTCAATTAGACTGGATAAAATGCAGTTCATAAGCCATAACAGGAAAACAAAAAGTGTGGTGCATTCCTCACTATGTGAGGCAAAAAGTAGATTCCTGCACAAGTAAAGTAAATGAAAAGCAGGTGGTTTTATTTCACTTCCATGCTGTTTCAAAATAACATTTTACAAATAAATTTAAAGCAAAATGTTACATATCATTTACAAAGATGAGAGAGACAGAGAGAGAGAGAGAGAGAGAGAGAGAGAGAGACAGAGAGTGCTAACAGCAGCTAGTTTCAATACTGATGTTAGCTCTCCCAGTGTGAGCTCTTTGCAAATGATATGCAACCTTTTGCTTTAATTTTTTTTTCAACTGTATTTATATTCATTGGCCTGGGGCATTTCTCAGAGGTGCCCTCTCAATCTGGCCCTCTACTCCCCGCCAAGACCCTCCTCATCCTTTGGTCCCTCCTACCAGGACTTCCCAGCCCCTTGAATCACCCCCCAGGGGAGGGCCCACCTCATCTACCTGGTGGCTCTTTCTGGAATTAGAGGGTCCGTCCTGTGTGGGTGGCACCTGGGACCATCGGAGGAATGGTCCAGCTTTTGGGGATGTGTGGCCAGATCCCTGGGGCCCTCGTCACCTCCCCAGTCCTCCGGGGTTTTTCCATTATGTTTTTGGCCCCTTGGAGCACAGACGTGCAATGACATCTATGGCACTGACACGCTGACACCCGCCGTTGCTTTGCCCCCATGTCTGTCAATGCCACATGTTCCCAGCACTGCCCCCGGCCACCAGGAGCAGCACAGGAGTGGCACTAATCCCAGGTCCCTTCCCGAGAAAGGAGAGCAGTACTCCAGATGCTCAATCCCTTCCCTCCCCTACTGACCCTCGGTGGCCGGAGTCTGCCCCCGAACCCGGGTCACCGGCGTAGCGTGAGGTGTGGCATCTACTGCCTGAACCCTCAGCACCACTGGGCTGGTCTCTTTTGCTTTAATTTATTTTTAAAAAGTTAATTGTAGTCATATCATGGGAGTGAAACATAGAAACATAGAATTGTATGGCAGATAAGGACCGCTTGGCCCACCTAGTCTTCCCATTTTCCGTACCTGTTTCATATACTACAGATCCTAAATGATCTGTGGCTTACCCTCTCTTTCCTATTGCTAGAGTTCCTTTATGTCTGTCAAATGTGTTTTTTAATTCCCCTACCTTTTTCTCCCCTACAACCTCTGCCAGGAGGCTGTTCTGTGGACCCACCACCCCTTCCGTGAAAAAATACTTGCTCACATTACCCCCAAGTCTACTACCCGCCCATCTTCATATCATGGCCCCTTATTCTTGATTACACAATGGCAAGGACATTTCCTGTATTTTGATTGGTCAGTGGGTACCTAAGACAGTGATGTCATTACACAATATCATCACTGTATGGATTTATTGGACCTCTTGGACTTTTTGGACCATTTGATTAATCGCTTTTTTCTCTTCAGAAACATAAAAAAATCTACTAAAAACATTTTTAATTTTTAATTTATTTTGTACAACATCGAGCCATTGTATAATTGCAATAAGGTACTCCAAGATGTGTATTATAAAAAGAGTCTGAGAAATGGTGCTTTCTGATTGGCTGTTAACATTCTAACAGCCTTATGTTAATCTTTTATTAACATACATGTAGAGCTTAACCATATGCTAAACATGGTTTAACACTGGTTAAAAAACAGTTTTATATAATAGCAATAAGGCACTCCCAGGGGTTATGTTAATGGTCAGTTAATCACCCTCTAGGGGCATGTGGCACTCGGCTATGCCTCGTGCAACATTACACCCCTAGAGGGTGATTAACAGACCATTAACATAACCCCTGGTCATGCCTTATTAATTAAATAATGTCACTCCCGGGGTGGTGGAAGCACTCAGCTTTGCCTCGTGCTTCAACCCCACCCCAGGAGTGATGTCATTACACGATAACACACACCTTGTTGTGCCCTATTGCTTAAACATCTTTTTGTTATGAAAGATGCTGTCCTCTTGTACCTTATTTACACCCTTGAGGTATTTGAAAGTCTCTATCATATACCCACTCTCTTTCTCTCCTCTCCGCCAGGGAATACATATTGAGATCCTCCCGTCTCCCCTCATATAACTTTTGGCGCAGCCCCTGATTGGGTGAAATAAAACTACCTGGGTTTCATTTACTCTACCTGTGTGTGAATCTTTTTCTTTGCCTCGCACAATGGGGAATGCATCACACTTTTTGTTTTCCTTTCTAATACGTGTCAGTTGCCCGCCAATGTGGTGCACCAAAACTCCTGCATGCAGAGTGACTCTGCTTGGGTTGTTTCATAAACCACAATAACCTGCATGTAACCTTATCTCCACAGGGTAAAATCAGCATGCCTTCACCACTGAAAACTTCATTATTGCCTGTGGCAGGGAAGTAATAAACTGTAATCAAATAAAATCATATTAATAAATACTATATTTAAGCATTAAGACACATCCAGGGTTCAGTTACCATCAGGTACTCTAATCCTTGGAGGTCATGAGGCATAAGGTATAGCTGGGTGCCCTATATACCTAAGTTTACAGTAACAAAGGAAACACAACATTAATGCTATTGAACTAAAATGTTTGATAATTTGTTTAAACTGGCTGTTCATTCATCCCTTGAAATGTTTGCTGATGACACTGTAATTCTGATCCTGGCTTATGATTCAGAGGAGACTGACTCTAAACTTCAACAGGATTTAACAAGCCTTCAGAAATGGCTTGTTCAAGACAAGCTACTAATAAACACTAAATTAATGTTATTTAAACCTACTACAAATACTGCATATTAAAATCATCAGCTATAGATCTTGGTATTGCTGTCACAATTTTAAAGTTGAATGGGTCTCTGCATATAAATATTTAAGTGTTTTCGTGCACCAAGAATTGAAATTTATGGATCACATAAATAATCTGTGTTCCAAGATCTCTCAGAAAATAAGGACCCTAAAGAGGCATAAGCAATGCCTAACTATTGAGATCAGAAAGAATATGTCTCAGCCATTGATTTTTCTGTAACTAGACTATGATTGTCAAATCTATGGCTTTGGAAGTAAAACTGATATCCAGAGGTTTAAGAGGGTATATCACAGACTAACTAGATTTGTGTTGGGAGTTACTGATTGCCCAAGTAAAATCCATCATTCTTTTACTTCATACATGCATGAAGCAAACATCTTTTGAGAGTAGCAGCCTTCAGATGCATGTCACTGTAACATTCAGTGCAGCTCAGACTGCAGGAGGCTCAATGGTGACAGGCCAATAAGCAGCGAGACTGATCATGGTGCTGGTCTGCTGGCTGAAGGGTGGAAATGTTGTGTAGTTGAAAGGAGGCAGCCACTCCTATCAGACAGTGCTTGCATCCTTTCATCTACATGACACTGTCCAGAAACCAGCTAAGTAGTGTCATACTCAGCCTGCTCATTTTATTTTAAGTGGAATGGGATGCCCACCCATGGTATCTCTGTATACCACACCCCTACCCTCCAGATCACCCACCCCCTTGTCCTTCTCAAATCTGGTTAAGTGTTTTACTTTAAGCAGCCTGAGTTGCCCACCCCCACTGCCACTTTATAGCACCACCTCCCCTCATGAGCACTCCTCTCTCCACCAAAAAGCATATGTGGTGACACTGGGGTGCCCTCCCCTGGTGTCACCAAACACTCTACCGACACTGGGATGCCAGTCCCCAGAGTTGGTTCAGGTCCCCTTGCAAAATAAGAAAACTGTCCCTTGTTATTGCTTTTTAACCCTGCAAACACAAAGCTGGTCCCATACCAATCTCAGATCCCAAACACCCACCCACCCCACCCTGACCCACCTCTCTCAGAACCCACCACCCCACACCCTCATACACACTTTCACATACCTAAAGATGGTCCCACTTCATAGATCCACCCTCTGATCAGAAAGATGTCCACCTCCAGGAACTGCAACTGCAGTGTGATAACGTATTTCAATGTGTTTTGAACCTTTTACTCATAATTTTGTCATTTTTATATATTTTTCTATCACATTTTCAACAGCCTTTTTGGGACCTGGCCTCATGAACAGTGCAGGTGAATTTTTTTGAATCTTTGCCAAAAGGTGATTTTGCAGTTGCTCCGTGAAAACAACTTTCAGATGGGATGTGAGAATTTTCACCTACCAGGTTCATGAGGTGGGGTCATAAAAAGACAATGTTGACAATCTGGTGATGAAACATGGTTGAATGACCAAGTTATGAGTGAAGGTTGAACTATCTTAATGTTCACTCATAATTTCACTAATTTTCAATATTTGTTCCACCAAACTTTCAACATGGCCATTTTGTAACCCACCTTGTGATCTAGGCAAGTGAAATTTTTCAAATATGTGCTGAAAGGTGATTTTACAGTCACTTCAGAAAATCCCCTTTTGGGAACAATTTCAAATTTTCATCTACCAGGTTCATGATATAGAGTCAAAAGAACACTATGTTCAAGCGTTGGGGTCAAAATATTAACAAACAATGTTCTGAATGTACATTGAGATGTTTCCATGCTCACATTTAACTTTAGTAATATTAAATATTTTCTCTCCAAAATTTCAACAGTTATTTTTTCACTCCCTCATAAATGTGGCAGGTGTCATTTTTTAAAACCTGGCAGAAACGTGTTTTCACACTTGTGGTGTGAAATGACATTTCACCCAGTATTCTATAGATGCCACATGTTATGTTTATTAGGGGGAGTAATAAAACCACTATGTGGAAAATTGGAGTCAAAATAATGATAAAACAAAATAAACACATGCTGTATACAGTGTCAGCCTTTGGCCAGTGGATTGTTCATTGTCAGCCTATGCTGGTGAGCTGAGGCAAGCTCAGAGAACCTGCTGAATTGGTTAAAGCTGGAGGAATGGTGCTGTCTTGTGGTCCCCCACCAGCCTGGAAAGGGAAAGTGGAGAGTTGCCTGTACAGGCTCAATTAATATATAGTGACGAGAACTATTCTCTTGGCATATGGACCTGCTCCACTGCACCAATGGTTGCCAGAAGGTCCTGCACTTCAGGGGACAGATGGACTCCTTATCCTGTGTGTCCATATCGGTAGACACATGGAAGCGCAGGGCCCAGAGGTCCCTGCCCTTCCACAGTCCATCACACAGCCTCACAAATTCCTGACAGCCTTTGCCACATGGAAGAGCATGGGCCACAGGACTCTGCTCTTCCACTGACAGACAGACTCTTCCCATAGCACAGGATCCAGTGGGCTCTGCATGTCTGTATCTGTTCATGCAGATCCCAAAGCGACCTGTGTGAATGAGGATATGAATCCACTATTTCAGAAAGAATGGGAATTCTTTGCAAAAATATGTATTAATGCTAAGATTCAACTTATCACCACAAAAGTAGTGAAATGTGACATTAAGGTTTCCAACCCTAACATCCCCCCAGCAGCAAAATGACAAGACCACACAAGCAACTGCAGACAGCCATTATGAGGTAAGACAAACAGCATACAGCTGTTTCCAGATGACACAAGAGCAGTAGCACTGATGTGCTACCATCACAGATTTGTATCTGCAGCCACAGGTGTTTATGTATGTCTTACTGAATGCATGAATACAGTGGCTGCAGGGGACAGCACTTCTGCAGACAGAAGTATTGTTGCAATATTGGTATCATGGATGTCTATATGCAGCTACAGAAGTGTAGGCCTCACAGAGGGTTGCGATTCTGCAGCTTAAATCAATGTATATATCTTCCACTTGTGGATGCAAAGACACAGTCCCCGCTTCTACAGCCAGAAGTACTGCTGCAATTTTGGTATCTTGCCTTTTGTGAGGCCTTTGCTTCTGCAGTCAGAGATCAGTGTGTATGTCTTACACTTGTTGCTGCAGAATTTCAGGCCCCTCAGGCTTCAGCAGTCACAACTTTGTGTATGTCTTACAGTGTGCATGGGTACCTGTAGCTACAGAGGCACTGGCCCTATAGGGGCCTGCACTTCTGCAGACAAAAGAACTGTTGCAATTTGGGTAGTGTGGATTTCTATCTGTGACTGTAATGGCCTGTGCTTCTGCACATGGAAGTAGTGATGTGATGTGATTATCACAGATTTCTATCTGTAGCCAGAAGTGACTGTGTATGTATTGCAGTGTGTACCACAGATACAAATCCATGAAGGTACCCTCTGTTCCCAGCAGACATTTATTCACAGTTGGAGAGGGAATACCAAGAGCCAAGAAATGGATACTCTTAGCCTTTGAAGCACATGGAAGTGAAGGAGGCAATATTACCTAGTGGTTAGGGCATAAACCATGAAGCAAGTGATCATAATATTCAGCAATGGTGACAGTGATGAGTCATGCAGCGAGTACAATCAAGCAAACATTTGGCATTGACAAATGCTTGTTTATACAAGAGCTTAAATGACCTAGCTCCAAAGTACTTGCTTAAACAATTTATTGAGACTCCCAATATTCCTTGTAAGAGATATCTGTCTTGGGCTTAAAAGTACAGGGAATATGATCAAGGTTTGACCGTTGTATTTTATGCGCAGCAGTGTCTTATGATTAATTGTAACATTGCACTTTATTAGTTATCATATCTCCCTTATAGTTTGGTATTGCTATGATTACTGGAGCACCCCTTTTCTGATATATTGCTATGACTGACTCATATTCATACCCCCATCTCCCCCCTTATATGGCACTTGCCATTTATTGGATTTTTGTCCTCAGTCTCTCAGTCTTCCTCTGGTATGATTGAACTCTAAATAATTGTTATTGTACATGATCAAGTGAGCCACTATTTTTACTTAAATGTTGGCACTTCAGCTGAGCAGTTATGACAAATATATTTGTGTATCTGTGTGTCATCCATGTTGTTGGTTATCCCATCTCTGAATAATATGTTATTTTCAGTTTTTATGTGCACCATTACATTTCATGTTTACTTTTCTTACATAGCCATTATCAGTTTATAGGGCATGTTCTTTTATTAGTCTCCCTTACTGACATTTATGCAGTTTCTACAATTACTGATGCTCGCCTCTAATGGAGACTTGCTACTTATAACAATGTATTATACAGTATATTCTGTTGTTATTCATCAATTTTTTATTAAATTTTTTATTTTGTTTGGATTATTAGCGGCCACTTTTGGCATATGTTGGTGTATCTTTCGAGCACAACTTGTGCACAGCATTACTATTCAACTACTGCATTTGCAGTTGATGATTAATATCTTGTTGTGCACTGGGTATCAGGCATGAATTAATTTATCTCTCAGATTTTTTAGATTACAAGGGCCTGATATTCAGAAGTTTGCTCAGGCACTAACCAGTGTTTGCCCGTGCAAATTGGACTTTGCACTGGAGCCCAATATTCAAAGGGCTCTCTTGTGCCAGCAAACAGGGGATGTGCCCGCATAAACAAAATGGGGGTATGCAAATAGTGGGGGAAGGATAGGTATTCAGCAGATTTGCACAGTGCAAGATGGTTTGCATAGTCCTTTTGCACTGCGCAAATATTGCCGATGAAAACCTCATCTTACTCTATGCAACACTAGCAGTTACCAGAGGTAATGCAGCCATACCTGCCCCTGTGGTCCATTGCATACACACCCTCTGACTGCCAGCCCCAACTTTAAAATAAAAATCTCTGGTGCTAGTGGTCCCTCTCCCTCCACTCACCAGTCTGATGTTCAAATATCATGCCTTGGTGGTAAAGGTCCCCCCTCCCTCCAATCCCCAACAGCTACATTAAAATATCATGTCTTGGTGCTAGTGATCCCCCCTCCCTCTGATCCCCAGCCGATATTATAAATAAAATTTCCTGGAGCTAGTGGTTCTCCACCTCCCTCTGATCCCACGCTCTGTATTATTAATAAACTTCCCTGGTGTTATTCGTACCCCCTTCCTCCAATCCCCAGCCCTGTATTATAAATAAAATTCCCTGGTGCTAGTGGTCTCCCTTTCCTGCAATCCCCAGCCCTGTATTATAAATAAAAATCCCTGTTGCCAGTGGTTCCCCCCCCCAGCATTTGCCAGCCTAGAAGTTCAAAAAACTTCTCTGGCATCCAGTAACCCCACCAGGAATACCCCACCCACTCACCATAGCATTATCCATGGTGCTGGGGATCATACTGTGCCTGGCACAGCCCTATGCCTACACTCCTCGGCTGGCCACCATATGTACAGGCAGAGAATGTGCCTCTCATTTATAGGACATGGCGCATCACCCTGTCCTATAAATAAGAAACTGCCACTGCCTGTACATGCAGCCAACAGCCCAGGAAGTGTGGTGCTATGCTGCTGTATACTTCTACACGGCACCGCAGATAATGCTGCGGTGAGTGGGGGATGCCTGGTGCCATGGGGACATCGGTAGATGCCAGGGAAGTTTTTCTTTCTATTTCTGGGCTGGCAATAGGCAGGAGAGGGGACCACTGGCACCAGGGAATTTCATTTATAATATGGGGCTGGGGATCAGAGGGAGGGGGACCATTAGCACCAGGGAATTTCATTTATAATATGGGGCTGGGGATCAGAGGGAGGGGGACCACTAGCACCAGGGAATTTCATTTATAATATGGGGCTGGGGATCAGAGGGAGGGGGACCACTAGCACCAGGGAATTTTATTAATAATATGGAGCTTAGAATCGGAGGTAGGAGGACCACTAGCACCAGGTCATGAGATGCAAACATCAGAGCTGGTGATTGGAGGGAGGGCAGATCATTAGCACCATGGATAGTTACAGCTTTAAGGGACTGGACGGGCGCTGTGCTAATTGCCTCTGCAGTCCATGCAAATAGGCCCATAATGGGCATTCAAATGGCCCCTTAGTGCCTTGCATGCCCAATCTGATCATTTTCATGGGTACTTTTAAAAATTACAGATAGCACTCTGGCACTACCAACTCTTTGGGCCAATGTCAGGAGCCATGTCAGGGTGGTACTACCTAACTTAGTTCTGCCCCAACTTGGCCCTATATTCATTCAGTTAGTGTCTGACTGAATATACCATCCTGGGACCCCTGAAAAATTACAAAAGGAGATCACATGTGGAGACATGACACACAGTAGGAGAAGGCATACAGGGATTATTCATAGATGAGACAAACATTTGTGGCAAGTTGGATGAGCAGGGGTGGATTAGGGGCAGGAAAAGGGACCTGGAGTAGCTAGAAAAAATGATCCAAGGTCTGGCAACTTGAATTCAATGCAAAGAAATGCATGCTTATGCATATTGGCCCAAAAGTGGAATACTGGATAGCAGGTGTTAGTATCCCAAACAACAGATGACAGGGACTGTGTGATAATCGTTAATGACAATCTCAAGTCATCAGCCCAATGCAATAAAACATATGCTATGGCCAACAGAATGCAGGGCTGCACTGACTGGGGCTTCCCCAGCTGGAGGCAGGAGATGATTCTACCCCCCCCCCCCCACTGATCCCCAATAAGGTCACACTTGGAGAACTGTGTGTGGTTTTGGAGCTCTCATTTTAAGGAAGACAGAGATTGCCTGGAATCTGTAAAGAGGAGGGATACCAAAATGATACATGGCATGCAAGGATGGTGCTGTAAATGAAGATTGAATAGACTGAACTTGTATTGCCCTAAAGTCAGAAGGGAAAAGGGTGATATGATAGAAACATTTAAGTATCTCATGGGGATTAACAGAGTAAACTCAAAAATTGTTCAAACATTGCAAAGGGAAGAGTACTGGGGGCATGAATACAAACTGACTGGTGGTAGGTTCAGAAGAAACATGAGGAAATACTTCTTCATGGAAAGGATGGTGGATGTGGTAGACAAGCAGAACAGCTTGCCAAGGATAGTTGAAGTAATTACAGTAAGGGGATTCAAGATAGGGTGCAACTGGCATAAGGGGCTAACAGCAGATGGGGCAAGAGAGGTAGGAGAGGGTACCCTGTAAAACAGACTCAGCTATTCATTGGGGTCTCAGATTAAGCCAGTCAAGTGGCAGGCTTGAATGGTAGTAGGCTGAACCAGAGTAGACCAGATGGACTGATGGTCTTGTTGTACCTGTAATCATCTGTGTTTTTCCTATATGAGTCTATGAGACTTGGAAGTTGGCCTAAAGCCAGCTAGCCAGTGTGAACAATTTTGTGAGAAGACAGTTAGGATACTGGGATGTACTAGGCGGGGGTTCTCAAGTCTTAGTGAGACAGTTATCTTGCCACTGTTCCAATCACTGGCCAGACCACACCTGAAATACTGTGTGCAGCTCTGGCATCACCAACTTAAGAATGGCAGGGATAAGTCAGAGAGTACATAGGATAGGATGATGCAGATAGTAATGGGGCATCAGGTAAGTAGCTTCCAGGAAAGGTTGCAAAACATCAACCGTACAATACTCCATAGAGGATAGAAAGGGAGGGGGGGGCAGGACTGAGGCAGACAGTACAAATACTTAGAGGATTCAGCATTGTGGATACAAAAAAGTGAATCAAATTACAGGGTTCAGAAAACACTAGGAATCACAACATGAAACTGAGGAGGGGAGTTTTAAAATGGATGTAAGGAAGTTCTTCAATACTGTGAGGATGGTGGATAGGTAGTACAGGCTATCCGAGAATGTAGTGAATGCAGATTCCATCACAAGTCTAAACAGTAAATGTGACAGGTACAGTGGTCAGGAACATAGGGAATACTGAATGGGCAACTATGCACAACTAGTGTATTCTGCTACAGAGGGGTTCTGATTCCCTCTGACCTCGAGAGCAAAGCTCGAGATGTCTGTGAGAATCAGAACCCTGAGATGGCTGAACACACTGGTTATGCATAAAGTTGCTCATCCTGTATTTTTTATAGTGTATAGTATTATGTGAAATGTGTGCATTGTTTTTTTTTCTAATTCACAATGAAACTAACTTGTGCCTTCTCTAGAGGTTCTAGAATGCTGTTCTACCACAGAAGGGTATAATCACATTCCATGACCTTTGAACTGTGGTACAATAGCTTTTTTTGAAAAGGATGGATTTATTTACAGAACAATGTTCTGCTACACACTATAAAGGGATCCTCAGTGTGCTGAAATTCAGAGAGCTTGTCAGACTAGGTAGAAATTTAGTAGAGGACAGACTAGATGGAAGGAAATCAGTTTCTGACCACCACTGTCGATGTATTTATGTACTTAACAGAACCAAGAGTAAATAGCAGTGAGACACCCAGAATATGTTTCTGTAAGCAGTACTTTACATCTGAATGGTTATTAATACATATTGTTTGTGTCACGGCCACTTTGACTCACAACAGGGGTAGTCTTTCAAAAGCACAAGTGCATATAAGGAATAATGTATGCGTGGCCATACACAACAAGCCTGTGTTTCCATCAAGGGTAGAGATAACAGTATATGGACCTCGAGAGCAAAGCTTAAGAGGTCAATGCTGTCACCTCAACCCTATGATGGAAACACAGGTTGAGTTTTTTGTGCACACCCATATTTTATTTTTTATAGTATATGGTTTATTTTCTTGTTCCAGTATGAAGCTCTCTCTTTCCAACATTGCTTGAGAGAGAGAACTGCTGCAGTTGTGAGATTGTACCATTGTGTATGCAATTGGAGCAAGGCAAGTGAATTAAAGTGAAAGCGGGAGCAGGAAAGGGACAGCAGTTGCTGCAAGAGGGAAAGTCCGGTGCACTGGTTGTAGAACATGCACAACAACATCTTTAGAATGTGCACAACAACTTTTCAACTGAGCACAACAAGCTCCTTGAACTGGCTGTATTCCAAATACAGTAAGCCCTATCCATGTGATATAAATAAATAAATGCACTTTCCTCACAAATGTGATGTTTTATTGTTGTGATTATCCTTTATTTAGCTAGTAAAAGATCTGATTAAGGCTAAAAGTATCTTTCATAACAGAGTCCTGGCCAGCACAGCGGCAACACATGTTAGCATCATGAGGAAATATAAATCATACAATGGGCACTAGTTCAGAATAGCACCACTGAAAAAAGCGTGGTTAAGAACCGCAGCAAAATGCCACCACTGTATGTTTTGCGTGGGGGGGTGTCTACCCCCTGCACCTCCCAGACTAACAGATCCTAACTCGGGGGGAGTGGATCAAGGGGCAAGAAGAAAATTGTGGGGCCAGGAAATATTGTTTCCATGGCCCCTTGTAAAAAAAATTAAGTCCCGATAAAGGCAAAATCTAGGGAGACCATGATTAGAACCCTGGTCTCCACTACCACCTGGCAGAGCTGCTCCATGCTTCAGCCCTCCACGCCGCAGCTTGGCCAGCCTTAAGAATTCTGCTCCCCTTGTCCTGTGGCAGCACCACGGACAGCGACCTGGGGAGCACTTACTTCACGTGCTGTCAATCCCCTCTCACTGTTTGTGGCAGCACTATTCAGACTAGCACTCACTTTACGTGCACTATTCTGGTAGCGCTATTCTGACTGGTTAGGAAAATATGCACATTTATATATAGTCATAGCATCATCAATAATGAATACAGATATAGTCACTTGTTCTTATAATGTTCAGTGTAGATTTAGTAGACTGTAACAACTGACAGGTCATGTGTCCGATGAAATTGATATAAACCCAGACTTTATTCACCTCATGTCTTCAACCACCCGGGAAGTATGGAGATTTAGTTTGACTCACATGCTACAATGTGTTATACACTTACAAATTCTTATAGTTCTTTGGCAACTGAAAACTCATTTTATATTAATATCCTTCTTCTGCCAAACACATTGTTTCCAAGGACTGCTTCCATGATGCTTGATAAATGGTTTTACAAGTGCACATAGACACTAATGGTAGGTTATTTCATGTTTTTGGTGCTGTTATGGTGACTCCAGTACCAAGAGATTTTACGTAGTTGGTGAGCAGGATAGAAATAAAATTACAAATATAAGATCCTCAGTGATAGAAATGTTGGACCGGAGTACTTCTTTGCTCAGACTGAATGCTGTCATTATTGGCTATTATTGCTGTAGAAGAGCTTGACCTTATAAAGTGCACACTGCTAATTTAACAAATTCTGACCAGAGCTGGTATGGCTGCAGCCGAGGTCACGGATGGAACACAGCACTCACCCCAGTGTCCAGGATGGCCGCCGGAATTCTCTGCACATGTCCAATGACTCGTGCATTCACACTGAACTCCACTGGCATGGTGGCACAGTCTGCCATGTCCAAGATGGTCACCAGAATTCCCTGCACATGTGTGATGAGTCGCACATGTGCACTGAGCTCCAGTGGTCATCTTGGACACTGGCAGACTGTGCTGGAAGTTCAGTGTGTATCCAGTCGTCTGCTCACTGAAGAACTCTGGCAGCCATCTTGGACACAGCAGACAGTGCCGTGTTCCACCGGCGAATGGTAGACAAAACAGTGTGGTGGACGTGCAGTGATTGCCATTCACCTCCAATATTTACAAGTCCATCCGGTATCTGGTAGGCTCCCATTTACTCTATTGTGATTGTAAGATGTCTGCAGGGCTATGCCCAGGTAGCCATAATAAAAGTTGGTTCCTCATAACAAATGGTCCGTATACTCCTTTAATAACAGACTGCAAATCCATATTTACACTTGTGGGTCCTAAGCATTATAGATCATCAGTTGTTTTACTGTAAGAGAATAGCTGTATGCTGTCACAAACACACTCAGCAGCTCAGGCTCTCCGCTCCCACAGTGCCAACCTCTGAGCGCAGTCTTGTGTACAGGAAACAGAAACAGGGTAACCCTCCTGTCTGTTTTGTGGGTTCAAATCAACCTTTGGTCTCAAGTTTCTGGAGGAATTCAAACTGTGAACCTCTTGCTAACGTACCCAATGTACAGGCTCAGATAATTCTGCTCTTCGGGGGATGCCAGCTATCTTTTGCCTACAGGCACCTAACCAGGTGTACAAAATGAACCTTTAAAAACTCTATGAAAGACTTCAGATGAACTCTTAACTTTTTCCCAGTTTGGTAAAACCAGTAAGCTTTGCACAGTGTAAATTTTAACCACATATGCTTCACTTGTCAAATAATGAATTTCAAAGGCACACCAAGTAGTCTCTTAAAATGAGATGTTTACTTAAAAATAGATACAAATGTAAAATGTAAATTCAGAACAATATATAACAAAACGTACACTCACTTTAAAAGAATAAGGTTTAAAAGTGCAATTTCCTACCAATCATACACTTAGACTTATCTAATGTATTCTTCTAATCTTACAGTGCTGAAAAATGTTGTAGCTTCAGAGTCCAAACATGTGTGTGTCTAAAGGTCAGTCACAGCATAATTAAAACAACTGTCTTGAGCCTGCCTTTTCCATGATGTCACCCAGCTCCTCCTCTGTTTATTAAAAATTATACAATCAGGATGTCTTGTGTCAGGAGGTAAATTAATAGGTGACATCAGCAAAAAAAACGTGTTTCCCCAAATGACTTCCCAATTAAGTTCGTAATTTTCCAAGTTCTTTCTTTCATCCATGAGCAGACTCCTGTCCTTCACAGACATCAAAGAGCATTTATGACGTAGCACCTAAGTGACATAACCTGTATTCTTCCTCTAAACGTCATAAAAGTTTATGATTTCCAGCCTAGCAGCTGGCAGTTACAATTAAGCCAGCTAAATACTGTAGGAGATCCTTAATTTAGGTCTCTTCTAGCCTTTAATTATCTCCTGACTTTTATCTTTTAGCTGAAACAGCATGTCTCATGAGACACACTCAGTAACACATTTTTATATTAAGAAAAGCATAGATTAATCAGAACCAGCTATCCAAGCGTCACAATCCTCCCTACCTAGACTGAATTTGGGGGCTCTATCCCCTGCATGGGATGAGCTTCCCAAATCAGTTCACTCCTCATAGACGCGAGACAACCCATATGAGTTCTGATTTTTCACGCCAACCCTATGTAGAATTGTCATGTCATACCCCTGCAAAGCAAGACTCCATCTTAGCAATCTACCATTGTTTTTTCCCATCTGTGTCAGCCAAACCAGGGGGTTGTGGTCAGTCTGTACCACAAAATGCTGCCCATACAAGTATGGCTCCAACTTCTTTAGGGCCCACACTACGGCAAGACACTCCTTTTCCACAGTGGAGTATGCCTTCTCCCTGGGAAGTAACTTTTTACTCAGATATGCTACAGGGTGATCTTTCCCTAGGCTGGATGTCTGACTCAGTACTGCCCCAATACCCACATCTGAGGCATCAGTCTGAACTATAAAGGGTTTGCTATAGTCAGGACTTGTCAAAACAGGAACACTGCACAGTGCCTCCTTCAATCTGGTAAAGGCTTCTTCACAGGCTGGTCCCCAGGTAATTTTCTTTGGCATCCTTTTCTTTACCAGGTCAGATAGGGGAGCAGCCAGGGCACTGTAATTGGGTACAAATTTTCTATAGTACCCTGCTGTCCCTACAAAACTCCTGACCTGCTTCTGCATTTCTGGTCTGGACCACACCTGGATCACCTCTATCTTTATTTGGTTAGGACGGAGCTGTCCTCGGCCTACCACATGCCCACCTGGCACTTCCTAGCTTTGACAGTGAGCCCAGCCCTCTGTATCCTGCCCAGCACTTCCCTAAGGTGGGATAGGTGTTCCTTCCAGCTGGTACTAAAGATAGCAATGTCATCCAGGTATGCCACAGTGTACTCCTCAGCACCATTTAACACCTGGTTCATCAACCTTTGGAAAGTGGCCAGGGCGTTCTTCATTCCGGAAGGCATTACTTTAAATTCAAATAAGCCTATCGGAGTGATGAAGTCTGACCTCTCCCTAGCTCTGTCCATCAACTCTACCTGCCAATACCCCTTGGTCAGGTCAATTGTCGTAAGCTGGGTCGCCCCTCCCAACTTGTCCAGGAGTTCATCCATACAGGGTATCGGGTGGGTGTCTGACTTCATGACTGCATTCAGTCCATGATAGTCCACACAGAAATGAGTAGAGCCATCTGGCTTGGGCACAAGGACTACGGGTGAGGCCCAGGAGCTGTGGGATCTCTGGATTACCCCTAAATCCAGCATCTCCTCCACTTCCCTCCTAATGTCCTTTTGGACAGCCTCTGACACCCAATATTCTGTCCGCTGTATGGGCGTCTGTGCCCCTGTTTCCACATCGTGAGTCGCTAAGGGGGTTAGTCCAGGCTTGGTGCTAAACAATGGGGCAAAGTCTGCTAAAACCTCCCTTACTTCCTTGATCTTGTCCAGGGACAGCTGGGGAGACAATTTAACTGCCTCCACAGAGGACTCCTACTTACTTTCTTCCAGCAAGTCCAGAAGGGGGTCTTCTTCGTCCGTCCCCTCCCCAGGACTACACACTGCAAACACCATGTCAGCCCTATTTGCATATGGCTTCATCATGTTGACATGGTACATCCTTTCTGTCTGTCTTTTGTCAGGTAACTCTATAATATAGTTCACGTCATTTACCTTCCTAACCACTTTGAAAAAGTCCTGCCCACTCAGCCTGCAGCGTGTCTTTCCAGACCACAATAAGGACCATGACTTCCTGACCCACCATCTATGAGTGAGCTCTGGCTCTGCGGTCATACCATGCTTTCTGTTTCTGTTGGGCAGCTGCCAGGTTGCTCTGGGCTGTCCCCATAAGCTCCTTCAGCCTTTCCCTAAACCTAAGGATGTAATCCACAATGGGAGTTCCCTGGGTGGCATGCTTGCCTGCCCAGTCCTCCCAGATCAAGTCTAGGGGCCCACGTACCCGGCGTCCACATAAGAGTTGAAAGGGGGAAAATCCTGTCGACTCTTGGGGCACCTCCCTGTATGCAAACAACAGGTGGGGAAGGTATTTCTCCCAGTCCCTTCCATGCTGTTCAGCAAACGCCCAGAGCATTGACTTCAGGGTACCATTGAATCTTTCCCCAAGTCCATTGGCTTATGGGTGATACGGTGTTGTGCATCTCTGCACCACCCCACACTTCTCTCATAAATATTTCATCAGGTCCGACATGAAGGAACCCCCTCGATCGGTGATAACCTCCTGCGGAAACCCAACATGGGAGAAATCCCAAGTAAAGCATCTGCCACTTTGTCTGTCCTCAGTGAGGATAGGGTGACTGCCTCTGGATACCGGGTGGCATAATTCACCACAGTCAGGATGAATCTCTTCCCTGGGGAGCTGGGGGTATTTAAAGGCCCCACAATATCCATTCCCACCCTCTGGAATGGGTCCTCCACTATGGGTAATGGAATCAGGGCATCTTGGGTTTTCTTGCCCACCTTCCCTATTTCTTGGCACCAGTGACAAGACCTGCAATGCTCCTTCACCTGCTGGGTGAAGTTTGGCCAATAGAAATTCTTGGCCAACCACTGCATAGTGTGCGCAATTCCCAGATGACCAGACAAGGGAATATCATGTGCAATCTTGAGCAACTGCTCACGATACCCCTGGGGAACAACAAGCTGCCTGCCTAGCATCCCTCCCTCTGTCTGCACAGCTTAAGTATACATCAGTCCATTTTCCCAATAATCCTTATGTCTGCCATCACCTCCCTGTGCTCCGTCAGAGTCTGCCCAAGCCCTCAGCTTCTCTTTACTAACGTCACTTCTCGGAGCAACTGCAAACTCCTCACACATTCCCAAGGCATGGGACAGGTCCTCTTCAGTCGCTAAACTAGTGTCCCTAGCACTAGCATCAGGGCACTCAGGATCACTGTCAATCCCAATCCTCTAGCAATGGGTCACACCTCCCTCTTTGGAGTAACCCTCTGTAGCTGTGTGGTTACTTGCTATTGGGGACATTTCTACCCCCTTTTCGTTAGTCTCCATATCAGGAGACACAGGACGGGGAACCAGCATCTCAGTGGTTTCCACAATGGCTTCTGTGGGGTCCAAGGAACTACAGTGTTCCCTTGCCACTTGGCTACAGGTAACTGCACATACCATCCCTTGTTTGAGATTGCTGCCCAGGATCACATCCACTGCTAAGGTTTTGGTTACAGCCACCTGTTGTACAGTTCCCCCTGTTTCACCCTAGTCTAGGAGAACACTGGCGAGTGGCAATGTTTTCTCTACACCAGTGAACCCTTGTACAGTGATGTATTTATTGGGTATAAGATGACCAAGCTGTACCAGATCCCCCTTTACCAAGGTCAGGGATGCCCCTGTGTCCCTTAACCCTTGTGTCTGTACACCATTCACTATGACTGGGTGCGTGTGCTCCCTCATGTTCACAGGCATGCTTCCAGGGACACACAAATAACCCACTTCTTTCCTAGCCCCCTGTTGTGTATTGCTCGCCTTTTTGGAACACTGTCTGGCAATACGCCCAGTTTCTTTACACAACCAACATTCATTTCTTTTCTCAGAGAAATCTTTTCTCTGAAACCTGGGGCTAACTGGTTTGGAGGAGGCAGTGAGGGTTTTAGCTGCCTTGAAGGCACGCTTTTCCCTTTCTGAACTGCCACGCCCACCCCATTCACTCTCAGAGCAGGTCTGCTTTTGGCATAGTGGTCCGAGAGTTCAGCAGCCTCTTACACTGTTTTGGGATCTCGTTCCTCCAGCCAGGTTTTCAGCTCTACTGGTCATGCCCAAAAAAACTGTTTCAACAAAATCACATTTTCAATTTTATCAACACAGTTTGCTTCAATTCCTTCCCACCAATGTTTTAAAAACTGATGTTGTTTCGTGGCTAACTCCTCGTAACTCATGTCAGGGCTTCTCCTGAGCTTACGGAATTTAGCTTTGTATGATTCAGCAGTTAATTCAAATTTCTTTAACAGTGCAACTTTAAGTTTGCTGTAATCATCACTGTCCTCATTGTCCATTTGACCCAATGCATCCCGAGCTTACCCGGTAATTAGTGGGGATAGCTGGAAGCTCCAGGTCTCCCTAGGAATTTTAGCCTGAATACAAACTTTTTCAAAAGAATTTAAAAAGGCATCCATATCCTCCCCCTCTTTAAATTCAGCCATCAATTTGGAATTCAATTTGTAACCCAGTCCTGTAGTCCCAGTTAAACCAAGCCATTTACCTGCTCTGGTGCCGCCAGTTGGAGTCGTAGCTTCTCCAGTTCGTGTTGCCGCTGGCGCTCACATGCCTCATGGTCAGCGTCTCGCTGTTCTCGCTCTGCCTCTTGGTGTTCTCGCTCTGTCTCCCTCTGTTCTTGTTTCCTCTTCTTCTCTGCAGCTCGCTGGTGCTCATGCTCCTCACGCACAGCCTCTCACTGTTCCTGCTCTGCCTCTCATCTCTCTCGTTCTGCCTCTCGCTGTTCTCGCTCTCTCTTCTCCTGAAACTCCAGCTCCATTTGGTGCAACTCAATCTGCAGCTTGAGTACTTCTGGCTGCGGGATACTGGTGACCTTTCCCTGTTGCTGTGGCCCTTCACTGACAGTGGCCCTGCTGCCCTCCCCATCAGATCTAGACACTGCACTGGTCGCTAGCCCTTCCACATTCAAGGTTTGGTCCCTTACAGTCACTGTCTGTGACTCGGTGCTCTGGGTATCTGCTACCACCAGGGCATCCACAAGGTTCTGCTTGGTGGCTTTCACCTCAAACGGGACTCCTCTGTCCCTGCACAACTGCTTTAAGTAGTCTACAGTGTGCCCGCTGTAGTTGGAAGCCATCTTCTTCCCTAACTATGGCTACTCTGACTTGCACTTTAGAAAAAAAAAAATAAAACAGGTAGGAACTCGACTGTAAGCCAAGTGATATGGTTCTGTTTCCTTTTAAAAATAAATCACTGCCTTTTTCTTTCTTTGCAAGTGAGCTGACAGTCTCAAGCTAACACACTGAACAATAAAGCTTGTAATACCGAATGTATGCACACCGCTGCCAACCAATCTGTCACAAACCCACTCAGCAGGTCAGGCCCTCCACTCCCACAGTACCAACCTCTGAGCACAGTCTTGTGAATAGGAAACAGAAACAGGGTAACCCTCCTGTCTGTTTTGTTGGTTCTAATCGACCTTTGGTCTCAAGTTTCTGGAGGGATTCAAACTGTGAACCTCTTGCTAGAGTACCCAATGTACAGGCTCAGATAATTCTGCTCTTCAGGGGATGCCAGATATCTTTCGCCTACATGCACCTAACCAGGTGTACAAAATGAACCCTTAAAAACTCTATGAAAGACCTCAGATAAACTCTTACCTTTTTCCCAGTGTGGTAAAACCAGTAAGCTTTGCACAGTGTCAACTTTAACCATATATGCTTCACTTGTCAAATAAAGAATTTCAAAGGCACACCAAATAGTCTCTTAAAATGAGATGTTTACTTAAAAATAGATAAAAATGTAAATTGGAAATACTGAACAATATATCATAAAACGTACACTCACTTTAAAAGAATAAGGTTTAAAAGTGTAATTTCCTACCAACCATACACTTAGACTTATCTAATGTATTCTTCTAATCTTACAGTGCTGAAAGATGTTGTAGCTTCAGAGTCCAAACATGTGTGTGTCTAAAAGGACAGTCACAGCATGATTAAAACAACTGTCTTGAGCCTGCCTTCTCCATGATGTCACCCAGCTCCTCCTTTGTTTATTAAAAATTATACAATCAGGATATCTTGTGTCAGGAGGTAAATTAATAGGTAACATCAGCAAAAAAAACTTGTTTCCCCATATGACTTCCCAATTAAGTCTGTAATTTTCCAAGTTCTTTCTTTCATCCATGAGCAACATCCTGTTCTTCACAGACATCAAAGAGCATTTATGACGTACCACCTAAGTGACATAACCTGTATTCTTCCTCTAAACATCATAAAAAGTTTATGATTTCCAGCCTAGCAGCCGGCAGCTACAATTAAGCCAGATAAACAGGAGATCCTTAATTTAGGTCTCTTCTAGCCTTTAATTATCTCCTGGCTTTTATCTTTTAGCTGAAACAGCATGTTTCATGAGAGACACTTAATAACACATTTTTATATTACAAAAAGCATAGATTAATCAGAACCAGCTGTCCAAGCATCACTATGCTAGATGCTCTTTCTCTATAACAACTTCTACAAGTCTGCCTGCTAAAATCTTCCATTTTAAAATGAAGACTTTACCTAAATATTTATAGTATTGTTCTAAATTGCTGTGTTTTTTAAAAATATAAATTAAGTGATAAATGTTTAAGCATAAGGCAGAATGAGTGTTATACAGCATGGGAAAAAAGGTAACTCAGTCATACACAGTCTATCAAAACCATATGAAATACAGATAATGAAGATCAAAGAGACAGGGCCCTATCACGTGTCGCAGCTGGTGGTGGTGCAAAATGCAAGAAGAGGTTTACTGTTCCCCACTGTACTACCACCTACTTGTGCTATACACAAAGAGATTTGCTTATCGAGGGAGGGGAATCCCCCTGCTAAAGTAGTGCTGTGCAAATCCATCATTCAGATGTTAAAGGTTGCAAATAGGACTTGAAACTGCTAACATGCTTGTTAGCGATTTCAACGAGTTGCAGCATGGTGCAGGGAAACAAGTGTGGGGCTTAGCCATGCTGCCAGATGATTTCTAACAGATTTCCTACTCTGAAATCTCTCCCTCCCTACCCCTTATCCTTTAATGACCACAGTGGGTATGTAGCTCCTCTGATCCATGCCATGATGACTCAGCTCTCTGGTAGTCCAGTGGACCCTCACACAGTCCCCAGTTCTCACAATTCTTGGTAGGCCAGTGGCAGGAGGGGTTTGTATGGAAGAGGATCAAAAAAAAAAGCAAACATATTGAACAAATATTTTTGATCAGTATTTATGAAGAAAGGGGTAGGTGTCGGGCCACAGATAAGGGACAAGGGCATCAAAGGAAGGAAGGTGGACACTAGTCCTTTTATAGAGAAGAGAGTCTTCAAGGAACAAGCACAACTAAACATGGACAAGGCAATGGGGCCTGATGAGGTACACCCTAAGATACTGAGAGAGCTCAAGGAGGTGCTGGCTGTACCTCTGACAGCTCTGTTCAATCTATTACTAGATACAGGGGAAATTCTGGGAGACTGGAGGAGGGCAGTTGTAGTTCCACTTCACAAAAGTGGTAACAGGGAGGAAGCAAGAAATTGCAGACCTTCACAGCCGGACTTTGATGGTGGGTAAAGTAATGGAATCACTACTGAAGGAAAGGATTGGGAATATCTTGTGACTAGTGGATTACAGGATCCAAGGCAGCATGGTTTCACAGGAGGAAGATCATGCCAGACAAACCTGATTGAGTTTTTTTGCTGGTCTGACCAGGGAAGTGGATCAGGGTAGAGTGGTGGATGTGGTATACTGAATTTCAGTAAGGCCTTTGACACCGTTCCACACAGAAGACTGGTGAGCAAGCTGGGCAGTCTAGGAGTGGGTCCAAAAGTAGTAAAGTGGGTATGACACTGACTAAGCAACATGACTCAGGGGGTGGTGGTAAATGGTGTTTATTCTGAAGAATGCAAGGTGGCCAGTGGGGTGCCACAGGCCCAGTCCTCTTCAATGTCTTTATCAGCAACATTGCAGGAGGGCTGGAAGGGAAAGTATGCCTGTTCATGGTGGAAAAATGAGGGATAATCTGAAAAAAGCTGGAAGAATGGTCAAGGGTTTGGCAACTATGTTTCAATGCAAAAATCATGCACTTGGGGCACAGAAACCCAGGATCAATGTACCAATTGGGTGGGAGGTATTGGCAACCACAAAACAGGAAAGGGACCTGGAAGTGATCATTTCTGATTACCTGAAGGTAGCAAAGCAGTGTGATGAGGTAGTGAGGAAAGCTAGCAGGATGCTCGGGTGCATAGGGAGGGGTATCACCAACAGAAAGAAGGAAGTAGTGTTACCCATGTATAGATTGATGGTGAGGCCTCACCTCGACTACTGTGTCCAGTAATGGAGGTCCCATCTCTGGAAGGACATAGAAAGGGTGGAGATGGCATAGAAGAGGGCAACCACAATGGTACAGAGCCTGCATCAAAAGCCCTAAGAGGAAAGACTCAGGGTATTAAATATATACTCGCCAGGGGAAAGGGGGGACTTGATAGAAATGTTAAAATACCTCACAGGTATTACTAAGGTACATGAGGGTAGCATTTTACATACAAAAAGATGCTCAAGGACAAGGGATCAAGCTATGAAGCTGGGGGGGAGACTCAGAGGAGATGTGAAGAAATACTTTTTCACAGAAAGGGTAGCAGACACCTGGAACAGCCTCCCAGCGGAGGTGGTGGGTGCTTAAATGGTAACAGGATTCAGGCATGCATGGGATAGATACAAGGGGACCTTAGAAATAAGGCAAGTGGAGGAAAGACCGGAGATCAAGTAAGGTCTGCAGTGGCACTGTAGGTAGTGAAAATAGGGCAGACTAAGTGGGCCAAGAGGTCCTTATCTACTGACAACTTCTATCTTTCTATGTTACATTTCTGTGGTAACCCCCAGCCCCAATTTCCTGCTGATGATGAATCCTCTGACAGGGAACAGAGCTGCAAGAGGCTGTGACTGAGACTGTGAGGGCTGCTATACTTCTGTAAATTTCCCTGTGGTACATTAGTACAGTGGCCCTGCCCTTTCCCTGAATGGGGGCACACACTTTTGGAACTATGTAGGAGGGGGTTGTGACCCACACTGAGTTCAGAATATGACTGCTGGCTCTAAATTACTGCAGCAATCACAGTGCCACCTAGTGTGACTGAAGATAGGGTCTGAAGCATTTACTATGACAAAACATTTAAAAATCAGTTTATAACACTTGGATTTAACTGTAATGTTTTCCAGGTTTTTGGCATTATCCCAGTAGTGGTTTCTTAATAGTTCACATTAACTAATAACTTTCTCCACTGCATGTTCATAAACAACCAGTTGCCAACAATTTATCTCACAGTTGTTGTGTTTGTGACATTACAATCTGCTGTCTTGGAATGGACAAAGATGGTCTAGATACAGTAAGGGCACTATGATGTCAGAAAATCCTCACTGAAGCTCATTATGCAGACTTACACAATGGCAAGAAAATTTCCTGGACTCTGATTGGTCAATGTGTGCCTGAGACAGTGATGTTATTACACAATAACATCACTGTATTGATTTTTTGGATGATTGTTATGAGCTACTTTTAAGAAACAGAGATATATTGCTACACTAAAAATCAACAAAAACTTTTTTTAAATATTTTTATTTTGTATAACATCGAGCCATTGTATAATTGCTCCAACCTACCCCATAAGTGACGTTATTACATGATAACACACACCCCATCGTGCGTTATTGCTTAATTAATGGATATCTTGGTCAAAAATGCACCCTGAGAAGGCCAGCAGAAACACAAAAAAATGTATTCCCTGGTAAACCATAATAGCCAAATAAATTATTTTCATGAACACGCATTCTGAAGTGGATACCTGATATTTAATTAACACTGTCAGAAAATGTCAACAAAAAAGCTTGCTTTCTAATTGAAGGAACTAAAACAGTTTGCATGGTGTTTAGCTGAAGATAATGAAAAAGAACTAAACAATATTTTTTGTTATAAAACCAGCCTTTATTCATAAAGTTTAGAGGAACTGCTAACAGCAATAGTGGCTGTAGGTAATTGGTACAACACAAAGGAAAAGAGGAGTACTTTTTGTAGTATTAAGAATACAAACATAAAACACTTTAAAAATAAAAAGTACTATATATTAAGTAAAACAATGGTACCTTCATGAACACAATAGAGAATTAATGTCTTCCACGTAAGGAATTTTCAATGATTTGGAGTACATCAAGCAATATTATAAATCAGAAGGGTTGAAACTTTCAATGCAAATTTTACAAATTTCTGCAACATACTCAACAACAGGCTAAATAAAAGCCAGGCTCTACGTGATGGAAAACATCTTCAGGAAAAATATACCCCTAACAATAATTGTTTCACTGGAGTATGCAAAAGCAAAGATCCTCAAGTAGAAAAAGGAATGGCATAGAAGAATATGACCAACTCCCTTCCCCATCAAACACACACACACACACACATATACACTGCTTTGGAAATTATAGCCTTTCCATTAACCCTTAGGCTGTCAGCAGATTTAGAACATGTAGGAATTCAGGATGTGTACAAATGTCCCTGGAGCAAATTTATCTATATGCTTTGTCATTTCCCTCCAAAGTGGAGTCCTACCAGCTGCATGTAAGGAGGCTAAAATTATGCTAACAGTACATTCAAAAGTGGTATCAAATAGGATGTCAGCAGCCAACAACTACAGGTCGGTAACAATTCTGCAAACAACGGTAAACATCTTCAAACAACTAAGGCTTATTCACAAAAGTTACTAAATCAATGGTTACAACCTACTTGACACAGTTTAGTTTGGCTTAAGAATTACTGACTCCAACACTAGTGTTAGTGGCTCAGTGAGTTTCACGCTCGCCTTGGGCTAGAAGATAGAAAGGTCATGGGTTCTGCTCGCACACTACGATCTTGGTCTAATACCAGTAATGACACTGAAGTGTAGCACTAAAAGGTGCTGCGCTGTTAAAGGGCCATCCTTAGATGGGTTCTGGGCAGTTAGGGCACTGACATCAGGGCGCCGGCAAGTAGAGTACCAGCAGGAGGTCACCGGCAGGTACAGAGCTATGACACAAAGCCACAGGGGACTGGGAGCTCCAACAAACACAGCAAAGCTGGGCAGTGGCACACACCGCACACCCACAGACCCGCCCACCTAAAGCTGACGGGGCGGCAGGTGGCACAGCAACACCAAGGATCCCAATGCTTTAGTGACAAGGCCCCCCCACAGACACAAAGCACAAGGGACCAAGGTGCCATGCAGAAGACCACATGGCACAGCCACCATCCCATATGCCCAGTGATGCTGTGCACACCACCAAATGGCTGATGACAGTAGTACCGACCAACCCATGGCAGGGAACCATGCACGGCAGACAGGCCGGCATGTGATGTGGCCCTCCCCCCGGGACCATGGTG
Source organism: Neoceratodus forsteri (assembly GCA_016271365.2). Classification (NCBI taxonomy): domain Eukaryota; kingdom Metazoa; phylum Chordata; order Ceratodontiformes; family Ceratodontidae; genus Neoceratodus; species Neoceratodus forsteri. Next base: position 986,758,551 of record CM057449.1, read on the forward strand.
GTGGGGGTGGGCAGGGGCAACACAATGCACAACTGGGGGTTGCAGGTACCCAGACGACGGGCACCTGCAGGTTCAGCACCAGTTGACTTTGGAAATAACAGGTTCACTGCATTTTAACTGGACTCTCCAGAAGAGAACATACAGCACCCATCAAATATCTCAACCACCGAAAGCTTGCAGCACTCATGTGTGAAGATTACATCCTGGGCTAAAGGCACAGCCTCCACCAAGCTCCCTGCGAGTGGCTCCAACAGTGTCAGGGAATCCAGGGAGAGACATTCTAGGGCTACATTTCCATCTGTTGCTGCTTCCTGATGTTTGTAAGTGATGACTGGACTCAGTGTAGGTACCTGAAATGTGGGGTGCTTGTTGCATCCCTCAGATCATAGGAGCCAACTTTTATTTTTCCTGAGGGGGGGGGCTAAAGAAATGGCTAGGGGTCTGGGGGACACCAAGGCCCCCAGAAGCTCTGGAGTTTTTGGAGCTTTGTAGTGCATTTTGGGGGTTTTACTGATGAGATAGCACATCATAACAAACACTATCTCAGTACCAGAACATTATCAAATTTGATTTTTTGTAGTTGTTACCACCACCTTGAACATCTGCCCAGCAAGTGGTGGTGTCACTCACCTACTTTGCTTCCTCCCCTGCTACTGGTGGAGTCTTTGATGGTGTCCCTCACCAACCTTGACACTCCCAAGTAAGAGTTGCAGGCACTGGGGTGGAGGAGTCTCTCTCTCTCTCTCATCTAGTTTCCCGATCACAATGACAGAGTTGTAGACTGTGACTATAACAGGCACATACATTATTACTACTACCTCTCAAGTCCTACCAAAGTGACATGCAGGCACAAACAGATCAAGAGAGCTTCCCACATCAGAGCGACTGGCAAGTCCCACATTTGTAGTGGTGCATACAGTATGCCCTACCAATGCAGACAAGCCACATATAACCAGTGACTGCACATCGGTGTGAATGACGAGCCTCACAGAACAGTTACAACTTCCCCAGATACAGTATGTATGACTTCCACGGCTCCCATCACAAGTGCTCCCCAGATCTGAGTGCTTGACAAATCCCACATCTCCTCTATCTCCCATATCTAAATGACTGACAGGCAAGCCCTACATCACCATGGCTTTCCACATCTAAATGATTGAGTGACAACTTGTCATCAGGTGCTTCCACTCACTATGCAGTTTGTATTGGTATTGTACTACAGTGCTACTTTTTCAGAGGGAACTGAGATAAAAAGAGTGAATACAAATGTAAGTTCTTGTGTCATTTTATACTGTAGGTGAACAGAATAGAGGAACAAATGTGAACAACTGATATACATTAGTACAACTTGAGCAAGTCTGTAGTCTGAAAAAATGACTTTTGTTCTAACTCTTCTACCTACTAGTTCCGTGGACTTATTAGGTGATAATCTACAACTATTCTCTTCCCTCATTCCTCCATTCTTTTCTCTACTACTTTTCTCCATTTCTTACCTACACAGTTACTAGTCATTTAGCACTGATCTGTTACATATTTTAGCTTAGTAATGGGAAGTACATCCTTCTTTGGGAAGTGGAGCTTAGTATATTCACATTTTAGTCAACACCTATTTATTTCCTTTTTTTTCCTTTCCCAAATGACTAATTAGCCTCAGGTCATAGTCACATCCAGACAGTGATCCAGACCAAAACAGTTATCAAAGCCAAGGCCTTAACCAGCTGAAATACAAGCTAAAGCTTCCCTATATTTCAGTCCTTCATACTATGAATGCTTACTTACTTACTTACCAGCAGAAACAGGCCACATGGTCTATTAAGTCTGCTCAAGTGCGCAGCCAGCACCACACTTTCTGCAGCTGCCCCTCCCCAATTACACACACACACACACACACATACAAATGAATGCTGACTAACCTTGAACCAGATTAAGCTTGCTTGTTCCCATTAATCAAGTAACTGGCCAGCCACCGGTCCAGTAGTCAATTGCATGAGTCAGAGTATACCAAATATCTTCATCACCAAGGGGGCAGGACAATACTTGCGTGGCACAGCCACACATAAATTATGCAAGTCCTAACCCCACACAAGTGATGATAAGTGGCATATTCTAAATCAAACCATTTTGTGACAGATTTGTGTAATGTATTTAAAATTGTAAATCTTTTAAATTAGTTCTTTATATGAAGTTTTAACTACTTTTGGTTAATTGAACTGCAGTGCTTTTGAACATGAATGCATGCTGGTGGGACATGTAACTGGCATGGCGGTTGCATGCATTGGTGTGCCACACTTTCACAATCTGCAAGGGCTATGACAGACAGATGTTCATCTGTTGTGATGGGTACCGTGGCTGTGGGGGGCTATATCCTGGAGGCTTCTGGGGGATCTCCATGCTCTCCTACTGGAATGACCATGGTAAGGTGTGAAGCCTGGCAGGGTCTGCAGTAGTGGTGCAGAGAAAAAACAAATGCAACTGCATTAGAGAGGAAGAAATGGATGTTGAATTTCCTGAAGATACAATACAAACATTCCAGATATGTGAGCAGTAGCTGAGAACAGAACTTCACATAATGAAGTAACACTTGTTAAAACAGCTTGTGGAGCATGAAGAGATATTCCGAAATGGAAAGCAAACTTAAAATCTAAGAAAACAAAAAAAAGAACAGTGCAAGTTGTCCAACACATCATTCTGAAACATTTAAATGAAATTCACTGGTGCAAGAAAAACAAAGGAATAGCAGGTCAGGGACATCACATCATCAAAGCTGCTCCAATGTTCTCAGAGTCCACACAGCCACATGGCCTACCTGTAGGAAGTCTAGTTTCTCAATGTTCTGTCCTCCACGGCTTTCTGACCACCTACAAGGCCTCCAAAGATGGCTGATGATCCCGCTAATTCCCCTCCACTCTCTGGCACTGTGCCTGATGTCTTCATCCCCATTTTAGCCATGTGGTTGGTAGTGCAGCTGCACCTGCTCGCTTTCCTCGCCTTCTGATCCCGAGTCCCACTCACAGCGCGTGCTTACGGGGGTGACACCGGCCCAGTGAGGATGACAGGGCTCATGTTGTCTGCCTCCTGACAGTGGCAATCAGTGTGAGGGACCCAACCACCCCGAGCAGAAATGAAAGAACCGCACTTATCCACACTGTGCAAATAAGAGAACCAACCAACTCCCCGCAAAGCAGCGCCAATGCCAATCCCGGCAAAATGGCATGGCATCATGTGCCCACATCCACGTCAATGTCACTGCCTGTAATCTGAGTCAGAACACCATGACTGGTTCGGTTGGTCCTCGTCCTGTTAAAAATTGTACACATCCACGCAGATTGGCTGAACTGACGGAGAGCTGCACTAAACAGAAAAGGGGAATTGTTTAACCAGGAGAGTGTCTGCTGCTAAAAGTGCTGCTGGTGGCCGTCTGTCAGTGTCTGATGAGATGGAACGGCATTCCAGACTGTTCTGCCTTATTTTAACCCCTGCTGCAAATCTGTAAATTCCGTACAGGTCAGAGCCCCTACCTAATCTTCCTGGGGGGGGGGCTTCAGCCCCTCAGCCTCCCCGTAGTCGGTGCCTATGCCTCAGATTGATGTACACAGGCACTTCTATGTAAGGTACACCTCCTCTGGCCTATCAGGACTCCTGAGTAATTAAGGCACCCTGCCACCATGGAGGGGGGGAGAGAAGTCAGGAGAAATTGCATTGAGTGTGTTAATGTAGAGCCCCTCTCAGTAACAGGTCCCCAGGAACAGTCACATGCCCACGGCACATGGACCCTGCCATGAGCTAGTTGATTTTATCTGCTTCCTTATTGTTTCCCCTAATCCTGCTCTTTCCCCCTTAGCCCACCCCAGGCAGGGCTGCCATTTGCTGGGGACAGCTGCTTCTTGCCTCCGTTCCCTCCTCTGCAGATATACTGCTCATCCAAAGTAAGTGGTGTCAACACTATGTGGGTCTCCGGGGCTGCAAGCTGAGACAGTGCAAACTGAATCTCAAAAGGGAAATCGTAGCTTGCCAGTGAGTCAGGTGAGCAACTGAGTGGGGGAATGGCAGGAGAGGAATGGGAGGCTCATATTGGGGGGGAGCTCTTGTCTGATGCAATGATGCCTAGGGGTCCTATGTAGGACCACTCCCAATCCAGGAATTGACAGAAATTGGGGCACAGCCTCGTACTCAGCCCTGAAACTCCAATGGTGGATATTACCCCCAGGTCTGAATATAGATCCTGTGTACTGCCCAGGTGGGTGGGGTTGGAACCAGAACCCACAACTCAATGAATACATATGTGCCTAAGTATCAGAGAATAGAGGTTAGCAGAGAAGGTGCTGGAATGACATGGGGGGGCTTACAGCTGCACCAGTCTGGGGCTGTGCACAGGTTGTGGCACTGACAAGGGTAGCACATAGTGATGGGGAGTATTGGCTGCTGTGAGGCAAATGCACCTAAACTACTTTTAGAAATCTGATGGAATATTAGCTACTTTATCACCAGTGCCAGAGTCGCTGTCATGGTCTGCATTGTGCAGTCCATTCCCCCTTGTGGTGGCCTTCCCCTGTGCCCATTGGTGGTCCTGCCATGTCAGGTGTGCCTGCCGGCACTTGACTGCTCCGTGCCTTCACCATGTTGCCGATCGGTACTGGGGATGCCCCGGTCATGCTGGTGGGTTCCATCTGTTCACCATGGTTATGGCTGCTGCTGTGCATGCACCCAAGGTGCCCTCTAATCACCAGTGCCGTTTTGTACCATTGGGTGCCAGATGCCCTCTTCCACTGGTGCTCTGCTTGCAGGTGTGCCCTTGTGGTCTATGCCTTCCTGCTGGCACTGTGCTTGTGGCACCTTGATGCTGGTGCCCTGACCTCCCAAAACCCCTTAGACGAGATATTCAACTCAGGTCCCTTTACCCCATCTCTGGTAGCTGTTCATGTATATGTTAGAAAGCCTATGGTGCTTTTCATAAGAGATGGGGATTTTCCCAGGAGGCTTGGCCAACAGTCCCTCTGCCAATAAAACAGGTTCATGACCCTCCTTCCCAATACAATGCACCTGAAAACAAGTTGTCACAGAACAGTGTACCTTTCCGCATTACAAATTAGGAATAAAGGGTTGCCCAATGTCCCAGTGAGAATGAGTCATTCTCATGCTGGCTATCTTGGCTCAGTAAGAGGCCAGCAATTTTATTAGTCAACAACACTGAAATTTGCTCTGTAGTCCTTGAGTGAGGTTCAGCCAGTATTGGTTGATGATGTGCTAGGTGTGATCCCGGGGCTGCATCCCATTTTCTGCCCTCTGGGCCAAAGAGACTGTTGGTGTACTGCCAGGAGACCCTTGGTCTGATGGTTGTGAGGATTGCTCAGTGTAACATGAAGGAGGGTTGCTTCACCTCTGCATTAATATTGGCAGCAGTGACGCTTCTCCTGAAGAAACCATCTCTGGATCCAGAATTCCTCACTAATTAGACTCAAACCTTCCCTTTCTGGGGCAGGTACTTTAGAAGGTAGTAATGACACAGCTGAAGGCACATCTGAAAAGATACCAGATATACTATATGAATAATTCCAGTGTTGTTTTAGCTCTCAGCACAGCACAGAGACTGTGCTAGACATGGTACTGAATGGCCTTCCTCTGGTGAGAGGTAGAGGAGAATGCTCTATAGTAGTTCTCAATCTCTGATTGACATTTGATACAGTGGAACATGAGGTATTATACAATGGCAACAAAATTTCTTGTATCCTGATCAGTCAGTGTGTGCCTGGGACAGTGATGTTATTGAACAATAACATCACTGTACAAAGTCCAGGCACACAGGTAACCGAAGAACACTGAAACAAATCCCTCCCTGCCCATACAAGCCACAGGGAAGCCAACAGTGCCCTGAAGCCATCACAGCTTAGCTGCACTCACCCCCCCCCCCGACACACCCACAGACAAACACACACATGTTCCCTGCCTGGCTGCCTCACTTCTTCAGCGAATTTAAACAAAACCATAAAACTTAGGAGAAATGGCAGCTATCTGTCTTTTACTTCACTGTAGCTGCCTTGGTCTGTGAAACCACGCGCACTCTGCCATTTCCAGAAAACCCAAACATACTGGCAGCCACATTTCAAACCCTCACCAGTTTCTCAGCAAACCCACACACTTTGCCTTTTCCCAAAAAAGCACTTTCCCAAAATAAAAATTAAAAACACCTGTAACTTACAGGTTCCAATTGATGTCCAGTTACCGAGTGGAGCAGTAAACTGGAAGTTACAGCTCTGCCCCGCAGTCATCTGTTTTACTGTCCATGTCTCTTTCACAGGGAAAACAAAACTAAGAAAACTTTTTGAACTGTTTCCTGAACAAGCAGCGGAAGCACACTGATTAAATTTTACATTTCACCAAAAGTTACCATGTAACAACGAGTGTGTGTGTGTGGGGGGGGGGCAGGGGTTACCATGCCAGGAACCATGCAAAAGAAACCCACAGTATTAGCAGTGACACCACCTACTGGAATTTTTCTTTTATTTCCAAAATGTGCCTCTCATACATAAAAGAATACAAATGTTAAAAAAAAATGTGTTTTAACTTTTTAATATTATTTTCAAATGAGCCATTGTATAATAACAATAAGGCACTCCGTAGTGTGTGTTATTGTGTAATAATGTCACTCTTGGGGTGGTGGAAGCACTCAGCATTGCCTCATGTTTCAACCCACCCCAAGAGTGACGTTATTGCACAATAACACACACCCTGTTGTGCCTTATTGCTTAATTCATAGTCACCTGAGGAAATATGGAGGACACACCCAGACAATGCTGAGGTGGTCTGAGTCCTTTTTATCAATAGGTCCCAACAGGTTGTTTGGGGAACTTATTCCTCTCAGCCTGACACAATCAGCTGTGGAGTACCTCCAGGGTCACTTCTGTCCCACATGTTATTTGTGGTATTTATGCTGCCATTTGGAGAGGTGATTGGCCAGTACAAGCTGGAGTTTAACTGCTATGCAAATACCCATCTCTATCTGTCTTTGGTACCTGACAGCTATGATGCCATCTCTGTGCTGGACCAATGTCTAAAAGAAATCATTGAGCAAATGACTGTCAGCTGGCTAAGTCTAAACCCAGGGAAGATGTATGTGCTGTGAGTGGAACCAGGTCAAAGTGGGTTGGCTAAAATGGGTGACTTGCCTACATTTCTATCACATAACAGCAGGACCCTGAGAACCATGAATATGGTCAGGAGTCTGAGCTTAATTCTGGACAGCAAGCTGTGCCAGGAACATCAGATGGTGGCTGTGGTCCAGAGTACATTTTTCCAGTCCAGGGTACATTCTTCCAGTCAAGGAATATCACCTGGCTCACACTGTAGCATGATGACTGGTTACCCCTGTGCACCCCTTCATGATGTCTAGATTCAATTACTGCAACACTTTATATACCTAAGGCAATCTGGAAGGTTGGTGCACTGCATGCTGCTAGTGAAGAAGGCTGTGACCTAGTTAATTGTAGGAAGTTGTATCTCCAGGGAATCAAGGCTATGGAAGTGTAGAGACACACAGAGGAAAGGGAAGGACTGGAGGTGCTATGGGTCATCCTGGAAAAAGGTGCTGGGACCTTCCAGCCCAGAGAGAGGAACTGGATAAGGCACATGGGGAGGACATCACCAGGATGGTGAATAAGGGAGAGGTGCTGCTAGTTGGTGATTTCAATCCATCAGATGTGGACTGCAGCCTTCCAGCTGCAGCTTCAGCAAGGAGCAGGGCCATCCTTGACTCCCTGTGAGGGGCCTTTCTCAGGCACCGAGTCAACAAACCTTCTAGGAAAGAGGCAGTGCTGCACCTGGTACTTATAATCAGGAACAGCATTACAGACATCAGGCTAGGAAATCCCAGAGATACCGGTGATCACCATACAGTGTGGTATAATATTGAAAGGGAAGCAAAGGTAAACCACCTGAGAACAAAGGTCATGGACTTTAGGAGGGAAGATTGTAAGAGTTGGGAGGCTTCTCATGAAACTGCATAGTACATAGATATATAGATACATAGATACATAGACAGTGTCGGCAGATAAGGGCCTATGGCCCACCCAGTCTGCCCATTTGAGCTTGTAAATTCAGTTTATGTTTTCCTAGAAGTCTTTTGCCCCTTACCCCTGACCTCCAGAATTCCTTTATGTCTATCCCATGCATTCTTAAATCCTGTGATTGTTTCAGCCTCCACCACTTCCTCTGGCAGGGTGTTCCACTTGTCCACCACCCGTTAAAGTAGGGATGGAATGTCAGGGAGGGGTAGAGGAAAAGTGTGGAAAAATAAGGGAATACATAAAGCAAGCACCCTGTGCATGAATGAAGTGAGTAAAAGCAAAAGGAAAAAGTGACTGGTATTGTACTCTAGAGAAGTGACTACAGTGATAAAGGAAAAAAAGGTGGCATTCAAAAGGTATAAGGAAATTCAGAGGAAAGAAGATAGGAAGGAGAGGATAGCCAAATGGGTAGCAAATGGGAATAAGACTTTCTTCAGGTACATAAGAGAGAAGAAGAAAGTAAGGGGAGGGTTAGTGAGGATAAGAAAGGTGGCAGATGAAGACTGCAAGAAGAGGACAAAGACAAAGCAGACATTCTGAACAGGCATTTCTTCTCAGTGTTCACAGTTGGGGGGGGTGGACCACCGGTGATCAACAGGAATAAAGGGGGAAGGGGAGGGAAAGGGGACTAAAGTCAATTTGCAGAGGAAAGAGCCCTGCAGGGACTTGCAGCTCTGAAAGTGGACAAGGCTACAGGACCAGACAAGATACACCCAAGGGTACAGAAAGAACTCAGGGAGATGCTGGCTGCCTCACTGACTGCCTAATTCAACAACTCACTGGACACAGGTGTGATTCCTAAGGAACAGAGGAGAGCAGACATGGTCCCTCTAAATAAGGGTGACAGCAGGGAAGATGCTAGTAAATATAGGCTGGTCAACCTCACCTCAGTGGTGGGTAAAATAATGGAAACACTGTTAAAGGAAGATTAGTAGGGTATCTTAATTGCAGTGGGCTGCAAGACCAAAGGCAGAATGGATTCACGGGGAGGAGGGGTTCACAGCAGATGAATCTGATTGAGTTCTTTGATTGGTTGACCAGGAAACTGATCGGGGGGTACTGGGTGTGGTCTGTCAAATTTAGCAAGGCTTTTTGACACTGTTCCACACAGAAGATTGATTAATAAACTGAGGAGCTGGGGTGGGTGATCCAACGCAGTGAATTGGGTTAGAAATGGTTAACAGATAGAAGTCAGAGGGTGGTGATTAACAGCATTCACTGAAATAATGGGAAAGTGAGCGTGGTGCCACAGGGCTCAATGCTGGGACAAGTCCTCTTCAATGTCTACACAAGTGACACTGCAGATTAACTGAAGTTATGCCTTTCAGCAGACCATACCACAATCTATAATAGGGTGGAAATAAGGAAGGTGTGGAAAGAATGCATAGATATCCTGGAAAACTTGAGGAGGAAGGGGCTGGAGTAGAACAGTGAAGAAGTCTAGGGAGGTCAAATCATGGAAAGCCATGTGTGCAAATGCCAGGAGCCTTAGCAACAAGATGGAAGATCTGGAGGCTGTCATGGTACAGTCAGACCTGGACATTGTGGCCATCACTGAAACCTGGTGTAATGATAACCATGACTGGGAGATGGCCATACCTGGCTACAACATATTCAGAAGAGACAGAGCAGGCAGGAAGGGGGAGGAGGTGGCACTGTATGTGAAAATGACATAAGGGCCACACAGATCCAGGAGGAACAAATGGGGAGAGATACTGTGGGTTAAGCTGGAAAGGAAAATGGGGCCAGCCATCCGCACAGGTGTGGTCTATAGACCACCAGCCCAGGAGGAAGAAACAGATAGGAGTTGATGCTAGCCATCCAAAGGATGGCAGACAAGGGTGAGGTAGTACTGGTTGGAGACTTCAATATACCAGACGTGGACTGGAGCATCCCAGCAGCAGCATCAACTAGAGCAGATTTATCCTGGACTCCTTCAGGGTGCCTTCCTCAAGCAACTGGTCATGGAACCAACTCGGCAGAAGGCAATACTGGACCTTGTGCTCACAAACAGGGACAGTGTGATGGGGGTAACAGTGGGGAGCACCTGGGTAACAGTGACCACCAGTCATTGTGGTTTGAAATCACAGAAAGAGCAGAACCAAACCACACAAAAACACGTATCCTGGATTTTAGGGGGGCAGACTTTGGGAAAATGGGGAGATACTTGAAAGAGGCATTAAGGGGAATGGGACAGGAATCAGGGGTTGAGGAACAGTGGGCAGTATTTAAAATGGGGATTATAAGAACAACAGAATTATGCATTAAGCAGGTTAGCAAGAGGAAAAGGAAGAGGAGACCATTATGGTTTTCCAAAGAGGTAGCAAAGAAAGTGAAAGCCAAAAAGATTGCATTCAGGCAATACAAAAAGACACAGGCAGAAGGGGATAGGGAGAAGTACCAGGAGAAACAAAGGGAGGCAGGGAAGTCAGTAAGGGAAGCCAAAGCTCAGACAGAAGAACACATTGCAAAATCAGTGGATAAAGGGGACAAAACCTTTACAGGTACATAAGTGAAAAAGAAAGACAAAGGGAGGGATAGTGAGACTGAAGGGGAGGATGGGAGCGTGGAGGATGACAACAATAAAGCTGACATATTGAACAGGTATTTCTGCTCAGTCTTTACTAAGGAAGAGGGGTAATGGGTCTGAAGGGTACAAGGGATGAGAATGGTGCAGAAATGGACACAAGTCCCTTTACGAAAAGGGTCCTGAAGGAACTGGAAGTAATAAGAGCTGATAAAGCAATGGGGCCAGATGGGTGCACCCCAGGGTCCTTAAAGAACTAAGAGAGGTGGTGGCTGAACCTCTGGCTATCCTGTTCAGCCAATCACTGGAAACAAGGAGGTACCCAAAGACTGGAGGACAGCAGATGTAGTCCCTTATACAAAAGTGGGAACAAAGAGGAAGCAGGGAACTACAGACCAGTCAGCCTCACCTCGGTAGTGGGAAAGATCATGGAAGCACTACTGAAGGAGAGATTGGTGGAACATCTGGTTGTCAATGGACTACAGGACCCAAGGCAGCATGGTTTCACCAGGGGAGGCCATGTCAGACCAACCTCATTGAATTTTTGACTGGGTGACTAGGGAGGTGGATCAGGGAGGGCAGTGGACATGGCCTATCTGGACTTCAGCAAGGCCTTGACACTGTACCACATAGAAGACTATTACACAAACTGGGGAATATGGGTGTGGGCAGGACAGTAGTGTGGTGGGTAGGTAACTGGCTGGGTGGCAGGACACAGAGGTGGTGGTAAATGGCTGTCACTCCACAGAGGGAAGAGTAACCAGTGGGTACCACAGGGATCAGTGCTGGGACGGTCCTATTCAACATCTTCATCAGTGACATTGCACAGGATCTAGAAGGCAGAATTTCACTGTTACGCTGATGACACAAAGCTCTGTAACAGAGTAGACACACCAGAGGGTGTAGACAGAATGAGAAGGACCTCAGAAACTTGAAGAATGGTCAAGGGTTTGGCAGTTGAAATTCAATGCAAAGAAGTGCAAGATAATGCATATGGGCACAAAAACCCTGGCACAATATATCAGTTGGGGGTGAGGATATAGCATGCACCAAGCAGGAAAGGGATCTTGGGGTTGTCATCTCTGATGACCTCAAGGTAGGAAACAGTGTGACAAGGCATCAGGTAAAGCAAATAGGATGCTGGGATGTATAGGCAGGGGCATCACCAGCAGGAAAAGGGAGGTCATAATTCCGCTATACAAGACACTAGTGAGGCCCCACCTGGAGTACAGTGTACAGTTCTGGAGACCATACCTACGTAAGGACATAGACAGGGTAGAGAAGGTTCAGAGGAGGGCAACAAAGATGGTGCATGGTTGCATCACAAGTCCTATGAAGACAGGTTGAAGGAACTGAACATGTACTCCCTGGAGGAGAGGAGGGAGAGAGGGGATATGATAGAGACATACAAGTATCTTACAGGGAGGAACAGGGTGCAGGAAAACACTATTTTTAAGCGAAAAAGATGTTTCAGGACTAGAGGGCATGGGATAAAGTTGGAGGGAGGACGATTCAGAGGAAACATGAGAAAGAATTTCTTCACAGAACGGGTGGTGGACAAGTGGAACACCCTGCCAGAGGAAGTGGTGGGGGTTGAAACAATCACGGGATTTAAGAATGCATGGGATAGACATAAAGGAATTCTAGAGGGCAGGGGTAAGGGGAAACAGACTTCTAGGAAAACAAACTGAACTTACAAGCTCAAATGGGCAGACTAGGTGGGCCATAGGCCCTTATCTGCCGACACTGTCTATGTATGTATCTATGTATCTATGAGTGGTCATGAGAATGGCCCCTGGGGTTCAGCACTAAAAAGTGAATGTGACTGTACTCTATCATCACAGAGGAGCTGTATTGACTGTCTCCATTGTCAGATTGTTGTAACTACTTGTACACTGTACTTTTGTATACTTTTGCAGTACTTCTCCATTTAAATCTCCACTGCACTCTCTGAGTGCAGAAGACACCAGCACTACACTCTATTTCGGCAAGTGAGAGGCTGCAGATGAAACTCCATCTCAAGTGCAATCAGCCTGTTGGCGGGGGCTTTGTGTCATCTCCCTGCCCAAAACTTTGGACTTGCCGCTGTACTGGGGTGTAGGGGGCTTGTGGGATCTGGCAACCAGTCAGAGCGCACGGAAGGCGGGGCTTCTCCCTTTAAATCTACACCGTGCTCTCTGAGTGCAAGAAATATATATGTTCTTCCTCCATGGCCTTTCTTCTGTTCAACTGATTCATTGAAACATAGACTTTGATGGCAGATAAGGACCGCTTGGCCCATCTAGTCTGCCCATTTCCCCTACCTACAGGATAGGCCGCAGATCCTAGTTAACCAACAGCCTATTTCTTCCTACCCCCCACAAGAATTGCCTTATGTCTGTCCCATGCATTCTTGAATTCTCCCACAGTTTTAGACCCCACAACCTCCTCAGGAAGGCTGTTCCATGCATCCACTACCCTCTCTGTGAAAAAATACTTCCTCACATTGCCCCTGAACTGCTCCCCGTATCTTTAAATTGTGTCCCCTTGTTCTTGCACATCTCTTTTTCTGAAAGATCCTACCCTCTTGGACTTTGTTGATTCCACTGAGGTACTTAAAGGTTTCTATCATGTCCCCCCTCTCCCTTCTTTCCTCAAGGGTATAAATATTAAACTCCTTTAGTCTCTCCTCGTATGGATTCTCTTGCAGACCCTGCACCATTTTAGTTGCCCTACTCTGGACTGCCTCCATCCTGTCTATGTCCTTGCGGAGATGGGGTCTCCAGAACTGGATGCAGTACTCCAGATGGGGTCTCACCAACTGTCTGTACAGAGGGATGACAACTTCCTGTTTTCTGCTGGTGATGCCTCTCCCTATGCATCCCAGTATACCCCCAGCCCTCTCTACTGCCTTCTCACATTGCTTGCTAACTTTAAGGCCATCTGATATGATTACCCCCAGGTCCCTTTCCTTTTTTGTTGTTGTTACTACCTCCCCCATTGTGTATTCTTCCCCTGAGTTCTTGTTTCCCAGGTGCATTATTTTGCACTTCTTTGCATTGAATCCTAGCTGCCATACTTCTGACCATTCCTCCAACCTTGCCAAGTCCCTTCTCATCCTTTCCACGCCTCCTTGTGTATCAACCCTGTTGCAGATCTTTGTGTCATCTGCAAAGAGGCATACTTTTCCTTCCAGTCCCTCTGCAATGTCACTTATAAAGACATTAAAAAGGACTGGACCCAGTACTGAACCCTGCAGTACCCCACTAGTAACCCCTCTTTCTTCAGCGTGGATTCCATTTACAATTACCTTCTGTGTCCTGTTGTCCAGCCAATGTTTTACCCAGGCTACCACCCTGGGACCCACTCCCAGGGTGGTTAATTTGACTATTAATTTTTTGTGTGGGACTGTGTCAAATGCCTTGCTAAAGTCTAGGTAGGCCATGTCCACTGCCCCTCCCTGGTCTACTACTTTGGTCACCCAGTCAAAGAAATCTATTAGTTTCGTCTGACATGACCTTCCCACTGTGAACCCATGCTGCCTTGGGTCCTGTGCTCCACTGGCCTCTAGGTACTCAAAAATTCTTTCCTTCAGAAGTGACTCCATCACTTTCCCTACGACAGAGGTCAAACTGACAGGTCTGTAGTTTCCTGCCTCTGTCTTGGTCCCACTTTTGTGAAGGGGAATCACATCCGCCTTCCTCCAGTCCTCGGGTACCACACCATCCTCCCATGATTTATGAAAAAGAGTAGCCAGTGGTTTCACTAGTTCCCCCCTTAATTCTTTTAGAATTCTGGAGTGAATTCCATCAGGCCCCATTGCTTTGTCTACCTTCAGTTTTAGGAGTTCTTGCAGAACCCTTTCTTCTGTGAAAGGACTGGGATCGACCCCCTATCAAGAGTGCTTCTGTTAATTGGATTAGGCACTTCCCCTCCTCTTTTGTGAATACTGAGCAGAAATATTCATTCAGTATCCTGCTTTTCACTGTCCCCCTCTGCCCACCCACCGTTCATTCTATTCAGCCTCACTATCCCTTCCTTTGTCTTTCTACGCTCGCTGATGTACCTATAAAAGGTTTTATCCCCCTTCTTAACCAAGTTGGCTACCTTTTCCTCAGTTTGGGCCTTTGCTATTCTGACTTCCCTCCCTGTAATTAGACATCAGTTTTTGTCATGTTATTACTTATACCTCCATTGTACTGTTATGCATGCCTTCGTTGCGATAGAATGTCAAGTATGTGTGCAAGGCAGCACACCTTATTGTATAAGTTATCTTATGTATTTCCATTTAACTCTATGTAGGGTTTGCCATGATGATGCCATGTGAGGCCAGGACAGCTGAACAAGGATGATACATCGACATGACACATTCACATCCTAGTCAATGCACATTGCAAGCATCATTATGTACAGGTCAGTAGTGGAATTGTAACATTTTTCACTTGCTAGACTTTGTATATTCCATTCCAGGCACAGAACGTCCTGGTATGTTTCACCATAGGCTCCTAATTGAAATCATTTCAGCAGTGGGACATTTTTGGTCATGTTGCCAACATCGATAGTGAGTATCAGCACTGCAAAGGTAAGTATCAATGTGACTTTTTTTTTTGATATTTTTTCTCCACCTTCTTACAGATGACATTGGTTCAAACAGCATCTGTCTTGAAGTGGGTGACTGTCAAGCCAAATGAAATATTCTGTTCAAAAGGAATTCATTTTTTAAGTATTGGTAACAGTGTTAGTTCAGGTAGCATCATAGTGCAAGTGATAAATGGTTATGCTACCATTTACAGTGTCAGTTACACATTCATGGATAAAATTAATATAGCCTTCATCATCTTACAGTGGTTAAATCAAGAGACTTATTTAAGCTGCGTATGGGTGATGCCACAGTGTCAATGGCAAAACACACGAGGATACAATCCAAGATCACAATTTTAGCATTAGCACAGCAGTATATATAATATGTTTGTTTTCCTTCACAGGTGTCCATTGATGATGATGACGTATGTTTTTAGTTGTCAGCAGTGGCTCACACCTCGCAGGTGCAGCACCTCAATCCAGCATCCACAAACCAGGATGAAAGGCTTATATTTAGTCACTAATGCTGTACAGAGATGGGATGCATCAGCAAATGTCCACCAGAATACCAAGCCACCATTCCAATTGAAGTACTTTGTACCTGGCTGGCAATAAGAAAAAAAGAAGACATTTTGAACACTGTTACAACTAGGTGCCCCCCCCCCCACACCATCATTACATGAAGCTATACTTACATCTGGAACTGGAACACTTGACATGAACAGACGATGTCTGATGAGCACAGCCAGCAGCCAGATTGGGAGGGAGGTAACAGACGCACCCCAGCAGCGGAATTCCTGAATATTGACAGATCCATGTAGAAGATAGTTACTGTCAAAGTCTGACATCTCTGTCCTGCAGTAACCACAAACTTAATACTTAACCATATCCACCAACCCCACACCAACCCAGCCTCAACCACCTCCTCCACCACCCGCCCACCAAAGACCATCACAAATTAAGAAATACTTACCACCAGTTAATGAATTGCACACATATTGAACAGCAGCAGCAGCAGCAGTGCACCTGGAGTTAACAGCTCCTGAATTCCTGCATGTGTTGAGAAAAGAAAAAATAATGCATTTAATATCCGACTCAGATATCTGAGCTGCAGTCACCTATCTCTCTCAGTAATTAAAAATTCAATACTTACCTTGTCCTTGTGCAATGTGAAATGTGATGCATTTCAACATCCCATATCCAAATCCTGGCATGCATGTCATGATGATGTATTCCTCAGCACTCTAGATAAATATAGAATAGATACAAACATATAAGAACTCAAGACATCCCAATGGCAACCCACCATCCCCCTTCTCTTGCACATGAAAAAATAATACAGATACTTACATGTGCAGCAGCAGCAGCAATCGACTATGTGAAGAGGATCCCCATGAAGCAAAGCATTACTTCTCATGGCAACTAGTCAGAGCAGTAGGCAGCAGCTACAGGCAACAGCAGCAGCACTCAAAATGTCATTCAATCCACGCTGACTTAAAACCACAGAGCCAACAGAGCTGACAAGGGCATCATCATTGCGAAATGATAATTCCACAGTTCTCAATAAATTGAGAAACCAGCAGCAGGAGGAAGTAATTGCAACTTTAAGTCACAGGACCATTTTGCAGGAGGATTTATTTTTCTCATTGTGGCAAACTGGCTTATGTTGCATGTCAGGCAGTGGCAGCACCATGGTTAGGCCTGAATCCCATATGAAATGGTGCAGAGAACAGCAGATTAGGTTTCTTTGTGGATCTGAACCATGTAACTGCATGTCTGACACCAGATTTCAGTCTGAATTTAATGTACCATTTTTAAGGAAACATTTGCTGCACTCACAGAAATAAAGATGTGGCCTAAAAGCAATTGTAAACAGTTGCCAAAACTGCATTTGAATGTCTTGGCGGTGGTGGGGGTGGGGGGGAATCACCAGAAAACATTATGGCTCAGACCAGATTTCTATCTGAATTTAATGTACCAGTTTTTAGGAAACATTTCTGGACATGTACTCTCTGTGCTGCACTCACAGAAAGAAGATGTGGCCTGAAATCAATTGTAAACAGTGGACCAAAGACCATCATTTGGTCCAGCAGGGGGTTTGGGTGCCATAAAACATCATGGCTGGGACCTGATTTTCAGTCTAAAGTTACTGTTAGATTTTTTTGTAAACATTTCTGGACTTCTTGGCCAGGTTAGGCAGTGGCAGCAACATGGTTAGGCATGAAAAGCATTTAAACGGTGCAGAAAACAGCACATTTGGGTCCTATGGGTGAATGTGAACCATGTAACTGCATGTCAGACACCTGATTTCTGTCTGAATGTACTGTGCAAATTTTTGTGAAACACTTCTGGACTTCTGGGCCATGTTAGGCAGTGGCAGCACCACGGTTAGGCCTGAAAAGCATTTAAACGGTACAGAAAACAGCACATTTGGGTCCTGCGGGTAAATGTGAACCATGTAACTGCATGTCTGACACCTGATTCCTATCTGAATGTACTGTACAATTTTTTGTGAAACATTTCTGGACTTCTGGGCCGTGATAGGCAGTGGCACCACCACGGTTAGGCATGAAAAGCATTTAAACGGTGTGGAAAACTGCACATTTGGGTCCTCATGGTGGATGTGAACCATGTAACTGCATATCTGACACCTGATTTCTGTCTGAATGTACTGTGCAATTTTTGGGAAAATATTTCTGGACATTTACTGCCTGTGCTGCATTCGCAGAAACAAGTTATGGCCTCCAAACAATTATAAACAGTGACCAACACAGCATTCTAATGTCTGGGTGCACCCTAAAACATCAGGACTGATTTCACATTTCAGTCTCAATTTGATGTAACATTTTTTGGTAAACATTTCTGGACTTGTAGGCCCGGTTTGGCACCAGCAGCAGTGAGTTTCAGGCAGAAATATTTGGCAAACAGGCCCTAAAATAGCTATTTAATGTCTGGGTGGCGGGGGGGCACCATAAAACATAATGGCTGAGACCAGATTTCTGTCTGAATTTAATGCACCATTTTTCCTGTAACATTTCTGGACATTTACTGCCTGAGCTGCACTTGCAGAAACAAGATGTGCCTAAAACAGCATTTTAATGTCTGATTGCTGGGGGGGCACCGTAAAACATCAGGACTGACTCTACATTTCAGCCTCAATTTGATGTACAATTTTTCCTGTAACATTTCTGGACATTTAATTACTGCCTGAGCTGCAGTCGCAGAAGCAAGATGTGGCCTAAAGACAGTTGTAAACAGTGGACCAAAGACCATTGTTTGGTCCTGGTGGTGGTTTGGGTGCCATAAAACATCATGGCTGGGTCTAGATTTCTGTCTGAGTTTAATGTAAATTTTTGGGGGAAACATTTCTGGATTTGTAGGTCCTGTTTGGCATGATCAGCGCTGCCTGAGATTCCGGCTGAAATATTTTGCAAACAGGCCTGAAAACAGCTATTTAATGCATGGGTGGTGGTGGTGGTGGTGCTGGGGGGCACATAATTCTCATCCTTACTCAGACCATATTTCAGTCTGAATTTTATCAAACCTTTCTCCTGTCATATTTCTCCTTTTACAATTCCCGCTCTAGTCTGAAAAAAAGTATGGCGGCAACAGGCTATGTTAAACTGTGGCCGAAGCCCACATTTTGGACCGGGTCACTCACCGGGGCCACGAATGTGTGGTGGTGGTGGTTGTAGTGAGGCATTAATAAAACATTATCATGATGACTGGAGGAGGGGAGGGACACAAAGTTAACATTAACATAGAAACATAGAAACATAGACTTTGACGGCAGATAAGGACCGCTAGGCCCATCTAGTCTGCCCATTTCCCTACCTACAGGATAGGCCGCAGATTCTAGTTAACCAACAGCCTATTTCTTCCTACCCCCCACAAGAATTGCCTTATGTCTGTCCCATGCATTCTTGAATTCTCCCACAGTTTTAGACCCCACAACCTCCTCAGGAAGGCTGTTCCATCCATCCACCACCTCTCTGTGAAATAATACTTCCTCACATTGTCCCTGAACGCCCTCCTTCTATCTTTAAATTGTGTCCCCTTGTTCTTGCAAGTCTCTTTTCTGAAAGATGCTACCCTCTTGGACTTTGTTGATTCCACTGAGGTACTTAAAAGTTTCCATCATGTCCCCTCTCCCTTCTTTCCTCAAGGGTATACATATTAAGCTCCTTTAGTTTCTCCTCATACGGCTTCTCTTGCAGACCCTGCACCATTTTAGTTGCCCTCCTCTGGACTACCTCTATCCTGTCTATGTCCTTGTGGAGATGGGGTCTCCAGAACTGGACACAGTACTCCAGATGAGGTCTCACCAACTGTCTGTACAGAGGGATAACAACTTCCTGTTTTCTGCTGCTGATGCCTCTCCCTATACATCCCAGTTTACCCCCAGCCCTCCCTACTGCCTTCTCACATTGCTTGCTAACCTTAAGGTCATCTGATATGTTTACCCCCAGGTCCCTTTCCTTTTTTGTTGTTGTTACTACCTCCCCCCCATTGTGTATTCTTCCCCTGGGTTCTTGTTTCCCAGGTGCATTATTTTGCACTTCTTTGCATTGAATCCTAGCTGCCATACTTCTGACCATTCCTCCAACCTTGCCAAGTCCTTTTCATCCTTTCCACGCCTCCTTGTGTATCAACCCTGTTGCAGATCTTTGTGTCATCTAGAAAGGCACATCTTTTCCTTCCAGTCCCTCTGCAATGTCACTGATGAAGACATTAAAAAGGACTGGACCCAATACTAAACCCTGCGGTACCCCACTAGTAACCCCTCTTTCTTCAGAGTGGACTCCATTTACAATTACCTTCTGTGTCCTGTTGTGCAGCCAATGTTTAACCCAGGCTACCACCCTGAGACCCACTCCCAGTCTGGTTAATTTGACTATTAATCTTTTGTGTGGGACTGTGTCAAATGCCTTGCTAAAGTCTAGGTAGGCCATGTCCACAGCTCCTCCCTGGTCTACTACTTTGGTCACCCAGTCAAAGAAATCTATTAGATTTGTTTGACATGACCTTCCCGCTGTGAACCCATGCTGCCTTGGGTCCTGTGCTCCACTGGCCTCTAGGTACTCAACTATTCTTTCCTTCAGAAGTGACTCCATCACTTTCCCTACCACAGAGGTCAGACTGACAGGTCTGTAGTTTCCTGCCCCTGTCTTGGTCCCACTTGTGAAGGGGAATCACATCCGCCTTCCTCCAGTCCTCGGGTATCACACCATCCTCCCATGATTTATTAAAAGAGTAGCCAGTGGTTTCACTAGTTCCCCTTAATTCTTTTAGAATTCTGGGAATTCCATCAGGACCCATTGCTTTGTCTACCTTCAGTTTTAGGAGTTCTTGCAGAACCCTTTCTTCTGTGAAAGGACTGGGATCGACCCCCCTATCAAGAATGCTTCTGTTAATTGGATTAGGCACCTCCCCCTCCTCTTTTGTGAATACAGAGCAGAAATATTCATTCAGTATCCCTGCTTTTTCACTGTCCCCCTCTGCCCACCCACCGTTCATTCTATTCAGCCTAACTATCCCTCCCTTTGTCTTTCTACGCTCGCTGATGTACCTATAAAAGGTTTTATCCCCCTTCTTAACTGAGTTGGCTATCTTTTCCTCAGTTTGGGCCTTTGCTATTCTGACTTCCTCCTGCTTCCTTCTGCTTTAACTGGTACAGCTCTCTGTCCTGCTCCTTCTGTGTTTCCTTATACTTCCGGAATGCTATCTTTTTCTTCCTGACTTTCACAGCCACCTCTTTTGAGAACCATAGTGGCTTTTTCTTTCGTTTTGATTTGTTTATTTGCTTCACGCAAAGGCTTGTTGCCTCTGTGATGGCAGTTTTGATGATTCCCATTGTTGCTCCACACCTCCTTCTAGCCTGTTTGCTAGTGCTTTTCTGAGGCACTCTCCCATCTTGCCAAAGTCAGCCCTCCTAAAGTCCAGTACCCTCACTTTTGTATGGCTTGACTCTGTAGCTGAGTTTAACGTGAACCACACTGTTTGATGGTCACTTGTCTCCAGATGGCAACCCACTTCTAGATCTGAGATCCTCTCACTGCCCCTGTTTGAGAGTACGAGGTCTAAGATTGCTCCCTCACGAGTGGGTTCCGAAACTAGCTGTCTAATGTCTGCCACCTGTAGGGCATCAAGAATGGCCCTGCTCTTGGATGTGGCTGCAGCAAATGTGCTCCAGTTAACATCTGGCATATTCAGGTCTCCCATCAACAGTATCTCCCCTTTCTCTGCCATTCTAAGAATGCCTTCTATCATATCCTTGTCCATTCCCTCCCCCTGACATGGTGGTCTGTACACAACCCCTGTGCGGATTGTGGTGCCCTTTCCAGTCTCCAAGGTGACCCACAGTGCCTCTTCTCCTCCTTGTTTACTCTTTCGTTCAGTTGCTTTTATCCCTTCCTTTACATAGAGCTACTCCTCCCCTTCTCCCTGCCTGTCTCTCCTGTAGGTTATGTACCCTGGTATGTTAACATCCCAGTCATGGTTCTCTGTGTACCATGTTTCTGTGACTCTACGATATCCAGGCATCCCTCTTCCATCATGGCCACCAGCTCAGGGGTTGTTGCCCAGACTACGAGGCATTGGTACTCATTACCCTCCATTTCCTGATGGCCTTACTCCTTTGCCCCATCCCTGTCCTTCTTGCCTTTGTCACTTTCTCCATTTACCCTGACCTTCTCCCTATCGACACCTCCATGTTGGTGTTTGCCGCACTTACTACCGTGATTATTTGGGGGACTAGAGTTTCCTGCTCCTTTTCAGTGCCTCCCCTTGGCTGTTTAAAGCTTGCCAATGAGCATTTAAACCTATCACCTAGGATCTGGTTCCCTCCCGGACAGATGCAGCCCATCATGCCAGTATAGGCTTGCATCACTCCAGGTGGACCCCAGTCCCCAATGAAGCCAAATCCCTGAGCTCCACACCAGTTTTTCAACCACTGATTGAATCCCATGGTGCGGAACACCCTAGCCTCTCCTATGCCATAGATGGGCAGCACCTCAGGGAAGGTTACCGTGCATGCTACTTGACTAAGGCCCCTCCCCAATTCCACAAACTCTTCCTGCACTTCTCTAATCCCTTTCTTAGCCAGGTCATTTGTCCCTAGGTGGACAATGACATCCAGCTCCCTTCCCTGTGCAGCTGCTCTGGCAATCCTGAGGATTCGCTCCCTGTCCCTCCAAGCCATGGCGCCAGGCAGGCACCTTACCTCCCTCTCACCTTCCACCCCCAGTTCTACCTTCCTAACAATGGAGTCCCCCACCAGGAGTTGTTTCCTTCCCCTGCAGGGTCCCCTGCCACCCTCCTGTGGGTCTCCTTTGTGGAGGTTCCCAGCATCCTCCTTGGTCTCCACTGCGGGTGCCTCCATAGAGGAACCACACTTTGCCAGAATGGCATAGGAATTATGGAGAGGTACCACTGGAGGGATGCACCTCTGTTCCACCACCCTCACCCTCCCCGAGCCCACTGTGGTCCAACCGCTCCTCTTTCTTGACAACCTCTGAGGCAACAGCAGTGGCACTGGTGGTCCCTGGATGGAAGAGGAGGTCCCACAAATCCTGCCCAACTCAGCCTGGAGATGAGCAGCCTCCTCCCTCAGCCCAGAGAGGTGCCTGCAGATGGGACAACACCGCATCCTCCAGAACGTCTCCCGGAAGACTGCTGCTCCACAGCCACTGCACTGCACCTCTAGCTGACCCCATGAATATTTCCCTAACCTTATGCAGTTCTCTCTCAGATTAGCACTTAAGTACACCTTGGCACGCACTTCCCCATGTTATGTCTACGACAATGCCTCTGGCTGCGCTCCTCCTCTATAGCTCTCCGCCCCCTCTACTCTTCCTTTCTCTTGTCCTCTATCCTCTCTGCATCTCATCCACTATCTCCTTGTAACCTGGCCTCCAAAACTTGTTTTGTTTCTCAGATGCTTTGTAACTCTATTTTGTAACCTTGTCCTATGTATTGAATTTGTAATCTGACTTACATGTCTTATGTTTGAATTGTAACCTGACGTGGAACCTTTGTAAAAGAGCCCTGGCTCAAAGGTATTGTAATCCTAGACCTAATAAATAAATAAATAAAAATAAAATAGAAAACAGCACATTTGGGTCCTGCGGTTGAATCTGAGCCCTGTACCTGCATGTACTGTGTGTGGGGGGATCACCAGAAAACATCATGGCTCAGACCAGATTTCTATCTGAATTTAATGTACCAGTTTTTAGGAAACATTTCTGAACATGTACTGTCTGTGCTGCACTCACAGAAAGAAAAAGTGGCCTGAAATCAATTGTAAACAATGGACCAAAGACCATCATTTGGTCCAGCAGGGGGTTTGGGTGCCATAAAACATCAGGGCTGGGACCTGATTTCAGTCTAAAGTTACTGTTAGAGTTTTGGTAAACATTTCTAGACTTCTGGGACAGGTTAGGCAGTGGTAGCACCATGGTTAGTCATGAAAAGCATTTAAACGGTGCAGAAAACAGCACATTTGGGTCCTGCGGGTGAATATGAACCATGTAACTGCATGTCTGACACCTGATTTCTGTCTGAATGTACTGTACAACTTTTTTTGGAAAATTTCTGGACTTCTGGGCCACGTTAGGCAGTGGCAGCACCACGGTTAGGCATGAAAAGCATTTAAACGGTGATTTCACGAAAATTTCACCGGCAAAATTAAATTTTGCTGCATCTCTAGCCATTCATTACAAATGACTTTTCATTATAGCGAGGGAGCACTGTATATGCCCTTTATGCATTTATAATATGCACTTATCAGTGACTCCCTAAACTAATCAAACCAGTGTAACAAGGCCAACAGTAAGACAAACAGACTGCTGGGGTATATAGGAAAGGATATTACCAGCAGGAGGAAGGAGGTATTACTACCTCTCTGTAGATCACAGGAGTGGCACCAACTTGAGTACTGTGCCCAGTTCTGGAGTCCTCACCTAAGGAAGATAAGGACAGACTGGAGACAGTGCAAGGAAGGGTGACCAAAACATACATGTGATATGTCCAACTTGCTTAAGAGGGGGATTTGGGTCAAATTAGGAGGGAGATTGGCCTGCCAACTTGCTTAAGAGGGAGATTTGGGTCAAATTAGGAGGGAGATTGGCCTGCTAGTAGGGAGATGCTGTAACGCTGTGAGTATGTCCTTAAATTGTGTCAAAAAAATAAGAAAAAAGTCATTACAAAAATGTAATGTATTTCATTTTGACAAGAATAAGCAATAAAAAGAATAAAGAACTAGTTACATAACGTTATCAGATACATTGTTCATCACTGATTTAATGTTTATGTCTTTATCTACTCAAAAAACATGGATATTTTGGACAGAATTTTATTTAAGCAGGAGATTTTGTTTCCCAGGAGGGAGGGAAGGAGTTCAGTAAAAAAAACCAGGAGTCTCCTGCGTAAAGAGGGAGATATCACATGTATGCCAAAATGATTCAGGGACAGCAGAACAGATCTTACAAGGATCAGCTCAAGGCACTGAACATGTACTCACTGGAGGCAAGATGACAGATGGGAGATATGATAGAGGCCTTCAGGTTCTTGAAAGGAATGAACACGTTAAACTACAAGGATCTATGTAGCATAAGTAGTGGATCAAGAATACAAGGGCACAAGTGGAAACTGATTGTGGGAGAGTGAAGAGGGAAGTAAGAAAGTTTTATTTTATAGAAATGATGGTGGAGCCATGGAACAATCTGCTAGGTGATATGGTAGATGCGAGAACTGTCGATGGTTTTAAACACAGCTGGGACAGGGTGACAGGATTAGTGGTTGCTCAGGGTGAAAGCAGTAGAGCGGGCTGCATCATGGCGGACAGTGTTGATTAGAACCTTGTATGGACAATAGGTCTGGGGTTTGTTAGGGGTTATTGGCAGACCAGTGGTCTTCTGCTGTCATTATCTATGTTTCCAACTTTTCTAAGCAAAAGACATGTATTACTTCACAATTTATTTACCCAGGATTGCCTACTTATTTCCAGTGGGGTCCTGCATCTACCCATTCCTGCAGCTGGGGGGACTGAAGTACTGGGAGGTTAGTTAAGTTGTCACACAGGGAGTATCTGACTCCAACAGGATTTGAACATGTGATTTCCTGGCTGCCAAGCTGGTGCTCTAACCTGTAGACTACATTGCCTTCATATAATGTAAGGGACACATACTGCACTGTAACCTGCTGCTGAATAGGGCCCTAATAAAACACAGACTGTGACAGTAAATAGTAAAAGGAGTGTGTGTGTGTGTGTGTGTGTGTGTGTGTGTGTATATTTAAATGTGAAATTATTAAGCAGAACCCCACCCCCTGATGAAGCCATAGTGTTGAAGTGTCAGGGCATTCTGGCTAGGAATGTTTCAAGCCTTCTGTGCCAGAGATGTGTAGATAAAAGCATAATAAAAGCTTCAAAGTAGTAACTACAAAGTCACCATGGCATCACTAGTGTATGGCTGTGTACAAGTGCCTAACATCTTTCACATTTCTGCCTCTCTGTATTTTGCTCCTTTTCTGTGTCTGGCTTGCTCTCTGCTTTGCTTTAGTCTTTATATGCTACTGCACTTTTGTTTTGTACTTGCACTGCTCATATTTACTCTTCTGGCACCCTTGTTTGATGCTGGGCAGGCCTTCCTCTGTTTTTGATTTTTATTGTTTGACTGTATATAGTTTTCCTGTATTATTATTTACTTGCTTACTGCTTCTCTACTTCAATGTTATACTTGTGTTGTTTGTTTTTTCAGATTGTTAGTATTTTTTTTGGAGGGGTACATTTTGATTTGCAATTGTACTTATTTTGCCCTTTTTTTCACTGTTCTAAATTCCGTCTCCCTAGGTCACACTTGGAAATGAACCTCAGCTCAGTGTGCACTTACCGATCACCAGATATCAAATTAAATTAATTATGTGACAAGTGGAGAATATGACTGTGAAACAAGAAATCATGAGTTTGACTCCCACCTCAGACACTGGTTCACTGTGTGGCCTTAAGCAAGCCACTTGACATCCCAGTACTTAAGTTCTGTCCAGCTATAAAAATAAGATAGAAACAGTACCCCTCTGACAATAATGTTACATCTCAATTGACAGAACTATAGTAAGGCAGACTTTTTTTCCATATTAAGATCACTCCATCTAGTAGCATTATAACTGTAAGGTTTGGAGGTGTATCCATACTCAGATTGGGTATAGTCATTGCCATGTGGCACAAGAGGCAGTCAGAACTGGCCTGATGTCTCTTGCATCATCATAATACTTGTCCCTTTACACGTGGATCACAAGAGCTCTAATGTGAAATTAGGAAGGAAAATACTTCATATGATAGATGCTGTCTGCTAATGTTTCTGTTTCATCCAGAAGAAAAAGGGAAGCTCAGAATGACACAAATAACAAAAGTAGGAAAGTATTTTGACATAACTACAAAACAGCAACCTTTGACAAAAATGCACATCCTACATCATTGCCCCATAAAAAAAGAAACCTCTTTGTCTGTACATTACAAATAACCACAGCTATGCAAAATGTGTTAAACTACACACCCTTCTCTTTATAACATTCTTCTCAGGAAGCACACTGCATGTTTCAACTAGGATCCCTATTATGTAGATAGGGATGGTCTCAGCAACTTATTCTTAGGGGAGTGTTGAGGAAAGCAAAATGCAGATAAAATGAATCCTGTTAGATTTTTACTTATAAAAATATTACAACACTGTACCTGTTTAAAATTGTTATTCTTTGCAAGTATTAGGGAGCCCCATATTTAAAACTCATACAACCTCAGGCACTAGGGTTTCAAGTGTCAGTGTCAGTGGCTCAGTAGGTAGCACACTCGCCTCTGAGGCCAGGAGATCAGAGGGCTGTGGGTTCAGTTCCAACATCTGGCACTTGAGTTAATATCCCAGTACTGACACTGTAGTGCAGCATGAGAGGGGGTGCTGCACATCTGAGGTGCCATCTTTCGGATGAGATGTTAAACTGAGATCCCATCTGCCTGGATTGGTGGTAATTCAGGTGGATGTTAAAGATCCCATGGCACTTATCAAAAAGAGATGGGGAATTTCCCTGGTGTCCTAGCCAAATTTCCCTCATTCACTAAAAATACCACTAACAGTTTCATCTGGTTCAAGGTCAGTTGGCATTCATCTGTATCCCCTTCACCCAAGTCGTGCCTAAAAATAGGCAGGCTTTGTCTAGTGCACTTACCTGGCCAACAAAAAAAAAAAAGTGTTTTCAGAGTTCCCATATACCCCAAGTGAGAGCAGCACAAAGCATTAACCCTGTTATTGGTTAGTATGAAAATTTAAGGTTACCATATGCAGAACTGTTGAACAACTCAATATTGAAGAATACATAATCTCCATTTGTCATTCCTGCTTCATGAGCTGCTAACATGATAGTCCTTATGGTATTGCTGCTGGCACACATTATCACAACTGAAAAGAGAAAAAGGAAAAAAAAATGGTAAGAACCGTGTCTGAAAATAATCAATGGCATACTTTTTAAATGGAGTATTTTGACATTCTGGTATATAAAGGTTATGAATGGGATAATTATCAGTTTAAGAATTAAAACACAAATGTTGGAACTGTTTAAAAATGTTCACCAAATGGGTGATATTAGGTAAATTTCTAGGCTGCAACTACAGTAGTTTCAGATTTTATGAATATCACTTTATTTTCGTGGTATACTGCTGCCAAGTTTTATAACAGAAAATTCTGAGTTTCACCAGTTACACTGGTAATTCCCTTCTCTAAAAACAGAGATAGTACATGATACTCAAGTGAAAGGCAAAATTTGACAGTTATTTCCAGAACTGCCCTCACTTGAAAACCTCTTGCAAATTACTGGTGTCATCATATGATATTCCAACCATGAAGATTCCTACAGGTCTAAAAGCATATGCTCCAGTTTGTGCTAAACCAAATGCAAATGACCATTTAAGAAATCTGTGCAAAGGGCTGACACCAATTTGTGTGATGTCTAGGGTCATGAGGTGTATGAAAAGTTTCAGGGAAGTTAGGTACTGCCAACCTAACTTGTTGTCCCTTTTTCAGAAGATGTTGAAAGAACTTGATAGGGAGAATCTGGTGGATATAGTATAAGGAAAGAGGTGGTAGCAGACCCCTGCATACTGCTGACAGCTTTTACTGCAACTTGAGAAATAAGAAGAACAAGCAGGTGATGTGATGACATGGTGATGTCATGCTATGGGGGGGGGATATGGAAGTGAAATTAGCCATATTGGAGCAAGCATGTTTTGTCCACTTTAAATTGAATAAAGAAAGCACTTTTGGAGCAAAAAGGTATGCTCATTCTTCTTATTTCTCAATATAGAGTAAAAGCCATCAGCAGCTTACAGGTGCCTGCTACTACCTCGTACCTTGTATATTACATATGGCGAGGCACTGCTAACCCCAGGTGCAGCTCCAAGCACTATCTCTAGACACAGTATACTTGGACTACAACAAGGCTTTTGATAAAGTACCACACATAAAACTGATGAAAAAACTAGAACGCATGGGAGCTGAGTCATATGTGAAGAGATTGGAGGAGTGGTTGGTAAGGTGAGAGCATAGTGTGTGTGTGTGTGTGTGTGTGTGTGTGTGTATGCCTCTGGTTGGGTTAATGTGGAAAGGGGATGCCACAGAGGTTTGTTTTGGGGCTGCCTGTTTTATATGTGCATTGGCAGTTTAGAAGATTAGGGAGCTGGCTATCACAGTTTGCAGATGGTATGAAGATAGGGCATAAAATGGAGACAACTGAAGATGTAAATAAGCTGCAGAATAGTCTGAATAAATTACGTCTGAGGGCAGGTACATGGCAAAGTTAGTAAATGTAAGATATTGCACTGTGTCTTTGGTTTTAACAGTGGCACATGGCATTACATGTAGGGAGATCAGATGCTGAGAGCAGAAAATTAGAAGGACCTGGGGGTGACTGTAGTCAGATATCTAAGGAGTGTTGATCAATGTACAAAGGTCTATAGAACATCTAAAACAATTTTAGGGAATAGCAGGGTAAGTTTTATAAGTAGATCTAAGGAAGGGAAAAGTACAGTTATATAAGAACTTACCATAACAGTAGATCTTCGAGAGAGGCTCTTGCAGTAGATAATTACAAATAGGACTGAAGCCAGCAGGCATCAGGACCCCATGGAAAAATTTCTAGCTAGCAGTCTCTGGCGGGGGGCTGCCCCATGTCACGTGACCGACGTCAGGTGACGTCAGTATAAAGAGACTGTCCTTCATGCCCACCTTCCAGTTCTTTCCCACCAAAGGCCAAAAACGGGAAGACGAGAGAGAAGCGGATGTTTCCTTCACTTGAAAAGGAGCTGAAAAAGCATAGGGGGATGGAGGACGGGAAGGTATTACCTACTGCAAGAGCCTCTCTCAAAGATCTACTGTTACAGTAGGTTCTTACTTAACTGTACTATCTTACTTTGAGAGGGCTCTTGCAGTAGGTTATTACAAATAGGACTGAGTCCCAAGCAATCTGGAACAAGAGAAGCAAACGGGAGGAGGAAAACTACCCAAAAGTAGACCCTCTGGCTGTGAAGGTCTTAGGAAAGAAGATCTTGCAGAACAGCCAACACGAAGCCCACTCTAAGGTGAGAGGCAATGTCCAAACTGTAATGTGTCACAAAGGTATGGACAGAAGTCCAGGTAGTGGCTGCAAAGATGTCTGCCGCTGACACACATTCCTGAAACAAGCAGCAGAGGCAGCAACCTCTCTGGTGAAGTGGCCTCTGGCTTGACCCGGCAGGGTCTTGTTGTACTTGTCATAACAGAAAGTGATACAATGAGCCAACCATTTAGATAGGCATTCCTTAGAAACAGCATTGCCTTCTCTTTTATGAGCATAAGAGGCAAACAGTTGGTCAGTCTTTTTGAGATCCTTCATCCTGGTGGTGTAGTGTCTCAGAATTCGGTGAACATCCAAAGTATGCAAGAGGTACTCCCCTTGATTGGAGTGCTGTGTAAAGAAAGCAGGCAACTCTATGGATTGATTCAGCATAAATTCTGCTACCACCTTTGGGAGAAACTTAGGGTTGGTACGCAGAGCCACACATTCCTTGTGAAAAATCAAATACGTGATTTTGCACATCAGGGCCTGGAGCTCGGAAATCCTTCAAGCAGAAGTAATGGCCACAAGGAAGAGAGTCTTCCATGAAAGGAACTTTAGGTCTGCTGAGGCTGCTGGCTTGAAAGGAGGCAGAGTAAGCTTCTCAAGGATAAAATTCAAATCCCAAGGAGGGGCAGGAACCCAAATTGGGGGTCTCAAGTGAAGGACCCCTCTAAGAAAAGTCTTGGAGACTTCCAGTTGCGTAAAAGTCCTGTCCCCAAAAGGAACATGGTAAGCCGAGATGGCTGCCATGTGAACCCTCTGAGAGGAATGACTGAGACCCAGATCAAAGAGGTGCTGCAAGTAATTCAAAAGCCACTCAACAGAGCATGAGAAAGGCTCAAAATCTTTGGAAGTGGCCCAAATAGAGAACCGTTTCCATTTCATGGCATAGGTAGATTTAGTGGAGAGCTTCCTGGCCTCCACCAGAATCTCAGCCACCAGCGGGGAAATCGGGCTTGAGCTATGTCTGCAGGAGCCACGTGTGCAACTGTACGGACTTGAGGCCTGGATGGACCAGGGTCCCCTGGTCCTAGGTCAGCAAAGGTTGCGATAGAGGAAGAGGAAGAGGAGGTTCCTCTGAATACTGTTGCAAAAGAGAGAACCAAACTTGCCTGGGCCAGAAAGGAGCGATGAGAATCATGCCAGCCCCTTCCAAGTGGAGTTTCTGTAAGACCCTTGGAATAAAGGGGATCAGGGGAAGGCATAGACGAATCTTCCCTTCCAGTCTAGAGACAGAGCGTCTCTCCAAAAAATGTCACGCCCTGGAGCGAGCGAGCAGAAGGTGGTAAGTCTTGCATTGAGAGGAGATGCAAACAGATCTACCTTTGGTGTTCCCCAGCATAGGAAGATATCATCTGCCACTCCTTGATCTAGTTCCCACTCGTGAGCGTGAGCAGGTGACCAACTGAAGTGGTCTGTCAATGTGTTCTCAACCCTCGGGACATGAATGGCCATGCAGTGAAATGTGCTGCACTGCCCAATCCCAAACCCACATCACCTTCCTGCAGAGAGGGTAGGAATGAGTTCCTCCCTGTTTGTTGATGTACCAGACAACGTACATGTGGTCCATCTGGACAGCCAGATGTCCAGGAAGCAGATAAAGATGCAGAGCCCGAAGAGCATAAAGCATGGCCTGAAGCTTGAGTTCCTCCCTGTTTTTTGATGTACCAGACAATGCACATGTTGTCCATCTGGACAGCCAGATGTCCAGGAAGCAGATAAAGATGCAGAGCCCGAAGAGCATAAAGCATGGCCCGAAGCTCGAGCACGTTGATATGGAGAGATTTTTTGAGCTTGGTCCAGGAGCCCTGAGTCCTGTGAGGCCCGAGATGGGCTCCCCAACCCATGCCTGAGGCATCTGTAGTCAGCGTCTGGGAGGGGGGAGAAAGGCAGAAGGGAACTCTCCGGCAAAGGTCCTCCTGAACCATCCACCATTGCTAGTCCCAAGTCATAGGACTGGAGACCAGAACTAGTTGATTTAGGTCATCCACCAGCTGATACCACTGAGACCGAAGCATCCACTGAGAGATTCTCACGTGGAGCCGAGTGCGAGGGACTGTCGGAATAGCAGCCACCATGAGCCCGATGAGGTAAAGGACTGACCTGGTGCTGACCGCCTGTGGCTGGATGACAGGCTGACCTGAGCCTGGAGTGAGGCCACCCTGTCCAGTGGCAGGAATGCCATGCCAGAGGTCGTGTCCAGGATTGCCCTGATAAACTGGAGCCTCTTAGATGGGATCAGGTGGGACTTGGCCTGGTTGACAGTAACCCCTAGGCAGGTAAAAACCTGCAGGATAAGGGAAAGGAAGCACAGGAGTTCCTCCCTGTATGAGGCTGCTAACAGCCAGTTGTCCAAGTACGAGAAAACCTGCACCCCCTGGGCACGCAGGTAGGCCGCTGCCACTGAAAAGCATTTGGTGAACACTCGGGGCACCGAGGAAAGACCAAATGGGAGGGTGTTGAACTGGTAGTGGTTCCCCTGGAAGGCAAAATGAAGGTATTTGCAGTGGGAAGGGCGAATAGGGATATGCAGGTAAGCATCCTCCATATTCAGAGCGCACAGCCACTGTCCTGGCCGAAGAAGTGGCAGAAGACTCTGCAGAGAGAGCATCCTGAACCTTTTGTGCTCCACGAACAAGTTCAGAGAGCTGAGGTCAAGAATGGGCCTCACCTTTCCTGACTTCTTTGAGACCAGGAAGAAATGGGAGTAGTAAACCCATCCCCCGAAAATGGGGAGGAATGGGGTCTATCGCCTCCTTCAGAAGAAGAGAAGATATTTCTTCCTGAACCAGAAGAAGATGTTCTGGGGAGTAAGATGACCTGGGGGGGGGGTTCGAGGAGGTTTCCAAAGAAACTCTATTGAGTGTCCTTCTGCAATCAGCTAGAGCACCCAAGTGTCTGAAGTGATCCTCTCCCAACCCGGTAGATGGAGGGAGAATCTCCCTTCTTCTGGTTCCTCTTGGAGACCCAGAGGCTGTGGGAGAGGAAAGGAGTCAGGAGGTGTGAGGCAGCATCATGGCTGAAGCCCCTGCTGCTTTTTTGGGTGGGGGGCCTTGGCAGCCAGAGGGGCCCGTTTGTTGGCCCGCTTTCCCTGAGGTTTCGCCTTTTGCCAAGAACATCTGTGAAAGGGACAATGCTGAGCCTGAGGGGGTCTGTACATAGAGTTAGCCGACTTAAGTGCAGTACCCTTCTCCTGCAGATCGGTGATAATGTCCTTGACATCGCCACTAAATGGCACTGAACCCCTGAAGAGCATGTCCTGGATAGCAGACTGCACCTCCGGGACCAAACCTGACACCCGGAGCCAGGCATGATGCCAAAAACCCACAGCGAAAGCTGAGCTCTGACCAGCAGTGTCCAATGGGTCATACGTGGCATGAAAGATGTGCTGACTGGCTGAACGCACAGACTGGATTAGATCCGCCACTTCCTGCTTCGTCTGAGACTCAGAAAAGGAGTCCAATTTAGCCTCCACCTCGCTAAGGATTGCCTTCTGGTAATCTCCCATATGACCGACATAATTCAGGGCCCTAATACCCAGAGTGTAAGAAGCATAGATCTTCTTCCTGTACTGGTCCATAAAGCAGGATTCCTTGTCGGGTGGTGATGAGCTCAAGTGCTTGGGCTTAGCCGTCTGGCCGTGAGCGGCACTAATCACAACTGAATCAGCTCGAGGGTGTGAATTTAAAGAGTCAGCACCCTCTGGAGCCTGATAAAGCCTGTCTGACTTCCTAGGAAGGGAGGCCAATGCCAATGGTTGCTTCCAAATGGTGGAAACAAGGTCAGCATGAGGCTTAATCCAGAGTAGCACCAGGGTAGGAGCAGTCTCGGGCAGATCCAGGTGCACAGCGAGTTTCTTACACTGTGGATTAGTCTCCAAGGAATGCCACTGATGAAATGCCTGGATTTTGCACAGCAATTCCATAAAGGAAGGATCCTCCTGAGGAGACTTCGGAGGAGTCCTTGACCTGGGCTTGTCCAGAGTGCGTGGCTCGTCGTCTGGGTTGGAACAACCACTGGAGTCATCCGAGGTCTCAGAGGATGATGAAGAGGAAGAAGACTCCTCCACCTGGTTCGGGGGAGGAACGGACCCCTTGGGAAGCCCTCGGGGAAGCATATCCTGCCCTGCCCTGGAACCGGAGGCTCACCTCTGGTATCTGGAGGTGAAGAGGGGATCTCTTGTCTCCGATGTAGGGGGTCCGGAACCGGGACCAGCATCAGAAGACAGCTGTCTATCTCCCCAGCCGAGGCCATGCAACCGATGAGGAATCCCGGTCCTGGTGCTTCTTCTTCTTCTTGTGGTGGTCCTCTGGAGAAGTTGTAGCCCGCTGAAGTTTTTTCAGTTCCTTTTCCATGGAGGTCATTTTTTTGTTTAAGAACGTGGGCCTCCAGGGACTGCTGCCACCACTTATGGGTGGCCATGTTAAACTGCTGGCAAAGCTGGCACTTCTCGACAGGATGATCAGGAACTAGACAAAAAAGGCACTGGGAATGTCCGTCCTTATGCGGGAGCTGGGCGCCTCAAGAATTGCACTTGTTTTTGTGCTCGGAGCGAGTCGGGGATGACATACATGGAAGCTGAAGGTAATGCTGCTGAAAATCAGGAAAAAAGTAGAAAATAGGCAGTAAAAATACCAACGATTGACTGCGAAGCAGTGAACTTAACTGAACAGCAGGAAAGAACTGGGAGGCGGGCGTTGGGGACTGCCCCTTTATACTGAAGTCGCCTGACATCGGTCAACTGACGTGGGGGCAGTCCCCTGCCAGAGACTGCTAGCTAGAAATTTTTCCGTGGGTCGTGACATCTGCCGGCTTCAGTCCTATTTGTAATTACCTACTGCAAGAGCTCTCTCGAAGTAAGATCTACCTCTACATTCTGCAGGTGATATGTAAGGCTGCAAATGGAATATTGTGTAGCAGTTTGGTCACTATACCACAGAAGGGATGTGGATAAACTAGAAAGGATCCAGAGAAGGGCAAGTAGAATGATTACAGGACTGTGAAGCATTTCAGGATAGGTTAAAAGATATAAACTTATTTTCACTGAAATACAGAAGGCTGACAGGAAATATGATAATGTCTATAAGATTTTGCATGGGCACATTAAAGTCGATAACAGTCACTTTCAAAGACTATAGAGCATGGGAGGACAAGGGGGTATGGTATGAAGCTGACAACAAGGGGGTTAGGCTGGAAATACAGAAATACTTGTTTACCAACAGAATTATTAGGCTGGGGAACTGCCAGCCACGAGAAGTAATTAAGGCAGAATCAGTTTCGGAGTTTAAAGGGAGGCTGAATGCCCACCTGGATTTGAAGGGTCTTAGAGGGTATTACCATTGAGACAATGGGAGACAGGCTAGATACAAATTTCATCCTTCTGTCTTGACAAATGCAATGTAATGACAATAAAGTAAGGGTTAAATTACTATGTTACTATGATTTTATTACATTACATTTGCCAAGACAGAAGGAGGGCCATCTATACATGACCTGAATTCCAGTATGAGTAAATCTACTGGCTGCCTAAAGTTTAAAGTCAGAACGGACACTAGGTTCATCATGTCAATCATCCTGCTTCATTAGCAGTGATGACAATAAGTATTCTATGCAAAATGTGATAATTTATAGAGATCCCCATCCCACTCTACTAGGCAGGTATCCATTGAATCCCTTGGCAAATAGAACATTTTCCAGGCTTACTTTGAAGTCCAGTACCGTCTTTATATCCACTGTCTCAACTGTTAGGCTATGGCACACAGGTTCATTACCTGCTGGGATAAAAAGTGCCTTCTAAGGTTAACCCTGTCCTTACCACCAGTCCACCACTGAGCTTCAGGGCATGTCCTGCAATCTGTTGGAGTACATTACATCAAACATCTCTGAATGTTCAGTTTTGTTAATACCGTTGAGTATGCAGAAGACTAAAATCTCACGCCTCCCCAGTCTCCTTTTCTCCAGGGTAAACATGTTAAAGGCATGAGAGGATAGCATAACACAAGATTAATACACTCCATCTAGTTTCCATGGCTTTCTATATGCAGTGTGAACATGGTTGGTACAGTATGTGAATAGTTACAAACAATAAAACACTGTTGTCATTATACAATGATTTATGTATAGCAATGCTTTATTTCACCATACTAACAACCTCTCATATATGTGATTACTGTGAAGACAGTTATGTCAAGAATTTGTTTTAACTGTTCATGTACTGCTGTTATGCTACCCTCCCATATGTCCCTCACTATCATATTACAGCTTACTATATTGAGGTTGCAAATAGTTTTATTTTGTTTCATTTATTTTGTTGTACATACTACATGACCCTCCAAGCAACAAGCCATGTGATTTTTATTTTTTATTTTGACAGTAAGCAACTATGAGTGGGGTCTGCCTGAGCATGTATGTCAAACCATACTTCAGTACTAGATACTGATCCCCACTGATGGTGTGCTCCCTGTCTCCAGCATTCCACTGGCCCAGCTAAGTTCCTAGGTGCAGAACACAAACACAAACCATGTTACCATGAGAGTACAAGGCTTGACTCCATGAGGTCCAAATGAAATGTTTAGATTCTGCTTTAACACAATTTTAGTGGAATTTTGCTAAATGCAACTTTCTGCAGAATCTGTGATATCACCTTTAACTGCATGAACCTCTCCTTAAATGAAAACTGATGTGGAAAAAAAGGTTAGCAATTTGCATCGAATTTACCCTAAAAGTGCAGGAAAAAAGATTTTCAAGTTACTCACATCCATAAAAAATGATTTTGTGGTTCACATTGGAAAGAAAAAAATATCTGCTATTCACATCAGCTTTCACTTTAAAATTATTTCAGTTTATTCACTGGTGATATTTTGTAGAATTTTCCAAAATGTTTTGCCAGTTATAGGGAAAAGGAATCAGTAATTATACAAGGTTTTGCGCAACCTAAGCTGATACTTACCCTTGCTCTGAAAACTTTACATTTGGAAGGCAAGTGCAATCATGTAATAAAATAAAAAAGGATTTAACAAAAAAATAGTCAAGTGCATCCAAGTTTCCAGTTCCATGTTTGGTGTCGCAACTAAAATTATCCTCTGAAACATACAGTAGCTATTTATGCAGCAGATTTATTGTTTTGTTTTGTTTTTACAGTTATTTACCCAGGACTGTGTAAATGCAATCCAGTGCTGGTTTTACCATGTCACAGCGACACCGGACACGGAGACATCCTCGACAGTGATAGCCGTGATTGCCGAAAGCGTCGGTACGCGGTGTTGGGGGATGCTCTGTGTTTCTACCAGGGACTGCACACCCTGAATCTCCCCATGGGGGCTCTGCTCTACATCCCCCGGTTCTAAGATTCCAACTCCAAGACGGGGTTGGACCGGGGTTGGAGCAAAACATTCCAAGAAGCAATCCCCTGGCCGTGCAGAGACCATCACAGTGACATGCAGATTTTGCCCAAATTCTGTCACTGTGATGGTCTTTGCTGTCAGAGAGTCACTGCAGCGATGGTATACCTTTAGGGTTATCCTGATTTTCCCCATTTTATATCTGTGAGACTGAAGTACTGGGACATTAAGTGACCTGCCTGTGATTAAAAAGTTCATAAGCGGCTCTGATGGGATTTGAATCAGGTGCCCACGGTTCACAGTGCTATGCCCAATCATTAAGCTACACTGCCTGTTCATTTATGATGTCTGATTAGCAAAATCCTACTGTTTTCATTGAAGATTCCAAAATGCTGGCAGTATTCCAACATATGCGACTATCTTAAGTTAGCTTGAAAAAATGTATCCTCGTGTAAAATTTTAACCAATTACACAGTTCATGTTGTTGATTTAGATGTGCCCAGTTACAAATAATACACAGTAATGTCTAGGAGGTTTAACCTTGGAAGTCAACGCTTTTCAGTGCTAGATGTATTTTTTGTTGTGAATAAGGATTAGGAAAGCTAAGGTGATCACTGTCACGTGGATAAATGAAAATGGGTTCATTTCAATCCATCAAATAAAAGGTGTTAGCATACGATTTGCTGTATCTGTCTTTTAACTAAGAATGCTTGTATTGTGTCTACATGATTTTGATAATTTGCACAGTAGTCCTATCCAACAGAAGGACTAAAATCTGATATTTTTTAAGCAACAGCATCAATGGGAGGGTGGTGGTGACTGTTTCAATGTACTTCCTGTGCTCATTTTGGGCCGCAGTATTTCATATATGCTGCTCACTCTGGGGAGAGACAGAGCTGGGTATGGGTTTTGAACAGAGAGCTCACAACAAGAGAAAACATTATTTAGTTTGACATGATGTCAAACAATGCTTTTTGTAAAAAAAAGTTAACCACAAGATAAATACTATAACTCTTATCAGATCTTTTAGCCATTACTGACCCACTGTAGTTTTGTTTGGAAAGTACATTTTTCATTGTGAATGGAGAATATCCTATGCCCCTATATAACAAATAGCTCTTCTTTTGGATTTGTGATATGTATTAGGAAAGTAAATAAAAAAAATATTGCATATTCATTGCACACTGCAGTCTTATATGCCTGCACAATCTGCCATCACATATCACATTACCTCTCACTTCAGACAACAGTACTTTACAAGAACAAGAAGTACAGTATGGCAGCTTGGATTCAATGCAAAGAAGTGCAAAATAATGCACCTGGGAAACAAAAACCCAGAGGAAGAGTACACAATGATGGGTGAGAGGTAGTAAAACTAAAAAAAATGGAAAGGGACTTGGGAGTAATCATATCAGATGACCTTAAGGTTGGCAAGCAATGTGAGAAGGCAGTAGGAAGGGCTTGGGGATATTGGGATTTATAGGGAGAGGCATCACCAGCAGAAAACAGGAAGTTGTTATCCCTCTGTACAGACAGTTGGTGAGACCCCATCTGGAGAACTGCATCCAGTTCTGGAGACCCCATCTCCGCAAGGACATAGATAGGATGGAGGCAGTCCAGAGTAGGGCAACTAAAATGGTGCAGGGTCTGCAAGAGAAGACATACGAGGAGAGACTAAAGGAGCTTAATATGTATAACCTTGAGGAAAGAAGCGAGAGGGGGACATGATAGAAACTTTTAAGTACCTCAGTGGAATCAACAAAGTCCAAGAGGGTATCATTTTTCAGAAAAAGAGATGTGCAAGAACAAGGGGACACAATTTGAAGATAGAGGGGGGGACGGCTCAGGGGCAATGTGAGGAAGTATATTTTCACAGAGCGGGTGGTGGACGTGTGGAACAGCCTTCCTGAGGAGGTTGTGCGGTTTAAAACTGTGGGAGAATTAAAGAATGCATGGGACGGACATAAGGCAATTCTTGTGTGGGGGTAGGAAAATATAGGTTGCTGTTTAACTAGGATCTACAGCTTATTTAGTAGGTAGGGAAATGGGCAGACTAGGTCGGCCAAGCAGTCCTTATCTGCCATCAAAGTCTATGTTTCTTTGTTTCTCTGTAAGTATAGCTGTAATCCTAATGCTAAATTACTAGCCTCTTCCTACTCCACTCAAAGATGCACTACTGTTTAACATACAATCTTTTTATTTTTTTATTTTACTTTGCTAATACATACCACAAATCCAAAGGAAGGGCTGTTGGTTATATAGGGTCAGTGGAGAATTTTACAAACAATAAGAATCTAATTACATAAAATTGTTACTCACTTAACATATAACTGGAAGATTTCTGATTTTAATCTAAATTTCTAGGCAGACTAAACAGAAAACTGAAGTTATCAGATAAAGCACAAAATCAGATTTTTAGCACTAAGCACTGGCCCCTGATGAAGCCTGTTGGTGGCGATTGTTCTTGGGGTGTTTGTTTGCCATAGCAATCAGTCATTAATCAATCGCTCAATCAATCAATCAATCAATCAAATTCTTTATTTATCCAGGTGATCACCATTGAGCAAGCTCATTCACAAGGTAGACCTGCATCATACAAGTCAAGCGGCAGTGCATTTATATACAGGCAAATAAACAGTAAATAAAAATGTACAACAGTTCAGGTGGGCCTGCAGCAGACAAGACAAGTAAAAGTACATATATGTTCGGGTAATAGACAGTTGGTATGGGTAAGCATGTAGGTATAACAATAAGGTGGCAGGTCAGTAAAAATTGTTCCTAGATTCAACAAAACAAAACTGGTTTAGTATTCCTGTAAGGTTAAGGCATTTTTCCCAGCGAAGAGATAGCTGCCTTGGATGTTATCAGTGAATAGAAATACATAGTCAAGGTAAAAAAAAACAAATGCATAAGGAGGAGACATGTGTCAGGGGTTGTGGGAAAAGTGGGGGTCGGATACTGGGAAAATACTAGAAGTGAAGGGCTGGGAGACTGAGGGTAAGCAAGGATAGGTTTGTGAGGAAGGGAGGATTCCAGGCAGTGAATTAATAGGTGACTCCGGGATGGAATTTTCAAGATGCAAGTAATAAGGTTGGGAAGAGCAGGAGAGGTGTGGAAGGGGGTAGCGTAACTAATCTAGGATCGTCTGAAGCAATTACAGGCTTCTGTGTTGTATTTTGTATGTAAGGTCTTAAACACTGAAAGACTAACAGAAGTCCTCAATTTCAGCGATTTCTGGAGCGCATTCCAGAGCGTCGGCAGTGTGAAACCTATGGCAGCTCTCCCAAAGCGTGTAATGGCTTTAGGCACTTTCAGAGATATCAGAGAGCGACTTCTTAGGGCATAGGTTCCAGATGCATTGAGAGGCAGACATTCAAAAATGCACTGTGGGAGTTTTCCAGTAATAGCTCTGTATGTCCAGAGAGCTGCATTTTTATTACGTCTGTACTGTAGGGATGTCCAACCTACAGCTGCATATAAGGAGCAGTGATGGGTAGGAAGGGGAAGACCAGTGAAGAATCGCAGGGCTCTGTGGTAAAGTGTGTCCAATTTACCGAGGTAAGAATTAGCGCATTGGCTGTATATAAAGTCAGCATAGTCAATTAGTGAGAGGAATGTAGACTGAAATAGTTGTCTCTCTTGGCCTCTGTAGTTAATAGGTGGTTTATCCTGAAAAAGAGACCTAGTCTCTGCCTCAGTTTTTTTAACAAGTCCTCCAGGTGATCTGCAAGGGAGAGTTTGTGGTTAAGCCAGACCCCTAAGTATTTGAATTTTGGCACAAATTCCAGGTATTCTCCTAAGAAGGTGGAGACGAGAGGGGGAGTACCAGTACCAGCAGAGTAGGCTACATGATTGATAGGTGAGAATAGCATCGCTTTTGTCTTTTTGGCGTAAAGTAGCAGTTTTTTGCTGAGGAGCTGGTATTGAAGTATGTTGAAGTCAGCTTGTGGGTCACTACAGGCAGTTTCGGGTGTAGTATGACTCAGGTAGATCACTGTGTCATCTGCGAACAGATGAATTTTCACCTCTTTGATGCCTGTGTCTATGCTGTTGATATGGATAGCAAATAGGAGTGGGCCCAGGATGGATCCCTGTGTGACACCTCTTTTTAACAGATTTTGGAGGGGGAGGAGATCACCTTCGGTCTTGACCTGTTCGTGTCTGTCTGAGAAGTAGCCATGAAACCAGCACAAGGAGGTAGGATCTAGACCCAATAGCTTTTAAGGAGGAAAGGTGAAGGCTGTGGTCGACGGTGTCGAAGGCCTTGCTTAGGTCTAGAAAAATGGCACAGACAAATTTTCTGTCCTCTAGCTCACACTGCCAGTCATTTGTCGCCTTAGCTAGGGCCATGATTGTACTATGTTCGGATCTGAAACCAGATTGCATAGGGTTTAGCAAACTGGTATCCTGTATGAAAGATTTCAGCTGTGCATTTATGATTTTTTCCAGGAGTTTTGATAAGACTGGGAGAAGGGAGATAGGCCTGTAATTATTTAGATCACAGGGTCCCCGGATTTGTACAGTGGTATAACATGAGCAGTCTTCCATAATTTGGGGAGGGTCCTTTGAGAAAGGGACAGGCTAAATAGGTGTGTAATAGGTACAGCCAAGACATGATAGGCAATCCTTCAGTATAATGGATCAAAAACCGTCAGCGCCAGCACTTTTTTGGAGTCCAGCTGGAGAAGTAGAGCCTCGACCTCTTTCAGTGAAGTAGGGGAGAAAGAAAAGACTGCATTTGTGGGACTAGATTCTGCAGAGTGTGTGGTAAGCTGGGGGCTTAGTTTACATGCAGGTGAGTTATCAATAGCTAACCCTGCAGTAGCAAAGTGATTGTTAAAGGCTTGCAGTACCTCTTTTTTGTTGCAATGGTTGCATTGTCAGAGATAATTTTTGAGGGGAGAGTGTTTCCTGTGGTGTTTCCAGAGAGTTATTTTATCGTGGACTGAAACTTGGTGGGGCAGTTGGAGGCCGAGTCGAGTTTGGAGTGGTAGAAGTTGGCCTTAGTATCCCGAATCAGTTTTGTACAGAGGTTTCTGGCTGTTCTGAAAAGGCGCCAGTCTTAGGCTTTGTGGGATTTGCGTGCTAACTTCCAAAGCTTGTCTCTTTTTTGTAATGCTGTCTTGATTTCTGCAGTAAATCAACGGCACTTTCTAGCCTTTATGCGGGTTTTGACTAGAGGTGCGTGGGTATTAAGAGTGCTGAATACGATTTTGTGGAATAGGCATATGCTGTTTCTACCGATTTGGCTAGATAAAAGGCTGGCCAAAGCAGTGAGGCTTTCAGATCACTGATATATGCAAGTGGGTCAAAGTTCCATTTTGATCTTTTGGTAGAGATCTTTGCTGAGGAAGTTGGTTTAGGGACTGCCCTTATGCCAACAATAAAACAATGGATGCTAAGGTTGGCAGAAAAGATCCCAGCATGTGAGAAGAAATGAGGTTTGCTTACTAGAAGTACATCTAAAAGTGTTCTTTTTGTAGGGTTTTTCTTATTAGTGTGAGTTGGTTCATTAATAAGTAAAGTGAGCCCATGAGAGTCGCAGAGAATTTTAAGTGGAAGTGATGCACTGGACAGCCAGTCGTAGTTAAGATCACCTAGAATAATTGTTTCCATTGTCAAGGTACTCATAGTAGATGAGATGTGGAACAGCAGCAGTGACCCCGAAGATGGGGGTCTATAACATCCTATGATACGGACAGCCATTGATGTAGATATTTCAATCTTTAGGGATAGGCATTCAAAGGCATTGGCAATTGATGTTGTGTCAAGGTGGCAACCGTAAACTTGTCCTTAACACAGATGGCCACACCACCACCTC
The DNA here is from genome assembly GCA_016271365.2 of Neoceratodus forsteri. Classification (NCBI taxonomy): domain Eukaryota; kingdom Metazoa; phylum Chordata; order Ceratodontiformes; family Ceratodontidae; genus Neoceratodus; species Neoceratodus forsteri. The sequence goes on from CM057449.1 coordinate 986,801,496, forward strand.
TGGTTAGTCTATTGGCTCCGAATAACAGGTAGTTAGGGATATTGACCTCTTTGTCCAGCGTGGATGGACGAAGCCAGGTTTCAGATATGACAAGTACATCTGGCTCAGTGTGAATAGCCCAAGCTTGTACTGAGGTGAGTTTTTTAAGAGGCTGCACACATTAACATGCATGAAGCTGATGCCTTTATGTTTCGTGATTTCGGACGGTGAGGAAATTGCTTATATAGAACCTGGGTTAAGTTTAACATTGCCAGAGCATAGCAAAAGGAGGAGTACAACTTTCCTCAGGGTGGTAAGTGGTAACTTGGAAGAGCTAAACCTTCTTCGGCTAGAGGAGGAGTCGACGTAGTGATGTGGGGACCTAATATTTGTCCTGTTTGGTCCTAAGAATACATATACTAAGACCCTTGCCATATGACTCCAGTCATTGTAAGTACTGGGCAGAGCAGGTAACATTACTTGGGTACGTAACAAGACGCAGGTGATTCTCTGAAAGAGCGACTCAACTGAAAGTGGGTACGAAAACTTGGGAGCATAGCATGAGTTATATAGGGACTCCACAAATAGGCATTCTTGTGGTAAGGGATACGAGTCCTCTTGGGGGTACAGTACACCTGGCGTATACCCTAATAAGGGTAGGGTGCATAGGGTGGTAAGTAGATAGAGCCAGAGACCAGATCCCATGGTTAAGGTCCGGAGGTCAGAAAGAGAACAGGCATTTGGGCAAAGGTTGGGCGAGGAAAGTACCAGTTAGGGCTGCACACCACAGGATCAGAAAAAAGGTGTAGGTGCAGGTACCACATGTAGGGAACAAGGAAGATATACTATGGTGCAGTGGCTAGGAGATATTTTATGGCACAGTGAGTAGAGATGATTACAAGAAGTCATAAGCCTGATTTAAAATGGGTGGCTGGGGTTTGCTCAGTTGAAATCCCAGAAAACGTGGAAGCGGCAGCTCAATAATTATGTGTCTGTGGGCATCCTATTGAGATGGGGAGGGTAGAATGAAGGAAAGCCAATGGCAAGGGAGGGTGGGGCGAGAAGGTCTATAAGATAATGGTCAAGGGGGGGAGGGCGAGTGGGCATAAAATTTGCGGCTTTTCCGTACCTCTCTGGGGCCGGAGTCCAAGCAAGTGGTCTTGGTCAGTGGCTTCTGGAGCGCCAGCCACCTGGTGGCTGCGGATCATGTGGTGGTTGAGCTGGGAGCCCTGGAGGGTTCTCTGCTGAAGGGGGAAAGAAAAAGGAAGCCAATTAGTACTGGTGGAGGACAAAAGGTCTCGCTAGCCAGTGGCAAAATTAATTTGCAACTGAATAGGGGTCGAATTCCTTGGCACCCAGAAGTCTGGGCTGCAATTACAGAGTCAAGGAAAAGGGCTGTGACACTTAAACACTAAGGCTAAGGCTAGAGCAGTTTTAGCAAGTAATACAGCTTTTTTAGGCAGTTTTTAGGCAAAATACAACACTATAGGCATACATTTAACAAGGCAGGAAATAAAAACAGCGCCTTTTGCTCCGGTAACAGGGAAAAGATAGGGAGGAGTGAAGGACCAATCGGAGCGAGCCTGGAAAAGGCGCTCGCGCTCCGACTGGTTTGCGGCTTTGCTGTACCTCTCTGGGGCTGGAGTCCGAGCAAGTGGTCTTCATTAGAAATGAAGATTGTGGAAGAGTACTGCCAAGTTAAAACAGATTTTAAAGGAGTTATTAAATGCAGTCTTTTTTACTCAAATAAACACATTTTCAAGAAAAAGCTGAAATAACTGCCTCTGTGTTCATACAGTATGTATGCTTATCTATGTTTTTGTGTAGTTGTACTCTCCATGACCAGGGATGTTTTATTAAATTTTCAGAACTGGGAATGGCTGGGTTGGGGGTAGGATCATGGGGTGGGAGTGATGATTTGTTATTATTCCAGAAATGGGCATGGCTGAGACAGGGCAGGACCATGGCAGCAGGTTGGTATAGGAGATAAGTTTAATTTTGCTCAAATGAGCAAGGCTGCTTTGGGGGCTGAATCATGGGTTGAAGCAGGAGGGATGTTTAATTAATATTGCATAAACAGGCAAGGCTGGATTGGGGGCTGGATCGTGGCTCCTGGGTTGGAGCAGTAGGGATGTTTTATTAATTTTGCGCACTTGGTCAAGGCTATGCTGGGGGCTGGATTGTGACTATGGACTGGGGTGGGAGGGATGTTTTATTTGCAGTATACTGCAGCACTGGGCCAAGGGAAGGAGTCAAAAATATTATTGCACACTTGCTTATGCAGACACTGAAAAACAAGCACGCACAGTGACTTGTAAATTCTAATAGTGAGACAGCACAGAGGATTGTATACATGGTTTGGGTTTGGCTAGAACAACTGGAGCACACACAGAATGCCTTAATGATCCATCTCCTGCTTCAATATCTGCTTTGCCTGCTCTGTAACTTTCATTGCCTCTTTTGCTTTTAACTGGCACTAGCAAAGTCTGAATAAATTAACTGAATAAACAGAATAAACTGAATGAATAACATTTACTGTGTTCACTTAATTGCTTAAAGCCACAACATCTACTTCTTTGTGTACTTATTTTTCTACCCATGCACAGTTACTGATTAGGCTATAATCACAGCTAACTAAGGCCCCTATGCTCGAAGGAGCGGAGCACCTCCGTGCCGCATTTGTGAGGTGTGGAGACACTCTACACCCATTGCACCACTGTGTGAAATTAACAAAACGGGGTGCACAGCCACTATGCACTGGATCCCCCACCTTCGTGGACTGCAATGCGCAAGAGGAAGGCAGGGCAGCATGCCAGCACTACATGGCATGCACAGAGCCGCATAAGGCTGTGAACCGGGGTGCATGGGGGGTAGCCGGTATGCCAGGGAAACCCTGCCATAAGCCTACTATGCACCCCATGCTTCCACCTCCATCTCTGAACAACAGATGCCAGATAGGCACATGACAGTCCACCCAGGGGCACCCACCTCTGCACCCAACCATGCAGCCCACCCCTCCGGTGCATGCCAATCCCCACACACACTTACACACTTGGGGACACTGGCCCCTGGACTGCAGCTCCCTCCTGCAAACCCCCGCCAGCCTGCCTCTGTGTTCCCTTACCCTGCATCACAGTCCTGATGGTGTGGTTGGCAGCATAGCATGAACCCTTCCCTCCCCCCAACACACATCCTTGTGACAACTGCCCCCAACCCCCATTCCTCCCCATCTGTATGGAGGCATCACACGGCCAGTGGCACATCCAATCTCTCACCTCCATGGCCACCGGCCATGTGGACATCCACAGGGGAGCACTGCCAATGCGCCCCCCAACGTACAAAGGATCTACTGTTGGACCCAGGACGGGCATACAATTGAGTGTCCACTCAGGTCCATAACTCCACCCCTGGCCACCCCATGGAGTGCTGTGTGCTGGGGTGCATGCCCATGGACAGGTCACAGACACTGGGGAATACCAGTGGCGCGCACCTGTCCGCAGGTGAGGAGCTCCGCGGGTGAGATACATACCTCAGGTGCATAAATCCAACCCATTGGAGCATAGACCCCAATATTTGCTGAAATTCTACGGTCAAAAGATTGAGAGCTAGCTAGCTAGATATGGTGATCATCAGTTCATTGCTCTTACTGCAGCCCACAGCATGACTTCCAGCTGTGGCTGCAGAACTTAAGAAAGCCTTGCTGTTCTCATATAGAGAATGCGGGTGAATGGCTCCTCTCACTAAGTTGGGCACCCTGGAATTTGGGGTGCCCAGAAAAGAGAGTTCTTACAAGTTGAAAAAAACAACTGCTGAATCTAGCTAAACAGGATCTTAGCAAGGTTTAGGTGTTTATTTTTTCCTTTAAAAAGAGATATTTTTGTATACAGTACTTTCAATGTCTGTTAATTTAGAAAGAGAAAAAATGTCGGCCAACAAGACTGTTATTTTTTTTTTTTTTACACGAGGTAAATCAAGAAAATTAGCACTCAGGACAGTTTTTAATTTTTTAATCATTATAACTCTGAAACCATACAATATTTTGTCAGCAATCCTTCCAAAGGCATACACTTGGCATAAAAACAAATCCACATCAAGGAGCTCACGTGAGCACCTGTGAGACATGGCTGCCTAGGCCCTTAGCTCTGTGCTGCCCCACAACTGTCCGGCTCCAGCCTTCCTCTACTACATCATGGGTTGGCATTATTTTCTGCTCACAATGGAGCACGAACATTATGCTAATGACTCATGAACTTTTGTCCAAACCCAATGCACTGCAAAAGAGGAAAAAATACATTGAGAAATCACCACCACCTCATTGACTCCTGGAACCCAAGATGTTCACTGCTTGAGACCACACAGTTAAAACTCTGGACCCAGCCTGCCAATTCAGCCTCACAGAGCAGAGTGCAGCCTTGGTGGAAACAATCAGAGCCACCTTTACCGACACTCGAGCGAGCATAGCCAACCTCAAGGACTGGGTGGTAAAGGTGGAGACTGCCATCTCAGGAGCGGTGGATACCAACTCAGCACAAGATCAGTGCCTAAAATCTGCAGAACCCAGCCTACCTGGCTTACGGCTAAAATGGAAGACTTGGAAGGATGTGGATGGTGAAATAAACTCCACATTATTGGACTGTCAGAGAGCTAAGAAGGCAGGGACCCTGTGCAGTTTCTCCACAACAACCCCACTAAGTGGCTGCAACTTCCCTCAGGGGAGTTCAACTTTGAAATACAGATAGCAAATCATATCCAGCAGGCCCAAGGAAACAGGAGCAACTCCAGACCCAGACCCTTTACTTTTTAAACTTCTCCACTTTCATTCCCAAGAACTAATCCTGAAAAAAGCACAGGAACATAAAGATAGTATGGTGGGTAGTAATCATATATCATTCTACCTTGACTACCCTTGGGGAGTATTGGAACAACAGGATTATGGCAAGATTAAACTGGACCTTAGGAACTGGGGGATTCCTCTTTACACAGGCCATTATTACACTTCTACCTAAGAAAGAACAAGACAGCATCCTCTGCTCCCAATTCTGGCCAGTCTGTCTGATCAATGTAGATGCAAACATTTGCAAAAGTGCTGGCAAAAAGAATGGAACCCATTACACCCTCCCTAATACACCTTGATCAAGTTGCTTTGTCCCAGGGAGTTTGAGATCTAACAACATTCCCTGAATAGTGGATGTTTTCTGGGAAGCTCACACCATGTCCTAACCTGTAAGAAGTGTAATATAAGTGTAAGTGTAATAATGGCCTGTTTAAAAGGGGGGGGCACCTCTGTCCCAAGCCTCACTGAAAAAAAGCATGAGTTTTTGTCTCCCTGGTATGGCTCCTTTACACTTCCCCATCAGCAGCTGCCCTGACCAACACAGTGCTATCCCCCTTTTTCCCTTTCCATAGAGGGACTAGACAAGGTTGTCCCCTTATCCCCTTTCCTTATCATGTTGGCTTGCACATGCGCAAGCAACATCTTGCAGTAGTAGCACTTTCAGAGGTGTGTCAGTGTTGTGGACAATGCAGGGGATGCTTTAGTGGGTGTGCCCCTCAGCCACCAATCAGTGAACATGCTGGTGATGACAGCAGTTTCAAAGAGAGCCACGGAGATGAAAGAAATTTGCACCTCCAATGTGGTGCAGTTTCCTCATTGGAGCATCAGATGACAAGGCTCCGTTATGTGCCTTTCCTGGTGAAACATTCCAATAAATATGGCGTCTCCTGCTGCCTGCCACACAATCACCACAAAACCGAAATCGGGAATGCCCAATCCCCATGTTGGCATGCCCCCCCAGTTGAATTTATTTGCCGACAGGGGTGCCCAATCCCCGTTGGCATCATGTCCCCCCCCCACACACACACACTTTCTTTGCCGATGGGGGTGCCCAATCCCATCAGAATCATGTCCTCTCCAAACCCATGGCATACTGGGAGCTCATCCCAGTGTGCCCCAAATCATTTTTTTAACCTGTAAATAAAGAAAACCTTCCCCCAAGCGGTCTCTCGTCATTCCCGCCACACCCTCTCCCCCAACCCGCACCCACCCTCTTTGCATCCCACCTCCCTGCACCCTCCCTCACCCCAAACTTACCTCTATAGGGCCAGCATTGCGATCTTCTGTGGAGCGGGAACTTGTCTGAACTCTTTAAAAGCCAACCAGGAACTGAACAAAATGCGGTAAGCTTTATAATGGCAGGCAATGGGGGGTTTCAACTTAGGTGGATAGCTCAGCCATTTTGGGGAATTTTGGTACCAGATTTTTAACATGGGGTTCTTGGGACCCCACCTCATGAACACATGAACTGTCATCTTGTTATTTGGTCCTGAAAGGTGATTTCGTGGTCACTGCACAGAATCACCTTTCGAGACTGATTAATGAAATGACAGTGCCACTATTCATGAGGTGAGGTCCCAAAATTTGGTGAACAAATTCAAAAAAATGATTGTGTTACGAGTGTGTGTTGCGCAGTTTCCACACATGCTTGTAACTTCAACAATCTGTAATATTTGCACACCAGATTTTCAACATTGCCATTTTTTTACACCTCATTATGAACAGTATAACTGTCATTTTTCACATCCTGCCCAAAATGTGTTTTCGCCATGTGGTGCACAATGGCACGATCACTGTGGAAAATCAATTTCAGGACAGATTAACAAAATCACAGTGCTCCTGTTCATGAGGGGAGGTCCCAAAATGCCTGTGTTGAAAATGTGGTTAAATAAATCCCAAAAATAATTGTGTTACGGGCATGAGTTGCCCAGTTTCTATGCACGTTCGTGACTTCACCAATTTTTCATATTTTCACTCTAGATTTTCAATATTGCCATTTTTTACACCTCCTCATGAACAGTACAGTTGTCATTTTTCACATCCTGCCCAAAATGTCTTTTCACACCTGTGACACCAAATGGCGCAGTCACCGTGCAAAATCACTTTTCAGCTAACGAACTAGTGCCACTGTTCATGAGGTGGAGTCACAAAAAGCACATGTTGAAAATCTGGAGTGAAAATACCAACAAACGCCTGGGGCATTAGGATTTCCAACCATAACACCCCACCCTGTAGAAACTAACAGGCGTCAGGGGTGTAACTTGGGATCATCGGCTGTAATGCTCATGCCATACCACCCCCACCCTGCAGCCAGTAACAGGCATCGAGGTGTGCCTTGGAGTCTTCGGCCCCAAAGTTTACCCCAGTTCCCTATACTGCACCCATCTCAGCATATTTCCTTATGGAATGGGGAGAGCGTAAGGCACAAAAACCCCAAGACATACAGCAACATTTGTCAGTGTCTGCATGGTAGGGTGAGTTGAAATGGTGTGAGCATTATGGCTGATGACCAAAGGGCACACCCTAATGCCTGTCAGTCTATGCAGGGTGGGGGGTAGGGTTGGTGTCAGTTCAGTACTTCAATGCCATTCCTATTATGCATCTCTTTAACTCCTGCACTGCCAATGCCAATGCCAGCAAGACAACATTCGGCATTGACAAATACTTGTTTTATACTAGTTGTTGAACTTTTGGCACTTAAAATCAGGGTGGATCCATTGTTTGCAGGACTTGTGCTGGGAGGAGTTCCCTACAAGACCACCTTATTTGCAAATGACAATAACTTATTTCTGTCAAATCTCCCCATCCCTTTACCAGCTTTGCAAGATACTCTATCAGCCTACTCTGCATTGCCTGGATACAAGTTGAATGGCTTTAAATCACAAATTTTGCCCTTTCATGAGGCATGTACAGCTGCTCTGTCCACATCTTATCCCTACCAATAGTCTCCAGAGAGTGTAGCTTTTCCTGGGAATTACCCCCAAGGCCACTATTCCAGCAATAGCAATCGCAAATGCTAAACTTATGCTGGACACTTTGGACTTTGACTTAGTGCAATTGAAGGCCCATATCCTTTCTCTCTGGGGTAAGGTTAATGCTTTGAAAGTCATAGCACTCCCCAAACTCCAATATATCCTAGAAAATTTGCCTATCCCCTTACCAGGTAACATTTTTTCAATTCCTTTCTGCTAAACAGACCTCTATTATATGGGCAGAGGAAACCCCCTAAAATAAAATTTAAAATTATTCAAAGTCACTGGAGGGATGGAGGTTTTCGGTTCCAAGATCTGAAACTTTACCATGACTTCATAGTACTGCGATAGGCCATAGTCAGTTATGCTCCACACTTGACTACCCTTGTTCCAGGCTAGGTGTCCTTGGAACTTACCCAGGATCTGCTACCAATAGCCTATGCCTTGATCGCTCTGTACTGGTCTCTTAGAACAACAATCTCCCCATGGTCTCATTATACCAAACACATTTGTGACAAATATAGTAAACAACTAGGATGGAATCCTCTGCCCATCTGGCAGAACCCACACCTGACAATTGATGGCCAACCCTTTTACTGGAAAGAACGGGAGGAAAGGAGTTCACGAAATTAAGGGACCTCTATTAACCTGACTCAGGTCTCTTGTATTCCTTTGAAGATCTCCAGAATAAATATAATCCACCTCATTCACAATTCTGGAGATATTTACAGTTGCACAGCATGCTAAAGATTTGTGTAGCCCCCTGACCATATTTTAATGCAGCCTACCCCACTGGATGGCTGGATTGCCTCCTTGAAAACTGTGCAGTATCTCACTACTAAATTCAAGATCTTTATTGCAAGAGCTTTCCCTTCTCTCCCACCTAGCAGCCCTAGAGAGAAATTGGAATTGGAGCTTGACCTAACACACCCCCACCAACTTGTGGGCACAAGTCTGGCCCAATGCCTACATGGCCACCTGAGAATTACAAGCAAAGATGCTGCGATATAAAATCCTTCACAGGGTCTACAGGACCCCCACTGGCTACATGGACTAGGTCTACTTAATCACAGTGATTGCTGGAGCTGCTCTCCTCCTCAGACCACGCTGTCCAATATCTTGTGGACATGTCCAGCTTTAGTTCAATATTGAGCAGAAGTTTGGTCTACCTATACCAAAGTGATTCCTGATTTGGGGGCTCGTGATTTGCAGCTCACACTCCTAGGGCTTTCCTGGCTGAATAGCGTCCAAATCTTCAACTTTTATGGGTAACTGGGGCCCTTGCAGCAGCCAAAAAATGACTGCTCTGTCATTGGAGAGACCCTGACCACCAATCTTATGAAGAATGGTTTAACCTAGTATTGTTAATGGCTAGATAGGAGAGAATCTCACATTAAAGTGTGGGTAAACTCTCAGACTATCAGGTAATCTGGAACCCTTTCTTGACTCTCATTGAGCAAAAGGTACTGCAAAGCAAACCTAGTGGCTGAATTTCCTGCCAAATATTTTGCTCATATTATTATTATCAGCAGCCTCACTATTGCAGTCAGACACTTTCTCCTGGCTTCCTTGATGGATCACTTTTGTAACTGACTAGCTAATCCCCCCCCCATGGCTTTCTCCCTCCCTCTCTCCCCAAGGTCCACATTATATGGACCACTGCCTTACATGCCCCCACATTACTCCCCTGATCTTACATGGAGTTTAGTGTTTCTCAGTGGTGCACCACATCCTCTCTCTCCCACCTCCATTCCTAGTACATAGTACTATTATTCGAATATAAGGGTATGAATTTCCCTGGTCACTCAGTAGAAGTTGAACCTTGTGGACTACTTGGTATGTGCAGTTACCTGTATCACCTCCACTAAACATACCTGTCAATGTACATATCTCTGTTAGGTGGTAGGTTTTGCTAGTTGGTATTAAGACCTGTTGAATGACTGCTACCCCTTGACTAGTTCATAGAGTAGATGCACTAGAAAAACTCTCAGGTTTAATTCTTCTTATATTTATTTGAATACTTTCACATCTGTCTTTTACTGCTTGGCCTAGGTAGCATGATATTTATTGATTTTATCAATGACCTCATCTTTCTATTACTTGTCTGTACACTGCAACATTTTATTGTGCACCTTATGTGCTTATACCATGTCACTGATTGTTAACCAAAATTAAAAAAAAATCAATAAAAACTTTTATAGCAAAAAAACATAACTACACCATCTAGGCTATAGGAGAGAGTGAAAAATACACAATGTTAAGTATAGTAAAAGAAAACATTTTTTTTTTTCATTTTTTGGTGCTCTGTATCTCAAAAACAGAACAACTTGCCATCACAAAACTTTTTACATCTTGAGACTCTGGCAGCCTGACTGTGCTTGCCAAATTATGGGCTATTTCATCACAAATGCAGTTATTAAAGTGAAAAATTGGGGTTTAACATTAAAAAGCCTACTCAACCCTAACTATAAGGGTGCTGCCATACCCCTATAATATAGTATGGCATACGTTGACACACTTTTCTAAATCGGTATGAATTGGTCTTACTACAAGAAGCTATGCTTGAAAGAGATTTAGATTTATCACTATTCAAATAGTCAAGCTTTTATAAGCCATCTTTAAAACATATGAAATTGCCCATTATGGCAGATGTTTGGATGGATAAATAATTTTGTTTCATCAAAATCAAATTAATCAAGTAAAGTGACTGACTAGAAGTACCCTTGATGTTTTATAATCCATATTTGTTTTAAGGGAGGGAATGCAATTGCCATGTAATATTTACAGTATATTTCTCCTGATTTTAACTCAGTATGATGGAAATAATTATGGAAACTTGAAAGAAATCAAGTATTCCAAAGCTATTTTAATATTTTCAATATATCTTATGTCCAGGAATGGTACAAAGGACCCTCTTCTATCCTGTTTCAGAAGATAATTAGAGAATGCTATTTAATATAGCATAAAAAAGTATTTCAATTTTGAAATTAACTGTACAGCCGTACAGGGTTAAAGCTCCTGTCTTGATGTTACAATTTCCTTTAGTCTGCTTTAACAGTAGACCGCCTAATGATTTAGGAAGGGAATTAACACAATATACCTATAAAATGAGTGACTCAGTAATATCTTATATTCCTCTATATTCTCACTGACACATTTTCATGGGAAGTTTTTGGTCAAATATTCACTTGCATTAAAGTAACCATTCCCCAGTAGAAATCATGTTATGTCTTCACAAGGACCATGTTATTAACACTGATTCATTATGCACTATGATGTCCTGGGTTGACCTTGATAACAAAGGGAAACAGAAATAGAACCCCAGATTAAAGGAACATGCTATTGTGAAGTTTAATGATAACCATTTGAAGGCATTGGAGGCTAAGCTTTTGGAGTCTGCTTCCCCTTTCATGGTTTGTAAGTATCTTGAGACTAGTCATATTACTGCTAGAGATTCCCTAGTGAAGCAGAGTTTACCTACTCAGTTTAAAGGCAACATAAACAGTGGGTTTTATTGTTGTAATATAACTGATACATTGGACATGTATGCTGTCTGCTTAATATCCTCAGGGTACTGTTTCATGTGTTACTTTTGGAACAGATATATTGATTCCTTTTTAAGATCCTTTGTTTAATGTGCATTTTTCCTACTCAGTTTTCATTTTTTATTTTTATTTTGTATTGCTCATGAGTTTCTGAACCCAACAGCATTAGTTAAGTGGATTACTAGAGTGAAACAGTCCCAGCAAGTGTCCACTCAAGTGATGTAATTTGGTTCCTGAACTCACAATTAAAAATGGACATAAAGTGAGAAACAGCAGAAAAAAAAACAAAGACCCAAAGTAAGAAAAAAACATAACTACCGATATTTCAAAATAAACATATAATAGAGTACACTGGCGGTATAACAGTTTTCATACATGCCAAAATTTTCAATTATATTTGAACATGTGAAAACAAGGTTAAATTAGTCTGCCAGTAGATTTAAAACATATTGGAATTTAGGGCATTCATAGAAGTCCATTGCACAGCAAGGAATAATGTTGAAGAAGCTTGCTTTGATAAAGAATATGTTGATTAGAAAGCTGAACTCAATCAAACTATCAAAATGGTAATTAAAAATTGGGGAACACAAAGAAAGTAGAAAACTCAATTGAGAACATTGAATGTTTTATTATAAGACGTTATTATAGGAAAAACAGCTGTCTGGATACAGGGACTTTGGAAGAAATATAACACTGCTACAGTATCATGAAATCCTAAAATCCTTTTGGTATTGGTTGATAAAGGTGCTGGGGATTTTCAGTCCCCCATTTGATGCAAGTATCACTTTACAAATATGAATGTCACATTTGAGCAATATTGTTCAGGGTGATCCCTTGCCATAGTATAATGACCCAAGGGATCCTTTAATGAAGCCAATTTCAACTGTCACTAGACTTCATAGCCTATTTTTAACTGTTACTCAGGTCATCTAATTAGCAGTATATGGGTCAAAATTAGCAGAGGCCCACTGGCCAAATGCTGATAGATTTTTTATTGGGCTAATAAGATTTTCCTTTACCTAGTCCTGCAGACTTGTACTGGAGAAGGTTATACTTCAATAAGTACACCAGCTGGGCCACTGTGAAAGTCTGTGGGGCTACTCGATTTTTCCCATCACTAGTCCTGCTGACTAGTGGCTGCAAAAACTTCATTTCAATCTCTGCAATATCAACATTCTTGCTAACATTTGTGGGGGCTATTTGATGTCCAGCAAAACTCCTGGATTAAATAATATTAACAGCAAAGAATAATCAAGCATGAAGTCACAACTGGTAGTTGGGTTACCATCAGTCAAATAGGATCCGGGGCTGCAGCAGTGAATAGGGAAATGGGCAGACTAGATGGGCTATATGGTCCTTATCTGATGACAGATTACATGTTTCTAAATTAATCTAACCCTAGGTGGTCACGCGAAGAGTGAAGGACCTCATGCCTTGGTAACTGAATCAACGGAGGTAACCTAATCCTTGAGTTCCTAAATGCCATAATTAAATTACAATGTTTTCATTTATTTAAAATGAATGTTCTATATCTACAATTCCAATTGATCTAGTGGTTATGAGGGTTTCCAGCTATTAAACTGACTATTTAGAATGTTGTCAGCCAATCAGAATGCTCTACTGTTCAACCAGTTATAGTGTATTTAAAAACTGTTTTATATTTACTCATCTGCTAGACAAATTTGTGAGGATTAAACAGTCATGATTACATGGTGCCTGTAATGATCCTGAATAAGCTTTTGCTTTCATCTCCCAGAATATTCAGCATATTAAACTAGAAGCTCATTGTACTGATATTTATAGGGTTCAATCAAAGAATATTGTCAAGGACCTGGATCAAGGCCTATATGAGTAATGGTAATGAAATGTCAGCTTCAATCCCCTCTACTCAGGGTGTCAGGCAAGGCTGCACTTGGGCTTCAGTTCTATTGGATTTGCTTTAAATAATTTCATGACCCTGTTAAAGGATACTTCCTTCAATTCCCAACAAGCCTCTAATAAAATAATTTCTATTTTGCTATATGTTGACAATCTGTTTTTACTGTAACTGTTAAGAACTGAACTATAAAGAAAATTGAAAAGATTAATACAAATAGCAAATAATTACAGTAGTATGACTATCAGTTATCAAAAAGTTAAAATAATTTCTATCGGGAAGTAAGAGCAATAAATGTACCAAACACTAAGCAGAAATAAGATGAGAAAAGTATTTTTATTTATTTATTTAAAAGTTTACTAAGCAAAGATTAGAAATTGTGGCCTGCTCACCCAGATTTTCTTCAATACAAAATAATTTTATTTTCATAACATCAAGACCAACAATGTCCTACATTTTGGGAATACCCTTCATCAGGGAGTCTGGTTATCAAGTTATACTCTTTCTTCCTTTTGTCTTAGATTTACCATCAATGTGCTTTATAGTTGTGCTTCCCCTTAGGTGCCGTATCAACTCATATGTTGAAATTGTATCCTGTCTTTAAATAGCTCCTTTAGTAAGTGCATCTCTTTCAAAGGGGAAGCACAATTATGTAAACGTTGGTAACCAGGAAAGGCACACTGAGCCGAGACTCATTTTCAGGTGCGACCCCTGGGGAAAGGGGGAAATTGGAGATGCAGTTACACATCAAATATATGGCAATAAGCCATTTACAGTGAGACAGCCAAAATACAAATACATGATATTATAAGACCATAAGATGAGTATCAAGATAAACCTGTGTAAAAGGCAAATACAATTGAACAAGGTGCAGATAGAAATACTGTGTAATGACAGTGTCAGTATTCACAGTATTCTCTTCATTTATCATCAAACTTTTTTCTTGGGTGATGGGAAATGGGCTCAAGCCTTGGAGGCTATAATGGTCAACCAAGGGATTAAGGGCATGCTAAGAATTTATGAAAATTATGATGGGCATAACTCCTTCCGCTGTACAATAGTCTGGTTAGACCACACCATGAATACTGCGTACAGTTTTGGCATCCCTACTTAAAGAAGGACATTGCATTACTGGAGAGGGTACAGAGGAGAGCAACTAGGATGGTACTGGGGCTAGGGGAAATGCCCTAAGAGAATGTAACTGGGGCAGATCAACCTATACTCACTGGAGGAGAGAAGAGATGGGGGATATGATAGAGGTTTTCAAGTATCTCAAAGGGGTCAATAGGGTAAGCCTTGAGGGGGTCCTACAGCTAAGGGAACCAGGGGCAACCAGGGGACATCCCATGAAGCTGGATGGGGGAGGTTGAGGGGGGAAACAAGGAGGTGCTACTTCACTGAGAGAGTGGTAGAGCCCTGGAATGCATTGCCAAGAGAGCGGGCGGCTACTACTATGAAGAAGGAGTTCAAGAAGGGCTGGGATAGTTGTAGGGTACATCCAGGAGCCCAGCTGGGAAATAGGGGTCCTTGTGTGGTGGGTGGGAGGGAGGGAGGGCTAAAATCGGTGCCCGCATAGGCACTGACCATTGAGCAGACTTGATAGACCATAGGGCCTATTCTACTGGCTTCATAGTATATTAGTATAACCACTCAGATTATTTCAATCAGTGGGAGGTTGTTTTGCCATTGTATAGATCACAGGTGAGGCCCCACATGGAGTATTGTGTCTAGCTCTGGAGACATCATCTTCCGAAGGACACAGAGTGAAGACTGTCCAGAGACAGGCAATTAAAATGGTGCAAGGTCTGCATCAGAAGTCCTGTGAAGAGCGACAAAAAGAACTCAGTATGTACATCCTGAAAAAGAGGAAGGGACAGAGATATGATAGAGATCTATATACTTCATGTTGGTAAATATGGTACAGGAAGGGAGCGTTTTTCAGAAAAAAAAGATACTCAAGAACAGGAGGACATTAAATGAAGCTAGAGGGTATAAATTCAGGAGAGAGATACGTAAAAATATTTCTTCATGGAAAGAGTGGTGGATGCCTGGAACAGTCTTCCAGCAGAGGTGGTGGGGTGAAAACAGTTTAAGAATGAATGGGATAGTCATAAGCAAATTTTAATGGAAAGCAGGGGATAGGGAGAGCTCAGTTAAGGTCTGCAGTGACACTATAGGCAGGGAACAAATGGGCAGGCTTGTTGGGTCAAATGGTCCTTATCTGCTGTCAAATTCTTCATTTTTGTGTTTAATGTCTGTAACACTAAAATTAACTCTCAGATATTATATGCTGCTAAAATATGGAGCTAGGCTTGTGTGAACTCTTAGAACATGTACCAAAGAAATCTGAGATCCCTTCCTCCAATCCATTATCCACTTTTTGTTTTGTTGTTAGGGCACAGACTGGTTATCTAACTATAAAAGTACAAGCAAATATAAAGATCATGTCTTACTGCACTAAAAATCATGTTCATGGAGGTGCACAGGCATCTGAAACTCTGCCTCAAGGAAACAATAAACTTTCGGATGGATTAAACTTTATAACCATAGTTAAAACAAATTTGTGATCACTCCTATTTATGTGGTTATGGCTACTTGTAGGTATCACAGGTGAAGTGATCAGTGTTCATTGTTCAAACCGATTAATGCCCGATCCACTGATAAATCAAAGCAGCCAGAATTGCAATGGTAAATGAAGCCACAGTACAGTATATGACCCACTGTTGAAAAAAAGTCTCATAACTGGGAAACTATTTGAATACTGTACAATACAAATTTCAAAGTTAAGGGAAGTCCTGTCCCAAATGGGATCAGGTCAAATTATCACTGCAGTGAGACTGGGTAGATTTCAAACTACTAGATTACAGAATAAGCCATTGTTCATGCCACATTATAGACTTACTCAAGACATTATTTGTTAATCTGTTTCTGATATAAAGAAGCTCAATATTTGCATTTTACCCCTATTCTGAGGCACTTCACCCCTATTCTGGCCAGATGGTGCATGGACCTAGTTATCTCTATCCTTTGTCTACTTAGTGGACAAGACCCTGAGGTCATGACTGCTGTTGCATTGTTTGCCTATAAGGTTGCATAGATAAGGCTAAGGAACTATTAACTTATGAAGTACTAAAAATGTATTTGAACAGTAAAGATAGAGGAGCACAGACTTCCAAAACTCTGTCTCTAAGAATTAAGGGCTTGAGTTATATGATTATTAAGGCAAACTGTATTAGACGTTTTTAGAATGTATTGATATCTGTATGTAGTTCCTAAACTGGTGTTTTGATTGTAAAAAGCTTTTTTTTTTTTTTTTGAGGTTGCTCCTCCCGTTAACTCCAATTATTAAATCCACCCAGAGTTAACTGGTTCAAGCATATCGGTCTGTGCTGTTGCACCGCTGCAGCATGATTTTAAGAGAGAGACATTAAGCAAATATTGACCAGAACTGAGGGATATAGGGCAAAATATTGACTCTAAGGGTTGAACTATTGACTGACAATAATTATACTGTTCAAAGCCAAAGACGGATATATTTCACAAGAATAAAAAGTAATTCTGTAACTTATTAGTATAACTAATTGCTATTAGACATCTTATTTTTATGTACTTAATATTTTTGTTGTCAATTAGTTGTGAAATGTTTATGCATATGAATGTTATAATTGTCTTTGTAATGTTATTTAGTATTGTACGGTACCTTTGTTTAAGAATGCCTTATTCATATAAATATCTATCAGTCTATCTATCTAATATGACTACTACTGGAAGTTAATAGATTATCCTAAGGGGTCAATATTTTCCCTCTGTATTTCCAAAACTCTGGCCAGTATCTGTTGTATCAAACCATGATTCTAACCCCACCCCTGGCATTTTACAATTCCCTATTTATAATTGATTTTGCCTCCCCCCACAAAAAAAAAAAAAACAATGAGGGATTACCTGTTGGGGCTCTGGCAATGCAACAGGGGGACATGTAGGGCACAAGAGTACAGTTACAGAAGTGGAACTGAGGGGCACTAGATTTTTATTGACAGTGCTGCTGACATACATAAAAACCTACCAACACCAGCCCCAGCATTAGATGAAAGTTGCGGGGAAAAAGATCAAGATTGGCATTGGGTGTTTAGTTGGCAGTGCTCCCTGACCTCTGGATAGATGGTAGGGTCAAGAGCTAAGATAAAATTGATTGCATTGGCAGTTCCTGGAACTACCACCATGCTGTGTCAGAGCAGCTTCATTGGTACACAGCCATACACTTTTGCACCTAACCAGGCAATAGTTTTTGAACTTTTGCCATTTGCTACAAACTACTACCAATAGCCAAGATTAGGCAGAGCAATAGCATCAGCTATTTCTAGTCATGAGACCAGATTTTATCCAGTCACATGCCAGTATTTTATTTCTTTGGTAACTGGGAAATGGTCCACTATATACATTGTCTGTTTTCAGGGGCAACCTGGGGGCACTGGTGAGGTTAAGTGACTTGTTTAGAGTCACACCTAGTATACACGTGGAGGTTGCGGGAATTAAATCCAGATCTGATGACTATACCAAGCTCATAGCACGTTACTCTAACCTCTAGGCTATACTACTATTCCCCATATTAGGAACCAAGGTTGAATAAAATGTATAATTAAATATACCCCACACAATAAAATGGAGTTTTAATTGCAGTGCACTCCACTTACTGTATAACGGACATTATGGTAATAGCGGACAAAAACTGATTTCCCAAACCAAATACATCAAATCCAATGCATTTTCTCAGGTTATAATGGACAGAAACATTGCTTATAATGGACACTATGAAGCTTTTAATGGCATTTGAAGTGCTTTTTTGTGGGGGGGGGGTTGCAGAGCTGGTGAGGAGATTTGGCAAATGCAGAATTAAAATGGAGGAGCTACAGTGATAACATTTCTAACAAAATAATTCTATACAAGCTACATAATATTTTATTACTAAATTAATTAAACTAAAAGTAAATGATTTTATATTTCAATAAAACCCTTACAGAACACTTGGCTTTGTTCTTAGTGTCCTGGAATCCCAACATCCAGCCAGTGGCATTATCTTCTTACCTTCTGTAATAAACTTCCATGAAAAAACTCATGTTCCCTGACAGTTAAACTACTAAAACACACAGAATACAGAACATATGTTAGGCAGGATTCTGAGTAATCTGTGAAGTTTTATAATAAGTTCTCATTCACTCTGAGCCCACGCTCACACACATTGACACACCTGACTTCTAGACTACACTTCTTCTGGATATAATGGGCACTGGGAATAACAGACAAAAGCTGTGTGCATAGATTCATCTGTTATAACAAGCTTGCACTGTACTCACACAGTGGAGCTGGTCTGGATTCAGTACTACACTTGAGTTCCTGGTCTTTCCAGATTTCTGAGTCCATTCTGTGCTAATCCATTTCTGTGACAGTATGAAAGCCTTTTAATCCATTTTAATTTGTTATACTAGTATTTATGCATTGTTATTGCTTTATTTTTTTATACTGTTTCTCACCATGTTTTGTTATATTTTCTGTTAGGCACCCAGAGCCTCCAGGATTGGGTGCCCTACAAATAAATTTGCCTTGCCTTGCCTAGTAAGCAATGTTGTTTCAAGGATGGTTAATCCCTTCTGTCAGGCAAGTAACCTGAGACACTGCGTTGCATCCTGTCTATCTCCACTGTATGCGCATCTGGCTACTTACAGGGAAGCTGTCCAGGATGTGATACTGCACTACAGTAACTGTAGTAAACAATGCAATTTCAATGGTAGTTAATCCCTTTTGTCATGCAGTAACTTGAGACACAGCATTGCATCCTGGCCTGCTCCGCTGTATGTCCACCTGGCTATTGGGTAAGCACACTGGAGGCAGTATAGTGCAGTGATCTATGCTCTGAGCTGCAAATCTGGTGAAATCCAGCAGACCAGTCCTGGGTTTGAATTCCACAGCTTCCACTTGCATACTGTGTGACACTAAGCAAGTCACTTAACTTCCTTGAGCTCCCAGGTCGCTCCTGTAAAAAAGCCCTCAGCTTAGTGTGCTATTCCTGGTTAAACAACTAAAAAAAAAACTGTATAGTAAACTTGAATGGATATATAGGATGTAAATTATTGAGTTGGGTAACAGATTCATAAAACTTTTTTTTTTCCTGTGACCTGAGTGTCAATCATAAACTTTCTTCAAGTACAAATGGGATGAACTCCATGTACTATATCCATTTTCAAATGTACTATTCCATAACTCAGCACAAGAAACTGGGCATAAACTTTCTCCAAGATGTATTCATTTATTTTGGTGATGCTTTCATTGATTTTTTTTCTGTGTGTTTCATAGTGTATAACACCCAGCAATAACTGATGATGCAGATGAGCCCATTGTAATTCCATAAGTTTCTTTGTAGTAAGTACTGTCACAGGGGAAGTAAACTGCTGTAAAACAAACTTTAGCCAGTTACAGGAAGTACTGTTTTCTCAAGTGTTTGCTTCTCTGTTTCTTTTCTATCAGTGTCTGTATAATTTTAATGGTTTAATTTTGTGGTAAGTTTATATATAGTGAATTATTACATAGTAAATGCCATTGTTCTATATTTATTTTTTGTATATATTCTGCAAAACAGTATGTGTCCTTTACATTGCTTGCACAATTTGGTGCCTAGGGTCTCAGGAGTTCTCATTTCTAGAATACTTTTTAAGTGAATGTTCCTGAAGTACAGGTAGAGGTTCTCCTGAAATAGACTTACTGGGCATGATTCTCAGATGTCCCAACAATGCCACAAGCCCCAGGTGCTCTGAACATATGGCACACGGGGCTTTTGGCATTCCCCAGCAGGTGATCAGGATTCTGGATCCCATGCATTGATTGCTGCAAGTTAGACCATCTTTTTCAGGTCTAGCTTGCAGCAGGGATCCAGCTAGCCTTGATCAGGCCAGGGACCCCTCAATTTCTTGAACCAAAACAGTGGTTCAGAATTCCTCTGTGAGCTACAGCTCAACTGAACCTGCAAGGGATCCAGCCAGCCTTCATCAGGCCAGGGATCCCTTAATTTATTGAATCAAAACAGTGGTTCAGAAATCCTCTATGAGCTACAGCTCAGCTGAACCTGCAAGGTACTAGCCCTGACTTTTGGATTTGGTGCCAGTGAAAGCCGATCTCCAAGTGGCCCACACTATCTCCTGCCAAACACATCTCTAGCTATTGTATTTCCATCTGTCTCTCTAGTTGAATTTATGTGCCAGGGTTTAATAATCTGTTTAATCCTTGCAGTCATTTTAAGTACTGATTTGATATTAGAAGTGAATTTTGAGCCTTAAATGTGTAAATCCTTTTCCTGTTCCCTGTCCTGCACATTTCTCTTTGTCTCCCCCCCCAGCCCCCTAACAGCCTTCTAAGCTTTCTATACCAGCCCACTTCTTTTATCCTCTTTGTTCTGATGTAACAAGCCTCCCCTTTCAGCCTTTAAAGGAAAACAATCCAAAACAGTGGGGGCAATCACCAGGGCTGCACAAAACCCAAATTAAAACAATCTATATGGTTTAAAATAAATGCAGCTAACCCTTCTAGAGTTATTTAATGTTTTAATTTTGCTCCTGGATGCACCATGTCAAAAGTGCCGCCACACCGGAAGATGACGTGTGCTCCTGGCATCTTGTCCTGTGCTGGAAGGCTCGTAACTGGGGAAAAAGAAACATTGTGGCATGTAGAGGTATGTTAACTGAACCTCTACAACCAATTCTCAGTGAAAACAGAGCCATGTAATGTACTTAAAATCATTATTAAAGTTGCAGCTCTGAGTTCGGTCATGCACAGTAGCATCTAGCACTACTGCGCATGCCTGAACTCGGAGCACTAGTTGCTACTGCGCATGACCGAACTTGCAGCTGCAACTTTAATAATGATTTTAACTACATTACATGGCTCCGTTTTCACCAGGAATTGGTTGTAGAGGTTCAGTTAACATACCTCTACATGCCACAATGTTTCTTTTTCTCCGGTGTAGATATGCCTCACTCATCATTTTTATGACCCTTCTGGCATAGGACAGGATGCCTGGGGCACACGTCTTCCAGTGTGGCGGCACTTTTGACATGGCGCATCCAAGAGCAACATTAAAACATTAAATAACTCGAGAAAGGTTAGCTGCATTTATTTTAAACCATATAGGTTATTTTAATTGGGCGTTTTTGCTGCCCTGGTGATTGCCCCCACTGTTTTGGACTGTTTTCCTTTAAAAAGCCTGTTTTCATAGTTTCCCATTAGTAGATGATAAAGATCTGCCACTAGAGGGACCTTAGTCTTTTTTTTTTCTCTCTCATTCATCTTTCATTGTTAACTCTCTCATACAGCGCTTTTTCAAGTGAACCTAATCCTTCCCCTGATTTTGACTCAATTCTTACCAAAATGGGCAAATCACATACCACCATCCTGGTACCTCTTTGTTTGCCTTTCTTTGTCTTGGCGACTTAACTGGAGGCAAACAGCATCCCACATCTAAACTTGATTTCAATTACAGTTTTAACCATGACCCAGGCATGCATACAGGAAACTTCTTCACATTAACAAATGGCCACTGGTCACAGCACTGGCTCCTGCTACATCCATTTTCCTGGCAATCTCTGGGGCTCCTTGTCTCATACCCTCTCCAGGCTCTCTCCATCTGCCTTAGAGTGATGCATTCCAGCCCACGGAGGCACTCCAACCAAAAACAGTCAACCAAAGTGAATTACAGACTCCTGAAAGGTCACCTATACAGAATCATTCTCATCCTACTTCTAATATCTGGCAATGTTACCTTAATCCTGGCCCAGGAAGCGTTGCCCAACCCTTGGGCCAAGCAAAGATGGCATCTGTCAGTATCTGCAGTCTGTTAAGTAAATTAGACAGCCTCGGAAGTCTGGATCAGCCAGCACAACCATAATATATTATCAGTTGCTGAGACATGGCCGTCCCTGAAGATTCCTGACATCGCAGTCACCATACCAGGATACACCATTTTCCGACAGGACAGGCTAACTAAGCGGGTTGGTGGCTGAGCCATATATCTCAAAGAGACACTTAAGGGCTTGACCTTACCCATGACCAACCTTGGCTACTCCACACAGGCACCTGCAATTAAAGTTCTCCTCGGTGGCCAAAATAAGGCCCTCATGATCTTATTCATCTATGTCCCTCCCAAAGAATACTCAACTGGCTTTCACAGCATCATGGACTATATCTGTAACCTGAAACAACACTCTGAAATCATAGTTTTCAGTGATCTCAATGTCAATTGGCTCTCCCCTGACATTGGCACTTTCAAGGACTCTTTCTCTGCACTTCATTTTTCGCAGCTCATTCCCTCACTCACCAGAACAAATTACAGAATGGGAACAAGTACCCTCCTTGACTGGATCCTCTCTAACTGACTGGACCATATTTCAGATGAGACATTGCACCCAGATACACTAAGCAATAACTCCCCATTACCTGCAGCTAGACAAATTCCACAAGCCACCCTCTCAGACAATATATTGCAGGGTACTGAAATGTGGACACCTTGAGCCCCTCAAACTGCACCTGAGTAATATAGACTGGTCATTACTGGACACTAATAAAGATATCAACCTAGCCTTGGACCATCTCATTAAGCATTTCAATACTGCCTATTACATACATGCTCCCTACAAAAAGATGAACGTTTGTGGCACCTCAAACTCCTGGATAACCCCTGAGCTTATCTCCAGGATGAAACAGAGGGATCAGCTCTGGCACTGTGCAAGAGAAATGGGCAGACAGGCAGACATGCAAGAATATAAAAAAGTCAGAAATGACTGCACAAGGGTGAACTGCCATGTGAAAGCCAAATTCCACCAGGAAGTACTTACAAATTCCTGGGGGAACAGCAAGAATTTCTGGAACAACATTAAAGATGTCACAGGCAAAGTATCAAAAATCTCACCCTCAATGTTAAACATTGATGGTACCCCTACTTTGGACCCACTTACCATAGCAAATACTTTTAACAACACTTTCACGGACCTGAGCAGGGTCCTCCCCCCCCCGAAGATTCCAACCCTCCTCACTCCTTAGTACACACTGTACTAAGAAGAGGACAAGAATTTCTCCCTCCATTTACTTTAGGAAGGTCTCTTTGTTAACAGCCAAGAAATACCTATGCAAAGTGATTGGGAAGTCTAGATTTAGTGAAGATTCACTGGATCTTAAAATTGTTGCCCTCACACTAGATGAGCTACTGAATCCCTTAACTAAGATTCCTAACCTTTTGTTGAAGCTGGCTCAATTCCCAAAACTATGGAAGTCTGCCCTAATGACACCCATACACAAGAGTGAAGACCGGGCTCTACATGCAAATTATAGACCCATAACTATACTCCTGCCATTATCCAAGGTGCTCGAGCACACAGTTGCAGACCAATTAATGGATTACCTTGAAAAACACTCAACCCAATGCCTGCAACATGGATTCCAAAAAGATCCTAGCACCACATCAGTACTATTGGAATTCACTGGCTACATCCATCAATCTCTCAACAAAGGCAATTTAGTGGGAGCAGCCTTCATAGACCTTTGACACTGTTCGCCACACTCTTCTTCTTCAGCAACTAGCCTCCATAGGTCTCACCTCTGACAAGTTAGATTAGTTCAAAAGTTACCTAGAAGATCGGTCCCAATAAGTGAAAATTGCAAATGTTACCTCGGTCAGACTGCCCATGTACTCAGGTGTACTGCAGGGCTCTATTTTAGGGCCTTTACTTTTCAACATCTTCCTGAACAACCTACCACAGGCCTGCCACCAACAGATGCTACTGTTTGTGGACAATGCTGTCATCTTTACTAGTAACCCTGACCCACAGCAACTGGAACTTCAACTACAGCATAGTTTTGTAGAAGCTGAGGACTGGTTCAACGCTAACAAACTGATCCTGAACTACAAAAAAAATAGTTATGCTGTTCAGTGGTACCCATAGCAAAAACAAATCTCAACCACTTAGAATCAGAAAATTGCATGGGAGTACCTCTGGAACAAATCCTACACTTTAAGTATCTGAGAGTAACAGTGGACAGCTCACTTTCTTATGCTCAGCACATCGACAACGTTGCCCGGGCTGTCAACATCAAGATTGGTCTGCTCTACAGACAAAAAGACTGCTTGACACCCAAAGTCCTCAAAACTGCAATTATCAGCTCTGTCTTACCTACTGTCGACTATGGCTTGGTTATCTATGGTGCCGCTACTACTTCTTCACTCAGTAGAATAGTCATTGCACTAAATAAAGGCATGTAGACTCCTAACCGGTGCTGCATGCCTCACCCACACATGCGATCTATATGCCCAATCTGGGTGGCTTCAACTAAGCAGAAGTCTACAGTACCAAACACACCTGTTAGCTAAAAAAAACACTTCTAGGCCTTTTGCCCCCTGGAACTGCAAACCTCCTTAGTCCTCACTCCAGCTCCCAGCACACTTGAAGCTCAGCCCATCAATCTCTGAAGTTTCCTAGGTGCAGGACATCTCAAGGGCAGTGGTCATTCACTTACACAGCCCCACTTGGGTTCAATGCACTTCCCAATGAAATCCTATCCGTACCAAGATTAGGTCCTTTCAAGCACAGGCTCCGTCAGCATCTTATGACAAATAGTTCCTGCGACTGCTTCATCTAATGATACTACCACCTGTGCACACTCCTTTTCCCTCTTTTCCACCCCAAAGGTTTACCTTTCCAGCCCTTGCTATATCCTCCTAACCCTCCCCCCACTCTCCCACCCCCACCACCTTCCCTCGCACCTATCTACCACCTGCACCCACCACTCTTTCTATTCCTACTGACAAGGTCTTCTGGTTGCTTACCACCCACCCCTTTCTTCTCCACTACTAAAGTTATTAATTCTAGATAATTAAAGTATGTACTTTACTGTTTTTAAAACCTAGTCTTTGTATTACTGCCTCTGTATATGTGTTCACCCCTCCCCACTGACATGGAACCTTTGTAAATGAGTCCCTTGCCCTCAAAGGTATTTTAATCTGAGATGGAATAAATAAATAAATCCTAGGAACCCTGTTTATGGGGCTTGGGCCAGATATTTGGCACAAGCTGCTGTAAATCATGAAAACTGTCATAAATGAGGGATATCAAGAGTTACCAGTGGGGTCCCTCAAGGCACAGTTTTGGGTACAACCCTATTTGAAATATTTATCAGCGACTTGCATTGTAATGTTAGTAATAACATTATAAAATTTGCCGATGACAACAAATTAAGTTCTGTGATGGATGATGACTCTAAATACCATTGACTAGTGCAATACTTGGCAAACATAGAGAATTGGGTTAAATTTAATAAAATGGTGTTTAACATTGATAAATGTTCAATAATACATCTGGGGAAAAAAGCTCACATAGGATTTATAAACTTTATGGAGCAAGCATAAAATCAATGTCACATGAAACGGACTTAGGGATACTTATTAACAACAAATTTTCAAAAAGTGAACACTGCAGAAATGTAACCATGACTACCAACAGAATTTTCAGGTCTATACGAAAAGCCTTCATATACAGGAGCGAAAGCTGTATTATTCCTTTGTACAGAGCATACATAAGGCCGCATCTTGACTATGCAGCCTCCTTTTGGTCTCCACATTTAATTACTATAAAGATAAACAATTGTTGAACAGTGTACAGAGGGGGTTAACGACTGAGATTGAGAGGTATGGCATATAATGAAAGAATGTATGAACTTAAACTATATGATCTCCAAATAAGAAGAAACCGGGGTAACCAGTTACTATTGCTTAAAATTTCACAAAGTGAAGAGTTGAGTAAACTTGGCAACATTACTCCTGCACCAAGACCACACCATTGCATTCTCACAGCAAACAATTACGCATCTATAGAACAGTAACTAATAAAATGGATAGTTATTTTTTTTTAGTCTTTGGTAACTAGGTAAGGCCCACTAGGCACAAGTGCCTGTTTTCAGGGGTGACCTGGGAGCACTGGGTGGTTAAGTGACTTGCTTAGAGTCACAAAGTATGCAAGTGGAGGTTGTGAGAATCAAACCCAGGTCTGGTCTGCTGGATGTACCAAGCTCATTCACAGCTTTTTACTCTAACCTCTAGGCTATACTGCCAGCCAGTACGTGCCTGCCAATGCTATATATGCTTGCTGCAAAGCTGCTCTGGCCACCGGATTTGACACAGGGCTTGATGCAAGCTCTGCATTGCCCTCCATGAATCCAGCCCATTGTATTTATGTACTTTTGGTAATCAATAAAATATAGGTAGATATTTTGACATTCAGCTTACTTCATCTGCTAATATACTGCAGACAAGTACATTTTGCTGCAGAACCAAAGCCAGAGCAGTGGTTCTCTATGACAACAGGTGCTACGGGGTTTAAAAGTCAGTGTTACACTATAAATAAACTGAATATTCATGTCTTCATAATGAAGATGCAGACCAGGTCATTTTCCAAAACATCCTGCTTTAATTTCAGATAAAGCACAAATAGACAACAATAAAAAAAGACCTCTACCCCTGGTCAATTATTAGCACTGGTCATTTAGCAGCGGGAGAGATTTTTATTGCTGTTGTCCATTTGCACTTTATCTGAAATAAAAAAAGAAAATAACCTGGTCTGAATCTACATTCATGGGGGCGTGAGTGCTCAGCTTTCTATAAGTATTTCATTTTTCCACAGCAGACAATGCAGGTTGTTGTTCATAATGCTATTAATTGTCCATTTGATTGATTGATTGGTAGATCATTCAGATGTTCTCTTGCCTTTGTATGGTAGTTATCATTCCAGGAATTGCCACGGTTCAAGTGAGCCCTATTATCAGTTACAGTATCACCAGCTTACAAGACAGAGACATAACTCTAACATTCATGCCAGCTAAACAGCTGAAATAGGACTGAATATACCATAGAACTATGACTGCAGACTATGAGAAACCTCTTCGAAAATAGAACCTTCTATGGTGGGATGTATTTCTTCATTAATGAATTCCTTAATTACAGTATATTTCTTACAGCTCATTAGAAAGAGATTCCTTTCAATTAACTACAGTATTTTAAAAAGAATAATAACTAGCAGTAATAATTGTAGCAATGGACTGCTTCCTGGTATGCACATTTTGGGCTTTTATTATGCATCTTTGCCCTTAGCATGAGATGCATAACTTATGTAATTGTTTATGTTGTTTCTGCCATTATCACAGTCTGTTTCCTAACTCCAGTTAATAAAACTTTCACACTCAGAAGTTAAACCTTTTGAATTTAAACTGTCTAAACTGAACTAAAATAGTACTGTACTTAGTTCCTGTGTAAGCTATCTTTTGTACCTATACATAGAACATAAAGAATAAACCTATAAGTATTTTTAAAGTTGTTACAAGGCTCTGTAAGTCAAATATGGTATCGGGTAATAGCCTGTCATCGGTGGTCGGCAAGGTGATGGAGGATATTGTCAAAGAAAGGCTAAGGGGGTTACTGGAGCAAATTGGGTACTTGGACAAAAGTCAGCATGGCTTGGTCATTGGAAGATCGTGCCAGACAAATCTTGTTGAGTTCTATGACTGGGTGATGAGGGCCCTGGACCAGGGTAGGCCAGTGGACATACTCTTTCTGGATTTTAGCAAGGCGTTTGATTCAGTATCCCACAGTGGCCTGCTGGCTAAGCTAAAGGAAATGGTGGTAGGGAGACAGTTGCTAAGATGGATAGGAAATTGGCTCCCTGAGCATACTCAGAAGGTGGTGGTTGAAGGGATAGCCTCATCCCCAAGCTGGGTTACTAGTGGGGTTTCCCAGGGGTCAGTGCTGGGGCCACTCCTGTTCAACGCCTATATCTCAGACATCAGGAGGGGGATCAGGAGTTAGATGAGTCTTTTTGCAGATGACTCAAAGCTGGGTGGGCCAGTTAAGGGGCCAGAAATAAGACATGATTGGAGTGGTGCAGTGCAGTGGCTGTGGAGCAGCAGTCTTCCGGGAGGCGTTCTGGAGGATGCGGTGTTGTCCCATCTGCAGGCACCTCTCTGGGCTGAGGGAGGAGGTTGCTCATCTCCAGGCTGAGTTGACCAGGATTTATGGGACCTCCTCTTCCATCCAGGGACCACCAGTGCCACTGCCGTTGCCTCAGAGGTTGCCAAGAAAGAGGAGCGGTTGGACCACAGTGGGCTCAGGGAGGGTGAGGGTGGTGGAACAGAGGCGCATCCCTCCAGTTGTACCTCCACACCCTATGCCATTCTGGCAAAGTGTGGTTCCTCTATGGAGGCACCCACAGTGGAGACCAAGGAGGATGCTGGGAACCTCCACAAGGGAGACCACAGGAGGTGACAGGGGACCCTGCAGGGAAGGAAACAACTCCTGGTGGGGGACTCCATTGTTAGGAAGGTAGAACTGGGGAGGAAGGGAGAGGGAGGTAAGGTGCCTGCCTGGCGCTATGGCTTGGAGGGACAGGAGTGAATCCTCAGAATTGCCTGAGCAGCTGCACAGGGAGGGAGCTGGATGTCATTGTCCACCTAGGGACAAATGACCTGGCTAAGAAAGGATTAGAGAAGTGCAGGAAGAGTTTGTGGAATTGGGAGGGCCTTAGTCAAGTAGCATGCACAGTAACCTTCTCGGAGGTGCTGCCCATCTATGGCATAGGAGAGGTTAGGGTGTTCACACCATGGGATTCAATCAGTGGTTGAAAAACTGGTGTGGAGCTCAGGGATTTGGCTTCATTGGGGACTGGGGTCCACCTGGAGTGATGCAAGCCTATACTGGCATGATGGGCTGCATCTGTCCGGAGGGAACCAGAATCTCAGGTGATAGGTTTAAATGCTTCATTGGCAAGCTTTTAAACTAGCCAAGG
Source organism: Neoceratodus forsteri (assembly GCA_016271365.2). Classification (NCBI taxonomy): domain Eukaryota; kingdom Metazoa; phylum Chordata; order Ceratodontiformes; family Ceratodontidae; genus Neoceratodus; species Neoceratodus forsteri. The sequence continues at coordinate 986,830,565 of CM057449.1, forward strand.
GGGAGGCACTGGAAAGGAGCAGGGAAATCCTAGTCCCCCAAATAATCACGGGTAGTAAGGGCGGCAAACACCAACATAGAGGTGTCGATAGGGAGAAGGGCAGGGTAAATGGAGAAAGTGACAAAGGCAAGAAGGACAGGGATGGGAAGCAAAGGGAGTAAGGCCATCAGGAAATGGAGGGTAATGAGTACCAATGCCCGTAGACTGGGCAACAAGCTCCCTGAGCTGGTGGCCTTGATGGAAGAGGGATGCCTGGATATCGTAGCAGTCACAGAAACATGGTACACAGAGAACCATGACTGGGATGTTAACATACCAGGGTACATAACCTACAGGAGAGACAAGCAGGGGAGAAGAGGGGGAGGAGTAGCTCTCTATGTAAAGGAAGGGATAAAAGCAACTGAACAAAAGAGTAAACAGGGAGGAGAGGAGGCACTGTGGGTCACCTTGGAGACTGGAAAGGGCACCACAATCCGCACAGGGGTTGTGTACAGACCCCCATGTCAGGGGAGGGAAGGAATGGACAAGGATATGATAGAAGGCATTCTTAGAATGGCAGAGAAAGGGGAGATACTATTGATGGGAGACCTGAATATGCCAGATGTTAACTGGAGCACATTTGCTGCAGCCACATCCAAGAGCAGGGCTATTCTTGATGCCCTACAGGTGGCAGGCATTAGACAGCTAGTTTCAGAACCCACTCGTGAGGAGCAATCTTAGACCTCGTACTCTCAAACGGGGGCAGTGAGAGGATCTCAGATCTAGAAGTGGGTTGCCATCTGGGGACAAGTGACCATCAAACAGTGTGGTTCACGCAAACTCAGCTACAGAGTCAGCCACAAAAGTGAGGGTACTGGACTTAGGAGGGCTGACTTTGGCAAGATGGGAGAGTGCCTCAGAAAAGCACTAGCAAACAGGCTAGAAGGAGGTGTGGAGCAACAATGGGAATCATCAAAACTGCCATCACAGAGGCAACAAGCATTTTGTGAAGCAAATAAACAAATCAAAGAAAGAAAAAGCCACTATGGTTCTCAAAAGAGGTGGCTGTGAAAGTCAGGAAGAAAAAGATAGCATTCTGGAAGTATAAGGAAACACAGAAGGAGCAGGACAGAGAGCTGTACCAGTTAAGGCAGAAGGAAGCAGGGAGGGAAGTCAGAATAGCAAAGGCCCAAACTGAGGAAAAGATAGCCAACTCAGTTAAGAAGGGGGATAAAACCTTTTATAGGCACATCAGCGAGCGTAGAAAGACAAAGGGAGGGATAGTGAGGCTGAATAGAATGAACGGTGGGTGGGCAGAGGGGGACAGTGAAAAAGCAGGGATACTGAACGAATATTTCTGCTCAGTATTCACAAAAGAGGAGGGGGAAGTGCCTAATCCAATTAACAGAAGCACTCTTGATAGTGGGGTCAATCCCAGTCCTTTCACAGAAGAAAGGGTTCTGAAAGAACTCCTAAAACTGAAGGTGGACAAAGCAGTGGGTCCTGATGGAATTAACCCCAGAATTCTAAAAGAATTAAGGGAGGAACTAGTGAAACCACTACTCTTTTTAATAAATCATGGGAGGATGGTGTGGTACCCGAGGACCGGAGGAAGGCGGATGTGATTCCCCTTCACAAAAGTGGGACCAAGACAGAGGCAGGAAACTACAGACCTGTCAGTCTGACCTCTGTGGTAGGGAAAGTGATGGAGTCATTTTGAAGGAAAGAATAGTTGAGTACCTAGAGGCCAGTGGAGCACAGGACCCAAGGCAGCAGGGGTTCACAGCAGGAAGGTCATGTCAGATGAATCTAATAGATTTCTTTGACTGGGTGACCAAAGTAGTAGACCAGGGAGGGGCTGTGGACATGGCCTACCTAGACTTTAGCAAGGCATTTGACACAGTCCCACACAAAGATTAATAGTCAAATTAACCAGCCTGGGAGGCGGGTCCCAGGGTGGTAGCCTGGTAAACATTGGCTGCAAAACAGACACAGAAGGTAATTGTAAATGGAGTCCACTCTGAAGAAAGAGAGGTTACTAGTGGGGTACCGCAGGGTTCAGTATTGGGTCCAGTCCTTTTTAATGTCTTCATCAGTGACATTGCAGAGGGACTGGAAGGAAAAGTATGCCTTTTTGCAGATGACACAAAGATCTGCAACAGGGTTGATACACAAGGAGGCGTGGAAAGGATGAAAAGGGACTTGGCAAGGTTGGAGGAATGGTCAGAAGTATGGCAGCAAGGATTCAATGCAAAGAAGTGCAAAATAATGCACCTGGGAAACAAGAACCCAGGGGAAGAATACACAATGGGTGGGGAGGTAGTAACAACAACAAAAAAGGAAAGGGACCTGGGGGTAATCATATCAGATGACCTTAAGGTTAGCAAGCAATGTGAGAAGGCAGTAGGGAGGGCTGGGGGTATACTGGGATGTATAGGGAGAGGCATCGGCAGCAGAAAACAGGAAGTTGTTATCCCTCTGTACAGACAGTTGGTGAGACCCCATCTGGAGTACTGTGTCCAGTTCTGGAGACCCCATCTCCGCAAGGACATAGACAGGATAGAGGTAGTCCAGAGGAGGGCAACTAAAATGGTGCAGGGTCTGCAGGGAGAAGCCGTATGAGGAGAGACTAAGGGGCTTAATATGTACACCCTTGAGAAGAAGGAGAGGGGGGACATGATAGAAACTTTTAAGTACCTCAGTGGAATCAACAAAGTCCAAGAGGGTAGCATCTTTCAGAAAAAGAGACTTGCAAGAACAAGGGGACACAATTTAAAGATAGAGGGAGGGCAGTTCAGGGGCAATGTGAGGAAGTATTATTTCACAGAGAGGGTAGTGGATGCATGGAACAGCCTTCCTGAGGAGGTTGTGGGGTCTAAAACTGTGGGAGAATTCAAGAATGCATGGGACAGACATAAGGCAATTCTTGTGGGGGGTAGGAAGAAATAGGCTGTTGGTTAACTAGGATCTAAGGCCTATCCTGTAGGTAGGGAAAGGGGCAGACTAGATGGGCCAAGCGGTCCTTATCTGCCGTCAAAGTCTATGTTTCTATGTTTCTATGGGTGAAGTGGTGGATGGGGAGGAGGGGAGGGTGGCCTTGCAGGAGGACCTGGAGGCTCTGGAAAGGTGGTCAGGAAAATGGAAACTAAAATTCAATGCGGGGAAGTGCAAGGTTCTGCACCTAGGAGTCAGAAATCCAGGCCAGGGGTATACCCTGGGAGGAGACATGATTCAAGTTATGGAGGGTGAGAGGGACCTGGGGGTAGTGGTAGATGTCAAAATGAACAACTCAGAGACCTGTAGGAGGGCAGCAGCAAGGGCAAATAGGATGCTGGGATGCATCGCTAGGGGGATTACCTCCAGAAAGCTGGAAGTGATCTTTCCACTGTACAACTGCTTGGTTAGGCCACACCTTGAGTATTGTGTACAATTTTGGAGACCACATTTAAAGAGGGACATTATACTCCTAGAGAGGGTCCAAAGGAGGGCAACCAAAATGATCTGGGGCCTGGGGGAGAGGACCTATGAGGAGAGGCTCAAGGAGCTCGACATGTACACCCTGGAGGAGAGGAGGGACAGGGGGACATGATAGAGGTCTTTAAGTACATGAAAGGGATCAATAAAGAAGACTTAGTCAGGGTGCTCTAAAGAAAGCAGGGTGGGGCAACAAGCGGTCATGGGTGTAAGCTGGAAAGGGGCAGGCTCAGAGGGGAGGGGAGAGGAGGAGATGTTATTTTACTGAAAGGGTGATGAAGCCATGGAATGCACTGCCCAGGGAGCTGGTGGAGGTGGAAACTGTGGACGGGTTTAAAAGAGAATGGGACAGGTACAGGAGGACAATAAATCTGACTAGTCCCAATACAGGTGGAACATCTGGGGCTGGGGAAAGTATAACCCAAGGGGGAGGGGGGACACCAAAATCGGCCCTTGGTGCTGGTGCTGAAAATCGAGCAGACTCGGGAGACCGTTAGGCCTATTCTGCTGGCACTGTAGTATGTTAGTATTGCCAACTGTTTCACATTCTTAATACAATTCCTGTATATGAAAATAACTCCTTATTTTATTGATTCGCTTTACAGCTTATTAAACTAGGATGCCTCGATTGAGATACAGTATCTCATTTTCAGTAGGCATTGGGGGGAGGAGTGAGAGACTTAAACAGTATCTTCCAAGCCCTATATTTTTGCTTTATGCAATTATTAGTAATTTGCCTCAAACAGCTGGTGGGATGGCACCCACACAATACTGAATATCATGTTTTTGGGGACCACTTGGTCAAGCAGAGTACAAAAAGTGCTTAGTTTTTAGTGCAGAACAATAGGATACACAAGCTCTGTTTCCAGATGGGAACATAACACATACATATAATATGTCATCTAAATTCCAAAAAGCTCGTGCAATACATTTAACTTACTGGGAGTTCAAAAAAACATATATACAGTTTACTACTGTGGATCATTTATTTCTAAATATCTGTACAGTATACTGTATCATAAAACCACTGAAACACAGAAACATAGAATTTGCCAGCAGAAAAGGACTGCTTGGCCCACTCAGTCTGCCCAGATAGTGGCTCAGTGGCTTAGTGTCAGTGGTTCAGTAGGTAGCACACTCGTCTCTGAGGCTTGGAGATCAGAGGGCTGTGGGTTCAGTTCCCACATCTGGCACTTGGGTTAATATCCCAGTATTGACACTGTAGTGCAGCATGAGAGGGGTGCTGCACTTCTGAGGTGCCGTCTTTCAGATGAGATGTTAAACCGAGGTCCCATCTGCCTAGATTGGTGGTAGTTCAGGTGGATATTAAAGATCCCATGGTGCTTATCGAAAAGAGTAGGGGAATTTCCTCGGTGTCCTGGCCAAATTTCCCTCATTCACTGAAAATACCACCAACAGCTTAATCTGGTTCAAGGTCAGTTGGTATTCATATGTTTCCCCCTCCCCCGGGCCGTGCCTGAAAATAGGCAGAAATTGTCTAGTGCACTTACCCGGTCAACAAAAACTAAATAAATAAATAAAATAGTCCCTGTCTAGTCTGTCTCCAAAGATACTAACTAGTCTCTGGCAACCCTCCCAACTCCCTGTCCTATTCCTAATATTCCCCATGTTTGTTGCATGCATGCTTGAAGCCCCCTAGTGTTTTCACTTCCACCACTTCAGCTGGCAGTCTATTCCAGGTGTCCACCACTCTCTAAGTGAATCAATATTTCCTCACATCCCTCCTAAACTCCCTTGCACCCCCAGCTTCACTCACGCCCTCTGGTTCTGGTGATCTTCCTCATTTGAAAGCGACTCCCCTCCCACACCCTGTTTACCCCCATGAGATACTTACAGATCTCTATCATGTCCCCCTGTCACTCTCCTGTCTTCCAGGGTGTATATGCTGAGATCCCTCAGTCACTCCTCATACAGGTTTTGGTGCAACCCCTGCACCATTTTTGCTCTATCCTATACATAGAGCAATATAAAAAGGCATTTTAAAAACAAAGTAAATTACACTATTCTGAAATTATTTAAAAAGCTACTGACACATTAGGAGGAAACACTGAACAACATAATATTTAGACAGACTTGAGTTTATATATGGCTATGGGCCAAATCCATACAGATAAATTCCCTTGCTGGAAAAAGCATACACGTGGTAGACACCATAAAATACCTAGGGCTAAATATTGACCAAGGTCTCACCTTCAAGTCCCACGTAGACGAAGTAACCAGGATTATCCATTGTAAACTTGGCACCCTGTACCGGCTAAAAGACCAGCTTATCCCGGAGGCTAGGCTAGCAATTGCCTCCAGTGTCCTTCTCCCAACACTGGAGGATTGTGTTTTCTTCCCCCGTAGGCCTCTCCCCCAGTGAGAGCATGCCTTGCCACCAATGGTGAGCCATGGGAGAGCCATCCATGGGACGATCAATCCTCCTCCCTCCAGCCAACCCTCCAACTGCTGAGGTCACTCCCGATCTCTGGTCATTGGCACCACAAGTGGTAGCACTACTGCTGCACCGGCGGGCCAGCCTTAAAAATGAGATATGCTCTGTTGGTATTAAACCAAATTATAAAATGCCTAGGGTACTTCCTGCATCATAACTGACTGAAAAAAAAATTGAAGAGATGGGTCTCGATTCTGGTGGCACAGCTACACCAAACACATTGCTGCAACTTGTACCCAGTTCAAGAAGATCGGGCGCATTTGTGACACTTTTCCCACTTCACAGCAGCTTGCGCCAAATGTGTGGCACAAGTCCTATAAAAGGGACCCAAGACTGCCACAAAGTAGGACCAGCAAAAAGGCAGTCTAACTTGCATCAAATGGCGCATGGGATTGAGAATTTCAGTTGCCAGTCGGGGAATGCTGCAAGCCCCAAGCACCATATGTTGGCTTGCAGCATTCTTGGACCATTTGTGAATCGAGCCCATGTAGTTTAGAAAAGAAATCCCTGGCTTTGGACATATTCCAGAAAACAAGATAAAGCATATTCTTATATCCAGTAATTTTTTTCCAAAAACATTTTTGGTAGCCATGTTTTAAAAGCAAAATCAATACCAGGTTTTAATTCGCAAAGCAACACCATATCACCTTTTTCTTTTTTATTCAATCCCCATCTCACTCTACCCACAGCTGACAGAAACAAATAAATATGCATTTCAAATGCCTTTCATCTTGTTTCAGCCATTTTAATCACCTTACATTCAAAAGCCTCACTTGCTCCTCAGATTTGTTCTGGTCTTTTAATTTTTTTCCAGTTCCCACTGTAGCACAGAGCTCAGCCACTGCTCATAAGCCTGATACCCTTATATGCAGAAACACAGCTACAAACTACTACTGAGTCAAAAACAAATAAATTACTAAAACAACACCTCATGAGAGAGAGAGAGACCGACAGCATGAGAAGTATTAATAATTCTGGGAACAAAAGACAATATTTCTCTTTTCTGCTTCTCAGCAGAAGCCAGCTGAAGTTGCGACACACTGTATTACCCAAGCAGTCATCATGATACTCTCATGCTCTTTCTCTCACCGACCCACACAACTGACTAGCTGACATCTCTCCCCTCTTGCTACAAAAAACTTTACTTAAAACATGGGCAGCCTTGACAGTTCTATAAGTTGACATGGATATGAAGTGTCACATGCTGGCAGACACATACTTAAGAAATATTTTTTTCTTAAGATTTTTTTTAATTTAATTTATCTTACTATTTCCCCCAAAAATTGTATTGATTTTTTTGTTGTTTGTTTTTACTGGATGTGCAACCTCTTTTAAAAGTGAAATAAGACACTACAAGGTGTGGATTTCTTTTTTGTAAACCACATTTAGAGGTGGTTGAAGGAATTCAGCACTCATAACACATTTGGGCATACAGTTTAGGAAAAGAAACCACACCCTGTTGTGTGTTATTGCTTATGTAAGCAATAACACACAATGGGATGCGGATTATGCTGTGATAAATGCATGCCTGGTGCACAACGAGGGACAAGGCTGCAGGCTGACTGCCTTACTAAGAACATAACCCACACCAGCTCATGCGTTATTGCACTTATAAGATGGGTAAAAGGTTTAGAAATTATGAGACAAGACAACTTTTTTAAGTTTTGCAATTAAAATATGAATTTTCATTGACATCAAATATTAATTTTTACTGAAATTATTCATGTGCTGGAAAAAGTAGTTCCATGCTTGTTGAGTAGGAAATTAACTTGGAGATGGGGAAAATAAAAAAAACTATTACCACAAATGGAACAAACTGTAGCAAAAAATTAGCCTGGTTCACTTTTCATTAGGCATGAAAAAGTTCTTTTTTTGTACTGACAGATATGAAGAAATATATTTTTTCTCTTTGTTTTTGCCTGGATAGAAGTTTTTAAAGTTCACTGATGTTCCAGCACATGAGCAACTGGATAAGATGAAGGGCTTGGTGAACACTGATGCTTTAGCTGGGAAAATTGTGGAATCAATCTGCACAGGTGGGGGAGGTGTACAAGACTAGTTGAGGTGCAGGGCTGCACTTCTTTGGGTAATGACTCTGATGACTCCTCTTCCTGTCAGGATTTTGCTCCACTTTTAGAGATCTGCTGCTGAAGCAGACCAGTAACTTTGGAGACTGGTCTCACCCATATGGCCTGTTACAGTCAGGATCACCTTTCTTACCAGACCAGCTTGATATAAGAGGTGAATTACGATGGAGCGTAGCCAATTACTTGTATATTTTTGTGACAAGAAAGCCTTCTTACATAACCTGGGCATCGTGGAAGACAAAAAATGTATGCCCATAAGCTCTCTAAAATACCAAGTGGGGATAATGTCTAGGTATTCTTGGGGCATTCTGTTAGGGTGATAGTAGAAGGCAGTGGCATCTGCTGGCAGTTTTGACAGATATTTCTCAAATGTCTTTACAGGACAGTGTGACTTTCCTGGAAGTTTGTACATAAAACCCCTGTATTCTGCTGTTTATTTCCTGTGCATCTCAGTGATTTATTTGTGTGCTCACTGAATCTGAATGTCACAAATTTCCTACCATTTTTGGCACTGTTTTCTTGAAAGGAGTCAGGCTTTTGGTCCCTGAGGTCCTCTCTTCTGTGCCTGGTGGAGCTGAGTTGAATGTTAAGCCAGATGTGCCTGATGAACCCCGGTGCAGTGAGAGCATGCAGGTGAAAGGCGCAGTTTCTCCAAGTCATGAGCTGTTAGTTGGAGATAACGAGATACCTGATCTTCATGCTTTTTATGGTATTGCTTTAAGATGGCCACAAAAATATTGTTTCTTAAGGTAAACATTGGGTCAGTTACAAAAGTTATTTGTGGGCTAGGGTGGAGGAATTCAAGTATCTATTTAGGCCCACCCATTATGCGGTGTAAGTGGCAGTCGAGGTGTGCTGTGAATCTGTGGTGTGGCCCTCCACATAGAATTGCCTTTGCATAGACTTCAGAGTCTCTAGACTTACAGTTTGCCAGTCGATCTGTATCCCCCTTGTCTGTGCACCAGTCCATGAACATAGACAGTGCCCAGGCAGTTGTTTTCCATGTTTTTTCTTTTTTTCGTTAAATGGCTCCATGGTTTCGAGTTCAGCAGTGGTGACAGATACCATTATGTGGCATGTACTCACTGCACTTATATTTCTTTTATAAAGGGGGGACAGGACATGGTGGATTATCTATGGCTGGCAGTTGTGGGTTATCTTCCTGAAAAATCTTCTTCACTTTTCGCCATACTGAAAATACCACATGTGACTGAAAGGTAACTGGACATTTTCCTTTAGTTTGATGTGTTTGTGCCACTCGGGAAATCAAGATGTTGGAGCAGGGGGTGTGAAGAAGGTGTCAGAGTGGCATGGGGATATAATATGTTACTGGGTCAGTGGATGCTGGCATTTATTATTTGACATGCTATACTAAACAAAACAAAAAAAGGTACAAAATGCTGTTAGCCAGATAAAAGGCTAGCTTTTACAGTCCCATTTTATAAATATGCATAGTATACTCTTACTGCTGCTTCATAAACTCACCTCTTGCTTTACTATGATATTTTAAAACATTTGCACATGCATTGCAGTTGTTTCAGCAAATTCTACGTTTTTTTGCAGAAAAATGTCTATTCAGAATGTCTAGAACCATCACTAGAAGAGGAGGGATACATTAGTCCAGTTATATGGGTTGAGCCTGCAGACTGTGAGTTTTTGAATTTTTGAACAATATTCGTTTGACTGTAAATCAGTGTAATTTATCTATTGCAATCTTGTAATCTTGTGGATTGTAATATATAATAAGTTAATGATAACTGCATGAACTATACAGCAAGCATAATTGTTTGTGTAAAGATGGTTCTCAATGTTTTTTCTTCTGAGTTTTCGTTCCTGAATCCATTATTGTAAGAAGCCTAATAGTTTCAGTAAGAAATATCTTTAATAGTCACATTCATCACAATATAGATGTGACTTGAACTATACTGGAATTAAGATTCCCTGTATGCCAGCACTACATCTATGAATATTCATAGAAACAGAAACATAGATTTTGACAGCAGATAAGGACCACTTGGCCAACCCAGTCTTCCAATTTTTTCCTACCTACTGTATCACTGCACACCTTAATGGGTTTCCAGCACTTTCTCTCCCTCATTCCTTTCCATTAAGATACCTTATTCCTATCCCATACATTATTGAACCCCAGCACTGTCTTTGCCTCCACCACCTCCTCCGGTGGAAGGCTGTTCCAGGAATCCAGCATTCTTTCTGTGAAGTACCTCCTCACATTTCTCCTGAATCTAACCCTTCCAGCTTCATAGCATTCCACTGTTCTTGAACTTTCTGTTCTGTAAATCACTTCCCCCCTGTACCTTATTTAACCCCATGAAATATGTAAAGGTCTCTATCATATTTTCTCTCTCCCTTCTCTTGGCCATGATGTACATATTGAAGTCCTTTAGTCTCTTGTCATAGGGGTTTTGGTTCAGACCCTGCACCATTTTTCTTGTCCTTCTCTGGACCACCTCCATTCTGTCAATGTCCTTCCAGAGATATAGGGCCTGATTCTCAAAACCTTTAGAGTGATGAAAGGGACTTGGGCAGAAAGAGTTTAATGCAAGTGGTGACTTGCGTGACAACTTGTGTCAAACGTGATTCTGTAAAGCAGCCTGCATCAAATCCTTAGTGCCCCCCTGATCCCCAGTGTACCTCTAAATTATTGATTAGTTATCCCTGGTAGTCTAGTCCCCCCCCCATCCCCAATATCCTTCCGAATTATTGATCAATCTTCCCTGGTAGTCTGGTGTCCCCCCAGTCCCAATGTCCTGCTGAATTATTGATCAATCTTCCTTGGTAGTCTAAGGCCCCCCAGTCCCTGACGTCCCACACAATTATTGAGCAATCTTCCATGGTAGTCTAGTGCCCCCAATTCTTGATCTCCTTCAAATCTGTTTATGTTCATTCTATGATGTTTTCACACCCACCCCCACCCCAGCAGACAGTGCCCAACCACCGTGCTTCCCCCATCCTACACCCTGAGCCAGAGACCGGCACAGCCCTCCTTTCACCATCACAACCAAGCACTAACTGAACTGTCATTGACCGCATACTATATACATAGATGCATAGATACATAGACAGTGTCAGCAGATAAGGGCCTGTGACCCACCCAGTCTGCCCATTTGAGCTTGTAAGTTCAGTTTATGTTTTCCTAGAAGTCTTTTGCCCCTTACCCCTGACCTCCAGAATTCCTTTATGTCTATCTCATGCATTCTTAAATCCCGTGATTGTGCTTCTTGACTGACAGCTCACTCTGACAGTTCAGTGGCCAGACATGGTGGTGAGAGGAGGGCTGTGCCAGTCACTGGCTCAGGGTTTGAGTGGGGGGCAACAGTGTGGTTGGGCACTGCCTGTCTGAGTGGGGGGTAGGGGGAACAATAGACCACCATGGAATGAACATAAACAGATTTGCTGGAGATCAGGGATTGGGGGGCCACTAGACTACCAGGGATGACTGCTCAATAATTCAGTGGGACATTGGGGAGGTTCCACCCACTCAGAGTGCTCGTGTTAGTGCACCCAGTCATCAGGGCACCAAGTCAGGATTTTGCTGACTCCTGTTTTTGCTGGGGGCTGCACCCCCTGTACCCCAACACCCCCCTTATTAATATTCTAACTCTGAGGGGGGCAGACCTCAGGGAGGGGGTGTGAAACCCAAAATCAGTGCCCTGATGTGCCAGCAGACTAATGATGGTACTCTAATGGCTGGAAAGGCATCGGGGATCGGGGGGTGCCTCTAGACTATCAGGGAAGATTGATCAATAATTCAGCAGGACACTGGCGATTGGGGGGAATGATAGACTACCAGGAAAGATTGATCAATAATTCAAAGGGACATTGGGGATCAGGGGGCGGTAGACAACTAAGGTAGATAAATATAAGGAACAAGATCTCTTGCAGTAATACATTACACTGCAGACTCACCCCACTGGGTGCCATCATTCCCACTACTGTTTAGCTGTCTCCCCCATCTCCCCCTATGCCATATCATGTACCCCTTCTGAGGCTGGCCCCCTCCTGTCCAGCAGCTCCCCCCCATATACACCATCTCACCCCGCTAGTATTGTGCTGAGCGGGGGGATGATCTCTGAGGCAAGTCCCACAGGTGCGCCAACTATATGGCACAATGGGCAACATGTAGCAAACCAGGGGAGTTTGGTGCCAGGACATTATTTTTTATAGAATTGGCCACAGGGTCCCTTGTGCACCTGGAGTTTGCCGCAGCCCTAGATCACTGTAAATTGCAGTGATCTAAGGGATTTTTGAAAATCAGGCCTGTGGTCTCCAGAACTAGACACAATACTCAAGGTGGGGTCTTACTGGCAATCTATACAGGGGCAACACCACCTCCCTCTTTCTGCTGGTGATGCCCCTCCCTCTGCACTCCAGCATCCCACTAGTCCTCCCAACTGTCGTGTCACACTGCCTGACCACCTTCAGGTCATCCAATATGATTACTCCCAGGTCTCTTTCCTGCTTGGGGGGTCATCAGTACCACCCTACCAAGTTTGTACTACATGCCCAGTTTTTGTGATCTAAGTGAACTATTTTGAACTTTTTCCACACTGAAACCAAAGTGCTATACCCTTGACCACTACATGCATCAAAGCAATCCAGCCAACCCCCCCCCCCAAAAAAAACAATGGGGCTCAGGCATATATGTCATCTTATTCAATATTTCCAAGATAATAGCATGCACCAGCATTGTCTTAGCTATCATACACCCTAATAACAAGCCTAAATATCTTCCCATTCATCAATTCCATTGCCAGTTTTATCTGCTGTTCTGTTTTCCCCTAAGTACACAGCAGATCCCTCACCACACTGAAGATACTTTAAAGACCATGTCCCACCTCAAGGAGAAGGGGCACATATGTTCATCTATACCTGGACTGCTTCATTAGGGCAAAGTCACAGATTACAGCACAGGAGGCAATTTGGACAGTCACCAGAGCATCACAGTACCATGTAGGCATAATAAACCACAGCAAGAGCCCACTTCACCTAACGTAGCACCAAGATCCAGATAGGTATTAGTTATGTAAAGTATTTACTGTTAGCTTCTTCAGCCTAGTAGTATTCATGTCTAAATGAAAGTAATACCATCAGCTGAACAGTCTTGGACCCCTAACTCTAAACTAAGTCTCAAACCTACTTGGTACCTGTAGACACTGGCTGTCATTGCCTGGCACTGTCATGGAAGCTGAGATGCATTCCTGATGCAACAAAGTACTAAGACTGTATTCCATCATGTGCTCCTTATGAAACTGAATGATTGGTAATATATGAAAACCTTGGCAGTAAGGCACAGTTTTCAGAGGTTCTCCCTTGTAAATGCAAATCCATGACTTACACATCCACTAACATTTCAACACTTTTTAAATATTTGGTAGCACACTGCAGTAGAGGCTACATAGTTGATTGCCATGTAATCTAACTTATTTATTTAGGATTCTGTGCACCAGGATACCTTCATTTGGGTGTGACACCTATTTTTCAAGTGGATTCTGGCGGACATCACAGCAGCAGTTATTGCAAAGACTGTAAGTTACACAGTAAATGTTGCATTGCTACACATACATTTGAATCACTATATACAAATACATTATGACAGGCAATAACTGAGAGTAGTGTTTATGTTATACTGCAATATTTTGGACCCACAGTATAAATATGAGTGTAGAGAAATAAGATTTTGGAAGACTGAAAGTAGTTAGGGGTAGGAATGCAAGAATATAGAAGTGTGCAAGCAGTAAGTAATTACATCACCTGACTTATCCCTGGTCATCCACAGTTGAATGGGCTGTGTACATGTGTAAATCAGACTCACCTGAAGATCATGATATTCCAGGCTTCTTTAACAGAGTCTGGCAAAGAGTTCCAGCTGAAAGCAGCAGCAGCAAAAGGTTTTGATATTAACTTCTTTATGAACTCTTAGCATGTGAAGGAGGTGACTGGAAAGTTACCTGAGATGGTAGATTTAGTTAGGCTTTGTTTTAAAGTTGCCAAGCTACCCAGGGCATAGTCCATGTAAGCATTTGTAAATTAAAGAGACCCACTGGCATTCCCATCTCCTGTAAAAGGGAAGAAGCTGTTGTCTAGAGATCAGTGGTGGGGTAGTCTATTAAATCCTAGTACAAATCTGCATACACTGTTGCATGCAACTTCAACTTTATGCAGCAATAAAGCACATGACATCCTGTTGCTTTCCTTCCATATTCCATGGCAGGCAGGTGGGATTGGCTGAGTAACATTTCTGATGCTGAAATCTAAGCACATGTGGTTTCAGTACAAGAGGCTGATTTTATTTGGTACATGCTTTGTACTGTCTTACTGATGTGTCCACAGAAGGATAAATTCAGGGTCCTGCCATACCTCCAGGTATTTGAAGCTTTGTACATTTTGTATTGGTGGGTCAGATTTGGGGATTAGTTCTAGTGAGCTGTTTAAAGTCATATTGAAGAATAATAAAAATGTCATCTTAGTTACATTTACCAGAAGACCGTTTTCACTCATCCATCTCTGTGTATTTTCAGACTGACTGTAGTGAACTGTTGAGTTCTGTGCTAATTTTGGCTTTACTGTATATGATGGTGTCATCAGTGCAGATGTGTAGTTAGTTAGTTAGTTAGTTAAAAACTTGTGCCTGGGAAAGGCACAATGAGCCAAGACTCATTTCTGGGAGTGACCTGGTGGAAGGGAACAGGAGAGGCAAATACATAGCATGGACACAGTATACATGTAAATTCAATTACACCACATTGACACAGTAACAGTAAAGTGGATAGAGTACATGATTACAACAGGAGTAAGTACAATAGGAGCCAGTTGCAAAAATCAGGCAGTTCCGACACACCTGTACCAGGGTAGTAGGCAAATGTAAGGGGGGGGGCAGTCAGGTAGGGGGAAAACAGGAGCAGGAAGAGGGAACAAGTTTCATCTGGTACCTGAGAGAAACTGGGATGGTGATGAAACAGAGGGAGGATGGGAGGAGAGCCAGTGAAGGGAGATGACAGGAAATGGCTCACTGTCCAGCAGAGGGGTGGAGGTGAGGAATGGAAAAATGCAAGGATCTCTGAAGTGGAGAGAGCAGAAGGCAGAGGGAATGGAGAAGAGGAGTGAGGACAGGGAAGAGGGAAGGGACTCAAACCAGTTGGTTAGGTTGAAATCAGCACAGGACACTGTGGAAGTCTTGCTCAAGCAGGCCTTCCACAGCTGTAGTAGAGAAACTAGAGGTGTAAATGACTGTGTAATCTGCATACATGTGGATGTATGTGGGTTAGCACAAGCTGCGGGGAGGTCGTTAAGGAAGATGGAGAATAGAATAGGTCCTAAAATGGTGCTCTGTGGGACCCTGCCCTGGATATGATGTGTAGGTGAAACAGCATGACTAACCTGTACTGACTGCAGGTGGCCAGAGGTAATAACAGAACCAATCTACAGTAGGAGCAGAGAGGCCAGCAGAACTCAACTTATCCAGGAGGAGAGGGTGGAACAAGTCAAAGACCTGGGCCAGATAGATGAAAATGGTAGCTATGATGTGACGCTGATCCTTCCTTGAGAAGAGAGAATCAGTTGCATGCAACATGGAGGAGACAGTGTGGTGATGTTTCTGGAAGCCAAACTGTAATGGGGAGAGGAAATTAATGGAGGACTGAAAAATCATACAGTCTGGTTCAAACACATTTCTCTTGCAGTTCAGCAAGGGACAGGAGGAGGGAGACTGGCCAGAATTACCCAGTGAGAAAAAGTCCCTACCTTTGTGGAATAGAAGAACTTTGGCCAACTTCCAGGAGTGATTGACAGCACTGATAGAAAAGAAGAGGTTGAGCAGGTGAGTCAATAGATGTGCTATAGCAGGTGCAGTGATTTGGAGTAGTTTAGGATCCAGTCTGTCAGCACTGGATTTGCACAGGTTGAGGGAGTAAAGAGCAGTAAGGGTTTCCTGGGTAGTTACAGGAGAGAGGGGAAACCAGTGGAAGGGAGACAAGAGGGAATATGAGGAAGCACGGAGTTGGCTGGAGGGCAAGTGGAAGGAAGAGCACAAGTATTAAATAACTCATTGAAATGAACAGCCACAAGGAAGAGATCAAACACTGGTGAACCATTTACAAGAAGGACTGGAGAGACGGACTATCTGGGAGGATCAAAACGGAAGTGAATTACTTTCAAGAAATCTGAGGTTAAGGTTGTTCCAAAGGCTGACCTTGAAACATCATGATTTTGCAGCTCAAATAGCCTCAGTACAGGAGTTTCTGATAGTCCTCTATAAGAGGTGTTCAGGAAAGGAGTAAGATAGATTGAAGCGCACCCAAGCGAGGTCACGGGACTTGCACTGATCAATGATTTCAGGGGTAATCCTAGGGTGTTGGTGATTTTTGACCTTGGATTTTCTGAGCAGGTAATGCTTGCTCCATTCAGAGGAGAATTTAGAATAAAAGAGGGCGAGGACAACGTCAGTATCCATGGCAGATGGTATGGCTGTCTAATCTGCAACAGGAAGATCACTCAAGAGAGTAGAGGTGTTGAGTGGGACCTCCTCCAAATGTATTTAGGGAATAAGGGTGGACAATTGATCTTCTGATGCAGAATGTCATGCAGTGGACACTGAAAGTGTCTGGCAGGATTCCTGCTACTGCAATACGGTGGGGATCGAAGGAGAGAACCCAGTCCAGGAGGGAAATGTTATGAGAGTGGAGGCTGAACTGGGTGGGCTTGGTGATAATCTGCGTGAAATATAGGGACTCAGCATTGTGGATGGTTGGCCTGGAGGCCAGGGAGAGCCAATTGACATTGAAATCCCTTAGCAAGATAAGTTCACCATCAATGGATTGAGAAGCAATGGTGGAGAGGGAACCAACCAGGAAGGAGGAGGATATTCTAGGTGAGGCATAGAAGACCACAATGAAGGTAGGCATAGAGGAGGAGAATAACAGACTGACCAGAAGGAATTCATGGGAGGACTATGCAACCTCACTGAAAGCTATTGTGCAAGAGAAGCTCTGATGGGCATAGATGACAATACCGCTCCCACGTTTTCCCATGTCTTGCCTGAAAAGTTGATAGTCAGGAAGGGAGAAGCTAGAGTCTGGGATTCTAGAGGACAACCGGGACTCAGAGATACAGAAGATGTCAGGTGAATGCTGTGAAATTCTGACTGATAGGAGGTATGTATGCTAGAATGAGAGTTGCTGTGGACAAGGGTAAGATAGTTGACGAATAGGGTAAACAGCAGTCATGCCAATTTAGAGCCTTGAAGACACCTAGACTGAGGGCTTTTGGTGATAATGTTGCTCTGCTGATTTTTACTACATGTGATGCTGTGAGACAGTCCTTTAAGTAGTAGTAGTTTTATTTGTTTGTGGTGTCCTTCCCCAGAAGCTCAGGGCACCACTGCAATAAAAAATAGAACAACGCATCCAACTAATAGTAGTTAACGATGACATCATAGTAAACAATAATAGCTCTCTAAAGCCATAACACATAGTTAAAGTGATTTATGGAAGTTCTGCAAATGCCCTTTTCACATAGTATGACTTTGCCACCCATGCTTCAGATGTTGAAGCTGCAATTTGTTTTGTAAAACAATCTGTCAGTCATTTTTTTATGTTTTATCAGCACTTTGTTTCTGCCCACCATTCAGTTTTCTGTGTGCAGCCACAGACCCAGAATGATGTTATGCAAGGGCTCTGTAAATGTTTTACATACAGCAACAAGGAATTCTGGGTAAATTATATAGTTTACTTAAATGATCGCTACTCAGAGATGCAAGCCCTTATTTTGGTAGTGGTGACCACAGTACAGCAACTACTATGTAGATGTACATAGCAAGACATTGTGGGTATAATACAAAGTTGTTTTCCAATTTCTTTACTGTGAGGTGCAGTCTCATATTTATGTAATGGCTTCAACAATAAAAGCTCTCCTATGTTTATTTTCAAAACAAGGCATTGTGCATACAGTATTTATCTGACAAGATTTCTTTACTGAGAGATGTAGTCTCCTATTTCTGTAGTGAGCACATAAATATAATAGCCTGTATACTAATTTACATAATGAGGCATTGTTGGTACAGTAAATAGCTAATTTTTCTCTCTCCCTAATCAAATTTCTATTTCAGTAGTGTTTACAGCAGTACAGTCTGTAGAAAAGTTTCTTTAAAATGTTTTTGTGATGCAGGTAGGCCAAAAAGATCATTTGCTATTCTGTGTAGATGTTGTTTCACTTTTACTGACTGATGGTGAAGTGACAGGTCTGAAGTGACAGCTCCTATCAGAATGTGGAAGCATGATGATATTTTTCTATTTTTATGTTTTGGGGCCTGAATAAATATAAGTAGTTCAGGAGTGTAATTATGGGTAATTATGGGTCAATGATTACATGACTCTGAGCTGCTTTCAGCCAATTAAATCACTAGAATTTTTCTACACGTTATAGTGCTAGATACATTTACTTGCAAACAATGTAAAGACAAAACAACAAGAAAATTCACACTCACATTAGCTTCAGGATGTGTGATAGCATGGCTAACCCCAAGTATTCAATTGAACTGTTCAAATACCACAAATTCAGGTCCTAAAAAGCAATCAGATCCACTACAAAGTTCATTGTTTTAAGGTTTTTATTTCCCTTTTCCAAAACTGCAGTTTAGATTCACTGAATCTAAACTGCAGTTTTGGAAAAGGGAAATAAAAACCTTAAAATCACGAACTTTGCAGTGGATCTGGTTGCTTTTTAGGACCTGAATATGTGGTATTTGGACAGTTCAAAATGATGTAAAGAGTCAGCTAAAAACTGACAGTGTCCCTTTAAAAACTTTGTTTCCCTTGCATGATGTCATGGTTGGAGGTTGCAGCACTGAGAAAAAAAGGGCAGGGTTATGCAAATAAAGCAGAGCACAGAAATAAAAGCATTTTTTTTTCATGGAAGACAGCACTTTTTGGCTGTTTGCATGTTAGGAGACTGATTCACAACTCTTACAAGTTACTACTCCCATTTGCTATGGCAAATCTCAGAAAATCACTTTAAATATCAAGTAACAACCCCAATTAAAAACCAAATACCTGAGCAAATAGATGAGTTTTAAGACTTTTTAAAAGTATGATACAGCATTGTATGTGTGTTCCATCTGCAGTGATTTCAATAAAAGATAATGTAGTTTATGGTCTTGAAGGCATCAGTGAGATCTATTAAAACTGCAGCATCTGTGTGACACTATCAAGAGATAATGTTAGGCCCTCCTTACCCAAGCTCTCTCCTCTCCCCTCCCCTACACCCCCTTTTCTTACTTTCTCCATAACTCAGGTTATCAATCCCTCTTGCTTCCCTCTCGTAAATCCCAGGTTGACAAATCTGATTTCTCCTTCCACCTTCCTAATCCTTGGAACTCCCTTCCTCTTACAATTCACTTTGCCACCTTCAAACACTCTCTCTCCTCCCAGCTCCAATGCCACACAGCCCCTTCCTGCAAATATCCTTAGCCCGATGCCCTATACCTACTCCCCTTTTACCTCTACCACCTCTGTACTTACCACCATCTTCCTAATCCTTACTCTCCTCCTTCCACCTCCTCAACTTCCTCCTCCTCTCCCCACTTCCTCACCTCTCTCTCACCAACACCTCCATTAATAGCCTTTCTACCCCTTCCTCCCCATTATCCTATTTTTCTACACCCTATTTCATCCACCCTACCCCCTTACTTTGAAATCTAAGTCTGTTCTCTCTTCTCTCTTCCACTCCAAGCCATATTTCTTTTCATCCCCCCTCTTGTCTCTCTCTCTCTCTTCTACTTGCCTACTCTGTCCTATATTCCTGATTATACAGTTCCGTGAGTGCCTAGTACTTCTCACTTCTGATGTTTTTACCTCTATTATTATTGCTAGCCTATTTGCTAATGTATATTATTGTACATACTGTGTATTATTGTATTACTGTGCATCTACTTGTTTGTACGCATCCCTTACCCACTCCCCCAGGGTGCACCTGGAAATGAGCTTTACCGCTCAGTATGAATTTCCTGGTAAAGCTCTTTTAAATAAATAAATAAATAAATCGCCTCAGTAAAGCTGCACTGGTGGAGTGACTGGGTTTGAATCTGTACTGAGCGTCAGTGAGAATCCTGTTACTGACAATCTATGACATCGATTGGTTATGTATAAGTTTCTCTATGGAGCTTGACCAGCTTTGCTAGCAACACAATTGGCTGACTAATGAGGAGAACAACCTTTCTGGCAACAGAAAACAGAAATAAGACCCTAAGTATGCAAAGGGCATTCCAGCTAGGCAATGAAAAGAAAAAACGGAAATCTTAAAATTCATCCTTTTTGCCTGGGCATCAATATGGATCACATTGGAGAAAGGGGATACTTTCACACTTTCTTTTTCCAGAGAACAAGTAGGCTGCTTCATTTTCAACTAACTAATGTTAATGGACATTATAAAAAGGGTCTGAGAAATAGAGCTTTCTGATTGGTTTTAAACATTCTATCAGCCCTATGTTAATCTTTGATTAACATACATGTACAGTCTAATCATAGGCTGAACAAGGTTAAACACTGTTTAAAAAACATTTTTATTATAATAGCAATAAGGTACTCCCAAGGGTTATGTTAATGGTCAGTTAATCGCCCTCTGGGGCCTGTGGCACTCATCTACGCCTCGTGACACAGTACACCCCTAGAAGGTGATTAACAGACCATTAACATAACCTCTGGTCATGCCTCATTGCTTAAATGACTCTGAGTTGCCTAACAAATACTGAGTCACACTAAATTATCAGTGAAATAACAAGCTTGAATCATGACATTAACACAATGATAGTGCATGCTGGCAAGAGAATGGAGATGAACATAAGCATACCTAATAAAGTGACCAATATGCCCAGAAAATGGCAGGGTAGAATTCATATGAAGGTCAGGATTACAGAGAAGTTTTTTTTGGAATTCATTTACCTAGGACAGCACAGCTGAGATGCAACAGCTCATTTACAGTGGGGGCCTGCTTCTACCCATTTACACAGCTGGTTGACGGGAGCACTGGGGGTGAGGTGATTTGCTCAAAGTCACATAGTAGTTGGCTTTGTTGACATCTGAGCCTGAGATCTCCTGGTTTTCAAGCCGATGCCAAGACCACTAGATGACACTGCCACCTTAATCTTCAATCCTCTGGTTGCTTAAGGGTGATTATGGTTAAACCAAGAATTAGATGGACTTGTTTGGATTCAAAAATGCATCTGAAGCTCATACTTACAGCAACTGTACATAAAAAGCTAAAAATACACTTAGTTGAGGACATTTTTTACATCCTTATACTGCAGCTGTACTGAAAATAAAGGGCTTTCTCTCACCTCCTCCAGTGTTTAAAGAGCAGCTCTGTATTTTGGACCCCCCAAGATATAAGGAAGCTTACCTGGCTCTGTGGAGCCTACCGGCAAAACACTTTATCTTCCATATCTGAGATGCCCCCTTCCCCCATTAGTTGAGCGCTGGCCTTCATGTGTTATCGTCGGAACTCTACAGTACAAAAAAAAAATAAAATAATGTCCCCATTGTACTGTATGGAGCACACCCCCATATTCTTCTTTTTATTGACATCACAAACGTACCAGTACGGGGCCTTGTTTCAGCGTACGGAAGAGAAAGTGTTTTGCCAGTGGGCCCCATGGAGGGAAATGCAATCCCATCCCTCCATGTATAATGGCACAGATAAATTAACATTTATACTGCAATCAAATCAGGGCCAGACAAGCTCCCTTATATGTTTGTGGGTCTGAAGTAGGTAGCACCTCTTTAACATTTGCATTCAGTATACATTCTGAAACTACATTAAAGTCATTAAGGGGAAACATTAAAATGCAAAGTTCCACACCAATGGATGGGACTGCCCCTGATTTGAACTTTAATTAGCTAGTTAGTGATTCTTTATTTATTTATTTATTTGGCTTTTATTGACCAGGTAGGTGCACTAGACAAGAAAATGCCTATTTTCAGACATTACCTGGGAGGTTACAAAGACAAATTAAATTACAAAAAGCAGCAGAGTCACAGCATTACAAAAGAGCAGAAGCACAACAAAGACATAATATGTGTCATATAACAGAATCACAAAGAGCAGGAAGGGATCAATAAGCACAGAATCAAGCAACATTGCAAGTGCAATAACATGATACAGCCCAAAATACCAAAATCACATAGAATTTGATGGCAGATAAGGACCGCTTGGCCCACCTAGTCTGCCCATTTTCCTACCTAACAGATAAACTGCAGATCCTAGTTAACCAACAGCTTACTTCCTCCTACCCCCTACTAGGACTGCCTTATGTCTGTCCCATGCATTTTTGAATTCGCCCACTGTTCTTGACTCCATGACCTACTCAAGGAGGCTGTTCCACGCTTCCACAACCCTCTCCATGAAAAAATACTTCCTCACATTACCTCTGAGCCATCCCACCTCTATCTTCAAATTGTGACCCCTTGTTCTTGCACATCTCTTTTTCTGAAAGATGCTACCCTCTGGGACTTTGTTGATTCCCTTGAGGTACTTGAAAGTTTCTATCATGTCTCCTCTCTCCCTTCTTCCCTCAAGGGTATACATATTAAGCTCTGTTAATAACAATAGGTCAAAGGTAATAACAGCAATAATGATATGATGAGAAATACACAAGGGTGAACTTACAAAGTAGTAATACTGTACCAAAAAAAGAGTCAAGTACAAGAACATTTATCTGTGGAACTCAAGAAACTGAGAAGTTATTTTTTGAATATGGGGTGGGGCTGACGAACACAAAGATAAGGAGGGAAGGAGTTCCAAGGCCTTGGAGCAAATAAGGCAAATGCCTGTTCACCTATTTTAGAGGAGTGCTTGAGTATGGCCAGGAGAGACAGATCACTGGAATGCATGGTGTAGGCTTGTTCTGAAGGTGTTAACAGAGCATTAAGAGTGGTACAGTAGGTTTGGATGATCTGACAATGCTGTCAATAACGTAGCTTAAAGCATAAAAGTGTTGAGTGGGGGGGCAACCAAGGCTGGAGTATAACATACAGTGGTGGTCAGTGGTCAGTCAGGGAGCAGATAAGATCCAAGACTGGAGTATAGTATGCAGTGGTGTTCAGCCAGGAAGCAGATAAGAACCAAGACTGGAGTATAGCATGCAGTGGTGGTCAGCCAGGAAGCAGATAAGAACCAAGACTGGAGTATAACATGCAGTGGTGGTCAGCCAGGAAGCAGATAAGAACCAAGACTGGAGTATAGCATGCAGTGGTGGTCAGCCAGGAAGCAGATAAGAACCAAGACTGGAGTATAGCATGCAGTGGTGGTCAGTCAGGAAGCAGATAAGAACCAAGACTGGAGTATAGCATGCAGTGGTGGTCAGCCAGGAAGCAGATAAGAACCAAGACTGGAGTATAGCATGCAGTAGTGGTCAGCCAGGAAGCAGATAAGAACCAAGACTGGAGTATAGCATGCAGTGGTGGTCAGCCAGGAAGCAGATAAGAACCAAGACTGGAGTATAACATGCAGTGGTGGTCAGCCAGGGAACAAATAAGACAAACCTACATGTATTATTGTAGGTGATGTTCCATTTAGATAGATTACAAGCACAGGCCTGGTTAAATGAAGTGGGCCCATATGAAAGGCTAGAGACCTGGACTCACTGGGTAGTTGCTATCCTAGCAGCAGGAATCAGGGCATAAGTGAGTCTATAGGCAAGCCCAAGCTTGGAATTTTTAGACTTGCAGATGCTCAAGATATGCAGTGTAAAATCAAGGGCAGGATCAAGGGTAAGTCCTAGGTATTTGAAGGAGTCAGACACAGAAAGGGGGGAACCATATAATTAGTAGATGTCTAAACCAGTGGTGCATGCCTGTAATTTATGTGTGGACCAAAGAGCATGGCCTATGTCTTGCTAGAATTTAGGACAAGGCAATTTTGGACAAGCCAGGTCTGAACTCTGTCAAAGTCAGCACTGAGTTTTGCACTAATGTCCATCAAACTCTTGGATTAAGAGCAAAGTACCATGTCAGAATCATAAAGTAGGGTGTTATAATAAAAAGGGGCATTAGAGGTGCCATTAATAAAGATGAAAAAAAGCAATAGACCCAAGATGGAGCCTTGAGAAACTCCACCATTAATAGTAGTTAGGGCAGAGTTGGCCTTGGTAAACTTAAATTGCTGCCTGTCACTAAATTAACTCGAAAACCAGCTGATGGCAGTAGGGAAACCCCAGGGATGAGTGTTTGAGTTTAAGTATGGTGTGATTAACAATACTGAATGCTTTTGTAAGACCTACAGTGGAGTCCCCTAGGAAGAAACCCAATTCTGCAGCATTTTGCAGCACTCTGCAGAATGCAGCAGCAGGCCTACTGAATAAAGCAATGTAATTTCAATGGCAATTAGTCCCTTTTGTCATTCAGGAAAATGTGACACTGCCAGGATGAAATGAATGCCACAGTTTCCTGCATGGCAAAAGGGACTAACTGCCATTGAAATTACATTGCTTTATTCAGTACATCTGCAGCAGCATTCTGCAGAGTGCTTTAAAAGTGGATTTCATCCTGGGGGACGCCACTGTATAAATGTGGCTCCAGCTGACATCACCTTGTCTATGGCAGTTTTAACATCATTGGTGAGTTTGGACAAGCACAGTGGTAATGATATGAGCCTGCCTAAATCCATGCTAGGTGGGGAATTTTAAGTGCAAAAAACATTTTTTTAATTTACTGATGTAGTGTGCAATGAAACTTTATCTGGTTGATCTTGCAGTCCCTCAGCCCCAACATAAACGTTAACAGAGCCAATCCAGTGGCTGCCCAGTATTCCATATACTTGGCATCATGGACATGGAGCACTCAAAGGTGATTTAATTACTAAGAAGACATTCCAGGGTATTCTAAATCTAGTACGTGGGTAGCCAGTTCTGCGGTACTCCCAAGGCTAAGTCCATGTCATACAACCTGGACATAACTTTAGGAGTACCACAAGACCTTCAATGTCTGAGCTATAGCATTATAAATCCCTGAGATGAGCTGACCTGATGGCACAGCAACAGCATTGCTGCTCAGGACACTGGTGACCCAGGCTCAGAAAGAAGCCTGGGGCATAAAGAGCCAGTGGGACAGGGAGGGAAGATTGAGTACCCCAAAAGATGTTGTCCTCCAGAGAGAGTGGGTTATGCACCTGCTACAGTATGTGCCACAAGGATGACCACAGGTGGTGATGTAACTGGGAGTTCTGGAACATTAAGGTGGGTGACTTTCCAGACGTGGGTGCCATTTGCTGGTGCCTGTTGATGTTATGTCATGTGCTCTCACAGGAGGGGACAAAGGGAAGAAAAAAAGACTGCAACTGGGAAGATGATGCACTGCCTCATACCCCATATCATGTGGGCTTCCAACAGCCACATCTAGAGCAGTCTTGTTACATTAATACAGTAGGTGACTGAATTCATGGTGGTTGCAGGAGACACTCCTGCCTGGAGTGGTGGTTATCCTAGGAAGAATGCTACTATAGTGGATGAAGGGTATTCCTGGGTCCCAGAGCACTGGTCTAATGGAGCTTCCTGGAATGATAGGTGGCCCTTGGCAGCAGCTAATGGAGGATCTGATCATCTGGCCCAGAAGTACAAACAGAATTGAAATAAAAAAGGAAACCCCAGGGTGCCTTCTCAGCAACTGAATTTCCTGTAGCTGCTCCCTATCTGTGACTTCCACCATGCAGGTTTCTGGAATGCTGCCAGAGCAGTTCTGTTTCTATTACAGTATGTTAGGGTATTGTGATTGCACTTTTACTAGTGCACATAAGAATATGAGCCTGATTTAAGTAACTATATGATTTTAAGTGCAAAAATGTAAGTTTTGCATTTAAAAATGCAAATCAAAAGCAACTCTGTATATTACTTTTGCAGTTAATCAACTTTTTTGGATTTTATCATCACCAAATAAAGATAAACCAAACACAATAACAGTAATATTGCTACATGACAAAAGTCTCTTATGTACTATAGGACAGTAACTGCTTTATAGGTATTGTTTGCAGATTTGCTGCTAAGGTCCTAGGTATAACAGCCAACTAATAACTACTGAAAAGGCCAAGCTATCACCATTAACTCCACCTCAGGAAAATATTGATCCCCTAAATCCCAAGGCATAAAGAGTAATGTATATGAGCTAGCTGGGAGCCCCAGATGGACTACCCATCCCCCAACCCCTCAGACACCACTGTCAAAAAAGACATGAGTTGAATCTATCATATTTTGGGAGTTATACCCATCCCAAAGAGAGATCACTGCAAAAGGGAACATTGTTTAACCATGAGTAGCTCATTAAGCCGAAGCTTGTTTACAGATGCGACCTGGAAGCACAAGGCAGTTAAGCGACTTTCTCAGGATCACACAGCATGCACCTAGGTGGCTATGGGATTCAAACACATCTCCAAATCTGCAGCTCTAAGCCTTAACGCACTGTGCTATACTGCCTCCCAGTGGGGGATGGGCAAGAGTAGAAAGGGGAATCAAGGTTCATGGAGGACATAGCAGATCCTTGACCCTAGGCAAAGGAGAGAATGAGTCCACCCTGCAAATGGTAGGTGAGAGGTACAGAGCCCAACAGGCATAACAGGATGCTAAGAAGACGTTAGCCAGGTATGGTATTCTTGCCAATGTAGCTGGGCAGCTGAGTGAAGATCTCCATTCCTATGCATTAGGGACCTCCACCATCCATCACCATTTCAGGAGGAGACACTTAGTCTCAACTCACCCTGCCACCAGCCAGAGCACTTGATGGTCCGTATACCTCTTCCCCAGGAATGCCAAGGAGAACCACCAAAGGGGTAATATGGAAGGACAACCCAAGTACTTTGCCACAGTCAGTCTGTAAAGCTGTTCAAAAGGCCTGCACAGCTGAACAGGTTCATATGACATGAAGTAAGGGTCCTCCGGGGCCCACATCTCCAGCAACAGTCATTGTTTAACAACCTCATTCTACGTAGCTTGGCCAGGGTTCTGTGCTAAAAACAAAGCATCTGATTTTGAATTAACATATTGTGGCTATCAGGGAATGCCAAATGGGCCACCCTCCAGGCTGCAGTCAAGTCCTCAGGGAGATGGAAGCATTCAGAAGGGACTCCCACCGAAGCATGACCACCACTGTTTGGTAAGGAATAGCATATATTATGCACCTATAGATCCTACCTGCAAGGCCTCTAGTACAATTACCTCAAGAGGCTAGAGCTCTTATCAATATCCCAAGGATGGGAAGGGACTTTACACAGTATTGGTGCTACAGCACTCCATATCTGCAGGAACCTCCAAAATTCCCTGAGGACCAAGGGGATTCAAGAACAAACTCCTTCAAAGGAGTCAAGATAGAAGGTGCCCAGGAGAAGCAGGTCCCTAACTTGACAGATCCCACTGCTCCTCCAAGTCTGCCAGTGGATCAAGGCCTTATCCACACATAAATCATGGTTTCCCCATAATGGCAGCCATTGTACTGGAGTAAGAGGCAGTTTTATTAGGTGAGAGAGCTGGTGACAGGCTTTGACAGAGGCATGAGCAGTGGGCCACAGCTTGATTTCCCGAGAAATTGGACTGCACAGCAGAAGGCGGGGGGGGATGCCCCACACACACACACAGATGCCACTCCATTTGAAGTCATAAAAGCATCCCAGGGCAAGGGGGATTCAATCATTGAAAAGTCCATAACCCAAGGAAGGCCAGGTTATAGGCATACATCCAGGGCAAGTTTCAACTGCCTCTACTCCAGTGGGAGCACAGTTTCAGCTTACTGTAATGGGGGGGGGTTCCTTCCAATAGGAAATTGCCCATAAGCACATCCATTTTCAGAAACCACACCTGGGCAACAGTTACCAGTAGATGCAATAACCTCTGAAGTAGCTTGGCTATCATTTTAAGGCTGAGATTTTACCAGCCATGGATAAATTCAGCTTTCACCACCTGTCACAATCCTTTTTAAGATCCTCTATTGGGGCTGCAATTTAAGTTTGCAAATCTGGGACAGGTCTGGCGTAAGCTGTGTACCCAAGAACTTAATGGTGTGGGGGTACCATCTAAGACCTCTGGCTAAAAATGGAGCAGAAGGGCAGAATGTGGAAGAATTTCTCTTTTGGAATGATTTATTTAAAGGCGAGACACCCCTTGGAACTCTTTGAAGAGATCCAAAAGTGGGCCTATGCCCAAGGGTATGTCCAACAGAAGAGCTAGATGGTCATCAGCATATAATTTTGTTTTACAAACCACATTGCTCACCCTGATGCCCAGCAACTGTTGATGGTCATTGATAGCCACTGCCAGGGGCTTAGTCACCAAGACAAATAAAAATGTGGAAGCAGCACCCCTGCAGTGTTCCTCTGAAAATATAGAAGTGGTCTGAAAGGATATTATTGGACAAAACGCTGACAGTGGGGAAAGCACAAAGGATGCAAATGCAGCTGGCAAAATTAGGGCCAAAACTCGTCACCTCCAGGGCTCTTAGCAGGTACCCTCGCTCCAATGAATCAAAACATTTTCAAAATCAATTGCAATTGCAGGAGCAGGAGTGGGGATAACTCCTACAGCACAGAAAATGTTAATAAGGGCCTATAAATGGTCAGAGCTTAATATCCCTTAATAAATCCCACCTGCAATGAATGAATGAGTGACAGGAGAATGTTATCTAATCTAGATGCCAGAGTCTTTGCCAGGATCTTGGAGTTGGCTTTTATGGGAACAGGCAGAGCACCAGGAGGAAGGAGTTGCTGGTATAACTAAACCTCTCTACTGAGACTATATTGCCCTCCTTCCCACCCAAAGGCAGTTCTACTTTTATAGGCAGAAGATTTGACTGACAACAGGAACTTCCTGTTTGGGAGCAGGAAGTGAGTGGTCACAGAGCCACCAAACACTCACCATCCTAGAAGGATAAGAGTAGCTCTCCATCCCCCCCTAGCTGCTGGAGGTCTGACTCTGAGCAATTAAGAAGACTACTGAGAAATATAGGAAATTATTGTCTCAGAACAGGAAGATCAGGAGCTAAAAGGGCACAGAGGCAGTAAGTAAGTAGGGAGAAAAAAGAAATAGAGGAAAGAGTAAGTATTCCAAACAACAGTTAGGGTGCCAGAAATAAGACATGATGGGAGTGGTGCAGGGCAGTGGCTGTGGAGCAGCAGTCTTTCAGGAGATGTTCTGGAGGATGCGGTGTTATCCCATCTGCAGGCACCTCTCTGGATTGAGGGAGGAGGTTGCTCATCTCCAGGCTGAGTTGGCCAGGATTTGTGGGACCTCCTCTCCCACCCAGGGACCATCAGGGCCACTGCCATTGCCTCAGAAGTTGCCACGAAAGAGGAGCGGTTGGACCACAGTGGGCTCAGGGAGGGTGAGACTGGTGGAACAGAGGCATCCCTCCAGCTGTACCTCTCCACAATTCCTATGACATTCTGGAAATGTGTGGTTTCTCTATGGAGGCACCCACAGTGGAGACCAAGGAGGATGCTGGGAACTTCCACAAAGGAGACCCACAGGAGGGTGGCATGGGACCCCACAGGGGAAAGAAACAACTTCTGGTAGGGGACTCCATTGTTAGGAAGGTAGAACTGGGGGAGGAAGGGGAGAGGGAGGTAAGGTGCCTCCCAGGCGCCATGGCTTGGAGGGTCAGGGAGGAAATCCTCAGGATCACAGGAGCAGCTTCATAGGGGAGGGAGATGGATGTCATTGTCCACCTAGGGACAAATGACCTGGCTAAGAAAGGGATCACAGCAGTGCAGGAATCATTTGTGGAGATGGGGAGGAGTCTTAGACAAGTAGCACGCACAGTAACCTTCTCAGAGGTGCTGCCTGTCTATGGCACAGGTGAGGCTAGGGTGCTCCACACCATGTGATTCAATCAGTGGTTGAAAAACTGGTGCAGACCTCAGAGATTTGGCTTCACTGGGGACTGGGGGTCCACCTGGAGGGATGCAGGCCTATACTGGCGTGATGGTCTGCATCTGTCGAGGAGGTGAACCAGGATCCTAGGTGATAGGTTTAAATGCTTCATTGG
Organism: Neoceratodus forsteri; assembly: GCA_016271365.2. Lineage (NCBI taxonomy): Eukaryota > Metazoa > Chordata > Ceratodontiformes > Ceratodontidae > Neoceratodus > Neoceratodus forsteri. Next base: position 986,860,588 of record CM057449.1, read on the forward strand.
CAAGCATTTAAACTAACCAAGGGGGAGGCACTGGAGAGGAGCAGGGAAATCCTAGCCCCCCCAAAAAATCAGGGTACTAAGTGAGGTAGACACCAACACAGGGATGTCGATAGAGAGAAGGGCAGGGGTAAATGGAGAAAGTGACAAATGCAATAAGGACAGGGGTGGGGCAAAAAGGGGTAAGACCATCAAGAAATGGAGGGTAATGAGTACCAACGCCTGTAGTCTGGACAACAAGCTCCCTGATCTGGTGGCCTTGATGGAAGAGGGATGTCTGGATATCGTAGCAGTCACAGAAACATGGTACACAGAGAACCATGACTGGGATGTTAACATACCAGGGTACACAACCTACAGGAGAGACAGGAAGGGGAAGGGAGAAGAGGGAGCAGAGTAGCTCTCTATGTAAGGGAAGGGATAAAAGCAACTGAATAAAAGACTAAACAGAGAGGAGAGCAGGCACTGTGGGTCACCTTAGAGACTGGAAATGGCACCACAATCCGCAAAGGGTTGTATACAGACCCCCATGTCAAGGGGAGGAAATGGACAAGGATATGATAGAAGGTATACTTAGGATGGCAGAGAAAGGGGAGATACTGTTGATGGGGGAACCTTAAAATGCCAGATGTTAACTGGAGTACCTTTGCTGCAGCCACATCCAAAAGCAAAGCCATTCTCGATGCCCTTCAGGTGGCATGCCTCAGACAGCTAGTTTTGGAACCTACTCATGAGGGAGCAATCTTGAGACCTCATACTCTCAAATGGGGACAGTGAGAGGATCTCAGATCTAGAAGTGAGCAGCCATTTGGGAACAAGTGACCACCAAACAGTATGGCTCACGATAAACTCAGCTACAGAGTCAAGCCATACAAAAGTGAGGGTTCTGGACTTCAGGAGGGTTTACTTTGGCTAAATGTGAGAATGCCTTAGAAAAGCACTAACAAACGGGCTAGAAGGAGGGGTGCAGCAACAATGGGGAAACATCAAAACTGCCATCACAGAGGCAACAAGCCTTTGTGTGAAGCAAATAAACAAATCAAAATGAAAGAAAAGCCACTATGGTTCTCAAAAGAGGAGGCGGTGAAGGTAAGGGAAAAGAAGATATAATTTAGGAAGTATAAGGAAACACAGAAGGAGCAGGACAGAGAACTGTACCAGTTAAGGCAGAAGGAAGCAGGGAGGGTAGTCAGAATAGCAAAGGCCCAAACTGAGGAAAAGATAGCCAACTTGGTTAAGAAGGGGGATAAAATATTTTACAAGTATATCAGGGAGTGTAGAAAGACAAAGGGAGAGATAAGGAGGCTGAATAGAATGGACGGTGGGTGGGCAGAGAGAGACAGTGAAAAAGCAGGGATTCTGAATGAATACTTCTGTTCAGTATTCACAAAAGAGGAGGTGGGGGAGGTGCCTAATCCAATTAACAGAAGCACTCTTGATTGGGGGGTTGATCTCAGTCCTTTCACAGAAGAAAGGGTTCTGAAAGAACTCTTGAAACTGAAGGTGGACAAAGCAATGGGGCCAGATGGAATTCACCCCAGAATTATAAAAGAATTAAGAAGAGAACTAGTGACACCATTGACTACCCGTTTTAACAAATCATGGGAAGATGGTGTGGTACCTGAGGACTGGAGGAAGGCAGATGTGATTCCCCTGCACAAACGTGGGAGCAAGACAGAGGCAGGAAACTACTGACCTGTCAGTTTGACCTCTGTGGTAGGGAAAATGATGGAATCACTTGTGAAGGAAAGAATTGTTGAGTACCTAGAGGGCAGTGTGGCACAGGACCCAAGGCAGCATGGGTTCACACCAGGAAGGTCATGTCGGATGAATCTAATTGATTTCTTTGACTGGGTGACCAAAGTAATAGACCAGGGAGGGGCTGTGGACATGGCCTACCTAGACTTTAGCAAGGCATTTGACACAGTCCCACACAAAAGATTAATAGTCAAATTAACCAGTCTGGGAGTGGGTCCCAGGGTGGTAGCCTGGGTAAAACATTGACTGGACAACAGCACACAGAAGGTAATTGTAAATGGAGTCCACTCTGATGAAAGAGGGGTTACTAGTGGGGAACTGCAGGGTTCAGTACTGGGTCCAGTCCTTTTTAATGTCTTTATAAGTGACATTGCAGAGGGACTGGAAGGAAAAGCATGCCTCTTTGCAGATGACACAAAGATCTGCAACAGAGTTGATACACAAGGAGGAGTGGAAAGGATGAGAAGGGACTTGGCAAGGTTGGGAGAATGGTCAGAAGTACGACAGCTTGGATTCAATGCAAAGAAGTGCAAAATAATGCACCTGGGAAACAAAAACCCAGGGGAAGATTACACAATGGGGGAGGGGAGGTAGTAACAACATCAAAAATGGAAAGAGACCCCGGGGTAATCATATCAGATGACCTTAAGGTTGGCAAGTGTAAACCCAAGGTGGCGCTATCCCAAGGGCTACTACCCCTGCCTGCTTGGCTAGTAGCAGGTTAAGGGGCCTGAGTTCTGAAACCGGTGCCTCCACCCGGAGGCCACGGTTAGTAGTAGTCAAGCTAACCTGGGCACAGCCCTCCAGGACACTGTAACCCCCCTCTTTTCCCTCCAGTGGCCTGAACACTGTACAATAATCACTTTCACAATAATCACTTTCACAATACCCCTGGTACACCATACAAGTACCCACACTGTTTGCACTTACCACCAGGGCTGGTTCCTCGGGCTCGACCCTGGGGACCCCCTGTAAAACTAGGTTAAGCACAGCAAATAGCAACAGTACAGTACTTTGAGCACAAACTGGAACCACAGTCAGATTACATGCAGAAAAAGTTAGATCTGATTTATTCAGAGGACTTGAACAAGGAAGGGGCAAAATCAGGTTAATTAGCTTAAAAGATATATCAATTAAGCAGTTATGCATGCGCTTTGAGTCCCCCCACACAGTCCACCTCTGAGTACCCAGGTAGAGAACAGATGGGCTAGCCAGGACAGTTGCCCGGGGTGATCGGGCCAAAAGGCGAGTTATTTTTCTGGAGCTTCTATATGCACTGTACATGTGCATAAGTGGATTTTAAGTAAAATATAGTGTGCTAATATCAAAACAGGGGTAGCAGTGCAGTAAAGGATGTCAATAAAAGACAGTTTGGGAAGATTTTGTAAAAGAATAATCAGTAATGGATAAAAATATAGGGTGGTGGCAAAAAATATAGAGCGGTGGTAAAAAAATATAGGGTGGTGGCCCACCACGCTAAAACAATGAATGGGGAACACTGCACAATATTTGTAATCCAGAGCCATAGGGCTCAGTTCGTAAAGGAAACGAAACAACAAGACAGATGACACACTCAGATTAAGCTGTTTTTGTAGGAAGCTACTCTGGTATTTACTCACGATACCCAAGACTGGACACAGGCTGGACGAAAATTAAGACTGCAGGTGGTTGATCTGGAATGCCAGGAGAAGCATGGCCCACACAAGTCGCAGAGGCGTCGTTCCTGTTCAAGCATGGAGCAGGGGGCTGATCAGGTCTCTTGTTGATGGCTTCTCTGTGCAGTGGATAGTCTAGCTGGGCCAGTCTGGCAAAGCCCAGACCGCATGGAGACAAGTTCAGAAGCAGTCCGTTTTTGGCTGGACATAGCTTCCAGCAAGCAGAACACAGTTCACACAGTGGGGAACTAACTCACGACCCACTACCAGCTCATAGCACATTTGCTTGTACGGGAATTCTACTGTACCAGGCAAAGCACTCCCCGGGCACAATTGCAAAGTCTCTGCACACATCGGGAGCTTAGGGGTAGCTGGAACTCCTGACAGGCCGATCGCATTCAGCAAAAATATTCAGTCTTCTTCAGGTTGAGCCTGGCCCACTTCAGTAGCTTACTTTAGTCACACAAACTTGGATTTCGTCCAAAATCATTCTCTTCTCTCCCTCTCAGGAGCAGCAGGCAGACATGGAGGTTAAACTCTCAGCCTTTTCATAGTTCTCCCATGTGAATCCACTCATGATTGCTCTCAGAATCACTTCAGCTCCTTCTTGCTCAGCTTCCAGCTTAGTTCTAACTGAAAAACTGCAAGCAGCCCCGGACTTCCCCAAGATCCAAAAGATTTGGTTGGCTGATTTGGCTGTCAGTCAAAGCAAGTGCTCCTCTTTCAGTTGCAAAAAAGGCACAAAAAAGCTCCAAACTAAAGTTCATACAGATTTTGAATTCAGACAGCTCCTGTAGTCCAGCTACATTTTAGTTCCCACCAGTACTGTTTGGTCCAGTTTGCGGTCCCGGACCAAGATAGTGTAGACAAACAAAACAGTCCTTGCTACAAAGAAAGCAGGTTAGACAAACTACATTATCATTATCAGTCTAAATGATTTTCAATAAATAGTTACATTTTTCAACAGCGCTCCCTCTCAGATTACTTAAGCTGCAATTAGGCAGCTCTTAAAGAGACAGTACACAGAGGCTATACAAGCTCTGATAATCACAATTAAACTGCTAAAACGCAGGACACCTGCCTGGCAGTGAGCATTTAGGCAAGCTCAAGGAAGACTTTTTGGGAACCCCCATTTTTATGGGGGGTTACACAAACAATGTAAGAAGGCAGTAGGGAGAGCTGGGGGGATACTGGGATGTATAGGGAGAAACATCACCAGCAGAACACAGGAAGTTGTTATCCCCTGTACAGACAGTTGGTGAGACCCCATCTGGAGTACTGTGTCCAGTTCTGGAGACCCCATCTCCGCAAGGATATAGACAGGATGGAGGCAGTTCAGAGGAGGGCAACTAAAATAGTGCAGGGTCTGCAAGAGAAGCCATATGGGGAGAGACTAAAGTAACTTAATATGTATACCCTTGAGGAAAGGAGGGAGAGAGGGGACATGATAGAAATGTTTAAGTACCTCAGTGGAATCAATAAAGTCCTAGAGGGCAGCAACTTTCAGAAAAAGAGACATGCAAGAACAAGGGGACACAATTTGAAGATGGGGGGAAGGCTCAGGGGCAAAGTGAGGAAGTATTTTTTCACAGAGAGGGTGGTAGACGCATGGAACAGCCTTCCTGATGAGGTTGTTGGGTCTAAAACTGTGGAAGAATTCAAGAATGCATGGGACAGACATAAAGCAATTTTTGTGGGGGGAGTAGGAAGAAATAGGCTGTTGGTTAAATAGGATCTGAAGCTTATCCTGTAGGTAGGGAAATGGGCAGACTAGGTGGGCCAAGCGGTCCTTATCTGCCATCAAAGTCTATGTTTCTATGAGAGAAATGGAATAGTAACTTGAAGAGAGGGTGGGGTCTTTCCCCTCTTTAAGCAAGATTGTAATCACCACCTCGTTCCTGGTAAGTGGGAGTGATCTATGAGCATGTGCATAAGCACATACCCTTACCAAAATAGGGCATAGCACAAGGGCCAACTCCAGGCACAGATCAACAGGGATGACATCCCTCTAGGGATGTTGTGATTCATGTCCCTGATGGTGTGAGAGACCTCTTCAACTGACAGAGGCCACACCAGCACATTTGAAACTGACCTGCAGACAGGTGAGGAAGAGAAGACTTTTTAAAGAAGGCTGTGAGGAGATCCTAGTCGGTCAGCTTGTAAGAGAGGCATATACAAACTTCTAGAATGCTCTCAAGGTATTACAGTACTAATATCTTTCTGATTGTTGGAGAGCAACCCCATGTAATCTCTAAAGGCCACAATGTGGTGTTCAGTCTGCTGCTATCTAAGCCAGTAAGCCAGAAACCTAGAGGGTTTTCCCCTCAGTCCCAGAAACAATGATTGGAGAGTAAGAGGGCTATCTCTGCAGCTTTGAACAGGAGAGAGTTCAGATGAAGATGTACCCCAGTCATATCAGCCCAGAGAATGTTTTTAACTCTGGGGGTAGGGTTCTGCCTTGACTGCTTTCTCTAGGGACATAACCTATGCCTCCCTCTCCCTCCTCCACCTAGTGGCATATTGCATAATGAGGCCCCTCAGGGTAGCTTTGTGTGCTTCCCAAAGAGTTGAGAAAGAGACTTCAGCAGTATCAATGGTCATGAAATATGTCACCACCTTCTTTTCCACCCACTCTAGGAAGGTCTGATCCTGCAAAAGGAAAGGATCCAATCTCTAAGAAGATTTTGGCTGCTCTGACTCCCACGCTAAGGCAAGCAAAACAGAAGCATTGTCAGATAAATCAGTGGACTCAGTCCTCAAGTGTATGGAGGCATGCATGATGGTAGGGGATCCCAGCCACATATCCAACCTACTGTGAGAACTATTGACCAGAGAGATGTACAAGTAGTTGTCTCTGTCTGAGAGATGCAGGTCAGACAGGGAAAAGATCCTTCATCATGTCCTGAACCATGAGTTGCTCTCTGAAGTGATTCCTCCCAAATGGTGGAATGATCCATCAGTGGGTCCAAAGTGAGACTCAAGTCACCACCAGTGAGACATGGGGTACCACCCTCAGTGGAATCGGAAAGGGCTTGAGCAAAGGAGAGAAAAAAAAACTCAGAACATCCCGGTTGGATCCATACAAGGAATCGACCACTATGGGGCTCTGTGGAGTGGAGCAAGTAACCAGAAGCCAGTGGCCATCCTGTTCTGCAACTTGTTTAGTGATTTTCCATTTCAGGGTTTTATGCAATAAAACTGAAACCCCCTGTTTAGACAATGGGGTGCAGCTGTGGGCTTCCATCTCCACCCATTCCCTGTGGAGTTTTAAAGCTTCCCCTCTTTCAATTTAATTTCCTGCAAAATAGCTAAGTGGATGCCCAGCTTTTTCAGATGGGATAAGATGGCTTTCTGTTTAATAGGTGAGTTCAGCCCCCTGGTGTTCCAGTGACACCATGCAAATCAGCCATAGGGTGGGGAGGGGTGAATGAGAAACAATAGGAGTAAAGACCTGTAACAAGCACACCCCACCATCAGAAATGGGGGAAGATCACACCACAGTTACCCTCGACAGCCACAGTATCCACCTAAAGAAGGACAAAGCAAAATCTCACTGCAACATAAGCCTAACAAAAGTATGTACCAAAGTTAAGTACCATACTTAATACAACACTAACAAAAGTAGACAATTTTACATAGTAAGAACAAAAACAGTACCCATGAAGAGAACAAGTAACACATAGATGTCCTAGAACCAAAGTGGATACAGGAATCCCAGTCTGGAGAGGACCACATGGTGATCCAACAAGTTAACTGAAACAATGCTCTTAGCCCAAGAGGGCTTCAACTTTCTCAGAGCATGGGGAGAAAAAGAAAACACTATCTCTCTAAGGTGCCTAGGAGACTCCAATCCTGGGGAAGTGCCTCCGCACTAGGCAAGAGGGATATCATATCTACCTGCCCAATAAGTCTGATAGGGTACAGCACTATGCTGTCCATGTAGTGGCACTGCCTAGTACAAGTCAGCAAGATACCAAAAAGAGCTGGAAAAACAACCAAACTAGCACTTCCGTCAAGTGTACCCTAGTTGACCAGAAGCAACCAGTGCACTATCTTAACCTGTAAATGAACAAGACAGCTGCTAATGCCCCGTAAACCTGTTAGGGAGCTGCAGGGCTTAGAAAGAGGAGTCCATCAGTAAGAACCCAAAGGGAAACTGGTTTCCTCCCCTGTGCAGAAAGATAACCCCTGAGCCCAGCCCTGACAGGGTGGGAGGGAAAAAAGGGAGAACCTAAAAGGAAGTGGGAGGGGCCCCCACCTACCACCAGCTGTCAGGAATGTGGGGGGGGGAGAGTCAGCCTCCGAGCCTAGAAAACTAGAGAGATGAAAGTATCAGCCTAGAAGTGCAAAGAAACCCCACCCACCACTGTGGAACCATCACCTCCAGGGCCTCAGTGATATAACAAACACACAAACACATCTGCCTCATACACCAGCCTCTTGGAGCCACACCTCCTTGTCCTTTTTCTTGAGTAAATTTGACTACCCTTTTCTACTGCCCATTGGGAGCCATATGATCTATTACTGCATTTAGCTTAGAAAAATCTTTGTCTAATTTGAAACATGCTGTTCAGAATGCTAGTAAATATATGCTTCCTAAACATTTACTGTGATATCATTAGGATGTTGTATTGTTAATTTTTTAGTTCCTTTCCAAACTACAAACTAGCACTAATTATAGATAGAATGCATACAAAATAATGGGGATGGAAAACTATGAGACAGAAAACAACTTATAGAGTTCTGCTTGGGTCACAATGCCCAAGTAGTTTATTAACATCAAAAGAACAGAGATAAAACATTTCAGACAAACAATTGACCTCCCATTATGTATTGTTTAAGATAATATGTTCTAGGGAGCAAAACCCCTTAAGAAAAATCAAAAGTAGTCTACGAAGATGGAAGCAGAATCAGGCCCTGTGGAGCTCCTTTGATGTTAGCTGCACAACATGCATCAAAGGAATGACTGTGTGACATTGACAGAACTGAATGATCATTTCTGGAATATAAACACAAAAAAATGCTAAGGTTATATAGTTACATTTTATTTAGGAAGCAAATCATGATACATGACCCTCTGTATATGCTGAATGTCACATTTTTCGAATGATATTTGCAGCCTGGAGCTACAAATATCATAAGAGCACCAAATTAAAATCTGAAGCAAAGCAGCAATGTTGTACAGTTATAAAGACAAGAAAGATAAATGTAATAGTAGTTTGCAGTAGCAGGGACTGGGGCTGGATTTTAAGAGTGCCTTGAAAATCCCACAAACTCCAACAAGGGGGAAACATTTTGACAGCATAACTTTTCCCCATAGGTGGGTGACTTGAAAGGCTTGTCTAAACCATGACAAGTTCATGTTTTTTTTTTTTTGTAGGACAGGACAAGAAAGTGTTATAGATGGCTGACAACAAATGTTTTCAAAGTGCCAAATATGGATAAGACGTGCAGCAGTTATGCCTTACTCAGAAATTCCCATTTGATAACTGAGGTCTAGCTCTATGAAAAAAGATAAAGATGAAAAGGTTGAAATGAGGAGAGGGAGCTGGATGAAAAATAAAAGTAATCTGATGAAGTACAGGTGGTGATAACTGCAGAGGAAATGGATATGGTGGCCAACACCGAAACTTAGGCTAATCTGAACTGCTGAAATCTGAATGTTCCAGGGAACAAGTGTTTCTGGAAGGACAGGAGAAACAAGATTGAGGCTAGTGTACATTAGGGAGTATAACAGGATGTCAGAATACACAGCAATCAGTGAGGGATAGGATTAAAGTCAGTGTAGATAGAGGTGATGGAAGGGGGGCACAGGCGGGGTTGCTAACAGGCCACCAGATCAAACAGTGGAGATGGATGATTCTTTGAAGAAGGACATAAGGAAAGTGGCAGGATTTGGAGAAATAGGGCATGATTTTCAAAAGCTGATGCAGGGCTTGTATCAAGCCTTGTGTCAACCCTGTCGCTTGGCCCAACTGCACCAAACTCCTTTGATGCACCTGTCCCAATTTTAGTATACTGGGTTCAGTTGTGAACGTTTCCCCACTTTTCGGTTGCTTGCACCAAAGGATTGGTGCAAGCACCATAAAAACAAATGGCACAAGTTAGACTGGGGGGGAGCTGGTCTAACTTGTGGCATTTGGTGCACAGGACTGAAAATCCTGATCTGCACCAAGATAATGCTGCAAACCCCCTGTGCCATTTGTTCAGAGCACCAGGGGCCTGTGACATTCTCAGGGCTTTTGAAAATCGGGCCCATAGTGTTAATGGGTGACTTCATGATTTCCCCCTTCTAAACATATTCTGGGGGACGCCAGTCACTAGCAGTCAGAAAGGGACAAAGATTTGTGGATGTCACCAAGGACTGCTTCTTCACACAGTGTATGATTGACACTACAAGGGTGAGGTCATGCTTGACTGCGCCAAACTCCTTTGCTGCGCCTAGTGATATCAAATTAGAACATTTTTGGGGACCCTGATAAGGTGGCCCCAGTTGGCTAAAGATACTGTTGCATGGTAAAATTCAGTGTGAAGCTGGAGTCGCAACAACTGATCACTGACAACATGGGTGCTGGACTTCTAAAATACGTATTTCAGGAAAGTGGAGGAGAAAATGCAGGAAAGACTCAAGAACTTCCAGAAGATCAAGTGGTGGAAGGAAAGTGGGCAGCATTAAAGCATGCTATTACAAATGCCACCCAAGACTATATCAGTACCATAAACAGAATCCAAAAATTATAGGAAACCCATATGGTTAGTTACACAGGCAGGTAAGACAGGCAATTAAAGTCAAAGCATGACTGTTTAGGACTCACAAAAAAGAACAGTGAGACAGAGAGTGGTATATGGGAAAACTGGGTATAACTAAAAAGCTAATCAGGGAGGTCAAAGGCAGAATTTTGGCTAGTGGAAAGCCAAGCAGAATGACAATTTTTTCTTTAGATAAATTAGTAAAAGAAAAAAGACAAGGTATAACATGAACTGGATAAGCTGATTTAATACAGAGGACAATGGGGAAAAGACAATTATACTAAATAAATACTTGTGTTCAATGCTCATGGTTGGGAAGGAAAGACCACTCATTGACTGCAGGGGAAAATTCAAAGGTGATACACGGGTCAGACTTGAGATAGGGAGGATTACAAAGAAATGGTCACCTACTGTGAGGTACTCAAGAACCTAAAAATCAATAAATTACAAGGACCACATTGGATTCACCCTAGGGTGCTGATGGAAACAAGCCAGGTGCTAGCAAAGCCACATGTAGTGCCCTTTGGAGAATCAGTAGCAACCAATTTAGTGCCTCACAACTGGATGTTGGCAAAGGTGATTCCCTTACAGAAAGGTGGTAATAGGAGAAAATCTGGCACACTACATGCCAGTCAGCCTGACAGCAATATTAGGGAAACTTCTGGTAACAATTATGAAAAAGTGGCTAGAGACACACTTTGAGGAAAAGGGCTTAATGGATGGGAACAAGCATGGGTTCACTAGGAGTCAGTCATGTCACACTTACTTAATTAACTTTTTAACCATAGTGACACAAATGGCAAGCAGGGGTCAGGCAGTCAACATACTATAACTGGATTTTAGCTAAACCTGTGACTCACTGCTACATAACAAACTGGTTAGGAAGGGGTGTGATCTGGAGATAAGGGAAGACATAACTGTATGAGTTAAAAACTGGCTGATGGATAGCACCCAGAGGGTGGTCCTAAATAGTAAATTTCTGAGGACAGGTCAGTTACTGGTGTGGTACCTCAGGGGTCAGTACTGAGACCACTCCTGTTTAATATGTATATCTGTGACACAGGTCAAAGTTTCTAGGGTTAGGTGAGCCTGTTAACAAATGATACCAAGCTCTGCGGGATGGTCAACACTGAACAGTGAAGAAGTGATTAGCGTAATGAGACAGTATGTGAGAAGGTTGGAGAAGTGGTCCAGTATTTGGCAGTCGGAATTCAATGCGAAAAGGTGCAAGGTAATGCACATAGGAGGAAAATATCCTGGAAGAGTTTACTATATAGATGGGATGCCAGTACACAGCACAGAGGAGGAAAGAGACCTGGGTATGATGATCAGCAATAACCTAAGGTAGGCTTCTGAGTGCAACAGGGTATATGGGAGGGATAATAGAATGCTGGAGTACATAGGGAAAGGGATTACTCATAGAAAGGAGGTGACAATTAACATTGTCAGATACTGTACTTCCAGCTATTAGGGCTAAAAAATAGGCTTTCAACCACTGCAAAGGGAAACCAGGGGACAAGGAAAGGGAAGACTACGAGCAGAAAAATAATGAACCCAAGAGAGCAGTCAAACAAGCGAAGGCAGTGGCTGAACTTCAGATAGCAGAGGGGGTAAAAGCAGGGAATAAACAATTCTTTAGGTATATTCAGGAAAAAAGGAAGAAGGGGAAGGGTAGTTAAGCTTAAGGATGGTGATAGGATAATAGAAGATGAAAGGCAAAGGCCACAGTTCTGAACAACTTCTTCTGCTCGGTGTTCACTAAGGAACACAGCAGCCCAATGCCTGACAGCAGTATTAAGGCAGTGGACAAGGGGGTCCCACAAATAGAAATGCCACTATTCATCACCAGTAGGGTTAAAGAGGAGCTCGAATGATTACAGCAGGATAAATCACCAGGACCTGATGGGATACACCCAAGGGTGCTAAAGAAGTTGGCAGGGAAGCTAGAGGATCCCTTGATGTACTTGTTTAGCCATTCGCTGCAGATGGGAGACGTGCCAAGGGACTTGAGAAGTGCTGATGTGGTGCCGCTGCACAAGGGCGGGAGCAGAGAGGAGACTGGTAACTACAGGCCAGTTAGTCTCACTTCGGTGGTAGGAAAACTGATGGAATCCTTGATTAAACAGGAGCTAGTGGAGTATCTGGACAAGAATGGCCTTCAGGATGACAGGCATCACAGGTTTGTTGTGGGGTGTCACAGGGTGTTCCTGTGAAGGGTTGAGGGCCCCAAATAATATTTATAAAACTGGGAGGGCTACTGGAAAGCCCCGTATTTATTTTCCTTTAAGTGCTGTCATGATGTTTATTGTACCACAGTTAGGTTGTTCGGTTTGAGTGGGGGCTGTTTCAAAGTCCATTAAGGTAAAAGGCAGCCGCTGCTTAATGATATTAATTTAAAACATGGAATGAATAACATAAATAATATATGAAAGAATAACTGTTAGATTAATGTACAAACATTGTCATAACAGTTTACCTGAATCCCCCCCCTCCGTAGTTTTAGATAGGGCTTCTAACTTTGAGGAATGGCAGCAGCAATCGAGACAGTAAAAGCCATTTAAAGTTTTTCTAATATGGGTGTATGCGGATTTTGAAACGAGTGTCATTATCCAAATATAGATTATTGTTCTCATGCTGCCATTGATAGAAAAGATTATACGGCTGTGCACACTGTCCGTTTGGGTCGTGCTGTTGTTGATGAACATTGAAGGCATGGAGCGGACTTGGGACTGCTTCAGCAGTGCCGCTATTACGACCGATGCTATAGGTAAATCGGGAGAAGTTGGCGTCTCTTGGTTTATTTTGTAATTGTGGTAAAATGTGTAAGTAGGACACTTATCTACTGTATTTCAGTGGTTCTGATTTTTATAGGTCCTGACTTCTGTCCGAAGTTCCCTTCTCGATGGTGGAGATGTGGGGAGCTCTGTGGGGATGTATGGAGTTACATTGGTTTTAGGCTGCCACTTGTGAGGCTGAGTTTTAGTCGCTTAGGTTTGTGGTTTTGTGGAGATTTTCCTGTGCTTTTTGGTGAAACCTTTCTGGATGAATTAATGAAAGTTTGATTGTGGTTAGGAGTGAATCTGGGACGGTTGTTTTGGGTTCCGTTTCAGCAGTGAAGCCAATGCGGGATTGCTGAGCAGCAGAAAAGAGAAACTGATTTTCCTAAAACAAACGGTAACGGATTTGGTTTGATATGAAAGAGACACCAGTGACATTAGACAAATTACAACAGGTTAAAACTGAAATTGATTTAGTTTGAAGGTTAACAGCATAATTTAAAAAAGCTGAGTTAGGGCAAGCTTTAGGTGCAGAGGTTTGCTATATTAAATACTAATGAAACATCTTTCAGAATTCTTAGTAAGTACACGAGTCAGTTTTGCACTTCCACAAGTTTAAACCTTTTAGACCTAAAGTAATATGTTCTGATAAAAACCCTCTCTTTGCTCTGATAATACGGCTTTGCCTTTCAGAGATAAGCCGTTCGTTTCTTCTCCGATAGTGCGAAGATTTGCACTATCACAAAGTTAATTATTATTAGATTTAAATTATAATGAATGCTAGCAGTTGTATTATTTGCCTTCTGAGTTCAACTAACCTTCCGGAGGTGAAGTGAGGAGGTTTGGAGTTGAATCGGGGACTTCTTTGAGACGAGGATATTCGCAGTGTTTGTGAGGTTGTGGGTTCAGTTCCTGCCGGCGTCTATTTTCTTTTAGGAGCCGGCCAGCCACAAATGTCGTCCTTATATTAGGTATAGGAAGGGGAGGTGCTTTAGTTGTTAGAAATTATGTTTAAAAAGTTATTAAAAAGGTTTAAATTGTTTATAGGAGTGAAAATGTTTAACTAAGATTATTTAAAGGGGTGATGTGTTTATAAATAAAATAAAAGCATAACAAATAAAGCTTTAAAGTATATAATTACATGCTGGGGTGGAGTTAAATAATCACATGACTCCTTTGGGGTATAAATTTAGATTGTGTGAGATGAGAGGTCAGATTCTGTTTGCTGTGGGCCTGGAGGTATGCTCTGGATGCTGTGGAAAAGTGCTCTGAGGAGTTTTGATAGACTGTGTTAATTCCTGCTCTGAAATTGAAGATTTATAAATTTCAAGATTATGCCATTCGTTGTAATGTCTGCTGTCTGAATGGAAATGTAAGAAGGAAAAGTACTGTGCCATGCTGGAATTATCCTGTTGTGATTGATGTCTGAAAAGGAACTAATTAAAATTGGAAAATTACAAGGAATGGTGAGACATCTTTTCTCATGACTGCCCACATATGCGCCCTACCACATTTGGTGTCAGAAGTGGGATAAAGTGTGGCTGTGCAAAGGTCTGGTGCAGTGCATTTAATGGGACATTACAACTGGTTTGTCTGCTGCTGCTGAGAGAAGCGGATGGAAGATTACAGCAGACTTGTTTGCTGCTATTGAAAGGAGCTGTTTTACTGCATTTAATGGGATATTATAACAGGTTTGAAGAGCTGTTTCAGTGATGGAGTTCATGGAGCAAGAAACAGATGGTGTGTCCATGTCTGAACAAAGTAAGCAGAACTGTAAACATCTGAGGGTGTTGAGATGGTTATATGAGCAATGGATGGAGGTGGAGAAATGCTGCAGAGGTGTTGAATTACGATATCACAATCTTCTGGAATGTCTGATAGTATCTACTGAAGAGAGCACTGTTTTGGAACCTGTTGGAGAGGAGTCGGAGCCACTAATTCAAAAAGGTAATGAACTTCCTGATTTACCTGAGTTTGAGGGATTATACTGGATAGAAGATGGGAGTCAAGTCTTTAATAAGGCCCCTGGTGAGACTGTTCAGGACATTGGGGTGAAGATAGAAGATTATAGTACTCCATGTCTTGAACATTCTGACTTGCCTGTTACAGTGGAAAAGTATCTTCTAAGTAAGTCCCCTGGTGAGACTGTTCAGGACATTGGGGTGAAGATAGAAGATTATTGGTACTTCATGTTTTGAACAAACTAATTTGTCTGTTACAGCGGAAAAGTGTTTTCAAAGTAAGTCCCCAAATGAGACTGTTCAGGACTGTGGGGTGAAGTTAACAACTACAAATGAGGAAATACAGTTTAATGGAGAGACTGTTAATATATGTTGTCATGTACCCAAGGATGATTTATGTACCATTAACTGGGATGTAATACAGGCAGGGGATCCTGAAATCATACATCTTAGGAAATATGCCAAACCACAAAATAAAGTTGTAGATGTGGATGGGAGGAATGGGAAGTTATGGTGGTATGAGATGAAAAACGATGTGTTATATCACATGAAACCCAATCCCCATACCAATCAGGTTGATTCAAGGGTGGTAATACCTTGTAAGTATAGGACATGGGTTCTCGAATAAATTTGTAAAAAGAAGGGCTATTTAGATTGTGGGGAAGTTTTAAAATGTCTGGTACCATATTTTCACTGGCCTGGTATGTATCGACAGGTGGCAGTGTTTTTATGGGAACGTAGACATGTGGGAATATATGGGAAGGATATATCCCGCAGGGCTGAAAAGCACAATAAGTGGCTGCCCTGGAGAAAAGGGAGTTCTTCCTATAAGAGTAAGGATGTTAGATGGGTTAGGTGGTAGATCTTTAAAGCTCTAAAGAAGGTGGTACTGGGTTAGTGTGTTCTAACCTGAGTATTACATGTTCGCTTTGTTGGGAATTAAAAAAGTTAAAGGGAAGTGGACAGAGAATAGTCATGTGGAGGAGTCCTGATAACTATAAGAGACAAGGTATTACTACTTGGGTTAAGTAATTTTGCCGGGACACATTTGGGCGGGCCTCAGGAGCGTGCAGGTGCCTCTTTGGTTTCTTGTTTGGATTGACTTGGGAACAATATGTATTCAATGGTGCAAAGCGACTACCCCTTTTCTGTGTTCCAACCAGGCTTTGCTTTGCTGTGTTTTGCTTGGATAGTGTGGGTTGTTTTCCAGGCTTCCCTTTTGGAAGACTGAAGGGGGTGTGGCTTACTTTGATTGCTCCCCAGTATTTATTTGGCTGGGGCAGATGGCTGGGTCAGCCTCTGCAGTGCCAACACCTGGACAAGGGGTGGAGAATTGGTGGGTTGGAAAGGAGAGGAGTGCCACAGTGGATTTTTTTTTTAGGTAGGGTCCACATAGACTGTCACAGATGGGAGAATATTAACTGTTTCTAATTACTTCTGTATAATTCCTATGTTGTTCTTTGGATAGTGAGTCATAGACTCTGAATTAGTGACCCTGTAAATCGAAACCCTAGGGTATGAATGTGTCGAAAGTTTCAAACAGGTTAAGAAATGGAAGTACTAAAAAGAGACCCTGGGGTGGAGCTCTAAGTGTGGGTGGGCTACAGCTCCACTGGTGTCAATATTTTTTTTTTCTCTAGCAGGTGATATTGACAGTGTAGGTCAACCAAACTATTGGTTGCCCTCTTAAGTGGGGAGGAGTGTCACAGGGTGTTCCTGTGAAGGGTTGAGGGCCCCAAATAATATTTATAAAACTGGGAGGGCTACTGGAAAGCCCCGTATTTATTTTCCTTTAAGTGCTGTCATGATGTTTATTGTACCACAGTTAGGTTGTTCGGTTTGAGTGGGGGCTGTTTCAAAGTCCGTTAAGGTAAAAGGCAGCCGCTGCTTAATGATATTAATTTAAAACATGGAATGAATAACATAAATAATATATGAAAGAATAACTGTTAGATTAATGTAAAAACATTGTCATAACAGTTTACCTGAATCCCCCCCCTCCGTAGTTTTAGATAGGGCTTCTAACTTTGAGGAATGGCAGCAGCAATCGAGACAGTAAAAGCCATTTAAAGTTTTTCTAATATGGGTGTATGTGGATTTTGAAACGAGTGTCATTATCCAAATATAGATTATTGTTCTCGTGCTGCCATTGATAGAAAAGATTATATGGCTGTGCGCACTGTCCATTTGGGTCGTGCTGTTGTTGATGAACATTGAAGGCATGGAGTGGACTTGGGACTGCTTCAGCAGTGCCATTACTGCGACCGATGCTATAGGTAAATCGGGAGAATTATTTGGGCATCTCTTGGTTTATTTTGTAATTGTGGTAAAATGTGTAAGTAGGACACTTATCTACTGTATTTCAGTGGTTCTGATTTTTATAGGTCCTGACTTCTGTCCCGAGTTCCCTTCTCGATGGTGTAGACGTGGGGAGCTCTGTGGGGATGTTTGGAGTTACATTGGTTTTAGGCTGCCACTTGTGAGGCTGAGTTTTAGTCGCTTAGGTTTGTGGTTTTGTGGCGATTTTCCTGTGCTTTTTGGTGAAACCTTTCTGGATGAATTAATGAAAGTTTGATTGTGGTTAGGAGTGAATCTGGGATGGTTGTTTTGGGTTCCGTTTCAGCAGTGAAGCCAATGCGGGATTGCTGAGCGGCAGAAAAGAGAAACTGATTTTCCTAAAACAAATGGTAACGGATTTGGTTTGATACGAAAGAGACACCAGTGAGATTAGACAAATTATAACAGGTTAAAACTGAAATTGATTTAGTTTGAAGGTTAACAGCATAATTTAAAAAGGCTGAGTTAGGGCAAGCTTTAGGTGCAGAGGTTTGCTATATTAAATACTAATGAAACATCTTTCAGAATTCTTAGTAAGTACACGAGTCAGTTTTGCACTTCCACAAGTTTAAACCTTTTAGACCTAAAGTAATATGTTTTGATAAAAACCCTCTCTTTGCTCTGATAATACGGCTTTGCCTTTCAGAGATAAGCCGTTGCATTTCCTCTCGATGGTGCGAAGATTCGCACTATCGCAAAGTTAATTATTGTTAGATTTAAATTATAATGAATGCTAGCAGTTGTATTATTTGCCTTCTGAGTTCAACTAACCTTCCGGAGGCGAAGTGAGGAGGTTTGGAGTTGAGTCAGGGACTCTTTGAGACGAGGATATTCGCAGTGTTTGTGAGGTTGTGGGTTCAGTTCTGCCGCGCTATTTTTTAGACTGCCAGCCACAAATGCCGTCTCTTATATTAGGTATAGGAAGGAGGTGCTTTTAGTTAGAAATTATGTTTAAAAAGTTATTAAAAAGGTTTAAATTGTTTATAGGAGTGAAAATGTTTAACTAAGATTATTTAAAGGGGTGATGCGTTTATAAATAAAATAAAAGCATAATAAATAAAGCTTTAAAGTATATAATTATATGCTGGGGTGGAGTTAAATAATCACATGACTCCTTTGGGGTATAAATTTAGATTGTGTGAGATGAGAGGTCAGATTCTGTTTGCTGTGGGCCTGGAGGTATGCTCTGGATGCTGTGGAAAAGTGCTCTGAGGAGTTTTGATAGACTGTGTTAATTCCTGCTCTGAAATTGAAGATTTATAAATTTCAAGATTATGCCATTCGTTGTAATTTCTGCTGTCTGAATGGAAATGTATGAAGGAAAAAGTACTGTGCCATGCTGGAATTATCCTGTTGTGATTGATGTCTGAAAAGGAACTAATTAAAATTGGAAAAATTACAAGGAATGGTGAGACATCTTTTTCTTATGACTGCCCGCATATACTGTGCCCTACCACATGGGGAGATCGTGTCAGACAAACCTGATTATGTTATTCAACTGGGTGGTTAGAGAACTGGACAGGAGCCACCTGGTAGACCTCCTGCACTTCAACTTCAGCAA
The DNA here is from genome assembly GCA_016271365.2 of Neoceratodus forsteri. NCBI lineage: Eukaryota > Metazoa > Chordata > Ceratodontiformes > Ceratodontidae > Neoceratodus > Neoceratodus forsteri. The sequence goes on from CM057449.1 coordinate 986,879,384, forward strand.
AGCCTTTGACTCAATGCCACATAAATACCTGCTAAAAAAGATGGAAAACATGGGCATTGCAAGGAGTAGTATTATATGGGTAGAAAACTGGCTTAAATATAGGAAGCAGAGGGTGGTTGTCAACAGGGAGAGGTCAGATGAGGATGAGGTCACTAGTGGGGTTCCCCAGGGCTCGGTCCTGGGTTCAGTATTGTTTAATGTATTCATCAGCGACATTGGGGTAGGCATACAGGGCAAGGTTGCCCTCTTCACAGATGATACTAAACTTGGTGGTAAGGTGGACAGTGTAGAAGCCAGTAAGGAACCTGCAAATAGATCTGCAAAGGTTGGAAAAGTGGTCTAACATCTGGCAGCTGAAATTCAATGCCAAGAAGTGCAAAGTGATGCATCTAGGTAAAAAGAACCCAATGACAGCATATTGGCTTAATGGGGTCAAACTTAGTGTGTCACAGAAGGAAAGGGTCCTAGGTGTCATATTATGTGACACCCTAAAGTAGTCCAGCCATTGCAACATGGCTTACAGCAAGGCTAACAAAATGTTAGGGGTATTGGGATAGGATTTGACAGCAGGAACAGGGGGGTGATACTGCCACTCTACAGATCCTTGTGAGACCCCACTTGGAGTACTGTGTCCAGTTTTGGAGTCCACACCTTAAGAAAGACAAAAACAGACTGGAGACAGTGCAGAGAATGGTGACAAAAATGATTCTTGGCATGCAAGTACTTTCTTCTGAAGGGTGGTTAGAAGCATTGAATATGTACTCACTGAATACAAGGAGGGAGATGGGGGACATAATAGAAGCTTTCAAGTACCTGAAAGGAATAAATAAAGTGCCCTACTCTTAACTGTTCAACAGGGTTCCCAGGTCTTGTACTAGAGGGCATGACTGGAAGCTGAGGGTGGCTGATTCATGAGGGAGCTCAGGAAACACTATTTCTCAGAAAGGGTCACTGACCCTTGGAATAGGCTGCCCACAGAGGTGGTGGGTGACAAGATGGTGACAGCTTTCAAACGGAGCTGGGATAAAGTGAATGCTATCATTAAAATCTGTGGAAATTGTAATGGGTAGGGCCAGAAGGGGGGGCTAGGTCCTAGATCTGTGAAGATCTCAGGAAAAATTTTGGGCAGACTTGATGGACCCCTGGTCTTTTTCTGCCATCACTTTCTATGTTTCTGTGTATTTAAATGTCTGTGATATCTTCAGATAAATTCCCTACCCTCCTGCAGTAGCTCTGGAGGGCAAACAGAGAGAATCTCTTTAGAAATACTGCAAACTACCTGGAATGATCTGAACATGGCAAATGCTAAAACTGATACTGCCTCTATAAATCACTGTTGATACTGCATCTGAAATCCTGTGTCCAGTTCTATGGCCTGCACATAAAGTAGGACAGGGCTAGATTAGAGATATTGTAGCAAAGAGCCACAGACATTACCCATGACCACCAGGGCATGGCGTATGGTGAAAGACTGAAAAGTTTCAGCCTGTATCACTGGAGGACAGAAAGCAGAGAGAAAGGTTAGTGATTATATCTATTGCAAAAAAAAACAACAGAAAATGCACTGCAGAAAACTATGTTAATGAATATGTTAGAATGTATTATCAAAGTGAAAAAAGTAAGGAAATGTGATGTCAGGGTTTTGTGAACCCGAACTCAACCTATTCCTATCTACTATACCTGTGAGCCTCAAAAGATAAAATGACATAGCACAGTGCAGGTTTGATACATATGTTTTAATATAACAAATAAATAACGTAGTACAACGAATACAGTTACACACAATGATAAACACTGCTTTTATATATTCTGAGACACAGGGTGAGAATACAGGCCTGAGGCAATGCGTGTGACAGTACAAATGCTTAGTTTGCTACATGTCCAGGGTACTATGTTTGATAGGTCAGCAGGTTCACCAGTGGCCAGCAAAACCATATGAACCTGGCACAGGTCCAGGGCAATGCGTGCAACACTGCAACTCCTTACTCAGTGGTCTACAGGGCTGTCTGTGAAGCCTGATACAGGACCAGGCCAATCTGAGTGATAGTACAGCTGCTTTGTAAGCAGCAAGAGGGCCATTTGCAAAGCATGTTGCATGTTTGGAGCAATGTGTGTGCTGATTCCACTTGTGAAGCCCACTACAGGTTCTGGATAACATGTGCATCAAGGAAGCTGCTTCATAAGTTGCCTCCAGGACCATTCACAGCAGTGTCAGTGACACAGCAGGTTGCACACTCACCTCTACAGCTGGAGGATCAGAAGGTTATGGGTTCAAGCCCCACACTAGGAACTTGGGGTAAATCCTAATACTGACACAGTAGTGAAGCATTATTGGGTACTGTACTCCTGAGGTAACATCTTTCAGATAAGATGTTAAACCAAGGTCCCATCTGCCTGCTCTGTTGGTTGTTCGGGTGAAATGGATGTTAAAGATCCCATGGCACTTCTCAAAAAGAGTAGGGGTATTTTTACTGATAAAAGGAAATATATACAAGATCAAGAACACATATCAAGACAGATCGAGGAAACCCCCACCTTAATTACAATATTAATCTCCAAACCTAAACAAAATCATGAAACATAAAAAGGAAAAAACATCATTAAAACAGAAAACATCTTCAGCTTTCCCTAGACTCCTCCATACAACCCAAAGGAAACAAACAAGTACAGCACATATTCCTGAGAACCTTAGGACACCGCTTATCTAAACCAAGTTAGTTTCCTCCATCTGGAAAGAAACATCTGTTTAGGGAGAGTTTTATATTTATAATCAAACACCATATATAATTCAGTAGTCATCATACAAATTAAGGTGGGTACAGGGACCAAATGAGCATCAGGCCTGCCAAATGGACCATTTCAGGCAGGCCATGATAGCACATAATGTGCTGTAATCCCAGGATGTCCAGCTGCCGGCAAAGAAACAATCAATCAAATTATGATATGAAACAGAAGAATATTCTGGAGTACCGCAGGACATGCTCAATTCATTTCAAAAGTCTCTTACATAGAGGCAGAAATAACAATACAGATGAACCAGTCTCCAGATCCTGAGGGCATGGCTCCTGAAGACAAAACCTTTCCAGAGCACTTTTATGCTTATGGTTCCCACAAATTTATAATTTTCCATGGGAAGAAATCCAGACCAAATCTCTCATTGTTTCTGGCATTCATGTATCTATGAACCGTTTTGTCAGTACTTCGAATGGAATACCTCTAGTCTCCACATAAATAGCTTCCATAAAAAAAAGTTATAACATACTCACATTGTTTGTTTGTTTTTTAATTGAGAAGGTGGACATCTGCCAAAATGACATACACCACTACCATGCTTTTATCAAATTAGAAACTAAAAACCCTGGAAGGGATGAGGCTATCCTCCCCATAAGGGGAATACACTCCATTCCCCATGAGGACAACAGCACAGAACACCATGTTTGCCTTGAGACCCACAGTTCAGGAGACTATTCTAAAAGATATTTCAGAAAATGGCTGAAAAAATATAATGCAAAAAAAAAAAAATAAAGCATAGGGTTGATCATGTTTAAACTCCCCCCCATCTTTAGATTTTCTGTATATGTGGACCCTCTTTACCTGATTAAGGTAGCTTCCCCATAAAGCTGCCTCAAAAGCCTTAGGAGGAGAAAATGTGAAACACATGAGCAAACAATGGCACCAAAAAACTGTTTACCATAAAACCTGTTTTGATTTTGACATCAGTCATCTGTTCTGGATGAGACTTTTTGCTCAGCCAGGGTCTATTTATTTTCGAATTCCTCCGAGCCATACCCCTACCTCCAAATTTAATGCCCAAGAGAGTAAGAGGGTTTTATCTTTTCAGGATCCCATGTACATTATCAGGACAGCTGTTTTTAAATGCCCTGAAGGGGAAGCCTTTACTGTTTTGCAAATTTACCTCGGCCTTAGCAGAATCGCAAAGGACTGTATAAGCTCTGAGGCAGCCTCCAATGATTCCAAATCTGGAACTATGAAGCAGACATCATCTGCATAAGCCAATACAGGTAATATAGTTAATCCCCCCAGAGCTGTCATTCTCTAAATATTACCCAAACTATTTATCCTCCTAATTGAGGGGTCCAGGACAAACACATATATAGTGGACTAAGGGGACATCCCTGTCTCACACCCCATTGAATCCAAACTAGACCTCCCACACTCCCCTACAGGAACACTTTGTTCTGCCTGAGCACTTAGTCCATGTTAAATTGCCTCACACTACACACTACTGCCCCAGCTATTGTTTATTACTGGGTATTGTCCCGGTTCCCTCTGTCTTACTTGCTTCCTTTCCCCACAGCTGCACCCCCTATCCCTCATCCCTCTTGCTTGTCCTAACACTGCAACTCAGTTGATACAGCTCTGATCACCAGTCTCTTATCTGCAACGCCATTCCAGCAGGGTGATGGCAATAGAGTGGTTTTCAATTTCTGTACATTACTCGCCATGCATGCCAAATGTAATAGAATGTTCAATCTACTGTATTAATTACTGTTGCTTCAGCTCTGTTCATCCGATTCATAATCGTGATGCCATTCCAGCAGGGCGATGACGACAGTGATGTTTTCATTTCTATACATTCTCGTCATGTATGCTAAATGTAATTTCCAAAAATATTAAAATATAAGAATTTGATTACTGTTAAACCTATAGACCAAGTAAAAGTTTTTAATGAATATTTTAGGTAAGTGGGTAACACAGTTGACAGAACCTATCCAAGCCAGCCAGGAAGTATATTAGATTCAAACTTTGTATACAATAATAACATACTCTTATTCACTTTTCACAAAATCAGTGAGCCGGATGTTTTGTTTGAGTTGGAAAGATTGAATGTAAAAAAGGGAGCAGGAAAGGATGGCATAGACCCTGTTTTCTATAAAATTGGAGCTTCAGTGTTAGTCAATCCATCGATTTATTTATTAAACTTATCACTGAAAACTTCTGAAGTTCCAGTTGATTGGAAAACTGCTCGTATAAGCCCCATATATAAGGGAGGAGATGAAATGGACCCAGGATGTTATCATCCTATTTTGATTTTAACGCCCATTTCTAAACTAATGGAACAACTGGTATACAACCAATTAAGTAACTATTTTGCAAAAAATAAAATACTAACAGACTGTCAGGCAGGGTTTCGTAAGGGTCATAACACTACTTATATTGTGTCTAAGGTTACAGACGACATACTGACAGCATTTGACCATGGCAACTCAGTAACGGCAATTTTTTTTATCTTTCCAAAGCATTCGATTTCATTGATCACAATATTATGTTAAATAGGTTAAAAGCTTCTGGGTGGGGATTAGCTCCCTTATTTTGTTTCTTCTCCTATTTGTCCTTCAGACAACAAAGTGTACAGGTGGGTCAATATCACCAGGTGGGCAAAATCATCCACTACTCCCTCAGCCTCCCCACAGGCCTAGCCTACCCTGATATATCCCCCTATCTATGCCTGTGGCAACTCAATCTCACTCTTTCTTCCCTTTGACAAAGCCACTCTGGCTGTGGTATGACTATGTAAATATTGTTTGGTGTGATCCATTATTATCCTGCATATACATTTACTAGATAATCTAACTATGTACTACTGTGTACTACTACTTAACTCAATATGTCACCTTGTACTGCAATTGTATTCCAGCTTTTACTCATTTTGTATTATCTTTCATTGTATTCTGACCTGGAATCTTCGTAAAAGAGTCACTGGCCTCAAAGGTGTTGAGTCTGAAATCTAATAAATAAATAAATGAAATAGTGTTCTGATCCTATAACAATAAATAAAGTGGTTCCAAGGCTCAGTGTTGGGGCCCTTACTATTTCTTATTTATGTAAATTAATTGCCTGGTAGTACGTCTATGATACGGAAACCTTTCTATATGCTGATGACACCATAATGTATACTAAAAGCAAAGATTGTGCATTGGCTATAAAAACATTACAAAACAATTGTAATAATATTCAACTTGCACTTATTAAGCTACACTTATTACTTAATACATGTAAAACCCAGTGGATTTTATTTACTGGAAGGACAAAGGAGGAGCACCATAACTGAACTATTACTGCTTTGGATGGGATACAACTATGTAGGACTACTTCCTACAAATATCTGGGCATTTTACTGGATGAATTTATGTTATTTGCTAAACATATTCAAATATTACCTGTTAAGCTTAAAAAACTGTTATCCTTTTTTTTATAGAAACAGGGCCTGTTTTAGTTTCACAATCCATAAGCAGTTAGCTCCCTTTTTATGTCACAGTTGGACTATGGTGACTGCATCTACATGAAGACATTGTTGAAACTACTGGACTCCTTTGTACCATAGCGCCTTGAGGTTTGTCTCTGGACTGCCATGGACAGTCCACCACTGTCAGCTATATGCTGCGGTAGGGTGGCAGTTCTTGGCAGCTCGCAGACAACTTCGCTGGTGCATTTATTTATATAAATGTGTATTACAACAACTTCCTTTTTATTTAACAACTTTGTTGCAATTTAAACAACCAAAAAGATACGCTCTAAGGTCCAGTGGTCTCCCACAGTTTTTTATACTCAAGTCTAGGACTAAACATGGTAATAACTCATTGGCAGTTTCAGGACCTTGCACATGAATCTCTACCCAAAAGAAATTAAAGATGACTGCCTTAATATCAATTTCACATTCTGAGAACTATCTTATTGAAAGTACATATTATAAGTGCAACTGTTTTTAAATGAATGTTTGTTAAGCTATTTGTCTGTCTGTGTGTTACTTTAATCTATAGTAAATATTTGTTTTTGTTCAACATTTTGGGTGCAATTGTAAAAGAGAGTATTCTCTCAATTTGCTTTCCAATAAAACTGAATCAAATTTAATTGAATTGTATGTTTAAATAAGATTTGTCCATCCAGTTGTACCCCTTCCCCCAAATCAACCAGGAGATGAGCAACTTGCTGTTCTGTGTGCCTTCCTGGTGAAACATTTCAGTAAATAAACAGAATAGTACTGGTATTTGCACATAATGTCTTTCCCAAGTCACAGATTTACCAGGCAGTCCATAGTGCTCAAGAACCTGTAATAGATTTGCTTGAGACATACAGTTAAAGGCCTTCTCCTGGTCCAAGACCAGAAGAAGGCCCAACACATCCCCTTTATTACCACGCTCAAACAGTTCCTGTAACACATGAAGATTGTCCTGAATCCTGCAGTTAGTTATATCACAGGATTTGGAGGTGTCTATAATGAGAGGAGTTACTTGTGCCAGTCTGGAGGCCAGGATCTCGGCCAATATCTTTAAATCTGTGTTTGAAAAACGAATGGGTCTCCAGTTAGCAATGCATGATCTATCAGTATTCTTATACAGAAAGATCAAAATACTTTTCTGAAGACTAGAAAGATCAAAATACTTTTCTGAAGACTAGAAAGATCAAAATACTTTTCTGAAGGCTGAGACCCACCTCTCCTGATTCCAGCATGTAATTATAAACATAAGCTAACTCTTCCTGCAGGGTCTCCCCACCAGAAAATAAAATTCCCTGGGAAGCCCATCAGACCCAGGTGCAAACCTCATCTATAAGGATCTGATGTCTTCCATAACCTCTGCAGGAGAAATGTCAGCTTGTAAACCATCTAGTTTAACCTTCAACAACCTAGGAACCTTCACTGTTTGTAAAGAATTCCCACACGGTGACACCTGCTGGGTGGGAACCCCAAACCGAGAGTAAGCATACTAACATTTTTCTAAGCTGCCATTGTCATAAATTATATTTACTGGTTGTACTCTCCTGGGCCGTGCCTGAAAAGAGAAAAAAATGTTTGTCTAGTGCACCATACCAGGTTAACAAAAACTAAATAAATAAATGTCCTCCAGAATGCCCCAGTATGTCCATGGTGTCACTATGATGGCAGGCTGGATACCAGATTATTTAAATAAGCATCAACAAATTTAGATAAAGGTTCAGTTAAAGAACCTATTCCCACAACAATCTGGCATCCTGGAGGGTGCGCCAACCTTTTGTGAACGTTTGGTGATACATACTGTAAATAGTGACATCACTGGCATGTATGGAACATTTCACACACAGAAACGCCCACTCTTCCAAGGTCATCAGAAATCTATCCACAGCTGACTAAAAATAGGCATCAACCCTAGATTTCCGCTGCTTCATTAAGTCTGATCTCAGTTTTTCATAGAACTGGTGCTATCCCAACTGAAGACCACCACTGATCCACCATTGTTGGCTAGTTTTATAGTTAGTTACTTTCCAAACTCCTCATTGCTGCTATCTCATCAGCTGTGATGTTAATGTATGTGTGCCAGGTTGTTCTCCAAATAACTGATTGAACCCAGTCTCACATACATGCTCAAAACCTCTTACTGTATCCTTGTACGGGTGGGAGGGGGATTGGATGTGGATGGTGGCTTAAAAGATGGTCTATGCTGTAGGTGTCCACAGATATCTGGATCCCTGATCGGAACCATCCTGGGTATTTGATGCAATGGATGATGGATAGTGACACATTTCTTCAGCTGCATTTCAATGATCTACTCAACCAGTATAGTGTTATGCTTGTGCAACTGTGTTACCTTGCTTTGGCCATTTGCACTCTCTGTTCCAGATGAACTACCACCCTATAGGGGTACCAAAGGCAAAGGAACCCTAGAAGATGGTTCCACCCCTAGAGGTGCTGTGGGAGGCTTCCCTTGGCTAAAGGTACCTTAGGAAGAATCCCCTGGAGGAGAGAGGAGTGCTGCTGAAGGAGATGGGGAGGATGGAGGGGCAAAGAAAAAGTGCTTCAGAGTGAGGCTGGGAGGAACTGCTTATATAGCCCAGGAAGGGTACATGGCTGATTGCTCAGTCATTGAACCACAGGCATAGCCTTTCAAAAAAGTCTTTAGATTCAAAAGGCTTGTGAAGCGCCTAAAATCCACAAAGATATCAATGGGCTTGGTGTCAACAGTTGGAATATACAGTATGACAGTCCTTTACTGAGAACACAAAGTTCAGACTCAGTGAGGGTATACTGAGAAATATTTATGGTATTTAATTCTTGTTTGCCTTCTTCTGTGTTCTCTTGTTTGGTTATCCTCCTATTCTGCCTCTTGGAGCCACCACTCCTTGTCCTTTTTCTTGAGTAAATTTGACTACCCTTCTGCTCCTGCGTAAGGAGGGAGCCACTGATGACCCTGGTTCTCCTAAAAAAGAATTCTCTGCTTCCAGACCAGTCTGTGACTCACTAGTAAATGTGAAATAAGCTGGTGATTCAATATTGAGCGGGGTATGTATGGAGCATGACTCTCTCTTTTGACTGTTGCATTTATTTCAGGTAAACACCCAGTCTAGTAAATAAAAAAGTTTGGTGTTCTTCAGCTTCTGATCCTGTTTTCGTACCTGTTTCTTCAAGGTGCTTTTTAAGAAACTCAAATTCAGAATGATCGCTGAATTTAGCTACTTCATCTTCCCTTGCTTTCAGTGTCTGAAGAATTTCAGGCTGCCATGCTATATAGTCATCCACTATACAATGCACAAACTGTAGAGGCACAGTCTGACAAACTTGCTTCCAGTTGTTCATAAATGGAACCTGCTCCTGCCCATAACCCGGTAATTTTGTGACCCTTAAGCATTTAGGTGTTCTCCCAACTTTAAAATAAACTTCCAGGCTTGTCTGGCTCCAATAATGTCACCTTGCCTTCAGGGTGATTCTCTCAAGTTTCAAAATGCAGCCCTTAGATCTGGAGTATCTTCATTAGTATCAGGCTGCTCATTACCTTGTGATGCTGCCTCTGCATCTGTTAACCCTGTAAAAAGATCCTACTCCCCAGCAGCAGTGAAAACTGCCTCCAAGAAAGTACCCTCTGCAGCCACTAATCTCAGTTCTTCTGCAAAAGTGCAGATATTCCACTCTGAGCTACAGATTATAGTGCCCTAAAGTCCATCTGCAAGCAGACCAGGGAAAACCTCAGGGAGGGAAAGGGTTAACCCCCACCCATCCCATACACAGCCAGCTGGCTTGATGACCAAGCTAAATGACTGACCACTTCCTATTCCTAGTTCCTCTCTCCCCCTCCCTCTACTGGACTTTTCCTGGGCTGGATCCTTTGTCCTGGCCAGGCCAGGGCTGCAGCCAATGCCTAAAGGTGCCATAAATCAGTCCAAGGGGCTGATCCAAGCCCCAGGGATGCAATCAACTGGCCAAAAGCCAAGTCCACTCCCAGGCTAGAAAATGGTCTCCCCTGCTAGCCAGAGGGCAGTTCTGGACTGGGTGGCTGACAGAGTTGAGAGCACAGGAGCATGGATGCCTGGAGGCTTACCTGAAACTCAGGCCCTAGATCCCTGTTGGCTGCTCCTCTGCAGCCTGTGGTCCCCAAGGCTCTTCAGCAGCAGCAGATGGTCTCCAGCTCCTCGAGATGTCCAGCAGTCCTCCAGGCTGTCAGCAGCTAGTCCATTGTGTGGTCTTCCCTCTACCATCTGCTCTGTGGAGTCCCTTTGTCAGGTAGTTCCTAAGGTTGTCCAATTGGTTCTTTTGTGTGCCCTCCCACCCTCCTGGGCTGCCTTGGCAGTCCCCTCAGTTCTACATCCTTCAGTTGCTCAGTGCTGGGCCTCAGGCCAGCTGCACAGTGGCCAGCTTGCCCCTTGTTTCATTTAGTAAACCGCCTTTGGGGGTGGTCAGCTTGTCTTATTGTTTTTTTTCTTTTTCCCCCCTCCCAGAATTTTGTGGGTGGCCAGTCTGGGACTTTTTTCCCCTTGTAGTTCCCTTTTGGCTGGTCATCTCCGAGGAGTTTGTGGAGCTTCCTCCCCCCAACCCCCAACCAAGGCAAAGTCCAGTCTGGTGACCGGTGGTGATGAGTAGTTTCTTTTTCCCTTCTCCCATTTCCCTCACCTTCCACTCCCCTTGCAGTGCACGCAGCACTACAGCAGCTGCGGACCTTGTTTCCACAGTTCTTCTGTTCATGCCGCATTGAGAAAAAGGTGCGGTTTGGAGCCCAGACCGTAGTGTCTCACTGCAAACTGTGTCCAGGCAGAAACAGCCGCCCTTCTTCCCAAGTTCTACCATAACCAAAGAAGAAGAGCAGAGGCATCAGTGGAAGCATGACTCCCAGACTCACACCACCAGCACCACCACCCATGATCCTCTCAACCTCCACGGACCTGAGCCAGGTGGTGAGTGGGCTGTAAGCTTGAAATTTATTTTACTTAGTGCCAGAGGTGCCTGAGAGGGGCAGCAATGGCCCTGAGGGAGCAAGAGTGGGCAAAGCACCCATGAGGGAATAAAGGGGCACTATGGGATTTTAGCCCCTGGGGACATAGTTTTGGCACCAGATCAGCACTCCACGTAAGGGCAAAAGGCAAAGCAGGGGTCAAAGTGGTACAAGAGGTAGGGCTGGGTCCAAATTCACACAGAGAATGCAGGGATGGGGTTGCAGACCTGGGACTGCAGCCGTAGGGCATAAGGGATGGAGCTATGCCCTAGGCCCTGCATGGTGAGGCTACTGCCAGAAATTAATATTTATGAGGGGTGGAGCTCAGTCTGGGTCCACTGCATAGCCCAGCTACCACTCCTCATACACATGCAAAAAGTGTGAGCCCGTCCTAGGCAATCCCCTGCTGGCCTGCCAACCCAGACAGTTCCCTTAGGGATTTAAAGGGCCAGTGCCGCATTTCATAGGAAGTCGCTACACAGGCCCCAGCCTCTTCATGGAGAGTCACTACCACCCCCTATCAGCCATCTAATTTTCCACTGGACTGTTTGCTGACAGTGGGTGTAATCTGCAGACTAAGGGGATAGCCAGGCCTATGCTGTGCTGCTTGCCACCCAGACCCTGACCTCAAGAAAACCCAGTACCTTGTGAGAAATGTTTGTTATTGTGTAATTGCCAACCTCAGTGCTTTTCTAGGGTTGCACCCTGGGACGCGATAGACCCCAAACTTTGCTGCGGGGCCTAGACGAGAGCACCTCAGGGCTTGAACTGCCTTCCCTGCACCCACTGAAGGCAGTTACTTGCACCAGGGCTGAACTTTTTTGCCTTGCATCTGGATCAGTTGGTTTCTAGACTGCTTCACTTTGCGGCTTAAACTGCATGCTCCACCCCCAACTGCATTCTGCTACCTCAGTTCGCGTTCCTTCCCCAGCCTGGGCTGTTGCCATGGGGAAGTGAGCAGACTGCCCAACAGTGGTCCAGTCTCCAAACTAATTGCCCCACAAGAGACTGCAACTGCCTGCATCCCTGAGTCCAGGGGCCACCTTCCTTTCACCTGGCCAAGGTTCCAGTGCCTTCCATAGAGCCACTCATGTCCACCAAAGACAATGAAGACTACAGTAGCCAGCATAGCAATAGTTAGTCCCCCCACAGTATAGTCAGCCTAGGAACCACCCCAGCTCACAATAGTGAGGTTCTCTCCACAGTACACAACTAGAATTGACCCATTTTTATTTTGCTTCTTCAAGGTGGCCATAGCTCCCTTCTTTAGTTGGGTGGCAACTCAGCAGCAGCCTTCCAGAGGACCCTCCATCGCAGCAGAAGGATATCACCTTGACCATCCTCCATTCTTCCATCATCATCATCTTCAGCTCCCGGACCAGCCTTCATCCTTTATCTTCTACATCCCCTTCCTCTTCTTCATCCAGTTGTCCTCAGTCTTCCTGCTGGCCGAAACTGATCGGTCACCAAGGTACAGTACCAATCATTCCAAGCTAGCTAGCCCTCACCTGCTCCACACTGAAGAGACTGCTCCTACTGCTGGACTGTCATGCCATAAGCTGGTGTGTCTCCAGTTACCCTTAGCTAAAGTGGTTAGGCATTGGTAAAGTTAATACATTTGATGTCTGCAGACATGGGGCACTAGGTGACCCTTTTAGAGGTACCTTACGTATTGATATTATATACAGTATATGACTGTTTACTTTTACCTTCACTGCACCTAGACCTGTATAGTTGCCTTCCATCACTAAGCATTGTGTTGTGAATGACAATTACTGTGAGTGCCTTGTACTCTGCAACCACATAACCCACATAACTGGTGTGCCTGTGCCTCCTTGAAAAGAAGAGACGAACCACCCTCCTAAGTCCATTCACTGCACAGGGAGCAAAACTGCAAAAACACCAAACTGTTATTTTTTGATGCTGTATGTTTTGCTCAACTGTGCTGTAGAGCGCCACAAGAAAAAAACAAACAGCACAAATGTAAACTCTGCTCCACTTCATTACTAATTTACATTTTGGCTAGTGAGAATGTAACATGCAATCACCTCTACTTAATGTTTGTAATGAGTGGTATGTGAACTCTTCCTATCAATAAAGCATATTCAATCTGAAAACTCTGCTCCACTTCAACACCTGTGTCACAGACCAAGCAATACCAAGAACGGAAACAAAATCTGGCACCAGACTTATGGATAAGTTAATAACATTTAATTGTATTACAAAAGTAAATGACTTATAATGTTGTAGAGCTAAGGTTTGGTGTGAAAAAAAAAGCAGAGGGTACTTGCAGCCCTTCTGGTTTTGCATGTAGTGCATAATAAGGGGGAGGGGGAGTGCAGAGTGAGGAGGCTACTTAAGCCAAACATTTAAAGCTGTATGTGCCTAAGGTGCAGTGAAATATGAAACAGTGCAAATAACTGTTAGTGCACAAAGAACAAGCATCTTTTCAAGGAAAACAGTTAAAAAAACAAGCATTTGTCAATGCCGAATGTTTGCTTGCTGGCATTGGCAGTGGTAGTGTAGAAGTTACAGAGCTGCGTAATAGGAATGGCAGTGAAGTATTGAACTGAAGCCAACCCCACCATCACCCTGCAGAGAGTGACAGGCATTGGGGTGTGCCTTTGGGTCGTCAGGCATAACGGCCACGCCATTTCACCACACTGACAAGTGTCACGGTGTTCCTTGGGGTCTTTGGCCCTTATGCGCACCCCATTCCATTAGGAAATACAGTGAGATGGGTGCAATATAGGAGAATGGGGTGAACATTGGGACCGAAGAGTCCAAGACATACCTCGATGCCTCTCACTGGCTGCAGGGTGTGGAATGGTATGAGCATTACAGGCAAGAATCCCAAGTCACACCCCTGATGCCTGTCATTCTCTACAGGGTTGGGCATTATGGTTGGAAACCGTAATACCTCAGGCATTCATTGGTATTTTCACTCCAAATGTTCAACATGGTTTTTGTGACCCCACCTCATGAACAGGGGAATATCAGTTTGTTAGCAGCTGCTTATGCACAGCGACTACGGCATTTAGCACCACAGGTGCAAAACATTCGAACAGGATGTAAAAAGATGACAGCTGTACTGTTCATGGGAGAGGCGTAAAATGGCAATGTTGCAAATCTGCAGTAAAAATATTAAAAAAATGGTGAAGTCACGAGCGTACATAGAAACTGCGCAACGCACACCCGTAATATAATTAGGTTGAGGATTTTTTTTACAGCAGATTGTCAACTCAGGCATTTTGGTGCCTCCAATCATGAACAGTGTCACTGTGGTTTTCTTTATCTGTCCCGAACAATGATTTCCCACAGTGGCCACGCATCTCTGCGCTGAAAGTGTGGAAACACACTCGCCATGTTGTGAAAAAATGACAGCTGTACTGTAAATAAGGAAGTGTGGAAAATGCCACTGGTGAAAATCTGGACTTAAAATATTACAAAGTCATGAACTTACGAGGGTGCGTGGAACTGCCCAATGCTCACTCATAACACAGTCATTTTATGGACTTTTGTGACCAAATTTTCAACATAGCCATTTTAAGACCTCTGCTCATGAACAGTGTAACTGTGATTTTCTTAATCTGTCCCAAACATTGCTTTCGCACACCAACAGTACCATTGTGCGCTACATGTGCGAAAACACATTTTGGGCAACATATGAAAATGGCAGCTGTGCTGTTCATAAGGAAGTGTAATAAAATGGCAATGTTGAAAATCTGGAGTGAAAATATTAAATTCGCAAACTTATGAGCATGCATAGGAACTGCGCAACGCACACCTCAGAAACAGTCATTTTAGGAATTTTTCACCAGATTTTCAACATAGCCATTTTAAGGCCTCTACTCATGAACAGTGTCACTGTGATTTTCTTAATGTGTCCCATACATTGATTTCGCACATCGACTGCGCCATTGCGCACTACATGGGCGGAAACACATTTTGGGCAAGATGTGAAAATGACAGCTGTAGTACTCATAAGAAGGTGTGGTAAAATGGCAATGTTGAAAATCTGGAGTGAAAATACTGAAAATTACAACTTACGAAAGGCAAGGAACTGTACAACGACGCTTCATAAAACACTCATTTTTGAATTTACTAAATTTTCAACATAGCCATTTTAAGACCTGTGCTCATGAACAGTGTCATTGTGATTTTCTTAATTTGTCCCGTACAATGATTTCGCACACCGAATGCGCCATTGTGCGCTACATGGGTGGAAACACATTTTGGGTGAGATGTGAAAAGTGACAGCTGTACTACTCAGAAGAAGATGTGGTAAAATGGCAATTTTGAAAATCTGGAATGAAAATATTGAAAATTCGCGAACTTACGAGTGTGCGTAGGAACCGCGCAACACACGCTAGTAAAACAGTCATTTTTTTGAATTTTTCCACCAAATTTTCAAAATAGGCTTCTTGAGAGCCCACCTTATAAACACTGGTAGTGTCGTTTCATTAATTGGCCCCAAAAGGTAATTTCATGCAGTGACCGCGCAGTGACTGCTAAATCACCCTTCAGGCCCGAATAACGCCATGACAGTGACATCATTCATGAGAAGGGGTCCCAAAAACCCCATGTTGAAAATTTGGTGCAAAAATTCCAAAAAATGCATGAGATATGCAACAAAGTTGAAAAAACCCTATCTAGCCCATTATACAGCTTACCGGCATTTCCTCAGTTCGCGGTCGGCTTTGAAGAGAGCAGACGTGTTCCCAGTCCACCAAGATCACACGCCAAGCTCTAGAGGTAAGTATGGGGTGAGGGGTGTGGGGAGGCAGGGTGCGTGAGTGGTGGGTGCGGGTTGTGGGGCAGGAAGACTGCATGGGACCGCTTTTGCTTTTTGCAGGAAAAAAAAAAAAAAGACAACGCGAACGCTTGCCATGCTGGGGTGGGCTCCCAGTGTGGCAGAAGGATGGCTGGGGGGAGGAGCCAATGGGGATTGGGCACCCTCGCTATTACGTGACATTTGTTGCCACGCTGGGGTGGGCTCCCAGTGTGGCACCTTGTACTGGGGAGAGGAAGCCGGACGGGGATTGGGCACCCTATCGGCGATAGCATGAGGGAGAGACAGTGAAGTCGACGGGATTGGGCACCCGACTGAGCTATACTTGACACTTGCCACGCTGGGGTGGGCACCCAGCGGGCATAGGAAGGCTTTGGGGAGCACAGCACAGCCGACTGGGGATTGGGCACCGGCCGGCTACACGTGTGTGGGGGGCATGCAGTATGCGTGTTTTCTTGTGTCTGTGTGTGTGTGTGTGTGTGTGTGTGTGTGTAGGGGAGCTACGCATGAGCAGGCGATATCTTATCTCTGCTCACTGAAGCGTAGCTCCCCCTTTCAACTGTATGCCACTGCATTTTGGAGCTTGTCATAGACTGCTCCAGCATGCATTGGCTTACAGGGGCCGCGCCTGCCAACACACTGACTGAAATGGAAGAGGGGGTGACACACCTCCGAAATCTCGGATGATGGCACTATGTTTCTTGCACGTCCGTGCAAGCAAACATAATGAAAAAAATGCAGCAGATCTCCATTATTATAGTGCACTTGTAATCCACTGGTGTATCTCACTCTCTATGTTTCAAACGCTATATTTAGGGCTTCCTCAGGAGATCACCTTTAATTTTACTAAAACAAAGGATATAGACTGCCAAACTACATAACATAACACAAATGTAAACTTGTATGGATATAAGCTATCATGGTAAAGAACCCTACTCACTCAGATACAGTGGTATTAAACATCCTCAGAACAAGGATATTCACTACAGTAAATACCAGCTGAAACTTTGATACTCCTCATTAAATGAATTGCTTCACTACGGGCATCATATATCTTGCCACATGCATGTGTGGGGCATTTTAAGTGGGTAAGACAACCCAGCAGTTTAAAGTCTGGGTGGGGGAACACCTCCAGAGTATTCATAGGAAATATGAAAATAGCGCCCTGGTGGTACATGTGGCAACACGCAGCAAGAGTGGTAGTCAGCACAAATTTAAATTCAGTGCTGTACAGAAAGTTAGCCTGGAGAACAAGGAGGGGAGCTGTATTTTGGCACTTTTTAAAAGGGAGTCTTTTGGAGCTCTTGCTGCCCCAGGACTTGATGACAGCTTTGATATAATCCTGTTTCTGAAGAAATGATTTTGGTTCTGGTGTCTAACCTCTTATGTGTTTATGCCTTTATAGGAGCATTTATGGCTCATCTCCTTCTGCTGCTTTCTGCCTTGTGATGTTATTCCCTCAGATGATGTGAAGCTTGACAGAAAAGCACGTTATGCTTCTTAGCAGCGGGAACTTATGAAATTATCTTATATGCACTGGACATCTTATAGGGACTTTATGTTTTTCATACAGTTTCATTGCTTGGCTAGTTTTAAGCCAGGTAATCATATGAACTCACAGTCCAAATTGTTGAATACATTTATTAGTTTGTATGTCTTGAAGCAATAATTTTCACAATTTTTTACTGTTTCACATTAAGAGATACTTGTTCTTTGTACACAAGCAATTATTTTCACTTTTCCATATTTCCTTGTACTTTAAGCACTTTTAGAGTTACAATTTTGGCTTAAGTGGCCTCCTCACCCTGCACGCCACCTCCTCCTGCTGATACACTATGTGTAAAATCAGCAGAGCTGCAAGTAGCCTCTGCATTTTTCACGCTGAACTTTTAGCTGTGCAAGATTGTAAGTGATTTACTTTTTAATGTGACTAAAGTTTATTAACTTATCCATGAGTCTGGTGCTGGTTCTGTTCTTGGTATTGCTTGGTCCATGGAGCAGGCATTGGCACGGAGCTAAGTTTGTGTTTGGGCTGTATTACAGTGGGTAGGTTAGTTAGATAGATAGATAGATAGATAGATAGATAGATAGATAGATAGATAGATAGATAGATAGAATACTACACACACACACACACACACACACACACACACACACACACACACAGACTCATAACAGGAGTGGTGGTAAAACAACAAGGTAAAAGTGATAGCTGATGGCAAAACTAACAGCAAAATAACAAAATAGGGTGCTCTAAGTGTGGTCACAATTGATATCATTACAATTAGTAATATCCCAATGGAATACTGCACCAGTCAGACAGCAGCTTTCATAGTGCTGATGACATCACAATTGCCTAGTGCAGCACTAAAACTGGCAATTAAAATAAAAGAGAAATAATTAAACTTTTGAACAAACACTAGATTTAAAAGTTATAATTAGTAAACTAATGTTACATAAATGGAATGCACAATGGTCTAACTTAAAATATGCAGTGTATCTTCAAACATAGAATGTGATGGCAGATAAGGGCTGCTGGGCCCACCCAGTCTGCCAATTTTTATTTAACCTTCATTTTTTGCCTTAGATGTGCTCCCGATCTGGAGCACCATCTCTTCCCCTCCCTTTGTTACTCGTACCATTCTCTTGTGCCTGTCCTAGGAATTTTTGAACCCTACCACTATTTTCACCCCCACTACCTCCACTGGAAGGCTGTTCCAGGCATCCACTACCCTTTCTGTGAAAAAATACTTCCTCACATCCCTCTTGAATTTATCCCCTTCAGGAATCATAGCATGCCCACTTGTTCTAGAGCACCTTTTTTCCTGAAAAATACCCCTTCCTGTATCTTATTAATCCCCATGAGGTATTTAAAGGTCTCTATCATATCCTCTTCTCCCTCCTCTCCTCCAGGATGTAGAGATTTAGATACTTACGCCTCTCCTCATAGGGCTGATGATGCAGACCTTGCATCATGTGGGTAATGTGAAGAAATCTTTTTTCATGGAGACAGTGGTGGATGCGTGGAACTGCCTTCATGGGGAGGTTGTTGGGGCTAAAACAGTGGGGGAATTCAAACATGCATGAGACAGACAAAAGGCAATTGTAGTGGGGGGTGGCAGGAAGTAGGCTGTTGGTTAACTAGAATCTGCAGCTTATCCAGTAGGTAGGGAAATGGGCAGACTGGGTGGGCCAAGTGGTCCTTATCTGCCGTCAAAGTCTATGTTTCTATCATTTTGGTAGCCCTCCTTTAAACCACCTCAACTCTAAGATGTGGTCTCCAGAACTCGACACTGTATTCAAGGTGAAGTCTTACCAGCAATCTATATAGGGACAGCACCACTTTTCTCGTCCTGCTGGCGATACAATGTCCTATGCATCCCAGCATTCCACTAGCCCTTCTGACTGCCTTGTCACACTACCTGTCCACCTTTAGGTCA
The DNA here is from genome assembly GCA_016271365.2 of Neoceratodus forsteri. Taxonomy (NCBI): domain Eukaryota; kingdom Metazoa; phylum Chordata; order Ceratodontiformes; family Ceratodontidae; genus Neoceratodus; species Neoceratodus forsteri. Next base: position 986,898,814 of record CM057449.1, read on the forward strand.
TCTGAAATGATTAACCTTAAGTCTCTTTCCTGCTTGGTGTTTGTATGTCCTGCTTGGGCTTGGTTAAGTGTGAGGGGGAAGGACCATAACTTAAACTAACAGATAATAAACTGTCTATTATATTTCCAGATTCAGTACCACCATTGCCACACATCTGCAAGGTAATAGATAATCTGTTACAGAATGTAAGCGGAATTTTTCGTCATCCATCTCACATGCCTTTCACTCTAGGAGGTAAACAATCTCTTATAAATGTGGGCTTCATCATCACCATTATCACATGTGTTTAGGTAATAAACAGTCTTTCAGCATCACCATTATCACATGTGTTTAGGTAATAAACAGTCTTTCAGCATCACCATTATCACGTGTGTTTAGGTAATAAACAGTCTTTCAGCATCACCATTATCACATGTGTTTAGGTAATAAACAATCTTTCAGCATCACCATTATCACGTGTGTTTAGGTAATAAACAGTCTTTCAGCATCACCATTATCACATGTGTTTAGGTAATAAACAGTCTTTCAGCATCACCATTATCATGTGTGTTTAGGTAATAAACAGTCTTTCAGCATCACCATTATCACATGTGTTTAGGTAATAAACAGTCTTTCAGCATCACCATTATCACGTGTGTTTAGGTAATAAACAGTCTTTCAGCATCACCATTATCACATGTGTTTAGGTAATAAACAGTCTTTCAGCATCACCATTCCCACGTGCCTATTTAAATATTAATATTCTGTTATATATCAGGGATTCAACATCACTAATCCTACATGCTATTTTAGGTAGCACACATAAGAGATTCCACATGACAGGAATATTTGGGAATATATGCACATCGTGGGTGGTTTGTGGTTGTTAGGCATGAAACACAGCAAAACAACACTGAAGATCAAATGCACCACTTTGGTGTGTGGCTGAATGAAAATGTTTTCACCCTTTGTGATCTTTAAGCAATATACCCCGACAGAGAGTGGGTATACTGGTGGATTTACCACAGTTGGTGTGGTTCGGTCACGAGGCGCAGCCGAGGGACTTAACCACACCCGCCGTGGTAATTCACTCAGTAGCACGCACCCCTGAGGGGTATTGCTATTATACAAGGGCATTATTTTTTGTGTTGATAAATAAAGACATTACTTGCTTTTATTTGAGTTTTGTGTTATTATTAGTGAATTTAGTGCTGCGCATCAAAAAATAGTGCTGGGCGGACACTGTTGTGCTTGTGCTGTTTTCTGACAAGCAGCCTTTACGGTTTATCTGGAGTTGGGAACATCTTTTATTCTGTCATTAATGTGCTGAGTTAAGTGTGTTTAGCCTCCATTTTTCCTGTTAGGAGTTTGGATAGGTAATTAGTTATGCAGTCAATTTCATTTACGGAGGACTGTTTCCGTAATTGATTGTGTGCATGTGCTGGATCATATTTTGGTACCGTGGTTTGTTGAAATTGTCCCCAGCACTTTTCTGATTTTGGGTATTGTAATGATAGGGAAACTGTAATTTTTTTCTTTGGGGGGAGGCGCTATGTGTCTCAGCCATTAAAGTAGTGGAGCGTGTGTTGAGTGTTGGTATTTCAGAGCGGGAATTAAAAGAACTTAGTTTAGAAGCGTTATCTTCGGAGCAGAAGCTATATGCGATGAGTTGCACTGGGTTCACGGTACTCATTTGGATATGGTCGGAGTGATTTGAAAGGGGGTTCTGCTGCGGCAGACTGGTGGCTGGCACCTTTTCCAGTGGGTACACTGGAGGATTTACAATGCTGAAAAGGTGCCAGCCAGGCAATCAAAATGCAGGATTTGGTGTGTTTTTTTGTGCCCATTGTATAATTATGAATGAACCAGGCTATTAGATTATCCCTCTCTATTTTATAAACTCTACTATACTGTATACTTTGTGAGAGAGTAATTATTCTTGCCTTTAACCAGCATCATCAATTTCCCTTGAAGAAGTAAACAGCATGGAAGACTACACTGAGTAAAGTAGTTTAACTTTTCCCATACACTAAATGGAATTTAATTATTAAATTAAAATGTTTGTTCAGGAAAGGCACAGTATACACTGCTTCTCAATATTCAACACACTGCGTATGGCAACATGCTACATTATGATACAGCATGGTACGCCATCAAAACCTGTTTTTCTACTGTACATATGCAGAAATCATATATTTAAACTTAAATATCTCCTTATTATGATTATTGTTAAAACACCAAAAGCACCTGTTTTGCAATTACTTATATCCCCTGCTTTAACATCTTTGAAAAAACTGGTTTTCCATGTAGAATGTTTTGAAGAAGGCAAACCATTATTTGTTATACTGAACAATATACATTTAATGGCTGCTTCTTGTTTCTGACCTGTTTTGACTGGGTGACCAGGGAATTGGATCAGGGTGGAGTGGTGGATGTGGCCTACCTAGATTTCAGTAAGTCCTTCAACACCATTCCACACAGGAGATTCATAAACAAGCTAGGCAGCCTAGCAGTGGGTCCAAAGGTGGCAAACTTGGTACAAAACTGGTTTGGGGACAGGAAACAGAGGGTGGTGGCAACCAGAGTTATCTCCAAGGAAGGGAGGGAGGGTGACCAGCGGAGTGCCACATGGATCAGTACTGGGACCAGTCCTCTTTGATGTCTTTATTAGCAACATTGCAGAGGGGCTAGAAAGGAAGGTAAGCATGTTTTGTGGATGACACTAAAATCTGCAATAGGGTAGACACTCCAGGTGGGGATGGAAAAATGATTAGAGATCTAAGAATGCTAAAGGAGTGGTCAAGGGTGTGGCAGCTAAATTTCAATGTGAAGCAGTGGAAAATCATGCACTTAGGGCAAAGAAACATGGGGCAGAATACAAAATGTGGGGTGTAGTATTAATGATCACTAAGCAGGAAAGAGACCTGGGGGTAATCATAGCTGATGACCTAAAGGTGGCCAGACAGTGTGGCAAAGCAGTGGGGAGAGCTAGTGGGATCCTAGGGTGCATAGGGAAAGATATCACCAGCAGAAAGAGAGAGAGAGAGAGAGAGAGGTGTGAGATGTTGTATAGATCACTGGTGAGCCCTCACCTAGAGTACTGTATCCAGTTCTGGAGACCACATCTCTGGAAGGACACAGACAGAGGAAAGGCAGTCCAAAGGAGGGCAACTAAAATGGTGTAGAGTCTGCATCAAAAGCTCTATTAGGAGAGACTAAAGTACCTCAATATGTATAGCCTAGAGGAAAGGATGGAGGAAAGGATATGATAAAGAGACTTTCAAATACCTAATGGGTATGAATATGGTTCAAAAGGGAAACATTTTTTTAGAAACAAAGATGCTCAAGAACAAGGGGAAATGCTATGAAGCTTGAGGGGGTTAGACTCTGGGGTGATGTGAGGAAGTATTTCTTCACAGAAAGTGTCGTGGATGCCTGGAACAGCCTCCCAGCAGAGGTGATGGGGGCTTAAATGGTAACAGGATTCAAGAATACATGGGATAGAGATAAGGGAACCTTAGTGGTAAGGAAGGGGGGTAAAGCTGGAGATCAAATAGGGTCTGCAGTGTTACAGTAGGTAGGGAAAATAGGCAGACTAGACAGGGCAAGCGGTCTTTATCTGCTGTCAGATTCTATGTTTCTATGTTTCTGACCAAGTATGGTACTAGTCACTGAGTTTGTAAATTAAACCAAGCCACAGTATACTGTACTATATCTGAACACTCAAGTAAAACTTATTTCTTCATTCATAAATCTATAAGTTATGCCTGAGTTTGTAAATGAGACCAAACCACATTGTACTGTACCATATATGAACACTCCAGTAAAACTTGTTTCTTCATTCAAAAATCTGTAAGTTATACAAATGAATTGCTAACACTGCCCCTTAACAATGTCACATGAAGAAGACAGCACAAGACACACTTCATGAGCAAGAAAACATGCTAAGAACAAATAGTTTGTTTGTATGGTGCATGCACTAAAAATCAAACTTTATACTAAGATATATCCTCTTGTTATTTTTTCAAAATACCACAATTTCAGCTACTGTTTCATTGATTACATCCAGTGAAATTACACATTTAGAAGCCGACCAATTGTGATTCTATGGATTTAGCTGCCATAAATTGAGTTGGCTTGGTTCTTCTATATTAATATTCTGATTTGGTACATTAATATTTTTGTCAATATCTGACCAGTTGATAAGAAGAAGAATCAGCATTTATATAGTGCTTTTCATACACAGTGTATCCCAAAGCACTTTACAAGCAATGCTAGACTGGTAGTGAAGTGACTGAATGTGTAGTGGTAGCCATATCGCACATCATCACCCACACACAGCCTGGATAATTGCATGAACCAGTTTATGAGAAGGGGGATGTTGGCCAGGACACTGGGAATGTCCCCTACTCTTTGCAAAGAGAGCCCTAGGTTCTTTTACTTCCACCTGGACACCCCCCAGGACAACACCAGGATGGGTAGAAGGAACCTCAATTTAACGTCTCATCTGAAGGACAGCACACCCCAGCAGTACAGCAACCCCCTAATACTGCACTCAGATGCCAGTGATTTTTAGGTGCAAGTCCGATCCCAGTGTGGGAGGGGAACCCATGACCTTCTGATCCAGAGGTGGATGTGCTACCAACTGAGCCACGCTGAAAGCTAACCAATTGTTATATCCTCCACTGTACATCATCACCTGCTAAGTTATTGCCTTACATGTATCCAATGAAACATTATTGTAGTATGGCTGTATTGTATTATATTGAACATCTGTGCTTAACTCCGTAACACTAGTTTTTGCTGTTCTCAGCTCTAAACACACATTGAAAATAGGCTCTGCCTAAAGGGTTTCATGGGAAATAAAAACTAAAACTAAAAGTTTTGTTGTTTTTGCTGCAAGTCATTTTGAAACAAAAACTGCTCAACAATATAGAAGGACATCTTAGTGTTTGGTAAATTGCAGACTAGAGGACAGATTTATAAATAAGTTACATAATTTGGAGTTACAAACATAGATAACTTAGCTTCCATATTTCATATCAACTGGTCAAATATTGGCAAAAATATTAATGTACCAAATCAGAATTTTAATATAGAAAAAACAAATCAACCCAGTTTATGTCAGCTAAATCCACAGAATCACTACTATCATTTGAGAATGTTTTATGCTTTGTAAATGGCAATTTGTTGTGTGTTACTATACCACAACGTCTCTTAAGCCTTATACCACCATTCTATTAATTTGCTTTATGATATTTGACTTATCCTAATATAAGCAGTTAGAGAAAAAAAAAACAAAGTTTCACAACTGTTGTACTGGAGTATTTCAAATTCCACTGAGATAATGAAATAATTACTTCTTTTCCTGATACAATTTAACTTTGGGCTATTAGCATAATGGCTGGTGTGCTGAACTTTAAAAAAGTAAAGTAACAGAGAGTTTATCAATGAGCATACTTTTCAACTTACAGCGTCCAAATGTGGGACACAAGCCCTTTGAACGTGAGGGAAAGATGGAAAATATGGGACACATCATCAAATCCTTTATAGATGGTGGCTCAGAACTCTGACAAACAGTGTGTTTATCTTTATAATGTGGGCTGTTCATTAAGCTGCATAACTCAATAAGAATGTTTGAGAATTTTAAGAGTAAAGAGATCCTTGCCCATGGGGGGGGGGAAATATAAGCAAATTTTGTTCAACAAAAGGGAAACTGTGAAATTCAGTTTTCTTAACCAGGGTAATAGACACCTCCCTTAAAGAGGCGCTTCAGTGATGGTCCAAAAAATTACAGCTTGTAGTCATTTTAGCAGTACTAGACCTTAAAGGGTGTGTGCATTTGTGATTTCTGGCCAAGGTTTACTCTGCCTTCCACAATTTGGATTTGTTTTTGAGCCCTACTGCACTTGCCACTGTTGTTTAGCTGCTGGGCTGCTAGCTCCTGGTGACATCATTGTAGGATAGGGGAGTGACTCACAATGTGCAGTACCATGCAGTTGCAACAATGTTGCAAGCGAAACCTACCAGTACTCAGTATACATACTGTCTTCCCCCTTCCCCAAGACACCCTGTTAGCAATGAATTATGCCAAAATCCAAATGCCTTGTCAGTATGTTTTTTTTTTTCTTTTTGTGAAAGTGACTCTGTCTTACAGTGATGTCAGCAGTACAACCCTAGGTCCACAGAAACACCAGGCTTGCTATAGAAGCCCTGGTACACCCTGCAGTTTTTAGCAGCTCAGAATGCAAAAACTAACTGCAGCAGACAGTAATGAAATACAATTCCAGAATCAATGCAAGAAGGGGTAATTTATGCATGAAAGTCAAAAGGACTGGTGAAGGTCCTCTTTAAACTTGATCACTGATTAATGGTGCATTATAGAACTTTTGAAACCCAGGCTAAATTTTACTTGCAAAGTCTAAGTAAAAACATGCCATTGGAAAATGAAAATATAATAGAAATGAAATGTTTATAATCTTACAACTTTAATATTACTTTGTATCATTCACTCTGTATTTATCTGATTTGTATCTTGGGTTAGTCCTGAAACTAGGCCCTAAGCCTAGTGAACACATGAAACAAAAACTAGAAATACATAAATGGGAGACAATCGGTCTAACAAGAATGATAAAGAGACATAGTAGGTTCCATCAGTTTCAGTTTAAAGGTGAGCTGTACAGAACAAACCAAAGAGGCCAATAAATAAACCAGCAAGTCATCAATACATGGAATAGATCTACTAGCAATGTGGTGACTAGTGAATCCTTTGATGGCTTTACAAATCCCTAGATAATTTTATGGACAACAAAAAATATAGTATAAGGTAAAATTTAAATTGTCAAGTCTTATGGCTTATGGCTGATGACTCGTACCAATTCTGTGATATTATTGTATGCCCTACTTCAAATGAGTGCATACATAATAATAGGAAGAGTAATGTTTTGGCCCCTACTGGGCAAAATTGGTCAACACAGTTCATCATTTAACTGATCATTCATCACATATCTCATATCGGCCTCTAAATTGTTACAATTTTTTAACTGCCTCTTGTGTTCAATAAAATCTATGTCACATGAAAAATCTATGCTAAAAATAAAAACAAAATAACTGTTATGTTTCATTTGAGTTTTCTAAACTGTCAAGTTTCCTCAACAAAAATCTAAAGTAAACCTATTGTCATTTCCCTTTAATAAGTACTACAGGAGACAAATTTTAAGGAAGCAGACACATTTGTAAAGAAAAAGGAAAGGGAAGACCAGTCTTAAGATTAGTTTTTTTTTATATAAAATAAAAATGATGTGGCCAATAGAAAAAAAATTGTTAACTTCAGGACCGCTGTTCTATCGCTAAAATAAAGTTTGAACACTAGTTTGATCTCTTTCCATGCAAACCAAATGTCTGAATGTCAGCACAAATAATATATATTGATACAATGACAGTCTGAATATATGTTCATATTGGGGCCTATGCATGATTGGGTGCAGGTTACATCCTACAGGTGTGTACCATGACCACAGTCCTCTGCGTCCTTGCTACCCCCCAGCTGCCTGTCTGCAGCCCACCCCACAGGTGCACAGAAGTGTGGTAGGAACAGCAGGTGGGACGCAGATGGGCTGAGGATGCCAGAGGGCATCCAGTCAGATGCCCATACCATCAGTGGAGCAGATCCCCTGCTCTGTTTGGCAAAGGGGCATAATAGAACACACATACCCCAGTACCCATCGGGACTCCTACATTATAGGTGAGTGCTGCCCAGGAGCCCCCCACCCTCGTGGCATGTCAGGGTGGCTGTGGTATAGGGATGGTCACTGTTTCCACCAGGGTACCCATCACAAGCTGCAGAGGACAAGTAGGGGCTACAGCAGTATGCCTGCAGCTGTAGCCTGCACCCCAATCTGGCAGCACTCAGTGCCATTGTGCATGTCACAGAATCCAACTCTGTCCCTGGGCACAACTCCTGCCAATCCACATGTGCAGTGCAGTGACCTGCATGGGGATCAGATGCAGAAGGGGCCAACACCCCTTCTGTGAATGCTGTGGGCCCAACGAAATCCCCAGTACACTGCAGGTAGTCATACAGAAGCAACTCCCAACAAATATGTGGCATGTAGGCTTCATGCATAGGCCCCAGTGTTTGTTTATTAGTATCAATATGCTTAGAAAATGGCAAAATACCATGCTTTCCAACAGTACATCTTCTCTTGGGTTTTACAATACCACTATTTTCAGACATTTTAGCAACTACTGTATGTGACTTATATTATTTACTCATCCCACAAACAGGATTTTACTACACCAAATTTTGGATATCTAATGTAAAAAGTGCTCTACTGGACATTTAAATGACAAAAGTGCAGATAAATAACAATTAATGGAAAATAAACAGTTTAATAAGACATTATGGCTCTTATGACTGGATAAAAAATATTTAAAAAAATGAATATTGGAAGGGAAAAGGCTGCATTAATATGGAATCCTAAATAAGAAAACACTGGACTAGTTCATAACAAACGCATGAAACATTACACTGGGCAGACTTCACACATGCCAGCATTTACAATTATATTAAAAGATGTAAACAGCATTGTTTATGTTGACTTAGTTATTTAAAATCTACAAAATTCACTGTAACACCAAAAAACAGATCAACATCCATGGCCCTAAATCTAACAAACCAAAATGTTTCAGATTTCAACTCAGAGACATTTTTGTACTATCAGTCAGCAAAAAAAGTGTCTTTAAAACCATCTCTGTACAGCTTTCCAAAATTCTAGGACTTTTTACAAACTACACAACTGACCAATTCCAAATTTACAGGATCCAGATATCATTGGACCAACTCCATACATGCCAAATTTCAAGTTATTCTGCCCAGGGATGGCTGCTGTATTAGGATGCAAAAAATGGGATACAACATAGAGCAGCATTTTGTAACCCAGCTATTTATATATAGAATACATGGATGGGATTCTTTCCCATAGAAGTGGTTAGCAGTTTTTTTCCCTGTATATGCAATTGCATTCAAAACTAGCAGTAACCATCCAAATGCATTACATAAAATAAAAGATGGGTATGTCCACTATACTCAGAAATAACCTACCAAGGGGGATAACCAGATCATAAAAACTCTCACCTTTCAGGCTTAAATCTTTGTACTCTGGTTAGCCCAACTGATGGGTTTATTTCCCTGCATACGACACTTAACCATCATTTATTCTATATAGCACGAGCCAAATAAAAATTTGCCTGATATTTTACAAGTGGTCAGTGACCCCATGGCATCACTAGTGGTGCAGGCACAAGTGATGTTACAGGGGTCACAGTTCACAAGTAAAATATCAGGCACATTATTATTAGTCACATGCCATATTTGATCTATGCTATGACATGTGCTTATGTGGTAGAAGTGTTGGATTTGCTTCTGTTTTAGGTACAGTAAATTAAACGTTCTATATAGGAATCTTTAGAGTACAGTCAATTCCCAGAATGAAATGGTACCAGGCTTCCATTCTGAAGGGCCTACGGTGAGAATATTTGCTTTGTGTTTGTTTGTTTATATTTTATTCATAAAAAATCTTATGATTCATGATTTACTTAATTGAGCTGAAAGCTCATTTACAGCAAGGTCTATAGTACAGAATAAAGGCCCTATTTCAGTTTCATTATTTCAAGTATATTACAAATGCAGAAACTAATACAATATATAACACCTATATACTGTAAATACAAGAAGTAAGGTTAATCAAACAGACAGAGATTACACAGTGCTTCATTAAGCAACATACTTATTCCAGTTACATACATCTATTATGCTATATTGTACAACACAACCTGGATTTAAATGCTTTGTTATCTACCTATGGTGAGAATATCATGATATTCACACTCTAGATCCATGACAGGCAAAATGTTAAGAGCGTTCTGTGCAAACTATTTTCATAAGCTGTGTAGACAGAAAACTAGCTAGCTAGCTAGACAAGACAGACAGGTAAGTAGATACGGGCCCGGATATTCAAAGGGGTTGTGCATGGCACAACAGAGTTGCACCAGCACAACCCCGCATTGCGCCCTGGCAGGAAACTGAAATGGCTGCCCAGCGCAGCACAAATCCCGATGCGTTGGGGTGCAATGTAATCATATGCTGGGAGATCAGAAGGCTGTGGGTTCTAGCCCCACACCAGGCACCTGGGTTAATATTCCAATACTGACACTGCAGTGCAGCATGTGGGGGGTACTGTACTCCTGAGGTGCCGTCTTTCAGATGAGACATTAAACCGAGGTCCCATCTGCCTGTTCTGGTGGTAGTTCAGGTGGATGTTAAAGATCCCATGACATTTTTCAAAAAGAGTAGGGGAATTTCCCCAGTGCCCAGGGCCAAATTTCCCCCATTCACTAAAAATACTACCAACAGCTTAATCTGGTTCAAAGTCAGTTGCCATTCATCTGTATCCCCCACCCCCGGGTCGTGCCTGAAAATAAGCAGGATTTGTCTAGTGCACTTACCTGGACAACAAAAACTAAATAAAAATAAATAATCCTCTTCAAAGTAACACTGGGGAAATTCCCCTGCTCTTTTTGATAAGTGCCATGGGATCTTTAACATCCACCAATCCAAGCAGATGGGACCTTGATTTAACATCTCATCCAAAAGACAGCACCTCAGAAGTATAACATCCCTCTCATGCTGCACTACAGTGTCAGTACTGGCATATTAAGCCAAGTACCAGATGTGGGAACTGAACCCACAGCCATCTGATCTCCCGGCCACAAAGGTGAGTGTGCTACCTACTGAGCCACTGACACTGCTAATTACATGGGTGCTAGAGTGTAGGCGAGGGTGGGAGAGTCTTTTCATGGGTCAGGCAGGAGGGTGGATACTAGCATTGGGGTGTCATGCAGTCCTACACTTGTCATTTTATTTAGCAGCAGAATCAGATCATGGGGGTGTGACAGGTTTGGGTAAGACTCTGCCCATCTGTTATGCAGAGAGAGTTAAAAGCAATGGTCTATTTTCTCCTTTCCTATTTTGCCTCTTGTCTGTCTCTTTCCTCTCTGATTGTACGATCAAATTGTCAATCTTTATGTGAAACTAGGATCCTGTGGTTTGCAAATGTATGTAATTATATTGTTGAAATGATTGCCCAAAGCTATCAATCAATCAATCAAACTTTATTTAACCAGGCAGTTACATCATTGAGTGAGCTCATTTGCAAGGTGGTCCTGGACACACAAAAACATTTTCATTTACAGTTTACAACAACAAGTCAAGACATAACTGATATGAAAACAATATAATTATGAATGAAATTGCAAAATAAGATGATATCGAGAATCAAACTATTTGGTTTTCTTAAAAAAGATAAGCATCTGTAATACAGGGGGTTGACCTTGATATGTATTTTGACTTACACAAGTTTGTTTACAGAACTGTCAACAGGAGACCAGCACTGGAACAGAATGTTCTATTTTTTGCACCTGTTAAAGACTAGATGAGCTCTTCAGGCTGGCATCAGGAAAGAAATCAACAAAGTACTGGTACATAAACAAGAGATGCAACTTACAACAATCAGGATTCAGCATTTAATCTGCCAGGAAAAGACGTCTTATAATAAGAAAGCAATATTTTCTTTAAAGAGATAGAGAAAATGAGATGTAAAAAGAAACACAGAAGGAGCAGGACAGAGAGTAATACCAGTTAAAGCAGAAGGAAGCAGGGAGGGAAGTCAGAATAGCAAAGGCCCAAACTGAGGAAAAGGTAGCCAACTCGGTTAAGAAGGGGGAAAAAACATTTTATAGGTACATCAAAGAGTGTAGAAAGACAAAGGGAGGGATAGTGTGGCTGAACAGAATGAATGGTGGGTGGGCAGAGGGGGACAGTGAAAAAGCAGGGATACTGAATGAATATTTCTGCTCAGTATTCACAAAAGAGGAGGAGGAAGTGCCTAATCCAATTAACAAAAGCACTCTTGATTGGGGGTTGATCCCAGTCCTTTCACAGAAGAAAGGGTTCTGCAAGAACTCCTAAAACTGAAGGTGGACAAAGCAATGGGGCCTGATGGAATTCACCCAGAATTCTAAAAAGAATTAAGGGGGAACTAGTGAAACCACTGACTACTCTTTTAACAAATCATGGGAGGATGGTGGTACCGAGGACTGGAGGAAGGTGGATGTGATTCCCCTTCACAAAAATGGGACCAAGACAGAGGCAGGAAACTACAGACCTGTCAGTTTGACCTCTGTGGTAGAGAATGTGATGGAGTCACTTCTGAAGGAAAGAATTGTTGAGTATCTAGAGGCCAGTGGGGCACAGGACCCAAGGCAGCATGGGTTCACAGTGGGAAGGTCATGTCAGACAAATCTAATAGATTTCTTTGACTGGGTGACCAAAGTTGTAGACCAGGAAGGGCTGTGGACATGGCCTACCTAGACTTTAAAAAGGCATTTGACACAGTCCCACAAAAAAGATTAATAGTCAAATTAACCAGCCTGGGAGTGGGTCCCAGGGTGGTAGCCTGGGTAAAACATTGGCTGGACAACAGGACACAGAATGTAATTGTAAATGGAGTCCACTCTGAAGAAAGTGGGGTTACTAGTGGGGTACCTCAGGGTTCAGTACTGGGTCCAGTCCGTTTTAATGTCTTTATAAGTGACATTGCAGAGGGACTAGAAGGAAAAGTATGCCTCTTTGCAGCTGACACAAAGATCTGCAGCAGGGTTAATACACAAGGAGGCGTGGAAAGGATAAGAAGGGACTTGGCCAGGTTGGAGGAATGGTCAGAAGTATGGCAGCTAGGATTCAATGCAAAGAAGTGCAAAATAATGCACCTGGGAAACAAGAACCCAGGGGAAGATTACACAATGGGGGGGAGGTAGTAACAACAACAAAAACGGAAAGGGACCTGGGGGTAATCATATCAGATGACCTTAAGGTTAGCAAGTAATGTGAGAAGGCAGTAGGGAGGGCTGGAGGTATACTGGGATGCATAGGGAGAGGCATCGGCAGCAGAAAATAGGAAGTTGTTATCCCTCTGTACAGATAGTTGGTGAGACCCCATCTGGAGTACTGCATCCAGTTCTGGAGACCCCATCTCTGTGAGGACATAGACAGGATAGAGGCTGTCCAGAGGAGGGCAACCAAAATGGTGCAGGGTCTGCAATAGAAGCCATATGAGGAGAGACTAAAGGAGCTTAATATGTATACCCTTGAGGAAAGAAGGAAGAGGGGGACATGATAGAAACTTTTAAGTACCTCAGTGGAATCAACAAAGTCCAAGAGGGTGGCATCTTTCAGAAAAAGAGACATGCAAGAACAAGGGGACACAATTTAAAGATGGGGGGGTGGTTCAGAGGCAATGTGAGGAAGTATTTTTTCACAGAGAGGGTAGTGGATGCATGGAACAGCCTTCCTGAGGAGGATGTGGGGTCTAAAACTGTGGGAGAATTCAAGAATGCATGGGACAGACATAAGGCAATTATTGTGGGGGTAGTAAGAAACAGGCTGTTGGTTAACTAGGATCTGTGGCCTATCCTGAAGGTAGGAAAATGAGCAGACTTGGTGGGCCTAGCAGTCCTTATCTGCCATCAAAGTCTATGTTTCTATGAGAAAGAGAATCTCAGATGTAGGATTTTCTTTGTTTCTACTTCCTGTATGAAGGGTTATCCTGCGCAAAACACTACATGTGACTTGTATAACTTCTCCTGATCTGCATATGCTTCCTGGCCTATATGCCTCTACGACAAGGGGATACCAGTGGCAAGGTTGGGCACCCTCCACCAGTCATTTAATTTGAGTAATTTTGCTTACTATTTGGGTCAGGCAGGAGGGGAAAAATGGTTCACCCGTGCTGTAGCGACATACATTTTGTCCACACCGACTATAGTACAGGCAAAATCCCGCCAGGCATTACAATGCTAGACGTTTCATCAGCTGGGAGTTACAGTGCCAAAGCACCTTCCAGGGAAACAGTCAGCTTTTGTGGTGGAAGCTTTGCCCCTTCCAGCCCCCCAAAGTAAATATAACCTCCTCCAGGGCAGGCATGCCCTGGTGGGGGTAGAAACTGTGTAGGGGCAAGGGCAAGATGATTGAGGGGCAATCTCAAATCAAGATCGACCCTTTCATTGTCACCCTTGTTATGGCGCCATAATTGTTGTGGCAAAAATCAGTCAGCAACTTGACAGTCTATGGAGAAAACCAATGGTGGGGTTGGACATTCACCACTGGTCATTTAATTTAACAACTGGGTTGGGTGAAAGGGCAAGGATACTGGTGGTGGGCTGGAGCAAAGTGCCAGTCACAAATAAAAACCAGAAAGTTTTGTGTCTTCTTCAGTTATTTTTTGGCTTTCATGCATGTGCCCAATTTAAAAACTTTACAAGCTTTTAACACAAAAATTACTCTTCGGTTCATTTTCAAACCATAAAAAGGCTCTTTGCTGGCATGAGGTCAGGTTTCGTTATTTAAATTACTCCAGTTTTTGCACTACCCAATGGCAAACAAAGCATAAGCATCTACATTTGGGGATGTTTACTTAATTTCAATAATTAACTAGCAGTGTCAGTAGCTCAGTAGGTAGCACACTCGTCTCTGAGGCTGGGAGGTCAGAGGGCTGTGGGTTTAATTCCCACATCTGGCACTTTGGTTAATATCCCAGTACTAACACTGTAGTGCAGTATGAGTGAGAGTGCTGCACTTCTGAGGTGCCGTCTTTCGGATAAGATGTTAAACCAAGGTCCCATCTGCCTGGATTGGTGGCAGTTCAGGTGGATGTTAAAGATTCCATGGCACTTATCGAAAAGAGTAGGGGAATTTCCCTCATTCACTACAAATACACCAACAGCTTAATCTGGTTCAGAGTCAGTTAGCATTCATCTGTATCCCCCTCCACATGGTTGTGCCTGAAAATAGGCAGAATTTGTTTAGTGCACTTACCCAGTCAACAAAAACTAAATAAATTAATCATTTTTGACCCATCAAACTGATTCACGCCACACTTTTTCACTAAATTAGCCTCTAGGACTGTGACTATGCATACAACTTTTGCTGGCCTGGGGGTTAAAATCACTGAGTTAAAAGCTGTACCTGATTCAGCCCTGTCATGCAAGCACTACCATGATACAGATATACATATGTACACTAGGAGCCCGATATTCAAAACTGCGCAGCGTAATTGAGGTACACTGGAGCAACTAAGGGATATATTCAAAAGAGATGAGCCACTGCACATTTCTTCTGAATATATCAACCAACACGCACTGTGCAAATACAATATGCTGGTGCATCCGCCCAGTCAGGGCTGAATATCAGGAATGGGAAATGCGCCAGCGCAGCAGAGATACACTGTGTACAAATTCCTGATATTCAGCCACCAATATGCAAATTGGGCAATTTGCATGTCATTATGGCCCCATTTGCATGAGTTGTGCAGGGCAGGGCAGCAAAATGCACCTGTCACCCTGCACAGCATACGGTGCTGTCAGAGGAGGTCTAGTGGTACCCCCCTCCCTGCCTGCACCTCTGAGCACCATACAGTAACTGTAGGAATAGCCCTGGTGGTCCAGTGGTGCCCCCCACCCCAACGGTACCTCCAATCACTGTAATCCAATAGTTGGACTAGCCCTGGTAAGCAAGTGGTACCCCCCACTGAGCTGGTACCTCCAATCATCATAATCTAACAGTAAGACTAGTCCAGGTAGTCTAGCGGTATCCCCAACCCACCAGTAACCACGATCGCCCATTCTAATAATGAATCAAATGCCCTGGTGGACCAGCGGCACCCCCCACCCACACAAGACCCCCAGCCCACCCAGCCCCCCATCATCAGCGGGCAGCACACACACACACACACACACACCGTGATACCTCTGTGGCTGCCCGCCGAATGACAGCCTACGGTAGCAGCTGCAAGCCTATTGGAGAACACTGTGGACCAATGGGCTTGCAGTGCATACTATAATACTAATACACAAATATGTGAATCCATCTCAGCTTATGTACTTATGGAATGGGATGAGTATTAGGGCTGATGACCCCAAGGCACACCCCGATGCCTGTTGGTGTGTGGACGGTAGAGGGGTAGGATGGGGTGGTACAGTACAGCGGGGGAGAGTAGGGTGGGATGTTACGACTGGGAAACCTAACACCACATTTCCATACTTTAAAAGGCATGATATGAACCCTGACTAGTGCATTAATGTAGTTTTTTTCAGTTATTTATTTATATGTAGCACTGTTCATGCACACATTGAAGCTGCTCCACCGCCCACCCCGCAAAGTGCAACGTCATGGCTTTGTGTCATCAACTAGGGATCAGCCTTATCGCATGTCAGCAACAATTTCTGAATGGAGTGTATGCTGTTTGTTTGGGATTTTTTTTTCAATACTACTAGTTCTGTAGAAAGGTAGCTGCCAGTGATCTCTGGAATATGAAAAAAACAATATTCTTTTTTCCTTTATACAAAACAGTATTATCTTTCTTTATTACTGTATGGCTGCAGAGTATAGACTGCAGCAGCAGTATGTAGCTGTCACTGAATGTTGTGTGCATGTGTCATAACGATGACTGTGATAGCTGTCACTGGCTGTCACTGATGTAGCTGTGGTTGGGCAGCTGCATTGTTTAGATGTGGGAAGGAGGTCTGTGACTGTTGAGGTTGGCGAACATTGTTTTTATTATGATGCTGTTTTATCCATACTGTGTTAAGTGGTCACTGCTTTGACAGCCACTCTTTGTGTGTAGTGGCTGCAACTACTGGGTTTCTGTTCAGAGATGTGACTGTGGTGGGGTGGTCAGTGTTGTCTGTTCTGCGTATGTGTTACAGCCGTAACTTTGTGATGGTGGTGTGATCAGTGCTGTGACTGTGTGTGTGTGGTGCAGTCATCATTATGTGTGTGGGTGAGTGATGTGAATGGTGGTCAGTGCTGCCACTGAGTCTGTGGGACAGCACTGTGAATACTGGGTGGGTGCATTTTCCCAACTGTGGTGGGTTGAAATGCTTTGTATATTGAGTGTGTGGGACCGTGCTGTGACTGTTGGGTGTGGGTGTCACTGCTGTGACTGTCAGTGGTAGTATGTCTGTTTTGTCACTTATGGTGGTTTTGGTCAGTGATGTGATTGTAGGGAGTGGTTGTCAGTGCTGTGACTGGGTGGCAGTTGTGCGGGTGCCAGTGTTGTGACTGAATGGTGGTAAGTGTTGTGCTGTCACTGATGGTCATATTGGTGATTGTTGTCATTGTGAGTGTGACTGTCATTGGAGGTCAGTGCTGTTACTGTCATGATTTGGGGTAAGTGGTGTGACTGTGCTGGGTGGGGGAGCTAGTGCTGGTACTGCTAGTGGTTGTTGCTCACTGCTGTAATTGTCTGTGGGAACACTGCTTTCACTATGTGTGTGTGGGGGGGGCAGTCCTGTAACTATGAGGGTGTGGGGTTTAGTGTTGTGACTGTTATTAGCTGTGGTCTGTGCGGCTATTGCTGGTATGGTGGGGCGGTGCTGTGAATATCAGGGCTGGTGACAGGCAATTCGGTGACTGTCATGAGTGGTTGTTGAGTGATGTGACTGCAGAGTGGAGATCAGTGCAGCAGCTGTTTATAACAGGCGGACCGAGTTGTGAATGTCACGGGTGAAGGTCAGTGCACTGACTGCTGTTTTTTTGAGTTCAGTGCTGTTATTCTCTGGGTAGGATGGGTGAAGTCATCTGACTGTCATGCCTGTATACCTGGGCTCTGATAAACTGGGGTGAGTGCGTAATGATGTGACTGGTGGTGGGTGGTGGTGCTGCTAAGGTCCAGACTGTGAGGTGGGGTAGTGCTGTGAGTTTTAAAAAGCCAAGCATGGATGTAACACCTACTAGGAACATAACATCACAGTCTTGGTTGTCCAATTCAAAACCTTTTATTAAAAGAAACCATGTTAAAAGGCTAGCAGCACTTCTACACACCAAATGTTTTCAAGCCCCACTTTTCAAGGGGTACCTGAGACTCTTAGCTGTTACCTATTTAAGTTCCTTTCAATCTTATCATTCCCCCCCCCCCCACTTCCTTACATCATTCTCTATCCCTCCCTATATCTTTTCACTATTTGGGGTTTTCCATTGGCTTGTATGATCTATTATGTGGATGCTTGGGAGGCTGGTACCTTTGTACATAAGGATACATTATGTAACTTAATGTGTGTGTGTGTATACCTGTCAGGACTTAACTTAAATAAGTAACAGGTACGAGCGTCAGGTAACTTTGAAGAAGAGCATGTGGGACTCAAAAATATTTGGCACACAGAAGTGCTTGTAACCTTTTAACATGGTTTCTTTTTATAAAAACGTTTGAATCAGACAACCAGTATCGTGGTTTTTAGTCTCTGCCGTAGCCTTACGATGGTCTTTTTTGGTTTTCACAGTAGTATCATTCATTCTGCTTGCTTTGCTCCACTAAATTTATTATTTCTGAGTATGTCATGGTTTCTCCACGAAGCAAAATGTTTTCAAAGTCACTGAATAACATCAACATTGCTTTTTTTGTGTGAAGGGAGCAAGGGGTCAATAAAGGGGGCTAGAATCTGAATGAACATTAGGTCCCAGGGGTTGACAGGGCACAATGGCCAACTGGATGGACCACTGGTCTTTTTTGTTCATCACTGTCTATGATTCTGTGTTCACCAAGGTACAGTATGCTGAAAATTGTGATTTAACAGTGTTAGGCACTCTTGCATAACACTCAGATTTTTCATATAAAACAGGGCTCCCTCGTATATGTATGGCACAAACTCTTTGAGGAGGGGCACACACTTCTGTCGGTGCATACATGTCCACTACTCCTCTGGCTTGCTACAGAATCTTCCAGTGGTATTAGTGGGAGAGAGAGAGAGAGCTTAGTCCACTTTTAATGCATCATACTTACTAAGACCTCTTAAGTAAATCCTGACTTTTATTAATATTTTCACTCCTTCTTTCGCTTTACTTCAATTAACACAATACACCCCTGCCATATATACCATGCAAAGAAACATTCACCATTGACAAATGCTTGTTAATAAATGCTATGGGACTTCTGCATATGTTATTACTAGGGCAAGCTTCATTGACAGCTTGTAGTTACAACAACCCAGTAGTAATGCACAATTTATTTATTTATTTATTTTTGTTTACCAGGTAAGCACACTAGACAACCAGGTGCCTATTTTCAGGAGCAACCCAGGAGATTACAGAGATACATACATGATTAATTCAGAGATACATACATGAGTATTACAGAGATACATACATGATTACAAGGATACAATCAGGTACAGCAGGAAAACAATAAGAGTAGGTACGTACAAGTAAGAGCATCAGACATAAACGAGGTAAATGAAGCAATACCAGGGGACCTTATCTACCCTGTGGTAGGAAGATAATAGCTTTATACATAGGAGGCCAGCCGTCAGCTGGGAATATCAGCCAACACGACATCTGGAGGCTATGGGTTGAGGCATACATCAAAGAGATTACAAGAGGGGCTAGGAGAGGCAAAAGGAACACTCAGATAGTTACAGTCTGGCTATCCAGGAATTAAAAATGCTGATTAGTAATTACATCTATACATATATATATATATATATATATATATACACACACACACACACACACACAAAATACACACATATACATGAGGCAGAAACAATGGAATGTAAATAAATAGGCAGGGAGGGTTGCGGAGTGCAGATAGAGTCTGTGGAGGCAGACTAGTCAGGGACTATCTCGGCAGACTGAGTGGACTAAGTGGTCCTTTTCTGCTGAAAAACTGTGTTTCTATGGTTCAATCTAAGAGCCATTGTATGATGTCTGTTACTTCAGATTGCAGCTCCACTTTTGTGGCAGATTTTTCACTTTCATTAGATGTATTCATTTGTTATTCTTTTATTACTATTTTGTAAGTGCAGCAGCTCCCTCTAAGCGTCCAGTCAAATACACAAATTCAGTATACAGTATGTACTTCTGAGATTGAAGGTGTTAAGCTATACCTGTGCCTCACAATACAACCAAGGAATGTATATATTTCAGCAGAACTGGGCTCATCGTGTGGTGTTATTACTAAAATAATATACTGTGTAGTTGCAATTATAAAGCAGTATACCCTGATCCTAAAAGTCCTGTTACATAATGCAGATGATATATCACTGGCCAGGTTCCGAAGTTAGTTGCAGCTGGAGTTACACTATCCAGAGCAACTGATTTTGTTTTGGCAAATTATTTGCATTAGCCTATGAAAAAAACAGTAACCTTGCCAGAAAGGGGGAACTAACAGTTTTTTATCAGCTGCATAATCTTGCAGTAAGCTCTATGTGGTATACACAGTAGATGAGAACGTGCACTGAATGATAATCTGTGTTTGAAATAGCAACAAAATTCCACCTCTGCATTCCATTTGATTTTCTAACAGCCTAATCCCTAGACAACCATTTACAAGCTCAACTTGTTCATGCAAGTACATGAATTAAATACCGGTGTTTTTTTCTTGATCATATTAAAGATATGCCAAAGACTTTGTTGGAAAAGCTCCTTCAAATAAATTAACCTGCACAGACTATAGGATGCTTTCAAAAAGCAGAAATTAAAAAAACTGTGTGTTGTGTGTGGGGGGGGGGGGCATATTTTTAAGACTATGATAAAGATTCGAAGCTCATTTCCTGTTTTTATCAGTCTTGGAATTAAACCAAGTCCAGGTTTCATTACAACAGCTTGTATTAACTTGCAAAATGTTCTAGCCTCAACAACTTAAAAAAAGTAACTTATCACAGCATACATTTGAGCCTTTATAGGGACTTGTTTCTGGGAAGGCTTCATTCAACAGGTAGAGTAGGTTTTAATGAAAGGATGAGCACCATGGTAAATTTGCACTCAGCGAACAGATCCTTTTTTATTTTAGTTATTTATTTTTGTAATAAGTTATCTTGCTGCGTTAATATGCATGTGAAAAAAAACTGTCCCTTTACTATCAGGCTCAGTAATAACAATAACATCACTAGAATTTCTGTCCTACCAACTACTGTGAACTGAATTCTCCTTCCACACTCTTCCCTGCAGGATAGCATGGGTAGGGAATCCCTGTGAATTAATAGAGTTTATTTATACTTTTTCATCCATACTTATGAAGCAGAGGTGATGGAAGCAGTATATATGATGGATTTAGCATCCCTTCCGATCTTAAATTACTACAGTATGTTACTATTGTATGCTACCTGATGTCATATATCTAGGTCAAATCATGATTTTAGGTTGAGTGATGATGTTCAAAACTAGAATGGCTTTAAAAAAAATAACCAATTCAGAGTACAATACTAAAATAAGTTCTACAAGATGTAAAAGCTGTACAAGATGTCAAAAAAGCCTTTACAGTGCATATCTGGTATGTTAATACCATACCCCTCAATGGATTTACCTGCATATTGATGCAATAGTGGAACTGCTGTATAAGCTGCTTCCCAGACCAGTTTTAAAAACTCAGATGGCAAGCTTATAAGTGTTAGAAAGCTATGCAAGTAGAGACAAGGCATTCATTTTCCTGCAAATTACCATAGCTACACTTGCCCCACAACCACTGTTCCGTGCCCACCTTCTATTCCTTCCAGTACTATTTTATACCTTCATACACTGTATCACAGGGCATCCATGCACCCTGCAGAGTCTTGTGGTACCATTTAGGACAACCTTCACTGGTTGTACCCCGTGTTTGGGGCACGTTTCATATGAAGTGCCCTTCATGTGGGACACTTCACTGGGAAAGCCCTTCACTTAGGGCACCTTTTCTTTTGGGCACCCTTTGCTGTGGGCGCCCTTCATTAATGACACCCTTGGAGCACCCTTCATCTAGGACACTTACTTTTTGAGTGGGCCCTGATGTTTTGCAGGATCTCCTCCACATCCAAACGTTTGGTCTCGTCGAAGCCGTAGGTACCCAGGTTGAAGCCCTCCCGCTCGTCCACGAAGACGTTGTGCACCCCTTCAATGGTAAAGTAGCAGTTTCTCTCCGACTTGTCGTCACTGTACAATAGCAGGGCCTCCTGCCAGTTATGGTAGTTGAACATAGACAGGAACATCTCGCCCATCTTGAGGTAGGCGGGTGAGACGCGGGTGAGCAGCGAGTACTCGGGTGTCTTGGCCACAAAGCCAGCAGCCAGCGCGCCAGCCGAGATGACCGGTATGCCCCAGTGCGAGGCGAGGCGGGCCACGGGCGCCGCGGCATACTCGCATACAGGACCCAGGATCAGGTCCGGCTTCTGCCTCAGCGTGTGGTCCGCCAGGCTGAAGAGTGCCCGGTTGCCGCACTCTGAGTCCTCGTAGATGGCTTCGAAGTGCAGGTCAGCGAACTGCCCGTTCCGGTTTAGGGTGCTGCCCAGTGCGTATTCCACGGCAGGCTTCACCCGGTCGATGGAGAACATGTAGGCATCGTCCCGCGGTAGCAGCACCAGCATATTGATGTGATGCGCGTCCTCCTGCAGCCCGGCGTCCCCACCGCCACTTGTCACCGTCAGCATCAACCATCCGAGCCACATGGACAGGCAGCACATCCCGGCGATACTCCCGCGCATAGTCCACTAGATCTGGGGGTTGTCGTTGTCTAGTATTCCCGTGTTACTGGTCTGCAATAGTCAGAGCTCGCTAAACTGCTTTTATCAGATGTTTATTCTTCTTTATATTTTGGGGGGAAAACTTTGTAAACTTTTTTGTTTGCTCTCCTTACAGCAGAGGTAGTCAGTTCTTGTATGTCCCTAGCGTGCCCTCGGAGATGACGGCAGTGGTAGTGATAAGGAATGCAAAGTCCAGTAAAGTGGATAGCCATGCAGCCTCTGAAGGTCCCGTCCGCTCCAACAGTTCTGCTGCTTCTCCTCATGGCTTGGCAGCGTCTCCCCTTAAATAGCCGTGGATGCAGCCCAGCCAGTTACCACACAGGGCGCTCCGGAGAGCCGCTGCTAATCTGCAGTGCCGGCGGTCGGGCTGGCTGACAGGCGGGCGGGTGGGCTGGCGTGGGGACAGCGGGAGGCCGGGAGGGGCTCATTAACAGTCGCTCGTCACTGGGGAGCCCAGTCGTCCCCGCCCTCTTAAAGCGACAGTGAGCCTGGGGTGAGGGCGGGAAGCAGACCAGCTAGTGACCCGTGCTTGCTGTCCCGATCGTAGTTCAAGGGGTATCTTAGGGAAACTAAGTAGTGTGGCTGTGGCACAGCATTTGTCAGAAATAAACTTAAGAGCTGACAGGCAGGGGACCGAGAGTTTGCCACGGAAAGCAGGAGAGCACCTGATAAATTCGTGACAATCTGTAGAGGAATACATTCTTTTTGAGCTAGTGAATGGTGCACACATACCCCTCAGACTTTCGTTGCTCAAAATGAGGGACACAGAGAAAAAATGTGGGAGGAACATCAGAGCACGGTGCTCGGGTCAGGATGGAAATAGTGGTTTCTGTTCCCGAAATTTTCAGTTTTAGTTTATTCAGAGAGCAATCTATTGATTGAAAGAAACGTGCAATGGAAATCCACAACAGTACGCAATACATGCCATTACATGGATAGACTATATAAAATTACATTGCACAAACATAGTTGCATAAAATTATTCATTCATAACAATACATTTTTATCAAGCTGTATTAATCATCATTATTATTATTATAATACCGTTTTATGTGTTTTGAATTTCTAAAGTAGCATTACAGCATATCGCTAAGTAACCGGTAAAGAAAACGGGGGAAGGGGGCATCGGTGGAAAATGATCACTCAGCATCTAGGATTACAACATGCTTCCCCTTTAGCCAAAACATGTATGGTACATACAGTCCTTGACTTCAGGAACAGTGCATGAACTGTAGGAAGGTTATTTCTTTTTAGCAATTCAGTATGTAAGGAGTTCCACATACAAGTATGCAGCATCAATTAACTAAAGAAATATGTTGTCTCTTTGTATTTTAACTTTTGATACTACCAATTCCAGCCTATTAAAAACTTGTTAAATTTAGATCCAACTGGACTTCTATAATAGCGATCTTCCTATTAAATATTACGGGACTATTCCTTTTAGACATTTCAGCATAAATAGCATGTAATGAAAAACTATGTTCAAGCAGTGAATACCACCCTAAATCTCTATACATTACACAATGATGAGTGCCTTTTGGACATTCAAATATTAATCTCGCTGACAGTACCTGTTGTACAAAATTTCCAACTTGTGCAGGCTTTTCATACTACAGTAGTCATAAATAATGTCCTGCATAGACTATTGGTAACACCTGCTTCTGAAAGATTTTCACTCTAGCTTCCTTACCTAAGCAACCAGAATGTGTATACAACAATCCTACTTTATTCACAAATGTTTTACTCATTTCTTCTTGTGAATATTTCCTGTCCCCAGGGGCTCCATCCAATAGCCATGGTACTTGCGTTTTTGCACCTGTTTTATGCTGTCCCTCCATTGTACTCAGTACCAGCTGAGGGAATTGAGCACTTTTTAATTTGCACTGGGAGCCAAACAATACAGTGTTCTTCCCTGCACTCAACTTTAGTTTTGAGGCATTATAAAGGCCTGTAGGCCATCAACAGCTCTTCATAGCCTGGTTTGCACTATTTCAAGGGGGACATCAGAGGCATAGATCACAGTGACATCTATATACAACTGTTAGTTCGCACTCTTGATGCACTCCCCTAAGCCTTTCCAATATGTGTTGAAGAAGAGGTGTCCAAGGACTGAGCCCTGTGGCACCCTTTCTCAATCACAAAATCCCCAAAGGCAACACTGTTAAGTAGGGCCAGCTTTCAGATGTTGGGGGCAGCAGGATTACTGAAGTCATGGGGCCCCCTACTATACCCACCACCATGTGTTTGATGGTAACCCATATACACAACAATTTATTTTATTTTCAGTACAGCCAGCAGTGTATTTATATTGTTCAGGGGGAGACAGCAGTGTTAGTCCTTGGGGCTGTTCTTCCCATCCAATCCATTTCTGCTCTTCTGCTTCTTATTGGCTGGATCATAGCTTTGTAGAGCATTGTATGACACCATGATGTCATATCAGAAGGAGCAGCATAGTCTTTTATTGCTCTTTTAAGAAGATAATAAAATAAAAAAAATTAAAAATGAATAAGGTAAACTGCTCTGGTTGGGGGGCCTGCATAAGCAGGGTGCCCCCTGTGACCACAGGGTTCTCTGGTGCCTAAACCTGGCTGTGCTGTTAAGCACAGCCCTCTACCTACACCTAAGTGCTGTCCCATTTATCCCATTATTCTAAGTCACCATAGTAATGTTGAATGATCCACTGTGTGAAAGGCATTGAGAGGTCAACAAAGATGGCACCAGTGAACTCACCAGTTTCCATAGTTTTGTTAATGCAATCCAAGACCTTCAACGCTGGTGTGACATTTCTGAACCTGGAATTACATTTATGATATCTGTTTTCCCCATGATAATCCCCAAACTGCCTTCAGACAATTTTCTCAAGCATCTTTGAGTCCATACGGAGAAGGAATATCAGCCTGCAATACATCATATGATCTGTGCTACCCCCTTATTACACTGGCATATATTTGGTGCCATTGTTGAGTCAATGTAGAGTAAAAAAAGGGGCTTCCTCCATTTAAATGCTTGGTGTATACTGTGAAGCAGCACATTTTCCATGTGAGGCAACACTTTTTTTTTTGCCTCATGTGATTAAAGAAAACAATGAGCCCTCGAGAGGTATGCTAGCATGTTCTTGATAAAAACAATACTGTCAAGTTCCATCTTTCTTTGTGTATTTGACATATCTGCAGTGATCACACAGTAAGAATAAGATAGCATCATGTTCTTGTAGTCTTCTTGTACTACACCAGCCACCAATATTTTCTATACCTACACAAATATCTCAATGCAAGCTGCAAATGTTTGGTATTTGTTGATAGTTAGAATTATTTTATGGTCATGATAAACTTAGCAACTATAATGAACTCATAGAAGAAACAGACATTTACTTAACCATGTATGAGTACTAGGCAAAGGAACCCGTTGCAGCAATCAACATAAACTGATAATTTATTTGGATAAAATAGACACAAAGATGAAACTGAAATGGTTCTCACTATAATGTTTCCAACAACATAGTGTAGAGTAATGCCCAGTGCTGGCTGATGTGAAGGACCTCTCCAGAGATGTACTGTATGCAGGAGGAGCTGGCCTGTTGCATGAACTCTCCTACTTGGGGTGTACTTAAGCAATAATGCAAGACAGGATGTGGATTATGGTGGGGTTTACCCACACCTGATGTGGTATGTCATGGGGCCATGGGCCAAGAGACTTAAACTACACCAGAAGTAGGTAAATCCCACAACCAGAGGTTAAATTGGGCAGGGGCACAGAGGAACTTAGTTCCACCACCTCTAAAAACTATAACAGTTCTACCTCCTTTGTCATCTTTCTCCATTGACTACTATAGGAGAATTCCACACCTAGAAATGACAGTTCCACCACCTAGAAGTCTAGATATGAGTTCCCCCACCTAAATATTTCTAGTTTAACCACTGCCCACAACAACCAACACCCTGTTGTGCATTATTGCAATTATATGAGGGAGTGTTGGAACAATTTATGTTATGAGTGAAAACAAGTTTACTTTATATTTTAATATTGTTTTTAGTATTCTTTTAACAAATATCCTCCCTCCCAGTACTAAATAGCCCCCCTTCACACACACACCATAAGAGTCAATTGGGAGAATTAATTAAATTCATCTCTCCACATTATGAAGGATGTCTCTCTTTTTACTGTACCCTCAGGACTGCTATCCCATATCCATGCCACATGAAAAAAGGTGTTGCCTGGTGCCAGCAAAGGGAAGCGACAGTCTCCTATTCAGAATCACACCTCTCAACTCCCTGCACCACAAATCAGGGACAGGGCTAAAAGCAAAACTGAACAAAATCAGGGACACGCATAAACATTGTCATATCAGCTCAAGAGGCTGTTACAATATGCGATAGTACTGATGAAAACTTTTTCTGAAGGAAAACTGGATTGTAACACAATTGTGTAATAACTTTACAATTGAAGTCTAGACACTTCAGTGACAGAAACTCCAAAAGTAGGAGAGACTGAGGAAATTTTTGAGTCAAAAGAAAGGATGTCACTGTGTTGAGAGGTATGTTGCAAACTCATGACATCAAAGAATGTCACAATGATAGCTCATGCTAAATCATGATTACATTTTTCACAAAAATGCACTAGACAGTTTCACCATATGCAGAGCTTGTGTTTCGTGTTTGACAATGTGCACTATATTATGAGGGTCAATGTCTCACACCCTGAGTGTCAATGTCCAACATGTTTTCTGACAAAGGCTTGAGAGTCAGGGCTAGTGTAATTATAACTAAAACCAGAGCAGGGAGCAATTGCACTACTGGTGCTGGAAGTGGATCACAAACCGAGAGCAGCTAGCCCTCCAACACAGTTACAAAGAAACACAGCAGTTTGTATATACCATAAGGCCCACAAACTGACATAAGACCAAAAGCTACAATGCAATTAAATTTGTTAGGATGGTGCCCACATAGGTCACAGATAAGCAAATGACCTCCAAATACAAATTAGTAAAACAGAAGTAATATCAGAAAATTTGTTACCAAACAAAATACTTAACTCACAGTCATGCCAATGCTTCAACTTACAATCTGAGCCTTCCCCAAGGGATCTGTGAGCTGAAGTGCTGTGGTGACTGTGAGGGGTGTCCTGTGTCTGGTACTGTATCTTTTTACTAATTTATAGCTGGAAGGGATTCGGTCTGTGACCAGTGTGGGTACTAGCATAATAAATTTATACTGCATTGCTGTTTTTTGTGTTATGTCCATTTGTGGGCCAAAGGAAGTGCAAACTGCTGTTTTCTGGTGTAAATGTAACACTGCAAATAACTAATGCCAGTAATTAATGCACCTGTAAGAAACGTGAGACACTGACATGGGTAGAGCAAGGAAACATTTTTATTTTAAAGAATAAAACTATGACATTTAACAATGAGCAGAAGTAAATGTGGTTATATAAACAATGCACACACAAAGACAATAAGTTGTGTGTGTGTGTGTGTGTCTGAGAGAGAAAGATAGAGATGGGAAAGATTCTTCACAAACTCTGCCATTTATCACTGCTAATTAAACAATATGTGTTTCTAAAAAAAAGCCTTTAAAATATACACTTGATAAAAAATAAATGCAATCATCATCTTAATTTCAGTTAAAAAGCTTTTTATCATTCTGTGTGTGCCCTATTTAAAAACAAAGTTGCACAGGAGTAGCATTACCAAACTGGCATGTGTTAATGAAAAGCAGAGCGGACTAAACAGATGTCATCTTCGTGGTTACTTATTCACAGCACTGTAGTTCGCAGGCTTCTGAGTATCTGCATTCCAGTGCCAAACATCCAAAAAGGGGTATGGGGGTGTATGGTTTGACTATTATTCTATTTAGTTGGTTCAACATGTATTACAATATGAGTAGGGAAAATCCAGCATCCTGGCTGTATGAGACATTTTCTAGCCATTGCCTTGGGAGATTGCAACCAATAGCTAAAAACAAGTCCATACCTACCAGCATGTATAACTGGCACAATAATCCTTGTGCCAGTCTTTACATGTTTCAGCTGAGAATGAACGCTGTGGTTCTCTCTGCCAGAATAAAAACTATATAAATAGCAGCACTTATAAACACAAAGAAGATTCCCAGGAAGGCATTTTATTTTTCTGAAAGCTGTTTCCTTTTCAGTCTCACTCACATTTCTACTGAATTCTGCTTGCTTTGGCTTCAAGTTCACTATTGTTCACCCCCCCCCCCCCAAGTGTCTTTCTCTGCTGGAGTCAAAAACAGCAATACTTACTAACACCAAGTGGACACCCAACAAAACAGTTTTGCTAAACACTCTGTTTCTTCTGCAACCTCACAGCATTTCTGCAGAATCCTGCTTAATTTGGTTATAGGTTTACTGTTGTAACCCCCCCCCCCGGCCAACAATAAAAAAGAACAAGAAGATATACAGCACCAGCGTAGTAGTAGCATCACTGCCTTGGCATGTTCTAGTGACAGTTCACCAGAGGAGAGACTATGTTACCAAACTTACTTTTTTTTGTGTATATTTTGCTCTTTAGAACCAACTTTGTTTTTATAAGTCAGTGAAATGTTATTTAGCCTACTTACAGTACATCATCACCATGGTCAAGTACATTGCAAACCACATTCATGTTTGTAGTGCATATCTCAAAATGTGGCCCATGGGTAGTAGCTGAATGAAATCTCTGGTTCCAGTCCCATTCATAGTGCTGCCCCCCACACATTAAGTTCTACTATATTGAATCAAGAATAAGTAATGATGTGCACTTAAATTAACAGCAGAGAGCCTGTGCCATCTAGTGGGCACCCTTAAGAAAACATAATACACATTATTTACACATAATTTTGCTTATAAATTTGTAAAATTAATTTCTGTATAAATTCCAGGAGTCAAGGAGTCAACCCTATCAATGTGTTTGTATGCCATTGCTTATCATCAGTAAGTTAGTTCTGAGGTAGCAACTTACAAATAAGAAGGCTGTAAATAAAAATTTCTTACATCACAGCAGCCTACAGCACCTAAAGAGAATGCAAAATGGAACTGGAACAAGAACAGCAAAGGTTTATATCAAGTAAAATACACTCTGTATAAACAAGGCTGTTATGGCATCTGGGGTTCTGGTGACATAAATAAACCAACTGTGGGGGAGTCACGTGATGAGCTGATCTAGAGAGATGTGTCCCGAGCGTCTCTGAGGCCTCGCAGCATAAAAACTTAAGTTTTCTTGCTCCAGAACTGGCAATAAACCTTTTAAATTAGTCGTCAAGAGCGCTGGAGACAACATGGGTACACCTCCTTGCCAGACACTACAGGGCCACGAAGTTCTTAAGACCAGCGAATCTGCAATTGATAAGGGTGCATTGGCAAGCTCAGGCTGCGCCTTTGCCGGAAGATGGAAGCCGACCTTGCAGAACCCCTGGTGGGGCAAGCTCCAGCCACTAAGAGGCCTAAGTCCCAGTCGCCTACTATACCTGAGCAGGGTGAGGAATCAGGGAAGGAAGGGGGCTTGGGCACAAATGCAGAGGACATTCGGGAAATCAAGGCACTTGATTGATTTTGCTGAGGTTAAACTGGCGTTACACTCTCTGGCACAAAGAATGGGCGATGCTGAAGCCCGGATCTCCTCGCAGGAGAGGAAGGTTTCTGTGCTCAATCAGGAGGTGGGGGCGATTCGGAAAAAGTTGAAGAAATTGGAAGAGAGGGTGGAAGATCAGGAATCAAGAAATCTCAGAAACAACTTGATTCTGGTGGGGCTACCAGAGAGGGCTGAAGGCCCCGACTGTGTTTCCTTTATGCAGGAGCTCCTGTTAAAACTGCTAGGCCCTACACCATTTGGGGAGGGGTATAATTTGGAAAGAGCCCACCGGGCACTACGGAGATGCCACCGCCGGGGGCGAGGCCCCGAGTCATAATCATGCGATTCCTTAATTATAAAGAAAAATCTCATGTGCTGCTTGCTGCCAGACAAAAGAAGCCTTTGCAATGGAATGGTGCTTCATTATGGTTTTTTCAAGACCAAACGCCAGCGATTAGAGAAAAGCAGAAGGAGTATGTTGATATTAAGAAGAAGCTTTATCTTGCAGGGATAAAATTCCGGCTTCAATTTCCTGCTACCTTGGTGGTGCGTCTCCAGGCTGGAGAGAAGAGGTTCCTCACGGCGAAGGACGCGCTGGAGGGGCTACGGGCTGAGCTCCCAGATTTATTCAAACCACCAACATGACTGCCTGCGGGCAAAGGAGGCTGAGCTTTTTTGAGGGCTGTGATGGAGGAAAAGCAAGGGTGTTTATATTTTTCAAGGCCAGTGGCTCTACTGCTTTTGGTTAAAACCTGGACGTTCAAGGGACTAGCCAGGACTGGGTTTATAGGACCTGCGATGGGTCACAAAATGTCAAACCACAAGACTTTAGTGCATTATTTAGCGGTCATGGGGGAAGGGGGTTCACTAAACTTATTATTTGAGTTACCAGACCCAGGAATACCTTCCAGACCCTGGAACACTGGAGGAAGTTGTTAGAAGGGGGTGATGAGGGATTTTGTTTATTACAAAAAGGGTCAATTAGCTAGTGCTATACTTGCTAGTGGGCGTTACTAGTTATAAAGTGGGCTCGTGCCACCTTTGGGGAAGGATGGAGAAGGGGAGTGGCCCAAAGGATTTGGATTTAATCAGCACTAGTAAATGGAGGGATATCACTCGGGGTGTAAGGGAATTTAAAGTGGAGCAGTGTTGGCTCGAGATATAATTTACCAAGGAGGGCTTTGAGGGGGACTCCCTTAATTTCCTCTTTGTTTACTTTTTCCTTTTATTTATGGAAAATATAAGGGGGCGATGGACTGCAGAGAAGATGGGGCCTTCACGTTCATGTCTCTGGGGGATCCAAGGGCCAGATTCTGGGGCTTGATGTCAGAGGATGGGACTGAGGAGAGGCAAGGGAACGGGTTCATCCATGACTCAACATCAGATGGTTGGTCGGTCTAAGGACCGGGGGATAAAGGGGGGGAACAGGGGTGGAAAGAGAGAGAGTCCAAGTATGGGAACATTAGGAATGCAGACCTTAGAGAGGCACAATATTTGGGTTTACTTGAAAAATTTTGAGGTTATTGATGGCATGCCTTAAAATAATTTCTTGGAATGTAAAAGGGCTCAGGGGTCGGCATAAAAGAATGATCATTCTGCGGTATATTGAACAACGAGGGGCACACATTGTAGCACTACAAGAGACACATTTATTGACTGATGAGTTGATGGTCTCAGGGAAGCTGGTGGTGGGACAGGTATACGAGTGGGAGGGACAGGTTTCTCCGGGGTCACGTATTTCAATTGAAGAAATCCCGCCCATATGAAGTGACCCAAGTGCTAACCAGGCAAGACTGTAGGGGGATCTATTTGTCAGGCACTTTGCTTGGTAAGGCAGTCTCGGTTGCATCCATATATGGGCCAACTCCTCCCGATCCTAAATTTTTTGCCTCAATAGAAGGGGATATAGCTACCCTTCCCTCACACTCACTCATCCTGGCTGGTGATTGGAATATATATTTTGATAATAAGGAGGACAGGATACCTCCACATAGTGGGCCGAAGACCAAGGCCCAGTTAGCCCTGGCTAAGTTTTTGGAGACAGCAGCTTTAGTTGATCCAATCAAGAATCTTTCAAATAGGGGCCTTAACATGACATTTTATTCGGCAGCACATAAAAGTCACACTAGAATAGACTATTTTTGGTTAATAGAGAGGCTCTTGCAGAGATTAGAGAAGTGCTGACTGAGGGTAGGACCCTCTCAGACCACTCTCTCATCCAGATGCAGTGGGAACCAAGACCCACGCCGCCTAGACCTTACAGATGGAGGCTCATGAGATTCGCTTTTACAGAGGATATGAGAAGGAATGAATTAGAGGGGCTTTACAGGAGATCATTAGGTCCCAGCTCCCCACACTGAAGGATAAAAGATTAGCTGGGCTACTGTAAGTTCTTATATGCAGAGGCAGCTAGGGCCCTAGCTGCAAGTGGACAAGTCACCAGAAGGGCTAAAGAGGAATTCCTGGTTGGGGCGATAAACTCATTGTCGAGCTTGAAGGGTCCTCGGGGAAATAGATGGGAACTTAAAAGTCTGAGAAGGGAATTGTCAGAAATTGTTCATGGAAAACAGAGTTCTGGTTAATAAGATTAATGCCAAATTCCTACTGCAGGGTGACGCCCCGCGCTCTTAGCAGCCAGAATTAAAGAGTGGAGGCAAGCAGGACAATTATATCAGTTAAGCATGAAGGGAAGCTGGTCACAGATCCGCAAGAAATGGCTGAGGCATTTGCATCATTTTTCGCAGAAATCTACCAAGCTAGAGACTTGGTGGGGGAGAAGGAAGCTAACCGTTATCTAGAAGGAATCCAGTTACCCATTCTGGACTCTGCCCAAGCTAAGGAATTGGAAGCTCCAATAAGAGCATCTGAGATTGTTGAGGTGGTGCGGTCTCTTTCTCTAGGTAAATCACCAGGGCCTGATGGTCTCACTGCTAAATTTTACCAAACCCATATTCAGACCATACTCCCTATACTCCATGAATTTTTCCTCACTATAATGAGGGAAGGAATTCACCATTCACCGCTCTACCAGGCGTATGTTACTCTAATACCCAAGCCAGACAAGCCCAGGGACGTACTAGGTAACTATAGGCCTATAGCGTTAATAAACCAAGATATCAAGATTCTTACCAAAATCTTGGCAAATAGGATTTTGACTATTGCTCCTAGTTTAATTAGTCAGGAACAAGTAGGCTTTATGCTGGGGAGAGGGGCGAAAGACGCTCTCAGGAAAATTCATCATATTCTAAATTTTGCCCAAGACTCTCGGCTACCCTTGGCCCTGATTCCCCTAGACACTGAAAAAGCATTTGATCGGGTCTCACATCCATTTCTCTTTGCTACAGTGGAGAAAATGGGGTTCCCTGGGGGTCTCCTTAGAGGTATTAAGAATCTATACGCTGCTCCAACGGCTAGAATATTATGTAATGGTTATATCTCGAGGGAATTTCAACTCAATAATGGGACTCGCCAAGGGTGTCCTCTCTCGACGATACTGTTTAACATCTATCTAGAACCCCTGTTAAGATCTATAAATAGGGATGTTAAGGTCCAGGGGATCAGGATTGGGGGAATGGAGCTAAAACTTTCAGTTTTCGCGGACGATATACTCCTTCATTTACAAGATCCAGTATCCAACTTTGAGAGAGTAAGAGATTTAATAGACCGCTTCTCTAAGGTCTCTAACTACAAGTTAAATCTTACTAAAACACAAATCCTACCCTTGACACCACATGTATTTAAGGCAGATTTTTCATCCCTGGGAGTACAGTGGAACACAGACAAATTGAAGTATCTTGGAATTTGGATTACAGCAAACCAGGAGTCCGGGGCTGATGCCAACTTGGGGGGGGGATCATATCTGCGGTCAAAGTGGACATTACAAGGTGGAATAAGCTACCTCTGAACTTTACGGCACGTCTGGGCCTCATTAAGATGAATGTCCTACCAAGAATGATATACCCGGTATATCTAGCTCCATATAGCATCTCTGTTAAGTGGTTTAGTTTAATCAGAAGGCTAATTTCAGGATTCTTATGGAATAACAAACCAGCCATGATAAAATATAATGTCTTGCGTTTGCCATATGAGGAGGGGGGCATTAGGTTACCTGACCTCCATGCTTATTATGTGGCAGGCCAGTTAGGCCTTATGGCTCAATGGGCAGAAAGCGTTGAGGGGGGAAATTATATACCTGCGTGGTTGCAAATCAAGAAGCAATCGTTATTGAGCTCCGGCTTCACCCCCGAATCGATGCTATATGCTAGGCCCAAAAAAGGTTTATTCAGGGAGGGGTACGGGAGCCCAATTAGGGAAAACCCTGAGGCCTGGTGGTCCTTTCTCACTCCGCACAAAGGTGTTGTCAAATGAGGTCCAGAGACCAGCCCATACTGGGTAACCCTAATTTGGTTATAGGGGTCGGGTACTTGGACACCGTGGTCTAATTATCTGTGTGGTTTAAGATTGAAGGATACGCAGCAGGAGGTAAAATAGTTCTACCACCACAA
The DNA here is from genome assembly GCA_016271365.2 of Neoceratodus forsteri. Taxonomy (NCBI): domain Eukaryota; kingdom Metazoa; phylum Chordata; order Ceratodontiformes; family Ceratodontidae; genus Neoceratodus; species Neoceratodus forsteri. The sequence goes on from CM057449.1 coordinate 986,933,464, forward strand.
TGCAAGGGATTGTCCTTTTTTCAAAGGCTACAGCTTAAACAAATGATAGCAGGGTTCCGAAGGGGTTGGGGACTCCTCAGATAACTTCCTCTCGTGGGGGAATTTAAGGGAAGCTTTCCGGAAAGCAACCACTCTCACAAGTTTATAAACTCTTCTGGACTTTCTGGGCCCAAATACTCCTACACAAATCCCTTACTGGGACAAGGTGATGGCTCCTAAAAATCTTAGGGGGGAAATTATTTGGAAGGCCACTAAATACAATGTGATTCCCAAATATAGAAACATGCAGATTTTTGTGGTTCACAACATATACTATACCCCTGTAAAGCTATATGGTAGAGGGTTGAGACAGACAGACCTGTGTTTCAGGTGCGAGAAAGAAGTGGGTGACCTGCTACACATAATGTGGGGTTGCAGCAAAATTTCTCCCCTATGGAGGGAGATTAAACGGGGCATGGATCCAATGCTAGATTATACAGCTTTTATAACTCCAGAAGTATGTGTTTTGGGTGACTTTTCTCAGATTATAGGGATTGCACCCGAATTCCACCTTTCTTTAATGGTGTCAGTAGTCAAGGCGTTCTTAGTAAAGCATTGGAAGGACGATCAGGTCTGTGCATATGAACAATGGGTGAGAGAATTGCTGGGGGTATTGGCCAAGATAAAGAGACACCTATTCTCTGAGGGGGAGACAGGAGCTATACGCTAAAAGATGGGCAATATTAAATGCGATCTATTCCCAGCAAGTTACAAACACTGGAACTCAGGTCTGTCTGTCAGATAATGATTAGCAAAGGGATATATGCTGGAGTGTTTAATGCCTATATTGTTTTGTGCCTTTTGTATCATGTTTTTTCTTCCTTTATTTTCCCCGATACTTTGGGTAATGTCTGGACTCAAAGCTTCCTAGTTGGTCAAAACTGGGTCATACCAGGTCTACTACTAAGATAAAAGGGGACTGGTTGTGGTCTGCAGGGGCTCAAGGGGATGGGGACTCTCTCTCTCTTTCCAGGGGACACAATGGGAAGCCGTCCGGGAGGAATCAGGCTCCATGGGGGCCGTAGGATAAAACACCCTTGCAAGTGGACATATAAGGGAAGATTGAGTTAATGAGGGGATGGGTGTTTCTAACAATGGACCATGCATTATACTAAAGCACTATTGATTCTAGAATTTGGCCATAATGTGGGGCGGCTCCCCAGTGTGTTTGTACGTAGGGGTTGTACATAGTTTGCACAGCCAGTTTTGGGTTGTGTCCCTGGCTTGGCCAGGTATGTGTAATGTGTGTGTTTGTCTGCCTGGTCTACTGAAAACGAATAAACGTGATTTAAAAAAAGAAATAAACCAACTGTTTATAAATGCCACCAGAACCCCTTAATACCATTTCAGCCTAATCATGTGCATTTGGGTGTACTTTGTTATCTTCCAATGCTTTTGCTGGCAAAGCCTTTGTTGAAGCAAGAAAGATTTGCTACTGCTGGAGGTGAGACTAAGCTGTTCACAACAATTAAGGTCAACATAAGATGTATGAAAATAAGTTGAAACTACACAGATATAATTAACTGATGTGTGGCAATATCAAAATTCAGCAAAAGTTGAAAAAATGTATTTTTTTGTTTGATTGTTTGTTTAACTTTGTTTATTCACCTCCACCCGGTGAACTCTCTCCAGCAACCTCCAAGTGCCCCAGTCACTACCTCCCGTCATGACACCTATCTGCTCTGCACCTCCTAGCCCGGCATGTCCCTCGGGTCTGAACCCTCCAAGGAAGGGCCACGCTATCCACCCAAGGCACTCTATCTAATGTGCTGAGCTCTGGGCCGGGGGGGGGATGGAGAGGAGCATCCGACTTTGGGAGTGTGGATTGGAGGAGGAAGCACCCTCGCCTATCATCTGGTGGAAGGGTATTTTCTTTTTGTTGGTCCCTCCCCTATTGGCTCGGACATGCAATGCATCCCAGCATGGGTATGCACACTTCTGTGCACACCTACAGGGTCGCTGCCACAGCCAATCACCAATAGTTCCAGACCTTGGGCTAGTTGTACATCTAGCCTCTGCCAGGAGTCCCTAGAGCCCAGGATTGAGATCCCCCTTCCACCCGGGACAGGAGAGCCATAATCCAGATACTCAATCCTGTCCCTCCCTTGTCAGCCCCCGATGACCTGAGCTCGCTCCCAAACCCGGGTTGCTGGCATGGTGTGAGGTGTGACATCCAGTGCATCAACCCTCAGTACCACCAGGCCAGCTGAAAAATATTTATATATATTTTTAAGACTATCATGTAATTTTAGGTATGATTACATAGTATAGATAGTTTATCATTAAAAAATAATAGTATCAACACTGTTTATTTGCCATTTTATGGTTGTGTCACAACTGAAGAACATATTGATAATATACTGAAATAGCAGGTTCAGATAGTATCACTATATATGGAATATTATTGATACTTAAAAATAGTTTTGTCCAAGCTCATTCTTAATGGCTGGACTCCAAGCTTTCATTTACAAAAAAAAAAATCTTTTTCTAGACCCAACAATTCCAAAGTTAGACCTTTTTCTTAAAAAATGTGATAACTTTGGCGCCGTTAGGGCTAGTGACTTAATTTCTTTTTAATGAAAGCTTGGAGTCAGCTAAGCAGATATATTGATCAGACATTAATACAGTGACCACAGACAATATCAAAAATTCATAACATTTTTCATATTGATGTAAAAAAACAAAAAGTGGTTCACTAAATTATCTACCTTATGTGCACATATGGCACCATATTAAGCACTGTATGAGGCATTACTCTGTTAGCCTGTCCTTTTTGTCTATTTGTTACATGTACTGAATGTAATGTTAGCGTAAAACCATAAACAAAGAATATAAAGGTTAACTGACAAAAAGAAAAAGAATCCTGACATTTTTAACAGTATATATCAACATATAATGACATTTAGGGACACAGGAGAACTGTATTGTTAGGATCTATACATGTTAATCAGACTAAAATCTTTCATTTAAAAAAAAAACTTTAAGAGTTAGTGTACTGCCTGGAATTAGAAACAATTTTCAGATGCAGTCAGCTATCACTTCTTATATCTGAAGTATTCTTCCTTTTCTGTTTGCTAATTAGAAGATTTTCCACCTGGTAGCACTGGGCTGATGTGTGGAGCAGCACTCTGGAGGCTAAAAAAGTCAGTTCTGTTCCTCCCACTATATCATCAGAAATGTGACCAAACACATTGAAGCACCACAGCCCTTGCAGTCTGAGCAATGACTTTCACAAGTTACCAATCAAAATGTATGGAAATTGTGACATCAGTAGTAACCAAAAAGAGTCAACCCCTGCTGCTTCATGTGAAAGAGAATAATCTGGCAATGAGAAATGTTCTCCTTGTTTACCAGTGATGTCATAGACAGTGTGGTCTTGGTGTTGATGACGTAGTAGGAGGAACATAACTGATTTTTTTTAGCCTCCAGACAGAGTGCTGCTCCACACATCACCCCCAGTACTGCCAGGTGGAAAATCTTCTAATTAGCAAACAGAAAAGAAAAAATACTTCGGATGTAAGAAATGATAGCTGTTTACATCTGAAAGTTACTGTTCATTCCAGGCAGCACACAAGCTCTTTAAGTTTTTATGATTAGCAGTTCAAATGTTACAGCTTCTCAAATATAACTTCAAGTACTCTTATAAATATCAAAAAAGATGATTTTTAGAAATTGTCGGAAAATACTAGTGGTTGTTCTGTCTAAGAATAGACATATTCTTTTCTAGTTCCTTGCATTCACTGCAAAAACAAAAACAAATTAGTGTTACAGCTCAGGTTTAAACACTAAGCATCAAAAGTAGGAAAATGTGATATTAGAGTAAAAAGTCACCAGAGCCATGTTGAATCTGTAATGTGGTGTCTCTCCAGGTAGGAACAATTATGCAGTGCAGCACTGTCTACTGTATCTGTTCAGATATATCATAATATATTACCAGAAATCCTTGTTCATTTCAATTGGATATCTAGGATATCTCTAGATATATCCTGATACAGTATATAGTGCATCTTGTCACTGGTACCACCGTAATCATAACTTTTGATGTAAATTCGGTGCATGTAATGTTAATCCAAATTCACTTATCCTATTAAAGGGGAAGAATATTAGGCCCTTACTGAAGGCAATGATTTCCATATCAGTATTTTTTAAAGAGATTGCACATTACTATAGTCTTTTCTGATTGCATGCCACAGCTCAGTCTACTTGAGTCACCTCCTTTTCTTTATTTCTCCTTTCTTTTTCTTCTTCCTGTTTTCTCTGGCAATTCTCCTCCTGCTACTCTTTTTCTACTTGTTGTTCTTTTATTTCTGAGTAGTCCATAATCCTGCTTTTGACCTGCCCTGCAATGTTGTCTGCTCCTTTTTCTTTGAACACATGGCCTCTATACCTATACCCCAGTCCGTAAGGTTGCTTGTAACCTGCCATGTAGATTCCTCTGTTCCATCCTCTCTGAAAAAGAAACAGCCTCGGTGCCTATACTCCTAGTCTTCTCTAGCTAAGCTTCCATCGGGTGAGCATAATTAGCCATCTGCATCAATGTCAGAGCAGAAGGGATACAATACCTAAGGGATGATCTGAAAAAGCTAGAGAGGTGGCCTGGAATCTGACAAACTGACTTCAGTGCAAAGAAATGTGAGGTTATGTACATTAGAGCCAAGAACCTGAGCACTAAGTACAGCCTGGGTGGGGCCTGGGTATCTGCAGCTGATGAGGAGAAGGACCTGGGGGTGATAATCACTAGTAACCGTAAGTATTCCATGCAACATAGGTAACCAGCAGCAAAGGCTAATAAAAGTGTAAAAAAAACACACAAAGCTGGGCACACACCAACTGGATTCAAGGAAGGATATTTTTATTTTATTTTAACTAAATAATGAAAGCATGGCAAAGCCTGGGCTAACACCCCTGCGTATTGACCCAGTCACATGGGTCTTCTTCAGGGAGTGGAGTTAGCCAACAATATCACTGCTTAAATAACCCCTTAATTAAATTAATCAATCACATATCAATTCATGTTAATAGTAAAGAGTGAAATTGTCCAGAAAAAAATGTGCTACAGACACAATCCCATTTAATACAGTGATGCCCCACTTAATGCCAAACATGATCCATAAATATATTTCAAACATTGCAATAAAAATATTTAATTCCAAAACAGGATTGCATAAGACAATTCTGAATAACATTTATTTTAGTTACACAATTTTACAGTGCCAAGGATCTATAAATAATTGCTTTAGCATACTAAAGATAAATAGTGTATAGAAAGTGTATAAAAAAAACACCACAAAAGTGAAAAAGATAGGACTTCAGACTGAGTAAAAATAGTATTTTATGATTCACAGTCCCACTGCTGCAATTAATGGCTTATAGTCATAGTCAGATATGAATCAATTTGTGTATGTTTATTATTTCAATAATAAGCTCAAATTTGTATACACAGTTTGCAGCGATATTATTTTTCAGCATATATTTATCTAAATTAACCCAGTACTGAACTAAGATCAAATATTTAAAATTAGAAAATGGGCTTTTTATTTGCTGGCATCTGACTGACTGGAAGCCATTCAACAGGGGTACATTAATTTTCAATAGATGCCCAGCAAGTAAAAAGTGCCACCCAAACCTACCTCATGACCAGTCAAGTATCCTTGTGCCCAGCCTGCTTCCTCATTGGCTGAAGCAGTGGGCACACCATTTCAACCTGCCACCATTTTTTTTGTATCAGTTAGTGAGTTAGTCATGCCCCCACAACTACCACCACTACCAATAAATACCAGTCACTAAACTCAGCAGTCATCTAATTGAAGAGAAGGAAAAAAATTCTCTTAAAAAATTAGTTGTGTGGGGCTTGACTGTACCACACCACACTACTAACCAGAGCTGCTTCTGATGCCAGTTGGTCAGCTCTCACAAGCTCCTCTGCTGACCAAAACTAAATAAGTGAAAACTGAGCATATTTCTGAAAACAAAAAAATGAAAACACTCCATGGTTTCATCTGAGGATGGGAACAAAGACAAATGAACATTTCCCCAATGGCACTTACTTTAAAATGCAGCAGTCTCTTTACCCTGATCGTGTGCCCTGTGCCCATTCTCCAGATGCTGCCCACCCACTCTGCTGCTTTGCAGCTCCACCTCCATGATCTAACTGCTTGGTTCTGTCATCAGATCTGTGGCAGTTATATTGCAATGTGATTACCAAATTGGAGAAAAAATAAAAGACACACAAACACTTCATACCACAAAACTTGCCAGATCATTGCTACGTTCCTGATGTCCTGGTCGACGCACTGGTAAAGTCCCGCTTGAAACCCACTGCTCATGTCCCATTTGCACACTGTACCCACTGCATAAATAATAAATTAATTGGGAAAATGAAGTTAGAACTTTACCATTAAAAAAATACTAAGCAGTCTGCTGACCCTTCCTATCACTCCTTACTGTATATAACGGCATGTGTGCATGCACGAGGTGATGGCTACATCTCCCCAAACCCAGTACTTTTACAAATGCAAAAAAAAGAAGGATGCAAAGATAAATAAAAAAATAAAAAAAAACTTTAAGAAAAAAAGATTGCTTTAATAATGCAAGCCCTGTGTGTGTGTGTGTGTGTGTGTGTGTGTGTGTGTGTGTGTGTGTGTGTGTGTGTGTGTGTGTGTGTGTGTGTGTGGTGTTCAGGACAACTAACCACACTAGACACTGCAGAAGCTGACATGGGACAAACCCTGGATCAAAAAAAAAAGGTGAAGGAAATATTTATTTTACTAAATAAATAAAATACTTAAGATATTTAACTTTTGACATGAAAATCATTTAAAAATTTAGAGGTCCATTTTTGCAGTAATATTTTTCGGGAGGAGGGCAATACCAGACTTTCCAGGGCTATAAGGCCCTCCGCCTGTGGCGTCGGGCCTCATTACGCCCCTGGGTTGTCTGGTATTGCCCAATACCACCCACCCTGTCAGGTATTATTGCTTACACATTGACCAAAGTTGACAGGATCCACAATGGAAGGTCAAAAAACAGTGCAAAAGGTCAAACCTCTGATTTACTTAGAATTTCTGCAGCCCTTTTACAAATATGGCTTGTAATCAATCATCAATTTTACTCAGTATATCTGTTTTATCTCCTGTATATGTTGATGTTTTACTAACCAACTGTTTTACGAAATGGTCCACAAATTTAGAGGGACCCTCACTGAAAGAACCGAGTATTTTTACTCAGTCTGAAGTTTGATTTTTTTTTTTATTTTTGTGGTGTTTTAAGCACTTTCTGTACACTATTTATCTTTAGTATTCTAAAGCCATTATTTATAGATCCTTGGCATTGAAAAATTGTGTAACTATAATAACTGGGCTCTATGTCAGTTCATCATAGACAATACAGTGCGGTCAAAATCCACAGAGAAAAAAAACGTTACAAAGAACACAGTGCTAAGTAAAAAGAGTGAATATTAACTATATCACATAAAAGCAGAGCACAAACTCAGATGGGGGCTGGCAGACTCCCACTCACCTGCCCAAATTTCTCCCCCCATCCCAAAAACAAACGTGTAATTCACACAATGTCATGTGGGAGGCTTCACCCCCCCACACACACACACACCTCCCATAAAATAAATATAAATCCTCCAAGATGCACCACAGGTACATGAAAAAAATACTGTAAGGGGAAGATTCAAACCCAGTCCAGTGGCCATCCCATAGATTCATAGCCTGTCTCTCTAATCACCATGCCACAGAGCCAGCTGGATCACTCCTCACACAACCTGATTCTAATGCCCTGTTCACACTGTTGAATCATTTTAGAAAACATTATTAAAAACATTTTCAAACTCACCACAGAAGCCCATTCACACTGTCATGTATTGTGTTGAAGCACGGTAAAGATCCGTCCACACTAGAGTCTGTAATGTTTTCAAACATAGCATGCTTTGGCAAACAATGTTAGGTAGATGGTGGACTAATAACAGAGTGCACAGGAGAAACATGCATCACACTCCTGTTCACACCACACGGTAAACCATGTTTCATTTGAAACTGTGTTTAAAACCAGTTTCAAGACTAGGTAGTTTGCAGGGTTCAAACACGGTTTCAAACCATGTTCAGTGTGAACGCAAACCATGTTTCAGCTTGTTAAAATGTTTAAGAGCTTTAAAATGTTTTTAATGCCGGCGCGAATAGGGCCTTAGTGTTAGCCTGGAGTGAAAAGAACTCCCCCATAGCACTGTAATGGTCACGCTATAGTTACCTGGAGCTCTTTTTCACTCACACTGTTTTTACTGCATGGTTTTTACTGCACTGTAACTGACCCATGCATTTGACATGCTACCTAATAAATGTTATTCAGAATTGTCTTATGCGATCCTGTTTTGGAATTAAATGTTTTTTATTGCAATGTTTGAAATGTATTTATGGATCATGCTTGGCATTAAGTGGGGCATCACTATGTTTAATGGGATTTTGTCTGTAGCACTTTTATTCTGTACAATTTCACTGTTTTCTAGTAACACAAATTGCTATGCGATTGATTGATTTAATTAATGGGTGTATTTAAACAGTGATAATGTTAACTAACTCCACCCCCTGAAGAAGACCCATGTGACTGGGTCAATTCATGAGGGTGTTAGCCCAGGCTTTGCCATGCTTTCATTATTTTGTTAAAATAAAATAAAATTATCCTTCCTTGATTCTGGTTGGTGTGTGCCCAGCTTTGTGTGTTTTTCTACAAGTCTGATGTTGCTGGAGCACCTTTGAGGAGACTGATGTGTGCTTCTCCTATGCTTTATTCTGAGAAGCTAATAAAATGTTGAGAAGCACTGCCATGGGGATCAGCAGTAGGTGGGATGAGGCAATACTGCTCTCATACAGGTCGATGCTGAGGCCACATCTGGAGTGCTGTGCACAGTACTGACGGTCCCCCAGGGGTGACACTGCAGGTACGCGACCGGGTTCTCGCAGGTGTCTGCAGGCTCCCAAAAATGCCCGCTCCAGGTGTGCTCAGGATGCCAACAGCGGATCCCGGCATAGACACAGTGGGGATCGCACAACGCTGTGACTGAGGGGTGGAAAGTGCACTCCGCGGGTATGCGGCAAACGGCCATGCACCAGGGAGGCCAGTGGTGCCAGGCCAGCCATGACCGCAGCAGTGAGTCGATCCATGGCTGCGGTCATGTCCACCTTCATATGCCTGTTCTCCACCAGAGGCATGTCAAAGTCTCTGTCATGCCACTCTGCTGCCTGATGCAGCTCTGCGCAGAGCGCATGCACCCCTGCTGTGACCAGCACCTACTGCTCAACAGAGGCCTGGAGCAGATGGGTGTGCTCATCCAAAGGGTCAGCGCCCTGGGGCTCATGGGCATCATGCCAACCCATGGGTGTAGCCCGACCCTGCTGCCCAGGCCCCACGAAGGTGGGTGCTGCATGGCGGGACCCTCCTGGGGCTGATCATCTTAAGGTGCACTGTCGGCAGATGCTGCTGCAGGCCCCCCTCTGACGCAGTTGAGCCACCGCTGCTGCCCCTCCATCCACTGTGCACAAGGTAACACCGGCATGGCTGCACCACCAGCTGGTGCAGCACCAGTGGCAGCCTCGGCAATGCCAGCTACAGTGGCCGGTGTGCAGGCAACCACCACCAGGTCACCATCTGCGCTGCTATGATGGGTGTGTGGTATGGGTGCATCATCTGTGCCAACAATATCGCTGTCTGAGATGAAGGTGTCATCATCAACAGTCCCAGACTCCACCCCAATCTGTGTCTCGGTACATAGGACGCCATGCCTGGCATCAAGCAGGAACACAGCCAGGGCCTCGTCCGCAACTGCGCCACAGGCATCCGGATGGATAGCGGTGCTGGGCTGCATTCGTTCCATCCCCCGGAGTCAGGTGGAGGTGGATGGACGGTCCTCCAGGTTCAGAGATGCCCCCTCGGTGGACACCTCCACCCCTGATGCTGCATGAAGGTGCTCAGGAGCTGAAAGAGAACACAGTTGCATTAGTGGTGCTGTCAGCCCCCCGCCCCCAGCCCCCATCACCACCAGTTCTACCATGCTGTGATGGGCTGCCACCCATCTGTAAACCTCCACTGGGAACGCCCTCTAGGGCACTGCGCTGCATGGTGGCTACCACCATCTCCTCCCACGGTGTCAGTTGGGGCACATCAGGCTGACCCCCACCTGTGGCAGCACGTGCTGCCCAGATGGCTGACACCTTCTCCTTGATCCTCCTCCTGTCCATGCCAACCTTCTTTTTCCACTCCTGCACAGACTGTTGGTGGCTGTCCTGCTGGTTCACAGCACGGGCCACACCCTTCAATGCTGTCACCTGGGCCTGTGGGGTGCCTGTCATGCCAGTCAGGAGACACTCTTTGTCCAGGTACACCTCGAATAGGGCATCTGACTCCACCCTGGTGAAGTTGGGCCTGCGCTTGCGTGCAGGGCCCACACTCCTCAACCTTCTCTCTATTGGTCATGCTTGGTCCTGTGGAGATAGACATGTATTAATACAGTCTGCTCAGTCCCACACCACCCTCCCATTCCACTGTGTTGACAGCCCCGCAGTGTGCTTCATACCTCTCAAGGTTGCAATACCGGTCCATACCCTCTGCAGCCCCATGGCTCCTTTATTGTGCATCGCATGCAAATGAAGGGATGCGCAACTGTAATGAGATGCTAATGCAGCGGATGCGCCGCAGATAGGCTAATGAGCTGATTTGCATATTCTGGCTGAATATCATGTGGTTGCACATTGCACAATGGAGTTGCACATGCTCAAGCCATTGTGCAACCATGTGACATGAGCAACAGGCTCTGCAGCATGCATGTGAGCACTGCTGTCATGTACAGCAGTGGTGTAGCATACGCACAAAGCAGTAGGCAGTAAAGTGCATGGCCGCTATTGCACATGTTGCGCTCATGCACTGTACGGCCTACAGCACCCAGGCACCATGGTGCCAATGGCGCTGTGGCACCATGACGCTGATGGCGCACCTGCACTATGGGTACCATGGTTCCCGTGCGCTATTGGGCCATGCATCGTGGCCCCCACAATCCCCTACCGTGCACCATGTATATCATTCCCAATGGCACTGTGGCACGGGATGCGTGGGCTGACCCTTGATCCCACGGTTGCCCTTTGACCTTCTTGGCAGCCCTGCAATATCGTATTGTGCATCCCTGTGCCTGCACCATAGTACAGTAGCAGCACATCGCAGTGTGAGGCACACATCCCCAGCATGAGTGGCATGTGCGCTACTGGGTGCCATTTTGGATTGCTGATTAAGCTGCAGCCATGCCATGCTGTACTAGTACCAGGGCCCCTTACTGGACCCAAGTGCAGCTGGTCAACCTTGTGGCCCTCGTACAGCCTCATGCTGGTGCCTTGTTTGGGCAGGTGCCCCTAAACAGGCCATGAACAGAGGTGTGGCAAGAGGTGGCCGATGGTCTGGAGGAGGCCACGGGTGCTCAGCGCAGTGGTGAGCAATGTAGACACCGCTATGGGGACCTGCAGCAGAGAGACCCTGAGCAGCTCCAGAGTCTACAGGCACATGTCCAGAGGGGTGCCATGCCATGGCCTGGTAAGTGCACATTGCCCATGCCCATTCCCATCCAGTGGTCTGTGGGGCAGTGTGGCCGGCACACCATGCTGTCAGGGGCGCTGGGGCTGCTTGTCCTGTTGGCCGTGGTGGTGCACCATGGGTGCCCTGTGTCACTGCACCACAGACACACTGGGCAGGATGTCACACTGTGCTGGGGGGCCTGTGGTGTTGCCAGGTACTGATGTGTCATTCTCCATGTTTCCCTTCTTGGCTCTGAAGATCAGAGGCTGGCTCATTTCACTGGCGCTGTGGCCAGGCCAGGGAGGGCCACCGCAGGGAGCAGTGCATAGCATGCATGCCGCATGGGTGGTGCTGCTGGACTGCCACAAGGTGTGCCACAGCATGCAGGTAGGCACAGCTACATGCTACATTGTTGTGCAGGGTGGGCAGCGGGGGTTGGGGTGTGACATGGCCCTCTGTGCGCAAGCCCCCTCCAGCTGTGCACTGCTGGCGATGTCCATTGCACCACTCTGTGGCTATCACACATGTGGGTGGCTGCTGCAGGTGGGCTGTGGATGCACCCGGGTCCTGGCTGTGCCACTGCCATTCTGCTGCTTAGAAATGTCTCCTTCCAGCCATGGCGGTGGTGTGCGGTGCATGGGTGGTGATGGTGTGCAGTGTTCTGCATGGCTGTGGTTCCCCAGGTAGGCGTCTTGTGTGAGCGCACTCATTGCGGGTAACTGGTTGCCAGACCAGGGGCACATGTCACCAATGCCCGCTGCACATGGTGGGTGGGCTGCAGGTGTTCTGGGCATGCACGCATACCATGTTCACTCCTTTGTCCTAGGTGTCCGACCCCCAGATGTCCATGCGAGGCTCCTGTGGCAGATTCTGCAGTTGACCACTGCCACGCTTCAGGTGGTACACCTTCTACAACAGTCACAGCTCAGATGGCATTGTCGACGCTGGCATCATCCTCCAGTGGGTTGTGGATGGATGTAGGGCCTGATGGCCTGCATCACATCCCCTTCCCTGAGCCCCCTTCCTTGTCCCCTTCTGTTGTCATTACCCCTGTCCCCCTGCCTCCCTTCCTTGTCCTCCTGGTTTGTTGGTGGTCCCACCATTCCCTGTTCCCATTACCCTGTACTCTGTAGATATGTATATAGTTGTTTTATATGTGTTGCAATACATTGTTTTATGGTTTACCATCTGTGTCCTTGTCTGCTTTGCAGCTGGCATGTGGAGCCATGCTGCAGTGGTGTGCATGGCTGCTGTGTGGTACGACTGGGGTGGGCCAGGGCTTGTACCTGGTGGCATTCTACCATTGTATGGATGGGGTGGCTGTAGCCTGTCTTTACTGGGCATGTGGGGTGTGCCTTGTGTGCTGTTCACCTGTGCGTTGCTGGCTGTGTTCCAGGTGGCATGTCCTGAGCCTCCCTGTAGGAGATGCCTGTGCAGTGCTGGCCGGTGTCGCCTCCATACCTCCCTGCGCCACTGTGGTGCATGTGGTCAGGGATCTACTGCCGCCACATATGCACTGGGCAGTTTACCTTCATGTGCCTACCATGCCTCTCTCCTGGCACACTCTGCGCCCTGGTGGCAGAGACCTCCCACCCATGTGGCTTGCCACCTGCTGGGCGTATTGCCATTCCATGTGTGTCCTGGCACATGCACCTCTGCACCTTGCACATCCCTGGTTGCTGCTCTTGTGCTTCCTGGTATGCTCCCCTGTGCATCCCTGGTTGTGCTATTACGCTTCATGACATGCTCGCTGGCGCATCCCTGATTGCGCTATGGTGCATCAGGTGCGATATTCAGCCACGTTGCACAGGCGCATCCTGTCATGCGCATTCTTTGAATATTGCACCAGTTGCACCATAGCACATAGGACCAGCAGTACCTCTTTGCGCCTGCCTCTGTGCATTTCTGAATATCCGTCCCTCTGTGTCCAACCCATTTTGAACCATCAACAGACTGTTGTGAAATTAGCTTCCCAGTGTTAGTATATGGGTATACTGTATGATGTATGGCCTTGCTCACAAATCCACTATATCTGGTCAGCCTGAAACCTCTTTCCACTCCTTCTGTTTTTTTTGGCCTAGCCTGCCCACCCCACAATCATCACTTTTCCCTTCACTCCTCCCTCTCTCAAGGGCATATGCCTCTCTCACTGTACCACTTGTATCTCTGAATTCTGATTTAGGTCCATTCCCTGCAATATCACCTCCCTCCTTCCATATCCCCTCACCTTCTCCTACCCTATTGGAAACTCTGACTCCTATGCACCCCCACCCACCCATGCTAAGATCTCTGCTTTCTTTTCTCCTATTCTTACTCACTTGAGCTCCCCCTCTTCCCCCGTTATACACCTTCTTTTTTTTCTTTTGCTTCTAATTCTGCCCTCTGCTTCTGGCACCACAGCCTTGCCATCAGACACCCACCACTTAACTGCCTGTTGTTCCTAACTCCCCCTCCTATTGCACTCAGCTGCACTTGACCCTCCCACCGATTAAGTCTGAGGCTGTCCTTAAATCTAACCAACTCTTGTCTCCCTTTCCCTCCTCAGACCCTGCCCTTGATCAGGCATCCAGCAGCTGCAGCTCTCTTTGCCGCCAACGGCTGAGCTTCCCTGGCCCAACCAAAAAAACAGGTATGACCACTCATCCTACACTCTGAATCTTAGATTGAAAGCTGCGCCTCCTATTGGCGCCTCCCTCCACTGCCTAAGGCTGCTATTGGCCAGTGAGCTTCCTATTGGCTCTGCTATTGGTTGCACAGCTATTTCAGGCTCCTTTCCAACATACCGCTCAGCTTTCATGTGCAGTTCAGTACTTCAGAACTGTATCAAGTTAAGTTTTCTCCCACCCACCCTTCCCTGCCCCAGCACTCATTAAATGCTCTCCCCTGCTCTCTGAACTCCACTCTACAGCTTGAGCAGCCATTCACAATGTAGTTGACTCTGTCCTTATCAAATATTTCTGCCCCCGTGCTTCTGCTAGGTGTGTCTATGTACTGCCTAAGGTTAAAGCCATAGTCAACCACTACAGTCAGCCCAGTGTTGTTTGCCAATGAGGCCAATACTGTAAACCTATAATTTACGGCCATAAATTGGACTAATCAAAATGTGTATATAACTTGAACCTCTATCTAAGCTCCTTTCACAAGCACCTTCTTTACTGTACTTCGCTGTCATCTAAGCTCGATTCTAAGTTCCTTTCTCGACTTTTTATAACATTGGCAGTTTATTATGAGCTCCTCTCTACAAGCTGCTCCTAAATACTGAGTGTTTCTCTTTTCCGTTCTCTCTTCTACGAACAATCCTATCTCTTTCCATTATGTTTTTGCCCACACTACTCTCTCTGCTCCTGCTTTTGTTCCCACCCACCCTCTCCTTTACCGCTCCCAACTCCTGCTTCAAGGACTCTTCTTCAGAGTACTTCAATGTAACAATCTCCTGTGTCCACAGCTATGCTATTACCCCTGCTTGATTCCTCCAACACTGGAGCCATTTCTACCTCCTCCATGCTGCCTGTCTGCATACTGTAACTTCATCAACTGCTTTTATTTTCCTAATACTTAGTCATGTCAGCCCTTAACCCCCCCATCCTGTATTCAAAAATACTTTACATCCCGACCAGTCTAGAAAAACCCTAAGCTGCACTACTTTGTTAAAGTGCTCCTGCACTTCACATCAGGTAACATTCATCCTAACCCAGGCCCAACTGTTGCTAATGCACCTGGGTCTCTCCCTAATAACTCCTGACTAAACCCCTCAATGCTCCCTACCCTTCCTAGCAGCCTCAAACTGCTCCACCTTAATATCAGTAGTTTACTGCCTAAACTAGACCTCCTCCAAACCATGGTTGTTTTACTCACCCCTGGCGTCTTAGTCCTCCCTGAGACCTGGCTCAATAACAATGTACCAAACCATAATATCTCAATCCCTGGTTACTCCCCAGTTAGACAGGATAGATCTGGGAGAGGCAGGGGTGTGGCATTGTATATCTCCTTCTCCCTGTAAGACGCCATCTCCCTCTCCACCTCCTCCTCCCCAGCAAATTAAAAGGCTCTCATTATTTGACTATCCCTGCCCTACTGTATTCCAATTTTTGTTGCGGGCATCTACTGTCGCCCAAACCTTCCTTCCACCTTGGCCACTAAACTTATTACCTCCATCACCTCCCACGCTCAAAAAGGCTAGCTGTACAGTTATGGGTGATTTAAATTTAAACTGGCTATTGCCCTCACAAGTCAAGACTTGAAACTACATAAGCTCTCAAAATTTAAGCCAGCTCATCGAAGAACTCACCCAACTGAATAATAAAACTCAAAACCACACCTTGATTGACTGGGCCCTCACAACTCACCCACATTGTATCACTAATGTAGATATTCTGCCTGATGCTCTAAGTGATTATCACTTGATTTTCCTAGTCAGGAAGATCTGTAAGTCTAAATCTCTTCCCAAAATAATTCTAACCCACTCCTATAAATCCCTTGACATTACTCCCCTTCTCCAAGACGCAAACACCGACTGGTCCCTGTTAACCACGGCTCCCCAAGTGGACGCTGCCCTAGCCTACTTTAAAGACAAATTTCTCTCCATCTGGATTCATTATGCCCCTCTAAGGTGTACCAGAGTACTTGGTAATCACATACCATGGATCACTCCAGAACTCCTGGCCTGCCTCCAAGCATATCATCAGGCATGGAGAAAGCATAAGGCTACCAAATTACCTAATGATTTTACAACTTACCATAAACTTCACAACACATGCACCAAAGTGTTTAGGTTAGCCAAAGCGGAACATTTCAGTTCTACTTTCCACACCAACCTAAATTCCCCATCTAAATTTTGGAAAGTGGTTCATGCCCTCTCCTCTCCCTCCCACCCACCCCAGTCCTTAAAATAAACAACTTCCTTGTTGCAGATCACACAATAGTAGCTGAGGAATTCAACTTCTACTTCACTTTGTGTGCCTCCACCCTATTAACTTCCCCCCGCTCCCCACCCCCAAACAAAAGTACCAAGCCTGACCTCCGCCAATCGTCTGATTCCCTTCCCTTCTCATTTTCCTTGGTCTCACCTGAGGATGCATTCACTGCTCTGCTGTCCATTAACCCATACAAAGGCAGCTCTCCAGATGAAACAGACCCCAAGCTCCTCTACCTCTCTGCCCCTGCAATTGCCTGCCCAATTGCCAAACTTCTGAACCTCTCCTTCCTGCTAGCCGATGTCCCTATGCCCTGGAAGCACATAGTTGTTCTCCCCCTCCTCAAGGGTGGCGACTCCACTTCTACAGGGAATTATTGTCCCATCTTCCTGCTCCCTACCCTTGCTAAACTCCAGGAACATCTTGTCCTCTCTCAAATCTCCTTCTTTCTCTCTGATTTCAACTTCTTCACCCTGTTCCAATCTGGATTTAGGAAAAAACACTCTACCACAACCTCCCTACTCAGGCTCACTGATATCATTCTCACCAGAATGGACAATGGCTTAATCACCTCTGACATCTTTGTCAACCTGGCCAAGGCCTTCAACACAGTTTCCCACACCCTGCTTCTCCAATTCCTCTCTGCAGCTGGCCTCTCACAATCTGCTACTAACTGGTTCAAGGCCTACCTCACTGAGAGGACACAATCGGTTAGAATTGCCAACTCCAACTCCCTTCCATGCCAAATACACACTGGAGTGCCTCAGGGTTCTGTACTGGGCCCCCACCTGTTCTCTATATTCCTAAATGACTTACCATCAGCTTGCCCCTCCTCCCACATCCATATGTATGCTGATGATGCCGTCTTGTTCACCACGGAAATTCTCCTTCTGATGTGGAAGTCAGACTCCAGCTCGACTTCAGCAAGATCCAGCACTGGCTTGCCTCACATCAACTCTTCCTAAATACCAAGAAAACAGTCTCCATGACTTTTGTCACTAGGCAGAGACTTGCTCGGCTCCCTGTTCTGCCCACTTTCCACACCCTGGATGGGACTCAACTAGAGGATACTACCTCATTCAGATACCTTGGAGTTTGGCTGGACCAACACCTCAACTTCTCTGGTCACATAAACTCTTTCTTGAAAAAAACCCACCACAAGCACTGCATCCTTCATAAGAACCGTAATTGCATCCTTCTTATGGCCATGCGTGCGACTGTCCAAAAGATGATTCTCCCTATTTTTGACTACTGTGATGTAGTCTACAGTGCTGCTCCCAAATCCACCTTATCCAGATTGGACCCCCTTTTCAATTATTTCACCCACTTCACCCTCTACTCTCCAGTGTGCATTCACCACTGTAACCTCTATCACTCTCTCTCCTTCCCTTCACTCACTAACTGGCATCTCTCTCACTGCGCCAAACTCATCTCTAAATTCTGGCTTGGTTCTCTACCTCCATATCTATCCTCCTCCTTCTCTTCCCCTCCTCTTCCTCCTGCTCGTTCTTTAAAGTCTGCCAACTCACGGACTCTTGTTGTCCCTTGATGCTCCACATGGGCAGATCAGTTGACCTTAAAACACTGCTTCCCCAAAATCTGGAATGCTCTACCTCCACAAATTTGGCACTCATCATCCCTGCATTCCCTCTCCACTGCCCTTCAAAACTTCCTCTCCCCAAACTGTACCTGTTTCCTGCAATCCTAATGCTGCCCCACACCTCTCTCTTGAGTCCCTCTCCTTTGAGGTCTCAGTGTATTTCTTACTGCACTTATGATTTGTATATCTTGCTCCAATAACATGACCAATTATTGTTTATGTGCTATTACTTGTGAACACTGCATTGTTACTATTCTGTACTGCCTGTTAATTTCAATATTGTTTTTACTGCACTACTCTGTTCATTGTATTGTTTATTTTTGTACTTTTTGTATGTAGATTCCTTACCCTTCCCCCCAGGTCACACCAGAAGATGAGCAACTTATTGGTCAGTGTGCCTTCCTGTTGAAACATTTCAATAAATTAATAAATATAGACTCTGCCAGCTTTGATGCAGTCTTCCCCTTCCATCGATACCTCCTCCTCCTCCCACTCCGCTTGTAATGAAAGTTCATCTACATGATCAAATGTCCAGTCTGTTCTTGCACTTGACCTCTTCCCTTACTTATCTCCATAATTCTACCACACATCTCCTTTCACTCCTTTTCTTCCCTCTAGGTCTAATATAGTGTTCCCTACTGTTTGGCCTTGTCCATAACTCCTTATTAACCTGTGATTCTTTCTATGGCTGCCTCCTGGTCTCCGCTGTTTTCTCTGTGTTATGCATAAGACATTTCATACCCTTCTGCTGGATGTCTGTGTGTCTAATTGTTTGCACTGTGTCTCACCTGTGCCTCAGTTCTGATGTTTATATTTTTGTGTTACTGTATGCACCGTCTGTTTTTGAATCCTTTATTATACCCTTATTTTTGCTGTATACTTGCTGTGTTCCACTGCATCCTTTCATGAGTACAAATCAAACAACAACCTATTCTGAATTCAGTATGCTCCACTTGTGAAAATCTTTAATTAAATAAGTAATAGCTAAATAAATGCAATGGAAATTTGCAAGCATGGTGGAGACTCTTTCTATCAGAAACAGAGACACTGAGGAACATTGCTTGGCTTAGTGCACTCTTACTAGTGTGGGGGGGGGTGAGATGTTATGCCAGGATAAAGATAATGGGGAGCGTGTCTCACCAGGATATTTTTTTCTGAGAATAAGAACAGCTTGGGAGTAATAATCTCCTACTACACTGGAACCAAAGTGTGCAGAATGTGTGTCTATTCACAACTAAAAATACTAACAATGTACTAGTTTACCAGAGAAGAAGGAAAAGGATGTACGGTATATTTCGTTATTCTGTGTTTATCCTCCTGCTTACTAGCATGTTCTTAACTGTCCAGACCCCAGACCCATCACTCACCTTCCTCAGGAATATATCCCTTCCTCTGTTGCTCATGGCTCTGCCACCCCTCACTCCATTACAGAGCTGTTTGAGTTGCCCATACCCCTTCAGAGATCAGGATCCAGAGAAAAAGGGTGCCTGACTGGTGATGCAGGGCTTGCAAAGGTCTGGCTATCATCCCACATGACCAGTGGGTTGTTCTCCTGTTTTTCCTCTCACATGACCAGATGGCACAAAAGCATTTGTGTGTGGGGGGGGTGGGGGTCATGTCTCAGTGGCATGCATCATGCCTCTGCAGTGAGAACAAGATCAGCAGCCGATCAGTAGGGACTGCTGCAACATTGCAACATGTCATCTCCATCTTCCCCCACCCCAGCTGGGACATGTTGCCATCTACAGCACTACCTCCCAGCCTAGCCACCCATGTGCTGGCTTCCTAGTTCACTCCAGAACCTGTCACCAGCATGGAAGCATAATGTGATTTCAGTGGTCCATCAGGCAGTCCAATTTATACATTAACAAAAAATAATCCTACACATTGCTGTTCTTCAAAAACTTCCTCTATGGTATGTTACCTCCAAGTGTACTAAATGCCTAACAACTTATAGTAGCTGCGCACCTGACCATGAGAAAACAGGTACAGATGAGATAAGGGACGGAAGAAAGCTACTTCATTCCTCCTCCTGACCTAATGGAGCAGATCTGTTTCTTGTGAGCCAAGGCCAATTGATGGGAAGTTGCATCTAAAATAAAGATGCAGTTCTCGAAAGAATTTCAAAGCAGCTACAAACTTGTGCAACCAAATAATATCCACCCTGTTTAAATCATGTTCTTTTTTTTAAATAACACTTTAAATGACTATGTGTTTCAGGGCTGCAATTTTTAATAAGATCTTCCAACTCTCATCCATTTCGCAATTTTTGTGTCCTTAATTTTAGGCAATGTCACTGATAAAAATAAGAGATTTATTGCATTTTAATGGAACAAGTTAAACTCTCGTTTGTATTTTGTTCAAATGTTACTCATGTTGATGCTCTGAGGCTGGCAGCAAGGATTTATACTTGCTGAAAATGACAGACCAATTCATTGCACAAACTGCATATTTGTTGACCATCATCTAGCTTTCCAGTTTCAGTTTCTGGGCATGACATGAATTCCAACATTAATATTCATAGTTATAAAGTAAGCAGCGGCTCCTAAATAACAAATAACTCAGACTAGTGATACTAATTTTCATCAGAGACATATGTTACCTTTTAATATATCAAACTAGCCTACCTAACAGTAATCACTGTAAGCACCACATGTTAAATAAATACTTAGATATCAACTAGCAATTTATTCCAGTGCATATGCAGTACACATTTGTATCCTGTTCCCACCAAACACAAATAATAACAGTCCATGAAAGAAATATTCATAAAAGACAGAGGATGTGGTAGTGTTAGTGCAGTTCACTTGGTGGCACTCTTGCCTTTTGGTAACAAAGTCATGGTTTTAAGTCCAACTCTGAGGACCTGGGCTCATATCTGATGCTAACACTGTGGAGTTGTAGGTTCACCCCTGTCAGTGTGACAATCATTTTGCCAACACCAATATGGGTGCAGGCAGCACACCACCTGGCTCTGCAGCACCAGGCATCGTGGCACCCTGGAGCCAGAGCGCTAAAGTGCCATCCAGGAAATCATTCCTGTTTTGCTGGGGACTTTGCTGCCTGCATCCCCCAATGGGGGGGCACCCCCTGCACCACCTACAACAAAATATAGCAAACGCAGGGGTGGGCATGCCCCGAAAGGGAGAAAAATTGCTAGGGCACCAAAGATTATGTGAGTGTGGGACGATCAAAAATTGAGATCACCCCTGTTACTCTTGCCTTGTTGCGGCACCCTAATTGCAGCAAAAAAATTCCATTGCCATTTTAATGGGCTACCCATGTTGTAGTGGGGGGGGGCTACACTGTTTGAGGTACTACTGAAAACTGGAAATGATAAGAAGAGAGAGTTTTCATCTCCAGATTTGTAGGAGGGGAACTCATCTCTAAGAGGTGAAATTATCCTATACAATGCAGTGGAGAAAGTGTTAAAGGAGGTAAGCAGGGGTGTACCTCAAAGGCCAGTCTTAGGGGCAGTCCACTTCAGTATGTGCATTAGTTATACTGGGATTAGGCTGCAGGGAAAAGTTAGTTTATTTACAGATGACAGCAAGCTCTGCAAGAGAGTGTGTGGTGAGGAAGGGATCAGCTGTAGGAAGACGGGTGTGGAGAGACTAGAAACTCTGGCTGCAAATACACAAATTGACTATTGTATCTACAGTTTTTTTATGATTTAAAGCCTTAATTACCCAGTTGTTGTACAATCACTGTAAATGTTAGCATTGATCTGTTATCTATCTACAAACTTTAACCCAAATATGCATTGTTTGTAACCTAAATATGTACTGTTTGTATATAATGTGTTGTATTGCATGTTACTTATGCTGCATGTAGTCTGCCTTTTATGCTGTGCATACTGCATGGTTACAATAGTAAAAGAGAGATTTTTCTCTCAGTTTGCTCACCAATAAAATAATTGATTGACTGACTGATTGATTGACTGATCAATCGATCGACTGATAAAAAGTTAGCTGGCATTTGCCTTTTAATGTTCAATTAAAAAATGCAAAGGTATGCATATTGGGTGCAAACACCCACAGATGGAGAACTGGATCAATTGAGTTAAAGCAGAACATTATTCTAGAGAGGAAAATTACTTGGAGGTAAAAATTAGTAGCAGTATAAAATTCTCCTTTCAATGTAGCAAAGCATCTGTGAAGGCAGATAGGATGCTGAGTTGCATCAGGTTCAGATTCACCAGTTGCAGGAGGGAGGTGATCATACCACTGCAAAAGTCACTGTTTAGACCACACACATGGAATATTGTGTGGCAGTCTGGAGCTCACATTTGAGGGAGGACTAGGAGGAATGTGAGTCAATCCAAAGAAGGGTGACAAAATAATCAGTGGCTAACAGTCAGGCAGTATAGCACAGTGGTTTAAGGCTCTGAGCTGCAAACCTGGGGATCTGGGTTTGAATCCCACAGCCCCCACTTGCACACTGTGTAGTCCTGAGTAAGTCATTTAATTTCTTTGTGCTTACTGGCACACCTGGAATCAAGCCTTGGCTTAGTGTGCCTCTCCTGGTTAAACAATTTCCCCTTTCCTGACAAGACATAGCAGGAGAGACTGGAGGAACTCAGCAAGGACTCACTAGAAGGGAAGAGGAATATGATGGAGACATATAAATACATATGTATGTACAATAGGGTGGACTGCAGAGAACTGTTCAAGATGAAGAACCCTTCAGCAAACACTATGGGTCACAGTCTTGGGCAGGTAGGGAAAGTTTAGAAAAGCCATCAGGAAGCATTTTTTTTTTGACAGAGAAGGTGTTAGACAAGTGGAACAACCTACCCAGCAATGTGGTTAACACAGCAACCAGAAACTGCTTCAAAACACCTTGAAGTGGATCAGTTTTTACATAGATATGTTAGACATAGACAGGTATTGTGTGTCGGCAGATAAGGCCCATGGCCCACCCAGTCTGCCCATTTGAGCTTGTAAGTTCAGTTTATGTTTTCCTAGAAGTCTGTTGCCCTTACCTGACCTCCAGAATTCCTTTATCTCTATCCCATGCATTCTTAAATCCTGTGATTGTTTCAGCCCCACCACTTCCTCTGGCAGGGTGTTCCACTTGTCTACCAGCCATTCTGTCAAGAAATTCTTCCTCATGTTTCCTCTGAATCGTCCCTCCCTCCAACTTCATCCCATGCCCTCTAGTCCTGGAACATCTTTTTCACTTAAAAATAGTGTATTCCTGCACCTGTTCCTCCTGTAAGATACTTGTATGTCTCTATCATATCCCCTCTCCCTCCTCTCCTCCAGGGAGTACATGTTCAGTTCCTTCAACCTGTCTTCATAGGACTTGTGATGCAATCCATGCACCATCTTTGTTGCCCTCTCTGAACCTTCTCTGCCCTGTCTATGTCCTTACGTAGGTATGGTCTCCCAGAACTGTACACTGTACTCCAGGTGGGGCCCGCTAGTGTCTTGTATAGGCGAATTATGACCTCCTTTTCCTGCTGGTGATGCCCCTGCCTATACAGCCCAGCATCCTATTTGCTTTACCTGCTGCCTTGTCACACTGTTTCCCTACCTTGAGGTCATCAGAGATGATAACCCCAAGATCCCTTTCCTGCTTGGTACATGATATATCCTTACCCCCCAACTGATATATTGTGCCAGGGTTTTTGTGCCCCATATGCATTATCTTGCACTTCCTTGCATTGAATTTCAACTGCCAAACCCTTGACCATTCTTCAAGTTTCAGCAGGTCCCTTCTCATTCTGTCTACACCCTCTGGTGTGTCTACTCTGTTACAGAGCTTTGTGTCATCAGCAAACAGTGAAATTCTGCCTTCTAGGTCCTGTGCAATGTCACTGATGAAGATGTTGAATAGAACCGGTCCCAGCACTGATCCCTGTGGTACCCCACTGGTCACTCTTCCCTCTGTGGAGTGACAGCCATTTACCACCACCCTCTGTGTCCTGCCACCCAGCCAGTTACCTACCCACCACACTGCTGTCCTGCCCACACCCATATTCCCCAGTTTGTGTAATAGTCTTCTATGTGGCACAGTGTCAAAGGCCTTGCTGAAGTCCAGATAGGCCATGTCCACTGCCTCCCTGATCCACCTCCCTAGTCACCCAGTCAAAAATTCAATGAGGTTGGTCTGACATGACCTCCCCAGTGAAACCATAGTGCCTTGGGTCCTGTAGTCCATTGACAACCAGATGTTCCACCAATCTCTCCTTCAGTAGTGCTTCCATGATCTTCCCCACTACCGAGGTGAGGCTGACTGGTCTGTAGTTCCTGCTTCTCTTGTTCCCACTTTTGTATAAGGGGACTACATCTGCTGTCCTCCAGTCTTTGGGTACCTCCCTGTTTCCAGTGATCGGCTAAAGAGGATAGCCAGAGGTTCAGCCACCACCTCTTAGTTCTTTAAGGACCCTGGGGTGCACCCCATCTGGCCCCATTGCTTTATCAATTCTTATTACTTCCAGTTCCTTCAGGACCCTTTCTCATGTAAAGGGACTTGTGTCCATTTCTGCACCATTCTCACCCCTTGTACTCCCTTCAGACCCATTACCCTCCTCTTCCTCAGTAAAGAATATTTATTTATTCTTGGAGTACAATAACTTTGAGCACATAACAGCTCTTTTACAAAGGTTCCACATCAGTGGGAAGTGTGACAGACATACCACGGATGGTATTACATAAAATTTTGACAAGAAAGTATTTAAAATGACAATATGACATTAACATTACAACTAAAATTAAAACTATGAATCAGCAGGAAATCCAAAATAACCTAATAAAAGGAGGCATCCCAAGGTACTTTGTCAAATAGGTTTAGGTAGATTTGGGTGAACAAAGTTCAGGTAAGTGAAGATAAACAATGGAAAGAAGGTGGAAGGAGAGAGGGGTGGGGTGAAAGAAGGATTGGGGAAGGAGGCAGGAAATAGGGCAGAGTGGTTAGGGTGAAAGTGGTCATTTTCAGAGAAAGGGGAAAAAGTAGGTACACAAGGATGTGTCAGTACTGCTGAAGTAGTGCCATGTCAGTTGAAACAGTCACAGGAACTGTTAGCTGTAAGATGCTGACAAAGAGTGCCTTTAAATGGTTCCAATTTTGGTAAGGAACAGATATCACTGGGCAGCGCATTGAACCATAGTGGTGCTCTATATGCAAACGATCATTGCCCTTGTGTAGTCCAGCATCTTGGGACAGAGAAGAGTTGGTTGACTAAGCTATGTGTGCTGGGTGCCAAGAGGGATTGAGTAAGTTTGTTACACCAGAAGGCAGGAGCCCAAAAAGTCCCTTTTAAGTTAGCAAGCAGGTTTGATAGTGAATCCTCCCATTTAGCTGAAGCCAGCCTGTTTGCTCATACAGTTCACATCTGTGGGAAAGAAGTGCTGCTCCAGTAAGAAGTCGGCATGCTTTATTAAGTGCCACTGATATTCTGTGGAGGGTAGTGGTGGAAGCTGAGCCATAGATAACCAGACCGTAGTCAACAATGGATACTATAGAGCTATAGATGGCTAGTATAAGGGCTTTAGGCATTAGATTGTGTTTATATCTATGGAGTAAACTTATCTTGATACTGGCAGACCTGGCAACATTCTCAACATGCTGGGCATATGATAGTGAGCTAGCCATGGTTACCCCTAGATACTTGAAATGTTGAATTTGTTTAAGCAGAACACCAGAGGAGTTCCTGATGGTTAGGGCACTGTATCTGTGTTTGCTGCAAACACTGCTGAACAACATGACTTTTGTTTTTTTGTAGTTCAGAATCAGCTTGTGTTTCCTGAACCAGTCCTCCACTTCCTCAAAGCTGAGTTGAAGCTGGTGTTCCAGTGGTTCAAGGTCTGTGTTGCTAGTGTATATGACCAAGTCATCTGCGTAGAGGAGGATCTGCTGGTAACAGGAGCAAGGGATTTTGATAAGAAAGATGCTAAAGAGAAGTGGACCCAGTATGGAGCCCTGTGGTACTCCAGAGTGGACATGTTGATGGTCAGAGGTGACATTAGCTATCTTCACCCATCAGGAGCGGCCTACAAGATAGCTTTTGAGCCAGGACACAGTATCTGCTGAGAGGCCAATTGAGGACAGTTGCTTGAGAAGTAGAGCGTGGTTCACTGTATCAAAGGCCTTTGTGAGGTCTACGAAGGCTGGGGCCCACCAATCTACCTTGATCCAGAGACTGGTGAAAGAAACCAGTGAATTCTAGCAGTGCTGTGGTAGTGCTATGTTAGTTTCTGAATCCACGCTGCTGGGGGCACTGGATTGAGTGTTTTTCCATGTACTCCACCAGCTGATCTGCAACTATGTGCTCAAGTGCCTTAGACAGAGGTGGAAGTATAGAGATAGATCTACTGTATAGTTTGTGTGTATACTGCAGTCTCCGCTTTTGTGAACAGGGTAACAAGGACTGACTTCCAGATTTGGGGGAATTGTGCCAGTCTCAGTGACAGGTTTAGAATCTTTGCAATGGGCACCAGTATTTCTTCAATGGTAAGGGCAACTAATTTGAGGTCTAAGGAATCATCACTATGCCTTGACTTCCAGAGTACTTTTCTAGGTATTTCCTGACCATATACAGTGGGACCTCTTTGAAGTAGAAAGGAGGTGATGCAGGAAGCAAATCATCTGCCTGCTGTTCAGTGTCTTCAGTGATGTCCTTGAAGAATTCTGGTGGGAGGACACTGCCCAGGTCAGTGAATGTGTTATTAAAAGCATTGGCTATGGTCAATGGGTCAAGGGTGGGGAGTCCATTAATATTTAGCATGGTGGGTGCAACCTTAGCATCTTTACCTGTTACATCTTTTATCTTACTCCTAAAATTCTTACTGTCACCCAAGTGTTAGCAAGCTGTTCGCTATGGTACTTGCTTTTTTGATGCAAATAGCCTGGATGTACTTATTCCTGGCAGTTTTATTCTTGTACATCTGCATGCTTGCCAGTAGCCTTTGCATGACACCAGAGGTGAACCCTGTGATTCATCTGACTAATGAGGTTGGTGGATAACCAAGGATTGATGGTGCCTCACATTTTCATCCTTTTCAAGGGGGCATGGATATCACAAGCTTCATTAAAGTGCTTGATGAAGTGGTCCAGAGCTATATTTATATCCTTTGTGGCATCGAGTAATGACCAGTCAGTGCTACGGAGGTGTTGTTTCAGGTGTCCCCACTGTCCCCGCTTTAGCACCCTGCTGAAAATTGTTTTGGGGGGAGGTTTATTGAATTTATTTGACCAGTTACAGGTAATAGGGGAGTGGTCACTTAATGCATCAGGGAGAACACTCATGTTTGTGATACAATCTGGATGATTGGACAGTATCCAGTCAAGAAGGGTACTCATACTCATCTTATAATTAGCTCTAGTAGGTGACAGAACAAGCTTGTTGCTTGTTTACACTGCCACCTTTGCAGTACATCAACCCATGTGCATGGGTTGATGTGCTACAAAGTCAGCTATGTGTACACTTACCGGAACATCCTAGGAACACTTTTGATCTTTTTTTCTCCAACTCAGGAGTGGGGATGTGTATCAGAGCAAGTGCTTTATCCTGCAGTGTGAATCCTTTTCTGTGCTCGTTCTAATGGAACACCTTCTCTCTCAGCATCCTCTTCTGGTCCCATGAGTCTCTCTGCCAGAACCAGGAAGTAGTGCAGAGAGACTGACCAGTGTGCGAATAACAACAGGTCATTTATTTTGGGAAAAGCTGCTTCACTTTGGAAAGAAAAAAATGTTTCTAATTGCTCGGAGCTGACCAGGATGCACTAAGAATGATGACTTGTTAAACAATGGGTCCATTTGCCAGCATTTCCTGTATTCAGGAAGGCATGGCAATGAGCAGAACGGATCACAGCAATGAGGTCATCAGCAGCATGTCACTGCCTACATCAGGTGGAACAATCTCACCACAGAATATACAGCCGCTCTATGGTGCAACCTGTATCATCGTGAGAGTGGGCTGTCTAAACAACTAATTGAGCCTGCTGAAGCCATTGTAGCAGAAATGGAATGGCACAAATGCCAGAGCATTCTGGCCATGTAAACACCACTGAAGTGGAGCATCAGAAAGGGATAACGCACTGGTGAAAGAGCAGTGGAGCGGTGGAGGGGAGTAGTAGGGCTGGGAACTAGGGTAATGCCTCAGGGCAGACTTGATGAAGTCTTCTTCTGTCCTTACTGTCTGTTTCTATGAAAGGAGCTCATCAACAGTGAACTACTGTATAATTCTGGAGGAGGAGATGAAACTGAATTCCTTTCTGTTTCTGTCCTGAGTAGACATTCATTGTGTCATCCCTAGGATGTGACATTAAGCCAATGCTCCTTCTGCCCATCTCTGGTGGATCTGCAGAGGGAAGTTAAAGAGTTGCTCCAGTCACCAGCCAAACAAAAAATAACAGTTTGCAATAGCAGAGTGAATTACAAAACATTCACAAAATGTTTTAATTTGTAGCTATCCTTGCTTTATTTTTAAGGGCAGCTACATGACATTGGATTATAGTACAGTATATGGTAAGACCTTCCTACACATGATAATTGAGTGACTTAATTTTCTTTTTGTATTACAGTTTGAAAGTCATTGTAATACTATTCAGTGGTCAAAAAAGTCAATGTAGTACAGTTCAAAGGTCAAAAAAGTTATAGTACTGTTCAACAGAACTGTGTATCAAGATCTTCATATTCAGTCATCACTGCTTTCTCTTATTCAGTTATGAATGTAAAACTGCACTGAAGTTTAAGGTATATCCAAACTTTATTTTAGCATCTGTATGTTTCTTGAGATTCATGGAACCATATACTATAAAAAATAAAAAATTAGCAACTATGCCCAACTCAGCATGTGTTTCCATCTCAGGGTTCTGATTTGAAGACAGTTAAGATCTCTTGTGCTTCATTCTTGAGGTCTACGGAGTCTTCAGAACCCCTTGATGGAAACATAGCCTTGTTGTGCATAATTGCCTATACACTGTTTTATACGCAGTTTGATATAATTCACTTACAGTTAAGGCTGAGCTTGGAGATGACATCATAATCCCTTGCTTGTGACATCAGCCTGTTGCTGTGGAAATGACTATGCTATCATAAACTGATCATGCTGACATTATCTCTAAAATAATCCTGAGTTGTAGATGAACTGCATGTGGAAAAACTCCTCTTTTCAAGCAGAATGGACAAACTTGAAATTCAAAGGCTTTTTTTCCTTTGGTAACCAGGCAAGACCCACTAGGCACAAGTGCCTGTTTTCAGGGGTGACATGGGAGCACTGGGGTGGTTAAATGACTTGGTCAGAGTCACACAGTATAAAAGTAGTGGCTGTGGGAATCTAATCCATGTCTGCTGGATGTACCAGCTCATTCACAGCTCATTACTCTAACATCTAGGCTACACTGCCAGCCTGCTAACTAATTTATAATAAGACAGTTAATTTTTGAATGTAGTGCTATTGAGTTCCACTGATGCCAGCTTTGACCTTTTACTGCTGATTGGGCCCCATGGTACTTCAGAAACTCCATCAGGCATTACCCCCACTGTACCGGCCAGCATTTCATCTTTCAATAAAACAATCTGTAATGCATTTGTCTACAACAATGTTTGTCAAATGGTGAGGCTAGCCTCCCTGGTGAGGCCCCACCCTGTTCCAGGGAGGCTAAAAATGTACTGTATTTGAGTTTTGAGTTTTGTGTAAATGGATGAGGAAATCTGAAAGTGGATAACTGCAGGTAGATTTATTTACCGGTATTTATGTGCAAATTTGTGAACAGGAAAGGCACACTAAGCAAAGGCTCATTTCCAGATTTTTATTTATTTATGAACTTGTGACCAGAAAAGGCAAACTAGGATGCCACTTGGGGACCAGTGATAACTGCACAGTGTGGTTTAACATAATGACAGTGGCAGTGGCAAGCCACACAAGGATGAGGGTCCTGGACTTTAGGAGGGCAGATTAAAAAAAAAAAAGGTGAATGTCTCAGACATGACCTAGGTACCCCCTCCCTCTGTCCCTTCTCATGGCTTGCCTCAGCAATCAGTTTGCGTTATGCTCCTTCAGTACCCGCTACCCCCCTTTCCCCCCCACAACTCCCAGTCCCATGAGTTTCCCTAACAGTCACTACTAATGCAGGCTGCTTGACCATGCCCCCCTCACACCCCATCATTTACTCTAGCATGTCTTCTCTGCTCAGCCTCCCCTCACCCCTCACTTCTCCCTATACCTTATAGCCCTTCTTCCCTCACCCTTCACCTGTACCGTGCTACATACCTCTCTCTCGTACCTCCTTTCTTCACCCCACTGCCAGCTATCCCCATCCCTCTGAACTACTGACAAGGCACTTTGTGGCTGCTTATTCCTCCTTCCACCCTTATAAAGTGTTTGTCTTGTTATTTTAACTTGTACCTATGTTTTGAGTTATTCTGTTAAGTTCTGAAGCCAAGCTGTATCATTCATTTTGATGTACCTTTGCTTTCTACTATTGTACTTTGTTTGGCAATCTATGACGTGGAACCTTTGTAAAAGAGCTTGCGCTCAAAGGTCTTTTCTGAATCACCAAATAAATAAATATATAGCTGGGTGGGGGCCCTGGGTGTGATGGAGACACAGTGGACCACATTAAAGGATGGCACAGTGTAGGCAAATAGACCTCTGTGCAAAACCAGTGAGCAAAAAAAAAAAAGGAGGAAAAAGAGACCACTATGGTTCTTGAGGGAAGTACCTGCGAAGGTAAAGGCAAAAAGGGTAGCTTCTAAAGGTACAGGGAGATGCAGAGGGAAGCAGATAGGGAGGTGTACCAGGACAGGCAGAGGGATACAGAGAAGGTGGTGAGTGGCACAAAGGCACAAAGTGAGGAAAGCCTAGCTAAAGGGGTAACTAAAGGGGATACAATATTTTTTGGATACATAAATCAAAAAAGGAAGACAAGCGGAGGGATTGTAAGAAAGGCCGGGAAGACCATGTACAGGAAGATCAGGAGAAAGCAGTTGTCCTGAACAGATACTTCTGGTCGGTCTTCACAGTAAAGTGAGAGAGTGCAAATCACATAAAAGCAGCAAAAACACTTGGGGGAGGGAGGGAGGTAGGCAGAAGTCCATTTACAGATGAAGGAGTACTGAGATGACTTGCAAACCTGAAAATGGATAAGGCTATGGGTCTGGATTTGGTACACCCAAGGGTGCAAAGGGAGCTCAGGGAGGTACTGGCTGCACTGCTGACAACAACCCACTTCAAACAGTGGTGACCTTCAGAGGACTTGGAGAGCACAGATATAATCCCACTTCATGAAAGCGGCAGCAGGGAGGAGACTGGCAACTATAGGCCAGTCGGTCTAACATCAGTGGTGGAGAAGTTAGTGAAGACACTTTTAAAAGAAAGTGAACTGCAAAGGAATTACTGGCACTAGGTTTCAGGATCACACAGCGAAAAACTTATTAAATACAAATGCAAAAGTGGTGTACAAACATCCCTGACTGATTTTGCTCCAGGCTTCATCAAAAGTCCTTTGATAAAGCCAGGAGCAAACAATCATGTATGTTATTACACTGCTATTGTATAAATAAAGTTTTTAAGCTAGGGATACTTCCACCTAC
This sequence comes from Neoceratodus forsteri, assembly GCA_016271365.2. NCBI lineage: Eukaryota > Metazoa > Chordata > Ceratodontiformes > Ceratodontidae > Neoceratodus > Neoceratodus forsteri. The sequence continues at coordinate 986,965,117 of CM057449.1, forward strand.
TGCCAGTAATTCCTTGCAGTTCACTCAAATTTATTGCTTACCAGGCACAGGTTGTTGTGGTGGAGCGGCGTTTTTCTTTCAGGACTTTAAAAAAAAAGACTAGTAGAAAATCTTGAATCCAGCAGGTTACAATACCCAAAGCAGCACAGACTCATAAGGGAGGTCACATCAAATGAATCTGATAGGTATCTTTAGCTGGGTGACCATAGAAATAGTGCAGGGTGGGGCAGTGTACATGACCTACTTAGACTTCAGCAAGGCCTTCAGCTCCGTGCCACATAGGAGGATTATAAGGAAACTGGGCAGCATGGGGGTGGGATCCAAGATGGTTAATTGGATGCCAAATTGGGTGATGGATAGGCAACAGAGGGTGGTGGTAAATGACACTCACTTTAATGAGGGGAAAGTGACCAGTGGAGTACCTCAGGGCTCAGTGCTGGAAACAGTCCTCTTCAATGTCTTTATAAATGACAATGCAGAACAGCTGAAAGGTAAGGTATGCCTCTTTAGAGATGACACCAATAACTGCAATAAGGTATATACTCTTGGGGGGGGGGGGGGAAGAATCAGTGTAGACCTGAATAAACTCAAGGAGTGGTCAGGGGTATGACAGCTAGGATTTAATGTGAAACAGTATAAAGCCATGCATCTAAGGAACAGAAACCTAGAGGAGGTCTACAGAATGGGGGAAGAGTTACTGACAGTCACTGAACAGGAAAGGGACCTTGGGGTAAACATATTCGATTACCTCAAGGTGGCAAGGCACTAGTCAGGGCCAGCAGAATCCTGGGGTGAATGGGGAAGGGTATCACCAGCAGAAGGAGAGATGTGATGCTACCACTGGGTCAGTCTCTGGTGAGACCCCACCTGGATTACTGTGTCCATTTCTGGAGACCACATCTCAGGAAGGATATAGACAGGGCAAAGGGCATCCAGAAGAGGGCAACAAAAATGATGCAGTGATACATCAGAAGCCCTATGAGAAAAGACTGAGGAATCTCAACATGAACACCCTGGAAGAGAGGAGCGAGAGAGGGGATATGATAGACATCTATAAAAAGCTCATGAGGGTAGTTAAGGTACAGGAAAGTGTTTTTCAGAAGAGGAGGTGCACAAGAACAAGGGGGCATGCAATAAAACTGGAAGGGGTTACTTTAAGAAGAATGTAAGGAAGTACTTCTGCACTAAAAGAGTGGTGGATGCCTGAAACCATCTTCCAGCAGAGGTGGTAGGGGTAAAAAGAGTGGTAGTTTTCAATCATGCATGGAATAGCCACAAAGGAATCTTGGTAGGAAAGCTGGGGAAGTAGCTGGAGACCAGGTAAAACCTGCAGTGATAGTACAGGCAGGTAAACAATGGGCAGACTCTGTGGGCCAAGCAGTCCTTATCTGCAAACAGATTCTGTGTTTATATATTTCTAGTACAGCCTGAGAAATTCCCCTTGAAAACTGCAAACAGTGGTTGTTCACTGAAGTTTTTCCCAAGTCAGTCGCAGAGAGGCTTCTATTCAGTACAGTGTATAGAAACAAGCATTTGTCAATGCCGAATGTTTGCTTGCTGGCATTGGCAGTGGTAGTGTAGAAGTTACAGAGCTGCACAAGGACGGTTGGGGGGGGCGTTCAGCTGACAGAGATTGTGCACCCCGCTGGCCAAAACATCTATTACCACACTGGGGTGGGCTCCCAGCGTGGCACAGAGTACTGAGGTGAGGACAGTGGAGCCAACGGGGTTGGGCACCCCGTCGGCTATATCATGAGTTGCCACGCTGGGGTGGGCACCCAGCGTGGCATTTGAAAGGCTTTGGGGGTGGGGGTGGGGGCAGCGCAGCACAGCTGACGGGGAATTGGGCACCCCCGTTGGCTATACAGTGTGTGCGTGTGGGGGGGCTCACGCCTGCATGTGCGTGTGTGTGTGTGTGTGTGTGTGTGTGTGTGTAGGGGAGCTGCGCATGAGCAGGCGATATCTTATCGCTGCTCACTGAAGTGTAGCTCCCCCTTTCAACTGTATGCCACTGCATTTTGGAGCTTGTCATAGACAGCTCCAGCATGCATTGGTGGACAGGGGCCGCGCCTGCCAACACACTGACTGAATTGGAAGAGGGGGTGACACACCTCCGAAATCTCGGATGATGGCACTATGTTTCTTGCACATGCGTGCAAGCAAATATAAAAAGCACAGTTCTAGGAAAGCACGTGCTAGATTCACAGTCTACTATTTTACTTTTGAAAGGCAACAAATGATGCTGCTTTAATATCTCATAATAGCCAAACATTCCAAGTCGGACACTCACCACCTCATAGTGACTGGACACTAGGCTCCAAAAACGTCTTTTGCTTTGTTGTCCTTTTTATTTAAAATGACAATCTAACATACTAAAAAGCAGAAATCCACGAGCATAATGCCCACCTGATGTGATTTGAGCCAACTGATACTTTATAAAGGACCAGTCTGTCTGAAACGCATCAGACAGGCATTATGCTTGTGGATGTCTGCTGTTCAACATATTAGATTGTCATTTTAAATATTTAAAAAAAGACAACAAAGCAAAACAATTTTGGGAAGCCTAGTGTCTAGCTGGTTGGAGGTGGTGAGTGCCCGACATGAAATGTTTGACTAGTGACCTGTTTGTCCAGGAGCACCACCATCCCAGTGTGTACTTTTTTGTGTCTGTCTTAAAGTGCCATAATATTTTTCTAATTAATTACAATTTATTTATACAGTTAGGACCACTGAGACTGAGCATTTCTTTTAAGTGAGCTACCTTCTGATAGTGAAAGATACAGTTTATAACAAAACAGTTGCACATACAGTTATATGTTTGTTTACAAGACATTTTAAAGCAATAACATTTCACCATGTAATATTCTTTCTCTCTTGGAAAAATGAAAAGAGCTGGTCCCCATATCCAGAAGCTTACATGGGTACTAGCCAGTGTTGGCTCATGCAAACTGGGCTTTGTGCTGGAGCCCAGTATTCAAAGGGCTCTGCTGTGCTGGCAAACAGGGTTACTGCCCATGCAAACCAAATAAGGGGAGTATGCAAATAATGGGGTGTAGACAGAGAATATTGGATATTCATCAGATTTGCATGGTGCAAGAGGGTTTGTGCAGTCCTTTTGTGAAGCGAAATACCACAGATGAAAACCTCCGCTTATTCTGCACAATCCTAGCAGCTGCCAGAGGTAATGCAGCCAACCTGCCATTTGGCCACTGGGGAGCTTACCCACCCCTATGATCCTTGGCAGCCCCCCAATCACCAGCCCTGTATGAAAAGTAATATGCCCTGGTGCCAGTGGTCCTCCCTCCCTCCGATCCCCAACCCTGTATTATAAGTATAATTCACTGGTGCTTGTGCTCCCCTTCCTCTGATCCCCAGCCCTGTATTATAATATAATTCACTGGTGCTTGTGCCTCCCTCCCTCTGATCCCCAGCCCTGTATTATAACTATAACCTGGAAACAAGCCTCAGCTCAGTGTGCCTTTCCCAGTCACCAATTTTAAATAAACAAATAATTCTCTGGTGCTTCTGCTCCCCTCCCTCCAACCCCCAGCCCTGTATTATAACTATAATTCAATGGTGCTTGTGCTCCCCTCCCTCTGATCCCCAGCCCCAAGTGTATAATTAGAATCCCTGGTGTTAGTGGTCCACCATCCCCCGCAACCACCAGCTTGGAATTAAATAAACCATCCCTGCCATTTAGTGGTCCTCCTGTGGCAACAGACACTCCACACTCACTCTATCTGCATGCACAGTGTCGCAGGTGCCTATAGCAACCAGCACAACCCTCCTCACACCTCCTCAACAGACCACTATATGCACAGGCATGGAGCACACTTCATATTTATAGGACAGGGTACATCATATACAGAGAGGGAGGGAAAGACAAAGACAGAGACAGTAACAGTGAAATGCATAGAGGAATTGCCCAAGGTCACACAGGAAGTGTTTTGCTGTGGGACTCAAGCCAGGGTCTCTAGGTTTGCAGTGCTGTACTTTAAACCACTAGGATATATTGCCTCCCTACTAGTAGCAATGTATAACATTAACACATTGGAGATTAAAGTCTAATTGTGCCAGTGTTGCTCACATTTTAATTGAAACCTTATTTTTATAAACCTGATTATTTTAAATAAAATGTCCAATATTAATATCAGAATAGAGCATGTATATCTAAGGGTTTATGTTCTGGTTATCAACAAAATTGTAGAAATTGTAGAATGGTTATTAAAACTCATGAATACCATTTGCTTTGCCTATCATCCTTAGGATTGTACATAGTGTACAGTGTATCATAGATGCGTGGTCTTTGTTGATTTTATTCCAAGTTTCCTTGGGTAAAAAATAATTTTGTTTCTGGAACATCTGGAAGGAATGACGTCAATATGGTACATCAGAAGTTATATCAGAGAATAATTCACAGAGCAGCAGAGAAACCTAGAGAGGAAACAGATTAAAAAGACAAGCAAGCACTATATTAATAAACCCCCTGTAGTAAAGCATTCATTTCATTTAGGCTGCTTTAAACAGATTTCATGGGTTGATTGATTGTTTGATGCTTAAAAGGTGATAGGAAACAATTTTTTAAATGTGTTCCTTTAAATGCCCTCTTGTTTCATTCATTCAATGCTGGCTATTCTCCCATAGTGCTTTGGCTTTTTTTCTGTTGAAATTATTTTAATTGCTTTTTTACTGTTACTGGGTATGAATTTTTCACCTTCTGTAGGTTTACTGCTGTTCTTTTATGTATTTCTAGGAACTACATGTTGATGCTTCCACTGTTTGGTGCTTATATTTTAGAATATTTAAAATCGTTTCTTGTTGCATTTCAAGTAACATATTCTAATTTGCAGGTCCACAAGCTCCATTCTGTAACTCTCCCTTTGGATTTTTAAGTAGCAGGGCAGTATGGTACAGTTTCATCATTAGTTTTCACCTAAATTATCCCTGCACTGCTTGGCTCTGTATTAGGCTTTTGGGGCAGGTATCCACTTTAGCTGCCAATCAAGAATGATGTTCATAGTGTTCTGCATATAGACTATTCCAGTATACTGCACATTACCTCGGTGAAAAGGAACCACAAACTAGCACAATTATTCAGTATGCTGGCAAAATCTATCATTTTCCCATATTGTTTCCTGTTTAATTTTTCATAGAAGTAGGAGAAACAGCATTTATATAGCACTTTTCATACACACTGTACCCCAAAGTGCTTTAGAAGTAATGAGAGACTGGTAAGGAAGTGACTGTGAACGTGTAGAAACAGTCCCTGCATGCATCAACACCAACACAGCCTTGGACAATTTCAGTTTTATAGGAAGAAGAGTGCTGGACAGGACACCAGGGAAAAAACCCGACTCTTGGCAAAAGTGCCTTTGGTTCTTTTACTTCCACCTGGACAGTACTACAAATGGATAGATGGGACCTCAGTTTAATACCTCATCCAAAGGAAGATTCTCTCCAGCACTACCCTTGCATTGCATTCAGGTGCCAGTGTTTCTGGTACAAGTCCTCTCTCAGTGTGGGACTAGGACCCATAACCTTCTGACCCAGAAGCAGATGTGCTATCAACTGAGCCACATCGACACCCATAAATGAAGGGGTTCTTTCTGAACTTGAAAAATTGGAATGGAACAGTTAGATTCTCTATGTATACTAAATGTAATGCCATGGATTTTGTTCATAGAAACACAGAAAACACACAACTTGCTGGCAGAAAAAGACCAATAGGCCCATCTAGTCTACCCTATTTCTTTCACTGCCTGTTCAAGGCAACAATAATACACAACAGGGTGTGGGGTTGCGCGGGACTAACCAATGCTCCAGTTGGATACGAAGCACAATGCATAGCCAAGTACTTTTAACTACCCTGAGGTATGCGTTATTCCAACACAACCCACAACTCTGCAGTGTGTTACTGTGCTTAGAAATGGGTACTGAAATTAACAAAACAATCTGTAAAAAAAGGAAAAGGGAAAGAAAAGAGACTACCCACTATTTTAATCCTAAAGGTGAAACCATGGGTTATGCTCATGTAAACATACTCCCTTTGGACACCGACAGTAAATTAACATGCAGGATTGTTTCAACCTATTTTATAAAGTAATTTAATTGTAACATAATTACAGTAAATTCTACATTGACAAATACAGAACATAGATTGCTGCTGCCTTATTTCCTTCCACTGAAGAATTCTGAAAATATCATGCCTGGTCATGATTTTTTTAACCACGATAAGAAAAGTCTCAGCCTTCAATCCAACAGCAACTTACACAATCAGTCAAACTGTGCTTATCAACTAGAACAGTAAAGTCTTCACATCAACCCCATATCATCTGTCCAGCAAAGTGAGTTTAAGACTATACAGAGCCATCAACGCTAGAATGGATAAGAATTACTTAATACACAGTGCCATCTAGTGGCGAGAGAGGTGAATAATTACCTTAAAGACATTTACAGATAGAGAGGAAATGTCAAAACTCTAAAAATAAAACCAAATTAGGAGAAAGTCCTTTAAAAAGCTATACTTTTGCAATCTAGATCTCCCTCTAGTGCTAAACATTAGCCCCCAGCAGCTTCCTATTCTCAGCACTGACCATATCCAGTATGGCAAGAGTGGCACAGAGATTGGTGAATACTGGGTGGGGGTTCTCTCACTGTCATAGCTGCTAGAGATTTCCCCCTTATTTCCCTCTCTCTGTCCACTTGCTTGGGCTGCAGTCAGTCTAGACTCCACAATGACCCAGTGAAGGAGGCAAGGATGGATACATGAGCTAAGCAATAGGGTATGACTAGAAGTTATGTTAAAGTTCTAGTTAATTATCAGTATATCACAGTGGTTTAGGGCTCTGAGCTACAAACTTAGCAACCTGGGTTTGAATCCTATAGCCTCCACTTGCATACTGTGTGACCCTGAGCAAGGCACTTAACTTCTTTGTGCTCCCAGGTCGCACCTGGAAATAAGCTTCAGCTTAGTGTTCCTTCCCTGGTAAAACAATTTCCTGTTTCCCTTTAATTAGCCCCAGAGGGCTTGCAGTACAGCCTAGAGGTTAGAGTAATGAGCAGTGAATGAGCTTGATACATCAAGCAGACCAAAGCGGGTTTGATTCTCATAATCTCCACTTACATACTGTGTAACTTTAAGCAAGTTACTTAACTGCCCAATGCTCCCAGGTCGCTCCTGAAAATAGGCACTTGTGCCTGGTTACCAAAGACTAACAAAAAAAAAGAGGGCAATGTTCTACATGCCTCCAGGGGAAGATGAACAAGAACATTAGCATGACCTTTGAAAATGCCAAACTGCTAACTTTGAAAGTAGGTGTTTTAAGAAATATGTACATCTTGGTGTAAATGCAATGTTTGTTTTTCAAAATTTTAACTTACAGTACTTTGTTATCAAAGAATTCATCCAGTTTTTTTAGAATCATGATGGTAATCCAGCATTCTTTGCAGCACATGATGGAGGCCTCAATAGTGGGTAGTAAAAGTTCACTTCTGCCACTTTTACCATTGAGACAGCTTGAGATTTAAATGCATCTCCAAGATCAGATGTGAATGTTGCCTCCATGTTTATTGTGATGCTTCCTTGATGATTGTCCTTGGTACTTATCCCCCGCTCTGCAGCATGGTACCACCCCTCAGCTGCATAACTGTGTTGCCATTTTTTTTTAAACTTTATTTTCTGCCACACACCATTACTGCTTCTTCACTTTCTGGAATTCGTTATGCTGCTGTAAGGAAGTATAAATGCTTCCCATGTCCCCTTTACCCTGCTTAAAAAAGTGCCAAAGATTAAAGAACTTAAAAGACCTTATTCTGGTTTTCTCTCAGTGGCAGCGAAAGCTTCAGAAAAAAAGAACATGCTGCAAGAGGGTTCTCTGGGCACCTGCTGGCTGAAACTACAGTGCTGCTGAGCCTGGAACTTATTAATGTGTACTGGCTAAAACTGACTAACTAAACCACGTAAATGGAACAGGTGCATTCTGTGTGAAAGATTCTACGTCATAATGGTGATTGCTAAAAGGCAACCGTCATTAGGGCGTGGGTACATCGCTGAAAATCTATTTCAGCGATGTACATCCCCAGCACACAGAAAAATGGTGTTGGAGACTTAGAATTTTAATGTTAATGTGGAGGGCTGTGCCCTCCCACACCCCATCCATGGGGGACTTCACCCCTAGCACCTCCCCCACTAAAGGATTCTTAACTCCAGGGAGGTGCATGTTGGAGGGGTGCAAATTCTGGGGGGAAAAAATTTCAGGCCAGGCACACAAAAATGTAGGCATACCCAAACCCGAACCCAGAACCCACCCACCATGTTGAGGGGCCAGCTCAGCAGCCCCATACCAACCATGCCAGGCCAACCTTCCTTCCCTTCCATCATGATGTCTCCCCCCACACGCGTATACATATAGTAACGTCCTGTCACTATATGCATGAGCCTCCCCCATCCTCTCATCTTCCTCACACCCTCACCCTGTCCTTCTTGTGCCGCAAGTGGGTCACTGTTTTGGTAGGCACCCACTTGCGGCCAGCCCACATCACAGAATACCATGTGAAGAAATGAAAAATATAAAAAAAATGGTAGCAATATATATATACACTGTTAAATACTAAGGCCAGGACATTCAAACTGAGCCCAGAAAGGCACAAGAGTTTGTGCTGTGCAACTGAGTTGCTCCGAAGCGCAAAATCGCTATATTCAAACCAGATGCGCAATCGTGCATCCTGTCTGAATATAGCAAAGGATGCAGGCAGCAAAAATGGAGGCCGCTGAATATGCACTGGTGCATTCCCCTACGTGGTCTGACTACCTGGAATGGGGATGCGCCAAGTGCAAAATCTAGATATTCAGACTGGCATATGCAAATGTGGTCATTATGCATGCAAGGCACAAATGAGGCCATTTGCATGTCATTATGGTCCCATTTGCATGTCTGGGCAGGGATGCGCCCAGCAGAATGCACTGGGCACCCTGCAACATCTACACCCCACAACCCCCTGGTAATCTAGTGGCCCCCCTCCCATCCCCGAGCATATAATAAAACTAACCCTCCCCTTGTCTTCTGACAGTGCAGTGGCCCCCTCCCAGCTCTGATTGTATAATACAATAAAAAATCCCTTGTATAGTAAAATAAAATGTTCCCTATATCCCTGATAGTCCAGTGGTACCCCCCTCCCAGCCCTGATCATGTAATAAAATAAATGGTTCCTCGTATAATAAAATAAAATTTTCACTGTGTGCCTGGTAGTCCAGTGGTAGTTGACAGCTTTATTAATGAAAGCTTACAGTACACACTGCAAGCCCATTTGTCTACAGTGTTGACCAATGATATTGTAGTGCTAACTGTACGTTGTCATTCTGTGATAGCTCAGTCGGTGGGCAGCTGTGGATGTATGAGGGTGGGTTATGCTGACCACTGGCTTGATGGCCATGCTGGGCTGGGGGCAGCAGGGTGGGCTGGGGGTCCCTCTGCGGGTGGGGGCTCCACTAGGCTACCAGGGAGGGTTCGGGGGTTTCTTTTTTACCATGGTCAGGGTTCGGGACTGGGAGGGGGGGTACCACTGGACTACCAGGAATATGGGGAACATGTTATTTTATTATACGAGTGCCGCAGGTTTGAGTACAGATGGACCACAGAGGCAAATTGCAGCACAAAAAATATAATATTTATTTAAAGAAAAATTAAAGCGGACTGAGAATGACAAAATAACAGAAGTAGATTCCAAAATAATAATATCAAAACAGGCTAGTAGCCACTAGCTATTTGGGAGCTTATGATGGTCTCAACTCTCATTCAGACTGGAGAATTTGGCAGCAAGTCCTCTACAGCAGCATTCCAGGTAACATCTGATTCACAAGGAGCAACCTAGGCCTTAAGTACCTTTCATGAGACATGTGACTATATAACTCCACCTCTTTATTACATTTACAACCCAAAAGTTTTAATATAAGTTATTTATTTTATTTACAATGACTAGGCTCCTTTAATACACTTCATCATTTTAATTTAACATTCACACATGAAAGGCTATGCTTTTTAACATTTTCCAAAAACGCTATACAGCCTCAGAAGCACCTCCTCTTTCATTAGCAGCATAAAGGTAGCAAGAAGGAGGCCGGCCGGCTCATAAGAAGTGCTGCGATGAAAGGGAAGGGTTGTGTGGCGTTCTGAGAGTCCCAAACAGCAGCAGGACTCTCCTTGTTCTAAAAAATCATCAATATGACGGCAGTGCATCTGCAAGGCATGAATTCAACCTCATTTAGTAAGCGCTCTTATTTACAACCTTTTTTTTAAGCTTTCTACTAGTTTTGGGCTGAATTCGGAAGGAAATACCATCGCGACTGTGCGCACGTTCGTGCAGGAGCCACAAATCGGCGTTCCCAACAGTCGCGATGTATTAACTCAAATATTTAGTGATTATCCAGTCTAATTCCTTTTAGTTTGGGGTTTTAACGTTTTTAAACAGCTGTGAACACATACTCTTCTAATATGTATTGAAATAGGGGTAGATTGTCAGCGATGCTAAAACATCAAAAAGGGGGGGGATAAACCTCTGCCATACACCCAGTGCAACAAGCTTGATAAGAATAACATCCTACCAGTTACCAAGAAAAATATTATTTTGATTCCCTCCAAATGGGTATTTTAGACTCTCTAGACAAACATTTAAGATAGCAGACAGGACAAACAAATATGATGTTATTTTTTTAAACAAAGTGGGTGGCCAGCCCCAACGAACAGAATATAAACAACACATAACACAGGACATTGCCTAGAGTTCTTTAACCTCCCATTAGAGACAATAAAACAAAGTACTTGGCAAAAGAAAAAAGGAAAAAGAAAAAAGGGGACTTTCTCACAACGAGGAACTGCTTATTTTATTACACAATCAGGGCTTGGGGGGGTACCACTGGACTACAAGGGATATGGGGAACATTTTATTTTATTATATGAGGAATTTTTTTTTTTTTATTACATGATCGGGGCTGGGAGGGGGGTATCACTGGACTATCAGGGATATGGGGAACATTTCATTTTACTATATGAGGGACTTTTTATTGTATTAGACGTTCAGGGCTGGGAGGAGGCTGCTGTGTTGCACTGTGCAGTACAGCAGCCCGCTTGTGGGTGACTATGACTTAGGCATGGTTCTTCCATGCCTAACTCTGTGCAGCACATCTCCGAGATGTGCAGACCACTGCGCTGCACATCTTGGTTGAATATGGAGATGTGCCGCATATGCATTGGAATGCCCCCTCTGGATGCACCACATATATTATCTTTGTGCTGTGGTGCATCCCCTCCTTTCAAATATGGCCCAGGGGCGCATTTCAGGGATGTGCCAGTCCAACTCAGTTGTGCCAGGCACATCTCCTTTGAATATCTGGGTCTAAGTATATTAGCAACATTTTAATTCATTTAGTGGTACTGCAAACAGTAACTCATGATTCTAAAAAAAAACAAACTAATTTTAAAATATGTGAGAACTGATTTTTAAATATGTACTCTACTGTCCGACTCTACAAGTATACCAATTAAAAGGTTAATGTAGGGCTTTCAGAATGCTAACATTCAATCAGACTGCAGCATTTCTGAGACCCTTATGCTCACTGGCCTGTCACAGGGACCACTGAGGAAACAGGAAGGTGTCACCTCCCTCAATAAGTCAGGCAGTGCTGGAATTGACAGCACCCCAAACCCTGTGCTGCCAATAAGCTGTGACTCAGGCTCACTCCGAGATGCACATCACCTGCACTGCAGTGTGTTGCGCTACTGCTGAGCCTTCAGTGGTCACCTACAAAAGGTACCTAAAGAAGGATAGGGATGGGGCAAAAGGGAGTAAGGCCATCAGGAAATGGAGGGTAATGAGTACCAATGCCTGTAGTCTGGGCAACAAGCTCCCTGAGCTGGTAGCCTTGATGGAAGAGGGATGCCTGGATATTGTAGCAGTCACAGAAACATGGTACACAGAGAACCATGACTGGGATGTTAACATACCAGGGTACATAACCTACAGGAGAGACAGGCAGGGGAGAAGAGGGGGAAGAGTGTTCTCTATCTAAAGGAAGGGATAAAAGCAATTGAACAAAAGAGTAAATAGGGAGGAGAGGAGGCACTGTGGGTCACCTTGGAGACTGGAAAGGGCACCACAATCCGCACAGGGGCTGTGTACAGACCCCCATGTCAGGGGGAGGGAATGGACAAGGATATGATAGAAGGCATTCTTAGAATGGCAGAGAAAGGGGAGATACTGTTGATGAGAGACCTGAATATGCCAGATGTTAACTGGAGCACATTTGCTGCAGCCACATCCAAGAGCAGGGCCATTCTTGATGCCCTACAGGTGGCAGGCCTCAGACAGCTAGTTTCGGAACCCACTCATGAGGCAGCAATCTTAGACCTCATACTCTCAAACGGGGCAGTGAGAGGATCTCAGATCTAGAAGTGGGTTGCCATCTGGGGACAAGTGACCATCAAACAGTGTGGGTCACGTTAAACTCAGCTACAGAATCAAGCCATACAAAAGTGAGGGTACTGGATTTTAGGAGGGCTGACTTTGGCAAGATGGGAGAGTGCCTCAGAAAAGCACTAGCAAACAGGCTAGAAGGAGGTGTGGAGCAACAATGGGGAATCATCAAAACTGCCATCACAGAAGAAACAAGCCTTTGTGTGAAGCAAATAAACAAATCAAAATGAAAGAAAAAGCCACTATGGTTCTCAAAAGAGGTGGCTGTGAAAGTCAGAAAGAAAAAGATAGCTTTCCGGAAGTATAAGGAAACACAGAAGGAGCAGGACAGAGAGCTGTACCAGTTAAGGCAGAAGGAAGCAGGGAGGGAAGTCAGAATAGCAAAGGCCCAAACTGAGGAAAATATAGCCAACTCAGTTAAGAAGGGGGATAAAACCTTTTATAGGTACATCAGCAAGCGTAGAAAGACAAAGGGAGGGATAGTTAGGCTGAATAGAATGAACGGTGGGTGGGCAGAGGGGGACAGTGAAAAAGCAGGGATACTGAATGAATATTTCTGCTCAGTATTCACAAAACAGGAGGGGGAGTGCCTAATCCAATTAACAGATGCACTCTTGATAGGAGGGTCGATCCCAGTCCTTTTACAGAAGAAAGGGTTCTGCAAGAACTCCTAAAACTGAAGGTGGACAAAGCAATGGGTCCTGATGGAATTCACCCCAGAATTCTAAAAGAATTAAGGGAGGAACTCGTGAAACCACTGGCTACTCTTTTTAATAAATCATAGGAGGATGGTGTGGTACCCGAGGACTGGAGGAAGGCGGATGTGATTCCCCTTCACAAAAGTGGGACCAAGACAGAGGCAGGAAACTACAGCCCTGTCAGTCTGACCTCTATGGTAGGGAAAGTGATGGAGTCACTTCTGAAGAAAAGAATAGTTGAGTACCTAGAGGCCAGTGGAGCACAGGACCCAAGGCAGCATGGGTTCACAGCGGGAAGGTCATGTCAGACGATTCTAATAGATTTCTTTGACTGGGTGACCAAAGTAGTAGACCAGGGAGGGGCTGTGGACATGGCCTACCTAGACTTTAGCAAGGCATTTGACACAGTCCCACAAAAAATATTAATAGTCAAAATAACCAGCCTGGGAGTGGGTCCCAGGGTGGTAGCCTGAGTAAAACATTGGCTGGACAACAGGACACAGAATGTAATTGTAAATGGAGTCCACTCTGAAGAAAGAGAGGTTACTAGTGCGGTACTGCAGGGTTCAGTTTTGGGTCCAGTCCTTTTTAATTTCTTCATCAGTGACATTGCAGAGGGATTGGAAGGAAAAGTATGCCTTTTTGCAGATGACACAAAGATCTGCAACAGGGTTGATACACAAGGAGGTGTGGAAAGGATGAAAAAGGACTTGGCAAGGTTGGAGGAATGGTCAGAAGTATGGCAGCTAGGATTCAATGCAAAGAAGTGCAAAATAATGCACCTGGGAAACAAGAACCCAGGGGAAGAATACACAATGGGTGGGGAGGTAGTAACAACAACAAAAAAGGAAAAGGACCTGGGGTAATCATATCAGATGACCTTAAGGTTAGCAAGCAATGTGAGAAGGCAGTAGGGAGGGCTGGGGTATACTGGGATGTATAGGGAGAGGCATCAGCAGCAGAAAACAGGAAGTTGTTATCCCTCTGTACAGACAGTTGGTGAGACCCCATCTGGAGTACTGTGTCCAGTTCTGGAGACCCCATCTCCGCAAGGACATAGACAGGATAGAGGTAGTCCAGAGGAGGGCAACTAAAATGGTGCAGGGTCTGCAAGAGAAGCCGTATGAGGAGAGACCAAAGAAGCTTAATATGTATACCCTTGAGGAAAGAAGGGAGAGGGGGGACATGATAGAAACTTTTAAGTACCTCAGTGGAATCAACAAAGTCCAAGAGGGTAGCATCTTTCAGAAAAAGAGAACTGCAAGAACAAGGGGACACAATTTAAAGATAGAAGGAGGGCGGTTCAGGGGCAATGTGTGGAAGTATTATTTCACATAGAGGGTAGTGGATGCATGGAACAGCCTTCCTGAGGAGGTTTTGGGGTCTAAAACTGTGGGAGAATTCAATAACGCATGGGACAGGCATAAGGCAATTCTTGTGGGGGGTAGGAAGAAATAGGCTGTTGGTTAACTAGGATCTGCGGCCTATCCTGTAGGTAGGGAAATGGGCAGACTAGATGGGCCAAGCGGTCCTTATCTGCCGTCAAAGTCTATGTTTCTATATTATAGAATGTCTGAACACTCACAGTAATATGTAGTCTCCTAAAGAAAACTGCTGCTCTCCAGTGCTGGCTTACCCAGCATCAACCTGATATTCTTGCTCTGGTAGAAATTTGGCTCTCTAAGTTCACCCCTGACTCTGCTATCTCCATCCCTGGATACACCTTATTCAGAGAAGACCGTGTAGGCAAACGTGGTGATGGGTGCGCTATATTCATGCGGGATACCCTAATAGGCCATGCATGCCTTGCTTCCAAACTTGACTATGGTGCCCAAGCCCTCACACTAAAAGTAATCCCTGACCCCACCAGAGGCCATCTTTTTCTCACTGTCTCCTACATACCCCCAAGGAACCAGAACTCAGCAGTCCAGTCCCTCATTAACTACCTCACATCCCTCCCACACAAAGTCGAGCAAGTCATCCTTGGTGATCTTAATGCAAACTGGCTTGCTTCTGCCACCTCCCAAACCAAGGACTCCTTCACTGCCCTGGATATATCCCAACGAGTCTCACAGCCCACCAGGTTCAACCGATCCAGTGGAACCAACACCCTCCTAGATGTTATCTTATCAAACCGCCCCTTTAAAATCAGGGACATCACTGTCCTCCCCGACTCCCCAGTCATCTGTACCTGGTCATCCTCCTCTCCAAAACCAGTGTCTCAGGCTACACTACGCCGGCGGCTACTCCCTGGTGGCCTAAAAAAATTGAAACAGCACCTGGCCCAGCTAGAGTGGTCCCCTATCCGACATGCCCCAGATATCGATTCAGCTCTTGACTTCTTCAAAAGTGCCTTCTGCAAGGTCTGTGACATCTTCAGCACCCCCCCCCCAACCAGGATCCATACAAAGAAACGCAACACCCCTTGGATCACCCCTTCCTTCATCCAGAAACTTAAGAATAGGGATAATCTCTGGTGAATCACTGTAGATTCAGGCACTCTATCTGACAGACAAGCCTAAAACACGGAGGGCAATAAGTGCACCTGGGCCATCAGATGGGCCAAGGCGGAGCACTACCAGGCCACCCTCACCTCCACCTGGGGCTCGGCCCAGACCTTCTGGGATAGCATGAAAGAACTAATGGGAAGACCAGCTCCCCTCTACCATCTCATCTCACCATTGATGGAGCTACCTCCTCTGATCCACTACCTATAGCTGACTGCCTCAATGCCACTTTCTCTTATCTAAGCTCTGTTCTTTTCAGCAGCTTTTTTGATCCAATCCCCTCCTCACTCTCCCCCGCCCTCCATCACCCCCTTTCTACCTGTGCAACCTATACCCTCACAAAGCCAGGCCATACCTGCTAAAAGCCCTTGGTAGAAATAACTCCAGCAGTGACCCCCTGTACTCCAGGGTCCTTCACCCGGTCCTGAACGTTGTCCTAGTCCCCCTGCCTGACCTACTCAACCAGTCCCTATGCCTTGGACAGTTCCCCACTGCATGGAAAACTGCTGAAATCACTCCAATACACAAGAGCGGTGATTGATTCTCCCCAGCAACTATTGGCAAATCTCCATCCTCCCCCCACTCTCCAACGCCCTCAGAATAGTGGTGACTATCCAACTATCTGAGTACTTGGCTAAGTATGACATTATGTGCCTGGAGCAGCACGGCTTCCACCCAGGACACAGTACAACCACTGCTCTCCTGGAGTTCTCCCAATACCTGCACTCTGCTCTCGACTTCAGCAACCTGGCCAGTGCAGTGTTCATTGACCTCTCCAAGGCCTTTGACACTGTCTGTCACCCCCTCCTACTCAACTGTCTCCACCAACTTAGTTTCTCTGCTGGTCCCCTTGCCTAGTTTTCCAGCTACCTCTCTGCTAGATCCCTGCATGTAAAAATCAATGGCTCCCTCTCCAACATTCAACCTGTTAGCTCCAGGGTCCCACAGGGCTCAGTCCTGGGTCCCATTCTCTTCAGTCTCTACCTCAACACTCTCCCTAGCTCCTGCAATAGCACGATGCTCCTCTATGCAGACGATGCAGTTGTCTTTGCCTCACACCCAGATCCCTGCACTCTTCAATCATCCTTTCAACTTGCCTACAACCAAACAGAAAGGTGGTTTCTTGATCATAGACTAGTCACAAACCTTAAGAAAACCAAATCAATGCTCTTCTCTCACCACCAAAATAAAGCTAAAAGTGCTCCCCTCCTGATTATCCCCAACTCTCAGCTCCCATTAGAGCAAGTGCCCACATACAAATACCTAGGCATCACTTTCGATATTGCCCTCAGCTTCCACACTTACATCAACGCACTTTCCTCCACCATAAACTCTCAGATTGGCCTATTTTACTGCCATAGGGAAAGCCTGCCCCTCGCTGCCCTCCGGCTGGCCCTCACCTCCTCCTTTCTGTGCCTAGTGGACTATAGAAACATAGAATTTGATGGCAGATAAGGACCGCTTGGCCCACCCAGTCTGCCCATTTCCCTACCTAATGGATAAGCTGTAGATCCTAGTTAACCAGCAGCCTACTTCTTTCTGCCCCCACCCCTAGGATTGCCTTATGACTGTCCCATGCATGCTTGAATTCCACCACTGTTTTGACTCACAACCTCCTCCAGAAGGCCGTTCCATGCATCCACAGCCTCTCTCTGTGAAAAATACTTCCTTAAATTACCTCTGAGCCGACTCCCTCTATCTTCAAATTGCCCCTTGTGTTCTTGCACACCTCTTGTTTTGAAAGATGCTACCCTCTTGGACTTTGTTGATTCTTGAGGTACTTGAAAGTTTCTATCATGTCCCCTCTCCTCCTTTCCTCGAGGCTATACATATTAAGCTCCTTAAGTCTCTCTTCATATGTCTTCCGGTGCAGACCCTGCACCATTTTAGTTGCCTCCTCCGGACAGCTTCCATCCTGTCTATGTCTTTATGGAGATTGGGTCTCCAGAACTAAATGAACACCAGATGGGGTATGACCAGCTGTCTGTACAGAGGATAATAACTTCCTGTTTCTACTGGTGATGCCTCTCCTATGCATCCCAGTATCCCCCAACCCTCCTTGCTTGCCCCTCTCACGTTGCTTGCCCACCTTTCGTCATCTGATATGACTACCCCAGGTCCCTTTCCATTTTTGTTGTTGTTAGTATCTCACCCCCCATTGTGTACTCTTCCCCTGGGTTTTTGTTTCCCAGGTGCATTATCTTGCACTTCTTAGCATTGAATCTAAGCTGCAATACATTTGACCATTCCTCTAACCTTGCCAAGTCCCTTCTCATCCTTTCCACCCCACCTTGTGCATCAACTCTGTTGTAGATCTTTGTGTCATGGCTTGCCCATCTATGCTGCAGCTGATAACACCACCCTCTCTCAAATCCAGCTCTCCATCAATAAGGCCTGTAGGCTCCTGACCAGAGCCTCCAGGTGCACCCACACCTGCCTGCTCTATAACTCCGCCAACCTGCTCAACTTCAAGGAACGTCTGCAGTATCAGACCTGCCTTCTTGCTAAGAAATCCCTGCTCAGACTCTCCCCCCCCAGGAGTCTCTGCCTCCCTAGCATGGTCATCCTCATCCATTTCCACCTGCAGCTCTGTTAAAGCCACCTTCAAAGTGCCCAGAACCAAGACCGCCCTTGCCCAGAGGTCCTTCTTTTATTGAACCCTTGCCTGGTTCAACTTCCTCCCTACCTGCATCACCAACACTGCCAAACTTGGTCCCTTCAAAACTGCTCTCTGGAACCATCTCTTTAATGTCTGCTGCCATAGGTGCAACTAACCCTGCTCTTTAATCTACTGCAGGACCTTTCTCTTGCCTGACCTCTAATCTCGACAAGGTCCCTTGGACTGCCGATCCATCTTTCCCCCACCCCTTTTTACCTACCCCCTTAGGTTTATACAAGGATGTATTCCACTGCAACTCCAGAGAAATTGTACATCTTTAATAGTAAATCTGTATTTTACATCAGCATGTAACTAAGTGTATTCTGTGTTCAATGTCTGTACCTGTAATGTTGTATCTGCACAATGTTCAATTGTCTTGCCCTCCCTGCAACGAGGTGCCTTTGTAAATGAGTCCCTGACTCAAACGTTTTAAATCCGACTTGTTCAAATAAATAAATAAAATAAATATTTGAAGAAGGAACATGAGAGATTTTATAAAGAATTTTAAAGACTTGAACATTCTACCCCCCAGAAAACAGAATTCTGTTTAATTCTTTTAAACTCACTAAAGTTAGAAGGCATGACCTGGGGTTAGATTAACAGTCTGTTAATCAAACACTAGGGACATAATGTTGCATGAGGCACAGCTGAGTCAGTCAGACCATGATCAACCATGCCGTAATACAATGTCCCCATGTCCCATCTAGTGAACTTCCCCCTACTCCAATTGCCCATATTATATAAATTTGTACCTCTCCCTAGTAGTCTAGTGGCTCCCCCAATCAATCACCATCCTCCCATCTGCACACCTGCTGAGGGGTCCCCACTCTGCACAGCTTTCACAGGGCAGCCCTCTTTGCTCAACATCTCACCTGTCCAATGTCTGACTGTCATTGGCCATGATCGTGAGTACTGAAGACACAACTGTTTCTGCAGTACTCATGATCCTACCCAAAAATAGTCAGAAGGCATCTATCTGAGGATTTGAGTGGAGAGCTGTGCTGGTCCCTCTCAGCTGCAATAGAACCAATGACTAGGATGAGGTGGGGTGTGGGAGACCCTCAGTGAGTGGGTGGGTGGAGGGATGGTAACCCTTTGGGAGAGGAGGTTCTGCTAGATTATCAGGGAAAGGTATATATTCATACAACATGGAGAATCTGGGGGAGGAGGCTTGTTAGACACCAAGGAATGGGAATATTGTAATACAACATGGGTAATCAGTGGGAGGGGGAACCACTAGTTCACCAGGGATTTCAACCTGCAGTACATCCACCTGGCATTCAGGGGGGTGGGGGTGTATCCATAGCCACCGGTTTAGGTTTGGGTTTCACTTTATATTTTTATTGAAATTTTCAAAACGTTTCAAAACATACATAACATGTAGATCTGAAGTATCCTCCAAATACTGGGAAAAGGACAAAGGTGAATAAATTGCACATGACAATATGATTAATCTAAATACAGGGTGTTACCAACAGAGGAGAAAAACAATAAACAGTGATATCAAATAGTGGTAAAGAAATAATACAAAATTGTATACATGTTGTGTTAGAGATAGCCTACATATATAAGGCAAATACAAGGCAATATCTACAGTTTAGCCTAGTGAAAGTAGTATGGGGATGATTCAAGAAGAGGTACGATTAATAAACTGTAAAAGGAGGATGTGAGTAAGGAAAGAAAATATCCCATAGAAGAAAATACGAGAGAGCAGAAAGAAGAAGGAAATAAAAAAGGAAAGAGACAGAAAAGAGACATAACAGGAAAAAGTATCCGTACATAGTTACAAATATTGACCCAGATCAAAGATAAGAGGTGAAAGGGAAATCTAAGTGATTGTATATTAGGGCTTAGAAACATTAGAAAGATCAATGTACTTAAAGTAATCCCACCAACAATTATCATGTACATTGAGTTGGTCACGTGTGAGATGGGGATAATCGATCTAGAGATGCATATTGGGTTAAGTTTTGCAGGATGTCTGCTAATGATGGAACATGTACTGATCTCCATTTCATAAGAATTAAATGTTTAACAAGAAGGAAAAGTATATTTAGTCATCTGAAGTGGGCATGTGAGAGGGTAATGTTACTTGGGGTAAGGTTACCTAGCAGGAAGAGTTTAGGGTCCAGAGGGATTTGTTGTCCAATAACCTTGGAAGCAAAAGTATGAACCCTGAGCCAGAGCATATCAACAGGAGTGTTTGTCCATAAAATATGAAAAATATCACCTTCAGGTGAATTGCAGTGCCAACAGTTATTATTATTTAATAGTCCCATACAATGTAGTACAGAAGGAGTTCTGTGCCAAAGGCGTAGAATTTTAACTTGTATTAGTGAGCTACGGGCATCTTTAAATATACTATGGGGAAGGCGCCAGCAATTGCACCATTGTATGTCATTACTGTTACAGTTAAGAAGAGTGCTCCATCTAATTTTAGCAGAGATAGTTTGATCAGGTAAATTGTCTATAATGACTCTATAAATGGAGCTATTCCACTTTGTTGATAGGTTAATCCATTACAAAATGTGATGATCTTGTAGTGTAGATTTATGGGCATAGTGAGAAAAACAACTATAAGCATCTCGAATCTGTAAGTACTTCCAAAAGTCTTGTTTAGAAAGGTTCCAGATATTCTGCAGGTCTGAGAAGGTTTTAAGAGTTAGGGAGTTCAGAACTAGGATATCCCCTTAAAAAGTAAATGCCTTTATTTTTCCATGATCGGCAAAACATAGTTTGGTTTTCTATAACAAGTAAGGGATTACCCCACAGGGGGGTATAGAACCAGGGAGTTGGGTTAGTTTTTAAAAATTTATGAATTCACTTCCAGTAAAAGACCGAGGCTGAGATAGTGAGATGTGATTTAAGTTTGGGTTGGAGAGGGTTAAAAATGAAGGATGTAGGGATTCCACCAGGACAGGATGTGGATTCCATTATAACCCATAGCGGAGTTTGAGATGAGGATTTATGAAACCATTTAATGGTCTGGGCGGTCCTGAAGGCCCACAAATAAGCTTTGAACCAGGGGAGTCCGAACCCTCCTCTCTTCCAGTGTGAACGAAGTTTATTCTGACTAAATCTCGACAGTTTACCATCCCACATAACGTGTCCTATAAGTTTGTTGAGTTTAGATAAAAAGGAAGTGGGTAAAAATTAAGGGGATATTGGCAAATTAGAGAATTTTGGGTGAGATGGACATCTTGATGGCAGCTACTTTTCCCATGAAAGAGAGATTAGGGAGTTTCCACCTGTCCAAAATGGTTCTAATATTGTCGATCAGGGGATTAAAGTTTATTTCCCATATTTTTCCCAGGTTACTAGTTATTTTGATTCCTACGTAGGTAGTATTTTGTGTAGACCATTTGAAACCAAGGGAAGAGTTCATAAATGGTTTGCAGTGAGCATTGAGGGATAAAATGTATGATTTTCCATGGTTCAAAGCCAGGCCAGAAAGGTTCGTGAAATTGTTAAGTAGTTTAATCAACAAGGGTCCCACCTCTTTTAGATTTTCAAGTAATATTAAAAGGTCATCCGCGTAAGAGAGAGATATCTAGAAGTGCCAATAGGGATACCTTTAATGTCGATGGACTGACGCAAGCTAGCAGATAGGGGTTCCATGACAAGAATGAAAATAAACGGTGATAGGGGACAGCCATGTCTGGTTCCTCTTGCCAACTGGAAGGAAGAAGAGAGAGTAGAATTAGTAAGAATTCTTGCCGTGGGTGAGGAGTATAATAATTTAATCCAGGAACAAAAAGTATGAGAGAAACCAAAATAAGACAGAACCTGGTAGAGATATTGCCAATTTAAGGAATTGAAAGCTTTTTCAAAATCTATAGCTATGGCCGCTGCATGGGAATTAAGGGATTTGGCTTTGTGAATTAAATTAAATAGTGAACGTAAGTGATCTGCGCCAGATCTGTTCTTAATAAAACCTGATTGGCAACAGTGGGATGATTTAGGAATCAAGGTTTCAAGGCGAGATGATAATAATTTAGCAAATATCTTTCCATCAGTATTCAAGAGAGATATCGGTCTGTAACTTATAGGGAGAGAAGGATCTTCGTCTTTTTTGAGAATTAAGGTTATAATTGCTTCAGTGCATGAGGGCTGAAGCTTACCTAGATTCAAGGCTTCTTGGAAGACTTTAAAAGGATGGGGCAAAGAGTGTCAGAGATAGCTTTATAAAAGTCTACAGAGAAGCCCCCGGGACATACCAGACTTCAAGGAAGACAGGACTTGTTGGATTTCTTTAAGAGAAAAATGTTTGTCTGAAGAGTTAGCTTCAGAAGTAGAAAGATGGGGTAAATGTAAATTGCTTAGAAATTGCTGTATCTGAAAGGGAGAGCTGGAGTATAATTTCTGATAGAACATTTCGTAATATGATTTATAGAGGTGCTATCTGTGTGGAATACACCTTGTTGGTCTTTAAGACTGGAGAAGTGTTGTTCCATTTGTTGCATCTTAAGCTGATAAGAAAGGAGTTTCCCATTTTTGTCTCCTTGTTCCCAATATCTACAGTATGTTTCAGTTTAAATAGAGCTAACTCAGTTTTACAGGAAATTAATTAGTTTATCTTGACTCTTAATTGAAGAATTTCAAGGTGTAAATGGGAGGAGGGGTTATGCGTATTGGTTTTAACATGTAGAGTTTCTTTAGGTTTAAGGGTATTTTCAAGATCCGCTAGTTGTTGCTCTCTTGGTTTTTTTCCTGTGGGCAGCATAACTGATTATTTTCCCATGGATCATGGCTTTTAGTGCTTCACAAACAGTACCCATAGAGGTATCCACAGGATTATTAAGAGAGAGGAATTCTTTAATCTGGGAAATGATCAGAGGAAGAAAATCAGGGTCTTTAAAAAGAAGGGGGTTGAGATGCCAGAAAGGGGATTTTGGCTGTGCGGGACCCCATAAGAGTTGTAGCTTAAGTGGAGAATGGTCCAAAATGACTATGGGCAAGATAGATGAATCAATGGTCTTTTCAACTATAGCAGAGGAGGTAAGCCAGTAATCAATTTTACTATATGATTTATGCAGTGAGGAGTAAAAGGTGAAATCGTTGTCCCGAGGGTGGAAAAGCCACCAAATATCTGATAGACCTAGTTCTTCCATAAGTAATGAAAGGGCTTTAATACATCTGGGGTGGGAATCTATGGAAATGTTACTTCTATCAATACTGGGCTCCAAGGCTAGGTTGATGTCTCCTCCTAGAATTATTGGGCTATTAGCAGAGTTAGTAGAAACATTTTGATGTGCTAAATTGTGAAAGAACTCTGGGGAGTCTGAGTTGAGAGCATAGACATTAACAAGTGTTCTGTATCTGAGATGGAGTTTATGAGCGACCAATTGAGATTTTCATGGATAAGTACAGCTACTCCTCTTTTTTTGAGGAGAAGGATGAATGAACAATCTGACCAACCCAGTCTTTCATAAGTCTTATTACATCCTTAGTTAATAGTTTGGTTTCTTGAAGGAAAGCAATATGGGCTTTATGTTTTTTAAGGTAAGAGAGGATTTGCTTTCGCTTGCATGAAGAGTTAAGTCCCTTCACATTCCAAGTGTATAAGACTAAATCATTCATGGTTATGGTACAGAAAAAAGAATATGGTTATTGGAATAGTGAGGGACATAACAATGGGATTGAGGATGAAAGGGAAACAGCTTGTACATGACGGGAGAGGCGGAGTCCTTCAAGTTACCAACATATAATGTCATAAATGTAATCAGCACGGATAGTGTTATAAAAGGGGACTAGATAGAACAATAAGAGAAAGACATTGAATAACAACTACAATTTTAACACTCTATAAACTATCACAAAAAACAGAAAACCTTTAAAGGGAGCAGCGAGATAACAGTCAGATAATCTGCCAATAGACTCTCTCGCTACACACCAGGGCATCACAAAGACAGAAAGGAACAAGAGGGACCAACTAAACAAGTGTTGGTCAAACACCAAGGTCTTAACCTAATAATATTATAGGGTGATTGTAACAAACCAACTAGATTAGAAACTAGCAATACCATATAAGGCAGGGAACTGTAGAAACCTCAGCTTTAAATAAAAGCTAGTCTAATGTAAGAGAAACAGCAATACACTATGACTAAATGGTAGGCTAAATAGCCACAATATTAAAAGAAGTGGCAACTTCTTAAAACAAGAAGTTTATGATCGGTGTAAGAGAAACCAGAATTGCCCAATAGAGGGTTGGTGGAACCGGGTACTTTGACAAAAAAAAATGGTGTGTTAGAGTGCAAACAATGATTGATATATCCAGCAAGCCATTAAGCCTGGAGTCCTATAAATACAATGGTAAAGTGTAGAGTGTGGCTCAGGGACAGGCATTATGGATTGAGATTGAGGTTAAAGGGAATAATCAGCTGAATCCAATACGCCATGAGCCAAATGAGAGCAGGGGTTATAAAGAGTAGGTGTGGCTTCGGAGTTAACTGTATTCAAAGGGAGGTCTGAGAGTGAATAGGGTCCCCTTTACTCAGACATCGCACAGAGTAGTAGTGTATAGAGTGACTAGGCTCAATTAATAAATCCATTGATCTCCATAACAAAGTGAGGGATACAACAAAAAGAAATCCTTTTTAAATTCCTGGACTTCGAGTAAAACATGGTGTTGCAGGGAAATGTTTAATATAAGCCCTTTGTAATAGTGCTCCAAAAATAGCCAGCATAAAATAATTAAGAGTGGACTTAAATTGTAGTTAAGAGGGGTAATAAAATGAAGAGGCATGGGATAAGTAGTGTTGACAGAGGTGGTTAAAAAAGAGTTGTTAAACTCTGTCAACCGGGAGTGTGTAGGTAGAATACATAAGGTTTATACTGCCAGAAGGCATCAGAACAGCCAGCTTACTAGATATATCAGTATTATTATTGTAAAAAGCTAGGTATTAAAAGAAAAGCACAAAATAACAAAGTACCATGTTGTATCAACAGGCATAAACCAAAAAGCTAATTATAAGAATAAGAGGTACTGTTTAAAATCAGCCGTAATGTACAGCCTTTCTGATCAGGGCCGGATTAACCATAGAGCAGAAGAGGCAATTGCCCCGGGCCCCATAGTTTGAGGGGCCACTGATTTTTTTTTATATTCTTCTTCCCTGTCCCCTGTACTTTCCCACTGAGTGACTAATCCTTGTGGGGGGGGGGGGTCGATCATCTGTGGCTGCCACCGACCATTTGCCCCACTGCCTCAACTGTCCAAACAGCTCGCCGTTTGCATCATTTTTGTTTCCCATGGACATTCTCTCTGCAGATGAAGCACAGCATGCTAGCCAATTAAATAGTTCCAATGTGGCCTGTTAATTATTTGCCCCCCAACCACCCTCCCAGACCATAACTTTTCTGTCCCCCCGGCCCTCAGGTCCATGCATCACATACTGTGCATGGTGGTCCTGTCATGCTCACGTGAAATAAGTTCTGCCCGGATGATAGCAAATGGCACCATGCACCACCAAATTAATTTCCTCTCAGAAAGCCTCCTGTCGTCATCATCGATAGAGAGAGAGAGACTGACCGTCCACACTCCACATCACTTGTGCCTCAGTACTTGCGGCCGGTCATTAGGCCCACTGTTTGGCCTGGCCATTGACTCAGTCTAGTTGAGTCTCGTGATCCAGAAAATCTTTAGTTTAAACAAAAAAAAGATATACACAGTCTGTCAGTAGATGTGCCACTGCCAGCAGAAGTTGAATTATCAGCCAAGGCAGTGCAAAACATGCCTGCTGCCGCCTCATGTCAGAGAGAAAGAGAGGTCATCGAGTAGTGGGAGCCACCATCGAAGAGCACGATCAGTCAGCAGAGTGGACCCACATCAAATTCAGCCTGTCCAGACCACCACCAGTGCCTACCCTATTTACCTTCTTCTTGGCTTTATCATGTAAAAAAAAAAATTAATAGTGCACCTGATGAACAACTGCAACTGAGTGTTTCTATGTTTGTTTGTTATTTAAAACAAATTCTAAATAAAATTATATAAGAGGATCGTACTATAGGAAAAGGGAGTGGGAGAAATTTGGCATCTCATTGCACCAGCCAGCTTCTCTCACTTCTTCCCCCAGTGCTTTATTTGTCATCATGTCAAGAGTCAGTGAAGTTTTGTAAGGCAGCCACAGTTACTCAGGTCTCTTGCTGACTGTGGTCAGTACTGTGACCTCAGCAAACATTCACAGTAGCTGCAGCAGGTTTGTATCCAGGTTACCTTCCTTGTCCCTCACAGCAGCACCTACCACTACCTGCTGTCCAACACAACACCAGGTACACCAACCCACTGATCCAAGGATGGCTAACACATTTAAATGGCAGGCTGTCCAGGGTGGGCAAGAGGGAGAGCAGTAGGGGCTAATTCAGCAACATTTCAACATCAAACTGCAGTCCTCGATAGACAGAAAAGAGCAGTGAAAAGCTGGTAGAAGCTGAATCAGATGTATTGGAGCATCAATCTGGTGTCCTGGGTGGGAGGTAGTCAGGTAGAATGGTTAGGAGCTGAATCAGCCACATTGGCAGCATGTAACTGCTTTACTTGGAAAGATGGAAGGAGAGTCCATGCATGCTGAATAAAATCCATTGATACCTTTAATCTTGTTCTAGGTCACCTAAGTAATATGCTGTTTAGAGATTGTAGCAGGCTGCACTGCAGCAGACTAAGATGGTTTCAAATGCAGTCCCAGAGGGTTGGAACAAATTAATTCTAAACATGTGATAGGCTCCTACCTGGCTGGCTCCATGGTCAGACACACTGTTAAGGCTCTAGTCTCACCCTCTAAAATTATGTATTTCTTTTCTTTACTAAAAAAGGGAAATAGTTTTTTGAGGGTGAAACTACAGCCTTAACAGTGTGTCTGACTGTGACCATGGAGCGTATCACATGAAGGAGGAGTAGTAGTAGTAAAAACCATATTGCAAGGGGTTGCTATGTGATCATGTGGGAGTCACCTTCCACCCCAATAATGGCATTCAGAGTAGATGGAAACTCCTCCAAATTAATTTTAAGGCATCAAAAATTGTTCAGCTTTCAGGGGCCTAGGCGGCCCCCAAACCCCCAGCCTATTGGTTAAGTCACAGGGGGCCCCACAAGTCTAAATTGCCCAGGGCACCACAACCTGTTAATCTAGCCCTGTTTCTGATTCACAACTAGTTGGAAAGGAAATGATCAGAATGGTACAAGCAGCATGACATAGGATTGGGCAATAGTAAAGAAAAGGTTTCTGTAGCAATCATTCTCCTAAATAGGAAACTAGTCAGGAGAAAGCAAGTCAACCTGTAAATTAAATTACTTGATCAGATCACCATAGCATAGCGGGTATTGTTAGGGCTGTTAGGATTTTTCCTCTTCCTATTCACTTAGTGCCTCTTTTTAGGAGGTTCAACTGCTTTAAGGGCGGAGCTTGCAGTGATTTCAGCCCAGCAAGAATTTGAGGATATGTTGTCTTGAGTCACAGTACACAAATTAGACAAAAGATCATCTGTAGTTTGGGGAGATAAATCGTCCTGCGAGGAGAGTGTATCTTCAGCCAATAGGGCGAATTTGTTGCTCAGCGGTATGGAGGGATTCACTAAAGAGTGAAGGGATGGTGTTTGTGAAGAGCCAGAGGGACTTTCATCAGGGCAACAGGTGTATTTAGAGGTAAAGTGGTCAGATAGATTTTTCTCCTGCAGCCGACTCGACTGTCTAGCTGGAAGCATAGAAGTGGAAGCATTATTTGTAGTCACCTATTTTGTTGCCATTTTAGTTGGGACCGTCGGTTCTGTTATACTTCTGGTTGGGACCGTCAGTACTACTGTACTTCCTCCTGGATCCTGAGGTCCAACAAATTCTCCTGAAGTAGGTTCCGCACTGCCAATTGGTCCCACAACATCACTCGATCTCCCAAAGGTAAGAGATTTTAGATCAACGTTAAGAAAACTTGCATGGGCATCAAGAGAGCTAAAGTTCTTGAATGAGGAACTAAGATAGAGACACATTACAGCTGGGTAGCACAAGGTGGAGTTGCTGTCTTTTTGGTGTAGTAACTGCTTTAGAGGGTTGTATTCTCTCCTTCTTGCAGACAGTTCTTTTGAAAAATCTATCTAAATTAGAATGTTGTGATCTTATTTATTTATTTTATTTATTTACGAGATTTACCAGGAAGGCATACTGAGCTAAGAGCTTGATTCCAGATGTGACCTGGGGGCCGAGACCCAAATACATGCATGAAATATATACATACACAGTACATTTTGGGAAAGCCAAGGCTTACCTATAAGCATTTGGATGATTGAATACAGACATGGGTGGATACATACAGTGTAAAGAATGAGTGGGTAATATACATTATATATACATTTATAGTACAGCAAGCATAGTAGTAAACTGTTAGTTATAACAGGAGCAGCTGGAGGAGAAATGGACTCTAAGTAGCAGGTTGCGATGGTAGGGGTTCTGTGCATGTCTTATGGGTGCCGGCAGGGCATTCCAAATCTGTGGGATTTGGTAGTTAAAGGCGGCCTAGCCACTGGTTGTGTATATAAACAGGATGTGTAGTAGTCTGGGGTCCATGTTCCTGAGGGAGTACGCAGGTGGGGATTGTTGGGAGAGGGTAGAGGCCAGATAACGGGGGAGGAAGATGGACCAGAATTTGGCAGCGAACCTAGCGCAGTTTATTTGTCTGCAATCATGGAGGGACAGCAGGGTTAAGCAGCTGTATAGGTTGCAATGGTGAGTTGATTGCGGGCAGTCTAGAATGAAATGGCAGAAGGAGTGAAACAGGGTGTCAAGGCTGGCCAGAGCGGACGTGGGGGCAATGGAGTAAACTATGTCACTGTAGTCGATTACAGGAAGAATTATTTTTTGGACAATGGCGTGCCTAGTTTGTGTGGGGAGGTAGTTTTTGTTTCAGAATAGAGCACCTAGTTTGGGGAGTAGCCTCTTGTGTAGTGAGTCGATGTGTGAGGTGAAATCTAGGTGCTGATCTAGCCAGATGCCTAGATATCTGAAGCTAGTACAATTGCCCAGGGGAGTCCCATCCGAGGTTTTGAAAGGAGGGCTGGGGGCTTGGTTGGAGAGTCTTTGTTGGGAGCCATATGTTTGTGATACAATTTTGGGGGGGGTTAGGAATAGCTGGTTTGTCCTGAACCAGCTCTGGATGGCATAGAAATCCTCCTGGAGGAGGGTTGCTACACTTTGTGAGGTGGGTCCAGAGGCATACAGGACCATGTCATCTGCATACATTTGGATGGATGAATGGGAACATGCTGATGGGAGGTCATTTAGAAAAATTGAAAAAGCAGTGGACCTAGGACAGATCCTTTGGGGACTCCAGCAATGACTGGCAGGGGGTTTGAGGTGTGAGAGACCAGTTTGACTGTTTGTTTCCTGCCCACTAGGTAGTCATGGAACCACTCAGTGGCTGGATCTGAGAGTCCTGCTTTGGACAGTTTAGAGAGGATTAGGGAGTGTGAGATGGTATCGACAGCCTTGGCTAGATCTATAAAGATGGGCAAGGTGATGTGTCCTTTGTTCATGCCGGTGAGAATGTCACCAGTGACACGTAGCAGGGAGGTGGTGGTGGAGTGGGATTAATGGAATCTCGATTGGAATGGAGTGAAGAAGGAGGAGGCATCCAGGTAGGGGTGAGCTGGGACATGACTAGACGTTCCTGTATTTTGACCAGGATAGGGAGTAGGGAGACGGGTCTGTAATTTTCTGGGGAGGAGGGGTCACCACCTTTTGGCAGGAGTATAATGGTAGCCAACTTCCAGGCCGTTGGTAACTTGCCCAGAGAGAAAGAGAGGTTGAAAAGGGCTGCAAGAGGGGTGGCTATAGCTGGGGCAGACAGAAAAAGCATTTTGGCGTCCAGGGACGTAGGGCATTTGCCTTTGTTTGGGTTCAGGGCCCATAGGGAGTGGAAGATTTTGCCACATTAATGTCCCCACCTCTCTGGCATGTTTCAGGATTAGTTCAGTGTGAGTGTAATTCAAAAAACTAGCAATAATTGGTCTAGGCCTTTGATCTCGTTGTGGCCTGGACCCTAAAGTTTGGTGGGATCTTTCAATGGTGAACACTAGATCAGGAGGTAGCTTGAGTAATGCCGGTAAGACATGTAGGAAGAGTGCAGATGTGTCCACTAACTCAGCACCCTCAGAAAATCAAAAAAAACATAAATTATTCCTCCTATTGTGATTTTCAATATCGTCAATTTTAGACTACAGAGATTTAATTGTTTGGTCCTGGTTCTGAATCATGGCCTGAAGAGAAGGAATGGAGGTCATATTTTGTGCAGTCGAGTTCTCCATTAAGGTTATTCTGTGGCTCACAGATTCCAGCGTAGCTGCATTTTGGTTGGTGGTAACTTTTAAATCATTTATGTCAGACATTAGTTTAGAGAACATAGCCTCCACTCTTGCAAGAGAGTTAAGCTGGATGTGTTGGTCGGCCATGATGATGAATAACAAGGCCTGAAATAAGTTGTGCTAAAATGGCCAAATACAGTGGTTTAAAGTTTAAATAACTTACAAAATATAGCAGAATGATGATTACAGGAAGATCATGAGAGCTGGCACTGAAAATGAAGGTTGATTAAGGCTGGATGAGGTTAGATTACATCTTTCTCTGCACAGAGATAGAATTATGCTGCCATCTTCTGCCTAGCCAGGCCATGCCACCAAGGTTTGGGTTTCAATGATGGTAAACAGCACTGTACTGGAGGCTGTTTAGTGCTACTGAAACCTATGAACACACGCTGTACACATTTTGGACAAGGAATCACTCGTTTGCATGGGCACAGAGGTATATTTTGTGTGATGCCACTGCCAGGTTAGCATGGGTGTTACAGAGGCCTCTAAATATAGTCCCACCTCAAGTGCTGGCACTATTCATGGTGAGGGGTTAGTGCTGTGCTAACCTTTTGAATATGGGGGCCTCTGAATGCTGACAGCCAATTGAATTGCAGCATTCCTGAGACCCTTTTTATAGTGTTTATTAATGGTGCACCTCTCATTCTAGCAGTTAAACTGTGAGAGTTAAACACTGTACATCAGACATGCTAAGTAAATTCAATATGATTTAGAGAAAGGAGGTGCAAGACTATGTCTGGAGAGTAGTCATTTTCTTCCTCTGAACCCCTGCTCCAAAGCAATCTCCTTGATAGAGTAAACAATGGTATGTATGTCCCCATATTGTTTTAAAGTTACCCTCAAAGTGCACTTACAAAATGCATCCAAATGTTGTTGTAATCCTATGTGGCTTAATGACTTAATTCATCCAGTGTAAATACATATGCTCATTTGTAATTTATAATAAATTGTTTCTGTATATTGTCTTTGAGTAACAGGGATGACTGCAAAATATTTGTTTGACTCAGCTACCTCCAGGTAAAGCAAATAAATATTATAAAACAATAGTTGGAAATTTAGTGTTCTGATTAGCTGATGGTATTCTAACAGAGTTACATTAGGAATATAGAAGGTTCGGACCAAAGAAGGCTGTCAGCCCACCTAATTTGTCCACATCTGCTCAGCAGAATAAAACCAGTAAAATCTGTATTACCCATGTAAAGGTCTTGATTATTTTTGGAAATTCTAACAGTATCACCATCAACCACTTCTGTCACTAAATCATTCCAGGTTGACTCAGCCCTCTCAGACTTAAAAAGTTCACCTCTAAGTTGGTAACCATGCTGTCTGAGAATCTAAATGTTCTGCCTGAGTATCAGGTTTAGGCATTCTTGCAGATGGATGTCTCATAAAACTGTATATGCAAAATGCAAAAAAAAAATCATATCTCCTCTTAATCTTCTGTCATGCGAGAATGGTTGTAGGTCAGTAAACCGTGCATTATAACCTTTGTCTTGCATGCCCCTGATCAGCTTGGTCACCCTCTTCTGTGCCCCCTCCAGTCAGTACCTGTCTGTCATATTCCAGGGGTTCCAATATTGCCCCCAGTGCTCTAAATGAGGCCTCACCGAAGATCGGTAAAGAAGCAGTATGACATCTTTTTTCCTACTGACAACATTCCACATAGGCTAAAATGTGATTGAACTTTTTTAATCACACTATTGCATTGTGGTCTTTGCTTAAATGTGTCTAAAATTATAATCCTTAGGTCGTCTTCCTTGTCAGTTGATCTTAAGGTTAAAGCATTCATTGTACATGCCCTTTTGAAATTATTTGTCCCAAAATGAAGAACGGTAAATTTACATGGCTTGAATTTCATTTTTGGTTGATCCATCCATTTCAGAATATTGTACAATTTCCTTCTGCAGGTTTTCAGTCTTCTTTCAAGTCTACCACATAACCTATTTTACAGTTATCTGCAAATCTGTCTATCCATCCACCCCGCTACACTGCGTGCCACTTACAAATATGTTGAGAAGGGTGGGTCCAAGCACAGACACTGGAGGAACACTGCTAGTCACTTTGCCCTATGCTGTTGATGTTTACTGTTTGCCACCTTCCTTTTAATTCTTCTCAGATCCAGTTAACTAAATCAGAATGTAATCCTGTATTGCTCAGCTTAGAAATCTTCTCATTCTGGAGAACAGTACTGAAGACTTTGTTATAGTCCACATGGACTACATACAGTGATAGGCCATTTTCCAGGGTTTTGGAAGTACAGTATGTCAAACATGATTTTTCCTTTCTAATCATGTGTTGTGTCCTGTTTCTCAAGCTATTAGTGCTTATAAAGTTCTCAATTCTATCCCTCAGGATACATTCCAAAACTGCTATTGATGCTGATAAAGTCCTCAATTCTATCCCTCAGGACAGATTCCAAAACCTTCTCAGCTCTGATGTGAAGCTCACTGGCCTGTAATTCCCTTTATCATTTCTTTTACTCTTTTTGAAGATAGGGACCATTATTGCATCTCGTCAATCTTTTGTTATTATGCCCTCCCTGATTCTAGCATTAAAGAGTTTCGTAAATGGATCAGTGAACTCCTCTGCCAAGTCTTTGCCTTGGGCAAAATATTGACCCTAACATTTTTCACTATAAAAGATTCCAAGCATCTGGAAGTTTTATTTGGTGGTACAGTTTTCTAGTTCCATCAAAATATGAGTATTTCATGAATGTTTTAATGTAGTTTTTTCCCCAAGAAAAAAGATGGCTGCCACATTTGACTTAGATATACCATTGTAAACCTGGTAAGTGTTAGGATTGAGAAAATAAAAAAAAAACTTATGGTGAGCAGCATAGAAGGTACATAGAAAAGCAGAGTTGGCATGTGTGCTAATATTTGTATTAACTGTAGATGAAACTAGCTTTTCTTAGAAAAAGAAATTCGGTACACTCTGCTTTAAACATGTTCTTCATTAGAAAAGCAACAGAGTCCTAGAAAGATGGACATGTTCCTGGGGGTGATTCAGTTGGCCTTGTGCAAGGGTCCCTACATATTCAAACTCAGCAGTCAAGCAAATCTGTACAAAGCTGCACTTTGTCCTGGTCTTCTAGTCCCTCTGGGACTCATAGTAAGCAAATGTTAGCAGGCCATGTAGCATTTTCCAGTGGCTCCAAATACAGCCTGAGGATTTTGTTTCCTTGCACAACATCGGATGCAAGTGCAGCATCTTTGTTGGCAGTGCCTTTTGCTTGATGCACCTCCGAGGAAACCACATCCAGTTTAGTTTAGATGACAGTGGCTAGTCTATTAAATGAATCAACATTTTTTCTGAAGTCTATGAACTTTTTAAGTTCTTTCATACCTTGAGCATCTCACTGTTTGGCAGTTCTGCCGCCCCTTTCGGCCTGCTTGCTTTTCCCAGGATCTTGAGCTGCTGCTTGGTGAAGCTTCCCTGTCTTAAAATTAGCTGAACATTCAAAATCTAGTTCAGAGATACTTGTACTATGAGGAATGATTACCTAAATTGCAATTAAGAAAGTTTAAATCACTTAAAAATTGAAAAAAAACTGGAGCGCAAGCAGGAGTGGTTAGAAAACATGTCTTCACCCATTGCCCCAAGCCACGCCCCCACAAAGTGTTACAAATACTGCAATGATAATATTATATTATAAATATGTGTTTTATACAGAATTTGCCATACTCTTACAAATTAATTGAAACAAGGAGTACAACTGAATAGACAAATAAACAAATACATGGTATTGCTCAGCCATTAATAAAAGACATTAACGCAGTAAGGTAGGTTTACAGTTACATGTATGGGCAAGCAACACTTTACTTTGAAAATTATATAAAAATATGTATTAGTTTATGCATTGAATTGCTTCGTATTTCAACATTTTTTTCTTTATCACTCTTGAAGGTCAGTGTGATTTAATTTACAAACAAGCGACACATACAGGCATTGTGTATAATGCTAAGGTAAGCATTCATGGAATAAACCATGAATTAAATATCTTATTTTTGCTTTACTTTTTTCCTAATGCTTTGAAAAAAAACTTAACATATGATAAGCTATATAAAGATACTTGTTTATTAATATAGCACACAGACAGAAATTCTGGCACTACAACAGCTAAGTATAACATCTCTTTGTGACTCAAAAGGGAAAATTAGAAGTATACTTGTACCTCAGAAGGAATAAGTTATAGAGTACGTAAATAACAATGATAAACAGTATTATCTTAGTTTTACATCAAAAGAATAGACTGCGTATAGTGGAAACATTCAACAACTCAATGCAACAACTTTCACACCTTTGTGTTACCTTTTAGATGTACATAAAAAAAGGAATGCCAAAGTCCAGTAAATCAGAAAATAAAAGCAGCCATTCTTTAAGAGAACATCATACTGATAAACCGTCATTTAGTCATTTACAGACTGAAAGCCAGAAAATAGGAGAAAAAAGGCAACTAACAGTTAATGCGTTGGAGGGTACCAACCCTTTCCACATCTTATGTTGATGACTGTGATGTTCCAAGTACAGTATGTCAACTGCACATAATCAGAGATGTATTATTGCAGGACTCTGATGCAACATGTAATGTCCCTGATTCTATAAAGTGCAGTTACGACATGCGTAACATATGCAGATACGCAACTTACGCAATCGCAGTCGTGACATACACAATATGCCACATTCTAGAACAACTGCTAGTTGCGACAAAGCATATGTCACATGGCTGTACCCACGACCTGCATCATATAAAGGTGCACATGTCATGGAGTGGATGGATGGAGCAAGGTGAATGCCATGGTGGAACCAGCAGTGCATAGGGGGAGGGAAGAAACAGCACAACCAGCTGCAAGGTGCCACAGGAGAAAAAAGAACTTTTCCCATGAGGAAACCAATACACTGATAGAAGAGATGCATGCCAAGGCACCTCTACTGCTCAGCAGGGGTGGAGAAAAATCCACAAGGGACAAGAGGAAGCGTGCCTGGAAAAAGCTGGCCAGAAAGGTCAATGCTGTGGCCACCCAGAGGTGCACAGTCCGTGACCTCCCAAAAAAATTCAGTGATGTGAAATGGGTAGTGAAGCAGAAGCCTGCCCATAATCAGCACTGTGCCTGTGGCACTGGAGGGGGCCCAACACAGACCCTGATGGCCACAGGGCAGAAGGTGGCCACACTCCTCAATAAACACAGCATCAGCAGTGCCACCAACCTTGATACCTTCAGGATGCAGGATGCCAGAGGTAAGTGGGGGGCCACATCCCACATCCATGTGTATGGACATGTGTTCATGCATGCATGTGACCTCCACAGGGACCATCCACATCACAGCAAGTGACTACCTTCATTGCACCCACAGGTACCACAGGCCAGGTGGGAACCTGTCACCAACAGGTACCCCAGGAGGAAGACAGATGGGGAGGACAGAAGCAGTGAGACCAGCAGTCCCACAACCCCTGATGACCAGGAGGAATCCAATGGCACAGAGGAGGAAACAGTTGCTGCCACGAAGGCTGGTGAGGATGGTGGAGAGGAACATGACAGTGAAGTTCCAAGTGAGGTGATGGAGGTGGAGGCTGGGGAGGATCATGGGCATGCACAAGGGTCCACACAAGGGAGTAATGTGGACACCAGCACCCAAGAGTCCATGGTGGACAGAGAATGTGAGCAGCATGGTACCAGGGACACGGTGCACACACCAAACAGAAACATAGAAACATAGAATTTGATGGCAGATAAGGACCACTTGGCCCACCTAATCTGCCCATTTTCCTACCTAACGGATAAGCTGCAGATCCTAGTTAACCAACAGCCTACTTCCTCCTACCACCCACTAGAATTGTCTTATGTCTGTCCCATGCATTCTTGAATTCCCCCACTGTTTTTGACTCTATGACCTCCTCAGGAAGGCTGCTCCATGCATCTACAAATCTCTCTGTGAAGAAATAGTTCCTCATATTACCTCTGAGCCATCCGCCCTCTATCTTCAAATTGTGCCTCCTTGTTCTTGCTCATCTCTTTTTTTGAAAGATGCTACCCTCTTGGACTGAGGTATTTGAAAGTTTCTATCATGCCCCCCCCTTTCCTCAAGGCTATACATCTTAAGCTTCTTTAGTCTTTCTTCATGTGTCTTCTGGTGCAGACCCTGCACCATTTTGGTTGCCCTCCTCTGGACAGCCTCCACCCTGTCTATGTCTTTGCGGAGATAAGGTCTCCAGAACTGTACACAGTACTCCAGATGTGGTCTTACCAACTGTCTGTACAGAGGGCCAACAACTTCCTGTTTTCTATTGGGGATGCCTCTCCCTGTGCATCCCAGTATCCCCCCAGCCCTCCTTAGTGCCTTCTCACATTGCAGGCCCACCTTTAGGTAATCTGATATGACTACCCCCAGGTACCCTTTCCATTTTGGTTGTTGTCAATATCTCACCCCCCATTCTGTACTCTTTCCCTGGGTTTTTGTTTCCCAGGTGCATAACTTTGCACTTCTTTGCATTGAATCTAAGCTGCCATACATTTAACCATTTCAAGCTTCCATGACAACAGTGCCGATGAGTTCAGCCCCCCACCTGTGGATGACCTAGAGGCCCAACTGGAGGAAGCCACAAGGACACTACAGCAGGACAGTGGCACACCACAGTATCTCAGAAACTACTGCGAGACCGTCATACATAAGCAGGCTGAGCCGACACAGGAACTAGCCACCCTGCATACCAGCATGGAGACGCACCAGTAATGGGTAGAGGGGCAGTTGTTCAAGATTCACACTGCCATACAGACAGGGTCACGTGACAGCACCACAGCCATGGCAGACATTGTAGTGGCTCTGCATGGCCTAGTGAACTAGTCGCAAATGCAGATGGACGCACTGCTGTGGTGCGCCACTGTGTTAGAGCAGTCCATAGT
Organism: Neoceratodus forsteri; assembly: GCA_016271365.2. Classification (NCBI taxonomy): domain Eukaryota; kingdom Metazoa; phylum Chordata; order Ceratodontiformes; family Ceratodontidae; genus Neoceratodus; species Neoceratodus forsteri. The sequence goes on from CM057449.1 coordinate 987,002,696, forward strand.
GCAACAACAGCAGCACACAGAGGCCATGACAACAGCCCTGCTTGCCATCGTAAATGCGCTGCTAGTCAGACAGCAACACGATGCCATACCACCACCACCTATGGTGGATGTGCAGCAACCGCTACAGCCAGATGACCGCCCAACCTGCTGGACCGTATCATACAGGACACAGATATAGCAGCCATGTACCACCAACAGGGCAGTACCCAGCAAGGTCTCCACATGCACATGGAAGGCACATGTGGTCAAAGGGGCAACAATGCAGTGCCACTGCCAGACACAGTGGAACAGCAGCAGAAACCCAGTGCAGCCACCACAGCCAGTGCAGCAACACCCTCAATGCCGCCTGGCACAAGTGACCACGATGCCACCCCCAAGAGTCACAGCAGCAGGTTCCAGGGACTGTGACACAGACCAGAAAGCATGGCAGGAAGCCCAAAAGCATGACAAGTGGTGAGAATGCTCCAGGGACACAACACAGCACAGCATTCCACAGGAGGCAGTGGACAGGGGACCCAGGCAAAGTTATAGGGAACAACAGCCACAGCAGGTATCAACCACAAATCAAGGTGGTGTGAACAAACGGAGCAGGCAAACCTGCGCACAGGATGTCATGGGCTAATGAGGGAACCAACAACCTGTGGATGCACACCGTGTCCTGGTGAAATCACCTGACAGACTGTGCAGTGCCATGCATACATATGCAAGTGACTGTGTACAACATGGCACAGCAACCTGGGCTACTCCACCAATGCAACGGTGGGGCAGCCATGTCACAGTGTTCCTACAATGCAGCACTACAGATAGCCCACACCATTTCGCACATTACATGCCTCACCACCCACACAGGCCTCCCCATAGCTGCATAGATCTGCTCTGTACAATGGCAGTAGTCCTCACCAGGTCCCACCCACTGGACATGGCCACCAGGTAGTATGCACAGTGACGCCATGACAGGTGAGCAGCACCAGGCAGCACGTCACCATCATAGGGTGGTGTGTGGTGGACATGTGCTACAGGCACCGGTGCCACCTGCAGGTGTGTTTCCACCACAAGTGGTGTGCGGGGTAGGCAGCCCACAGCCAGTTCAGGTACTAGGGCTGGACAGTGTGTTGTACTGTAAACCCAGTGTATGTATGGACATGTGTGTCCTGTAGTTGTGGATGGGACCAGTCCACTATTGAGCAGACGTTCCACTGCATGGGGGCAGAGCAATGTCTGCATGGCAACAGTGTGCCGCAAAGGTCCCATCTGATGTGTGTGTGTGCATACACAGCAGAGTGCCATCACTCACGTTCTGCACTCTGTGCCTTACCATGTGACCTACCTGTAAAGTGCAATTGTAACAGCAACACACAATGACATGTCTGTCAGTATAAACAGCATACAGGTTTAATGGGACAGTAACACAACAAAAACAGGTGACAGTCACAACCCCGCCCCACTATGTCGAACATGCATGACAGGCATAACAACAATACTGTAAGGCATTCCACAGCAACAACCAAAGACAACCCCCACCCCACCTCAAAGGTTCCTCAGGTACAAACGGTGTAGCAACAGTGGAGGACAGTGTGCAATAATCAACCATCATCCTCCCCACCCCAGCCCAAACATGTACACCATTGTAATTGCTAGGAACAATGCTAATAATTGTATGCAGTACAGAGCCCAGACCCCACCACCCCACTCCAAAAGGTACAACAAGTAACAGAGCTATGAACAGTATAACAAACAGTTTGAGGTAAAAGACATGCAGCCACCCCACCCACTCCACCCCAACAGGTAACAGAGCCATAACACGTACAGTGTGAACTGCCTGCAGTATGCGATGCCAACACGTACAGCCACCACACACATCCACAACAGTTGCAACACACAGCTGAGCACAACTGACATCAATGTTCACAGTGCAAAGACACAATGGGGCAGAACGCCTGGTAGGTGCCTCCAGTGGCACATGGCATACCACCATTCCCATCATGGTTCCTGGAGTGCGTCCATGAACTGGCACAATAAGCCATGCCACCAGGACATGTTCATGAGGATGTCCTGCACAATACTGGCCAAGCGCCAATCCCTTTCAATCTGTATCACTGGGGCTGTCTCAATGGACCCTTGTTCCATGACCTGCTTCCCAGGCCCCTCCTGTGCACACCCAGGGCTGGATGCATCACTGGCACAACCCCTGACCAGCATGGCCATGCCCCATCCAACACCATCGTCCTGCACCTGTGTGTCACCTGTAGCCTGCAGTGCCTGGTGCACATCCTGGTCCTGTCCATCAGCCACATCCTGGGCCTGTCCATCAGCCACATCCTGGGCCTGTTCATTGGCCATATCCTGGGCCTGTCCATCGGCCACATCCTGGGCCTGTCCATCGGCCACATCCTGGGCCATTCCATTGGCCACATCTTTGGCCTGTCCATCGGCCACATCCTGGGTCTGTCCCATGGGTGACATGTTCTGTATCCCTGCTGTGTAGTTCACATCTGTGATATCTGCAGGGTCCCCTGTGCTGCAGTCCAGCTCAGTCTTGCCAGGGTCTGTGGCACTGCCATGGGCTGCAGGTGATGCTGGCTGACCGAGTCCTGTGTTGTGCTCCACACACCCAGTGGTATCACCCTGGCTGGCAGGGGCAGCTGCATGACTGTCTTGCTGATGCGCCCCCTTAATCAGTGGTGCATCCCTCCTGGTCAGTGTTTGTGGGCACTTGTTCCTGGATCAGCATGCCCCCATCAGTACCAGATGTAACACCCTGTCCAGCGGAAGCAGTGGCAGGTCAGGCATCATCGTCACCCTCACTAGAGTCCATCTGGAGTTGCCTTGGCCTCCGAAGACATCCTCTGGTATGCTGGTGGTTTGCATAGACATCCCCCCTCTTCTGCCTCTCCATCTCTGTCAGCATTGCACGGTGTCTGGGACTGATCCACTGAGCACCTCCATGCTGTCTGTCACCTGTTGGGTGGGAGCGGTACACGTTACATGGTATCCCTCATGGACTGTGTTGGCATTACAGTGGAGTGGGGCATTGACAAAGAGATGCCACACAGCGCAGCTGCCAGCATGGCCACACCCACTGTGGCCAGGCCCTGTCCTGCCACAGTGGTCTTGCCACTGCCTCACTGACAGTAGTGGTCCTATGGGCATCCCCTACCTGACAACACTTTCCACACACACACATGTGGGCGGAGCCATGCTGCGTGGCATGCATCATGCACTGACAGTGGCACTGGGCCACTGTCTGTTGTGCTACTGTGACACACAGTACAGCCCATCACACATGCAGACCATGCTTTGCAAAGTGACTGGGTCCGCTGTTACTTACCTCTGCCTTTTTGCTTCTGCCGCTGCTGGATCTGCCTGTCTGACATCTTCATCACTGGCATGGTCTGTATGTCTGTGGCCTGTGGAGACATAGGTGGAGACATGCGTCAGTGTGGTGCTCACCAATATATGTATGGGGTGATGTGTGCCAATGGCAGGGGGACACCAACACATCAATATGCATCTTCTGGAGGCATCTGCACAGTCCTCATGGCCACATCGCTCTCCCTGTGCTGTCACCTGTACTTCAGCTATCTGATGGTATACCTCACACCAGTGAGGTGGTGCAGGCGCACAGCTATTTACCGCCACACTGAGTCCCTGCCACTTGGGGGGGGGTGTCCCCTGCAGCCTGGTGGCAGGAGCGTCCTGCGCCACTACTGCACAAGTTTAATGAGCTGTGCAGTCTCTTGGGAGGGTAAAGTTGGGTGTCCTGCCACTCAGGATCAGCCTTCCCCTGCTTGCCATGTTTGTTTTGGCAGCCTGCACTGACTTGTGTGCCCTAGACTGTGTTCTGCAGTCTTCAGTGTGGTAGGCCGCGCACAGTATGTATAGTACACGTGTTACTGCACATACCACATGCGGATGTCGCAACTCACACGTGCGGCAAAATGTGCGGGAACTTTTCACGCATGTCGCAGAGATGGACCTGGTGTCCCTGCAATTGCATGCAGCATGCAGCTCATTCTGTTGTCGCACTACACAACATTACACCACTCACACGTGCATCACTCGCTACATATACAGGGTGGGTTGTGTGGGGTTGTATTACTGTGGCTCTGCTCATTTGTGGTCTGCATTGCATGCAGCCTCTGCTTCTGCTAGCCTGTCATACCAGTATAGCATGTGCATGACAGCATTTCCACATGTGCTATGGACGCGGACCACATAAGCATAGGATCATGTATGCAATTGCATCATCTAGTGGCTGCAACATGTGCCCACATCCTACCATGACTCAGTGGCATGGGCTGAGCCGACCACATGAATGTTGTACCAGTACTATGCACTGTAGACTTGGGTATAGTGGATGGGTTGCCTGTTCATGGCCGTGGCTAGGCCCCGACACTGGTGTGCAGATCAGGCCCTGTGTGCCATGGGTACACCGTCTTCCTGGTGCCACACACCTACCGTGACATCACTGTTATTCAGCCAGTGATCATGGTTGATGTGCAGCACCTGAGTGGCACAGTGCATGTCAGTGTATCCTATACATGTACAGCTACACATTGTCCATGCCTGTCCTACATGTGTGTCCTGGTGGCCCTCAGTGTTGGGGTGTGCTACAGCACTGTGATATGTTGCTTGGTGATACATATGTTGGCTGTCCGACCAGGGTGGTGTGCAGGGTCTGTGTGTCTCCAGCATGCCTTATTGTCCATGAGTGCACCTTGCTGTGACCACACAGTGCATGTGGATGTAATCCCCACTAGATGCTGGACACGGGACAGGGCCACTGGGTGCTGTGTACACTGTGACAATGTCATGTGTTCAGCACCGTGCAGGTCTGTATGTTGGTCTGGTGTCCACAGCGCTCTATCATTGCTCTGCCAGTGCACAATGCATAGTGGTGTTTGCTGTTATGCAAAGTGCTGTTCAATGAGCTCACATCTGGCATGTTGTCCTGCACGGTACAGTGCATCATGGGCCAGTGGCTACCTCACAGGACGGTCACAGTGGTCTCCATCCCTGTCATTCTCCATGCCATCATGGTCTGGCCCTGGTACATGGTTACTCTGTGCCAGGTTATGCAGGATGCAGCATGCTAGGAAGAGTTTGCATATCTTCTCAGAACTGTACTGGAGTGCTCCATCAGACTGGTCAAGACACCTGAAGCATGTCTTGAGGATACCAAAGGTGCATTCGATCATGACCCTTGTTGCTGCATGGGACTCATTGTACTACTGCTCATCTGCAGTGTGTGGATGCCTGTGTGGTGTCATAATCCACGGCAGCTGTGGGTATCCACTGTCACCTGTGGGGTTAGAAGGGCGCATCATGACCACACTGCACATTGTTGTTTCCACCAGCTGGATACTTGTGTCCTCCATGGGCACTACTGTGACCTACTGAGGAGCCATCCACCTGTGATTTCTCCTGACTCGAATGCCGGATGCAGGCCATTGTTATGTAGAATGAATACATCATGGCAGGAACCAGGGTACTGGGCCACCACATCCAGAATCCTACACTGTGCATCGCATTCAACCTGCATATTCATGGAGTGGTACCCCTTATGGTTCATGTAGATGTCAGCCTCACGTGGTGGTGCCCTAATAGCCATGTGTGTACAGTCTATTGCGCGTAGTATTTGGGGAAACTGGGCCACATCATAGAATGCCTGCTTCAGGGACTGGTGTTGCTGTACATCCTGCGGGTAACAGCTGTACTAGTCCACACATTTCACCAGTGCATTCGGGACCTGCAAGAGGCACCGCGATGTGGCAGGCTGCGAGATGCCAAGAGTGTCGCCCGTTGCTGTTTGGAAGGTCCCTGTGCCAAGGATGCACAATGCTGCACAGACCTTCACCTCCACAGGGACAGGATGCCCTCTATGGGTGGTGCTCTGTAGATCTTCCCTCAGGTCATCATACAGCTCTGCTATGGTGGCAGGTGATATCGTGCACTGCACTGCTCCACCATGAGATCTATGTATGACTTCCTTGGCCAGTACACACAAGGTGCATGGTGTCTGGCTGGTCTTAGCTGCTGTTGTGGTTGCCTATTCCCCTGGTTCCTGCCTTCATTCCTCCTGTGGTGCCTACACCATCTCTCTGCTGCCAGTAGTATGCCCAGTAGTGCTGCTGGGGCTGCCATTCCTCAGTCACTCACTCATGCACTGCTTCCTCAACAGTGTAACTCTCACTCATGTGTGTCTCCTTCAGCCCCTTTTATACACTGCTGGGTTACACCAGCTGACACATGGTATAACTTCCACCAATTGCTATTGGTGTATCCTGCTGGTTGGTGCCTTCTAGAATCCCATTTTGGGTGTATCTGCTGCTGCGTTTGTTGCATCTCGCAATATGCATTTGCGTATCTCAGGGTTTGGTGTAACTGTGGGCTTATGTGCCCAATGGCTCAGTGTTTCACGCCACATCACAGGTGCGGTTTCTAGAATACCACATGTCGCAATTGCTGGTGTATCTTGCTAGTTACGCCATTCCTGTTTGAGTTATTGCTTTTACGCATGGCGTATCCTTTATAGAATCAGGCTCAATGTTTCTGCTATTGAATGAACATCAGAACAGATAGTGCCACTACTGAATGAAATTTTGATTACGAATTTTAAACATAGCATAGATCAAGGGCCAGAATGTGTATGTGTATGTAAATGTCTAATGTGGCATGGTTCTGTTTGTTTATGTAGTGGCAATGTCGTCAGTAAAGGTACTATGTGGCTGGATGGCCAATATAATTGGTAAATAAAATGGGCAAGGAAATCCCTGTATCCTGACTGGCTGAGACTTGGTTCTAGCCATTGCCTTCAGAGAGCACTACCAATAGCTAAAAACAAATCCCTGCCAATCAGGGCAACTCACAAGTCACATGCCAAATTCATAAGCCACTTGCTTCCTGATTTCCATCACAAACATGGCTGCAACCCTTACTCATATATAAAAACCTTCAACTAGGCCCTAAAAATAAAAGTCTGTTAAATAAAGTAAGTAAATAATGTAATGCTTTCTTCACTCAAGAGCCCCTCCTTACACACATACACAAATTTAAAAAATCAAGTACTGTCCAGCGTTTCCATTGCAGGTGTTTCTTTGATGACCATGAAAAATCCCCCTCCTATCCCTACCAGTTTGCCAGAGAACTCCCTGCTCCTTAATTGTCAACAGATAAAATTATTGACGTTCTGGTTCCACCTGAGGCGTGTGTGTGTGTGTGTGTGTGTGTGTGTGTGTGTGTGTGTGTGTGTGTACGTCAGTAGAACTGAAGAATTTTGAATTAATGTATTTCATGTTACCGTTCCGTGTGTGTGTGTGTGTGTGTGTGTGTGTGTGTGTAGGAAGGGCATTCTACTACTGGAATAATACAGAGCTTTGAATTCTTCTATTGCATGATGAATATGTATTGAATGTAGAAAAAGACAGATGACTGAGGTGAAAAACATCTGTGGAGGAACTATTTTACATAATTTTGCAACATTTTATTTTTTTTATTTTTTTGTGGCTTTTATGACTTTTAAAATGTTCATTTTTTAAAAGTTGCCTATGGGCCCATTTTATATAAGCAATAAGGCACTTCAGGGATGTTGGTTGTACTAGGTTTACCCCATGGTCAAGGGCTAAAGGCACTCAGCTTCACCTTGTGCCTTACAATGCCCCTGACTATGGGGTAAGCCTAGTACAGCCAATGCCCTGTCATGCCTTGTTGCTTAAATGTCATACATACAGTATGTATGACAAATTATATATAGATACATAGAAGTTGAAGGAAGAAAATGACCTCTAGGACCACACAGTCTGCCCTATTTATCCCTTCCTAGTATGAGGTCTGATGCACAAACTGAACTCCAGAGCAGCCCCCCTTCCCTTACTTCCAGGATACCCTTGTGTCTGTCCCACTCCTTCTTGAATCTTATGACCATTTTAGCCCCTACCACCTCCTCTGGTAGGCCAATCCAAGCGTCCACCACCCTTTCCATGAAAATATTTCATGTTACCCCGGATCCACCCCCCAGCTTCCATACTGTGCTCTTTGTACTGGAACATCTCTTACTTTGGCAGATGTTCCCTTGCTGTACTCTGTTTATACCAGTGAGGTATTTGTAGATCTCTATCATGTCCCCCTTTTCCCTCCTTGCCACCAAGGAATACATATGTAATTATTTTAACCTTTCCTCACAGGTCTTCATCTGCTGGCCCTACACTATTTTTGTTGCCCTTTTCTTTGCACTGCCTCCACTCTGTCTATGTCCTTTCTCAGATGAAGTCTCCAAAACTGGATGCAGTACTCCAGGTGTGGTCTGATGTGTCTTATACAGGGGCCAAAAGACCTCCCTCCTTCTACTTATGATGCTGTACCTCTCCCTATGCATCCAAGCATCTGGCTAGCCTTCCCTGCTGCCTTGTCACACTGCCTAGCCTCTTTTAGGTAATATGAAATGATAATTCCCAGGTCTCTTCCCTGCTTTGTGACTTAGTACTTCCCCTTCTAGTTCGTAACAGTGTTGTCAGAACTAGTTCGAGAAAGATTCGAACTCTCCTCGAACCCTGGTGTTCGAGTTCTAATTTAGAACTCGAACACTACAGGGTTCGCAAAAGGGTTTGAATCATCCAAACAAATCTCACTTCTGTCTGTGTGCTTCACGTCCTTCCCGTTCCCATTCCCGATTTTGGCACCAGCTGAGTAATGCAGCTCAATTTGCTCCCCTCATCCTCTCCCATCAGTGTTATTGTTGGGGGGGGGGCAGCTGTTGTCGGTTTGTCACACTAGTGTATCTGTATACCAACCACCTGACCATCTGCTGTGCAGTCAGGTGGTGGTGGTAGAGTGACTCGAGTCAGTCTCGCGAGTTGAGGGATTGTGCTGAAGTCATCTGCGGCTCCATTGCCATTCAGACTTGTCGCAGAGAAGGAGCCGCAGTGTCTGTGTGCTCTCAGTTGTGCATGTGACTCTGACGACTGTTTTTGTTATTAAACCCAGTCCTATACGATATGTGCCTGAAAATTAAAAAAAAAGTTAAAGGGGGGGTGAGGAAAAGGAAGGGGGGAGTCAGGATTGGGAACTGAAGAATTGAGGAAAGAAACTATGGCTGGAAGTGGAACTGAAATGAGCTAAGAACAGTTGGGAATACTGTCAGGAGGGATGAGTGTTAGAATATGGAATTAATTAGTTAACTTGCAGACTGCTGCCTGGAGACTGCCTGTGTGTGAGTGAATGCTCAGTCTGCAGCGGCGCACACATACCTCTTGTCCTCTAGTTGCTTGCTGAATTAAACACATTTCTTCGCAAATCACAATTGGGACTCACGGGCCCTGGCACTCTTGGGCAGGAGGGAGATCTCCCTGGCTGGGGGAGGGGTGAATATATGCTTATATTATTTTGTTTTTTCCTGAGAGGGGAAAAAAGAGGTTAAAACTTTACTGATTGTGTGAAATCTGATGTTCTAAGCCCACAAAAAAGGAAAAAATAATCAGTCCCACCCAAAAATTGTCTGGAAGACAGGGGTCTCTCAGCCAGGACTGTGCTGGGTGGGGGGGCTTCAGTAAACTTTCTCCCTAAAAGAAACTCCTGTATTGTGTTTGTCTCTACTGCATCTTCTGAGAGGTGGCCAGCAAGTCACCCTGCTGCTGTCTGTGCCATTTGACTGCACTTACCCAGCTATTACCCAGTGTGTGTTACCGTGTGAAGCCCAGTTGTTCATGTAACTCCATCTCTTGTGGTCAGCCCTTAAATACATGACAGAAGCCTAAAAATATATTTCCCTGTTGGGAGAAGAGACAGAAAAATCTCTTTCTTTGGTTTGTGCGTGCAACTCCGTCTCTTGTGGTCAGCCCATCACCCAGCTGCTGTGTGCCCCTTGACTGCACTGTACCTTACCCAGTGTGTGTTACCGTGTGAAGCCCAGTGGGCAGTTGTTTGGTGGTATTATCCTTAAATACATGACAGAAGCCTAAAAATATATTTCCCTGTTGGGAGGAGAGACAGAAAAATCTCTTTCCTTGGTTTGTGTGTGTAACTCCGTCTCTTGTGGTCAGTCCATCACCCTGCTGCTGTGCGCCCCTTGACTGCTATGTGTATGCCCATGCCCAGCAATGCAATCATTCTGTAAGCCTTGAACTTGGGATCCTTTAGTTGCAAACCGTCATATTCTTTAATTACTTTCAGTCCATTGCATCATAGTGTCACTCAGCCAAAATAAAATTTTGGAGTTGTAGCCAGCAATCACAGATCACACTGCTTTCTTACATGGGAAGTGTGTGGGTGTGGGTGTGTTCACTGCAGTATACTGGTACTGTTATGGCTGACACCAACATAGATGAAGCATCTGGTGCTGGTGTTGGAGCAGGTGTTGGTGGTAGTTGTAATCCTGGTGCTAGCAGAAATAACAAAAATGTTTCACGTGATAAAAATTCAACAAACAGCAAAAGAGCAACAGCAAAGTGTGGTAAAGGGGGACCTTTTAAGAAAACCTGTGCAGCTGCTGGGGTCACACAGAGAGGTACCATAAGGTATGCCATTCATTCTTTTAAAATCCCTGTGACTAGCAGTAATAATGCAAGTGACAGTGAGTCCCTTTCTGACTCAGACAGTAGTGCTTTGTCTCAGTCCAACACTGTTGTGTCTTGCAACAAATTATTACTTCCTCAACAAAGTGAAATGAGCAAGTCTGCCGACAATGAATCAGGTAGTGCACTTGCAAATACATCCTGCACTGTTGGCAATGAAAAGGATATATCCATTGAATCCACCACTTCTGTGTCGGCCAGCAATGAAAATCCATCAAAGTCTTCTGCCCACTCTTCTAGCTCAAGGAGCATGTCCCGGGTTCTGTTATGACAGGTAAAAAGACACAAATAGTCTTTAGCTATCTTCCTAGCACTCAAATAAAATCTGTCACATCTGAGGTGTGGAATTATTTTTCTGTCAGTAAAACTGATCCATGTAGAGCAATTTGTTCCCTGTGTAAACAGTGTATAAGACATGGTAAAGTTGTGTCATGCCTTGGCACTACAGCTCTTAAACGCCATCTGAAAAAGCATTCAGTTTTGCTTGATCATCCAAAACCCATGTCCTCCATCTTCCAGACCACAAGTGAGAAGGGTCAGGAATCTGAAATGGATACTGAACTGTCTGAACTTGACGTGGGCAGAACCACTGCCAGCCTCAGGATCACTGTTACCACCAATGCCAGCACCATTAGTACCAGTTGCGCATCCAGTGATGGCACTGAATGTATAAGTCCTAGTCCACCATGCCAGCATCCATCTGCCCACTGAAGCACGGTGTATAATAAACCAGCAGGTAGATGTTGTAAACAGCTAACACTGTTTCAGGCATTTGAAATGAAGAATAGCTTTACTAAAAATCATCCAATGACCCTTCATCTTAATGACAGAATTGGTGAACTGTTAGCCTGGAGCTCTTCTCCCATACTCTTTGGTAGATCATGAGGATTTTAGGGGGCTCATGAAACTAGCAGAGCCTCGTTACCATATTCCTCATCGAAGATACTTTTCCTATGTTGAAATACCAAACATTTATCAGGCTTTAAAAGCGACAGTGATGCTTGCACTTAAAACTGCAGAGGGTGGGGTTATTCATGTCACAACAGATATGTGGACCAGCACTCAAAACATAGATTACCTTACTGCTCATTGGGTCACATTTTCTTGTGCTTCTTCAAAAACAAAGACACCCCAAAAGATGGCGTTGCTGCATATAAAGAAGTTTGGTCAAAGTCATATAGCTGCAAACATCTTGCAGGAACTAAATTACCTCCTTGATGAATGAGTTTATTCTCATGGTCTAAAATGTGGCTTCATAGTAAGTGACAATGGAGCCAATATCTTGAAAGCAGTACAGGATGGAGGATTTATGCATGCTTCTTGCTTTGCACATTGCTTACATTTAATTATCACAGGTTTTCTTAGCAGTGAAACACAAGTGGATGGTATGATTGCTGTTTGCAAAAAAATTGTGACTCACTTTTCACATTCAACCAATGCTATATGGACATTGTCCAAAATGCAAAAAAAAGCAAGCTGCCCCAGCAAAAGCTGATTCAAACTGTTTCCACTCATTGAAACTCAATGCTTTATATGCTGCAGGGCCTCTTGGAGCTAAAGCAAGCTGTACATGTGTATTGCTCCAGTTACATTATTGGAGATGGCATTATGCTGTCTGTGCTGCAGTGGAAATTAATGGAGACAGTGTGCTGTATCCTAGCTCCTTTTGAGACAGCTACAAGGGACATGTCTTCTGAAGGTGAATCTGTGAGTCAGGTTATCCCACTCATAATGCTGATTTCACATCATCTTAGTGTCCTAAATCTACAAATAGAAAAAGACAGATCTGAAGGTCAGACAACATGCTGCCTGTATCATGGGAATCTCGTAAACAGAATGAGCGAGCACTTCAAAACCAACGACAAATTAGTTGCAATGATGAAATCAAAACACTACATCCTTGCAACTCTCTTAGATCCCAGGTTCAAGGCTATACATCTTCCAAAAACAGATGATATAGAGCAGTACAAATGTCTGTTGCTAGGTGAGCTGAAGCACTCACAGGAGTCAAACACAAACACGCACAGTACCCTCAGGTTGTCATCACCACAACATGGAGGTTCATCTTCACAAAGGGATACTAAACTGGAAAAGTCACCAAACATTAACAGTAGTTGTTCCACAACTGCCACTTCTTCAACCCTTAGTAGCAAGCTAAATCTGTGGCAAAACATTTCCCAAATTGCTGCCATACCAGCTTATGCTGATTCCTCTTCTGAGTGATCTCTGTCCATCATGGTAGACAGTTACCTGCATGAACTGCCTATTCCTATTGATGCATGCCCTTTTGAATACTGGAGGTCAAAAAAGTTGATTTGGACAGAGCTGTATGATGAAGCCTCTAAATATCTTGGGTGTCCTGCAACAAGTGTCTCTTCAGAATGCATGTTTAGTACAGCTGGCAATATTGTGACAGACACCAGAAATAGGTTGCTGCCAGAAAATGTGCACACGTTAGCTTTTATTAAAGTTAATAAGTCAAGATTTTCATATTCCTACAAAAGTATACAAACTGATCCTGAAGTGATTGATGTTGTGGATGTTGATGGTGATGACAACTCAGATGGTGGTGGCTGGTAAATATTGTGTAGGACAGAGTCTCTCTACACCAAAAAGGAAACTTTTACAGACTGTGATGACTTTGGTTGTCTCTCTCTTTTCTCAATCTACTACCTTGGACTATATACCCTCCAAAACTTTCACCATTTCATGGCAAACTACTTTGTAGCTAGGGTCTAAAGTCAACAAGTTTTATGTACAGAACAGTTTTAACATCAGTGGTAACAGGCCGAAATTTGGCATAAAAGGGACACTGTCATGCCAATCATTTCTGTATCATATTATTTATAGTTAAAGTGCAAACATATATTTTTGGATTTACCTTCTGTGACTTTGTGGTGCATCAGTATGGGCTGGGACCGGAGCCAGTCTATTTTTCAATTTTAAAGAGGACAAAACAATGAGTTCTAATTGGTAGTTGTTTATTATTTTTTCAATTGCAGAAATGTTAGCCATAAACCAAAATGATCCATATGTAACTCATCTTACTGAATAAAAAATTATGGGAAAAACTGTATTTTGTATTGTTATGTTTCTGTGGGCAGCATTCTGTTACAAGTCTCTTCCGGGAAACAGTCATCTGGAGTTTTACCTATGTCATGGTTGAGCACATATCATTCTGTCAGCATGGGTCTCATACCACAATAACTCGTGTTTAACATGCTGTTGTACACAGACCATGGCATAATAGCAACAACTCTCAAATTACTGGTTCCATGAAGAGGACTAGTGCACAGAATGTTGTCCATGAGAAGAAAGTAATTGAAAAGATAGTTTTTCACATAAGTGTTGTTTATTATGGCTCATTTGGAGGCAAGAGTTTCATTTTTCTTGAGTAAGCATGTGGTAGTTTTAGCATTTGAGAGGGGGAGGAGGGTAGAATGGGTGATGGAGGGTGGGAAAGGGCTGGAGGTTGGTTTTAACATGGATGCAAGAGGGAGAAAGATGGTATGGGTGCTAGTGCATGGGTGAGGGTTGGGGGATGGTTTTAACATGGATGCAGGAGGGAGAAACATGGCATAGTTAGTATATGGGTGATGGTTGGGGGAGTGGGTTTTCACATGGGTGAGGGACAGAGAAGGGTGACATGAGTGGTAGTTCATGACTAAGTGTGGGGGTAGTTTAAACATTTGGGTGAGGGAGGAGGGTGGAATATGTGCTTGAGAGGGTGAGGGTTGTGGGTTGGTTTTAACATGGGTGTAATGGTGGTATGGGTGCTACTGCATAGATGAGGGTGGTGGAAGAAAAGTGGAATGGGTGCTGGGGTGAAAGGTGGGTATTGTTTTAGTCCTTTCACTTACAGATCTGTGTTCAGCTGGGGATGGTGAGGAAAAAGATGATGACAGAATGATGGTATGGGAGGGCTGTACCGATTGCCCACTGTGGAACCTACTATAGATACTGTATATATATATATATGTTTTTTCTTATTAAATATATTGCAAACTGCTGCCACCTAGGACAAGTGTCCTGTCCCCTTTAAAAAAAGAATAAAGGAATCAGAAATAAAAGAAAATCTGCATCAGCAGTTTTCACAGAATGTGACCTATCATAAAGTGTTTTTGCTTTACAAGTAGTGATAATTTGATACATAATGGGGTTGACAGACACTGTCCCTTAAGCATCACATGCCAGCTGCTGAAGCTACATTAAATGTTCCTTAAGTTAGTATGTGGTGAGGAAAACACTTTTTTTATTTATGTGACTGAAATACAGATTTTATTGACGTATCAGCTGGAAAAATGCATTATCTTAGAAAGTTGTATGTATTACTTCAATTTGCCAACAAGAATGTTGGTATATGTACAGTATGCATTATCTTAGAAAATTGCATGCATTTTTTGCCAGCAACAATGACTGGCATATATTTTTTATTCAAATGTCTTGACTGACTACGTTATGACATAAGGGCCCAGATATTCAAACTGCTCCCAAAATGTGCGTAACAGCAGGAGCAAGCACAATTCAATTACGCATATGCGTAACAGACACGATATGCAAACATGGAGCAAAACAAATTGCGCACAGCCAACATCTGAATATCGCACAAACCGCGCTTATAGCATTAAACGAGGAAGGGGAAGTTGAGTAGAAAGGTACCATAGCGCAACAAGGCCAGCCCAGCTGAGCAGTCCAGAGGTGCCATAGCTGCAAGCAGAGCCCCCACCCCAGCAGAGTAACTGACTGCACAACCAGGCAGGCAGGCTGGGCCCACCACCAGCCATGCCACACATGGGCACAGGAACACACTGCAGAACCAACAAGACACCCGCACACCCAAGCACAGTATCACTGGGGGTGGGGCGGATGATCAATGGCCCATGGGGACAAGCCAACAAAAGCATAGCAGGCCATGACGGCCCAGCACAACCACTGGCAGGCTGAGACGTGCTCAGCGGGGTTGACAACCACAGTGCACACTCAGCCCTGCCCACAGCACACCCTGCACCTGACCCCAAGACACCACCCATGTGCAGTGACTGTCACTGCAGTAAACACCATGCATCCCCCTGCACACGCCAACCGTAGCATAGAACCATACAAGCCAGACTCCACCTGTGCACCCGGCAGTGGGTGGCAGCAGATGGCAAGACCGACAGAAAGTCACTGCCACACTGGAGACACCTCCCCATGCACACACACACGCCGCACACACACACACATACCCAGGACCATACCACCCCAGATGGCATGCACACCACTGCAAATGAGCAACCATAGCCAGCTGCAAATCAGAGACCACCACAGTATTCATAACAAAAATATATATATATTTCAAAATAGAAAGTAGAATAACAAGAACAATAACAAAACTATTTACAAGACGGGGGTAGGGGTGCTGAAGGTAGGTGTGGGCAAGGGTAGGGTGAACAACTGGGAGAGGGAAGGCAGGGTGGGAGGGATGGGTGAAGTGGGGAAGCCTGTCTAAGGCCTAGCAGGCTGGTCCTCTGCTGCCTGGTGCCATCTCGGTTGGCTGTGCCATCGGCGGAGCCCACGGCGCTGGATGTCCTGGAGGATGTCATGGTTCTCAACGGACATCCTGGTCAGCTGGTGGAGGGCACGCTCAATCTTGTGTAGGATGATGAGACCTAGGAAAAGGGAACACAGTCAATGGCTGTAACTGTCCACAACCCTGAACACCACCCAACCTGCAAGGCATATAGCCCAATGTCCCGCACCTGTGATGGTATGCACCCACCCACAGTGACCATGCACATGACATGCCCAACCAGGCGGCACCAGCTATGTGCACCACTGCACACACACACCGCCCATGTCCATCATAGCACAAACAAGGCTGTCAAGGATGTGCAATGTGGTGGATGCCAGTTCCACAGTCATGTACCCAGTGCATGCATGGACCACCAGTGGCGACACACAGGCGTGCAGTGACACTGGACGTGATGACTGTCACCTGTGTCGATGCGTGGTTGTGTTGTCCATGGATGGTGGTCATGCCCACCCCTCCAGCATGCAATAGCATCCATGATGTAATGATACTCACACTCAGCAAGCAGCTGTGGCTGCTGCTGCTGCTGCTGTGGTCCACCTGCATCACCACCGTCCGCCACCTGGGCCTCGCGGCCCTCTCAGCCCGTGCCTGCATCCTCTCTGCCAGGCCTGTGGGAGACAAATGTTGAGAATAACATCAGTGTGACTCAAAAGCAGACTGCCCCTGCTCCCAGTGAGTGTGCCTGCCCACAGCCAGACCCATGCATCTCACCCTGCAAACACTGACACAGCCAACCATGGCAGAGCCATCCCCATGCCCAGCCACTCAAAACACACTCACACCCCTATGGAGAATACAGGTGCATAGATGGTACACCTGGCGCTCAGGCACAACGCCCTCCTGGCACATGACCGTAGGCACGCAAGCATATCTGGCTCCCTCCCGCGGAGGTCACTGAACCTGTGCCAGCACTGCTCTGCAGACCGCGCCACCTGCGACCCCTCATCAGGTCATTGGCCACCTGCAGCCAGACCTGGGTGTGAGCCATGGTGAGGGCCTCCCACAGTGTCCCCATAGTGTGGCTCAACCAGCCACCAGGTTGGCCACTCCACTGGGCTCCATGGAGTACCTCTCGGCGGCTATAGCTGGAGTTTACAGCAGGCAATATGGCGCCCGCGGCGCAGCTTATTGCATCGTGGAAATGTTGGCGTAATGGGCCACCATAGGTTCCGCTGTTCCATTACCGGCGCCCGTGGTTCACATAGCACTGTCACCAAACAGCCATAGGGCCGTACATATGGCAGCCGAACAAGCGCCAGGGGGCAAAGGTCGGACACCAGGTCAGGGGTCTATGACGCTTAAGGCCACGCAGGCTCGTATCTGGCGCTCTCGCATCCTGCTGACCGACCACCTGCGTGCCAGTGCCACAGTGGACTACTGCGCAGGTAGTGCCTGGCAGCCATATGGTGCCCAGTGCTGTAACGCGCCACTTTCACAATGGTGGCCATGGCCTGAATTGCCGATCACGCACAGCTGCGTCATCAGCGGCAGGCAGACCTGTGTAAGGCTACCTGGGCATGCGCAATGCAGTGTACCACACATGTCACAGATCTGCGCCATTGGCTCAGCCGGTCAACACGATATGCAAAGCCGCAATGGCACGATATTCAGCCGACACTACGCAAATCATCTGATCAGCTATTCAATGGGCAGTGGCGCGATTTGCATCTCATTACAGTTGCTCCACTCCTAATTTGCATGCATTGCACTATAAATGTCGATACGGTAGCCGCGTTGGCCAGATTCGGTTACTGCAGGTGAGAGGTGGGTTGCATGCTGTGGGATGTTCTGACAATGGGCATGGATAACACTGTAGACTGCACAGTGACAGGTGTCCACTTTACCCATACAGATCGCCATGACCGAGCAGAGCCAAGGTGAGGCGAGGATGGTGGGCGAGGAGGATAGAGCCCAACTCACCCACGCAGAGACAGAGGCCCTTCCAGGCCTACCTGGAGGAGGAGTCACTACTGAGTGGACGGGGCACCCCTCAGGCCCGTGGTGGCTGGCATGGGAGGGGGACTCGGGCAGTGAACCTGCGTGCCAAGCCACCAGCTGCCCATGCAGGAATGCAAGGAAGATGGGGACAGACCGCAGGAGAGTGAAGGGAGAAGGCAGGTGCCTCCAGGGGCGTGCACGTGCTGGCACTGGCGGAGGCCAGCCAGCGGTGGTGGAGCTGACCCCGGCTGAGGGACCGACTGGCTGCATCACATGCAGCGTGAGTGCTATTGAGGGCGTGCCAGGAGGTGGATTCCAGACAGGTGTAAGCCATCACTGGATGGTATGACATGGTGGTGGTGTTGGGGGAAGGTTGTTCACGCATCACATGTCCTCTCTTCTGTTACAGATCCTGTTGGTCTTCAGGGCGGTGATGGTGGGTCCAGGCAGTGAGGAAGACCCATGGACATGGAGGGAGGGTCCATCCACCTCTGTCACCAGCTAGCATGCACTGCACCAGTGCCGCTGGGCTGCCAACTCTGGTGTCGTGTGAGTCGGTGTGGGGGTGCACAACCTGTGTCTCAGCAGTCTGGCATGCAAGCATGCCAGCACGCTGTGTTTGTGGCTGATATGCTTACCATCACCATTGATATGCAAGGACTGCAATGTGTAGTGATGTGTGTGTCCCATGACGGACACACAGCAGGCCACATGTGCCCCTGGGCCTAGCTGGTTCCAGCGTGTGTGCAACGCATGTCGGCTTGTCCCAGGCTGTGCCTCTGTCGCACCAGTGGGCAGCACTGGTGGCTGCAGGTGTCTGGCACTGTTGCAGCCACAGCAGTGGGAATGAGTGGTCCCTGGGGCAGCGGCTGGAGGGGCAGCAGCTCACCCAGCAGGTCTGGGGGTACAGTGTCCAGTGGTGGCACATGCCCACTCGCCCCTTGACGCCCATTCCTGGTCCTGGTCAGCACCCACCCTCAAGGGGTATTGAGCCTCAGGACCTTCCACACCCTTGGGGACAGGATGCTGTTGTGGCAGAGTACCCATTTAAAGAGCACACCCACCTGCTGTGGGAATCAGTACAGCAACAAAGGCGGGTTGCAACGTCTGTGGAGGCACTGTGTGTGGCTGTGGAGCGGCACAGCAGGGACTGTGCTCTGGACCATGCAGAGATGGTCCATATGCCATTGACAGGCAGACCCAAGCATTGGTCGCTGTTGTGGCTGCATTGGGCACACAAGCAGGTGCTCCTGTACCGCACACCCCACACAGTACTCTCTCCACTCCCTATTCCCGTGGGTCGTGCAACACCAAGCTTGTTGACACTGGGTTCTGCTGTGGCATCCCAGGCACCCTTGGTGCAGGTGATGTTTGCATCCTACAGACCCCACTGCGGACAAGGTCACGATCGCTTTGAGTGGGACCTCTGGTGTCCATCAGTGCCACCCCATGTGGCTCCTTGCTCAGCCTGCCAGTGCTGCTGGGTCACGGCGGGGCTGCCCATGCATCCACGGTGGCCATGGAATGGTGCATGATTGACCTGTCTCCCAGTGTGGGCCCTGTCTGGTGCTGCCCTTGTGCACTGTAAGGCCATGGTGCAGTGCACTGGTGGTGCCCTTGCCATCACGCCGACACATACGGACCACCTGCACACCATCCCGACTGCTGTCCACAGGTGCATGTGCATGATGATGCCTGCATTGTACTGTTCACCAAGGTGCAAGGGTGCTCAGTCTCACACACGTGCTTGGACAGTACAGTTGGTGGGGTGTGGTCTGTGGATCTGTGTGTGTGCCATGTCTGTTCCTTGTTTGCTGTGCACCCGCCCATGCACGCTTTGTGCCTGGTGTGTTTGTGTGTGTGTGTCCATATGACTGCTTCTCCTCCTCCTGATGGTGTGTTTGTGTGCCTGGTCCCTTCCACTCTTCTTGTCATGCATGCCCCCTGGTGTGTTACTCTGTGCCTGTGGTTTGCGCCAGGACAGTGTTGTTTGCACATGGCCCCTTGACTTACCCGTATTGCAGCATAATGCCCTCCGTGATGTTCGGTGCAGCTGGGCCTGCCGATCAGTCGGGGTCCCGCCGTTCAAGGGGCTGCTCATCACTATCAACACCGCGCCGCTGGCTTCCCATCCTGTCCCTTTCAACCTGTACTGCTATCCCACAGTCATTGGCCATGTGCGGATACAACAGTCAGGAATATCCCAGTGCTTGAGGGTTGCTCTTGTTGGGCACCGGAGGTGTCTAGGCATCGAAGTGTGCTGGAGCACCCAAACACCCGCTCATGATGTTGCATGTGTGCATGTGCCTCATTATAGCATTGCTGTAATGGGGTCATGGGGCGCCATGGTGAGCATTAGGACGGAGGGATCCGCTGTCACCGTGGAGTAGTGGTATCAATGTTCAGGTTCATTGCTCATATCCCCTGTGCCACACTATGCACCTGTGGCATTCCCACCCTTGCCCGTTTGCATTTCCTGCATTCGACCACCCATTGATGGCTGTGAGGATGTCCCTACTTCTTCAATCGATGGCACAGTGGATTGATGCTGTATGAAGGTACTCGCGTTCGCCAGGGTGTGGGCAGACATTGATTATGCTCAGTGGCATCACAGACCGTTGCTGACATTGGAGAAGTTCTTTCTATTTCATATGTGGCCCTATCGGGGCCAGGTGGCATGCGCATGGCCACATGGGTGTCTCTCTTCCCCAGCACCTGGTTTGGGTGCTACCCTGTGAATGCCGTATGTTTGTTGTAGTTCTGTCGT
The DNA here is from genome assembly GCA_016271365.2 of Neoceratodus forsteri. NCBI lineage: Eukaryota > Metazoa > Chordata > Ceratodontiformes > Ceratodontidae > Neoceratodus > Neoceratodus forsteri. The sequence continues at coordinate 987,023,541 of CM057449.1, forward strand.
GTGCTGGGGAAATGGATGGTTCGCAGCATGTGCAGCAGCGCGGAGGAATTGGGTGAGTGATGACGGGTCGACTGTGATGCCTGTGGTGTCCCCTGTTGCCTGTGGCAGGTGGGCGAGCAGCAGGCAGGTGCAGGTTGTCACTTGGTCTCCACTGACAGAGCATGACCGCCGTGAGGTGCCTGCATCACATCACTGTACGCTGCTGGAGCCTCAGTATTGTCCTGTTCAGGCTGGACGCCCACATCTCACATCTGTACAGCTCCGCTGATGGGCAGGTACTGCCTGTTGGGGCGCCTGAAGGCCCATCACGGCCCGCCCCTGCACCTTGCATTCACTTCTCATTACAGCTTCCATGTAGCTGCCACTGTCCATCTCCTGGCTGACCCCGGCTGATGTTGCTGGTTACTTCCCGCTGTCCTGATCGTTACTTCCACTGCACTGGCACCCCCCGCTGACCTCTGCAGCCTATGGCCCACACTGCTTCCTTGCCTGCCCTGGCCTGTCGCTGTCTTTCTTTCTCTTCTTCCCCACTTGGCATCCCAGCGCCTGCTTTTGCTTGAGCCTTTATTTTGGCTGGTTTCCCGGCGCATCTTCCGTTGTTCTGCTGTTGCGCATTCGCAAGTTTTTTGATATCGCATTGCGCTCTTTATGGCTGATCATTCTTCGTTGCGCATGCCGTCGTTTGCATTTGCGCTGTTGTTCACATTTCGGTGGCGAACTGCCTCCTGCTGAATACGCAGAATGGTGATTTTGACTTGCTAGGCTAACCTATTGCGCATGGGCTAACCCATTTGAATATCCGGCCTAATATGTTTTGTAATGTTCCATGTGCTGCTGCTGCAGTAATTTTGGCTTGCTTCTTTGTTATAAAGCTTTTAACACAGCAACTTTGATTTACTCATTTAAAAATAGCAGCAAATAGCTGAGATTAGGTAATATCTATTTTTTTCAATAATTGTGATGATGAGTATATATAACTGAGTACAAATGGTCATGTGCCACTTTCTTCTTCACTAAGGAACTGATATGTATGTTGCTGGTTTAGCAAACAGAAGAAACCATAGATAATCTAGTTTATTCATCAATGTCACATGATCATTTTCCCTATATTAAAATATTTCTTTATATGTATTTATTATTGCTCCTCATTACTGGCATACTTAAACAGCATTTGTCACGCCAAATGTTTGTTTGCTTGCTGGCGTTGGTGGTGGTAGTTGCCACCCCATCACCACCCGTGCAGAGAGACAGGCATTGGGGTGTGCCTTTGGTCGTCAGGCATAACGCCACGCTTATTTCACCACACCCCACCCTGCAGACACTGACAAGTGTCACGGTGTTCCTTGGGGTCTTTGGCCTTATGCGCACTCCCATTCCATTAGGAAATACGGTGAGATGGGTGCTATATAGGAGAATGGGGTGAACACTGTGGAAGAGTCCAAGGCATACCTCGATGCCTGTCACTGGCTGCAGGTGTGGAATGGTATGAGCATTGCAGGCAAGAATCCCAAGTCACACCCTGATGCCTGTCATTCTCATAGGGTGGGTGTTATGGTTGGAAACCCTAACACCCTCAGGCATTCGTTGGTATTTTCACCCAAATGTTCAACATGGTTTTTGTGACCCCACCTCATGAACAGGGGAATATCAGTTTGTTAGCCAAAAGCTGCTTATGCACAGCGACTTACGCATTTAGCACCACAGGTGCAAAAACATTGCTAACAGGATGTAAAAATGACAGCTGTACTGTTCATGGGGAGGTGTAAAATGGCAATGTTGCAAATCTGCAGTAAAAATATTAAAAAAATGGTGACGCATGAAATGAGATAGAAACTGTGCAACGCAGACACCCTTAATATAATTAGTTGGGTTTTTTACAGCAGATTGTCAACTCAGGCATTTTGGTGCCTCCGATCATGAACAGTGTCACTGTGGTTTTCTTTTTCTGTCCCAACAATGATTTCCAGCGACCACGCGATCTCTGCTCTGAAAGTGTGAAACACACTTCGCCATGTTGTGAAAATGACAGCTGTACTGTAAATAGGAAGTGTGAAAAATGCCACTGGTGAAAATCTGGACATAAAATATTACAAAGTCATGAACTTACGAGGTGCGTGGAAACCGCGAATGCTTCACTGTAACACAGTCATTTTATGGACTTCTGTCACCAAATTTTCAACATAGCCATTTTTAAGACCTCTGCTCATGAACAGTGTAACTGTGATTTTCTTAATCTGTCCCAAATATTGCTTTCAACACCAACAGCACCATTGTGCGCTACATGTGCAAACACATTTTGGGCGTATATGAAAATGGCAGCTGTGCTGTTCATAAGAAGTGTAATAAAATGGCAATGTTGAAAATCTGGAGTGAAAATATTAAATTCAAGAACTTATGAGCATGCATAGGAACTCGTAACGACGCCAGAAACAGTCATTTTAGAATTTTTTCACCAACTTTCAACATAGCCATTTTAAGACCTCTGCTCATGAACAGTGTCACTGTGATTTTCTTAATGTGTCCCATACATTGATTTCGCACATCGACTGCGCCATTGTGTGCTACATTGGCGGAATCACATTTTGGGCAAGATGTGAAAAATGACAGCTGTACTACTCATAAGAAGGTGTGGTAAAATGGCAATGTTGAAAATCTGGAGTGAAAATATTGAAAATTCACGAACTTACGAGTGTGCGTAGGAACTGCGCAATGCACACTCGTAAAAGTCATTTTTAGGAATTTTTTCACCAAATTGTCAACATAGCCATTTTAAGACCTCTGCTCATGAACAGTGTCACTGTGGTTTTCTTAATTTGTCCCATACATTGGTTTCGCGACACCCCACTGCCCATTGTGCGCCATACATGGGCGAAACACACTTTGGGTGAGATGTGAAAAGGACAGCTATACTGCTCATAAGAAGGTGTGGTAAAATAGCAATGTTGAAAATCTGGAGGAAATATTGAAAATTCGCGAACATGCTGCGAGGAACTGCACAACGACGCTTGTAAAACAGTCATTTTTAGATTTTAATCTAATTTTCAACATAGCCATTTTAAGACCTCTGCTCATGAACAGTGTCACTGTGGTTTTCTTTATTTGTCCCAAGACATTGGTTTTTGACACTGACTGTTTAATAAAGCTACATGGGCTAAGAAACACATTGTGGGTGAGATGTGAAAATGACAGCTGTACTACCTATAAGAAGGTGTAGAAATGGCAATGTTGAAAATCTGGAGTGAAAATATTGAGTTACGCAACTTACGAGCGCAGCGAGGAACTGCGCAATGCACGCCAGAAAAATAGTAGTTTGAGCTCAATTGCCTAAATGGGCTTTTGAGAGCCCACCTTATGAACACTGGCAGTGTCGCTTGTTGACTGTCCCGAAGGTGATTTCACGCAGTGATCAGAAATCACCTTCGGCCCCGAATAACGCCATGACAGTGACAGCACTCATGAGAAGGGGTCCCAAAAACCCCATGTTGAAAATTTGGTGCAAAAATTCCAAAAAATGCCTGAGATATGCAACAAAGTTGAAAAACCCCTATCTAGCCCATTATACAGCTTACCGGCATTTCCTCAGTTCGAGGTCGGCTTTGAAGAGTGCAGACGTGTTCCCGGTCCACCGAAGATCATCGCGCGAGTCTCGGAGGTAAGTATGGGGTGGGGGGTGTGGGGAGGCAGGGTGCGAGTGGGTGGGTGCAGGTTGTGGGGGCAGGAAGACTGCGTGGGACCGCTTGCTTTTTACAGGTAAAAAAAAGATGACGCTGACGCTTGCCACGCTGGGGTGGGCCCAGAGTGGCAGAAGGACGGCTGGGGGCGGAGCCGATGGGGATTGGGCACCGCTATTATGAGATTTGTTGCCACGCTGGGGTGGGCTCAGCATGGCACCTTGTATTGGGAGAGAGTGAAGCCGATGGGGACTGGGCACCCTGCCGCGATAGTATGCGGGAGAGAGGAAGCCGACGGGGATTGGGCACCCCATCGCTATACTATTGATTTGCCACGCCGAGGTGGGCACCCAGCGTGGCATTTGGAAGGCTTTGGGAGGAGCGAGGCACAGCCGACGGGGATTGGGCACCGTCGGCTATATGTGTGTGTGGGGGTGGCAGCACATGTATGCGGCGCTTTCTGTGTGTGTGTGTGTGTGTGTGTGAGTGTGTGTGTGTGTGTGTGGGGAGCTGCGATGAGCAGGTGATATCTTATCGCTGCTCACTGAAGCGTGGCTCTCCTTTCAACTGTATGCCACTGCATTTTGGAGCTTGTCATAGACAGCTCCAGCACGCATTGGCTTACAGGGGCCGCGCCTGCCAACACACTGACTGAACTGGAAGAGGGGGTGACACACCTCCGGAATCTCGGATGATGGCACTATGTTTCTTGCACATGCGTGCAAGCAAACATAAAAATAGGGTTTGAGTTCTAAAAAGTTCCAAAAAAGATTAGAACCCTACAACTTTTTCAAAAGTTCTAGACTAGAACTAGAACCCAGAACTTCAGAGGGTTCTGACAACCCTAGTTTGTAAGTTGCACTTGGGGTCTTGTGTCCTATGTGCTTGATCCTGTACTTTTTTTACATTGAATCCCAGCTTCAATGCTCCAGATCATTCCTCCAGTTTTTTAAGGTCCTATCTCATCTTTTCAACCCCCCACTCCAGGTATGTCCACCCTATTATATACCTTTGTGACATCCGTGATTAGGCATACCTTCCCATCCAGCCCTCTACAATGTCCCCAATATAGACATTTAAGAGGACCGGCCCCCACACGGACCCCTACGGCACCCCACCTGCTTCCTCTCCCTCCTCAGATGTTCCCTGTTTACCACCACACTCTGACTCCTGCCAGTAAGCCAGTTCTCTAATCATAGTACTGTTTTAGGATCCACTTCTAGGTTATATAGTTTGTTTATCAGACTTTTATGAAGGGCAATGTTTAATGCCTTTTTAAAGTCCAGATAGGCCACATCCACATCCACCGCCCTGCCCTGGTCCGCCACCTTAGTCACCCAGTCGAAAAAGTCCATTAGGTTTGTCTGGCAGGACCTTCCCTTGGTAAAACCATGTTGTGCCAGTACTAGTAGGCCATTGTATCAAGGTAGTCAACTAACCTTTCCTTCAGCAAAGATTCCATTATCCTGCCCACTACTGAAGTCAGGCTGACAGGCCTGTAATTTCCAGCCTCATCCCTATCACCATCTTTGTGGAGTGGGACCACATCCACTCTTTTCCAGTCCCCAGGCACTTCCCCTGTCTCTAGTGATAGGTTGAACAACTTCATGAAGGGTGCAGCCAACACTTCCCAGAGTTCCTTTAGCACCCTGGGGGGGCACTGCATCTGGGCCCATCGCCTTGTCAACCCTTAGCTTCTTTAGCTCACTCAGGACACTTTCCTCCATAAAGGGCCTGGTGTCCACCATTCTCCAGTAATTCCCCTGTTTTGCATCTCTGGCCCTGCCCACTCCCCTTCCTCCATGAATACTGAGCAGAAATACCTAATCGGTATGTCCACTTTTTGCCAGTCCTCCTCTATGTGAACCCCCTCCTTCAATCTAATTATCCCTCCCTTTGTTTTCCTTCTTTCTCCAATGTACAGTACCTATAGACTGTCTTGCCCCCTTTCTTAATTGTCTTGGCAATTGTCTCTTTCATTGATGCCTCTGCTCTCCTAACTGCCCTCCCCGTCTTCCTTTGCTTGTCTTCGTAACATTCCCTATCCTCCTCCTTCTGCATTCTTTTGTAGTTAATGAAAGCTAGTCTTTTCACCCTTACTACTTCTGCCACCTCTCTAGTGAACCAGATTGGCTTCCTTTGCCTTCTGCTTATGATAGACCACCCACCTACTTTATTAACCTCTGGCCACAGATGAGATCATTCCGCACAGAGATAGGTGACATCTAGAATTCTTTGTTCCTTCCCTTGAGACAGCCCTTTCCCAGCTGGTTACCACCTGAGTACAGTACCTTACCTCCCTAGCTGGAGTAGCTAAGAGCTGCCAAGAGTAGGGAATGCTGCAGCAGACTAACCTGAAGATCTGCGGAAATGTTAGACACGGGTACTACAAGCAAGGAGTCTGACACTTAGGGTAGTTGAGCATAAAGGTAAAAGTTTACTGAAATTATGAAAACATTCTTTGTAATCACAGCCACAAATGGCACAGTTTAAATTCAGACAAAAATAACTCTTCAAACACATAAATTAGAATTACTGTATACTGTATACCCCAGCAGGGCACCTCCACTCCCACTAATCACCTTGTAATCACCCCTGGAGACTGCAGGCACTCACCATCCACCAGCCCTCCAGATATCACACTTTCCCAGGATAAGCACCCATGTAGGCCTTAATCCCCAAACTTTTTTCACTGTAGAACTAAAGAAATCAGTGGCTACTGGGTCCACCTCCGAGCAGTCAGTCCACAACCATCTGCCAGATACTCTCCCTGGTATCCAATTACTGTATACACTCTATATAAAATTAAAGAGTGCAGTGACTACTGGGCCATAGATCTGAGCAGTCCATCCACTAACCCCTTCTACCAGATACCCCCTGGTATCCAATTTCACATTCACTATAATGTGCTTCTTATACTCTAAAATCATTAAAAATCAGTTGAAAGTTAATAAAATTATTACTGTAATACATTTAAACTGAGCATTAGCAACAAACAATGTTGCACGCTGGTACATTAAAAGTTGCGACAGACTCCCCCCTCAGTCCCTTCAGGTTCAGTCCTTCACTTTGACAATAGTCTCTTAAATTCAGAAGGATTGAGGTAAATTCTCTGTAAAATAGTGGGGGAATTCATGAATGCATGGGACAGACATAAGGCAATTCTAGAGGAGGGTGGTAGAAGGATCCTACCCCCCCTCCTAGGATCCTATCCTAGGAGGGTGTAGGGGTATCTGGCAGAAGGGGTCAGTGGATGGACTGCTCAGATTTGTGGCCCAGTAGTCACTGCATTCTTTAGTTTTATATAGAGTGTACACAGTAACTGGATACCAGGGAGAGTATCTGACATAGGTGTATGTCCTAGTTCTCTGCAAGCAGAGAAGCATCACTTTATTTGTCATGAACTAGATTTTTATGTCCTTAACCCCTATTTTTAAGATCTGATGTTTATGTATCACTGTTTCTGATACCACTGTACTCACTGTATTATATGTACCTACTGTAATATAACTTGTACCTATTGTCTGTGCCACTGTATAGCCTGGGTCCCAACTGAAAATGGTCCTTTGGATCAGTTTGCTCACCCGGTTATCAAAAACATAAATAAATGAATAAATAAATAAAACAGTGTCACTGTGGCTTTTAAAATAGTCCCCAAACTGTATCAACAAGGTTTTTACTATACCACACTTTTTTTGGATTACTGAAGAAATTCTGTGTAAAGATGTTGCAGCTTGATGTACTGTAGTTGGGGGGGGGCCCTTTTGAGTCAGCAGGATGATGATGTTATGAGGAGAAGCGATTATTTCTTCAGATTTGAGGCTTTTCTTCTTCTATGAGGGAAAACTGGTTACACAGGATCATCAGGCACTTTAAGCAACAGGCTTTCTTTTCTGGTCCTGTTCTCACTTACTGCCCTGTCTGACCCTACTATAGGATACAGGTGACCCCCATTCCTACACTGTATTTAAATTGAACTGGCTCTGCCAGGCTTTTTCTTCTTCACTAGGCCTCTTCAGACAGACACCCCTTAGCATGGGCACCCTCCTTCTTGGTTGCTCTCCCTGCTCAGACTGACTGCATACTGGCTGTGCAGCACTTTTTATAGGCAAAATCTCAATAGCATATTTAAATCTGAAACATAAATATAGACTTTGACAGCAGGTAAGGAATGCTTGGTCCATCTACTCTGCCCATTTTCCTACCTATTGGATAAGCTGCACATCCTAGTTAACCAACAGCCTACTTCCTCCTACCACCCCCTCTAGAATTGCCTTATGTCTGTCCCATGACTGCTTGAATTCCCCCACTGTTTTTGACCCACGACCCCCTCTGGAAGGCTGTTTCATGCGTTCACCACTCTCATACCTCTCAACCTCTTGCCTCATAAATCAGGGACAAGGCTCAAAAAAATCAGCGACAAAGACCCAAAATCAGGGACACATCTTAAAAATTGGTACTATTCACTTAGAAAGCTGATAGAATAAGGGGATTTGTGTTAAGATGCATTTTCTGAAGAAAAACAAGTCTGTAACTTTAATGTTTGACAATATTTTGTGATTTTAATCCACACTGTTCTGTCACAAAAACACAAATTGTATGAGGGACAGAGGAAATTTTTGAGGCCAAATCAGGGACATCCCTGAAAATCAGGGACAGTTCACTCTCTCCATGAAAAAATGCTTCCTCACATTGCCCCGAGCCATTCCCCCCTTATCTTCAAATTGTGCCCCTTTGTTCTTGAACATCTCTTTTTCTGAAAGATGCTACCCTCTTAGATTTTGCTGATTCCCTTGAGGTCCTTGAATGTTTCTATCATGTCCCCCCTCTCCCTCCTTTCCAAGAGGGTATACATATTAAACGCCTTTCTTCTTTCTTCATATGACTTTTGGTGCAGACTCTGCACCATTTTAGTTGCCCTCCTCTGGACTGCCTCCATCCTGTCTATGTCCTTGTGGAGATGGGGTCTCCAGAACTGCACGCAGTACTCCAGATGGAGTCACACCAACTGTCTGTACAGAGCAATAACAACTTCTTGTTTTCTACTCCCTATGCATCCCAGTATCCATCCAACCCTCTTTACTGCCTTCTCACATTGCTTGCCTATCTTTAGGTCATCTGATATGACTACCCCCAGGTCCCTTTCCATTTTTGTTGTTAGTACCTCCTCCCCCATTGTGTACTCTGCCCCTGGGTTTCTGTTTCCCAGGTGCATTACTTTGCACTTCTTTGCATTGAATCTAAGCTGCCATACTCTTGACCATTCCTCCAACCTTGCCAAATTCCTTCTTATCCATTCCACACACCCTCCTTGTATATCAACCCTGTTGCAGAACTTTGTATCATCTGCAAGGAGGCATACTTTTCCATCCAGTCCCTCCGCAATGTCACCTATAAAGACATTAAAGAGGACCAGTCCCAGTACTGAACCCTGCAGTACCCCACTAGTAATCCCTCTTTCTTTGGAGTGGACTCCATTTACTATTACCCTCTGTGTCCTGTTGTCCAGCCAATTTTTTAACCGGATTACCACCCTGGGACCAACTCCCAGGCTGTCTAACTTGTTTCTTAATCTTTTGCATGGGACTGTGTCAAATGCCTTGCTAAAGTCTAGGTAGGCCACATCCGCAGCCCCTCACTGGTCTACTACTTTGGTCACCCAGTCAAAAGAATCTATTCAATTCATCTGACATGACCTTACCACTGAGAATCCATGCTGTCTTGGGTCCTGTGCCCCACTGGCATCCAGGTACTCAACAATTCTTCCTTTCTTTCAGAAGTGATTACATCATCTTTCCTACCACTGAGGTGAAACAAATAGATCTGTAGTTTCCTGTCTCTGCCTCATACCTCTCAACTGTCCCTGATTTTCAGGGATGTCCCTGATTTTGGCTCAGAATTTTCTTCTGTCCCTCCTAAAATTGGTGTTTTTTGGACTAAACAGTGGGACTTGTAAGCACAAAATAAAGTCAGACATTAAAGTTACAGACTTGTTCTTCTTCAGAAAATGCAACTTAAACTAACCCCCTTATTGTATCAACTTTCTGAGTGAGTATTATCAATGTTTAAGATGTGTCCCTGATTTGGGGTCTTTGTCCTTGATTTTTTTAGCCTTGTCCCTGATTTATGAGGCAAGAGGTTGAGAGGTATGCTCTGCCTTGCTCCCACTTTTTTGAAGGGGAATCATATCCACCCTCCTACAGTCCTCCGGTACCACACCATCCTCCCATGATTTGCTAAAAAGGGTAGTCAGTGGTGTTACTAGTTCTTCCCTTAGTTCTTTTTGAATTCTGGGGTGAATCCCATCAGGCCCCATTGCTTTATCCACCTTCAGTTTTAAGAGTTCTTTCAGAACCCTTTCTTCTGTGAAAGGACTAATATCAACCCCCCTATCCAGATTGCTTATATTGACTGGATTAGGTATCTCCCCCCTGCTCTTCCATTGTGAATACTGAGCAGAAGTATTTGTTCAGTATCCCTGCTTTTTCACTGTCGCTCTCTGCCCAACCACCTTCCTATTTATTCAGACTCAGTATCCCTGTCTTGCTCTCCCTGGTGCTTTCTCTCTCACACCTTTTTTCTTGGGAACCAGAGCCTGCTATTTTAATTTTATAGCTAAACAGAATTTTGCACCACACTGCCCGCCCCAACCCTGGCCTCTATTAAATACGCAGTAGTCATGCCCACGCTTGCTAATTCCACCCACTTCAGCTACAAACTGCCAACGGCCTCTTAAAGCTATACTGCCTCTTCATTACTCACCAAGTATAGTGGTTAACCCTATAGCCTCACTTTGGCACCATTGTGTCAGACTTGATGACTGAATCAAGCTACCATGTCCGAAAGATAGTGAAGTTGCCCTCAGAAGCTTCCAAGCATACGGGATTGATATGTAACCCTTAGGTGGTGCTATCCCAAGGGCTACTACCCCTGCCTGCTTGGCTAGTAGCAGGTTAAGGGGCCTGAGTTCTGAAACGGATGCCTCCACATGGAGGTCAGGGTTGGTAGTGGTCAAGCTAACCTGGGCACAGCCCTCTGGGACACTGTAACCCCCCTCTTTCCCCTCTAGTGGCCTGAACACTGTACAGTAATCACTTTCACAATACCCCTGGTACACCACACAAGTACCCACACTGTTTGCACTTACCACCAGGGCTGGTTCCTCTGGCTCAACCCTGGGGACCCCCTGTAAAACAAGGTTATGCACAGCAAATAGCAACAGTACAGTACTTTGAGCACAAACTGGAACCACAGTCAGATTACATGCAGAAAAAGTTAGAGCTGGTTTATTCAGCGGACTTGAACAAGGAAGGGGCAAAATCAGGTTAATTAGCTTAAAGGTTATATCAATCAAGCAGTTATGCATGCGCTTTGAGTCCCCCCCCACACAGTCACACCTCTAGGTACCCAGGTGGAGAAGAGATGGGCTAGCCAGGACTGTTGCCCGGGGTTGCAGCTGGTAGGGGCCCTGTGATGGAAAACACAACATGCACAGTACACAATATTTGTAATCTGGAGTCAGAGGGCTCAGTTCGTAAAGGAAACAAAACAACAAGACAATCAGATGACACACTCAGATTAAGCTGTTCTTGCAGAGAGCTACCCTAATATTTACTCACAATACTCAAGACTGGACACAGGCTGGATGAAAATCGAGACTGCAGGTGGTTGATCTGGAATGCCAGGAGAAGCAGGGCCCACACAAGTTGCAGAGCTGTCGTTTCTGTTCAAGCGTGGAGCAGGGGGCTGATCCTCAGGGAGGTGTCTTGTCGATGGCTTCTATGTGCAGTGGGTAGTCTGGCTAGACCTGTCTGGCAAGGCCCAGACCGCATGGAGACAAATTCGGATGCAGTCCGTTTTGGGCTGGATACAGTTTCCAGCAAGCAGAACACAGTTCACACAGTGGGGAACTAACTCACAACCCACTAGCAGCTCATAGCACATTTACATGTACGCGAATTCTACTGTACCAGGCAAAGCGCTCCTCAGTCACAATCGCAAAGTCTCTGCACACACTGGGAGCTTAGGGGTAGCTGGAACTCCTGACAGGCCAATCACATTCAACAAAATCTTCTGTCTTCTTCAGGTTGAGCCTGGCCTACTTCAGTAGCTTACTTTAGTCACACAAACTTGGATTAAGTCCAAAATAATTCTCTTCTCTCCCTCTCAGGAGCAGCTGGCAGACATGCAAGACAAAAACTCAGCCCTTTCACAGTTTTCCCATGTGAATCCACTCAGGATTGCTGCCCAAAATACACTTGAGCTCTTCTCATTTCACTTCCCAGCTCAGAACTAACTGAAAACTGCCAGCAGCCTGGGACTTCCCCAAGATCCAAAAGATTCAGTTTGCTGATTTGGCTGTTTGTCAAAGCAAGAGCTCCCCCTTCAGCTGCAAAAAAGGCGCAAAAAGTTCAAAACTACAATTCCTACAGATTTTGGCTTTAGACAGCTCCTGTAGTCCAGCTACATTTTAGGTCCCACCAGAACTGATTGGTCCAATTTGCAGTCCAGGATCAAGATAGTGGAGACAAACAAAACAGTCCTTGCTATAAAGAAGGCAGGTTAGACAAACTACATTATCATTATCACTCTAAATGATTTTCAGCAGATAGTTACATCTTTCAACAGAGCTCCCTCTTGGATTGCTTAGGTTGCAATCAGGCAGCTCTTAAAGAGACAGTACACAGAGGCTATACAGGCTCTGGTAATCACATTTAAACTGCTAAAATGCAGGACACCAGCATGACAGTGAGCATTTAGGCAAGCTCAAGGAAGACTTTTTGGGAACCCCCATTTGTAGGGGTGGTTATACCTTTCCCTGCCTGGGAAAACTTGGCATCTGCGTCAAGTCTGTACCATCATAACATTGGAAATGCAACATATACAAGACATTTATACCATTAGCATGCTATACAAGTACTATCTGATTCATCAATTGGCATAACTTGTCACTTTACATTTCAATGCACTTCGCTACATCATTTCCATTCTGACAATACATTATGCATATTTCAATCAATCAATCAAGTCTTTATTTAACCAGGCGTTCATCATTGAGCAGAAGCTCATTTGCAAGATGGACCTGGGTGGAGCATGAACAATTGTATATACAGGTCAACACAGGTATTTATAAGGCAATACAGATAATACTCTTTACAGAGAGGAAGAAAAATAAGTTCATATGTACATAGAATTATACAGATATTGTACAGATTACACGGTATTTACATAAATAGAAGTGTCTATAGGAAGATAAAGCAGGTTATCTAAGGTTGCAGGAGGAATTAACGGAAGAAAAAAATTAAAATAAAAATATACACCAGGTAGAGGTGAAGGTAGGGGGGAAAGGAGGGAGGTAGGGGGAAAAAGGCTAAGAGGGCACGGTGCACAGACAGGAGTTGGTAAAACGGGATGTAGAGAAGGTGGATGGAGAAAAGGAGTATGTGTGAGCCCCGGGATTGAATGCTATAAAGCACGGGGCATGGTAGGATGTCACAACCCAGGGTAGTGAGCTGCTATCTGAGGTTGGGAAAGGAAGAATAAGAGGATGGACGGGCCTAGTGTTGATAAGACAGGGGGATAAGAGAGAGAACAATTAGGCTGGTGAGGAGCAAGCTGGGGGGTCAGTACCTAAAATTGGGTCTAGGCGTGGCTATATACCAGTGCAGACACCGGTACTGGGTCTGAATGGGTGAAGCAGTTACATACTTCTCTGATTGTACGGAAATGAAGTGTCTTGAAGGCATTTATACCGATTAGAGTGATTAATTTGAGGGTTTTTTGTTGATCGTTCCATAAGGTAGGTAGCATAAAGCTTATGGCTGCCCTGCCGAAGCGGGATTTTGCTTTGGGTATTTTAAGTGTAATAGCTGAGTAACTTCTTAATGCTTATTTCCCAATTATACTCAGGGGAAGACAGCAGGAGATATAGTAAGGCAGCTTATTAGAGATGGCTCTATAGGTCCAGAGAGCAGCGTTTCTGTGGCGCCTGAACTTTAGTGATGTCCACCCCACTGTCGCATATAGGGTGCAGTGATGCGTGTCGAAGGGGAGTCCCCTTATAAACCTCAGTGCTCGATGGTAGAGTCTGTCCAGTTTAGCCATGTAAGAGCTGGGGCATTGGCTGTAGAGGAAATCAGTGTAATCAACCAATGATAGTAAAATGGATTGGACCAGTTGTTTCTTAGCATCTCTGGTGAGAAATTGGTTGATTCTAAAAAACAGTCCAAGCCTTTGCCAAAGTCGTTTTAGCAAGTCCTCGATATGTTCAATGAAGGAGAGTCTTTGGTCTATCCAAACTCCCAGATACTTGAATTTTGTAACAAATTCTAGTTTTTCACCTAGAACTGTGGTAATTTGGGGAACTGTCCCACTGGACACAGGGTTAGCTGTATGGATAAAAGGGGAGAGGACCAACTCTTTAGTTTTTTTGGCATTAAGGAGTAGCTTTTTTTGGAGGAGTTGGCTTTGCAAAGGTTGAATTCTGACTGTAGGTCATTGTAGGCAGCTTCAGGTGTTGGATGACTCACTTGAGAACTGTATCATCTGCAAACAGATGGATGTTGGCTTCTTTTATACAGTAGTCGATGTTATTAATGTAGATTGCAAAAAGTAAGGGCCCTAATATAGAACCTTGAGGTACCCCTCTTTGCAGAGTTTTTAAGGGGGACAGGCCTCCTTTGGCTTTAACTTGTTGAAGGTGCCCTGTAAGACAGTCAGTAAACCAACGCAGAGAGGAGGGGTCCACACCTATGGTTTGAAGGGAGGAGAGGAGCAGACTATGGTCGATGCTGTCAAAAGCCTTGCTTAGATCAAGAAAAACAGCACAAATAAAGTTTTTGCTCTCAAGATTACGCTGCCAGTCATTAGTAACTTTGGCGAGGGCTGAGATAGTGCTATGTTTAGCTCTGAATCTGGACTGCACAGGATTTAGCAGTTCCCTAGACTCAAGGTGAGTCCTCAGCTGTGCATTTACAATTTTCTCTAGGAGCTTGGACAAGACTGGAAGGAGAGAAATTGGCCTATAGTTATTGAGATTGCCAGGGTCACCTGATATGAACAGTGGTATGACATTTCACACAGGTAAATTGAACATTACTATACAGAATCATGTAATAACTTCTTGTACTTTAAACAATGCAAGAGGGGGCCCTTTCCTATCAGCTAACTTGGGGCTGGATAGGGCAGGGGCATCATGGTGAGAGGAAAAAACAAGTAACCTGGAATGGGCCATCAAGCTCAATTTGGGCAGTGAGCTCTGACAGACATAAACACCTTTGTGGACTACATTGAGAGGCAAATCCACTGGCCTCCCGGGGGAATCGTAACTGAAGCACACCACTGGCTTGACAGCTCTGCCAGTCTTTCTGGGGTGAACAACCACAGTCTCTGCACGTTCAGCAATGGTCTTGGAGATTTGATCACTGTTGAGGGGTGTCTCTGCATAAAGGGGAATGCCCAAGCTGGGAGCATTGTCAGCCCCTTGCTCTGTAGTATCTGTTTTTACAACACTTGGCTCATTTTGAAGACACTCTGGTACCGAAGGAGGGTTGTCAGCACTCTCATAGTGTTCCTCAAGTTCTGGCATGTCACCAGAAAGACTCATACCATCAGACCCTCCTTTAGGCAAATCATACAGTTCCATAATACACAAAAAACTCAGCATCCTCAGATGTGATACTTTGCACTTCACTTTCAGGGAGCATTGGCTCCAGGGATGATGCCGGGGGTTAGGCAGTCCAGAAAGCCCAGCTTCATCCCCATAGTTCAACATAGGATTTCCATGAAACAACTGACTCAGTTCATATGAGGGGTAATAGGCATCATCACACTCACTGTCATCGGAGTTAGACTGGCAGCCACTATCATTCTGGGCCTGCTGCAGGGGAAGTCTTAAATTGGCAACAATGGGGGCAGGCTGACTCTGTTTCTTTCTTGCAGCAGCACGAGTCACTGGTCCAGGGGAATCAATCTCGGGTGGGTTCAGCCTCAATTATAACTTGACCAATAGTTAGCAAGTGGTTATGGTGCATGGTCTTGACAGCTTTGGACTTATTCTTTGGGTGCACTTTGTACACTGGCAAAACATCCAACTTTCCAACTATGACATGGGGAAGATGGTGCCATCGATCAGCAATTTTGTGTTTACCATGCAATCCTAAATTTCGCAACAACACACAGTCTCCAGTCCTAAGCTCTTGAGCCTTTACTTTTCTATCATGTCTCTTTTTGTTGGCTAGATTTCTTTTGGCAGCCATTGTCTGGGCCAGTTGATAGGCATGGTTCAATTGAGTTTTCAGTTTCTGTACATATTGTAGGTAATCTTCGGCTCAGACCCCATCAGGAGAAACCCCAAAACAGACATCAACAGGCAACCAGACCTCTCTCCCGAACATGAGGTGGTAGGTAGAGAACCCAGTAGCATCATTCTTTATGCAATTGTATGCGTGTACCAAGGTGCTAATCTGCTGGCTCCATTTATGCTTATCTTTTGGGTGGAGGGTGCCTAGCATGTCTATTAGGGTGTGGTTAAAGTGTTCTGGTTGAGTATCCCCCTGCGGGTGATAAGGGGTGGTCCTTGACTTTCACATCCCCCATAGAGAGAGAGAGCATTTCTTTGATTAGCTGACTGTCAAAGTCCCGGCCCTGATCAGAGTGAATTCATGAGGAGCACCATAGTGGCCAAAGAAATTTTCCACTAGCACCTTGGCCACGGTAGATGCTTTTTGATCTTTGGTGGGAAAAGCTTGTGCTTACCATGTGAAATGGTCCATAACCACTAACACATTGCCAGTGTTTCGCTGATCAGGCTCTAAACTCAAGAAGTCTATGCAGACAAGTTCCATTGGGGTGCTGGTAGTAATGTTGACAAGGGGGGGCAGCCCTCTGAGGCAGGGCTTTTCTCTTCAGGCAGCGACTACAAGTCCTTACATGGTGCTCAACATCGGCCCCCATCTTGGGCCAGTAGAATTGAGATCATACTAGGTCAAGGGTCCGGTCGATACCTAGGTGGCCCATATGATTGTGGAGAGACCTCAGTAGCAAATCTTTGAAGGCTGTGGGCAGGACCAATTGTTGCTTGTCTATTTGGCCACCCCAATCTACAGTCTCTCTATACAGCAACTGATTAAGCAGCTTCTACCTGGGGCCTTCTTTAAACAATAAAGTGGTCCACAGATCAGAGGAACGCAACTTGGACACATCTTTTCCTGCACGAAGGGTGTCAAGTGCTGGGAGAATCATAGGATCTCAGGATTGAACCCACTAAATGCTGTCATTGTCAAACTGAGGTAGTGCACTAATATCTAGAGCAAAGAAGTGGCAATACACAGCCGGCATGCAGGTGTCAGAGGGGCCCAAGCAATCTATTAAGCAGTCCGCTGGGTCCGTAGACACCTGTTCATTTCTATCAAACTTTTGGCACAATGCTTGAATGTCAGGTTCAGACAGCCTGACCCAGTCACTCTTGGAAATGGGCCTCCGAGATAGGGCGTCAGCATCAATATGATTCAGGCCTGGTCTGTATTCGACAGCATAATCATATGTTGACAATGCAGAGAGCCACCGGTGCCCCATGGTGTCTAACTTAGCTGAAGTCTGTACATAGGTCAGTGGGTTATTGTCAGTCCTCACCAATATTTTTGCCCCATAGATGTAATCATGAAACTGATCGACAATGGCCCATTTTAACGCAAGGAACTCCAACTTGTGCACAGGGTAGTTTTGCTCTGATGGGGTCAAGCTCCTACTGGCGAATGCCACTGGTCTCAAACCATCCTCATTGTCTTGATACAGTACAGCTCCTAGACCCTGCAGACTAGCATCAGTATGCAACACATAGGGTTTGGTGGGATCAGCATAAGCAAGGATGGGGGCATGGGTGAGCTGGTATATGACATCGTGGAAAGCTGCTTCACAGTCAGGCATCCAACAGGACCCATAAAGTTCACCTGAGTGGAAATATGCTTTGTCTGGTTCTTTGACGGACCCTTCTTTGTATTTCCAATTGGTAAGGGGGTAACCCTGAGTAAGATTCAAGAGTGGCCGAAACACTTTGGAATAGTCCTTTATGAACCGACGGTAGTAGCCACAGAATCCCAGGAAACATTGTAGTTCTTTCAAATTGTGGGGCTGAGGCCAAGTAGTCAAGGCTTCAACTTTACTTGGATCAGTCTCTATCCCCTCTGTAGACACTATGTGCCCCACATACTTCACAGAGGTTTGGAAAAACTGGCATTTGTCGATGGACAACTTGAGGCAGAAATCCTCCAGTCAGTCTAGTACTTTGAACAGTCGACTCTCATGTTCCTCTAGGGAGCTACTGAACACAATGACATCGTCCAAGTACACCAGGCATTCTAGCAAATTCATGTCTCCCACTGCTTGCTCCATCAGTTGCTGGAAGGTGGTTGGGGCACCCAATATCCCCTGTGGCATTCTCAGGAATTCGTAGAACCCCAAAGGACAGATGAAGGCTGTCTTCTCATGGTCCTCCAGAGCCATAGGAATCTGGTAATATCCACTGCGAAGATCAAACACCGTGAACCATTTGCTCCCATTCAAATTTATTTATTTAGCTTTTGTTGACCGGGTAAGTGCACTAGACAAATCCTGCCTATTTTCAGGCACGACCCGGGGGAGGGGGATACAGATGATTGCCAACTGACCTTGAACCAGATTAAGCTGTTGGTGGTATTTTTAGTGAATAAATAATCCAGAGCATCTTGTATATGGGGCATGGTGCATTGATCGGGGATAGTCCACCGATTCAGATTTCAATAATCAACACATTCTCACAGATCTGTTCTTCTTATGCACAACCACAATGGGAGAAGCATATGGGCTCCTAGATTCTTGTATCACACCAGCCACGAGCATTTCCTGCAAGTGTCTTCTCACATCGTCTATGTCTGCAGGGGCTAGGCGTCGAGACCTCTCTCAAAATGGCTGTTCATTGTGCAGGCGTATGTGATGCTCCGCACCCTGGACACATCCCATGTTCCATTCCTTCAATGAAAACACTTGATCTCTCCGGGTAAGTTTCTGGCTAATTCTAGTCTTCCATTCAGCTGGCAATGGGGAGTCACCAAAATCAAATAAGTTGGGAGTCACTCTATCTGTCTTGCCAGGGTGCTTGTTGCTGGGCAACACTGCAGTGTCTGCACACTGTATCGGAATTAGGGTGCATCCTCTGTTCACCCGGATCTCCCGATCTGACACATTATGTATCTGGACCATCACTCATCGTGCATAGGCATGAGCATGTGCTGGCAAGATGCTGAGCTTAACCAATAATCCTTCCAGCAATTTTCCATCGCCTGGCGCATCCAACATCAGTATTTTGTTCTTGGCAACTTTATGGAGGTGGACCTTCCCTTGAACGGTACACTGGATGTTAGGGCCAGTACCATTGAATCGGGATCCTCCTTCCCCACGACCCCTACCAGTTCATTCTGGTCCACTCCCTTGAGGATTCTGCTGCAAATCATAGGCCCTCTTGATCAGAGCAGGAATTCTTAGGGCCCTCCCAGTCCATCGAACTTGTTTCTCAAGACAGAGTTGTGTCAGTCTCACAAACATATGGGCGTTGGTCCCAATTAACAGGGGAACCCCATCATACAGACCAGTAGGGGGACAAACTAAGGCCAGTGTCTCGACTTGCTCCTCTACACCAGTTACAGCTGCAGGAAATGACAACCAGAGATGGACATATCCTAGGTAGGGATAAGACTTGTCGCTCAGCCCCCACACATGTAGGCCTTCCAAGGATTGTAAGGGCACAGCAGATAAGTGTTTGTCATACCAGTACTTAAATACAGTGGTCATTTGTGACCCACTTTCCAGCACAGCCCGAGTAGGAATACCATTCACAGCCACGGTAGTCTCCATTGAAGGGACCACTATTTTGGACTAGTCTGGAGGGACAGCAGCAGGGGCCTGGACAGATGATTTAGCCACATAGGGATTTGAGTTACTACTTCTTGAACCCTCACTGTGATCATTTTGGGTGCTCCTCGACCACTGATTCGTTCTCCGAAGCTCTCCTTGAAGCCTGTATACAACTTTATCTAGGCCTTTTGTGGACCAGCATTCTCTCTTCATGTGCCCATCCTTCCCACAATTTTGGCAAAATATGTTTTCTGTGATTTGGGGTGGCCAAGTCATCACACTGGGAGCTGGGGCAGTGGTACTACCAACTGAAAACCTTTGTGCCATCTCTGTCTGCTGTGTGGTGAGCATTTGGAGACATCTCGTCAATTCTCTTACTTCCATAGTCAAGACATCGAATTTTCAGCTGCTGTCAGCAGGAGATACCTGGGTGGACACCCCCACACCCATAGCAGATGCAGTTGGATAAGGGTCAGTGCCTGTACTTGCAGGAGCGGCCTTCATAAAGAGACTGTTTTTTGTTTCCCTGAACTCCCTCAGCAGTTCATCCCATGGTGGCACACCCTCATTGGTCCCCACTTCGGAAGGGCCTTCCGATGCCGTGATCACTTGGGTTGCACTCACCCTAGAATTACAATCCCCCTCTTCATCTTCAGCCTCCTGGAGTTCTTTTATCAAGTCACAATAGTCCAGTGGGTTACCCCTTCTATCTGGGAGCCTTAACTGAAGGAGCTGCAATTTAGAATGCTTTGCATGTTGCAGTATGTGCCCCAACCTCACATGGTTTAAGTCACTGGCAGCTACCCCACCTTTTTGGTAAGCCTTCTGCAGTGCTCTTTCCAGACAAGTAACATATGCAGACAAACTTTCCCCTGGCCATTGTTTTGTACCTTGAAATTTCCACATCAAGTTTTCCCCTGACTCAATGCTCCCAAAATTGCCTTCGAGTGCAGATAGGTACTTCTGGGCAGATGAATCAGGGTTTGTGGTAGGGGTCGATCTTAACATTGTTTTACTAGCCCAAACACTAGTGCAAACTGACCAGGGCTAGTGCAGCCAACTCTCTACTTGTCTGCCTGGACTAGTGCAGATTTTCAAGGCTGTTAGTAAAGTTAACGTTTCTACTTTAGCAGGCTCTAGTCCTCATGCTAATTTCTCTCAATGTTCCAGATGTCCTGGTGTGATTAACAGCTCATTAACAGCTACATTTATCTGGCAGTTTAAGAGGGAGATCCCAATAAAAACTCAGTGTGAGTCATTTATCACTCCACTGTTAGAAATTTCAGCTATTGTCCAGGGTGTGATCAAGGGTAGAGTGCTGTTAAGTCACTAGCTTCCAGTTTTCTGAATGTGTCTCTAACAATTTGACCCATATAATTAAGACCAGTGCCCCTCATTTCCCTACATTTTGAGTGCCTGTATCCAATATTTCAGTGACAAAATGTGAAAAGGTATACAGGGTCGGCCCTGCAGGTGGTGGGTTTTATCACAGCCTCACAATAACTTCCCTCTCCAAATCTCCTAACTCTGTTCTTTCCCTGGACATCACTGCAGACCAGACTCTGAAATTACCCTCCACAGATCCATAGCTGCCATTACTGGCAAGTATAGGGGCCCCCAGCTCTTCTAAATGGACCATGCCAGCCAACACCATCCATGCAGTCCCACCTTATCCCACCCAGCATGTCCCTTCATCCTAAAAACAAAGTGTTGGCTCGTGTATGGTACAAAAATAAACCTTAATAAAATATATAATGTGCAAGCTTAAAATAGGGCTTTCCTACATAGAAACAGAGATAGTATAGCAGTATGCCTGTGTACTGCTTCCCCTGGGCTGATGAAAAGACAATGTTAAAGAAAAATCTGTTGTTGTTGGGGCAGAGCATATTAAAAATAAAAATGTCATTGTTTTCTATATTTCCCAAGCCCCTTAGGTTTGTGTAGCCCCCACCTCAAAGAAATCTTAGATGTGCTCCTGGCTCACTTAAGACTGTACAAAAACTTCCAGAAGTGCAGGTCTCCACTTGACTATATGGTGGGTGCTGAGAGTGTCTTTCTCTGCCTGACTCTGTTAATTGCTGTGTGGGTGGTGGTGAGTGTTGTGAGGTGCATGATGATGTCAGCTGTTGTGTATGTGCAGAGCTGGGACTGCTTGACTGAACATTTGCTGTTGTGATGTCATCTGATTTGGTGGGGGAGGGGTGGGTGGAGGTGGCAGAAAGAGGAAGAGAGGAGGCCATGGTACAGAAAATGGGGGGGCACAATGTGGGAGCAGGAGAAATGTGCAAGAAGTCAGAGTATTTCTTGACTTACATTGTTTCCTGTGTAAGTAATCAAAATTTACCATTATAATTGCGGGATAGTGCAATCGTCTGTGGGCTAGTGCAATTCTGAATCAACTTGCCCCTGCTGGTTAGTACAACATATAGAATAGTGGATGGGTGAACATCCACAACAAGGCTGTGTTTCCATCGGGGGAGTTGATGACATCACAGAGACCGCGAGAGCGAAGCTCGAGAGGTCTAGCTGATGTCATCAACTGCCCGAGATGGGACCGCAGCTTTAGTTGTGGATGTTCACCCATCCACTGTTTTATATAGTATATGGTTTTTTTTTGTTTTACATTGTTTTTTTTCGTTACTTGCTGTACGCACGCGCTGCTCCTGTTCCGTCTGGTGCTCCTGCTCGCTTACGTTCCCGCTCCATGCGGCTTGTCAGTTTCTCCTCTGCACATCGCTCAGTTTTAAAATCGTGGAGAAAAAAACCCAGTGTGTTCAGAAAGGGAGCCATGTATGGCTCTCCGTGTCCTGACTCCCGACTTCAAAGTCGATGACTCAGCTGCTCGGCGCTCGCTAAATCACGCCGCCATGTTTTTTGTTTTTTTTCTAGAGAGCCACGTCTGAGCCAATCAGGTGGAAGGTCAAGGGTAAAAAGTTGTTGTACTATCGATGTGACGTCAGAACGATAGTACAACAACTTTTTTGACCTTTGAACTGTACTACAACAAGATTTCAGCAGTTGCTGAAATCCATGCACAATAGGCAGTACCCATATACTATAAAAGGTTATGGTTGACCCCTGGTTTGGGGACCTCATAAATTTAATGGCCTATAGGGTGGGACCCCTTAAACTTTCTATGATCCTTTTTCGTTTCTCAGCCTCCGCACACTGCCATTCAGGTACCACAGGGGCAACAAAATCTATCCAGGTCTCCCAATCATCCTCCCCTTGGGGGCGGGAAGGGTGCCAGAGAAGATTCTCAACCTTCAGTAAGAGTCGTGACTAATGGCAGTTACAGACATAGGAGCCAGCATTGGCACGGGCACAGAAGGAGGGGCAATAATGGGTGTTGGAGCGGGATGGAGTGTTGGGGGAGGAACATCCATAGGTGGCAGGAGTAGTTTCTTTAAGTCCTCCATAGTTTTCCCTTCCTCCAGCAGCAACTTAGCAAATTTCTCCTCAAAAGTCTCAGATAGTGGGGGGCTCATTGTCCCTGGGGTGATAATCCATGGCACTTTGGAACCGTCTACTGGGTCCTTACACTCTACTAACACCATGAAACTTTGGGCGAGCAGATTAGCCTGTCGACCCACCACCACAGGGTTTTGTAAACATTCAACCTTGGAAAGTACTCCCTCTACAGTGTTCTTATTGGTACCCAGGGGAATATCCAGGATAAGTATAGCATTTTGGGGGTCGATCTCCTGCCCAGTACACCACCCCACCAACTGGTGTACAGCCACTTCTTTTGGGGTAGCCATTTATTTTTAACAGCAATTCACAAATTTGGCCACTAGGGGATGCTAATCCCAGCAGTGAGCCTCGAAGATGTAACCCCTAGGTGGCACTATCCCAAGGACTACTACCTCTGCCTGCTTGGCTAGTAGCAGGTTAAGGGGCCTGGGTTCTGAAACGGGTGCCTCCACCCAGAGGTCAGGGTTGGTAGTGGTCAAGCTAACCTGGGCACAGCCCTCTGGGACACTATAACCCCTGTCTTTCCCCTCTAGTGGCCTGAACACTGTACAATAATCACTTTCACAATACCCCTGGTACACCACACAAGTACCCACACTGTTTGCACTTACCACCAGGGCTGGTTCCTCTGGCTCAACCCTGGGGACCCCCTGTAAAACAAGGTTATGCACAGTAAATAGCAACAGTACAGTACTTTGAGCACAAACTGGAAACACAGTCAGATTACATGCAGAAAAAGTTAGATCTGATTTATTCAGGGGACTTGAACAAGGAAGGGGCAAAATCAGGTTAATTAGCTTAAAGGTTATATCAATCAAGCAGTTATGCATGCGCTTTGAGTCCCCCCACACAGTCACACCTCTGGGTACCCAGGAGGAGAGATGGCTAGCCAGGACTGTTGCTCGGGTTGCAGCTGGTAGGAGCCCTGTGATGGAAAACACAACATGCACAGTACACAATATTTGTAATCCGGAGTCAGAGGGCTCGGTTCGTAAAGGAAACGAAACAACAAGACAATCAGATAACACACTCAGATTAAGCTGTTGTTGCAGGGAGCTACCCTGGTATTTACTCACGATACCCAAGACTGGACACAGACTGGACGAAAATCGAGACTGCAGGTGGTTGATCTGGAATGCCAGGAGAAGCAGGGCCCACACAAGTCACAGAAGTGTTGTTCCTGTTCAAGCGTGGAGCAGGGAGCTGATCCCCAGGCAGGTCTCTCGTCCATGGCTTCTCTGTGCAGTGGGTAGTCTGGCTGGGCCAGTCTGGCAAGGCCCAGACCGCATGGAGACAAATTTGGATGCAGTCCGTTTTGGGTTGGATACAGCTTCCAGCAAGCAGAACACAGTTCACACAGTGGAGAACTAACTCACAACCCACTAGCAGCTCACAGCACATTTACATGTACGGGAATTCTACTGTGGCAAGCAAAGCGCTCCTCAGTCACAATCGCAAAGTCTCTGCAAACACTGGGAGCTTAGGGGTAGCTGGAACTCCTGACAGGCCAATCACATTCAACAAAATCTTCTGTCTTCTTCAGGTTGAGCCTGGCCTACTTCAGTAGCTTACTTTAGTCACACAAACTTGGATTTAGTCCAAAATAATTCTCTTCTCTCCCTCTCAGGAGCAGCTGGCACACATGCAAGCCAAAAACTCAGCTCTTTCACAGTTTTCCCATGCGAATCCACTCAGGATTGCTTTCCCAAAATACACTTGAGCTCTTCTCATTTCACTTCCCAGCTCAGAACTAACTGAAATTGCCAGCAGCCCGGGACTTCCCCAAGATCCAAAAGATTCGGTTCGCTGATTTGGCTGTTTGTCAAAGCAAGAGCTCCCCCTTCAGTTGCAAAAAAGGGGCAAAAAGTTCAAAACTATAATTCCTACAGATTTTGACTTCAGACAGCTCCTGTAGTCTGGCTACATTTTAGGTCACACCAGAACTGATTGGTCCAATTTGCAGTCCAGAATCAAGATAGTGGAGACAAATAAAACAGTCCTTGCTATTAAGAAGGCAGGTTAGACAAACTACATTATCATTATCACTCTAAATGATTTTCAGCAAATAATTACATCTTTCAACAGAGCTCCCTCTCAGATTACTTAGGCTGCAATCAGGCAGCTCTTAAAGAGACAGTACACAGAGGCTATACAGGCTCTGGTAATCAAATTTAAACTGCTAAAACATAGGACACCAGTCTGGCTGTGAGCATTTAGGCAAGCTCAAGGAAGACTTTTTGGGAACCCCCATTTGTAGGGAGGTTACAGATAGAATAGGCAAGAGAGGCAAGGGATGCCTCATCTATGCCAGGGACTCTCTGCAGTACTCCATGCTCCCTGGAACCAGGATGGCTGAGGACCATGAGATAATAGTGATAAAGGCACAGGTCGGTCAGAATGGCAAAACTCTCATCCTTGCCACAATCTACCTCCCCCAAGAAAGCCACAGCAGGCCTTCCCACAATTATGGATGTTATCAGCACCCTTCCAAAGGGGATGGAGCTCATCATTACTGGGGACTTTAACAATAAACTGCGATGGAAAGGAGGCTGCCCCTTTCAAGTATCTGATAGCCACCTCCAACCTGACACAACTTGTCACCTGCCCCACCAGGCAGAACTATAAGACAGGAAACAGTACCCTCCTTGACTGGGTCCTAGCAAGCTCACCACCATCCCAGATCTCTGAGATCAAGGTTCTCCCAGACACGTTAAATTACCACTCCTCTATCACTTTCCTGTGGTCTAATAAATTTACCAAATGCCCACCCATCCTCATTGAAAGCAGGGTCTTGAGGAAGGGTAAACTTGGAGCCCTCAAATCAGCCCTTGCCCTACATGACTGGGCTCCTATCGATCTGGCGCCTACCCTTGATCAGGCTGTCAGTTACTTCATTAAGGGCTTTAGCTCCATCTGTGGCATCTATGCCCCGCTCACGAAAAGAAAAATTTTGGGGCAGGCAAATGGCTGGATTGATCGGGAGCTCCTCTCCCACCTGAAAGAAAGGGACATACTCTGGGAGAAGGCCAGAAACACAGGTAGCAAGCATGACTACCAGTGTTACAGAATGGCCAGAAACCACTGCACCAAGCTAATCCAGCTAGCCAAAGCCAACTATCATAAGGCTGAGCTTTGCAATTCTTGGGGTGATGGGAAAAGATTCTGGGATAACATCAAAAGCATCCTTGGAAAGGAGGACAAGAAGCACCCTCAGCTGCTTAGTATCAGTAACACCCCCACTACACACCCTCTAGCTATTGCGGAAGCCTTCAATAAGGCCCTCAACGATCTTACCCCAGTGCTACCACCTGCCTATTTTCAACCTGGGTTGAACCATTCCAGCAACATATTTACTGAGTGTTCTTACCCAACCTTCTACTTTAAAAGGGTGACCGTGAAGGAAGCCCTAACTATGGTCAAGAAAGTACTAGGTAAGACCAGACTGGGCAGTGACTGGATAGACATGAAGCTTCTATACCTCACCCTGGACATTCTTATAGTGCCCATTACCACACTTTACAATAAGTCCCTGGCCCTTGTCCAATTCCCAGTGGTTTGGAAGCAGGCCCTAGTTACGCCAGTGCATAAAGGAGGTGACAAGTCTCTAGTAGCCAACTACAGACCCATCTCAATCCTCTCCCACCTCTCCAAGGCACTGGAAAAGATTGTGGAGGGTCAACTCATTGACTACCTCAGTAAGTATAATCTACTGCCCCAACTAGCATGGCTTCAGACAAAATCACAGTACCACCACTGTCCTGCTGGACTACATGGACTATGGACATAAGGCCCTGGATGAAGGCAGACTGGTGAGGTCTATCTTTATTGACCTCACCAAAGCCTTCAGTATAGTCAACCACCCCCTGTTACTGACTCAACTGCAAAACATGGGTGTGGTGCCCAATACCCTTTGCTGGTTCCAAGACTATCTGATACGGAGAAATCAGTGTGGCAAAATTGGGCAAACAGTATCCAGCACAAGAGAGGTATCATTAGAGGCACCCCAGGGATCAATACTGGGTCTCCTACTCTTCAGCCTCTTCTTAAATGACCTTCCCACAGCCTGCAACACCAAACTCATACTATATGCAAACAATGCTGCGCTTCTGAGCAGCAGCACGTCTCAGGTTGCCCTACAATCTGAGCAGCAGAATTCCTTCTCCAAACTCGAGGACTGGTTCTGTAGTCATAGGTTACTACTAAACTACAAGAAGACCAACGCCATGCTTATATCCAGCCCCAACAAAAATAAGCACCACCCCCTTATCATCTCCAACAAATGCAGTAAACCACTAGAACAAGTCCACTTTTTTCAAGTATCTGGGGGTCATAATAGATGATAGCCTCACATTTGCACACCATACTGACTCTCTCTGGTCAAGACAGTCAATACCAAGATTGGTGTCCTGTACAGGTACAGGCAATACCTCTCACTGGAGGTCCTCCACCTCTCAGTCCACAGTTCCATTACATCTACTATTGACTATGGACTAGTGGTCTATGGGGCGGCAATGGATACAGTGCTCAAGGGAGTTCAGACTGCGCTCAACAAAGCTTGCAGACTCACCCTGGATGCTGAGCATGGCACTCACACCTGTACTCTGTATGAACGCACAGATTGGATGTCATTAAGAAACAGGGTCAAATTCCAGACTTGTATCCTAGGGAAGAAGGCTGTATTGGGTAAAACACCACCTTGTGTAGGCAATTTGATCAAGGCAGCCAACTCGTTACAGGTCACCAGGGGGAGGACTAGAGGGGCCTTAGCTATCCTCTTCCATCACACCTCACTTGGGCAATGTGGATTTGCCTACCGGGGCCCCTTGTGGATGAATGAACTCCCCAGGCATTCTTGGCCACCAATTGTCTGGCCCAATTCAAAACTGACCTCAAACAGCACCTAATAACACTCTCTAAGTGCACCTGCCCCTAAGTCCAGCCACACCTGCTCTCTCTGCGCCCCTGCAAGCACTAGGCAGGTCTCAGGTACCCCCTCCCTTCGTCCCTTCTCATGACTTGACTTAGCAATCAGTTCGAGTCATGCTCCTTCGGCACCCAACACCCCACCTCCCCCCTCCCCAACTCCCAGTCCCTTGAGTTTCCCTAACAGTCACTACTAATGCAAGCTGCCTGGCCATGCCCCCTCGCACCCCACCATTTACTCTAGCATGTCTTCTCCGCTCAGCCTCCCCTCACCCCTATTTCTCCCTATAACTTATCGCCCTTCTTCCCCATCCTTCACCTCCACCGCAGTATCTGCCTCTCTCTTTTGTACCTCCTTTCCTCACCCCACTGCCAGCTATCCCTGTCCCTATAAACTACTGACAAGGCACTTTGTGGCTGCTTATCCCCCCATAAAGTGTTTTTCTTGTTATTTTAACTTGTACCTATGTTTTGAGTTATCCTGTAAGTTCTGAATCCAAGCTGTATCATTCATTGTGATGCACTTTTGCTTTCTCCTATTGTACTGTGTTTTACAATCTATGACATGGAACCTTTGTAAAAGAGCTTGCGCTCAAAGGTATTTTCTGAATCACTAAATAAATAAATAAAATAATGTCTCTCCAAGCCATGGCACTGGGCAGGCACCTAATCTCCCTCTCCCCTCCCTCCCCCAGTCCTACCCCAATGATTGAGTCCCCCACCCAGAGTTGTTTCCTTCCCCTGTGGGGTCCCTTGCCAACCTCCTGTGGGTCTCCTTTTTGGAGTTTCCCAGCATCCTCTTTAGTCTCCACTGTGGGTGCCTCCATACAGGATCCACACTCTGCTAGAACGGTGTATAAATTTTGGAGAGGTAAAGCTGGAGGGATTCACTTCTGTTCCACCACCCTCTCCCTTCCTGAGTCCACCATGATCCAACCACTCCTCTGTCTTGGCAATGTTTGATGCAGCGATAGTGACCCTTGTGGTCCCTGGGTGGGAGAGGATGTTTCCTGAATCCTCACCAGGTCAGCCTGGAAATGGGCAACCTCCTCCCTCAGACCAGGGAGGTGCCTGCAAATAGGGCAGTATCGCAGCTCCAGAATGTCTCCCGGAAGACTGCCACCCCATAGCCAGTGCATTGCACCACTCCCCACATGTCTCTCTCCCTTCCAGTTAAAATTTTTTTATTATTATTTATTTATTTATATTATTATTTTTTGTTAGTGTGTGCAAGCATGTGCGCGCGTTTACCCCCTACACGGTGTGCTGGGCTGTTAAGGATATGACACGTGTATGCCCTTTGCCCTTTTTGGAACGTGATGTCAGAACCCGTGGTATAAAGGAAATTACACCCTTGGGGTGGGTGGGGTGAGTGGGAAGGGTGGGTCGTACCTAGCCCATTTCCTCCAGAAACGATCAGCTACAGCTCTGACCCATCACCCCGGTGAGTGCTTTCTTTCCATTCAGCAAGAAACCTGCACAACAATTTAACAGAAAATATACTCTGCAA
The DNA here is from genome assembly GCA_016271365.2 of Neoceratodus forsteri. Classification (NCBI taxonomy): domain Eukaryota; kingdom Metazoa; phylum Chordata; order Ceratodontiformes; family Ceratodontidae; genus Neoceratodus; species Neoceratodus forsteri. Next base: position 987,053,007 of record CM057449.1, read on the forward strand.
AAAAACAATATCAGCTGCTGCACTTTTTGCTGTCTTCCTAGTTTGCTGTCTCTGTCAGAATGTAAAGGCTTTGTGGGTGGGCAAGTCCTGTTTTCAGCTGCTGCTCACTTGCTTTCCCTTCCTTCTCTGCTGTCTTCAATCTGTAGTTTATTGGCTTCCCTGAGGGCACTGAGCTCAAGGACTGCTTTCTTACAAAACATACTGCCAATGATCCTGCAGTTAAAACTGTATCACCTTTTTAACAGTGAGTGGGCCCACTGCTCCTTAGTACTGACACTACCACAAAAAGGTGAGTGCCCCATGCCAATCCTGGTGAAGTTCTTAAATTTTGCCACAAAGGAAGCTATACTAACAGGGCCTAAGGAACTGGGCCAACTGATGTAGCAGAAACATAAGGTGCACATCTATCAGGACTGCTCTAAGGAGCTGTCAAATAAATGCGAATGTACACTGAAGCTAGACACTTGATGCATAAAACTGGGCTCCAATTCTCCCTCAGATACCCTGCCACCATTAGGGTAATTCATAATGGTGCCCCCCCCGGTAATGCTGCCTCTCCAGATGTCTTGATGGATTTCCTCTACAAGTATTTTCCCCAAAAAATGCAAGCTCCTCACCAAGAACAGCAGCTTGCAGTTGACCCCCCCAAGAGGACTAGGACAACCAGGGTACCAACACTCACGATCACAAAGGGGGGGGGAGTTGTCAAAGAGAAACCAATGCTTGGGCCCTACCTCCTAGAAACTACAAACACCAGCTCCTCAAACAGAACAGCAAAAAGGAGTCCACTACTCAGGCCATGTGTTCCTGGAGCCACAGCAGGGACGAGGACTCATAAGGCTCCTCAGATGACCTGAGGGCCATCCTCACAAAGAACCATAAATTCTACCTGTGTACTTCCTCTCCTCCTGCTGCCGTAACTCTGACCACAGAACAACCAGACAAGATGCAGCCTGTACTCAAAAGTCGACTCACTTCACTACTCGATGATCTAGGAGGCAAATCATGGGCAGCAGTGGTCACTGCTGCCACCACTTTCCTTCCTCAAGTTCCTCCGGCCCTGATGATGCTCCACAGCCTACACAGCTCCTGCTGTCACTAGCAGACTACCCTGCTCTGCCTTCCCCAAGCCAGTAAAATACAGAATAATCCAATAAGTGCTCTTTAATAACTTAATTGTGTTCATAATACTTTTAGGAGACTCAGCGGGGAGAGAGTGGGGCTTGTTGCACCATCAAGTGGGGATCGAGGTTGGCCCTACAGTTGTATGGGATACAAGGTTGAACCTGCCACCAGTGGCGCCGGAGCCGAGGGGGCCACCCGGGCCATGGCCCCACCACTTTAAAATCAGATAGGGCATGGCCTGGGCACTTTTTATTGTAAAACAATCACTGTAAAAAATACATACTTGCATCTTCTTATGCCCCGATTTTGTTCCCGGTCCCAAATCTCACCACCCAATTTCCATTCCGATGGCCACACAGTGCAAAAAAAACCCCACAAACTCTCTCTCCATTCCGAAGGCTTTATTTTTAATTGTAAACCATCCACAACTGTGACCAGACAGTAGCTGAGCATCCACAACATTTATACTAGACGTACTCTGTGTGTGCATGGATGGCAACGTCTGTCCTTCCAACGTCATCACCTCCCTTGGCCAACTGGATGCGTGGCTGAGCAGTCCATCTTTGTTTTTGTCCCTACGCCCCTACAGTGTGTGGTGCTAACTGGTCCCCCTCAATCATGTCAGGTCGCAGGTCCGGACTCCGCATGCTAAGGATAGTAGACCGTAGTAGTCCCTCCCCTCATCCGGTGCGGGTGCGAGCCCTCAGTGTTAGTGGTATGACCACATGACATTCCTCCTGTCTAGCTGCCTCAAGGAGATTAATTTCCAGGGTGGGAAAGCAGTGCACAAGGCGAGCACCATAAGAGAGGAGGATGGAGTGAGTGATGTCTGAGAGTAGATGACGACGACAAGAGGAGAGTGGAGAGGAAATGACTGTCAGGACGACAACGATCAGAATGGATCCTGGTGGTCCACGAGCCAGTCATCAATTCAGGTATGCTGCGAGCTCATCTGAGGGGAGAAAAAGACTAAATGAGAGAGGACAGGAAGAACAGAAGTCCAGTCCTAGTCCAGAGAGTTGACCCCCAAAAAAAGTTAATCTATGTCTATGTGAATATTTCACTTTCACTTCACACTTGTGGTGTGTTGTCTCCTTTCTTAGACTTCACTCATTCACTACAGTTTCAAAAAAGAGCAATCACTTGTAGTTGTCTTGACTAAGCTGGCCTGTTATGTGCTGCTGTCTGGCGTCTCGCAGCCCCACCGTTTCATTGGTCTGTGACTCTGACTGTGTAGGTAATAAATTATAGAATTTATTGGAACAGAACAACAAAGAACTGAAAGAAGAAGAGTCCTTTTGAAGCAGAACTTGGGAGGACTGTCTGAATGCCTTTTGAGGTTCAAGTGCCTGACTGTAAATCTACAATTTCAAAGGTTAGTACATGGGCACCCACTTGGGTGGCTTCTCTGCTCCTGGCTTGCTCTTAACTTATTTTGGTTGCCCTCCTGTCCCTCTTGGCAAAGAACAATAAATAATATTAATATTACTATTTATAAAACAAAGTGATCATGATGCAGCATACTGTAGTGTACAGTCATACGATGTGTATGTACACTACAGTATGCTGCATTGCATATTCATTTATTTAATTAAGGAGTACTTGACAGTCTATGAGACTGGACATACAACTCAGGTAGAGAGATCATCCTCTAACCTGCTGCTGCTGCATCTGTGTCTGTTGTTTCATGCATCAGTACTCCTCAGCTTGCACAATAAAAAACTGTTTTTGCACTGAGTTGGTATTTTGGCAAACTTTTGCGCTCCTGACTTGTCTGTAGCAGGCTTTATTACAAGTAAAATGTGTTTCCACAATAGTGTTCTCTTTTTAAGTTAACCATTAAAAACCATTACAATTCCTTTTTTTTTTTATTCCGTTTGTATGATGAGTTGAGCTGGAGTGGGATGTGCAAATTCCTGCTGTGTGTGCCCCATCCAACAGCAAATAAAGCAGACTTGTTTTTTCTTGTGAGAGGCTGATGTCTGAGTGCATCTGCACAGCCACAGATGGAGACAGTAGCCAATAGGAGCTGTTGTTGGCAGCAGGAAGCAGTTTCGCTGGCATCATGGCTGTGTCGGTAGAACGAGCATGGTACGAGCCAAGCCCAAGTCACAGATGGGAAGGGAGGAATTTTTTATTATAAAAGCTATGGTGGTTGTCGCAGTTTGTGTTTATGTGGCATTGCATGTTTGTGGAATTTGAATATGTTGTCTTGGCGCTGACCGCTGACTGTGGTGCAACCTCAATGACTCAGTTTGTATGCTTCAGTTCCATTAGTTGATTTATCCAGGACTGTTATCTTACATGTAGGATACATCCTGAAGTTGGCTTACTATATGGTAGTGGAAGATTGTGAAATTGCAAAGGGACTGAAGCGGTTGGGGGTGCTGGTTGCCTATTCTCCTGCTCCTGGTCTGGTGCTGAGCCATGGGCCCTGCCCTACCTTCTCCTCAGTAAATACTGAGCAGAAGTATCTATTTAGGATAGATGCTTTTCCTTGGTCCTCCTCCACACACTCCCCCTTATCCCCTTTGATCTTAGCAAACCCCTCTCTGGACTTTCTCCTTTCACTAATGTATCTATAGAAAGTCTTGCCCCCTTCTTTAACTGTTCATGCTAGGCTTTCCTTGGTATGGGTTTTTGCCTGCCTTACTGCCTTCCCTGCTTCCCTTAGGGAAGTTTGGTATGCCTCCCTACCTTCGTCCCGCTGCATTCCCTTATATTTCCTGAAGGACAACCTTTTGGCTCTGAGCTTTTCTACTACTCTTTCTGAGAACCAAAGTGGTTTCCTCCTTCTTTTGCTCTTGCTTTTCTCCCTAACACGATGCAATGTTGCTTCAAATATTGCATCCTTAATGCTTGCCCACTTTGCCTTTACCCCTCAAAGTCAGCTCCTCTGAAGTCCCATATTTTTGCCTTGGAATGGGATGATTTAGTTCTAGTGGCCAAATTGAATCATACCATGTGATGGTCACTGGCCCCTACCTAGGTGACCTTCTACCTGGAGATCTGTGATCCTTTCCCTGTTAGTCAGTACTAGATCCACGATAGTCCTGTCTCTTGTGTGTTGTTGTACCAATTGTTTGAGGCCCTCCCCTTGCAGGGAATCTACTATGTTTCTAGTTCTGGTGGATGTTCCAGCTGGTATTGACCAATCTGTATCTGGCATGTTGAAGTCTCCCATTATCAGAACTTCCCCTTTAGTGGTCATGTTTTGTATATCTTCTAAGAGTAATGTGTCTATGTCCTCCCCTTGGTCTGGAGGCCTGTAGACAATCCCAGTTAGTATGGCTGTCCCATTTCCTGTTTCCAGGGTGACCCACAGTTCCTATGGCTCCTTATGTGTATTCTGAATTTCTGTAGCTTTGATATTCTACTACAATCTTAAATCAACTTGTCCTGATGGCTAGTGCAAAAAAAAAAAAGGTTACAGTTGACCCCTGCTTCCACCCTCTTTTGCCTATTGTAGATGGACAATTGTTTGTGAGTTGTGACTGTGCCATACAGAGTTTACATTTGCATCTGTTTTTATCTTCTCTGCATTGCTGCCTAGTTGGTAATAAATACATTTTAATATTGTTACATTTGCTGCTGTGCATTTAATGCTTATATTACTGTATTTATTTCTGTATGACTGACAAATCTGGATGAAGAAATCTGGCAGGGATGGGGCAGATGATGGGGAGGGGGGACCATGGGGCAGAGCCAATTGGGTGGAGTGAGTGGAGTCAATGGGGTGGGGGCAGGGCCAGACCATACATCCCATTGGCCCTACCACTTTTCAGAACCTTCCGGCACCACTGCCTGCCACAGTGTAACAAATTCCACACCTGTGATACCCTCTCTTATGCCCATAGCTATACCCTTTTCATTTTTCCATTGCTCCACAATGTACTGGACTCATAGCCTTTTCAGATTGTATCCTGCTTGGGCTTTGACTAACGAAGACAAGCTACCAGTTTCACAAGACTTTGCAACTCTGGATCCTGTTTCACCTGTTCTACTGGTTGTGAGACATAAATGATGTATTGAACACTACACAGTATCCTTTAACAGGAGTCCTTGTCTCCCCCAACTGCTTTTTCTGATCACTCGTGCCAGCAAGAGCAGGCAGTAATTACCACTATGCAGTCTGTCTAGCCCTCCATGAGCAACATCCTGGTACTTAAAGCAGCACATTTTCTCTTGTTCCCTTCAGCAGACGTTCACAGTCTCAGATGCAGTTGCATAGATACATAGACAGTGTCGGCAGATGTAGCTGCAACTAAACAGCTAAACAGTTTATTAAAGTTTTGCAGATGACACCAAGATCTGCAGCAGATGATCCAGATGAGTTGGGCAGAATGAGAAGAGATCTGGATAAACTAGCAAAGTGGTTGAAAGAGTGGCAACTGGGGTTTAACGCAAAGAAGTGCAAGATCATGCACATAGGGAAGAGAAACCCTGAAGCCACCTATAGGCTGGGAGGGGAGTTTCTGGCAGTCAGAAGGGAAGAAAGAGACTTGGGCATCATCATCACCGATGACCTGAAATCATCCAAGCAGACCACTAAAGCAGTAGGAAGGCTAGGGAGATGTTGAGATGTTTCAGTAGGGGTATCACAAGTCGGAAGAGGGAGGTAATAATCCTTCTTTACAAGACACTGGTTAGGCCCCATCTGGAGTACTGCGTGCAGTACTGGAGGCCACACCTTCTCAAGGACATTAGCCAAATTGAGGCAGCCCAGAGAAGGGCAACCAAAATGATGCAGGAACTGCATCAGAAAACATATGAGGACAGATTAACGGAGCTCAATATGTATACCCTAGAGCAAAGGAGGGAGAGAGGTGATATGATTGAAACATTCAAACACCTTAAGGGCATTAACGAGGTGAAAGAGTACAACATGTTTCAATATAAGAAAAATAGCAGGACAAGAGGACACAGCATGAAATTGGAGGGAGGCCGATTAAGGGGTAATGTGAGGAAGTTCTTTTTCACAGAAAGGTCGGTGGAAGCATGGAATGGCCTACCTTAGGGAGTGGTGGATATGAATACAGTACAAGGTTTCAAACAGGCATGGGATAGGCATTGTACCGGGTCATAATGTCATACGCTTAATAGAGTATGGCATTATGGCGCAGCCCGGACCTGTGCGCTTTCCGTGTTGGACCTCCCCTGGAGTTAGAATCCTAAGTGGGGGGGTCCAGGGGGCACAGCCCCCCATAACAGGGGGTGTGGAGGGAAAAGCTCCCCACAGAAGAAAGATTTCATGAAATCACGCAACGCGATTAAGTCGCACTGCGATATTTTGACCCCTTGCCGATAGGCATAAGGGAGAAATACAGAAGAGTATGAACAGATAGGCTAATTAACAGAGCAAAGGCTGGTGGCACATTCATATGGTAGAAAAAGAAATGGGCAGACTGGATGAGCCTTGCAGTCCTTATCTGCCATCAACTTCTATGTTTCTATGTTTCAGTTCATAGAGCGCATGGTTCTCAATGTCAAGGTCTGTGATCGGTATTATGTTTGATCCTGACTGTTTAACTAATGTGCACATTACTGCAATGTCCTGGAAAAGGGTACATCCACCCCACAGGCTGGCAGCCCCAGTGAAGTCACTGAAATGCTGGATTTTTTCCTCACTTCTGCCCCTCCTTTTGCACCTGGCTCCCTATGGGCATTGGGGCAACGGGATAAGGGGAACAGCTCAGTCATCTTGTGATTTTGCCTCTGCAACTGCTGGGGTCTGCAGTTCTTGCCTATAGGCTCCCTCGTGGTGTGCACTAACAGTAGGCATCCATGAAGATGCCTGCTACACAGTTGGTCAGACACTTAAGAGGCAGCTCCTATTTTGGAGCTGACATGACCACCGCAGCAGAGAGGAGATAAATGCTAACCAGCACAGGAAATTGTGTAGCCAATGGGGGGATATTTACAAGCTCCTGCTTAAATAATACTCTAAGCTGACCACTCTGCTTATAAAATATACTATGTGAACCATACAGTTCAAAAGCACCAATCAAAGTGTATTGTATATCACAATGAATGGATTGTGAGGGTTAAGAGTTTTTGCAGCCTATCAGTGCACTTTATATACATCTCACAATCCATGCCCTCGGTAGCTTTAGGAGGACCTCAAGTAGCTTTATGCTACCAGCCCTTATCCTGTCCCACTCCATGCTATGCTGTATAGGTTCAACAATTAGTTCTGGTTTTATAGTTCTTGTTACTGTTTTCAGGTTACTAATCAGAGGTCATGATCATTTCCTGCTCCTAAGATATGTTTACCCATATACATATATAAATATGTGTGTGTGTGTGTGTGTGTGTGTGTGTGTGTGTTAAACCACTTGAGATGAACATACGACAACACCCCACTGCTCCCAGACTGAGTTCTGGAGATGAAGGTAGGTGCTTACACCACAACAGCCCCATACCACCCTGTACTGTACCCTGCCCACTTAGCATCCCCTGGTCCTCAAATTGTTTTAATGGGTGATATAGTTTGTCATTCATGGAATCTTAGGGGTTTAAACTCTATGTCGAAAAGGAAACAAGTTCTCTCACATCTGAAGAGACTCCAAATGTCAGTGGCCTTCTGCAAGAAACTAAATAGACCGCCAGTGATCATGATGGACTCCTCAGGGACTGGGTGGATCAAGATTTCAATGCTTCCATCCTAACCTAAAAATGGGGTGTAGCTATATTAATTGTCAAAGCCTTGAGATGGTCGATGACCAACACAAAGCGAGACCAACATGACTGCTGTGTTCTAGATACAATGGACACCCTTGCTGGACCCATCCTCCTAGGCAATAAATACACCCCCACCCCGGATGACTCTGCCTTTTTCCACACTCTGGCAAATAAGGTGGGTGAACTAGCTCCCCCATCCACACCATTATTGCTAGGTGGTGATTTTAATCTCACCCTATCTCCCTGTACAGACCAAAACCCCTCCAGCACTGAGCCTCATACCAGAAGTTCTCAAGTTCTGGCACAACGTATGCTAGACCATTGCCTTGCAGACATATGGAGGGTCCTCCTCCCTAGAGAAAGGGACTGTTCTTACCACTTAATAGTGCATGGGTCATACAGACATCTGGAATTCTGGTTGTGCTCCTCTCATCTCACTCAAGCAGCTGTAAGCTCCACCATCTTGCCGCTCATTATATTTCAGATGATGCCCCAGTCCAATTTCACTTTTGCACTACTGTGATCCATCTGTATGATTTTGCGATTTTTTAAAAACAATAATTGGTTCTCTTTTCTTCTTCCCAAGTGAAATCGGGGTTATGAAGAAAATGTCACCTACTAAATTATAGCAAATGATCATAGGTTATCTAAAATCACATATTTCTGTTAAATATATTATACTGTATTTTGGAGTCAGAAAGTGTTATTTCTCCATAACACATCTGAAAACAGATTTGCAGTTTCCCCATTGAAATACACTGTCAGCCTTGCCAGCAAAACTTTTCTGACATCATAATACAAACATTCCATTGGATTCTTTTTTATGAGCAGTTGACAAAATACAAATAAAATGATGAAAATGCAAGTAAAGAAATAAAAGCAAATTGAATGACTGCAGAGGCATCTAAAGGCAGAAACCTTCATTCTTTAAGATATACTTATTTACTAAGCACTTGCTCTTCAAAACATAAGTAATGGGAGGGGTGAGAGTGGGGAGGTAAGCTCTCAGGCTACCAGCTCTGTAAACAACAGGCAGAATGGTTCATTGCTGGTCTATAACACTGTTCAGGACAGGTCAAAACCTCTCCTAAGGAAGTCAGTGGCATTATGCATTATTTCTATGCTTCCCTGTACTGTTCTAATGGTTCCCAACCAGAGCTGAACATTTAGACATTCTTAGACCCCCCACAAAGCTGCTCAGGGCAGGTCAGAACCTCTGTTAAGGAAGTCAGTGGTATTTTGCATCATTTATATGCTTCCCTGTATTCCTCTAATGGCTCCTGACTGGAGTGGGACATTCAGACTTTCATACTGTTCAGACTTTCTTAGACTGCCTGTCACAACCTAAGCTCATACATTATTACAAGTGGCCATGCTAGATGAGCTGCTCTTCTCAACAGAGATACCCCATGCTCTGTTTTCCCTGAACCCAGTAAAAGCCCCTGGTGGAGATGGATTTCCTGTTGAATTCTTCCAAACCCCAGCCCCCCTCATTAGTCCCTTACTGTGCCAAAAATATCAGGAAACAGAAAAGATTGATGCCCTCTCCCCAACACTCCGAGAGGTCATTATTACAGTCTTTCCTAAAAAAGGGTAAAGACCCCACTTTAGCAGCCAGTTATCATCCCATATTGCTCATCAATGTACACAGTAAAATATATGATAAAGCTTTTGCTACCAGACTTAACACACTTCTGATTCAGCTGATCCATCCCTCCGAGGTGGGTTTTGTCAAAGGGTGATTTAGTGCAGATCACATATACTCTCTTAATCTCATGCTCATGGTCAAGGGCCTTTCCACTCTGGTGGTAGCTCTGGCAATTGATTTTAAGGAGCCTTTGACTCTGTCCAGTGGGATTATCTCCACTGAGTACTGTCTCACCTGGGGACAGGCACCTCTTTTCAAATTTGGGTTTGTTCCCAATACTCGTCACACACTGCACAAGTACTCACCAACTGTCTGCTGTCAGACCCCTTTCTCCTGATTACAGGCTTGAGGCAGGGCTGCAGGCTTTTGCCACTCCTATTTGTTGTAGCATTTCCAGGAAATTCGTTCTTATAAGGGGCCACTGTAATTTTATAAGGGGGTATAGTAAATGTGCTTCCCAAGTAACAACCAGCATAATGGCACTGACATCACTGATAATCCAAATGAATCAGTGAAATATAAATATAGCAGGACCTAAATACCAGTACTGAAAGTGGCGAAGCAACTCCCATTGTTAACCATGGCAACATTACACTAAAGAACTTTAAACCTCCTTCAGTCTTTAACTCAGCCCCTAGTGCTGCTGACCAGATTTTTCAAGATGCCTGCCTTAATGACATTGATGCTCTCTATGCATCTCAGAGGGAAATACAATTCTGCAATATGTCTAATTTAGAGTGACAGGCACTTAAAGAACTTGAGGATAATCCAAACATCACAATCAAGCTGGCAGATAAAGGTTGCACCATTGTGGTACTTAATACTCAGGATTATATTCAAGGAGTCCTGAGACAACTATCCAACACCACGTTTTATGCTCCACTTGATTGGGATTTAACTCTCTCATTCAAAAAAAGTATTGACTTGACTTCTATCAATCAACAATCACCTGTAAGAAGGCAGAATTCCTGTCCAGGGAGATTGCCGCTGCACAAAATCGACCAGCTCAGCTCTTCTGGACTGTGGACAGATTGTGCAATCCAAACTGTCTCCAGTCTGTTGGAGCTTTTTCACTTGAGAAGTGTGATAAGTTTGCTCAATTTTTTGCAGATGAGGTTGCTGCCATCAGGTCCGAGATCAGCCAGACCAAATCTAAGGGGTATTGCGGTGGTCGGCAGGAGGTCGCAAATGCCCGGTTTGTTTAAATGGACTTTAGCTGGCCTGAATTCATTGACATCGTGAAAGTCATGCAGACTTTGCAGTCAAATAGCTGTAGTTTTGATCCAGGCCCCATGCAACTCCTAGTGGGTTGCATGGATGAGATTGGCCTGATCCTTGCAGAGATAGTCTGGAGTTCATTGGAGAGGGGGATCTTTCCCAATCCTCTAAAGGAGGCATTCATGCGACCACTCCTGAAAAAAACTCCCTTGACCTGGATTGTCCTGCCAACTACAGACCTGTCTCTAACCTGCCCTTTGTAGGTAAGGTTATTGAGAAGGTGGTTGTGCTGCAGCTGGATGAACATCTTACCACCTACGATGTCTATGATTCTCTCCAGTCTGGATTTAGGAAGAGACATAGTACCGAGATGGCTCTTGTTCGGGTGCTAAATGATCTCCTAATAGTGAGAGATCAGAGATCTCATCCCATCTTGGTCCTCCTTGATCTCTCTCTCTGTGGCATTTGACACTGTGGACCATGGTGTGCTATTGGAGTGCCTGCATTTCATCTGTGGACTATCTGGTATGGTCCTCAGATGGTTTAGATCTTTCCTCCGGGATAGGACTCAGAGAGTGGTCACTGGGATTTATTCCTCTGGTGCTCTCCCCCTGTCCTGTGGGGTTCTGCAGGGCTCCATTTTGGGCACCCATGTTGTTCACAGTGTATATGCTGCAATTGGGAGACATTGTTAGGTGGTATGGCTTGAGTTTCCACTGCTATACAGATGATACTCAGCTGTACCTGTTCTTTGTGCCTGGGCAGGAGGATGCGATCTTGGTATTTAACAACTGTCTCTCTGAGATTCAGGACCGGCTGAGGCTTAATCCAGATAAGACTGAGGTGTTGATGGTGGATCCAGATCATTAGGTGGCAGGTATGTTGACTGGACAGTCATCTGAGCTTTGGCTTGGGGATGCTCAGCTGGCTGCCTCACATCAGGTGCATAACCTGGGCATTATTTTTGACAATGAAAGCAAAGGGTCTGCATAAAAGGGGTCTATTCCAGTTGGGCTGAGGTAACTAGTGGGATGCCCCAGGGGTCAGTTCTGGGACCCTGTTTATTCAATATTTACATATCATCTATACAGTACCATACTGCTCCTGTATGGCTTACTAAATTTGCAGATGGTTGCAGAATAGGGTTACATTAAAAGAAGGAGATGGACCAGGGGCTTTACAGAAGGCATTGGACCACATATATGATTGGACCGAAGAATTCAAGCTGTTCCTCAACAAGGATAAATGTGCGGTAGCATGGGAAAGAAAAATCAGACACATTCCTATAACATTAAGGGGAGTAACCTAAAAAGGGTCATGGAAGAAAAGGATCTGGGGATACTTATCTCTCATGATATGAATTTTTCATTACACTGCATGAGTTTGTCACAGATGGGGAAACAAAATTTTAAATTGCATCTTCAGGCACATTAACAGTAGAAGTAGGGCTGTGATAATGCCCCTATATACACCTCTTTGGTAAGGCCAGTACTAGAGTATGGCTCACAGGTTTGGTCCCCATACAGGAAGGGCGAGATTGCTGTGCTCTAAAGAATTAAGAAAAGAGCTACAAGGGGAATGCAAAATCTAAAAGGTATGGATTATGAAAACAAACTCAGGACACTAGAGTTATATCCCTTGGCATACAGGTGAAAGAGAGGAGATTTGTGCTTGATAAAACAAGGTCTGGTCAGATGATCAATTGTGGGAAGACCTTGGATTGGAATCAAGGGAACAGGTGTTCAACACATGGGCCCACCCATTGCAGTTAAAAGACATGAAACCTAAGTTGCAGAAAAATCAGATGTGGTTCAGCCAAAGAGTAGTGCGCACCTGGAATAGGTTGCTTCTAGAGGTAGTGACCAGTACATCTACAAACATGTTCAAGAGGGTACTGGATAAATTTGTTAGGGATACAGGAAATAATTTTAAAGTATAGGCATGCTGTAGCAGGTGAGCCAAATGGACTCAAGTCTTTACAGGGCTCTTTAAATACCTATGATGCCTATGAATGAGCTGACCCTGAAATCTCAGGTGTCAGCTGTTGTCAAGATCTCATTTTTTCATCTGAGGAATATCACCCAGGTGAAGCATCTGGTTCCTCCCAATGATCTTTCTACTTTGGTCAATGCCTTTGTGACCACCCGCCTTGACTACTGCAATGCCCTGTACCTAGGGCTACCGGGGGTTGATATCTGCCACTTGCAGCTGGTGCAGAATGCAGCAGCCAGGCTTGTGACTGGTGCTTCCAGGACCTGTCACATTACACTTGTGCTCCGCAGACTGCACTGGCTGCCTGTACAGTGGCGGACCACCTTCAAGGTCGGTTTGCTGACCTATAAATCCCTACACGAACAAGGACCCCATTACCTGAACGATCTCTTTTGTTCCTACTGCCCCTCCCAACCACTTTGATCCACTGATGAGAGATTGCTAGAGATTCCCAGGGTGCGCTTGAAGACATCTGGGGCTCGTTCTTTTGCTTACACAGCCCTTACATTGTGGAATTCTCTACTTCATCAGGTGAGTGAGTTCCTTACCGTCCAAAGCTTTAAGTCAGCCCTCAAGAACTATTTATTTAGGTTAGCTTTCCCTGACAGTGCAAGCTGATAGTTTTTAGTTAATAATGTTATGCTGTTGTTGGAAACTATATTATGGGAATATTTCATTTTAACTGGATTTTATGGAATGTTTAAAATGTGTTATTTTTGCATGTGTCACTATATATTATGTCCAGTGCCTTGCTCTCCTGGAAAGGCACTTTACAAAAAAAGTTTATAATTATTATAATTCAAATTCCTCATCTCATCCTCACTATCACTCAGCACTTTAAAGACTCGGCCCTGCCTAACACTCACTGCCTCCAACTTCTGTGACTGTTGCAGCTAAACATGTCTTTTGGTTCCATAGCTGAAGATGCCCTTTTGGATCCACATCTACTCCTGCACTTTGCCAACACCCCCCACCCCATCTACAACTCCCCTGCTGGCCCATGACAAATGCCACCGGGCTGCACTACCTCTATTCTTATCCGCCTTCCACCTCTCCTCTCTCTCTGTTCCCCCCTTTCTACCTCCCCTTTTCTCCCATCCACTTAGTCTCCCTGATTTCTCCCTCCTCCTTTCCCTTTCCCCTTCCCAAAGTTTCACCTTATTGTTCTTTTTTCCCTCTACAAGACTGTTTTTTTTTTTTTAATTTTATAAACTGTTATCTTTGCTTATGTTTGTCTCAATTGTACCAGTGACGTGGAACCTTTGTAAAAGAGCCTCAGCTCAAAGGTATTTGTAATCCTAGAACAAATAAATAAAAAAAAAATTAAAAAATTCCAACTTGAGGTTTTCAGTACAAAGTGATCTGAAGCAAATTAACTTTTTAGATATTTGTAGCAACAAAAATAAGGATGGCACTATTTTGACTGCTCTGTACTGCAAAAAAACTGACAGAAATATACTCTTTCTGGCATCAAGCTGCCAACCTCACCACACTGTCAGGAACATATCCAGGTCTCAGTTCCTTAGGATCAAAAGGAACTGTTCTAGAGAATCTGATTTTCTGAAAAGGATGGATAAAATGTCTGATAGGTTTAAAAAGAGGGGCTACAGTTAGGAAACCATCACCTCTGCAAGGACAGCTACTTACACCACAGCCCACCCCAGTCTTTTAGAACACAAAAACAGGCCTCCCCAGAATCTAGAGCAAATACATTTGATCGCCACATATGGGAACAACTCACAAGAGATTAAGTTAGTTATTGAAAAACACTGGCACATCTTGTCCACTGACCCGGCCCTTAGGGAAATAGCATCTACACCCTGTAGGACTGTGTACCAACATAGTAAGAATTTGTCTGACATACTAGTTCATTCACGCCAGCCTATTACTAAACCAACTACACAATGGCTACCACCACCACCACCTGTGGGTTGCCACACATGTGGCCACTGTAAATTCTGTGGTGTGATATTTAAAACAAAACAGTTCACTTCTATAAATGCTACCAGCAATTTTGACATTAGACAATTCATGAATTGTTCCACACCAGGAGTCATTTATATGGCCACTTACCAATACAAGGCATTTTATATTGGAAAAACTACTTGCCCCTTAATTTCAAACTTCTACATAGACTCTTCTCCTCCTTCTCCTCCCCTTCCCTATTAAAATCAAACTGGACCCATCACATTAGAACATGCAAGTCCAAAACAATCTTTTCTTCATCTTCATCTTCCTCCTTCTCACAAGTGATATGCAACCAAACCCCAGCCCTTTCACCCCTTCTTCTACCACCGCACCTATTAGCCCAAGACCTTGACCCCCCTCACTTCATCCCCTTTTCCTTTTCTAAAGGGCTCCATCTCGTACACCAGAATGCCAGGAGCATCCTCCCTAAGCTGGACAACCTCAAGCTCTGGATTGCCCAGCATTCTCCCAAAGTCTTGTGCAGCACTGAAATCTGGTTGTCATCCAAGACACCCGACTCATCCCTTACCCTCCCTGACTTCCACCTCTACCGTCAAGTCCATGGCAAACAAGGCAGAGGTGTTGCCCTATACATTCATCAGTCCATCTCACGCACCATCTCCTTTCGTGAATCAATCCCATCATCTCACAAACTCAACATAGCCAGCCTATCCCTCCCATCCTCCCTCCCAATCTTCATTGGAGTGCTCTATGCCTCCCCTAGGCTAGCTCTCTCTTCACTAGTCTCTTGCTTTACCATGATATCAATCCATAACACTGCTAGCAAACTCATTCTTTTAAGCGATTCCAATCTGGATTAGCTCTCCGCCTCCCATAAGCCTACTTTTCTCCAGGTTGAGGCATTAAACCTTACTCAACTGATTTCCAAACCCACCCGCTACAGACCTCACTCTTCCAACCACTCCATCATAGACTGTGTGCTCTCTTCCCATCCCCACCACATCACTGTTGCCGGGGTTCTTCTTGACACACTCAGCGACCACTGCCTAACCTATTGTGTCAGGAAGGTGCACCTCCCCCACTTGGCCCCCAAATATATGTGGTCCTGGGTTCTCAATGCCCTTGACACTGATGCACTTCTCTCGGATCTAACTTCTGCAGACTGAGCCCCAGTGTTCACAGCCCCAGATGTCGACTCTGCCCTCTGCTTCTTTACCTCTATCCTTACTAATGCTTGGAACTGCCATGCACCTCTCAAAAGAGTCAGGGTTAAGAATCAACATCACCCCTGGGTTTTGGCTAATATCTTAGCCTTGTGCAAAGCTTGGGATCAGGCCTGGGTCCAATTTATATCCTCCCACTCCCTTTTGGACCTGCAAATTTACAGGTCTCGGAGAAATGCCTGCACAAAGGCTGCTTACTTTAAAACCCATCTTTATTTTAACCTAAACTCACCCTCAAAATTCTGGAGCATCATCCACTTCTTTCTCACCCACCCCAGTCAGTCCCCCCACCAACCCTCACCGTAAATGGCTCCCTGGTCTCTGACCCCTCCTCCATTGCCACTGTATTTAACAAATTCTTTACTAGTTGTGTGCTTCCTGATCAAACTTCTCCTGCCCCCCAACCCCCGTCTGGTGGCTACAGTTTCCCTCCAATCTTACATCAAGAAGTACTTTGTGCATTACTTTCCCTTAACCCTGCCAAATCCAATCAGGACTGTCTTCATCCCGGGTTGCATTGCATCTCTGCTCCTGCTATCGCAACACCCCTTGCTCACCTACTGAACCTCTCTTTCTCCTCCTGCACCATTCTGTCAGCCTGGAAAGTCACTAAAGTTATGTGTCTGCCTGCTCCTGCCCCACATCCCACATCTCTGCATTTTTGGATGGCCTCATGAGACCCCTTGTTGAGTCCCTGCCCTCCTATGTTAAAGACACTAACCATGCTCTCCAGTTATTTGACAGGTTCAGATTCAGTGACTCTCATCAGCTCATCTTCACCATGGACATCAAATCTCTTTACACAGTGATCCCCCATGATGATGGTCTGACAGCTCTGCAGCATTTCTTGAACAAGCGGAAGTCCAGCAGCCACCCACACACACACTAACTCGTCTGGCAGAACTGGTTCTAACACTCAATGCTTTTCTTTTAATAACAATTTTTTCAGCAGGTCAGTGGAGTTGCCATGGGTACCAAGATGGGTCCCAGCTTTGCTAATCTGTTTGTGGGTTGGGTGGAGGAATGTTTTTCTTTCATTCACAGGACTGTGCCTGAACTCTAAACGCTACATTGATGACTGTGTGGGGCCACCTCCTGCTCCAGGAGACCCTCCAAGTCTTCCTTGACAAGTTCACCATGGCTCATCCTTCCCTTCAGTACACTGTTGAAGTATCCTCCTCTACACTGCCTTTCCTGGATATCCAGCTCAGTCCAGAACACTGGTCTGAAGACATCAGTCTATTACAAACCACACTGACTCTCACAGTTTCCTCCTCCATAGCTCCTTCCATCCTAAACATGTCAAGAATGGCCTGCCTTATTCACAGTTTCTTAGACTTCTGAGGTTATGCAGTGAAGAGGATGATTTTGCTGAGCAGACCCAAATAATGCATAGTTTCTTTATCAACAGGGGATACCCTAAAAGCACAGTGGACAGAGCACTCTCCGGGTCAGTAACATGCCCGTAACCTTGACCCCTAGGAGGAGGATACTGTCACACAAGAACAACGGCCGAATTCCACTAGTTCTTCCTTTCCATCAGAGCACACCTTCTTCACAGGATCATCACTAGTAACTTTCCCATTTTGCAAACTGACCTAACATTGGTGCTTCCTTTACAGAACCACCTATTGCCTCCTACATGACCCACCTAACCTGTGCAATCTCCTGGTAAAAGCAGCCTACCCTCTTAACAGTTCTTCCCCCAGGTACCAAACCTTGCAACAGGGCTCGCTACACCTGCAAATTTATTTCCAGTGTAACTGAGATTCGGGGCCTACAGGTGTTTTCACATCACCAAGGAGTTCTCATGCACCTCCACTAATGTAGTGTACTGTATTCTTTGCAGGAGGTGTTCAGCTATTTACATCGGAGAAACTGGTAGGCGTCTTGCTGACCGTTTCAGGGAACATTACAGAGTGGTCAGGAATGGTGAAACTGCTAAACCCATTGTATCCCACTTTATCTCCAGGTACCACAATGTCAATGATCTTTCTGTTTGTGTCCTTCAGCAGGGCTTCCGGGATCCTAACCATAGAAAAAACATGGAAGCCAAGCTGATCATCCGCCTTGGCTCCCAGCAGCCCTCTGGTTTAAATGATAGACTTATTTTCCACTAACATCTTTCAGCATCCCCTTTTTTTTTTCCCTAAAATCAATTTGTTTTTGTACTGATTTATTTTCATTTCACCATATGTCTCCATTTCTGTCTCCTTCTCACATTTGTCACCTTTCAACCTTCTTACAAGGCCCTGTTAATCTGTCTCTACCTGGGAACTTCCCAGCTCTTTCTCTCCATTATGTTTTATCTTTCCCGTCATCACCTTTTGTTTCACAGATTCTCTTAATCTTACCATTTATCACTTCTTCTCTCTTTGCCTCCCCCTTCTTCTTTCTCCACATATATATCTCTCTCATTTTACCTCTCCTCTACACTAACTTGTTTTTTTTCTCTTTTAGATATTTCCTGAAGAAGACCTAAGGTTGAAACGTAGATTTTTAACTCTATTTTCTATTTTCAGCGTGCATTTAATATAACCATTTTGTTTCACTAAAGTTATTCCCCTTAACAAAGGTGGGGAACTCTCAGCCCCTAGCAATTATTGGTCCATATCCCTCTTACCCTCCTTCATCAAACTCCAAGAGTCCTTGGTCCTTTTTCAGAATCACTGAATTCCTAGCCTCCTCTAACTTTCTCTCTCCTTATCAATTAGGATTCTGTAAACATCACTCAACCATCTCCTCCCTTCTGTGGGTCACAAATGCCATCCAATCAGGAACAGATCAGGGTCACATCACCACTGCAATCTTCATTGACCTGGCCAAAGTATTTGATTCAGTCTCTCACTCTCTGCTCCTGAACAACCCACTCTCAGTCGGTCTGGTCATTACAGCTGTCAACTAGTTCAGATAATGTCTCACCGACAGGAAACAATCTGTCCTGGTGAGCTCCGTCTTGACACCCCCTCTGCCCATCCTGCAGGGGTCCTCCAAGGGTCCATCCTTGGCCCCATCATTTCCTCCCTCTTTATCAGTGACCTCCCCTCTGCCTGCATTAACCCTCTAATTCAACTGTATGCAGACGATACCATCCAATACTGCTCGGAATCTACCACTGCTGATGTCCAGGACCCCCTTCAGCAGGATTTCAACAATATCCTCAGCTGGTTCCACACTAATCATCTTAGAGTCAGTACTAAGAAAACTAGCTCTATGACATTTGGGACAAGGCAAAAGCTGGATAAGCTCCAGAAACTCCCTATGTTATCCACCCCTTCCAGCTCCAACCTCTAAATAGTCACCACATTTAAATACCTTGGGGTCTGGCTGGACATCAGTCTCAATTTTTCCTCCCACATTGCTTTCATGCACTCTAACTCTGACCTAAATTATGCATATTGTACCAAAACAGAGACCTCTCCCTCTCTATCCATCATGAGCTAGTCAAGAAAATTATTCTCCCAGTGATTGACTACGGTGACATAGTCTACAGTACTGCCCCTGCCACATCCTTGTCCTGGCCTGATACTCTCCTGAACTCCTTCTGCCGCTTCACTTCACTTCTACCTCCCCTCCTTGCATGCATTACTGCTCTCTATACTCCTCTCTTGCTTTTTCACCTCTGCTTCACCATTGCCAGACCCATTGCTTGGCTTTCAGAGCCAAATACCAGTTTGGGACCCTGCCCTCCTATCTCTCTCTCTCTCTCTCTCTCTCTCTCTGTCTCTCTCTCTCTCTCCTCCTTTCCCCAGCAGCCCTCTCCTCCTACCTGCCGCACTCCAGGGACTCTTGCTCTTTCTACCTGCCTCACCCCCGCTCAACTTCTAGTCTGTCAGATTTCTCCTACAGACTCCCCTCCCTATGAAATCAGCTCTCCCAACCACTCACCATTCACCCTTGTTTCCAGCCCTAACACATCTGCTCCTGTACACTCCTTCCTCCTTTGCTTCTGCACTGCCTCCTCTCCAGTTCCTCAACCTCAGCCCCCATCCCCCTATCCCCCTGATGACCTCCTATTCTCCTCCTTATGACACATTATTTGATTTGTTGACCTGCCTACCCTGCTTGTTATTAATGATTTGATGTAGTTACATGATGTATGATTTTGACCCTATTCTTGCTCTGTTATAATTGCAGTTACTGTTCTCTCCCTCTGTTTATATTTGCTTGACTTTGTGATAATTGCTGTGTCTCTTCTCTCTCTCTGTTTGTATTGTAACCCCACATCCCCTGGTCGCACCTGGAAACAAGCCCCTGCCCAGTGTGCTTTTCCTGTTTATCAAAGTTTAAATAAATAACATGGCTGGGAGTGGCCCACTTGGTTACAGCTCAGTCTGGGAGGAAATGGTATGGCAATGCCCATTCTAGTAAGATCTGCTTTGGCCTCTTCTGCCTTGTGGTAGAGTACTGTACCATCTGAAAAGAGGGCCCAAAGCTTGGTGGGGAAAAGGGCCTGGAACCTAATACCAGCTTGTCAGAGGGCCCTAGGATAAGGGGACTAGGCCTGTCATTTTTGTTGCACCTGCGGGGTGTAACCATGATAAAGATAAAGGTGGCATTACCCCACATTGCTGCTCCTTTTTCCATACTGCCACCAGTACCTGTTCTTTGGTTCAGTAGCTAAGAAATTGTAGATCTATAGCTCTAGGTCTAGGCATATGGGACAGGTCAGGGGCCCAGAGCCCTATGAATTTGTTCTATCTGCAACTGCATGTCTTGAAGCAAGGTCAGGGCTTCACAGAGCAGTCTGTCTATGTAGGTTGTAAAACTGTTCCCCTCCTTTCTCTCTGGCAGTCCATGAATGTGTACATTTTTTCTTCTCAAGTGGCCCTCCAAATTAGTGTTCTTTTCTTCCTACTATAGCAGTTTGTGGTACAAGACTAAGGCTAATTTGTAGTGCAGTCCATTTTTTTCTGTGATAGCCATGAGAGCAGTTTTTATATTTCTTTCTGTTCACCTTGCACCTGTTGGAGCTCAGTATGAAAGATTTGTGGCAGAGATTAGACCTCTGTCCAAAAGTCCTGCAGTTCAGCTACAATCAGTGTTTTGGATCGGTCTGAGGTTTCTGGGCATGTAGGTGCTTGTGGGGACAGGAGTCAGCCATGTTGCTGCCTGTGCTTGAGGAGCCATTCGGTGAGACAGGAGGAGAGAGGTCTAACTGCCGGGAAGCCTACATATTCTTTTTTTAAATTTTCAATCCCATCACCTCTGCAAAACCTCTGATGAAAGTTTGTGTGCATTGAAGACACTAGGTAAAGGATTTTGGCTGCTTTTTATCAGCGCAGCATAGTTGGGCACAGATCCGTGGCTGTTAGCAGTGTATGGTGGGCAGAACTGGAAGCCCTTAGATGCTCTGTTTCTAAAGAAGAAAATTTGTGCATCACACTTGAAATGTAAAATTAATGCAAATGATGAAATGTTTGAAATGAGAACAATATCACCAGAGGAATAGAATTTACATCTGATGTTACATACCTGTAATATATTTTGAAATGCATATTGCTTGGGAGAACAAAACATGCTGTGTTATTCATTATGCTCCTATGTATATAGATGAACCATGAGAACATTTTATGTTTTGTAATAAGCCTCTTAGTAAATATGTACTTCATTGTATATTATGGCCTAGATATTCAGAATTGCACCAAAGGCCGGTGCAAGTCCGGCACAGTGCAAGTTCGATGCGTCATTGCAAAGCAGGTGCCATATTCAGAGGTTGCACCACCAGGAAATGTGCCAGCGCAAGCCGGCTGAATATGGCAAAGATGCACCATGGTGCAACCAGAAATGCGCCGGCGCAACCATGGAAGCACAGAGCAAACCTGTGCACAAACCCAGGGGGCAGTGCAATTGCAAGAGACCCAGGGACACAGCCAAGGAGGCACAAGGACAAAGGGCACAGGAAGCCACCAGCAGAGCACACCAGTGCACACCGAGGCATGGAGCAGAAGGGAACACTGGGGCAACACGAGCCGGAGCACATTCACCGACAGAGGTGCAGTGCTCTGCACCAACCATAGCTGGTCCATGGCCGTACAACAGGAGCAGGCACCAGAACAGCACCCCAGAAGACAATGGTGGCCAGACCATCAGGTGACAGGTGGGGACAATGGCCAATGCGTGGTCGCCAATGGTGCCCCCCCTGCAGGCCACCAGCCAGCCAGCCATGGCCAACACCAGTCCGCAGTGGGTGTCCACCCCCATGTCCCTGGACACAAACACACCCATGCCCCACACCCCCACAGGCAGCACCAATGCCAGGCACTGAATGAGGCAGAACCCAGGCAGGTGGCCACACACCATGGGACTGGGAGCACAACAGTGGATGCAGATGTCCAAACCGCAGCAGGACTAATACAGCAGGACACATAGGTCCATGTCCAACCCATTATGGTCCCAACTGCCTGCCACAGCTTCATGGTGACCATGATGACACACAACACACCCACCGAATCCAGGAGACAGCCCCCACCACATAGTGACACACCACTGGACACAGCAGAGAGCCTCAGTAACCCCACACTTGCTCCCCCTGTGCCAACATCATGGCCCAACACCTGACAAATGCAGCATGGCACCACACACCACCTGCAAAGAAGACATGGACACAGACATGTAGCAAAATAAATGCTTTATAACATGTGAAAAACAGAACTCAACAAACAACTGGAACAGGGGTCAGGGACAGGGGAGGTAGAATATAGGATGGGGACAGGTAACAGGGGCTGTACAATAGGCTGGAGGACAGCGGGGGAATAGGGGTAGCAAGGGAAAAGAGGGCTATATACAAAAGGCCTAATGCTGGCCACAGCTGGATGTCCCTCTGCTCCGCATCTTCCTCCTTATTGCTGTTGTCACCCTCTGCATGGATGTGATGACAAGAGAACCCTCCACAGCATGAGTATCTGGTGCAGTGTTCTTGTCTGTGCCCACGTAGCCCTCTGCGCCGCTGGCCGTCTGACACCTAGGGGATGGGACAAGACAGGCAATTAGTGTAATGCCCCAAAGATCCATGCCCACCCATAGTGCACATTGGACAGTGGAGGCACACACCGCTGGAGAGACCGGAGTGGACCTCGCACGGAGGGCAACACCAGCCATCCACACAGCACAGCACAGTGGTGCAGAGAGACGGACGGTGCTGTGCAGTGTGCATATGATCGCACGGTGATGAACACATGGCACAGAACAATGGCAATGCTGCAGCACAAATGGTGGAAGCTGTGTGCATGCCCACTCCCCCAACAGCCGGTACACGGTGGCCAAGGGACGGGCCACAGTGGCACACACAATGGACTGTGCAACACACACGGCTGTCCAGGCACATGGCAGAAGTGACTATGGCTGTACCCTGTCCTCACTGCTATCCCACAGTGACACAGATAAGGAATGTGACAATGCTTACCTGCCCTTTGCTGTGCAGCAGGTGCTGCCTGTTGTCCACTAGGGGGCACCACCCTGGCCACCACCTCTGTCCTGGCCCATCTGCGGTCCTCTGACCCTGTGGAGGGAATGAAGAGAGGTGGACATCAGTACACAATCATGCATGTAGAGCCCCCCCACAACCCCACAGTCCACCATGCCCTGGGCATGTCCCTGTCTGTCCTGAGGCCCCCACGCCAGCATGGCTGCAACATGTGCAGCAGCCAAGCACAGTGCACAGTGCCAGCCAGGATGACGATGTACTCTGCTATGGACCATGCAGCACAGCCATCCAGACATTACAGAATTGCACCTGGGCATACATGCAACATGCGCACACCTACCTGGCTGTGGCACCACACTAAGCTGGACGCATGCCTGAAGCCAGCTCAGTCAGTCAGGGTCCCTCTTCCGCAGGTCCCTGTACCTGTGATGGCACTGCTCCAGTGTCCGGGCCACACCCATCCTCCTCTCCAGGGCCTCGGACATGCTGTGCCACACATTCCCCCTGGCCTGCTGGAGTGGCACCTGGCTGAAAAGCTGCCCTTCATAGGGCTGCACAACAGCAACCAGGTTTAATAGCTCCACATCTGTCCAGTTGGTAGCCCTCCTGCCAAAACCCTGCACCATGGTCACAATGTAGCCACAATGCTGAGGGAAATGGCCGTGGAACAGCGCATGTGCCCGCCACATGTGCAGGATGTGTGATAGGATATGCAAGGCTGCAATTGCACAGCACGTGGATGTGCTGCCACAGTGTGCAGTGTGGGGGCCATAGCGCAATCACAGGCATGTGCATCATGCCATGGCCTAGTGGGGGCACAGGTTCATGTAGACAACCCATGTGTCAGAGGTCGTCACCCTGCATGCAGTGCACAGGTGCACAATAAGAACTGCTGTCAGGAAGCGTGCGTATGTGCAATGCCATACCAGTGCCGCATACGCAGCGCCACAGCATCGCACGTGCTGTGCAAGACACGCAATTGCATTGTGGTGCATGCTGCACACATGCACACTGTGGGCATGCATACTGCATGCACAAGTATTGCACCACGGAGTTGCTCCCGGTGCAACCTTATTGTACACGGCGCAAGTTCACGATATTGAGACACCATATGCAAATAACCTCATTAGCCAATGCATGGTGCAGTTGGGAGCATTAGCATATCATTACCATTGCGCACATGCTCATTTGCATGCGTTGCACCTTATAAGTGCCACGGAACAGCACAGGCCACAAACCGGTATTGCAACCCTTTAGATAAGTGACTGGCAACATGGATGAACAGCGGCCTATTACAACATTGCAACAGAGGGCTGCACAGTGACGTGCTGATACTGACCCACTGTGCTGTTCATGTCCACAGGTGGTGGAATGTCAGGCAATGATTGAGAGGTGAGTAAGGGGCCTGCACGTAAGCGCAGGCCCAACTTCACAGCAGCTGAGACCAATGACCTCTTTGAGGCCTATATGGACAGGGAGGGCCTACTCAGTGGTGCCACAGGCACGACGTAGGAGTGGGCAGTGGGCTGGAAGGAGGTGGTCCAATATGTGAACACCCACAGCCAGCACCATCGCACTCCACAGGAGTACAAGAAGAAGGTTGGCATGGACAGGAGGCGCATCAAGGACAAGGTGGCAGCCATTCAGGCACCCCGCAGGGTGACCGGTGGAGGACCAGCAACAGTGCCACCACTGACGGCCACAGAGTAGCTTGTGGCTGCCACCATGAGCCACAGGGCACTGGAGAGTGTGCCTGGTGGTGGTTTCCAGATGGGTGGCAGCCCCTCACTGCATGGTGAGTATGACCAGCGGCCAGGCATGCCTGGTGTGGGAGTACCATGCAGGTGTGCCTGATGCCATGCCCACAGCCACATGTCTGTGTGGCTGTGGACACCCAGTGCAACACAGTGGCAGGTGGCAATGGTGGCATGCGGGGGAGGTCATGGGTATTGCTTCACCACTAACCCTCTGTCTTTGTCATGCAGCACTAGCACGCCTCCATGCAGAGGAACAGGAGGAGGCGGCCACGGTAGTGGACATGGATGCCCAAGCTTCAACATCCGCGGACATCCAGAGCCAGGAAAGGCCATGTCTTGGTAATGTTGGGCATGTGGATGTGCTAGACATGGGGTGGGATGATGCCCTGGCTGGGTTCCTGCACGATGACAGCCTAGATGTGCTGTCTGCAAATACTCAGCTTTGGTTGTTGTCCGATACTGATGATGACCTTACTCTGGTACTTGACATGCATATTCCCGCTACACAGGCACCAGCAGGGCCCAGCACTGTGCCCGCAGCTCCACAGCTGCTTCCCATCCCTGCCAGCGTGGTGGTGTGTGGCACAACCGCTGTGTCCAGCGTGGGTTGCAGTGGTGCTGTTGTTGTGGTGGCAGTGGGGCACTGCCCAGCAGACAGTCGGGCAGTGGTGGCAGGATGCAGGTGACAATGGGCAGCATGACATGGTACCCACCATCAATCCTCCAGAAAGCACCGTACCCCCTGTACGGCCCACTGTGCAGTGTTCACATGAGCAGGAGGCTGTGCAGCATGCCATGAGACCCTCAGGAGCTCGACGGGTGGGCCAAGAGGCCCAGGACACCGAGATGCTGACAGATCACACCCGGTTACTGCAGGCATCCATAGAGAACCAGGTGTTGCTTGCCACTGAGGTGTGTGCACTGCAGGCAGAGGTGCACCAGCTGGCTAAGCAGCAGGACAGGGGCAATGCGAGGCTTATGAACTGGCTCAGCCAGATGTGGGAGGCCATGACCACAGCATTGGACCGCATAACTGGTCTCATTGTGGCATCGATGGACCGCATGACCAGTACCATTGCAGCTGGGTTAGCTTCGGTGGTGGCCACTGGGCTCAGCCATGTGCAGAGGACCCCCACAGTGCACTGTCAACCCCATGGTCCTGGCATCTGGAGACCCCCACACAGCAGACACCCGGCTCAGACGTCGGCATCCCAGACATCCCCAGGGCTGGCCTGTTTGGCCTCCTCTACACCCCTGCATGGACACAGTCGCATTCCTGCACATCAGCCCCCGGGGGTTCTGACACTCCCACATGGCTGATGCGCAGCATGCATCTGCTGGTCAGCCCCTATGCGGCTGCCTATGTGGCTGTGGTGGTCATGGGACTGTATGGTCGGAGTCCCATGCCTGCTGCCCTGACTTGCCATCCGCTGCTGTTGCCACACGCATACATGGGTGGTGGTGGTGCAGCATGCATGTGGTGGCACACATGTGTGTTGTGCCGCATGCCCCCGTGTGTGTGGATCATGCTGCTGGGACATGTGGCATGGATGTGATGAGGGCAGCTCTGCACCGGTCGTGCCTGTGCACCGGTGTCATGCTTCTGATCCATACCATGTTCCTCAACGTGTGTGTGTAGATATGTGTGTGTGTGTGTGTGCACATGCCATTGCTGCATATGTGTGTGTGTGCACGCGCCTGTGTGCCAGTGGCTCCTCCATGTGTGTTGTGTGCCCCCGTTCCTGCATGCATACTGCTGTGCACATCCCTGCCACTCTGCTGTGTGCTGGTCTGTGTGGCCCATGCTTGTGTGTCAGTGCACTCACCTGCGTTGTCCATAATGCTCTCTTGCGATGGTGTCTCGGTGCCGCCTCACTTCCTGCAGCACTTGTGGATCCCTTCCTCCAAGGGACAGCTGCTCACTGCCCTCCAGCCCTTCACCACCATCGTCCCCACTACTGTCGCCCTCATCAGCCTCGACAACTATTCCATGGTCAATGGCCATGTTGTGCCAGATGCAGCAGACCAGGAATATGCCACAGGCTTTCAATGGGCTGTATTGTAGGGCACCGCCTGACCTGTCTAGGCAATGGAATCACATCTTTAGTATGCCAAAGACACGCTCAATGATTTTGTACATGCTGTTGCATGCTTCATTGTATCTTTCCACCGTGGGGGACACCGGTCACCAGTAGGGGGTGAGCATCCATGACCTCAGTGGGTATGTGCTGTCAGCTGTGTGAAAGGAGACATGGTTATCCCTGTGCTGTGCTTCTCCCTGCTCCCTGTCTGCTACTGAACACACCACAACAGGGCTGTGGCTCCCAGTCACCCTGGCCCATGCCCTACTCACCAACAAGGTGGCCCGTGGGGATGTCACCTCACTCGAACCTATAGCACAGTGCTGAGCTGTGCCATATAAAGGCATCATGTGCACTCCCGGGGTGTGTGGCACAGACACTGATGATGTGCCCTGTGGCATTGCACACCACCTGGCAGTCTATGGATGGAACCCCTTCTGGTTGATGTAGATTGGGCCCTCTGGCTGATGTGGGTGCAGTCTAGCCCCGATCATGCCTGGCATGCGTGCCACCTGGTGGAATGTCTGCATGTTTGCTGTATGCTCTGCCTGTGTGCTGGGGAAATGTATGTACTCTGAAGCATGTGGCAGCAGAGTGTTGAGGAACTGGGTGAGGACGTGGGATGGGGCCAACTGGGTGATGTTCATAGTATCCCCCATTGGTCTTTGGGAGGTGCCTGTGGCGAGCACGCACATCACGGAAGTCACCTTGGTCTCCACTGACATTGCATGACTATGTCTGGTGGGTATCTGCATCTCATCACTGCACAGCTCACACAGCTTCCTCAGAATTGTCCTGTTCAGGTGGTACTGGCCCACTATCTCAGTGTCACTGTAGTTCTCATATGTGATCCTGGCACAGTACTACCTGTGTTGGGCATACCACCACCGGGCTCTTCGTTGGCCACGCTGGTGTTCCTCCTGCCTCCTCACACCCCTCATTACTGCATCCATTATGAATGGGCCACTGTCCATCACTCTGTCACTGGGTGTTTCCCTGGCTGCCTATGTCAGTCTGTCAGCCGTCTGTCTCTCTCTCTCTCTCTCTCTCTCTCTCTCTCTCTCTCTCTCTCTCTCTCTCTCTCTCTCTCTCTCTCTCACACACACTCTCTCACCCCCTCTCTCTCTGGGCACAATGTTATGCATCTGCTGTGTATTTGAGCCATTTTTTATAGGCTCAAGTCTGCCTAGCACAACTTGGGGTTTGCTCCAGACTTGCGCCATGCTTTATGGTTGAATATGTAATTGCACCACTTATTCATAGGAATGCCCCCTGCACTTGTGCTGCATACATTATAGTTGCACCTTGGCACAATGGGATTTGCACTGCGCTGCTGCTGCCTTTGAATGTTGTTCGGTGGCACAACTATGTACTTGCGCCGGCGCAACTCAGTTGCGCCATGAGCAAGTGCTCTGAATATCTGGACCTATGTGTCATTACTCATTTTCTATGTTGTTCTAACTGAAGTAATCCGTAATGACTTGTTATTCAGCATTTTTTATTCATTACATTTATGGTATGTACATTGTTTTTATTATTTGGTTTATGTGAACCAGCTCTGCAAATGTAAATATGTTATTTCAGTAAACCATTTCTCTTCTAACGGTTTTATTTCAATAAACCATTTCTCTCTATATATCTGTTTTTATATTTTTATTTCTAGTGTGGTGCTATGCAAATGTACAGTATGAAACAATATAATTCTATATTTTTAAAATATATCAGAATACAAATTACAGCATACAAAGTCACTGATGAAGTAATGGCTGGAAGATATTGGTGTTTGTTCTGTCAAAGAATAAAGACACTGATTTCTACTGCAGTTTTATAATTTTTAGATTGTGTGAAATTTATGAAACTGTTCTATGCTGAAACAAGGGGAAGCATCTGATTCTTATCTCATATCTTATCAAGGCCCACCTTGTTGTACCTTACTATAAGTGGAACCTCCTGTCTTTATCCGAGACCCTGTCACAGGTTTATGTTGAGATCTCCAATGGTCAAAGACCTTTGGAGCTTGTGCCTTTTCACATCAGATCAATAAATTCTCATGCTGGTTTCAAAACAAAATTAAAATAATACCTGTCAAGGGGAACTGTGTGCACCTGCTATATCTGATTGTATAATTCTTCTTCTCTGTGTAACTTTGTAAATCAATTAAATGGTCGTGTCGTTCTGTTGTAATTTTTATAGTGTGCCTGTGTGTACAGGTTGCTCCTGTAAAAGGCATGTTGTTCCAGAGGGCTAAACCAGAAAACAAAACAAAATAAATAAATTAAGGATTTTTTTAAAGAAAATGCACATTGGTCTAATCTTTGGACTGTGGCTTTGTTTGTTTGTTATACTTTCTCCAAGTGCAAATGATTTAGTTTAACAAAGTCCTACTTGCAAAATAAGTGCAATTTAATCAATGAGTAGCATTATGTTTATAACTTCTCCATCATTGGTTATTACGTTCCGAGACAGAACCATGGTTGGGGGGGAGTAGCCATGTGTGTATGTCTTAGCCTCGAGTGTGATGTAATATATCAGTTTTCCACTTCCTTCTCCCCTCTAAGTATTCATTGGTGGCATGTACAGCCAGTCAAGTACAAAACCCAGTTCTACTGCTGACCGTGTATCCTCCCTCTCCATTGCCATCAAGCTCCTGTTTCTTGGCAACTTTAACATTAGTTGGTTTTTCTACATGACAGAAAAAAAACATGAAATTGCATGTCATTCCTAAAGCTACACATCTCAACCCCGATATCTCCCTCCACTTCCTTATTGGCTGGGTCCTTTCACAACCCTCACTACATTGTGAAAGCTGGCCTTCTACCTGACCAACTTGATGGCCACAGGATGATCTGCCGTGTTTGAAAGATTCACCACCACAATGCCCCCCCCAAATACATCTTGAGCCGGTCATTCAGGTCTTTCAACCTGTCCTCCCTGCTCGTTGACCTCCATCACAACATCTGGTAACCCATCTCTGTACCTAATGCCGTTGATGATGCCTTTTCTGTTTTCCACATTAAATTCATGTCTGTCTGGGAGAAACATGCCCCCTCTGTAGGCCACGTGTTGGAGGCTAACAAATACCCTGGATCTCTGAAGACTTGTTTGCATGCCTAAAAGCTTGAGACTTAAATGGTGCTAGCAAAAGCCTTCCAGCTCCTCACAGGACTTACTGAGGTATAAATAAGCTTGAAACAACAGCACCAAGGTTATAAGAGAATATGAATCCAACTACTGTGCCACAAACTGCTGTGCCTCCTTTATCTCCAAATTCTGGCTTGGTTCTCTCTCCTCTTACCTTTCCTCTCTCCTCTCTTCCCCCATACTACCGCTTATTTCCTTTGCAACTCTTGCTCATGCTCTCTCACTCTCCCCCAGTGAAATCCTCTGTTGGGAAATTCGTTTCTGCTTCCTTAAACTCTGGGGCTCTTGCTCTCCTCCCATTCATTATTCTCTTTCCCTTCATGCTCTGAAATCTCTCCTCCATGATTTCACTACTCACTCCTGCAGCTGTCCTTGATTCTGCATCATGGACATTTTCATCTGCCCTCCATCCTGTACTGCTCTTAGAATAGCCCTCCCTCCCTCCTGCAGGTTTTCTTCCATTACCCACACCCCTACTTAGTTTTGTATTGTTGCACTCTGCATATTGTTCGTATTGTTCTTAACCCACACTTTTATTGTAATTCATTTCCCTGCCTAGAAGCATTGCTTATGAATTGCTCCTTTTTGTTCTACTTATTTACATATTACTGCATGTTGTGAACATTGTATTTTGTAATTCTCAAAGACTGCTGACCCTACCCTCCTTTAGGTCCAACTTCAGAAGAGTTTTACTGAAGCGGAGTCCTGGTTCACCTCTCATAAGTTGGTTCTTAATTGCCAAAAAACAAAGGTCATGCTCTTCCATGGTACCCACAGCAAGCACAAAGCCAAACAATTGGTGATTAAAAACAGTGCGGGTGTAGTCCTTGGTCAGACTCAATCTTTTAAATACTTAGGAGTTACTCTGGATAGTTTGCTCTCAAACTCCAACCATGTTGAGAACGTTGCCAAAGCAGTTAACATTTGCCTAGGCCTTCTACACAGGCATAAACATTGCCTTACTATCAAAGCCCTCAGATTGGCTATCCAAAGTTCAATTGCGGCTATTATTAACTATGATTTGGTCATTTATGGTTCCACCACAGACACAACCCAACATCGGCTCACCACAGCTCTGAATAAGGCATGCCGCCTACTAACTGGTGCAGTGTATCGTACTCACACTTGTGACCTTTACAGATAAGCAAACTGGCTTCAACTCCAGGCTCAAATTGAATATCAAGCCTGCTTTCTGGCTAAGAAGGCAGATGTTGGTCTCCTGCCACCAGGTTCCCTTTAGCTTTTCAGTCCCTTGCGGGGCACTTGTAACACACAAAGTTCTGTGAGCCAAACTTTTACTGTCCCTCGCTGTCGAACCTCGCTCTGACAGTGATCCATTGCAGTTAGAGCTGCTAATTCATTTAATTCCCTTCCTCCTGAAATTACGACGACTGCAACCTTGGGACCATTTAAGCGGAAGCTGTGTCAATTCCTAGTTTCCAGAGCATCTTGTGACTGCTATACCTAATCTTTGCTGACAACTAAATACACTGGGACCTCCCTCTTTCACCATTC
This sequence comes from Neoceratodus forsteri, assembly GCA_016271365.2. NCBI lineage: Eukaryota > Metazoa > Chordata > Ceratodontiformes > Ceratodontidae > Neoceratodus > Neoceratodus forsteri. The sequence continues at coordinate 987,084,743 of CM057449.1, forward strand.
ACCCCTGCATAGCCCTACCCTGTTGCTGCGCTATTCCACTTACAGCACTTCCTTCCTTCATTCCTTTCCCATTCCCATCCATGCCCTCATCCTCCACCTCATCCCCTCCACTGACCTACTCCATCTGGCGAGCGACCCCAGATGGACTAGAGTGGTAAGGTTTCTGTTTGCAGATGACACCAAGATCTGCAACAGAGTAGATGATCCAGATGGGTGGGCAGAATGAGAAGAGATCTGGATAAACTAGCAAAATGGTCAGAAGAGTGGCAACTGGATTTAATGCAAAGAAGTGCAAAATCATGCACATAGGGAAGAGAACCCTGAAGCCACTTATAGGCTGGGAGGGAGTTGCTAGCAGTCACAAAGGAAGAAAGAGACTTGGGCATCATCATCACTGATGACCTAAAATCATCCAAGCAGACCTCTAAAGCAGTAGGTAAGGCTAGGGGGTGTTAGGGTGTATTAGTAGGGGTATCACAAGTCGTAAGAGGAGGTAATAATCCCTTTGTACAAGACATTGGTTAGGCCCCATCTGGAGTACTGCGTGCAGTATTGGAGGCCACACCTTCACAAGGACATTAACCAAATTGAGGCAGTCCAAGAAGGGCAACAAAATGGTGCAGGGACTGCATCAGAAGACATATGAGGACAGATTAACGGAGCTCAATATGTATACCCTTGAGCAAAGGAGGGAGAGGTGATATGATCGAGCATTTAAACACCTTAAGGGCATAAACAAGGTGAAAGTGTCTAACATGTTTAAATATAAGAAAAATTGCAGGACAAGAGGACACAGCATGAGATTAGAGGGAGGCCGATTAAGGGGAATTGAGAAATTCTTTTTCACAGAAAGGGTGGTAGATGCATGGAATAGCTTACCACAAGAAGTGGTGGCTATGAATACAGTGCAGGGCTTCAAACAGGCATGGGATAGGCATAAGGGAGCAATACAAATGACTATGAATAGATAGGTCACTGACAGAGCAAAGGCCGATGGCACATTTATAAGGTAGAAAAAGAAATGGGCAGACTGGATGGGCCTTGCGGTCCTTATCTGCCGTCAACTTCTATGTTTCTATGTTTCTATGTTTCTACTCCCACTTCCCCCTCCCTCCTCTGTTTCCTCACCTTGTTCTCTCTCTCTAACCCCCCCACCCCAATGGGTCTTTCCTGCATAAGCTTCATTGTGGCATCTCCCTCCTTGCTCTTATTTTGATCCTTGTACCCCCCAATTCACCATCCTTCTCTCCTTGTAATCCCTTTCACCCCTCTTCAGACAAGACCACTGGCTGCACTTGACACAATATTTATCTTGCCATATTATTCTTTTGTTTATGTAATTACTTTCCTCATGTTGCACTACTTACTGAAACCACTGTAATTTGTTATTCTTGTGACTTGACATGGAACCTCTGTAAAAGAGCCCTTGGCTCAAGGATCTTTCTGATTTGTTAAATAAAATAAATAAATAAATAAAAATTGCACTGTACTCTTCCCTTCCCCCTTCCCTCAGGAAATATCTGGAAGTGAGCTGCTACCAGCACAGTATGTCTTTCTTGGTAAACCTTTTGAAATAAATAAACCTTCAGAATAACCATACTGTCAATGGGAGCATGTAAGAACAGGAGTCATTATAGTCTGAAAGACCACGAAAGCTCTTTTAAATAAAGTATTGGTTTCACCTGCATCTGGAAGCAGTCCAGAGAAATTTGTCCTATACTGGAGTAACACTGCCACTATTTTAGAATCTTGTGCTCTCACTAAAGGTGAATCTGTGCCTAGTCAAATAGTAGTTGAGCACAGCTTTACTACAAAGTTTTAAAATGGTAGCAACGTAGTATCAATATAGGGAAGACATAGCCACCAATATCTCTGGGCTGCTGCCAGCTACAGTTACCTGTAAGCTTATACCTCATTTAAAACTGCTTTTCGTGGGCTTTCAAATTACGGATAGTCAATGTTCATAAAGGTTCCCCTTTACAGCTCAGGTTGAAGTCTGTAAGGTGATTCACTCCATTTCTGATACCCTCCAATCTACACCCCCATTCTCAGACTACTTAACTCCTTGATTTCTGGCCCTGCTGAGGTCACCTTCTTTTTAATAATTACTCTAACTCTTGTGTCCTCTTGCTGCTCCATCCCCCTCCCCCACTCAGTCCTTCCCATCTATTCTTCTACTTCCTTTTCTACCTCCTGTTTCCCTTCTTCCCCTTCTCTCCCCCCTCCTGCCCATTTTCTCCTTCCCACACCCTCTTTGTGCAGGTACCCTGACTGTTCTGCCATCTGTTAAACTCTCCAAAGGTAACAGCCCTGATGGACTAGACCTTAAACTACTGCACCTTTCTGCTCCTGCCATTGCTTTCCCTAACTCTTCTATTCTCAACCTCTCCTTTCACCTTAGTAAGGTAAGGTTCCTTGGAAGTGCACAAATCCCCCCCCCCCACATATATGGCAATACCACCTCCTCTACCTCATGGGATTACTGCCTTACCTCCCTTCACCCATGAACAGGAAGACATGCTTTATCTCACGTTTCTTTTTTTCTTGACTCATCATTTGTCTGCCCTTTCCAGTTTGTTTTCCATAAATTACATTCCTCAGTCTTATCCTTTCTTTAGTTTATTGGCTGTCTCCTGAAGGGTATGCATCAGGGATTATTTACCTCTACCATTTTTGTTGATGCTTCTAAGGCATTCATCACCATGGCCCACACTGTCCTACTAGAAAGAGGTATCTAGGACATATTGGTCAGTTGGTACTGCTCCTACAGTTGTAGCCATCACATTTTCTGGATATTTGCAGATATTTCACTACATTTCTAAAGTAAATCTCTCTGGTGGCTTTACAGTGAGTCTGCAGGCGGGCCAGAAATTTCTCTAGAGTTATAACAGAAATGTCAGGTGATACACAAATATGTCAGTGGCTACAACTCTACTTGTCAGTCACTTCATAGTTGGTTAAAGTATGTGACACCCTCGTCCCCCTCCCCTCCCAGTTCCTTCCGGTGTCCCCCATGGTATGTAATGGTACAGTATTTATTTCCATCCAGAGCACACTGTCAACAGTGGGTAGGAAGCATGTACTGTTCTCTCCACCATGTGTCAGTTTCATGGCTGCCCATTATTTTATTTATTCATTCATTCATTTATTTATTTATGTTTCGGAAATACCTTTGAGCCAAGGTTCTTTTACAAAGGTTCCATGTCATGGGACAGATCACAGACTTACAAACAGTAATGGTGCAGAGTACTGGACTCTTGAATACAAATAGACATTGTTACAGTCTTGAAGTATTATAAGTAATGCTGGATTATGAGACAGTTGTAGAAGTCCATCAGAAAAGCTTGGCAGGTCAGGGGTTAGAGGGATACAGAAAGGAGCCCCCAGAGGCGAGGGTGAATATCCCCTTCCTGGGGAGGAGAAGGGAGAGGGGAGCATGAAGCAGCCTCTGGCCTCAATCAAGAGGCATTGTCATGGCCCATGGGGGGGAGTGAGGGGGCTGGGAGGGCAGATAGTGCAGAAAGAGGGCTGGGAGTGGCAGCAGGGGGCTGGTGGCTACACCTCCTAAAGGATAGGGGGATGGGGGGAGGGCTGTGAGCAGCCTCCAGCTAGAGGCTTTGTCATGATACTGCAGGGCAGGAGGGGCTAGGAGGGCAGGCAGTGCAAACTGGGTGGTGATTGGTCTGCAAGCGGGGAGCTGGAGGAGGAGGAGGAGGAGGAGGAGAGGTGAGCTGGGTGAGGTTGAAGGAGAGTAGAGGAAGGGAGTGGTGGAGAAGAAAAGCAGGAGGGATGGAGGGAGGTGAGGGAGAGAAGAGGAGGAGGTTATGCAGGGGAGGAAGTCAAGGTTGAGCAATGGGGACTGAGGTACAGCCCTGGGATAATTTAAAGGGGCAGACAGCAGCGCTTTGCCAGGGGCAACCAGTGGGCGGCATGTCAGACTTACAGGAAACAGGCGCACACAGTGCTGGAGGTAAGGTGGTGCTTGAGATCAGATTTGAAGCTGAGAAGGCTGGTGGAATTATGAATGACCTCAGGGACCTCATTAAGCCATAGTGGGGCTCTGTAGGAAAATGCATGCTGTCCGAGTACTGTGCGCCAAAATGGCACCATGAGATCCCCCTACATTCTTCCTCTGGTGCTGTACTCAGAGCCTAACATGGTGAAAATGCCAGATACACACGGGCGTGCCTTCCATAGCAGTGCTTTTTTGCTTAGGAGGCAGGTGAGGAATTTGATCCTGCACCCTAGAGACAGGAGGTTGGTCTGATCATAGAGTGAGCAAGTATTGGTTAGTCGATCAGCATCCAGGATGAGCCTGCAGGCCTTATTGAGTGCTGTATGTACCCTCTTGAGCACAGAATCTGTGGCTGCACCATAGACCACCAGGCCATAATCAGTGGTTGATAGGATCTGGTTTGTGACTGAGAGGCAGAGGGCTGCTAGGGTAAGGTATTTTCTGTGCCTGTATAGGCTAGCACTCCCAGCTTGGAGTTTACTGCCTTGACCACCAGGTCAGTGTGTTGAGCATAGGATAGGGTGTCATCCAGGGTGACCCCCAGGTACTTGAAGGAGTGTACCTGTTCCAGGGGAGCTAGGACTTTGTTGGAGATGTTTATGGAGGGAAACCTTTTCTTGAACTGGGGGCTGGATAGGAGCATAGTCTTGGTCTTTTTGTAGTTGAGCAGAAGCTTGTGCTCACAGAACCAGTCCTCTACTTTGCTGAAGGAGTGCTGAAGTGCTGATTGGAGAGACTCAATTCGTGAGTCGCTGTTGAGGATGACTGCATCATCTGCATAAAGGATTATTTTGGAGTCACAGGCTTTGAGGAGATTATCTATTTATTTTTTTTAAACAAATCTTTATTCATTTTCCAGACAATAGACAGACATACATATACCTGGACAACCCAGGGTACGAAGTCCAAAACTGACTGTGTGAACTATGTACAGCCCAACTATGTACACACACTGCAGGTAGCACCACCCCCTCAAATAAAAGCATGACCCTATCTCCTCTATACCATAAAATAAAATAGCGGGTCTGCAGATGAAGTTAATCCCCCTCATGTTGGCCCCATTACCAACCCTCCTGCAGCCCAACAGACAATCTCTGTCAACAAACTCCTTTCAGGAAGCCTTCCTTCCATGAGGTGGTGCCCCTCTGTGCCCCCTGGAAAGAGAGAGAGAGTCCCCATCCCCCCACACAACCAGGCAGACCCCTACAATCAAGTTATTACCCTTATCTGAAAACCATAACCTCTCAAAGACAGTCGCACAAACAATCATTTGAGTCACACTAGTGCCATAGATGACTATTTCCCACTCCAGCAGAACTTCCTTCCGCTAATCACAATCCGACAGACAGGCCTGTGTTTGGATATTTGCACCCTGCTGCGAATATATCGCATCTAATGCCGCCCATCTTTTAGCATGTACTCCTTTTCTCCCCTCCGAATATAAATGCCTCTTTATTCTACCCAAAGCTCCCATGAGGTCTCTCACCCACTACTCATAAACATACGCTTGGTAATCTTTCCAATGTTGTAACAAAAAGGATTTAACTACCACTGCCATCAGGGAAAGATGATATTTAGGTGTAGAAACATAGAAACATAGATTTTGATGGCAGATAAGGACCGCTTGGCCCACCCAGTCTGCCCATTTCCCTACCTATTGGATAAGCTGCAGATCCTAGTTAACCAGCAGCCTACTTCTTCCTACCCCCAACCCCTAGAATTGCCTTATGACTGTCCCCTGCATGCTTGAATTCCACCACTGTTTTTGACTCCACAACCTCCTCCGGAAGGCCATTCCATGCATCCACAACCTTCTGTGAAAAATACTTCTAAATTACCTCTGAGCCCCTCCTTCTATCTTCAAATTGTGCCCCTTGTTCTTGCACACTCTTTTTGAAAGATGCTACCTCTTGGACTTTGTTGATTCCCTTGAGATACTTGAAAGTTTCTATCATGTCCCCTCTCTCTCCTTTCCTCGAGGCTATACATATTCAGCTCCTTAAGTCTCTTCATATGTCTTCTGGTGCAGGCCCTGCACCATTTTAGTTGCCCTCCTCTGGACAGCCTCCATCCTGTCTATATCCTTGGAGATTGAGTCTCCAGAACTGCATGCAGTACTCCAGATGGGGTCTCACCAACTGTCTGTACAGAGGGATAATAACTTCCTGTTTTCTGCTGGTGATGCCTCTCTCTATGCATCCCAGTATCCCCCCAGCCCTCCTTGCTGCCCTCTCACATTGTTTGCCCACCTTTAGGTCATCTGATATGACTACCCGCAGGTCCCTTTCCATTTTTGTTGTTGTTAGTATCTCACCTCCCATTGTGTACTCTTCCCCTGGGTTTTTGTTTCCCAGGTGCATTACCAGAGATTTGCAAGAAGTCACCTAAAACACATATCTCTGGTGTTATAAATTCTGAATAATCCAGCATTGGGTCCATATGCCATTTAATTTCACCCCGGGGGGGGGATATTTTACTACATCCCCACAGCACATGCAGGAGATCTCCTCTTTCCATTTCACACCTGAAACACAGGTCTGTCTGTCTAAGATTTCTATCACATAGTTTCACAGGGGTTAAATACATATTAGAGGCAATAAAAAATTGCATACTCTTGTATTTAGGTATAACCATATACTTACTATTTTTCCAAATACTGTCCCAGGCGAGGCTCCGAGGAGCCATCGCTTTATCCCAATATAGGACTCTTATAGGAGAGTTCAGACTAAAGAAGTCCAAGAGCACTTTATATATTTGTGAAAGGGAGCTGGATTTTGGGTCCACATCCTTTAGCTTATCCCATGTGAAAGAGTGGTCTGTAAGACCCCCAACCTCTTCAGCATCCCCTCCAACAATCGTGTAAGCTGCAACCTTTGAAAAAAGGGCATTCCTTCACATCGAGTCGGAAGGACCACCCTATTATCCTGGATAACATCCCTCAGCTTCAGGCCCGATATCTGTTTAGCCCACCTCATACTGATTACCTGACCCTCAATGACTAAGTTGGGATTACCCAACAGAGGTTGCTCTTGGGCCTTCATTTGATCCTTTTCTGTACCGGAGTAAGAAATGACCACTATGCCTACCGCTTAAAATTGGGTTCCCATACCCTTTTTAAACTCTTTTTCTATTGGCATACAGTCAGTGCCTCCGGAGAGGCGGCTCTTTAACATTTGCTTCTCCATTTGTAGCCAAGTTGGAGTGTAAGTCTCCCCCTCCATATTTCTAACCCATCGAGTCATCAGACCCAGCTGTCCCGCCACATAATATATATGGAGATCTGGTAATTTGATCCCTCCCAATGCATATGGTAAACACAAAACATTATACTTTTTCCTAGGAGGTTTATCACTCCATAAAAATTCTGAGAGTAACTTCCTAATTGTGTTGAACCATATTTTGGGGATACTGTATGGGGCTAGGTACACTGGATATAGTAACCTAGGTAATAAATTCATCTTAATAAGACCCAGTCTAGCCATAAGGTTCAAGGGAAGTTTGTTCCATCTTACTATATCCCCCTTAATTGCTGATATAGTCCCCTCCATATTTGTTTCGGCCCCCAGCTCGATATTCGCTGTAATCCAGATGCCCAGATATTTGATCTTATCTGTCATCCATTGAATTCGAAGTGGTGCAAAATCTGCCCTATAAATATACTGCGTCAAAGGAAGGATTTGAGTCTTAGTCAAGTTTAATTTATAATTTGAAATTTTAGAGAATCGTCCTATTAATTCTCTTATTCTCTCGAAACTGGATGCTGGATCTTGTAAGTGTAGAAGTACATCGTCTGCAAAAACTGAAAATTTTAATTCCCTTCCTCCCTCCTATCTCAATCCCCTTAATATGCCTGTCCATATTGATTGCTTTCAACAAGGGCTCTAAATAAATGTTAAATAACATCGGTGAGAGTGGACATCCCTGTTGGGTCCCATTTTCCAGCTGTATTTCCTGCGAAATTTAGCCATTACACAAAACCCTAGCTGTCAGAGCGACATATAGATTTTTGATCCCTCTAAGTAGGCCCTCCGGGAAGCACATCCTCTCCATTGTAGCAAATAGGAAAGGATGGGAGACCCTTTCAAAGGCCTTTTCGGCATCTAGAGATATCAAGGCTAGGGGTAATTGAGAATCGGGCGCATAATTCAAGATATGATGCAACTTCCTCAGAGCATCATGTGCACCCCTCCCTGGCATAAATCCCACTAGTTCCTGACTAATTTGGCTAGGAGCGATCCGCCATATTCTATTGGCCAGCATGCTTGTAAGAATCTTAATGTCCTGATTCATTAAAGCTATAGGCCTATAATTGCCAGGGAAGTCTCTGGGCTTATCTGGTTTGGGAATTAGTGTAATATACACCTGGTATAATGGAGGATGAAACACTCCTTCTTGCATTATAATATTAAAGAATTCTTGAAGCATGAGTAGTATAGTATGAATGTGGGCCTGATAAAACTTAGCCATGAGACCATCCGGCCCTGGAGTTTTACCGGCGGGCAGAGATTACACCACTTCAATAATCTCCGCTGCGCCTATAGGAACCGCTAATTCCCTAGCCTGTGTTGGGTCCAGAACGGGTAAGGGAACTCCCTCCAAGAAAGTCCTGATTTCCTTCTCCCCAGCAGAATTCCTAATCTGGTATATTTCTTTAAAATATAACGTGAATGCATCCGCCATTTCTTGAGGATCCGTTATGAGCTTCCCCTCATACTGTATAGAAGTCACCATTCTACTCGCTTCCCATTCCTTAACTCTAGCCGCTAGTAGACGCCCAGGAACATCTCCTTGCAATAAATATTTAGCTTTGATCTTTTCTAACCAAAATTCTACTTTACCATAAACAATGTCTGCCAGTTCCCCTCTCAAACTTTTAAGTTCCGCATCAATTTCCCCGGAGGACCCTTCCAGCGGCGTCAGCGAACTAATTGCTCCCAAAATAAATTCCTCTTTTGCCTTTCTCTGTCTGTTTCTTTGCACTGCCAAACCCTGGGCTACTCCTGCATACAACACCTTGCAAGTTGGCCACGCCAGCTTTTTGTTTTGCAACGTAGGTAGTTGCTGCTGCACGATCTCTAGTAGTGCTTCCTCTAGCTTATCCCGCATTGAAGTCTCCATCAATAGGGAGTCATTTAGTCTCCACCGATACGGTCTGGAAGAGCCAGATCTGGTTCCCAGATCAACTGGAGGGGAGTGAATCCAAAAGTACTCCCACGCTGTCACCTCCTCAACTCTCTTAAGTGCCTCCCTGTTTACCAAAAATCAATTTGAGATTGGCTCTTATGGGCTGCTGAGTAAAATGTCATATTATTACCCCCGGTGGAATGGATCCGAATCGGATCTACCAACGCCGCAACCTCCAGCAACCTATTTAGGGCAATCTGAGCCTTAGTCAGAGGCCCTCTGGTAGGTGGTATCCTATCCTCCTGGTTATTGAAATAAGTATTCCAGTCCCCTGCCAGAATAAGTGAATGTGCGGAAAAAACAGCTATATCCCTGTCTATTGAGACAAAGAATTGAGGGTCAGAGGGCGTTGGTCCATAAATGGAAGCAACCAAAATTGTCTTCCCAAACAATATGCCTGAAAGATAGACCCCTCTGCCATCCTCCCTTGCGACCACATGCTCCACCTTATATGGGCAGGTTTTCTTTATTAAAATCGCCACCCCCCCCCGAAGCCCTTTCTTTACCTACCCAAAACTTGACCCACCCACAGTCGCTTGAGGCCACTCAGTTCCTCCGACAAAAGATGTGTCTCCTATAAAGCAGCAATATGAGCCCCCATTTGATCAATATGTCTCAAAATTGCCATTCTTTTACATCTACCCCTGAGTCCTTTAATGTTCCAGGAAATTATTTTAACACACGACATTGACAAACTTCAAAATTATTTTGATTAAGCAATCACTCTGTGCCCTTTCAAGGTCTGCCTCTCTCCTTCTCGTTATGATGGACTCTCTCTCTTTCCAGTTCCCCTTAAACCCCCCCGCCCCCGATCCCTAGATCGTCCACCTACCAAATATCAGATCATGGATGAACCCCTTCTTGTGCTACCCTCCAGCCCCTTCCTTTAAGAGAACAGCTCCAGGATCTGGCCCATAACCAAGAAAAGATCTACTATGTGGCTCCCTTTCACCCCTATAATCCTCCTATCCTCCTTTCCCATCATACCTCTCCCCTCCTCCATGCTTCCTATATATAGGTCGGTGACTACCTTTAGTTTCTATGCAGACAGAGTTTTCCAACCTCCTCCAAACTCCCACTTGGTGATAGGTTATGAAACCTATACAACTCTCTCATCATTGTTTCCCTGCCATTTGGAAAGACCCACCTACATTCTAGAGACTGCCAGAGAGCCCTTAAGTCTTAGTCCCTTTCCACATGTGCTCCCAATAACGCTGCCATAGTGTTCTGCAGCAAAGCATTGTATATATTACATCGCCTTATAGCGCAGTACAAATCAGCGCCCTGGAGATGCAACGCCACCTGGTGTCAATATTGGTGGATATCTGCCATAAATATTTCTATGAGCACTCTACCTTCACCTTATTTCCAAATCTCACGGGGCACTCGAAGCTAAGGGAGACTAGATCTACTTCAGAGATCGTCTGTAAAAGCAGCTCATATTGCTCTCCTCTCCTCTCTCTAGGTTTCTGAGATTCAAGAGTGACTACTGCCATTTTTCATGCTCACTTGCCGAACTATATCCAAGCCCCCCTCTTCTAAATATTGGCGGATTTGCTAAATCATGTAATCTGCCACCTCCCAATAGTTCACTCACCTCTAATCCCTTTAGTATGTTGCCCCCCCCCGCTTACCTAAACTACCAGCCCTCGCTCCCTACCCATTTACCTTCCTCTCTTCACCCCCCATGGGAAGGATCCTCTTCAAATTCCAAATTTGAACTATTCCCCAGACGCCCCCACCTCCAATCCCTATCGCCCCACCCCATCTTCTTAAATATTTAGTTTCTGCCCTATTCAACCCTCTCAGTTCTAACTTGAAATCGATCTTTCCTCCCCAGAGAAGACCCTCGAAAGCCCATCTGTCCTAATAGAACCCTTTAGCCCCAACCTGTATAGCCATAAACTGAGCAGTCTGAATAACAGAGTAAACTTAACAAGTCCTTTCATTCTCCAAAGTCCCAGTCATTCCAATCAGAGCAGCCCCCTTCTCTTCTGGAGCAGTTCAGGTCGGTGACTTAAATAACTCGGGGAGCTCCAACCGTAACCCTTCTAAAGCGTCTTTTGCTGTTAAGAATCTTTTCTCCCCGGTTTGAAGTCATACCACCACTGTTGCGGGGTATTGCAGATGGAACTTGATTCCTGCTAGATATAAGTTCTTCTTAATCTCCGAGTATTCCTTCTGTTTCTCTCTAACCGCGGGTATTTGGTCTTGAAACAGCCATAAAGAAACGCCATTCCATTGTAGTGACTTCTTTTGTCTGGCAGTGAACAACACATGGGATTTTTCTTTGTAATTGAGAAAGCGCATGATAATTACCTGAGGTCTTGCCCCCGGTGATGGCATTTCTCTTAGTGCCCTATGCACTCTCTCCAAATTATACGCTTCCCCATACTGAGTAGGGCCAAGCAACTCAAGCAGCATATTCTGCATAAAGGAAACACAGTCTGACCCTTCAGCCCTTTCCGGTAGCCCTGCCAGTATCAGATTATTCCTTCGACTCCTCGATTCTTGGTCCTCCATTCTCTCTTCGAGCTTTTTGACCGGTTTTCTGACCACCACTAATTCCTGTTTGATCGTCGATACTTTCCTGTCCTGAGAGGAGATCCAGACCTCTGCGTCCCCCATTCTCTGTGCCAATGACTGCAGCGCTGTTTTCACTGCTGCAAAATCAATCACAAACCCCTGTAACATTTGTTTGATTTCTTGTATATCTTCAGTAGTCTGGTAGACACCCCCTTCCTTTCCTTCCACATTCTCCTGCTCGTTGGGGGTATGGGATTGGAGCTTCGGTCTTTTAGGAGTGGGGGATCTCCCCGCAAGAGGCTCTACCACTTCAGCTTCTATCTCAGTGCTGCGAAGCGGCCTAGTACTACGGCCAAGCACTCATGATCTGTGAGGTCTCCTCTCTTTCTTTTCTCTCAATCTTGCAGCAACACCGCCAAAATTTGAATCCACAGCACCTCACCAGCTGGATATACATATTTTAATTCAACTCAGACCAGTCCCAGAAAGTTTAATACCTTTTGCTTATTTTAGGGCCTCGGAGCAGCACAGAAGATGTCTTCTCTGACTTAGCTCATCACGTGATCCTGTCGAGGAGATTATTTAAAAATAGACTGAAGAGAAGGAGTCCCAGGATAGACCACTTGGGTACACCCAGCGAGACTACCCTTGGTCCTGACACAGTTTGTCCTATTTAAGAGCTCTGTAGCTCTTTAGGAGCTGGTCTTGCCAGATGCATGGATCTCATTTGTGGGGGGCCTTGATGGTGCTACTGGAATGGGGCCATATATCCCTCTTTGTCACTGCTACAGAGTAAGACTGGGAGAACAAAGCAGAGGAAGCCAAAATCAAAGCCACGACATACAGGAGCGTGTTAGTGCCTCTTGGGGTAAGTACAGTGTATTTTTAAATTGTGCATTGTGTTTTGTACTGTTACAAAGATGCTGTACTGATGGCCACCTCTTCATGTCATTCCAGACAGCATCAGACAAGTGGGAGCTATTGTAGTAGTAGTAGTAGTATTTATTTATTTACATCTGGTGAGCTTCCCAGAGGCTCAGGGTGGCATTACAGCACAACACAGTACAGGCAAGTTAAATTAAATCAGTCTTCAAAAATACAACAAACATATACTCAGACTTAACTAACAAATATCAGTGCTCCTACGGAGCACAATAGCCACCACATGTAATTGCAGACCAGCATTGGACAAGTGGTAGCTATTGTGCTCCATAGGGGCAGGCAGAGGAAGTAGGAGGAGGTCAAGGATGAAGAGAATTGTAGAGGAAGAATGGGAGTAGGAGGAAGAGGACTGGTCCCTGGTTCTACGATGTGGCAGCTATAGGGGGCAGGGGCACAGCCCACCAGAAAAATACAGTAGCTCAGATATTGCAGGCACATGTACTCATCTAAACATAAGGAGACTCTGCATTTGGATTATGACACATAGGCAGTTCACCTTCAGGACAAAGAGTCACCCTGACACTCAATCACCCAGACTTTCAGATTATGGACTATAGTGCATATCAGAGGCACTTCACCCAAACAGTGTACCATGGTCTTGCTGCCACATTGCCCAATAAATATGCGGTGCATGCCCCATATTCTTGTCATCATTGGTGAATTGTGTCCCTGACTGTGCTTCCATGTGCTGTGTACCATGGCATGCTTCTGCTATATTACACAGACTAGGGGTAGCATGTTATGTAGCTGTGTGGTAGGTAGTGCAGGAGGCTGAGTGTATGCTGTCTGCATCACCATGTCCATCAAAGCCTGACTGGTGTGTTGTTATAATGTCTGTGGCTGTTGGACGATGTGTATTCACTAGTGTGTATACTTTGTGGTTTCTCGCTGCATTTTTATTTTTATTAGGAATACATCATCAGATCTGCAACATTCGGGGAGGCAAACTTTCTGGGGTTGCGATCCATACATGCAGATGCTTATCTCATGCTTTGTGTTGGTGTTCTCATGCATGGACTGTGTGTATGTCAGGCCACATCACCACAGGTCAAATGTGCTGATATGTGTGCCGCTTCATCACAGTGCATACAACACTGAGTGTGTACTGTGGATGCACTCTATTTCTGGCCAAATCCACAGCTTTTCTGAAGGAGTACCCCCAAACTCATATTACATGCCCCTTTCACAGCCATGCAGCCTCTGTTGATTGGGCAGCAAGTTTGTTATGGTTTCAGTCAGACTGTGAAACAAGTGTGAAGTTTGCTTTAAAAGTTTATTGTTTAGCTGGCCCCTTGGCACAGTGGTAGTGCTACCACTCATGGGTATCCTGTGATATGGGCAACTGAAATTGAGTGACTCAGATATGAGCAACTCAGTTTCAGTGCCCATTATGTGAGCTACCCTGGAAGGGTCATGAAGGGAAGAAGAGCGAGGATATGGGTTAGCGAAGGAAGAAGAATGACGATAAAGGATGTCACCCAGAAGGGGAGGGATAATGAAGAAAGGATGTGGGAGGTAGTGTGATGTGATGTGATGTGATGTGATGTGATGTGATGTGATGTGATGTGATGTGATGTGATGTTGCTGAGCTGGCTGTGTGGTATGGTGGTGAGGGTGGCTGGCTGTGGTGCAGTAGGTTAAGGGTTCCGTGCTGGGGTGGTGTGTACATTTTAGTGTTTGTCAAGAGTGATTTTTTTTTAACAGTGTCTCCGCCTCCCTGACATGCATCCCCCTGGAGTTGATAATCTTTATTAAGGGGGGTGAGGGGGATGCAGCCCCCTGCATAAATATAAGTAATGTTTTCACCTGTGTTGTTGTTTTACTCTTTGGGAGTGTACATCATCATTTTTCTTTCTGACAATATACACTGGTTTTAATGGAGATCGCAGTTTGGCGATCACTGTTATTACATGGAACCACCACTCATGTTGTCAAAGACCTGGGATCAGGAGCAATCTCGAGTCGTTGGGGGTTTACCTAGGGGGGGAGTATTGAGAGTCCCAGAGGATGCTCTCCTCCTATGGGGGGGAGAGATGTGCGCTACCTCCACCTGGGTGACAACAGGTGGAGTGTAAGTGGAGCCCTGAAGGGTGGGTGGGCACTTCCTGGTTGTGATGTGTTGTGATGTGAGCACACATGTGTGCTCGCATCACTGCAGCCCATGCCCCCAAAGCACTCGGGTATGAGGGAACCTAAAAAACACTGGAAAAAGATTGCCAGCTGAGGTAGTGTGATGTGGCAACCTCCCACAGGCCCTGCACTACCCACTGGGCTTCCAAGCCAACACATCCAAGTTAAACTCTCCCTGAGGCTTGGGGAATCTTGGGGAGCTCTGCCACAGGAGGCAATCTGTAGGGCACTGTACCAGCAGTTAAGAGTAAGTCCCAGCGGTGGTGGGTGACTGGGCTGGGGAGGATTATGCAGATGGGGGCCAGCTGAGCAGAGAGGGGGAGGAAAAGAAAAAAGTTTATTGTGTATAGAGCCAGCCTACCAGTACAACAGTAGTGCAACTGCTAGTGAGACCAATGAACAGGGTTCATGAACAAGCCTGGGGAAGAAGGATTGAGCATCCTCCAGGTAGGATGTGACTCCTGGTGCTTGACTGATCTCTAGCAGTGGTTGCATGTGATGCACTCAGGCAACCTAAAAATAGGGAAGGAGAAGCAGCAGACACTGACATGCTGCATTCAGGAGCATGCATGCATGGTGATGTCCTGGGCATCATTGCACATCTGGTTCTCTGAGGGACAATGAGGAGGAAAACACCATCGACTGGGAGGATGACACCCCGCCCAGCCCCCATCAGCCTTACTTGGGTCTCACCTACATGTGCTTGAGACCCTCCTTTATTCACCTCCACCATGCAGGTCAACTGGATTGTATTGGGTGTTCGCTAGGGAGCAGAACATAATCCCATCCCAGGGAGTAACGACGATGATGGTGGGTCACAGGAGGTCTAGAGTACTAGTATATCAGATAGGGGGTCTTAGTGAAAAGGAAGGTGTTACTGGCAGAATGGTTAAATGAGGTCCTAGTTGATAACTGGAACATAAAGAGAGTTAAAAAAAAAGTTTATTGTATATTTTGAGTATAAGAAAGTTTACTGTATATTCTGAATATAAATTCTGTTTTCATGTTCTAGGCTACTCACTTCTAATAAGGTTGTTTGTCTTTAGAAGTCTATTCTGAGCTACATTTTTTCTTTTGTACAAAACACATAGACATATTTGTATTTCAGTAAGGCAGGTGTGTGTTCAGAGTTGTGATTAAATAAGACCATGCACGTTTGGGGCTCTGCTTCTTTGGCTGTATTAATGTGATAGCATAATAGAAGCCATCTGTCAGATGTACAGGCAATTTGATGCTAATCCTTATGCTAATGTACTGCCTCCAGAACCTACAAGCACATGATTTCCAGAAATCCTGTGCTATAAATCTGCCTTCCATGTCTTGTTTATGATTTAGGATTATACTTTAGCACTGTTTGATGTCAGAACAACTGTTTTTCTTGTTACATTATTTTTGTTTTAATGAGTTATCTCAGTTTAAGCTACCTTGTTAGCCAACAGATTTTGAATGTATGCTGTTTCCAGAAGAAATACTGGGTAATTGAATAATTGATAAGGTAGCTTAGTTGGTAATTAGCTGACCAATCAGCTTTGAGGAAGATGCTTGAAAGTTAATACATGTCAGCAATGGGCTGCTGTCACACATCTTATGTTTTTGCTTGCTAAACGTTTTAGTTTGCAGAAAATTAGGGAAACCCCTGAAAGTGGAAATGTACTATGCCAACTGAGCCTAGAAATTCAGAATTGTATTATAGATCAAAGGAGTGCTCCTGAACAATCGGAGCATTCCTTTCCTTTGTGGGTGAGACACTCTTATTCTGTGAAGAGTGTCTCAGATACAGCTGCCCTAGAAACGGACACATTCAGGTAAGGTTTTTAGAAAAATGAATATAATATTGATCGAGCTCAGTCAATAATATATTAATACTTACAGCGAAACCACTCTTACAGTTGTAAGCGTGGTCTCACTTACATTCTTACGGTATCAGAACCGCTTACCTTTAGTTCATGGTTTTAGGCCCAAAGAACACACAAGACCACTCTTACCAATGTAAAAGTGGTCTCAGAGGTGGAATTAACATACAGAACTGTTTGCATAAAGCACCCTCTTATGGTTATAAGAGTGTCTGGAATATTCAGAAATAAAACATTCTGATTGGCTAAGAATAATGTTATGATCTATAATGTCAATAATATCTGTCAATAACTATAAATCTCTATGCAGACCTCTTACCAATTGTTGGGATACTAAAACAGTCACATGGGCTATTAAAAATGTTCAGGCGAGTATATTATTAATGTCAGTGGTTAAACTGGAGATGTTTAGGTAGGGGAACTCTTAAATCTAGATTGTCAGGTAGTGGAACTGTCACTTCTAGACAGTGAAACTCTCCACTAGTATGTAATGGAGGAAGATGACATAGGTGGTGGAATGGTCATATAATTTTTATTTTTTTTTTAGCTGGTATTTTTCTCCCCTGGTCCCGATCGGCCCTATATCCTGCTGTCCTCCCAGCCCCATTCCTGACTTTCAGGCTACCTACCTTTCTTCTCCCATGGCTTACCCTCCATAGCAGGGTGGTGGGGAGCTTCCAACTTGACATGCCAGGACCTAATCCAGTTCAGGGAGGTGCCTTCTCAGGGACGGTGCCTGTGGAGGACAGCCATCATGCCACTCGATCTGGACTGTTTTTTCCACTTTTCTGCAGAGGGGAGAATGCAGTGCCAACAGTGGCCAAGCTGTGCGCATGTCTGCATGCAGTAAGTTGGTCGGCTGCTCCGCCTCTGTGCCCCGACATACAGGACATGGTGTGCCAACACCTAGCCTCCACTAGGTGTCAGGCAGGTGCTGGTCTCTGTTCTCCACCCTCCCCGGGAGAGGAGAGGAGAGGAGAGGGGAGTTGTCCCCTGGATGCTCGATCCTCTCCTACCCCGGCTGACCCCCGATGCCCCCCTTGCACTGTGAACACATGTCACCGGTGTGGCAGGAGCTAAAGCATGATGCCTCAGTCCTCCATACCACAGGGCATACAATTTTTTAAGAGGTGGTGGAGCTGAGTTCCTGTGTGTTCCTTCCCATTTAACCCCTGATTAATGTTCAGATAAAGCTCCTGCAGTGTGTCTAGAAGTCAGCTACAGGAAATTGGGAGGAGATAAGTAAGTCAGCAGGATCCAGTATAACATGTCTAGGGAGTCTGCAAAATGAGAGTTTAGAGAGCGGCAGCAAAAGAGCAGCTACCTCAGTCTTGCAGCTGGGGCCCAGGCATCTGGGTGTACTTGGGCTTGGGTTTGCCTGCCAGGTCTTAATGCGGTGGCAGGGCTCCAGAGCTGGGATGTGAAATTAGCCTATCTGTTCTGGTTCTCAAATGGCTTATCTTCAGAAGTATAGCAGAGCCTGAGAGTGTGAGAAGCCAGTGGAGCTGCAAACATTCAGACCAGAGAAGTACTACAGTGGGTATGACAGAGCCCAATGTAACTAGAGATGTTTCAGCACAAGGAATTAGAACTGCCTTTACAGAGTTTATGGCTCAGAAAAGTGTAGAGCTGTGAGAGAGGTAAAGTGCGTAATAGAATGGTGCAAAATAGAACTCAAACCATTGGCTAGGGAGCTGAAAACAGGATGTGCACTTAATGCAAGACGAAGTAAAGAGAAAAGAGAGACCAAGAATAAAGATCTACCCCTAGCTGATCCATCATCAAATTGGCAGGGCTGCCATTCACAGTGCCAGCAACCTGGGTTTGGTAAGAAGCCTGGGGCGGTGGATCAGCTAGGGGAGGATCCTCTAACATCCCTGAGGACACACTCCTTTTCTGGGAAGGTTTGCCTCAATGGTGCGAAACAGCACTACCACCTGGGCAACTTCAGAGGAAGGGCAGGTAGAGCAGGAAGAGAGGTCAAACATCTGCCAGCTCCGTGTGGCTCCATGCAATTGCATGAGAGCACATGCACTGGAGTCACTGCAGCTGGACATCCTCAGTCAGTAGAAAAGCACACGGGACAAATTTCCTGGTCCACAGAATGATGCCTGGTACATTCAGACCACACACAGCTTACTGATCCTCTCAATACCCATATGGGTTTCAAGTATGGGGCAGGCCTCCCCCACTTTGACCCAACTTGAGAGTCAAGCTGGGGGACTGGAAGATGAGGACCACAGATGGATCAACAGGGCTGGATGGTCATCAAGGACAGATAGGGAGTGGACTAGGATGTAAACAAAGTGCAGATTTTGTTGTTGTGAACTCTCTTAAAGCTCCTGCACTGGCATCTTAGGACTCTCTCCAGCTGGACATGGGGATGCCAGCCTTCTCCCACTCAACTGAAACCCCTCCCAGACCAAATCTCTGTTCCTGGGATGTTCCCCTACCTTACCCGACTCGCCATCCCCCTGGCTCTGGTGGGGCAGCCAACTCCGCACTCTATCTAAAATCTAGAGTGTGGCTGGAGCGAGGAGAAGAAACAGAGGTTGGCTGGGATTCGTCCAGCATTGAGTGTGGGGTCTGGACCTGCCTTTGCCTTCCTTGGTGCCAGGGTGTTTCCTCTTTTTTTCGATCCAGGAGGCACGGATGTGCAACGACGTCCAACACACAGCAGGTGCACACCTGCACCCACCCGCAGGACATCAGCCAATGCCTCCATACCCCTTGACATGACACCATTAGCTGCAATGCTCTCAGTCTTCACTGGGAGCCACCAGACTGTGGGAGTCACAATCCACCCTCCCCAGGAGAGGAGAGCAGTCTATTGGATGCTCGATCCTCTCCTCTCCTCTCCTCCACCTGCTGAATCCCGGTAACCCAAGTCTGTTTCCGAACCAAGGTCACCGCCATGATGTGAGGTGTGGCATCCAGCACCTCAACCCTCAGTGCCACTGGGCCGGCTCAAAAAGTGCAGATTAAAAAAAAAATACCTAGAGTCTAGCTACAGATAAACAACATATTATAACAGATAAAAGTAATGTGTGCTGACCCCCTACTGAATCCTACTAAAAGAGATAGACCTACAGAGGAAGAAAATTTGCCCAGAGAGAACACAGCATCTAGGCTG
Organism: Neoceratodus forsteri; assembly: GCA_016271365.2. Taxonomy (NCBI): domain Eukaryota; kingdom Metazoa; phylum Chordata; order Ceratodontiformes; family Ceratodontidae; genus Neoceratodus; species Neoceratodus forsteri. The sequence continues at coordinate 987,104,526 of CM057449.1, forward strand.
AACCCTACATGGATTGAGGGCATGTTCTGTAAGGGCAGTAAAACCAGGCAATGGGGGAGTCAAATCCATGGGCTGCCGGCTGCCCAAGCAGAAGCATGTTGTGCTTTCATGCAAGTGACATCAGTTTGAAATCAGGTTCAGGGAGCCAGAATTGTGTGCAGCCAGATCTGGTAAATGCTGCTCTGGACAGAGCAACCCAGTTCATGGAGGGTGCTGGCAGTCCGCACACAAACACAGTGATCATTTTGTGGTGGACTGGGGAGCTGCTTCCCTTGTGAGGGGTGGCACTTTTGCATACTCTGCTGCATCATGCAGTGCTAACACAAGGCTATAGCCACCACTGTAGCGGTAGGTGGGGAGAAAACAAAGAGAAAAAAAGCAATTTGCCATCTTCAGGATGGCTACTATGAGCAATCCCATTAACATAATTGGGAATTCATGTGATATAGCTAGATATTTAGATGTACTGGAGTTTATCTCTGGCTATGGTACCACTGTAAAAGAGTACTTTACCAGAAGCTGACAAATTTAGTTCTTGTGCCCTCATTTTCTGAAGGGAACTAACCAAACCTTGATCAACTGGATCATAGTCCCACACAAAAGATTATTATATAAGTTAGCCAGCCTGGGAGTGGGTCCCAAGATGACAGCCTGGGTAAAGAATTGGCTGGAGAATAGGACACAGAGAGTAATAGTAAATGGAGTCCACTCAGAAGAAAGGAGGGTTACTAGCGGGGTACCGCAGGGTTCAGTATTAGGACCAGTCCTCTTCAATGTCTTTATAAGCGACATTGCAGAAGGACTGAAGGAAAAAGATGTCTCTTTGCAGATGACACTAAGATCTGCAACAGAGTTGATGCACAGGGTGGGTGGAAAGGATGAGAAGGACTTGGCAAGGTTAGAGGAATGGTCAAATGTATGGCAGCTTAGATTCAATGCTAAGAAGTGCAAGGTAATGCACCTGGGAAACAAAAACCCAAGGGAAGAGTACACAATGGGGGGTGAGATACTAACAACAACAAAAATGGAAAGGGACCTGGGGGTAGTCATATCAGATGACCTAAAGGTGGGCAAGCAATGTGAGAAGGCAGCAAGGAGGGCTTGGGGGATACTGGGATGCATAGGGAGAGGCATCACCAGTAGAAAACAGGAAGTTATTATCCCTCTGTACAGACAGCTGGTGAGACCCCATCTGGAGTACTGTGTGCAGTTCTGGAGATCCAATCTCCGCAAAGACATAGACAGGATGGAAGCTGTCCAGAGGAGGGCAACTAAAATGGTGCAGGGTCTGCACCGGAGGACATATGAAGAGAGACTTAAGGAGCTTAATATGTATAGCCTCGAGGAAAGGAGGAGAGGGGACATGATAGAAACTTTCAAGTACCTCAAGGGAATCAACAAAGTCCAAGAGGGTAGCATCTTTCAAAAAAAGAGGTGTGCAAGAACAAGAGGGCACAATTTGAAGATAGAGGGGCAGCTCAGAGGTAATTTAAGGAAGTATTTTTTCACAGAGAGGTTGTGGATGCATGGAATGGCCTTCGGAGGAGGTTGTGGAGTCAAAATCAGTGGTGGAATTCAAGCATGCATGGGATAGTCATAAGGCAATTCTGGGGGGTTGGGGTAGGAAGAAGTAGGCTGCTGGTTAACTAGGATCTGCAGCTTATCCAGTAGGTAGGGAAATGGGCAGACTGGGTGGGCCAAGGGGTCCTTATCTGCCGTCACATTCTATGTTTCTATGTTTCTATGTATATCCTCTCACCCTCATTGCATACCTGTAGCTGGTGCTGTACACTTCCTAATAAATACATTGATAATTGTGTTACCTCCTTTGTAATGAAGGTTAAATCACACAACTCTCTCCCTAACATGGTAGTTTTTTAAACATTTGGTCCTTTTGTAATTTTAATCAAGAGGCATTCCTCACCGGCTGGCACAGAGCTGATTGGAGCCTTGCTGAAGTGACCTGGGATGTGGAACTGGCCCTGGACACTAGTGGAAAATCTTTCACATAATCTGTGTCTCTCATGCCCCAATAAGGCAAATATGAGTAAGAGGTTACAATCTGTCCTGGTATCCACAGAACTCATTGAGCTGGACTATCAGTTGGATGGACAATTCCTCTGATAATCACAAAGTTTCTAAAACTGTAACATTTAGGAAACAAAATCTATATACAGTATGGCATTCACAGACTTTTCATCAGCATTTAATTCTCTCTCCAAGAATATTCACTAGGAGAAACTTGCCTCTATTGGCACAGATTACAACACTATAACGATAACTGAAAATGTGTTCTGTACTCCAATACATGGACAATGGTAAGATATGGACTAGAAGAAATACTAACGCCAACATTCAAGACAAATAGAAGAGTAGAACAGGGGTGTATTTAATTAAATTTGATTTAATTAGTTTGTTTAAAATCTGGTAAACCACGCTGGCTCTGTGGTGCAAAGCGAAGGAGTTCACTCAGCGCATTGATGACCCAGGTTTGTGCCCTGAGCCCTGGTGCCAGGAGCATAGACCGGCAGGGAGGGACTACAGAGCATCCATTGGAGGCTTTCCTACCAGAGGGGGGAGAGCCTTGGCACCTGGAGGTGGATAGGGCAACGTGGCTTGGGGCTGTGAAGCCTCAACATGCCCCCTGTATGTCCCCACCTCCGGTCACTGCCACACTTAGCCAATTAGGGTGGAGGGAGTGGGAGGGCAGAAAAAATGGAAAAATGACCCCCAAGCGACCAGATGATGGCCTCCGGTCCTCCGACACCACCAAGTTCCGGAAAGTGTCCGGTCCTAACCTGCAGCACCCGGGATACAAAGTTGTGCCTAATGGGTGCTCCCCCCCCAAAGAAGGGATATGTCAGGTTACCTGGGTGGCTGGAGTGTAGTGGTTGGCAGAAAAGGGACGAGAGATGCCGGGGTGCACCTTGGAGGCCTGAAGGAGTGGCTGGTCGGGGGTGCCTGGGGAGGAGCATACAAAAATAACACCCCAAAAAAAAAATCTGATAAACCCATGAGTAAAACGCCTGTTTTCATGAGTGACCAGATGTAACACTCAACAATATCTTGTTATATGACCTGCAAACATACAATCAACTTACATAATAAATAGATAGAGAATAATTAATACCTACCTATTGGTAACAAGCTGGTTAGTTCATTGAGAGGTTGCCATAACAACATTTTGAACCTTGAGAACGAAGCTCAAGAGGTTCTGTCACCAATGGCAACCTCAAGATGTAATGACCAGCTAGTTACTGATAGGAAGGTATTCATTGTTTTTTATAGTGTATGATGTGGGTAACAAGTTGCAGTACATCAGACAATAAAGATCACAGAGTCAAAATAGGATTTTCCGCTGAAACTGAGCTTTTACTTACTTTTGTGATATGTGACAGGCAGTGCTCACACAAACATGGTTTCATGGTGGAAAATAAAGCGGCTGCAAACTACGCAAAATGCTAAAAATTAAAAACGTTAGGCAGTCCAAGTTTTAAACTAAAGTCCCAAACTGCCGATCCAGCATGTGTTCACTATGTCCTCTCGCAGTGACCAAACTGCATGCCCTGTGGGGAAAAAACTGTCATTAGGTCAGAGGCTAAATCTCCAGAAAAGTCTGCTGCTGCCATTTTAACTGTATGTTTAGATGCTACAGATTTAAACTACGGCCAGCGACTGTCAAGCTTGTGATTTGAGATGAATGGACACTGCTACACAGCGCATGAGGGAGAGTTCTATTTGTTATGCTGCACTACATACATTGCTACTGCAGCATAACAAATAGAACTGATGTCTCTAGTGAAGCATAGCAGTATTTGGAAAGTGATGGATTTCTGACAATAACAACGTTCCATCATGCACTATATAAGCATTGGAAAACAATCACCCTTCCGTTGCTCTCACTTATTCACAGAATTCTAAGGACATATAGTAATTTTGTCCAGATCTGTGGTAATGAGTTCAAAAGCAAACCAAAAAAAAGGGGTCCCAAGACTGAATCTCGGGGTACCTCAATAGTAATGGGAGAAAAGCAAGAACAAATATTAGAAAGTTTTGTTTTTCGGTAATGCTTGTGCATGTAGTTGTAACACCAGCCCAGCACCTCACCTGAAAAGCTCGGGTCATGCAAAGCCTTATGAAAAAGTTGATGGTTAACCAGATCAAAGGTCTTGATGAGATCCACAAAGACAGCCATTATACAATTGCCTTTATCTAATGTGTGTGAATCCCGCCAAGGCTGTCTCTATACTGTGCCCAGGAAGAAACCCATGCTGAGCTGGGGTCACAACATTATATTTAGCCAAGTACTCAAAACATTGATCAAACACAATATGTTCCTTTTGCCACAGGGGTGCCAGAAGGGAGACTGATTTATACTTTTGTGTGTTGGTTGGATCTCCTGTCTTGAACACAAGGACAACTGTAGCTTTTTTCCACAATTCAGGAAATTGTCCCAGGCAAAGTGAACTGTTGAAGATTTTTGATAAGGGAAAACATAATGTATCTGCAGTAGCTTTTATCAGCCTAAAGTCCACATTATCAAGTCTCACCATTAATCTGGGATTCATTTCATTCAAATATTCAAAGACATATCTGGGTGTTAGTGCTTTAAAATAACATTTTGGAACTGGTGAGGACAAAGATGCATTGGTGTCAGTCTGATACTCATATGCATCCTGTGATATGTACTTAGCCAAATTAGAAAAATAGGAATTCAGTTCTTCAGCAATACTTCCAAGGTCAGTTAATGTTCCAGAACTAGTAGAAAGCATGTTGGGATTAACATTATTATTCATTCCAAGAAGATCATTAATTAGTCTCTAAGCAGCAGAAGCATCTTTCCACTCACATTTTTCTTGTTTTTGTAGCAAGTACTGCTGTTTCAAACTTCTAACAAGTGTTTTACATTTCAAGCTGTTTATACACAACTAACACAGCAGAAGCCAATGTTTTCCTATAATTTTTTCATTTTTACGGTTGCTGTACTTGCGCACTAAATGTTTTGTTACAATGAATAGCATTTTCAGAGGTGTGTCACTGCCAAGCCAGTTGCTGCTGAAACTCCAAGGGGCTCGACAGTGCAGACCAATGATCAGACCCTCCAGTTGTGACACTACTCACAGCTTGCTGGGCGGAAACTTTGCATACTTGAAATGAATCAGCAGCTCCTATCAGACAGCAACTGGCTCATTTCATTTCCATGACTCCACCCAGCAACCAGCTCCTGATATCGTCCCAAAACATCCTGCAACATTGAACCACGCTGAAGGGTTATGCAACAATGGAGTTTGAAAGTCCTGTTCCTCTTCTGAAACAGAAGCCCTTGCCAGTTTCTCCCAAGCCTACTCCAGCTGATGCTTCAAACTGCACAGCTGAGCCAAAGATCAAAGGACTTGCAGTCAGCACTGTCAAGGCTGCTGGAACTCCCTCTAACAACAGGCAGCTCCCTGATAGCACCAACTGTGGCTGCACTCCCACTACACTAGATACTACATCAGTGTGAATGGTGTCTTCGGGGACAGCCTCTGACAGTAAAACTCATCAGAAACTTACTGCTATGAGGAAAAATGTCTAAAACAAAGCATAGCATATCAAACTGACCCCAGGCAGCATTGTAACAAAAAAAGAATCTGGACAGAGCCAATACGGCTGTGATGAGCTGCCAAGTGATCAAAGTTAAATGTGCGTGAAATTATTGAACACTCAGGTGTAACTTCACCATGTTTTGGAGGTGTTGCACCAAATTTTCAACATGGTCTTTTTTTGGACCCCTGCTCATGAAGAGTGCCAGTGTCATTTTGTTCACTTGTCTCAAAAGGCGATTTCGCAGCACGACTGCGCCATCCTGTGCCACAGGTGTGAAAACACATTTTGGGCAGGATGTGAAAAATGACAGCTGTACTGTTAAAAAGGAGATGTGCAAAACTGGCAATGTTGAAAATCTGGAGTGAAAATATTAAAAACTGGCAAAGTTAGGAGCATGCATAGAGACTGCACAATACACACTCATAACGCAATCATTTTTGGAGTTTTTTCACCAAATTTGCAACATGGGCTTTTTGGGACACCATGTCATGAACAGTTGTGCTGTTGTTTCGTTACTTGGTCCTGAGAGGTGATTCTGCACAGTGATGCTGAAATCACCTTTCAGGACCAAGTACCAAAATGACAGTGACACTGTTCATGAGGTGGGGTCCCAAGAACCCCATGTTGAAAATGTAGGGCCAAAATTCTGAAAAATGGATGATTTATCAACTTAACTTGAAAACCCCATTGAATGTCATTATAGCACGCTCACTTTTGATTCTTCAGTTTGCAGTTCGGCTTTAAAGAGTGCACACATGTCCTGGTCCAGTGAAGGTGACAGTGCCGACCTCCCAAGGTAGTATGGTGTAAGGGGTTGCAGGAGGTGGGTGCTCAGTGGGAGGGTGGGGATGAGGGAGGGGGGACTGGGGTGACGACGAGGGACTATTTTCCTTTTCACAGGTTAAAAAAAAAACATTAGGGGAAGGTTTACTTTATTTACAGGAAAAAAAAAACACATTTGGGCACACTAGGGTGGGCTTCCAGTGTGCCACATGAGTTGGGGAGGAGGGTACATGATGCTGACATGGGGATTGGGCACCCCAATGTTGGTGGGGGAGAGAAAAAACAAACATTTCGGCACACTAGGCTGGGCTCCCAGTATGCCACATGAGTTGGGGGCACATAATGCCAACATGGGGATCGGGCACCCCAATGTCGGTGCAGGGCAAATAAATACATTTGGGCACACTGGGGTGGGTTCCCAGTGTGCCACATGAGTTGGGGGCTACATAATGCCGACACAGGGACTGAGGACCCAGCTGTCAGTGCGGGGACAGGGAGCGGGGAGCACAGCGGCAGTGAGAGGGTTTTCTTTCCTTCCGGTGCTGGTGGTGGAGACGTGACTGTGCATGCACGGCACTCACTCATGCGTAACTGTGGTTAATGGCATTTTGCCATTCACAACATGGCAGAGCCCAGAATGCAGAAGTAACAGCCAAAATAGTGCAGTTGTTATTCCATAGCAGCCGAATGGGGCAGAGTGTTTTTAAGCTCCATTGGACTTTCAGAAGGAAACTTCCAAAAGTCCAATGACTGGTTCCAAAATTGGCCATTTTTGTAGGCTACAATCGATTTCAAAATGGCTGTAGGCTCCACCCACAGCCATAAAATAGGAAAGTGCAGACTGGGAAAGAATATGGGTTGGTTTGGAGTCCTGGCTCCTCACCCATACGGTGTGGACCAGTACATATTGACATGGCTTTGCAAGCAAATCCTGATGGTTAAGTTGCCTAAATGAGCTCCCGAGTTTTAAAACATAGATTAGGAAGTTAAATAGCTGCCAAAAACAAACTTTTCCCTGATCCCCCTGTAGTCCCTGGACAACCTGCAAATGACTTAAAAAGTCAGGCAGTGTCTCCTACTGTAGTCTCTCAGCATTTCTCCCTTGCAATCCTCAACTCCTTTCACTTCATGATATAACCTGAATTGTTTAAAGCAGGAGAGGATGGGAACTCCTCTGTGTTTAAAGTTCCTCCAGCACCTATTGTTTCTGAAATTAAAGGAGTAGTACACCCAGAATGAGCAAAAACATATGTTATGTAGAGTGTTTTGATATGTATGTTAAATCCTAATGTGTTCTTCCCTCTGTCTGCTATTTGGAGTTTTTCCTAAATTGCCTGCTAGCTGTACGGTAGTTTTACAACCCCTGGGGATCTCCATAACAAATAGCTTTATTGGCTTTCTTTCTCCCAGGATGCCCCCCTCTCATGTAACAGTGATGTAGCCATGCCCTTAGATTTAGCATGTGTATTGCTTTAAAATTAGTTTAACAACAGCAGAGCCTTGTAACTTCTTATCCAGGGAGCACAAATGGCAACAGTTAGTTTAGCAGATACCCAAGAGCAAGCTAACTGGGGTTTCTGTAAGACAACAGCTACTAAATTGCTCTAATTCATTATTTGTGTTTTTGATGTTACAACACTCCTGCTAGCTAGACCTGATGAACAGAGGAAAAACAATAGTGAATTAGAGTTATTTAGTAGCTGTTGTCTTACAGAAACCCCAGTTAGCTGGCTCTCATGTATCTGCTAAACTAACTGTTGCCATTTGTGTTCCCTGGATAAGAAGTTACAAGGCTCTGCTGTTGCTAAACTAATTTTAAAGCAATACACATGCTAAATCTAAGGGCATGGCTACATCACTGTTACATGGGGCATACTGTGAGAAAGAAAGCCAATAAAACTATTTGTTATGGAGATCCCCAGAGGTCGTAAAACTACTATACAGCTAGCAGGCAATTCAGGAAAAACTCCAAATAGCAGACAGAGGGAAGGATACACTAGGATTTAACATACATATCAAAACACTCTACATAACATATGATTTTTTTTAAATTCTGGGTGTGCTACTCCTTTAAGCAACAAGTGCATGTGGAACAGATTGTTTCTCGGATTACGATTATTGAAACAAATGCAACTTCCCCAACCTGAGTTACTAAATGCTGTACTCACTCAGACAGAAAATTGAAATGGGAATTTGGACAGTTTTTGGGGGAAGAATCAGAGGGCCATTACCAAGCATCATTTGAGTGAAATGTTCCACAATGTGTGCCCCACAGAGGATGAACTGCCTAATATATCAGACTTGCATAAACCTAGTACCTCAAGGACTCACCCTTGCTTTTGCCCCCCCCACCCCCCCCCCCCCGTGTACCATAAAAAAAATGTACCATTACTTTTTTAAAGCCACCCAGAGCCACAGTTTAGAGATGATTGGAAGAAAGTTTTTATTTATTCATTCATTCATTTTCAAACGTTTCACCAGGAAAGGCATACTGAGCTACAATAGCTTGTTTCCAGATGTGTCCTGGGGTAAAGGGGAAAGGGGATATAATATAGAATACAGATGCAAAATAAAATTAAAATAAAAATATACAATAAAAATAAAAATATACAAAGTGCTAAGTCTGTACAAAACACATTTAGGCTATACCAGGCATTTTTATGAGCTAGGCAGCCAGCACCTGCCATCAGATATAGACTATATACTTAATACATATATATATAAAAATACATATTATGTTATTATTCATATATATACTCACTTACTTAATACTCATATACAAAAACATATATACACACACAAACACTTCAACACATATACATTTTGCTTTTTACACTCAGGGTAGTTAGTAGGAAGTTTGTAGGAATAGGGGTACGGGGGAGTAGGAGTAGATTAAGGATAAGAATGAGCCTTCACCCCTTCAGGATGCAGACCCCACAAGGGGATTAGCCAGGAAGGGGGAGGGGAGAGGAATAGAGTAGAGGATACTATAGGCACATGGGAGGAGGGTAGATTAAGTTTTACACTAGGGTAGTAAGTGAGACTTTGTAGGAATGGGGGAGGGGGAGTAGGAGTAGTTTAAGAATAGTTTAAGAGAAAGAAGGAGCCTTCACCCCTCTGGGATGCAGACCCCGCAAGGGGATTAGCTGGGAAGGGTGGAACAGGATAGATTAGGGGACAGAATAGGCACAAGGGAGATGGGTAGGTTAAGCTGAGGAAAGGTGGGGGAGTATGGGAAGATAGGAGGAACAGAGGGGTAATATGGAATTGTGAAAAGGAAGAATTAAAGAGGAGTGAGGAGTGTGGGGGGTAGAAGGCAAGCCTTACCCCCAGGTGTGGAACCCTAATGGTATGAACACTACTCAATGTAAACCCAGCTAGTGCTATAGGCTATTGTCATGCCTAGGGAAGAGTGGAAGAGGGTAAAGCAGAGGAAAGTTGGGTGGATTTGATATGCAGTTCTGGCCACTATGTATCTTTATTCCTTAAGAGAATATGTCTGAAGAGCCACAAGAAAGGAGTAGCTTATTGTTTTTCTTAAAGTTCATAATACTGTTTTCCTTTTTTTTATTCTTGAATATACAGTGTTTTGCTTATGTTCAAGTAATTGTGTTGTTCTTCTTGTTTTGAGTCTGTGTATACCTTGTTAGCAATAAAAACACCCCTAGTATTGGCAGAGGGCTGTTGTATAGTGCCCAGATGGAGGATCCCAGCGTGGCAGAGGATGAAATGCTGCAACAGGTTGAGAAGACATTCTCCCTTCCTTCCTGCTTGGTTCAGGATGACACTGTTGTTGAAATGGAACATGGTGGGTCTCAGATGAATACTGAGACCTGCATCTCTGAAACAGAAAGCACTGATGCTCTTGTTGCTGAAAAGCATCTGGATGCTGAAATGATAGAGTTTCGCAGATATCTACTGTATGGGGTTATTCAGGAATGGGCAGGAAATACTTGCCAATGGTGCATATCCTGCCCATGCAGCTGCACACCCCTGGGAGATCCATGCAGGGACTGCTTTCTCAATCACCGGTCCTCACCCAGCTCCCTTATGTGGCCTGCCAACTCGGCATGCATGTCCGCGGGGTGGGGGCAGACAGGTGCAGAGCAGCAGATCTGGGTGACAGCCAAGTGACTGCCCGGTCCAGATCCTACAGTGGATCCTTTGCACCTGTGGGTCACCATGTTGACTGCCGGCACACAGGGTGCCTGCTGTAACATTGGAGGGGTACCTTGGCTGACTGCCCCCAGCCCTCCCAGTTTGCCCTGATGGCAGGAGCATCCCTGTCAGGAGGATCGATGCCCCCTGCCATCACCACCATGGTTCCCTCCCTTGAGGGGACACATAACTGGCCACCAGGGTTACAGCTGCCCCTCATTTGTGTAGCTGCCAGCACATCGCGGTTTAGTGAATCGTTCATTATAGTAACCCTTCACTATTCTGAACCCCAATATAGCAAATGCTCGACTATAGTGAATGGTCCATTTGGCTCCTGACAGCATGACTGCTGTTTAAAGTCCTGACTGGCTTGCGATTTTTCATAATGCAGAACGCGATCTTCCCATGAAAACAGATAACGAGAAGAAGAATCTGCATTTATATAGCACTTTTCTTACAACCAAAGCGCTTTACAAGCAATGCTAGACTGGTAGTGAAGTGACTGAATGTGTGGTGGCAGCCATATCGCACATCATCACCCACACACAGCCTGGATAATTGCATGAACCGGCTTATGGGAAGGAGAATGTTGGCCAGGACACCAGGAATGTTCCCTACTCTTTGCGAAGAGTGCCCTGGGTTCTTTTACTTCCACCTGGACACCACCAGGATGGGTAGAAGGGACCTCAGTTTAACGTCTCATCCGAAGGACGGCACACCCCAGCACCCCCCAATACTGCACTCAGATGCCAGCGATTTTTAGGTGCAAGTCCAATCCCGGTGTGGGGCAAGAACCCACAACCTTCTGGTCCAGAGGCGGATGTGCTACCAGCTGAGCCACGCTGACACACGAGGTAATGGTGGTTCTGTGCACAAGGAGTGGAGCTCAGGAGAGAGCACATACAGCAACAACTAAGAGAGAGAGAGACAGAGAGACAGAGAGGTGAGCCACACACAGCACTATGGCAGCACTGATTGGAGACAGACACACACACACACTCCAGAGCATGCTGTTACTATGTCTCTCTCTCTCTCTTGCTCTGCCCACTGTGTTTTCCTGGTCGGGGTTTAGCTTGCAGTCAGTGACACTACCTGACACTGCTGTTACTATGTCTCTCTTTTACTCTGCTCATCATGTTTTTCTGGTCATGATTTGGGACGGTGTTTAGCTTGCAGCTGGCGACACTGCCTGACACCATTGGGGGGGTGCCTGCTCTCACAGATGGAGACACAGACCATTAACTGTCCCATTCTGTTATGCTGTCCTGATGTGGAGCTCCTGTGTTGCAGTACTGTACTGTCAGGGCAGCAGGGAAAGGGAAACAGACAACAACCTTTCTATCTCCCTCTCTGTTGGGCTGCAGGTACTGTATATTGTCATGTCTTCTGGCTCTCTCCCTTCCCCTGAACACCATGCTGAGTGTCTCTGTCGCACTCTGTCTGCATCTCGGGGGAAAAAAAAACATTACAGCAAAACACTGATAAAACTTGATAAAACTTAATAAGTAAAAAAAACAAAGTAACTGAGCACTTTCCAACACCCACTGTAGCACCGGTAACACAAAAAAAACTTTTCCACAAGTTACACAGACTCAGCTCATTCATGAAATATCGTCCCTCACTACAACGGATGGGGAGCTATAACGAAAGCTTAGTCTGGCTCCAAACACGTTCATTATAGTGAGGGATTACTGTATCATAATCTTAAAAACACATGGGCCCCACTTGTGGCTATTTCACTCACTCACCAATTCATCAATTAATTTGTTATAAATTTGTTACTGTAATGATTTGAAATGAGGGATAAATGTGGCAGACATAATTTACTGGATGTGGCAATGGTGTGAGGATTTGAGCAGCCCAGAAGCCAATTCTGATGCAGAGAACATTTGACTGGGTGCTGTAAGTTCAAAGTGAAACTGAGACAAGTGGGAACTGTATTGTTAAGTACAGTACACCTTCCTAGCAGCTTTTATATAGGAAGGGGCTGAGGCATTTGTTTTTACCCATGTCACTCTAAGTCATGTTATAAATGTAAGCGTCGAAGGCATCTGAGCAGTGGGTGTGATAAACAGTGATGTAGACTGTGCTCTAAGTATGGTTACGCAGGTGTTTACCTGAATAGGAATTTGCCTGTGGAAGTCCAGAGGCTGGCACCTGGGCCAGCCTAACTAGGTATATTGTGCTGCCCCCCCAAGCACAATGGTTTAGTTGTTTGGTAGCCTGCCCTCCCCCCCATGGTGAGGCACTGGGCACATTAGTTGGTGGTCGTGGGTTTTGTTTTGAGTGAGGATAGTGCAATGCTGCCATTGCAGAGACTGAATATTTTATTAATGGAAGTTTGCCATCACTGACTGCTCCTGTCTTCTGGTTCCATGCCAAGCTGTGCACGTTTCATCCATCTACATGGTTTGAATTTTTGGGTATTGACAGAGATGTTCTGCCTGCTCCATCTCTCTCTCTCTCTCTTGGTGCTGTACCAGCCAGGCTGCACAATTTATCCAGTGGCTGTGAGGGCTAGTTGGCATCAAACTCAAAGTAAGGGGCACTCAGTTTGTTTTTGTTATGTATTTCATTACTATTTATTACTTTTATGGGTTGGGGTGGGTGGGTGTATATGTGTGTGTGTGTATGCCGTCACCACAGTGAAATTTAGACACCGAATTAAATTACAGCGACAATTTGCTGTTGCCGCTGTAATGTCACCGTGGGACCTGGCACTGCTTTCTCGGGGTCTTGCACCCCCTTCCCAAATCAACACCGACTCAGAAAAAAACAAAGTTGTCTCAACATAAATCCATCACTGTACGGTCGTGTCATGGAAAAGCTGTCACTGCGGCATCTCAGAGCTGTATGTGTGTGGGGTGTTTTAGTTTGAGGATATTTATTTCACTGAGGATGTAAGGGTGGGGCTGGTGGGAGGATGGTGTTAGTTTAACTTGCTTCACACATTCCACATGACAATGTCACTATTATAACTTGTGCTATTTTTATGTTTGCTTGCACGCACAGTGCACAAGAAACATATTGAGGTAGTAGAACATTGCAGAGGCATGGCAGTGTTGTGGCCAATGCAGGGGATGCTTTAATGGACACATCCCTCAGCCACCAATCAACAGGGAAGCGGACGATGATGGCAGTTTTAGAGCGAGTGCTGCACTTGAAAGAAATCTGCTGCTGCACTCAGGGACAGTTTCGTCACTGCAGCAGCAGATCTCTTCTCCCTCCCAGCAACAAGGCACCTTCCAGCCACGTGCATTACAGTGCACAGTAAAGCGCATGGCTAGAGTTATGAGCAACTTGTTTCCTCAGTGTGCCTTTCCCAGTGAAACATATTAATAAATAAATAAATGAGCCATGCCATTGCTTTGCATAATTGGCGGCTTCTGCTGCCCACCACACACTCCCACCAAAGCCGACATTTGGGTGCCCAATAATCATGTCGACATGTATCCCCCCCCCTCCATTAATGTGGCACACTGGGAGCCCATCACAATGTGCCAAACAAATTATATTTCCGACACCAGGATGCCACCCCCGGTGTCAGATGACTCCCCCCAAGCCCGAACATATATTTTGCCGCCATAGGGTGCCCAGTCCTTGTGTCAGCATGGCCCCCACTTCGCTATCTTTTCCAACACGGGATGGCCACTCCTGTTGTCAGATGCACCCCACCCCTTTTTCCAGTCAACCTTGGGGTGCCCAACTCGGGTTGACATTGATCCCTTGCTATAGTAGTCTGGCACACTGGGAGCCCACCCCAGCGTGCCTAAATTTATTTTTCATACTGTTTCACCTGTAAAAAAGAAAACCGTTCCCCGAGGTCTTTTTTTTTGTGTTAAACCTAAAGAAAATGAAAATGATCCCTCGTTGCCCTCGCCACCCCTCCACCATCCATGCCCTCTCTCTGTGCACCCCACCTCCCCACACTACCCCTCCTCACCTCATACTTAACTCCAGATGTCTGGTACTGTGATCTTCCATTGATGTTAGGGAACACATCTGCACTCTTCAAAAGCCAGCCGCAAAATGAAGAAAATCACGGTAAGTCCTATAATGGCAGTCAATTAGGGTTTCAACTTAGGTTGATGTCTCAGCAATTTTTGGGAGTTTTGGTCCCAGATTTTTAACATGGGGTTCTTTGGACCCCAGCTCATGAACACTGGCAATGACATTTCGTTTCTCTGTCCCAAAACGTGATTTTGTGGCCAGCTGCGCTGAATCACCTTTCAGGACTGATTAAAGAAATGACAGTGCCACTGTTCATGAGGTGGGGTCCCAAAAAGCTCATGTTGTCAGTTAGGTGAAAAAACTCAAAAATGACTGCATTATGAACGCATTGCGAGGTTTGTAAGCACACTTGTAACTTCGTTAATTTTTAATATTTTCACTTAAAATTTACAACTTTGCCACTTTTTCACACCTCCTTATGAACAGTATAGCTGCCATTTTTTGTATCCTGCCCAAAATGTGTTTTCGCACCTTTGGTGCAGAATGGTGCAGTTGCTGTGCAAAATCAACTTTTGGGACAGGTTAATGAAATCACAGTGCCATTGTTCATGAGGGGAGGTCCCAAAAAGGCCATGTTGAAAATTTGGTGAAAAAAATCCAAAAAATGAGTGCATTACAATCATGTGTTATGCAGTTTCTATGCATGCTCATAACTTTGTAATTTTTCATATTTGCACTCCACATTTTCAGCATTGCCTTTTTTTCACACCTCCTCATGAACAGTGCAGATGTCATTTTTCACATCCTGCCCAAAATGTCTTTTCACACCTGTTGCGCCCAATGGCGCATTTGCTGTGCAAAATCACCTTTTGGGATTGAGTAACAAAATGATAGTGCCACTGATCATGAGGTGGGCTCCCAAAAATCCCATGTTGAAAATTTTGAGTGAAAATACCAACAAACACCAGGGGTGTTAAGGTTTCCAACTGTAATGCCCCACCCTGTACAGACTGACAGGCATTGGGGGAGTAGCTTGGGGTCATCGGCTGTAATGCTCATGCTATTCCACCCCCACTCTGCAGCCACTGACTGGCATTGGGGTGTGCCTTGGAGTTTTTGGCCCTAACGTTCACCCCCATTCTCCTATACTTCACCCATCTCACCTTATTTCCTTTTGGAATGGGGTGAGCATAAGGGCTGAAGACCTCAAGGCACACCATGACACCAGTCAGTGTCTGCAGGGTGGGGTGAGGTTGAATGGTGTGAGCGTTATGGCCAATGACCCAAAGGTACACCCCAACCCTTGTCAGTCTCTGCAGGGTAGGGGTTGGGATTGGCGTTAGTTCAGTAGTTCACAGCCATTCCTATTATTTATTTATTCATTCATTCTCAGATTACAAGTACCTTTGAGCACAGAAGTGCTCATTTACAAAGGTTCCACATCAGAGATGGTGAGGGGCAGACAAAGACAGACAGAGGATCATAAAAAAACATTGACAGATATAAGTGAAACATCTTTTACATAATCAACAGAACATTTTCCATGCATTTTTGGTTAATACCAGAAGTATAAGCTAGTTGGAAATAAGAAATATAGTAGTAGAGGAAAGGAATGAGAGGAGGGAAAAAGGTGGCAGCCAGGTGGCCTTGTCATTAACATTATGCATCTCTCTAACTCCTGCAGTACCAGTGCCAATACCAGCAGGCAAACATTCGGCATTGACAAATACTTGCTTTATTTGTCACCTCTGCATTATCAGTAACACACACCTATACAGCAAGTACATGCCAGCAAATGCTCGTTTATCTCTAGCCCTGAACAATTCTAATAAATCAGCTGTGACCCACTCCCCTTTATTGCCTCTAATTCTAAGTTTCCTCAGTGGAATGAATTTGTTACAGACTGTATTAAACAGTGTACAAAACTGAGAAAGTGCTGTCAGTACAAGTAATACAGTCCAGGCAGGACCAGTTAATTAATCCAACAGCTTCTCTACCTTTTGAGCTATCCGATTTTGTTACTTTTCCAGTGTAAATATATACAGGAGGTACCATCTCCCTCTTGGCACTCTAGCAACAAAACACATTGTATGGTGATTACTAAGACTATCAGGGAGAGTCCCTGAATATTTCATTTTAGTGATATCAGATACCCCAATCCAATCATCAGTAGTGGAACTATCAGTTTTATAATTAACCCTCATTGATTAAGCAATAAGCATGACAGGGGGTGTGTTATGGTGGGATAATGGCCCACCTCGGGGTGGGTTGAAGCACGAGGTGTAGCCGAGGGCTTCCACTGCCAGAGAAGGGCCATTAGCCCACCATAACATACCCCCTGGAGTGCCTTATTGCAATTATGAAATGGGTAATTTTTAGTAAATTTTATGCATTTTTAAACATAATACTTTCACCTGGCCCAGCTGAAAGCAGCTCTCTGCCAATCAGAATTCAGCATTCTTTCTACCCATTTCATAATGTTTCAATAATCTGAGTCAGTTTTACATTAGTAAGAGCCTCCCATGCCTTAAGAGCTGCTCTCCCCTTCCGATTATAGTTACAATCTCCCAAAATAAGTAGTTTTTTATTTAAGGGGGGGCGAGTTTTTATAACTACAGATAATATCAATGGCATCCTTATGTGAGCATGGGGGGGGGCATAAATAATTCTCAAGGATATGTGTTATTACTACCCAGTATAAGTATAAGGGGCAAGAAATCTTAGTGTGGAGAAAGATGCAAGAAATCACAATGTTTCATCCTAAAATGTTCTTTTGCATAAAGCAGACAACCTCCCCCCTTTTGCCCTTCCTATTTTCTAAAAATATTAGAACCTTTAAGGTAAATCACAGGGTTTGTTATTTTATCAGTCAGCTATGTCTAAGAAAGTGTAATAAAATCAAAACTATTGTTCGCTACCCAAGACTCAAAACTGTCCCATTTTGTCATCAAACTGTATGTTTGAGTGGATAAAACTAAGTGAATTTCTAATCAAATGCACTTCCTTCCGAGTCTTCAGAATCACCAGGACCAGGGTTCAGATAGAGAGACCCAGAAGTAAGTAATAATATTAAAGATTAATAAACATTTGAGTTGTGACAAACATTTCCTTGAAACCTTATTACTAGGAATATAATGGGCCAATGGAAGTCTGGAAATAAAATTCTATTTGAGCAAAGTGTTCCAAATGACTCCCCTCTCATCCAGAGATTTATTCTAACTAACCTTTGCCCCAAATGTGTAGATTGACTCCTTCATACATTCTTCAGTTAATGTCACCACAATAGATCCCTAATAGCCCCCTTATTGCTTAATCTATATATTAAGGATCACAGGCACTGGAGACGAGGTGGCCACTTGGGCCATGGCCCGACCATTTTAAAAACAGGTAGGGAATGGCCTGAGCACTTTTTTGTTTAACATTTCCACCTTTAAAAGACCCCAAAACACCACCTCACATTTTCAAGCCCCAATTTTGGTACCCAGGTCCCAATTCATCCCGTTGAAATTTCCAGTCTGTGAACGACGATGTCTCACCAGTGCCGACCAAGCAGTTCTTCAAACCCACACTTGCATACAGTACGCATTTTCTTTGTCCACCAACTCCATGTTTGTTTAATGTGCATGCCGACATCTGTCCTCCCAACATCATAAACTCCCTTGGACAAACAGATGTGCGGCTCATCACAAGTACAGTCCACCTTTGTTTTTTGTCCGTCCACCACCACAGCCTGGTGCTATTCAGTCCTCCTTCAGATTCAAATCAGTTCTACAGTTTGTTGCAGCACCCCGACTCCGTCACATATTCCCTCCCCATCCGGTACGCGCTCTTCTGGTGAACACAACACAGCCCTGGCTCGAGGAGATTTCCAGGGTGGGAAAGAGCTGATTCTGAAGAGGAGATGGAGTTTGAGAAGAGAGAGAGAGAGACGAGATGACCGACGACAATCAGCAAGCTGACTCTTCTGTCTATGGACAGTAGGAGATGGGAAGAACGAAGTCTGGAGAGAGCTAAATAAAAAAAAACGGAGTTTGTGGAGATTATATTTTAAATATCCCAAAAGAACATAATCACTTGACTGGGCCTGGCTGGGCCAGCCCCTGAATGCATTACCAGACTGTCTGACTGACAGTCATGACCAGGCAGTCCACCACACAGAAAGAATAGAAAAAAGAGCCAATTTGAAGCAGCCACCAGCCAGGAATCGGGACTCTCCTCAGGACTGGAGTCAACAGGGTCGAGAGAGGAGAAGAAAGAGGACGGGAACTGTGAGACAGAAGAAGAACCTGTCCTGATTTGTGATTTTTTTAGAGACACTGACTGCCATCGATCCATTGTGTGATCCAGCATCTGACTGACTGTCTGTGTTATGATAAGTGATTGTGAGACAATTGACAAAATCTTAACATTTGTGTTTTTTTGTGTTTTTTGTTGTTTTCGTCTCAAATGATGGCCATCGGCAAAGCATGTTTGTACAAACAAAATTGACTCAAAATGTATGTGTCTGTGTGTGTCAGGGGTGGGTGGATTTTACAAAAAGCTGTGCAAAGTAAAGTTGTTTCTGTATGCATATTAAAGTGATGCAGAATATACAGATCATTTTTCCATTAAAAATTGGCTCAGGGAGGCAGAGGTGCTTGCTGAAGGTCATAAAATGAGTTAGGTGGCTGTATTGGGATTCAGACCTGAGACTACATATTTTTGCAGTTCACGGCATTATCAACTAGAGTCCCTGTTTGCCTTTTTTTAACACTACATTGTCTGTTGCCATTCAGACTTCAGACTGCTAGCTTTTAGCTCCTTGCTGCATGATATTAAGAGTTTGGTTTCCAGGTACAGTGGGGTTTCAACCTCTGAAGATAGTCCAGCTGAAAACCAATAACTCATTTTCAGTGTGGTCCTGTTTTAACCCTTTTTTTATTGTATGCCCCTTTCCAATTTATGGTGCCTGATTCCCTCTGGAGTTGCCAGGACAATTCTCACTCCAGCCCCTTACTTCCTAGGTGACTAACCTCCACAGAGATGCAATTATACCTCCCCTGGTGTGGACAAGGTGAAGAGGAAGGATGTACTCCTGAGATCATGCATCTTCAAGAGATGATACCTAGGAAGCCAGGCCAGACTAGGATATACTAGTGTCCATTGTTGTGGACATCAGGGTCATTTTTTCTTTTTTCTTTTGATACCCTTAGGACACATCATGACAGGGACATCAAGTGGATTTGCACAAACAGTGTTGCATGGTAATGCACAGATGTCCACCATGTCCTTCCCTCCTGCTGTGATATTTTTACTTCTCTTGAAGAAAAGGGTAGTTTCATCCCTGCATCCCACGAGGCCATCCTTGCGCTTCTCATCCTTTCCACCTCCTTGTGTATCAGCCCTGTTGCAGATCTTTATGCCATCTGCAAATAGGCATACTTTTCCTTCCAGTCCCACCGCAGTGTCACCTATAAAGATATTAAAGAGGACCATTCCTAGTACTGAACCCTAAGGTACCCTGCTAGTAACCCCCCTTTCTTCAGAGTTTACTCCATTTACTTTATGCTCTGCGTCCTGTTGTCCAGCCAATTTTTTTACCCAAGTTACCACCCAGGAACCCACTCCCAGGTTGGCTAACTTAATTATTAATCTTTTATGTGGGACTGTCAAATGCCTTGCTAAAGGTAAGCCATGCCAACAGGCCCTCCCTGGTCTACTACTTTGGTCACCCAGTCAAAGAAATCTATTTGATTTGTCTGATATGACCTTCTCACTCTGAATCCATGCTGCCTTGTATCCTCTGCCCCATTGGCCTCTAGGTACTCAACAGTTCTTTCTTTCAGAAGTGATTCCATCATTTTCCCTACCACTGATGTCAAACTAACAAGTCTGTAGCTTCCTGCCTCTGCCTCACTCTACTTATGTCACATGGTTCCGGAACACAGGATTATAATTATTAAAGGTGCAGCATTATGTAATGGTAGTGGTGGTGACTGGTGAGAAAGAGAGATATATCCTAGCATGTAAAACAGTGATATCTTATTGTTAGTTATACAATTAGACAATATATTATATATTCAAAGATTTGCAGAGTCTTGGGAAGGTGGGCACATATCCAGTTTAAGGAGGTCCACATGAGCATTTTAAGGAGGTGCAATGTGACCCAAGGTGCAGTCAACTGTCAGTCTAACTCCTGGGAGTGCCTTATGCTATTATAAACACATTTTTCCAAAAGAAAAGTGTTAAAAAGTATCATTTTTGAATGTTTTTTCTAATTTAGAGGGAGATTTTTTAGTAAAATAGTTCTTCCACCAACACTTAAAGAATGCTGATTCAAAATCAGATTGTAACATTCCAGTCATTCAGCAGTGTTAGGAACTGGAATGTTGACAGGAAGACTTCATCATGTGCCATGGTGATCAGGCTGTACATGACAGTGTAACAGGGATTAATGTAAGGCTGTTGAAATCCTAATAGTCAATCAGATTGTAGCATTTCTAAGAGCCTTTTATAATGAATTTTAGAGGAAGTCAGCAATCATAAAATGTGGGGTTTTACCTAAAAATAACATGATGCAAAAAAAAAAGGGTTGACCCTGTCCCTTTAAGGTTGACACCTGCTTCCACCCTCTTGTGCCTACTGTAGACAGACAATTGTTTGTGAGTTGTGACTAAGCTGTAATGAGTTTACATTTGCACCTATTTTTTATCTTCTCTGCATTGCTCCTAGTTGGTAATAAATACATTTTTATATTGCTATGTTTGTTGCTTTGCATTTAATACTTATAATACTGTATTTATCTCTGCATGATTGACAAATCTGGCTGAAGAAATTTGTTTGGGGAGGGGCACCATGGGGGGAGCCAATTGGGAGGGGTCGAGGACAGAGTCAATGGGAACAGGTGGAGCTAGACTGTATATACCATTGGCCCTATCACTTTTCAGAACCTTCCTGCACCACTGTTAACAACATCCTCAAATTAATGTCCAATGAAAAGTATTACATTCCAGCAATTTTGGTGGGAAAAAAAATCCATTACTGGTGTACACAGATGATAATGTTTTATTGTAACTGACCCAAATTAGACTACAATGATAATTAAACAAGCATTTGTCAATGCTGAATGTTTGCTTGCTGGCATTGGCATTGGTAGTGTAGAAGTTACAGAGCTGCATAATAGGAATGGCAGCGAAGTATTGAACTGAAGCCAACCCCACCACCACCCTGCAGAGAGTGACAGGCATTGGGGTGTACCTTTGGGTCATCAGGCATAACAACCATGCCATTTCACCACACCCTACCCTGCAGACACTGACAAATGTCATGGTGTGCCTTGGGGTCTTTGGCCCTTATGCACACCCCATTCCATCAGGAAATATGGTGAGATGGGTGCAGTATAGGAGAATGGGGTGAAGTTTGGGGCCTAAGGGTCCAAGGCACACTTTGATGCCTCTCACTGGCTGCAGGGTGTGGGTGGGGGTGGAATGGTATGAGTATTACAGGCAAAAATCCCAAGTCACACCCCTGATGCCTGTCATTCTCTACAGGGTGGGGCGTCATGGTCAGAAACCCTAATGCCTCAGGCATTCATTGGTATTTTCACTCCTAATTTTCAACATGTTTTTTTTG
The DNA here is from genome assembly GCA_016271365.2 of Neoceratodus forsteri. Classification (NCBI taxonomy): domain Eukaryota; kingdom Metazoa; phylum Chordata; order Ceratodontiformes; family Ceratodontidae; genus Neoceratodus; species Neoceratodus forsteri. The sequence continues at coordinate 987,126,615 of CM057449.1, forward strand.
TGACCCCCACCTCATGAAGAGTGGCAATATCAGTTTGTTAGCTGAAAACTGCTTTTGCACAGCGACTACGGCATTTGGCACCACAGGTGCAAAACACATTCTGAACAGGATGTGAAAATGACAGTGGTACTGTTCATGGAAGGTGTAAAATGGCAATGTTGAAAATCTGCTGTGAAAATATTAAAAAAACTGGTGAAGTCGTGAGCGTGCGTAGAAACTGTGCAACGCACACCCGTAATGTAACTAGTTTGGGGAATTTTTTTACAGCAGATTGTTAACACAGGCATTTTGGGACCTCCGATCATGAAAGTGGCAGTGTGATTTTCTTTATCTGTCCCGAACAATGATTTCCCACAGCGACCATGCAGTTCTGCGCTGAAAGTGTGAAAACACATTTCGGCCATGTTGTGGAAAATGAAAGCTGTACTGTTCATAAGGAGGTGTTGGAAAATGCCGCTGGTGAAAATCTGGGCTCAAAAAATATTACAAAGTCATGAACTTATGAAGGTGCGTGGAAACTGCGCAATGCTCACTCGTAACACAGTCATTTTATGGAGTTTTGTTACCAAATTTTCAACATAGCCATTTTAAGACCTCTTCTCATGACCAGTGTCACTGTAATTTTCTTAATCTGTCCCAAACATTGTTTTCGCACACTGAATGTACCATTGTGCGCTACATGTGCAGAAACACATTTGGGTGAGATGTGAAAAATGGTAGTTGTACTGCTCATAAGGAAGTTCGGTAAAATGGCACTGTTGAAAATCTGGTGTGCAAATATTTCAAATTCGCAAACTTGCCAGCGTGCATAGGAACTGCGCAACATGCACTCCTAAAACAGTCATTTTTGGGAATTTATTCACCAGATTTTCAACATAGCCATTTTAACACCTCTGCTCATGACCAGTGTCACTGTGATTTTCTGAATGTGTCCCATACATTGATTTCGCACACCAACTGCGCCATTGTGCGCTATATGGGTGGAAACACGTTGTGGGCGAGATGTGAAAAATGACAGCTGTATTGCTCATAAGGAGGTGTGGTAAAATGGCAACGTTGAAAATCTGGAGTGAAAATATTGAAAATTCGCGAACTTATGAGCATGTATAGGAACTCTGCAACGCATGCTCATAAAACAGTAATTTTTACGATTTTTTTCACCAAATTTTCAACATAGCCATTTTAAGACCTCTGCTCATGAACAGTGTCACTGTGATTTTCTGAATGTGTCCCACACATTGATTTCGCATACTGACTGCGCCATTGTGCGCTACATGTGCGGAAACACGTTTTAGGCTAGATGTGAAAATGACAGCTGTACTGCTCATATGGAGGTGTGGTAGAATGGCAATGTTGAAAATCTGGAGTGAAAATATTGAAAATTGGTGAACTTACGAGGCTTGAGGAACTCGTTAATGCATACTGAAGAAAACAGTCATTTTTAGATTTTCACCAAATTTTCAAAATAGGCTTTTGAGAGCCCACCTTATGAACACTGGCAGTGTCATTTTGTTAATTAGTCCCAAAAGGTGATTTCGGCGCAGTGACTGTGAAATCACCTATCTGGCCCGATTAATGCAATGACAGTGACAGCATTCATGAGGGGTCCCAAAAACCCCACGTTGAAAATTTGGTGCAAAAATTCCAAAAAATGCCTGAGATATGCAGCAAAGTTGAAAAAACCCTATCTATTACATTATACAGCTTACCGGCATTTCCTCAGTTCATGGTCGGCTTTGAAAAGTGCAGACATGTTCCCGGTCCATCGAAGATCATCGCACCAGACTCCGGAGGTACGTATGGGGTGGGGGAGTGTGGGGAGGCAGGGTGCGCAGCGGGTGGGCGCAGGTGGGCTGGGAGAACACCGAGGGAACATTTTCTTTTTTACAGGGTTTTTAAGGAAGAGCGACAGGGTACGTTTGCCCACTGGGGTGGGCTCCAGCGTGGCAGCTAGAAGGCTGTTTGGGGCTGGAGCCAGCGGGGATTGTTCACCCCATCGGCCAATATGAACATGTGCCATGCTGGGGTGGGCTCTCAGTGTGGCATCTGTAAGACTGTTTGGGGCTGAAGCCGACAGGGATTGGGCACCCTGTTGCATACAGACTTGTGCCACACTGAGGTGGGCTCCAGCATGGCACCTGTAAAGCTTTTTGGGGGCAACATGGAGCCGATTGGCATTGGGCACCCCATCGCTATACAGTATGTGGCAGGAGCACGCAATATGGCTGCATGCATGTTGGGGAGTTTGCTGACTGGAAGCAGAGCTTCCTTTCAGCTGTATGCCACTGCATTTTCAACTGCTGTTATAGACAGCTGGAGCAGTGATTGGAGCACTGCGACAGCACCAGCAAACACACTGACTGAATTGGAAGAGGCTGACACACCTCTGGAAAACTCGGATGATGGCACTATGTTTCTTGCACATGCATACCTCTCAACTGTACCACATTACGAAGGACGTTCCTCATTTTTCTTCACAAAAGCTCCCTGTTCCACATTGTGAGGACTTGTTCCACATTCAAAGTCAACATTTTAAAGCAAACATCCATATTAAATGATGCAAAAAATATATTATTCAGTTAATAACAGACTTTCTGAACATAAATTCAACATGTTAACAGTGTTTTGAGCTTCTTAGGTAAAGATTTGACTAAGTGTTCCACATTTTGCCCATTTGTTCCACATTTTGACAGACAATGTTCCACATTTGGGGGACAAAAGGTTGAGAGGTATGTGCACATGCGTGCAAGCAAACATAATGAGTTAGCAAATATCTGTACTGAATTAAAACTCATAGTAAATGTATCCTTATAACTACTGATTATTATAAATTCTAAAAGAAAAAACAATCAGAACATTTTTTTAAACCAGTAGAAATTAGCAGCCCAGAAAGCATCTTAAAAAACAGAAAAGATCACAGCAACTCACCATTCACAGGCTGCCACAACAACAGATCAATGTCTACAGTAATAGTATTTGTGTGGCCTTTGCCTAGTGGTCCCCTGCTGTGATCCTTTAGCTCTCCTTTAGCTGAAGGGCCATAGCTTAAGGGTATCACATTGTAGGTGTCAGCATGGGGCGGAAGCCAGCAGGAGATATTGTGCCCTAAGTGTGACACACAAAGCAGCCCTGGCATTTAATTTAATTTGGGTCCAAGTGTAGTAATGAGATTTATCCAGTTGTGAGAGTGTACCCTCCAGCATCAAGGCATTAAATAGTGTAAGTAAATAGTGGGTTAAATATTACTAGATATAAGCCAATTACTGCTCTGTATACTTCCTCTGTCAAACTCTACTCCCCAACCTCCACATCTACACCTTGCCCCATCCTCCCCATCCTCTCCCCCCCAACCTTTTTCCTCACTTCCTCACCTCCTACCCTAACTTTCATTGCCTCCTCCCACCTGAATCCTTCCTGGACAAGACCTCATGGGCTGATCTCACAGTTATTGTTTTGTGTCCCAACAGTCTGCAATTCTTGTATTAACCTAAATCTCTTGCATACCTTGTACAATGCCACCTTATGTTGTTCCTCTTGTGATATTATAATCTGTTCTTTATTGTAACTTGTCTGTCATACTGACGTGGAACCTATGTAAAAGGGCTGATAGCTCAAAGGTGTTTAATCAGAGATCTAAATAAATAAAATAAATAAACACATTGATGGGTGGGTAACTAGTAGTAAAAATGATTAAAAATCAACTAAAAGGTGCATATTGTTATGTATTATATGTTTAACTTATACATGCTGCTATTAGTTATTTATCCTGAATATATAAATATGCATTGATGCTGGTGTGCATTGACTAACTTAAACAGGCAAGAAAGGTTAGTTCACACTTACTGTCCTTTTGCATATGGGAAACTGAGAAACATTGTGTGAAACTTATTATTACTTAATGTAATGTACTAAAGTTTTAACTAGGAATCACTACTTAAATACTGTGGGGATAACAAACAAGAGGGATAGGCCCAAAACATCCTCAGGTAAAGTGGGTAGAACTGGGAGGGCAGGATTAAAGTGTATAGTGTAGGATTTGACAAAGACAGGAACAGGTACGAGGGTTAATATAGAGAAAACAGGAGACACCCTATCTAGAATAAGATTACAAAATAGTTTCAGTGAAGAAAGGGGTGAGGTAGTAGTAACACAGGAGTAGAAAGGGATATAAAGATAAACCAAACTTGCATAGATACTAAGCAAAGGAAGGTAATAACCATTCCTTGAGGTATTTATTTATTGACAAGTTTCACTAGGAAGGCACACTGAACAACAAGTTGCTCGTCTCCTAGCATGTCCTGGGGGAAAGGGTAAGGGAGACATATATAAAGAGTACAAAGCACATATGGATAAAAACAATGCGTATGAATGATCATCTTACAATTACATTAAGTGACTGCACAAATCAATTCATACAGCGTATTTTACATACAAGTTAAGATAATAAAATACAGAGTGCTTGGAGCAAAGCCATAACAATCAGAACAGTAGTTAAGTGCCAATTTTGATTCAAGTGCTAGAAGCTGCAGTAACATGAGACACTAGTGTAGCCATGGTCGAGTGGAGAGCAGAGAAGAGATTGGATTGCACACATCAGGTACATGAGCAATTTGAGGAGTAGAAATTTGAGAGGGCAGTTGAGCTACAGAAGGGAGATGATGAGTGTCTGGTTTGTGGTGGTAGCGAGTTCCAGAAGTTGGGGAAGAGGTGGGAGAAAGTGGACTCACCAGCAGAGGTGAGTCTGTGGGGGACAGCCAGGTCCTGGTGTCAGTGGATCTAAGTGAGTGTTTAGGGGGTGAAGGGATGGACAGAGCATAAGAGAAACAAGAGGGGAGAGAGTTGAAGTGGAATTTAGAGGTGAACTTAGCAAAATGGGAGAGGCAATGGTCTGCAAGGAAAGGGAACCCGAGGGAGTGGTACATATCACAGTGGTGAGATAATGTACTAAGGTGTAATAAGGAGTCAGTAAATAGGTGGAGTGGGGATAACAAACAAGTGGAAGAGTTCCAAAGCTTTCCCACTGCGTGATACTCGTGCATGCACAGTTTCTCAAGAAGGGAGGAGGTATCAGGGCACTTAAAAGTACAGAAGGAGATGTGTTTGGGGGGGTGGTGTTTGATCTTGTTGGCTAAGATGATGTATGTGGGGGAGTGATCACTGATGGAGTCGGACAGGGTCCCAGACTGGAGTAGCCTGTCCTCTCTGTTGGTGATCACCCAGTCTATAACAGAGTGGTTTTGTGTGCGTGTGTTGTGCCTGGTAGGAATGGTGATGACCTGGACCAGATTGTGCCATTTTAACAGGCTTGAGTAATCAGATTCTTGGGCACTTAACCAGTTAAGGTTAAAATCCTCAAGGAGAATAATATCCCTGGGAGGGAAGAGGCTACACAGGCCTGCCAGGCGGTTAGTAAGACCTGGAGATCCCCCTGCAGGGGGTTGTAACAGCAACCCACATAGATCTTTTTTGCAGAGCCTAGGGTTGGTTCAGGTATGAACCATTCACTGGGGGACGTGGGGTCAGAGTTTAGGACACAGGAGGCAGAGAGGGGTTCTCTGAAATTGAGTGCCACACCCTCACCCTTCTTTTTGCCTGGTCTATCCTGGCATAGCAAGGAGTACCCGGGAAGGTGGTTGATAACATTGGGAATATGGGGCTTTAGCCACTTTTCAGAGAAACCAATAACATGGGGTTTGTAGTGTGCTACCCAGGCTTCTAGGTCTGAACATTTTTGTTGGAGGCTGCATAAATTGATATGGGCAATCCTGGGGAGCTAGTCCACATATTGTTGGAGTGAGCTGTGGATATATCTGTGGGGCACGGGTTGCTTTCTACGTACCCTGCTAGTAGCAGCAGAGAGCAGACCAGATTGTAGGGCAGGGTAGTGAGGGGGGACTAGAGAGAGGGAGAACAGGAAGAAGCTGAGCAGGTGACACTCAAGGTTCGTGAGGAATGCATAGAACAGTGAGCCCATAGAGTTCCCATCTGTTGATGAAGGGGGGGTCCAATTCATGGCATTTTGTACTTTGATATGTTTACTGTATCCTGTTCTTCCCTTACCCACAGGACGCTTCTGGAAACAAGCTCTTTGTGGCCCATGTTATCTTTCCAGGTGAAACTTTTCAAACTAAAATAAACAAATAAAGGAGGAGAGGCGTTCTTGGTCTAAGGCAAGTACTGAGATGCTGAGGTCAGCAATTAAAGAGGGACTACAGTCAAAATTTCTGGCATCAATACATTTCAGAATTTGGATCAGCATACCTGCAATCAGCCTCATGCCAAAAATGAGATCTCCAAGTTACTTAGTTTAAAAGTTACAAGTCATTTTACAACCCTAAATTCACTGCCTGTTCAAAAAATCCAGTTTCAGTGGAGAACTACTGCTGATGTCATCTCCAGAACTCAGAGTCTAGTCTTCCCTGTCAGCAAGCTTATAGAAAATGTTTCTTCAGAGGTTGGTGTTCATGTGCAATAGTTTTCACAAGTAAAACAGGCAGCAACATTCAAAAAACATTGCTATAAAAACTGTGTGTTTATGGCTTTATAAAAAAGTTGACACAGGTGTATTCTTTTTCATTTATTTATTTTGGAGCCTTTATGTTGTGGTCCTTTTCTCCAGGGTTGCTGAATGCTGAATCATAGCACACTGCAGTGAGGTTTAGTTTCAGTTTATTTTTTTCATACTGGAAAGCCATGTGAGCAAAATTTTCTGTTTTCACTGGTGAGGTTTGCAAACTGAATAATTTTCTGATGTGGTGGAAGGCTGTGATCATTCACACCTGTCATTCAATTGAGATGATTTTTCAGGATGGCACTTTAAAACAATTATTCTACCTCCTTGTAAATGGGGGTGGGAGAGGTAATGCTGTTTTGAAACCTTACTATGAGTTTTTTATGCAGTAGCCAACCCAGCCAGCCTAGGGCCAGCTATTCAAAACTTTGTCTGGAGCAAAATTAGCCCTAAACCATTTGCATGCCATATTCAAAGGAATAGCCCCAGAGCTAAATGAGTTGAACATAGCATGCAAATGAAGGTGTGCAAACAGGGCTGAGAGTGCAGTGCAACAATAGCCCAGCAAATAAGACAGTACTGAATATAGCAATTGAGAGCAGTACAAACTGCAATAGTGGCCCAGGGCACACAGAGGTGGAATGAGGTAAGGCTGAACAACGTGGGCAACATGTGTGCTAGCAACGCAGTGGAGCTTAACAACAGCAAACAACATTGTAGGCCAAATACTGTAGAATCATGTAATGGAACATTACAGTATTGCATAGTGTTGACAAGTTTGTGCGGCGCTCACATTTTTTCCTGCCACAATCCCATTTGCTCTGTGCTAAAGTTTGCTATGTTCAAAGCTGCAATGCAAATGAGCCTACTTTGGCAATCCGTGGGCAGACAGCCACATTAGCATCTCATTACAGCATGCTTTGCATGTGGATTGTCCGGTGCTATAACATGGTGTACACAGCTCCACCTGTAGGTCCGACTGGTATTACAGGTCAGTTGCCACATTCATTGCATGCTCACAGCTCACAGAACATTAGCTGAAGTCTTGGTTTTGACACAGACGCAAAGACTAATGTGGCCCAGTGGAGTAGCATTACAGGAACGGGTGGTCGTGCTGCATGCCAGAGGCAAATAGTTCCTGTCACAGTGTTTATCAAATGGTACAGTACCATAGTGGGTGATACTGTGTGGTACACAGCAATGCCTACAGTGTGTCAGGCAACAGTGACTAGTGCTATCCACACAGTGACAAGCACAGCTGGAAGGTGTGGTCTGACAGTGAACACCACAGTCATACTGTACTGTGACTCTCATGTGCTGCACCAGTGACATGGGATTCCCACACTTCCATACACTTGGCTGTCTGTGTGTGCAGAGATCCTAGACAGGTGTAGGGTACGTACCGGGGGGGTGGGACACATACCATCACTAGCACTAGCACACTGCTATCAGGAGCAGTCCTGTAAGTGGAACATGTGCACTGTGTGGATGGCCCCAGTCATGTGGCAGTACCTACTATGTGGTGCAGCCTGGCCACCTGTACACCCTCCCCTCAACACCCTCTGTTCCCCCAGTGCAGCATGTGTCTGCTGGACTGTGTTGGTGTACCCCAATGAGGGAACTGGAGGTGTGTTCTGCATTGACATACTGCCATGGTGTCCACTGGGCACTGGGGCATGCACTAATGCCTGGCAGGGTTAGGACCGATGCCAGATGATGGCAACATGGGTGGTGTCATCTATGTGCAGCATGTCTCTGCCATGTATGTGTTCTATTCATTGTTTTTTATCACCTTATTCACCAGGTAAGCACACTGGGCCAATCAAGGCCCAGTGTCAGGAATGACCCGGACACACTAACTGTGTGGCTGAGATGCAACGGTGCACAATAAAGACATACAATACACAACAACACACAATATACAAATATCACATTAGGTACATGTTACAATACCGTACAAATAATTTGTTGCTGCAAGTGGTGTTCTAGCTCAGTTGTAACATTTACATGAGTATTCACTTCACAGGACTGCTATGGCATTGTATTCCACAGTTTGTGTGCATGTACATATGGAGTGTGACTCAGGGTGGCCGTCCGCCCACACTGCCTCCTCATTGGATGCATAAAGCTTTGTTCTCTGCTTCTGCTGTGTCCATGGCCCCCATCCTGGGTTTGCCCAGCATTAAGACCACCTTTTCATGGACAGTAATTTGCATTACACTACAGTACATGTTGCACTAACACACGTTGCACAGAGCTATACTTTTGAATGTACTATTGCGCCTGTATGCATGTCCCCACCCCTCACTTTGTGCCATGCATACATTGTCTCATAGCGTTAGTGCTACCATGTTGTGCCAGTGCTATTTGGCCTTTTGAATATAGCACTCTGGTGCAAATATGACGCAACTGATTTGCACCAGGTGCAAAGTTTTGAATATCTGGCCCCTAGTGTTTTCTCCCTGACAGACTGTTACCTAACCTACATTCATACTCATCTGTGTTGTATTCCACATTAAAATGATTATTTTACCAAGGCTAACACTTCCACCACTAGCAGGAATTAACACTTATTAGGCCCCTGTAAAGAGCACCTTTCATGATGGTCCAAAACAAAAAGTTTCTTCTTATAGTCAATATATGCAGTACTAGACCTGAAAGGGTGTGTGCATTTGTTATTTTTGGCCAAGGTTTACTCTGCCTTCCATAATGTGGTTTTGTTTTTGAGCCCTGCTTTAGCCCTGCTGCACTTGCCTTTGCTGTTCAGCTGCTGGGCTGCTGGCTCCTGATGGCATCAGTGTAGGGCAGAGGAATGACTCACACTGTGTAGTACAGTACAGCCACAGCAATTTTGGAAGGGAAAACTACTAGTACTCAATGTACAAATGTACATACTATGTTCTCCCTTCCCCCAAGACACCCTGTTAGCAATGCATTATGTCAAAATCTAAATGCCTTGTCCGTATGTTTTTTTTTTTTTGTAAAACTGACTTTCTTCTGCCTCAGTAACAAAGCATGGTGACTGAGAGAAGACAGAGTTGCTGTTAGCATCTTTTCCAGTCCCGTTGAGACACTTCTGGGTCATTCCTCACATTAAAACTCAGCCCTGCTGCGAACAGATGAGTAGTAGCATGGAGCAAACAATTTTAGAGGGGCTCTGCATTTCCTAACTTGGGATTGCAGGGGAACATATGTAACAGTGCAATACTGAATTATTTATTTATTTATTTGTTTGTTTTTGTTAACCAGGTAAGGCACACTAGACAGCCAAGTGCCTATTTTCAGGTGCGACCCGGGAGGTTACAAAGGTAGAGGCATACATATAACAGTGAGGGAGTCAGTTACATACAGATGGTGCAAAACAGCATTAACAGGAGTAGTCTAGGCATCTGAACAGTACAAGTCATATTTAGCGAACACAGGAAAAACAACAGACAATTAACCTAGAAGGTAATAAGGAAGCAAGGCATTGTTAAAGTACTTTAGGACATGATACATACGAAAGTTGCAATAAAGGACAGTTGAGGGACATGTATTAGGTGGCCTAGGGAGAGGGCAGCTGGATACTTAACTGGAATGAGTAAGTGCAACAGAAGTAAGTGCAGGGGGGAGGGGCCGAGGACAGGAAGATGGGGGGGATAGAGGGGTGAAAGGGGGCAGATGGAAAAAAGAAACGGGAGAAACCAAATGAAAGATCAGGGGTAGAGAAGGAGAATAGAATAAGGAGAATAGAATAAGGAGCAGGTGCTTTTGTGTAAATGTTTGTATTGAGCCCTACCCCCGGCACCAACCAGGAAGTCGGAAGAGAGCGGGTGTAGTCCATAAACCAGGGAACTGGACTACAAAACCACTGCACTGCTGATTTTATTTATTCCTGGGCACTTATTGCTGCTAGAAATACACTTAGCAGCTGATGGATTTTGTATTTTAATTGTGCAACTTGAGTTGCGAGTGGACCGTGACCCTTCCAGGTCATTCCTCACATTAAAACTCGGCCCTGCTGTGAGCAGGGCAAGCACGGGCAGGGCATGCATCACCGCATGCAGAGACACGTGCATCGGCATGTGTCGGCTGTGTCAGCTGGATCATCTGGGATCTGGGTCCAACCTCCTAACAAACCCCATAGTGTAAGTAAAGCCTCAGAATGAAATGCTGTATTAAATGTTGTATGTATGCAGAAGGGGACGAGATCCCCGAGTTTGAATGTGATAAATGCATATTGTTGGAGGCCTTGCAAGCTGAAATTACATTGTTGCAACACAGAATTCAGATTCAAACATATATCAGTATCTTAGAACACTATATAGATAATGTGGCCAATATAATTGAACCAGGCTGTTATTTATCACAGATACCACATGAACCTGGCATGGGGGAATGCGAGCATGACAACGAATGGTGTTTGATCCCTGAAACCAGAAATAAAAAGGGCAGGAGAAATATAGGATGCTCCTCAAATATATTATCAGCCATTAGATTCAATGCCTTTGCTATAAACACAAACAGAGAGTAAGATTCTAAATCCAAGGAGCTCTCAATACCAGCAAATAGCATCCCCCAGAAGTTCAGGGCACTTATACCACAGCTACCAAGGAGATAGCAAAACCACCATCTTCTACTGCTAAGTCACCTAGGGACATCCTGGTTATAGGGGATTCCATGCACCACTATACCGACCATACACCTTATAAACACTGAAATCTACACACTACAGTCAGTGTTCTACCAGGGACAGGAATAGATAATATTAGGCAGCTCCTGCCAGGTTTGCAGGAACACACAACCACACCAGTTACCCTAATCCATGCAGCGATGAATGACCTGGGAAAAAGAAGCACTGTTGAAATCCAAAGGGATTTTCAAGCAGCTAGGGGTGGCTTTAACAGAAAAAGGGTGCAACCTGATAACTTCTGGCCTTCTACCAGTCCCACGAACTACTCACTTAAAGGCTAGAGAAATACATAGTCTTAATGGATGGTTAAAACGTTGGTGTTACGGGGAAGGGTATACTTTCATCAACCACTGGAACAGCTTTCAAGATACAAGAATGTTTGCACAGGATGGTTTGCACTTTTTTAAAGATGTTAAATAACAAGGGTCCCAGAACAGACCCCTGTGGCACTCCACTAGTCACTCCCAACTCACCAGACAAATACTACATTATCAATCCCCAAGTGTACCAACTTTGAGATCAGGATTCCGTGGGGTACCTTATCAAAAGCTCTGCTAAAGTCCAACATGACCACATCAACAGATTTCTCCTGGCCCAGTTTTTCTGTAACATAATCGTAAAATGTAACCAAATTGGTATTGTATGATCTGTTCTTAACAAATCCATGCTGCAACCTATCCTGCAGTTTGTTTTCCTCTAAACTAGAATAAGTGCTACAGAAGAATCCTCTAATTTCCACTTCACTGATGTAAGAGAGACTTGGGGATAGAGATGCAGCGAATTTAAATTCTACTGGCGAAGTGAATGTGAAGTGGGCACTTCGAATTGCCACTCCGCTACACGGAGTGGGCAATGCAAAGTGCTCACTCCACCTTGTCATTACCACTTCACATTAAGGCAGAATGGCAATGCGAAGTAAGGCGATGTCATTGTTTTTAATGGACTTTGCGTTCCTCATTAGGATTCTAAGTGATCTACTTGGTGTTTCAGATTTGGCAGCCCCCCCACACACATCACATGGCTTACAGTACTGTAAGTCACATGCTCTTTAGCTAGGCAGGAAGAAAGTGAGTCATACAAGCAGATACCTTTACTGTCTCCTGTGCAGATGGAGAGAGAGTAGTGTATTTTGTGACTGCTGATACTTTTAGATCAGAGCGAGGAGGAGATTTAAACTTTGATTTAGACTCAACAGCTTTATTAAAAGCTACATTTTTTTGTCTTTTCTGTACTCTTTTTTACTTAATCTGTTCTTTCTGTAAATTTTATTTTTCTTACCTTTATAAGTAGTTGTTTGTCTGTGTGACTGTGTGTGTGTGTGTGTGTGTTGTGTGACAGTGTGAGTAGTGATTGCTCAGACTGAGGGAGCTCAGTAGGAGAGATGGAGCAGGGTGATTGAATGTCTGGGGCGGGGGCAGCTCTGGGAGAGCGTGGTAGTGGTAAGCGTCAAACCACGTGCATGTGTGGAGGGCATGGGTGCCCATTCCTGTTGGACCACTCAAAACTTGTGAGTGCCCCCCCCAGAAGCAGGACCATCACCGCCTCCTGTCCTGACTCTGAAGCAGTTGAACCACTACCACCACCAAGTCCAGCACCAGGTCCTCTGGAGCAGAATGTGCCTGTTCCCCCAGGCCCAGGTGTGGATCCCATCCCTGTTCATCACTGTGATCAGCTGGCTGCCAGTTCATCTGGCCATCCCCTGCCTGTGCCTGGTTCTCCCAGCACCTCTGTTGTTTGGCAGTTTTTTGACTGTGTCGGGGGGACAGCAGTGTGGTCAAGTGCCACCTATGTTAGGTGGCATGCACCATGGCCCCCGGAGGACTCACCTGGGGACTGGGGGTCAGCACACCCATATGCTCAGTCACCAGCAGTTGGAGTGGCAGGCTGCCACAGAACAGACCATGCCTGCACCTGTTGGCCATTCTGTGGCAGAGGGTGCAGCTATGCATTGTGGCATCCCTAAGAAGAGGAGGGCCACAGCAGCACCTGCTGCTCCACCAGCACCCCCACCACCACCACAAGCAGGTCAGCCTGTAGAACATGTGGACACCAGAGAACTGCGTGTAACACAGGCTAACTTGGCACTTCTCTGGAGTGCTGTTGAGGAGAACGAGCGGGTGAGTGCTGTGGAACAGTGACTGGATCACACAGAGAGACATCAGTTGCAAATTATGTCCATGCTGGAACTGCTGCTGGATCACCATGGGATCCCACATTATTTTTTTTTCCTCACACCATGTGCCCCACGACACCTTCCTTGCTGTGTTATAAAATGTATTCCTCCACCATCCCTGACCCTTGTATGTAATTATGCCCTTTTTTTGTTGTCTTCTGTATGTGTGACACTTTGTATTCTGAGCAGTGCAAGTATACTGTGCCAAACTGCATGTGTGCAGTCAGTCTTCTTTCCAGTCTGTGTATGTACTGCAGACACTGTCCAACTCCCTGACTTAAAAACAAACATTAATGAGTACAATGGTGGGATGGTGAAGCATGGAGAGATACTACAAAATGGACTTACCATACATCCAAGTAACTAGTAAAAAAAAAATTATTGTTGTGATTCATGACGTGATCGAAAATCATGATTTGTGACTGCATTAGTGACCGTGATGATGAAGAAATGTGAATGCCTATGGCTGTACTTCCCCGGGCCCTGATGAGCTGTAGCTTAAAACTCCCAGACTTAAAAACACGTATCAGTGAGTACAATGGTGGGGTGGTGAAGCCTGGAGAGATACTACAAAACAGGCTTACAATACATCCAAGTAACTAGAAAAAAAATTAATGTTGTGATTAGTAACATGAATGATCGTGAATCATGATTTGTGACTGCATTTGTGACCGTGATGATGAAGAACGTGATTTGTATCACAAGTGACTCATGATGATGATTCATGCAGAATTACGCACCACACCTGTCCAGTATTCTGAAGGGAAGCCAAAGAAACAACTGTGACTTAAGTTAGAGATGGAGATTGGGTCCTAAAGAGATGCAAATGCACAGACAGATTAAGATTGCACTGTGCACTGAAAAGATGCAGGCACAAAGGCACAACACCTAACTATTGCTCACCATCAGAAATTCAAATCTGGAAAAGAATACCTTTGCCAGTTGGGGCTGGCTGCGGGGGGGGCAGTGAATTGTACTGCTGCAGTAACAGTCACTAGTATGAGTGCCAGTAAAGATACCACAAAGAAGTACAAAAATCACACAGCTACAGTGGATAGCAAGTTCACATTGCTGAAATTATTATGTGGCACAATGAAAGGTGTCTGATTTGATGACATGCATCACACACATACTCACACACACACTAAGTAATGCATAGCAAATTAAAAACTTCAGTAATATAACCACATATTTTAAGCAGACTAAAATTATGCACTGCTGCACCACAACAATCAGCAAAAAAATGGCAAGAAGTATTGAAAATATTACTGTGTGTACATTAACAGAGTTATACAAGAAAAATATCACCAAAACAGGAAGCACTGTCTTTTTTTCCAAGTTAATCTACCTACACCACAGATACACCCCTCCCCCAAAGCACACTTCCACTGTCTCTCAGTACACAGACTGAATGTTGTACATTAACATTCAAAATCCATACACAAACAATAAATGCTCGATGGTATGAGCAAAGGAGGGTTTCCTATAATCAATGAACTAAAGTTTCAGCAAAAAAAAGGATTTTAACAGCTTTCTGAAGGTTTGAATCACAGAGAGCTCTCAGATCAAATTGTCTCCTACAGCTTCCTACACACACAACCCCAAACTGAGGCTGTGCAGAACAATCTAGAGCCCATGTGACCCAAAATCCCGTGAATCACTGCAAAATTTGCCTTTGGAACTTAAAAACAAGGCGAAGTAACATGAAGTCATTGTTTTTAATGGACTTCACATTACCCATTATAACGGGAAGTACTCCGCTTCACGTTATGTAGCACTCCGCAAATCCGCCTTCACTTCGCGAATCACTTCACGGAGCAAATTGGGGCCACTTCGCCCATCACTACTTGGGGATTTGTTTCTACAGTTGGGCTATCTCTTAACAGAAACCCTGACAGTTTTCACAGCAAATGTCAGCCCCAGAAAGAGACCTCCTCCCCTCTCAACATAAATCCCGAGAGTTTTCACAGCATAGTCAGCCTCAGCAAGAGCCCCCCCAAAAGCATGCTGAATTTGCAACCATCAAACAAGATCCAGCATTTCAAAATCGAAACAAAGCCGATACATCCGTTTTCAAGTCAAACTCTCTCAGTCCTCTGCAACCCAAAACACAGCGTCCTTACCTAAACTCCAAATGGACCCATATTTCAAGAAAAAGTTGTGAAAGGGGGAGAAAGAACCACATTTAATCCAAATGACAGTTTTGCTTTGTAGACAGTTTCTAACCTCAGTGTGCCAGGAATCAATAGACTAGGGGAACTCCATCCAGCATAGTGACGTTTCTCAAATTACTGCCTTTCTTTCAGCAAAACACTTGCAGCTCTCTTAAGAAATTTAAACCCTTACCTGCCTTTCTGGTTGCTAGTATTAGTATGTGACTTAGTCTCCTTACTCACTTTCAGGGCAAGCAAAATATGTACTGTAGGGATGGTCTGCATCTCAATTTCAGGGGTAGTAGAATATTAAGGTTTAGAATAAAAGCTGAAATTGATACCTGTTTAAACTATTAGAATGGGGAAGAGGGGTATTACATTATACCACAATTATATTACAAAATCTACCAGGTTAAGAAGAGCTATTAGGAAACATGAGAAGGCAAAAATGATTTTTCTCAATGCCAGGAGCCTAAATAATGAAAAGATGGCTGAGCTAGAAATTTTACTGAGAAAGGACAATTATGATATCGTTGGGGTTGTAGAAACATGGTGGAGTGAAGATATCATTTGGAACAAAAACATAGCTGGATATCACTTGATAAACAAAAACAGAGTTGATGAAAGAGGAGATGGAGTGGCAATATTTATTAAAGATGAATTAGAGTGCTGCTGCTTGGATATGGGTATTAATTATGGTAACATCGAGGGAATATGACTAGACATCCTTGGACTGTCAGGAAAGAAATTTAAACTGCCAGATGCCAATAGCAATGATACAAATGTATTTACTAAACATATAGTAGATGTGGCAGAAGATGAAGATATAGTAATTATGGGGGATTTGAATGTACAGACATTAACCGGGGAAGGGAAAATATGAACAATAATTCCATGGCAGCCAGAGTATATAATGAATTAACAGCGGCAGGAACAGAACAATGTGTTCATGAAGCCACTAGAGGTGGTAACATTTTGGATGTCATATTGACAAATATGATTGATGACATTAACAATATTGAGATCTCAGCTCCACTTGGATCATGTGATCATGATAGAATCATATTTCAGATTGCTAGAATAATATCATGAAAGGAATTACAACCCAGGTATTATATAATAGGGCAAAATGTCTAGCTATTAGGGAAGAACTAATTAGGGTCAACAGGATGAGTTTATCAAAGGTTTTGCCATTTGTGGCAGCATGGAATTTGTTTATACAAATAATCAATGACTTAATAACAACATATGTTCTGGTAAGAACTTTATATAATAATAGAGGTAAAAAAACCACCATGGCTAAGTAAGAGGATTATTTGTCTAAGCAAAAAGAACAGTATAAAAGGATGAAAAGTTCTCAAGTGTAAATAGAGATAAATATAGGAAATCAGTGTACTGCTTAAAACTGGAAATCAAGAGGGCAAAGAGGAAATTAGAACTCAGATTAGCTGAGTCCAAAAAGGATTCTAAGTTTTTTTCTCTTATGCTAACAATAAGAAAGGTAATAAAAGAATGGTAGACCCACTTAATATAGAGGGAGTAACTGTCTCCAAACCTGAGGATATGGCTAGGGAGTTTAATACTTTCTTTAGTAAAGTGTTTACCAAGAATACGTCTGGTCAGATAAAAGATTTGCTAGAGCCTGGAAACAGTAGATTGAATGCGTTATAACCCCTGGAAAGTTCTTAATAAGATAGCAAAACTTAAAACAGATAAGCCAGCAGGATACAATGGACTGCACCCTAGATTTATTAAGGAGCTAGGGGAAGAATTAGTCCCAGTTATTGCAGACATTGGCTATAGATTCATGTCTGAAGGTTATGTGCCCAAGGATTGGAGAGCTGGCACTGTGGTCCCAATGTATAAGAAGGGTGTTAAATCAGATATGGCTAATTACAGACCAGTCAGCCTGACCTCGGTGGTAGGCAAACTAATCAAAGGAATAATAGCCGATGAAATATGTGACACTTTAGAGCAATAGTTCTTAGACTTTGTCACTGTGAGCCTCCCCAAATCCATGGAAAAGATTTTGAGCCTCCCCCAAAAACTGAAATAATCTTGGGCCTCCCCAAAGAAAAATAACATACTGTACTGTATGCAGTACACCATGAATAAATTGAAACCCCTTTGAGTACTTGGCTCATATTGAGTTATTTGTTGTATACTGACATTGAACCTTTGAAAAAAGAGCTCATGTGTTCAAAGGTGTTATCTGAATAACAAATAAATAAAATAAACAAGTATTATTATTCAGCTTATTGTAACCCTCCCCACCCCCACCCCCACCCCACCCCCACACACACACAGAGCCAGCCTACTTGCTCCACTATTTTCATTCTTGAACCATTGTTATCCCTTGATGCAGTACCTTCATGGGAAGACTACTTTCTTTGTTTCCACTCTATATGAAATAACCTTCCTACATACTTTGCCTCTCCCCCCTCCTTCCCTGCTCCTAAGCAAATTCTCTGGGATTAATTTGCTCCTTCCTGCTATTGCTCTTAGCACTTCTATGCTCAACTCTTGTATTTGGGCTGCTCTGCCATCAGTCCATTGGTAAAGTCTGTCAAGGTTCCTTTTCAGACTTGTTCATATGAATAAGAGGATTAAGACAAAAAAACGGATTATAACAATGAAATTCAAAAAATATGTCTCACTCGACCCAAAAAAAGTATTCCAAAATATTTTATTCCACTTCTTCCACTATTATTTCTTCAGTTCAAATTCCAATAAATATATCCAAAAACCTAGTTCTCATGCTCCTGAGATATATTTCCATACAAAGTTCACATGCTTCTGAAATATATTTCCTTAATCAGTAGTTCTCATACTCCTGAGATATATTTCCATACAAAGTTCACATGTTTCTGAAATATATTCCCTTAATCAGTAATGTTTCAGAACTAATCATTGTGTTCCTGCATCAGACTTGGAGCTTTGATTTAATTCACTATTAACAAATCAAAAAATAAAAATATTTTTAGTAATTAATATATATATTTCTATTTCAAATATTTGAAGTATTTAAAGTATTCAAGGTGTAAATATTAAGATTTAGAGTTCAGGTGGAATGAACCTGAATAAGGACCAGTTAAAGTTCAAAACAACCTTTGTGCTGTTTGGCAGGCACACTATTTTTTCCAAAAATTCAAACCCCTTTGCGGTCTACATCTATAAATCTAAAAAAATCTCATTATTTTTTAGGTCACTTACATCTTGTTTAAATAATGCTCAAAAGGTTTACATCAAATACTATATAGGGTTATGACTTACTGAACAGTGTCAGAATTCTGATCTCCATAAAGAGCTCTAACTGTTCATAGATATGCTGGTAAACCGCTACACCAAAGAGAGAAAATGACATCACATTTTAACTAAAATTAATACATCTAACTATATCAAATATTACTATGGCATCTCAATTTGTGCCTTACGTTGCGTTTGAAGGTCAGTATCTTTAGTTGTGACTGCAAAAAGCCAAATACATTCATGCAAGTGTTCCTGATGCCATTGCATGCCAAAATATTGTGTTTCCCAATTACCTGCACATTTCTGGTGAACAAGAAGGGCTGGGCCACACTCAAAACACACCTGTCAGCCTGTTGATGTCATAAATGACGTCACTTGTGCGGCCACGAGAATTATGGCTCTAGTGAAAAGTAAAAGACATATAGTTAATGTGGACTGTACTGAATTACCAAAAGCTTCAATTAATAAATTGGAATCAATAAAACAAAGAGAGGTCAGACTTGACTGGCATGCAGTTACACTTTTGGAATATATAAAACAAAAAAGGATCCCTAGAGGGCTTAGAGTATTGGTGAAATCATAATTAGGCTTTACCCCTGAAGGTTTTCAAATGAAATGGGATGGAAATAGATCTAAGTGTTCTTTTGATTTTATGTTGCTGTTAATTGAAACATTAACAACAGAACAAAAAAATGTACTAAATGAAGTACAATCATTAGAAACAAAGTTAAAAAATACAGTGGAAATATAAAGATTTAAAGATACACTTGATAAAATAGAAAAATCACTAATAGAATATGAAAATCACATTAAAAATATAAAAATAAATTTAAAAGGGATATTAATGATTACAAAAATGGAACAATATATAATTGGAAAAAATCTGAATTGAACACTAATTTCTATAATCTAGATGAAACTTCTGCATCCTCAGATAATTCGGATGGAGTAACGTATAAACCCATGAACTATCGTGGTTCCCCATACTACAGACCCTACAATCGTAGAAATAGATTTTTACAACATCAATTTAGACCATTTGGATGATCTCAAAACCAACGAGGAAATTATTATGGTAAAGAATATTACAGACCATGTCAATGGCAATCTGCTGATGGAGAAATGGAAAGGGATTTTCAGAAAGGAACAGACAGGGCAGGTACTTTGGGTATAAAAAAAAAAAAGAAAAAGAACCAGGTGGAGGAGAAACAGAAAGAGACAAAATACATGAACTGAGGTCACGGAACCAACCAAACTGAATATCTACAATCTCTCCAAAAGAATATTGACCCCCATTGAAGAAAAAGTACTCAATCTGGGCTTATCATTCAGCTTAACTCAGAAACTTAATCCTTTCCAACTCAAGATAGATTTTGAAAAAAATTTTATCGGAAAATTAGGTTAAAACAATTTTTTGGCATGAGAGAACAACCACAACACAATGTTACAGAATCAGCACGGATTAAAGAATGCTATAAACTAAAACAAGCACTTGGGACCAGATCCAAATTTGATCCAATAGGATTTACTCCACCCAACATCACTTGTTACATAGAGAAAGTGAATAAAGAAATTGAAAAAAATATTGGTACAAAACACAAATACACTACCTTGATTTAATTTAACCAAACAAGAAAATGAAGTACTGAATGATTTAAGCCAAGACAAGACAATTGTAATAAAACCTGGTGACAAAGGAGGAGGAATTGTGATTCTAGATAGTGAAAATTATAGAATGGAATGTTTGAAACAACTAAATGACATTAGAACATATGAAAAAGTAATAAATATTCCATTTGAACAATTGAAAACACTAATCACAGAAACGGTTACAGAAGCAAGTGACAGGGGGATAATTAAGCAATGGCTGCTGGAACAACTTATCAATAAAATGCCAAGAATACCACTATTCTATTGTTCACCTAAAATACATAAGGATCAAATTAATCCACCTGAGAAACCTATAATTTCAGGTGTTGGATCCATTACAGAACCTTTATCCAATTATGTGGACTATTATTGCAAGGAATTAGTCAGTAACACATAGTCTTACATTAAGGACAGCAAACATTGTATACAATTACTAAATGAAATAAATGAACTGAATTTAGATCTAAAGGATTTTCTGTTTATTACTTTGGATGTTAAAAGTTTATATACTAACATTCCACATGAAGAAGGTATTAGAGCATTGGATTTTTTTCTTTCAACTAGACCACACAATCAGCCAAATAAAGCTTTCTTTTGAAACTGACTAGGATAGTATTAGAAAATAACTATTTCTCATTTGAAAATCAAACTTATTTACAAAAAACAGGTACAGCTATGGGAGCCTCATTAGCCCCTACTTATGCAAACTTATACATGGCACATTTTGAAAAACAATTCATACAATCAGAAGAGAACAGATTTAAATCAAAACTGATTCTTTACAAAAGATTTATTAATGATATTTTAATTATCTGGAATGGTACCATACAAGAAACTAGAGAATTTCATAGGTACATAGAATCAATGAAAAATAATCTGTCATTCACTATGGAACTTAATGCAGATACAATCAGTTTTTTGGATCTAAAAATAATGAAAGAGAATGGAAAAATTGTAACAGATCTTTATAGAAAGGAAACCTCTGCCAATACTATTCTACATGCAAAAAGCTTTCATCCAAAGGATCTTAAAAATAGTATTCCATACAGTCAAATGCTGAGAGTAAAATGGAACAGTGGTTCTAAAGAAAAATATGACAACAACATAGCTGATTTAACCCAAAGGTTCAAACAAAGAGGCTATACAGATTCAGTTTTGAAATCATCTAAACAAAAATGTGATTCTATGGACAGAATATCTCTTCTACAAAATAAAACAGATGAAGAAACAAGGAAGGAATAAAAAATTACCATGTCCACACAGTATTCAGAAAATTTTGGAAAAATTAAACATGTTATTCTATCTAATTGGAATATACTACAAGCTAACAAATTTGAACAATAAATTTTTCATCATAAACCGTGGGTATAAGCTAAAAAAACTATTACCATTGGTAATAAAATTAGCAAAACTCAACATTGGACACCGGATAAAACTATGACTTGGTTGAAAAGTGACATTAAAGGCTTTTTTCCATGTGGCAACTGTGTTCACTGCAACAATGGACAAAGAATGAAACACATTAAAAGTATGTGGGATGACAAAGAATATGTTATAAAAGATTTTATCACTTGTAAATCTGAATATATGGTTTATTGCATCATCTGCCCATGCTCATTATATTACATTGGTGAAACTACAAGAGCTTTAAAACTACAGATTTCAGAACACAAAAGTAATATAAGAAGAGGAAACATTACATCATCATAGCCAGACATTTTTCTGAATTTCATCATTATATATCTAGCTTGCGATTCTTTGGATTGGAACAAATAACAGCACATCCACAGGGACGAAATAGAGAAATGGTTCTATTACAGAGAGAATCATGGTGGATCTATACCTTAAATACTTATATACCAAGATATGGACTCAATGAAAATATGATTTGGTCCACTTTTTATTAATTCTCCCTTTTTTCCCCACAGTTTTTTCCACCACCCTCTTTTTTCCCCTTCCCCTTCCCTTTCCTCCCTCCCCTTTCCCAACCCCCTCTTTTTCTTACACCCCTTTCCCCTATACCTTCCTTTCTCCCCCTTTCTCCTTCCTCTCTTTTCTCTTTTCCACCAGTGAGAGTCACTTACAAGGTTCTACCTGCTTTCCTTTAAAATCATTATTTTTAGTCACTTTTTCCCATAATATAATTATTATAATGTTTTATTTATATAAATCTATCATTTCTGAAAGTATTTATTTATGATATTCATTTATTTAATTTATTTTGTCGAGATAATTTGACTTCTCA
This sequence comes from Neoceratodus forsteri, assembly GCA_016271365.2. Lineage (NCBI taxonomy): Eukaryota > Metazoa > Chordata > Ceratodontiformes > Ceratodontidae > Neoceratodus > Neoceratodus forsteri. Next base: position 987,149,268 of record CM057449.1, read on the forward strand.
GAGTTTTGAAGTGGTTCTAATTAAGGTAATACAGTATTTAGGATGTTTAAGGGAAACATCGTAGCACTAACTCAGTAGCATGTATTATTAGTTCTAAATACATTATAGTCAATAGTTACATAATTCAGATCTGTATATGGATATTATAAGGGGCTCAATTTGATACATATCATTAGGACTAATAGATTTTATTATGATAATCTACTTTTATTTGGCTGTTTCTTTTAGTATATAGTTATGTAAAATACACAGTGTTAAACCTTTTAGTTAGCACTAAATAATCTTTATATGGCCATCAATTGTTATGTTACTATTATAAATCGTAGGCTTTTGCAGCAATGTTAAAATTTACGAGGTGGGACTTAGCGGAATTTTTAGCCGCTTAGTTTCATTATTTGACCGGGCCACACAAGTGATGTCATTCATGATGTCAACACACCATCAGGTGTGTTTCAAGCATGGCCTGGCCCTTCTTGTTCACCTGAGAGGTGCAGGTAGTTGGAAAAATGAAATTTTGGCATGCAATGGTGACGGGAATGCTTGCATAAATGTATTTTGCTTTTTGCAGTCTCAACTAAAGATACTGACCTTCAAACACAACGTAAGGCACAAATTATAATGCTGCAGTAATATCTGATAAGGTTAGATGTATTAATTTCAGTTTAAAACATGATGTTCTCTTTTCTTTTTGGTGTAGCGGTTTACCAGTAGATTTATGAACAGTTAGAGCTCTTTATGGAGATCGGAATTCTGAGACAGTTCAGTAAGCTATAACCCAATATAGTATTTAATGTAAACCTTTTGAGCATTATTTAAACAAGACACAAGTGACCTAAAAATAATGAGTTTTTGGATTTATAAATATGGACTGCAAAGGGGTTTGAATTTTTGGAAAATGTAGTGTGCCTGCCAAACAGCATGAAGGTTGTTTTGAACTCTAACTGGTCCTTATGCAACTTGATACATATTATTTGGACTTATAGATCTTATTATGATATTTAATTTTTATTTGGCTATTTACTTTAGTATTTAGTCATATAAAATACACAGCATTAAACCTCTTAGTTAGCGTTAAATAATCTTTATATGGCCATAAATTGTTATGCTTACTATTATAAATCATAGGCTTTTGTAGCAATGTTAAAACTTATGAGAGGGGGACTTGGCGGAATTTTATTTTTGCTGCTTAGTTTCATTATTTTGACCGGGCTGCACAAGTGACATCATTTATGACGTCAACACGCCGACAGGTGTGTTTCAAGTGTGGCCCGTCCCTTCTTGTTCACCAGAAATGTGCAGGTAATTGGGAAACATGAAATTTTGGAGTGCAATGGCATCGGGAACACTTGCATGAATTTATTTGTCTTTTTGCGGTCACAACTAAAGATACTGACCTTCAAACGCAATGTAAGGCACAAATTGAGATGCCATAGTAATATTTGAAATAGTTAGATGTATTAATTTAAGTTAAAAACGTGATGTACTTTTCTCTCTTTGGTGTAGCAGTTTACCAGCATATCTATGAACAGTTAGAGCTCTTTATGGAGATCGGAATTCTGACACTGTTCAGTAAGTCATAACCCAATATAGTATTTGATGTAAACCTTTTGAGCATTATTTAAACAAGATGTAAGTGACCTAAAAAATAATGAAATTTTTTGGATTTATAGATACAGACCACAAAGGGGTTTGAATTTTTGGAAAACATAGTGTGTCTGCCAAACAGCACAAAGGTTGTTTTGAACTTTAACTGGTCCTTATTCAGGTTCATTCCACCTGAACTTTAAATCTTAAAATTTACGCCTTGAATACTTTAAATACTTCAAATATTTGAAATAGAAATATATACATTAATTACTAAAAATATTTTTATTTTTTGATTTGTTAATAGTGATTTAAATCAAAGCTCCAAGTCTGATGTAGGAACACAATGATTAGTTCTGAAACGTTACTGATTAAGGGAATATATTTCAGAAACATGTGAACTTTGTATGGAAATATATCTCAGGAGCATGAGAACTACTGATTAAGGAAATATATTTCAGAAGCATGTGAACTTTGTATGGAAATATATCTCAGGAGCATGAGAACTAAGTTTTTGGATATATTTATTGGAATTTGAACTGAAGAAATAATAGTGGAAGAAGTGGAATAAAATATTTTGGAATACTTTTTTTGGGTTGCGTGAGACATATTTTTTGAATTTCACTGCTCTGCCATCAGTCTACAAACTGATCAATTACCACCACTCATTATTAGTTTATTGTCCATATTTTTTTGCACTATTGTTCATTGCGTATTTCTTGATTATTTTGCAGTTAACTTTTGAAATGTATGCACTCCCTACCCTTCCCCAGGTACACATGAAATTAGTCTTTGCTCATTCACCTCCCCTTGTCACTTTTTAGTAAATAAATACATAAAAATCCACTTACTGTTATCTTCTTTCAATTTGCTTCATCTCTTCACACAAAACATATAAAACTTAAAATTTAAATAAGTACTTTTTCAGACTTGCTTGAGCCTCCCCTGGAAGAGGTTGGGGCCTCCCCAGGGAGGCTGGCCTCACCATTTGAGAACCCCTGTTCTATTCTTGCTTTTGTGAGTCTTGTCTGCCGTAGTTTCTAATTGCACCATTGCAAACAGTTAAACTAAAGAAGTAGTGTAAGTAACTTGCCTTTGTGCCTACTCCAAGACGCTAGCTACCAGGTCACTTAAAGCAGGCATGATGAGAGAGATAAACAAGCTGAAAAAATAGTGTTAGAACTGGTCTACTCAACAGAGAGAAATGAGTATTTCATTTAATTGGCATAGTGATTTGCAGTTGTGGAAGGATATACTGAAAACTCCTACAATTTGTACTTTGGTATCCCATATGTCCAGCTACAGCAAGACAGCTGCAGGCTCTGCCTACAGCTGTAAAAAAGCATCCGAGAAAAACAGGCAGGAAGTACGCTCTGAGGCTGATAAAATTGTTATAGAAACATGTGAACAGGAAACTGACTCCTCGATCAGTGCTTCATCCCCACCCCCAAACCAGGACTTTTTTTGGAGCTAGGAAAGGCTAAGAAAAATAAGAAGAAAAATAAATCCTCCACGCACAAAGCAAAAACCAGAAGTGTTACCAACTGAGGAGGTGATCACAGTGATAAATCTGACAGACCATACTGTGGTCAAAGCACAAGAGACTCTGCTCTGTAAGGCGCTTTTGTTTTTTCCAACCCTCAGTGTGCACATTTTCAATATTCAAGTTGACCTGTTTAGATTTAGCCACAAATTAAAACTATGCTCTTTTTTTTGTTTTGTTTCATTTTTTTAAGGTGGAAAGGAAACAATAACCCAATATTTAAAATATGGGGCTTGAAACCACTGCGAACATAGAAAATGATATGGCAACAACATCAACCATGTCTTCACTCAATAGTTTTCCCACACAATGGACTGGGTCTGATGATCCATTGAATCCCACATCATCAAGTCAAATTCCAACATCCCAATGGAACTTCAGCATGTCAAGGGACAATCAACTAACATGAGATGAAGAAATCCAACACATTTTAGAACAGACCAATGGGGGGATGCATACCTTTCAACCTCTTGCCTCATGAATTGGGGACAAGGCTTAAAAAATCAGGGACAAAAACCCCAAATCATGGACACATCTTCAAAATTGATACTATTCACTCAGAAAAATGATAGAATAAGTAGATTTGTGTTAAGATACATTTTCTGAAGAAGAACAAGTCTGTAAATTTAATGTGACATTATTTTGTGCTATTAATCCCCACTGTTTTGTCAAAAAACTCACATTTTAAGAGGACCAGTGGAAAATTTTGAGGCAAACTCAGGGATGCCCATGAAAATCAAGGACAACTGAGAGGTATGGGGAATGGACTAAACTGATAAGATGTAAGATGAAGAAAATACATTTTTGGGACCTCTAAAAAAGACTGGATTTAAACAAAACATATTTTTACCCAGGCACCATGACAAACTCCACTTTGAAATCTTTGAAAAGCTTGTGAACAATGACATTGGCAAGATCCTGAATAGAATGTGTGTAAGTTGCAACAGCAACTTGACACCTTCAGAGAGGTTGGCCCTACAAGAACTGAGGACCCTTAAAGGTATAGTATTGAAACCTTCTGACAAAAGAGGCAGTACTGTTCTCATGAGGGATACAGGTTGTATAAATAAAGTCACAGATCTGGAAGACTAGGTTTGCTGGCAAAGGCACCTAGCTTCACCTGAACTATTTTCTTCTGGGTTGCTTGAAAGGACAAAGCAAAGAACCTTACCAGAGCAAGGACAAGGATTAAGGCTTCTTTTGGCTAGGCAGATCTACTGTGTGTTGTTATTTTTATTGTGTACTCACAGGGATTGTTACTGTTTGTTGCTAACATTTTATTGCTTTATTTTTCTCTGATTCAAATTGTTCTTGCTGGGTATACCTTCTGCTATATTATTACAGGGTGTGCCTACAGGTGGGTGCTTACAGATCACTGCTGTAATCTTCTGATTCAAATTGTCTTATGCAAGGTATATCTTCTGTTACTGCTTTTTTTTTCTCTGTAGCAAAGTGTTTTTTACAAGGTATATCTTCTGTGAAATAATTACAGGTGGTGCTTTACAGGTTTTGCAGTTTTATCTATCATTAGGATAAGCTTTCAGGGCTACAGCATTTTGTTGCTGGCTGATTGTTTCTGCTTTTACCTCCTTGTTTCTTTCATCCATGGTTCTTCTTTTTCAGCAGGGTATGACGTCCTGGTATACATAGGGACTAACGATCTCACCAGCTAGTCAGTTGTGGAGACCAAGGAACACCTGTCCGGGCTTGGTGACAAACTATCATCCATTTCATCTGGCATCTCCTTCTCTGAGATCCTGCCAGTCTGGGAGAGGGAGGGCAGATGGATGGAAGGTCAGAGAAGGGGAGATAGGGGAGCTAAACATGTGGCTCAAGGGCTGGTGCCAGGAAAAAGGACACAGATTTGTAGGGAAATGGCAACAGTTTTGGGAGTGAAAGTTATTTAAATTTGATGGACTGCATCTGACTAAGGAGGGAGTCAGTGCATTGGAGCAGAAGTTTGATGTCTTTGCAGAATATTTAAACTAGCAAATGGGGAGAGGAGTGCAGCACCCGATATGTCGAATGGGAAGAACACCTTCCCTCCTCAGCTAGTGGTCAAACAGGAGTTCAGCATGTTTGTAGTACATTTGCATCACCAGGTAAGGAAAAAGGTCAGTCTCCCCATACGACGCACAGGGGAAATGCCCAACCTCACCCAACAATTAACACACCGAAATCTGGCCAATGGAAAATTGTGTACACAAATGCTCACAGTCTAGGAAACAAGATCGCAGACCTGCAGGCAATAATGATGGAGGCTAAACTGGACATAGTAGCCATTAGCACGACATGGTTTACCAGTAACCACACTTGGGATACTTCAGTACCTGGCTATGTACTGTTCAGAAGAGATCGAGGTGAAAAAAGGGGGGGGGGGAGTGGCCCTTTATGTCAATGAAAATATCAAAGCTACAGAAATTCAGAATACACATAAGGAGCCAGAGGAACGGTGGATCACCCTGGAAACAGGAAATGGGACAGCCATATGAGCTGGGGTTGTCTACAGGCCTCCAGACCAGGGGGAGGACATAGATACATTACTGTTAGAAGATATACAAAACATGATAGCAAAAGGGGAGGTTCTGATAATGGGAGATTTCAACATGTCAGATACAGATTGGTCAATACCAGCAGGAACATCTGCCAGAACTAGACACATAATGGATTCCCTGCAGGGGGATAGCCTCAAACAATTGGTACAACAACCAACAAGAGGCATGGCTAGCCTAGACCTATTACTGACTAACAGGGAAAGGATCACAGGTCTCCAGGTAGAAGGTCACCTGTTGGCCAGTGACCATCACATGGTATGGTTCACTTTGGCCACTAGAGCTAAATCATCCCATTCCAAAGCAAAAATATCCTGTGTCAAAAATGTCATGGCCCTCATTGTGATATATATGTATTGTACATATTGTAGATGTTAGTTTAACTTTCTCTTGCCAAGCTTTAACATGCGAATTCTCTGTATAATATTGTGTTATAAATAACATTTTCTTGTTTCTGTATGTATAACTGTCTCATAAGTATGTGATGTAATTGCTGTGCACCAACTCGAACCTTGACCTTATCAGGTCCATCTTGTAAATGAGCCTTGCTCAATGATGATTGCCTGAATAAATAAAGATTTGATTGATTGATTGATATCGTACTTCCGAGGAGATGACTTTGATAAGATGGCCAACAGAGTTAAGCTAGCCCTGGAAAAAAGAAATATAAGTGAGGGGGTACAGGCAAAGTGGGCAGGCATTAAGGATGCAATACCTGAAGCAACATCTCATTGTATTAGAGAGAAAAGGAAGTGCAAAAGAAGACGGAAACCACTTTGGTTCTCAAAAACAGTAGCAGAAAAGGTCAGAGCCAAAAGGCTGGCCTTCAGGAAATATAAGGGAACGCAGCGGGATGAAGCTATGGAGGCATACCAAACTTCCCTAAGGGAAAGAGGGAAGGCAGTAAGGCAGACAAAGGCCCAAGCCAAGGAAACACTAACACGAACAGTAAAAGAAGGTGACAAGACTTTCTATAGATACATTAGTGAAAGGAGAAAGTCCAGATGGGGTATTGCTAAGATCAAAGGAGATAAGGGGGCATGTGATTAGGAGGATCATGTAAAAGCATCTATTCTAAATAGATATTTCTGCTCAGTATTTACTGAATAGAAGGTATGGCAGGGCCCACAGCTCAGCATCATAAACACGGGGAGGGGGCACTAGTTCCTTCACAAAAGAAAGGGTCCTACAAGAGCTTGATAAGCTCAGGGTGGACAAGGCAATGGGACCTGATGGCATACATCCCAGGGTACTAAAGGAGCTAAGGGTAGAACTAGCAGAGCCATTATCAAAACTGTTTAGTGAGTCTCTGAGCACAGGAGAGGTCCCAGGAGACTGGAGAAGGGCTCATGTGATCCCGCTCCACAAGAGTGGTAGCAGAGAGGAGGCAGAGAACTACAGACCAGTCAGTCTTACCTCAGTAGTGGGTAAGATTATGGAGGCACTCCTTAAGGAAACAATACTGAACACCTGGAATCTATAGGAGCACAGGATCCAAGACCTCATGGGTTTACAATAGGAAGGTCCTGTAAAACTAATCTCATAGATTTCTTTGACTGGGTAGCCAGAGTGGTAAACCAAGGGGGAGCAGCTGATGTCGCCTATCTTGACTTCAGCAAAGCTTTCGAAACTGTTCCACATAAGAGATTGATTAATAAGCTTGGTAGGCTCAGGGTGCGTCAGAAGTTGGTCAACTGGGTGGCAAACTGGTTGACAGGCAGAAAAGAGAGAGTAGTGGTAAATGGTATACAGTCAGAAGAGACGCAAGTCACAAGTGGGGTACCTAAGGGATCAGTCCTGGGGCCAGTCCTCTTCAATATCTTCATCAGTGACATTGCAGATGGACTGGAGAGTAAGGTTTGTCTGTTTGCAGATGACACTTAGATCTGCAACAGAGTAGATGATCCAGATGGGGTGGACAGAATGAGAAGAGATCTGGATAAACTGACAAAATGGTTGGAAGAGTGGCAACTGGGGTTTAATGCAAAGAACTGAAAGATCATGCACATAGGGAAGAGAAACCCTGAAGCCATCTATAGGCTGGGAGGGGAGTTGCTGGCAATCACAGGGGAAGAAAGAGACTTGTTCACCATCATCAAGGATGACCTGAAATCATCCAAGCAGACCACTAAAGCAGTAGGTAAGGCTAGGAGGATGTTGGGGTGTATTAGTAGAGGTCTCACAAGTCATGAGAGGGAGGTAATAATCCCTCTTTACAAGACACTGGTTAGGCCCCATCTGGAGTACTGCGTGCAGTACTGGAGGCCACACCTTCACAAGGACATTAACCAGATTGAGACAGTCCAAAGAAAGGCAACCAAAATGGTGCAGGGACTGCATCAGAAAACATATGAGGACAGATTAACAGAGCTCAATATGTATGCTCTAGAGCAAGGGAGGGAGAGAGGTGATATGGTCAAAACATTCAAACACCTTAAAGACATTAACAAGGTGAAATAGTCTAACATGTTTCAATATAAGAAAAATAGCAGGACAAGAGGACACAGCATGAGATTAGAGGGAGGCCAATTAAGAGGTAATGTGAGGAAGTTCTTTTTCACAGAAAGGGTGGTGGATGCACTGAACGGCCTGCCTCAGGAAGTGGTGGATATGAATACAGTGCAGGGTTTCAAACAGGCTTGGGATAGGCATAAGGGAGCAATACAGATGAGTATGAATAGATAGGCCATTGACAGAGCAAAGGCCGATGGCACATTCATAAGGTAGAAAAAGAAATGGGCAGATTGGATGGGCCTTGCAGTCCTTATTTGCCATCAACTTCTATGTTTCTATGTTTCCCTTCTGACACAGACAATTATGTGCAATTGCAAAACAATCCAATGAACCATTTTTAGCAAGACTGAAACAAAACAAGTTGGGCACTCAACACCAGTACAAAAAACACTACTCCATGTAATTGCTGTTGTGATTCAGTGCTCCTTTATTCTCTATGCTATGCACACTTTTAAAAACATCAGTTGCATTTTAGATTATTACATCCTTTGTCAAAAGCTAACAACATGTTTATGGCAAACCACTTAAATAGTTATGTCATAAAAGTTTGACATCTGAAAAAGAGTTTAGATTGTGGCTCCTGTTATAGCATATAATATTGTTAAGCAATATGTTATCTTTTAAGCACTCATATCATTATTATAACCTGTAATGAATTTCTTTTTACATGGAACAAAAGAGTGGCATTAATTTATTAAGTAGTGGTGTATATAACTATAATAACTGGTTAGTGATGATTATCAACTGTTGGTAGAAGCTGTCAAACTACATTATACAAGAGTGATTATACACATATGTGTATAATCACCCTTGTGTAACGGAATTCAGTTAAGCACCTTTTGCAAAAATTCTAACATAAGAAGAAAAATCAAAGGAACCAGTTATTACAAAAAATAAAACATGGGGAAGTATGAGTCAGCTCAGATTTTATGCACAGCCTCAGTGTGTGATGCCTTGATAACCCCCTCAAGCTTTGCTCTCGGGGTTTATGGGGCATTGCATACCTTGGGTGTGCATAAAATCCTCGATATACACACTTCCCCATGCATTATTCTATATGTAAATAAGCATGGTGTTTGTAGTTATATATAAGTTACAGTTCTCACACTGTTTTTCACACTATAAACATGTTTTAAATGTGAGCTTTGACCCCTTTTCAGAGGTCATGTTTGTATGACACTTAATTTAGAGTCACTTTATAGCAATATCCCACATGAGGAGGTGTTGGATACCCTTGCTTTCTTCTTAAATCAGAGAGAGGAAAATGATGCACATCCACCAACAGATTTTTTACTGAAACTTGCCAAAATTGTTTTAAATGCAATACCTTCATTTTTCTTAACTCATTTTATGTGCAGATCAAAGGAGCAGCAATGGGGACAACATTTGCACCAAGTGTTGCAATCCTTTATGTGGGACAGTGGGAGGACAATCATGTAAGAAATAGAATAAATAACCCCTATTTCAGTAAAATTTCCCTATGACATTTCTGTATAAATGACATCATTATGATTTGGATAGGCAGTCTAGGAGAATTAGAGGAGTTTGTGACATACTTACATACTACAAATGAGAATCTGTGGTATACTTACACTGCAGATAGAAACAAAATTCACCATTTAGACCTTGAAATTTACAAAGGGAAAGAAGGGACTTTATCCACCACATTTTTTGGAAGGAAACAGATTGCAACACTTTACTATAGTCCTCCAATTTCCACAGTATCCAACATTCACAAGGGACAATTTCTCTGACTCAAGAGAAACTGTAGTAGAGAAGCAACTTTCCAAGAAGGAGCCGGATATCTTCAACAAAGATTTCTAGAAAGAGTCTATTCCTCAAGTACCATCATGCAGGCTCAACAACAGCCTAGTGCTAGTAACAGGCAAGATCAAACTTTTAAAAACCCACTTGAAAGAAATAATGAACAAGGAATAACACACTAACACAGTAGCTACTTACTCAGCACCATTCACTAAAATCTACCACCAACAGCTTAATCAGGTTCAAGGTCAGTTGGCATTCCTCTGTATCTCCCTCCCCCAGGTCGTGCCTGAAAATAGGCAGAATTTGTCTAGTGCACTTACCAGGTCAACAAAAAACTAAATAAATAAGCATGCATAGGATTTTGAAAATATTATCAGAACACAATGGCATGTTTTACAGGGGGATAAGGCACTAGAGGCAGTTGTGAAGGAAGAACCCAGAATTACCTACAGGAGAGCTAAGAATCTCAAAGATCTTTTGGTCCACAGTAGGCACACTTGGACAAGTACCCCAACATGGCTCGGTCAAGGGGTTGGGGGTTGTTACTAATGTAAAAACTGTTCCACCTGCAATAACATCCTAGAGGGCAAGTCCTTCAGGAACCCACATACATGCAAAGAATTTGAGGTTAGACAACTGACCACATGTGATACAAGTGGCATATTTACCTAGCAACACATAACTACAAGGGTTTTTATGTGTGTAAAACTGTAAGGCAGTGCAAAATCTGAGTGAAAGAACATGTCAGAGCTGTCTCCAATGGAGACATAAGTTATGCAACCGCACAACATGTAAAGGAAATGGTAACTATGGGTATATACAAGTTCTCCTTTATGGCAATAGACAAAAGGAACCAGATCATGGGGGTGGGGGGGGGAGTGATTTTGACAATTTGGTTTTCAGATAATCTTTTTGAATCTTCAGCTGTGGAGCAACACATTGTTCAGGTCTCACTGGACATCTTGACTTGGCTTCTTTTCTAAAAAGAAAATAGAGCACTGGTACTTTCATTTTCTTGTGTCAGTAGGTAGGTCTCCTTTAAGCATAGAATTTGGACTGAAAGCCCAGGAGAACATTTTCTTCCTATGGATGTATACCAGGGTGTTACACACCATATCAGATACACTTCTTTAAACATGATTCTCTAAGCCTGGAAAATATAGGCAGTGTTTTAAGAAAAACAAATGTCTTGGAGAAACAACTGCAGGAAGGTTTCATGCAAGTTGAGGTCTGGTTTGTCTCACAGAAATTAGTGCTAAATTACAAAAAAACAAAGACTATGCTATTCCACGGCACACATAAACATAAACACCAGCAGTTGGCTATCAAAAACAGCTCAGTTGTGACCCTGGGCCAGACGCAGACTTTCAAATACCTTGGTATAACCCTGGACCCTACACTGTCCTTCTCCAGCCATATCGATTCAGTTGCGAAATCCGTAAATATCTGTACAGGCCATCTCTACAAGCATAGACACTGCCTGACACCTGACGCCCTTAAACTAGCAATACACAGCTCTGTTGTCCCCATCATAGATTATGGGCTTGTTATATGGAGCAGCCACAGCTATAGCACTACGGCAAATAATTACAGTGCTGAATAGAGCCTGCAGACTCCTTACTGGTGCTGCCCACCACATGCATACCTGCGACCTCTATGAACAGTCAAACTGGTTACAACTTCAGGGAAGGATTACTTTCCAAATCTGCCTACTAGCAAGAAAGTCATTGATGGGACTCATGCTGCCTGGGGTTCAGTCTCTCTGAAGTCCAGCTAACCACTCCCATTACACAAGAAGCTCTGACAACTATTCTCTATCTGTTCTCTGCTGTTGCACCACCCGAGCCCAGTGGTCTTTTGCAGGTAGAGCCCCTAAGATGTTTAATTCCGTGGGCAGTGAACTCACCAACTTAGGCACCCTCTGCTCATTCAGACACAAGCTACATCAAATGCTTTTGTCCAGAGCTGCCTGTGACTGTTTCTCTTAACCTCCCTGCCAGTCACTCCTGTTCTTCACACCTCTCTACTATCCCCACCTCTGCCTGCTACCACCCTCCACCCCATACTCCTGCCTCTCTCCCTAGCCCTGGTCCACCACTTTCCTCTCTTACCCTCCTTTAACTCCTTTCCCCTCTCCCTTTTCTAATCTGCTCGCCCCACCCACTGTTGCACACGTTCCCCGATCCTTGCCTCCCACCCACCTCTCCTTCTACCTCCCTTCCAGTTACCCTCTATGCCCACTCTCTCTTCCCACTTTCCTACACTACCTGGCACAACTGGCAGCAATTCAGTTTTTCCACTCCACCTTTCCCTTTGACAATGCCCTTCCAGCAGCTTTAATTCATGATAACGTTGTTTGCTGTGACTCATCATTCTTAAATGTATGTTTGGTTGTGTTGTTCTAACTGTTAATTATATTACCTGTAGTTTTTAGACCATGTATACCCTGTACTGAAAATTATATTCCAACTGCTTGACTGCTAATCTCACACAAATTGTACTTCTGTTCTTTGTATACTGATGTGCTACCAGCAGCTGTGTAAGAGTAAGACGAAAATGCGGTAGGGCCCGAAAACCCTGCTGGTGGACCAGGGAGGTCCAAGAGGTGGTGCGGGAAAGAAGGCAGCCTATAGGCAATTCAAGTGCTCAAGGAATGAAAGGGATTGAGGGGAGTATGAGCTGATGGCTAGAAGGGCCACTAGGGTGGTGAGGGCGGCTAAGGCAAGGAAGGAGCAGAACCTGGCTAGGGAAATTAGGAGAGGGAACAAGGGTTCTTTAGATACATTGAGGAAAAACAAAGGGTGAAGGGGCAGATTAGCAGGATTAAAACAGGGGAGAGATGGGCATAAGACCCAGAGGAGCAGGCTGAGGTACTAAATGAGTACTTCACCTCAGTTTTCACCAAGGAAAATGGGGGTGCTGCATCATACATGGGAGGAGACAGTAATACTGAAGAAGGGGGAACCTTACCGATCGGCAGGTTTTGGGAGAGGGGGAGACATCACTGTCAGGAGGGAGAAGGCTAAGCAAGGAGAAGAGGTAGCAGTGGAAACTCAGCAGAGAGAGGAGGAAGCCTCAGGTCCTTAAGACAGAGAAACCACGTGCCGGATAAATTACATCCCAGAGTGCTGAAGGAACTTATGGATGTCCTGGGCAAACCCGCAGAGCTTTTCACCATCTCTGAGAACAGGGTGGGTGCCCAGGATGGGAAGGTGGCATATAGTGCTATCCACAAGGGGGACTGGAGGTGGCAAGGAATCACAGGCCTGTCAGGCTGACATCGGTGGTGGGCAAGGTGATGGAGGGCATTGTCAAGGAGAGGCTGGGGGGGAACTGGAAAAGTCAGGGTGCCTGGATGATAGACAGCATGGATTCATCCCAGGAAATCATGTCAGACAAACCTTGTGGAGTTCTATGACTGGGTGACGAGTGCCTTGGACCTGGGTAGACCAGTGACATCCTCTTTCTAGACTTCAGCAAGGCATTTGACTCTGTTCCTCACGTGGCCTGTTGGATAAGCTGGGAGAAATGGGGTGGGGAACCAGATGATCAGATGGATAGGCAATTGGCTCCAGGACCGGACCCAGAGGGTCATAGTTGGCGGGATAGTCTCATCCCCAAGGAGGGTCATTAGTGGGGTCCCACAGGGATCAGTCCTTGGGCCCCTCCTGTTCAACGCCTACGTCTCTGACATAAGGGAAGGTATCAGGAGTGAGGTAAGTCTCTTTACGGATGACTCAAAACTGGGGGCGGTGGTGGATAGGGAGGAGGGGAGGGTGGCCCTACAGGGGGACCTGGAGGCTCTGGAAAGATGGTCTAGAAAGTGGAAGCTGAGGTTCAATGCAGAGAAATGCAAGGTACTGCACCTGGGTGCCAGAAATCTGGGCCAAGTGTACACCCTGGGGGGGCAAATGCTACAAGTCTCGATGGCTGAGAGGGACCTGGGGGTGGTGGTGGATGTCAAGATGAACAACTCGGAGACTTGTAGGAGGGCAGAAGCCAAGGCCAACAGGATGCTGGGATGCATCACTAGGGGGATCACCTCCAGAAGGAGGGAAGTGATACTCCCTCTGTATAACTGCTTGGTGAGGCCGCACCTCGAGTACTGCATGCAGTTTTGGAGGCCACACTTAAAGAGGGACATTAAACTCCTGGAGAGGGTCCGGAGGAGGGCAACCAAAATGATTTGGGGCTTGGGGGACAGGACCTATGAGGAGAGGCTCAAATAGCTAAATATGTACACATTGGAAGAGAGAAGGGACCGGGGACATGATAGAGGTCTTCAGGTACATGAAGGGGGTAAATAGGGGAGGAGCAGTCAGGGTGCTTCAAAGAAAGGAGGAGGGGGCCACTAGAGGGCATGGGTGGAAGCTGGAGCGGGGAAGATTCAGGGGAGTAAGGAGTAGGTGCTACTTCACTGAGAGGGTGGTGGAGCCATGGAATGTGCTGCCTAGGGGGCTGGTGGAGGCAGAGACGGTGGAGGGATTCAAGAGGGGGTGGGGCAGGTACAGGGGAAGGGTTCTGGAAGCAAAATCCAATGCAGCGAGAATATCCGGAACTGGGAAAGGAGAAACCAGAGAAGGCGAGGGGGGCAGCAAGGTCAGCTCCCAGGGTGGGGGCTGACCAAACGAGCAGACGCGAAAGACCGTTAGGCCTATTCTGCTGGCATTTTAGAATGTTAGTATGTGGAACCTTTATAAGAGAGCCATTGGCTCAAAAGTATTTATCCAAAATTCTAATAAATAAATAAAGATGTAATTATTCTTCCTTTATTATTCATTTTGACTCTCTCTCTCTCCCCCCCCCACTCACTCATTTGACACAAATGGCCACAGTATTGCCATACACTGAATAACATACACTTCCTTAAATATGATACCTTGAGCCTTGCAAATGTAAGCAGTAATTTTAAGAAAAAAGGAATGTAAGAAATGCAGTTTTCCATTTTTTCTTTCTGATTTTCTTTCTGTCTTTCTCAACAGAAATGGCAGGCTTGAATAGGGGGAACCTGCCACTAGCTGTCAATCTTGTCTTCACCACACATCTTTACATTGTGCCTGATTTAGGAATTCTGGTTGCCAGTCCTGTAGCTCGGAATGTAACCTGGTAGAGTTCAAATTGAGGCTCCTGTTGTATGATGCAATGATGTTATGCAAGATTTTATCTTTTAAGCATTCATAGCATTATTATAAACTGTGATGATTTTTTTGAAATCAAACAACAGAGTAGCATTACTTGATTAAGTACTGATGTATATAACTGTAAATAAGCATGGTGTTTGTATTTATAAATAAGTTAAAGTTCTCACAGTGTTTGTTGCACTTTAAACACATTTTAAATGTGACCTTAGGCCTGTTTCAGAGGTCACGTTTTTATGACATTTTCAGCCTGCCACTATTTAAGTGGTTTGCCACAAACATTTTGATAGCCTTTATTTTTTTTAAACTTTATTTGTATTACTGTTTTGAATAGTACATACCATCAAGTAATTCCAGTAAGTCATCATAGCTGCAGGACATCTAATAACATTAAAGGAAAACTACACCATCATATCATTTAAATTTGAT
Source organism: Neoceratodus forsteri (assembly GCA_016271365.2). Taxonomy (NCBI): domain Eukaryota; kingdom Metazoa; phylum Chordata; order Ceratodontiformes; family Ceratodontidae; genus Neoceratodus; species Neoceratodus forsteri. The sequence goes on from CM057449.1 coordinate 987,164,795, forward strand.
TTGATTCCATGTCAACAGACAACTCTTTTCCTGTAGCTGTTAGGGCTGTATGCGTTAGCCTTAGTTTGTTTTCACTGCTCACGATAGCCCCTGTGATTGCTTTGGGGGTCTCCATTTCATGGTTGTTGAAATCTCATTGTCCTTGAGAACTGCATTAGCATATGAGAACATGATGTCAGATCAACCATTTATGTCATGTATCTCCATGTTGAAAGAACAAATACCCAGCAATAACTCTCTGGAAACTCATAAACTGAATGAAGTTTAAAGGGGAAAAGCCTGCATTATAACTCAAATAGTTGGCAAAGCTCACTGAAGGTAAATGTGGTATATCACACCTTCTTGTAGCTTATTTCTTCCAAGACTAATTAAGCAGACAGGCATACTGGGGAGTTTAAAGGGTGATTACGCATCATGTTTTTATATGCTAATGCAGCTCTCAGGAACAATGAGATTTCAACAACAAAGAAATGGAATCTCCCAGGACAGTAACAGGGCCTAGTATGAACTGTGAAAACTGACTATTGCAATTGCCTATATCTTTAACAGCTACATAAAAAGAGTTGCCTGTTGACATGGAAACAAATAAAATTTAGACGATATGAGGGTGTAGTTTTCCTCTAAGCATTCCTGTATACTGTACATATATTTATAGTGCCGGGGGTAGTCAGAAGAGATCCTCTGCCAAAGTGGAATGGAAATAGTAGAGAGAAAGCGGGGGGGGGGTCTGATTTACCCAGTTATCTATTCATCAAATGGCTCGGATAAGACCAACTAGAGCCAGTTTTTTATCCATAGATTCCCTCAGTCATATCATAGCATAATATCTGATCACTGATTAGAAATATACAAAAGCCAGATGGCCCATCTGTTCATTAAAAGGAGCAGTCTATTTTGTAGTTTCGTGGTCATGGTTCCAATTTGGTAAATACTATAAATGGCATCCTCCCACTGTTTTTTTGTGGGTGAGACAGGCTGTAACCACAACCTGGTCACTGCCTTTTTGGCTGCTGTCAATAGGATACCCTATAAGTACAGTAGAGATGGTGTTTTTGTTTGAAATGGGGAAGGAAATGTAAATGAGTCACCATTTCAGGTGTCAGGGGCCTACGTCTAGGAATATGTCCTCAATGGATAGTCCAACTGCCTGCCAGAATGGGGCTAGAACTGGGCAGGACCAAAAAAACGCATGTATGTGTTGATACCTTGCTACCACAATGTCTCCATCATGATACATCTCTGATCAGGTGTAATTTTGCAGTGATTTGTGGGGTGCGGAAATATCTGCATAGTACTTTCCAACCATATCCGCGCCAACTATATGAACCAATAATTTTATGTTGCCTTTGCCATATATGCTACCAGTCCTCAGGGTTCAATCCTATCGAGAGCTCCACCTCCCAATTTACTTAAACTACATCCATCAAGGTCAATGGAAGATCCAAGACAGCGCAGTAACATCTAGAAATTAGGTGGGCCAGAAGGTCCTCCTGTTGTATCTGTATGAGCAGGTGAAAGAAGAACCATATCCCAGGAAATTACTACAAGTCCTATATTCAGGTAGTGGTGGATCTGTAAATATCTAAAATAATCAGAACTGGTGAGCGCATGTTCCGTTTGCAATTGTGAGAAAGTCTTGAAGACTTCAGTTTGATAGAAATGATAGGTGTGAATAAGATCATTCCTAAACTAGGATCAGAACTAGTGATCCATACTCACAGGGAGGAAGCCTGGGTCCATAGCTGGAATCCCCATCCACTGTGCTCCACTCAGATTCGTGGGTCTATTCAGGATGGCTCTCCAATGGTGTAGCACATCTGACGTGTTGTGGGAACACTTCCTGTGCAGAATCTGTGCTATGTGATTGAAACGCTATTGTTTCATCTAAGGGGAACAGGGATATGGTGCGTTCAACCTATACCCAGAATGGCGCCATAGTCAGGGAGTGGAACCAGTGTGAGATGTGATTAATTAAAGCCACCAGGGCATCATTTTGAAAGTTAGGAAGGGCCAAGCCTCCCCTGGCCTTAGGGAGTTGAAGCTTCTTGAGTGTGACCCATGGGCATTTTCCTTGCTATAGGAAAGAAGAAATGATCCGGTCCGATTTACAAAATTCTCCACTAAGGGGCATACACAGGATATTTTGGAGTACATAGAAACATAGAATTTGATGGCAGATAAGGACCGCTTGGCCCACCCCAGTCTGCCCATTTCCCTACCTAATGGATAAGCTGCAGATCCTAGTAAACCAGCAGCCTACTTCTTTCTACCCCCACCACCTAGAATTGCCTTATGGCTGTCCCATGCATGCTTGAATTCAACCACTGTTTTTGACTCCACAGCCTCATCTGGAAGGCCGTTCCATGGATCCACAACCCTCTCTGTGAAAAAATACAGTAAGCGAGGTAAATCATTCATCTGTATAGTTTGCACCCTATTTATTAAAGAAATGGGAAGATGCGACCATGTTTATAAGTCAAGCTTCACCTGGGCTAGTAAGGGATCATAATTTTGGGATACCACTTTTGAAGGGTCAGATGTTAAATAAATACCCAGATATAGAAACATAGAAACATAGAATTTGATGGCAGATAAGGACCGCTTGGCCCACCCAGTCTGCCCATTTCCTTACCTGATGGATAAGCTGCAGATCCTAGTTAACCAGCAGCCTACTTCTTCCTACCCCCAAACGCCTAGAATTGCCTTATGACTGTCCCATGCATGCTTGAATTCCACCACTGTTTTTGACTCCACAACCTCCTCTGGAAGGCTGTTCCATACATCCACAACCCTCTCTGTGAAAAATACTTCCTTAAATTACCTCTGAGCCGCCCCTTCTATCTTCAAATTGTGCCCCTTGTTCTTGCACACTCTTTTTTGAAAGATACTACCCTCTTGGACTTTGTTGATTCCCTTGAGGTACTTGAAAGTTTCTATCATGTCCCCCTCTCCTCCTCTTTCCTCGAGGCTATACATATTAAGCTCCTTAAGTCTCTCTTCATATGTCTTCCAGTGCAGACCCTGCACCATTTTAGTTGCCCTCCTCTGGACAGCTTCCATCCTGTCTTTGTCTTTGCGGAGATTGGGTCTCCAGAACTGCACGCAGTACTCCAGATGGGGTCCCACCAGCTGTCTGTACAGAGGGATAATAACTTCTTGTTTTCTACTGGTGATGCCTCTCCCTATGCATCCCAGTATCCACCCTGCCCTCCTTGCTGCCCTCTCACATTGCTTGCCCACCTTTAGGTCATCTGATATGACTACCCCCAGGTCCCTTTCCATTTTTGTTGTTGTTAGTATCTCACCCCCCATTGTGTACTCTTCCCCTGGGTTTTTGTTTCCCAGGTGCATTACCTTGCACTTCTTAGCATTGAATCTAAGCTGCCATACATTTGACCATTCCTCTAACCTTGCCAAGTCCCTTCTCATCCTTTCCACCCCACCTTGTGCATCAAATCTGTTGCAGATCTTTGTGTCAGCTGCAAAGAGACATACTTCTCCTTCCAGTCCCTCTGCAATGTCGCTTATAAAGACATTGAAGAGGACCGGTCCTAATACTGAACCCTGTGGTACCCCACTACTAACCCCCCTTTTTTCAGAGTGGACTCCATTTACTATTACTCTCTGTGTCCTATTCTCCAGCCAATTCTTTACCTAGGCTGTCATCTTGGGACCCACTCCCAGGCTGGCTAACTTGTATATTAATCTTTTGTGTGGGACTGTGTCAAATGCCTTGCTAAAGTCTAGGTAGGCCATGTCCACAGCCCCTCCCTGATCAACTACTTTGGTCACCCAGTCAAAGAAATCTATCAGATTTGTCTGCAGATCCTAGTTAACCAGCAGCCTACTTCTTTCTACCCCCACCATAGATGTTATTTAATAGATGTCTGATTCCACTTGTATGGATGTCATTGCTGTAACAAAGGGGAAGATGTGCTATGTGGATTAATTTTATAGCTGGTAACCTTTTCTATGTGTGAAGACAGTTCTCTAAAGCTATCAGTGAAGAGTCAGGGTTAGTGACGTATATCAATATATCATTAGCATAATATGCCAATTTGTGTGAGTGATCTCCCACCTTAGTATCCCAGGATCTGGGAAGATTGTCATAAAAACTGGGCTATGGGCTCTGCATATAGAGCAAATAAGTATGAGGAGAGAGGGCAGCCCTGCCTAGTGCCTTGGAGTAATTGAAATCAGAGAGAATGGGAGCCATTTACTTTTACAGAAGCTTCCAGGTTAGTGTATATACCTTGGATATTTTTTAAGAATTCTTGGGTAAAGCCATTTTTTAACAACATATAATGTAAATAGGTCCATGAGACTCTATCAAAAGTCTTTTGGGCATCCAGGCTAAATGTTATTAAAGGGAATTTAGTGGTATAGACATGATTAATTAAATATAAGGCTATTTTAATGTTATCAGTAGTTTGCCATGATTTAATAAAACCAGATTGATCAGGATGTGTTAGTGCAGGAAGAATAGTCAAGGCAGTGAGCAATTACACTGGTGTATATTTTATGATCTTGATTTAACACTGAGACGGGCTGATACAAATCACAAAGATGTGGGTGTTTATTAGGTTTTAGTATGGCAGAAATCATGGCTTGTCACCAATAGATAGGATATGTGGCCATTTCATGGCTTTCCCAAAGGGCCACCAGCAGGGGTGCCTTTATGGGTTATAGAATACCTTTATAATATTCAGCAAAAAAGCCCTCAGGGCCAGGGCTCCCTCCATTTTTTAAATCTTTATTTGTGATGCAAAATTCCTGCTCTGTAATGGGGTGCAGCAGGGCTGCCTTGTGGGAATCCTCCAAAGAGGGAAGCTGTATTATCTCTAAAAAATGAGTGATGGCTGTTGGGGAGGGTGATGTGTCCTCCATGTAAAGTTTGAAGTATTAATTACAGAAGGCCTGCAGTATTTGTGAAGAAGTTGTAACAATCTGTCCCATTTGAGGGTCTTTAATCTTAAGGATAGTTACCATCAGTTCCACATCAATACGCATCATTGTCGAAACCCCAACATTGACAGGAACAATGTCAACTGTCGGCAGTGTTCCCATCAGTAAGAAGTGTTTTTTTGTGAGTCGGAGTTGGTTTGGGGGGGGGCAACATTGTGAAGTGCTGCATCGGCAGACAGCGGATCACCACAGTGACCTGGCGAGATTTGTCATCGTGGTGGTGTTCGCTGTCATACTGTCATTGTGGTGGTGTGCTACCATTTACATCTGGCTCTGCCTTCTTAGGGAGTAAATTAATATCTTCAAGACCTGAGGCAAGGCAAATTTATTTAAAATACGTCCAATCCCGGAGGCTCTGCGCGCCGTACAAATTTTAAAACATTATACACAAACAATCAAACAAATAAAAATAATAAATCACAAATTATATACTAAATCATATTCTAAACATCAAATGCTTGTGAGAATAATAATGTCTTCAAGCGAACCTTGAAAACATCTATCGTGGGGGCCTCTCTGACCATAGCTGGTAAAGAGTTCCATAGAACAGGAGCCGCAACACTAAAGGCTCTGTCACCGTCTGATTTAAGCCTCGTTCTAGGATCGGACAGGAGACCACCACTGGAGGATCAAAGAGGGCAGATAGAGGAAGTAGGTGTCAGAAGGACTGACAGGTAACCTTGGTGCCCCTACATAATATCTTTGGTGCAGCCACATCAAAGCCTGTTCCATTTTGCCAGTTAAGATTTTTAGAATCTCATGCCAAGTTTGATCCAGAAGCAAATGATTTGATACCTTTTAATGGACCAACATAGATGTAACAAGAAGAAGAAAGTGCTCTAACTTTCGGACCAACCAGTCCTTCTTCAAAGCGTAATGCAGTTATTAAGAAAAAAACAATACTTTTAACAGCTACAGTAGATCATGCAGAAAAAAACAGAAAAAATCCCTGTTGGTTTAAAATTCTCATTTAAAAAAATGGATAATGATGTCAGAGAAGTTTAACAGTACCATGTTACCTTAAGCTGGGAAGGTCCCAGGGTCAAAGGTGCTTAGTGCAAAACACATACAAAGAATCCTACTGCATATAAATTTAATTGACATAGGATAACACTGCTCAAGCAGATGACTCTTAAATCAAGCTATGAGTGTCACAATATGTATAAGGATGCGATAACTGAAAAACAACCCCCATCCAGATTAAAGACATACTAAGATTGTTTTAGGACTCCAAGAAGTTCAGTGTATATATTACAGACAGGAAATTACCAGTAAAGCTGTCTTAAAAACATCAGTGCACACGGTATGATGTGTAAAACTTAGCTGGACCCATAACCTAGCTATACTCTCCAGCTTGATATCATGCCCCATAAACTTCAAAAACCTCTAGTATAGTGACAGGACTTTATAAATGATAATTTAAATATAATTTGACAGTGTTAGTGTCAAACAAAAAACTCTTGTCGAGGACCACCAAGGAATTACGTCCATGCAGCCTGATATGAAACATTTAAATTCTCTTCTCTTCTTCACACACACAATACACCCTACCCCACCCCACATCCCCAAAATGCAGGGGGAATAATTAGTTTTAAGGACACACACACACACACACACAGACACACACACACTCCTAATGAACCTTCATTCACATCAATCACTGCAATTTTTTCCCCAAAGGAATTCAACTTGTCATGAAATCCCAAGTAAAACGGATCATGTATCTTTATACCAACAGAGCAAAAATTTAACACTATTTAACCGTACGCCTATCTGCATAGTAACATTTTCAAGGATTCTGGATAGAAACACAATTAAATAAAACTGCCACCCTCCCCAGGGTAAGGTAACTAGAAGTAAATATAAAGTATGTGTGTAAAACCAGTAATTTGCTGGATTAATGTGTAATCTTCCTGCATATGGGAAAACAGCAGGAATCGCTACTGTTCCTGCAGCTATTCCAGGCGCTCATGACTTTGCTGCTTTTTACGAGAAGAGTAGGCAATAATATGGCCCCATAGGACTGTTTTGAAGTATCCCACAGAAGTTGGGGAAGAAACGTCTTCAGAGGCTTTTTCTCTAAGTATCTCGGGAATGAAGTCCTTCATCTGTGCAAGAAACGTTGGATCTCTTAATAGTGAATTGTTAAATCTCCAAAGGGCATTTTTACATTCCAGTGTACTATCCAAGTCTTAGGAAATGGGGGCATGATCTGAAAGATAAATGTTACCTATATCAGAAACATGAATTAACTCTAAGTGTTCCCTGCTGACACAAAAATAGTCTAATTATGAGTGGTGTTTATGTGCACATGAATAAAAAGTGCCTGGTGCCTGGATAGGAATGTCATTATATGTCAACCAATCCGACTTCACGGATCAAGCATCGGAGGTGTTTTTCATCAGAGAAGGATGCAGATGCCTGAGGTACAGAGGTGTCTGAAGAGGGATTTAATAAGCAGTTCAAGTCACCACCTATTATAAGAGTGCCTTTTTTGTGCAATACAATAATATCCATTAATTGCTGGATGGAGGAGGAGTCACAGCCCAGGGGCACATATACACCAAGGCCAAGTGTCTATCCTTATCTACATACTGATCCATCAGGACAAACAGGGTTTTTTTGGAGGCTAGAATTACCACCACCCCCCCGCATCTCCCATGTTTATAAGCCGAGTCAATCAGCTGGGCAAGCCAAATTTGGTTAACTTCTGATGCTCAGTATTTGATAAATGGATCTCTTGCAAAAGTAGAATATCAGATTTAACTTTTTTGAGGGCAGTTAAAGTTCAATATATTTTAACAGGTCCAGTCAGGACATTAACATTATGAGAAATGATTTTAAATCTAGGCATCAAGACTCCTTAAAGCCTTTTTGATGTTATGGGGTCACCCCCACAAAACCTCAAAGTGTAGTCAAGATCTGGTGCCCCCGCAGCAAAGCAATACAAATCCAAAACTGTAATTCATGTAGGGGTTTGTTTAGATGTATGCTATTTTGTTGTTAGCCTTTAATAAAAGATGCAATAATCTGAAATGCATCAGGTAACTGATGGTTTTAAAAGTGTGCATGGCACAGCGTATAAAGAAGCACCGATTCATAACAGAATCATGCAGGTTTCTCATTCTGGTGGTGAGTGCCCAACTTTTGTTTCAGTTTACAACTTGATAGTTGGAGGCATCCTCATCCCAGTGCTGTCTCTTAAGTGATTTACTAGCTGACATTTTTAGCAAGAGTTATTTGAATTGCATGGACCAGGGCCTTATTACCACTGTGATCTTTGTTGACCTGGTCAAGGCCTTCAACACAGTAGCCCACCCCCTCCTCCTTGATAAACTCACAGCAGCAGGGTTATTGGCCCCCACCACCAGCTGGTTCTACTCCTACCTTGAGGGAAGGGCCCAATCAGTTAGGATAGGTGACTCCCTATCACCCCTCCATCAGTACTGGAGTCCCACAAGGTTCTGTCCTAGGTCCACTTCTCTTCTCTGTATTCCTAAATGACCTCTCTGCTGCCTGCTCCTCTACATTCATACACATGTATGCAGGCAACACTGTCCTGTACTGCTCTGGCCCCTTCCCTTCTGATGTGGTGACCAGTCTCCAGCTGGACTTTGATAGAGTTCAACTCTGGTTCCGCTACAACCAGCTGTTCCTCAGTGCCAAGAAGACTGTCTCCATGACCTTCAGCACTAGGCAGAGACTCTAAGCATTCCTCCCTCCCATCCTTCCACTCCCAGGATGGGACTGTGATTAAATATGTTACCTACTTTAGGTATCTTGGGGTCTGGCTTGATCAAAACCTTGACTTTTCGGGGGGGGGCGCTGTGGAGCATCTATCATGGCAGATGTTTTTTCTTGAGCTGCAGACTGTAGAGAAATAAAACTTTAAAATCAGCAGACAATAAGGCAGCAATTAATACTTTATACGTAGTGATCTTACAGGGGAGGATTTGAGGAATCTTACAATGAGCCCTAAGAAGGATAGACAAGTTGGACAAAGCCTGGATACCTTTGTTTCGGTTGGGGCAGGCCCGAAAAAATCAAGTGGAGGTTACTTGGCAGCAGAGCCTAAAGCACCTGATACACCACATCCCCAGACAATGGCAATGCTCGAAAAAATCAGAGCAACAGGTGACGATACCAATTGCCAACTAGCGAACATGGAAGCCAAACTTACAGACCTTGAGGAGAGGGTTCAATCGAATAGTACACAGCTGGCAGAACTAACTTCGGAATCGGATCGGCAACGGGAGAGGAATGCAGCATACTTGCATTATCTATGTACAAAGATCGAGGCATTAGAGAATGCTCGTCGTCAGACAAATATTCGCATTGTGGGCTTCCCTCCTAAGTTTGCAGGACCAACAGAAATAATTACAGCAATTCACCATCCGATTTTCTCTGACCTGCAGCTCCTACCTGAGTCCTCTGGTATTTCTGTTGTTAAGGCCTTTGTAATCCCAATGCGACCGCTGGCCCGGGGGCAAACATCAGAGTGCACTCTCACTGCAATCGCTACCCTTTCCAGCCTGGAGGCCCGTGTACCTCTCCTGCAAGCAGCTCGGCAGCATGGAGGCCTGTTATGGGAGGGAAGGACAATTTCAATATTCCCAGACATCTCTGCACAAACGCAGACTAGAAAAAAGGCTTTGCAAAAAACAAAAAAAAGCCTTATTGGAAAATAATATCCCGGCGCAACTTCTGTTTCCAGCATGACTGCAAGTGTGATATAAAGGCAAAGCTCACCTTTTTACAAACCCAGAATCTGCTGCTACTTTTGCAGCTAAAATTCTCGAAGCCTGCCAACATTCTTTGGATAGGGAAGACGAAAACGATCTAGACCCTAATGACTGATATAACCTTAGATAAACAGGATCGATGGGGCCTTTGATAAGGATGTCTCCTGGAGTTCACTGTGTAACTTATTTAGAGTAATCACTCCCCTAGTTACAAGTTAATATTGATTATGAATTTTAGTTCATTGCCATGATGTAAATGCTTAAATGATGGGGTTAATACATCCTAACCACATATGAAACCATATTTTCTTTATTGGGAGCACTTAGCTCCACTCAGTTTGTGCACTTTCAAATATCCTGATTAAGTTCTAGTTCCCTGTTAGCCGTTAGTGGCAGGTTTTACAGGGGTGCATCATTTAACTTAATTGAGTCCAGACAATCTTTCTAAGCTCCTCTGGTTCTTAGCTGGTAGTTACAGCCTCCCATATTTTATTTTATTTTATTTTATTTTATTTTATTTTAATCCTGCGAGGGACAAGAAATGTTGGTGAATTAACCTACTAGTAATTGTATAGGTGAGAGTGGTATCTCCTATGAGATTATCTTGTTAGATTTTGAATTCTGTAAATTTATGTGCAGTCTTACTGAAACAATTGTCACATACTTTTATGTAACATACAGTATAAATCCTGTATATTGTTTTTTTTTTTGTATGTTTTTTTTTGGTGGCACTGTAACTATTCCGACTGTGCTTATTTTATGGAATATAGCATTTGCCGAATATTATAAAATGCTATAAATAAAAAATAAAAAAATTAAAAACTTGACTTTTCTGGGCATATGGGAACCATTCACAAGAAACTGCACCCCAAGCTTGGTGCACTGTATAGGAACCATGGGTGTATTCCCCTGCTAGCCCGCTATGAGCTTGTCCAGAAAATGATCCTCCTTATCTTCAGATATGGAGACATAGTCTACAGTGCCATTCCCAAGTCCTCCCTAAGCAGACTAGGTAACCTCTTTCACTTGTTCTGTCACTTTGCTCTAGACTGTCCACCCCAACTCATCACTGTGATTTTTACAAATCCTTCTCCTTTCCCTCTCTTGAAGACAGGCACCTTGCCCACTGTGCTAGCTTTATAGCTAAATACTGGATCGGGTCCCTACCCTCTTACCTCACCACTTTTCTCTCCCTCCCCTTACCAACCACCTACTCCCTTCGGAACTCTGATCATCAGACCTTTGCTCTCTCCCCTGGTCTACAACCGCTGGCCAGGGTACCTTCTCATTTTGTTTCCCTAAACTCTGTAATGCCCTTCCCCCATCTATCTGCAATGCGCCCACCCCACATCCCCTGTCCTCCTTCCTCCATATCGTCATCTCCCCTTGCTGGAACTTAACTTATGCATCCCCTGTCCCCTGTCCCCTATCCTGTATTGTGATGTAATTGCTCTGCTGCCTGCACACTTCAGGTTTCTTTCTCTACTCATTGTAATTTACCCTAGTAATTGCTTACTGTAATCATGATCCTACCTGTATCATTATTCTTGTAAATGGTCACTGCCCGGATGTAGCATACAACACCCTGAATGCACTTTGAACTCATTTCCATACTATTGTAACTGCTTGATGTACCCATACCCGTGTCATTTAACTTGTATTATGCTATTTTCCTGTATGTAACATATTACCACCATGTTAAGCATCTGAACTCGATATCTCTACTATTTGTATCTCCTCCTCCCCTTCCCCAAGGACGCATCTGGAAATGAGCAGTTCTGCTCAGTATGCCTTTCCTGGTGAAACTATTAAATAAATAAATGTACATACATACATACATACACACACACACACATACCAATTCAGTCAACAAGATTTGGAAAGGTGTTGAATTATAACCAAGGAAGCTGGTTTCCTTAGGGTAGAAATTCCCATTACCCCTACATTTTACATTTTATTTTTTTTTTAGTTTTTGTTGACCAGGTAAGTGCACTAAACATTTTACCAAAAGCCCATAAGGACATGGCTAACCCTCCAGAAAGACCCACTGTGTCAGGTGTGGGCTCGTTCATACAACATGTGGCTTTCTGTTAAGACCGTTGTCTACAGCCAAGCATGTCAAAATAACATAGTGGATCTCCTGCACAATATTGAGGGTTTTATTAGGAAACCTGACTTCAAGTAACTGCCCATAGATGTATCCAGTCTTTACACTAGGATCTCTAACAGTAAGGGCCTGGAGGCTGTGGAATGATTCCTGACTCAGAAGAACACCACTGAGGCAATACTTGCACCCTTTATTCTTGAGGGCCTTGAGTTTGCTCTTAGTAGGAATTATTTTACTTTTGACAGGAACTACTATTTGCAAAAATGTGAGACAGCAATAGGAGCGGCCTTTGCACCCTCTTACGCCAATTTGTAAATAGGATACTGGGAAGAAAAATACATCTATTATATCCAGAATAATTACCCCTTTAAAAATAGATTCATGCTGTTGTTTCGCTTTATTGACAATATTGTTTGTGTCTGTCATGAGATTCTTCAGGAGACTGAAACATTCATGGAATACCTTAACACCAATGACTTTAACTTTTGGTTCACCTTTTCTGTAAGAGAGAGCAATACTGACTTCCAGGATGTTACCCTGAGTGCCACGTCAGGCACAAGAATATTATCCTGTGGTTATCGATAAAAATCAGCAACCAGTTCCATCTTGCACTATGAAAGTGCTCATCCAAAGAAATTAATTAACTCCCTTCCATACTCCAGTTTTAGGAACTAAAAGAAATTGCACAGAGAACAGAAAATTTGAAGAACAGTCTCAGGAACTTTGAGAGATTTCTGAATACAGGATATGAGCAAGGTGTTTTACAGGAATATTTGGATAAGGCCAAGCACATAGATGGAAGAGATGTACTGGTACCTAAAGAGAAAACAGTAACACTTTTGTTTTAGACTTTAGTCCAGCTGCAGAAAAGCAGGGAGTGTGATCTACAAATTCTACTCACTATCACATACAGACCCACTGTTAGGGTAAAGAATGTGCAGAAACTAAGGGTAACTTTTAGTAAAGGGAGTAGTTTAAGTTCCTTTGTATCCTCCGGTCACTTTGTGCGTGACTCCACCACTACACAGTCTTCATTTATGTGACTCTCAGCACAACCATTTGGTTTTCACAAATGTGGCTTTTGAAGTATTTGTAACTAAGCTTTACAGGGCAAGGAGTATATACATCCCCCTGAACATAACAAAAACTGTTAAAATCAAATAATTCGTGACTTGCAGGAATTCATTTGTGGTGTACATTGTATGGTGCCCCGTGGCACCCAGTATATTGAAAGAACAATTAGATTTCTTAAGATCAAAACTCAAGAACATGTAAGAGCAATACAGACCAAAACTGAATAATCCTTACTGGGCACACTTTGCAGTGGCTCACAACTTTAATCCCTCATGTGTGAAACCACTGTTGGAAGTAGGTCAGGGCTAGCCGGGGCTCAGCCCCAGTACCTCTCCGAAAGAACTCCGGTAGCTCTAAGAAATTAATGTATGCTGCCGGACTGGGGCTTTGAATCTGGTACCTATTCCTTCAATAGGGCTTTAGCCCCGGTAGTTCACGGCAGCATCCTCCTTCAGCTGTGTAATTTTTTATGTTTGCTTGTACGTATGTGCAAGAAACATAGTGCCACCATACGAGTTTTCATAGGTGTGGCACCCCCACTTCCAATGCTATAATCCTTTTTGCAGGCACCATCGCATCGCACCAGTGAATGTCCAAGCTGTCTATGACAACAGTTCAGACGCAGTGGCATACAGTTGAAAGAGAAAGACCGCTACAATCAGCGGTGGTAACGTGTAGGCAATTTGCATACTGCTGTACCATCAGCAGTATGCAAATGGCTTACATGTCACCACCGTTGATTGTAGCTGTCAAACTGTACACCATTGCATCTCCCACCGGCATGATGTGCCCTCCCATTTGTTGTGTGCCGAGGGGATGCCTAATCCCCCTCGGCTCATGCACACTCCCCTCCAAGCACACTGTATGTCCAATGGAGTACTCAATCCCTGTCGGCTCCAGTGTGCCCCCAAAAAAACACTTCCAGGTGCCACTCTGGGAGCCCACCCCAGTGTGGCAAAATCCAGCATCCTCATGTGCCCCCCACACTGTATGGCCAATGGGGCTGCCCAATTCCCCGCTGGCTCTACTGAATCCCCCAAACAAACTTCCAGGTGCCACGCTGGGAGCCCACCCCAGCGTGGCAAAAGTCCTACATCGTCATGTGCTTCCTCCCCCCCACACACTGTATGGCCAATGGGGGTGCCCAATCCCCCGTTAGCTCCACTGCCCCCAAACAAACTTCCAGGTGCTACGCCGGGAGCCCACCACAGCATAGAAAAAGTACCGCATCATCTTTGTCAAAAAAAAACCCTGTAACAAAAGAAAACGGTCCCTCGTTGACTCTCTTGCCCCCCTCACCCAACCTGCACCCACTGTCTGCATACCCCACCTCCCCACACACTCTTCACCCCATACTTACATCCAGAGGCCAGCGCGATGATCTTCGGTGGACCTGGAACACATCTGCGCTCTTCAAAGCTGACCATGAACCGAAGTAAGCTGTATAATGGCATAAATAGGTTTTTTCAACTTTGGTGCATATCTTGGTCGTTCTTTAGAATTTTTGCACCAAATTTTCAACATGGGGTTCATGGGACCCCATCTCATGAATTCAGTGACTGTCATCTGGTTATTCGGTCCCAGAAGGTGATTTTGTGGTCACTGTGCAGAATCACCTTCCAGAACCAATTAATGAAATGGCAGTGTCACTATTCATGAGGTGGGCTCTCAAAAAGCCTATGTTGCAAATTTGGTGAAAAAATTCCCCAAAATGACTGTGTTACTTGCGTGCATTGTGCAGTTTCCATGCACACTCGCAAGTTTGCAAATTTGTAATATTTTCACTCCAGATTTTCAACATTGGCTTTTTTTAGCACCTTGTTATGAACAGTACAGCTGTGATTTTTTACATCCTGGCCAAAATGTGTTTTCGCAGTTCCGGCACTGTGGGAAATCAGTGTTTGGGACGGATTAAGAAAATCAGTGACATTGTTCATGAGCAGAGGTCCTAAAATGCCTATGTTGAAAATATGGTGACAAAAGTCCATAAAATGACTGTATTACGAGCGTGCATAGCGTAGTTTCTACACACCCTCATAACTTCACAAATTTGTAATATTTTCACTCCAGATTTCAACATTGGCATTTTTTCATACCTCATTATGAACAGTACAGCTGTCATTTTTCATATCCTGGCCAAAATGTGTTTTCGCACTTCCGTCACAGAATAGCGCTGTCGCTGTGGGAAATCAGTGTTTGGGACAGATTAAGAAAATCACAATAACACTGTTCATGAGCAGAGATCCCAAAATGCCTATATTGAAAATCTGGTGCAAAAAATTCCCCAAATAATTGCATTATGGGTGTACATTGCACAGTTTCTGTGTACGCTCGTGACTTTACCAGTTTTTTTATATTTTCACTCCAGATTTCAACACTACCATTTTTTTACACCTCCTCATGAACAGTACAGCTGTCATTTTTCACGTGGTGTTCGAAATGTGTTTTCGCACCTATGGTGCCAAATGGCGCAGTCACTGTGCAAAATCACCTTTCGGCTAATAAACTGATAGTGTCACTGTTCATGCAGTGGGGTCACAAAAATCTGATGTTGAGAACTTGGAGTAAAAATACCAACAAACACCAAGGGCATTAGGGTTTCTGACCATAACGCCCTACCCTGTAGGGACTGACAGGCATCAGGGGTGTGACTTGGGATTGTCGACAGTAATGCTCATGCCAATCCACCCCCACCTCCACCCTGCAGCCAGTGACAGGCATTGAGGGTGTGACTCGGACTCTTTGGCCCCAGAGTTCACCCCATTCTCCTATACTGCACCCATTTCAGCATATTTCCTTATGGAATGAGGTGAGTGTAAAGCTCAAACACCCCAAGGAACACTGCGACACTTGTCAGTATCTGCAGGGTAGGGTGAGGTGAAATGTTGTGACTGTTATGGGTGATGACCCAAAGGCACACACAAATGCCTGTCCATCTCTGCAGGGTGGGGGTGGAGTTGGCATCAGTTCAGTACATCACTGCCATTTCTGTACTGTATCTGTCTAACTCCTGCACTTCCACTGCTAATGCCAGCAAGCAAAGATTCAGCATTGAAAAATGCTTGTTTAAGCTAGAGCCTGCCTGGTCTGGTGTGAAAAGAATATAAGAAGAGCTGCTTCCCTGACATATTTGGCATACCAACTGTATATCATAAACTGAAATCCCAGCAGGAATTGGTGCTGGTGACAATCACGTTTGGCTCGAGTGAGTAGGGAGTAATACACCCTGAAGATTTACAGTCCTATACCATTACAGACTGGTCCAGCAGTCCACCTTTCACACGTGTATCTCATGCACAGTGTGACTAGTGGAGCTAGACCAATCAGTAATGGATTCTGTTGCCCCACAATTCCCACTGCCAGTACCAGTCAGTCCAGTCCTCCTAAGGCAGGAGTATAAGGCCAGGGATGGTGAACCATTATTCTGAAGGGATGGCGTAACCTGTGTGCTATGCTGCAGCTGCCTCTTTGCTACTCCAGTCTGCTACCTGCTACCAAGTGCTGCCAGCATGCGCTGCAAAAAAAAAGAGAAGCAACAAGCTTCCAAATTGCCCCACTGACTGCCTTTGCACCCACAAGTGTCTACGGTCCATCTGTTCCCCCCCTCTGCTCCGGTCCTATACCTGGTGCTGATTGCTGTGGGCAGTCATGATTCTGTTCCTGCCCCTTCAGTGTGCTGCACTGCAGCTGCAGAGTGAGGTGACTGCCCTCATCCATCAGTCGATTTGTGAGCCAAGTCCCACGGTCCAGTGCTGGTGCTGCTGCCTTCCTTGGCTTCCAAGTTCCCCAGGCCCCTCATGTCCCATAACTGAGCTTCCCTGGCTGCTGAGTGCTGACTGACACTTGAAAGTGCACCTCTCATTTCATTGTCCTTCAGTCCATGCTGGGCTAACCTGCTCTGATCAAACAAAAGACACAGGTAAGAGGTATTTATTTTTCTCTAAGTTGTGCATATGGGGATCTATTGGTCAAGACAATGTGTAATGCGATGCAGTATCTCTCCTCCCTCCCCCATTTTTGAAACCCATGGTCTTCCTTTGACAAAACCTTGATTTCCTCTGCTGTGGTATTAGGTGTAAGTGGCTTCTGGTGCAGATCCTATAGAAACATAAATTTTGACGGCAGATAAGTGCTCCCATACTTTTTTCAAATCCATTTTTATTTCCGTAAGTGATCCACATGTGAAGGGTGTGTGCAGCCCATTGATTCCCTGTTCTGATTACCCAGAGATTATGTATTGGGAGGAGGGGTGCAATGCCACCCCAAAATAATATTGTGATATCTGTGCTTGCAATGTTCCCTTCAACCATCTTCTGTTACCCCATTTTTCAAGCGTAGCAAACACTGAGCTTCCTATATTTCCATGTAGTATTGTTATTTCAGTAAGGCAAGCCCTTCTCTGTCCTTTATGTAAGAGATTGTTTGCACAGCCAGAGACTTATTGGCACCATCTCTGTATTTACATATTTTACATAAACCACTCTGCAAACACTGCTACATATATTAGCGCCCATATGATTCTTTATCAGGGAGTGATGTTTGGTAGGAGACATAAAAAATACTCTTCCAATTGACATCATGTGCAAATATCCCAAAAGGTGCAAGCAATAATTGATACACATGTGCAAACTGTTACTGCAGTAAAATATTTTTATTTATTTGTTTGTTTATTTATTTATTTAAATGTTTCACCAATTTCCAATTTCCAAGACAAATAGTGACAAAAAAGTATTCCCTTTAAAAGCCATGTTATTTGTTTGCTTCTGCTTGTCTCAGGCTGTGTAGCAAGCTAATAATACAGCTCCTTATTATTTTTTCATTTAAACAAGAATATCAATAACCTATCTCAGCTGTGGGATTCACCATGATGGTAGGGAAGGGGGAAAGAAGGTCCAGGAGTTGCTAAAGGTAAAATCAAGTGTGCTAAAGAAATAATTAACCTTCACAGAACCTTATGGGATAGCATTGGTGTATATATATCATCTGTACCAAAATGTATTCTACTTTTTACAGCAATCCTCAGACCCTAAACCCTGAAGGGGTGAGGGGTAGAGATATTGACCTGTGATTGGCGTGCAAGATAAGTTTATATCTGCACAACCCTACATTGCAGAGTAGTAAATATTTGTACATTTTTAGACAATAGTAATCATTTTTTTAAACTAATCTGTGCCTGGCTAACCTGGTTAGTGAATAGTTTGCATAGTCAATGCAGTTGATATGAGATGTACATAAATTCATTATACAGTAACAATTTAAAGAAACTAACCAATTTTCTAGGGATGATTTAGAAGTTGTTTTATAGTTCAGTCCTTTTGGGTACATGCAATTACATTTGTAAATCTGTTCTGTCACTGCCTCTTTCCATCTCTGGTATATTATCCAGGACCTGAAACTAAGTGTCCTACTACTGTATTCAGGGCAGGGCATCTAACGATCAATGCCTTCAAGATATGGAAGCTGCACTATAGCATACAGTGTTGGGAATGGTAACAGACAGCAGCCCTCTGTAGTTATGTTGTGACTTGTGAGATGCAGATGCGAAAAGTTAATTTTGCTGTAGTCAGTATTTCACTGAATGTGAAGGCACATCATTAGAGAAGTAATAATTTCTTTATGTATCTGTAAATTTGTGGCTGGTGGACGTGAGGGTGCCACACTGAGCAAAGTTTAATCTCTGGGTATAATCCAATAACCTGCTGAGTATAAACTCTCAATATGAAATATGAATAAGCGCCAAAAAGCATTCTGTTACCTTCAGGGAACTGTCAAAGTTAATGAAGCCTACAGTCTCATGCAGAGCAGAAAGCTATCTCACTGTGAACAATTGTATCTATTTCCTTGGGTCCTCCAAAGGAAAATGGCAATAAAGGCATAAACAAGGCCTTTCACAGTGTCCTACCAC
The DNA here is from genome assembly GCA_016271365.2 of Neoceratodus forsteri. Lineage (NCBI taxonomy): Eukaryota > Metazoa > Chordata > Ceratodontiformes > Ceratodontidae > Neoceratodus > Neoceratodus forsteri. The sequence goes on from CM057449.1 coordinate 987,183,588, forward strand.
ATCTAGTTTACAGCTACCCTTTGGTGCTGGATCCATAAACAGCGCCACACCAATACGTTGTTTGTCAGGAAATGGCTGCTGGAATGTACATGGGAACCTAATACTCAAGGTGATAAAAGAGTGGTGGTTAATGTTTCAGTGTTGGGAGGGTCCCGTTGTCCATCAGAGGTAAATAAACCTTGGAGTAGTTAATTTATGCCTGACAGGGGGTGGACAGCTTCGCTAGAAGACAGTGCTAGAATTTCTTTTTATCTCAAGAACAAACAAAATAGCTATAAAAGGGGTCCCTGATTTCATCCTGTTCCTAGGTTTTGTTTTTCACATGGTGGGCTGGTGGAGAATGTTCCTTCAGCAGTCAAGGAAAAGGAAATGTGTGGGATGGCTGCACTCTTAAACTGCACATGGGTGGCTGCAGTTAGAGAATGTATTAGCTGCAGGAAACTGTGGAGATAGTTTTGCAAAAGTGATTCGTAAAAGTATGGGTCACAGCTGTTGGGACTGTGCTATCCCTTTCACTCGAGTATCTGGTGTAGGAAATCTGTGTGACTCAGAATCAAAGTATTACCGGTTGTAAAAGGACCTGTTGCAATTTGCACCATTTTGAATTTCAAACCATTTGTACCGGTTTTAATGGACAGTTTTTTTATTTGTTTGTTACCTGTGATAGTGCTTTTAGTTGTGTCGGCCAGGACCAGGTGTGGTTTACAACAGATCACCATGATTTGTATTTATTTTAAGGCCCACTAGGCACAAATGCTTGTTTTCAGGGTGACCCAGGAGCACTGGAATGGTTAAGTGACTAGCTCAGAGTCACACAGTATGTAAGTGGAGATGGTGGGGATCAAACCCAGGTCTGCTGGATTCACCAAGCTCATTCACAGCTTGTTACTCTAACCTCCAAGCTATAATGCCAGCCCAGGTCTCTGCGGGCCTCTTGGTAAAACAAACTAAAAAAATTAATTGCTTTAGGATTAAAATGTACAAGGCAAATCACTTGCCAGTACCATAACTCTATAAATATGTGATGCATACAGTCTCCACAAAGAGGCACCCCCTAAAGTCAGAAGGAATCATAAGAAAGCACAATTTCTATGAGTAGCCCTGAACTATTTAACTCATGCCCCACTAATACTAAAACCGCTACCATCCTTGCTAGTTGTAAAAGCATGGCCACTTTGAAAGGGATCTCAAAATACTCAAGTAAATGTATTTATGTGCAGTATGTACTGTACTCTGTAAGCATGTATGATTGCCTGTGTAACTGTTGTTAGCCATATTGGCCAGGACCCTACTGTAAACAAGCCACCTGGCTTAATGGCCATTCTTTAAAAAAGTATCTTGAAATAAACAGATCATCATACTTCATAAGACTGCTACCAGCCACTCAGAATAGAGAGCTACTGTCCAATTATTCTGTGAAAAACAGATGGTAGGCTCTGTGATGGGTCTGTATACAGACCCCTGTGTTCTGATTGGCTGAGAACAGCTCAACAGCATGTGTATGAGAAACTATGACATTTCGCGTTTTTTCACAAATGTGCTGTAATGCCACATAGACTGTTTCAAACATGTTTTTCTTCTTTTCAGTATAATAACATTTTATAATGGGGAAGGGATGGGGTCCCTCAGTAATAACCGGACCAGAGGTTAATAAATACCTTGGCCTTCTGAACTGAAGCTTATTACCCCCTGGTCTGGTTATTAGCTCATAAAGCCCAACCACTGTTCTATTATCACTATTAATACATTTAGTGATGTTTCCTCATGATAGTGGGGCTATTTATTTCCACATACAAATCATTCAAAACTATAAAGAAAAGTACAGAAACATCCTTTAACACTAAATATGTGATAGCCAATGCATTTATCTTTATTGTTTGAAATAAGAATGTGCTACACTTCTGGCCATTTGCTCAATACTCTAAAGAACAGTGCCACACATTTTAATGCTGTGAGTAGATATGTCCTTCCAACTCCAGTTCTCATGCGCCCCCCCTTCCCCATGACTATCATCTAAGAACAAACTGTTCCACGAGTCCTGTAATGGGGTTTGTACTGCCTATCTTACATCTTGTAGTCAGGCACAGAAATGGGGCTGTGTGATAAGAACCCTTATTCTTGTTGTCAGAATCAGGAAATTGGTCTCCTAAGAGGGGTGTCGACTTGAGTGACACTTCAGAGCAATAGGAACTTCAAGTTTGCACATGATGGAGTGCCTGTTTTACAACCTCTGAGACGTGGGAAATGTTTATTTTATTTATATAGTTTTTGTTGACCAGGTAAGTGCACTAGACAAATCCTGCCTATTTTCAGGCACGACCCGGGGGAGGGGGATACAGATGAATGGCAACTGACCTTGAACCACATTAAGCTGCTGGTGGTATATTTTTTTTTCTCCCCTCCAGTGAATGAGGGAAATTTGGCTAGGAGACTGGGGAAATTCCCCTATTCTTTTCGTTAAGTGCCATGGGATCTTTAACATCCACCTGAACTACCACCAGTCCAGGCAGATGGGACCTCGGTTTAACATCTCATCCGAAAGACGGCACCTCAGAAGTGCAGCACCCCTCTCATGCTGCACTACAGTGTCAGTAATGGGATATTAACCCAAGTGCCAGATGTGGGAAGTGAACCCACAGCCCTCTGATCTCCCAGCCTCAGAGGCGAGTGTGCTACCTACTGAGCCACTGACACTGACTGAATATGACATGTATTTCTCTGCACCTGATATTTGCTTCTTCAACAGTTGTTACTGTTTTATATTTATTGCACCATGTTAGATTGCACTGTTCTCCACCACCCCCTGCCCTCAAATAAATAAGTAAATATATAAATGAATAACTAAGTGTGCATTGTAGCTTTTTGCTTTTTGGCTTGGAACCCTGTTGTTTCCCTCTCCCAGACTGCACCTAGAAATAAGCTTTGTCTCAGTGTGCCTTTTCAAGTTATGCCATGCTCAAATATATCGTTTTTCCAAAATGCATTAAAAAACATCTAACACAAGGCTTTGCACTCTGTGTTTATTTTTACCAAGAAAATATGGGCTACACAAACTAAGCAGTAGTGTTTAGTGCAGTGTGCCTCCCATCTGACCCGTTGGCGTGTGTTACGCACCGATTTGTACAGCCGCAGTACCTCTGGAAGTATAATTCCAACACTGTCTGAAACTCATGGCTTTGGAACATCTCCACAGCCATTTTGAGGTGGAGCAGACTTAACCTTTTACTTAAGAAAGAAAGAAAGCTCTCACTTCCCTTTTCTCTGCACTTTTCCTATTACTAACTTTGGAAGCCCCTTTTATTTTGTTTCCTCGATTTTCCTTCATGCTCTAGGATTGAGGAGGAGGGTGTTTTTTTTTTGGGGGGGGATAGTTTGAGGTATTTCTTTTTTTATTGTTGTTAATTTGTAGATTAGTGTTGTTGTGTACGATGTTGTGTTAGTGTTGTTTCCTTCTTTTTGGAAAACGTCAATAAAGCATATTTAATAAAAAAGAAAGAATGAAAGCCATTGGGATATGTCATTGTGCATTCTCTAGGCCCATGTGGATTAAACAAAGAAACTGGCTATTTGCCTTTCCTAAAATTGGAAATACTGAGGGTCTTATAGTTTATTTATTTATTAGAATATCGGAATTAAGATCCTTTGAGTCATAGACTCATTTCCAAAGGCTCCTCATCGGATGACTAATACAGACATGACAGTAGTACAGCAAAGACAATGTTACATAACTGGTTGGATGGTAGATGTACTAACATTATTAAACAATATAATACTTTGATGTGTACCTATACAGAGTGTTAGCTGAGCAGTTAGATAAGTCCTTTGCAGTGCTAAGCAGTTACAAACATCCTTTGCGGTGGAGTAGTGCAGGCATTAGAATACATTGGTGTGTACCTATACAGAGTATTCATTTTATTGGTTACATACATTCTTTGCAAAGTAGTGGTATAGTCTTAGACACAGTGATAGCTAAGCAAAACAACAGCAGAGCAGATACATGATAGTGGGCCCTGGTGGGGTTAAGTGGAGCAGCCTTGGGTTAGACCTTGTTTTGGTGTGGGCCCACTTTAGTAGTGACTGGGCTGTGGTTTGAAAATGGCAGTAGGACTAGCACGGGCAGGTGCAGGCCCATTTGGCATAGAGGTGATTTTTGAAGGCCACTTTGAAATGGCCAAGCTTGATGTGGGTAGTGACCCAGGATGGTAGAGCATTATACCAGGCAGGGGCTGTGACTGGGAATGATCTCTGGGCAAGCATAGTCCTGACCCTGGGGATAGCCAGTGTTATTGTGTCTGTTCTGCGTATATGGACTTTGGGGGTGGCTAGGGGTAAGGAGGCTGACACTCCTGGGGGTGTCTGCCCAAGGAGGGATTTTTTGGCCATGAGGCATGCTTGGAACTGGAGCCTTTCATCAAGGTTGAGGATCTGGGCACAGTCATAGAGGTGCAGGTGTGGGTCATGTGATCAGCCCCTGACAGGAGCCTGCAGGCTTTGTTGAAGGCTACTTTAATCTTGTTGAGAGCAGTGGTGTCAGAGGCAGCGTAGAGCAGTAGGCTGTAGTCAACCAGTGACATAACAGACAAGGTGATGGCTAGACGCAGGGCTTCAGGGGGTAGACAGTCCCTGTGTCAGTAGAAGAGGCCAATTCAGGCATTCATCACAGTTGCAAGTGTGCTGATGTGGCTGTGAAAAGTGACAGCAGGGTCGAACATGATCCCAACATGTTTATAAGATGAAACCAGTTCTAGGGGGTGGTGTGAGCTAGACAGGATTCTCAGTTGGGCACTTTATAGTGTGCTTTGGTGGTGTGCAAACAGTATGGTTTTAGTTTATTTCTGGTTTAGTACTAGCTTGTGCTAGGCAAACCACTGCTCAGCTTGGCTGATTGAGTGTGGCAGCAAGGCCTGCAGGTTGGCAGGGTTTGCAAGGAAGGCACAGAGGATGGTGTCATCTGCATATAGAAGTATCTTGCCAGAGCACGAGGTGGGAAATATATTTAGAAACAGGCTAAAAAGTAATGGCCCTAGGATGGAGCCCTGTGGGACTCCACAGCGGGTGGGGCAGGTGCTGGATACAGTATTATTTATCCTGACGCATTGCGTCCTGGAGGTCAAATAGCTGGCAAATCAGTTTAGAGGACCTAGAGAGAGGCCCATGTGCATCAGGGTGTTCAGGGGGGTGGCTAAACGTGTCAAAGGCCTTGGACAGGTCAATGAACACAGCCCCTGCCAGCTGCCCCTTGTCTAGGGCAGAGTGAATGTAGTTCAAGAATTCAATGAGAGCCGTTGTAGTGCTGTGTCCAGCTCGGAACCCGTGCTGCTCCACGCACAGCAGGTTATGGGTTTCAAGGTAACTGGTCAGTTGGGCTGCCACTACCTTTTCCAGGGCCTTGGACAGTGGAGGGAGAATGGAGATTGGGCGGTAGTTCCCTGGTATTAGTGGATCCCCACCTTTGTGGATGGGTGTTACAACCACATTTTTCAATTTGCTAGGGAACTGTCCAAGGCAGCGAGAGAAGTTTAGTAGGGCAGTTAGTGGGAGAATCAGTGTGTCCAGGACCAGACGGAGGAGTTTGATATCTAGAGGGTCCTTAAGGGGGCTGGTACCATTCAGAGCCTTGATCAGGTAGGGCTCGGCTACCCGGTGGGGGGGAGAGATGGTCCAGAGATAGAAAGGGGGGCATGAGGGGAGGGGGGTCTTGGCTGGGTGTGGGGTCAAAGAAATTGGGAGGGAGCACAGAGCCTAGGTCCATAAAGTTGGAATTGAGAGTAGCAGCAATTTGTTTTGGGTCCATGATGACCGTGCCATTTGTAAAGATTTGAAGGGGGGAAGGGGCTACGACTTCCCATTTAGTGTTTTTATATTGTCCCAAAATTTACATGATGAGCCCCAGGTGGTAGTCAGGGTGGCTCTGTAATGCTCAGGCTTTTGTTTTGCGGATGGCCCAGGTGCATTTGTTCCATTCCACATGGTAGGCTTGCCTGTCTGCAGGTCTGCCCAATTCATTTGCCTTATACCAAAGGTTGTCACTGTTCTTGAGCTGCTGTAGGAGGGAAGGGGTAATCCAGGGGGAATTTTTGCCTCTTGAGGTGGGTCTTTTTTAGAGGGGGTGATGGTGTCACAGGCTAGGGTGAAGGTGTTGTTGAAGTATTCTAGCGCTGCATCCACAGAGGTGGCTTGGCATATAGATGACCAGTCGCAGTGAGCCAGGTGATGCTTGAGGTTTGTAAGACTGCCAGGCCAGAGGCAGCGATGGAGCATGGTGATGGTGGGGGGGGCCTGGCTGTCCATGTGAAGATTACTGGGGAGTGATCACTGAGGGAGTTAGGGAGGACCATACAAACCTCGATTTTATGTGGGCAGTTAGTACAATGTCCAGCAAGGTTTGCGTCCCGGTGGCTGAGTTGTACCTTGTGGGTTGGGTCACCATCTGGTTGAGGTAAAGGGCTGAGAGGGCATCTTTGGAGGTGGTTGTGGATGCAGCCAGCCAGTTTAGGTTGAGATCACCCAGAAGGATGTGTTTTGACTTGTGGGGGAGGCTTGCAATGTATTCCGTCAGGGAGAGAAGAGCGTGGGTTTGCTTGTGGGGTGGTATATAGGCCACAGTGATTATGATAGGAGCCTTGGAGGGGTCAGGTGAGATTTTCAGGGACATGGCTTGGGCACCATGATCTAGTGTAGGTGGGGGGGATGGCTTGTGCTAGTAGGGAGTCCCACAGGTATATTGCACATCCTCCGTCCCTCTTGCCCACTCTGTCTAGTCTGAGGAGTGAGTAGCCTGGAAGGGAGATGAGGGAGTCAGGGGTTTTCTTTGACAGCCATGTCTCAACCATTGTGAAGATGTCAGGTTGGTGCCTGGTGATCCAGCATTGCAGTGCGGCTGTTTTGTTAAGTATGCTGCATATGTTCATGGACCCTATGCGGAGGCCCATGGTTGGCTGCGGGCACATCAGCTGTGGGCGTATCGGCATGCAGGAGCCTGGGCCAGGGTTGGGGTGGATGTTTCCAGGTAGTAAAAGGAGGAGGAAAATAATTCTAAATAGGGGCAGTCGTCTATTAGTGCAGCAGTGTGTTAGGCTCTTAGTGCCACGAAAGGGGGTGATACCGGGAATAGCGATCGAGCGGATGGTGGGGATTGCAGGGGAAACTGGCAACCATGGTGATCAGGGGTAAGAATGCTGGAGCGGTGTGTGTGTAGGTGGGGGATGGGGTGACAAGGGTGGGCAGCGTGGGGGAGCAGGGGTGGCACTGAGTGGTGGGGAGATGGTGTGGTCAAGCCTAGCGACAATAGTATGAGGATTGTCAGTCTGATAGGCACCTGCAGCATTGTAGTGGTGGTCATGGATCAATGTATAAGAGGTCCCTGTTGACGTACTGAAATGTGGTGACTACTCTGGAGTAGTGGTAGTGTCCTGGACTTTGGTGCGAACGGTTCAAAGTTCAAACCCCAGGTCTGGTAATTTGGTGAGTGTCAATGTATTTAAAGTGCACAAGGTGGAAATGTACATCCAAAATATGTGGCAAGGGAACCTTACAGCAAAGGCCAGCAGTGACTCCAAGAGGGCACTTTGGGTACTGCAAGCAGGGCTATGGAATTTGGGCTTGTAGGATGGAGAGGATAAGAGAGGAGGAAGAGTAAAGAAAGTCAGCATTAGACAAGACTAGAGAGGCAGGAAGTTGTTGAAGATGACTCAGCTCAGCCATCTGGTGGCAGGAAACTATAACCTGCTAATAGGAAAGTGGGGGGGGGGGAAACAGAACAGGAAGTCATGTGACCAGAGTGGTCCTTAAATTGAGGCTTGGGCTTGGGTGAGTGGGGCCGTCAATGCGAAGCATTGATGGGCTAACACCCCTCACAGAGCTCAGCTGGAGGAGGAGGAGAGTAGTTACCTTTCGGGCTCTGGTGGACCACAGTACCCCTGCTGTGTGCAGACTTCTCTGGCTGTGTGCGTTTTTGGTTCTCAAAATATTATATCATGTTTCTCTCCTTGACCCATTTATTGTGGTTTGTGTAATTACCTCAATTCCACAGTTATTGCATATAATTAAGTTATATTTATGTTTAAAATTTATCAGAGGTTCTTTTTTCTATACACTCTTTGGACTAACATTATTGCTTTGTTTTTGCCCATTTCAGAATTTGATATTAACAGAAAAATTTGAGGAGAAAAATAATTTGACATAAAGTAGAGTCAGAAGAAGGCTCCTTGGCCTATATCATTTTACCCAATTGGGCTGGAATGTGTGACGTCCATCCTTTATTTTTCTCCTTTAGAATTATTTTATTTTAAATTGTATATTCTGTAGATTATGGGCTGGATATTCAAACTGCGCCATTCTGTGGGGCAAGCCCTTGCGCTGCACAAAATAGTTGCGCTGGGGTGTGGCCGAGGCGATATTCAATGGAGTTGAGCTATTGAGCAACTCCTTTGAATATCACCCCCGGCCACAGCCACTGTGCATGGCGCAGTGGAACTTGCGCCACCGCAAGTGGTCAGAGTGGAGCATTCAACATGTGGTGGCTCAAGTTCCATTGCACCATGCGCAAATTTCCGATATTCAAAAGATGACATGCAAATGGGGCCATAATTCATGCAAAGCGCAGGGGGGGCCATTTGCATCTACTCATCGGCCATAGCATGCCATTAGCATGCGGTGCGCCGATCCCCGGACTTGCGCCTGGCGCCCTGCCGGAGCAGCAGCGTCGGGGACAGACTCTACAGCCGATTGTGGGCATAACTGTATAAATCCCCTCCCCAACTGGCCCGATCGAGGGCATACACATTAAATCCCCCTCCCTGACTGGCCGATCTGGGCATAACTGTATAAATCCCCCTCCCCGACTGGCCTGATCGCGGGCAAAACCGTAGTAAACCCCCTCCCTCCAGTAGCCCGATCGCGGGCATTAGAATCAACCCCACCCCCAGGTCCAGTACCCTGGTGATCTAGTGGCCCCCAACCCCACCCCCAGGCCCACCATCCGCCCCGTCAGCGGCGGGCGGCAGCATCCACCCGCCTGCGCCCCGCGCCTGCCAATGACTGCTCCGGTGGGGCTGCCGCCCGTGGTTCAGAGCAAGAGCCAATGGCGTGCAGCCGCCCCTGAGAGCAGTCCAGATATTCATATTCATATTCATTCCATGTCTGGACTGCCTTGGCGGTATGGGCTACCGCCCATTGGCTCTTGCTCCTGAGCATGCAGTGCTGACAGCTGAACAGTGAGTGTGAGGAGGTGAGATGCTACCACCGCCAGCTGACAGGGGAGCAGGGTGGTGGGGCTCCTGGGTGGGTGGGGTGGGGAACCACTAGATCACCAGGGTACCTGGACCTGGGGGGTGGGGTTGACTCTAATGCCAGCGATCGGGCTTAGCGGTCCACTGGACCACCAGGGATATTGTTCTGGGGGTGGACTCTATTGCCTGTGATCGAGCTGCGGTCCACTGGACCACCAGGGATTTGTTCTTGGGGGTTGACCTCTAGTGCCTGCGATCGGGCTACTGGGAAAGTGGGGTTTACTATGGTTTGCCAGCGATCGGACCAGTCGGAGGGGATTTATACAGTTATGCCCAGCGATTGGGCCAGTCAGGGGAGAGTTTATACAGTTATGCCCTTGATCGGACCCAGTCTAGGGGAGGGATTTATACAGTGTGCCGTGATCGGACAGTCGAGAGGGAGGGGTTACTGTTATGGCAGATTGGGCTGCGGGGGGCACAGAGTAAGTCGAGGGCCACCCACAGGTGGCAGCTGCTGTGTTGCGCCCTGCAATGCGGCAGCTCACCTGTGGGTGGCCCTCGACTTACTCCTTTTTTTTTTTTGCTCAAAGTTTTGCAGGCGCAGGTTGGGGGTTGTGCCTGCACAACTCTGCACAGCCCGGCTGAATATCGGGCTGAGCAGTTTATGCATGGTTCCTCCCCCTCCGGTTGAGCATGCCTTCATTAGCATTGCGCTGTTGCTCAGCATGACTTGGGGGGCGCAACTGCCTCCTGCTGAATATGGCAGAAAGGCACAATTTCAGACTTGCACAGGTGCAACCCTATTGCGCATGGCGCAACCCTTTTGAATATCCAGCCCAATGTATTTAGCTGGATTGCTCATATTTGGTGTTGTTTTGGTATTAGTCTGTGGTTTCTGGTCTAGCATATATGGTTATATTTTGGTTTTGGTACTGAAAGCTAGGGTTGTACAGCTTTCCCAATTTTTTGTGGGGAATTACTGAATCTTTTTTATTTGACACTCATATAGGTCATCATCATCTGTTGTCTCTCTCGTCCTATTTAATCCCATCCCTTGTCTCCCCCAACCCCCCTCTCCTCAGCCCTCCTCATTATCTTTTTATTCACCTATGTCTTCTTTTCTTCCTTTCTCTTCTTGATGGCCCATTTTTGGTGCTTAAGCATTCTCCAAAGATTGTGGTGTCTTGCTCTTAAGATGTGTATTAGTGTATCATATAGAGATGGTTGTTATGTATGTATTTTTATTTGAAACTCTCAGGGCAGAATTCACAAAAGAGATGTGCCGGGCACAAGTGAAATGCACTGGTGCATCTCCACAAAGTGCCATTTAATGATTCACAGACAGGGTGGATGCGCCAACGCATCACAGATGTGTTGCGCCAAATGGGATGAGCTGTAGATGCATTATAATGCTATGTGGTGCATATAGAGGAGGCGTATACATGCATATACAGCGCAAAGTGATTCACAGTGCAAAATGAAGACACAAAAACAGAGCACATCTGGTGCAAGTACCAAATGCACCATGAAAAGAGAAGCATAAAAGAACCAGACTTAAGTGAAAGCCACCAGCAGGACAGCAGCTGTATAGCAGCACCTGCACCACATTACAGAGTGGAAGAGCACAGAGAGCAGCAGCAGCAGCATGGAAGCAGCACCTCATTTCATGGCTGGAATTATGATGAGGATGAGGAGACAGGGAGGCGGAAGGCACTGTAGGAGGCCAGCTCCATGGTGGTACCATGCCAGGCTGTCTTTTGAGCAGCTAACGGATGTGGAGACAGCAGGCCAGTACCACCTGAACAAGGCCATTCTGAGGCAGCTCTGTGAGATGTGCCATGATGAAATGCAGACACCCACTGGACGTGGTCATGCCATATCTGTGGATACCAAGATGACAACAGTAATGTGCCTGCTCACCACAGAAACCTTCCAGAGACTTAGCAGGGACACCACTGGCATTTTGCAGACCTCCACTTCCCATCAACTCACGTAATTCTTCACTGCACTGCTACCACATGCTTCAGAATATATCCAATTCCCCAGCGCACAGGCAGAGCGGACAGAAGCCATGCAGGAGTTCTACAGGGTGGCGCACATGCCAGACATCATGGGGCCATTGACTGCACCCATGTGGCCATCCGCGCACCACCTGGCAATGATGTCATAGGTCAACAGAAAGGGATACCACTACGTCAACTGTGGGTGCATCAGCAATGTCTGCACCACACACCCTGGGAGTACACATGATACCTTCATTTGGCACCAATCGGCCCTCTGCCACAGGTTTGAGGCAGGGGACATACCGAGTGGCCATTTACTAGGTGCATGGACTATGGCTGCCATCCACACAACAGGGCACAATTGCACAGGATAGGAGGGAAGGCCAGGAGGGCAGGTAGCACAATCCACATACTGCAGAGGGTGCAGCAGATGTAGGATAGCGGAAGGGTGCATGGGGACATAGTGAGACACCATCTGTACCAAGGCAGTACATGAGTATAGAATGGATGTTGGGGAACAGTGCCATGGGGGCATGGGAGGGAGGGACAGGTGCAACACATGCAGACAATGGGCAGTGCAGCACTGCACACTGGGAAGGTCAATGGTGTGTGTGGCATGTGTGACACCATTGGCATAGGTGGCCTGGAGCCAACCACAGCAGCAGGCACAGTCAGAAAACAGGTCGATGGTGGGGGCAGGATGGCAGGATAGGGCCAGGCACAGGCAGTGGTGGATGCACAGCACGCACAGCAGCACAGCATGGAGTGGGGATGGCCAGGCCATGCTGCACATGTGACCAACATACTAACAGCCTCCTATCCCCCCCCCCACAGTTACTGCAGAATATCCACTGAGGCCCTGGCTCCTTACCTCTATCTGCCAACCTGGAACAGAGGTGGAGGAGTGCTACAACAAGGCACACACTGCTACATCCACAGTCATTGAGTGCGTCTTTGGCATGCTGAAGATGTGCTTTCGGTGCCTAGATAGGTCATGTGGGACCTTACAGTATAGCCCTGAGAAAGTCTGTGGCATATTCCTGGCCTGTTGTATGCTACACAACATGGCCTCTGACCATGGAATAGCTGTTGAGACCAGTGAGGGTGACAGTTCCAGGGTGGAGGAGGAGGGTGGGGAGGATGAAGTGGTGCCACAGGGCCACACCACAGGTCTGCCCATGGGCCAGCAGGACCCATGGCAGGCTGCCGGGTCCAGGGAGTACAGACACACACTGGTAGAGGAGCATTTCAGGAGCTGAAGGTGAGTATCACAGGTATGTATACGGGTGGTGCACATTGGTGACATATAGCCATGCATGGTATGGTGGACACAGCACAGCGCACAAACAGCCCAACAGTGGTGCACACACACACATACACAGCATGCACCACACACATGTGCCACTATGACAGTGCCAGGGGTGACAAGGATCAGTGTGCACTGCTTCCGGCACACAGGTGCAGCAGACACCGTATTGCATTCGTCACGCCCATGCCACATGGCACAAAAGTGTACACACAGACATTCAGGGGGCACCGCACAGGGAGCCTTCAATGGCGGTGCACTGGGGCAGGTGCCTGCCACACACGTCACCTCAGGCAACATTGGTCAGGTGTGTAGGACACAGTGGTGGAATGTGCAGCTGATGTTGAAATGGGGACCGGGACATTAATGGGTGGCACCACGGCCACCACGGACACATGAGCGGCCCCTGCCATGACTAGTTGATGCTGTTGCAGCACCACCAGCCACAGGGGGTGTCCCCAGTGTCATAAACCCACTCTGCAGGTCAGCCCTCTACTCCCAAAGTGCCAACCTCTGAGCGTAGAATTGTGAACAGTTAACAGAACAAGGTAGACCTCTTGTCTGTTTTTGTGGGTTCGAGTCACCTTTGTCCCAAGTTCTGGAGGGATTCAAACTGATAACCTCTTGTTAGCGTACCCAATTGTCAGGCTTAGATAATTCTGTCTTTGGGGGGGCCAAACATCTTTGCCCATGGGCACCTAACCAGGTATTACAAAATGAACCCTTTGAACTCTATGCAAGACCTAGAGAACTCTTACCTGTTTCCCAGTTTGGTACCACAATAAGCTCATGCACAGTGTCAACTATAACCATCTAAGCTTCACTTATAAAAAAAAGAAGTTTCAAGGCACACCAGGCAGTTTCTGTTTTTAAAATATATCTTTAGTTTAAAATAGGTAAAAAATAGGAAAACAGTAAATACAGAACAAGATATCCCACAATTTGCAATCTTAAAACAAAACAGGTTTAAAAGTGCAAATTCCTACAACCCATACACTCAGACTGGTCTTATGTAATGTATCCTTACTTTCTTAATCTTTCAGTGCTTTGATGTTCCTCTTTTCTCAGTTAAAAATGAATGTGTCTCTGTGAGGTCTGCTCAGTATACTTAAAAGCAGTCTTGAGCCGGCCTGCTCTCTGAGGTCACCTAACTCCACCTTGGTGTATTAAAATTTATATTTTATAACACAGGATGTCCTAGTAAGATATTTGAATCTCCTCTCTTCATGTGACTTCCCCCAAGCCAGTCTGTGATCTGCTTCACACAGACATCAAAGTCTCTTTGATGTAATTCACTGGATACCCCAAGCAAATGCATATTGGACTTCCCAATTTAGTCTGGGACCTGCTTCACACAGACATCAAAGTCTCTTTGATGTAATTAGCTGGCTTCTTTGGAAGACACCCGAAACATATGCATATACCCCTTTCCTCATGACACCTAGTGCAAATCAAAGGATTTCCCTGAGGGCATTATAACGTGGATATATTGGTTCCTGGCTTCAAATTAAATTGACAAGGTAACTGCATCTCAGATATCTGTAGCTTAACCTACGTCCTGGCCTTTGAACTTATGCTTAGGGGGTTTTGATGTGTCAGTTTCAGCAAGACAATAGTTTCTCCTGACAGACACTCCCTTACATATTTTATAGTGCAAAAAAAATATCATATTGCAATCAGAACCAGCTGTCCACGTGGCACAATCCTCCCCACCTAGACTAAATTTGGGGGCTCTATCCCCTGCATGGGATGAGCTTCCTAAATCAGGTCACTCCTCATAGACACGAGACAGCCCATCTGAGTTCTTATTGGTCGCTCCAGCCCTATGTAGAATGGTCATGTCATATCCTTGCAAAGCAAGACTCCATCTTAGCAATCTACCTTTGTTCTTCCCCATCTGCATCAGCCAAACCAGGGGGGTTGTGGTCAGTCTGCACCACAAAATGCTGCCCATACAAGTATGGCTCCAATTTCTTTAGGGTCCACGCTATGGCAAAACACTCTTTTTCCACCATGGAGTATGCCTGCTCCCTGGGAATTAACTTTTTACTCAGGTAGGCTATTGGGTGGTCCCTCCCTTGGCTGGATGTCTGACTCAGTACTGCCCCAATATCCACATCTGAGGCATCAGTCTGAACTATAAAAGGTTTTCTGTAGTCAAGAATTGTCAAAACAGGAGCACTGCACAGTGCCTCCTTTAGTTTGGAAAAGGCTTCCTCACAGGCTTGGCCCCAGGTAATTTTCTTGGGCATCTGTTTCTTTTTTAGGTCAGATAGGGGAGCAGCCAGGGCACTGTAATTGGGTACAAATTTTCTATAGTACCCTGCTGTCCCGAGAAAACTCCTGACCTACTTCTGAGTTTCTGGTCTGGGCCATGCCTGGATTACCTCTATTTTTATTTGGTTAGGATGGAGCTGTCCCTGGCCTACCAGAAGCCCGAGGTATGCCACCTCTCCCATGGCCACCTGACACTTCTCGGCTTTGACAGTGAGCCTGGTCCTCTGTATCCTGCCCAGCACTTCCCTAAGGTGGGATAGGTGTTCCTCCCAGCTGGCACTAAAGATGGCAATGTCATCCAGGTACGCCACGGCATACTTCTCAGCACCATTTAACACCTGGTCCACCAACCTTTGGAAAGTGGCCAGGGCGTTGTTCATTCCGAAAGGCATTACTTTAAACTCAAATAAGGCTATCGGAGTGAAGAAGGCTGACCTCTCCCTAGCTCTGTCTGTCAACTCTACCTGCCAATACCCCTTTGTCAGGTCAGGTCACCCCTCCCAACTTGTCCAGGAGTTCATCCGTCCAGGGCATCGGGTGGGCGTCTGACTTCGTGACTGCATTCAGTCCATGACAGTCCACACAGAAATGAGTTGAGCCATCTGGCTTGGATACAAGGACTACAGGTGAGGTCCAGGGACTGTGGGATTTCTGGATTATCCCTAAATCCAGCATCTCCTCCACTTCCTTCCTAATGTCCTTTTGGACAGCTTCTGACATCTGATATGCTGTCTGCCGTATGAGCGTCTGTGTCCCTGTCACCACATCGTGTGTCACTAAGGGGGTTAGTCCAGGCTAGGCGCTAAACAAGGGTCAAAGTCTGCTAAAACCTCCCTTACTTCCTGGATCTGGCCCGGGGTCAGCTGGGGAGGCAATTTACTGCCTCCACAGAGGACTCCCATTTACTCTCTTCCAACAAGTCCAGAAGGAGGTCTCCTTCATCCGTCCCCTCCCGATGACTACACACTGCAAACACCACGTCAGCCCTATTTGGATATGGATTCATCATGTTGATATGGTACATCCTTTCTGTCTGTCTTTGGTCAGGTAACTCCACAATGTAGTTCACATCATTTACCTTCCTAACCACTTTGTATGGTCCTGCCCACTCACCCTGTAATCAGAACCAGATGTCCACGTGCCACACCCAGCACCCCTGTATGGGTACTGCAAATGAGACCATGAATGGGTGCTCATTGGTGTTGATGCCCCGCAAGCCATGTCTGTGCTGGAGATGCTGGCCAGTGCAACATGAGGTGATGGTGTCAGCAGCAATGGGTCCACCTGACGCTGCTGCCTGGGTGTGTGAGAGGTGCTCCTAAGTGTACGGCTGGATGCCCGATGGTCACAGCATGTACCAGATGCACATGCTACCTCTGCAGTGGCTGCAATCCACTCCAATGCTGTGGTCATGCTCACCTGCATAAAGCGTGCCTCTGTCAACATCTGTGCATGCCAGGCAGCCATGGACCCATGCTCCTTGCCATCCATATGCTCCTGAACTCCACACGTTGGGCCACAATCCCCTCTATGGTGTCACACAGGAGACGGACATAGGCCTCAATGCAGTCATTGTGGTAGGGCTCACGGTGGCATTGATGACATGTGAGGGGGAACCAGCCTGCCGCCGGGCATCCACAGGCGGTGATTACACCATGGCAAGCTGCAGCATAGGTGGGACTTGGCCATGCTCAGCCCCATCACATCCACAGCTGGTGTCATCACATTCCAATGGTGGCTGCATGTGTTCCACAGCACCTGACCGGGATGTCTGTGATGGCCCTGCCAAAGCACCTGGACTAGATGCAGGGGGCACAGCACTCGCCACCATGGGTGGCTGTAGGGTCCCCACATCCAACCCACATGCAGTGAGGCCAGCTCTGGCATCAGAGGCCACCTGCGCAGGCACCTGCATGCTGCACACCTCACTGTCTGTCATGTCCCCCTCTATTTGGGTGTCATCATCATCCACAGGGTCATCGCTGTATGCCTCCCTGCATGCCAGATGCCAGCACAATGAGGGCATCAGTGATGTCCTCTATGTCTGCAGGGTCTTTATCAGAAAGACCCAGCAGACCCTCCAGCCATGTGGCAGCAGTATCCGCCACAGTGGCAGCAGTGGCAGAAGAGCCTGACAGGCCCACCAGCACTGTGGCTGGGGCAAGTGGTGCTGGTGCACTGGATGAACCAGGGATGCCATCGTCCGCTGCAGTGCCCACAGCACTGTGTGATGGGCCTGCATCATCACCTGCAAGGGCATCCTGAGCAGCCATGCCCATGGCTGCACCTGTGAGGCATGAAGGAGCTGTGAACAGAAGAGGGAGATCATGGTTAGTGCACAGGATGATACATTGGCATATAGAATGACATACTGACATGTACAGTGTCCCACAGTGTTGTGCCATGGCTGCACATGACAGTACCTTGCATGGCTGTGCAATGCCCATACCGCAATGCCATCCTTGCGCATGCTGTGACCAGTACTGTATGGTGACAGGCCATTGTCACCTGGACCCCATGTGGCACTGGTACAGCAAGCCCATCTGACAATGTGTGTGTCCCAGCAGCCTGACTGGCACTGGCCCACCACACGTGCACCCACATGCATGGAATGTCAGGCAATGCACTGCACAGCAGGCTAAATGCATGTGCAACTGCCACTCATGATAAAACCCCTGTTACCACAGACCCAAGGCACAACACACTGGGACAGTCATTGTGGCCAAGGCACACATGTGGCCAGACATGCGTCCTTCACATGTACACTCACAGTGCTGTGATGGCCTGCCACCTGTCTGGAACCTCCCACCAGGGACACCTTGAATAGCGGCTCGGGATATGGTGGCCACCAGTAGCTCTTTGTTCAGGCTCAGGCAGACATTATCCTGCATGCTGCCCCCAGTCCGCTGCAGGGATGCCTCAGTGTGGGACACCTTCTCTTTCACCCTGCACTTCCTACCATTAAGATGTTTTTGGCACTCCGGGGGGCTCTGTTGAATTTGCCAACTGCATTAACATGCCAGGCTACTGCCTCCAAGCCCTCATCCTGTGCCATACAGCTGCCGCCCCTACCCCTCAGCACGTCCTGCCTATTGTTGTAGGCCTCGATGAGGGTCCGCTCCTCATCCTTGGTGAAGTTTGGCCACCGTCTGCTGGCGGTACTGTCTCCTCCGGACATTGTGGTATCTGTGGGAGGGTACAGACAGTCATTAGGCATGCACATGTCAACCCCCACGTGCACATGATGACATACAGTGGATGCAAATGGGCACACCAGTACCTGGCTGACAGAGCCTGCAGGCACTGCACCTGTGTGGGGGTGCATGGTGTGTCACGGCTGTCTGTGTTGTGTCTGGCATGTGTGGTGGACACACCATGTCCAGCAGCATGACCATGGACCTGCCATCTGTGACACATGACCATGTGCACATGCAGCCAGCTGCACATCACTGCCACTATGCACACTGTGCTGTACGTACAGGCACTATTGCTGACAGTGCCCTCCCTGTGTCAGCCTGTGGGACAGTGTGCGATATAGCATGCTGTGCTGCAGGTATTCCTGCACATGTGACAGCAGCAATAGGCTGTCCACCAGCCATGTCAACATGGGCCTTGGCAAAAGTAATCATGGACATTCATCCATACAGCTGAGTCTGTGTGACAATCTAGTGGCTGTAATATCCACAACCTCCCCTAGGATGTGCCTGACTCCATGCAGCGTTTGCCCAGTGCACCAACACAGTCCACGAAACATGTAAACAGACATGTACAAATGGATAGTACTCACCTTCAAGGCTGCTGTACCTATCAATCACCTGTTCTCAGTGTGTTCTGAGTTGGAAGCATTTATGGCTCAAGACATGCAAATGAGGACTGGGGCAGTGATAATGAGATGCTAAACAGCTGAGATGCACTTGTATATGTTAATAGGCTGATTTGGGTGCATTGTCTGTGAATTGCATAATTGCCCTCAGCTCATCTAAATCTACACGGCGCTCTGCTGCATTGGGCGCATTTCCAAACAGCACATTATCCGCACATACGCAATACGTTTGGGACATCTTTCTGAATGAGGCGCAAGTGCATGGGTGCATTCTGCGTGCATCTGCTGGGTCTGTTGTACGTCTGCCACAGCAACACATATGCACAATCAGCCCGACAGTCGCACTGCGGACATGCATATAGTGCACGCCGTACAGTGCAATCTGAATAGGCATGCACGTCCATCTGCACAATATGCCACCTGTCCATGGTTGTAAGCTGATCGCGCATTACATGCCATTCCACGGCATTGTGCTACTGCACATCACAGGTGCCATGCGCAATGATGCATGACACTCACATCATGGCGGGCACCTATGTATTGCACATGCAAGACCCAGTCATGACCCATGACCCCGCATTCCTGCCATGATATTGTACATTGTGCATGCACCTGTGAGTGCATGACTGACCAATCGTGCTTCAGGCCGCTGTGCACGGGGGACTGCATGTGGCCTAGTGGCACATGTGGCACAATTAGGCTGTTCAGTAGCACAGGCCTCACTTACTGCACTGTTGTAACACTGTGCTGTAGACATGCCCAGAGACAGGAGATCATGTCCAAGGGCCATGAACAGATCAGACCTTGAACTGCTTCACCTGGTGGCCCTGGTGATGCGACTGGAGGGCTGGCTATTTGGGCAGGAGGACCTGTGTGGGCTGACATTGCAAGGCAGCTGGTGCACTGCACAGGTGTTCCCCGCACAGGGAAACAGTACAGGCACTGGTATGGTGACCTCGGGGGGAGGAACAGTGTTCAGTTGGAGCAGCTGAGGGAGCGTGCATGCAGGGGTGCACCACCACACCCAGGTATGTATCATGCGTACTTGTGCAGCACAGGTGCTTGTGGGATGGGGATGGTGCACAACACAACATCACACTCACATGGGCAATATACAACATGTTCACGCACACTTGTGTGTGGCTGCACCTGCCCTGTGGTACCCTGTCATACATGCCACATGGGGTGGGTCACTCTGCAGTTGTGTGTGTGTGTGGGACAGGTACACTGTGTAACGCACGGGGTGGGACCACCGGATGTGGTGTATAACCTTGGCTGGGCACTTTGGGGGCCCAGGCCAGGGTGCTGTGTGCAGCTGCACATTGGCAGGCCATTCACCGGTGTTGCACTAACCATTTACACCATCACTGCATGCCCACACTGGTGTTGGGGGGGTGTTTGTGGCATGTCATGTCTACTCATGGCGGTCACTGCCTTTTGTGTCCTGTAGGGCTGGAGGCCAGGTGGCAGGCCGTGAAGGCTGCTGAAGAATGCAGGCGGGGGCCATGGACAGAGCACAGCATGGTAGCTGTATGAGTACGGGTAGGTGGCTATCTTGTACATGCAGTGTCTGTCGGGTGGGGTGGGCTTCTGCTCTGTAGGAGTTGTGTGTTTGCAATGGCACTTAGTATCTGTTCTCTGTGTTCCTGCTGTAGGTCCCTAGGATGGTCACAGTGTGACAGGATGTGGACGGCCACTGGGACATCACACCGATGTGGGGCCTGGTGTGTGGAGGGACATCAGGGAGGCACTACAGCCCATTCCTGTGGCAACAGAGGTGGATGATGAGGACAGTTGCTGCTGTTGGCATGTGGCCGGCGGCAGGTGCGTGGACATGTCGCACAGCCATGCCCTTAATTGTATATATTGTACATAGGGTTTCCTACTGTTGAGTGTATTTCTGGCCTCCCTCAATACATATGTTGCTGTCCCTGTCCCCTATGCCCATCCCCACATCCTGTCTGCTCCTCCCTATTTCTCACCTGTTGATGTACACAGTCCCTCACACCCCATCCTTTGTTCTACATAGACCTGTATATAGTTTTGTTTTCCTTTGTATATATTGTTGGTATTCATATTTGTGTATTAAATATATAATAACTGGTGACCCCCATTATCAACCCATTTTCAAGTGTTGTAAAAAGTCGTATCAACCCACAGGTTGATACGAAAAAACTCGTATCAACCCGCTTTTACAGTCTCACGCTGAGAAGCTGGCAGGAGTCCACACAAATTAAACAGACTGGCAACAACAGATGATTCTCCGACCACAGATTGTCACACAGCATAACCTTCATGTTAAAAGCAACATACAGAGCTAAGTAACAAAGTGTAATCATTTATTCAGAAATTTAGTATTTACCATGCAGGAAGTCTCTCAACTAAAAGCACACTTTCAGGACTACCGTTATTGTTTCCACAGATGGCATGAACTTTCACCTCAGCTCAACAGCGACTGTAATGACACGACCCATTCAGATGACGAAACAATTCACTCTGAAGCTAAAGGACTTGGGCAAACAATATAAAAACTTGAAAAAAAAATGTTTTGAAGTTTTATTTTTTTACTTCATTCCTAACATCGTAATTTACTTTACCTGATGGACATCTTTTTGCACCAGTTTATTATAAAAAAATAAAACATCTGTAGGTGGTTGTCATTCAATTTTTTTACACAGCCTTGGTGTGTGATCATAGTGAAACCTCTCGAGCTTCGCTCTTGAGGTTTCTCTATAATCACACACCTGGCTGTGTAAAAAAAAAAACTTTATATCAACTTCCTACATATGCATTATTCTACATTTTCTTATCCGACACATTGTCTGTGGTCCTTCACTGTTCCTTGTGCCTGGGATTGTTGTTGTCTCCAGCTCTTCACTATCCCCTTGCTGCCTTATCCCAGTCTGCTCCCGTGCTTGTACAGTCTATTTCCCCCTGCCCCCCCCAGCCTCCATGTGGACCAACTGTTGCCTGTGGTATGTGAGTGGGCCTCATGTCCTGCTGCTCATGTCTATGCCCCCGGTCTGTGTGTGCTGCTTGTGGCATGCGTACATTGTACTGCTGCACTATTGGTATGTGGCCCTGTGTGTGGCGTCCTGTGGTTGGGGGTCTGGACTGACTGTGTGGCACTGTGGTGGCACTGTGTGCCACCCTACATTTGCCACAGTGTCATCCTGTGTGGTTTTCCACATGGCCACAGTCTTGGGTTCCTGTGGTGCTGGCCTGGTCCAGTGGCCACCACCTTGCTGCTTGCTCTCCCCTGCTGTTGTGTGGCACCATGCCAGTGACAGTGTACCTGTTCTGTGTACCAGCCATGGGCCTGTGTGGGGTGTTCCCTGTGCTTCTGGGTGTTCTGTATGCCCAGTCTCGGTACTGTGCCTGATTCGGCCACTGGTGTGTCCTTGACCACTCTGGTATATCCCTTTAGTCGTATGTCCTTCTCTCCTTTGTCCCACTGCATTGTCCCCTGCTGCTCCCACATGCCTTGCTGGGTTGCTCCATATTCACTGTTCTGCTCCACTGGGTGGTTGTGCACATTCAGGATGCGCTGGCGCATCTCCACTTGCACCGTACTGTGTAATTTACAGTGGGGTTGCGCATGGCGCACTCCATGGTGCATCCCTTTATGCATCACTCTGTGTTTGGTAGGCACATCCTATTTGCG
The DNA here is from genome assembly GCA_016271365.2 of Neoceratodus forsteri. NCBI lineage: Eukaryota > Metazoa > Chordata > Ceratodontiformes > Ceratodontidae > Neoceratodus > Neoceratodus forsteri. The sequence continues at coordinate 987,205,891 of CM057449.1, forward strand.
CCAGTGCATCTCATTTGTGCCTAGTGCATCTCTTGTGAATCCTGCCCTCAATGTGATTCTTTACCCATTTTGGCCTTAAGTCACCTTTAGCCTTGTTCTGAGCACTTGCCCCTTATTATAACACTCAAAATTGTGGTGTAATGTTCGTTCATCCTCCTGGAGCTTCTTTCTAGTAGTGAGTTTTGAACACATTACTTTAAGCCTGCTCAGCTGCTTATAAGCTTTGTTTATATTTGCACATTAAAGAAAAATCAGTTTATGGTTTTATTTATAGCAAAGCATACATGAGCAAATGCGTCTGTGCTCTCTCCCACAGACCTAAGTAGAGATAAGTGAAAAAAATCCTCTGCCAGTGGAATTTCCATGAAAGTTGGAATTTTGCTTCCATGAAAGTTCAGAAATGATTAGGACAACTTTTGTAGAATTCTGCTGCGGTTTTGTTGTAACGTGTATTTTTATATTGAATCGCGTAAAAAAGTTCTGCAGTCCAGATTGCCCAGTTTATCTGGAAATGCAGAATAATTTAAAGATTAACTATGTATTTATTCCACTGCCACACTCATTATGTCAGAATACTTATTCTGCTTGTCACAGAATGTTACACATTTACTGGTAAGTATAGTAGTAGCTTAATAATGTTTCAAGAAACACACAGTCACGCTGATGTTTTCCACACATTTCCTGTTTCCGATTAAACGTCTGGCTTGTCTGCAGTAAAATAGTTCCACACCTTGTAAACAGTATCCCAATGTGAGCCACAGGATGTTCTGCAAGCTGCGCAAGAACAAATCCGCATTTCGGATAGGCGAAAATCGCATTAGCTTGTTTTTCCTGTCCTAGACTGCAAGATATTGAGAAAAACAGGCTAGAGGGAGTGCTATAATTGAAAAGATGGTGAGAGAGAGAGCTCTAGAAATTGAGAAGCCTACAAAAACATTTCAGGGCTACTTTTTTTCTTTAATAATTGAAGTAGTTGTGGTGGGATTTTTTTTTCTGTAGGTTTTGCTTTATTATTAAGAATGGCAGCTAGACCAGCAGAAGTGTTAGGCAGGGAACAAGAAGAAGAATTTAAGTCTGAGCAGCTGGGTGGTGTGGAGCAGGGCCAGCAGCAGGAGGGGGTTCAGCAGCAAGAGGGACATGGGAGTGGCGCCACCTCCTGAGCAACACAACCCTGAGCAGCAACCTAAGGTAACCACCTCCTCTGACAGCACAAAGAAAAAGCTGGCACCCCTGTTCTCACATAAGAAGGTGGCGCTGTTGGTCAAGGAGGTCACTACCCATTCTGGTGAATTTTCTTGGCCAAAGAGACTCCATTTAAAGCAGAGGGAAACATTGTGGGCCTCCATAAGGTCCACCCTTGATGGACAGGTAGGTGGGGTTGTGTCCTGGACCACTGGGCAGATCAAACATAAATGGGACGACCTCCAGAGGAGGGACCCTGAAGTGCAGGCAGCACTAGGTAGAGTTGTGATCATTGCCGAGAAGGGCCAGAATAGGAAGAAAAATGTGGAGGAGCCTGAGTCTATGGGATCCAAGAAGGACAAAAGGACGTGTGCAGAGGACAGTATCACCACCAGTGAGTATACTAAGTTGATCCCTCAAAGTTATTCTCATCAGTCAGTGTTGGAATTACACTTTATGATCCTTGTGAGTGTGAACTACATTGACCAGCCTATAAATGCACAACTCCACTCCCCCCCGTTATAACTCATGAAAGGATCACAGTGATGCATGATTTTTTTCATATTCTGTTTAGCCTCTCTTTATGACCGCAGGCATTAACTCCCTCTGTCTGCCACCTATGTCTGTCCACCACTCTTCTGGCTCCACCAAAGCCCCTAGTACCCGCATGGATTTCCCCTGTGGCAGGGCGTGGAAGCAAAGAGGACCACCCCCCCCCCCAGTATTCCAATCAGGTTGGGGGGGTCTCCAGCAGTCCGGCAACAGAGTGTGATGCTGATTGGCAGGCAGGGTCATGGAGTCTGCAGATGCCATCTTTTTCCACTTTTCTTGTTCTTCCATCTCTCAGCCATGACAGCCATGATGCATGAGCTTGAGCTACCAGGGCTTACAGACTGCAGATAGAGTTCTGTGGTGCCAAGCCTGCCCCCCCCCCATAAATTAATTCCACCACTGATTGTCGTAAGTAAAATGATAGAAATTAACTTTTCTTTACCCTGACATACTGCATGTAATGTAGGTTGTCATACTGTTTTTAGAAATTCCATTTAAATACTGTCAACAAAAGGTTAAGAACAAGAAATACTTCTGCATTTTACAGTACTTGTCTGTGATGGCATGCACAGCGGATGGACAGTACCTGACCTGACTACAGCCCTTCTGTTATGGCTGACAGACCTGATGGTGTGTGTGTGTCACATCATGGGCAGACTGTGTCTGCAACAGTGTCACTAACTGCATGAGTATGCCACAGCACCTCCATAGGCCATACATGTGCAGGGACAGGTGCATGACCTGAGAGGATATGGCATCTGTTTTGGATTGCTTTGCAATTGGTTGTTGTACTGTTGTCCAACCTTGACATTGTTAACATTTGTTGCGTCTGCACTGCAATCATGTGAACCGTGGACCAAGGGGGGCTGCTTGAGTGCCTGAGAGACATCTGTGGCCAGTCAGGAACAGTCCTCAGTTGGTTTAGATCTTTCCTCGCTGGCAGAATTCAGACTGGTGTCGGGGATTTATTCCTCTGCTTCATTCTCACCACCATATGTGGTTCCTCAGGGCTCTGTGCTGTCCCCTATGTTGTTCATGGTGTATTTGCTGCCATTGGGAGACATTGTAAGATGGTATGGGCTGTGGTGTCACTGTTTTGTAGATGATACCCAGCTCTACTTGTCTTTTGCCCCCGACCAGGATAGTGCGGTCTCTGTCTTTAATAGCTGCCTTGCAGAGCTCCAGGACTGGATGTGGGCCAGCTGGCTAAGGTTGAACCCCAATAAGACTGAGGCATTGGTGGTGAAACCAGGCCATGGGATAGAGAGGACAGGAGCACGGCTTGACTCCAGGCTTTGGCTCAGGGGTAGCCAGCTCGTGTCCTCTGTTCAGGTGCAGAATCTGGGCATGATATTTGATGAAGGATTAACACTCGTTCACAGGTGTCAGCTGTAGTCAAATCCTCTTTTTACTATCTGAGGAATATTGCACGGATTAAGCACCTTGTTCCATCTCATGACCTTCCAATGTTGATCCATGCCTTCGTGACCTCCCGCCTTGACTACTGCAACTCCCTATACCTAGGGTTTCTGGGGGTTGATATCTGCCACCTGCAGCTGGTGCAGAATGCTGTGGCCAAGTTACTGGTTGGGGTTTTCTGGACTAGTCATATCACCCCTGTGCTGCGTGAACTGTACTGGCTGCCTGTTCAGTGGCAGATCACCTTCAGGATCAGTTTACTGACTTACAAGGCCCTGCACGGCCTGGGTCCTGGCCACCTGCAAGAGCTCCTGGTTCCTTACTGCCCCTTCCTACCCCTCCGCTCAGCCAACAAGGGATTGCTAGAGGTTCCTAGGGTTTGATTGAAAACTTCTGGTACAAGAGCATTTATGTATGCAGCTCCGACCCTGTGGAATTCTCTGCCTCGCCGGATTAGAGAATGCCTGACCGTGGAGAGCTTTAAGACGGCTTTAAAAACATTTATTTAGCCGCACCGTTGGGGATTGTTGAAGTTGCAATACTGTATTTTATTGATCTACTTAGATATTTTATTGTTTATCTGTGTTTTAATCCCTGTACAGTGCTTTGATACTTGTTGAAATGGGCTTTATAAATACATTTTATTATTATTATTATTATTATGTGCATGGCAATTTTCTTAATTTGTGACTAGCTCTGAGTTGCCACTCTGCCCTTGATCACAGCCTGGACACTAGCTGAAAGTCCTAACAATGGAGTGATAATGACATTGAGTCATTTGTGGGATACCCCTCTTGAACTGCCACATAATTGCATCTCTTAATGAGTTATTAATCACACCTGACCATCTGGAACACTGAGGGAGATTACAGAGGGACTTTTTTTAACTTCATTAACAGGCATGGAATACCTGCACTAATCAAAGATGGACAAGTAAAGGGTTAGCTGCACTAGCCCTGGTCAATGTTCACTAGGTTCTTAGCTACTAAAACAATGTTAAAATTGACCCCTGCAGTATACAGTACAATCTGAGCACATTACTCAGTACAGCTTAAGTAAGTTCAGCATCATACAAATGATTTTCATTTATAGTAAAATTGCCATAACATGCAACAGCTTAAGTGACAATGACAGGATCCCTCTATGCTCTGTCAGTGATTTGAACTAGTCCTGTCCATTTTCAACAGGTGCCACAGAAACTGAAACAAGTGCCCCTGCCGTCGTCAATGATCCCATCACCACCAGCCCTCCAGTAGCGGGGCCCAGTACTAGCAGTGGTGAGCCCATGTCTGATAAACTCATTGTATTACTAACAAAATGAATGTATAGATGAACAAATGAGTGGAAAGAGTGTCATGTTTGGTGTTGCACTTCTTCTTACCACATAAACCATGACTGCATCCCTGCACCATAGTCAAAAGACACCACTGTAAAAAAGTTTAGATCTGCTGTGTTGTAAGGCTAAAGTGCTGCCAAGGAACAAGTGGGCACCCGACTCCTTCCCCCGTCCTGGTGCAGACTAACTACATACACCCCCAATGGGTCCCCCTGTGTACATCATGACATAGTAAGTCAGGTGAATCTACCTCCATTGCAATCAATGCAGCAGGGTGGCTGTGCTATGGGCAGATCATTCCTGTTGCCATAAGAGGGTGTAGAGCCAGCTCAACATCTTCATGACCATGCAGGGATCATCATTTGGTGGTCAGCTAGTGGACTATAAAATGCTTATAAATTCTAACTCGTCATAAGATACTTGATGACAAATGTTGAAATTGGTGGTGTCTTTTCAATCTGGCACAGATTATGCACCTGTGATTCCATGTTTGCTTCAATAGGAGGCCACTACATCCATGGCCAATGATACACCACTTTAAGAAGTTGCATAGTTGAGACCACCCCAAGAAATTTGTTGAAATGTTGCAGAATCATTACATGTGATGACCATGCGGTGTGCCTCACTAAAGTGCATCACTGCACTAGGCACTGCTGCTGGCAGTGTTATGACTGATTAATTTACTCCCCTAGTGGTGTCATCTGCAGAATGTTGAACAGTGAATGGCTACTGGGTTGAGGGTGGGTGTGACCTGATCATGATTCATGACCTGCAGAGTTATGGCACAGACGGGTCAAACTGTAACAAAGACATAGAAGGGCCATTGCAGAGCATCAGGTGGATATCAGAAACTAGTCAGCAGAAGCTGCTGTCAGTGTGACAGGGTAGCGTTGCCATCACTGTGTGAGGTTAGACAAGTCTGTAATTGTGATAGGAAATTATGGTTGTACCAATCAGTATTTGGATGTTAGTAACCAGGTAAGAGGGCCATTGCACACTACCGAAGTAGGGCAATCACAACTGTGTTACCTGGTGGAGAACTCGGAGGTTGAGTATGTTGCTCCAGGCATGCCAAACAGTTTGCAGCTGGAAGCTGTCAGAGTGCAAATGAAACCGCAGCCGAGCAAGTGTGCTGGAAATATCATGCACTTTATCACAGCTGAACTGTTCATAATAATCACTTGTAAACCCGCTACCGTTTTCTTGTCTGCAAGGCAAGCCAATGTCAGTCAGGTATTGTGATAAAATGGTTCACATAACAAGAAACTTGTTACTGGTGTCAGTGTGCCTCAGTTGGTAATGGTAGCACTTCCAGCTGTGGTCCACACGGTTGTGGGTTCTAGTCCCACACCGGGATTGGGATCATTCCTAAATGCTGTCACCCGAGTGCAGTATTGGGGGAATGTTGTCCTGTTGGTGTCAGCTATGCTGTCCTTCAGATGACAAGTTAAACTGCAGTCCCGTCTACCCATCCTGGTGCTGTCCTGGTGGTTGTCCAAGTGGAAGTAAAGGAACCCAAGACACTCTTTGCAAAGCGTAGTGGACATTCCCAGTATCCTAGCAAATATTCCCCTTCCCATAAAACTGGTTCATGCAATTGTCCAAGGCTGTTTGTGGGTGCTAATGTGCAATATAGCTGCTATTACACATTCAATCACTTCCCTACCAGTCTAGCATTGCTTGTAAAGTGCTTTGGGATACAATGTGCATGAAATGCACTATATAAATGCTGATTCTTCTTCATCTACTTGTTGATAAATTCATCAGCATAAGCAGTGTTTGCCAGATTCTTGTACTATATCAATACTGTATAGTTTGTTTTTAGTTGAAGTGGCCTGTGGCCACTGCTGTTTCATTCCCTATGCCAAGCACATGACACAGCCTGTGAGAAACACTAACACGTCATCCTGATTACAACACTCTGCAATATCCACTTACAAGGACCTATACAGAACATATAGATACACACTGTATATTTATCAGTGGACACTGTTCAGTATCCTAAATGAGTACTGGGTCTGGCCAACCTTGCATATTGTATGAGGTTCTGGATGGTCCACCACTAACCGTGTAATCATCACACAGGATGGAAAGGTTGGTTCATCATGACTAGTGTGGGTGACATCACCAACATGCACCTGACAGTCAATTGCAAATTCCCATTGTAGAAATCTGTAATCATGTGGCTAAAATGTTGTGAACTAGATAGGTGGGAGGGGGGATAAAACACCAGGTATGTGAATGCCAGTGGTGGTGGGGGTCCTTTCAATGGATGGTACACCTTAGAGAGACAGTGGTTGAGGCACTGATGAGGAGACATACAGTTTATCGGAAGATGTTGGTGAAGAAACATTGCTTAAGTCTCAGGTTTCACATGCTAATGTACTACATACTTCCCCTCCTCAGTGGGATGTTGTGGGGGGTGGTCCAACAGGTACAGCAGGGACCAATGAGAGCAGGCATTGCAAGGACCAAGGCTGGTGGCAATCATCACCAGACAGTCAGGGCACAGTGAGGTTAAACAATGCTCTGACAGAGCCCTGTACTACTATTACTCATGCTTGCTTTACTTTGACACTTGCATGATTCCATCTGTTCAAACTGCATATTTCTTTCTGTACAACAGATAACACTGACACACAGCCACCGCCGGTGTGATGCCCAGAGAGATAGACAACACCAAAGAAGACCAGTAGTTCACAGTTCTCAAACCATGTACAAAGAATTCAGAGGGAACTGGCAAAGCTGGCAGTGACAGAAAAGCAGCAGCAGCCACGAGGAGAGAAGGGCACAGGGACCATGCCCTCTGTTGCATCACCAGCCATCACAGAAGCCACCCCAGCACCACAGGCACCCCCACCCATCCAGCAGGTGGACATTCATGCTATGTGCACAGACAGTAAGCACCTGAAAAAAAGGTGGTGGCAATGCAGGCCACCCTTGCCAGAGTGGAGGCTAACCAGCTGCTCCTGTTGTGCCGTCAAATAAAAAAGGCGTTTTTGACGTAGTTTGGCAAAGCCGAGGCCTGCGACTGGCAAGCATCAATGACTGCCAGGTGGCCATCTGCACTTACTGTGCATGACTCCAATTCGCAAATAGCTAAATATTTTGTTCCTGAGTTGACTGTTGTTGCTGTTCTCATTGTACATACTGTAGTTTTGTTTTCTGATTTTTGTTTTGTACTGTAGTTCCTTCCTGTTATGCTTTGTTGGTGTTCTGTTCTTCATATAAATATCTCCTTGTTTCACACAACAATTTCTTGTCATTTGTGTCTTTATGGAGGGAGTGAAGGTCTGCAACAGTTCAATAAACAATTCTGACTGCTGTTCGGGGTTCAGCATTAAAGGAGTAGTCCACCCAGAATGTGCAAAAAGCATATGTTATGTAGAGTGTTTTGATATGTATGTTAAATCCTAGTGTGTCCTACCCTCTGTCTGCTATTTGGAGTTTTTCCTAAATTGCCTGCTAGCTGTATGGTAGTTTTACGACCACTGGGGTTCTCCATAACAAATAGTTTCATTGGCTTTCTTTCTCCCAGGATGCCGCCTGTCTCATGTGACAGTGATGTAGCCATTCCCTTAGATTTAGCATGTGTATTGCTTTAAAATTAGTTTAGCAACAGTAGAACCTTGTAACTTCTTACGCAGGGAGCACACATGGCAACAGTTAGTTTAGCAGATACATGAGAGCAAGCTAACTGGGGTTTCTGTAAGACAACAGCTACTAAATGGCTTTAATTCATTATTTGTGTTTTTGATGTTAAAACACTCCTGCTAGCTAGACCTGATGCACAGAGAAAACAAAAATAGTGAATTAGAGATATTTAGTAGCTGTTGTCTTACAGAAACCCCAGTTAGCTTACTCTCAGGTATCTGCTAAACTAACTGTTGCCATTTGTGCTCCTAGATAAAAGTTACAAGGCTCTGGCTGAGCAAACTAATTTTAAAGCAACACACGCACAAATCTAAGGCATGGCTACATCACTGTCACATGAGACAGGGGACATCCTGGGAGAAAGAAAGCCAATAAAACTATTTGTTATGGAGATCTCCAGGGGTCAAAACACTCTACATAACATGTTTTTTGTACATTCTGGGTGGACTACTCCTTTAACCTTTTTTGCAGTACCAAGCAGGACAACTTGATTAGTCCTGTCCTCTAAGAAATGTTACATGGGCTACATGCGCATTTCACTTGACACTGTACGGATTTTGGTCTTGGTTGAGTTACACAATAACAATATCGACCATCAGTGTTGTTGTTTGATTTGTCTTTACTAGCTCCCTTTTACAATCACAGGGCTGACAGAGTTCATTCAGGACAGCAGCAGCAGCAACATCCACCAAGCAAGCCTTACAGAGGCAGTCAGACCTGAAAAGATAAAAAGCATACAGAGAGTTGAAGAAACACAAAGGGACTGGAAAACATGGTGGTATTTTTTATAATAGGGTGAACCACCTGTGAGTCTGGATCAACAAGTGTGAACATCCTCTCACTATCAAGTCTGCCACCACTCTTTACCTCATGTGCCACCACAACTGGTCTGCACCTTTGGCAGCCCCCCACCCCACCCCATCCACACCTGCCTTGATGTCTGACAGTAAATACATGAATCCTGCCGCTCTCATATAATGACCTGTGTGTGAAAAAAAGGACAAAGAACAACAGCTTATAGACACATCATGAAGCCACAGGGCTGTCTGGCATACTATCAGGACAGCAGCAGCAGCATCCAGAAAGCCTTACATAGGTAGACCTGAAAGGGAAGCACACTGACAGTTGCAGAAATACAAGAGAAGCATGGATTGGCATTCTTTTGCTGATGCTGAGGAACAACACCCATTAGGCTGGAAAAAGAACAACGCTGAAGATACTCTCTCTCTTTACCTAATCTACATGCATCACAACTGGTCTGCACCTACAGCAGCTACCCCACTATTTTCCACTACCACTGTCTACCCCCTCACTGCCCTCCAAATGCCTGCTTTAAAGACTGTCCGAATCTACACTAAAGACAAACAAAGAAACATATTGCAAGCTTTCACTGTAAAAGAATAAAAACTATGTACTTACCTGGGCAGTTGGGATGGACACTTCATGAAGCCACATGACTGGTGGAGTGAGGGAGATTCCTGGCAGCAGCAGGAGCAGCAGCAGCATTCACAAAGCCTTATAAAAACAGATCTGAATGGGAAGCACACCTAGAGTTACAGAAACACAAGAGAAGCATGGATTGGCATTCCTTAGTTGAGGAGCAACACCTGTTAGGATGGAAAAACAACTAAGAACAAACTTTCTCTGCACCTAATCTACCTGTAGCACAACTGGTTTACACCTACATCAGCTACTACACCACAACTGCTACCACTGTCCACCCCCCCATCCACCCATCTCAAAGACTTTCTGAATCTAACCAAAAAAAGAGAAACTAAAAAACGGATTGCAAGCTTTCACTGAAAAGAAATACAAAAACATACAAACATATGAATGTGCCAGCAGAAACAGACCACCCACAGGGGCGTCGCTACAAGGGTGCAGGGGGTGCAGTGACACCCAGGCCCATGAGGTTTGAGGGGCCCAAATCATAATTTTGATGTTTATTCAAAATGGGGGAGGTGCCCTGTAACATCACCTTGCACCCAGGCCTTTTGGGAATTTGCTACACTACTGACCACCCGGACTATCTAAGTCGGCTCAAGTGTGCAGCCAACACCCCTAGTTTGCAGCTGCCCCACCTCCTCCCCTTTGTCATCCCACTGCCAACCCCCACCTCCCTCACCCTCACTCTCCCCTGTTCCCTGTCCCATGCCCTTTTGAAGCTGTTCACAGATTTACATGATACTACCCGTTCTGGTAGGGTGTTCCATTTTGCTGCCACCCTCTCTGTGAAATAGTGTCTCCTCATTTCCTTCCTAAATCTTCCCCCCTCTATTCTTAGCCCATGCCCCCTGGTGACCCTCCCTCCTTAACTTAAAGACCCCATCTGCCCCATCCTTACTGATTCCCCTTCAGATACTTGAATGTCTCTATCATGTCCCCCTTGTCCCTTCTATCCTCCAGGGTGTACATATTCAGGTCTTCCAGCCTGCTGTCATAGTCTCTCCCCTCCATTCCACATATCATCTTTGTTGCCCTCCTCTGCACCCCCTCCAGTAGCCTGATATCACGCTTTAGGTATGGCCTCCAATACTGCCCACAATACTCTAAGTGCGGCCTTACCAGTGACCTGTAGAGGGGCAAGATCACCTCTCTTCGCCTGGATGAAAACCCCCTCACTATGCACTCCAGCATTTTGATCACTTTTGCAGCCACTCTCCTGCCCTGGGCAGTGTTGTTCATGGTCTCTGTTATCATTATCCCAAGGTCCTTCACCTCCTTAGTGATCCCCAGCTTAACCCCACCCAGCCAGTATTCTCTCATTGGGTTCTTCACCCCAAAGTGCATAACCTTACACTTCTTTGCATTGAACCCCAGCTGCCACCTCTCTGACCACTCCTCTAGCTTGCTTAGGTCCCCCTGCAGCTGATCCATCCCTCCTCTCCATCCACCACTGCTCCGATTTTGGTGTCATCAGCACACAGACTTACCCTGCTCACCACTCCATGTGCAATGTCTGATATTAAGAGCCCAAACAAGACTGGCCCCAACACAGAGCCCTGTGGCACCCCACTCATCACCGGCCTTGGAGTTGAGAGCTCCCCTCTCACCACCACCCATTGCAGTCTGCCATTCAGCCAGCTTGTAATCCAGTTCATCATTTTTGGCCCTACCCCTACACTAATTAGCTTCACTCCAAGCCAGCCATGAGGCACCAAATCAAAGGCCTTGCTGAAGTCCAAGTAAAGAACATCCACTGCATGACCCTTATCCAGCTCACCTGTCAACAAGTCATAATATTGTATTGGAGGTTGGTTTGACAAGACTTCCCTGAAACAAACCCATGCTGCCTCACATCCTGGAGGCCATTGTCCTCCTGGTACAACACCAGTCTTTCCTTTAGTATCATTTCCATGAGTTTGCACACTATGGAGGTGAGACTTACAGGATGATAATTACCAGGTTCATCCCTTGGCCCGCTCTTGTGTAACGGTACTACATGTGCCATCCTCCAGTCCTGTGGCAGTGGCACACATCCCAACTCCAGTGAGGTGCTGTACAGATCTGCCTGTGGCTCCACCAACACCTCCGCCATCTCCCTCAGCACCCTGGGGTGGATACTATCTGGACCTGGCACCTTGTCTATCTTCAGTGCCATCAGTCCCTCTAGGACTCTACTTGCCTCCATTCTTCCATCTGTTGCCAAAGAAAAAATTATTGAGTACTTGCCTGGGAAGTTGGGATGGAAACAACAGAAAGCCACAGGGCTGGTGGACATAGGGAGGATCCTGGCAGCAGCAGGAGCAGCAGTATTAGCAGCAGCATTCACAAAGCCTTATACAGGCAGATGTGAAAGGGAAGCACACCTAGTCAGTTGCAGCAATCAAAGAGAAGCATGGATTGGCATTCTTTAGCTCAGGAACAACACCTGTAGGCTGGAAAAACAACAATACAGAACATTCCCTCTCTCCCTTTACCCAAACTACATGCATCACAACTGGCCTGAACTTGCAGCAGGTACTCTAGGAACACTACTACTGTCCACCCCCGACTGCCCCCCTCAACTGCCTGCCTCAAAGACCGTCCAAATCTACACTAAAAGAGAAACTAAAAATACTAATTGCAAGCTTTCATTGAAAAAAAAAGTAAAACAAAGAAAAATTATTGAGTACTTACCTGGGCAGTTGGGATGGACACACCATGAAGCTACAAGGCTGGCAGACTTAGGGAGGACCCCGGCAGCAGCAGCAGCAGCATTCACAATGCCTTATACAGGCAGACCTGAAAGGGAAGCACACTTAGAGCTGTAGAAACACAAGAAAAGCATGGAATGGCATTCTCTAGCTGAGGAACAACACCTGTTAGACCAGAAAAACAACTAAGAACATACTTTTTTCTGTAACCTAATCCTCCTGCAGCACAACTGGTCTGTGCCTACAGCTGCTACTACACCACTACCACGATCTACCCCACCACCACCCCAACCGCCTGCCTCAAAGACCATCCGAATCTACACTAAAGAGAAACAAAGAAACACATTGCAAGCATTCACTGTAAAAGAAAAAAAAAGTATTGTGTACTTACCTGGGCTCTTGGGATGGACACACCAGGAATCCATTGTGCTGGTGGCCCAAGGGAGGATCATGGCAGCAGCAGGAACAGAAGCATCAGCAGCATTCCGAAAGCCTGAAAAAAGGAGCATAAGAAAAACAATTACTTTCAGAAACAGTACATGAGAGTATGGCTCACTCGCTCAGTACTCAAAAACAGAAATTATTTCTACTCACCTATGTGGCAGTGGAAGGAGATGTGATGTGTCAGACTGGATAGCATGACAGTCAGAGTTCCCGGGTCAGTAGCTGTAACTACTCTCCTGTTATTATGATGCTGCACTTTGTGTAAACAACTCAGCCATTGCAGATCAGTATGATTGGCATGTCTTCTCTTCTATCAGTGTAGCAGAAATATGTAATAAACTCAATACCACAATATTTGGGTTATGACATGCAGTCATGCAGTGTCCTGATATGGTCACATCATCTTGTGAGGCCACATTGTGAGTCTTTTCTGTGCCATAGTGCAGCTCCTGTTGTTGTCCTTCCACACATAAATGTCACTGTTAGCAACACAGTGCATAGCAGCGTACATAAATATTGTGATGAGGTTGTTTCACTGAGAGGTGCACAAACAATTGCATGCTTCAACACACACAGCTCCCTGTGGCACTGACACTATTATTCTGACTTTCTGGAAGGTAAAGTGATGTTGACAGAGTCTGCTTGTTCATGGCTTTATGGTTGTTGCTTGAGTAAGGGTACCGTTGTCACTCCAAGTGATGTGACACAATATCAATAGATTATTTATGCAGACAGTGCAAGACGCAGTACATGTTCCCATCTCAACGATGAGTCATGTTGGTATGAAATGATGAAAGAGAGGTGGAGGTGATATTGTGACAGATGTGATGGGTGACTTTGTGGGTATTGTTTAACATGGTGGTGGCTTGATCATCATTCTTGTAACACATATAACCACATAGGTCAACACTTTTACTCCCAACAGAAGCCACTTTGAGGTTATCATCATCGTTATTATCATGTGGTACGACACTTTTCTTTGGGGGGGGCCCGAATAGCGGCCAACTGGGACGCTTGTAAATAATCTTCAACATTACAGGACAAGAACAATATCCACAGCAATTTTTTTTTTAATCTTTGGGGGGGTGGGGCTGAACAGCAGCCAACTGGGAAACTTGTACATACTCATCAACATAACAGGACAAGAATAATGTCCGCAGCAATTTTATCTCTTTTTTGAAAGGGGGGGACCTAAACAGCGGCCAGCTGAGAAACTTACATTTGTTAATACTCATCAGGTACTCATCATGGAAGGTTTGATACCTTTTATTGGACCAACAAGTGTCTTGTACAAAGACGGAATTATACACAAGCTTTCGGGGCCACACAGGTCCCTTCTTCAGGTGAATAGCAAAACTGAGCAACAAGCAGTATTTATATCCACTGTGGAGCAATTAAAGATCAGGAAGTGAAGTAGGAAGGCGATAAAGGGGACTAGAGATGAAGGTCTAAGATGCAAAAAAATAAAAACATGACGCCGGCCCAGTGGCACTGAGGGCTGAGGTGCCAGACGCCACACCTTGCACCACGCTGGTGACCCAGGTTAGGACGCGAGCCCAGGCTGCCAGGGGTCAGCAGGGGAGGGATAGGATGGAGTGTCCGGAGGACTGCTGTCCTATCCTGGGGAGGGATCCAGGGTTCCATCGTTCTGTAGCGGCCCCTGGTGATGACCAGAAACCTCTACCAGAGCAGTGCAGAGAGGGGGCCGAGTACGGCAGACGTCAGCTACATGCCTGGACATTACAGCACGCTAGTACACGCAAGGAGGAAAATAGAAAAAATCATGCTCCAGGTCGGGCAGTATGAGCTTCCAACCCCCGCTGCCCGACTTGAATGGTGCCTCATCTGGATCCTGCTTCGGTGAGTTGAGCTGGGTAGCTCCTCAGCACTCCACCACGAGGGTAATCCATGGGGGCTTGAGGATGGCCTGATCTCGGTGTCAGAGCTAGGAGGGTCAGTCGGGATGTATCACCAACCGGAGTCCCGGGCGAGAAAAAAAAAAAAACATGAGAAGAAATGGGGTGGGGGCATAGTAGGAACACAGGTCAGTAGGAGATGAAAAGAAGTTAAAGGGAAGACAAAAGCATACAGTTAGGATCTGAGATCAGAGGCTGGCTGAAAGGGTAGAATGGACAGGAGATGCCTAATAGATGCAAGGAAGTTAGGAGAAACAAAGGAACAAAGGCTTAGATAAACATAGGTGTGAAAACAAGAGGGAGTAGGTGGGACTGAGCTCAGGAGTTAATAGGAGAAGCAGGGAGGATGCCATGTATAGGTAAAAAAAAAAACAGGTAGAACTCAGAGAAAAAAATATAATAGTAAGAGAGACACAGAACAAAAGTGTGGTAAATAGAGACATGATTTAGTACACAATAAAAAATAATTACAGTTTACCATTGTGGGTCATGAAACCGATGTCCCAATTCAGTCCAGAAATGTTAAATTTAAATTCTTTTATATATTTCAATTCCCATGTCCTTCTGTCCTGTGTGTTTCTGAAGTTGTCTCTTAGTATCAAGACAGATAAATCCAAGAGAGAGTGATTGGTTTGTGAAAAATGGTTTCCTACTGGAGCGTTGATAATCTGGTTTACTATAGTGTGACGGTGGTGATTCATGCTGGTTTTCAGTGGTTGGCTAGTTTCCCCAATATAGCAACCATTTGTGCACTTCTTGCATTGAATTAGGTAAACCACATTGCTGGATTGACATGTGAAGGATCCATTAATTTGTATTATGTTGTTCTGGCTTGTCTTAATGGTGGCCTGTGCGCATATGTGGGTGCAGGTCTTACGTCTTGCCATGTTGCATGGTGTTGTCCCTCTTGTTTTCTGGTTATTTTGATCTGCTGGGAGTTTGTTATGAATCATTATGTTCAAGAGGCTGGGGGGCTACTTATAGGCAATCACAGGTGGTTCAGGGAAGATGTCTTTCAGTGTTTCATCTTCTCTCAGCATGGGCTGTAGCTCTTTGATAATTTTCTGAAGGGGTTTTAGCATGGGACTGTAAGTGACCACTAGGGGTGTGCAGTCAGTTTGGTATCTTTGCCTGTATTCCAGCAGATTGTCTCGTGGTATTTGTATGGCCCATTCAAATTCTCTGTCAATTTGTCTTGGAGAGTGGCCCTGCTGAATTAGGGAATTCCAAAGTGTGGAGAGCTGTCTGTCTCTTGTCCTGTCATCAGAGCAGATAGAAACATAGAAACATACAATTTGACGGCAGATAAGGGCCGCTTGGCCCACCCAGTCTGCCCATTTCCCTACCTAATGGATAAGCTGCAGATCCTAGTTAATCAGCAGCCTACTTCTTTCTACCCCCACCCCCTAGAATTGCCTTATGGCTGTCCCATGCATGCTTGAATTCAACCACTGTTTTTGACTCCACAACCTCCTCCGGAAGGCCGTTCCATGCATCCACAACCCTCTCTGTGAAAAAATACTTCCTTACATTACCTCTGAGCACGCCCTCCCCATCTTCAAATTGTGCACCCTTGTTCTTGCACACCTCTTTTTTTGAAAGCTGCTACCCTCTTGGACTTTGTTGATTCCCTTAAGGTACTTGAAAGTTTCTATCATGTCCCCCCTCTCCCTCCTTTCCTCGAGGCTATACATATTAAGCTCCTTTAGTCTCTCCTCATATGTCTTCTGGTGCAGACCTTGCACCATTTTAGTTGCCCTCCTCTGGACTGCCTCCATCTTGTCTATGTCCTTGTGGAGACTGGGTCTCCAGAACTGCACAACTGCAAGATTCAATGGTATCGAATCGCCTGACTGTAGATTACAGATTTTTTTATATGATTAGGGTGGAAGCTGGAATTACGCAGGTTGCGGTGTCTGTCAGTGGGTTTTCTGTAAAGAGCAGTTTCTATATGTCCATTTTAGTGATACGGACTGTGGTGTCAAGAAAATGTATGCTGGTGGTGGAGTATTCAATAGTGAGATTTATGGAATGATGAAAGTTGTTAAAATCATGATGGAATTTTTTGAGAGAATGTCCACCTTCTGTCCAAATCAGGAATATGTCATCAATAAAACAGAGGTAGACAGATGGATTATAAGGGTGGTGTTTAACAAAAACCTCCTCTAAGCAGGCCATGAAAAGATTGGCATATTGTGGTGCCATTTTAGTGCCCATGGCTGTCCCCATGACCTGTAAAAAGTGTTTGCCATTAAAAGTGTGGTTGTTGTGTGTCAAAATGAATTTCATTAGGGTGCTGATGGTGGTTTCTGGAATGTTTCCTGTGGATGTGTTTTCCTTTAAAAACTTCTGACATACTGCTATGCTATCTTCATGTGGGATATTGGTGTACAAGGCAGGGACATCCATTGTGGCTAGGATAGTGTTCGGTGTCAGTTGTCCAATTTGTTTCAGTTTCCTGAGGAAATTGGTTGTGTCCTGAATAAAACTGTTAGTAGCTCTTACTAGTGGTTTTAAAATGGATTCAATGAGTCCTGAAATGTTTTCAGCAAGTGTGCCAGTGCCAGAGATGTTGGGTAGTCCTGGATTCCCTGGTTTGTGTATTTTGGGTTGCACATAGAATGTCCCTGGAGTAGGTTTGTTTGGAATTAGTATTTTTAACTGTTCTTGGATGTTGTTTGGTAGAGACATGATGATTTGTTTAAGTTCTTCTGCATATTGTATAGTAAGGTCTTCGGTGAGTTCTCTATAGTAAGCTGTATCTGACAGTTGTCTGTGTGCCTCTTTAATTTAATCTCCTGTGTTCATCATAACCACAGCTCCACCCTTGCTGGCTTGTTTTATTACAATGTTATGGTTGTTATGCAGAGTTTATATTGCCCTCTTTTCTGCTGGTTTAATATTGTACAGGAGTTTCTCCTGTTTGCTAAGGATTTGGGAGTTAATTCTTCCATGGAAGCAGTTGATGTAGGCATCCAACTTGGGGCCGCATCCACTCCGAGGGGTCCAGTCTGATGTTTTCTTTGTGCTGTCATTATGTGTTGTTTGAGTGTCGTTTTTATCAAAGAAATATTTTTTAGACAAAGCCATCTAAAAAATTCTTCTATCTCCCCACAGAATCTAATGTTATCAAATTCCTGAGTGGGGCAGAAAGTTAAGCCCTTGGATAGTACAGATGTTTCGGCCTGTGTAAGTTCTTCATTAGATAGGTTGATCACACTGGTGGTTGTTGCAGTGTATTATCTTGTTCACCAGTGTTAGTGCTGTGGTTTACTTCCCCTGGATGAGTGAAGAGGATGTTGTAACTGCTGTTTTGTAATTCTCTGAGTTTCCTCCTCTTCTGTGATAAGGCTGTCTGGAGAGGTTTCTGATAATGTGTTTGGAGATGACAGGTAAATCCTAGTAATACATTGCTGTTGTTTCCTTGAAGGGTGTGTGAAAGTTCAGAAAATCTATTTTTAAGATGAGATTTCCCAGCATAAATCTGATGGATAAATACTCATCAGCATTACAGGACAAGAACAATGTCCAGAGCAATTTTTCTATTTTTTGAGGGGGCTAAACAGCTACCAACTAGGAAACTTAAATTTGTAAATACTCATCAACATTACAGGACAAGAACAATGTCCACAACAGTTTTTGTTTTAGTTTTTTTTTTTGGAGGCACGAACAGCAGCCAACTGGGAAGGTTAAGCTGCAAGTACTCATCAACATTACAGGACAAGAACAATATCTGCAGCTATTTTTATTTTTTTGGTGGGGGGGGCGAACAGCGGCCAATTGGGGCACTTGTAAATACTGTAGTGTTATAACTACAGAAATGCAGCAGGTAATGTCAGTGTGAACTTTCAGCCTTAATCAGGATATAGTAATCATTTGCTTATCACCAACTTTTTTTGTAACACAGCAGTTGATGACTTATGCGTTGCACACACTGGCCCTGATTCTCAAAGAGGGCTTGGATCAGTGCAAGCTGCATCAGATAGCGGCTTGCATTGAAGCCCCTTGCACCAGGGACCCTGCACTAGATTCTGGTATTGGAGGGGTCCCAGCACCTATGTCCCCACACTTGCAACAATCCCTCCTGTGTTGCAAACACCTAGACTATGGGAAGGATCTGGCGCAGTCCTCCTGCGGTGAACACAAGTGCCCCATCCCCAAATATGGCAGTATTAATACATGAAAGTACACAGTCCCTTGCCATGTAATATTGCTGTCCCCCCTCCCAGATCCCTGATAGCAGCCCTTTATCATATTATAGATTAATTCTCCTCATCCTGGTGGTCTAGTGGTCCCCCCTCCATGATAGCGCTCATTATTATAATAAGCATTACTAGCTCCTTAACCTGGTGGTCTAGTGGTCCCCCCTTTCCCCTTTCCCAATCCCCAATACCACCATTGTTGAAGTCAGTATTTTGCCCCTTCCCCAATATCGCCTTATTAGGTTATCATTAGCCCCCCCTCCATGATCCTTGATCGTGGTTGTAATGATATAATTGAAGATCCCTTTTCCCTGGTGATCAAGTGCCCCCCCACCCAGCAGGTAGTGCCCACCACCCAGCTCCACCCCATCCCATGACAGAGCTGGTACTGGCACAGCCCTCCTCTCACCACCATGACCAGCACAGACTGAACTGTCATTGCGTGCTGTAATGTACAGTGTATGTGCATTGCATACACTGTACATTACAGCATGCAATGACAGTGATGCCAGCCGCAGAGGGAGTTGAGGGGAGGTTTTGCAATGCTGGCTCTGTCATGGGATTAAGGGTGGGCTGGGTGGTGGAGGCACTACCTGCTGGGTGGGGGTGCGTAAAGTACTTTATCACCAGGAAAAGGGTCTTCAATTATTATTACAACCACGATCAGGGATCGCGGAGGGGGGCTAATGATAACCTAATAGGGTGACATCTGGGAGGGGACATATTATAGACTTCAACAATGGCAGCACTGGGAATCAGGAAAGGGGGGACCACCAGGTTAGGGAGCAGTAATTTTTAATATAATAACAGGTGCTATCAGGGAGGGGGAACCACTAGACCACCAGGTTAGGGAGTTGTAATGTTTAATATAATAACGGGCGCTATCAGGGAGGGGGAACAACTAGACCATCAGGTTAGGGAGCAGTAATGTTTAATATAATAATGGTAGCTATCGGGGGGGTGACCACTAGACCAACAGGATGGGAAGAATTGCTGTATAATATAATAACGGGCTGCTATCGGAGATCTGGGAGGGAGGACACAAATCAACCAAGGACGGGGACATAATTGATCTATATTACAATGGTGACACATCAGGAATTGGGGGAAGGGGGATACACAAGAACCAGAGATGGGGGACTAATTGTTATCTTACATTGGGATCACATCAGGGATTGGAAGGGGGTACTGCCTCCCACAGCACATTGCCACAAACAGGCACCTATCCAAGAGGAGAATTTTCTAAGTACCCTTAGACCAGAAATGGTTGGTCTAAGGGTACTTAGACTTTCTCCCTCCAGGAGATTTCTGAGAATTACATTTATGGGGCTGTGACAGTTTGCATCTGACACATGCCCCCTGGTGCCTTGTCACAGCCCATTTCTGGGCGTAGGGGTGGCACAAGCCCTGTTTGGGGCAGGCAGCCTGTGGTTGACTCAGGCTACCTTTGAGAATCACTCCCAGTGCATCTTTAGGTGCAAGGGGCACTTTGCACCATTCTTTGTGGTGCACGCCCCCTGCACCCTACTGGGAGCTTTGAGAATTGGGCCCACTGATGCCTTGTGCTTTGCTTCTTTGTTCAGATAATGTAACTGCAGATACAAACAGTTATCAGAGTACCTCACAGAACAATTTCTGTGCACACAAACCACACATGTTCCGTCTCCTACTCAGGAGAACTCAAACCCCTAAGCTGTGTCTTCATCATTGCATGGCACTGTCCCACTCTCCTCATCCTCTGATGAGTCCTGCTGTGCACCACCTTCTTCAGCAGGGTCATGGAATCTTGGAGTTGATGACAGGATGTACTGCTTGGGGAGGAAATGTGAGTTCACTTTCACAAAAGTGAGGTACTTAGCATTCCTATCTGACAGGAGGCTTCGGCCGTCAGTCACAATGGAACCTGCAGCAAAGAAAACCCTTTCTGAGCTTACACTGGCACAGTGGCAGGTGAGGTACTCAATAGGGATAACTGCAAGTGCAGGCCAGATTTCAAGTTTACTTCACCAATACTCCAGGGGCTCATCATCTATGCTGAGCTGCTGTGGGTCATCCAGATATGACTGCACCATATGGCATGCAGATAGCTGCACCTGTGTGTTGCCCTCAGGTGGCTGGCATGTAGAAAGACCAACGTCCTTTAGCATGGCCAAGAGAGGGTTTGTGCCACCAGTGCTATGTGATGATGAGGTGTAGGTGTAGATACCATACTGAAGGAGGAGAAGGATACTGTCCAAGGGGCTGTTGCTTTTGTTCCTTCAGGTCTGTCTACAGCTACCAATTTTTTGACCCTTTGCTCTGAGTGACTCATCCAGTTTTCTACCTCACCACACAGGATCATAATATAGTGATCAAGATCAACCTTCCCACCTGGAAGAAGTGATGGTCATGCCATGCTTATACCCAAGATCAAGCAGGGTTGCCAGGATGTATGCCTCAGAGGTATTAATGTGTATTACCCTGGGATCATCATCGTGCAGCTGCATGATGCGGTAAGCCAGCGCTGCTATAATTGAGTCTGCTGCCACTTCAAATTGCCCCCTTACATTGACAAGTGCCTGATGGAGTACACACAGCAATGGTATCACCTGGCTCAGGCATGCATTTTCTGAGCTCACAACCTGTGTCGCCTGTTCGAGTGGGCGGAGGACTTGGATTACACTATCCATCAACATCCACTGCGATGGACTCAGCGACATGGCTCACTATGTTTCCCGATCATGCACCTGCATTACATACTAATTGATCGGCTTATACTGCTCAAGCAGCTTCTCTATCATATAGAGTGTAGAATTCCAACATGCCGGCATATCAAGCTTCAGGCGGTGTTGTAGAACTTTATTGGCCTTTTGTAGTACCCAGAGCACTGCTCTGGCCAGTGCAGAGTGACTGAAATGGCTGCAGATTGTGTGGCTGACAACCAACATGCTACTCACTGCTTCATGCTCAAGAAAAGCCCTCATAAAGAGATTTAGGACATTTGTAAAGCAGGGGACAGGATAAAAACAGCCATCAGTTATTGCTTTAATGGCATTCCCTGCATTATCGCTAGCAATATACACAGCCTGGAATTCATGTGGCTTTAGCCACTGTGTAATGGCCTCATTGATACAGGTGAGAATTCTCTCCCATGTATGTGACCCATATATACTCTGCATAGACTATGTGGCATGCTGTCAAGGACCACTACTGGTACTGCTGCCACTAGTCAAGGGGCAAGTAGATAAAGGGCAGGGGTGCAAGGCATATAACTTAGGAAAATAGACCCAGTGTACAGTAATGCACATATAACTAATACTCAATAATGGGCCACTAGTCCAGATGTCTACTGTGATTTGGATGCTGGCTACTACAGAGTGGGACACAGCATATGACACTATGCATGCCAGGTCATTATAAATTGTAGGAACAGCCTTAATCCTCAAGCAAGTGCAACTGGGCACTTTATATTTATATTTAGGTGCAGCCTTTCCAATTAGTTCTCTAAATCCCGGATTCTCAACAAATGAGAATGGGAAGAGGTCTGTTGCCAGCATCTTTGCAATAGCCGTGTTCAGCTATTTTGTCACTTGGTGTTTGCAATGATATTTTGTATGTTTTGTGAAGGCCAATCTGATATCTGGTTGCTTCAGCCTCAGAGTGTGCTGCACTGCGGAAGGTGTTGTGGCTTTGCTAGGTATGGTCTTGATGCTTTGGCTGCCTTGTCTGCCAGCAGGGACATGATGAAAGAAGCTCTCTATCCATGCAGTGGACAGGTCAGCTTGACTACCTCCACTTGTATCTGCACATCTAGGGGTGTAACATAATAAAGGGTCAAATGTTACCACATCATCACCAGGATGGCGACCCTCTCTTTCAGAGTGTGCTGAACTGTCAGAACTGTACATGAATGACACTTGCTTATGCTGTGTCCAGCGAATGGGATGCTTCCTTTGTATATGGCTATGCATACCAGTCATCACATTGTGTGTACCTGGCTTACCCTTCTAATGTTGGACCTGCAGATGTTGCACACAGCCACACTGTCATCACACTCATCAATGACAAAGAAATCCCACACAAGTGAATGTCTGCCAACACTCTAGATTTTCCTGGGTGGGGCAGATGGGGCAAGGGATGTAGGGGTGGATAAAATGATTTTCTTTTGCTGCTCCTGCTGCTGCTCATGTTGCTGCTGCTGCTTATCCCCATATCCCATTTCTTCCACTTGCTGTCCCTTTGCCCTGGCATGTTGCTGCTTGGGGAGTGGCGTAGCAGGGATTGCTTGCCCCTTACCCATGACAGTTGTGGGTGCTGCTTGTGAAAAGGATGGCTGCCAGTTAGAGTCTAGAACATGGTCATCCTCACCCTCACCCCCCTCATCACTAGTACCCCCACTGCTTTTAAACATTTCCAGCTGTTACAGTAAGGTCTGACTGTCCCCCACCTCCTCTTCCTCAGTAACCTTCTCTGCCACATGAACAGCGGCAGTAGCAGGCTGTTCAGTCTGAGGATGTTCTTTCTCCTCAGACTCCATCTGAAGCACTGTATGCTGATGCACCTTCTCTACTCCCCGGACAGTACATAATCCTGCAACATCCTTAATGTCACTATCTGTCATTGGATCCAAACTCTCATCACTTCTAGTCCCGTGCAGTAGCTCCTGACTCAACTCCTGGGTGTCCTGTGACTGTGACTATTCAGTCTTTTTCTTCATCCAAAGACACACTGCAGTCACACAGTAGTGCAGCGACATCCATGGCAGTCTTTTTAGACTCTTCTGAATGTTGACCAACAGTTGTTCTGGAAGTGGTAGTACTGCGCTCAGCCCAAAGAAGCTGGAAGCTTTCATTCCCACTGAAGTTGACACTGGCACAGCATGTAGCATGGCTGGCATTGCACTGTCACTAGAAGTTACAGTGCCAGTAACAGTGCTGCTCGTACTAGCACCTTCCTCAGTACCCTCTCCACCTCCTCATGACACCCTTCTGACAGATACACTGCTAGTACCAACAGCATTTTCCATGACCACGTCCTCCATGCTTTCCCTTGCCTGACTTGGTGTACTGTCTGTGCTTTAATCAGTCCCTAAATACAAAAAAATATTCAAAAACAACACTGCACTACTGCAGACTGCAGAACAAAGAGTAACACAATATAGGATGTAATGAAAAACATCAACAAAACCTTTGCAATCTCTTTGACCCTGCACTCCAACTAGAGATACCAGCACTTTATTTTTTCTATTGATCAAGAAAATGGCAGATTTTCAATTAGAAAGCCTGTTCTGTGGAATAGAACAAACACAGCTCTTCCCTCTTCAGAATTCACTTCAAAAGTGAGTAGCTACACACTTAGAAATGTGTGCTGTCAGCTGATAACTCCTTCTGCACCCCATGTTACTGCAGAGCTGCAAAGCAGGTGATTAGAGCTAACCACAGTAATTTGACCTTTTCATGGAATTGCTGTGCTAAACCATGGAATTTATCGTATACTGCAGAAAAACCAATAACGCAATCCTTGGATTCTGCAGAATTCAAAAGAAAGAAACTCGGCAATAAAACCAGAAAAGGAGGGAAAAAACGAAACAATTAAAAAACAAAGAAAAGATTCATCACTGACATCAGAGTTAAAGTAATCTACAAGTTGGGTGGTTACATTCAATATGTAAGATTAAACTATACAATACCACCTCTAGAAAATCAAGTATATCCATACATTGATGGCGAAAAAAAATGCGGAATTACATTGAAACTGCAGATTAATCCCTCTGCACTCCATGTGACTTCAGAGCTGCAAAGCATGTGATTAGAGCCAACCATGGTGTAATTAGATATTTTTACATAATTACTGTGCTAAGCCATGGAATTTAGTGTAGACCATGAAAAAAACAATAACGCAATCCTTGGGTTTTATGGAATTCAAAAAAAAAAAAAAACTTGCAATAAAACCAGGAAAGGAGGAAAAAATGAAACAATTAAAAAACAAAGAAAAGGTTAATTGTTGACACTAGAGTTAAGGTAGTCTACAGGTTGGGTGGTTACATTCAATATGGGATCTTAAAATTTACAATACCACCTCTAGAAAATCAGATATGGCCATACATTGCTGGCAGAAAAAAAAACACCAAATTACATTGAAAATTGTGCATAATTACATGATACAGCAGAATAAGTGATAAGACAATTTATTTCCACATTTTGTGACTAAGATTCTGCAGTTTGTCACTAAACACTGCAGTTTTAAGTGAAAATTCACAAGAAATTTGTGAATGTTCAGAATTTCATCATAAGCGAAACAGCGAAAAATTCCATGAAGGTTTCCAAATTTTGCAGAACATCTACGAAGGTGAAAATCACAACTTTTGCCCACCACTAGACCCAAGTTACATTATAGTGTATGGGAGAATGTGATCCTTAATGGAATTCAACGAATTCCTAGGCTTGTTGTACCATTGTAGTGATGTCACACTGCTGTTGTACCATCTTGAGTACATTGCTACGATGGTACAACAACATAGATGACCTTGCGCTCATTCCTGACAGTCACGCCTATCAGTCATTTTTGTTTTTTCAGTGCTGTGCATAAAAACAACTGATCAATGAACACAGAATGGCACCAGTTCACAAAACTATCAGACAGAGATAGGACAGACTCCTGGTACCTTTCTCAGCGCTGTTAGATGACCGATCTCCACAACCTGGAGGACAGTTGTTTCAACTTGCACTTGGTCACGTTAATTTTCAGCATTTCTGGTGGCTGTTTCAAACTGGCCATTACATATAGTGATGTCCACCACTGCTGCCATCCATTTTGATACTCAGCTTTAAAAAAAATGAATTTTTGGTTGCCACAGTTCACAGTTGCCCATACACTATAAAAGACAAGAGATGGGCAACAGAGAACAACAATACTGTGTTCACTTCTCGAAGTTGTCATGGCAACCATAGACCTCTTGAGCTTTACTCTCGAGGTCTACCTGGTTATCATGACAACTTCTAGACGTGAACACAGTGTTGTTGTTCACTGTTGCCCATCCATTATCCTATATATGATTTGTATTAATTGCCACATTTTTGTATTTAATGATGCACTTATATATGCACTGCCTCTTTTGGTGAGCAGTGTAAACTGTGTTCTGTCCATTCTATCAGCCCCCCCCCAAATGAAGACCTTCCAATCAAAGCATTGGGGCTGCCAGTCAGCATCTCCACATTGGCTCCTAATAAATTTGCAACAGCTACTTCAGCCCGCCTTGGGATTTTTGTTCAAGTGCCAGTTTTCTTTTTTTCTGTCCCTCATAGGTTAGCCACCTATGAGGCAAACATGAGCTGTCTTCTAGTGTACACCTGTTTTTTCTACTACTCCTTAGCTTGTATACTTGCCCCTTAGCTCTCTTTCTTGCCAAGTAAATATATTCTCCAGCCTCTTAGCAAAGCCTGGGAACAGTTCTGCTAACCAAGGAAATAAATGGGTACCTTTAGTAGTAGTGTGTATAGGGAGTCCCTATATATTAGTACATGTTTGCATACTGCACCTTTTCTGTCCCTGCTGGTGAAGCAGGGAGTGAACATAATTGATGAAGACTCCCTTCCAACCTTAAATCAGTAAGTTACTACTATGTACACTGCATATACAGTGAACTTCAATGATGTTAATAATGTTATGCACTTTGCCTTTCTTGTTTAATAACCACACACCTGATATTCATTGCAACCTTTCTGAGCAGAACAGAAGGACTTTTTACTTTTTCATAAGCCATCAAAGTCTAAAATGTCTGACACAGCCAAACTGGGCAATCAATCTCTAAGCCACAAACAAGAAGGTGTTAGCCCAGTATTTAAACAAGCATTTGTCAGTGCTGAATGTTTGCTTGCTGGTATTGGCATTGGCAGTGCAGGAGTTAGAGAGATGCAAAATAGGAATGGTAGTGAAGTATTGAAGTAACGCCAACCCTCATCCCCACCCTGCAGAGCCTTACAGGTGTTGGGGGTATGCCTTTGGGTCATTGGCCATAACATTCATGCCATTCCACCTCACCCCATCCTGCAAACACTGACAGATGTCGCAGTGTGCCTTGAGGTCTTCGTCCCTTACACTCACCCCATTCCATAAGGAAATAAGCTGAGATGGGTACAATATAGGAGAATGGGGTGAACATTAGGGCCAAAGACCCCAAGGCACACCTCAATGCCTATCAGCAGCTGCAGTGTGGGTGTGGGAGTGGAATGGAATGAGCATTACGTCCACGACCCCAAGTCACATCACTAATGCCTGTCAGTCTGTACAGGGTGGGCATTATGGTTGGAAACCCTATCACCCTGGGCGTTTGTTGATATTTTTGTTCCAAATTTTTAACATGGGCTATTTGGGACCCCACCTCATGAACAGTGGCATGAGCAGTGGCAGTATAATTTCATTACTCAATCCCAGAAGGTGATTTTGCACATTCTAGTGGAGGGTAAGAGGAAGTAGGCTGTTGGTTAACTAGGATCTGCAGCTTATCCGTTAGGTAGGGAAATGGGCAGACTAGGTGGGCCAAGTGGTCCTTATCTGCCATCAGATTCTATGCTTCTATGTTTCTACGAGTGTGCCATTCAGCACCACAGGTGCAAAAACTCATTTTAGACAGGATATGAAAAATAACAGCTGTACTGTTCATGAGGAGGTGTGAAGAAATGGCGATGTTGAAAATCTGGAGTGAAAATATGAAAAAATGGCGAAGTTACAAGTGTGCATAGAAACTGTGCAATGCACACTCATAACACAGTCATTTTTTGGAATGATTTCACCAAATTTTCAACATGCCATTTTTGGGACCTCCCCTCATGAACAGTGGCACTGTGATTTTGTTAATCTGTCCTGAAAGTTGATTTCACACAATGACAGCGCCATTCTGCTCCACAGGTGCAAAAACACATTTTGGGAAGGATGCAAAAAATGACAGCTGTACTGTTCATAAGGGAGTGTGAAAAAATGGCAATGTTGGAAATTTGGAGTGAAAATATTAAAAATTGATGAAGTTATGAGCGTGCGCAGAAACTGCACAATGGACACTTGTAATGCAGTCAGTGTTTGGAGTTTTTTCACCAGATTTGCAAGAAGGGCTTTTCGGGACCCTACCTCATGAACAGTGGCAATATTGTTACATTAATTGGTCCCAAAAGGTGATTCCGAGCAGCAACTGCAAAATCAACTTTTGGGACTGAGAAACAATGACAGTACCAGTGTTCATGAGGTGGGGTTCCAAGAACCCCATGTTGAAAATGTGGGACCAAAACTCCAAAAATTGGCTGAGATATCAACCTAAGTTGAAAATCCCCATTGACTGCTATTATAGGGCATACTGCAATTTCTTCAGTTCCCGGTTGGTCTTTGATGAGTGCAGATGTGTTCCTGGTCCACAGAAGATCGCTGCTCCTGACCTCTGGAGGTAAATATGGGTAAGGGGGGGTACCGAGATGTGGGGTGCACAGAGGGAGGGTGCAGGTTGGGGGAGGGGGCCAGCGGGAATGATGAGGGACCGTTTTCTTTTTTTTTAATTTAAAAAAAAAAGGCGTCATGGGACTGTTTTCTTTTTTACAGGTTAAATATAAACAAAACAGATTTCAGCACACTGGGGTGGGCTTCCAGTGTGCCACAGTACTGGAGAGGGGGATCAATGTCAACCTGGCGATTGGGCACCCCGAGGTTGGCTGAGAACATAGGGGCATGGGGGGGCACACATCCAACACCAGGACTGGGCATCCTGGTGTCGGACGCATCAAACAAGTATTTTTTGGCACACTGTGGTAGACTCCCAGTGTGCCACATTAATGGGGGGGATACATACTGACATAGGGATTGAGTACCCCGATGTTGGTAGGGGACGAAAAATGGAGGGTGCGGGGTTGGCAGAAGCAGTGGGAGGAAGCTAACATTTAACTTTGTTGTCCTGTTGTGTGCCTGGTTGGGAGGAAGGTGGGACTGATGCTGCAGTGATGAAACTGCCCCTGATTGTAGTGGTAGATTTCTTTCACGTGCAATGCTCGCTCAGAAACTGCTATCATTGGTAGCTTTAGCATTAATTGGTGGCTGAGGAACATGCCCATTAAAGCATCCGCTGCATAGGTCACAACACTGCCACAGCTCTGCAATGCTCTACTATCTCAATATGTTTCTTGTGCACTGCACACACAAGCAAACGTAAATATGGGGCTAGAGCACTGCTACCTTTACGCTGTACTTGCACCTGTGCACCACTGTCTCTTGTGATAATCAGATGGTTAATTCTAGCTGACAGAGTGGTGCTATCTGACTGTCTGTTACTCCATGTCAGTGCCATGCTAAGTGAATGTACACTGCCCTGCCATGGACCAGGGCTGCATATGGCCTACAGGGAATAGTGCTGCCTGAAACAGGATAGCGCCAACTCCCTGTAGTCCATATTCAGCCAAAGCATGCAAATGAGCCCACTGGGCATGCAAGGTGCTAAGGGGTCATTTGCATGCCCATTATGGGCTAATTTGCTTGGGGCATAACAGCCTCTGTGTGCCTCTTCCTCCGTGAAAGGACAGTACTGGTGGTCCAGTGGTCTCCAATACTCCCTATCCTCCACTATATTACTGCAAGAGACATCCACAGTGTCAGTGAGTGCCCCCATCCCATTGTATATGTTGTTCAAGCACTCCCTGGTGGTCCAGTTGTTCCCCCCCCCAGACAGACGCACTCCCCTTACCTCACCCAACCTGCACGCTCACATTCTATCTCTGCTTACCCTCATCCCGGTGTCCTGTGTTTATCAGAGCTAAGGTCAACTAGCAGTACAGCCCTCCTTTCACCTATGAGGAAAGTCTCCGTACCAGCTGTAAGTGAGTGTGTGTACTATAGAAACAGTATGAGTAAAACAGCAGTGAATGTAACATAAAGAGATCATACAGGCCTCTGGTATAAAGGTGCTAATCTCTAACATGAGTAATTTTGATACAAAGGACTGTTGACAATATGCTGAATGAGGACACATTCTTAAGAAAGTGATGGAAAGCCAAGAAACATGAAACTTAATTATTAAGCCTCCTGATACAGATGGAAACAAAATATTATACAAGATTAAGTGGGTACACCTATGACTTTTCAGGGAAATCTTGGCCTCCCATCTAATTCTGCAATGTTCTGTGGGATCTGGTTGAACTCTTATTTCAATAGGTTATTACTTGTGTGATGGTTAAGCAGTTATTTCTGTTGACCGTCTTTCTTTCATTCCTATGTCCTGTCCAACTTACTTTTCTAGTTACCCATCCTCTTTTTCTACCATCTCCTTTTAACTTGAAACATCACTATTTACTGCTCTCCAAATGCAGTATAATCACTCTCTGTGTACTGATTTGTTCTGATTTACTTACTTAAGTATCAGCCTCCTCTGTTCTCAGAGAATGTCTGATGACTCTCCCCATCTTTCTTTTAGTTTCTGTTCTTCCTCTGCTTTTGATACTGTTGTTCAACTGAAAGCTATATCTGATTCTTATTGAAATAAAGCACCTTGCTATAATACTTATTTTTTTATTTCAAATTGTCTTGCCAAAGACTTGAAAGAAAGTGGGGATTTCTAAGATGTTCCGCACATCATGAGTCTTGGCAAACTCATCTTTGTCTTTTATCATTCTTCTCTTCATCTTACAAAATCAAAATGTAATTTCCACATTTCTAAACAAGTTACAGTAATAATCATTTGTTTCTCTTTGCTATTATTGAACTCACTTTCCCATCCAAAAGAATTGTCTCTTTATCTGTGTCTTACTGTGAAAATGCAGACTGTGATTTTTAGTCTAAGATTTATTCCATTCATGATACATGGCATCTGCCTACTTCACTTCAATGTTCTCTATCATTTCTGCTCCACCTGACTTACTTTCTTGCAACTATTCATATTCTGTAATATAAAACTCTTTCTGTAATCCTTTCCTCAGACAAGAGGAAAACCAGGGAACCTTACACAATCATCATATCACAGAAAACTCAAACCAATTAGAAGAAGTAAAAACACACAGGTTATTTATTTTCATTTATTAAAGTGTAAACATCAGTAGGTGCAACCCCATGTAGCTCCACCAAAACAGCCCATGTTTCTTACCTACACCCAGCTACTTTTTCAAGGGGTTAAAGATTTAGTACAAAATGTGGTCATTATATAGTGCCCAGTCTGATGGCATATTCACCAAGATACCATTAAATTTAAAGTGATAGGTAAGTAAAATGATGCCTATACTATATAGATAACTAATGTCATAATAGTCTAACATACACACAGTAATACATTTAACTGTTAGTCACTAACGTCATACTAGTGATAACATATGTAACACATATAACTGTTAGTCATTTATCAGCTAGTTGTCATGGACAAATATGACACATAAATCACAGAAAGTTGCAATGGGGATTATGTAACAATATTTCATTTGATAGATGTGGTTCAAATCCTACCACTAGACTGGCACAATGTCCATCAAAGTACATGAAACATATTTCAAAAAATGTCCTAGGTTCTTTCCCTGAAGCAGGAGATTCTGGAAATGCTCAGACAAAGGACACAATTGATAACTTCTCCCCTCAAAAGTTTCAAATCACAAGGTGGATATCCATAACTGAGCCCTGGCAACAGTGCACATTTCCCCAGGTTTGAAAGCACACAATACTGATACTGAATTAAAAAAAAGTGCAAAAATGACATAGTTAGTGGGAGAGCAAAGACAAAATGTAAATACTGTATTCTTTTTTTTATCATAGAAGATTTTATTATGATTTTCCAGTTTTTTCCAGTTTTGCATTACACATCCATATTCATTCCTCTCACATATGTAGGAGGATCCTCATGGTCCAAATTCTTACAGTATACATTATTTTACAAATGGCTAGACATATATACTCTGTGCATATACATTCATACATAAATACAGTCTATCCTTATTTGTAGCTACTCATTTACTAATAGGCAACTAGGGTTTGTAAGGCGGTCTACCTAATTGCTGGTGTGGGGGGAGAGCTATACATGGAGGGGGAAGGGCTTTACACAATGGTGAGTTGAGATAAGAAACCCATTTTTTTATGGAAGTGAACCACTTGACCTCGGTGAGCATAGGTCAATCTTTCCAATAGTGCTAATTTGGCTAAAGCCGCGTGCCATTGTCTTATACTTGGACTGTTAACCTGTCTCTACTGCATTAAAAGGAGCTGTTTGGCCTCTAATAGGGCCACCATGATCCAGTCTTGGAGGGCCTTTGGCAATGTAAACAGACTAGACATATCTCCTAGCAAAGGTTTAGGGTCTAACTGGAGGTTCCTTATACCTAATACTGAGCAACAGTCTTGCCTAACTGCATCCTAGAAACCAGAGAGTTGTGGACATTCCCACAATATGTGAAATAGGTGGGCTCCGGGTTGTTGGCATCTCCAGCAGTTGGAATGTGGCATTAATTTTGCCGAACATAGAGTGGCCGGAGTTCTGTACCAGCACAGCAATATTTTTAACTGTATTAGTTGGCTTTTGGAGTCTTTATACAGTTTATGTGCATTTTGAAGAAATTTAGCCCATGTAGTGCTAGGTATAGTTATCCCCATCTTGGCCTCCCATCTAATTCTGCAATGTTCTGTAGGATCTGGTTGAGAGTATCTCCCTATAGCATAGAATTTACCTATATGACCGTGTAAGGAAGTTTCCTTATGCAGAGTGGTAAGCCACTTCCATTTAGTATCTGGTCTTACTTGGGCAGAGAGGGCATAGACAAGGCTGCGTATTTGGAGATATCGGCAGAAGTTGGTATTTAGCAGGTTAAATTTATCCTTTAACTGGGCAAAGGATAATAAAGTATTCATGGCAGGCATCATAAGATCTTTCACAGAGTGAATATCCTTTTTTTCCCAACCAAGCCAGTTGAGAGGTTGCCCCTCTAGTGTTATAAAGGTATTGTACCAAAGCTCTGCATACTCCAGGGGTGGGGCCCACGCATTCTTGGGGGTATGGGAGAGGATCATAATGTGACGCCAGGCATATCGGGAGTGACATATGACCAGAGATAGGCCCTTTCCTGTGGAGCCACTAAAGCTCAGCAAGGACCTAAGTGGGGTTGGGGCCGGCATGTCTATTTCAAGGCCAACCCACATTGGACAAGGTGTATTGGGTGGTACAAACCATCTAGTTATTTGTGCCGCAGTACATACTAAATGGTAGTTCAGAAACCAAGTGGCTCAAAGGCCTCCTTTAGTCTAATGAGCCTTAAGTTTATTTTTCCCCCATCTATGTGCCTTTTTTTCCCATACCAGATTAGAGACTATCTTCTCAAGGGAAACAAAGAGTTTGGGAGATATTCATATTGGAATATTATTAAATAAATATTGTACCCTCGGAAGCAATAGCATTCGCACTGCAGCCACTCTGCCTATCAAAGATAAACGTAGTTTTTTCCATCTTTCTAGTTCTGCATTTAGTTGTTTTAGCAGGGGGGAAAAATTAGCTGATTCAAAGTTTGCCCAGTTAAAAGGTATATAGATCCCCAAATAAGAAAAACCTTGCAGAGCTCATTTAAGTTCTGTGCCATGAAGACATTCTTGTGAGCAGAGAGAGTTCAGTGGGGCCAGTACAGTCTTTCGCTGATTGACCTGCAGGCCTGATAAAGCCACAAAGTTTTTAAGAACTGAGAGAGCTACTGGTAACGAGTCTTGGGGACATAGGGTAAGTAGCAGATCGTCTGCATAGGCTGCTACAGTATAGGATTTGCCATGTGCCAGTATGCCTGTAATCCCTGCCGTGTTATCCAAGGCACAAAGTAAGGGGTCTAGGGCAATTAGATAAAGAAGGGGGGATGGGGGCATGCTTGTCGGGTGTCTCTATATAATGGAAAGGAGGAAGAAATGGTGGCATTAGTGAGAATCTTAGCTTTTGGAGAATTATATAGGGTCAAGACCCATGAGCAGAATTGGGGCAAAACTCATACACGAAGGATCTCGTGGAGTTAATTCTATTCTACATAATCAAAAGCCTTTGCAAAATTAACTGTTAGAGCAGCCATAGGAATTTTAGCTCTATTGGCTAGCCATTTTAAATTCAATAGTAATCTGGTATTGTCTGATCCCACCTTTCCAGGCATAAAACCAACTTGGGATGGATGGATAATTAAACCCAGGATGCTCTGCAGTCTGGTGGCTAATATTTTGGCCAGGATCTTTGTGTCTACCGGCAGTAAAGATATGGGGCGAAAATTAAAGCAATTCAGGGGATCATCAGATTTTTTAGGTATTACTGTAATTAAGGCCTCATTCATTGTGGTGGGGAGGGAATCTGAAGAGTGGGCATACTGCAGAGCAAGCAACAAGGGGTTCATTATTTCCTGGTCCAGGGCTTGATATAGCTCAACGGTCATTCCATCTGGCCCTCGGGCTTTCCCCTTGTCCATGCGAAATAGGGCCTGTCATACCTCAGTCTCTGATACAGGGCAGTCTAAATGGTCAACTTGTTCCCGAGTTAGTGAGGGTATTGTAAAATTTTTACAAAACTGGCACAGCTTGTTTGAGAGCTGTTCCTTTGTGTCTATGGATTTGGATTGGTATATGGTCTGGTAATAATTTTTCATAGTCTCATTAATGCCCTTCGAGTCACTAACTACGGAGCCTGTGGGGGTGCGGAGGGCATGTATTTTGGAGGATGCTTGCTGCTTTCACAATTGGTAGGCAAGGAGCTTCCCCCCTTTATCTCCTCCTTCCCAGTATCAATGTTTAGCCCTAAGCAAAGTCCATTCTGCCTTATGATGTAAAAGTGAGTTTATTCAATATTTAAGTTCCATAATATGCCTCATCAGAGAGGGATCTCTGGAAGCAGTGGTCTGGGAGGCTTTAAAATGACCCTCCGGGTCAGTAAGTTCTGATTACAACATCGCTATCTCTCTTTTCCTGGTTTTATTCCAGTTTGCAGCACAGGCGATAATGTGGCCTCTAAGAGTGGCCTTAAATGCCTCCCAGACTATGTCTGCCAAGACTTCTCCAGCTTTATTAAACATAAAGAATTCCCAAGCTACTTTCTGCATTTCTTGTTGGAATTCAGGGTCCTTGACTAAGAGAGGGTTACATCTCCATCTTGTACCAGCATTTCGTTTTTTAAGGGCGATATAGGTAAATGACACTGGTGCATGGTCTGATATGAATATATTACCTATGCTACTGTTAGAGATATCACTCAAGGCTGGTTGATTAGCTAACCAATAATCAATGCAGCTATATGTGTCATGTGGAGAGGAATAGTACATGTAGTCACGGCTTGATGGATGATCATGCCTCCAGACGTCCACTAGGCCCCACTCTGCTATCATTTCCTGCAGGGCTGCAGGTGCCTTCGTGTGGGTTTGGGAGGTAGCACGGGATTTGTCCAAGAGTATGTCTGGTACCAAGTTAAAATCTCCTCCTATTATCAAAGGAATAGTGGAGTCAGACTGTACTAACCCAGCAATGGTTTGGCTCAAATTTGGTAAAAAACTCCGCTTGATCCACATTCGGAGCATGAAGGTTGCATATTATCAATCTGTCCAGGCCTGATTTTAATTTAACTATTACCCACCAACCCTGTTTATCAGCACGGGACTCTTCCATCTTCCAACTGCTCGATATCCGAATTAATATAGCTACTCCCCTTGATTTGGAATGTGCTGAGCTAGCATGTATGGAGCCAACCCACGATTTCTTGAGCCAAGGAGTGGATTTTTTAAGGAGATGTGTCTCCTACAAAAGATCAATGTCTGTGTGCATGGAGTGTAAATACTGAAGCACTTTGGTTCTTTTGACTTGGTGGTTAAGGCCCTTTACGTTCCATGACACTAGACGCAGGCCCTGTACAATATCTGGAGACATAGTAATGAGTATTGCAGAAACCTCTGAGCTTCCTTCAGTATGTTCTAAAGGAATAGACCTTCAATACCCTATTTGAGAGCTACTATCTGTTATATCTACTGAAATCTGTTCTTAGATACCTAGAGGATTCTATGCTCTAAACCACAAGAGAGGTTATTGATTGACAATAATAGTCACAGGAAGTGTATATGCTAACAACAGTATCTAACCCAACTAAGACTGATTACTAATAACAACAGACAATCTGTACTACTCAGACTTAGATGCGCTATTCTGTAGTCAAAAAGCAATTGATCGCTAACTGCTACAGATGTTTTCAGGAAGAGGATAAACAAGAACCATATCCTCAGCTCCACCTACACCTGTGCTCAGGGGTATCAGTGAGAGTCACCGCCCAACTGGGCTTATCCGCCCTCATCCAAGGAATAATCCTAAGGGAGAGTATAATCCGGGGGGGAGGTATAGTAATGGGGGGCGGGGGGGTAAATAATGAACAGAAAAGGGGAAGGAGTGGTAGGGAACTACCCTAATCGAGAACACAAGGCCAAGCCCACTATAACATTTGCCCATATAGTTCAAGTTCACTACTAGTTCAAAAATTCAGCAACTTCCAACATTATTTATACTTCCCAGATCTAGACCAAGCTTAGAAGGTGGTGGTATAGGGAAGGTGGGGAGGAAGGGGAGGAAAGGAGGACCATGAGAAGGGGAGGGGGGGAGTGTGGAGACCCTTTTGCATCTGGGCACTGTATCACAGAGAGTATCAGCCACCACAGAAAAGGGGAAACTTTATCCTGACTCTACGTTAATAGCAAGCCAAGCAATTAAAAAAAATAAATAAATAAAAAAAATCAGAGAGTAAGATATTGCAAACTGTGGTCAGAACAGTCAGGGTTCAGCCAGGAGGTTCATCTCACTTTCTTGTTGGTTGAAAGCAGTTACTAAGAACTGGGACTTCTTCAGAGGTTACCGCTGCTGCGTATGATTTAACCCCTGGTTTAACCTTGCTAGAAATGTCCACCACTTCCAATAGAGAAGATTC
Organism: Neoceratodus forsteri; assembly: GCA_016271365.2. NCBI lineage: Eukaryota > Metazoa > Chordata > Ceratodontiformes > Ceratodontidae > Neoceratodus > Neoceratodus forsteri. The sequence continues at coordinate 987,242,625 of CM057449.1, forward strand.
TGGGATATCAGCTCAGTCCATGTGATTTCCATGGTTAGGTGAGGAAGGCATCGTTAAATCCACAATATGATCTGAACAGGACTCCAACGGCTTATCCCTAGGCATTTTTGTGGGTGGGGCTGTTTTCTGCAGCTCAGGGGAAAACTGTTGACCACTCCTAGATCTCTGTCATTGCCTTGAAATCAAGCTGGTGTGTCTAGAAGGGAGAAAGGGCTGGCTTAGACCATCAGCCGCTGCAGATGTAGGCCTACTGCTCATACAGGTAGATCTCTCCCTGGGGGGCTCATTGAACCGAGGACCTGGTCCCATATCATATTGGTCCTCTGGATTCCATTGCTGGTAATTATGGTTCCTAGCTCTGGTGTCTGAGGGTTCCCATAGCCTTCTGGGGGATGAAGTCCGAAGGTGCAGGTTAGGCCAAAACTTAGAGGCCCATCTCTCAGTCTCCTCAGGAGCCTCCTCCAACAATTCTCTCCCTTCTTTACAAACCAACAGTCTGGTAAGACCTTTAAATCTGTATTGAAAATTATGGACTGACAGTATCTTCTTGATAGGGCCGTAGGCCCTGCGTTTATTCGCTGTTTCCGGTGCGAAGTCTCTATATATGGAAATCAGCGCTCCTTGCCATCAAATTTCACCTAGGTCTCGAGAAGCACTTAGAATGCGTTCTTTTGTAGAATACCTCAAAAAATATGCCACAATTGGTCTTGGGGCTAGTTGCTGGTTCTCCTTCCTTCCAATGATCTGATGGGCTCTTTCAATTTCAACTGGACCTCTCCAGCACTCACCTAGCATCTCAGGGAGCGTCTTATTAAGAAACTACTTCATGGATGTTCCCTCAGCTCCTTCGGGCACACCAATAATTCGGAAGTTGTTACGTCTTCCCTCATTTTCCTGGTCTTCCACTCTGGCAAGCAGTGCTTCTAATTTTAGATCTTGCATTATCACTCTCTGTGTTAGTTTAGCTTGTTGTATGTCCAAAGTTTCCACCTTTTGCTCTGCCACATTTAATCGATCTTGTATTACATGTACCTCTGCAGTAGTATTTGCAAGCGCTGTGCTGATTGTATTGACTCCCATCAGAACCGCCTCTAACATTCGGGTGATATATGTTAGCGATTCAGTCACTGATGGAGGTTGCACATTCGTATCTTGTACTGGAGAAATGATGGGCAGTGAAATTTCAGTCGCCAATAAAGGTTGATTGTGCTGGTAGGGATATTACTGCGGAGCTCCATCGCTGGGCTTTGTGGCGAACCACATGTACGTCTCGGGGATTAAGCCTATACTTTCTGTGGCCCAGTTGAACCACTCTGCTCGCGGATAGCCGGTGAGATTTAGCAACTTCGCAGCACTAGTCAGTCAGAAAAAACACACCGGGGGTCCACCTGGAGAGATAAAGGTCTATACTAGCACAATGGTCTGCAGCTGTCCATGAAGGGAACCAAGCTCCTAGGTGACAGGTTTAAATGCTTCCTTGGCAAGCTTTTAAACTAGCCAAGGGGGGAGGTGCTGATAAAAGGAAGGAAATTTCAAGCCTCCCCCCACAAAACATGGCAGGTAGTAAGGTAAACACTAAGGTACAGAGCTCTACACAGGGCAGGACAGGGGTAAATGGAAAAATACACAAGGGCACTAAGAGCAGGGATGGGAGAAAAAGGATAAAGCCAACATTAAATGGAAGGCAATGAGTACCAATGCCTGTAGTCTGGGAAACAAGCTTCCTGAGCTAGTAGCCCTGATGGAAGATGAACAATTGGATATTGTGGCAGTCACGGAAACATGGTACACAGAGAACCATGACTGGGATGTCAACATACCAGGGTACACAATCTACAGAAGGGACAGGGAAGATAAAAGAGGAGGTGGAGTAGCTCAACATATAAGGGAAGGGATCAAAGCTACAGAACTAAAAAGTAAAGGGGGGAGGACAAGAGGCACTTTGGGTCACCTTGGAAACAGGGAATGGCATCACAATCCACACAGGGGTTGTATACAGACCCCCGTCTCAAGGGGAGGAAACGGACAAGAAAATTATATAGGACATTCTCAAAATGGCTGAAAAAGGGGAGATACTGTTGATGGGGGACCTGAATATGCCAGATGTTAACTGGATGACATGTACTGCAGCCACATCCAAGAGCAGGGTCATTCTTGATGCCCTGCAGAGGGCAGGCCTTAGACAGCTAGTGTTGTAACCCACTCGGGAGGGAGCAATACTAGACCTGGTACTCTCAAATAGAGAGAGGATCACAAATTTAGAAGTCAGTAGACATCTGGGAATAAGCGACCACTGCACAGTGTGCTTCACAATGTTCACAACCATGGAGATAAGTCATACAAAAATAAGGATACTGGACTTTAGAAGGGCTGACTTTTGCAAAATGGGTGAATACCTGAAGAATGCATTAGCAAATGGCCAAAAAGGAGGTGTGGAAGAACAATGGAGAAAAATCAAAAATGCCATTATAGAGGCAACAAGCCTTTGTGTGAAACAAATAAAGAAAACAAAGCGGAGTAAAAAACCACTATGGTTCTCAAAAGAGGTGGCAGGGAAGGTTAAGGAGAAAAAGGCTGCATTCAAAAAGTATAAGGAATCACTGAAGGAGCATGACAGGGAACTGTATCAATTAAAGCAGAAAGAAGTGGGGAAGACAGTCAGAATAGCAAAGGCCCAAACCGAAGAAAAAATAGCCAACTCAGTTAAGAAGGGGGATAAAACCTTTTATAGGTACATTAGGGAGCATAGAAAGGTTAAGGGAGGGATAGTGAAGATTAATAAAGGAGAGGGGAGGTGGGCAGAGGGAGACAGTGAAAAGGCAAAGATACTGAATGAATACTTTTGCTCAGTATTCACAAAAGAAGATGAGGAGGAGTTACCTAAACCAGACAATAGAAGCACTCTTGGTAGGGGGGGTTGACACCAGTCCATTCACAGAAGAAAGAGTCATGAAAACTCCTAAAATTCAAGGTGGACAAAGCAATGGGGCCTGACGGGATTCACCTCAGAATCCTAAAAGAAGTAAGGGAGGACCTAGTGACACCACTGACCACGCTTTTTAACAAATTATGGCAGGATGGGGTGGTACCTGAGGACTGGAGGAGGGCAGATGTGATTCCCCTTCACAAAAGTGGGAGCAAGGCAGAAGCAGGAAGCTACAGACCTGTAAGTTTGACCTCAGTGGTAGGAAAAATGATGGAATCACTTCTGAAAGAAAGAATTGTTGAGTACCTAGAGGCCAGCGGGGCACAGGACCCAGAACAGCATGGATTTACAGCAGGATGGTCATGTCAGATGAATCTAATTGATTTCTTTGACTGGGTGACCAAAGTAATAGACCAGGGAGGGGCTGTGGATATGGCCTACCTAGACTTTAGCAAGGCATTTGACATAGTCCCGCACAAAAGATTAATAATCAAGTTAGTCAGCCTGGGAGTGGGTTCCCAGGGTGGTAGCCTGGGTAGCAAACTGGCTGCACAACAGGACACAGAACGTAATAGTGAATGGAACACATTCCGAAGAAAGGGGGGTTACTAGTGGAGTACCTCAGAGCTCAGTACTGGGTCCAGTCCTCTTTAACATCTTTATAGGTGACATTGCAGAGGGTCTGGAGGTAAAGGTAAGCCTCTTTGCAGATGACACAAAGATCTGTAACAGAGTTGATACACAATAGGGGGTAGAAAAGAGAAGGGACTTGGCAAGGTTGAAGGAATGGTCAGACATATGGCAACTTAGATTCAATGCAAAGAAGTGCAAAGTAATGCACCTGGGAAACAAAAACCCAGAAGAGTACACAATAGCAGGGGAGGTACTAACAACAACAAAAATGGAAAGGGACCTGGGGATAGTCATATCAGATGACCTGAAGGTGGGTAAACAATGTGAAAAGTCAGTAAGGAGAACCAGAGGGATACTGGGATGCATAGGAAGGGGCATCACAAATAGAAAAAGGGAAGTGGTTATCCCTCTATACAGACAGTTGGCAAGACCCCATCTGGAGTACTGTGTGCAGTTTTGGAGACCTCATCTGCGCAAGGACATAGACAGGATGGAAGCTGTCCAGAGGAGGGCAACTAAAATGATGCAGGGTCTGCAGCAGAAACCATATGAAGAGAGACTGAGAGAGCTTAATATGTATACTCTTGATGAAAGGAGGGACGGGGGGACATGATAGAAACTTTCAAGTACCTCAAAGGAATCAACAAAGTCCAGGAGGGTAGCATCTTTCAGAAAAGAGATGTGTAAGAACAAGGGGCACAATTTAAAGATAGAGGGGGACGGCTCAGGGGTATTGTGAGAAATTTTTTCCACCGGAGAGAGTGGGTGGATACATGGAACCGCCCTCCTGAGGAGTCGTTGGGGTCTAAACAGTGGGGGAATTCAAACATGCATGAGACAGACATACGGCAATTATAGTGGGGGGTTGCAGAAAGTAGGCTGTTGGTTAACTAGAATCTGCAGCTTATCCAGTAGGTAGGGAAATGGGCAGACTGGGTGGGCCAAGTGGTCCTTATCTGCTGTCAAAGTCTATGTTTCTATGTTTTTATGTTTCAGGATAGTTCCCCTTCCCCAGATAAGTTTTTAGCAACAAAAGATATTTTTCATCCCGGGATTAGACTGACCAGCCACGGGTTTTTCTCAGCGAGGACGGAGCCTAAGAGTTATGCTGCCATTCCTTTGGCAGTCAAGCCACACCCACGTAAATACTGTATTCTAAAACAGATTTTTTTGTCAGCATAGTCTATACTTTTAATTTTTAGCTTTTTGGAAAACCCAGCAAAAATACCGTTGCTATCATTAACCAGCAGGGTTCCAACTGAACTTTTTCTATGCCTGTGAATCTTCAAGAATGAGTACCACTAGTACATGCATGTTTGATACAGGCTGCCAAGATGTTTGCAGTGTCTTTCAACAAGGAACTGCACCATTTATAGATTTGTAATGTGCTGTCCATGTGTGTAATTTGAAAGTAATTATCTTCTGTTTATTCTTCCCAATTAAAATTTGTTTTTTAAGAAAATATTGTCTTCTAAATCATAACAAATGCTCATAGACTATCAAAAATCACACAGCCCAAGGCTGACTCTATGTTGCTAAGCAGTGTTGGGGTTGCCTGGTCATTAGTGACCTACAGTAGGTTGGCATTCAGAGCATGGTAGAGCAGAACCAGAGACTGGAAGGGTGGGTGATAGAGTAGCTACATGATTGAGAAGCTTCTGGTGGGGGCGTGGTGGTGCATTTGATATCATGGGTGACTAGTAGTTCCTGTGCCCTGCCAGATGCTGCAGTGAGCTAGTAGCATGTGTGACGAGTATTTGCATTTTGTATTTGTATCATCATTATATCATATTTTATTAGTCATTAGAAATATGATGTTTGAAGTTTGACTTGTGGTAGTCTAATCAATATCTGTTTTTTATCCTCTCCATGCTAGAATGTACTTTAGTATCCCAAGATGATTTTTTTTACTGTGCATTGATGTACTGCATAAGTGTTTCATGTCTATGTGTGACTTTTTGTGAAAAGCTTAATGAAAATAATTTTCAAAAAGAAAATGGGGGCATATCAGTTTCTTAACTCCATGCTACAGGGGATTAATTAGGAGGGTATTTTGCAGCTGCATTTTCACATAAACTCGATTGAATTCATGCTGAAACACAACTGTTTTCTTTTTGATAAAATAAATGTTTTATTTACAGACAAGAGGTATCACAATGTGTATAACTGTGGCCTCCTCCTAAGTCAACCTAATTTTGGGTCAGTGGGAGGAGACAGCCATATATAACAGAAATCAAAATCCTTATTTTGGAGAAAATCCAGTTTTGGGGGACTGTAACTGATGATTTTTGCGTGTGCGTGTGTGTGTGTGTGTGTGTGTGTGTATGTGAAAGGGTCCTGAACAAGATTTTGTAATGTATTTGAGAGATAAAATACTGACCCTCAGATTAATGTACACTTTCCACACCACCAAGATTGATTTTTATGGACACTGCTTATATGGGAGAGGTGGGGAAAATAGTGAAGGTTGAAGGGTTCAGGAAACCCACTACAAACAATAGATTCCTTAGAGCTGAGAGTGCCCACCCTACAAAACTGCTAACCAGCATCCATATTGGCAATTTTTGCATCTAAGATGCAATTGCTCAACAGATGCAGTTTTTGAAACTCAATCTGACAAACTGCATGAGATTATTATGACGGGGATACTCAAAGTGTTGAAAGAAGGAACGAGTAGGGTTATAGCAGTGAACCATAGCACTTCATTAAAATGTAAAGTGAGAGCTGAGGGTGAAAACAATCTTACTACTTATATGATTGAGTATAAGTACCCTGCATCTACATTAGGAACTATGGTGTATAGCTATTGGTCATTTTTTTGTGAATGATAATAAAACTGAAATCTACTATGGTGGACAAACCAAACATTTCCTATTCCAAAGGGAAACATTCAAGAGATTATTTGGTGTCCAGTATGTACACAACTCCAGTGCAAAATGGGCCTTCTTGGTTTTTGCCCAAACTGAAAAGCTTCTATAGATGCAGGTGATGCATCTGCTACAAATCTGCAGTACAACAGGGTGGTTTTCAGCATCCCAACCAAACTACCACTGTGCAAACAGAGACGTAGATGGCAGCAGAAAAAGACCAAACAGTCCATCTAATCTGTCATGTTACCCTATCATTACCAAGGACATATTATATTATGGTTCTGGAACCTCCACCTCTGTCCACAGACCATTCCTTGGCCCATCACTCTTTCAGTAAAATAATACTTCCTCATATCCTATTAAAGCTTCCCCTAAAATCCACTTGTGGCCTGGTGTCCTAGCTTCTCATTTCCTGGTAAACAGCTCTTCACAGTTCACCTTGTTTATTCCTTTCAGTCATTTGAAGGTCTCAGTCAATTACTTGAGTTTGTCAATTGTAATATTTCTTTTGTGGTATATGTAATGTGTTTCAACTACCCTTTGCTTTACCGTACGTAGAATGCACAGCGTGAAGTCTGAAAATCAGAATCCAGGAACACATGATGGACATTTCCTACCAGAAGACAGATTCTGTGTGGGGCACACATTGTAAAACCAAACATGGAGGCATGCAAGATTCAGTATGCTTCATGGTACAAGATACATATGTCCCTGTGAGCCCATGTGGTGGTGATACAGTAAGGATCCTTCTACAGAATGAGGATGGCTGGACCTTCACCCTACAAACATTGAAACCATGGTGACCGAATTATCAATTTGATCTAGTTTATTTCCTATAGTTTTAATATTCTGTTCAGTCAGATAAGACATGTGCATTTAATTTTATTCTCCCCTCACCCCTCCACCCCCCTTTATAAGTTGCTCAGTCACTTCAGATTCAGTCTCTATATTTTCAATGCATATATTTTCCTTGGTTCCCACCCTTCATTTTTTCTCTCCATTTTATTTTCCATTTTTTAATAAATGCGATGATTACTGTATATCTGGACTGATAACCTACTGATATAACCATATAGTGCCTGATTGTATGGGTAGGAGAGGAGCGAATGCACCTCTTTATTCTCTATCCAATTACACATTGTTTTGAGGTAGCACAGCCATATCCTTCATGGTGGAGTGGCAACCTAAAACACATGGAACTACTAATGTGAAGTGACACCAAGTGCTGGAAAAGCATCCAAACTACAGTGGGTCCCTCTTTATAAAGAAATGACTCCAGCATTACATACTGTATCAATGATAATGTATTCCAAATTTATTAATAGAGTCATCTCTCTGGAGTCATCAATAAGTGACATTGCAGAGGGACTGGAAGGAAAAGTTGCCTTTTTGTAGACAACACAAAGATCTGCAACAGGGTTGATACACAAGGAGGGGTGGAAAGGATGAGAAGGGACTTGGCAAAGTTGGAGGAACGGTCAAAAGTATTGCAGCTTAGATTCAATGCAAAGAAGTGCAAAGTAATGCACATGGGAAACAAAAACCCAGGAGAAGAGTACACAATGGGGGGGGGTATTAACAACAACACAAATGGAAAGGGACTTGGGGGTACTCATTTTTTTCCCCCAACTGCTCCATTACCCCTTGTTAGTTACTTCCCACTGCCATCCCCCTGCATTGCCCTTCCAACTGCCACCACTAGGAGTCACTACTGTACCCTCCTTTTCTAGCCTTTCACCCACCCCCGTGGAACTATTCCATTGGTTCATAGGCGCCACCAGGCCTCTATGCAGTGTCTCCCCCTCTGGGATTTGAACCTGGTACCTCCTGCAACAAAGTCCATCACCCTACCGCTGCATTACTGAGACCACCACAATGATGGGTATCAGCTTGCTCCCCTTATGCCACCTCTGGACACACTGCCTCCACTGTCCACTACTCACCCACCTATCTCCCAACAAACTATCCCATCTTCTGCTGATCACTTTTATCATACTCCTTACTGGGCCAGCTTGCCCTCTCCCCACCCACACACACCTCACTCCTAGCCTTCTCTACCCATTCCCACCTACCCTGTCAATGCTTGACAAGCATCCACCCCCCTGTATAATTTACTACCACCATACACCCACCCAACACCCCTGTCAACTAATTTGCCTCACCTTTCTTGCCATCCTCAACTTACCCATTCCCTGTGCTACTCTCTCCAAACACGTGCACCCCCCCATGCCCAACTACCAAGCAGTGGTCTCTTGCCCTACTCAGGGTCCTAGCCCTATTACTTCTCTTATCAGGAAATACTCACCCCAACCCAGGCCCTGCTACCCATAGTCAACAGAAACTACACCTAGGGCTGTGCATAGCCACCATGAATATCTGCAGCCTTCCTAAAAAAAAAAATCACTCCAAAGCTGACTAGTGCAATACCAGCCAGATGTCCTTGCACTCACGGAAACATGGCTTTCTAAAAAAAAAAAACCTGACTTGTTCATCACCTTCCCTGGCTTCACCCTACACAGAGCTGACAGAGTAGGTAAATGAGGTGGTGGATGTGCACTCTATGTTCGTAACTCCCTACTGAACCAAACTCTTCCAGCACCCTCCCTGGACCATGGTGCCCAAGCCCTATCTATAAAACTTACCCTAGAGCTCACTAGGGCCCCGCTAACCATCACCGCGGCATATGTCCCCCCACGGAACCAAGCAATGGCCATACAATCCCTCACAAATTATGTTTCCAAGTTCCCTCCCAAAACGGAACCATATCCTGGTTGGTGATCTAAATGTAAACTAGCTCACCAATTTGGCAGCCACTATCAAGGACACCTTTGTGGCACTGGACTATACCCAGCTGGTTTGCCAACCCATGAAGATGAACACCTCAAACGGCACCCAGACCCTACTAGACATACTACTACCCAATCGGCCACATAGAATCTCTGACCTTGTGGTCCTTCCGGAATCTCTGAGTGACCACTCCCCCATCCTTTTCTCCTGGTCATGTCACCTGCCCAAACCTCAACCTAGTGTATCCACCCTACGACAGGGTGGCCTTAAAAAAATCAGACATTATCTGGACCAGTATGACTGGTCCCCTATATCCCAGGCCCCTAACATTGACATTGCCCTCGATTACTTCACACACTCTTTCAACACAGCATGTGACATTTATGTCCCTCTAACTAAAACACAATCTGAAAAACATAATGTCCCATGGATCATGCCTTTATTACAGCAGCAACTAAAACAAAGGGATGACCTCTGGCACAAAGCTATGGAATCTGTCTCACAGGCAGACAGGCAAGCCTATAAAGCTGCACGTAATAGGTGCACCTGGACCATACGAAAGGACAAGGCTGATTTTTATAAAGACACCCTGGCGTCCTCCTGGGGGAGCATGAGGAAATTTTAGGACAACATTAAAGAACTTAATGGTAAATCCCACCTCCCCCCACCCTCCCAGCTCTGCATCAATAATGCCACCTTCACTGACCCCCAGGCCAATGCCAATTGCCTTAACTCCACCTTTTCCGATCTTAGCACAGTCCTTCCAAGCAATTTCTTCAACCCGACTCCAGCTACAGTACCTCCGAACATAACCTCCCATGCCCCCCTTTCTACCTTAGGGTCATTACAAAGTGGGAGGCCAAAACCTACCTCTCCAAAGCTCTCAGTGGCTCCAACTATTGCAAAGATTCCTTTGACATGAAAATCCTTTTCCGGGCTTGTGACACTGTTCTCTCCCCCTGACTTACCTCCTGAACTTCTCCCTATGCCTGGGACAATTCCCAATCACCTGGAAGACTGCAACAATTACCCCAATACTAAAAAGCAGGGACAACACCAACCTCAACAACTATCGTCCCATCTCCATCCTTCCCCCCTCTCTCAAAAGCCCTTGAAAAAATCATTGCCAACCAACTCTCTGAGTATCTGCTTGCCCACAATTTACTATGTAGCGAGCAACATGGCTTTAGATCAGGACATAGCACAACCACTGCCCTCATCGAATTCTCAAATTTCATTCACTCTGCCCTTGACCGTAAGCATCTTGCTGGAGCCATCTTCATAGAACTCTCGAAAGCCTTTGATACGGTCTCCCACCCTCTCCTCCTGGACACACTCCACCTCACTGGTCTATCAAGTGGACCCCTCTCGTGGTTCAATAGCTACCTTACTGCTAGATCCCAATGTGTCAAGATAAATTATACCCTATCATCCACCCTGCCAGTCCGCTGGGGGGTCCCCCAAGGTTCCATACTGGGCCCTCTACTCTTCAGTATCTACTTAAATTCGCTACCCAAATCCTGCTCCGGTAACTTGTTGCTATACACCGATGATGTGGTTCTCTATGCCGCACACCCCAACCCTGCCATCCTACAGTCCTCTCTCCAAGACTCATTCAAGCAGACTGAAAACTGGTTCACCGATCACAGACTCGTGGTCAACATCAAAAAATCAAAGGCCATGCTCTTTGCCCACTGGCAAAGCAAGGCCAAGGACGCTGAACTAAAACTCCTCTCCCAAGATCACCTCCCTTTGGAACAAGTACATACCTATAAATATCTCGGCCTTACCTTTGATACCTCCCTATCCTTCCATGCCAACATTAACATCCTATCCTCAGCCATTAATTCCCACATAGGCCTTCTTTACTGGCACAATGACTGCCTGACACCAGAAGCACTTAACCTGGCTGTCACCTCCTCAGTCCTCTCTCTCATTGACTATGGGCTCCCCATCTACTCAGCCACTGACAACACCACCCCAAATAAAATTCACATAGCTATTGATAAAGTGTGCTGACTCCTCCTAGGAGCAGACAAACGCTCCCATACTTGCACCCTTTATGCCCTCACCAACATTCTCACCCTAGATGAAAGACTACAATACCAAACTTGTCTCCTCACCAAAAAAATCCACCTGAGGTTGACCCCACTGGTGGTCTCTGCCTCCCTACTCTTGTGCTTCCCCACTGCAGCTACTGGTGCTGCCAACAAACACCTGTGAGCTGTGCCCAGGGTCAGAACCTCCCTAGTGCAGTGCTCATTCCCCTATAGAGCCCCTGCTTAGTACAATGAACTCCCCACAACTATAACCTCCATTCCCAACTTAGGGCACTTTAAGTCCACCCTTAAAAAACACATTCTGTCCTTGCATCATTGCCAATGTAATTGCTAATCCCCCTAACTGGCCCTTCACAAAGCTGCCCTACACTGGTCCCCTTTTACATGGCTACCAACAGTATAAGTCCTGCTGTATATCTCATCTTTGTTACTGATCACTGCTCCAACTATATGACAGTGCCCCAGAGGCTGCACTTACAATGTAACTGTACCACCTGTATCAACATCAGTACACTAGCTACTACATGTATAGGTCAACAGCCATCCTGACCATTATCTGTAAATACCATGTTTAATTTTGTGATGTCTCATTACTGCTTCTGACTCATTGTATGTATGTATGTATGTATGACTATGTTTGACGTGGAGCCTTTGTAAATGAGTCTATGACTCAAAGGGTTGTAATTCCTATGAGATGTTAAATAAATAAATACATAAATATCAGATGACCTAAAGGTAAGCAAGCAACATGAGAAGGCAGTAAGGATGGCTGGGGGGGATACTGGGACATATAGGGAGAGGCATCACCAGTAGAAAACAAGAAGTTGCTATCCCTCTGTACAGACAGTTGGTGAGACCCCATCTGGAGTACTGCATGCAGTTCTGGAGACCCCATCTCTGCAAGAACATAGACAGGATGGAGGCAGTCCAGAGGAGGGCAACTAAAATGATGCAGGGTCTGCAAGAGAAGCCATATGTGGCGAGACTAAAGGAGCTTAACATGTATACCCTTGAGGAAGGGGGGGGCATGATAGAAACTTTCAAGTACCTCAAGGGGAATCAACAAAGTCCAGGAGGGTAGCATCTTTCAGAAAAAGAGATATACAAGAACAAGGGGACACAATTTGAAGATAGAGGGGGGGACTGCTCAGGGGCAATGTGAGGAAGTATTTTTTCACAGAGAGGGTGATGGACACATGGAACGGCCTTCCTGAGGAGGTTGTGGGGTCAAAAACAGTGGGGGAAATTCAAGAATGCATGGACAGACACAAGACATTTCTGGTGGGGGGTAGGAAGAAGTAGGCAGTTGGTTAACTAGAATCTGCAGATTATCCAATAGGTAGGGAAATGAGCAGACTAGGTGGGCCTAGTGGTCCTTATCTGCCGTCAAAGTCTATGTTTCTATCTACAATATGATGTGCAGTGACATTCTGAACAACAAAAACAGCTGCAGCTGCTGACGGAGTGTGCTTGGTACCAGGATAAACAAAGCAACAACAAAACCGGCACTACTCCAATACCATGAGCAAAAAGGCTTTATTTTAAAAAGTTTAGAAAAGCCAAAATGTACATAATATATTCATCTGTGTACAGCAGCAAACAGAGCTGTAGGGCTTTGGTTGCTGCTGTACCTGGATGGTAGAGATACACAGACGTATACACACACACACACACGCACACACGCACATATATAGGTAATGCACTATAAGTTTTGTCTGCTACTTTTACATAGAAACATAGAAACATAGGTTGACGGCAGATAAGGACAGCAAGGCCCATCCAGTCTGCCCATAATTTTAAATTAGGTGATCTGCTTAATTAATTTAATCAATATATTTTTCTGGTTCATATGAATACTCATTTTTCCAAAGTAGGTATTTAAAATGTCCAACTGTTTTTATACTCAATGGAGGACCTCAATATATGTTTATGCAGCCAGGAAACTTATTCTGTGGTACTATTCCTTGGTTGCTTATTATGTTTACTTTCATTGATATGTTTGTTGTTGGCCACTACAGTGACTTTTATTATCAACAGTTCAATTTTATGAATCATGTGATAAGCACATCAGATTATCTGTCATAAATGAGATAATTTATGTGATGTGTTTAATATCTTTAGTGTCTCCTTTTCTATGATTTTTACTTTTTTTTCACTTTTCTTGTTCATTTGACCTTTTCTCCTTCCACCACTCTCTCCTTTTTATCCCTTGTACCACTATCAAGGAAATTGTATCAAGGCATGTGATTTAGGCTTGCCTAAAACTTAATTATATATAGTGAATCACATTAGAAATGTATTTGTTTATTCTGCCAGCTATTACTATTTTGTTTCAAGTCTATATATGTGTTCATATATTTGACATACACTTTATACTATATGAACTGTATTTATACATAGCCTTTCTCTTAGTATCTCTGTAACAATCCTTTTTCACTAGCCACTTTAGCACTTTAATATTTATGCTTTGTGTGTTTTTGTAAATGGTATTTCATAGGTTCATAGGTCCAATACGAATCAAGTAGCTTGTTCAAGCCATAATTAGACTTGCCACGTATTACATTAGTGGTAATTACTGGTTTTACTATTACCCATGTATTCATCCAGTAATCTTTTGAAGGACTTCAAATCCAGAGCTTTAACCACAAATTCTGGCAACACATTCCATGTGCTTACAACTCTGATTAAACCAGTTTCCTCATCTTGAGGTTTTATATAGTTCACCCTTTAATGGATAATAATGAAGTTGTGTTTGTTGGTAACCCTGTTTTTTCTCAGTCCAGTTGATTCCCATAGGATCGTATTATGAAAGGCCTTATAAACATAACAAAAGCCTCCTCTGGTCCTTCTGTATGATAATGAGTATAGCCCCAAATCATTCAATCTGCCTTCATATAGTTTTTCTTTTAGTTTACAGACTTTTTTTATTATCCTTCTCTGGACCTTCTCCATTAGTTTTATACTGCCTATGGTTAGATGAGTGCAAAAGGAGTTACCATATTCCAAAATAGGTCTAACCAAAGATGTATACAGAGGAATGATGACTTTCCTGTCTCTACTCTTGATGTTTCTCAGAATATTATATACTATTCTACTCCCTTTCTTTGCAACCTCCCTGGCATGGTTGTCAAAACTGAATGTGTATGTTAAGATTACTCGTAAATCCTTATTTTCAGTGCTAGCTATAACTCTGTTGTGAATTTTGTACTCTGCTTTTATGTTGTGTCTGAATTGCATTACCTTACATTTCTGTTCATTTAATTTAAGCTTATGGTGTTTTGCCCATTCCTCCAATGCATATATGTGCTTTTGGAATTCAATTGCAGAGTCCATGTTATTCACTATTGCCCCCCACTTTGTGTCACCTCCATACTTGCAGAGCCACATTTCTTTTGATATTTTCTTTTTTGACACAAATATACCAAATAAAGTTGTCCCCAAAATAGATCCCTGGGGAACTTGTCACTGTCCCCCAATCTGACAAAAATCCCCTTAAGTTGACTCGCTGTTTTCTGTTGCCGAGCCATGATTTGATCCACGCAACAAGACATGGATCCAGTTGTATGTATATCAAGACTTTTATAAGCATTTTGTGAGATGCTGAATCAAAGGCTTTGGCATAATCCAGGTACACCATGTCCACTGTTAGACCCTGGTCTATGGCAGCACTAACTGGTTCAAAAAAGTCCAATCAATTTGTGACACAGGATTTACCAGGAATGAATCCATGCTGTGTTACATCTATAAACCCCTGTTCTTTTATATGTAGGTCAATATGCTCCTTTATAAATCCTTCCATTATTTTCCCAATTATCAAATCAAATCAAATTTTATTTCTAGAGTGCTTTTCAAAAACCAAAGCGCATATACAATATAAAAACAGACATTTAATCAAATAAAACATATAAAAATAAAAAGGCAGCAATAATAGGACTAAACATTATCCCCAAATGCCAGGCTGAATAAATAACTTTTTAATGACGATTTAAAGTCTCAGTGGATAGACACTCTCTACTCCGATGAGGTAGAGAGTTCCACAGGGTTGGGGCTACAAAAGCAAAAGCCCTAGCACCTGATGTCTGAAGACGGACCCTGGGAACCTCTAGCAATCCCTCATCGGCAGAGTGGAATGGACAGAGAGGGCAGTAAGGCCAAAGGAGGTCTTGCAAGTAACTCTGTCCCTGTCTGTGTAGGGTCTTATAGGTCAGCAATGCAACCTTGAAGGTGATCCTCCATTGCACCGGCAGCCAGAGCAGTTCGCGCAGCAGAGGTGTGACATGGCAAGTTCTCGACAATCCTGTCAACAACCTGACCGCAGCGTTCTGCACCAGCTGCAGGTGACGGAGATCCACCCCCGGTAACCCTAGGTATAAAGCATTGTAGTAATCAAGACAAGAGGGCACAAAGGCATGAACCAATATAGGAAGGTCCTCGGGTGGAGCAATCTGCTTTATCCGGGCGATGTTCCTCAGATGGTAAAATGAGGACTTGACAACTGCCGACACCTGTGTTTTTAGCGTCAGTTCATTATCAAGCACAACACCCTGATTCCACACCCGTTCAGAAGGTCTCAACTGGTTACCCACTAGCACAAAGCGAGATGGTTCCCAGGAGTCAACTTCTCTACCCATTGACCTGGGTCCACCACCAACACCTCAGTCTTGTCCAGATTCAGTCTCAACTAGTTAGCACTCATCCAGTCCTGAATCTCAGTGAGGCAGTTAAAGACCGAGATTGGGCTATTCTGTTCTGGTACAAAGGACATGTAGAGCTGAGTATCATCTGCATAGCAGTGAAAACTCAGCCCATACCGACTTATGTCTCCCAATGGCAACATGTACACCGTGAACAACATGGGGGACAGCACGGAACCCTGTGGCACCCCACAAGGCAGGGCGAAGGGGGCACCGAGGAAAAAATTCCTGATACCGCCCTCTGAGTCCTGCCTGTGAGGAAAGAATGGAACCACCTGAGGACCATCCCCGACAGTCCAGAGTAGTCGCATGTGTTCCAGCAACACCCCATGATCCACAGTGTCAAATGCTGCAGAGAGATCAAGGAGGACCAAGATCAAATGACTCCTTCGATCCCTCGCTATTAGGAGATCATTAAGTACTCGAACTAATACTGTCTTGGTACTATGCCTCTTCCTGAAACCAGACTGGAGAGGATCATAGACTTCATGGATGGTAAGAAAGTTCTCGAGCTGCAATGTGACTACCTTCTCAATAACCTTACCCAAAAGGGCAGGTTAGAGACTGGTCTGTAGTTCACAAGACAGTCTGGGTTGCAGAAAGATTTCTTTAAAAGGGGTGTCACCACAGCCTCCTTCAGGGGGTCCAGAAACACCCCCTGGTTCAGCAAGCACCAGACTACCTCAGCAAGGATCGGTCTGATGACATCCATACACCCCACAAGGAGGGGCGTTGGACCAGGATCCAAACTACAATAAGTCGGTCGCAAGCCCCAAACAATCTTCATGATATCCACAATCACTGGCTGGTCAAAATCTGTCCTGACAGACCACGTGCCTGCACCCTCGCATTGACCACTGCCGTACTCATTTGAACGAGTCAAGCAGATCTCTGACCTGATGGAAGACACCTTATCTGCAAAGAACTGAGTGAACTCCTCACTTAGATTGTGAAAAAGCTCTCTGTCCCCGAAGGCAGGCTGGATTGTATAGCCTGTCCGTGGTCCAAAAGAGCAGAGCTGGTCGATTCCTTGCTGCAGCAATCTCCCTGACAGGAACTCTGCCTTCTTATGGGAGATTTATGCTTGATAGCCTGAATAATGGGTGATCAACGTAAGTCTGTCCTCTTCCAAGCCAGATTTCTGCCAACAACGTTCCAACCTTAACCTCACTCTCCTCAACTCCCTCAAAGTCCCATCAAACCAAGGGGACTGAAGGCAGAGAGGGAGAGGGCGAACTCAGACAGGAGCTATGGAATCCAGGGCCCTCAGCACCATACTATTATAGTGCACTACTAGGTCTCCTGGATCCAAGCATTCCAATAGCCAACTCAATAGGTCCAGCACAGCCAACAGACCCTCTGGGGTAACACTGCTCAAAGGTCTGTACTGGATCATCTCCAAAGGGGCGGGTCTCACAGGGGGAGCCACAAAACTGAACCTTAGAGAGTGATGGTCCGACCATCTGACTGGTTCCACCACCAAGTCAGCGGCCTCCATCCCCAGGAGGAACACCAGGTCCAGGGAGTGACCCTGAGTATGGGTTGCAGTGGTAACCACCTGTGTGAAGCCCAAAAAGATCATCAGTTGGAGGAAGTTTTGACCAAAATGCGAGAGTTCATCGTCGACCCAGGCATTGAAATCCCCCAGGACCAACCACCTGGAGGATCCCAACACCATGTCAACCATGAAGTCTGCAACTTCCTGCAGGAAAATGTTCTCATCTCCGGGTGGATGGTAGATGAGAAGAATCCTGCTACCCACACCTGCTCCCATGATACACTCGAAGGATCTAGTGGTCCCCACTGGAACCTCTACAAGGCCCAGTTCCATCTTAAAACAGGTGGCTACACCCCCGGCCCTTCGATCCAATCTCGGGAGGAGTATCACAGAGTACCCAGCTGGAACAGCTGACTCGAATACCAGACCAGCATTCTCATCCAGCCAGGTCTTGGTGATGCAAACCAGGTCAGATGTCTCAACAAGATCAGCAATAATTGCTGTCTTGTTCTTTATTGACCTGGCATTGCATAGCACCGCCTGAGTTGGATGAGAGGCCATGGAAGAGTGGTCAGCTTGCCCACTATCAGTAGAGCCCTTGGGTATGGGTACCAGGGATGAAGGACCCCTCTCCTGGACCCATTTCACCCCAGGGCGCCTTCTCGAGCTCACCATCCCTATCCACCCACCCTGCTCCTCCCTCCCCAGGTGCAGGGGCCCCACCCCTTCAACCCCTCTGTGCAATACCCAAGGCACGACAATGCCTATATACCTCAGGTTGCAATGGGAGACTGTCAAAGGGGTGCAGGTCCCTCAGCCTGGATGGTGAGTAGTGTCTGCCCACCGAAACATGATCCCAACACATACTACCTATTAAAATAGCCTACTATAAATGTTAGAGCCACAATAAAAAAAATGTTTTTTTACAATACTAAAATCAACCCCAACATTTTATCAAAATGAAAACAAATAAATCAAAATAAGTCAAACAGACTATCTAAAATAGTCTATTTAGTCACCAAAATATCTAACCCAATACCCCTAGAACTCTCACTTCGAGGGCTTTGCATATGTTGAGCTAAATAGTCTGAACAAACACCAGTTACAAGAAAAATTTTTGAATTTGAGTTCTAGAAACCAGAGTTCTATTACTACTCTGGCAAAATAACCAGGTCACCACCCCCCGCCACCACCACTATCACCTCTCACGTATCGGGGGAGAGTCTACAGAAAACAAGACAAGACAAAAGTCACTCAGATAATAACAGTACTAAAAATTGTAACAACTTTATATCAAACCAGATCACGTCTCTCCGAAGGTCCCATGAAGAAAGTGAAACATTCGTCCATGTAAACACAGTTTATTCAGGTCAAATGAGCAATCGAATCCCAAAAGTTCAGTCTAATCCAAATGAAGCACACACAGTCCAAGTCACTTATTTCAGCCTAGCGGCAGGGCCAAAGGCAGCAGGCTATGCACAGACAACAGCTGGAATCTGAGTGATCCCCCCCCCCCACAATTGCACCAGCAGGAATGACCACCTCACCTCCCGCCGCCTGCAACCCATGGCCACAGTCACCCCAGAGGCAGGTCGCAAGGTCTACCCCTCCAGACAGCTTAGGAGAGCCCCCACTACCTTGCCACTCCCTCTGGGAAGCAGTGAGGGCACTCCCACCTGGTCCCAAGCCGCACAGGAACAAAGGTCCTGGTACAAGGAGGAGGAGCCCCCCAGCACAGCACAGCCCCAGGCCTCACTGCACACTTCGTTTCTCCACTCACAGATCCAGGGCACAAAGTTCAGTACATGATTCTTCCAACAGCACACAGCCAACTCCAAGTCCAATAACGTCCAAAACCATAGACTCCCCCAATCCAAACAACGTCCAGGGATTTAAACAGCAAGAGAAGATCCTCTTCTTCCGGGCATATCCAAATCCTAATCTGCCCACAAATAACACTCAGCTCCAAAACCAATTAGATAGAAGGAAAAAGCACTTAAAAATAGCAGCTAAACATTTTTCGGGCAGTAAAACACTCAATAAACCGAACATGCTAAACACACTCCTTATCTGCCCACAAATGTCACTTGGCTCCAAAACAATATGAGCAGACTATTAGTTGAAAGGGACTGGTGTTTAAGCATAACCACTAAACGGATGCTAAAAGTGTTTCAGGAACAAAAACACTCGGTGAACCGAACACTCACTATCACGATCAGCCAACTTAAAAATAAGACCCACGAACGAGAATAAATAAATATACTTTAAACAAAACAAAAATAAAACAACTCTAGTGAACTCCTGACAGCCGGCCCAGCGTGGCCGCCATCTTAGCACACCTTAGTTTTGTATGGAACTGTGCTGTACAAGATGATAGTCACTCAGGAAGCAATACTAATAGGACTGTAATTTTCCACATTTGTTTATCTCCTTTTTTGAATATTGGGGTAGTGTGTGCCAATTTCTATTCTGGTAAAACTATACCTTGTGTCAAAGAGATGTTAAACAGTACAGAAAAGGGGCCAGCAAGTTCATATGCAAGTTTCTTTAAGAACCTGGGGTGGAGTCCATCAGGCCCACATGATTTGTTTCCACATAGGTTTTGTAACTTTGTCAGAACCTCAGTAACTGAAATGATTTTGTCATTGTTCTTTTTAACCTCACAATATTCATTAAATAGGGTCTCTAGTGGTGGGTCTTGTTCTTGCTAAACATTTTGGAAGTTACTATTAAATTGTTTGCCATTTCCGTTTCATTTTCTATTACTACGTCTTCTTCTCTTAGAGGCCCTAGTTGTTTCTGACCACTCTTAAGACTCCCTACATAATTAAGACATATTTTTTTGTTATCCTTCTTGATATTTACTAGATTCAATTCAGCATCAGCTTTTGCTTTTTGAATCCTTTTTTATGTTTACTTGCACGCATGCGCAAGAAACATTTTGTCACAGCTTAGGAGAGAAGCAGGGTTTTGGAGGTGCGGCACTGTGGGGACCAATGCAGTGGCACACTGCTGCTGACACTAGTTCAGCTAGTGTGCCACCACCTTGAAACAAATCTGCCGCTGCAATGAGGGAGCGACCAGTCATTGCAGAGTGGTACCTTGCCATCCACATGCCTCTGTTCATTTGCCAACAGGTAGCCCACTCCCCATCGGCATACTGTAACCCCCGCCCCCATTTGTTGTGTGCCGAGGGGGTGCCCAATCCTCCTCGGCATCATGCATGCCCCCCAACAGTCTTCCTTTGCCAACAGGGGCCCCAATCCCCATCGGCTTTAGTCCCCTTCCCAGTTCAATTTGCTGATGGGGAGTCCACTCCCCAATGGCATAATGTCCCCCAGTTTGCTGTGTGCCGAGGGGTCCCCAATCCTCCTTGACTCTCCCTCCCTGGTATGTGTAGACAGGGTGCCCAATCCCCCGTCGGGCTACAGCCCCCCAGAACATTAGATGGCATGCTGGGAACCCACCCCAGCATGCCAATGTCCCTGAAAAAAAATCCCACAATGTTTTCCTTTTTTTTTAAACCTGTAAAATAGAAAACGGTCTCTCGTTGAGTTCCGAGGCCCCTTCCCCAACCCATGCCCACCTCTGTGCACCCTGCCTCCCAACACCCCCTTCACCCCATACTTACCTCCAGAGCCCAATGTGATGATCTTTGGTAGACTGGGAACACGTCGGCACTCTTCAAAGCCGACCGCAAACTGAAGAAATGCCGGTAATATGTATAATGGTATAAATAGAGTTTTTTCAACTTTGGTGCATATCTCAGGCATTTTGGGGAATTTAGGCACCAAATTTTCAACATGAGGCTATTGGGACCCCTCCTCATGAATTCACTCACTGTTATGGTGTTACTTGGTCCTGAAAGGTGATTTTGAGGTCACTGCGCGGAATCACCTTTCGGGACCGATTAATGAAACGACAGTGCCAGTGTTCATGAGGTGGGCTCTCAAAAAGCCTATGTTGCAAACGTGGTGGAAAAAATCCAAAAAATTACTGTTTTACGAGTGTGCATTGCGCACTTTCCATGCATGCTTGTACCTTCGCAAATCTGTAATATTTTCACTCCAGATTTTCAACATTGGCATTTTTCCACACCTCCTTATGAACGGTACAGCTGTCATTTTTCACATCCTGGCTGAAATGTGTTTTTGCACTTCCAGTGCAGAATAGCATGGACGCTGTGGGAAATCAGTGTTTGGGACACATTAAGAAAATCATAGTGACACTGTTCATGAGCAGAGGACCTAAACTGCCTATGTTGAGGGAGGGGCACCATGTATCCTGCCTTACTGGCTTGCCTAGTTTTTGGATCAAAAATTGGCTTTTATCCTTCTACATCTGCTGCAGAGTTTTACTTAAAGCTTGGACAGTGACGAGGTGCCGACCTGTGTATGTCCTGTGAGTACTGATTTCTGGTTTTGGCCCCGCAATTGACGTTCTGTAGCCGCCTGTTCTCATTATTTTGCTATGATGAAAAATTAGTGACAAAAGTAAATGAAATGACTGTGTTACAAGCGTGTGTTGCGCAGTTTCCACGTATGCTCAGAAGTGTGCAAATTTGTAATATTTTCACTCTAGATTTTCAACATTGGCATTTTGCCACACCTCCTTATGAACAGTACAGCTGTCATTTTTCATATCCTGCCCAAAATATGCGTTTGGACATCTGGTGCACAATGGTGCGGTCGCTGTGGGAAATTAATGTTTTGGGCAGATTAAGAAAATTATAGTGACAGTGTTCATGAGCAAAGGTCACAAAATGCCTATGTTGAAAATTTGGTGAAATAATTCCACTAAATGACTGTGGTACAAGCATGTGTTGCACAGTTTCCATCTACGCTCGGAACTTCGAGCATTTTTTATATTTTCACTATAGATTTTCAACATTGCCATCTCTTCACACCTCCCTATGGATGGTACAGCTTTCATTCTTCACATACTGCCTGATCTGTGTTTTTGAACATCTGGCGCAGAATGGCACAGTCGCTGTGGGAACTCGAAGTTCGGGACACATTAACAAAATTACACTGCCACTGTTCATGAGAAGAGGTCCCAAATGCTTTCATGAGGTGGGGGTCACAAAAAGGCCATGTTGAAAATTTGTAGTGCAAATACCAACACACGCCCAGGGCATTAGGGTTTCTAACCATAATGCCCCACCCTGTACAGACTGACAGGCATCAGAGGTGTAACTTTGGATCACCGACTATAATGCTCATGCCATCCAATCCCATCCCCACCCTGAAGCCAGTGAAAGGCATCGAGGTCTGCCTTGCACTCTTCAGCCCCAGACTTCACCCCATTCTCCTGTACTGCACCCATTTCAGCGTATGTCCTTATGAAATGGGGTGACTGTGAAGCTGAACACCCCAAGGCACACTTCAACACTTGTCAGTGTCTACAGGATAGGGTGAGTTGAAATGCCGTGAGCATTATGGGAAACTACCCACAGGCACCCCCCAAGCCTGTTCATCTCTGCAAGGTGGAGGTGGGACTGGCGTGAGTTCAATACTTCACTGTCATTCCTATTCTGCATCTAACTCCTGCACGTCCAATGCTAATATCAGCAAGCAAACATTCAGCATTGACAAATGCTTGCTTTATACTGTTTTACTATCTTCCTATATGTGTCCAGCCCTTCAGGAATTTTATTCTTTCTGTATTTATAGTGAGCCTTTTTTTGTTGTTAATAAGTTTTTTGATGTAATTATTGAACCACTTTGGTATGTGGCCCTTGCCATTATACTTTTCTCTGGTAGGTACATACTTATCAGTGCAATACCGCAGTTTATTTATGATCAGTTCCCATGCATCAACCAGTTCCCTCTCGTGCAACTGCCTGTCAGCTGATCTCAGGCTCCGCTAGTCACCCGACAGGAGCTGTCAAACACCTCTCGACAATGTCCTAATGGCTGCTCTTATCTGTCAGGTGCACCCTACAATGCACAGGTCTAATAGCAAATCTGTAATTCCTTGTAGCTCGCTCCTTGCTATGTATAGCTTATCTGGACACTGCATTATTTTGTCTAACTGTACAAATGGAACCTGAAATGTTCATGCATTACTGTATCATGTATTATTATTGTATTATTGTTTTTGTTTCCTGTAGTTTTGTCTCCTTTTCCTGATGTGGAACCTTTGTAAATTAGTCCCCAACTCAAAGGGTTGTAATTCCAAAAGTGTGTTAAATAAATAAATAAGTGATGGTCCATATAGATAATTTTCCCGGTCCCAGTTTTGTAAATGTTGTTTTATTTTGTTATAATTTGCCTTATTATAGTCTTAAACTATGGTTTTACCTTTAACCTTACCCCAGGTACCTTTAATTGGAAAAGTTACCATATTATCATCATCACTATTTCCCAGGGGGTGAATTGCTTCTATATTATCTACTGAATGTTCTAGATTGCTAAATACTATATCCAGGATGTTTTCTTCTCTAGTAGCTTTATTCACTAACTGTTCCAGATTTTTATGCAATGTGATCTTTATCATTTTGTTTTCAACAGGGTTAGTTCCTGTAAGGCTGTTTCAATATATTTTTGGGAAGTTCAGCTCATCCATGACTATGCAATTGTCACCAACATCAACTTTTTCCATTACATCCAGAAAGCACATGTTCTCTAAACTGCTTAAACTGGGTGACTAATAACATATGCCCATTGTTAATTTCCTTGTTTTTAGTTGGAGCCTTACCCATACTTGTTCAATTACTATACCACCCTCCTTGTTAAATTTTAGCTTGTATGCTTTTAATGTTGTAGCAATATAAAGGGATATTCCTCCTCCTTTTGTATTTGTTCTTTCTTTGTGAAAAAGATCATACCCAGGGTTGTTCTCTGTCCAATCTCTTTGTCTGTACCATGTCTCAGTTATTCCACAGATACTTATATTTTCATTTATCAACTTGAACTTTAGTTCATCCATTTTATTTCTAAGGCTTCTCGTGTTTGTCAGTAATACTTTTATTTCCCCAGTTCTATTATATGAATCTCCTTCTGTGTATTTAATACTACCAACCTTGGTCATCTCAGCATTATGGTCCCTCCCTGACTGTGGGGATTTAGCATAAATATTGATTCCCTTGTCTCCCAAAAGCTCAGTTTAAAGCACCCAAGATTATGCTTTCAAATTTTTTGGCAAGTATCTGTAACCCCTTTCTACTGAGGTGTAAGACATCCCAGCTAAATAAACTGTAGTCCCCCTCAAATCTTTCCAAATGAGTAATGCAGGGAATACCTTTGGACAAGGCCATTTCCTTAACCACTCATCTATACTTCTTATTTTCTTCTAAGAATAGTGAGTTATTCTTGGTACTGCTGGTATTTCAGATAGTTGGAGTTCACATGCCCTTTCTTCTAATGTTTTGCTTAACCCTTAGGCTACTGACAGAATTAGAATGTATAGGAATTTTGAACTGATATATCAGGCCGTGGCCATGCAAGGGTTAAATCAGTATAGTCTCTCTGCATGTCATAAGGGTTGCTCTATTCACATAGGGCCCTATGCACTAATAGGGCGGGAGTATGCAGAATCCGTGCATACCCCACCCATGTAGCAGCGCACCAATGGACAGGTGAGCACTTGTGGCATTCATGACCACTGGCCACCTGTCCGCGGCCCTGCCCCCCGGCATGCAGGACTCCACAGGGCAGCCGGGGGTGGGGTTGAGGGTCCAGCTGAGCATCTAATCAGATGCTCAGACCAGGTCTCACACTGGATCCCTTGCACAGCAGGGCGCATGTTGGCAGCATGCCCCATGGATGTCAGACAGTCGATGACTGTGACAGGTGAGGGAAGGCAATGCCACAGGCCCTCCGATGGCACAGATTGGTGCATTGGGATGGGTGGTGGTTTGACTGCTGGTGGGTGATTGGGGGAGCTGGGGGCTGCATCTGTGTGCCGGTGCCCCCAGGGGTTCGGGGGGTCGCCAGGTGGCAGCATGTGGCTGCACACTGCTGTGTGCTGGGATGGGTTGGTGGCTCCAGGTTGCCCTATGTAGAGGCCCCAGAGGGTGGGTGGGCTAATTACCCTGTAACCTGTTGGGTCACAGGGTGTGTAGGGAGTTTCTAGCAGGGTTCTCCCTGGTGTACCCTGTGCCCCCATGCACCCCCGTGGCCAGCACTATGTGCCTTAATGCATGGTGCATAGTGCCGGCCTGCCCCTCGTCCGCCCCAGGCGCATTGCTTCTCATGTGGCAGGGGGGATCAGGTGCATATGTGCTGCATGCCCCCCTTAGTGCATCCTGCGCAGGGGGTGCATAGGGTGCAGAGTGGTTGCGTGCCCCAGATACGTGTGCATAGCCAATCTGCCCCATTAGTGCATAGGGGCCATCATTAGTACCTGCATGTACTATTACAACTGGCCTGTCTCCTGCCTTATTCAAAATGTCCTTTGTCATATGGGTAATGTCCCTAATTTTTGCTCCCCTTATACTACTACATGTTCTGTTTTGTTTGCCTTTTCCACACACAATCCTATTCATATACTTAAAAAGCTACTGACGCCTCAAAGAAAACTTTAAAAAACATAATAATTAGGTACAATTCTGCTTGCATTCCATTTATATTTTATGTATTTCTCATCCCCATAATTAGTACTAAGGAATGTGTATGCATATATGATCATTGTCCCTTCGAGTTTATTTTGAGTTCTTCTGCCTTTATAGCTTACTCCCTACTCCAAGTTATAATCTTCTGTTGTGATATCATGGTCTGTTTCCCTTGGAGTAACTGTGAGGTCACAAGCAGTGCTGTATGACTTCAGGTAAGGAGAAAGCAGCAGGAATAGATAAACTTTTCAGAAGCAGAAATCTTATTTACATACAAAATACCTCAGTAATAAATAATGAGGAGGAGGAATACAGCGCTAATGGGAAATACAAGCTAAACTGTGTCTAAATATTATGTTTTGTTAAAGTTCATCTGAACATGTCACCAGCTCATTAACAATTGTATCTCCTAGGACAAATGCCTGTCTCTGATTTATCAACTCAGAATTTTGGGTGAGGGGGTCTCCATGAGGAGAAGTATAAGCCTGGGCACTCAGTATTAAATTACTTCCTTGCAAGGTGTCATTAGCTAACAATGTTGCTTGATTTTCACACTGAAGATCCGTTAACAACTGATGCAGCTGAATCTACACAATTAAGCGATTCTGTAGAAGGCATGAGGGCTACTGAAGTTTCAATAGACTGATCATTGTGATAAGAAGTAGTGGAATTCGAAACGCCTTCATCTGAAAGTGATATTGAGGGATCAAAACTATTACGTATCGGGATAGTAAAACTAATTACCCTATTGCCCCTTTTATGCTTGTTTTTATGTCGGACTGTAACCCGTTCATCAAGTATGTCCCCATCCTCACTTTCTTCTTCTTCTTCTCTGTCTCTTTTTTGAAGTATTTTGTGCATATGTTTGAATTTGGCATGATTCACCTTTATTTTGATTGTTTTGATGGATTTGAATTTGTGTATTAGGAAATTCAGTGTTTTGTGTCTTCACCATATTGTAAATTTTTTGTTGGTGAGACCAAGGAGACAGGGTGTCAGAGTTTATTTTTCTGATCATTTCTGTCATATCCACTTGACTTTGTTCAAGTTGTGTCAATTTAGCGTAGAATGTTTTGATGTCTTTAGCTAACACACTGTTATTGACACGCTTTTCACAAATAAAGATCTTCCCACTTTTACATTTTACAGCTCGTGCACTTGAACCCCATCTCACCATCCAAGGTTATTATGGTATAACCCATATTCTTCTTTTTCTTTCTTTTTTTTTTAAGGATGAGGACTGTCTATAATGGGCCTAAAAGGAAATTATAACGTGGCTCTGGATTTACAATCATCTTATTCAATGTAGAATGTATTTCTAAACACTGATATCAAAAGCAAGATATTCCAACATTGTTCCTGCTGTCCCCGCTAGACACGCATGACAGGCAGTAAGGCACGCATGTCTCTGCATGCATCTCTACCCCCGTTGGCCACTCGAGCTCACCCACTTTCTGGGAGCTTCTACAATTATACCCTATGGCCCAGAAATGTCCTGAGTCACATGACCTCCAGCCCTCTGAAAAACTAGGCTGAAAACTGACTAAAAACTCACAGGGAAATCTGTGCAAGGCACTATTCCATTTTTAAAAGCACCTCAGATCAGTGCAGAGGTAAAAAGAGGTAAAGAAAAACCCCTATAGTTCTGAAGGATGATCCCCCAAACTACAGTTCCCAGCCCACTTCCTGTTTGCAGCCTACTGCCTAACTTTGCTTTGTGCAGGAGTTGTAACACTGTCAGCAAGCAATGTAAACATATTTTGCAGGCTGGTACTGCTGTCTCACCACCAAAAAGGCAGTTACACTGTACATACACAGCAAGATATTTGTAAGCTTGATTACTGACAACAGTGCAATATCACTTTAAGTGGGTTGAATTTAAATGTGCCTAACTGTTGGCAGTCATGCCCCCCAAGAAGACTCTGTTGAGTCAAAGTGCCAGGTTAGTATGTCTTTCTCATACTGTATCGCTGCCACTGCTTCACTGCTTCAAGGTAAATAACATATATTTCAAATGCTATCTTAAAGTGATTTTTGTAGCACAGAGGGGGTTAACTTACATGAAAGTATAGTTCATGCTGGCAATAGTCCCCTTCTGTAAATCTGGATGATGTTTGTTTCTCCGTTATTTAGTGGAAGTGACTGTAGTTTTGCCCCTACAAGGTGGCCAGCTGATCCCTTCCACTTCTCTATTCATTCCCATGTCCCTGCTGTCAGACACATTCTGACGTGCAGCAAGGAACAGCATGGGTGTGCCCCATTGAAATGACTGGGACTATTTTTTATTACTACTTTATACAGCATAATAGTGAGTTTGAGAGTAATGAAGATGCACAACTAACCGATCGCCCTTCTCCAAGTGCATAACACTATCCCCAAGAATGGTGATGTGTGTCCCCTTACCCCAAAAAAGGACTATTGGATCTAGTAAGTGCACTTCAAGTGGTTGAGTGTGAAAAGTTTCCTGTTCTAACTGAACCCATGTTTGTGAGGGGTTATTTCCTAACCAGCAAAGGGCAGGCTGCAGTTGCATTGCCATACAGATTTGTAGTTTTCCATTGAAATACACTGCTTGGTTTGCCAGTCAGGATTTTCTGACATCACAGTATATGGATGCTATTAGATTCTGTTTTTTTTTTTTTTTTTTTTATAAAGCTTGTTTCTAGTTCTGGGTGCAGGTGAGTGCTCTCTGTCCTGCTCAGCCTCCTCTGAATGGCAACTACCTCTCCTGGGACTTACCTGCTTCTAAGACTCCCTTATAGATTAGGCCCCCTAGTGGGGTCAGGAGGGGAAGGGCAATCCTCCCTTCCTGAAGACGTCATCCAGAACTGGGGCAGGAGTCCCGGGTGATGGCACTGACAAGAGGCTGGCAGAAAGGGGCATTATGAATCTGTGCCCCTGTTTTCCCTGTTCTCTCTCTGCAGACTTGCAATGACATGGAGTGTGCATGCATGTGGAGGTGCACATGCACTATGGCACCTCCCTCCAGCCATCTCCCCTTCTGAGTTGCTCCCGCTGTCTTACCACCATACCTCCATGTGATGGAAGTACAGGAGCAATGTGGTTGGTCCCCATCCTGGGAGAGGAGAACAATCTATCATGATCTTGCTTCACTCCCTCCTCAGCCAACCCCCAGTGATCTGAGTCCACTTCTGAACCTGGGTCACCAGCATGGTGGCTGTAGGGCTACCACCAAGCCACTAGGCTGGCTCATTGGATTATTTTGTAATAGTTGTTGGCAAAATAATAAGGTTTTCTAAATCATCCTGCTAATAAAAAAAAATCTTCTCAACCCTGACAAGGGGTGGGTGAAAGTTGAGAATTCCACCTTAGCGGAACTGTCGCAGAATTTCAAAAATTCTGCAAACTTTTTCACACCTTTGCAATGGTGAGATGAGAATCTTCTGACCATTTTCTGCAGGTTTTCATTAATTTCTATGGACTTTTGTGGATAAACTGCGAATAATACTTTAACTTGTAGAATTTATTCCATCCGCAGTTTAATGTATTATTCGTGATACAGACATACCCTGTCAGTCACTGGCCCCTTGCCCCTAGTGTCTAGTGACCCAGCCCCCCCCCACCTACCATTGCTGGCACAATCTAAAAAAATCCTCAGTGTCTAATGGACCCCCACCCACTGATCGGCCCCATATACAAAAAATAAATGTTCCTTCCAGTGTCCCAAAGCCAATCTCGGCTCCATATGAAAATAACATCCCTGGTGTCTAGTGGCCCCCCCACCTGCCGATTGTGGACCCCCAAAAAATCATAATTCCCTAATGTCTAGTGGCCCTCCTTGCCATCCAGGATCCCCTTAATTAATAAAAAAGCATCCCATCCATTTTCTGTCCCGCTCCTGTAGTATTCCCTGGTGTCTAGTGGACCACCCTCCCGATCCCCAATCCCCAGTAAAAAAAAAAAAAAAAATTGTAATCCCATTCCAATTCTCTGGTGTCTAGTGGCTCCCCCACACCCACCAATCATGGGTCATGTAAAAAATAACTCCGCTTCTCAGTCCCTGGTGTCTAGGGGTCCCTTCACCCGTTGATCATGGCCCCCCCAAAAAAATCATAATTCCTTGATGTCTAGTTGACACCCTCCCCATCCAGGATCCCCTTAATTAAAAAGCATTGCATCCATTTTCCATCCCACTCCCATAGTACTCCCTGGTGTCTAGTGGACCACCCTCCCTATTCTTGATCCCCAATAAAAAAAAATATAATCCCATTCAAATTCCCTGGTGTCTAGTGGACCCCCCACCCAGACAGTAAGTCCCCCACCACCCCACACCCCAACCCCAAGTGGGCTACCAGCACAGCCCTCCTCTCTCCTCCATGGCTGGTGGCCCACTGAGTTGTCAGTGAATGAGCAAGTGCTTGTGCAAGCATGCACCCTTTCATTGACAATTCAGTGGGTCACCGACCATGGAGGAGAAAAGGAGGGCTGCACCAGTGGCCTGCTCGGGGTTGGGATGCGGGGGGAGCGGGGTGTGGGGGACTTACTGTCTGGGTGAGGAAGTGGGGAGTCCACTAGACACCAGGGAATTGGAATGGGATTACATTTTTTTTTTTACTGGCATGGGGATAGGGAGGGTGGTCCACTGGACACTAGGGAATATTGCAGGAGTGGGACAGAAAATGGATGGGATGCTTTTTTTATTAATTATGGGATCCTGGATGGGAGGGGACAACTAGACACCAGGGAATTATGTTTTTGGGGGCCACAATCGGTGGGTGGGGGGGACCACTAGCACCAGGGACTGAGGAGCAGAGCTATTTTTTATGTGGCCTGCGATCGGTCGGGTGTGGGGCCACTAGACACCAGGGATCTGATAATTTTTATGGGACCTGTGATCGGTGGATGGGGGGCACAATACAGGGGGACTGGAGGGTTTTTTAAGGGGATGGATGGGACCCGTGATCAGTGGGTGGGGGATTAATGTATTAAGCTGCAGGGAAAAAAGCATCAGAACTGACCACTGACAGTGGACAGTTCTGCAGATCTTGTTGCCACAGTTTAATACATTAACCCGCAGCTAGCACATTTATTCTGCCCTTTTAAGGCAGAATTTCCATGAAAGTTCCAAAAATTATTTCCGAGCTTTCGCGAAAGTAAAAGTCATACTTTTACAGAAATTCCACCTGCGAAATTTTTTTTCACACACCCCTAGCCCTGACCATCCTGCAAAGCCGTAGCCCCTAGGCTAGCAAGACATAAGACTAAAGGGTAACACCCTCTTTCTTCAATCATCTTACTGTTATGACATGCAACAAGGGAGATCATGGGGGTGTGCTTCATTGAAATAAATTGAGCTATTTTTTATTACTACTTTATACAGCATGATGGGGAGTTGGAGATTAATGAAGGCCACCGCTCAACTAACAAGACCCTTGTTTGTCAAGCGATGCAGAAAAGAATGAAAAAGGGGAGGAAGAAGAAAAGAAAAGAGACAAACAGCAACATAAAAGCTTATTATGCTGTTGTTTGTTTCTTTTCTTCTTCCTCCCCTTTTTTTTATTCTTTTCTTATTTTGCCAACCACTATTAAAAAGATTTGAATGAGCCAGCCCAGTGGCTTGGGGAAATGTGTGGTGGTAGCACAGCAGGAGCAGTTAAAAAATTAAAATTGTTCTTGACCCTGATCATCCTGCAAAGCCAAAGCCCCTTGCTTAGCATGCCATAAGCCTACTGGGCTAGCCACCCAATTTATTCAATCATCCTGCTGTTAAAAACAAATGTTCTCAACCTGACCATCCTGCAAAGCCAAAGTCTCTTGGCTAGTGTGATATAAACCTACTTGGTTAGCTATCCAATTTCTTGAATCATCCTCCTGTTATATCCTACAAAGCTGAAGCCCCTTTGGCTAGCAGGGCATAAGCCTTCTGGGCTAGCTGCACAATTTCATCAATCATACTGCTGTTAAAAAAACATTTCCTGACCCTGACCATCCTGTAAAATCAAAGCCCCCTGGCCAAGATAACATAAGCCTACTGGGCTAGCCACCCAACTTCTTCAATCATTCTGCTGTTAAAAAAATATTTGTTCTTGACCCTGACCATCCTGCAAACGGAAGCCCATTGGCTAGCATGCCATAAATCTACTGGGCTCAATTTCATGCAAAACTGCATTTAACAAACATATTTTGTGTTTTGCAAATCACCCTGCTTTTTCAAAAAAACAAAATTTCTCAAAAAAAAAAAACATAGAAAGAAGCAGGACTCAGAATAATAATAATAATAATAATGATGTCAGGTTGCAAAAACACAGTCTGCCCAAAAAAGTCAAAAAAATCAAGTTGATGATCCTGCTACAAGCAGCATTATCAGGCATCCTCTTCCTACTGGCACTTCTGAATTGTGCTTGACAGAAAAAAAGCAAAACAAATCATTCTCAGTCTTTGATTGACACCAGCGGCACTTCCCCTTTTCCTACAAGGGATCTACTCCCTGGCACATCTAGAGATAAAAGGAGAGGCTCAGGTGGTGCTGTGCCTTGTAAGAGAAGTAAAAGATAGGGTAGTAGGGGTACTGTTATAAAAAAATATAAAGATTGTAGGAGAGTCACCTGTAGTGGCACTAAAAGGATGACTACATATGCTTTTAATGTTCCACTATTCCAATCATTATTTCATGACTCAGATTCCAAAACATACAATAACAGTAATGGTAGCAACTTTGTGCCCAATGTGCTTGAGTTTCAGTCATCTGATTCTTCATCTGATACTGATGTGCTGCAAGACAAAGGTTCTATCAAAAACCCTGGAGATGGCCATCAGAGGAGGCCAACACAAATGGAGGTGACAATGATGGCCACAAGAACAATAGTGTTGGGGTTGGCCAGCTACCAACAGGGAAGGAAGTTCTTAGAGTGAACTCCACTCCAGATAGTGTCCTTATGGATATATTTTATTTTTGGGGGTGACTGACACACTCCTGCTGGAGTACATTGCAAGGAGACTTTTCTCTTCTCCTAGTAGTTGTTTTTTGGGATTGAATCCAACATGGGGAAGCCTGAAAATACTTTGGTGTCAGAAATAGCTAAAGGGAAACCGCCAGATGGTCCACACGAGCCATCAAATAATGTGTTGCTGTTAGCAGTAGAGGATTTATAAAAATTTGTCTGGGACTTGGATAAGAAAGTTGTCTCCATTAGAACAGAGGGCGGGGGGGGGTAGACTTTAGCCCATTCAAAGAAGACAGGGTACGGGAGCAGTTGAGAAAGTTGAGGGTAGGTAAAGCAATGGTCCAGAAGCCCTACATCCTATAGTGCTCTGTGAGCTAAGGGATGAGCTGGCAGCACCATTGACTAGACTGTTTAATCTGTTGCTGGACACAGGGAGGATTCCAAGTGACTGGAAAAGGGGTGGATGTGGTGCCATTACATAAGAATGGCAGCAGGGAGGAGGCAGGAAATTATTGTCCAGTCAGCCTTACATCAGTGGTGGGCAAGACTATGGAAGCACTCCTGAAGGAAAGAATTGTCAACTACCTTGCAGCCAGTGGTCTCCAAGATGACTGACAGCATGGGTTCACAGAGGGGAGGTCATGCCAGACAAACTTAATAACATTTTTCAACTAGGTGACGGGGTGGTCAATCAGGAATGGGAGGAGGACGTGGCATATCTGGACTTCAGTAAGGCCTTTGACACCATCCCTCACAGGAGGCTGGTAAGTTGGGCAGTTTAGGGGCTGGGCCGAAAATAATGAAATAGGTGGAGGACTGGCTTCGTGACAGATGCCAGAGGGTGGTGGTAAATAGGGAGCACTCTGAGGAGGAAAGGGTGACAAGTGGGGTGCCCCAAGGGTTGGTACTGGGGCCCATCCTCTTTAACACCTACATCAGAGACATTGCAGAAGGACTGAAGTGGAAGGTGTGCCTATTTGCAGATGATATGAAAATTTGCAATAGGGTTGACACACCGGGGGGGGTGTGGAAACGATGAGAGGGGACCTGATAAAACTGGAGGGGTAGTCAGACAGTTGGCAATTAAGATTTAATGCAAAGAAGTGCAGAATAATGCACGTAGGACACAATAACCTACAGGCCAAGTACACAGTGGGGGGAGATGAAATTATGGCAACGAACCAGGAGAGGGATCTGGGGATTGTCATTTCAGACAACCTAAAAGTGAACAAACAGTGTAATAAAGTGGTAGGTAGGGCAAATTGAATGCTGGCATGCATAGGGAGGGGTACAATAAGTAGAAGGAGGGAGGTGTTGATGCTCTTGTATAGGTCCACGGTGAGACTGCACCTGGAGTATGGGGTCCAATTCTGGAGACCTCACCTATGTAAGGCTATAGATAGGGGGGAGAGAGTCTAGAGGAGGGCAATCAAAATGGTGCATGGCATGCATTGGAAGCCCTATGTGGAGAGGATGGAAGAGCTTGATCTGTATCCACTGGAAACTAGGAGGGAGAGAGGGGATATGACTGAGATGTTTAAATACTAGAAGGGGAAAAACAGGGTGAGGGAGGGGAGCTTATTTCAGAGGAAAGTAAGCCCAGAAACTAGGGGGCATAGTTGGGGCTGGAAGGGGGAAAGTTCAGAAGTAATGTGAGAGGACAGTTAAGAAACATAGACTTTGACGGCAGATAAGGAACGCTTGGCCCACCTAGTCTGCCCATTTCCCCACCTACCGGATAAGCTGCGGATCCTAGTTAACCAACAGTCTATTTCTTCCTACCCCCCCCACAAGAATTGCCTTATGTCTGTCCCATGCATTCTTGAATTCTCCCACAGTTTTAGACTCCACAACCTCCTCAGGAAGGCAGTTCCATGCGTCCACCGCACTCTCTGTGAAAAAATACTTCCTCACATTGCCCTGAGCCACCCCCCTTCTATCTTCAAATTGTGTCCCCTTGTTCTTGCACATCTCTTTTTCTGAAAGATGCTACCCTCTTGGACTTTGTTGATTCCACTGAGGTACTTAAAAGTTTCAATCATGTCCTCCCTCTCCTTCCTTTCCTCAAGGGTATACATATTAAGCTCCTTTAGTCTCTCCACGTATGGCTTCTGTTGCAGACCCTGCACCATTTTAGTTGCCCTCCTCTGGACTGCCTCCATCCTATATCCTTGCAGAGATGGGGTCTCCAGAACTGGATGCAGTACTCCAGATGGGGTATCACTAACTGTCTGTACAGAGGGATAACAACTTCCTGTTTTCTGCTGGTGATGCCTCTCCCTATACATCCCAGTATCCCCCCAGCCATCCCTACTGCCTTCTCACATTTCTTGCTAACCTTATGGTCATCAGATATGATTACCCCCAGGTCTCTTTCCATTTGTTTTGTTTTTACTACCCCCCCCCCCCATTGTGTACTCTTCCCCTGGGTTTTTGTTTCACAGGTGCATTATTTACACTTCTTGCATTGAATCTAAGCTGCCATACTTCTGACCATTCTCCAACCTTGCCAAGTCCCTTCTCATCCTTTCCATCCCCTTTGTGTATCAACCCTGTTGCAGATCTTTGTGTCATCTGCAAAGAGGCATACTTTTCCTTCCAGTCTCCCTGCAATGTCACTTTTAAAGACATTAAAAAGGACTGGACCCAGTACTGAACCCTGCCCCTGCTGCGGTACCCCATTAGTAACCTCCCCTTCTTCAGAGTGGACTCCGTTTATTATTACCATCTGTGTCCTGTTGTCCAGCCAATGTTTGACCCAGGCCACCACCCTGGGTCCCACTCTCAGGCTGGATAATTTGTTTATTAATCTTTTGTGTGGGACCATGTCAAATGCTTTGCTAAAGTCTAGGTAAGCCATGTCCACAGCCCCTGCCTTGTCTACTACTTTGGTCACCCATCAAAGAAATCAATTAGATTCACTTGACATGACCTTC
The DNA here is from genome assembly GCA_016271365.2 of Neoceratodus forsteri. NCBI lineage: Eukaryota > Metazoa > Chordata > Ceratodontiformes > Ceratodontidae > Neoceratodus > Neoceratodus forsteri. The sequence goes on from CM057449.1 coordinate 987,278,488, forward strand.
CCACTGTGAATCCATGCTGCCTTGGGTCCTGTGCCCCACTGGCCTCTAGGTACTCAGCAATTATTTCCTTCAGAAGTGATTCCATCATTTTCCCTACCACTGAGGTCAAACTGACAGGTCTGTAGTTTTCTACCTCTGTCTTGCTCCCACTTTTGTGAAGGGGACTCACATCCACCCTCCTCCAGTCCTCAGGTACCACACCATCCTCCCATGATCTGTTAAAAAGGGTAGTCAGTGGTGTCACTAGTTCTTCCCTTAATTCTTTTAGAATTCTGTGGTGAATCCCGTCAGGCCCCATTGCTTTGTCCACCTTCAGTTTTAGGAGTTCTTTCAGAACCCTTTCTTCTGTGAAAGGACTGGCATCATCCCCACCATCCAGAGGGCTTCTGTTAATTGGATTAGGTACCTCCCCCTTCTCCTCTTATGTGAATACTGAGCAGAAGTATTCATTCAGTATTCCTGCTTTTTCACTGTCCCTCTCTGCCCACCCACCGTTCATTCTATTCAACCTCACTATCCCTCCCTTTGTCTTTCTACGCTCTCTAATGTACCTATAAAAGGTTTCATCCCCCATCTTAACCGAGTTGGCTATCTTTTCCTCAGTTTGAGCTTTTGCTATTCTGACTGCCTTCCCTGCTTCTTTCTGCCTTAACTGGTACAGTTCTCTGTCCTGCTCCTTCGGTGTTTCCTTAAACTTCCTAAATGCTATCTTTTTCTCCCTAAAGCTTCCCCGCCACCTCTTTTGAGAACCATAGTGACTTTTTCTTTCATTTTGATTTATTTGCTTCACACAAAGGCTTGTTGCATCTGTGATGGCAGTTTTGACGTTTCCCCATTGTTGCTCCACCCCTCTTTATTGCCTGTTTGCTAGTGCTTTTCTGAGGCACTCTCCCATTTTGAAAAAGTAAGCCCTCCTGAAGTCCAGCACCCTCACTTTTGTATGGCTTGACTCTGCAGCTGAGTATATCGTGAACCACACTGTTTGGTGGTCACTTGTTCCCAGATGGCTACCCACTTCTAGATCTGAGATCCTCTCACTGTCCCCATTTGAGAGTACGAGGTCTAAGATTGCTCCCTCCCAAGTGAGTTCCAACACTAGCTGTCTGAGGCATGCCCCCTGTAGGGCATCGAGGATGGCCCTGCTCTTGGATGTGGCTGCAGCAAAGGTGCTCCAGTTAACATCCAGCATATTCAGGTCCCCCATCAACAATATCTCCCCTTTCTCTGCCATCCTAAGGATGCCTTCTATCATATCCTTTTCCATTGCCTTCCCCTGAGATGGGGGTCTGTATACAACCCCTGCGCGGATTGTGGTGTCATTTCCAGTCTCTAAGGTGACCCACAGTGCCTCCTCTCCTCCCTGTTTACTCTTTTATTTCATTGTTTTTATCCCTTCCCTTACATAGAGAGCTACTCCTCCCCCTCTTCCTCCCTCATTATCTCTCCTGTAGGTTGTGTACCCTGGTATGTTAACATCCCAGTCATGGTTCTCTGTGTACCACGTTTCTGTGACTGCCACGATATCCAGGCATCCCTCTTCCATCAAGGCCACCAGTTCTGGGAGCTTGTTCTTCACAGAGAGGGTGGCGGACCCCTGGAATACACTACCGGAAGGGGTGAAAAGCAAAATTCCAAGCACTCAATCAGATATGCAGCACCTAGTAAACATCCAGAAAAGAAAAGCAAGCAGTAAGGTGTGCAAATGAAGCAAGATACTCACAAAAAAGTGACTGCTAAAGTAGTTTCTTGTACCAAAACTCCTCACAAAAGTGCAACACAGGCCTCTAGTGCCTCAAACCCCTGTGGGTTCTTCAAAGTGGGAGTGAACAACAGAAGCAGTCACACTCTTTTAAAGGCCAAAATTTAAAGGGGCACATCCCCATAAAGTGACAAAGTTCTAATACAGTGACATGATTAAATTATTATTCATTACTGCTAGAATAAAAACATTTTAAATGTAAAGCAGATTGACTAACATTCATCATAAATATTGTCTAAAGTTAAATATTTATGGGAAAAAAATGTTTGCTGAATTGCATTTAAAATGAACTTTGCAAGAAAAGGGATGTCAATCCAACAAGGCGAGGACTTCAAGAAAAAAAAATGCCAGGTATGATATCCAACTGTAACCCCCCTGCAAATGGGGGTTCCCAAAAGACTTCCAGGAGCTTGCTTGAATGCTCCAAGCCTGAATGGTGTTTGGCGTTTAAGCCATTTATCAGTGAGTGTTTTTAGAGCCTCTGGTACTGTCTCTTAAGAGCTGTCTGCTTGCAGACATAATTAGTTGTATGGGGGACTGTGTGCTTCTCTGTTTGAGTATCACTCGAACTGCTGCCAATTACTTCATTTTGCAGTCACTAGAGGTGCAAAGGGAACCTATCTGAAAGATGTAACTGTTTGCCAGAAATTATTTAATAATAATGAAATTACAGTTTGTCTAACCTGCTTTCTTTGCAGTCAGAACTGTGTCTGCTAGTTCCCCATTCTAATTTTGAACTGCTGAACTGGACCAATCAGTGAGGTAAGCTAGCTCTAAAATGGTGCCTTGGACGAATCAGAACTTGGACTCATAATCTGAGCCAGCCACAAGAGGATTGTATGGGCAGTGACTCTGGAGATGTAGTTTAGACTTCAGTGCCTTTTTGGACCAACAGCAGCAGTCTATTGTGAGTGACAGCCAATCCAGTCAAGAACTGGGAGGAACTCAAAGGAAGTGCCAGTTTTGTCGGTTGGAGTTTCAGTTGAGCTTGGCAGTGAAGAAGGAAGGAGCCCTGTACTTTTCAGTGTGCAGTTTTAGTCAAAAACGTGTGTAAGGCCCAGTTCCGGTCTGCAGCTTGTTAGGACTGAATCCGTCCTGTGAAAAGAAATCGAAGGATCTCTGAAGAGTAGAAACGAGGCTCACCCTGTAGAAGACTGGAGGAATTGCTGAAAATTACACTCCGGTCTGTCAGAACTGAATCTCTGTATGTGTTCTCCCGGTATTGTGCAGTAATTGCGATCGGGATACAGATGCAGCCTGCCTGGTATAGTGCTTTCTTTATATGGATGTGTGAAGAGGTTTGTGCACCTCAAGTGAGCCCTGCTGACATTGAAGGACCCTATCTTATTTGGAGGTCGTGAGTACTAATTCAGGGTGCTCCTGTTGAATTGCCACATTAAATCCAAATGGAATTACTGTACTGCTGACTGTTTAATTCTCCTTTCTCTGTGTGAAAAGACCCCTACCAGCTGCCCACGGTTTGGACTAGCCACTAGGGCTTGGGTACCCAGGGACAGTAACTGATAGGGATAGGCCTGTGCACAGAGCCATAAATGAATTATTAGAGTGATAAGCTAATTAACCTGATTCCCCTGTCCTTGTTATATCCCCTAAATAAATCAGAGCTGCTCGTTTCAGCAAAGTTATACTGCCTGAGGTATTTGTCTATGTTAAAGTACTGTACTGTGATTGCTGCACTTGTATCTCATTTCACAGGAGGTCCCAGTGCGGAACCAGACCTGGGGGTAAGTGTATACTGTGAAGGTAATTCTGATATATTGTGTGGGCCACTAGTGGGAAGAAGGGGGTTGCAGTGTCCCAGAGGGCTGTGACCAAGTTAGTTTAACTATTGCAAACCCTGACACTCTGGGTGGAGGCACCGCCATTGGATCCAGGCCCCTCAACCTGTTAGTGGCAAATCAGGCAGGGTAGTAGCCCTGGGATGAGCGCCATCTAGGGGTTACATCTTGAGGCTCACCGCTGGGATTGTGTGTCTCTAGTGGCCATATTCTACGAACCACTGTTAAGAAAAAATGGGTACCCGACAGAGTGGCTGTGCACCGGCTGGTGGAGTGGTGTACTGGGGAGGAGATCGACCCCCAAAATGCTATGCTTATCCTGGACATCCCCTGGTATCAATACGGACACTGTGCAGGAGTACTTTCCAAGGTGGAAGGTTTACAAAACCCTGTGGTGGTGGGTCGCATGCTAATCTGCTCACCCACACTTTCCTGGCCCTAGTAGAGTTTAAGGATCCCATAGATAGCTCCAAAGTGCCACAGACCATTACCCAGAGGAGCCCTCACTGCTTGGAGAGTGATAACTAAGGACAGTAAAGACCTGGAGAATCAGCCCCACCACTATCTGAAACTTTTGAGGAGAAATTTGCAGAATGGTTGCTGGGAGGGAAAACTGTGGAGGACTTGAAGAAACTATTCTTGCCACCTGGGGGTGTCCTCCCCAACACCCTCTCCTGCTCCAGTGCCCGTAATGGTGGCTGAACCAATGCAGACTCCTATTTGCACCTGCCATTGATTCACGACTCTTACGAAGGTTGAGGATCTTCTCTGGCACCCTCCCCACCCCCAAAGGGAGGATGACTGAGAACCTGGATAGACTATGTTGCCCCCAAGTGCTAGGAATGGCAATGCTCGGAAGGCAAAAGAAAGAGGGTTAGTGAGAGCCTCCGAGGTCCTGCCCTGGCTACCATCCCGTGCTAAGCGGGCCCAGTAACCCTGAAGCGACTGCACAGGGCTATCTTGAGGCCTTGGAGAAGTGTATGGGAGCCCAGATTCTGATGAGGACCTATGGTGGAAGTAAGAAATGCACAACAGTACCAAGGAGTTGTTGTCCGTGTATGTCTCTCGGCTGGAAAAATTGTTGCAAGGAAATGCCTCAGAAGAGTGGTTGCCAGCGATTGAACTGGACGAACCAGACTGGACAGAATCCTTAAGTCTGCCCCCATACTCAGAACTGCTGTTGCTTCAGTTACGCCCTGGCAAATCGACTGGAATCCCAACCCTCCTATGATGTGAGTTAATGAGAGAAATCTGAGGAGTTGAGAAAAGGCGACCTCGGAGGTACCTGCACCAACAGCTGTGGCTACGACCAGTGACTGAGGGTGACCCATCAAGGTGAAGTTCAGGGGCAGAGGTTGACAGTCAATGAGTGCTCTGACAAGGAAAAAGATATGCCACAATAGGCGAACTGTTGAGAGAGATCGAGAATTCAAAAACAGTCCTTTTGAAGGCCACGCCTGCAAGTACGGGCCCTGACCTATATCCGACTGCATCTGCTATGGGGTGGGGGTACCCACCCATGTATCTCCTGATAACAGCTCAAACTCAATTCCTTGACCATGGAAGTGCAGAAACGGACGAGATGTCTCCAAATGCTTATCACGCGCAGACAGAGATGGCACCCAGGTTTCCAGTTAATAATACCCGCCCTTGGCTCCCAGTGTGGCGCCTCGGCTATCAAACTCAAGAAAGTATGTTTTGCTATAATTGTGGGAAAGATGGGCACATGAAAGGGAATGCCAGTCCCAAAAGACACTGACAAAGTTGCATATAGGCTACAAGGAGAGCTTGGAGAAGAAATCAGTGGTTAGAGGTGCGACATGATCCCAGTGAGGGCACCAATGCTAGTCACGTGCCAGTGGCAAGGTCAGTTGCCAGGACCCACTACGCCTCTCCAGACTGGTGTTCAGAATAGTGGGTCCCTCCATGGAGACCACTGCTAAGAGTGAATGGAGTGCTCTACAAAAGCTGTATGAGAACAGTGGCTCCCAAGTGACAATTATGTTCCAGGATTGGTATCAGAGCATTTGTCAGATACCCTTACAACCATTAGAAGGACTGCATGTATGGGGGTTAGGTGAGAAGAGCCTACCCCTATTCGAGGTATATCCAATTTGGCTGTCTTTCCCCCACCTCCATTGGCTGGAGTGGCGAACAAGTGAGACCCTAGCCTTAGTGTGTCCCCCCACTGGACTGTATGATGGTGTCCCACTGTGTAGTTAGGACAAATGCTCATATGTTAGGAAGGCTGGCACAGTTGTGTTATGAAAAACAGGGGTCAAAGACTAGTAGAGGCTTTAAGAGTTCACTTTAATTAAGAAGGCCTGAGGCACAGAGAGATGCTGAAAAAAGCAGAACCAGAGGAACCGATCGGAATTGGCATGGAAGAAGGATCCCAAGTCTCTGATCCTGGCAAATGACAGTGTACCTTACAGGGAGAGGTCCGTATCAGAAAGGATGTTAAGAATAAAATACCAATGTTGGATGCACAGGCGATGGAGAAAATTGCCAGAGGACTGCTAGTCAAGCCCTAGTATTTTGCCGCTAGAGCCCATGCTTATGCCAGAAGGTAATGGTCCAAGTTCATAATGTGTCTGAAAGAGGGCATTCGATGAAACAGAGGGTTGCATCCTGGCTAATGTGCATTGTGCAGACACTGCGAAGTGCTACCTACCAGCAAGAGTTCAAGGAAGAATGACGAAATGTAGCGCCTGACTTGTTTGATTTAGTGACTCCAGCTGCCAGCTGAATGGAAAGTGAGGATCAGTGAGAAGCTTGCCCAGAGAGACCAGGTGTCTTTAAAAGAGATGGGATGTAGGATGCGTGCAAGGAGCTGGCACAATATCCGGCTATAACGAAAAGACCATTTAAGTAGCAAAGAGGTGCAACTCACAACACCTGGCACCTGACTGACATAGATGATGGCGGCATCTGCAAGAGATGTTAGCTGCTGGTGTAATACAAGTCAAGTATATGCTTCCCCATTGTAGTAGTGTGAGGGAAAAAGGAATGGACAGTAAGGATGTGTGTGGATTAACCAGCACCTTAAACGGCGGACTATCCCTGATCAGTACACAATGCCCGCATTCAGGATGCTTTGGACTGCCTAAGCGGAGCAAGTGGTTCTCTGTGCTGGATCTCCATGATGGGTACTACCAGATCCCGATGGCCCCAGAGGACCGTGAGAAGGCTGGCCTTTATCAGTCCGCTTGGCTTCTATGAATTCATGAGGATGCCTCAAGGGATTTCAGGTGCCCCAGCCACTTTTCAAGCGAATGATGGGCGTGCAGTGGGACATGAACTTACTAGGTGCCTGGTATACCTAGATGATGTTATTGTGTTTGGCAGCTCACTGGAGGAACATGAGAGCAGATTATTTAAGGTATTGGACCCACTTGGAGGACTTTGGCCTTAAACTGTCAAGTGATAAGTGTCAATTCTTTAAACATCAGTAAAGTATGTTAGGACACATAGTATCCACGAGGAATAGAGACCGACTGATAAAGTTGAGGCCTTGACCACCTATTACAGCCCAAAAATCTAAAAGAACTGCAGAATTCCTGGGATTCTGTGGTTATTATCGAGCTTCATCAAGGACTATTCAAAGAGTGATCACGCCCTTTACTTAACCTTACTCAAGGGTATCCCAACACAAAAAATACCAAAGTCAGCGTCCTCAAGACTGAAGAGTGTATTTTCATCAGTGAAAATGTTTGGGCCCAGCTGGACTCTGATTAATGAGATGCTTTCAGCGAGATCATATATCAACTTACCCATGCTCCCAGTGCTGGCCTATGCCGATCCAAGAAAACCTTCGTCCTGCACACTGATGCTAGCTTGCAAGGGTTGGGGCTGATGTTGTACCAAGAGCACGAGAATGGCCTGAGACCAGTGGCCTTTGCCAGTGAAGCCTGACTTCCATCCGAAAGAACTATCCTGTACATAAGTTAGAGTTCTAGCTTTGAAGTGGGCTATTGTTGACCAATTCCATGAGTACTTGTATGGAGCTAAAATACCAGTAAAAAACTGACAATAATCCTTTGACCTATGTGCAGACCTCAACAAGTTGGATGCCACTGGCCATAGGTGGCTTTCTGCATTATCTACCACATGTGACTATGCTCTAGAATACCGGGCAGGTCTGAACCACATAGATGCTGATGCTCTCTCCCGGGCTGTTCCCCCAGAATGATTAGGTCCGATTGGCAGAACCTGACATTGGGCACTCTGCCGGAAGTTTGACAGGAGAAGACAAATGTCCACGGGCGCAGTGGACTGCATAGTGGATTAGCAGGGAACCTCTGAGAATTGCATACCTGCTGCTTGTGCCACTTTTTCTGCAATGAACATTGGTGCACTGCCTCAGCTGGACAATGACAGTATTCGGCGGGCTCAATCCCGCGATCCCGCCATCAAAGCAGCTTCGAAGCCCTCTGTGCAGGAAAGATGTGTCAGGTGCGGCTCACACTGATTTGAGAACTGCACTGTTATACAAAAAAGAAGGTCCTAAGTTGAAACTGATCAATAACTGTTATACAGAGAAACAGTAGACAGAGGGGACAAGTAGACCAAACCAACAACTAGTGCTGCCCACTGCCTTCGAGAGACTCAGTACTGAGGGTCCTTGCACAACCACATGGGGCACCTTGGTATAGACAGAACATGACTTGGTGAGATCCAGATTCTATTGGCTAAGATGGGGGCTGATGTGGAGCAACACATTCAAACTTGTAGTAGCTGCTTACAGAGAAACTTTGCCCAGAGGCTGCCCCTTAACATCACCACCAGTGCCCATGAGTTGGTCTGTATTGATTTTCTAAGTTTGGAGTCAGATCAAAGAAATATCAGTAATGTGCTGGTGGTACTTTGACCATTTCACGAGATATACCCAAGCTTTCCCCACAAGACCAGAAAGCATCCACTAGGCCAAGTACTTGTAGAAAACTTTTTCGTTCACTATGGGGCTCCACAAATCCATTCTGATCAAGGGAGACTTTGAGAGTAAGTCTGATCAAAGAGATGCTTTCTCTCTGTGGGGAGTCATGAAAGTCCAGAACCACTCCCTTACCACCCCCAGAGACCCACAGCCTGAGAGCGTTTCAACACACTTTGCTAGATATGCTGAGGCACCCTGCACCCAAAGGACAAGCCAAAGTGGAGCCAACAAATTAACACCCTGGTACATGCTTATAACTGCACCAAAGTGATGCCACTGGATTCTCCCCTACTACTGATGTTTGGAAGAAGCTCGACTACCAGTAGATGTGTGTTTTGAGGTCTCTCATAGGGAGTTCAAGCTGACAACTATTTACAGTATGTGCAAAAGTTAAAGGCCCAGCTAACTCATGCGTACCAACTGGCTCAAACCATGGCTGCCAAAAGAAATCGGCAACAAAAGAAAGGTATGATAAAGGTGAAGCTTTAGGAACTCCGGGAGGAGATCGGATATTGCTAAAAATCTGGGACTGCATGGCAAGCACAAGATTGCTGACAGATAGCCATCATCTCCCTCACATTGTAGTGAGCAAACTAGATGATCTGCCAGTGTACAAAGTAAGGCATGAGAATAATTCAAAAGATGTAAAAACAATGCATAGAAATCATTTACTGCCCATTGGACAATCACTCAGTTGAGTCTGAGCCCCAGAAGATGCCCCCTCTGGACCAGTGACTAGAGCTGCTGCTAAGAAAAGACCAAGGAAGTCTGCACCTACAGAAGCAGAGTTAAAGTGTTCCCCTGCACAAGTCCCAGTTGAGCATGACTGTCAGTCTATATCAGAAGAAAGTGAGAGTGACTTTGAATACTATCCTTCTTCGAACTGAGTCAATTGTTCGGGGCAATCCCTAGTCAATACTGGAGATGAAGCTGGCCTTCTGGACTGTCCAAGCCCCAGCTCAGTCCGGGAGCCAAATGCTCCCAGAAGTGAAGTGCAAAGCATCAGATCAGATGAAATGGAATCATTGTGCATGGTTGAACTGTTTGAGCTTTCAGGGAGAAGAAAATGATAGATTAGGGGCAGACTGGTGATACACCCGAACAAGAAGAGTATTTTGAGTGCCCTGACGAGTCCACTGCCAGTGTCAGAAAGCTCTCCATGCGAGCCAAATGTTGTGGACTCAGAAACTGTAACTCCTGGAGCTGAAAGTGCCCCAAGTTCAGCCTCTCTACCCCATGGAGACTCCCCTGACAAGTGAGGACAATGCTGAAAATGAGGCTCAGAGTGCAGAGACTATAACAGTTCCCCTAGAAAGACTGGCCGAGCTGTAAAGCCTGTGGTGCACCTCAGTTATGATTCACTTGGGAGGCCTGTGGACTTGCACCTCTCAATGTTGTGTCCATAAAGGTGTATGTGTCCCGAGCTCATTGCCCAAACTGAGCATCAGTGCTAACTCCAAGTTACTTGTGTTTGCCCTCTAAGTATGGTGCCCTTGCCCCATCCAGCCCCAAGGTAACTGATAGAAAGGGCCCCTCTCTTCAGTTTCATGTACAAGGTAATAACTGAGTTATGGTACAATGTGTATGTAATACTGTGTAAGAGTGACGTACTGCAATGTTTCAGAAATGTGTTCTTGGTAAAATGATATATTGACTGTTATGATTACATATATGAGCCTAATGCAAATGTATATAGTTGCAATTTCAAACTTATGGGGAGTACCTTGGCCAGCAGACGTCAAGCTTTCCAAACCAAGGAAGGTGTAACCCCCTGCAAATAGGGGTTCCTAAAAGACTTCAGGAGCTTGCTTGAATGCTCCAAGCCTGAATGGTGTTTGGCGTTTAAGCCATTTATCAGATGAGTGTTTAGAGCCTCTGGTACTGTCTCTTTAAGAGCTGTCTGCTTGCAGACATAATTAGTTTAATAGAGAGGACTGTGTGCTTCTCTGTTTGAGTATCACTCGAACTGCTGCCAATTACTTCATTTTTGCAGTCACTAGGGTGCAAAGGGAACCTATCTGAAAGATGTAACTGTTTGCCAGAAATTATTTAGAGTAATAATGAAATTACAGTTTGTCTAACCTGCTTTCTTTGCAGTCAGAACTGTGTCTGCTAGTTCCCCATTCTAGTTTTGAACTGCTGAACTGGACCAATCAGTGTGGGGTAAGCTAGCTCTAAAATGGTGCCTTGGACGAATCAGAACTTGGACTCATAATCTGAGCCAGCCACAAGAGGATTGTATGGGCAGTGACTCTGGGAGATGTAGTTTAGACTTCAGTGCCTTTTGGACCAACAGCAGCAGTCTATTGTGAGTGACAGCCAATCCAGTCAAGAACTGGGAGGAACTCAAAGGAAGTGCCCGGTTTTTGTCGGTTGGAGTTTCAGTTGAGCTTTGGCAGTGAGAAGAAGGAAGGAGCCCTGTACTTTTTCAGTGTGCAGTTTTAGTCAAAAAAGCGTGTGTAAGGCCCAGAGTTCCGGTCTGCAGCTTGTTAGGACTGAATCAAGTCCTGTGAAAAGAATCAAAGGATCTCTGAAGAGTAGAAACCAAGGCTCACCCTGTAGAAGACTGGAGGAATTGCTGAAAATTACACGCTCAGTCTGTCAGGAACTGAATCTGCTGTATATTCTCAGGTATTGTGCAGTAATTGCGATCGGGATACAGATGCAGCCTGCCTGGTATAGTGCTTTCTTTTATATGGATGTGTGAAGAGGTTTGTACACCTCAAGTGAGCCCTGCTGACATTGAAGGACCCTATCTTATTTGGAGGTCGTGAGTACTAATTCAGGGTCGCTCCCTGTTGAATTGCCACATTAAATCCAAATGGAATTACTGTACTGCTGACTGTTTAATTCTCCTTTTCTCTGTGTGAAAGGCGCCCTACCAGCTGCCACGGTTTGGACTAGCCACTAGGGCTTGGGTACCCAGGGACAGTAACTGATAAGGATAGGCCTGTGCACAGAGCCATAAATGAGATTATTAGAGTGATAAGCTAATTAACCTGATTTCCCCCTGTCCTTGTTATATCCCCTAAATAAATCAGAGCTGCTCGTTTCAGCAAAGTTATACTGCCTGAGAATATTGTCTATGTTAAAGTACTGTACTGTGATTGTTGCACTGTATCTCATTTCTGGGGAGGTCCCAGTGCGGAACCAGACCTGGGGTAAGTGTATATGCATGAAGGGTAATTCTGATATATTGTGTGGGCCACTAGTGGGAAGAAAAGGGGGTTGCAAATGTCTGAGGGCTGTGACCAAGTTAGTTTAACATGCAAACCCTGACCTCTGGGTGGAGGCACCCGCCATTGGATCAGGCCCCTCAACCTGTTAGTAGCAAATCAGGCAGGGGTAGTAGCCCCTGGGATAAGCGCCATCTAGGGGTTACACAACTTCAGTGTATATGGGCTGGAAGAAATAATAAAAAGTTACGATATGGTGGGAAAAAGAATATAGTATAAAGAAGGAGGGGGAAGGAGGGAGGGATATGCAAAGAAAGGGAGGGGGAAAGAGGCGGGGCAGGGGCATGTGCCAAATTAAAAAAAAAAAGAAAATACATTTTAAAGTAAAACAATTAAAGGAATGAAACAGGGAAAAATTATAAATGTAAATAAATAATTATATTTCAATGTACATTGAAATTATCCATTAAAAGGGAAACCAGAAAAAAGAAGGTCAGTAGTGTGGCTATGTCATTATAAAACTATTACAGATAAGCTAGAGGTCCCAGTCACCACTAATTCCCTCAGGATGGCAGGCACCTAAAAGAAAAATAAGTCTTCTTTCCCTTTGCCTTACCAGTTGTCTTCTATTACCTCCCCGAGGATGTACCTGAATATGGTCTATACCCATACACTGAAAACAATTCAAATCAGAATTGTGATGTGTGCCCCAGTGGCTCCTCACTGGGGAATCACAACGTCTATTACAAATAGACCGAAAGTGCTCCTGAATCCATTCTTTAGAGGTGTGGGTAGTCATACCTATATAGAAAGATGGACAATTGCACCATAAAGCATAAATGACAAAGGTAGTTTTGCAAGTTAGAAATTGCTCAACTCTGTGTAAAGTGCCATTTGTAGGACTTTGAAAAATAGATCTAGTACGCATGTATTTGCAAATATTACAAGCTCCACATCTGTGGCAACCTGGGGAAATTCTAAAACCCTCCTCTTTTCTCTCCCACCTTATTGTAATTTTTTTATTATTTCTTTGCAGACCGTATACACTGAAGTTGAATATCATAACTGACATTTTTTTTTGAAGTCCTTGCTTTGTTGGATTGACAACCCTTTTCTTGCAAAGTTAATTTTAAATGCAATTCAGAGAAAACATTATTTTCCATAAATACTTAACTTTAGACAATATTTATGATGAATGTTAGTCAACCTGATTTATAGTCAAAATGTTTTTATTCTAGCAGTAATGAATAATAATTTATATCTGTCACTGTATTAGCACTTTGTCACTTTATGGGGATGTGCCCCTTTAAATATTGGCCTTACACTGAGAGTAACTGTTTCTGTTGTTTACTCCCACTTTGAAAAACCCACAGGGGTTCAAGGCACTAGGGGCCTGTGTTGCACTTTTGTGAAGAGATTTGGCACAATAAACCACTTTAGCAGTCACTTTTTTGTGAGTATCTTGCTTCATTTGCGTACCTTATTGCTTGCTTTTCTTACCAGAAGAGGTGGTAGCTGCCAAGATGGTAGGGGAATTTATGGAGTCATGGGATAGACACAGGGGAATAATCAGTTGATGGAGGGGGGTGAACCTAAAAAATTGATAAGATTGGAGTCTCCATCAGATGGGGGGGCACCAGTGAAGGGGAAAAATGAGTTGAGTCTTGGGTTAAATATGGGGAGGGAAATAGAGCAGACTTGATGGACCAAGGGGTCCTTTTCTGCCATCAGCTTTCTATGTTTCTAATAGCAGAGTGGCAGTTCTGGAAACAAAAATGGAGGGGGTCACAACAGATGTGGGCACAGCTAAAATGATGGCCAAAAATGCTATGACTGTGGCTTCTGGGGTTGCGCAAGGAAACAAAATACTGCTGCTGTGACTTCAACAACTGGAGAATGGTGCTCAGCAGGCAAATGTTCATATTTTAGGGTTCTAGAACAATGAGAGGGGCAAGAACCTGTCACTTATGTGTCTGAACTATTGTGCTCCCTGCTACAAGTTGATCTTCAGGGGCAGATCTTGTAAGTGTATTGCATTTCTCCACACCAGCAGCCCATAAATGCAGAGACCCCTTGGATTCTCTTAGTGATTAACTTGGAAGTTCACATCAGGGACATGATCCTTTTGGCAGCAAAACAAAAGAGCAAATTACATTGGTAGATGGTACTAGAGTTCACTGTTTCCCAGATCTCTCATATGCTACTTGGCAAAGAAGAAAGACATTTGAGTCTGTCCGTAGTGAACTTCGGTAGTTGGGAGTTGTGCACACTCTATTACAACCAGTTAAACTTTGCCTGAATTACTCTGGGAAAACTAATCTCTTCACTAATCCCATAGAAGCCGGGAAGCGGGAACTTAAAATCAAGGAAGATTTAAACAAAAAAATGGCTGATCCACAATCAGAAGTGTGGAGGATTAAGTGGACTTTTATTAACTGGTTTTCTACCTTGTTTGTCTCTTTATGCTACTAGCTACATTACTGTGTGTATAAATCAGGGTTCATTAGTGAGGTTTAACTGTGGTGCCATGGGCAAGGTGTTTCAGTAAGGTATTATTTGTTATGCATTTATACTGTGATGTGGGGCGTTCCTGGGTTTTGTTTGTTAGTATGGTGGAGAACTTACATTTATGGTTAACGTGCTGCTTGCAGGTGGAGGCTTGAATACATGGCGCCAGTTACCATGGTGTAAATGTATTACCACCATTCCCCACACAGAGCGAAACCACAGCGCCTTAGAATGGTGACCGAGTGTCTTTAGCAACTGGAAACCCTGGAGCTGCAGTAATACTGTTAGATATGTATCCAAAGTGGTATTTTCATTACTTGCTCATACTGTAGCAGGAATAGTTTTAATCTGTGTTATGTTAGTATTTAGGATGCTGGGATCATGACCACGGCAGCATATGCCTAATATTACTGGTTTCCTATTACCATTTTTTAGGGCCTACATGGACTTTTGAAGGTCTTTGGACCAATTCGAGAGTGTTCATCACTCAGGACATTATCGACTTCCCTATTTTAAGGTTTACAGTCCATGGTCTTGGCACTTTAGGCCATAATTTTAGGTGGTTATGTTTCTTTATTGGTACCTTTGGTATTTTCCCATATGTAGTGACTAAGGGAGACAAGAGAATTACTCCTTTGTATATAATGGTTTATTTATCTCTTTCTATGCCTTGGAACCAAGTATTATTTGTCTGTATGTTATATTTTATAACTACAATAAAAAAAAAAGAACAATAATGCTGTCTCCCCTGCTGACACAATTATTTTGCATCAGGAGGACAGTGTCCATGATAACAATGATGACATAATGAATGAAAGCAGTGTTGTTACTTCTAGCCAACATGTACCTCTTCTAGGAGGTAAAACTAAGAAAGCCACTTCTTGTGTATGGAACAATTATTACATTGACTCGCGAAATGCTTATAATGTATGGGGAGCCCTTATTACCAACCGCAGACAAACTGTTTACAATGTTGTTATGGTATCATTGTGATGTGAAGACATTCTTAACCCCTCTTGACTACTTCACAATGATACCATAACAATGGGATTGGATCTGCGCATACACGGCTTTGAACTAGAGTCTCACAACAAACAGCTGGGGAGGTGAGAGCTGTCCCTAAGAGAGAGTGGCGCTATGGGGAAACAAGAAAAATTAAGGGCTATCTTCATTTAAACTGGTGCTCAGTTGAGTTTTTGACTGCTTTTGCCCATACACTATAAAAAATAATGACTAGGTTTTGATTAATAACCGTGCTGAAATCACCTCTCATGGTTGCTAGGACGACAATAAACCTCTTGAGGTTTACTATGTAGCCAGGCAACCACTGGAGATGATTACAGTGCAGTTAGTAACAGAAACTTAGTCATTATCCTCTATGATGTGCAATATGCACACTCTGTAAAACTGGTGTCAGTAGGGGTAGACTCAAAAATAACCTTGGGACTTTCACTTTAATGAAACACTTAAAGAGAATGTACCCAATCTATGCAACAGAAAAAACTGGGCATCATTATCTGGTGAGACAGAGGATGAGACAGGCAACAGTGACTAGAATGTGTTTCCTTGTTATCAAAAAGTGGCAGCATAGCCAATTATTTTTCAACTCTACTTAACCAAAAAGGCAGACAACATGATCCTTCGTCTTCATCACCATCACCATCTGGCATCTTTGTATCTGACAGTTCCACTTGATTACCTATTCTCCATTCCTTTTGCGACAGGCCATGCCCAAAACCAAAACTTTTAGCCATGCAAGAGATGTTTCAAAGGCATGTAAATATGATCACACCCATTCAGTTGCCCAAAAATGAAATAAGGCACTGGCAGAAATTATAGCTCTTGATCTGTGTCCCTTCTCTTTTGTTGAATCTGTTGGCTTTCAACAAATAATACAGATTGCAGTTCCACTATATCAAATACCATCCAGAAGACATTTTGCTGTAATATCAAATGTTTTTTGTGAACTATAGATCCTGAGATCATCATAATGATGCTCCCCAACCAATCAAAACACTTACTTCAGTTGTGTATGAGGCATTATTGCCATAAGAGTGCCTCACACACTGTAATGGGCTTCCCAACACTACTGTTCACACCAGAGAAACAGACCCCCCAAAAGGTATTTTTTTAAATGATGCCACAATCTATAATAAGATTATAGGGGTGCTAATAGGGCCTCTTCGGTTTGCAGTTCTCTTGCCCTAAGAATGCACAAGGCGACACTCTTATATCCATAAGAGGCCCTTCTAGTGCCCCTATAAACTTATATTACATGAAAAAGTGATGCAGGCCTTGAAGCTCACAGCAGTGCCACAAATACATATTACAACTGATATGTGCACCAGCAGCCAAAATGTTGACTACATGACAGTCACTGATCACTAAGCATCCTTTCAGAATTCACAATTCATGACTCACAATTATTCTTCCTCATCCTCTGTCTTGATCATGTCTGCCACAACGTGTAAGAAGCAGGATGTCTTGTATACTACTAGTTTAGGGTCTAAAGATCACACTACAGTGAACCTCTTGCAAGAATGAAGAAGATGGTTTGCTGAATGACTTACTCATCATGGCCTGTCTCCAGGGTTTTTGGTATCTGATAATGGTGCTAACATCATATGTGCTGTGAAGGATGTAGGGTATAACCATTAGGAAGGCCCTAGCCATGGTTAAATCCCTGTATTTTTACCAACACAGTGGTAAAAATATAAAAAAATGAATACGCCTATTAGGAAAAAGTTCAGATGTCAATACAATAAAACATTTGAACATAGGGTATGCCACCAATAAAGGAGGAGGTCAAGTTTTGAAAGCCATGTTCACAAACTTATGCAGTCTAACTAATAAAATAGCTGACCTGACTACAATCATTGCTGAAGCAGATCCGGACTGGGTTGCCATCACGGAAACCTGGTTCAGCAATAACCTTGACTGGGAAACAAATATCCCATTATGAGGGAGGGAATAAAAGCTACTATGACCCAAAATGTCAATACGAACCCAAGTCACTTTGGATTACTCTGGAGGCTGATAATGGAGCAGTAACTCGAGTAGAAGTGATTTATAGGTTCCATGTTGTAACAGCGACCACCAAAAGGCGATCACCATTAGGGTGGAGTCACATCGCTAAAAATCAATTTCTGCCATGTGACTCCATGGTGCACAGCAAAAGGGCGCTGGGGACTTAGATTTTTTGCTTTATGAGGGGGCTACACCCCTCACACCCACCTACTAAAGGATTCTCAACTCCAGGGGGGTGCATGTTGGGGGGGTGCAAAACCCCCCAAAAAATGTATTTCGGGTCGGGCACAACAAAATGTACATGTGCCTGGACCCTAACCCAGCACCCTTGCAATCCCAGCCCACCACCTACCCACTACACCACTGGGCCAGCTCAGCAGCCAACCACGGCACCGCACCTCACAAACCCTCCCTGCTGTCCTGTGCCATGGTCAGCATGCTCGCTCCCCCCCACGCATATGCAAGTAGTGACATCTGGTCACTATATGAGTGAACCCCCCCATCAAGTCACCCTCCATCATAAGTAGCCCCCATGACATGTGCCGCGATTGAGTCACCATCTTTGTTTTTGCTCAATCACTGTCGTGCATGTCACGGGCTACCAATTTATAGACCCTTGGCAACAGGGTTGGAGGGGGACACAGAATTCTTGGAAACCATACACAAAATGAGTAATAAATGGGAAGCGATAGTGGTGGGTGACTTCAATTTGCCCAACATAAATTGGGGTTCTCATACAGCAAGTTCAACAAGAAGAAAAGACTTTCTGATGGGTCTGAGTATATTGCTCCTGAAACAGCTTGTAAAGGGCCCAACAAGGGGGTGGATGCTGTCCTTGACCTGTTACAAATGGGGACAATGTCACAGAGGTAGAGGCTTGGAGCCACCTAGGGTCCAGTGACCACTGTATGGTGGGATTTCAGGTTAAGTCAAAAACAGAAACTAAACACTCAAAAACCAAAGTTTTGGACTTTAGGTGAACAGATTTCATGAAAGTGAAGGAAGGCCTCAAAAAGAACCTCGCAAATATAGTACAGGGAAGGGATGTTGAAGAGTACTGGGCACATCTCAAAATGGCTTTAATACAAACTGCAAATCCTTGCATGAAAAAGGTGAGCAAAGCAAAGAAGAAAATAAAACCCATCTGGTTTTCTAAGGAGGTAGCCCCCAAGGTCAAGGAAAAATGTTCTGCTTTCAGGAAATACAAGAAAACTGGATCAGCAAAGTACAGGGATGACTACAAAGTAAAACAAAGGGAAGCAAACAAAGAAATCCGAACAGCATATTCCACAACACAGGAGCTGATAGCCAAGGAGGTAAAAAAGGGAGACAAAACCTTTTACAGATATATCAGTGAGAAGAGAAAGAAAACTGAGGGTATTGTTGGACTCACAAAGGAAGATGGGGGAGACACCAGGAATGATAAAGACAAAGAAATCCTCAGATATTTCTGCTGCAAATTCACCAAGGAATAGGAAGGTTGCGGACCCTCCCTTACAGGGAGTAGCACAGGTGGTACAGAATATATTCAGGACCCTTCACAAAGGAAAGAGTGCTACAGGAACTGGAGACACTCACTGTAAATAAGGTTGTGGGACCAGATGAAATACACCCCAGGTTACTAAGAGAACTAGGAGAGGAACTAGCAACTCCCCTGGCTGATCTTTTTAACTTATCGCTTGAACAAGGCGAGGTCCCACAGGATTGGAAAAAGGCAACAGTTATCGCTCTACACAAAAATGGGAGCAAGGAGAGTGCAAGCAATTACAGACCAGTAAGCCTCACCTCAATCATGGGCAAAACAATGGAAAGTCTTCTTAGGGAGAAGAGTCTATCATTTCTAGAGGAAAACAACAAATTAGACACAAAACAACATGGCTTTACCAAAGGAAGGTCATGTCAAACTAATCTAATCAACTTTTTCAACTGGGTAACAAAAATAGTGGATCAGGATGGTGCTGTAGACATAGTATACCTGGACTTCAGCAAGGCCTTTGACTCATTCCTACATAGAAGGCTACTAAACAAGTTAGACTACATAGGAGTGGGGCAACAGGTGGCGAACTGGATATGGAGCTGGCTTACTGGAAGGACCCAGAGGATACTGGCAAATGGCTCACTATCACAAGAAAGGGGAGTGACTAGTGGAGTGCCACAAGGTTCAGTGCTTGGTCCGATCCTCTTCAATACTTTTATTAGTGACATAACAGAAGGACTGGAGAGTAAATTGAGTTTGTTCGCAGATGACACAAAGTTAAGCAGTAGGGTAGACACTCCAGATGGAGTGGAAAATTTGAAGGCTCGTCGAAGAAATCTGTAACTATGGTCAAAAACATGGCAACAAAATTTTAATGCAAAAAAATGCAAGATCATGCATCTTGGAAAAGCTAACCCAGGAGAGGAATACTACCTAGGAGGAGTAGAACTGGAAGCCACTAAATAGGAAAGAGATCTGGGAATAATTATAACAGATGAAATGTCCAAGCAATGTGAGAAAGTGGCTCTGCAGGCAAATGGTATGCTGGGCTGCATAGAAAGGGGGATTACCAGCAGAAAAAGAGAGGTCTTCCTGCCACTCTGTAGATCACTGGCAAGACTACACTTGGAGTACAGCATCCAGTTATGGAGACTGCACCTAAGGAAGGATTTAGAAAGACTGGAGGCAGTGCAAAGGAGAGCCAGAAAAATGATACAAGCACAGCAAAGCATATGACAAGCATCTGCGTGACCTGAACATGTATTCCCTGGAGCAGTGGAGGAAGAAGGGAGACATAATCAGGACCTTCAAGTTCCTAAAAGGAATAAACAAGGTGCAGGTTGACAACCTGTTTTGGATCAAAACTCTAACAAGAACCAGGGGGCACAACATGAAGCTGGGGGGGGCAGATTCAGGGCAATACACACAATTTTTTCTTTACAGAGAGTGGTGGATGCATAGAACATCCTTCCACAAGGAGTGGTGGAGGCAAAAACTGTGGGAAGTTTCAAACACGCTTATAACAATGAATAGCAGCGGGGGGGTAGGCTTATGGCAGACTAGATGGACCATAAGGTCCCCTTCTACCGTCACCTTGTATGATTCTATGTAAGTTATCTGGCAGTGATGAACTGGCATCAAAGTTACTGAAACTGGCTGCCCCCCAAAACTGCCATTCTCATAGCCAAAATTATTACTCTGTCCCTTGTGACACAGCAAGTCCCTGACATTTGGAAAGCTGGCTTATATTATTTCTTTACATAAGAAAGGCAGCCAAACCTCCCATGATAACTACAGACCAATATCCATATTATCTGCTCTAGCCAAGTTGCAGGAGAAACTGGTGCATAATCAGTTAACTCAATACATCGACCAACACAACCTGCTATGCAGTGAATAACAGTTTAAAAAAAAACATAGGATTAGAAGGCCTTGGTAAGATTTATGGACACAGTCTACCAATCTGTGGATAAAGGCATGCTAACGGGTGGTAGTTTTCTTGGACCTTACCAATGCCTTTGACCTTGTTGATCATGAATTTCTACTTTGCAAGTTGTATAATCTAGGGGTGGGGGAATCCCTCAGTCTCATGGTTCAGGGGTCATCTAACAAACAGGTAGCAAAATGTCAGGCTTGGTGCTCTTCTCACTGAGGCCAATTATATTAAATGCGGGGTCCCCCAGGGATCTATATTACGACTCTGCTGTTCTCAATATTCATCAAGTTTGCCCGAAGTCTGCAACTCAGTTAGTGGTCTTCTTTACACTGATGATGCAGTGATATCTGTACACAACATCAATGTTATCAACAATACCTTAAGTAGCAGCCTCCATAAGCTGCAAGACTGGTTTCTAAAAAATCCTTAATATTCCAAAAACACATGTCATGTTGCTTGGCTCAGCCCCAAGGTCAGGAAGTCCATATCTGATTTTTATATCACCACCAAAACTGGTGATCAGCAAGAGTCTATAGCAGCCTTCAAGAATTTGGGAATCCATCTTGATCCTTGCCTCACTTTCAATGTCCAACGGAACAATGTCACCTCCCAAATTCACCAGAAACTTGGTTCCCTATATAGAGTACACAAACATCTTACTGCTGATACCAGATTAGCCATTGCACAGATCAATCTTCTGCCAGTGATTGACTATGGGGCCGTAGTAGTTGATGCTGCCCCAAAATCTGTTGACAATGTTAAACATAGCCTTTATCTCAAAATAGCCAGATTCATCACAGCCCATAGGACTAGATTCTACCACTGCTACACCCTATGTGTGTGTTAAACTGGCTTCAGCCTGATGACAAAGTCCATTGGACACTCACAAAATTTGTCTTTAGCATATTTGTTTTAAAAAACCTCTTTGCATATACAACTCACTCAAATTAGTTAACTTACCTGACTCATGATTTATAACCAATAATCTACTAGCTGCCCCATATTCTTGGATCACTATGGGGCAAGGCTCCTTTTGGATACCTAGCAACATCTCTTTGGAACAAAATACCCCTATCAATCAGGCAATTGCCTTCACTCAACATGTTCTCTTCTAGCTATAAGAGTTATCTGTTGGGAGGTCGTGTTTGTACCTGTTTCAGAAAATCTATGCAGTCATAATCAGACTACTTGCATTTCTCTTGTTTATTCTGTGTAAACTAGCTGTATGGCAACCCCATGTGATAGTTTTCTACTGTAAACCTTTGAATGTATTGTGGAATTTTTCCTTTTTTTTTACTCCCATCCTGTCTGCCCCTCTTTTATGCCACTCCGCCCAACCCCATTATCCCAATTTTCCATAGGACTTACCTTCTCCCACAGTACCCCACAGCTTGCCTCCATGGCAGGTGGCAGGGGAGTCCTCTTGACCCACCAGGACTGGATCCAGATTGTGGGAGGGGCTTAACTCACCAGGTTTGGGGCCTGCAGCAGATGGCAGTCATCCTGCCAGCCAGGTTTTTTTTCGCATTTTCCTTTTGCCTGGAGGCATGACATGCAAGGACGTCAAGGCATGTGACACTCATTCCCACACATCGTGTGCCAATGTCTGCCACTCCTCCAACCTGCTGGCCCAGGCTGCCCTTCCTCCAGCTTTTGCCAGGGGCCAGATAAGCAGCAGGCTGGTCCCAACCCTCTGTCCCCGGAGGAGAACAGTCCTGCGGACGCTCGGTCCTCCTACCCCTAGCTGGCCCTCCAACACCCAGGCTGCCTCCCAAACCCAGGTCATCTGCATCACAAGTGGTAGCCCTACCACTGTGCTGGTGGGCTGGCTGAACTCTTGTATTTGTACTGGTATCCTGTACCATATTGGTGCCCAGGTCATTCCTGTAAAAATGTGTCCTTGTGTTGCCAGTGTACTTAACTGGTTAACAAAATTTAAATAATAAATAATAATAACATGCACTTAACTTGCTTTTCTTATACCCTAAATCTTGTAGTACATGATTTTCTTTAAGAGCTGGTGACACGTTCAGAAGAACTTTAACAAAACCTAACATTTAGACACAGTCCAGCTTGTATTTCCCATTAGTGCTGTATTCCTCCTCCCCATTATTTATTACTGAGGTCATTTGTATGAAAACAGGATCTTTTGCGCCTGAAGAGTTTGTCTATTCCTTCTGCTTTCTCCCTACCTGAAGTCACAGAGCACTGCTTGTGGTATC
The DNA here is from genome assembly GCA_016271365.2 of Neoceratodus forsteri. Classification (NCBI taxonomy): domain Eukaryota; kingdom Metazoa; phylum Chordata; order Ceratodontiformes; family Ceratodontidae; genus Neoceratodus; species Neoceratodus forsteri. Next base: position 987,301,328 of record CM057449.1, read on the forward strand.
ACAATTACTCCCATAGCAACAGATTGTGATGTCACAACACAGGATTATGACTAGAAGTAGGAAGTAAGCTATAGAGGCAGATGGACTCTAAAGGAACTCTAAGGGATAAAGATCATATATTCATGCAAATGTTCTTGGTAATAAATAATGAAGAGGAGAAATATACAAAATATAAATGAAATGCAGGCAGAATTGTACGGCGGCCCCCCCAGCTGAAATGTGTACCTCTGCCTCTAGCATGCCCACCAATAGATCCACAGGATTTATTGCTGAACTGCCATATCTTATTCTTTGATGCTCTGAACAGATGCAGCCTGATTCTAGCACATGCTACCACACTTGGGGATAATTATCGTCTTTCGCCCAAAAAAATATTCGGTCCCTCGTCCATCCAACACCTCCCTCGGCCCCAACCTCCAGGACCCTCCCAGTCATGCCCCTGCTACTACATTCCTCCTCTTACACTTAGTACAAAGGCAGCTTTTCTCCTCCATATGTCACCGCGTTTTAGGGCAAAAATCGTTTTGTCGCCTTTCATACAATCCTCCACCCTCCCAGTCCCTCACTCTGCTCTATCAATTGGGTCCTCTTCGCTTGCGTCCCTATTCCCCACCTCTCCCTACATTATGTGCTTGATATCTTCTATCTGGTATGCCTACCTTCTCCCTAACATTTCCCACTACAAAATGTATAGTTTTTGGGCTTGGATCCAGCACAAGTTCATTATCCACGACTCCTTGTAGTTCTATGTTCAATGTATATTACCTGTAAATGTGCATTTTTACTATAATAGCAGCTATTTTTACTGTTTGTACTATTATAACTTGTCTTTCTGTATTATTACTGTAGGACCGCAGGTCCACCTTGTAAATGAGCTTGCTCAATGGTGCCCGCCTGGATAAATAAAGATATTGATTGACTGATTGATAGTTATTATGTTTTTTTAAAGTTTTCTTTGAGGCATCAAACTCTTTAAACATGAGAGAACCATTCAGAATGCATTGTTTCATGCAAAATAAGTGGGCATTTTAGTCATTCTGCTAAAGCATGCAAAATATTGCATCAGATACAAAAGGACAATACATAGAAACAAAGAAACTTAGAAACTGTCAGCAAATAAGGACCACTTGGCCCACCTAGTCTGACCTAAATTCCCTATCTATAGTGCCAGCGAAGATCTTACTTTACACCCCCCCCCACTTCTAAGATTCCCTTGTATCTATCCCACGCATTCTTAAACCCTGTGACTGTTCTAGCCCCCACCACTTGCTCTGGGAGGCTGTTCCAAGCATCCACCACCATCTGCGTGAAGAAGTACTTCCTCACGTTTCCCATGAGCCTCCCCCCTCCAGCTTCATATTGTGACCACTTCTTCTTGAGCATCTTCTTCTTTGGGAAATGTTCCCTTCCTGTTCTGTGTTTATTCCTGTGAGGTACTTGAATGTCTCTATCATGTCCTCCCATTCCCTCCTGTCTTCTAGGGTGTACATATTTAAATCCTTAAGCCTGTCCCCATAGGGCTTCTGATGTAGGCCCTGCTCCATTTTAGTGCCCTCCTTTGTAACGCTTCCACCCTATGTCCTTTCAAAGATGGGGTCTCCAGAACTGCACACAGTACTCGAGGTGGGGTCACACCAGTGATCTAAACAAGAGTATTATTACCTTCCTCCTTCTGTTGGTGATACCCCTTCCTATGTATCCGAGCATTCTGTTAGCTTTACCCACTGCCTTGTCACACTGTTTAGCCACCCTTAGGTGATCAGAAATGATGACCCCCAGGTTTCTTTCCTGCTTTGAACTGTTAATACCTCTCCTCCCAGTTGGTATGTTGCCACCTGGTTTCTGTGCCCCATGTGCATCATTTGCACTTTTTTGTGTTAAAACCCAGTTGCCAAAACCTTTAATCATTCTTCCAGTTTTTTTAAATCATTCCTCAGTCTTTCTACTCCCCCCATGTGTCTACTCTGTTGCAGAGTTTTGTGTCATCTGCAAACAGGAATATTTTCCCTTCCAGTCCTTCTGTAATGTCACTAACAAAGACATTGAAGAGGACTGGCCCCAGTACTGAGCCTTTTGGCACCCCACTGGTCATTTTGCCTATTCTAGAGTAGGTGCCATTTAACACCACCCTCTGACTCCTATTGCTCAGCCAACTTTCTAACCATTTTACTACTTTTGAGCCTACTCCTAGCTCCCCAGCTTGCTTATCAGTCTCCTATGTGGAACGGTGTTGAAGGCCTTGCTGAAATCCAGATAGACCACAGCCACTGCCCCTCCTTGATCCACCTCTTTGGTCACCCAATCAAAAAACTTGATCAGGTTTGTCTGACAAAACTTCCCCCCTGTGAAACCATGTTACCTCGGATCTTATAGACCATTGGCAACAAGGTATTCCCCAATCCATTCCTTCAGTAGTGATTCCATTACCTTGTCCACCAGCAATGTCAAGCTGACAGGCCTGCAGTTCCCTGCCTCCTCCGTATTTCCACTTTTGTTTAGTAGGACTACATCTGCCCTCCTCCAGTCCCCTGGTACTTCCCCTATTTCCAATGAGAGGTTGAAAAGGGCTGTCAGAGGTGCCACTAGCTCCTCTTTCAGTTCCCTCAGTATCCTGGGATGCACCTCGTCTGGCCCCATAGCCTTGTCTACTTTTAACGTTGATAGTTCCTTAAGCATTATTTCTCCTGTAAAAGGACTAGTGTCCACCTCCCATCCCATAGTGGCCTTGTCTTTTATTTATTGTATTTATTATTTATTTATTAGGTCATCGGTTTACAGATCTTTAAGTCATAGACTTATTTACAAAGACACTTTGTCAAGAAAGCAATACATCACAGCAAACAAAACAGTACAGTACATAACGCTTAGATTAAAAAAGCAACCAGTGTTACAGGCATTCACTGGGGGTACACGCTTGGTAATAGGTAAATCTTTGGCCTGTTTCCATTCTCCTCCTCCTTAAATACTGAGCACAAGTATTTGTTCAACATATTTGCATTTTGGTGATCCTCTTCCACAAATCCCCCTCCTTCCTCTTTCCAGTAAACTCGGCACGTCAATTACAATGATTTCTAAATAGAGGACGCTTCACTAAGTATGACAAAGTGACTGTGCTGCTGAAACCAACTGAGTAACATGTCGAATTCCTTCACTGAATTATAAAGCCATGACTTCAGCCATGCACATTGGTGCTGATGCTACTGAGCATGCTCGAAGTCGTGGCTTTATGTTTCACTGAAGGAATTAAACATGTTACAGCACTCGATTCAGCAGCACAGTCACTTTGTGATGTTTAGCAAAGTGGCCTCTATTCAGACATCACTTTAACTAACATGCCTTTCAAAAATCCAAACTTGCTCATGTACGAGTGTGCTGGCTTTCTGCACCTTGCTAATCATGCACACATGGAGGTGTCTGGTCACCCAGGATTTGACTTAGGATGAGTAAAAACTACAATGCAGCCCTGAAACATACACCATTCAAGCAATTGTTTGGCACTGACAAATGCTTGTTTACACTGCAGTGAGATCTGAAACTTCTCTTTAGCCTCTCATCTGGCTTATCTGACTGCTTGACACTCATATTCCTACGTGTTTCTGGTCAGCTGTGACTCTCCTACCTTTATTCTTCCTGAATCTCTGGGTAGATGATGCTCTTGAACTGAAAAAGATAAGAGGTCACTAAATGTCACTAAATGCATTAGGAGCAAAATGGGAAAATTTGCCCACAAGTAGCTCCTCACATATCCATAGAATCACTCTTACGGCCCCATTTTCAATGTATTTGTCCAACCTTTTCTTAAAGGTCTCCTTGGTTTTGCTTGCAATTATTTCTTTGGGCAATCTATTTCAAAGACTGACCACCCTCTGTGTACAAAAGTACTTTCTCTCTTTGTTAACTTAAACTTCGTTACTTTTAACTGTAGTGGATGACCTCTTGTAGTCAAGTTTCTGTTCTTAAATTCTAAGTTTAGTTTTGTTATTAGTATATCATCTCTGTCTCTGCTATGTGACAATGCCCTAGAGGCTGCACCTACACTGTAACTATACCTCCTGTTCTAATACCAATACCCTAGCTACTAAATGTATAGGTCAACAGCCACCCAGGCTACTATATGTAAATACTTCCTTAAAACTGTGTTGTCTCACTATTATATAGATCATTGTTACTACTATACGACAATGCCCCAGAGGCTACACTTGTATTATAGTTGTTCCACCGTAATAATATCACTACCCTAGCTACTACATGTATAGACTTCAGCCACCTTGGCTATTATATGTAATTACTTGAAATGTGATGTCCCACTAATGTACTATCTCCAAATGTATGACTATGCTGACCAGAGCCTTTGTAAATGAGTCTATGACTTAAAGGGTTGTAATTCCTATGACTGACTAAATAAATAAAAAAAATAGTACATCATAAACCAACAACAGACTTCCTCATTTTCTCCTAACCTCTAAAGAATGTAACTTAAGTTTATTCAACTGTTCATTATAGAGATAATTCTGTAGGTTTTGAATTGTTTTCATCTTTTTGTGCTGAACTTTTTCAACTCTTTTTATATCCGTTTTCATGTGCAGACACCATATCTGTCCACCATAATCCAACTGTGGTCTCACATAAGAAATGTAAAGTGGCATTAATACTTCAGTTTTATGGCTTTTTATGTATCTCCTGATAGCACCCATTACACTGTTTGCTTTAGCCACTGAGGCCATACACTGCTCCGTAAAACTTAATGTAGCATCCACGATGATGCCAAGAGCTTTTTCTTTGTTTGCAGATTTTAAAATGTTGTTGCTTAACAGATGGTTATGCAGAGTGTTATTTTTTCCCATGTGCAAAACACAACTTTTCTACATATTGAAGAACATACCTAGGAATATACCCATTCGGTTATTTAATCTTGGTCTGATCACATTGTCCTGATCTGTTCTGTAGTGCTGCATAGTCCCTCTAGTTTTGCATCATCCTCATATTTAACCAAGTGATTCTGCATATTTTCACTTAAGTCAGCAAAAAACAACTGAAATATTGTTGGGACCAGGACTGAACCCTGGGGCATGCCACTTGTTACAAATCTCTCACTGGACATATAACTATTCACAGCTACTCTCTGCCTTCTTTCTATAAGCCAGTTGGTGATCCATTTGACAATATCAATATTGATGTCATATTTCATCAACTTCTCAGCTATAGCCCAGTGGGGGACAGTGTCAAATTTATTTAGTTTTGTTTACCGGGTAAAGTGTCATAGCCACAAAATATGATTATTTTCAAACACGACCCGTGAGGGTACAATACAAAATTGGCAGACCAAACAAATAACAGGTATAGTTCAGAGGTAATCAACCATACTAGGACAAACCTACACAATGTTCTGTGACATAAACAGTATTGCTAATATTTTTTTTATTTTTTTTTTATTTTAGTTTTTGTTGACCGAGTATGTGCACTAGACAAATCCTGCCTATTTTCAGGCACGGCCCGGGGGAAGGGGATACAGTTGAATGCCAATTGACCTTGAACCAGATTAAGCTCCCCCCGAAAACTTAATTTTTCGATGAATCCACTACTGTAAATACGTAAATACACGCACTTGAAATTTAAGGTAATAAATGGTCTAGAAATGAAGAAATTCTTTTTTCAACCCTGCTGTTCATTCAAAAGTGTGACCTCTCCACCAAACTCCATGTAAATGTACCATTCTGTATCACTCGTCTGTCACTTGATAATTGCTGTATTCGTATTTATCTGTCTACCACCTTGTACTACTTGTACCCGGGTAGCACCTGGAAACGAGCTTCGGGCATGCTTTTCCTGTCACCAATTTTAAATAAATAAATAAATAAGCTGTTGGTGGTATTTTTAGTGAGCGAGGAAATTTGGCCAGGACACCAGGGAAATTCCCCTACTCTGTCCGTAGGGGCCCCCAGACACCGCGTCTGGTGGTCATTCTGAGGCAAGCTCTGGAGGAGGAAGGTTTGTTGGAGAGGACTATGCTGGCCCAGGAGCTGGAGAGAATGGAAGTACCCCCAGGAGGAGGGACCCGCTGTAGAGGCGGCTGGGATGCGCCCTTCGGGTGGCCAGCACATCGCCCGAGACAGCGGTCCCACTTTAGTGAATCCGGTACAGCCTTTAAGTTTATCGGAGCAGCGTCGCTGCCTGGAGGAGGAATTGCTGCACATTAGTGAGCTATTGGCAACAGAAATATGGAAGCAAATGAGTGAGGAGGTTCGGAAGTGGAAATGAGATGCCACTTCCCCGAGTGCTGCGCTATCGGAAGGATCTCAAAAACTGCATGCGCCCATGGAGAAAGCTATGGCGGGTAAAGCAACAGCAGGCGAGTCCTGGGGGGGGGCATAGTGGATGCTTCCTGGTCCCCAGAGAGGGCCCTGCATGAGGCAGGTTGGGTCCCTGTGTCTGGAGGGCATTGGAGACCAGCGGAAGGGTCTGCTGGAGTTTTGGCTAACCAGGAGATGGAGATAAGTAACTTTTCTTCTACTTTGCCACAGGATATGGCAGAAGTTGGTGGTGGTTAACCCCTCCCCTGAGTCCTCCCCTTTAGAACTTCCCCCCGTGGCATCCCTGGGGATTGGGCGCAGGTTGGGGAGAGTGAAGCAGAACAGCCCCTGGCTTTGGAGGCCCAGGCTAGGCCCACATATGCTAGCCATTTCCATCAGACTATGGAACAGGCTAAACGGTGAAATGCCATAAGGCTGAGATATGTGGGACCAAGGGACAATCCCCTGGATCATTTCTACGTGGGGAAGATTCTGCTAAAGCAGAGCATGGGGTTTACTCCAGCAGAGGTTTATGCCCTGATACATGTTCAGCGGGAAGTCTCCTTTGATATAAGTTTTCGGACACCTGCTTTATTAGAAACATTTTGGTGTCTATTTTTAAATTTAAAAACTAATGACGAATCACGGCCTCAGGATAGTTCAAGTGGTAGGGTAACAAGAGCCTCGAGCAAGGTAAAATGAGATGTGTGGTTTAAATGCTGGTTCCTTTACAATTTCGGGTGGCATGCTTAAATGCTAATAGCATTAAATCCCCAGAGAAGAAGCGAAATACATTTTTCAGTTCATGCATGAAAATTTGATTGTGTGTTCTTTTCAAGATGTATCGCTTGCACTCTCAGAGGAATTAGATGCCGCTATACAAAAGTTGGGTGTGGGGGACTGTTTTGGTCCCAGGGGCAGGATTTGTGTAGTGGGGTTGGGATTTGTTTTTTTATATCTCATGTTAAGCTGATGCATCATATAGAAATAGTGGAAGGTAGAACCCTGCTTTTGGATATAAAATGGGGGATACCCTCATTCGGTTACTTAACATATATGCTCCCCAGAATAAATGTGAGAGTGGCTTTATTTAAGTCTATTTTTCCCTTTTTATATACCTCCTTTCTCCTTATTTTAGGGGGTGACTTTAATTGTACCTTACCCTCAGGGTCGTTGGCTGATAAAGGGAAGAAAGTATATTGTGATGCTTCATGTTTGGCACAGGGTATACGGGAGGCTGGTTTGGTGGATGTTTTTGGATCTTCACCGGATGGTAATCAGAATACTTACTTCTGTGGGCCTAGGGCATCTAGGATTGATTATTTTTTTCTTTCCCCTGAATTAGTGGTTCAATCTAACAATCTGCAGGAGGTGACTACTTCTAATCATTTATTATGTGGAGTTCCTCATAGACGGGTACAGGATGCTCTCATCCTGCTAAGAGAGATCCTGCAGAAGGGTGCCTCAAATGAAGAGTTTGGTCATCTAGTGGTTAAAAACAACTAAAAAAAAAAAGTGTTTATTATTGAAACTTAGGGTAGAGGATCTGCCGGAGGCCCAAAGAGGCCCAAGGGTCTGGAAATTAAATGTTTCCTCATTGAATATCCCTGGCATAAAAGAGGGGTTGTATGCTCTTTTGATTGCCCGTCAGTCAGTTTTTTGTTTATATGACAATATGAATGAATGGTGGGAGGACACTAAAGGTGAGATTAGGATGTATTTTAAAAAAATAAGTCGTATAAATGGTAAACTGAAGCATGATAAACTGAGGTATTTAAGGAAGCATATAGCTATCTTGTCCACTTTCCGACAAGGGGGTGTGGAATATCAAGATAGGATTAAGGGTTTAAAGGCTGAGTTAGCCTGTTTACAACTGGCCATTTTGAGTGAAACAGAGAAAAAGCGTAAATATGGGATTTCTGGGAAAAAGGGGGAGACTTTGCCATTTGAAGCTGCCAGTGCTATGAGAGAGTCTCGTGGTATGTTATATCTGAATACTACTCAGGGAGGGTAGAATTATTTCATGTGCAGGTATTTTGTCTGAAATATATACTTATGCTTCTAAAGCCTTTAGTAGTACACCCTTGTCACTCACTTCAATACAGTCTTGGTTAAAGGGGTGTAAACTACCTCAGTTGTCTCTGAGTTTGGGAAGTCTGCTGACTGTGCCTTTATCCTTGGAGGAACTCAAGTCAGTTATATGGGCCTTGAAGGCAGGGACTGCACCAGGTTCGGATGGGCTACCCCTTGAAGTATATAAAGTAATTTGGGAAGTATTGGGAATAGAGTTGAGGGAAGTACTTAATGGAGAGCTGCAGTCTGGGTAACTTCCTGAGAGCATGCTGACAGGCCTATTGTTATTGATTTATAAAAATGGGGAGAGAGGTGATCTGGATAATTGGAGACCTCTGACATTATTAAATACAGATTATAAGATATTAATGAAAATCTTGGGAAATAGATTACGTGGGGTTTTGGATGCACTGATTCATCCTTCCCAATACTGTGGAGTTCCTCAGTGGCGGGTACAGGATGCTGTCATCCTGCTGAGAGAGATCCTGCAGAAGGGTGCCTCAAATGAAGTGTTTGGTCATCTAGTTTGCTTAGATCAACACAAAACCTTTGATCATATAGAATATACATATACTTGGGAAGTGATGCAGGGTTACAGGTTCCCTTCACAGTATATAGCATGGTTGCAAACATGTTATAGGAACATAAGTTTAGTTCCAAGTATTAATGGTTGGAGAGGAAACAGGATAATGGTACATGGGGGGGTATGTCAGGGCTGTCCTCTTAGCCCATTGCTGTATGTGTTGTCATTAGACCTCTTACTATACGCTCTTAATGGGGCCCCACAGATTCTTGGTTTATCTGTAGGTTGTGGGGATGACCCTATTATAACAGTAGCATATGCAGATGACTTGGTATTAGTTTTGGCTGACAGATCTTCGGCAATTGCAGCCCAGTTGGTATTAAATACTTTTTTAAGAATTTCGGGTTCCTCTATTAATCAATTAAAGAGTGGGATACTGTCAGTGGGATATGATGCGGTTGATGTTGCCTTAATTTGGCAGATCCCCATTGAAATGGGGTATAGACGGATTTTAAGGATCTATTTTGGGGGGCAGGAAGCTCCAAAGTATAATTGGGAAACACAGTTGGGGGTAGCTAAGGATAGGGTGAATCGGTGGAATAGGTGGCAAATGACCAAAGCAAAGCAGATTTATCTTATAAAAACCTTTTTGATGCCTTATTTTTTGTTTTTGGCAGCAGTCTGCCCCCACCGCTCACTTTGGAACCCTCTTTATACTCTGTGTTTTTTTCATGCTTGTGGGGGAGCAGACTGAACCCGGTGAAGAGTGGTGTCACTTATTTACCGATTGAGGAAGGTGGAGTGGGAATGATGAATCCAGTGGGTTTTTTTATGTCACATTTCTGTCTTATAATATGACCCCCGTTGAAAGGGGAGTCTAAGGTATGGTCCCCATGGGTAGCTGATGTGATTGGTGTTTTAATAGAAAAGTGGGTTATTTCAGAAGTCTTGCCTCGTCAGACTAGGGTGTCCCAGCTCCCTGGATATTTTAAAGGATTGTTTGGGAAATTGAAAGCTTGGAGGCTTACAAAACAGGCCATATGTATGAAGTCAAGAAAGCATTTATAATTTGGGGTGATTCAGGATGTTTTTTATGCTGATCCCTGGTTTTTGGATCTGCCCATGACTGTACAACACGCAAGATTACAATTATTATCGAGCAATAGGGTCCCTAAATATATATGGGATTTTCTGTGGCTTTGTCTGCATAAAAAACTGGGTGTTAAAGGGAACTTGAAACATAAAGAACTGGCTGAAAGATATTGTCCTAGGGAGGAAATATATTTGGGTCTGGTAGAATCTTTATCTCATTTTTTCTATGACTGTCCCTTTGTTAAGTCCTTTTGGTCTGTCTTTCATATGGTCTGGCCATTGAATTCTTTTAAGCGGCAGTCAGTTGATATTTGGACTGAAGGAGTGTTGCCTGGTGCATGGGTGATTTATGATAATATCTCTATAAGGCTTTTGATGGGGTTTATAGGGTATCAGCTTTGGCTGGCACGCTGCTGTTTAACACTTCAGAAGCAGATGAAGACAGAAGATCAGATTGTGCAGAGTATTGAAAAAGATATCTTGAAGTGGCATTTGTTGAAAAAGGCAAGGGTACATGAGGACCTTTATCGGGTGTAGTGGAGGAAGATGTCGTGGTTAGATACAGGTTAAGGGGAAAGATTACTTTTAGGCAGATGTCATTTGGGTATGGGGGCCTTATAGTATTGGCAGGAAGGGGTATTGATGTGGGCATAAGTGTGTAATTTATGAATAGTGGCTTTGCATGGAGAAGACTTTTTGAGGATTCTTTGGTTGGGGGAGGAGATACAGTTTTTGTTATTATGTTTGTGAACCTTATTCACTAATATGATAGTATAAACTAATTATGGTCTTTTAGATATATTGTTGATGATTGGCTGTTCTATGTTGAAAGGATATTTCCCCCTCTGTTTTAGTGAGGGGGGAAATCATTTTACGTAAGTGGCTATGGTTTAGGTCATGGGAGAAATTGTTTCTCGGTATATTTGAATATAATATATAATTTTATGAAACCCCTCTGTTTATTTAGATAGGTCTCATCATATTGCTCGTATTTTTGAGGTTTTTCTAAAGTCCATATGAAAAAAAACCTACTCGTTTGGGGGGGAGTAAGCATTTATTTGAATTTTGGGGGGGGGGACAATGGAAAGGAATATGTTATATTGAATGTATGCTGTAATACATAGTTATGTTTGCTTTTATTTCTGTATTATGAATTTATGTGATGGAACACTACTATGTATTTGTCTTACTTTTATGTTTAAAGGGAAAATATTCCCCTACTCTTTTAGCTGGGGGTTACAGCATTGGTTGTATTCGTATTTATGTTTATTTTTTGGTTTTGCATTATGATTTTGTGTGATGCAACACGATTAGTATCTGTTTTGCTCTCTAGTTTTACTAAAGAATTCCACTACTCCTTTAGTGGGGATTGGATAGGGGTTATGTATGACAATTAATTATTTTTGTTTGATGTTCACATTGTTGTAAAATTTGCTTATGTTTTTGATATCTTTCATTATGAATTTGTATGAAGTAATACATTTTTGTGTATTTTGTTTTTGAGTTATGAATGAAACAATCCCATACTCTTTTAGTGGGGGTGGGATGGGGGTTAAGTACAAATAAGGAATATTAAGAGTGAACTTTATGTATGCTGTAATACTCTTTTATGATATTTTTGATTTCTCTCATTATGATTTTGTATGAAGTAATACATTTTTGTATCTTTTGTTTGAAGTTTTGAATAAAAAAATTCTCCTACTCTTTTCGATAAGTGCCATGGGATCTTTCACATCCACCTGAAATACCACCAATCCAGGCAGATGGGACCTCGGTTTAATGTCTCATCCGAAAGACGGCACCTTAGAAGTGCAGCACCCCCTCATGCTGCACTACAGTGTCAGTACTGGAATATTAATCCAAGTGCCAGATGTGGGACTGAACCCACAGCCCTCTGATCTCCCAGCTTCAGAGGCGAGTGTGCTACCTACTGAGCCACTGACACTGTGACAATATGACAGAGACAATGGCATAAAAATACACAATAGTACAAAACATAATAAGCATACAGTCGTAGTGCAGTAGAGTTTTAACACATAATCCATGGTAAGTGCTACATATAACAGTAACAAGGGGTCAGAGCAAAACAGAAACATTATGAGAGCTGAGGAAGGGGCTGTCAAGTACCCTATTGGGGTTTAAAAAAGGAACATAGGGCATGTTTGATGAGCAGAGTGTGATGCATCTTTTTAAAAGCAATATGACTAGATGCAGAGCGAACATCAAGAGGTAGGGAATTCCAATATTTTGGGGCCAGGCAGGAGAATTCTGAGGTTCCTTTTAGGGTTCTGCACCTAGGGTGTATAGTAGAGAGTCCAGTGGAGCGGAGGCCAAAAGTGGGGGACAGAGGCACCAGCATGACTGCAAGACATGTAGGTAGATTAGTTCTAAAGATGTTGTCCAGCATAGTACCAAGGACAAGGAGTCAATTGGCAGATGGAGAAGGCCATTTAAGGTCTGCATATAGCAAGCAATGGTGCTTCAAATGTGGGAAGCCGAGGCATAATGACAGATACTATTGTACATTGTATTCAACTTACTTAGGGTGGTTTTCAAACCATTTATGTAGGTGACAGCACCATACATAAGTGATGGAAGTAGGATACCCCTAGAAATAGCCAATCTAGCTGAGGGGGTAAGCATCCGACTAGTCCTATAAGCTATTCTGAGTTTGGAGTTTACTGACTTGCAGGTGTCGATGATGTGTTGCTCAAAGTTGAGAGTTTCATCTAGCAGGACACCTAAATACTTGAATGAAGTTACTTCCGTAAAGGGCGGGAGCCATTTGCACAGGAGACGTTGTAAAGGTTATGGTTTGTTCTAAGTTTGGTTGCAGATCCGAAGAGCATGCCCTGAGTTTTACTTATGTTTAGGATGAGCCTTTTGTGGTGGATCCATTCTTGGATTATGAGAAATGCAGATGTTAGTCGACTATTTATTTCTTCTATGTTTGCAGAGGAGGTGTAGAGCACCAGATCATCTGCATACAAGATTGTTGAGCACCAAGGGGTGTTAGAAGATATGCCTTACAGAAATCAATCAGCACCACATCCACTGTTTGCCCCCACCCCCATCATGCATGATCCAATTGTGTGGAATAGCAAGTTTTTAGAAAATGGGGTTTGTCCCCTGAATTTTTGCAGTTTGTCCCACTGTTCTTCCAAAATATCTGCTTTTTTTACTCTATGTGGGACATTGTCCTGGTTACAAAAACAAAGAACTTTTAAACAGCAGGATGCAGTGTGTCTCACACAATATATTTTGTACTGTTATGCCACTTTCCCTTTACATTTTATGGCATATTTATCCTGAAAAAAAAATATTTGTTTTCCTCCACTTATCAGTATAAGCCCAAAGCAGGCAAATCCAAATAATTTACCAGACCAAATCCAAGCCAGTCCTACAGATGACAAATCCAAAACCAAATGTAAATCCACCCTGACTTTGCCCATCCCTATATACTCAAAAATGGAACAATTAAAAACTAGAACGCATATGTAATTATTCTAGGTTAACACAGCAGAAATGATGATAGACAATGCAGAAATGTAGCAGCTAATTACAAAGCAAGACCTCCGGCATAACTGGGTCAAAATGGTGAATACTGTGATTAAGAACTCAGAATGCAGGACATACGAATATATGAAATTGCCAGCAGAAACAGGTCTCATGGTCTAGCGAGTCTGCTCGAGTCTGCCAGCTAGCCCCTCATCTCGCAGCTGCCCTCCCCCTCCCTTCCCAGTATCCCTTACCCTTACCCTGTTCCAATCCCTCTTGAAACTAAACTACCTACCTTCTTACAGGACACTATCTCGTCTGGTAAGGTGCTCCATTTGTTCACCACTCTTTCCGTGAAAAAAGTCTCATCTCCCCTTGACTCTCCCCCTCCAATCTCAGTCCATGCCCTCTCGTGTCTCTCCCCCTTCTCATCTGAAAAATACCTTCTGTGTTGGTCTTGTTTATCCCCTTCAGATACTTAAAGGCCTCGATCATATCCCCCCATCCCTCCTCTCCTCCTGAGAACACATATTCAGCTCTCCCAGTCTGTCCTCATGTGGCTTGCTCTCCAATCCCTGGATCATCTTTGTGGCTCTTCATTGCACCCCCTCCAACAATCTGATGTCCTTCTTCGGGAATGGGCACCAGTACTGCACGCAGTACTCCAGGTGGGGCCTGACCAATGACCTATACAGGGGTAGGATAACCTCCCTCCTTCTGGAGGAGATCCCTCTTGCAATACACCCCAGCATTTTGTTGGCTTTTTCTGCCGCCTTCCTGCACTGAGCAGAGTTGTTCATGCCCCCTGTAATGATCACTCCTAGGTCCTTCTTCTCTGTGGAGCTCCCCAATTGTACCCCATTCAAGTGATAATCCCTCCCTGGTTCCTGGCTCTGAAGTGCAGAACCTTGCACTTCTTGGTGTTGAACCCCAACTGCCATGTTTCTGCCCACTTCTGCAGCTTAGTCAAGTCCTACTGCAACCCATTCTACCCCTCTGTGTCATTAACCACAGCTCTCATGTTGGTATCGTCTGCGAACAGACTGATCTTGCTCCAGATCCCATGTGAGATATTTGCAATAAAAATCTCAAACAGGCCTGCGGCCTCATGCCCAATCACCCCAGGCATGACATTATCCCAGCACAACATACACCCTGTCGTGCATTATTGCTTAATTAGTGGTACAATAGAAGTACAGTATATGTGTCACAAAAGACAATCAGAAGATAAAACATGAGAATGGTTAGGACACCATAGCCAATATTCAGAAACACTGAAGAACCTACAACAATGAATGTCTTTATCAAACTAAGTGGAACTCTAATTAGTAGTTCTCAAGATACAGACAAAATTGTAAGTTTGATCACATAGTGTAGTATGTACGGAGACCATTGATTCCCCCCTGTTGGAGCTACAGCCCGACAAGGAAATACAAGACTTAAAGAGACAGTGAAAATGAAAACACAATTTCAGCACCACATTTAAGTGTGTATTAGTATCATGTGAAACAGCTCCAAAGGAATTCCAGCTGGGGTAGAAATTTTTTTTTGGTTTTCTGACAGTCATTGTTCACAAGACGTTTTGAAAAAGTCATAAGTTTCAACATTAAATATGTTTTGTTAATTGCTAGAAGTTGGTAGCTCTGTCCATAGTATAAACATCATGCTTTTTATAGAGGCTACCATCACTTGAGGACGGGCTCTGTGTAACCCTAAAGCTTGTGTAATGAAAATTTCTTTTTGGTCCAATAGAAACATAGAAGTTAACAGCAGAAGGGGACTGCTAGGTCTATCTAGTCTGCCCATTTGTTTTAGACCTATTTTGACACTCTAATTGTCCTTTGTAGTCAGGGCTCCCTTGTGTCTATCACTCACATTCTTAAATCCCACCCCCACGCCCAGTCTTGACTATGCAGGTATTAAATCACCTACTCTTTTCTTCTGTCAGAGAATGGCCCCTCCGGGCTATCTCTGGGAAGGAGCTTGCCCAATGGCCACGGCCAATCCCTAGGTCTGACCTTACCAGGCTGAATGGCCTGGGAGGGGCAGACCAATAGTCTTTGGACCTAACCACAACCCTAATGCACACCCCGATGCTGGTTGGGGTGTGGGCAGGGGGGCCAAGGGGGGCTTTCAACCCTAACACTGAATTTTCTCACTTTTGTTGGTGTGGAACAACCCTAACTAATGCATTAAACAGAGTTTTTTGCCTCTAATAGATATATATATATATATATATATACACACACACACACACACACACACACACACACATATATATATATATATATATATATATACATATACATATATATATATATATATATATACTACAGTGGCATGGTCATGCCACTATAGTTAGGGTTGAACAGCCAGTTACATACTAAAGTCAAAGGTTTGGACGTTAATAACTTTGGACCCGTTCAATGGATTTGCCTGAAATGTGGTACACGTGTTGGAGCTCACTAGATCTCTTGATTTGCCAAATTGCATTTGTGTTGGAGTGCTGGTCTTCGTGTACGAAAGCCATGAAAAATGCAAAATTATCCATTTTTGGAGGCACCTTTTGGCACTCTTAATGTGGTCCTGCACGGCCGTCATGTGGTGTGCTGCTCTGCAAGATGGCTTGTTTGAAAGAGCTTTGGTGGCCAAACATGCCGCTTTTTGTTTGGTGAAAAAATATTAAAGCATTCAAAAGTGATGGCACTTTTAAGTTCCCATTATAAGTCAATGGGAAAATTTATATATATATCTTACGATCAAAGAATGGGGGGTTCTTGCCATCTGGTCTCGCCTGGTGATCAAACAATTTGCAGTCTCACAGTTCAAGAATCTTTGTTCCCGAGGAATTTTCAAAATTCTTTGACCGCGAGGTCCCCCATCTTGTTTTCAGTTTTCCAATCACACAAACACAAATATCTCTGCTCAGGGGTCACTTCTGAAGTAAAACTTCAATGGGTTTTACTCAGGGGACCCTGATCCATCGAGCCATGGCTTTGGTTCCATCCAAACTGGTAAACAAATAGAGTTATAAGCTTTTAAAATCTTAATTCATGGCTCGCTAATGATCTTTGATCGCGAGCCTGCAAATTCTTTGATCGTGAGCTTCTTTGATCGTGATCTAGCATCATGACCTAAAACACTAATATCTCAGCTTGGGGTGGGCTAGGGACACAAATGAGGGCTTGTTTTGCTCAGGATGGTGAGTTCTGTCGAACCAAGCCATTGGATTGGTTCAAATCGGTGAATAAGTCATGTTCACCATTTTTTATTCTTTGATCGTGAGCCTACAAATTCTTTGATCGTGAGATTCTTTGATCATGATCTGGCATCGTGAGCAAGGAACGAGATGGCTGAATTTAAAAATCATTTTTCTCAACCCATGGGTGCCCTAGAAAGTCAAATGAGGGTGAGTTTTACTCAGGGGGCTTTGTTCTGTTGAACCATGGTGATGGGTTACTGCAATTCCTTAATTTTTTTTTATTTATTACATTTTTTATTCTTTGTTCGCGAGCCTGCAAATTCTTTGATCATGAGGCTGCAAATTCTTTGATCGTGAGATTCTTTGATCGCGATCTTGCATCGCGAGCGAGGGACAAGATTACCCAATTTAAAATTCAATTTTCTCAGCCCAGGGGTGTCCTAGGAAGTCATATGAGGGTGGGTTTTACTTAGGGGGCTTCATTCTGTTGAACCATGGTGGTGGTTTACTGCAATTTTTTTCTATTTTTTGATTTATTAAATTTTTTATTCTTTGTTTGTGAGCCTGCAAATTCTTTGATGTGAGGCAGCAAATTCTTTGATCGTGAGATTATTTGATTGTGATCTTTGATTGCAAAATAGGGACAAGATGGCCAGATTTTTTTATAATGGAATAGATAGGGAAATTTTGCCAATCTTTGAAATTGAATATCTCGGAAATGGTTTGGTCTTTTTACCTGAAATTTGGAGGAAAAAAGGCAACATCCCACAGATGTGACTTTTAGGGGATACAGCACTACAAAGCTGGCACTTTTTCCCATAGGATAACATTACGGCGTCCTACATATTACAGGAATTCTTTGCCGCCCTGCTGAAAAATAACGGTTTGGTCTTTTGGGCTGAAATTTGGAGGGAAGAAAGCCAACATCCTACAAATTTGCCTTTTGGTGGTTTGGAGAAAAAAATATTACAGGGTGGCAAAGTGACAGCACTCCAAAGTTGACAGTTTTTCCCATAGGATAACATTATGGCGTCCGTCGTGTCTTTCAGGGCCCGTATCTCAGAAACTGTGCGAGATATGGACTTTTTGTCAAAAAAAATGCTTAGCCCCCCAAATGGGGCCTAAGCACAAAACTAGCCAGTAAAGTAATAATTCATACAAAATTGTCATTTTTTTCCTACGTCGTACGGTTCCTGAGATATAAGCAATTTAGTATTCCAAGTCGTACTTTTCTGCTCCTAAGTCGATTATAATGCATACATTTTTTGTTTTCAATTTGGTTTTTCAATGCCATTTTTGGGGAAAAGAAGGGTGTGCCCTTTTGTTACTGTGACAGTTAGTGTTTCCAGTTGTGCTTCTGTTATCATTCGAATCACCGTTCCCGTCTACCGACGACCCCAACACGCACCCCGATGCCAGTTGGGGGGAAGGGCTGGGGGTCCAAGGGGGAGCTTAAAACCCTAACCCCGCATTTCCTAGCTTTTTTTTGCTGTGGAACAACCCTAAATGATGCATTAAATGGAGTTTTTTGCCTCTAATATAAATATATATATATATATATATATGTATGCTAACTTCACTGCTGCATAGGCATTTCCCTCAGCTTCAGTTTTTATCTAGCTAGAGTAGGCCTAGCGGCTCGCCAGTTCACCCCATGTCCCAATTCATGCAGAGAATGCACTGAGGCAGGGCTTTGTTGCCCACGCTTTTATCGGGCCCGATACTGCCCCAGGACAATTGCCCAACTCCACCCTCCCCAAAATCTGAATGTATACATTTATCTATCAACCAAAGTGGTTTTTAAATTACCAGCCATTGATCCCTTGTCAGGCCGTCCAGCTCCACTTGCAGACCCTTTCCAAATGTCACTTCATGGTATAACTATGATGTGTCCCCCTATCCCAGCCAGTCTTATGTTTCACTAGTAAGACCATGACATCATGCCATGGAGAGTGTGCCCCTTCAGTGGTTCTTTCACAATTTGTACAACTTGACACTCCAAATAAAAAAAAAAAAAAAAAACACCTGAAACTCACATAAGACTTTTCCGTAGTGGAAACACTCCTCTTCTGAGCTATTGTAGTGGAACATTCTACCACAAGCCACCCATGAGCTGCGGAAGTATAACATCCCATTACAAGCCACCACCCAAGATAACAGCTATACACTGGATGAACTGTCCTGCCATTCTAGATACTAACCAGTGGAACTCCATTATTTATAAGACCTATCCTGTCTTTGGATATGTGTTTTTCTGTGCTTGTGGATATGGTACTCATGCCTACCATGGACACACGGTACTTGTGCTAACAAAGCAGGGCATGGTGCACAGTCACAGAAGCTGTACTGGCCAACTTTTCCCCAGAAGTAAAATACTGGGAGCAGTGGCCACGTGGCTGAAACCCTCATAATGGATTGCTCAAATCCATTTTCTACAGTTTCACAGTGCTGTCTGGAGCAGAACTTGTTCTGCAAACAATTTTTTGAAGGCCCTAGTAGAATATGGTTATACAGTGTAAACCTAAATCAACTGAATTTCTTTTGGTTCCATCTGGGGAAGCGCAGGGTGGCAAAAACCCAACACTCCATGGGCAAGCAAACTGATATGCTCCAAGTCATAAAATAGTATGGCCTTAGGATGGTAGCCATCTTAAAGGGGTCGAGACAGCCTGCGTCCCACTGTGGCTCAAGCGACTCAGACCATCATTCTTAGATGGCGGTGGATACCCAGCCAGCCATATTAAGTGAGGCTCAGGAATATCCACCACTCCTCACATACCATGGGGGAGTGTGACTTTGAGCAGGTCAAGAAGACAGCCACATTGGCTGGCAATGCCACCCCACTCTATGCGGCCAGCTCTAAGATAGTTGCCCCTGTAGTCCATGCATCAGCAGGGCCATTATGTAGGCATACATAGGGTGGGCAGAGCCTTCAATTAAGCCAAAAGCGATGGATCCTGCTGGTGAAATGGTAACTCAGGGGGGCCATGAGGCACTAACCACTACAAGATGGGGGAACACAGCTGTCCAGCCTACATCAGTTCAGGTTTACCACCCATTACAACAATACACCCCTACACCCTGCCCAATTTGGGGACATTGTGGGCCTATATAGCCTGCTCAATGAAACAGTTAATTATGACAAGCAGTTCACTGGAGTCATTTTGAGGGGACACCCAAGAGCCAAGTGGGGGCAAGTCAATGTGCATCACAACTTAGCCGCATTTCAGCAAAAGAAATGCAATATACTCAGGGCAGGGGAGAATAGAACCAAACATTGTTTCACCACTAATTTGCCATTAAAAATAAATAAATAAATAAAAGGGGGTGAAAGGGGTGGTAACCACCCCCATTTATTTATTTCCCCACAACGAAGGCAGCAGCAGCCTAGGGAGGTTTGGTCTGGGCACATGGTGCACAGTATCCAGTATGGACTACCATTATCCTGGCAGATTAGGCTCTCCTCCAGAGCATTACTGAACCGGAGTGGGAACATCAGTGCCCCAGTTCTGCTGTGTGCATAGCAAGGCCCTGGACTGCAAGAAGTAGTGAGCAGAAGAGGTCCCCAATGCTTGAACTGTCACCATATATTCTTGGGGTTTCCCCAGCCTTGCACGACAGCACACTTTACACTACTTACTTCTGGCAACACAGTGGAGTGGGGCCATGCAGTGTAGGGGCTTTTGTTTTTCTTTTCCCTGTTGTTGGCAATGCAGACTACTCTGGCCACAGCCTTGGTGATCCTCATGAGTTGAGATGTGTGCAGGCATAGCCAGTGACCATTTGGCTTACTATCACTATCACAAAGCGGGCAGTTGTCGACTCCCCCATGGTGGGTGAGGAGGTCAGGTCTGCCACAATACTGGCTGCCCACTAGGTGGTCTTCCAATAATGGCAGCAACAAGGTAAGGGAAGGATGTTCTGACATTCAATGTGTCACAGGAACGTAATTGTTCCTCAGTAGCTGACTGGGGATGGGTATGTGCAGAGATGAACCAGTCAGAGGTAATTAAAGAAGCTGTTTTTTCTTATAGAGTTAGGGGAATTATCCTGTCAGTGCTTCGCTAAACCAGTGTCAGAAGGTCGGGGCCACAATTCTTGAGGGTGTCAAGCAGAGCCTGGGATGGCTGCAATTCCTGAGCAGATGCACACAAAAAAAAAAAAAAAAAGAGAGAGAGACTCGCAGTGTCAACATATATCTGGCTGAAAGATTCACACTACTCATTTCGGGCACCCTTAGGAGGGAGGGGCCACATGGAGCATGGGAGTTTTCCCCATCACTGCCAATACAGCCAACGCTTGCTACAACTTTGGTGATCTTCCAGAAGCAAGATTGGAGCAGGCATAGCCACTGACCGCTTAACTCCCGATCAATCATTAACTACCACGGGCAGGGCAGCTACAGACTACATAACAGTGTGGTATAAGTCTCATCCGCTTCAGTTAAGGCAGATCACTAGGTGGGCATCCATAGTGGCAGTGACAGGAGAAGAGGGGAGTGTATTGGCAATCACTATGCCGCGGGAACGCGTAATGGTCACATAATCATTTGTCCAGAAAAAAAAAAAGAAAAAAACTTGTCATTAGGGAAGTATCAGACTAGAATACAGGGTTAGTCACCCATAAACACTCAGGAACCTGATCAGAAAACAATACCCAAATTGACACGACAGTGCATGGGTGGGGACATCAAGAGGCTATGCCCATCTAGGTGGCTTAATCCTCCGCAGTGCCAGATTATTCGGTTTATACTGCGAAATAGTATACTAAGGAGCGAGTACAAGTAACCATCCTTTCAGCAGTGGTAGTGACTGGAGAAACCAGACCTAAACCTGATTGCCTTTCCATCAAAAAAAAACACACAACAAAACAGATACCAGTGGCTAACAGATTTCATGAAGTTCACATGGGACAAGGCATCCCTCGAGTGCATTGGTGAAGCCTATAAAAGCTGGCATTGAGAAGGGGTTTCTGAGTCAAGGCTCCAAAGAGCTGGGGTGGAATTTACCTCCCGCTACCACAACAGGGACTTAACATCAAGGGCCATTTACAGTGACCTGAGCGCTGTGCCAGGACCTTAACCTCAACTAGCACAATCAGGGTCTAGTCAGCAGGTCTTGGTCACTGTGGAGGTTTTCACTGCTCTTCCTCACATAAGGACAATATGGGGGGTGTGGGCAAGGAGCGGTCTTAGTATGGGCACTGCCCATTGGGCTCCCTGCATATAAATACACACAGTGTTTTCACTGGACCCCCCCCCCCATCAGCAATGGGCAGGTCAGATAAGCTGCCCTGTTGCACGAAACAAAATCAAAAAAAAAAAACCTTTCTGTTTTGTCTACGTGCCTATGTCCTCAAGGATGGACATGGACCAAGTGGGGCATCAAGTATTTCCCTGGCAAGCGGAAGAGTTCTGCTGTGCATGCTCTGTGTATTGATACTTGTACAGGGATGATACAGCAGTTAGAAAGTCCATTGATTCTACCCCAGCTTTGAGGTATATCGACCTTAGCTGTGGTGGATGGGGGCACCGGGTAGGGGGTCCACATATGTCATTTGGCTTCCTTAGAATTCAGGGCAGGGAGAGCAATGTAGCACCAACGTTTGACGTGAGGCCAACCTGAATGGAGGTGGTCACACCACCCCCCTTCCCCATGGTTACAGGAACAAAGTATACAAGGTTGACCAATCCTGAGGCCGAGGAGCACTGGGGCCACATACGGTGGGTGCCGTATGGCACACTCATAGGCAGCACAGGAAGCACAGGGTTTCACCAAAAGAAAATTCCCTAGATATTACAGATTGTGATCAGCTAATGAGGTGAGATTATACTGTCAGTGGTCTCTCAGTTTGCCACAGGTTGGAAGGATTTGGGGGGTGTTGCTTGTACGACCGGCATTCAGTTACTTGCTAGCCCAGTGGGCAGCGACAGCTATAATCACAGACAGAGTCTCCTTTCTCCTCAGTAGGGGTGAGGGACTCCCATTTCTCCTCAGTAGGGGTGAGGCACAGTTGTTTTCCATGGGGTCAGACTACAACATTTAGCGAAGACAGTGCAGGCTGACCAATGTTTTCAGCAGTCAGTGGGCATGCCCAGGCAAGTGTCCAGTGCCTCCCACCCAATATTTTAACACTTTTGAATTAGTCTGCAGGGGTAGTCGATACAGACATTTTTTGGTTAACACAATCCTTCCCTGGTTCATCACCAAAAAAACACAAAAAAAAAAACAGTAGGTCAGTGTCATCCACTACATATGGCTATGGTGGCCATGCCAAAGACGGTGTGGCCTGCGGTCGCTCTCACAACCAAGCAATCAGCAGATTCTATTCACCAACTGCTAAGCCAGTTGGAGGTCTTGGTGGGGCTGATCATGGGGTTTTACCTGGTGAGCCACTCAGTGGGTGGACTGGAGAAACCAGACCCAAACCCGATCGCCTTTTAGCCATACAGCTGATAGACATATGTGTTGTCCAGTGGTATAGGCATTCGTGGGAGAGTAGCACACTCCCCCTCCAGGAACTTGCATATAACGGCTGGCACATACGGTAAGCTGGGCATCCTCATGGCAAGACCCAGGAAATGGTTTTTATTTAAGCATATTCAAATGCACCCCCCCCCAAAAAAAAAAGAAAAGGGAATAATAAAAGGGCAGGATGAACAATAAAAAGATGAATAACGTCAAGGCCAATCTGCTGGCCACTGACAGGCATTCCCCCCATTCCTACAATATGAGAGCTGCTCCCATGGTGTTTAGTGCTAAGGTGTGAGCAGCCGGGCTGGAATGGAGTTAGAAACCATCTTCCAAATTTCCCCCCTACGGCATCTCAGTCACGTGCCATAAGATTGCAGGCAATTCGCACAAGCCTCTAGACAGCGTACCTTCCAGGAGGTAAAAGTTATGGCCATGAAAGGCATCAATATAATGGCTTAAAGTGTCTGTTTGTTTTACAGGTCATGCTTCAGTGAGATAAGGGACATGAACAAACCAGGAATGACCTGCATTGAAACAGCAGGTTGGGCTAAGGGAGCTTGATGAGAGGTATTCCCAGATGGGTTGCACCATTCAGAGGTCGGGAATGGCAGCATCTGACAACAGCAGTCATGGTCCAGGAGTTTTTTTAACAGCACTATTCAGAGTTTGTAAGGGTTAGATAAAGGATATTCACCCTGGGGCATTGTGTGGGAGCCGCACAACTGTGTTGCGCATCTTGTGGTGGACTATTTGGGAAAATGCTGAGGTGAAAAGTGATTAGAAGGGGTGTCTTGGTGAAGGCACACTCCAGAACTGATCACTTGTGCAGTAAAATGTGCGTGGAGCAGGGGACAGTGGGGTGGGGGCGATGGCTGGACAGATGAGGCACTGTGAGGGCAGCGCTGCACGGCCATGGCCTAGTGAGTCTGAATCCATCAGGTCAAGCTTGTCAAGGGACTTATCAGCCCGGTAGGGGTTACTGGGCTACCTTGGCCAAAAGGTTGGCTGGTGGCATATGTATATTTATTTATATATACACATATGTGCAGGGGTTTGAATGTATTATGCTCACATTTGTCTGCTGCCCCTTGGGGAGTACCCTATAGTATCTGAGCACTTGAAATGTCAGCTGTGTACAGTGTAATTTGTTAATAAGTATTATTTTGTATGCAATTTGAATTTGTTCAAGTTAACCTCGGCCTTTCCCCAAGAACTGTGTCTTGTGTCTTACTGGGATTAGGAAGGGGCTCTATTTGAGCATGGTCACTCCCGGCTATCTCCTGGAGGGAGCTTGTCCAGTGGCCAAAGCCAATCCCTAGGTCTGACCTTACCAGGCTGAATGGCCTGAGAGGGGAGGACCAATGGTCTTTGGACCTGACCACAGTGGAGCTGGGTGTAGCCTCAATGTGGGAGGGGAAAAAGAGGTTATTTTAAGGACTAGGCAGGACAGTATCTGCCTCTTTCAGCCTGGATGTGACAAAGTCACACTACAAAGCCCTTCCACTCTCCCTTAGAAGAGGCAGGGGCTGATTCGAGAATAATTTGGTTACAGGGTAGTGAGCTGCAGACTATTCAGGCCTGTAAGAAAAATGCTGAGGTGAATAGTGATTAGAAGGGGTGTCCTGGTGAGGGCGCACTCCAAAACTGATCACTTGTGCAGTAAAACACTTGAGGGAACAGAGGATCGGGGGGGCGATGGCTGGACAGATGAGGCACTGTGAGGGCAGTGCTGCATGGCCATGGTCTAGCGAGTCCGAATCCATCAGGTCAAGCCTGTCAAGGGACTGGTTGGCCCGGTGGGGGTTACCAGGCTATCTTGGCCTAAAGGTTGGCTGGTGGCATATGTGTTTTTATATATACATATGTGCAGGGGTTTGAATGGATCAGGCTTGAATTTGTCTCCTACCCCACGGGGAATACCCTACAGTATCTGATCATTCGTAATGTAATCTACGTACAGTGTAATTTGATAATATTTATTATCTTGTATGCAATTTGAATTTGTTCGAGTAAACCTCAGCCTTTCCCCAAGAACTGTGTCCTGTGTCTTATTGGGATTAGGAAGGGGCTCAATCTGGGCATGCAGCATGCTGAAAACCAGCACTAAATGTCTCCAAGAATGCACTGCTGCCTCAAAACCAGAAATTTTACATGACAGCACAGAGTAGAGATCAGTTCTCATTTAGAAATTGAGTATTTTCTTGATGTGTTTCTGTCTCCCCTCCAGTGTTTAAATCAAGAATTACTTGTAACCACCTAGTAACCACAGTCTAGTCCATTCTTATATAGGTACAAAGGCTCAGTACATTCTTTGTTATAAACATCACTGTACTAAGGAGAACACAGCAAACTATTAATGGTGCATGTTTTTGTAAACACATGCACATACAATGTGAGAGTATGTTTCAGGCAGACTCGGCTCCTGAAGGGAGAAGAACTATTTATTGGTTGGGAGCAGGATCTTAGAACGCCAAAATGCTCATTTTACAGGTCTAAAGGGCAAGACTCACTCACTCAATGTTTTAAGTAAACATTCTCACATTTTTTCTTACAGACCACCCTGTTAAACTGACACTTCATGGGTAATGTACACGTTTATCAAGGTTGGTGTTCTTGCATTAAAAATTCTATACTGTAACAGTCATAGACAGGTCTGTACTTCTTAAATAAATTCAAAAAGTATATTAATTTTTATTCTGGTGTCCTTTAATGCACCTAAATCCTTATAATTTAAAGGGGATAGGAAATTAGAGGGCCTGTGCAGCTGCTTCTAATGTTCCTGCTTTCATAAATTGTTCTCATACATGTGACAAGATTAAAAAATACCCTGTCCTGTTTGTTATACAGAGAGAGTTAAAAGCAAGGATCCTATTCTGTTACTTGTCTACATCTTGCCTATCTTATTGACAATCATATTTTCCTGTGGCACCTAAGGAACTGGCCACTCCAAACAGCACCGTAGGAAGGGTGGGGAGGGTGGTGTTCCTGCCCCGGACGCAAGCCTCCGATGGCACATTTTTCCACTGAAGCTCATGTTCTAATTGACTTGTGCTGCCACTTTAAATCTTTTTTTTTATTTATTTTGGTTCTATAATTACAAATGACTGTCAGCATGGGTGCATCTGCAGACCAAGGACCAGCAAGTGGGGGGGAGGGGTCACATGGTTGCACAGTCTACTGCAGAAAATAATGATCATGTTGTGCAGTGCAGTGGTGATGCTGAGAAAGAGGAACTGTGAGCGGGCCAGCGGGCCGACCATTAGTATAAAAGGCACGGGTGGAGCATTTGGCACTGAGTGAGAGGCAGTTTGTGTTGGAGACAGGGAGAGTGTGGAGCAAGTTGTTGAGTGTACTAGCATAGAGTAGTAGACAGTTACAGAAACTAAAAAAAAGTGAGAGAGTCAGAGAGGAGAAATAAGTCATGAGAGACAGAGAAGACAGAAGAGACCCTTGTCTTGTATTTTTTTTTCATCACTTGTGTAATGTAAGCATAAGCAGAATGCACACCACACTAAGTACTCTGTCTCTTGTTGTCTATGTAGACAAGACTAGTAGTTGTCACTCATCAGTGACAGAGTGTCAGTAGTAAAAAGTGATGGCACTGCAGACAAGCAGAAGAGCAGATCCGGCGAAGCG
Source organism: Neoceratodus forsteri (assembly GCA_016271365.2). Lineage (NCBI taxonomy): Eukaryota > Metazoa > Chordata > Ceratodontiformes > Ceratodontidae > Neoceratodus > Neoceratodus forsteri. The sequence goes on from CM057449.1 coordinate 987,328,115, forward strand.
ATGAATAATTCCAAATGAATTTCTGAATCCAAATTGTGAGATGATGAGATGGGATCTATGTGGTAAGAGTGCAGTGGGGTGAGGTGCAGGGGGATTGATAGTCCCACTCAGGAAGTCAGAAGACAAAAATCTGTTTTCCTTGCTGTTGAATTATTGGGCCCGGGCGAGCCTGTCTCGAAGTAGGCTCTGCTGGTGGGTGGGCAGCGACTGTGTTGTTCACTTGAACTCCATGCACTGGACTTGGGACTGGGATGGGAGTGAAGATTTTGAAGCAGTTGCCTCAGCCTTGACCTGACTGCCATGGCGTGGGCCATGGCTCACCATCCCTTCTGTCCACCACGTTGTTACATTTTCTTTTCTTTCCTCTTGACCCGTGTCCCTCCTGCACTCCCATTCCATTCCTGTTTGGGATTTTTTCGTGTCCTCTCCTTCTGATTCTCCCTAGCTGAGTCCTTGTTCTGTTCTCACCCTGCCACCCACACCTGTCTTGCTTAGAAAAGAGGCCTTGCCTGCCAGTGCCTTGCCTAGTTGTCTTGGATGCCATGTGATGGGATCTGTACAGTTTAGATCATAACATATTAAAAGTTACATGTATCTGGACTGGCTTGGGCTGTGGAGGGGAACTGACAGGAATCAGGGGAATGACGGGATTTGGAGTGGGGCTCCTTCTGGCTGCAGGGATGCTGACTGGAGCAGTTGGGCTGGCTCAGCTGTACTGGGGGGGTGCTGTGCAGGGGTTATTTACTGGGCAGAGGAGAGGGGCTGCACTGCCAAGGCATACTGAAAACTAGTATAGGCTAGGCAGAATGTTTTTTCCCTAATGACACTTCTCATTGCAACATGGGGCCCCTACACTGTCTCTCACCAGGGCTAACTAAATGGGCCCTTGGGGGTCCTCAAGCTCACACTCTATCATGCCCTGTTGGGCCTTTTTTTTTTTTTTTATAGTGCCCCGCCTAGACACTGCTTCTTGGGGACACTACTACAAATGTATCCCATCCCCATCCCACAGCAGGACCCCACCAGACAAGCTACCCCCTGCAGCTGCCCCCCCCCACAAGTCAGGGAAGATCCAGGAAGCAGAAAATCCACAGCAGAGAACTGCTGCTACAGTGCTGTCCAGGGTCCCACAGTAAAACTTCTGGCAGAAAAGGAACGCTCCCCTCCCCTCCCTTTATCTGTGTCCCCGACTCACTAGATCTTATAACACTGAGTAGACTGAGTGTGTCACCTAAATCATGGATGTCAGTTGGCCGCTTCTGGATCTTGTCATCTGTTTCTGCAGTGATAATACATTACATATAAAAATATCTGCCATGTTCATGGTTGCCAATAGAGTATATGAGTCTGAGCTGGGGAAAGGGGGGGGGAGGGAGTGGACCAGAGGAGCAGTGCTTTTTTTGTATGCCAGAAGTTGTACTGTGGGACCCTGGACAGCACCATAGCAGCAGTCCTATGATGTGAACCTTATGCTCCTTGGTCCTCTCCCAAATGGGAGGTGCGGGGTTAGAGGCAGATACAGGGGGTACTTTTCTATGGGGGGTTCCTGCGGTGGAGGTGGATTGGATACAGTCAGAATATTGTTTGGTGAGGGGATGCCACTACAGAAAGAGTGGTCCTCTGGAGGGATGCTAGACTTAGGGCTGCATACCTCTCAACTTCTTGCCTCATGAATCAGGAACAAGACTTGAAAGAATCAGGGACAAAGACCCAAAATCTTGGACACATGTTATAAATTGGCACTATTCACTCAGAAAGCTGATAGAAAAAGGGGAATTGTGTTCATCTGCATTTTCTGAAGAAGAATAAGTCTGTAACTTTAATGTTTTACATTATTTTGTGATTTTAACCACCCCCCCCACCCCACTGTTCTCTACCATAATAACACAACCTTTATGATGGGCAAATGCAAATTTTGATGCAAAATCAGGGACAGTTTAGTGGTATGTAGGGTTGGTCTAGTTGCAGGGACCGTTCGGGTGCATGGGCACTGGTCTTGGTATAGGGTGGTGGTTCAGCTATAGGGAAGGTAGGTGGCTAAGGTGAGTGTGGTGTTGTGGAGGTGTTCAAGCCACATGTAGGATGGTTGGGGCAGAGTCTGGTTATGGTCTAGAAGGGTGGTCAAGCAGTATTGAGTGCTGGAGATAGTCTAGCTGAAGGAAGATGGTCGGGGTGGAGGCTTTTCCTTCTGTTAGGTGGTGCAGTTCCACTACAGGGTAGTGGAGCCTGCCATTAGAGCTGAGTGAGTGGGCTCAAGGGATACATCCCCCCATGTGAGGATGGGTGGTTGCAGGTGGGGCATCTCAGAGGTTTTTGTGTCCGGCACTCGAGGACTGCATCTGTGCCACTGAGGTGCCTGCATATGTCCCCATGCGCCACTCTTGATGGAACTGTTGGTCAGACAGTTGCCCACAACAATTGCAGCTGCACTGCACACTCTGATGACAGCCAGCCAGCATCTTTGACTCCCACACCTCAGATTCTATGGGAGCAAAGATTTCCCTGAAATCAGGGGTAGGGAACATATAACAAAAGTATGTTTTTCCTTCAAGAAAAGCCCCAAAACTCACCATAGAGCATGTAAACAACCTAGAACTTCTGGGGGCCTTGCGGCCCCCAGACCACCAGCTATTTTCTTGGGGGGGTGCAAAATAAGTCTCTTGCCCAGGGCACGAAAATGCCTTCCTACGGCTCTGACTCCAAACCTGACCTGCCAGACTGCCATCCGCAGTCCAGGTCTGAAGCCACCAGCCCCTCACAGAAGCTCAGGTAGTCTGAGAGCCATAGCCATGGCTGTCTGATGAACCTGACCTGCCAGACTGCCATCCGCAGTCCAAATCTGAAGCCACCAGCCCCTCACAGAAGCTCAGGTAGTCTGAGAGCCACAGCCGTGGTTCTCTAATGAACCTGACCTGCCAGACTGCCATCCACAGTCCAGGTCTGAAGCCACCAGCCCCTCACACAAGCTCAGGTACGGACTTGCCCTCAGGGACTGATTACCTCCAGGAAGGAGCCCTAGCTGCCTAATTTTTTGACAACACCCACCCCCCCCAGTCGTGATTAAATACACTTAAACCCTGCCCCGACTTTCTAGCTCACTCTTACAGTCTATTGCCAGCCACGCCTGCCCACCACATCCCTGACCTCTATCAAATCCCTAAGGGTACCGCCTAGCTCTCATCTACCCTGCTCTTATTATCTATCAGTAGACTTATCCCTTCAGGGCTCCCAGCTCATCTGCCGTGGGACACACGGCCACCGGGGGAACAGCGCTTCCTTAGCTGTCGCCCGAGACCACAAGCACAGACTCTTCCAGCAAAGAGGTATGGCAAAGCCGCATTTTTTTGCCCACCTGCCCATCCCCCATCTAGGCTCATTATTATATAGACAGCCTTCCCCCACCCGCTCTCATTCTTTGGTCTACTCCTTTCCGTCTATCTAAAACGCCTCTCACATCGACACTCTCCATAGGCTAATAGTGCTGCACATTACTATTTCATACAGCGGTGTAAGACCACATTGGTGCAGCCTACTTTGGCAGCATTCTACCTCCTTTTAAAGTACCAGTTACCGAGGGAGATCGCACATCTTCAGTAATCATATAGGCCTGGTGCCATCTGCTGTCTTGCTTAGCCCTGTGAAGTCCCCAAATACCTGCACACACTGACTTGTCATGTTCTGTCTGGTGATTCTCCAGGAGTCTGTAATCTGGCTATGCCATCTACAGATAAAAACACTTTGCCGTAGTCATAGCTTACTATTTTTCACTATAAGGCATCAAGTCAACATGAGGGCTGATACCTGACTCCCTCTCTTCATCTTCCTATGGGTGATGCCTTATGTAGTGTATCACCCGGGCCGAAATAACTCACAGGGGAGTCGGACCCTCTGTCACAGTGCTATTTGTACAGCAACTCATTTCATAGCTTTTGTTGCACCCCTGCGCTCCCATACTTGCATTAGTCTGAGGTAGCTTCTGGGGGTGGGATCTGCACCTCCCTACCCATAAAGGGTATGCCCCCCTATATCCTCAGTAATAATGCCACTTGGTGCCACGTGACAAGGGTTTTAGTAGCTGCATCCTTAGGACAGCATTGCATAAATAGCAGGGCCCAGCACTCTCGTTCTGTCATTCCAAGCAGTCGAAGAAGAATTAGAGCTTTCAAATTATCTCTGGATGCCCTAAAGAAAATTGTGTTTCTCCTCCTACCGTGCTCAAGCAATGTTGAACCTAACCCTGGTCCTTCAGAAGCCCTGTCACCTCCATCCAACCTTACAAGGCTTAGAGGAATGAGCTTTATGCACGTTAATGTTTGCAGTCTCTTAAAAAAGCTTACATCGAGCCAGAGCTGGGTCATTCATACTGAACCAGATGTGCTGGTAGTCTTGGAATCCTGGCTCAGATCTTCTACCCCTGACAGGGAGGTTAACATCCCTAACTATTGACTGATAAGAGCCGACATGCAGACTAGGGATGGTGGGGTAGCCATTTATGTCAAGGACAAATATACAGTCACTACCAATGACTCCTTCTCTATCACAAATGGCTTCGAATCTCTGTCCTTTAAGGTTGAAACATCCCGCTCAATGGCTATCATGGTTATAGGGTGTTACAGGTCTCCATCTGCTTGGTCCCAGCTCCTGTCGACAATGTCAACTATTATGGGACATGAAACCCTCAAAACTATTATTCTAGGGGATCTCAATTATGACTAATTATCCAAGGCTGCCTTACCCCTCAAATCCTTCTGTGACTCTCTCTTGGGCTCACACAACTCATTGAAGAACCTACACATCCTAACAAGAAAACCCCCAGGAATAGCACCCTATTGGATGTCTTTCTTACAAGCAAGCCACAGTTCTTTTCCTACGCTGGAATATTTTTCTTGGATGTCAGCGATCACTGCTTCATCGCTGGTGTAAGATCTGACTCCAACCCCCCCTCCACATCTAAGTTCTCCACCAGAAGGTCCAGACGCAACTTTGACCCATTTGCCTACATCGATGAGCTAAAATCGTCTGTACACTGGCAGAAATTTTACCTAGCCAAATCGGTTAGTATGGCATATGACATTTTTCATGAAATAGTGTCTTGTGCCATAAATAAACATGCTCCCTTGTTAAAAGTCCACGTAAAGTCCATAACTTGCCATTGGTTCTCTGCTGAACTCAAGGCTGTATTACTAGCGAGAGATAAACTCTGGAAAAAAGCGCGCAAATCAAAAACTGCCGAGGACTGGTGCCACTTCGGGAAGGCTAGGAACTCCTGCACCAAATTGGAAAGAGAGGCTAAGGCCAACTTCTATCATTCTGAGCTTGACTCTGCCTCAAGGTGTCCAGCTACATTTTGGTCCACAATCAAAGAGCTGTCTGGTCATACAGCTGGAAATGTACTTCCCTCGAAAATCATCTCCGACAATGTTACTAACAATGATAGCAAGGAGATGCTCTGGGCCTTCAACAACCACTTTGCAACGGCAGGCCTAGCATTCGACAATTCACCAGCATCCATGTTACGTTCTCAGGTTAGTGCACAGATTCCTGAACCTAGCACCACTAATGTGGACTTCCCATTCCTCCCTTCTTCCTTGAAAGAGGTCGAAGACCTCCTTCTACTGTTGGACACCAAGAAAAGCACTGGTGCTGACTCTCTCAACCGCTACTTCTTAAAGATTGCATACCACATCCTAGCTGTACCAATCACATACCTATTTAACTTGTCCTTGTCCCAGGGGACTCTTCCGCACCTATGGAAAATTGACCACGTCGTTCCTCTGTTTAAATTAGGGGATCCCTGCAACCTAAATAATTACAGGCCAATATCTTTCCTATCAAGATTGTCTAAACTGCTGAAATAAATTGTGAATGGTCAGTTGAGAACCTACCTAGATAACAAGAACCTTCTAAATCCTATGCAGTCTGGTTTCAGAGCCAAGCACAATACCATTACGGCTCTGGCCAAAGTGACTAATGACGGCAACGAAAGCTGGAAAACAAAAAATTTGTACGTGCCGTGTTTCTGGACCTTAGCAAGGCCTTTAACACTGTCAAGCACTGCCTGCTTCTTTCCCCTCTAAAAGTGATAGGTCTGGACCCGACCTCTCTGAGCTGATTCAATAATTACCTTACAGATAGGCTTCAGCAGGTCAAGACTGAAGGGGAGCTCTCTCTCCACTCAAACCACTAAAAAGAGGCATTCCACAGGGATCCACCCTGGGGCCTCTATTGTTTGCCATTTATATAAACAATATTGATGTTGGCATCAAGGAGGCCAATATTCACCTTTTCGCTGATGATACAATGCTGTACCTAAGCCACACAACTCCAGAAGCCGCCTGTGGAGATTTACAAACAGAATTCAACTTGTTGCAGAATCAGCTCCTGAATAAAAAACTCTTACTCAATGCCAAAAAAAAAACAAAAAGCTATGCTGTTCTCTCCGGCTACTCATTCGGCGAACCCTGCCATCTCTGGCTCCTTACCTCCCATAAACACTTTACTAAGAGAGAGGTTGGAATTTGTTATGAAATTCAAGTACCTAGGGATGTGGCTAGACCACAGACTCTCCTTCATGGAGCATATCAAGGATCTGCTGAAAAAGTTGAGGCAGAGGCTTGGTCTCTTTTTTAGAATAAACTGCCTCCTGACCAAAGATGCCAAGATGCAGGTAGTTCAATCCACGTTTCTATCCCTAATTGATTATGCCAATTTCATTTATAGTCATTTTAATACCACCTGTCTTATTAAACTGGAACCTTATACCACAGAGCCTTGAGATTCATAACTGATCTACCTATCACCACCCAACACTGCTCCTTATATGCAGCTGTAGGGTGGACTTCGCTTCAGTACAGAAGGAATAGAAATGCGACTTTCTGGACTTACAGAGCTATTACCAACAAATTAGCCCAATACATTTCAGACTGTTTGCCATTATACGTGGTAGGCAACTACGCACTGAGAAGCTATTCTCTGCTTCTTCTGAAGGTACCTAGGGCCAATACACGCTGTGGGAGAGTGGCCATAGGCTTTGTGTTGCCCTCACTCTGGAACAAACTACAGAAATCTATGAAACTGAGTCTCCCTGTTAGTCTTACCACCTTCAAGACCTTTTATGCCAAGGCTATTAAGGAGCTATGCAACTGTTTCAAACACGCTTAGCATGCTAGGGTGCCTACTGCTTACCTGCCCACTACATCTCCACCTAACCGGGCCCCTTGATTGTCTCCACCTATACCCCTCTTTTTTTCTACTAATCCACTACCTTTCTTACCCTCAGACTCCTAACATATATGTCTCCAGCCCATCTACCATAGCACCCCTCCTAGAACAGCTGCAGTTCTGCACCCCTACCCTCCATATCTGCCCCTTAAGTTTGTATATGTCCTGACCAATGGTATGCCATGCTGTTTGAAAATGTTTTAATATGCTGGCTGTTTCAGAATGTTTTAATTACCTTCTCATACCATTCTCCCTAACCTTGTTAACCCTATACCTGAAATACTTGTTATTGCTCTGTGTATTTTTTTTCTATTGCTGTATAATTATGTCTATTTATTATCTTTACATAAAAGTGTTATTCTTGCCTGCCCGGTGGTGCTGAGGGTTGAGGCACTGGACGCCACACCTCGTGCTACGCCGGCGACCCGGGTTCGGGAATGGACTCGGGAGGCCGGGGGTCAGCAGGGGAGAGGGAGGATTGAGTGTCCCAATGGATGCTCTCCTCCCTCAGGGGTGGGAGACCAAGAATGCACCTGCGTTCTGCATCCCTTCCACAGCCATTGGAAGCACCGGCAACAGGAAGGGATGGAGGCGGCTCCACTAGCCGGAGCCGAGGAGGGAGGACGTTGCAGCGCATGAGAGGCTCGGCATGCATCAGCATGCCACCACTTGGGACGTAAGTCCCAAGCACCGACGTCTCAGAGGGTCGGGAATCTAGGGGAGAATACGGAAAAACACCTCTCAGCAGCCCTGGATGAAAGCCGCTCCGGTTCCATCCAGACCACCAAGAAGGGACAGACCCCACTGTGCAAGGAGAGGGGGAAGAGGCACTCTAGGGGCAGATCTCATGGAAGGTGGATTGGAGGACATGAGTGGACAGAAGGAGTGGGCACTGGGAGTAGATAGGAGGGATAAAGAGATAAAGTGTAAAAAAAAAAAAAGTGTTATTCTTGACCTTGTGTAACGCAGGTCCACCTTGTAAATGAGCCTGCTCAATGGTGTTCGCCTGGATAAATAAAGACTTGATTGATTGATTAAAAGATCCAAGCCTTCCCCCCCCCACCTCTGCTGTCTCCCTGCCTTCATTTGCTGCTTTTTGCTATTTCTATCTCTTCTCCCCCCCAACTTCTCTGTGATTAGCAAGTATATGTGGATAGTTGTGTGAAACTGTTTCTGTGAAAGTGGGATCCCTTGGCATGTGAAAGTATATAGTTTAAGCAATATACCACAATAGGGTGTGGGTGATGCTGGAATTTATTCATGCCTGCTGTAGGCTGGTCACAAGACCACAGGCTGACTGCGTAAACCACAGAAGGAGTGGGTATATCCCAGCATCACCCTCACTCAAGAATGATGTAGTGCGATTACATAATGCAACAAATAAAGGTATGGCAGTTATTTCAGGTCTGAAGTTTGTTTGTATTTTATTTTAAAAGTTAGAAAATGTAACATGTATTCCTCTGCCTGAAAATGTTTTTCTATTATAGGTTCATATGCAAGCAAGATGGAGAAATACTGTATGTCCTTATATGCTCAGCAGCCCTAAATGTTATACCCTAAAATTTTGTTTTGGCTACAGAATCTAGTCAATTGATGGATTCAATTGATTTGCAATGTTAGAATGCAAACAATTTCTGCAATGTTAGAATACAAAGAAAGAAACAAGTAAAACTGTCAAGTATTTGAGAAACTTGCAACTTTTGAGTATTTCAAAAAGTTTGCTTTGTTAAACTGCTTAATATTTTCTGCAGTGTTAGAATACAAGAAAACAAGCAATTAACCACATGTAAAAGTGTCAAGTATTTGAGAAACTTGCTACTTTTGCACATTTTACAGTTTGTTTTGTTTAAACTGCTTAACATTTTTAATGAAACAAAAAACTTTTAAACATTTGATAGAGTTAGTGTTTTAAAACTGCTAATATTCTTTGTGTGTGTGTGTGTGTGTGTGTGTGTGTGTGTGTGTGTGTGTGTGTGTAATTTTTTTCCCCTCCATCACGCACTGGGACATGCTCCTTCTTCAAGCCACCTAGTACCACCAGCGACCCCTTCCTGCAATTCCCCCAGAGCTGCCTACCTCATATTTGCAGCCTTCCTTCAGGTTAGCCCGGCATATCCCTTTACCGGGAGGGTCCCCCTCCTTCGAGAAGGAAGGCACTGGCCGGGGGACTCCAGCACGCTATTTCTTTCTTGCCCGTGTGCTGCTGAGGCAGATGTTACTCTGCCGGGATTGCTCAAGGGCATTGTCGGGGACAGTCACCATCATCCAGCTGATCCCAGTGCAGTTTCTGATTTTCTGTGGTGTTCCCCCTTAGTGCGATCCCTCTGCTGTGCTCCTGGTCTCCACCGGGGGCTGCTGCAGAGCGATCATGCATCCCCAACCCACCCCAGGGGAAGAGAACAGTCCCGTGGATGCTCAATCCTACCCCTTCCCCTGCCGACCCCGGCGCCCGAGTCCATTCCCGAACCCGGGTCGCCGGCGTGGTTCGAGATGTGGCATCCAGCGCCTCAGCCCTCTGTGCCACCGGGCCAGTTGCTAACATTCTTAATTGTAACTTAAAGATAAACATTTCATTTTGGAGTTAACTAAATATTGCTAGACCCTGTTGGGCAGGATTTTCAAAAGGTGGAGCAGGGCTTGTGTCAAGCCCTGCGCCCCCACACTTGGGGCTGGATTCACAAAGCTTTCTGAAGGTGCAAAACCTTTCCTAAGTCCCCAAAACTGCCGTAGCTATGGAAAAAAAGGGGAGATTGCTCAGAGTGTTATTCATAAAAACCTCCGCAGCTGTGGAAAAAACACTACGGACTGTGGAAAAAAGTGCAGCTGCAGATGTCCCTGAGGAAAAAAAGGTGATAGATCAGTAAAGCACAGCCCCTCAAAGATTATTCTCAGCCAGTTTTTTTCAGCAGTTGCAGAAACAATTTTACACACATTGGAGTGAGGTGTACCTCTTCCTCAGCAAACTGCAGTAGTGCCCCAACAATTGAAAATAATTATGGTGGAGGTGAGGCACAGGTAATAGCATCCCAGTGGGTATAGCAGTGGCTGATGTTACAGCAACAGCACACATTGCCATGACATGGAAACAAACAACAACCACCAGACCAGACCCAGTGCAGCCCATGATGGAGCCCCACAAGCAGTAGAGCCTGAACAGCCTGCAGTGAGTGTTACTCCTGCAGGTAACAGGAACACTCCAGGGTCGGACGACCAGCAGTGACAAACAGCCACTGTGGTGCCATGGTATTGCTGGTATCTGTGGTGCTGCAGTGGTCACAGTTGAAGGACTGGTTGCTGGTCTCTTTCATACCTCTCAACCTGGCAGGACCAAAATCAGGGACACCCACCTAGAAAATCAGGGACAGAAGACCAAAATCAGGGACACCATTTTTTGGACAACGTGGCGGCGGGCACTGGTCTCGCGCCCATACGTGTGAACTGCATATTAGTCAAAATACTGAAGAATCACTCTTAACATATGCAAGCATGTATATTAACTTTATTGAACAGTAAAGCCATCTTTACAGATTCAAAATATAATTTCATAGAACTGTAATCTAACACACATCTGTATGTATTGCATTTTTGCTAGCAGTACCAAAAAAAGACTACTTTCCATACCTTTAAACACCTACACCTATCCTTGACCTCACTCTTAAATATAAAAAAAGCACAAGTGACCAAATTCTATAGCTTCGATCAATTGATCAGTCTATAATGTATACACATAGTCATGCACAGACACACATATATTTACATTATTGCACAAACTGTGGAAAAAAAAAAAAACTCTTTTATTCCCTTCACAGTCCCATCAGCCCAATAACCATTTCAGCCGAGGTTCACATTGCAATTAATGTCATCAGAGTCCCAAACTTGTTGTTGCACTCATACACATCCCTAATGGGTAAACTTTAGTGTCATTTTGAGGTGCCAAGTTCTCGGTTATAGAAGTGTGTTGCCTTCTTAGCTGCTTCAAGGACATCCTTGGAGTGCTGTACATCAAAACATTCTCTGTCTTCATTAAACTTTATGGCAAGTAAGGAATTTAGAGTTTTTGTATTTAAAGAATGTCTGAGTTCTGTTTTCACCTTCCTTACCATACTGAAAGCACGCTCTGGTTCTGCATTTGAGTGTGGTAAGCACAGCACTGTCTGCATTAACCCGTCTGAACATTGGTATGTTTTGTTCAGACATTCCAGTGAGTTGGCAAAGAACCTTCCCCAGTATTTTAGAGCAGAGGCGTTTGTGGCAAATGTTGGCTGTCCTCCTGAAATGTTTCAGCAAACTGATATATGCCAAACTCATCTAGCAGCTGGTCACATTCAGTTGATGTAGTGCAAATGCCCAGCTGCCTTCCCAAGTCCACAACAACCATCCTGACATCTTCAGCTTTAAAGCTGGATTGAGTAGAGTGGACACACTTTTCAAGAGCTTGCTGTTCAATGGAAATTTGGTCAGCATTTTCTCAGAACTGCTGTGTAGAAAGCTCTTGCCTTCCTGTATATGTTGGTTTCAGCCGCTGTTCCAGCAATAGCATCCTCATTTTCTTTGATGAAATCTTCCACTTCTGGTCCAACCTGAGTTTCCTGAAGAGGGAGAAATTCTCTGCCTTATCGAGAAATGTAGTTTTGCATTCATTAAATAAACTGACTGCTGCTTGGGAAGAAGAAGTCTGCTAGAATACAACTGAACCATTTTAAATTTCCCATGAAGAGTCATTAGCTGACTCTCCCTGCTCTGTAGCTTTTTGTTAAATTGGCATTAGGGCACCATTGCATATTTTAAGAAAGAAAAGTCATCCTCATTTCCTGACTGCTTAACCGCTCTGCTATGAGTTGGACTTTGCACCGGGCTCACATGACATAAAGTAGGACAGCAGAGCTGGCCACATGTCCACCATTCGCTGCACAACCTTGCTCAAGCTGAGCCATCTTGTAGGCACATGTTTGATAATTTTCAAGGGCTCAATGTCCAAAACAAACTGAACTCCTTTAATTGCTGTTGCCTCTGAGAACTTGAAGAAAGATGGCAGTAAATGTCTGAAATTAACTCTTCAACTGGTGATGAAATTGCTTTAACGGCAGATTTGGTGCACAGGTCTGCCAGATGGCAAAGACATCCCATGTTTATGATATTTGGGCAGACCTGCTTCAGCCTAGAAAGCAGAGAATTGTTTTTCCCGATCATAGCAGAAGCATTATCGGATGAGAATGCAGTCAGATTGGTCAGTGGGATATGGAAGTGCTCTAAGGTTTTCATCACAATGTCAAACATTGCCTGCCCAATTCCAGATACACAAGAAGGCATGTCAGGAAGCGAATGACATTTGTTTCCAACTTCATGTCATAAAAGCCCACCAGAATAACCAATAACTTTCATCCCGATGTCTGTGCTTTGGTGACATACAAGCAGAATGGAAGCTGGCACACTGGGCAGCTGCATCCTCCTGATACTTTGGCCCAAGGACTTCCCGTGCAATGCATGCAGATTTAGTTGATCCACAGGTTATTTTTTTAACCACCTCTTGGTCTGTGCAGTGCTTCCTCATAAATTTCAAGATGTGGTCAGCACAAGAAAAGGAGAGATTCTTTCGTCCGTGGTTCTTCTTTTTAGGCAGGGGAAGGGCCCAGCCACCCACCCCCATCCCCAACCACCCCACACTACACTCCTTTTATAGGGTACCACAGTTGTGACATTTCCTGTGGCAGAGCAGGAAGGGGCGGATCAGTGGGGCCTCCACAAGGTGATCTCATTTACAGGGGCACTAGTAATTTAACTTGTTATAACAAGTTAAACAAAGCACAATTAAACCATTACTTGTATTTTTTTTCCTTTTTTTTTTCCTTCTAATTACTCTGACTAGGTTACAAACCCAGCAACTTATTTGGAATGGATTTCGTTAACTGCAGGTACTGTGGAACAATTTTCAGAAGGACAGTCTTACAGGATTTAGGACACTGTCCTACATGCTGGGCCTTTGGAGATCTTAGGGCTCAGCTCCGGGCAGCATGGGCAGAGATTGCACGCCTCAAATTTCATATTGAAGAGGAAATACATTATAAGAACCACCGCCATTTCCCCAGCATCCAACAGAAAAACCTCAACCGCAGAGGGTAGTTGGTCCAGGAGGTTGGCAGGTGGTTAGGGAGGAGCAAATCAGGTGCCCCATCACTCTGCTCTCCATCACATTGCCTCCAAAACCATATAAACACTACAAACAGGTATCTGCCTCTATCTCTGAAATCAAATAAAGAGGCAGAAGACACTGCAGAGCAGGATACTGCGGCACAGGAGCTAGCACAACAAAACTCACCCAAATCAGGAACCAAAACTAAACAAGCACAAAGGAAATCCAAAAAACTTCTGATCATAGGAGACTCCATGATTCAGGAGTTGATACCATCTCCAGCCAGGGTGATGGTCAGATGTCTCCAGATACATCAGAATGGAGAGACACTGACCGCATTGCTAAAATTGTTCACAAAGCAGGAGAAAACATTGATGTCCTAGTACACATAGGGACTAATGATCTCGCCAGCCAGTCAGTTGTGGAGACCAAGGAACACCTGACTAGGCTGGGTGACAAACTATCATCTATTTCGTTCAGCATCTCCTTCTTGAGATCCTGCCAGTCTGGGAGAGGGAGCAGATGGACGGAAGGTCAGAGAAGGGGAGATAGGGGAGCTAAACACGTGGCTCAAGGACTGGTGCCAGGAAAAGGACACAGATTTGTAGGGAACTGGCAACAGTTCTGGGAGCAAAGTTCTTTAAATTTGATGGACTGCATCTGACTAAAGAGGTCAGTGCATTGGGGCAGAAGTTTGACGTCTTTGCAGAATATTTAAACTAGCAAATGGGAGAGGGTGCAGCACCCCATACGTCGAATGGGAAGCACCCTCCCCTCAGCTAGTGGTCAAACAGGAATTCAGCATGTTTGCCATTCATTTGCATCACCAGGTAAGAAAAAAGGTTTGTCTCCCATACAGTGCAGGGTAATGCCAAACTTCACCCAACAACTAACACACCAAAATCTGGCCAATGGAAAATCATGTACACAAATGCTCACAGCCTGGGAAATAAGATCCCAGACCTGCAGACAATAATGTCAGAGGCTAAACTGGACATAGTAGCAATTAGTGAGACGTGGTTTACCAGTAACCACACTTGGGAGACTTCAGTACCTGGCTATGTATTGTTCAGCAGAGACCGAGGTGCAAAAGGGGGAGGAGTGGCCCTGTATGTTAATGAAAATATCAAAGCTACAGAAATTCAGAATACACAGAAGGAGCCAGAAGAACTGTGGGTCACCCTGGAAACAGGAAATGGGACAGCCATAAGAACTGGGGTTGTCTACAGGCCCCCAGACCAGAGGAGGACATAGACACATTACTGTTAGAAGATATACAAAACATGACAGCTAAAGGGGAGGTTCTGATAATGGGAGACTTCAACATGCCAGATACAGATTGGTCAATACCAGCAGGAACATCTGCCAGAACTAGACTCATAGTGGATTCCTGCAGGGAGGGCCTCAAACAACTGGTACAGCAACCCACAAGAGACAGGGCTATCCTAGATCTAGTACTGACTAACAAAGAAGGGATCACAGATCTCCAGGTAGAAGGTCACCTGGGGGCCAGTGACCATCACATGGTATGGTTCAATTTGGCTACTACATCTAAATCATCCCATTCCAAGGCAAAAATATGGGACTTCAGAGGAGCTGACTTTGATAAGATGGCCAACAGAGTTAAGATAGCCCTGGCAAAAAAGAAACACAGGTGAGGGGTACAGGCAAAGTGGGCAAGCATAGGATGCAATACTTGAAGCAACATCCCATTGTGTTGAGACAGAAAAGGAAGTGCAAAAGAAGAAGGAAACCACTTTGTTCTCAAATACAGTAGCAGAAAAGGTCAGAGCCAAAGGTGGCCTTCAGGAAATATAAGGAACACAGCGGGATGAAGGAGGCATACCAAACTGCCCTAAGGGAAGCAGATAAGGCAGTAAGACAGGCAAAGTCCCAAACTGAGGAAACACTATGCACGAACAGTAAAAGAAGGTGACAAGACTTTCTATAGATACATTAGTGAAAGGAGAAAGTCCAGAGGGGTATTGCTAAGCTTAATGGAGAAAAGGGAGCATGTCAGGAGGAGGACCTGCAAAGGCATCTATCCTAAATAGATACTTTTGCTCAGTATTTACTGAAGAGAAGGTAGGGCAGGGCCCACAGCTCAGCATCACGGACACAGGGGAGGGTGAGCACTACTCCTTCACAAAAGAAAGGGTCCTACAAGAGCTTGCTAAGCTCAGAGTGGATAAGGCAATGGGACCTGATGGCATACATCCCAGGGTACTTAAGGAGCTAAAGGAGGAACTAGCAGAGCCATTAGCAGAATTGTTTAGTGAGTCTCTGAGCACAGGAGAGGTCCCAGAAGACTGGAGAAAGGGCTCATGTGATCCCGCTCCACAAGAGTGGTAGCAGGGAGGAGGCGGGAACTACAGACGGTCAGTCTTACCTCAGTAGTGGGCAAGATTATGGAGGCACTCCTTAAGGAAAGGATGCAACACCTGGAATCCATAGGGCACAGGATCCAAGACAGCATGGGTTTACAAAGGAAGGTCCTGTCAAACTAATCTCATAGATTTCTTTGACTGGGTAACCAGAGTGGTGGACCAAGGGAAGCAGTTGATGCCGCCTACCTTGACTTCAGCAAAGCTTTTGACACTGTTCCACATAGAAGATTGATAAATAAGCTGGGTAGGCTCGGGTGGCTCAAGAAGTTGGTCAACTGAGTGGCAAACTGGTTGACTGGCAGAAAACAGAGAGTGGTGGTAAATGGTATACAGTCAGAAGAGATGCAAGTCACAAGTAGAAGTTCCTCAGGGATCAGTCCTGGGGCCAGTCCTATTCAACATCTTCATTAGTGACCTTGCAGATGGACTAGAGGGCAAGGCTTGTCTGTTTGCAGATGACACCAAGATCTGCAACAGAGTAGATGAGCCAGATGGGGTGGGCAGAATGAGAAAAGATCTGGATAAACTAGCAGAATGGTCAGAAGAGTGGCAACTGGGATTTAATGCAAAAGTGCAAAATCATGCACATAGGGAAGAGAAACCCTGAAGCCACTTATAGGCTGGGAGGAGTTGCTAGCAGTCACAAAGGAAGAAAGACTTGGGCATCATCATCACTGATGACCTAAAATCATCCAAGCAGACCTCTAAAGCAGTAGGTAAGGCTAGGGGGTGTTAGGGTGCATTAGTAGGGGTATCACAAGTCGTAAGAGGAGGTAATAATCCCTCTGTATAAGATACTGGTTAGGTCCCCATCTGGAGTACTGCGTGCAGTATTGAGGCCACACCTTCACAAGGACATTAACCAAATTGAGGCAGTCCAGAGAAGGGCAACCAAAATGGTGCAGGGACTGCATCAGAAGACATATGAGGACAGATTAACGGAGCTCAATATGTATACCCTTGAGCAAAGGAGGGAGAGAGGTGATATGATCGAGGCATTCAAACACCTTAAGGGCATAAACAAGGTGAAAGAGTCTAACATGTTTAAATATAAGAAAAATAGCAGGACAAGAGGACACATCATGAGATTAGAGGGAGGCCGATTAAGGGGGAATGTG
Organism: Neoceratodus forsteri; assembly: GCA_016271365.2. Lineage (NCBI taxonomy): Eukaryota > Metazoa > Chordata > Ceratodontiformes > Ceratodontidae > Neoceratodus > Neoceratodus forsteri. The sequence continues at coordinate 987,344,971 of CM057449.1, forward strand.
AGGAAATTCTTTTTCACAGAAAGGGTGGTGGATGCATGGAATGGCTTACCACAAGAAGTGGTGGCTATGAATACATTGCAGGGCTTCAAACAGGCATGGGAAAAGGCATAAGGGAGCAATACAAATGACTATGAATAGATAGGTCACTGACAGAGCAAAGGCCAATGGCACATTTATAAGGTAGAAAAATAAATGGGCAGACTGGATGGGCCTTGCGGTCCTTATCTGCAGTCAACTTCTATGTTTCTATGTTTCTATGATTGTGTTCTGCTAAAAGATTGACAAAGGCCACCTCAGCCTCCACAACCTTTGTGGAATTTTGAGCTTGAAAAAAGTGGCTCAGCTTCTTCCCAGAAGCATGTTTCACATTCTGCTGGTGCTTGTGTGATGATTCGTGGCGCTGTATATCGTTCCTTCCTCCATCGCTCATGCTGATGTCAGATGCACACACTTTGCAGAATGCATACAGGGGCCCTTTTCTGCTGGCTGCTACCCATTCAAATGTAGTCTTCCATGCAGTCTGAACACAGCATTTCTCTTCGACTTCTTGGTTGGGGTCATGTTACTCCACTGCAGATGTCATCCTCGGAGAAAGTGTTGTCATCATGGTCCATTTTCTAATAAAATTGCAACAAAGACAAAATGCAGAACAAGTTACCCTCAGGTGCAGGACCTCTTTAAATGAGAGAAATCTCCTGCTGGCAACTGCAGGCTGAATCAGCTCTCCAGAGTCCACCTTTATGTGTTCCAGCTCTGATACATTATCCAGGCTGATTCTTAAACTGTTGTGCTGTCCCATAGTTTCTTCCATTATGTGCACATAAAGACTTGCTAATGTATCAGGTGTGGTCTGAGCCTTTCTCCAACCCTACAACTGTACCAGAAGCATACAAACAATGAGTTGCTAACAAGTCTGGAGTTCTCTTTATCTGTCCAACAGCTTATGCTAAGTAAATTAAGAAGCTGTTAATGTTGCCTAAATGACACATTCACAGTACTTACAAACTCTCCCCATTCTTGCTGACTAAGGCATGCAGCACAATGGTTTATCTAGCTTACATTTTATATTAAGCTGTGTGGCGTGCCATGCCATGGCAGTACCAAGTAGACTAACCCCCCCACACACACACACACACACACTAAAAGATAATGCGGTTCCAGGGAGAGAGCAAAACAGTCAGATTCATGCCTGCAGCAATCCTTTCCCCCAAGCACAAATTATATGACAATATCTTTTGTCTTTTAAACAGTGCCCACAGGGGAGGGCTTTGATGCAGCGGCACTGCTTCTTACCAACGCTCCCCTAAGACCACTGGGCTCAGTCAGCTCAGACTAGGCAGCAATCCTTTCACCCAAGCATACACATAATACCTTTCAAGTGTCCTGGATTGTCCATGAAGTCCCAGTCAGACTCCAGCTCTACAATTATCTGCCAGACTCTACAGATCTACAATTATTAAGTAGCAAAGGGGGAATGGGGGGGGGGGGCTTTGTGATTGTCTACCTAAAGAATGAGGGAGGTTGTTTACTGCTGGTCAGACAAAATGACAAGACAGATAAGTGCTGCTCAAGTGCTCAGTCAGTGCTTGCGGCTGCCCAGTCTCAACACTCCACTGCGCTGTTGCTGCTCCGTCCTCGGTCCAGTCTTCTACACTTCCTCCTCAGTCATTTCAAGCCAGGAGGAGCCATGTGGTGGTGAACAGATGCTGGATTTGCTGGCTGCTGCTCTTTTACACAGTTTACTTTTCACTGATACATCAATGATACAGCTCTTTTTGGGGCGATTTGTTGCAGCAGCAGTCCAGCAGCCGTCCTGGCTCCCTCTGAGTGACTGCAGCCCACACGGCTCAGGCCAGGCTCCGCTTGACAGACATGCGATGGGCACCTTGAGTGGTGTACCAGCTAGCATCTCTCTGCCTCATCTCAATTTTCTCTTCCGTGCTCTGGAACTCTGGAGGGGCTTCTTTGACAGTTTGATTCTCCAGCCTCAGACCCAAGGAAAGACACAACACTTGAGACCCGTGGGTGCCTTCGTTCTGACTGAGTTGCACTGACTGACACAAAGAGCAGTACTGTCTACATAATCTTTAAAATACAATAAAGAGTCCTTGGCAGACAACTAGGAGTATTCTTTGATAGCCGCACAAGAGAGCATGTACTGACTGAGTACTAGTGTTTGTACTGCAAAAGAAAATAAAAGTCCCAATAACATCTACAGAAATTCCTTCAATAATTGTGCAAGCCAGTCACATCACCCAACACTATCGCTATCTTTGATAAACATCTTGGGAACCTACTTAACACCAAAAGACTGCAATGCATGCATGCAATATAAAAATATAACCAGCAACGTATTGAGACTGAGGAGGGTGGACTGACTGACTGATATACAAGAGACACTGAGGACCAGAACTCCACTGGCACTGACCTAATAAATGAACTAGAACTGGCATGACAGAGATAAAATGCAGCTTGTATTTAAAATACAGTGACACTAGTGTCCCCACATTCATTTGGCAGATTACCTGCAACTCCACAGCAATTTTTCTGTCACTAAGCATGCCACTGACTTAGTGAACTGTTGACCATGATATCGAACTCAGTAAAATATTAGTATGTAGAATACCACCACAAGGCACAAGTTAAAACTGGGAGTAGACACAGACAGTACACCCAAAAATCAAGTTAAGCTCCCCTCTAATGTGCTCCAATTTAAAAGAAAAAAAAATCCACCAACCTGATAGATGATAATTAAGGGTCAAATGAGCTCAGATCTGGCTGGCAGCTGCTATTTGCTTACGTTTTATTAGATTTTGTATCAAACAGCACAATTCATGCCTTCCGGATAGTGTTTATAATACATTTCCGGGTACATCATTTTTTAAAAAGGATACAGTAAGTTCCTGCAGTCAGTACTTCATGGGGGGACTAAAATATTATCCTTTTCATTTTACTTATACCAAACAGCTAAATGCTACCATGAGCCGTGACCCCTAAAACCTGCATACTGCATAGTACTCCCTTAATATAGGGATAATGCTCCCAAATCTTTAAAATAAGATGTTATCTGTGAAACATTTTAAGTTGATAGCAGAGCTCTTAAACCAAAATACTATTTGTTTTCTTCTTCATAACAATGTATTTTACCAGGGGGCGCAGGCACTGAGTGGCTGTGTAATTTTATGTCTTTATTCTAACTGCTATATCCCACTGATTGCTATTCAATCAATGCAATGACTAGACAATAAAACATGCATTATTTAAAAATCAGCTTTGTTTCTCAATTCCAGCAGATTACTTCTTTGGGTAGCTCTGGGCAGGGGACCCAAAAAATATGCACCCGGGAAAGCTACCAGTTTATCTCTTAGTGATAAAATGCTAGTTTATTTTAACTAGGAAAAACAGTTCTACAAAGTAAAGACATGAGGGTTATAACATTAGACCTAACATTTTAGATCTGTCTTGCTAGAGATTACACTTAATAAAATATTAATATTAGTCTTCAAGGGTTCCTACTGCCACTGGCAGAAACCTGATATATATACCTAAAGAAAGCTGTTCTAAACGGCAACTAACACAGACGACTGATGCTGAAAATCAACTACTGTTTGCTAAAAATTGCTAGGGAATGCATAGCCCTTAATAATAAGGCAGGAATCTGTTTACCTCAAAAGGTCCCCTTCGGTTCATTGGATGGACTGGACTCTGTCTGGACTGGAGTGGAAGTGGACTGGAAGATCGGGTCTCGAGTGGCACTACTGGAGGAGTCGGGAAGTCAAGTTCGAGCCTCGGTCTCTCTGTCTCGGTCGGGTAGGCAGCTGCCGGCAGCAGGGTCCTCAGGGATGGATGCAGGAGCCGGAGGAATAAAGCAGATGGATGGCAGGCAGGGCGGCAGTGCGGCACAAGTTCTTGCTTGCTGGAGGAGCTCCAAGCTGCCGCTAATTTCTCGCGCTGGAGACATGGAGTGTGGACTTCGGCTCGGCAATTGGCAGGTTCTTTCTTCATTCTCTGAAGTTCTGCTTCGATCAGAGTCCCAGCTGAGTGTGCGCCAAGTACTGCCGGAGAGCTGCTTTTAAGCAGCACTTGCGGACCTGAGTGGGAGGGGCAGGGGAATCGGGGCCGGGGGCTAAAATCATGTCAGTATCAGTTGGGCAGGGGTGCCAAAACAGCAACGGACGCCGAACACAGCCCATGATTGGTGGAGTGGTCACCTACGTCACCACGTGTGACGTATACAGGCCCCAGTGGTGCAGCAGTAAAATGTAGACTGAGGGAAACGGTCGCTCATTCGGCTTGGAGACCACGTGGCTGAGAGGAGTTGGCGTTCTCGGGACAATGGCGCAGGGATGCGGGACGGCGGAACAGTCACCTCGAAACCGGAACACTTGAGAGGTATGGTCTCTTTGTCAGTGCTTTCAGCATCATGCTATGGCTGCAATGTTAAAGTCTGCTGCTCCAGTTAATTAGGCTCACTGTTGCTGTGCCTCCAAAGCCATTTTACGCAGCTGAGGATCGGCAGTTGCAGATTCGTAGCACTTGCTCAATTTCTGCAGCTGCTGAATTTCCACAGCTGCAGGGATTTTTAAGGAATTCCACACCTGCACAACTTTTCTTTGAGAATATCACACAACTGCATTTCCACAGTGCTGCCAGCCTTTTTCCTGCAGCTGCCGGATTTTTGGCTTTCTTTGAGAATTCTGTCCTTAGTTTTTTGCAGCGCACCAAACCCGTTCGCTGCAACTGCATCAGATTTTACAATCTCGGGTGCAGTTGTGACAGTTTTTAGTGTAAGCCCCCTCTTATTCAAGAGGGGTTTATAGCTCGCTTTATATTAGTGCTCTGGGGACTGTAGTTTCTGCCAGCCACTATTTGGTGGCAGTAGACAGTAGTTTTTGGGGCAGTATATAAAGGAGGAACAGGAAGTGCTCAGGGTCTTTTCTGGTGGGAGAGAAAGACCAGTAGGCACTGCTAGGGAAGTCAGACAGGAGGGGGCTCCTCCCCCTTCCCCAGGCAGGGTTGGCAGCTTCTGCAGTGATGCTCAGGGTCTCTGGGTGGGAATCTGCAGGGAAGTCATCTTTAGGCAGCTGTGATCATTGAGTCCAGGCCCTGGGGAGTCCAGTGGGAGAGTAGTCAGAGGAGGAGTAGGTAGGAAGGTGAGTGGGACCCTGGAGGCAGTGTAGGCCCTTGTTTTGGTGGTATAGTGCTTCTGGGTCATTGGGGCTGCAGCAGGTTGTGGCACAATCTCTGTAGTTTGGCATGGCAGTGCAACCCAGGGGTACTGGTAAGGGGGCTGGGGGGAACCTCTACCCATGTAAGGGCCGGTTTGGAGGGATATGCCTCAGGGCTGCCGGACTTTACCAAGTGGGCTGTGGAGTTCCCTAGAGGTCTCCCCTTGTGCTGATTTGCACAGATTGGGCAACAGTTTGGAGGTGATAAGAGGGTTGACTTCAAGTGGCTGCCTAACAAGTTTGGAGTCATGCTGCAATTACAGGTTGGATGAGAACAGTGGGAGGCAGAGCATTCATGGGACCAGGTGGGCCAGGTGAAGGCCTTGGGGGCTGAGAGTAAAGAAGAGAGTGGGCAGCAAGGTTTAAGATCAAATGCATCATTTTTCCATATTTTTAATAAAAGCTTAAATTCACTTGAATTCATGTCCCTGTGTCAATATGTGTTTCCTGAAAATTTCATGTTGTTTGGTTTTGTGGTTTTCTTAAAATTAGCATCTGTGAATGTGCTCTGCAGTAACTGAAAACAGTGAAGTTGTTTCTGTCCCTATCAGTGAGCGATGACATCATTTTGTTCTAGCCCACTGCTTCAGCAGTTAGGTCCCTGATTGACTGAGAAATCACCTTGTCTGTATCACACCCTTCAGTTCTTTCTAATCAAAACTCTGGATTGTTTTCTGTCTATATGACAAAGGGTTGTTTAATGGATATAAAAGAAATCTAAATGTTGTTAATTCATAGAAGTAGTTGGTCTTTGATGTAGCCTCCATAAATAGGTTCATATGGGAACATTTTTTTTATGTCAGATTGAAAAACAGGTGTCTACCACACTCTGCTACTTGCAAACAGGTGTTTGCCACACACTGGTATTTCAGTAACATGTACTGTATGAATTCACAAATGTCGGTTCTTTGAGAGTTTCTGTGTGAAAATACATCATGTATGTGTATAACTAGAAATACGTTATGGCATCCTGATTCTCCTGTCTCCTGACTGACAGTTAATGTAGTAGCACTCTGCTGCCCCCTTTCTCCTGCCCCACAAACCCCCTGTCTCCTTCCCCAACTGAGTCTGCAGCACCCCACTGTCTTCTCCACACAGTCTAGGCCGATGCACCCTGCTGCCTCCTGCAAAAACAGTTGAGGTTACTGCACCCTGCTTCCCTATGTCCCCCAACCCCACAGTCAGGACCAATGCACCATTGCCCCTCTGTTCTTGTCTCCACAGTCAGGGCTGCTGTGCTCTACTAACCCTTACAGTCCCAGGTCCCCTGCCTTCACAGTTGGGTCTGCTGCACCATGCTGCATCTGGCCACCAGAGGTGAGGTATTTGCTGCACCTGCTACCCACTTCCATTGCCCAAACTGGGCAAGGTTGTTGCACCACAAGCACCCCCACTGTGAAAGTCCCCCACTGTCACACTTCACAGGGACAATGCTCTTTTGCTTATCGAGTGCCACTCTGGTTCAATGGCTTCAGCCCAACCATCTTCTCTGCCCCAACAATTGGTATGTTTAAAACTATGCTCTGGGACTATCTCACTACCAACAGCTCCTGTGACTGCCCAACTTAACCTTGTTTCTCCACTTCCCTTCCTGCTCTAGTGGTCCCCCCCCACTGGATTCTACCCTCACATCTTGGTATCCAATGCTGCTCTTTTCACCCTCCCCACCCTTCCTACATTCTCTCCCCCCTCCCTCTTCCCTCTCCCTATGACTCTAGCACTTCTTATCTGTTGTCTATTTTCTCTGACAAATGCCACTGGCTGCCTTGTTACAATGCTACCCATGAATTGTATTAATCTGTACTCTGTTTGCAATGTCCACATTGTTGTAATGTCTGTCTTGATGTTCCCCATAATTTGTATTTCTCTGACGTGGAACCTTTGTAAAAGAGCCAAGGCTCAAAGGTATTCGTAATCCTAGACTTGATAAATAAATTTAAAAAAAAAAAGCACCCTGTCTCCCATCCAAGACTGCCATGCCCTGATGCCTCCCCTGTGCCCTGCCAGTAAAGTCTTTGCACCATGCTGTTCTCTGTCTCTGCCACCACACCCAAGGCTGCTGCACCCTGTGCCTGTCTACACAGTCAAGACTGCTGTGGCCTTCTATACCCTACAGCCCCATGACTCAACAGTTAGGGCTGCTGCACCATGCTGCCACTTGCCATGAGACAAGGCAGGGCATGTGCTGCACCCTGTCTGCTACCTCCACAGTTGGAGCAGTTTCTCCCTGTTGCACCCTGCCACCAGTTTCAGATCCTTTGCTACACCCTGCTGCCATGTCCCTTGTCCAAAACAGGTGTGTCTGCTGCACTCTGTCCCACAGTTTGAGCTGATGTACCCTGATGCCTCTCCGGTCTCCTGCCCAAACAGTCAGGGCTGCTGCCCTCTGTCCCCCACCTACAACACAACATGAAAGTATTATTTTTTTTATTTCTTTCAAGCAGTTTGGGCAGTGTAGCAAAAGATCTGACTTTGGTGGCAAGAGGGTAGCAGGGTACAACTGCCTCAACTGTAGAGGCAGTTTATAGGGTACAGTAAATGCCCTGACTCTTGTAGTGAGTGGCAGTGTGGTGCAGTATCCCTATCTGCAAAAGCATGGTGCTCTAAGGCAAGTTGGCCACTGCAACACCAACTGTGTAGACAGGAGCAGGGTACATCAGCCCTAGCTGTGATGACAGGGGAAAGATGAGAGCATGGTGCAGAAGCCTTCACTGTGAGGCAGGACACAGTGGGGCATCAAGGTACAGCCCTGACTGTGAGATGGGGTGCACGTGGTGCTGCTGTCCAGCCCATTTGGGTCAATGGAAGTGGGTAGCAGGGTGCAGCAAAAGCCCCTTTGGTGGCCTGGGGCAGCATGGTGTAGCAGCCTCAACTGTGGAGGCTGAGGCCCTGGGACTCTAGGGCTTAGCAGAGCACAGCAGCCCTGCCTGTGGAGACGGGAACAGGGGGCAACAGGGGGCATTGGCTCTGGCTGTGGGGGTTGGGGACAGAGAGAAGCTGAGTGCAGCAGCCTCAACTGAAGAGCAGGAGACAGGGACATCAGGATGCCATATCATATTTCTAGTTATATACAGTACATACATGATGTATTTTCACACAGAAACCCTCAAATAACTGACATTTGTGAATTTGTACAGTACATGTACTAAAATTAGTAGAGTATGGCAGATATCTGTTTGTCAATCTGACATGACAAAAAAATTATCACATGAAATTATTTATGGAGTCTAGCAAAGACAAACTACGTCTATGGACTAACAACATTTAGGTATCTTTTATATCCATCAAACAATCCTGTGTTATATATCCAGAAAACAAGGCAGAGCTTTAATGAGAAAGGACTGGCAGGTGTGACAAAGACAAAGTGATTTCTCAGTCAATCAGGGACTTAATTGCTGAAGCAGCAGGCTAGACCAAAATGATGCCATTGCTCACTGACAGAGACAGAAACAACTTCACTGTTTTCAGTTACTGCAGAGCACATTAACAAATTTTAAAGAATTTAAAGAAAACCACAAAACCAAACAGCATGAAATTTTCAGGAAACACTAATCATGAAACAGAGATATGAATTCAAGTGAATTCAAGCTTTTATTAAAAATATGAAAAAACGCTGCATTTCATCTTTAGCAGGCTGCAGGTGTGACGACTTGTTAGGGGTAGCTTGGGGGAAACTCATCATTTCCCCGCAGGGACAGTGCTCCAGTAAAGAAATTAAAGGAGCACTGGGAGTCAAGCTGCAGGAAGTAGACCCAGTTTGTAGTGAAGCATCAGATAGGTACTTACCAGTGCCAGAGGATTGGAGGAGCTTCTCATTCCAGGTTTAAGAGGTTTTTGACCAGGTGAAAAAACTCTGCTGCTAAAGTTCTTGCTCTACCTGATAAATGCTGCCTTTTAAATTCGCCCTTCGTAGAGGTGTACAAAGTTTAGCCACATGGAGCTGTGCTGGTATGTTTTTAAGTAATGAGACCCCTGAACTCACAATCATTTCAAGAGCTCAGGAGAAATAACATTTAAATCATTTGGGAGAAAGTTCTGATTCCTGTGGGTTTATTCCTAAAGGTGATCAATAAGGGTCCTAATGAAATTTAGACTTTTTAGATTTAGCAGTCGCTACAAGTTCTTTTCAACAGGTGTCAAGTTTATTTCTAGAAAATCCTGCACCTTCCTGCTGCTGGTACCGGTGGGGTTTCAGGTGGCCTTTTGATGAATTTTGGGGTTGCCTCTTGCTGCATCCCCTGAGAATGCTGAGTGTCTGCCTGAATACCTCAAGTAAAAGGAAAGAAGACACCTCAAGGTAGGCGTATTTTTTCAGCTGTTTGGGTACGCTCAGGGAGTTTTGGTGAGATTTCTATGTTGTGGGCCCCTTCCCCAGAAGATCAGTAGCCCCTAGACATAGGGGAGGGGGTGGCTACATGTGGCAGGGTTTGTTCTGGGATTTTCCTTGCATCTTAGGGGGAGAGGAAGACTGCACTCCTGGAGTGGAGGTCATGGTGTGCCGCTCCATCTGCTCAGCTGTGTGACACACTTTAAACTCCTTTGGTGTTGTGGTGATAGTAGGCCCTCCCTGGTGCTGGGCCGCAGGCTCTTCTTGGAGATTTCTCGCATGACCTGCAGGTCACATGGTGGGATTTCTGCCTTCCAATTGGCTGCTGGCTTGTGAAGGGGAAAACAGTGCTGTGAATTAGTGTCATTTGTAGCAACTGAGCGGCGAAAGCAGGTGTGAGCGCCAAAGTTTGTGGCAGTGAAAGGAGGAGAGTTTGCCATCAATGACTAGGGTTGGCCATCTTCTTCCCCCTGATCCTGGTAAGAGACAGCAAGGGGCACTGGTTGAATGAAGTAATTTTACCGTATGATGGGCTCAGGGTTTAAATTGGAGGATGTGCCTTCCCATGAGGAACCTATGTCAGTGGTGCATACGTCTCTTTTGGCATGGTTGTGGAATAATGGTGGGAAAGGACAGCCAGACGAACGGTGTGTCCACTGTGGATTTCAGAGGGAGGGCATAGCTAGATTCCCAGTATGCAGCATCTGTTCCAGCTCTGCCCCTGGAGGCATTTTTGACCAGACCTGTGTTCTATTGGGGGTACCCTCTAAGCATCTCAAAAGGCCTGTCCTTGGTGTGATCACAGGGAAGTGTGGGGTCAAGACTATTTGAAAGGCTTTCCTTTGAAGACCCATCTACAGTGAAGGAGGAGGAGAGGCTGCCAGAGCTCTCCCTGGACATGACAGTGAAAGTGGTGGAGGAGGAGAGTGGTGCTGCAGGGATAGATCTAGAAAGCGAGGAGGGGCACGGATGTCTTCCCTGCCCCTCATCGCCAGCTGCTCACTATCCCTATGGCAGAGGGAGAGATAGGGTCTAAAGAAACTGACAAGCGACCCCCCCCAGGGCTCAAGGGGTCCCCATCTCGATCTCTGCCTGGGAGCAGCCTTCCGGCCCTGCAGGATAAGCCGGTGGATGCCACTCTTGTGCGACCTGAAACTGCGTGGCTAGGTTGGGGTCCATAGGAGAAAAGCCTAACTCAAAGTAGGAGAAGGGGCTGATTGCAGAGGATGAGGACTTTGATGAAGAGAACTATGTTGGCAAAACAGCTCAGTTTACGGACTATGAAGTGTACCGTGCTATCCCCAAGTCATTACATCGTCCTGTGATTGCTTCTGGGGACCGCACCCCACATATACCCCCCGCGCTCTAAGGCCCTGAGGTCCAGGATAGATGGACTAAACCACAGTGACCCCTTGAACATGGTATATTGTGGATCCACAACTGATTGTTGACAAAAATTTTGTTGAACAAGCAGACAGTGAAACCGGCAGGTTGACTGCTTTTCGCGGTCAGCTGCTGGTTCCAAAGAAAACAAAGTGTTTTCTTCAGTGGTCTTCACCCCCTGAACCCCCTACACAGGGGGGCTGTGCCCCCTGCACCCCCTCACTAAGGATTACCAACTCCAAGTTGGAGCTGATTTGGGGAGTGGAAGACCTAACAGACAGTGCGGGTTCCAAGCGTGGACACTACAGCAGCGATAGCTGTAGTTGCTATAATTAATGGTCGGCTGCACGGTGTCACTGTCGGGGGTATATGGTATATTGTCAAGGAAGTTGGCTGGAAAAAGGCCAAATCCACAAAACCAGTGTCAGTGATTTGCCTGAATGGAGTCAGGCTGAGAGGTGGGTGCAGTGAAGGATGAAGATCGAGTATCCACATTTAGAATATCCTTATGTCGCTGAACAATTCTTAGATATTATTGAGGAGATGAGAGAGGAGTGGATCTTCTGGAAACAGCTTGAGAGGTTAAAGCATTGACCTTGAGCGGGAGGCTGTCCATCTCAGGAACTGTTTCAGAAAGTGCATGCCATGTGCCATACTGCCCCTTGGACAGGGATTACCATTTTCAAACACTTTGCACTGGTCCAAGACTTGGCAGGCTGCCAAGTGAAATACTATGTGGTGGCAAAGGACTCTTTCAGGGTTTTCACCACCAAGCTGGACCCGGAATTTTATTTCCCACTTGGAGGGAACCCGCCACTTGAGTCCCTGTATAAGACGTGTAGACTTGAGCTAGGATGACTGCTCACCGGAGCAGGTTTTTGGGTTACAGACTGAAAATGCAATGCTATTTCTTGCAGAGTATTAATGACTTTGTAGTTCTATTGTCTTGATTTTAAAGTTTAAAAATCAATCGTTTGTTGTTGCTTGCCTGTAGGGCAGGGGTATTTCACTCCTGCTCAGTGTGAATAGTGTGTGTGTGTGTGTGTGTGTGTGTGTGTGTGTGTGTGTGTGTGTGTGTGTGTGTGTGTGTGCGCATTGGTGTAAAGAGTACCTTTTTAAAATGAGGAAAACAAACTGTTATTGTTTGGGGTAACCTACTTGCAATTTGGGGGAGGTACAATTGTGAGGTTAGAGTTTACTGCAACAATTAGCTATCTCAATCTGTGTACAAATATGTTTATTACGGTGTTAAGATGTTTAAAATGTGTTGCAATATTTCTTCTGCTTTGCATTTGTACTCTAAAGGTAGAACCTCTTGGCACAGGTAATATGGAATCTATTTCTTTAAAATAATCTTTTAGAGTTGTTAGTGTAGGGAGAGTTCCATTTTGGTCCCAATTTTTGCAGACACACTTTGTGTGTAGTCTAGGGAGTGCGCATACCTAGATTGAAGGTGGGGGTGTTTGTGTGGGCCCTCAGAAAGGAATGATTTCCTGGGTGGGGGGGAAGAGTATGAGCCCCCTCATTCAAGAGGCCAAGAGGGGCTTATAGCTCACTTTAGGAACCCCCTCCCTCTCCCTCTGGAGCTTAAGATTTTATATTAGTCCTCTGGGGGGAGTAGTTCCTGCCAGCCACCACTTGGAGGCAGTAGAGTGTAGTTTTTCTGGGCAGTATATAAGGGAGGAACAGGAAATTTCTGGGGTCTTTCTTGGAGGGAAAGAGAGAGACTGGTGGGTACTTCTAGGGCAGTCAGAGGGGAGGGGGCTCCTCCCACTCCCCCAGGCAGGGTTGGTAGCTTCTGCGGTGATGCGCCGGGACCCTAGGTGGGCAACTGCAGAGGAGTCATCATTAGACAGCTGTGGTTATTGGGTGCAGGCCCTAAGAAGACCAGTGGGAGAGCAGTTAGAGAAGGAGCAGATAGGAAGGTGAGTGCGACCCTGGGGGCAGTGTAGGCCCTTGTTTTGGTGGTGTACTGTTCCTGGGTCATTGAGGCTGCAGCAGGTTGAGGCAGGTCCTCTGCGGTTTGGCATGGCAGGGTGGACCAGGGGTACTGGTGAGGGGGCTGGGGGAACCTCTACCCATGTAAGGGCCTGTTTGGAGGGACACACCTTGGGGCTGCCAGACTTTGTAGAGGTTCCACCCATTCAGAGTGCTGGCGTTAGAGTTCCTGGTCATTTGGGTGCCAAGTTGGGATTTCACCGACCCCTTTTTGGGAGCTACCCCATGTGGGGGCGTGCTCCCACCAGCTTTTTACTATTGTAACTCCGAGGGAGGCGGATCTAAGGGAGGAGCACAAATCCAAAAATTGGTACCCTGATGTGCCAGCGCACTAATACTGGTGCCCTAATGGCCGGAAAGGTTTTGCCAAGTGGGCTGAAGAGTGCCCTAGAGGTCTCCCCTTGTGCTGGTTTACACAGATTGGGCAACAGTTTGGAGGTGATAAGAGGGCTGACTTCAAGTGGCTGCTTAACAAGTTTGGAGTGACGCTCCAATTACAGGTCAGATGAGAAGTCTAGGAGGCAGAGCACTCATGGGACCAGGTGGGCCAGGTGAAGGCTTGAAGGGGTTGAGAGTAAAGAAGAGAGTGGGCAGCAAGGTTTAGCAGGTTGCAGGTGTTGAAGCACCCCGGTGTGTGCAATGACTTGTTAGGGGTGGCTTGGAGGAAGCTCATTGTTTCTCCATAGGGACAGTGGTCCAGTAAGGAAAGTTAAGGGAGCACTGGGAGTCGAGTTGGGGGAAGTGGCCCCAGTTTGTAGTGAAGCATCAGATAGGTAAATACCAGTGCCAGAGGATTTGAGGAGCTTCACATTCCAGGTTTAAGAGGTTTTTGTCCTGGTGGAAAAACTCTGCTGCTAATGATCTGCTGGTAAAATTTGTGTTCTGCCTGATAAATGCTGCCTTTTAAATTCTCCCTTCACAGAGGTGTATGAAGTTTAGCTCCATGGAGCTGTGTTGGTATATTTTTAAGTAATGAGACCCCTGAGCTCGTAATCACTTCAAGAGCTCAGAAGAAATAACGTTTAAATCGTTTGGGAGAAAGTTCTGATTCCTGTGGGTTTATTCTTTCATATATACTTTGTATGATGTGTTACTAGTTTAGATCCCTGACCTATATTCCAACTGTCATTCGTTACTGTACATGTCTCTAGCTGTTAATTATTGTATATATTTTTTATTGGATATATTCTTGCCTTGTACATTTTTTGTAGTATTTTTCTGATCTGTTTTATCCTGAAAACCCCAGGTCCACCTCAAAAATAAGTTATGCTCAACGGTGATCACCTGGTTAAATGAAGATTTTGATTGATTGGTTGATTCTTAAAGGTGATCAATAAGGGTCCTAATGAAATTTAGACTTTTTAGCTTTAGCAGTCACTGCAAATTCTTTTCAATGGGTGTCAAGTTTACTTCTAGAAGGTACTGCACCTTCCTGCTGCCAGTACCAGTGGGGGTTTGGGAGGCCTTTTGATGAATTTTGGGGTCAACTCCTGCCGGATCCCCTGAGGACACTGTCTGCCTGAATGCCTAAAGTGAAAGGAAAGAAGACACCTCAAGGTAAGCAGTATTTTTTCCAGCTGTTTGGGTGTGCTTGGGGAATTTTGGTGAGATTTCTATGTTGTGGGCCCCTTCCCCCAGAAGATCAGTAGCCCCTAGACATAGGGGAGAGGGTGGCTACACTAGGATTTACAGCAGCTTGTTCTACATATCTGGTGCAAGCTCCATGAAGAAGGTTTTCAAGAGTGCCATTAGCTAGACCACAAAAAGTTGGTCTAGCTTGCGGCAATTGCTGCACAGGATAGAAGATCCCGATTGCCGGCAAATGTATGCTGCAAGCTCCAAGCACCATGTATACAGCACACCCGCGGCTTGCAGCATTCACAGTCTTTGGAAAACCCTGACCTATTATCTTTAAGGATTGCACTTCCATTTAGGAACTAGGTAAATGTTACTGGTATCATCATTTATAAAGTGACTGAGTCTTTGGTAGGGGGAGGGACCACAGGATTATATTGGTCGATTGTCTGTTGTTGAGTTTCTGCAGTACTCTGAGATGAGGGGTTGCAACCTGTTTGCATGGGGCCTTGCAGAGGCAACTGTTGAATTGCTGACTCCAGTTCATCATGCAGATTCTGCAGGTATATTTGTTCTTCAAGCAGTTCCTGTTGAATTTGGATGTTTGTAGACTTTTCTGTTTCTTGAGTTTCTCTGCTGTTTGATGATTGCATTGTTTGGCTGCAGATAAGCATGGTAGTGGTAACTGCAGCCTGTTGCTTTGAGGGAGTGGGAGCACGTTTGAGATGCAGACTTTAAGTTTGAGTGCTTTGTGGCTGCAGTGGTATGTATTTGTTTGTGTTTTGACCCTTTTCTGAGATTGTGAAAAAACATTTGCTCGTGGAAGGGGCATTTTCATGTTCAGGATAGAAGTATTGTTCTTCTGATTCTTTGGGAGTTGGCTTTGGGTTGAGTGGCTTGCAGCTGCTGTCAGGTCTTGCTCCTGAAATTACTGAGCTAAAAATTTCATGGTCTGAGATGTTTGGCCTCCAATAACTAAGGCGTAATGCCTGGTTTATGTGGCTTGTAATGGCCATAATTTGTCTAGCTTCCATTCCTGATTCTGTACGGGGATAAACTGCTGTTGCTTGTAGAGAGTGGTTAGTATAGATTGTCTATAAGCCAGCCTCTCTGCATATTCTAGGTAGCATGCTACCTATATAATTATGCCCATGGGCTCCCTGGTGAATCATATGGAAGGTTTGTCAAGCTCTTCTTGGCGCTGTTTTTTTGGGGTGACAAAACACAATGGCGGATTTGCTGGTAGTTTAGATAGGTATTTAACATATCTTTGTATTGGGCACAGAGGATCTCCAGGCATGCAAACATGAAGCCATGGCTGGCTTGTCTTGTAGGGTCACTGGGAGCTTTATGATTTTTTTGTCTCCTCATTATAGATTTTGGTAGGATACCCAAGTCCTGTTTCTGATTTTTTTATTTCAAATGACTGAACTGTAAGGGCTGTCACTCTGTCATTCCCCTTCTTGCTAAATGGAGCTGGATGTCCAGCCATACCTTCTTATCCAAGCCTGTTGCAGTGTTGGGAGAAAGTGCTTTAGACTGTCGCAAGAATGTAGCTCAGAGTGTTTTAATGGCGGGTGATGACTGGCCTTGTCGTTCCCTTGTTTTCTATAGTTTCTTACAGCACCCTTAAAGACATTGTTCACCCCACTAAATACAGTGCCAGTCATCAAATTCACTGGTCGGCTTATAGGTGGGTCATTTATATGCCGATTTAGACCAGATCTGAGCCCCACAAAACTACTGAGGATGTATTCCTGTCTTGCTGTGTTTCGTGCTGAACTATAAAACTGTCTTAGGATGTTGTTGAATTCTTTTAATGGAATTGTTTTGAAGTTGGTACTTAATTTGTCTTCTTTACACCAGTCTGTAAAAATGTCACTGCCCAGTGGGTTTGTTTCAGGATGCTGGGTTCATTTCTCTGCATTTCTAGAGTTAACAGCTGCCCTTCACTTACATCTGTGTGATACATTTTTGTTTGTTTCAGGATTGGTTGACCCTCTGTTTTCCTCAGCAGCTGCAAGCATTGAGTGCTGTTGATCTGCTGTGTCTGCGTCTGTACCACGGACACTTGTGTAACCCCCTTGCAAATGGGGGTTCCTAATGTGCCTTATGCCTGGTTGGTAATCGGCATAAAGCTGCCGAAAGCAGGGTCCGTGGAATGCTTTTTAATGCCTCCGTATACTGTCTCTTTAAGGGCTGCCTTTTGCAGTCGGAATGGGTTAAAATGGGAAAGGATTGAGTGTTGGCATGCTCGACTCCCGCCCGGGCTGCCAAGTGAGCGCTCCATTCTGCCATCGCTAATAGTGCAGGGGGAGCCCTAATAAAGGATGTAGGTGGTTGCTTAAAATAATCTGTGAAAATAATGATAATGTAGATGTTCTAACCTGCCTTGCTTTGCAGCACAGAGAGTTTCGATTGCTTCCTCCATTTTGGTCCCGAACTGTGAAATTGGACCAATCAGTACTTTGGAATCCCACAGAGTTGACTGACCAATAGAGGAGCTGTTTAGAGGGAACAAGGCATTATGGACTATGGCGCTCGTTCTGCACCAATGGGAGCCATGAGAAGTGACTGGCAGGTTCAGCCAGCCAATGACAACGGGTCCCGCCCGAACTAAGAGGAGTGCTGGGTGCTGCCAGCTTCAGATTTGTAGTGGCCAGTGAAGAGAGAGAAGCTGTGTGCTTCTGCGCTGGGAGTGTTCGCACTGGAAGTGCGTGAGGGCCTAGCGGCCATTTGCCTGAGGAAAGGAGTCGGAAAACCCACCGGCTGGCAGTCAGAGGAGGCTAGAGGAGCTCAAGTTAAATCCTGCTGCTATTAAAGGACTCTGCTATTGCTGTTTACCATATAAATGTGTGAGTAGCTCAAGCTAAATCCTGCTGCCATTAAAGGGCTCTGCTATTGCTGTTTACCAAATAAATGTGTGAGGAGCTCAAGTTAAATCCTGCTGCCATTAAAGGACTCTGCTATTGCTTGTTACCATACAAATGTGTGAGGAGGCTAGAGGAGCTCAAGTTAAATCCTGCTGCCATTAAAGGACTCTGCTGTTGTGTTTACCATATGAATGTGAAAGAAGACTGGTGAAAGTCAGGCTCCATCCTGGAAGGATGAAGGAATTGTCATTTGCTGGGGTTGTGAGTACTAATTCAGGGTCGCTCCCTGTAGTGTGTCTACTTATCTGAACTATCCTCTTACTTTGACCTGCTCAGTGCTGTTACGATTGTGTGTGCTAAGTGCCCCAACCAGCTGCCACATGTGGACTAGCCATTAGGGCTTGGGTACCCCGGGACTATAAGCTGTAGGGTTAGGCCTGTGCACAGAGCCCTAGGTAGATAATTATAGTGATAAGCTAATCAACTTGATCCCCCCGTCCTTGTTGTTTTCCCCCTTGAATAAATCAGATTGTTTTTGCACAGCTACGTCCTGGCTATTGTGTACATTAATGGTGAACTGCTGTTTGGTGATTGCAACATAACTGTGCCTTACTTTACAGGGGGTCCCCGAAGGGAGCTGGATTATATTTTCCATGGGGTAAGTGTACTGGTGAACAGAATTGTTGGTATCCAGTGTGAGTCACTAGTGGGACGAAAGGGCGGTTGCAGTAGCTCAGAGGGTTGTAGCCATGGTAGTCTTAACTGTGCTAACCCCGACCTCTGGGTGGAGGCACCCGTCAATGGATCTGGGCCCCTCAACCTGCCTCTGTGGGGCAGACAGGGGTAGTAGCCCTAAGGGTAGCGCCCCTGGGGGTTACAAGTTGGAGGCACCACTGGGATTAGCATCCCCTAGTGGTTCAGTGAGGAGATACCCCAAAGATGGAAAAAATGGAAGGTGATATGTTGGAAAAAATTAAGCTGGGACCCATCAAAACCATGGTACACAAACTAATGGGTTGGGGTGAAGCAGAAGAGCTAGATTCCCAGAAGACTGTATTATTGTTAGATGTGCCATTGGGTACCTCGGCTGCTGATATTGTCTCTGTTGCAGAACGAGTAAAGTGTTTGGGTAAGGTTGAAGTGAAAGGGCGTATGGCTGATTTGCTTGACCAGACATTGCAGGTGCTACTCCTATGCAGTGTGGCCATCAACCCTGAGAAGGTATCTCCTGTACTTTACCCGGAGGGTGCGTCCCGGGGTGGAGGCTAATCCATATCGAAGTGGGTCAGTCACTCCTGGGGTCTCCTCAAATGAACAGTTTAAAGATAAACTGCTTAAATTGTTAGCTGTGGAAGGAGGACTGCCCAGGAGTTGCTACAAGCCTTGGATCTGTCACAGTGATACTACCCCTCGGGGTTCTCAGGCGCCTCCTGGCCGCCCAAAAGCTCCGTGCTGGCTTCTTTGCCCTTGGCAGTCCCATCCATACAGCTTGATTCCTACACGCAAGTTAAAGCTTTTCTCTGGCATGGTACCAGTGCCTCCCGGAAGGATGACCTGGAGGCGTGGATGGACTATGCCACCCTTAGTCCAAGAGTGGCAATGCTCAGGGGAGAAAGGAAGAAGCTGATGGAGAGTTTGCAGGGTCCTGCCTTAGAAGCCATTAGATTCTTCCGGGTCACTCGTCCAGAAGCCACTGCTGCAGAGTATCTCTCTGCTTTAGAAGGGGTTTTGGGAGTACAGAGACTGGTGAAGATTTATTATGGAAATTCAGGTCTGCTAAGCAGTGGAGAAATGAAAAACTGTCCGCTTTTGTTACTAGAGTGGAGTGGGCATTGCAGAAAGCTTGTAGAAAAGGGGAATCACTGCTGCAGCCCTGAATCAGGTTCAGCTAGAACATATTTTAAAGTCTGCCAGATTCTCTAGTGTAACTCTATTGAAACTTAAGTTGCATGATCGGCGGGCCATCCCGCCTGAATATTGTCAATTGATGAGGGAAATTCGAGAAGTGGAGACTGATGAAGAGGGGTTGGAACCCTGTGTGGGGGCAGTGAACCCTAGTAGGACCCCTGAGTCTAATACCCCTGAGGAGACTGGCTCACCTGGAGGGTCCAAGGGGTCCCCAGATTTCCCAGGTACTGTGGGGATGCGGGTTGTTTCCTCTGACCCCTACATGGAGGGTGAGTTGAGGGCTGAGATCAGGAATTCTACGAGGAGTGGTGAGGGACTTAAAGCAGTCTACTGTGTACTCTACTCGGCCGGGGCCCCTGAGTCATGTAGAGCCCCGAACCCTAGCCCTAGAGAGCTTTCTCCCTCCCCTCAGGGCCCCCCTCAGAATAGTGATCCCCGGGACCCTAAGTTTTGTTATCACTGTGGGGAAGATAGGCATTTCCAGCCTGACTGCCAGAGGTCGGAGAATTTAAGGAAAGTTAACAGCAGACTGATCGCTCGATACCGCCAGACCCAGTTTCGGGCCCCCAAGAAAAGTTGTGTGACTCAGGCCCATGCCCGCCGGGCTAACAATGTTGCTACCCCCAACTGGTCTGATGTGGTTGGGCCGTCTATGGAGACCCGGGTGCAGGTGAATGGAATTCCCACTAGAGCTGTATTGGACAGTGGCTCCCAGGTGACCATCATGTTTCAGGACTGGTACCAAGCACACTTATCTGAAGTGCTCCTGCAGCCTCTAACTGGCCTACATGTATGGGGGTTGAGCGACAAGGCTTATCCGTATTTGGGGTACATCCATGTATGGTTATCTTTCCCTGCAACTGTGAATGGAATTGATGAGCAAGTGGAAACCTTGGTCTTGGTCTGCCCACCCACTGGACTGTATGATGAGGTGCCCTTGTTGATTGGAACAAATGCGCACATGTTTGGACGATTGGCCCAGTTGTGCTCAGAGAAGCAAGCATTTCAGACTGGGCGAGCTTTGGGTGTACCTGCTGTAATTCAAACAGTCAGGGTCACTCAGAAGAAGGGTAGGCCGGAGGAACCTGAAGGCCCTGTGGGAGTGGTATGGAAGAAGGATCCAGCCCCTGTAGTGCTTGCCCCAAATGCACAGTGTGTTCTGCATGGAGAGGTACGATTAAAGACAGATGTCAAGAATAAGTTGTTGATGTTGGATGCGCCTATGGAGGGAGAACTGCCTGAGGGGTTGTTGCTCAAACCCAGCATTCTGCCAGCCAGGGCCCATGCCTATGTTAAAAGGGTGATGGTTTAAGTGCACAATGTGTCTGATAAAGAGATTTGAATAAAAAGAGGGTGTACCCTGGCTAGTGTCCATTGTGCAGACACTGCTGTACTACCAAATAGAAAAAGTTCCTGGACGGGGGATAAAGTTACTCCTGATTTGTTTGACTTTGGTGAATCCCCACTGCCCACTGAATGGAAATGAAAGGTCAGTGAAAGGCTTGCCAAGAGGAACCAGGTTTTTTCTCTGAAGGAGTGGGATGTAGGATGTGTACAGGGGACTGAGCATCACATTTGATTGCATGACGAGAGACCTTTTCGAGAGAGAGATCCCGATGTCTGGCTCCCACTGACATAAATGATGTACAGCGACATCTGCAAGAAATGTTGGCTGCCGGTGTAATTCAAGAGTCTAGGAGTCCCTATGCATCCCCCATTGTAGTAGTAAGGAAAAAGAATGGGGCAGTTCGGATGTGTGTAGACTATCGTACTTTGAATAGGTGGACCATTCCGGATCAGTATACCATGCCACGCATACAAGACGCCTTGGATTGTCTGAATGGTAGTAAGTGGTTCTCTGTATTGGATCTTCGGTGGATACTACAGATCGATGGCCCCAGATGACCCGGAGAAGACTGCTTTCATTTACCCAGGCTTCTATGAATTTATTCGGATGCCTCAAGGAATTTTAGGTGCCCCAGCCACTTTTCAGCACTTGATGGAACGAGCTGTGGGGACATGAACCTACTCGAGTGTTTGGTCTATTTAGATGACGTTATAGTGTTTGGCGATCATTGGAAGAACATGAGCAATGATTATTCAAGGTCCTGGATCGGTTGGAGGATTTTGGCCTCAAGTTGTCTATCGACAAGTGTCAATTCTTCCAGACTTCCGTGAAATATGTGGCCACATAGTGTCCACTGAAGGCATAGAGACTGACCCTGGCAAGGTGGAGCGTTGACCACTTGGCCTCAACAGAGAATTAAAGAGCTGCAACAGTTCCTGGGGTTTTGTGGCTACTATAGGCGGTTTGTCATAGACAATTTACGAGTGGTCGCCCTCCTTAATCTCACCCAGGGGTATCCGCTACTCACAAAAAATATAAGAAGGTGTGCACACTGACATAGAAAAGTATTTCGGCCAAGCGATATGTTTGGGGATCGATGGACTGCTGAGTGTGGAGGAAGCTTTGTGACATCATATAACTCACCCACACCCCGTGTTGGCCTATGCTGACCCAGCAAGCCTTACACTCTTCATACTGATGCCAGTCTGCAAGGATTGGGGGCTGTATTGTACCAGGAGCACTCGAATGGGCTGAGACCTGTGCGTTACGCCAGTAGAAATCTGGCGCTGTCAGAGAAGAATTACCCCGTGCACAAATTAGAGTTTTTGGCTTTGAAGTGGGCCATTGTTGATCAGTTCCATGACTATTTGTATGGTGCCAAGATATTAGTAAAGACTGATAACAATCCTCTGACTTATGTACAAACCTCAGCCAAATTGGATGCCACTGGGCATAGGTGGCTCTCTGCCTTGGTCACCTACGATTAAGCTGTAGAATACCGGGCGGGCTTAAACCATATAGATGCGGATGCTCTCTCTCAGAGGCCTGCATCCCAGACTGAATGGGTCCAGTTGTCTGAGCCTGACATAAGATCCCTGTGCCAGAAATTTGATAAAGAAGAACAGGTGTCTCCGGACTCGGTGAACTGTGTAGTACATTGTTTGGGGCCACCGGAGAACTGTATACCTGCCGCCTACTGCCATTTCTCTGCATTGGACACCAGCTCTCTGCCGCAACTCAACAATGATGATCTCCAACAGGCTCAATCCTGTGACCCTATGATAAGAACGGCCGTAGAGGTTTTGCGGGCAGGAAGGAATGTATCCAAACTACGTTCCACCGACTTGCGGACTAGCTTGTTGTACAAAGAAGGGCCCAAATTAAATCTGATCAACCAACTACTATATAGAGAGACTGTGAGTAAGGAGGGCCGGGTGCAACGACAACAACTGGTGCTGCCCTCAGCTTTCAGAGAACTAGTTCTAAGGTCGTTGCATAATCAGATGGGGCACCTGGGCATAGATCGAACACTTGATTTGGTACGGGCTCGATTCTATTGGCTAAAGATGAGTGCGGATGTGGAACAGTATGTCAAGACCTGTGGTCGTTGTTTGCAAAGGAAGCGTTACCTCAGAGCTGCTCCTTGGTCAACATTACTACTAGTGCTCCTATGGAACTGGTCTGTATTGATTTCCTGAGTTTAGAGCCTGATCTGAGAAGTGTTAGCAACATATTGGTGGTCACTGATCATTTTACCGGTATGCACGGCTTTCCGACAAGGGTCAGAAAGCAACTACAGTGGCTAAGATACTTGTTGAGAATTTTTCGTCCACTATGGGGCTCCGACAGCGGATTCATTCCGATCAGGAAGGGACTTTGAAAGTCGCTGATTAAAGAGATGCTATCTTTGTGGGAGTACGCAAATCACGAACCACCCTACCACCTGCAGGGACCCTCAGCCTGAAAGGTTCAATCGTACATTGCTTGACATGCTGGGCACTTTACAATCAAAAGATAAATTGAGATGAGTCAACAGATTAGCACTCTAGTTCACGCCTACAATTGTACAAAAAGTGATGCCACAGGGTTCTCCCCCTGTCGACTGATGTTTGGAAGAGAGGCTAGATTGCCAGTGGATGTGTGTTTTGGGGGTTCCCCTGATGGGGTGCAAGCAGAAAACCATCTACAGTATGTACAGAAATTGAAGGCCCAATTAAATCATGCCTACCAACTGGCCCAGACCATGGCTGCTAAACGAAATCTGGCTAACAAGGAGAGATATGACAAAAAAGTGAAAACAGTAGAGTTGAGAAAGGGGATAGAGTGTTGTTGAGAATCTAGGACTGCATGGCAAACATAAAATTGCCGACCGATGGCATCACCTCCCTCATATTGTTGTGGGACAGCTGGCAGACCTACCTGTGTATAAAGTGCGGCCTGAAAACAATTAGAAGATGTGAAAACCATACACAGAAATCATCTGCTGCCAATTGGGCAGATCTTGATTGAAGCTGAACCTTCCTCTACCCCTCCTTCCAGGCCCGTGACTAGATCTGTTACTAAGAGAGGAACCAAGCTCGTGGAGCCTTCAACAAGTCCACCAAGGGAGCCTTGCCCACCCCCCTGCAGAAGGAGATGGTCAACACTCAGAGTCAGAAGACAGCGAAGATGATGTTGAATACTATCCCTCTTATGAACTAAGCCAATTGTTTCAGGGCAATCCCCTCCTTAACTCAGGAACTGAAGCAAGCCCATCTGTGTTGATTGAGCCCTCTACTTTGTCCCCGGAGGAACTGCCTTCAGAAGATGAATGGGGCAGCAGACAAACTCAAGGGGCTGAGTCCTTAGGCTTGGCTGAACTATCTGGCCTGGCTGAGTTATCTGACTTTTCAGAAGAAGAGAGTGAGGTGGGGGAACAAGTCTGTGATATGCCAGAACCGGAAGAGTATTTTGAATGCCCTGATGGTTCCCCTTTAGTAACTGGACAGCCCCTAGATGAGCCCAGTGGGGTGGGTCCAGGGATAGAAGGTCAAGCCCCTGATGGTATTATGAGTACCGAGCCTGATCCCCTTGAAGGGATTCCCGTTGCTAATGTCCCTGAAATGGGAGTGGAGTCAGGGCCTGGTTCAGAATCCCCTGAGACCCCTAGACAATCCGGCCGACAAATTCGGCCAGTGATAAAGTTAAGCTATGAATCTCTGGGTCAGCCAGTGGACCTGCCCTTAAATGTGGTCCACAAGGGGGTGTATGTGTCCCCAAGCTCTTTGCCTAAGTTAGCCTTGGGGGATAACTCCAGACTACTAGTAATGCCTTTTGAGTGTGGCGCCCTTGCCCCGGGGGGACCAGTTAGCAGCTCACAGAAGAGGGAATCCCTCAGTCCCGGGGTCACAAGTAGGGCCCTATGACCTGAGTTAAAGAAGTGTAAGATTTTATATGTATGATGTGTATACACTATAGTGCATTGTAGATTTATTTATTTATTTATTTAAAGTTTCGGAATTACAACCTTTGAGTCAGAGACTCCTTTGCAAAGGCTCCACGTCAGGGCAAAAAGACAATGACAACAAATAAGTAGTAAAAAGGTACCAAGGAGATAACAGGAAGACAGGAG
Organism: Neoceratodus forsteri; assembly: GCA_016271365.2. Taxonomy (NCBI): domain Eukaryota; kingdom Metazoa; phylum Chordata; order Ceratodontiformes; family Ceratodontidae; genus Neoceratodus; species Neoceratodus forsteri. The sequence continues at coordinate 987,369,722 of CM057449.1, forward strand.
ACATTAATCCAAGCTTGGGTAGATTACAGTTTGGGATTGCTTTTGCTGCCCAGGTTTGAATTATATTACACAATTTATGAACTAGAATACTTTGCAGAAGCATTGTACATGTTGTGGTTGAAGACCTCGTCTTCAGGTTGATGAACAATGAATACGATAACTTAGTAGAAGCATTATACATTTTGCAATCAAAAGACCTTGTCACTGGAGGGATAAACAAAGAAAAACTAGATTAATTTCCAGACGCTATGCACATTTTGCAGTCAAAGACCTTGTCTTAGGTTGGATAGCAAACCTGCAGTTTTGTGGCGAAGTGTGCTTAGGTGCAACAGCATGTTTCTGATTCTAGTAGGTAAATCTTAATGCTGGTTTTGAATTGACTAATGCTTGTGGCTTGTGCTATGGATGGGGGTAGTTCATTGAGCCAGATGGGAGCTCGATAAGAAAAAGACCTCTGGCCCTCGAGGTCCTTCTTTGGGGATTGCGTGTCGTGTTTTAGCTGTATGTCTTGGAGTAATCCTATGAGTGTTAAGTTTTATTAGTGGGTGGAGTCCAATGGGAGCAAAGCCCAACTGGATTTTTGGCCTGTAGGCGGTGTGGTAATTTAGCCTGCCTCGGAATCGACCAGTTAGCTTTTTGTAGAGCTACTTGGGTATGGGTTTGCTTGTTCACTATCCGTTACCAGGCAGCTAGCTTTGTTTAGAGCCAGGTTGATTCTTTTTATTGCTGTGGGGTCAGCTGATCCATATATTGTTATTCCATAATCTACCAGAGATAGAACCGAGCTATTCACTGCCAGCCAAAGGCGCGAGGCGAGAGCATTGTCTATGTCTGAACAGGGTCCCTAGTCTGGCATTTACTGAGGCTGACAGTTGGTCTTGTGCCTGTGATAGGTTAATGATATGTCTAGTGTGATACCAGGTATTTGAAATGTGATATTTGGTCAATTAAGTTACCCTGATGGTTGGTAATGTTTAGTAGCGAGCTAAAGTGGTGACTTTGTCTGTACGCAAAGACCATGGATTTTGTTTTGCTGAGGTTTAGTACCTAGTCGTTGGTTTGCTAACCAGTGTTCTATTTCTTGGAAATTAGTTTGTAGCTTATGCTGAAGAGCATTCAGGGTGGAGTCTTTCCAAAAGATTACTGCATCATCTGCATACAGCAGGAGCTTGCAGTTGCAGGCACTAGGGATTGCATTCAGGAATAGGGTGAAAAGGAGCGGGCCTAGAATTGATCCTTGTGGTACACCCGACTTAACTGAGAGTTTAGAAGATAGAGTGATATTTATTTTTACTTCTTGTGTCCGGTCAGTAAGGTAATTCTTGAACCAGTGTATGGCGTCTGGACCTACGCTGAGTGATGGGAGTTGCTGTAAAAGTAAATCATGGTTAACAGTATCGAAAGCTTTAGTTAGATCTATGAAATGCCCCTGCTAGGTCACCTGCATCGAGAGCTTCCCTAAATATGAGCGTAAACGTGAGGAGAGCCGTGGTAGTGCTATGACCTGTTCTGAAGCCATGTTGTTCTTGGCAGAGTAGCGAGTGGTTTGTCAGGTAATCGGTGAGGTTGGTCAGCCACTATTCTTTCGAGGCTTTTGAGAGAGGGAAGAATCGTGATAGGTCTATAGTTACCGGGGTCAGTTAGGTCTCCTTTTTCAGTAAAGGTGATGATACCCCTTTTCCAGAGAGTTGGAATTGCCTAACCCGAAGAGATAGGTTAAAAGTTTGGTCAGGTGAGGGATAGTAACATCTAGTGTTAGTAGCAGGATTTTGAGGTCTAAGCTATCACTGCTGTATCGTTTATCTTTTAAGGCCTGTGTAATATAGCTTTGGTTTTAATGCATGAGATAGATTTAAACCGAAAGGTGGACTGCTGGACTTGTGGGCGGGTTTTGTGGTGACGAGGTGGGAGGGCTAAAAAGTTTGGAGGAGTACGTGGCTGAGGTCAGAGAAGGAATTATTCAGTGAATTGGCTATGATGATGGGGTCTTGTGAGGGGTGCCATTATGAGTTATTTGTGTGGGTGGCTGGCTAACAGATTTCCCTTAGTTCTGATGTTTCTCCAGAACTTGTTCCACACCCCAGGATTCCGTTAGGGCTTGTTTGTAGTGGTTTGTCTTAGCTTGTCGAATGGCGTGGTACACTTATTTCTGGCCTCCTGTAGTGCTGCCTGTCTTGAGGGTCTCTGGAGTCAAGGGCTTTATACCAGAGGTTATCTCTATGTGACATCTGGTCAAGTGAGGTTGTGTTATCCAGTATCCCTAACTTTTATAAACTTTTGGCAGGGGCATGTTTGTCACAGGCTGAGTTGAAAATGTTTATGAAGGAGGTGAGGGCTCCATCGATGGATGTGGGGTGTGGACCTGGGACCAGTCACTGGAGGATAGGCTGTGGATAATCTTGGATATTGCTCCCTGTTTGAGGTGTCTTTGGTAGGATAATTTAGGACGTGTGTGAGGGCTCCTGTTGGACCAGGTACAGGAGAGAGGAGAGTGGTCACTAAGGACATCTGGGAGAACTTTGATGTCAGATAGGTGTTTGGGGGAGTTCGTCAGGATGAGATCAAGGAGTGTATTTGCGCCTGTTCTTGGGTCCCGACGTGTGGGGTTAGTACAACCTGGAGTCAGATTGTGGGCGTTGCTGCGTCTTTAAGGGATCAGCACCTTTGATAACCAATTTATATTGAAGTCACCCATTATTCTGAGGTCACTATTTGAGGGAAGCATAGCTATGTTAGCCAGGATGGAATCGAATGCTTCACTCTGGTTGTTGGGTATATAAACAGACATTATATACAATGGTTTCCCATGAGAGCCAATTATAATCTTGATGGTGACTACTTGGGCCCAGAGTTTTGGTTTAGGCAAAGGGATTAGTAGTGGCTTAAATTTTGCTCTGATGTGAATAGCTCCCACCTCCCCTCTTTTCAACCTATCATCTCTAAATATAGTGTAGTCATTTAATGCAACTGCGGAGTCTGGGATCACGAGTAGTTAACCATGTTTCAGATAGGGCAATGATGTCGGAGGAATGTTGTGCTACCCACCTTGGAGAGAGGTAGCTTTTTGGTAGGCTACGTATGTTCATGGAGCCAGCTTCAGACCCGCATAGCTTGGGTTTTTGCAGTATTAGCTGGGGCGGCCCTGGGTTGGGTGTATGTCCCAGCCAATAGTAGAAGAAACAAGCGCATGCCTAGTATGGCTAGCTGGAGCCATTTTGAGAGTCTGTTTTTGTTGCTTGTAATTGGAACTTTATTTGAGCTATACATGGCATGGGGAGAGCCTGGATGACTAGAGCTTTTAGAACATGTAAAGGGAGCGTGTTGGAAAAACTGAGTTGATTTGCATAGGGTAGTGGAGCTTGGGCTGCCTTCCTACGTCCAATCGTGGTATAGCTGAGGTTCAAGGTTATGTTAGGGAAGGGATGAGGGTTCATAAGGCCTGTGTTTGGGAGGTTGTTTCTTGGATGGATAGGAGAGGATCTGTATGAGACCAAAGTTAACATAATTATTATTAGATTAAGTATGGTTTGGTTGCTTAACATGGTTGTAGTTTTTGTTTTTAGTCTTACTTTCCTCTGTATGTGAGCTTGAGCCCCCTACTGTTCAGTTGATATAACGAGCAAATGGAAAAGTGAGCTGATTGGTTTTTGCGCTCACGTGATGCAGCCTATAAATGTGAGAGTCGACCAAGGGTGCGTGGTAGAGGCGGTGGGGGCGGCCAGCGCGGGAGCTTCAATCTACAGGCAAAACAGGGCTGCCTGCAGTGGATAACTTACTCTGCTGAGGAGGCGCTTGTGTGGGGACTCGAACTGGGTCACTGCGACTGCCCGCGACCTTGCTGTGGGGAGGGCTTCAGGAAGAGCCGCTCTCGACCTCCTGGTCCTCGGTCTGTGGACAAGAGAGAAAGGGTAAGTAAGCTGATTAAATACCACAGACCACAGGGCGTTTCTCATGGGCTGGGCTTACTGAGCAGACTTGGATTCAGCTTAACCCCAAGCTAATATAAATTTATTTTATTTTTTTATTGTTTTTTTTTTCTTTGTGGGAATTCAATAAATTTCAGCTGCATATACTGTGGCTTTAGCCAGGACTAATCATTGTGGGAATTGGGAATTTTAAAATGAGGCACCTGAAGGTAAGAGAGCGCTCAGGACTGCAAGTAACTGGACCGTTTAAAATAAAGCAGTTTCGGCGCCAGAAACGGCGCTTACCGATTCAGGCAGGTTACAATACAGCAAGCAATTTAAAATGGTGGACTACAGTTACACAAACACAGTGCACATTCAGAGTCAGCGAGAGCCCTCTAGACAAATTTATCAGTCCGCTTTGAGTGAGGGGAACCCAGATTAAGTTCTGTAAAATCCGACTGCAGTGTCCCAAATCTACGCAGGCAAAACAGGAGCTGCCTGCCGTGGATAACTTACTCTGCTGAGGGAGCGCTGTGGGGACTCGAACTCGGTCCCTGCGACTGCCGCGACCTTGCTGTGGGGGAGGCTTCAAGAAAAGCGCTCTCGACCTCCTGGTCCTCGGTTCTGCTGAGAGGCGCTTGTGTGAGGGACTCGAACTCGGTCCCTTGCGACTGCCAGCGACCTTGCTGTGGGGAGGCTTCAAGGAAGAGCGCTCTCGACCTCCTGGTCCTCGGTTCTGCTGAGGAGCGCTTGTGTGGGACTCGAACTCGGTCCCTGTGACTGCCAGCGACCTTGCTGTGGGGAGGGCTTCAAGGAAGAGCCTCTCGACCTCCTGGTCCTCGGTTCTGCTGAGGCTTGTGTGGGACTCGAACTCGGTCCCTTGCGACTGCCCGCGACCTTGCTGTGGGGGAGGGCTTCAAGGAAGAGCCACTCTCGACCTCCTGGTCCTCGGTTCTGCTGAGGAGCGCTTTGTGTGGGGACTCGAACTCGGTCCCTTGCGACTGCCCGCGACCTTGCTGTGGGGGAGGGCTTCAAGGAAGAGCCGCTCTCGACCTCCTGGTCCTCGGTCTGTGGACAAGAGAGAAAGGGTAAGTAAGCTGATTAAATACCACAGACCACAGGGCGTTTCTCATGGGCTGGGCTTACTGAGCAGACTTGGATTCAGCTAACCCCAAGCTAATATAAATTTATTTTATTTTTTATTGTTTTTTTTTTTCTTTGTGGAATTCAATAAATTTCAGCTGCATATACTGTGGCTTTAGCCAGGACTAATCATTGTGGGAATTAGGAATTTTAAAATGAGGCACCGAAGGTAGAAGGCGCTCAGGACTGCAAGTAACTGGACCATTTAAAATAAAGCAGTTCGGCGCCAAGCAGCGCTTACCGATTCAGGCAGGTTACAATACAGCAAGCAATTTAAAATGGTGGACTACAGTTACACAAACACAGTGCACATTCAGAGTCAGCGAGAGCCCTCTAGACAAATTTATCAGTCCGCTTTAGTGAGGGAACGAGATTAAGTTCTGTAAAATCGACTGCAGTGTCCCAAATCTGTAGGCAAAACAGGAGCTGCCTGCGTGGATAACCTCTGCTGAGGAGGCGCTTGTGTGGGACTGAACTGGGTCCTGACTGCCCGCGACCTTGCTGTGGGGGAGGGCTTCAGGAAGAGCGCTCTCGACCTCCTGGTCCTCGGTTCTGCTGAGGACGCATGTGTGGGACTCGAACTCGGTCCTTGCGACTGCCTGACCTTGCTGTGGGGAGGGCTTCAGGAAGAGCAGCTCTCGACCTCCTGGTCCTCGGTTCTGCTGAGGAGGCGCTTGTGTGGGGACCGAACTCGGTCCTGCGACTGCCAGCGACCTTGCTGTGGGGAGGGCTTCAAGGAAGAAACGCTCTCGACCTCCTGGTCCTCGTTTCTGCTGAGGAGCGCTTGTGTGGGGACTCGAACTCGGTCCCTTGCGACTGCCCGCGACCTTGCTGTGGGGGAGGGCTTCAAGGAAGAGCCGCTCTCGACCTCCTGGTCCTCGGTTCTGCTGAGGAGCGCTGTGTGGGACTCGAACTCGGTCCTGCGACTGCCCATAACCTTGCTGTGGGGAGGGCTTCAAGGAAGAGCCGCTCGACCTCCTGGTCCTCGGTTCTGCTGAGGAGGCGCTTGTGTGGGGACTGAACTCGGTCCCTGGACTGCCAGCGACCTTGCTGTGGGGGAGGGCTTCAAGGAAGAGCCGCTCTCGACCTCCTGGTCCTCGGTCTGTGGACAAGAGAGAAAGGGTAAGTAAGCTGATTAAATACCACAGACCACAGGGCGTTTCTCATGGGCTGGGCTTACTGAGCAGACTTGGATTCAGCTTAACCCCAAGCTAATATAAATTTATTTTATTTTTTTATTGTTTTTTTTTTTCTTTGTGGGAATTCAATAAATTTCAGCTGCATATACTGTGGCTTTAGCCAGGACTAATCATTGTGGGAATTGGGAATTTTAAAATGAGGCACCTGAAGGTAAGAGAGCGCTCAGGACTGCAAGTAACTGGACCATTTAAAATAAAGCAGTTTCGGCGCTAGCCACGGCGCTTACCGATTCAGGCAGGTTACAATACAGCAAGCAATTTAAAATGGTGGACTACAGTTACACAAACACAGTGCACATTCAGAGTCAGCGAGAGCCCTCTAGACAAATTTATCAGTCCGCTTTGAGTGGGGAACCCAGATTAAGTTCTGTAAATCCGACTGCAGTGTCCCAAATCCGCAGGCAAAACAGGCTGCCTGCCGTGGATAACTTACTCTGCTGAGGCGCTTGTGTGGGGACTCGAACTCCGGTCCCTTGCGACTGCCCGCGACCTTGCTGTGGGGAGGGCTTCAAGGAAGAGCCGCCTCGACCTCCTGGTCCTCGGTTCTGCTGAGAGGCGCTTGTGTGAGGACTCGAACTCGGTCCCGCGACTCCCGCGACCTTGCTGTGGGGAGGGCTTCAAGGAAGAGCCGCTCTCGACCTCCTGGTCTCGGTTCTGCTGAGGGGCGCTTGTGTGAGGACTCGAACTCGGTCCCTTGGCACTGCCGCGACCTTGCTGTGGGGAGGGCTTAAGGAAGAGCCGCTCTCGACCTCCTGGTCCTCGGTTCTGCTGAGGAGCCGCTTGTGGGACTCCGAACTCGGGTCCCTGCGACTGCCCGCCACCTTGCTGTGGGAGGGCTTCAAGGAAGAGCCGCCTCGACCTCCTGGTCCTCGGTTCTGCTGAGGCGCTTGTGTGGGGACTCGAACTGGTCCCTTGCGACTGCCAGCGACCTTGCTGTGGGGAGGGCTTCAAGGAAAACCGCTATCGACCTCCTGGTCCCTCGGTTCTGCTGAGGAGCGCTTGTGTGGGGACTCGAACTCGGTCCCTTGCGACTGCCCGTGACCTTGCTGTGGGGAGGGCTTCAAGGAAGAGCCGCTCTCGACCTCCTGGTCCTCGGTTCTGCTGAGGAGCGCTTGTGTGGGGACTGAACTCGGTCCCTGCGACTGCCAGCGACCTTGCTGTGGGGAGGCTTCAAGGAAGACCGCTCTCGACCTCCTGGTCCTTGGTTCTGCTGAGGCGCGTGGCATGGGACTCGAACTCGGTCCCTTGCGACTGCCCGTGACCTTGCTGTGGGGAAGGCTTCAAGGAAGAGCCGCTCTCGACCTCCTGGTCCTCGGTTCTGCTGAGGAGCGCTTGTGTGGGGACTCGAACTCGGTCCCTTGCGACTGATCTAACATTTATGTACGTAAGGTAAAATGTGATATGGTGTTACTTGGGATGTTCACCTACTCTGCCTCAGGGGTGATTACTTGGCGTGGATGCCAAGTTTTTCCAGGCCAGGGAGGGTGTTATCCCCCTTGCAAATGGGGGTTCCTAATGTGCCTTATGCCTGGTTGGTAGTCGCATAAAGCCGCCGAAAGGAGGGTCCGTGGAATGCTTTTTAATGCCTCCATATACTGTCCCTTTAAGGGCTGCCTTTTGCAGTCAGAATGGGTTAAAATGGAAAGGGGTTGAGTGTTGGCATGCTCGACTCCCGCCCGGGCTGCCAAGTGAGCGCTCCATTCTGCCATCGCTAATAGTTGCGGGGGGAGCCCTAATAAAGGATGTAGGTGGTTGCTTAAAATAAGCTGTGAAAATAATGATAATGTAGATGTTCTCACCTGCCTTGCTTTGCAGCACAGAGAGTTTCAATTGCTTCCTCCATTTTGGTCCTGAACTGTGAAATTGGACCAATCAGTACTTTGGAATCCCACAGAGTTTACTGACCAATAGAGGAGCTGTTTAGAGGGAACAAGGCATTATGGACTATGGCGCTCGTTCTGCACCAATGGGAGCCATGAGAAGTGACTGGCAGGTTCGGCCAGCCAATGACAACGGGTCGCGCCCAAACTAAGGGGAGTGCTGGGTGCGCAGCTTCAGATTAGTGGCCAGTGAAGAGAGAGGAGCTGGCTGTGCTTCTGCACTGGGGTGTTGATGCGGGGAAGCGTGAGGCCTAAGCAGCCGTTTGCCTGAGGAAAGGAGTCGGAAAACCCGCCGGCTGGCGGTCAGAGGAGGCTAGAGGAGCTCAAGTTAAATCCTGATGCCATTAAAGGACTCTGCTGTTGCTGTTTACCATATAAATGTGTGAGTAGCTCAAGCTAAATCCTGCTGCCATTAAAGGGCTCTGCTATTGCTGTTTACCATATAAATGTGTGAGGAGCTCAAGTTAAATCCTGCTGCCATTAAAGGACTCTGCTATTGCTTGTTACCATATAAATGTGTGAGGAGGCTAGAGGAGCTCAAGTTAAATCCTGCTGCCATTAAAGGGCTCTGCTGTTGTGTTTACCATATGAGTGTGAAAGAAGACTGGTGAAAGTCAGGCTCCATCCTGGTAGGGTGAAGGAATCGTCATTTGCTGGGGTTGTGAGTACTAATTCAGGGTCGCTCCCTGTAGTGTGTCTACTTAACTGAACCAGGGGTGTAGCCAGGGATTTCAGAGCTGCACACCAAGTGGACTCACTGCTACCCCCCCCTTGTTAGGGTGAGCTACACCCCCCCGGGTGTAGCCAGATGTACACCAGGACCATGTTTGTTGCCTTATTTGGCACAATAAATACAACTTTTGTATAGAAACATAGACTTTGAAGGCAGATAAAGACCACTTGGCCCACCCAGTCTGCCCATTTCCCTACCTATTTAATAAGCTGCAGATTCAAGTTAACCAACAGCCTACTTCCTGCAACCCCCCCACTACAATTGCCTTATGTCTGTCCCATGCATGTTTGAATTCCCCCACCGTTTTAGACCCAACAACCTCCCCAGGAAGGCGGCTCCATGCATCCACCACTCTCTCTATGAAAAAAAATGTCCTCACAATACCCCTGAGCCATCCCCCCTCTATCTTTAAATTGTGCCCCCTGTTCTTCCACATCTCTTTTTCTGAAAGATGCAACCCTCCTGGACTTTGTTGATTCCCTTGAGGTACTTGAAAGTTTCTATCATGTCCCCGTCCCTCCTTTCATCAAGGGTATACATATTAAGCTCTCTCAGTCTCTTCATATGGTTTCTGATGCAGACCCTGCACCATTTTAGTTGCCCTCCTCTGGACTGCTTTCATCCTGTCTATGTCCTTGCATAGATGGGGTCTCCAAAACTGCACACAGTATTCCAGATGGGGTCTCACCAACTGTCTGTACAGAGGGATAACCACTTCCCTTTTTCTACTTGTGATGCCCCTTACTATGCATCCCAGTATCCCCCTGGCTCTCCTTACTGACTTCTCACATTGATTACCCACCTTTAGGTCATCTGATATGACTACCCCAAGTTCCTTTCCATTTTTATTGTTGTTAGTACCTCCCCTGCTATTGAGTACTCTTCTGCTGGGTTTTTGTTTCCAGGTGCATTACTTTGCACTTCTTTGCATTGAATCTAAGTTGCCATATGTCTGACCATTCCTCCAACCTTGCCAAGTCCCTGCTCATCCTTTCTTACCCCCCCTTGTGTATCAACTCTGTTACAGATCTTTGTGTCATCTGCAAAGAGGCATACCTTTCCCTCCAGACCCTCTGCAATGTCACCTATAAAGATGTTAAAGAGGACTGGACCCAGTACTGAGCCCTGAGGTACTCCACTAGTAACCCCTTTCTTCAGAATGTGTTCCATTCACCATTACCTTCTGTGTCCTGTTGTGCAGCCAGTTTGCTACACAGGCTACCACCCTGGAACCCACTCCCAGGATGGCTAACTTGATTATTAATCTTTTGTGTGGGACTGTGTCAAATGCCTTGCTAAAGTCTAGGTAGGCCATATCCACAGCCCCTTCCTGGTCTATTACTTTGGTCACCCAGTCAAATAAATCAATTAGGTTCATCTGACATGACCTTCCTGCTGTAAATCCATGCTGCTTTGGGTCCTGTGCCCTGCTGGCCTCTAGGTACTCAACAATTCTGTCTTTCAGAAGTGATTCCATCATTTCCCCACCACTGAGGTCAAACTTACAGGTCTGTAGTTTCCTGCTTCTGCCCTGCTCCCACTTTTGTGAAGGGGAATCACATCTGCCCTCCTCCAGTCCTCGGACACCACCCCATCCTCCCATGATTTGTTAAAAAGTGTGGTCAGTGGTGTCACTAGGTCCTCCCTTAGTTCTTTTAGGATTATGGGGTGAATCCCGTCAGGCCCATTGCTTTGTCCACCTTGAGTTTTAGGAGTTCTTTCAAGACTCTTTCTCCTGTAAATGGACTGGTGTCAACCCCCCTACCCAGAGTGCTTCTATTGTCTGGTTTAGGTAACTCCTCCTCATCTTCTTTTGTGAATACTGAGCAAAAGTATTCATTCACTATCTCTGCCTTTTCACTGTCTCCCTCTGCCCACCTCCCCTCTCCTTTATTAATCTTCACGATTCCTCCCTTAACCTTTCTATGCTCCCTAATGTATCTATAAAAGGTTTTATCCCCCTTTCTAACTGAGTTGGCTGTTTTTCCTCAGTTTGGGCCTTTGCTATTCTGACTGCCTTCCCCACTTCTTTCTTCTTTAATTGATACAGTTCCCTGTCGTGCTCCTTCTGTGATTCCTTATACTTTTTGAATGCAGCCTTTTTCTCCTTAACCTTCCCTGCCACCTCTTTTGAGAACCATAGTGTTTTTTTACTCTGCTTTGTTTTCTTTATTTGTTCCACACAAAGGCTTGTTGCCTCTATGATGGCAGTTTTGATTTTTCTCCATTGTTCTTCCACCCCTCCTTTTTGGCCATTTGCTAGTGCTTTCCTTAGGTATTCACCCATTTTGCCAAAGTCAGCCCTTCTTAAGTCCAGTATCCTTGTTTTTGTATGGCTTGTCTCCATGGTTGTGCTTATCGTGAAGCACACTGTGCAGTGGTCGCTTGTTCCCAGATGTCTGCTGACTTCATCTCATGACATTGGTTGTTGCCATGCATGGGTAAATACAAATGCCATGCATTGTTCCCTAAGACACCCACATACCAGCCGAGAGCCTGTAAAGTTGTATTGTCCTTGGGATGCAAAGAAAGTATTAGTGACCAGTTCTTCTAGTTTTGACTCCTATGAATAAAATTACAGAAAGCTTCAGTATTTTCTTTGTTAGTTTTCATGGAAAAAGGAAGCAGTTTAGAGCCTATTTGCTACCCCCCCTTAAATAAAATTGCACACCATGGAGTGCTTGGAGTATGCCTGCCTACACCCATGAACTGAACTATCCTCTTACTTTGACCTGCTCAGGGCTGTTACGATTGTGTGTGCTAAGGGCCCCAACCAGCTGCCACGTGTGGACTAGCCGTTAGGGCTTGGGTACCCCGGGACTATAAGCTGTAGGGTTAGGCCTGTGCACAGAGTCCTAGGTAGATAATTATAGTGATAAGCTAATCAACTTGATCCCCCCTGTCCTTGTTGTTTTCCCCCTTGAATAAATCAGATTGTTTTTGCACAACTACATCCTGGCTATTGTGTACATTAATGGTGAACTGCTGTTTGGTGATTGCAACATAACTGTGCCTTACTTTACAGGGGGTCCCCGAAGGGAGCTGGATTATATTTTCCATGGGGTAAGTGTACTGGTGAACAGAATTGTTGGTACCCAGTGTGAGTCACTAGTGGGACGAAAGGGGGGTTGCAGTAGCTCAGAGAGCTGTAACCGTGGTAGTCTTAACTGTGCTAACCCTGACCTCTGGGTGGAGGCACCCGTCAATGGATCTGGGCCCCTCAACCTGCCTCTGTGGGGCAGACAGGGGTAGTAGCCCTAAGGGTAGCGCCCCCTGGGGGTTACACTTGCAGTACTAGTTTCAGTCCCTATATTTTGAACTGGCTGCAGAGGCCAGACTGGAGCAGTTGGTGTGGATGATGACCCACGTACATTTGTTGTGTTTTGTGGGGTAGTCTCTAATGTTTCTCCTGAGTTGGGACTGACAGAGGAGAATATAGCTTCTAGCTCTTCTGGGTTAATTAGGTCGGATGAACAATCCATTTTTGAATTTCGCTGTTCAGCATTTCAGGTTAGCGAGGAGGCAATATGGCAGTGCTGGACTTTGTAAGTTTGGGGGCTCGGAGAGATTTAAAAATGGCGGGGGGTCCAGATGTGGCTTACTGGCACTTTTTTCTGTGGGTCATACTAGGATTTTCCATGGATAAAAGGTGCCAGATAGCCAATCAGATTACAGCATTCTCTGACCTATTGTATAATATATTGTTGAAATGACTGCAAAAGTCACTTGTAACTTAGGGTGTTAACCTTGCGATGCAGTTTCACCTCTACAAGCTCGTTTGCAGAGTTGTCAATGGGAGATCAGTTCTAACATACTAACATACATACTAAGATGCCAGCAGAATAGGCCTTTATGGTCTATCGAGTCTGCTCTAGGATCAGCACCCATTTTGGGCACCATAGCTGCCTTTCCCACCTCCTCCATGAACCCCCCAACCCGATCCCACATCTGAAAAATTGCTCCAGTTTCAGCATTACTCAGTTTCACCTTCCCTCTATACCTGTCCCAGCCCCTCTTGAACCCCATCTATGGTATTGGCCATTCTGGAACAGTGTTCTATTTTGTTGCACCTACAGAAAAGAAATAATTGATGAAGTTCTGCTACATTTTGTGAGAAACAGGAGACATATCTTAACAAGCTCAGGATGCAGAAGTGAATAGCCAGGAAAATATTTAAAAAAGAGAGCAATGTTTGTTTAGAGAGTTGCAAAGACACAGAGGAAAACTTAGCACAGACAGTAAAGAAAGGGGACAGTACATTCTATAGGTGCATCAGTGAAAGAAGGAAGGCCAGGGTGGGACTGTAAGGCTCAGATGGGATGAAGGAGAGTGTGTGGAGGGAGACCTAGAAAAAGCATCAATACTGAATAAATACATCAGTTCAGTATTCCACTGAAGAGAGGGAGGGACAAGGACCACAACTAGACATCAGAAACAAAGGGGGAAGGAGGTGAACACTAGTCCATTTATGGAAGAGAGAGTCCTAGAGGAACTTACAAAACTGAGGGAGGACAAATCAATGGGACCAAATGGTATACACCCTAGGATATTAAAGGAACTATGGATGGTGCTAGCAGCATCACTGCCAGCCCTGTTTTGTGAGTCACTCAGTACAGGTGTGGTTCCAGAGGACTGCAGGAGGGCACATGCGGTCCCTCTTCACAAGACTGGAAGCAGGGAGGAAGCTGGAAACTATAGGCCAGTCAGCCTCACCTCAGTAGTGGGCAAGATTAGGGAGGCACTGGTTAAGGAAAAGATTGTGGAACACTTGGAATCCAATGAAGCACAGGATCCGAGGTAGCATGGATGCACAGCAGGAAGGACATGTCAAACAAATCAGATACACTTTTTTGACTGGGTGACGAAGGAGATGGATCGGGGGACACAGTGAATGTCACCAACCTCGATTTCTGCAAGGCCTTTGACACCGTTCCACATAAAAGACTGGTTAACAAGATGGGTAGCCTAGATATGGGCCACAAGGTGTAGGACTGGGTTAGAAAATGGTTGAGGGACAGAACGCAGAGGGTGTTGGTAAATGGGAACCAATCTGAGGAAACGGGGTGACCAGTGGGGTGCCTCAAGGATCAGTGTGGGGCCAGTCCTTTTTAATGTCTTCATTAGTGACATCGCTGAAGGGCTGGAAGTGAAGGTTTGCCCATCTGCAGATGACACCAAGATTTGCAACAGGTTAGACACTCCAGATGGGGTCAAGAAAATGAGGAGGGACCTAGGATAGCTGGAAAAATTGCCCAAAGTTTAGCAACTACAATTTAATACAAAGAAGTGCAAAATCATGCACCTGGGGTGCAGAAACCCTGCAGAGAGTTACAGGATTGGGGGGTGGAGAGTTGCTGATGGTAACCAGGGAAGAAAGGGATTTAGGGATAATCATCTCAGATGACCCAAAGGTGGCCAGACAGTGTACAAAGTCTGTGGGGAGGGCCAGTGGCATGTTGAGATACTGTACATAGGAAGGGGTATCACTAGCAGAAAAAGGGAGGTAGTGATACCACTGTATAAAACACTGGTGAGACCTCATCTGGAGTATGGTGTACAGTTCTGGAGGTCGCATCTTCATAAGGACATAGACAGGGTGGAGGCAGTTCAGAGAAGGGCAACTAATATGGTGCATGGCTTGCACCAGAAAACATATGAGCAGAAATTAAAATACCTCAAATATGTATACACTGGAAGAGAGGTGGGAAGGGGGAGATATGATAGAAACCTTCAATGTATCTTAAGGGCTGAAACAAAGTGCAAGTGGGTGACATCTTACAATATAGGAGAAGTATAAGGACAAGGTGGCACGATATGAGATTGGAGGGGGTGCAGGATAAAGGGGAATGCGAGGAAGTTTTTCTTCACAGAAAGGGTGGTGGATACATGGAATACCCTACCCCAGCAGATGGTGGGAGCTAGTACAGTGGGCTAGTACAGTAGTACATGCAATATACATGGGATAGGCATAAGGGAACCCTAGAGGTGGGAAGGAGAGGCTAAAGCCGATGACCAAGTAGAGTCAGTGGCCACTGATGCAGGTAGGGAATATGGGCAGACTGGATGAGCCTAACGGTCCATGCCTTTCATCAATTTCTATGTTTCTATGAGAGAGAGAGAGATAGATATTTAGAGATACCCTCAGATAAAAGACTTTGTTTTGTTTGAACTGCCTGTATAAGAGCTATCATGCACAATTTTAATTTTTTTATGTTATTGTTATTGATAATAGTAAAATGCTACTTGAAAATTTTTATGGCTTCTCCTGGTTTGTCTATGATGCCTGACCTGTGCCTCGATAACAGTACCCCAAACTATCCTCTGTAGCTGCTCACTTCAATGAGTTCTTCACAACTTGTGCTTCCGCCCTCTCCCCCACCAATTCTGCTCCTCTCCCCCTGCTTTCTTCCTCCCTTCCCGCTCCACCCCCTTGATTTTCATTTCCCCCTTTTTACTATCCAGGAACCCTTGATTGCTCTTTCCTCTGTCAACCTGCCTAAATCTAGCCCTAATGGGCTAGATCCTAAATGTCTTCACATTTCAGCTCCTGATATCGCCTCCCCCTTACTCACTTCATCAACCTCTCCTTCTCCCTCTGCACTGTTCCTTAGACATGGAAGACTGGCAAAGTTCTCTCCCTTCATAACAGGGATGACCCCTATTCCCCAGCCAACTTTTCTTGAGTCTCCCTCCTCCCTTGTCTTTCAAAGCTGCTAGAGAAACTTGTCTACTCTAGGCTTGCTGACTTCCTCAACTCATGCAACTTCCTCTCCCCTTTCTATTCTGGTTTCCAGAACATCACTCCACCATCTCCTTTCTGCTGTATGTCGCTGGCTCTAGCTTCACTGGGAGGGATCAGGAGCATATCATGGCAGCCATTTTTGTTGATCTGGCCAAAGCCTTTGATTTGGTGGCCCACCTACTACTCCTGGACAAGCTGAGCTCTGCCGGCCTCTCAGCACCCGCTGTTGAATGGTTCCGTTCCTACCTCATGGGCTAGCACCAGTTAGTACAGGTTGGAGGCATCCTGTCACCTTCACTACCCTCCTGGGTCCATCCTCTTTTCCAGTTTCCTGAACTACCACTCCTCTGTCCGTTCTACCTCACATATTCACATGTATGCAAATGGCACAGTTATAATTCAATATTCTTATGTATACAGATGGCATAGTTATCTATACCTCCGGCCCTTCAACTGCAGCAGTGGAAGGCTGCTCCAGCAAGACTTCTTCAATGTCCTGCACTAGTTCCACTCCCAACCATCTCCAGGCAAACTCTAAAGAATGTTCCATGACCTTTGGCACCAGCCAGAAATTGGCCAGGCTCTCCCTCCTTAATGTCTTCTCCACGCTGGATGGAACCCCCCTCGAAGCGGTTTCATCCTTTATCTCTGAGTGTGGCTAGACATTACGCTTAATTTCTCTGTCCATATGGATGTCATAGATATATAGATGTTGTCAGCAGATAAGAGCATTGTGGCCCATCCAGTCTGCCTCATCCCTCTTTCTAATGCTTAAGGTACTTCAGTTGCTACGACAAGTCCCCCCCCCCACCTTTCGCCCTAGCCTGATAATTCCGTGCCTATCCCACACATTTTTGAATCCCTGAACCGTGGCTACCCCCACTTCCTGTGGGAGACTGTTCCATCTCTCCACCACCCTTTCAGTGAAGTAGAACTTCCTCAAGTTACCCCCAAGTTTTCACCTTTTTAGTCTCATGCTGTGCCCCCATGTTCTGCTGTTTCCCTTCATGTGAAATATGCTCCCCTCTGGTACCCTGTTGATCCCCTTCAGATACTTGAAGATCTCTATCATGTCCCCCCTTTCTCTCCTTTTCTGCAGGGAGTACATATTGAGAGCTCCCGAGTCTCTCTTCATAAGACTTATGCTGTATCCCGGACACGTCCTCCTCAGTACCATCTCCATCCTGTCTATGTCTTTTTGGAGTTGGGGCCTCCAGAATTGAACATAGTACTTGCTCCAGATGAGGCCTTACTTGGGAGTTGTACAATGGTACCACCACATCCCCACTTCTACTTGTTATACCCCTCCCTATGCACCCTAGTATTCTGTTAGTCTTTCCAACTGCTTTATCACACTGGTTAGCCACTTTGAGGTTGTCTTTTATGACTACCCTTGTATCCCTTTCCTCTTTGGTGGCCTCCAGTGTTACCCGATCTAGTTCATACTCAGCCCTAGGATTCCTTTTCCCCAGGTGCCTAATCCAGCACTTTTTTGCATTGAAATCCAACACAATTCTTTGGAGCAGTTTTCTAGCCTCTTCAGATCTCTCATTCTTTTTAAATATCTTCCTGTGCATCTACCCTGTTACATAGCTTTGTATCGTCCATAAACAGGCTAACTCTCCCTTCTAGACCTTCTGTAATATCACTTATAAAGACACTTTTTACCCATCCCTCCTGTGAGGTAACCACATTTACCACCACTCTTTGTGTTCGGTTACTCAACCAGTTTCTAACCCACGTGACTACCTCTGTCCCCACCCCCCCTGATTTGCCAGCTTGTGGACTAGTCTCCTGTGTGGGACTATGTCAAACACCTTTTTGAAGTCCAGATAGGCTACATTTACTGCTCCACCCTGGTCTAGTTCCCTCGTCACCCACTCTAAGATATAAAACAAGTTGGTCTGGCATGATGTCCCCGCCTTGAATCCATGTTGCCTTGGGCCCAGCAGCACCCTTGTCTCTATGTAGTCCACCAACATTTCCTTAAGCAGGGTTTCCATCATTTTACCTACTATCAAGGTCAAACTGACAGGGCAGTAGTTTTCTGCCTCCTCCTTGCTACCACTTTTGTGCAGGGGTACCACTTGTGCCCTCCTCCACTCCTCTGGAACCACACCTGTTTCCAGTGATCCACTGAACTTAGCCTGAGGTTTAGCCAGTTCCTCCAGGAGCTCCTTTAGGATCCTCAAGTGTATCCCATCCAGTCCCATAGCTTTATCTATGCTAAGCATTTCTAGTGCTCTTTTTACTCTGTCCTCTTCTTCCTGTTTGCCCTTCTCCATTAATGGGAGGCTGTCCCCATTGCCTTCTTCTGTGAATATGGAGCTGAAATATTTGTTGTGGATGGTTGCCTTGTCAATGACTTTCTCCACTACCTACCTCCCTCTTCCCCAAGTCTCACAATCCCCCCCATCTTCCTCCTTTCACTAATATACCTAAAGAATGCCTTCCCTCCTTCCTTCACTGATTCAGCTAGCTTTTCCTCAGTTTCTTTGGCATTTGCTGCCCTTCCTTGTTCACTTCCCTTCATTTTTACAAGTATTCTTGCCCATTCTACTTGCTTTGTGTTGCCTGGTACCTCAGAAATGCCAACTTTTTTCCTCTTACTAGCTCTGCTGCTCCCCTAATGAACCACAGTGGTTTCCTCTTTCTTTCTCTCTTGCAGCAGAGCCTGGCGTAATGGTTTGCTATGAGGTGCAGGGTTTCCCTTATCTTATCCCACTGTTCCACAACTACCCTTTAGTCATCGTATCCCTGCATAGCCTTCATGAATTTGTCCTTCATTTTACCGAAGTCTGTTCTCCTGAAATCCAGAATTCTAGTCCTTGGGTGGCTAGCCTCCTGCAGCAACCTTATGGTGAACCCCACAGCTCGATGATCACTAGTCCCTAGGTTCTCTCCCACTGTGATTTCCTTTATCCTGTACCCATTGCTTAGGACAAGATCCAGAATTACATTCTCCCTTGTAGGCTCCCTCACTAGCGGTGAGAGAGACCCATCCCTTGCATGGATTGCAGGAATCCCTTATTCCTGGCTGAGGCTGCCACCAGGATGCTCCAGTCAACATCCAGCAAGTTGAAGTCACCCATCAGCAGCAATTCACCCTTTGTTGCCATGTTCTCTATGGTTTCCAGCAGTTCTTTGTCTACATCTTCCACCTGCCCTGGGGGCCCGTATATCACTCCCATTCTAAGTACGTTTCCCTTCCCCACCTCCAGGGTTACTCACAGTGCCTCTGCTTTAACCCCCTTGTTTTGTGAGACTATCACTTTTATGCCTTCCCTGCTGTATGATGCTACCCCTCCCCCTTTCTTGCCTTCCCTATCATGCCTGTGCAGCGTGTACCATGGAATAGTTAGCTTCTAGGCATAGTTGCTATTGCACCATATCTCTGTGTCTGCCATGTTATCCAGGTCCTTGGAGGCCGTTAATGCCACAAGTTCCAGGATTTTGTTACCCAGGCTGTGGGCATTAGTGCACATAGCCTTCCAATCATGACCCCTCCCCTCTGCTATAACCCCAGTACCATCCCCCCTTTTCTGTGTCTGCCCTTCCTGTACTTTACTTGACTTCCCTCCTTTTTTAACTATGGTCACTCCTTGCTTGTGGCCATGCCTGTTTCCTTTAGCCTGATGTTGAGGGGGGTTCTTCCCTTTGCTGATCCCCTTACCTTCATATCTTTCTGCTACTGTACATCCTTATTCTGGTCTTTTTCCCTGGGCTGGAGACCTCCCAGTTTGAACCCTCCAAGAAGACCTCCAACTTCTGCCTTAATATTCTCGCTCCTTCTCTGGTGAGATGCAGATCATCATGCGTGAAGAGATTCCTGTTCCAGAAGGTACCCCAGTCTCCAATGTAGTGCATGCCGTTGTCTGTGCACCAACCCTGGAGCCGCCAGCTGAATTCTCTGATCTCCAAGTTCTGCAGTATGCAGGGTGCCTTGTACTGTAACAGAAACTGTTTATCTCCTCAGCTCTGTCAGGAGTTTGTTACCACAATGGTGCTCCCAGTTTTCAACTGTGCAGATGTGAACTACAGCACTGCCCCTCATCTTCCCTTGCCAGACTGGAAACCCACTGCAACACTTTTTGTATCTTGTCAGTTGTTCACTGTGCCTCTGGTTAGTGCCCTTTAAGCCACTCATTGTACCTCTGCTTAGCGCTGTTTACGTTTCATTTGCACTTGTACCATGTTGAAGTGCACTCTGTTTGCACTTTACTTTGCAGTGACCTACGTATGCTTTTTTTATTGTAGCAAGGCTGACACAAGACATTAAACAGCATTGATAGGGAAAAGCCAAATTACAGGCTTAAACAGTAACCTCTTGGAGGTCCTCGATGAGTGGTAGCCGAGTCATTTCACACTGTATTGGGTACTGCAGTTGCATCACTGTCCACCGCCCCTTCGGTTAACAGGCCTGTCCACCACCCTTTCAGATCAAGGCAGTGGAGATGTGCATGGCAGCAGGGAAGAGTAACTTTCTTAGCAGCACTCCCCTTCGGGACAAGGATTACAACTTGGGAGGGTTTGTGCCATTTTATCACAGTAGAAAATGTGATAGACATGTTGAGCATGAGTGTGTGTTTGCACCATCTGTAACTCATGAAGGAATATTCAAGGAGCAGAACTGGTGCCAAACACGGGTATATGAGGTGGCTGGGGGGGAGCCTATTCATGATGAAATGCCAGCTCACACAATCTTTTCAGTATCACAAATGGATTCACCAACTGGACAGAAGACAGGGCTCTGGTGAAAAGGGGGTTAAAACATGGACCAGACATACAGTGATCAAGTGTCCTGACAGTCTTTACAGTAGCACATTATCGTTTGAGCCTATCTCCTCAACACAGGTCCTGACCCTCTAACATGCAAGTCCCATACATTTGGCCTTCAATAGGGCCAGGGCAAGGGAGATGGGTCAAGGTGGTGAGGGGGTATAAAGATACAGTAAACAGCAGTATTCACAACTAGTTAAATGACTGAGAAGCTTCAGCCTGCTTTCTTTTGAGGGATCGCTGTGATTTCAGCATTGGTTATGACTGTGAGTGGTGGGAGTTGAACAGCCCTTCAACTGGAGGAATTGCAGCTCATTCTGCCAAAGACTTTCCATCTGGAACCAGTGAGGCAGAGAATCAATAAATCAATCTTATTTAACCAGGTGAAACACCACTGAGTGAAACTCATTTACAAAGTGGACCTGGTCAGTGAAAACAACACTGAAACATAGGTTCAGAGTTAATACAAGGTCTTAAGGGTAAACAGTAACACCAGTATACACAACAATCACATGGTTTATATTTGCTATACATTCATATATAAACAGGGCATATAGTGCCCAAGTGCAACTGAGAATATGCACATTTCACTACTGTATAAAGTGAAATCAGCATAAGGAAAAAGGGAATGTAAAGAAGATCAGAGGAAAAAGAATATAGGTAGAAACCCCAACAGAGAAAAAGGAAGAAGAAAAGAAAAAGAAAAGAAGAACTGGGGAGTAGTGTGAAGAAGTCTTTTAAGGTTTATTAGAGAGTGGATGGACAGGGACGGTATGAGGCATGCAGAGCACACACAGCTAGAGAACTAGTAGGAAGCTAAGAGTAGCAATTGCAGGATTCCCTGACGTGTTGTCTGAGTAATGTTTTGAAGGTTGCCATTTTAACAAAAGTTGAATGCTTCAGGGATTTTTGATGGTTGTTTCATAGGGCTGGTAGGGCATGGCATATGGATGATAACCCAAATCGCATTCTGGATCTAGGAATGTAGAGTGAGATGTAGGAGTGTCTCCCGAGACAATAACTTCCAAGGGTACTGGTTAAGAGGCTAGATATGTATTGCAGGAGCTTGCCAATTAGGGCTCTATAGGTCCAAATTGCTGCATTTTTAAATCTTCTGGTTCTTAGGGACTGCCAGCCAAGAAGAGCATGAAGGGAGCGGTGGCGATTCCTGTACGGACGACCAGTTATGAATCTTAGTGCCCTACTGAACAGGGTGTCAAGCTTGGCCAATGCTGTACTTGGAACATGACTATACAAGAGGTTGGCATAGTCCAGGAGGGGGAAGAATGTGTATTGCACTAATCTCAGTTTAACTTAGCTTCCTGGGATAATAGGTGTTTGATTCTGAAAAACAGTCCTATTCTTTGCTTCAACTTTTTAGCCAGTTCCTCCATGTGAACTGTATAGGAGAGTTTATGGTCAATCCAGAATCCTAAATACTTGACTTTGTCTACTAGTTCGACTGATTCCCCCATGTGGGATGTTATTTGCTGCTGGACTCCCGAAGGGGGAGAACTGACTGAATTAAGTTTAGGGGAAAATATTATAGCTTTTGTTTTCCTGGCATTCAGCAAGAGTTTAAGATTCAAGAGATTTTGCTGCAATAAGTTGAATTCTTGCTGCAGTGTACTGCAGGCAAGTTCAAGGGAGGGTTCAGCAACTTAGAAAACAGTATAATGAGCAAATAAGTGAACACTTGTTTATTTTTTTATTTATTTGCACATCGGTTTACAACCTTTGAGCCAGAGGCTCATTTCCAAAGATACCTCGTCACATAGAGGACAAATACAAGTACAAGCATTCTCAGTTCCAGGATATAGGTTACATAGTTTGCAGGCACATGTGATAATGAACATGACAAATACATATACAAGCATTATAGGTTCCAGGATATGGGTTACGTAGATACTAAGCACATGTGATAAAGACAGTTATACAGAGAAGCCAGTTTGGTTACAATGGCGCATACTAGTACGACAGTAAGAGCAGGCAACAGAGTAATAGCAGTTTAATCAGAAGTGGTACATACTTGCACGGAGAAAGGGCAAGCAACAGGAATAATGGCAATACAAACAGAAAAGGAGTAGGATTTAAAGAGGTGTGGTAAGGATGCTGCCCAGAAGTCATTGTCAGGACACCGAGTGTTGCGCCTCAGATTATAGACAGGTGCAACTACGTGTGTTGAACAGTTCGCTTCTGAGTGCAGTTCTGAATTTAGAAATTGTGGGGGCATCTGAGATGGGGAGAGGAAGCGAGTTGTACCAGGATGGGGCTCTATGGTGGAATAACCTCTGTCCATGGGAGGTCCTAGATCTTGGTACCAGAAAAGTGGCCTTGCAGGAGGTCCATGTACAGACCAAGGGTTGAGCTAGGTGGAGGGAGGCTGTCAGCCTGGGTGGGGATAGCCCTAGAAGAGTTTTTTTTGCTATTAGGCAAGTTTGATATTGCAGTCGTTCATCTAGGTTCAGCAGTGTTGCCATATCATAGAGCTGGCACGAATGTGTAAGCCCAGGGGCCCCAGTGATTAGCCTGCACACCTTATTTAGGATGAGGTGAATTTTATTGAGGGCAGTTGTGTCGGCAGCACCGTAGACTGGTAGTCCATAGTCAACCAGGGATAATATGGAGGATGTCACCGCAAGCGGGAGGGCAGCGAGGGGGGAGACAGTTTTTGTAGCGATATAAGATACCTAGCTGCACATTGGTAGCTGAGGCAAGTGCATCAATGTGGGTGTGGTAGGTGAGGGCTGAGTCAAAGGTGACCCCAAGGTACTTGTAGGAATGGACTTGCTCTAGTGGCTGTTTGGAGCAGGGGAGGATATGGAGTGGGAAGTTGCTGGCTTTGTTTTGGGGGTGGACAAAGAGCATTGTTTCTGTTTTTTTCTTAGATTTATGACCAGTCTGTGCTCTTTAAACCAGGTTTCGGCATCATTAAAAGAAAGTTGCAGGGAGTCCTGGAGGGAGGTAGGGTTACGGCGGGTGGCAAAGATGACGGCGTCATCTGCATACAGCAGAATTTTCCCAGTGCATGCACTGGGCAGGGTGTTAAGGCAGAGTGAGAAGAGTAGGGGTCCCAGGATGGAGCCCTAAGGAACCCCTGAGCAGATGGGACAAGTTTTGGAAAGTGTCTCATTAATTTTGACACGTTGGGAGCGGGCAGATAGGTAGCTGGTGCACCAGACGAGTGGCCCAGTAGCGAAGCCAGTGTGGCAGAGGGCATCCAGCAGGAGGGGGTGGGAGACAGTGTCAAAAGCCTTCGAGAGGTCGATGAATACTGCCCCGGCTAGGGAGCCAGAGTCCAGGGAGGAGTGTAGGAATGTTGAAAATTCAACTAGTGCAGTGCCGGTACTGTGCCCTGCACGGAAACCATGCTGTTCAGGGCAGAGGATGTTGTGTTTGGTCAGATACTCAGTGATTTGCGTGGCAACCAGTTTTTCAAGGGCTTTGTAGAGGGGCGGGAGTATGGAGATAGGCCAGTAGTTCCCGGCTGAGGACCTGTCACCCCATTTGTGAATGGGAGTAACAATGGCAGTTTTCCATGCAGTAGGGAATTGCCCCAGGCAGAGGGATTTGTTGAGAAGGCTAGTGAGTGGGGCAAGGACCTGATCCAGTACCAGCCGGAGAATGCAGGGGTCCAGGGAGTCATCGCCGGGACTATTGCTTTTTAGTGCACGGATCAAGTTGGGTCTAGCTTCCTGGGCAGTTACCCTACATAGGTAGAGGCTAGGGTGTTGGAGGGCTGGAACCTGCAGGAAGGGTGGTGGGTCAAAGAAATTACTGGGAAGGATAGAGCTGAGGTCCGTAAAGGATGTGTTGAGGTAGTTTGCAATGTTTGTAGGGTTCGTAACGGTAGTGCCGTCAATGGTGATCTGGGATGGGGGAGTGGAGCGTGCGCTCCCATTCAATTGTTTGACATTATCCCAAAAAGTTCAGGCACACCCTCAGGAGGAGGTGAGGGTGGCCTGATAGTGGTCGACCTTGGCTTTCCTAATGGCCCAAGTGCACTTATTCCGTGCAGCGTTGCAGGCCTGTCTATCAGCCGGCTGGCCTGTTTCTGTTGCAAGGTGCCATAGGTTATCCCTAAGCCTGAGCAACTGTAATACGGCAGGAGTAATGCAGGGCACATTATGTTTTTTGGTTCAGGCAGCCGTGAGGGGTGCGAAGAGGTCGCAGGCATTGTTAAAGGTTTGGGAAAAGAAGGCAAGGGCAGTGTCTATATCAGGAGCATGGTGAATGGGGGACCAGTTTGTTTGGGCAAGAAATTGCCTGAGGTTTTTCAGCCCACCTTGTCTGAAATGCCGGCAGAACGTGTACTGGGCTGTGGGTCATGGCAAGGTGGTCACCCAGTGGAATAGGATAGGGGAATGGTCACTGAGTGACTCAGGGAGGACTTGGATGTCCAGACTTTTTTTGGGGCGGTTGGTGATGATAACATCTAGGAGGGTGCTGGTATCTCTCTTAGGATTTACTCTAGTGGGTTGGGAAATTAGTTGTGTCAGATCTATGGCAGCAAAGGAGTCCCGGGTGGTGGTGGAGGTGGGGCTGAGCCAGTTCATGTTAAGGTCCCCCACAAGGACTTGTTCAGCCCTGTGAGGGAAGGTGGCAAGATAATCACTTAAGGATAATAGTGCCGGGTTTTGGTTCTTTGGTGGAATGTAGGCAGAGGTGAGGTAAAGGGGGCCCCTGGAAGGGTCTGGAGTAAGTTTAAGGGTAAGAGCCTGTGCCCCACTTGCAAGGGCCGGGGCAGGGAGTGCTAGACCAGTGAGAGAATCCCCGGTATAGATTGTACAGCCACCCCCGTGTTTGCCTACACGATCCTCCAGGTATAGGGTGTAGCCAGGGAGGGCGAAAAAGGAGTCAGGGGCTGATACCTGCATTAATGTTGTTAATATATATTGTGAATTGTAACTACCCTAGTATTGAATCCTGTGGTACACCTCTAAGAAGTGTTTTCAGTGGTGACAAGTCCCCTTGTGCCTTGATTTGCTGTTGCCTACCTGTAAGGTAACATATAAACCATTTGACAGCAGTGACATCTGAGCCAATACCTTGCAGTATGGTCAGCAGTAGGTCATGGTCTACTGTGTCAAATGCCTTACTTATGTCGAGGAATAGGGTGCTCAGATGAAGTTTAGAGTCAAGTGCCAAGTGCCAGTCATTTGTTACTTTGGCTAAAGCAGATATCGTGCTGTTTTTTTTTTTCTGAAACAAGACTGAATGGGGTTAAGCATATCAAGTGAGCCTAAATAGTTTCTGATCTATGTAGTGACTACTTTTTCGAGGAGTTTGGATGGGATGGGTAGAAGAGATATAGATCTGTAATTATGGAGGACACTTGGATTGCCGGACTTAAACAGTAGGACTACGTACGCTATTTTCTACACGGCAGGAAAGTTCACAGTGGGCTAGGGACATGTTAAAAAGATGTGTAATGGGTGCAGTCAACACATAGTAACCCACTCTTAGGAAGTATGGTTCTAATTTATGTGCTCCTGCACTTTTTTTGGTGTCCAGGCCCAGAAGGTCTTCAACGTGTTCGAAGGTGACAGCGTTGAAAGAGAATTTTGCCTCGTGAGCAGGAGCCTTTATAGGGGGACATACAAAGATGAGGTTATTGATCTGGGAGATATGTTTACTAGTAGCAGATGTGTCAAAGGCAAATCCAGCTGTAGCGAAGTGGTTATTTAGTAGGTCTAGTATACATTGCTTATTTGAGGTACTAGTGCCACCAGTACTAATCTTGGCAGAGAGGGAGTTAGCCGGATGATGCCTTTCTATTTCCTTCAACGTTTTCCAAAACTTAGCAGAGTCATTAGTGGAGGAGAATAGCTGTGATTGGAAATAACTGGCTTTTGCACCCTGATTTGTTGTGTATGTGACATTCAGACAGCTGGTTCTGATTAATCTATGATTTTTGTAATATGAAAATGTGTTATTGTCTCTCATGAGACATGCTGAAACAGCCTGTGGAATGACACCCTTCTCCCAGGTTTTAGATACAAGGTGTTACCTGGAAGGCCAGTATATAATCATAGGCTAGAAGAGGTCTAAATTAAGCATCTCCTGTTTATCAAGCTTAATTGTAGCTTGCCAGCTGACAGAATAGCAAATATCCATTTTATGACGTTTAGAGGAGGAAAACCAGGTTATGTCACTGGTGCAAAGTCACAAATGTTCCTCTGATGTCTGTAAAAGCAGAATGTTGCTCATGGATGAAAGAAGGGCTTAGAAATTAACCTTATTTAATTTACCTTCTGAGTGATGACATCCTGATTGTATAATTTTTAATAAACAGAGGAGGAGCTGGGTGACATCATGGAGAAGGCAGGCTCAAGACAGTGTTTTAATTATGCTGTGAGTGACCTGTAGACACACACATGTTTGGACTTTCTTGACAACAACATCTGTCTATCAGCACTATTAGAAGAGATACATTAGATATACTAGTCTAATTGTCTGGTGGTAGGAATGTTGCACTTTTTTAGCCCTTGTTCTTTTAAATGATAGTATGTTTTTGTGATATATGGTTCTGTATTTGCATTACATTTTTTTACGTATTTTTAAGTACACCTCTACTTTAGAAACTACTTGGTGTGCCGTTGAAATTCTTTTTCTTGACAAGTGAAGCATACATGGTTAAAGTTGACACTGCACAAAGCTTATTGGTTTTACCAAACTGGGAAAAGGTAAGAGTTTATTCTGAGGTCTTTAATAGAGTTTTAAGGGTTCATTTTGTATGCTTGGTTAGGTGCCCGTAGGCAAAATATATCTTGCCCCCAAGAGCAGAGTTATCTGAGCCTGTACATTGGGTACGCTAGCAAGAGGTTCACAGTTTGAATCCCTCCAGAACTTGAGACCAAAGTTTGATTTGAACCCACAAAACAGACAGAAGGGTTACCCTGTTCTGTTAACGGTTCACAAGACTGTGCTCAGAGGTTGGCACTGTGGGAACAGAGGGCCTGACCTGCTGAGTGGGTTTGTGACAGTGTACACTGATTCCTCAACCTTCTGAATGCAATCCAGTCTGCTGGGTTCTTAGCTTTCTGAGCCCTTTTCCAGAGGGCATCCCTGCTGTGTAATGCTGATTTTAGGTCAGCAGTAAACCAGGGGCATGGGGGGTGACTTTTCTTGGCCATCATGGGTAACTAGAAGAAGCTCATCTTTGGTGGCAGAGGCAACAGCTGCCACCGGTTAATGGAGTGGGTCAAATCTATTCACAATGAACAGAGGAATTTCTGCAGGACTGCAAGGGGAACTGGAGGAAGAGGATCCTTTCTTTTTGCTTCTAGATCATCTTGCTGTCCCCCCCTTCTAATCTCTGCCTTGTATTGCTTTTATTCCCCAACCTTTCCATTGCTGCACCCATTGGAAATCATCTTCAGGGTCTGGAATGGGTGTATCTTAAGAGGCTGCCTCCACTGCAGGGGTGGTATCCATAGCTGTGGGTCAGGATCAGTGCCAATTCAAATCATAAGGGGAAGCTGGAAACTTGTAGCTGGGCCAGTGCCCATTTATGAAGTCCTTGACATCCTTGGGGGATTCAGATTTGTAGGTCACCCCAATATGCAGAATCCTCAGTTTAGCAGGGTACTATAAGGTGTTCTGGCCCAAAAGTGATTGAGCTTCTACTTCACCCTACCATAAGACCTTCTTTTTGCCAACAGTTCAGTGGAGAAGTCCTGCTAGAAGGAAATTTGATGGCCTTCCCAGGACAGCGCCCCCCTTTCCTGTGCAAAGCGAAGGATGCTCTCTTTAATGGGGTAGCAAAGTAGTTTAAGTAGTATGGTTCTGGGTCACTCACCTTGACAAAGGCAAGGGGTCAAAGAATTATGAGCCCTCTCTTGTTCCAATAGCGGGCAGTTGGGAGCATTAAGCAGAAAGGGGATTAGCCACTGCAGGAAGGGGATGAGGTTCCCCGTTCTGCCCCATCTGGAAGACCTAGAGTCAAGCCCACCGTGATGAAGCGCAGTGTCACAATTTCCTGAATGAAAAGGGGATCAACTCCTATTAGAAATGCCTTGTCTTCTGCAGTAACGCTGCTGCAGAATGCCGCAAACTTGGGTTTCATCCTGGTGGGCTTCACTGCAGCAGCCAGAGGTTATTCCTCCATGCCCAGTTCTCCATATTGTCTACCTCTAAAAGCCGTTACCAAATAACCCTGTACTGCTCTTAAAGACAGCCATTCAGGATCCCATACTGCACTTCAATCTGTGTGAGGCATTGTTCTGAGCCCTCAACTCATTTTCCCAGGTCTGACAAGTCTTTAGGTGTCTCAGCTGCCATGACTTTAATGTCAGCAGTGTTGTGCAGTATTTTCTGAAGCATGGCCATGGTGTTAGCCAGGTTATTTGGTGGTGGAGGAGCTGCAGACATTTTCATTCAGTTTGTGCAAGCATAGCAGCCAGTCTATTTGGGTGAGACCACACTGAAGACACTTCTACTTCTTTTTCGGTGGTGGGTGGGAAAGCACCATCATGCAATGCAGTATTGTAGCATGATACAAACAAGCATTTGTCAATGCCAAATGTTTGCTTGCTAGCACTGGCATTGGTAGTGTAGAACTTAAAGCTGCATAATAGGAATGGCAGCGAAGTATTGAACTGAAGCCAACCCCACCACCACCCTGCAGAGAGTGGCAGGCATTGGGGTGTGCCTTTGGGTCGTCAGGCATAACAACCACGCCATTTCACCACACCCTACCCTGCAGACACTGACAAGTGTCACGGTGTGCCTTGGGGTCTTAGGCCCTTATGCACACCCCATTCCATCAGGAAATACGGTGAGATGGGTGCGGTATAGGAGAATGGGGTGAAGTTTGGGCCCGAAGAGTCCGAGGCACACCTTGATGCCTCTCACTGGCTGCAGGGTGTGGGTGGGGGTGGAATAGTATGAGCATGACAGGCAAGAATCCCAAGTCACACCCCTGATGCCTGTCATACTCTACAGGGTGGGGCGTTATGGTCGGAAACCCTAACGCCTCAGGCATTCGTTGGTATTTTCACTCCAAATTTTCAACATGTTTTTTGTGACCCCCACCTCATGAACAGTGGCAATATCAGTTTGTTAGCTGAAAACTGCTTTTGCACAGCGACTATGGCATTTGGCACCACAGGTACAAAAACACATTCCGAACAGGATGTGAAAAATGACAGCGGTACTGTTCATGGGGAGGTGTAAAAAATGGCAATGTTGAAAATCTGCTGTGAAAATCTTAAAAAAACTGGTGAAGTCACGAGCATGCATAGAAACTGTGGAACACACACCCGTAATGTAACTAGTTTGGGGATTTTTTTACAGCAGATTGTTAACACAGGCATTTTGGGACCTCAATCATGAACAGTGTCAGTGTGATTTTCTTTATCTGTCCCGAACAATGATTTCCCACAGCGACCACACAACTCTGCACTGAAAGTGTGAAAACACATTTCGGCCATGTTGTGGAAAATGACAGCTGTACCGTTCATAAGGAGGTGTGAAAAAATGGCACTGGTGAAAATCTGGACTGAAAATATTACAAATTCATGAACCTACGAGGGTGCATGGTAACTGCGCAATGCTCACTCGTAACACAGTCATTTCATGGAGTTTTGTCACCAAATTTTCAACATAGCCATTTTAAGAACTCTGCACATGACCAGTGTCACTGTGATTTTCTTAATCTGTCCCAAACATTGTTTTCGCACACCGACTGTACCATTGTGCACTACATGTGCGGAAACACATTTCGGGTGAGATGTGAAAAATGGCAGCTGCACTGCTCATAAGGAAGTGTGGAAAAATGGCACTGTTGAAAATCTGGTGTGCAAATATTACAAATTCGCAAACTTGCTAGCGTGTGTAGGAACTGCACAATGTGCGCTCCTAAAACAGTCATTTTTGGGAATTTTTTCACCAAATTTTCAACATAGCCATTTTAGCACCTCTGCTCATGACCAGTGTCACTGTGATTTTCTTAACGTGTCCCATACATTGATTTCGCACACCGACTGCACCGTTGTGTGCTACATGGGCAGAAACACGTGGGCGAGATGTGAAAAATGACAACTGTACTGCTCATAAGAAGGTGTGGTAAAATGGCAATGTTGAAAATCTGAAGTGAAAATATTGAAATTTCGCAAACTTACGAGCGTGCGTAGGAACTGCGCAATGCAGGCTCGTAAAACAGTCATTTTTAGGAATTTTTCCACCAAATTTTCAAAATAGGCTTTTTGAGAGCCCACCTTATGAACACTGGCAGTGTCGTTTCGTTAATCATTCTGGAAGGTGATTGCGTGCAGTGGCTGCGAAACCTTTGGGCCTGAGTAACGCCATGACAGTACAAGAATTCATGAGGAGGGGTCCCAAAAACCCCATGTTGAAAATTTGGTGCATAAATTCCAAAAAATGCCTGAGATATGCAACAAAGTTGAAAAACCCCTATCTATCCCATTATACAGCTTACCGGCATTTTCTCAGTTCGTGGTTGGCTTTGAAGAGTGCAGATGTGTTCCCGGTCCACCGAAGATCATCGCACCGGACTCTGGAGGTAAGTATGGGGTGGGGGTGTGGGGAGGCAGGGTGCGGTGGTGGGTGGGTTGTGGGAGCAGGAAGACTACAGGGACAGTTTTTCTTTACAGTTTTTTCTTTTTTAAAAAAGATGACATGGGACATTGCCATGCTAGGCTGGGCTCCCAAGCGTGGCAGAAGAAACAGCTGGGCGTTGGAGCTGACGGGGGATTCGGCACCCCCATCGGCCATGGCATCTGTTGCCACACTGGAGTGGGCTCCCAGCGTGGCACCCTGTGCGGGGGAGACGAGTGAAGCCAATGGGGATTGGGCACCCCGTCGGCGACAGCATGGGGGTGTGGGAGATACAGTGGAACCGACGGAGGTTGGGCACCCGTCGGCCATTATCATTGCCATGCTGGGGTGGGCTCCCAGCGTGGCACCTGGATGCTTTGGGGGTGTGTGGAGCCGACGGGGGATTGGGCACCCCCGTCGGCCATACAGTGTGGAGGTGCATGAGCACGCAATGAGCGTGCGTGCATGCGTGTGTGTGTGTGTGTGTGTGTGTGTGTGTGTGTGTGTGTGTGGAGGGGAGCTCTGCTCACTCAAGTGGAGCTTTCCCTTTCAGCTGTATGCCACTGCATTTTTCAGCTGTCATAGACAGCTGGAGCAGTGATTGGCGCTCTGCGACCGCACCTGCAAATACACTGACTGAACTGGAAGAGGCTGACACACCTCTGGAAAACTCATATGATGGCACTATGTTTCTTGCACATGCGTGCAAGCAAACATAAAAATGATGGGGTGGATGAAAGGTATCCCTTGATTCAGCACATTCTCAGCTTTCAGGATGCATTCCTCTTGCCATCCAATTGCCAGAGATAAATTCCAGATGAGTAACCATACAGTGAGTAGATGTCAGAGTTAGGGAATCACACTGCCATCTTGCACTATATGAAAAAAAAAAAAAACTTTAAAAAACTAGAACTATAATAAAACAGGTGACAAAATAAAAGCAACAAAGTAAAAAAAAAATCACCATCATTTTTTTTTCTTTTTTGTAAGTACTTTTTGCCTCCTGAGCCCTGGCAGGTGGCTATGGCCCTCCCACGTGGAGGGACTCTCTCTCTCTGGTCCTGCCGCTACCATACTAGGCAGCCCCCAGGAAGTTCCCCAGCAGATTGCCCCCCACAGTGGGGCCAGGAGGAGGTTGCCGACTTCTCCCCCTCCCGGAGACCCAATCCAGAATCTGGGGGACCACTTCCGGGAGCGGGGAACCAACATCGAACCTGCCAGGCTCATTTTTTTCTGTTTTTGCCACTCTCCCTTCTGATGTGAGGATATTGACTTCGAGCCTCCTGCCCCATAATGCCCTCCAGCCACCTCCATGGGGCAGTCAGTGAGTGGGACGACTGGTCCCCCTTCCCCAGAGAGAAGAGAGCAGTCCTCTGGACACTCTATCCTCTCTCTCTCCCTGCCAACACCTGGCAGCTCAGGCTCATTCCTGAACCCAGATCACTGGCGTGGAGCAAGGTGTGACATCCAGCACCTCAGCACCACCAGGCCAGCCCACCATAACATGTTTAAAGCAGACTTGATGGTCCCAAAGAGCCTGTTAAACAAGTGGGTTTTTAATAAACCTTTAAAAAGTTCCTGTAAGGGAGCCCCTCTGATTTCCACAAGAAGTGAGTTCCACAAAACGGACACAGCCATGCAAAAGGCCCTGTCCACAGTGGATTTTAAGAGGAACCATTGAATCATGAAGAGCCCTGCCTCAGAGGAACAAAGTGGATGGACAGGCTTGTAAAATGTCTGGAAGTCTTTCAGGAAACCAGGGCCAGAATCATGCAATGCTTTGTTTATCAACAAACTTGTCTTGAAGCTAATGCACCACCTCACTGGCAGCCAGTGCAGTTCTGGGAGAACCAGTGTGATCTGCATGGAACAGGAATTCCCAGCAATCAGCCAGGCTGCTGAGTTCTGCACAAGCTGCAAGCAACGCATCAGCCCCACAGATAGCCCTAAGTAAAGAGTGTGGCAATAGTTCAAACAGGATTTAATGAAAGCATGCACCAGAGTTTCCAGATCAGTGGCCACATGACAGGTTTGGATACAGACGCTATTGCGCAGATGGTAAAAGTCACTGTGGACAACAGCCAGCACCTGATGTTCTAAGGTCAAACTGCTGTCCACAATGACACCCAGATTCCTTACCTTCGACAGCTCGTAGGGTACTGCCATTTACTCATTTATTGAAAACTTTGGAAAATGCCTTTGAGCACAGGTGCTGATTTACAAAGTTTCTATGTCAAATATATAGTCACAAAAAACATTACATGTACAATAAGCAGTTCCAGAGGAAATGCAGTCAAGTCAACTCAAAACACTTAAGACAGATCAATTACATACAATATTGAAAATAATCTATACAGATTGTTGCAAAAAAAAGCCACAGGATATGTACAGAGAGAAGCCAAATAAAACAGTCAACAATTAAAACTGCAGTGGACTGCAAGGGCCGACTGCAAAGATCTCTTAAATGGATTAATCATGGGGAGATTCAGTGAGTATCAGGCAGTTCATTTAATCTGTTATTGACCCTGACAGCAAATGACCAGTTGCCTAGCACAGTATAAAACGCACAGTCCAACAAGAATTCCGCGAGCCAGCAGGGTTAAGGGGGTGCGCAACCATGGGTAGCAAACCAAATTAGAATCAAAGAGCAAAAGGGTTGCGCACTCCATATGTACCATTCATTACTTTGTGCAATGCTGTCCACAATAAATAAAGTCCTTCTGCAGTATTCCTAATTCGTAAGAAGATGCTCCACACCGAAATTCCATCCAAATAACTTTTACCGTGGACAATTTAGCTCTGGCAGTTAGTGAGGTTCTAACAGCCAGAGCTACATTGTCCACAATAAGTTATTTGGATGGAATTTCTGTGTAGAGCATCTTCTTACAAATTAGGAATACTGCAGAAGGACTTTGTGCAATGCTGTCCACAATAAATAATGTAATGAGCGGTACACATGGAGTGCACAACCCCTTTGCTCTTTGCCTAGCGGAGTATGCCAGGAAGGAGGCTTAAGGGAATCCTGTGCAAATTTCCTCCCTAGCACCCACTTATCTTCCTTGTTAGGATGCAGGCAATCCCCTTTAATAGCCTTCTCCCCTTCATGCTGAGCCCTAGTCCCCACTCCCCGAGGAATAAAATTCCTCTTCCCTACACCATCCTTTCAGCCATGCTAACTGGTACCAACTAAAACTCCTCTCATTCAGTTCTGGTCATAGTAGTACTTCTGAGAAGGTTACCACCCTTGCCCTTTCTTTAAAGGGAAGGTACCCTCAGTCATTTATTATGTTTCCCTGTGCAGTTTGTAGGCGTGCACAAGGATCGCCTCTATTTCACCCTCCTAATTTAATCAGGATTGAAACGTAAATGAAGGTTCTTAAATCTGGTGTGAAAACTTGCTTAACTCCATTGCAAAGGTCATAACCTCACTCATGCAAGCCATCCTGGAATTTTATGATGTTTTGGTGCTAAAGCTTGTAGCAGTTACACTGTATTAGACAGTGATGTTGCTGTCCTCTTCAGTCCCTATGTTCTTGTCTTATGCTGGCCATGAATCAAGGAACCATAAGTGCCCTGCTGTTTTCTGTAGTTTAAAGTATATCGGAGTTAGGAGAAGAAATGCTTTTAGAGAATACAGGGACTTCACAAGGTAGGAAACAGAACTGAATAAGAGTATAACTTCTGCTGGCTTGTGCATGTGACAACCTCATTTTTGTTTAAAAAAGGATTAAATTAGGAAGATGTAAGAGATGGAATCATTGTTCATGCCTACTAACAACACAAGTATACAGAAAATAAATTTATTTATTTATGTCTTTGGTAACCAGGTAGGTGCACTGATCCAATGGATCTTTTTCAGGCACGACCCAGGCCACGAGTGGCAGCAACATTAAAAAATAAATATACAGTGCAGAAATACACACCCCGAACATGAGGTGGTGTGGAAAACAAGAAATGTACAGTAGGTAAGTCATGTAATGCAATAACAGTAGAGTAGGCCAAGGACACAATGTGACAACACATAGTATGAGATTAAATATATGTACATACAATAGCAAGGATACCATGATAACATATCTGGCCTGTGCCAGTAGCAGTAGTTGCGCACAATGCATGCAGCAGGATATTTCATTGACTCTTAGAGGTTAAAAGGCTCAGGAGACTTGAGGATATATGGAAGGAGGTATTGAGCAAGAAGACAACAGAGGTGATAGAGGAGTGGTTGAAGGCAGGGGAAAACAAGAGATGCCTACATATGAAGGAGAAAAGAGTGTACGAGGCTCCAAGGTTATTATTGGGTGCAGTGACAGCTAGCAGAGGCCATGAGCCAGACTTTCAGATTTTGCTTGAATGCCAGGTGGGTGAGGGATGACTGGACAGAGGGTGGGAGCTTGTCCCAGAGAGGGAGCTGATCTGGAGAAAGCTCTAGATCCCATGGCAGTGGAGACATGGGGTACTTTAAGTGGGGGGGGGGCAGAGGATGCCCTAAGAGACCTGGAGACCACTCTATCCATCAGAAGTTGTAAGTATGGGGACATGTGCTGGTTTCTAAGCGAGTTGTCCAGTAAGCAGCCCATAGCATAATCAAAATGTCCTTGTAGACGGAGACACCCTAGGGACTGGTAAAGTGTGCAGTAGTGGGTACAGTGGGGGGGCTTGCAGGACAAATCAACAGGTGGAGTTGTGTGTTGTAGTCAGCCGTGCTTGCAGGGTAGAGGATATGAGGGAGGAAACAGGGGAGCAGTAGTCCAGGAGGGGCAATAGTTTACCATGAGCAATGGCAAGGTGCAGTTTGGCAGACAGGAGGTTTTTTTAGTCAGAAAGCAACACCCAATCTCTGGTGAATTCTCTGCATGGTGGTGCTGACATGCTCGGAGAAGGAAAAGGAGGAGTCAAGAGTGACTCCTAAGTATTTGAAGGACAGAACATTTGGGGGGGGGGGACCTGCCAGGGAGAGTACTAGGGAGGAGTTGGATTTGGCGGCTTTGGCGAGGTTAAGGGTTAGAGCCGAAGAGCATGGATTTAGTCTTTTTCATGGACTAGGAGCTTGTTGTAGAGGAACCACTGATGTGCAGAGCCATAGTTCTGTGTAAGGGTGGAGGAGATGATATCAATTGATTTATCACTATGGTATAGAACCAGGTCATCTGCATAGAGAACCGCTTTGCAGTTGAGGCTATCCCTGGTGAGATAATTAACGAACATTGAGAAGAGCAGGAGTCCGAGTAGGGAGTCCTGGAGGATGCCAGTGTGTATGGGGAGGACAGCAGAGAATGTCTTATCAATAAATGACAGACTGAGACCTGTTGGAGAGATAGCTGCAGAACCATGCAGTGAAGTTTCAGTGGAGCAACCTGAGAGAAGCTGAGTTGAGTTGAGGAGGTGCTGGTCAACCAGGTCAAATGTTTTTGACAGCTCTACAAAAACAGCACCTGTGGCTTTGCCATGCTCCATACTTCTTAGCACATGATCAGAGAAAGGGCCAAGGCAGAGGAGGTACTGTGATACTTGTGGAAGCCGTGCTGGAGGGGACATAGAAAGTTGTCTTTTTCTAGGTGCTCCGATAGTTGGAAGTGTACAATTTTTTCAAGCAGCTTACTTAGGAGGTGGAGGAGTGACATGGGCCTGTTGTCAGGGGGGTGTGGGTCACCAGCCTTTAAGATTGGTACCACATTTGCATGTTTCTATGAATCGGGAACAGCAGATGTAGTGAGGGCGAGATTGAAAATGAATGTGATCTGTTTAACAATGGTCGGGGAGATGAGCTTTAGGAAATCGGGGTACAGTCCATCATTGCCAGGGCTTCCTTTGGCTGGTAGAGTCTTCAGGAGTTTGGCAGCGACTTTGTGCCCGATGGATCTGAAGTAGAAAGGTGGGGCATGGGTGGTGGTAGAGGCATAGGGGTAGTTGAATGGCTGGGGATTTAGGGCTGCATAAGTCTGTGGGGGCGGGGGGTTTGCTCAGATAGTGGGATAAGTCTGAATTTAGCATTAAAAACATTGCCAATCTTGGCAGGGACAGATACAGGGCCAGAGGGGGATGTTAGCGGAGACATATGCCTGTTGGTTTCGGGGTTTAGGAGAGACCCAATGGAGGCCCAGAATTTGCATGGGTTGCCGAGGTTGTTTCTTTGCTGGTTACAGTAGAATTCACACTTGAGCGATTTAGCAGTCTGTTTGCAGATGTTGTGCAGTTGCCTATAGACATTCCAGAGTTGGAGGAAGGGTGATGCTTTGTATGCCTTCCATTTGTTGTCCCTGCCTTTCATTAGCATCAGATGTTCCTTGGACATCCAGCGGGTGCAGCCCCCTCTTACCTGTCTGGTTGTGATGGGGAAGTGAGTGTCCTGTACGCAGTAAAGTATGGCAGTGAAGAAATTGACTGCATCAGAGAAGTCAGTGAGATGGTAAAGGGGAGATCAGTTTATTGTCCAAACATCATTAAGGACAGGCGTGGTGTCTGAGCCGTCAAATCTTCTGAAGGACAGGAGTTTGTGAGGAGGACAGCTTGACTTGGTGGGCAGTATAGCGTAGGTTGGAGTCTGGTCACTGATAGACTCAGACACAGTGCTTGTCTGGAGGATCCGGTCATCCCCGTTTGTGGTGACCCAGTCGATAAGGGAGTGGTTATGTGTGCAAGCATTGTGTTTGGTAGGGGAGAAGATTATTTGCTCCAGGTTGT
This sequence comes from Neoceratodus forsteri, assembly GCA_016271365.2. Lineage (NCBI taxonomy): Eukaryota > Metazoa > Chordata > Ceratodontiformes > Ceratodontidae > Neoceratodus > Neoceratodus forsteri. Next base: position 987,407,347 of record CM057449.1, read on the forward strand.
GCTCTTTCAGCAGGTTTACACAGACTAGTGCAGTGGTATCCAGCTAGTTGAGATTGAAGTCACCAAGCACAGTTGTGTCTCTTGAGGATGTAGTGTTCCCTATACCATCTAAGAAATTCAATAGGCCTGTAACACCTCCTGTGAGTGGGTTGTAACAGCAGTCTAGGTAGAATTTCTTGGACTCACCTTGTGTTATTTCCGCAAGGAACCACTCGCTTGGGGAGGCGGCAGTTGAGCAGTTGATTGTGGTGGCAATGATGTGCTTTTGCACATACAGTGCCATGCCCCCAAACCCCTTTCTTACTGATCTGTCCAGGCATAGGAGAGAGTAGGCAGCAGCTTAAAAGAGGAGTCAGGGGGTAGGTTTTTAACCAGGACCCAACACCTGCAGCTTGTATAGGGATACCCACACCTCCAGTTTAGAGAACTTCGAGGGAAGGCTGTGGATATTCATGTGGGCAATATTTGAACCAAGATGTCTTGCCCAGGTAGAATCTGTGGCGTCAATGTGTGTGTGTGTTTAAGGGGCCAGGATTACTTTCAACATCACCAGCTCGGAGAATAAGTGTGAGCGGGTTGGAGGGAGCCAGTGGGGTGACTGGAAGGTGAGGGAGTGCACAAATAGGCCTAGTAGGTGGCATTCATAACTTAAGAATAGTGCCAAGATGACGTCACTCATGAGAGCGACTTCACAATCCAGACACAAAGACCTGGGTATCTGAGGCTTTGGGCAGTGTCAAGAAGGAGCATAGATTTTGCTGGTCAGCAACAAGTATTGAAGCACAGGTATCAGCTGCCAGAAACAGGGTGGTCATGGATGCCAGCATAAGGAGATCCACACATAGGTTCATTTTCAGGTTAATTATGGCAGTTGGTGGTAGCCCTAGGACACCAGGCTAAAGTAACTATGGCAGAGGGGAACAGATAAGTTGTAGTAGAGGAGCCTTGGCAAGGGGCCACTTTAAACTGGCAACTCAATTAGACCAGTCCAGTGGTGCAAGAGATAATGCCACTGTTGTATAGCAGATCCAAAGCCAAGGACCTTGTTTCAGAAGGGATGGCTGAGTATTTGAAGTAGCTACGTATGCTGGCAATAGAACTATACCAGCCTGATGCAGCAGCCAATAGGCACAGGGGAGAAAAGATAAGGGAGGAGCTTTGATGTATTTAATAGAGGTCGGAGAAGGTGTTGGCAGACGTGGAGGGTGGGTGGGACAAAATACTGGGTTAGAAATTCAAAACAACCCAGAAACTGGGACCGAGCTAGAGTTTGAGCTAGCAGGCTAGAGGACATGGCCAACCACAGCTCAGGGTCCCATGGTCGTACCAGCTGGAGAGTTCCCAGTCTGACCATTTGGCCAATCAGGGATGGAGCCAGCACCGGGGCTCAGGTCGGCACTGTGGAGAGAGACAGCATACCTGGCTGGCAAGGAGGTGATCCTGCAAAGAGGGGATGGTGGCAGTAGGAAGTGCCATGTCCCATACGGAAGGGTACAGCTGCTTCTGGCTGCAGCACCTGCTTGGGGCTCGGGGATCTGGAAGAGAACTGGGTAGGAGATGGAAGCCATAACTCATGCACAGAGGCCTGGAGGGAGGTGAGCTAAAGGGGATTTGAAGAGATGGACTAAGGTAGAGAGAAGAGAAAGAAATTCCAAAAAAAGAGCTGTAATCACTTAGGGTCCTCGCTCAACATATCTCACCATTCTAGTAGCTAGCAACTCAGTAACAATTTAAATGATTAGTCTAGAAAAATACAGTGCATAGTGATTTAAGCATATTAGGGTAAGGTAAAAAAATTAAACATTTCATGAGTGAAAGGAATTACAGCATTTGGAACATTAAGCATGCACAAATATCAGGGTTAGAGATTGAAAGCAGCCCAGGAGCTGGGGCAGAGCTACCCAAACTAGAGTTTGAGTTAGCAGGCTAGAGGACACGGCCAATCACAGCCCAAAGTACCATGGGCGGACCAATTGGAGAGTTCCCAGTCTGACCATTTGGCCAATTAGGGATGGAGCAGTCACCGGGGCTCAGGCCGGCACAGTGGCGAGAGAGACGGCGTACCTGACTGGTGAGGAGGGGATGGCGGCAGTAGAAAGCGCCACATCCCATATGGAAGGGTACAGCTGCTTCTGGCTGCAGCACCCGCTTGGGGCTCGGGGAGCTGGCTGGCGAGGAGGTGGTCCGGTGAAGAGGGGATGGCAGCAGTAGAAGTGCCACATCCCATATAGAAGGGTACAGCTGCTTCTGGCTGCAGTACCCGCTTGGGGCTCGGGGACTGGCTGGCGAGAAGGTGGTCCGGCGAAGAGGGGATGGCAGCAGTGGGAAGCACCATATCCCATATGGAAGGGTACAGCTGCTTCCGGCTGCAGCACTTGCTTGTGGCTCAGGGATCTGGACAGATTGAGGGAACTTTTCCATTAACAGTCTGTCCTAGAACATGAAAGCTTGCCGTTACCTCCTTCATGTTCCTCTTACTCAGATTATTTTGGCTACAGTACATGCACAATTATATCTGTTTTTACACTTTCCTTTTCAGTAAGTTCCACTACCCTGGGTCCAAATCTATCCACTGTAGCACATCACATCTTTTCTGTCTGGTGTGAAACACACATCACTTCCCGTACCCCTCACTATTGAATCCCCCAGCACTGATAACTTTCTCTTAACCCCTTTGGAGCCCTCCTCCCTTCGAGGCATGTCCACCTGAGACCTGTCTAGTTAGTGTGTGTGCTGGTCCCTCCTCCCAATGTGTGAGTTTCCTAGGACCCCTCTGATGAAAGCAGCAAGTACCTGTTGCCCATAAATAGACCTGGTTCTGTAGCCTTCACACTCTTCCTCTCCTCCTCCAACTACAGTTGAGGCCATTGACATGGTCAGATATTTCCTGAAATTTGTGATATCTCTGGAGAAATTCCCTACCTGCCTGCAGTACCACTATGTGCCACCAGAGAGAATCTCGTTAGAAATATTGCAAAATATCTGAATGCATCTATGGCTGCAACTGTAACATCTGCTTTAGGCTGAATGGGCCTTTGTGGTGCCTGATTCTGTAGCATCCTCGGTGGCCTAGTAGCTGCAGCCCTCAAGCGGCATAGTTCAGCCCTCTACTCTCATGATCTGGAATCTACTACAGTTAAGGCAGTGGCTGAAACTCCCAGAGCACCCTCTGGGTTTCCACAACCCACAGCCCCTGCACTCATAAAACATCCTCCTCCAGTGTCCCCTTATGTGTTTTTGTACTTGTGTATAGTCTGCAGACACACCATGGCTACTTACGCTTATTACATACTTTTACAAAATTATTACAGGTATGCCTAAGTTTCTCATTTATGATGGTATTCTAGATAGGATTTTATCATGCCTTCAAAATTTAGCCCCATTTTTTGCAACCTCCTAAAACTCAGCACCCCCTTTGCTTGCATACACTTAGGGTATGTTACCTTTGCTTCATGCATGTACCTCTACTGGTGCCCTCTGCCTCACCTTCCTGCAGTCTCCCCTTTATACTTCTGACAGGCAGAGTCCACAAGCAAATATAGCATGATAAAGATGGAATGGGTAGTGCAAGACAGAGGTTGCTAACTTTAAAAACAACATGAAAAAACAAACCGCACTCCACAAGTGGCAAAAATTACAGACTAAAATAGTCAAATTAACTACAGAGAAAAGCTTTATTGTGCAAAGGAGGACACAAAACTGCAGTGGTTTCAATCATACATGGTCTTCACCAGGGGGTGTGTTCATTGTCCCATAACCAAATAATTTAACTCAAATCCCTAAAATGACAGATCGCAAAAAAAGACAATGATACAAATGAGAAAGGACACTGCAGAGAACTGTTAGTTCATTTCATATAAGTAACTAATAATATCACCAGTATAAAGGCATTTCATGCTTAATAATAAATAATCATTCTACCTTAATAAGAATAAATCAATTTAAATATTAAAAATTAGCCCTTATGTGCAAGAGTCACCATGTGAATTCTATCATTGCAAGTTCAATAATACAAAAAAAAAAGGAGAGTCATCCTTTCTACAAAGTAATATGTGAGTAATGAATTTAATCAAACCTGTAGCTCAAAACAATTGAAAAAAATGTAGGGAGAATTTAAACTGAAGTTAACCTAGCTTTAAACAGGGGCTGAAATCAATCTCTTCATTCAAACCACTAGGCAGAACAGTGTTTAAAGTAACTATCCTCCTAGTTTCTCTTTGTAGTAAATGGTTCAAATGATCATCTCCCCTTTTATTATGTAGAAAACAGAAAACACAAAAGAACTAAACATTGTGATACAGGAAGTACAATACTAAAAACACAGAATTGAGTATAATCAGCAGTTAAATTATGTTGACCCTGATTAATCTATCCATATCCATCACAGAGGATAATGTATGGTCTTCTATGGTTAACAAACCTGTCAACCTTCGATAGGTTGCCAGGGCGACCATGTAAACCTCGAGAGTGAAGCTTGAGAGGTTTAGGTTGCCATGGCAACCTTGAAATGAGTTAAAAAAAAATGGTTACCCATCGATGTAACATACATTATATTTATAGTGTATGGTACAATTTTTTTTTTTTTTTTTTTTTACAAACGAAAGCAGTTCCTTACTGCAGTTTTTTTATGCTGCCGCTGCTCTACCCTCACTGCCGCGGTCATTTCAAGGCTGTCCAATCCATTTGCACGCATGCCCAGACTGTTCCTGGTTGTTAACCCATTGATGGGATGTACCATCAATGGGTTAACAACATGACGTCACATCGATGGTAAAACGTTGTTATAAAAAGGTAGATTTCTACCTATAACAAAGTTCTTCCATACATTATAAATTAGTATCTGACAAAGGACGTTTCAACATAACAAACTTTGTTAGCCAATTTTTCCCTTTAAAATATGGTTTTAATATGAGTTTTTAAGCTGTGCTTTCTATATTATTCACAATCTGTGCAATATATTCCTAGTAAGGTTTCATTCAATAAAATAGAAGAACCCATTTAGAATCAATTTCCCTGAAAAGCATTAAAATATATGTGCCTACCAAACTTCCATTAGTAACTACATTTTCATTCATCAACGTTATGCATCTGTTCACTTAATTTCAGCAAAATCCCTTAACAGTGAAAACATATCAGAATATAAAAACTATGGGAGTTCTCAGATAGTACAAACATATTTAACACCTGTTTGGTGAACACTTGATATAGTAAAGTCATGCATCCTGAAGTATCACCACCTGTAATCTAAAAAAAAAAAATCTAGGTAACGTTTTCTTAATTGGACAACACTTATTTAGAATACATAAAATGCAGTTGATAATGTACCACAAAAAATAAAACTAATCCCACCGACTATATATACACACACACACTATAGTATTAAATAGGTCTAACATTTAGTTCATTATGCAATATGTTAGTCGATCCCCCCGTATAAGCCACTATTCTGGGCGCTATATGGGCTCTTACTTCTTTCAGAAAAAAATTCCATATTTATATTTTATCAAAAAGCCATCATGATAGCATAATAAGTGCAAAGTCTGCTCAGGCTCTTAATTCATCATCTGGATTACCGATCACCTGGTTGGAGTCCCTTAAAAAAAGATATAAAAGGCAGTTGAAAAACCAGAGATCAGTAACTAAATTAATAACAGGACTGCAAGAGGTACTCTATGAAGCTAGGTTAAACAAATTGGGTTTATGGCCATTAGAAGTGTGACGGGCAAGAGGGGATTTGTTACTGCTACATAAGATTCTTAAGCAGAAGGAATTAAGAAATGACATGGACCTTGAATAGAGGGAATCAAATTATTATTATTTTTTTTTTTTTAAGAGGAAATACTCAGCAACTAGTTGATGAGCAGTGTAGAACCAACATATGGAGACATAGCTTTAAACCTAGAGTTATTAGAATGTGGAACATGTTACCAGAGGAAATAGTTGTGGCACCCTTTTTCTGAGATTTTTAAGGCAAGGTTAGATCATTATTTTTCAGTTGGCAACTTCGGTCGCCCCCACTAAGAAGTGGGGACAACTATTATGGGCTTAAGCCTCCGGTTGTCTTATAGCACGAAGTATGACTCTAAGCTCCAATTATCTCTCACCACAATCATAATAGCTCCACCGTAGTTTACCAGCCAAAAGTTGCTATTATTTTAACTGGGTTTCAGTTTAAAAATATCAGGTAGAAACTGTAAGATCTATGTTTATGGTGAATATTGTATCAGAGGAGCCTGCAACAACTTAAGTCTGCTAAAAGACAGTCTTTATTTAACGAGTAAAAAATTGACGAACAGCTATTTATTGGTTGAATCCAGCCAGTTCGTTGGTTAGTTTTTAAAAGCAAAAAACTAACCCTTGCGGGCTGATGTAAAATCAGGAGGAATAATTAGCATTGCGAACTATTTATTAAAGCACTATGGGCATTTAAATCCACAAAAGTTTCTGCAATGCTTTCAGCAAATATATTAGAATGCAGTCCAGGAGTACTACCCCATGCAGTAAACTGGATGGGTTTCAAAGACCTCATACATTAAAAAAAAAAAAAAAAAAAAAAATGTGCATCTCCACTAAAGGCCAAGACACTTAAACACCTAAGGCCCGATTTTAGAAGGTGGATGCAAGACTTTCCACAATCCCTGTGGCCACTGCAAAGTGTGACACAGCTGTGCCGAACAGTTTGCTGTGACCTATGCCCAATTTTACTACTTCAGGCATAGTTGTGACACTACACATTTTACGGCAGTTTGTGCCGAAGCATTGGCACAAGCCCAGTAAAAAGGGTCCCCGATCGGAGTAAAGTTAAGTCAGGGAGGAGCTGGTTTAACTTTGCTGTGTTTGATGCAAGGGACCTACACATCAGGGATTTGCAGCTGCTGACTTTGTAAAATTGCAAATTCCTCACTAGTTGCCACAAGTCGCCACTTGCATCAAACGCCCTGATGCAAGTCCCTCGCGATGATTGGAACCTGTTTAAAAATTGGGCCCCTGGTCTTTTAAAGCATTCAGTAATTCTCTACCTCAGTACATTTCTACACTCTTCCGCAGATCCCTAGAGTTATAGAATTTCAGAAAGAATAATGTCTTCCTGCTTAATGCCTTCAGACACTTCTCAAAATATGGGAAAATTGCCATTAGCTGGGCTGCTCCCATGATCTGGGATGCCCTCAAAAAAAAAACTCTTAAACTTACCTTACTTGTTAGTCCTCATTTTTTCCAAACTCTCCTTGGTCAACATTGTGTAGACAAATGTGCCTGCCACTAGCATTATACTTTCATCCCATAGTAACCATGGTAATCCTTGACATCCTTCAATTTCATTGATTTGTAAGTACCTATGTAAATGTGTAATTATCTAATCAGTTTGCGACTCTGATATGTAGTATTACTTATGTAAAACTAAAACTATTAAATGGTGTGCTCCAAGCCAATTTTCCTTATTTAGAACTATGATATCTGTTATGTGTGTTGTCTTTTCATGTACTTTGTGATACTGAATTGTTTTGACCCATTATTTCTATGCTATAGAACAGTAACTTGCTGTTTATTTCATTCTCTGTATTGTATTCTGTCCTACCCAGAATCTCCTTGTAAATGAACAATGCTCAATGGAGCTTTTCCTGGTAAAATATCTAAAGACAAAAATATAAATATGAATGTAAAAGCAATACCTCTTACATGTGGAGAGACTCAAAACTGTGCTTAAATTTTTACACCTGCATTCTTTAAGAATCCAAACAGAAAAGTTTTAACTGCTACTAAAGTCAAGCTTGACTCCTCTTCCTCCAGCTGAGGGCCCATTAAATTCCATGCCGTGGGACCAGGTCACTTTTCCACCAGGGGGCCTTTAGATTTTTAACCCACAAAGGTGTCTTGTCTCCTATTTTCCACTGCTTTCATTTAACCTTCTCCATAAGAGGTCATAATCTCCTTGCTCCCAAGATTTTGGTCTTCCATTGTCATCTGCCGTTCTCCAGCCTCCGGGGTAATATTAATTGTAGTCATCTGGGGGATGAAAAGAAGAAAGCTGCATCACAGAGCATAGCAAATTTTATACACTTAATATGCTACTGGACCTCTCTACCCCCCCCCCCGCTCTAGGCAACAACAGCATTCCTTTAAGTAGAAGTGGGCATTTCAGCACTTGTAGTACACCTGGTGGCCATGACCAACATCCACTCACAAAATATCCTGGCTTCTCTGAGTTTAAAATCTAAGATACAACAATAGCCTGCGTATCAACTGAGTGAACAGCAGCTCCAGTTTCTCAGACCGTCAATCAATCAAAATCGTATTTATCCAGGTGAACATCGTTGAGCAGAGCTCATTTGCAAGATGGACCACATTAGGGTAGGTTGTTACACGTATTAGATAGATAGATAGATAGATAGATAGATAGATAGATAGATAGATATAACCAGACAAGATATAACATTAAGTTTACAATTTACAAGGCAACATACAACATGGATAGGCATACAGATACAATATTTACAAATGTGACATATACAAAATGATATTGCGATGGTATCACCTTAAGTAAATAGGTGGGCAAAGTCTGAGTTTGGAGGGTAGGATAGTGGGGTAGTACTATGTGGGCCTAGAGGTGCAGGGACAGTCAGTGAGGGGAGAGGACACCAGTTGAACAGGACCAGAAAAATTGATCCCGAAGATGGTGCCAGATAAAACTGATAACAGTAGTGTAGGTGATTTAACAGAAGTGGATAACAAGAAGTGGAATGCAGTAGAAAGCAGTAGGGGAATTGTAATAACTGGATAATAGAGCAGGTAAGTAGGCAGACAATATGGAGATGCTGTGGGAGCCAATTCCAACTAGTGGTGCAGAGAGCACTTGCATTGTTCCTTCAGGAAATAAGAATAAAGGGTCTTGAATGAAGCAATGCTGATAATTGAGCTCAATTTTAAGGTTTTCTACAGATTGCTCCACAATGTTGGCAGCGCAAAGCTTAAAGATGCTCTGCCCAGATGAGAGTGGACTTTGGGAATTTTCAATAGGATATAGGAGTAACTTCTCAGGGCATAGATGCCCAATGGGTTTAGCAGGAGGCAATCCATAATATATTGTGGATGTGTTTTTGAAATAGCTCTGTAGGCCCATAAGGTGCCATTTTTTTCTCATCTAAACTGGATGGAGCTCCAACCTACGGCTGCGTATAGTGAACAATGGTGCGTGCTGAAAGGAAGGTCGGTAATAAATCTCAAAGTTCTGTGGTAATGCATATCTAGTTGAGAGGTGAGAAGTAGGACATTGACTATATAGGAAGTCTGCATAGTCTATTAGAGAAAGGAATGTTGCTTGAACCAGCCTTGTTTTGGCATCACTTGTAAGAAGGTAGCTAATCCTAAAGTAGAGTTTGAGTCTCTGACGCAGTCTTTTTAGCAAGTCCTCTAAGTGCTCAATGAAGGAGAGTTTATGATCTAACCAAACTCCCAGGTACTTAAACTTTGTAACGAATTCTAGGTTTCCCCCTAGAATTGTAGAGATCTGTGGTACAGATCCTGAAATGACTGGGTTAGTCGTGTGTTTTAAAGGAAAGAGAAGCACTGCTTTAGTTTTTTTAGCATTAAGTAATAGCTTTTTGTGTACAAGCTGGTTTTGTAGTAGGTTGAATTCAGTTTGTAGGTCGTTACACGTGGCTTCTGGGGATGGGCAGCTCAGATACTACACCGTGTCGTCCACGAATAGGTGGACATTAGCCTTAGCTATGTTGACAACAACGTTATTGATGTAAATTGAAAACAGTATGGGGCCAAGAATAGATCCCTGTGGCACTCCCCTAAGTAGAGCTTTGATAAGTGAGAGTTCACCTTCAGCCTTGACTTGCTGTAGACTGTTAGTGAGATAATTGGTGAACCACCAAAGGGAAAGTGAGTTCAGACCTACAGACTGAAGGCATGAAGGAAGATGGCGTAGATAAAAAAAAAATTTGTCTAGTTCTTGCTGCCAGTCATTGGTCACTTTTGCAAGGGCTGTGATAGTGCTCTGTTTAGCTCTGAATCCAGATTGGGCAGTGTTTAGAACATTCATTGATTATGTAGTATCCATGACTCGGGCTTCAGTATGATGAGTATCCAGGAGCTCTCTGTTACAACTTGATTGTTGCTTTCATTTAACATTTCAAAATAAAATGAAATAACATCAGCGGAGAGGGCCACGAAACATCCAAACAGACACAGTGTGACAGGGAAATGAGCAGCATCGTGGCCATACTGCCGCTCCGCCCCCTCCCCAAGCGGATATATAATAAACAGGAGGGGTCTGTGTTAAGAGTATTTAAATAGTGCATACCCAGGGCATTTCTTTCATTTCCAGTGGCTATTGCCCTAATATGTTCCTGAATGCATAATTTTAAAGGTCTTACTATATGTCCAGCAAAAACTGAGTTACAAGGACACCATGCTATGTTTACCACAAAAGGCATGACACAGCTGATAAATTGTTTTCTCTCATAAATCTTGTGTTCCAATATAGAATGTTCAAAATATTTCCCTTCTTTGACATATTTACATGTACTACAATTCCCACATTTATGAAAACCCTTAGATTTTACAAGCAGTCAATTAAAATATGTATTTTCAGCCTTGGTGGCCACAAAGTGGCTTGCAACTAACAAATCCCCCAAATGATTGCCATTTCTAAAAGAGATCCTTGGTGCATCATCAATTTCTCTCTCCAAAACACTGTGGGCCAGATATTCAGAAATGCGCCAAAGGCTGGCACAACCCCGGCACAGCGCAACGCAACTGTGCTATGGTACAGTCACTGCGATATTCAATGGTTGCGCATGGCAATATGGCTGAATATCGCAGGGATGCGCTATGGCGCAGCCAGAGGTGCACCAAGGAGCAACCTGACCAGTGCCATAGTGCAACCAGAGATGCACAAGAGAACAACGGAAGATGCGCCAAGGCACTGAAGGACCATCCCTAGGCACAGCTGGGAGCAAGGCAGGTGGGGGGGAAGACAGCGTGGGGGGAGACAGTGGAGCCCTACCAGGAACAGTGGCAGGGACGCACAGCGGTGGGCCACAGGTGACCATCGCCCGCAGGGTGCACACAGGCAGCCGGACCCCCCACCCCCAAGCACCAGGGCAGTGACCGCAGGGAACAGGTGGCACCAATGGCCAAGGGTGAGCTGCCACTGGCCCCTTCCCACTAGACAGCAATCCCCCACCCACCCAGACCATGGCAAGCCACACCCTGGCACACGGCACCCAACAAACATGCCACACATCCTGAACAGCCAGCCCATGACCACCCCAAGGCACAGCCACCGGCCGAGGGGCAGGACACCACCATGTATGGCCCGAGCAAGGACAAAGGAACACCACACAGACACCCACCACACCACTGCAGCATAGTGCCACTCGCCAGCTGCAAAGCAGACATGGACACAGGCAGGTAAGGTAGAAAAATGTATTGAAGAACTATATACAAGACAACCAGAGGGACAGGAAAGGAGAGTGAGGGATGGGGAGAGAGGACAGAGACTGTACAGTGGGATGTGGGAAGGTAGGGGAAGGGAAGGTAGGGGCAAGGAAGAGGTATGGTTCCTGCTACAGGTGGCCATGTCCTGCCACCGCCTGGTGCCTCCAGCATTGCCTGTCACACAGCACGATGCGTCTCATCTGCTGGGTGATCTCCATTGTGGTGGAAGTGATCAAAATGATCTGCCTCAGAAGACAGCAGTATAATGGCAGTCGTGATCTCCTCCAGATGCCTATGACAAAGGAATACACAGGTGATCAGTGCATGTCCACAGACACCATGCCCTCCCACTGTGCGCAGTGTACAGTGGGAACACATACCCCTTGAGTGGCACACCGGCCACCCACAGTGGGTGGGCCAACACCTGCCAGCACCCCAGCATGCAGCAACAGTGCACAGCAGTGGAAGCCGCCGCCCAAAGGCCACCCGACCGCTCAGTGGCAGGCAGGTGGCACAGTGCTGATTCATCACCACAGCAGCACGAGTGGCAGCCAGACGCACACATCCCACCAATAGCTGCCACACATGTGCAATGGGTGCCCCTACAGTGGCATGCTCACCGCACAGTGTGCTGCACACAGGAGACACTGCACAAGGCACAGGTGGTCATGGCTGCACCCCCAACCCTGACGACCACCTGGTAAGGAGCAGAGGAACAGAATAGTGCCTACCCGCCCACTGCAGCACTGCATGCGCCGGTCCCACAGCCATTCCACCTGCTCTATGGGGGCCAGCTCCCCCGACCGGTCCACATGCAGTGGCCCGCTCTGCACCCCTGCCACCCTGGCACGGCATCGATCCACAGGTCCTAGGCAAGGGACACAGTCAGGAACACATCAGAATACAGTCACAGCACGAGCCCACCGCCCCCACCCCTATGCACAGTGTGTGCCCCAGCTGGGCATGAGCAGCAGGGCAGTGGCGCAGTGCACCCGGTGACTGGCAATGCCACACCACAGGGCACACAATGACAGCACCCCCTGGCATGGCAGGCAGCCCAGCCAACACCATGGCATGGCAGCCGTGCACAGAAGCAGCATGTGCCCACTTACCTGGCTGTGGCATGGCCCCCTGCAGACACGCATCTGCAGCACCTTCAGCTGCTCTGGTTCCCTCTGCAGCAGGTCACAGTATCTGTGGCGGCACTGCTCCCCACTGCGTTGCATCCCTGTGGCCTGGACCAGGCCAGCAGCTATGGCCTGCCACATATCAGTCCTGGCCTGCTGGGCTGCTACCCAAACAGGCCTGCAACATGTGGCTCAATCTGCACCACCAGGTTGATGAGCTCAACCTGGCTCCAGTTCTGTGCATGATGAACTCCACAGTGCGCCATGCTGACTATGCCAATGCTGAAACAAAATGGTGCCCAGTAGTGCACATGCACAATGTACGCGGGATGCGCGCCTTGTAGACAGTTGTGCAGCGTCCAGCAATCGTGCATCGCCGTAGATGCGCAGCGTGGGTGTGGCCAAAATGGCACATGTAGCAGGTGTCCCAAGGGGGCATAGGGCAGGGGTCAGCATGCACAACATGCGCATGGGTGCCATAGGGCCTATATCGCATAGTGCGCAATAGGGCCTGTGGCGCTCCATGGGCCCTATAGTGCTTGAGCGCCATTGGCCTAATGGTGCCTGAGCACAGATGGGCCCTATAGTGCCTGGGCGCTATTGGGTCCATGGCACATTAGGCACTATAGTTCCTACAGCGCTCCTAGCACACAGTGTGCAATAGGTGGTAGCACATGCCACGGCACATTCGTAATGCGGGTGGTGCACTGCGCATGTCACGGCATTGTGCCACGACATGTGCCAGAGCAATTCCATTGTGCAAATGCGCAATATTCAGCAGTCACATGCAAATGAGCTCATCAGCCTATCCGCAGCGCAGTGGGGATATTTGCATGTCATTACCATTGCACAACAGCCCATTTGCATGCAATGAGCTATAAAGGTGCCGCACAACAGCACAGGCATTGGACTGGTATTGTAACCATCTGAGATAAGTTGTGCCTGTTTTGGGGACAGCCAGCATGGCAGGATGGATGGGGTGGGCTGCTGCAGCCAGTAACCACATGTCCATGTCCACAGGTAACATGTCTGAGCATGTGAAGAGTGAGGAGTGTGGGCCTGCCCGCAAGCGCAGGCCCAACTTTACAAAGGTGGAGGCTGATGCCTTGTTCGAGGTGTACCTCGACAGGGAGCCATTGCTGAGTGGCACCACTGGCACACCACAGGTCAGGGCTGCCGCCTGGGTGGAGGTGGCAGTGGCCATGAACCAGCAGGGCAGTCATCAGTGGTCTACACAGGAGTGCAGAAAAAAGGCGGGCACCGACAAATGCAGGATAAAGGAGAAGGTAGCTGCTATACAGGCCGCCAAGACAGCCAATGGTGGGGGCCAGGCTGCTGTGCTACAGTTCACAGCGCAAGAGGAGCTGGTGGTGGCCACCATGCGGTGCAGCGCAGTTGAGAGTGTGTCGGGTGGTGGCTTCCAGACAGGAGGGAGCCCATCACTGCATGGTAGGTATGCCGGGGGGGGTGGCTGGTACGGTGGCACTGACACATCTGTTTTCCCTTACAGCACTGGCTCGCCAACATGCAATGGCAGGGGTGCTTGCAGCTGCCGTGGGCGCAGGCCCAGTTCCGGAAGACCAGCCATCCACCTCCAAGGGCATCTGGGGGCCTGATTGGCTGCAGTACACCACCGCCGTACAGCTAGATGTCCTGGGCGTTGTGGCAGACGAGGCCCTGGCTGTGTTCCAGCAGGATGCCATCCATGGCGGGCTCTGTGTGGAGACACAGATCGGGGCAGGTTCTGACACCGATGATGATGTCACCATCATCCTGGACAGTGGGGGTGTTGTCGTGGGGGAGACACCTATACCTACCACCATCACTGGCAGTGCAGCCAGTGGCCTGTCAGTGGTGGAAAAGCTGCCCGCCACTGCCCCAGGGTCTGCTGTGTGCACAGGCACAGTGGCGCTGGGTGGTGGTGGTGGTACAGCCAGCACACAGGGGCTGGGGGGGCATCAGCAGCAGATGGTTGGGGACGGGGAGGTTGGGCACAGCGTCATCCACCGGCACATCTGACAATGACCTACCCCATGGGAACCCCGCTGTGCAGCATCCACCTGAGCGGGGGTCATGCAGCGCAGTCGTACACCACCGGTGGGATGGCGACATGCCCATGCACCCCTGGGTGCCGACCCGTTGAATGAGCACACCTGATTGCTGCGGGCCTCTGTGGAGCAACAGGTGCTGCTCATAGCTGGGGTGCATGCACTCCGCGCAGAGGTGTGCCAGGCAGCCGAGCAGCATGACAGAGGCACCGTGCATGTCCTGGAGGCCATACAGCACCTGTGGGAGGATACGACCGCATCCCTGGACCGCAAAGCCAATGCAGTCTTGGTTGGACTTGTGCCATTGGCTGCCACAGGGAGTGGCTGCCTGCCACAGTCACCGTGGAGTGCACTGTCCACCCCACGGACCCAGTGTTGACACCGGGCTCAGCTGTCGGCATCCCAGCCCTGGGGTGGGCCTGTTTGAGTTCCTATGGACCCCTGCAAGGACCTGGTCGTGGTCCTGCAGTTCGACCTCTGGGGGGCAGTCACAAACCCCCCCCCGTGGCCGTTGAGCAGCCTGCAGCTGTCGAGCGGCCGCGGTGCGACTGCCCCCGTAGCCATGGCGGTCATATGTCCATGTGGCGGACCTGATATGTGCACCGCCCTATCTGATGTCACTGCCCTGTGTGTGTGTGCATCCACCTGGCTGCTGGCCCATGTGGCGTGTGCGTGATGGCAGCACAGTGCTGGTTGCACCTGTGCTCTGGCGCCCTGTGTCTGATCCACACCACATGCTAGCGCCTGGGCACGTGCCTGTGGGTGCCAGTGAGTGCATATGTGTGTGTGTCTGTGTGTTGCTGTACAGTGCTGCTTAATGTGGTGTGTGGCAGTGTGGCATGACCCCCCCACCCCTTCCCCACACCTGTGTGTGCGCATGCTCATGGCCATGCTCGCCCATGCCTGTGTGCCTTGCCAATGTGTCTGTTCAGTGCTTGGGGGTTTGTCCACTTATCTGCATGCGCCATAGTGCTCCTGAGCGATCCCATCCTGATGCTGGTGTGCCATCCTCAGGAGCCGGGGATCCCGCCACCCGGGGGGGGGGGCTGCCCACTACCCCCAACCCACTGCCCATGTCATCCCTACTGCTGTCCCCCTCTTCAGCCTCGACAACTATCCCAAGGTCAATGGCCACGTTGTGCAGCATGCAGCAGGCCAGGAATAGGAAACAGGCCTTTGTGGGGCTGTACTGTAGGGCACCTCCAGACCTGTCCAGGCAATGGAAAGGTACCTTCAGCATCCCGAACACACGCTCAGTGATGTTCCACGTGCTGGTGTGTGCCTCATTGTACTGGTCCTCTGCTGGGGATGAAGGGAGTTGGTAGGGGGTGAGCAGCCAGGACCTGAGTGGGTAGCCACTGTCACCTGTGTGGACAGAGGTATGGTTAGCCTGATGTCCTCTGTCGCTGTGCCCCTTGCCCATCCCTTGTGCTCCCACCAGTGCACCTGCCCTGCCCACCCCTCTCTCATGCTCTGCTGTACTCAGCTGCTCATGGTCTTGCCATACTCACCCACTAGGTGGTCCATGGGGATAGCCCCACTTTCGAACCTGTGGCACAGTGCTGAGCTGTACCAGATGAAGGAGTCATGTGTGCCCCCAGGGTGTATGGCACAGACATTGGTAATGTGCCCCTTGGCATTGCACACCACCTGGCAGTTGATACTGGGGTAGACCTTCCTGTTCACATATGCTACCCCCTCTGGGCCAGGTGACATGCGAATGCCCATATGGGTGCAGTCAATGGCCCCTAGCATGCCAGGCATCTGTGCTACCCTGTGGAACTCCTACATGGTTGCTGTACGCTCTGCCTGTGTGCTGGGGAAATGGATGTAGACCGCGGCATGAGGCAGCAGGGTGTTGAGGAATTGTGTAAGGAGTCGTGACGTGGCTGACTGGGTTATGCCTGTGGTGTCCCCTGCTGGTCTCTGGAAGGTGCCCGTGGCGAGCAGGCACATGACAGCTGTCACTTTCATCTCCACTGTTAGGGCATAGCTCAGTCTAGTGGGTGCCTGCATCTCCTCATTGCACAGCTCACAGAGCTGCCTCAGAATCGCCTGGTTCAGGCGATACCGGCCCATGACCTCTGCATCAGTGTGGGTCTCAAAGGTGATGCAGTGCCAGTACCACCTATTCTAGGTGTACCCCCAGTGCGCCCTTCCACAGCCACATTGCTCTGCTTCCTGCCTCCTCACTCCCCTCATTACAGCCTCCATCTGGAATACTGCACTGGCCATGGCCCCTGTTGTCCTGTCTCCCCCGGACATCCGGCTCCACTGGACCGCTTGTCACTGTGGGGCAGTGCCTGTTGCTCTGCTGGACTCCCTCCTGTGCCACCTGCCCCTGGCTTTCAGTCACTTGCGACCTCTGTCCCTCGCCCCTGTGGGTGCCTGTGTCGCTCCCTTCGGGGTCTGCTGGCTCCTTCTCCCTCTCACTCTGTCTCCCTGTCTCTCACACTCCTCTCTGTCTCTCTGTCTGTCTGTCTCTCTCTGTCTTGCTCCTCTGGCGCACCGTGCCATCCCCTGCTTGCTCCCTGTTTTAGGTTCAGGTCTGCTCAGGCGCGTACAGCGTTGCTTCTCACTGCATGCCATGGTTCGGGGTTGAATATCGCACTGTGCCACATATTCATGGCATATCTCGTTCTTTGCGCATGCATTCATTACAGTTGCACATTGGTTTACTTCTACTTAAAGGCGTAATGGCTCCCCGCTGAATATTGCTCTATGGTGCATTTTCAGTTGTGTGCGCAACCCAGTTGCGCCATGTGCAACTGCTTTGAATATCCAGGCCTTTCAGTTTTCAGTAAAGACTAATATTTGTACACCATTGCATATCTTTCCTGCTATTTCATTAAGTTTGTTGAATATGTAATTATTGCACTATCCTCATTACTTTTATTGTGACAGGGTTGAATAAGGCCCTGTCCCATTTATTATACAGGGAGAGTTAAATGCAAGGATCTGTTCAATTTTTTTCATTTCTGTCTGGTTGCAAACACATGTTCTTATGAAACCTAGAAACCGACCTCTCAGATGGTCTCACGATTGTTCGCCTCTCGCCATCTCTCTGCATTCACTTACTATTTCTGTCTTTTTGTCCTCCTTGTATATCTGTGGTTATAAAAATATATGTGAATCTTTGTGTAACTGGGTTCCCTTGGTTTGAAATATATATATATTTATACTGTTGAAATGATTGCAAAAAGCTATTTGGAATATAGGAGGTTACCCTGAGATGCAGTTTGAGCTCCTCTCAGGCTTGTTTGTAAACTCTTTCGCAGAGCTATTAGCAGGGGGCCAGCGTAGCACATTGTTCTATTTGCTAGCATGTTCTGCAAAGAAATTGGCTAGAAAATTTTTTGAGAAACAGGATGCCTCTTGACCAAATCCCAGATAAAGACTTGTACAAAGAGCAATGATTATTTTGCGAGAGAGAGAGAGAGACTGAGATTTGGAATTGAAAAGAAACATTCAGCTGAAGGACTTTGTTTTCTCCGTT
Source organism: Neoceratodus forsteri (assembly GCA_016271365.2). Classification (NCBI taxonomy): domain Eukaryota; kingdom Metazoa; phylum Chordata; order Ceratodontiformes; family Ceratodontidae; genus Neoceratodus; species Neoceratodus forsteri. The sequence goes on from CM057449.1 coordinate 987,425,466, forward strand.
TGTACTGCCTTTGTAAATAGATATACTAAACAATTTTTATTTTTTATTTTTACTGTTGTTGATAATCATAAAATGCTACTTGTGAATTTGACAACTGCTCCCGGTTTTCCCATGCTTCCAGGTGTTAGTAATATGTGCCTTTCAATGTTTTTAACTTTCTGAAATTCATCAGTCAAAACATTATTTTTGTACACCCTAACTTTGAATCTCTCAATCATTTTCCTAGCTTGAGTTTCAAAGTCAGATTAATTACAACAATTTCTCCTGACTCTTAATAACTGACTGTAGAAGACATAATTCATCAGTTTTCAAGGATGTGAACTTGTACCGTGGAGAACTGTATTAGCAGCAGTAGGTTTTCTGAAACCAGCGGATGTAATAATTTGACCTGGAGAGGCACTGAGGATAATGTCCAAAAAATGACAAGTTTTTTTGATCACATTCATATGTAATTTCAAGCTTTTCAGGGTCATATTAATGTACTGAATTCATGTATTTGGTCCCAGTTCCTCTCCAGATACAGATTATGTCATTGATAAACCTATACTAGAACACAATATTGTTGGCAAATTTATTATGACCTTTGTGGTAAACATACCTGATCTCCCATAGGCCCATAAAAAGATTCATGTACGAGGACGCCATTGAGGTGCCCACTGCAGTGCTACATTTTGTTTATGATTACCGGGGAGATGACTCTGAAACTGCTTAAATATAATAACATTTTAGAATATAATCTTAGACCTGGTACTCAAATGGGAACGGAGAGAGGATCTCTGTTCTTGAAGTGGGTAGCCATCTGGGAACAAGCGACCACCAAACAGTGTGGTTCATGATAAACTTAGCTGTAGAGTCAAGCCACACAAAAGTGAAGGTACTGGAATTCAGGACGGCTGATTTTGTCAAAATGGGAAAGTGCCTCAGAAAAGCACTAGCAAACAGGCAAGAAGGTGGGGTGTAGCAACAATGGGGAAACATCAAAACCGCCATCACAGAGGCAACAAGCATTTGTGTGAAGCAAATAAACAAATCAAAATGAAAGAAAAAGCCACTATGGTTCTCAAAAGAAGTGGCAGGGAAGGTAAGGGAGAAAAAGATAGCATTCAGGAAATATAAGAAAACACAAAAGGAGCAGGACAGAACTGTACCAATTAAAGCAGAAGGAAGCGGGGAAGGCAGTCAGAATAGCAAAGGCCCAAACCGAGGAAAAGATAGCCAACTCGGTTAAGAAGGGGGATAAAACCTTTTATAGGTACATTAGGGAGCAAAGAAAGACTAAGGCAGGGATTCTGAGGCTAAATAAAGAGGAAGGTGGTTGGGCAGACAGCAACAGTGAAAAATTAGGGATACTGAATGACTACTTCTGCTCAGTATTCACAATGGAATCCAGTCAGTAGAGGCAATCTGGATAGGGAGGTTGATATTAGTCCTTTCACAGAAGAAAGGGTTCTGAAAGAATTCTTAAAATTGAAGGTGGATAAAGCAATGGGGCCTGATGGGATTCAATCCAGAATTCTAAAAGAACTAAGGGAAGAACTAGTAACACACACCGCTGAGTACCCTTTTTAATAAATCATGAGAGGATGGTGTGGTACCTGAGGACTGGAGGAGGGTGGATGTGATTCCCCTTCACAAAAGTGGGAGCAAGACAGAGGCAGGAAACTACAGACCTGTCAGTTTGACCTCAGCGGTAGGGAAAATGATGGAATCACTTCTGAAGGAAAGAATTGTTGAGTACCTAGAGGCCAGTGGGGCACAGGACCCAAGGCAGAATGGATTCACAGTGGGTAGGTCATGTCAGATAAATCTAATTGATTTCTTTGACTGGGTGACCAAAGTAGCAGACCAGGGAGGTGCTGTGGACATGGCCTACCTAGACTTTAGCAAGGCATTTGACACAGTCCCACACAAAAGATTAATAAACAAATTAGCCAGCCTGGGAGTGGGTCCCAGGTTGGTAGCCTGGGTAAAACATTGGCTGGACAACAGGACAGCAGGTAATAGTAAATGGAGTCCACAGTGAAGAAAGGAGGGTTACTAGTGGGATACCGCAGGGTTCAGTACTGGGGCCAGTCCTTTTTAATGTTTTTATAAGTGACATTGCAGAGGGACTGTAAGGGAAAGTATGTCTCTGTGTCAATGACACAAAGATCTGCAGCAGGGTTGATATGCAAGGTGGGGTGGAAAGGACGAAAAGGGACTTGGCAAGGTTGGAGGAATGGACAAATGTATGGCAGCTTAGATTCAATGCAAAGAAGTGCAAGGTAATACACCTGGGAAACAAAGCCAGGGGAAGAGCACACAATGGGGGGGCAATACTGACAACAAAAATGGAAAGGGACCGGGGTAGTCAGATGACCTAAAGGTGGGCAAGCAATGTGAGAAGGCAGTAAGGAGGGCTGGGGGGATACTGGGATGCATAGTGAGAGGCATCACCAGTAGAAAACAGGAAGTTGTTGTCCCTCTGTACAGACAGTTGTTAAGACCACATCTGGAGTACTGTGTACAGTTCTGGAGTCCCCATCTCCGCAAAGACATAGACAGGGTGGAGGTTGTCTAGAGGAGGGCAACCAAAATGGTGCAGGATCTGCACCAGAAGACATATGAATAAAGACTAAAGGAGCTTAAGATGTATAGCCTCGAGGAAAGGAGAGAGGGAAGGGGGACATGATAGAAACTTTCAAATACCTCAAGGGAATCAACAAAGTCCAAGAAGGTAGCATCTTTCAGAAAAAGAGATGTGCAAGAACAAGGGAGCACAATTTGAAGATAGAGGGGGGGATAGTTCAGAGGTAATGTAAGGCAGTATTTCTTCACAGAGAGGGTTGTGGATGCATGGATCAGCCTTCCTGAGGAGGTTGTAGAGTCAAAAACAGTGGGGGAATTCAAGAATGCATGGGACAGGCATAAGACAATTCTAGTGGGGGGTAGGAGGAAGTAGGCTGTTGGTTAACTAGGATCTGCAGCTTATCCATTAGGTAGGGAAATGGGCAGACTAGGTGGGCCAAGCGGTCCTTATCTGCCGTCAAATTCTATGTTTCTATGTTTCTATTAAAAGTGTTATTTTTATTTTATACAACTGTGCGGAAGCCCCCTATAGCATCCAGCTGTTTCCTGGCTGAAAAGGCCACTTCTTCAGAGCCCACGGTGGCCCTGTGGCCATCATACGTCTTCCTCCAGTCCCCAGTTGCCACCTGACCTCTGGCATCCCCCATGCCCTGTTATCCCCCATGGATTACCCCCCCAGTGGCAGGGTGGAAGGGAGGAGGGCTGCCCCCCCCAAGTACATATCCAGAGCAAGCCTGGGAGTTCCTGAGGCAGCAGTGCCGGAGTACTAGAGGGGCTTCCATGGAGTCGTCAGCCATTTTTCACCATTTGTTTGGTTCCCTTCCCCTCACGGCCATGAACATGAATGTGTGGAGGTACACGCATGTCACGAGGCCATGCTTCTTGTCTCCCTAGCTCTGGAGGTATCCCCATCCTCCACCGGGAGGCAGCCAAGGAGCAGGATGACATACCCACCCATCCCCGGGAGAGGACAGCAGTTATTGGACACTCAATTCTCTCCCTCCCCTGCTGACCCGTAGTGTCCCGTGCTTGTTCCCGAACATGATTTGGCATGAGGTGTGGTGTCCAGTGCCTCAACCCTCAGCGTCACTGGGCCAGCTTATGCCTTAAACATTTTAACATACTATTCATTCTAATGTTACTTACATAAACTGTCAATGAATATCCCTTTAATCAGAGCTCCCTATTCCCAGGTTATGCTCCAGACATCCAGAAAGTCAGTGATACTGACCTCTAGCTAATGCAGTATTCTTTTTTTATATATTCGAAATAAAAAAACAATTTTTTTAAATACCATGACCCAAGACACATTAATGTTTCCCCATGATATTTACACATTTATAACTTTTTCAACAAGTTATTAATTAGTCTGTGCTCATTGTAAGTACTTTACTTCTTAATGCTAACCCCAATGAAGAAGTGTTAAGTGTTTATTAAAATATAAATCAACTTACTAAATTGCTTCTAAATATACTTTTGCTGAACACTTTATCAGCTAAATGCAATCTTTCTTTGCTGGGACTGCCAGTCTGTAATTATTAAATTACTAGTTAGCACAAGACAAAAATACAATCATAGTCATTTGTATCTTAATGTTTCAATATCACTTTAAATCTCAAAATTGAAAGATTGTACCTCTTGGTACCGCTTTGTCCTGTGTATATATTTTTTTGTTTATTTTTTTGTTTACTGGGTGAGTGCACTAGCCACAAAGTGACTATTTTCAGGCACAACCTGGGAGGTTACAATATTGGTCTAAACAGGGAATACAACATGTTTTCCTACACAAGATTATCTTGTTCTTCTAATATCCAATTCATCACTAAGAGCAAGATATTGAAATATTTTTTTTATTGAATTTAATGCAGACAACTCTTTTTTTACTTTCCTGTGTTCTCTCTGTTACTAGTTTCATTTAAATTTAACTGACGCCTGTTGTTAAACTGCTGTTTTCAATGCTTATGCTCATCCTTTTAATCCAGGTCCCCCAGAGTCTACTGCTTGTTTTACCACTTTCCATGTAGCAGCAAATGCAATATCTACTTTCTATCCCTAGGACACCACTGCTGTTCTGTATTATTTCCTTTTATGGTTACCTTCTCCACCTCCGTCTTTGCTGGTTATTTGCTACATACTAGTAGTTTTAGTTTTTGAAATTCTTGCATTTGTCAACAATTAACATGGAATATCAAAGATGTATTTACTTTGTTATAGCAGTCCTTACCTCCCCATTCATGAGTTTCAAGTTTTTCATTTTCATAGCATGGCTTTACAGCTGTTGCTTTGCTTTGTGTTGGACTGAGCTATTTGAACTGCTGCCTTTTATATGGGAGCTAAGCCAGCGCCCCCCCCCCCGGAGAAATGTCTGGGCTAATGAAGAACTAATAAAGACATCACTCACCCTGTTCTAACTCAGCACACCTGACCAATGGTAGCTTCTCATTTGTTACAAGCCACTGAACATCTGGCAGGATTTGTGGCTTGCTGATCAGACGCCTTCACCCCGGTCCATGTCAGTGTGGATACTGTCGGTGAGCCTGAAGAGAGAGGAAGTGGTGGAGTGGTGTTTGCAAAAGCCAGACTGGAAGAGGGTGAAGAAGGAGAAGAAGTTGAGGAAGGGGTAGAGTTGAAACAGAACTATGTGTTCTTGGAGTTTGGATAAGGTTGGAAGGAGAGAAATAGGGTGGATATCATAGAGACCTGAAAGTTCCTTAAAGGAATTAACAAGGTAAACTGTGGGGAATTATTTTCCCCAAATACCAACTTGAGGTCACATGCTTACAAGTGGAAATTAACAGGAGGGAATTTCAGGAGGGACATGAGGAAGTATTTCTTTATGGAATGGGTGATGGAACCTTGAAACAGCCTGTTGGTTATTTATTTATTTATTAGCTTTTGGTAACCGGGTAAGTGCGCTAGGCAACAGACCTGCCTATTTTCAGGCACGACCTGGGAGAGCACAGGACACTGGTTACAATATGCAGAAATGCACAGACATAATATAGGTGTACAGGAGCAAAACAAAATATACATTGGGTAGCACAGTAATAGTTACATAGGGGTACATTTTAGGCATAGATCATAATAAGGATGTAAAATAAAACAATTAGGGTAACCATAAGACAGCTGAGGACAGTAAAGACATCAAGGTTCATAGCCACCTAGACAAGCGTATTGCATGGGAGAACATTAGTGTAGTACTCAGGGTCAGACCCGACAGCCTGCAGTGGGACAAAGCATATTAAGAGCATTTGCATTGGCCAGAGGCTAGGAGGTGGGTGAACAGCGAGTTTTTGAATTCTCGATGGGAGGCTGAAGTTTTCACCATAAGGGGGAGTGAGTTCCAGAATTTGGGAGCAAAACGGGCAAATGCCTGTTCACCCATTTTTGTCATGCAAGGTCTAGTGGACAGCATGGGGACAGAGGAAGACCTAAGGGTACAGGTGTGTGAGGCAGGAGTCAGGAGGTTGGCAAGATAGACAGGGCAGGGAGGTCTAGACAGGGAGTCGATAAAGCAGCCCAGGGAGTAGGCTCGAATATCCTTAGGTGACAGCCAATTTAAGCCAGCATAAAGGAGACAATGATGGGTAAGCATGGGCAGTTAAGGCAATCTACAGATGTTGTTGTAGACAGTGTCCCATTTGTGGAGGTAGCAGAGTTTGCAGCAAAGAGAGGGGCAGAGCATATTGGAGCTGGGGTAAGAGAATACCTCTCGCAACAGAAAGTCTAGCGGAAGGAGTGAGGGAGTGGCGCACGCGATAAGCTCCGCCAATTTTAGCATTGACAGCACGGCACACCATATTGACACGTTGAGACAGGTCAAGTGTAGGATCCAAAGTGACCCCAAGGTACTTGAAGGACTCAGTGTTTGAGATGAGGGAGCGGTTAAGGCATTGAACCCGGAGCCTGTTCGGCAGGGGAGACAGTTTTTTAGAGGATCCGAATAGCATAGCACAGGTTTTTTTCTAGGTTCAGGACTTGGTGGTTGCTAGAGAGCCAGGTCTGCAGGAATTGGAAGTCATTAGTGAGAGTGGAGTTGATGGCAGCAACCGATTTTGACCCAGAGTAGAGAACAAGGTCATCTGCGTACATAAGAGTGCAGCTATGCCAGGACATGGTGGGAATATCATTTAGGAAGAGGGAGAAGAGTAGAGGTCCAAGAGTGGATCCCTGGGGAACTCCACGGGAGATGTTTAGGGGGGAGGAAAGGGCCTTGTGAAATGCTACCACCTGAGTCCGATTGTCAAGATAGCTATGGAACCAAGAGAGAGTTAATGGAAGCTCCAATGGATTGGAGCTTTAGCATGAGAGGATGGTGTACCATGTCAAGGCTTTAGACAGGTCCATAAAGACGGCCCCAGTGAGTAGGCCACGTCCATATTACTTGATGTCATTTGTGAGTTGTGTAAGTGAAGAGGTGGTACTGTGACCGGCCAGAAACCATGTTGACATGGGGTTTAAAGATTAAACATGTCAAGGTGAGCAGCAAGCTGGCGGTGGACTATTTTTTCAAGCAGCTTACTGAGAGTGGGCAGAAGAGATATGAGGCGGTAGTTGGACATGAGTTTGACATCGCCTTTGTGTATAGGGATGGTTCTGGCAGTTTTCCAGGTGGACGGGACAGTAGATGTATGCGAATCGAGAGGTTAAAAGCCAGGTGATAGGTCTGGTCAGCCAAGGTGCATACTGCTTAAGTATGCAAGGATGGATGCCCTCAGGCCCTTGACGTCCGCGCAGAAGGGAGTTAAGTGGCTTGAACTTCAAGGTATGTGGTTGGAGCCAGAACGAAAGGGAGGGGTGGGAGGGGCGAGGGAGGAGAAGAGGGACAGTCAGGTTGTGGCTAGTTAGAGTAGCGACTGGTGGAGAAGAAAAAAGGGCATTGAAGGCATTGGCAATGGTGTCATGGTTGGTGCAGTGAACACCTTGAATGTTCATGTCAGCTGGATTCTGTTGCTTGTCGTTGCTGAGAATGTCCTTAATTTTGGACCAGTACCTGCGCGGATTTGTAGAGGATGTTATTAGTAGGTTCCTATAGTAGATGCTTTTGGCAATACGAATTTGTCTTTTGCAGTTGTTACGTAATGCACGATAGTCTTCAAAGTCTGCACGGAGGTGGGAGATCTTCCACCTGGACCAAAGTTTGTCCCTAGATTTGAGAAGTTGAAGCAAGGGGCGTGTTAGCCACTTGGTTACTTTCCCTGCCATCCTACGTGTGGTGACCGGGATGTGAAGGTTTTGAAGAGAGAGAAGAACGGAGTTGAAATATTCTGTGGCTATGTTAATGTCCTCTGTTTGGTAGAGAGGGGACCAGTCAACCTGGTTAAGGTCAGTTAAGAAGTCCTCATGATGTAGGCGGGAGAGATTAGGAAAGGTTACAGTTTTAGCAGGGAGGGGAGGAATGACAGTGTTCCAGACACAGTAGATGGGATAGTGGTCATTAATTGTGTCAGGTAGCACACCGGCTGAGGCAACATATTCCATCCTGTCTGTAAGTATCCAGTCAAGGAGGGTGGCACAGTTGTTCCCCACGTGAGACCCTTGTGGGTTCATGTATGAGCTGGGATAGATTTGCTGCATAGCTAAGGAGGATAGGTTAGCTGAGTTTTTCTCGGACCAGTCAAGGTTAAAATCACCAAGGCAGATAATGTCATTCTTGCCTGTAACTGTAGGCAGAAACCCTAGGAGTTCAGTGATGCCTTGTGTAGCATTTTTTGGGGGGATATAAGTACAAAAAATATGGAGTTTCTTTACACCCCCAAGAAGCAGTAGGGAGTGTAGGATTTCACAGTTTGGTAGGAGGGGGTCCTGCAGAAGGGTAATGTTTAGGTGAGTTTTGAAGTAGAGGGCAAGGCCACCTCCCCTTTTAGTGCCAGGATGGTCGATACGAAGCATGTTGTATCCAGGAAAGTGGCACTGAGAGTCAGGCACTGTGGGCTTAAGCCAGGTTTCTGTGATGGCTGGACATCCGGGGACGTTAGTATAGACCCAAGCCTGGAGGTCAGGAGGTTGGCCATAGGCTCCTAGCATTCAGGTGGGCAAAGTTAATCCATCGGTTTTAGGGAGGGTGGTGGCTGGTGGGGAAGGTTATGATGGGACACAGAGATGGGACCAGGGTTGATCTCAATGTCGCCAGATAGTATAAGAGATAGGGTTAGTAAACCATAGCGGGTGATGAGCAGCCCTGATAAGAGATGCAGGGTGGCGGCTTCAGATGAAGGTGAAGGTATCTGACTATTGGGCTAATACGCTTGCTGAGAGCAGAGGGGTAGAGGTAGTGAGTGGCAGTAGCAAGCATGTTGGAGTAGTAAGTCAAACTGAGTATAAGTATTGGCAGAAGCTGTTGATGTGTTCAAGCAGTAAAGCTCAAAGAGGATAGGAAGGCAAAGTATTCCCATGAGGAGCGCTAGGAGGGGACATTTTTTGACTAGAGAAAGGAGTGCGGTAGAGAGGAAAGAGACAGCAGAGAACTCCTTTAATATAAATCACTAAGTGAAAACAGCTATTAGAGAGCAGTAAAATGTGACAAGTGAGGTATTGGGAGCAAATTGCTCGAACTTAATCAGGCTCCTCTAGTGGAAAAACAATATAAGGAGCTAATGGAGAAGTAGGTGTTAAAAAAAAAAACCAAAACAACAGCAGCAAAATACCGCGAGGGTAGAGACTATTTAAGCAATACCAGCGAAGGTGGAGGGTATTGGGCAGGCGGGAGCAGTTGCGCAGCGATCATGGGAAGAGTTGTGCGAGGAGCTAGGTCCCATGCTACCTGGCAAAATGCTGCCGCGATCCTGTGTCTGGGGGGGGGGGTAGGAAGAGCCACCGGGAGCTGCCCTTCTTGTGGAACAATCACGGAGGTCCTACAGCGTGTGGGGGAAGAGCCCCTGAGAATTTCAGACCCTCTTGACCTCCAGGAGTGCGGAGCTCCGTTCAGGGGGTTGGGGAGAGCCCCAGACCTGTTCCTCTGCAGTCGGAGAGATTCTGCAAAGAAAGGAAGGCAATGAGTTAAATACTCAGGCACAGTGAAACTCGAGCTGGGGGATTAAGTTAAATTTAGTGTTCGAGTGGGAAGGTACAGCGGGGAGGGGCAGGGAGCAATTGGAATGGACAGTTTATATTAAAGTCAGCAGCAATTCAGACTGGAACAGAATTTACAGTTCAACATTTAAAACAAACTTGCAATGTCCTAAAGGTAACCAAAGAAGCTGGGTAGAATATACAGTGCAAACATGAAGTCAAGGTAAAAAATACAGTCTGAACTGTTGTGGGGACACAAATTAAAGGGCAAAACTCAAAACAGGAAAAAGGCGCAAACAGAGCTGCTCCCTTTGTGCAAGGGAGCTAGGTTCTATGCTACCTGGCAAAACGCTGCCGCGATCCTGTGTCTGGGGGGGCAGGAAGAGCCACCGGGAGCTGCCCTTCTTGTGGAACAATCACGGAGATTCTACAGTGTGTGGGGGGAGAGCCCCTGAGAATTTCAGACCCTCTCGACCTCCAGGAGCGCGGAGCTCCGTTCAGGGGGTGGGGGAGAGCCCCAGACCTGTTCCTCTGCAGTCGGAGAGATTCTGGCAAAACGCTGCCGCGATCCTGTGTTTGGGGGGGTGGAAAGAGCCATCGGGAGCTGCCCTTCTTGTGGAACAATCACAGAGGTCCTACAGCGTGTGGGGGGAGAGCCCCTGAGAATTTCAGACCCTCTCGACCTCCAGGAGTGCGGAGCTCCGTTCAGGTGGTGGGGGAGAGCCCCAGACCGGTTCCTCTGCAGTCGGAGAGATTCTGGCAAAATGCTGCCGCGATCCTGTGTCTGTGTTGAGTTGGTAGGATCAAACACAGTCAGGAGATTCAAGCAGGCATGGGACAGAATGAAGGGAATAGTGGTTGCCTGGCGTGACAAGGCCAGGGAAGAGAATGGGGATAGGACAGGGAGGGCTAGTACCTTGGAGGAACAACAGGTTCCAGGGATTATAAGGAATATGGGAAGACTGAATGGACGTCCGGTCTTTTTCTGCCATCATGGTCTATGCTTCTGTGTGTCTATGAATGAAGACACTTAAAACTGTATTGTATACTTTATCAAAATCGGTGACTGTGTCTTGCAGCTTTCCAGACACTTTCATTTTGCTAGCCTGCTTCAGTCCAGTCGTTACATTTTCTCTTCACTCTCTGCTGTGATAGAAGTTACTTTACTATTTTTTTAAACAATCTGCTTTTTAGCAGCTCTCAGCTGACTACTGGGAGAGATGAAAGGAAAATTCAAGGCAGAGTACTGCTCTCTCCCCTTGGCAGCTAAGATGAAAACTAATGCAACAGCTTTACTGTCTGGGTGGGCTTTGGTTCTGCTCCTGTTACTGCTTTTTCTCCCTCTGGTACTGTTTTTTGCTGTTGTTCTTCTTCTTGTCCCAGTGACAGGCTGGCATGCTGGCTCTCGGACATCCTCTCTGTCCATGTCTCAGCTCTTGATCTGGATCACACTCTACCTGTGCAAATGGACAATGCTTTTTTACAAAAAAAACACTGCAACGAGGCTACTCGGTGGTGGGTTCAGGATAACCGACGTAGGGTGATTCTTTTCACTTTTGACACCATGTTGTGCATGCTGTTAAGAACTATGCTGCACACAGGTTGATGGTAAAATGGCAACTACTTTATTAACAGGAAGTTCCTCTGGGTAGTTTCTTCTAGAGGTCCCATAGTAAACTAGACAGGCTGGCTTAGTTACAGTGCTACTTATCACCACAGTTTCTACAACAGTTTGTTAAATAAATCAATACGCTACCACCCTGCTAAAAGTAGCTGCTTCCTCAGTGGTACCCACTGCAAAGTTATAGCACTATTGTTACATGGTCTTGGAAGGATAATAGCCGGGTGCACCAACTTTGGGGATTGGAGGACTGCTGGGATGTGGACAATTATTAGGCACTTACAGTGTAAGATTTTAGACTGGTACCCTATTGCTCACATTTTTCACAACTGTTCCCTTGTCTTTTCCTTTGCCGCCTTTAAAAAAAATGCTATTTGTCAAAGAGCCGCTTCCAAGTTGCCGCTCCCCAAAACATGAACGATTTCTCACCTGGCCCAGAGTTGAACTTCATAAAGAATCCTCTTTAATTCTGCCTTTACAAATAGTTATTTCGCTTGAAATTTCTGAATAGGATATTGCTGCCAAAAACGGAGCAGCTTCCGCAAGCTGCCAACATCCCCCCCCAAACGCAGACCCTTTTTCTGATGTCGCTAAATGAAGACCGCATGTACGCACCCCATTGAGTTGAATGGGGATGATTTTCCTTGACATTTTATCAGCATCTAGACTTCAGAGTTTACTAAATCAAAGTGACCGCTCGACTAACAGGGTTTCTAAAATCGGGGTGAGGAGCACTGGCTTACTCCCCCCCAGCACAATTCAGAATTTGGGGCAGCATTGCAGAGGGACGCATTGGGCCATCATGGACCCTGTCAGCTCCCATTTTTCCACCAGTTTTTCCCCGGGCCCACAAATGTGCAACGGGCAGAGCGGTTAGCTCTGCCACTGCAAAGCAGCCTTGAACCCTGGACGTGGGCAAAAGAGCTGACCATGCATTTTGTTCCACTTTAAAATATTCTAGGCATCTTCCAGTTTTGTTTTTTTTTTTTTGCAGTAAAACGTTCTAGTTCCACCAAATTTTTAAATATATCTTTTTTTACTTTCTTTTTATCGCCTCTCACTGTTCTGTGCTTGCTCCCTCTCTCGGAACCCTCAAGCTCTTACGCCACACCGAGGACCGGGTGGTCTCTTCCTAGAGTGCATTGCTCCATTCTTACCTCTAGAGCCCCCGGTAACCCTCGGGCAGGGCGGGGGAGGGCCCAAATCTCCCCCGAATCATGATCCTGGAGTGCACACACATTGGAATCTGCCCTCGGTTCCTTCCTGAGGTCGTGGTGCCATGGGTTCTTTGCCTGGAGCGGGCACAGAGGAGTTTCCTTTGTTCTGTGTTTGTCCTGACGTCAGCGTGCAATGAGAAAGTACAGTTACGTAATAACTTACCGTAACAGTAGATTTTCGAGAACAGCTCTTGCAGCAGGTTACACCATTAGGACTGAAGCCGGCAGGCGCCAGGACCCCACAGAAATGTTCTAGTTAGCAGTATCCAGCGGGGACCACACTCGACGTTGGCCCCACCCCCAATGTCAGGCATCACATAAAAGGGGGTGGTCCCCCAGAATCCCCAGTTCTCCCACCGGAGACTCCCAGCCGCTAGATGACATCAGAAGTAGAGACTGAGGATCCGTCATCAAAAGGTATTCGGAGCAGTGTTAGAAACACCTAATCCTAGAAAACAGATATCAGAACAACTCTACCTCCAGAGGGGATGGTGGGAGGGAAACTACCTGCTGCAAGAGCTGTTCTCGAAGATCAACTGTTACGGTATGTTCCTACATAACTGTGCTATCTTACTTCAAGAAACAGCTCTTGCAGCAGGTTACACCATTAGGACTGATTCCCAAGCAATACCGGAAATCCCTCGAAGGTGGGAGGAGGCTAGGTAGAGATTGCGAGTTGGACCAAAGCCTAGGATAGCAGTCCCTGAAGGACTGCTAGACCAAAACCAGCTATTCGCTGTGATTCAATGTCCAGGCTATAATGCCTGATAAAGGTGTGCACGGTGTTCCAAGTGGCTGCTGTGCAGACGGCTAAAGTGGACACGTTCTTCATGGCTGCAAAGGAGGTAGTTACCCCCCTTGTGGAATTACCCTTAACCGCACCCGGTAAAGGTTTGTTACATTTCTGGTAACAGAACATGATGCAATGGATGAGCCACCTGGACAGCAATTGTTTTGAAACCAGAGCTCCCATCAGCCGATGGGCGAAAGAGATGAAAAGCTGATCAGATTTACGGTGGTGCCTGGTGGATTTGTCCTTAGGGACACCCTGTCCTGGTGAAAAAACAAATAAGATTCTTTGCACATCAATGCTTGAAGTTCAGAAATCCTGCTGGCCAAAGTAACAGCAACTAAAAATAACGTCTTCCATGTTAGGAGATGTAGCTCGCAATCTGCGGATGGTTCAAAAGGTGGCAGCGTGAGCTGCTCCAGGACAAAGGGTAAATCCCATGGAGGAATAGGATCCTTAATCGGAGGTCTAAGGTGGAGAACACCTTTCAGGAAGGCTTGTGCTGTGTCCAACTGAGTTATGGGACATCAGCCTATAGGTGTATGATAGGCTGAGACGGCACAAATGTGTACTTTAATAGAGGAGTAGGCCAAGCCTGCCTGGAAGAGAGACAGGAGGTAGTCCAGGACCGACCTTTCTGGACAATCCCTCGGGGAAAGTCCTCATGCTTGAGCGCAGAGGCAAAATCTGTGCCATTTCATGGCGTATGTGACATGAGTGGCTGGTTTTCTAGAACATCTGCTACCTCTTGTGAGACCCCCTTACCGCATGATATCTATGTCTCTAGGAGCCAGGCGTGCAGGTTCAGAGAGCGAAGGTCCAGATGGACCAAAGAATGTGCCTCCTGGGACAATAATTGAGAGCTGATTGACAGAGGCACCGGATGTTCCTGGGACAGCTGGTGCAGCAGAGGGAACCAAATCTGTCTGGGCCAAAAAGGCGCGTTAAATATCAGTGTCGCCTGCTCTCTGCGGACTTTCAGTAGGACCCTCTGGATCAATGGGAAGGGAGGAAATGCATAGAGGAATCTGCCCGTTCAGAAGAGGGACAACGCGTCTCGCCAGAAAACACCAGGCCCTGGCTCTAGCAAGCAGAAATTGGGCAGTTTTGCATTGGATGGGGATGCAAAAAGGTCTAACTCTGGTGTGTCCCATCTGTGAAACAGATCCTCTACTACCTCCTGGAGTAGTTCACACTCGTGAACTCTGGCCTGAGAGCAGCTCAGGCTGTCTGCGATGATGTTGTCCACTTCTGGGACATGAACAGCAATGAGGTTTGCACCATGTTGTAGAACCTAATCCCACACCCCCATGGCCTCCCTGCACAGCAGGTAGGAATGGGTGCCTCCTTGTTTGTTGAGGTAATACATCACCGCGGTATTGTCTGTTTGCAACAGGAGAGTACCCGGTGGGACCTCCGACCGGAAGGCCTGCAGGGCATAAAGAACTGCTCCCATTTCCAAAATATTTATGTGGAGATGAGATTCCTGGGGTGTCCACAAGCCCTGAGACCTGACCCCGTCGAGGTGTGCTCCCCAACCGAAACCTGAGGCATCCATGGAGAGCGTCACAATCGGAGACGGCACAATGAAGGGGAACCCCGCCAACAGGTTCTTTGAATCTAGCCACCATTGCTAATCCTGGATTACGGCATTCATGATCCAAACTGGAAGCTGCAAATGGTCTTGCTTCTGATCCCATTGAACCCGTAACATCCACTGGGTCACCTGCATGTGGAGACGGGTTAGCAGGACTGTTGCAATGGCCACAGCAATGTGTCCGAGCAGGCAAAGGACCAGTCTGGCTGGGACAGTCTTCTTTGCCAAGATGTCCCTGATGAGAGATCTGATGTGTTCCGCTCGGTCCTGGGGCAGAAAAGCTCTCCCCTGGACGGTGTCCAGAACTGCGCCCATGAACTGCAGATTCTGTGACAGAACCAGGTGTGACTTCTTCTGATTGATAATGATGCCCAACGTCCCGAACAGAGACTGAGTACAGTGAATTGTGGACATCAGAGCCTCCTGAGAGGGTGCCATGAAGAGCCAGTTATCCAAGTAGGGGAACATGTAGTGGCCTTGTCTCCTTAGAGCCACCGCTATGATTGTCATGCACTTCGTAAACACCTGAGGTGCCGATGACAGTCCAAAAGGGAGGGCTCAGAATTGATAATGGCGACCTAGAAATTCGAAGTGCAAGAACTTCCTCTGCGCTCGGGCAATAGGTATGTGCAAGTAGGCATCCTGCATGTCCAAGGACACTAGGAAGGCGCCCTGCTTGAGCATGGGTATTAAACTGGGAAGGGTCACCATGTAGACACGTTTGTAAAGGACTGAAGCATTGAGATCGTTGAGATCCAGTATCATATGGAGGTCCCCTGTCTTTTTGGGAACCAGAAAGAAGTGGGAATAGTAACCTGCACCTCTCTGGTTCCTCGGTACGTGCTCTATAGCTTCCTTTCTCAGAAGCGCAAGTACCTCCTGCTATATGAGCAATGCATGCTGACCAGAATAATGGGAAAGCAGGGGAGGTCTTGACGGTGGGTGGTCGAGGAATTCTATAAAGTGACCTCTCTTGACCAGTTGAAGGACCCACCGGTCGGCGGTAATCGATTGCCACCCTGAAAAGTGGCGAGCGATGCGAACCCCGACCATTTCTACCTGTTGATCCAGAGGAGGGGCCGGGACCGGGAATGGAGTCATGCTGTGGTGGCATTATCCCCCCCCCCCGTAGGCTGGGCCGGTTTGGTATACCTCTGACCTTGGCCTGGGGAAGAATTCGGTTGGGCCTTACGATGGAAGGTGCCCCTTTGCTGCTGGGTGGAATGTGGCTGCTGTCACTGTTGTCAGCCGACAAAACAATTCTGGTTCTTATGAAAGGAACCAGATTTAGGTCTGTACATGGCCTGTACAGTCCTTACTGCCTTCCCGGCATCCTGAAGTTTGGTGATGACCTTTTTAGAGGGTACACCAAACAGGACCTCTCCATTATAAGGGACATCCAGGATACTCTTCTGTACGTCCGGGGTAAAACCAGAGACACGGAGCCAGGGATGTCTCCGGAGACAGACGCCTGAAGCTGCACCCCTGGCAGACGAGTCTGCAGAATCATATGCGGCTCTTATCACTTGGGTCCCCACGTCTGACCCTGTGCGGAGGAGGTGCAAGAGCTCCGCCTTCTGCTCGCCATCTGGTAGTTTGTCAACCAGTTCCTGACCCTGTTCCCACAGGGCATTCTGAAACTGAACCATATGAGACAAATAGTTCAGTGACCTGATGGAGCATGTAGCAGCTGCATAGATGTGCCTCCCCAGGGCATCCAACTGCTTGGATTCCTGGTCCGGTGGCTGTGTACTCAGATGCTGTGGTCGTTGAAACCTATCGAGGGAGGCCGTAATGGCCAGGGAATCAGCCAGGGGTTGTTGCGCCAAGTACTGGTCCTTTGCCGGGGCCCTGTACAGGCGGTCAGCTTTCTTCGGCACCGTGGAGGTGGTGTGTGGACGCTTCCACACAGCCTTGGTGACGTCTGCGAAGGTTCCACCAAGGGTGGCACCACCACAGGCTTAGGGTCCTTCTGTCGAAGGTAACGAGCTAGGCACTGTCTCTCGGGGTTGAGATCTTCCGAATCCCATCCCATGTTCTCCTGGATGTGCCTCATGATTTCGGAAAAAGAGAGATCATCTGGAGGTGACCTGGGTAGGTCTCGTGGGTCAGTTGATGGGATGCTGATTGAAGGAGACCTGGAGGTATCTAAGGTGTCAGGTCAAGAATCATCCCCCTGCGGAGTGGACCGTCGATGTCTGGGTCGCTTAGGACTGGGAGACCCTGAGAGAGATCTTGAAGTGGGCCTTCTCCGTTCTTTGGATATTCCCCTAGGAGGTGGAGTAGGCTCCTTGGGGGTGAGTGGTCTTCCTGCTGGCCCCTGCGGTGGAGGAGGGGGAGTAGGAGGTGAAGGAGTAGGAGGAGGAGGTTTGACTGTGATCACATCTTTCTTCATTGTGTCCCACCAAAAGGTAAAGAAATCTTTGACCTCTTTAATATTCATATAGGGGTGAGGGGGGTGTGCGCTGTGGAGCCCGAGCAATATGGCTGCTGAACTTTAAGGCTCTCTTATCACTAGATAAAAATTCAATATTTATGATCAGACAACCTCAGGCAAGAATGATAAAACTGCATTAGTTCTGAAGCTGTGACATTGTTGAAAGATATGGGCAACCCTCGTAAAGATAAACAACAGGGTGACGGAGCTAGAACCAGGACAACTCCGGGAGCATCCACCAAGAGGACTACAACAGGCCGAGAACCCAACTTTGAAGAAGGAACAGGAGAGGAAACGATGCAGACTCTGGGACATAAATTAAATCAACTTAATGCATCAGTGGTAGGTTTATCTACAAAATTCGATTCCCTAACTACTCGAGTGACCGCTGTCGAGTCCACACTTGAGACAGTCACTTTGGCATAGTCGGCAACTACTAAAACTGCCAATTCTGCAATGGGGGCTGTGGCCTCAGTGATAAAAGAAAACACGCACCTTAGATCGCGGCTGGAAACATTAGAGAACCAGGCCAGGGCTAACAACATACAGGTCCTGGGTCTCACCGAAGGCTGTGAGGGGGATCATCTGATTTTATTTCTGCAGGAATGGATTGTGAGCCAACTAGGTGAAGAAGCGATTCAGGCAGTTCAAAATATTCAGAAGGCATACTGTGTTGCTTTCCGCAGCCGTCAGGATAACCCAGAAGCCCTGCGCACTGTAGTAATGGTGCTGAACAGAGTGGGATCGAGGGACTATCTCCTGGCACTGACAAGAAGGAAGAAAACTCTGCTCCACGATGGCCAACAAATAAAGTTGTTTCCTGACCTCTCCTACGCCACAAGACAAAGGAGGAAAAGATCTGATGGAGTGAGGGCTCTCCTACGCGAGGCAGGAATACCTCAAGGACTAATTTTCCCCGCTCGTATGAGGATTGTTTATCGGAACAAAGTTTTCCTCTTCTTGAAACCAACGGAGGCTCTTAAATGGGCCAACGGAAAGCCCCGACTCGAGGGATAAATATTGAAGAAGACGACCCATCATCAGACGAGGAAGCTACCTGAAAGACCTCACTTTCTCTATGAGGACACTTAATCCAGACTGGTAAAGGGACAGGGAGGGTGCATGTAATTTTATGGGTGATGCTCTCTCCCACCCATTATATACGATATCTATAATTTCTATTTCTAGAGTGGATGGGCTATATAATAAAATGTAAATGCTCGGGGCATTGGAGGGTTTTAGTTTTCAATTTTTGATTTTGTTACCCTTACACTGTGTCTCTGCCCGGTTTCTATGTGGGGTGTATATGTTAATATTTAGTTCTTGTTGAACTGTTTGTTCATGTTTATCTACTAATGTTTCAGCACCTTAAACAATTTAGATATAATAGTAGTGCTGCCTTAGAGCCAGATAAGTTCTCTTTTCTCCTAATACACTACATAGTGTACCTACTGTGGTTAAGCATGGCTTTTGATCCCTAATATTAGGGAAGGATAGCGGACAATTAACACTGCAGATTGTAAAAGAAATTACACCATGCATCTCATGGACTCTATACAGATAAAGTACTATATATGTTGTATTTTTATTGTAAAGGTGGTACTCTCCAAAGACGTATCTTAATTCTTTTAACAGTTGAGTAGAGGGTATTAAGAGGAGTGGTGCCCTTATTCTGATTTACATATGTAATGTTGAAAGAAAGCATAACAAATGTATGTTTATCTTTGAGAAAAGAATAAACATAAAGTATAAAAAAATATTCATACCGGATGATGGACCTGGCGGTGGTGGTCTGTCACCGGTATCGGGCGTCGGGTCCGAGGGCGTTGCCGGGTTTGGAGAAGGCTCCTGTGGAAGCCCGATGTCCTCATTGTCGCCTGCCTGGTCATCAGACAACATCAGGTCCTCCTCTGTAGAGTCCCGGCGACCGGTGTCCACTGGTGACGGGGAGGCAGTCTTCGGCTCCGGCGAACGTCTCACTGACGTCCGGTGCTTAGCTGATGTCTGGTCCGATGGGTGTTTAACTGATGAAGGGTCAGAAGCCCGCTTCAGGTCTGTCGTCCGTTTTAGGGACATCAGGTCCACAGTCTTCCTGGAAGGGGGATCCGGACCCCTAGGAGGCTGGGAGGCCGATCTGGCGTCGGAGTCCAAGCGTCCCTCTGAGGAAGCTTGTTTTGAAGAGGACTTGGACTGGTGATGGTCTGAAGACTACGAGGAGGCCCAGGAGGGTGTTGAGGAAACCGAAGGCCTGGAAGTCTTGATGGGATGCAAAGAAGCCGAAGTGCTGCCTGAAGACTTGACCTTTACTGGAGGGAGCTGAGAGCGGGCCCTGGAGAGAGAGCGGTCTGAGCGCATGGAGCCTGAGCTGGTGCGCGAGTCTGAGGCCCAGTTAGGGGATCTGGACCTGGCCTTCTCCCGTTGCTTGTCCCGGTGCTTATGGGACTTAAAGGTAGACTCACCTCTGGAAGCAGGGTCTTTGTCCATGCTTTTTAACTTTTTTTCCAAGAGGAACCCCTGAAGTGCCTTCTGGTGGCGGATCCGGGTGCGACTGTTGAACCCTTGGCAAAAGGAGCAGGCCTTGGTGTCATGTTCCGGGCCTAAGCACCGCAAGCAGGATGAATGGAGATCCTTGAAAGGGGATCTGTTTGCCGCAGGCACACTTGGAGGGATGCCCTTCTGAGGAAGGAGTTGGAGATGCTGACATTTAGTATGTAAAACTTTGAAAGTTCTAGTCATGTGCTACAGTGGGGCCGTGAGGCCGATGATAGCGAGCCGACGGCAGGAAAAGAACTGGGGATTCTGGGGGACCGCCCCCTTTTATATGATGCCTGGCGACGGAGGCAGTCCCCGCTGGATACCGCTAGCTAGAAAATTTCCGTGGGGTCCAGGCGCCTGTTGGTTTCAGTCCTAGTGGTGTAACCTGCTGCAAGAGCTGTTTTACGAAGTAAGATCCAACGAGTCAGATGCACGCAGAGAAGTGCATCCGCTCCTGTCCTCTGCTGACGTCAACCCTTACTGCTGCTTCCCCGTACGCCCCAGCACCATCCGAGGTCACCCAAGTGGTGGCGGTATAGCAGTGGGGCAAGCTTCCCACCCCATCCCGGAGAAGGAGGGCAAGCCGTCGGGCGCTTGATCCTTCTCCCCCCAGCCGACCCTCGGCGGCCTGAGTCTGTTCCTGAACCCGTGTCGCTGATGTTGCGCAAGATGTGGCGTCCATCACCTCAACCGTCAGTGCCACCGGCCTGGTCAAATTTTAAATATTTTAGAAATGTTTTCGTTTAGTTTTTTTTTTTCTCAAGAAAAAAGTGTGGTTGCTACATTTGACTTAGCAATAGCACTGCAGACCTAGGATTGCGAAAATTTGGAAAACTCATGGTGAACAGAACAGGAGGTAAGAAAAAAAGTAGATTTGTCATCGACATGTATGCTAATATATTTGTATTGACTGTAGCTGAAACTAGCTTTTTGAAAGAAAAAAAAACAGAGATTTTCAGTTGCACGGCTGCTTTAAACGTTCACGTGCGAACGATGCCTACTCACAAGGAAAAAAAAAACTTCCAGTTCTGTGCTTACTCAACCCTAAGATGTGTATTTACTACGCACCTGAAGGGGAGTTACGAAAGCACAGCCAGCAAATCCTGTTAAAGAATCCTGACACTCCTGCTTTCCTCGCTATGACGTTCCTCATATACACATTCTGCGGGAAACTCCTGCAAAGTCAACCAACCTGTCATATTATAATCCCGCCTTCTGATAGCCAATTGGCTCTATTGCTCGAGAGCGTAATCACGCACAGAACCGTACACATTTGTATTGGTCGGTCTCGCTGCTCAGTCCTAGCCGCAGTTCTTGCCTCATTTCACGGGTTTGGTTGCTGTATGTTGCATCAGCGAAACCGGCTTTTCGTTGCTGTTGTTGAACTGCTGGTGGGGACTGAAACAATTTAGATTTTTTCGCATAAATTTCAGTAACTTGGATTCAGCAATGGCCGAGCAAGTAGCAGATCAGCTAAAAGAAATGAAGGTAGAGGGAAAGGTAAGGCATTCACGGATAGTGTTTAACAGACATCACAGTCTACTGGGGAGCCGAGTAGATGGAACGGAAACGACTGTATATTGTCTGAAATGAAGGGTCAGACATTCCGATGGTGTCGCTCGGTACCCTCACAGACACGTGTATACAGTGCGGTAGCCGCAGTATAACTGGAAGCCGAACATTTCTGAAGCATGGTCATTATTCCTGATGTCTTTTGTGTAATTGTCCATTCATGTTCACGGTGGATCAAATGGAATTGGAAATGTTTCAGTGGGAGAAGTTAAAACTCTTGCTTTTAGATTTGTGGGTGGGGAGCTGCTCAAGGTGGTGGAATGTTTCTTCATTATTCACTGGGGAAGGATGACAGGAACAGGAACTCTCGTAAGAGATGTGCCTGGTCCAAACCACATACTTGCTATTTCCACATAGATACATAGATACATGGACAGTGTCGGCAGATAAGGGCCTATGGCCCACCTAGTCTGCCCATTTGAGCTTGTAAGTTCAGTTTGTTTTCCTAGAAGTTTGTTTCCCCTTACCCCTGCCCTCTAGAATTCCTTTATGTCTATCCCATGCATTCTTAAATCCCGTGATTGTTTCAGCCCCCACCACTTCCTCTGGCAGGGTGTTCCACTTATCCACCACCCGTTCTGTGAAGAAATTCTTTCTCATGTTTCCTCTGAATCGTCCTCCCTCCAACTTCATCCCATGCCCTCTAGTCCTGAAACATCTTTTTCGCTTAAAAATAGTGTTTTCCTGCACCCTGTTCCTCCCTGTAAGATACTTGTATGTCTCTATCATATCCCCTCTCTCCCTCCTCTCCTCCAGGGAGTACATGTTCAGTTCCTTCAACCTGTCTTCATAGGACTTGTGATGCAACCCATGCACCATCTTTGTTGCCCTCCTCTGAACCTTCTCTACCCTGTCTATGTCCTTACGTAGGTATGGTCTCCAGAATTGTACACTGTACTCCAGGTGGGGCCTGACTAGTGTCTTGTATAGCGGAATTATGACCTCCCTTTTCCTGCTGGTGATGCCCCTGCCTATACATCCCAGCATCCTATTTGCTTTACCTGCTGCCTTGTCACACTGTTTCCCTACCTTGAGGTCATTAGAGATGACAACCCAAGATCCTTTCCTGCTTGGTGCATGCTATATCCTCACCCCCAACTGATATATTGTGCCAGGGTTTTTGTGCCCCATATGCATTATCTTGCACTTCTTTGCATTGAATTTCAACTGCCAAACCCTTGACCATTCCTCAAGTTTCTGCAGGTCCTTCTCATTCTGTCACACCTCTGGTGTGTCTACTCTGTTACAGAGCTTGTGTCATCAGCGAACAGTGAAATTCTGCCTTCTAGATCCTGTGCAATGTCACTGATGAAGATGTTGAATAGGACCGGTCCCAGCACTGATCCCTGTGGTACCCCACTGGTTACTCTTCCCTCTGTGGGTGACAGCCATTCACCACCACCCTCTGTGTCCTGCCACCCAGCCAGTTACCTACCCACCACACTACTGTCCTGCCCACACCCATATCCCCAGTTTGTGTAATAGTCTTCTATGTGGCACAGTGTCAAGGCCTGCTGAAGTCCAGATAGGCCATGTCTACTGCCCTCCCTGATCCACCTCCTAGTCACCCAGTCAAAATTCAATGAGGTTGGTCTGACATGACCTCCCCTGGTGAAACCATGCTGCCTTGGGTCCTGTAGTCCATTGACAAACCAGATGTTCCACCAATCTCTCCTTCAGTAGTGCTTCCATGATCTTTCCCACTACCGAGGTGAGGCTGACTGGTCTGTAGTTCCTGCTTCCTCTTTGTTCCCACTTTTGTATAAGGGACTACATCTGCTGTCCTCCAGTCTTTGGGTACCTCCTGTTTCCAGTGATTGGCTGAACAGGATAGCCAGAGGTTCAGCCACCACCTCTCTTAGTTCTTTAAGGACCCTGGGGTGCACCCCATCTGGCCCCATTGCTTTATCAGCTCTTATTCCAGTTCCTTCAGGACCCTTTCGTGTAAAGGGACTTGTGTCCATTTCTGCACCATTCTCACCCCTTGTACTCCCTTCAGACCCATCACCCTCTTCCTTAGTAAAGACTGAGCAGAAATACCTGTTCAATATGTCAGCTTTATTACTGGTCATCCTCCACGCTGCTCCCATCCTCCCCTTCAGTCTCACTATCCCTCCCTTTGTTTTTCTTTTTTCACTTATGTACCTGTAAAAGGTTTTGTCCCCTTTACCCACTGATTTTGCAATGTGTTCTTCTGTCTGAGCTTTGGCTTCCCTTACTGACTTCCCTGCCTCCCTTTGTTTCTCCTGGTACTTCTCCCTATCCCCTTCTGCCTGTGTCTTTTTGTATTGCCTGAATGCAATCTTTTTGGCTTTCACTTTCTTTGCTACCTCTTTGGAAAACCATAATGGTCTCCTCTTCCTTTTCCTCTTGCTAACCTGCTTAATGCATAATTCTGTTGTTCTTATAATCCCCATTTTAAATACTGCCCACTGTTCACGCTCAGAGACTGCGGACTGGAACCAGGACTGCAGGTCAGACCGCCATAGTTATCTTCAGAATTACGGCTGTCTGCCTACAGATGGTAGTATGCAAGACCCTATGCCCTGATAGTAGTAGGCAGTGGTAGTTTGTTTCGTCCATGTATTATTGGGTGGGTGCTGCTCATGAATATTAATGGTCCCATGGAGTGAATGGTCAGGCCACCTGCTGGACACTGCCGGTATGGCGTATACGGCTTGGGCCAGACTCAAGTCTGCCCATTTGTCCAGCTATCTGCTTGGACCTGTGCCCCCCCTTCACACTCCCCTGTGGTAGTCCCATACCCTTTTGAATCCCTCCACTGTTTTCAGGTGATCCCCACACGTCTCCTGAGTGTACTATCTGGAGGGAGTACTGGCGTCTGATCAGCCCCTTCATTGTTCCCTTGTGCTGTGCCCATGCCTCAAGGGTATTCAGGTGATGGGGTCAGCTGAGCTGGAAACAGTTTTGACTCCAGCACAGCCTGCATGAACCACTTCCCACAGACAGGGAGTGTGGTGGGTGGTCCCCTAACTGCTGGAGCACTTAAACTGCTATCATAGAGTTGCCCCCAAGCGACTCTGGAGAGCACGTAACTGAGTTTCTGGAGAAAAAACAAAGTTACTGATCCACTCCTGACTGAATCTCTTCAAGTCCTCTTTCATGTCTGCCTGCTACAGATACCCAAGGGTTCACTTAACCTAAATAATCTAAATACCCCAGAGATTACCAAGAGTGAGGACCTGTTCATCAGGAACTGATGTGCAGTAATGAGAGGGCATGAATGGCAGCTTGTTGGTTGTAGCTTCAAAAGAGATCTAAGGAAATTCTGTCTCACTGAGAGGGTGGAGGAACTGTGGAATTGATTACCTACAGAGGTGGTGGAGGCAGGGACTATAAATACTTTCAGAAACAAGTGGGACAGGCATAAGGGTTTGGAACTACCAAAAGGATGATATAGGCAGATATGGGAGATCAGCGGTGATGGTGTGGGGAAGGGTGGCATTAGGGCTAAATGTGTGTATATGAGTGGATTAAGAGGATGGATTGGACATTTTTCTTGGCAGATTGGATGTACTGTGTGGTGGGTACGACTTGCTACGCTGGTGTCCTCTTGGATTCATGTCCGGAGTGCTGATGCAGGTCAGCTGAAAGGAGGATCAGGTGCTGTTCAGGGAGGAAGGGCAGTGACTACAACTATTACTACAGTACTGCCTTCTGGGAAGGTGGAACCACATGCATGCCACACTGACTGGTTCACTGCTATAGTCCTATGGTAGGGTAGAATACTGTGGAAAAATGAGACAGGTGACAGCTAATGACCCCACTAAGTACCATCTCCCCTTGTGGGTGGCCCACCCTGGCTCCTTCTGTCAATACCAATATAAGACAGAGGCTGACACTTCCCTTGGGACTCTAGGGGAGTCTCTAGTGGAGAGCGTAAGCTCTGGGGGCAAAAGTGGTTAGGCCATCTGGAGTCAAGCAGCAGGCAGAAGCTGGGGATGGAGATGATTCTTTGGTTGGCGAGGGCTGAAAAATTCCTCCCCTACCCCGATATGCGCATAAACAGAATCTCCTTTTGGGTGGATTATCA
The DNA here is from genome assembly GCA_016271365.2 of Neoceratodus forsteri. NCBI lineage: Eukaryota > Metazoa > Chordata > Ceratodontiformes > Ceratodontidae > Neoceratodus > Neoceratodus forsteri. The sequence continues at coordinate 987,450,868 of CM057449.1, forward strand.
AGAAACTTGAGTTTGTTTTCCTATCTTGCAGTATGAGCATGTTCCTTGCAGTTTTCAAAATGGGCATCATCACAACCTTTCTCAAACTGCATTTCTTTCAATGTTCTGGCTAGCTTGCAGTTTATTAATTTATTGTCATTTTCTTTACATCACTGATGCCTGATGAGCCCTATTCCACCCCCCCCAAACAATTCCTCACAAGTTCTACCTGGTAAGTGGTAACTGATTATGTGAAAGAAAAGCTCTCCCAAGATTGTATACCTGTTGAGGACTTGAGTTGCTGACATACGTCCCATGGAATCCCTCAAGTCATTCTATCTGTTGTCTGCCTACTGCAGTGGCGTGCATGTACTGCTCTTGTGAATGGTGAGATGTCACTAATATCTTGTCATTCAGGGACCCACATGGTAACACCTCCCGATGTGTGGCCCACTGCCTCATTTTTATTTCCGGCACTGTTTGACTCTCATGGCAGCAGTACTCTACATCAAGGTTTTTTAGTAAGTGATCACTTCTGCCACCAATCAAAAATGCTGATGGCCCAGTTCAAATCCTAGGTATCCAAAATATTTGGGTCTGTTTAGTGCAGCTGTTCCGAAATTGCTGGAGGAAGCTGTTTCCACAATGAATCTACATTCCCAAATAACTCTCCTCACTTTAAGTATTAAGTCCCTAAATTGCAGAAGCATGTTTTTGCAATTTGTGGTCTTGCGAAGATGGAGGAGGGGATCTGCTCTGACGAGACCTAACAATGCCCTTGCTGGCCAGAAAAGTCAAGGGTTACCATGTAAAGCACTGCATGGCAAACTCTAGTCTTGGACGGGAGGGACTTAGAAATATTCCCATGAGTACATTTGACATGGGACAAAAAGTTAACAGTGGCCTAGTACTGCATGGTGATTCCTTGAGCCAGGTTAAGAGTGCACTTGCAGCAGTGAAATTGTGATGTGTGATAGAGTTATTTAAATATTTCACCTAAAAAGAGTACATTGAGAAAATAAATTCTCCTTTCCAAGTGCATCTTGGAAATGGATGTAATGCTGCATTTCAGTGGAGCAAGTCTTGGTAAATGAGCAGTATTAAATAGTATAGTGTCATGCTGTTTTGTTTAGTGGGTGGCAGTGGAGTGAGGTAGCAACCAGATGAATTAGCCAAGCTCTGTATGTAAAATGCAATTATTCAAATTTGATAGCCGGGCTAAAGCTCCACATCTGGAGAAAAACAAACCATACGTTTGGTTATCTGATTCAGAAATAAGTTACACTTTATTAAAGCATTGTTTCTTGGTGCAGCACACCCCACTAAAACATTGAATGTTTTCAAGCAACCTTGTGCTTTTGGTTAAGGCAAGGTGCAGCCTCGTGCAGCTTTTTAGTACAAACCAAAAACTGGGTAGCTATATCATTAGTTGTTAAATGCTGTTTAAATATATGCAAGTTAAAGCAATACAGTTTAGTTTTTCATTTGTAATGTAGTCTGAATTAACAAGAGTGGAAAATAAATGAAACCTCTCCAGCTTTTTAAAATATTGAATGCATTTCAAAGCCACATACAATCTGTTGACCAGCCTTTTCCTGGTGATTAAACTGTTCCTGGTGATTGAACTCATCGGGGTGGGGGGCGGATTTTGACTAGCCCAGGTCTACAGCTGCAGTAGGTAGTAGTGGAGCATCAGGCTAACAGATCTGCCTTTCCTTGAGAACTGATTTGGTAGTTGACTGCATTTACTACCATGGGCTGTGCTGTACATAACATAAAAATTGTGGTGAGTTGCGTAATCTAACAGATAGGTGATTCTATTAAAATCCCAACACGTTTGCTACATGAAAATGAAACATGGCTGGTAAGTGAGAGGAGGGAATAGTGGTCAGGGTAACTACTGTACCTGGGGAAAAAACTTATAGTGCAAACCATAGGGTACTGTTTTTAAATAACTGATTTAAAAAAGGAAAACAAGATTCACTTTATGACTCCAGTTTCAAGTTCTGACTTTACTTTCCAAATGAAACAAAAGAAACAGGAATGAAACTGCAGCAGTGCTCACCAGCTTTTTCAATGAACCAGTCTGACTTTGCATTGTCTCTCATGTTGCTCAGGTAGACGGTAAGGCAGAAAAACGCAAAGAAGGAAAGAAGAAAAGCAAGGAAGGAACTGGGGAAGGAAGCCGGGCAGAGGTGAGAATTTAGGGTTCATGGAATAATGTCTGCACTTTCAACTGGTCATGCAGTGGTTAATGAGACTTTGGATGGAATATTGACTGATAGGAGTGGTGGTTTCTGTTTCCCCGAATCTGATGCAAAAAGGATTTGTGATGATGCAGCGTCACTAAAATGTTCAGTAACTTGCTAAAGGACAGCACTAAAGCTTGGCAAGGGTGCATTTAGTGTGTTTCTTTGTCATGTTTCTAATCCTAGAACTAAAAATATGCCCTTGTTTTTCTGCCCCTCCCAACAACATGTATAATCTCTAAAGCTTGTGTGCTGCACTCTGCAAACTATTCATGTATTTATTTATTTATTGAAATTGTTTCACCAGGAAAAGCACACTGAGCAAGAACTGCTCGTCTCTCAGTGCGACCTAGAGGGAGGGGTACAGTGGGGAAGAGGACAAGGGTAGTCCAGGTCATACTAACATACTAACATACTATTTGCCAGCAGATTAGGCCTTACGGTCTATAGAGTCTGCTCGAACCTAGATCCTTAGTTGGGTGCCAGGACCTCCCCATCCCTTGTGCCTAGAAACTCCTATCATCCATCCCCACCCCCAGGACAGGCCATCATCTGATACATCCACTTTTGTGTCTGTCCCACCTCTCTTGAAGCCTCCACTGTGGATCTCTGAACCAGCTCACCAGGCAGTGCATTCCAAGGGTCCACCACCTCTCAGTGAAAAACCTCCTCCTCTTTTCCCCTCACCCTTCCACCTTCCAACTTCAAACCATGCCCTCTGGTGATACCTCCTGCTTTAGTCTAAAGATCCCTCCATGTTTACCCTATTTATTCCCTTGAGGTACTTGAAGCCTCAGTCATGTCCCCCATCTCTCCTCTCCTCCAGTGAAAACAGGCAGAGCTCCTCAAGTCTGTCCTCATAAGTCAAATCCCTAGCCCCTCGTATCATCTTTGTTGCCCTCCTTGTACCCTCTCCAGGAGCTGTGTGTCCTCTCAAGTGTGGTCTCCAGTACTGTACACAGTACTCAAGATGTGGTCTAACCAGTCCATTGTACAGCGCAGAATCACTTCCTTGCTCCTAGAGGTGATTCCCCCTTACGATGCATCCCAACATCCTGTTTGCCTTGCTAGCTGCTCTTCTGCACTGCTCAGAGTTATTCATACATGTATCCACCATGACCCCTAGGTCTTTTTCCCCTATTGAGGCCTCCAGCGCCTCCTCTCCCAGGGTGTACCTGTGTTTAGGGTTTTCCCGACCAAGATGCAACACCTTGCACAGGTCCTGACATATATGCATACAATTTCAATACAGTTGAAAACATTTGACAGAAATAGTTGGGCGTAGATGACAATTTACCCTTCCTTATAGTATAGCAGCAATTACATGGGGAAGTCATGCTTTATACCTTGAAAACATATAATTAGGTAATACAGCTGCATATGTTTGACAGGAATAGGTGAGTGTGGATTAATACATATGCCCTAATAGTCAAGAATAACAGTTTACAATGAAGAAATCCTACTAAGGTATTGGGTTGTGGTATATAATGAGATGGGGTAAGTGCAAGCTAGCTAGCTCAAAAGTTGTGATCAAGTGCAGTAGTTGGGTGTGGTTAGCGAAGTAGCACCATTGGGCCTACTGGGAGAAGAAATATAGGAGTGTCTGAGGTAGAATAGATTGGAGAGTTAGCTGCAGGAGCAGTTTACTGAGCAGTGGTTGGCAAGGGCATAGGATAGTGAGCGGATAGAGGAAGAGTGGCGAATTTCAGAGGGGAAAGAGTTCCAGAGTTGAGGGAAGCGGTGAGAGAAGGCGGCCTGGTCAGCTTGGGTCCGACCTCTGGGGACTAACAGGAGCCAGGAGTCTAGGGACCTCAGAGCATAGGTGGATGCCAGAGGGGGCAATAGTACAGAGGTCAGGTACACTGGGAGGGTACCAGATCAGTTCTTTGAGATAAACTTGGCACAGTGTATTAGGCAGTGGTTCTCAAGGGAGGGGAGAGCAAGGGAGCGGTATAGCTCGCAGCAGTGGGTGCGAGGATGAGCATCAAGAACGAACCAGCAGAAAGCATTAAAAAGGGTATCCAGTTTGGATAAAACTGACTTGTGAGCGGCACTGTAAACAATATTACAATAATCGAAGGAGGGAAGTATCATTTTCTGGATAAGCTCACAACGGACCGGACAGGGGAGGCTAGAACGGTTCCGATATAAAGCTACAAGCTTGAGGCGAAGTTTTGTTAGTATAGAGTCAGCATGGACTACGAAGGTGAGGTGGCGGTCAAGCCAAAATCCCAAGATACCGGAAGGAGGTGACGTCCTCCAGCTCTGATCCATCAAGGGTGTGGAAAAGTGGGAGGGAAGGGAGCCTGGTTAGTCGTTGGGATGTACCAAAAGTCATAGTTACAGTTTTTTAGCATTTAGAGAGAGCTGGTGAGTATTGAACCCGAGCTGGACTTTGTTAAAATCCACCTGGAGGGTAGAGGCAGCTGAGGCTGGGGAGGAATCAGAAGAAAATAGGACAGTATCGTCAGCATACGTGTGGGTCGAGGAGGCAGAACAAATTTGGGGCAGGTTGTTTAGAAAAATAGAGAATAGGATAGGCCCAAGCACCGATCCTTGGGGGACACCAGTGGACATGGGGAAGGGATATGGCATCCGCAATCCTGACAGATTAAGTGTGGTCTGTAAGATAGGCACTGAACCAGGCAGTAGTAGAGGTGGAGAGGCCAGAGTCAGAGGGGCTAGATAGTAAAAGAGTGTGGGAGACTGTATCGAAGGCCTTGGCCAGATCAATGAAAATGGCAGAGGTGATGAGACCGCTATCCATTCCAGATTGGATGGTGTCAGTGAGCCTTAGTAAAGAGGAGGCAGTGGAGTGATCTTTCCTGAATCCGGACTGGTAGTGTGTGAAGAAATTTAAGTCGGTGAGATAGGAGGTTAGCTAGCTGAGCACTAAGTGTTCTTGCATCTTCGCAAGAGCAGGGAGGAGGAAGATTGGCCAATAGTTTGAAGTGGAGGCGCCTCCTTTGTGGAGAGGGATGACAATGGCATGCTTCCAGGACAGAGGAACAGATGCAGTGGTGAAGGATAGATTTAGAAGGTAGGCAATAGGGTTGGCTATGGCTGAGGCCGAGGGGAACAGAAGTTTGAGGTCTAGTCCATCTGGGGAATTCCCATTTGAGGGGCTTAATGTTAGCAGGGCTCCTAGAGCTCTATCCAGAGAGATTTCCCTGAAGGAGAAAATACCTGTATTTTGAGGTAGTTTTTGCCCTGTAGGTGGTGGAGATGGTGACTTTGGGGGGGGGGGGTTAAGGAGGAAAGGAGCGAGGAAGAGCAGGTGTAAAAATATAAGTTAAACTCAGCAGCGACTGAGATAGGATCCGAGAGTGTGGAGTTGTTTACACTAAGGAGAGGTGAGGGCTTGGCCACTGGGGGTGAGAAGAGGCAGTGTATGACCTTCCAGAATTTGGAGGGGCTATTAAGGTTAGATTGGAAGGAGGATCTAAAGTACTCTGCTTTAGCTAGCCGAGTTGCTTTAGTGCATATGTTGCACAGATACTGGTAGTGGGAGAGGTCCTGCAGTAGGGCTGAGGCTTTGAAGGCTCGCCATGCTGAGTCACGGGCGTTCATACAAGCTGTGAGCTCTTGTGAGATCCAAGACAGGTGGGTACCATGTACCCTAGTACGTCATAGCGGGACGTGGGAATCCCATATCTTAAGGAACGTGTTTTTGAAATGAAGTAGGGTGTCATCTGTCTGGTTGGGGGGGCCAGTTAGCTAGGACAAGGTCATTTAGGAGGGGAGCGAGGTTTAGGGATTTGAACGACTGTTGGACTAAGATCTTGAGGGGGATTTGAGATGGTGGATTTTGCGAACAAGGTAGATGACATGGTGATCACTTATAGAGTCAGGGAGTAGGCCTGTTTGGATGACTGTGAGGATGGGAGGTCAGAGCCCAGTCGATAAGGGAGTGGTTACCTGATTTAAGGTTTAGGCGGGTGGGCTCAGTGATGAGTTGGGTTAAATTGAGGGCAGCGACATCCATCCAGGTTTTGTTGAGGGTCACAACTAGTTTAGGTTAACGTCACCCATAGCATATATAATTTCAGTGGGTGCTCGTGGAACTGATTTGTAAGAAGGTCAGTAACAGTTGTGCAGGGGTGCCTGGTCGGCAGTAAATTCTGGCAATGAATATGGGCAGCGAAAGGTAGTGTGAGCTGAGCAGCAAGAGTTCGTACTTTTAGGTTCAGTTTTAGATAAGATTATTTTGTAGCGATGTCCAAACTTATGAAGATGGCTATACTCACACCTCTCGTGGTCTCTGTCCGGGGCCATCGGTAATCCAGGGATTGTGACTGAGGAGTCGGGAATGTTTTGTTAAGCCAAGTTTCAGAGAGGATGAGGACATCAGGGGCAGGTAGGTCAGCAAGAACTTATAGCTGGTTGATTTTAAGTGGTAGGCTACAAATATTTAGGTGAAGGAGACGGAGGTCTTTGTGGAGGGGTAACCTCGCAGTTGGGAGGGGATGGGATATGGGGTGGGGGGCCAGCTGAGGTTGGTGAGGATGTGGTGGTCGAGGGTCCCAGATTTGGGTGTATGTCTCCGCTACGAGAAGGAGGAGGTTGAAAGATAGGTGTTGAGCTAGTATACGGAGATAGCTTGGAACGGAAGAGACCTGCTGCAAGTGGGGGCATGGATAGACATTTGTGTGGGTAACGGGTGGGGCGAGAAGCAAGTAGGTGCAGGAGAGTTTGGGGGCATGATTAGGAAAGGGGGGACGAGTAGTGAGTGTGCCCAGGCAGGAGAACAGAGCAGGGTTGAGGGGCAAGGAGGAGTTACAATATGAGCCAAGTAGGGGGAGGGGAGCAAGGGAAAGGTAGGCGGCATGGTGGAGAGGAGGGGAGGGGTGGGAGGCAGGAGAACAGACAACTGAGTAGAGGCAAAACGCTAGCCACGGTGGACGTGGTGCTGGGATTTTGTAGTAGCTTCTTAGACAAGGAGGTAATTACAAGGAGAAAGGAACCTGAGATTGGCTGGGACGAATGTGTTGGTTGGCCCCTAGGAGGCCAATGGCCAATAGGCCTTGGAGGTGAAACAGAGAGAATGGTAATTTTAGAGTAGAGGGGAGCCAATGGAAGGCTGCAGGAGGCTGGTGAGGGGTGGGGTCGAGGAAGAGAGCAGGCAGAGAGAGTATTTATTTAATCAGTGGAGGGGGTGGAGGGCCCTTAAATTTAGAAGACAGTAAGACTCATGGTGTTTGACTGGTGACAAGAAAGAGTTGATCTCCTCTGACCTCACCCCCTTGACTTGTTTAAGGAATGGAGTAGAAAATTAAATTTTTTGGGGGAAAACTAGCCCCCCCCCCCGACATAATTATAAACAATTTACAAAGAAGTGTAAGGCCGTTACCAGAAAGGGCAAACAATAATTTTTTGGGGAGAGAACTGACAGACAGAAGCAACTAGTATGTGGGGAAATATTTCCTAAACATGGGATTTTTCTGAATGCTTTACTGGGAAAAAAGAAAAGGAGTGGGATATGTTCCATGATGGTGGATGGCACTGCGTCCTTTGATACTGACAAGATAGCAATTTTTTTTTGTTTGTTTTTTCATATTATTTGAAAAATCCATCCAGTGTGAGATTGAAGGAGTCTGGTAGGATACAGAGGCCTGGCCAGCACAAGTAGAAATAATAGGACTATCAGATATAGCAACTAGTCCTCTTCCTTTTGGTTTTCAGTTCCAAGCAGCATAGCTGTTGGGGTAACTGGGATATGGCACTTAGAGATTTGCTCCACCTTATCTGCTTCCTCCCTCCAGAGTAGCTGCAGCTTATTACGCTGCCAGAAATAATGGAACTATGTGCCTATTTCCTTGGCACAACTGCTTCCATACCTGGGGGAGATCTTGGGGTGAAACTTATTATTACCTGAGGAGGGTGATAGTCGGTTGAAGAGCTTGTCTTGTGTCTCTTTGTACTTTTTACATATAAAGAAACCCATATGTGACTGCCAGGTCTTTTCTGGTATTGGGCAAGTCAAGTCTGCTTCCCATCTCATTCTGATCTTAATTTAGGGTCTGGGCCTAATAATCTACTTTGTTTCACCACCAGTGGGATAATTTGCTTTGGATGCTGATGCTTACTAAGTATTATCTCCTCCAGGGAGCCTATAGTGCTTTTTTTAGGTCCTTTCTGTCCAGTCCCCCTAATGTAATGCTTTGGGTGTAAGTAAAAATACGGGTGAGTATTGAAGACCCCCATATCTGTTTGATGTCATCAAAGGAGTGCATTCCTGATCTTGTAATCACATCTCCTAAGCAGTTTATCCTTTTGTCCTGCCATTCTCTGCTACTCCTAGACCGGGTAGAAAATCTGGGTTGTGTGCCAGTTGCACCAGCATTGTGTTCTCTCCTTTCCCCTGTCATCGATTACAGAGGGTTTGCTTGACTATGAGTGTCAGTCAGGTTCCTATAATTGAGTACTCTATAAGCCCTTAGCCCACCAGCTGTCATATACATGTTGGGGGGGTATGGGGCACCATCACATTGCAGGCTGAACCATTGGGCCCTGTGGGACTGTGCCACACAGTCCTGTACAAATCTCGTCTTTGCAGCCAGGTAGTATATTGATATACATTTGGGAATTTGTGGTCTCCCTGCTGATCTTCCCTTTTCAGTCTGGCCAGGCTAGCCCGTGGCCTGCACACTGTCCACAGAAACTTGGTGCATGCTCTCCCAAGCATGTGTCTATCAGCACACGTGAGACCCATGTGGAACATCTGCATGGGGCATACAATTTGGGGCAGTATATTCATTTTAATCAAGTTAAGACAGCCCAATCAAGACATGGGCAGGTCATGCCATCACTGCAGGTCTGATGGCACAACTGTTAACACTGGTTTTTGATTCATAGAGTATAACCCTTGAAGAGCTGATCCCACTTTCAGACTTACGTAGATAATACACTGATATGCCACTGTAAAGGGTGCTTGGAGTACCCCCATCTGTGCCCTGGCTGTTCCCACCCCAATCAGGCAGGATTTCTGTTCATTAGTTTTGTAAACCAAAAAAAAAAAAAAACACCCGTCTGTTCAGAAGTGTTGAAATAGTGACTCTGGGCTCCGTAAGGTACATCAAGATATTGTCTGTTTAAAGGGTAATTTTATGAGACCTGCCTGATTGGGATATAGGACCAAGTATGATTTACCCTGATAGCAAGGTGCTCTGTTGCCAGTGTGAAGAGGAGGGGGGAAGGGGACACCCCTGCTTAGTTCCTCAGTATAGTGGCAATGGTTCCGACCAACATCCATTTGCCAGCATGTATGCAGTAGGTTCCTGACAACAGTTTGGTCATGTCCATAAAGGATTGTCTGAGGCCAAACCTTTCCAGTATATCAAATAGGTACTCCCATTGTGTCCTATCAGATGCCTTTTCGGCATTCGGGGAGAGCATGAATGCCCCCTTCCTCTGACACCAAGCACCTGTATGAATAACTTTCAGTAGCTTTCTCATGTTATGGTAGGAGAGTTGGTCCTGGAAAAATCCATTCTGGTCAGGGTGTGTTACAGAGCCCAGGACTTTATCAAGCCTAGTGGCTAGCACTGCAGCATGGATTTTGTTATCATAGTTTAATAACGAAATGGGGTAGACGGCAGTATGAACCACACTGTTGGGGGTCCTTTCCAGGCTTAGGAAGCATATCATGGCCTCCATGCTCATGGTGGGCAGGGCCCCCTCTATCTTTGCCTTTGCGTACACCTGGGCTAAGCACTCCCCTAGGAGCCCACTAAGTAGTTTGAAAAAATTCCCCCCGAGTAACCATTGGGGCCACGTGCCTTGCCTTTTTTTTTTTTTTTTAGGTTGGATAGCTCTGCCTACCTCTTCCAAGGGGAGATCCTCCTCCCTAGGCCTCTGCCGGTTTCTGCATGGATTATGTGATAGCCAGTCCATCTTGAAATTACTTTGCCTTCTCCTGGGTGCTCCCACACTTTGAGATATACAGTGCCTTATAAACATCTGTGAAGGCCTCACGAATCTCCTGTGCTTTATTGACCAAAACCCCACATTTGTATTTTTACCACAAGGATGATATTGGAACTCATTTCTCCCTTTGGCCAGTTGTGCCAGTGTCGTGCTGGGCTTACTGCTCCATTGTAAAAGCTTTTGCTTTGTATAAAAAAAAAAAAAAGGAAACCTTTGCCTGCTCCATAAGTAGCACATTTACAGCCTCCAAGGCTGCAGCTAGTTTTCGCAGACAGTCTGGAGTTTTGCCTGTGCAGGATAGTTTTTCAAATATCTTTAGCGGAGCCTCCAGTTCATGCTACTTCACCTTGTGAGTTTTACGTTTTGCAGGTACAGATGAAATTAGCATACCTCACATGTAAGTCTTCTCAGCCTCCTAGAAGGCCTTTGCTGAAGGGGCGGACGCTTTGTTGGTCGAGGAGTAGAGTTCCCATTGAGAGGATACCTAATCTCTGAACTCTTCTGAGGTGAGCAGATGTGTGGGAAATCTCCATGCCACCCTGGGCATACTCTCTCTTCCTCCGCTGAGTGTAACGGACACCTGAGCGAGGTCAGAGATAGCAGTTTTGCTAATGTCTACCCCCCCCCGCAACCTGTGATACCAGACTCGTGGAACACAAATATAGTCTGTCTTAGACCAGGGTGCACGTGGGTTGGAAAAGAAAGTTTACTCTTGGTTAGCAGGATGTCTGTCTGCCATGCATTGCCCAAATCCAGGTCAAGGAGGCCCTGTCTCCTCTACTCCACCCGTTGCCCATTTCTTCCCACTCCAGAGTCCTTATCCAAATGTGGCTCCAAGGCACAGTTGAAATCACCTGCCAAGATCAGGACCTTAAACCTTTCCTGATGAATTAGGGCCAGCAGGTCAGGGAAAACGGAGCGTCATATACTGTCGGGGCATACACAGATGAAAATGTCACTTTTTGAGTGTTTACCTTACCGGTTTGAAACACAAACCTGCCCTCAGAAGGGTCAACCACCTTGTCACATACAAAGGGCGGATTCTTGTGTGAACACCACTGCACCTCTTTCATGGGACTTGAAAGATGCTGCACAACATTCCCCTGCCCATTCAATTTCCAGTTTGTGGTGATCAGCCAGGTTAAGGTGGGTCTCTTGTAGCAGTGCTGCTTGGATGGCTCTCCTGTTAAGTGAGGTCAAGATCTTTTTCGTGTTCACAGGCATGGAGAACCCTCTGATGTTCCAAGAAAGTATGCAGATTTTGTCAGTCAACATAATTCCAGAGGTTCAGAAGAGAGCCATAGCCCCCAGCATAGAATCTGGCCCCATAATGTTCAGGTAGTCTGCCACCCACAGGAGAGCACTGCTGTCCCACTGTTGTAAGGAGACAAAAAGTACAACAGTGAATCCATGACTTCTTATCAATGTGTATTAAAGAAAACATGTTGTAACATTTAACATTGAGTGAAACGTAACAGTCTGAACAACGTAAACATGAATAACTAACAATAGAGATGACATGAGATTGAAGCATGCGAAACCACACATTTTCCATCAGAAGTTTTCCATCTGAAAATCCTAATTGCGTCAAGGTAAAGAAAGTGGGAACCAGCTGCCAAACCTTTGTATTATGCATCCCCCCTTTTGCCCCCTCCCGTGCACCAGTTTGTAAAGTTTTGTTAAACATTTGACCTCAGTATTTTATGAAATTTCCATAACTCCCCACCATATTCCACTGTTTTATTGTACTCGGAACAGTCTCCTAGTTTGCTTGCCATGGCCATTTCCCTCCTTATACAGTGCTAAATCCCCAACATAACCCTCTCCCCTCCTCCTGCCACTTAGATCTCAATGCATGTGACATCCAACGGTGTCCAGATAACGAAGGGCAGTGCCCCCCCCCCCAAGATGATCAGAATTGAGCGATTCTATCCTCCTGCCACATGTCCCCTCCCTCCCTCCCCGAGAAGTCTCCCTCTAAAGAGGGTGCAGATGCCCACTTTCACACTCGCTATACTTCTAGTGCCCTCATTCATGGAGTATGTCTTGTTTGCTGCTCCTTGCCCCATAGTCCAGCACAAATGTTCTAAGACGTCATGACAGTCCTCTGTTGCACTTGAAACATCTGGATTCTGTCAGACTGTGGGAGCGGGTGCATCATGACATCGGTGGGAGCGGTTGCAGCACATCGAGGGGAAAAAGCCTTCACAGTGCGGGAAAAAGAAACAAGATTGCATCTTTGAGTTAATTCCATGTGGTGGAAAACTAGGTTTGCTGGTAAAGGCATATCACTTCACCTGAGCTCTTTTCTTCTAGGTTTGCTTGTAAAGACAGAACAAGGAACAACGTTATCAGAAAAAGGGAAAAAATTAAGGCTTCTTTTGGCTAGGCAGATTTACTGTGTGTTACTATTTTCTTTTGTGCTCACAGGTTTTGTTACTGTTTTTTTGTTTACATTCTACTGCTTAATTGTTCTCTGATTTAAATTGGTGTTGCAGGGTATACTTTCTGCTGCATTATTACGTGGTGTGCTTACAGGTTTGTTATTGTTTTGTCCTTGCAGATTATTGCTGTAATCTTCTCTGATTTAACTTGTTTTTTTTAAGGTATATTTTCTGTTAGTGTTCTGCAGGTTGTGCTTACAGGTGTTGGTTGTTTACTGCTTTATTTTTTTCTCTGTAGCAAAGTGTGTTTTGCAGGGTATATCTTCTATGAAATTGTTACAGGTGGTGCTTACAGGTTTTGTGACTTTTTGTCTATCATTAGGCTAAGCTTTCAGGGCTAATTACAGGAGCACATACGTGATACAGACTGAGGGATAGCGACTGCATTTGTTGTTGGTTGATTGTTTCTGCTCCTACCTCCTTGTTTCTTTCGTCCGTGGTTCTTCTTTTTTGGTAGGGGAAGGGTCCAAGAACCCACCAACCCCCATACCCAACGACTCCATGCTACGCTCCTTTTATAGAGTAGCACAGTCATGACATTTCCTGTAGCAAAGCAGGAAGGGGAGAATCAGAGGGGTATCCACACAGTGACCTCACTTACAGGGGCACAATTAATTTAACTTATTATAAAAAGTTATACAAAAACAAACAAAATCTTTTGTTTCATTTTCCTTCTAATTACTCGGACCAGGTTGTAAACTCAGCAACTGAACTGGAATGGATATTATTAACTGCAGGTACTGCAGGACACTTTTCAGTAGGGCAGTTATACAGGATTTAGCATGCTGTCCTACATGCTGGAACATCGGAGATCTAAGGGCTCAGCTCCGGGCAGCATGGGCAGAGATTGCGTGCATCAGATCGCATATTCAGGAGGAAATGTATTACAAGAACTGCCCGCCATTTCCCCAACATCCAACTAAAGCACTTTGACCACAAAGGGTAGTTGGTCCAGGAGGTTGGCAGATAGTTAGGAAGGGCAAATCGGGTGCCCCATCACTCAGTGCTCACTAATGTATCACCTCCACAAACCATATAAAAACTACAAACAGGTATCTGCTTCAATCTCTGAAATCAAAGGGGAAGAGGACACTGCTGCACAGGCGCTAACGCTACAAAACTCACTCAAAACAAAAAAAGCGAAAAGGAAATCCAAAACACTTCTGATCTTAGGAGACGCCATGATTCGGGGAGTTGATACCTACCTCCAGCGGGCGGGGTAATGGTCAGATGTCTCCTAGATACATCAGCATGGAGAGACACTGATCGCATTGCTAAAATCGTGCACGAAGCAGGAGAAAACATTGACGTCCTGGTACACATAGGGACTAATGATCTTGCCAGCTGCTCAGTTGTGTAGACAAAGGAACACCTGACCAGGCTGGGAGACAAACTATCATTCATTTCGTCTGGCATCTCCTTTTCTGAGATCCTGCGGACGGAAGGTCAGAGAAGGGGAGATAGGAGAGCTAAACATGTGGCTCAAGGGCTGGTGCCAGGAAAGGGACACAGATTTGTAGGTAATTGGCAACAGTTTTGAGAGCGAAAGTTCTTTAAATTAGATGGACTGCGTCTGACGAAGGAGGGAGTCAGTGCATTGGGTCAGAAGCTTGGTGTCTTTGCAGAATATTTAGACTAGCAAATGGGGAGAGAGGTGCAGCACCCGATACATTGAATGGGAAGAACACCCCTCCCCCTCAGCTAGTGATCAAACAGGAGTTCAGCATGTTTGTAGTTGATTTGAATCAACAGGTAAGGAAGAAGGTCTGGCTCCCTATACGATGCGCAAGGGAAAAGCCAGACCTCGCCCAACAACTAACGCACAAAAATCTGGCCAATGGAAAATCATGTACACAAATGCCCACAGTCTGGGAAACAAGATCCCAGATCTGGAGTCCACAATGACAGAGGCTAAACTGGACATAGTACCGATTAGCGAGACATGGTTCACCAGTAACCACGCTTGGGAGACTTCAGTGCCCAGCTGTGTACTGTTCAGAAGAGACCGAGGTGCAAATATGAGGGGGTGGAGTGCCCCTTTAAATCAGTGAAAATATCAAAGCTACAGAAATTCAGAATATACGTAACGAGTCAGAAAAACTGTGGGTCATCCTTGAAACAGGAAATGGGACAACTATATGAATTGGGGTTGTCTACAGGTCTCCAGACCAGGGGAGAGGACATAGACACATTGCTGTTAGAAGATATACAAAATACAACAGCTAAAGGAGAGGCTCTGCTAATGGGAGATTTCAACATGCCAGATACAGTTTGGTCAATACCAGCAGGAACATCTGCCAGAACTAGACACATAGTGGATTCCCTGCAGGGGGAGGGCCTCAAACAACTGGTGCAACAACCCCTGAGAGACAGGGCTATCCTGTATCTTCTGCTGACTAATGAGGAAAGGATCACAGATTTCCAGGTAAAAGGTCACCTGGGTGCCAGTGACCATCACATGATATGGTTCAATTTGGCCACTATAACTAAATCATCCCATTCCAAGGCAAAAATATTGGATTTCAAAGGAACTGACATTGATAAGATGGCCAACAGAGTTAAGCTAGCCCTGGCAAGACAAACTACAGGTGAGGGGGTACAGGCAAAGTGGGCAAGCATTTAGGATGCAATAGTTGAAGCAACATGCTATTGTGTTAGGGAGAAAAGCAAGAACCAAAAGAAGGAGGAAACCACTTTGGTTCTCAAAAACAGTAGCAGAAGAGATCAGAACCAAAAGGTTGGCCTTCAGGAAATATAAGGGAACACAGCGGGATGAAGATAGGGAGGCATACCAAACTTCCCTATGGGAAGCAGGGTAGGCAATAACGCAGGCAAAGGCCCAAACCGAGGAAACACTAGCACGAACAGTAAAAGAAGGGGATAAGACTTTATATAGATACATTAATGAAAAAAAGCCCAGAGGGGGTATTGCTAAGATCAAAGGGGGTAGGGGGTAGTGTGTGGAGGAGGGCCAAGGAAAAGCATATATCCTAAATAGATACTTCTGCTCAGTATTTACTGAGGAGAAAGTAGGGCAGGGCCCACAGCTCAACACCATGGACACAGGGGGGAGGGAGATGTGCACAAGTCCCTTCACAAAAGAAAGGGTACTACAAGAACTGGCTAAACTCAGGGTGGACAAGATAATGGGACCTGATGGCATACATCCCAGGGTACTAAAGGAGCTAAGGGTGGAACTAGCAGAGCCATTAGCAGAACTGTTTAGTGAGTCTCTGTGCACAGCAGAGGTCCCAGAAGACTGGAGAAGGGCTCATGCGATCCCGCTGCACAAGAGTGGCAGCAGGGATGAGTCGGAACTACAGACCAGTCAGTCTTACCTCAGTAGTTGGCAAGATTATGGAGGCACTCCTTAAGGAAAGGATGGTGCAAAACCAGGAATCCATAGGAGCACAGGATCCAAGACTGCGTGGGTTTACAAGAGGAAGGTCCTATCAAACTAATCTCATAGATTTCTTTGACTGGGTAACCAGAGTGGTGGACCAAGGGAGTGCAGTTGATGTTGGCTACCTTGACTTCAGCAAAGCTTTAGATATTGTTCCATATAGAAGATTGATTAATAAGCTAGGTATGCTCGGGTGGATCAGAGGTTGGTTAACTGGGTGGCAACCTGGTTGGTGGGCAGAAAACAGAGAGTGGTGGTAAACGGTATACAGTCAGAAGAGATGCAAGTCACAAGTGGGGTATCTCAAGGATCAGTCCTATGGCAAGTCCTCTTCAATATCTTCATCAATGACACTGCAGATGGACTGGAGGGTAAGGTTTGCTTGTTTGCAGATGACACCAAGATCTGCAACAGTGTAGATGATCCAGATGGAGTGGACAGAAATGAGAAGAGATCTGGAAAACTGGCAAAATGGTCGGAAGAGTGGCAACTGGGGTTTAATGCAAAGAAGTGCAAGATCATGCACACAGGGAAGAGAAACCCTGAAGCTACCTTTAGGTTGGTAGGGGAGTTGCTGGCAATCACAAGGGAAGAAAGAGACTTGGGCAGCATCATCACAGATGACCTGAAATCATTCAAGCAGACCACTAAAGCAGTAGGTAAGGCTAGAGGGATGCTGGGGTGTATTAGTAGGGATATCACAAGTCGTAAGAGGGAGGTAACAATCCCTCTTTACAAGACACTGGTTAAGCCTTGTCTGGAGTACTGCATGCAGTACTGGAGGATACACCTGCACAAGGACATTAACAAAATGGAGGCAGTCCAGAGCAGGGCAACCAAAATGGTGCAGGGACTGCATCAGAAAACATATAAGGACAGATTAACGGAGCTCAATATGCATACTCTAGAGCAAAGGAGGGAAAGAGGTGATATGATCGAAACTTTCAAACATCTTAAGGGCATTAATAAGGTGACAGAGTCTTAACATGTTTCAATATATAAAAAAAAAATAGGACAAGAGGACACAGCATAAGATTAGAGGGAGGTCGATTAAGGGGTAATGTGAGGAAGTTCTTTTTCACAGAAAGGTTGGTGGATGCATGGAACGGCCTTCCTCAGGAAGTGGTGGATATGAATGCAGTGCAGGGCTTCAAACAGGCGTGGGATAGGCATAAGGGAGCAATACAGATGAGTATGACTAGGTAGGCCATTGACAGAGTAAAGGCCTGTGGCACATTCATAAGGTAGAAAAAATGAGCAGACTGGAAGGGCCTTGCGGTCCTTGTCTGCCGTCAGCTTCTATGTTTCTGTGTTTCATATTATACTCTTTCTGAACCCAGCTCCTGTTCAGCCATGAGTTTAGCAGTCACAGCGCATTAGGCACCCTCCTCTGTACTAAAAGGTCAGACACAAATTATGGTTTAAGTTCATTATGGAGTTAAGGGTGTGTTGAGCCACAGTACCTGCATAATCCAGTGGGTCCAGTGTTAGGCATGTCTTGAAGTCAAATGGGCATATCCATTCTCCCAGCACCAGCGTATTTAGGAGCAGAGTGAAAGAGGGTGAGATAGAAAGAAAAATCCTTGTAGAGGGAAAGGCAGGGGAACAGTTCTATCCAGAATTGACACAGAATTGTAATTCCCCCCCACCCCCCTTCCACAGGCAGGATGCATTCATCAGGATCAGGGAAACATTCCAGTAACATATAGTCAGGGTGTCTGAGGGAGAAACAAACGCAGAGGGTAAATAGAGATTATCCTGGGAGTTTCAAGAGATATAAGTGGGTGAGACGCACACTATCCTGGCCCCATTTCAGTATTTATCAGTAGTGTCCTGCACAAAACATTTAGTTTCAGCCATATCCCAGAAGGTATCAGGGGTGCCGTTGAATTTAAATCAAAGTACTGCAGGAAATGCAAATATGAAGTCTGGGTTGTGGAATCGTAGGTCATCCATTATATGACTGAAACTGATTCTTTTTTTGACCCTCTAAGAATAGTCCTGATAAGATTAAAATAAATTGTCGAGTGCCCTCATGTCACCTGCTCAGTAAGCCTTCAAAATCTGTTGCTTATCGCAGAAGTTATGGGGCCTCGTGTTTATTTGGTGAGGTGGCTCACCCTTTGGAGATTTTGGGGCCAGAGCACAATGTGCTCTGTCTAGTTTTACCCCTACCACCTTTGCACTTCAGGCTTGGCTGTTTTGGTAAAAGCTGTTTAAAGGAGGTGACCGGGCCAGTCCGCTCTACTCCTTCAGGGAAACCATGACTCTTTTAGGTTAGTCCCCCATTCACATTTTCGTGGTAGTCTGTTGCCTTCTCAAGCTCGTCTGCTTTCTTTTTAAGCTTCTGCAGCTTACTTGGAAGCCGTCCTATGTGCTGTTCCACAGCTGCAACTCTGCTGTCCATCTCCACAGTTCAGTTATTCTGTTTCTAACTCTTTTAATAGTGCAGTGAACTCTTCAGCAAGTCTGTCCAGCTTGGGACTCGTGGACATCAACACTTGGGCCGTGACTATCTGGCCAGGCACCATCATCACCCCCTTCAGGACTTCCTGATCAGTGTAGGCCTCAGGTCCCACTCCCCGTGCCTGCCGCTGCATGTCCTTCCTTGTTGCTGCCGTCGGGCGGAGGTGGTAAGACATTACTCATTCAACACTTTATCAGTAGTGAGGGTTTCTTCAGTGGAACAATTTTGGGAAAAATGTTGAGAAAATACAAGCTTTTAGCATCTTTCTGGTGCTTGGGTCGGGATGTCGAGGTGAACATGTTAGTTGCTCATTAGTGCCCCATAACAACTAGTTTTAATAAATTCTTTGATGGAATCGGAAAAACTTTTGACTCATGACTTGACCAACTCTTTGTTTCAAACTACATTTAATGTGCCCAGCACCCTACCCAACAAATCCAGTAATCCAGTGTATCCTCGTTTTTATTTTTGTGCTTTAACTTCTGCTGAGATGCATAGATATCTTAAAAAAAAATTGACCAAAGGCCAACGACTGGTATAGATTAAATTGAGATTAATAAAGGCAGACTCTGAATAAGTCTTTGTTTCAATTGACTAAAATATTTATATTTCTTATTATGCTTTGGATAATTTCCAACTATGCAGGAAAAAAAGCAGTGATTACCCCCATTTGTAAATCTGGGGATCAGTTAAGAATTAACAACTACCATCTAATTTCTCTGTGAATGCTACTGGCAAAGGTTATTGAACAGATTATTTTCGAGTAATTGTTGGAATATCTGACTGAATATGACCTTCTAACCTCATGGCTACGTGGATTTAAGCCTACCCACAGTACCACAATGGCCTTGGTGAGGTTTACACAGTCTGCACATAGGGCCCTGAGTCTGTATCCTATTGTTATGGCTGTTTTTTGTGGATCTCTCCAAGGCCTTCGATCTGGTGAACCATGAGGAGCTGTTTGTTTTGCTTGGCTCCCTTGGGATGTTGATTGGAGTCATCTCTTGGTTTTCCAGGTATTTGTGTGACTAAATGCTGTGTACAAAAATTGACAAAGCTTTATCTCTTTTCCTATCTGTGTAGAAAGGAGTTCCCAAAGGATCCATTCTGGATCCTCTTATTTAGCCCTTTTTGAATTCTTTACCAACTGTATGCAACAGTG
Source organism: Neoceratodus forsteri (assembly GCA_016271365.2). Lineage (NCBI taxonomy): Eukaryota > Metazoa > Chordata > Ceratodontiformes > Ceratodontidae > Neoceratodus > Neoceratodus forsteri. Next base: position 987,470,498 of record CM057449.1, read on the forward strand.
CCAAAGTTTTGTTAAATGTTGACAATGCTGTTGTTGTCTACACTTCTTGTCCTAACATCTCTACTGTCTCAACCACCTTCCAGCAAAATTTAAATGCTGCAAATCACTTTTGGAGCCCCCCACGGAGAAGAGCGGGGCCGCAGTCAAGCAGCCAGGAGAGGAACTGCTGGAAGGAGAGCGGGACCATATTGGTGGTCTGTGGAAGCTGCAGCAAGGGGAGCAGGACTGCATTCGGCAGTCCGTCGAGTGCTCAGAGGCTGTTGCCGCAGAAGACAGAGTGGAGCAGTCCTGAGGAGCGGGACCGCATTCGGCAGTCTGGATTTAACTTTGGCCGGTGGAGGGCAGGTCTGAGGAGAGCACTCTGCAGAAAGGTGCCAAGAAGAGCTGATCACTTACCCACAACCAGTCAGTGCAGGCGGCAGGTAAATTCAAACTTGCGGCTGGGCTATAAATAGGCAGGCCTAGCCGCATAATTCCTGAAGCTGCAAATCATTTTTGGGGCCTCCCACGGAGATCAGCATGAGCGGCGGGGCTGTAGACGCGTGGCCAGGAGAGGAACTGCTGGAAGGGGAGCGGGACCGCATTTGGCAGTTTGTGGAGTGCTGTGTGTCCATTGCGGCTGAAAACAGAGGGGAACTTTCTTGAGGAGCGGGATTGCAATTGGTGGTCTGGATTTAACTGCGACTGGCGGAGGGCAGGTCTGAGGACGGCACCCTGCAGAAAGGCGCCAAGAAGAGCTGATCACTTTTCTCCCACCCACCCACCCCGCACCACCTCCAGATTAAATACTCTGCCAATCCACTTCTCATAAGAGATCATCCTGTAGCGGGACGGCAGGAGGATGGGGGAGACCGAGGAGGAGGAAATTGAAGGCGTCCTTACCAGAGGGCAACATCCAGCCATGGCAGGAGGACCACTATCTCAAGGTACAATGTCTGGTATTCCCCCCAAGGGTACTGTACTGTACAAAGGTACTGAAGCCATGAACATTGCCCCAAAAGGTGGCTGACTTTCACTGATCAAAGGTACTTTGGCAGAGTGGCCTAGCAGTGTTAACTATTTTTAGTGGTTCCCACTGTGGGGGATCATTAAGATGTATGCGTCAGTACCCAAGTCAGGGGCTGCTGTTTGGTTGCAGATTACTAAGGTTTGTCTAAACAGACTTTATGGAAGATGTTTGTGCTGAACTGATTTTAGTAGTTTGAGCGCACGGTTATGCTGAACTCTTTCTATTAATATCAGGTTGATCAGACTGCTCTGATGGAGTAACACTACTGTAATTGTTTTGTTACTGTACTGTATGTGGTCTTAAGGGGGGCACTGTACTTGGTCTTAAGGTCATTAGTCTTTACCTTTGGTATTTTGAGGCAGCCAGGGTCAATAGCCGTACTAAGTTGGGGATATGGGAGGGAGCATGGGTCTGTGTGGAAGGGGAGGAAGAGGGAGGTGCTGTTTGAAAATGCAAGAAGGGGAGGCCGGCCTGGGCAGGAACACTGCTGGGTGGGGAAGGGGACTTCAGTCAATAGATGGAGGGGAGGCAGATTGGTGGTATGCAGTGGCTGTGGGGCTGCAATGGCCATGAATCAGGGATCGCCAAATTTCAAATTTACATAGTAGTCCAGGACAACTGGTCTATCCAAAAATGGTAGTCCTACTGTTGCGAGTGGTAGTCCTATGATCGGAAGGCCGTATTTTAAGGAAAACTTGCAAAAACTTACGTAGCAACAAAATAAATGATTGTGTCGTTCTGTTGTTAATACCTCATAGATGTAGGCTATAGAAAACAGTAAAAATGAATATGTAACTATCTTTAAATTTTTCTGTTAATACAGGTTGAGTGATTTGAAGTCTGAGTCAAGTGGTGCCAGACTCCATCCAGTCCCACACATGCCAGAATGAAATGGAGCATAATTAGGGCAAACATAATCATAACTCAGATTCAGAACTGTTACCAACATCAATTGTACTGGTTGTAGTGCTAGGACAGGATGATGATGATGATGATGATGATGATGATGATGATGATGATGATGATGATGATGATGATGATGATGATGATGATTGAGAAGAAGAAACAGCAGTGCTAGCAGCATGAGATACAGCAGCATCAGATTCAGTTGTACCAGCAGCAGCATGCCCATAAACATGTCGAGTGCCTGGACCAGACAGCAGCCAGTGGTTTATTGCTGGATCTGAATTGAAGTCAGATAGTTTAGGACCCTCTACTGCTATTTGAAGAAGTGACTGTAGTGTGTCTTTTGCTAGACGTGTCCTTATTTTTGTTTTTTATCAGGTTTTGAATGGAGAACACTCGTTCACACTTTGCAGTTGACACACTCATTGCCAGTAGTATTTCCAGTAACTCTAGAATGTGAGCAGTCTGGTGTGTTTTTTCTTTCAGCAGTCTTGTTTACACCTGCAGACAGGGTTTGACAACTGCAGATTTCAGCAGAGCCTTAAATGCAGCAATTCTGATCTAATATTTTCCTGCTGTTTTTCAGTGAAAAAATTAAAGTATGCTGCCAAATTAGCCACGCCATTGGCCCCAAACTCTGCAAGTTGTTCTCTTGGTAGATCAAACTGTTTACAATTCAGACATTTGAACCATTTCAGAGGCACATCTGTGAAATTTTGAAATCTTAGATTGATGTAATCTATTGCTACATCTACCAAAGTCTGCAGTTGTGTATCTGTCCCAAACTTTATTTCATGACAGTTGCCTTCGAATGTGAAGGGCACAGTCTTCTCAACTCCCTTCTGTGAAATTACATAGTCCATGCATCTGTTGTGAGGTTTGTTATGAGCTAGGAAAGCTGTTATGTATTTCCCTGGCTTTGATTTCAGTTCCATCAGGTGGAGAAGGCAGGTCTCTATAAAGGTATGGTACTTCAAGAATTAAGTCATCTCTTTGAAACTGCAGGGAAAGATTTCTAAGTATGGGCAAACATCTTGCAGGATATAAGGAGATTTGACAAAGTGCACAGACTGTACCTCTCTTAACAGCACCTTTGCCTTTGAACCATCAGCATCAGATGCACTTTGTTGCAAGTGCTGAGCAACTATAGGTAGATTCACCTGAACAGCGTGAACTGAACGTAATCTACTGGCCAGCCATCTCACTGTTTAGTTGCACTAAAGTGTGCCAGATCAGTATCTATCACATGTGCAGTTTCTTGTAGTTCTCTCCATTTTTGGGGGGCTATGGTGGTAGAATTTAAATATACCCTTTAGAGTATTTTCAAGCTTTGATATCAAGGGGTTTGTTTTCATCACATCAAGAACCGCCAACTCCCGCTTATGGGCAACACAGCGCATGGCAATGATATGAGGACATTGCTCCCATAACTTTGCAATGGCTTCACCCATCATTACACTTACCCCATCAAAACTGGCACAAATTAAAAGTGGCCCTAGACTGCTCACATTTGATAGGTGAGTGAGAGGAGGATGTAGTGAATCTAATGCAGTTCTTATTGCATTAAAGACACCTTCAGCATGTGAGAATTCCAAGGGCACAGTCTTGGTCAAATATGTACATACATCTTTTGTGTTAGGGTCCACGAAATGCTGGAAGACCTTTTCCCATTCGATTATAGCCACATCAATACTGCCATCAGCAAGAACTGTCACATATTTTGCTATTTTAAGAGTCTGTATCTGGGTTTTGGATAGAAGCAGATATCCCTTTGCAAAAGTCCTTGGCTTGCTTATCATTGCTATAATTCGATCCAAGGTTAGTACCATTTTTCTCTTCCAATTCACATAGCCATTCCATGTCGGAAAAAGGGCGCATATTTTTGCGGTGGAGTATGCTGTGTTGAACAGATGTCTCATCTTGACCTTTGTGGCCTCTTCCAACTGTGCAAAGGCTTGATAAAGACTCGGTAATATCGCACTGAACTGCTCACTGGCCACTTTCCAGAATATGATGGTTCTGGTATAGCACATGCGGATTGGACTTTTCATGTGCTCGTAGTGACTCCGTACAAAAGTTGTTAGGGCCTCTGGCAAAGACTTTTTTTTTTTTTTTTTTTTTAAAAGGTTGGAGTTGCAATAGTGGGATGTTTGTCGCACACTGTGCAATACATCAGTCTGTTTTTATCATCGTATTTCAACCATTTATAAGTGTTCAACCACCAGAGAGATTGAAACATTGTGGTCCTTTTCTCCTGGTCATATCTGTTATCTTTAAGAGATCCGGGGGGGTTCACAAAACATTCTTAAGGTGCAAAACCTTCCCTAAGTCCCCAAATGTTGCGTAGCTGCGTAAAAAAGGGGAAATTGTTCTGAGTGCTATACACAAAACTTCCGCAGCTGCAGAAAAAATACACTATGGACTGTGGGGAAAAAAATGCAGCTGCGGAAGTTCCTGAGGGGAAAAAAGTCATTGATAAGTATGGCACATCTCCTTAAAGGCTATTCTCAGCCAGTTTTTTTTCCACAGTTGCAGAAAAAATGTTGCACATGTGAGAGTGAGGAGTAAGACTCCAGAGGAAACATTTCCTGAGGAAAATGCAGTGCCTCAACAATTGAAATACAATTATAGTGGAGGTCAGGCACAAGTAAAAGCAAACCAGTGGGTGTATATCATTGCCTGTTGTTACAGGAACAATAGCACACATTGTCATTGAAAGACAACAAACAACAACCACCAGACCCGATGCAGCCCATGAAGGAGCCCCACAGGCAGTAGAAACTGAACAGCCTGCAGTGAGTGCTACTGCAGCAGGCAACAGAAACACTCCAGGGAAGGGGACGACCATCGGTTACATCCAGCCACTGTGGTGCATGGTTATGCTGGTACCAGTGGTGCTGCAGTGGTCCCAGTTGAGGAAATGGTTGCTGGTCTTTCTGTGTGTACTTTGAGCTACATCTATGGCAAGACTGTGAAAGTCTGCTGCTCTTGCTAATGTGGATCACTGTTGTTGTGCTTCCTAAGCCTATTCCACAGCTGCGGATCCACAGTTGCGGATTTTTAGCACTTGCGGAATTTCCGCAACTGCGGGGATTTTTGCAGATTTCCACGTGTGTGCAGTTTTTTCCTTCAGAATATCCCGCACCAACGTTTCTGCAGTGCCGCAGGTCTTTTTCCCGCAGCTGCGAGATTTTTAACTGTCTTTGTGAATCCTGCCCATCTCCTTGCTGATCCAGCAAAGTTAGTTTCTTAGGACAGGAAACAGAAACAGATGCTTCCGCTTCATGGTTTAATTCAATAGATGGCTGCTACACATTAGCATCAGCTGCTATGTCCATTACCACAGAAGAAGACTGTGTCACTTTATCTTAGAAGACTGTCTTTGTGTTTGGCTAGGCCCAGTGGCGGCTGCTGCTGCCCACATGGGAAAAAAGAGTCTTTTTGTGTTTTATTCTTCTGTATAGCCATATTTTTGTCATGTTTTTAATTTTTTTCCACACTTGCTTACTCTGCAAATAAAATGTATTTTATAATATCTGTGTGTGAGTGTCCTTTCTTGACTGGGTGGAGTGGGGGGTGGTAGTGCTTAGGTGGGTAAACACAGGAAGCAAACTTTATTCTGTTAAGTTTGAGCATGAACTAAACTTTAACACTCAAGTGACTTTACTGCAGCCAGCCAGAGTCACGGACTAAGGGGGCTAAAGTTGCCAGCAATGTAGCATAATCACACTGGTTAAACGTTTTAACTTCAGTACACTGTACTTTTTTAGAATATTTATTTAGTTATTTTATATTTCTCTCTGTAGTGTACAACACCCCACCACTTGTTCCCTTTTCATTTATTTTTTTTTAATTGAATTTCTACCTCTTTCCCCTCCTGTCCTTCAGCAGTCACACATGCAGGCAGTGTAGGTAGTTGATGTGGGCAGAATTTAGTGTCTCACACAGCAGCAGCAGTTTAATACTTTTTTTTTTCCTTTTAATATCTTTTTCTTTTTCAATTTCTGCCTGTCTTTACCTCCTGTCCTGTCCTTCATGCAGTCTGGCAGTAGTCTGTGGAGCTGACTCTCACTCTCAGTCAGTGCCCCAGCCCAGACCCAGTCTAGACTCTCTCACAGATAAGCTTATGTACAGTATGTTGTCCCAAAACCAAATCCAACTTTTATGTTTGTTTTTGCCTTAGTTGTTTAATCGTTTTTATTTCAGTTTCTGCCTTTCTCCTCTTCCTGTCCTTCAGAAGACACACAGGCAGGGCAGACAGTTGAAGTGCACTGGGTTCAGTGTCTCACACAACTGCAGCAGCATAATACTATGATTTGCTGTTGTTTTTTTTCTTTCTTTTTAATGAGTATCTCTTTCAATTTCTGCTTCTCTCCCTCCTGTTCCTCACTAGACAGACACCCAGCATGCAGTAGTTGAGGTCTGGCCTACAGACTCAGGTCTCTCAGTTCACACAGCTGCAGGTTCACAGTAATATCACACAAAAAGTAAAAAAAAAAAAAAAAGTTTTTTTCCTTAGTACTTTCACTTATATTTCTTCAGTTTCTGTTCTTTCCCTTCTGTCCATCACATGACAAACCCAATGGTTGCTGTGTGGGCTCTCACATGATGACCCACTCGTCCCTGACCCACACCCTCTTTTTAATTCCCATTCCCTGCTTGCTTATTCCGTTGCTTTCCTCCTTTTTTTTTTTTTTTATCTCCTCCTTTTTTCCCCCTTTCAGCAAAGAGTCCCTATAAAATATTGAAGTTCTTGCAGCAACTATTTGCGTGGAAAGCTCCGAGTGAAGTTATGCCTCCAAACACACCACAACTCGTGTCTCAGTATGAGAAACTGCACAACACTCTCATTCCCTGCCTTGTTTTCTCCAACAGTGAGCTCGGTCAATAATGTGAAGCAAGGAAAAGGAGTTGCACTGCCGAATGGCAACTCCTTCTGTCAGTGACTCCACCCCCCCCCCCCCATTGCTGGCCACCTTCGTTCCTCCTCAGTCGTTCGTGTGCCTCCAGCCTTTACCCGGACTTGTGATCAGGTGACTGCCAGAAGAAGCATCATGGGGTGCTGCTGGCTGCTGTACCTGCTGCACGGTGCACGTCTGATCTCTTTGGCAGACTGCATGGTATGAGCCATGGCCACGCCTACTCATTAGGCCACCTCTCGCTGTGCATGCCTGCTGCCTCTGTCAGCTCCACTTGACCACCAGGCTTCAGAATGGATGCCGCCACCCTTCCCGGTCGGATGCCGAAAGTGAAAGTAATGAAAATATTTAATGCAGACACTGCAGAGCGATGGTTGTCCATGGGCAAGTGGCCCCTTGACAGATGGTTGTTGGTGTGAAAAAAACGGTAGCCCAGGACTTCAGGCTATGGTATTTGTTGATCCCTGCCATGAATACACTGTGGAAGCAAGGCTGCTGTCCAGTAAGTGCCATTTAATGAAATTAGAGGCTGAGCTACGCATTCTCAGGGATGAAATAGACGGGTGGATGAAGGGCATGAGTACAGGGGTAGGGAGGCACACCTATAAAGATAGCTGGGGAGGAGGGAGTCTGCTGTTGCGGGGTCAGAAGGGTGGGGGTGTAGGCTATAACTGTGGAAGGGCACGCCAGGCGTGAGGATGACAAAGGGGCAAGGATTCAGGACAGCACGGGGGGGTGAGTAATGTATGGCAGAGAATGGGTACTGCTGGTGGTAGTGGAAAAGGGTTTCCAAGAACCCAGGTAGGGGCGCCAACCCACCAGCAGGGGATGGTAGAAGACAACATGCTGGGGGGTTCTCGTCCAGCAGGTACTGCCTCTGGCGGACACCATGGCGAAGGGGAGCCGAGGCAGGGGGAGCAGGGCAGGGGCCAGAAGGAGAGGAGGAAATGGCAAGGGGGACAGTGGGGTTGGGGAACGGGTACCAGGCTTAATGCAGGTGCAAGGGAAAATGGGGTATGAAACTGGTAGGAGGGTGTATGCAGTAAGGGAGAAAGGGGGGGAAAGATGTGTAAGGATGAAAACCGGGTGGTATGGGGACAACAGAGTCTGAGTGGGGAAGCATAGAACACCAGCTGTAGAGCAGGTAAGAGTGAGGGAACACAGAGGGTAGAAGGTGACTCAAGGTGGTACTGGACTAGAAGGGTCACACGGAAAATGGGTTGGATGATGCTACCCACTCATCAAGGCTAACTGGAGAATCAGTGGCAGGGGATAAACATACGGAGGGGCTAGGGGCAAGGGCAAAAGATATAGTGTTTAAATGCCAGCAGGGAAGGAGAGGAAGAAGCTACAGGGGATGAGAGTAGGGCTCAAGGTGAGAAATCAAAAGGGGGTAGTGAGGGACAGGATGGTAGAACAGACGCCAGTAGCTCAGAGAAGGAGAACTGTGATGCAGGTAAATCAGAAGGAAAAAGGGGGCAAAGTGCTACTGATTGGTGACTCGATCCTAAAGGGTATCAAGGGGGGACAGAAACAGCGCAATTTGGGTGGAGTGCATACCGGGCATGACGGCGCTGGAGGTAATGCACCATATTCTCTCATGGGGTAGGAAACAGGATGAGGAATCACATCTGGTGTTTCATTTGGGGACAGAAGACTTGGAGGGAACTAGTCTGCTGGAGGTACAGGTGAGAGTTAAGGCTCTGGCTTGGTTGTGCAGTGATCTGTGCTTCAAATATGTAGCCTTTTTGGAGATTTTGCCAGTGCCCAGAGCTAGTACAGAGAGAAAACAAAGGTTCAAGGAGTTCAGTAGCTGGCTGGTGGGATGGTATAAGCAGATGGGGTATTGGCTGGTAGGGGACTTGGGGGCAATGGGATGATGAGTCTCTTTGTTCTGGACAGACTGCACCTTAACAGAGAATGCAGCTGTGCTAAAATGTAGCCTGGGGAATTCTTTGAAAAGCTTATTATTTAAACTAAATGGGGCGGTGTCTGGGAATAAAATCACACCTAAGTACGGCAGAGATGGGGGCCCTAGTTCCCCCCCCTCGGGGAAGGGATGAAGTGTTTGGTTCTGGCATACCCTTAGGGAGGGGAAAGGGAGGGGGACTATGGTGGAGGGGTTTAGTGGTAAACGCTAGGAGCTTTGCAAATAAGATGGAGTAACTGGGAACCATAATTGTACATGAAGAACTGGACATAATTGCAATCACGAAAACATGGTGGATGGAATATCACACATGGGAGACCGCTATCCCTGGCTGCAGATTGTTCAGGAAAGGCAGGAGAGATAAGGGGTTGGGGTGGCCCTATACATTAGGGCGGACATAAAGGTTATGGAGGGACAGGAGGGGAATGGGGTGACTGAACTCCTTTGGGTAACACTAAGCAGAAGGACAGGGGAATCCTTAAGACTGGGGTAGTTTATAGACCACCTTCACAAGGGGAAGAATAGGACAGGTTGATGTCACAGGCGATCGCAAGGATGACTCTCAAGAGGGAAACACTTCTGGTGGGGGACCTAAACCTCCCAAATGTTGACTGGACCATCCCAGATACGACTTCGACCAGAAGCAGGGGGATTCTGGAGGCACTGCAGGGGGTCTTCCTTCAGCAGTTTTTCAAAGAACCAACTAGGGGAAACAACCTGCTGGATGTGGTCTTAACAAATGTGGGAGAGTGTGGAGGTGAGGGAGAAGCTGGGAAACGGTGACCACAGGACCATCAGGTTCATGATGAGAGCAGGGAAGGAGGTGTGCTGTACAAACACTGTGGCAATGGACTTCAAGTGTGCAGACTTTGACATGATCAGAAGGATAGTGATAGAGGAAATGAAGGGCATGGAGAAGACATGATGTGGAGGAGTTATGGGCAGCTATTAAAGACAGTTTGAGGGAAGCCACACATTTGTGTATTAGGAGGGCGAGGAAGGGTGCAAGACATAGACCACTCTGGTTCACTAGGGAAGTGGTGAGAGTGATTGGGGGCTGGACAAGGGCTTTCAGGGAATACAAGAGAACACAGAAAGAGGATAGGGAGGCCTATAGGGAATTGAGGAGGCTTGCAGGGAAGGTGATAAGGAGGGCAAAGACTAACACTGAGGAAAGAATAGCAAAACAGTCCAGGAGAGGAAACAAAACATTCTTTAGATATGTGGGAGAGAAGATGAAGATGGGACAGGGGATTGCAAGGCTGTGGGATGAAGGCGGGAAGCCATGAGAAGAGGATGGGGATAAAGCAGAAGAAATGAATAGGTACTTTTGCTTGGTATTTATGAAAGAGAAGGAGGGCAGGGGGACCAAGTTGAGGAAGAAGGGAGGAGGTTCAGGGTGGACACAAATCCCTTCAGTCCAGAATGATTAAGGGAGGAACTAGGCAGGTTGAAGGTGGATAAGGCCCTGGGGCTGGATGGGCTGCATTTGAGAGTGATCTGGGAACTGAGGGAGAAGTTGGCTGCCCCACTGGCAAGGCTGTTCAGCCTGTCTCTGGATTCCAGAAGGGTGCTAGAGGACTGGAGGAAGGTAACCGTGGTACCCATACACAAGGGGGGAAGCAGGGAGTTGAAGGGAAAACTACCACCCGGTCAACCTCACTGCAGTGGTGGGGAAGGTCAGGGAGGCACTCGTTAGGGAGAGGGTGACAGACTACCTAGAGGAAAATGGGCTGATGGGTAACAGACCGCATGGGTTCATAAAAGGGAAGTCATGCCAATCCAGTTTAATTGAGTTCTTTGACTGGGTGACGCAGGTAATAGACTGGGGGGAGGTGGACGTGGCCTATCTAGATTTCAGCAAGGCCTTCAACACTGTATCCCACAGAAGGCTAGTCAACAAGCTGGAAAGTATGGGGTTGGGGGATAAAATGGCTAGATGGGTAGAAAACTGGTTGGCGGACAGAAGCCAGAGGGTGGTAGTAAATGGGGTACACTCCAGGAGAGGGCGGGTGATGAGCCAGTCCTCTTCAATATCTTCATCAGTGACATTGCAGATGGACTGATGGGTAAGGTTTGTCTGTTTGCAGATGACACCAAGATCTGCAACAGAGTAGATGATCCAGATGGGGTGGGCAGAATGAGAAGAGATCTGGATAAACTGGCAAAATGGTCGGAAGAGTGGCAGCTGTGTTTTTTATTTATTTATTTCGGTTTAGGATTAATACCTGTGAGTCCAGGACTCGTTTTCAAGGGTTCCAGGTCATTGTTGTACAAACGTTACAAATATAACAGTGTTTACGGAGAACAGAAAACAGTTACACAGACATTCAGATATCAAAGAAATCTTGTATATCCATCTAAAGGTTGAAGAGGATAGGGTAAATGGGGTTCAGCCTTGTAGTTCACTATTTAGTTGGTCAGTCTAGCCTGAGGGGGGTAGGGGGTCAGCCAGGGATGGCGTTGTGGTGGTGGAGGTAGTTTGTCAGCCGAGTGGGCCTCGTTTGGGGATGGGGGAGTTGATGAGATAAAAAGGGGTGTGAAAGAGAGAAGATTGGGTGGCTGAAATTCTGCCATCTTTCTGTTAACGGTTTAATGCAAAGAAGTGCAAGATCATACACATAGGGAAGAGAAACCCTGAAGCCACCTATAGGCTGGGAGGGGAGTTGCTGGTAGTCACAAGGGAAGAAAGAGACTTGGACATCATCATCATCACAGATGACCTGAAATCATCCAAGCAGACCACTAAAGTAGTAGGTAAGGCTAGGGGGATGTTGGGATGTATTAGTAGGGGTATTACAACTTGTAAGAGGGAGGTAATCCCTCTTTAGAAGACAGTGGTTAGGCTCCATCTGGAGTACTGCGTGCAGTACTGGAGGCCACACCTTCACAAGGACATTAACCAAATTGAGACAGTCCAGAGAAGGGTGACCAAAATAGTGCAGGGACTGCTTCAGAAAACATATGAGGACAGATTAAAGGAGCTCAATACGTATACCCTACAGCAAAGGAGGGAGAGAGGTGATATGATCGAAACATTCAAACACCTTAAGGGCATTAACAGAGAGAAAGAGTCTAACATGTTTCAGTATAAGAAAAATAGCAGGACAAGAGGACACAGCATGAGATTAGAGGGAGGCCGATTTAAGGGGTTATGTGAGGTTCTTTTTCACAGAAAGGGTGGTGGATGCATGGAACGGCCTATCTCAGAAAGTGGTGGATATGAATACAGTGCAGGGCTTCAAACAGGCATGTGACAGGCATAAGGGAGCAATACAGATGAGTATGAATAGATAGGCCATTGACAGAGCAAAGGCCGATGGCACATTCATAAGGTAGAAAAAGAAATGGGCAGACTGGATGGGCCTTGCGGTCCTTAGCTACCATCAGCTTCTATGAGCGGGGTCCTCCAGGGTTCAAGTGCTGGGACTGCTCATTTTCAATATCTACATCAGTGATATAGAGGAAGGGCTGAAGGGTTGGGTGGCCTTTTTTGCAGATGATACAGAAATCTGCAATAGGGTAGACTCCGCCGGGGGTGTTGAGAACATGAGGCAGGACCTGAGGGCACTGGAAGGGTGGGCAGAGACCTGGCAACTAAAATTCACTATCAAAGAGTATGCAGTCATGCACCTGGAGCACAGAAACCTGAGGGCAGGGTACACACTTGGGGGTGAGGAAGTTAGGGTCACGGGGCAGGAGAGGGATCTGGGGATAACAGTGTCTAGTGACCTCAAGGTGGGAACGCAGGGTGGTGGGGAGAGCTAATGGGATGCTGGTGTGTATAGGAAGGGGAATCGCTAGCAGAAGGAGGGAGGTCATGATGCCCCTATACCAAGCCATAGTAAGACCGCACCTCGAGTACCGAGTCCAGTTCTGGAGGCCATACCAGTGTAAAGACACAGATATGATTGAAAGAGTTCAGAGAAGACCAACCAAGGTGATATAGGGAATGAAGGGCAAACCGTACAAACAGAGATGTAGGAAATTGGGGCTCTACACATTGGAGACTAGGGGGGATAGAGGGGAAATGATGAAGACGTTTTAAATTCATTAAAGGGATAAACAAAGCATGCTCAGGGCATTTATTTCACAGGAAGGAAGGCACTAAAATGGAGGCATGGTTTGAGGCTGCAGGGGGTAAACTACAGAGGTAATGTGAGGGGGCAGTTCTTCACTGAGAGGGTGGTGGAAGCATGGAATGGGCTTCTAGAGGAGGTGGTGGGGTCTGAATCAATGTCTAGTTTCAGGAGAACATGGGACAGGCACATGTGGTTACAGGGTGGAGGTAAGGGGGCTATCAGAGGGAGGAGGGAGTAATAGTGAGGAGGAAAGGGGCAGACTAGATGGGCCAGGAGGTCCTTTTCTGCGTCAAGATTCTGTGAATACACTCTTGGTTTAGGGACTGTAAATGGATGTTGAATATCTGTAAGACAAAAACAATGCTCTTCTGCAGTACAAAAAAAAAAAATATGTTTGAACTTTCCTGAAATTGTATTGCGATCTTTGGATGAAGATGTGATTGAGCAGGTTAGGCAGTTTAAATACCTAGGACTCACCCTTGACAGTGCTCTAACTTATGAAGCACATGTTTCACAGTTGATCAAAACTTTGTGATCAGAGGCTTGAGTCCTCTATCATTTAAACTTGCATATTTCTGCTATCGGAAAACTATTAGCACAAAGTCAATGAAGGGGCGCTGTCAAGGATGCCAATATAAAATAGCACGGTTTGCACACAGTTGCCTTCCGAACCTCACCATTGTGATTTGCTTTGTATACTGACTTGGCCTATATTTGGACAGCGCTTTGAGTACCGTATCAAGACACCATCTTAATAATGGTGTGTGGCTAGATTGCAAGCTTGACTTCTCTGCCCACACTGACATCATCCATGCCAAACTGTGCCACAAACTTGGCACCTTGTACCGCAACAAAGACTGCCTCTCCCTCTAGGTCCACTGGGAGCTGGTAACCGAAATTAACCTTCTGGTCTTTGACTGTGTGGATGTGGTCTGTGGCACTGTTTCCTCTTCTTCCCTTGCCTTATTGGACACCCTCTGCAATGCCTTCTGTCGCTTCGCTACCAACTCTCCATTCTTCTCTCACCATTGCTCCCTCTTTTCCTCCCTTTCCATCCTTCCTCTACCTTTACGTCGCCAGTCCCACTGTACTACCCTCATTGCCAGATACTTGTTTGTTTCCATTCCCTCCTGCCTCTCCTCACTCCTCTCTCCTTCCTTCTCCTCTTCTTACTCTCTACATTCCAGGGATTCCCGTACTGTTTCCATTCCCTATCCTTGCTCATGTGCTGGGCAAGCTGCTTAATCCTATCGTGTCCCCTCCCTCTGGGACGTACTCTCCTTTTCCCTTCATCTCTCCCCGACTCCATGCCTTGGGACGCCTGCAAAGGCACATTACTGCTTCCCTCTGTACCTGCCACTCCCCAACCTTTCGACTGTTTTCTCATAGCCCCTCCCCCCCTTCCCCGGCCAACCTGTGACTCCATAAATTAGGACTATCTGTGCTCTGGGCCCTCAGCTGCTCTCAGATCAGCATGGTGCTTAATTGTGGTACCCTAGCTTGATTGCCATTGTATCTAGGTAAGAAGAATCCATGCACTGATCATTTTATTCAGTGCTAAATTCCATGCTGTTATTTCATGTGGTATTTGTCACTTAATCATCTCGGTTTGACTGCATATGTATTTTGCACTTTGTTTGTTTACAACGCTATATATGTCCTATATGTCAGCTTTACTTTTGTCATCCTCCACGCGGCCCCCATCCTCCCCCTTCAGTCTCACTATCCCTCCCTTTGTCTTTCCTGTCCTATATGTGAGGGTACCTACTTGCTCACCCCCCCACAGCTAGCAGTGGAACCAGTGAACCAGAGGAGTGGCTATCTCTGCAAAGCAGTGTGCAAAAGATGGAGATTAGTGCCCAAGAGGTGGATAAGCAGAAAAGGGGCAAAATGCAGCAGAAGGGCAGACAGCAAGGAGAACCAGGGATAAATGACAACCAAGGAAGGGGCTGGAGTAGAACAGTGAAACAGTCTAGGGAGGTCAAATCATGGAAAGCCATGTGTGCAAATGCCAGGAGCCTTAGCAACAAGATGGAAGATCTGGAGGCTGTCATGGTGCAGTCAGACCTGGACATTGTGGCCATCACTGAAACCTGGTGTAATGATAACCACGACTGGGAGATGGCCATACCTGGCTACAACATATTCAGAAGAGACAGAGCAGGCAGGAGGGAGGAGGAGGGCACTGTATGTGAAAATGACATAAGGGCCACAGAGATCCAGGAGGAACAAAATGGGGAGAGATACTGTGGGTTAGCTGGAAAGGAAAATGGGGACAGCCATCCGCACTGGTGTGGTCTATAGACCACCAGCCCAGGAAGAAGAAACAGATAGGGAGCTGATGCTAGCCATCCAAAGGATGGCAGACAAGGGTGAGGTAGTACTGGTTGGAGACTTCAATATTCCACACGTGGACTGGAGCATCCCAGCAGCAGCATCAACTAGGAGCAGATTTATCCTGGACTCCCTTCAGGGTGCCTTCCTCAAGCAACTGGTCATGGAACAAACTCGGCAGAAGGCAATACTGGACCTTGTGCTCACAAACAGGGACAGTGGGATGGGGCTAACAGTGGGGGAGCACCTGGGAAACAGTGACCACCAGTCATTGTGGTTTGAAATCACAGAAAGAGCAGAACCAAACCACACAAAAACACGTATCCTGGATTTTAGGGTGGCAGACTTTGGGAAAATGGGGAGATACTTGAAAGAGGCATTAAGGGGAATGGGACAGGAATCGGGGGTTGAGGAACAGTGGGCAGTATTTAAAATGGGGATTACAAGAACAACAGAATTATGCATTAAGCAGGTTAGCAAGAGGAAAAGGAAGAGGAGACCATTATGGTTTTCCAAAGAGGTAGGCAAAGGAAGGAAGCCAAAAAGATTGTATTCAGGCAATACAAAAGACACAGGCAGAAGGGGATAGGGAGAAGTACCAGGAGAAGCAAAGGGAGGCAGGGAGGCCAAAGCTCAGACAGAAGAACACATTGCAAAATCAGTGGGTAGAGGGGACAAAACCTTTTACAGGTACATAACTGAAAAAAGAAAGACAAAGAGAGGGATAGTAAGACTGAAGGGGGAGGATGGGGGCCGCGTGGAGGATGACAAAAGTAAAGCTGTCATATTGAACAGGTATTTCTGCTCAGTCTTTACTGAGGAAGAGGAGGGTAATGGGTCTGAAGGGAGTACAAGGGGTGAGAATGGTGCAGAAATGGACACAAGTCCCTTTACACGAGAAAGGGTCCTGAAGGAACTGGAAGTAATAAGAGTTGATAAAGCAATGGGGCCAGATGGGGTGCACCCAGGGTCCTTAAAGAACTAAGAGAGGTGGTGGCTGAACCTCTGGCTATCCTGTTTAGCCGATCACTGGAAACAGGGAGTACCCAAAGACTGAGGACAGCAGATGTAGTCCCCTTATACAAAAGTGGGAACAAAGAGGAAGCAGGAACTACAGACCAGTCAGCCTCACCTCGGTAGTGGGGAAGATCATGGAAGCACTACTGAAGGAGAGATTGGTGGAGCATCTGGTTGTCAATGGACTACAGGACCCAAGACAGCATGGTTTCCACCGGGGAGGTCATGTCAGACCAAACTCGTTGAATTTTTGACTGGGTGACTAGGAGGTGGATCAGGGAGGGCAGTGGACATGGCCTATCTGGACTTCAGCAAGGCCTTTGACACTGCCACATAGAAGACTATTACACAACTGGGGAATATGGGTGTGGGCAGGACAGTAGTGTGGTGGGTAGGTAACTGGCTGGGTGGCAGGACACAGAGGGTGGTGGTAAATGGCTGTCACTCCACAGAGGGAAGAGTGACCAGTGGGTACCACAGGGATCAGTGCTGGGACCGGTCCTATTCAACATCTTCTATCAGTGACATAGCAGGACCCAGAAGGCAGAATTTCCTGTTCACTGATGTCACAAAGCTCTGTAACAGAGTAGACACACCAGAGGGTGTAGACAGAATGAGAAGCGACCTGCAGAAACTTGAAGAATGGTCAGGGGTTTGGCAGTTGAAATTCAATGCAAAGAAGTGCAAGATAATGCATATGGGGCACAAAAACCCTGGCACAATATATCAGTTGGGGTGAGGATATAGCATGCACCAAGCAGGAAAGGGATCTTGGGGTTATCATCTCTGATGACCTCAAGGTAGGGAAACAGTGTGACAAGGCAGCAGGTAAAGCAAATAGGATGCTGGGATGTGTAGGCAGGGCATCACCAGCAGGAAAAGGGAGGTCATAATTCCGCTATACAAGACACTAGTGAGGCCCCACCTGGAGTACAGTGTACAGTTCTGGAGACCATACCTACGTAAGGACATAGACAGGGTAGAGAAGGTTCAGAGGAGGCAACAAAGATGGTGCATGGATTGCATCACAAGTCCTATGAAGACAGGTTGAAGGAACTGAACATGTACTCCCTGGAGGAGAGGAGGAGAGAGGGATATGATAGAGACATACAAGTATCTTACAGGGAGGAACAGGGTGTAGAAAACACTATTTTTAAGCGAAAAGATGTTCCAGGACTAGAGGGCATGGGATGAAGTTGGAGGAGGATGATTCAGAGGAAACATGAGAAAGAATTTCTTCACAGATCGGGTGGTGGACAAGTGGAACACCCTGCCAGAGGAAGTGGTGGGGGTTGAAACAATCACGGGATTTAAGAATGCATGGGATAGACATAAAGGAATTCTGGAGGTCAGGGGTATGGGGCAACAGACTTCTAGGAAAACAAACTGAACTTACAAGCTCAAATGGGCAGACTGGGTGGGCCATAGGCCCTTACCTGCCGACACTGTCTATGTATCTATGTATCTATGTCTGTACTCCTATTCATCCCTCTGGATTGCACCTGGAAATGAGCCTCGGTTCAGCATGCCTTTCTCAGTAACCGCATTTTTAAATAAATAAAGTATGCGGTAATTTAGCAACCATTCTTTCGGACAGTAACTAAGTTTCAACTAGGTTGGTCTTGGCTAATTCTGTTGCAGTGCCTCACATGTTCCTAAGAAAGGATCAAAAGTCATTTGTGCAGAAAGCCCCTACAGTGTTCAGTGCTCCTTCTTTTGTTAAGAAAATTTATTTTTTTAAATTTGCTCCCTTTATTCTCATTGGTACAGCTAGGGATATACTCCATATCTTCCCCACAGGTTCTTGTTCATTTTCACCCCCTGTTGCTATCCCAAGTGGAACTTACTGGTGGCTGGGGAGACCGTAGCTTGCCCCTCTCATGGTGCCCCCCCCCCAGCCTGAGAGAGGAGGGCGGACCGAGATGCTGATCTGGTGGTTGGGTATTCACAGGCCAGTGGAGGTGGTGCTTTCAGGGATCCCGGCATAATTTAGCTCATCCAAGGGGTTTTCTGGCTTGAAGTATCCTCTGGTGGAGGTAGACTGGCAAAAATATTTGCTCAAGTATTATGTTAACTCAGAATGTTTACACTTGTATTTGAATTTATTGCTGTTTTGCCAATTTATTGTTTATATGTTTGTAAATTCTTTTTGTACCTGGTCACCCTTGGAAATGGGCTTTTAGCTCAAAGGGTTCACCAGGTTTTCTCAAATTAAAGACAAAAGCCCCAATTTCAATGCAGAACATGGGTAGTAGCATGCCAGTGACCATGCACTACTTGCTACAGTTTGAAGACTTGGAGATGAAAGTAAGCAGCAAAACTAAAGCTGAAGGACTTTCTGGTGGCATTCTCTTAAACTGCCCTTTGATGACATTTTTTTATTTAAATGACTTTAAAAATTTAATTATTTACAAATTACATTCACCATTACTTTTGCCGCTTTCCATAGCCCCTCAGCATCGTGATTCATGATGTTCCGTTCTTTTTACTCTTTATTAGCTGTTTGACGTGCTGCGGTTTGCACACCTTATGGTTTTACTTACTGTATGCTTGCTATTGTGTCTCGTATATTTGCATTAATAGGCTTGCCTGGATGATACTCAGCCTGCCTTGGGACATTCACCATTGTAAGCTCTACAGTGCATTAAACTGACTGTCCCTGGGTGACAGAGGAAATTGTACTTCATCCAGTTCTCCCTGAAGTGCGTTAACTGTATTAATCCCCTCTTACTTGCATTCAAGGCTTACACAGAAGTTCTGTCCTAGATGCTAGTGCAGCATTAGATCATTTGAGCTGATTATCCCCCCAGGGCTTTAGATAAGATTTTTTGGGATGAGTACCTGTACTCCTCATTTTGAAAGTGAGGTGAGTAAAACGAAATCCAGATGTGTACAGATGTCTTGCTGGAGTGGACTGAGGAGTACATTTATTAAAAAAAAAAAAATAATAATTTTGTTTTTTCTAGATATGAATTTCAGGTGCCAACAATGCTCCAAATAATGTTGGCATATAGGAATTTACTCACCTGTTTTGAAACATAGTGAGTAAAACAAAAGTGGGATGTATACAAGTGCTGTAAATCTGGCAAAAACTGTTCCTTTTGAAACACCAGTTATGTTATGAAGCACTGTTCTTTGACGTGTGGAGTATTTACAGATGTTGGGTGAGTACTGGTACTCATTAAAAAAAATTTCTGAAGAGTGTTTCCTAAAATGAGGTGAGTAAAATAGGCCGGTACACACTTTATCTGGAGACCTGTATACCGCTCATAAATAAGACTCGTGGGTCCTTCGCCTTCAGTCACAAATGCCCAACTATGTGGAATGCCCTGCCAGAATCCATGCCTGGTAAACTGCCCCATGGCCCTCTGGTTATTTTCAGTCTCCCCTAGGCATCAACCCTGCTGTCATCATTTCAAGTTTGTAACATAGGTAGCAACAACCATAAGTTTCCATCCCTATACCCTCTGCGCTGAGTCTTACCTTGCATTTGAAACTTTGCCTTGTAAGTTGTACAGTGCATCTAGCACTACTGTTTATGTCTGTAACATGTTTGCTTATCAGAAGTTTTGCCTTAAATCAGCAGGGCAGTGAAATTGGGCAAAAAAATGTGACCATCCTTTATTCAGTATGAAATATTTCAGGCATCTTCCAGTTTTATTTGGTGGTAGACTTCCCTTGTTTCACTAAAACTAGAGTATTTTATAAATGTTTTAATTTAGTTGTTTTTCTTGAGGAAAAAATGACTGCCACATTTGGCTTAGAAATAGCACTGTAGATCCAGCAAAGGGAGAAAATAAAAAAAAATTGTGGTGAGCAGTGTAGGAGGCCTCTTGAAAATGTATTTGACAGCTTGTTTATAACCATGTTTCTCTTATCTCCATCCAGTTCTTTGATACCTAGGCCTACGTCATTCCTGAAAAAGGTCCATTTGTCCAGTGTGCTTACCCAGTCAACAAATAAATAAAAAGTTAATATTCATTTCAGGTGGTACACTCCCGCTGAGCAAGACTGTGGGTTAAACCTAAAATGTTTTGGAGTTTTGGTAATTGTTCCTTTTCTCATGATTTTTAGTTGAATCCATGGCCTGCATATATTAATGAACGTCTGGAGCTGTATAATAAGCTAAAAGCCGAACATGACAGCATCATGGCAGAACGTGCAGCAAAGGAGTCCAAGCCAATTAAAGTCACTCTGTCTGATGGCAAACAAGTTGATGGTGAATCCTGGAGGACCACCCCATATCAGATTGCCTGTGGGATCAGGTAGGTTACTGTCCAGTGTTGCTTTTTCATACAGAATCTTCTGGGAACATTCACAGATATTTTACCTTGGATATTTTTTTTTTTTTTTTTTTATAGTTAATCTTTTATTTGAGCAGTATTTATTATGGTACATACATTGGTATCCAATTTACATTTACACTGGTAAGTACAATGTCAAAGTCTATCTATTAACAGCATAGCATATGTGAGGCCGTATAACCACAGGTAACATTTAACAAACTTGAAAAGGGAGAGTGCTGACTTACCCTTCCAAGCTCAGATCTGGTAACTGATAGCATTGGTACAGGCTGGTCCTACATTGTGCCATAATGGCACTGGGGAGGGGGGAATCCTCCATCACCTACTGTGCAGAGTTGTAGACTGTGGTTTTCCACAAGTGAGAACTTGTAATACCTGGAGAGACAGCATATAATAAGACAGTGAAGATCAAGCCATACCCTGGAGATGCTTCATGGGGGCCTTAGTCTATCTTTCGTATGTTGACAAGTCGGAGTTTGACTACTGTTAGTAATGAAACTTATGTAGGGTGATCATATCTTTTCATGTTTACCTTTGTTGCCCCTACTATAACAGGTTATTCTTGTTAAATTAGCCAGATTTTCTACAGCCAGAATCCATTCTTTGATTGTGGATATATCGATCACCCTCCACCTGCGCAAAATCAGTCGTTTTGCGTCGACCAAGACCTGGATAAGCCACAGATGGTGGGATTTTGACAGACCTCCCATTTGAGGGGGTAGTCCTAAAAAACATGACTTAGGGTCTAGAGGAAGATGGAGGTTCAGCACGGCTGAGCAGTGCTGGACAGTAGCTGCCCAGAGGGGCTGCAGCTCAGAGCAGGACCTCAGATATGGAAATTCCTGGCCCTTGTCCCCAGAGTCATCCACGACAAGTGTTAATTCTTGGCGATTCTATAATTAAACACCTAGCTAGGGCAATTTGTAATCCAGATAAATCTCTGAAAACATGTTCTAGCTTTAGGGGGGCTAAAGTATCTGATATTACCGGTATGGTCAATAATATTCTTGCCAATGCAGGTCACAATCCACTTATTATACACACAGGCACTAAGGACCTGAATCGAACTAGGCCCTTAGAATTAAGAAAAGATTTTGTGGCTTTAAACAATTTACTTACCGGAAAAAGGCTGTACTGTGTGCTTTTCTGAAATCCTTCCTGTACCCAGAGCGACTGACAGTATGACCTGCTTAATTGGGGAAACTAACAAATGGTTAAGGAAATGGTGCCTTAAACAAGATATTTGTTGTATCCCACATTGGGAAAACTTTAATGGTAGGGACTCTCTTTTCAGTTGGGACGGTTTGCATTTGAGCAGAAGAAGAAGTACTTTGCTAGGCAGAGCATTTGTTTCTGTTATTAATAAACATTTAAACCAATTGGTTCGGGGGAGAATAGGACAATCCCTTATTCTCTTAACTGGAAGGACCAAACCACCAATGAGAGAACCTGCAATTTTCTGTCTTTTAACGCTAGATCCTTAAACCCACTCAAAATGGCTGAACTTACTGCAAAATGTATTTTACTTAATCTAGACATCATTGCCGTCACTGAGACTTGGTGGGACTCTTCCTCAGCTTGGTCAAGGCATATCCCCAAATATAAACTCTATCATAAAGATAGAAGTGATCAGAAAGGTGGGTGTGTGTGACTCTGTGTTAGTGAGAATATTCTCTCCCACGAAATAGCAGTCCAGACTCGAACTGAATCAATTTGGGTATATATCCAAATGAAGGACAATCAAAAATTTATAATAGGGGTTTGCTACCGTCCACCTTCAGCTGACATTCAGTATACCTCTGATCTATTAAATATAATCATGGATATATCATATAAGGATGATATTCTCATTGTAGGTGACTTTAATTTACCAGGTATCAACTGGAATCTATGTACAGGCAGCAATAACCATGAAAATCTATTTCTAAATTAAATTGTAGATCTAGGTTTGGATCAATTAGTCAATCAGCCAATCCGAGGTAATAATATATGGACTTAGTTTAAACAAACAAGGGGTTTAAAGTCTCCAGTATAAATAATATGACGCCTACTGGCAATAGTGATCATAATTCATTATCTTTTAATATTCCATTACATATTCCTAAGAGTACTAAAAATATTATGGATAAGGACTATAACAAAGCCAGCTTTGAACAAATTAACTCTGATTTAAACAAAACTAATTGGTTAGAAATGTTTAGGGGCATAAATATTGATAAGGCATATGAATGTCTGATCAAAATTACACCAACTTGAAGATTCCTACATTCCCTTTAAAGCAAAATATAGTAATAAAGGTAAAGTTAATGTTTGGTTCAATAAAACCATCGATAAATAAAAACCAAGGAACGATTATATAGGAAGCTGAAAAAAGATCAGTCTATCTCTCAGCCAGAAATACAAATCTGTCGTATCTGGAGTCACGTGATGCTAACTTTCTGAGCAGCAGCATTGTCTCGGAGCTCCCAGTACCCATCAGCCTTATCCGCTTTATACTACGATCCTAGATGGGAAACCTCAATAATTTCAACACCAACCGCCTCATCACTCTCTGCCCATCGGCCCTAGAGCGTTTTTTACTCTCATCCTGTTAATACCAAGAAGGATGGAGGCAGAGAAGAAACAGGCCGCGATCCGGCACACACCGCCCACCACGCCTGAAAAACTACCCAAGAAAGCGAGAAACCAGCTCGGCTCCGTTCCAGATAAAACGGGTGACAAAGCCCCCTCGACAAACCCTCTTACTGAAGAAAAGCTTTTGCAAGAGCTAACACCAATGAAGGAAGTCCTACAATATATTACCAGCGAGCTCAAATCAATCTGGGGTGACCTTTCTTCTCTCGCTACAAGGGTGTCCGACTCGGAAGCCAGAATACATTCCCAAGAACAATGGAGAGCTACAACGGAACCTGGCCTGGTCACATTAAAACAGCAAGTTAGAAAGTTACAACTCAAAACAGAGGACCTAGAAGGTCGCAGCAGGAGAAACAACCTCCTTATCCTGGGCCTTCCTGCACTCAAAGAGGGATCGGATTCTATCGCCTTCCTACAGAAGCTCTTAGTTAAAACGGTGGGCCCATCACCTCTTAACCCCCACTATCACCTGGAAAGAGTACATAGAGCTCTGAGGCCTAGACCCCCTCCGAACTCTCCCCCACGACCAATGTTTGTCAAGTTTCTCAGTTACTTAGAGAAGCAGCATGTTCTTAATAAAGCTCGCGAACTCCAAGCGATCATGTGGGGCCCTGCCAAGCTCTGCATTGCCCAAGATCTTCCACGGGAGACCAGGATGAAGAGAATGGCTTTCCACTCCATTGTCCAGAAACTGATCGCGGCGAGTATCCCTTTTGGCATGCTGTATCCCGCCACCCTTAAGGTCACAATTGAGGGTATCCCCACGACCTACGACTCACCGGAGTCTGCTTCCAGAGATCTGGCTTTGAAACTCCCTAATCTCTTCAAGTCAAAATAACTGAACTCTCAGCTACCATTTTTAAATGTAAGGCGATGTTTCAGCTTGAAAATTAAGTTTGTAAAGTTTGGTTAACTTACTAGGATGTTTTATCAGTGTCCTGATAGACGGAGAGTCCTCGGCGGCCTCGGCATAGGTCGGGGTGGGCCGCGGCTCCTCTGGTCCCTGTAAACTCCCTGGAACCAAAAGGAAGCGGTTTGGTGGCTATGCTTGCTTGTTTAGGTGAAGGACAGTTTTGGTCCCACCGCATAACCGCTCCCTGGGGAAACTATTTGTGTACCAGTTTGCCAGGTTTAGGCTTCCACCTCTTAATCCGACCTGTCACCCTCCAGCAGCTTGTTAATGCCTGGATAAGAGGGTGAGTCAATTTTTTGTTTATTCTCCTCCACAACGGGTCAGGTTCATCTCACGCTGAGTTTTCCCCCTGGATTCTTCTCTTCCATTCGGGTATCCTTCTCATCCCTTCTCCCCTCCCGGGGTGGGGTGGCTTTTTTTTTTTTTTTGTTCTCAGATCCCCACTTCATTCTCCATTGGGGCTTACATGAAGGAGGCTGATGGGGGTTCCTGGAGATGTTTGTGGCTGCGAAAAGTTGCCTCACGAGCCTATAGAGGGGGGATATGTAAACCCTGTTCTACATACTGGGATCTCCTTGATCTGTTTTGGCTGGTTTACAGCTATTTTTCTGTTTTCAGGTCCTCTGAATCCCCCCACTACACCTGGTCTTAGTAGCAGGCCGAACACAGGGTTTACCATTGGGTCCTGGACCTCAGGCTTTTGTCATAAAACTTATCGCATTTCGGTTGACAATGCCTGGCACCAGGGTGTATATAGTTTGATAGCTTTATTAGGGCTATAAGTGGGAGGGGTTTGGGGGTCGAGCTGCCTACTACTCCTCTGTTTTATCCTAGATTCGATTTCTATTGTGGTTTCAGGATGCACCAACATTTGATATGTACTAACTGGCAGCTTACAACTAGTTGGGGTTTCGGGATAGAGTGTGCTATCTTTACTGGTTCACAGGTATGAGTTATATTTGTTTGTTTTCATACTTTGTTTTTGAAATGGCTATGAACTCAGTCAAGGTGGCATCGTGGAATGTAATGTGGGCTCAGGGAGAAACCAAGAGAACTCCAAGTGTTTAATCATTGTGACCTAATTAAGACCGATATACTGATGCTACAAGAAACTAATTTACTTAACAGAGATTAAATGTCTGTCCAGATCTGGCTTTTCACAGGTATTTGGGGCAAGTGAGTCCGATCTAGTAGGGTGTGGCTATTCTTATTAAAAACTATGTTACGTTCCTGGCAGAGGTTACGGTGACCGACCCAGATGGAAGATTCATACTGGTCAAAGGATCCCTCAACAACTGTGAAACTGTTCTCGGCGCAATTTATGGTCCAGTAGGTGGCAGTCCTGATTTCTTTATGGCCCTGGCAGACAAAATAAGTGCCCTACTCCCCTCTCAGCTTATCCTAGGTGGGGATTGGAATGCTCCACCGTCTTTTTCTCTAGACAAAGCTCCAGACCCAGGCCGTCCACCCACCCCGGTTCAAAGATCCTTATCGGACTTCTTAAACATACTAGGGCTGTGTGACCCCTGGCACCTCTCCAACCCCCTCCCTATGGTCTTTCTCCTTTTTTTCCCAACCTCATTATTCCTGGTCTAGAATAGACTACATTTTGATCAGTAAACCTCCTCCCCGGCCTTATCCAGACCGCATAGAACCTATTGTGCTCCGATCACGCCATAGTGTGGGCTAAGATCTCCCCGATCCCACTTTCAACGGGACACAGCTTGGAAACTCAACACCCAGCTCCTTAAAGACCCCAGACTGTACGCAAATAAAACTTCCATCTTTAATTTCCTCGAGACCAATATTAACTCTACCTCATGGATTGACATTATCTGGAGCTCCTGAAATGTTACCTCAAAAGGCAATTAATTAAGTTAGCCTCGACGAGAAAAAAAAATTAGACAAGCCCGCGCCTCCCTATTAATGGCCAAGATCAAGGAGCTTGAAAGTTCTTACTCCTTCTTCTCTCCCTTGTCATCCCTTGAAGCCCTTTAGCAGTTAAAAACGAGTATACGGATCTTCTTAAAGAAAAAGCTGAATATAGTCTAATTAAAACCCAATCTAAATACATCGAACAAGGGGAAAAGGCGGGCAGGCTCTTGGCTTTAAGATTACGCACATTGGAGAGCTCCAGACTAATCTCGGCTCTACAATCCCCCGAAGGTCTCATTATAACCTCCCCCAGAGAAATCACATGGATCTTCGAAGATTTCTACAGGAATCTCTACAAATGCCCTTCCCCCCAGTATCTCTCCCAAACATATCAACCTATCTGGCAGACCTCAATCTCCCCCAACTTTCTGCTTCCCATAAAGGCACCCTGACCTTCCCCATCTCTCTCTCCGAAATAGAAGAAGCCATCGCTTCTATCGCCCTGACAAAGCACCAGGCCCAGACGGTTATCCTCAAATTTTATATAGGTCTTTTCTAAAGAACTTGGCCTTTACTCCTCAAATTATACTACTATATGTTCCTGCTGCGAGACTCTGGACCCCAGGCTCTACTCGAGGCCACTATTGTTCTAATCCTCAAGCCTGATAAACCGCCCAAAGATCCAGCGAGCTATCGACCCATCTCTCTCCTAAACTGCGATATGAAGATCCTTTCCAAGATTTTGGCCGAAAGGATTAAAAAAGTCTGGATCCACCTTCTCAGCCCGGAACAAGTCGGTTTTGTTCATTCTCGCTCCCCAGCAGATCACCTTAGAACCCTTTCCCATATCTCCCATGCTGCCCAATCATCCCTTTCCCCAATGGCTCTGATATCGTTAGAGTCTAGAGAAAGCGGCTCTACAGAGTCAACTGGTCTTTTCTTTGGGCTACGATGGCCAAAATGGACTTTCCACCCTCTTTCCTCAAGTGGATCCAGGTCTTATACAAATTCCCTTCGGCCAAAATATACTGTAATGGTGTTTTCTCCTCTATCTTTCGCCTTCATACTGGTACCAGACAAGGATACCCTCTCTCACCTTTCCTGTTCAACCTATATCTTGAACCTCTTCTCCTTAAACTTAAGTCTTCCCCATCCATTCAAGGCTGTCTGATACAACAACGGGAATTAGTTCTCTCAGTTTATGCTGACGATATCTTACTTCATGTCACCCACCCTGCCGCATCACTAGGCCATGTACTTCAAATCATAGCCCAATTTGGCACCCTCTCTCATTACAAATTGAATATATCGAAATCCAAAATCTTTCCATTGAATCCCCTTACACATAAACACGAACTCATCAAGTTCGGTATGAGATGGTCCCCTAAATCGATCAAATACCTAGGCATCCACTTTACTTCAGATCCCTCTTTACTTAGAAAGCTTAATCTGGACGACCTTAAAGCTCATATCCAACTAGATCTACAAAGATGGTCTAATCTCCCCATCTGTCTGTGGGGTAGGATCAACATCATCAAGATGAACGTTCTTCCCCGTATCTTTTACCCTCTCAACCTATTAGGTCTCTGGCTACCTCTCTCCTATCTGCACCAATTCCACACAATCTTCTCAAAATTTATTTGGTGGGAGAAAGCGGTTAGGCGCTCCTTCCTTAAACTATCCCTTCCTAAAGACAAGGGAGGCCTCCGACTTCCCAATCTAATACTCTATCACTGGGCGGCCCACCTTTCCAAACTAGGTAAATGGTACTCAACCCCTACTGACGCCTCCCCCGATCTGGCTTCAGATTGAGAGGCGGATTCTCTCAGAAGCTAAAATAGATCCCCAAGCAATCTTCTTTACTTCCACTTCGGCGCTTGCACCCTGGCTATCCAATCAAACTATCACTACATCTCTCAAATCCCTTTTTCAATGTCTTTACTTCCTCAAAATCTCTCCCAAAACGGATTTAGCTCAACCCCTCATTCTCAATCCCAATATTAAACTGGGTAACTCGCTAATCACCCCCGATTGGCTCCCACAAATCAATGAGACTACTCTAGAACACTATTATGACCAGGGTTTCCTCCTTTCATCTCCAAACATTTTAACTAAATTTGATATCCCTAACAATAAGATTTTTAAGATATACCAATTGAGGCACCTTATTAATGCTAACTTTGGTCCAGAATCCCGCGACTCAAAGGTTAGTCCCTTTCTCTCTCAAATTCTCACCCTTGCCCCCAAACCACACTCTATCTCATTAATATACTCCTACCTACTGGACTACAAATTCCCGAATTCGCTTGAGGGCTGCAGTATTTGGCTGTCTCTACTTCCAGAATCCACTCCCAATTGGTCTCGAATTTGGAAAGACCTACACAAATACCACACCCAAGACAGATTTAGACTCACCCAATATTACATATTAAACAATATGTACTACACCCCAACTAAACTGTTCCGCCTTAACAAACTACCTCTCCACCTCTGTTCCAGATGTTCACAGAGTGAAGGAACCTCCTCCACATTTTCTGGCACTGTCCCAAAGTTGCCCCTTGTGGACCTCCATTCAGGACAAACTAGATCCCATACTAGGCCTCACAAACCTTTTCATGCCCGATATCTGTATCCTAGGTACTTCTCCACCATAGACTGCGGGAGCGTGTCGATAGCATATGGCCTTAGTGTCCATAGTAGTAAAGGTTGGTCCTCAAGCACTGGACTGACCAGCTCACCTTAACCTATGCCGAATGTTTAACAGAACTCTCAAAATGCTTCAACATGGAGAGGCTTGTAGCCAGCTTTCGCAATCGCATGGACCTGTTCCACAAAAAGTGGGACAAACTATATGCGTTATATCTGCACCATTGATCTCTTGGTTCCTTCCCTGATGCACAACAAGGCTTCCTTTCTTTCACATACTCCTATAGTTTTCATTTTCATAACCATGTTATGACTCTTTTGTTGATTTAACAACAGAATTTAAGCCTATTACCACTATGCACACTCTGGAAGGGTTTTAGCAGGGAGGAGGGTGGGCATGACATGGGAGGGTGAAGGGTGGATTAGGCTAGTTGGTTGGGGTGGTGGGTGGGTGGGGGGTTTGGGGGTATTTGTCTTTAGTTATCCTACTAATTGATATCCGACATCTGTATGCAATGTTCTGTTTTGTCAAAATTAATAAACTTGAATTTCAAAATAAAAATCTGTTGTATCTACATTCAAAAAATCTGTTAAAACTGCTGAGCTTAAATTCGAGTTTAACTTAGCCCATTCTAAAATCTTTGTATTCCTACATCAATGGTAATAAGGGGGGTAACTGACAGGTCCTCTTTGTCAAAACCGGCTCACCATATCATCTAATAAAGAGATGGCGGATCACATTAATAAATATTTTTGCTCTGTCTTCGATTCACCAATTCCACCAATTACAAGATATGATTCCCCAATACCTACTTTCGATCTTACTGAAATTAAGAATGCTCTTCTATGTGTCCAGAGATCCACTAGTTCAGGTCCTGATAACATCAATGCTATATTTCTACTTGAAACGCTAAATTCTATTGCAGTCCCTCTTAAACTTTTATTCAATAAATCTCTGATTGAAAATGGTATACCTGATGTATGGAGTAAAGCCTTTGTAACTCCTATTTCCAAGAAGGGAAATAAGTCTGATATCCAGAAGTATAGATCAGTTAGTTTGACCTCTATCATAGGAAAAGTAATGGAGCATTTAATTAAATCCAGACTGGAGATCATTACTGATCAACTTGATATTGCCGATAACTCACAGCGTGGTTTTAAGTTAGGCCACTCATGCACAACCAACCTAATATCTTTCTGTCACCAGATAGGTAAATTATTGGATAAGGACAAGCAAGCTGATGTTCTGCTATTCAGTTTCAGTAAGGCCTCTGACCATGTGTCCCACTCCATGTTTTATAAACTTTATAATTTGGGAATTCCCTCACTCCTGGTTAATTGGATATCACAATGGTTTTTCAATCGTACCCAACTCGTCAGAATAAATTGGGCATTTTCTTTCTCTGGCAGGGTTACAAGTGGAGTCCCCCAGGGTTCCATATTGGGGCCTGTTCTTTTCAACCTTTTTATTCTTGACATGGGCATTATTTCTAACAACTATCTATTGAAATTTGCTGATGACACAAAACTTGGAGGCAGAGTTGACACTACAGCTAATATTCAACTTCTCAAGCAGGATTTATCTTCTGTTGAGCAGTGGGCTAATAAAAACTCATTGTTTTTTTAACATTGATAAATGCAATGTTCTGCACTTCGGCAGGAATAACACTGCTCATAAATATTATCTAAATAACCAAGAAATTAAATCGTCAATTGCAAAAGAGATCTTGGTATTATGATCAACACTGCAGTAAAGTAGTCAGACCATCTGATATTATCCTGAGACAGATCAACAGATCCTTCATCAGTAAATCTGAACACTGGTTAATTCCATTGTATAGAGCGTATGTCAGACCACATTTGGTTCCCCCTTCTGAAATCCTTACCTTAAAACTGAAAGCGTCTCGAGCAGGACCAAAGGAGGCTTACTAAATCTATTCCCAGATTTAGCAACTAATGTTATGATACTAGACTCAGTGAAACTAGGCTCCATCCATTATGTTTGAGAAGGCAAAGGGGTGATTTGTTATTAATGTACAAACTAGTGCATAATCCCAGTCTGTTCAAGACATGTGGAGTAACACTGGCCAATAAGAGAATTGTAGGTAGACTTCATTCTAAGCAATTAACTGTTGAATGGGCCAATATAAAAAAATTGACAGTTTTCTTAGCATTAGAACAGCAAAATGCTGGAACTCTCTTCCACAGTCTGTTGTAGACTCATTTTGGCTTCAATTCTTTTAAATCCAATCTTGATTCCTGGCTATTGCATAATAACCTTGTATAAGATCCTTCTTTTGCGGGAGGACAATCTCGATGGACCTTGTGCCTTCTGTTGTCCTACTCTACCCAGTAAACCCAGTAAATGTGCAACAGATCCACCTGATGGGCCTTACATCTCCAGAAGGTATCTGTATGAGTTAGTCCCATGAGTTTCAGCTGCACCAGGGTTCTGTACCAGAGGTGTAGTACTTTGTTCTGGATGAGGAGACTCCTCTGGTCGTTGCAGGCTTGGTGGACCCTCACCCATCCCTGCTGCCACTCAGCCTCAGATATTGGTGTGCCCAGTGTAGTCTCCCAACGGGCCTTGGCCGGTAAGGAGGGGGTCTGGTGCACTCTCTCTTATAAGGGCCTGTATTTTGCCTGTTAACCCTGTCTTACATTGAATCCACTCCTGGATAGGGAGGTATTCCAGGTTTGAGAGCTTATTCCTTTTACACATCCCACAGACACTTTTCTGTTTCCCCCATTGATGAAGCAAGCTTCTAATCTAAAGGTATCTCCAAAAATCCCCTTTTGGCAACCCGTATCTGACTTGAAGCCCCTGAAAAGATTCTGTGTTGGCCCCATCCTCAGTCATAAGATCAAATACATTAGTTACTGATTTCTGGGCTCATCCCTCCCACTGTAATGGTGTGTGGTCAATGCAAAGGTGCAGGTTATTCCATAGGGGAGTGTGGTGGCCTGGATTAAGGCTTTTTTTTGCTCTTTGGCCTACCTTCTACCACGGCAGATGAACGTTCTTTATTGTGATCCAACGGCAGAACTGTTTGGGTAAGGGGTAGCTGAGATACCCTGAGAGGGGGGCCCCATGCAAGAGATCTGTCTCTATGCCTACCCATGCAAGGGGTGTTGCACTACTTCTGTGAAACCACCTCAAAGTTCTGGCCATGAGAAAAGCTAATGAGTACTAAGCGAAGTCTGGTAGGTTCCAACCCCCTCTGATCCAGGGAGCACGCAACTTAGCTCTGCTATGTCTGGGTGGGGATGAGCCCCATAAGAAATTGCTAATTGTGCTATTTATTTTCTGGGCCCACCTCTCAGGTAGAATGATCGGGAGGTGAGACAGTAAGTAATAGATTTTGGGGGCTGCCATTAATTTTATTGCGGTGATTTTACCCGCCAGTGATAATTGCAGGTGTCCCTATCTGGCCATATCCTTCTGCAGGTTGCCTATTAGAGGTTTGAGATTAAGATCTGCCAAGGACTTCAGGTCAGAGGAGGTTGTAACACGCAGGTACTTTATTCCCGCATGTGCCCAAGCCAAATCCAGATTTCCCAAAGTGTGTGGAGTTGTTAGCTTGTTGCGGGGCAATATCTCGGATTTAGCTATGTTAATTCTGAGCCCTGAGAAGTCCCCAAATGTATTAAGTGTCCTGAGAATGACCGGGAGACTCTGGGAGATGTTGCTGATTAGTATTAGGCAGTCGTCCGTGTACAGTTTTGTTATGTATTGCTTCTCCAGAACTGTGATCCCCCTTGATCTGGGGGTGCTCTCTGAGTGCTACTGCTAATGGTTCCGTCGACTGAACAAGTAAAAGGGACAGTGGGCAGCCCTGCGTGGTGCCCCTATACAAGGGGAAGTGATTAGAGAGGGTCCCATTGGTCAGGACCCTGGCCCTTGGCTGGTGATACATGCCCCCGATCCATGCCATAAAGTATGTTCCAGAATTGAATGAGTCCATGACCGCATGCAGGTACTCCCACTCCACAAAATCGAAGGCTTTTTCAAAGTCAGCTGTCACTGCAGCAGCTGGAGATGGGAGATCAGCTGCTGTTTGGATCAGGGAGTATAGTGCTCTTTATGTGGTCAGAGCTGACCCTTCCCTTAATGAAACCGACCTGTGAGGGGTGGGTAATGTCCACCTTTGATATTTTTAATGTTAAAAGTGTTTTTAGTGCTTGTAATAACAGAAATAAAATGAAAGGGTCACCACTGATAAAAGTAAACTAACAGTCTTAGTTATATTATTTTTTTTTTCTCTTTTCAACGTTATGTTTATCCACTTACTGCCAACTTACCCTATCTGGCCAGCTGCTTAACTCTGTCATTCTCCTTCCCTAAGTCCGTACCCAGCTTCCAGTTGCCCATAGTATGTCCATTACAGTGGTCCTCACCCAGCCTCCAGCTCCCCATGGCATGTCACCCATGGGGTACTTACCCTAGCTTCCAGTTTCCCCATGGCCTGCCTCACATGGCGTAATTTCCCAGCTTCCAGTTCCCCCATGGCATGCCCTCCACAGCCATCCCTGCCTAGCCTCCAGATTGCCCATGGCATGCCATCCATGGGATAGTTACTCAGCTTCTGTTTCCCCATGGTATGCCACCCACGAGGTAGTTTCCCTAGCTTCCATATTCCCCATGGCATGCCACCCACGAGGTAGTTTCCCTAGCTTCCATATTCCCCATGGCATGCCACCCCCAAGGTACTTATGCTAGCTTCCGGTTCCCTCATGGCATGCCCTCCACTACAGTCCGTACCTAGCCTCCAGTTTCCCCATGGCATGCCACCCATGGGGTAGTTTCCCTAGCTTCCAGTTTCCCCATGGCATGCCACCCATAGGGTAGTTTTCCTAGCTTCCATTTCTCCCATGGCATGCCCTCCACAGCCATCAATACCTTATCTTAAGTTTAGTTTCCAGTTTCCCCATGGCATGCCACCCTCGGGGTAGTTACCCAGCTTCCAGTTTTCCCATGGCATGCCATCCACAGGGTAGTTACCCTTGCCTCCAGTTCTCCCATGGCATGCCACCCACGGGATAGTTACCCTAGTTTTCAGCTTCCTCATGGCATGACACCCACGTGGTAGTTTCCCTAGCTTCCAGTTTCCCAATGGCAAGCCACCCAGGGGTTAGTTACCCTAGCTTCCAGTGCCCCCATGGCATGCCCCCCCCCACAGCAATACTTACCCCAGCCTCCAGTTCACCCATGATATACCACCAGGGCATGGTCCCCCAGGAAGTGCAACGTCCGTTGCAAGGTCAGAATCTGGTGTGGAGGCAGGTGCCTAGTTTGCAGGGTGGGCCAAGGCCTGCAAGTGGCTGTACATCATTCTGCCATTTAGGGGGTATTTAACCATTTTTTCCTCTTGAGTGTTGCCGGTGTGCAGTGACATGCATGCGATCAGTGTTCGGCAGCTGCCCCTCCCCGGTGTATGCCTCTCCTGCACTATCACCTGACTGACGATTGGTGACCAGCAAACAGCGTAGGATGGAATCCCCCCCCCCCCCCAGAGGAGAGCTGTCCATGGTACACTTATTCCTACCTTCCTCCACTACCCACCCCCGCTAATCCAAGTCCATTGCTGAACCCAAGTCTGGTGCTAGTAACTGAAAGTGCTACCGATGTGCTAGCTGGTTAGTGATTATATTTCTTATTTATAAACTAGAACCTGATACAGACTCTCAAATGACCTCAGTTGTTGTACATAGCAGATAGTATACCTTATTATTGACCCTGCAAGTCTTGGAAACGATCTGAGGGGCAGGCTAAAAATTATATCGAGGCATCAAGATTTGTCAGCCATAAGCCTGCCTTCAGTCACATTCTTGACACTTAGGATGAACGCATTAAGCAATCTGAACATCACAGACTGAATGATGTCGGACTTGCAGCAATCCAGACATGTGTAAGTGTGCAGCATCTTTTTATATGGGGGGAGGCGATGATGGTATCTACATCACAAATACCATTCCAACTTCATGATTTGAATATATTAAAATAAAGTAAAGAACTACCCCTCAAATCACCCAATAATATTACAGTAGACTCTCATTTTTGATTCACCACTTTTGTGCTCCGAATTGTTTTAACGTATTCTTTATATCAGCAGTTCTTCAAATTTCTCTCAGTCTAAAATATAGTACTAGAATCTTTTGCATCAAGACTTAGAAATTAGATTTTTTTTTTTTTAACCTTTTCTATGTTGGTGTTTTTTTGTTTTTTTTTGGTATTTATACTCCAGCTCCCACGGCCCTCATAATTAGGGGAAGTTCCAGCCCAGTCACCCCAACGTCCACCATCTGGCACTAGCTGTTACCTCCAGGGCTTGCCCCCCCCCCATCGGGGTTGGTGGGGGCTGCCCACCCCCACTGAAAATGGATCCAGTGTGCTTGTGCTGTGGCTGGTTGAGAGCAGAGCCTGCAAACTCCCCCTTCATCCTCTGTGGGCACTGTTTCCTCATTTTCTCCCCTTCCAGGAGAGGAGCTTGCAGTGGCACCAGCAATATGCATGCTCCCGTGCTCACTGTGTCAAGTGCCTGCTCCAGTACCCGACCCGCGTACAGCATCAGTGCCTCAACCCCCAGCCACCGCTAAGAGCCAGCCAAGCACCGACTGCTGGTCACCTCCCGTCCCCAGAGAAGGAGAGCAGTCTGAAGATGTTCAATCCTTCTCCTCCCCCACTGACCCCCGGTGGCCTGTGTTTGTTCCCGAACATAGGGGCCGGCGTGGGGCGAGGTGTGGCTCCCAGCGCCTCAACCCTCAGCGCACCGGGACGGCTGCTTTTCTGTGTTTTAGAAAATTATCCCCAGATAAAACATAACTGCTGCCATTATTTGATAATGATATTCCAGTTACATGCCTCTAAATAGGATCAGAATTGGAAAAAAAAAATCGGTCCATTAGATGTCAGTTTGACATTGACAAGGTCTGTGCCGGGGATTCCAACTAATATTAACTCATTCTATCTGATGCCACTATTTTGGGTCAGCTTAAGCAATGGATGGTTCTGACGCCATATGGCATTAATGGGTATATAATGGGTTAAAGGGCTCAGTGTAAATACAAAATGGTTCCTTTTACTTGGGTAGAAAATGTCTGCATTTTATCAATAAACTCACTCTTAGCTAAATACTGTGGTGGTGGACATCAAGTACAGCATCTTCCAAAGGCATAAGGGTGGAAACAAAACCAGACAAGACATTTAAAGGGACGCTAAATATTGCAGGGGTCACTGAAATTGTGAAGGCCCATGAAAACATCTTTCAAATGAGGCATTGAGTTTACCTGTATGGGACAGGAGTTTTGAGATATGAATAGCTAAGTAATGTGTAAATCAACTCATAGCAACAGCCATTTCATGTAGTCTTAAAAACAGGAAGTGATGTCACTGAGGGGCTAGCTCTATGTTGTTAATTACAGTTTGTCCATCAGTCACATCACTTTCTGTTGCAAGATTACATGAAATGGCTGCTGCCTTGTTTTGATTTTCAGATGAATAAAATATTCATATCTCAGGACATTTGAAACCTACAAGGAAGCCAGATACCTCGATCAGTGTAACTTTCCATGGGCTTTCATAGTTTGACCAAGCCCAGCAATGTTTACTGTCCCTTTAATGAATTCACTTTTCGTAGAGTTTTAGTGGAAACCTACAGTGTAGTATGTACCCGTCACAAACCCACTCAGCAGGTTAGCCCTCTACTCCCAAAGTGCCAACCTCCAAGCACAGTCTTGTGAACAGTTAACAGAAACAGGGTAACCCTCCTGTCTGTTTTGTGGGTTCAAATCAACCTTTGGTCTCAAGTCTTGGAGGGATTCAAACTGTGAACCTCTTGTTAGCGTACCCAATGTACAGACTCAGATAATTCTGCTCTTGGGGCAGATATCTTTTGCCTAAGGGCACCTAACCAGGCGTACAAAATAAACCCTTAAAACTCTATTAAAGACCTCAGAAAAAATTCTTACCTTTTCCCAGTTTTGTAAAACCAGTAAGCTTTGTGCAATGTCAGCTTTAACCATGTATGCTTCCCTTGTCAAGAAAAATAAATTCAAAGACACACCAAGTAGTCTCTAAAGTAGAGGTTTACTTCAAAATAGATTAAAAAAAAAAAAAAATGTAAAATGTAAATACAGAACCATATATCACAAAACATACAAATCACTTAAACAAAACGGGTTTAAAAGTGCAGATTCCTACCACTAATACACTCAGACTTGCCTGTTCTAAGGTATTCTTATCTCACAGTGCTGTAGATATTTCTCTTTCAGAGTCCAAACGTTTGTGTGTCAAAATGAAAAACAGAATACTGTTTAAAAACTGCTTTGCAGCCGCCCGTGGTGCTGAGGGTTGAGGCGCCGCCACACCGCACTATGCCGGTGACCCGGTTCGGAGCAGACCGGGGTTGGCTGGGGAGAATCGCTGAGCATCCGACAACGGCTGGCCTTCTCCGGGGGAGGGTGGGAACTTGACCCGGGCGCGCGGTGACCTCTGGCGGAGGCTGGGAGCATGACAGCGTGTCTGCATCTCGGGGGTTTGATTGGTCTATAGGCCTCTGCCCACGACCAATCACCTCTAGGGGCTGCATCATCTAGGGGGAGGACGTTGCGGACGTCGGCGCTTGCGTCTTGACGTCAGGGGCTGGCAACGTCCCTTACAGAACAGGGAAAAACACCCCTCAGAGCCGGGAAGAGGGAGCGCTGAGCCGGGTCCCAGTGTGCCAGTGCCTGCCTGCCACCCCAGGACCCTGACAAGACTTGAAGGATTTGGGGGCTGTCTGACCCTGACCCCGCCCGGGGGGGTGGGTTGCCGAGTCCGGATTGAGGGACCAAAGGTTGCAAGGTAGGCACTGGTAGGGGCAGGCTTAATGGGCGACCCCTGATAGAGCGGCTCTGTGGGGCAGTAGGAGGGGAAAAATAGAAATATAAAAAAAAATAAAAAAACTGGCTTTGCCAACTTCTTTGCCTGAGGTCACCTTGCTCCTCCCTGTCAGTATATAAAAAATATATATCTATGCAAAACAGGATGTCTTATCAGAGGTAAATTCTGTGATCTCAGCGCAACTTATTTTCTCATACACACAGAGCAGATAGACATTTATAAAGGATGTTGAAGAAAAAAACAGTACTGAGTACATATTTCAGGGCTTGGCAGTTTTCAGTTCCATTCATGAATAAATTGGACTGAGCGCAGTTGATGTCAGGACCTTGTGGAAAGCTTTTGTAATGACTGGGCCACCTACACCATTATGCCTATGTGTACGACAGCGCACCAATATAATGTGGGTGTCTGTGTCCACTTTAGTGTCCTTCCATCAGTTCCTGGATTTCTGAAAACAACCACCAGTGACAGGATTGGGACCAACCCTTCCAATCATGCACAGAGAGGGAGGAGATTAAGTAAAACAGCAAACACTGCCTACCACAGAAACAGTGGAGGCACTGCCTTAAACAGTATGCAGAATATACCATGCCTAGCAAATGGAACAAAGCAAAGTCCTCTTTGTCAGGGGTATGGAGAGTAGGAAGAGGTATGGCTCTGTGAAAATCCCCTTGAAGATTTGTCAGTGGTAAATAGCAAACTGTTTTCCAAAACTACAATGTGCTGTGATCTCGGTGTAAGAAATCATTGCAGAGAAACATAAAATCAGTGGCACCCCTGGTAGGGATGTCACGGCATCAAAATTCTAATGGTGTGATAATCATTACAGTAATGCCACAAAATAACATAAGAAGTAATTTTTGTACAAAGCATCAGGGAGAGTAGGTGTGGAAGGAACAGTTGTCCCTGAATATACAAAAAAAATTGTTTGAAAAGAATACCAGAGTATGCTATGAATACTGCGGTATACCGTGAGTCACAGTTATCGTGGTATTGGAAATTGACCATTGTATAAATACCATGACTTCTGATACCGCGATATACCGTAAAACTGGTATACCATGACACCCCTAGCCCCTGGTGCAGTAGTGTAAGCAGAACTTGTCCACAGTTTACTGGTATATAGTGAGAACAAAGGGGAAACTAGTTTTAAGTCAAGTTCTTTTTCATGCCGAAATACATTTTATTTTGCAGTATAATTTTTTTACCTGTCTTTCTGTTTGTCTTGACAGTCAAGGCTTGGCTGACAATATAGTTGTAGCGAAAGTCAACAAAACAGTTTGGGACCTGGATCGACCCTTGGAAGAAGATTGCACTTTAGAACTGCTCAAATTTGATGATGAAGAAGCTCAAGCTGTAAGTACTTAACTTGCCTGCCAAAACTTGAAGCTACAGTAGTTTCAGAATTCATGAGCTCTTGCAGTTATCAGAATCTAGGAACAGAACATGGGGGTCACACACGGCATTACTGTGCAGGCAGCAAATAAAAAAAAAAAATAATAAATTAGGTGCATTGTGAATGTTTACAGAATAGAGTCCGCTTCTCAGTAATGAGGACTTCTTATGGAATGATCTGTAGAAACAACAAAACAACATGATTACTGATGCTGTATTTTCTTCAAAGATTATTCCTGAAGAAAACCTTGGTACCTGCCATTTGGCACCTAAAAAGTTTAGGGATTTCAGGATTTGAACATAATTCTGCCTGAAGTAAAGGTACAGGATTTTTTTTTTTTTTTACCAAAAAAAAAAAAATGCTGTCAGCCTGCCATATTTGAATTGTTACTTTGAAACAGTTGCAGACACTAAGATGTTATTTGGTTTGTTTGTAACTAATAATGACGTGGTATAGCAGCAGACATTTTCCAGTCTGGGAACAGCTAATATTTTTCCTAGCCAAACTATCTCTTGTTGGGAGCTGCAATATTGAACATAGGATTTGCAAGAAAGCGAGTTGTGCTCACAACAGAGGGAGGGGAACCTTTCAATTGTCTGTGGTTTGTAGCAGATATACTGCAGGTGGAGGCTGCTTCTAACTGAAAGGTGAAAGAAGGAATTTACAATTATCAGGAAAAGACAGTCTTGTTACAATTCTTAAGATTTTCAGTGCAGGAAGAGTTCAAAGCACAGCTTACTTATTTTGGGGCTGACTGCTTTTCAGAGCACAAACCACCAGGCTGTTTTGGGGCTGGGGAGGTTTACCTGTGTCTGACTTGGATGTCTGGATTTTCTCTGTTTGATTAGCAGGGATTTTCTCTGTCAAATTGTTGTGTATAGTATCTTGCAGACAGGAAGGCACTCATGCATGGCGGTGGGTCAGAGCTCTTAGCTGATTGTTTTGTGAGGGGCACAGTTTAGGCCTCCCCCCAAATAGTTCCTTTATACCTAGGGTTCTGACATGATTTCTCAAGAGTGCAAGGTACATATCAATGTTATATCTCTCTAGCACATAGCACTAAAATATACGATACACATTATATAATATATATATATTTCTATATAACAAACCAATCACACACACAAGCACACACACACACACAAAAAAAAAAAAGTACATAGTCATGGGGAGTAGAGTGCAGTAATGGCTGTGGGGCAGCAGTCTTCCGGGAGTCTTTCTGGAGGCTGAGATGCTGCCCTATTTGTGCAGACAACTCTCTGCCCTGAGGGAGGAAGCGTCTGCCTTCAGGCCACACTGGACAGCAGAAGAGAACCTTCCCCAGGCCAGACTTGATGGTAGGAAGGGAACCCCCATCCAGGGAGCACCAGAGCCACCACCACTACCTCAGAGGTTGCAAAGAAAGCACAGCAGTTGGACCACAGTGGGCTCAGGGAGGGTGAGGAGGGTGGAACAGAGGCACACCCAGTCAGTTGTTCCACTCCACAATCCTTACACCATTCTGGGGGAGCACAGCTCCCCTATGGATGCACCCACGGAGGAGATTAAGGAGGCTGAGGACACCTGTCACGAGGGAGGCCCACAGGAGGGAGGCAAAGGATGCCACAAGGAAAGGAAGCAGCTCCTGGTGGGGGACTCAATTATTAGGGGATAGAACTGGGGGGAGCAGGGAAAACTGAAGTAAAGTGCCTGCCTGGTGCCATGGCTTGTAGGGACAGGAAGCGATCCTCAGGATCACGAGAACAGCTGCACGGAGTTCTGAGCTGGGTGTCATTGTCCACCTAGGGACAAATGACTTGGCTCAACATGAGATTAGAGCAGTGCAGAAGGACCTTTTAGAACTGGGGAGGGGCCTAAGACAAGTAGCACACACAGTAACCTTCTCAGAGGTGCTGCCTGTAAATGGCATGAGTGAGGCAAGGGTACTTTGCACCATGCAGTTCAATGAGTGGTTGAAAAAATGGTGTGGAGCACAGGGTTTGGCTCATTGGGGACTGGGGTTCCACCTGGAGGGACACCAGCCTATACTGGCAGGATGGTCTGCATCTGTCCAGGAAGGAACAAGTCTTTTGAGCAATCGGTTTAAATGCTTCATTGGCAATCTTTAAACTAGTCAAGGGGAGGCACTGATGAGCAGCAGGAAAATCTCAGCCTCCCTACAAAACAGGGTACTAAATGAGAAAAAGACTGAGGTAGAAAGGTCAGTGGGGATGCTGCAACAGAAAGTAAAGCCATCAAAAATGGAGAGTAATGAGTACCAATGCACGAGTCTGAGTAACAAGCTTCCTGAATTAGTGGCCTTGATGGAGGAGGAACATCTGATATCGTGGCAGTCACAGAAACATGGTTCGCATAAAACCATGACTGGGACATAAACATACCAGGATACACTATCTACAGGAGGGACAGGGAGGGTAAAAGAGGAGGAGGAGTAGCTTTCTTACATAAGGGAAGGAATCAAAGTAACAGAACAAAGAGAAAACAGGGAGGAGAAGAAGCACTGTGGGTAAATTTGGAGACTGGCAATGGCACCACAATCCGCACAGGGGTTGTATACAGACCCCCTTCTCAGGGGGAGGAAATGGGCAAGGAAATGATAGAAAGTATACTTAGTATGGCAAAAAAAGGGGAGATATTGCTGATGGGTGATCTGAATATGCCAGATGTAAACTGGAGTGCAGTTGCCACAGCCACTTCAAGAGTGGGGTTATTCTAGATGCCCTACAGGGGGCATGCCTTAGACAACTAGTATTGGAGCCCACTCGAGGGAGCAATACTAGACCTGGTTCTCTCAAATGGAGATGAAGAGAGGATCACAGATGTAGAAGTGGGTAGCCATCTGGGAACTAGCGACCATCGAACAGTATGGTTCACAATAAACACAGCAATAGAGTCAAGCCAAACAAAGGCAAAGGTACTGGACTTTAGGAGGGCTGACTTTGCCAAAATGGGTAAGTGCCTAAGGAATGCACTAGCACATGGGCAGGAAGGAGGGGTAGAAGAACAATGGGGAATAATAAAAACTGCTATTACAGAGGCAACAAGCCTCTGTGTGAAGCAATAAACAAAACTAAACGATGTAAGAAACCACTATGGTTCTCAAAGGAAGTGGCAGGAAGGTTCAAGAGAAAAGAAAGCTTTCAGGAAGTACAAGGAATTCAGAAGGAGCAGGACAGAGAACTGTATCAGTTAAAGCAAAAGGAAGCTTGGGAAGGCAGTCAGAACAGCAAAGGCCCAAACCGAGGAAAAGATAGCCAACTCAGTTAAGAAGGGGATAAACCTTTATAGGTACATCAGGGAGCTAAGGAAGACCAAGGAGGGATAGTGAGGCTTAATGGGGGAGGTGGGCAGAGGGAGACTGTGAAAAGGCAGAGATATTAAACAAATATTTTTGCTCAGTATTTACAAAGGAAGAGGGGGGTACCTAGAACAAACAGTAGAAACACACTGATACAGAAGTTGATACCAGCCCATTTACAGAATAAAGGGTCTTGAAAGAACTCTTTAAAACTGAAGGTGGACAAAGCAATGGGGCCTGATGGGATTCATCCCAGAATTTAAAAGAACTAAGGGTAGAATTAGTGACACCACTGACTACCCTGTTTAACAAATCATGGGAGGATGGGGTGGTACCCGAGGACTGGAGGAGGGCAGATGTGATTCCCCTTCACAAAAGTGGGAGCAAGGCAGAAGCAGGAAACTACAGACCTGTTAATTTAACCTCAATGGTAGGGAAAATGATGGACTCACTTCTGAAGGAAAGAATTGTCAAGTATCTAGAGGCCAGAGGGGCACAGGACCCAAGGCAGCATGGATTCACAGCAGGAAGGTCATGCCAGACAAATCTGATAGATTTCTTTGACTGGTGACCAAAGTAGTAGATCAGGGAGGGGCTGTGGACATGGCCTACCTAGACTTTAGCAAGGCATTTGACACAGTCCCACACAAAAGATTAATATACAAGTTAGCTAGCCTGGGAGTGGGTCCCAAGATGACAGCCTGGGTAAAATTGGCTGGAGAATAGGAGACAGAGAGTAATAGTAAATGGAGTCCACTCTGATGAAAGGGGGTTACTAGTGGGCACCGCAGGGTTCAGTATTAGACTAGTCTCTTCAATGTCTTTATGCTTACATTGCAGAGGGACTGGAAGGAAAAGTATGTCTCTTTGCAGATGACACAAAGATCTGCAACAGAGTTGATGTACAAGGTGGGGTGGAAAGGATGAAAAGGGACTTGGCAAGGTTAGAAGAATGGTCAAATGTATGGCAGCTTAGATTCAATGCTAAGAAGTGCAAGGTAATGCACCTGGGAAACAAAAACCCAGGGGAAGAGTACACAATGGGGGGTGAGATACTAACAACAACAAAATGGAAA
Organism: Neoceratodus forsteri; assembly: GCA_016271365.2. Taxonomy (NCBI): domain Eukaryota; kingdom Metazoa; phylum Chordata; order Ceratodontiformes; family Ceratodontidae; genus Neoceratodus; species Neoceratodus forsteri. The sequence continues at coordinate 987,513,718 of CM057449.1, forward strand.
GGGACCTGGGGGTAGTCATATCAGATGACCTAAAGGTGGGCAAGCAATGTGAGAGGGCAGCAGTGAGGGCTGGGGGGATATTGGGATGCATAGGGAGAGGCATCACCAGTAGGAAACAGGAAGTTATTATCCTCTGTACAGACAGCTGGTCAGACCCCATCTGAGTACTGCGTAGTTCTGGAGACCCAGTCTTCGCAAAGACATAGACAGGATGGAGGCTGTCCAGAGGAGGGCAACTAAAATGGTGCAGGGTCTGCACCGGGAGACATATGGAGAGAGACTAAAGAAGCTTAATATGTATAGCCTCGAGGAAAGGAGGGAGAGGGGGGACATGATAGAAACTTTCAAGTACCTCAAGGGAATCAACAAAGTCCAAGAGGGTAGCATCTTTCAAAAAAAGAGGTGTGCAAGAACAAGGGGGCACAATTTGAAGATAGAGGAGGGGCGGCTCAGAGGTAATTTAAGGAAGTATTTTTTCACAGAGAGGGTTGTGGATGCATGGAATGGCCTTCGAGGAGGTCGTGGAGTCAAAAACAGTGGTGGAATTCAAGCATGCATGGGACAGTCATAAGGCAATTCTAGGGGATGGGGGTAGAAAAAAGTAGGCTGCTGGTTAACTAGGATCTGCAGCTTATCCAGTAGGCAGGGAAATGGGCAGACTGGGTGGGCCAAGCGGTCCTTATCTGCCGACAAATTATATGTTTCTATGTTTCTATGTATAAGCTGTGTCCAAATTGGGATTTGGGGACTGATCTGCAAAGGTCCCTTGATTTCCAGCACAAATATATAGGGAGTCCCTGGGAGCATGGAGGCCCCTCTTTATGTCTGACAGCCTCCATGCTTCTGTAGCAGGAGTCATGCTTTGTGTAGAGGGTGGTCCTGGTCCGACACATGCCTCTGCTTAAGTCGGGGGCTGTCAGGAAACATAGTCAGTCGTCATTGGCTTCATAGCTGGAGAGAGGCACTATGTAGGTGGCCACAAGGTCATGTAGGCTATGTCAGAGGACCCCTCCCTTCTGTGGCATTCGTGGATGTTTTCTGGCCAAAATAGTCCCCACCCCAAGCAAATACCATCTGCCCTTAGACAAAATATGGAGGACTTGGAGGCCAGGTGCTCGATTTTGTTTTTATTCAAAAGTATCAAAATTAATTTCCGAGCCATACAGGGATACGGCAGTTTTTAGAGGACTGCCATATCCCACAATCCCCTGTTCAATACAGAACAGGGGATCCACTCTGTGACTGATCAGGTTATACCCTGCTCCCAACAACCCCCCCCGGAACACCTCTAGCTCCATGTGATCTTCTTACTTACTTTTCTTGCTGATTTGGGGGGGGGGGAGCCCTGTGGATTGCCCTGCTCTGGATCAGGCCATTGATTTTTCCCTTATGCTAGTATTCTTTTTTTTTTTTTTTTTACACAGACAGACTTATGTCCAGACTTACATATGAACATATGAGAGAGCAAGCAGAACAAGGCCAAATTGGTCTATCAAGTCTGCTCGTTAGTAATGCAGGGTTCCTGGCTTACGCCATTGACCCTGCCCCCTCTTCCCTGCCAACCCTTCCTTCATAACTCCCCTCCCCCCCCACCACCACCACTACTGTTCCATGAGTTTCCTTTATGCCTATCCAGGCCCTCTTAAAGTCTCCCACCGCCTTCGCTGAGACCACCTCTTCTGGCAGTGCATTCCATTTGTTAACCACCCTCTCTGTGAAAAAATGTCTCCTAACATCCTAAACCCCCCCCCCACCAACTTCAAATTGTGCCCCTTTGTGGATGTGTTTTTACTCAGCTTGAAGAGACCATCCCTGTTCACTCTGTGTATTCCCTTCAGGTACTGTCATAGCTTCCTCTCTCTCCCCTCTCCTCCTGGGAATACATTCTCAGGGCTCCCAGCCTCTCTTCTTAAGACTTTTCCTGCTGTCCTAGAGTCATATTGGTTGCCCTCCTTTGGACCCTCTCTAACAAGCTGATGTCCTTCTGATGATATGGATACCAGTGCCTTACCCCATATTCTAAATGCAGTCTCACCAGTGACCTGTACAGGGTCATTATAACCTAATTCAGCCTACTGCTGAATTCCCTGGCTATACATCCCAACATCCTGTTCACCTTTGCTGCTGCCTTCCTGCATGGCGAGGAGTGTTTTGGGTCACTAGTGATCACCACCCCCAGATCTTTTTCTTTCTTCAGTGCTGCTACCTGGACCCCCAAGTACTACTCGGTCCTAGGATTTCTGAAGAAGCATGCATGCGCGAAACCGGTCGGGCTTAATGAGGGGAACAGCTCACCTGCGTGGCACACTGCTCTTGTTGTTTTTTTTTTTGTTTGTTTTTTTTAGCTGTACCACTTGCAATAAAACATTTGTGCTACACTTAACTGGATCATAGTTATTGCTTGGTGGATGGTGCCCGGTTGTTCTTGGACTGAACCTAGGATTTCTAGGGACATAGATATGTTGTTCATCCACACTCATTGGCAGGTATCCTTGCCGCTTTAAATCTTGCCGGAAGGTCTTCAAGCTTGCTCCTCCCACCCACCCGGGTGGTATAACTCTCGGCTCCGCCCCATGACGCCAGATCTTCCTTACCGCTTGGAAGCTCAGGTTCCCTCCTTAACGCTCTGCATTTGAGACTGGTTCCTATTTCTCCGTTTTGCGGATTTAAAAATAAATTTTGTGAAAAGACTTCAGTTCGATCCCTCGCGCGCGGCGGACAAATCGACTCGGATTTCGGAGATGCCCACACGGGCAGAAGATGTCTCGGACGGATCCACACTCACGTGGTGTCTACTGCTTAGGCCTTGAGCACGCACCCGCAGGCTTGCGACCTGTGCTCATCTTTCTCGGCCCTCGTCCTCGAGACCGTACTACCCGATTGCAACTGGGCCGTCCGAAGTGTTTCCCTCGGTGAAGTCAAAGGAAGCCCGGTTGGCGGTGTCCGGCGGGAGCTCTGGGGATCAGCTCGAGCGGATGGTCGCCTGAAGAGGAGGCGGCGCGGGTCAGTATCTTCTCGGCCGCGGCATTTATCCCGCCTCTCTGGGTTCTTCCTACACGGCTTCTTTTAAGGAGCTTTTTCGTCCCTCTCCACTAAGGAGAAGGGCTCACGCCTGCTGGACCTTATTCTCGGTCCAAAAGAAGGACAGGGTAAGTCCCTCCGTCGATGCTCTTGGGCGGAAAGGTCCCTCTCCCGGAGTAAATGGGCCGTCGACCCGTTCGGGCCGCTAAACCCGACCACTGGCCTCCACCGGTGTCCCCGTCCAGGTCAGTTGGACCGAGACTCCACCGACCTAAGTCGAGATTTTCTCACCCGCTGGACGGGCTGTCGCCTTTAGCAGCCGAGATTCCCTCTCCCGGTTCCCCGGGAGGAGTTGAGGATCCGTGGGCTCGCCTGTGCCTCCGGTTCCGGAGCCCTCGGATGGACCATCCGAGCCGAAGGGAGGCCGGTTCGGCGACACCTCCCCACCCGACCTCGGAAATTCCGGGACTCTCGGTCTCTGTCTCGACCTCTTCAGGTCCAGCCGACCCCACCGCCATAGGCGGTCTTGCCCTGCACCGCTGGTAAGTGGCGGCGCCGTCATTGCCCCGCCTCCTCGACGAGGGAGGCTTTGAAATTACCGGGACGGCACGAGGACCTCATGTTGCAACAGTTTCCTCCTGGCCGGGAGTAAGCCACCCCGCCTTCCCCCGCCATTAAGTGGCTGTCACCGGAGCGGCCGACACAACCCCTCGACTTATCCGAGGAGTCTATACCCAGGCCGGTTGTTCGGCCAAAACCAGCTGCTCCACCGATTCCGGTGGAACCTCCGCCTCCACAGCCACCAATTGGGGCCCGACCATGATTCTCGGTCGGCTAAGGGTCTACCCCATCGGCTGTCAGTTACCCTCACTCCCGACCGACCTCGGCAGGTGAAGGGTGGCTCAGGCCAGAGGCAGCTCTTCGAGGACTCTTCCGAGTCCGAAGATGATTCCTCCTTTTTCTCCAAGCGACTGAACTTGGAGTCTTCAGGAGGTCAGTCAATGGACGATAGCCCGTCGTCCTTCCTAGGACTGCTTCGGCTCATCTCGGAGTCCACCGGGATGGAGCTCGAACCCGTTTCCAAACGGGCCAGGTATCCCCTCACGGAGATTCTGGACCGAGGGATTCTCGACGGAGGCCTTTCCGTGGCTGAGGCCATAGTGGGTCCGGCACTGGAGCTTTGCAGCGCCCTGCTTCCTGCCCTGCGCCGGCCAGGATGTCAGGAAGTATGCGGTCCCTACCGTTCCTTGTCCGGTTTTTCGAACACCCTCTGCTGAGGGGTTGGTTACCGACAGCTTATTTCCGCGCACCGGCAACGCCAGGGATGTGGACAAACCTCCTGACAAGGAGTCCAAGAAATTGGACTATGTCGGTGAAAAGTCTACGCCATGGCCCTCTCTCGTTTCAGGCCAGTTCGGCCGTCTCATGGCACATTTTTCTCATGCCCTGTTGGGCTCCTGGATGAGGTCATCTCATCTTCCCGCCGATCTGCAGACTACGGTTAAGCAGGTGCGGGACCAGGGCAGGGCAGTGGCCAAACAGCAGCTCCAGACTGCTTTGGATATAGGGGACTCATGTGCCAGATCGGTGGCGCCGCAGTGGCTATCGTCGGCGGGCTTGGCTGAGGATATCCACCTTTACTTGGATACCCAGCACAAGTTGGCGGATGTTCCTTTTGGGACTGACCCTTCGGCCCTGGGGTGGAAGGTCACCCGCAGAGGATCGAGAAGTCCAATGCTACCTTGACTCGGTCCTTCCGCTCAGAAGGACAAAGGCCGCAGCCACAGCCTAAGCCTTTCGCCTTTCTGTGCCCGCGCCCGGCCCAGCAACGCCAGGGCCAGCAGGCTCGGCCTTGGCATCCCAAACCCAAGCCGGCTTCCTCTAACAGGAGGCAGGAGGAAAGGCCCAGGAGGTCCTCTGCCGGTCCCTCCTCCAAGCCTGCCCAGTGACGGGCTGAGGGGTGTCGCCCATTCCCGCCACTATTCCCTGTCCCCCGTGGGGACGGCCCGCACTTCCGCCCGCCTGGTCCGCTTGCTACCACGGACAGGTGGGTCTTGGAGGTGGTGGAAGAGGCCTGCCTCTGGAATTCGGCAGGCACCACCCTTCAGAGCCGCCGCCTGGGGGCTTCGGGTCCCCAGCTCACTGGTGCCTCGTCGAGCCGACACGCCTCCTCCTCCAGAAGGAGGTGATAAGAGAGGTGGTAGACCCTCCTTCAGACCCAGGGTTTGTGTCCAGGTACTTCCTGGTTCGAACGGACAGGGGCTGGCGCCTCATTCTCGACCTACACGACCTAAACAAGTTCCTAAGGTCTCGAACCTTCAGGATGGTCACTCTGGCTCAGATAATACCATCCTTGAACGCGCTGTGGTTCTGCTCTCTGGACTTGCAGGACGCGCTTTCACGCCCTATCCGTCCGCCTCACCAGAGATTCCTTCGCTCCGAGCGGAAGGATCCTTTCGAGTTCCAAGCCATGCCCTTCGGCTTGTCTCCAGCTCCAGGGTCTTCACCAAATGCATGGCAGTGGTGACAGCATTCCTTGCAGCGCGAGGTCCGGTGTACCCTTACCTGGACGACTGGCTGATAGCAGCTCCCTCCAGGAAGGAGGCGAGTGGTCCAGAGATCTGGCCTCCAGGTCTCGTTCTCAACTGGGCCTCCTTATCAACGAGGCCAAGTCGGAACTCGAGCCAAAGCAGGTGATTCTATTCATCGGGCGCAGCTCGACTCTCTTCGAGCCAGAGCGGCTCCGCGGACAGGGCCGGGTTCTTTCCTCCTTGCCCGATCATTTCTGGTTGGGCACCGCGCCTGCCCGGGACTTCCTGCGCCTCCTGGGTCTCATGGCGGCCTGCACCAGCGTGGTCTGTTGGGCCCGCTGGAACATGCGTCCCCTTCAATGGGGACTGGCCAGCCAGTGGTCACAACGCTGCGATCCTTTGGACCAGCTTGTGTTGGTGACTCAGGGGATGTGGAACGCTCTCCAGTGGTGGACCGTTCCAGATCATTTGCAGGAGGGCATCCCGTTCGTCCGCCCCGAGCCGACGGTCTCTCTATCGACCGATGCCTCTCTGATGGGTTGGGGTGCCCATCTGGGAACACTGGCTCATGGCCTCTGGTCCTCAAGGGAGTCCCGATGCCACATCAACCTTCTGAGCTCGAGCGGTCCGCCTAGCTCTCACCGCCTTTGCTCCGCTCCTCCGGGTCAAGTGGTCCGAGTCCAGACGGACAATACCACGACCATGTTCTATCTAAACCGCCAGGCGGGACGCTGGCCCATGCTTCTATGCAAGGAAGCTCTCCAGATTTGGTCACTGCAGCAGCCTGGAGGCGATCTCCTAGCCATTCATGTAGCAGGAGCCCCAACACCCTGGCCGATGCCCTGAGCCGGATAGGGCTGCATCCCACGAGTGGTCTCTCCTGCCGGAGGTAGTACAGCATCTGTTCTCCCATTGGGGCACACCTCAGGTGGACCTGTTCGCCTCCAGGAGAACGCTGCTGAGACTGTTCCATGCCCGCCCCTCAGCAGGGGCTCGCTGCAGGGGATGCCTTCTCGAGGCAGTGGACCCCGGCCTCTTTACGCCTTTTCCCCATTTCCTTGATCCACAAGGTGCTTCTCAAGGCGAGGAGGGACAAGGCGCAGGTGATTCTGATAGCCCCAGACTGGCCTCGCCAGTTCTGGTACCAGATCTCCAGTCTCAGCTCCAGGACTCGCGGCAGCTCCAGCTCGCCCGACCTGCTCTCAGTCAATCAGGGAAGGTGTTCCATCCGGACCTTCAATCCCTGCACCTGACGGCCTGGTTCCTGAGCGGCTAGAGTTCCAGGCCTTGGGTCTTTCCGACGAGGTCCTCAATGTAGTTGAGGCGTCCCAGTGAGTCGACCAGAAAATGTTATGCCTTCAAATGGAAAAGGTTTTCCATTTGGTGTCAGGGCAAGGCTTGACCCTTCCTCCTGTTCCTTGGCAAGCATCTTGGACTATTTATGGTCCCTTTCTAATCAAGGGCTTAGGTCGCGACCCTGGGTGCACCTGGCAGCCATCTCTGCTTACCGGGCGCGGGCCGAAGCAGTGGTGGCGCAGGAGAAGGTGGTCTGGCGCTTCAAAGGCCTTGATCACATTTCCTCCAGTGCGGGAACCCCTCCTCCGTGGGATCTACTGCTGGTACTGGCAAAGCTCATGGGCAAGCCATTCGAACCTATGCACAGGTGTGCTCTCTCTCACCTGTCGTGGAGAGCCGCCTTCTTGGTGGCTATCACGTCAGCCAGAAGGATGGGGAGAGCTCCAGGCGCTTTCCATCGAGTCTCCTTACCTGGTCTTCCACAGGGACAAGGTTGTCCTCGCCCACACCGAAATTCCTTCCGAAGGTGGTGTCGGAGTTTCACCTTAACCAGGTGTTGACTCTGCCGGTGTTCTACCCCAGTCACACCTCGAGGCGTAATACAGGCTCCATACTTTGACCTAGAAGGCGCCGCCTATTACAAGGAGCGCACGGCTGAAATTCGGGGAGAGGTTCGCCAGCTGTTTGTCACCTACGCTGAAGCCGCACCTGGCAGACCTGCAGCCAAGCGGACGATAAGCAGGTGGGTCACTTCCTGCATAGATCTCTGCTATAAGTTGGCGGGCATGGAGCCTCCCAGAGGGATAAGAGCTCATTCTACCCGCCATACTGCTGCAACGGTGGCTGCTTCCAGGGACGTCCCTATCCAGGAAATCTGCAGGGCTGCTACCTGGAAGTCAGCAAACACCTTCATTACCCATTACCACATCGACCTTGAGTCACGCCGGGATGCTGGTTTTGGGGCCTCGGTTCTCCAGTCTCTCTTTCCCAAGTAAGTATTGGGGGTGTGCGTCTTGCCTCCCTCCTCCCGGAGAACTGCTAGGAGTCTGCCAATGAGTGTGGATGAACAACATATCCATGTCCCTAGAAATACAGGTTACTCACCTGTAACAGGAGTTCTAGGAATGGTATATGTTGTTCATCCACACGACCCACCCGACCTCCCCGGCTTCGACGCACAACCTGAGCTTCCAGCGGGCCAGATCTGGCGTCATGGGGCGGAGCCGAGAGTTATACCACCCGGGTGGGTGGGAGGAGCAAGCTTGAAGACCTTCCGGCAAGATTTAAAGCGGCAAGGATACCTGCCAATGAGTGTGGATGAACAACATATACCATTCCTAGAACTCCTGTTACAGGTGAGTAACCTGTATTTATGACCCCAGTGTGCATCAGTTTGCATTTCTTGGCATTTAAGCCAAGTTGCCTGATCTCTGACAATCTTGCAAGTTTTCTGAGGTCTTCCCATAGGTCCTGTATCCTTTTAACTGTGTCCACCCTCCCAAGGAGTTTGGTGTTATCCGCAAACAGGCACATCTTGCCTGTTATGCCTTCCCCAGTGTCATTTATGAAACACTGAACAACACCAGCCCCAGCACTGATCCCTGTGGGATCCCACTGATAACCTCCTTGGTACTGGATAACTCTTTCCCCCCACCACCACCCTCTGGGTTCTGTCATTTAGCCAGCTGGCTACCCACCTTGTCATTTTCTCCCCAACCCCAAGATCCTTCAGTTTGCTGATTAAACTCTTATGCAGCACAGAACTGAAGGCCTTGCTAAAGTCCAGGTGAATTACTTCTACCACTTTGCCCCTGTCCACCGGCCTGGTGACCCAGTCGAAAAAGTCAATCAGGTTCATGTGACAGGATCTTCCCGCTACAAATCTATGCTGCCTCTTGTCCTGGAGATCATTCTCCTCTATGTACCTTACCAGCCTCTCCTTGAGTATGGTGTCTGAAGTTCGCACACGATTGGTATCGGAAAGACTGGCTTATTGTTCCCCGGATCATCCCGAGGCCCACTCTGGTGGAGAGGCACCACATGTGCCATTCTCCAATTCTGTGGCATGACAGCTAACTCCATGGATTCATTGAAGAGTTTCGCCAGCAGGCCCGCAAGCTCTTCTTATAGCTCTTTCAGTACACTTGGGTGTATGCTGTCCAGTCCTGGGGACTTGTCTGCCTTCAGTGCTAGTAGCCCTTCCCTCGCTCTGTGTCTGTTCTCATGTTTATGGCCCTCCTCCCGTGGTACAGGTCCATTTTTCTCTCTAGTGAAGACCGAGCAGAAGTACTTATTCAGTACCTATGCCTTTCCCACTTCTTCACCCATCCATTCCCCTTCCTCAGCTTAACTATCCCGTCCTTCCTGTCCCTCTTCTCACTTATATAGCGAAAGAAGGGTCACTTGACTCCTGGCACAGGACATGACTGGTTTACCCCAGTCCACCCTGGGTAAATTAGTCCCCCACTACTACTGACTCCCCTATTCCTGCTGCTTCTAGCAATCCCTTACATAGTTCTTTGTCCCTTTCTTCCTCTTGGTTGGGTGGTCTGTAGACCACCCCCAACCTGACCTTCTGCCCCTGTTGGTCTGGAACTGGATTCATAGCGACTTTTCTTTCCCTTGTGCATATTATCCCCTGCCTGATGTATGCTGCCACCCCCGTTGCCCGACACTCTGTCCCTTCTGTACAGCTTGTACCCTGGGATCGAGAGGTCCCAGCCCTGGTGTGCTGTAGCTAGGTCTCAATAACTGCTGCTAGGTCTACCTTCCCCTTTACTAAGAGGGCCTGCACTTCTGCCATCTTGTTACCAAGACTGTGAGCACAGAGTGACACCACCCTCCACCTTGGCTCTGTGCCTTTATGCCTAGTACCTCTATCTTTCTAGAGCTGTCTATCCCTATACACCCCCTTCACCCTTTGTCCTTGGATACCCCCATTGCCCTCCTTCCTGAATGCTGCTTCCTGTGTGGGGGGGGGAGGTCCAACTCGAGGTTTCTGTGCCCACTAGCCCACCTCTCACCCTCAGCAGTTTAAGCTTGGATACTTTTCCATGTATTCTCTCAATTTGTCTCCGAGTACCTTCGATCCCTCCCAATTAAGGTGCAGCCTGTCTGTCGAATATAGCCCATTGTCTGACATGTGCCAAAAAGTTTGGAAATGATTCATTGTGGTACCAGAGTTAGGATGCCAACCTGCTCAGTCTGGACACAAAGTATAACTTAAATTAAAGGAAGATTTCATTTTTCACCCTGGCGGTAGACACAGCCAGGAAACTGTCCTAACAACATAGAGAATAATGTATGGGTATCCATATTCAACAAGCTTGTCTTTCCATTGAGAGGTTTCCGTGAGAACCAGGAACCTGGAGAGCAAAGTTCAAGAATCTGCTTGTTATTATTGGTATTGTATTTGTGATAAATATGTTTCTTTAAATTTCTGCTTGGAAAGATGGCAGTCAGCAAGGCATTATGGGACCTGGGATTTTAAAAGTGTGGCAAGGAGAGATTGCGCTCTCCATGACCCAGTGGAGAATCTAATCAAGAGCTTCCTTTAGCTACCAGTTTGTAACAGATTGTGTAACACCCGTTTATTGTAAATAGAGAAAACGGGCCATAAAACAGGCTGCATTTTACGACCTATTAGGAGGAAAGCAACTTCTGACAGATACCGGTTACATTTCTCACCACTGGGAGAAATAGCTGTCAGGAAGATCCCCTGAAGATCAAAGGGGTCATTCTGACCTGCCATAAAGCAGGCTCACTAATTAAAAAGGCAAAAAAAATTAAATATATAGTATGTATTTTTTTTGTGGGATGCATGCCAATATGCATGTTCCTGTGACTACCTTTTGGTATACAGGAAATGTAAGTGGCCTCACAGCCAGCATCACCACTGAGCTGTGACCTCACAAGCTGGGTGGGACCCTTGCTCTCTATAGAGGGTCAAAGCTAAGGGAAAAATGTGCTTTTTATCTCTGGAATCCTGAAAGAACACACTTTCTAGAAGCACTTCTACCCAAGGTTAAATAATTCAACCTTCACTATTTATAAATTGAAACTAGGGTAGGATTAGATACTGAATAAGATGGGTTGGTTTAAATGTTCTATTTAATTTGTATGACTGTACCCTAAATGTTATATGTTCTGTATTTCATTTACTATTTTTAATTTTAGTAAACTTTGTGTTCCTTGAAATCCTGCCTGAGCCTTTTTCTCATTTTGAGTGTGAATGCTGGGCCAGTGTTGATAATTCTGATAGAACTGTTAAGCGCTTATAGTGTGTTACCATATGCACCAAGGTAAAGTACCAAGGTCTCAGTTGAGTCAAAAGGGGGGATTGTGAACCCGGTTGTGTGCCCGCTGGGTTAAGTATTGCACTGCATTCCTCCGAAGAGGGTGTGATATTTGAACCTGTTAACTGGGCATGATAGTGAAAAAGGGTTCCGATTTGACCCCAGGACTCGAGTTTGGTAGTTGTTCGGACCCAAATCAGACAGGAGAGTTACCCAGTTTGTCTCCTGTTCACATATTGCATTTCGAGGTTTGGCACTGTGGGAGCAGAGGGCCTGACCCCCAGAGTGCATTTGTGACAGATCTAGTTGGCAGCGGTGCAATTTAAGAATTGGTTTGCAGTGCTGCAGTCAAAAAGATTTGTATGCATACTGTAAAATTATTTGGTGACACAAGCAATAACAGTCCAGTGTGTCAAATTGATAACTGTAAACACACAAAATAAGGCAGTGATTTAAAAATAAAGAAATATATCATTGTGGTTCCAGTCAGAAGTTTTTTTTCCGGTGCAAGCTAGTGTAGCTGTAGATTAGGGAAGAAGATGACTTCCACTTACAGCGAGTACACTGCAGACTACCTGAGGCAATTGTGCCAGGAAAGAGGAGTCTGCTGCAAGGGCCGGAACAAGCAGCACCTCGTGGATGCTGTTGCGGCAGCTGATGCCCAAGACCTCGAGTCATAGTCGGTGACTGAAAGGGACCAGACCTTGAGTGTGGAGGGGCCAGGGTCCATCTCAGTGTCCAGACCCAGTGAGGAGGACTGCAGGACCAGTGTGAACTGAGCTCCGCCAGAGCAGGGGAAGGTCACCACCACACTGGAGCCAGAAGGAATCAGGCTGCAGATGGAGTTCCGGAGAATGAAACTGGAGTTTGAGCAGAAAAGGTTCGAAGCCCAGCAACAGAGTGAGTTTGAACAGAGGAAGCTGGAGATGGAGAGAGAGAGAGAGAGAGAGAGAGAGAGAGAGGAGAAGCGAGAGCAGAGAGAGGCCAAGAAGAAAGAAAACCAACAGCGGAGAGAGGCAGAGGAAGAAGAGCGACAGCTTTAGAGAGAGGCCGAGTGAGAGGAGCGAAAGCACCAGAGGAAATTTGAACTGGAGAAGCTACAACTCCAAAGACCAGCGCCAGAGCAGGTAAGTGGCATCAGTAAACCTGGGACTCCAGGACTGGGCTACAATTTAAATTCTACATTGATAGCTGAATTTAAAGAGGAGGAAGATATGGATGCATTTTCAAACTCATTTGAAAAGGTAGGCATTCAGGCAAAAATTCATAGAGAGTCCTGGAGCTTCCAGCTATCCCTGCTTCTTACCGGGAAAGCTTATCACACATTGGGTCAAATGGACAATCAGGACAATAGTGATTATGGCAGACTTCAAGCTGCATTGTTAAAGTATGACTTGACAGCAGAAGCGTACAGAGTTAAGTTCTGTAAGCTCAGGAGAGGCTCTGACATGAGCTACGAGGAGCTAGCTACCTAACAATGTCAGTTTTTAAAATGTTGGTGGGAAGGGATACAAGCGGACTCTGTAGAGAAAATTGAAAATGTTGTACTTTTTGAGTAGTTCTTTTGGTCTTGCCCAGCAGAGCTGAAATCCTGGCTAGAGGACTGAGATCTGAAAACAGTGCAGGAGGCTGCCAAACTCTCGGACCACTATGCCAGGTGTAGACCTGCTCTGAGAGGGAGTAGGGCTGGAGTGGCAGTGCAGAAAGGGAAAAGTGCGCCTTCAGGGCAGCTAAAACCCTCGCTGCCTCCCCAGAAAGTGGGCAGCCTCAGGTTACAAAGAAAGGATTTGTCTGATAAAAGAAATGATTGTTGGTTAACAACCTGGACATCTTGCAAGACGGTTTCCTAAAAAGGCAGAGAGTGCACAAAGTGGTGCTGGGAAAGAGGTGGGTTTTTTGTGTATCCCCAAAAGCATGCCAGTAAACCTGAGGGAGCACATACGGCCTGGGTTAAGGGACACGGGGGCGTCCCTTACTTTCGTAAAAGGGGATTTGGTTGAGCCTGAACAGCTTATACCCAATCAGTTTGTTACAGTTATGGCATTCACTTGAGAGGGAAAAAAATGCTGCCACTTGCTAGTGTTCTCTTGGACTGGGGTGAGACAGGAGAGACTGTGCAAAAAGTTGCAGTGGCAGAAAATCTTGCCCTGGATGTGATTGTAGGGAATAGACTCCAAAAGGGGATGGTGTGTGCAGGTATCCACAGATAGGCAGCAAAGGCAAATTGTGGTTCCCTAGACCCTATAGAAGCCCCTGTGGAAAACACTGGGAGGCTGGTTCCCCAGCCTGTGTCTCCTGAGATGGAGAATAGCAAAAGAGGGGTAGAAATTCCCCAGGTAGCAGTTAACAGAATAGCTACAAAAGTTTACTCTGAGGAGGGAGGGGTAGACAGGTGTCAGAGGGATAGGGATGGCAGTGACCCTTAATGCCCTGACGCTAGGGCTAGGAACCCTAGTTTAGAAACTGGAGGGGATCCATCCCATGCCTTGGGAATGTGTAAAGATTTTGCCGCTGTTCAGAAAAATTACTCTAGTTTAGAGAGACTGAGGGCTTGGGCAGATTCTGACTGAGCACTGGGAGATGATGGGAAACATCGAGTTTACTGGGACAAGGGACTGCTATATATGTAGGACGTAAGGACTGTGGGAGGGGGTGATGTGCAGGCAGCTTGTCATTCCCCAGGGGTATCGTGAGTGATTGCTGAAGACTGCTCATGATATTCCCATGTCTGGACATCTCGGAATCATGTGCACTACGCAGCAATTGATCCAGAATTTCTATTTGCCCAGCTTCACCCAGCAGGTGAAGGAATATTGCAAGTCTTGTCACTGGTGCCAAGAAATAGGGAAGGCGGATAATAAAACCAAAGCCACCCTATTTCCCTTTCCTATAGTGAAGGAGCCATTCCAGAGGGTAGGAATGGATATTGTGGGGCCTTTGAATACCCCTAGGTCCTCCGGGAAGAGGTTTATCCTAACAGCGGTGGATAATGCCACCCGGTACCCAGAGGCAGTCGCCCTGTCCTCACTTAGGACAGACAGAGTGGCAGATAACTTGCTAGGGATTTTCTCCCGTGTTGGGTTCCCGCAGGAGGTTATCACCGATCGTGGGGGTTCCCTCACGTCGGACCTGATGAAATGTTTGTGGGAGAAGTGTGGGGTGCTGCAGAGATGCACGACACCTTATCACCTGCAAACCAATGGGCTTGTAGAAAGATTCAATGGTACCCTTAAATCGATGCTCCAAGTGTTTGCTGAACAGCATGGGAGGGACTGAGAGAAATACCTTTCCCACCTGTTGTTCACATACAGGGAGGTGCCCCAAGAGTTGACAGGGTTCTCCCCCTTTGAGCTTTTATATGGACGCAGGGTGCATGGGCCCCTAGACTTGATCCGGAAGGACTGGGAAGGCAAGCATGCCACCCAGGGACTCCCATAGTGGATTATATCCTTAAGTTTAGGGAAAAGCTGAAGGAGCTTATGGGAACAGCCCAGAGCAACCTGGCGGCTGCCCAGCAAAAGAAAAAGGTGTGGTATGACTGCAGAGCCAGAGCTTTCTCGTACATTGTGGGTCAGGAGGTCATGGTCCTAATCCCAATCCGGAAAGATAAACTGCAGGCCAAGTGGGCAGGGCCGTACAAAGTAGTCAGACAGGTGAATGACGTAAATTACATTATAGAACTGCCTGTCAGGAGACATACCCAAAGTATGTACCATATCAACATGATGAAGCCATATGCAAATAGGGCTGACATGGTCTTTGCAGTGTGTAGTCCTGGGGAAGGGACGGATGAGGAATACCCCCCCCCCTTTTGGACTTGCTGGAAGAAAGCAAGCAAGAGTCGTCTGTGGAGACAATTAAAATGTCGCCCCAGTTGACCCCAGACCAGATCCAGGAAGTAAGGGAAGTTTTAGCAGACTTTGCCCCATTGTTTAGTGCCAAGCCTGGACTAACACTTTTAGCGACGCATGATGTAGATACGGGGATGCAAGCGTTCATATGGTGAACAGCATATCGGGTGTCAGAGGCCGTCCAAAAGGACATTAGGAGCGAGGTGGAGGAAATGCTGGATTTAGGGGTAATCCAGAAATCCCACAGCCCCTGGGCTTCACCTATAGTCCTTGTTCCCAAGCCAGATGGCTCAACTCGTTTTTGTGTGGACTATCATGGACCTAACGCAGTCACGAAGTCGGACGCCCACCCAATGCCATGGATGGATGAACTGCTGGACAGGTTGGGAGGGGGCGACATACCTTACCACTGTTGACCTGGCGAAAGGGTATTGGCAGGTGGAGTTAACTGCCAGAGCTAAGCAGAGGTCGGCCTTCATCACTCCGATGGAGTTATTTGAGTTTAAAGTAATGCCTTTTGGAATGAAGAATGCCCCTGCCACCTTCCAAAGGTTGGTGAACCAGGTGTTAAAGGGTACTGAAGAGTACACCATGACGTACCTGGACGATATTGCCATCTTCAGTGCCAGCAGGAGGGAACACCTGTCCCATCTTGGGGAAATGCTGGGCAGGATACAGAGGGCCGGGCTCACTGTAAAAGCTGAAAAGTGCCAGGTGGCCTTGGCTGAGGTGGCATACCTTGGGCATATAGTAGGCCGGGGACAGCTCTGTCCTAATTGAGCAACAGTTGAAGCAGTCTCGGCATGACTCAGACCTGAAACACAGAAGCAGGTTCGGAGTTTTCTAGGGACCGCAGGGTACTATAGAATATTTGTATCAAACCACAGTCCCCTGGCAGCTTCCCTATCTGACCTGTTAACCTTTTTAGGCATTCTTTTTTTTTTTTTTGTTAACTGTGAACAAGCCTTTACACGGCTAAATGAGGCACTGTGTGGTGCTCCTATATTAGCCAGTCCAGACTACAGTAAACCCTTTGTAGTCCAGACAGATGCCTCAGATGTGGGTATTGGGGGCAGTACTTTGCCAGACTTCTAACTAAGGAAAAGAGCACCCAGTAGTGTACCTCAGTAAGAAGTTACTTCCCGGGAAGCAGGCGTATTCAACACTGGAGAAAGAATACCTTGCAATGGTGTGGGCACTAAAGAAATTAGAGCCATACCTATATGGGTGGCATTTTGAGGTACAAACAGATCATAACCCCCTGGTTTGGCTTGCACAAATGGGTAAAACAAATGGTAGGCTTTTAAGATGGAGCCTTGACTAGCAGGGTTATGACATGACTGTCACCCACAGGACAGGGGCTGCAAATGCTAACGCAGATGGGCTATCGCGTCAGTTAGAGCAGTGAAATGAATTTGGGAAACTCTTCCCATGCCTAGGAATAGATTCCCCGAAATTCAAGCTAGGAGGCAGGACTGTGACGCTTCACCAATCTGCTTGTTAGTATTGGTATTATATTTGTGATAAATATGTGTTTCTTTACATTTCTGCTTGGAAAGATGGCAGTCAGCAAGGCATTATGGGACCTGGGATTTTAAACGTGTGGTAAGGAGAGATTGCACTCTCCATGACCCAGTGGAAAATCTAATCAGGAGCTTCCTTTAGCTACCAGGTTGTAAACAGATTGTGAAACACCCATTTATTGTAAATAGAGCAAACTGGCCATAACACAGGTTGCATTTTATGACATATTAGGAGGAAAGCAACTTCTGACAGATACCTGTTACATTTCTCACCACCAGGAGAAATAGCTATCAGGAAGTTCTCCTGAAGATCAAAGGGGTAATTCTGACCTGCCATAAAACAGGTTCACCAATTAAAAAGAAAATATATAATATTTTTTTTGTTGTTGGATGCTTAGCAGTATGCAGATGCCTGTGACTGTCATTTGGTATACAGGAAATGTGAGTGACCTCACAGCCAGCATCACCACTGAGCTGTTACCTCACAAGCTGGTTGGGACCCTTGTTCTCTATAGAGGGTCAAAGCTAAGGGAAAATTGTGCTTTTTGTCTCTGGACTCCTGAAAGAACACACTCTCTCTAGAAGGACTTCTGCCCAAGTTTAACATAGAAACATAGAATTTGACGGCAGATAAGACCGCTTGGCCCACCTAGTCTGCCCATTTCCCTACCTGATGGATAAGCTGCAGATTCTAGTTAACCAACAGCTTACTTCCTCCTACCCCCCACTAGAATTGCTTTATGTCTGTCCCATGCACTCTTGAATTCTCCCACTGTTCTTGACTCCACAACCTCCTCAGGAAGGCTGTTCCATGCATCCACAACCTCTCTGTGAAAAAATAATTTCTAACATTACCTCTGAGCCCTCTGTCTTCAAATTGTGCCCCTTGTTCTTGCACATCTCTTTTCTGAAAGATGCTACCTTCTTGGACTTTAATTTCTTGAGGTACTTGAAAGTTTCTATCATGTCTCCCACCCCCTTCTCTAGGGTATATATTTGCTGCTTTAGTCTCTCTTCATATGTCTTCTGGTGCAGACCCTGCACCATTTGGTTGTCCCTCCTCTGAACAGCCTCCACTCTGTCTGTCTTTGCAGAGATGGGGTCTCCAGAACTGCATGCAGTACTCAGATGGGGTCTCACCAGCTGTCTGTACTGAGGATAACAACTTCCTGTTTTCTACTGTTGATGCCTCTCCCTATGCATCCCAGTATCCCCCAGCCCTCCTTACTGCTTTCTCACATTGCTTCCTACTTTAAGGTCATCTGATATATTACTCCCAGGTCCTTTCCATTTTTGTTGTTGTCAATATCTCACTCTATTGTGTACTCTTCCCTGGGTTTTTGTTTCCCAGGTGCATTACCTGTACTTCTTTGCATTGAATCTGAGCTGCCATACATTTGACCATTCCTCCAACCTTGCCAAGTTCCTTTTCATCCTTTCCACCCCCCTTGTGTACCAACCCTGTTGCAGAGCTTTGTGTCATTTGCAAAGAGACATACTTTTCCTTCTAGTCCCTCCGCAATGTCACTTATAAAGACATTAAAGAGGACTAGTCCCAGTACTGAACCCTGCGGTACCCCACTCATTACTCTCCTTTCTTCACTGTGGACTCAGTTTACTCTTACTCTTTGTGTCCTGTTGTCCAGTCAATTTTTTGTCCAGGCTACCACCTTGGGACCCACTCCAAGGCTGGCTAACTTGTATATTAATCTTTTGTGTGGACTGTGTCAGATGCCTTGCTAAAATCTAGGTAGGCCATATCCACAGCCCCTCCCTGGTCTACTACTTTAGTCACCAATCAAAGAAATCTGTTAGAGTCATCTGACACGACCTTCCTGCTGTGAATCCATGCTGCCTTGGGTCCTGTGCCCCACTGGCCTCTAGGAACTCAACAGTTCTTTTTTTCAGAAGTGATTCCATAATTTTCCCTACCACTGAGGTCAAACTAACTGATCTGTAGTTTCCTGCCTCTGTCCTGCTCCCATTTTTGTGAAGTGGAATCACATCTGCCTTCCTCCAGTCCTCCGGCACCACCCCATCCTCCCATGATTTGTTAGAGTAGTCAGTGGTGTCACTAGTTCTACCCTTAGTTCTTTTAGAATTCTAGGGTGAATCCCATCAGGTCCCATTGTTTTGTCCACCCTCCGTTTCAAGAGTTCTTTCAAAACCCTTTTTTCTGTGAATGGACTGGTGTCAACCCCCCAAATCCAGAGTGTTTCTCTTGTTTGGTTTAGGTACCTCACCCTCCTCTTCTGTTGTAAATACTGAGCAGAAGTATTCATTCAGTATCGATGCTTTTTCCCTGTCACCCTTTCTTCACATTCCCTCCCCTTTATTAAGTCTCCGTATCCCTACCTTGTTCTTTCTTCACTCCCTAATGTACCTATAAAAGGTTTTATCCCGCTTCGTAACAGAGTTGGCCATCTTTTCCTTGGTTTGGGCCTTTGCTGTTCTGACTGCCTTCTCTGCCTCCTTCTGCTTTAACTGAGAAAGTTCTTTGACCTGCTTATTCTTGTTTTCCTTATATTTCCTGAATGCTATCCTTTTCTCCTTCACCTTCCCTGCCACCTCTTTGGAGAACCATAGTGTTTTTTTTCCCTTCGTTTTGTTTTATTGATTCACTTCACACACAGGCTTGTTGCCTCTGTAATGGCTGTTTTGATTATTCCCCATTGTTCCTCCACCCCTCTTTCTTGCCTGTTTGCTAGTGCTTTTCTGAGGCATTCTCTCATTTTCCCAAAGTCAGCCCTTCTAAAGTCCAGTACTCTTACTTTTGTATGGCTTGACTCTATTGTTGTGTTTATTGTGAACCACACTGTTTGGTGGTTGCTTGTTACCCAGATGGCTACCCATTTCTAAATTGGAGATCCTTTCTCTGTCCCCATTTTAGAGTACCAGGTCTAAGATTGCTCCTCCGAGTGGGTTCCAACACTAGCTATCTTCGGCATGCCCCTTGTAGAGCATCAAGAATGACCCTGCTGCTAGATGTGCCTTTAGCAAAGGTACTCCAGTTAACATCTGGCATAGTCAGGTCTCCCATTAACAATATCTCTTCTTTTTTTGCCATTTTAAGGATGCCTTCTATCATTTAATTGTCCACCCCTACCCCTGAGATGGGGGTCTGTACACAACTCTGATGCGGTTTGTGGTGCCGTTTCCTGTCTCCAGGGTGACCCATAGTGACTCATCTACTTCATGTTTACTTTCTAGTTCTGTTACTTTAATCCCTTCCCTTACATAGAGAGCTACTCCTCTTTTACCCTCCCTGTCCCTCCTGTAGATTGCGTATCTTGGTATGTTTACATCCCAGTCATGGTTCTCTGTATACCATGTTTCAGTGACTGCCACAGTATCCAGGCATCCCTCTTCCATCAAGGCCACTAGTGCAAGGAGCTTATTACACAGACTACAGGTGTTGGTACTCATCAACCTCCATTTTATGATGGCCTTACTCCTTTTAGCCCCATCCCTGTCCTTACTGTCTTTGCCTTTTTTTGCATTTACCCCTGTCCTGCTTCCGAATTACTTCTCTACCTTGGTGTTTACCTTGCTAATTACTGGGATTTCCCTGCTCCTTTTCAGTGCCTCCCCCCCTTGGCTAGTTTAAATGCTTGCCATTGAAGCATTTAAACCTATCACCTAGATCCTGGTCCTCCGACAAATGCAGACCATCGCGCCAGTATAGGCCTGCATCCTCCAGGGGCCTCCAGTCCCCAATGAAGCCAAAACCCTGAGCTCCACACCAGTTTTTCAACCATTCATTGAATCCCATGGTGCAGAGTACCCTAGCATCATCCTTGCATAGACAGGAAGCACCTCCAAGAAGGTTACTGTATGTGCTACTTCTCTAAGGCCCCTCCCCAACTCTACAAACACCTCTTGCACTACTCTGATCCCATTCCCAGCCAGGTCATTTGTCCTTAGGTGGACAATGACATCCAGCTCCCCCCCTCGTGCAGCTGCTCCTACGATCCTGAAGCTTCACATCCTGTCCCACCAAGCTGTGTCGCCAGGCAGGCACCTTCCCTCCCTCTCCCCTTCCTCCCCCACTTCTACTCCTCTAATGATCGAGTCCCCCCACCAGGAGTTGTTTCCTTCCCCTGTGGAGCCTCGTGCCACCCTTCTGTGGGTCTCTCTTGTGGAGGTTCCCAGCATCCTCCTTGGTCTCCACTGCAGTTGCCTCCATAGAGGAACCGCTCTTCACCAGAACGGCATATGAATTGTGGAGAGGTACAGCTAGAGGGATGCACCTCTGTTCCACCACCCTCTCCTCCTGAGCCCACCTTGGTCCAACCGCTCTTCTTTCTTGGCAGCCTCTGAGGTAGTGGCGGTGGCCCTGGTGGTCCCTGGGTGGAGGAAGAGGTTTCACGAATCCTAGCCAGGTCAGCCTGGAGATGGGCAACCTCCTCCCAATAGGGTAGCATCGCAGCCTCCAGAATGTCTCCCGGAACACTGCCGCCCCATAGCCATTGCACTGCACTACTCCCATCATGACTTATTTTGTATCCCATCTCGTGTTGCTTTTATGCTTACTCTCTCCTCCCTCTATGTATTTTTCCACCTACTTTCCTACTGCCTGTGTACCCTTACAACTCTCGTCCCTCCTGTTCTGGGACAGGAGCGTCCTGTAGTCTTCAGTACTTTCCTTTCTCCTTGCTTGGACTCGGACTGGGGGGGGGGAGCTATTTTTCTTTTCCCTTCAATGTTGATGAAACTAATATGACTCGGTGATCCTTCTTTTCCTGCTGGCAAACAGGAAGTTCCTGTTGTCAGTTAAATCCAATGGCTATAAAAATAGCATTGGCTTAGAGTGGGAGGGTGTAGGGGTGGGAAGAAGGGCAATTAGTAAGAAATTCTGTAGCATTTTTAGTCAGCTGCTTGCTCTGAAGGTAAGATTCCCTCTGCCAGAAACGTAGCAGCAGCAAGTCAGCTGCTTGCTCTGAAAGCAAGATTCCTTCTGCCAGAAACTAGCAGAAACTTAAATAATTCAGCTCAATAATAAGGCGGTTTGGCTTAAATTTTTCATTTAACTTGTTTGACTGTACCCTAAATGTTATGTTCTGTGCTTTGTATTTTATTTTCTGTTATTAATTTTAGTAAACTTTGTTTTCCTTGAAATCCTGCCTGAACCTTTTTCTCATTTTGAGTGTGAATGCTGGGATAGTGTTGATAATTTTGATAAAACTGTTAAGCGCTTACATTGTGTTTCATATGCACCAAGGTCTCAACTGAGTCAAAAGGGGGATCGTGAACCGGGTTGTGTTCCCCCTGGGTTAAGTACTCCACTGCATTTCCCCGAAGAGGGATATTTGAACCTGTTAACTGGGTGTGCTAGTGAAAAAGGGTTTCCGATTTGACCCCAGGACTCGAGACTGGTAGTTGTTTGGACCCAAAACAGACAGGAGTGTTACCCTGTTTGTCTTCTGTTCACATATTGCACTTCGAGGTTTGGCACTTTAGGAGCAGAGGGCCTGACCCCCGGAGTGCGTTTTTGACAACCAGTAACCTGGAGAGCAAAGGTTTAATAGTTGCCATGGAAACCATGTGATGCAGATACATGCTTGTTGTGTATGGATGGCCATTCATTATTCTCTATTTAGTGAAATCACCTACTGCAGCACAACACAAGCATATTCCAGGCATGGAACTCCATGCACAACAGCATTCCACCATACACTACATAAATGTTCAGTTCTAGGGATGTGGATATGATGTTCTATCCACACTGACTGGCAGTTACCTTTCCCTTTAAGACTGGCCAGAAACATCTTCAAGCTGGCTCCTCCCACCCACCCGGGTGGTAACTCCCTTGGCTGTGCCCTATGATGCAAGATCTTCCTTTCCACTGGAAGATTCAGGTTCCCTACTTACCGCTTCCTCATTGAGTATGCCCTGGCGGTCAAGTCTTCAGAGTTACTTTCAAAACTTACTTTAAAACTCATTCGAGTTCCGTCTTCGCCTCGATCGCTCCTGCGATGGAGGACAAGACTATTCCCAGGTTTCGCCGGTGCCCTTGCGGGCAGAGGATGTCTCATTTGGATCCACAGCCTCGTGCGTCTACTTTCTACTGTCTGGGCCACGATCAAGATCATCAGGCCTGTGACTTTTGTCAATTGTTCCACCCAAATGTTCTCGACGACTGCGCTGCCTGCCTGAAGTTGAGCCGACTGGAGAAATGATACATGCCAGTCAAATCTAAGGTCACCCGTTGGGTGGTCTCTGTGGTTGTGGGGTCTGTCGATACCATGGTAAGCGGCGCCACCGCTACCCATCTTCGTCCTCCTCAGGTGAGGAGAGGCTTCGACGTAAATTGCGTCGATGCTATGAAGACCTTGTATGGCAACAGTTAGTTCTGTCCAGGCTGTAGCCAACACTGGCTACCACCCTGGCCATTACATGGCTGTTGCCTGAAGGGCCGTCTCTGACTCCCCCGCGGTGGGGCCAGTTGACACCATTCCTTCCCCAGTGGAACCAGTTCAGACTCCCGTCGGCTAGGCTGAAGCAGGCTTCTCTGCCGATTTGTGGTTGAGCTGCCACCTAAACAGCCAACAGCCGGTGCTCTGACCAAGGAGTCTTGACTGGTGAAAGGGACTTCCACATCGGCTGTTGGTCACTCTTACCCCTGACCGGCAGAGGTGGATGGAGGGTGACACAGGTGGCCGCCCGCTGTGTGCGGACTCCTCGGAGTCCAAGGATTCCTCTCTGCACTCCTGTCCACAGGACATAGAGTCGATCGGGGATCTTTCTAAGCTGAAGTAGGGCCTTTGTCCATTTCTGAATCTACAGGGATGAAGCTGGAGCCCATCCAAAGCGGGCTTGATATACCTTCACAGAAATCCAGGACAAAGTGGATTCTCCAACAGAGGGCTTCCCAGTGGCCGAGGCCATGGTTGGCCCTGCCCTGGAGCTTTCGCAGCGCCCTGCTTCTTGCCCTGCGTCCTCAGCCCGGATGGCCTGCAGAGGTAGAAGTGGGTAGCCATCTGGGAACTAGCGACCATCAAACAATATGGTTCACAGTAAATACAGCATTAGAGTCAAGCCATACAAAGGCAAAAGTACTGGACTTTAGGAGGGCTGACTTTGCCAAAATGGGTGAGTGCCTAAGGAATGCACTAGCAAATGGGCAGGAAGGAGGGGTGGAAGAACAATGGGGAATAATAACAACTGCCATCACAGAGGTAACAAGCCTTTGTGTGAAGCAAATAAACAAAATGAAACAATGTAAGAAACCACTATGGTTCTCAAAGGATGTGGCAGTGAAGGTTCAAGAGAAAAAGAAAGCATTCAGGAAGTACAAGGAATCACAGAAGGAGCAGGACAGAGAACTGTATCAGTTAAAGCAAAAGGAAGCTGGGAAGGCAGTCAGAACAGCAAAGGCCCAAACCGAGGAAAAGATAGCCAACTCAGTTAAGAAGGGGGATAAAACCTTTATAGGTACAACAGGGAGCTAAGGAAGACCAAGGGAGGGATAGTGAGGCTTAATAAAGGGAGGAGGGAGGGAGAGGTGGGCAGAGGGTGATTGTGAAAGGCAGAGATACTAAACAAATATTTTGCTCAGTATTTACAAAGGAAGAGGGAGGTACCTAAAACAAACAGTAGAAACACTCTGGATACAGAAGTTGATACCAGCCCATTTACAGAATAAAGGGTTCTGAAAGAACTCTTAAAACTGAAGGTGGACAAAGCAATGGGGCCTGATGGATTCATCCCAGAATTCTAAAAGAACTAAGGTAGAACTAGTGACACCACTGACTACCCTCTTTAACAAACCATGGGAGGATGGGTGGTACCCGAGGACTGAGGAGGGCAGATGTGATTTCCTTCACAAAAGTGGGAGCAAGGCAGAAGCAGGAAACTACAGACCTGTTAGTTTAACCTCAGTGGTAGGGAAAATGATGGAATCACTCTGAAGGAAAGAATTGTTCAGTATCTAGAGGCCAGAGGGGTACAGGACCCAAGGCAGCATAGATTCCAGCGGAAGGTCATGCCAGACAAATCTGATAGATTTCTTTGACTGGGTGACCAGAGTAGTAGATCAGGAGGGCTGTGGACATGGTCTACCTAGACTTTAGCAAGGCATTTGACACAGTCCCATACAAAAGATTAATACACAAGTTAGCCAGCCTGGGAGTGGGCCCCAAGATGACAGCCTGGGTAAAGAATTGGCTGGAGAATAGGACACAGAGTAATAGTAAATGGAGTCCACTCTGAAGAAAGGGGGTTACTAGTGGGCACCGAGGGTTCAGATAGGACCAGTCTCTTCACTATCTTTATGTTTACATTGCAGAGGGACTGAAGGAAAAGTATGTCTCTTTGCAGATGACACAAAGATCTGCAACAGAGTTGATGCACAAGGTGGGGTGGAAAGGATGAGAAGGGACTTGACAAGGTTAGAGGAATGGTCAAATGTATGGCAGCTTAGATTCAATGCTAAGAAGTGCAAGGTAATGCACCTGGCAAACAAAAACCCAGGGCAAGAGTACACAACGGGGGGTGAGATACTAACAACAACAAAAATGGAAAGGGACCTGGGGGTAGTCATATCAGATGACCTAAAGGTGGGCAAGCAATGTGAGAGGGCAGCAAGGAGGGCTGGGGGGATACTGGGATGCATAGGGAGAGGCATCACCAGTACAAAACAGGAAGTTACTATCCCTCTGTACAGACAGCTGGTGAGACCCCATCTGGAGTACTGCCTGCAGTTCTGGAGACCCAGTCTCTTCAAAGACATAGACAGGATGGAAGCTGTCCAGAGGAGGGCAACTAAAATGATGCAGGGTCTGCACTGGAAGACATGAAGAGTGACTTAAGGAGCTTAATATGTATAACCCCGAGGGAAAGGAGGGAGAGGGGACATGGTAGAAACTTTCACCATCAAGGAATCAACAAAGTCCAAGAGGGTAGCATCTTTCAAAAAGAGGTGTGCAAGAACAAGGGGGCACAATTTGAAGATAGAGGGGGGTGGCTCAGAGGTAATTTAAGGAAGTATTTTTTCACAGAGAGGGTTGTGGATGCATGGAATGGCCTTCCGGAGGAGGTTGTGGAGTCAGAAACAGTGGTAGAATTCAAGCATGCATGGGACAGTCATAAGGCAATTCTAGGGGGTTGGGGTAGGAAGAAGTAGGCTGCTGGTTAACTAGGATCTGCAGCTTATCCATTAGGTAGGGAAATGGGCAGACTGGGTGGGCCAAGCGGTCCTTATCTGCCGTCAAATTCTGTGTTTCTATAAGTATGCGGTGCCCACTGGTACCCTTCCAGGGTTCACTGAGCATCCCTCGGCTGAGGGGTTGGTGGCTGACTCTGTGTTTCAGCGCTCAGCAATGCTGGGGACATCGATAGGCCGCCAGACAGAGTCCAAGAAATTGGATCATTCGGCCAGAAAGGTCTCTGCTGCCTCCTCGCTAGGTCTCCACCAGGTGAGCTCGACCGTCTTGATGGCACACTTCTCTCATGCACTGTTAGGCTCCCTGGATGAGGTGATCCCTCACCTCCCTGCAAACCTTCATACCATGGTCAAACCGGTCTGAAACCAGGTTAGGGCAGTGGCACAACAGCAATTCCAGATGGCTCTGGATATTGGTGATTCTTGTGCCCGCTCAGTAGTGGCCACGGTTGCCATGCACCATAGGGCTTGGCTGCGGATCTCAACTTTCACAGCAGATACCCAGCTCAAGTTGGCGGATGTCCCTTTTTTGGGTACCGACCTATTTGAGCCTGGTGTGGAGAGTCATCTCCAAAAAATTGAAAAGTCCAGTGCCATGCTGGACACTATGGCACCTGCGCAGAAGGACAACAAGAGCTCGAAGCAGCAGAAATGCAAGCCCTTTCAGTCCTCCACTCTTGCGGCCAAACCAGTCCAGCATCAGTCTGGCCAGCAGGTTCAGTCCTGGCGACCTCGGGCCAATTCCATGGCCTCGGTGGTCCGAAAGCCTGGAGGAAAGGGACCTGGTGGCTCCTCGGTCGGATCCTCCTCCTCCTCCTCCTCCAAGCCTGCTCAGTGACAGGATGAGGGTTGCCACCCTCATACCCATCACGCCTCCCCTGGGTCCTCCTGTGGGTTGCCGGCTCTGCCACTTCCTTTCCGCCTGGTCCGCTGTTACCACAGACAGATGGATTCTGGAAGTGGTCGGTCAGAGTCTGCCTCTGGAATTTGAGCAGTACCCTCCAAGCCAAGCCCATGCCCCATGAGAGAACATGGTATCTGCAGTCACTCGGGCTGCTGTTCGAGATGACATAGGTCAGCTCCTCTGCAAGGAGGTCATGGTCAGAGTTGTGGATCTTCCAGAAAACAGAGGGTTTGTCTCCAGGTACTTCCTGATGCCAAAGCAGACGGGGGGCTGGCGCCCTATTCTAGATCTGCATGACCTGAACAAATTCCTCAGGTCTCGCACCTTCAAGATGGTAACTCTGTCCCAGATCATTTTATCTCTGGAGCAGAACATGTGGTTTTGCTCTCTGGATCTTCAGGAAGTGTTCTTTCACATCTCGATCCATCAGTTTCCTTGAAGGTTTCTCCACTTCTGAGCAGAGGGAACCCTTTATGAGTTCTAAGCCATGCCTTTTCGGCCTCTCCTTGGCCCCCAGGGTCTTCACTAAATGCATATCAGTGGTGGCAGCTTACCTGAGGTGCTAGGTATACCCCTACCTGGGCGACTGGTTAATAGCAGATCCTTCCAGGATGGAGGTGGAGCGGTTCAGGGACCTGGCCATCCAGACTTGCATCGACCTTGGCCTCCTGGTCAATGAGGCCAAGTCGGAACTCATGTCCTCGCAGGTGATCAGTTTCATCCTGGCAGAGCTCGACTTGTGCTGAGCCAGAGCTCAGCTCCTGGTGGACAGGG
Source organism: Neoceratodus forsteri (assembly GCA_016271365.2). Lineage (NCBI taxonomy): Eukaryota > Metazoa > Chordata > Ceratodontiformes > Ceratodontidae > Neoceratodus > Neoceratodus forsteri. The sequence goes on from CM057449.1 coordinate 987,541,076, forward strand.
TGGAGGTTCTCTTCTCCTTTGCCCAGTCATTTCTGGTTGGGCACTTGCACCCTGCCCGGGACTTCCTGCACCTTCTGGGTTACATGGCGGCCTGCACCAGCATGGTCCGATGTGCTTTTTGGCATATGTGCTCCCTCCAGTGGGAGTTGGCCAGCCAGTGGTCTCAGCACAAAGGTCACTTCGACCAGCTGGTCATTGTGACCCAAAGGATGTGGGATGTCCTCCAGTGGTGGCTTGTTCTATAACATCTGCAGGAAGGGCTGTTATTTGTCCACCCCGAGTCGCCAGTCATCTGGACAACTGACACCTCTATGATGGGCTGGGGTGCCCAGCTGGGGGAACACAGAGTCCACGGGCTCTGGAACCCCCAGGAGTCCCAATGCAACATCTACCTGCTGGTGCTCCAAGCGGTTCGGCTAGCCCTGACCGCATATGTGCTGTTTGGCCGGGGTGAAGTGGTCCAGGTTCAGACAGTCAATACCACGACCATGTACGACCTCAGCAAGCAGGGTGGATTCACTCCTTACCTCTGTGCAAGGAAGCACTCTGCATCTAGACCCTCATGCAGAGCCTGGAGGCAGATCTCCTAGCCATCCATGTGGCAGGTGCCTCCAGTCAGCTGGTGGATGCCCTCAGCCAGGTGTGCGAGGCATATCACGAGTGGTTCCTCCACCCGAAGGTAGTTCACAGTCTGTTCTCCCAGTGGGGCACCCCTCAGGTGGACCTGTTTGCCTCCAAGGAGAACGCAAAGCTGAGGCTGTTTTGTGCCCACGCCCCTCAGCAGGGCTCACTGCAGGGGGATGCCTTCTTGAGACCATGGACCCCAGGCCACTTTAATGCCTTCCCTCCACTTCCCTTGATCCACAAGGTGCTACTGAAGGTCAGGAGGAACAAGGCACAGGTGATCCTGGTGGCTCCGGACTGGCTCCGTCAGTTTTGGTACTTTGATCTACTCGGCCTCAGGCTCCCGCGGCATCTTCCAGCACGTCCATACCTGCTTTCCATCAGTCGGAAAGGTACTCCACCTGGACCTTCAGTCCCTGCACCTGATAGCCTGGTTCCTTTCCGAAGAAGTTCTCACCATGGTGGAGGCATCTCGCAAGGAATCGACCTGAAAATGCTATGCCTTCAAATGGAAGAGATTCTCCATTTGGTGTCAGGGCAAGGGGTTGGACCCATCGACCTGTCTGGTTGCTAGCATTTTAGACTACCTGTGGTCTCTCTCCCAAGGGGGACTTCGGTCGATGACCCTTAAGGTGCACCTGGCAGCCATCTGTGCTTACCGGGTGTGGGCTGGTGAGCAGTCAGTGGCACAGGAGAAGGTGGTCTGGCACTTCTTCAAGGGCCTTGACCACATTTCCCCTCTGGTGTGTGAACCACCACCATGGTGGGACTTGTTGCTGGTCTTGGCAAAGCTCATGGGCAAACCATTCGAACTGATGCACAGGTGTGACATGTCTCGCCTGTCGTGGAAGACCGCCTTCCTGGTGACTATCACGTACGCCGGAAGGATCAGGGAGCTCCAGGTGCTCTCGGTGGAGTTTCCTTACCTGGTCTTCCACAAGGACAAGGTTGTCCGCGCCACAACCTGAAGTTCCTCCTGAAGGTTGTGTTAGAGTTTCACCTGAACCAGGTGATGACTCTACTCGTGTTCTGTACCAGTCACGCCTCTGAGGCCGAACATAGGCTCCATGCTTTGGTCATGAGGTGAGCGCTCACTTATTATAGAGTTTGGGGAGAGGTTCGCCAGCTGTTTGTCACCTACGCTGAAGCTGCATCCAGCAGACCTGCAGCCAAGCAGACAATTTTCAAGTGGATCACATCCTGCATTGATCTTTGCTATAGGTTGGCAGGTAGGGAGCCTCCTGGAGGGCTAAGGGCTCATTCCACCTGCCATAACACTACGTCAGTGGCTGCTTCTAGGGACGTCCCTATCCAGGAAATCTGCAGGGCTGCTACCTGGAAGTCAGCACACACCTATATTTCCACATTGACCTTGAGTCACGCCGGGATGCTGGTTTTGGGACCTCGGTTCTCCAGTCTCTCTTCCCAAAGTAGGGGATGTGTGCCTTGCCTCCTTCCTCCCGGAGAACTTCTAGGAGTCTGCCAGACAGTGTGGATAGAACATCATATCCACATCCCTAGAAAAACAGGTTCTAGGGACATGGATATGTTGTTTAATCCACACTTACTGGCAGGTTCCTTGTCACTTTAAATCTTGCCGGAAGGTCTTCAAGCTGGCTCCTCCCACCCACCCGGGTGCTGAAACTCTCGGCTCCGCCCCATGATGCCAGATCTTCCTTACCGCTTGGAAGCTCAGGTTCCCTCCTTTGTGCTCTGCGTTTTAGGCCTGGATCCAAACTCTTCGGTTTACTCGAAACTAATTGTAAAATTCACAAGACTTCGGTCTTCCCTCACGGCTGTGATGGACCGTCGACTCCCCGAGTTCGTCTGTGCCCTGTGAACCAGAAGATGTCCCAGATGATCCGTACTCCACGTGCGTTTACTGCTTGGGGCTTGGCCACGACTTGCAGGCCTGCGACTTGTGCAAGTCCTTCTCGGCTACAGTCTCAGAGAATCGCGCTGCCAGATAGCAACTTGGGCGCCCAGAGAAACTTTATCCTCCGGTCAAGTCGAAGGAGGCCCATTGGGCGGTGTCCGTGGCTGCGGGCTCAACTGAACAGCTCGAACAGATGGTCGCCCTCGAGGAGGAGGCGGCCCAGGCCACAGCATCATCATCCTCGGTCGCGGCATTTATCCCGCTCTCCTTGGGCTCCTCCTATACGGCTTCGTTTAAGGAGCTTTGCCAATCCCTCTCCACCAAGGGAGTAGGGCCTTCGGGACATTCCTCTCAGTCCAAAAAGAAGGACTCCAAAGGTAAGTCCCACCGTCAACGTTCGTGGGAGCGGGAGAGGTCCCCTTCCCCGAATAGCTGACACTCGACTTCGGTCGAGTTTGCGGCTAAGGCCGCTGACTTCATGGTGTCCCCATCGGGTCAGCCGGCCGAGACACCCGTTGACGTCTGTGAAGTCCCACAGACATCGCGAAAAGCACCGGGAGAAGGAGAGACCCAGATCCCCTTCCAGGGCCTCGGATTCCCACAGCTCCAGCTCCAGGTCTGACCGCTCTTCCTCTAGTGCTTGTTCTCAGCCTCCCTCTGTCCTTCGCTAGATCGGCCAGTGGTTCCTCCTCTCTGCAGCCTGTCAAGACCTCCAGGCCTATGTCTTCATCCACTCCGTCCAAGGCCTCGTCCAGGTCTGGGGAGCGCCACAAGTCTTCCTTCCGTCGTCCGGACTCTGACGTCAGGTCTGTCTCCCAACCGCCGCCACCCCAGCGCAAGACCAAGGAGCTGACCTCCCTGAAGCGGACATCGGACCCGACGTCGGTCCACCCGACGTCGGCCAAACTACATAGGCACTCCCGGGAACCGGCTACTGTACGACACCCGGCTATTGCAGAAGGAAGAACCACACCACCGCCTACCGACGTCTGTCGGAAGGAGTCATTGGAGGAGGACACTATCCAGCCCAAGGACCAGGCGGGCAACTCCGGACCCATCGAGCTCACACGGGAACCCTCCCCAGAGCGGGAGACCCCCGGGGACCCACACCCAGCCCTGGCGACAGGCCACCGGCGCCCGGCCCCCTCGTCGGGCCTGAATTTGACAGAGGTGAAGGAGCTCTTCACCTTCTGGTGGGACACCATCAAGAAGGATGTGGTCACCGCACAACCTCCTCCTACGCCAGCTACCCCTTCAACGCCTGCGCCCCCACCTCCACCCAGGGGGTCAGCAGGACTGGCATCGCCCCCCCAGGAGCCAGCATCCCCTCCTAGGGGCAGATCTTCAGACAGGAGAAGGCCTCCTTCAAGATCCAGTTCAGGGTCCCCCAGCCCCAAGAGACCCAGACGGCGTCGATATACCCCGTCCGTGGAGGACTCCAGATCTGACACCTCTGCGTGCTCCAGATCTCCTTCTCCACTCAGCATCCCTTCTCCAGACCCATGTGACCTTCCCAGGTCTCCTCCGGATGACCCCTTGTTCGCTGAGATCATGAGGCATATCCAGGAGAACATGGGGTGGGACGCTGAAGAGCTAGACCCCGAGAGACTACACCTTGCCTGCTACCTTCGGCAAAAAGGCCCCAAGCCTGTGATAGTGCCACCCTTGGTGGACACCTTAGTGGACGTCACCAAGGCTGCGTGAAAGAGTCCACATTCGACTCCGGTAGTGCTGAAGAAAGCTGACCGCCTGTACAAGGCCCCAAGGGAGGACCAGTACCTGGCGAACCATCCTCTGGCCGACTCCCTGGTCATTACGGCCTCACATGACCGGTCTCAAAAACCGCAGCACTTGAGCACACAGCCACCAGACCCGAAGTCCAAACAGTTGGATCTCCTGGGTAGGCGCACGTACGCGGCCGCGACTTGCGCCATTAGGTCGTTGAATTACCTCACCCATATGGTTCAGTTCCAGAACGCATTATGGGAACAGGGACAGGACCTAGCTGAAAAAATGCCAGACGGTGGCCAAAAGGAGGAACTGTTGCAACTCCTCCATACGGGTTGGGACGTGGGACCCAGGTGCTTAGAGCCGCATCCGACTCTGCAGTTCTTGCCAGGACTGCAGCCTCAGGCGTGTGTCTCCGGAGACTTTCGTGGCTCTGTGTCTCGGGTTTTTACCCCTGGACGCCCAGAAGAATATCATGGACGCCTCACCAGCGGCGGTTCTGTTTGGCGAGGCCTCGGAGAAGGTGGTCACCAAACTGCAGGAAGCCGGGAAGGCGGTTAGATCTGTGCAGGCTATGTACAGGTCTCGACTCAGTTCCTTCGCAGGAACCAGAGTCGTTTTCGCAGCCGGACTCAAAGGCAACAACTGCGTTCTGGCCAGCAACAAAGGGGCTCCTTCACCCGAAAAGCCCAGGCTAAGACATCCTCAGGCAGAGGACAATGAGTCACAAAGTCGGCCCAACCTGCAGGATCCAATGCTGCCACAGCATGACTCCTTCCCGGCCCCCGCCCCTCCTCAGGATCAACAGGAAACCAAGGTCGGGGGTCGCATCGCATGCTACCTGCCAGGGTGGCGGTCGATCACCACCGACGAGTGGGTGCTACAATTTGATTGAAAAGACCATTATATAGAATTAGAACAACCTGCCCACAGGCCTCCTCTGCTTTCCGCTACTCGGGTCAGCATGCCCTGCTTATATACAGCAGGAAGTGCTCGCTTCTAGAAAAGGAAGCTTTAAGACACGTTCCAGAGAACCAGAGAGGGTAGGATACTATTAGCACTTCTTCCTGGTTCCAAAGAAAACAGGGGACCTCCGTCCAATGTTGGACCTCAGCGACCTCAATCTGTCGGTCGTCTACAAGCGCTTCTGCATGGTGACCCTTCCGGGTCTAATCCCCATGCTGAAGAAGGACGCCTTCTTGGTGTCCCTGGACATGCAGGACGCTTACCTGCACATCCCTATTGCTCAAATGCACAGGAGGTTCCTGCGCTTCGAGTTTCACGGCCGCCATTATCAGTTCCGAGTGCTTCCCTTCGGGCTGTCATCAGCACCTCTGGTATTAACCAAGTGCATGGCAGTTGTGGTGGCATCTCTGAGGAGACGGAGTCACTAAGTGTTCCCGTACCTGGACGATTGGCTTCTCATGGCCCCCTCCAAGGAGGCATTGTTGATGGCCATTCAGCATACCCAGACCCTTCTTCAGTCTCTGGGCATCCTCATCAACTACAAGAAGTCTATCCTAGTACCGTCCCAGAAACTGCAGTTTATAGGGGCAGTTCTGGACACCGTCAAGGGAAGAGCCTTTCTTCCCGAGGACAGAGTGGAACGCATTCGGTCCCTCATAAGGGACCTGTCAACGAAAAAGACCGTCCCGGCCAGACTGGTCCTTCGCCTGCTCGGTCACATGGCTGCGGCCATTCCAACAGTCCCGATGGCAAGACACCACATGCGGGTAACCCAGTGGATGTTGAGGGTGCAGTGGGACCAAAGGCAAGACCATCTGCAGCAGCCAGTTCGGATCACGAAGGCCGTGATTCGGGACCGGCAATGGTGGCTAGACCCGGGAAACCTCTCCGAGGGGGGTTCCTTCACAGCGCTGTCTCCAGCGGTAACTATCTCCACAGATGCCTCAGGGCTGGGGTGGGGAGCGCACTTGAACGGGATGAGGTCTCAGGGCACACGGACAATCCAGGAATCTCATCTCCACATCAACATACTGGAGAGGAGGGCGGTCCTTTACGCCCTGCAAGCCTTCCAGTCAGAGATCCCACCAAGTACTCTCCTGTTGCAAACAGACAATACTGCGGTGATGTTTTACCTCAACAAACAAGGAGGCATGCACTCCTGCCCCCTTTGCAGGGAGGCCATGAGATTGTGGAAGTGGGTAATATGACACGGCACAAACCTTATTGTAGTTCATGTCCCCGGGGTGGACAATACCGTCGCAGACAGCCCGAGTCATTCTCAGACCAGAGTCCACGAGTGGGAACTTCTACAGGAGGTGGCAGAGGATCTGTTCCACAGATGGGGCACTCCAGAATTGGATCTTTTTGCGTCCCCATCCAACGCAAAACTGCCCAATTTTTGCTCACTAGATCCAGGGCCTGGTGTTTTCTGGCGAGATCGTTGTCCCTCTCCTGGGCGGGCAGATTCCTCTATGCCTTCCCTCCTTTCCCGTTAATCCAGAGAGTTCTTCTCAAACTTCGCAGGGAGCACGCGACGCTTATCTTGGTAGCGCCTTTCTGGCCCAGGCAAATTTGGTTCCCGCTTCTACATCAGCTATCCCGGGAACCTCCGCTTCCTTTGCCAATCGGCTCCCATCTCTTGTCTCAGGAGGAGGGTTCACTAGTCCATCCGGACTTACGTTCATTGAACCTACATGCTTGGCTCATAGAGACATAGCCATGATGCGACACGGGGTCTCGCAAGAGGTGGCAGAAGTACTTTCTGCCGCTAGAAAACCAGCGACGCACGCAGCATATGCCATGAAGTGGTGCAGGTTTTGTTTGTGGGCTCAAATGCGCGGTTTCTCGCCCTTAGACTGTCCTGAGAAGCTGGTTCTGGAATACCTGCTTTCACTTTTCCAATCTGGACTAGCTTACTCCTCGATCAAAGTGCATCTTTGTGCAGTTTCGGCTTATCATGCCCCCATAGGCCATCGGATGGTGGCTCAATTAGACACTACTCGTGTCTTTTTAAGGGGTGTCCTCCACCTTAGGTCACCTGTCAAGGATCTGGTTCCTCCTTGGGACTTGCCTTTTGTCCTGGAGCAGCTTACGCTGCCACCTGTTGAACCAGCCGTGGATTGCAAGCTACGTTTTCTGTCGTGGAAAACGTTGTTTTTAGTTGCAGTTACTTTGGCGAGAAGAATCTCCGAATTACATGCACTCATGTGCAAAGAGCCTTATTTAATTTTCCACCAGGACAGGGTATCCCTGAGGACAAATCCTAAGTTTCTGCCTAAGTTGGTTTCAGCCCTTACCCTTAATCAGGATATCGATTTATCAGTGTACTTTCCCAAGTACACCAATCGAGGAGAAGCACTGCTTCACGCCCTGGATGTTCACAGGTGTCTCAGATATTATCTGACCAGAACCAAACAGTACCGGAAAGCGGATCAGCTGTTTGTCTCCTTTGCTGAGAGGATGAAAAGAGCCCCTGTTTCTAAACAGTCCCTTTCACGTTGGCTCATTCAGTGTATCTCTTTCTGTTATGACAAGCGCAACAAACCCTTGCCAGGCGTGGTCAAGGGTCATTCTACCAGAGGAGTGGCCACCTCCATTGCAGTGCTGAAGAATGTTTCCACTTCAGCTGTTTGTGCTGCAGCTACCTGGAGCTCGGTGCGTACCTTTATTAGGCATTACAGCCTGGATATCGCTTCAAGGCTAAGGGCAGGTTTCGGCCTAGCCGTCCTCCAGGGACTTCTGTCCTAGGCTCGGGCAGGGTGGTAATCTCTGCCTTTCCTCCTCCCGATGGCATAAGATTGTCGCTATTGCTTGGGAATCATTCCTAATGGTGTAACCTGCTGCAAGAGCTGTATTTCGAAGTAAGATAGTACAGTTATGTAAGAACTTACCATAACAGTAGATCTTCGAGAACAGCTCTTGCAGCAGGTACCTTCCCACCCACCATTCCCCCTTTGGAGGAGATAGGTTATAGCCTAAAATCCATCTTTCAGGATGGAACGATTTGTTTTTAGTCTTGGCCATCTGATGGCGGATCCTCAGTCTCCTCTTCTGATGTCAGCCAGCGGCTGGGAGTCTCCGGTGGGAGAACTGGGGATTGTGGCGGGACCGCCTCCTTATGTACTACGCCTGACGTCAGGGGCGGGACCGACGTCGGAGGCAGTCCCCGCTGAAGACTGCTAGCTAGAAAATTTCCTTGGGGTTCTGACGCCTGACGGCTTCAGTCCTAATGGTGTAACCTGCTGCAAGAGCTGTTCTCGAAGATCTACTGGTACGGTAAGTTCTTACGTAACTGTACTTTACCTGTCATGATTCCATTAAATGATGTACTCCCTACCTGCCTGTAGTTGATGATGTACTAGGGTTGGTGTTTGCTGTGTGGCACAACTGTTTTCATCAGACAGAGGGAACAGGACATACCATTCAAAGTATGGAAGTCCTGCAGGGTCTGAAGTTGTGTGCATGTCTTGTTGGGGGTGGGGGGGAGTAAACAGTCATAGGTCAGGTAGCAGAGCATACTATGTACAACAAATGTCACAAATTGAGTCAGTACTGTAGGTGTGACAATTCTGTGTGTATATAATAGCAATGCAGTGTGCTTTATTATTTAGGGACTATTTTGCAAGGTGGCAGGATACAGTACCTTTTTTGCTCTTCAAACATGAGAAAACCCCTTTCTGTGTGTTTTCAACATAACCCATGTTATAAGTGCAATAACCCAATCCAGGGTATGGGGTTATTGGGGATTAATCAACACCCTGGGTGCTGTGAAGACACTCGGCCAGTGGCCGCATGCCTCACAGTGCACCTGGGGTGTTGATTAATCCCCAATAACCCCATACCCTGTAGTAGGGTATTGCTTACTTATTTAACTTCAGATGAAATCATAGGCTTATTGGGAAACATTTTTACCATCTCAGAAGTATTTTATTATCTGAAATGGACAGATTGTTTGATACATTTATTGGACCAAAGATGATATAGTGCAGAACCTTTGGGGGCCCAGTAGGTTCCTTTGTCAGGTGCATGCAGCTGGCAAAGGGACACGCTGGATCCTGAAAGCTTATGTACTATACCGTCTTTGTGCCAGACACGTTAGTCCAGTAAAAGATATTGAACTATATAGCGATTTATGTTTTCCAAGGACCAATATGGCTACAGTCGCTTTTTAGTTGTTATTAACTTGGAGACAACACGTAAGTTCTGAATTTCACCGTTTTGCCTTCTAATATTTTTAATTATTTATATTAGGTATACTGGCATTCGAGTGCCCACATACTGGGTGAAGCTATGGAGAGACTGTATGGAGGATGCCTTTGCTATGGACCACCTATAGAGAATGGATTTTATTATGATATGTACTTGGAAGAAGAGTAAGTTTTAAATATAATTTCCAAAGGATACCTTCTCTGTGACAAGAAAAGTATGCATGACATTTGTGTCTGTATTTATAATAGGCCAGTGTGAAGTTTAAACTTCACAGGCAAAGTTGCCCTGAAGTGGACCACTTTGTGCTTAGGAAGCTCGCAAAGTGACCAGTTGACACACTTTTTTTCTGTGTTTTTGCTACGAGAAGTGTGGACTTCACATTTAGTGGATGCGCAAAGTGCAAATTTTGTGTAGGGAAACACTGCACGAAACTGTGCACTGTATGGTGAACTACACAAAGTGCCATTTGAAAAACTTTTCAGGGACCTAATCTTAAACCATATGTTTAAGTAACAATTGTGGCAGAGGTAGAGAAATATGGAAATAACCAGTGTAGGAGGAAAGTGAACTGCAACTGAAATAAATGATTTTAATAGTGTTTCTTTATACTTCATTTTTTGCTCTACACTTCCAGTAACATGTGTTAGTTGTCTGCGACAATTGTGCCACACAGCACTTTGAATAGTAACTGCTTAATTTTACACTTTCTGATGCAGATATTTTGTTGTTGACACACTGAATTCTGTAGTTTGGGTTATTTTATTTATTTGAAATGTAGACCTATTTGCTAGGAACAGAAACACAGTAACAGGAGGGCATGGTCGATTCTAGTTGTCGGGGGGGGGGTGGGAGCGATTTAGAGAAATGTTAAGTTCCTTTTCACTGAGGGTGGTGGAGTAATAGAAAAGATTGCCAATGGGAGGGACAGATGCAGAGGCTTGTAGCACTGAATAGAAATAAGGAGTGAGGGAGTAGAAAGTGGCGGTGTGGGTCATCTGAGGGAATTGAGGGTCAGATCTCCGCGTAAGCACCTATCAGCAGTAGGTCAGTGGGTAATTGGTGGGGAAAACTGGGTAGACTGGAAAGACCTTGGGTCTTTTATTTTTGCCATGTTTTTCTGGGTTTCTATGTATAAATGTTCCTTCTGGAAAAGCATTCTACGACACGTATTCAGGGTTTTATTTAACTCTAAAATATGATTAGCGTTTTGCTCATAAAAGTTCTAAAACATTGTGAAAATGTATAGCACTTGCCTCACTGTCTTTAACAAGCATAACACTTCTAGAAAACCTATATAAATGCTTTCTGTACAGTTAGTATTGTCCCAAGAAAAAAACTGCTAATCAATTATTTAAAACCCTGCGTATTAGCTTTGATACAGGTCATACCGCTCAACCTTTTGTCACAACAGTGAGGGACACCAGTACTCAACATGAGGGACAGTGTGGGACACTGACTCTCGTAATGAGGGACTGATCTTTAAACATGGAGATACATTTATTTTATTTTATTTGCTTTTGGTAACCGGGTGGGTCCACTAGGCATAGAGATGCCTATTTTCAGGCACGGCCCGGGAGGATACAAGTCAAATACAAGAACAACAACAATGTGACGCAGCACATAGACTAGGTCATACAATGCAAGGGTGGTCAGAAAATAAAAACAATTTGCGAGACTATAAAATACAGGGTTAGACAAAGTAAATAATATGAACAAATACAGGGATATTCAGAAAAATGGAACAAGTGCAACACAAGTACAGAAATTGGTACTATGGCTAGAACACTGGAAGACCTGTCTTTGCTTGTATAATGTTTATTTTTGATTTCTACTGTTAGAATATTATCAAGTTCTGCTTTATAATCTGAATTTACAGCATGTCCTCTGTGTGTGCAACACCTTTTCTGTGAGGGACAGAGTAGTTTTAAGGGTAAAATGAGGGACGACCCTCGTAATCAGGGACCTGTTGAAAATTGCACCAAATAGACAGAAAACAAACACAAGTGTCAAATTGATAACTGAGGAGTGCCAGGTCCAGACTAAGGTGAATAGGTTGTAAGTCTCAGTCCACGGTAAAGTAGTTGAACTGGTTTAGCTAAGCTTTCACTTTTTCATTGTCTTTTGAGGGCATATACCTTGTTCACCTGAACAGATTGACACAACGGTGAGCTTTGGAGAAATGGCCACATGCTCGCCCCAGCGTTATGTGCACAGCTAGGTAGCCTTGAAAGCAATATCGCTCACCATGGAGCAGTTCGATCATTGATGGTCGACCCTCCCTCCCTACCGGGGGGCGCCTTAACCTCAACTATGACCTCGTGAGGACAACAACCTCTGAGGCATGAGGGATGGCTACATGACTGGCTGCGGCTTAATCCTCCCCGTCAGAAGACCTGCCTTGTCACAGGCAGCTGCCTGAAGAGGGTGCCATCTAGACTCCAGCCATCAGGCCCACCCTCCTGTCAGCCTTAGGGAGAACTGGCTCAAGTCTTGTCTTCCCCTGTTACCCCCCCCTCCAAACAGCCTTCCAAGATTTCCAAGCCACCACTTACATACATTGCATGACTGTGACACCTACCTACCTACCTGATCCCTAGCCTAAGTAGCACAGACCCTCCCCCCCCTTGCTGGAGAAGGCAAAACACTGGAAAACCCAGTGGGGGAAAAGTGAGAAATTCCTTCTCAACCCCAAGGCCCCTGTGGGACAGCAAGTTCCTCTAACCACCCCATCGCTCCTTGTTTTACGAGGGTGAGGTTCAGATGGGATGCAGCCTGAGACGGGAGGAATGAGGAGGAGCCCTTTAAAGGCTTAACCTTCCTGTCCCTGGTCAGAAGCTCCATCCCCCTGCCCTTCTGGGGGTCCCACTCCGGGATGCATCCAGGTGGCCTTGGCCAAATCCGCAGACAGTGTCCTGCCTGCTGCAATACCTTGCAGGCTCCTTCATTTGGTTTGTATCTGTATCTCCCCCAGGTGATGAGGCTGAAAGTATACAGAATTGTCTAGCCCTCCTTTCCTGGTCAACAAAAACTAAAATAAAAATGTGTTTACCAGTGCTTGTAACAGTTTGCATCCATACTGTTGAAAATCACTGTTGAGACCACCTCAGGAGCTAGTCTCACAGTGGTTTCAGCAGCAAGGCTTTTTTTATAAAATCATTTTACTGGCAGTGTTGTGGATGCAAAAACGCAGTTGTGTGCTTTTTGTTGGCACTGCAACTGTTCGCCCCTAGTACCCCCTAGTTCTTTGTGCTAAAAAAATTACTCTACTTGGACTCCTGGCTTTAGTGTATGTCATTCACTGGTATGAAGAATGCTGTTGTCAAGGGGAGACTAGCAACCAGCTCTTTATTTAATAAAACAGACAAACTTTGTGCTGTGCTTCCCCCTTTCACGTCTCAGCCCCTGCCAGCAAGTGGAGAGTGTAGCCAGTCACAAGCAACTAGTCCCTTAATTTACAAGAAAAAAAACGCACACCCTAATGGGTTACTCTCATCAGTCCCGGCTCCTGCTGGCAAGGAGAGGGTAATGTTAGATCACTGAATCCTTTGATAATTATATGTTTTCTATTTTTTTCTTTTTTTAAGTCTTTTATTGTATTTCCATCACAGGTCCATGGTCCTCTTGGCAGGGGGAGAATGATGCCAGATATGGCGCATTTTAATTGATTAATTAACAAAAACAACAAAAAAACTATCCTTGTGTTCCTCTGGCTAGTACCAGCTTCTACCAGCAAGGGGGAGAATGATGTTGGTGACTGAGCCCTTTGATTAAGCCAAGAAGAAAAAAAGAAAGAAAAAAGTTTTCCTGTGTTGCCTGTCACCAGTCGCAATCCCTACCAGCAAGGAGAAGGAGATATTGGGCCATCAAGTCATTTTAATAGTAGTAAAAAAAAACTTTCCTTGTGTTTCCCTCACCAGTCATGACTCTTGTCTCTGAGGGAAGAGTTGTGTTGGGCCCCTGAGCCATTTAGTTAAAAACAAAACCCTGCCTTTGCTTCCTAGCAATTAAAATTGGAAGTTCAAATGCTGCAGGTTCCCAATGTGGAGAAAGTACCATCACAAAAATTGATAATATGTTTCATCTCGAGGTACTTTCTTACAAAGAAAAAAAATCTGGAGAGTGGCAAGTAATAGTCGACCTTGAAAAGGTTTCATCTCAAGGTACTTTCTAACAAAGAAAAATATGTGGAGAGTGGCAACTAATAGTTGACCTAAAGTGTCTGAACAGACATAAAAAGGAAAGGTTCAAAATGCCTACCTTGCAAACAGTAATCCCATCATTACAGCAAGAGACTGGCTTTGCTCACTGGATTTACAGAATGTGTACTTTCATTTTCCAGTAACGGCAAGCCACAGAAATATCTATGTTTCAGAGTAGATGCGAGTCAGTACCAATACTGGGCAATGCCTTTCTGTCTGACCTCTGCCCCAAGAGTGTTCACAAAGAAGATTAATGTAGTAGCAGCAGCAGCAGCACTTTGTAGTAATGTAGCGACAGTCTGTCTATACATAGATGACTAGTTAGTTTGTGGAAGAAACTGGGAAGAACCCTGTCATCAGGGAAGCAGACTACTGGAATTTATCCTGAATTTAGAAAGATCAGACCTGCATCCCACACAGGCGCTGTACTGCACTGGAGCAAAACTGGATACAGTTCAAGCCAGGGACTTTCTTCCACATGAAAAGGTCCAGACTGTAATTCAGTCTGCAACCTCCTTCGACTTGGGAACAAGGAGGACTGCACAAGAATTTCTCAGAATGCTAGGCCTTGTGTATGCTACAACCTGTGTGTTACCATGGGCAAGGGAGCACATGAGGGCAATTGAGTGATAGCTGAAAGAATACTGGCCTTGGCTCAGATATCTGCAGACTGCTGTGATACCAGTTCAGAAAAGGCTCTTAAGCTCCCTCCTGTGGTGGCAGCAGGTGCAGTACCTAAGCTAAGGGGGTTCCTTTTTTTCCGGCCCTGTGAAATGTAATTACCTCCCTTTTGGGAGAGGACACATTTCACACCATGCGGTAAAGTGGGTATGCAGCCCGATCAAATGAGGCCCAGAGCATAGTTCTCTCCCTGAAGTCTGACTCCACAGTGGTTAGGGGCCAGAGTCTGCAGACACGAACTGACAATACCATAGAAGTGTATCACATTAACAAACAAGATGATGCAAGATCCGAGAAACGTAACTATGCAAGGAAGCACTGAAGATTTGGGAGCTAGCTTATACTTAGAGTGCATTCTGCAGTCCTTGTGACAGGAAAGGACAAAGTTCTAGCAGAGTTACTAAGCAGGATGGGTCATGTCACACACAAATGGTCCCTGAAACAATGAGGCAATTGTTAGGTCTTGACACAGCAGTACTGTACAAGTCCTTCTGGATATTACGCGAGTGGTTAGTTTTTCATGAAATGTGGCATTCCTGTAGTGTGGATCTGTTATCCTCATGGAGAACAACAAGCTACTAATATTCTTCTGCAGAGCTCCATCTGTGGGGATAGTCCCAGAACATACTCTCAGAATTTATATATTTATTTATTTCAAAGGTTTTACCAGGAATGACATACTGAGCTGGTAACAGCTACAGTAATTTCCATATGTCTCCTGGGGAAGGATTGGGGACAAGGGGAAAAGAATAAAGATAAAAGTACAAAATTTAAGTACATAAAATGACAAATATTCCTAAGAGTAAAATTGACTAAAAGCACCAAGTAATAAATTGTAGAACTGTACAAAGTACAATTAACTAGACATCAGCTCATCAGATTAAACCTTGGGGGCTACCTGATAACGGGAAGAAGGGAAGGATAAGACAAAACCCCATATCAGAAGCAACTGCAGGAGTGGGTAGAAAACTCGCGTGGGAGAGCTTTAAAGGCAGGAAGGGATGTAGTAGAGCGAATTGAAGAGAGAAGGAAATTCCAAAGTTTGGAGAAGCAATAAGATAAGTGCAGCCTGATCAGCAGTAAATTTCATTTGAGGGAGGGCAAAAGAGTGAGAACAAGCATTATGAAGAGAGTAAGAGGATGAAGGGTGGAGGGAGAGGAGACCGGTTACATAAGAGGTGAGCGAGCCAAACCAAAATTAGAAATAAAGGAGATACAGTGGGTGAAATGTTTGACATCAGGAGAGGGGATGGAGAGGGAAGAATACAAGGTACAGTGATGAGTACACATGGGTTTCTCAAGGGCAAAGCGACAAAAGGAGTGAAAGAGAGGATCTAGTCTAGCTAAAGTAGCCTTTGGAGCAGCACTGTACACATTGTCGCCCTAGTCAAAAGTGGGTAAAATCATCTTGGTGAGTATTTCTGTACGAGCAGGGAGAGGAATGCTGCTCTTATTTCAGTAAAGTGCTCCAAGGTTGGGTGAAGCTTTTTCTGGATAGTTTCCACTTGAACAGAGAAATTTAGATGAAGATCTAACCATACCCCAAGGTACTTAGAGGAGACATCCTCAATAATTGCACCATCAAGACTATGAGGCAGAGGAAGCAGAAGGACTCTGTCAAGTCTTTGCCTGGTGCCAAAAGTCATGGAAACTGTTTTCTTGGCATTAAGTGATGACTGATAAGTTTGAA
Source organism: Neoceratodus forsteri (assembly GCA_016271365.2). Lineage (NCBI taxonomy): Eukaryota > Metazoa > Chordata > Ceratodontiformes > Ceratodontidae > Neoceratodus > Neoceratodus forsteri. The sequence goes on from CM057449.1 coordinate 987,557,049, forward strand.
ACCAGTGCTAGAAGTTGTTGAAGTCCATTTGGAGTTGGCTCATGAGATCAGGGGCAGAGGAGCCAGAGGAAAAAAGAGCCGTATCATCTGCATACATATGTATTGGCACAGAGGAGCAGGCCTTGGGGCGGTCACTAAGAAAACTAGAGAAACGAATTGGACCTAAAACAGATCCTTGAGGGACACCTGAGCTGATAGGGAGTGGGGGTTGGGGTAGTGTGTCTCCAGTATGGACAGTCTGTGACCTGCTTTCATGGCAGAGATGGAACCACTCAACTGAAGGAAATGAGTCCTGCTGCCTTAAACTTGCCCAGGAGAATTGGATGGGCCACAGTGTTGAAAGCTTTGGCTAAATTGACTGAAATAGCCAAGGTGACAAGGCCCTGATACATACCAGAGGATCGCATCAGTGAGCAGAAGGAGAGAGGTGGTAGTGGAATGACACTTTCTAAAGCCAAACTGGAAAGGAGTAAAAAAATAAATGAGATCGAGAATGCACTGGGGAAACTGGTTCTTTCATGCACTCTCTTCTTTTCCCTTGATACAGAAAGGGCTTCTGAAAGCAGGGGTGGAACAAGTGACCATGATTCTGGTGGCATCAGAGTGGCCCAAATAATCATAGTACTCACTGCTACTCTAAATGTCAATGTGGACTCACACTCTAGTTGTGTGTCGAGACTACCTTCTGACGATCTTAAAATGTCAGGTAAACCACCCAAACTTGGACTGCCTTCACCTGAAGGCATGGTTCCTGCAGCGATAGAGTTTTCTGAATTGAATTTCTCAGCCCAGGTATTATGGGTCCCTCAATTAACCACAAAGCCAGCCACAGGGAAGACATGCAATCCAAAATGGATGATATTCTCACATGGAGATTATTCTCACTCTTGTGTGGAGAGAACTCCCATTCAACTGAGAATGCAGAGATTTCCTTAATCTTGGATCATCTGTTCCATTTATAGCCCCTCAGCGTAAAGCCTGCATGTTTTTGTCAGCGATTTCTGCATTTGGGTCCAGGGCCTTAGTAGAGTGATTGTTTGCACATCCAGGGCCAGATTCTCTAAAGTCCCTGATGCAGCGCAAGGGGCTTGCACCACAATGAATGACGCAAAGTGCCCCTTGTGCCAAATGATGCATCAGGAGTGATTCTTAAAGGCAGCCTATGTCAACCACAGGCTTCCTGCACCAAATGGGGACTGTGTAACCTGTGCGACACAAAATGGGCTGCAGCATGGCCCTAGGGGGCTTGTGGCAGACACTGGCTGCCATGTTCCTTAATACGGGATTCTCAAAACTCTGAGGGTAAAATTCTTAGTATTCTTAGACCAGCCAGGGCTAGTCTAAGGGTACCTCCGAATGTTCTTTGGGAGGGTTGGGAAGGCTGCATCAATATGCTGCACCCCCCAACCCATGCCCGTTGTCATTGTAACAATCGCCCTGGTGATCTAGCGGTCCCCCTCTCCGATTTCTCCCCCCCCCCATGTCACCTGTGCATATGTATACAATATATTCTGGCGGACCCCCCTTCCCGATTCTGATGTGTATAGTTATAAACTATATCTTGGTGGTCTAGTGGATCCCCCTCCCTGATCCCCCATGTTGCCTGTTTATAATACCCTGGTGGTGTAGCGGATCCCCCCTCCTTGATCCCAGATGCCACCCTTGTATATTTATAAATTATATCCTGGTGGTCTAGCAGACCCCGAACCCCCATTAATGTCATTCTAATACTTCCTGGTGGTATAGGTAGGGCCCCCCAACCCTGGCAGGCTGGGTCCCACCACTGTGCTCCCCCATCCCGAAAACGAGCCAGTGACTGGCGCAGCTCACCACCACGGCCGGCTGCCAAATGAGCTGTCAGTGAGTGCCTTCTGTACTCAGTACATGCTTATTGATTGACATATCCGTCATTGAACACGTACTGAATAGAGTACGCACTCACTCAGAGCTCAGTCAGTGGCTGGCCATGGTGGTGGACTGTGTCAGGCTGCTGTCTCGTTTTCTGGATGGGGAGCGGGTGGTGTAACCCAGCCTGCTGGGCGGGGGTGGAGGGCCAGTAGACCACTGGGAAGTTTTGAATGCCATAACAGGGGTTCGGGGATCGGGAGTATGGTCCGCTAGACCACCAGGATATAATTTAAATATACATGGATGGCATCGGGGAGGGGGTCGCTACACCACCAGAAAATAATTTATAAATATACATGGTCGGCATCGGTCATTGGGGAGGTCTGCTAGACCACCAGGGATATTATAATTTATTATAATGTAGGATTGGAGAGGGGGGGTCTACTAAACCACCAGGGATATTATAATTTATTCTAATGGGGGATCGAGGATGGGGAGCGCTAGACCGCCAGGGACTGCCTATTTACATTGCTGCAGGCTTGTGGTAGCCTGTCCAGATGGGCCCTCTGTTAGTCGCACTACTAGGGTTGTAGCAAGCCGTGGGACTTTGCTGCTGGGACCCTGCTTGATAGAGAATTGGGCACAGGGTCCCTGGTGCACCGGGTATTGATGCAAGCTGCTTTTTGCTGCAGCTTGTGTCAGTCTAAGGCCCCCCTTCAAGAATCGGGCCCCCAGTGTTTAAGAGAGTGTTTACAGGCCCTTCACATTATGTGCTCTCCTGTGAAGACGTCTGTGCCAGTTTGTGACCTGAATCTGGTCCTTACTCTACTTTTGAGCCTGTGACCACCACTGAGCTAAAATATTTCAATTAGAAAACATTGTTTCTGGTGGCTATTACATCAGTAAGGCATGTCAATGAATTGCAGGCACTCTACATTGATCTCTTATACCTTAGTAATATAGTAACATAGTAGTTGACGGCAGATGAGGACCGCTAGGCCCACCTAGCCTGCCTGTATTCCCTGCCTGCATCAGCAGCCACTGACCCTACTGGTCACTGGCTTTCGCCTCTCTTTTCCACTTCTAGGGTTCCCTTCTGTCTATCCCATGCATGTTTGAATCCACTGTGCCAGAACCGACTACTTCCTGGGGTAGGCTATTCCAAGCATCTACCACTCTTTCTGTGAAGAAACACTTCCTCACATTCCCTCTTATCCTGCCCCCTCCAATCTCATATTGTGCCCCATCATCCTTGTGCAACTCTTGTACTGAAAGAGGTCACCCACCTGCACTTTGTTCAAGCATTTAAGATAATTGAAGGTCTCTATCATGTCCCCCTGTTCCTTCCTCTCTTTCAGTGTATGCATAGCGAGGTCTTTTAATCTGTCCTCATATGTTTTCTGATGCAAGCCCTGCACCATCTTGGTCTCCCCTTTTCTGGACCGCCTCCAACCTGCCTATGTTCTTGCGAAGATGTAGCCTCCAGATCCAAACCAATTCCAGGTGAGGCCTCACCAGTGTTTTGCACAATGGCATCACCACCTCCCTTTTCCTGTTAGTGATTCTGCTTCCTGTGCACCCCAACATTCCGCTAGCACTCCCCACAGCCTTGCTAAATTGTTTGGCCACCTTTAGGTCATCTGAGATGATTATCCTAAAGCCCTTTTTCCTGGTGACTGTCCGCTCTTCTCACTCCCCCAACATCCTGTAGCTCTCCTTAGGATTTCTTCACCCGGTGCATGATTTTGCACTTCTTTGCATTAAATTTTAATTGCCGCATTCTGGACCATTTTTCCAGCTTTCCCAGATCACTCCTCATTCTTTCTACCCCTTTTGGAGTGTCTACTCTGTTGCAGATCTTAGTATCCTCCCCTGCAGCCCTTGAGCATTGTCACTGATGAAGACATTTATTTATTTATTTCAGATTCAGAGTAATGCCTTTTAGCTGGGGAGCTCATTTACAAAGGTTCCAAGTCAGTTATAATGCAGTACAAGACATGGGTACAGGCAAGTTCACAAGACAAAACAGTAAATACTCAAGGATACATTACATTGACAGTTCCAGAAGTGCTAGATGTTAATAACAACAGTATGTGCAGTGCAGAGTAGTTTTGAGGTGCAAATACATAGATCTGACTTCGAGAGGGCTCTTGCAGTATGTAATTACATATTGGACTGATGCCGGCCGGCGTCAGGACCCAACGGAAAAATTTCTAGCTAGCAGTCTCTGGACCGCCCCCACGTCAGGTGACCAACGTCGTGCGGCGTCAGTATAAAGGGATGGTTCCCCACGCCCACCTTCCAGTTCTTTCCCGCCGTTGGCTCGTGTCAGCGCCTCGCAGTAAAATTCAACCCGCGTCAGCTCTGTCGCCGGTAGTATTTACCGTTGTTTTTTCGAATCATTTGCCTTAATCGTCAGCCTTTCGTTGGTGTATGTCGTCCCCTACACCCTCCGAGCACAGAAATAAGTGTGACTCATGCAGCGCCTAACTCCCGCACAAGGATGGCCATTCCCAGTGCCTCTTCTGTCTGAGCCTGGACCATCATGTGGAGAAGTGCCAGCACTGCCTTAAATTTAACGCCGCCACCCGCAGACAGAGGCAGTAGTCCCTGGAGGCCCATATCCTCAAGAAAATGATGTCCTCCACGGAGAAGGAGTTGAATAAGCTCCAGCAGGCGTCCACTTGCCCCGAAGTCCATCGTAAGAAGAAGGCCAAGGAGCAGCATTGGGACAGGGGCTCCTCTTCCACCGTGACTCCGGCTGGAGTAAATGCGTGCTCAAATAACGTCCCCTCCTGGGGACAGCAGCGGCATCTTGGAAGCTTCAAGGGGCGGCGTCGGCCCACCGTCTGGCTTGCGCTCGGGCCCTTGGGCACCTCCGGGCTCTTGGAGGCCTCTGCTCCTGGTAAAGCCGTCACTGTGCCGTCTTCTGGTTCGAAGCGTTCGGTAAACTGGACATCAGCCCTCTGATGCCTGCGGAGAGCGTTCAATAGAGTCGCTCAACCCTTGAGTGGCGAGGCACTTTCGCCCGACCAGTCCGCCTCTCCGCTGACACCTGCCTCAGGCGATGGGTCCGCTAGTTGGACGCGGCTTCTCCGACATCTGCCTGGACACCACTGGTAAGTCGGACATCGGCCGACCTGACGTCCACGTAGCAGCTGAGCCAACATCGGACCCTCTTACGTCCGCCGTTCCTGGCTCCCTGCAGCCTTCGCTGCCCTCCAGGGACCCTGGGTCTCCTCAGACTGACCCCGGGATTTTTCCCCACCATCTCCGGGTGATGCCAAGGTTCCTGCTGCGTCTCTGTCAGGCCTCCCTCCCGCTGGGCTGGACGACCTGACATCGGTTCCCCAGATGCCGGCTCCGACGCCGGGCGACATCCCTCTCCCGGATGCCGCTCCAACGCCGGGCCCTCTACCCGCCGGGCCTTCTGCTCCATGCCCTTCCGCTGGGCTTCCGGCCGGGCCGTCTGCTCCGTCAGACCATCCGGCCCCCAGGTATCCGACTCCGTCTTATCCAGCGCTGTCTTACCTGGCTTCGCAGTATCCAACGCCCCAGTACCCGACGCTGCAGTACTTGGTGCTTCACTACCCAACGCCGGGTTACCCGCCGTCGGGTTATGGATACACACCCTACGGGTACACTCAATAGCCATATCCTCCTCCTCCTCCACTGCCCCCTCAGCTGCCGGTTGGACTTGAAGGAGACTCTGGCCTCCTGGTGGGCTGAGGCCAAGGCTCAGCTTACCAAAGAGGTGGAGAGTTTTTTCTCCCAGCGACTGTTCCGGTTCCTGTACGCCCCAGACGACAGACTCCCTCCCCACCTCCGGATACCAGGGGCAAGCCTTCTGGTTCCAGGGCGGGGCAGGACACGCTTCCCCGAGGGCTTCCTAAGAAGTCCGTTCCTCCCCCACTCCGGGAGAAGGAGCCTTCTTCTTCCTCTTTCTCCTCGGACACCATGGATGACTCCGACGGTTGTTCTGACTTGGACGACGAGCCACGCTCTCCGACCAAACTCAGGCCTAGGACTCCTGCGAAGTCTCCTCCGGAGGATCCTTCCTTTTTGGAGTTGCTGCACAAAATCCAGGAAGTTCACCAGTGGCGCACTTTGGAGCCGGACCCACAGTGTAAGAAACTCGCTGAGCACCTGGATCTGCCCGAGACCGCTCCGACCTTGGTGCCACCCTGGATTGAGCCTCATGCCGACCTTGTATCCACCATTTGGAAGCAACAGTCGGCATTAGCCCCTCTTCCTCGGAAGTCTAATAGGCTATACCAGGCTCCCAAGGGTGCTGACTTCCTTGATTCTCACCCTCGAGCTGACTCGGTGGTGATTAGTGCCGCTCATGGCCTGTCGGCTAATCTGAAGCATTTGAGCTCATCTCCACCTGACAAGGAATCCCGTCTTCTGGACCAGTACGGCAAGAAGATCTAGGCTTCTTCCACTCTGGGTATTAGGGCCCTGAACTATGTCGGTCACATGGGGGATTACCAGAAGGCGATTCTTAGTGAGGTGGAATCCAAGTTGGACTCCCTTCCTGACTCTCAGGTTAAACAGGAAGTGGCTGACCTTGTCCGTTCTGCTCGTTCGGCCAGTTGGCACATGCTTCGTGCCACGTATGATGCAGTGGACACTGCTGGTAGGAGCTTGGCTTTCGCCGTAGGCTTACGGCGTCATGCCTGGCTCCGTGTGTCAGGTTTGGTCCCAGAAGTGCAGTCCGCTATTCAGGAAGCGCCCTTCCGGGGTTCAGTGCTGTTCGGTGGTGATGTCAAGGACATTATCACTGATCTGCAGGAGAAGGGGACTGCACTGAAGTCTGTGGACTCCCATGTACAGTCCCTCTCCAGCGCAGCATCGTCCCTTTCGCAGGCGGAATCGGCAAAGGGCGAAACCTCAGGGAAAGCGGGCCAATAAACATCTGGCCCCTCTGGCTGCCAAGCCCCAACTCCCCAAAAAAGCAGCGGGAGCTTCAGCCACGACACTGCCCCACACCACCTGACTCCTTTCCTCTCCCACAGCCTCTGGCGTTTCCAGAGGAACCGGTAGGAGGGAGATTTTCCCTCCACTTCCTAGGTTGGGAGAGGATAACATCAGATTTCTGGGTGCTCCAACTCCCCGCAGAGAGACACTTGATAGAGTTTCTACAGAAACCCCCTTGACACCCTCCCCTAAGGTCGTCGTACTCGCAGGAGCATCTTCTTCTGGTCCAGGAAGAAATTTCCTCCCTTCTCTTGAAGGAGGCAATGGAACCTGTCCCCATTCCTCTTCAGGGAAGGGGTACTATTCCCATTTCTTCCTGGTCCCGAAGAAAACCGGGGATGTGAGGCCGATTCTCGATCTCTGCCCCTGAACTTGTTCGTGGAGTACAAGAGGTTCAGGATGCTCTCACTGCAGAGCCTCCTGCCCCTTCTTCGGCCGGGACAGTGGCTGTGCACTTTGGATATGCAGGATGCCTACCTGCATATCCCTATCCGCCCTTCCCACCGCAAATACCTGCATTTTGCGTTCCAGGGAGACCACTACCAGTTCAAGGCCCTCCCATTTAGTCTTTCCTCGGCACCCTGGGTGTTCACCAAATGCCTTTCGGTGGTAGCGGCCTACCTGCATACCCAGGAGGTGCAGGTTTTCCCATACCTGGACGATTGGCTCCTGGCGGCCCCGTCCAGGGAGGAACTCCTGCACTTCCTCTCCCTTACCCAGAGGTCTTTGCCTGCCTGGGTATTACCATCAACCAGGCCAAGTCCCATCTGATCCCGTCCCAGAAGCTCCAGTTTATTGGGGCGATCCTGGACACGACCTCTGGCATGGCCTTCCTGCCACCGGACAGGGCGGCCACACTCCAGGCCCAGGTCAGCCTGTTGTCCAGCCGCTGGCGGGTCAGCGCCAGGTCAATCCTTCGCCTCCTCGGGGTAATGGCGGCTGCGATTCTGACAGTCCCTTGCACTTGGCTCCACATGAGAATCTCTCAGTAGACGCTTCGGTCTCAGTGGGATCAGCTAGTAGACGACCTAGATCCACTTGTCCTGGCCTCCACTCCCATGTCTAGGGACTTGCAGTGGTTGATGGTTCAGGAGAATCTGTGCCGAGGAGTTCCCTTTGGTCTCCCTCCTCCCCTCGCAGACGTTGACTACGGACGCCTCCGGTGAGGATTGGGGAGCCCATCTCGGTTCTCACAGGACCTAGGAGCTCCTGGTCCAAGCTCGAGAAGTCCTTTCATATGAATGTGCTGGAACTAAGGGCAGTACTGTATGCTCTTCAGGCTCTACATTTGTATCTGTCTCCCGGTCACCTAGCTGTACAGACGGACAATATGTGTGTGGTCTGGTACATCAACAAACAGGGAGGAACTCGTTCCTACCCCCTTTGCAGAGAGGTGATGCAAGTCTGGGATTGGGCAGTGCAGCACAACCTTCACCTCACGGCATCTCACGTCCCGTGGGTTGAGAACACGCTGGCAGACAGGCTCAGCCGGTCATCTGCTCTAGCTCATGAATGGGAACTGGATCAGGGGGTCATAGACGACATCTTCCTGCGCTGGGGAACTCCACAGGTAGACCTGTTTGCATCCCCTCAAAACACAAAACTTCCTGTCTTCTGCTCGCTCGCTCCAGGGCGCAGCATTTTTTGGGAGAGACGCTCTGTCTCTAGACTGGAAGGGCCGATTCGTCTATGCCTTCCCCCCGATTCCACTGATTACGAGGGTCTTGCAGAAACTCAGTTCAGAAAGAGCTCGAATGATTCCGATTGCTCCTTTCTGGCCCAGGCAAGTTTGGTTCTCTCTTCTGCAACAGTACTCACAGGAACCTCCTCTTCCTCTGTCGCTGTTTTTGCTGACCCAGGATCAGGGGACCCTGGTCCATCCAGGCCTCAAGTCCCTTCAGCTGCACGCATGGTTCCTGCAGACGTAGCTCAAGCTCGATTCGGGGTCCCCCCCAGTAGCTGAGACTCTGGTGGAGGACAGGAAACCCTCAACTAGAACTACTTATGCCATGAAATGGAAGCGGTTCTGTATTTGGGCTGCATCCAATGATATCGAACCTTTCTCGTGCTCTGTCGGCTGACTTCTGGATTACCTGCGACACCTCTTCGATCTGGGTCTCAGCCATTCATCCTTAAAGGTTCACATGGCAGCCATTTCAGCCTATCATGTCCCCTATGCAGACAGAATGTTTGCTCAGCTGGAGGTCTCTTAAGACCTTTTTGAGAGGGGTCCTTCACTTACGACCCCCTATCCAGGTTCCTGCCCCTCTTTGGGATCTGAATTTCATTTTAGAGAAGCTTACTCTGCCTCCTTTTGAGTCGGCAGCCTCAGCAGACCTAAAGTTCCATTCTTGGAAGACTCTCTTCCTAGTGGCCATTACTGCTGCTTGACAGATTTCCGAGCTCCAGGCCCTGATGTGTAAAATCCGTATTTGATTTTTCACAAGGAACGTGTGGCTCTGCGTACCAACCCTAAGTTTCTCCCTAAGGTGGTAGCAGATTCGATGCTGAATCAATCCATAGAGTTGCCTGCCTTTTTTATGCAGCACTCTAATCAGGGAGAGTACCTCCTGCATACTTTGGATGTTCACCAAATTATGAGATACTACACCAACAGGACGAAGTCAAGTTAGAGGCCACTCCACCAGAGGGGTCGCTGCCTCTGCGGCTCATTTCAAGAATGTGTCAGCGGCTGACATTTGTGCAGCCGCCACTTGGACTTCTGTCCATACCTTTACGAAACAATACAGTTTGGACATTGCCTCTCGCCATAGAGCAGGCTTCGGGCTGGCTGTTTTGCAAGGCCTCCTTTCCTAAGGCCTTCACAACCAGAGGGTCTACTTCTGAGTAGCTTTCCTCCTCCTGTTTGCTTCTCCTTGTTCCAGACTGCTTGGGACTCAGTCCTAGATGTAATTACCTACTGCAAGAGCCCTCTCGAAGTAAGGTAGTACAGTTATGTAAGAACTTACCGTAACAGTAGATCTTCGAGAGAGGCTCTTGCAGTAGGTAGTTTTGAGGTGCAAATACATAGTTGTTATGCTGTGAAAACACTTGAGTTACTTAAGTGCAAGACATATAGGATAGTGCATGGGGAACAGTTGACAACAGGACTATTCTTTCACTGAGTTGGCACTATGATGACGGATTACCTCGAGAGCGCAGCTTGAGAGGTAACCTTTCGTCATGCGCCAACGAGGTAAAGATGCCCCTGTTGTCAACTGTTTCCTATGCACTTTCTTTAGTGTATGGTGGAACGTCATTTTGGGGAAAAATTACTACAGCATGTTTCTGCTTCAAAACATTTTTACTAGGTTACTAGAAGGAAAAAAGAACGTTACATTTTGAACGTTTTCACGCTTGACATTTTAACTGTTTAAGAACTTTACATTTTGAACCTTTTAACGCTAAACATTAGTGCTGCCGCCGACATTGCTGCTTTCCTTATGTGTCCTGTCTATGGAGTGAGCCCTAACTGTCAAATGCTGCTCGAGGACACAGTATGTGACGTTCACAGTGCAGTAGAAAAATTTTTCTGCTGCACTGCGAACGTCACTAGTGTGTGACTACAAGGTTTCGGCAACAATGGATTTCGGTGGAGAACGATGTTCCATCATACACTATAATGGGATATTGGCAGCCTGAGTAGGATTTGTCAGGATGAAAAGGGGGAGTATAGGGATGGGGGGTGTTGGTGATAAGATGATTGGACAGGAGTGGGTCAACCAGTTGTTGGGCATGGGCCAATGTGTGTCTAAGTGGGACAGTCATTTGCTATCTAAGTCTGCTCGAGTGTGATTCGCTTGAGCTACGAATGAAGGCGGAGCTCTCTTTTGAAGGGGCCAGTCTTTCCACATTCTGTGAGGGAGGCCGGGAGGTCATTTAATCAATGAGGCCCCTCTGTAAGATAGGGCTCGCTGGGCAAAAGTGGTGTGCTTAAACGGGACATGGAGTACACCCTTTGCTGTGCTTCTCATTGTTTTAGAGGTTTGGGCACGTTGGTAAATGCCTGCTGTGGAATTGGGGGCAAGCAGGGCCTTTTTACCAATCAAGCCTGGTATTTTACCCTTAGTTGCAGTGGGAGCCACCCTGTTGCAGAGTGTAGACTACATGTGTGTGTCAGATAATCTGCCCCTAAGACCAGTCTGCAGGCCTTATTTAGGAGAATTTTAATCCTTTTCAGGGCTGTGTCAGAACCAGCGCTGTTGGACTGGCCCCAGGACTGATCCTTGCACCCTGCTGGTCATCCTCCTTTCTTCATATTTCATCCCATTTACTACCACACTCTGCTTCCTATCCCTCAACCAGTGTCTTACCCAGTTTTCCACTTTGTTGCCCACCCCCAGTCTACCTAACTTGTTCACCAGTCTTTTGTGCGGTATGGTGTTGAAAGCCTTACTGAAATCGAGGTAGTTGATATCCACTGCTCCTCCCTGATCCACCTTCTTTGTTACGCAGTCAAGGTCAATCAGATTTGCTTGACATGACCTTCATGCTGTGAATCCATGCTGCCTTGGATCCTGTGCTCTAATGGTTTCCAAGTGTTCCACAGTCCTTTCCTTAAGCAGCACCTCCATAATCTTACCCACTACCGAGGTGAGGCTGACTGGCCTATAGTTACCTGCCTCCTCCCTGTTACCACTTGTAAAGAGGGACTATATTTGCCCCCCCTTCCAGTCCTCTGGAACCACCCCTGTATTGAGCGACTCAGTAAACAGGGCCTTTAACAGCCTGTAATTCCTTTAATATCTTGGGGTGTCTATCATTTGGTCCCATAGCTTTGTCCACCTTCAGTTTTGTGAGTTCCTCCAGGAATCTCTGTTCTGTAAAAGGACTGGTGTTTACCTCTCTCCCCCCATTGTTTCTGCTGCCTAGTTGTGGCCCCTGTCCCTTCTACCATGAATACCGAACAGAAGTATTCATTCGGTATCAATGCTTTTTTAGGTCCCCCTCTACACACACTCCTTCCTCCCCTTTGAGCCGTACAATCCCTCCACTGGCTTTCCTTCTATCACTAATGCATCTGTAAAATGTCTTGTACCCCCTCTTTACCATCTGTGTCGATCTCTCCTCTGTTTGCGCCTTTGCGCTCCTAACAGCTTTCCCTGCCTTTCTCTGTCTCTCCAGGTACACCGCCCTCTCCTCATCCTTCTGAGTCTCCTTGTATTTTCTGAAAACACCCATTTTTTTTCCCTCACTTTCTCTGCTACCTCCTTTGTGAACCATACTATTTTTTTCCTTCTTTTTCCCTGGTTACTCGGCCTAATGCATTGATTAGTTGCCACCACTATGGCCTCTTTCAGGTATGTCCACTGCTCCTCAACCCCTTCCCATGGATCCCTTCTTTCCAGGACTTCTGTGATCCCTCTCCCCATCCTAGCAAAGTCGTCTTCCTGAAATCCAGGACCCTCATCTTTGTGTGGCTCCCCCATGACACTGTACTGATGTTGAACCAGACTGCACGGTGGTCACTGGACCCTAGGTGCCCATCCACCCTGACTTCCTTGATCCTGTCTCCATTGGTCAGCACAAAGTCTAAAATAGCCTTGTCCCTGGTGTGCTCCTGAACCAGCTGCCTGTGGCCTGCACTCTGCAAGGATTCTATGATATCTCTGCTCCTGGTTGAGGCAGCTGCTGGGATGGTCCAGTCCATGTCTGGCATGATAAAATTCACCCAGCAACAGTATCTTCCCCCTTTGCTGCCATCCCATGTATTTGCTCCACCATTGCCCTATCTGCCTCCTCCCTCTGTGCCGCAGACCTGTAGATCACTTCTGTGCGAATTGCTGTGCCATTTCCTGGTTCAAGTGTGACCCACAGTGCCTCGGCTTCTCCCTGTCTACTCTGTACTGCTGTCACTTTAATACCTTTTCTGACATACAGGCCCCCCCCTTTTTACCCTCCCTATCCCTCCTGTGTAGAGCGTACCCTGGTACGTTTACCTCCCAATCATGGTTTCCAGTGTACCATGTCTCGGTACTTGCCACTATGTCCAGGTCCGCCTCTGCCATCAAGGCTGTCAGGTCTGGGGTTTTGTTTCCCAAACCGAGGGCATTTGTGTACGTGGTTGTCCATGTTTCGCAGCCTGTGTATCTGATATTTCTACTTTTGCCTTTCTGCTCCCTCCTTACAACCTTGTTTTTTTTTCTCTTGATGCCTCCCTTCCTCCGCCTTATCTCTTGTTATGAGCTCAGGAATATCTGCAAGTGTTTTGTAGCATGTCTCCCTTCTATGTCTACATTTGCCCTCCTGCTCCCCATTTTCAACCCTGGTTCCTTTCTTCTGCTGCCTCCCTTCTTCTGCATTACCCCTTGTAATGAGATCAGGGCTATCCACCAACAACATTTCCTCCTGATCCAGCCTGCTAGCTACTCTGACCTGTGGGAGGCTACCTAAGTTTCTGTGCTGCTGCCTGCCCACACTTAGTGAGTTTAAACGCTTGGCAAGGAAGCATCCAAACTTTTCATTGAGGACTGCAGTCCCTTCCCTGGATGGATGTAGGCTGTCTCCCCTGTACAGGCGTCCATCCCTCCAGGTGGGTCTCCAGTCCCCAATGAAGCCAAAACCATTACCTCCGCACCAGCCCCTCAATCATATGTTGAACTTGTTGATGCAGAGATTTCGAGCCTCCCCCTGCTGTGGACTGTCAGCACCTCCGAGAATGTTACAGAGCCTCCTACCCCTCCAAGGTACCTACCCAATTCCCTGAAGTCCTGCTCTATGCTCACCTCCTTCCTTGCAAGGTCATTAGTTCCCAAATGGACCATGACCATGACCTCCAGTTCCCCCCTCTTTGCCACCGCTGTAGCAGTTCTTTGGATGTGCCTCTCCTCCCTCTGAGCAGTGCCTGCTGGAAGGCACTTGACCTCCCTCTCTTCTCCGCTGCCTATACCCAGATCCATTCCCGGGACAATTGAGTCACCCACCAGAAGTAGCTTCCTCCCCCTCTGGGGTCCTCTATCTCCTGCCCCTGAGTCTCCTTCCTGGAGGACTCGCTCATCCTCCCAGATTTCAACCACGGTTTCCCTTGTGGAGCTTGTCTGCTACTCCAGGACAGCGAAGGAGTTGCTAAGTTGGACCAGATGGAGGATGTGGCTCTGGTCCCCCTCCCACAGCCTCCCTGAGCCCACCATAGTCCAGCCAGCCCTCTGCCTGGGCATCCGCTGTGGCAGTGTCTGCGGACACGGTGGCCTCTGGATGGGGGTAGAGACTGCCAGTACACCTGCCAGCTCAGCCCGAAGACTGGCAACCTCTGCCCTCAACCCAGAGAGATATCTGCTTATGGGGCAGTACCGCAGTACCCTGAACATCCTCCGGAAGACTGCAGCCCCGTAACCACTGCATTGCACCACTCCCTGCTTTTTCCTCTTCTGCTCTGCTGATGACCCCCTTTTAAACCTAAGTGAATCCCTCCTGCATTTTGTCTGTCTCTGTCTCTCTCTCTCTCCCTCTCCCTGTCCCTCTCCCTCCCTCCATCCCCTTCTCTCTCTCTCTCTCTCTCGCTCGCTCTCTTTTACTGCCTACTGCTTTGCTTCTGCAGTATTGATGAGACAGTTCCTCTGAGTTTTTGGTACTTAGGAACATTGACCCCTGTAAATGTGCTCTACCTCAGTTCTCCTGTGCCTCAGGAAGTTGTATACCTTGGTATGCTTATAAAGGCAGATGAGCCCAGGTTTGGGTGGGCCTTAGCCTCCGGGTCCTGGGTCCTGCAAGAAAAACAATTGGCTCACTTTGTCAGCTGTAAAATGGACCTCTGATCACCTCTGCCTCCCGGTTCAGCTGTCCTCAACTGCAGCTGCTTCCCACTTCCCTTTCCTGCAACAAACGAGGTGCTGTTAGGAAAAAAGAATGAAAAGCAGTACAGTGCTTTGCTATGTAGTTCAGGTACCTCTGTGATGCTTCCCGCTTCCCCGCACTAGAAAAATAAGGTCAGATATAATAAAAAATGCTCCAAACCTGTAAAACTAACACAATTCCACAAATCCCTAAAAGTGACAAAATCCTGAAAACAATTCAAGTGCCCCTCGCAGTCTGACAGTCAGTCGTCCATGTTCCCGACTCGTTTCACTTCCCTTGTCCCTATGGAGCAAAGTTTTGCTCATTACCCTTTTATAGGCTTCTCTCACAGATTTAGATCTGGTGCTTTTTTGTAAAAAGTGCCCCAGTTGGCTGTATCACTGCCAACTGTCGAGAGATTTTCCTTCTTTGATTTAAAAAAACTGTCCCAAGGAGAAAACTAAAACCAGAAACCCTTCAGTGAATTCTTTTGGTACAGTTATTACTTACTCATCCCAGAGAATGCAAACCCCTGGTTAGTCCAAACCTTCCGTGATGAAATTTAAAACAGACCTGCCATCCCTGAAATGAGAGAGCCGAGACGTACGTATAGTCTATAGAGCCTGACACCGTTCACAGCCCGCAGATCTCTGTTAGTGTTTCAGCACTACAGTACACAGCTCGGTCTTCTGCTGCCCCCAGTGTTTTTTGTCCTCAGCTGGGTAGACCCCCTTTAGCGTCAGAGTCCTGGGTCCTGCAAGAAATACAATTAGCTCACTTTATCAGCTGTAAAAAACGGACCTCCGATCACCTCTGCCTGTTTAGCTGTTCTCAACTGCCGCTGCTCCCCGCTCCTCTTTCCTGCAACAAACAAGGTGCTGTTAGGGGAAAAAAAATGAGAAACTAAAAACACCTTATTTTTCAAAAAAGGGGATCTTATGACAAACGTGCAGTTCCTCCTTATGATTAATCTGACTCATATTACCTTGTCAGTGCATTTCTTAAGGCCATGCCAATAAAGGGGAGCAACAATTCCATGCATTAGATGTTAGAAGTGTACAGCAGAGGATGTTAAAAATGGTAATAAATAATTGTCACACGTGATGACGTATCACAAGGACACCCTGCCTCTGACATCTATAGCAAGGTGAATAGTATCCACAGTATGTTTCTGCTATACAAGGGCAAGGAATGTACCATCAGATGCCATCGAAGCACACTCCACTAGGTGTACAGCAGCATCAGTGGCAGCAAGAAAAAATGTACCTCTGGATGAACTTTATGAAGTTGCTACATTACCTACAATGCCTCCATTCACATTCTCTGGCAGTATAGGCTGGATGTTTGAGCAACAAGCTTTGAAGATCCAGCAGAGCTGCGTTGAATTTCCAAAACCTCCAGCTGTATACTGTGACCCTGAGTAAGTCACTTGATCTCCCTGTGCTCTCAGGACACACCTGGAAAGGAGGTTCAGCTCATTGAGCCTTTTCCATCCACAAATTGTAAAATAAAGATACATTAAAATAAATACAGTTATTGCCTGGACATGCAGGCAAGAGAGTATGTTAGATTTGGGATTTCTGTACTTCAGATCCATTTCCAAAGTAGTCCTCTAGCCCTTCAGCCGAGAGGACTGCTTGGAGTCTTCACATTTTTTCACTGGGCTGTACTAATTCTTGTAGTTTTGTTAAAAGGTTACACACTGTAGTAAGTTTTGTTCAAAAGGATTAGAACAGCAAGTAAAGCTACCCTCCCCTGACTCCCCCATTTTAGGATTAGGTAATTAGGTTCTCAGAATCAGTTATTGTTATTTGCAGCTTATAACTCCAGACACAACACGAGTGTACTCCCCCAGCCCCACCGGGTCTCGGCAGCTGCTTTGTCACTTGTACACCTACAGGCTGCGGTAGTACTGAGCGGTCGGCCCTCCTTCCTGAAGGAGAGTGTCCACTGGGACGCTCAGTCCCCCCTCCGGTTTGCCCCTGATGACTCAGATTTATTACATCATCCCAGGTCCAGGTCGCTAGCATAGAGAGCAGTAGCTGTGCCTCTGCGCTGCCAGGGTGGCAACAAAACAAATTTTTTAATTTGGAATTTATGTTACTGTAATTAGCATATTTTTTTGCAAATTATGTCTTTAGTCTGCTGGCCTGTCCTGATTGAATATCTACTGTTAGAATGCTGGAATGCTCGAGACTAGCACAGCGAAAGAGAGCATATTGAGTTCCAGGCACCATGTTCCTTATGGAGTTGATACACAAGATCTTTGAGTCAATCTCTTGCAGCAGGCCATAACACATTGGATATCCAGCTGTAGGCATCACTTCCTCCAGATGATTTCCCAGCAGTCTCTTCCAGGGGCTTCCCCCTTCCTGTCACCTGATGTGCTCTTACACATATATAAAGGGGAGGCCCCTGATACTCCTCGGTTTTATTTTCCATCTGCGACCGAGTCAACATCAAGTTCTCCTGACCAAGAATACTAGCTTTCTTCAGTTTGTCGCCACAGAAGTCGCCTAGAATTCTTCTACTACCTCCTTGGGTTCTCGAGGGGTGAGCCCCCATCGTCAGTGGAGCCTGGGCAGGGAGAAAGCATGCATAGCACCAGGCATCTTTCCCACACACCACCCTCTTCCTCTTCCTCTTCCTCTTCACAAAGCCCTTGAGATCTCAGATAAGCAGTGGAAGGGACCCACTGAACACCCCGTCTTCTCCACTGTTGACAGTCGTGGGTCCCTCCCTTCTGTCGACGGCCCCTCCATCGGCAACCTCTGTTGTAGAGACTTCTTACACCACTGCCTGCCAGCAGTTTTCAAACAACATGAAGTCTTGCTATATTATGACAGTAGCAGTTTGATCCAGCTCTAGAACTGCTCCGGAGGTGAAATGGTTAATACCATTCCAAAATAGAACTTTGAGCACGAGCTCTAAGCAGCAGCTCTATCTGTGTAATTTCAAACCTGAACTGTCAGATTCTTTACTCCGCCTCAGTGAACAGTCGCTCCGGAGATTTCTCCTACTACTAGGTTCATTTCTCGGTTTTAAACAGTGTTTTCGGTCGATTCAACCGAGAATAGTTTTATTTAACCATAAAACCGTTGGTTCAAGCTCTGTCTGTTGTAATTGTAAGTAATTAAAAGGTTTTATCTGTGTGGAACTTGTAAGTTTATCGGTTCGGTTTTGAACCCGATCAGCTGGGTTTAAAACTCATTAATTTTAAAGTTTAACATTTTAGAGTGCGGTTCCGGTTCTTATTGGTTCTAAAAAAACCGGATTTTATTACGGTTTTTCAATACCCGTGACACGGTTGGGAACCGATGAGGTGTCTTGCCTGGCACTGCCGTTTAAGGGCAAGTTTTTCTGGTTGAGGCTGGCATTATGTCTGAGAAACCCAAAAAGAAAAACCCGGGCCCACTGGGTTTCAACACTGTGTGATGTCTGTGGGAAGCCTTTGCCAAGGCTGACACACACACCATGTGTCTATTGTCTGGGGTTTGACCACCTCCAGTCAGACTGACAGATATGTAAGAATTTCCTGCAGCCACCCTGGAAAGAGATTGGGCAGGCTCCGGGCGAGAGCCAAAAGTCCGCTGACCCGGATGGCCAGCCCGGTTCGGTGCCAACCGAACCGGAGGGAGTGCCCTCTGACCAGGGCGAGACTTACTCGGGC
The DNA here is from genome assembly GCA_016271365.2 of Neoceratodus forsteri. Classification (NCBI taxonomy): domain Eukaryota; kingdom Metazoa; phylum Chordata; order Ceratodontiformes; family Ceratodontidae; genus Neoceratodus; species Neoceratodus forsteri. The sequence goes on from CM057449.1 coordinate 987,575,320, forward strand.
AAAAGAAAAGCTGGTTCTGAGGAACCAGTTCCAGTAAAGAAAACAAGAAAGTCAGCAGGTTTGGAGTCCAAAATCCCTTCTCCAACTGCTGCAGAGATAGCAAAGCCATACAAATTGTCCAGTCACTGTCTCAGGTTCCGTCCGAACCGCCACTATCTGGCAAAAGGTCGGTTCGTCCGGTTCCAGTGGTTCAGGAATATGATGTTGAGGAGTTTTATGAACCAGAGGAGGGGGAGGATGATTATGAACAGTATGAATGTGGCTGGGAAGGTCTGGGTGTGCCCATTGAACCGGACATTTCCCCAGACAGACCTTTAGAATCTCCCCCTATGCTATCTGAGTCCCCATCTCATTTTACGTTTTACAAAAAAGTTGCTGAAACCCTCCAGCTTTCCTTGGAAGAAGCTGTCTAGGAGATTGTCTATTCCTTTGCATAAGTCTTTTAGGAAGCAAACAATAAAAATGTTAAAAGCTCCTAATTCTGTGCCTCCTGTAGATAAAAAGATGGACAGAAGGTACACATTGTCAGGTCCTGATACAGAATTCCTTTCTCAGCAATGCAGTCATGTTGGGGTAGTTCAGGCTGCAGCCTGTGATAAAGCTAATATTCCCTGGCTTCACATCCTCCTGACAAGGATTCCAGGAAGATTGATGCCATGGCGAAAAAACAGTATATGGCAGCCTCTCTGGGACTCAGGCAAGCAAATTATATGGCTTATGTAGCTAGGTATCAGAAATCTAGATGGGATACTGTTATGGAATTAGCCAAGCAAGCCCATGGCCAGCTGGCTAGCGAACTAGAACAGGTGGCTGCTGATGGCATTGAGGCTTCTAAGGTACAGTTTCATGCTGCTGTGGATGTTAATGATGTTTCCTCTAGGGTCATGGCCACATCTGTAGCTTTTCATAGGTTGGCCTGGCTCAGGTGTACTAGCCTGTCACAGGATACCCAGACTAAGGCTATGGATTTTCCTGTGGTGGGAAATTCTCTGTTTGGGGAGCAGACAGAGAATTACATGAAAAAGATGGATGAATATAGGACTACTTACAAAAGTGCCCAAGCTAAGGAGCGGCAAGCCACTCCCCAGAGGCATACCCCCAGGGGTAGGGGTAGGCCTTTTCACAGGCCTTTTTATCAGACTCAGGCCTCCTCTGCCTATGCTCAGAGGGGCTTCTTCAGAGGCAGAGGCAGGCGAGGGTGGGCAGGCCTGCTCCCACCCCTCAGCCTAAAGCACCTGCTAAGCAGGCACCCTGATGGGTGCCCAGGGCGATTCTCCTTTGCGGTAGGGGGCAGGCTGGCTTACTTCAGTCAGAACTGGGCTTCTTTAACCTCAGACAAGTGGGTTCTGGAAGTAGTAAGCCAGGGTCTGGTTCTCAGCTTCAAAAGTTTCCCAAGTTGAGAACCAGAATTTTCTACCTGCAAGTGCTTCAGAGACCCTTGCTCTAGAAGCAGAGGTCTCAACCCTGTTGGCTCTCAGAGCAGTGGAAGGGTTCCTCCCTGCACCAGGGCAGGGGTCTGTATTCAGATACTTCCTTACCCCAAAAGACAGGAGAATGGCGCCCATATTAGACCTCAGATATCTGAACAAGCATCTTTTGAAACCAAAGTTCAAAATGGTAACTCTGGCAATGATTTTACCCTCCCTAAGGCCAGGGAACTGGTTAGCCTCCCTGGACCTCAAGGATGCCTATTTCCACGTCCTAATCAGAAGCTCCCATCGAAAGTACCTCAGATTTCAACTACCCTCAGGTCATTACCAGTTCAGAGCAATGCCCTTGGCCTCACCTCTGCCCCAAGGGTATTCACAAAGTGTCTGGCAGTGGCAGTGGCCCACTTAAGGAGGCAAAGGATTGCTGTTTTCCCTATCTAGGCGATTGGCTCATTGTAGGCCAGTCCCAGAACAGGTAAAATCTCACCTGCAAGTCACCCAGCAGCTTCTCACCTCCCTGGGCTTTCTGCTAAATCTGCCAAAGTCGGTTCTGGAACCAGTCCAGGTACTCACCTTTGTAGGGGCAGAGTTGGACACAAAGCTAGCCAGAGCTTTTCTTCCCTTAGAAAGGGTGACGAATTTAGTGGCTCTGGCCTCCTCCTTCACTCTGCAGGTCTCTCGACCAGCAAGACACTTTCTGCAGCTCCTGGGGCACATGGCTGCATCCACAGCTGTTGTGCAGGGAGCAAGATTTCAGATGAGAGACATTCAGTTTCACTTGAGAACCTATTGGTCTCAGAGGAGAGACCCCCTTTCCAAGTTGGTCCCAGTGACTTGAACCTTGATCCAGGCCCTCCAGTGGTGGCAGGATCAGAGCAATTTAAGATTGGGGGTCCCCTTCATTCTCCCTACTCACAATTTGACTCTCACTACAGATGCTTCCCTTCTGGGTTGGGGAGCCCACATGGGCGACCTTTCCACTCAGGGAGTGTGGTCCCCCAGGAATCTCTGCTCCACATCAATTTGCTGGAACTCAGAGCTGTCTTTTTAGCTCTTCAAGCATTTTCTGCATCTGTCCACAACAAGGTGATACAAGTCAGAACAGAACAACACCACAACAATGTGGTACATCAACAAAGCGGGGGCACTCGGTCTTCGACCTTGTGCACGAGGCAATGAAGTTGTGGTCTCTGGCCTATTCCTGAACACTTCCTCATAGCAGTTCATCTTCCAGGAAGGACAACGTCCTAGCAGATGCTCTCAGCAGGATTTCCCAGGGCCATCACGAATGGTCCCTGGATCCTCAAGTGCTGGGGATAGTCTTTGCCAGATGGGGCACCCCTCAGATAGATCTTTTTGCAGCCCCAGACAATCACCAACTTCCTCTGTTCTGTTGCAGGCCTCCAGTGCTGGGCTCAGTCCCCCTGGATGCCCTTCTCCTGGATTGGGCGGGGAAGTTTCTTTATGCTTTCCCCTTCCTCTCCTATTCAAAGTATTAGTCAAAATCAGATCTCAGCCTTGCAGGGTGATTCTGATTGCCCCGGATTGGGCCAGGCAGCCCTGGTACCCACTCCTTCTGTCACTGACAATCCATCTTCCCTTTGCCTCCCCAGGAATCACAACCTATTAACTTGTGCCCAGGAAGGGTTTGGTATCGGACCTCAATCCCTCAACCTCAAGGCCTGGCTCTTGAGGAGTTAGAGTTGCCGATTTACACCTCTCTCAGGGTGTTCTTGAAATCCTAAAGGCTTCAGAAAGCCTTCCACTAGAGCTACTTATAGTTCTAAATGGAAAAGGTTTTCCATTTGGTGTGCTGGGAAAAATGTTTCCCCAGAATCTGCTGATTTGCCCATTGTATTAGATTACATGGTCCATCTTAATTCCTTGGGTCTCAGACCAGCTACCCTGAGAGTCCATTTGGCAGCTGTACCTGCTTTTGTTTCAGCAGGAAAGTCATCCCCTCTTTCCACTCACCCTGTGTTTTCCAAGTTTTTTAAGGGATTACTCCATACTAATCCACCCTTTCGGGAACCGGCCCCTGCCTGGGACCTTAATGTTTGTATTGCCCAGTTAATGCAACCGCCTTTTGAACCTCTGTTTTCTGCAGAGCTTAAGTATCTAACTTGGAAAACTGTTTTTCTGGTGGCTATCACTTCTGCTAGACGCATAAGTGAGTTGCAAGCCTTGTCAGTAGAAACTGACTTTATTTCTTTCCACAGGGATAAGGTAGTCCTTAGGACTAATAGGAGAGTTTTACCTAAGGTGGTTTCAGATTTCCATCTTAACCAATCTATCTCCTTCCAGTATTTTCACTGATCACTCCTCTTCTGGTGAGAGGAGGTTGCACAGCCTGGATGTTAAGAGAGCTCTTAGTTACTGTATAGAGCGTACCAAAGGTCACAGGTTGAATCCCTCCAACTTTTCCTTACCTATGGTGAAGTTGGGAAAGGCAAACCTGCCACTAAGAGATCAGTTGCCAGGTGGATTGTCTCTTGTATCCAATTTTGTTATCAGAAACTGGGCAGAGATCCCCCCTCTGGCTTGAGGCTCACTCTACCAGGGGTACAGCTGCGTCTCTAGCTGCTGCCAGAGACATCCCTATATTAGGGATATGCCAGGCTGCTACTTGGAAAGCGGTACACTTTCACAAGCATTACTCCCTGGATGTCCAGGCCAGGAGAGATGCTCGGTTTGGCCAGCTGTTCTTCAGAGCCTATTCCTAAGTAGGTTCTGCCCTCCTCCATGGAGGTACTGCTGTGTAGTCTGCTACTGTCATAATATAGCAAGACTTCATGTTGTTTGAAGAAAAATTACTCACCTATAATGCTGTTTCTTCTAATGGAGTCTTGCTATATTATAACCTCCCCAACCTGCCCCTCTCAGAACTTCTACTTGGGTGGGGTGCGGGCAACCTAGTGTGGGCACTATTTTGTGCCCTTTTAGCGTTCTCCCCTTTTGGGGGTTTGGGGTGTGTTTTATTATACTGTTGTTTTATTCTCATGTTGTTAGAATTGTATTAGTAGTTCTGGTCCCCTGACTTGAGTCTTGGGTGTTGGGACCAGCAATGGTTGTTGGTATTTAGGTAGCCAGTTGGCTAGTGTAGGTTACAGCTTCCACACAGACCTTAGTGAGTTTTTGCTCGTAAAGATCTGACAGTTCAGGTTTGAAATTACACAGATAGAGCTGCTTCTTAGAGCTCGTGCTCAAAGTTCTATTTTGGAATGGTATTAACCATTTCACCTCCGGAGCAGTTCTAGAGCTGGATCAAACTGCTACTGTCATAATATAGCAAGACTCCATTAGAAGAAACAACATTACTAAGGTGAGTAATTTTTTCTTTTGAACCATTGCCTGGTGCCGATGGGAGCTTGACTTAAGCAATTGGAGGACCCACTGACACCCCGTCTTCGCCACTGTCAACGGTGGTGGGTCCCTCCCATTGTCTATGGCTCCTCCTAGACGACCACTGTTGTGCTGCAGCTTCCACTGCTGCCTTTGCCAACATGTCCTTTGGGCCATCGTCTGTCGACACTGGCCTCTGCTGCTCTGATGGTTCTCCTGTCAATGGAGCATGTTCGGGAAATTCGGCTCTACCGTGAAAGGTTCTCCTGTTGATGGAGCATGTTTTTGGCCGTTCAGCTCTCCCATCGACTATTCCCTACCGTTGATGGAGCATGTGTTGGGCCCATTGATGGTTCTTCCATGAGCTGGGCACTTCTGCCATTTGTCGGCTGTCCCGTTGACGGTTATCCTGTCGCCATAATCAACGGTGGACCTTTTTTTTTTCCACCATCTCACCAACAGCCTTGTCATTGATTGTTCTCACGTCGACGGTGGCTCCTAGCTATACTGCCTCATCGACGGTGTTCCTGTCGACGATCACAGGCTCCGCCTCGGACTTCCTGGGATGGGAGCCCTATCATGGCTCCAGAATCTACCACAGTGTTGGGGTCTTATGTGCACCCCTTCATGCCGCCAGCCGACTGGGTCCGTTGCACCATTCCATCAGTGGTACCCTCGGTCTCAGACCACTTCTTTTTCTGGGGGTCACTTGCTCATGGTGGATGTCCAGGTTTTTTTTGTCCACATGTAAGAGGAGGCTGTGGTTCAAACCTCCGCCCCTCCTAACCAGGGTCCCATCCCTGGGAGGGCGATTTGGCATCCCATTCTTACCAGACTGAGATATAGCGAACCTGACAGGGAGATGGATCTGAATTACGCATCCCAAGGGTCCTCCTCAGAAGCCTCTTCCCCTCATGAGACACCTCTACAGCCGCTTCCCTATTCTTCTCCAGATGAACAAACTTCCTTTTCTGATGTTCTATTACATCTGCAGTACTTTTGGATTTTAAACTATGGAACAGGATGCCTTCAGAAAACGGTTGGCCCGATACCTTGGTTTTTCTCACAGGCCCCAGCTTAACGTCCTTCCCCTTGTGGATGCATTCGGGGAGGCTATATTGGCCACCTGGCAACAACAGTTCCAGATTCCCTCCAATCCTCCCAAGGCGGACAGACTTTCTGGGGCTCCTATGGACCACCCTTATCTTTCCTCACCTCCACAGGTGGATTCTATGGTCACAACCTGCAGCTGGCGATGGATCTGCTAGACCGCTTCATATGTTTGCTTCACACTTTATCCAAGACATTGGATTTCATGGGTAACACTGCTGTGTCAGTTTGCATTCTGCATTATGTGGGCCACCTCCTCAAATATCGGAAGGAGCTCTTTAGGGTTGCTCCAGATTCAGTTCAGTCCCTTTCACCTGGCCAAGTCTCAGGGGACTCTCCATGATTGCCGCTTGCTGCCACCTGCTCAGGGCTACCTCTGATGCCTTCGATTCCTCGGCTAGCGCCTCCTCTGCAGATGTTTGCCTAGGACGCCATGCATGGCTGAAGGTTTCAGGAATCTTGCCGGATGTACAACAACCCATTCTTTATGCTCCCTTTTATATGGACAAACTCTTTGGGCTGTGGGCCCAAACCATTCTGAAAGTCCTGCAAGACTTGGGTCATACCCTTCAGTCTGTCTGGAGCCCTATATTGCAACCTCGGGCAAAGCCTGCATACAGGGGATCCTTTTGAGGCTGCTCTTTCAGAGATTGACCTACTACTTGGAGGTGACATGCTAATAAACGTAAGGCACGGTTAACTCTGCCAAGACCACAATATAAGCCGGAACCATCCCAGTGTTTCCCTGCTGCTCCTCAGCAGGGACACCCTTCAGCCTGTGGGTATGCCTCCAGCTGTGGAGGCACAGACCCCCTCCTCGGCCATCGAGGGCAGGTTTTCCCTGCACCGCTGAGGTTAACAGAGGATTGCGTCAGACCTATGGTTCATTCACTTGATCTAGTCCGGTCCTACGGTGGTCTTCATCAGTACCTCCTCCCTTGCCCCTCTGGTATCACGCTGTCCTCCGGACTATGCTCTGGTACTGCAGGCAGTAATAGATACTCTGTTACAAGACCATGCGCTAGCACCAGTTCCTGCCCACAACAGAGGCTCAAGCTATTACTTCTGGTTATTTCTGGTTCCCAAATGAACAGGAGACTTAAGCCCCGTTCCAGCTCTTAGAGGTCTCCACCTCTACATACAGTGCTAGGAGCTCAGCTGTTTCCTCTACTAGATATAGGGGACTGGCTCTGTTCCCTGAACATGCAGGACGCATGCCTTCATATCCTGCTGCATCCTGCCCACAGACGGTTCTTATTATTCCTGTTTTGGGATACCATCATTTTCACTTTTGGTCCCTCCCTTTCGGTCTTTTTTCGGCTCCCTTGGTATTTAGGAAGTGCCTGGCGGCAATGTTGGGGGAACCTTCACTTGACGGGTCTGTCTGTCTTTCCATTCCTGGCCAACTGGCTCCTACAGGCGTCTACACATCCCATGCTGGAATGCACCCTAACCCACACCCTAGAGATGTTCTCCATGGTGGGCATCACAGCCATCTCCCTGAAGTCTATGATGTACTTGTCACATACTCTCCGGCATATAGGAGAGGTTCTAGATGCCTCTCTGGGCATGGCGTTTCTCCCTGACACTCGGGCACATGCCTTTCTGGCCCTCATTCTGAGGTTGCAGACTTGTTGGTAAGTCTCCGCCATGGGCTGCCATCGGCTCCTGGGACATTTAGGGGCTACCTTTTTTGTCCTTCATACCTGCCTTCAGATGAGGATCCTTCAGTGGAATATCAGGGTCCAGTGGGATCAGAAGTGGGACGACTTTGATGCCCCGGTCCTTTTGTCTTCCCCACCACTTCGCACACTGCAGTGGTGAAAGTCCAGGGACAATCTCCTGCGGGGCATGTCATTCCATCCTCGAGTCCTGGACCTCATCCTAAATGATGGCTGTCTCCTTGATGGGCTGGGGTGCCCATCTTCCAGGGGCACCATCACAGGTCTCTTAGACGGTGATGGAAGCCTGTCTTCACATCACCGTCCTGGACATGAGGACTGTTCTATACGCCTTACAAACGTTCGAGACCTTGCTTCTTCAGGGGTGCCTTCAAGTGCAATCGGACAACTCCATGGTAGTTCACTACCTGAACGAACCAGGCAGTACTCATTCATACCCTCTCTGCCATGAGTCCATGAGGGTGTGGCATTGGACGATCCAGAGAGGCATTTCCCTCCTGGCGGTCCACATTCCAGTGATTTCAAATACCCTGGAGGATGCCCTGAGCAGAACTCATGCTCAGGCTCATGAATGGGAGATCCACCCCAGACATCTTGGCAGATGTCTTCCTCAGGTGGGGCCTTCCGGAGTTGAGACCGGTTTGCTTCTCCGCAAAATGCATATACTGCCTCTCTATTGCTCTCTAGAGTGAGGTCCTGGAACTTTATGGCTGTACGCCTTCTCTTGTTCCTGGACAGGACACTTTCTCTACACTTTCCTGTCCTTTCCTCTCATACAGAGAGTACTTTTTAAAACTTGTCTAAGATGGGGTGATGATGATTCTAATTGCCCCCTGCTGGCCGAGGCTGATTTGGTTCCCCTTGCTGTTGCACATCTCTGATGGGACTTGTCTTCCTCTGCCTCTTCGACCAGCCCTCCTCTCACAGGAGGACGTCTCCCTGCTACACCCAGACCTGCGCTCCCTATGCATGCACGCATGGCTCCTGAGGATGTAGTCCTCCTCATCATCAGGTGTTCCCTGGGGTAGTGGAGATTTCTGCAGGCTGCATGGAAGCCCTCTACTGGGTCATTCTGCTCTATGACATGGAAGTGTTTCTCCATTTGAGCCTCTTCCCAGGAGCTGGAACCCTATGACTGTTTCTCACAGAGAATACTGAACTGCCTCCTCTCTCTATCAGAGAGTGGTCTAAAATATTCATCAATAAAAGCACACCTTTTGGCTATTTCTGCTTTTCATTACCTGTGGACAACGAACCATTGTCCTAGTTACCTCTCATTAAAACCTTCCTGAAAGGTATCCTACATTTCCATCCCCCTGTTAGGGACCCTGTTCCAGTGTGGGATTTGAATTTTGTACTTGAAAAATTGACTGAAGGTCCTTTTGAGCCTGCTAATACATACGAGCTCTGTTTTTTGTTGTGAAAACATGATCTTTTTGGTGGCAGTTACATCAGGTAGATGTATCTCTGAGTTACAGGCGCTTATGTTCAAGCCACCTTATTTAAAGTTTCATAAGGATCGGGTGCATACCTCTCAACTGTACCACATTATGAGGAACGTTCCTCATTTTACTTCACAAAAGCTCCCTATTCCACATTGTGAGGACTTGTTCCACATTCAAAGTCAACATTTTAAAGCAAAAATGCATAGTAAATGATGCAAAAACATTTATTATTCCATTAATAACAGACTTTCTGAACATAAATGCAACATTTTAACAGTGTTTTGAGCTTCTTAGGTAAAGATTTAATGATGTGTTCCACATTTTGTCCATTTGTTCCACATTTTGACAGGCAGTGTTCCACATTTGGGGAACAAAAGGTTGAGAGGTATGATCGGGTGTCCTTACGTACTAACCCCTCCTTTCTATGCAAAGTTGTTTCTGAATTTACTCTAAATCATTCCATTCAGTTGCCACTATATTTGCGGAGCCTGAGAATCCAGGAGAAACCCTGCTTCATACTCTCGATGTGAAAAGAACATTCAGACTTTATCTTCTCTGCACTGAACAGTTGCGTAAAAATTCAGCAACTCTTTGTTTCTTTTTCGCACCAAGACGACTGGGCGATTGGGTTTTTAAGCAGTGCTTGTCCACCTAGATTGACCAAGTGTATTACATTCACATATAACAAATATGATCTAAACCTCTCACAGGATCCGTGAAACCCCACTCCACTAGAGGCATGGCTACCTCCACAGCGTGTTTTCAAGGCATCTCTGCTTCAAAAATTTGCGAGGCCGCCACCTGGTCTACTGTACATACATTCACAAAACATTACAGTATGCGGTATGTGGTACCAACCGGCTCCCTTTCAGGGTTTTCGAAACATCCGTCGGCTGAGGGTTTGGTGGCTGACTTCGTCTTCTGGCACTCGGGCAGTACAGGGGATATCGATAGACTGCCGGACAAAGAGTCCAAGAAGCTAGTCCATTTGGTTCATCCACACGGACCCACCCGACCTCCCCAGGCTCAGGCTCATAACCTTGCTTCTAGTGGGCAAAGATCTAGTGTCTAGGGGTGGAGCAGAGGGTTTTACCACCCGGGTGAGTGGGAGGAGCCGGCTTGAAGGCATTCCGGCAGGAATTAAAGGGAAAAGGCATCTGCCAGTGAGGATGAATATCATATACCACTCCTAGAACTATTGTGAAAGGTGAGTAACCTGTGTTTATAGCAAGGGCACTAGCAGACATTTCCAGTTGCTTGGTAGCAACAGGGACTGCAGGACAGCAGATGTTGTTCTGCTACACAAAAGTGGTAAGAGGGATGAACCCTGCAACTATAGGCCAGTCAGCTTGGTATCCATAGTGGGGGGAAATTATGGAGTCTCTGCAGAGGGAGGATCTGGTGGACTTCCTGGAAGGGAGTGGGCTTCAGGACCCCAGACAACATGGATTCACAAGGGGAAAGTCTTTCCATACAAATGCTCTCGAGATCTTCAACTAGATGACCACAGCAGTAAAGAAAGGGCAGGCAGTGGACATAGTATGCGAACACAGCAAAAACACGGCTCAGGAAAACATTCACTGGAGCAATGCCACAACATCAACCGAATACTCAAAAGCAAGGCTGGCTCGACGGATACAGGAGAAGAGACCCACACTGGGACACAATAAAAAACATATGTTTATTACAAAATATAAAAAGCAGTAGCTTTTAAAGTGCAACACGCTTTATCTGGGGGGAGGGGTGCTGCTGCTTTTTATATTTTGTAATAAACATATGTTTTTTATTGTGTCCCAGTGTAGGACTCCTCTCTTGTAACCGTCGAGTCAGCCTTGCTTTTGAGTATTCAGTGGACATAGTATACCTTTACTTCAGGAAGGCCTTTGACTCAGTCACCCACAGGAAGTTGATCAAAAATATTGGAGACCTTTGTGTAGAGAAAAAACAGCCAGTTTGGTAGAGAGCTGGTTAAGGTGTAGATTATAGAGAGTGGTAGTAGGTGCTGAGCTTTCAGAGGTGAGGGAGGTGCCAAGCGGGAACATGTGGAGTCGGTACTAGGACCAGTCCTCTTCAATATATTTATCTGTGATATATAGTAGATTAAGGTATCAAGGGTAAAATCTGCCTCTTTGCAAACGACACAAAGATCTGCACATGGGTAGACACGGAGGAGGGGAGAATTGAACTAAGGGAGGATTTGGGCAGGTTGGAGAGGTGGTCAAAGATTTGTCATCTGAATTTCAGTACTAAAAACTGTGAAGTAATGCAGATTGAGAAAAGGAACTGTGTTGTGCAGTATAAAATAGGGAGTGGGGTGGTGCTGGATAGCACTATAGAAGAAAAGGATTGAGGGGTGATCATACCGAACCCCAAAAAATGTTGCAGAGAGCAGCAGGGCAGTGAGCAAGGCAAGCAGAATGCTGGGATGCATAGGGAGGAGGAGGATAGGCAGTAGAAGTCGGGAGGTGATCCTCCCACTGTACAGGACACTGGTGCAACCACACCTGGAATACTGTGCAGAGTACTGGAGCCCACACCTAAAGAAAAACTGAAGCAAGGTGGAGGCAGTACATTGCAGAGCAAATAAGATGATCCGTGGCCGTGGCCTTGGGGAAATGATGTACAAGGAGAGGCTGTAGGACATGAACATGTATACCTTTGAGAAGAGAAGAGAAAGGGGTGACACGATAGAAACATACAAGTACTTGTATGGAATAAGTAGAATGGACATCAGTGAACTCTTCTCCTTTAGTACAAACAGGAACGAGAGGGACTTCACTAAAGCTGGCCAAGGGGTAGATTCATAAATGACACCTGTAAGCACTTCTTCACGGAAAGGGTGGTGGTGAAGTGGAATAAGCTACCAGAAAAAGACGTGGATGCCAAATCTGCAGCTAAAAGCAGGGATGGGGAAGGCATGTGGGTCAACTAGAAAAAGAAGGGATAGTAACAAAGGGAAGGATTGGCACTAGGACAAAATAGAATAGTAAGGGTGGTTAGACTGGATAGGCCAAGAGCCTTTCTCTGTCATCCGCGTCTGTGTATCTCTGTCTATATATCTATGTGAGTAACGTTCCTTGCTTAATATTGTAATTTTTTATTGTTTTATTATTAAGAAAACGCCTCCTATGATGTGACAGATATGGCTCTCAAACTAATATTTTCTTCTAAATAGAGGTGTGTCCAGCAATGATTTTCCTTCCTTGGAGAATGTGTGTAAGAAAATTATGAAGGAGAAACAAGCATTTGAAAGGCTCGAGATTAAGAAAGAGACTCTACTTGAGATGTTCAAGGTAGTGATCTTAATTTGCATCCAATACTTGTTTATAAAAAGTACGAAGCTAGGGCTGAGAGCAGAGTTTCGGCTTATTTGCTACCATGATGATTAAGGCAAAATGACAAAGCTCCAACCAAGCAAGTCAAACAAATTGGCTGTGAAACTGCAGTAGCAATTTAACAATTGGAACTGTGATTTGTCATTGAAATACTGAAATGTTTTGCAAAAGGCAGTTTGATAGTTGGCAGCTTATATATGGGGACAGTCGCAGTATTTAAACATGTAGATTTGCTTGCTTGTGCAAGGAATAAAAACAGTTTGAGGGGTGCAGAAGTAGTCTGCTCAGAATTTTTAGAGATAATCCCCAGAATCGGCAGCGGTTGTAAGTTTACACATTAGTTTTGTAGATCCGGTAAGCCCACTGGGCCTAGAAGTCCCTTTTTTTTTGGGGGGGGGGGATACAGATGGTAAGCAACTGAAACTGAACCACATTAAGCTGTTGGTAGTATTTTTAGTGAATGGGAGAAATCTGGCCAGGACACCGGGGAAATTCCCCTTCTCTCTTTCGATAAGTACCATGGGATCTTTAGCATCCACCTGAACTACTACCAATCCAGGCAGATGCGACCTCGGATTAACATCTCATCCGAAAGACGGCACCTCAGAAGCGCAGCACCTCCCTCATGCTGCACTACAGTGTCGGTATTGGGCTATTAACCCAAGTGCCAGATGTGGGAATTGATCCCACAGCCCTCTGATCTCTCGGCCTCAGAGGCGAGTGTGCTACATACTGAGCCACTCACACTGACAATGTCTGTGGAAACTTGAGACAGCCATTTTTCTGCCAGAAAAGGTGTTTTTAAAAGTTGGTCAAGGAAACCATATTTAACATGCAAATGTTTTGAGTGTCAGGCTCTGTGTGCTCATCAGAATTTCTAGTATCTTACAGTTATGCAGAGTAGCCTATAGTTTGTTAGGTCATTGTCAGAATTTCTTATCCGAAATGTTTAACTGTAACCTAAAACATGCAAAAACTCAGTTCAGTTCTTTAGTGGATGATAAGAGAACCCACTGAGAGTAAGTTGTCATTTAATATGGTGACAAGACCAGCAGGCTTACAAAGCTGCAGCAGAGGAATAACACTCAAATTCACTGGACAAAACACAGAGACAAAAAAAGATGCTTACTGTATTTATGCATTGAAATACTACACTGGACTACATAAATAGAAATGTGTGTGTATATGTACAGTGGAAAATAAGATACAACAAGGTGTACGTATATAAGGATTATTAGACTTGCCATGATTGTGTCATCAGATTTATTTTCATGATTACCTTCAGTCTTCTTTACTCGCTAGTGGTGTAGCTACGTGTGTGTAATTAGGCTAGAAGGTACGAGTGATAAGTAATCCGATTCTGCAGTCAGGGCAGGTATAATAATTGGTTTATACAACATAGAGACATGTTGCTAATATAATCAGCTACTATGGCTAAATGATTGACATACGTACATGAAAATAAAGTGTTTATTATACAGAGGGTCTCAGAAATACACTATAGTGCAGTCTGATTGGCTGTCAGCATTGCAAGCCGCTTGCATTAATCTATGTTACACTGTCATGCGCTGCCTGATCACCATGGCACATGAATTGTTCCTGTCCGCACTCTGGCACAGCTGAATGACTGGGATATGATGCATTCTGAATCTGAACCAGCATTCTTAACAGTTTGTGGATTAACTGTTTTATTAACAGTCCCCCTTCCCGATGAGGAAGAAATTCAAAAGGTACACTTCTAACATTTTTGTTATGGAATATTTGTTTTATAATAGCAATAAGGCACTCCCAAGAGTTAGGTTAACAGTCAGTGAATCACCTCTGGGTAATATGGCACTGGGCTATGCCTCATGCCACACTGTGCCCCTAGAAGGTTAACAGACCATTACTCTGACCTCTAATCCTGCCATATTGCTTAATTTTTATGAATGTACCATGAAAATAAAAATACCTACAGGTCTAGATATAGACAATTTACGTGCAACAATGTATAGCAAGTTTTTTCTTTTTTTTTTAAACACACCCAAGGTGTGTGATACCACAAAAACCATGAGACTGAAAGTCAAGTGGTTTGTAATGGTATCACACATCAAGGATAGTCACGGTTGCCCAGATAAAAAACGAAAAGTAAATTTGGCTATAGTACTGATGTCTCATGCTCAGTGCTTACACTTGGTGCTGTGTATGAGAGAATGGCAGTTCTCCATTACATAACTATAACTCTGTTTGGTTTGAATTGGCCCTCGGGGCCAGCAAGTCATAATCAAAAAATAAAGTCCTTGACTTTAAAAGGGCGGACTTCGATAGGATGAGAGAACTGGTCAGGAATACTTACTTTAGTGGGGGTGGAGGAGAGATGGGTAATTAAGGTGACCATCCCTGAGGCATCTAAGTATGCATAAGAACAGTAACAAAGAAAAACAGGTTTAAGAGACCACAGTGGTTCTCAGCAAGGGTCAGGGAAGCAGTAAGGGCCAAAAAGAAAGCCTTCTATAAATACAAGGAAAAGCAGAGGGAGGTAGAATGGGAGGATTATCTGTAGGAAAAAAAGGGAGGTAAAGAGGGCCGTTAGGGAGTCCAGAGCAGATACAGAGCTGCGTATTGTGGAGGGGGTCAGGAACGGAGAGAAACTGTTTTTTAGATAAACAGTGCAGCCCACTTATGGTGGACACCTCCCGTGCATGGCAATCTCTTCCATTATAGCCGTTGTCCATTTTATCATTTGCACCCATAATTCCCTTCCATTAATTTACCTAGCATTACCCGCATTCGAAGAGCAACTGCACAACTCTACCACTAGCGCTGCATTACTACCTGTGCCATTGAGGGTGGACGGGGTTTCAGGCACTTTATTATACAGTGCAAGTATGTGTTTTTTTTTCGCTTCAGGGATGCTCCAAATTCCTTTGTACGGTACTGTATTTGGTGCTTTTGTGCTAGACTGTTTTTCGGGGGGTTTCTTGCTACACTCATGTGACCAGTGTTACCCAGTACTGTAGTGCTTATGAAACACACTTTTTTAATGTTGTTTACATTTTGTTTTATTTGCCACTGCTGCTGAAATAGTCATTTATAGCAGTTTGCCTCACTTTGCTTGTGCTGTATCTCGCCCACTGGTGCTCAGTGCTGGCAGTAATGTTCCAATCTAGTGTGGTAGCCTCTCTTTGCTCCATGGCATGCCGTAAAGTCAGAAGAGCCTGTCTGACGTCCTTGGTGGTTACTAGTGGTTCAGGCTGTGCTCCCTCTGTTTCATCACCCTCGTCCTCATCCTCGTCTTCTGCCACAACGAGAAAAATGGATGCGAATGCAGCTTCAGTGTCATCCTCTTCTGGTTCTACCGTGATGTTTTCACCCAGGTGGCCCAGTTCATCAAACTCCTGCTTGGTAAGTCCAGGTGGGGTGGGTTCACCAGGCTCGAATTCAAGCTCACTATCCGGCACTGGTTCATTTGGGTGTTTGAATCCTGCTTTCACAAAACAGCAGATGATTGTTTGTGATGAAACTGCATCCCATGCAGTGTTCATCATTCAGACTGCATCCGGTAAGTTTATTTGTTTGACGCAGTCAGAGGCGGACAGTTCGCTGTAATCCAGGAGCTCCACTATTTTTGGATCTCATCGTCTGAACATAATGCCATTTAAAAGAGTAAATGATGGGCTGAATCAAGCAGGTTGTGTTTGTGGGGAGAAAGAGCATTTTGATGTGCTTCAGACCAGGGACCTGTGGATGACTGGAAAAATTGTCGAGAAGAAGCAGGATCTTTCTCGGCCTGAGTTTGTGGTCCCATATCTTCAGACACTCGGTGAAAAGATCACCGGTCATCCACGTTGAGTGGTTTGCTGTGTAAAGAACAGGCAGATGCCTCACCCCATGAAAGCAGCGTGGCCTGGCTGATTTGCCAGTCACAAAAAGTTGCAGTTCGTCTGACCCCGTCATGTTAAAGCAGCAAAGTACGCTAAGCCTTTCTTTTGATTTTTTTTCTTCCCCACTGGGAGCTTGTTTTTAAAAGTTAGCATCCCTGAGCTAACACATCTAAAAAAGAAGCCAGTTTCATCACAATTATAGATGTTGTTGGGATCGTATTCAGCAAGAACACCAGGCAGCACATCTGTGAGCCACTGATCTGCACTGGCAATATCAGCACTTTGCTTTTCTCCATGGGCCCTTTTGAAACCAATGTTGTGGCGGACTTTCCATCTGTGTAGCCAGCCCATGGAGGGAACAAAGTTGGTCTTGCCTAGTACAGTCACAGTGTTGGCTGCTTTCTCAAGCAAAAAAGGCCCACTTACCATGACATCTTGGCCTCTGGCATGAGAAAACCACCTTAGCAATGCCTCTTCAATTTCACTGTCCTTCCCGTCTCTCTCTCTCTTCTGTTTGTGGTCAGGGTTTTGGTTTCCATGTCGTGCGGTGAAAATCTTCTCCCTGTCTCGCTGCAGATCCAGAAAGGGTGGACTTTGCCATTGAGAAATGTATAGACAGCTCACGGAGACTCATTTTAGACATGCTGTCTATCTCTGTCAGAATTTAAACTTTTCTGGCAGTGGAAAGCGCATTCCGCTTAGCTGTCATCCTGTAGGAGTCAGAATAGGATTGTGAATTAGAATGTGCTCGTCAGTCAAAAAGACACTTACATGGAAAAGCCAAGCACTAACTGAGCTTATCACCTGACACAGTAATTACCACCTCACTAACAGAGGTTAAAAAAGGTTGAGCACAAGTGACTGCGAGTTACGTCTATTGACTCAGTGACTGGATATTTAAAAGCACTGTGTGGAGCCATAAAAGAGCTGTAAAAGAGCACTTAGTGATGTTAGAATGCTGCTGGCAGCCATGTGGTATACGCAGGCTGCTTCATTCGCAGTAGGTATTCACATATAGTACTGACCCGCCAGGCGTCAGGACCCCACAGAAAAATTTCTAGCTAGAGTCTCTGGCAGGGGACTGCCCCACGTCAGGTGACCAGCATCATGCGACGTCGGTATAAAGGGGCGGTCCCCCATGTCTGCCTTCCAGTTCCTTCCCGCCGTCGGCTTGTGAAAGTTCCTTGTGGTAGAGTTCAACGTTCGTCAATCTTTCGCCGGTCATTAGTTCTCGAACATTTCGATCTAATTTCTCTGTTTTTTTGCTCATTTTACCTGATTCACTGTGTATGTTGTCCCCAACGCCCTCTAAATCTCATAAAAATAAGTGCGACTCTTGTGGCTCCCAACTGCCACACAAGGACGGCCCTTCCTTGTGTATCTTCTCCCTGGGCCCAGACCATCCTGTGGAGAAGTGCGAACACTGCCAAAAATTTAACTCCGCTACCTGGAAAAGAAGGCAGCAGTCCCAGGAAGCCCATACCCCCAAGAAAAGAATGACATCCATGGAAAAGGAGCTTAAGAAACTAAGGCAGGCATCCACTTCCTCTAAAGGCCACAAGAAGAAAAGGGACAAGGAGAAGCATCGAGAGCGGGAAACGGCCTCCACGGAGTCGCGGCATTGAAGGTAACATCCTCTCCGGGGGACCGCTCCACGACGGCCGTCTTGGTGGTATCCAAGAAGGCATCACCCCTCCCGTCTGGCTCTCGCTCGGGCCCTTAGGGAGCCTCCAGGAAAAAGGAGGCCTCCACTCCCGGGAAGGTCGCTTCCACCATGTGATCTTCGGGTCAGAGTGGGTCTTTTAAGTCAGACGCCGGCTCCTTCGACGTCCACCTGGATAAGGCTGATAAGCCACTTGCCCCGGGGTACCAAGCCAAATCTTTGCCCGACAAGGCCGCATCTCCAGCATGACCTTCCTCGGGCAAGGGATCCGATCAGTCGGACATTGGCTCCTTCGACGCCCGCCTGGATTCAGCCGATGAGTTGGATGCCGGTCCCACTGATGCCCGCCCGGCCAAGAAGCCTGTGCTGGATCCCAAACGTTAGTCCGTCGCCCCAGGCTCTATGCAGCATGTTGTGTTGCCGTCTGAAGTCCCTGTGTCTCCTCTGCTAACTCTTGGGGATTCTAAACCTTCCTCCCTGGTTGTCACAGAGGACCTCGAGACGCTGCAGTCAGGACCTCCTCCTCCTCCTCCTCTGGAACCCGACACCCTGATGCCGGATCCTCAGACGCCGGCCCTGATGCTGGCATACCCGACGCCAGCCGATGTCCCCTACCGAAGGCATACGACGCTTGCCTGGATGGCTCCGCAGGGCCAGCATTTTACCTGACCAGCCTGCTGGGCCTTTGCCAGGTCCCTCTGCTCCGTCAGAGCCCCTGGTTTCCGGGTATCCGATACCCCAATGTCCGGTGCCGACATACCAGGCTCAGTAGTATCCAGCGCCTTCGTACCCGACACTGCATTATCCAGCGCCGCAGTACACGACGCAGGGCTACCCGCCATCTAGTTATGGATACTCCTTCTACGGATACTCTCAATAGCCGTATCCCCCTCCTCCTCCTCCGCCACCCACTCCCCAGCCGCTGGCGGACTTGAATGAGACTCTGGCCTCCTGGTGGACTGAGGCCAAGGCTCAGCTCACCAGAGAGGTTGAAAGTCATCTGCTGACACGAGACCCTTTGCAGGATCCCCAATGTCAGAGATGGTAGACTCCCTCCCCCCCACCCGACACCAGAGGAGAGCCCTCTGATGCCCGGGGTGGGGAGGATATGCATCCCAGGGAACTCCCCAAAGGGACCGTTCCTCCCCCCTCATAGGTGGTAGTCCTCTTCTTCGTCGGACTCTGAGATGGGACGCTCTGATGCTGATGACGAGCCACGTACTCCAGACTGCTCCAGGCCAAAGACCCCTCTGAAGTCCCCTCCGGAGGATCCCTCCTTTCTGGAGTTACTGAGGAAAATCCAGGAAGTCCATCAGTGGCGATCACTGGAGCCAGACCCACAGCATAAAAAGCTTGCTGCACATTTGGATCTGCCCGAGACTGCTCCTGCGCGTATTCCACCCTGGATAGAGCCTCACGCGGACCTTGTTTCCACTATTTGGAAGCAACCTTCAGCGCTAGCCCCCCTTCCAAGGAAGGCAGATCGGCTCTACCAGGCTCCCGAGGGCGTAGAGTTCTTGAACCAACACCCCAAGGTGGATTCGGTCGTCATTAGCGCTGTTCACGGCTGTTCCGCTAACCCAAAACACCTCAGCTTGTTCCCAACTGACAAGGAATCACAGCTTCTGGACTAATACAGGAAGAAGATATATTCCTCTTCTACCCTAGGTATTAGGGCCCTGAATTATGTGGCACATATGGGGGATTATCAGAAGACCATCCCCAGTCAGGTGGAATCAAAATTGGACTCCTTTCCTGAGTTGCAGACCATGCAGCAAGTGGCAGATCTCGTCCGTTCTGCTCATTCAGTCAGTCGGCACATGCTTCATACCACCTACGATGCAGTGGACACTGCCGGCAGGAGCTTTGCCTTCACTGGAGGTTAACGGCATCATGCCTGGCCCTGTGTGTCAGGACTGGTCCCTGAAGTGCAATCCGCTTTCCAGGATGCTCCCTTCAGGGGTTCGGTGTTGTTCGGTGGTGATGTCAAGGACATCATTACAGACCTGCAGGAGAAGAACACTGCACTCAAGTCTGTTGACTCCATGCACAGGCCCCCTCAAGGGCAGCGGCGTCCTTTTCGTAGAAGGAACTGACAAAAACCAAAACTGCAGGGCAAACAGGCCAACAAATGGCGGGCCACTCCAGCAACCAAGACTCCCCCCTAATAAACCCGTGGGAGCCTCTGCAGCTGTGCGGCTCCACACCTCCTGACTCCCTGCTTCTCCCACTGCCTCTGGATCTCACAGAGGAACCGGTCGGGGGAAGTTTGCCCTCCATCTGCCAGGTTGGGAGAGGATAATGTCAGATGCTTGGGTGCTCCAGTTGATATCAGGTGGAAATTCAATAGAGTTTCTACAGGAGCCTCCCCTGAAGACCACCCCCTCAGTCATCTTATTCCCTGCAACATCTTCCTCTGATCCTAGAAGAAATCAACTCCATTCTTTCGAAGGCGGCGATAGAACCAGCCCCTAACCACCTTTGGGGGACAGGTTACTATCCCCATTTCTTCCTAGTTCCAAAGAAGATGGGAGATCTGAGGCCTATCCTAGACCTCAGTTCCCTGAATATGTTCGTGGAGTATAAGCGCGTCAGAATGTTCTCTTTGCAAAGTCTTCTACCTCTTCTTCGGCAGCAACAGTGGCTATGCGCTTTGGACGTGCAGGATGCCTACCTACATGTCCCCATATGCCCTTCCCACCACAGATGCCTTCGTTTTTTGCTTTCAGGGGGACCACTACCAATTCAAGGCCCTCACATTTGGTCTTTTCTCGGTTCCCCAAGTGTTTACCAAATGTCTGTCTGTGGTAGTGGCCCACTTGTGTACCCAGGGGGTTCAGGTATTCCCATACCTGGACGATTGGCTCCTGGTGGCCCCGTCCAGGGAGGAACTCCTGCACTCCCTTTCCCCTGCAGGTTTTTACCAGCCTGGGTATCACTACCAATCAGGCAAAGTCCCATTTGGTCCCTAACCAGCGCCTGCAGTTTATAGGAGCGATCCTGGACACGACCATTGGCAAAGCCTTTTTGCCTCCGGACAGGGTGGACACCCTTCATACGCAGGCCTGTCTTCTGTCCGGTTGCAGGAGGTCGGAGCCAGGTCAGTCCTTCACCTCCTCGGGCTAATGGCTGCTGCCTTTCCGACAGTCCCACGCGCACGGCTCCATATGAGGATCTCTCAATGGACGCTTCGGTCTCAATGGGACCAAACCCTGGACGATCTAGACCAAGAGGTGCTAGTTTCTGACCCCATGATCGGGGACTTACAATGATGGATGGTGCAGGAGAACCTATGCCTGGGAGTTCACTTCAATATCCAACCTCCTTCCCAGATGTTGACAACAGATGCATCAGGGGAAGGCTGAGGAGCCCATCTTGGGACTCTCAGGACTCTGGGCAGCTGATCAAAGTCCGAACAAAACCTGCACATAAATGTGCTTGAACTGAGGGCAGTTCTTTATGCCCTTCAGGCTCTTCACGCCCCTTATCCTTCCAAGTCATCTCCTTATTCAAACAGACAACATGTGCGTAGTCTGGTATCTCAATAAGCAGGGAGGAACATGTTCCTACCCTCTGTGCCGGGAAGCAATGAGGGTCTGGTTTTGGGCAACCCAGCATCACCTTCACCTGACTGCAATCCACGTTCCAGGAGTAGAAAACACGTTGGTGGACCAACTGAGTCGGTCCTCAGCCAGGGCCCACGAATGGGAACTGGACTAAGAAGTCATAAATGACATTTTTCAGCAATGGGGAACGCCACAGATAGACCTCTTCGCGTCTCCCCAAAACGCAAAACTTCCCGCCTTCTGCTCGCTCGCTCCAGGGTCAGGCATTTTTTGGAGGGACGCTCTGTCTCTTGCTTGGAGGGACAGATTCGTTTATGCCTTCCCTCCGATTCCCTTAATTCCGAGGGTCCTGAACAAACTCATATCGGGAAGGAACTCGCATGATTCTCATCGCTCCTTTCTGGCCCAGGCAAGTCTGGTTCTCTCTTCTGCAACAGTTTTCAGAGGAACCTCCACTTCCTCTTCCTCTGTCGCAACAGATCTTACTTCGAGAGGGCTCCTTCAGTAGGTCATCACATATGGGACTGGCGCCACCTGGTGTCTGGCCGCATGGCAAACTTTTCTAGCAATACCTGACGGGGGACCACCAACCTGACATCATGTGACTGACATCAGCTTGACTGTATATAGTGGGCGGTCCCCACGCCCGCCCTCGAGTTCTTTCCCGCCGTCACCTCATGTCAATCGCATTGCAGACTTCCATTAGCAATCATTGTGAAAGTTTCTTATGTGGTTTTTCCTCGCCTTTTTGTTGCTTTACTTCTTGATGTCTTCACCCAAGAAGAAGTGCTTGTCTTGTGGCACGCTGATCCCGCACAAAGACTGTCACCTCAAGTGCGTCCTCTGTTTAGGCCCGGGCCATCCTGTTTCCTCCTGCCCTGAGTGCCAGACCTTCAATTACAAGGAAAAGGAGACAGCAGGCTTTGGAGGTCCATCTTTTAAAAGCCCGTCTGGCTTCCCTTGAAAAGAAGATGGACCGTTGAGAGAGTCCTCGACTAAAAATTTTCTCCTTCAAGAAACATAAGGAGAAATCAGGGAGCAAGGGTATTCAAAGTGGGCGACTAAATGCCTATGAGCGAGAAAGGCCGCCACCCAGAAAATCTGACAGTAAGTCTGGTAAGACTGTAGCGGGTCAGCCGGTTGTCTGCTCCTCCGACGACCACACTGCCACAGCCAATAAGTTGGCTCCGGCTCCTCGTACGGCGGCAGGTAAGTCAACTACCCAGGCTGTGGGTACTCTCCCGGCATCGGTCAATAAGCCAGTTGGGGGCTGCTTCCCCACTCGACTCCACCCGCTAAGACAGCCATCACTGACGGTCACACAGAGTGCGGCTCTCCCGTTGGGGCCTAATGGCGCCTCACCCGATGTCTGGCGGAAACAGTGGGAGAAAGCCCCTATCCCTCTTCTTCCTTCGCCCATACCCTCCCCCTCTTCAGCGGGTACTTCTGGCGATGATAGCGATGAACCCCTCAACATTGTTGATGCTACGGGTCATCTCTGTGTTCCCCTCTCGGGGTCAAGGAGAAGGAGGCTCCTCCTCAGCCAGCAGGACTTTTCGTGGAGGCCCTTCCTCCGTTTTTGGGTGGGATTCCGGCACCCCCTCCGATGCTAGATGTCCCGACGACAGTCTCTCAGCCTGGACCTTTTGACCGGCCTCAGGCTCTGGCCCCGATACCAGATCAAGTTCCGCCGCCAGGGCCCCTTCGTCAGGCCCCGATGCTGACCCATCTGACGCTGGATCCCCTTCCAGTGCTGGTTCCAACGTCGGTTCCCCTGACATGGGCAGTCCCGATGCCAGACCCCCAGCTGATATATGCTACAGCAGGTCCGACGTGGGTACCCCCGCCGTCGGATCTGATGACTGGGGATTTACTCTAGACCCCGAACTGTCTCGAATTATCTGCAGGGGTTTCCTGGGAACACTACCCAGCAGGTCCCCCTCTGGACTGGAGTCATTTCGGACAGTTTTACCCTGGGTTTATTCCTACTCTGCTTGTCAGGATTCCAAGGTTATTACCCTCCACCGGTAATGCCACCCCCACCCCCACCCCAGCTTCTGCCAACTCTCCCCGGTAGCTCTGGATTTCAAGACTTTAATTTAGTCTTGGTGGCAGGAGCCTGGTCGGAGTTGGTCTCGAACCTGGAGACTAGGCTCCCACTCCCAAGGTCTTCCAGGTCCCCTTTTCCGAGCAGTTCCTCCATTGTTACTGTCCATGCCTCGGGGAAGACTTGTCATGATGTTTCCCTTCCCGACACCGTCCTGTCGAGGAGGCGGATGATGACAGTAGCTCAGAGGGGCCTGATGATTCTTCAGAGAAGGTCCCAGAGGAGCCTGAGGGCCTGAAAGGCAAGGTTTCCCCGAAATCTCCACCAGAGGACCCTGCCTTTTCGGACCTTCTGAGGTCCATGAAGGATTACTTCGACTGGGAGTCTGAGGATCAGGACCCTATGAGACAAAGGCTCTCAGAACACCTCGACCTAGAGTCTCTGTCCCCGGTCCCCATTCCTCCTTGGATGACGCCTCACCAAGACCTCACCACTACTGTCTGGCAGATGCCTCATTCTCTCCCGGCTGTCCCCAAACGTGCGGGTAGACTTTACCAGGCGCCAAAGGATGCCCCGTTCCTGAAGGCACATCCCAAGGCTGACTCTGTGGTCATCTCTGCGGCTCATGACCGCTCTTCAGCGCCAAGGCACATGAGCACCTCTGCTCCGGGCAAAGAGTCGAAGCAGATAGACCAGTTCGGGAGAAAGATTTATTCATCGGCCACATGCGCCCTCCAGTCCTTTAACTATGTGGCCCACATGGTGTCCCACCAAAAGGCTACCTTGGCCAGGTTAGAAACACAAGTCCAGTCCATGGACCCCTCGCCCTTAAAGGAGGAACTTGCTAAGGATCTTCGCCTCTCCAAAGTCTCATGCAGGCATGCCTTACGTGCCACTTATGACTCCGTTGATTTCGGTGGCACGTACCTTGGTAACTGCCGTTGCTCTTAGACGGCACTCCTGGCTTTGCCTCTCCGGACTCACCAACGAGGTTCAGTCGGTGATTCAGGACGCCCCCTTTAGGGGCTCTGTGCTCTTTGGTGGGGACACCAAGGACATTATCACAGACCTACAAGACAGGGGCCTTGCCCTTAGGTCTGTGAGGTCAATGTTCTGATCGAGCTCCCAGCAGCAGCAGCAGCCCTTTAGAAAAAGGACCTGGAGGAAGAGAAAGAATGCCCCGGTGCGCCGCCAGGGGAAGCGTAAGGCCACGGGTAAAGCCACCCCTCCTGCCTCCAAAAACCAGAGACGTTCAGGGGGTCCTCGCCCTGAAAGCCCTTCCACTTCTTGACTTCTCATCCCCTCTGCCTCCTCAGTCTCTCGACGGGGAGCAGGTGGGAGGTTTGCCAGCTACGTGCAGGAGTGGAGGGCGATCACCTCCAACAAATGTGTCCTGCAGCTAGTGTCTGTCAGACACACCATAGGGTTTCTGGAAACTCCCCCGGAAACTGCACCAAAGATGTCCTCCTACTCGCGGGACCAGGCCCTCCTCGTTCGAGAGGGGAAAGGGGTTTTATTCCCACTTTTTCCTAGTTTCAAAAAAGTCAGGGGACTTCAGACCCATGCTCGACTTAAGCCAGCTAAATCAGTTTGTAGAGTACAAAAAATTTTGAATGCTGACCCTCCAGAGCCTCCTTCCATTCCTTATGGAGAACCACTGGATCTGTGCTCTGGATATGCAGGATGCCTACCTGCACATCCCTATCTTCCCCAGCCACCACCGGTTCCTGCGCTTTCGCTTCCAGGGGGAGCACTTTCAGTTTCGAGTGCTCCCTTTTGGTCTGTCTTCAGCACCACGGGTCTTTACCAAGTGCCTAGCGATGGTTGTGGCCTTTTTGAGCCGCAGGGGTATAGCAGTTTTCCCTTACTTGGACGACTGGCTGATTTCAGCCCCATCCAGGGATTCTTTGCTAGAGGCTCTTTTCTTCACCCTGGACTTGTTCAACAGACTAGGGATCACAGTCAGCATTCCCAAGTCCTCCCTCATCTCTGTCCAGAGACTACAGTTTATTGGGGCAGTCTTGGATACGGTCCAGTGCAGAGCCTTTCTTCCTCCTCCAGACAGGGTGCAGACTCTTCTCTGTCAGGTCTCCAAAGTGGCTTCTCTCAGGACCATCCTGGCTCGGGAAGTCCTACGTCTTCTGGGCCTGATGGCGGCCTCCATCACGACCGTTCTCCTGGCAAGGCTCCACATGAGAGTCCCTCAGTGGTCCTTGTGGGTGCAGTGGGATCTGCTACTGGTCTCCTCAGCAGTTCAGAAAGAGTTGCATTGGTAGATGGATTCTCGTAATCTTTCCTTGGGGCTTCCCTTCCAGAGCCCGGCACCCTTAGCTTCCCTCACCATGGGTGCCTCGAATATGGGGTTGGGAGCACATCTAGGGGAACACCAAGCCCAGGCACTATGGTCCAGCTTGGAGACTTCTTTGCATATCAGTGTTCTGGAGATGAGGGCGGTTCTGTATACTCTACAGGCCTTCCAGTCCCTCCTTCCCAAGGGATCACTGCTAATCCAAACGGACAACATGTCAGTGGTTTTGTATATCAACAAACAAGCGGGAACCCTGTCGTACTCCCTGTGCTGTGAAGCAACATTGGAACTGGGCAGTCCAGCACCATCTGGTCCTAGTGGCTGTGCATGTTCTGGGCATTTTAAACGTCCTAGTGGACAGTCTCAGCAGGTCTCGGACCCTAGCTCACGAGTGGGAACTGCATCAGGAAGTGGCGGAATCCATCTTCCTATGTTGGGGGCATCCAGAAATCGACCTCTTTGCCTCCGAATCCAACGCAGAACTTCCCAGCTTTAGCTCGCTCGTTCCAGGGCATGGTGCGTTTTGGAACGATGCATTGTCTCTCTCTTGGACAGGGACATTTTTGTACGCTTCCCTCCATTTCCCAATCTACAGAGGGTCCTTCTTAAGCTTCAAGCGGAGAGGGCAAAGCTGATCCTCATCGCTCCTCTCTGGCTGAGACAGATCTGATTCCTGCTGCTGCAACTGCTCTCCAGGGAACCACCAGTTCCACTTCCAGTGACTTACGACCTCCTGACTCAGGATCAAGGTCGATTGTTACATCCGGGGCTCAGGACCCTGCATCTTCATGCATGGTTCCAGCAGACATAGCGATCTCTTGCTTCGGGGTCTCCTCCCGGGTTTCCCAAGTCCTTATTGAGGCCAGAAAACCCTCTACTCATTCCACTTGTGCCATGAAGTGGAAACGGTTTTCCATGTGGGTGACCGCTAAGGGTTGGAATCCCTTCTCTTGTTCTGCCCCGCAAGTCATGGAATACCTCCTTCACTTGTCAGACTCCGGTCTTTCGTACTCTTCCTTGAAGGTCCACATTTCAGCTATCTCGGCGTACCACGAGCTTGTGGATGGTAAACCCGTGGCTCAGTTGGAGTCTCAAAAACCTTTCTGAAAGGGATTCTCCATCTGAAACCCCCCATCTGCAGCCCAACTCCTCCTTGGGACTTGAACTTCATCTTGGAAAAGCTCACCCTTCCTTCTTTCGCGCCGGCTGTGAGCTGTGATTTGCGCTTCCTTTCCTGGAAGGTGCTGTTTCTCGTGGCCATCATGTCAGCCCAAAGGATTTTGGAGCTTCACGCTCTAGTCTGCAAGGAGCCCTATCTGATTTTCCATAGGGACTGGGTGGTCCTCAGAACGCATCCGAAGCTTCTTCCCTAGGTGGTGTCAGATGCCACGCTGAATCATTCAGTAGAGCTTCCTGTGTATTACCCGTCCCCCTCTAACAGAGGTGAGGCACTCCTTCATATGATGGATGTTCATTGGATTCTCCAGTGTTACACTCACTGGACCAAAGAATTCCCGTACCTGCAACCAGCTGTTTGTTTCCTTTGCCCCTAGATTGAAGGGCAAACTGGTTTCTAAGCAGGGCCTACCCAATTGGTTAGGCAATTGCATTAGGTTCTGTTACCAGAAGTACAAAAAAACTCTGCCAGGTCCCATTAGAGGTCATTCTACTAGGGGCATGGCTGCCTCCGCGGCCTTCTTGTGTAACATTTCTGCGGCCGATATTTGTGCTGCTGCCACTTGGAGTTCTGTCCATACCTTTACCAAACATTACAGTCTGGACATCGCTTCTAGGCAGAGGACTGGCTTCAGCCTAGCTGTCTTTCAGGGTCTTCTGTCCTAGGCTGGGTCCATTCTGGATTCCATTTTTTTTCTGTTGGAGTTAATTCTCCTCCTCCCTAGTTTCTCTTGGTCTCTCCTTGGAGGGACTGCTTGGGACTTTGTCTTATATGTGATGACCTACTGAAGGAACCCCCTCGAAGTAAGATAGTACAGTTACATAGGAACTTACCATAACAGTAGATCTTAGAGAGAGGTTCCTTCAGTGGGTCATATTGTTCCCTCCCTCCTTCCCCTCATTTGTGTTTTGCAGGGACTCCAAATCCTGTTTGCTCCTGCTGTTAGGCCTCTTCCTGTCTCCGGCGGGAGAACTGCAGGTGGGCTTGGGGACCGCTTACTGTATACAGTCATGTTGACGTTGATCACATGACATCAGGTGGGCGGTCCCCCATCAGGTATTGCTAGAAAAGTCTGCAGTGCGGCCCAACGCCAGGTGGCACCAGTCCTATATGTGATGACCTGCTGAAGGAACCTCTCTCAAAGATCTACGGTTATGGTGAGTTCCTACATAACTGCACTTTATTGACCCAGGATCAGGGGACCCTTGTTCACCCAGGTCTTAAATCCCTTCATTTGCATGCGTGGCTCCTGCAGACGTAGCAAAGACCCACTTCGGAGATTCTCCGCTCGTAGCGGATATTGTGGTAGAGGCCAGAAAGACTTCCACCAGATCCTCCTATGCCATGAAGTGAAAACGCTTTTCAATTTGGGCCATTTCGAAGGATTTTGAACCTTTCTCATGCCCAGCCAATAAAGTCCTGGATTACATGCATCACCTCTTCGATCTGGGCCTCAGCCATTCCTCTTTAAAGGTCCACATGGCAGTGATTTCGGCCTACCAGATTCCCTTCAGAGACAGAACTTTTGCTCAGTTGGAAGTCTCTAACATAGAAACATAGAATTTGATGGCAGTTAAGGACCGCTTGGCCCACCTAGTTTGCCCATTTCCCTACCTGATGGATAAGCTGCAGATTCTAGTTAATCAACAGCTTACTTCCTCCTACCATGCACTAGAATTGCCTTATGTCTGTCACATGCATTCTTGAATTCTTCCACTGTTCCTGACTCCACAACCTCCTCAGGAAGGCTGTTTCATGCATCCACAACCCACTCTGTGAAAAAATACTTTCTAACATTACCTCTGAGCTGTCCCCCCTCTATCTTCAAATTGTGCCCCCTTGTTCTTGCACATCTCTTCTTCTGAAAGGTGCTATCCCTCTTGTACTTTAATTCCCTTGAAATACTTGAAAGTTTCTATCATGTCCTCCCCCCCCCCACCCTTTTCTCAAGGGTATACATATTAAGCTGCTTTAGTCTCTCCTCATGTGTCTTCTGGTGCAGACTCTGCACCATTTTGGTTGCCCTCCTCTGAACAACCTCCACTCTGTCTATGTCTTTGCAGAGATGGGGTCTCCAGAATTGCACGCAGTACTCCAGATGGGGTCTCACCCAACTGTTTGTACAGAGGGATAACGTCCTGTTTTGTACGTTGACGCCTCTCCCTGTGCATCCCAGTATCCCCCTTCTCACCTTGCCCACCTTTAGGTCATCTGATATAATTACTCCTAGGTCTCTTTCGATTTTTGTTGTTTTTATTAACTCACCCCCCCCCTTTGTGTACTCTTCCCCTGGGTTTTTGTTTCCCAGATGCATTATCTTGCACTTCTTTGCATTGAGTCTGAGCTGCCAAATATTTGAGCATTCCTCCAACCTTGCCAAGTCCCTTTTCATCCTTTCCACCCCACCTTGTGTATCAACCCTGTTGCAGATCTTTGTGTCATCTGCAAAGAGACATACTTTTCCTTCCAGGTACTCTCCAATGTCCCTTATAAAGACATTAAAGAGGACCGGTCCCAGTACCGAACCCTGTGGTGCCCCTCTAGTTACTTTCCTTTCTTCACTGTGGACTCCGTTTACTATTACCCTTTGCTTCCTGTTGTCCAGCCAGTTTTTTATCCAGGCTGCCACCTTGGGACCCACTCCAAGGCTGGCTAACTTGCATATTAATCTTTTGTGTGAGACTGTGTCAAATGCCTTGCTAAAATCTAGGTAGGCCATATCCACAGCCTCTTACTGGTCTACTACTTTGGTCACCCAGTCAACGAAATGTATTAGGTTCATCTGGCATGACCTTCCCACTGTGAAGCCATGCTGCCTTGGGTCCTGTGCCCCACTGGCCTCTAGGTACCCAACAGTTCTTTCCTTCAGAAATGATTCCATCATTTTCCCTACCACTGAGGTCAAACTAACTGGTCTGTAGTTTCCTGCCTCTGCCTTGCTCCCACTTTGTGAAGTGGAATCACATTTGCCCTCCTCCAGTCCTCAGGTACCACCCCATCCTCCCATTATTTGTTAAAAAGAGTAGTCAGTGGTGTTATTAGCTCTACCCTTAGTTCTTTTAGAATTCTTGAGTGAATCCCGTCAGGCCCCATTGCTTTGTCCACCCTAAGTTTCAAGACTTCTTTCAAAACCCTTCCTTTTGTGAATGGACTGGTATCGACCCCCCTATTCAGAGTTTCTTTCTTGTTTGGTTTAGGTACGTCCCCCTCATCTTCCGTTGTGAATACTGAGCAGAAATATTCGTTCAGTATCCCTGCTTTTTCACGGTCACCCTTTGTCCACATTCCCTTCCCTTTATTAAGTCTCTGTATCCCTACCTTGGTCTTTCTTCGCTCCCTAATGTACCTATAAAAGGTTTTATCCCCATTCTTAACAGAGTTGGCCAACTTTTCCTCAGTTTGTGCCTTTGCTATTCTGACTGCCTTCCCTGCCTCCTTCTGCTTTAACTGATAAAGTTCTCTGTCCTGCTCCTTCTATGTTTCCTTATATTTCCTGAATGCTATCCTTTTCTCCTTAACCTTTCCTTCCACCTGTTTTCAGAACCATTGTGTTTTTTTCCTTCGTTTTTGTTTTGTTGATTAGCTTCACACAAAGGCGTGTTGCCTCTGCGATGGCTGTTTTGATTATTCCCCATTGTTCCTCCACCCCTGCTTCTTGCCCTTTTGCTAGTGCTTTTCTGAGGCACTCTCTCATTTTCCCAAAGTCAGCCGTCCTAAAGTCCAGTACTCTTGTTTTTGTATGGCTTGACTCTATGGCTGTGTTTATTGTGAACCACACTGTTTGGTGGTCACTTGTTCCCAGATGGCTACCCACTTCTAAATCTGAGATCCTGTCTCCTTCCCCATTTGAGAGTACCGGGTCTAAGATTGCTCCCTCCCGAGAGGGTTCCAACACTAGCTGTCTGAGGCATGCCCCCTGTAGAGCATCAAGAATGACCTTGCTCTTGGATGTGCCTGCAGCAAAGGTACTCCAGTTAACATCTGGCATATTCAGGTCCCCCATCGTAATTTGTACTGTTTATTATTTATATCATATATGTCCTCCCAGACTGTTGTGACTATCTATTTTTCTTTCTATTGTTACTGTTTTGTCCGGATGTCATCACTGTATTCTTTTTGTTGTACAGTTTGTACAGTTTACTCCTCCTTTCTGTAAAAAAAAAAAAAAAAAAAGAAGGGCCCAGTGGCACGGAGGGCTGAGGCACCAGCCTCACCTGCCGGCACCCCCGGGAGCGACTTCGTGCTGCCAAGGGCTGGCCGGGTAGAAGAGGATCAAGCATCCCAGGACTGCTCTCCTCCTCTGGGGAGGGAAGGGACTCAGCAACCGGTGCTAGCCTGGCCCGTGGTGGAGACTGGGGTTGGCACACTGATGCTGCAAAATGGGGGTGGAGGTGGGATGGACACCCGGCGTGCAGTGCATGGGAGCGTGGGCGGCGTCGCCACTGGCCATTGCATGCACTTCCTCTGTGGGGAAAGAAAAAAGCAGGAGGAAAAGGTACCAACGGCTGTGATGGCGGGTGCTCGCAAGGCCTGCTCCTGACCAGCTAGGCTGCCAGCTTAAACTGGATCCATGCCTCAGCAGGGGCCTAGCCCCCTCCTCCGCCAACCCTGCTGGGGGGGGGGGGCAAGCCCTAGAGGAAGAAAGCTGGCAAGGCCCAGTGGACGTGTGGGGGGGAACAGGACTGGGGTGCCCTCCTGAATGAGGGCCGACTGGGCAGGGGACAGGGCTAGAAATATTTTTTTTATTGGTGGCTGTCCAAGGGACAGGTGCAGTATTCATTTTGACTTTCCCGTAGAATTTGTACCTGGCCCCTGGGTCCTAGTGCCAGCTAATACTTTAACACTTGGTACCCATCCCAGGGACAGGCAGAGGAATAAAACCAGCTGACCCTGAGGAAAACTAGGTGTCTGGGACAGACAGATAAGTGGTTATTTCGACCCCTGGCAGGGGAGATACAGATTAAAAAAAAAAATAAAAAGCTTGTTTTCCACCCTGCACACGTGCAGTATATTGGTACAGACATACAGAAGGGCAGCACAGAGTAGTGATAGCAGCCATGGCCTCAGCCACCCAAAAAAAAGTTGATGCATGATGTGTGGCAGGGCTAGAAATAATGGTCTGGCCACTACATTTCCACTGGAAATGTGAGCCTGGCAGTTTACATTTCCTAGGACCCTTTCACATCTCCACACTAGAAAATGTTTTATGCCCTACTATTAAGCAGAACCCACAACACAAGTATGTCAGCAAAATAGTGCCCAGTGCTTACACTATTTATAAATAAAATACTGTGAAATAAAATGCTTTTGTGTGTCTTCTTTATTCATTGCTGTCGTTTTTACTTTCCTTTCCCTCATGTACATTTATTCCTTGTCTTGTTTATTAAATCTTTCCTCATCACATGATATATTCTGTTCTTTATTACTTTTCACTGATCATTTTCCTTACCTCTTCTGTGTACTGTATTTTCTCCTGGCTTTCCTGATCTCTGCTTACTACCAGGCACTCTCCCTCTGCCTCATTGCTTTATAGATGTCTCACTTTATTTCAGTCCTGCATGCTCCCATCCATGAAATGTCAGTTTTTTTTTTGTTTTTCTTTTAGTAGTTTACTCTTCAGCTTGTTATCCTTGCTCTGCCATTCGTTACAACACTGACCTACGGAGCCAATCCCCCAATTCAGCACGTTCAGCACAGGATGCATTACAGCTCATTCCCGCCTGCAGCTTGCCTGCTTCAGCGCATGATTCACTAATGCACTTCTGTAGCTGTAACTGGAAGATTCTCTCCCCCTTAGCACATGACCCAGTGACAGCCAGCATATTTCTATTGGAGTCTCCTCTCCCTGCCCACTTCACCACATGACATGCTGTTTATTCCCAGTTTTTTTTTTTTTTTAAAACAGCTCTCCCACTTTAGGCATGGCACACATGCTCTACGCAGGCTCGCTACTGCCATTGGAGCAAAGTGACCAGGTCGGCACACTGTAGTAAATGCATTTCTATATGGAAATGTTGGCTGCAGTAATACATTTCCAGGGTTAGATGTGCCTTTCCATGGAAATATGGAAAGGCAATATTTTGAGCCCTGTGTGGGGGCAGAAAACGGTATCCGCTTCAGCTGCGTATAATGTAAGAGAAGGTGACTGAAGTTTCTTACCTACTGGCTAAAAGGATTATGATCTGGTGAGATTTTAAAACAAAAGGGTGGTTACTCGGGGGGGGGGGGGAGGAAGGAAGGTAGAAAGCATGTCTATCCACAGTGGGAGATAACTCACTTTAAAAAAGAAAAGAGTGAAGAAATGGATAAAAAACAAAATTAATTCAGGATAGAGCACAAATAAAGCTAAAGGAAAATTAAAGCAACAACCTGATCAAATGGTAACTGCAAAGGCAGGAAAACCGTCTGAGAAGAAGCTGAAGAAAATAAGACAGTAAGTAGACCAAGGTGGTGTCCAATTTAGTTGATACGCACACAGGGCAGAAAATAATATGTTTAAGAGTAAAAGAAAAATAGAGCAGAGGGTTCTATAAAGTTGGCATCTTAGAAGAGACTGAAAAAAAACGTTGCAAGAAAAGATGAACTGTAGAAAGAAGAAACACTGCAAAAATGCGAGAGAGAGAGAAGACCCAGTGGCTTTAGGTGTCTAGCAGCTTTGAGACAGTTCACCCATGCCAGTGCGCCAACAACCTGCACTCCATAAAAGAGAGCGCAGACAAAAGGTTGCCAGCAAGATGGCAACATGCAATTGAGTTGCCCCCCCAACCCAGGTTGCACACCTCGGGTTGTGATCACCCCCTCCCAGTCTCACAGTAATTTCCTGCATCCCCCTCACATTTATATAAACACCCCTGAGCCGGCACAAATTGTGGGGGAGAAGTTGCACACACGAGGACGATGACATTAGTGGGTGGTCAAATATATCGATCGCCCACATGTCATACACCTTCATGCCAACACTCACATTCTGGTGCCCTAGTTGCGATGCTCCATCAACGGGATACCCTTTGAGACTTGGGTGCGGGGCAAGACTGGTTTTCTGAGGGCATTACTGCCATTTAGATGAAAAATACCAGGCTAGAAAAACAAAACTTTGCAGTAAATACTTCTCATTTCTAAAAAAATATTTTCTGAAACCCTGACAGCTGTCTGGTGTCAGAAGGGTCCCAGAGTAAACACAACAGTTTTTGTCTTGTGGGTAAAATGTGGAATGCATGCGGCACCAGGGAATTATGCCATTACTGGTTTTGGGGCCGAGGCCACAGGAGCAGAGCAAAGCTGTCTGAATCGATACCAGGGTAAATAATTTGAAACAGTTTCGTACTCATTTCTGTTGGTTCTTTATTTCTAGTACAACAAATTCAAGTGCAGGATTCTGAACGAGAAGGTGGACACCCCCACTACAACTGTGTACAGGTGAATATGAGCTGTGCATTCAGTATTAAGAATACTCGCTTGTCTTTAAAATGAAAATTAAGTATTGAAGTTTTTTTTTTTTTTATCTTTTAGGTGTGGTCCGTTGATAGATTTGTGTCGAGGGCCTCATGTCAGACACACTGGCAAAATCAAAGCCTTGAAAGTTCACAAGGTATGCATTAATGCAGAAGCTGGAATATTAATAGGGGTTCAGCTGGCAGATATTCAATATCTTATTTTGTTCATTCTCTGTATTTAGCCTTGTTTTCTATAGTTTGTAATAGTGTTTATTCTTATAAATATATACAGTTTATATGCTACTCAGCTAACCAATATTTTTACAGATGTGTATTTTCTCAGATCTTGATACATTCTTGTTTTATTTTGTGGCAGAATTCCTCCACTTATTGGGAAGGGAAGGCGGATATGGAAAGTCTGCAGAGAATTTATGGAATTTCATTTCCTGATTCCAAAATATTAAAAGAATGGGAGCAATTTCAAGAAGAGGCTAAGAACAGAGACCACAGAAAGCTGGGAAAGGTAAGATGAAAGTACTATAATGGTTCTTGCTTGTGTTCCTACTTTCTGGAATTTTGTATTTACTGTACTGTGTGTAACCCTAATGGTTTAAGAGCAGGATACACTTGCAGTGTGAAAAAAACTATCTTGAATAACAGCTGTACTGAAACAGTGGCTACGTGGTGACTTCTTGATGAAAAATTAAGTGCTACAAATAATAATTTGTACTATATGTTGCCAGTATTGGATAAGGAACACTGGAGCTATTTGCAGCTCTTATGAAACAGGCATTAACGCAGCTGCCCATAGGTGGCTGCAGTTGCATTCAGGATGCCCAAGAACTTTAGTGGAAGGTGCAGCCAACCCCCAACATCTGGGTCTGTACGAAACCATTGCTCCTGTTTTAGATTCTTTGTGCCTGTTTACATACTACTTTTTTTTTTTTTTTTTATTTGCTTTTTTTGCCTGCGTCTGCCGTCAGTTCTCTGCCCTGGTCATGGCACCCCTAGACCATACCTCTCAACTGTCCCTGATTTTCAGGGATGTCCCTGATTTGGCCTCAACATTTTCCTCTGGCCCTCGTAAAATGTGTGTTTTTGTGACAGAACAGTGGGGATTAAAAGTGCAAAATAATATCAAACATTAAAGTTACGGACTTGTTCTTCTTCAGAAAATGTATCTTAGCACAAATCCCTTTATTCTGTCACCTTTCTGAGTGAATAGTACCAGTTTTTAAGATGTGTCCCTGATTTAGGGTCATTGTCCCTGATTTTTTTAAGCCTTGTCCCTGATTCATGAGGCAAGAGGTTGAGAGTTATGCCCTAGACTTCCACCTCCTTATATCAGCCCCTGCTCTCCCGGTCACCCCTGGCTTACCCCCCGGGGGCAGGATCACAGCACCATCAAGGGCACCAGTACCGTGAAACTGGTAACTGGTTGGGAGAGCCTGGCCAGGAGGCTGATCAAAGCCCGGGGGCAGGGCTTCATGTAGACAGTCAGACACAGAGTTTTATCCCTGGTAGTCTGGGGTGGAGTTGTACAATGACATCCTGCATCTGTCCTGCCCCAGAGTTACTTCCTGTGTCGGTGCAGGGCAATGAAACCGGCCTCCGCCAGGTGTCGCTCCTGCACCGAGCACACACACACACGCACCCGGAGAGCAGTCCTAGGGACACTCGATCCTTCTCTCTCTCTCTCTGACCAGCCCTCCGATGACCTGGATCTGTTCCCGAACCCTGGTCGCCAGCGTCGCCAGCGGAAATCCAACCGCTGCGTCGGCGGGCCGGCTGCTTACATACTACTGTTCTTCATGACGGGGCCTTATCCTGGCATGCATTTAGTATTTGCCTATGAGTTTAATCGGGGTTAGCTTCTTAACAAATGCTGAAAATTATTTATTTATTTAGCTTTTGTTTACCAGGTAAGCACACTAGACAAACATATGCCTATTTTCAGGTGCGACCCAGGAGATTACAAGTAATATACAGGCAGAGCATTATGACTGGTATAGTGTAAAAAGTGTTCTTTTTCTTTGTGAGGTGATGGTGGCTTTCCATTGATACTTTACATGAGGGACTAATACATAGTGGCCGGGATATTCAAACCCTGTTTGCAGTCGCAAAATGGTTAGTGAGTCACTTACACCACTTTGTGGTCCCAAAATAGGGAAGGACCACATGATGTCATATTGAATGATATGATTAGTGAATCGCTAATCCATTTATGACTGGCCCTAAAATATACCGGTGTGCCTATGCAAAGCAGCTGATAGCATCTTGCATATAGGCCCACTGGCATATTGGTAGGTTTGAAGAGACGTTAAGTAGCCATCAGTGCTGCACTAATTACTGCCTGTCGAAAGTAGGTCTTACGACCTGCGACCCCTAG
Organism: Neoceratodus forsteri; assembly: GCA_016271365.2. Taxonomy (NCBI): domain Eukaryota; kingdom Metazoa; phylum Chordata; order Ceratodontiformes; family Ceratodontidae; genus Neoceratodus; species Neoceratodus forsteri. The sequence continues at coordinate 987,612,110 of CM057449.1, forward strand.
CCACGGCCCCCCACCCAACACCCTAAAAGTGTCTATTTAATTATCCCTGTTGTTCAGTGGTTACCCCTTCACCCCGAACAACCCCAGTGGTATTGATTTAATTATCACTGGTGTCAATTAGTCCCTCCTGCCCCCCAGATTACTGTTTCAAACAGTAACTAAGGCACTAAGAGTGCTCGTTTAAGACCGCATTCACTTTGCTGTGCTCAGAGAACTGCCCTCTCTTAGAAAATCCCTCTGTCTGGACACAACTTGGGGAAAAGCATACCATTATGTGTGCACTAATTTATAGGCACGATGGCGCCATGTTACCAGTATATGAGTGGGCGGACCATGAGATTCAATGAGAGTAAATATTTAAAATATGGAAAAAACTGTACGACTGCTCTTTCAGGAACGATGCTTATAATTATCAGCAATAAAGGTGCCTGCAGGTACAGTTTTGAAACGGGGCCAAAAATAAGCTAAAAGCTGACAGTATCCATTTCAAGCAGCATTCTGTTTTTACCCGTATCCCTTGGGAGGTAGCCTTCACATTGTCACTGATTATCCCCAAGTCCCTTTCTTCCCTTAATTGTACTAAAGTTATTGATCCAACTCCCATTTTCTGGATTCCTGTTCCAAATGTGCATGACCTCGCATTTCTTACCATTGAATTTCAATTGCCATATGCTTGACCATTTTTCTAACCTGTCTACATTCTGTTTCATATTCCTTATACCCTCTGTGTTAGCCACCCTTCTATGGAGTTTGGTGTCATGCAGACAGATGCACTTTGCCCTGTGTCGGTGATGTACATGTTGAAGATGGTCTGGCCTAGAACAGACCCCTGAAGTATGCCAGTGATAACCTCCTTTACCCCCAGAGAACATAACTGTTCAGGACCAACTTCTGGGTCTTGCCCTGTAGCCAGTTCCCAATCCAGCTAGTTAGTTTCCCCCGAACGGCAGATCTCCCACCTTCTTTACCAGTGTCCTGTGTGCAACAGATTTCCATGTATAGGACTTGTACTGCCTGGCCTCTATCCACCGCTTGTGTCACTGAATTGAAGAACTCTTGTCAGATTTGTTTGACACAACCTGCTCTTCACAGATCTGTGCTGCGTGCAGTCCTGCTTTCCGTGTTTCCAAGAAATCTACTATGTACTCCTTAAAAGTAATTGCTAGTAAGTTTCTCCATATGGAAGCTTGGCTCCCTGGTCTGTATTGTAGTTTCCCAGATCCTTCCTGTCCCCTTCCTTAAGGAGTGATTCTACGTCTGCTACCCTCCAATGTCTCAGAACTTCCCCAGTTTCAAAGGAACTGTCAGACGGTTCTGCTAGGGGTACCGTATAAGAGCCTGGCGTGTTTCTTTCAGCACCCTTAGGTGAATCCCATTTAGGCCATGGGATTAATTTCTGTTTTAGATTTAGCAGTCCTATGTGCACTCTTTTCACTAAAATGACCCCATCTCAAACCTTTGTTCGAGGAACCTTGTAATTTTACCTTGCATTTAGGAGGTAGGGCTCAAGGCTTCTGCCACGAACACAGAACTGAAGAAGTTGGTGAGGATGTCCGCCCTTCCTACAGCATCTTTGTTGCACACCCCATCCTTTTTCATCCTTCAAATGCCCTCCCTTATTTGTCTTTCTTTCATAATAGAGCTAAAAAATATTTTATCATTATCATCAGCTCCTTCTGCAGTTCTTAATTCTGTTGCAGTCTTTGCTCACTTCGTGTTTTTTTTTTTTGTTACTGCTTTGAGCTTCCCCTTGTAATCCATCCTGTTTGCCTTAGTCTGGTGTTTCTTGTATCTCCTGAAGCCCTGTTCTTTCCTCCAGTTGCTACGTTCCTCTATGTACAATGAACCATATGGGTTTCCTATGTCTCTTTCCCTTGATAACATACCTCACACTTCCATGCGGCACCAAACAAAACATGCTTTATTTTTGCCCAGTTGTTCTCCACACCTGTCAACCCTTCTATTCAAATTAGTCTCTCCTGAATCTCGCTTATCCTGCTAAGTCTGCTGTCCTAAAGTTAGGGACCATGTTGCTGGCGTCTTAAGAGCCGAGTCTCCAGAGCAGTGCTAAATCTTACAAAAATAAATGGTTATCTCGCCTTTTTGGTGGTCTCAAAAGCTCATACTTAAAGGTCTGTTAACTAAAGTCTATGTTTGGCATCTGAGTAGCACTGGATCAATAAAGCACAAACCAGAGCAATTAATGTCTCTGTCTAGAAGGACCTACAGTACACTCTTTTTTGCAGCTGCTCTCAGGTCTGATGTTAACCGTGGCACTGCCATGGGAGCTCATGGGATACGCCACTAAAAGCGCTTGACTTAAAATTAATTTTTTATTTATTTGATTAACCAAGTAAAAGCACTGGACCAAGGGTCCTTTTTCAGGCTCAACCCAGAATGCAGTACATGATTAAACATTGCATACTAAAACAATAAATATATCATCATACAGTTAGAAACAGTTACAGATACCTTGATTAATCAAAACTGATATAAAATAATTTTAAAAGCAGAAAATGAACAAGCAGGTCATAAAGATGCTGGTGCTGTATTCCAACAGCAAGGGGCAGCTGCCAAGAAAGCTCTAGAGCTAATGTTAGATTTGTTAAGTGTGGGTTGCAGTGAAACACCTTTAGCCAATCTCAAATTTGGCATGATTGCCCTTACAGAGATTAAATCAGATAATGGAAAAGGAGTAGTAGAAAAAAAGATGCTTCAAAAATTGAAAACCAAAAAAAATTCAGCCCAGGCAAGATAAGATAATCACCTTAGCTGAGAATATATAGAACAGTGATGGGTTCAAATGGGGCAAGCAAAACAAAATGACACATGTTATTATAAAAAACAGAAAGAATATTATGTTCCAGGGACATGGATATGTTGTTCATCCACACTGTCTGGCAGGTTCCTTGCCGCTTTAAATCTTGCCGGAAGGTCTTCAAGCTGGCTCCTCCCACCCACCTGGGTGGTAAAACTCTCATCTCCGCCCCATGATGCCAGAACTTCCTTACCGCTTGGAAGCTCAGGTTCCCTCCGTAGCACTCGGCGTTTTAGACTGCATCCTAACTCTTCGGTTCGTCCGAAATTGGTATTGAAGTTTTCTAAACTTAGGTCTTCATCTTCCCTCGCGGCTGCAATGGACAAATCTATTCCCGGCTTTTGGAGGTGCCCTTGTGGGCAGAAAATGTCCAGGACGGATCCGCACTCCACGTGCGTCTACTCCCTAGGCCTAGATCACGACCCGCAGGCCTGCGAGTTGTGCCGCTCTTTCTCGGCCAACGTCCTGGATGATCGTGCTGCCCGATTGAAGCTCGGGTGCCGAGAAGCATTCTGCTGGTAAAACAAAAGAGGCTGGTTAGGCGGTGTCGCGGCTGGCTCGGCTGAGCAGCAGCAGATGATTGCCCTCGAGGAGGAGGTGGCCCAGGCCGCATCTTCCTCCTCCTCGGCTGCGGCATTTATCCCGCTCTCTGAGTTCCTCGTACACGGCTTCGTTCAAGGAGCTTTGTCAGTCCCTTTCCACGAAGGGAGAGGGGCCATCAGGACATTCTTCTCGGCCCAAGAAGAAGGAGTCGAAGGGTAAGTCCCAATGTCGGCGTTCGTTGGAGTGGGAGAGGTCTCCTTCCGCGGACAGCCGACCGTCGACTTCGGTCGAAGTTGCGGCTCAGGCTGCTGGCTTCACGGTGTCCCCATCAGGCCAGCCTGCCGAGACTTCCGCCGACGCAGTCGAGATTTTTCTCGATCTGTTAGACGGGCTGTCGACTGGTGAAGCCGACAACCCACTTTCACTGGTTCTCCCGGTGGAGACCGAGGATCTGCCTGCGCCTTCGGGGCCGCAGTCCCCGGTTAAAGTGCCCGAGCCGAGGGAAGAGCGGGTATCCCCCACCCCTTTCCAGACCCGCCCTCGGTCCCCCCGAGGGTCTCGGTCTCAGTCTCGGACTTCATCTCGGTCAAGCTGTTCCCGCCGACATCGGCAGTCTTGTTCTCGATACCAAAGTAAGCGGCGACACCGTTCCTTCTCGTCCTCTTCCTCAGATGAGGGGAGGCTTCGGCGTAAATTACGTTGGCGCTACGATGAGCTTATGTGGCAGCAGTTGCTGTTGTCCGGGTCTAAACCAACTCCGGTCCAGACCCCGGCCATCAAGTGGCTAACGACTGAAGCAACCACTCACCCCATTCGAGTTGCGACGTCGGTCCTGCCCTCGTCAGGCATAGTATATAAGGGGGCTGTCCCCCAGAATCCCCAGTTCTTTTCCTGCCGTCGACTCACCAGCATCGGCCTCTCGGTCTTTACCTAGCGCACGACGACTTAGAACTTCAAGAGTTTCTACATAACTAATGTCCTCTCCAATTCCTTCATTTGAGGGACACCTTTCAAAGTGTGCCTGTGGAAAACAGATCCCTTTCAAGGATCCTCATTCTTCCTGCATGCGGTGCTTAGGCCCGGACCACAACACCAAGGCCTGCACCTTTTGCCAAGGGTTCAACAGCTGCACCAGAATCCGCTGTCAGAAGGCACTTCAGGCTTACCTGTTAGAGGAAAAACTTAGTAGGATGGACAAAGAAACTTCCTCCTGGGGCGATTCTTCCTCCAAGGTCCACAAACACTGGGACAAGCACCGGGAGAAGGCAAGGTCCAGATCCTTGAACCACGCCTCGGATTCGCGGAGCTCAGGCTCCACCCGATTGGACCGCTCTCCCTCTAGGGCTAGGTCTCAGCCCCCTCTGGTTAAAGTTCGGGCTTCCAGCGGTTCTTTGACTCTTCAGCCCATTAAGACTTCCAGGCCCTCGGTTTCCTCTACTCCCTCTCGGGCCTCTTCTAAGTCCTCCAAATGCCACAAATCTTCCTCTTCCACCCGGCGTCGGGACCCTGACTCCAGGTCAGTCTCCAGCCCCCTAGGGGCCCGGATCCACCACCCTGGAAGACTAAGGACCTGACGTCCCTCAAGCAGATGACTGACCTGACGTCAGCCAAGCACCTGATGTCGGTCAAGCACCCAAAGTGGGCCAGGCATTCACCGGACCCGAAACCATTGGCCATGCAACCGACGTCTGCTTCATCGGAGCCGAAGACCACCCCCCAGTCACCGGTGGACACCGGTCACAGGGATTCCATGGAGGAGGACACCGCGTTGCCTGAAGATCAGGCGGGCGACACAGAGGGTGCCGGACTTCCGAGGGAACCTTCGCCCACCCCGGAGACACCTGAGGACCCGACGCCGACCCCAGCGACAGACCACCGGTGCCAGGCCCGTCGTCGGGCATGAATATACAAGAAGTAAAGGATCTCTTTACTTTCTGGTGGGACACCATCCATAAAGACGTCCCACTAAAGCCTCCTCCTCCCCCTCCTCCTACTCCTTCACCTCCTACACCCCCTTCTCCACCACAAGGGCCAGCAGGACGACCACCAACCCCTAAGGAGCAGACTCCACCTCCCAGGGGTAGATCCCTGGATCAGAGAAGGCCTCCCTCAAGATCTCCATCAGGGTTTCCCAGCCCCAAGCGACCCAGACATCGGCGGTATACTCCGTTGGGGGAGGACTCCAGATCGGATACCTTGGATTACTCCAGATCTCCTTCTCCACTCAGCATTTCATCACTTGACCCACATGACCTTCCCAGGTCTCCTCCGGATGATCCCTCTTTCTCTGAGTTCATGAGGCACATCCAGGACAACATGGGGTGGGATGCTGAAGACCTCGACCTCCAGGCAGCGCCTTGCCCGGTTATCTTTGTGAAGACCCAAAGCCTGTGGTGGTGCACCCTTGGTGGACACCGCTGCGGACGTCACCAAGGCTGCGTGGAAGCGTCCGCACTCCACTCCTGTGGTGCCGAAGAAAGCTAACCACCTGTACAAGGCACCGAGAGAGGACCAGTACTTGGCTCAACAACCTCTGGCAGACTCTGTGGTCATTATGACCTCACATGACCAGTCCTAAAGACCGCAACACATGAGCACACAGCCACTGGACCAGGAATCCAAACAATTGGATGCCCTGGGGAGATGCATGTATGCGGCTGTTACTTACTCCATCCGGTCCCTGAACTACCTAACCCACATGATACAGTTTCAGAACGCCTTATGGGAACAGGGTCAGGACTTGGTCGATAAGCTTCCAGATGGTGATCAGAAGGTGGATCTCCTAAACCTTCTCCGCACAGGGTCTGATGTAGGTACCCAAGTACTACGAGCCACATACGATACTGCGGACTCGTCCGCCAGAGCTGCAGTTTCAGGCATCTGTCTCCAGCAACACTCTTAGCTCCGTGTCTCTGGCTTCACCCCAGATGCACAGAAGAACATTCTTGACGTCCCCTACAACGGCGAAGTACTCTTTGGTGAACCCTCGTAAAAGGTTATCATCAAACTCCAGGACTCTGGGAAGGCAGTCCGGTCTGTACAGGCCATGTACAGATCCAGGCCCGATTCCTTTCATAGGAACTAAAGCTGTTTTCGCAGCTGGCAATAAAGGGGCACCTTTCAGCAGAAAGCCCAGGCTAAGTCGTCCCCAGGCAGAGCCCAGTGCTACACTAAACCGGCCCAGCCTGCAGGGACCAGTGCTGCCACAACATGACTTCTTCCCGGCCCCCGGCCCTTCTCTGGATCAACGGGCACAAAAGGTCGGGGGTCGCATCGCTCGCCACTTTTCAGGGTGGCAGTCGATTACCACTGACCGGTGGGTTCTCCAGTTGGTCAAGAAGGTCACTTCATGAATTTCTTGACCACCCACCCGCAAGACCTCCCCTGCTTTCCCGCTACTTGGGTCAGCATGCTGCGGCTCACAGCAGGAGGTGCTCACAGCTCCTGGAAAAAGAAACGATAGAGCATGTACCATGGAACCAGAGGAGTGATGGGTATTATTCTCACTTCTTTCTGGTTCCCAAGAAAACAGGGGACCTCCGTCCGATACCGGACCTCAGTGACCTCAACGAGTCGGTCCTGTACAAATGCTTCTGCATGGTAACCCTCCCAGGTCTGATTCCCATGCTCAAGCAGGCCGCCTTTCTAGCGTCCTTGGACATGCAGGACGCTTACCTGCATATTCCCATTGCTCAAGCGCACAGGATGTTTCTGCGCTTAGAGTTTCAGGGCCACCATTATCAGTTCCGAACCCTCCCCTTCGGACTGTCATCGGCACCTCGGGTGTTCACGAAGTGTATGGTGGTCGTAGCGGCGGCTCTGAGGAGACAAGGCCACTACGTGTTCCCCTACCTGGACGACTGGCTTCTCATGGCACCCTCTCGGGAGGCCTTGATGTCCGCCATCCATTATACTCAGTCTCTGTTCGAGACACTGGGCATCATGATCAATCACGAGAAGTCACGCCTGGTTCCGTCACAGATTCTGCAGTTCATAGGTGCAGTTCTGGACACCGTCCAGGGGAAAGCTTTTCTTCCCCAGGACAGAGTGGAACATATCAGATCCCTCATCAGGGACATTTTTGCATGGAAGACTGTTCCTGCCAGATTGGTCCTTTGCCTGCTCTGACACATGACTGCAGCCATTGCAACAGTCCCGCTTGCTCGTCTCCACATGCAGGTCACCCAGTGGATGTTACGGGTCCAGTGGGATCAAAAGCAAGACTATCTGCAGCTTCCAATCCGGATCACGAAGATCATAATCCGGGATTGGCAATGGTGGCTAGATCCGAAGAATCTGTCGGCAGGGGTCCCCTTCCTTGCGCCGTCTCCGATCGCGACACTCTCCACAGACAGGTCGGGGTTCGGATGGGGAGCACACCTCGAAGGTGTCCGGTCTCAGGGCCTGTGGACAGCCAAAGAGACTCATCTCCACATAAATATCCTGGAAATAAGAGCAGATCTTACTTCGAGAGGGCTTTTGCAGTAGGTAGTTACATATAGGACTGACGTCGGCAGGCGGCAGGACCCCACTGAAGAATTTCTAGCTAGCGGTCCCTGGCGAGGACCGCCCCGATCAGGTGACCGGCGTCCTTCTAGCGTCGGTATAAAGGCGGTCCCGGACACCCGCCTTCCAGTTCTTTCCCGCCGTTAGCTGTGCAGCGCCTCGCGATAAAGTTCGTGCTTAGCAAAGCCCTGTTCGTTCGGTTTTTACTGAAAACTTTTCAGTATTTTTCTTCACATCGTCAGGTTGACGTCGGTGTATGTCGTACCCCTCCAAAAATAAGTGTGACTCGGGCAGCACCCAACTGCCATGCAAGGGCGGCCACTCTCTGCCTTTTTGTCTCAGGTCCCGACCACGCGGTCGACAAGTGCCCGCATTGCCTGCACTTCAGCGCGGCTACTCGCAGATGACGCCAACAGTCCCTTGAAGCCCATCTGCTCAAAAAGAAGATGCCTTCAATGGAGAAGGAATTGAAGAAGATCAGGCAGGCGTCGACCTCTCCTGAAGGACACCACAAGAAGCGGGACAAAGAAAGGCACAGGGAGAAGGCCTCCTCGTCCAGAGTCACAGTTCAGGTAACGTCCCCTCCGGGGAATCGTCTGACGGCAGCCTCCAAGGTTTTGGAGGAGGCGTCGGCCCGCCTGTCGGGCTCGCTGGCGACTTCAGGTGCCTCAGGGCTCAAAGGAGGCCCCTTGCCTCCAGTACCGCCGCAGGCTTGCGGCTCACTGCGCGGGCATCTCTCCTATAAGTTGGACGCCGGCCCTCCGACGCCCGCTGGGAGAAGACCGATAAGACGCTGACCTTCCGGGCTTGCGCGACGTCACGCCCTCGGACCAGGCCGCTCTCCACCTCGCCCGCCTCCGACGAGGGACCCCATAAGCCGGACGCTGGCTCCTCTGGCGCCCGCCGATTCAGCCTCAAGTCGCACTGCCGCTCCTCCGACGTGCGCCGGCGCCAGAACCTACGACAGACCTTCCTCTCTGTCGTCCTAGGTTCCTGCAGCCTTCTGCTGTCCAGGGAGCCCGAGTCGCCTTCAGCCTGACCCTTCGGGACTTTTCTCTCCGGCCCCGGCGATGCTGGGATAATCTCCACCGCCAGACCCTCCTCCACAGAACCGGATCTGATGCGGCCCCTGGAAGCCGGCCCTGGCGCCTGGCGGCCCGCTGACACCGCGGGGATGCTCCTCTGTTGGGCCCGACCCCCACCAGACCTCTCAATCGTCGCACCGCCTGCGGCTCTCCTACTGGCCGCTTGCCCGCAGCTCCTCCGGTATCCGGGTATCCGCCGCTCTATCCGATGCCTTCTTACCCGGGTCCTCAGTATCCAGTGCGCAGTACCTGACGCCCGGCCCCACCGGCGCCGGTACCCAGGCGCTGCCATACCCGACACCGGGTTTTCCAAGTAGCTGGCGGATACTGCCTCTTCATGCGGATATAATCCATATAGTTAATCCTCCTCTCCTCCACCGTCCCCCAGGTGGCCGGCTGTGGATCTACAGGAGACTTGGCTTCTGTGGCTGAGGCCAAGGCTCAGCTCACCTGGCAGTTGGGGAGTCGCCTTTACGGCGATGAAGCACCCCCGCCCCATATGCCCGAGACGGCACACTCCCTCTCTGCCTCGGATTCCAGAGCCTTCCCACTGGATCCAGAGAGGGGCAGGACAGTTCGCCCAAGGATCCCCTATGGAACCTGCCTCCCTAGACGGGTCAGGAGTCTTACCTGCTTCAATTCTTCTTCTTCCTCGCTCGGATTCATCGGATTCTTCCGACAAATGCTCCGAGAGAGACGACGAGCCTTGCTCTCCGTCCAAGCCCCGGCCGAGGACTCCTCCGAAATCTCCGGAGGATCCTTCCTTCACGGAGTTGCTCGTGAACATCCAGGAAGTACATCTTGTGGCGTTTTCTGAACCAGATCCTCAGCAGGTCAAACTTGCTGAATATCTGGACCTGCCCTCACGGCCCTACTTTAGTGCCACCCTGATCGAGCTCACACCCACCTTTGTCACTATTTGAAAACAACTGCCGGCTTTAGCCCCTGCCTCTAGGAAGTCCAACAGGCTATACCAGGTCTGGAGGGTGTAGATTTTTTGATTCTCACCCCTGCAGACCAGTCGTGATTAGCGCCTTCACGGGCCGGTCAGCACACCCCAATATTTAAGCTTGTCTCTTCCGGATAAGGAATCTCTTTCTGGACCAGTCATGGAAGAAAATATATGCTTCTTCCACGCTGGAATTTGGTCCTGAATTATGTAGCACATATGGGGATTACCAGAAGGCTATCCTTACCCAGGCGGATCTAAGATTGACTCCTACCTGACTCCCAAGTCAAGCAGGAGTTAGCTGACTCTAGTCCGCTCTGCTCGCCAGTTGGTTACAGCCTGAGGACGACTTTACTGCTATGTAGTGGACACTGCCGGCGGAGTCTGTGTTCGCCTCAGTAGTTGGCGCCACGCCTGGTTCTGCGTGGTCAGGTTTGGTCCTGGAGGTGGAGTCAGCAATCCAGGAAGCACCTTTCAGGGTTCAGTGCTTTTCGGCGGTGATGTCAAGTCGCTCATCACTGATTGTGAGAAGGATCGGCTCTGAAACTGTGGATTCGTGTATCGCCTCCATCTGGCCCAGCGCCTGCTCTTTTCACAGACGCAGCCGGCTCAAGCATAAACCCGATGGCGGGGCTACTAAACGCTGGCCCCCGTAGCTGCCAGGCCCCCGCCGCCTAAAAAGCAGCAGGTGCCCGAGCTGCAGCGCTACTCCACACCACCTGGCTTCTCCCTCTCCCACCGCCTCCGGACTCCCGGAGGAACCGTAGGAGGAGATTCTCCCTCCGCCTTCGGCGGGTTGGGAGAGGATAACAACAATTCATGGGTGCTTCATTATCGCTGAGGGCACCCATAGAGTTTCTACAGAAACCTCCGCCACCCCCTTTGAAGTCCTCTTGGATGCAGGTACCATCTTCCTTGTCAGGAAGAAATATATGCCCTTCTAGCCTGTGCAGGCCATAGAACCCGCTCCTCCTCACCTTCAGGGATGGTTTATTATTCCATTTCTTCCTGGTCCTAAAGAAGACGGGAGATCTCGGACCCATTCTGATTCAGTCCTGAATCCCGTGGAATACAAAGTTCAGAAGCTCTCCCTCAAACCCTTCTGCCCCTTCTTTGGCCGGGTCAATGGCTTTGAGTGCTGGATAAGCAGGATGCATATCTGCACATCCTCATTCATCTCTCACATCGCAAGTACCTCCGATTTGCTTTCCAGGGGGACCATTACCAATTCCAGGCACTTCCTTGTGGTCTTTCCTGCCTCCCGAGTTTTACCAAATGCCTGGCAGCTGTGAAGGCCCACCTGCATACTATGGAGTCTCAGGTGTTTCCTACCTGGACGACTGGCTCCTAGTGGGCTTCGTTCCGGGAGGAGCGCTGCATTTTCTCTCCTCACCCAGCAGGTTTCACTTGCCTGGCATTACCATCAACTCATCTGGACCCTCTCCCAGAGACTTCAATTCCATCGGGCTATCTCGACACGACAGTGAGCAAGGCCTTCCTTCCTCCGACAGGGCGGCCTCCCTCCTGTCACAGATTTCTGCTATCAGAACGCAGGAAGGTTCTGGCAGGTCGGTTCCTCCGCCTCTTGGGGCTCATGGCGGCCGCCATCCCGACGGTTTCCGTGACGTCGGCTCCCACATGAGGATTTCTGTTGGACTTCCGTCCCAGTGGATCAATCGTAGACCCACCCAGATCATCTGGTTCTGATCTCCTGCTGATGGCAACAGACTTGCAATGGTGGATGGTTCAAGAGAACCTGTTTTGGGGGGGTTCCCTTCTGTCATCCTCCCCCCTTCCAGACTGTGACCACAGACGCCTCAGGAGAAGGTTGGGGAGCCCATTTGGGTCCTCACCGAACCCAGGGTTTACGGTCCAGATTGGAGCTAGCTCTCCACATCAATGTGCTTGAGCTACGAGCAGTACTATATGCTCTCCAAGCCCTTCACCAATACATCCTTCCTGGTCACCTAGTTGTCCAGACGGACAACATGTGCGTGGTGTACGTACAAGCCAGGAGGGACCTGATCCACCCCGCTGTGAGGGTGCAGTGTAGGGTTGGGACTGGGCAACGCCACAACCTCACCTCATGGTGATCCATGTTCCAGGAGTCGACAATACCCTGGCACAAGCTAAGTTGCTTCTCTGCTCTGCCTGCGAGTGGGGGAGTTGGACCATGCTGTTCTAGATCTACATCTTCCAGCTTTGGGGACTCCAAAGGTGACCCTTGTTCGCCTCTTCCCAAAGCGCAAAACTTCCCACCTTTTGTTGCTCACTTGCTCAGAACAGATGGCGCTTTCTGGAGCAACGCCTGTCTCTAAACTGGAAGGGCAGATTCAGTCTATGCTTTTCCAATTCCTCTGAGTTCCTCGCGTACCGCAGAACTAACAACGGAAGGAGCGAGGAATGATTCTGATCAGCCTTTTCTGCCCAGGCAAATCTGGTTCTCTCTTCTACAGCAATACTCAGAGATTCCTCCTTCCTTTCCTTTATCTCGAGGATTGCTGACCAAGATCAGGGGCCCTTGGTCCATCCGGGACTCAGTCCCTCCAGCTGATCATGGCCCTGCAGACCTAGCCCAATCTCGTTTTGGTGTCTCTCCAAAGGTGGTAGAGATTCTGGTGGAGGCTGAAAGCCCTCCACTAGGTCCACTTTACCATGAAATGGAAGAGATTTTCATTTGGGCTGCTCTAGGAATGTGGAGCCCTTCTCCTGTCCTGTGGCTGTTCTGCTTGAATATTTACATCACCTCTGACCTGGGTCTCAGTCATTCTCCTTGAAAGTGTTGCTATGGCCGGTTATTTCTGCTTACCATGTTCCTTTTGCTGATAAAGCCTTTGCCCAATTAGAGGTATCCAAGACTTTTCTTAGAGGGGTCCTTCATCTCAGGGCCCCGTCTGGACTCCTGCCCTCCTTGGGATTTGAATTTTGTTCTCGAAACTTACTCTTCCTCCCTTTTGAGCCTGCGGCCTCTGCAGACCTGAAGTTTCTATCGTGGAGACGCTGTTCTTGTGCCTACCTTCTCTGAAGAATTTCCGAGCTCCAGGCCTCATGTGTCAAATCCCTTTATTTGATTTTTCACAAAGAACAAGTAGCCTTCGCATGAACCCTAAGTTTCTACCTAAAGTGGTATGGAGTCTTAAATCAGTCTATAGAGTTACCTTTTTTCACGCAGTACTCCAACCAAGGGGAATATTTGCTCTATACCATGGATGTTCACTGGATTCTGAGATATCACACGATAGGACCAAGGATCTCAGAAAACTGACCAGCTGTTCGCCTGCTTTTGCTCACAAAAGAGAAGGTGTTGTTTGCTAGCAATGCCTGTCAAAATGGTTGGCTCATTGTTGTCACTTTCTGTTATGACAAGTACAACAAGACCCTCCGGGTCAAGTCAGAGGTCACTCTACTGGGAGCTTTGCAGCCTCATGCGGCTTGTTTCTAAGAACGTGTCTGCGGCAGATATCTGTGTTGTTGCCACCTGGACTTCTGTCCATACCTTTATGAAACATTACAGTTTGGCACGCCCAGAGCAGCTCGGTTAGCGGCTTTGCAAGGCCTCCTGTCTTGAGGTTTGTGCAAGGCTTTGCTACTTCTTGGAGGTTCCTCCTCCGGTGCCTTTCGTTTGTTCCAGACTGCTTGGATTCTGTCCTATGTATTACAGCAAGAGCCCTCTCGGTAAGATATACAGTTATGAAGAACTTACCGAACAGTAGATCTTCGAGGCCTGCAGGTATACTCCCCTCCATCCCCCAGGCTTTTCAGCTTTTTCCAGGAATGGAAACATCTGCTTCCTCTCTTCGTCCGATTTCTCGGCCTGTGTGGAAAGAACTGAAGGTGGCCTGGACCGCCCTTTATACCGATATTGTATGATCACCTGACGTGGCGTTCATTAGACAGATTAGAATTTGTTTCCGCCGTCGATGTCATCCTATGGGTCATTTCACTGCAAGAGCCTCTCAAGACTCATTGTAAATTCATTGAGACACAGTTTGCAGTGAAGTTACACCATTAGACTGAAGCCGCAGGCGCCAGGACCCCAATGGAAAATTCTAGCTAGCTATCTTCAGCGGGATCACCATCGCCGGTCCTCATTCACGCCAGGCGAGTACATAAGGGGGTGGTCCCGCCAGATTCCCCTTAGTTCTTTCCGCTGCCGACTTGTAAGTCTCAATTCTTCGGTTCCAGTTCTATATCGCGACGCGTAGGAAGTTTTTCCTTCGAAAATCTATTTTTCTTCGGTCAGTTTATTGTCTGATATCCTCTCCAACTCTCGTCATTCTTTGAAGTGCGCCTGTGGGAAGCAGATCCTCTCAAGGATCGCTGATTCTGCCTGCGTCCGTGCTTAGGCCCAGACCACTGACACCCGGTCCTGCCCTTGCCTAGGTTTCAACAGCAGAACCCGGATCCATCGCCAGAAGGCCCACAGGTATCGCTTGCTCGAGGAACAACTCAAGACCATGCGCTCCAAGGGGGATTTTCTGGGAAGGTCCGCAACACTGGAGTGTGGTACATAGGGAGAAGGCCCCTTCCAGGTCCCCTGCCTAGGGCCTCTGAATCTCGTAGCTTCGCCCAGGTCTACCGCCGCCTTTCCCGGGCAGTTCTCAGCCTCCCCTGCTGCGTGAGAATATCGGCCCTTTCTCAGGCCAAGACTTCCAGGCCTCCTTCTGCCTTCCAAGGCCCTGGTCAAGTCGGGACCCGCCACCATCATCACAAGTCGGGTTCCCGGCCATTCTGAACCCGACAAGCCAGCCTGCCTCCTGCCTCCTCCTCCCTAGTGGAAGACCAATGAGCCACCTTCTTAAGAGACCGCACAGAGCTGACCGCCGACCCACCCCGACGCCGGCTCTCGCCACAGGTCCGTCTTGTCAGGAGCCGCCGGACCGCCAGACCCACTGTCGACGGCCGCTTCCACGCGCACTTCGGACGCCAGTAGGGGGGGCTGACGTCCTGCTGCCTCGTCCGGGATTGGAGAAGAGGACTCTCGACGCCTCCCGACCGACGCCGGGTCTGGAGACCATGATGAGGAGTTAACACATTCTGAGGACCAGACGGGTGATCCCGGTCCCGTCGAGCCTCCCAGGAACCCCTCCTCAGAACCCAAGGCTCCTGTGAGCCGATGCTGTGAACCCGACGATCACCACCGCGCCCGTCCATCGGTCGGGTCTTTCTTTCTAGAGGTTATGAGTTTTCACTTACTGTGGGATACCATCAGTGCTGATCGTGGTCCCCACCCCACCTCCTCCTCCTCCTTTCTGGCCGGGTTACTCCTGGTTCCTGCGCCCTCCATCCGGGTCTGCAGGTCGGGTTACCCTCCTGGATCCCAGGATCCCTTCCAAGGGGAGACCAGATAAAGGAGACCTCCGTCTAGATCCTCTTCTGGGTCACCCAGCCCTAAGAGACCCAGAAGATGCGGCTGTTCTGCTCGTCCGGAGGACACGGGATCAGAGTTTTCAACAGGATCTAGATCTCATCTCCCTTCCACATCCCTTCTCCGACCCACGTGAGCTTCCAAGGTCCTCTGGATGACCCTTCGCTCGGACATCATGAGACACATCCAAGAGAACATGGGATGGGATGCGAAGTGTTAGACCTCGAAGGCTACGCCTTACTTAAATATCTTCGGCAGAAGGACCCTAAGCCTGTGGTGGTGCCACCCCAGACACTGGGACATCACCAAGGCAGCGTGGAAGTTCCTTACATTCACTCCCGGCGATGTCAAGAAAGCTGACCGCCTGTACAAGGCTCCAAAGGAAGACCAGTACTTGGCTCAGCATCCTCAGGCCGACTCTCTGGTCATAACATTCTCTCATGACCGGGTCCCAGAGACTGCGAATATTTGAGCACTCTGCCACCGGACCCGAGTCCAAACAGTTGGACGCTATGGGTAGGCGATCACATGTTTCCGCTATTTGCGCCATCAGATCCCCTGAATTATTGACCCACATGGTGCAGTTCCAAATGCCTTGTGGGAGCAGGGTCTGGATCTGGCTGAGAAGTTGCCAGAAGGTGAGCAGTAGAAGGAGGAGATGTTGCAGCCTCCGACGGGTTCGGACATGGGGACCCAAGTGCTACGAGCCACGACGACCCGCCGGACACCTCTGCCCGAGCAGCAACTTCAGGTATGCCCGGAGACACTTGCTCCGTGTCTCCGGGTTTACCTCGGACGCCCACAAAAACATCAGTGGATGCCCCATTTGAGGGAGAAGTTCCTTTGGTGAGCCCTCTGAGAGGTCATCACCTGCTTTCCAAGAGGCCGGAAGTGTGAGGTCGGGTCCAGGCACGTAATAACCGAGGCTTAGTTCCTTTCAGGAACTAAAAGCTCGCTGTGATCGGGCACAGAGACAACAGTCCCCAAGACCGTCCACAACAGAGGGGCTCCGTCTCAGGAGCCCAGGGTAGACAGCTCGTGGGCC
The DNA here is from genome assembly GCA_016271365.2 of Neoceratodus forsteri. Lineage (NCBI taxonomy): Eukaryota > Metazoa > Chordata > Ceratodontiformes > Ceratodontidae > Neoceratodus > Neoceratodus forsteri. Next base: position 987,628,424 of record CM057449.1, read on the forward strand.
GAGGTCACTGCCCAGCTAAACCGCCCAGCCTCGCAGGCCCCTCCGCCACAGCCTGACTCCTTCCGGCCCTCCTCAGGATCAACGGGACATCAAGGTCGGGGTCGATTACGAAGTACCTGCCAGGATGGCAGTCCATAACCACCCACCGTGGTTCTTCAGTTGGCTCGAAGAGGCTACTTTATAGAATTCGAACAGCCATTCCTCAAGGCCTCCTCTGCTCTCCCATTACCTGGTCTGCACAAGCCTTTGATCAGGCAAGAAATACTCAAGGCCTTGCAAAAGGGGCGATATAGTATGTCCAGAGAACCAGAGAGGATACGGTACTACTCCCACTTTTCCTGGTTCCAAAGAAAGCAGGGGACCTCCGTCCGATTCTGATCTCAGCGACCTCAATATGTCGGTCGCCACAAAGGATTCCACATGGTGACTCTCTCCAGGTCTTATTCCTGATGGGTTAAAGAGGGACTTAGCTGTCCCTAGACATGTGCAGGATGCATGACCTGCACATCCCTCAGCTCAGGTGCACAGAGTTCCTGCGCTCGAAGCCGCCACCACTTTCAGTTCCAAGTACTCCATCTGACTGTCATCGACCTGAGGGTCTTTACCAAATGCATCGGCAGTCGTGGGCGGCCTCTAAGGAGACAGGCCATTATGTGTTTCTGCACTTGGACGATTGGTTTCTCATGGCCGCCTCCAGAGAGTCGTTGTTATTGGCTATCCAGAGTACCCAGGATCTGTTTCGGCCCTGGGCATCTTGATCAATTACTAGAAGTTCTCCTGGTACCGCGCAGAAACTGCAGTTCATAGGCGAGTCCTGGACACCGCTCAGGAAAGAGCATTTCTTCCCGACAACAGAGCGGGTGCATCAGATCCCTCATTCAGGGATCTCTTTCGTTGAACAAGACCGTCTCTGTGCAGGGTCGGTCGCTTCGCTTGCTCGGATTACATTGCTGCGCCATTCCGACCATCCCTTTTGCAAGGCTCCACATGCGGGTAACTCAGTGGATGCTCAGGTGCAATGGGACCAAAGGCAAGACCATATGCAGCATCCGTCAGAATCACTTAACGCCTGATCTCGAGACTGGCAGTGGTGGCTAGACCCAGGGACACTCTCTACGGGTGCCCCATTTATAGCGCCGTCCCTGGAGGTAATCCTCACCACAGACGCCTCAGGACTAGGTTGGGGAGCACACCTGGATGGGGTGAAGTCCCAGGGAACGTGGACCCCTCAGGAGGCTCACCTCCATATCAACGTTCTGGAGATGAGGGCGGTCCTTTATGCCCTGCAGGCATTTCAGTCAGAGATCCTGCCGAGTACTCTCCTGCTACAGACAGACAACACGGCGGTGATGTATTATCTCAACAAACAAGGAGGCGCATACTTTTACTCCCTTTGGAGGCTAAGGAGGGTGTGGATTGGGTAATCCGACATGCACGAACCTGATCACATAGTACACATGTTCCCCGGGTGGACAACACATTGCAGACGGCCTGAGTCGCTCCCAGGCCAGAGTCCACGAGGTGGGAACTTCTTCAGGAGGTAGCAGAGGATCTGTTTCTTCGATGGGAACTCCAGAATTGGACTTGTTCGCTTCCCCATCCAACACGAAAACTGCCCAATTTTTGCTCGCTAGATCCAGGGCCTGGTGTTTTCTGGTGAGACGTTGTCCCTCCTGGGCTTGACAGATTCTCTACGCTTTTCCTCCCTTCCTGCTGATCCAGAGAGTTCTTCTCAAACTGCACAGGAGCATGCAACAATGATCCTGGTGGCCCTTTCTGGCCCAGACAGATCTGGTTCCTTTGCTATCACAGGTTATCCCGGGAACCTCCGCCTCACGATGCATTCAGCCTCCCATCTCTTGTCTCAGGAGGAGGGGTTCACTGGTCCACCCGACTTACACTCACTGAACCTGCATGCATGGTTCCTAGAGACATAACCATTTTGGCGGCACGGGTCTGCTAAGAGGTTGCGGAAGTTCTTGCTGCAGCCAGAAAGTCGCCAACGAAGATGCGACGGATTGCCATGAAATGGTGTCGCTTTTTGTTCATGGTGGCTCTGAAACACGCCGCCTTCCCCTTTAGGTTGTCCGTGAAAGCGGGCGCGTAGAGTACCTGCCTCCTTCCGCTCGGGTCTCCCCTTACCCTCTATTAAGGTGCACCCTGTGCCATTTCAGCTTATCACCTCGGTGGACAGTGCACAGTGGCACAATTAGATGCCTGTCGAGAATTCTTGAGAGGGTGTTACATCTTAGGCCACCCATTAAGGACTCAGTGCCTCCATGGGACTCTCTTTGTCCTGGAGCAACTCCGCTCCCCTTTGAACCTGCGGATTGCGAGCTGCGTTTTCTGTGCATTAGGCGTTGTTTTAGTTGCTGTTACGTCAGCAAGAAGAGTTTCGAGCTTCATGCTCTCATGTGTAAGGAGCCTTATTTGATTTTCCACTGGGACAGAGTATCCCCAGGAATGAATCCTAAATTCTTGCCTAAGGTGGTTTCCACACTCTCTCAATCAGGACATTGACCTGCCTGTCTACTTCCCTAATTATTCTAATAAGAGGAGGGCTGCTCCACACCCTGGATGTTCACCGCAGCTTAAGGTACTACCTGGGAGCAGAACTAAGCAGCCGTAAATCGGAGCAACTTTTCGTTTCCTTTACTGAAAGGATGATGAGCCAACCAGTATCCAAACAGTCCCTTTCTCGCTGGCTTGTCCAGTGCATATCATACTGTTATGATATCAAACAAAAGCCCCTCCTGGGATCAGTCCGGGGCCATTCCACTAGGGGTGTGACCACCTCCTTTGCAGCACTTCGAAACGTCTCCACCTCTGCCATTTGTGCTGCAGCCACTTGGAGCTCTGTACATACCTTTATCAGGCACTATAGCCTGGACATCGCTTCATGGCGAAGAGCCGGCTTCGGCCTGGCTATGTTACAGGGTCTCCTGTCCTAGAATCAGGACCTGGAATGAACTTTCTAGTTTCCTCCTCCCAGAGTGTTTGCAAACGCTACTGCTTGGGAATCAGTCCTAATGGTGTAACCTGCCGCAAGAGCTGTGTCTCGCAGTAAGATAGTACAGTTACGTAAGAACTTACTGTAAAAGCAGATCTTCGAGAACAGCTCTTGCAGCAGGTACCTTCCCGCCCACCTTCCCCCTTGGAGGAGGCATGGCTTAAGCCTTTTTAACAGGGATTTATACCCTTTTGTCTTCTGATGGTGGATCCTCGGTCTCCCATTTCGATGTCAGCCTGCGGCGGAGAGTCTCCAGTGGAGAACTGGGGAATCTGGCAGGACCGCCCCCTATGTACTACGACTGGCGTTGGAGGCGGGACCCGACGTCGAGAGATAGCTAGCTAGAATTTTTCCATGGGGTCCTGACGCCTGCCGGCTTCAGTCCTAATGGTGTAACCTGCTGCAAGAGCTGTTCTCGAAGATCTACTGTTACGGGTAAGTTCTTACGTAACTGTACTTTCTTACATAACTGTACTTTCTTTATGCCCTGCAGGCCTTCCAGTCAGAGATTCCACTGGGTACCATTCTGTTACAAACAGACAATTCCGCGGTGATGTATTACCTCAACAAACAAAGAGGCACCCATTCCTACCCGCTTTGCAGGGAGGCCATGAGGGTGTGGGATTGGGCTTTGCAACACGGCACAAACCTCATTGCTGTTCATGTCCCAGGAGTGGACAACGTCATTGCAGACGGCCTGAGCCACTCTCGGGCCAGAGTCCACGAGTGGGAACTACTCCAGGAGGTAGTAGGGGATCTGTTTCACAGATGGGGTACACCAGAGTTAGACCTTTTCACTTCCCCATCCAACGCAAAACTGCCCAATTTTTGCTCACTAGATCCAGGGCCTGGTGTTGTCTGGCAGGACGCGTGGTCCCTCTCCTGGGCAGACAGATTCCTCTATGCCTTTCCCCCCTTTCCATTGATCCAGAGGGTTCTTCTGAAACTTTGCAGAGAGCCAGCGATGCTGATACTCATCGTGCCGTTCTGTCCCAGGCAGATCTGGTTCCCTCTACTACATAAGCTATCCCGGGAACCTCCAGTGCCTCTGCAGATCAGCTCTCACTTGTCTCAGGAGGAGGAGGGCTCTTTGGTGCATTCGGACCTTTGTTCACTGAGCCTGCATGCTTGGCTCCTAGAGACACAGCCATTCTGCGACATGGGGTCTCGCAAGAGGTAGCTGACGTTCTGGTGGCCGCGAGAAAACTGGCCACTCATGCTACTTACACCATGAAATGGGGCCGTTTTTGCCTATGGGCTCAAGTGCGGGGGGTTTCGCCTCTAGACTGTCCAGAAAAGTCGGTCTTTGGACTACCTCCTGTCTCTTTTTTAGACAGGCTTGGCCTACTCCTCTATCAAAGTACACCTCTGTGCCATCTCTGCCTATCATTGTCCTATATGCCAATGCACCATATCTCAGTTGGACAGGGCACGAGCCTTCCTGAGAGGTATTCTCCACCTTAGACCTCCAATTAGGGATCCACTGCCGCCATGGGATCTACCCTTTATCCTGGAGCAGCTTACGCTGCCACCCTTTGAACTAGCTGCGGATTGTAAGCTATGTCTTCTCACTTGGAAGACGTTGTTTTTAGTTGCCGTTACCTTGGCCAGAAGAATTTCTGGACTCCATGCACTCCGGTTTAAAGAGCCTTATTTGGTTTTTCACAAAGACAGGGTATCCCTGCGGACTAATCTCAAATTTCCGCCTAAGGTGGTCTCGGCTCTCACCCTTAATCAGGACATCGATCTAGCAGTGTACTTTCCCAACTATTCGAATGGAGGAGAGGCCCTGTTGCACATCCTAGATGTGCATAGGTGTCTCCTATACTACCTGACCAGAACCAAACACCACCGAAAATTGGACCAGCTTTTTGTCTTCTTTGCCCACAGGATGATGGGAGCTCCTGTTTCTAAACAGTCGCTATCCAGGTGGCTCATTCAGTGTAGCATGTTCTGTTACCAGAAGCGTAACAAACCCTTACCGAGCGCGGTCAAGGGTCATTCCACAAGGGAGGTGGCTGCCTCCTTTGCGGCCCTTTAGAATGTGTCCACCTCGGCTGTCTGTGCTGCAGCTGCTTGGAGCTCTGTGCACACTTTCATCAGGCATTATAGCCTGGATATCGCATCGAGGCGAAGAGCAGGTTTTGGTCTAGCAGTCCTTCAAGGACTTCTGTCCTAGGCTTAGGTTCCATTATGGATTTCTACCTTCCCTCCTCCCAGTGGTGTGGGATTTCCATTATTGCTTGGAAATCAGTCCTAATGGTGTAACCTGCTGCAAGAGCTGTTTCTCGCAGTAAGATAGTACAGTTACAAAAGAACTTAACCGTAACAGTAGAGCTTCGAGAACAGCTCATGCAGCAGGTACTTTCCCTCCCACCATCCCCGCTGGAGGTAGATTCTAGTTTCAACATCCTTCTCCAAGGATCAGGTGTCTCAGCGTCTCTCTGTTTGCCATTTGATGGCGGATCCTCAGTCTCCTCTTCTGATGTCATCCAGCGGCTGGGAGTCTCCGGCGGGAGAACTGGGGATTTTGGGGGACCGCCCCCTTATATACTATGCCTGACGTCGGGTGCGGGACCGACGTTGGAGGTGGTCCCCGCTGAATACTGCTAGCTAGAATATTTCCATGGGGTCCTGGCGCCTGCTGGCATCAGTCCTAATGGTGTAACCTGCTGCAAGAGCTGTTCTCGAAGATCTACTGTTACGGTAAGTTCTTACGTAACTGTACTTTATTTCATACTGCCTTTAACACTCTGTCACTGAAGCTGCAGAGAAAGACTTCTTAATTACTTGTAAACAAGAAAACTCTGCCCCTTTTCAGCTGAGTGACAGCTGGGGAGTTTCTTGTATAACAGCCTCATCATGGGGCTGCTGGCTCCTAGAAGTACATTTTTTTTTTTTTTTTCCAAGAAGGCTTAGCTCAGGTAAGAGCACTCTCTGCATAGAATACTAAAGGAAAAACTCCTATATTTAGTTTCTGCACATTAGTTATGCCTTCTTTAGGGTGTTTATATACAAACTGCTTTAAAAAGACAAATCCCACATCTGTATTCAACACACCCGACGGCTGTAACCAGTCGCTCTACCTCCTACACTGCTGCTAGGAAGCGAGACCACAGAGCTCCCTTAATGCTACCCTTGCAGACCGAAAAGCACATAAAAACAGTCTGCTGCTAAACATTTCTTGAAATGGAGTACAGCTTTTCAAAGAGGACACTCGCTTACTGCCAGGGCACATTCATTAGCACAAACGCACATCGGGGCACATTTTAAACAGAAAATAACATGACGGTGCCCAAAAACACATCACCCTGTCTCTGACTAAGCATTTATTAACTCTTTAGGGAACATAACACAGTAAACACATACATAACCAACTCTGTGCAGATTATTTCTACTAATTATTATTTAGTCTTTATTCTTTGTCAGTTTAGTGTTCTAGTGCTCGTTCTCATAAGTGCATATGGCAGGGGAGGAAAAGGAATACAAACGGGACTAGATAAGGGAGAACAGGTACTATTATGGGTGGCTTACCCATAGTAGTAGAAAAATGAAATTTAGTTATTCAGAAAAGTTTAGAAATGCTATTGCAGTAGACTGTAGGGGTACAAAGAAAAATGCCATAGCCTTATTTCCACAGGGGGTAGTATAAACTATCATGTACCGCCATGGACAAGCAGAAATTAGAGGTTTCACCAGTCTTGTTTTCAAGACAACCTACTCATTTCTGTCTGGGTAGGATGGAACTACCGCCCACCCTCGCTATGGTAACTCCACCCCAGGGTCCCTTAGAAATACAAACATACAGGTTATACTTTTACACTAAGTATACCTGAAATACAACCCTGGGGTGTCTTAATTTGTAACAACATCTCTTTATTCTGGACAAATCAAGGCCCTTCAAGTACATACACTTTTATTTCCATCAGTAACAGGGGCCCCATATCTGGATAGAAAATCAGCATTCACATGTTGTGTTCCAGCTCTGTGTTTTACTACAAATTTGTAAGGCTGCAACACTAGGTACCATCTCATGATTTGGTTATTACCATTTTTCATCTGGTGAAGAAAGCATAACAGATTATGGTCTGTAATCAGCGTAAAAGGAGCACCCCACAAATAAAACTTCCGGGGTTCAAATGCCCATTTGGCAGCCAAACACTCCTGCTTGACTGTCGCATACTTCTGCTCACGGTCATGTAGTTTACAGGAGATATATAGAATAGGATGTTCAACTCCGTCAGTTGTCTGGCTTAATACTGCCCCAAATCCGGTGTCTGACGCATCCGTATGGACTTCAAAGGTGTGTGCAAAATCTGGACTCTTTAGAACTGGCGAGGAGCATAATGCTGCTTCTGTGTTTCTAAAAGCTTGTTTGCATTCCTCCGACCATTTTACCTTATTACCATATTTTTTTCTTGGTCAGCTCTGTAACAGGTAACAATTGTGGCAAACTGGGGAATAAACCTCCAGTAGTATCCGGCCAGCCCTAGAAAAGATCTCACGTTTCTTGGTTTCTGGCTGGGGACAGTTGACTACGGCCTCTACCTTGTCAATCTCAGGCTTTACCACACCATTGCCTACTATGAATCCTAGATACTGGGTTTTAGACATTGCCAGGGCACATTTAACAGGGTTGATGGTCACACTAATTGCTTTTATTGGCTCTGTAACCGCCCTCAAGTGTTGCAAATTCCAATCAAGACTATACATAATAACATCATCCAGATAAGCTGCACAAAAATTCTGGTGAGGTGTCAGTGTCTGGTTCATGTATCTTTGAAATGTGGCTGGCGCTCCATGCAAACCAAACGGCATAGAACATAGAAACATAGACTTTGACGGCAGATAAGGACTGCCTGGCCCACCTAGTCTGCCCATTTCCCTATCTACAGGATAAGCTGCAGATCCTAGCTAACCAACAGCATATTTCTTCCTACCCCCCATAAGAATTGCCTTATGTCTGTTCCATGCATTCTTGAATTCTCCCACAGTTTTAGACCCCACAACCACCTCCTCAGGAAGGCTGTTCCATGCATCCACCACCCTCTCTGTGAAAATATACTTCCTCACATTGCCCCTGAGCCGTCCCCCCTCTATCTTCAAATTGTGTCCCCTTGTTCTTGCACAACTCTTTTTCTGAAAAATGATACCCTCTTGGACTTTGTTGATTCCACTGAGGTACTTAAAAGTTTCTATCATGTCCCCCCTCCTTTCCTCAAGGGTATACATTATTAAGCTCCTTTAGTCTCTCCTCATATGGCTTCTCTTGCAGACGCTACACCATTTTAGTTGCACTCCTCTGGACTGCCTCCATCCTGTCTATGTCCTTGTGGAGATGGGGTCTCCAGAACTGGATGCAGTACACCAGATGGGGTCTCACCAACTGTCTGTACAGAGGGATAACAACTTCCTGTTTTCTGCTGGTGATGCCTCTTCCTGTACATCCCAGTATCCCTCCAGGCCTCCCTACTGCCTTCTCACATTGCTTGATAACCTTAAGGTCATCTGATATCATTACCCCCAGGTCCCTTTCCATTTTTGTTGTTACTACCTCCTCTCCCCCCCCCCCAATTGTGTAATCTTCCCCTGAGTTTTTGTTTCCCAGGTACATTATTTTGCACTTTTTTGCATTGAATCCAAGCTGCCATACTTTGACCATTCCTCCAACCTTGCCAAGTCCCTTCTCATCCTTTCCATGCCTCCTTGTGTATCAGCCCTGTTGCAGATCTTTGTATTATCTGCAAAGAGGCATACTTTTCCTTCCAGTCCCTCTGCAATGTCACTTATAAAGACATTAAAAAGGACTGGACCCAGTACTGAACCCTGCGGTACCCCACTAGTAACCCCTCTTCCTTCAGAGTGGACTCCATATACAATTACCTTCTGTGTCCTGTTGTCCAGCCAGTGTTTTACTCAGGCTACCACCCTGGGACCCACTCCCAGGCTGGTTAATTTTATTATTAATCTTTTGTGTGGGACTGAGTCAAATGCCTTGCTAAAGTTTAGGTAGGCCATGTCCACAACCCCTCCCTGGTCTACTGCTTTGGTCACCCAGTCAAAGAAATCAGTTAGATTCATCTGACATTACCTTCCCGCTGTGAACCTGTACTGCCTTGGGTCCTGTGCTCCACTTTCCTGTAGGTACTCAACAGTTCTTTCCTTCAGAAGTGATTCCAACACTTTCCCTACCACAGAGGTCAAACTGACAGGTCTGTAGTTTCCTACCTTTGTCTTGCTCCCACTTTTGTGAAGGGGAATCACATCCGCCTTCCTCCAGTCCTCCGGTACCACACCATCCCCCTATGATTTGTTAAAAAGGGTAGTCCGTGGTGTCACTAGTTCTCCCCTTAATTCTTTTAGAATTCTGGGGTGAATTCCATCAGGTCCCATTGCTTTGTCCACTTTTAGTTTTAGGAGTTCTTTCAGAACCCTTTTTTCTTTGAAAGGACTGGGATCGACCCCTATCCAGAGTGCTTCTTTTAATTGGATTAGGCACCCCCCCTCCTCCTTTTTTGTGACTACTCAGCAGAAGTATTTGTTCAGTATCCCTGCTTTTTCACTGTCCCTCTTTGCCCACCCACCATCCTTTCTATTCAGCCTCACTATCCCTCCCTATGTCTTGCTATGTTCCCTGATGTACCTATAAAAGGTTTTATCCCTCTTCTTAACTGAGTTGGCTGTCTTTTCCTCAGTTTGGGCCTTTGCTATTCTGACTTCCCTCCCAGCTTCATTCTGCCTTAACTGGTACAGTTCTCTGTCCTGCTCCTTCTGTGTTTCCTTATACTTCCTAAATGCTATCTTTTTCTCCCTAACCTTCCCCGCCACCTCTTTTGAGAACCATAGTGGCTTTTTCTTTCCTTTTGATTTGTTTATTTGCTTCACACAAAGGCTTGTTGCCTCTGTGATAGCAGTTTTGATGTTTCCCCATTGTTGCTCCACCCCTCCTCCTAGCCTGTTTGCTAGTGCTTTTCTAAGGCACTCTCCTTTCTTGCCAAAGTCAGCCCTCCTGAAGTCCAGTACCCTCACTTTTGTACTTCTTGACTCTGTAGCCGTGTTTATCGTGAACCACACTGTTTGGTTGTCACTTGTTCCCAGATGGCTACCCACTTCTAGATCTGAGATCCTCTCACTGTCCCCATTTGAGAGTATGAGGTCTAAGTATGCTCCCTCATGAGTGGGTTCCAAAACTAGCTGTCTGATGCATGCCACCTGTAGGGCATCAAGAATGGCCCTGCTCCTGGATATGGCTGCAGCAAAGGTGCTCCAGTTAACATCTGGCATATTCAGGTCCCCCATCAACAGTATCTCCCCTTTCTCTGCCATCCTAAGGATGCCTGCTATCATATCCTTGTCCATTCCCTCTCCCTGACATGGGGGTCTGTATACAACCCCTGTGTGGATTGTGGTGCCATTTCCAGTCTCTAAGGTGACCCACGGTGCCTCCTCTCCTCCCTGTTTACTTTTTTGTTAGTTGCTTTTATCCCTGCCCTTACATAGAGAGCTACTTCTCCCCCTCCTCTACCCTCTCTGTCTCTCCTGTAGGTTGTGTACCCTGGTATGTTAACATCCCAGTCATGGTTCTCTGTGTACCATGTTTCTGTGACTGCTACAATATCCAGGCATCCCTCTTCCATCAAGGCCACAAGTTCAGGGAGCTTGTTGCCCAGACTATGGGCATTGGTACTCATTATCCTCCATTTCTTTGATGGCCTTACCCCTTTTTGCCCCATCCCTGCATAGTCCTAAATTGAAACAATCCCATTGGTGTAATAAATGCAGTCTTCTCCTTTGATGTTTCTTTTAAAGGGATCTGTCAATAGCCCTTGGTGAGATCTAAGGTTGATATATACCTGGCATTTCTGATTCCATCTAGGATGTCATCTATCCTCGGTATGGGGTAGGCATCAAATTGGGAGACCTGGTTCAGTGCTCTAAAATCGAGATACAGGCGAATCCCTCCCTCTTTCTTTGGCACCACTGGTACCAGGGATCCCCAAGTACTCTTAGATCACTCAATTATATTCAATTGCTGTAGCTTGTCCAGTTCCCTCTGTACTTCAACCCCCACTCATTCAGGCAATCTAGATGGCTTCTTTTGTATAGGGGGGAGTCAGTTCTAACAGTATGTTCTACCCCTTTAGCAAGGCCCGGTGTACTCGTAAATGTGAGGGGATACTCTCTCAATACTGCTCTTAACTCCTCCTGCTTCTCTGGTTCCAGGGAAAGGTTTATCAGTATCTGCTGTCCCTCTTTAGGCTTCCCTAGATGGCTATAAGCTAGGTCTATCTCTGTCTCGTCTCTCTCAGGGATTACCAACAAACCTGCTGCAGGTGTGTCTCTCTCATGCCATTTTTTAAGCAAATTCGCATGGTATATCTTTTTCTGATGTTTCTTTTCTGGGGTCCCAATCTCATATGCCACCGGCCCTGTGCGTCTTAATACAATAAAGGGTCCTTGCCATTTCATCAACATTTTCTGACTGGATTTAGGCAACAATAGTAATACCTGTTCCCCGGGTAGAAAATTTTCCTGTGTCCCCTGATCATAAGTCTGTTTCTGCTTCCCTTGTGCTTGCACTCCCATCTCATGTGCATTACGGGTATACCTCAGTAGTCTCTGGCGTAGCTCTTTCATATAGGTAGCTATTTGGACTAGCAGTGTAGCATAGAGGTTAGAGGAACGAGGTGTGAATGAGCTTGATACATCCAGCTGACCAGAACTGAGTTTGATTCTCACAACCTCCACTTGCATACTGTGTGACTCTGAGCAAGTTACTTAACCGCCCAGTGCTCCCAGGTCACCCCTGAAAACAGGCACTTGTGCCTAGTGGGCCTTACTCGGTCACCAAACACTAAAATAAAATAAAAAAAGTTCCCATGTGCTTTAAATCCTTGCCCTCCTCCCAACATTCTTTCACTACTTCTAGTGGTCCTCGGGGATTCTTACCATAGAGTAGTTTGAAGGGGGAATATCCAGTGGATGCTTGATGTACCTCATGCTAGGCACATAAGGCGAAAGGGAGATACTTGTCCCAATCATTACTTTCTTCATGAACAGACTTCCTCAAGATCCTCTTGGGGGTTTGGTTAAACCTCTTGGTGAGTCCATCTGTCTGGGGATGGTAAGGGGAAGTTCTCAGTGTCACAATACCCAAAAGTTGGTATAGCTCTTTTAATAAAGCAGCATTAAAATTACTACCTCGATCTATTATCTCTTTGGGTATTCCTACCCGACTAAACACTTTAACTCCTCTGCTATTTTTGGAGTAAGTAATTGACCTCATGGGAATGGCCTCTGGGTACTTGCTAGCATAGTTATAAATGACCAGGATGAACCTCTTGCCTTTCTTACTTTTGTTCAGGGGCCCCACCAGATCAATCCCTAGTCTCTCAAAAGGGGTTGTAACTAAAGGTAATGGCATTAAGGGAACCACATCCTTTTTCCCCACCTGTGCGACTAACTGGCAACTTGCACAGGCCCTGCAATAATTAGCCACATCCTCATGAATTCCCGGCCCCAAAACATGTTGGGCTAACCGACCTAGGGTTCTTTCTCTCCCCGCATGGCCTGCCCACGGGAGGTCATGGCTAAGATACAAAAGATCATTTCGGAAACATTGGGGCACCATCAGTTGCTCAATACGTTCTTGAGACACAGGATTCTTACATACACGATATAATAACCCATTTTGATATATAATATATGGATTGCCTGGGGATGGTATCTGTCCCACCTGTAAGAAAAAAAGGTTCTAAACTTTTATCAGCTTTTTGTTCCATAATCACATTAGCCTTTTAAAGATACCAGCCAAAGTCTCTAGGGTTAACCCTTTTTGATCCAAATGCCATTGTCTCTGTTGTTTCTACTTGGCATTATGGGAGAGTTTTAACTTTCCTGGTTCTTCAACTACATCTCACTGAAAAGGAAAAATGTCCCCGAGTTCTCTCTTTTTCTTCTTCTGTGCCTTCGTCGTTACTGCCACAACAGTTCCTTTTTCCAGAATGAGGGATATAAATTCTGGGTAATCATACCCAATCACCATGGGTACGGGCAGATGTGGTACTACTCCCATAGTAATTAAGGTAGGGTGTTCTTCGATAACCAGTTCTACCATTGCAGTAGGATAACGGTGTGTATCCCCATGCACACACACCACGCTCATACTGGGTCCCCTTTCTCTATTGGTTAGATGTTCTGGCCTTATTGGGGATTGCTTACTCCCAGAGTCAGTGAGAGCCGTAATGGTTTTGTCTTCATTCTGGACATCGGTGAAAAAGTATCCCAGATTCAATAAAGCGAGATGTACTGAGTCATTCGTTTTTGTGGGGCAGAACCTGGCAATATGACCCAGTCCTTTACAGTTCCTACATACGATGTTAGGTGGAAAGGTCCTCTCCATCCCTCCTCTATTATCATTCCTACCATCATACCTCCCATACCTTGGTTCATAGGTTTGCCATGCGGGGGTATTAACTCTGGCAGTGGTATTTTCTGGGGGTCTATTGACTGTCCACTTGGTATTCTGGTTGGCAGATAGGTAGTTGTCAGCCAATGTGATTGCTATTTCTGCTGACTCAGGCTTATGTTCTCAAACCCATAGCTGGACTTCTGGGGCAATATCCGGAGAAACTGTTCCACTACAGTAGTCTCTATCACTTCACCTACATGCTTTCCTTCTGGCTGAATCCATTTCATGCACAATTCCCTGAGGCATGTGAAAACTTCCTTGGGGCATAATTACTTTGGTATTTAAGGGTCCTGAACCTGTGCCTGTACGTCTCCATATTAATGTCATATCTTTTAAGGATCTCCTTCTTAACCAAATCATAGGTACGGGCAGATCTAGTGTCCATATTTGTGTAAGCCAGCTGTGCTTTTCCTGTTAAGTATGGGGCAAAGCATACTACCCATTGAGTCCTAGGCCACCCATGCTTCTGCCATTCTCTCAAAGGTGATCAGATAACCCTCAGTGTCATCTGATGGCATCATCTTTGTTAGTTTTATATCTTTCGTTTTGTTTTTTTCTTTACATGGTATTTATCCCTCCCACTGCCCCCTCTCACCACTCAATCGGACTTCCTCTGTTGCGCTAACCTTCTTCACACTGGAGTCTGCCCCAGAGCACCTTGGTCCATATATGTCCTTTGATTGCCGGATTACCCCCCTGTGGGGTGGAGGGAGCCCCCCACTCCCCCCCGACCATTGATAGTGGACACTGCAGCGGAGTCTGCCCCGATGATCCGACGTCATGCAGTGAGGAGTTGTCACCTAGGCGAGGAGAGGGTGTTTTCCTCCTTCCTCTTCCCCCAGTGCCGGCGTGCAATGAGGGCCAATGAGCAAGGAGGTGCGATGAGACGCACCTCCTGCTCCGCCCCTCTGCTGACGTCTGTCCTGGAACCCACGTTGCTACCTCCCTCTACTGCACCTACCTCCCGAGCTCCCAGAGGAGGTGGTATGCGGCGGGAGCTTGCAGGCTGACACCCCGAGAAGGAGAATAGCCGTCAGGCGCCAATCCTTCTCTTCCCGGCTGACCTCCGCGTCCATGCTCATTCCGGAACACGGGTCGCTGGTGTGGTGCGAGGTAAGGTGTCCAGCGCCTCAGCCCTCAGCGCCACCGAGCCCATCTTTCGTGTTTTGATCTGATCGGCCCCCACCTTGCCCTCGACCAGCCCCCTGAAATGCCCTTAGTGTTTCTGCCCACTTGGTGACTTGTCTCCGTCACTCCTGTTCCCTCTCTCTCTCTCTCTCCATTTCCAACTGACATATGGCTAGCCATTGCATCAACTCTGGAAGCCCATCTGGTGGTTCCTCCAATTGTCTCCATCGTACCTCTTGCATCTTCTTTTCCTCTTCTGGAAACTCCTTGGTCTGATCCTTTGCACTTCAAGTCGACACCACAGACTCTACTCCCGTCTTCAGTATCTCTCTGGATTTCAACACCTGCGTCCGGGTCTTCACTCCTCCTGTTGCCATGTCACTCTTCTCCTCCTCGTCTGACATGCCTTATTTATTTTATTTATTTATTTAGCTTTTGTTTACCGGGGAAGTACACTAGACAAGTATTATGCCTATTTACAGAAACGACCCAAGAGAATACAACATGAGGAACAACAGTCAAGGAGACATGGCAAAGAGAGTACAGTTTTTTGTCACAGTAAACAAACATGTGGGAAATGCATCATTTGATGCTAGGGGAAACATCTAATAGCAAGCACATTATAGATTATACACTCTAAACTAGCTAGTTCAACTGACAGATATATACAGGTCGTCATACATAGGAGTGGAGCATAGCTCAAGGACTGGATTGGTCATAATATAACTTATAACATTGTCATATACACCCCCTAGACTAGTTGGATTGAGGACAGGTATATACAGCTCATCACATTTTTCTAAATATGCACATGTTAGACAGAAACAGAAACACTTGGTAGTATAAGTTTCTACCAAGTGCCCAAGGTGCAATATGTCATGGTTAGCCTATGACCATGGAGCAATAATGGGTGGAAAAATGCCCAAGGCTTTTTAGGCAGGAGTAGTCAGAAGTCATTGATACAGTGGGGAAAATATCTCCAGGAATTCAATGGAGAGACCCTGGGGAGGTTCAGACAAAACAGTTTGACACTTTACTCTAGGGAGGTTTGGGGCAGTCACACTCTGATGCTAGTTTTAGGAAACCCCACAGGGAATTTCGAAAACTCAGATAGGAGGGGGCAGCTTGGATATCCACAGGCAGCGAATTCCAGAGTCTGGAAGCACTTATGGCAAAGTCCCGATCCCCCATGAGGGTCCGGGTGGGAGGGACTTTAAGCATCCCTGATGTGAGAGACCTAAGATGGTAGGGGGTGGGATTCAGTTTAGGCAGAAGCCAGGCCAGCCCCTGGGGGGTGCTAGTTCTGATCACTTTCCCAGAGAGGCATCCCAAACCAAAATCAAGGTATCTAGCTGGTGAGAGCCAGCAGAGTTTCTCATATGGCTCACAACGGTGGGTGAGTCGGGGGGCAGCCAAGGCAAAACGACAAATGTTATTGTAAGCAGTGTACCACCGGGTGAGATGTGTCTTTGGAGAGCGAGCAAATAGGTGCAGCCCATAGCTGAGGGAGGGAAGGAGCACACCCTTCGCTAGGGCAAGCATGGCTGCCGGTGTAAGGTTATACTTGGCCCTATAGGCCAGACCCAATTTGCAGTTTGCCGCCCTGCAGATGTTAAGGATATGATTACCCATGTCAAGTTTATTACCTTTAGTACCACGTCTGGTACTGTATACTGGTTTCTCCCACTACGTAAGACAACCAGATCCCACTTTTGACACCAAATTCTGTGGTAGGGTTTGTGTGGTAGGGTGATGAAAGCATACACTGTACTGAGATTTGTTGAACACACAGATTCTGTGTGATGTTTATTTTTGTAAAAATAACAAAGAGCAAATCATGCTATACAAAAATAAAAACAAATCAATAATACAGTAATCCTGTCTTAAACTTCAGACTATAAACAAAAAAAAACAATAAAGAAATAAATGAGCTCCCCTTGAGCTCCAGAATCACTTCCCTCCAGTGATTCTGCCACAGTGGAGAATACTTAAACCAGTACAGTTTTCTGCAAACTTCTGTGCTCTCAGACCAACCTCTCAGGACACTCTCCCAGGATGATCTGACTGACCTTAGCTCAGTGGCAGCTTTTATAGTGCAGCCCTCCTATGACACTAATGTGAGCTGATCTCCCCCTTTTCTAATACAAGGGAATATTCTGGCTAGTACAAACATATGGGGGATCAGACTGACTGTATATACAGAGGGAAACATACAGTCATAAGCAGTTATTTCATTCTGACTTTAACACTCTGTCACTGAAGCTGCAGAGAAAGACTTCTTAATTACTTGTAAAAAAAAACTCCGCCCCTTTTCAGCTGAGTGACAGCTGGGGAGTTTCTGGTACAAGAGCCTCATCATGGGGCTGCTGGCTCCTAGAAGTACATTTTTTTTCCCCCAAGAAGGCTTAGCTCAGATAAGAGCACTCTGCATAGAATACTAAAGGAAACACTCCTATATTTAGTTTCTGCACATTAGTTATGCCTTCTTTAGGGTGTTTATATACAAACTGCTTTAAAAAGACAAATCCCACATCTGTATTCAACACACCCGACGGCTGCAACCAGTCGCTCTACCTCCTACACTGCTGCTAGGAAGTGAGACCACAGAGCTCCCTTAATGCTACCCTTGCAGACCGAAAAGAACATAAAAACAATCTACTACTAAACATTTCTTGAAACGGAGTGCAGCTTTTCAAAGGGGACACTTACTTACTGCCTTTCACTCCAGGGAACTTTCTTTAGCACAAATGCATATCGGGACACTTTTCAAACAGCAAATAACACAACAGTGCCCAAAAAGACATCGCCCTGCCTCTGACTAAGCATTTATTAACTCCTTAGGGAACATTGTCGTCGAAGCACAGGTCAGGAAGCATAGGGAAAACCCAGGAGTAGTTGTAAAATTCCATGAAACTGTTTATTTGTAGTTGCAGTAACATAAAAAAATAAACCTGTTCAGAATAACTATGTACAGAAGAATACAAATAAAATATTTCTTGTAAAACTCTCTTGTTCTTCCAAAACAAAAAAAACCTCTCTCTGCAATTGCAGCATTAGCTATTTTATAAGGCTTTGTCCACCCCCACCTCAGCAAACATCCTGTCCTTGCAAAATGTTCTGTTCTCGTCAATTTCGGGCAGGATCTGCTAGAACAGTGAGCTTCCTGAAGTCCCCACAGCAGCTGCAAAAAGCTGAGACATTTGTACTCATGTAACCTCTAATTCTAGGGACATGGATATGTTGTTCAATCCACACTTATTGGCAGGTTCCTTGCCGCTTTAAATGTTGCCGGAAGGTCTTCAAGCTGGCTCCTCCCACCCAGCCAGGTGGTAAAACCCTCGGCTCTGGCCCCATGATGCCTGATGTTCCTTACCGCTTGGAAGCTCAGGTTCCCTCCTTAGCGCTCTGCGTTTTAGGCCTGGATCCACACTCTTCGGTTAACCAAACTAATTCTAAAGTTTACCAGACTCTGGTCTGGCCTTCCTCGTGGGCTGCTGGCGGACAAATCGACTCCCAGCTTTCATCGGTGCCCTGTGGGCAGAAGATGTCCTGACTGATCCGCACTCCATGTGCTGCCTGCTGCCTGGGGCTTGGCCATCATTCGAGGCTTACGACTGCAGCTCCTTCCTCGGCTTCAGTCTTGAGGACCGCTGTTCGACTTCTTCTTGAGCGCCCTGAAAACGATATCCACCAGTCAAGTCGAAGGAGGCTCTGCTGAGTGTCTGCGCGATGGCTCCATGGAACATTTGGAGCAGATGATCGCCCTCGAGGAGGAGGCGGCCCAGGCCACTTCTTCTTCCTTCTCAGCCGTGGCATTTATCCCGCTCTCCTTGAGCTCTTCCTATACAGCTTCCTTTGAGGAGCTTTGTCAGTCCCTCTCCCCCAAGGGAGAAGGACCATCGGGACATTCCAGTCGGTCCAAGAAGAAGGACTCAAAAGGTAAGTCCCACCATCGATGTTCGTGGGAGCAGGAGAGATCCCCTTCACCGGACCGTCGGCTTTCGTCTTCGGTCGAGGTTGCGGCTAAGGCTGCTGGCTTCACAGTGTCCCCGTCAGGTCAGCAGGCCGAGACAACCGTTGATGCAGTCGAGATTTTTCTCAACCCATTGGACGGTTTGTCGACTGGTGATGCCGACAACCCAACTTCACTTTTCCCCCGGTGATTACCGAGGACTTGCCTGTGCCTCCTGTGCCAGAGTCCCCGGTTAAGGTCCTTGTACCGAAGGAAGGGTGGGTTTCCCCCGTTCCTTCTCCGACCTGCCCTCGGAATCCCGAAAGGTCTCGGTCTCAGTCCTCTTCCAGGTCCAGCCAGTCCCGCCGGCATCGGCGGTCTCGGCACCATGGAAAGCGGTGCCGCTGCTCATCCTCTTACGGAGGATAGGTTGCACGGCGCTACGAGGACTTGATGTGGCAGCAGCTCTTACTGTCCGGTAACAAGCCGACTCCGTCGTCTTCTCCGGCCATTAAGTGGCTGTCACCAGAGCGACCGGAACAACCCCTCATAGTAGTCGAGGAGCCGCCACCGGTGCCGGTTGTATGGCCGAAACCGGCTGCTCCACGCATTGTGGTGGAACCTCCACCTCCACAACCTAAGATTGGGGCCCTGAACAAGGATTCTCGGTCGGGTCAGGGCTTGCCCCATAGATTGACAGTCACCCTCACTCCCGATCGACCTCGACAGGTGGAGGGTGGCTCAGGTGCTCGGCAGCTGTTCGCAGACTCCTTGGAGTCTGACGACAACTCCTCCCTGTTCTCCAGGCTGGTTGACCTGGAATCTGCAGGGGGTCAGTCAGTGGACGAGAGCCCATCTTCGTTTTTGGGAATGCTTCGACTCATCTCAGAGTCTACTGGGATGCAGTTTGAGCCAGTTCAGAAATGGGCCAAGTGTCCCCTTATGGAGATACTGGACCAAAGGGATTCCCCTACGGAGGCCTTTCCAGTGGCCAAAGCCATTGTTAGCCCGGCCCTGGAGTTATGGCAGCGGCCAGCATCTTGTCCTGCACCTTCGGCCAGGATGGCTCGAAAGTATGCGGTCCCTACCAGTTCACTCTCCCATTTCTCGAAGCACCCCTCTGCGGAAGGGTTAGTGACCAGTAGCATTTTCCAGCGTCCCGGAAACACTTGGGATGTGGGCAAACCGCCCGATAAGGAATCCAAAAAGTTGGATTACTCAGGGCGGAAGGTATACGCTGCTTCCTCCCTAGGCCTTTGTCAGGCTAGCTCGGCCATTCTGATGGCACACTTTTCACACGCCCTTTTGGGCTTCCTGGATGAGGTGATTCCTCATCTCCCGGCTGACCTTCAGACGACGGTCAAGAAAGTGCAGGATCAGGGAAGGGCGGTAACTAAACAATAGCTACGAACTCCGTTCGACATTGCTGATTTGTGTGCCAGGTCAGTAGCGGCCACAGTGGCCATGCGCCACAGAGCTTGGCTGCGGCTCTCCACCTTCACGGCTGATACCCAGCACAAGCTGGCAGACGTTCCCTTCCTGGGTACCGACTTGTTTAGGCCTGGGGTGGAGGGTCATCTCCAAAGGATCGAGAAGTCCAGTGCCACCTTGGACTCGGTCACGTCTGCCCAGAAGGACAAAGACTGCCAGCAGCAGCGTAAGCCCTTTCGTCCTTCAGCCCCTGCAGCATGTCCGGCCCAGCAACACCAGCATCAGGGCCAGCAGGCTCACGCTTGGCGCCCCAAAGCCAAGCCTGCTGCTTCCTCCAGCAGGAAGCCTGGAAGAAAAGGCTCAGGCGGCTCCTCAGCCGGCCCTTCCTCCAAGCCTGCCCAGTGACGGGTTGAGGGGTGTCACCCCCAACCTCGTCACTCCCCCCCGGGTTCCCCCCGTGGGAGGGACAGCTGCGCCACTTCCTTTCCGCCTGGTCCGCTATCACCACGGACCGCTTGGTGTTGGAAGTGGTAGGCAGGGGACTGCCTCTGGAATTCGAGCAGTTCCCCCTATCGAGCTGTCGCCCCAGGGGGGACTACGGGTTCCGCAGCCTCTCTGTCAGCTTGTTGAGACGACATTGCCTTACTCCTCCAGAAGGAGGCGATCAGCGAGGTGGTGGACCCCCCTCCAGACCCAGGGTTTGTGTCCAGGTACTTCCTGGTCCCCAAACGGATGGGGGACTGGCGCCCCATTCTCGACCTACACGACCTGAACAAGTTCCTAAGGTCTTGCACCTTCAGGATGGTCACTCTGGCTCAGATCATTCCATCCTTGGAGCCAGGCTTATAGTTCTGTTCCCTGGACCTTCAGGACGCATTTTTTTACGTCCCAATCCGTCAGTCTCATCAGCGATTCCTCCACTTCAGAGCAGAGGGATCCCTTCATGAGGTCTGGGCCATGCCGTTCGGCCTCTTTCCAGCTCCCAGGGTCTTCAACAAATGCATGGCAGTGGTGACAGCATTCCTGCTGTGCCGGGGGGTCCAGGTGTACCCTTACCTGGATGACTGGCTGATTGCAGCCACCTCCAGGTTGGAGGTGGAGCGGCCCAGGGATCTGGCCTTCCAGGTCTGCTCTCAGATTGGCCTCCTCATCAACAAGGCCAAGTCAGAACTCGTGCCATCGCAGGTGATTCAGTTCATCTGGGCAGAGCTTGACTCTCTTCGAGCCAGAGCCCCGTTCCCGGTGGACAGGGCGGAGGTCCTTTCCGCCTTTGCCCAGTCATTTCTGGTTGGGCAATTGCGCCCTGCCCAGGACTTCCTGCACCTTCTGGGCCTCATGGCGGCTTGCAGCAGCGTGGTCCATTGGGTCCGCTGGCATATGCATCCCCTGCAATGGGGTCTGGCCCGCCAATGGTCACAGTGCTCCGGTCCTCTGGACCAGCCAGTGACGGTGACCCAGGAGATGTGGAATGGTCTACAGTGGTGGCTCATTCCAGCTCATCTGCAGGAGGGTATCCTGTTTGTCTGCCCTGAGTCGATGGTCACTCTAACGACCGACGCCTCTCTGATGGGTTGGGGTGCCCGTCTGGAGGAGCTCAGAGCTCACAGCCTCTGTTCCCCTCAGGAGTCTCGATGCCACATCAACCTGCTGGAGCTTCGAATGGTCCAGCTAGCCCTCATCGCCTTCGCTCTGTTTGTACAGGGTCAAGTGGTTCAGGTCCAGACGGACAACACCACGATCATGTACTACCTCAACCGACAGGGCGGGATGCACTCCTTGCCCCTGTGCAAGGAGGCTCTCTGCACTTGGTCTCTTGTGATCAGCCTGGAGGCGGATCTCCTAGCCATCCATGTGGCAGGAGCCTCCAACATTCTGGCCGATGCCCTCAGCCGGATAGGCGCCGCATCTCATGAGTGGTCTCTCCTGCCGGAGGTAGTACTAGATCTGTTCTTCCCTTGGAGCACCCTTCAGGTGGACCTGTTCGCCTCCAGGGAGAATGCAAAGCTGAGGTTGTTTCATGCCCGCCCCCCCCTCAGCAGGGCTCGCTGCAGGGGGGTGCCTTCTTGAGGCCATGGACCCCGGGCCTCTTCTACACCTTCCCTCCATTTCCCTTGATCCACAAGGTGCTTCTCAAGGCAAAGAGGGACAAGGCACAGGTGATTCTGGTAGCCCCAGACTGGCCCCGCCAGACTGGTACCCAGATCTCTTCAGCCTCAGCTCCAGGCTCCCAAGACGGCTTCCAGCCCACCCGGACCTGCTGTCAGTCAACAAGGGGAAGGTTCTCCACCCGAACCTTCAATCCCTGCACCTGATGACCTGGTTCCTGAGCAGTTAGAGTTCCAGGCCTTGGGTCTTTCCGATGAGGTCCTCAACAGTTGAGGCGTCCCGTAAGGAGTCGACCAGAAAAAAATGCTACGCCTTCAAATGGAAGAGATTCTCCGTTTGGTGTCAGGACAAAGGGTTGGACTCTTCTTTCTGTTCCTTGGCTAGCATTCCGCACTACCTGTAGTCACTTTCTCAGCTAGGGCTTCAGTCGACGACCCTTAAGGTGCACCTGGCAGCCATCTCTGTTTACCGGGCGCGGGCCGGCAAGCAGTCGGTGGCGCAGGAGAAGGTGGTCTGGTGCTTTTTCAAAGGCCTTGATCACATATCCCCCTCAGGTGCGAGAACCTCCACCTCTGTGGGATCTACTGCTAGTATTGGCTAAGCTCATGGGCAAGCCATTTGAACCGATGCACAGGTGTGACATCTCTCACCTGTCGTGGAAGACTGCCTTCTTGGTGGCTATCACGTCAGCCAGAAGGATGGGAGAGCTCCAGACGCTTTCCATTGAGTCTTCTTATCTGGTCTTCTACAGGGACAAGGTTGTCTTGCACCCCCACCTGAAATTCCTTCCGAAGGTGTTGTTGGAGTTTCACCTTAACCAGGTGTTGACTCTGCCGGTGTTCTACCCCAATCACACCTCGGAGGCCGTATATAGGCTCCATACCTTGGACCCTAGAAGAGCACTCTCTTATTATAAGGAGCGGACGGCTGAAGTTCGGGGAGAGGTTCACCAGCTGTTTGTCAACTACGCTGAAGCTGCACCTGGCAGACCTGCAGCCAAGCGGACGATAGGTAGGTGGGTCACCTCCTGCATAGATCTCTGCTACAGGTTGGTGGGCATGGAGCCTCCCATAGTGATAAGAGCTCATTCTACCCGCCATACCGCTGCTTCGGTGGCTGCTTCCAGGGACGTCCCTATCCAGGAAATCTGCAGGGCTGCTACCTGGAAGTCAGCACACACCTTCATTTCCCATTACCACATTGACCTAGAGTCATGCCGGGACGCTGGTTTTGGGACCTCGTTTCTCTAGTCCTTATTCCCTAAGTAGGGGGTGCGCACCTTGCCTCCCTCCTCCCGGAGAACTGCTAGGAGTCTGCCAGTAAGTGTGGATTGAGCAACATATCCACGTCCCTAGAAATGCAGGTTACTCACCTGCAACAGGAGTTCTAGGAGTGGTATATGTTGTTCATCCACACAACCCACCCGACCTCCCCTGCTTCGACAGCAGCCTGGCTTCCAGCGGCTAGATTCATGCCATGGGCAGAGCCGAGGGTTTACCACCCGGGTGGGTGGGAGGAGCCAGCTTGAAGACCTTCCGGCAACATTTAAAGCGGCAAGGAACCAGCCAATAAGTGTGGATGAACAACATATACCAGTCCTAGAACTCCTGTTACAGGTGAGTAACCTGTATTTTTCTACAGTCATCTCGAATCATAAATATATATATATATATATATGTATATGTATATACATTTCAGCAGTAACACCATATTTCTAAACAAAAGTGATCCCATTATCAGTTTCATTCCATACATTGATTTGCACCTAATTTTTATATTACCAGATGTAGATATGCAAGGGAGGAAAAATGGACAGCAAGAGAAAACCGAGAGATAGCGAGGCATAGGATTGCAAGAAAATTTGGTTGCACAACCAGACAGAAGGGACACAAAAGGGAAGAATACAGATCCTTGCATTTAAATACTTTCTCTAAAACAAATGGAACAGGGTCCTATTCTACCCTGTCACATATACCAAACATAACACAGTAAAACACATACATAACCAACTCTGTGCAGATTATTTCTGCTAATTATTATGTAGTCTTTGTCAGTTTAGTGTTCTAGTGCTCATTCTCATAAGGGCATATGGCAGGGGAGGAAAAGGATTACAAAGAGGGAATAGACAAGGGAGAATAGGTAGTATTATGGGTGGCCTACCCATAGTAGTAGAACAATGAAAATTAGTTATTCAGAAAAGTTTAGAAATGCTACTGCAGTAGACTGTAGGGGTACAAAGAAAAGTGCCATAGCTTTATTTCCAACAGGGGGAAGTCTAAACCATCACATCCTTTGCCTAACCTCCATTGACGGACCTCTCTGTCAGTCGCAGCTACCATCCCATTACAGACTTACAAAGGCTAGTGCCACACACATGCTTTCACTGACTTGACTCTACATTTTATACGTTTATAGCTGCTGGCACAAGTTTAACAGCCAAATACTGCAGCAAGACTCCAAGTGCTGAGGGGCAAGTGACCGTGTGAGAGTTGGGACTAAGGGCTGAGAGGCAAGTGACCGCATGAGAGTCGGAAATGTAGGGCTGGCAGCCTTGCAACTCTTGTCTGTCAAGTTCATGAACATGGGGCAAAACATTGTACAAATCAATAGAACCCCAACGGAGCTTGGAAACTGTTGCCACTGGCAGCATATAACTTTTTTTTACAACAGGGCAATATATTACGTAGCTCCATGAAACAGTGACTTTGCAAATTTGTAAAATGGCAGGGATGCTGATGGCTGAAAATGCTATCAGCACAGTTTACCACAAATGTCACTGAGAGTTGAAGGGATCAAAAACTATTCATTACAAATTACTGACAGCACTGTATTTTCCCCATATGTGATATCAATTCCTATGCCTGTGATTTAGAAAATTGATGCCTACAGTTATAAAAGGAGGGACAACTAAATGGGTTACAATTTTGATCTTAAAAGTTTTACAGGTTCAACCAATAGCTTATGTAAAGCAGATTTCCATTGGTAACATTATTGATACATTTTATAATTCATGTTAGTTTCCCTTTAAACATAATCAACATCACAGAAAAATATGACAGACCTGTATGACTGCAGTGGCCAAATCGCCACAACCACAACATGGATTTATGTGACATCTGCTTCTCTGTGGATCACTGATTCGTCGAGCATCTGGAGATGAGGTTGGGGTGGGATGCCAAAACTTTCAGAGGCTGGTCTTGCACACGGGACTCCAGGTTCAGGTCCATGGGCTCTGCCCCTGAGCACCTCTCAGGTGCTGTGCGTACCACGGGAGATCAGACCTCTTCTGTTCCTTGTCTCACTGAGATTGGAGGCCTGCGGGAGGGGTCTGTGGAGCAGCAGACCTCCTCTTGGGGGATGGTCAGTTGTGTATCCCCCAGTCCAGTGCTCCTTCGTGGGCTCAGACACCACCCCGGTGTCGGTGTTGCAGCTGTATGCTGAACCTGCACCGGCGGAGCCCTTAGCAGCGCGGTCTGCTGCAGTCTCATCTCCTGGCACTGAGGTGGGTGCCGGGTGAGCAGTGCCATCCGTGTGGCTTGGTCCCCTCCAGCTACTGTTCACAATACCAGGGGAGAGGAAGGGTCCTGGAGGTTGCTCAGTTGGAGATCTACCTGATGTCATCCTCCGACTCTGAGGATGAGTATTGGGATGATCCTGACTGGCTTCCTCATGCTGATCTTTAATTGAATCCTTCTGGGCCTAGCCCTAGGCCTTTGGCATCAGCAGAGCTGCGGAGACCTCTTCCCGGTGCCGGCCGTGATGCCTCCTCTGTGCCACGCCATGGGATGTTTTTGGTGCCAGTTCAGGCACTAGTGGGGATGGCGGTGCTGGGTCTGGTGCCGAGTTCGGGCCTGGTGCAGTCTCGGCTGCTGAGTCAGGGTCTTGATGCCGCCCATGGTGCTTACTCTGGTTCTGTGCCAATGGAGTTGTCAAGGGGGATGCTCGTGCTGATTATGGCACCGGGATCTCCTCTCTCCCAGTTTCTGGCTCCAAGGCTGCTGTTGGGCTTGCTCTGAGGGGCAGACCCTTTTCAGGTGCAGTGGGGTTCGGGAGCTGTAGGTTGGCTGGGGTCTCTTGATGGAGTCGTGGTGTCGACTCAGGCCTTCTCTCTCTCTCTCTCTCTCTCCCGGAACCATCTGGGCCTGCAGTATGTGGGGAAGGAGCTGATTTTTGGGTTTTGCATGGCTCCAACCCTCACACCTGGGGGTTACCCCCCAAGGGCACCACCCTGATTGCCCCTCAACGTTTGGGGCATTTCACAGTGGCTGAACAGCACAGCCCATCTCTGCAGGAGAGGCCTTCTGTCCGCCCCCTTAGCCCTGGCAGAGGACCTGGCCTAGCACGCCATGTATCTCCTCCTCCATCCCCTCTCCCAGCTTTCTCTGGCCGTATGGGGCCTATGCCTGGGAACAGTTCAGATCACAGCGCGTGTGTTCCCAACCTATTTGAGGGCTATGGATGAGGTCATCTTCCGACCTGTAACCCCTGCACCGCCTCCCCTTGACTCTGACTCCAGCTCCTCGGCATCCTCGGCTTCCTCCACCGAGGAAGAGGAGCCATCCACTTCACCTCTGATGCTGATTACACCGTCAGTGTTTTTTTTTTTTCCGGGATGTTAGAGGACCTGCACTTATCCCCTTTGTTAGTCGCAATCCTGCTCGAGCGACGCCATCCTTCCTTGGGGAGTACAGCGGTGACACTTCTGTCATCCCTGTTTGGCCAGTAGGGTGACTGCCTCATGCTTCCAGGGGGCCCATTTCTATTTCCGCAGGGCCAGGCGCAAGCTAGCTGGGTGCCTTCCCTCTCCCAGGTCACAGAAAACTTTGCCTGCCCCTGACCAGTCTCAGGTGTGAACAGAACAGTGAGGGGGGCCCCCTCTTCTCTGTGTCTTCCTCACAGGAGGCTGAGGGAACAGCCTGTTTTCCTCAGGGTTTGCCAACACCACCCCAGGTGGTGGCTTGGTACTCACCAATCAGTAATGAATCATGAAGATTGATCCTTGGAAGGTATGAAAATTACATACTCACCGTAATTCTTGATCTTCCAGTATATCTTAACTATTCATCACTGCTGCCTGCCCACCTTCCCCACATTGACCGGGCTTGTGAATGGCCTCCTCCCATTCTTTCCTTCCCCCTGCTAATTAATAAGATAGCATAATCACAATCAGGGGAACGTGATCAGGAGGTAAACCCTTCGGGTTCCTACTTGGGTTGTCCTGGTGTGACCCTCTAATCGGGTTCCTACTTGGGTTGCCCTGGTGTGACCCCTAAAAAAAAAAAAAATTTAGAAGGAAGGCGTCCTGGCCTTCGAGCATCCTTGCTCTTTCCTTCCAGTATCCTTGGTGTCACCAGCATAAAGGGGATATTCTTTTGACTACTCTCCAGATTTGTGGTCCTGTTGGCTCCTGCCAAAAACAAAACAAACAAAAAAAGACCATCCCCTTTCTTTGTCTAGAAGAGATCTTAACAGGCCATACTGTTTAACTTCCTCTTCATTTTATCCAGGAAGAATGTTCTGTAGCTTACTATGGAATTCTCCTCTGCTCTCTCCTGGGACAGAGATTGTGAACATCTGCCTTGAGGCGGGTACCCTTACACCTCGGTGGGCCCTCTTCTCCTAGTCCCTGTTACATCTCTTACTTCCACCCTTGCTTTAGTCTCTCTAGGAACAGAGAGAACAAATGAGAGGAATCTTCTCTCCTGGGTCCCAGGGTGGTAGCCTGGGTAAAACATTGGTTGGACAACAGGACACAGAAGGTAATAGTAAACGGAGTCCACTCTGAAGAAAGGGGGGTTACTAGTGGGGTACCGCAGGGTTCGGTACTCGGTCCGGTCCTTTTTAATGTCTTTATAAGTGACATTGCAGAGGGACTGGAAGGAAAAGTATGCCTCTTTGCAGACAACACAAATATCTGCAGTAGGGTTGATACACAAGGGGGGCTGGTGGAAAGGATGAGAAGGGACTTGGCAAGGTTGGAGGAATGGTCAGTAGTATGGCAGCTTGGATTCAGTGCAAAGAAGTGCAAAGTAATGCACCTTGGAAACAAAAACCCAGGGGAAGAGTACACAATTAGGGGAGGTGGGGTACTGTAGTAACAACAAGAAGAATGGAAAGGGACCTGGGGGTAATCATATCAGATGACCTAATGGTTAGCAAGCATTGTGAGAAGGCAGTAGGGATTGCTGGGGGGATACTGGGATGTATAGGGAGAGGTATCACCAGTAGAAAATTGGAAATTGTTATCCCTCTGTACAGACAGTTGGTGAGACCCCATCTGGAGTACTGCGTCCAGTTCTGGAGACCCCATCTCCGCAGGAACAAAGATAGGATGGAGGCAGTCCAGAGGAGGGCAACTAAAATGGTGCAGGGTCTGCAACAGAAGCCATATGAGGTGAGGCTAAAGGAACTTAATATGTATACCCTTGAGGAAAGGAGGGAGAGTGGGGACATGATAGAAACTTTTAAGTACCTCAAGGGAATCAACAAAGTCTGAGACGGTAGCATCTTTCAGAAAATGAGATGTGCAAGAACAATGGGACACAATTTGAAGATAGAGGGGGGACGCTTTAGGGGCAATGTGAGGAAGTATTTTTTCATAGAGATGGTGGCAGATCCATGGACAGCCTTCCTGAGGAGGTCGTGGGGTCAAAAACAGTGGGGGAATTCAAGAATGCATGGGACAGACATAAGGCAATTCTAGTGGGGGGTAGGAAGAAATAGGCTGTTGGTTAACTAGGATCTGCAGCTTATCCAGTAGGTAGGGAAATGTGCAGACTAGGTGGGCCAAGTGGTCTTTATCTGCTGTCAAAAGTCTATGTTTCTATTCCCCGTACCTGTTTTTTCCTCAGGCTCCTAACTTCAGTCTTCGAAGAAATTTTTTTTCCTAGGACCTTGTCTTAGCTGGCCTGATTTTTCATTTAAAAGTCTTGTGTTTGTAGAGCAATTGGGTATAATGCTGCCTCACCATCAGTTATCATAGTTGGTATTATGTTATTTGTTCATTTGTATTATTGGATTTGTCCGATTGTTTTTGTTCTGCTTATTATGGATCTTAGTCTCTTCATAGATTTTTCTTGTTATGTGCTATTTGTAATATTGTAATCATATTTATATATTGAACAATAAAACTGTTATAAAAAATTAAGTCTTGGGTTTGCCTTTGACGGATATGTCAAGGTCTTTTTCTTTGTTTAAAAACAAAACAAAAAACATGGGCCTTTAGAGTTACTTTCTTCAAGCAAGGCTTTAGGTCTTCTTACTTTTCTCAGTGAATACTCCTTTCCTTGCACCTTCCTCCTTGGATAATTCTGATTGGGACTATCCTTTTTACTGCTTCAGCTTCTCAAAAGAGCATCGGTCATACTCGCAAGCTTGAGAGCAAGCCAACTGTCTTTCCTGGTTTATACCAAGAGTTAGCAGTCGCTCTCGTCTCTTCTTTTTCCTCCTTCTCTTGTCTTGTCTTCTCTTCCTCTTCTTTTTCTCTGGTTGCTGTTGCCATGGTCATCCTTGGCCAACCTAAGTCCCTTTGTCCAGATGAATATCTCTCTCTCTCTCTCTATGCTAGGTTTATATTCTTTTGTTGAGTTTAAATCCTATATCCTTTTCCCCATCCCTTGGGCTCGCTTGTCCAACCCTTTCCTGTCTTTTCATTCTTTTTTCCCCTCTGAATGGACAGAACTGAAAGGGAAAGGGTGGCTGGTGTCGGTTACTGCCCAGTTCATGAGTGCTACGTCATACATCTGCCTCTGCAGTGGCATCGTCCCACTTTTATTACTTTTCTTGTTACTATATTAAAGGAAGGCCACCACTCAACCAGCAATGTCCTTATTAGTTGAGCAATGGCCTTCCTTTGCCATCATCAGCATGTAAAAGTAATAAAAAATACTTTTAAAAACTGCACCCAGTGAGGTGTATGGGGCGCATCTCCACGCTGTTCATGTACTGAGGTCAGAAAACATGCTTGCGTATGGGCGTATTTTGAAACCAGGAAGAATATCTGGTTCAATACTGGAGTGCCAGAGTGAAAGTTACAAGCGTTTTTATGAAAAATAGGATCTGAAATAAACTTCTTTGCCCGCTTAATTTAAGGGCAGGTAAGCTGCCGTGTATGTCGGGAGGAGGGGAGCAGTTCTTAAAGGGACACTGTCAACCTCCTAAGGTCTCAAAGTGGTCTTGTTTAAAAAAACACATTTTATGATTGCTAACATTCTGAAAAACAACTGATGTAGGTAGTAGTTTGATTCTGATTCTTTTTTTTCTTTTAAAAAGTGAAAAACAGACTGCCCACCATGCTGGTGTTACCACACCAAAATGTGTTTGTTTACATTCCTTGACCAACTCCCACTGCATCTTTCCTGGACCTGAGAACACCTCCAACGCAGTCTAGCCACTCATGATGCTATGGGAGTTGAGCTGGCTACTGCCTCATGAATGACTGCACTGTTTGGGGATGCTTCTGATGTTCAGAAAGTATTCAGTAAGAATAGAGTCAGGATAGGAAACAAAACAGAGTTCTTCATAAATATACATTACCGTGCATTTCAGTTCTGCTAACAGGTAAACTGACAAAACAAACAGCAACATCAATGAATTTTAGAGAACGTGAGCAATCATAAAATGTAGGGTTTTTAACTAGAAATAATATGATGCAAAACAGGTTGACAGTGTCCTTTTAAGTGAGAACCTGTTCTTTAATGTTGTTCTTTAAGAGAAATTTACATTTGCAGTTATGTTTTTACACAGGAACAAGAGCTGTATTTCTTCCATGACCTGAGCCCTGGAAGTTGTTTCTTCTTGCCTAAAGGAGCCTACATCTATAACACACTTATTGAATTCATGAGGGTATGTATTTTTCACTGATCATTTATATTATATGACACCTTTACGTACAGTTTTATTCTGACTAGGTATAAAGTTTTATAATATGAATGTATGAAGGAGGCTTAATAATAATAATAATAATGCTTTGTTTCTTAAGCGCAGTTCTGAAAATCAAAGCACTGTACATAAGTAAAAATATCATAAAAAGCAGAATAACATAACTTAAAATTAATTAAAATATAATTTAGATAAGACAGATTAAAATTAACAAAAGATACTATAAACTACATACAGAATGCTTGCTTAACAGATATCGTTTTGAGGCCTGCTTTAAAGCTCTCTAGGGTCCCTTGCTGTCTAATCTGACAAGGTAGAGAGTTCTACAGGAACAGGGCACTGAACATAGAAGCCCGGGCCCCAGATGTTTTCAGCCACACCCTGGGAACCTCTAACAACCCCTCGTCAGTTGAGCGGAGAGGCCAGCCATGGCTGTAGGGAGTCAGGAGCTCTTGCAGATGGCTCGGACCTAGTCCATGCAGGGCTTTGTAGGTTAGAAGCCCAACCTTGAAGGTGATCTGGAACTGTACAGGCAGCCAGTGCAGTTCATGCAGCACGGGAGTAATATGACTCAAACGAGAAGTCCCAGTCAGTAACAATGCCACAGCGTTCTCCACCAGCTGCAAGCAATGGATATCAACTCCCAGAAGCCCCAGGTCAAGGGAGTTGCAGTAGTCCAACCGCGAAGTCACAAAGGCGTGGATTAACGTAGGCTGATCACCGGACAGAACAAGGTGCCTGATTCTGGTGATATTCCTAAGATGGTAAAAGGAAGACTTGACTACTGCTGACACCTGCGAACGCAGTGTCAGCCCATTGTCAAGAACTACCCCAGATCATGCACCCATTCAGAGGAAGACAGCTGTGCACCCTCAAGCCAAAGACCAGGGGGTAAACCCACTGCCGACCTCTCTATCCAGTGACCCGGATCCACCACCAACACCTCACATTTTCCGGAATTCAATTTCAGCCAGCTGGATTTCATCCAGTCATGGATTTCTGCTAGACAACTGTTAAACATCGAAACCACACTATCTTGGTCGGGTGCAGAAGATGGATAGATCTGTGTATCATCAGCATAGTAGTGAAACCTCAGCCCATATCATCCTACAATGTCTCCGAAGGGCAGCATGTACACTGTGAACAACACGGGGGACAGCACCGAGCCCTGGGGAACCCCGCATGGCAGAGGGAATGGATCAGAGGAAAAAAACCCTGATACCACTCTCTGAGATCTGCCGGTGAGGAAAGATTGAAACCACCTGAGAACTGGACTAGCCAGGCCGTAGATAACCCTCAAACACTTGAGCAGCACCTCATGTTTCACAGTGTCAAAAGCTGAAGAGAGATTAAAAAGCACCAGGATGGAACAGTGCTTTTGATCTCTCGCCATCGGGAGATCATTGAGCACCAGAACCAGAGCGGTCTCAGTGCTATGTCTTTTCTGGAAACCAGACTGGAGAGGATCATAGACATCGTGGATGGCAAGATGGTTCTCCAGTTGCAGCGCAACTACTTTCTCAATCACCTTTCCAACAAAAGGGAAGGTTAAAGATAGGTCTGTAGTTAGCAAAGCAGTTTGGGTCCAAAGCAGCTTTCTTAAGAAGCAGTGTCACCACTGCCTCCTTCAGGAAGCTAGGGAACTCACTGGACTCTAAGAAGTACCACACAGTCTTTGCAAGGACTGGGTCGATGGACTCAATACACCCCAGTAATGGGCGTGTAGAATAAACTGTATTATGTTTTCATAAACAGTGCTTTTTTTCATCAAGGATGTAAGAAAAAACAAATATGATTGATTTAATTTCATTGCTCTGTAAATAGAAAAAGAACATGGGTATTAAGGTTATGTATTTATATTTTTTTACTTGATTATGCATTTGTGTTTCTGGAAGAACATGTTTCTAGTGTTACTGGAACATTTCCTCGTACTTCTTTATTCCTGAATGGTGAGAAAAACTCAGAAGGGGTTTGGGGAAAATTGGGATGCTCATGGAACTAGAGGTGGACCTCTAGCATTGGAATTTAAGTGTAAAATTGAGTTACGGATGGGAGATACAGTCAGTTAATGGTCTCCAGTGCATCACTGCGACGTGGGACATGAAGTATCATGGGGAAAGGAAAGGTAATAAAAGAAGCAAGGATGAAGATCCCTGTGGGCCATAAAACAAGTAAGTAACAATGTGTGTGATAATCTTATAAATCCCTCAAGCTTTGCTCTCAGGGGTTATGGATTATCACACACCTCTGGTGTGTGAAAAATCATCATAACACACACCTGCACAGGTATTATTCTCTATTTAATGCCCTGGGTGTATATGTGTGTGTGTGTGTGTGTGTGTATACTGGCTGAGTAATAAAGATTCATGGAGAGTGACATCTTTCTAACTATGAGCATTGCACTTACATATGTTACTGTGGATTTATGTTTAGTATCAAAAAGTGGCAATTAAATTGTAGATTTGGGGTAGCTTTTGGGTGGAGAAGAGCTGCCCCCTTGCAATTTGTGCTTGTTTTATGTTTTATAAGGTTAAGTTAATTTATCTGGTAAGCTGGTCTATCAAAGGCAGTAATCTCAATTACATGGTTAACTTCCACTGTCTGACGACCAGACTCTACCAACGACATGCCATCTGGCACGCTCTCACTAAAGGTGGGTCATAGCCAAGTGAAAGGTGCAGTGTACAGTAGTAACAGTAGATTTTATTTTTTTTTCATTTAATACACTTTATTGAGATTTCAGTATAAAATCCAACCAATTACAACAAACCCAGTGACAACAATAAACAACGAAAGGACAAAACAAACAACAAAAACAAGTCCCACCCAACCTCCCATAAGTTCTGCGGTCCTAAGACTGCTGGGGGGATAGTAAATAGATTTAGATTGGGAAACCCACTGGGACCAGAAAGTTAGATGTGAATATAAAACTCCCTGTCGTGAACTGGCTACAGGTAGGGATAGCAAAGCATAAAGGGGTTCCCATCTATCCGTAAACTGCTGGGGGCACCTTCTTATATTAGCTATATATTTCTCCAGTACCTGGGCGTTTAAATTTATTGGTGCCATTCATTATAGGAAGGAGTAGTATCATCCATTCAATGGCACAAAATAATTAATTTTGCAGTAACTGCAATAAGGGTCATATGGACTTTATCGACTGTAATTACATCTGTTGGAAAATGATTTACTAGACGTATATCTGGTGTGTTAAAAAAAAAAAAAAAGGTTGCCCAAACCTAGAAGGGGGGGTCCAAAGAGGCCCATGTAGTGGCCCAAAACCAGGCCACTTTGGCACATTTCCATAAAATGTGCTTGATATTCCCCTCCGTAAGATGGCAGCAAGAACAGAGGGAAGAAGGGAGCCTGTCCTTTCTGTTAAGCTTACTTGGAATATAATATAGATTATGGAGGATTTGGAATTGGATCAGTCTTAACCTATCTTGTTTGATGTAGTTATATAGATTACGCCAGATAGTATGCCAGCAAACCGTATCTGCTGGTATGTCGAGGGCTTGCGTCCAGTAATAACATATTCTGGGTTGGGTATTATTACCCAAAAGTTGAAACAGCTGGTATAACTCAGAATTCGGGTAGATTTTATTTATGACCCCCTTCCTCAGAGGCTTAGGGCACCATACACTACATAACATAACAACTGAACAAAAATCAATAAATACAAGAAACAATACAGAATAAAAATAAATATGCCACCAGTTTCCCCTCAGGCTGTACTTGGAAACAAACTGGTTGCAGCTGTGTGTGTCTTCCTAGCCAACTCTTAAATAAATAAGCAAAACATAGCAGAGAAAGCCCAGCTTGTAGCTCCCCAGTCTCGGCCTTGCCCATGGGGGCAACCCTTACTCACCCTTTTCAGCTACTGTCTGGCTTGGATAGACAACCCTCAAATATCTGCTTCCAGATTACTTCAGCTGACTGATTCGCTGAGATTCCAGCAAGTTATTTCTGTGGTCACATATGGGGTGTCACACACTGGCCCTGTTCTTTTTCATTTAAGTACTTCTAAAATCAGTTATTGTCTGTCACATCATATCTACACTGTTGGTGCTTTGACCAGAGTTTGTTTTATTGGTGGTCAGTGATGTGTTTTCTGCAGATCCGGTTTAAGGAGGGCTTCCAGAGCTGCAGGAATTCCTGTATTTTATGAAAAAAAACCCACCATCTACAGAAACATTTTTACCATTATTGATGTGTTTATTTGAAACCTATTTACCAGGTGATGAAGGAGAGCCTGGTAAGGGCTCATTTCCAGTTGTGACCTGGGAGGTGGATGCAAGAGATCAGCATTCACCAGTATTACGTGGTACGCAAGATGCAGAGTTTCAAATATATACAAGATAAATAATAGATACGTTAAAGGACAAGTAAACGGCTTATTTTACCCCTTTCATTGTTTAAAAAAAATGGCTTCATAGAGTTGTAAAGAAAAGGCTGCTGTTTACATTAATGCTAAAACTGCATTTATGTAATAAGCATAAATGCAGTTTCGTATCATTTACAAAATGTAAACTGCAGTCCTCTCCTTTGAAAAATTCTGCTCTGTCTGCTCTACAAGGTGGCCCCCAGATGTGAGACATAATGACATCATGGAAGCGAGAGGTAGATGGCTCCCTATACAGTGCAATACATTTTTTTTAAATCCTGATTTACAGTAGTGTTTTATCAAAATGGTCAAAATCATGAGTTATGGTTATAATTTTTACCAGTACGCATGTTAAACTATGCTTTTGATTATTGGCATTCTGCACTAATGAAATTAAGTAATCAAAGCTGTACCAGTTTTCTGAGCTGAATGGCAGTTCAGGCCATACCCTTTAGAGCACCATGCACTGTGTGTGAGCTTGGCAGGATGGGGACTAACAACGGAGAGATGATTACTAGGGGCTTTCAGTGAAGAATTAGTTTCATATTGCTGCAGATAGGATGGTGCTGGTAGTAGACTGGGAGTCAGATGGCATGACGGAGGAGATGATGAGGCAGTGTACTGTTTTCCTGAACTTGGTAGGATCTGAGACATTGGATAATAATGTGTTCATGAACTAGGCTGCCTTAGCTTGATGGATGTGTTTGGTGCAGTTATCCCAAAGTTTAAATATCAGCCTGTCAGTTGGTAACCCAGTGGATTTGTATTTAATCCATGCCACATCCAGGCTGAGGTGGAAGAGGTCGATTAGCTCAGACATGACCCAAGGATGGTAGTTGCTCTTGACCCTGGATCTTTTAAAAGGGGCATGCCTATTGCAGACAGATTTAAAGGTTGAATGGAAGTAGATTATAGCGTTGTTGCAGTCGGGCGAGGTGCGTTTCCAGCAGGAGAAGGAGGGAGGTGGTATTGCCATGGTATGGCTCGCTTGTGAGACCCCACCTCAAGTGTTGTGTCCAGTTCTGGAGGCTGCATCTCAGAAAGGACATAGATAAGGGATAGGCAGTCCAGAGGAGGGCAGCTAAAATGGTGCAAGGGTTGCATCAAAAGCCCTACAAGTAGAAACTGAAGGATCTCAAGATGTACTCCCTGGAAGAGAGGAGGGCAAGATGGGACATGCTAGAGACCTACAGGTACCTCACAGGGGTATTCAGGATGCAGGAGAGGAGTCTCTTTCAAATGTGAAAGCACTCCAAGACTGGAGGACATGCAGTGAAGCTGGGGGGGGGGGTGAGGATGTACTACTTCACTGAAAGAGTGGCTTACGCCTTGAAGAGACTGCAGGTGGAAATGGTGGAGGACGAAACAGTATTGGGCTTCAGGCATGTGAGGGATAGACATAGAAGAGCATTAGTACATAGCCAGGGAGGAGGGAGGGTTGCCGGAGACCAGTTAGGGTCTTTGGAGAAAGACTAGGCAGGGATCATCTGGTTGGGCAAAGTGTTCCTTTTCTGTCAACCGGTTCTGTGTAAGAGTAGGGAGCCAATTGGCTGAATACAGGTCATGCAGAAAGGATGGAATGACCTACAGGATCTGACTAGAATAATTTGTGTGTGTGGGGGGAGGTTTAATAAT
Organism: Neoceratodus forsteri; assembly: GCA_016271365.2. Lineage (NCBI taxonomy): Eukaryota > Metazoa > Chordata > Ceratodontiformes > Ceratodontidae > Neoceratodus > Neoceratodus forsteri. Next base: position 987,665,421 of record CM057449.1, read on the forward strand.
TTTAATGTTCCTCACATAATAGGTCATGCAGTGGTTGCTAAAGATGTTGGGCAGAATGTCCACTACCACAATTCTGTAAGGATGGGATTCTAATACCCAGTCACTTGTAATGTGTTGGAAGACCTGGTATTGATGTGTGTAGGGGATGGTATTAGTTGGTCGAGTGGTTTGGGGATCTGATTTTAGTTTGCAGACCTGTAGACCATAGACCTGTGTCACTTGTACAGGAAAATAAATCAATTCATATTCCATAGGAAATAAGGAAATATAAATGGAAAATCACTTTGGCATTTTACAAAAAAAAAAACAACTTACAAACTGATCTGGGAACCCTGGGTCTTAGCATACTGTAGTGGGTTGTTTGGACATTGGTGGCTTGCTATATTTTATTCACAAAGATTGTCTGTTTTTCTTGACAGAGTGAGTACAGGAAGCGGGGATTCCAGGAAGTCATTACACCAAATGTTTATAATAGCAAACTCTGGCAGACCTCTGGTCACTGGCAGCATTATTCAGACAACATGTTTTCATTTGAGGTGGAAAAGGAGATTTTTGCTCTGAAACCAATGAATTGTCCAGGACATTGGTAGGTTCAATTCCCAAACAAATTCTGAAGTCTAACTATAGTTTCTGAGAACTATAATGTGCTTGCCAAATGTTTTACAATTAATATTACATGCGACAAAATAACCCAGTTAGCTGCAGTTGGAGGGGACTCAATGTCCATCATGTCTCTTGCACCTACTTGGTAAGGAGGAACAACAAGTACTGTATACTGTATAAACATGCCAATTTAAAGGGGTTCCCTACCCAATGTACTACCTAGAGTACCATGTAATTCCATTGGTAATCAGAACTGTGTCCAGGCTTACCTTGAAGGCCTTTACTGCCTTCATGTCTTCTGTCTCTCTGCTGATAGGTGATTCCATAATTTTACCACCCTGTAGCAGAAATGCCTCCTAAAATTACCCGTGAGTGTACTATCTCTGATCTTCAGGATATGCCCCTGAGTCCTGCTGAAGGACACCAAATCAATAGATGTGAAGTGAAATAGAATGTTGGTTGGGTGCCAATTTTTCTCATTAGCTGAAAGGAAAAATGTTGTCTCCATCTGTTCTTTTTTTGGGGGAGGGGGGGCTTGAACCGTGGCACTGGCATTACAGTTTTAATGTGAACAGTAGTGTAAACGTAATGCTATGTTGGACCACAAACCCCGTGGTGAAATCAGATACACTAGTGGCCTATATTCCACTGATGAAGGACCTCTAGTACAACCAGATTGTGGAATGACAAAACATGTATCATACCGCAGGCAGAAGAACAGAAAGAGAAACACAATTTTATTTTTTTTTTTTAATCTGCATTGCCATTTCAATCCTTGAAACAGCAGTGGAATACAAATATGACTGTATTTTCCATCCTACCCCTCTTGAATGCTGCTTCCCAGCCCCCCCCCCCAAGAAAACATCTGTGGGCCAAGCTGCCTTCTCGTATCATTTTCCTAAGCTATGGTCCGCTGTTCCGTTCTCTGTACACTCAACCTTGCCCTTCTCCTCCCTCAAAACCCTTCTTCGTGACTTTACTTCCCCCTCCTACAACTGCTCATGACCCCAGACCCTTGTGTTTTCTTCTCCCTTTGTTATTGATGTCCTACTGTGCACCCCCCCCCCCACACTAAACTGCACCTAAATCAATTAAGTCATATCTGGTAACAATTTGCTCTTACGAGCTTTCATAACTCTCACACTTTAGCAGCCTGGGTGGTGGTAATCTGCTACTATTCTGGCTTTGCTCCCAGTACTGCATAGTACTTGCACCTTACATTTTTATTCATCTTTATTTTGTGTTGCCCTGACTATGTGCCTGTGAATCATGACTGCACACTGTTATGTATTTTTACTTTTAAGCATCATGGGCTGCATATCCAAATCACCACAGAATATTATACTGGTTCAACTTTAAGCAGAAATGCGTGGTGCCGAAAAAGCCTCTCACACAGTTTTGCAAAGGGGTGTCAGCAGAACCCGCTTTGCAAACTGTGTTTCGGCCTGTGACTAAAGATGAACAACTTCTGTGGTGATTACATACAACCATAATCTTTGCATTGTAGGGACATGTGTGATTTTGTATTCCTTTGAAACTTGGCTTCCCAGCCAAATGCCCTTTGCGGTAACCATTGCCTCAGTGCTTGCGCACAGAGGTTCTTTGACTTTTACTTTTAAGTATGTTTACTTATTGTGTTTTATTTTCGTTATTGCTACTGGCACCTTGCATTATGTAGTTTCACTGGCACCATCCTGTATTGTGTACTCCCTTCCACTCCCCCAGACGCATCTGGAAACAAGCTGTTACAAGCTCAATATGTCTCCTTTGAAAATAAATAATTTGTTTGGCCACGAGCACATTTTAAACATTTTTTAGCAAACTATCTTTCCTACCTGGCCAGTAAAGCAAGGCCCCACAAGGCAAATATCTATTGTTTTTTAAGTTACTTTGTTTTCAAATAATTTTAAGTTAATTTTAGTTGGCTCACCAGCAGCAGTGACTGAATAATAATAATAATTTTATTTGTAATGCACCTTTCCAAAACCAAGGTGCCTAACAATAGATTAAAACAACACTTAAAACACTCAATACCAAAACAAATTACAACATAAAAAGATAATAGCGTACAGATTTATAGTGAATCAAATAGTGTAGGCATGATTCCACAGATAAGTCTTTAAGGCCCGTTTAAATCCTTCCACGGTCATGCAAGTCCAAGAAATCAAATGATTGCCATAGAAATAGTGATTACCAGCTGCTTGCAGTGCAGACTTAAAGAACAGGTAAAAATAAGAGTCCACACCAAAGTGTGGACTGGTTCCAATTTGCACTTCATGTGCAAAAACATTTTCTTTTACTTACTACTGGTTCTACTGATTTCCAAGCGGTCATTTTCTGTAACCTGAAATCCCAGAATCCTCTGCAGCTGACATCTGAGCAGGGCTGCAGCGCTGGGAGACTTGGTAGCCTACATCACATGTTTAGAGTTTTATATGCTTGGGTATTTTGTTTGCAGGTCTTGCTGTTGTCACAGAGCTAAATTCAGTCACGGAGGTCTGTACTTAACCCTGAGTGAACAGTGGGACTGACAAACATCTGATCTGAGGTTATAAAATTCATGCAGGGTATTGAGTCTCCTGCTGCTGCAGCCCTTCTTTGATTTCAGCTGCAGGAGATTTCTGGAATGTTTGGTTACTGAAAATGTTAGCTTGGAAGTCGGCAGAACCAGCCTGGTACAGTCTGCTATACTGCAGTAAACAGTAAGTGGGGGAAAAATGTTTCTGCACACAAAGTGCAAATTGGGACCAGCCTCACAGACTTTGTGCTGTCTGATCCCCATCAGCAAAAAAAAGGCGAGGTAAAAAGAAAATGATCACATTAGTAGCAAAAAATGGACCAACAGCTTTGTCTTTGGTTCCTCCTAAGTTCTGTATCCAGGCCTTTACCACCAGTAAAGGGCAGTGTGTTCATTATTGCTTAACTATGTAAAATGGGGTTAATGGTCCATGTTTAATTAGGTTGTTTGAATGTTTCAAAATAGTCAGGGCTTACGTTTGACCTTATATATAGCTATGTAACAAAATGCAACTGAAAACAGATGATGTGCTACTCGCTCTGAAATCGGGCAGCAAATATACAAGAACATAAAAATTTGCCAGCAGAAGGAGACCATGTGGTCCATTTAGTCTGCCCGGGTTTTCTACCCCCCACTATCAGTTTGTTTTGCTAAGGTGACTATACTGTCTGTCCCATGCCTGTTTGAATTCACTGTCCATCTTGCAGGGTTTGATTAGCAGTTTCGTGTGGAAAAGTGCTACTCGGTGTTTCTAATGTGTAGCAAGGAGATCAAACTGATTAGCAAAATGAAAAAGTAATATTTACATGACACAATATGCACTGTGTTTTTTCTCACCTGATAAACACATTTTTGACTTCCGTTGGTGTCTGGAGTATAAGGGGCCAAAAAAAAAATACTCAGTTGTCAGGAGTGTACCCTGGCAGTTTATTACATTATTCAAGTTCACAGTTTTTCACCAGACTACGTGGATTCCTGAATTCCACTGCAAAAGAGCACTGACACAGATTTACTGAAAAAAATGATTGTGTAAACTTTGGGTTCTGACTTCTTTAGCACTCACTAACTAGTGGCCTCATGGTGCTCACTGCCTCGTTATACTATGTTCAGTAAATGGCAAGGGTGGCTGGGAACAGTTAGGTGTCTCATATTTGTAAAGTCAAGCAGTTTACTTTTGGGGTGGCTACCAACTTACTGTTCATTTATTTATTTATTGCAGTTGTTTCACCAGCAAAGACACACTGAGCAACAAGATGCTCGTCTCCTGGTGCGACCGGGGGTACACATGGCTATAACACGCAGGTTATCAAGTGAACAGTTAACAGAAGCAAATAAAAAGCAGCATAAAGATACACGATTGCATGAATATACATGCAGCGTACTTTGAATGCTTAGGATATTATAGTATCAAATAACAGTTTTTGTGACGAGAAGCAGCAGACAAGGTAAATTAACACAGTAGTAACAGCTGTAACAACAGAGGACATATATCGCAGTTATACACAGTACATAGAGCAAAATGGGCCCAGGACATAAGTGCAGGGTTGGGGTTATATGCCAGCTTCTGTAGCAAGGCTAAGGCTGCTGGTCAGGCATTGGGGAGGGGATAGTGGGGCATGGCAGGTTCAGGGACAGGAGCAATTTGTAGTAAGGAAGTTTGCTAGGGCGGTAGACAGAGTAGGAAGAGGAGGAGTGCAGAATTTGCAGTGGGAGGGCGTTCCAGAACTTGGGTAGCCGGTGTGAGAAGGCAGCTTGACCGGCAGAGATCTTCCGCCTAGGGATTAAAGGTTGACGGGGGTCACTGGATCTAAGATGATGGGAGGGGTTGGGGCATCTGTGAGCATGGTGGCAAGGTAGGAGGGGATGGACCCGAGCCATAGGTTGGAGACAAATTTAGCACAGTGAAAGATGTGGCAGTTTTTGAGGGACGGTAGTGCCAAGGCTCGGTAGAGTTCACGGTGGGTGAGGGGAGAGGCATCGAGAGCAAAGCGACAGAAGGCATTATGAACTGTGTCTAGTTTAGATAGGTTAGACTTAGGGGCTGCGCTATATACAGTGTCGTAGTCGATGGAGGGCAGTATCATCTTCAAGACCAGTTCACGTCAGACTCTGGGAGGGAGGCTGCTGTGGTTTCTATCTAGTGCACCGAGCATGGGGCGTAGCTTTTTTTGAGATAGCATCGATGTGGTCAGAGAAGGAGAGATGGCTGTCAAGCCAGACCCCCAAGTAACGGAACAAGGAGACACCTTCAAGTGTTTGGCCATCCAGGGTGGCGCAGTAGGGAAGGGAGGGGAGTCTGGCCAGGCATTGTCGTGTGCCCAGGGTCATAGTGACAGTTTTTTTTTGCATTTAGAGAGAGCTGGTGCGAGCTAAACTATTGCTGTACCTTGTTGAAGTCAGCTTGGAGGTTTGATTGTACCACATCAGGGGCGGAGCCCGAGTAGTAGAGTACAGTATTATCTGCATACATGTGGATTGAAGAAGTAGAGCAGATGAGTGGCAGGCCATTTAGGAATATAGAGAACAGAATGGGACCAAGAACAGACCCCTGTGGGAAGGGGGGTGGAGATCGCATTTGAGACTCTAACGGACTGAGTTCTATCAGAGAGGTAAGATCTGAACCAGTTTGTGGCTGCGACAGAGAGGCCTGATTCAACGAGACTTGAGAGCAATATGGGGTGGGAGACAGTGTCGAAGGCTTTTGCAGGGGTCGACAAAAACGGCTGAGGTGATCAGACCACTGTCCATGCCTGTCAGGATAATGTCTGTAAACCTTATCAGGGAGGAGGTGGTGGAGTGTCCCTTCCTGAAGCCAGACTGGAATGGCGTGAAGAATTTGGAGTCAGTGAAGAAGGAGGTAAGTTGGGTGAGCACAAGGTGCTCTTGTAGTTTTGCTAGGGCTGGGAGGAGGGAGATAGGGCGGTAGTTAGAGGAGGAGGTAGGGGCACCTCCTTTTGGCAGAGGGATGACAATGGCATGTTTCCATGCATGGGGGATGGCAGCGGCAGCAAAGGATTGGTTTAGGAGTTTGGCAAGCGGTGTTGCTATAGCGGGGGTGGAGAGATATAGAACTTTGGGGACTAATCCATCTGGGGATTTGCTTTTTGAAGGGTTGAGAGAAAGTAATGCATCTAGGGCCTCAGTTGCAGAGATGTCTTTGAAGGAAAAGAAACGAGGCCTGATCTGGGTCTTTATGTCTGTAGGCGGTGCGAAAGGTGTAGTGTTGGGCAGGGAAGAGAGGAGGGTGGCAGCACAAGTGGAGAAGTACAGATTGAACTCAGTGGCGACTGCTGTGGGCTCTGATAGGAGAGAGTTATTAACATTTAGCATTGAAGTGGGATAGGCAGGCGGTGGGGTGAAAAGGGAGTGAATGACCTTCCAGAATTTTGAGGGTTTATTTAGGTTTGACTGGAGGGAGCTGCTGAAATACTCTGCTTTTGCAAGAGGAGTGGCTCTGGTACACTTGTCACGGAGCATGCGGTATGTGGAGAGGTGTTGTGGGAGGCGTGAGGATTTATGCATTTTCCAGGCTTTGTCCCATGCGATTTGACATGCAGTCAGTTCTTGGGTGATCCAAGGTAGGTGGTTTCCTCGTTCTCTTGTAAGACGCAGTGGGGCGTGTGTGTTCCAGACGCTGAGGAATGTGTTTTTAAAGTGTAGGAAGGCATCATCAATGGAGATCGTAGGAGGGGCAGGGGCCCAGTTTGCTAGAGCAAGGTTATCTAATACAGGGGCTAGACTGAGGGATTTATAGGAGCGTTGGACTATAAATTTAATGGGGGATTTTGGGTGGTGGATTTTATGAACTAAGAAGGTTACGTGGTGGTCGCTGAGGCAATCAGGAAGAATACCGGCTTGTTTGACCCAGTGGGGGTGTGTGGTAAGGACCCAGTCGATGAGCGAGTGGTTACCAGATTTTAGGATCTTACTTCAAGAAACAGCTCTTGCAGCAGGTTACACCATTAGGACTGAAGCCGGCAGGCGCCAGGACCCCACGGAAATTTTCTAGCTAGCAGTATTCAGCGGGGACCGCCTCCTTCGTCTGTCCCACCCCCGACATCAGGCGTAGTACATAAAGAGGCGGTCCCCCAGAATCCCCAGTTCTAGGGACATGGATATGTTGTTCATCCACACTTATTGGCAGGTATCCTTGCCGCTTTAAATCTTGCCGGAAGGTCTTCAAGCTTGCTCCTCCCACCCAACCGAGTGGTATAACTCTCGGCTCCGCCCCATGACGCCAGATCTTCCTTACCGCTTGGAAGCTCAGGTTCCCTCCTTAACGCTCTGCGTTTGAGACTGGTTCCTATTTCTCCGTTTGCGGATTTAAAAATAAATTTTGCGAAAAGACTTCAGTCTTCTATCTCTCGCGGCTGCGATGGACAAATCGACTCCCGGATTTCGGAGATGCCCATGCGGGCAGAAGATGTCTCGGACGGATCCACACTCCACGTGTGTCTACTGCTTAGGCCTTGAGCGCCACCCGCAGGCTTGCGACCTGTGTCATCTTTCTCGCCTCTCGTCTCGAAGATCGCTGCCCGATTGCAACTGGGCGTCCGAGGCGTTTCCTCTCCGTGAAGTCCAAGGAGGCCCGGTTAGCGGTGTCATGGCGGCGGGTTTCGGCGGATCGCGCTCGAGCGGATGGTCGCCAAGAGGAGGCGGCTGGTCAGAGCCTCGGCCGCGTATTTATCCCTGCCTCTGGGTTCTTCCTACACGGCTTCTTTTTAGGAGCTTTGTCTGTCCCTCTCCACTAAGGAGAAGGCCTGCGTCTTCTGGACCTTATTCTCGGTCCAAAAAGAGGACAGGGGTAAGTCCCTCCGTCGGACGCTCTTGGGAGCGGGAAAGGTCCTCTCCTCGGCCGCCGATCACGGGCTTCGTCGACCGTCAAGCCGCCACTGGCTCACTGTGTCCCCGCCAGGTCAGTTGACCGAGACTCCACCGATGAAGTCGAGATTTTCTCGACCCATTAGACGGTCTGTGCTTTAGCAGCGAGATTCCCCTCTCCCGGTTCCCCGGGAGGATTGAGGATCCGTGGGTTCGTCTTGTGCCCGGTTCCGAGCCCTCGATGGACCATCTGAGCGAAGGGAGGCCGGTTCGGCCGACACCTCCCCGCACCGACCTGGAAATTCCGGGATTTCTCGGTCTCGGACCTCTTTCAGTCCAGCTGATCCCACTCATAGGCGGTCTCGGTCTCGGCATCATGTAAGCGGGCGTCGCCGGGCTGGCCCTCGCCCTCCTCCTCGGATGAGGAGGCCGCGTAAGTACTGTACGGTGACGAGACCTTATGTTCTAACAGCCTCCTGACCGGGATGGCCGACCCGTCGCCCTTCGGCTATTAAGTGGCTGTCACGGAGGCGGCCGACACAACTCCCTCGACTTGATCCGAGAGCCTATACCCAGCGGTTGTTCGCCAAAACCAGCTGCTGCACCGAGTCTCCGCCAGTGGAACTTCCGCCTCCACAGCCTGGTGGGGCTCCGACCAAGGATTCTCAGCTCGGTAGGGTTCTACCCCATCGGCTGTCAGTTACCCTCACTCCCGACCGACCTCGGCAGGTGAAGGGTGGCTCAGGCCAGAGGTAGCTCTTCGAGGACTCTTCCGAGTCGAAGATGATTCTCCTTTTTCTCAAGCGACTGGACTTGGAGTCTTCAGGAGGTCAGTCAATGGACGATAGCCGTGTCGTCCTTCCTAGGACTGCTTCGGCTCATCTCGGAATCCACCGGGATGGAGCTCGAACCCGTTTCAAAACGGGCCAGGTATCCCCTCACGGAGATTCTGGACCGAGGGGATTCTCCAACGGAGGCTCTCCGGTGGCCGAGGCCATAGTGGGTCCGGCACTGGAGCTTTGGCAGCGCCTGCTTCCTGCCCTGCGCCTTCGGCCAGGATGGCCAGGAAGATGCGGTCCCTACCGGTTCCTTGTCGGTTTTTGAACACCCCTGCGGGAGGGGTTGATATCGACAGCGTTTTCGTGCCCGGCAACGCCAAGGATGTGGGACAAACCTCCTGACAAGGAATCCAAGAAATTGGACTATGTGGGCGTAAAAGTCTACGCCATGTCCTCTCGCCTTCGTCAGGCCAGTTCGGCCGTCCTCATGGCACATTTTTCTCATGCCCTGTTGGGCTCCCCTGGATGAGGTCATCCTCATCTTCCCGCACGATCTGCAGACTACGGTTAAGCAGGTGCGGGACCAGGGCAGTGGCAAACAGCAGCTCCAGACTGCTTGGATATAGGGACTCATGTGCAGATCGGTGGCGCCGAAAAGGTGCGCGTCGATGGCTTGGCTGAGGATATCCACCTTTACCGGATACCCAGCACAGTTGGCGGGATGTTCCTTTTGGGACTGACCTCTTCGGCCCTGGGGTGGAAGGTCACCTGGAGAGGATCGAGAAGTCAATGCTACCTTGGACTCGGTCTCTTCCCTCAGAAGGACAAGGCCGCCAAACCACAGCCTAAGCCCTTTCGTCCTTCTATGCCCCCGGCGCGCCCGGCCCAGCAACGTCAGGGCCAGCAGGCTCGGCCTTGGCATCCCAAACCCAAGCCGCCGGCTTCCTCTAACAGGAGGCAGGGAGGAAAAGGCCTAGGAGGTCCCTCGGCCGGTCCCTCCTCCAAGCCTGCCCAGTGACGGGCTGAGGGGTGTCGCCCCCATTCCCGTCACCTTATCCCTGGGTCCCCCCATGGGGGGACGGCTCCGGCACTTCCTGTCCGCCTGGTCCGCTGTTTCCATGGACAGGTGGGTCTTGGAGGTGGTGGGAAGAGGCCTGCCTCTGGAATTCGAGCAGGCACCACCTTCAGAGCCGTCGCCTCGGGAGCTCGGGATCCCCAGCTTCACTGGCGGCTCGTCGAGCCGATGACGCCTCCTCCTCCTCCAGAAGGAGGTGATAAGAGGTGGTGGACCCTCCTTCAGACCCAGGGTTTATGTCCAGGTACTTCCTGGTTCAGCGGACGGGGCTGGCGCCCCATTCTCGACTCTACACGACCTAAACAAGTTCCTAAGGTCTCGAACCTTCAGGATGGTCACTCTGGCTCAGATAATACCATCCTTGGAGCAGGCGTGTGGTTCTGCTCTCTGGACTTGCAGAGACGCGTTTTTCACGTCCCTATCCGTCCGTCTCACCAGAGATTCCTTCAGCTTCGAGCGGAAGGATCCCTCTTGAGTTCCATGCCATGCCCTTGGCTTGTCTCCAGCTCCGGGTCTTCACCAAATGCATGGCAGTGGTGACAGCATTCCTCTCGGCGCCGAGGGGTCGGTGTACCCTTACCTGGACGACTGGCTGATAGCAACTCCTCCAGGAAGGAGGCGAGAGGTCCAGAAATCTGGCCCTCCAGGTCTGCTTTCAACTGGGCCTCCTATCAACGAGGCCAAGTCGAGAACTCGAGCTGAAGCAGGTGATTCTATTCATCGGGCGCAGCTGGACTCTCTTCGAGCCAGTGTAGCGCTGCCCGGCGGACAGGGCCGAGGTCTTTCCTCTCCTTGTTCGATCATTTCTGGTTGGGCAATTGCACCCTGCCGGGACTTCCTGCGCCCTGGGTCTCATGGCGGCCTGCACCAGCGTGGTCCGTTGGGGCCCACTGGAACATGCGCCCCTTCAGTGGGACTCGCCAGCCAGTGGTCAAGCAACGCCAAGCATCCTTTGACTGTGCTTGTGTCGGGTATGGGGATGTGGAACGCCTTCAGTGTGACTGCCCAGATCATTTGGCAGGAGGGCATCCTGCTCGTCTGCCTCGACGACGGGTCTCTCTCATCGACCGGCGCTCGATAAGTTAAAAGCCCATCTGGGGAACACTGCCTATGGCCCTGGTCCCCTGCCGGGAGTCCCGGCGCCATCAACCTGGAGGCCCGAGCGTCCGCCGGCTCTCACCGCTTTTGCTCCGTTTCCTCCGGGCTGGTGGTCCGAGTCCAGACGGACAATACTACCTAATTATGTATTTTATCTAAACTGGCCAGGGCGGGACGCTACTCCATGAGTTTCCCCATGCAAGGGAAGCTCGTGATTTCCACACCCGTGGCGCAGCCTGGAGGCGTGATCTCCTAGCTATCTACGCAGCAGGAGCCAACACCCTGGCCGATGCCCTGGAGCCGGATAGGGCTGCATCCCACGAGTGGTCTCTCCTGCCGGAGGTAGTACTGCATTACCTGTTCCCATTGGGGCACACCTCAGGTGGACCTGTTTGCCTCCAGGAGAACGCCAAGCTGAGTCTGTTCCATGCCCGCCTCAGCAGGGTCTCGCTGCAGGGGATGCCTTCGAGGCAGTGACCCCGGCCTCGCACGCTTCTTTTCCTACTTCCTTGATCCACAAGGTGCTTCCTTGGACAGGGAGGGACAAGGCGAGGATTCTGATAGCCCTGTGACTGGCCTCACTCAGTTCTGTACCCAGATCTCCTCAGTCTCAGCTCCAGGACTCGCGGGCAGCTTCCAGCTCGCCCGGACCTGCTCTCAGTCAATCAGGGAAGCGTGTTCCATCCGGACCTTCAATCCCTGCACCTGACTGGCCTGGTTCCTGAGCTGGCTAGAGTTCCAGGCTTGGGTCTCTTCCGACGAGGTCCTCAATGGAAGTTGAGGCGTCCCGTGAGGTAGTTTACCAGAAAATGCTATGCCTTCAAATGGAAAAGGTTTTTTCCATTTGGTGTCTGATGCGACGGCTTGGACCTTCCTCCTGTTCCCTTGGCAAGCATCTTTGGACTATTTGTGGATTCACTTTCTAGTCAAGGGCTTAGAGTCGGCGGAAGCCCTAAGGGTGCCTGGCAGCCATCTCTGCTTGCAGGCGCGGGCGGGAAGCAGTCGGTGGCGCTTAAGGAGGAAGGTGGTCTGGGCGCTTTTTCAAGGCCTTGATCACATTTCCCCTCCAGTGCGGAGACCCCTCAAGTGGGATCTACTGCTGAGTACTGGCAAGCTCATGGGCAAGCCATTCGAACCTATGCACTGGTGTGCTCTCTCTCACCTGTAGTGGAGAGCCGCCTTCTTGGTGGCTATCACGTCAGCCAGAAGGATGGGGAGGCTCAGGCGCTTTCCATCGAGTCTCCTTTACCTGGTCTTCTCCACAGGGACAGGGTTGTCCTGCGCCCACCGGGGTTCCTTCCGAAGGTGGTGTCGGAGTTTCACCTTAACCAGGTGTTGACTCTGCGGTGTTCTACCCCAATCACACCTCGGAGGCGAATGGGCTCCATACTCTGGACTCCTAGAAGGGCGCCGCTATTATAAGGAGCGCACGGAAATTCGGGGAGAGGTATTCGCTATTGTTTGCTCACCTACGCTGAAGCCTGCATCTGGCAGAGACCTGGGGCCAAGTGGACGATAAGCAGGTGGGTAACCTCCTGCATAGATTCTCTGCTATAAGTTGGCGGGCATGGAGCCTCCAGAGGGATAAGAGCTCATTCTACCCGCTATACTGCTAGCAGTGGCTGCTTCCAGGGCGTCCCTATCCAGGAAATCTGCAGGGCTGCTACCTGAAGTCAGTAAACACCTTCATACCCGTTACACATCGACCTTGAGTCGCGCCCGGTGCTGGTTTTGGGCCCTTGGTTCTCCAGTCTCTCTTTCCCAAGTAAGTATTGGGTGTGTTGCCTTGCCTCCTCCTCCCGGAGGAACTGCTGAGGAGTTCAGCCATAGCAGTGGATGAACAACATATCCATGTCCTAAGTACAGGTTACTCACCTGTAACAGGAGTTCTAGGGATGGTATCGTTGTTCATCCACCACATCTCCATTCTCCGGCTTCGACGCCAACCTGAGCTTCCAGCGGGCCAGATCTGGCGCCATGGGGCGGAGCCGAGAGTTATACCACCCGGGTGGGTGGGAGGAGCAAGCTTGAAGACCTTCCGGCAAGATTTAAAGCGGCAAGGATACCTGCCAATAAGTGTGGATGAACAACATACACCATTCCTAGAACTCCTGTTACAGGTGAGTAACCTGTATTTCTTTTCCTGCCGTCAACTCGCTAGCATCGGCCTCTCGATCTCTACCTAGCATATGACGACTACAGAACTTCTGTGTTTTCTAACTGATGTCCTCTCCAACTCCTTCGCTTGAGGGTCACCTTTCGAAGTGTGACGGTGGCAAACAGATCCCTTTCAAGGATCCTCACTTCTCCTGCATGCGGTGCCTAGGCCCGGACCATGATACCAAGGCCTGAACCTTTTGCCATGGGTTTCATAGCTTGACGATCCGTCATTACAAGGCACTCCAGGCGATTTCTGAAGAAAAATTAAAAAGAATGGACCAAGAACCTTCCTCCAGGGGAGAATCTTCCTCGAAGGCCCATAAGCACCGGGACAAGCACTGGGAGAAACTAAGGTCCAGATCCCTGAACCGGGCCTTGGACTCCCACAGCTCAGGCTCCACCAGATTGGACCGCTCTCTCACCAGGGCTGGGTCGCAGCCTCCCCCCCAACCCTGGTTAAGGTCTGGGCTTCATGCGGCTCTTCTTCGCTCCAGCCTATTAAGACTTCGAGGCTCTCTGCATCCTCCACGCCTTCCCAGGCCTCTTCCAAGTCTTCCAAGTGCAATAAATCATCTTCTTCCACCCGTCGTCAGGACGCCAACTCCAGGTCGGTCTTCCAACCTCCTAGAGGTCCTGATCCAGCTCCTAGAAAGACCAAGGACCTGACGTCCCTGAGGCGGTCGTCAGACCTGATGTCGGCCAAGCACCTGATGTCGGCTAAGCATCTGAAGTCGGCCAGGTGCTCGCAGGAACCAATGACACCAGCCAGACACCAGTCGCAGGCCGATGCGTTGCCTGATCCGAGCTTCGGCTAGGAGACCAATGTCGGCATTGCACTCTGTGGAGCGGAAGACCGCTCCCCCGTCACCGGCGGATGCCGGTCACAGGGGAGGACGCCTCACTGCCTAAAGACCAGGCGGGCGACACCGAGGATGCCGGGTTCCCACGGGAATCTTCCCCAAACCCGGAGACACCCGGGGACCCGACGCCCGACCCTGGCGACAGACCACCGGCGCCAGGCCCGTCGTCGGGCATGAATACTGAAGAAGTAAAGTAGCTCTTTACTTTTTGGTGGGACACCATCCGAAAGGATGTGGTCCCCGGCAAACCTCCTCCTCCTCCTACTCCTCCTCCTCCTTCGCCTCCTACGCGCCTTTCTCCACCCACGGGCCAGCAGGATGACTCACCAACCCCCAAGGAGCAGACTCACCTCCTCAGGGGCAGATCCAAAGACAGGAGAAGCTCCCTCAAGATCTCCATCATGGTCTCCCAGCTCCAAGCGACCCAGATGGCGCTGCACATCTGTCCGGGGAGGACTCCAGATCGGACACCTCGGACTACTCCAGATCTCCTTTTCTCCTCAGCATCTCCTCTCCCGGACCCACATGACCTCCCTAGGTCTCCTCCGGATGATCCCTCTTTCGCTGAGATCATGAGTACATCCGGACACAGGGGTGGGATGCTGAGGACCTTGACCCTGAACGACAACGCCTTGCCCGCTGTCTTCGGCAGAAGGACCCAAAACCTGTGGTAGTACCACCCTTGGTAGACACTTTCACGGACGTCACCAAGGCTGCGTGGAAGCGTCCACACTTCACTCCCATAGTGCCGAAGAAGGCTGACCACCTGTACAAGGCCCCGAGAGAGGACCAGCACTTGGCCCAACAACCACTGGCAGACTCCCTGGTCATCATGGCCTCACATGACCGGCCTCAAAGACCACAACGTATGAGCACACAGCCACCGGACCAGGAATCCAAGCAACTGGATGCCCTGGGGAGATGCACGTACGCGGCTGCTACATGCGTCATCAGGTCTCTGAACTACCTCACCCACATGGTACAGTTTCAGAACGCCCTGTGGGAACAGGGCCAAGACCTGGTCGACAAGCTTCTGGATGGCGATCAGAAGGCGGAGCTCCTCAGTCTTCTCTGCACAGGGTCAGATGTGGGTACCCAAGTGCTTTGAGCCATATACAATTCTGCGGACTCATCTGCCAGAGCTGCAGCTTCAGGCGTTTGTCTCTGGAGACACTCTTGGAACCATGTCTCTGGCTTCACCCCGGACGTACAGAAGAACATTCTTGACGTCCCATATAACAGCGAAGTACTCTTTGGTGAATCCTCGGAGAAGGTCATCACCAAACTCCAGGACGCGGGAAAGGCAGTCCGATCTGTACAGGCCATGTACAGATCCAGGCCTGGTTCCTTTCGCAGAACCAGAGCCGTTTTCGCGAGCCGGCAACAGAGGCAGCAGCCACGCCCGGCCAGCACCAAAGGGGCATCAGCGTAAAGCCCAGTTGAAAGCCACCTTGCGGCAGAGGCCAACGCATGAAAACCGCCCAGCCTGCAGGGACCAGTGCTGCCACAGCATGACTCCTTCCGGCCCTCACCCTCCTCCGGATCAGCGGGCACAATGTGTCTGGGGTCGCATCGCTCGCCACTTTTCAGGGTGGCAGTCGGTCACCACCTACAGGTGGGTTCTTCAGTTGGTCAAGAAAGGCCATTTCATAGAGTTTCTCGACCACCCACCGGCAAAACCTCCCCTGCTCTCCCGTTACTTGGGTCAGTATGCCCTGCTCATACAGCAGGATGTGCTCGTGCTTCTGGAAAAAGAAGCTATAGAGGACGTACCACGGAATCGGAGGGGTCTAGGATATTATTCTCACTTCTTTCTGGTTCCAAAGAAAATAGGGGGCCTTCGTCCGATACTGGACCTCAGCGACCTCAATGACTCGGTCCTGTACAAACGCTTCCGCATGGTGACCCTCCCAGGTCTGATTCCCATGCTCAAGCAGGATGCCTTCCTAGTGTCCCTGGACATGCAGGATGCCTACCTGCATATACCTATTGCCCAAGTGCACAGGAGGTTTCTGCACTTCGAGTTTTAGGGCCGCCATTATGAGTTCCGAGCCCTTCCCTTCGGGCTGTCATCGGCACCTCGGGTGTTTATGAAGTGCATGGCGATCGTAGCGGCATCTCTGAGGAGACAAGGCCACTACGTGTTCCCATTCCTGGATGACTGGCTTCTCATGGCGCCCTCCCGGGAGGCCCTGATGTCCGCTATTCACTGCACTCAGTCTCTGTTCAAGACGTTGGGCATCATCATTGATCACGAGAAGTCATGCCTGGTTCCGTCCCAGACTCTGCAATTCATTGGTGCAGTTCTGGACACCATCCAGGGGAAAGCTTTTCTTCCCCCGGACAGAGCGGAACACATCAGATCCCTCATCGGGGACATTTCGGTGAAGAAGATCGTTCCTGCCAGACTGGTCCTTTGCCTGCTCGGACACACGGCTGCGGCCATTGCAACAGTCCCGCTAGCCCGTCTCCACATGCGGGTAACCCAGTGGATGTTAAGGGTCCGGTGAGATCAAAAGCAAGACCATCTGCAGCATCCAATCCGGATCACGAAGGCCATAGTCCAAGATTGGCAATGGTGGCTAGATTCGAGGAATCTTTCGGCTGGAGTCCCCTTCATTGCGCCATCTCAGACTGTGTCACTCTCCACGGACACCTCAGGGTTCGGTTGGGGAGCACACCTCGATGGTGTTTGGTCTCAGGGCCTGTGGACAGACCAAGAAACTCCTCTCCACATAAATATCCTGGAAATGAGGGCAGTTCTTTACACCCTGCAGGCCTTCCAGTCAGAGATCCCTCCGGGTACACTTCTGTTACAAACAGACAATTCCACGGTGATGTATTACCTCAACAAACAAGGAGGCACCCATTCCTACCCGTTTTGCGGGGAGGCCATGAGGGTGTGGGATTGGGTCTTGCAGCACGGCGCAAACCTCATTGCCGTTCATGTTCCAGGAGTGGACAATGTCATCGCAGACGACCTGAGCCGCTCTCAGGCCAGAGTCCAGAAATGGGAACTACTTCAGGAGGTAGCAGAGGATCTGTTTCGCAGATGGGGTACTCCAGAATTGGACCTTTTCGCGTCCCCATCCAACGCAAAACTGCCCAATTTTTGCTCGCTAGATCCAGGGCCTGGTGTTTTCTGATGAGACGCGTTGTCCCTCTCCTGGCCGGGCAGATTCCTCTATGCCTTTCCCCCTTTTCCGTTGATCCAGAGGGTACTTCTGAAACTTGGCAGAGAGCAAGCGACGCTGATACTTATCGTGCCGTTTTGGCCCAGGCACATCTGGTTCCCTCTTTTGCATCAGCTGTCCCGGGAACCTCCTGTGCCGCTGCCAGTCAGCTCCCACTTGCTGTCTCAGGAGGCGGGTTTCTTGGTCCATCCGGACCTACGTTCCCTGAACCTGTACGCTTGGCTCCTAGAGACATAGCCATAGTGCGACATGGGGTCTCACAAGAGGTAGCAGACATTCTTACTGCTGCTAGGAAACTGGCTACCCTTGATAGCGACTCATGCCATGAAGTGGCGCAGGTTTTGTTTATGGGTTCAAACTCGCGGTTTTTCGCCTTTGGATTGTCCTGAGAAGTTGCTTTTGGACTACTTACTGTCCCTTTTCCAGTCAGGCTTGGCTTACTCCTCGATTAAGGTACACCTCTGTGCCATTTCAGCCTATCACGTCCCTATAGGCCAAAGCACTATAGCTCAATTGGACACGACACATGCCTTCCTGAGGGTTGTCCTCCACCTTAGGCCCCCGATTAAGGATCCGATTCCATCATGGGATCTACCCTTTGTCTGGAGCAGCTTACACTGCCACCCTTTGAACCAGCCGCGGATTGCGAGCTACGTCTTCTCTCTTGGAAGACGCTGTTTTTAGTTGGCGTCACCTCGGCCAGAAGAATCTCTGAACTCCATGCACTTATGTGCAAAGAGCCTTATTTGGTTTTCCACCAAAACAGGGTATCCCTACGGACTAATCCTAAATTTCTGCCTAAGGTGGTCTCAGCTGTCACCCTTAATCAGGATACCGATCTACCAGTGTATTTCCCTGAGGGCTCTAATCGAGGAGAAGCCCTTCTGCACACTTTAGATGTGCATAGGTGTCTCAGATACTACCTGACCAGAACCAAACAGCACCGAAAATCGGACCAACTTTTTGTCTCCCTTGCCCACAGGATGATGGGAGCTCCTGTTTCAAAACAGTCGCTGTCCAGGTGGCTCATTCAGTGTATTACGTTCTGTTACCAGGAGCGCAACAAACCCTTACCGGGTGCGGTTAAGGGTCATTCCACCAGAGGGTGGCTACCCTTTGGCGGCTTTTAAAGAACGACCCCACCTCAGCTATTTGTGCTGCAGCTACTTGGAGCTTCGTACACACTTTCATCAGGCATTACAGCCTGGACATTGCATCCAGGCGAAGAGCAGGGCTTGGTCTAGCAGTCCTTCAGGGACTTCTGTCCTAGGCTCAATGTCATTCAAGGATTTCTACCTTCCCTCCTCCCAATGGTGTGGGATTTCCAGAATTGCTTGGGAATCAGTCCTAATGGTGTAACCTGCTGCAAGAGCTGTTTCGATAGGACAGTTATATAAGAACTTACTGAAACAGTAGATCTTCGAGAACATCTCCTGCAGCAGGTACTTTCCCTCCCACCATTCCCGCTGGAGGTAGATTCTGGTTCCAACATCCTTCTTCTAGGACAAGGCGTTTATAGCCTCTTTCTGATTGCCATTTGATGGCGGATCCTCAGTCTCCTCTTCTGATGTCATCCAGCGGCCGGAAGTCTCCGGCAGGAGAACTGGGGATTAGGGGGACCGCCTCCTTATTCACTACGCCTGACGTCGGGGGCCGGACCAACGTCGGAGGCGGTCCCCGCTGAATACTGCTAGCTAGAAAATTTTGATCTACTGTTACGGTAAGTTCTTATGTAACTGTACTTTAAGCTGGGTGGGCTCAGTAATGATTTGTGGGAGATTTAGTGCGGAAATTTCAGTCCTGGTTTTGTTGAGGGCAGGAGCTAGCCAATTGTGGTTAAGATCTCCCATAATGTAGAGTTTCCCTGTCATGGTTAGGCAGGAGATTTGCTTGAGGAGGTCGGTGACAGCAGAAGCTGGTGTACCAGGTCAGCAGTATATCCCAGCAATGTAGATTGGTAGCGAGAAGGGAAGGACAAGCTGAATTAGTATTACTTCAAGGACTTTTGGTGCGGACTTGGTCAGGACCACTGAATAGTGCAAGTCCGAGTTTACGTAGATGGCTTTTCCACCGCATTTAGAGGCTCTGTCCTGGCGGGCCATAGTGTAGCCTGGGGTAGCGACAGAGGAGTCGTTGATGTTTTTGTTGAGCCAGGTTTCGGACAGGGTGAGGATATCTGGAGTGTAGTGGAGGGCAAGAACCTGAAGGGAGTCAAGCTTGTGGACAAGGCTTCTTATATTTAGGTGCAGGAGGCACAGGCCACGTGGGAGAAGGTCCCCAGAGTGAGGTGAAGAAGAGGCCGATGTTGGAGAGGGGCATGGGGGTGTAGTATTGGGGCTGGGGTTAGGGTGGATGTCACCTGCTGCAAGGAGCAGGAGAGCGAGAGTTAGGTAGTGAACGAATAGCTGTATATGACTGACTGCGAGTGGTCATCTCTTAGATTGATGGTGTGTATGAGCTGGGCATGGGAATAAGTTGAAAAATGACCATGGGAGCAATGATGTTGAAAAGAAATGGGCTGGGGCGTGTGGCAGAGTGTGTCCATGCTTGGGTGAAAGGAGGTGGGCAGCCTGGGGGAGGGTAGGGAGAGCTCAACGAGGTTTGGCGGATTTGGGAGGTGGGCATGGGAGGGTGGTTGGCATGTTGGAAAGGAAGGGAGGGAGGGAGGGAGAAGAGAATAGGGATGAGCAGGGTCAGGTGGCCTGGTAGAAGGATCATGGCACGGATCAGGTGCTAGGAGGACCCTATTGCTGTGGTTACTTAGCGGGGAAGGTAGGTGCTGTAGTTACTTAGTGGAGAAGGTGGAGGACTGGGATGCGGGGGCAGGGAAATGATAGGGACATGTAAGGACTAGGAACTAATAGGGGAGCAGAGGGAATAAGGGCTTAGGTAGCCAAAGAGGGAGCGAGCAGTGCTTCTAGGCTTATTAACCAATGAGGGAGTGAGTGCTGCTAGGCTTACTAACCAATGATGGAGCGAGAGGGAATGGGCAGGCTATAGGTGTATTTAATCAGTGGGGGTGGGGGTGGGAGGGCCAAAATCCTTCTATGAGACACTTGAATTTTGCTTAGTTGCAGCTAAATCTATTTGTAAAAGCGCCAGGCGACAAAAGCAGGGGAAAGTGGCCGTTCGGAGCGGGTTTGCCGGAAGCACCCGTGTTCCGATTGGCTGCGCTGTCGCCGTACCTTCCAAGGAGCTGCAGGCGGGCGTCCTGGTCTCAGTTGGCTGGATGCCATCCGACCGTGGGGAGCTGAAGCAGCCCTGTTCAAGGGCAGGCAGCTGGAGAGAAGAAAAATAGCAGGGGTTAAATAGCGTAGAGGCAGGACAGGTTTAGATTGAGCAATTTAGCAAGACAAAGGAGAGTGAGACTTTTCGGCGCCAAGGAAGAATGCTTAGATGGGGGGGTGGGGGTGCAGGAGCAAAGAAACAACAGAAGAGCTGTAAGCACTTTAAAACAGAAGTAGAAATTACAATCCAGCTAATACAGTTGAAATCCTTCTATGAGACGCTTGAACTTTGCTTAGTTGCAGCTAAATCTATTTGTAAAAAGTGCCAGGCAGCAAAAGCAGGGGAAAAAGTCCTGGCCAATCAGAGCGGGTTTGCTGGAAGTACCTGTGTTCCGATTGGCTGCGTTGTCGCTGTACCTTCCAAGGAGCTGCAGGTGGGCGTCCTGGTCTTGGTCGGCTGGGTGCCAGTCGACCATGGGGGAGATGAAGCAGCCCTGTTCAAGGGCAGGCAGCTTCCAAGGAGCTGCAGGTGGGCATCCTGGTCTCAGTCGGTTGGGTGCCGTCCGACCGTGGGGGAGCTGAAGCAGCCCTGTTCATACCAGTAGCCACCCAAAGGTAAACTGTTCACTTTTGGGTGGCTCAAAAGTGAACTACTTGACTTTACAAATATGAGACACCTTACTGTTCCCAGCCACCTCCATGCAATTTATTTTACTAAAACACAAGTCAACACCCTAAGGCCTACTACACTGTGACCGTTCCCAGCCAGCTACTGACTCATAGACTTCTCATTACCCCAAGTTGTTAAAGTTTACATTAGTGAAATAAAGACAAAACACATTGCACTTACAAAAACTGTAAGGCAATTGACACTTGAGTTTATAACAGTAAAGCAGAGTTTTAAATAAGTTTAAAAAACTGATTAGCAGTTTGACACGTGAAAGTCCTAATCAGTTGTGAAAATGCAGAGCACTTGGCACAGATCAATTTAGCAAAATAAAAAAGAATTATGTAATTTTATTAATGTTGTGTACTGTCATGGACTCACTCAGAAATGGTTAGCAGTGTACTGCTAAGCATTTCTGAAAATGGTTAGCATTACCTCCTGTTTTGCTTAGCGTTTTGCTATGCTGTACCAGCTGTTTAAAACCCTGATCTTGGCTGCCACTACCTCCGGTAGCAGGCTGTTTCAAAGGTCCACCACCCTCTCCGTGAAAAAGTGCTTACTAACATTTGTTTTGAATTTACCTCCCTCCAGGCATATGTTGTGTCTTCTAGCACGTGCAGCTGTTTTACCGGAAGAGATTCCTGATTTGTGCTGTATTGATCCCTTTAACAAATTTAAATGTTTCAATCTTGTCTCCTCTGTTCCTCCTCTGCTCGAGGGGGAATAAATTTAGCTGGCTGAGCCTAGCTTCGTACATCTCGTGGTGCAGACCCTGCACTATTTTGGGCACATCTCTGCATGGTTTCCGGATGATCTGTGACCTTTTTTAGGTGAGGTCTCCAGAACTGCATACAGTACTCCATGAGGTCTCATCAGGGACCTGAACAGTGGGAGGATTACATCACGCTTCCTACTGGTAATACCCCTAGCAATACATTCGAGGATGCTGCTTGTCTTTAGTGTCTCTTTTTCGCAGTGCTTCCCTACCTTTAAATAGTTTGAGATCATGACACCAAGATCCCGTTCCAGCTTTGTTTCTTCTAGTAGCTGCCCCTCCAGCACATACTTCATGCATGGGTTCCTTCTACCCTAGTGCATGACTTTACATTTTTTGGCGTTGAATCTCAACTGCCAGTTCCTTGACCATTCCTCTAGCATCCTGAGATCTACCTCCATTTCTGCGATCCCTTCCTGTGTGTTCACCCTGTTGCAGAGCTTCGTATTGTCTGCAAAGAGGCAGACTTTCCCTTTCAGTTCTTCAGCGATGTAGCTGATGATTATGTTGAAAAGGATGGAGCCTACTACTGTCCCCTGCAACCCCTATGCTATCCTTGATCTCCAGATTCTTGCCCCCAGGTTGGTAGTGGGTACAGATTGTTACTGGCAGATGCCATTTTGCTGGTCTAGGTAAATTAAACTACGGTGGTGTCTGTTCAGTTCATAGTGGATATGAATCCATATCATGGAACCCCATAACAATAGGCATACTCTACCTGTTGGTAGCATCACGTGAAAGGTCAGGCAGTGAATGGGCATAGTGTCTGACCTACCCTCTCACTCGGGGTTTGGTCCCTCTTTTGTAGTGATGAGGCACATTGAAGTACAATCCTCTGATGTGTGCAGCATAGCAGATGCACCACGAGACTCCCCACATTGCCCTACCAATCAACCAAAAGTAAATCTGAAAGTTATTACAGGAGTCTTTGTCTTCTTGGATTCAAATTGAATCGGCTTCTTTAACATGGTTACTGTGTAAGCTGTCACTTACTATAGATTTGTCCCCCCCCCCACCATGTGTACATTGAATTATTGTTTACTTTTTTTGCATGCTCCTGTTGTTTGTTCCTTGATAACAACTAAATAGATGACTTCTTAATTACTGTTTCTAGTTTTATGGATATGGTGTACTTATTCACACTTCTGGCATTGTCCTTTCCCCTTTAAGGCTTGCCGTAATGTCTTCAAGCTGGCTCTTCCTACCCACCCGGGTGGTAACTCCCTCGGCACTGCCCCATGATGTCAGATCTTCCTTTTTGCGGGAGGATGAAGGTTCCCTCCTTACCGCTGTCGTGCTGAAGAGGACCTTTGCTTTATTTCTTTAAATTTTATTAAAAAAAATGGTCTTCAGGTCATTTCTTCTCGCCGTCTACATCGACTGCTCCGGGATTCCGAAAATGTGCCTGCGGGCAGAAGATGCCGCAGATGGATTCGCACACCATGTGTGTTTACTGCCTGGGCCACGACTACGATCCCCAGGTCTGTGATATTTCCCACTCTTTCCACCTGTCCTCTTTGGAGGATTGTCCTGCCTGGCTGCTCTTGGGTCGTCCGGACGATTGGGACCCACCGGTCGAATCTAAGGATGCCTGTCAGGTGGTCTCCATGACTGCAGGGTCTGCCAAGCAACTTAAGGCATTTGAGGAGGCCGCAGCTCACGCCTTCTCTGCTTCGGTCTTTCTGCCACTCTCCATGGGTGCCTCCTTTACTGGGGCATTCAAGGAAATGTGCCAGGCCCTTCCCACCCATGGGCAGGGTCCCTTTAAGCACAAATTAAAGTCTAAAAAAAGAGACAAGAAACAGTGTCACCATCGATCGGGAGCGCCCTCAGGCCTCCAATTCCCTTGTTGCTCCAGAGATTCCGACTTCGGTCTGTTTCTCGGACCAGGCTGTGAGCCCCACGGTCTCCCCATCAGGCCAGGTGGTCTAGGCACAGGTCGATCTTCCAGCCGAGATCTTCCTCAAGCCTGTTGACCTGTCGTCTCCTGAAGAGGCCAGTACCTTCTTATCCAGGACTCCGGTCCTGCCTCTGACTCGGGACAGATCAGTCTCTCCATCCCCTGAGTCGAGCAGCCCGCATCGGCATCGACGCTCCTGCTCTCAGCACTCGGGGAAGTGGCATTGCTGCTATTCCTCATCCTCCCCTCTGGTGAGGAGAGGCTTTTGGTGCAAGTTGCATCAGCACTGCGAGGACCTGATGTGGCAGCAATTCGTTTTTACCAAGATGAAGCCCATTTCGGCTCCGATCCTGGCCATCACCTGGCTCTCACCACAGAGGCCGATGCCTTCTGTGCCTCAGCAGGAGCCGACCCATCAGATCAGGAGGCTGGATGCTGCCACAGCTCCAGCGCAGGGCTCCTATGCACATTCCCCTCGAGGTATCTGCACTCTGCTCCACCCGTGCTTGAGCACATCGTCTTGCTCCCCAGCCTACGCCAGGGGGCACTCAGGCGAGGGTGCTGCACTTCTTCCTTCCCCTCCCCTGCCAACACAATTGCCCATGCCCGTTCCGAACATGGGGGCGTGGCGTGGGTGTGGCGTCCAGCGCCTCAACCCTCAGCACCACCGGGCCAGCCTCTTTGCTATGAATTTTGATTGTGCATTGGAGTTCATCCTATACAAGTGACATTTTTTGCTATGGACTGCCATTTAGGATGACCCAAAAATGTTGATGAAGGATCAGTATAATTGTAATAAGTAATCCGGTTGTCTGCAAGCCTGGAGGACGAGGCCCTGGTGGCCCTTCAGTCGGGTCCTCCAAGCCTGCCCAGTGATGGGATGAGGGGTGCCTCCCTCATGCCCGTCACGCCTCCCCTGGGTCCTCTGATGGGGGGGGGGCAGGCTCCGCCACTTCCTTTCCACCTGGTCCACTGGTACCACAGACAGGTGGTTCCTTGAGGTGGTCGGTCAGGTTCTGCCTCTGGTGTTCACGGCGTAGCCGGCCTGCCGAGCCCACGCCACACGGGAGGGCATAGTGTCTGTCGACATCCTGTTGGCCCTTCAGGACGACCTAGCCCACCTCCTCCGCAAGGAGGTTGTGGCTCCCGACACTTACCCCGAGGAACACCCAGGGTTTGTCTCCAGATACTTCCTGGTGCCAAAACAGACAGGGGGCTGGCACCCCATCTTAGATCTGCACGACCTGAACAACTTCATCAAGCCGTGCACCTTCAGGATGGTCACTCTCTCAGATCATATATCTCTCAAGCAGAACATGTGGTTCTAGGGACATGGCTATGTTGTTCATCCACACTGTCTGTGGCAGGATCCTTGCCACTTTAAATCTTGCCGGAAAGTCTTCAAGCTGGCTCCTCCCACCCACCCGGGTGGTAAAACTCTCAGCTCCGCCCCCATGACGCCAACTCTTCCTTACCGCTAGGAAGCTCAGGTTCCCTCCTTAATGCTCTGCGTATAGACTGGATCCTAACTCTTCGGTTCGCCCAAAAATAGTTTTAAAATTCTCAAGACTTCGGTCAAATTCTTCCCTCATGGCTGCGATGGACAAATCGACTCCCGGTTTTCAGCGGTGCCCATGCGGGCAGAAGATGTCCAGGACGGACCCGCACTCCACGTGCATCTACTGCCTTGGCCTTGATCACGACCCGCATGCCTGCGAGTTGTGTAGATCTTCTGCGGCCAACATCCTTGAAGACGCTGGCCAGTTTAACAGGCGCCCAAAGAAACGTTATCCGCCGGTGAAGTCTAAGGAGGCCCATTGGGCGGTGTCCGCGGCAGCTGGCTCAGCTGAGCAACTCAAACAGATGATCGCCCTCAAGGAGGAGGCAGCCCATGCCGCATCCTCATCTTCCTTGGTCGCGGCATTTATCCCGCTCTCTCTGGGATCCTCCTACACAGCTTCTTTTAAGGAGCTTTGCCAATCCCTTTCCATGAAAGGAGAGGGGCCATCGGGACACTCTTCTCAGTCAAGGAAAAAGGACTCGAAGGGTTAGTCCCACCATCAACGTTCGTGGGAGCGGGAGAGGTCCCTTCCCCGGACAGTCGAAACTTCGACTTCGGTTCGAGGTTGCGGCTAAGGCTGCTGGCTTACGGTGTCCCGTCAGGTCAGGGCGTGGGTGAGACAACCATCGGACGGTCGATATTTTTCGACCTGCCGGACGGGCTGTCGACTGGTGAAGCCGACAACCCTTCATCACCGTGTCCGGTGGAAACTGAGGACTTGCCTGCGCCTCCTGTGCGGAGTCCCTGGTCAAGGTTCCGAGCCGAGGGAGTGTCTCCCGCTCCCTTCCAGACCCACCCTCGGAAACACCAAGGGTCTCGGTCTTGGACCTTGTCTCGGTCCAGCTGATCCCGCCGACATCGGCGGTCTCGGTCTCGGCACCGAGGTAAGCGGCAGCGCCGCTTGTCCTCGTCTTCCTCCTCGGAAGAGGAGCGGCTTCGGCGCAAATTGCGTCGGCCTTCACGAGGACTTAATGTGGCAGCAGCTCCTTTAGTCTGGGAACAAGCCGACGCCGTCACCTTTCCCGGCCATTAAGTGGCTGTCCCCGAAGGCGAAACAACCCCTCACGGTAGTCGAGGTGCCCAAGCCTGGGCCGGTTGTTCGGCCGAAACCAGCTGCCCCACCAATTGTGGTGGAACCTTAGCCTCCACAACTGAAATCGGGGGCGCCGACCAAGGACTCTCGGTCGGGTCAGGGTCTGCCCCGCTGGTTGTCGGTCACCCTCACTCCCGACTGTCCTTGGCAGGTGGAGGGTGGCTCAGGCCCCAGGCGGCTCTTCACAGACTCCTCGGAGTCTGATGATGACTCCTCCCTGTTTTCTAGGCCCCTTGACCTGGAGTCCTTCGGGGGAGGGGGCAGTTGATGGATGAGAGCCCATCGTCGTTCATGGGTTTGCTTAGGGTCATCTCAGAGTCCACCTGGATGCAGCTCTAGCCCGTATCCAAGCGGACCAAGTATCCCCTCACAGAGATACTGGACCGAGGGGATTCACCCACGGAGGCCTTTCCAGTGGCTGAAGCCATTGTCGGCCCAGCCTTGGAGCTTTGGCAGCGGCTGGCTTCCTGTCCTGCACCTTCGGCCAGGATGGCCAGGAAGTATGCAGTCCCTACCGGCTCTTTGTCCGGTTTTTCGGAGCACCCCTCTGCGGAGGGGTTGGTCACCGATAGCGTTTTCCGGCGCTCCGGGATCGCTAGGGATGTGGATAAGCCCCCCCGACAAGGAGTCCAAAAAGCTGGACTATGCCGGGCGCAAGGTGTACGCTGTGTCCTCCCTCTGCCTCCATCAGGCCAGCTCGGCCATGCTGATGGCACATTTCTCCCCACGCCCTCATGGGCTCCCTGGATGAGGTGATCCCTAATCTCCCGGCCGACCTGCAGACTACGGTCAAGCAGGTGCGGGATCAGGGAAGGGCAGTGGCGAAACAGCAGCTCCAAACAGCTCTAGACATTGGAGACTCCTATGCCCGATCAGTAGCGGCCGCAGAGGCCATGCGCCGCAGAGCCTGGCTGAGGATATCCACCTTCACGGTGAATACCCAGCACAAATTGGCGGACGTCCCCTTCTTGGGGACTGACCTGATCGGCCCTGGAGTGGAAGGTCACCTCCAGAGGATCGAAAAGTCCAACGCTGCCCTGGACTCTGTCACCTCCGCCCAGAAGGACAAGGGCCATCGTCGACAACATAAGTCCTTTCGCCCTTCTGCTCCTCCGGCACGTCCGGCCCAGCAACAGGGCCAGTAGACTTGCGCTTGGCACCTCAAAGCCAAGCCCGCAGCTTCCTGTAACAGGAAGCCGAGAGGAAAAGGCCCAGGAGGTCCCTCGGCCGGTTCTTCCTCTAAGCCTGCCCAGTGACGGGTTGAGGGGTGTCGCCCCCAGCCTCGTCGCTCCCCCCTGGGTTCCCCCCGTGTGGGGACAGCTCAGCCACTTCCTTTCCGCCTGGTCCGCTATCACCATGGACTGCTGGGTGTTGGAGGTGGTAGGAAAGGGCCTGCCTCTGGAGTTTGAGCAGGCCCCACCCTTCCGAGCCATCACCCTGCGGGGGGCTACAGGGTCCGCAGCCTCCCTGTCGGCTCGTCGAGCCGACATTGCCCTGCTCCTCAAAAAGGAGGTGATCAGGAAGGTGGCGGATCCTCCACCAGACCCGGGGTTTGTGTCCAAGTACTTCCTGGTCCTGAAACGGACAGGGGACTGGTGCCCCATTCTAGACCTGCGTGACCTGAACAAGTTCCTAAGGTCTCGAACCTTCAAGATGGTCACTCTGGTTCAGATCATTCCGTCCTTGGAACAAGGCAAGTGGTTCTGTTCTCTTGACCTCCAGGACGCGTTCTTTCACGTCCCAGCCCGTCTGTCCCACCAGAGATTCCTCCGCTTCAGGGCAGAGGGGTCCCTCTATGAGTTCCGGGCCATGCCCTTCGGCCTTTCTCTAGCTCCAATGGTCTTCACCAAATGCATGGCAGTGGTGACAGCATTCCTGTGGCGCCGAAGGGTCCAGGTGTACCCCCTACCTGGACGACTGGCTGATTGCGGCCTCCTCCAAAATGGAGGTGGAGCAGTCCAGGGATCTGGCCCTCCAGGTTTGCTCTCAAGTTGGCCTCCTTATCAATGAGGCCATGTCGGAACTCATGCCAAAGCAGGTGATCCAATTCATCGGGGCAGAGCGCGACTCTCTGCGAGCCAGAGCACGGCTCCCGGCGGACATGGTCGAGGTTCTTTCTTCCTTTGCCCAATCATTTCAGGTTGGGCAATTGCGCCCTGCCTGGGACTTCATGCACCTCCTGGAACTCATGGCGGCGTGCACCAACATGGTCCGTTGGGCCCATTGGTACATGCGTCCCCTACAATGGGGACTGGCCAGCCAGTGGTCACAGCGCTCCAGTCCTTTGGATCAGCTAGTGACAGTGACCCAGAAGATGTGGAACGCTCTCCAGTGGTGGACCGTTCCAGCTTATCTGCAGGAGGGCATCCCGTTTGTCCGCCCCGAGCCGACGGTCTCTCTATCGACTGATGCCTGTCTGATGGGTTGGGGTGCCCATCTGGGGGAGCACAGAGCGCACGGCCTTTGGTCCCCTCGGGAGTCCCAATGCCACATCAACCTGCTGGAGCTTCGAGCGGTTCGTCTAGCCCCTACCGCCGTCGCTCCGTTTGTACGTGGTCAAGTGGTCCAGGTCCAAACGGACAATACTATGACCATGTACTACCTAAACCGCCAGGGCGGGACGCGCTCCATGCCTCTGCGCAGGGAAGCTCTCCACATTTGGTCCCTCGTGCGCAGCCTGGAGGCGGATCTCCGAAGCTGAGACTGTTTCATGCCCGGCCCCCCTCAGCAGGGCTCGCTGCGGAGGGATGCCTTCTCAAGGCCGTGGATCCTGGGCCTCTTCTACGCCTTTCCCCCATTTCCCTTGATCCATAAGTTGCTCCTCAAGGCGAGGAGGGACAAGGCACAGGTGATTCTGGTAGCCCTGGGCTGGCCCCCCCAGTTCTGGTATCCAGATCTCCTCAGTCTCAGCTCCAGGCTCCCGAGGTGGCTTCCAGCCCGCCCGGACCTGATCTCAGTCAGTCAGGGGAGGGTATTCCATCCGGACCTTCAGTCCCTGCACCTGATGGCTTGGTTTCTGAACAGCTAGAGTTCCAGGCCTTGGGTCTTTCCAACGAGGTCATCAACGTTGTTGAGGCGTCCCGTAAGGAATCGACTAGAAAATGTTACGCCTTTAAATGGAAGAGATTCTCCATTTGGTGTCAGGGCAAGGGCCTGGACCCTTCCTCCTGTTCCTTGGCTAGCATCCTGGACTACCTGTGATCCCTTTCTCAGCAAGGGCTTAGGTCGACGACCCTTAAGGTGCACCTGGCAGCCATCTCTGCTTACCTGGCGCGGGCCTCGATAAGACGGTGAGCAAGGCCTTCCTTCCTCCAGACAGGGTGGCCTCTCTTCAATCACAGATTTCCCTGCTATCAGAACGCAGGAAGGTTCCAGCGAAGTCGGTTCTCTGTCTCTTGGGGCTCATGGCTGCCGCCATCCTGACAGTTCCCCGCGAGCGGCTCCACATGAGGATCTCTCAGTGGACTCTCTGCTCCCAGTGGGATCAACTCATAGACGACCTAGATCATCTGGTTCTGATCTCCTTGCCGATGACGAGACTTGCAATGGTGGATGGCTCGAGAGAACCTGTTTCGGGGGGTTCCCTTCTGTCATCCTTCCCCCTCCCAGACTCTGACCACGGACGCATCAGGCGAAGGTTAGGGAGCCCATCTGGGTCCTCACCCAACCCAGGGTTTATGGTCCAGATTGGAGCTAGCTCTCCACATCAATGTGCTCGAGCCTCGAGCGGTTCTATATGCTCTCCAAGCCCTTCACCAATACATTCTTCCCAGTCACCTAGCTGTCCAGATGGACAACATGTGCGTGGTGTGGTACATCAAAAAGCAAGGAGGGACTCTATCCTACCCTCTATGCAGGGAAGCAATGAGGGTTTGGGACTGGGCAGTGCTTCACAACCTCCACCTCACGGCGATCCATGTTCCAGGAGTCGACAATACCCTGGCAGACAAGCTAAGTCGCTCCTCTGCTCTGCCACACGAGTGGGAGTTGGACCAAAAGGTTCTAGACGACATCTTCCAGCTTTGGGGGACTCCACAGGTAGACCTGTTTGCCTCTTCCCAAAACACAAAACTTCCCACCTTTTGCTCGCTCGCTCCAGAGTGAGGCGCTTTCTGGAGTGATGCTCTGTCTCTAAACTGGAAGGGCTGATTCGTCTATGCTTTTCCCCTAATTCCTCTGGTCCCTCGTGTATTGCAGAAACTAACTACAGAAGGAGCGAGAATTATTCTGATCGCTCCTTTCTGGCCCAGGCAAATCTGGTTCTCTCTTCTACAACAATACTCAGAGGTTCCTCCTCTTCCTCTTCCTTTCTCTCAAGGATTGCTGACCCAGGATCAGGGGACCCTGGTCCATCCGGGCCTCAAGTCCCTACAACTTCATGCATGGCTCCTGCAGACCTAGCCCATTCTCGCTTTGGTGTCTCTCCAAAAGTGGCCGAGATTCTGGTGGAGGCTAGAAAACCCTCCACTAGGTCCACTTATGCCATGAAATGGAAGAGATTTTCTATTTGGGCCGCTTCTAGGAACGTGGAGCCTTTCTCCTGTTCAGTGGCCATTCTGCTTGAATATTTACGCCATCTCTTCGACCTGCGTCTCAGTCATTCCTCCTTGAAAATGCACATGGCCGCCATTTCAGCTTACCATGTTCCTTTCGCTGAAAAAGCCTTTGCCCAATTAGAGGTGTCTAAGACTTTTCTTAGAGGGGTCCTTCACCTGAGACATTGAGGGAAATATCTGCTTCTCTCTCTTCCGGGCCTGTGGCGGGAAAGAACTGGAAGGCGGGTGTCTGGGACCGCCCCTTTATACCGATGTCGCATGACGCCGGTCACCTGAAGTGGGGGCTGTCCCTCGCCAGGGACTGCTAGCTAGAAATTTTTCCGTGGGGTCCTGCCGCCGGCCGGCGTCAGTCCTATATGTAATTACCTACTGCAAGAGCCTCTCTCGAAGATCTACTGTTACAGTAAGTTCTTATGTAACTGTACTTTGTTATCCCTCTGTACAGACAGTTGGTGAGACCCCATCTGGAATACTGCGTCCAGTTCTGGAGACCCCATCTCCGCAGGGACATAGACAGGATAGAGGCAGTCCAGAGGAGGGCAGCTAAAATGGTGCAGGGTCTGCAAGAGAAGCTGTACGAGGAGAGACTAAAGGAGCTTAATATGTATACCCTTGAGGAAAGAAGGGAGAGGGGGGGACATGATAGAAACTTTTAAGTACCTCAGTGGAATCAACAAAGTCCAAGAGGGTAGCATCTTTCAGAAAAAGAGACATGCAAGCACAAGGGGACACAATTTAGAAATAGAGGGAGGGCGGTTCCGGGACAATGTGAGGAAGTATTTTTTCACAGAGAGGGTAGTGGATGCATGGAACAGCCTTCCTGAGGAGGTTGTGGGGTCTAAAACTGGGGGAGAATTCAAGAATGCATGGGACAGACATAAGGCAATTCTTGTGGGGGGTAGGAAGAAATAGGCTGTTGGTTAACTAGAATCTGCGGCCTATCCTGTAGGTAGGGAAATGGGCAGACTAGGTGGGCCAAGCGGTCCTTATCTGCTGTCAAAGTCTATGTTTCTATGTTACGTAATTTTCATTTCTGTACTCATCCCACCAATTTTCCCCTCGCCCCTGTGCCCCTTAGCTTACATGCTAGTCTTCCATGTGGCACCAAGTCGAATGCCTTCCTGAAGTCCAGGTACAGGAGATCCACCGCATGCCCTTTGTCCATTTCCTTGGTCACCCAGTCATAGTGGTCCACTAGGTTGGTCTGGCAGGATCTGCCCTTGACAAAGCCTTGCTGCCAACTGTTCTGCACCCCACTGACCTCCAGCAGGGTCACCGGCCTCTCCTTAAGGATTGTTTCTAGGGACATGGATATGTTGTTCAATCCACACTTATTGGCAGGTTTCTTGCCGCTTTAATTGTTGCTGGAAGGTCTTCAAGCTGGCTCTTCCCACCCACCCCGGGTGATAAAACTCTCGGCTCTGCCCCATGACGCTAGATCTTCCTGGACATAAGTCTCCACCACTCATTCACACTATTGGGATCTGCGCCGGAGGCACTAGGACCCATCGGGAGCAAACATTTTGCTGGAGGGTCAGCGCCAGGGATGGAGCCGCGAGGAACGGCACCGCGAGCCTCAGCTCGCGCGGTAATGACTATCTTGGCGTCGACCCTCCAACTGCCTCAGTTCCTTTTTTCCCGCCGTCGAGTGCGCTTCAGTGACGACGTCGCTCGTCCTCCGGGAGTCAAACTTCAAACTAGCAGCATAGTTTTCAGTTTTCTTATTTTGTAGTAATATCTCGATAAGTATCGCTTAAGTTTATTCTTATTTTAAAAAAAAAAAATAATAATAAGAGAAGTCTCAGCCTACTTTGACGGAGTCGACCATGAGCAGGTCAGGTGATGGTAGGGAGACTTCATATGAAAGCTGTTCAGTCAGTTGGGCTTGGTCCGGTCCGCCGCCT
Organism: Neoceratodus forsteri; assembly: GCA_016271365.2. Taxonomy (NCBI): domain Eukaryota; kingdom Metazoa; phylum Chordata; order Ceratodontiformes; family Ceratodontidae; genus Neoceratodus; species Neoceratodus forsteri. The sequence goes on from CM057449.1 coordinate 987,698,212, forward strand.
TCTCCGGAAGGGGGGGTCTGAGAATGGTCAGTCCAGTGCCCGAGGGGATGGGCGGTCCCCGCGGAAGCATAAAAATAAACGGTCGCATTCTCTGCACCGTTGGCCTCGAAACTCTTTTCGGCCCACAGGTCGAAAAGAGAAAACATCCACTTTCGAAAGTAAGCCCTCTGATATGTCTACCGCGTGAGCGTTGGTTACTCGGGGCTAGTTGCGGTCTCCTCCTTCGGAGTCGCCAACATCTGCTTCTGGTAGCCAATGGCTTCGACATCGGAGCCCTACCCCGCCCGCAGGTAGGTCTTTAGATGAGCAGTTTCATCAGTAGGCCGCTGTTATGGAGCAGTGGGCTCGGAGGTTGGTTCAGCTACCTGGCTCGGGCACTCAGGGGCCTTTGGGCTTCTTGAGAGACCAGGTAGGGCGGTTGAACTTCTCTGGTCATGCGGCACCTTCTTCGGTGCCGTCGACTCCGCACTTAGGTGTTCCCCGGCTACGGCGCAGGGGGCCACACCGATGCCCTTATTTCCTGCTCTTCTTCCTTCAAAGCCTGTTTTTCAGAGTCTTGAGGTTTCTGCCTTTTGGTCGATGGTACGCTGGCGCCTGTCCCGCGCGCCCGTCTGCTTCTTGCGCCATCCTCGGCGCCCGGCGGGTCTCGGGGCCGTCTTTTGGCACTGTGTGGGTCCTCGGTGCTGTTGGCGCGCCGTGGGTCTCGGTGCGTTTCCAGCGCCGTGTGGGTCCTTGGCGTCTTTCGGGCAGTGTCCTCCTCTGCGCTAGGGGCTCTCAGGGCGTCCTCCGCTTTTCAGGACTCCTCTTTTCCTTCTTCCCTTTCCTGTGACTTTCATTCCTTTCCTGTCCATACAGTCCCTCCTGGACTGTCAGGAGATGACATTGAGCCTGACCCAGACCTTCGGCTGGGTGATGAAGTGGCGGAAGCAGGATCTTTTACTGCTACAGAGCCTGTGGTCGAGGACCTGTCCTTTAAGTCTCTGCTGAAAAATTTGATCTCCACTCTTTCTCTCCAGACTACAGACATCGATCCTGGGAAATTGTTGAGACTCCAATACCTTCATGCCCCAGAGATCCCTACGGATTTGACTCCACCGGTTCAGCCTTCCTTCGAGACGGTGTCTCAAATGGTATGGAATAATCCTGCTTCTCACCCCTTGGTGAAGCTAAATCCATAGATAGGAAATATTCAGCCCTCAAGGATCGTCCCATTTTGGTATCCTAAGCTCTTTGTGGATCCTATTGTAGTCCTGGCAGAGAATGATAAGGTCATTCTTCCTCAAACTACTACAGCTTTCAATTTATTAATAAAGAATCTCGTAAGAGAGGCACCTTAGGAAGAGAGTCTTTGCTGCTTCTACCCTAAGTATGGTATTGCCAGCTACCAGGGCTATTTCTCTCAGTATGAGTATATCCTGTGGCACTCTATCAAGCAGATGGTTGAAGCTCTACGGAATCGGATACAAAGCCAGAGCTTCTTCAAACCATTACCAGAGGTATCGAATCTAATAACCAGCAGGTTAAAGCAGCTATGGATGCTTTTGACTAGATTCTTCCCATTCAGGCGGTTGTTGGTATTTGTACTCTCCATCATTCCTAGCTGCGCACTTCGGGCTTCACGAATGACGCGTAGCAGCAGGTAATGGCGTTGCCCTTTGATGGTACATATCTTTTCGGTCCTCAGGTAGAACAAGCTCTAGAAGCTACACAAAAGACTAGGTCAGCCATTAAATTGGCTCGACCCCCTCCTGTCCCCTCTCGAGGGAGTGTCAATAAACGTCAGTTTCATAACCGTCAGTCCTTTCAAGGCAGAGGAGGTTTCCATTAAAACCAACCTGCCCAACCTCAAAAGAAGACACAACAGAAAGCGCAAGGGCCCAAAGCGCCCAGCGCCACCTTATGAGTTGCTGGCCCAAGTCCCATCTCAGCTGCCCGAGGTGGACTCTTCCTCTCCGGTGGGAGGTCGTCTGATGCACTTCTACAACCAATGGAAGTCCATAACCTCAGACAAATGGGTCCTTCTGATAATTCCCGAGGGTATTCACTCAATTTTGTGGAGACCCTCCGGATCGTTCTCCCAAACGACAGCCCAGGCTGTCAACCCTTCCAGTCAGACCTTCGTCGCCCGAGATTCAGGGCTCTTCTGAACAACAGGGCAGTAGAAGTAGTGTCGCTGCATCAACGGAACACAGGGTTCTACTCCCATTACTTCCTGGTTCCAAAGAAGTCCGGGGCATGCTCCCCATTTTGATCTCAGAAAGCTAACAAATTTCTCCCCAAGGAGAAATTCAAAATGACTTTCTCTGGGAACCTTGTTACCTTTGCTTCATCAACACGACTGGCTAGCCTCTAGACATGCAGGATGCTTTGTCCAGCATATTTATTCACCCGAGGCATCACAAATTCCTGAGGTTTGTGGCTCTGGGACAACATTATCAGTTCAGGTCCTGCCCTTAGGCTATCCTTACGCCGTGGGTTTTTACAAAGTGTTTGTGCAGTTCTTGCAGTGCACCTCAGAAAGGTCTGAATACAGGTGTTCCTTATCTGGGGCGATTGGCATTTGTCAAAGCCCTTCTAGGCAGGGAACTCTGGGACGCGTGAGACATGACCTCCTCGCTTCCTTACATCCATGGGAGTTCTGCTGAACCTCAAGAAATCGCAGTTGCAGCCCTCCCAGAGGCTCCTATGTATAGGGACTCTTCTGGACACCTCCTGTGCGAAGGCTTTTCTTCCAGAAGACAGATGGAACGATATCCTTCAAATGACCCGTCACATCGGGGAAAACAACTCAGTCCCAGCTCTCTCAGTGCAATGGATGCTAGGCCTCATGGCATCCTCAGTGTTCACTGTACCCCTAGCATGTCTGCACATGAGAACCACTCAGTGGATGCTCAGTACTCAGTGGTCCCCTAACCACTCACCCATGAGTCCTATCCCATCAAAGTGACAGAACCTTTAAAGAGGTCACTCACCTGGTGATCTCAGAGAGCAATCTCCTGAAGGGTATCCCTTTGCTCCCTCTGGACCATCAGATCTCCATCACCACAGACAGCGTGCCCCTAATGGGGTGGGAGCTCACTGTCAGACTCTCCACACTCAAGGTGCATGGACCTGTGGTCGAGTCCTGTGCCTCACATAAACAAACCTAGAAATGAGAGAGTCACTTTAAAAGGTCCGAGCGTTGGAAGACATTCTCTGTCACAAAAAAACATTCTCCTTCAAATGGACAACAAAGCAGTGATGTATTACATCAACAAGCAGTCGGTGCTCATTCTTACCCTTATGCGGGAAGCGATGAAGAGTATGGGAATGGTGCTTGGAGCACAAGGCTCTAATTCAAGTGGTCTACCTACAGGAATACAAAACAAACTGGCAGACCGTCTCAGCAGAACAGAGACAGATCCTCACAGATAGGTCTCGACTCCACCATAGTTCAGTCACTATTCAAAGAGTGGGAACTCCAGACCTGGACCTTTTGCATCCCCACTCAACGCAAAACTGCCTCTCTTCTGCTCCAGAAATCCAGGGCCTGGCATTTTCTGTCAGGATGTTGTTCAGGCTCGAGTGGACAAAAGCGCTTTCTTACGCCTTTCCACCTCTTCCTCTAATTCAGAGTGGTACTCCTCAAGTTTGAATTCAGGGGACAAGATGATACTCATTGCTCCCTTCTGGCCTCGGCAGCTGTGGTTTCCACTACTCAACAATATGTTGGCAGTTCCTCCGAGACCACTTCCCTGAGATGAACCTTGACTCAGGGACCAGTGGTCCATCCCTACCTGAGATCGCTTCACCTTCACGCTTGGCTCCTGAAGAGGTAGAAGTAAACCGGTTCAATGTCTCTTGAAGGGTTTCAGATATTCTTCTGGCTGCATGGAAGCCAGCCACTCGGAAAACTTACACAGCCAAGTGGAAGCGTTTTTCGCTCTGGTGTGCAAAGTCCTCTTTGAATCCCTTTTCCTGCCCAGCAGATAAGGTTTTGGAGTACCTCTTGGACCTGTCAAATTCAAGTCTGCAGTACTCTACAGTCAAAGTTCACCTTAGTGCCATTTCAGCGTATCATGAGCCATTTTTTTCCTTAACACTGGCTCAGTTACCTGTGGTTAAGAGATTTCTTAAAGGAATTCTGCATACCAGACCTCCTACAAGACGTCCAGTTGCAGCCTGGGACTTTAATCTTGTGCTAGACATGCTCACTCGGAAATCTTTCGAACCTCTGGCTACCTGTGAGCTAAAATTTCTCACCTGGAAGACTGCCTTCCTAGTGGCCGTTATCTCAGCCCGCAGGGTCTCTGAGATACATGCCCTGGTCACAGACCCTCTGTATACTGTGTTCCATAGAGACAAAGTAGTCCTTTGTACTCATCCTAAATTTCTTCCTAAGGTTGTGTCAGAATTTCATCTAAACCAACTATTGGTCCTTCCCTCTTACTTTGCGGACTTCCAAAATGAAGGAGAACGATCTCTTCATTCTTTGGATGTTAAGAGAGCCTTGCGTTTCTATCTAGATAGAACCAAGGACTTTCGCAAAACCCAGCAACTGTTTGTTTCCTTCAGCTAGACCTGGCTGGGTCAGCCTGTCGCTATCAGATGTATCTCAGCATGGCTAGTGGCATGCCTTCGCCACTGCTATTCCATGGCAGCAGGTTGTTGGAGGGTAGGGGTTTACGCTCACCTACTTCAGAGCGGTCGCGCATCCCTAGCGGAAATTCGCAACGTGCCCATTGCAGATATTTGTAACGCCACCTGGAGCTCAGTGCATGTTTAAACATTATGCACTGGATGTCCATGCCAGACGACATTCTTCCTTTGGCAGAGCTATCCTTAATGGACTTCTGTCCTAGAAACGTGAGCTCTTGGTCTCTCCTGTCAGCCTCTCCGGGATTATTAGCTCGGTACATTTCAATATAGTGAATGAGCAGTGGAGACTTATGTCCAGGAAGATATGAAAAATTACTTTACCCACTGTAATTCTGGAAATTCTTGGACGAGTCTCCACCACTCATTCACACTCCACCCTCCGCCTCCGAGCTCACCTCTGTTGTTGGTCTCACTCCCTCAAATCTTTAGGCTGTGAAGACTTCTTTTGTTGACCTCTTCTTATACGGGTCGCCTGGACTATCTTATGTCCAGTTTTAGATTGCTACTCTTCTAGGTTAAGTTACTGCACCTCCTTGGTAAAAAAGGTACTGGGGTGACGGTTGGAGGGTCTGATGTCGAGATAGTCATTACCGCTGCCGAGCTGAGGCTCATGTGCATGCCTCGTGTCCATCTCTGAGCCACCCTCCAGCAAAATTTGTTCCTGAGCTGGTCCTAGTGCCTCCGTCGCAGATCCCAGTAGTGTGAATGAGTGGTGGAGACTCGTCCAAGAAGATCAAGAATTACGGTAGGTACGTAATTTTCATATCTTCCTTACCGCTCTGCATTTTAGACTGGATCCTAACTCTTCGGTTCGTCCGAAACTGGTTTTGAAGTTTTCTAAGCTTCGGTCTTCATCTTCCTTCACGGCTGCGATGGACAAATCTATTCCTGGCTTTCGGAGGTGCCCTTGCAGGCAGAAATGTCCAGGACGGATCCGATTCCATGTGCTGCCTACTGCTCAGGCCCTCGATCACGCATTCCCGGGCTCAAGTGAAGGAAGCCTGCTCTTTCTCGCCAACGCCCCAGATGATCATACTATTGCTCCTCTGGCCTCGTAGCTGTGGTTTCCACTACTCAACAATATGTTGGTAGTTCCTCCGGACCACTTCCTGCAGATGAACTTTGACCAGGGACCAGTGGTCCATCTCGACCTGAGATCGCCTACCACGCTCTTCGAAGAGGTAGAAGTAAACCGTTCACGTCTCTTGAAGGGTTTCGATATTCTTCTGTATGGAAGCCAGCCACCGGAACTTACACAGCCAAGTGGAATGTCATTTGGTGTGTAAAGTCCTCTTGAATCCTTTTCCTGCCCAGCAGATAAGGTTTTGAGCCTCTGACCTGTCAACCAAGTCTGCATTTCACAGTCAAAGTTCACCTTAGTGCCATTTCAGCATATTGCTTATTTTTTTCCTTAACACTGGCTCAGTTACCTGTGGTTGGAGATTTTGAAGGAATTTGCTACCAGACCCTCCCACAAGACGTCCAGTTGCAGCCTGGACTTAATCTTGTGCTAGACATGCTCACTGAAATCTTCGAACCTCTGCACCTGTGAGCTAAAATTCTCACCTGAAGACTGCCTCCTAGTGGCTGCATTCAGCCCGCAGGGTCTTGAGATACGCCCTGGTCATAGACTTCTGTGTACTGGTTCCAAGAGACAGTAGTCCTTGTAGCATTCTAAATTTCTTCCTAAGGTTGTGCAGAATTTCAAACCAACTATTGGTCCTTCCTCTTATTTTATGGACTTCCAAATGAAGGAGAACGATCTCTTCATTCTTTGATGTTAAGAGCTCTCTTGCTTTTATCAGATAGAACCAAGGACTTCGCAAACCCAGCACTGTTTGTTTCCTTCAGGACCTGGCTGGTCAGCCTGTCGCTATCAGATGTATCTCAGCATGGCTAGTGGCATGCCTTCGCCACTGCCATTCATGGCGAGGTTGTTGGAGGGCAGGGTTTATCACCCACTAGAGCTGTCCTGTATTCCAGCTGAAATTGGTGAATGCTCCATTGCAGATATTTGCAACGGGCCACCTGAGAGCCCAGTGCATACTTTCAAACATAGCACTGATGTCCATGCCAGACCATTCTCCTTTGGAGCCATCCTAATGACTGTCCTAGTGAGCTCTGGTCTCTCCTGCCGCCCGGGTATTATTCGTACCTTCCAATAGTGTGAATGAGTGGTGGAGACTTATGTCCAGGAAGATATGAAAATTACGGACTACCGAATTTTTGAAATTCTTGGCCGAGTCTCCACCATCATTCACACCACCCTCCGCTCCCGAGCTCACCTTTTGTTGTTGGCTTCACTCCTCAAATCTTTAGGCTGTGAAGACTTTGTTGACCCTTCACGGGTCGCCCGGACTATCTTATGTCCAGTTTTAGATTAGGCTACCTTCTAGGTTAGTTACGCCTGCACCTCCCTGGTGTATGTACTGAGGCAGCTGGAGTGGCCCATGCCGAGATACAAGTTACTCAGCGAGCTGAGGCTCAAGGCTGCCCTCTGCTCCATCTCTGGCTCCCGACCTCCAGCAAAATTTGCTCCTATGGTCCTGCCCGCGAGATCCCAGTATGTGAATGAGTGGTGGAGACCGTCCAAGAAGATCAAGAATTACGGTAGGTATGCACTTTCATGTTCTCCTTACCGCCTGCATTTTAGACTGGATCCTAACTCTTCGGGTTCGTCCAAACTGTTTGAAGTTTAAGCTCGGGTCTCATCTTCCTCACGGCCATGGTGGACAATCTATTCTGGCTGAGGTGCCCTCTTGCAGTAAATGTCCAGGACTGATCCAGATTCCATGTGCGCCACGCTTAGGCCTCATCACTCACCCCAGGCTCGTGAAGTTGTCCGTTTTTTCTGCCAACGCCCCAGATGATCACGCTGCCCGACACAGCTTGCCCGAGAAGTGTTTTCCGGGCTGGTAAATCAAAGAGGCTCGTTGGGCGGTAACTGCTATGGCCGGCTTCCTGGGCTGAGTGCTTGAGGCAATTGATCGCCTCGAGGAGGCGCCCAGGGCCGATCTTCCTCCCTCCTCGACTGCGGCATTTATCCCGCCTCTGAGTTCCTCGTGACACGCCTTGAAGGAGCTTTGTCAGTCCCTTTCCACGGCGGAGGAAATATCGGGACACCTTTTCTCGGCCCAAGAAGAAGGAGTCGAAGGAGGTATGTCCCACCGTCGCGCTCGTCGGGAGCGGAGAGGTCTCCTTCCCCAGACAGCCGATCGCCGACTCTGTTGAGGTTGTGGCTCAGGCCGGGCTGGCTTCACGGTGTCCCCTGGCCAGCCAGGCTGTCGAGACTCCCATTGGGCTAGCCTAGGATTTTTCTTGATCCATCATACGGGCTGTCGACTGGGTGAAGCCGATAACCCCCTTCACCGGGGTTCCCCGATGGAGACCGAGAATCTGCTCTGCACCTTCGGGGCCGTAGTCCCCAGTTGGGTGTTTGAGCCGAGGGAAGAGCGAGTCCTCGCTTTCCCAGACTCGCCTCGGTCCCCCGAGGGTCTCGGTCTCGACTTCATCTCAAACAGCCATTCTCGCCACATCGGGCGGTCTCGGAGGCTGAAGTGTTGCTTACACTGCTCCTCCCTCGCCTCCTCTTCCTTGATGAGGGGAGACTTCATGTGAATTACGCCGGCGCTTACGAGGAGCTTATGTGGCAGCAGTTGCTGTTGCCCGGTCTCAAACCGACTCCAGTCCAGACCCCTGCCATCAAGTGGTTGTCGCCTGAACGATTGAAGCAGCCACTGCCTCAGTCGAGTTGTCTGCTCCAGGGCCGGTTGTTCGGCCAAACCAGCTGCTCCACTGATTGTGGTGGAACTCTCCGCCCACAACCAAGTCTGGGGCACCAACCATGATTCTCGGTCGGGTCACGGCCCGCCTCACAGGTTGTCGGGTCACCCCACCCCAATTGTCCTCGGCAGGTAGAGGGTGGCTCGAGGCCAAGGCAGCTCTTCGCAGATTCTTCGAATCCGACTTGACTCCTCCCTGTTCTCCTGGCAGGTCGACTCCTGGAGTCTCTCAGTCAGTCATTGGACGAGCCCATCGCCGCTTTTGGGCCCGCTTCAACTCATCTCGGAGTCCACCGATGCAGCCGGTTCGTGTCCAATGGGCCAAGTATCCCGACGGAGATACTGGACCAAGGGATTCCCACAGAGGCCTTTCCGGTGGCTGAGGCCATTGTCAGCCCAGCCTTGGAGCCTGGTGGCAGCTTGCTTCTCTCTGCAGCCTCAGCCAGGATGGCCAGGACGTATCGCGGTCCATAATGCAATTTTGCTCTGTTTTGAGCACCCTCTGCCAAGGGTTACCGACAAGCGTTTTCGGTGTTCAGTAACACTCTGGGCGTGGTTAAGCCCCGACAAAGAGTACAAAAAGCTGGACTTTGCCGGGCGCAAAGGTGTCGCCTTCGTCCTCCCTCTGCCTCCACAGGCCAGCTCGGCGTGTTGATGGCACATTCTCCCACGCCCCTCTTGGGCTCCTGGATGAGGTTGTCCTCATCTCCGACTGACCTGCAGACCACAGTCCACCAGGTGCGGACCAGGGTAGGGCGGTGGTGAAGCAGCAGCTCAGACTGCTCTTGGATGATAGGTGATCTCGTGGCAGGTTATAGCGGCCGTGGTGGCTATGCGCCGCAGGGCGTGGCTTGAGGATATCCACCGCCACGGCGGATACCCAGCACACATGGAGTCCCTTCTTGGGGACTGACCTCTTCGCCCTGGAGTGGAGGGACACCTCAGTGGATCAAAGTCCAGTGCCACTCTGGACTCTGTCACCTCAGCCCAGAGGGACAGAGCCGCCACAGCAACAGCAGAAGTCCTTTCGCCCTTCGGCCCCTACAGTTAGACCGCCCAACAGCACCAGCAACAGGGCTAGCAGAGGCTCACGCTGGTGTCCAAACCCACAGGGCTTCTCCAACAGGAAGTTATGAGGTAGAAGGCCCAGGAGGTCCCTCTCGACCGTGTTCCTCCTAAGCTTCCGCCCAGTGATGTGGGTTGAGGGTGCTGCCCCAGCCTTGCCACACTCCCCTGTGTTCTCTCTGCGGGGATTTGGATCCCACTTCCTTTTCCGCCTGGATCCTATCACCACGGACCGCTGGGTGTTGAGGTGGTAGAAAAGGCCTGCCTCTGGAGTTTGAGCAGGCTCCACCCTTTTGAGCTGTCAGCCTCGGGTCCACGGGGTCCACAGTTCGCTGTCGGCCCACCGGGCCGATATTGCTCTGCCCTCGAAAAAGAGGTGATCAGGAAGGTGGAGGATCCTCCTCAGACCCGGGTTTGTCTCCTGGTATTTCTTGGTCCCAAAAGCGTCACAGGGAGGGCTGGCGCCCATTCTTAACCTGCACGACCTGAACAAGTTCTAAGGTCTCGGGACTTCAGGATGGTCGTCTGGCTCAGATAATACCATCCTTAGTAACAGGCGTGGTTCTGTTCCTGGACCTCAGGGCCACGCGTTCTTTCACGTCCCGATCCATCCGTCTCATCAGAGATCCTCCGCTTCAGAGGGAGGGGTCCTTACGTTAGTTCCGGCCATGCCCTTGTCGCCTCTCTAGGCTCCCAAGGTCTTCACCAAATGCATCGCAGTGGTGACAGCATTCCTGCAGCGCTGAAGGGTCTGGGTGCACTCACCTGGATGACTGGCTGATTGCAGCCCCTCCAGAGCGGAGGTGGAGCGGTCCAGAGATCTGGCCTCCAGGTTTGAACCTCCTCAGATTGGCCTCCTCATCAAACGAGGCCAAGTCGGAACCTCGTCAAGCAGGTGATACTCTTCATCAGGGCAGAGCTCACTCTCTTCGAGCTGGTAGAGCTCGGCCCTGCCAACGGGCCGAGGTTCTCCTCCTTTGCCCAATCATTTCCTGGTTGGGCAATCGCGCCTCTGCCTGGGACCTCCTGCGCCCGCCTGGGCCTCGTGGCGCCTGCACTAGCGTGGTCCGCTGGGGTCTGGTGGCATACGTCCCCTTCAATGGGGACTGGCCAGCCAGTGGTCACAGTGCTGCGATCCATTGGACCAGCATGTGACAGTGACCCGGAGATGTGGAATGCTCGGTGGTGGACCGCCCGGCACATCTGCGAGAGGGCATCCTGTCGTCCCCGCCGGCCGACGGTCTCCTATCGACTGATGCGTCTCTGATGGGTTGGGGTGCCTATCTGGGAGCACAGAGCGCGTGGCCTCTGATCCCTCTCGAGTCCGATGCCATATCAACCTGCTGGAGCTCCGGCGGTCCGTCTAGCTCTCACCGCCTTCGCTCCGTTTCTGCAGGGTCAGTGGTTCCAGGTCAGGCGGATAATACCGCGACCATGCTATCTGAACCGTCAGGGCAGGACGCGCTCCATGCTGTTATGCAAGGAAGCTCTCTGCATATGGTCCCTCATGTGCAGCCTGGAGGCGGATCTCCTAGCCATTCACATGGCGGGAGCCTCCAACACCCTGGCCGATGCCCTAAGCCAGATAGGGGCTGCGTCTCACGAGTGGTCTCTCCCACCGGAGGTAGTACAAGATCTGTTCTTCCATTGGGACACGCCTCAGGTGGACCTGTTTGCCTCCAGGGAGAATGCGAAGCTGAGTCTGTTCCCTGCCCCGCCTCAGCAGGGCTCACTGCAGGGGATGCCTTCTCGAGGCCATGGACCCCGGCCTCTTCTCGCCTTTCCCATTCCCTTGATCCACAAGGTGCTTCTCAAGGCGAGGAGGGACAAGGCGCAGGTGATTCTGGTAGCCCCAGACTGGCCCTGCCAGTTCTGGTATCCAGATCTCCTCAGCCTCAGCTCCAGGCTCCGAGGCGGCTTCCAGCCCACCCGGATCTGATCTCAGTCAACCAGGGGAAGGTATTCCATCTCGACCTTCAATCCCTGCACCTGGCCGGTCTGGTTCCTGGCGGCTAGAGTTCCAGGCCTTGGGTCTTTCAGCCGAGGTCCTCAACGTCGTTGAGGCGTCCGATAAAGTCGACCAGAAAATGCTATGCCTTCAAATGGAAGAGATTCTCCATTTGGTGTTAGGGAAGGGCTTGGACCCTTCCTCCTGTCCCTTGGCAAGCATTCTGGACTATCTGTGGTCCCTTTCTCCAGCAAGGGCTTGGGTTGTGACCTTAAGGTGCACCTGGCAGCCATCTCTGCTTGCAGGGCGGGCCGGGAAGCAGTTGATGGCGCAGGAGAAGGTGGTCGGCGCTTTTTTCAAAGGTCTTGATCGACATTTCCTCCGGCAAGAGAACCTCACCTCCATGGGATCCACTTGCTGGTATTGGCTGTTTCCATGGGCAAGCCATTTGAACCGATGCACAGGTGCGATATTTCACCTGTCATGGAAGACATCACTTTTCTGGTGGCTAATACGCCAGCCAGAAGGATGGGAGAGCTCCAGCGCTTCCATCGAGTCTCCTTATCTGGTCTTCCACAGGACAAGGTTGTCCTCGCCCCACCCAAGTTCCTTCCAAGGTGGTGTGTCGGAGTTTCACCTTAACCAGGTGTTGACTCTGCTGGTGTTCTACCCCAATCACACCTCGGAGGTCGTAATATAGGCTCATACTTTGACCCTAGACGAGCGCTATTATTATAAGGAGCGGACGGCTGAAGTTTGGGGAGAGGTTCACCAGCTGTTTGTCACCTACGCTGAAGCCGCACCTGGCAGACCTGCAGCCAAGCGGACGATAAGCAGGTGGGTCACCTCCTGCATAGAGCTCTGCTATAGGTTGGCGGGCATGGAGCCTCCCAGATGGATATGAGTTCATTCTACCCGCCATACCGCTGCATCGGTAGCTGCTTCCAGGGACGTCCCTATCCAGGATATCTGCAGGGCTGCTACCTGGAAGTCGGCACATACCTTTATTACCCACTACCACATCGACCTTGAGTCACGCCGGGATGCTGGTTTTGGGGCCTCGGTTCTCCAGTCCTTATTTCCCAAGTAAGTATCAGGGGTATGCACCTTGCCTCCCTCCTCCCGGAGAACTGCTAGGAGTCTGCCAAATGAGTGTGGATGAACAATATATCCATGTCCCTAGAAATACAGGCCTCCACCCGTGCCAGGAGTTCTAGGAATGGTATGTTGTTCATCCACGCACTCCACCCGACCTCCCCAGCTTCGACGCACAACCTGGCTTCCAGCGGCTAGATCTGTGTCATGGGGCGGAGCCGAGAGTTTTACTACCCGGTGGGTGGAGGAGTCAGCTTGAAGACCTTCCGGCAACAATTAAAGCAGCAAGGAACCTGCCAATAAGTGTGGATGAACAACATATACCATTCCTAGAACTCTTGTTACAGGTGAGTAACCTGTATTTCCTTCAGTTTCCCCACTATAGACGTGAGACTCACTGGTCTATAGTTCCCTGGTTTGTCTTTGGGACTGTTGTTATGGAGTGGAACCATGTGAGCCATCCTCCAGTCCTGAGGTACACACCCTGAGTCCAGAGAGACACTGAATAGGTCTGCCAATGGGCTTGCCAGGACCTCTGTCAACCCTTTAGTACCCTGAGGTGTATGCCATCTGGTCCCGGTGTCTTGTCCACCCTCAGTGCCCTTAACCCCTCTAACACTCTATCTTCTGTGATTCCCCCTCCATCACCCCCTCTGATCCTATGCTCCCCCCAACCTAAGGTATTTCCCCCTTTTCCCCTTTCTCTTTAGTAAAAATGAGCAGGCGTGGCGTTCTGCGCTTCTACCTTTTCGCTCCCTTTCACCCATTTCCCCTCCTTCTTAATCCTTACTATTTGGGCCTTACAACCCCTTTTCTCCCTGAGGTACCTGAAGAAGTCTTTTTTCCCCTCCTTAATTCCCTTCAACAGCTTGAGCTCCTTTGATGCATTTGCTGCCCTTACTCCCCTGGTCACCCCCTTGCTTCCTTCAGGTACTCCTCGCAGTCCTTCCCCTCCCAGTTCTCCTGTATTTCCTATAAGTGACTCTTTTTCTCCTCACCCTGTCTATGACACCCTTGTTCATCCAGCTAGGTTTCTTCGCCCTAGCCTTTTTACTTTGGGCCTTGCTGCAGGAATTTTTTGCCTCCAATATTTCCAGCTTAATGAGTTCCCACCTCTGATTCATGTACATTATAGGCGGAATTCTGTCCAGGAACCCTTGCACCACTTCACCCATCTTTTTGAAGTCAGCCATTCTAAAGTCTTGCACCTTTGTGCTAGATGCCCCCCTTCTCCCTGCCCAGGTGCAGCTGGAACCATACTGTCCGGTGGTCACTCCCCGCCAGTGGTTCCTCCACCATCAGATCCCTCACACACTCCCTGTTAGACAGTGTGAGGTCAAGGGTGTTTCCTTCCCTAGTTGGTTCGCTGACCAACTGCATCAGGAAGTTATCCTGGAAGGCATCTAGCATTATCTGTTCCCTTCTATACTTAGTAGCAGGTGTCCCCCACTCCACTCCTGGCAGGTTGAAGTCACCTAGTGTCACCACCCTTCCCACTGTTCCTCCGGATCTGTACCGCCAACACCCTATCTGTCTCTTCCGATTGGGAGGATGTTCTATACACCACCCCCAACCGTAGTGTCCTATTTTTTGGATCTTGAATTTGCATCCTTGGAGCCTCTGTGTCTCCTTCTTCCCCCTCTTCCCTAACACAGTTTAGCTCATCCCTCACGTAGACCGCTACCCCCCTCTTTTCCCCTTAACTCTATCCTTGCGGAATAGACTGTAACCTGGAACTGCCAGGTCCCAGTCATGGTTTGGGTGGCCTATGTCTCTTTGATGGCTGTCATGTGCACCCCCCCCTCCACCATGAGGACCCGTAGTTCTGCATTTTTATTCCCCAGGCTTCTAGCATTTAAAGATATCACCCTCCATTCCTTTTCTCCTCCTCTCCGTTGCTATGGCCCTCTGTATTGTTTGCCTCTCGCCTTATCTAATTTTTATCGGTAAGCCCATATGATTTCCCATCCCAAGGCCTCTGATCACCTCAATCCCTTCTGCCACACTCCTCTCCTAGTTTAAATTCTCCTCAGTATACTCCCCAAGCTTTTGCTTCAGCACTTTCTCCCCCTCTTCGTTTAAGTGCAGTCTATCTTTAGCGTATAGACTGCTGTCCTCCCAGGTTACTCCCACCCTCCTACCAGCCTATACCCTTATTCCTGACACCAGGTTACCAGCCATTCATTAAACTCCTAAATCCTCAAGTTTTCTTGCTGTACTTGCCCTTGGGACTGGAAGTACCTCTGAGAAGGTAACTGATCTTCCTGCCCCCTCACAAACTGGACCTAAATCCTCAAACCTCCTCTTCCCTCATCTACCGTCCCATCAGCCAGGTTATTTGTCACCAGGTGCAGAATTAGATGTGTTTCTTTTCTCTGCCCTTCCTGGCATGTTTTAGTACTGATTGTCCCACCCTTTCCATCTTTATTCCTGGCATGGCTTCCACCCAGACCCGACTCTGCCTCTCTCTCTTGCTACCCCACCTGACCCCTCTCAGTATTGAGTCCCCTAACACTAAGATCCCACCCCTTTCTCCCTTGTCACGGCTCCCATTCTCCCTTACCCTCCCTGTCCTAACTCCTCCCTCCTCCTGCACACTATCTCCCCCCTTTTGCCTCTGTTATACTACCCTCATCAGTACTCCCTCCTGTGCTCATTCTATCTTGGCACACATTAGGTTCTTTTTCCTTCTCACCCCGCCCCGGTCCTATTTCCCTCTGTTATCCTGGACTGTTCTTCCACAGCATCTTCTCCACCATCTGTCATTTCCATCAGTGGCTAGTACTTGTTTGAGCCTGTTGTATACCTATGTGCAGTAACTTCGGCCTCTGTTTCTTTTGGCCCCCTATCTCCTGTACTTGTATCTCCCTGCTTTGTCCCCAGTGTGGATTGTTCTCTCCGTCTCCAGTCCCTACCCCTGTCCCTTCTTCTGTTTACCCGGTTACAGTCTGTACTTTCCATTTCCACTTCTCTTTCTGTCCAAGACAGTTCCCTCTTTAACCTTAAAAACTCATCCTCCAGCCTCCCCAACTTTTGACAAACTGGGCACTCCTTCAGCCTCCACAGGGTGCCCATGAATATGGCTGCTCCACAGTTTACACCCCACAATCCTCCCTCTTACGTATCCACTACTCCCCTCCTGCCACCGATTTCCCCCCCCTTCCCTTCTGCTGCCACTGTCCCTCCCCCGGTGCATCACCCTTCCCCGTCCTTTCCACTGACTTCCCAATCATTTTCCCCTATCCATTCTCTCCCTGTGCCCCCCTGCTCCCTGCTCACAGCTATTCTACCCGTGTTAGTCCTCCAGGTGTCCTGCTGCCCCCTAGCCCACCTACCTTTCCGCTGTCCCCAACCACCCCACAAGTTGCCATACCCCCCCAGTACGTCCTTCCCTGTCCTGCTCCATTTTCCTTCTGTGATGCTGCCCTAGCCCTCTTTATTATTACTATTATGAGTAAACATTATTATGGGAGTCAGTATAGCGTTGAGGTTTAAGGCTCTGAGCTGCAAATCTGGAGACCTGGGTTTGAATCCCACAGCCCCCACTTGCATACTGTGTGACCCTGAGCAAGTCACTTAACTTCCCTGTGCTCCCAGGTTGCACCTGTAAACAAGTTTTCAGCTTAGTGTGTCTCACCCGGTTAAACAATTGGGGAAAAAATAATTATTGCACTGGTATAAGAGTCACAGTTAATACCCAATCAGATTCAAATTCCCAGATTTCCCTTCTCACAGTACTAGATTCCCTGTACCTTGATTCTTCTTACTCAGCTGCAAGTCCCCAGAGTCATAGTTCCTTGATCCCACATAAACCTGCCTCAGAATCCCAGAGTTACGGACATCGTGCCCCAGTAACAATTCTAGAATCACATTACTTTGATTTCATTTGACCAACCCCAAACTCACAGAACCACAGTACCTCGATTTCTCCCCAAAGATCCAATATTTTCATACGCAGTTCAAAAGGCACAGTACCTTGATCCCAAGGGGAGTCCAGACAAATGTGATCACAGACTGACTGGTTCCTTCTTTTATGCACACCTTCCTTGAACCCCTGGTTATCAAGCAGTACCATAATTTACTTGATGACCTCACCTATTCAGTAGCTCACATTAAAGTCTCTACTCAGTTTATGTCAGGGTGTGATGTGTGGCAGTGTTGTGTACTGAAATAAGATTGCTGACAGTGTGTGTATGCAGTCAGCTGGTACCTTATGATGTCACATGCTAACGGTATAATGGAAGTGATGCACTGGGGGTGGGGTTCATCAGCTGCACCACAAAGTCCCCCAAACAGGTACCTTTCCAAATGAAGCCAGAAAAGCAACATGGTACCAATTGAAATCTACACCAAGCTGGAAAAGAAACAATAACAACAGTAATAAAATCAGCAAAAATCAGTCAATTCCCTGAAATGAGACTGATTCCATTCCCCTTCCAGCCCTTTATGAGAATCCAAAGGTAGCCATCTGCAGCACTGTGACTTGGCCCCATCTCCAGATTAGCAGTAGCTCTGTCAAGGCCCCAGACCAAACAATTAGCACCCTTCCCCCAAGCTACAGGGCTAGACAAAAAATAGATCTTGTCTGTGTCAGTCTTCACCATTCATCACCTTTGGGTTATTGGCCGGAGGTCATGACCCCACGGGAGGTTTTTTTTTTTTTTAAGATGGGCAGAGCCGATGCACCATTGGCACAGCCCTCGAGGCCGATGCATTGCGTGGCACTCACGGGTTGGCTGTTAGGTGTTGTCGACTCCGCCCTCCAGCCAGTTCTTCATCTCCCGCCATCGAGGTCACCTCGTGGGAAGCTTCAGAGAATTTTACCTGAGAGGCCTACCTTAGCCTTCGTGTTGCAGTTTGTATTCTTCAACTTCGTCTTGACCGACTCCGTGTCGAAGTCCGTCAGCTCCGAGTATCCTGCCAGTTCTGTTCACCTACTCGACATCGCCTGGTAAGACTGTTCCTTATTTTATTTTGCGACATTGGGTCTTGTTTTGGTGTTCTTTTTCCTGTAGGTCATGTCTTGGTTGGAGGGCAAGAAGACTTCTAAGACGGGACGGCCCTCCCCATGCGACGGTGCCCATATGGCCATAACTTTTCTGTCTCTGACCAGCACGACCGTTACCTCACGTGTCTTGGCCCGCTTCACGACATGGACAATGCGCCTGTTTCTCCATGGACCACCGGTCATCGAGCACGCGGCCGAAAGTGGGGTGAGCTCGCCGACAAGGATGGCGCACTTGTCGGGCCAAGCCACATTTTCTCGGCTCTCCGGTACCCTCCCGGTTCCATACGGACTGAGGTGGAGGGGTCTCGCCTTCTTCTAGCTTCCAGGCGGGCAGGGCCCTTCTCGTGCAGGAGGCCCGGTCTGTCCCCCTGGCACGGCTGGAGACACTGTTTGGCAATCGCCTTTGGAGCGGAAGCTTTCTGGTGTCATAACCGCTGCTCAGAAGGCATGGGTCGGTGCTGTCCCACGACTGCCTGTCGGTGCCGCCTTGGGCCTCAGCACAGTTCACGCGCTGTGGGCTCTGATGGTGTGCACAACGCCAGTCGGTCGCTAGCACCGTGGGCTACTGTCTGTGCCGCTCAGGAGCTGATAGTGCTAGCAGCGCCATGGGAGGCTCTACGGCGCCATCCTGACTGTGTTTCACCTCGCCGCCTGGGCGGGCGGGGCCGTGGCTGAGCATGAGTCGTGTCTCAGTCTCTGGAGCCGTCATGGCTCCGGGGCATGGCTGCTACGCTGAGGGGGTCTCTCGAGCTCAGTGTTGTTCACGGGCCGGAGAGCGTTGGGGCCGCTGGCGCTTGTCCCTGGTGCTGCTTATGCACTGTGGGGTCGGCCTGCACCATTCACGGCTACCAGAGCGTGGTTGGGGCCGCCGTCGGTGCTGCTTCTTGGTCTCTGTGCTGTTTGCGGCGCTTATGGGCAGAGGTGCACCGTGGCAGGCCTCGCCACATGTTGCCGCCATTTTCGGAGCCGTGTCTTCTTCTGGTACCGTTCACGGTGCTGTTTGGGGATATTGCCGATTCTGGTGCAGTCTTGGCTCTTGGTGCCCTTGTCAGTTGGGGTGGTAGCAGGCGTCCGCGTACTGTTTGGCACAGGACTTCGGTCTCCTCTTCGGAGGAGGAGGATTTGGACTCTAGGTCAGATGGACAGTCTGGCTTCTTGGAGTTGACTGCTGACATGGATGTCTTGGTGGTGTCTTCAACAGGCCGGGGCCAGCCCCCCACTGGGGAGCGGACAGTGACTCCCGGGGTCAGGGGTGCTGACCAGCAGGCGGTGGTACAGGCCTCCATTGCTCTGCAGCTTGGTCACAGAGGGTTCTCTGACCCCCTCAGTAGTGGTACCCCCTAAGGTGGTGTGCCTGGATCGCCCGACTTTGGGGTCAATCAGAGCACCCACAGGAGGGGAGGGTGCCGCTTCCTGGATAGCTCCTTTGGGGGCTGACCGGGGTTGCCAGCTACCTAGGCTGGCTGTCTCGAGGGAGGAGGGTGCTCTTGGATTCAGAGGTGTCGAGAGGTATGGGGTATGTGCAGCGGCATTTTTCCGGAGCCCACCCGGGCTCTGGGAGAAGCTGTAGCATGGATCTCCGCCTTTCCCTTTTGGTTTCCTTGAGAGGGTCCCATTCTTTGGATGTAGGAGACCATCCTTCTGGATCTACACGGCCCCGGTCACCTCACAGGGAGGATTCTTCAGGGCGCAGCCTAGGCAGTTCCAGTGTGGTTGATCAGCTGTCGGCTGTAGAGTCTTCTGGAGCGCCTTCTTTCCCTTGGGCTCCTGGTCCGCTCCTTAGCCCAGGTGGAGGTCAGCGGATTTCTTTTGTCTGCTCTGCCCCCACTCCTCTGCCACATTCTCCTGAGCTCCCAGGAATCTTCGGGCCTAGAGGTCCTCTCTCCTGGGAGCAGTTTAAAGCGGTGGCTGCTCAGTTTCCTGCTTGTATCAGGGCCATGGACAGGCTTGTTTTCCAGCTTCCCCCTGAGCAGCCTGCTGCTGAACCTCCGAGGTCCTCCAGCCCCTCAGCCTCCTCTTCTGGAGGAGAGGAGCCGTCTGTCCACATCTCTCCAGCTGCTGATCTCGCCGAGTAGCAGCGTTTCCTTGTGAGGATGTTGGAGGACCTATGTATCACCCCGCCCACTCAAGACAATCCGGAGCACTTGATCTGCTCCTCTCTGGGCGATTTCAGTGCGGACACCCTTGTGGTGCCTCCTTGGCCTGCTCCCTTTAGGGAGGCGTCGATGCACTTCTTGCAGAGACCCTTTTCCGGAGTCCCAGCCCCTAGGGATCTCTGCCGGAGGTATTGTGCCCCCGGAGTCTCCAGGTAACCTGCCTCTTCCTACCTCAGGATTGACGCAACTGGATACTCCCAATGGGCCTTGTGCCCTTCACCATGACCGGCCCCCAGATGCAGACTCCATAGTTTTGACTTCTGGGGTAAGAGGGCTTTTTACCCGGCATGGTTGCTTCTATCATTTCTGCTCATCAGGCCCACTATGCTACCTATGATAGGTTCTTGTGGTCCAGGCTAGGTCAGCTCCTAGCCTCGATGCCTGACACGGAGGAAACCAAACAAGCCATTGCACTCTCTGCACGTGGCCTGGAGCTAGCAAGGCACCAAGCAAGTACATCCTGTGACGCCAGTGAGGTAGTCTCCGGGGTCATTGAGACAGCGATCCACAATAGGCGGACGGCAATGCTGCATCTCTCCCGGTTGTCACCCATGGCCCAGTGTAGGGTGATTACCTCCGCACACCAGAGAACCTACCTCTTCTCCCGTAGAGTGAGGTGGTGTCTGTCGGGGCAACATCCTTCTCCCTCTGGGGAGTCCCCATCTCAATCTCCCCACTCTCGGGCCTCTCCAGGCCCTGAAGGTTCTCCCTCTTAGTGCGTCACCCACTGAGAGCTAGGGGACTCTGTCCCTTAGGGTGGAAAAAAAAAACCTTCATGGGGCTCAGCACTCACCCAAAGGTGATGAATGGTGAAGACTGACACAGATAAGATATGAAAATTATGTACCTACCGTAATTATGCTCTTTCTGTGTATCTTCACCATTCATCACAATCCCACCTGCCTTCCCCCTGGGGCCTCAGTCTGTGGGTTCCCCTTCCTCTCTGTGTTCATTCTCGCCCCTCCTCCTTTCTGTTAGTCAGGAGCGAGGTGGACAGGGACACATAGGGGGATAATGTTTTAGAAGGAGAGTGATCAGGATGAGGGGCAATCCTTCTCCAGTGCTTTGGCTACACCTCTGTGGGGTGTGAGTTGGCAGTTGCCCTCCATTCACTCCTCTTCCTTTTTCCCATCAATCCTTAGTTCCCTTGTCCTTTGGACATATCCTTAATTACTTTAAGAAACTACATTTTCTTACACCAAATTTTTTCCTTGAGAGGGGGTAGAATTCCCTGTATCCTGTCTTTCTTCCAGAATAGCAGAGTCTGCCTTGTGGAGTTATTACCAGTGATTCTGTGCTTTGAATTCTGACAGTGAGCCTTTTAGCTACTCTTTGCAGTTCCTATACAAGCTGGAAATAAGTCAAGGTTTCAGGCTATGGTTTCACTTTTCTCCCCCCTCCTCACTCTTACCCTAATTCCTCCCTCCTTCCTTTTCTATTTCCAGAGATTGGGGCCCCTACCCAATCCCCTTAGTCTTCTTTTTCTTTTTCCTTCCTCTCAGTCATTGATTTCTCCTTTTGGTTTATATATCTTTTCCTTTGTCTATCCCTTGGACTTCCTTGTCCCACCCTCCCAACTCTTTTTCTCACCTCTCGGGCGACTCAGAACTGGCGGGAGGGCGGAGTCGAGAACACCTAACGGCCAACCCGCGAGCGCCATGCAATGAGTCGGCTTCAAGGGCAGCGCCGATGGTGAGTCGGCTCCGCCAATCAAAAAAAAAAAGCTCCTGCGGAGTCATGACCTCCGGCCAATAACCCAAAGGTGATAAATGTGAAGATACACAGAAAGATCATAATTACAGTAGGTACATAATTTTAATTTCCTGCTCTCTAAAGTCAATGGCTTAAAAAAAACAACAAAAAAACAAGATGAGCATAACTGTATCCCAAGTAAAATAAGCAGTATAAAATAACTAAAACAAGTATTGAGCAGGTTCTGCACTGAAATGAATCTGATTTCTACCTCCTGACCTTCAGAGACAATCGGCTACACCAGCAAAAAAAACCTAGAAACATTCAGCTGCACCACCAAATCCCCCAAACAGGTACCTTTCCAAATGAAGACAGAAAAGCATCATGGTACCAATTGAAATCTATGCTAAACTGGAAAAGAAACAATAACAGCAGTAATAAAATCAGCAAAAATCAGTCACTTCCCTGAAATGAGACTGATTCTATTCCCCTTCAAGCCCTTTAACTGTGTTGATAAAATAGAGAACTCTGATTGACCAGTACCAGTCACATAACTATGTATCTATATTGCTTAATGCATCGTCACTGGTTTTGGTTTCTTTTTGTATTTTCTTTAACACTCCAGTGTATGAAAGCAATGGCATACTTCTGGGTAAACATTAAGCTATAATTGCAGCACTTTCAGGGTGGGTGAAGGCACACGGACGGTAGCCTCCTGCCTCACCATGTACCTAGGGTGTGTGGCAATGTAGCTTACTGCACGCCATGTATATGTTACTGTTCACATAAATAATAAATGTATTTATTTATTTGAATTTTAGTATCTAAGTGAGCCTGCTGAGACCATGCAGTCCCTTTTTCATAGGTGACCCGGAAGACAATACAGTACAGGACAATACAAAACATCAAATCTTACTTCAAGATACAGCTCTTGCAGCAGGTTACACCATTAGGACTGAAGCCGTCAGGCGCCAGGACCCCACGGAAATTTTCTAGCTAGCAGTCTTCAGCGGGGACGGCCTCTGACGTCGGTCCCGCCCCCGACATCAGGCGTAGTACATAAGGAGGCGGTCCCCCCACAATCCTCAGTTCTTTTTCCGCCGTTGACATTGCAAGCATCGGCCTCTCGGTCACTTTCTAGCGTGCGATGACTTGGAACTACAACGTTCTCTCTTTTCTTATACGGATTTAGATTCATCTGATGTCCTTTCCAAATACCTCTGTGGAAGGAAACCTATCGAAATGTGCCTGTGGCAAACAGATCCCCTTCAAGGATCCTCACTCAGCCTGCGTGCGTTGTCTAGGCCCCGAACATGACACCAAGGCCTGCTCCTTCTGCCAGGACTTCAACAGTCGCACCAGGATCCGCCGCCAGAAGGCCCTTCAAGCGTTTCTCTTGGAGGAGAAACTAAAGACCATGGATGGGGAATCTTCCTCCAGGGTGGAGTCGTCAGGGAAGACCCACAAACACCGCGAGAAACACTGGGAGAAGGAAAGGCCCAGGTCCCCGGCGAGGGCCTCGGACCCCCGAAGCTCTGGCTCGCGGTCAGACCGCTCTCCTTCCAGGGCTCAGTCTCAGCCTTCCCCGGTTCAGGTCAGATCCTCCAGCGGCTCCTCCTCTCTGCAGCCTCTCAAGACTTCCAGGCCGTCGGCTTCATCCACTCCTTCTAAGTCCTCGTCTAAGTCTGGGGAGTGCCACAAATCTTCCTCCCATCGTGGGGACTCCGACGCCAGGTCGGTGTCCCAACCTCCGCGTGGGTCGGACCCGGTTCCTCGTAAGACTAAGGACCTGACATCCCTAAAACAGATGCCAGACCCGACGTCGGCCCACCCAACGTTGGCCAAGCAACACCGGCACTCCCAAGAGCCGGCGACAGCAAGGCACCCATCGCCGGCCAGGCGTTCGCCTCCCAAGGCGTTGGCCAGGGGACCGACGCCGGCTACCCCAGAGAGGAGGACTGTACCACCGTCGCTGGCTGACGTAGGTCGGAAGGAATCATTGGAGGAGGATGCCACTCAGCCCGAGGACCAGGCGGGCGACACTGGAGTTATCGGGCTTCCACGGGAACCTTCCCCGGAGCAGGAGATCCCAGGGGACCCGACGCCCAAATCCAGTGACAGGCTACCGGCGCCTTGCCCGTCGTCTGGCATGAACTTGGCAGAGGTAAAGGAGCTCTTTACCTTCTGGTGGGACACCATCAGGAAAGATGTGGTCGCCACACACCCTCCTCCTACTCCGGCTCCGCCTCCACCCACTCCTTCACCGCCTACGCCCCCTCCTCCACCCAAGGGGCCCGTAGGACGGTCACCATCCCCCAAGCAGCCAACACCTCCTCCTAGGGGCAGAGCCTCAGATAGGAGAAGACCTCCCTCAAGATCCACTTCAGGGTCACCGAGCCCTAAGAGACCCAGACGGCGCCGGTACACCACGTCTGCGGAGGATTCTAGATCTGACACCTCAGGGTGCTCCAGATCTCCTTCTCCCAACAGCATTCCCTCTCCAGACCCACACGACCTACCCAGGTCTCCTCTGGATGATCCTTCTTTCGTGGAGATCATGAGGCACATTCAGGAGAATATGGGGTGGGATGCTGAAGAGCTCGACCCCGAGAGACAGCGCCTTGCCCGCCACCTTCGGCAGAAAGACTGAAAGCCTGTGGTAGTGCCACCCTTGGTGGACACCTTTGCGGACGTCACCAAGGCTGCGTGGAAACGTCCGCATTCGACTCCAGCAGTGCCGAAGAAGGCTGACTGCCTATACAAGGCCCCTAGGGAGGACCAGTATGTGGCGAACCATCCTCTGGCTGACTCCCTGGTCATCACTGCCTTGCATGACCAGTCTGAGACCTCAGCACTTGAGCACACAGCCACCGGACCCGGAATCCAAGCAATTGGATGTCCTGGGTAGGCGCACGTACGCGACTGCGACTTGCACCATCAGGTCTCTGAATTACCGCACCCACATGGTTCAATTCCAGAACGCACTGTGGGAACAGGGACAGGACCTGGTTGAGAAGATGCTCGACGGTGGCCAAAAGGAGGAGCTTTTGAACCTCCTCCATATGGGTTCGGATGGGGATCCAGGTGCTCAGAGCCGAGATACTGACTTCATGGACTCTTCGGCCAGAGCTGCAGCCTCAGACGTCTGTCTCCGGAGACACTCTTGGCTCTGTGTCTCCAGCTTTACCCCGGACGTCCAGAAGAACATCTTAGATGTCCCTTACAACGGCGAGGTCAAATTTGGTGAAGCCTCAGAGAAGGTGATCACCAAACTTTAGGACGCAGGGAAGGCAGTTAGATCTGTACAGGTCCCGGCCCAGTTCCTTTTGTAGGAACCAGAGTCAATTTTGTGGCCGGATACAAAGTCAACAACCACGTCTCGGCCAACAGCAGAGGGCATTTTACCCGAAAAGCCCAGGCCAATTCATCCCCAGACAGAGGCCAACGAATCGCAAGGTCGGCCCAGCCTGCGGGATCGAACGCTGCCACAGCATGACTCCTTCCCAGCCCCACCCCTCCTCAGGATCAACAGGAAATAAGGTCGGGGGTCGCATCACATGTCACCTGCCAGGGTGGTGGTCGATCACCACCAACAGGTTGGTGCTGCAACTGGTCAAAAAAGGCCACTATATAGAATTTGTAGGCAGCCCACCTACAAGACCTCCTCTGTTTTCCCGCTACTCGGGTCAGAACGCCCTGCTCTTACAGCAGGAAGTGCTCACGCTTCTGGAGAAGGAAGCCTTAGAGCACGTCCCAGAGAACCAGAGAGGGCTAGGGTATTATTCTCACTTCTTCCTGGTTCCAAAGAAAACAGGGGACCTCCGTCCAATTCTGGACCTCAGCGACCTCAACCTGTCGGTCGCTTACAAACGCTTCCATATGATGACCCTTCCGGGCCTAATTCCCATGCTGAAGCGGGACGCTTTTCTGGCATCTTTGGAAATGCAGGACGTCTACCTGCACATTCCAATTGCTCAAGCATGCAGGAGGTTCCTGTGCTTCGAGTTTCAGAGCCGCCATTATCAGTTCCGAGCTCTTCCTTTCGGGCTGTCATCGGCACCTCGCGTTTTTACGAAGTGCATGACGGTCGTAGCGGTGTCTCTGAGGAGGCAAGGCCACTACGTGTTCCCATACCTGGACGACTGGCTTCTCATGGCACCCTCCAGGGAGGCACTGATGACGGCCATTCACCACACCCAGTCCCTTTTTCAGTCACTGGGTATCCTCATCAACTACGAGAAGTCTCTCCTGGTGCCGTCCCAGAAACTGCAGTTTATAGGAGCAGTTTTGGACACCGTCAGAGGGAAAGCCTTTCTCCCCTCAGACAGAGCGGAACACATCAGATCCCTCATCAGGGACCTGTCGGTGAAGAAGACCGTCCCGGCCAGACTGGTCCTTCGCCTGCTTGGACATATGGCTGCGGCCATTGCTACAGTCCCGATGGCACGGCTCCACATGCGGGTAAACCAGTGGATGCTAAGGGTGCAATGGGACCAAAGGCAAGACCATCTGCAGCAGCCAATTCAAATCATGAAGGCCGCGATTCGGGATTGACAATGGTGGCTAAATCCGGGGAATCTCTCCGTGGGGGTTCTCTTCACAGCACCGTCTCTGACTGTGACTCTCTCTCCACAGACGCCTCAGGTCTCGGGTGGGGAGCACACCTAGACGGTGAGCGGTCTCAGGGCATTTGGACAGCCCAGGAGTCTCATCTCCACATCAACATTTTGGAAATGAGGGCAGTACTTTACGCTCTGCAGGCCTTCCAGTCAGAGATTCCACCGGGTACTCTCCTGTTACAAACAGACAATACCGCGGTGATGTATTACCTCAACAAACAAGGAGGCACTCACTCCTACCCGCTTTGCAGGGAGGCCATGGAAGTGTGGGAGTGGGTAGTGCAACAGGGCGCAAACCTAATTGCAATACACTTCCTGGGAGTGGACAACACCGTCACAGGCAGTCTGAGTCACTCTCAGGCCAGAGTCCACGAGCGGGAACTTCTACAGGAGGTGGCAGAGGATCTGTTTTACAGATGGGGCACTCCAGAGTTAGACCTTTTCGCGTCCCCATCCAATGCAAAACTGCCCAATTTTTGCTCGCTAGATCCAGGGCCTGGTGTTTTCTGGTGAGACGCGTTGTCCCTCTCCTGGGCGGGTAGATTCCTCTATGCCTTCCCTCTTTTCCCGTTGATCCAGAGTTCTCTTAATTGTACCGAGGGAGCAGGCGACGCTCATTTTGATAGCGCCTTTCTGGCCCAGACAAATTTGGTTCCCACTTCTGCATCAGCTGTCCCTCCTGGGAACCGTCAGTTCCCATCTGTTGTCTTAGGAACAGGGTTCATTAGTCCATCCAGACTTGCATTCATTGAACCTGCACGCTTGGCTCCTAGAGACATAGCCATGTTGCGATACGGGGTCTCGCAAGTGGCAGATGTTCTCTCTGTCGCCAGAAAACCGTCAACCCACGCAACGTACGCCATGAAATGGCACAGATTTTGTTTCTGGGCTCAAGAGCGTGGTTTCTCGCCGTTAGAATGCCCCGAAAAGCTGGTTCTGGATTACCTGCTTTCCCTTTTTCATTCCGGTCTGGCTTACTCCTCAATTAATGTGCACCTTTGTGCAATTTCTGCTTACCATGCCCCCATAGGCCATCGGACGGTGGCCCAGTTGGACACTACTCATGCATTTTTAAGGGGAGTCCTCCACCTTAGGCCGCCCATATAGGATCCGATTCCTCCTTGGGACTTGCCCTTCATCCTGGAGCAGCTTACGCTACTGCCTTTTGAACCAGCTCCGGATTGTGAGCTATGTTTTCTGTCATGGAAAATGTTATTTTTAGTTGCGGTTACTTCAGCCAGAAGGATCTCCGAATTGCATGCACTCATGTACAAAGAGCCTTATTTAGTTTTCCATCAGGACAGGGTATCCCTGAGGACAAACCCAACGTTTCTGCCTAAGGTGGTTTCAGCCCTCACCCTTAATCAGGATATTGACTTACCAGTGTATGTCCCAAGGTACACCAACCGAGGAGAAGCCCTTCTGCACACCCTTGACGTGCATCGGTGCCTCAGATATTATCTGACCAGAACCAAACAGTTTCGAAAGGCGGATCAACTGTTTGTCTCCTTTGCTGTTAGAATGAAAGGAGCTCCTGTTTCTAAACAGTCTCTCTCGAGGTGGCTCATCTAGTGCATCACTTTCTGTTATGATAAGCGTAATAAACCCTTACCGGGCGTGGTCAAGGGTCATTCCACGAGAGGGGTGGCCACTTCCTTTGCAGCGTTAAAGAACGTCTCCACCTCAGCTATTTGCACTGCAGCCACTTGGAGCTCTGTGCATACCTTTATCAGGGATTATAGCCTGGACATTGCATTGAGACGAAGAGCAGGGTTCGGCCTAGCCGTCCTTCAGGGTCTTCTGTCCTAGGCTCGAGTTGTATTGAGGCTTCTACCTTTCCTCCTCCCGGTGGCATAAGATTGCCGCTATTGCTTGGAAATCAGTCCTAATGGTGTAACCTGCTGCAAGAGCTGTATCTCGAAGTAAGATAGTATAGTTATGTAAGAACTTACCATAACAGTAGATCTTCGAGAACAGCTCTTGCAGCAGGTACCTTCCCGCCCACCATCCCCCTTCTTGTGGAGTTAGGTCGTAGCCAAACATCCATCTTACGAGATGGGAAGTTCTGTTTTTAGTCTTGGCCGTCTGGTGGCAGATCCTCGGTCTCCTCTTCAGATGTCATCCAGCGGCGAGTCTCCGGCAGGGAACCAGGGATTGTGGGGACGCTCCTTATGTACCACGCCTGCGTTGGGGCAGGACCAACGCAGAGGGGTCCTCGGCCAAGACTGCTAGCTAGAAAATTTCCGTGGGGGCCTGGCGCCTGCCGGCTTCAGTCCTAATGGTGTAACCTGCTGCAAGAGCTGTTCTCGAAGATCTACTGTTACGGTAAGTTCTTACGTAACTGTACTATATAGAGTAGTTACACAGATATATACAGATTTGCAAAACGTACAGAGCGATGAAACAATTTTACAAAAGTTCACGAAGATTCAGTAGGGATTTATTCAGCAGGCTATAGAAGAATAATAGTGACTGTAGAAATAGAATGAGAGTAAATTGGGAACAGAATAGGCAATGATTAGCGAAAACAAATGCAGGATGGAGGTTTGAGCAGGTGTGTGGATAGTGATTTTTTGAATAGTGATGGGGAGGTGCACGAGAGAAGATGAGGCGGTGGTGCATTCCAGCCCCTGGTGGCAGAGTAGGCGAAAGATCACCTACCAGTGAGACGGAGTGGCTTCCGAGTTGCTAGAATAGGTAATGTGAAAAACCTGAGTGGACAAACAGTTTCTTGAGATAAACAATAACCCTTAGACATGGTGAATAAAGAAGTATTTGAGTCAAACGGTGTTGTCAAAGCACTAACAAATTCACTACATACATTTAAAAAATAGAGGTTAGCTTAAAATAGTGTCATTGGTTCAGTGACACCAGACTTCATGTTGCTGTTGAAGCATTTTAAAGTTCAGTACAAGTTTCCTGTTATTTGTGCAGCCTCATGTTTGATCATCGTCCAAGATCCTGGCGGGAGTTGCCACTGCGTCTGGCTGATTTTGGTGTGCTTCACCGCAATGAGTTGTCGGGCGCATTAACTGGTTTAACTCGAGTGCGTAGATTCCAGCAGGATGATGCCCATATATTCTGTACAATGGATCAGGTATATTCATATACAGTAACAATAGTTCACATTTATAGTGCTGTAATTATACACATTAAAATGTAATGACAAAAAATACATTTTTGTGTTGTATCCCTAGATTGGAACAGAGATAAAAGGCTGTTTGGATTTCTTGTACACCGTCTACGAAGTGTTTGGATTCACCTTCAAACTAAACCTTTCTACCCGTCCTGAGAAATTCCTTGGTGACATTGAGGTGTGGAATCAAGCTGAGAAGGTTAGTGATTATGCAGCACTGAAGTGTCAGACTTCATTGGGAACCCTGTGTAGGAGTAAGTACACATTGAGAGCGGAATTTGCAGTGATCAGTATTACATAGTTTAGTACTTGATTCTGCTGCTTTTTGTTTTAATGCTAGAATAATTTATTGGGTTACACTGTGAGTATTAAATTGTATTCTGGTTTGCAGCTCTGCGATGCTGTGTTAGGGTCTTCACCAGTTTAGGCTTTTCTTTTAATAAACACACAACTCCCATGGTCTCTGTTTCAGGTGTGGTGAAACTGCATTGGTACTAATCCTGACTGGTGGGGGTGGGGATGGGCAGGTTCTCAAAAGCTTGTGTGTAAATAAAATAAAAGGTATCATAACAAAAAAAAAAACTTTGCCGTGGTTTGTTGGGCCATGGAATGACTAAACGTGAACTAACTTATACTTCCAGTACTAGCAGGGATTTCCATTAGTTTACAGTTTCCATTAGTTTACAGAATACTTTATTTACTTATTTTTATTTAAAAAATAAAAATTTACAAGTAAACATGATTATTTTATTCCAACTGCACTTTCCCCTGCAGTTTGGGACACATTTTGTTTCCAGCTGCTGTTTGTACGTGTCCACCGTTTTACATGATTTACATGTCTGTGTTATGCATTCATTATATAGTTTTACTCTCTCCTCAGCAACTTGAAGCCAGCCTTAATGAGTTTGGTCAGAAGTGGGAGCTCAATCCTGGTGATGGTGCATTTTATGGACCTAAGGTTAGTAATGAAATAAAGTCTACTACAGAGATACAAAGTGCAAACCGTCAAGAATGCTGCATGAATCTTAGTAAACATTTTTTTATTTAATGCCAAGGTCAAATACTAACGTGCCTACAAAACAGAAAACCTGTTTTTTTTATGTTTTCTTATTGCACGTGCACAGGCTAACATCTTGTTAGGAGAATGGCATTTCAGAGATGTGTCATTGTCTGGTCCAGTGCAGCTCAGGCTGTAGTCTGCTCGACAGTGACAGACCAATGGTAAATCAGGCAGGGTGGCGCTATCTTTTCATCTGCATGATATCGCCAGCAGCCAGCTGAGTGGTGTCATGATCAGCTTGCTAATTTTCTTCCCCAAACCTAAAAGCAATTCATCCCTTTGCTAGGTGCAGGCCCTGCTTTTCTAAACTTAATTTTTTGGTCTTCGAGTATATCCAAATTCAACTATCTCACTTCGAGATAGAGCTCTTGCAACAGGTAATAACTGTTAGGACTATGCCGCCCGGCACTAGGACTCCACAGAAAACTTCTAGCTAGCAGTCCAAGATGGGGGACCACCCCCAACATCGGCACCGCCCCCAATGTCATCCTCTGTATATAGAAGGCAGTCCCCTGGTGCCACCCCAGTTCTTTTCCCACCGTCGACCCTGCATTTCTGCCCCATAGATCCCCTCCTGCTAACCGTCGACTGCCATTTTCCTCGACGCTCTGTGCAGTTAAATTTTCGAATTTCTCAATCGCCTCTTTATGTCTGCCGAATCTACTACTTCTACTCTGCGGCATAAGGCAAAGTGTGCATGCGGCAAGCAAATTTCAGCCAAAGACAGCCATTCTGCTTGCCTCCTGTGCCTGGGAATACAGCACAAAACAGAAGACTGCCCGCACTTCCTCAGTTTTAACAAGTGCACCTGTATTCACTGCCTGAAGATGCTCAAAGCTCACCTGCTGGAACAACAGGTGGCCGTGAAGCAAAAAAATCACGCTCTGGGCACAGCTCTTCTTCGTCCTCCACCCACGACACCTCCCCCAAGGAGAAGAAAGCACTCTGGGAAGCATCACAGGAAAGACATGGACAGGCCCAGGTCAGACTCATGATCCTGTTCCCCACACAAGAGTTTCAAGGCTTCCAGCTGGAGGTCGGATTCTGCTTCCCCTCCCTCCCCCCGGGGTTGCTAGCCCTTCCAGGAATTTTGACCACTAAAGCGTCTGCCTCTACTCAGATGTCAGGCGGAGGTTCAGGGCAAGGGCCTTCCCAGGACTTTTCTTCAATGTCTTTGGCCATCAGACCCCACAAATGCTAGGATCTCGGCCTGAGGACTTGGCCTCTTCTACTTCCACTTTGACGTGCGTCCGTACGGACCTCGCCATTTATAAGGCCTCATCCTCCGGTTTGTCAGCCAAGGCTAACAACCACGCCAGGGTCATGAGCACATCAAGGAAGCACCCTCCGTGCCTAAACTGATGTCAGCCATCCCTTCGGACCGGCAGCAGCCTCCAGCGTCGTCTGCCTCCACCTCTCTGGAGTCAGACCAGACGTCTGTTTCCAAGCTGTCATCAGCCCCGCTAGAATGGATTGGGCCTCCACCAGAAGACCTGCTGACCTAACGTTTGGCCTCACTAAGCCTACAGACCACAGGGCTTAACACCCAGTCGTCAACGAAGTCCAAAGTGTCAAACAGACAGAGGACCAGACGAGTAATTTATCTGGTGGTCGGACACCAGAAGCTCCTCAGACACCAGGCCTGGTGCCAAACTCTTCAGGGCCAGCTAACCCAACGTCAGACCAGGTGTCTGGCTCAATGATCCCCTTAGCAGAAGTAGGAGCACTCTTTTCCAGCTGGTGGAACACCATTAAGAGTGACCTACTACCTAAGCCTGAACCCACTGGAATGGCGACGGTTGTTCCACGGCCACAGCCAGCGCCTCCCCACAGGACTCCATTGCCACCCCCAGATGCCAGACTGCCTGACTCCAGGTGGCTCAGATCATGGCTTCGACGGACATGGGAGACACAGACGCCACCTGTCCTCAAGGTCATCCTCCCGCAGGTGGAGTTGGTCTAGCGACCATCACTCTTGAAGGTAGAGCAGGCCAAGCAGACGTCACTCCTGACATCTGAGTAGGTCCACCGACCATCACTCCGAACCAGAGCAGTTCCTCCTCACCGTACAACTCTTCCGAGGATATCCTCCCTCTGCCTTCACCGGATCCAAGAAAGGAGTCACCCAGGTCTCCACCTGATGATCCCACCTTTCTCGAGGTTATGAGGTATATCCAATTCCTCAGCCAGTGGGGAAACGGAAGAACTGGACCCGGAAGAGAGATGCTTGGCTAAGCTTTTGGGAGTTACTGTCCCCAGACCGCTAGTTATTCCACTGCTGGTAGAGCCATTCCAGGATGTAACAAGGCTGGCATGGAAGCATCCTTCAGTTACTTCTGTGGTGCCCAAAAAAGGTCGACTGCCTATACAGGACTCACAGAAACAAGCCCCTCCTCAGTGAACAACCCAAGACGGACTCCATAGTCCTTACAGCGGCTAATGACAGGTCAAAGAAAAACCTAAGCATACCAGCTCCCAGCCACCAGATAATCAGAAAAGATTCACCCGTTTGGGCGGAAGGTGTACACCTCTTCCACCTGTACTATCAGGTCTCTGAATTTCTTAACACTTATGGTTATGTACCAGAAGTGCCTATGGCAGAAGGCTATGGACCTAACCAGGTCCCAGCCAGATTCTCCCCAACAAGTCAGAGCTTTTGGCAGTCCTGCAGTCTGGTGCAGATGTGATGAAATGGCACGCGGATGGAACGTCACTGGTAGAAATGGAGCGGCTGTCACAAACCCACTCAGCAGGTCAGGCCCTGTACTCCCAAAGTGCCAACCTTTGAGTGCAGTCTTGTGAACAGTGTAACAGACAAGGTAACCCTCTTGTCTGTTTTTGTGAGTTCGGATCAACCTTTGGTCTCAAGTTCAAGAGGGTTTCAAACTGTGAACCTCTTGCTAGCGCGCCAGTGCACAGGCTCAGATATTTCTGTCTTGGGCAGATATCTTTGCCTATAGGCGCCTAACCAGGTATACAAGACTTACCCCTTAAAACTTTAATAAAGACCTCAGATTTAAAACGCTTCTCTTTCCAGTTTGGTACCACCATTCAAGCTTGTGTTTAGTATCTGCAATAACCATATACTTTTCTTACAACTAAAAAGAAGTCAAAGACAGACCAAGTAAGTTCTAAAAAAAGACTTTTACTAAAATTGTTAAAAATATGTAAAATGCAAAATACAGAACTCTTGTACCCCCAGACATACACATATTTTAAAAGAAACAAGGTTTAAACAGTGCAAATTCCTACTTACATTACTTAGATTTGAAATCTTTCTAAATATCTGTTTACAAGTGCTCCAAAGATCTTTCCTCAGTCAGAGTTTAGGTAAAAGTATGTAAGTAAAAAAGAATATTCCTTAAACAACTGTATGGGACAACCCATTTTTGTGTGAGGTCAGCTAGCTCTTCCTCTGTCAGATTATGTATAAAAAAAATATACAAAGGTATTACATTCTGCAACTTCAGCATAATGCATGTCCTTCAAATGACACTTCTTTTGATCTCATAATAAGCTTCCTCCTTCTAGGACGTGACAGCATCTTTATGATTTTCGCACTTCTATGTAATAACCTGGGTTTTCCTTCCAACATCATTAAATGGATATGTTCTAGCAACTGTGGTTATAATTAACTCAGACAGGATCCTTAATTAAGGCCTTACATGTAACGCATGGTCTCTAAAAACTGAGTGTGTGTGTGAACTCACATGTTGTCAGCATTTTTCTTATGGCTTGCATCTTTCAGAAGAAACTTGGGTGGGGGGGTTGATGAGTGAGGCCATTCTAAGAGCATCAGGTTTTTTTTTTTAGCAGAGACAGTCAGTCATACATTTTGTATAAAAAAAAAATGATACAGCACTCGGAGCTGGCTGTCTACATCACACTGGCTACATTGCTGCGGACAAAATGCTTTGTTTACAAGCGGTCGCCAGCTTAAATGTGGTGGACAGAATGTCTCATATGCTCATTGTGACATTCTGTCTACCATTTATTCTGTTGTTTTTGCCCTGTTAATTAGGTACTTTAAGCTTGAATGTGTCTCATAGCTGTATAGCTGCTAGTTACCCGAGGAACTTTAATTATTGTGCAGTGTTTGCTTATTGGCTTGTTGCTCTGTTCCTACGTTAGGTTTGAATTCCCACTGTCCCTCATCTGGCTCTTGGTTCCCACCCTGACCTTTCTGGCTTCCTTGGCTCTTGTTTGTGTTTCCTTTTCCCGAAGTAGAAGTCTCCTGGAGTGCAGTCCGCACAGGCAGTCCCTCCCAAACTAGAAGCCGGCAACTCAGACACTCCCTTGCTCCGCAGGAATGAGCAGCTGGCAAACATTACAAAAACATAAATAAAAATCTGGCACTGGGAACTGAAAGAATTAGTTGTGTATGACTTAGGTGTATGTAGACAACTGTGCAAACTGTGGTAAAGATATGCGAGAGGTTAAAAAAAATAAATCATCTCAACATTTCTCATTGATGCCCTTTGCTTTTGATGAGTTTGCGAAGACGCC
Organism: Neoceratodus forsteri; assembly: GCA_016271365.2. NCBI lineage: Eukaryota > Metazoa > Chordata > Ceratodontiformes > Ceratodontidae > Neoceratodus > Neoceratodus forsteri. The sequence continues at coordinate 987,732,917 of CM057449.1, forward strand.
AACTAAACTATTAGTACTGTACAATACTGTCTAGACCTGACACAGTAGTCGGAAGAAGGCATTTCATACCCAGTGTTGGTACTTTAATGTATTTCCTCCCTTGCACCGTAGGTGCAGTTGTCTACACTACCCTCGGAGGCTCTCTACTGCCCACAGCCTGAATGTGTCTCATACCTATATAGTTGCTAGTTACCTGAGGCACCTTAATTACTTTTAATTCCAGCAAGTGGGACCCTCCCTTCCATAGGCAAGGAGTTGGGCAGAAATGTAGCGTCTACAGTCTGGCTGCAGTTTATGGTGGTGGCATTTTGTCTGTTACCAAACAGGAATCGTGGCTATTTTTGCTGTTACCTTTTGTCCTGCCGACTTAATAATTGCAACATTTTGTCCACGACGCTATGTCCAGGGACTGTTCGGCCATATGTGGATGAAACATGTCCTCAGATGCTCGTACGATGTGGCAGATACAGCTGCTAGAGCCACAGCATCTTGAGGATGCCTCAGGCGACACTCGTGGCTTCCAGTGTCCGGGTTCAGGCAGGATCTGCAAGACACTATCCTAGATCTGCCGTTCCAGGGTCCTGTGTTCTTTGGCCAAGAGGCTGAGAAGATCATCACTGGCCTACATGACTCTGGGAAGGCTGTCTCTGAAGTACACAAGATGTACAAGTTGGAACCTTATCCCCCTAGGCGCTGGCTCTTTCAGAGGCATCAGGGACAGCAAGCAAAGAGACAGCAGGAACGAGGAGGGTTCAAGAGAAATGCACCCCCTTAGACACCGGGAACTCCGGGACTGCGAACAGCTAAGCAGTCCAGAGCTCTTCTCCCCACCCCATCAGCTTTCACCGGACTTTTTGCCCACCCTCGCTCCTCCAGCAGAATAGATAGGGGAGGCAGCTGGAGGGTGGTTCTTCCTTTACCTCTCAGGTCAGGAGAACATTGCGACAGACTAATGGGTGCTGCAACTTACAGAGAGGGGCTACGCCCTAGAGTTTTCTCAACTATTCCAGGACAGTCCACCAGCCCACATATTCTGCTATCCATCCCATGCAGGTCTCATTTGGGTGGAGATAACAGGCCCACCTGTCAAAGCAAGCGATTCAAGTAGTATCAGAGTCCCAGAGGGGCAAAAGTTACTAATCTCACTTCTTTCTGGTTCCGAAGAAGATAGAGGACCTTCGGCCTATCCTGGACCTTAGTCAACTGAACGTCTTTATAGACTACAAAAGGTTCAGGATGGTGACACTCCAGGGGTTGCTTCCCATGCTACGCCAAGGAGATTGGCTCTGCTCCCTGGACATGCAGGATGCATACATGCACATAATGATCCTGCCGTCCCACAAGAAGTACCTCCAGTTCACATTCGAAGGAGAGCACTACCAGTTCAGGGCCCTTCCTTTCGGCCTGTCCTCAGCACCTCGGGTATTCACCAAGTGCCTGGAGGTAGTAGCAGCAGCTTTCAGGAGGCAGGGTCATTGCATCTTCCCTTCCCTTGACAACTGGCTACTATCAGCACCATCCAGAGAACAGCTATGTCAGACCCTGGAGTGCACCTTCAAGATGTTCCAGGACCTTGGAATAACTCTGAATCCCCCAGAGTCAGCCCTTGGCCATCCCAGAGACTCCAATTCATAGGAGCCATCTTGGATACGGTTCTGGGGAGAGCCTTTCTCCCTTCAGACAGGGCAGATCACCTTTAGGCGCTGGCTTGAAGTTTAATCTCAAGTAGATCAGGCTCCAACCAGAACAGTACTACAACTCTTGGGTCATATGGCCTCATATCATAGTGAATGTGCTTCTCACTCGCCTGCACTTGAGAATTCTGAAGTGGAACCTCAGGGTGCAGTGGGACCAGAAAAGCGACAATCTTAACCAGAAAGTCAGAATCTCCAAGGTAGTACACCAAAACTTAGTATGGTGGCTGAATCCCTCCTGCTAGGTGATAGGGGTTCCCTTCAGGAAACCCTCTCCGCAACAGGTTATCATCACGGATGTTTCGGGCACAGGATGGGTGCCCACTACGGGAGCAATTGGACCAGGGGGGTCTTGGACTCGGACAGAACGCTCTTTGTATAAAAATGTTCCGGAGATTAAGGCTATGCTGTATGCTTACAGGCATTCCAGGACAGCCTCCATCCAGACCCAGTTCTAGTCCAGACGGGCAACATGCCGGTGGTATTCTATCTCAAAAAGGGGGGGACATTCATATCCCCTATGCAGAGAAGCCATGAGGGTCTGGTACTGGGCAGTAAATCACAGCCTGGAACTATTCGTGGTACATGTCCCAGGTCTTCAGAACACCTTAGCAGACAGCCTCAGTCGCTCGCAGTCCCAAGCTTCTGAATGGGAACTACTTCGGGAGGTAGTAGACAACCTATTCGAAAGATGGGGGACTCCAAAATTAGACTTCTTCGCGTCCCCACTCAACGCCAAACTGCCCAACTTCTACTTGCTAGAGCCAGGGCATGGTGTTTTTTTTTGGCGAGATGCATTGTCCCTCTCTTGGACCAGGAGGTTTCTCTATGCCTTCCCGCCCTTTCCCCTTCTGCAGCAAGTCCGTCTTGAGCTATATTCGGAACCAGCAACCATGATTCTGGTTGTGCCGTTCTGGCCCAGACAGATTTGGTTCCTGCTTCTACAGCAACTGGTGGTAGAACCCCCAGTTCCACTTCCTGTGTCCTCTCGGTTGTTATCCCAAGAGCAGGGTTTTTCTAATTCACCCCAACCTCAAGTCTCTGCATCTCCATGCATAGCTCCTGTAGACTTAGCTAGGAGCAGGTACGGGGTGTCCAAGAGGGTAGCCGAGGTGTTAGTGGCTGCAAGAAGACGGTCTGTTAGGGCCACATACACCATGAAATGAAAGCGGTTCAGCCTCTGGGCCACCGCCCATGATGTAGACCCGTTCTCCTGTGAGGTGAACTGGGTCCTGGAGTATCTCTTATCCCTGTCTGATTTAGGTCTCTGCTACTTGTCCGTTAAGGTACATCTCTCAGCTGTCTCAGCCTGTCACGTAACGGTGGACAGTAGGACCTTGGTGCAGCTGAATCTGTCACGTACCTTCCTGCGATGGGATCCTACACATCAAACCTCCCATTCAGAATCCAGTTCCCCCATGGAATCTTTTGCTTATGCTGGAAAAATTAACATTGCCCCCCTTTGAGCCAGCTGCGAGTTGCGAGCTTTGCTTCCTGTCTTGGAAAGCTTTATTTTTAATTGCTATTACTTCGGCCCAGAGGGTTTCCAAGCTCCAGGCTCTCCTGTGCAAGCAGCCATATTTGTTTGTTCACAGGTTCAGGGTGTCACTTCGCACCAACCCTAAGTTTCTCTCGAAGGTGGTATTGGTTCCGATGCTGGTCCATGCCTTGGTGACTTTGCGCCTTGATTACTGCAATGTCCTATACCTAAAGCTACCAGGGGTGGCCCTCCATCTCCTGCAGCTAGTGCAGAATGTGGCTGCCAGGTTGTTGACAGGTTTGTGAAGATCTTGCCATGCCACACCTGTGCTCCGAGCGCTTCACTGGCTGCCATTGAGGTGGAGGATCACCTTCAAGGTCAGATTACTGACGTACAAAGCCCCACACGGACAGGGACCGCGGTACTTGCAAGAGCTCCTTTGTCCCTACCACCCCTTTTGTCCTCTCTCCTCCGCTGACTAGGGATTGCTGAAGATTCCCACGGTCCGTTTGACAATTTCGGGAGCTAGATCATTTACTTTTGTTGCTCCAGCCCTGTGGAATTCTCTACCTCATCGGGTAAGATAGGTAGGTAAGTAAAAGTTTTATTCATATAAACATATAAACTAGGTTGTGCTCAGTTGAGACGAAGCTCATTTACAGTGAGGTCCTATACAAGCAAAATCACATTATAAACAAAGTTACATGAAAGAGACAAACATAAGTAGTATGTGACATAATATAAAGAATATACAACTAAATAATATTTAGAATAATAAATTTAGTGCACTAACAACAGCAGTCCCTAGCACTAATAGCCTGCTGTCGAAACCATACCCTAATTTTTTGCCAGGATAACTTCCCCTTACAAAACTTGATATCAGCTGGTATTTTATTCCATGCCGTAGGGCCTCTAAAAAAGACAGAATGTCTGCCAGTCTCTAGATAATACCTTGGTACTACAAACTCGGGGGCATTTGAAGCTCTCAAGGAGCTTAATTTAAATCGTTGTGAGATCTCTGCGTCAATATAAGAAGGCATAGTTCCCATCCAACATCTATACATAAAAGCAAGCAGGTGTTCGTGCCTGTATTCAGATGGTCTCAACCATTGAAGGCGACTAAATGAAAGGCACTTGTGAGTGAACCTATCAGATTCTAAAAAAAAAAATCTGGCTGATCTACCATAACATACATTAGTCCTATCCAGATCAGTTTTCTTAGCACAAGCAGAAATAAAATCCCCATAATGTAAAGATGGTAGAACCATCGAGCGTACTACTTTCTCCCTAATTTCAGTGCTCATACAATGTTTAACACGATACAAAGCACCCAGTTTTCTTCCTACACTGGTTACCACACTGTCTATATGAGTTGCCCAATTTAAACTCATCAAACCACATTCCTAGATATTTGTCTATTTGGGTTTGTAGGATCGGGGCTCCAATAATCATGAACTAGAGGAAAACGAGAAAATAAAATTGTTTTTTTTTTTTGGTTTTTTTTAATTCGATACCAATTCACTGTCCCTCAAAAAACTCTGCAGTTCATCAGATGCTTTCTGAAGCTTTGTTTGAGCTCTGTTTACTAAACTATCTGCTGCATAAATAAGCATGTCATCAGCATGCAAATGATAACAAATAGGTGGATCTGAGAAACTTAAAACCATTTACATAAATGTTAAACAAAATAGGACCTAAAACTGAACCGTGGGGGACCCCTGATCCAACTACCACATCACCCGAAGTCCAGTCACCCATTGTAAGTGACTGGGTTCTTTCTGTCAAATAGGAATGCATCTGTTGCAAACTAGATCCCACAACCCCATAGAGGCCGATATGGATAGGAGGACCTCATGGTTCAGTTAATCGAAAGCTTTTGAAAAATCGAAAAAAATTGCTCCAACCAGGTTCCTCCCATCCAGAGCAGCCTGTATGTCCCCAGTAACCTTTGCCAAGGCTGTCGTGGTACTAAAGGATTTCCAAGGGTAAGAGAGTGCTTCTCCCTTGAGACCTTCAAATCGGCCTTGAAATCTTATTTATTAGAATTTGCTTTTCCTAACAATTAACATCCTGCCCATTAGTATTTTAGAATTTTGGGTTCTGTTTTAAATTGCTTTTGTGTATTATGTAAACTGCTAGGATCCATTTGGGAATAGCATTACACAAATAAAGCTTGATTTGATTTGGAGTTTATCCTCAACCAAGATATTCACCTGCCTATTTACTACCCTGAATATTCCAACAAATGAGAGGCATTATTACATACTCTGGACGTTCGCAGAGTCCTCAGGTATTATGTTGACCGTACCTGGTCCGTAAGGATGTCAGAGCAGTTGCTCCTGTCCTTTGCTCAATGAATGCTAGGGGCACCGGTTACAAAACAGACTATGTCCAAGTGGCTAGTCAGTTGCATTGTATTCTGCCATGAAAAATATGGCAAACCCTTGCCTGGCCTGGTTAGGGGTCATTCAGCTAGAGCAACAGTTCTCAAACTTTGTTATAGTGAGCCTCCCCTAAGCCATGGAAAAGATCTTGAGCCTCCCCCAAAATACTGAAATATTTTTGGGCCTCCCCATAGAAAAATAGCCTACTTTTCACAGTACCTCAGGAATAAATTGAAACCTCTTTGCATAGCTGGCTCTCATGTTATTAAGCTTATTGTACCCCCACCAAAACAGGACAACCTACTTGCTCCAATATTTTTGACTCTCAAACCATTGTTACCTCTTACTGCCATACCTTCATGGGTTAGACTGCATTTTCTGTTTCCACCTCTAACTGGAATAACAATCCTGCCAACCTCTGCCTCTCCCCTTGCTCTTAAGCAACTTCTCAGGGATCATTTTGCTCCCTCCTGCTCTTATTCCTAGGCCTGCATGGTTGACTCTTGTATTTGGACAGTTCTGCTGCCAGTCTAATTGATCAATTGTTCCTCGCATTGTTGGTTTATTGTTCTTAATTTGTTTGCACTTTTATTCATTTTGTATTGATTGAGTGTTCTGCAGTTACATTTTGAATTGTATTCTCTCACTACCCTTCCCTGGGTACACCTGAAATAAGCCATGGCTCAGTGTACAGTACCTTCCCTGGTCACAGACTTGAGAATAAATACATAAATTCACCTGTTATCCTCTTTCAGTTTGCCTTATCCCTTCACATAAAATCTGTAAAGTTCAAAACTGAAATATAATACTTTTTCAAGACTTGCTTGAGCCTCCCCTGGAACAGGTTGGGGCCTCCCCAAGGAGGCTGGCCTCATCATTTGAGAACCCCTGAGCTAGAGGGATGGCAACTTGTTTTGCATCTCTCAGAAATGTGTCAGCAGCAGACCTCTGTGCCGCAGCCTCCTGGAGTTCGGTGCACACCTTTGTCAGGCACTATAGTCTGGACATTGCTTCCAGAAGGAGGGCAGGTTTTGGCCTGGCAGTCCTCCAAGAGTTACTATCGTAGGAGCACAGGAGTAACTGTATATCCACCGCCCTTCTGACCTGATGTTATCTCAGTACTGCTTGGGACTCGGTTCTAATGGTTATTACCTGCTGCAAGAGTTCTATCTCGAAGTGAGATAGTACAGTTACGTAAGAACTTACCGTAACTGTACTATCTTTGAGAAGAGCTCTTGCAACAGGCATACTTTCCCTCTCTCCTTCCCCCAGTGCTTCTTCCTGTCCCTATCGGGATGGCAAAGCTTACTCAGTTTATCCTATCTTTCATGCTAGCCGGGTCTCCGGCGGACAAACTGGGGTGGTGCTGGGGGACCGCCTCCTGTATACTGAGGATGACGTTGGGGGTGGAGCTAACATCGGGGCGGTCCTCTGTCTTGGACTGCTAGCTAGAAGTTTTACATGGGATCCTAGTGCCTGGCGGCATAGTCCTAACAGTCATTACCTGCTGCAAGAGCTCTTCTCGAAGATTTACTGTTACTGTAAGTTCTTACATAACTGTACTTTCTAGGGACATGGATATGTTGTTCATCCACACTTATTGGCAGGTCCCTTGCCGCTTTAAATCTTGCCGGAAGGTCTTCAAGCTGGCTCCTCCCACCCACCCGTTTGGTAAAACTCTCGGCTCCGCCCCATGACGCCAGATCTTCCTTACCGCTTGGAAGCTCAGGTTTCCTCCTTAAGCGCTCTCGTTTTCGACTGGTTCCTGAAAATTTGGTCTTGAAATCATTGGAAGTGTCTTTCTGAAACTTGATCTTTTCTTCCTCGCTGCGGCGATGGCTCAGTCCTTTTCCGGCCCGGGCGCACAGTTAGTTCCTCCAGGAGGGACTACGCATTCCACGTCGTTTATTGCCTGGACTTGGATCACGATCCTCAGGCTTGCAATTTCTGTTCTGCCCTTTCGGTCAGCTCCCTGGAGGACCGCGCGGCCCGTTCGGGGCGCGGACATCCGATAGTATTTTCCACTCCGGAGATTCCCTCGGACCGGCGGGTGTCCACTTCGACTGTTTCTCAGCAGTTTGATCCTGCCGGGGAGGGGGCGGTTCCCCCCCCCCCTCGGTTGGCGCTTATCCCGCTCTCCTTGGGTTCAGCTCATGCAGCTTCGTTTAAGGAGCTTCGTCATTTCCTCTCCTCCAAGGGAGAGGGAACCTGGAGCCCTGCCGCTCGGCCTAAGTCTAAAGGACATGAGCGGGGTCTCTTCGTCGGCGGGGCGGGAACACTCCCCTCCCTCACCGGCCGGCCCTGACTTGATCGAGATGCGGCTTGACCACTGGCCTCACGGTGTCCCCGTCAGGTCAGCCGGCCAGGTCCCCCGTCGACGTTGTCGAATCTCTCGACCCGTCTTTTGGGTGGTCTTTTGGTGCCGCCATCCCTCCGCCTCCGGTGGAGGCTGAGGTTCTGTCCGTCCCTTCGGGTCGACAGTCCTCGGTCCTTTCTTCCGAGCCAAGGGAAGAGCGGGTGCGTCCTGCTCCTTCCCAGGCCCGACCTCGGTCCCCCCGAGGCTTTGGGTCTCGGTCTCGGTCAACCTTTCGGTCTAGCCGCTCACGCCAATCTCGGCGTTCTCGGTCAGGGCACCGAGTTAAGTGGCTTTGCCGTTCTTCCTCGTCCCCCTCCTCGGATGAGGAGCGGTTTCGATGCCGTTGGCGTCGGTGTTACGAGGAACTTATGTGGCGTCAGCAGTTGTTATCCGGGTATCATTCGGCCCGATTCATTCTCTGGATAGCAAGCAGCCGCGCTCGTTCGACAACCGTTGAATCAGTCGAGCCCTCTTCAGGGGCGGTTGCTCGTCCGACCCTGCTGCCCTCCGCCTTCGGCGAGGTTCAGGCAAGCCATGACCTGTTCTTCAGGTCACTCGGTCCCCTCACTCATGCCCGCCCCCTGCGGACGAAGAGTGCCTCGGGCCTGCGGCAGCTTTTAGCAGACCCTTCCGAACCTTTTGCACAGGTGCGAGTTTCCCCCACCTTTGTGGAAGAACACCTTCTTGGGGCCACTCCGCCATCCAGAAGGTGGGGAGAGTTCCAGGCGCTCCTTTAATCTCCCTATCCGGTCTTCCACAGGGACTAGGTTGTCCTGCGCCCCACCCAAAGTCCTTCCGAAGGCGGTGGCAGAGTCTTCCCTTCGGGGGTATTGCCTCTGCCGGGGTTTATCCCCATTCACACCTCGGAGGCCGTATACAGGTTCCATAGGAACCGGTTTAACACTCACCTACCTAGGGAGCGTAAAGCTAAAGTTCGGGAGAGGTTCGCCAGCTGTTCATCATCTTCGCTGAAGCCGCATCTGGCAGATTTGCAGCCCAGTGGATGACGAGCAGGCGGGTCACCCCTGCATAGGTCTCCACTATAGGCAGGCGGGCATGGAGCCTCCCAGAGGGATAAGCGCTAATTTTACCCGTCCTTCCGCTGCATCGGTGGCTGCTTTCAAGGATACTCCGGTCCAGGATATCTGCAGGGCTTCTGCCCGGAAGCAGGCTTTACCGTTCCCCTTCCACATCGACCTTGGGTCACGCCGGGGTGCTGGTCGGGGCCTCGGTTCTCCAGTCTTTCTACCTAAGTAGGGGTGTGCGCCTTGCCTCCCTCCTCCCGGAGAACTGCTAGGAGTCTGCCAATAAGTGTGGATGAACAACATATCCATGTCCCTAGAAATACAGGTTACTCACCTGTAACAGGAGTTCTAGGAATGGTATATGTTGTTCATCCACACGACCCACCCGGCCTCCCCGGCTTCGATGCACAACCTGGCTTCCAGCGGGCTAGATCTGGCGTCATGGGGCGGAGCCAAGAGTTTTACCACCCGGGTGGGTGGGAGGAGCCAGCTTGAAGACCTTCCGGCAAGATTTAAAGCGGCAAGGAACCTGCCAATAAGTGTGGATGAACAACATACACCATTCCTAGAACTCCTGTTACAGGTAAGTAACCTGTATTTCTTCACTTCAACATGGAACACAAAGATACCAAAGCCATTCCCGGCTTCAAGAAGTGTTCAGTCTGCAGTCAGAAGATGGTACGCACTGACCTGCACTCCACGTGTGTTTACTGCCTAGGGCTTGAGCACAACCCGCAGGCTTACAGTCTGTTCCAAACCTCATTCAGAGGGCCACATACCACCTTGTGTTAGGCAGCTGGATGAGCACCTCCAAAGTCAGAGCCATATAGGCACATAGGGCGGTCTTGGCATCCGCAGGTTCCACTGCTCAGCTCTCTGCTTTTGGAAAGGTGGAGGCCTAGGCCGCTTCGGCTTCCTTGTCCACCTTGGCCTTGTTGGGCTTGGGTGCCTCCTTCTCAGGGGCGTTCGAGGACTTGTATCAGTCCCTTCCTACTCTCAGAGAAGGCTAAATCTAAAAAATCCCATGGTAGGTCATGGGATCGAGGGAGGTCCTATTCCTCTCATAGCACGCTTCTGCGGGCTCAGCGGCAGTCAAGCCGTTGGCTTCAGTCTACGCTCCTTCTCAGGTCCAGGCCACTGGTCCCACGGAAATCCTGTCGGGCTTGTCGGCTGAGATGCATGTTGACCAGCCGGCTGAGAATTATCTCAACCCGGTTGACACATTGTTGTAGAACAAAGGAGGTGACTCCTTATCGAGGACCCCTATTCTGGATGCTCTCACTCGAGAGGCCAGTTCGTCTCACTGAGCTGGTAGTCTTCCCCAGGGAGCCTAATCCCTCTGGGATACCTAGGCGCCCCACACCTGCCCCTGCTTTTCCTCCCCATCGATTAAATCATCGACGGTCAAGGCCGAGGTACTGATCTTTCTGCAGATTGAGATCTTGGAACTCTCATCATTCTCGGCGGTCCCGCTCTTGGCCTTCAGCTAAGAGGTGCCGCAGATGCTATTCGTCTTCGGGTGAGGAATGGCTGCACTGAAAAAAGCAGTGCAGTTACAAAGAACTCATGTGGCAGCAGTGGATTCTCGGCCAAGGCCATGCTCCACAGCCTGTTCCAGTACTCCCCATGTCACCGATCCCTCGGCCGGTGCTGGTCCCTCCCGACACCGCTGATGCCGACCTCTCCTCCCACTAGGGTGGAGCCACCACACTCCGCCAAAGTCGGCACATCATGCCATGGTCCTTTCAGGTAGGATTTCTGTGCAGATTTCTCAAACTGACGAGTCTTGTTTTGTCAGTGGGGACACGGGGTCAGCAGCATTCAAAGAACCCTTGGATTCAGAGGTCTTCTCCATGCACTGTTCCCGTACTCCGGGGTTCGACCTCAAGTCTAGTGGGGAAGTTGCCTTGGAGATTGACCTCTTTTTTTTTTTTTTTGAGGGCCTTACTCTGCCTGATCTCCAAATCTACAGTGATCCTGCTAGAACCAGTTCAGATGCAGGCTAAATATCCCCTCACAGAGATCTTGGAATGGGATTACTCCCCCTGGGTTGCCATCCTGTATCTGGCTTTGAAGCTGTGGCTGTGCCCATCCTCTTGCCTGTCACCCTCAGCCCATACAGTCTGCAAGTATGTGGTGTCTACTGGGTCCTTTTCTGGATTCACTGATCTTCCTTCAATCAAAGGCTTAATTGTAGACTCGGTCTTTAGGTGCTTGGGCAACGTTGAGGATGTCGACAAGCCCCTCTCCCCTGCCAAAGAGTCCAAGAAGATCAACCATGGAGGGAAAAAACTCTATGCCGCTTCATCCTTGGGTCTTTGGCAGACCAGTGCCGCAGTTATGATGGCTCACTTCTCCCACACCCTCTTGGCCACTTTAGGCCAGGTTATTCCCCGCCTTCCCTCTGATCTTCAACTGGCAGTTAAAATGGTCAGGGATCAGGGTCGAGCCATGGCCAAACAGCTCCAGAAGGCCCTGGACATTGGTGACTCCTTTGTCCGGTCCGTGGCTGCAGCAGTGGCCATGAGGCACTGAGCGTGGCTGAGGTTGTTGACCTTCACTGCTGACACTCAGCATAAGTTGATGGATGTCCCCTTCTTAGGTACTGACCTTTTCGGTTCTGGAGTTGATGGGCATCTCACGCACATTGAGCAGTCCAGTGCCACCTTGGACTCCACGTCCTTCCAGGAGGATGCTAAGGGGCAAAAACAGCGGAAGAAGCCCTTTCAGTTCAGGCCCCACTCCAGGTCTGCTGCTTGCTCACCACAGCCCCAGCAAAGCCCAGGCCAGCCCTGTTGCTGCTGGAATGTCCAGGGTTCGGGGCCCTCCCCAGTTACCGGTTCAGGAACCACAAGCCTGCCCAATGACAGGCCAGAGGGGGGTTGTCCCTCTCTCGACCAAGACCTCCCGTGGGGGCCAGCTCTGCCACTTCACTTCCACTTGGTCCCTTGTCACCTCAGACTGATGGGTGCTCGAAGTGGTAAGTTGGGGATTACCTCTGGAATTTGAGATTCCCCCACCCAGCTGAGCCCATACCCCATGGGGGGCATGGTGCCTGTTGACATGCGGTCCACCCTTTGGAAAGACATCACTCAGCCCTTGCAATAGGATACTGTGTTCCATGTCCTGACCTCCATGGCCAGTTCAGGACTCCTCTCCAGATACTTTCTGGTTCCGAAAAGGACAGGGGTTGGCTCCTCATACTGGAACTGCTTGACCTGAACAAGTATATGAGGCTGTGCAAATTTCGAATGGCCACTCTGAATCAGATCATTCTGTCACTGGAGCAGGACATGTGGTTTTGCTTCCCTCTAGGATGTCTTCTTCTGCATTCCCATCCATCCATTCCACTGGCGGGTCCTGAGGTTTTGCTTGGAGGAGACTCTACCTGCCATTTGTCCCCTAGGATCTTCAACAAATGCTTCACAGTGGTGGCGGCCTTTCTGTGGTGCCGAGGCATCCGGGTTTACCCTTATCTGGCTGACTAGCTGATTGTGGGTTTCTCCAAGGCTGAGGTAGAATGATCCAGGGACCTGACCCTCGAGATCTGCTCAGCCTTGGGCCTCTTGGACAGTTCGGCTAAGCTAGAGCTGACACCCTCACAGGTGATCCACTTCATCGGGGTGGAGCTAAGCTCCATTCGGTTCAGGGCCCTTTTCCAGGTAGACAGGGCAGAGAACCTTGCCACCTTTACCTGGGTTGGGCACTTGCACACTGTCTGGGACTTCCAGTGCCTCTTGGGGTGCTCGGCGGCTTGCACCAGCGTGATTCAGTGGGCCTGCTGCTGGATGCACACCCTGCGGTGGGAACTGGCTTGCCAGTGGTCTCAGCACCTTGGACACCTGGACCATCCAGTCAGGGTAACTCTGCTGATGTGGGATGCCATTCACTGATGGCTTGTCCTAGCCCATCTGCAGGAAGGAGTCCTGTTTGTCCACCCAGAGGCAATGGTCACTCTCACGACCAACGCCTCTCTGTCAGGATGGGGAACCCACTTGGGGGACCACAGTGCCTACGGGCTCTGGACCCCCGAGAAGTCCCAGTGTCACATCAGCCTGCTAGAGCTCCGTCGCAATGTGCCTAGCTGTGATGGCCTTCACTCCTGTAATATGGAATCAGGTGATCCAGGTCCAGATGGACAACACAACCACTATGTACTGCCTCTCCTGCACGGTGGGACGCACTCCATTCCATTGTGCTGGGAAGCTCTCCACACCTGAACCATCATCCACGGCCTGAATGCTGACCGTCTGGCAATTCTTGTGGCCAGTCAACTGGCAGATGCCCTCAGCTGAGTGGGTGAGCCATTTCACAAGTACTCTCTTCGCCAGGAGGTGGTTAATCACCTGTTCTCCCTCTGGGGCTCTCCTCTGATCGACCTCTTTGACTCCTGGGAGAATGCAAAATTGAGGCTGTTTTTACACTGTCTCCCTCTTCAGTGCGGGACACTAGGGTTGCCTTTGCTAGACCCAAGTCTGAAGGTCTCTTGTATGCCTTCCCTCCCTTTCCCCTGATCCACAAGGTGTTGCTCAAGGCACAGAGGGACAAGGCCCGGATGATCCTGGTAGCCCCAGACTAGCCTCGCCAGTTCTTGTATCCGATCTCCTCAGCCTCAGCAGCAGGCCCCCACAGCCATTGCCTCTCCACCTAGACCTGCTGTCTTGGTTTTAGGGGAAGGTACTCCACCCAGACCTTTGATCCCTGCACCTGGCAGCTTGGTTCCCGATTGGCTAGAGTTCCAAGCTTTGGGTCTCTCCAAAGAGGTCCTCCATATTGTGGAGGCCTCTCAGAAGCAGTCGACTCACGAGTGTTATACTTTAAGATGGAAGAGATTTTCCATTTGGTGTTGGTGCAAGGAGCTAGACCCCTTGCCCTACCCGTTGATGAGCATTTTGGAAAATCTGTGGTCCCTCTCCCAGTCAGGCCTCCGGTAGATGACCTTCAAGGTGCTCCTAGCAGCCATTTCAGCAAACCGGGCTTGGGCGGGTACATGGATGGTGGTGCAGGAAAAGGTGATCTTACTTTGAGAGGGTTCCTGCAGTAGGTCTTCACATATAGGACTGTGCCCCCTGGTGCCAGGACCAAACGGCAAACTTGTAGCTAGCAGTCATCATCAGGGACCGTGCCCCGTCAGGTGACGCAACGTTGATGTAACTATAAAAGAGGCGGTCCCCCGCCCGCCAGTTCTTTCTCACTATCGAATGATATCGTTTGACAAATGTGGTAGAACAGCTTTCAGTCGCCCGCCATTTTCTAATAGCAAATTTCTATTTTTGCACATTTCTATTCAATGATCCATCACAGTGTGTGTCATCTAGTCGGACCAAGAAAGAGTGCTCCAAGTGCAGTGTGCTAATCCTGCATGGGGGACGATCATTCCTAGTGTGTCCTCTGCCTGGGGCCTAGGCACAACTCTTTGGAGTGCACCACCTGCCAGGGCTTCAGCCAGGCCACGTGCATCCGTCGCAGGAGGACCCTTGATGCCCACCTGCCCACCCAGAGACTGGCTTCAATGGAGAAGGAGCTCCAGGAGTTGAGGAAAAGATGGTCATCGTCGGCCCCAGAAAAGAAAAAGAAGGATTAGGAGAGACGCTGGGAGCAGAGCTGTTCTCCCCAAGGGAAGTCCAGTCAGACAGCCAATGCCGACCAGGGTGGGCCCTCCACTTCCATGAGTACCCCACCTTCAGGGCCTTCTTCCGCACCAGCAGACCAGACGTGTCCCCCCGCTGAGGTTAGTGGGCAGTCAGGGGTCGCCTCTTCAGAGGTTCCTTCAGGGTCTCTTGCTCTGAGCTCCGCCACGTAGTTGTCCTCTGGCTCCACTGCGGACACCCGGCCCAGGCCGATCAGTCTCATACTAGCCAGCCGGCACTTGTGAGCCCGGCTGCGAACAGTAAGTCACTCGACGGCTCCTCCGTTGACTGCATGGACACATCCCCTCTCCTGTCAGACTCCCTTGAGGTCCTCGACGTTGCACAGAGAGAGGTCGAGGTACCGCTCATCCTTGGGGTTCTTCCTCCAGGAGTTAGCACGGGTATCTGACCTCCTGGGCAAACCTCCCGTCGGATACTCTTCCAGACCTGTCGTCTGGGAATTTCCTGATCTGCCCCCTTTTCCGGGCTCTCTTTCACCATATCCCTCACCGGGGCGGTATCTAACCTCCTCCTGCGGGACCTGCGGCTCCTCCGCCTACCCCGTCACATGACCCGCTTCCCAGCGGTCCTTCGGCACCTCCTCCAGCAGAGCCTTCTGCCCCTCCTTCTGGCCCATCTGGGTAGAAACATAGAAACATAGACTTTGACAGCAGATAAGGACTGCTTGGCCCACCTGGTCTGCACATTTCCCTACCTACAGGATAAGCTGCAGATCCTATTTAACCAACAGCTTATTTCTTCCTACCCTCCCACAAGAATTGCCTTATGTCTGTTCTGTGCATTCTTGAATTCTCCCACAATTTTAGACCACACAACCTCCTCAGGAAAACTGTTCCATGCGTCCAACACCCTCTCTGTGAAAACATGCTTCCTCACATTGCCCCTGAGCCGTCCCCCTCTGTCTTCAAATTGTGTCCCCTTGTTCTTGCACATCTCTTTTTCTGAAAGATGTTACCCTCTTGGATGTTGTTGATTCCACTGAGGTACTTAACAGTTTCTATCATGTCCCCCTCTCCCTCCTTTCCTCAAGGGTATACATATTAAGCTCCTTTAGTTTCTTCTCGTATGGCTTCTGTTGCAGACCCTGCACCATTTTAGTTGCCCTCCTCTGGACTGCCGCCATCCTGTCTATGTCCTTGCAGAGATGGGGGTCTGCAGAACTGGACGCAGTACTCCAGATGGGGTCTCACCAACTGTCTGTACAGAGGGATAACAACTTCCTGTTTTCTGCTGGTGATGCCTCTCTCTATACATCCCAGTACCCCCTCAGCCTTCCTTACTGCCTTCTCACATTGCTTGCCAACCTTAAAGCCATTTGATATGATTACCCCCAGGTCCTTTTCCATTTTTGTTGTTGTTATTACGTGGGAACCCCCTGTTTCCACAGTATCTAATGCTGGAAGGACCATCGCCGGGTTACAGTCCGCTGATGCCAGGCTATCTGACGCCAGGCTATCCAACGCAGGACAGGTGTATTACCAGTACCCTTATTGGTACCAGCCTCCCAGCTACCCTCATCATGTAGGGTACCCGGGTTACCCGCCACCACAGCCTGAACATGAGGTCATTCCTTGCGTGGTGAAAGGACGCTAAGTCCCAACTGCTTTTAGACTTGGGACAGCCTCAGGTCACAGTCAGGTCCACCTCTCCTATCAGGGTGCCCCCACCCAGTCCGGCACCCTCTAGCCAGGTCTGTGAGTGAGAATTGGGAGCTCTGCCTCTTGGAGATCATAGACCCAGACCCCCGTCTCTGGAGATGTCCTTGCCCAGTAGACTGGAAACCTCTGACTCGGATGAAGGCTTGGATCTGGGGATTCAATCCGAACCTCATTTACTGGTTGAGCCTCAACCGAAAGAGTCCCCAAAGTCTCCTCCTGAGGATCCCTCCTTTGCAGAGCTTCTCAGGACCATCCAGAAATCATGTGGATGGGCCTCCAAGGAATCGAAAAAGGCTGGCAGAGCACTTGGACCTGGTTAATGTGTACCCCCTACCCATTCACCCTGGATAGGTCCACATGAGGATCTCGCATCCACCATTTGGCAGCAGCCTTTGTCCATACTGGCTGTACTTTCTCCCGGAAGGGGTCTCCCACCTAACTGCCCATCCTAAAGCCGATTCTATGGTCATCATGGCTGTCCACGATAGATCGGCCCAGCCGAAACATCTTAGTGCCTTCCCATCAGATAAGGAGTCCAAGCAGATGAACCAGTATGATAGAAAAATCTACTCATCGTCCACCTGCGCTATCCGTTCCCTGAAATATGTAGCCCATATGGTGGCTTTCCAAAAGTCCTTGCTCTCTGAATTGGAAGAAGACCTCCAGGAGATCCCTGATGAGTAGTTACGGAATAAACTCCTGGAGAAAGTCAGGATGAAGAAATCTTCCTGCCGCCATGCCCTACGCGCCACATATAATTCAGTGGACTCTGTGACTTGAGGGGCACCTACGGGAATCTGTCTCAGACGTCTAGCCTGGCTTTGTCTGGCAGGATTGTCACAGGATGTTCATAGCTCTCTTTTGGACGCTTCTTTTAGGAGTCCAGTTCTGTTTGGCGGTGACTCCAAAGATATTACCAAGCTGCAGGAGAGTGGCAGATCCCTCAAGAATGTCTAGTCCATGTACCATTGCGATCAAAGACAACAGCAGCAGCAGCCATTTCATCGCCAACGGAAATGGAACAAACAAAATCAGGGCAAACGACAGAACAAGCGTCATGCTTCGAGTTCTGGTGCCCAAACCCCTCAGGGCAAGTTCTCCAGAGCTGCCTCTGGGGGAAAGGCACCCCTTCCCTCTGCATCCTGACTCTCCCCTGCCGTTGTGGAGGAACCGGTGGGGGGAAGGTTCGGCCTCCACCTGTTCCTTTTATATGTTTATTCGAGGATGTCTCTTTCATTAGGCCACACCTTTGGAATTATACCTGCGTCAGTGCTAGGACCTCAGGGAAACTTTTACTAGCTGGGGGCTGCTCACAATGATGTCATGCATCAGCATCTATATAAACATGGGTGGCCCCAACTCACCTCAGTTCTTTTCCCACGTTCGATCATCACTCATCGAACCTGCTGAAGGAATCATCATCAACTAGCCATTGCCATTTATTCTTAATTTATTTAAACAAAATGTTTTTCATTGTCTCTGCATGCTACTGAAATTGAAAGACACTTTATTTTGGAACTGTAAGCACGGAGATAAAATTTACAAAGATGATACACACAGTTTGTGTGTGCTGTTTGGGCCTATCTCACAATGCAAGGACTTGTGAAATCTGCCAGGGTTTCAACCAGGCAACAAAGCGACACTGTAAGAAAGTTCTAGGACATTTCCGTCTCCAAAAAGCCTTAGCAGCCTTGGAGTAGTAAGGCCCAAAATTGATGTCGCCATCCAAAACACGGCTGATGAAGTAGAAGCACTGGGACAGGGAAACGTATGGGCCCTCCTCATCATCGAGCCATAAGCACAAAGACAAACAGAAGTCCACTTTTTTGGTGAGATACCGGTCACCATTGAGACAAGGTAATCCTATAGCATCATCATCTGCTCCAGCAGCATTGACGACAGCCCCCCCCCCGATTATCACTGAGACTCTAAGGTCAAGATCTGGCCTAGGCACTATGAACAAATGAAATTTGCCAGCAGACAAAGGCCTAGTGGTCTATCAAGTCTGCTCGAATGTGCAGCTGGCACCTGTTATTCTGCAGCTGCCTGTCCCTCCCACCCATTCCCTGCCTTGACCTTCCCCTTGCCCTGTTCCAACCCTTTCTGAAGCAGTCCACTGTTTTATTGGATACCACTTCTGCCAGTAACGCATTCCACCCAGCTACCACCCTCTCCGTAAAAAAGTGTCTCCTCATCTCCCTCCCATTACCTTCCTACCTCCAGTCTCATATCATGGCCCCAGGTGTCCCTCCCCTCCCTTACTTTGAACAGCCCCTCCGTACCTGTCTTGTTTATTCCTTTCATGTGCTTGAAGGTTTCAGTCATATCCCCCCGTCCCTTCTCTTCTCCAGCGAGTACATGTTCAACTCCCTCAGCCTCCTCTCGTATGGTAAGTCCCCCAGCCCCTTGATCATCTTTTTCGCCCTACGCTGCACCCCCTCCAGTAACTTAATGTCCCTCTTCAGATACGGGTGCCAGTACTTCACGCAGTACTCCAGGTGGGGTCTAACTAATGATCTATACAGTGGCAGAATCATCTCCCTCCTGGAGGATATGTCCCCTGCAGTGCAACCCAGCATTTTGTTGGCCATTGCAGCTGCCTTCCTACATTGTGCCAAGTTGTTCATTGACCCCGTAATGAGCACCCCCCAGATCCTTCTCCTCCTCTGTCTCAGCTAGATGCACTCCCCCCAGCTGGTAACTGCTTCTTGGGTTTTTCGCCCCAAAATGCAGCACCTTGCATTTTTTGACACTGAACCCCAATTGCCAGGTTTCTGATCAGGTTTCCAGCTTTGCCAGATTATCCTGCAACCCCTGCCATCCCCCTAGGTCATCCACTACTGGTCCCATCTTGGTGTCGTCAGCAAACCGACTGATTTGCTCTTTATGCCCAGTGATATGTCTACAGTAAATATCCCAAACAACCCTGGTCCCAACACCGAGCCCTGCGATACTCCACTCGTCACTACCCTTGGAGATTAGAGCTCCCCACCCACTACCACCCTCTGTTGCCTTCCCTGAAGCCAGTTCACTACCCATCTCACCAGCTTTGCACCCGCCCTTTGCCTTCTAACTTACATCCCAGCTTCCCATGTGGCACTGAGTCGAATGCCTTACTAAAGTCCAGGTACAGGACATCCACTGCATGACTCCCATCCAGTTGCCTAGTTACCCAGTCATAGAACTCCACCAGGTTGGTTTAGCAGGATCTGTTACTTACGAAGCCATGCTGTCTGCTGTCCTGTAGTCCTTTGCCCTCTAGGAGGGCCACCAGCCTCTCCTTCAGGATAGTCTCCATCAGCTTACCCACGATGGTGTGAGGCTCACCAGTCTGTAGTTCCCCAGTTCATCCTTGGGGATGCTCTTGTGGAGGGGCACCACATGAGCCATCCTCCATTTCTGAGTTACACACCTGGAGTGTAGTGAGCCATTAAATAAGTTTGCCAAAGGTCCCGCCAGGACCTCCGCCAGCTCCTTCGGTACCCTGGGGTGGATGCCATCTGGGCCTGGCGCCTTGTCCACCCTCAGTGCCCTCAAACCCTCCAGAACCCTGCTTTCTGTGATTTCCCCATCTTTAACCCCCTCCCTCTCCCCTTGGGTATCACCCCCGCCTTCTCCTTAGTAAATACTGAGCAGAAGTAATCGTTTAGTGCTTCTGCTTTATCATCCCCTGCTTCCACCCAACCCCCCTCTTTCCTAATCCTTACTATATGGTCCTTACAGTTCCTTTTCTCCCTGATGTGTACATGAAGAAGTCCTTCTCCCCCTTCTTAATGCCCTGCGCCAGCCTGAGCTTCATAGATGCCTTGGCTGCCCTTACTGCCCTTGTCACCTCCTTAGATTCCTTCAGGTACTCCTCTCTGTCCTCTCTCTGCCTTGTTTTTTTGTACCTCCTAAAGGCAGCTCTTTTCCTCCTTACCTTTTCCATGACCTCCTTGCTCACCCAGCTAGGTTTCTTTGTCTTAGCCTTCTTGCAGGTTCTGGTTGCCTCCACTATCCCCAGCTTTATGAGCTCCTACCTCTGGTTAGTGCCCATACTAGGTTGAATTCTGGCCAGGTTCCCTTTTACCACTTCCCCCATCCTCCCAAAGTCGGCCCTTCTGATGTCCAGCACCCTTGTGCTGGATTCCACACCTTCCTTATCCATATCCAACATGAACCATACTGAGTGGTGGTTACTCCCCGCACTGCTGTACCTGCTATGAATAGTAAGGCACTATCATCGTCAGGCCAAGGCCTGTCACTGATACAAGTAGTCGCAACCCTGGCCAGGCATCCTCGACTTTTAAGTTGTGCTAGTGTTGTTTTCAGTGATGAGGCAGTGCATTCTACCTGACTTACCTATGCAGACGGTTATCTCATTGACGGGGCCAGTAAGCACACCAAACCCTTTAACAGCTTCCATAATCTCCAGTGCTTTCAGCAGCTGCCATCATTGACAGAGACGTCGACAGCAAGGAAGAACATAATCCTGACCCCATGGTATTACAGGAGGATTATGAGGGAGAACAGTTTGTAGCAACTCGTTCTAGTTCTACTGTCTCAACTTGCAAAAGGACTTAGTGGTATATTGGCATATACTCTGAGATCTCCTTTTGAAGATCCTACTTTTCAAGCCATGATGCAGCAAATTCAAGTTGGCATGGATTTTGCTGTAGAAGAAGCGGATTGCACACTAAAAAGAATCCAATGGAATTTTTGGAGGTTCCTTGCACATCTTCCCTTATAATTTAGTCTATTTATTCTGCAGTAGAGAATGCTGACTTTGCTGCACAGTACAGACCTGTCCCACTGCCTGCAGTTCCAAGAGAGGCTAATAAGCAGTATCCAGCCCCCATCTGCTAAGCTGCTATGTAGACCAGCCAGAAACTGACTTAGTCGTCGTCATGACTGATCATCTTAGGTCTAAGGCATTTTAAGCACATAAGTACTTTGCCTCCTGACAAGGAATGTAAGAGACTGGATGTAATGGGTAAGCATAAGTATGCCTCAGCCTCACTGGGCCTTAGAATTACAAATTATCAGGCCCATAGACCAGAACAGCCTGTGCAACATTGCAAAGGCAGGAGCCCCAGTTTTGCCTGAGGGTTCTGCAAGAATGAGTTAATTAAAACTTAAACTTCTGGGATTATGGTTGGCAAACATTTGCTATGGTCAGCCTGTGACATCTCCGCTTCTGCCAGAGCTACTGCTTCAGGCATGCGTGTGAGATACAATTCTTGGCTGTCGGCTCAAAGTTGCTGGTATTGCTAATGATGTATAACAGCTGTTTTAAGTGCCTCCTTTAGAGGGAGAAAACTGATCATGATGTTGAAGAGGCACTGGGGGTCTTCAGACATCCAAAATGAGACTTGGATCTATCATGTCCCTCTGACCCACTCCTAGGGAATGTCGGAGGGGAACCTTTCATCAGCATGTTGCCAGAGGTGGTCATGATTACCATCAACAAGGCTGAGGTAGGAGGGGGTGGCCCTTTGCCAGGACCCTTCTCTTCAGGTGCCCATTTGAAAAAATCCAAAGCAGTCAGTGCCAGTGTCTGTGCACCTACCAGTTCCACATGACTTTTTTGAAAACACCCCCACCTCCAGTGTTACTTCCAGAGGTGATTGTGGAGGGCAGAATCTTCGTACACTTATACCAGTGGCAGGAGATTACAACGAAAAAGTGAGTCCTGGAGATAATTGCAAAAGGGCATGCTCTAGAGCTTCTGGAAACCCTTTCAGATCATTCTCTGCTTCCTTCCTGTTATCCTCCTGGTAATTTGTCCATTCTGAAGGAAGAAGTGCAGTCTTATCCCAAAAACATGCTTTAGAACCGGTTCCTCAAAAACAGAGAAACAAAGGGTTCTGTTACAGATACTTCCTGGTCCCAACATGGAAAGAGGAGCTGTGTCCTGTACTTGACCTCAGGGATCTCAGCTTCTCTGTAGAATACAAGAAGTATTGCATGGTATCCCTGCAAGCTCTGATTCCCCTTCTGCAAAAAAGGGGACCGGCTGTATTCTCTTTTGGCTTGTCTTCTGCTGCACGGGTCTTTACCAAATGCTTGACACTAGTGACAGCAGCCCTTCGCAGGGAAGACGTGTATGTGTTCTCCTGCCTGGACCACTGACTTCTGAAGGCCAGCTCCTGGGAAGTTTTACTACATACCTTGTCATGGACAAGTCGATTGATGACTTAGGGGTTACAGTGTACATGCCAAGGTCTGTCATGACTCCCTGTCAAAGACTGCAGTACGTAGGAGCAGTCTTGCATACAGAGGAGGAATGTGCTTTCCTATTACAGGGCACAGCAGAAAACCTGATTGCAGAAGCACAGCTGTTATATAGAAGTCACTGTATTCCTGCCAGGGCAATGTTACATCTTCTGGGTCTCGTGGCTTTGGCCATTATAACAGTGCCACTGGCATGCTTACATATGAGGATACCACAGTGGACACTCGGGGGTCCAGTGGGAACAACTGACCAATGAGCTGGATCAAATGGTTCTCATCACGTCCCCATTGCGCAGAGTGTTGCAGTGGTGTATGTATTGCAACAGCCTTTTACAGGGCGTTCCATTCCTTGTACTGGCTCCTGTACAGACCCTCACCACAGATGCCTCTGGCTCCAGATGGGGTGCACATCTGGGCCTCTACCGGGTGCAGGGGTTATAGTCCAGGTGGAGGCCAAATTACATATCAGTGTTCTGGAAATGAAGGCTGTCCTGTAGAACCTCCAGACATTTCAGGAACATCTAAATCCAGGTTCCCTGTTAATCTGGACAGACAATGCCAATGCAGTGCATTACATCAGCAAACAAGAGGGCACCCTTTCCTATTTCCTGTGCAGGGAAGTAGTTAGTGTGGTACTAGGCTCTGTCCTATGGCCTACTGCGGTCAACTGTGCATCTTCCAGATTTCCAAAACATCTCAGCAGACAGGCTAAGCAGGTCACAGTCCAAGATGCACAAATGGTAACTGCTGACCTCAGTAGTAGACAACATTTTTGCAAGACAGTTACCCAGATTTTGTTATTTTTTGTATGCCCACACAACACAAAACTGCCATGTTTCTGCTCCCTCACTCCAGGGCCTGGGGTTTCCTTGCAAGATACATTTGTCCCTCTCTTGGAAAGGGAAATTCCTGTATGCATTTCCCCCAATTCTTCTATTATAGAAGGTCCTGTTTAAACTGGGGCATTGGACGTACTTGCTTTTTCTGTTTGTTACATTGCAGCATGGAGGAAAAATTAAGTAAATCACTTTATTTATAGCAACTTTGCGAGAGTGAACTTCTTTGAAAATGTTCTTATATCCATGCTAGTTTTGGCTTTCTTGTGTGCGCACTACCAGTTTTGGGCTTTCCATGTTGTGTAGAGGTTAGCTACCTCTGGCAGTGCTGCACGGGCTGGAAGCGATTGTTCGTGGTGTTTTTCTTTTGGATTTATTAAACTGTGGATGGAAGGTGCCACTCTCATCCTCATAGCTCCATTATGGCCTTGCCAGATATGATTTTCACTCCTGCAGCAATTGGCAGTCGAGCCTCCAGTACTGCTACCATTGGGTCGGGGTCTGTTGTCACAGGATCAGGGATCCCTGGTCATCCAGACCATAAGTCCCTACATCTGCATGTATGGCTCCTGAAAACATAGCCATGGCATGTTATGGGATATTCCCTAAGGTTGCTGATGTTCTGGTTGCAGTCAGAAAGCCTTCTACCAGACATACTTATTCCTTGAAGTGGAAACAGTTCACTTTGTGGGCTGTTTCCAAGAATTTGGACCCACTTACATGTCATATAAATGCAGTACTGCAATACTTGCTGTCCCTATCGGACTCTGGTCTACAGTATTCCTCACATAAGGTGCATTTGGCTGCTATATCCATGCCCCTATTGATGGGTATATTTTTGGACAACTGGAGGTGACCCATACATTCCTGAGAGGTATTCTGCATATAAAGCTTCCTGTTCACAATCCATTCTCTCCTTAGGAGTTTAATTTTGTGCTTCAGAAACTGACATTGCCTCTTTTTGAGCTGGCCACGAGTTGTGGCTTACATTTCCTGTCATAGAAAACATTATTTTTGGTTGCAGTCACTTCTGCTTGAAGGGTTTTAGAGCTACAGGCTCATATTTGTGAGCCTCCTTATTTGATTTTTCACAGAGATAGTGTGCGCACTAATTCTGTTTCTTCCAAAGGTGGTGTCTGAATTTATACAGAATCAAACCATACACCTTCCTGTTTATTACCCTGAGTTTGCTAATCTGAGTGATGCACTGCTTCACACTTTGGATGTACATAGAACACTCAGATACTATGTGAATCGTGCCAACGACTGCAGAAGGTCGTCTTAGCTTTGTTTCG
This sequence comes from Neoceratodus forsteri, assembly GCA_016271365.2. Lineage (NCBI taxonomy): Eukaryota > Metazoa > Chordata > Ceratodontiformes > Ceratodontidae > Neoceratodus > Neoceratodus forsteri. The sequence goes on from CM057449.1 coordinate 987,757,509, forward strand.
TTCACCCCTTGGAAAAACAACACCTGTTTATCTAAACAGCACCTGTCCAAATGGCTGACTGATTTTATTACATTCTGTTATAGGAAGTACAATAAGGAACTTCCTGGTACCGTTTGTAGTCACTCCACTGGGGGAATGGTCACTTCTGTTGCTTATTTCAGAAATATTTCTGCAGCACACATTTGTACTAGAGCCACTTGGAGCACTGTCCACACTTTTTGCCTATAACTCTTTTTTGTATGTAATAATATGCCTATAATGGGGCCATTTTCCATGGCGCTCAGTGCCATTGAACCAGTCCATATATGACCCAGGTCTTCTCACTTGAGACCCCCATGGTTTAATGTTACATCCAGTCTGTCTACAGCTGAAAAGGGCATCTTCAGTCACATTGTGCGAAGAGTTTGCTCTGTTCTTCTCAGACAGGGTGTCCTCTGTTTGGGCTCTTGATCTCCCCAATGGGATGGAATTTGTCCCGCAGTGGTCAACCGGATTGGAGCAGAGACACTCCTCTTGTTTGGGGGGAGATCTTATCTGTGTCAGTCTTTAACATTCATCACTGGTGGGTTCTGTCTGGAGGAGCAGGACCCCGTGGGGATATTTTTTATTTATTTATTTTGCAAGAGGAGGAGTCAGCGCCGTGGACGGTACCACCCTTGAGGCCCACGCACTGTGTGGCACTCGTGGGTTGGCCAGTAACAGACGTCGACTCCTCCTCCATCTCAGTTCTGCTTCTCCTGCCTTTGCGTGAGCATGACCTCATGTGTGGAGCTGGAATTTCCTCTGTGTCATTGGCCTAGTCCATCGCAAAGTCCGTCCTAGTTCTGCTAAGCTGCATTCTCGGTGCTGTTGATTGGTAAGATCTTTCCTTTTTATTTGATGACGCCGAGTCCTGTTTTTTGGTTGTTGATTTTTCCGACTGGTCATGTCTCGCTCAGGGGACAAGAAAAATATTTCTTAGATGGGCCGGCCTCCGATGCGGCGGTGTCCCTGTGGCTAGCTTTACTCCATCTCGGACCAGCCTGACTGGTGCTTGACCTGCCTGGACCCAAATCATGATATGGACCGTAGCGATGCCTGTTTCTCCATGGATCGAGGTGTTCTGGAAGTCCGCGCATTCAAAGTCTGGCATATGCCGCCGACTTTCGGAGGACAGGTGTGCACCAGGGATGCCAGATGCAGGTCCCTTGACCCTTCCTCTGGGTCCCCTCCCAGTTCTGTATGAACCATAGAGGAGGGAGCTTCTGCCCCTTCAAGCCTCGCCTTAGCAGATGCCCCTTTTATGGTGCAGGAGGCCTGGTTCGATTCCTCCAGGAATCGGGCTGGAGGCACCGTCCTAGCAGCCGCGAAGGCTCCCCCAGCATCGTGGCCTGTGTCTGCCAGGCCCGGCCAGGCAGTTTCCTCAGTGCCACCCATCGGAGCTGCCTCGGATCCTGGTGCTACACGCATTGCTGGTGATTTGGGTGGTGCCACTTGTGGTGCCGGGAGTGGAGGGGTCCGTGAGGTGTTCTGGATCTGTGCCTCCTCCAGGGAGGATGATGATTCAGAGGCAGATCCAGACTGGCTTCCGGGTTCGTCTGAATCCTTGGACTCCTCCCTTCCTAGCACGTCGACCCTGGTCCAACCCCCTCCTTTGGATTTATTGGTTTCTACAGGCACTGGTGTTGGAGCCGCTTGCGGCGCCGACTGATCTTCTGGTGTCAGGGTTGGCACCGGAGGGTCCTCCGGGGCCAGTGTAGCTTCTGATCTCGGAGGAGGTGAACCCCTTGCTTTTGGTGCCTAGGCTGGGCCTACTTCTGGGCCTGCTTGGGCATTTGGAACAGGGAAGAGTGCTCCCTGTCTGCCATCTCTCAGGAGTCCATGAGTGAGGTTGAGCTACCTCGTTTGGCCCTGAGGAAGAGGTTCCTCTCTGAGTCTGAGGGATTGAGGGGACAGTGTCGGGGGCAGTATCCTTCCCTAGTAGCCTGCAAGGGTTCGGGTAGGAGTTGCAGCGCCAACCCTGTCTTCTCCCCTGAGGTCTCCCCGGGAGGGATCTCCTCTTTTGAGGATAAGGGCTGACCTTCTGGACCCATGCAGCCCTAGTCACCTCGCAGAGAGGAATCCCTTTTAGGGCTCAGTCCCGACCGTTCCAGTCCAGTTGAACGGCCACTGACTGCCTCGACCGACTGATCCTCTCGAGCTGTTGGTTCGCCTGTTCGGTCCCCCAGCTCTGGCAGAGGTCACCCTCTTCCTTGGAGGTGTTGGGCCCTTCTACCTCTGTCAACCACTCCCCCTCTCCCAGGCCACTCTGGTCCTATGGGACCCTTGACCTAGGAACAGTTCAGAGCTATGGCTACCCTATTTCCTGCCTATGTGAGATCCATGGACGAACAGGTGTTTTGCCATTCTCCTGGGCAGCCGGTGCCTGACTCTCTGGACTCGTCCGCTTCCTCGACTTCCGCACTTGAGGGAGAGGATCCTTCTATCCGCCTCTTCTCAGACGTGGACCAGACCAGTTATCAGCGTTTCCTTTCGGGGTTAGTCAATGAGCTCCACATCAACAGATTTGCAAGTCGCAATCCTGAGCGGACAGCGCATGCTTTTTTAAGCGAATTCAGTGTGGCCAACCTGGTGGTTCCCGCCTGGCCCTCCCCCTTTAAGGAGGTGTCATACCGCGCTTGGAGACATCCTTCAGTTCCCTCTCCAGCCCTGATGGACTGCTGGCGCCGGTATTGTGCACCCCTAGGGTCCCCAGGAGCTTTATCTCACCCCCTTTGGGCGTGATGATCCTGGACACTGCGTCCGGGCATAGACGCCAAAGATGTGACCGGCCCCCGGAGACAGACTTTGCAGAGTTTGACTTCTGGGGGAGGAGAGTGTTTTCCTCGGCATGTCTCTCATTTTCTCTTTCAGGACATCAGGCCCATCATGCTGCCTATAACCGGCACTTATGATCCTTGCTAGGGCAAATCCTAGCATCTTTGCCTGATTCGGAGTCAATCAGACAAGCCATTGCCCTCTCCGCATGTGGTCTGGAGCTTGCGAGGCACCAAGCAAGGGCATCGTATGATGCCAATGAGGTGGCGTCCAGGCTAGCGGGGACAGTGATCTGCATAAGGCGGACAGCATGGCTTATCACCCATGGCCCGGCGAAAGGTGATTGCCTCCTCTTTCCGGGGGACCCACCTTTTTTCCCAGCAGTGTGAGGCGGGAACTTCATGGGCAACTTCTTTCTCCCAGCCAGAGAGAGACCCAACCTCATCCAGATCAGTCCCAGGCCTAATTAGGCCTGCAAGGGGCTTCCCCCTCCTGTGTCTCCCCCACAGGAGGCCGAGGGACTTCCCTCCCTCAGGGAGGTGCCAGGGCCCCTTTGGGGTGCTTGGTAATCACCCACCAGTGATGAATGGTGAAGACTGACACAGATAAGATATGAAAATTACATACCTACAATAATTTTTGATCTTTCTGTGTATCTTCACCATTCATCATTGCTTCCTGCCCTCCTTCCCTTCTGGAGCCTCAGTCTTTGGGCAGTTACGAACATACGAAATTTGCCAGCAGATAAAGGCCTAGAGGTCTATCAAGTCTGCTCGAATGTGCAGCTAGCACCTTATTCTGCAGCTGCCCCTCCCTTCCACCCTTCCCCTTCATTAACCCTCCCTTGTCCTGTCCCATCCTTGTTTGAAGCAGTCCACTGTTCTACTACATACCACTTCAGCAGGTAGCATTCCACAGCCACCACCCTCTCTGTAAAAAGTGTCTCCTCATCTCCTCCTGAACCTTCCTGGCTTCAGTCTCATATCGCTGGCCTATTGGCCTCCCTCCTTACTTTGAACAGCCGCTCTGTACCCGTCCTTGTTTATTCCTTTTCATGTATTTAAAGGTTCAATCATGTCACCCCTGCTCTCCTCTCCTCCAGTGAGTACATGTTCAACTCCTTCAACCTCTTCTCGTATGATAAGTCCCCAGCTCCTTGATCATCTTTGTGCTCTGCCTGCACCCTCCAGTAACTTAATGTCCCTCTTCAGATACAGACGCCAGTACTGCACGCAGTACTCCAGGTGTGGTTTAACTAATGACCATACAGTGGCAGAATCACCTCCTCCTCCTCGAGGATATACCCCTTGCTATACAACCCAGCATTTTGTTGGCCTTTGCAGCTGCCTTCCTACATTGTGCCGAGTTGTTATTGACCCTGTAATGAGCACCCCTAGATCCTTCTCCTCCTCTGTCTAGGCTAGCTGCACTCCCCCCAGCTGGTAACTCCTCCTTGGGTTCTTCATCCCAAAATGCAGCACCTTGCACTTTTGGCATTAAAGCCCAGTTGCCAGGTGTCTGACCAGGTTTCAAGCTTTGCCAGATCATCCTGCAACCCCTGCCATCCCCTAGGTCATCCACCACCGTCTACCTTGGTATCATCGGCAAACAGACTGATCTTGCTCTTGATGTCCCGTGATATGTCTGCAATGAATATCCCAAACAACACTGGTCCCAACACTGAGCCCTGTGGAACACCGCTCGTCACTGCCCTTGGGTGTGAGAGCTCCCCACCCACCACCACCCTCTGTTGCCTTCCCTGCAGTCAGTTTCTACCCATCTCACCAGCTTTGCACCCGCCCCTGTGCCTACTAACTTCCTTCCCAGCCTTCCATGTGGCACTGAGTCGAATGCCTTACTGAAGTCCAGATACAGGACATCCACTGCATGGCCCCTGTCCAGTTGCCTAGTTACCCAGTCATAGAACTCGACCAGGTTGGTTTGGCAGGATCTGCCACATATGAAGCCATGCTGTCTGCTGTCCTGTAGTCCTTTGGCATCTAGTAGGGCCACCAGCCTCTCCTTCAGGATAGTCTCCATTAGCTTACCCACGATGGATGTGAGGCTCACTGGTCTGTAGTTTCCCGGTTCATCCTTGGGGCCACTCTTGTGGAGGGGCACCACATGAGCCATCCTCCAGTTCTGTGGTACACACCCCGAATGTAGTGAGGCATTAAATAGGTCTGCCAAAGGTCCTGCAAGGACCTGTGCCAGCTCCTTCAGTACCCTGGGGTGGATACCATCTGGGCCTGGCGCCTTGTCCACCCTCAGTGCCTTCAAACCCTCTCGAACTCTGCTCTCCATGATTTCCGCATCTTTCACCACTCCCCCGCTGCCATTTCTCCCACCTTGGGTGTCACCCCCTCTTCTCTTTAGTAAATACTGAGCAGAAGTACTCATTTAGTGCTTCTGCCTTATCGCACCTGCTTCCACCCAACCCCCTCCTTCCTAATCCTTACTATGTGGTCCTTACAGCCTCTTTCTCCCTGATGTACTTAAAGAAGTCCTCCCCTCTTCTTAATGCCTTGTGCCAGCCTGAGTTCCGTAAATGCTTTGGCTCCCCTCACTGCCCTTGTCACCTCCTCTCGATTCTGTCAAGTACTCCTCCCTGTCCTCCCCTCCCTGTTTTCTTGTACTTCCTAATGGCAGCTCTTTTCCTCCTTACCTTTTCCATGACCTCCTTGCTCAACCAGATCGGTTCTTAGCCTAGCCTTCTTGCTCTGGGCTTTGCAGCAGGTCTTGCTGCCTCCACTATCCCCAGCTTTATGAGCTCCCACCTCTGGTTAGTGTCCATACTAGATTGAATTCTGGCCAGGTACTCTTTTACCACTTCCCCCATCCTCCCAAAGTCGGCCCTCCTGAAGTCCAGCACCACTGTGCCAGATTCCACTCCTTCCTTGCCCATATCCAATGTGAGTCATACTGAGCGGTGGTCACTCCCTGACAGCGGTTCCTCCACTGTAAGTTCTCTCACAAAGTCCCCACTTGCCAGCACAAGGTCAAGGGTATTCCCTAACCTGGTTGGTTCATGACCATTTGCAGCAGGAAGCTGTCCTGGAAGGCATCCAGCAGTACCTGCTCCCTTCTGTTCCTGCTTGTTGGGGTGCTCCAGTCCACTCCTGGCATGTTGAAGTCCCCACAATCACCACACTACCCTTCTCTTGGAGGTCCTCCTGATCTGTCCTGTAGTTCCTGTCTAACTCCTCCGTCTGAGATGGTGGCCTGTACACCACTCCCATTCTAAGAATCTATTCTTGGAATCTTGGATTTGCATCCAAAGTGACTCCGTACTACCCTCCTCCCTTCCTCCCTTACACACTTCAGTTCTTCCTTCACATATAGTGCCACCCCTCCTTTCCCAATCACTCTGTCCCTCTGAAATAATCTGTACCCTGGTACAGACAGGTCCCAATCATTGTATTGGGTGGCCCATGTTTCCGTGATGACTGCAATGTCCCTCTCCCTCTGCCATGAGAACCTGTAACTCTGCAGTTTTCCTCCCAAGGCTCCTAGCATTAAGGTAACCACCTTCCACCCTTCCCCCCTCACATCCTGCCCTCCTTTCCTAGCATCCCAAAGTACTTGCCATTTGTCCTTTGTCACTGTTATGGGGGTAAGCTCATATGGTTTCCCAACCTGTGGTCTCTGCATATCTCTTCCCCAACTGCCCCCCCACTCTAGTTTAAATTCCCAACTTTCTCTATGTACTCCTCCATCCTCTGTTTCAACACTTTCTTTCCTCCTCACTCAAGTGTAGTCTGTCCCATAGAGACTACTGTCTTCCAGGTCCTCCCCACCCCCAACAGCCCATACCCTTTAGCACAACACCAGGTTCTTAGCCATCCGTTAAATTCCTCTATCCTCAGCTTTCATGTTGTGCTTGCCTTTGGCACAGGAAGTATCTCTGAAAAAGTTACTGATCTTCCTGCCCCCTCACCTAATTGTGCTAGTTCCTCAAACCTCCTCTGGACTGTATCTGCTGTCTTGTCAGCGTGGTCGTTTGTCCCAAGATGTATAATTAAATGAGGCTTGTCCCTACCCCTTCTAGCATATTTCAGAACAGACTGTCCCACCCTTTCCGCTGTCATTCCTGGCATTGCCTCCACCCAAATGTGACTATGCCTCTCCCCCTTGCTATCCCACCTAACTCCTCTTAGTATTGAGTCCCCCAGCACTAAGATTCCACCCCTCTTACTCCCTGCTTGCTTCCATTCATCTCCCTCTCTCATTTCCAGCTCCTCCTCTTCTTCCTCCTGCACATTATTTCCCCCTTTTACCCCTGTTGCAATTCTCCCAGCAGAACTTCCCCCCGCTCCAGTTTGGTCCAGGCATTTATCAATTACTCCTCTAATTTCATAATTTTCCTCCTCCACCTTCTTCCTCTGTAGCAGTGCACAACTATTTTCTGAAGGCCCTTCACAAATGCCCGCTCCCTCTCTCTTCATAGTAACCTGTTCTCTCCTTTCCGCTCCATGACTTTTGCCACTTCTTCGCCTCCCCTCCCAAGTCCCTATCTCCTCCTTTCATTTGTCTTTTGTCTCCTGACCTGGTTTCCCCGGCAATTGTTCTTCCTGGCCTGGGCCCCTTTGTCTCTGCTTCCCTTCTTCTGACCCTCTCCTCACCACTGTTGGCTTAAATCGCCCTCCCTCATCTCCCCTTCTTCCTCCCTCCAGTATTGGGCTAAACCCACCCCCAGTCTGCCTTGCCTGTCTTAGTTCCTCCTGCAGACCCTCAATCTCCTTTCTAAGTTTTTCTATGTGGTTGCACACTAAACATCCTCCCACACTCCAGGCAATTTTAGAAAGATTGGTGCACACGCAGTTGTTGCAGCCTACCACCCTACCCATTGCTGTCGTTGCCCACCAGTGATCCCCCACCCTTCCAGATGCAGGATACCAAACACTCCCCCAAGTCTCCCCTCTCCCTCCTCTATCAGTGCAAAATATTTTCTTTATTTCCCTTACCTCCTTTGTTGCACACGTTCAGATATATTGAGCAACTGCTTTTTATATTCCTATCCTTCCTATCTACACTCAAAAACAGACTTTAACTCATTCAGGCCTAGAGATGTCTGTAGGCGGTGTCTGAAAGCATAGCCACTCAGGATAATAATGCCTGTAGATGTACTCAACTGACTTTCACTCAGGCCTAGAAACGTCTGGGGAAGTCAGCAGTTTTTAACTAACTATTAAACAAACCGAATTGCTTAGAATTGAATGCATAGCACCGTTAGAAAGGTAATTTTGCTCTGAACAATTTTGCCGCAGATACTTTTGTGTCTATCATGTATACTTTAGGAGTTATTATGGTTTTCCAAAGTGGTAGCAAAGAAAGTGAAAGCCAAAAAGATTGCATTCAGGCAATACAAAAAGACACAGGCAGAAGGGGATAGGGAGAAGTACCAGGAGAAGCAAAGGGGCAGGGAGGTCAGTAAGGGAAGCCAAAGCTCAGACAGAAGAACACATTGCAAAATCAGTGGGTAGAGGACCAAAACCTTTACAGGTACATAAGTGAAAAAAGAAAGACAAAGGGAGGGATAGTGAGACTGAAGGGGGAGGATAGGGAGCTGTGTGGAGGATGACAACAGTAAAGCTGACATACTGAACAGGTATTTCTGCTCAGTCTTTACTGAGGAAGAGGAGGTAATGGGTCTGAAGGAGTACAAGGGTGAGAATGATGCAGAAATGGACACAGAGTCCCTTTACACGAGAAAGGGTCCTGAAGAACTGGAGTAATAGAGTTGATAAAGCAATGAGGCGGATAGATGTGCACCCCAGGGTCCTTAAAGAACTAAGAGAGTGGTGGCTGAACCTCTGGCTATCCTGTTTAGCCGATCACTGGAAACAGGGAGGTGCCCAAAGACTGGAGGACAGCAGATGTAGTCCCCTTATACAAAGTGGGAACAAAGAGGAAGCAGAGACTACAGACCAGTCAGCCTCACCTCGGTAGTGGGGAAGATCATGGAAGCACTACTGAAGGAGATTGGTGGAACATCTGGTTGTCAATGGACTACAGGACCCAAGGCAGCATGGTTTCACCAGGGGGAGGTCATGTCAGACCAACCTCATTGAATTTTTTGACTGGGTGACTAGGGAGGTGAATCAGGGAGGGCAGTGGACATGGCCTATCTGGACTTCAGCAAGGCCTTTGACACTGTGCCACATAGAAGACTATTACACAAACTGGGGAATATGGGTGTGGGCAGGACAGTAGTGTGGTGGGTAGGTAACTGGCTGGGTGGCAGGACACAGAGGGTGGTGGTAAATGGCTGTCCTCCACAGAGGAAAGAGTGACCAGTGGGGTACCACAGGGATCAGTGCTGGGACCGGTCCTATTCAACATCTTCATCAGTGACATGGCCTTAGGACCTAGAAGGCAGAATTTCACTGTTCGCTGATGACACAAAGCTCTGTAACAGAGTAGACACACCAGAGGGTGTAGGCGGATAAGAAGCGACTGCAGAAACTTGAAGAATGGTCAAGGGTTTGGCAGTTGAAATTCAATGCAAAGAAGTGCAAGATAATGCATATGGGGCACAAAAACCCTGGCACAATATATCAGTTGGGGGTGAGGATATAGCATGCACCAAGCAGGAAATGGATCTTGGGGTTATCATCTCTGATGACCTCAAGGTAGAAACTGTGTGACAAGGCAGCAGGTAAAGCAAATAGGATGCTGGGATGTATAGGCAGGGGCATTACCAGCAGGAAAAGGGAGGTCATAATTCCGCTATACAAGACACTAGTGGCCCCACCTGGAGTACAGTGTACAATTCTGGAGACCATACCTACGTGGGACATAGACAGGGTAAGAAAGGTTCAGAGGAGGCAACAAAGATGGTGCATGGAATGCATCACAAGTCCTAGAAGACAGGTTGAAGGAACTGAACATTACTCCCTGGAGGAGAGGAGGAGAGAGGGATATGATGGAGACATACAGGTATCTTACAGGAGGAACAGGGTGAAGGAAAACACTATGTTTAAGAAAAAGATGTTCCAGGACTAGAGGGCATGGGATGAAGTTGGAGGAGGACGATTCAGAGGAAACATGAGAAAGAATTTCTTCACAGAGCGGGTGGTGGACAAGTGGAACACCCTGCCAGAGGAAGTGGTGGGGGCTGAAACAATCACGGGATTTAAGAATGCATGGGATAGACATAAAGGAATTCTGGAGGTCAGGGGTAAGGTGCAACAGACTTCTAGGAAAACAAACTGAACTTACAAGCTCAAATGGGCAGACTGGGTGGGCCATAGGCCCTTATCTGCCGACACTGTCTATGTATCTATGTATTCATATCTGTTTAAGGTATGGTGTGCATGGCTAACATTTGTCTCTCAAGCCTCACCTAAGCACCTTGAATAAATCTAAAAAAAAAAAAAAAAAGTTGTTTGGTATTTCAGCTACTATAAAATAAAAACTAAAGGGATTACAATTGATTGCATAGCACCATTAGAAAGGTTATTTTGTGCTGAACAATTTTGCCACTGATACTGTGTGTCTACCATATATACTTTAGGAGTTATTTGCATTTGTTTAAGGTATGGTGTGCATGGCTGACATTTGTCTGTCATGCGTCACCTAAGCACCTTGAAAAAAATCAGTTGTTTGGTATTTCAACTAGTATAAAATAAAAACTAAATTGATTACAACTGATTGCATAGCACCATTGGAAAGTTAACGTTGTGCTGAACAACTTTGCTACTCCTACTTTGTGTGTAGCACTTATGGTTCAAGAGGTAGTCACATTTGTTTGTGGCATGCTGAGTATGGGTTGATTTTGCTTAGAAAGGCCCAGGATGCAGTGCTAAGAGTATACAGGGCACAAGTGGTGGAAGTCTCAAAGACCTCTTGTGGTGTGAATGAGTTAAGTAGCCATTGCACAACCTTCTTCAAACTCCTACTCCTCCTTTCCCCAATGCAATATCAATCCGAAGAAGTAATAATGAAAGCTCCTAGATTTGCATTTACTTCCCTTCCACTGAGAGAGCAGTCACCTCTTCACTTGCTGCTGTTCCTTTCCTGGATGTCTGCTTTTGCTATGACAGGTGCATATCCTTTGAATCCCTGCTTGTTTTTCCCCAATTGAGGCCAATTGTGGACTACTACTCCCTTTGCTTCAGATGTCATGGGGTCTCTGTTAGTGGAGAACAAGCAGGGATACTTATCCTTTGAGTGGGGACTCACCAGGCCTTCTTTTCTTCGCTGCTGGGATCACTTTTATGCCTTTTTTTAAGCTTAGTGCCCTGTGGCATCTCAGTTTGTTCTTGAAATTCCTCTTCAGCATTCTCGTGAAGGCTCGGGTGACTCCCCAACTTCTTTCCTCTAGAGCAGTGCTCTTCCCACTGGCTGTAGCAATATCTGTCCCGCTGCAGGGTCTTTTAGGTATGGTGCTCCATGTCCTGAAAGGTTTCCCCCGGACTCTGCCTCTCTTTTTAGAGAGCTCAGCTGATTCTCTTCTCCGGGAGAATTCAGCATCTCAGAGACACTGCAGCGGCATGGACCTCCCCTACCCAGAGGATTTGTTTTCAGGAAGGAGCGGGAGACACTCTCTCCCCCATGTTTTTCTCCGCTTGGGCCTGGCTGTCTGGGCCTTTCTTCCTCGCGTTTGGATCTGCCTTGGGCTGTTGCCTGTCTAGCCCCTCCTGGGGGTTACTTTCAACTCGAGGATCCTCTTGTTCCATTTCTCTGCAGTTGAGGAGAAAATGATGGAAGATAATGGCTTTTCTAAAGCCCAGGGAGTCTTTTAGATTCCCCCAGGAGTGGCGGTCTGTCTCCCTTTCCTCCCCTTATTCTCTTCTACTTCTTCTTCTTCCTTTCCTCTATCCTTCCTAGGCTGCTCAGAGGTTTGGGGTACCCTGTCCCAGACCCCTAGGTTACCTTTTCTGTCCTTTCTGTCGGTTTATTCCTTTTCCTGCTCATATCTTTTCCTTTTCCCGTCTCTCAGGCTCCCTTGCCCTGCCCTCCATTTCTCTTTTGCTACTTGCTCTCTGGTGTGCAGAACTGGGATGGAGAAGGAGCCAGCGTCAGTTACTGGCCAACCCACGAATACCACGCAATGTGTTGGCCTCGAGGACGGCGCCATCCACGGTGTCAACTCCTCCCCTTGCAAAGAAAAACTGCTTCCGAAGGGTCCTGCTCCTTTGGCCAGAACCCACCAGTGATGAATGGTGAAGATGCACACAAAGATAAAGAATTACGGTAGGTAGGTAATTTTCATTTTCGTCCGGTAGAGGTGGCTGAGGTCGTTGAAGTGATTTCGAAGCTGCGGCCCACATGTTGTGAACTGGACGATGGCTCAACTCGTCTCCTAGTGGGATGTGCCGAGACCATCAGTCCAGTGTTTGCCAGGATAGTCCAGTATTCACTGTCAGAGAGGTATTTTCCCAGTGCCTTGAAGGAGACGTTGGTAAGGCCTCTTCTGAAGAAACCATCACTCGACCCCGACGTCCCAGCGAATTATAGACCTGTCTCCAACCTCCCATTCTTTGGGAAAGTTGTTGGGAAAGTGATGGCTCTGCAGCTCAAGGCACACATCGCGGCCTTTGACATCTATGAGCCATTCTAGTCCGGGTTCAGAGCCAGGCATAGCACAGAGATGGCGCTCGTTCGGGTGCAAAATGACCTCTTCGGGGCGAGGGATAGAGGAGAATGGTAAATTCTTGTCCTCCTTGGTCTCTCTTTAGCATTTGACACCATGGACCACATTGTGCTTTGGATCACCTTAGAGTGTATGGTGGAGTCACTGGAACTGTCATTCTGACAGGAGGCAACAAGTGGTGATGGGGAATTTCTCCTCCTCCTCAAAGCCCCTGTCGTGTGGAGTTCCTCAAGGTTTGATCCATCCACTGATGCTATTCGCAGTGTACATGCTGCCCCTGGGTGAGCTCATTAGACAGTACAGTCTGGGTTTCCACTGCTATGCAGATGATGCAGCCGTATATGTCATTTGCCCCTGAAACAGATGGTGCCATTGAAGTGCTACATAAATGCCTGGCCGAGATCCAGGACTGCTTGTCTTCTTAGCCAGCCTGGTGGTGCAGTGGGTTGAGGTGCTGGATGCCACACCTCGCGCCATGCCGGCAACCCGGGTTTGGGAATGGACCTGAGTCTGGGGTAGGGAGGTGGGGAGAGGATGCGAGCGGCTAGCGGCCCTACGCCTTGGGAGGGAGTACTAGGTCTCAGAGCTTGGCTGCCCCCTGATGGAAGCCGGAGAGGTTGCGTCGCTCCGAGGAGTGCCGACGTTAGGCCAAGGGAGAGCAGAAGAGGCTGGTACTGGAGCAGCTGTGCACACGTGCGCCTCCATGCGCATGCATCACTGCTTCCGAAGTCTCTGGAGTTAGGGGTGTCCAAGGGGAGAAAACTGAGGAAATGTCGGGGCCGCCCAAGGATGAAGCCTCCGGGCTGGCTCAGGAGTTCCAACATGCATGCATGGCGCTGCAAGTCCCCGAACGACCCAGAGTTTGGTAGGTTGGCAGATGACCAGTCGGCCCGCCAAGGAGGATAAATACAGTTGAAAAAAAAATAAAATAAAGGACTGCATGTCCTCTAACTGGCTGTGGCTTAACCCTGACAAGATAGAAGTGCTGATGATTGAGCCTGGTCACTGTTGTTGTGGAGGGGGGGGCCTCCATAGTGGTGACAGAATTGGTCCTGGGATCTACTCTATTGATGCCACCCCCCTCCCCCCCCCCGGTGAAAAATCTGGGTGTCATTCTTGACGACGGACTGACACTTGAAGCTCAAGTGTCATCTGTGGTCTGAAGTGGTTTCGACCACTTAAGGAATGTTGCCAGAATCAAGCCCTTGATTCCGCCACAAGATCTGTCCTCACTGGTGCACACCTTTGTGACTTCCAGGCTGAACTACTGTAATGCTCTATACTTCGGGGTCAGTGGAGGGATCCTCTGCTGACTGCAACTGGTGCAGAATGCTGTGGCCAGGTTGCTGACAAGTCTGCCCAGTTCCTGTCATGTAACCTCGGTCCTGCGAGATCTGCACTGGCTGCCTGTCAGGTGGTGGTGGATCGCCTTCAAGGTGGGCTTGCTCACCTGCAAGGGCTGATATGGCTTGGGCCCTGGTTACCTGTTTGAGCTGCTTGTTCAGGCCCTGGTTACCTGTCTGACCTCCTTACTCTAGCCATCCTGGTACATCCCCTCCTTTCCACCACCGAGGGCCTCCTGGCGGTTCCGAGGGCCAGGCTGAAAATCTCGGAAGATCACTCATTTGAGGTGGCTGGCCGGGCCCTCTGGACCTTGCTACCAAAATCTTTGAGGGAGGCCCCATCAGTGGAGACATTGTCTCTTCATGAAATTATTTTCAGAAACTTTTAGCTGATTGTAAATATTAGTGATTTTTTTAATTATGTACTATAAATATGTCTGTATGTTGCCTGAGAACCTTGCCTTTAATATCTGTAAAGGCTTCCAGGGCCTCTGGGATTGGGCGACATATATAAATAAAATGTTAATTTACTTACTTTTTCTAAGCATCACAGTGTGGACATATTCTTAAGAACTACTATCTTGAATGTATGTATCAGACTGTACCAGCTTCCCAGTGACTTTTGGGACTGCTTGGGACTCATTCCTAATGTGTGACCTGATGGAAGAAATACCCTCAAAGAAGACTGAACAGTTACGTTCGTACTATAACTGTAGATCTTCAAGAGAATGTCTTCCATTAGACCATGCCTGTCCTCTTTCTGCTTCAGTGAGGGTTTCATCAGATATTGTGCCTTATCATAAACCTCCCAATAAATGGCTGTTATACCCAGCACCATTCTTGCCTTGTATGCTTGGTGCTGGACTGATCTGGTTCCCCACAGTTGGAGGTCCTCCGAGTCTAATCTCAGGCGGGGAACTGAGGAGTGATCGGGCTGCCCATGTTTATATAGATGCTGACACATGACGTTGTTGTGGGTGATCCCCAGCTAGCAGACGTTTCTGTGAGGCCCCAGTGCTGATGCGGGTACAGGTCCAAAGGTGTGGCCTAATGGAAGAGATTCTCTCAAAGATCAACTGTTTCAGTAAGTACATAACTGCTCTTTATCAGTGGTGGTAACTGGCACGGATGGGGGACACCCACGTTATACAGGAAACTCCTAGGCATTGCATGTCATAGGTGGGGACATACAGTACAGCGATGTGGGCAGCCCTAACTATGACATATCTCCTGTGAGGTCCGAATGCCACTGACTTACAGATCAATGTGTGTAATGCTATGGAGGAAATTCTCTCAAAGAGCAAGTGTTTCTGGTAAGGACAAAGTGGTCTTGGGATTTTTATTTAATTGAAAAGAGCTGAGAAAATATGATCTTATTTCAAGTGAGAGCTCTTGCAGCAGGCAGTAACAGTTAGGACTAAGGCGCCAGGACCCCATGGAAACGTTCTAGCTAGCCATCTTCAGCGGGGGACTGCCCCAAGCATCGGCTCCACATGATGTCCACCAGTGGTATAAAGGGGGAAGTCACCAGTCCCTCTTCAGTTAATTTTTCACCATTGACCCATTCACATCAGCTCCTCGGATGCCTTCTCACAACAGTTCGACCACTTTCGCACCTTCAATGTTTGCTTTATTTCTGACAAAAATCTCTGAATTTAATTCTTTCCTGCATATCGTCTTCCTCGGCATTGTCCATTTCGCCTACGGAATGAAGAAAATCCAAGTGCGCCTGCGGCAAGCAGCTACTATTGAAGGACGTCCATGAGGCCTGCCTCTTTTGCTTACGCCCGAATTATGGCACCGTGGCCTGTGAGCACTGTAAGGCGTTCAGCTCCTGGACTTAGATCTGCCGCCCGTAGGTCCTTAAGGATCACGTCCTTGAAAAGCAGCTTGCTGCTATGCAGAGTCAGCCAGCGGGGAGGAGCCCTTCTTTATCCTCGTCGGTTTCCACCTCCTGCACCTGGAAGCTGCACAGGGAGAAAAAGAAGGACCCAGGGAAGCACAAGTCCCGGATAAGGACCAGGATAAATCCCAGTGTCGCTTCCGTTCCAGGTCCCCGCTGCACAAGTCTTCGTCCTGCTCCTCGTTCCACGGGAGATCAGACCACTCTTCCCGCGGCTTGCCCATGTTTCATCCAGGCAGCCGTCAACTAAGCCTCTCGCCGTCATCCTGGCGTCATGCTGAGGAAAGTCAATGTCAGGGACTTTGGCCTCTACCCTGACGCCCCTTAAGGTGAAAGCCACACCAGCAGGGTCACCCTCTACCTTAGGCGCTGGGACCAACCTGAAACAGGGCGGTGATGCTTTGGTGCCTGCCTGCCCGGTTCTGGCACCAGTCTTGTCCAGGGCCTTGAAAAAGATGCCCCGTCGTCTGGGGAAGGCATCAGACTTGGTGCTTCCGCCCTGTTCGGCAACTTCGCCTCAGGCTCCGGCCAAGCCGTCGGCTGCTTCCTCCCCGGACTCTGCCAAGCAACCGTCTGCTAAAGGCATGCAGCATGGTCGCCCTGTTTGGTCTCCATCTCTGCCACTGCCTCTGACGCTGGGTAAACCGACGCCAGCTCCACAGTTGCCAGCCAGTCTGTTGGCTTTGCAGTTCTACAAAGACCAGATCCAAGAGCTTTTCTCCTTTTGGTAGAATCCTGTCCAAGGGGACCTACTCCCCCCTTAGGAACCGGTAACCGTTGAACAGGAACTGGAGCCGGACCGAGATATGGGTCAGGAGTCAAAACCACACCTGCCCACAAGAGCCGTACTCCGAGTCCAGAGGACCACAGCGGTAGACCCCGGCACAAAGAATAGTGTAACCGCAGATGCTTTCTCTCCTCTAGTTGCCCCTGTTTTCAGTTTTTCCACAGTGGATGCTGGCACCATAGCCATTGTCAGTCCCACAGCAGGTGACGCTGTAGCTCTTCGGTGGACTCCAGCAGTAGTTCTGTGTCTTCTGGCTCGGACCATTCGGAACCTAGGGATCACCCTTCTTCCCCGGACAATAAGGACACCCCCAAGTCGCCTCCCGATGATCCAATGTTTATGGTCGTCATGAGGCACATCCAGGCCTCCAGTAGATGGGAGATGGAGGACCTGAATCGGGAGAGGCGGAGGTTGGCTAAATACCTGAGGCAGAAAGAGCCCAAGCCTCTAGTAGTGCCTCCTTTGTTTGACATCTTCCAGGACCTGACAAGGTTAACCTGGAAACATCCCTCTTCCGCCTCTGCCGTCTACAGGTAGACAGGCTGTATAGAGCTCCATAGGGAAGAGCGTTTACTGGCAGAACACTCTACAGTGGACTCGATGGTGATTACTGCTCCTCACAATAGACTGAAGAAGCCTAAACACCTAAGTACTCAGCTTCCCCGCCAGGAGTCCAGATACACTGACCAGATGGGGAAGAAATAACTGTTCATCCTCCACTTGCTCCCTCAGGTTTCTCACACACACATGGTGCAGTACCAGAATGACCTGTGTGAGAAAGGTATGGAGATAGCGCAAGCCCTTCCAGACTCGGCACAAAAAACTGAGCTCCTGGACCTCCTCAACTCAGGGTTGGATGTAGGCACCCACGTTTTGCGTGTATCATAAGACACTGCAGATACGGCGGCCAGAACGGTGGCTTCCAGCGTTTGTCTCAGGTGCCACACCTAACTCAGAATCTCAGGATTCTCCCAGGATCTGCGGTTGGGCATTCTGGATCTCCCCTTTAAGGGGTTGGTCCTGTCTGAAAATGAGACAGGAAAACATCAGTTGCCTCCAAGATTCCAGGAAGTCCATTTGGTCCATCCAAAAACTATAAAGGGAACCAAAAACCTTTCAAAAAGTGGCCATTTCAGATGTCCTCAGGACAGCAGCCCCATAACCAGCCTCAGCAGAGGGGTGGCTGCAAAAGAAAGGCCACCTCCCAAACTCCTGGAAGCTCTGCCTCTCAAACCCCAAAGTCCTCCCAGGCCCCTCTGGCCACTCCTGGAGCAGTCCAGTGACTCCTTGCCAGACTTCCCTCCTCCAGCGTAGTTGGTTGGGGAAGTCATAGGAGGATGTCTCACCCTCCCCTCTCAATGGATGGAGAAAAATAACAACAGACACCTGGGTTTTACAGCTCATAGAAAAAGGTCATACTCTGGAGTCCGGATACTCCACCAGTGTCCTCCCACTGTCCTCCTTCTCATGCACCCTGATCGAAGGGGAAATTCAGGCCTTTTTGATAAGATGGGCTGTAGAGCCAGTCCCCACCAGCTCAGCAGGGAAAAGGGTATTATTCTCACTTTTTCTTAGTTCCCAGAAAGACCGGGGACCTTTGGCCCATCCTGGATCTCCGCTCCCTAAACAAATTCATTGAATACAGGAGGTTCAGGATGGTCACATTACCAGGTCTGATTCCCCTCCTGCACCAGGGGGACTGGTTCTGCTCTCTAGATATGCAGGACGTATACCTACACATTCTGATTTTTCCACCCCACAGGAGGTTTCTGTATTTCCTTTTCCAGGGCCAACATTACCAGTTTCAAGCCTTGCCATTTGGTCTCTCCTGTGCTCCCAGAGTCCTCACCAAGTGCCTAGCTGCAGCTCTGCGATGTCAGGACTGTTGCATCTTTCCCTACCTAGACGACTGTCTTCTGCAGCTCCCAAGAGGAGACAGCTAGTCTGCACTCTTGGAGACACCTTTACACTCTTCTGAGAGTTGGGGATCACCATCAGCATTCTCAAGTCAATCTCAGGTCCCAGTTAGAGACTCTAATTCATTGGGGCTGCCTTGGACACGGTCCAGGGCAAGGCTTTCCTCCCCTCTAATGGGGGGGATTGCCTTCGAGATCAGGCCCGAATGGTATCCTCAGCTTCTCAAGTCCTGGCCAGAGTCTACTTGAGACTGCTCTGCCACATGGCAGCCATCCCAATGGTTCGCATGGCTCGCCTCCATGAGGGTTCCTCAGTGGATGCTCGGGGTGCAGTGGGACCAGAGGTCCGATGACCTAGATCAACCGGTCTTGGTCTCTGACCCAGTTTGCAGGACACTGACCTGGTGACTGGACCCACTCAATCTTTCAACAGGGGTCCTCTTCCGGCAGGAGACCCCAAGAAGAGTTGTGACCACAGACACCTTGGTTGGGGTGCTCATCTGGAGAACAAGCAGACCCAGGGGACCTGGTCACCGTATGAGCAGTTGCTCCATATCAATGTTGTGGAGATGCGAGCAGTCCTGAATGCCTTTCAGCCTTTTCAAGCAGACTTATCTCCAAGACCTCTTCTTATTCAGGCAGGGTGGGGGCCCATTCCTACCCCCTCTTCAGGGAGGCAGTGAGGGTCTGGTTTTGGGCACTGGAACATCACCTCAGATTCACCGCTGTTAATGTTCCAAGCATCCAAAATGCCTTGGCCAACAGCCTAAGCAGGTCTCAGTCCAAGGCTCAGGAGGGGGACCTCCTTCAGTCGGTGGCAAAACACCTAATCGACAGATGGGGATGGCCAGAGTTGAACCTTTTTGCGTCCCCACTCAGTGCCAAACTGCCCAGTTTTTACTCACTAAATCCAGGGCCTGGAGTTTTCTGGCAAGACTCATTGTCCCTCTGTTGGACAGGGAGGTTCCTTTATGCCTTCCTTCTCTTTCCCATTCTACGGGGAGTACATTTGAAGTTGCAAGTAGAGGGAGCAGAGATGATTCTCATTGCTCCCCTTTTGGCCCAGGCAGATTTGGTTCCCACTACTTGAACAGCTGGAAGTGGAACCTCCATATCCTCTGCCTCTAAGCTCGCTTTTGCTCTCCAAGGTCCAGGGTAATCTGCTCAATCTGGATCTGAAGTCCCTGCATCTGCATGCGTGGCTCCTCCAGACCTAGCGATGGCCAGATAAGGGGTCTCCCACAAGGTAGCGGATGTCCTGGTGGTGGACAGAAAACCCTTCACTTGATCCACGTATGCTATGAAGTGGAAAAGGTTTTGCCTGTGGGCTACCACATGCCAGCTTTTAATCCCTTTACTTACCCTCCGAACTCCGTCCTTGAGTATCTCCTCTCTTTATTAGAGCAGGGACTGAGCTAGCCCTCCATTAAGGTGTACCTTTCCTCCATCTCGGCATACCACGCACCAGTGAAAGGAGGGTAAAACCCTCACTCAGCTGGACGAGTCCCATACATTTTTGTGGAGCATTTTGTATTTAAAGCCTCCCATCTGAGATCCTGTCCCTATATGGGATTCCCTTTTTGTATTGGAGAAGTTCACGTTACCCCTGTTCGCACCAGTCGAAGATTGTAAGCTGTTGTTAAAAGCATTTCTAGTTGCCGTTACTTCCAACCGAAGAATTTTGGAGTTTCAGACTCTGATGTGTAAAGAGCCCTATTTGGTTTTTCAGAAGGACAAGGTGTCCTTATGTTCAAATCCTAAGTTTTTGCCTAAGGTGATGTCAGAGTTGACTCTAAATCAAGACATCCACCTGACAGTCTACTATCCTGAGTACTCTAATCAGGGGGAGGCGTTGTTGCATATTCTTGATGTCCATAGGATGCTCCATTTCTATTTAAACTGTACGGCCTCCTTTTGGAAAACAGCTCAGTCATTAATTTTGTTTGCTCCCAAAACTCAGGGTGCACCAGTTACCAAACAGACCATGTCAAAATGGTTGGGTAACTGCATCATACTTTGTTACAAGTAGTACAATAAGCCCTTACCGGGTCCTCCAGACTTTTCTCTCCTGAGTCTTTAGTTGCCAGTTTTCAGCCTCCTTCTAGACTTACCTAGTCCTTATTCTTTTATTGCTTGGGGCTCAGTCCTAACGGTTATTGCCTGCTGTAAGAACTTTCACTTGAAGTAAGATAATACAGTTATGTAATAACTTACCATAACAGTAGATCTTCAAAGAAGAGCTTGCAGCAAGCATTGCTTTCCCTCCTCTCTCCATCGCCCTGGATCTCTTTCTGCTGTTATTTTTTGGCAAAGAATCTACCCAGTTCTCCTTCCATCCTAGATTCCAGGTCTCCAGCAGGAGAACTGAGGTGGGGCTGGGGACCGCGCCCTTTATTCCATTGGCTGACTTCAGGCGGAGCCAATGTCGGGGGTGGTCCCCCGCTGAAGACTGCTTTCTAGAAGATTTCCGTGGGGTCCTGGCACCTGCGACTTCGTCCTAACAATTGTTGCCTGCTGCAAGAGCTCGTCTCGAAGATCTACTGTTACGGAAAGTTTTTGCATAAGTACTTTATAACAACTGATGTAATTTTCTGTTTCCTGTACCAGATTGATATCCAGATCAAAGATGCTATTGGCAGATACCATCAGTGTGCTACAATTCAGTTGGATTTTCAGCTTCCAATCAGATTTAACCTTACCTATGTAAGGTAAGTACCATTCTTATTCCTCGTAAAATCATATAGTCTTTTACCAATTTTCATGGTTTACATTTCAAGGAACCTTAGCAAAAATATTCCACGTGTGTCATGCTGTACATAGCAGCGATGTCAAAGCATTAATTTATACCAAAACTGCGACTCATGGGGGTAAAGACTGAAAGTTTTGTAATGTATTCATTACTTAGTACAGTATCTTGATAGATAAAGACAACTGGGTTTAACAGTTAAGATAGGGGAATGAAAATCAATAAGAAATTAAAAAGCTAGTGTAATTCCTGAGTATTTGTTTTATGACTGACTGAAGCAGAGGATATGTATTAAAATTTACATAGAATGAATGATAAGCCTTTAGAATGGTGTTAAAAAATCATAAAACAGATTGCGTCGGCAGAAAAAGACCCAGCGGTCCATTCAGTCTAACCATTTTCTTACCTTGCTTTGTCCTCTGCATATCACCAGGCTGTTTTAGAAATCCAGCAGTCATAGTGGCTGATCATCAATCACACCCTTCTCCCGGTAGCCCTTATCCTCTTCTGTCTGTAGGTCTCACTGTTTCCTTATATCTGTTCCACCAAGCTTAAAAAACATCTGTCTTTGCTTCTGGTTACATCTTGGCAGTCTGTTTCATTTGTCCACCACATGCTCCTTGGAGAAGAACTTCCTGAGTCCTCATGAATCTGCCCCCACCACTAGTCTCGACCCATGTCCTCAAGTCACTGTACCATCTTTCCTTGTGAACAAGTCCTTATAATCCACCCTGTTAATGCCTCATAGAAACTTGTACTTCTCAAACGTATCCCCTTTTTGCCTCCTGGCCTTCTGTGTGCACATTAAGATTTTCCAACTTTTACTCGTATGACCTCCCCTGTTGCCTCTGAATCATCTTCATGGCCCACCTATGTATGGTCTCTGTGCATCCCTGTCCTTCCTTAGGTGTGGTGTCCAGAAATGAGCGCAGTACTCCTGGTACAGCCTTTCCTGGAACCTGTATAGGGGCATTATGAAATGGGAACAAAAAAAATTATGATCTAATTGGTCAGTTTGGGTCTTTACCCGTGAGTAAATCCTGCAGTGACCCACGACACAAATACCAATCAGCCTCATTACTGGCGTTATAATCTGTACTTCTGCCTGTAGGAAATTCACTTATTAAAAGCATTCAAATGGCAGCCATTTATAAATAATAAGGCGTGACCAGGGGATTGATTAACAGTCTGTTTATCACTCCCTAGGGGCTTAATGTCGTATGAGGCACAGATGAGTGCCACGTTGCCCCAGGGTTAATTATGTAAACAGTAAGACATAACTGTATATGCATTATGGTGATATAATTGGATGCATCATGCATTGCCCTTTCACCCTACAGTGCAGAATACACGAGGTGTGGGTAAAACCCACATCTACCAACATTCTGTCATGCCTTACCTCAGTGATATTTCCTCCTTCCTCCTACTGTCAAATCCCCATCTTACTTCAAGAAACAACCCTTGCAGCAGGTTACACCATTAGGACTGAAGCCAGCAGGCGCCAGGACCCCACGGAAATTTTCTAGCTAGCAGTATTCAGCGGGGACCGCCCCTGACGTCAGGCATTGTATAAAAGGGGATGGTCCCCGAGAATCCCCAGTTCTTTTCCCATCGACTCGCCAGCATCGGCCTCACAGTCCCACTGTAGCGCACGACGACTAAGAACTTTCATAAAACAGTTTTACCAACACTAAATGTCGGCATCTCCAACTTCTTCTTCAGAAGGACATCCTTCCAAGTGTGCCTGCGGCAAACAGATCCCCTTCAAGGATCCTCATTAGTCCTGCCTGCGGTGCTTAGGCTCGGACCACGACACCAAGGCCTGCTCCTTCTGACAAGGGTTTAACAGTCGCACCAAGATCCGCCGCCAGAAGGCACTTCAGGGGTTCCTCTTGGAAGAGAAACTACACAGAATGGATAAGGAACCTTCCTCCAGAGGTGACTCTACCTCAAAAGCCCACAAACACCGGGACAAGCACCGGGAGAAGGCCAGATCCAGATCCCCTAACCGGGCCTCAGACTTGCGCACCAGATCAGGCTCCACGTGCTCAGACCGCTCTCCCTCTCAGCCCATTCCAGTCAAGATTAAGGCTTCAGGTGGCTCTTCGAAGACTTCTAGGCCTTCGGCTTCCTCCACTGCCTCCCGGGCCTCATCGATGTCCTCCGACCGTCATCAGATTGACGCCGGGACCCCGACTCCAGATCGGTCTCTCAGCCTCCCAGGGGTCCAGATCCCCCACTTAGGAAGACTAAAGACCTGACGTCCCTGAAGCGGACAACGAACCCAATGTCGGTCAAGCACCCGAAGTCGGCCAGACGTTCGCCAGAGCCAAAGACATCGGCCAAACACCAGAAGTCGGTCAGGCGTTCGCCAGAGCTGAAGACGTCGGCCTAGCGCCTGACATCGGTGACACGTTCGCTGGAGCCAAAGACTGCCCCCCCCCCCGTCACCGGTGGACACTGGTCGCTGGGACTCCACGGAGGAGGACCTGACGTTGCCTAAGGACCAGGCAGGCGACGAGGATGCCAGGCTTCCACGAGAGCCTTCACCAATCCCGGAGACGCCCTCAGACCCGATGCCCGACCCTGGCGACAGACCACCGGTGCCGGGTCCGTTGTCGGGTATGAACATCCAAGCGGTTAAAAGATCTCTTCACTTTCTGGTGGAACACAATAAGGAAAGATGTGATCCCAGTGAAACCTCCTCCTCCTCCTTCACCTCCTACTCCCCCTTCTCCACCGCAGGGGCCAGCAGGACGACAGCAAACCCCCAAGGAGCGCGCTCCACCTCCTAGGGAAGATCCAAGGAACGGAGAAGGCCCCTCAAGATCTCCTCAGCATCTCCCAGCCCCAGGACCCAGACGCCGACGGGTACACTCCGCCAGGGAGGATTCTAGACCGGATACTTCTGACACATCCAGGTCTCCTTCTCCACTCAGCATCGCATCACCTGACCCACAAGACCTGCCCAGATCAGCTCCGGAAGATCCCTCTTTCTCTGACATTATGAGGCACATCCAGGAGAACATGGGATGGGATTCGGAAGAACTCGACCATGAGACCCTGAGAGACAGCGCCTTGCTCGATACCTTTGGCAGAAGGATCCTAAGCCTGTGGTAGTGCCACCCTTGATGGGCACTTTAGCGAACGTTACCAAGGCTGCGTGGAAGCATCCGCACTCCACCCCCGCTGTGCCAAAGAAAGCTGGCCACCTGTACAGGGCCCCAAAAGAGGACCATTACTTGGCGTAACAATCTCTGGCTTACTTCCTGGTCATTACGGCCTCTCATGACCAGTCCCAGTGACCACAGCATATGAGCACACAGCCACCGGACCAGGAATCCAAACAGTTGGATGCCCTGGGGAGGTGCTTGTATGCGGCTGCTACATGCTCCATCAGGTCCCTGAACTATCTGTCTCACATGGTTCAGTTTCAGAATGCCCTATGGGAACAGAGTCAGGACCTAGTTGATAGGCTACCAGATGGCGATCAGAAGGCAGAGCTCTTAAACCTCCTCCGCACAGGGTCTGATGTGGGGACCCAAGTGTTACGAGCCGCATACGATTCTATGTCTGCCAGAGCTGCAGCTTAGGGCGTCTGTCTCCGGAGACACTCTTGGTTCCGTGTCTCCGGTTTTACGCCAGATGTACAGAAAAACATTCTTGACGTCCCATACAATGGCGAAGTCCTGTTTGGTGAACACTCGGAAAAGGTCATCACCAAGCTTCAGGATGCTGGGAAGGCAGTAAGATCCATACAGGCCATGTACAGCTCTAAACCTGGTCTGTTTCATAGGAACCAGAACCGTTTTCGCGGCCAGCAACAACGGTAGCAGCCACATTCCAGCCAGCAACATAGGGGCACTTTCCATCGTAAAGCCCAGGCTAAATCTTCCATAGGCAGAGGCCAGCGGTATACCAAACCGGCCTAGCCTGTGGGAACCAACGCTGCCACAGCATGACTCTTTCCCGGCCCCCGCCCCTCCTCTGGATCAACGGGCAGAAAAGGTCGGGGGTCACATCGCTCGCCACTTTTCAGGGTGGCAGTCGATTACCGCCAACCGGTGGGTACTTCAGATGGTCAAGAGAGGTCACTTTATCGAATTCCTCGACCACCCACTGTCAAGACCTCCCCTGCTTTCCCATTATTCGAGTCAGCACGCTCTGCTTATACAGCAGGAGGTGCTCGCGCTTCTAGGAAAGGAAGCTATAGAGCACATACCACGGAACCAGAGAGGTGCAGATTACTATTCCCACTTCTTTCTGGTTCCCAAATGGTCAGGGGATCTCCGTCCGATACTGGATCTCAGCAATCTCAACGCTTCAGTCCTCTACAAACGCTTCCGCATGGTGACCCTTCCAGGTCTGATACCAGTGCTCAAGCAGGCGCTTTCTAGCGTCATGGACATACAGGAGATAACACCTGCACATACCCATTGCTCGGCGCTGGGAAGTTCTCAGCTAGCAATTCTCGTCGCCAACAGTTCCGAGTCGCCCCTCCTTCGCAGCTGTCATCAGCACCCCGAGTGTTTACGAAGTACATGGCAGTCGTAGCGGCGACTCTGAGGAGACAAGGCCACTATGTGTTCCCCTACCTGGATGGCTTTCTTCTTATGGCGCCCTCTCGGGAGGCCCTGATGTCCGCCATTCATTGTACTCAGTTTCTGTTCGAGACGTTGGGCATCATTATCAATCAGGAGAAGTCACGCCTGGTTCCGTCACAGAATCTGTAGTTCATAGGCGCAGTTCTGGACACCGTCCAAGGGAAAACTTTTCTACCCCAGGACGAAGCGGAACACATCAGATCCCTCATCAGGGACATTTTGGCAAAGAGGACCATCCCAGCCAGACTGGTCCTTTGCCTGCTCGGACATATGGCTGCAGCCTTTGCAACAGTTCCGCTAGCCCGTCTCCACATGCGGGTGACCCAGTGGATGTTACAAGTCCAATGGGATCAGAAACAAGACCATTTGCAGCTTCCAATCCGGATCACGAAGGCTGTAATCCGGGATTGGCAATGGTGGCTAGATTCAAAGAACCTGTTAGCGGGGGTCACCTTCATTGCACCGTCTCTGATTGTGACGCTCTCCACGGACGCCTCAGGGTTCAAGTTGGGGAGCACACGTCGACAGTGTCAGGTCTCGGAGCTTATGGACAGCCCAGGAAGCTCATCTCCACATAAATATCCTGGAAACGAGAGCAGTTCTTTACGCCCTTCAGGCTTTCCAGTCGGAGGTCCCACCGGGTACGCTCCTGTTACAAACAGACAATACCACGGTGATGTATTGCCTCAACAAACAAGGAGGCACCCATTCCTACCCGCTTTGCAGGGAGGCCATGAGGGTGTGGGATTGGGTACTACAGTGTAGAAGCGTGGGAAATAACAGATGTCCAGACCAAAGGTTTAAGATGCATAAAACACGCAACGGTATGCGTTTGTCAATTTATTTCCAAAAACAAAACAAAACAAAAAAATATTCTTAACTTAAAGTTCATAGAAAGGAAAACAATCGGTGTTAGTCTTCACACCCAAAAACAGGAAATACTTCTTTCCACAGACTCCTGAATTGCCTTTTCCTTTCCTTTTGTCTGTACAGCACTTTGTGTGGAAACACACACAACCCTTCTTGCTCTGTGGTCAGTCGAATACTGACTCTCCTCTCTCTATCCATCTACACAGGTCTCCTAGTGGAGGTTTATATACTTTCAGAAGGGGTGTCTTGACCTGAGCCCTCCCCTATTGTGACATCACAACATTACCTGAATACTATAAAGCAGCCATTTTTTGTAGGCTGCCATCCCTATAGCAGGACCTCAGCAGGAGAAGCAAGACATACAGGTACACATTCATTTTGTTTTAATACAGAAGAAAAGAAACACTTGTTAAAGATTGAATTAAATCTGCAGCCTTGGCAAGAAAAAACAGATGAGGGCGCCTCTATCTGTCTTCCTTGCAAGGTTTCAGGATTCTATTTACTTTTAAATGTAAATGCCAGAAAGTAAACATGCATTTATTTAAGACAACAATTCTAGTAAATCTTTTTACACAGTAGTCTCCTCTAACATATTTTCTTTATATGTGCTGCATAATGCTTGTTTTATGAAATTCCTCACAGCTAAATTTCAGCTGACTGCTTTTCAGCTTATCAAGATTTGGATGCCAGATTGTTTTAAAGATAATCAGGGACAGTAAAGAAAGGTTTAAAGATTGCCAGGTTGGCCACCCTGACAAGAAAATTAGGATAGATACGAATATAGAAGCAGACAGGATAGAGTGAAAATTGAAAAGTATGGGAGGGGGGGCATCTTGTAAATTCTTGATATTTCTCTTCATAACAGGACCCTGTTACATACAGCACGGTGCAAACCTCATTGCTGTTCATGTCCCAGGAGTGGACAACGTCATCGCAGACAGCCTGAGTCGCTCTCAGGTCAGAGTCCACGAGTGGGAACTACTCCAGGAGGTAGTAGAGGATCTATTTCACAGATGGGACATACCAGAGTTAGACCTCTTCGCGTCCCCATACAACGCAAAACTGACCAATTTCTGCTCGCTAGATCCAGAGCCTGGTGTTTTCTGCCGAGATGCATTGTCCCTCCCCTGGATGGGCAGATTCCTCTACACCTTTCCTCACTTACCATTTTGATCCAGAGGGTCCTTTTGAAACTCCGCAGAGAGCAAGCGACGCTGATACTTATCGTGCCGTTTTGGCCCAGACAGATTTGGTTCCCTCTGCTACACCAGCTGTCCCGGGAACCTCCGATGCCTCTGCCAATCAGCTTTCACTTATTGTCTCAGGAGGCAGGCTGTTTGATCCATCCGGACCTTCGATCTCTGAACCTGCACGCCTGGCTCCTAGAGACATAGCTATCATGTGGTACGGGGTCTCGCAAGGAGTAGCAGATGTTCTAGCAGCTGCTAGAAAACCGGCCACTCACGCTACATACGCCATGAAATGGTGCAGATTTTGCCTTTGGGCTCAGGCACAGGGGTTTTCACCGATGGATTGTCCAGAAAGGTCAGTCCTGGACTACCTCCTGTCTCTCTTTCAGACAGGCTTGGCCTACTCCTCGATTAAAAGTACACTTATGTGCCATCTCAGCCTATCACACTCCTATAGGCCAATGTCCCATAACTTAGTTGGACACGGCACGCGCCTTCCTGAGAGGTGTCCTCCATCTTAGACCTCCAATTAAGGATCCTATTCCTCCATGGGATTTACCCTTTGTCCTGGAGCAGCTTACGCTGCCACCTTTTGAACCAGCCGTGGATTGCGAGCTACGTCTCATTACATGGAAGACGCTATTTTTAGTTACCGTTAATTCAGCCAGAAGAAGTTCTGAACTTCACGCACTGATGTGCAAAGAAAGTTATTTGGTTTTTCACCAGGACAGGGTGTCCCTACGGACAAATCCGAAGATCTTCCTGGACATAAGTCTCCACCACTCATTCACACTATTGGGATCTGCGCCGGAGGCACTAGGGCCCATCGGGAGCAAACATTTTGCTGGAGGGTCGGCGCCAGAAATGGAGCCGCGAGAATGGCTTGACAGCCTCAGCTCACAGTAATGACTATCTCGCGGCAATTCTCCAGCCGCTTCAGTTCCTTTTTTTCCTGCCATCGAGTGCGCTTTCAGTAACGATGTCGTCGCTCATTGAGTCAAACTTCAAACTAGCAGCATAGTTTTCCGTTTTGTTATTTTGTAGTACTATCTCGATAAGTATCGCTTAAGTTTATTCTTATTTTTAAAAAATAAGAGAAGTCTCAGCCTACTTTGACGGAGTCGACAGGTCAGGTGACAGTAGGGAGACTTCGTATGAAAGCTGTTCAGTCAGTCGGGCTGGGTCCGGTCCGCCGCCTTCTCCGGAAGGGGAGTCTGACAACGGTCAGTCCAATGCCCGAGGGGACGGGCGGTCCCCACGGAAGCATAAAAATTAACGGTCGCATTCTCGGCACCGTTCGGCCTCGAGCTCTTTATCGGCCCACAGGTCAAAAAAGAGAAGGCATCACTCGAGGTCGCCCTCTGATATGTCTGCGTGTAGACGTTCGGTTATCGGGGCTAGTTGCCGGTCTCCTCCTTCGGAGTTGCCAACCTCTGTTTCTGGTTGCCAACGTCTTCGATATCGGAGCCCTATCCCGCCCGCAGGTAGGTCTTCAGATGAGCAGTTCCATCAGTGGGCAGCTCTTGTGGAGCAATGGGCTCGGAGGTTGGTTCAGTTACCTGGCTCGGTCACTCAGGGGCCTTCGGACTTCTTGGGAGACCAGGTAGGGCGGTTGAACTTCCCTGGTCACGCGGTACCTTCTTCGGTGCCATCGACTCCGCGCTTAGGTGTCCCCCATGGCTACGGCGCAGGGGGCCACACCGATGCCCTTATCTCCTGCTCTTCTTCCTTCAAAACCTGTTTTTCAGAGTCTTGGAGTGTTTTCGGTGCCCTCGGCATTGACAGCACGCTCGGCGTCGTCTTCGGCGCCAGTGCGTCTGTCTGTGCCATCCTCGGTGCCTTCCTCGGTGCCGTTTTTTCTCGGTGCTGCTTCTCTGCACCGTGTGGGTCCTCAGTCGCCTTTCAGGCTGTGTCCGTGGTCCTCTGTGCCGTGCGTGCACTCCGGGCCTGGGGCCTCAGGCGTCTTCCACTTTTCAGGACTCCTCCTTTCACTCTTTTCCTTCTTCCCTTTCCTCTGACTTTCATTCCTTTCCTATCCATACAGTCCCTCCTGGACTGTCAGGAGATGACATTGAGCCTGACCCAGACCTTCGGCTGGGTGATGAAGTGGAGGAAGCAGGATCTATTACTGCTACAGAGCCTGTGGTTGAAGACCTGTCCTTTAAGTCTCTGCTGAAAACTTTGATTTCCACTCTCTCTCTCCAGACTACAGACATCAATCCTGGGAAATTGTTGAGACTCCAATACCTTCGTGCCCCGGAGATCCCTACGGATTTGACTCCTCCGGTTCAGCCTTCCTTCGAGACGCTGTCTCAAATGGTATGGAATAATCCTGCTCTCACCCCTTCGGTGGCTAAATCCATAGTTAGGAAATATATTTAGCCCCCAAGGATCGTCCCATTTTGGCATCTCAGGCCTTTGCGGATCCTGTTGTAGTCCTGGCAGAGAATGATAGGGTCGTTCTTCCGCAAACTACTACAGCTCGACCTATTAACAAAGAATCTCGTAAGATAGACACCTTAGGTAAGAGAGTCTTTGCTGCTTCTACCCTAAGTATGCGTATTGCCAGCTACCAAGGCTATTTCTCCCAGTATGAGTATATCCTGTGGCACTCCATCAGGCAGATGGTTGAAGCTCTACCGAATCGGATACAAAGCCAGAGCTTCTTCAAACCATTACCAGAGGTATCGATCATAACCAGCAGGTTAAAGCAGCTATGGATGCTCTACACTGCTTCCCGTCAGCGGCTGCTGGTATTTGTACCCGTCGTCATTCCTGGCTGCGCACTTCAGGCTTCACGAATGACGCGCAGCAGCAGGTAATGGCGTTGCCCTTTGATGGTGCATATCTTTTTGGTCCTCAGGTAGAACAAGTCCTAGAAGCTACACAAAAGACTAGGTCAGCCATTAAGTTGGCTCAACCCCTCCTGTCCCCTCTCGAGGGAGTGTCAATAAACATCAGTTTCATAACCGTCAGTCCTTTCGAGGCAGAGGAGGTTTCCATAAAAATCAACCTGCCCAACCTCAAAAGAAGACACAACAGAAAGCGCAAGGGCCCAAAGCGCCCAGCGCCACCTTATGAGTTATTGGCCCAAGTCCCATCTCAGCTGCCCGAGGTGGACTTTTCCTCTCCGGTGGGAGGTCGTCTGATGCACTTCTACAACCGATGGAAGTCCATAACCTCAGACAAATGGGTCCTTCGGATAATTCGCGAGGGGTATTCACTCAATCTTGTGGAGACCCCTCTGGATCGTCCTCCCAAACGACAGCCCAGGCTGTCAACCCTTCAAT
Organism: Neoceratodus forsteri; assembly: GCA_016271365.2. Classification (NCBI taxonomy): domain Eukaryota; kingdom Metazoa; phylum Chordata; order Ceratodontiformes; family Ceratodontidae; genus Neoceratodus; species Neoceratodus forsteri. The sequence goes on from CM057449.1 coordinate 987,788,552, forward strand.
CAGACCTTCTCGCCGCCGAGATTCAGGCTCTGAACAACAAGGCAGTAGAAGGAGTGCCGCTGCATCAACGGAACACAGGGTTCTACTCCCATTACTTTCTGGTTCCAAAGAAGTCCGGGGCATGCGCCCATCCTGGATCTCAAAAGCTAAACAAATTTCTCCCAAGGAGAAATTCAAAATGATTTCTCTGGGAACCTTGTTACCTTTGCTTCATCAACACGACTGGCTAGCCTTCGTAGACAAGCAGGATGCTTACCAGCACATTTCTATTCACCCGAGGCATCACAAATTCCTGAGGTTTGTGGCTCTGGGACAACATTATCAGTTCAGAGTCCTGCCTTTTGGGCTATCCTCGGCGCCGTGGGTTTTTACAAAAGTGTTGTGCAGTTCTCGCAGCGCACCTCAGAAAGGTCGGAATACAGGTGTTCCCTTATCTGGACGATTGGCTTCTGGCAAGCCCTTCCAAACAGGGAACTCTGGGCGCTGTAGAGATGGCCTCTTGCTTCCTTACGTCCATGGGAGTTCTGCTGAACCTCAAGAAATCGCAGTTGCAGCCCTCCCAGAGGCTCCTTTTTATAGGGACTCTTCTGGACACCTCCTGTGCGAAGGCTTTTCTTCCAGAAGACAGAAGGAACGATATCCTTCAAATGGCCTGTCACATTGGGGAAAACAGCTCAGTCCCAGCTCTCTCGATGCAACGGATGCTAGGCCTCATGGCATCCTCAGTGTTCACTGTACCACTAGCACGTCTGCACATGAGAACCACTGTGGATGGCTCAGTACTCAGTGGTCCCCAACCACTCATCTGCAGTCCTGTCCCATAAAGTGACAGAACCTTTAAAGAGGTCACTCACCTGGTGGTCTCAAGAGAGCAATCTCCTGGAAGGGTATCCCTTTGCTCCTCTGGACCATCAGATCTCCAGTACCACAGATGCATCTCTAATGGGGTGGGAAGCTCACTGTCAGGCTCTCCACACTCAAGGTACGTGGACTCGGGTCGAGTCCCAGCTTCACATAAATGTCCTAGAAATGAGAGCTGTCCTTTATGCGGTCCGAGCGTTGAAGGACATTCTCTGTCGCAAGAACATTCTCCTTCAAACGGACAACAAAGCAGTGATGTATTACATCAACAAACAGGGCGGTGCTCATTCTTACCCCTTATGCAGAGAAGCTCAGGAGAGGTGGAATGGTGCTTAGCACAAGGCTCTAATTCAAGCGGGTTCACCTACCGGAATACAGAACCGAACTGGCAGACCGCCTCAGCAGAACAGAGACAGATCCTCACGAGTGGTCTCTCGACTCAACCATAGTTCAGTCACTATTCAAAGAGTGGGGAACTCCAGACCTGGACCTTTTTGCATCCCCACTCAACGCAAAACTGCCTCTCTTCTGCTCCAGAAATCCAGGGCCCAGCATTTTCTGTCAGGGTGCGTTCAGGCTGCTGTGGACAAAATGCTTTCTTTACGCCTTTCCACCTCTTCCTCTAATTCAGAGGGTACTCCTCAAGTTCGAATCCCAGGGGGACAAGATGATACTCATTGTTCCCTTCAGGCCTCGGCAGCTGTGGTTTCCACTACTCAACAATATGTTGGCAGTTCCTCCGAGAGCACTTCCCCTGCAGATGAACCTTTTGACTCAGGGGCCGGTGGTCCATCCCAACCTGAGATTGCTTCACCTTCACGCTTGGCTCCTGAAGAGGTAGAAGTAAACCGGTTCAGTGTCTCTCGGAGGGTTTCAAATATTCTTCTGGCTGCGCGGAAGCCAGCCACTCGGAAAACTTACACAGCCAAGTGGAAGCGTTTTTCGCTCTGGTGTGCTAAGTCCTCTTTGAATCCCTTTTCCTGCCCACCAGATAAGGCTCTGGAGTACCTCTTGGACCTCTTGAATTCAGGTCTGCAGTACTCTATAGTCAAAGTTCACCTTAGTGCCATTTCAGCGTATCATGAGCTGGTTTCTTCCTTAACACTGGCTCAGTTACCTGTGGTTAAGAGATTTCTTAAAGGAATTCTGCATACCAGACCTCCTACAAGATGTTCAGTTGCAGCCTGGGACATTAATCTTGTGCTAGACATGCTCACTCGGAAACCTTTCGAACCTCTGGCTACCTGTGAGCTAAAATTTCTCACCTGGAAGACTGCCTTCCTAGTGGCCATTACTTCAGCCCGAAATAGACGCCCTGGTCACAGACCCTCCATATACTGTGTTCCATAAGGACAAAGTAGTCCTTTGGACACATCCTAAATTTCTTCCTAAGGTTGTGTCAGAATTTCATTTAAACCAACCTTTGGTCCTTCCCTCTTACTTTGCGGACTTCCAAAATGAAGGAGAACGATCTCTTCATTCTTTGGATGTTAAGAGAGCTTTGCATTTCTATCTAGATAGAACCAAGGACTTTCGTAAAGCCCAGCAACTGTTTGTTTCCTTCAGCGAGACCCGGCTGGGTCAACCTGTCGCTATCAGATGTATCTCAGCACAGTTAGTGGCATGCCTTCGCCACTGCTATTCCATGGCGCAGGTTAAGTTGGAGGGTATGGTTTACGCTCACTCTACTACAGCGGTCGCGGCATCCCTAGCGGAAATTCGCAACATGCCCATTGCAGATATTTGCAACGCAGCCACCTGGAGCTCAGTGCATACTTTTGTTAAACATTATGCACTGGATGTCAATGCCAGACGACATTCCTCCTTTGGCAGAGCCATCCTTAATGGACTTCTGTCCTAGAAACGTGAGCTCTTGGTCTCTCCTGCCGCACTCTCGGGGGATTATTAGCTCGGTACTTTCCCAATAGTGTGAATGAGTGGTGGAGACTTATGTCCAGGGAGATATGAAAATTACGTACCTACCGTAATTCTTGATCTTCTTGGACAAGTCTCCACCACTCATTCACACGCCCACCCTCCGTCCCCCGAGCTCACCTCTGTTGTTGGTCTTCACTCCCTCAAATTTTTAGGCTGTGAAGGCTTCTTTGTTGACCCTTCTTATACGGGTCGTCCGGACTAACTTATATCCGGTTTTTAGGTTAGGCTATCCTTCTAGGTTGAATTCGCTACCTCCTTGGTAAAAAGGTACTGAGGCGGTTGGAGGGTCGACGCCGAGATGGTCATTACCGTGCGAGCTGAGGCTTGCGGTGCCGTTCCTCGTGGCTCCATCTCTAGCGCCGATCCTCCAGCAAAAAGTTTGCTCCTGATGGGTCCTAGTGCCTCCGGCGCAGATCCCAATAGTGTGAATGAGTGGTGGAGACTCGTCCAAGAAGATCAAGAATTACGGTAGGTACGTAATTTTCATTTTCTACCTAAGGTGATCTCAGCTCTCACCCTTAATCAGGACATAGATCTACCAGTGTACTTTCCTAAATATTCTAATAGAGGAGAGGCCCTGTTGCACACTTTAGATGTGCATAGGTGTCTTCGATACTACCTGACCAGAACCAAACACTACTGAAAATCTGACCAGCTTTTTGTCTCCTTCACCCACAGGATGATGGGAGCTCCCATTTCCAAACAATTGCTGTCCAGGTGGCTTATACATTTTATCACATTCTGTTACCAGAAGCATAACAAACCCTTACCGGGCTTGGTTAAGGGTCATTCCACAAGGGGGGTGGCTACCTCCTTTGCGGCCATGAAGAATGTGTCCACTTCAGCAATCTGTGCAGCAGCTACTTGGAGCACTGTGCACACCTTTAACAGGCATTATAGCCTGGACGTTGCATTGAGGTTGAAGAGCAGGTTTTGGTCTAGCAGTCCTTCAGGGATTCCTATCCTAGGCTTCGGTACAACTAGTTATCTCTGCCTTTCCTCCTACCACCGGTGAGGGATTTCCAGTATTGCTTGGGAATCAGTCCTAATGGTGTAACCTGCTGCAAGAGCTGTTTCTCGAGGTAAGATAGTACAGTTACGTAAGTACTTACCATAACAGTAGATTTTTGAGAACAGCTCTTGCAGCAGGTACTTTCCCTCCCACCATCTCCGCTGGAGGTAGACTTGTTCCAATATCCTTCTCCTAGGATTAGGTATTTCTAACACCACTGTGATTGCCATTTGATGGCGGATCCTCAGTCTCCTTTTCTGATGTCATCCGGTGTCCGGGAGTCTCTGGTGGGACAACTGGGGATTCTGGGGGACCGTCCCCTTTTATATGATGCCTTGCATCGGGGGCGGTCACCGCTGAATACTGGTAGCTAGAAAATTTCCGTGGGGTCCTGGCGCCTGCCGGCTCCAGTCCTAATAGTGTAACCTGCTGCAAGAGCTGTTCTCGAAGATCTACTGTTACGGTAAGTTCTTACGTAACTGTACTTTCCTGTACATCTCTGCATCCAGTCTGCTTCCTGAATGCTTTGTTGCACTGAGTGCTGGACTTGCGGCTGTCACTAATGATGGCCCCCAGGTCTCTCTCGTCAGTTGTCTGCACCACCCTTACTCCCCCTTCCAAAACCTCCGTGGTTGAGACTGATCACATGACTGCATTAGTTTCATGTTGATATGTGTCATCAAATTTGGTCTTGTTTTTATTATCTGGACCCTTTTCCATAACCCTCCTCTAGGGTGCGAGATCTTGGCATGATCCTCAATGACAGGTTGACATAGGAAGTTCAAGTGTCATCTGTTGTCCAAAGTGTTTTTTACCGCTTCAGGAATATTGCCAGGATCAAACCCCTAATTCTGCCTGAAGACCTTCCCACACGAGTGCATGCCTTTGTGATGCCCAGGCTTGATTACTGCAATGCTCTTTACTTCGTAGTATCCAGAGATACACTCCGCTGGCTGCAGCTGGTACAAAACGCTGCTGCCAGGTTACTGACTAGCCTTTCTAGGTCAAGTCATGTGGCTCTGGTTTTGCAGGCCATGCACTGACTACCAGTCAGGTGGAGGGTTCTCTTCAAGGTGAGTTTACTCACCTATAAGGCCCTACATGGACTAGGCCCTGGCTATCTGGCTGACTTTCTGACTGTCTCAGTCCGATCCCTCTGCTCCTCAATCAGAGGCCTCCTTGAGGTTCTCAGGACCTGTCTTAAAACTGCCAGTGATCAAGTCTTCAGTGTCGCTGGCCAGGTCCTATGGAACGCTCTTCCATTCCATATTATGGCGGCCCCATTGGTCAAGTGCTTCAAAAGTGGTCTCAAGGCCCACCTATTTTCATTGGCCTTCCCAGACGATGTGTTTTAACCAGCTTTTAGAGCTGATCCTACTGTATTTACTGTTTTAAATTGGTTTTACTATATTTATTTTATTTTTTATATAATGCTTTGGCTTTATTTTCCCCGCCTTTTGTGTGTTAGGTGCTCAGAAGCTCTGGGATTGGACACCCTACAAATAAACTTTGTCTTGTCTTACCGCAGTAAAATGAATACCCCATAAAATCAAAATCTCAAAGACTTCAGATGCTATCTTGCCCCCCCCCCACCAAAGAAATTTGGTATACTGTTCGGATCTCATCGCTTCATTATTTATACCTCTCACAACCTGGCTGGAGTTTGAAAATACCAGTTACTTCTGAATTTACACACAGTCATCTTTTAAAATGGCAGCTGAATGCATAGGCTGCAACAGTGTGCAGGCAAGCTACATCACATTTTCAGATGGGTCAGTTTAAATGCAACACATTTTTTGAGAATCCATGCTCTCTAAGTCCCACACTTTGGTCTTAGAGCCACAGGTGACAGGACCCTACGGGAATCAAAACTTTTATGACCTGGGGTGCTGACTCATAACACTGATTCACGGCATTGTTCAAGCACCCAAAGGGCATCAAGCAGCACAGTGCTCTCACTGGAGAAGAGTACTTCAGTTTGCATGCAGACAGCATTCTAGTCTAGTTCGTTGCTTCTCTATCATTATATTTCAGTAAATTTATTGTTTTTATAACAGTTTTGATAAGTTAATGTTCCAAGATTTCCTTACAGCCCTACCACACTGGACATTGCTCAAAAACAGTTACGGAACTATATGCACCTGACAAGGCGTGTTGTTTCAGCAACGAGGCTTTGTTCAGCCATCACTCCAGTGTAGTGTGGAAAAGTGTTCTGGTGCCTGGCAGTCTCTGCACCAGATCATTCCATCTCTGAAGCAGTGGGCCCTGCTCTGCTCCCTGGATCTCCAGGATGCATACTTCTACATCCTATCCTGTCAGTCCCATTGACAGTCTGTTTACTTCCGAGTGGATGTAACCCTCTAGCAATTGGAGCAATGCCCTCAGACCGTCCTTGGCACCCAGGGTGTTCTCCAAGTGCCTGTCTGTTGAAGTGGCCTTCCTCAGATGCAGGGGTGTTAGGAAGTTTGCATATCTCAGTGACTGGCTCATCAGCAGCAGTTCCTTTCAAAATTTAGAACTGTATAGGGATCTGGTTGTCCAAATTTTCTAGAGCTTGGGTCTGATAGTCAGCCTGGCCAAGTCCAAACTGGTGCTGAAGCATGTAATTATGTGCGTCAGACAGAAGTTGGACTTTACACAAGTCAGAGCCTGAATGTCCTCTGATAGGGGGAAGGTCCTGTCCTCCTTCGCCTGTTCATTTCAGGTTGGACAATCACACTCAGCCCGGGACTTACTCTGGCTTTTGGGTTTCATGGCCTCTACAACAGTCATGGTCCAAATGGCGTCAGTTCCATGTGACTGTATCTCCTTCCCTGGCATATGTGCCTTGGAACTGGATAGATAGGTTACCTACATTCTTCAGGTCCTCTGAGCCTCACAATTAGGACCAGTACCATGCCCCGGTTGGCACCATAGAGCTATGTCACCAGGAAAAAGATAAACCCCAGTTCAGGATCCCATCTGCAGTTGCTTACCCAGCATGTCCCTCCACCTCCTCTCTTTCAGTGTACTCCTCATCAGTGAATCCTACCACCATTCTGCTGCTGAGTACTTCCTGTACCATCATTTTGTGGGGGAAATGCTGCAGCCATTGGGTTTTACTGCCCTGGTAAACCACAGTCCTGTTGCCCTGGCTTTTGAGACTCCTGGGAGTCCCAGCACTGGCCTCCATGTTCTACCTCATGGCCTAGGATCATGGAGGAGGTAACTGGGGCTGTCTGGATAACCCATACCATACCTTCCACCCCTATGGACCTCGGAACAAGTTATCACAACCCCCTGGGTCTGTGGGGGATATACCTCACTGCACTTTGCAACTTCATGTCATCCAGACGCAACTGGAGTGGTGGTGCCTGAGACGTGACCAAATGACCTGGGCAGGATTCGGCAGGCTTCATTGCCATAGGGAGAAAGGTTTTTACCTCACTCAGCACAGCCTTTCCTAACCATTTCAGTACATTTGGTGCTCATGGTAGCTTACCAGCATTGCTTGTGGCTGCATATACACTCTATTCTGTCTGCAGTACTTGACTGCGAGGTCACCAGGTAAGCTGTTGACATTTCATACGAGCCCTGGAGGTAGCATGACTCCAGTCAAAAACATCATAAGATATCAGCAAGATGGCTTCTAGAGTCATTGGATTGTCCACCCATATCAGAAGGCTATCACGGCTTTGCCTATTGTGACTAGAACCAAAATTCCCACTACTAGGGTCTCATTCCTTTTCCCTATGAGCGAGGCAGTAGTTATTGGGGCACCCTCCTTTTCCTGTGTCCCAGGAGCTTTGCCTCAGCTGGACCAGTCTTCGGACCCTCTGGGCTGAGAAGAGTTCTCCCCCACGCAGAAGGCCAAAGCTGTCCTTCTAGCTTCAGAATGAACAGGCCCCTTCCTCATTAATAGGTAAAGCTTGGTTCACTGGACCCAAGAGTGGGATTCCATGGAGAAGATTGATTCTGGGTAAGATAGAAAAGTTATGTACTTACTGTAACTGAAGATCCAGAATATTTTCTCCATGGTGTACCACTCCCCTGCTCGCCATCCTCTTCTGTGTATAAGAACCGGGGCCACTGGGCTGCTCATCCTTCCCCATTCCCACCCTGTCTGGCAGGCATAAAACATGTTATCTTCTGCTCTCTGTCTCTCTCACTCTGCTTCTGAGTCATAGAGCCCCTTTTTCTGAGGACATATAAAAAAAGAAAAAACACACGCTCTTATTTATTATATCTGTTGCCCAACCCCCTATGCCCCTTGGCCGGGCTCTTTCCTCTTGCCTTGGTTATATCGCTGTTCTAGGGACGTGGATATGGTGTACTACCCACACTTCTGGCAGAATCCTTTTCTTTTAATTCTCTGGCTGAAAGGTCTCTAAATGGCTCCTCCCACGCACCCAGGTGGTATCCTCCAGTGGCACCGCCCTGTGACGTCAGATCTTCCCTTTCTGCTGGAACCATCAGGTTTTCTCCATCATAGCTCTGCATTAGGCATAGGCCCTAACTTTGAACAACTCAGTCTTTGAGAATTTCAAATGCTTTTTTGTTCTGTTATGGAACAACTTGATACTAAAACCGGTCCCGGCTTCAAGCGCTGCTCCACCTGCACTCAGAAGATGTCTCGGTCAGATCCGCACTGTTCTTGCCGGTATTGTTTGGGCATCTAGCATGATCTGCAGGCCTGCAGCTTGTGTGGTGCTGTTCAAGCCTCCATCCTGGTGGACCATTGTGCCCATCTCATTTTGGGTCACCCGGATCAAGTGGGATCATCTGGTTAAATCAAAGGATGCCCATAAGGCAGTTTCCACGGCAGTTGGTTCAGTGGAACAACTCACTGCCTTCGAAGAGCCTGTTGCCCAGGCCGCTTCGGCAACTTCATCTGCCTTGGTTCTGTTGATTATGGTTGTTTACCAAGGCATTCTGGGACTTATGCCAGTCCCTGTCCACCCTTGGGGAGGGTCCTTCCCAGGGGTCCAAATTGTTTCGGGACAAGTCTAAAAAGTCCCAAAACAGGTCGTGGGATTGGGAGAGAGCCCACTTCTCTCGTTCCCGTGCTTCTGCTGGCCTAACGGTCGTCGAGCCGTCAGTTTGGCTGACATTTCAGCTCACATCCAGGCCACTGGCCCCATGGAGTCCCCATCAGGCTTGTCGGCCGAGACGCGGGTCAGCCAGTAAGTCGAGATTTATCCCGACCCTGTCAACCCATTGTCGCCAGTCAAAGGGGAGGATTCTCTCTGTGACTCCAGTCATTATAGCCCTCTCCCAGAAGGCACCAGCTCAGCATGTTGAGCCAGCTACCCACCTCAGGAGCCTGAGCCTTTAGGGGTTCCCAGGCATTCTTTGCCTTCCCCCGCTTCTCCTCCTTGCTGACCGGCGTGTCGTTGGTCGAGGTCCTGGTCAAGGTCTCTCAGCTCTCGACTGCAGTTGAGGGACTCTGTGTTCCCATCAGTACCGTTCTCAGCCTTTGACAAAAAGACGCCATCAGTACTCTTCATCCTCCTTGTCTTCAGGCGAGGAGCAGCTCTGCCGTAAAGTGTGGCGCTGCTGTGTGGAGCTTCCCTTGAAATAGTGGCTTCTTGGCCAGAGCCATGTGCCTCAGCCTACTCCGGTGCTCCCACAGCGACCAGTGCCATGGGCCAAGCCGGTTCCTCTGGTCAGGCTTACGCCTGCCTCCCCACCCATTTGGGTGGAACCACTGCCTCTGCAGCCTAAAGACAAGATTGCACACCCTGCAACTGAGCTTTCTGGGCAGCTTTCAGTAAAAATTACTCAGATGGACGAGCCTCGCATTGTCAACAGGGAAACGGGCACTTGGGCGGTATTTGAGGAGTCCTTGGATTCAGAGGACTCCTCCATGCATTCCCACCAGACCCGGGCTTTGACCCTGACCCAGGGAGGATCTCTCTACAGAACAAGGGCCCACTTCCTTCAGGGCTCTGCTCAATTTGATCTCAGAGTCAAGGGAGATACCGCTGGAATCTGTCCAGAAGTGGGCTAAGTACCCCTTGACAGAGACCCTGGACAGGAATGACTCCCCTGGGGTTGCCTTTCCTGTCTCGGAGCTGTGGCAGCGCCCTGCCTCCTGCTCAACACAGTTGACCCGTATGGTACGCAAGTATGTGGTGCCTACTGGGTATCTGCTGGGATTTACCGACCACCCTTCAGCCGAAGGGTTGGTCATCGACTTGGTCTTTTGGTGCATGGGCAGTGTCGGGGATGTTGACAAGGAGTACAAGAAATTGGACCATGCGACCAAAAAGGTGTATGCTGCCTCATCCCTCAGCCTTCGGCAAGCCAGTTCTGCAGTTATGATGGCCAATTTGCTCCCGGCTGACCTGCAGTTATCGGTCAAGTTGGTCCGTGACCAAGGATGTGCTGAGCCTAAGCAGCAGCTCCAAACGACCCTGGACATTGGTGAATCTTGTGCCAGGTCCATGGCCACAGCGGTAGCTATGCGTTACAGGGCATGGCTAAGAATTTTTGCTTTTACAGCCGACACTTGGCACAATTTAGCGGAAGTCCCCTTTTTGGGCACTGACTTGTTCGGGCCTGGCGTTGATGGACATCTCACATGCATCGAGATGTCTAATGCCACCTTGGACTCTGTCAGGTCCTCCCAGAAGGACGTCAAGGGCCAAAAACAGCAGAAGAAGCCCTTTCAGTTACAGCCCTATTCCGTGGCTCAGCCAGAATGCCGCAGCCCCTTGTGGGGCAACCACAGGCTTGGTGGCACTAGGTCAAAGCCAGTCTTCTCTGGCGCCAAGAAGCCCCGGGGATCGAGGGAACGCTACTCCCTCTACCAGCCCCGCTTCTGCCTCCAGGCCTGCCCAGTGACGGATCAGGGGGTGTCATTCTCATGCCTGTCCTGTCCAGCATGGAACTTCCCATGGGGGGCTGGCTCTGCCACTTTGATTCTGTCTCATTTACCATCATTTTGGACAGATGGGTTGAGGTGGTCGGTGGAGGATTGTCTCTGGTGTTCGAGGCTCTCCCACCCAGCCGAGCTTGTGCACCTCAGGAGGATGCAGTATCCATGGACCTGTTGTCTAACTTTAGGGAGAACATTTCCTAGCGCCACCTCGAGGAGGTTGTGGCCTGTGTCCTGGACGGAGCAGCCGGTCTGGGGTTCATCTCCAGGTACTTTCTGGTTCTGAAATGGATGGGGGGGTTGGCACCCCACACTGAATCTGCACAATTTCAACAAATTTCTCAGGCTGCACATGTTCTGGATGGTCACTCTGCAACAGATCATTCCATCCCTAGAGCAGAACATGTGGTTCTGCTCTCCAGACCTCCAGGACGCCTTCTTTCACATCCCCATCCATTCTTCCCACTGACAGTTCCTGTGGGTTCGCTTAGAAAGGATCCTGTATGAGTTCTGGACCAAGCCATTCGGCCTCTCTTCTGCCCCCAGGGTCTTCACCAAGTGCAATGCAGTGGTGGCAGCCTACTTGAGGCACCAAAGTGGCTGGGTATACCCTTACCTGGGTGACTGGCTGATCACTGGTTCCTCTGGAGCAAAGGTGAAGCAGTCCAGGGATCTGACCCTTCAGACCTGCTCGGCCCTAGGCCTCTTGGTCAAGCGAGGCCAAGTCGGAACCCAGTCCTTTGCAGGTCATCCACTTCATTGGGTTGGAACTCCTCTCCCTTCGGGCCAAGGCACAAGGCCCAATTCCCAGCTGACAGGGTGGAGGATCTTCTCTTTTACTTGATCATTTTGTGCTGGGCAGTTGCTCCCTGCCCAGGACTTCCTATGCCTTGGGGTACATAGTGGCCTGCACCAGCGTGGTCTGGCAGGCCCGCTGGAGGATGCGCCCCATGCAGTGGGAGCTGGCCCGCCAGTGGTCTCAGTGTCTCGGTCACCTCAACCAGCTGGTCTCTGTGACACAGCTAATGTGGGACACCATCCAGTAGTGACTCATTCCGGACCATCTGCAGTTAGGTGTCCCGTTCGTCTGCCTAGAGCCAAAAGTCACTCTAATGACCGAGGCCTCACTGACAGGGTGGGGAGCCCACCTGAGGGACCACAGAGCCCATGGACTTTGGACACCCAAGAAGTCCTGATGCCACATCAACCTGCTGGAGCTCCAGGCTGAGTGCCTTGCTTTGACGGCCTTCACTCCGACTGCTCGGGGTCAGGTCATTCTGGTCCAGATGGACAACATGATGACCATGTACTGCCTCAACAAGCAGGGCGGAACGCATTCCCTCCCATTGTGCCAGGAAGCTCTCTGCATCTAGATCCTCATGTGCAGTCTGGGCACCAATCTTCTGGCGATTCATGTGGCTGGCATGTTCAGCCAGCTTGCGGACACCCTCAGACGAGTGGGCGAGGTGTCTCATGAGTGGTCCTTTCGCCGGGAGGTAGTCTATCGCCTGTTCTCCCTTTGGGGCACTCCACAGGTCGATCTATTTGCCTTCTTGGAGAACGTGAAGCTGAGGCTGTTTTGTGTCCACCCCCTTTAGTGTGGGACACTGCTAGGAGATGCCTTCGTGAGGCCTTGGACCACGGGCCTCATGTATGTCTTCCCGACCTTTCCCCTAATCAACCAGCTGCTACTCGAGGTTTGGGGGGACAAGACACAGGTGATCCTGGTGCCAGTTCTGGTCTGGTACCTGATCTCCTCAGCTTCAGCAGCAGGCTCTTGTGGTGACTGCCTCTCCACCCAGACCTGACCTGTATGGTTTCTTGCCATCAGGTGAAAATCCTGCACCCTGCACCTGACATCCTGGTTCCTGAGCAGCTAGAGTTTCAGGCTTTAGGTCTCTCTGAGGAGGTTCTCCACGTCATTGAGGCCTCTTGGAAGGAATTGACTCTCCAGTGCTATGCCTTCAAATGGAAGAGATTTTCCATTTGGTGCCAGGGCAAGGAGCTGGACCCCTTGTCCTGCCCAGTGGCTAACATCCTGGACTACCTGTGGTCCCTCTCCCGGTTGGGCATTCGGTAAGTGTCCGTCAAGGTGCACCTGGCAGCCATCTCTGCATACTGGGAGCAGGCTTGTATGCCAAAAGTGGCACAGGAGAAGGTGATCGGGTGCTTTTGCAAAGGCATTGACCACTTGTCCCTGCCAGTGTGTGAACCACCACCACCGTGGGACTTGCTGCTAGTTTTGGTGATGCTTATGGCCAAGCCATTCGAACCCATGCACAGGTGTGAGACGTCACAGTTGTCATGGAAGACTGCCTTCTTGGTGGTTATCACCTTCGCCAGAAGGATCAGCGAGCTTCAGGCGCTTTTAGTGGAGTCTCCTTATCTGGTCTACATGGTCCTCCACCCCAACTCTAAGTTTCTCCCAAAGGTTGTTTTGGAGTTTCACCTTAACAAGATGATGAATCTCCCAGCATACTTTACCAACCCAACCTTGGAGGCTAAGCACAGGCTTCGTTCATTTGAACTGAGGCGAGAACTCGCATCCTATAAGGAGCACACGGCTGGAGTTTGGAGAGAGGTTCATCGGGTCTTTGTCGCCTACACTGAAGCCGCACCTGGCAGACCAGCAGCTAAGCAGACGATTGGCAGGTGAATAGTATTCTGCATCGACCTCTGCTATAGGGTGACTGGTAGGGAGCCCCCTGATGGGCATAGGGCTCATTCCATTGGACATATCACTGCCTCGGTGGCTGCTTCCAAAAACTTCCCCCACCAGGAAATCTGCAGGGTTGATACCTGGAAGTCTGCACACACACCTTCATCTCCCATTACCACATCGACCTTGACTCTCAATGGGATTCTGGTTTTGGGCCCCGGTTCTCTAATCTCTCTTCTCCTAAATAAGTGGTGTGTGCCTTGCCCCCTCTTCCCAGAGAACTGCTAGAAGTGTGGATAGTACACCATATACACGTCCCTAGAAATGAGGGTTACTCACCTGTAACCGTAGATCTTACTTCGAGAGGGCTCTTGCAGTAGGTAATTACATATAGGACTGACGTTGGCAGGCGGCAGGACCCCACAGAAAAATTTCTGGCTAGCAGTCTCTGGTGAGGGACTGCTCCCACGTCAGGTGACCGGCGTCAGGAGACGTCGGTATAAAGGAGCAGTCCCTCACGCCTGCCTTCCAGTTCTTTACCGCCGTTAGCTTATGCCAGCGCCTTGCGGAAAAGTTCCCTGCTTGTCAGGCTCTTTCGTTGTTTTTTTAACTGTGTATTTTCGATTTTTTCTTAACCTTCATCAGGTCTTCATCGGTGCATGTCGTCCCCTACACCGTCCGAGCCCAAAAACAAGTGCGACTTCATGGGCGTAGCCTAACCCTGCACAAGGATGGCTATTCCGGCAGTTTTTGCCCAGGCCCCACCAGCCGGTGGAGAAGTGCCAGCACTGCTCAGCTTTAACGCAGCCACCCGGAGGAGGCGGCAGCAGTCCCTGAAGCCCACATTTTGAAAAAGAAAATGAGCTCCATGGAGAAAGAAACTGAAAGCTTCGCAGGCATCGACTTCCCAAAGGCCATCGCAAGAAAAAGGATAAAGAAAGGCACGGGACAAGGGCTCTCTCCACCGTGTCTTCCTCGAGTCACCATGAAACAGATAAAAGCCCCGGAAATACGCTCCACGACAGCCGCCTTAGAGGCACAAGGTGGCATCGGCCCGCCTGTCTGGCTCACGCTCGGGCCCTTCGGGCTGTGGAGGCCTCTGCTCCCAGTAAAGCCGTGGTTTCATGGCCTACTGGTGCGAGCGGCTCCGATAAGCCGGACGTCGGCTCCTCCGACGCCCGCATGGAGGAGGTCGGTAAGTTGCCCAACCCTTTGGGGCGGCGCACAGCCCCCATTCCGCCCGACCAGGCCGTCCCTCCATTGCGGCCTGCCTCCGGCGAAAGGTCCGTTAAGTTGGACGCTGGCCCCTCTGGAGTTCGCCCGGATCCCGCTGCTAAGCCGCACGTCAGTTCGTCCAACATCCGCACAGCGGATGAGCGATGTCGACCCCGTCTGTTGTTCCTGGCTCCCCGAAGCCTTCGCTGCCCTCCGGGGACCCTGAGTCTCCTCAGCCCGGCCCCGAGGATTTCTCTCCCCGCCAATTCCCGGGCAATGCTGAGGTTTCAGTTCCTCCGTCATACCGTCCACCTTCTGGTCTGACCGATCTGACGCCGGCTCTTCGGCTGCTGGCTCCAACGCCAGTATTACCGACGCTGGACGACATCCCACCCCCCAATGTCGCCCTGACACCGGGCCCTCCACCTCCCAGGCCTTTCACTCCAGAACCGCCGGTGGGGCCATCAGCTGGGCCATCTGCTTAGGCAGCTCTTCCGGCCCCCGGGTACCTGGCCCCGTCGTATCCGACGCCGCAATACCCGGGACCACAGTATCCGGCGCCTCAGTACCCAGCGCCGACATATCCGATGCCGCAGTACCCGGCTCCTCAATACCCAACGCCGGGCTTCCTGCCATGGGGTTATGGATATGCCCCTTTTGGGTATAGTCCATACCCGTATCCCCCCCTCCTCCTCCTCCTCCTCCACCGCCTCCTCAGCCACTGGTGGACTTGCAGGAGACTCTGGCCTCCCGGTGGGCTGAGACCAAGGCTCAGCTCACCAGAGAGCTGGAAAGTCATCTTCCCACGACGGTGCCGGTGCCTGTTCCCGTACGTCCACGACGACACACTCCCTCCCCACCTCCGGACACCAGGGCTAAAACCTCTGGGTCCAGAGAGGGGCAGGACACGCTTCCCCGAGGGATTCCCAAGGAGTCCGTTCCTCCCCCTCGTTGGGAGAGGGAGTCTACCTCTTCCTCATCTTCTTCTTCCTCGGACACCTCGGATCCTTCCGACGGTTGTTCTGAGCAAGACGACGAGCCACGCTCTCTGTCCAAGCCCCGGTCAAGGACTCCTCCGGAGGATCCTTTCTTCACGGAGTTGCTACGGAAGATCCAGGAATTATGTAAGTGGCAATCCTTGGAGCCAGACCCCCAGCTTAAAAAACTCATTGACCATCTGGATCTGCCCGTGACATATCCCACTTTGGTGCCACCCTGGATCGAGCCTCATGACGACCTTATTACCACCATCTGGAAACAACCGTCGGCCTTAGCCCCACTTCCCAGGAAGTTGAACAGGCTATACCAGGCTCCGGAGGGTGTTGACTTTTTAGACTCCCACCCTCGAGCTGACTCACTTGTGATTAGTGCTGCTCATGGCCGGTCAGCTTAACCCAAACATCTTAGCTCGTCTCCATCTGACAAGGAATCCCGCCTTCTGGACCAGTATGGCAAGAAGATTTTTGCTTCTTCCACTCTGGGTATTAAGGCCCTGAACTACGTCCGCCACGTGGGAGATTACCAGAAGGCGATTCTTAGTGAGGTGGAATCGAAATTGGACTCCCTTCTGGTCTCTCAGGTCAAGCAGGAAGTGGCTGACCTTGTCTGCTCTGCACATTCGGCCAGTCGGCACATTCTTCGTGCGACTTACGATGCAGTGGACACTGCTGGTAGAAGCTCAGCTTTCGTCGCGGGTCTACGGCATCACGCTTGGCTCCGAGTGTCAGGGTCGGTCTGGGAAGTGCAGTCCGCTGTCCGGGAAGTGCCCTTCCGAAGTTCGGTGCTGTTCAGGGGTGATGTCAAGGACATCATCACCGACCTGCAGGAGACGGGCACGGCACTAAAGTCTGTGGACTCTGTGTATCATCCCCATCAATCGCAGCGCCGTCCCTTTCGTAGACGGAATCTGCCCAAAGCGAGACCACAGGGAAAGAGGGCCACTAAATGTCGGGCCCCCCCCAGCTGCCAAGTCCCCCCCACCCAAAACAGTGGGAACTGCAGCTGTGGCACTGCCCCACACCACCCGACTCCTTCCCTCTCCCACTACCTCTGGGTTTCCCAAAGGAACTGGTAGGTGGGAGGTTTTCCCTCCACCTTCCGGGCTGGGAGAGGATAACATCAGATTCGTGCTCCAGCTAATTGCAGGACACTCAATAGAGTTTCTGCAGAAACCATCTCGACACCTCCCCCAAGGTCATCGTACTCTCGGGAACATCTTCTTCTGGTCCAGGAAGAAATTTCAGCACTTTTGCTGAAAGAGGCGATAGAACCTGTCTCCTCTCTCTCTCTCTCTCTCTCTCTCTCTCTCTCTCTCTCTCTGTCTGCAAGGGACGGGTTACTATTCCCACTTCTTCCTGGTCCCGAAGAAGACTGGAAATGTAAGACCTATTCTAGATCTCAGTTCCCTTTATGTTTTCGTGGAGTACAAGCGGTTTAGGATGCTCTCACTGCAGAGCCTTCTGCCCCTCATCTGCTCGGGCCAGTGGCTGTGCGCTTTGGATATGCAGGACGCTTACCTGCACATATCTATCCGCCCGTCTCACCGCAAATATCTCTGTTTTGCTTTCCAGGGGGACCACTACCAGTTCAAGGCACTTGCATTTGGCCTGTCCTCGGCCACTCGAGTATTTACCAAATGCCTTGCTGTGGTGGCGGCCTACCTGCGTATCCGGGGGGAGTACAGGTTTTCCCGGACCTGGACGATTGGCTCCTGGCGGCCTCGTCCCGGGAGGAACTCCTGCACTGCCTCTCCCTCACCCAGCAGGTCTTTGCCTGGCTGGGTATTACCATCAACCATTCCAGGTCTCACTTGATCCCATCCCAGAGGCTTCAGCTTATTGGGGCGATACTGGACACGACCCTAGGCAGGGCCTTCCTGCCACCAGACAGGGCGGCCACACTCCAGACTCAGATAAGCCTGTTGTCCGGCTGCAGGTGGGTCAGTGCAAGGTCAGTTCTTTGCTTCCTCGGGCTTATGGCAACTGCTGTCCTGACAGTACCTCGCGCTCGTCTCCACATGAGGGTCTCTCAGTGGACACTTTGCTCTCAATGGGATCAGTTGATAGATGACTTAGATCAATTGGTCCTAGTCTCCTCTCCCATGATTCAAGACTTGCAGTGGTGGATGGTTCTAGAGAACCTTCTTCGGGGAGTTCCATTCTTCCTTCCTCCTCCCTCCCAGACTCTGACCACCACAGACGCCTTGGGTGAAGGTTGGGCAGCCTATCTCAGTCCGCTTCGGACTCAAGGCTCTTGGTCCAAATTGGAACAATCACTGCACATCAATGTACTCGAGTTTGGGCGGTGCTCTACGCTCTTCAGGTCCTCCACCTGCATCTTCTTCCAGGCCACCTGGCCATCCAGATGGACAATAAGTATGTGGTATGGTACATCAACAAACGGGGTGGGACTCGGTCCTGCCCCCTTTGCAGGGAAGCAATGAGGGTCTGGGATTGGGCAGCACAACACGACATTCACCTTACGGCAATTCATGTTCCGGGGGTCGAGAACTCCTTAGCAGACAAACTAAGTCGCTCGTCTGCTCAAGCTCACGAGTGGGAGCTGGATCAGGGTGTCCTAGACGATATCTTCCTATGTTGGGGAACACCTCAGGTGGACCTGTTCACTTCACCTCTAAATGCAAAGCTTACTGACTTCTGCTTGCTCGTTCAAGGGCGAGGCATTTTCTGGAGAGACGCTCTGTCTCTAGATTGGAGGGACAGATTCGTCTATGCCTTCCCGCCGTTTCCTCTGATCCCGCGTGTCTTGCAGAAACTCTGCTCAGAAGGGGCACGAATGATTCTGATCGCTCCTTTCTGGCCCAGGCAACTTTGGTTCTCTCTTCTGCAACAATACTCAGAGGAGCCTCCTCTTCCTCTTCCGCTGTCACAAATTTTATTGACCCAGGATCAGGGAACCTTGGTTCATCCAGGTCTCAAGTCCCTTCAACTGCATGCATGGCTCCTGCAGACATAGCTCAAGCACACTTTGGGGTTTCTCCCCAGGTAGCTGTGATCTTGGTGGAGGCTAGGAAACCCTCCACTAGGTCTACTTATGCCATGAAGTGGAAACCGTTCTCAATCTGGGCCGCTTCAGAAGGCTTCGAGCCTTTCTCCTGCTCAGTTGGGTGACAGCTGGAGTACCTGCGCCATCTCTTCAACCTGGGTCTTAGTCACTCGTCTGGGAAGGTACACATGGCGGCCATTTCGGCCTACCATGTTCCCTTCTCAGATAGGACATTCGCTCAACTGGAAGTCTATAAGACTTTCTTCAGAAGGGTTCTTCACTTGAGACCCCCTATCCGAGTTCCTGCCCCTCCTTGGGATTTGTACTTCGTTTTTGAGAAACTCACTTTGCCTCCTTTCGAACCGGCGGCATCAGCAGACATGAAGTTCCTTTCATGGAAGACGCTCTTCCTAGTGGTCATTACCTCTGCTCGGAGGATTTCCGAGCTCCAGGCCCTGATGTGTAAAATCCCGTACTTGATTTTTCACAAGGAACGCGTGGCTATGCGCACCAATCCTACGTTTCTCCCCAGGGTGGTAGCAGAATCTACATAGAACCAGTCCATAGAATTACCCGCCTTTTTTACGCAGTACTCCAATCAGGGGGAGTATCTACTTCACACTATGGACGTTCACCGGATTCTGAGATACTACACTAACAGAACAAAGGATCTCAGAAAGACTGATCAACTTTTTGTCTCTTTCGCCCCCAAAAGAGAAGGCAATGCTGTTTCCAAGCAATGCCTGTCTAAATGGTTGGCTCACTGCATCACCTTCTGTTATGACAAGTACAACAAGACCCTTCCGGGTCAAATAAGAGGTCACTCCACCAGAGGGGTTGCTGCCTCAGCAGCATGTTTCAAGAATGTGTCAGCGGCAGACATTTGTGCTGTCGCCACTTGGACTTCTGTCCATACATTTACAAAACATTACAGTTTGGATATTGCCTCTCGCCGTAGAGCAGGCTTCGGGCTCGCTGTTCTGCAAGGCCTCCTTTCTTAGGGCCTTCACAGCTAGAGGATCTGCTTTGGGTAGCTTTCCTCCTCCCAGGTGCTTCTTCTCATTCCAGACTGCTTAGGACTCAGTCCTATATGTAATTACCTACTGTGAGAGCCCTCTCGAAGCAAGATAGCACAGTTACGTAAGAACTTACTCTAACAGTAGATCTTTGAGAGAGGCTTTTGCAGTAGGTAATACCTTCCTGCCCTCCGTCCCCCTAAGCTTTTTCAGCTCCTTTTCCAGTGAGAGAAATCTACGCTTCTCTCTCGTCCGGTCTCTTGTGGCCTGTGGCGGGAAAGAACTGGAAGGTGGGCGTGAGGGACTGCCACTTTATACCGACTTCTCCTGACGCCGGTCACCTGATGTGGGGGCGGTCCCTCGCCAGAGACTGCTAGCTGGAAATTTTTCCATGGGGTCCTGCCGCCTGCCGATGTCAGTCCTATTTGTAATTACCTACTGCAAGAGCCTCTCGAAGATTTACTGTTACAGCAAGTTCTTATGTAACTGTACTGTCTAGGAGTGGTATATGATGTACATCCACACAACCCACCCCACCACCCCAGGCAAGTGGCACACGGAGTCTTCCCTCCAGCGGGTAAGATCTGATGTCACGAGGCAGTGCCGAGAAGGATACCACCCGGGTGGATGGGAGGAGTCAACTTGAAGACCTGCCAGACAGAGAATTAAATGGAAAGGATTCTGCCAGAAGTGTGGATGTACACTATATACCACTCCTAGAACTACAGTTACAGCTGAGTAACCCTCATTTAGTTACTATATGCAACATTGCACTGTAGTGGTTGTCCGACTACTCAACCTAATTCCACTTGATAGTAGCCTTATCAGTAATTCTCAGATTGCGCTCATGTGCTCTTCTTCAGTTGGGTTGTATCAGGTCAGTGGTTAAATCCCCATAAATATATCTCTCCTGCAGGGGAAGAACAGCATTGTTCAGCTTCTCTAGGTTGCACCACACCACAGTGCACCTATTACAAGACTTGGTGGTGCCGTGCTTTTCCTCATCTATCAGTATACACTGGCTCTGTATCTCATGTGTGTCTCTTACAAGGAGAGGGGCCCAGAGATAGATACAGACTAGGCTCACTCTGGGTGTCAGCTTTGTTTACAGCTCTCTAAAGTTATTCTGGTTTGGGTACTTGTCTTCAAGCAGTTCTGCAGATTTTCATGCTTTTTCTCCTCGGTGGAATAAGAAATGTTTTTTTTCCTTTTTCATACTGCTTGAGGATGTGTAAGCTGGCACACCCTTTGAGATTCTCTTATAACGTCATGTTTTTATACCTGGCTAGAGTCTGGGATGGCACCATCTGCGGTGCTGCTGCTGCCTTTTTGACCTCCTTTTTGTACTTATGGTCAAAAAGGATATTTGTTGCAAGGTGTATATTGAGTAGCTAGATGCTTGGGTGGCTGTGGCCGTTGTTGTATTTCTGACTACCACCAGCCCCCAACAGGGGGCATCCTTACACATGCATACATTCTGTATTATGCCCTTTCTCCCTCTTCTTCTACTGCTTTGGTGGTCTGCTTACATTTAGTTGAGTATTTTCTTTTACTATATCCCTTTTCTATCATTTTGTCCTATTCGTCCTGCAAGCATAGCTTGTCCCACTTTTCTCACTTTCTTTGTGAATGGCACTGAGGTGGAGTAGGAAGCCAGCAGTTGTATGTGTCATGGAAGCACCACGGGCCAATGGCTGTTGCTGGCCCTCTAGCCAAAAGACTTGCTTCAACAGGGACCTGTTGCCTTCTGCTTAGAGACAAGAATGGTACTCCATAGAATGATATTCTGGAAGATCTTGTTATGGTAAGTACAGAACTTTTCTTTTTGTGCGTATTAGCCATAGTTACAGTTTTGTTTATATATTATTTAAAAAAAATATCATTTTTAGACAGGTTGCAATCCCAGAAACATACATTAATGGGAGACCTGATGTTTGTCGCTGCTTGTTAAAGTCGTATTTATTTTATATGTTGTTTAAATTCTGTTCCTTTATCTGCAGCCATGATGGGGACGACAAGAAAAGGCCAGTTATTATTCACCGTGCTATTTTGGGATCTGTGGAACGAATGATTGCTATCCTGACTGAAAACTATGGCGGCAAATGGTACGTTACCAGTTGCATGTAATATAGAGGCGTTTTTACAAACTTGACTGCTGTGTTAGGTGATTTGGCTTAGTGAAAGATTCTGTCATGCATAGTATGGTTTTGCTAATGAGTCTAATTTATAACACTGACATTTTGTATCCCTGGTTTTAATTGTTGGCAACAGACATGCTTTTTTTGGTCCCGTAATTTCAGACCTGTTCAGATTTCTTACTTTTTTTTCCATAATAGATATTTTTTTTAATCTACTACTTGAACCTTCATTGCAGTCTTTCTTTGGTTTTGAAATTCTTGTCAAGTTGAGTAAATAGAGATAAATTAATTTTTTTTTAATAGAATGAGCTTTTCAGTGTCAACATGTTTCCTGGGAGTGGTACAGAATCCCCCAATACAGTAGGAGACTGACAATGTGACGTACTGCCGCTTTTTAAATAAAATTTGCCTTTCCTTGCCTTACTGTAGGCATGTTTTATTGTTACAAAGCTTGCTTACTGTTCTTTGAGGCATATATACTTGTAGAACTGAGCAAAACATGCCTGAAATTCAGTACACGTAGAACAGGGTTCTAACCAGTTAGTGTAGTAAATTCCATGTTCTTTCTAAAAAGCTGTTTAAGTTTAGCCAAGTTCGAAACTGGCACACATCTCATCTAACAAACATACCTTTCCTGTTAGGATTGTTCTTTCAGACTGTATGATGTAAATGAAAATTACAAGGTAATATCACCCAGAACTTAGATGTGTTAGGCTGTTAAGTGGCAGTTTTGTAGGACAGTGTATTATTATTACTAGTTGGAGAAATTATGGACTCTTTCAGTCTTTTACGAGTTACTGTTAGGGATTAAGATTTTAAGATACTGCAGTAATCTAACAACAGGAGTTTAATAGTGACGTCCTACACATCTGCAGCATCTCCTGCCGCAGATGTTGCCCAGAGACAGAATGTAACTTACAATGAAATTCAGATTCTGCACTGTGGTTGCATTCCCTCTAGTGTTCTAACATCAGATATGTTTTCTGCACTGAGGAGAGCACATGCATCATAATCCTGTCACAGTTCTAGCGGCTACATCTTATTGTGTTATAAAGTTAAAATTCTGTGAAACTAGCCACATTTTTTGACACTGTATTAGTTAGCATACTTTTACTTATGTATTTGTTAAAAATCATGTTTTCCCCCGGTTCCTTGTCAGTCCCTGGAACCACAGAAATCCTGGTTCCTGACTAGCATGGGGGAACTGGCAGAAAGTGTTAGTGTTTAAAATTGTTTCAAATACATCATTTAATGATGGTAGTGACTGCAATTACTGTGATAACTGATTTAATAGGAAAACAAGCTTTTCAGTCGATTTGGCATGAATCGGAGACCTAAAAAGAAAACGGAGCCTATAGGATTTAAAAATGTTAAATCCTGCTCAAAGCTCCTGGTGAAAGTAGACTGCCATGAGCTTTGTTTCAGTTACCATGGCCCAGATCATGATTTTGAAGACTGTGAATTGTGTAAATGTTTTTGCCCTAATAACACAAAATGAAAGGGCCGTTTTAAGGGAAGCATTTTAGCTTCCTGTTCTGCTTTTCTGTCAGTTCAGAGCTCTCTGGTAAAAAAGCTTGAACATGGAGAGGGTTACCCATAATGGTGGAAATGCATGCACCAGAAGGTTTGACACCCTCACAGTGGTCACAGACTTCATAGCTGGCTGAAGAATGTCATAAGCAGTCATCTCTATCAAAGGAGACTCAAAAGAATACTAAGCCATCCTCAGGTGCTACTCAAGATTACAGGACATCTGATATGGGGAGCCCTTATGCTAAGCATGGCAAAAAGAATAAAAGATAGAGAGCTTTAGACCAGCTGTCGTCATTAACATATGACAAGAAAAACATTAAGAGAAATGTACCACCGTCACTCCCCCCAAAATGGACCAGAAGCCAGACCCTCTCTGGAGGACATTACAAAAATGTGACAGTTCTGTCAAGCTTTCAAAGCTGTAGGGACCGTGATCACAGCTGCTAACTGTACCCCCATGTCCAGATCACACAACAGGCAGCTGTGCTGGAGGAGGTGGATGAGGGGGAACTAACCGAGCCGAGGTGATCCCAGTACAGGACTTTGGTTTCCCTCCAAGGGTAAACGAAGTTTTATTCCTCCTACTCAGCATTTTTTGTTGCATATGGTAAACACACTGAATATCCCCTCCACTGAAAGAGAGTATAGAAAATGTCGAGTTTGTGAGTATTCTGAGTCTGCAATCCACTAAGAGATTGTTTATACCCATAAATAATCCCTCAGAAAGACTGCAGTGAGAATAATGGAAGCCTCATGCTCAGCTGCAGGCATAGACAAAAAGATTGAGAAAAAATACCAGGTGGAAAAACAGGTAGTAGAATAACTGTTTGCCCACTCTGACCAGGAGGGAGTGGTGCAAGCTGTAGCATGTGAAAGAGACAAGGTCTCTCTCTCTCTCTCTCTCTCTCTCTCTCTCTCTGCCCTTCCATCATGGAAGGATTCCAGAAAACTGACCGCATGGCAAGGAAGGTTTACACCATGGCCACCTTGCAGTTGAGACAAGCAGCTTACATGGTATACACAGTCTTATACCAGAAGGCATTGTTGAACACCGTCAGGGCATTCAGTGAGAACCTTCCAGGTGAAGAAAGTGACTGGCACCGCCAAAGCTGGATTGAAAGCCACAAGATATATGTTTTAAATGGCACTGGGTGCTAATGATACAGAATCCAAGGTCCTGGCATACTCGGTGACCATAAAAAGAGGCTCCTGGCTAATGGTAACAACTGAACCCAGGAGACTCTAGAGTAAAGCAATCACTTTCTCCTTTGATGTAGCATATCTTTTTGGCAACCAAACAGAAGCTCACATAATCGAGCAAACAAAAAAAGATTACCAAAAATCCACTTACAAAAATTTGACAGAGAAAGAAAAGGCCTCCACCTCTTGCAGGCCTTAAGGAAAGGGAGGCAGGGGTAGGGGCCCAGCCATTCTGACCATCTTCAGATGCCAAGGTCCGTTTCATTCCCCCCCCCCCACCACCCTTACCGCATAGCTTATGGCTCCGTTTGGCTTTGTTGCCTAGCTTTGCCTCATCAGTAGCTTTACTGTTGGGGTGGGAATCGCCATTTCTCTTTGTGCTGGTCATCACTTGGCTGTGCCTCTTCCATGTTACCACTCCATGTCCAGCTCTCTGCTTTGTGCATGGCTGTCTTAAAATTTCAGTCATTGGCTGTGCTTTCTACTTGGCTTTCTGCTCCATCCTGATGCTCTCTGGAACACCTCGATCGGTTCCTGGCTTCTTACCTGCCTCCCCCACTCCATTCTGTGGGGCTCGTGACTCCCTTTGGCCCTATTGATGCCTGTCTTTGCCTCATCCACAGTTGATCATTTTTTGGCACTCTCCCTTTCTGCTGGTCTTTGCCTGGCTTTACCTTGTTGCCTTTCTGCTGCTTCTGTAGCTCTTTGCTTGTCCATGACTGTTTCCTCCTCTTTTGTTGTGAGTTTGCCACTGATGGTGGTTTTGGCCAGGCCCCTATGATCGTGGGATGTGTGGCCCTCTTGGGCCCTTTTGCATGGCTTTGCCTCGCAGCTGTTTGTTTTTGGGCACCGTTTTCTGGTGCTGGTCCCTGTCTGGCTATGCCTCAATGGCATTCTTGGCTTCTTTGTTGGGTTTTCTATCTTTGTTTTGGTTTGTTCTTGGGGTCTAGCCCCATCAACTTTCTTTTTTTTTGATGATCTCTGTGTCCATCCTTGGGTTCCCATCAGGGTTTATTTTGAACAGTTATCTTGTGATGGGTTTCAGGCTTCTTGCTCCTGTACCCCAACCTGTGCTGTGTTGCTCTGTTATGGCTTCCATCTCCTTTGGCCTATGAAACATTGGCCTGTATGTGGGTTGACTAGTATGCCTTCCTGTTTGCCCCCGATTGGGGTACTGCTTGGAATTGTTCCATAGTTTTGGCTCACTGGAGGAAGATTTCCAAGAAGAAGATGGGAAAGTTACTAACAGTAAATCTTGAAGGGAATCCCTCCAGTGAGCCAAAGTGCACCCTACTGTCTTACCCTTTGTTCTGGGGTGGTACAGTTGGGAGTTTGGGCATCATTGTTCTGCCTTGTTAATCCTGTACTGGGTTTTCTTTCCTGGTTATCGTTACTCTCTTTGGTGCTTTTCTTTGCTGTTTGCTGGTCTGACCCAGTTTTTTTTGTTGTTTCCAGCAGAGATGCAGAACAAAGGAGATTTGGGGCTGCCCGAGATACACAGGCACTAATGATGCACATCATCGTGGGTGACCTGCTAGGCAAACGTTTCCAGATAGGGCCAATGCTAGTTGTGTCTGTCTTCCATAGATGTGGTTCACTGTAGAAGAGTCCCTCAAAGATTTGCTGATAAGTAACTGATCTTCGAGGATATCTCCTCCATTAGACCACACCCAACTATAGTTGTCAGCGCTAGGACCACACGGAAACGTTTGCTAGCTGGGGGACACCCACGATGATGCCCGGTATCTGCGTTTGTGGAAATATGGGTGGCCCCATCACTCCTTGGTTCTTTTCCCACTATCAGACCTGCTAAAGGAAACACCCTCAACCTAGCCATTGCCATTTATTCCTTTATTTCATGAAACAGTTTGTTTCATTGTCTCTGTATGCCATCAAAGTCAAAGAGGCTTATTTTGGTGCTGTAAGTGCAGAGATAAAAATGTACAAAGAAGACGCATGTGGAGGACTTCCGGTGACGTAGCAGCAATGGTGGCAAGCTGACTTGTTGGCTTCCAGCCCTGAAACAGCAGTCGGGCTTAATCCTCCCTCATTTCGGGTATTTGCAGGCTTAAAATACTTCCTTATTGCGCGACTTATGCTGGGGAAAACAATACGCCCGAAAGGGAATAAAAAAACAACTATAAAATTGACAATGAAGCAGATGGAAATTGGAGGCTATACAGCGGTACCGCGGACCCGTACGGCCTCAGAGTCCTCCTGGGAACCAGACAACGACATCGAAGAATAACGACCAACTAAAACAGAAAAAGCCTTATCTAAAATACTTAAGTCGGTCTATAAGATAGAATCATCTATTGCCAAGGCCCCGATTTTTCTGCAGCACATCGGAGCAAAGTTCTGCGGCAGGGTTCTCATTTGCCGCAGAACTTCTGCAGCACTCAACTCCAATTTCTGCGGCAATTCTGCAGTACGTTCTTACCCTTAATTTTCCCCTTTTTTTTTTTTTTTTGCCGTATCTGACACAATGCACGCTCGTAACACAGTCATTTTATGGGCGTTTGTCACCAGATTTTCAACATAGCCAGTTTAAGACCTCTGCTCATGAATAGTATCACTGTGATTTTATGAATCTGTCCAGAACATTGATTTTGCACACCGACCGCGCCATTGTTCGCTACATGTGCGAAAACACATTTCGGGTGAGATGTGAAAAATGACAGTTGTACTGTTCTTAAGGAGGTGTGGTAAAATGGTAATACTGAAAATCTGGAGTGAAAATATTAAAAATGCTTGAAGTTACGAGCGTACGTAAGAACTGCACAATGCATGCATGTAACACAGTCATTTTATGGGCGTTTGAGACCAAATTTTCAACATAGCCAGTTCAAGACCTCTGCTCATGAACAGTATCACTGTGATTTTATTAATCTGTCCGGAACATTGATTTCGCACACCGACCGCGCCATTGTGCGCTACATGTGCGAAAACACATTTCTGGTGAAATGTGAAAAATGACAGTTGTACTGTGCATAAGGAGGTGTGGTAAAATGGCAATACTGAAAATCTGGAGTGAAAATTTTAAAAATGCTCGAAGTTACGAGCATACGTAGGAACTGCGCAATGCATGCTCATAAAACAGTCGTTTTGGGGAATATTTTCGCCAGATTTTCAACATAGGGTTTTTCGGAGCCTACCTCATGAACTGTGACACTGTCATTTTGTTAATCATTCCAGAAAGGTGGTTCCATGCAGTGATTGCGGAACCACCTTTCAGGACCAAATAACGAAATAACAGTGTCACAGTTCATGAGGTGGGGTCCCAAAAACCCCATGTTGAAAATTTGGTGAAAAAATGCCCAGAAATGGCTGAGATATGCACTAAAGTTGAAAAAAATCAATTTATGCCATTATACAGCTTACCGGCATTTCTTCAGTTCAGGGGTCGGCTTTGAAGAGTGCAGAATATTCTCCGTCCACAAGATCGCCGCCCTGGGCTCTGAAGTGTGGGTTGAGGGGGGGTGGGAGGTGGTATTAGAGGGTGGTGCGGGTTGGGGGCAAGAATAAACGATGGAAGTTTTTTTGTTTCAGTTTTTTTTTTTTTTTTTTTAATCCACATGCAAGGAGGTACTTTTGCCACTCTGAGTGGGCTCCCAGCATGCCACCAGGCAGCTTGGGAGTGAAGCCGACGGGGATTGGGCACTCACGGCAAAGGAAGTTTTTGCCACGCTTGGGTGGGCCCCAGTGTGGCATAGAAACATTTGGGGTTGGGAACGGTGAAGCTGACAGGGGATTGGGCACCCCCGTCGGCAAATGAAGCTTTTGCTATGCTGGGGTGGGCTCCCAGCATGGCACCAGGCAGCTGGGCAGTGAAGCCGACGGGGGATTGGGCACCCCTGTCGGCAAAGGAAGCTTTTGCCACGCTGGGGTGGGCTCAGCATGGGATACACACATTTGAGAGGGGTAGTGAAGCTGACGGGGATTGGCACCCCGCAGCAAAGGACGCTTGTTCCCTGGGCGTCGCGAATTCCGCGGGTGACTGCAAATTCCGCGGATATTTCTGTGGTTTGCCGCACCCGCAGAATCGCGGAAAACTCAGGGCCCTGTCTATAGCAGATATGAGGATGGATTTCAAAGCTGTCAATTCAAAAATCCAACAAAATGAGGAAAAAATATCAGAGCTCGCTGACACCCAAGATACCTATAGCTCAATATTACTGTACCTGCTGCAAAGGGATTGACAAACTCATAGCTGGTTCGAAGATGCAGAGAATTGGGCCAGGCGAAATAATTTTCATATCCATGGCATAAAAGAGGTTGCAGAGACAGGCTACTCAACCACGGCTGATTTCATAGTTGGCCTTTTGAAGAAAAATCTTGAAATACCATCGGATTTGCCTTTAATAATTGAAAGGGCTTACCGCTCCCTTGGCCCAATGCCAAAGGATCCTAAAGCACGACCTTACTCTTGGGTTATTAGAATGCTGCACTACCAAACAAAGGACTGTATGCTCACTGAAGCATGGAGACATAAAGATCTTCAATTTGAGGACCAGAAAATCTACTTCAACCACGATTTTTCAGCAGAACTTCAGGCCAAGAGAACACAGATCAGAGGCATAGTGAAGGAGCTTAAAGAAAAGCACAACATCAGAGCACAATTGAATTTCCCTGCAAAGATCAAAATCCTTTCAGACTCAGGGAATAAAATATTTAATTCACTGGCAGAAGCGGCCCCATACCTGTCAGAACTGAGTATTCTGGTGCCAAATAGAGAGCTGGAGATTCTGGAACAACAATTGCGGGAATCAGCATGGGGGACTCCGAATAAAGGGCGCAAGAGACCACTTCCTTGGTTGCTGCCACTGGGAACCGCCCCCGTGCTGCAGAAAATCTTGAAATAAAAAGCAGAAAAAACTTCTGCTACATCCACCGCTAACGGAGCAAAAGCAACAAAACCCAGGTGACTTAAGAATCTCAAAGCTGCTGGTTTAATTGAGACTTAGACTGTATATGGTTAATATTTGTTCAGATGCGTGGGACAGTGCACGTGTTGGAGCTGCAGAAGCTCGCGCAGTAACAAATGTGGCCAGTTTGTGGCTCAAATCAGCCTAAAAGACCGATGGAGACTACACAAACTTTAATTTTCTGTCTTCCATATTCAAGACTTTTCTCTTCAGTTTCGAAGGACCTTAGCATATATGATGCATTTGGTAATTTTGAGTTGATAAGGGGAAGCAGGGGGATGGGGGAGTCTGAGGGGGGCGAATTTATAAGCTCTGATGGTGATGTGCTTGGAATTCATAAAGATGGAGAGGGGGAAACAAAGAATTAATAATAACCCTTCATGTACGGTTTCATAGGGTGAGTAAATTTGTTGTGATGGCTGGGACGGCGAGGTGCCTAAAGCCAAGCATGGAGCTCAATTACATGTATGCTGCGCATTATGTACGAGGCATGCTGATACTAATACTTGGGCTACTGTGGTGGTTCTGGGGTCACACGCAACACCATGTATTAACATCTTTGGTGTACCATAATTGGGTAACTATACACTGTAGAAGTCAAATAAGAAACACAATGGTTGGGTGGAAAGGTTGCTTATTTCAGAAGCAACAATTTATAGAAATTCTATATAAGTTAATTCTGTTGTTAGATAATGTGGTTTGTTATCATTTTAAGGTTGTAATCTCCATTATAGTTAGATGGAGACAAGTTCTAATCCAAACGTGAAAAAATGTTGGTCTGTCTGTTGTTGCTTAATATTAACTAAGGAGATCTTTGAATTTATATACTTTGAAAAGAGGAATGGAGATATTGGGGTAGTACTTGGTCTAGGAATTTCCCTTTCTTACTTTTCTTATAGGTTATAATGGAGGACATTAACATAACTACTTATAACCTTAAGGGGATACACTCCGCTATCAAGCGTTCTAGAATGCTAAGCAAACTTAACAGGTTGCAATGCTTGATAGCATTTTTACAAGAGACACATTTAGGTCCCCAAGAAAATGCTAAATTATGTAGAGCATGGGTTGGTAGGGTTGAGGCAGCTCACTCAGTGAATTGAAGAAAATTGGGGGTAGCTATTCTTTTTCGGGGGGGGGGGTCCCCATTCCAGCGTAGTCTCCGTACTGTGCCTCTTTCGGAAACTGGATTAGAGAGGTTCATAGATGTCATGGATGGTCAGATGGTTGTCCAGTTGTAGGGCCACTACTTTCTCAATCACCTTCCCCACAAATGGGAGGTTAGAGATTGGTCTGTAGTTGGCAGGGCAGTCTGGGTCCAGAGAAGCTTTCTTCAGGAGGGATGTCACCACTGCCTCCTTCAGGGAGCTAGGAAACTCACCCATCTCAAGGGAACACCAGACTATCCATGCTAGGAGCAGGCCAGTGATATCATAACAACCCATAATTAGGGTAGTTGGGCCCAGATCCAAACTACAGCACGTAGGGTGCATACCCTGGACAATCTGCATGACATCAGTGAACTCCGGCTGGTCGAAGGTACTCCAGGAAAATTGAGGGACAGTGACCAAGCGCCGATCCATAGCATCTCCCATAGAGTGTGCTGGTTGGAGCTCCGCCTTGATGTCAGCCAACTTAGCTGCAAAGAATCGAGCGAGCTCACCACACTCCACTTGTGAAAAGGCTCTTCGATTCTGCAGGCAGGCAGGTTGCACAGTCTGTCCACAGTTCGAAAGAGCTGAGCTGGTCAGTTCTGGGCAGCTGCAATCTCCCCGGACAGGAACTCTGCCTTCTTACGGGGGATTGCAGATTGATAGACTTGGTAATGTTCCATCAGTCTAAGGTGGTCGACCTCCAGGGCAGATTTCCACCAGCAATGCTCTAACCTTCGTCCTAGTCGCCGCATCTCCCTCAAGGTCCCATCAAACCAAGGGGACCGAGGGCGAAGGGAGAGCGGACGAACAGGGACATGAGCAACAGCATTCAGAGCTGTAGAAATGGCCTTGTTATAAGCCAAAACCAAAGACTCTGGGTTGTTGCTTGCCCCAGGAAGTGCCAATAGGTCAAGCACCGCCGGCAGGCCTTCAGAGCTTATGACTCGAAAAGGGCGGTACCTGACCATCTCCACAAGGGTAAGTCTATGGGTGCAGAAACTGAACCCCACGGTGTAGTGATCAGACCATGTAGCAGGTTCCACCCCAAATCGAAGGTTTCGATCCCCAGGAGGAAGACTAGGTCAAGAGATTGACCGTGTTTGTGAGTAGCAGAAGTAACAATCTGTGTAAGACCCAGAGATGTCATCAACTGGAGGAAGTGTTATCCAAATTGCGAGAGTTTGTCATCGACCTAGGCATTGAAGTCGCCCTGGACCATCAGCCAGGGTGACTCAAACGCCATGTCGATCACGAAATCTGCTCCTTCCTGAAGGAAATGCTTCTCGTCCCCGGGTGAACGGTAGATGAGGGCAATCCCACAACCTATACCTGCTACTATAGTACACTCAAATGACCCAGCCTCCTCGACTGGCACATTCGTGAGGCCCAGTTCGGTCTTGAAACAGACCGCAACCCCCCACGGTCCAGTCTTGGACGGTGTAACACCTAGTACCTGTCTGGAATTGCAGCCTACAGCGTGTGGCCAGCATTCTCATCCAGCCAGGTCTCGGTGATGCAAGCCAGCTCCGCTGTCCCAACAAGATCTGCTGTAATTGCAGTCTTGTTTTTAATGGATCTGGCATTGCATAACACCGCTCAAGGTGGACGGGCTTCTGGGGCCACCCGAGCTGCCTGCCCACCAATATTGGTGGTGCCTTTGTGTATGGAAACCAGGCATGGCGGGCCACGGTCCAGGTTCTGTTTCGACCCAGGGCATCTTCTGGGTTTTACAACCCCGTGCAATGGACTGCCAGCCATTCATCTCCACTGTGCACACACCTCACCACCACCCCCTGGCGTGCAATGCCCAGCACTCTACAGCACTGGTAATTTGAAAACTGCAATGGGGGGGAGATAAAAGGGCTGAGGGCGCAAAGGGTGGAAGATGAATAGCACAAGACTGTGGGGGCAGGCCTCCTGCACATATTAATAAGTCCAGTCAAAAACAAAACTACACCAAGCTCACACGAAGAAACAAGAAAACCCCAACTAATTAACTAAACTAAACTCAGAATAAATGAAGTAAAATAAAATACTTCCACAACTCTCACTTGGGGAGAAAATAAAACAAACCTACAACCCATTGAACAACCATAAACTAAAACTTAGAATATGTAATCAAACAATAAATAAATACTGTCAAATACCCACCCCAATTACATTAAATATACTAAAAATGAATCTCATTAAAATGAATAAAATAAAAGTCCAAGGCAATGGTTTGAAGAGCATAAGAAACCAGTCATAAAGTAGATGATAAATTCCTTAGTACTATAACTGTAACTGGGGTCCACAAGTGTGAGATGTCCAAGAGAAAGATCAAATATTCAGCCCCCTGAGGTCCTCTCACAGCCAGAGGAGGCCAAGTGACACACAGGAACTCTCACTCCCTGGGCAAAATGAAATATGATTATGTACCAATGATTTTTCCAGCCCCCATGCACTCTCACTGCAAGGGAGACTGACTAAGAATGAAGGATATGCCAAGAATAATTTTTCAGTCCCCAGACACTCCCACTGCAAGGGAGATTGACAAGGAAACAGGGCACTCTCACTGCTTTCCTGAATAAATAACGGAGTAACAGGTAATAAAATTGAAAGGTCTGACCGTAGCTTAACAGAGAAGTTAATGGGAAAAATCCTCTTCGCTGGTATCCAGTTTGTGCAGGAGCTGAGGCCCCAAAAAGTCCCAAACGGGGCTGAAACTGCAGAGCCCGTGGCCACCACTGCAGATCTCCATCAGGGCCAACCCACCAGTTGGCCCCCCCGGGAAACCTAAACGACCACCGGCCTGGCCCGCTGGCTACCTGACAAGGTCAAGGCCCAGTCCTCCGTGTAGCCACACATTTCAAAAGACAGACACCCCCATAGGGTCGGGACCACCTGCTCAACTGCACCAGTTTGCACCACTCCTTCTATGCCTACCAGCACGCCATCATTGGACCTTAGACTGCAACCCCTCAACTTAAATAATCCACTGCCAAAGTCCAGGGAATCTTCACTTTTCTTTCTGCCGGTCGCAGCCAGTCAAATCCCCGACAGTTCGTTCCTCCCCTCAACTTCCTCCCCTCCCAAGGCTCAACTCCGGATTCTTCACTGACCAGCAAATCAAAGCAGGACCAGGCAGACACATAAAACAGCAAGCACCACTGAGAAGTTCAGTAGCAAACCAGGGATAAATCCAAATCAGGAAAGTGAGAACCTCCAAAACGCCCAGCGATCAGTCCAGGGTAATTCCAGGTAAGGGGAAAACTAGAGCAGCAGGCCTGGCAAGTTAAATGTAACAAGTGGTAATGGGGCTGAAACTAAATGGCCCCAGTGCACACTTCGAGATGGTTTCGGACACCCCGGTATCGCTCTCAAATCGCTCAACTGATAGTTTTCAGCTCCAACTGGGCTCAGAGGGCATAAAACTTAAAACTGCGCAGTGGAACAAATTTGGCAGAAGTCAGGGAAAAAGCAAACAAAGTAGGAGCATCTGGCAGCGTGCCCAGCCCGGTGGCTGTAACAAAGCAACAACTCCAGACAGTCATGGACATTGGGGACTCCTGTGCCCGCCCCATGGTGGCTGCAGGGGCCATGCACTGCAAGGCTTGTCTGTAGATCTCAACCTTCACGGCAGACACCCAGCACAAGCTGGCGGATGTCCCCTTTCTGGGCACCGCCCTGTTCGGGTCCAGGATCGGGAGCCACCTCCTGCACATTGAAAAATCCAGTGCTGCCTTGGACTCAGTGACATCCACTCAGAAGGACTCCAGGGGTTCTAAGCAACAGAAAAAGAAGCCCTTTTGGTCCGCTTCCACTCTGCCTGGTCTTCTGTCTCCACAGACAGATGGGTTTTCGAGGTGGTCAGCCAGGGTCTGCCTCTGGAATTCGAGCAGTATCCTCCTTGCCGAATCCATGCCCCATGGGTGGACTTGGTATCCACTGACATTCTTTCGTCTCATTGGAGCGACATTGCCCAGTTCCTCCACAAGGAAGTTGTGGTTCCTGTCACGGATCCTCTGGAACACCCAGGGTTTGTCTCAGGGTACTTCCTGATGCCAGAATAGACAGGGGGCTAGCGCCCCATTCTAGATCTGCATGACCTGAACAAATTTCTCAAGTCGCGCACCTTCAGGATGGTCACTCTCGCTCAGATCATACCATCTTTAGAGCAAAACATGTAGTTTTGCTTCCTGAATCTTCAGAACTCATGTTCCAATCTATCCATCTCACAGAAGGTTCTTCTGCTTCAGAGCAGAGGGAGCCCTCTACAAGTTCCAGGCCACACCATTCAGCCTCTCCTTGGCCCCCAGGGTCTTCACCAAGTGCATTGCCGTGGTGGCAGCTTACATAAGTCACCGAGGGTTCTGGGTTTAGCACTAACTGGATGACTGGCTGATTGAAGGTCCCTCCAGACAGGAGGTGGAGCGGTCCAGGAACCTGGCCCTCCAGACCTGTGTCTCCCTTGGCCTCCCTGGTCAACAGGGCCAAGTCGGAACTCATGTTTTCGCAGGTGATCGACTTGATAGGGGTGGAGCTCGACTCTTGCAGAGCAAGAGCCAGAGCCTGGGTCCTGGCGGACAGGGTGGAGGCTCTTTCCTCCTTTGCCTGATTATTTCTGGTTGGGCAGTTGTTCCCTGCCCAGGACTTCTGCGCCTGCTGGTTTACATGGCAGCCTGCATCAGCGTGGTCTGTTGGGCCTGCTGGAGAATGCGCTCTTCACAGTGGGAGCTGGCTAGCCAATGGTCTCAGTGCAGGAGAGCCTTCGACCAGCTAGTCACTGTGACTCAGTGGCTGTGGGACGCTTTCCAATGGTAGTTAGTTCCAGAACATCTGCAGAAAGGGATCCCCTTTGTCTGCCCAGAGCTGTTGGTCAACCTGATGACTGATGCCTCTCTCCATCTGGGGGAACACAGAGTCCACGGGCTCTGGACCCCCAAGGAGTTCCAGTGCCACATCAGCTTGCTGGTGCTCTGAGCGGTTTGGCTGGTGCTGACTGCCTTCATAGAAACATAGAATCTGATGGCAGATAAGGACCACTTGGCCCACCTAGTCTGCCCATTTCCCTACCTGATGGACAAACTGCAGATCCTAGTTAACCAACAGCCTACTTTCTCCTACTCCCCAGAATTACCTTATGTCTGTCCCATGCATTCTTGAATTCCCCAACTGTTTTTGACTCCACACCCTCCTCAGAAAGGCTGTTCCATGCATCCACAACCCTCTCCATGAAAAAAAAATACTTCCTCACATTACCTCTGAGCGTCTCCCCATCTTCAAATTGTGCCCCTTGTTCTTGCACATCTCTTATTCTGAAAGATGCTGCCCTCTTGGTCTTTGTTGATTCCCTTGAGGTACTTGAAAGTTTCTGTCATGTCCCTCCTCTTCCCTCATTTCCTCGAGGGTGTACATATTAAGTTCTTTCAGTCTCTCTTCGTATGTCTTCTGGTGCAGACCCTGCACCATTTTGGCTTGCCCTCCTCTGGAAAGTCTCCACTCTGTCTATGTCTTTGCGGAGATGGTGTCTCCAGAACTGCACGCAGTAGTCCAGATGGGGTTTCTCCAACTGTCTGTACAGAGGGATAATAACTTCCTGTTTTCTACTGTTGATGCCTCTCCAATACATCCAGTACCCCCCAAGCCCTCCTTACTTTCTTCTCACATTGCTTGGCCACCTTTAGGTCATCTTTCCATTTTGTTGTTATTAGTATCTCACCCCCCATTGTGTACTCTTCCCTGGGTTTTGTTTCCAGTTGCATTACCTTGCACTTCTTTGCAGTGAATCTGAGCTGCCATATATTTGACCATTCCTCCAGCCTTGCCAAGTCCATTCTCATCCTTTCTACCCCACCTTGTGTATCAGCCCTGTTGCAGATCTTTGTGTCATCTGCAAAGAGACATACTTTTCCTTTCAGTTCCTCTACAGTGTCATTTATAGACATTAAAGAGGACCGGTCCCATTACTGAACCCTGCGGTATCCCACTACTAATCCTCCTTTCTTCACTGTGGACTCCGTTTACTATTATCCTTTGCATCCTGTTGTCCAGCCAATTTGTTATCGAGGCTACCATCTTGGGACCAACTCCAAGGCTGGCTAACTTGTACATTAATCTTTTGTGTGAGACTGTGTCAAATGCCTTGCTAAAATCTAGGTAGGCCACGTCCACAGCCCCTCCCTGGTCTACTACTTTGGTCACCCAGTCAAAGAAATCTGTAAGATTCATCTGACATGACCTCCCTGCTGTGAATCCATGCTGCCTTGGATCCTGTGCCCCACTGGCCTCTAGGTACTCAACAGTTCTTTCCTTCAGAAGTGATTCCATCAGTCTGTAGTTTCCTGCCTCTGCCCTGCTCCCACTTTTGTGAAGTGGAATCGCATCCACCCTCCTCAGTTCCTCAGGTACCACCCCATCCTCCCATGATTTGTTAAAGAGAGTAGTCAGTGGTGTCACTAGTTCTACCCTTAGTTCTTTTAGAATTCTGGGGTGAATCCCGTCAGGCCCCTTTGCTTTGTCTACCTTCTCTTTCAGAACCGTTTCTTCTGTGAATGGACTGGTATCGACCACCCTATCCAGAGTGTTTCTCTTGTTTGGTTTAGGTACTTCCCCCTCCTCTTCGTTTGTGATTACTGAGCAGAAATATTCGTTCAGTATCCCTGCTTTTTCACTGTCACCCTCTACCCACATTCCCTCCCCTTCATTAAGCCTCAGTATCCCTCCCTTGGTCTTTCTTTGCTCCCTAATGTACCTATAAAAGGTTTTATCCCACTTCTTAACAGAGTTG
This sequence comes from Neoceratodus forsteri, assembly GCA_016271365.2. NCBI lineage: Eukaryota > Metazoa > Chordata > Ceratodontiformes > Ceratodontidae > Neoceratodus > Neoceratodus forsteri. The sequence goes on from CM057449.1 coordinate 987,825,836, forward strand.
GCTATCTTTTCCTCAGTTTGGGCCTTTGCTATTCTGACTTTTGCCGCCCCCTCTCCCTATGACTCTGGCACTTCTTATCTGTTGTCTGTTTTCTCTGACAAATGCCGCTGGCTGCCTTGTTACAATGCCACCCTTGAATTGTAATCTGTACACTCTGTTTGCAATGTCCACATTGTTGTAATGTCTGTCTTGATGTTCCCCATAATTTGTATTTCAAACAACATGAAGTCTTGCTATATTATGACAATTAGCAGTTTGGTCCTCCTCTAGAACTGCCACGGAGATGAAAGAGTTAACTCCATACAGGATGGAGTTCTGAGCGCGTGCTCGGTTTTCAAAGCTCTATCTGGGCAGTTTCAAACTGAAACTGTCAGATTCTTTACTCCGCCTCACTGAACAGTCGCTCCGGAGATTTCTCCTTCAGCTCGGTTCATTTCTGTGTTCATTTAGTATTCTCGGTTAAATTTAACCGAGAACAGTGTTTTATTTTACCGCATTTCGTTCAAGCTCTATCTGGTAACCGTAGTACAAGGTTTTAGTCTGTGTGGAAATTGTCATTATCGGTTCGGTTTTGAACCGATCGGTTTGCTTTAAAACTCATTTTAAACATTTTAAAATATATTTAGAGTGCGGTTCCCGGTTCTTATCGGTTCTAAAAAAAACGGATTTCATTACGGTTTTTTCAAATACCCGTGACACGGTTAGGAACCGATAAGGGTGTCTTGCCTGGCACTGCCATTAAAAGGGCAAGTTTTTGGTTAGGCTGGCATTATGTCTGAGAAACCCAAAAGAAAACCGGCCCACTGGTTTCAACACTGTGATGCTTGTGGGAAGCCTTTGCCAAGGCTGACCCACACACCACTGTGTTTATTGTCTGGGTTTGACCACCTCCAGTCAGACTGCCAGGTATGTAAAAATTTCCCTGCAGCCACCCTGGAAAAAAGTTTGGACAGACTCAGGGAACGAGAGGCCAAAAAGTCCGCTGACCCGGATGGCCAGCCCGGTTCAGTGCCAACTGAACCAGAGGGTGTGCCCTCTGACCAGGGCGATACTTCCTCGGGCAAAAGAAAAGCTGGTTCTGAGGAACCAGCCCCAGTAAAAAATCTAGAAAATCAGCAGGTCTGGAGTCCAAAATTTCTCTCAACTGCTGCAGAAATAGCAAAAGCCATACAAATTGTCCAGTGTCACAGTCCCAGGGCGCCCAACCACCACTAGTTGGCAAAGGTTGGTCTGTCCGGCCCCAGTGGTTCAGGAGTATGATGTTGAGGAATTTTATGAACCACAGGAGGGGAGGAGGATTATGAACAGTATGTATGTGGCTGGGAGGGTCTGGATGTGCCCATTGAACCGACATCTCTCCAGACAGACCTTTAGAATCTCCCTATGCTGTCTTGAGTCCCCATCTCATTTTATGTTTTATAAGAAAGTTGTTGAAACCTCCAGCTTCCTTAGAAGAGGCTGTGGATGAGCAGGAGGAGCCTGATTATGTTGAAATGATGGATATTCCAGAGTCTAGGAGATTGTCTATTCCTTTGCATAAGTCATTTAGGAAGCAAACAATAAAATTTTGAAAAATCCTAATTCCCAGCCTCCTGTCGATAAAAGATGGACAGGAGGTATACTCTATCAGGTCCTGATACAGACTTCCTTTCTGAGCAGTGTAGTCATGTAGGAGTAGTGCAGGCTGCAGCTGTGACAGACTAATATTCCCTTTCACATCCTCCTGACAAGGATTCCAGGAAGATTGATGCCATGGCAAAAAGCAGTATATGGCAGCTCTCTGGGACTCAGGCAGGCAAATTATATGGCTTATGTGGCTAGATATCAGAAATCTAGATGGGATACAGTTATGCAGTTAGCCAAGCAGGCCCATGGCCAGCTGGCTAGTGAATTAGAACAGGTGGCTGCTGATGGCATTGAAGCCTCTAAAGTTCAATTTCATGCTGCTGTGGATGTTAATGATGTTTCCTCAAGGGTCATGGCCACTTCTGTAGCTTTTACGTGGGTTGGCATGGCCCAGTGTACTAATCTGTCACAGGACACTCAGACTAAGGCTATGGATTTTCCTGTGGTGGGAATTCTCTGTTTGGGGAGCAGACAGAGAACTATATGAAAAGATGGATGAATACAGAACTACCTACAAAGTGCCTAAGCCAAGGAGCGGCAAGCCACTCCCCAGAGGCACACACCCAGAGGTAGGGCAGGCCCTTCCACAGGCCTTTTATCAATTCCAAGCCTCTGCTTTTGCTCAGAGGGGTTTTTCAGAGGCAGAGGCAGACGGGCGAGGTAAACCGTCCCCACCCTCAGCCTAAGGCACTGCCAAGCAGGCACCCTGATGGGGTGCCAGGGTGATTCTCATGTACCAGTAGGGGCAGGTTGGCTTACTTCAGTCAGAACTGGGTGTCTAACCCGGACAAATGGGTTCTGGAAGTAGTAAGCCAGGGCCTGGTTCTCAGCTTCAAAAAATTCCCAAAGATGAGAGCCAGGCATTTTCCACCTGCAAGCCCCCTCGAGACCCTTGCTCTGGAAGCAGAGGTCTCTACCCTGTTAACCTTCAGAGCAGTAGAAAGGGTTCCTCCCTTACACCTGGGCAAAGGTCTGTATTCCAGATACTTTCTTACCCCAAAAAAGACAGGAGAATGGCGGCCCATCTTAGATCTAAGATATCTGAACAAGCACCTTTTGAAACCAAGGTTCAAAATGCTAACTCTGGCAATGATTTTACCCTCCCTGAGGCCAGGGGACTGGTTAGCCTCCCTGGACCTCAAGGACGCTTATTTTCATGTCCTCATCAGGCCTTCTCACCAAAAGTACCTCAGGTTCAAACTGCCCTCAAGCCACTACCAGTTCAGGGCAATGCCCTTCAGCCTTACCTCTGCCCCAAGGGTATTCACAAAATGTCTGGCCGTGGCAGTGGCTCATTTAAGGAGGCAAGGGATTGCTGTTTTCCCTTACCTGGACGACTGGCTCATTGTAGGACAGTCTCCAGAACAGGTGAAATCCCACTTACAAGTCACCCAGCAGCTTCTCACCTTCCTGGGATTCCTGCAAATCTACCAAAGTCAGTTCTAGAACCAGTTCAGGTACTCACTTTCATAGGTGCGGAATGGACACAAAGCTGGCCAGGGCCTTCCTCCCTTGGAAAGGGTAGAGAAGTTGATTGCCCTGGCCTCCTCTTTCACTCTGCAGGTCTCGACCAGCAAGACACTTTTGCAGCTCCTGGGGCACATGGCTGCCTCCACAGCCTGGTGCAGGGAGCAAGATTCCAGATGAGAGACATTCAGTTTCACTTGAGAGCCTTTTGTCTCAAAGGAGGACCCCTTACCAAATTGATTCCAGTGACCCGAACCCTGATCCTAGCCCTTCAGTGGTGGCAGGATCAGAGCAATTTAAGACTGGGGGTTCCCTTCATTCCTCTCTCCCACTCCCTCACCCTCACTACGGATGCCTCCCTCCTGGGGTGGGGAGCACACTTGGGCGACCTCTCCACCCAGGGAGTGTGGTCCCCCCAGGAATCTCTGCTCCACATCAATTTGCTGGAACTCAGAGCTGTCTTTTTAGCTCTTCAAGCATTTTCTGCATCTGTCCAGAACAAAGTAGTCCAGGTCAGAACAGACAATACCACAACAATGTGGTACATCAACAAGCAAGGGGCACTCGTCACGGCCTTGTGCACCGAGGCAATGAAGTTGTGGTCTCTGGCCTACTCCTGAACACCTCTCTGATAGCAGTTCACCTGCCAGGGAAAGACAATGTCCTAGCGGATGCCCTCAGCAGGATTTCTCAGGGCCATCACGAATGGTCCCTGAATCCTCGAGTGCTGGGGACAGTTTTTGCCAGATGGGGCACCCCTCAGATAGACCTCTTCGCAGCCCCAGACAACCACCAACTTCCACTGTTCTGTTGCAGGCCCCCAGTGGTGGGCTCAGTCCCTGACGCCTTCCTTGATTGGGAAGGAAGTTTTATGCTTTCCTTCCCTCTCCTATTCAAGGTGTTAGTAAAAACAGATCCCAGCCTTGCAAGGTGATTCTGATTGCACCAGACTGGGCCAGGCAACCCTGGTACCCACTCCTTCTATCACTGGCAGTCCACCTTCCCTGTGTCTTCCCAGGATTCACAACCTGCTGACCTGTGCCCAGGGGAGAGTCTGGTATCCGAACCTCAAATCCTCAACCTCAGAGCTTGGCTCTTGAGGAGTTAGAATTTGCTGATTTGCACCTTTCTCAAGGTGTCCTTGACATCCTAAAGGCCTCTAGGAAGCCTTCCACTAGAGCCACTTATAATTCCAAGTGGAAAAGGTTCTCCATCTGGTGTTCTGGGAAGCATATTGCCCCAGAATCTGCTGATTTGCCCATTTTGTTGGACTACATGGTCCATCTTAATTCTTTGGGCCTCAGGCCAGCTACCTTAAGAGTTCATTTGGCAGCTGTCTCTGCTTTTATTTCATTTTTGAAATTCAAGTTTATTAAGTTTTCAAATACAGAAAAAACAACAACCACAACAAGTCCAAACAATACAACAGAAGGACAATCCGGAACAAATAACCCCTCCACCCCTTACAACCCACCCACCTCCCCAACCCCCAGACTCCCACCTCCCCAGTAACCACAGAGTCCCCCTCCCCCCGGGTCAGGGCTGGCAGACATAAGAGAACCCCCAGCCATACAACAAGCCATAAAGCCCAGCCATAACCCCCCTTCCCCCAACACAATATATCCTTACAAGATCATATATGTTCTGGGTGCGAATAATATTCACCATAGGATAGAATACCCATTAATCAACACAATCCTAGGTACATAATTAATCCAGAGCCACTGAAAGAAATTGGCAGACTACAGGGATCGGGTGCCGGCATACTAAAGCAATGCAAGAGTCTGTAATTTACCCCACCTCTTCTGGAACAAGTCCGCACGACCATGCAAGCTAGCAATTAAACTCTCCGAATGAAGGAGAGCACTAATCTCAATCATCCATTCAGCATAGGACAAGGCCAATTGATCCGTCCAGTGCCTCAGAACAAGCCTCTTGACTGCCATAGACACCAAAGCCATAAAAAATCGCCGCTCCACGCTATCTATCTGAGAATAGTCCCCTAGAACACAGATCTCAGGGGTAAAATAGGCCGATAAACCCAGGAGGGGGTCCAGATTATCCCTAATAAAAGTCCACAAGGGAGCAACCTTGGTGCAGGCCCAAAAAACATGGAGAAGATTACCCTCCTCTCGCAAACACCTAGAACAATTAGAACGGGAAAGCTTCTTGAGCTTACAAAGTTTCGAAGGAGTATAATACAAATTATTGATAATGTAATATTGAGTTAGCCTAAATCTATCCTGTGTGTGGAACCTGTGCAAATTTTTCCAGATACGGGGCCAATCTGGCATAACCTCAGGTAGTAACGAAGACCAGACACAGGAGCCCTGACTTATTTCGGGAAACTTATAGTTAAGAAGGTAAGAATAAATTAAAGAAATAGAGTGAGGCTAAGAAGCAAGACGGAGGATCTCAGAGAGAAAGGGTAGACCCCAGACTCCTTGAAGGAGGAACCAAATCGTCTGATAAAGGTGCCTCAGTTGATATACTTTAAAATTCCTTCCTAGGAATGTCAAATTTATCCAAGATATCACCTGAAGCCAGGAGAGAACCCTGATTGTAAAAGCTTCCACTTTGGCCTCAACAATCTATGGGAGCCATTCTGGAGTAATCCATGAATTACCCAGCTTGATATTAGGTTGAGAACCACCGCTGCCCAAAATCGAAGGAGCCGGGATACCTAGGGACACCAGGCATTGAGCCAATGACTTAAGAGACAGTAGAATCACATTGTCAGAAACTCACCGTCTAGTTCCATCGGAGGAACAAAATATATACATAAGTATCGAGTTTAGCTTTGGAAAGTAGTGAGCGTCGACCTGGAGCCAGGTCGGCATTCCAAACTATGATCCACAAAAAGCCACTTCCCAAGCTTCGAAATGTGGGCTGCCCAATGATAAAGTATAAGGTTAGGGAGCCGGAGTCCACCCTTCTCCTTAGGAAGTGAAAGTTTAGCATAGGAGCGTCGGACCCCCTTCCCAGACCAGATAAAATCAGAAAACATAGTGTGAAATTGCTGAAGATATGCGATAGGAAGCCACAAATTTAACAGATTGATGGGGTAAAAGATTCGGGGAAGGATGTTCATTTTAATAATGTTAATCTGGCCCCAGAGGGAAATAGGGAGCCTTGACCACCGCTTCAAATCCTGCTGAACATGCTTTCTAATACTGTCCAGGTTCAAGTTCTTCAATATAGAGGGTTTAGTAGCAAAATGAATTCCTAAATATTTAATAGATTTAGGAGACCACCTCATACCAAAGGAGGCAAATTCCTGTTTACAGGTATAAACATTAAGTGGGAGAATCTCAGACTTAGAGATATTTAACTTATAGCGGGAAAAGGAACCAAACTGCCTAATAAGATCGATTGCCGCGTTAAGAGATTCCTTTGGGTACTCTAGATGGAGGAGAATATCGTCAGCATAGGCAGAAAAAACGGACTCCTGTTGTATTAACCTGCAGCCTTTAGCCAAAGGGGAGGACTTGAGTTTAATTAGGAGTGGTTCCAGGTACAAATTAAACAAAAGGGGTGAGAGAGGGCAGCCCTGTCTGGTGCCCCTATACAAACGAAACAAAGATGAAAAGACCCCATTACAATAAATTTTGGCCGAAGGGGCTCTATATAAGACTTTCACCAAACTAAGGAATGAATCTGTGAATCCCATTCTCCCCAAAACCGCCCACAGAAAGGTCCAGTCGACCCGATCGAAGGCCTTTTCAGCATCCAACGAGACCAATGCGATGGGATACGAGACTGTTTGAGCATGACGGGAAACATGAAACAGGGTTCTTAAGTGATCAGCGGAAGACCTACCCGAAACGAAGCCCACTTGCTCAGGGCTAAGTAGACCCAACCAGACTTTTTTAATTCTTTCGGCTAGAATCTTAGCAAAGATCTTTACGTCATAATTCTGAAGAGAAATAGGCCGGTAATTTGCTGGATCCGTAAGAATTTTATCAGGCTTATGAATCAAAATAACTGTGGCCTCGAACAAAGTGGGATCAATATCGACCGCATACGAAAAATATTCATAGAGCTTGAGGAACAAGGGAGCCAACTCTTTGGAAAAGGCCTTATAGAAATTGGCCGGGAAGCCATTGGGCCCTGGTGCTTTATCCAAGGTCAGCGAGGCGATGGTCTTTTCAATTTCCTCCAGAGAAATAGGGGCAGTCAAAATTTGGTGGTGAGACAAAGCCAGACAGGGAATATCAATATTTTCTAAGTAAGAAATAATGTTCGAAGCCAGCTCAGACAGTATAGGATTACTATAAAGGTCTATATAGTATTTTCAAAATATCGGCAATACCCTGGGGATGTGACAATGGAACCGAAGAAGATATCAAGGAAGGGATTATCCTCGAGCCCTCGAGAGTCCTAAGGTAGAGCCAGGAGTTTCCCAGCTTTTTCCCCATGATCGTAATATTTGGCCTGAGTTCTCCAAAGCAGTACTCTATCTTATCCTTTAAAAGATCTGAATACTCCTGCTTGGCTGCAAGAAGTGCCTTAAGGGAGGTTAGGAAGAAGTTAAGGAGTGGTTAGCTTCTAACTCAGTAATTTTACTTAATAGAGAAATGATTCCGCCAGCCTAGCTTTTCTTCCTGGCCGAGGCCATCTTTATCAGCTCTCCCCTGAGGTAGCATTTCAGTGAACTCCAGACCATATCAAACCTCGGGGTGGAGTCAAGATTATCAGTAAGGAAAAGAGAAATCAGGGACCTAATAGACGAAACAATTGAAGGGTCCTTAAGCAATTGAGTATTTAACCGCCAAGTAGTATCTCTGCAAAATTCAGGGTCCAGGGAACAGGTAATCCAGACAACGGCGTGATCTGAAAGAATAATTGGATCGATGCCAGATTGAAAAATATTCGATAGTAGAGCCTTGCTAACCAAGATATAGTCAATCCTCGACTTGGAGTTATGCGGCTGAGAATAGAAGGAAAAAGCCCGCAAAGAGGGATTTGAAATTCTCCAGGGATCGCAGACCCCTAACATTGAGATCAGATCCTGAAGGGACCTCTGAACCGGAGTAGGGGGTCGATTATCCTGAGGCTCCTTATCTGAGGTAGATGAAAGGGGAACATTCCAATCCCCGCCCAATATAAGATGAGAGGGAAAGAGGGAACTAATCTTGCCTACAAGGGTCATAAAAAAATCCGAGCAGCCTCCCACCGGGCCATACACAGAGCCCAAAGTCACTGAACACCCATTAAGAATACCCTTAACCAGAATGAACCGCCCCTCCGGATCCGAAACCACTAAGTCCGTCGTAAAAAGGACATGCTTTTTAACCAGAATTGCCACCCCCTTACTCAGGTTAGAAGCACCAGCCAAAAATACCTGTGAGAAACCCGAACGAGACAAGGATTTAGTGTCCATATGGCTCAAGTGCGTCTCCTGAAGCAAAAGGATGTCTACCTGAATTAACAGGCAGTGATTAAAAACCTGTGCCCTCTTGACCCGATCCCTGAGTCCGCGTACATTCCAAGAGGCTAGCTTGATTCTGTTAGTAGCCATTTAAGAAGCAATAAGGTAATGCCAATCAACCAGAACAGTTCTACTACATACCCAGGAGAGCAACACACCCAGAGCAAGAAAAAAAATAAAACCCATACCCAACGGACCCCAAATATAGCTGCCAGCCCGTAACCCCAAAATTCCCATATCGTTGACACAAACCCCAACAAACAAGCCCAAAAAAGACTGTCGTAACTAAAGCTGGCAAACCATGAGTACCCCCCCACCCAAGCACTAATGCCATCCCAAGCCACCCCACCCCCATGAATATCCCCAACATCCAAAAACTTCTCGTTTGCGTAGCATATGATAGTCCAAGAGTAACTGATAACGTACCCAACAAGACCCATGATAGTAATAGCCCAGCAACCCCCCCCATACCCATAAGCCATAAACCCCACACACAAACTATTTACAACGGGGAGCCAGAGCAGAAACCAAACTGGATGCAAAAGAAAATAAGAGAACTCTAACACCCCCAACCCTTTTGCGAACTTCCGGAACCCCCACAGTACAGATCCAAACCCTAAGGGGGATGTGTTACCCAGATACCCGTTGCCACGGACATCAGGTCCCACCTCCCAAAAAATACCAAGCAAAATCATCACCACAGGGGCGTAACGCCCTGACCCCGCCTGCAATGGCACCAGTCAAGCCAGTGTCAAGCCCAACCCAAGCCCCCGCTTCCCGGCCCTTCCAACCCCGAGCACCACACAGAAAAAAAAAGCAGGCAAAACTAAAAATCAGGCCCCCGAAAATATCACCTCCCTCCATCAAAATTGGCATGAGCCATCCCGCCCCCAACAGGAAAAGGCACCCAAGGGGGCACTCACCCATGTAGAATCCATCCCCAGAATGGAGCCGTCTTGGGTTGAGAATCAGCTCCTATACAGGTGGAGCAATCCGCATAGGCCCGATGGTGCCAGGGGGAGCAAAAACCACCACGGACCAAATCGGTCCCACCGCCAGGAAGTGTCTCCCGGGGAACCACCACCGAGCAGTCAGAATCCGGATAGGCGAGCCCAGTGGCCGGGAACGGAGCTCCAACCCTACCCGAACAAGCAACAGCCTGGACTACCACCCTCCAGACCGAGGCAACCAGGTAGGGGAAACATCTAAAAAAGAGAGATCCTAGCAAAAATAAAAACGAAGGGCAGCCCCAGAATAGAAAGGAGAACGTTACGAGGGATGGGGAGGAGAGACACAAAAGATTAAAAAAAAAAAAAAAAAAAAAAAGGGGAGAGAGGGGGATCAAGTTCGGGTGATGACCTTCAGAGAGGAGGCTAAGGGTAAAATCCCCAGTCACCTAATTAGCCCACAAAACAAAAAGCAGGTCCATCCAGTGAATTAGAACACCCGCCCAGTGTCCTTCACCCAGCACTCTTAAACAGATCTGGCAGCTTAACCGAAAAGTCCTTCAGAGCCACCTCCGGGGTGCTAAAAGAGAACGTTGAGCCTCCGATGATGACCCGAAGAGTCGCAGGGTAGGCCACTCTGAAGGGGATGGAAGCGGCGATCAACTTCTGGACGATAGCGAGGTAGGCAGCTCTCCTGATTCTAATTTCTTTCGGCAGATCCTGGGTGACTTCTAAGCTTAGCTGCTCCCACAGTACCTCCTTCAGATCCCGGCTTTGTTATAGATGCTGCCGCCTATATAGCTTAGAATTTGATGATGATGGGACGCGGAGGGGATCCCGCAGGGGACGAGGCCTCAGGGAACGATGGGCCCGCTCCAGATGGTAAGAGGAGCTAACAGGCAAAGGGCTACCAACTAAGCAGGAGCTTCTGCAGAAATGCTAGCAAGTCCGTCCTCCTCGCCTCAGGTAGGCCCAAAATCAGCAAATTATTCCGCCGGTTCCTTCCCTCTAAATCCTCGGTCTTGCATTGTAACTTGTTAACATGCTGCTTGAGCACTTGTACCTCCGAGTCGATCCTGTCTCTCCACTGCTCCAGAGAGAAAGCCCTGGCTTCAACATCAGATACTAGAGTGGATACTGAGACCAGGTCGCTTCTGAGGGATTTGAGTTCGCCATTCAGCTCACGCAGGAGGTCCTTCAGCGGCGTCAGCTCCTGTAAGAATTTCTCTTCTGTGAGAGGGCTAGGTAGCTGGGTTTTATCGGCCCCATGTTCCGACTTGGCATTCCCTTGATTTCGTTGCTTTTTGGCCGCTTTCTCAGGTGAGGCGGCTGGTGTGTGTCGGACGGCGGCCTGCTTAACATCAGCCTCCATCGCGTTGCAATATAGCAGTCGGTAGTCCTGAACTTCACTCCCGCGAGCCAGATGCTATGGAAACAATATTATCTGTGGGAATTTAGCCGATTTAAGCACCGGAGGAGTTAAAATGACGGCGTTGGAAGTGATCGGAGGGCAGAGCTCTAGGCCTCAGCTGCAGCCTAGCTGGATGCCATCACGTGACCCCTCTGCTTTTATTTCAGCAGGAAAGCCTTCCTCCCTTTCCGCTCACCCTGTATTTTCCAAGTTTTTTAAGGGGTTACTCCATACCAATCCACCCTTTCGTGACCCAGCCCCTGCCTGGGACCTTAATGTTTGCATTGCCCAGTTAATGCAACCTCCCTTTGAACCCCTGTCTTCCGCAGAGCTTGTTTTTAACTTGGAAAACTGTATTTCTAGTGGCCATCACTTCTGCTAGACGCATAAATGAGTTACAAGCCCTTTCAGTAGAAAATGATTTTATTTCTTTTCACAGGGATAAGGTAGTCCTCAGGACTAACAGAAAGTTTTTACCTAAAGTGGTGTCGGATTTCCATCTTAACCAATCCATCTCCTTCCAGTATTTTTTCACTGAGCATTCTTCCTCTGGTGAGAGGAGATTGCACAGTTTGGATGTTAAGAGGGCATTGAGTTACTATTTAGAACGTACTAAGGGTCACAGGTTCAATCCCATCAACTGTTTCTCACCTATGGTGAGGTTGGCAAAGGAAACCTGCCACTAAGAGGACAGTTGCCAGATGGATTGTCTCTTGTATCCAATTTTGTTACCAGAAACTGGTAGAGACCCCCTCTGGATTGAGGGCTCATTCTACCAGAGGTATAGCCGCTCTAGCTGCTGCTAGAGACATTCCTATTTTGGAAATTTGTCAGGCTGCAACCTGGAAAACGGTACACACCTTCACCAAGCATTACTCCTGGATATCCAGGCCAGGAGAGATGCTCGATTTGGCACAGCTGTGCTTCGAGCCTATTCCTAAGTAGGTTCTGTCCCTCCTCCATGGAGGTACTGCTGTGTAGTTCGTTAATTGTCATTATATAGCAAGACTTATGTTGTTTGAAGAAAAAATTACTCACCTTAGTAATGTTGTTTCTTCTAATGGAGTCTTGTATATTATGACCACCCCCCAGCCTGCCCCTCTCAGAACTTCTACTTGGGTAGGGGTGGGCAACCTAGTGCAGGCACTGTTTATGCCATTGCAGGATTTTCTTCCCTTTGGGGTTTTTGGGGAGTGTTGTTTCTATTGTTAATGTATTTTTGCTGGCCCCTGACTTGAGTCTTTGGGTAGGGTCCAGCAGTGTTGTTGTTATTGTTGCTATTGTTGTTGTTGTTGTTGTTGTTGTTGTTAGGTAGCCAGTAGGCTAGTGTAGGTTACAGCTTCCACACAGACCCTTAGTGAGTTCTTGCTTCAGAAAGATCTGACAGTTTCAGTTTGAAACTGCCCAGATAGAAAGCTTTGAAAACCGAGTCACGCTCAGAACTCCATCCTGTATGGAGTTAACTCTTTCATCTCCGGGGCAGTTCTAGAGGAGGACCAAACTGCTAATTGTCATAATATAGCAAGACTCCATTAGAAGAAACAACATTACTAAGGTGAGTAATTTTTTCTTCTCTGACGTGGAACCTTTGTAAAAAAGCCAAGGCACAAAGGTATTTGTAATCCTAGACTTAATAAATAAAAAAATAAATGACTGCCTTCCCTGCCTCCTCCTACTTTAACTGATAATGTTCTCTGTCCTGCTCCTTCTGTGTTTCCTTATATTTCCTGAATGCTATCCTTTTCTCCTTACCCTTCCCTGCCACATCTTTTGAGAACCATAGTGTTTTGTTCCTTCATTTTGTTTTGTTGAATTACTTCATACAAAGGCTTGTTGCCTCTGTGATGGCTGTTTTGATTATTCCCCATTGTTCCTCCACCGTCCTTCTTGCCCATTTGCTAGTGCTTTTCTGAGGCACTCCTCACATTCACAGTCAGGTGGTCCAGGTCCAGATGGACGACACCACGACCAAGTACTGCTTCAGCAAACAGGGCAAGACGTGGTCTCTGCCTCCGTGCAAGGAAGCTCTTCATGTGTGGACCCTTGTGCGCAGCCTGGGGGCCAATCTCCTAGCCATTCATGTGGCAGAGGCCTCCAGTCAGCTAACGGACACCCTCAGCTGTGTGGGCGAGGCGTCTCACGAGTGGTCGCTCTACCCAAATATAGTACACAGTCTGTTCTCTCAGTGGGGCACCCCTCAGGTGGACCTGTTCACCTCCAGGAAGAATGCAAAGCTGAGGCTATTTTGTACCTTCCCACCTCATCTGGGAATGCTGCAGGGGAATGTCTTCTCAAGGCCCTGGACCCCAGGCCTCTTATATGCCTTCCCCTCGATCCACAAGGTGCTTCTCAAGGCCAGGAGGGATAGTGCACAGGTGATCCTGGTGGCTTCAAACTGGCCGCACCAGTTTTGGTACCCTGATCTCCTCAGCCTCAGCAGCAGGCTCCCAAGGCATCTTCCTCTCCATCAGTCAGGGGAAGGTTCTCCATCTGGACCTTCAATCCCTGCACCTGACAGCCTGGTTCTTGAGTGGTAGGGGTTCAGGGCTTTGGGTCTCTGGAGATGTCCTCGTGGTTGTGGAGGCATCTCAGAAGGAGTCGACCAGGAAATGCTACACCTTCAAGTGGAAGAGGTTCTCCATTTGGTGTCAGGGTAAGGGGTTGGACCTTTTGTCCTGTTCAGTGGCTAGCATTCTTAAATTATCTGTGGTCCCTCTCTGACGGGCCTTCATTCGACGACCCTCAAGGTGCACCTGGCAGTAATCTCTGCTTACTGGGCACAGGTCAGTCAGTAGTCGGTGCAGAAGAAGGTGGTCTGGCATGTTTTTAAAGGCCTTGATCACATTTCCCCTCTGGTGTGTGAACCACTACCACCTTGGGATCTGTTGCTGGTTATGGCAAAGCTCATCAGCAAGCCATTCAAACCGATGCACAGGTGTGAGATGTCACACCTGTCATGGAAGACCACCTTCCTGGTGGCTATTACGTCAGCCGGAAACATAGAAATAGTTGGCAGATAAGGACTGCCAGGCACATCCAATCTGCCTGTATACTCTATACATTGTATGTGGCCACTGACCCTATGTGATCAATGGCTTTTCATCACTCCCTTCCCTCTCAAGGTTCCCAAAAAGGATCAGTGAGCTCCAGGTGCTTTCGGTAGAGTCTCCTTACCTGGTCTTCCATAGGGACAAGGTTGTCCTGCTCCCCAACCCAAAGTTCCTCCCGAAGGTTGTGTTGGAGTTCCACCTTAACCAGGTGATTAACCTCCTGGTGTACTTCACCAGCCACACCTCGGTGGCCGAGCACAGGCTCCATAATTTGGACCTGCAGCAAGCGTTCCCCTAGTATAAGGAGCACATGGCTGGAGTTCGAGGAACAGATTCACCAGTTATTTGTCACCCACGCTGAAGCTGCCTTTGGCAGACTGGCAGCTAAGTGGACGACTGGCAGGTGCATTGTGTCCTGCATCGATCTCTGCTACAGGTTGGCGGGTAGGGAGCCTCCTGTAGGACTAAGGACTTATTCCACCCATCATACCGTTGCCTCGGTGGCTGCTTCCAGGGACGTCCCTATCCAGGTAGTCTGCAGGAATGCTACCTGGATGTCAGCACACACATTCATTTCCATTTACCACATTGACCTTGAGTCACGCCGGGATGCTGGTTTTGGGGCATCAGTTCTCCAATCTGTATTCCCTAACAAGGGGGTGTGTGCCTTGCCGCCCTCCTCCCAGAGAACTTCTAGGAGTCTGCCAAGACATGTGGATAGAACATCATATCTACATCCCTAGAAAAACGGGTTACTCACCTGTAACAGTAGATCCTCCTGGATATAAAGTCTCCATCACTCATTCACATTAATGGGAATACACCGAAGGCGCTAGGACCCAGCAGGAGAAACACTTTTTCAGGAGGGCCGATGCCGAGGTGGAGCCATGAGGGAGTGGCACCGAGGGCTAGGCTTGTGTGGTATAGACTACCTCGGCGCTGACCCTTCAGTCGCTTCAGTTCCTTTTTTTCCGCTGTCAAGTGCATTTCAGTACGACATTGCTCGCCCGCCAGGAGTCAAAACTTCAACTAGCAGCTAGTTTTTAGTTTTATTGTTTTGTAAGATTTCATGAAAGTACAAATTACATTTTAAAAGTATACTTTTACTGTTCTACAAGAAAGAAGTCTTCAGCCCTCCATTGAGGGAGTCAACGATGAGTGGGGCAGGTGATGGTAGGCAGACTTTGCATGAAGGCTGTTCAGTCAGCCGGGCTGGGGCTGGTCTTCTGCCCTTTCCGGGGGGTCTGACAACAGACAGTCCAGTGATCAGGGAGAGGGGCAGTCTCCCCGGAAACACAAAAAGAAACAGTCCCATTCTCGGCATCGTTCATCCTCAAGCTCTTCTTTGGCCCACCAGTCAAGAAAGAGATGGCATCACTCGAGGTCGCCCTCTGGTATGTCTGTGCGTGGATTGTCAGTTGTTGGGGCCTGGAGCTGGTCTCCTCCTCTTTTGTAGTCTCCTCTGGCTCCAGTCTATGATGACTGGCATCTTCAACGCCTGAGTCCCACCCCACCCGCTGGAATGTTTTCCGGTGAGCAGTATCACCATTGTGCGCTCTTACGGAGCAGCAGGTGCAGCGGTTGTCCCAACTGCCTGAACCGGCTAGTCCATCATTGAGGCCTTTGGGGCTGTCGATTTCGGATCGGCAGGTGGAGCAGTTGAGACTGCCAAGTCGCGCGGTGCCTCTGGTGCCATCGACTTCACATTTCGGTGTCTATCCCCCTCACATGGCTGCAGCGTAGGGTCCACTCTGGTGCTTTTATCTCCTGTTATTTTTCCTCCTTTACCTTAAAATCGCATTTTGCGGGCTTCTGTTGTGGTTCCATAGTCTGTGGTGCCAACCTTCCTGGTGCCGCGATCAGAGCCGACTTCGACGCTAACAGGGGCGGATCCAGGAGTCCTATAGATGGGGGAGCTCAAGTCACAGAAAAAATTAAAATAATAGGCCAGGGGTCTGGTGAGCCACCTAGGCCCCCAGAAATTGTTTAACATTTTGGTGCATTCTGGTGCATTTTGGAGGGTATTTTTAATGCAATTTATACTACCTCCTCCCCTCCTGCTTTGTTAGGTTGCACCTCTAGCACCATCCTGAGAGTCCCCACAGTCCACATGACAGTATGTTGCCTAAAATACCCTCCCACCCCCAAAAACACAAAATACCAAAGACTGAAGCTGGGCAGCAGCACATCTGAAACACATAAAAATGAGAAAAGTTGAAAGAGACTTGGTGATAAAGACAAATTGCAGACAAATTAAATGAGAATCCAAGTAAACAAGTTCACAAATGTCACTCACTCAAGCACATTATGACATTACCATAAAGCCAGCCCATTCCAGTTTGTCTTGCAGTACAGATTAATGTATCCCCCAACCTTATCTCAGTAAAAAAAAATACAGTAACTATAGAAATATGGGAACAGTCACTTTGCTGTCTAGTTTCTGAAAATGTAATTTCAAGTCTGCTTGCCATTTTTGCAAAACGTATTTTATTCTACAGAATAATTTATTCCAAATAAAATACATTTTTAAATAAATAAAATATTTTTTATTGTTTTAAAATGTCCTTTACTGGGATAACCCCATGGTATGAGGCATCTCATTTTTATGATAGGCCCAAGAAGTCAGTAAGCAGACAGAAAAACAGTTTTTAAACAAATATAAAAATGCATTTTTTAACTGCCTGTGTCAATAAGCCAAACAAGGTTTTATGACTTCTGTTGCCAATTTTGCTCTCCAAGGATGCAGAAACTCCTGCACATGCTGCAACATACAGCAGAACACCTTCAAAGTCCCAATGTCAATTAATTCCCTCAGTGCTCATTCACACTGTACAACCACGACTGAAAAGACCACATAGACTAGACATACAGTATATGCTGAAGTTTCTACCTCAGTTCAAAGGTCTCATGTACCAGTTTCTGCCTCTCCTGGTTCATACTGTCACTGAGACCAGACCTGCCCCAGCATTAGTTTTGAACCAGTCCTAGCATGCTACCAGAGGGCACTATTCTCCAACTCCCTCTCCTGCAAATCTGCACAAAAATCAATTTGCCGTATAGGACAAAACTAGCAGTAACCTTAAACAATTTTAATGTCATTAATTTAAGCTCCCCATACTAGAAATTAACACTAGTACTACATTTATTACACACCCAGTTTGATGGAACACTAATGTCCTGTCCCATCCCAGCAGCTGCCTCCCTCCCACCCACCATAGTTTGTGACTGTGAAAGTCTTTTGTTTTTAAAGCAAGAAGAAGTACCTGATTAAATGAAGACTTGATCAGTTTTCAGCAGGCTGAAGTCTATGTGCCCCTAGTTGAGTACTGTCTCCATTCACCTGGCCACCAAACTTTCTCTCTAGGCGGCACACACTGACCCCATGACTCCTAATGAGCAGAGCTCTCAGCTACAGCTTGCTTCAGCTACCAGAAGATGACCTGAACCTCACTTCAACTCCTGGTGCTGATTTACCAAGGCCACACTGACCCCGTGTTACTGGACTGCTGCCACCTGAAACCTCGGGCTTTGCTCTTCACTTGTGGGCTCCACTCTCTCTCTCTCTGTTTCCTCCTTAGCAGTACACTAGCTCCTCTCTTGCTCCAACATTAATCTTCTGAGTTAATGAATTACAGCTCACTCTTGTTTCAGCAGCCCAGACATTTAAAGAAGGCGCCCCTTGCTAGTCACATCCACTACTTGATGGAACAGCAAATCAGGAGCAGTGAGCTCCAGTCAACCTGGTTGAGATCTGTATTGTTAAGGTCCACTCCGCTTTGCTACAGCTGAACCCCCGACACACGAACCCCTCCGCTCATGAACAAAGGAGCTGCACCAAGCCTGCAAAAGTAGAGAATTAATGCTCAGGTTCACCAAGGCAAGACCAACTGCTGCCACAGCGCTGGTACCAGACCACACATGGTGCAGGATGAACATTAGTAAGAAATTCATCTACGTAATGCGGGTGGGGGTGGTTGTTTACTGCACTACCAGGACACTGGAGGACAGGGCCGGCCTTAACCATTCTGGGCCCCTGTGCAGCCCCCAGCTGGGCCCCAACACTCCATTCCCTGTGGACCCCCACATCCAACATTTACATCTCACTACCTCTCCTGTCCTGAATTACTAAAGCAGTACCAAGTCTACTAGTTTAACCAGCATCTTTTAAGTAGTGCCATTGACTGCACTGAATTATTTGACTTCACCATTGGAAATGAATCTGACTGAGCCTGGAGCAAGAACTTAAGTACGGTACTACTACCGTATTCATTTCTGTAAGGACAGGGACATCATCACTGGACACTCACACCTCAGATACTCTGATGTTCAAACAACTTAACTTTTCTGGAGGTGTGAGTGAGAGAGAATAGAGAGGATTATCATGGGACAACAGTAAGGTTGCCACCTGTCAGTTTTTTTACCTGGTGATCATGTTTTCAGGGTCCCTATCAGGAAATCCGGTTTTGCTCTCTGCTGGTCAGGTTTTTGAGCCATTTTAAATGCTCACATATTTTGTCATATAATTCATTGTTTCACCTACATGTCCAGGTTCAAATAAGTTCTCTTGTCAATATAGCCCTTTGTTTGTGAAAGTAGTTAACCTGGAAGGTGTAAAGTATGGCTATTAACACCATTAGCACTTACTTAACCTAATCTTTTCAACTGCAGCAAAGCTGCCCCAACCTTTTGTATCAGTAATAGAGCTAGTTGTCTTCCACTTTCATTTGCTGGTAAACATTTTCATCTCTAACAACATTTAGGCATTTTAAATGTTTTAAATTATTTTTTTTTTCCTCAAGAAAAAAGCATGGACCCCCAAGGTGCAGGGGCACAGTTTGCACCTAGCTAAGGCCAGCTCTGCTGGAGGACAGATGAGACCTGTGTGGCTCAGGCAGCTTTCATGATTAAGAATGCAGCAGTGTGTTACTAATAGAGGAGCTCCATGATGGGAGAGCTATAGCACCCTTAGCCCCCCCCCCCCAAATCCGCCTATGTAGCATTTGCTTGCGATGCAGCATTATGGTGTCAGCACTGTCTGCAGTAGTGCCGTAGTCACTGCCAGCATTGTTTTAGGTGCCTGGTGTGATGTCGGCGCCGCGGCACCAGTTCAGTGCCACTCTGTGTCAATGACATCTCTGTGCTGTCCTTCTTTGGCACCAGGTGCGTCGACGGCACCACTTGTATTTCAGAGGTTTTCGACTCTGATTCTGTCTTCTCCTCCTCTTTCTCCTGGTTTTCATCCCTTTCCTGTCTATAAGTCCCTCCTGGACTGTCAGGAGATGACATTGAGCCTGATCCTGATCTTTGGCTGGGTGATGATTTTGATGCGGAGTCCGCCTTGGGGGGGTCAATCCTTCTGCTGGAGCCTGTGGTCGAGACCTTTCCATTAAGTCTCTGTTCAAGAGTTTAAATTCTACACTTTCTCTTCAGATCACGGAAATCGATCCTGGGAAGCTTTTACGTCTCCAGTATCTGCATGTTCTGGAAATCCCTATGGATTTAACCCCTCCAGTGCAGCCCTCTTTCGAGACCCTTTCCCAAATGGTGTGGAGAAACCTGGCTCTTATTCCCTCTGTGGCAAAGTACATAGATGGGAACTATGCCCCTCCCAAGAATCATCCTATCCTGGCCTCTCAAGCCTTTGCTGATGCCATAGTGGTCCTGGCAGAGAATGATATGGCTGTCCTTCCTCAGGAATCCACAACTTGTCCTATAAACAAAGAATCTCACAAGATCGATACCTTGGGTAAACGAGTCTTTGCTGCTTCAACCCTGGGCATGCGCTTTTCTAGCTACCAGGGTTATTTTTCTCAATATGAGTATGTACTCTGGCATTCGCTCAAAGCAACAGTAGAAGCTCTATCCGAATCAGAAGTTAATTCAGAACTACTGCAGACCATTACTAGAGGTATCGAGTCCAACAATTAACAGATTAAAGCTGCCATGGACGCTTTTCGATACTGCCTCCAGAGCGGCAGGTGGCTGGTATTGGCACCCTTCTCCATTCTTGGTTGCGTACTTCTGGCTTCACGAATGACACCCAACAAAAGGTCATGGCCTTACCTTTCGATGGTATGTATCTGTTTGGACCTCAAGTGGAGCAAGCACTAGAGGCCACTCAGAAAACTAGGTCCACTATTAGGACAGCTAGCCCCCCTCTCGCTGCCTCTCGTGGAGGCGGGAATAAGCGTCCGTTTCATAACCATCAGTCCTTTTGTGACAAAAGCAGAGGAGGTTTTAACAGAAACCAAACCCCTCAGCCACAAAAGAAAATGCAGCAAAAGGCACAGGGCCCAAAAGCGCCCAGTGCCACTCTCTGAATTTCTGGCCCAGGTCCCACCTCAGCTGTCCGAGGGGGGACTGTTCCTCGGCAGTAGGAGGATGTCTGACTCATTTCTACGACCAGTGGAAGTCGATAACATAAGACATATGGGTCCTCAGGATAATCCGCGAGGGGTACTCTCTCAACCTGTCAGAAACCCCTCCAGATCATCCTCCCAAGCGGCTGCCCAAGCTGTCTGCTGCGCAGTCAGATCTTCTTGCTTCCGAGGTGCAAGGCCTTGTGAACAACAGGGCAGTAGAAGTAGTCCTGCTGGATCAGCGAAACACAGGTTCTAGGAGCATGGATATGTTGTTCATCCACACCTCTTGGCATGTCCGTTTCCCCTTTAAATCTTGCCAGAAGTCTTCAAGCTGGCTCCTCCCAACCACCCTGGTGGTAAATACCTTGGCTGTGCCCCATGATGCCAGATCTTAATTTCCGCTGGAAGATAAAGGTTCCCTCGTGCTCTGGCAGCAATTCGCAGGCCCTGGATTCAAAGCATCGGCATTTACCAAGGTTCCTTTTAAAACTTGTTCGAGTTAGCGATTGCGATTCCACCGCATCGGACGTGGAGGAAAAATCTTCCCTCCGGATTTTGCCGGTACCCCTTTGGCCAGAAGATGTCGCGCACCAATCCCCACCTAACGTGCGTTTACTGCTTAGGTGCCGGACACAACACCTCGATAGATGTACTTTTTGCTTGGCCTTCCATCCCAATGTCCTGGATGACTGCAAGGCATGTTTGAAGCTGGGGAGACCAGAGAAAAGGAACCCGTGAGTGAAATCGAAGGAGGCAAGGTGGGCGGTTTCCACGGCCGTGGGATCCGCCTAGCAGCTGGAACAAATGAAAATATTTGAGGAGGAAGCAGCTAAAGCTTCGGCCAGTCGAAGCTTCTTCATTCCACTGAACCTTGACTCCACCTTTTCCGGCTCCTTCAAGGAGTTGTGCCAGTCTGTCCCCACCTGGGGTGAGGCGCCCTCAGGCTCACATGCCTCCCGCTCTCAGAAGAGAGACAAGGACCTGATGTCTTCATCATGATGAAGACATTCCTGGGACCGAGAAAGGTCCAAGTCCCGGGAAACTGCACTCTCGACTTTGGTCGAGATCGCATCCTCGGCCGCTGGCTTTACGGACTTTCCGTCTGGCCCGGGGACCGAGGAAGTGGTCGAGGTAGAAATAGTCCTCGATCCTATTGATTATTTATCGCTGGCTCCACCTGATGATTCCTGGGAGAGGACTCCTGTCCTCTTTTTTTCCTGATAACGAGACCCAGCCTGCTAGTGTCCCCATCAAGGAACCTGTTCCTGACCCTCGGGTATCACCGATTCCGGAGTCTCCCGATCGACTAAATGAGTCGGCTTCCCTGATCTCGATCAAGGTCTCGAACCACTTTGGCTGAACGACTGAAGAACAGCCATAAATGCTCTAAAAAGAGGTGACACCACAGATCGTCCTCATCCTCCATCGACGCTATAAGGACCTCATGTGGCAACAGCTAATTTTGACCGGGCAGAAGCCAGCTGTGCCGTCCCCCACAGCCATCACTTGGCTTTTGCCTCCCAGGCCGAAGCTGACCCCTTCAGAACTGACTCCCTTGGTTCCCCCGCCCACAGGGCCAGCCCGTGTTCCGGTTCGGCCAAAACTGTTTTCTCCACCTACCCGGGTGGAACTACCACCTAAGCAGCCTCACGGAGGGACGCCCTCAAAAGAGGATCGGCCAGACACTGGGCTTCCCCGGTACCTGTCTATCACTGTCACCCCGGATCGCCCTTGGCATATCGAAGGTGACTTAGGCGGTAAACCGCTTTACCCCGACTCTTCGGACTCGGACGTCACAGGACTGCACTCACATCCCGGGGATGATGAGTCATCCATGGCAGGATTGGAGGAAGGCCCTTCCTCCTTCCAGGCTTCCTCCAACTCTACCGGAATGCCCAGGAGTCTATCCAGAAAAAGGCGGTGTACCCTCTTACTGATATCCTCAAGAGAGGGGAATACCCTGACGGAGGCCTTTTCAGTAGCCGAGGCTATCGTGGGCCTGGCTCTTGAACTTTGTCAGCGCCCTGCTTCCTGGCCAGCACCATCTGCCCGCATGGCCCACAAGTACGTGGTGCCCATGGGGTCCCTTACGGGGTTCACAGAGCACCCATCAGCCGAGAGCTTGGTGACCGCCTCTGTGTTCAGGCATACTGAGACTTCAGCCGACACTGACCAACACCCGGATAAGGAGTCCAAGTATATGGACCACTCTGCCCATAAGGTCTATGCGGCCTCTTATCTGGGCCTTCGTCAGGCCAGCTCTGCGGTTATTATGGAACACTTCTCTCATGCCCTTCTTGGGCCATTAGACAAGGTCCTCCCTCATCTCCCAGCAGACATGCAAACCACAGTCGGGCAAGTCCGTGACCAGGGCCGTGCTGTCACAAAACAACAGCTCCAGACGGCCTTGGACATGGGAGATTCTTGTACCCGCTCTTTAGCAGCCGCAGTGGCCACAGCAGGGCTTGGCTGAGGTTTTCTTCCTTTCCGGCAGATATCCAGCACAGGCTTGCTGATGTGCCCTTCCTGGGTACCGACTTGTTCAGTCCAGGAGTGGCCAGTCACCTTCAACATATAGAACAGCCCAGTGCCACCTTGGATGCCACTTCTGCTAAGGGTTCTTCGGGCAAGAACCAGCAAAAGGAAAAGAAGAAGCCATTTTGGCATTCTTCCCCTGCGGTCAGGCAGCCCTCCAATCAAGGAGGTCAGCAGCAACAACAGCAGCAGGCTCAAGCTTGGCACCTGCAGCCCAAGCGGGGCCTTCAACAGCCTCATAAGGGAGGCGGAGGTGCAAGGGCCTCCTCCTCCTCTTCCAAGCCTGCTCAGTGACAGGTTGGCGGTTGCCTCCCCCATTCCCGTCACACCAGCTCTGGGTTCTCCTATGGGGGGCCGGCTCCTCCACTTTCTTTCTGCCTGGTCCAATATCACTTTGGACAGGTGGGTTCTCTAAAGTGTTCAGTCAGGGACTACTTCAGGAGTTCGAGCAGTACCCTCCTAGCTGAGCCCGCACCCCTCAGGAGGAAAGGATCTCAGCTTGCACCCAGTCGGCTCTTTGAGTCTACGTGGCTCAGCTCCTCCTCAAGGAGGCTATAGCTTCAGTGCCAGATCCTCCGACAGACCCTGGCTTCGTTTCCAGGTACTTCCTGGTGCCCAAGCGGATGGGGGGTTGGTGCTCCATCTTAGATCTCCGTGGCCTGAATCAGTATCTCAGGTCTCGCACCTTCTGGATGGTAACTCTGAACCAGATCTTACCACCCCCAGAGCGCAACATGTTGGTCTGTTCTCTGGATCTACAGGACGCGTTCTTTCACATCCCTATCCGTCCATCCCACCAGCGGTTTCTGTGCTTCAGGGTTGAGGGGACCCTGCACGAGTTCCATGCCACACCGTTCGGCCTGTCATCGGCCCCTCAGGTCTTCACCAAATGCATTGCAGTGGTGGCGGCCCACCTTCGGCTTCGAGGAGTCCGAATTTACCCTTATCTCAATGATTGACTCTTGGCAGGTTGCTCCCTTCAAGAGGTGGAGATGTCCAGGGAATCTGGCCCTCCAAACCTGCTTCCAACGTGGCCTCCTGATCAACGAGGCCAAGTTGGAACTCTTGCCTTCTCAGGTGATGGGCTTCATCGGGGCAGAGCTCAACTCTTGTCAAGCCAGTGCTCAGCTCCCGGCGGACAGGACATAGGTTCTCTCCTCCTTTGCCCGATCATTTCTGGTTGGGCACTTGCGCCCTACCTGGGACTTTCTGTGCCTTCTGGGTTACATGGCAGCGTGCACCTCAGTGGTCCATTGGGCCAGGTGGCACATGCGCCCCCCCCTCCAGTGGGAGCTGGCCACCCAGTTGATTCAGCGCCACGGTCACTTCGACCAGCTGATCACTGTAACCCAGAAGATGTGGGATGTTCTCCAATGGTGGACTGCCCCAGACCAGTTGCAGGAAGGGATCCCATTTATCCGCCCAGAGCCGACGGTTGTCCTTACGACCGATGCCTCTCTCATGGACTGGGGAGCCCACATGGGGGACAGCAGAGCTTAAAGGTTCTGTACCCCCGAGGAGTCCCGATGCCACGTCAACCTGTTGGAGCTCAGAGCAGTCAGACTGGCGCTGTCAGCTTTCGCTCTTCAGCTCCGGGGTAAAGTGGTTCAAGTCCAGACGGACAATACCATGACCGTGTACTACCTCAACAAACAGGACGGCATGCACTCCCGTCTGCTGTGCAAGGAGGCGCTCCACATCTGGACCCTCATAAGCCAGCTGGAGGCGGATCTCCTAGCCATCCATGTGACAGGAGCCTCGAACCAGCTGGCGGATGCTGTCAGCTGCATAGACCAGACATCCCACAAGTGGTCTCTCCATCCAGAGGTGGCTTACAGTCTGTTCTCCTGTTGGGGCAGACCACTGGTGGACCTGTTTGCCTCCAAGGAAAACAGCAAGCTGAGGCTGTACCATGCCTGCCCCCCTCAGCAGGGCTTACTGCAGGGGGATGCCTTCTCGAGTCTTTGGACCCCAGGCCTCTTCTACGCCTTCCCATTTCCCTTGATCCTCAAGGTGTTACTCAAGGCGAGAAGGGACAAGGCGAAGGTGATCCTGGTAGCCCCAGACTGGCTGTGCCAGTTCTAGTATCCAGATCTCCTCAGCCTCAGCTGCAGGCCCCCAGAGCTGCTTTTATATGCCTGGACCTGATATCTCAGAACCAGGGGAGGTCCTTCATCTGGACCTTTAATCCTTGCACCTAACAGCCTGGTTCTTGAATGGCTAGAGTTCCAGGCTTTGGGTCTTTCTGAAGATGTCTACGCCGTGGTGGAGGCATCTAGAAAGGAATCGACCAGGAAATGTTATGCCTTCAAATGGAAAAGGTTTTCCATTTGGTGTCATTGTAAGGGTCTGGACCCCTTATCCTGTTCTGTGGCTAACATTCTCGACTACCTTTGGTCTTTCTCCAAAGGGGGTCTTAGGTCATCGACCCTTAGGGTGCACCTGGCAGCCATCTGTGCATACCGGATGCGGGCCGATCAGCCGACGTTGGTGCAGGAGACAGTGGTCGGGTGCTTTTTCAAAGGCCTAGATCATATATCCCCTCCGGTGCGTGAATCTCCACCTCCATGGGATCTGTTGCTGGTTTTGGCAAAGCTCATGGGCAAGCCATTTGAACCCATGCACAAGTGTGAGCTCTCACACTTATCATGGAAGACGACCTCCTTGGTGGCTATCACGTTAGCCAGGACGACAGGAGAGCTCCAGGTGCTTTCGGTGGACTCCCCTTATCTGGTCTCCACAGGGACAAAGTTGTCCTGCGCCCCCACCCGAAATTCCTTCCGAAGGTGGTGTCAGAGTTTCACCATAACCAGGTGTTGACTCTACCGGTATACTACCCTTATTTCACCTCGGATGCCGAGCACAGGCTCCGTACTATCGACCTGAGATGTGCTCTCTCCTATTATACGGAGAGGATGGCAGAAATTTGTGGAGAGGTTCGCCAGCTGTTTGTCATCTACGCTGAAGCCGCTTTTGGCAGACCTGCAGCCAAATAGACCATAGCAAGATGGATTACATCTTGCATAGGTCTGTGCTATGAGTTGGCAGGCACAGAGCCTCCCAGAGGGATAAGAGCTCACACTACCTGCCATACTGCTGCTTCGGTGGCTGCTTCCAGGGATATCCCTATCCAGGAAATCTGTCGGGCTGCTACCTGGAAGTCAGCAAACACCTTCATCGCCCATTATCACATCGACCTTGAGTCACGCCGGGATGCTGGTTTTGGGGCCTCGCTTCTCCAATCTTTATTTCCCAAGTAGGAGGTGTGCGCCTTGCCTCCCTCCTCCCAGAGAACTGCTTGGAGTCTGCCAAGAAGTGTGAATGAACAACATATCCATACTCCTAGAAGAACAGGTTACTCACCTGTAACAGTAGTTCTAGGAGTGGTATATGTTGTTCATACACACATACACACCTAACCTCCCCGGCTTCGACGCAGAACCTTGCTTCCAGCGGGCTAAGATCTGGCATCATGGGGCAGAGCCAAGGTATTTACCACCTGAGTGGGTGGGAGGAGCCAGCTTGAAGACTTCCAGCAAGATTTAAAGGGGAAAGGGACATGCCAAGAAGTGTGGATGAACAACATATACCACTCCTAGTACTACTGTTACAGGTGAGTAACCTGTTCTTTTTACTTCCACTACTTTCTGGTTGCAAAGAAAACAGGCAGTATGCACCCTATTCTCGACCTCAGAAAGAAGTTCCTCTACAAGGAAAAGTTCAAGATGATATCACTCGGTACCCTGTTACCTTTGATTCATGAATGTAATTGGCTAACCTCCCTGGACCTGCAGGACACCTACCAACACATTCTCATGCACCACAAGTACCTAAGGTTCTTGGTATTGGGTCAGCACTACCAATTCAAAGTCCTGCCCTTTGGCCTATCCTCAGCGCCTCAAGTCTGTACAAAGTGCTGTGCAGTTCTCGCGGCGTATCTAAGGAAAAGCGGAATGCAAATATTCCCATATCTGGATGACTGGTTTCTCTCAAGCCCCTCCAGACAAGAGACTCTGGAGGCCGTGACTACAGCCTCAGACTTCCTCACTTCCACGGGAGTTCTGCTCAACATGAAAAAGTTGCAGCTGCAGCCCTCCCAGAAGCTTCTCTTCATAGGAGCCCTTCTGGACACCTCCTGCACAAAAGTCTTCCTTCCAGAAGACAGAAGGAGCATTATCCTTCAGATGGCCTGCTTCATCAGAGAGAACAGCTGAGTTTGAGCTCTTTCGATGCAGCGGACATCGGGTCTCATGGCATCCTCAATGTTCACTGTACCTCTGGCTCGTCTCCACATGAGAACCTCTCCAGGTGATGCTCAGCACTCAGTGGTCACCAACCACTCACTCTCAGTCCTTTCACATCAAGGTGACAAAACCTTTGAAATGGTCACTCACCTGATGGTCTCAGGAAGACAACCTTCTGGAAGGATATCCCTTTGCCCCTCTAGATCCCCAGATATCCATTACCACGGATGCGTCCTTATTGGGCTGGGGAGCTCACTACCAGGATCTCCACACCCAGGGCACGTGGACCCAGGATGAGTCCCAACTCCACATAAACGTTCTGGAAATGAGTGCCGTCCTCTGTGCAGTCCAAACTTTGAAGGACATACTCTGTCTCAAGACCATTCTCCTTCAAACGGACAAGGCAGTGATCAACAAGCAGGGCAGTGCACACTCTTACCCATTATGCAGGGAAACAATGAGAGTGTGGGAATGGTACCTGGAGCACAAGGCTCTGATTCAGGCGGTCTACCTGCCAGGAGTACAAAACAAACTGGCAGACCGTCTCAGCAGTACAGAGACAGATCCTCATGAGTGGTCTGTCGACTTGACCATCGTTCAGTCACTCTTCAAAAAGTGGGGAACTCCAGACCCGGACCTTTTCATTTATTTAGTCATTTATTTTTTTATTGAATTCTCGGATTATAACCTTTGAGCTACAAACTCATTTACAAAGGTTGTACGTCGGGAAGAAATGTGAATGTACAATATGAAAACACACAGAGTTGCAATTTACATTAAACAAATGACAACAGTATAATGAATGACATTGTGCATGGTATAGGTTTGTGACTCAGCATACAGGCTAAGTTGGTGCTTCAGTAGTAACTGGAAAGAGAGGGGGCAGGAGGAGGTAAGGTAGTTCAAGAGAGTGGGGGGGATGGAGGAGGTGTTAGCTTGAGGTAACCTCTGGCAAGGGGTCACCTTGTCAGAAAGGGTAGGGAAGTGGAAGGACAGAGGGTTCGGAAATTGGTATTGGGGCTGTGGACCCCTGGGAAATAGAGAGGGGGTTAGACTGGGGCTGTGGCAAGGGAGAAAGGGGTTGGTGGAGTAGGGTAGGAAGGGGAAAGTCGAGGTTGGATGTTACATAAGTG
The DNA here is from genome assembly GCA_016271365.2 of Neoceratodus forsteri. Lineage (NCBI taxonomy): Eukaryota > Metazoa > Chordata > Ceratodontiformes > Ceratodontidae > Neoceratodus > Neoceratodus forsteri. The sequence goes on from CM057449.1 coordinate 987,854,042, forward strand.
CTGTAGGTGGGGTAGTCAGTATTTGTTACTGGGGGTTGATCAGGTGTGGCAGCATAGCACTTGGCTGGGCAGGTGGGATCTAAGTCTGATTTGAACAAGCCAATTTTGCTGGTAGTGGATAATTCTGGTAGAAGCAAGGTAAGCTATAGAGGGGCCCGGTATTTGAAGGATCGCTGACTTTGGGTGGTGCGACGGTAGGGGATCTTGACAGAGATATTATTGGATGCCTTTGTAGTCCTTGTGGGTGCGGCCTGATGTATGAGGGAGCCAGGTCCCAGGGGCAGTAGGCCCAGTATTGCTTTTTTGGCAAAGAGGCAGGTTTGATAGCGGACTCTGTCATTCAGATTTAGCCATCCGGTTTGCTGGTAGAGGTCAGAGGTATGAGTTAGACACGGGGCTCCAAGTGGCAAGTCTGCACGCTTTGTTGAGCGTAGTGGTGAGCTGCCTGAGGATGCTGTCTGAGGCTGCACTGTAGATGGCAAGGCCATAATCAATAGTTGTGAAGACCGAACTGGTTATTGCAAGCTGGGGGGCTTTGTCAGTGAGGCAGCTTCGGTGCTTATATAGCAGGCCGAGCTTCCTATTAGCTGTGGTGGCGACATGATCGACGTGTGGCGAATGAGAGGGAGCTGTCTAGGGTGAGACCCAGGTTTTTGAACTTGGGGACCATTTCAATGGTGACATTTTGTTAATTCAGGATGTTCAGAGTTGTAGTCCTGTAGCGGCTGTGCGGAGGGGCAGAGAGCATGGACTTAGTTTTTTTGTGGTTGACTAGGAGTTTAGCTTTGTTAAATCAGTCTTCCACATTGTAAAAGTCCTCTCGGAGATGCTGCTCCAGTGTGATAGGGTCAGAGTGACTGAAGTAGATTACTGCATCATCAGCGTAGAGAAGGATTTTTTGTTGACAGGCTAACAGTAGATTGTTTCGACAGAGGCTAAAAAGGAAGGGATCCAGGTTGAATCCTTGGGGGACGCTGAAGGACACTTGTCGGGGGTCCAAGAGTACACTACATATTTTTACCCGCAGTACACATCCAGAGAGGTAGCTCCGGAACCAGCACAGTTAGTTGGAAGAGAGCCCAGTTACCTCTAATTGGGCCATGAGGAGATCATGGTTGACTGTGTCAGAGGCCTTGGTGAGGTCAATAAAGTTTCCCCCACCAAGTGCCCACGGTTGAAGACGTTGTGAATGTAACCCGTGAACTCTAGAAGGGCTGTGGTATTACTGTGGAGTTTACGGAAGTCATGCTGCTGCCGGCATTGTAGCTAGTATTTGGTATTTGTCGAGGTGTTCAACCAGCTGATCGTAGAGTATCCGCTCGAGGGCTATTGAGATCGGGGGAGAATTGAAATTGGGCAGTAGTTGGCGTGGTCAGTCTTACTGCCTGCTTTGCGTCCCCACTCAATGCAAAACTGCCTCTCTTCTGCTCCAGCAATTCAGGACCTGGCGTTTTTTGTCAGGATGCATTCAGGCTGTGATGGACAAAATGCTTTCTGTACTCATTTCCTCCTCTTCCCCTAGTTCAGAGAGTGCTGCTCAAATTGGAGGCACGGAGGGCAGACTTATTCTCATTGCCCCATTTTGGCCTCACCAGATCTGGTTTCCTCTAATCAACCGAAACTGCTTCCACTCCAGACGAATCTTCTGACCCAGAGCCCTGTAGTTCATCCCAACTTGAGGTCTCTTCACCTCCACACCTTGGCTGCTGAGGAAATAGAGGTTAACAGGTTTAACGTTTCTCATAGAGTTTCAGATATTCTCCTAGCAGTGCACAAGCCAGCTACTCGAAAAACGTACGCAGCTAAGTGGAAGCATTTCTCTATCTGGTATGCAAAATCATCTTGGAATCCCTTTTTATGCCCACCAAGTAAAGTCCTGGAGTATCTCTTAGACCTCTCTAACACAGGTCTACAGTACTCTACAGTCAAAGTTCATGTTTGCGCAATTTCTGCATACCATGAGTCTGTATCTTCTGTGTCCTTGGCTCAGTTACCTGTAGTTAAATGGTTTCTTAAGGGCATTCCATTAGACATCCAGTGGGAGCCTGGAACATTAACCTCGTGCTAGACATGCTCACTCGTAAACCCTTTGAGCCTGTAGCCACTTGTGAGTTGACATTTTTAACTTGGAAGACGGCCTTCCTGGTGGCCATTACTTCGGCCCGTAGAATATCAGAAATACACGCTTTGGTCACAGACCCTCCATACACTGTATTTCACAAGGTCAAGATGGTTCTTAGGACTTATCCTAAGTTCCTTCCTAAGGTTGTCTCGGAATTTCACTTGAATCAACCTTTAGTCCTTCCTACCTACTTTGCAAATTTCCAGAATGAGGGAGAGCATACCCTTCATTCTTTGGATGTAAAGAGAGCTTTGCGGTTCTACCTGGACAGGACAAAAGAGATCCTCAAGGCTCAACAACTGTTTGTCTCCTTTAGCACGACCCGGCTGGGTCAACCTGTTGCTGTCAGGTGTATTTCAACATGGTTAGTCGCATGTCTTCGCTACTGCTACTCCATGGCACAGGTCAAGCTGTTAGACAGAGTGTGCGCTCTCTCTACCAGAGCAGTCGCGGCATCTCTGGCTGAAATCCGCAATGTGCCCATTGCGGACATCTGCAGTGTGCCACTTGGAGCTCCGCATATGTTTGTAAAGCACTACACCTTGGATGTCCATGCCAGACAACATTAGTCCTTTGGCAGGACAATTCTAATGGACTTCTGTCCTAAGTAAGCTCCTCTCTCCTGCTACCCATCTCGGGATTATTTTAGTTTGGTACTCTCCAATTAGTGTGAATGAGTGGTGGAGACTTTATGTCCAGGAAGATATGGAAATTACATACCTACCGTAATTCTTGATCTTCTTGGATGAAGTCTCCACCACTCATTCACATGCTCACCCACCATCCCCTGAGCTCACTTATCTGTTTACGGTATTCACTTACTCAATTGTTGAGCTGTGAAGACTTTGTTCTTTGACCCTTGTTACACAGGCCATTCGGACTATCTTATGTCCGATATTTAGGTTAGTCCTCTCTAGGTTAGTTACGCTGCACCTCCTAGGATAAAAAAGGTACTAATGCGGTTGGAGGGTTGACGCCGAGGTAGGGTATACTGTGCGAGCCTTGCTCGTGGTGCCGCTCCCTCGTTACTCCACCTCGGCGCCGGCCCTCCTGAAAAAGTTTGGCTCCCACTGGGTCCTGACGCCTGAGGCATATTCCCATTAGTGTGAATGAGTGGTGAAGACTTCGTCCAAGCAGATCAACAATTACGGTAGGTATGTAATTTCCATTTCTAGGAGTGGTGTATGATGTTCATCCACAAGGACCCACCCGAGCTTCCCTGTCAGTGGCGCACACCACTGCTTCCAGCGGGCAAGATCTGGCATCATGGGGTTGAGCCATGGGAGTTACAACCCAGGTGAGTGGGAGGGGCCAGCTTGAAGACGTTCCAGACAGAATTAAAGTGAAGGGCAACTGCCAAGAAGTGTGGATGAACATCATAAACCACTCCTAGAACTACTATTACAGGTGAGTAACCTGTTTTTTCTGATTGCTGTGACATCTGCTAGGAGTGTAAGTAGGTTGCAAGCCCTCTGCACAGAGCCAAACTACATAATCTTCCACATGGACATGGTAGTCCTTAGGGCCAGTAGGAAGTGGTATCGAAATTCCATCTGATCCAAACAGTTGCCCTTCCTGTGCTTTCTTTTCTTGAGTATTTATTTATTTATTTAGTTTTTGTTTACCGGGTAGGTGCGCTAGCCAGCAGGTGACTATTTTCAGGCACGACCCGGGAGAGTACAATACATCATAACACATGGAAGCAACAATACAATTGAGGCAACAACCATACAAGTACATTCCAGACATATAGAGGCGGTTCCAGCTAGTCTAACATGATTTAGGCTATACTAAGCAGTGACCAGCAGGCCAAGAGCAAGGAGGTGTTTACAGGGTGTTGGTACAGGTAAGGGGTAAGGAAGGATGTAGGACCAAGGACTGCTTAAGCTGCAGGGGAATGCGTGTGGAGACTGCCGGTTTGTGGTTCCCCAGCCAGGCAGGATGATGTGGAGTGACAGGGAAGGGTGCAGGCAACAGGAATAGCGGGAGAAGTAGTCGGCCAGTGCATATCGGGGGGGCATATATGGGAAACATATAGAGCACCCAGCAGCGAGAAAAGCCAGGAGGATTGGTAGAAGGAGCCGTAACCTGGCGGCCGGCAACAGCTAGCCTGAGCAGCAGCAGCAGGGGGACCCAGGGGAAGTAAGGGAGGATGCCAGAGACATACCGGCGGTAGGCTAGAGGGATGCCAGGTTCATGGCCCCACAGTCAGGGATGAAGAATATGGGAGGGGTGGACAGGAGAAAGGGCGGCATGAAATACGTGCTTGGCGGTAGGAGGCGGTAGGTGCAGCCGGGTCGTGGTCTCGAGGTTGGGCAGGGCCGGTGGCAGTCTCTGGCCTTGGACATCCCGCAAATGGTAGACAAGAGAAGGGAGGGAGGAGGTGAGGTCTTATTTTACCAACATCCACCTGTGGCAAGTTTGGGCAGTGCCCAGGTAGACGCAGAGGATAAGAGACGGGAGGAAGGGTGGAAGGAGCCGTAATCTGTCAGCCGTCAGCAGCCAGCCAGAGCAGCAGCAGGGTGCCCAGGGAAGTAAGAGAGGATGTCAGAGACATCCCGGCGGCAGGCTAGAGGGACGCCAGGTTCATGGTACCACTGTCAGGGAAGAAGAAAATGGAAGGGGTGGGTGGGGAGTAAAGGCGGCTTGAAATACGGCTTTAGCGGTAGGAGGCGGGTAGGTGCAGCCGGGCTCGTGGTTCCGAGGCTGGGCATAAGGGCCAGTGGCAGTCGCTGGCCATGGACATCTTGAGGTAATGGAGGACAAGTGAAGGGGAGGGAGAAGGTGAGGCCTTACAGTACCAACATCCACCTGTGGCAAGTTTGGGTAGTGCCTAGGTAGCGCAGAGGATAAAAACAGTACAAGATACAACAGTAATGTAGGTAGTAGTAAGTAAGTGCATACATTCATAAAACCTATACATAATTATAATTTAAGATAACGATAGGTGAGTTTGAGGAGAGGGTTGGATTTAGGGAGAGAGAACAAAGGAGGGTAGTATGGAAACCAGTAGCAGGGCGGGGAGAGGGGCAGGAAGATTCAGGGATCAAGTAGGATCAAAGCAGGTGCATGAATCTGAAATGGCCAGGTGTAGTCTCAGCCCACGTTTGAAAGAGGGATGCGAGGGTGCTTGCCTGAGGTCCAGAGGGAGCTGGTTCCATAACATAGGGGCTGCGTGTTGGAAGGAGCCCGTTCCTTTATTGGTGCGGCAGCGAGGAATTTCCAGCAGGTCTTTATCAGCAGATCTGAGCATGCGGTTTGGAATCGCAGGAAGAAGGAGCTTCGCCAATGCAGCAGGCTGACTTTGTCTCACTATAGAATCATTTAGGCAGGCCAGGAAGTAGATCCTGATGGCCGAGGGGGAGAGCCACCCAAGGTCCTCATATAGCTGGCAGTGATGAAGAAGTCGTGGGGATTGTGAGGCGTATCGGCATATGTTATTGTATGTAACATCCCATTTGTGCAGCGCAGATTTGTGGGCAGAGGTAAGTATAGGCGCACAGTGAGTAGCGTTAGTAGCAGGATCCCCTGGCTATGGCAAGTTTAGCGGAGGAGGTAAGCATATAGCTAGTTCTGTAGGCTGCCCTAACTTGCAGTTTACGTTTTGCAAGTGGCTTGGATATGAAGGTTTAAGTCAAGCGATTGATCTAGTAGGATGCCCAAGTAACGTAAGGAGGCAACTATCTGCAGAGCATTTCCATTTAAATCAAGGATGCTCAGGGAGTGGAACACCTTCGGATCTTTTGAGTGGTGCCGAGTAGCATGGCATTGGTTTTGGAGGAATTCAGAATGAGGCGGTGGGAGTTTAACCAATTCTGGACACTGGAGTAGGCTCTATTAAGCGAGGTGTTAATTTGCTCCACATTGGGTGAGCTGGCATAGATAACTAAGTCGTATGCGTAGAGGAGCGAGGAACAGGCAGGTATTTCGTCTGGGAGGTTATTGATGAATAGAGTGAATAGAAGAGGACCCAGAATGGAGCCTTGGGGCACTCCAATGTTCGAGTATTCCAGTCCAGGTGAGCAGAAATTTGTACTGCCTGGATCTGAAACAAGCTATTGGCTACTACCTGGACCATACAAAGGTAAGGTATGAAAGGCACTGAGCTTTTTGTTACCCATGGTGAGGTAGGCAAAGGTAAACCAGCAACCAAGGGGACTATCTGTCACTAAGTTGTCTCTTCCATACAGTTCTTTATGTAAAAATTGGGGAAATACTCCCCAGAGGTTTAAGAACACATTCCCCAAAGGATACCTCTGCCTCTCTGGCATCCACAAGGAGTATCCAACTATTGGATGTTTGCAAAGCAGCTACCTGGAAAACTGCACACCTTCACAAAGCACTATTATCTGGACATACAGTCCAGATGGGATTCTAGCTTTGGAATTGCTGTCTTGCAGAACATTTTTCCTAAGTAGTTTCTGCGCCCAGCCTCCCAAGGTACTGCTAAAGAGACTGCGTGTATGAGTGAGAGATTCCGGGGTAAGAAGAAAAAAATGACTCACCATAGTAATGTTTCTTTTCAGGGGTCTCTTACTATGATTTACACTCCCTGACCTTGCCTTCATAACATACAGTAGACTTTGAGGGCAGATAAGGACCGCTTGGCCCACCTAGTCTGCCCATTTCCCTACCTACAGAATAAGCTGCAGATCCTAGTTAACCACCAGCCTATTTTTTCCTAACCCCCCCCCCACAAGAATTGCCTTATTTCAAACAACATGAAGTCTTGCTGCATTCCGACCACTACAGTCAGCTCCAGAACCCGAACCCCTTCCAGAATGCGAAAATAGGTTCTTTTCATTAAGGTTGCTTGAGAATTACTGTTTCAGTTCCTTGACAACTGTAAATTGTGGTCAGTTAAAAATATTTTTCTGCATAATGTCTGTCTTAAATTTATTTGGTGTTTTTCAGAATTCAATTTCAAGTACTAGAAAGTTTTTGGTAGCCATCTAGCTGTTTTTTGTGGTCACTGCTCTCTAGCTTTAGAAACAAATTTGACGTTAGAGAGCTAGTGTGCACATGACCACACTGCAGAGTATGAACATGTATTCTAGGTTCCATTACTAGCATAAACTTCTCTTTCCAGGACATCACACTTTTGCCAGAGGATGATGCTTGTGTAAATAGTAGTAAGAGATTCCTGAGAAGAAACGTTACTGAGGTGAACAATTTTTTCTTATTCGTCCTGCTGCAAGGACAAACAGGCCAGATCCAGACAGACAATACAGCGTCAATGTATAACAAACAGTGAGGTACCAGATCCACAAAGCTCTGCACAGAGGCAATGCACATATGACAGCTGACATACTCTGTAGGTGCCAACATAGCTGCAGTGCAGCAGCCAGGAAGAGACAATGTCCTGGCAGATTTCCTAAGCAGTTTGAGTCTGGGAAACCACAAATGGTCACTAGATCAGCAAGTACAGACCACAGTGTTGAGAAACATAGAAACATAGAAGTTGACGGCAGATAAGGACCACAAGGCCTATCCAGTCTGCCCATTTTTTCCACCTTATGAATGTGCCATAGGCCTTTACTCTGTCAATGGCCTATTTATTCATACTCATCTGTATTGCTCCCTTATGCCTATCCCATGCCTGTTTAAAGCCCTGCACTGTATTCATATCCACCACTTCCTGAGGTAAAAGCCAAAAAGATTGCATCCAGGCAATACAAAAAGACACAGGCAGAAGGGGATAGGGAGAAGTACTAGGAGAAGCAAAGGGAGGCAGGGAGGTCAGTAAGGGAAGCCAAAGCTCAGACAGAAGAACACATTGCAAAATCAGTGGGTAGAGGGGACAAAACCTTTTACAGGTACATAAGTGAAAAAAGAAAGGCAAAGGGAGGGATAGTGAGACTGAAGGGGGAGGATGGGGGCTGTGTGAAGGATGACAACAGTAAAGCTGACATATTGAACAGGTATTTCTGCTCAGTCTTTACTGAGGAAGAGGAGGGTAATGGGTCTGAATGGAGTACAAGGGGTGAGAATGGTGCAGAAATGAACACAAGTCCCTTTACACGAGGAAGGGTCCTGAAGGAACTGGAAGTAATAAGAGTTGATAAAGCAATGGGGCCAGATGGGGTGCACCCCAGGGTCCTTAAAGAACTAAGAGAGGTGGTGGCTGAACCTCTGTCTATCCTGTTTAGCCGATCACTGGAAACAGGGGAGGTACCCAAAGACTGGAGGATAGCAGATGTAGTCCCCTTATACAAAAGTGGGAACAAAGAGGAAGCGGGAACTACAGACCAGTCAGCCTCACCTCGGTAGTGGGGAAGATCATGGAAGCACTACTGAAGGAGAGATTTGTGGAACATCTGGTTGTCAATGGACTACAGGACCCAAGGCAGCATGGTTTCACCAGGGGGAGGTCATGTCAGACCAACTTCATTGAATTTTTTGACTGGGTGACTAGGGAGGTGGATCAGGGGAGGGCAGTGGACATGGCCTATCTGGACTTCAGCAAGGCCTTTGACACTGTGACACATAGAAGACTATTGCACAAACTGGGGAATATAGGTGTGGGCAGGACAGTAGTGTGGTGGGTAGGTAACTGGCTGGGTGGCAGGACACAGAGGGTGGTGGTAAATGGCTGTCACTCCACAGAGGGAATAATGACCAGTGGGGTACCACAGGGATCAGTGCTGGGACCGGTCCTATTCAATATCTTCATCAGTGACATGGCGCAGGACCTAGAAGGCAGAAATTCACTGTTCGCTGATGACACAAAGCTGTGTAACAGAGTAGACACACCAGAGGGTGTAGACAGAATGAGAAGGGACCTGCAGAAACTTGAAGAATGATCAGGGGTTTGGCAGTTGAAATTCAGTGCAAGGAAGTGCAAGATAATGCATATGGGGCACAAAAACCCTGGCACAATATATCAGTTGGGGGGGTGAGGATATAATATGTACCAAGCAGGAAAGGGATCTTGGGGTTATCGTCTCTGATGACCTCAAGGCAGGGAAACAGTGTGACAAGGCAGCAGGTAAAGCAAATAGGATGCTGGAATGCATAGGCAGGAGCATCACCAGCAGGAAAAGGGAGGTCATAATTCCACTATACAAGACACTAGTGAGGCCCCACCTGGAGTACACTGTACAGTTCTGGTGATCTTACCTACGTAAGGACATAGACAGGATAGAGAAGGTTCAGAGGAGGGCAACAAAGATGGTGCATGGATTGCATCACAAGTCCTATGAGGACAGGTTGAAGGAACTGAACATGTACTCCCTGGAGAAAAGGAGGGAGAGAGGGGATATGACCGAGACATACAAGTATCTTACAGGGAGGAACAGGGTGCAGGAATGCACTATTTTTAAGCGAAAAAGATGATCTTACTTTGAGAGGGCTCTTGCAGTAGGTTAATTACATATAGGACTGACGCCGGCCGGCGGCAGGACCCCACGGAAAAATTTCTATCTAGCGGTCCTGGCGGTGCCCTCACGTCAGGTGACCGGTCACACGCGCCGGTATAAAGGGCGGTCCCAGACGCCCGCCTTCCAGTTCTTTCCCGCCGTCAGCTCGTGCAGCACCTCGCGGTTAAGTTCATATCGCTCAGTCCTGTTACTTTGGCGGTTTTCCGGAAAAGTTTTCAGTATTGTATTTTATACTTCTATCGTCAGGTGAACGTCGGTATATGTCGTCCCCTTCAAAGAATAAGTGCGACTCGTGCGGCGCCCAATTGCCTCACAAAGACGGTCACTCCCTCTGCCTTTTCTGCTTAGCCCCCAACCACGCGGTCGACAAGTGTCCGCACTGCCTTCGTTTCAACGCAGCCACCCACAGACGACGCCAGCAGTCCCTTGAAGCCCATCTCCTCAAAAAGAAGATGTCCGCGATGGAGAAGGAGTTGAAGAAACTTCGGCAGGCGTCAACCTCCCCTGAAGGGCACAAGAAGCGGGACAAGGAAAGGCACTGGGAGAAGGCCTCCTCCTCCGCGACTCCGGCTAGTAACATCCCCTCCGGGGGATCGTCCGACGGCAGCCTCCAAGGCTTTGGAGTAGGCGTTGGCCCGCCGGGTGCCTCCGGGCAAAAGGAGGCTCCATCCCCAAGTACCGCCTACTGGTGCGAGCACCTCCCTTAAGCCGGACGTCGGCTCCTCTGACGTACGCCGGCAGAAGGCCGCTAAGATGCTCGACCCTTTGTGGCAGCGCACGGCAGTGTCCCCCTCGGACCGGGCCTCTTCTCATCCTCGGCCCGTCTCCGACAAGGGACCCCCGAAGTCGGACGCCGGCTCCTCTGGTGTCCGCCGGGATTCGGCCCCTAAGCCACACGTCAGCTCCTCCGACGTGCGCGGGCTGGAGCCTGTGAACCCAACCTCGTCTGTCGTGCACAGGCTCCCACAGCCTTCGCCGCAGAGGAGGAAGCCCCAGTCCCCTGCCCGACCCCAGGATTTTTCTCCTCCGTCCCGGACGAGACTGGGATCCTGGGCTACCGTCCGATCCTCTTCCTTAAGAGCTGGATCTGACGTCGGCTCCCCTGACGCCGGCGCCGGCCCCTCCGACGCCGGCCCCGACACTGGCCCCGCCGACGCTGGTTCCGACACCGGCCCTTCCGACGCCGGCGGAGGATATTCCTCTTCCATCGGGCCCTCCACCCCACGGGCCTGTCCCGGCTGATCCGCCCGTGGAGTACCCGGCTGGGCCGTCTGCTCCGGCAGCTCCTCCAGTGCCTGGGTATCCGCCGTCCTATCTGACGCCGGGTTTTCCAGGTCCGCGGTATCCTGCGCCACAGTACCCGACCCCACGACGCCTTGACGCGCGGTAACCGACACACGCAATACCGGCCCGGTTTATCCGCAGCCAGGTTACAGATACTCTCCTCACGGATTTCCTCCATACAACTATCTCCCCTCCTCCTCCTCCTCCTCCTCCTCCTCCACCGCCCCTAGGCGCCGGTGGATCTTCAGAGACTCTTGCCTCCTGGTGGGCTGAGGCCAGGCTCAGCTCACCAAGGAAGTTGAAACTGTCTTCGTGACGTGCCACCCCCTGCTCCCGTGCCCCAGGCCCTCCCTCTCCACCTCCAGTTCGGGCTTTGCCTCGGGATCCAGAGAGAGAGCAGGACAGCTCTGGGATTACCCCTAAGGAACCGTTCCTCCCCTAGACGAGCTAGGAGCTCTTACTCTGCTTCAGATTCTTCTTCCTCTTCTCTCTCGGACTCCTCGGAAGCTTCCGATGGCTGTTCCGAGAAGGACAACAAGCCGCGCTCTCCGTCCAAGCCCCGGCCGCGGACTCCTCCGAAGTCTCTTCCGGAGGATCCTTCCTTCATGGAGTTGCTCAGGAAGATCCAGGAAGTCCATCAGTGGCATTCCTTATAGCCAGATCCTCAACAGGTTAAACTCGCTGAACATCTGGACTTGCCCCTTACGGCTCCTACTCTTGTGCCACCCTGGATCGAGCCTCACGCCCACCTTGTTTCCACTTTTTGAAAGCAACCTTCAGCTTTAGTCCCACTTCCCAGGAAGTCGAACAGGCTATACCAGGCTCCGGAGGGTGTAGACTTCTTAGACTCTCACCCCCGTGCAGACTCGGTTGTGATTAGCGCTGCTCACGGCCGGTCAGCACACCCGAAACACTTGAGCTCATCTCCTCCGGATAAGGAATCCTGCCTTCTGGATCAGTATGGAAGGAAGATCTACACTTCTTCCACACTGGGGAGTAGGGCCCTGAATTATGTAGCACATATGGGGGATTACCAGAAGGCTGTCCTTACCCAGGCGGAATCTAAGATTGACTCTTTGCCTGGCTCCCAAGTCAAGCAGAAGTTAGCCGACCTGGTCTGTTCTGCTTGTTCGGCCAGTCGTCATATTTTGAGGACGACCAATGATGCAGTGGACACCGCAGGACGGAACTCTGTGTTCGCCGTAAGTCTTCGGCATCATGCATGGCTCCGTGTGTCAGGTCTGTTCCCGGAGGTGCAGTCAGCGATCCAAGAAGCACCTTTCAGGGGTTCTGTGCTTTTCGGTGGTGATGTCAAGGACATCATCATTGATTTGCAGGAGAAGGGGACGGCCCTTAAATCTGTTGATTCAATGTACCATCCCCATCCCCCACAGCGCCGTCCCTTTCGCAGATGCAGCCGGCCTCAAGCGAAACCTCAGGGAAGGTGGACCACAAAACGTCGGGCCCCTACAACTGCCAAGCCCCCGCCGCCCAAAAAAGCAACGGGTGCCCCAGTTGCGGCACTGCCTCACACCACCTGACTCCTTCCCTCTCCCACCGCCTCCGGACACCCCAGGGGAACTGGTAGGAGGGAGGTTCTCCCTCCACCTTCCGGGTTGGGAGAGGATAACGACGGATTCATGGGTGCTTCAGATCATAGCAGAGGGGCACTCCATAGTGTTTCTACAGAAACCTCCATGTCACCCCCCTCTGAACTCCTCTTACTCAAGGGACCATCTTCCTTTGGTCAAGGAAGAACTTTCTGCTCTCCTCGCGAAGCAGGCCATAGAGCCCGTCCCCCCTCAACTTCACGGGACGGGTTACTATTCCCATTTCTTCCTCGTACCAAAGAAGACGGAAGATCTCAGACCCATTCTCGATCTCAGCTCCCTGAACCTATATGTGGAATACAAGAGGTTCAGGATGCTCTCCTTCAAACCCTCTTGCCCTGCTTGGCCAGGCCAATGGCTTTGTGCACTGGATATGCAGGATGCGTACCTGCACATCCCCATTCGCCCTTCGCACCGAAAGTACCTCAGGTTTGCGTTCCAGGGGGACCACTACCAATTCCGGGCGCTCCCATTTGGTCTTTCCTCAGTTCCCTGAGTCTTTACCAAATGCCTGGTGGTGGTAGCGGCCCACCTGCGTTCTTTGGAAGCTCAGGTTTTTCCCTACCTGGACGACTGGCTCCTGGCGGCCTCGTCCAGGGAGGAACTCCTGCATTTTCTCTCCCTCACCCAGCAGGTTTTCACTGGCCTGAGTATTACCATCAACCATTCCAAGTCTCACCTGGATCCTTCACAGAGGCTCCAGTTCATCGGGGCAATCCTTGACACAACATTGTGCAAGGCCTTCCTGCCTCCGGACAGGGGGGCCTCCCTCCAGTCCCAGATTTCCCTACTATCGGAACACAGGAGGGTTCCGGCGAGGTCGGTGCTCCGTCTACTGGGGCTTATGGCGGCAGCCATCCCGGCCAGTTCTCTGGCATACGCCTCCACATGAGAATCTCTCAGTGGACTCTCCGATCTCAGTGGGATCAGCAGTAGACGACCTAGATCATCTGGTCCTGATCTCCTCGCCGATGGCAAGAGACTTACAATGGTGGATGGTTGAGAGAACCTATTCGGGGGTCCCTTTTTCATCCTCCCCGATCAGACTCTGACCACGGACGCTTCAGGCAAGGTTGGGGCCCATCTGGGTCCTCACCAACCCAGGGCCTATGGTCAAAGCTGGAGATAGTTCTCCACATCAGCGTGCTCGAGCTTCGAGCAGTGCTGTATGCTCTCCAGGCCCTTCACCAATACATTCTTCCCGGTCACCTAGCTGTCCAAACGGACAACATGTGCGTGGTGTGGTACATCAACAAGCAGGGGGGAATTCGGTCCTACCCACTGTGCAGGGAAACGATGAGGGTTTGGGACTGGGCAACGCTTCACAACCTTCACCTCACGGAGATCCACGTTCCGGGAGTCGACAATGTCCTGGCAGACAGACTAAGTCGCTCGTCGGCTCTACCACATGAGTGGGAGTTGGACGAAAAAGTTCTAAAAAGCATCTTCCAGATTTGGGGGACTCCTCCGATAGACCTGTTCGCTTCCTCCCAAAACGCAAAGCTTCCAATCTTTTGCTCGCTCGCTCCAGAGCGAGACGGTTTCTGGAGCGACGCTCTTATCTCTAAGCTGGAAGGACAGATTCGTCTATGCTTTTCCCCCAATTCATCTGGTACCTCGCGTGCTGCAGAAACTTGCTTTGGAAAGAGCGAGAATGATTCTGATCGCTCCTTTTTGGCCCAGGCAAATCTGGTTCTCTCTTCTACAACAATACTCAGAGGTTCCTCCTCTTCCTCTTCTTTTATCTCCAGGATTGTTGACCCAGGATCAGGGGACCCTGGTCCATCCGGGACTCAAGTCCCTTCATCTTCATGCATGGCTCCTGCAGACCTAGCTCAATCTCGTTTTGGCGTCTCTCCTAAGGTGGCCGAGATACTGGTGGAGGCTAGAAAACCCTCTACTAGGTCCACCTACGCCATGAAATGGAAGAGATTTTCTATCTGGGCTGCGTCCAGGAACATGGAGCCCTTTTCCTGTCCTGCGACCATTCTGCTTGAGTACATGCGTCATCTTTTCGACCTGGGTCTCAGTCACTCCTCTTTGAAAGTCCATATGGCGGCTATCTCAGCCTACCATGTCCCTTTCGCTGATAAGGCTTTTGCCCAGCTGGAGGTCTCCAAAACCTTCCTTAGAGGGGTCCTTCATCTCAGGCCCCCTGTCTGGACCCCAGCTCCGCCTTGGGACTTAAACTTTGTCCTTGAGAAACTTACCCTTCCTCCCTTTGAGCCTGCAGCTTCCTCAGACTTGAAGTTTTTATCATGGAAGACGCTCTTCTTGGTGGCCATTACTTCAGCTTGTAGAATTTCCGAGCTCCAGGCCCTGATGTGCAAAATCCCTTATTTGATTTTTCACAAAGAACGAGTAGCTCTTCGCACGAACCCTAAGTTTCTTCCGAAGGTGGTAGCGGAATCTACATTGAATCAGTCTATTGAATTACCTGCTTTCTTCACTCAGTACTCCAGTCTAGGAGAATACCTGCTCCATACCATGGATGTTCACAGGATTCTGAGATACTGCACCGATAGGACAAAGGATCTCAGAAAGACTGATCAGTTGTTCGTCTCCTTTGCTCACAAAAGAGAAGGCAATGCTGTTTCTAAACAATGCCTATCAAAATGGTTGGCCCATTGCATCACTTTCTGTTATGACAAGTACAACAAGACCCTCCCGGATCAAGTCAGAGGCCACTCCACTCGTGGAGTTGCCGCCTCTGCGGCTTGTTTCAAGAACATGTCTGTGGCAGACATCTGTGCTGCTGCCACTTGGACTTCCGTCCATACCTTCACTAAACACTACAGTTTGGACATTGCCTCTCGCCGTAGAGCAGTCTTCGGGTTAGCTGTCTTGCAAGGCCTCCTTTCTTGAGACCTGCTAGATTATTTGCTACTTTTTAGAGTAGTTCTTCCTCCCGGTGCCTTTTCATTTGTTCCAGACTGCTTGGGATTCTGTCCTATATGTAATTACCTACTGCAAGAGCCCTCTCGAAGTAAGATGGTACAGTTGCGTAAGAACTTACCGTAATAGTAGATCTTCGAGAGAGGCTCTTGCAGTACGTAATACCTTCCCGCCCTCCATCCCCCTAGGCTTTTTCAGCTCCTTTTCCATTGAGGGAAATATCTGCTTCTCTCTCGTCTGGGCCTTCTGGGCCTGTGGCGGGAAAGAATTGGAAGGCGGGCGTCTGGGACCACCCCTTTATACCGACGTCGTGTGACCTGACGTGGGGGGCGGTCCCCGCCAGGGACTGCTAGCTAGAAATTATTCCATGGGGTCCTGCCGCTGGCCGGCATCAGTCCTATATGTAATTACCTACTGCAAGAGCCTCTCTCGAAGATCTACTGTTACGGTAAGTTCTTATGTAACTGTACTTTCCAGGACTAGAGGGCATGGGATGAAGTTGGAGGGAGGACGATTCAGAGGAAACGTGAGGAAGAATTTCTTCACAGAACGGGTGGTGGACAAGTGGAACACCCTGCCAGAGGAAGTGGTGGGGGCTGAAACAATCACGGGATTTAAGAATGCATGGGATAGACATAAAAGAATTCTGGAGGTCAGGGGTAAGGGGCAACAGACTTCTTGGAAAACATAAACTGAACTTACAAGCTCAAATGGGCAGACTGGGTGGGCCATAGGCCCTTATCTGCCGACACTGTCTATGTATGTATGTAAGCCATTCAATGCATCCACCACCTTTTCTGTGAAAAAGAACTTCCTCACATTACCCCTTAATCGGCCTCCCTCTAATCTTATGCCGTGTTCTCTTGTCCTGATATTTTTGTTATATTGAAACATGTTTCTCTTTCTTCTTTGTTAATGCCCTTAAGATGTTTGAATGTTTCAATCATATCACCTCTCTCCCTCCTTTGCTCTAGGGTATACATATTGAGTTCTGTTAATCTGCCCTCGTGTTTTCTGATGCAGTCCTTGCACCATTTTGGCTGCCTCCATTTTGTTAATGTCCTTGTGCAGGTGCAGCCTCCAGTACTGCACGCAGTACTCCAGATGGGGCCTAACCAGTGTCTTGTAAAGAGAGATTATTACCTCACTCTTACAACTTGTGATACCCCTACTAATACACCGCAACATCGCTCTAGCCTTACCTACTGTTTTAGTGGTCTGCTTGGATGATTTCAGGTCATCTGTGATGATGATGCTCAAGTCTCTTTCTTCCCTTGTGACTGCCAGCAACTCCCCACCCAGCCTATAGGTGGCTTCAGGGTTTCTCTTTTCTATGTGCATGATCTTGCACTTCTTTGCATTAAACTCCAGTTGCCACTCTTCTAACCATTTTGCTAGTTTATCCAGATCTCTTCTCATTCTGCCCACTCCATCTGGATCATCTGCTCTGTTACGGATCTTGGTGTCATCTGCAAACAGGCAAACCTTACCCTCCAGTCGAGCTGCAATGTCACTGATGAAGATATTGAAGAGGACTGGCCCCAGGACTGATCCCTGAGGTACCCCACTTGTGACTTGCATCTCTTCTGACTGTATGCCGTCTACCACCACTCTCTGTTTTCTGCCCATCAACCAGTTTGCCACCCAGTTGAACAACTTCTGACCCACCCTGAGCCTACCCTGCTTATTAATCAATCTTCTATGTAGTACAGTATCGAAAGCTTCGTTGAAGTCAAGGTAGGAGACGTCAGCTGCACCCCCTCCTTGGTCCACCACTCTGGTTACCCAGCCAAAGAAATCTATGATATTAGTTTGAGAGGACATTCCTGTTGTAAACCCATGTTGTCTTCGATCCTGTGGTCCTATGCATTTCAGGTGTTGCACTATCCTTTCCTTAAGGAGTGCCTCCATAATCTTGCCCACTACTGAGGTGAGACTGACTGGTCTGTAGTTCCCTGCCTCCTCCCTGCTGCCACTCTTGTAGAGCGGGATCACATGAGCCCTTCTCCAGTCTTCTGGGACCTCTCCTGTGCTTAGAGACTCACTAAACAGTTCTGCTAATGACTCTGCTAGTTCCACCTTTAGTACCCTGGGATGTGTGCCATCAGGTCCTATTGTCTTGTCCATCCTGAGCTTTGCAAACTCTTTCAGGACTCTTTCTTTCGTGAAGGGTCTTGTGCACACTTCCCTTCCCCGTGTCCATAGTGCTGAGCTGTGGGCCCTGCCCTACCTTCTCCTTAGTAAATACTGAGCAGAAATATCTATTTAGAAGAGATGCTTTTCCCTGGTCGTCCTCCACTCACTCCCCCTCACTAATGTATCTATAGAAAGTCTTGTTCCCTTCTTTTACTGTTCGTGATAGGGTTTCCTCTGTTTGGGCCTTTGCCTGCCTTCCCTGCTTCCCTTAGGGAAGTTTGGTATGCCTCCCTATCTTCACCCCGTTGTGGTCCCTTACATTCCCTGAAGGCCTGCCTTTTGGTTCTGACCTTTTCTGCTACTGTTTTTAAGCACCAAAGTGGTTTCCTCCTCCTTTTGCTCTCGCTTTTCTCCCTAACACAATGGGATGTTGCTTCAAGTATTGCATCCTTAATGCTTGCCCACTTTGCCTGTACCCCCTCTCCTGTAGATGGGGTGTTACAGTGTTGGATCTGTTTGCCTGTCGGGGGTGATCTTCAAGGATATCGTCTCCATTGAATCATACCTTTGGAACTGTAAGTCAGTGTTGGAAACTCTCGAAAACATTTGACTAACTAGAGCGTTCATCAGTGTCGCCAATATAACGTGGGTCATCCCCCATGCCTCAGTTCTTTCTCCTGCTGTTCTCAAGCTTGTCTGACAGCTGAAGAAACAATGCTGTTGTTTTACTCATCTTTTTCACATCAGTCATTGTTGTCTGAAAATTTGTTGTATGCCGCCATCAAAAACTTTGTTGTTCTGGTCCTGTCACTTTGGACTGGATACATACAAGGATGACACAGTTTCTGTTTCTGTTCGTGTTTGCTGTCTAGGCATATCCCAGAATACGAAAGCCCACTTAATCTGCCAGGGATTCAACCAGACCTACAGGAGATGCCAAGAAAACTTCCTTAGAGCGTGTGAAAATAGATGCCTCACAGAAAAACCCAAGCTGTACACCGGCTTCACCAGTAACCATACTTCTGCTACTAGTGTTTAGTTCACATCCACATGCCACATACCACTTCCTCTGGTAAAGCTTGCTCCGATTCCTGTTTCCAGTGGGTAGATTTGATGTTAAGCAGTAAGTACCCGAAGGATGACACCATTATTTATGGGAGGAGCCAAACTTGAAGACTAGTCCAGTGACTAAGTAAGCTTGGTGGAAATGTCTACGTGTATATGTGAACTGAATACTAGTAGCAGAATTATGGATACAGTTAAGTAATCTGTTAATGAAAACATAGAAATTGTTGGCAGAAAAGGACCTCATGGCTCTGCCACCTATTTTAGCCACTGATGAATTCAAAATGAAGATGAATATAGGATATGCAGTGGCCTGATTCAGAATGCGCTATTTATCTCACTGAATGAGGGGCAGGGCAATAACCGACAAGTGGCAGAGCCATTAGTGTGTTGTGTACTATGCGTGCTACCCCCTCGCAAGTGATGATAGAGTAACATATTTTAAGTCGGGCTACTCTGTGTCCTAACTCTTTCTGTTTGATCTTACTGCTCTTGTTTTGAGTGCAGCAGAGGTCATTAGGGTGTGAGCTGGCATTGTGCATGTTGCTTTCCCATCGGTTAGGAATTCCTTTATGGACCTGTATGGAGTAAAGATATAAATTCTGGTATTGCACCCATCATTGACATCAATTATTTATCTTCATTTAGAATTCAACAGGGACTAAAATAATTTTTCTAGGGACATGGATATGTTGTTCATCCACACTGTCTGGCAGGTTCCTTGCCGCTATAAATCTTGTCGGAAGATCTTCAAGCTGGCTCCTCCCACCCGCCCGGGTGGTAAAACTCTCGGCTCCACCCCATGATGCCAGATCTTCCTTACCACTTGGAAGCTCAGGTTCCCTCCTTAACACTCTGCGTGATAGACTGGATCCTAATTCTTTGGTTCACCCGAAACTCATTTTAAAATTTTCAAGACTTCGGTCATCTTTCTCCCTCGCGGCTGCGATGGACAAATCGACTCCTGGATTTTGGCGGTGCCCTTGTGGGCAGAAGATGTCCAGGACGGACCCACACTCCATGTGCGTCTACTGCCTCGGCCTAGAACACAACCGGCAGGCCTGCGAGTCATGCAGTTCTTTTCGCCAACGCCCTGAGGACTCAGCTGCCCGTTACAGCTTGGGCTCCTGAAAAGCAAGCACCGACGGTCAAGTCTAAGGAGGCCAGTTGGGCGGTTACTGTATGCTGGCTCGGCTGAGCAACTGGAGCAGATGATCGCCCTCGAGGAGGAGGCGGCCCAGGCCACATCATCCTCTTCCCATAATGTTGGGTAAAATAGAGTGGCATAAATTGGATAAAGTGGCCTGACTCACAGTATGCCACTTGCCATCACTTGTGAGGGGCAGGATTTGGACAACATATTTGTGGCTGTGCCACTTCTGAGTTATTATGTTGCTCCTCCCTTATAAATATAAATGGCCTATTCTGAGTTGGACCATTGTGTTTCCCATATACAAATTGCATGGCTCTTTCCACTAATGAAGATTTATAACAGTAAATAATCTGTTAAAAGTAAGGGTTGTTTCAGATTTATAATGTAGTATGCTCTTGTTCTGTGCTTTTTATTTTATAAAGATTGTATAAATGTGCATTGCAGATTCTAATAGCTACACGTTAATATTTTAACTTTTTCTCCCTGCCACAGCATGGAGAGGTCAGGTAGGTGGGTGTGTAGCGATCTTTTCAGCTGAAGCAGTGCCATTTCCTGATCAGTCAGCAGGGGTAGTGTGTACACCTAGCAGACTGTGCCTTTTTTCCATCCATATGAGCCAAGCACCACTTCAGCATGCTCAGCCCAGTGTGGGATTCTGTTACTCGCCTACAAACCCTGGTTTCCCAGATGGTGGTGTAATGTATTGCCTTTGCAAAACTAGGCCAGCCATTTTTTGTATACATATTACTGAGAGATCAGTTTCACATTGTAAACCATCCTTAATGTGGAAAATATAAAAATCAATACAATGTTTTTTAACCCTTGTTTCTCTTTTAAAGGCCTTTCTGGCTATCTCCTCGTCAAGTGATGGTGATACCAGTAGGACCCTCTTGTGATGAATATGCACAGAAGGTATGTTTTTATGAATATCTTAAAGCATTATGTGGTAATCAGGAAATATGAGATATTTTAGTTTGCCATTATTTATCAAATCTTAACAAAAATTATTAAAAAATAAAATCTTGTCCCAGTGACAATAATGTATGAAACTTAATTCAGTGCATGCTTTACAGTAAAGGAATAATGCATGACCAGGTGTGTGACGTGCTGCGGTAATGTCACGCCTCAGATGGTTGGGCATGAGGCCACAGGACAAGTGCGTCCAACACCCAATAAGTGATGTTTTTCCAGCACAACACACACCCTGTAGTGCATTATTCCTATTATACAATGGTTAATTAAAAAAAAAAAGTAATAATATTAAAACGTTAATTAAAACTACATTTCTAGGGACATGGATATGTTGTTCATCCACACTGTCTGGCAGGTATCCTTGCCGCTTTAAATCTTGCCGGAAGGTCTTCAAGCTGGCTCCTCCCACCCACCCGGGTGGTAAAACTCTCGGCTCCGCCCCATGACGCCAGATCTTCCTTACCGCTTGGAAGCTCAGGTTCCCTCCTTAACGCTCTGCGTATAAGACTGGTTCCTATTTCTTCGAAATTTCGAAATCAAAAGTTTCTTTGCTAAAAAGACTTCGGTCTTCTTTGCCTTGCGGCTGCGATGGACAAATTGAGTCCCGGTTTCCGGAGATGCCCTTGCGGGCAGAAGATGTCTAGGACGGATCCGCACTCCACGTGCGTCTACTGCTTGGGCCTTGAGCACGACCCGCAGGCCTGCGACCTGTGCTCTTCCTTTTCGGCCTTCGTCCTCTAAGACCGTGCTGCCCGTTTACAACTGGGGCGTCCCGAGAAAAGATTTCCTCCAGTTAAATCTAAAGAGGCCCGGTTGGCGTGTCCGGCGGCGGGTTCGCAGATCAGCTCGAGCAGATGATCGCCCTCAAGAGTAGAGAAGGGCGGCTCGGCCGCTTCTACCTTGGCCGGCATTTGTCCCACTTCTCTTGGTGCCTCGATCGGGCTTCCTTAAGGAGCTCTGTCTGACCCTCTCACGGTAAAGGTGAGGGTCCAACTTCTTCTGGACCTTTTTCTCGGTCCAAAAAGAGCAAAAGTAAGTCTCACCATCGACGCTCTTGGGAACGGGAAAGATCCCCCTCCCCTTCTTGTCGACAGTCGACTTCGATCGACCCTCAGCTTGGCCACTGGCTTCACGGTGTCCCGCTCAGGCCAGTTGATCGAGAGCTCGCCGACGGTCGAGATTTTTCGACCTACAGACGGATTGTCGGCTGGAGAAGCCGAGAACCCCTCTCCCGTCTCCGTGGGAGTTGAAGATCCCGTCGGCTTGTCTGTGCCTCCGGTTCCGGAGCCTTCGGTTGAATCGTCCGAACCGAGGGGAGTGCCGATTCCCGACACCTCCCTGCGCCGTCTTCGGCCTAGCCGAGATTCTCGGTCTCAGTCTTGGACATCTTCACGGTCCAGCCGATCCCGCCGTCATAGGCGGTCTCGGTCTCGGCGCCGCCGCTCTTCCTCCTCCTCGGACGAGGGGAGGCTTCGGCGCAGGTTGCGTTGGAGGTATGAGGAAGTTATGTGGCAACAGCTCCTTCTGACCGGGAATAAGCCGACCCAGTCGTCTTCCCCGGCCATTAAGTGGCTGTCATCGGAGCGGCCGAAACAACCCCTCGTTGTAGCCGAGGAGCCTGTTCCCAGGCCGGTTGTTCGGCCAATTCCAGCTGCCCCACCGATTCTGGTGGAACCTCCGCCTCCACAGCCGTTAGTTGGGGCTCCGACCAAAAGTTCTCGGTCGGCTCAGGGTTTGCCCCATAGGCTGTCTGTCACCCTCACTCCTGATAGACCTCGGCAGGTGGAGGGTGGCTCAGGCCCGAGGCAGCTCTTTGAGGACTCTTCCGAGTCCGAGGATGATTCCTCCCTTTTCTCCAAGCGTATGGACTTGGAGTCCTCAGGAGGACAGTCAGTGGACGGTAGCCCTTCGTCCTTCCTAGGGTTGCTTCGGCTCATCTCGGAGTCCACCAGGATGAAGCTCGAACCCATTTCTAAACGGGCCAGGTATCCCCTCACGGAGATTCTGGACCGAGGGGATTCCCCTACGGAGGCCTTTCCGGTGGCCGAGGCCATAGTGGGTCCGGCCTTGGAGCTTTGGCAGCGCCCTGCTTCTTGCCCTGCGCCTTCGGCCAGGATGGCCAGGAAGTATGCAGTCCCTACCAGTTCCTGTCCGGTTCTTCGGAACACCCCTCTGCTGAGGGGTTGGTTACCGACAGCGTTTTCCAGCGCGGGAACGCCAGGGATGTGGACAAACCTCCCGACAAGGAATCCAAGAAACTGGATTATGCCGGGCGAAAAGTCTATGCTGCGTCCCCTCTCGGCCTTCGCCAGGCCAGTTCGGCCATCCTCATGGCACATTTTTCTCATGCCCTGTCGGGCTCCCTGGATGAGGTCGTCCCTCATCTTCCCGCGGATCTGCAGACTGCGGTCAGGCAGGTGCGGGACCAGGGCAGGGCAGTGGCCAAACAGCAGCTCCAGACTGCTTTAGACATCGGGGACTCATGTGCCAGGTCTGTGGCGGCCGCAGTGGCCATGCGTCAGTCGGGCTTAGCTAAGGATATCCACCTTTACCTCGGATACCCAGCACAAGTTGGCGGATGTTCCTTTTGGGACTGACCTCTTGCCGTGGGCTGGAAGGTCACCTGCAGAGGATCGAAGTCCAATGCACCTGTGGACTCTGTCTCTTCCGGCTCAGAAGGACAAGGCCATAAACCACAGCCTAAGCCCTTTACGTCCTTCTATGCGCCCCGCAGGCGCGCCAGCTCAGCAACGTCAGGGCCAGCAGGCTCGGGCCAGCATCCCAAACCCAAGCCGTTGGCTTCTCCAACAGGAAGCGGGAGGTAAAGGCCCCGGAGGTCCCCGGCCGGTCCCTCCTCCAAGCCTGCCCAGTGATGGGCTGAGGTGTCGCTTTTCCCATCCCCCACCTCACTCCCTGGTTCCCCATGGGGATTGCCCACACTTTTTCCGGCTTGTCCGCTGTTACGCCGGACAGGTACTGAGGTGGTGCGGCACCTGCCCTAGACTTTAGGCCTGCCTTCAGCGCCGCTGATTGGGGCCTCTCCCAGTTCAGGTGGCTGTCAGTCGACATCGCCTCCTCCCTAAAGAGGTGATCAGGAGGTAGAGGACCCCTCAGACCCGGTCGGTTCGTCCAGGTATTTCCTGGTTCCGAACGGACGGGGCTGGCGCCCATTCTCACCTCACACGACCTGAACAAGTTCCTGAGGTCTCAAACCTTCAGGATGGTCACCTGGAGCAGATAATACCATCTCTGGAACACGGCGTGTGGTTCTGCTCTCTGGACCTGCAGGACGCTGCTCTTTCACGTCCCTATCCGTCACATCGGAGATTCCTTCACTTTCGGCGGAGGATCCCTCGAGTTCCAAGCTGCCCTTCGCTTATCTCCAGCTCCCAGGGTCTTCACCAAATGCATGGCAGTGGTGACAGCATTCCGTGGCGCCAGGGGTCCGGTGTACCCTACCTGGACGATTGGCTGATAGCAGCCCCCTCCAGACAGGAGGTGGAGCGGTCCAGAGATCTGGCCCTCCAGGTTTGCTCTCAAGTCAGCCTTCTCATCAACGAGGCCAAGTCGGAACTCGAGCCGAAGCAGGTGATTCTGTTTATCGGGGCAGAGCTCGACTCTCTTCGAGCCAGAGCACGGCTCCCGCGGACAGGGCCGAGGTTCTACCTTTGCCCAATCATTTCTGGTTGGGCAATC
Organism: Neoceratodus forsteri; assembly: GCA_016271365.2. Lineage (NCBI taxonomy): Eukaryota > Metazoa > Chordata > Ceratodontiformes > Ceratodontidae > Neoceratodus > Neoceratodus forsteri. The sequence goes on from CM057449.1 coordinate 987,878,354, forward strand.
ACCCTGCCCGGGACTTCCTCGCCTCCTGGGTCTCATGGCAGCCTGTACCAGCGTGGTCCATTGGGCACGCTGGCACATGCGCCCTTCCAGTGGGGACTGGCCAGCCAGTGGTCACAACGCTGCCATCCATTGGACCAGCTAGTGATGGTGACCCAGGGGATGTGGAACGCTCTCCAGTGGTGGACCATTCCATCTCATCTGCAGGAGGGCATCCCGTTTGTCCGTCCCGTGCCGACGGTCTCTCTATCAACCGATGCCTCTCTGATGGGTTGGGGTGCCCATCTGGGGGAACACCGAGTGCACGGCCTCTGGTCCCCGCGGGAGTCCCGATGCCACATCAACCTTCTGAGCTCCGAGCGTCCGCCTAGCTCTCACCGCCTTTGCACCGCTTTCTCCGGGTCAAGTGGTCCGAGTCCAGATGGACAATACCACTACCATGTACTTACCTAAACTGCCAGGGCGGGACGCCCATGCTTCTATGCAAGGAAGCTCCCGCATTTGGTCACTGCAGCAGCCTGGAGGCGGATCTGTGAGCCATTCATGTGGCAGGAGCCTCCAACACCCTGGCCGATGCCCTGAGCCGGATAGGGGCTGCATCTCACGAGTGGTCTCTCCTGCCGGAGGTAGTACAAGATCTTTTCTCCCACTGGGGCACACCTCAGGTGGACCTGTTTGCCTCCAGGAGAACGCTGGCTGAGGCTTTTCATGCCCGCCCCTCAGCAGGGCTCACTGCAGGGGATGCCTTCTCGAGGCTGTGGACCCCGGCCTCTTTGCCTTTCCCCATTTCCTTGATTCACAAGTGCTTCTCAAGGCAAGGAGGGACAAGGCGCAGGTGATTCTGATAGCCCCAGACTGGCCCCGCCAGTTCTGGTACCCAGATCTCCTCAGCCTCAGCTCCAGGCTTCCGAGGCAGCTTCCAGCTCGCCCGGACCTGCTCTCAGTCAATCAGGGGAAGGTGTTCCATCCGGACCTTCAATCCCTGCACCTGACGGCCTGGTTCCTGAGTGGCTAGAGTTCCAGGCCTTGGGTCCTTCCGACGAGGTCCTCAATGTTGTTGAGGCGTCCCGTAAGGAGTCGACCAGGAAATGCTATGCCTTCAAATGGAAGAGATTTTCCATTTGGTGTCAGGGCAAGGGCTTGGACCCTTCCTCCTGTTCTTTGGCAAGCATTTTGACTATTTATGTCCCTTTCTAGTCAAGGGCTTAGGTCGACGACCCTAAAGGTGCACCTGGCAGCCATCTCAGCTTGCGGGCGCGGGCAGGGAGCAGTCGGTGGCGCAGGAAAGGTGGTCTGGCTTTTCAAGGCCTTGATCACATTCCCCTCCGGTGCGAGAACCTCCACCTCCATGGGATTTACTGCTGGTATTGGCAAAGCTCATGGGCAGCTATTCGAACCAATGCACAGGTGTGATCTCTCTCACCTGTTGTGGAAGACCGCCTTCTTGGTGGCTATCACGTCAGCCAGAAGGATGGGAGAACTCCAGGCGCTCTGCATTGAGTCTCCTTACCTGGTCTTCCACCGGGACAAGGTTGTCCTGCACCCCCACCCGAAATTCCTTCCGAAGGTGGTGTCGGAGTTTCACCTTAACCAGGTGCTGACTCTGCCGGTGTTCTACCCCAATCACACCTCGGAGGCCGAATACAGGCTCCATACTTTGGACCCTAGAAGGGTGCTCGCTTATTATAAGGAGCGCACGGCTGAAATTCGGGGAGAGGTTCGCCAGCTGTTTGTCACCTACGCTGAAGCCGCACCTGGCAGACCTGCAGCCAAGCGGACGATAGGCAGGTGGGTCACCTCCTGCATAGATCTCTGCTATAAGTTGGCGGGCATGGAGCCACCCAGAGGATAAGAGCTCATTCTACCCGTCCATGCTGCTGCCGCCGGTGGCTGCTTCAGGGCGTCCCTATCCAGGAAATCTGCAGGGCTGCTACCTGGAAGTCAGCACACACCTTTATTACCCATTACCACATCGACCTTGAGTCACGCCGGGATGCTGGTTTTGGGGCCTCGGTTCTCAGTCTCTGTTTCCTAAGTAGGGGTGTGCGCCTTGCCTCCCTCCTCCCGGAGAACTGCTAGGAGTCTGCCAGACAGTGTGGATGAACAACATATCCATGTCCCTAGAAATACAGGTTACTCACCTGTAACAGGAGTTCTAGGAATGGTATATGTTGTTCATCCACACGACCCACCCAACCTCCCCGGCTTCGACGCGCAACCTGAGCTTCCAGCGGGCCAGATCTGGCATCATGGGGCGGAGCCGAGAGTTTTACCACCCGGGTGGGTGGGAGGAGCCAGCTTGAAGACCTTCCGGCAAGATTTAAAGCGGCAAGGATACCTGCCAGACAGTGTGGATGAACAACATATACCATTCCTAGAACTCCTGTTACAGGTGAGTAACCTGTATTTTTCTGTCATTTTGTAAAAGGGTAGGAATATTTAGTAAAAAAGTAGTGCTGATTGTTTTGTCTAATAGGTGAAGCTGCTGTCGCGTTACTGTGAGTCTGTCTCTCTGCCTCCCACCCCCGCCTTCCTTTCTGCACACTTGTTGTCCCCCATCTCTATTTTCCGAACCTGGCAGAACACATTAAATTCACGTAGTTTTGGAAAGTAACGGGGACCATTCCCTAAAGCCATCAGTGCAATTGGCTCAGCTGTCCCGCTTCGATCGGGGGGTCAGCATATTTCCATTTTCACGACAGCACTCGGGGTGCTCACTCGTTTACTCTTTTCTCCTCCGTGTCAAACAAAAAAAGAGGCTCAAGGCAAAAAATGGTAATGATCGATGAGGTAAGTTAAGTGACGTGCAGTTTGACTCATGCTAACTTACTTGCCAGTGGGCAGTGCGAGGGTAACAGGGAGTTTGTTGAGAGTGAGAGGGTTTGGGATACTTGATTCTAAAGACGATGTAACAGCATTAAGTATGTTTTTTGTTTTTTTAACAAAAAAAATTATATAAAAACGTTCGTGGAGTGGAGACTGAGCAAAGCAGGAACAGAGACTGTCAGTGGAGTGGGGGAGTGCTGTGAAACCGATTGCAAAGATGGCTTTCATTTGCATAATTTTTTTTTTTTAAATTGAGAAAACAAAACTTAGGGTATTTGGGGAAATGTGTGAGGGTTCTGTGTTTCACTTTTGCTGGTTTCTTTGGTGTGGGAGGGAAGAATTTACATTTTTACTATTGCGCTTACTAGTGTGAGTGTTCATCCCAACTATAGGCAAGTTGGACATGCCATGTACACCGAATTTTTTTTTTTTTTTTTTTGTATTTTTTTTTCCCCTCATGTAATTTGATTACACATGCTGGGACTAGATCCGTGACGTTATGCTGGGATAACATCACAGGGCCAATCCCAGACTGACCAATCAGAGCCCAGCATCCTTTCCTGCCATTGTATAATCCTGTGTGATATTTGGAGCTGTTACTGGTATGATGGGAAATCGCTGCAAGCTGGCTGGGGGCAGGTTTCAGAAGGAGGCCAGTTGGCACTTTTTCATAGAGAGGGTGGTGAAGGGGTGGAACAAGCTAACAGAAGAGGTGATAATCAGGAAATCTGTGGACGACTTCAAGAAGGGGTAGCATAAAGTTAAGGGAAAGTAAGAGTGACTGGGAAGTGGGGGGGGATGGAACTGCATGTAGAGAAGGATAAATGGGCTCCACATCAGGGCAGACTTGATAAACCATAAGGCCTTCATCTGCTGGCAAACTTATATTCTTATACTTATTTTTTGCTGATTTCTTAATTCTTCTTGGTGGAGTTTTTGTAAATGCCTTAATTTAAACAGTAAGGCACGGCTGAAGTAAGTTATTGTCTGTAATTGCACCACCTCATGTTCACAACTGGGGCTGATAATAAGTGGGTATCAGAATTCCTGCAATCTGATTGGCTAATGGCCATTCCAAGCTTGCTCCCAAATCTTCTGTAACCAGGTTGGATTCTCTTTTCCCATTCATTCTGCCATTTCGCTGTTGACTGTCCTTCCTGTGCCCATCACTGCACCCTTTATCAGTCTCTCTCACTTCCTTTCCTAGCCGACAGGCATCATATCCAATGTGCCAACTTTCTTGGCAAATTCTGGTTTCACTCTCTCCCTGCCTATCTCTCCTCCTCTATTTCCCTTAAACCGCCTTCTTCTCACACACTTAGAAACCAAGACCACCACACCTTAACCATCGCACCCAGGACTCCCTCTGTTGGCCAGGCAGCATTCTCACACTGTTTTCCAGAAACCTGGAACATCCTCCCACCTCCTATCAGATCCTCAACTCCCTGCTCAGGGTCCCCTCCCCTCGTAGATGTGTTTAATTTCTGCCCTATCCATTTTTGTCTCTGCACTCGATTGTAGATTAGCACTGATCATATATTAGTCACGCAAATGATGGTTTCTGATTGTTTTTTATAGTCTCGTGGCACTTTTCTTGTTGTTGTTTAGATGGTTATTGAAATGTAATGTTATCCATATTGTCATCCTGTTTGACATTGTATACTAGTTCCATTATTCACTGTTTTGACATTTGGTGCTGTACTTACTGTGTATCCCCGTCCCCTCTACCCCAGGACGCATCTGGAAACAAGCATTTTCTGCTCAGTATGCCTTTCCTGGTGAACCTTTTAAATAAATAAAGCTGTGGCAGTATCTCTTGATAACACCACAGTCTCAAAAATGTTCTGCCAACAGGTTCTTTATGTACCTGTAATTCATTTGATAATAGGAATAATATAGTCTAAAATATGTGTTACCATCTGAGATGACCGGAAACTCTAGGGCACACCTGGAAAGGAGCTGTACAGCTCCACTTACCTTTTCTGGCCAAGTCTTTTAAATAAATGACACCACACTTCTAGAGTGGTTAAGGGCTTATTGTTTAAATTATCCACTAATTGAAGTACCTTACTGTGTTTGTAAAATGTAGTAAGTTGTGTAAGTCATTTGTTAAATTTAAACAAAATTAATTCACTGTTGTTACCCTGAATGTTAGGCCCTGCTTCACACAATTGCAGGGCATGCTACTGTACTTGTATGTGCTGTTGTACCCCCAAGATTCCAGACAGTTATATAGGGCTTAAATACTGCCAGCAGTTTTAAAATCTTAATCCCAAAGTAAAAAAGAATGATGCACTCCTTGTTTGGTGACGACTGATCCTCTGTTTTCATTTTATACACTATACAGTAGTACTGTATATTTCACCATAAGGCTTCAGATTGCTTATTGTATAAAATGCTTGTAATTAACCACAAACCCTATTAATGATATCGTATGAGGAATGGCTCCTTCACAGTTGAGTACAGTAGATTGACAAAAAACAATGTGATGGCGATCCTCCCATGATCTGTTAAAAAGGGTAGTCAGTGGGGTCACGTGATGACTGGCTGAGGAGGAATAGCAAGGCTCTAGCAGCTGTAAACTCATTTCCTGCCTGAATCTGTACTGCTGAACTCCACCAGAGCAAGCGTTGAGTACCTTATGGAGGTGGAGATGAAGAAAACACCACCTTTTCACTCGCCTCCCCTGACTCCAGAAACGGACAAGGCCACGAAAAGGCCTAAACAGCAGGCAGCTAGCAGTTCCTGCAACGTGCCTAGCACCATGGCACTTACTGAGGAGTGATTCATGGAAGTGATGACACCATTGCAGGAGAAAATTTCCACAATGTCCCTGGATCCCCAGCAAATACGTTCTTCTGTCGACTCGTTAACCATTAGAGTTAGCGACTCAGAGGCCCGACTGGTGTCCATCAAAAAGTAGCAAGGGAGATCCGATCAAGACACTACTACCATCCGGTGTTGACTGAAGAAAATTGAAGACAAATTGGAAGACCTGGAGGGGCGCAGTAGGTGCAATAACCTACTGATCATGGGCCTCCCGGAGTCAGAAGAAGGAATAAACCCGATTGCGTTTGTCCAGAAGTTCTGTACCAAGGTTGCACTCATGTAGTCGAGAAAGTTCACTGCTCCTTCACACACACACACACACACACACACACACACACACACACCGCCTGGCTTTCTCCCTCGCCCGCGAATCTTTAAGTTGCTAAACTTTCAAGATAAGCAGCACATAGTGGCAAAAACAAAAGAAATCTAGCACCTTCTCTGGCAGGGCCGTAAAATCAGAATTGTGCAGGATTTGCCCACAGTTAGTTCGGGGCCCATCGTCAAGAACTCCACCCCACAGTCTCAAAACTAACTGCAGCCAGCAAGCCATTCCGGGTCCGCTACCCAGCGATACTCCAGGTGAAGCACAAGGAGAAGTGGCTCTCTTTCAAATCCTCTGAAGCTGCTATATTGGAGCTGAAGGCTCTTTTTAATGGGCAGACTATGTGGGCCAAGCGGTCCTTATCTGCCGTCAAAGTCTATGTTTCCCTGACCTATTTAAGTGAACTTGGCTTCCAGGCCCTAGAGTTTGCAGCATTTACATATAAATGTTGCTCAAAAATTATATGCTGATCCCTCCCTCTTGCGAGCTCTGAAATGCTCACAGATTGTTGCTGCCCGAGTATGTGTTTTCCCTGTTTTGGGGTAATGCCTTTTTACTTTGGATGATTCCGGCAGACTAAGAAATAAAGAACTGATTCAGTCTACTCGAGTTAATATGATGCAGGAAAGCAGGGGCTTTTCCCACCTAATACCACCATGGGAACACCAGAGGTTATGAGGACTAGACTTAGTTAAGGAACCTAACTCTGGGACTGAAACTGGCTCGATATAAGTACTGTCACACGGGGCAGCTACGTTCTAAGGTTCTCTTTCCTCGCTAAAATTCTTTACCCTCCATTTGTAATATTCTGTTTTTCTCCCCTTCCCTTTGTCGAATTGAGCCTAGATGCGCAGTTCTTAGCAGCTGCTACACGGAGACATGAAAGGCTCTGCTTCTGACAGGGTAGGCTCCCAGCTTTCTCTTCTTTATCCCTCTCCTTGTATCTGTCCTCTCATCTTCTCTACTCATTCTCTTGGGTCTGTGTTACCTTGCAGCTGTTTCAGGGATACCATGCAAGGTACACACACATAAAAAAATTGTAATAACCTAATTTATTTTACCCTGACCAGGTATATTTTTCTGCCTGGATGTTCTGCTAGGTTAGTTTGAGGAAAAAAATGTTCCAGGACTAGAGGGCATGGGATGAAGTTGGAGGGAGGACGATTCAGAGGAAACGCGAGGAAGAATTTCTTCACAGAACTGGTGGTGGACAAGTGGAATACCCTGCCAGAGGAAGTGGTGGGGGCTCAAACAATCACGGGATTTAAGAATGCATGGGATAGACATAAAGGAATTCTGGAGGTCAGGGGTAAGGGGAAACAGACTTCTAGGAAACATAAACTGAACTTACAAGCTCAAATGGGCAGACTGGGTGGGCCATGGGCCCTTATCTGCCGACACTGTCTATGTATCTGATAATAAGGCACAGCGTTCTAGGTTTTTTTCACCGTTTACCAAAAGTTATTTGTTGCTGTTTGATAGTAGCGCCTCCTCATTGTTACATGCTTTAGTGGGTGGGGGGGGGTAGTTTAACTTCCTCTGCTTACGCATAACAAGCATCTCCTGGCAATATTGGCAGGTGATTTGGTCTTGTAGGACTGGAGGCAAGATTGTACAAAGTTACTGATTGTTTATTGTGTGTTGTGTTATGTTTTTTGAGGGTAGAGATTTTGGGGGTGGTTACGGGGAAGGATAGATGATGTCAGTTTTTGCACTGCTGTATGTTATGATGTATTGTTGGGTGGGAGGGGTGGTTAAAAGTGCCAGTTCGCATCAGCGCACACAATGACAGGAGCTGTGGCAAAAGGTACCTGTAGCCCTCCTCTTAAATAGCCCAGACTGCCGTAAAACCTGTTAGATGGGAGGCCCATATACATTTGTCAGTTGGAATGTGAAGGGAGCTCAAAACAAAAAAAACAGATTTATTATCCTCCGACATCTCCATTCTCTCAAACCTAGTATAGTTTTTCTGCAAGAGACTCATCTCTGGAGGAAGGACGTCTCACTCTTTAAGAAAACGTAGGTGGGTCTGGTGTATGGATCAGGTTCATCCTCCAAGAGGTGTGGTGTGGCGATTTTAATTGCCAAGAACATACCCTTCAAGCTAGTTCAGGAAACCGAGGATATAGAAGGAAGATACATTGCCCTTAAGGGGACATTGGAGTCCCAGACTGTAACCTTAGGTTCCGTTTATGGCCCAAATGTGGATTCCCCCCAGTTATTTTCCCAACTTCTAAGCAGTATACCTATTATTCCCCCTTTCATTGTACATTCTCCCGGAATGACTACTCTCTTCTTAGCTCATTTTTACCTCCCGGGGGTCACAGCCATTAATATCCACCCTAGAGTTATTTCAGATCACTCTCCCATCAGCCTTTTCTATCTACTTGGCCCTGGGGTAATGAGAGACTCCTTGTGGCGACTGAACAACCAAATCCTTCAGTCTCCCTTATTACTTACCCACATTCAGGAGTATATCATCTTTTTCATCAATATAAATAAAGATACGGTGAATAGAGTGTTCTCTCTGTGGCGAGCTTATACGTCTGGCTGCCACCCGAGCCTGCAAGGCCCAAGATCAACAGAGATCCCTCCTTTCTGAAATCTCTAATTTGGAACACCTCTTGAGTGAAACTTCCCCTCCCTCCGAATGGGCCAAGTTACACCATCTGCAAGCACAGTACTATGACAGTATGGCACAGAAATCTGAGCTAGCGCTTCATCACACTAAGCTTAAGTACCTTGAGTCCGGTGAGCGGGCCAGTACGCTTCTTGCCATAAGGCTTCGGCAGTCGGAGACTAACAGGTTCATCCATGGCCTTCAGCCCAGCAAAGATGAAACCAGTACTCACAAATCCTAAAGACATTGTCAGTGCCTTTGGGAAATACTACCAGGCTCCTTACTCAACAGCTACTGAACCAATTCCTCCCCCCACAAAGGACATCACAGATTACCTAAACTCTGGGGGTTGCAGAAACGGCAGCCAACACTACTGCCTTCCTAGGCGCCAAAGTCACCCTAGGAGAAGTGCAGTGCGCAGTCCAACACCTGCTTCTTGACAAATCCCCTGGGCCTAATGGGCTCTCTAATAACTTATACAAAGCCTGCCTCCCTCAACTTGGTTCTCTTTTGGTAGAGGTTTTTAACTCATGGTTTGATGATGGTATGACAGATTCCACCTTCCTGGAGGCACTGATCACCCTCATCCCAAAACCAGAGAAAGACCCCCTCTTCCCAGAAAGCTACTGCCCCATATCTCTGCTTAATACTGACATAAAAATTCTAGCCAAGATCCTTGCAAATCTTATCTCCCCAGTTATGGGAGATATCATTAGCCCAGAGCAGACTGACTTTATGTTAGGACGTCTCTCAGGAGATCACATGAGAAAGCTGCTCTATCTCACGGAAGCTGCCAGGAGATCTGATATACCTGCTGCCGAAAAGGCCTTTGATCGGGTCTCCTGGGACTTTATCTTCGCCATGCTAGCTCACTTTGTCTTCCCCACAGACTTTATTAAGTGGATGCAAATCTTATATTTGTCCTCTTCGGCAAAGATCTGGTTCAATGTTTTTCTTTCGGATCCCTTCCTTCTCCACTGTGGTACCCGGCAGTGGTGTCACTTCTCGCCACTAATGTTCAGCATTTACCTAGAGCCCTTACTCCATAGACTGAGTAATTTCCCCCTCCCTGATGAGCATGCAAGTAGCAGGGAAAAGATATTTCCTGTCTGCGTATATAGATGATCTGCTGCTCCACCTAGAAGATCCTCAGGTCACCATCCCGGTGCTCCTGCATGAAATAAGGGTCTTCTTATCACTTTCCTTCTATAAACTAAACCTCTTTAAATCCAAAGTATTTCCCTTAAATCCCCTCACGGCCAGCGTGGACCTTAGTTCACTCGGCCTAGATTGGGAACCCACTCTTCTAACATATCTTGGCATTCAATTGTCAAGGGATTTTTCAGTTGTGGTTAAGGAAAACTTCACCAAACTACTCCACACCCTAAAAGCGTACTTCAATAGATGGGGCTTCATTCCTCTCTCTTTAGGGGGTGAATCAGTATTGTTAAAATTAATGTGCTCCCCAGATTACTATATCCCATGAGCATGCTTGGGTTTTATTGCCCCAAGAACTGGTTCACACATCTCCAAAGTTTTCTCAGTGCATTCTTGTGGAAGGGGAAGGGAGATCGCAGGGCATATACCAAGCTAACTGCCCCAAAACCAGTAGGGGGCCTTGCACTCTCCTCCTTCTTTTTATACTACAGAGTCTGCCATATTAGCAAACTTGCTCTGTGGATAACCAGGCCACCTGTAAGGGATCCCCAAGACTATACTCCCCTATGGTTGGAAAATGAACATAGCCTAGCTACTCAGAGCCTTTAGAAACATAGAAGTTGATGGCAGATAAGGGCCACAAGGCCCATTTAGTCTGCCTATTTCTTTTTCTACCTTATGAATGTGTCATCGGCCTTTGCTCTGTCAATGGCCTATCTATTCATACTCATCTGTATTGCTCCCTTATGCCTATCCTATTCCTGTTTGGAGCCCTGCACTGTATTCATATCCACCACTTCCTGAGGTAGGACGTTCCATGCATCCACCACCCTTTCTGTGAAAAAGAACTTCCTCACATTACCCCTTAATCAGCCTCCCTCTAATCTCGTGCTGTGTCCTCTTGTCCTGCTATTTTTCTTATATTTAAACATGTTAGACTCTTTCACCTTGTTAATGCCCTTAAGGTGTTCAAATGTTTCAGTCATATCACCCCCTCCCTCCTTTGCTCTAGGGTATACATATTAAGCTCCGTTAATCTGTCCTCATGTTTTCTGATGCAGTCCCTGCACCATTTTGGTTGCCCTTCTCAGGACTGCCTCAATTTGGTTAATGTCCTTATGAAGGTGTGGCCTATAGTACTGCACTCAGTACTCCAGATGGGGCCTAACCAGTGTCTTGTAAGGAGGGATTATTACCTCACTCTTACAACTAGTGATACCCCTATTAATACACCCCAACATCCCCATAGCCTTACCTACTGCTTTAGTGGTCTGCTTGGATGATTTCAGGTCATCTGTGATAATGATGCCCAAGTCTGTTTCTTCCCTGTTGCTGTCTCTCTGCTGTTGCCTACGTCTCACACTCCTGACTCTCGAAGCCCTTAAAGAACTCTCCAGTGGGATAGTCCCTGAAAGCTTTACAACAAATCCAGTTACATCTCTCCTCAAATTGGCATCAGTCTCATGATCAACCCATATTGAACAACCCCCATTTTAAGATAGGTGGCCTTCCAATCTCTGAATTATTCTGGCCTCCCCTAAGAAACTGCTCCCATTCCGCATTTCTGGTAGAAGATGTAGTGACTTCCTTTTTGTCTTTTCAATCTAAGCTGCAGCTCCCAGCTAGTGACCTCCTTAAATTTCTGCAAATGAGGAAATCCATTCACTCCTTTATGGGGCATAAACCTTAGCTTCCACTCCCAAAAGAAGCATTAGCTGTTCTGTTTGCAGCAGCGGATCAACCACATGCGATATCAAGGGCATACGCATACCTTCAGTCACTGCACCCTCATCTCCTCACCGGCATCTGCTATTATTGGGTCCAAGAACTTTCCCTCCCTGTATATGTGGCAACTTGGAACAAAGCCTGGAATTCAACCTACCGATTTATTAAGCAGGAGCGACTCCGACTTGCCCAATTTAACATCATGTATAACCTCTATTACACCCCGGTTAAACTTCATAGGATGGGCAAGCTTTCCTCCCCTCTGTGCCCCAGGTGTAATGATGCTTCAGGAACATTATTTCTAGGGACGTGGATATGTTGTTCAATCCACACTGTCTGGCAGGTTCCTTGCCACTTTAAATCTTGCCGGAAGGTCTTCAAGCTGGCTCCTCCCACCCACCCGGGTGGTAAAACTCTCGGCTCTGCCCCATGATGCCAGATCTTCCTTACCGCTTGGAAGCTCAGGTTCCCTCCTTAGCACTCTGTGTTTTAGGCCTGGATCCACACTCTTCAGCATTTCCTAAACTAATTTTAAAATTTACAAGACTTCGGTCTTCGTCTTCCCTCGCGGCTGCGATGGACACATCGACTCCCGGCTTCCGTCGGTGCCCATGTGGGCAGAAGATGTCCCGGACCGATCCGCACTCCACGTGCGTCTACTGCCTGGGGCTTGGCCATGATTCACAGGCTTGTGATTTGTGCAAGTCCTTTTCGGCTTCGGTATTGGAGGACCGTGCTGCCAGACTTCTTCTCGGGTGCCCTGAAAAACAGTATCCGCTGGTCAAGTCTAAGGAGGCTCATAGGGCGGTGTCCGTGGCAGCAGGCCCCACGGAATAACTGGAACAGTTGATCGCCCTCGAGGAGGAGGCGGCCCAGGCCACTTCTTGTTCCTCCTCGGCTGTGGCATTTATCCCGCTCTCTTTGGGCTCATCCTACACTGCTTCGTTTAAGGAGCTTTGTCAGTCCTTCTCCACCAAGGGAGAAGGGGCATCGGAACTTTCCAGTCGGTCCAAGAAGAAGGACTCTAAAGGTAAGTCCCACCGTCAACATTCATGGGAGCGGGAGAGATCCCCTTCACCGGACCGTCGACTCTCGACTTCGGTCAAAGTTGCAGCTGCGGCCGCTGGCTTCACAGTGTCGCTGTCAGGTCAGCCGGCCGAGACATCCTTCGACGTGGTTGAGATTTTTCTCGACCCGTTGGATGGTTTGTCGACTGGAGATGCCGACAGTCCTTCTTCACCAGTTCCCCCGGTGGTTACCAAGAACTTGCCTGTGCCGAAGTCCCCAGTCAAGGTCCCTGAACCAAAGGAGGTGCGGGTTTCCCCTGTTTCCTCTCTGACCCACCCTCGGAATCCCCAAAGGTCTTGGTCTCAGCACTATGGAAACTGGCGTCGCCGCTCATCCTCATCGTCCTCTTCGGAGGATAGGCTCCGGCACAAGTTGCGTCGGCGCTACAAGGATTTGATGTGGCAGCAACTTCTGTTGACCAGTAACAAGCCGACTCCGTCGCCTTCTCTGGCCATTAAGTGGCTGTCACCTGAGCGGCCGAAGCAACCCCTCGTGGTAATCGAGGAGCCGACCCTGGCACCAGTTGTTAAGCCAAAACCAGCTACTCCACCTGTTGTGGTGGAACCTCTGCCTCCACAACCGGAGACTGGGCCCCGACCAAGGATTCTTGGTCAGGTCAGAGGTAGCCCCATAGGTTGTCGGTCACCCTCACTCCCAAGCATCCTCGGCAGGTGGAGGGTGGCTCAGGTGATTGGCAGCTGTTCGCAGACTCCTCGGAGGCTGATGAAGACTCCTCCCTGTTCTCCAGGCCGCTTGACCTGGAGTCTGCAGGTGGCCATTCGGTGGACGAGAGCCCATCCTCGTTTTTAGGTTTGCTTCAGCTAATCTCAGAGTCCACTGGGATGCAGCTCTAACCCGTTTCAAAGTGGGCCAAGTTATCCCCTCACAGAGATACTGGACTGAGGGGATTCCCCTAGGGAGGCCTTTCCGGTGGCCAAAGCCATTGTTGGCATGGCCCTGGAGTTGTGGCACTGGTCAGCATCTTGTCCCACGCCTTCGGCAGAATGGCTTGCAAGTATGCGGTCCCCACTGGCTCACTCTCTGGTTTCTCGGAGCACCCTTCTGCGGAGGGGTTAGTGACTGATGGCGTTTTCCGGCATTCCGGGAACACTCGGGATGTGGACAGACTGCCCGATAAGGAATCCAAAAAGCTGAATTACATTTGGCGGAAGGCTTACGGTGCTTCCTCCCTAGGCCTTCGTCTGGCTAGCTCGGCCATTCTGATGGTGCATTTCTCACACGCCCTTATGGGTTCCCAGGATGAGGTAATTCCTTATCTCCCGGCTGACCTTCAGAGGACAGTCAAGCAAGGGCAGTGGCAAAACAACAGCTCCAAACTTTGTTGGACATTATCAGTATCAGTTAAAGCAAAAGGAAGCTGGGAAGGCAGTCAGAACAGCAAAGGCCCAAACCGAGGAAAAGATAGCCAACTCAGTTAAGAAGGGGGATAAAACGTTTTATAGGTACATCAGGGAGCGAAGGAAGACCAAGGGAGGGATAGTGAGGCTTAATGGGGGAGGGTGGGCAGAGGGTGACTGTGAAAAGGCTGAGATACTAAACAAATATTTTTGCTCAGTATTTACAAAGGAAGAGGGGGAGGTACCTAAAACAAACAGTAGAAACACTCTGGATACAGAAGTTGATACCAGCCCATTTACAGAAGAAAGGGTTCTGAAAGAACTCTTAAAACTGAAGGTGGACAAAGCAATGGGGCCTAATGGGATTCATCCCAGAATTCTAAAAGAACTAAGGGTAGAATTAGTGACACCACTGACTATCCTGTTTAACAAATCATGGGAGGATGGGGTGGTACCCGAGGACTGGAGGAGGGCAGATGTGATTCCCCTTCACAAAAGTCGGAGCAAGGCAGAAGCAGGAAACTACAGACCTGTTAGTTTAACCTCAGTGGTAGGGAAAATGATGAAATCACTTCTGAAGGAAAGAATTGTCGAGTATCTAGAGGCCAGAGGGGCACAGGACCCAAGGCAGCATGGATTCACAGCGGGAAGGTCATGCCAGACAAATCTGATAGATTTCTTTGACTGGGTGACCAAAGTAGTAGATCAGGGAGGGGCTGTGGACATGGTCTACCTAGACTTTATCAAGGTATTGACACAGTCCCACACAAAGATTAATATACAAGTTAGCTAGCCTGGGAGTGGTCCCAAGATGACAGCCTGGGTAAAAATTGGCTGGAGAATAGGACACAGAAGTAATAGTAAATGGAGTCCACTCTGAAGAAAGGGGGTTACTAGTGGGGTACACGAAGGTTCAGTATTAGGACCAGTCCTCTTCAATGTCTTTATAAGCGACATTGCAGAGGGACTGGAAGGAAAAGTATGTCTCTTTGCAGATGACACAAAGATCTGCAACAGAGTTGATGCACAAGGTGGGGTGGAAAGGATGAAAAGGGACTTTGCAAGGTTAGAGGAATGGTCAAATGTATGGCAGCTTAGATTCAGTGCTAAGAAGTGCAAGGTAATGCACCTGGGAAACAAAAACCCAAGGAAGAGTACACAATGGGGGGTGAGATACTAACAACAACAAAAATGGAAAGGGACCTGGGGGTAGTCATATCAGATGACCTAAAGGTGGGCAAGCAATGTGAGAGGGCAGCAAGGAGGGCTGGGGGATACTGGGATGCATAGGGAGAGGCATCACCAGTAGAAAACAGGAAGTTATTATCCCTCTTGTGATCGCAAATTCTCTCACTGTGAGTATTACCTGAGCAACCACTCCTGTCATCACGGGGCCAAAACCATACCACTGGGTTTTGTCTTAACGTCGCTTTATTTGATCAAACCTTACACATGCATGTGGGACTTATACAACGGAGAAGGTCTCCGATTACAATTTACAGCAGCTTTTTATAAGCTAGATTTTGCACTTCTTATCTTGAAAAATACCAACATTTCAGTATAAGCCAATCATAAGACAGCATAACAAGTTTTCAGCAATGTAACAGAAAAAAAAAAAACAAGTTGATATGTATGAGGTACTTTTCCACTACTTATTCCATTTCTTTCCCAATACTGCTTGATACATATGCCTGGGTCAAGCTGACCTGAGAGAGACAATGAGTTTCACTCACACCATAGCAATGTCTCTACGTGCTGTTATCTTTATATTTTGTCCGAGTCTGTTATACAGGCTGGTACAACCAGTTCTGCTCAGTTTTATTTAGCTTTCTGTTTTTACAAATGTACCTCAAGTAACCTCAGTATCATTCTATAACCCTGTAAAAAAGAAAACATGAACTCAGAAATTTCTACTACATTCATTATGACTTTGTTACAGCATGACTTTCAAAGCAAGCATAGCTTCAAGGCATATAATAGCAAATATAGCTTTAGGATATATAAAAATTCCCTCACACTCTCCCCCCTTTTGATACTATGTATCAACTGACCGATCCCTTTTTACTTTTTCTCACTTTATATTTTGGTCACTATCTGGCTCGTTTTGTAATGGAAACACCCCCTTCAGTTTAATGGGGTCCTCTTGTTCGGGTTGTAGCAAGGGGCAGGTGGGTAGCGTCCCGTGATACTCATTGTATTTGCACAGGCATTATAGGAGAAGTTTGATTAGGACAGTCAGTAGCCAGAGTGCCAATATGACACTTACAAGTACTGTCACCCAGTGAGAAAGAGTAGCACCCCAGTCACCAACACGCTTAAGCTATGACCATGGGTCCTTATTTATGTGTAGTAAGCTTAGAAAAAAATGCAAGGCTGAATTTCCCAAGAAACTATGACAGCATAGCCTGGACACCTGTACATTAATACATTTTCATAATTAAAGTTTTTTATACATATTTGTAGCTACAATTTTGAGACATCCGTAATAAAATTGGTTGGTTACTGAGATGTACCTGACATTTGCCAAGACAGGAGTTATTCTCACTCTTGGAGGGGAAAACAAATGGTGACAGAATAGTATATTTATCTCAAATAACTTTTGTTTTGAGAGCCAGAAAGCATATGAGAGAAGTGACTAGCTTGCAAGAAATGTCAAAGTAACCTTGTACCAGCAACTAAGCGAGGTATCTCATTATTTTTTATCAGTTTTTGTTAAACATATTTTTTTAACCACGAGAGAATTATATGATGAGAAACTTTTAACAGTCAAAGCTAAACACAGCTGTGTGCATATCTAAACCACAGCCTCATTTTATGCTTTCAGCTATTTTTTTCATTGTATAGAATTTACAATTAACCCTTTTAAAGTATTATACGTGTAACCCCTGCAAATGGGGGTTCCCAAAAGACTTCCAGGAGCTTGCTTGAATGCTCCAAGCCTGAATGGTGTTTGGCATTTAAGCCATTTATCAGTGAGTGTTTTAGAACCTCTGGTACTGTCTCTTTAAGAGCTGTCTGCTTGCAGACATAATTAGTTTGTATGGGGACTGTGTGTTTCTTTGATTGAGTACCACTCAAGCTGCTGCCAATTCACTTCATTTTGCAGTCACTAGGAGTGCAAAAGGAACCTATCTGAAAGATGTAACTGTTTGCCAGAAATTATTTAGAGTAATAATGAAATTACAGTTTGTCTAACCTGCTTTCTTTGCAGTCAGAACTGTGTCTGCTAGTTCCCCATTCTAGTTTTGAACTGCTGAACTGGACCAATCAGTGTGGGGTAAGCTAGCTCTAAAATGGTGCCTTGGACGAATCAGAACTTGGACTCATAATCTGAGCCAGCCACAAGAGGATTGTATGGGCAGTGACTCTGGGAGATGTAGTTTAGACTTCAGTGCCTTTTGGACCAACAGCAGCAGTCTATTGTGAGTGACAGCCAATCCAGTCAAGAACTGGGAGGAACTCAAAGGAAGTGCCCGGTTTTGTCGGTTGGAGTTTCAGTTGAGCTTTGGCAGTGAAGAAGGAAGGAGCCCTGTGCTTTTCAGTGTGCAGTTTTAGTCAAAAACGTGTGTAAGGCCCAGAGTTCCGGTCTGCAGCTTGTGTAACAGCTTGTTAGGACTGAATCCGTCCTGTGAAAAGAATCAAAGGATCTCTGAAGAGTAGAAACCAGGCTCACCCTGTAGAAGACTGGAGGAATTGCTGAAAATTGCACTCGGTCTGTCAGGAACTGAATCTGCTGTGTGTTCTCCCGGGTATTGTGCAGTAATTGCGATCGGGATACAGATGCAGCCTGCCTGGTATAGTGCTTTCTTTTATATGGATGTGTGAAGAGGTTTGTGTACCTCAAGTGAGCCCTGCTGACATTGAAGGACCCTATCTTATTTGGAGGTCGTGAGTACTAATTCAGGGTCGCTCCCTGTTGAATTGCCACATTAAATCCAAATGGAATTACTGTACTGCTGACTGTTTAATTCTCCTTTTCTCTGTGTGAAAGGGCCCCTACCAGCTGCCACGGTTTGGACTAGCCACTGGGGCTTGGGTACCCAGGGACAGTAACTGATAGGGATAGGCCTGTGCACAGAGCCATAAATAGATTATTAGAGTGATAAGCTAATTAACCTGATTTCCCCTGTCCTTGTTATATCCCCTAAATAAATCAGAGCTGCTTGTTTCAGCAAAGTTATACTGCCTGAGGTATTTGTCTATGTTAAAGTACTGTACTGTGATTGTTGCACTGTATCTCATTTCACAGGAGGTCCCAGTCGGACCAGACCTGGGATTGTGTGTCCTCTGGTGGCCATATTTACGAACCACTGTTAAGAAAAATGGGTACCCGACAGAAGTGGCTGTGCACCGGCTGGTGGAGTGGTGTACTGGGGAGGAGATCGACCCCAAAATGCTATGCTTATCCTGGACATCCCCTGGGTATCAATACGGACACTGTGCAGGAGTACTTTCAAGGTGGAAGGTTTACAAAACCCTGTGGTGGTGGGTCGGCATGCTAATCTGCTCACCCACACTTTCCTGGCCCTAGTAGAGTTTAAGGATCCCATAGATAGCTCCAAAGTGCCACAGACCATTACCCCAGAGGGAGCCCTCACTGCTTGGAGAGTGATAACTAAGGACAGTAAAGACCCGGGGGGGAATCAGCCCCCACCACTATCTGAAACTTTTGAGGAGAAATTTGCTGAATGGTTGCTGGGAGAGGGGAAAACTGTGGAGGACTTGAAGAAACTATTCTTGCCACCTGGGGGTGTTCCTCCCCCAACACCCTCTCCTGCTCCAGTGCCCGTAATGGTGGCTGAACCAATGCAGACTCCTATTTCTGCACCTGCCATTAGTCACGACTCTTACAGAAGGTTGAGGATCTTCTCTGGCACCCTCCCACCCCCAAGGGAGGATGACTGGAGACCTGGATAGACTATGTTGCCCCCAAGTGCTAGAATGGCAATGCTCGGAAGGCGGCGAAAGAGGGTTAGTGAGAGCCTCCGAGGTCCTGCCCTGGCTACCATCCGTGCTAAGCGGGCCAGTAACCCTGAAGCGACTGCACAGGCCTATCTTGAGGCCTTGGAGAATGTGTATGGGAGCCCAGATTCTGATGAGGACCTATGGTGGAGAGTAAGAGATGCACAACAGTACCAAGGGGAGTTGTTGTCTGTGTATTATCTCGGCTGGAAAAATTGTTGCAAGAATGCCTCAGAAAAGGTAGTTTGCCAGCGATTGAACTGGACCGAACCAGACTGGACAGAATCCTTAAGTCTGCCCCTTCTCAGAACTGCTGTTGCTTCAGTTCGCCTGGCAAATCGACTGGAATCCCCACCCTCCTATGATGAGTTAATGAGAGAAATTCGAGGAGTTGAGAAAAGGCGACCTCGGGAGGACCTGCACCAACAGCTGCGGCTACGACCCAGTGACTGAGGTGACCCATCAAGTGAAGTTCAGGGCAGAGGTTGACAGTCAATGAGTGCTCTGACAAGGAAAAAGATATGTCACAATGGGGCGAACTGTTGAGAGAGATCCGGAATTCAAAAACAGTCCCTTTATGAAGGCCACGCCTGCAAGTACAGGCCCTGACCTATATCCGACTGCATCTGCTATGGGGTGGGGTACCCACCCATGTATCTCCTGCTGATAACAGCTCCAAACTCAATTCCTTGACCATGGAAGTGGAGAAACTGAAGATGTCTCCAAATGCTTATCACGCGCAGACAGAGATGGCACCAGGTTTCCAGTTAGTAATACCCCGCCCTGGCTCCCAGTGTGGCGCCTCGGCCAGCTCAAACTCCAGAAAGTATGTTTTGCTATAATTGTGGGAAAGATGGGCACATGAAAGGGAATGCCAGTCCCCAAAAGACACTGACAAAGTTGCATATAGGCTACAAGGAGAGCTTCGGAGAAGAAATCAGTGGTTAAGAGGTGCACGACATGATCCCAGTGAGGGCACCAAAATGCTAATTCACGCCCTTTGTGGCAAGGTCAGTTGCCCAGGCCCCCACCACGCCTCTCCAGACTGGTCCAGAATAGTGGGTCCCTCCATGGAGACCACTGTAAAGGTGAATGGAGTGTCTACAAGAGCTGTATTAGACAGTGGCTCCCAAGTGACAATTATGTTCCAGGATTGGTATCAGAAGCATTTGTCAGACGTACCCTTACAACCATTAGAAGGACTGCATGTATGGGGGTTAAGTGAGAAGGCCTACCCTATTCCGGGTATATCCGAATTTGGCTGTCTTTCCCCACCTCCGTGGCTGGAGTGGCCGAACAAGTAGAGACCCTAGCCTTAGTGTGTCCCCCCACTGGACTGTATGATGGTGTCCCTTTGTTGATTGGAACAAATGCTCATATGTTCGGAAGGCTGGCACAGTTGTGTTATGAAAAACAGGGGTCAAAGACTAGTAGAGAGCTTTAAGAGTTCGGCTTTAATTAAGAAGGCCTATGAGGACAGAGAGATGCTGAAAAACAGAACCAGAGGAACCGGTCGAATTGTATGGAAGAAGGATCCTGAGTCTCTGATCCTGGCCAAATGCCCAGTGTACCTTACAGGAGAGGTCCGTATCAGAAAGGATGTTAAGAATAAAATATTAATGTTGGATGCACCAGGCGATGGAAAATTGCCAGAGGGACTGCTGGTCAAGCCTAGTATTTTGCCCGCTAGAGCCCATGCTTATGCCAGAAGGGTAATGGTCCAAGTTCATAATGTGTCTGAAAGAGACATTCGAGTAAACAGAGGTTGCATCCTGGCTAATGTGCATTGTGCAGACACTGCAGTGCTACCCAGCAGCAAGAGTTCAAGGAAGAATGACAGAGTAACGCCTGACTTGTTTGATTTCGCGACTCCCGCTGCCAGCTGAATGGAAAGTGAGGATCAGTGAGAAGCTTGCCCAGAGAGACCAGGTGTTTTCTTTAAAGGAATGGGATGTAGGATGGTGCAAGGAGCTGAGCACAATATCCGGCTGCATGACGAAGACCATTTCGTGAGAGGTCTCGACGCCTGGCACCTGCTGACATAGATGATGTGAGACGGCATCTGCAAGAGATGTTAGCTGCTGGTGTAATACAAGAATCCAGAAGCTCTTATGCTTCCCCATTGTGGTAGTGAGGAAAAAGAATGGAACAGTAAGGATGTGTGTGGATTATCGCACCTTAAACCGGCGGACTATCCCTGATCAGTACACAATGCCCCGCATTCAGGATGCTTTGGACTGCCAAACGGGAGCAAGTGGTTCTCTGTGCTGGATCTCCGCAGTGGGTACTACCAGATCCCGATGGCCCCAGAGGACCGTGAGAAGACGGCCTTTATCTGTCCGCTTGGCTTCTATGAATTCATGAGGATGCCTCAAGGATTTCAGGTGCCCCAGCCACTTTTCAACGATTGATGGAGCGTGCAGTGGGGACATGAACTTACTAGAGTGCCTGGTATACCTAGATGATGTCATTGTGTTTGGCAGCTCACTGGAGGAACATGAGAGCAGATTATTTAAGGTATTGGACCGACTGGAGGACTTTGGCCTTAAACTGTCCATGATAAGGTCAATTCTTTTCAAACATCAGTAAAGTATGTGGGACACATAGTATCCACCGAGGGAATAGAGACCGACCCAAGTAAGTTGAGGCCTTGACCACCTGGCCACAGCCCAAAATCTAAAAAGAACTGCAAAGATTCCTGGGATTCTGTGGTTATTATCGGCGCTTCATCAAGGACTATTCAAGAGTGATCCGCCTTTACTTAACCTTACTCAGGGTATCCCCAACCCACAAAAATACAAAAGTCAGCGTCCCTCAAGACTGAAAGAGTGTATTTTCATCCGAGTGAAGTATTTGGGGCCCGCTGGACTCTGATTGTGAGACTGCTTTTCATGAGATCATATATCAACTTACCCATGCTCCAGTGCTGGCCTATGCCGATCCAAGAAAACTCACGTCCTGCACACTGATGCTAGCTTGCAAGGGTTGGGGGCTGTGTTGTACCAAGAGCACGAGAATGGCCTGAGACCAGTGGCCTTTGCCAGTAGAAGCCTGACCCCATCCGAAAAGAACTATCCTGTACATAAGTTAGAGTTCCTAGCTTTGAAGTGGCTATTGTTGACCAATTCCATGAGTACTTGTATGGGGCTAAAATACTAGTAAAACTGACAATAATCCTTTGACCTATGTGCAGACCTCAGCTAAGTTGGATGCCACTGGCCATAGGTGGCTTTCTGCATTATCTACATATGACTATGCTCGAATACCGAGCAGGTCTGAACCACATAGATGCTGATGCTCTCTCCCGAGGCCTGTTCCCCAGAATGATTGGGTCCGATTGGCAGAACCTGACATTCGGCACTCTGCCGGAAGTTTGACAGGGAGGAACAAATGTCCACGACGCAGTGGACTGCATGGTGGATTGCTTGGGAGCCTCTGAGAATTGCATACCTGCTGCTTGTTGCCACTTTTCTGCAATAGACATTGGTGCACTGCCTCAGCTGGACAATGACAGTATTCGGCGGGCTCAATCCACGATCCCATGATCAAAGCAGCTTAGAAGCCCTCTGCAGGAAAAGATGTGTCCAAATTACGCTCCACTGATTTGAGAACTGCACTGTTATACAAAGAAGGTCCTAAGTTGAAACTGATCAATAAACTGTTATACAGAGAAACAGTAGACAGAGGGGACAAGTAGACAAACAACAACTAGTGCTGCCCACTGCCTTGAGACTCAGTACTGAGGTCCTTGCACAACCACATGGGGCACCTTGGTATAGACAGAACACTTGACTTGGTGAGATCCAGATTCTATTGGCCTAAGATGGGGGCTGATGTGGAGCAACACATTCGAACTTGTAGTCGCTGCTTACAGAGGAAAGCTTTGCCCCAGAGGGCTGCCCCTTGTTAACATCACCACCAGTGCACCCATGGAGTTGGTCTGTATTGATTTTCTAAGTTTGGAGTCAGATCAAAGAAATATCAGTAATGTGCTGGTGGTCACTGACCATTTCACGAGATATGCCCAAGCTTTCCCACCAAAGACCAGAAAGCATCCACTGTGGCCAAAGTACTTGTAGAAAACTTTTTGTTCACTATGGGCTCCACAAAGAATCCATTCTGATCAAGGAGAGACTTTGAGAGTCGTCTGATCAAAGAGATGCTTTCTCTGTGGGGAGTGCGAAAGTCCAGAACCACTCCTTACCACCCCAGGGGACCCACAGCCTGAACGTTTCAACCGCACTTTGCTAGATATGCTAGGCACCCTGCACCCAAAGGACAAGCCTAGATGGAGCCAACAAATTAGCACCCTGGTACATGCTTATAACTGCACCAAAAGTGATGCCACTGGATTCTCCCCTACCGCCTGATGTTTGGAAGAGAAGCTCGACTACCAGTAGATGTGTGTTTTGGGGTCTCTCTGATGGGGTTCAAGCTGACAACTATTTACAGTATGTGCAAAAGTTAAAGGCCCAGCTAACTCATGCGTACCAACTGGCTCAAACCATGGCTGCCAAAAGAAATCTGGCCAACAAAGAAAGGTATGATAAAGGGTGAAAGCACAGGAACTCCAGGAGGGAGATCGGGTATTGCTAAGAAATCTGGGACTGCATGGCAAGCACAAGATTGCTGACAGATGGCACCATCTCCCTCACATTGTAGTGGGCAAACTAGATGATCTGCCAGTGTACAAAGTAAGGCCTGAGAATAATTCAAAAGATGTAAAAACAATGCATAGAAATCATTTACTGCCCATTGGACAAATCTTAATTGAGTCTGAGCCCTAGAAGATGCCCCTGGACCAGTGACTAGAGCTGCTGCTAAGAAAAGATCAAGAAAGTCTGCACCTACAGAAGCAAAGTTAAAGTGTTCCCTCCACAAGTCCCAGTTGAGCATGACTGTCAGTCCATATCGGAAGAAAGTGAGAGTGACTTTGAATACTATCCTTCTTCGAACTGAGTCAATTGTTTCGGGGCAATCTCCTAGTCAATACTGAGACAAAGCTGGGCCTTCTGGACTGTCTAAGCCCCAGCTTCATCCCTGGAGCCAATGCTCCCAGAAAGTGAAGTGAAAAGCATCAGATCAGATGAAATGGAATCATTGTGCATGGTTGAACTGTTTGAGCTTTCAGGGAGGAAAATGATAGATTGGGGCAGACTGGTGATACACCGAACAAGAAGAGTATTTTGAGTGCCCTGACAGTCCACTGCCAGTGTCCGAAAGCTCTCCATGCGAGCCAAATGTTGTGGACTCAGAAACTGTAACTCCTGGAGCTGAAAGTGCCCCAAGTTCTAGCCTCTACCCCATGGAGACTCCCTGACAAGTGAGGACAATGCTGAAAATGAGGCTCAGAGTGCAGAGACTATAACAGTTCCCCTAGAAAGACTGAGAGCTGTAAAGCCTGTGGTGCACCTCAGTTATGATTCCCTTGGGAGGCCTGTGGATTTGCCTCTCAATGTTGTCCATAAAGGAGTGTATGTGTCCCCGAGCTCATTGCCCAAACTGAGCGTCAGTGCTAACTCCAAGTTACTTGTGTTGCCCTCTAAGTATGGTGTCCTTGCCCCGTCCAGCCCCAAGGTAACTGATAGGGAAGGGCCCCCCTCTCTTCAGGTTTCATGTACAAGAGGTAATAACTTGAGTTATGGTACAATGTGTGTGTAATACTGTGTAAAGAGTGACGTACTGCAATGTTTCAGAAATGTGTTCTTGGTAAATGATATATTGACTGATGATTACATATGCGAGCCTAATGCAAATGTATATGGTTGCAGTTAAAACTTATGGGTACTTCTTGGCGGACGTCAAGCTTTCCCAGGCCAGGAAGGGTGTAACCCCCCTGCAAATGGGGGTTCATAAAAGACTTCCAGGAGCTTGCTTGAATGCTCCAAGCCTGAATGGTGTTTGGCATTTAAGCCATTTATCAGTGAGTGTTTTTAGAACCTCTGGTACTGTCTCTTTAAGAGCTGTCTGCTTGCAGACATAATTAGTTTATATGGGGGGACTGTGTGCTTCTCTGAGTACCACTCGAGCTGCTGCCAATTCACTTAATTTTTGCAGTCACTAGGAGTGCAAATGGAACCTATCTGAAAGATGTAACTGTTTACCAGAAATTATTTAGAGTAATAATGAAATTACAGTTTGTCTAACCTGCTTTCTTTGCAGTCAGAACTGTGTCTGCTAGTTCCCATTCTAGTTTTGAACTGCTGAACTGGACCAATCAGTGTGGGGTAAGCTAGCTCTAAAATGGTGCCTTGGACGAATCAGAACTTGGACTCATAATCTGAGCCAGCCACAAGAGGATTGTATGGGCAGTGACTCTGGGAGATGTAGTTTAGACTTCAGTGCCTTTTGGACCAACAGCAGCAGTCTATTGTGAGTGACAGCCAATCCAGTCAAGAACTGGGAGGAACTCAAAGGAAGAGCCGGTTTTGTCGGTTGGAGTTTCAGTTGAGCTTTGGCAGTGAAGAAGGAAGGAGCCCTGTGCTTTTTCAGTGTGCAGTTTTAGTCAAAAAAACGTGTGTAAGGCCCAGAGTTCCGGTCTGCAGCTTGTTAGGACTGAATCCGTCCTGTGAAAAGAATCAAAGGATCTCTGAAGAGTAGAAACCAGGCTCACCCTGTAGAAGACTGGAGGAATTGCTGAAAATTGCATTCGGTCTGTCAGGAACTGAATCTGCTGTGTGTTCTCCCGGGTATTGTGCAGTAATTGCGATCGGGATACAGATGCAGCCTGCCTGGTATAGTGCTTTCTTTTATATGGATGTGTGAAGAGGTTTGTGTACCTCAAGTGAGCCCTGCTGACATTGAAGGACCCTATCTTATTTGGAGGTCGTGAGTACTAATTCAGGTCGCTCTCTGTTGAATTGCCACATTAAATCCAAATGGAATTACTGTACTGCTGACTGTTTAATTCTCCTTTTCTCTGTGTGAAAGGGCCCCTACCAGCTGCCACGGTTTGGACTAGCCACTAGGGCTTGGGTACCCAGGGACAGTAACTGATAGGGATAGGCCTGTGCACAGAGCCATAGGTAGATTATTAGAGTGATAAGCTAATTAACCTGATTCCCTGTCCTTGTTATATATCTCCTAAATAAATCAGAACTGCTTGTTTCAGCAAAGTTATACTGCCTGAGGTATTTGGTCTATGTTAAAGTACTGTACTGTGATTGTTGCACTGTATCTCATTTCACAGGAGGTCCCAGTGCCGGAACCAGACCTGGGGTAAGTGTATACTGTGAAGGTAATTTGATATATTGTGTGGGCCACTAGTGGGAAGAAAGGGGGGTTGCAGTGTCCCAGAGGGCTGTGACCAAGTTAGTTTAACTATTACAAACCCTGACCTCTGGGTGGAGGCACCCGCCATTGGATCCAGGCCCCTCAACCTGTTAGTGGCAAATCAGGCAGGGGTAGTAGCCCCTGGGATAGTGCCATCTAGGGGTTACAATAAGAAAGGGGTAGAGGCTAACTCTTCACACAGTATTAAGGGAATAGACCAGGGATTACGATTAAAGAATTTAATTATGGCAACACTTAAATCTAAAATACTATCCTACAAATGTCAATGGTATAAATCACCCTATTAAAAGAAAACAACTTTAAACATTTTTAAGAAATCAAAATGTGAAATACAGATCTTCCTGGACATAAGTCTCACCACTCATTCACACTAATGGGAATAGCACCGGAGGCACTAGGACCCAGCGGGAGCAAACTTTTTTTGCTGGTGGGCCGGCGCCAGAGATGGAGCCACAAGGAGTGGCACCGTAAGCCTCAGCTCGTGTGGTAATGACCATCTCGGTGTCGACCCTCCAACTGCCTCAGTTCCTTTTTTCCCGCCGTCGAGTGTGCTTCAGTGACGATGTCACTTGCCCGCCGGGAGTCAAACTTCAAACTAGCAGCATAGTTTTCAGTTTTGTTGTTTTGTAGCAATATCTTGAATAAGTATCGTTTAAGTTTATTCTTATTTACAAAGAAGTCTCAGCCTACACTGACGGAGTCAACCATGAGCGGGTCAGGTGACGGTAGGGAGACTTCGTATGAAAGCTGTTCAGTCAGCCGGGCTGGGTCCGGTCCACTGCCTTCACCAGAGGGGGGTCTGACAACAGTCAGTCCGATGCCCGAGGGGATGGGCGGTCTCCTCGAAAGCTATAAAAACAAACGGTCGATTTTCGGCACCATCTGCCTCGAGCGTTTTCTTCTCGCCCACAGGTCAAAAAGAGAAGGCATCACTGAGGCTCGCCTCTGATATGTCTGGTACAGATGGTCAGTTATTGAGCTAGTTGCCGGTCTCCTCTTTTGGAGTCACCAGCTTCTGTTTCTGGTAGTCGACATCCTCAAAATCGTAGCCCTACCCCGCCCTCTGGTAGGTCTTCAGATGAGCAGTTTCATCAGTGGGCTGCTCTATGGAGCAGTGGGCTTAGAGGTTGGTCCAACTGTCTAGCCCGGTCACTCGGGGGCCTTCGAGCTTCTTGGGAGACCAGGTAGGGTGTTTGAGCCTCCCTGGTCACACGGTGCCCTCTTCGGTGCTGTCGACACCGCGCTTAAGTGTTCCCCCCCTCATATGGCTGCGGCGCAGGGAGCCACACCGATGCCTCTATCTCCTGCTCTTCTTCCTCCCTTCTCCACAAATTCTGTTTTTTGGAGTCTTGGGGTGTTTTCTACGCCCTCAGCGTCGATGGCACGCTCAGCACCGTCTTCGGCGCCATCTTCGGCACCATTGAGTTTCTTGGCGCCATGTGCTTTGGCGCCGTCCTTGGCACCGTGCACTTCATTGGTGCCATGAGGTGTCGCGGCGCCGAGCACGTCGTTGGCACCGCGTGGAGTCGCGTGCCGCCTGGCCTCTGGCGCCATCTTCAGTGCTGTGTGGCCCTCTGCGCTCAGAGTGTCTCTTGGCGCCGCTATCGCTGCTGTGTGCTTCTGCCGGTGCTGCATTTCTGTGGTGCCGGGGGTTCTTAGGGCATCATCCACTTTCAGGACTCTTCCTTTAACGCCTTTTTCTTCCTTATTTCCCTTGATTTTCACTCCTTTCCGTCCATGCAGTCCCTCCTGGACCATCAGAAGATGACATTGAGCCTGACCCAGACCTTCGACTGGGTGATGAAGTGGAAGGATCCATTCCTGCTGCAGAGCCTGTGGTCGAGGACCTGTCTTTTAAGTCTCTGCTGAAACATTTGATTTCCACTCTTTCTCTCCAAACTACAGACATTGATCCTGGGAAATTGCTACGACTCCAATACCTCCATGTTCCAGAGATCCCTACGGATTTGACTCCTCCGGTACAGCCCTCCTTTGAGATGCTGTCTCAAATAGTATGGAATTATCCCGCTCTCATTCCTTCCATGGCTAAATCCATAGATAGGAAATACTCAGCCCCCAAGGATCAACCTATTTTGGTGTCCCAAGCCTTTGCGGATCCTACTGTAGTTTTGGCAGAGAATGATAAGGTCATCCTTCCCCAGACTACTACAGCTCGACCTATTAACAAAGAATCTCGTAAGATAGGCACTTTGGGTAAGAGAGTCTTTGCTGCTTCCACCCTGGGTATGCGTATTGCCAGCTACCAAGACTGTTTCTCTCAATATGAGTATATCCTTTGGCACTCACTCAAACAAATGGTTGAAGCTCTACCGGATTCGGACACAAAGTCAGAGCTACTCCACACCATTACTAGGGTGCTCGAATCCAACAACCCAGCAGGTTAAAGTGGCTATGGATGCTTCGATGCTCTTCGGCCTGACATTTGTACCGCCGTCATTCCTGGCTGCGCACTTCAGGTTTCACAAATGATGCGTAGCAGTAAGTAATGGCATTGCCTTTTGATGGTGTGTATCTCTTCGGCCCTCAAGTAGAACAGGCTCTAGAAGCTACACAAAAGACTAGATCAGCCATTAAGTTGGCTCGACCTCCTCCTGTCCCCTCTCAAGGGGGTGTTAATAAACACCAGTTCCATAACCGTCAGTCCTTTCAAGGCAAAGGCAGAGGAAGTTTTCATAAAACCAAGCCCCCAGCCTCAAAGAAAATGCAACAGAAAGCGCAAGCACCCAGCGCCGCCTTCTGAGTTCTGACCCAAGTCCCACCTCAGCTGCCCGAGGTGGACTCTTCCTCAGCGGTGGGAGGTCGTCTTATGCGCTTCTACAATCAATGGAAATCGATAACCTCAGACAAATGGGTCATCTGGATAATCTGAGAGGTATTCACTCAATCTTGTGGAGACCCCTCCGGATCGTCCTCCCAAACGACAGTCCAAGCTGTCAACCCTTCAGTCAGACCTTCTCGCCACCGAGATACAGGGCCTTCTGAACAGGACAGTAGAAGTAGTTCCGCTGCATCAACGGAACACAGGGTTCTACTCCCATTACTTTCTGGTTCCAAAGAAAACCCGGGGCATGCACCTCATTTTGGACCTCAGAAAACTAAACCAATTTCTGCCCAAGGAGAAATTCAAAATGATTTCACTAGGAACCCTGTTACCTTTGCTTCATCAACATGACTGGCTAGCCTCCCTAGACATGCAGGATGCTTACCAGCACATTTCTGTTCACCCAAAGCATCACAAACTCCTAAGGTTTGTGGTTCTGGGGCAACATTATTAGTTCAGAGTCCTGCTCTTTGGGCTATCCTTGGCGCCACAAGTTTTTACAAAGTGTTATGCAGTTCTCGCAGCACATCTCAGAAAGATCAGAATACAGGTGTTCCCTTATCTGGATGATTGGCTTCTGGCAAGTTCTTCCAGGCAGGGAACTCTGGACGCCGTAGCCATGGCTTCACGCTTTCTCACGTCCATGGGAGTCCTGCTAAACCTGAAAAAATCACAGCTGCAGCCCTCCCAGAAGCTCCTTTTTATAGGAACTCTTCTGGACACCTCCTCTGCGAAGGCTTTTCTTCCAGAGGACAGGAGGAGCGATATCCTTCAGATGGCCCATCACATCGGGGAGAGCAACTCGGTTCCAGCTCTCTCGATGCAACGGATGCTAGGTCTCATGGCATCCTCTGTGTTCACTGTACCCCTAGCACACCTTCACATGAGAACTTCTCAGTGGATGCTCAGTACTCAGTGGTCCCCAACCACTCACCCGCAGTCCTTTCTCATCAAGGTGACAGAACCTCTAAAGAGGTCACTCACCTGGTGGTCACAAGAGATCAACCTCCTAAAAGGATATCCCTTTGCTACTCTGGATCATCAGATTTCCATTACTACAGACGTGTCCCTGATGGGGTGGGGGGCTCACTGTCAGACTCTCCACACTCAAGGTTCGTGGACTCAAGTCGAGTCTCAGCTTCACATAAATGTCTTAGAAATGAGAGCCGTCCTTTATGCGGTCCGGGCGTTGAAGGACATTCTCTGTCACAAGAACATTCTCCTTCAAATGGACAACAAGCAGTGATGTATTACATCAACAAACAGGACGGTGCACACTCTACCTTTATGCAGTGAAGCGATGAGAGTGTGGGAATGGTGCTTGAGCACAAGGCTCTAATTCAAGCGGTCTACCTACCGGGAATACAGAACGAACTGGCAGACCGTCTCAGCAGAACAGAGACAGATCCTCACGAATGGTCTCTTGACTCAGCCATAGCTCAGTCACTATTCGCAGAGTGGGGAAATCCAGACCTGGTCCTTTTTGCATCCCCACTCAACACAAAACTGCCTCTCTTCTGCTCCAGAAATTCAGGGCCTGGCATTTTCTGTCAGGATGCGTTCAGGCTGCGGTGGACAAAACGCTTTCTATACGCCCTTCCACTTCTTCCTGTAATTCAGAGGGTACTTCTCAAGTTCAAATCCCAGGGGGAAAAAATGATCCTCATTGCTCCTGTCTGGCCTCGACAGATGTGGTTTCCACTACTCAACAGTATGTCGGCAGCGCCGCCGAAACCACTTCCCCTTTAGATGAACCTCTTGACTCAGGAGCCTGTTGTTCATCCCAACCTGAGGTCGCTTCACCTTCACGCTTGGCTCCTGAAGAGATAGAAGTGAACAGGTTCAATGTCTCTCGCAAGGTTTCAGATATTCTTCTGGCTGCGCGGAAGTCAGCCACTAGGAAAACTTACACAGCCAAATGGAAGCATTTTTCACTCTGGTGTGCAAAATCCTCTTTAAATCCCTTTTCCTGCCCACCAGATAAAACTTTGGAGTACCTCTTAGACCTCTCAAATTCAGGTCTGCAGTACTCTAAAAAAAGAGGTGTGCAAGAACAAGAGGGTACAATTTGAAGATAGAGGGTGGGCGGCTCAGAGGTAATTTAAGGAAGTATTTTTTCACAGAGAGGGTTGTGGATGCATGGAACGGCCTTCCGGAGGAGGTTGTGGAGTCAAAATCAGTGGTGGAATTCAAACATGCATGGGATAGTCATAAGGCAGTTCTGGGGGGGTGGGGGTAGGAAGAAGTAGGCTGCTGGTTAACTAGGATCTTCAGCTTATACAGTAGGTAGGGAAATGGGCAGACTGGGTGGGCCAAGCGGTCCTTATCTGCCGTCAAATTCTATGTTTCTATGTTACAGTCAAGGTTCACCTTTGTGCCATTTCAGCTTATCATGAGCTGGTACTTTCCTTGTCACTGGCTCAGTTACCTGTGGTTAAGAGGTTTCTTAAGGGAATTCTGCATACTAGACCTCCTATAAGATGTCCAGTCGCAGCCTGGGACATTAATCTTGTGCTAGATATGCTCACTTGGAAACCTTTCGAACCTCTGGCTACCTGTGAGCTAAAATTTCTCACCTGGAAAACAGCCTTTCTGGTGGCCATTACCTCAGCCCGCAGGGTCTCTGAGATACATGCCTTGGTCACAGACCCTCCGTATACTGTGTTCCACAAAGACAAAGTAGTCTTTAGAACCCATCCTAAATTGCTTCTTAAGGTTGTTTCCGAATTCCATCTAAACCAGCCTTTGGTCCTTCCCTCTTACTTCGCGGACTTCCAAAATGAAGGAGAACATTCTATTCATTCCTTGGACATCAAGAGAGCTATGTGTTTCTATCTAGATAGAGCAAAAGACTTTTGTAAAGCTCAGCAACTGTTTGTTTCCTTCAGCGAGACCCGGCTGGGTCAACCTGTCGCTATCAAATGTATCTCAGCATGGCTAGTGGCATGCCTTCGCCACTGTTATTCCGTGGCGCAGATTAAACTGGAGGGAGAGTAATGCTCACTCTACTAGGGCGGTCATGTATCTCTGGCGGAAATTCGCAACGTACCCATTGCAGATATTTGCAATGCGGCTACCTGGAGCTCAGTGCATACTTTCGTTAAACACTATGCCTTGGATGTCCATGCCAGATGACTTCTTTCCTTTGGCAGGACCATCCTTAATGGACTTCTGTCCTAAAACTGTGAGCTCTTGGTCTCTCCTGCCACCCTCTCTGGGGATTATTAGCTCTTTACTCTCCCATTAGTGTGAATGAGTGGTGGAGACTTATGTCCAGGAAGATATGGAAATTACGTACCTACCATAATTCTTGATCTTCTTGGATGAGTCTCCACCACTCATTCACATGCCCTCCCTCCATCCCTCGAGCTCACTTCTGTTGTTGGTCTTCACTCCCTCAGATCTTTAGGCTGTGAAGACTTCTTTGTTGACCTTTCTTATATGGGTCGTCCCGACTATCTTATGTCCTTTTTTTTGGTTAGGCTATCCTTCTAGGTTAGTTACGCTGCACCCCTCAGAAAAAAGGTACTGAGCTGGTTGGAGGTTGGCCTTGAGATAGTCATTACTGCACAAGCTGAGGCTCATGGTGCCGCTCCTCGGGGCTCCATCTGTGGCGCCGACCCTCCAGCAAAAAAAGTTTGCTCCCGCTGGGTCCTAGTGCCTCCGGCGCTATTCCCATTAGTGTGAATGAGTGGTGGAGACTCGTCCAAGAAGATCAAGAATTATGGTAAGTACGTAATTTCCATTTCCTGCAGGAGACTCATCTATCCCCTAATGAGGTGCGAAAATTGAGAAGTAAAGGTTTCCTGACTATCTACCATGCATCTCTAACAAATGGGAAAAAGAGGGGTGTTGCGATACTCCTATCGGCATCTCTCCCATTTGAAGAGGAGGCCGTGTTTGTGGATGAAGGGGCACGTTATGTGATGGTTGTGGGAAGAATTCAAGATATGCAGATAACCCTATTGAATGTGTATGCCCCACCGGGCTCACCCATAACTTTCTTTGCAGAACTGTTTAAATTATTAGCAGAAAAGGCAAAAGGGGTTCTAATTGCAGGAGGAGACTGGAATGTGGTTCCGAATAGGTCCTTAGACACTACATCAAACATTCTGGCACCTAATGTGAGGATTTCCAAATCATTGAAGAGACTTATGAGGATACAGGTCTATTGGATATATGGAGGAAAATACCCATTGGCAAGGGATTACACGTGCTACTCTCAAGCTACAAAATTTACTGGAGGTTGTATATGTTTTTTACATATGGCAAAGATCTCTCGATGTTTGAATCTATGTGGGTGGGCACGGAAACCCTATCAGATCACCAACCCATTTATGCAGAGATTGATCTGCAGTTGCCTAAAAAACCAACACAATGGAGATTAAACGTTAGCCTGCTCAAGGATGAAAAGATGAGGGAGGAAATTAAAGGGGTAATAAAGCAGACTATTCAAATGAATGAAGGACCAAATATCTCACCACAAATTTTGAGGGACATGGTTAAAACAATGGTCAGAGGTAAACTGATTTCAATAGCCACATATAAAAAAGGGAGGGGGCAAGCAAGTAGAACATCTAACCAAAAAGCTTAGAACTTTGGAAGGACAACAGAAATTAAAAATTTTCTAAAAAAACAGAAAAAGAGATAAAGGAAGTTAAATCAAACCTCCAAAAAATACAATTATTCAAGACTGAAAAGGCCTTGTCCTATATAAAACAATCTTATTATGAAGGGGGACCAAGGGCTACTCGTCTCTTGGCATACCGACTGAAACAGCAGTCTGCCCGGGCTCATGTTGCAGCCCTTCGACATCTGAATACGGGACACATCTCATATAAATGGGAACAGATAGCAGGCACATTAGTTGCATATTACAAACAGTTATATCGCCCGCAACAGGAATCACACACAGAGGAAGCATGGAACTTTTTAGAAGACCTAAAGCTGCCTAAGCTCACTGAGACCCAGAGACAGATACTGGAACATCCTATCACCCACCAGGAAATTCTTTGCACAGTGAGAGACCTTAAAGTGGGCAAATGTCTGGAACCTGATGGGTTTGGAAGTGAGCTATATAAAAATATTTGTAGCAGAAGTGGCTCCTATGTTAAAGTCCGTATATAATCAGGTATGGCTGGAGGGCGAGGTGGTACCCCCCTCGTGGAACTACATCACTATAACTGTGATCCCAAAAGAGGAAAAGGACCCAAAGGACTGTGGCTCATATAGACCAATTTCACTACTTAATGTAGATTATAAGATCTTTACGGCTATAATAGTTAATAGACTTCAGTCCTTCCTTAAAAACTTGATCCATCCAGATCAAATGGGATTCATAGAGGGCAGACAAGTCCCTGAAGGTGTCAGACGAACTATAAATGTCATTGATATTATTAATAAACAACACACTCCCACTTGTATTATGAGCTTGGATGCAGAAAAAGCGTTTGACAAAGTCAACTGGAACTTCTTGTTTCTGGTACTCGAAAGAATGGGCTTTCCGCTAACATTTTTAGAGGCGATCAAAGCCCTTTATGCCTCCCCACAGGCTTTTGTAAGGGTAAATGGGGGAATCTCGCAGAGGTTTAATCTGGTGAGAGGTACCACACAAGGGTGCCCATTGTCACTGCTCCTCTTCGACATATATACAGAACCCCTGGCCCAGGCGGTGAGGGAGGAAAGAGGTGTGAAGGGAGTGGAGATGGGGGGGGGACCATAAAATGTCCTTATATGTGGATGATGTCCTCCTATATATAACTAATCCAGATAATTCCATCCCTAAGCTATGGTCCATAATAGATAAATTTAGTCAATATTTGATATACACGCTAAATAAAAGCAAAACTGAGGTACTGAAATTTTTTTACAATCCATCCCCAAACATAACGCAACTACTGAATATGAACTGGAATAGAGGTAAAATAAAATATTTGGGCACCCAAATCCCCGAAAATCTCACAACACTCTAGTCAATCAACTTCGAACCACTAGTGGCCCAGATCAGACAGGATATTAAAAGGTGGGAGGCCCTGAACCTACCCCTATATGCAAGAATACAATCAGTCTCCATGAATGTCCTCCCTAAATATTTGTATCTATTCCAGTGCCTTCCAATAAAAATACATAAAAAACAATTCCAAACCTGGCAAAGAATGATTATAAAATATGTTTGGAACAAAAGGAGACCTAGAATCAAAACTGAAATAATGCAAACTAGCAAAAAATATGGAGGAAGGAATGTCCCTAACTTGGAAGATTATTTTTTAACCACCCAACTAAGATGGGCCCTTTTATGGTCGGCAAAAACATACACAGCCAGATGGAAGGCAATTGAAGAAGTTCTAACAGATGGAGTACCTCTGGGGGCTAGAGCTATGCTACCAGGAGCCCTAAACAAAGATAGCAATGTCCTTCTGATGTCAGTAAGAAACATTCTGGGGACCATGAGACGCCTATGGACCAAACATAGGTTGGGGGAGGAGACGTGGCCCTTAAGATGGTTCGCATGGGACCTGGCATTCCTCCCGGCCAGTCAGCACCTCACTTTTAAGAGGTGGGGAAGAATGGGTTTATACTCCCTTAATCAATTCCTAGAAGGAAATATAGTCCTGGAGTTCAACCAGATTAGGGAAAAATTCTCAATATGACAGGCAGACTATTTCAGATACTTACAAATAACACATATACATAACCTGCAAACCCTCTTCAAACAAACCAAACCCTTGGAAGGACTAATGAACATCATGAGTGAAATAATGAGCTTAGATTGAGTCAAGGGTCAGGTCTCTGCCATATACAGGGCTTTAAGAGATAGGGGAAGGGGAAGAGCTGCCCAGATTAAAACAGATGGAACTGGAGTTGGAGAGGAAGTAAATGAGGAAGACTGGGATTTCGCTCACACAGGCCTTTAAGACCACATGCTCCCTGATGTTTAATTTAGTTTAGTTTATTGGTCTAGGAATTAATACCTTTGAGCCAGGGCTCTTTTACAAAGGTTCCACGTCACATAGAACATCAAACAATAACAATAAACATTACAGGTAATTCAAAATGGAAAAGTTATATACTAAGTTTGCTATTTACAGTTTAAGGCAGACAGTTATAGAGTTACATAATAAACATGCTTTTAACAGTTTCATGGGAGTAGACAATTTGGAAAATAAATAAACTTCCAGGGGGAGGGAGATCATTGGGATCCAAAGGGAGGCAAGACAGGAGGGAAAAGTGGTGGGCAGTAGTAGAGTGAGTGAGAGAGGACGGAAGGGGGGGGGAGAGTGAGTTGGGTGGCAGACAGGGATAGTAGTGGTACGTGAGGGCTCATTAGACAAGGAGAGTAGGCCTTGGGTATGAGGATGGTCAACGAGGAGGAGTAGTCTTTATCGAAATGCAATCACAGTTGCTAGTGGTGGTGAGGTGGGCATAGAGCATGGTTTTGAAGGCTCCGAGCGAGGATGAGGATAGAGTAGGTGGACTTAGAGCATTGAACCATGTCGGGGCCCTGAATGCGAACGTTCTTTGTCCCTGTGTGGTCTGACATCTGGGAACCAGGAAAGGTTGGTGTTCAGATCTGGTGGAGGGTCGTAAGCCAGGATTCGGACGGAGTAGGTTTTGGATACAGAATGGGGTCAGTCCCAAGATAGATTTTTTTGCCATTATGCAGGTGAGATATATAAGGCAATTTGATAGTTGCAACCAGCCTGTTTCTTGGTAGAGCTTGCACGTGTGAGTCAGTCTTTGAGCCCCCGTGAGGAGCCGGCATGCCTTATTTAGAATGATTGAGACATGCCTTAGAGCCGTGGTGGTAGCTGAGCCATAGATACTAAGGCCATAGTCAATGATAGAGATTATGGAACTCTGTATAGCTATCCTCAGTGCCGCTTGGTTTAGAAATTGACGGTTTCGAAATAGTATTCCAAGACATTGGTTCACTGTTTTTGCCATGTTGTCAATGTGGGTTGCAAAGGTGAGCCCTTGGTCAAAAGTGATGCCAAGGTATTTAAAGTATTTACTTGGTCCAGTGTATTTCCAGCAGAGGTTTGTATGGCGAGTAGAGTATTTCTATTTTTGTTTTGGTGATTGTAAAAGCATGGCTTTTGTTTTTTGTGGTTAAACACAAGTTTACTATCCAGGAACCACTTTCAACACTACAGAAGGCAATTTGCAGGCTTTTTCGTGAGGGAGTTTGGGTCTTTGTGAGAGGAGAGAATTATGGCATCATCAGCGTATAAGATTATTTTTCTGGGCAGAAATCTGGGAGGGAGTTAAGGAACAGGCTAAAGAGGAGCGGGCCAAGAATAGATCCCTGTGGTACACCCGAGAGGACTGGTTTGAAGTCGGAGAGTTTATTAGAGATTTTTACAGCCTGTGATCGATTTGACAGGTAACTTTTTACCCAAGTACTGGGACCTTCAGCCAGGCCTTGGCTGGTCAGTAAGGAGGTAAGTAGGCCATGATGGACTGTGTCAAAAGCTTTAGTGAGGTCAACAAAGACCGCACCGGTTTGGCACCCTTTGTCCAGGGCGGAGTGGACTTCTCCAGAGAAGTCAAGTAAGGCTGTTGTAGTACTATGTCCTTTCCTAAAGCCGTGCTATTGATTACAGAGTAGATTGTACTTGTCCAGGTAGTCAGAGAGTTGATCTGCCACTATACGTTCAAGTGCTTTGGAGAGGGGTGGGAGTATTGAGATTGGTCGATAGTTACCTGTTGAGTTTTGTCCCCCTTTGTGCACTGGTGTGACTATGGCAGACTTCCATTTGTTGGGAAATTGACTTGGCAAAGGGACAGATTAAGAATTTTGGTAAGGGGTGGATCACTCGTCCAGGGTGAGACAGGATTTTTAGATCTAGGGTGTCACTACTTGTTCTAGATTTGGAGCAGGCCTTTTTATGTATTTATAGGCTTCATGCACTTTGATTTTCTTGAAATAAAATTGTGGTTTGTCTCGAGGGGTGTTTTGGATCCTAGTTTAGGCACAGGTAAGTCCGAGAAGAAATCTGGGGAGGACCCCACTGAGGTCTGTGAAAGTCTTATTTAGGCATCAGCAATAGTCTTGGGTCAAGAGTGGTGGATCCATCAATTTCATAATGGTGGGTGATGATTTTGATTGCTTACCCATTATATTTCGGATGTTGTCCCAAAAAGCTCTTCCGTCACCCCAGGTGGATTCAAGGGTGTTTTTGAAATAGGCGCTCTTCATTTGCCTAATTTGTGTGGGTGCATCTGTTTCATGCCTGCTTGTATTTTAGGGTATCATGCGGTGAGCCTGTGTCCCTGGCTATGGCCCAGAGGTGGTCCCGAGCCTTGAGCTGGGCAAGTAGTTTGGCAGTGATCCATGGATTTGATAGTGCTTTGATTTTACGCTTTTTTACTGGGGCATACAAATCACATGCAGTACTAAAGGTTGTGATGAAGTATTCAAGTGCAGCATTAACATCAGTCACTTCGAAAATTGGTGTCCAGTCCAGTTGCAGGAGATAGGTCTTTAATTTGATAAGATTCCCATGAGGCAATAGTCTGCTTGATATAACTTTGGGTGGCGGCTTGAGAAATTTATTAGACCAGGTACAGGACACTGGTGAGTGGTCACTGAGAGAGTCAGGGAGAACTTTAATGTTTTTTATCTGATCGGGGTGATTAGTGAGAACCCAGTCAATAAGGGTGCTTGTACCAGTTTTGTAATTTTTCCTGGTGGGGGAGGTTACCATCTGCGTCAGGTTTGCTGCTAGGATGTCATCTTTGTAGGAGCCAGTATCGGTGGCGAGCCAGTTTATATTGAAGTCCCCGAGGAGGAGGAGGAGGAGCTCATTTTCAGGGGGTTGCAGGCTTACAAAATCAAGTACTGACTTGATACTGGTACAGTGGTGTTTTGGAGGGATATAGACTGCGGCCACTGTGAGAACTTTGTTTTGTGCACCGAGGAGCAATCTGATAGGGAGAAGTTGCAACTGAGTATTTGTGGGGGTGAAGCTGCCACGTTGACTGGAGAGGTTGTGCTTTATGTAGATTACACAGCCCCCCCCCTTTCTTGCTTGCCCGGTCGAGTCTGAAAAGATTGTAGCCTTCAAGGGAGACCGCATGATCCGGGGTGCTGGGAGACAGCCAGGTTTCAACAATGGCTAGTATATCAGGATTATTTTGCCCAACGAGAGTTTGAAGAGATGCCAGTTTAGGAAGGAGGCTGCAGATATTTAGGGTGATAATGGAGAGACCACTACCAGCTTTTACTGTTTTTGTAGGCTTGAGCGTGACAGGGCCAGGCTTTGGGTGTATCCCACCAGACATTAGTAGCAGGAGGAGCAGGAGTTTAAGTGATGCCATTCGTAGTTCATAATAGGTTGGAGTGAGTTTCTGCTTGTACTTTATTTGGTGATTGGATCCACCATTGGTCTGAATTATGTATTGTTCGCATCCCGTGACTGGGGCTACTATGCAGGCCAAGGTAAGAGTTTGTGAGTGCGGACATCAAATGGTGAAATTCTTTGATTGTTGTGATGTAAATATAAGAGTCTATAATTGTGGCGATGTAATGGCGAGAGTCTTTAGTAACTGTGATATTATCGTGAGAGTCTGTGATTACATAGATGTAATGACGAGAGTCTGTGATGAGAGTGATATAGCGGTGAGAGTTGGTGACTGTGATGACCTAATAATGAGTATGCAGCAACCCAAAAATGGAAGTCTATGACTGTGGTGATTTAATGCTGGAAACCGATGATTATGATGATTTAGACAATGGGTTGGAGAAATCCTTGAAGCTGACTGGCTAAGGCCACCAACCAGTTAGTCTGGTATCAGGCAACAGAGACCATGAAATAATGAGTTCCTATCTCTGCTACCTTATTACATTCCAAATCTACCACATTAACCGATGTGGAAGGAGTTTGAATGGAAAGTAAGAATGAAATTTTTTATTATACCAATAGTCCAGTGTAAATGGGACAAGAAATGCTCTGGGAAATGCTGGAGGGGATGCGGGAGGGATAAGGCGGATTATCTACATGGATTTTGGATATGTCCAGGTCTAACAAGTTTTTGGACTGAAATTACCCAGAAACTAAAACAGTTATTTTCTATTGAGACCACCCTGGGCCCCATAAATCTGATACTGGGAATGAGACCGGAGGAAGTAAAGGGGAATGATAGGGTTTACATGTGGAATATTCTTCTAACGTCAGCCCACAAGGCTATAACTAGGAGATGGCTTTCTCCATGTCCACCAAAATATCAGGAATGGATATCCATTAAAGCAGAAATTGAGACATGGAGGAGGTCACCTATAGAATAAATCTAAGGACGCAAGGTTTTGTGAGCGATGGACCCTATGGTTGATGACCCAGGGATTGGAAATGGGGAGGAGTGGGTTAGAAGAAAGGTTGGGGGGGAAGGGACCCAGGGTCAACAGGGTGATACTAAAGAATATTGAAAGTTGATATGGAGAGACATCTCTGCATAAACTAAGGACAAATTATTGGAACTGAAAAGTGTCTTAACTGATGAAATATGACTATGTACCAAGACCTCTTCATTATGAAATGTATGTACAGTATTTACACAGCTATATGTGATGGAAATGATTTTCTTTTCTCTATCTGTGCCTAAATATGCAATAAACTTGAATTAAAAAAAAAAAACTGTAACATCTCTAACTACATCCACCCTACTACAGTCCTCTGGAACCACTCCTGTTTCTAGTGAGCTGTTAAATGGGACTGTCAGAGGTGCAGCCAGTACCTTCCTGATAGAGATGGAAAATCCGCTCCACAAAGTTTTCTGGCTTTTCTTTAATTTCAGCAAGTGCCGAGCCCAAATTTACCTCCCCAAAAAACTCCACATAATGCTGAGTTTTTTTCTAATGTTCAGTGGTTCCCCACCCCCACTGATCACTGCCCCATGTACAATTAAATTCCCTGGTGTCTAGTGGTCCCCCCCCCGCCAATTATCGCCCGATATCAAATGAAGTTTTTCTCTGGTGTCTAGTAGC
Organism: Neoceratodus forsteri; assembly: GCA_016271365.2. Lineage (NCBI taxonomy): Eukaryota > Metazoa > Chordata > Ceratodontiformes > Ceratodontidae > Neoceratodus > Neoceratodus forsteri. The sequence goes on from CM057449.1 coordinate 987,919,340, forward strand.
CCCCTTTGCCTATCGTCTGCCCAATATTAAATAAAGTTTCCCAATCCCTGGTGGCTAGCTGTCCCTCCCCCCACCGCACTCATGCCCCATAGTGTAAAAAAGTATTCCCTGGTGTCTAGTGGACTCCCAACCCCCAGGGTCCACAATGCTATTTCCCCCCCATCCCTGCCCCTGACGGCAACTGGAACAGCCCTTTGCTCTTGTCTGTACCCCCAAAAGAGCTCTATGAATGAGTGTGATCTGGCCTGGCTGTCAATGAATGAGTGCGTGCTTATACGGACTGGTTCTGCTTTAAGCAGGAGTGCATGATTCCAAATGGCCTCTCACACAGTCTGCAAAAGGCTGATAACAGAAGACACAGACATATGTCTGGTCCTTCTCAAGCTTCATCAGAGTGTCTCATCTGTATCTTTGCAGGTTCTTTGCCTTTTAGATTGCTTTCCTGTTTTGGGCTCACCATGACCTAAACCTGTAAGGCCATTGTTGGTCACTAATACATTTAAGGTAATCCTCTTTCCTCTGAGCTGAGATACAAAGTAAGAATGTCCTCTGTTGGGGGGGCATTAAGCAAATGTGGCAATTTTACCAAGTCGTGCATGCTATGGGAAATCATGCTGCTGCCTCTCCCCTCAAACAAAAATCTCTATCATAAACAGGATTTATTGAGAAGAAGAAGGAGAAAGAAAAAGAGGAACCAGTATAGCCTAAGGCGTCTCCAGAACAGGACTTCTGTTAACCTCCCAGAGTTAAAAAAAAAAAAAAAATAGAATTTGCCACAGAAAAAGACCACTTGGCCCACCCAGTCTACCCAGATGGCCCCTGCCTAATCTGTCTCTGTAGACTCTAACTGGTCTCTGGCAACCCTCCCACCTCCCTGCCTATTAACTAATGTTCCCCTATATCTATCCCATGCATGCTTGAAGCCCCCTACCGTTTTCACCACCACCACCACTTCCACTGGCAGTCTGTTCCAGGCATTCACCACTCTTTCAATGAAGTAGTACTTCGCCACATCCCCCTTAAACAGTTAATGAGGACTGTTCCTCATACTCTGTATTTGTGAACCAAATGTCTAGTATGCTGAATCTTCCATCCACCGAAATTGGTGTGGATATAGCGGAGGCGGAATGTATGAGCATGCTGGCACTGACTTCTAAACCAGTGGTGGTTCCAATTCACAAGCCCCTTAACCCTTGCTGTGCCGCCAGCGTGTATACACACCCTAAAAACCTATACATTCTAAATCTTCTGGCAGCCTATGGGTTAAAAAGGCCACTGCAGGAGCAGTAGTCACATCTTCCTCGGCACTGGCTATTAATAATTATGGAGATGTAAAGATGCCAGGTAAGCCGGCCCGGTGGCGCTGAGGGTTGAGGCGCTGGACGCCACACCTCGTGCTGTGCCGGCGACCTGGGTTTGGGAGCGAGCTCGGGCACCGGGGCTCGGCAGGGGTTGGTGAGGATTGAGCACCTGATGGGCTGCTTTCCTCCCCGGGGGGAGGTCGGGGATTGCCTGGCATGCCAGTGGCTCCTGGTGGAGACCGGGGGTGCTGCAGCATGCTTGGCTGCACGTAATCCGCATGCCCAGATGCAGGGAGGGGTTGCCGTGTACACCCTGTGTTGTGGACGTGCACACGCATGGGAGGGGGGGAAGGATCTTCAGAACAAGGAAAAGCCCGGTCTGAAGGGTAGGCGACGTCACCTGCCCCCATGCCCAAGGCTGAGTCCATCCTGCCTGGCCTTTCAGGTTCTGCCACCCGGATCCTCTCCCACATCGGAGTCTGTCTAAAAAGTGTGCCCAAAGAAGAGGGGTGGCCCCACCCCGGAGGGGTTAAGCCAGGGTGCTGATTGTGACAGAGGAGGAGAGAGAGGCCAGGTAGGTGGACCTCAGGCAGGGCAGAAACAGGCAGGATACCTGAGAGAGCCCCCAGACCATGACCGGAGGGAAAAGAGGTTGGAAAAAAAAAAGATGCCAGGTAGACAACAAGGGCACTGAGGTTCTGTACACCCACCCTAACCATAAAGGAGCGGTCCAGGCAGCTACCTGCAAGGAAGCACAGGTTTCCCTGGCAGCTGCTCCCCCAGGCAAAGATTCTAGAAATCTGGGCGAGATACCAAGAAAGGCTGACACTGGCCTCAAAACTGTAGTTAGGTAAGGCAGCCTATCTCACTTACACTGGAAATCAAGGGAAAATGGCATGGAGTGGGGGTAAGATGGGGGAGGGGACATCAATGGGGAGGAAAAAGTGAATATTAGGGAGGGGGCAGATCCCTTAGTAGATACTGTGGAGTCTGCAGTCTTGAGCAGACTAGATAGACTGGATGGCCTTTTTCTGCTGGCTATTTTCATATGTTCATATGGTCCTGCCCATATGTGACCGTCTACCTCAACAGGAGAAGACACATCTTGTATATGCTGTGAAAGCTAATATAGAAGTTGCAGAATGCAGTTTCAGATGTCCGTTGATGTAAGTGATACTGCTTCTGGACACCTAATGAATGGACTGTCAGAATGTCTGCATTGACTCATGTCAACAGCATTGTGACTCAGAATATGTAATAAAGCAATTGATTTTCCCTGTAAAGGTCCCTCTTTATTTGGGGACACAACAGAGGCACACATGGAAATAAGTTGATGAACAAAAAGCAGCTTGGCCTGCACAAAATGTAATTCTGAGGCATTGGCTGAACAAAGAAATACCAAACCATTTGCTAAATGGCATCGGGAAATACTTCAAGCTTTACTAATGGAAAAAAGTTTGGCTTCAATGAGGCCCTAAGTTATAAATCCTTTAAAAAAACAACTTGGAAATGCGTTTCATCTCACTAAGTGATATCTGATCTCTTAAAACCTCTAGTAGGGATTGGAAACAAACTATTTGATATAAACTATATTGTACAGTTTATAATGTAAGAATTTTACTTTTAACAGATACCAGTACCTTCAATTTAGACTGTATGGGTCATATAGGGGGAGCAGGACAGGGAGGAATGGGGAGGTATGACCGGGTATCTGTAACTGTCTTACAGTTTCATGTATGTATTATGTATTTCAATAAATTCTGTCTGTATTATATGTACCGTCTTAAAATTTTAGCAAAATTTACTATTAGAAAAAAAATGAGAGAAAGAAACATTTATTTATTTGTTTACCAGATAGGTGCACTGATCTAGTGGACCGTTTTCAGGTACGGTCTCTGCTAGAGCCTAGAGCTTAGAGGAATGAGGTGTGAACGAGCTTGATACATCCAGCAGACCAGACCTGAGTTTGATTCTCACAACCTCCACTTGCATACTGTGTGACTCTGAGCAAGTCACTTAACTGCCCAGTGCTCCCAGGTCACCCCTGAAAACAGGCACTTGTGCCTAGTGGGCCTTACCCGATTACCAAAGACTAAAATAAAAAATAAAATACAAAAAAAAATAACCTTAGAGTCAGGACTGTATGGGAAGAGCTTACTACAGCAGACCCAGTGTGCACCATCAATTTTCTATTCAAAGGGGCTCTGGGAGAGGCAGTGGTAGGAAAAAAGCAAAGCAGAAGCCAGCCCCAGCTTCTGCAGCCAGGCTAAGCCTGTCCCTGACAATTCCTTCTGCAGTACCCCATACGTCGAATGGGAAGAACACCCCTCCCCCCTCAGCTAGTGGTCAAACAGGAATTCAGCGTGTTTGCCGTTCATTTGCATCACCAGGTAAGAAAAAAGGTTTGTCTCCCCATACAATGCACAGGGGTAATGCCAAACTTCACCCAACAACTAACACACCAAAATCTGGCCAATGGAAAATCATGTACACAAATGCTCACAGCCTGGGAAATAAGATCCCAGACCTGCAGGCAATAATGTCAGAGGCTAAACTGGACATAGTAGCAACTAGTGAGACGTGGTTTACCAGTAACCACACTTGGGAGACTTCAGTACCTGGCTATGTATTGTTCAGAAGAGACCGAGGTAGTAAAAGGGTGGAGGTGGCCCTGTATGTTAATGAAAATATCAAAGCTACAGAAATTCACAATACACATAAGGAGCCAGAAGAACTGTGGGTCACCCTGGAAACAGGAAATGGGACAGCCATAAGAACTGGGGTTGTCTACAGGCCCCAGACCAGAGGGAGGACACAGACACATTACTGTTAGAAGATATACAAAACATGACAGCTAAAGGAGGTTCTGATAATGGGAGACTTCAACATGCCAGATACAGATTGGTCAATACCAGCAGGAACATCTGCCAGAACTAGACTCATAGTGGATTCCCTGCAGGAGGAAGGCCTCAAACAACTGGTACAGCAACCCACAAGAGACAGGGCTATCCTAGATCTAGTACTGACTAACAGAGAAGGGATCACAGATCTCCAGGTAGAAGGTCACCCAGGGGCCAGTGACCATCACATGGTATGGTTCAATTTGGCCACTACATCTAAATCATCCCATTCCAAGGCAAAAATATGGGACTTCAGAGGAGCTGACTTTGATAAGATGGCCAACAGAGTTAAGCTAGCCCTGGCAAAAGAAACACAGGTGAGGAAGTACAGGCAAAGTGGGCAAGCATTAAGGATACAATACTTGAAGCAACATCCCATTGTGTTAGACAGAAAAGGAAGTGCAAAGAAGAAGGAAACCACTTTGGTTCTCAAATACAGTAGCAGAAAAGGTCAGAGCCAAAAGGCTGGCCTTCAGAAAATATAAGGAACACAGCAGGATGAAGATAGAGGCATACCAAACTGCCCTAAGGGAAGCAGGTAAGGCAGTAAGGCAGGCAAAGTCCCAAACTGAGGAAACACTAGTACCGAACAGTAAAGAAGGTGACAAGACTTTCTATAGATACATTAGTGAAAGGAGAAAGTCCAGAGGGGATTGCTAAGCTTAATGGAGAAAGGAGCATGTGAGGAGGAGGACCCTGTAAAGGCATCTATCCTAAATAGATACTTTGCTCAGTATTTACTGAAGAGAAGGTAGGGCAGGGCCCACAGCTCAAGCATCATGGACACAGGGGAGGGAGGTGAGCCTACTCCCTTCACAAAAGAAAGGGTCCTACAAGAGCTTGCTAAGCTCAAGGTGGATAAGGCAATGGGACCTGATGGCATACATCCCAGGGTACTTAAGGAGCTAAAGGGGAACTAGCAGAGCCATTAGCAGAATTGTTTAGTGAGTCTCTGAGCACAGGAGAGGTCCCAGAAGACTGGAGAAGGGCTCATGTGATCCCACTCCACAAGGTGGTAGCAGGGAGGAGGCGGGAACTACAGACCGGTCAGTCTTACCTCAGTAGTGGGCAAGATTATGGAGGCACTCCTTAAGGAAAGGATAGTGCAACACCTGGAATCCATAGGGGCACAGGATCCAAGACAGCATGGGTTTACAAAGGAAGGTCCTGTCAAACTAATCTCATAGATTTCTTTGACTGGGTAACCAGAGTGGTGGACCAAGGGGAGCAGTTGATGCCTACCTTGACTTCAGCAAAGCTTTGACACTGTTCCACATAGAAGATTGATAAATAAGCTAGGTAGGCTCGGGGTGGGTCAGAAGTTGTCAACTGGGTGGCAAACTGGTTGACTGGCAGAAAACAGAGAGTGGTGGTAAATGGTATACAGTCAGAAGAGATGCAAGTCACAAGTGGGTACTCAGGGATCAGTCCTGGGGCCAGTCCTATTCAACATCTTCATTAGTGACCTCGCAGATGGACTAGAGGGTAAGGCTTGTCTGTTTGCAGATGACACCAAGATCTGCAACAGAGTAGATCATCCAGATGGGGTGGGCAGAATGAGAAGAGATCTGGATAAACTAGCAGAATGGTCAGAAGAGTGGCAACTGGGATTTAATGCAAAAAGTGCAAAATCATGCACATAGGGAAGAGAAACCCTGAAGCCACTTATAGGCTGGGAGGAGTTGCTAGTAGTCACAGAAGAAAGAGACTTGGGCATCATCATCACTGATGACCTAAAATCATCCAAGCAGACCTCTAAAGCAGTAGGTAAGGCTAGGGGGTGTTAGGTGTATTAGTAGGGGTATCACAAGTCGTAAGAGGGAGGTAATAATCCCTCTGTACAAGACATTGGTTAGGCCCCATCTGGAGTACTGCGTGCAGTATTGGAGGCCACACCTTCACAAGGACATTAACCAAATTGAGGCAGTCCAGAGAAGGGCAACCAAAATGGTGCAGGGACTGCATCAGAAGACATATGAGGACAGATTAACGGAGCTCAATATGTATACCCTTGAGCAAAGGAGGGAGAGAGGTGATATGATCGAGACATTTAAACACCTTAAGGGCATAAACAAGGTGAAAGAGTCTAACATGTTTAAATATAAGAAAAATAGCAGGACAAGAGGACACAGCATGAGATTAGAGGGAGGCCGATTAAGGGGAATGTGAGGAAATTCTTTTCACAGAAAGGGTGGTAGATGCATGGAATGGCTTACCACAAGAAGTGGTGGCTATGAATACAGTGCAGGGCTTCAAACAGGCATGGGATAGGCATAAGGAGCAATACAAATGACTATGAATAGATAGGTCACTGACAGAGCAAGGCCGATGGCACATTTATAAGGTAGAAAAGAAATGGGCAGACTGGATGGGCCTTCCTCCGTCTTATCTGCCGCCAACTTCTATGTTTCTATAACCCTGGCTCCGGCAAACTCACTTCTGCTCTGGGCACCTGTCTTACTACCTCCAGGAATGGGAAAATATCACCACAGAGCAGTGGGTCTTGGAGGTAGTAGGATAGGGCTCAGCTCTTCAATTTATAACATTTCCAAAGTCAAGCCAAATCACAGTTCTTCCAGCACAAAGTCCAGAGCAAATATTCTACTAGTTTTGAAGTGAACAAGTTCCTGCAGCTAAAAGCAGTGGAATGTGTTATTGTTTCTCAGCCGAAAAGGATCCTTTACAGGTACTTCCTCACTGTAGGTGAAAATGGGATTGGTGATCCATTCTGGATCGGAGGTTCCTGCACAGGCAGCTGAAGAACAAAATGTTCAGAATGGTGACACTGTAGACGCAATGCCATCCCTGAAAAAGGGATTGGCTAGGTTTTACCTTTGATCTGAAGGATGCCTACTTTATATCCCAATAAGATGAAATCTGGGGCTCAAGCTAAGCCATCACAAAGTCAGTTCACAGAATTAGCCTTTGTTCTGACCTCAGCAGCCAGGGTGTTCACAAAGTGTCTGTCAGTAGTGGCAGCACATCTGTGCTGTCAGGGAATAGTGGTGTTTTCCTACTTTAACGGTTCATTAATATGAGGAAAAACACAGCAGGAAGCAGTGCACTCAGTTCAGACTGTACGGAGTACCCTGAAAAGACTGGGATTTCTCTTTAATTTGGAAAAGTCTCACCTTGAACCCAGTCAAACTCTGGAGTTCATAGGTGTAAAACTAAACACAGAACATGAGAGGACTCATTATCATATACAGAGAGCAGAAGGCCTTATTCATTGTGTAAACAGATTCCTGGCAGGTCACAAAAAGACAGATCAGGGTTGCGTGTTCACACTTTAGAACTCTGAACTGATGAGTTAAATATGATGTAACTGGTGATGTCATTAATGAATTGTTGTATTTAAGAGGTAGTCCGATACTAGATACTCACCCCCTCATGAAGCCCTTATGAGGCGAAACACTGGGGCATCTGGTACCACAGACCTTTGTTCCAACAAAAGGTTTTTGCTGTTTATGAAGTGGGATCCTACCCAAAATAAATCAACATTTCTTTAAGAAACTGGTGTGGACTTCCTTCACTGGAGTTATCCACTAACTCCCGGCTCTGGCGTGCCGGTGCTTCTTGTTGTCTGAGCAATTGTCAAGGCGGGAGCCCCGCACTAGCACCCTGACCAGGTCTGTTGAGTGCAGCACCTTCGAACTGTTTCTGGCTTTTGAATTACATGTCAGTGCTGTGACCTGGGTGCCATTTTAAACTTTTGAAAGGTGAGAGGTGAAGGACCAGGAATAAGCAAACCATCAGAACCACTAATGGCTACAGATTCAGAGGGTGCATGGCAGTATATCTACATACTACATCCAAAGAGATATGAATTTGGATGAGCATTCTGACCTGGATACTGCCATACAACAATCCGTATGCCTGTCTGTGATGGATGATATAATGACTAGGAAAGCATCAGCAAAGCAAAGACTGGTGGTTGTGGTTGTCGGCCCAGAAAAGGTGAGCTCAAATCCTATTTGAAACATTGGAAAGGCAGTTTTTCTCAGAAATTAACCTAACATATAATATAAGCAGCGAACAATATCTAGAGAAGAACATAGCACCAAGGGGACTGAGGATTAATATTATTCCTTCAGGGGGTCTGGAAGAGTTTGAGCCACAGTCTGAATGGGAAGAGGTGGCATAGAATTGTGCCTTGACCTTTGTGAAGCTAATTATTAAAAACAATTCAATAAAACATGAAAAACTGACAAAATAAAACTGCTGAAAGTAAAAAAAACCCTCAAGAAATTTATGAACCAGGCTGAGTTCAAAAAGATAACCAGACACAGACCAATAAAAGGTCAAAAAATGGAGAAAGATAGCGAGGAGGGGGGGAAGAGGGGCAGGAAGCTAACCCACCAGAAAGTCAGTAAGATTGGGTTTCTGCTAGCAACGCCAGTGACTCGGGTTCGGGAACGGACCCAGGTCAGGGTCGGCTGGTGGAGAAGGATGGAACATCCTATGGACAGCTCTCCTTCTCCGGGGGGAGGGTGGGTATCTCGTCTGGCGCTCAACAGACCCCTGGCGGAGGCCAGGGGGCACCGCAGCTACCGGCGAACAACAGCACTAAAGGGGTGGGGTGGACGCAGGAAGTCATTGCACGTCCCCGCCCTCTGTAAAAAAATGGGGAGAAAACTCCCTCTGTCTGCCGCCTCTGTGAAGCCTGCCTTCGGCTTCAATTAGCCTCCCAACTAGCTCTTCCCAAATAGTTACAAGGATCGCGGCTCCTGGCCAGTGCCACGACCCCACCCTCCAAGGGGTAAGTCGGGGGTTTCATGGGGATGAGCACAGTGGGTAGGTGGAAGCCCGATGAAGGTGCCGTGACCAGGCAGATGATTGGCAGCAAGACAGAGGGGCAAAAAGAATAAAATTAAAAAAAAGTCAGTAAGGAATGTAATTACCCTGATGACACACAAACTCATGGAACATAAGTCAATTGTCCTATCTAAAGGACTATCATTTGTGCCACCTCATGACAAGCAAGTTTGATATAACAGTGTATTTGGAAAGTTTTTTCATAGGATAACTTAAAAGAGATTTTTTGCAAGAATTTCAGAACAAACTAACACTATGGGGTTCCTGGAGACTGTCATCCGGGGCAAGAAACATTAACTGACGATTTACCAGGGGTTTCTTTACTTTATTTCTGAATATGAATTTTATTCTGCGGATTTAGAAATACAGGACTCAAGGGATGCACAGAACCTGAGATCCTTAATGAACTATGTGGGGGAATGAAGGAATCAATGAGGACATAACAATTGGTAACAGGTACGTAATTGTATACCTTTATGACATGAATGCTAATAATTTGAAAACAATGAGAAAATGCCTGTTCAGACCTAAGTCACATTTTTGCCCGCAGACTTTAAATCCTTGTATAAATATGTATAAAAAAACAGTGATGAACGAGATAAAAAAAAAAAAAAAAACTCTTTAACAATGGTAAAACTTTTATAGGAATAACCTGCCTGTTAATGAACATCATGTCATAAATGAAATAAAAAATAACAAAAAACTGGTAATAAAACCAGCTAACAAAGGAGGCAATTTAGTTATTATGGGCAGTGATTCCTATAAAAATAAGGCTCTGGAATTACTCCATGATACAAGGAACTATGAGAAACTGAGATCCAACCCACTGTCATATTACAAACTGCAGCTCATCCCTGTACTCGGAAAAGCAAGGGACAGAAAGGAAATTATAGAGGCTGAATTTGGATTCCTGTTACCAAAATTCCTAATAACACCTACATTTTACATCCTCCTGAAAATTCATAAAAATATTAATGATTCCTTGGCAGACCAAATGTGTCTAGGATTGATTCCTTACCAGTAATCTATAGCATTTGTGGATTTTTATGACGATCTCTTCTGGGGCATGCCAGATCCTCCTCCTGGATATTAGACCACTTGTTACTAGAGGATAAAGGGTTCATCAGTGGTGTAAACAAACTGTGGCAGATTATTGGGGTTTAATGACATGGGCGAGGTCTCAGATGCCATACTATGGGAAGTCTTAAAGCAACCACCAGAGGGAAAATAATGACACACACCGCCCATAGGCACAGGCAATGGGGAAAAGAATGAGCTCAATTAGAGTCTGAACTCAGGAGGTTAGAGGCGCAGCACAAACAGAACGGTCCTGCATCCCCACCTAAGGACTTATTGACGAACCTTATTAGTACCTGGTCCAAACTAAATGGCCTCCTCTGTAGGAAGGCTGAATTGGCACTACATAGACTCCATCACTCCTTCTGGGAGGGAGGGGAAAAATCCAGTAAGCTTCTTGCATACAGACTAAAATGCAGACAAAGATGCCAGAGTGATTTCTGCTTTGAAAGACTCTTCAGGCTCCCTAAAAAGTAATCTGAAGGACAGTAATGGGGTTATGACAGCGTTCTATGAGAAATTATACTCCTCTCCCTCCCCACCACCAGTGGAGGCCATCAAAATGTTTCTCTCACCCCTCCCACTCCCTACCATCTTTCCCACACAGGCTGCTGTCTTGGAAGAGCCGATCTCTCTACCAGAAATCATGGCTGCCTTTAAAGCCCTGAACTATCACAAGGCCCCAGAAAGAAACGGTTTCCTCATTGACTTTTATCAACCCCTTGCTAATGAGGTGGGTACCTACCTTCTCTGGGCATCTCCTAATACCTGCACCTGTACGATGGACTGCTTCACCTGACTAAAAGAGAGATACCACATCCTTCAAAGAGATTTCTGGTGGCACTTGCAGATCAAGGATGTAATTCATCCAGCCTTAGACCAGCCTCTTGTGAGTCAATGTCCAGTAGGCTACCAAATTAAGTATAGAAGGAGATAGGTTTCTCCACATTTTGGATTTAGTGTTGCTCTGCATGTAATCCTAGTTTACATAGGAACATAGAATTTGTGGCAGATAAGGACCACTTGGCCCACCCAGTCTGCCCATTTCCCTACCTAATGGATAAGCTGCAGATCCTAGTTAACCAGCAGCCTACTTCTTCCTACCCCCAACCCCTAGAATGGCCTTCTGACTGTCCCATACATGCTTGAATTCAACCACTGTTTTTGACTCCACAACCTCCTCCGGAAGGCCGTTCCATGCATCCACAACCCTCTCTGTGAAAAAATACTTCCTTACATTACCGCTGAGACGTCCCCCCTCTATCTTCAAATTGTGCCCCCTTGTTCTTGCACACCTCTTTTTTTGAAAGATGTTACCTTCTTGGACTTTGTTGATTCCCTTGAGGTACTTGAAAGTTTATATCATGTCCCCCCTCTCCCTCCTTTCCTTGAGGCTATACATATTAAGCTCCTTTAGTCTCTCTTCATATGTCTTCCGTGCAGACCCTGCACCATTTTAATTTCCCTCCTCTGGACAGCTTCCATCTTGTCTATGTCCTTGCGGAGATTGGGTCTCCAGAACTGCACACAGTACTCCAGATGGGGTCTCACCAGCTGTCTGTACAGAGGATAATAACTTCCTGTTTTCTACTGGTGATGCCTCTCCCTTTGCATCCCAGTATTCCCCAACCCTCCTTACTGCCCTCTCACATTGCTTGCCACCTTTAAGTCATCTGATATGACTACCCCAGGTCCCTTTCCATTTTTTGTTGTTAGTATCTCACCCCCATTGTGTATTCTTCCCTGGGTTTTGTTTCCCAGGTGCATTACCTTGCACTTCTTGCATTAAATCTAAGCTGCCATACATTTGACCATTCCTCTAACCTTGCCAAGTCCTTCTCATCCTTTCCACCCCACCTTGTGCGTCAACTCTGTTGCAGATCTTTGTGTCATCTGCAAAGAGACATACTTTTCTTCCAGTTCCTCTGCAATGTCGCTACAAAGACATTGAAGAGGACCGGTCCTAATACTGAACCTCATGCACCCCACTAGTAACTCTTTACAGACCCCACTGGGTTCATGCTCATCATTAGATGAGTCTGTCTCATCCCAGGACCAGTTCCTCAATCGTTGGATCCACTTGTCTTATCTAAAGAGATTGCCCCACCAGGCAGACCTACTTCACCACTAGATTGTGCTGGGACAGCCTTATTGCCCACACCACCTGCCTCACTGCCAGCTCCACATAGGCTAACCTCCTAAGCCTGCCACCATTGCCTCCTCCACCATTTTATGCCCCTTGGAGGGAAATGTCTCCACCACCAGCTCATGCTCACTGGGGAGGCTGGCCAGGCACATTTGGGCCACCAAATATCCCTGTGCCTCCAAATCATCATAACTCATGGATGGAAAGCCATCCAAGATTACCTGCCCTGTGGGCCATCTGTGCCCCCTTGCCCCCGATAACTGAGGAATTGGAAACAGAGGTTGAGGCCATGATAAATGCGTGTATTTAGGCAGAGTGATATGAGCAAGCCAGCAAAGTCTGAGTTCTTGTCTTTATTCTTTTAATCACTGATAAGCAGTAAACTTTTGTATGCCTGACATTGTGTTAACTGATTAACTAACAATTTATTGTAAGACAATTACCAGTGAATTATAATGTTTCTACGTAGCTTAGCTCAGATAAATAATTTGCATCATGATAAATAAGGTTTTGCAAAGTTTTAAAGCTCTTTATTTTAAAGCTTTTTTAATTTTAAATGTTTCTTAAAGCAAGCTACTAGATTTGCAGACAAGCTGTGCTTCCATGAGACCTGAAGCATGACCCTCTCAAAGCCTCACACACCGGTGAGGGACTCTCCACCGATAGACATAGACACCATATTACTAACCAATCAGTCTGGCCATACGAGTCCAATGATCGGTCAACCCCATCGCATTGCAATTTGCCTAACCACCTGAATGCCCAAGGCAGTCAACCCTGCCAAAATCTAAGACAGTGCTGCATGCTTCTCTCCAAGACTAACCAATCAGGACACGCAAAAAGTATGATACCCAGTGTCATGAAGCATCTTGTGTCACAAAGCATCCTACTTCAAGGATGCATGCTTCAGTGTTAAGAGGTTGATCTTAGCATCTGTCATAATGTTATTTTCCTTAGCCTATGCAAAAACTGGGGTGTCACAACCCAAACAATGCACTATATCAATCACATGCATGAAGCTCACTTACAGTGACTCATGCTTCACTGGTACAAGAAAAACAACAACACTCATACCACTTACTGGCATTCCTGATTTGGTAAAAACCTTTAAATTCTCAACCACCCCAGGCAAGATAAGGAGTCTCAGAGGAACAGCTGCCTTCACTCCCAGGGTCTCAGAGGACATCAGGTTTGCAGGCCTGGTGAGTGTTACCACACTTCAGGTGTAGGACCTAAAGAACTGGCACTCTGGCATTATTTTCTATTTCTTTAGGTAGCTACAGGTACCATAGTCAGTGACAGGAATATTATTTTATTTCTTTGCTTGCACTGCTGATCAGTAGTTATAGTAATTGTGTTTTAATAATTTGTTATAATTTGGAAGATATGTGCTTGCCTCTCCATGTATTGCCAAAAACTGCCTTACAAATGTTATGATTCATAAGAATAGTTTAGTGGCAGGAAATAAACTTTGAACATATGATTACCTATGCCTATTGTTACAAAGATTAACTTGTAACCACTTAAAAGCAAACCAAATCAAAAGTAAATACTTTTAACCCTGAACCCTGGTACTAGTTCTCATTCTCAATTTAATATTATTAAACTTAGAGCAATGGATTTAGAACAGGATAACCTCAAAAGTAAAACAGGCTTAGACTTCTGTTTTCAGGGCCATTGCGGGGACTCTTGAAGTGACAGTTAAGGGCTATATCCACATGTTAAACTGTGCAGATTTGTCATGCACTGAGCCCCTGCATAAATATTTGGGATGGTGGTTTCTAGACCCTGAGAAAAAATGCTGGTGCAAAATATTTGACTGTCCTAGACATCTGGGAAAAGATGGATTTAAGGTTTATGTGAAAATATTCGAGAATTGGGGAGATTTCACTGTCCCTAATACATAATTACAACCACAAAAGTCATTTAGATTTTAATGAGCATACAGCCTTTGTAGACTGACATCAAATAGTCTTGGTCAGCCAGGTGTCGGATGCAATAATAGTGGCAGGTCCCCTAGGGCAAAACTCAGAGGGTACACTGCCCACTCTTCGTGTTTCGACCCCTAACAAACTTTATCCCAACCTGGCCAAACTGGTGGATGAATTGTAAAAACGCCATTCCCAGTCAATGGACTGCTCAGAAGAACTGTCAGGTTCTGCGGTCATGAGGAGACCCATGTACACTAACCTGACCAGGGCAATTACCAGAAGAAGCCCTATGGTACCCTAGGTAACCTACACAGCAGTGTAGAGGAGAATGGCAGAGGGTGAGTTCCCCATAAGGCTGGTCTCAGGTCTCCTCTGCAATTTCTTGGTTGAAACCCTAATTGTATGTACCCGACCAGGCTTCTCTTGAGCTGGTGAACGTTTGTCGTGATAAATTGTCCTTTGTCCTGTACTGACGTGGAACCTTTGGAAAAGAACACTTGTGCTCATTGGTATTTTCTGAATGACAAATAAATAAATAGATAAATATATTCAGAAGCTCCACCAGGGCCCTACCTTAACCCTCTGATCCGGTCTCGTCCTCCATGAGCAAATAGTGTACCATTACCAAAGGGAGGGCTAGTTGTATATACAAGGCCATGAGGGCTCGCTTTCCAAACCCTTTCTTACAGGCCAAGCATCAATGGGAAAAGGAGTTGCAATGCTCTGTTTCAGATGAGCAATGAACTCACTGCCCATTTATTTATTTATTTCGTTTTTGTTAACCGGGTAGGTGCAATAGCCATGAAATTACTATTTTCAGGCATGACCCAGGAGAGTACAACAATTAAAGACAGGTACATAGCATGAGTACAATGAAATTACAATAGCATAGGTCAAAAACAGCTAGTAATGAATACATGCAGCCATGACAATAACAGTCAATGCAATTCACATACATTTTAGGCAGAGAAAACCTACACAGTCTAGGAAGAGATACCTCAACACAGCAGCAAAAAATATTGTTCAAATTAATCACAACAATGAAGATTCAAATAGGCAGTGTAACAAGGCAAGGGCAAATTCCTGACTGGGCAGGATGCATTATCACGGCCTCTGAAACAAGACTCAGGTGTGGGGGGAGTTGGGGTAGATTAGCTCTCAAGAAGATAGTAAGGGTAAGCAGTGCTATGAGGTAGGGAGGGAGGTTAAAGTTAGGCCAGGCAGCATCTGGTGGGTGAGTGGATTTATACTATATCCTATGGCAGTGCCCCTCCAGCCAGCCATTCTAGAAGCATATTACAGACATATGCCAAGAGATTCTGGGGTTATCAGCACCAGTGGATGCACCTCATTTGCTTTTGGGCTGCGCCTCTCCAGCTACACCCAAACTTGATCCAAAAGCATTATAGGTTACAGCTGTGGGGACAGCAGGAGTTAGATTATTGCTGTGCAGCTGGAGGTCAACCCAATGCCCCTGTACCTCTGAATGGCTTCTAGCAGTTGGACACGTAGTCACTTTTGAGAGGATGTCCAGCTTTACCTCATACACTCTAGACAAATTCTACAGGCGGTGATCCCCTTTCTTGACTTTCAAATGGTGACACAGTACTTCCCTGGTACCCAGGTCTAACAGTCCTAAGGTGACGCTCCTTCTGCCTGATCATTGCGCATGAAATTTATTTCTCAAATTTCAACCTGTTTTTTTCTCTTTGTAGTGTTGTGTTATTGTTAGAATTCTTACTCCGGTTCATATAAGAACATGGAATGTCTACACTTTCTTGTTCTCACGTGTTATTAGTATGTGTGTTGTTCACCTTTAAAGTTACTGAAAATGCTCATCTCCTCCATTTTATATTTAACCTACTACTCATCACCTAGGCACTGATGTACACAGTATTTTTTGGTCCATATGTGTACACTGAATGTCCGATGGTGCTGCTTTGCTGACTCATAACTATAATGATGTTCAATGGCATTTGACTATTGTATTATCTATGCTGTATGTGTACACTGAATGTGCGATGGTGCTGCTTTGCTGACTCATATCTATAGTGATGTTCAGTGGCATTTGACTATTGTATTATCTATGTTGTATGCCAGCAGTAAGACATGATGAGGTGTGGGTTATGGCCTGATAAGAGCATACTCCAGGTGTATGATAAGGCATGAGGTGCTTGTGCCAAGTGCCTTTAGCACCTGAGAAGTGCCTTTATTAGGCCATAACCCACATCTCAGAGTGTCTTATTGCGCTTATAAAATAGGCCCCCCAGTAAAGACCTCAATTTAAAAAAAAATGCATACACAAAGTGTAAGTTAAAAAGAGTAAAAAAATATGCTCAGTAGAAAATCAAATCAGTAGAAAATAGGGATTACCTCAAGGAACAGGGAGGTGATTTGACCACTGTACAACAGCCTGGTTAGACCACATCTTGAGTAGTGTGTGCAGTTCTAGAGGCTGCACCAAGGAGGGACATCCAACTCCTGGAGAGGGTTCAGAGAGAGCAACCAGAATGATCTGGGGCCTGAGAGATATGAAATATGAGGAACGACTAGTGGAGCTCAACCTGTTCTCGCTGGAGGAGAGACCGGGGGGACATGATTGAGGTCTTCAAGTACCTCATGGGAGTAAATAAGGTAAGCTTGAGATAGGATCTTTCGACTGAAGGAGGGTGGAATCACCAGAGGATACAGTTGGAAGATTGAGGGTGGTAGGATTAGGGGAAAGGAGGAGGAGGTACTTCACCAAGAGAGTGGTGGAACCATGGAATGTGCTGCTCGGGAGATGGTACAGGCAGCTACGGTGGAGGGATTCAAGAGAGGATGGCACAGGTATAGGTAAGGGGTGAAGCAGAGGCTAGTTTGCCTGGGGGGGGCAGGACTAGGGGATGGAGCAACAGTGGAAGGAGGCAGATAGAGGGCTATGGTACCCATTCAGGGTGCTGAAGCACGAGCAGACTTGATAGACCAGTAGGCCTGCTCTGCTGGTGTCTAGTATGTTAGTCCCTGTCATTGTATTTGAGTGGACCTTAATTTAATATACGAGGTTGGTCTCTGTGTCTGGAGTGTCAGCTACCCAGACACCTGATCCTATCATAAGTTTTTTTTTTTGTGTACTTTATTTAAAATAGGACAAGTTTGGACATTCCTTGTCTCCTCTTTCAGAAAAAGAGACTTGCAAGAACAAGGGGACACAATTTAAAGATAGAAGGAGGGCGGTTCAGGGGCAATGTGAGGAAGTATTATTTCACAGAGAGGGTAGTGGATGCATGGAACAGCCTTCCTGAGGAAATTGTGGAGTCTAAAACTGTGGGAGAATTCAAGAATGCATGGGATAGACATAAGGCAATTCTTGTGGGGGGCAGGAAGATATAGACTGTTGGTTAAATAGGATCTGCGGCCTATCCTGTAGGTAGGGAAATGGGCAGACTAGATGGGCCTAGCGGTCCTTATCTGCCGTCAAAGTCTATGTTTCTATGTTTCCCTTCCATTGGGAGGCACTTCCATATTTGTTACATTGTACAGAAACATTTAAAAAGATAAATACATAATCAGAGAAAGATACATTTCGAGTTAGTCAGTCCAGTCTTAGGTCTCATATTCGTGGAACAGTCTTGAAGTTCCCTTAACAGTGATTGAGTGCTGGTAGTTAAGCAATGACTGACACCTAATCATGCATTCCCGGCTTCCTACCAGGGTATGTAGACAGTTAATACTATTAAGATGGGAAGCAGTATAGCACAGTGGTCTAAGGCTCTGAGCTGCAAACCTGGAGACCTGGGTTTGAATCCCACAGCCCCCTACTTGCATACTGTGTGACTCTGAGCAAGTCACTTAACTTTCCTGTGCTCCCAGGTCGCACCTGTAAACAAGCTTTCGGCTTAGTGTGCTACTCCTGGTTAAACAATTGAAAAAAAAAAGATAGAACTTAATAATGGCATAAAGTTGTAGTCATATGGTAATGTTAAAATAAAGTGATAAGATGATGAAATGTCAACTGATCAAACAAGTTTCTCAAAAGCATGGGAACCAGTCCCTCTGGATAGCCTGCTCCAGGGGAAGCCAGATTTCCTCATATTTACCTAGTTGTCCTCTGACTGTATATTGTGTCCTCTCTGACCTCATTACTTGCATTAGGGAGGAAGCCCATGCGGCCACAGTAGGAACCTGTGCTAATCTCCAGTACAATGCAAGTTCCCTCATTCCCACCACCACTCCTATCCTCCATAACCTCTGACCTCCTCCTGATCTTCCATTATCTAGTGTGGGGAGTCCCAATAAATCTCCACTGGGTCCTAGCTAGGAGTAGTGTTTAATGTTTTAAATAACATTTCTATAATCCCCATCCAGAATTGAGAGACTTTGGGGCATTTCCATATCATATGATAAAAGTCACCCACTTGAGCTACACATTTAGGACAGTATGGAGAGGATTCAGGGTCAATTATATGTGGCAACTTGGGGAGTGGTAGTGTGCTGTAGGAAATTATACTGTATGGCGGTAAGCCTATTATTAACTGAGCGGTTTAAAATGCTTTTCAGAAGTATTCTCCAGTCCCCTCCTGAGAGTCCCTTGGAGTATATGTCTTCCTCCCAGGCCCTTTTAACTCACTCCAAGGGATCTGGCAGACTACCCAATAATATTCTGTAGCACCTGTTGAGGGGTCTAAAACCCTTAATGTTGGAGAATTTTTAAAAAGTTCTTCCAATGGGAAATGTCGTGACAAGAGAAAAAGTTGCACCAGGTGGGGGTCCTGTGGACCCTGGGATGCTGGAGAGGACCTCTGTACTCTGTTTCTTAGTCTGAAATATAGAAAATAATGGGAGGGGTGTGAACTTTGATTTCCTCATTAACTCTTAAACTGACGACTTCCCCATCTTTAAAAATTTGGCTTAGTCAGAAGAAACCTAATTTGTCCCACCTTTTTAAACCACACCTGTCACTATGGGGTAGTCCCTTTTTCCCCTTCAAGAACTCCACCAAGGTCAGGTCCAGTGATAAGCCTGGTTTATGTCCCAACAAAGAGTGGGTTTGTGTCCAAGCTTTCCAGGTGGCTTTAGTACATGGGTTGGTAATACTAGGGGGTGTTTCCTGCCCCAAACCATCGACTAACAGGGAATAATATATGTGGGGCTCCCCCCCCAGCTTCTTCCAGGATGGTGTATCTCCTTCTGCCCTTAATAGATCCTGGATGTGGGCCAATTGGGCTGTCAGATAGTAAAGACGAAGACTGGGCAAATTCAAGCACCCCTTTTCCTGGGCAACCACAAGATTTCTTTCTTAATTCTAATTTTTTTCCCCTGCCACAAGAGTTGAGCGCAGATTCCTTCCAGTGCTTTAATGTAATGTCGAGGGAGAGAGATCGGGATCGACTGAAAAAGGTATAGGGCCCTGGGGAGTATATACATCTTAACTAGGTTGACTCGCCCCAATAAGGTGAGAGGAAGGGCTTTCCAGGCATTACTGTCATTTCTGATCTTCTGAATTAGTGGGTCATAATTGATTGATATAGTTTGGGAGAGTTTGCTTGGCAACAGGACCCCCAGATATTTAATCTGTTTAGTAGGATTTATTATGGTCCCAGCTCTTTCTATGGCGGTTCTCCTCTCCCCCAGTGGCATCCACTCACATTTGTCCCAGTTAATTTTATGTCCCAAGAGAGGTCCATATATCTCAAATATCTTACTCAAAGCTGGAAGGGCCTCTCCGGGGCTATAAAAAAATAATAAGATGTCACCAGCAAATAAAGAGATCACGTGGACTTCCTTTTCCACTCTACAACCCTTAATTTCTTCATGACCCCGGATGGCAGTTGCCAGTGCTTCCATTGTGAGGACATATAGCAGGGGTGACAAAGGGCAACCATGTCTTGTTCCTCTGGACAGAACAAAGGGAGCTGAAATAGTGTTGTCAGTTAGGATTTGAGCTTGTGGGGAGGCATAGAGGGCTCCATCCATTTCAGTATGTTATCCCCCAGGCCAAATTTTCGTAGCACAGCAAACATAAAAGGCCATTCGACCCGATCAAATGACTTTTCAGCGTCTAAGGCTAAAAGGCCTCTATGTGACCCCTCCCCTTTTTCTATCTGTGTATTACATTGATGGACCTTCGAAGGTTATGCTTAGCTTGGCATCCTTTGATAAAGCCTCCTTGGTCATTATGTATCAGCCTCGGCAAAACTCCCTGCAGTCTACTCGCCAGAATTTTTGCTAGTATTTTGTAATCTGCATTAAGAAGCGATATGGGACGGTAAGATCCACATTTGGAAGGATCCTTACCTGGCTTGGGGAGTACTATTATGGTGGCCATCCTCTGGGAGTGTAGTAGTTCTCCATGTGTTAAAGCATTTTCTAGGACCTCACCCATAAGGAGACCGATAGCATCCCAAGTAGCCCTGTAAACTTTAGCAGGAATGCCTTCAGAGCCCAGTGATTTCCCCTTATTTATTTGCCCAACCGCTTGCTTAATCTCTTCTGGGGTAAGGGGAGTTTAAGTTACTCATGAGGTTTTCACCAGGCATGGCAAAGTCACTCTCTGCAGAAAGTCCTCTGACTTTGCCTCAGTGGAATCTGAGTAGTGTATAGATTAGAATAAAAGGCCCTAAAGATCTCATTTATCACTTCCTGGTCATAGGTAGGGATCCACTTGGGAGAGCCATAGACAATATAGCCCTCTCTGCTTTTTATTGTTTAACCAAGCTAGCCAGTCATTTGCTTGATTTGGCCCTTCGAAATGGATGAAGGACTTAGTAAGGATAAGGTCCTCTCTAACTTCCTGGATACTATTTGGTGTAACTTTCTTTAGTTGCTTTATTTCCTGCATAAATTGGGGTTGGGGTTGGGTCATGGCCCTTTTCTCTAAGTCCTGAAGTTCTGCCGTTAAATGCTCCTCTATTCTGAGTGTCTGTCTCTTTTAAAAGCTGCATAGGAGATGGTCTCCCGCAAATATAGGCCTTAAGGGCATCCCGGACAAAATGTATATGGGTTTCTTTATCTTTGTTGTTTTCAATAAATTCTGTGATTTTCCCCTTTATAAATTTCATATAGTCATCATCCAAGAGCAAGGTGGGATCCAGCCTGCACTGCAGTCCCCCAAGTGTCTGCTGAGCTGCTAAAAGTTGGAGATGAAGTGAAGCATGGTCCGACACTAATATGGGACCATATGAAACCAGCATAGAGGCCGTATCCAGTTGGGGG
The DNA here is from genome assembly GCA_016271365.2 of Neoceratodus forsteri. Lineage (NCBI taxonomy): Eukaryota > Metazoa > Chordata > Ceratodontiformes > Ceratodontidae > Neoceratodus > Neoceratodus forsteri. The sequence goes on from CM057449.1 coordinate 987,940,704, forward strand.
GAGAGTAGTATATAGTCTAGCCTTGTATATACTCGATGTGAGTGGGAATAAAATGAATACTCTCTATCCCCGGGTTGGGTATGCCTCCAAGCTTCCACCAGTGCTCTCCAAGATATTAAATCCTGCAATGCTGCTATACTTTTTGATACGGTTTGGTTTTAGTTCCGGAGTGATCCAACTTAGGTTCTAGGTAAGTATTAAAATCTCCTCCCAGTATTAAATTATCCTGGTAAGGGGCCAGAGTCATTCCCAAATGTGTGAAGAAATCCGGGGAGTCAAAATTAGGGCCATACATTGAAGCGAATGTGCACTCCCTTCCCCCCAGAACAATTTCTGCAATGGCGTACCTGCCCTGAGGGTCTGTGACGAAGCCCTTCACCCTGTGTGGTAGACCAGGCCATAGCCAGATGGCTACCCCTAGCCTTAGATGTAAAGGGTGCCACCAGCAAAACTCCCCATGATTGGGCAATTTGTCCACCTCTTCCTTCGTGAGGTGTATCTCCTGCAGTATTACCACGTCCTTTTGTTTTTAATGTATGACCGAACTCGTTTCCTCTTAGTTACTGTTTTCAATCTGTTGACATTCCAAGACAGAATTGTTAACTCAGCCATTTGCATAATGTAAGTAAATATTAGTGTCTTCTGTACGTTGTACACAATCAACAAGAAACTAATCATGTCAAGGCCTTGTCCAAACTGTCCAAAACTTTTATACTTTAACAATCCCCTAACATAGAATCCCCTCCCTCTCTCCTGACCCCAAACTAACATGAATTTTAGAAACCTTAAACCCCAAACAGATTCCAAGTTCCACCTTCTGTTGAGCAAGAGCACCAAGAAGGAGAGACCCCCCATAATTGTTTTCCGCATCAGTCCCTCCCTCCCTTTAACTATACCCCCTTTCAAACTCTCAAAGGCTAACTTCCTCTACTCCTCGTGGAATGAGCTGCCCAATCCACCAATAAAATATTATGCCTGCAATATGATAGATAATGTGCTTCCCTCTGTGTACAGTGAAAAAATTGCCCAAGGGGGAAGAGCTGTGAGCGGTGTTCCTCTCCGCCACAAGCTGGCGCTGCAGCGTAGGTAAGATTAGCAGTCTCCCAACCCAACATACTCAGAACAGGGCAATGTCGGAGGAAAGGTCGTCTCCCACGCCCAGAGTGGCATGGCTCCTGGCCCTCCTCCACATGTATATGAATTGTACAGTTTTGACATAATTGCTTAGCCTGAACAGATCAGCATAGCCCCGAATGAGCTTCTGAGAGTTAGATTATATTATCAAAGAGGCTCCGTCTACCCCTGATAAACATTGATTCCCGCCAGATCTCTCTTACCCCCCACCCCTTCCTTGCTGCTTTTATGCTGCTCGTCTACAATGTATGCTTTGGTCTTGATTTATGTTACCTTCCATTGCTCCCTACAAATCAAAGCAGGCTTAGGGTATCCATACTGGAATGATCCCTACACTGGGATTGCGGAGGGAACAGCCCCCAGCCCCTCCGGACCATCCGGTCTGTAATATTTGTTATATATGGTAATTCTGTTTCTGTATCCAAATCTCTGCGACACAGATAACCCCGATGAGCACTGGGAGGCCACATTCCCTCTCCCCCACAGCGAGAAGGGGATCCCCCCAGAACTGTAGGTCCCCGCTCCTGATGGATTCAAAACAAAAAGCCAATGCAACCAATACACTATTACGCTATTTACAGTGTAGAAACCCGATTAAAGTAACTTTTAACTTGGTATAGGCCAAACTCAGTTCACTGCCAAATTTAACTAATACTAAGTCCAGTAGGGGCCGTTAACTTATATCTGCCCAGTCTCTGATATAGTCCTGTATTCCCCGTACTGGGGGTTGGGAAGCTTAGGGTCTCACTCCAGCACGCCCTTAAAGGCCTCCAACCCCAGAGTTATGTGCCACCACTGACCCTCCCCTAAAACCCCACACTCATGGGGCAAATTGAAATGAATGAGACAAAGATAATTTGACTTGCGATCTTTCTGTTCAGATCCCAGTGTCCTCTGCCCAGTCTTCGCCTCTTTCTCTCCACAGACCTATTACATACTCCATGGCGGTCTCAGGATCTGTAAACACTCGCTGTCAGCTTCCTGGGTGACGTACTATTAGTCTCACTGGGTAGGCCATCATAAATGGACAGTTCAGTTCATGCAGGCATTTTTTAACCTCAGCAGAAGCTTGCCTTCTTGACTGGAGTGGATGCGAGAAATCCGGGAAAATGCTGACCCTGGAGCCCTGGATCATTATCGAGTCAGATTTGTGGGCCACATGGAGAACAGTTTGGCGGTTCTGAAAACACAGAAGTTTCACCAGGAAATACCTGGGTTTCTGGTCCGGGGTTGGGCGCTGGCCTGGCAATCGATGTGCCCTCTGGATTTCAAGGGTGAGATCTGGGGCTAGTTGAAGCTGTTTTAGGAGCCAGGGCTTAATAAATGCTAGGCAGTCCTTTCCTTCCAGACCTTCTGGAAGGCCCACTATCCTAATATTGCAATGCCTTTCTCTGTTCTCATGGTCATCGACCACTTGCTTCAATATTTCTGTATCTTTGAGCGCTTGTTGCAGATCAGTCGATAGTCTGGCCGTGGCATCTTCCTGGGTACTGATACGGGATTCTACCTCAGTAATGCAGGTCTCGTGGGCATCAACAGTTTCAGAGATAGTAGATGTTGTATTTGTGCAGTTAGATTATCGAATCCAGACTGCATCCTGGTGCCTAGATCATATTTCAGATCCTGAATTAGCCTTTCCAAAGACTGATGGCTAGCCTCCGTTGTAGAATTGTCCGATTTTGTTCCCGGCTCCTGGAGCACTTCTGGGTCCTGGGCTGGAGAGTTGTAGGGCGAAACCCTAGGCCTCGTAGGTGCAGACATCTTAAAGCTCTGAGAAAACTTTAGTCTATTTTTTTGTCGATTTTGCTAAGTTCGACATTGGAGCACCTTTTTAAGATACTTTAAGCAGTTTGATGCGAGATATGACGAGGGATGCAGCAGATTTTGTGTGGATTAGGATGGAGCTCTCCTTAAACACTGCCATTCGGCTCCTCAGCTAGGCCATGCCCCCCCCCCCACCATAAGTTTTAAAGAACCACTTATTTAAAAAAAAAATATCTGGTTGATCCTGCCATTTCCAGACGGTGTTAAGCAAGAAGCAGTTTCACTTTTGACAGCCTAATATACAGGGTGCCCCAGTGCTGTCAGTACTGGAACATGATGTTCTGTGAGACAGTTCAAGTAAGGTCTTGTGTGTTTAACAAGTTAGAAATAAATGTATTTTCCTTAGCTTTACTCATTTTACGTTAAAAGAAGCTGTCAACAGATGAAAACAGTGAGTGAGGGAGTCTATGGTTCAAAGTGTGTGCAACCCCCGATCGAGCGTTGCTATGGCAATACATGGTCACACTCGTGTCTAGTTTCGTGAAGGTGCTACTCGGTTCCTCTTGTGTTTTACTGTCAGCAGCTAAGCTTCAGTTAAAGAAAAACAGGGGAAAAGGTTAGAAACACACTGTAAATCTGTAGAAAAGAGGCAGAGGGTCTGTCATTTTAGTTGGAAAACATGCTGTCGGCATGCACATTACTCGTCTTCCTTGCCATGAGTTTCCTTTATCAAGCAGCACTGCTTTCACTTTTTATTTCAAGGATTTTTGCAGTGAGGTAATTTTCTTTACCTTATGCTGTGCTGTTTCATGTGTGTGTGATAGACTGTTGGGGGGGAAGTAACATGATGGTAGGGTGCATAGTTTTACAGTTTTGTGCAAGTGCTGTCCCATTGGTGCTGTTCTGGTTCAGTGGGATTGGAGCTGAGGGCAGCGGGAGAGTGGGGTGGCAGGGATTGATTTAATGTCGTGCTGCAGTTTGGTTGGCACAAGTAGTGCCCACTGAATGGTTATGTCCTGATAAGGACATGGCTGGGAAGAGCTTTCAGCCAATCAGAAGTCAAGATTCCTTTTGCCCATTTTTATAAGAAACATTTATTTATTTATTTAGTTTTTGTTGACCTGGTAGGGTGCACTAAGCATACATTTGCCTATTTTCAGGCACGACCCAGGATGTTACAAAGGCAGGATCATACAGTAGTTATTGAAGGGTATCCCGTCAAAATGGCGACTGTGGAACCACAACCCATGAAGAGGGTGACGGAACCACATCACTGACACTTTCAGGTGGCTGGTGGTTCTCCCCATCCCTGATGAATGTTCCCCCTAGAGTTAGTATATAAAATAGTTGGGCAGTAAAGCTCCCCACAAAGGGGGTGAGGGGGGCAAAGCCCCCCGCTAGAAAATATTTATTTCCACATCTGTCACGTTGTGGGATCTGCGCCCTCTTCATGGGTCATGATTCTGCAGTTGCCTTTATGATATGGAACCTCATTGAAGACATTAACAATGCACAAGAAGTAGTATAGTACAGAAAATTGGATGATTCATACAATTAACATAGAGTACAGGGATACATACTATGACAGTAACAAATGCCAACAGAGTGCAAAGACATTTAACTTCATAGCAATGAGCATATTCAATGTAACATTCTAGCATGTCAGAGTCATAAAGGCAGGGGCTTAGTGTTAGGTTGGGGTGGGAAGTACAGATGGAGTAGTTAAGTTCATCAAGTTGTCAGATAAGAGTGGGAGGGATAGAGCAAGGGGTTCATGGATTAGAGCCAGCACATTGAGAGCATTGGAGCTGGTAGGAACGGAGTTGACTTCTGAAGGAGTTGGTGACTTGGCACAGGCGCATGGGAGGTGGGAAGCTGTTCCATAATTTAGGGGCTGCAGTAGAGAATCCCATTTCACCCTACTTGGACCTAGAACTAGGGATGGATAGCTGATCAAAGTCTGAGGATCTAAGAGAATAATGGTTTTTGCAAGGCACAAGGTGGAAGGCTAGGGGGTGGGGCATCTGGTTCAGTAGTGTCCTGTGGATAAGTCTCCCAAGAGAAAGGTCCATTAAGGCTGACAGGGGTGGCCAACCCAATTTAGTGAAGAGTATGCAATGGTGGGTGAGACGATTACACGCAAGGACAAAATGACAGATGTGTTATATCTCACTTCCCATTTGCGTAGTAGGGTGCTGGAGGCATGTGCTAAGACTAACAGACCATAGGTTAGCTTAGGAAGGAGTAGGCTGCGTGCAATTGTTTTCTGTGTGCATGAAAATAGGTTAGGGCTGACTCAGTAGGCTATGCCAAGGCTGGAGTTAACTGCCTTGCAAACAGCAGATATGTGAAGGGAAAATTCCAGGGAGGGCTCAAGTGTCACACCTAGATTGTTAAAGGAAGTGACAGTGTCCAAAGGGGAGCTATTGTCACAGAGCACTGTTAATGGAGCGTTTGCATTTTTCAGCCAGTGGGGGGGGTTCAAGAGCATAGCTTGAGATTTATACGATTCATTAAAAATGTATTTACTTTAAACCAGGACTGGATGGCCTTAAGATTGGAGGTTAGGGTACTATTGATGTCAGCTACTTCAGATGCATTGCTCAAGAGCACTAGGTCATTGGCATATCAGCATATAGGAGAGGGGCGCAATGATGGATTGAATTACTATGCAAGGAGAATAGTGATGGTAATGGCCCTTGGGGGACACCAAGAGAGGAGGGAAGATAATCAGAGAAAAAGGAGCCAATCCTAACTCGCTGTTGTCTGTTGGAAAGGTAGCTGGTGAACCAGGGTAGAGCATGTTCGGATAGCCCTAGGGTGCTTAGAATGGAGTGGATGACTGTACTGAAGGCCTTCATAAGATCTATAAATACAACTCCAGTGTATTCACCTCTATCAAGAGAAGTGTAGACACTATTTGTTGAGGTGAGCAATGCAGTGGCAATACTATGACTTTTGCGAAATCTGTGCTGGGTAGGGCAGAGGAAGTCATATTTGTCTAGGTAAGAGATAAGTTGGGCAGCAACAATTTTCTGGATTACTTTACTCAGAACTGGTAGGATGGCAATAGGCATGTATTTGGATATGAGTTTACGTTTCCCTTAAGCCTTATCCTCAATAAAAGAGATGCAATCTGAGCTGGACAAATGGAAAAAATGCAGTCCTTCAATATGGGGCAAAGTTAATGCCATTACATTGATATTAGCTCCAAAACATTTTATCTGCTAAACTCCCTTCTGATTAATATTCCCAGTGTTTGGTTTAAGAAGGGCTGGCAGTACAGCCTAGAGGTTGGAGTAACAAGCTGTGAATGAGCTTAGTACATCCAGCATATGTGGGTTTGAGTCCCACAACCTCTAGTTGCATAATGTGTGACTCTGAGCAGGTCACTTAACCACCCCAGTGCTCCTGGGTCACCCTGAAAACAGGCACTTGTGCCTAATGGGTCTTACCTGGTTACCAAAGAATAAGAAAAAAAAAAAAGAAATTTACTCTGTATTAATGTGCAACTTCTTATGGAATAGGAAAAGATCAAGGATTGGCCTGACAAAGATATTTCTTAAAAAAGAGGCAGGCAGTGTTGCTTTGTCAAATCTTCTCAGATTTCATTGGTTTTATGTTATGAAACAAACTTCCTAATTTATTTTTATTTATTTATTTTATTTATTTAATCAATCGGCAATACACTTTAGAGTTGATAGTTCATTTACAAAGGTTCCTCATCATAGAAATTAGTTACATAGGTTAAAACAGGTAGTACATTCAGCAGAACTAAAGGAGCCTTGTCAAAATGAATTACAGGAAATACGACAATGCACAGGAGACAACAAGGAGAAATGTTACTAATACCTGTCACAAATGCACTCAGCAGGTCAGGCCCTCTTCTCCCACGATGCCAACCTCCGAGCGCAATAGTGTGAACAGGTAACAGACAGGGTAACCCTCCTGTCTGCTTCTGGGTCCAAATCACCTTTACTCTCAAGTTCTGGGGGGATTCAAACTGTGAACCTTACGCTAGCGTACCCAATGTACAGGCTCATATACGTACCCTCTTCAAGTATTGCGGTACAATCTTTCCCAGGGGTACCAAGCCAGGCTTCCAAAATGAAGCTTTTTAACTCTATAAGAGACCTTAGGTATATTCTTACCTGCTCCCTGTTTAGTAACACCATCAAACTGTTGGACAGTTTGGTCAGACTTAACCCTCTATACGTCACATGCAAAAAAGGACTGGCAGACACCCAGGCAGTCTTTCACAGAAAAGGTACTTTACTAAAAGATGATAAAAATATGAAAAATGTAAACACAGAACCATATATCAAAGAGCGCACAAATTATATTACAAATATCATACAACAATCATAACCAGCTGGCCAAGCATCATAATCCTCCCCACCTAGACTGAATTAGCTCCCCAAGTCAGTTCACTCCTCATATAGAGGCGACAGGCCATCGGCGTTCTGATTGGTCACTCCAGCCCTATGTAAGATCGTCATGTCATACCCTTGCAAGGCAAGACTCCATCTCAATAGTCTACCATTAGTTTTTCCCATTTGTGTCAGCCAAATCAGGGGGTTGTGGTCAGTTTGTACCTCAAAATGCTGCCCGTATAAGTATAGCTCTAACTTCTTTAGGGCCCACACTATGGCAAGACACTCTTTTTCCACAGTAGAGTAAGCCTGCTACCTGGGAAGTAACTTTTTACTCAGGTACACTACAGGGTGATCTTTCCCTTAGTTGGATGTCTGACTCAGTACTGCCCCAATACCCATGTCTGAGGCATCAGTCTGGACTATAGAGGGTCTGTTATAGTCAGGACTTGTCAATACAGGAGCACTGCACAGTGCCTCCTTCAGTCTGGTAAAGGCTCTTTCACAGGCTGGTTCCCAGGTAATTTTCTTAGGCTTCTTTTTCTTTACCAGGTCAGATAGGGGAGCAGCCAGGGCTCTGTAGTTGGGTACAAATTTCCTATAGTACCCTGCTGTCCCTAGAAAATTCCTGACCTGCTTCTGCATTTCTGGTCTGGGCCATGCCTTGATCACCTCTATTTTTACTTGGTTAGGACGGAGCTGTCCCCGGCCTACAACATGCCCAAGGTATGCCACTTCAGCCATGGCCACCTGGCACTTCTCAGCTTTGACAGTGAAACCAGCCCTCTGTATCCTGCCCAGCACTTCCCTAAGGTGGGACAGGTGTTCCTCCCAGCTGGCACTAAAGATGGCAATGATATCCAGGTACGACACAACGTACTCCTCAGCACCATTTAACATCTGGTTCACCAACCTTTGGAAAGTGGCCAGGGCGTTCTTCATTCCGAAAGGCATTACTTTAAATGCGAATAGGTCTATCAGAGTGATGAAGGCTGACCTCTCCCTAGCTCTGTCAGTAAACTCTACCTGCCAATACCCCTTTGTCAGGTCAATAGTCATAAGGTATGTCGCCTCCCAACTTGAGTTTGTCCATCCGGGGCATCGGGTGGGCGTCTGACTTCGTGACTGCATTCAGTCCATGATAGTCCACACAGAAATGAGTAGAGCCATCTGGCTTGGGCACAAGGACTACAGGTGAGGCCCAGGGCCTGTGGGATCTCTGAATTACCACTAAATCCAGCATTTCCTCCACCTTCCTCCTAATGTCCTTTTGGACAGCCTCTGACACCCGATATGCTGTCCGCCGTATGGGCATCTGTGTTTCTGTCTCCACATCGTGCATTGCTAAGGGGGTTAGTCCAGGCTTAATGCTAAACAGTGGGGCAAAGTCTGTTAAAACCTCCCTTACTTCCTGGATCTTGTCCGAGGCCAGCTGGGGTGACAATTTAACTGTCTCCACAGAGGACTCCCCCTTGCTTTCTTCCAGCAAGTGCAGAAGGAGGTCTCCTTCATCCATCCCCTCCTTAGAACTACATACTGCAAACACCATGTAGCCCTATTAGCATGTGGCTTCATCATGTTGACACGGTACATTCTTTCTGTATGCCTTCTGTCAGGTAACTCTATGATATAGTTCATGTCATTTACCTTTTTAAGTATTTTGTACAGTCCTGCCCACTCAGCCAGCAGCTTGTCTTTCTGGACCGGAGTAAGGACCATGACTTCCTGACCCACTGTGTACGAGTGAGCTCTGGTTCTTCGGTCATACCACACTTTTTGTTGCTGTTGGGCAGCTGCCAGGTTGCTCTGGGCTGTCCCCATAAGCTCCTTCAGTGTTTCCCTAAACCTAAGGACATAATCCACCATGGGAGTGCCTGGGTGGCATGCTTGCCTTCCCAGTCCTCCTGGATCAAGTCTATGGGCCCGTGCCTGGCGTCCATATAAAGCGCTTGAAGGGGAAAATCCTGTTGACTCTTGGGGCACAAGAGTGCTGTTCAGCAAACAATTAGAGCATTGACTTAGGGTACTGTAAATCTTTCCACAAGCCCATTGGCTTGTGGGTGATAAGGTGTCATGCGCCTCTGCACCCCCACACTTCTCCCACAAACATTTCATCAGGTCCGACATGAAGGAACCCCCTCGATCGGTGACAACCTCCTGTGGAAACCCAACATGGGAGAAAATCCCAAGTAAGGCATCTGCCACTTTGTCTGTCATCAGTGAGGATAGGGCAACTGCCTCTGGATACCAGGTGGCATAATCCACCATAGTCAGGATGAACCTCTGCCTGGAGGAGCTGTGGGTATTTAAAGGCCCCACAATATCCATTCCCACCCTCTGGAATGGCTCCTCCACTATGGGCAATGGAATTAGGGCGGCTTGGATTTTCTTACCCACCTTCCCTATTTCTTGGCACCGGTGACAAGACCTGCAATACTCCTTCACCTGCTGGGTGAGGCTGGGCCAATAGAAATTCTGGGCCAACCGCTGCATAGTGTGTGCAATTCCCAGATGACCAGATAAGGGAATATCATGTGCAATCTTGAGCAACTGCTCACGGTACCCCTGGGGAACAACAAGCTGCCTGCCTATCACCTCTCCTGCCTATCACCCCTCCCTCTGTCTTGGCATCCTGAGTATACATCAGTCCATTTTCCCAATAAACCTTATGTTTACCGTCACCTCCCTGTGCTCTGTCAGAGTCTGCCCAAGCCCTCAGCTTCTTTAGACTAGGGTCACTTTTCTGAGCCACTGCAGACTCCTTACACATTCCCAAGGCATGGGACAGGTCCCCTTCAGTCTCTAAACTAGGGTCCCTAGCGCTAGCATCTGGGCACTCAGGATCACTGTCACCCCTCACCCTCTGACAATGGGTCATCCCTCCTTCTTCGGCATAACCCTCTGTATCTGGGTGGTTAACTGCTACTGGGGAAATTTCTAACCCCTTTTCATTAGTCTCCATATCAGGAGACACAGGCTGGGGAACCACCCTCCCAGTGGTTTCCACAATGGTTTCCGTGGGGTACAGGGAACTACAAATTTCCCTTGCCATTGGCTATGGGTAATTCATACACCATCCCCTGTTTGAGATTGTTGCTAAGGATGACATCAACTGCTAAAGTTTGACTACAGTCACCTGTTGCACAGTTACCCCTGTTTCACCCCAGTCTAGGAGAACACTAGCAGTGGCAATGTTTTCTTCTCCCAGTGAAGTCTAGTATTGGGTATAAGCTGACCAGGCTCTACAAGATCCCCTTTACCAGTGTCAGGGATGCCCTGTGTCCCTTAACCCTTGTGTCTGTACACCATTCACCGTGACTGGGTGTATGTGTTCCCTCATGTTCACAGGCATGCTTCCAGGGACACACAAACAACCCACTTCTTTCCTAGCCCCATTTTGCGTATTGCTCATCCTTTTGGGACACTGTCTGGCAATATGCCCAGTTTCTTTACAAACCCAACATTTGTTTCTTTTCTCAGAGAAATCTTTTCTTTGAAACCTGGGGCTAACTGATTTTGGTGGAGGCAGTGAGGGGTTTAGCTGTCTGTAGGCGCGCGTTTCCCTTTCTGCACTGCCATGCCCGGCCCATTCACTCTCAGAGCAGGTCTGCTCTTGGCATAGCGGTCTGAGATTTCAGCAGCCTCTTGCACTGTTTTGGGATCTCGGTCCTCCAGCCAGGTTTTCAGCTGTGCTGGGCATGCCCCAAAAAACTGCTCTAACAATATAGCATTTTCAATGTTATTTACAGAGTTTGCTTCAATTCCTTCACACCAACGTTTTAAAAACTGACGTTGTTTCATGGCTAGCTCCTCGTAGCACTTGTCAGGGCTTCTCCTGAGCTTATGGAATTTAGCTCTGCATGCTTCTGCAGTTAAATCAAACTTTTTTAAAAGTGCAGCTTTAAGTTTGCTGTAATCATTACTGTCCTCATTGTCCTTTTGACCCAATGCATCCTGAGGCTTTCCGGTAAGTAGTGGGGATAGCTGGAAGCTCCAGGACCCCCTAGGAATCTTTGCCTGAATACAAACTTTTTCAAAGGAATTTAAAAAGGCATCCATATCCTCCCCCTCTTTAAATTCAGCTATCAATTTGGAATTTACTTTGTAATCCAGTCCTGTAGTTCCAGTTAATCCCAAGCCACTTAACTGTTCTGGTGCTGGTGGTTGGAGTCATAACTTCTCCAGTTCATGTCGCCTCCGGCGCTCATGCTCTTCACGGTCTGCCTCTCTCGCTCCCTCTTCTCCTCTGCAGCTCGCTTCTTTCGCTCAGCCTCTCTCTCTGTTCTTGCTCCCTCTTTTCCTCTGCAGCTCATTTCTCTCGGTCCGCTTCTCACCGGTCTCGCTCACTCTTCTCCTCTGCAACTTGCTGCTCTCGCTTCTCTTCTCTCTGGAACTCCAGCTCCATTCTGCCCAACTCAATCTGCAGCCTGATTGCTTCTAGCTTCTGAATGTTGATGACCTTCCCCTGCTGCTGTGGCCCTTCACTTGCACTGGCCCTGTTGTCCTCCTCACCGGATCTGGACACTGCACTTGCCGCTGGCCCCTCCATGACCAAGGTTTGGCCTTTTACAGTCACAGTCTGTGACTCGATGCTCTGGGCATCTGCTGCCATCAGGGCATCCACGAGGTTCTGCTTGGTGGCTCTCCCCTTGTGCAGGACTCCTCTCTCCTTGCACAACTGCCTCAAGTAGTCTGCAGTGTACCCGCTGTAGTTGGAAGCCATCTTCTTCCCTAACTACGGCTACTCTAACTTGCACTTTAGAAAAAAAATAAAACAGGTAGGAACTTGACTGTAAGCAAAATGTTATAGTTCTGTTTCCTTTTTAAAAATAAATCACTGCCTTATTTTGCAAGTGAGCTGTACAGTATTAAGCTGACACACTGAACAGTTAAAGCTTGTGTTACTAATTTTTATCGCACTGCTGCTAACCAAATCTGTCACAAACACACTCAGCAGGTCAGGCCCTCTGCTCCAACAGTGCTAACCTTCGAGTGCAATAGTGTGAACTGGTAACAGACAGGGTAACCCTCCTGTCTGCTTTTGGGTCTGAATCACCTTTAGTCTCAAGTTCTGGGGAGATTCAAACTGTGAACCTTATGCTAGCATACCCAATGTACAGGCTCAGATATGTACCCTCTTCAGGGATTGCGGTACAATCTTTCACCAGGGGCACCAAGCCAGGCTTCCAAAATGAACCTTTTTAACTCTGTAAGAGACCTTAGGTATATTCTTACCTTTTCCCAGTTTAGTAACACCATCAAGCTGTTGAACAGTTTCGTCAGACTTAACCCTCTGTACGTCACATGCAAAAAAAAGAACTGGCAGACACCCAGGCAGTCTTTCACAGAAAAGGTATTTTACTAAAATATGATAAAAATATGAAAAATGTAAACACAGAACCATATATCAAAGAGCGCACAATCACATAGAAGAAAAACAAGGAAAACTACAGAAACAACTCCTACCAAAATACAGTTAGATCTCTTCTATCTAATGTATTACCTCTGTAAGTGCCTAAGTTATATCAGTGAGCTCTGTCTCTCTTGAGTCCCAAAATAATATGTCATATTCCCCAGCTAGAAAGTAACATTTCAAGCCCACCTCCACACCCCCTTGGTGGGTCATCTAGCTCCTCCTTTTTGAATATAAAATTACAAAAAAATTGATTTCCTGTCGGGAGATATTTTATATAATGTGACTTCAGAAGGAAAAAGACATTTCGTAAATTATGACAGTCTTTAATCAAGCCTTTCCTTTGAACTGGTGGCTGGTTCCTGTTTTCCCAATGAACACCAAAGGGTTTTACAACTTTTAACACCATGTTGTTATCAAATGTACTTCCTCTTAAGACGTCATAAAGTTTATTAGGCTCATCCTCTGGCAGACTCAGAAAGTCACATTTCGTTTCTTCTTCAAAGAACCTAGGCATGTTATAAAAATGTAATAAAATGCCATTCTGAAGTAAGTCAGTTAATTAAATCATTCCTGGTCAGTTTACATATCCTGTAGCTTCACTGAAACCTGGAGGGGGGGGGCACCCGTAAGCACAGGCTGTCTTATGTGAGGCAATCACCTACTATATTTTTATATTACAAATATCATACAACAGTCATAACTAGCTGGCCAAGCGTCACAATACCATAGCACTCATTTAGTCTGTACCAAGTAGCCTTGAAAGGACACCCTGTTAGGTCAGGTTGGAATGACAACTGTAGCTAGATAAGATAACTTTTCTCAACCCTGATTTGAACTGATCTAGAGTAGGTAGGCTCATCAAGGATTCAGGTAGTTCATTTAACCAGAGCAGTGCTCTGTAGGCACATGAACACGAGGCCTGGCTGGTTTTACGAAAAGGTACAGTTAGCAATTTTCTAGTCATACTGCTAGTGGAGTATTGGTTACTGATGGGATGCAAGAGGTTTTGGATTGTGTGTGTGTGTGTGTGGGGTTAAGACCCTTGAGTGCCTTCATGCCTTGCAGGCAAACCTGGTATTTAAGCCTTTTAGTTGAAGCCAGCCAGATTGGGAGTACAGGTCACAGGTATGCGTAAACCTTTCAACTCCTAGCATGAACCAACAGGCTTTATTTAGTACCAACTGGGCCCTATGTAGGACTGTGTCCATAGCGGCACCATACACAGTGAGACCATAGTCCATCACTGGAGGAGAGAGATAAATACTATACTATGCCTGGCCGCAGGTGTAAGGTAGTGCCTATGCATGTAAAGTGCCCTAATTTTATGCGGGCTTGTTTTACAATGGAGTCATCGTGTGGGGCAAATCAGAGAATCTCATCCAGTGTTACCCCTAGGTACCTAAATGAGGTTACTTGTTCTAGGATTTCACCTTTTCCATTAGTGACGGTGAAAGGTAATGCTTTTTTCCTTGTATGGGGACCAGCGAATAGCATGGGCTTTGTCTTTTATAGTTCAGTAGAAGCTTATTCTAAATGTATCACCTTTCCAATGCCTGGAAACTGCAGTATGGTTGTTGTGCAAGTACCCCCTTAGTTTGGCTGCTTGCTTAGATCACTGCATCATCTGTGTAGAGGCGTACATTTGAGGGACAGGTTGAAGGGAGGTCATTTACAAACAGGCCAAATAATAGAGGACCCAGTGTGGATCCCTGAGGTACACCAATGGTAACATTCCTGTTGTCAGATAGTGTAGCTTTGATCTTCACCTGTTGGGATTGGTTGGAGAGGCAGCTTTGAAACCAGGTCACTGTGTCTGAGGAGAGGCCAAGACTATGGAGTTTGGAAAGCAGGAGTGAATGGTTGACCACAGTAGGCTGAAGGCTTTTGTTAGATCCGTGTATATAGAGCCAGCCAGATGGCCCTAGTCAAGGGTCTCATGTATAGAAAGCTGGTGAACTCTAACAGGGCAATGCGGGTACTGTGTAGCTTCCTGAACCCATGCTGTTGAGGGCATTGGATGCTGTATTTCCAGAGACAGTCTACAAGTTGATTATATACAGTTCTCTACAGGGCCTTGGATAAAGGGGAAGAGTATGGATATTGGTCTATAACTGGTTACTAGTGTGCGGCCACCACTTTTGTTGACAGGGGTGACTAGTCGTGTTTTCCAAGTCTCAGGAAATTGTATCATAGTGAGAAACTGAATATCATGGTTAGAGGGAGGGCCAGTTCATTTAATGTGAGGATAACTAGTTTCGTATTCACCATATCAGTCCCTATCCTTGTTTCCCCAGTACCTGTTTTATGTACTTTTGTAGTTTCAGATACAGTGACGGGTCTGAAATAGAAAAAAGGATGGTTGGGGTTGTTTAAAGTGGATGAGGTTGGTGATTTTACCAGGGGGATTGCGGAGTCTGCACCATAGACTGTATTTGGAGTGAGGATAGTACTGAGATCAGTAAGTGTGTTATTAATTGAATTCAATTAAATTTTTATTTTGCCAGGAAATGCCCCATTAAGTGGACTCATTTTCAAGGTGGTCCTGGAAGGACGTAACATGAAGAAGATTACAAAACAGCATGAGATACAGGATGAGGACCATACATATTTACAATGCATAGGCAATACAGAGATAACATTCAGTATAACTAGCAGTAAAATTCATGAATCATAGAGGAAGCAGGAACAATAGGATAGGTTGCAAGATCACTGGAAAGGCAATTGTGAGGACAGAGGGAAGGAAGAGGAAAGGGTACTTATGAGGATTAGTGGTTTAGGAAAGGACACAAACGGTAGAGACCAAGGTGGTAATGGCAGGAACCTGCTAGAGGAAGACAACAAGTGCTGGGCTGGTAGTGTAGCACGGCACATAGAGGTCGTATTACTGATTATGAATAGCAGTTACAGGTTTCCTTCAGTGATTGTCTCAGTAAGGTTTTAAAGGTGTGCATCCCAACAATTTGCATGAGTTTGAAGGATTTTTGGAGAGTATTCCAGATGGTAGGGAGAGCATGGCTTAGGGATGAGATGCCGTAGCGGGTATGTATCCTAGGTATATTGAGCAGGATATATGAATATTTTGTGAGCAAGTAGACACGAGGGTTGCATTTGAGAAAATCAGAGATACAGGGTGGAAGCTTACTGGTGATGGCTTTATAAGCCCACAGGGAGGCATTTTTCAATCTTCTTGTGCTAAGTGAAGGACAGTTGAGTTGTGCATAAAGGGAACAGTGGTGGGTACTGAAAGGAGCGTCAGTAATAAATTGTAATGCTCTATGGTACAGAGTATCCAGCTTGGCTAGAGCGGCCATGGTACAATGACTGTAGATAACATCTGCATAGTCAACAAGGGGGAGAAATGTGGACTGGACCAATCTTACTTTAGCCTCGTAAGTAATCAGATGTTTAATTCTGAAGAAGAGGCCCAATCTCTCCTTTAATTTTTTAGAGAGTTCCTCGATATGTGTGGTGAAGGATAGCTTGGAGTCGAGCCAAAAGCCAGATATATATATATATATTTTTTTTTTTGCATAAACTTTTTATTGTTTTCCATCATAAACGTAAACACAACATCATTACAGAGGAAGGGTGTATACAGGAGGAGAAGAAAGAACACATATCTGTCCTCCGTGGCCAAAAGGACCCCGGATCTCCACCTCTCACCGGTTACAGTGGTGGTGTGAGGTACATTGAGTGTGCTAATGCAGTGCATATACCACATAAAAAATGGAAACCCTTAGAAGAGTACCTTATGAGGGGATGAAGGAATCTCCTATAAAGATCCTGTGACCAGTGGGACGTCATGGCAGCATGTTCCACATGTGGGAAATGGTCCCCCATCTTCATCACACATTCCTCCATACTACAGCTAAGCAGATGAAGGGGACCACAAAGCAACACAGCAACCAACAAGTGACTTATTTATGATGCAGTTACAGCTTGGTGTCTATCCTTCAATTATACTAACATACTATTTACCAGAAGATTAGGCCTTACGGTCTATCGAGTCTGCTTGAACCTTAGATCCTTAGTTGGGTGCCGAGACCCTCCCATCCCTTGTGCTCCAGAAACCCGTATCATCCATCCCTACCCCCCCGGGACAGGCCATCATCTGATACATCCACTTTCTGTGTCTGTCCCACCCTCTCTTGAAGCCCTCCACTGTGGATCTCTGAACCAGTTCACCAGGCAGTGCATTCCAAGGGTCCACCACCCTCTCAGTGAAAAACCTCCTCCTCTTTTCCCCCCTCACCCTTCCACCTTCCAACTTCAAACCATGCCCTCTGGTGATACCTCCCTGCTTTAGTCTAAAGATCCCTCCATGTTTCATCCTATTTATTCCCTTGAGGTACTTGAAGACCTCAATCATGTCCCCCCTGTCTCTCCTCTCCTCTCCTCCAATGAAAACAGGCAGAGCTCCTCAAGTCTGTCCTCATACGTCAAATCCCCTAGCCCTCGTATCATCTTTGTTACCCTACAACATCTTTGTCTGTCATTGTCAGGGGAAACAGAATCCTTTTAAGGAAATTTGTATACCAGTGTGAGTCCTTCAGAACTCAACCCACCCCCGTCCTGGCACTCAGATATGCCATGAAGGGTGCCCAGGTGCCATTGTAGGTATCGAGAGAGTCTCCTACCCTCTGCATCGTTTTGTCAAGGGAGGCCATTACAGCAAGGGAGTTAAGTAACTCAGTGAGGCTGGGTACATTCACTGTTTGCCACTTCAAGAGCAAGAGCCGTTTGATCTGCATGCCCAAAAGGGCTAGCCACCTTCTCTCGAATGGGGTAAGCTGCCCAGAGCTGTGGTCTGAGGAATTTGTTTATGTAGTGTGGTTTGGGTGAGGGTCAGTGTCTGCGTCCATAGGAATGTAATCCCATGACAGGACCAGAGGATGTGCAGGAGATCTCCTTGGAGACCTTGAGCATCTCCAGCATCTGTCATTTGGGAGAAGTTTTGCAACGAATAAAGCTCTGGGGGTTCTAAACCAAAAATGTAAGAGTTTGTCCTACACCATTCGAGTCCTGGGGTCAAGGTATACTTTATGTGCTGACTGCCAGCAGGCATTCCACTGCTGCTCAGCGATGTCCAGCCCCAGTGCCTTTTCCCACTTTGCTTGGACTTATGCGTCTGGTGAGGGCCATTTTCTCTGATGGCTGAGTATATCTTGCTAGCCACCCCATGTATCAGGTTTAGCCACCCGTGCAAATTAGTGGGCTTAGTAGAGGTTGGCCTTTGACATAGATATTGTTGGACTGTGCTTCTGATTTGCAGGTATCACCAGAAGTCTGCCCGGGGGATCTGGTAAACCTTTTGGAGTTTTGGAGTTCCTGGAATTGGGCTACCTGCTGACTTCCAGGGTCCAGAATCTGATGGATTCTGGACAGTCTGCCCTGTATCCATTATGGCCATATTAATGGGTCCTTGCCCACTTGAAGTAGCTGTGTACCCCACAGAGGAGTACAGGAACGAAGGGTAGGGTTGGTGTCCATCCGTTCGTGGGCAGCTTTCCAGTATTTTATGCGGGCCCAATCGTGGGATGGGCTGACAGTTGTTTTACCTGGAGGCCATAAAGCAGGGAAGCCAGAAGCCATCTTCCATTTGGAGCCATTGTGGGGAGGAGGGGGTATGGGGGGAGAACCACCTGAGTGTCTGCTCACGATAGGCCAGCGTATACCCTTCAAACCAGAGCAGGTTCCATCCCTTCTGTCTCCAGTGTGACCTCAGCTTCTGTATCTATCTAGGGGGTTTCCCATCTCAGAGGAAATTCCTTATTAACTTATCTAGCTGGGCGTACCATTTAGAGGGAAGGTGTACTGGCAGGTGGGAGATGAGGTACAAGATTTTGGGGGAGGTCACCATCTTGATGGCAGATATTTTCTGCGCTAGTGTCAAATGTAGCAGCTGCCACCTCTCCAGCTCCACATGGAGCTGGGATAGGAGGGACACAAGACTGGGGTCCCAGAGCCGGGGATGTCGCTAATGAAATTAATACCTATATATGTTATGCCCAGTGGGATCCATCTCAGACTGAAGGAGGTAATCATGGTTTCCAGACATAAGGGGTTTAACGGGAGAACCTCTGTCTTGCTCTCGTTCACCCTCAGACTGGATAAAGTGGCAAAGCTAGCCAAGAACTGTACCAAGGGGCCCAGGGAGTGTTCTATATCCGCTCGGGGTACCAACAGGTCATCGGCATACATCAAGGTGGAGTAGCTTTCAGTTCCTATCACAATTCCCTGGATTCCTAGGTGTCGTCTAATTGCAGTGGCCAATGGCTCCACCGCGATCACAAATAATAAAGGGGACAGTGGGAACCCCTGCCTGGTACCTCTTTGTAGTGGGAAGGGAAGGGATAACAGGGAGTTTGTGAGAATTTTGGCTGTCGGAGCAGAGTACAAAGCACGGACCCACCCCAGAAATCCCTCCCCAAATAGTGCTGCACTGACTGTAGATAGTCCCATTCTAAGGAGTCGAAGGCCTTTTCAAAATCTACCACCAGTGCTGCAGCAGGGGTTGGAAGGTCTCTCACTACGGAGATCAGTTTGATCAGGGAGTGAATGTGATCCGCACTGTATCTACCCGGAACAAAGCCCACCTGAGAAGGATGAATTAGTTGGGACAAAAGGGAGTTTAGTTGAAGGGCAAGGATCTTTGCAAATATTTTGCTATCCACATTAATTAATTCTATCGGCCTATAGCTGGGCGGGTTTGTCGGGGCCTTGCCCTTCTTTGGAAGGATTGTTATCACTGCTTCATTTAATGTGGGGGGAAATGTTCCTTTTTCCAGGGTCTCTTTGTATACCTTACTGAGTGGGGATGCTATTTCCTGGGTTAATTGCTGCCACAGGTCTACAGTGAAGCCACTCTCCCCCCCTCCCTGCTTGTAAAGTCCTAATTGCTGCAGTCACCTCCTGTTCCTCTATAGGGGCATCCAACAAGTCAACCTGTTCTGGGGTTAGTTTGGACATTTTCAGTGAGGTCAGAAAGGCCTCAGCCCATGTTGGGTGCAGTGGGCATGAAGGGGAGTACAGGGCACCATAAAACATTTTCATTATATTATTAATGGCCTGAGCCTTGGTCTAAATCTGCCCTCTGGAGTCTTGGAAATCTGATATGCATTGTTTGGCCTGTTGCTTCCTAAGTCGGTAAGCCAGGACCTTCCCTCCCTTTTCCTCCTCTTCCCAGTACCTATGTTTAAGCTGCAGTATTGTATTTTCTGCCTTAGGCATCAGAATATAATTTATTTCCATTTGTATCTGAATGATTTCTTTCCTCACTTTGGAGTTAGCCTTCGCACAGGGCATGGCATTGAAGGCCAGCTCTGCAGTCTTCAGCTGTGCCTCCAGATCTTTCAACCTCTTCTCTCTATTTCATCTGTTGGCCGTGGCATTTCCCATAACCCCCATAGGGTGGCTTTAAAAGCCTCCCAGGTATTCCCAGGGGATGTATCCTCCATAGGGTTCTCCTGAATAAAGAACACCGTTGTTTTACGTGCCCAGACTATAAACTCAGGGCCTCTTAGCAGCAATGGATCCACCCTCAAGGTAGGGGATACTGGTGGGGGAGGGCCCCACAATAAATGTATCTGTACCGGGGCATGATCAGAAATTACTATGGGAGCTATTTTGGCACCCACAGTGGCCTGAGTGAGTGTCGAAGACGTTAGCCAAAAGACTAGGCGGCTATGAGAGCCATGTACTGGGGAGTAGTAAGAATAATATCGGTCTCTAGGGTGGTGTGTTATTCAAATGTCAACCTACACCAAGTTAGCCATGAGCTGCTGCAGGGCCGCTACCCCTCTATGGTGTGATTCAACACCGCACCCACTCCTATCCAGGGCAGGTTCCAATACCAGGTTAAAATCTCTACCAAACAGGACAAGGGTGGGGGTAGGTGTCAGATCACCAATTCTTTGAGCCAACAAATGGAAAATCCTGGCATCATCCACATTAGGACCATATGTATTCCCCAGTAGTATGGGCCCTTGCCGTGTATCCATGAGCACTAACACCCAACAGCCCATTCCATTAGCTTTGGTTTTCCGTGGGGTCCACATCAGAAATTTGCCTACCAATATGGCCACCCCTCTTTTGTGTGTGGGGGCCAAAGAATGAAACACTTGCCCTACCCACTCCCTTTTTAACCTGGTGTGGTCCACAGGGGTTAGCTTCATCTCCTGGAGGAAAGCTACATCTGCCTTCAGCCTCTTTAAATGAGAGAGCACTTGCTTGCGTTTAACTGGAGTCTTGAGCCCTCTCACATTCCAAGTGGTCAGGGAGAGCTCACCCAGTTTGAGCAGTATGGAGAGGAAAAGGTGAAGGATACAAGCACAAAAGGACTGAGGCATGAAGACAGAGGTAGCCACTTCTTCCTCTCCTATGACAGTTCCAGACCAAAGAGCATCTCGTAAATGCACCAACACCTGCACAGTGCAGACAAAAACATCGGTACCATCTACACTTAATCAGTAAACAACACATTAACAAACTACTACCATTACATGTAGCTGCTAGCCAGCTTAAACTAAATACAATGAACCTAGCTCTCCATATCGGGGAAGAAGTGAATCCAGGCCGGGTGGCCATAGCCTTCCAAGGCCCATCGTATCCTTCCTTGTGGGGGTGGGTGCCCCTTGCACTATCCCTCCAATCCCTCCTGCTGTCTGCAGGGTTCTGTATACCATCTACACTATCTACACTAAGTATCCACAGAGAGAGAGAAAAGGGGGGTGCACGGGAGGTGTACCAGTCTAGGAGTGGCTCAGCCCCTCCACATGGAAGCTACAGACTGACTAGGTCTGCCTAAGGACTTCCCTAGGCCTTCTGCTCTAGGGATACGTGTTTCAGTTTCTAGGCATGGGCTCATTTCAAGACTTAAAAGGACCCCACACAAATAATTGGGGAAGGGGCGCATGCTTGAAACGAGGGCGGAAGGGGGGAAATGAGAGTGCCATAGGAAGGGGTTATGCTGTGGTTTACTCCCATAGGCCCCTCCAATACCTTTGCCAGTACCTACCTTCTGCTCAACTCCTGCAGGGGTATAAGGAATAGGAGGATGTGGGGTTAGGGGAGGGAGAACACTTCAGAGTCTGTATACACATAAAAAGTGAGCAAAGGGGGGAAGGTAGAGGCCTGTTATTCACACAAGGGGGGAGGGAAAAGGGGGAGCAGCCCCTGTAACTCCTCCCCGGAGTCCTCAGGCTTAACATCCCCAGAGTTCCCCTGCCTGCAATCTGCTCACGGTTCATGCAGAGTCTCTGATGCCCTAAGGGAGCCATGATGCACAGTAGGAGAATCACAAACTAACAGCTTAAGCAACACAAGACAGAAACTTTCAAATCATTTCAGGCACGGAACTGATAATAGTGAAAGTAATAGCCCACATCCCCCATGTACTCCATAATGCTACTGGGGTCCCTTTTAATGCAGAGGATAACCTGGGGGGGGGGAATCAAGAAAAGGAAGTGGGGAGACAGGGCCTATCACCACCCCCTGCCATGTAGTCATGGTGGGGACCTATGCCCTTCCATGTAGCTGGTTCCCCACACCCTGCCTGTTAAATGCAAGCCTCTCCTCTCCACCTACCCACAATAGACCCCTGTACTTTTTGAGCCACTCTGTGTTGAAGAGGGATCTCCTCAGATCTTCGGTGGCTCTCTCTTTGGATCCTGAGGCACCTCCTCAGGGAGAGAGAATGTCAAAAAAGCCTCGGCAGGTCCATAAGTCTGTTGTTCTAGTTGCCTAGCCCACACACATTCTTCCTCCCGGGCCCACTCAGTAATGCTATCCAGGGATTGTGGCCTGTCACTCTGGGTCATCGGTGGGTCTCCAGCATGTTCCTGGGGGGCTCCAGCAGCATCCGGTTCAGGGATTTCTATGTCAGCAGGTTTCAGGGAAGGGGACCGTAAGACTGCATAGCGATTCCCTCCCAACAGCGGTTCATCCCTATCATCCAACCTCCTGCGTAGGTCTCCTTTCTTGGGGCTGCACTGACTGAAACTGGCCACCGATACGTCCCCTCATTGCAGCTGCTTAACGGCTTGCCTTTTTCTGTTCCTGGGTGGCATAGCCCAGTCTCCCTTTATGTGGGTCACTTCAGGGGGCTGGGTAGCATGTCGGAGGGATGGCTGAAGCTCAAGTGGCCAGGCCAATCTTGTACTGGAGAGCCGCAGCCTCACATCTCCTTGCGCCAAGTTCTTTTCAGGTAGTCCAGAAGATGCTTCAGCAACTCGAAATTCAGTTGCACCCCATTACTAATTACCCGCATTGTCGCTGGGTATCTTAGTGAGAAGGTGAGCCCAAGTCTATGGAGGTGCTTGCAGCATTCTGTGTAGGCCTTTCTCTGGTCAGCCAGGTCCTTTGAATAGTCCTGGCAAATAGATGTGGTGCCCTGAAGGTGGTACAATAGATGTTAGCGTGTGCTGGCAAGGGGAGGGGCATAGCCAGGAATAGCTACACTACTCCATATTCTGCTGCTTTGTGCTGTACAAAAGGTTTTAGAACTGTCCTTTTGTGCATTGCAAATACCGCCTAACAAAACCCTGACTTAATCTGAGCAACCCTAGTGACTGCCAGAGGTAATGCAGCCACCTAGCCGGTTGGCCACTGGGGGAGCACACCTGTGCTCTGTGGTCCCTGGCACTACCCCTTCGATCACCAGCCCCTACTATGCACATACACTCCCTGGTGGTAGTGGTCTTCTACTTCCCTTGATCGCCAGCCCATGCAATAGTTTAAATACATCCCTGGTGCTAGTGTTCCCCCCCTTTGATCTCCAGCCCGTATGGTACTTCAAATACATCCCTTGTGGCAGTGATCCCCCCCGATTGCCAGCCCATTCTAGTGGCCCCCCTCCCTCCCTCCTCCCTCCCCCTACCTCCCTCTCCAATTGCCAGTCTGGTAAGGTGACCAGGGGTGTTTGGTGCCAGTGGGGGTGAGGGGTGGGACCACCAGATGCCAGGGAGGGTGTTCCATTGTACTAATGGCTGGCAATCAGAGGGAGGGTGGGAGTACCACTAGCATGGGCTGGTGATCGGAGGGGGACCAGTACCACCAGGGATGTATGTAACCTATGGCACAGGCTGGCGATCAGAGTGCAGGGGACCACTACACCAGAGTTGTATTTAAACTATGGCATGGGTTGGCAATCTGAGCAGGGGGACCACTAGCACTAGGGATATTTACACAGCTCTAGGATCAGGCAAACGGGGGCAGCGCTGTGCTAACCTACCTTGCTACTCATGCAAATGAGCCCATAATGGGCATGTAAATGGCTCCTTAGTGCTTTGCATGCCCAATGAGCTCATTTGCATGAGTCCCTTTGAATATTGCAGATAGCACCCGTGATATCCATTCTGGCAGCGTACGTTTGGAGCCATGTTGGGGCAGTGCTTATTGTCTTAGTGCTGCATTGCCATGACCCTATATTCAGCCGCGTACTGCCCTTCAGGCTCCCGAGCAATTACAAGGTGCAGCGCGAATTTGTGCACTCTGCTTTGCACGATTTTGAATATCAGGCCCCCAATGTACTATTTTCATACCCCACTATTATCTGCACCATTCAGACTTGCAAAAATGTTAAAAAAATGCCTCAAGTGGGGTCATTTCCCTCTAAATCTGATACCGTTGTCAAAAAATATAGAAATCAAATGCAAAGTGAATGTCTTAATAGCAATGGATGGGATAAACTGGGCATAAATGAAACTGAGGATGTAATTGACTCTGCTACTACAACTATTCCATCCTTCCAAGAACCATTACAATTTCACATTAAAAGATATGATTTGGGCCAGCCATGGCGCATGGTGGATTCTGCTTGCGGCATGCGACCTGGGTTGAGGAGCCCAGGAGCTGGAGCAGCCGGGAGGGAGGACTTGTGCGTCCCAGGACTGCTCGTCCCTCTCCAGGGAGAGGGGTACCTGAGCTCAGTGCTTGTCTGACCCCCGGTGGAGACCTGAGGTACAGCAAGTCCGATGCTCCAGCAGAGGGGAGCGACGTGCCAGACGTCGGCACTTTGGCGCCTTGACGTTCTTGGACCTGGCATGTCGAGAAACACCAGGAAAAAAACCCTTGTAGCCTCCTAGCAGACGGAGCACCCGGGCCCGACCTTCAATGCCCCTACCTGTCCGGGGACAGCATGCCAACGAAAATTGGCGAAACGTCGGGGTGGTGGGGGGTCCCACCCCGTACCCGCCTGGGGGGTATAGCCACGGCTCCATGGGGCATGGACTGCACCGGCTCCACGTAGGTGAGCGAAGGCTAATAAGCCCATTGGTGTCTCCCGAAGAGGAGGGGGCTGCAAGAAGGGAGGAGGATAAAAGAGAAAAAATTAAAAAAAAAAAAGATATGATTTGTGTTACTACCTGCAACATAGGCAAGCACTTAAAAATGTAAGTATCATTGACTTAATCCCATCCTCCTTCCCGTGGTCTGACTTATTTAAACTTGTAAATATTAAAGGAGGAGCAGGGAAATGTTATAGTTAATGTTAGAACCTGACAGAGATTTGACTGACTTGTCAAGGCTCAGGTGGGAAAAGAAATTGGGACTCACATTCCTGTTGATGTATGGCAATCTCTATGGGAAAATGCCCGTCCGAGTACTGGGGAAACAGAAGGAAGAATGATTCAATCTCAGATCCTCCACTACACTTACTGTACCCCAAAGGTTAAGAAGAAACTGGATGTGAATAATGGATGTTGCTGGAGACATGGATCTCAGAATTCCAATTTATCCCATCTGTTATAGTATTCCCCTCGTATTACAGTCATTTGGAAACACATAATTGTATTTTGTGGCAAAATGGTAAAAGCAAATATTCCCCCTTCACTACTGGTCTTCATTCTAGGAGGCTGTATTGAAATCTCCATTATTTCTAAAGCCCAGAAGAACCAGATACTTTTTTGTACTCTTTGGTAACTGGGTAAGGCCCACTAAGCACAAGTGCCTGTTTTCAGAGGCAACCCAGGAGCACTGGGGAGGTTAAATGATTTGCTCAGAGTCACACAGTATGAAAGTGGAGGCTATGGGAATCAAACCCAGGTCTGCTGGATGTTAGCTCATTCACAACTCCGTACTCTAACCTTTAGGCCATACTGCAGGAGCTTCAGGTCTTAAAAGGCTAATTTTAGCAAAATGGGAGCGTGATACCATACCTTCTTGTGATGAATGGATATACTATATGGGGTATGACGGTATGCCTTTCTTATAATGAATGGATAGACTACATGGAGGGAGTGCTAGCATACCTTTTTATAACAAATGGATGTGCAATATGGGGGGAGTGATAACATACCTTCACCATTACAAGTACAGAAAGTGAAAAAGACTTGGGAGTTATAATATCCAACACGCTAACCTTTGATGAACATAATGTGAAAATGGTTAAATATGCTAATAAAATAATGGGTAACATCCTAAGAAATATTAAAAGTAGAAGTGAGAAGGTGTTGATGCCCTTGTACAGATCCCTGATCAGGCCAGTCCTGGAGTATGGCATGCCCATTAGTGCCCCACAGAGCATAGGCAGTGTAAGACTTATAGAGAGAGTTATAATAGGTTACTAGATCTGGGTTTATACTCAATGTCTTATTGAGGAATTAGAGGAGATCTATGTTATGTCTATAATGCCTTTCAAAATGCAATGCTCTGGGACTGTGCAGACTTAATGAAAAGGTGGAGTCAGGTAGGGCAACTACGGCCCACCCTTCCCAGCTACAGGGAGAGAAATATAGAACATCTAAGAGAGGTAGATGGTTCAATCAGAGGGTAGTGGAGGTGTGGAAATCACTCCCATCAGCTGTAGTAGGTGCTGGTAATAGGCTGCCTTTAAATGACTGCTTGATCAATACATGGGAGAAAGGAAATGGGATTATGTCCACTGAAGAGTGGCAAGTCCGTTTATGGCCCATATAGCTGATTGCACTTGTAAACTG
The DNA here is from genome assembly GCA_016271365.2 of Neoceratodus forsteri. NCBI lineage: Eukaryota > Metazoa > Chordata > Ceratodontiformes > Ceratodontidae > Neoceratodus > Neoceratodus forsteri. The sequence continues at coordinate 987,967,325 of CM057449.1, forward strand.
AACCTATACCTTCTGATAATGAATGGATATACTATATGGGGAGAGTGATAGCATACATTCTGATAATGAATGAATATACTATATGGGGAGGAGATGGCATACCTTCTGATAATGAATGGATACAGCATACCTTCTTATTATGAATGATATACTACATGGAAGGAGTGATAGCATGCTTTCTTATAAGGAATGGATATATTATATGGAGGGAGTGATAGCATGCCTTCTCATAATGAATGGATATCACTCAATCAAGTCTTTATTTTATCAATCAATCAATCAATTAATCAATCAAGTCTTTATTTTACCAGGTGCAACACCATTGAGATAAACTCATTTTTGAGGTGGACCTGGGGAAGTTTACAGTAACAGCAACATAATACATATAAGGAATTACAAAGGCAACACATACAGAATATATACAATAAGTACAGGGCAAGGGTATACATCGCAGCATATAAATAATATATTATACACTATTCAGGAAGGACACGCTACAAAATAAGCGGAGTAGTATGTAAGAACTTTTCTCAGGGTACGTACAGTAGACATGCAAGAACTGTGCTGAGCGTAGGAAAATAATATGGAACAGGAAGAAGGATAGATGAAGACTGGAAGGTAACAAATTCCTGGGGCAGGGGGTCTCACCCAACAGACAGAGGAGAGGAGAGGATATACTATATGGAGGGTATGACAGCATACCTTCTTATAGTGAATGTATATGCAATATGGGAAAGTGATAGTGTTGTATTTTGGTTATTTGGTCTGTCACTAAAAGGACCCCTTACCTTCTCTGTAGTCTGCCAGACCCTTCGGTTGCTGCTGGTGAGGACCCCATCTGGACCATGCGAATAAACTAGACGGACTCATAAAATATAATAATGCAGGTTTATTCTGTGCTGCAGATGTTCTCTTCCTGAGGACATGCCCCAGACTGGCAAATTCTCTGAGTGACAGGCATACATGGCACTGCCAGGCAGTGCAACAATTAGATACATGCAGGTTCTAAGTGCTCTTAAAGAGGCGGCAGCTTAACATTAAACCCCATGCTTAATATGTGCTTTTCAATAGCATACCTTCTTAAGAATGGATATACAATATGGGGCGTGATAGCATACTTTCTTCTAATGAATGGATATACTATATGAGGGCATGATAGTGTACTTTCTAATGGATATACTATGTGGAGGGAGTGATAATATATCTTCTTATTACTGGATATGCTATATGGGGAAGGTGATTGCATACCTTTTTATAATGAATAGAAATACTATATTGGGGCATGACAGCATACCTTGTTATAATGAATGGATATATTATATGGGGGCATGATAGCATACCTTATAATGAATGGATATACAATATGGGGAGGTGACAGCATACCTTCTTATAATGAATGGATGTAACCTACATTCTTATAATGAATGGATATACTATGTGGAGGGAGTGAGCATACCTTCTTATAATGACTGAATATACTATATGGTGAAAGTGATAACATACCATCTTATAATGAATGTTTATACGATATGGATGTGTGTGATAGCATACCATCTTATAAAGAATGGATATACTATATGGGGGGAGTGATAGCATGCCTTGTTATACTTAATGGATATACCATATGGAGAAGTGATAGCATACCTTCTTGTGAATGGATATACAATATGGGGGCATGATAGAATATCTTCTTCTATTGAATGAATATACGATATGGGGGTGTGATAACTTACTTTCTTATAACGAATGGATATATATATACATTATATGGAGGAAGTTATAGCATACCTTCTTATTATGACTGGATATACTATATGGGGAAGGTGATGGCATATCTTTTAATAATGAATAGATATACTATATTGGGGTATAACAGCATACCTTCTTATAATGAATGGATATACTATCTTCTTATAATGAATGGATATAGAGTATAGGGGGTGTGATAGCATACTTTCTCATAAAGAATGGATAGAATATATGGGGGAGGTATGATAGCATACCTTCTTATAAAGAATTCATATACTATATGGGGGAGTGATAGCATTCCTTCTCATATTGAATGGATATACTATATGGAGGAGGTGACAGTATATCTTCTCATAATGGATGGATATTACATACCTTCTTATAGTGAATGGATATACTGTTTATTTATTTAAGTCTTTAGATTTTTTAAGATTTTGTTTACCAGGTAAACCCACTGAGACCAAAGGTCCCTTTTTCAGGCAACCGGGTAAGTGCACTGATCCGAGGACTGTTTACAGGTACTACCCGGGCCACAGAAGTGGCACAGATAACATCAAATACAGGATACAGGTTATTTATAGTAGAGCTGGAACAATAACATGGAAGCATGGGTTAACAATAACAAAAAATGCAGTATATAACAAGCTTCAGCACAAAAAACAGAGATTGCTGTTTATCAGAAGATACATAGGTAAGAACAATACAGCATGATAAAAATGGTACATTGAATGGACGAAAGTGTAAGGGCTAAGTGCAGGTTGCAGGTATGGTCCCCACAGCAATTAAAAGTTGGATGAAAGTCACCGGGAGGGTGGGTAAACTAGGGGAGGGGGGTTACCCCGGTGTGCAGGAACAGCAGGTTGAGGACAACAGCCAGTTTTGAGTAGGGACTTGACGGTGAGGTGCGAATCGGCCAGAGCCAGGGGTGCAGAATGCTGTTCCCATAAGGGGAGCAGTGAAGGAGAAAGTTTACCACCCATAACTGAGGAGACTTTGGGCACCACCGGGGGGGGCGCGGGTGGGGGACCGATGTTTCTCGGAGAGACCATGATGGAGCCCTTGCAGGCAGGAGGGAAGCAGATGGAGAAACTGCCCCATCATGCAGGGAGCTATCAGTGAGGCTGTATGGAGGTCACTGAATGATATCACTGAATGATACTGTATGGAAAGTGACAGCATACCTTCTTATAATGACTGGATATACTATTTGGTGAAGGTGATAACATACCTTATAAAATGGGTAGGGTAAATCAAGGAATTTCATTGGCTAGTTACCCATGCATGAAATATGTTCCATGCATGGGTAAAAAAAGTTGCAGTAAAAAGGCAATATCCATAGCCATGGAACGCTGGCATTTTTACTGTCTGCCATCTTGCATGTGACAAGCGCGAGAAAACTAATTTTGAATCAGTCAGCGTCACGGTCTTAAAACCTTAACGATGCTTAGAGAAAGCGAGGTAGATTTTAATATTAGCCTGTCGGAAGAGGAGATGGAAGGATTTTAGCATACCAGAGGAAAGTTTTACTGTTGTGGATAAAAAGCCGGCAAGTCCAACAGTAAGTGTAATTAACACAGAAGGTGTCACTATGATGCCACCGCGAATGACAGTGACTGCTATGCCTACACATCTAAATAGAGCAAAAGTTGCAAACAGGGCAATAAATGCAGTTAAAACTGTAAACCCGATGGCCAATTCATCACAGAATATGACAGGTGGAGCTGTAACTGACATCAAATCGCAAATGTCCAAAACCGCGGGAAATGTCAATTTCAGTGAAACTGACAAGCCCATCGCAAGCACATCACGGCACTTAGCACTAAGCAGTGATGCTATTGATGCAATTGAGGACGGGAAAAATGAAATGAATACAAAAAAAAACACATTCTGGGCCATAAAAGTTTTTGATGATTGGAAAGCATCCAAAACTACAAAATAGATTTAAAAACTGCCACCACCACTGAGATGAATGAGGCTTTCAGACGTTTTATGCAGAAGTGAGGAACAGTGAAGGAAAAGAATATTCCATCAGCAGCTATTGCAGCTTGCATCATCCCTGAATAGACACTTAAATTCAATGCAGATTGGAAGAAAATAAATATCATAACAAATCCGGACTTTAACTCAGCAACAATGTGTCTTTGTGTCTGTCACAAAACGCTACTCGAGACAACAAAAAGATGTTTCAAAGCACTACCCTCCAATCTCAAAGTCCGATTTAATGTTGCTCAAAAATCTCCAGTTTATCTCCTGACACTGCGTCTGGCCTTCTAAAAAGTCTGGCTAGACATACAATTGTATATGGCCAGGCGTGGGAGGGAGGGCCTCAGAAACCTGAAACCTGACAGCTTTATCTTTCTCATGGATGAAGCAATGTAAGAATATGTCAGCCTCTCGCTCAACGAGGCAACGAAAAATCACAGTGACCCATTTGAGCCCAATAAACAGGGTCACAGAGGGTTCATGTATGCTGAACCAAACTCACCACAATGCCCTGTTGAAAGTTTAAAGAAATATCTTTCCAAACTGCCGCCAGATGCTCCAGCCCCTGTATTGTCACCCACGAACTGCCTCAACATTTCCTGGACTGCTCAGAAACCTGGTACACTACCCAACCACTTGGATTAAACACTCTGTCAACTCTCATGAGCAAAATAAGCAAAGAGGCATCGCTCAGTCAAATTTATACAAACCACTCGATTAGATCGACAGCTGTTTATTTGCTGTCTGGCGCAGGGCTCCAAAGCCGAGAAGTCATGGCTGTAACGGGCACCGCTGTGAAGCAAAGCCTTGCACATACTGGAGCAAGGCCCTGCCAAGATCGTGAAAAGATGGAGCTCAATATTGGGGCAAAAGAATGACAGCACACAAGAAAGTACACAAGAAAGAAAGAAAGAAGATGAAATTAAGATAAACACAGTGCCACCAGCTGGAATAATGACATCTTTCAATCAAGGTCCATTTATCTTTAATGGCCCATGACTTTCAATGGACCTGTGAATTTCATTAGTCCGACTAAGTGATTTGTACTTAAAGTAAACCGCAAACAGTTAAAGAAATGTAAAAGCATTTTTCTTGTTCAAATACCCACTCCACTTCCCAGTTATTATTCTATTCCTCCCTTTACCCTTCATTCTATGTAGAACTACTTTATGCTGCGTAGTAATTTTTTCAGCAAAAATAAAAGTTTTTATGCACTTAACTTAAAAGTTTTCCTTGCTTTTTTAAACCAAAAAATGCATGACCATTTTATAAGTGCAATAAGACATTCCAGGTGTGTGCATGTAACATATTTTACCGCACCCAGGGGCTAAAGGCACTCGGCCAAGGCCTCGTGCCTTATTACGCCCCTGGCCGTGCGGTAAAATATGTTCCATGCACACCCTGTCATGTCTTATTGCTTACTTCTTACAAAGAATGGATATACAATATAGGGGAGCATGATAGCATACCTTCTTTTATAAAATGGGTTCGGAACTCTCTGGGTCCTGATTGGCTGAGGGGTACCTTCAGCAGTGTCCTTATCAGGCCATAACCTGCCAACCGGTACCTCTTCAGCTGTGCAGGACTCACCACACAAAAGAAATCATTCCAGCCAAGAATGAAGATCAGTGTAGTTGAGCTTCCCTGTCTCTTGCTCCCTGCCCCACCTCCACCCCCATACCGCAACACAATGTCCGTTACTGGCAGTGGAGTCACAATTTACAGTTCATGACAGGACCATGGAAACGATTTTTTTACTCCAAGTCCTTTCCCCTCAACCTACAGTATACCGCAAACAATTTTACCTCTCCAGTTTGAAAACAAACTGATCGGCCTGGTGATCGGGTGACTTCGCATGACGCGACTTTGAAATGAACCTCAGACTGCTCTTCCACAACTCACAACACCTGGTCCTGTCCTCTTCCTGACTGAACCGGTTGTTTCAAATGATAGTATTATTTATTTTTAATACTCCTGCTTTCTATTTACATAGCCAGCAATGAACCGAGATCAGGAAAGCGCTAGCAGGGAAGCGCTAATTACGATGGCTAGCGAGGGACACGCTCGCTCCCACTCTCCGCTGAAAAACTGTATTTGTTCAATTTTATTAACAAAACAAAACAAAAGCACATTCTAGAGGATCGTTGGGGGATGATACAGAAAACCACTGTCAGAGATCGACTAAATACAGGGTCTGGCAAGGTCTCAGATCCAGTAAAACTCCTTGTCATTGAGCATTTGCTACCTAATGCGCGCACGCACACACACACACACACACACACTCTGCATGTGTCTTGACTGGGAGTGAGAAGAAGACAGACACCACAGTCCCCTAGTAAAGTTTTGTCAAATATCTCCACTGCAATACAATGACAAGGACTACTTTTCATGTTTTTATACAGACAATATCATACTGTTAAAACCTTTTTATTTATACTTTTTATGTTCTTTTCTATTGATTTTTTTTTTATTAGGGGAACCCATTTTATAAGTGCAATAACACACTCCGAGGTGTGGGTTTAACCATGACTATTAGCTGTTTAACCACGACTAGCACACTAAGCTGTAAGCTTTTTTACAGGTGCGACCTGGGAGCACAGGTAAGTTAAGTGACTTGCTCAGGGTCACACAGTATGCAAGTGGAAGCTGTGGGATTCAAACCCAGGTCTAGTTTGCTGGATGTCACCAGATTTGCAGCTCAGAGCCTTAAACCACTGCGCCTGCCTGCCCATATCCCTATCACCTGATACGAGCACGGCCAGGGCATAAGGCACTTGGCTGCAAGTGCCTCGTGCTTTAGTAATAAACTTACGGCTGCTTTCTTATCAGGCGACATAACCCACACCTCATCATGTGTTATTGCTTGCACAAAGAATGGATATTTCATAAGTTTCATAAGTAGTTTCAACTCAAGCTGAGGGACTTATGTCCATAATGCTTGCCAGTCCTATGTTATCAAAATGCAGTAGTTTTGTCATAACTAAAGATATCAAGTCTAGTCTTAAACATGTCCATACTTGTACTTTCAACCACAGTTACTGGTAGATTATTCCAGACAGTAACCACCCTGATCATAAACCAGTGTTTCCTTAAATTCGTATTCCATTTAGGCAAATCTAGTTGCATGTTATGTCTTCTACCACTAGTCCATCCTGGTCTAAAAGTTATTCCAAGATCTTCCCTTAGTGCTGTATCTAGATATTTTGAACATCATACATAGATCACCTCTTAGTCTTCTATAATGCAAGGAATATAGGTTTAGTTTTCCAATCTCATCATATGATAAGTTTTTTATTAGCTCAGTCACAGATTTGGTGGCCCTGCGCTGTACTCCCTTGATACTAACCACATCCTCCCTTTTTTGGGGGGGACCACACCTGGACACAATACTCCAGGTGTGGTCTCACCAGGGCTCCATATAATGGCATAAGGACATTCTTGCTTCTACTGGAAATGTGCCTTAAAATGCAACTTAAGTTTTGATGGACTTTTTTTACCTGCTCCGTACAATGCACACTAAACTTTAAGTTGGTAATTATTTTTACTCCTAAATCCCTCTCCTTGCTAGTTTCGGTTAAACTGTTGATTCCTATAGTGTACATATAGTTATTATTATAGTTATCCTTCCTCACGCCATTCCAGTCTGGCTTCAGGAACGGTCACTCCACCACCTCCTCCCTGATAAGGCTTACAGACACTATCCTAACAGGCATGGACAGTGGACTGATCACCTCAGCCATTTTTGTCGACCTTGCAAAAGCCTTCAACACCGTCTCCCACCCCATATTGCTCTCAAGTCTCGCTGTATCAGGCCTCTCTGTCGCAGCCACAGACTGGTTCACATCATACTTCTTTGATACAACTCAGTCCGTTAGAGTCTCAAATGCGATCTCCACCCCACTTCCCTTAACTACCGGTGTACCACAGGGGTCGGTTCTTGGTCCAGTTCTGTTCTCTATATTACTAAATGACCTGCCACTCATCTGCTCTACTTCTCAATCCACATGTATGCAGATGATACTGTCCTCTACTACTCAGGCTCCGCCCTGATGTGGTACAATCAAACCTCAAGCTGACTTCAACAAGGTACAGCAATGGTTTAGCTCACACCAGCTCTCCTAAAAAAAAACTGTCACTATGATCTTGACTGCGACACGCCTGTCAGACTCCCTCCCTTCCCTACTTCACCACCCTGGATGGCCAAAACTTGAAGATGTCTCCTTGTTCCATTACTTGGGGGTATGGCTCACAGTCATCTCTCCTTCTCTGACCACATCGATGCTATCTCAAAAAACTATGCGCCATGCTCAGTGCACTGTATAGGAACCACAGCAGCCTCCCTCCCCGAGTCTGACATGAACTGGTCCTGAAGATGATACTGTCCTCCATCGACTACTGCAACATTGTATACAGTGCAGCCCCTAAGTCCACCCTATCTAAACTGGACACACTTTATAATGCCTTCTGCCACTTTGCTCTCGATGCCTCTCCCCTCACCCACCACTGCGACCTCTACCGAGCCTTGGCACTACCATCCCTCGAAAACCACCGGATCTCTCACTGTGCTAAATTTGTCTCCAACCCATGGCTCGGGTCCATCCCCTCCTACCTTGCCACCATGCTCACAGATGCCCCACCCCCTCCCACCATCTTAGATCCAGTGACTCCCGCCAACTTTCAGTCCCTAGGCGGAAGACCTCTGCTGGTCAAGCTGCCTTCTCACACTGGCTATCCAAGCTCTGGAATGCCCTTCCACTGCAAATTCGGCACTCCTCCTCTTCCTACTCTCTGTCTACCACCCTAGCAAACTTCCTTACTATAAATTGTTCCTGTCCCTGAACCTGCCATGCCCCACTATCCCCTTCCCAATGCCTGACCAGAGGCCTTAGCCTTGCTACAGATGCTGGCATATTTCCCCAACCTTGCACTTATGTCCTGGGCCTGTTTTGCCCTATGTACTGTGTATAACTGTATAACTGTGATATACGTCCTCTGTTGTTTGCAGCTGTTACTTCTGTGCTAATCTACCTTGTCTGCTGCTTCTTGTCACAAAAATTATTTGATACTATCATATCCTAAGCATTCAATGTGCGCTGTTTATATATTCATGCAATCGTGTATCCTTATGCTGCTTTTTATTTGCTTCTGTTAACTGTTCACTTGATAACCTGCGTGTTATCATATCCATGTGTACCCCCCCAACCCTGGTCACACCGGGAGACGAGCATCTTGTTGCTCAGTGTGCCTTTCCTGGTGAAACAATTGCAACAAATAAATAAATAAATATTATGAAGGCCCAGAAGCATAATTTTGCACTTAGAGATGTTGAGTTCAAGTTTGCTAGAGTTGGTCCACAAATAGATTTCATCTATAGCCTGCTGGAGAGAAAGGGCCTCAGTTGTATTAGTCACATATATACTATATGGATATACTATACGGGGGGTAATTATAGCATTTCTTCCTATATTGAATGGATATACTATATGGAGGAGGTGACAGCATACCTTTTTACAATGAATGTCAGTGTGGCTTAGTTGGTAGCACATCTGCCTCTGGACCAGAAGGTCGGGGGTTCTCGTCCCACACTGGAATTGGACTTGTACCTAAAACGCTGGCACCCAAGTGCATTATTGGGGGGGTGCTGTACTGTTGGGGTGTGCTGTCCTTCAGATGAGATGTTAAACCGAGGTCCCTTCTACCCATCCTGGTGTTGACCTGGTGGGTGTCCAGGTGGAAGTAAAAGAACCCAAGGCATTCTTTGCAAAGAGTAGGGGACATTCCTGGTGTCTTGGCCAATATTCCCCTTCCCATAAAACTGGTTCATGCAACTGTCCAGGCTGTGTGTAGGTGTTGATGAGTGATATGGCCACCACTACACATTCAGTGACTTCACTACCAGTTTAGCATTGCTTGTAAAGCACTTTGGGATACATTGTGTATGAAAAATGCTATATAAATGCTGATTCTTCTTCTAATGAATTGGATATACTGTACTGTATGGAGTGAGTGACAGCATATCTTCTTATAATTACTGGATATACTGTTTGGTGAAGGTGATAACATTCCTTCTTATAATGACTGGATATACTGTATGAAGAGAGTGATAGCATAGCTTCATATTATGAATGTATATAATATATGGGGGTGTGATAGCATACCTTCTTATAACAAGTATTTGTCAATGCCGAATGTTGATTGCTTTGCTCCGTTGAGCTTGCTCACTCCCCCTCTGTCCGTCGCTCGTTCTGTTTCTGTTGGCGTTGCAGGCTACGCTTTTGTACTGGGCTCCTGTCTGCGTTGGCAACTTTGTCTGCCCACAAAGAAATACGCAGCTGTCCCGACAGAGCTCCATTCAGGGTGCTCAGTCTCCCTCTCTCACTCACTCATTCTGTTTCTCCTGGCGCTGCAGGCTGCCCTTTTGTACTGGGCTCCTGCCTCTGTTGACGTCTTTGTCTGCCCACAAAGAAATCTGCAGCAGTCCCAACACAGCTTCGCTGAGCTCGCTCACTCCCCCTCTCTCACTCGCTCATTCCATTTCTGCCAGTGCTACAGGCTGCCCCTTTGTACTGGGCTCCTGCCTGCATTGCTGCCTTTTTCTGCCCACAAAAGAAATCCATGGCAAGTCATGATAGAGCTCAGTTGAGCTCGCTCACTCCCTCTCTCTCTCTCGCTCGTTCTGTTTCTCCCACCGCTGCAGGCTGCCCTTTTGTACTGGACCCCTGCCTGCATTGCTGCCTTTTTCTGCCCACAAAGAAATCTGCAGCAGTCCCAACAGAGCTCCGTTGAGGTCACTCACTCCCCCTCCCTCACCCGCTCATTCTGTTTCTCCCAGCGCTGCAGGCTGCCCTTTTGTACTGGGCTCCTGCGTTGGGGCCTTTTTCTGCCCACAAAGAAATCTGCAGCAGTTCAACAGAGCCCGTTGAGGTCCTCTCCCCTCCCTCACCCGCTCATTCTGTTTCATCCAGCGCTGCAGGCTGCCCTTTTGTACTGGGCTCCTGCGTTGGTGCCTTTTTCTGCCCACAAAGAAATCTGCAGCAGTCCCAACAGAGCTCCGTTGAGGTCACTCACTCCCCCTCCCTCACCCGCTCATTCTGTTTCATCCAGCGCTGCAGACTGCCCTTTTGTACTGGGCTCCTGCGTTGGGGCCTTTTTCTGCCCACAAAGAAATCTGCAGTAGATCCAACAGAGCTCCATTGAGGTCACTCACTCCACTTCCCCTCCCTCACCCGCTCTTTCTGTGTCTCCGGCTGCAGGCTGCCCTTTTGTACTGGGCTCCTGTGTTGGGGCCTTTTCTTCCCACAAAGAAATCCACAGCAGTCCCGACAGAGGTCAGTTGAGCTCGGTCACTCCCCCCTCTCACTCGCTTGATCTTAATCTGTCCCAAACACTGATTTCCCACAGAAACCGTGCTATTCTGCGGCAGGAGTGCAAAAACATATTTGGGCCAGGATGTGAAAAATGACAGCTGTACTGTTCATAAGGAGGTGTGAAAAAATACCAGTGTTGAAAATGTGGCGTGAAAATATTACAAATTTGCTGAGTTACAAGGGTGCATGAAAACAGTTCAACGCATGCTTGTAACACAGACATTTTATGGACTTTCATCACCAAATTTTCAACATAGGGATTTTAGGACCGCTGATCATGAACAGTGTCACTGTCTTTTTCTTAATCTGCCCCAAACACTGATTTCTCACAGCAACTGCACTATTCTGCGCCGCAATTGCGAAAACACATTTTGGCCAGGATGTGAAAAATGACAGCTGTACTGTTCATAAGGAGGTGTGAAAAAATGCCAGTGTTGAAAATGTGGCATGAAAAAATTACTGATTTGCGAAGTTACAAGGGTGCGTGGAAACTGCACAACGCACGCTCATAACACAGTCATTTTATGGCCTTTAATCACAAAATTTTCAACATAGGCATTTTAGGAACTCTGCTCATGAACAGTATCACTGGTTTTCTTAATGAGTCCCGAACACTGATTTCCCACAGCGACCGCACTATTCTGCGCTGGAAGTGCGAAAACGCATTTCAGCCAGGATGTGAAAAATGACAGTTGTGCTGTTCATAAGGAGGTGTGGGCGTATCTACTCATTGTTTTGTCTCCACTCCACAGACTCTGCTGTAATATAGGACCACGGAGGGCCCTGGGTAGGAGGGTGGGCAACTATAAAGTTCCGGCACTGCTCCATTGAGCTCGCTCACTTCCCCTCTCTCACTCGCTCATTCTATTTCTCCTGATGCTGCAGTGTGCCCATTTGTACTGAGCTCCTGCTTGTTTTGGCACCTTTTTCTGCCCACAAAGAAATCCACAGTAGTCCTGACACAGCTCCGTTGAGTTCACTCACTCCCCCTGTCTCACTCACTCATTCTGTGTCTCCCCATGCTGCAGGCTACCCTTTCGTACTGGGCTCCTGCCTGTATTGGTGCCTTTTTCTGCCCACAAAGTAGTTCACAGCTATCCCGACAGAGCTCTGTTGAGGTTGCTCACTCCCTCTCTCTCACCCGCTCATTCTGTTTCTCCTGGCATTGCAGGCTGCCCTTTTGTACCGGGCTCCTGCCTCCATTGATGCCTTTTTCTGCCCATAAAAAAATCCGCAGCAGTCCCAACCGAGCTCAGTTGAGCTCGCTCACTCCCCCTCTCTCACATGCTCGTTCCGTTTCTGCCGGCACTGTAGGCTGCTCTTTTGTACTGGGCTCCTGCCTGCATTGGCGCCTTTTTCTGCCCACCGAGAAATCTGCAGCAGTCCTGATACAGCTCTGTTGAGCTCACTCAGTCCCCCTCTCTCACTCACTCAAACTGTTTCTCCCACCGCTGCAGACTGCTCTTTTGTACTGGGCCCCTGCCTGCATTGATGCCTTTTTCTGCCCCCAAAGAAATCCGCAGCAGTCCTGACAGAGCTCCGTTGAGTCCGCACACTCCCCCTCATTCACTCGCTCTCTCATTCTGTTTCTCCCACTGCTGCAGGCTGTCCTTTTGTACTGGGCACCTGTGTTGGGGCCTTTTTCGGCCCACAAAGAAATCCGCAGCAGTCCCAGCAGAGCTCACTTGAGCTCGGTCACTCCCCCCCTCTCACTCACTTGATCTTAATCTGTCCCAAACACTGATTTCCCACAGCGACCGTGCTATTCTGAGGCAGGAGTGCAAAAACATATTATGGTCAGGATGTGAAAAATGACAGCTGTACTGTTCATAAGGAGGTGTGAAAAAATGCAGTGTTGAAAATGTGGAGTGAAAATATTACAATGCTAAGTTACGAGGGTGTATGGAAACAGTTCAACGCATGCTTGTAACACAGTCATTTTATGGAGTTTTGCCACCACATGTTCAATATAGGGATTTTAGGACCTCTGCTCATTAACAATGTCACTCTCATTTTCTTAATCTGTCCCGAACACTGATTTCCCACAGTGACCGTGCTATTCTGCGCCGGAAGCATGAAAACACATTTTGGTCAGGATGTGCAAAATGACAGCTATGCTGTTTATAAGGAGGTTTGAAAAAATGCCAGTGTTGAAAATCTGGCATGACAATATTACAAATCTGCGAAGTTACAAGGGTGCGTGGAAACTGCGCATTGCACACTTGTAACACAGTCATTTGATGGGCTATCATCACCAAATTTTCAACATAGGCTTTTTAGGACCTCTGCTCTTGAACAGCATCAATGTCATTTTCTTAATCTGTCCCAAACACTGATTTCCCACAGCAACTGCGCTATTCTGCGCCAGAAGTGCGAAAAGACATTTCAGCCAGGATGAGAAAAATGACAGCTGTACTGTTCATAAGTAGGTGTGGGAAAATGGCAATGTTGAAAATCTGGAGTGCAAATATTATAAATTCGCGAAGTTACGATGCGTGCATGCAAACTGCGCAATACATGCTCGTAACACAGTAATTTTATGGAGTATCATCACCAAATTTTCAACATAGGCATTTTAGGACCTCTGATCATGAACAGTGTCACTGTAATTTTCTTAGTCTGTCCCAAACACTGATTTCCCACAGTGACCATGCTATTCTGCGCCGGAAGTGCGAAAACGCATTTTGGCCAGGATGTGAAAAATGACAGCTATACTGTTCACAAGAAGGTGTGAAAAAATGCCAGTGTTGAAAATCTGGCATGACAATATTGCAAATTCACGAAGTTATGAGCGTGCATAGCAACTGCGCAACGCACGCTCGTAAAACAGTCATTTTTTGGAAATTTGTAACATAGACTTTTTGAGAGCCCACCTCATGAACACTGGCACTGTCATTTTGTTAATCAGTCCTGAAAGGTGATTCTGCACAGTGACTGCGAAATCACTGTTCGGGACCGAATAACGCCATAACAGTGGCAGAATTCATGAGAAGGGGTCCCAAAAACCCCATGTTGAAAATTTGGTGCCAAAATTCAAAAATGCCTGAGATATGCACCAAAGTTGAAAAAAAAAAACTATGCCATTATACAGCTTGCGGTCAACTTTGAAGAGTGCAGACGTGTTCCCGGTCCACTGAAGATTGCCGCGCCAGAGTCCACAGGTAAGTATGGGGTGAGGGTGGTGTGGGGAGGCAGAGTGCACAAAGGGTGGGTGCGGGTTGTGGGAGGGGGCAGGGAGACTGTGAGGGACCATTTCTTTTTTGACAGGCACAAAAAAAAACAAAAAAAACCGCAGGACGTTTTCTTTTTTACAGGGCCATTTGGCACACTGGGGTGGGCTCCCAGCGTGCAATAGAGTGTTTGTTTGTGGGGACAGCTGTAGCCGACAGGGGATTGGGCACCCCCATCAGCACAAAAGGGGGGGCGCAGAGCCGAGAGGGATTGGGCACCCTTGGCACAACTGTAGTGCTTGTTTGGGATTATGCCGACGGGGAGTGGGCCCCTCAAGTGGCAAATGACACTGGGGAGGGATGATACTGCAGACGGGAGCGGGCCCTGTCGGCAAAAATCAACATTAGGGCACTGAAGCAAACAAACACTTTGGGGGCACATGCTGCAGAGGGAATTGGGCACCCCCTCGACAGTGGGGCTGCTTTATATTGTTGTGAACATGGCGGCAAGCCACCACCATGTTCACAAACAAGTCAAATTTCACAATCGATGTGCCAGGATAAAAGCCTTTTATTCCCAGATAGGCTCAAGGGAAAGCGTAATTGTGATGCAAAAACGTCTGGTTCCGTGGGGAGGGGCAAGGTGCATTGAGCCCATATCATGAATGTTTGCTGACCATTCTGCCTATCTGGGAATAAAAGGCTTTTATCCTGGCACATCAATTGTGAAATTTGTATCTGACAGTAGATGGTTACGAGGTGCCGACCTATATGGACAGTTCGTGAGTACCCTTTGGATTTGGTTTTGCCCCCGTCTCTGCGGCGTTTGTAGCCGCCTATGTATGCTTATGTTCACAAACAATATCAGACTAACAAGGTTCTGCCCAGTAATGATGAGTCACTTCCTCATTGCAGAGGAATGGCTTACGCTGCAATGACGAGGCGGCCCCTGATTGCAGCGCCTGAAACCTTACAAGGTTGTTGCACGCTGGCTGAACTAGTGTCAGCAGCAGCGTGCCACCCCATTGGGAAAAGTGGGCCAAGCCTCCAAAGGCTGTGGGGGCATTGGCCACAACAGTGGCCTCCACAACCTGCTTCTGGAGCAAGCTGCCGCAACATGTTTCTTCTGCATGCGCGCAATCAACATAATAAATGGATATGTAATGTGGTGGATATGATAGCATACCTTCTTATTATGAATGGAGGTACCATATGTGGGTGTGATAGCATACCTTCTTAATGGATATACTACATAGGGGGCAAGATTGCATACCTTCTTATAATCAATGGATATACTATATGTTGGAGTGATAGCATACCTTCTTAAAAGGAATGGATGTACTATATGAGGGGCAAGATAGCATATCTTGTTATAATTAATGGATATACTATATGTGGGAGGTAATAGCACATCTTCTCATAATGAAACAATATGGCATAACTTCTTATAATGAAGGGATATACTATATGGAAGGAATGATAGAATACTTTCTTTTAATATATGGATTGTTAAATTAATGCCATCATAAAGCATATAAAAAATTCCTGGTAATAGTATGGCTCCTGGGTCGATAATACCACTGCTCCCGAGTGATAATACTATCGTTCAGGAGCCGTAATACTATCGTTCAGGACCTGAACGATAGTATTATCACCAAAGATGAACAGTGCAAGCGCAAGTCTATCTTGTCACGTCTTTTAAGTGTGCCTTCTGATTGGCGCGTTTCCAGCCGAAACAGTTTGAAAAACATGGCGGCTGATTCTCGCTTAGCGAGATGACACTATGCCGAGTCCACAGTGATGAAACTTCAGTTTTTTTCCGCGTATCTACAAACAAAATGTATCTTGCTGACCTGTGCTCAGCCACCCCAAAAACGAAAGGTAAAAGAAAATGAAATTTTTGCTATGCATGTGCGAGGTCATGAAGGGGCAGGCAGACCAGGCAACACTATGTGACAGGTTGGCTGTGGCAGTCGGCCACAGCGTAGATTCCTTTAGTTAACAGCCGACTGATCGCAGCAAAATTATTCAAAAAGTCGGATCCATATATTAAAACAAATAATAGATAGGTAACTGGGCATTACTGGTGAGATACCATCTCGAGGTTCTGGACACGGGAACCTCTCAAGCTTAGCTCTCGAGGTTCCTATGTGTCCAGAACCTCTCGATGGTGTTATTCACCAGTAATACCCAATTACCTATCCATTATTCTATTTATAATGAATGGATATACTATATGGGCATGATAGCATACCTTCATATAATAAATGGATATACAATATGGGGGATGTAATAGCATACCTTCTTATAATGAATGGATATACTATGAGGGGTGTGATAGCATACCTTCTTATAATGAATGGATATACTATATGGGGGAGTGATAGCATACCTTGTTACAATTAATGGATATACTATATGGGGGAGCGATAGCACACCTTCTCTATACATTGATCTCTCTCTCCCTTCCTTGAATGACCAACACCTCAACCACTGTGCCTCCTTTATTTCTAAATTCTGGTTGGTTTCGCTCCCTCCTTACCTAAGCTCTCACTTCCCCCCTTCCCCACAACGTACTCTGCCCATAGCTCAGGTTATCATTGTCTCTTGCTCCCCTCTCGTAAATCCCTGGCTTGCCTGTCTGGTTTCTCCTTCTGCCTTCCTAATCTTTGGAACTCCCATCCATTAACACAATCTGCTCTGTCCCCTTCAAACGCTCTCTCTCCTCTCAACTCCAGGGCCACACTGCCCCTTCCTGCAAATGCCCTTAGCCCTTTGTCCATATTCCTACTCCCCATCTACCCCACCCTCTATACTTATCATCCCCCCACCTCATCCCCCCTTCCTCTCTTTCCTCCACCATTTCCTCAACTCTCACTCCCACACTTATTTCACTCCTCACTCACTCACTCACTCACTCACTCACTCACTCACTCACTCACACACATCTCCATTAACACTCGTTTATTTATTATTTATTTAGCTTTTGTTGACCGGGTAAGTGCACTAGACAAATCCTGCCTATTTTCAGGCACGACCCGGGGGAGGGGGATACAGATGAATGGCAACTGACCTTGAACCAGATTAAGCTGTTGGTGGTATTATTAGTGAATGAGGGAAATTTGGCCAGATAATGGGAAATTCCCCCACATTCGCTGGCGCCTGTGGCCAGTGTAGGGGAGCTGACCTGTTGGCAGGATGGCCACTATGGCTGAGTGCACGAAGGAGGAGGTTGTGTCTGCTGCTGACGCAGGCTGAGGCAGGATGTCATATGGCGGCCAGTATGGCGCTGGTGTGGATTTGGAATCCAACAACCTGTTCCACGATGCAGTTTCAACTGCGGAAGCTGCTTATTTGTGAAGGGGTGCGAGACAACGAACGAGGGAGTTCTTGATGGCTGAGGAAGGGAGGTCTGGCCTGAAAGTTTAAAGAAGCTTAGAAGGTGCTGCAGCTTTAAGACCGCTTGCATAGGAATGTTGGGCACAGAAAACGTGAAGAAGCGTCAAGAGAAGGGTTGTGTTACGATTAGTGGAAATAACACAGGCTACATTGAAATTACAAGGTGGAAACTGAGGTGGGAACTTACATCTGTGGCTAAAAAAAATCGCAGAAGAGGCGGTGGAAAGAGGTCAGGATGCTATTCGATGGCATTCGTTGCAGAACAGAACTGGGGTTGTTTTTCCTGAGGACTTACTACACAGCAAAGAGGGCATGAGTAATGTGATACCAAAAATGACGTTTCCAACCTTTAAAATTCACAAAGAGACTGGGTTTGTGTTTCAACTCTCTAAGGTGGGAGTTGTGGGTTCAAATGAAAAATACCCTTTAATTTTTCAAACTGACGTTGATGTTCAAAAAGGGGTTACTGAATTCAGTTTTAAACATCCTGAGAAACAGAGACAAATGGACTCAAAACTTCTTCAGGAGGTGAATACAGATTCCCCTGTAATACCCAAGGGAAACCCTGTCCCTCCTCTCCACGCTTTGGATCATGATGACAACTGGTCCCCGCAGGAAGCTTTAGTAGCAGCAGGGTGGAAAAAATTAGGGCAGGGGATATGGACTCCAGACTTAGCCTGGGATTCATCTCTGGACTTTAAAAAATCTTCTCCTGCGTGGCAGCCTGGTATTGAGCTTATAACAAAACAAAATAATGGGAAAAGCAACAAGAAAGGCAATGAGGGTAAGGAAAAGGTTGACATGTTACCAATCCAGGCTGAATTTACACCACCACAAGAACTGGGTACTGAGAGTAGTAAATCTGGGGTAGGGCCTACCTCTGGGAAACCCCTTATGTCTAGTTTATTTGCTCAGAGTAAACAGGAAGCTGCACCGACTGCCAGCTGTTCGTATTAGATATAAAGGGGTTTGAAAGAAAGACCAGACAGGTATTTTGTGGGTAAATCTTTAATTAAAGATTCTTTATTGTTTTCCCGAGGGATGTTTTGCTTTTATAAACATCTCGGGGAAGATAACTACGATAGCAGTTTCTGTTCCCCAGTTTTGTTAGACCTGTTTTGGGAAAGGTATAATCAGGTGAAATTCTCTCCTCTATGGTCCCCCTTTCTGGTTATCCCTCTTACAAAACCCTTAATCAAATATGTTACGGTCATGTTTAGAAATGAGGGGGTACATGTTGAAGATATTACATACTGGCTCTCACAGAGATGCGAGGTTCAGAGTGACAGAGCCTATTTTAGATTCTGAGCAGTTTTGGACGGGAGGGTGGAAATTTAAAGTCAAATTACGACAGTCTACTTTGGAGTGGAACATATCCTAATTCCTTTTGTTGGGAAGAGATGGGGGGTCTGTTTTATAGCGGGCAGCCCAGAGCATGTTATAAATGTGGATCACGGACATACTTGTCTAGTACATGTGAACAGCCACGTTGTGATAATTGTGGAGAAGTTGGTCATGTTACCATGTTTTCGTAAATTCTACAAAATGTGACCTTTGTGAGGAACAGAACCATGCCTTCGGAATTGTCCATGGGCAGCTCAGAATAAGGTCAGTTGTGGAATTTGGAGTTAATTATCCAAAGGCAAGATCGCAGTGAAAAACAGCAGAGGGAGGGTGGTATCTCAAAGCCCTCTTCGGTACCTCAGCGCACTGTAGAAACTAAGGTGAAGGCAGTTGCCCTCAGGACTACAGCTCCACGCCCTAAAGAGCTGAAAACAGAAATTTTGGAGGAAGTTTCTGACCTTTTACAGCCAGTTTGTTATATTGCCCCAAATGAGGATTCGGTGGCTGATATGGGTCTTCCTTTGCAACCTCCTTTACCCCCTAGAAGATCTAGTAGAAATTCAAAGCCCAGCTCGCTTCCAGAACCAGAGCCCATAGAATCAAAAAATTCCTACGCAGCCTTATTTTGGGGAGATTCAGAGATGGATATTGGGGATACCGATTCCCAAATGTCACTTCAGGATTCTTTGGCACCCCCTAGAGATGAGTATAAAGAGAAAAAGAAGAAAAGGAGGAAAAAATGAGAGGTAGTTTGTGTGTCGGTTCCTCCTAGCAAAAATGGAAATGAGTTTTTTGTGGGCCACGTTAAACACTCATAGTCTTTTAAATACACAGAAGAGACATGCAGTGTTTCATTTACTTCATGACCTGCGTATTTCTGTTTGTTTTTTACAGGAAACTTGGATGTTTTCCAGAGAACAAATAGTTTCATTTACAAAAGATTGGCCATGGGGACCGTCCTTTTGGTCTTTGGGAAGACAGAGCTGATGGGGTGAGTTCTTTTCAATGCTTATAGGTTTGTTTTGTATAAATTGATTGATTTGGTTCCAGGTAGGGTGCTGATTTTGGAAGGGAAATGGTATACTAAAACCTTTAGGTTTATTAACATTTATAACCCCCAAACAAAATCAGAAAGGGTAGCTTGTTTGAAAGAGATTCAACCTTTCCTGGTAACATCCATTCCCATTCTTTGGGGTGGGGATTTCAACTGCAGTTTGGGAGGGGCAGGGAGAGACTCCAACAATAAAAAAATCTATTGTGATTCTAACTGTTTGAGTGATATTGTTAAAAAGGCGGATTTAGTTTCCTGTGAGGTTTGTAAGGTGTCTGGTCCTAGGGGAACCTTTTTCAAAGGTGGAAAAGGCTTTACTATTGACTATCTTTTTATTTAAAAAACAATTCCGCAAATAATCCACTTACAATTCCAGTAGAATTTTCAGATCATGTACTTTTGCAGGTAAGGATAGGAGACTTAGCTGGACATGGCAGACAGAGGACTAGATGGAGCTGAATACTTCTATCTTACAAGAACAGCTAGTATTGAATTCTATTAGACTGATTTTACAAGCTAGATTATCTGTGTTTTTTATATTCAGATTTGGAGTATGGTGGCAAGAAACTAAAGATGATTGTATTGTATGGTTAAAAATACGGGATTCATCAGAACTCATGCTTTTCTATTTGAAATTACGAGCTCAATTACAATATGTGCTAACATTGGCAAATTCCTCTAGAGAGGATTTTTCTAGACAAATAGAAGTAATTAAGGCACAAGTGAGGGTGTTACAATATGACCGAACAAAAACTTTACAAGCAGTAATATCAAATCATATGACGAAATCTGTGGTTGGGGATCCTTTCGAGTTGTATAAATCTCTAAAGGATCATTCCTCTTTAGAATTTCTGAACCACGGAGATGGTAGAGTGGTTACAGTTGAATCTATAGGGAATAAGATCGCTGAACATTTTCGGGAGCTTTGTCCACATCATACTCCTATGAGGAAACAGGTTAATCAGTTCTTAGGCCCCCCATTCACTACAGAAGTAGATCCAGGGATCTTAAAGAGTATTAAACAACCCTTTTCCCATCTTGAGATTGCTATGGTAATTAAAACTCTGAAATCTAATGTTTCCCCTGGTTTAGACGGCTTATCTAACTTATTTTATAAAACTTTTCAGTCGGAATTGATTCATTGTCTGGCCTTGGTCTTTAATAAATTTTTAGAGGGTGCTTTGATCCCGCGGTCTTTTCTGAAGGATTCAGATATACATTTTCAAAACAGGGATAGGAGATTCGAACTGGAGACCGATAACATTGTTAAATTCAGACTATAAAATACTTACCACTCTGATTAACAATAGATTGAAAGTCATGTCTGAGATAATTTTTTCTCCAGCTCAGCATTGTGGGCTCTCAACAGAAGAATACAGTCAGTTCTTTGTCTTATACGGATGTAATTGATCGCCTGAATGATTCAGGTGAGTCAGGGTGCTTACTGTCTCTGGACCTGGAGAAGGCCTTTGATAGAGTCAGTCATTTTTTTTTGTTTTCTACTTTAGAATTTTTTAAGGTTCCTGTGGGTTTGTTAAATCTAATTAAAGGATTATATGCCTCCGCTCAGGTGTACCCACTAATTAAAGGGGAATTAGGGACAGGGTTTACCATAAACTGCGGAGTTCAACAAGGTTGCCCCTTGAGCCCCTTTCTTTATATTCTTTCTTTAGAGCCCCTACTTAGAGCAGTGAATAAGGCCCCTCTATGGTCAGGAGTGTGCATCCCTGGTACAAATTCTTCTATAACCATACAAGCGTATGCAGATGATGTTTGTCTGTTCTTTAAATAGTTTTCACAAATGGGGGTTTTCTTTTCAATATTTGATTTATATGCTAATTTATCAAATGCCAAGATTAATTTGTTTAAGTCTAGAGGTTTGTTACTTGGTGGTTCCTATCAGAATCCTGTTCATTATAATTCTATCTTGGTTTCTACAGACCCTTAAAATTTTAGGGTAGTTTTTGGACCCCAAAATCTTCCTGAGGATAATTGGGGTTTGGTTTTGGATAAAATAGGTTTAAAAGTGAATAAATGGAAAAGGTTTAAATTTTCCAAAATAAAAAGGATTCAAGTTTTAAAACAATTTATTCTGCCAAGTTTACAATACCCGGCAGTTATTTTCCCCCTGCCTGCTCAGTATGAAACTAGACTTTATAGCATTTGTTTCCAGTTGCTATGGGGTAATAGATTAAACCCTGTAAAAGGGGGTTTTACTTATCTGGATAGGAACAGAGGAGGTTTGGGAATGGTTGACCCAGTAGTCTTTTGTTTTTCTTTATTTTTTTCCTTTTCATTAAAAATTTGTTTGAATCCCTGAGGGGTACAGGAGATTTCCTTTTTTAAATCTGTGATGAATCGTTATTTAACAGCTTGGTTGCATTGTGCACCTAAATTATCCCCACACTTGTCCTTGCCGGAATATTTAAGCTCAAGTGCACGGAAATTATATAAGTGGAAGAGACTAAAAATCAAATAATTGGGGTTCTTCGAGGAAACTATATAATGAAATTATGACCTTGATTTATCCTTTAGAGCCAAGTTTCAAAATTGCCCTATAAGGTCGAACCTCTGATGTTTTGGAACAACTTAATAATCCTAGGTTACCAGTGTATATGTGGGAGGTTCAATGGCTTATGATGTATGGGAGATTGAATGTTAGGGGAACTGCGAAATATAAAGCAAAGGAAGAGAGGTCTTGTCCATATCTCGAATGTATAAATCAGGAGGAAACCACAGAACATCTTTTCCTACAGTGCTCCTTCCCGATAAAATTATGGGGATATCTGGCTAAGAAATGGGAGCTACCTTGGTTGGCTAAGGTAAACTATGATATTTTGGTAATTGGGACTTTCTCCCTTCCTTAAAACAATATGAGAAGGGTACTTTGAGAATACTGCTGGCATGTTTATGGTTTTGTCTGTGGCAAGTAAGATTCCAGTGGGTTTTATATCAAAGGAAAACCTCTTTGGAAGGATATCGTTTGTATGTGACAAATGAATTGAGCAAAAGTTTTTTGACAGATATGCAATTATATAATGTTGATAAAGTTAGGAAACGGTGGAAGGGTTTTTCACACATTAGTAAATATAAGTAGCATGTAGATTCTTATTCCCCCCACTTCCTTCTTTTTCCTTATAAATTAGGTTAGTTTTATGGGATTAATGTGTGTTTTTTTTAATAAGGGAATGTCAGGGAAATGTTGTAATTGATGATTGTTTATTGTAAGTGTTTCTTTGGGTATGTTTTTTTCCCTCTGGGCTATTTTGCTTTGGTTATTATTTAGGTATAGTATTATGGGGTTTTCTTTACTGTTTGAAGAATTTGTATCTTTTTGATTTTCAAGGTTTTACTATTTTTCTGTTTGAACAAATGTTATGTTGTGAATGTATACTTATGTTTCTATTATAATAAAATCACCCCTACTCTTTTCGATAAGTGCCATGGGATCTTTAACATCCACCTGAACTACCACCAATCGAGGCAGATGGGACCTTGGTTTAATGTCTCATCCGAAAGATAGGTTTCTACCCCCTTCCTCTCCCCTATCCTATCCTCAACACTCTGTTCCCTTCACCACACCCCACTACTCTGTAATCCCAATCTGTTCTCTCTTTTCTCTACTCTCCCACTCCTACTTCACCTTTTTGCCCCCCGCCTCTCTCTCTGTCTCTTCTTCTTGTTCACTGTCATACTCTGCCCTATATTCCTGATGTTACAGTCTTGTGAGTGCCTGGTACGTCACACTTTTGTTGTTTTAACCTGCATTATTTTTGCTAGCCTGTTTGCTAATGTATATTATTGCACATACTGTGTATCATTATTACTGTGGTTCTACTAGTTTGTACTCATCCCTTACTCGCTCCCCAGGACGCATCTGGAAATGAGCTTCATGGCTCAGTGTGTCTTTCCTGGTGAATCTCTTTTAAATAAATAAAATGCCATACCTGTGAGTATGTTAATATGTTATTTATTTTTGCTTCCTGGGGACCTAGAGTGAGATTATTGAAATATTCTCACTTTAGGTCCAAAATGTACCCATAGGAGATTCTCACTGGCTGGAACCAGCAGCACGAGCAGTGCATTTCCAATTTAACATTCGCAGGACTGACTCGGCACTGGCTCCTGCCCTCTGTACCATTCATGGCCTTTTACTGCCAACAGCTGTTTCCGTAATAGAAAAAAAAACATCCTCCCATGTACCTTACTTCTTTTTCCTCAGCGACTACCATCAGGTTTCCCAGAACACTCTCTAGCATTCTTCCAGCCATGTTGGGATCCTCTCTTATTGCCGCCACCTGTACCTGCACTTTCACACATCCAACCCACCACTCTGCCTATAAGACCATACTGTTTGCTGATCAGAGCACACCTTATATTGTGGAACTCAGCAACCAGACAAGGAGTCCGTAAACTCTCACTGCATGCACCCGATGTGCCAGCATCCTCATTCTGAGTGTCAACATCCTTGCTTCTGCGCTTCACTTCAAAAAAAAAAAGACAATTGTATTGCAAACCAAGTCAAAAGAAAAGTGCAAACACATAAAAAATGATACGGATCTGAAGGGCATGGATAAAATGGTATAGGCCCTGGCTCTACTGAACTTATCTATATTATTTTCCCCTCGAGCAGTTTGTCCTTGTGACATCAGTCATGACTTTGCCACTTGTGATGTCATGAGGTTAAACTGCACTTGGGGAAAATAACAAAGATAAGTTCAGTAGAGGTGTGGCATATTCCTTATATAGCAAGCATTTGTCAATGCCGAATGTTGTCTTGCTGGTTTTGGCATTGGTAGTGCAGGAGTTAGAGAGACACATAATAGAAGTAGCAGTGAAGTATAGAACCGACATCAAACCCACCCCACCCTGCAGAGAGTGACAGGCATTGGGGTGTGCATTTGGGCCACTGGCCATAACGCTCATGCTATTTCACCTCACCCTACCCTGTAGAGTCTGACAAGTGTTGCGTTGTGTCTTGGGGTCATCTGGCCATATGCTCACCCCATTTCAAAAGGAAGTATGTTGAGATGGGTGCAGCTTAGGAGAATGGGTTGAACTTTGGGGCTGAAGAGTCCAAGACACACCTTGATGCCTGTCAGTGGCTGCAGTGTGGAGGTGGAGGACCAATGGCGTGAGCAGTACAGCAGACAATCCAAAGACACACCCCTGATGCCTGTAAGTCTGTACAGGGTGAGATGTAATAGTTAGAAACCCTAGCCCTGGGCTTGTGTTGGTATTTGCACTCCAAATTTTAAAACATGGCCTTTTTGTGGCCACCTCATGATAGCATTTGGGACCTCTGTTCATGAACAGTGCCACTGTTATTTTGTAAGTGTGTCCCAAACATTGATTTCCCACAGTGACCGTGCCATTCTGCACCACATGGAAATGTCAGCTGCACCATTGATAAGGAGGTGTGAAGAGATGGCAATGTGGGAAATCTGGAGTAAAAATATTAAACATTCTCGAAGTTACGAGCGTGTGTGAAAACTGAACATCGCACACTCATAACACAGTCATTTAGTGGAATTATTTCACCAAATTTTCAATATAGCCATTTTGGGATCTCTGCTCATGAACAGTGGCACTATGATTATCTTAATCTACCTGAACGTTGATTTCCCACAGCGACTGTGTGATTGTGTGCCAGATGTGCGAAACTACATTTCGGGCTGGATGTGACTAATGACAGCTGAACTGTTTATAAGAAGGTGTGCAAAAATGTTGAAAATCTGGAGTGAAAATATGATAAATTTTACGACTGTGCATGTAACATAGTCATTTTATGGAATTTTTTCACCAAATTTTCAACATAGGCATTTTGGGACCTCTGATCATGAACAGTGTTACTGTGATTTTCTTACCCTGTTCTGAACACTGTTTTTCTACAGCAACTGTGCCACTGCGCCCCGGATGTGTGAAAACACAGTTCAGGTAGGATGGTGAAAATCTGGAGTACAAATATTAAAAATTATCGAAGTTACGAGCGTGCGTGGAAACTGCACAACGCATGCTTGTAAAACAGTCATTTTATGGACGTTTGTCACCTAATTTTCAACATAGGCATTTTAGGACCTCTGCTCATGAACAGAGTCACTGAGATTTTCTTAATCTGTTCCTAACACTGATTTCCCACAGCGACCACGCTATTCTACGCGGGAAGTGCGATATCACAATTCAGCCAGGATGTCAAAAATGATAGCTGTACTGTTCATAAGGAGGTGTGACAAAATGCCAATGTTGAAAATCAGGAATGAAAATATTACAAATTTGCGAAGTTGTGCTGGCCAGTGGGCGCTGAGAGTTGAGGCACTGGGCGCCACACCTGCGTCATGCCAGTGACCGGGTTCGGGAATGAGCCTGGGTGCTGGGGGTCGGCAGGGAGGAGTAGGATTGAGCATCCGTGGGACAGCTCTCCTCTCCCTGGAGGGGATCCAGGGCATCCCGGTGCAGGGGACCCCTGGTGGAGACGAGGTACTACTGCTGCTGGGAGCATGTGTAGGTCGGTGCTGATGCCGTGGCCCAGAGCGTGGAGCGACAGCGCCGCATGGCATTGGCGTCCAGTGCACGCCTGCCGCTCGGGAAAGGAAAAGTGGAAAACTGGGGCAGTAGTCATGGCGGCATGATGGCGCTCCCTGTGAGGAGGCTCTCGGCGCTGAGGGTGCGGCAGTACCAGATCCTGATTGGGGTGGGTTGAGCTCCGGAGGTGCTCCCCACCACCCGCCCACAGTGGGCAAGCCGTGGGGTAGCCCAAGCCCGGAATGTGGTCGTTGGAGGAGGTAGCCAGAGGAGGAGATGGCGGCCGGATAGACCTGGGGAGATGCCAGACGCGGAAAGGTAAGGCAGACTGGTGGCCCCTGGGGGGATAAAGACATAGGAAAAAAATAAATAAAATTTACGAGGTTAAGAGGGTGCGTGAAAACTGCGCAACACATGCTCATAGCACAGTCATTTAATGGACTTTTGTCACCAAATTTTCAACATAGACATTTTAGGACCTCTGCTCATGAACAGTGTCACTGTGATTTTCTTACTCTGTCCTGAACACTGATTTCCCACAGCGACCACGCTATTCTCGCCAGATGTGAAATGACAGCTGTTCTGTTCATAAGGAGGTGTGGAAAAATGCCAATGTTGAAAATCTGGAGTCAAAATATTACAGATTCCTGGAAGTTCATGGTCGTGAAACTCGCAACACATGCTCGTAAAACAGTCATTTTTTTTTTTCACAAATTTGTAACATAGGCTTTTTGGGAGCCCACCTCATGAATAGTGGCACTGTCAGTTCGTTAATCAGTCCGAAGGGTGATTCCAGCGCAGTGACTGCAAAATCACCTTTTGGGGCCGAATAACTCCATGACAGTAACTGAATTCATGAAGAGGGGTCCCAATAACCCATGTTGAAATTTGGTAGCAAAATTCCCCAAAATGCCTGAGATAGGCACCAAAGCTGAAAAAACCCTATTTATGCCATTATACAGCTTACCGGCATTTCTTCAGTTCACGGTCGGCTTTGAAGAGTGCAGACGTGTTCCTGGTCACTGAAGATCATTATGCTGGGCTCCTGAGGTAAGTATGGGGTGGGGTGTGTGGGAGGTGGGGTCCACAGTGGGTGCGTGCGGGTTGGGGGAGGGGGCTGCGAACTGCGAGGGACCGTTTCTTCTTCAGGGTAAAAAAAAAAACATCGTGGGAAGGTTTTTTTTTTTTACAGGTACATTTGACATGCTGGGGTGGGCTCCCAGGATGTCACCTGCATGTTTTTTTTTTCGAGGGAGGGGAAGTGGAGCCAACGGGGATTGGGCACCCCGTCTGCAAATAAAAAAGAGTGTGTTGGGGGGATGATGCTGATGGGGATTGGGCTCCCACGTCAGCAGATGAACTGGGGAGGGGGGCATGATGATGTCAACAGAGGGATTGGCCACCCCTATGTCAAGGTGGCCTCCCAGCGGTCACCTGCGTGAGCTTTTTTCGGGAGGACTGTAGCCAACAGGGGATTGGGCACCCGTCTGCAAATAAAAAGAGTGCCGGGGGATGATGCAGGCGGGATTGGGCTTCCCATTGGCAGATGAACTGGGGAGGGCATGATGATGCCGACAGAAGTTGGGCACCCCCTAAGTCGACTTTTCTGGGACTGTCGAGGTGGGCCGGCATAGCCGCCACCATGTTGCACTGAAATGTTACACTGGGAAAGACACGTCCTGCAATGAGGTGTAGCTCCCTCATTGCAGCGGCTAAAACCTTTCAAGGTGGTGGACACGTTTTTGCACTGCAGTCATAGACAGCGTGCAACCTAATTTGTGCCACGGAGCCCAGCCCCAAACAGCAGTGGCGCCACAGGCCACAACAGGGCAATACTCTGTTACCAAAACTATAAAATAAACAAAAAAAGAATAAAACAATGAATGGTTATACTATATGGGGGCGTGATAGCACACCTTCTTACAATGAATGGATAAACTCTGACGAATGCCTCTGATGAATGCCTATTTGAGAAAACCTGTACTATGTAACCTAAAATGTTATGTGTGTTCTCAATGTGATGAGGTACCTTTGGAAACGAGCCTCTGGCTCAAAGGTTGTAAACTGATTCTCACAAATAAATGAATAAATAAAACTATATAGAGGGAGTGATAACATACCTTCTTACAATGAATGGATATACTATATGGAGGGAGTGATAACATACCTTCTTACAATGAATGGATATACTATATGGGGAAGTATATACTATATGGAGGGAGTGATAGCATTCCTTCTTATAATGATTTGATATACTTTATGGGGATCATGATAGCATACCATCTTACAATGAATGGATAAACTATATAGAAGGAGTGATAGCATACCTTCTTATAATGAATGGATGTACTATGTGGGGGAGTGATAGCACACCTTCTTATAATGAATGGATATACTATATGTGGGGGAGTGATAGCATACCTTTTTGCAATGAATGGATATACTATATGGGGGGGCATGATGGCATGCCTTCTTTTATGCCTTTTATCACTAAGATGATCCTCCCCATTTTTGATTATGGTGACACAGTGTATGGTGCTACATCAGACTCCATCCTGGTCAGACTGGATCCCCTCTTCCACTTCTTTTGCTGTTTTGCCTTGGCCTGCCCCCTCCCCCCGCTGCGTACTCACCACTGTTCTCTATACATTGATCCCTCCCTCCCTTCCTTGAATGACCACCTCCTCAACCACTGTGCCTCCTTTATTTCGAAATTCTGGTTGGCTTCGCTCCCTCCTTACCTAAGCTCTCACCTCCCCCCCCCCCCACAACGTACTCTGCCCGTAGCTCAGGTTATCATTGTCTCTTGCTCCCCTCTCGTAAATCCCTGGCTTGCCTGTCTGGTTTTTCCTTCTGCCTTCCTAATCTTTGGAACTCCCATCCATTAACGCAATCTGCTCTGTCCCCTCCAAACGTTCTCTCTCCTCTCAACTCCAGGGCCACACTGCCCCTTCCTGCAAATGCCCTTAGCCCTTTGTCCATACTCCTATTCCCCATCTACCCCACCCTCTATACTTATCATCAGCCCACCTCATCCCCCCTTCCTCTCCTCCTTTCCCCTCTGCCATTTCCTCAACTCTCGTTCCCACACTTATTTCTCACTCTCACTCACTATCTCCATTAACACCCTTTTCTACCCCTTCGTCTCCTCTTATCCTATCCTCAATGCTCTGTTCCCTTCACCACACCCCACTACTCTGTAATCCCAATCTGTTCTCTCTTCTCTCTACTCTCCCACCCCTACTTCACCTTTTTGCCCTCCCCCTTGCCTCTCTCTCTCTCTCTTTCTTCTTCTTGTTTACTGCCCTGCTCTGCCCTATATTGCTGATGTTACAGTCTTGTGAGTGCCTGGTACTTCACACTTCTGTTGTTTTAACCTGCATTATTTTTGCTAGCCTATTTGCTAATGTATATTCTTGTACAATTGTGAAAGTGTTTTTTCTTTTCTAACTTGTTTCTTTTTCAGTTTTGTGACTGCTACCAAGAATTTAGAAAAGAGTTCCGCATCTTCAGAGTATGTTGGGTGAAGCAGTATGAATACAGGATTATAATTTACTTGTACATATGTTGTCAAAGTTTTCAAGAGATAATGGCCCAGATATTCAGAAATGCACCAAAGGCCGGCGCAAGTCTGGTGCAGTGCAAATCCGATGCACCGTGCACAACAGGAGCCATATTCAGAGGTTGCGCCGGCCGCACTGCACCAGCGCAACCCAGCTGAATATGGCAGAGTTACGCCATGGTGCAAAAAGAGATGCTCCAGTGCAACTGTGGGAGCAGAGCAGCAGAGCAACAGAGGGGGGGGCATGACACAGAGAACAGACCCAGGGACAGAGCCATGGAAGCACAGTGACTGGCCACAGGAGGCCTCCACCAGCAGGGCACAGCAGGGCACCCACAGGCACCCAGACACCTGACCCCAGAACACAACAGTGGCAGAGAAAGCAGGCAACTGGGCGCAACAGCCAATGGAGAGCCACCAAGGAGCCCCTCCACAGGCGCTGGCCATGCCCCACCCTCCCAGACCACAGCAGGCCACTCCCAGGACCATGCGGCCAAGCACACACATGCCACACAGGCACACAGGAAGCCCACACAGTAGGCACTGAACATGCCAGGTGGCAGGTAGCATGGCTGACCACATGGGACAGGCTACACAATGCCAAGCAGGGGCCCCAACACAATGTGCGGACAGTACCTGACCAATGACCATGGCTGTGTGCCACCACCACACACACAACTGCCACACACCCCTAACAGCTGTCCCGTGGGCACCCCAAGGCACAGCCACTGACCCACAGGATGGATGCCACCACAGTGGGATACACCACAGCACACAGCAGTGAACCACAGAAGCACAACACACGCCCCTTCACATGCACGCCACATGGACAGACACTGGGTCACTGCAGCATGGCTTCTCACACCACCTGCAAAGCAGACACGGACACAGGCACGTAAGTCAGAAAATATATATTTGTATGAAACTATATACAATATCCAGGGGCTGGGATAGGGTAGGTATAGCGAGGGAAGGGGACAGGGAACAGGGACTGTACAGTAGGAGGGGGGACTGTAGGAGGAGGAGGAGGAGGAGGTACATTAGGGAGAAACAAGGGAAAATAGGGGCCAAACTAATGGCAGAACCCATCTGGCAGCCCTGGTGTGCAGACGCTGCCTCCGGTCTGCCACCAGCATCCGTCGGATCTGTACAACCACCTCCAGTGATATAGAGGCCACAAGAAGAGTCTGGCACAGCAGTCTGGAGAGTATGGAGCAAGGCAGTCTTTGCCGCCGGACACCTATAACAAGGGACAGGACAGTTGATCAGTGCAATGTCCCAAGGAACCATGCCCACTCACAGTGCGCAAGGGGCAGTGGGAACACACACTTGGAGGGCCCGTAATGTTCACCCCTGGGAGGGTGGGCCAACACCAGCCAGCAACTCGGGGCACCACAACATTGTACAGAGGTGGTCCCTGCTGCACAATGGCCACACGACTGCACAATGACAGTCACGTGGCACAGTGCACCAGCAGCACCACAGCAACAACAGTGGCAGCCGGGCGCACACCCACCCCACCAACAGCGGGCACACATGTCCAATGGAAGTGCCACAGTGACATGCACCATGCACAGTGCGACACACACAGCTCCCACGGCACATGGCACAGGTGGCCATGCCCGCACCCACTCCCCCCACTACTCCCCATGTACAGTGCGAAGGACCATGACAGTGCCTAAATTCCCTCTGCAGCCCTGCTGGTGCCAGTTCTGCTCCCCCACATCCTGCTGTGGTCTGCTGTGCTGCTGTGCTCCTGCAGCCTGGGCCCTCTGATGGTCCTCAGGTCCTGGGAATGGAAAGAAAACAGGTGTACATGAGGAACTGACCACAGCAGCTCCCCCCCACCCCTGTGCACAGGGTGTGCCCCTGTCAGACACATCCTGTATGGCTGCATCGCAATGCAAGTGGAAGCTGGCAATGCCACCCTGTGATGCGCATGACGACAGTGTACCCCTCTGCAGGGCATGGCAGGCAGCCAAGTCAACGCCACAGTACAGCACCAGGGCTGACATGCAACATGGGATGAGTTAACCTGGCTGTGGCACAGCCCCTCACCTGGTGCATGCCTATAGCCTCCTCAGGCACTCTGGGCCCGCTGCATTAGGTCCCCATAGTGGTGGCAACACTGTTCTCCTGTCCTGGGCACCCCTGTCCTGTGCTCCAGGCTGTTGGCTATGTCCTGCCACTCAGTGCCTCTGGCCTGCTGCCCAAAGAGCTAGGGGGGCGTGGGGCTCCACATAGGCTACTAAGTTGGCCAACTCAACCTGTGACCAGTTCTGGGCCCTCCTGCATCTTGCCTGCGCCATGGTCAGCTCAACGCATTCGGCAGTGAAAATGGTGGCAGGAGGCGCGTATGTCCACACCATGCACCCGCTGTGAGATTTGCAGGAGCATTCACAGTGCACACCCATCACACAGTGCTGGAGTTGCGCAAAATGGGCATAGCTATACAGGATCACAGGGTCAGAGGTCGACTGGCATTGCGCACGTGCGCGATTAGGGCACAGCACCCCATGCACAGTCATGCATGTAGCTGGCCCATGCTAAACCTGTGCAATGCCTCTGTATTGCACTGTCTGCACACGGTGCATAATTGACACCATGATGCCGTGATGTACATGTGCAGTGCGGGCCTGCGCACCGTGCATGCATGCGCATTGCGCTGTTGTGACTTGTCCAGTGCAATCCCATTGCACACGGTGCAATATCACGATATTCAGACACCACATGCAAATGAGCTCATCAGCCAATGCATGGCGCAGTGGATGCATTAGCATGTCGTTACTGTTGCGCCCAACCTCATTTGCATGCATTGCTCCTTATAAGCATCATGGAACAGCACAGACCATGGACCGGTATTGCAGCCTTGATAGGTAAGTTATGCATGCGGCTGCAGCTCACTGGGAGCCAACAGCACTGCATGGTGGGATGGACCGGGGAGGTGCTGCCACTGTGCTGTCCATGTCCACAGGCATCAACATGTCAGCACATGAGGAGGGCGAGAAGTAGGGGCTGCATGGAAGCACAGGCCCAACTTCACAAAGGCCAAGACTGATGCCCTGTTTGAGGCCTACCTGGACAGGGAGACCCTGTTGAGTGGTGCCATGGGCACACCACAGGCCAGGGCTGGTGCATGGGAGGAGGTGGCAGCCTATGTCAACCAGCATGGCAGCTACCAGCGGTTGGCGCAGGAGTGCCGAAAGAAGATGGGAATGGACAAGCGGCAGATAAAGGAGAAGGTGGTGGCTGTCTGGGTGTCCCGTACCACCACCAGAGGAGGGCCTGCGGATGCACCCACACTAATGCCACAAGATGAGTTGGTGGCAGCCACCATGCACCGCACCACGGTGGAGGGTGTGCCTGGAGGAGGATTCCAGATGGGCGGCAGCTCATCACTGCATGGTACATATGTCAGCCATGCACAGCCAGAGAGTGTGCGTATATGGGCATACTGGGCGTGCATGCGGCGCGGCATGCAAGATTAGTTTAACTATTGCAAACCCTGACCTCTGGGTGGAGGCACCGCCATTGGATCCAGGCCCCTCAACTCTATTGGTGGCAAATCAGGCAGGGTAGAAAGCCCAGCCTGGGATAAGCGCCATCTAGGGTTACCTGCACACATATTAAGTGACATGGTGGTATTTAGCCACTTGCAGCCTTTGCTACTAGATATACTATATTTACATGTTGGCATCATTTAGTCATTTACTAACCATTTTACTTTACTAGCCCTTTAGCAATTTACACTAGCCATTTTACACCTTTTTATTTCCTCAGTTTTATGGTTAGCCAACTACATATTGTTGATAAGATTTGGTCACTGATTACTAAAACCTTGGCCACTGACCACTGTTAATAATTTCCACCCTAGAAGATAGAGCCCCATAGGGACTCGACATTCTAAAAATTGAACATAAATGTAAAGATATTAGTTAATAACTGAAGGTTAAAAAAACAAAAAACTAAACATTTCTACTTTTAGACTGTTAGACTAGGTGAATAGGTATATGATTTAAAACTGGTTGCCAGCATACGGATAGTCAAAGGCATTTATAAAAAAGCATCCTGTTCTGGAGTTAGTACAGGGGTGAGTTATAGAGAGAACTACAATCGTGAGTTTGTAAAACATAATACAGAATTGAGGATGTCAACACCACAATTGAAATATATGAAAAATGCTAACATGTGACACCACATATAACACAATATAACATAACAATTTTGTTGATGAAAAAGAGTTCATGAATTCACTTTGAAAAGTGAATAAGGTAGATGCTACCTTGTGTTGAGGTGTAGCACACCTTGGAAACTTGATTGAAGAAATCTGTTGATAATGTCTCTTGACAGATAAGTCCTTATAAAACATAACAGTCCATGAAATTAACAGTTCATAAGTTCATATAAGTATCCACAGGTTGATGTAGTTACAGTACAGATGAAATGTCATTTGCAGAATGGTGGTAACCCTACAAGGCATATGGGGCAATGCAGACAGTAATTTAAAAACAAAACACCAGCATAGTAGAAAAGTCAGTGTTTCATTTTGCTGGCTGCTGGATAGCTGATTAGTAGACACACTGGCCAGGGGTGCATTGAGTCCTTGCAATGGAGTAGCCACACACACACACTGCATGGCATTTGTTTTGTGTTGATTGGATTTACCCGGCATAAAGATTAACGAGTCCATAAAAGGTAACAATTGACAATAAACCATTAAGAACACAGTCCATAACAAGTGCAATAGGGTTGTAGAAAGTACCAGCCATGTTTGGAACAAGCGGCAGTGAAAATGGATGTGTTAGCTGAAGGTCAATTGAAGCAGAATCTTCTAGCTGGAGTTAGGGGTGCCCTTCCCAGACTTAACTTCATAGTAAGCAGAAACAATAAGCTGATTGCAGAGTCTGAACTGACTGGACCTTCTTCAGTTGATTTAAAGTTCTACAAATAGGTGTAATTTTGCTGAAAACATTACACTTGCAGAAGATAATAACTGGATTCATGCAATAGTCCTTATAAGGAACCAGTCAGGCACAAAGATGGTGATAACATCAAAACTGTGGCAGTTGTTTTTCTTTTTAAGAAAAAAGATGAAGGTCTTGGCAATTTAGATGAAAGTATTACTGCTGTTGAGCGATGGAGTTCTTATGTGTGCCTACACCGTGAAACCTGCAAACTTGCAAAGTGTGTTAGACACTGAGTTAAAAACACATAAATAGCAATCTTTTAAACCATTTACTTTTTGTTTTGTAAAGAGTGTGTGACAGAGCCTAAATTCTGGCAATTAGAAAGGGAAAAAATAAAATGGGACATTAACACGCACACCTGGGGGTGCAGGCCGAGATTCAATTATACCATTTGACCATCTGTAAATCATGACAGTGTTATGGTTACCTCCTGCTTTTAAATCACAGAAGCAGTTATGACAGTGATGAACATTATTTCCCTGTCTGTTGCAAGCAGGCCTGACTGAGACCTGAGTTATAAAATCTTGTAATGTTACAATTACACCTTAAACATATTGTTCATAACAATATGCCTTTTACAATGCAATTAGTGGGACAAATACATATATTTGTTGGCCTATGCCAATTTAATAACAGTGCCTATTGCACCTGTGACAAGTGAAAAGGTCTACCTTCTTTACCCTGTATAGTAAATACTCCAAAGTACTGAGTAGGGGTAAGGCTTGAAGCATAGGTTTGGAGTACAATCTAAATTTGCATATTATAATTGTTAAAATTTAAAATGACAAAACCTGCATAAGTACACTCATTCTTCAAGGGTACCTGTGAGTAATAAGACAAGCGAGCATTAATTTTTACTTTTGGTTTTGCTTGGAACATATTGTAGGGGTGGGTCAGCAATGCTGGCCCCAGTAGTTAGTTACTTGTAGGCATTAAAAAGCGTTATACGTGTGGTGCACTTTTCTGAATACACACATGATACAGTGTAGCAAGATGTATATAAAACATTATAACATAAACATGAAACATAAGCATGTTTGTAATAGAACAATTTCAGTATTGAGCATAATGCATAAAATACATTTTAAATAACACATATAGACTGTAAACTTAGCTTAGAGTCCAGAAATGTTAGTGTACTGTGAATTTACTGGTTGAAAAAAAATGCATTCATTGCTGTAAGGCAATGACAAAAGTTGTTTTGCATTTGTTTTAACAGGATAAGAAAGCTGAAAAGACAATCAAAAGAATGAATATGTGTGGACATACATACACAACTTCACCCTCAAGCGTAACTGATTACTTGCTGAGGGCAGAAACCTTGTACCAATAATAGATTGTGAGATTTAACTGTTTGCACTAGAAAAACAGAAGGGCTTGGGCTGGTTATGCTGTTAAAATATCTTGGGTCTTTTTAAAACCTGTAAATAAGAAACAATTATTGGCAAATATCGTTTTCTTTATTTACCTTTGGAGAACAGTGATGTACCTTGCAACCTTTGTGGGTACTACACTGGAAGGGATGGAGGAAGGGTAGCTTACCCCCTCCCCCCAAGCTCCTACTGGTGGAAGAGACAACTCGAAGTGAAAGAGACAGCTCGAATACTGTAGCAATAAAAGGTTAGCTGTGGATGGTGACATGAGTCCCCACCTACTACACTTTAAATTATAACAAGATAATATTACAATTAGTTTAGTAAGTTTCATACCTTACTATAAAGATGAGGAACTTCTTTTCTCTAGAAGAAGAGAAGAAACACAGACAAACAACAAAAACAAACACACACCAGTTTAAAAATAAAACAAGATTATTTCCATAGGATAAAAAATGGCGTCCTGG
Organism: Neoceratodus forsteri; assembly: GCA_016271365.2. Classification (NCBI taxonomy): domain Eukaryota; kingdom Metazoa; phylum Chordata; order Ceratodontiformes; family Ceratodontidae; genus Neoceratodus; species Neoceratodus forsteri. The sequence continues at coordinate 988,004,279 of CM057449.1, forward strand.
GTTCCCTTATCCTAAGCATGACAAAATGTCAGCTGAGTTTATAAAAATCCAGATTGATGGTAATACCGCATGTACGTATCTCTTAGAATGCATTTCAAAAGACAAAAATGATTACACCATGGTCACACATAAAACAAAAGCCATTGTTTTTAACTGTAGATAGTAAACTCTCAAAAACAGCTGTAATAGTCCTTTTTCAAAAGCGTACTATATATATATATAATAAAAATATGGGGAGATGATGAATAATTCTCCCCTTCCAGCTGGAGTATTGCCTGTGTTGGCTGCAAGTCAGAAGCAGTGAGACGAGAAGAAAAGTTTGTTCCTCTTCACTTAGAATACTAGTTTTGCAATAAAAAGTCAAATTACATGGTTCACTCTTGGTGTGCTTTCATGAAAACATACATTTTGTGTGAAAAGTTGTGCTTTAGGTATGGAATACACATCAAGTTTGAACTGGTAGTAACATAAAATGTTGAAACACAAGAAGGTCAAATAACGTGCAAAAGGTCACAGTGTGCATGCAAGGGTCGTTCAAACCCAGTTATTTTTTAGTGTCCTTGAACACTACTGATATTAAATATCCTTAAATAATAATAAAGCATACAATAAAACTGCTAGCCAAGACAGTACACACACATACACATACACAAAAAAGAAATACTTAACACAAAATAAGACTGACATTATTTCACACCAATTTGCTGAGGTAATGCCCATAGTTTCATTAGAAAACTGTCGTGTTTTAGATATATGTGCTGCCTCCTCCTGTCTTGTAACACTGACAATTTTAAATCAACACATTTATACATATCGCCATGCCAAATCTTTCCAGAACAAAACACTTTTAAACACATTTAACTCCGTTAAAATGCAACACAACTATATCATCTGTAAGTGAACACATCTTGTATAACATGTTACACCTTGGCACATAGCAAAATATGGCACCCTGCCATTTTGCAAAAAGTTTCTGGTTATAACTAGAAGTATGATAAAAGCCATTTATAGCTGTTAACACATTACATTTCACCTAGCAGTGGCTTGGCACATTGCTTGCAAACTACAAATCTTTCTGCACATTGCAATCTATATGAGCGTCATAACTCTTCACCATCAACACTACCTGCTCCAACCAACAACTACAAACAAAAGTTCTTCTCTGACCCTATCTAGGCAGCACAAATGTTCCATTAAAAATAAAGCCAATTAAAACAGTCAGCTATGAGGCAAAGAAGCTTCTTCTTTCTTTTTTTTTTTACTGTAACATGTTGTGCACTGAAGGCAGTCAATCCTATCTCGTAACCTTGACAACAGAACATAATTACAGAACACAGATATAAGCTAGAAAATATGCACGAGAAAGATGGAGCATTACCTTGTTTAGTATATGTATTACAGAAATAAAACAGACAGACATAAAATAACTTTAAATAAAAAAATTCAGACTTACCCGATGCCAAGGTATTTTTCTTCTTCTTTTCCGATATACTAGTCTGAGTAAGAAAACTGACTGCAGGACCTTCATGATAATTTCCAAATGCTGCAGCTATTAACCCTTTCAAAGGTTTTCTTTTGGTCATTTAGTAACCTGCCAAACCAAGTCTTTTCCAGAGCTCTGGTTTGCAGTTTAAAAACAAAACAAAAATCTCTAACAGTACTAGGTTGAGATCCATCTGGTAGAGGTCCCCAATACTTGGGTTTGGGATCAAATGTTTCAGCCTCTATAGGAGGCAAAGGAACTGAAATTGATACAGAAAAACTTGAAACTACACAGATAGGCAACATGGGGAGGATTTTCAAATCATCCGTCTGTATCACCTACTGTGCGTACATCCACAGTAGTTTATTTTTCTTTCTCTAGATGTTGCTTATCTAACTTTACTTAATCAGCCGCTGCTTTCTCCTAAAAGCAGCCTGAACTGTGAAAGCCATCATTGGCTCTAACAGTATATACTTGCAGCAAGCACAAATTACAAGTACAAAGGGCAGTGCAGTTGCCTTGTAATTTGTTTAGTCAAACTTATCAAACATACATTTGCGGTCCAGATAATACTAACTCTGGACCCAGCTATTTTTCCCTTGTTTCCCATATTACCTAGGCCTGTCCTTTATAGTGCACCTCGCTCCAAGGTATTCTTGTACTTACAGTGATGATGAGTGTCGCCGGCCCCTAGGCGTCACGTCCTGATGGGGTTCCACAAAAATGTCCTTCTTTTTGTCCAAGGGAAACAACCCGATCATGAGGTGACACGGACCGAAGAACTCATCCTGCCGACTACGCCAAAACTGTGATCGCAAATTCTCTCACTGTATGTATTACCTGAGCAACCACTCCTGTCGTCACGGGGCAAAAACCACACCACTGGGTTTTGTCTTAACGTCGCTTTATTTGAGCAAACCTTACACATGCATGTGGGACTTCTAGAACGGAGAAGGTCTCCGATTACAATTTACAGCAGCTTTTTATAAGCTAGATTTTGCACTTCTTATCTTGAAAAATACCAACATTTCAGTATAAGCCAATCATAAGACAGCATAACAAGTTTTCAGCAATGTAACAGGAAAAAAAAAACAAGTTGATATGTATGAGGTACTTTTCCACTACTTATTCCATTTCTTTCCCAATACTGCTTGATACATATGCCTGGGTCAAGCTGACCTGAGAGAGACAATGAGTTTCACTCACACCATAGCAATGTCTCTACGTGCTGTTATCTTTATATTTTGTCTGAGGCTGTTATACAGGCTGGTACAACCAGTTCTGCTCAGTTTTATCTAGCTTTCTGTTTTTGCAAATGTACCTCAAGTAACCTCAGTATCATTCTATAACCCTGTAAAAAAGAAAACATGAACTCAGAAATTTCTACTACATTCATTATGGCTTTGTTACAGCATGACTTTCAAAGCAAGCATAGCTTCAAGGCATATAATAGCAAATATAACTTTAGGATATATAAAAATTCCCTCACACTCTGTACAGACAGCTGGTCAGACCCCATCTGGAGTACTGCGTCGGTTTGGAGACCAGTCTTCGCAAAGACATAGACAGGATGGAAGCTGTCCAGAGGAGGAAGCTAAAATGGTGCAGGATCTGCACCGGAAGACATATGAAGAGAGACTTAAGGAGCTTAATATGTATAGCCTCGAGGAAAGGAGGGAGGGGGCCATGATAGAAACTTTCAAGTACCTCAAGGGAATCAACAAAGTCCAAGAGGGTAGCATCTTTCAAAAAGAGGTGTGCAAGAACAAGGGGCACCATTTGAAGATGGGGGCGCTCAGAGGTAATTTAAGGAAGTATTTTTTCACAGAGAGGGTTGTGGATGCATGGAACGGCCTTCCGGATGAGGTCGTGTAGTCAAAAACAGTGGTGGAATTCAAGCATGCATGGGACAGTCATAAGGCAATTCTAGGGGTTGGGGGTAGGAAGAAGTAGGCTGCTGGTTAACTAGGATCTGCAGCTTATCCAGTAGGCAGGGAAATGGGCAGACTGGGTGGGCCAAGCGGTCCTTATCTGCCATCAAATTCTATGTTTCTATTGGTGGAGATTCTTGTGCCCGATCAGTAGCGGCAATGCGCTGCAGAGGTTGGCTACTGATCTCCACCTTCACGGAGGGCACCCAGCATAAGCTGGCAGACGTTCCCTTCCTGGGCACCACCTTTTTCTGGCGGTGGGGGATGGAGGGCCATCTCCAGAGAATCGAGAAGTCCAGTGCCACCCTAGACTCGGTCACGTCTGCCCAGAAGGACAAAGGTCACCAGCAGTAGTGTAAGCCTTTTCGCCCTTCCGCTCCTGTGGCATGTCCGGCCCAGCAACACCAGCACCAGGGCCAACAGGCTCATACTTGGCGCCCTAAAGCCAAGTCTGCCACTTCCTTAAGTAGGAAGCCTGGAGGCAAGGGTCCAGGGGGTTCCCTCAGCGGGCCCTTCCTCCAAGCCTGCCTAGTGACGGGCAGAGGGGCATCACCCCCAACCTCGTCACTTCCCCCCCGGTTCCCCTGTGGGGGGACGACTTCGCAACTTCTTTTCCACCTGATCCGCTATCACCACGGACCACTGGGTGCTAGAAGTGGTAGGCAGGAATCTGCCTCTGAAATTCAAGCAGTTCCGTCCCTATCAAGCCATCTCCCCACATGGGGCAATGGGTTCTGCAGCCTCTCTGTCAGCTCGTCGAGCCAACATTGCCTTGCTGCTGCAGAGGAGGTGAGCAAAGAGGTAGCGGACCCTCCTCCAGACCCAGGGTTTGTGTTCATGTACTTCCTGGTCCCAAAACAGATGGAGGGCTGGCGCCCCATTCTCGACTTGCACGACCTGAACAAGTTCCTAAGGCTGCGCACCTTCAGGATGGTCACTCTGGCTCAGATCATTCCATCCTTGGAACTCGGTGTGTGGTTCTGTTCTCTGGACCTTCAGGACATGTTCTTTCACGTCCCAATCCATCCGTCTCATCAGCGATTCCGCCGCTTCAGAGCAGAGGGCTTTCTTTACGAGTTCCAGACCATGCCCTTTGGCCTTTCTCCAGCTCCCAGGGTCTTCAACAAATGCATGGCAGTGGTGACAGCATTCTTGCGGCACCGAAGGGTTCAGGGGTACCCTTACCTGGACGACTGGCTGATTGCAGCCCCCTCCAGGTTGGAGGTGGAACGGTCCAGGGATCTGGCCCTCCAAGTCTGCTCTCAGATTGGCCTCTTCATCAATGAGGCCAAGTCGGAACTCGTGCCTTCGCAGTGATTCAGTTCATCGGGGCAGAGCTCAACTCTCTTCGAGCCAGAGCCCGGCTCCTGGTGGACAGGGCCAAGGTCCTTTCCTCTTTTGCCCAATCATTTCTGGTTGAGCAGTTGCGCCCTGCCCAGGACTTTCTGGGCCTCATGGCGGCCTGCACTAGCGTAGTCCGTTGGGCCCGCTGGCATATTCGTCCCCTGCAATGCGGACTAGCCTGCCGATGGTCACAGTGCTCCGGTCCTCTGGACCAGCCAGTGATGGTGACCCAGGAGTTGTGGGACGGCCTACAGTGGTGGCTCGGCCCAGCTTATCTGCAGGAAGTGATCCCATTTGTCCGCCCTGAGCCGACGGTCACTCTAACGTCCAACGCCTCTCTGATGGGTTGGGGTGCCCATCTGGGGGAGCTCAGGGCCCACTGCCTCTGGTCCCCTCAGGAGTCTCGATGCCACATCAACCTGCTGGAGCTTCGAGCAGTGCATCTAGCCCTCACCGCCTGCGCTCCGTTTGTACGGGGTCAAGCGTTTCAGGTCCAGACGGACAACACCACAACCATGTACTACCTCAACCATCAGGGCGGGACACACTCCTGGCCTCTGTGCAAGGAGGCTCTCCGCAGTTGGTCTCGTGATCAGCTTGAGGCGGATCTCCTAGCCATCCATGTGACAGGAGCCTTCAACAGTCTGGCCGATGCCCTCAGCTGGATAGGCGCTGCATCTCACGAGTGGTCTCTCCTGCCGGAGGTAGTACAAGATCTGTTCTCCTATTGGGACACCCCTCAGGTGAACCTGTTTACCTCCAGGGAGAATGCGAAGCTGAGATTGTTTCATGCCTGCCCCTCTCAGCAGGGCTTGCTGCGGGGGGATGCCTTCTCGAGACCATGGACCCCAGGCCTCTTCTACACCCTCCCTCCATTTCCCTTGATCCATAAGGTGCTTCTCAAGGTGAAGAGTGACAAGGCGCAAGTGATACTGGTAGCCCCAGATTAGCCCCGCCAGTTCTGGTATCCAGATCTCCTCAGCCTCAGCTCCAGGCTCCCGAGGCAGCTTCCAGCCTGCCTGGACCTGATCTCAGTCGACAAGGGGAAGGTACTTCATCCTGACCTTCAATCCCTGCACCTGACGGCCTGGTTCCTGAGCGGCTAGAGTTCCAGGCCTTGGGTCTTTCCGATGAGGACTTCAAAGTCGTTGAGGCGTCCCGTAAGGAGTCGACCAGAAAATGCTATGCCTTTAAATGGAAGAGAGTCTCCATTTGGTGTCAGGACAAGGGGTTGGACCCCTCTTCCTGTACATTGGCTAGCATTTTGGACTACTTGCGGTTCCTTTCTCAGCTAGGGCTTCGGTCAACGACCCTTAAGGTGCACCTGGCAGCCATCTCTGCTACGGGCATGGGCTGGCAAGCAGTCGGTGGCGCAGGAGAAAGGTGGTCAGGCGCTTTTCAAAGCCTTGATCACATATCCTCGTGCGAGAACCTCCACCTCCGTGGGATCTACTGCTGATATTGGCTAAGCTCATGGGCAAGCCATTCGAACCGATGCACAGGTGCGATATCTCCACCTGTCGTGGAGACTGTCTTCTTGGTGGCTGTTCGTCAGCCAGAAGGATGGGAAGCTCCAGTCGCTTTCCATCAGGTCTCCTGTCTGGTCTTCCACAGGGACAAGGTTGTCCTCGCCCCCACCCCAAAATTCCTTCGAAGGTGGTGCCGGAGTTTCACCTTAACCAGGTGGTTGACTCTGCCAGTGTTCTACCCCAGTCACACCTCGGAGGTGCTTAATATAGGCTCCATACCTGGACCCTAGAAGAGCTTTGCTAATAGTAAGGAGCTTAACGGCTGAAGTTCGGGAGAGGTTCGCCAGCTGCTTGTCACTCACGCTGAAGCCGCACCCTGGCAGACCTGCAGCCAGGCGGACGATAAGCAGGTGGGTCACCTCCTGCATAGATGTTCTGCTATAGTTTGGCGGGCATGGAGCCTCCCAAAGGGATATGACCTCATTCTACCCGCCATATCGCTGCTTCGGTGGCTGCTTCTAGGGATGTCCCTATTCAGGAAATCAGCAGGGCTGCTACCTAGAAGTCAGCACACACCTTTATTTCTCATTACCACATTGACCTTGAGTCACGCCGGGATGCTGGTTTTGGGACCTCGGTTCTCCAGTCCTTATTCCCTAAGTAGGGGGTGCGCACCTTGCCTCCCTCCTCCCGGAGAACTGCTAGGAGTCTGCCAGATAGTATGGATTGAACAACTTATCCACATCCCTAGAAATACAGGTTACTCACCTGTAACAGGAGTTCTAGGAGTGGTATATGTTGTTCATCCACACAACCCATCCGACCTCCCTGGCTTCGACATGCAACCTGGCTTCCAGCGGGCTAGATCTGGCCTCATGGGGTGAGCCGAGGGTTTACCACCCAGGTGGGTGGGAGGAGCCTGCTCGAAGACCTTTCTGGCAAGATTTAAAATGGCAAGGAACCTGCCAGACAGTGTGGATGAACAACATATACCACTCCTAGAACTCCTGTTATAGGAGAGTAACCTGTATTTCACTTCCTATGGGCCTGGCCCAGGAATTCTGGACCTCGATTAGACATGCTGTTGATCCGCTGCTGGGGTCGGAACTGTTATTCAGACCGGAAAGTTACTTACTTAACCTGTTCCCTCATGGAACTTCCAAAATTTGGAAAGCACACTTGTCTCTGATTGCCGCTACAGTTAAGATAACAATGCTAAGACACTGGATGGATGTCCCCTTACCTACAGTGTTAGAATGGTTTCAGGAAACCCTTCTTGCTTTAAAATTAGCACATTGCTTGTATGAATAACAGGCCTCCGGTTTACCAGGAAACTTGGGAACCCCTTTATACGCTCCTTTCCTTATGGAAACTGTGATTCTAGCACCATGGCTTTGCATCAAGACCTATGTCCTTATCTGGTGGTTGTAAATCCCTTTGGTCATTGGCACTGGGGTTTGGGGGGAGTGGAGTGGGAGGGTTAGGGTGTGTAGTGATGGTACTTTCTTTTATATTTTTTATATCAGACAGCACTTAATAACACTCTCTAAGTGCACAAGCCCCTGAGTCCAGCCACACCTGCTCTCTCTGCCCCCCAGTAAGCACTAGGTAGGCCTCAGTTACCCCTCCCTCTGTCCCTTCTCATGACTTGCCCCAGCAATCAGTTTGCATCATGCTGCTTAGGCACTCGCCACTTCCCTCCCCCTCCCCCAACTCACAGTCCCGTGAGTCTCCCTAACAGTCACTATTAATGCAGGCTGCCTGACCATGCCCCCTCACGCCCCACCATTTTACTCTAGCATGTCCTCTCCACTCAGCCTCCCCTCACCTCACCATTTCTCCCCATACCTTATCGCCTTTCTTCCCCCCTTCTCCTCTATCTGCAGTACACACCTCTCTCTTGTACCTCCTTTCTTTACCCACTGCCAGCTCTCCTGTCCCTCTGAACTACTGACAAGGCACTTTGTGGTTGCTTATCCCCCACCACCACCTCCATAAGCGTTTTCTTGTTATTTAACTTGGGCCTATGTTTTGAGTTATTCTGCAAGTTCTGAATCCAAGCTGTATCAGTTCATTCTAGGGACATGGATATGTTGTTCATCCACACACTCATTGGCAGGGTATCCTTGCGCTAAATCTTGCGGAAGGTCTTCAAGCTTGCTCCTCCCACCCACCCGGTGGTATAACTCGGCTCCGCCCCATGGCGCCAGATCTTCCTTACCGCTTGGAAGCTCAGGTTCCCTCCTTAGCGCTCTGCGTTGCGACTAGTTCCTATTTCTCCGTTTGCGGATTTAAAATAAATTTTGCAAAAGACTTCAGTCTTCTATCCCTCACTGACTGCGATGGACAAATCGACTCGGTTTGGAGATGCCCATGCGGGCAGAAGATGTCTGGACGGATCCACACTCCGTGTGTCTACTGCTTAGGCCTTGAGCACGACCACAGGCTTGCGACCTGTGCTATCTTCCTCGGCCTCGTCCTCGGCCGTGCTGCCCGATTGCAACTGGGCGTCCCGGCGTTTCCCTCGGTGAAGTCAGGAGGCCCGGTTGGCGGTGTCCGGCAGCGCGGGCTTCGGCGGATCAGCTCGGCGGATGGGTACGCCCTCGAAGAGAGGAGGCGGCGCGGGCGTATCTTCTCGGCCGGCATTTATCCCGCTCTCTCTGGGTTCTTCCTACGGCTTCTTTGGGAGCTTTGTCTGTCCCTCTCCACTAAAGGAGAGGGCCTGCGTCTGCTGGACCTTATTCTCGGTCCAAAAGAGGACGGGTAATCCTCCGTCGGCGCTCTTGGGAGGGGGGAAAGTCCCTCTCCCGGGCCGTCGACCCGTCTGCTTGATGACCGCTCGGCCGGCCACTGGCCTCACGGTGTCCCGTCAGGTCAGTTGACCGGGACTCCCACCGATGAAGTCGAGATTTTCTCGACCCATTGAATGAACTGTCGCCTTTAGCAGGCGAGATTCCCTCTCCCGGTTCCCGGGAGGAGTTGAGGATCCGGTGGGCTCGCCTGTGCCTCGGTTCCGGAGCCCTCGGATGGACCATCCGAGCGAAGGGAGTGCGGTTCCGGCGACACCTCCCGCACCGACCTCGGAAATTCCGGGTCCTCGGTCTCTGACCTCTTGGTGCCAACCCGATCCCACCGTCATAGGCGGTCTCGGTCTCGACACCGCGGTAAGCGGCGTCGCCCACTTCGTCCTCGTCCTCCTCCTCGGATGAGGAGGCTTCGCGTGAATTCGTCGGGACGGTACGAGGACCTTATGTTGCAACAGCTCTCCGGCCGGGAATAAGCCACCCCGTCGCCTTCCCGGCCATTAAGTGGCTGTCACGGGCGGCCGGCACAACCCCTCGACTTATCGAGGAGCCTATACCAGGCGGTTGTTCGGCCAAAACCATGCTCCACCGATTCGGTGGAACCTCCGCCTCCACAGCCACCAATTGGGGCTCCGACCAAGGATTCTCGATCGGCTGAGGTCTACCCCATCGGCTGTCAGTTACCCTCCTCCCGACCGACCTCGGCAGGTGAAGGTGGCTCAGGCCAGAGGCAGCTCTTCGAGGACTCTTCCGAGTCCGAAGATGATTCCTCCTTTTTCTCCAAGCGACTGGACTTGGAGTCTTCAGGAGGTCAGTCAATGGACGATAGCCGTCGTCCTTCCTAGGACTGCCTGGCTCATCTCGAATCTACGGGATGGAGCTCGAACCCGTTCCAAGCGGGCCAGGTATCCCCTCACGAGATTCTGGACGAGGGATTCTCCGGCGAGCCTTTCCGGTGGCGAGGCCATAGTGGGTCGGCACTGGAGCTTTGGCAGCCCTGCTTCCTGCCCTGCGCCTTGGCCAGGATGGCCAGGAAGTATCGGTCCCTACGGTTCCTTGTCCGGTTTTGAGAACACCCTCTGCTGGGGGTTGGTTACCGACAGCGTTTTCGCGGCGCCGCGCTACGCCAGGGATGTGGACAAACCTCCTGACAAGGATAAGAAATTGGACTATATCGGTGAAAAGTCTCGCTCGTCCTCTCTCGGCTTCCGTCAGGCCAGTTCGGCCGTCCTCATGGCACATTTTCTCATGCCCTGTTGGGCTCCCTGGATGAGGTCATCCCTCATCTTCCGCCCGATCTGCAGACTACGGTTAAGCAGGTGCGGGACCAGGGCAGGAGCAGTGGCCAAACAGCAGCTCCAGACTGCTTTGGATATAGGGGACTCATGTGCCAGATCGGTGGCGACCGCGGTGGCTATCGTCGGCGGGCTTGGCTGAGGATATCCACCTTTGCCGGATACCCAGCACAAGTTGGCGGATGTTCCCTTTTGAGGACTGACCTCTTGACCCTGGGGTGGAAGGTCACCTGCAGAGGATCGAGAGTCAATGCCACCTTGGACTCGGTCTCTTCCGCTCAGAAGGACAAGGCCGCAAACCACAGCCCTAAGCCCTTTAGTCCTTCTGTGCCCCAGTAGCGCCCGTCTCCAGCACCAAGCGTCAGGGCCAGCAGGCTCGACCTTGGCATCCCAAACCCAGCACGACTTCCTCTAACAGGAGGCAGGAGGAAAGGGCCCAGGAGGTCCCTCGGCGGTCCCTCCTCAAGCCTGCCCAGTGGCGGGCTGAGGGTGTCGCCCCCATCCCGTCACCTTGCCCCTAGGTCCCCTTAGAGACAGCTCCGGCACTTCCGTTCCGCCTGGTCCGCTGTTACCACGGACAGGTGGGTCTTAGAGGTGGTGGGAAGAGGCCTGCCTCTGGAATTGACAGGCACCACCCTTCAGAGCCGTCGCCCCGCAGAACCGGGATCCCCAGCCTCACTGGCGGCACGTCGGGCGACATCGCTCTCCTCCTCCAGAAGGAGGTGGTAAGAAGGTGGTGGACCCTCCTTCAGACCCAGGGTTTGTGTCCAGGTACTTCCTGGTTCCGAAGCAGACGGGGCTGGCGCCCATTCTCGACCTACACGACCTAAACAAGTTCCTAAGGTCTCGAACCTTCAGGATGGTCACTCTGGCTCAGATAATACCATCCTTGGAGCCCGGCGTGTGGTTCTGCTCTCTGGACTTGCAGGGCCGCGTTTTTCACGTCCCTATCCGTCCGTCTCACCAGAATTCCTTCGCTTCGGCGGGAAGGATCCCTCTTCGAGTTCAAGCCATGCCCTTTGGCTTGTCCTCCAGCTCAGGGTCTTCACCAAATGCATGGCAGTGGTGACAGCATTCTCTTGCGCCTTGAGGGGTCCGGGTGTACCCTTACCTGGACGACTGGCTGATAGCAGCTCCCTCCAGGAAGGAGGCGGAGTGGTCCAGAGATCTGGTCCTCCAGGTCTGCTCTCAACTGGGCCTCCTTATCAACGAGGCCAAGTCGGAACTCGAGCCGAAGCAGGTGATTCTATTCATCGGGGCGCAGCTCGACTCTCTTCGAGCCAGAGCGCGGCTCCCGGCGGACAGGGCCGAGGTTCTTTCCTCCTTTGCCCGATCATTTCTGGTTGGGCAATTGCGCCCTGCCCGGGACTTCCTGCGCCTCCTGGGTCTCATGGCGGCCTGCACCAGCGTGGTCCGTTGGGCCGCTGGAACATCGTCCTTCAGTGAGGACTGGCCAGCCAGTGGTCGGCAACCATCCCTTGGACCAGCTTGTGTTCGGTGACATCGGGGATGGGCAGCTCTCCAGTGGTGGACCGTTCCAGATCATTTGCAGGAGGGCATCCGTTCGTCCGCCCGAGCGGCGGTCTCTCTATCGACGATGCCTCTCTGATGGGTTGGGTGCCCATCTGGGGAACACCGGGCTCAGGCCTCTGGTCCCCGCGGAGTCGATGCCACATCAACCTGCTGGAGCTCCGGCGGTCCGCCTAGCTCTCACCGCCTTTGCTCCGTTCCTCCGGGGTCAAGTGGTCCGGAGTCAGGCGGACAATACCACGACCATGTACTATCTAAACCGCCAGGGGCGGGGCGCTCCATGCTTCTATGCAGGAAGCTCTCCGCATTTGGTCACTCGTGCGCAGCCTGGGCGGATCTCCTAGCCATTCACGTGGCAGGAGCCTCCAACACCCTGGCCGATGCCTAGGCGGATGGGGCTGCATCCCACAGTGGTCTCTCCTGCGGAGGAGTACAGCATCTGTTCTCCCTTTGGGGCACACCTCAGGTGGACCTGTTTGCCTCCATGGAGCAGCAAGCTGAGTCTGTTCCATGCCGCCCCCTCAGCAGGGCTCGCTGCAGGGGATGCCTTCTCGAGCAATGGACCCGGGGCCTCTTTTACGCCTTTCCCCATTTCCTTGATCCACAGGTGCTTCTCAAGGCGAGGAGGACAGGCGCAGGTGATTCTGATAGCCCCAGACTGGCCTCGCCAGTTCTGGTACCAGATCTCCTCAGTCTCAGCTCCAGGACTCCGCGGCAGCTTCCAGCTCGCCGGACCTGCTCTCAGTCAATCAGGGAAGGTGTTCCATCCGGACCTTCAATCCCTGCACCTAACGGCCTGGTTCCTGGCGGCTAGAGTTCCAGGCCTTGGGTCTTTCCGGACGAGGTCCTCAATGTAGTTAGGCGTCCCGTAGAGTCGACCAGAAAATGCTATGCCTTCAAATGGAAAAGGTTTTCCATTTGGTGTCGAAACAAGAGCTTGGACCCTTCCTCCTGTTCCTTGGCAAGCATCTTGGACTATTTATGGTCCTTTCTAGTCAAGGGCTTGGTCGTGACCTAAGGGTGCACCTGGCAGCCATCTCTGCTTACGGGCGCGGGCGGGAAGCGGTCGATGCTGAGAGAGAGGTGGTCTGGCGCTTTTCAAAGGCCTTGATCACATTTCCCTCCAGTCAGGGAACCCCCACCTCCGTGGGATCTACTGCTGGTACTGGCAAGCTCATGGGCAAGCCATTGAACCTATGCACAGGTGTGCTCTCTCTCACCTGTTGTGGAAGACCGCCTTCTTGGTGGCTATCCGTCAGCCAGAAGGATGGGAGAGCTCCAGAGCTTTCCATCAGTCTCCCTCACCTGGTCTTCCACAGGGACAAGGTTGTCCTCGCCCCACCGAAATTCCTTCCGAAGGTGGTGTGGAGTTTCACCTTAACCAGGTGTTGACTCTGCGGTGTTCTACCCCAATCACACCTCGGAGGCGAATATAGGCTCCATACTCTGGACCCTAGAAGGGCGTCGCTTATTATAAGGAGCGCAACGGCTGAAATTAGGGAGAGGTTCGCAGCTGTTTGTCACCCACGCTGAAAAGCATCTGGCAGACCTGCAGCCAAGCGGACGATAAGCAGGTGGGTAACCTCCTGCATAGATCTCTGCTATAAGTTGGCGGGCATGGAGCCTCCCAGAGGGATAAGAGCTCATTCTACCTGCCATACTGCTGCAGGTGGCTGCTTCAGGGGCGTCCCTATCCAGGAAATCTGCAGGGCTGCTACCTGGAAGTCAGCAAACACCTTCATTACCACTACCACATCGACCTTGAGTCACGCGGGATGCTGGTTTTGGGGCCTCGGTTCTCCAGTCTCTCTTTCCCAAGTAAGTATTGGGGTGTCGTCTTGCCTCCCTCCTCCCGGAGAACTGCTAGAGTCTGCCAATGAGTGTGGATGAACAACATATCCATGTCCCTAGAAATACAGGTTACTCACCTGTAACAGGAGTTCTAGGAATGGTATATTTCACCACCCACTCGACCTCCCGGCTCGACGCACAACCTGAGCTTCCAGCGGGCCAGATCTGGCGTCATGGGGCAGAGCCGAGAGTTATACCACCCGGGTGGGTGGGAGGAGCAAGCTTGAAGACCTTCCGGCAAGATTTAAAGCGGCAAGGATACCTGCCAATGAGTGTGGATGAACAACATATACCATTCCTAGAACTCCTGTTACAGGTGAGTAACCTGTATTTGTAATGTACCTTTGCTTTCTTCTATTGTACTTTGTTTTGCAATCTATGACATGGAACCTTTGTAAAAGAGCTTGCGCTCAAAGGTCTTTCCCGAGTCACTAAATAAATGAAAAATGTGTTTGCTTGTGTAAACCTGATATAGCTTCCCTAGCAGATCATGTAAGTGTTTTCTCTTGTTTTGTCTTCTTTTACAATACTTCACCTGTACCATTGTTCTGGTCTGAACGGAATAATTTTTGATATAATCTTAATAAAGTCTATTGAATTAAAAAAAAAACAACTGTAATGGCAATGTTAAAAGCACACAAATAAATGATCCAAGGTGAAACGCCATCTTCATTAACCTGACCAAGGCCTTCAATGTGGTTGATCATAATCTTTTTCTGAATCGTTCTAAATCCCTTAGAATCTCCAACACTGTTAAAATGCTTTGTAGACTTATCTAGCCAACATTAATGAATGAAACATAGAAATATTGAATCTGGTCTTCTCCCTATAGAATCTGACATCCCACAAGGCTGAGTTTTGGGCTTCACCTTATTCTCTATTTTTGCTAATAGTTTTTCTATTGGTACAACAATTCAAATGCTGTTGCACGCTGATGACTTGATTATATATAGCAGCCCCAAAACCTATAAGACATTAACATGGACCTTAATTCAGACTGTGATCATGTTCAGTAATGGCAGTCATGTAGCAAGATTGTCTTAATTATAAAAAAAAAAAAAAGTCTGTACTACTGGGCTTCAGGCCTAAACTAAACTCTTTGAACAATGTATTTTAAATTAGTTATCAAGATGGGTCACAGTTGGAAAATGTTTCAGTTAAATATTTGGGTGTCCTGTTAGATCCTTTTTTAAATGTTTCTGTACAAATCAATGATGCCCATCATTCTCTATGTTGGATATAGCTTACAGGGCCCAACAGTAATTAACCCCCCTCCCCCAGCAAGATTGGCTATTGGCAAGTGTCTGTTGCTTCCAGAGTTAACCTATCTCTTTTGAGGATTATCTCCATTGAGCCACGTCCACAGAACTGTGCCGTCTTTGTCAAGACCACCCAGCGGCTTTTGCTAGCTGGGGCTGCCCATGTCAGCATGCATTGTTGCCCCATATAATGTGGGTGGCTGCGTTATACCTCAGTTCTTTTTCCTGCCATCAACCACTTGTCGGTTCACCCCTGCTGAAGAATACAGGAGGCAGTATAGCGCAGTGGTTTAAGGCTCTGAGCTGCAAATCTGGTAACATCCAGCAGACCAGACCTGGGTTTGAATCCCACAGCTTCCACTTACATACTGTGTGAGCCTGAGCAAGTCACTTAACTTCCCTGTGCTCCCAGGTCGCGCCTGTAAAAAAAGCTTTCGGCTTAGTGTGCTAATCCTGGTTAAACACAACTAAAAAAAAAAAAATACCATTGAGCTTTGCAAGTATCACTAACACTTCTGCTTTCATTCTTTTTATGTTTGCTTGCACGCATGTGCAAGAAACATAGTGCCATGAACGGAGATTTCGGAGGTGTGTCACCTCCTCCTCCAATTCAGGCACTGGGCTGGCAGGCGCGGCCCTTGTAAGCCAATGCATTTTGGAGCTGTCTAGGACACGCTCCAAAATGTAGTGGCATACAGTTGAAAGGGGAGCTACGCTTGGTGAGCAGCGATAGAAGCTGCTCACGCGCAGCCCCCAGCCACAGGCGTCGCGCCCCCCACACAGCGTATGCCGACGGGGTGCCCAATCCCCGTCGGCTGAACTATTATCTCCCTCCTCCAATAGTTGCTGCCACGAGGCCCACCCCAGCGGGCAATCCGTTATGTTGCCGGCGGGGGTGCCCAATCCCGCCGGCTGAACGTGCCCCCTCCCCAAGTCATGTGCCACGCTGGGAGCCCACCCCAGCGTGGCAAACGGTCGCGCTTTTTTCTTTTTTGTCGACGGGGTGCCCAACTCTGTCGGCTGAACCCCCAAAGTCCTTGTGCCACGCTGGGAGCCCACCCCAGCATGGCAAGCGGTCCCACGACGTCTTTTTGTTTTTACCCTGTAAAACAAAAACTGTCCCATTGGCGACGTCTCGAACCCTCCACCAGCCGCACCCACCCACTCGCACCCAGCCTCCCCACGCACCCCTCACCCCATGCCCTCGGTAGCGCGATCTTCGGTGGACGGGAACCGTCCGCACTCTTCAAAGCCGACCGCGAACTGAGAAATGCCGGTAAGCTGTATAATGGGCTAGATAGGAGGGGTTCAACTTTATTGCATATCTCGGGCATTTTGGGAATTTTGCCAAATTTTCAACATGGGGTTTTGGGACCCCTTCTCATGAATGATGTCACTGTCATGGCGTTGTCAGGGCTCGAAGGGTGATTTCGGCGCAGTGACTGCGCGAGTGACAGCGAAATCACCCTTCAGGACGAATACCGCCATGACAATGTTATCATTCATGAGAAAAACTAATTTAAAATTAGTGCCAAATTCAAAAATGACTGTTTAACAGCGTCGTTGCGCAGTTCCTCGCGAGGCTCGTAAGTTCGCTGAAATTCAATATTTTCCTCCAGATTTTCAAAATTGCCATTTCACCACACGTCTTATGGAGTAGTACAGCTGTCATTTTTCACATCTCACCCAAAATGTGTTTCCACCCTTGTAGCGCAGAATGGCGCAGTCAGTGTGTGAAATCAATGTACGGGACAAATTAAGAAAATCACAGTGACACTGTTCATGAGCAGAGATCTTGAAATGGCTATGTTGAAAATTTGGTGACATAATTCCTAAAAATGACTGTTTTACGAGTGTGTGTTGCACAGTTCCCACGCACGCTCGTAGGTTTGCGAATTTTCAATATTTCACCCAGATTTTCAACATTGCCATTTTTCCACACCTCCTTATGAGCAGTACAGCTGTCATTTTCACATCCTGCCCAAAACGCAGCTACTTTCAAGGAAGCTATACAATGGCGCAGTCTGTGTGCAACCTCAATGTATGGGACACATTAACAAAACCACAGTGACACTGTTCATGAGCAGAGGTCTTAAAATGGCTATGTTGAAAACTTGGTGAAAAAATGCCTAAAAATGACTTTTTGACGTCGTTGCACAGTTCCTATGCATGCTGTTGGTTTGCAAATTTAATATTTTCACTCTAGATTTTCAACATGTCCATTTTATTAAACTTCCTTATGAACAGTACAGCTGCAATTTTTCATATGTCACCCAAAATGTGTTATCGCACATGTAGCGCACAATGGTGCTGTTGGTGTGCGAAGCAATGTTTAGGACAGATTAAGAAAATCACAGTTACACTGTTCATGAGCAGAGGTCTTAAAATGGCTATGTTGAAAATTTGGTGACAAAAGTCCATAAAATGACTGTGTTACTAGTGAGCATTGTGCAGTTTCCACGCATCCTCGTTAGTTCATGACTTTGTAATATTTCCAGTCCAGATTTTCACTAGTGGCATTTTTCAACACTTCCTTATGAACAGTACAGCTGCCATTTTTCACAACATGGCCAAAGTGTGTTTTCACACTTTCAGTGCACAGATGCGTGGTCGTTATGGGAAATCATTGTTCGGCACAGATAAAGAAAATCACAGTGACACTGTTCATGATCGGAGGCACCAAAATGCCTGAGTTGACAATTTGCTATAAAATATCCCCAACCTACTTATATAACGGGTGTGCGTTGCACAGTTTCTATGTACGCTTGTGACTTCACCATTTTTTTAAATATTTTTACTACACATTTGCAACATAGCCATTTTACACCTCCCCATGAAAGAGTACAGCTGCAATTTTTACAGCCTGTTGAATATGTTTGCATCTGTGGTGGTAAATCCTGTAGTCACTGTGATAGCAGCTTCGGCTACACACTGATATTCCCCTGTTCGTGAGGTGGGGTCACAAAACAAACATGCTGAAGATTTGGAGTTAAAATACCAATGAATGCCTGAGGTATTACACTTTTCAACTAAATCGCCCAACCCTATATAGAATGACAGGAATCAGGGGTGTGACTTGGTTCTTGCCTGTGATGCTCATACCATTCCACACCCTGCAGTCACTGAGAGGCATCGAGGTATGCCTTGGACTCTTACGTCCCCAAACTTCACCCCATTCTACTATATCGCACCCATCTCACCATATTTCCTAATGAAATGGGGTGCGCATAAGAGCCAAAGACCCCAAGGAACACGTGACACTTGTCAGTCTCTGCAGAGTGGGGTGTGGTGAAATGGCGTGGCCGTTATGCCTGATGACCCAAATGCACACCCCAATGCCTGTCACTCTCTGCAGGGTGGTGGTGGGGTTGGCTTAGTTCAGTACTTCACTGCCATTCCTATTACGCAGCTCTGTAACTTCTACACTACCACTGCCAATGCCAGTAAGCAAACATTCGGCATTGACAAATGCTTGTTTGTTTTGACTTAATGTTTATGCCATCAATGAAAGAAACGGAACTGCTGTTCACCACAGACATTGCGGTCAAGTCAAGATTTATAGGGCGATGCTCACGATGTGCGCATCCACTGCCTAGGCCTCTCACGACATGAAGGCCCACAGCATTTGCAAGAGTTTTGACCAAGCTACATGGAACATTACAAGAAAGCCTTAGAAGTTTATTTAAAACTGAAGGCAGTGGAGAACAAACAGGGTTCTTCACAGGCTGTAGCCATAATCATGTGCTTCTTCTCCCCCACAGCTTGCTGTCAACTAACCACTTCCACTGTTAACAGTGCTGCCTGTTGAATCATCAAAGAAAGAAAGAAAAGACTGCTAAACTGGCGAAGAAAGAAAGAAAAGGCTGCTAAATTGGCAGAAAAACACTGCCATGCTAATTAAGATAAGCGGCAGCATCATGACAAAGATGCCTCTCCTGATATACTAACATACGAAACTGCCAGCAGATACAAGCCAAATGGTCTATTGCGTCTGCTCGATTGTGCAGCACAGAGGTTAGACTCCTGCTGCTCCCCCACCTCTCTCCCCGATCTCTTCCCCTTGACTAGTATCTTGCCTTTAACCTTATCCAACCCCCTTTAAAGCTCTCCACTGTTTTAAGAGACACCACTTCTTCAGGAAGCGCATTCCATCACCCTACCACCCTCTCTGTGAAATAATGCTTCCTTGCCTCCCTCCTGATTCTACCCCCACCAGCGTCAGGCTGTGCCCACTAGTAATCCATTCTCCTTTTAATCGAAACATGCCCTCTGTACTAACTCTGTTAATGCCCTTTAAGTACTTGAAAGTTTCGATCATATCACCCTTTTCCCTTCTCTCCGCCAATGAGTACATATTGAGATCCCTTAACCTATCCTCGTAAGGTTACTCCTCCATACCTCTGATCATTTTAGTCACACTCCGCTGTACCCCCTCCAGTAACCTGATGTTCTTCTTTAAGTATGGGTTCCAGAACTGTACACAATACTCCCCCAGCATTCTATTGACTTTTGCTGCTGCTTTCCTACATTGAGACAAGTGGTTCATATTCTTTGTGACCATTACCCCCAAATCCTTTTCCTCCTCGAGACAGACAGGTGAACCCCTCCCAGATGGTAACTATACCCATGATTCCTTGCTCCGAAGTGCATGACCTTGCACTTCTTAACATTGAAACCCAGCTGCCAAGTATCTGACCACTGCTCAAGCCTTCCCAAATCTTCTTGGCTGCCTTTTTCTCCCTCTACCCCATCCACAACTGCCACTTTCTTGGTGTCATCCGCGAATAGACTGATTCTGCTTTTAACTCCAACTGCTGTATCCACTATGAAGATGTTAAACAGCACCGGCCCAAGTACTGAACCCTGTAAGACTCCACTGGTGACTGCCATATGAGTTGATAGTCCCCCACCCACAGCCACCCTCTGTGTCTGTCCCCTACCAGTTACCAACCCACTTAACCAGTTTCTCCCCTACTACCAGGTTCCTAAATTTACTAGTTAATCTGCCATGCAGTACCAAGTCAAAGGCCCTGCTGAAGTCCAGATACAGGACATCTACTGCCTGACCGGTGTCTAGTTCTTTTGTCACCCAGTCAAAAAAGTGAATCACGTTTGTTTGACATGATCTCCCGGAGATGAACCCATGCTGATTGTCATCTATAAGACCGTTGACTTCCAAGAAGGTTATCATCCTTTCCTTTAGGATCGTTTCCATGAGCTTACCCACAATGGATGTCAAACTGACTGGTCTATAGTTACCAGGCTCATCCTTGGGACCGCTCTTGTGCAGGTGTACCACATGTGCCATCCTCCAGTCCTGAGGCACTCACCTTGTCTGTAGGGATGTATTGAACAAGTCTGCCAATGGTGACACCATGACTTCAAACAACTCCCTCTGGACTCTAGGGTGCAGCCTATCTAGCCCTGGAGCCTTGTCCATGTTCAGTGACTTAAGGCCATCGAGCACTATGCTCACATGGATCTCCCCATCCATTATCCTGTGTCCTCCCATGCCAGGGTTTTCCTTTCCCTGCGATATTGGCCTGTCTCTCTCCTAGGTAAAAACTGAGCAGAAGTAGTCCTTGAGCACCTCTGCCTGTTCAACCCCCTTCACTACCCAACCTCCATCCTTCTTTATACAGGTGATTTGCTCTTTGCAGTTTCTCTTCTTCCTTATGTACTTGAAGAGCGCCTTGTCTCCCTCCTTAATCCCATCTGCTAGCCTTGGCTCCTTTGAAGCATTGGCAGCCCTCACGGCCCTGCTTGCTTCCTGGTTTTCCTTGTGTGCTCTCCTATCCTCTCTTTTTTGGACCCCTTCCATCTTTGGAAGGCCGTCTTTCTCCCTCACCCTTATCTGCACCTCTTTGACCACCAACTCTTCTTGTTCCATGCTTTCTTACTGTGTTTCTTTCTTGGGTGTCTGTGGCTGCTAACAGGCCTTCTTTCAGCATGGCCCATTTCTGGACAGTATGCATGTCAGGGTGATGCTAGCCAAATGCCTCCTGAGGATGTCAGCCATTCTGCAGAAGTCAGCCCTTTTGAAATCCACTGTCTTGGTTTTTGTAGACATCCTCTCCCTACCCATATCCAGAGAGAACCACACTGTTCGATGGTTGTTACCTGCTAGGGGTCCTCAGCCCATACACCAAGCACGTAGTCTCCATCAGTCAGCACAAGATCCAAGATGTTCCTCTTCCTTGTCGGTTCCTCCACCTTTTGTGACAGGAATACATCCTCGGAGACTTCCAGAATGACCTGCTCCCTAGTGCTTGTGCTGGGCATGGTTTTCCAATCCGCCCTGGTGAGATTGAAATCTCCAAACACCACAGTGCCACCCCTTCCACAGTGTTTCCATTACTGATTTGCTAGTTCTTTATGGATGCCCTCTGTCTGTGAAGGTGATCTACACAACCCCAGTCTGACCCTTTTACCTTTATTGGTCTGCAGTTGAACCCATAAGGCTTCCGGCCTCCCCTCACCTCCCTCCGCCATACTGCTCATTATCTCTTCCCTCACAAATAAAGCCACCCCTCCACCCTTCCCTTTTGTCCTATCTCTGCAATACAGTCTGTATCTAAGTAACATGATGTCCCAGACATGGTGCTGGTTGGCTCATGTCTCAGTGATGGCAGCTATATCCACCTCACCGTCCGCCATTAATGCTTGGAGCTCAGGTATTTTGTTCCCCAAGCTCCTTGCATTTAGTGACACCACCTTCCAGCTGGATCCTCTGCTTACCCCAGTACTCCCCTCTCCGCTACCTCTTCCACTTTTTGATTGCCCCCCGCTAGCTTGGGGGGAAGGCGCATTGCCTCCCTCTCCTTTTGGCTCTGGCTGTTGTCCAGTGCTAAGCCTCCCCACCTTAGTCAGTTTAACAGTTTGACAGGTCTCACTCTTCTCTTAAGTGGTAAGACTGCTGGGAAAGACAAATTCCAGGCCATGTTCCTAGTTTCTGCAGCCCTCCCAACCATCTCTGACAACAAGGTTGGGGTCTGGCACTGGCTTTAGTGCCCCTACGGAGGATTCACAGCCAATTCCACCGTTGAACACTGTCCTGTCAACGTTCTGATACTGTTTAAGACTATGAACTGTTTCAAAAGCTTCTGTCCCTTGCTCCTCCGTCTTTGCTGGCCCTGTCAATGCCAGGTCTGGTGCCGTCAGTGTGACCGGTGCTCCCTGTACAGGTTACTACACGTCGACGCCTGGACCGTCGACGATACCTGAAGTGCAGCCTTCTCCTGCCGTCGACCTGCTGCCTATTATTGTCAGCAAGGAGGAAGAGTTGAAATATTTTTTTTCCCCAAACTTAATAAACTTTATTAAGTTTTTCAGGCAGGTTTACATAACTCTTATTCATACTAAACAGATCACATACACCATGTTAATCCTATGACCTAATACAAACACATGGAAAAAAATAAAGGGATCTATGGTACAATCAAATGAATATTAACCATACACCTGTCTATTATCACCCCTCAAAAAAAGAGAAAAAATTAAATAAATAATGAAATAAAAAAGATCTAACTAATCCCCCAACTAACTACCAGTCCCAGCCCATCCCCCAACCCACTCTTCTCCAACTTACGCCAGGTTTTAATTGGTAAAATGAAATGTGAGAAGTTTTGGATCCTCCCTTCAAAGGGGGGCATTTTATCTAAAATCTCTTACCTACCAATTAGGAGGTGGCTCTCAGTGTTAACAAGGTGTACAGGGCTTTCCATATCTTGACAAATCTTTCCTTGTGACCCAGAATATTGGCAGTACTATGTTTTGCCTGAAGGATAAAAAAGATTTCCCTATACCATTCAGTGTAGGTAGGAATAAGGTTGTCACACCAGTGCCGTAGTATGATTTTCTTTGCGCTTGCAGCATTTAAAGCTATATGTGGTTTCTGGTTACCTATTGGGCCTCCATGGTAGTCCCCTATGATACAAATTTCAGGGCTGAACATATGTTCTATTCCTAGTAGTGGGTCCAATCAGTACTTTATTTCCTCCCAAAAGTTGTTACTTTTACAGTCCCACAAAATATGGAGTAGGGTGCCAGGCTCTTTTGGGCACGGGTACATAGGTATGAGAACAAGCTTGCCCATGTGGTGTAATTTAATTGGGGTATAATACATGTTATGCAGAATTTAGAATTGCATTAGAAGGTAGCAGTTCCATTAATATATTTATAGGTAGTTTCCAAATACCGGTCCAATTTCGGGGCCATGTGTTTAAAAAAAAAAAAGAGGCAGACTGTCTGTCAGCACGGACATCCTTAAGCCGGGCATGATAGCTACCATGTGTGAAGGGGTGCAGTCGAGGCCATAGAGAGCAGGATGTCACCAAATGGGCTAGTTCGATAGCCAAGTCCAAAGTGGTATACGAGCATATGTCTGATCTGATAGTATTTAATGGCTATGGCTGTGGACCAGTTATATTTAGATTGGGCCTCTAGGAAAGTAAAGAGTTTACCATCTTGAACTAAATGGTTCTACCTGGAGGGAATCAAGGAAGGGCCATGCTTTTCTAGTCAGGATTTTACCAGCTATTCTTAAATTTGGGTTACCAAGAATAGGTTGAGAGATATTAAAGGTGGATTTGAAGTAGGGAACATAACTGTTGGAGGGCATAATGGAAGTTACCTATTGGAGTGTCCTGAAGGGAATTGGGTATGTTTTTTGCAGGAATATACAGTGAGGCTCGGGGGTCTATATTATGAAGGGAGCATAGGGTATGTTCTATTTCCAACCAATGGGGTATGTAGTTCCAGTTGTCGATAGAAGCGGGACCAGGAGGAATATCTTGAACAATGAATGGCCAGATAGTAAGTGAATATGTTGGGAACTTGAAGACCACTGGTTCTTTTGTTCTCATCAATTTCCCAAGAGAGCGACAGGGTGGTTTACTCTTCCAGAAAAACTTGGCAAAATCCTCTTAAGATGGTAGAACCATACTTTAGGTAGTTTTGGAGTGATTGTGAGTGGATATAAAAGCCTAGGAAAAGAATTCAGTTTTAGTATGTTTATATGGCCCCATAGCAACAGGGGCAATAAGGACCATCAGTCCAAGTCGACCTTAATTTGGGAAAGAATATTGTCAATATTGAGTTGTTGCATTTTCACTGGGTCAACATTGAGATATATCTCCAAGTAGTGTAACTTGTCCCTAACCCAGAGAAATCCCAGGCGCCCGATGCTTTCTTGAGTAGTAATATTATTTAGAGGCATGATCTCGGTCTCAGTTCTGTTTAATTTGTAAATAGAGTTTATACCAAACTGTGCCACAATTTCTAACACTGCTGGTAGGGAGAATGCTGGGGATGTGACATGGAGACGAATATTGTCGGCATATACGGACAATTTATATTGATAGGGACCTAGGGAGATGCCATAGACATGTGAAGATAACTCCTTCTCCTCCTTCCCAGCAGATACTCGGCACAAACAGGCTGATGTGCCTTTCCTGGGCACTGATCTTTTCAGCCTAGGTGTGGCTGGTCATCTCCAGCGCATTGAGCAGTCCAGTGCCACCTTGAACACTACTTCTGCCAAGGGTTCTTCGGGCAAGTACCAGCAGAAGAAGAAAAAGCCTTTTCAGCACTCTTCCCCTGCGGCACAGCAGCCCTCCTTTCACAGAGGACAACAACAGCAGCAACAGGCTCTAGCTTGGCACCCCTGGCCAAAGCCCGGGCCCCTCCACGTCCGTAAAGGAGGCAGAGGTTCCGGCCCTGGAACAACCTCCTCCTCCAAGCCTGCTCAGTGACGGGGCAGGGGGTGCCTTCCCCTCTCCCGTCAGGCCAGCTCTGGGTCCTCCTGTGGAGGGCCAGCTCTGCCACTTTCTTTCTGCCTGGTCCGCTGTCACTTCAGACAGGTAGGTCCTTGAAGTGGTCGGTCAGAGACTGCCTCTGGAATTCGAGCAGTACCCTCCAAGCCGATCCTGCGCTCCTCGGGAGGAAAGAATATCTGCCCAGACTTAGTCATCTCTCCAAGGCGACATTGCTCAGCTCCTCCTCAAAAGCTAGTAACTCCAGTGGCAGATCCTCTAGCCAACCCAGGCTTTGTATCCAGGTACTTCCTTGTGCCCAAGTGGATGGGGGTCTGGTTCCCTATTGTAAATCTGGACGACCTGAATCAAAATCTCAGGTCACGCACCTTTGAATGGTCACACTGTCCCAGATTATACCATTCTTGGAAGCGAAACATGTGGATCTTCCTGGACATAAGTCTCACCACTCATTCACACTATTGGGATCTGCGCGGAGGCACTAGGACCACTCGGGGGCAAACTTTTTGCTGGGGAGTCGACACCAGAGATGGCGCGCGAGCCCCAGCTCGCCGGGCAAAGACTATCTCGCGTCGACTCCCCAACTGCCTCAGTTCCTTTTTTCCCGCCAAGGCGCCTTCAGTGACGCACGTTGTCAGCTTGTCGGAGTCAAACTTCAAACTAGCAGCATAGTTTTCAGTTTTATTATTTTGTAGTATTATCTCGATACAGTATCGCTAAGTTATTCTTATTTTTAAATAAAACAATAAAGAAGTCTCAGCCTACACTGGCCAGATCCGACCATGAGCAGGTCAGGTGCGGTAGGGAGACTTCGTATGAAAACTGTTCAGTCAGTCGGACTGGATCCGGTCCACCGCCTTCTCTGGAAGGGGTCTGACAACAGTCAGTCCAGTGCCCGGGGGGATGGGTGGTCCCGGTGGAAGCATAAAAGCAAACAGTCGCATTCTCGGCACCGTTCGGCCTCGAGCTCTTCTTCGGCCCACAGGTCTAAAAAGAGAAGGCATCACTCGAGGTCGCCCTCTGATACGTCTGCGCGTAGACGTTCGGTTATCGGAGCTAGTTGCCGGTCTCCTCCTTCGGAGTCGCCAACAGCGGCTTCTGGTAGCCGACGTCTTCGACATCGGAGTCCTACCCCGCCCGCAGGTAGGTCTTCAGATGAGCAGTTTCATCAGTGGGCCACTCTTATGGAGCAGTGGGCTCGGAGGTTGGTTCGGCTACCTGGCTCGGTCGCTCGTGGGCCTTCGGGCTCTCTGGGCGACCAGGTAGGGCGGTTGGACTTTCCTGGTCGCGCGGCACCTTCTTCGGTGCCGTCGACTCCGTGCTTAGGTGCCCCCCCTCCCAACATGGCTTCGGCGCAGGGGGCCACACCGATGCCCTTATCTCCTGCTCTTTTTCCTTCAAAACCTGTTTTTCGGTCTCTGGGAGTGTCTTCGGCGCCGTGTGGCCTTGCGGCGCCGCGTGGCTTCTCGGCGTTGCCTGCGGCCGTGCGTCGCCGTGTGGCGCCGCCCTGCTCGGTGCCATGTGGCTTCTCGGCACCGTTTTTGGCGCCGCGTGGTTTCTCGGCGCCGTGCGCCTCCTCAGCGCCAGGGGCTCTCGGGGACTTCCCTTTTGTCTCGTTTCCTCCTTCCTCTTCTGGCTTTCATCCCTCTCCTGTCCATACAGTCCCTCCTGGACTGTCAGGAGATGACGCTGGAAGATGAGGTGGACGAAGCTGGATCTTTTACTGTTGCAGAGCCTGTGGTCGAGGACCTGTCATTTAAGTCTCTGCTGAAGAATATGATTTCCACACTTTCTCTCCAGACTACAGACATCGATCCTGGGAAATTGTTAAGACTCCAATACCTTCACGCCTCGGAGATCCCTACGGATTTGACTCCTCCGATTCAGCCTTCCTTCGAGAGCTGTCTCAAATGGTATGGAATAATCCTGCTCTCTCTTCATCGGTGGCTAAATCCATTGATAGAAAATATTCAGCCCCCAAGGATCGTCCCATTTTGGCATCTCAAGCCTTTGCGGATCCTATTGTAGTCCTGGCAGAGAATGATAAGGTCGTCCTTCCTCAAACCACTACAGCTCGACCTATTAACAAGGAATCTCATAAGATAGTCACCTTAGGTAAGAGAGTCTTTGCTGCTTCTACCCTAAGTATGCGTATTGCCAGTTACCAAGGCTATTTTTCTCAGTACGAGTATATCCTGTGGCACTCCCTCAAGCAAATGGTTGAAGCTCTTCCGGAGTCTGATTCAAAGCCAGAGCTTCTTCAAACCATTACCAGAGGTATTGAATCTAACAGCCAACAGGTTAAAGCAGCCATGGGCGCTTCGACTCTGCTTCCGTTCAGCAGCTGCTGGTATTTGCACCGCCGCCATTCCTGGCTCGCACTTCAAACTTCACCAATGATGCGCAACAACAGGTAATGGCATTGCGCTGATGGTGCATATCTTTTTGGTCCTCAGGTCGAGCAAGCTCTAGAAGCTACACAAAAGACTAGGTCAGCCATTAAGTTGGCTAGACCCCCTCCTGCCCCCTCTCGAGGGCATGCCAGTAAACGTCAGTTTCATAACCGTCAGTCCTTTCGAGGCAGAGGAAGTTTCCATAAGAACCAACCTGCCCAACCTCAAAAGAAGGCGCAACAGAAAGCGCAAGGGCCCAAAGCGCCCAGCGCTACATTATGAATTGCTGGCCCAAGTCCCACCTCAACTGCCCGAGGTGGACTTTTCCTCTCCGGTGGGAGGTCGGCTGATGCACTTCTACAGCCAGTGGAAGTCCATAACCTCAGACAAATGGGTCCTTCGGATAATCCACGAGGGGTACTCACTCAATCTTGTGGAAACCCCTCCGGATCGTCCTCCCAATCGGCAGCCCAGGCTGTCTGCCCTTCAGTCAGACCTTCTCCTGCCGAGATTCAGGGCCTTCTAAACAACAGGGCAGTAGAACTTGTGCCGCTGCATCAGCGAAACACGGGTTCTACTCTCATTACTTTCTGGTTCTGAAGAAGTCTGGGGAATGCCCCATTCTAGATCTCAGAAGCTAAACAAATTTCTCCCAAGGAGAAATTCAAAATGATTCTCTAGGAACCCTGTTACCCTTGCTTCATCAGCACGACTGGCTAGCCTCCCTAGACATGCAGGATGCTTACCAGCACATTTCCATTCACCCGAGGCATCACAAATTCCTGAGGTTTGTGGCTCTGGGACAAAATTATCAGTTCAGAGTCCTGCCTTTTGGGCTATCCTCGGCGCCGCGAGTTTTTACAAAGTGTTGTGCAGTTCTCTCAGCGCACCTCAGAAAACTCGGAATACAGGTGTTCCCTTAGCTGGATGATTGGCTTCTGGCAAGTCCTTCCAGGCAAGGGACTCTGGATGCCGTAGAGACTACCTCTCGCCTCCTTACGTCCATGGGAGTCCTGCTAAACCTCAAGAAATCGCAGCTGCAGCCCTCCCAGAGGCTCCTTTTCATAGGGACCCTTCTGGACACATCCTGTGCGAGGCTTTTCTTCCAGAGGACAGAAGAGCGATATCCTTCAGATGGCCCGTTACATTGGAGAAAACAGGTCAGTTACAGCGCTCTCGATGCAGCGGATGCTGGGCCTCATGGCATCCTCAGTGTTCACTGTACCTCTGGCCCGTCTGCACATGAGAACCACCCAGTGGATGCTCAGTACTCAGTGGTCTCCAACCACTCACCCATGATCCCTATCTCATCAAGGTGACAGAACCCTTAAGAGGTCTCGCACCTGGTGGTCTCAAGAGGACAATCTCCTGCAAGGATACCCTTTGCCCCTCTGGACCATCAGATCTCCATTACCACAGACGCCTCACTAATGGGGTGGGGAGCTCACTGTCAGGCTCTCTACACTCAGGGTGTGTGGACTCAACTCGAGTCCCAGCTTCACATAAATGTCCTAGAAATGAGAGCCATCCTTTATGCGGTCCGAGCTTTGAAGGACATTCTCTGTCAAGAACATTCTCCTCCAAGCGGACAACAAAGCAGTGATGTATTACATCAACAAGCAGAGCGGTGCTCATTCTTACCCCTTATGCAGAGAAGCGATGAGGGTCTGGGAATGGTGCTTGGAGCACAAGGCTCTAATTTAAGCAATCTACCTGTCAGGTGTACAGAACGACTTGGCAGACCGTCTCAGCAGAACAGAGACAGATCCTCACGAGTGGTCTCTCGACTCAACCATAGTTCAGTCATTGTTCGAAGAGTGGGGAACTCTGGACCTGGACCTTTTTTCGTCCCCACTCAGCATAAAACTGCCTCTCTTCTGCTCCAGAAATCCAGGGTCTGGCATTTTTGTCAGGATCGTTCAGGCTGCGGTGGACAAAGCGCTTTCTTTCATGCCTCGCCTCTTCCTCTAATCGGAGAGTACTCCTCAAGTTCGAGTCTCAGGGAGACAAGATGATTCTCATTGCTCCTTTTGGCCTCAACAACTGTGGTTTCCACTTCTCAACAGTATGTTGGCAGTTCCTCTGAGACCACTTCCCCTGCAGATGAACCTTTTAACTCAGGGACCGGTGGTCCATCCCAATCTGAGATCTCTTCACCTTCACGCTTGGCTCCTGAAGAGGTAGAAGTAAATCGGTTCAATGTCTCTCGAAGAGTTTCTGATATCCTTCTGGCTGCGCGGAAGTCAGCCACTCGGAAAACTTACACGGCTAAGTGGAAGCGTTTTTCGCTCTGGTGTGCAAAGTCCTCTTTGAATCCCTTTTTCTGCCCTACAGATAAAGTTGTGGAGTACCTTTTGGACCTCTCAAATTCAGGTCTCCAGTACTCTACAGTTAAAGTTCACCTTAGTGCCATTTCAGCGTATCATGAGCCGTTCTTTTCCCCTTTCACTGGCTCAGTTACCTATGGTTAAGAGATTTCTTAAGGGCATTCTGCACACCAGACTTCCTACAAGATGTCCAGTTGCAGCCTGGGACATTAATCTTGTGCTAGACATGCTCACTCGGAAACCTTTCGAGCCTCTAGCTACCTGTGAACTAAAGTTCCTCACCTGGAAGACTGCCTTCTTAGTGGCCATTACCTCAGCCCACAGGGTCTCTGAGATACATGCCCTGGTCACAGATCCTCCATATACTGTGTTTCATAAAGACAAAGTAGTCCTTCGTACTCATCCTAAATTTCTTCCTAAGGTTGTGTCAGAATTTCATCTTAACCAACCTTTGGTCCTTCCCTCTTATTTTGCGGACTTCCAAAATGAAGGGGGAACGCTCTCTTCATTCTCTGGATGTTAAGAGGGCCTTGCGTTTCTATTTAGATAGAACCAAGGATTTTCGTAAAGCCCAGCAACTGTTCGTTTCCTTCAGTGAGACCCGGCTGGGTCAACCTGTCACTATTAGATGTATCTCAGCATGGCTAGTGGCGTGCCTTCGTCACTGCTATTCCATGGCGCAGGTTAAGTTGGAGGGTAGAGTTTACGCTCACTCTACCAGAGCGGTAGCGGCATCCCTAGCGGAAATCCGCAACATGCCCATTGCAGACATCTGCAATGCGGCCACCTGGAGCTCAGTGCATACTTTGCTTAAGCATTATGCACTCGATGTCCATGCCAGACGACATTCTTCCTTTGGCAGAGCCATTCTTAATGGACTTCTGTCTTAAACGTGAGCTCTTGGCTTCCTGCCGCCCTCTCGGGGATTATTAGCTCAGTCACTCTCCAATAGTGTGAATGAGTGGTGGAGACTTATGTCCAGGAAGATATGAAAATTACGTATCTACCGCGTTGCAGTCTTTGGACGAGTCTCCACCACTCATTCCACCCCCTCCATCCCCGAGCTCACCTCTCTTGTTGGTCTCACTCCCTCAAATCTTTAGGCCTTGAAGACTTCTTTGTTGACCCTTCTTCACACGGGTCGTCCGGACTATCTTATGTCCGGTTTTGGGTTAGGCTACCCTTCTAGGTTAATTCGCTGCACCTCCTTGGTAAAAAGGTACTGAGGCGGTTGGGGAGGCGCCGGCAGATAGTTGTTGCCATGCAGCGAGCTGGGAAACTGCGCCATCTCTGGCGCCGACTCCCCAGCAAAAAGTTTGTTCGATGGGTCCTAGTGCCTCCGCGCAGATCCCAATAGTGTGAATGAGTGGTGGAGGCTCGTCCAAGAAGATCAAGAATTACGGTAGGTACTTAATTTTCATTTCTGTTCACTGGATCTGCAGGACGTGTTCTTTCATGTCCCAATCCATCCGTCTCATTGGTGGTTCCTCCGTTTCAGAGTGGAAGGGACCCTGTACAAGTTCCGAGCCATGAGGTTCAGGCTGTCATCGGCCCCATGGGTCTTCCCCAGATGCATTGCAGTGGTGGTGGCCCATCTCAGGCGTCGGGAGGGAGGGAGACAGGATTTATCCCTACCTCAGCGATTGGCTCCTAGCACGTACCACCCAACAGGAGGAGGAGAGGTCCAGGGACCTGGCCCTCCAGACCTGCTCCCAACTCAGCCTCTTGATCAACGAGGCTAAGTCGGAACTTGTGCCTTTCCAGGTGAAGTACTTCATCGGGGCAGAGCTTGACCCTTGTCAAGCCAGAACTGGGCTCCTGGTGGACAGGGCGGAGGTTCTTTCCTCCTTTTCCCAATCATTTCTGGTTGGGCAATTGCCCCATGCCCGGGACTTTCTGTGCCTTCTGGGTTACATGGCGGCATGCACCTTTGTGGTCCGTTGGGCCCGGTGGCACATGCGCCCCCTCCAGTGGGAGCTGGCCGCCCAGTGGACTCAGCGCCACAGTCATTTCGACCAGCTGATTACTGTAACCCAGAAGATGTGGGATGCTTTCCAATGGTGGACCGCCCCAGACCAGTTGCAACAAGAGATCCCATTTGTCCGCCCCGAGCTGACGGTCGTCCTCGCAACCGATGCCTCTCTCATGGGCTGGGGAGCCCACATGGGGGGACAAAAGGGCCCACAGGCTCTGGACCCCTGAGTAGTTCCGATGTCACATCAACCTGTTGGAGCTCAGAGCAGTCAGCCTAGCACTGACAGCTTTCTCTCCTCAGCTCTGGGGTCAAGTGGTTCAAGTCCCAACGGACAATACCACGACCACCTACTACCTCAACAAACAGGTCAGCATGCACTCCAGTTTGCTGTGCAGGGAGGCGCTCCGTATCTGGACCCTCGTGAGCCGATTAGAAGCAGATCTCCTAGCCATCCATGTGGCAGGTGCCTCGAACCATCTGGCGGATGCTCTCAGCCGCTTAGGCCAGACATCCCACGAGTGGTCTCTCCATCCAGAGGTAGCTTACAGCCTGTTCTCCCACTGGGGCAAACCGATGGTGGACCTGTTTGCCTCCAGGGAAAACACCAAGCTGAGGCTGTTACATGCCCACCACCCTCAGCAGGGCTCGCTACAGGGGGATGCCTTCTGGAGGCCATGGGCCCCAGGCCTCCTCTACACCTTCTCTCCATTTCCCTTGATCCACAAGGTATTCCTCAAGGTGAGGAGGGACAAGGTGAAGGTAATCCTGGTAGCCCCAGATTGGCTGCACCAGTTCTGGTATCCAGATCTCGTCAGCCTCAGCTGCAGGCTCCCGGAGTGGCTTCCAGCACACCCGGACCTGATATCACTCAACCTGGGGAAGGTTTTCCATCCGGACCTTCAATCCCTGCACCTCACAGCCTGGTACCTGAACGGCTAGAGTTCCAGGCTTTGGGTCTTTCTGAAGATGTCTACACCATGGTGGAGACATTCATAAAAGAATCGACCAGGAAATGTTATGCCTTCAAATGGAAAAGGTTTTCCATTTGGTATCAGGGGAAGGGCCTGGACCCTTTGTCCTGTCCAGTGGCTAACATTCTCGACTACCTCTGGTCCCTCTCAAAGGGGTCTTCGGTCATCGACCCTTAGGATGCTCCTGGCAGCCATCTCTGCCTACCGAGCGCAGGCGGTCAGGAGACAGTGGTCAGGTGCTTTTTCAAAGGCCTGAATCACATATCCCTCCTGTGCGTGAACCTCCACCTCTGTGGGATCTACTGCTGGTACTGGCAAAGCTCATGGGCAAGCCATTCGAACCAATGCACAAGTGTGCCTTGTCACACTTGTGGAAGACAGCCTTCATAGTGGCTATCACATCTGCCAGAAGTACAGGGGAGTTCCAGGCGCTTTCGGTGGACTCCCCTTATCTGGTCTTCCACAGGGACAAGGTTGTCCTACACCCCCACCTGAAATTC
The DNA here is from genome assembly GCA_016271365.2 of Neoceratodus forsteri. Classification (NCBI taxonomy): domain Eukaryota; kingdom Metazoa; phylum Chordata; order Ceratodontiformes; family Ceratodontidae; genus Neoceratodus; species Neoceratodus forsteri. Next base: position 988,037,184 of record CM057449.1, read on the forward strand.
CTTCCGAAAGTGTTGTCAGAGTTTCACCTTAACCAGGTGTTAACTCTGCTGGTATACTACCCTCATTACACCTCGGAGGCCGAGTACAGGCTCCATACTTTGTACCCGAGACGTGCTCTCTCCTATTACAAGGAGAGGATGGCGGAAATTCGGGGAGAGGTTCGCCAACTGTTTGTCACCTATGCTGAAGCCGCTTCTGCAGACCTGCAGCAAAACGGACTGTTGCAAGATGGATTACATCATGCATAGGTGTGTGCTATGAGTTGGTGGGGAAGGAGCCTCCCAGGGGGATAAGAACTCATTCTGCCCGCCATACCGCTGCATCGGTGACTGCTTCCAGGGACATCCCTATCCAGGAAATTTGTCAGACTGCTACCTGGAATCAGCAAACACCTTCATCACCCTCTACCACATCGACCTTGAGTCACGCCGGGATGCTGGTTTTGGGGCCTCAGTTCTCCAGTCTCTGTTCCCTAAGTAGGGGGTGTGTGCCTTTCCTCCCTCCTCCCGGAGATCTGCTAGGAGTCTGCCAAAGAGCGTGGATGAACAACATATCCACGCTCCTAGAAAAACAGGTTACTCACCCGTAACAGTAGATCTAATCTGTGTCAGTCTTCACCATTCATCACCTTTGGGTACTGGCGAGGATCATGACCCCCAGGAGCTTTTGGGAGGGGATGGGCGAGTCAATAGACCACTGGCATCGCCCTTGAGGCCAAACGACCGGCGTGGCGCGCGCTTAATGGGTTGGCTATTAGGTGCTGTCGACTCCACATTCCCGCCAGTTCTTGTCTCCCGCCATCGAGGTCACCTTGTGGAAGCTCTGCTGTGTGAGAGGCCTTACAAAAACTGTGAAGCCTTCGGCTCCATTTCGAGTCCGTCAACCTCGTGTTATATATTACCCGCCGGATCAGTTTCACCCACTCGATGTTGCCTGAGAAGTTAAAGTAAGATTGTTCCTTTTTCTTTATTTTGCGACATCGGGTCTTCTTTGGTGTTGTTTTTGCCGTAGGTCATGTCTCGGTTGGGGCAAGAAATCTATGAAGATGGGATGCCCCCCCCCATGCGTTGGTGCCTGTGTGGCCGTAAGTATTCCATCATCGACCAGCATGACCATTGCCTCGTGTGTCTTGGCCCGCTACACGACATGGATTCGTGTGATGCCTGCTTCTCCATGGACCGTTGTGTCATCGAACAACGCACGTGGAAAGTTGGTCGAGCTCCGACGACTTTCAGGGAAGGGGCGCGCACTTGTCAAACCAAATTGCGTTCTCTCGGCCTTTCCTCTGGGTCCCCTCCTGGTGGTTCTATACGGACTGAGGAGAAGGAGGAGGAGGGGGCTTCTGCTTCTTGTAGCCTAGCCGTAGCAGAAGCCCCTCCCGCAGTGCAGGTGGCCCAGTCTGTCCTCTCCAGGGGACGGGCAGGAGGCACCGCCTTGGCAATCGCCCCTTTGGGGGCGAAGGCTCCCACGGTGTCGTACCCTCGGCTCGGAAGGCCTGGGTTAGCGTTGTCCTCGATGCCGTCTGTCGGCGCCATCTTGGGCCTCGGCGCCATTCGCCGTGAAGTTGGCCCTGATGGCGCCGTCATCGGCGCTGGTCCGTTGCTCGGCACCGTTGCTGCTATTGGCTTCGCTCACGGCACTGATGGTGCCCGCGGCGCCGTGAGAGGCTCTACGGCACCGTCCTCGACTGTCTCGCGCCCTGGCGCCGTCCACGGCACCCTGGTTGAGCATGGCACCGTGTCCAGTTCTGGAGCTACTTGCGGCTCCGAGCAAGGACACGCCACTGTAGGGGTTTCAGATCTCTGCGCCGTTCGCTTGGTCGAAGCCATTGGCAGCACCGCTGTCCTCGGCACCGCCGCAGCACTGTGGGGATTTCCACTCGCACCGAGCGGGCCGGAGCCGCCACGCCTCTGGTTTCCGCGCCGTGTCGGGATACAGTGCCGGACAGTTCGCCCAAGGCTGCTGCCATTGTCGAGCTGTGTCCTCTTCCTGCACCGTTTGCGGTGCGGTTGGGGACGTCAGCACCGACTCTGGTGCAGTCTCTATATCTGGTGCCCTTTTGAGTAGTGATGGTAGTGGGCGTCCCCGCACTGTTTGGCACAGAACTGCGATCTCCACCTCTTTGGAGGGGGAATCGGATTCTTAGTCAGATAGGCATCTGCCTCTTTGGAGTTGGCTGCTTACGTGGACACCTTGGTAGTGTCCTCGACAGGCCAGAACCAGCCCCCCTCTGAGGAGCAGACAGTGGCTCCCAGGTCCAGGGTCAGGGGTGCAGACCAGCAGGCAGGGGTGCAGGCCACCATTGCTCTGCAGCCTGGACTCTGAGGGTTCTCTGATCCTCAGTGGTGGCACCTCCTCAGGTGGTGTGCCTGGCTCACCGAACTTTGGGGCCAATCGGAGCACCCACAGGACGGGAGGGTGCTGCTCCTGGATAGCCCCTGCGGAGGCTGACCAGGGCTGCCAGCTGCCCTGGCTGACTTTCTCAGGATGAGGGCACTTTCAGATTCTGAAGGGTCAGGGGTATGGGGTCCGTGCAGCCTTTTCCGGAACCCATCCGGGCTCTGAGAAGAAGTGGTACGCAGCCTCCGCCCTTCCCTTTGGTTTCTTGACAGGGCCCCATTCTTTGAGGTAGGGGACCATCCTTCTGGACTTTCTCAGCTCCGATCACCTCACAGGGGGAATTCTTCAGAGCGCAGCCTAGGTAGTTCCAATTTGGTTGATTAGCTGTCGGCTGTGGAGTTTTCCAGAGCTCCTTCTTTCCTTGGGGCTCCTGGTGCGCTCCCTATCCCAGGCGGAGGCCAGCCGATTCCTGTTGTCAGCTTTGCCCCCACTTCTCTACCACATTCTTCTGCACTCCTGGGTATTCTTGGTCCTAGCAGTCCTCTCTCCTGGGGGAGCAGCTCAGAGCAGTGGCTGCTCAGTTTCTCTCTTATGTTAGGGCTATGGACAGACAGGTTTTTAAACCTCCCCCTGAGCAGCCACCTTCTGAACACTTGAGGTCCTCTGACTCCTCATCCCCCTCTTCTGGGGAAGAGGAGCCATCTATCCACATCTCCCCAGCTGCTGATCTTGCTGAGTATCAGCGATTCCTCGTGAGGATGTTGGAGGACCTGCACATCACCCCACCCGCTGAACACAATCCAGAGCACTCGGCGTGCGCCTTTCTAGGCAATTTAAGTGTGGACACCCTTGTGGTGCCACCTGACCTGCTCCCTTCTGGGAGGCGTCGTTGCGTTTCTGACAGAGACCCTTTTCCGGAGACCCAGCTTCTAGAGATCTCTGCCAATAGTATTGTGCCCCCACCCCCCGGGAGTCTCCCAGGTTCCATGCCTTCTCCCCAGTCAGGATTGATGCTACTGGATACTCCTGATGGGCTTCGCATCCCTAGCCGTGACTGGACCCCAGATCAAGATTCCATGGATTTTGACTTTTGGGGAAGGAGGACGTTCTACTCGGCATGGTTGCTGCTTTCTATTGCAGTACATCAGGCCCACTATGCTACCTGTGATAGGTTCCTGTGGTCCAGGCTAGGTCAACTCCTAGCCTCGATGCCTGACACAGAGGAAACCAGACAAGCCATTGCACTCTCTGCACGTGGCCTGGAGCTAGCAAGGCACCAAGCAAGGGCATCGTATGATGCCAGTGAGGTAGCTACCAGAGTCGTAGGGACAGCGATGTGCACTAGGCGGACGGCATGGCTGCGTCTCTCCCTGTTGTCACCTTTGGCCCAGCATAGGGTGATTAACTCCACTCACCAGAGAACTACCTGTATCTTTTCTCCCGTAGGGTGAGACAGTGTCTGTCGGGGCAACTTCCTACCCCCTCTGGGGGTTCCCCGTCTCACTCTCCCCACTCTCGGGCCTCTCCAGACCCATGAAGGTTCTCCTCTTGAGTGTGTCACCCACTGAGAGCTAAGGGACTCAGTCCCTTAGGGTTTAAAACCCGCTTTTGGGGGGGGGGGGCTCGGCACTCACACTAAGGTGATGAATGGTGAAGATTGACACAGATAAGATATGGAAATTACATACTTACCGTAATTCTGATCTTTCTGTGCATCTTCTCTATTCATCACAATCCCACCCTCCATCCCCCTGGGGCCTCAGTCTCTGGGTCCCCCTCCCTCTCTGTGCCCACTCCGTTGTCCCTCTCCTTTCTGTCAGTCAGGTGTGGGATAACTTTGGGCACGTTGGGGGATAATTCTTCTGGGGGGAGAGTGGTCAGGAGGGGAGGCACTCCTTCTTCAGTGTTTTGGCTCCTCCCCCATGGGGTGGGAGTTGGCAGTTGGCCTCCTTTCTTTCCTTCTCCCCGTCAATCCTTTGATTTCCTTGTCCTTAGAAATAACCTCAATTAATTTAAGAAACTAGGTTTCTTACACCAAAAATTTCCTTTTGAGGGGGTGAGATATCCCTGTATCCTGTCTTTTCTTCCAGAATAGCCGAGTCTGCTGTTGTTGGAGTTATTGCCAGTAATTCTGTGCCTTGAATTGTGGCAGTTAGCCTCTTGGCTACTCCTTCACAGTTCCTATACAATCTGGAGACAGGTCAAGGTTCCAGGGTATATTCTCCAGTTTTTCCTCCTCTCACTCTCATCCTTATTCTAAATTCTTAACCCACCCTCCCTCCTCTTTTCTACTTCCAGAGATTGGGGCCCTACCAATCCCTTAGTCTTTCAAACTTTTCTGTCCTCTCAGTTGTTTATTTCTCCTTTTAGTTTATACAGTATATCTTTTCCTTTGTGTGTCCCTTGGACTTCCTTGTCCCACCCTCCCAACCCTTTTTCTCACCTCTCACGCGACTCAGAACTAAGCGGGAGGGCGGAGTCGGCAGAACCTAACGGCCAACCATGAGTGCCATGCAGTCGTCGGCTCAAAGTGGCACCAATGGTGCGCCGACTACGCCCATCCAAAAAAAAAAGCTCCCTCGGTATCATGACCTCTGGCCAGTACCCAAAGGTGATGAATAGTGAAGATGCACAGAAAGATCAGAAGGTGGTAGGTACGTAATTTTCATTTCTAGGAGTGGTATATGTTGTTCATCCAGACGGACCCACCCAACCTCCCCGGCTGCAGACGCACACAACCTGGCTTCCAGCGGGCCAAGATCAGGCATCATGGGGCGGAGCCAAGGTATATACCACCCGGGTGGGTGGGAGGAGACAGTTTGAAGACTTCTGGTGAAATTTAAAGTGGAATGGGACATGCCAAAGAGTGTGGATGAACAACATATACCACTCCTAGAACTACTGTTACAGGTGAGTAACCTGTTTTTTCTGTTCGCTCCAACGTTGTCAGTGGAGCCACACCTGAGAGTCGTCATTACTCCTTGGTGAATACTGGCTGATACAGGTTGGTTGACTTCAAAGGATTGGCATTGCTTAAATTTAGCCAGCAATGTGCTGGGGTTTTATCAGGCACCTTAAACTGTAGTCTTAGGTGTCCTCTAGAGCCATTCAGTTGTTCTTTTTTTATTTAAAAAATGTTTTCTTATATGAAGAGTTTTTTCAGGTATGTCTTCTACGCAACTGTTCAGAAACGGAGGCAACACTTAGAAAGAAGGATTTTAATCAGACCAGGGCCAGGATTCACAAAAAAATGCGAAAATTTGCCTGCCACCCCGCGGTTGCGCTGTTAGGCAGTGAGGCTATTCACAGTCGGATAGTGTGGTGCGCTATTCAACTGTGAATAAGGACAGGTGAAGGCAGCACTAGCCCAGGCAAAGCACCAGGAACCCCAGTAGCGAAGTCCCCACAGCCAGCCAGGAGAACGGGCCGGCAACAATATTACACACATGCAAAGCTCTAGTTCACTAAGGGAGTCTTGCAAATGAGCCAATTGGGCATGCAAGTGCTGTTGGTCATTATCATGCCCATTATGGGCCCATTTGTATGGCCCATGGGTGGTTAGCACACTTCCGAAAAAAAAATATTTTTGTAAATGCAAGGTACAGGAGAATACCAGATTCACAGTAAAGTGCCATCCACTGAGATCAAGCACAGTATTGCAACTGTACTAATATATCTTGCAGGATACTGCAGAAACTGAATGTAATCCATTGGTAATTGTAGCATTTGGTCCTGGTCGACATCACTGTATGTACATAATAGTTATACACAATATCCAATCTCTGAATGCATTGTGGTCTCCATAAACAGTCACAGAACATGTGGTGCAAATTTGGGCTGCAGAAACAGTTGGAGTCTGGCAGAGGTTGTGTGAACCTTCTTTTGCTGAGCAGATGGGGAAAGGATTTTAGCTGCAGGATAAGCTTTACATTCTTATCAGTCTGTGGACTTTCGGGCAGGAGTGCTGACTTGTTTAATAAGTGTTGTCTGGTGTGGAGGATCCATAGTGGAAGCTGGATATGCATTTATCTTTTCTACAGGCATTGTGAGCAGCTTTCTGGGAGTTTCTGTCTTTCTCAGCCAGGATCAATTTACAGCTAATTGGGGCTAAATACCAGGGCTTCTCACATGGCAGTACTGCAGAAGCAGCTGGGGTCTGGCACAGGTTGTGTGAACCTGCTTTTGCTGAGCAGATGGGAAGGATTTTAGTTGCTGAATAAGTTTTAAATTCTTATCAGTCTGTGGACTTCGCTCAGGAGTGCTGACTTGTTTAATACACTGTTTGTGTGGGACCTTCCTCTGGCGGAGGTTGCAGTAGGGGCTGATACACTCTCATGTGAGGGTGTGGTCCCTGATCTCACCCCCACCCCACCCCACCCTCCCCGAGCACAGCTCATTTATAGGGGACCACCTGCCCTACATTTGGAGGTAGAGGCTTCAGGTGCAGCTCATGTTGTTCTATCCAATAATGCAGCCACGGGGCAGGGAAAAAGTATAGGTAGGTCTCAAATAGGAGTGCAGCATCCACAATGAATTGCTGAGTAGTGTGATAGTTGGATATTCTGGAGGGTGTTCAACTGGAATATATCAGGTAAACTTTCTGTTAGAGGCCGGGCTAGGATTAGTTGGTTATTTGTCCTAGAAAAGACTGCTGTGATGATGGGGAAGGGACCGCATATCACTAGAGCAGGTATCTTTGGGAGGGTGGTTTGATGCACATGGTGTGGTGTGCCATGATACTGGTCTGGGCTTGAAAGTTTGGGGGATGCCAGTGTGCTACCAGCTGGCACAGCTTAAGGAGGAGGTGAAGGGATTCAAGGCAGCTGTGGGTGCCTGGGGGGATTGGATGGGTAAGAGGCAAGCGGTCACCTACATGGAAGCACTAGGTGCTGGGGCCTCCCAGGCTAGGGGAGGAATGAAGAGAGGTGCTCACACTAGGAGAGGAGGGAAGGGGATTACACAGGGAGCTCTAGGGGACCCTGGCAGGTGGGGCCCAAAAGGTGGAAATTTCCACAGCAGTAGGCAAGAATCTGGGGGTGTCCAAAGGAAACCGAGAGGGGCCGTAGGACGGGGCACTCGCCACAATTGTTTTTTCCTCTGCCTTTATTGGTAGAAGAGGGGTGTGGGGGAGGAGGATGAAGATGATGCTGCTGGGGAAGGGACGGATAGAAAGGTGACGGGGCACGAGGCAAGGGCACAATAGAGGGGGTCCCGACAGGATGAGGGAAGAGGGGTAAGGGGAGAGAAAATGAGGATCAGGGGAACAAGGAGGAGGCTGATGGTATGAAACAGGGGAGCATGATGGGCAGGAAGCGTAGGACGAAATGGGATGATAGCGAGCAGAAAGCCAAGTAGGCAAACTGGTAGGATGGATGGATTAGTAAGGAGCGGGGAAGGAGATACGGAGAAAGATACTCGGGTGGGGGGATAAAGAAAGCCAGGACTCGGATAGAGGAGGTGACCAGGGACAATAGTGAAGGGGCTACCTTCAACACCCAGATTGTGGGAGGTGCGAGGAGCTAGTTGAGGGGAGAATCCAGACGAAGGGATGATGAGGGGCATGGAAGGAGGGTGAACAGGGAGGCAAAGGGGAGATTAGAGCACTTCTACTGGGGGACTCCATGATCAGAGGCATCCAGTGAGAGAGGCAGGAGGAGCATAAAACCTGTCTGATCAGAACCAAATGCCACCCAGGCCTCACGGTGCACAAGGCCAAACATGAGTTGTGTTCACTGGCAAGGGAATGCGGGGGGACCCCAGACATTGTAGTGCACTTGGGGACAAAGACATAAATGGTAATAGTGATCTAGAAATTCAGGCACGGTTCCGGGAGTTGGCCAGGGTATGCCTTTCCATAGGCTGTAAGATCTCCTTTTTGTAAATCCTGCTGGTGCCAAGGACTAGTGGGGAGAACAAGATGAAGATTAGAGAGATAAATCAGTGGTTTAGGGAGTGGTGTAGGGAATTGGGGTATGGCCTGGTGGGGGATTGGGGGAAGACCTGGGAGGATAAGGGGCTGTATGCTAGGGACAGACTCCACCTTAATTTGGAGGAGAAGGAAACTTAAGCTCAAACTAGCTGGGTTCATCAACTAAAAGGGGTTTAAATTTGTGAAGGAGGAGGATCAAAAGGGGCAGTGCCAGCAGGTACAATAATTGAGGGACACGGTCCACTCTCTAGGTGGCTAGGAGAGATGGAAATTTGTCACCAGGTGGGGTGCAGGAGCTGAGAAATGGGAACTCAAGGGGAGAAAGGAGGAGAATGGTCCTGTTAAATGCCAGGAGCTTAGGAAAAAAATGCCTGAGCTCCAGGCGATGCCAGTTGAGGGGAGATAGATGTGGCAGCAGTCACGAACGTAGGCCAATCAAGTGCATGAGTGGGACCTAAATCTGGAGGACTACACTATGTTCAGAAAAGATAGGGAGGGAAGGGGTGTAGCACTGTTAGTCAGAAATGGCATGGATATTGGAGGAGTAGAGGAGGCAGAGGGAAACGGAGGAGGTTATTTGGGTCACCCACTGACACAGTGGGGTAAGAGAGTAAAGACTGGAGTGGTATACAGACCACCAGCACTGGCAGAGGTCCTGGAAGAAAGTTTGGTGGCAAATCTCAAGGGGCAGTGTAGATTGGCAAAGGGAAGGATAGTGGTAATGGGGGACCTCAACATGTCAGGAACAGACTGGGGGACTATGACGTCACCAGTGGGCAGAGAACAGAGGCTGCTGGATGTCTTCCAGGATGCGTTTCTGACACAACAGGTGGGTGAGCCAACTAGGGAAGCCTGGACACTGGACGTGGTCCTGGCGGACAGTGATCAGATTAGGGGCCTAGGGGTGAGGGACCTGTTGGCGGGGAGTGTTCACGCCACAGTCTGGTACTTCCTGGACCTACGGGGGAAGCTGAACAAGGACGGTAGTAACCGAGTTTAGGGGAGCAGACTTCAAGGAGATGGGAAGGATCCTTAAAGATCATCTGGACAGGATAAGGCTGGATATGGATGCTGACAGCAGGTGGGGGATCATCAGGAGGGGAATACAGGAGGTTACCAGATCCTGCGCAAGGGAAAGGCGTAAGTTTGGTAAGGCCAGAAAACCCTGCTGGTGGACCCGGGAGGTACAGGAGGTGGTGAGGGAAAAGAAGGCAGCCTATAGACACTTGAAGTGCTCAAGGAGTGAAAGTGGTGAGAGCAGCTAAGTCAAAAAAGGAGCAGTCCTTGGCCAGTGGGATCCAGAGGGGGGACAAGGGGTTCTTTAGATACGTAAGGGGGGAAAAAGGGAAAGTAAGGGGGCAGATCAGCAAGATAAGGATAGGGGATGGTTCGGCACAGGAGGCGGGGGAACAGGCAGAAGTCCTAAATGAGTACTTTGCCTCAGCTTTTACTAGGGTGGATGGAGGGGCTAAGTCTTTCGGAGCGGGGTAAACCGGGAGCAAGGGTGGGACCGTAGAGACCAGGGGGCCTCTGATGGGTCTGGGGAAAGGAAGTGGCCACCACAGACTGGTGAGGCCCAGCAGTGCGGGTGAAAAGGGGAGGACGTGGAGGTTGAAATCCCAGTAGAGAGAGTAAGGGAATCCTCAGGTCCTGGACGGAGAAAGCACCTGGGCCAGAATAGATACATCCCAGGGTGCTGAGGGAACTGGCGGATGTCCTGACAGTCCTCTAGCGGAGCTTTTCAGCATCTCTGTGAGGACTGGGTGGGTGCTCAAGACTGGAGGGTAACCCATGTCGTGCCAATCCACAAGGGGGATCAAGAGGATGCAGGAATTACAGGCCTGTTAGCCTGACATCGGTGATTGGCAAAGTGATGGAGAGTATTGTCAAGGAAAGGCTAGGGGGTTACTGAGCAAACTGGGCACTTGGACAGTAGACAGCATGGCTTTGTCAAGGGAAGATCGCGCCAGACAAACCTTGTTGAGTTCAATGACTGGGTGACGAGGGACCCTGACCAGGGTAGGCCAGTGGACGCCCTCTTCTGGACTTTAGCAAGGCGCTTGATTCGGTACTTACAGTGGCCTACTGGCTAAGCTGAAGGAAATGGAGGTAGGGAGACAGTTGTTAAGATGGATAGAAATTGGCTCTCTGAGAATACTCAGAGGGTGGTGGTTGGAGGGTTAGCCTCATCCCCAAGGTGAGTTACTAGTGGGTTCCTGGGGTCAGTGCTGGGGCCACTCCTGTACAACACCTATATCTCAGACATCAGGAGGGGATCAGGGAGCAGATGAGTCTCTTTGCAGACAACCCAAAGCTGAGTGCAGTGGTGGATGGGGAGATGGGGAGGGTGCCCTTGCAGGAGGATCTGGAGGCTCTGGAAAGGTGGTCAGGAAAATGGAAACTAAAATTCAACAAGGGAAAGTGAAAGGTTCTGCAACTGGGAGTCAGAAATCCAGGCCAGGGGTATACCCTGGGAGGAGACATGATTCAAGTCATGGAGGGTGAGAGGGACCTGGGGGTAGTGGTAGATGTCAAAATGAACAACTCAGAGACCTGTAGGAGGGCAGCGGCAAGGGCAGATATGATGCTGGGATGCATCGCCAGGGGGATTACCTCCAGAAAGGCGGAAGAGATCCTTCCACTGTACAACTGCCTGGTTAGGCCACACCTCGAGTATTGTGTACAGTTTTAGAGACCACATTTAAAGAGGGACATTACACTCCTAGAGAGGGTCCAAAGGAGGGCAACCAAAATGATCTGGGGCCTGGGCGAAAGGACATATGGAGGAGAGGCTCAAGGAGCTCGACATGACACCCTGGGGGAGAGGAGGGACAGGGGGACATGATAGAGGTCTTTAAGTACATGAAAGGGATCAATAAAAGAGGCCCAGTCAGGGTGCTCCAAAGGAAGGAGGGTGGGGCAACAAGAGGTCACGGGTGTAAGCTGGAAGGGGGCAGGCTCAGAGGGGAGAGGAGGAGATGTTATTTCACTGAAAGGGTGGTGGAGCCATGGAATGCACTGCCCAGGGAGCTGCTATTGGCGGAGACTGTGGATGGGTTTAAGAGGGGATGGGACAGGTATGGGGGAGAGTAAATCTGACCAGGCCCAAAACAGGTGGAACATCTGGGACTGGGACAGTATAACCCAAGGGGGGGGCACCAAAATCGGCCATCACTGTGGGTGCTGAAAATTGAGTAGACTTGAGAGACCGTCAGGCCTATTCTGCTGCCATTTTAGTATGTTAGTATGTAAAGATGCTCCCCATTGTGCAGATAAGAAAATCTGCCATGCATAAAACCTTGACCTTGTTGCAGGGAATAGGAAATTTCCGGGCTATTAAGTTGTAATGCAAATCACTTGATCAGATGTTTGTGGGTGCATAGGGGTTGGCATTCAGTGATACGCTAACTTTCAGTAGTCGTGGTGGTCTTTGTGTAGTATAGCACCAGTTTCATGGCACTGTGCCATGCCCCGAGCTTGTGGATTGAGGATGGTACTGACGTTGTGTCTCTTGCCGCAGTTTGCTATAGTTTGTGTCACACATGCACACCTGTCCCTCACCTTTAGTCTCACTTCTAGGCCTGCTCTGAAGTTATTTTTCCAGAATGCCTTAGTCCATCGCTGGTGATCTTACTTTGAGAGGGCTCTTGCAGTAGGTAATTACATATAGGACTGACGTCGGCAGGCGGCAGGACCCCATGGAAAAATTTCTAGCTAGCAGTCGCTGGCGAGGGACCGCCCCCACGTCAGGTGACCGGCGTCAAACGACGTCGGTATAAAGGGGCGGTCCCGGATGCCTGCCTTCCAGTCCTTTCCCACCGTCCGCTCATGCAGCGCCTCGCGGTAAAGTTCGTAGCTCAGCCCTGTTACTACGTCGTTTTTTTTACCGGAAGTTATAGATATTTTGAGATCTTTTCATCAGGTGAACGTCGGTTTATGTCGTCCCCTTCAAAAAATAAGTGCAACTCGTGCAGCGCCCAACTGCCCCACAAGGACGGTCACTCCCTCTGACTTTCTTGCTTAGGCCCTGACCACGCAGTCGACAAGTGCCCGCATTGCCTGCATTTTAACGCGGCCACCCGCAGACGACACCAGCAGTCCTTGGAAGCCCATCTCCTTAAAAAGAAGATGTCTGCAATGGAGAAAGAGTTGAAGAAACTTAGGCAGGCGTCGACCTCCCCAGAAGGACACAAGAAGCGGGAAAAAGAAAGGCACCGGAGAAGGCTCTCCTCCGTGACTTCCATCCGGAGCCGCGCTCAGGTAACGCCCTCCGGGGATCGCTCGACGGCAGCCCAAGGCTTTGAGGAGGCATCGCCCGCCCATCGAGCTGCTCAGGCCCTTTATGGCGCCTGGGCAAAGGAGGCTTTCTGCCCTTGTGCTGCCGCAGGCTTGCGCTCACTGGCGCCAGCGCCCCATGAGCCGGACGCCTGCTCCTCCCGACACCTGCCGGGAGAAGGCCGCTAAGACGCCTGACCCTTCGGGCGGTGCATGGCAGTGTCCCCTCGGACCGGCCTCTTCCCATCCTTGGCCCGCCTGACGAGTCGAACGGCGGCTCCTCTGAGGCCCAGATCCTGCCCCTGCTCCTCCGACGCGGCGCGCTGGGCGCTGGAGCCTATGATAGACCCTCCATCGCCTGTCGCTCCAGGTTCCTCGCAGCCTTCTGCAGTCCGGGGAGCCCGTGGTCGCTTCTGCCTGACCCCCGGGATTTTTCACCACCGACTCCGGGATTTTTCACCACCGCCCAGAAGAGACACGGATGCTCTTCCGCCAGGTCCCCTCCTACAGAAGTGGATCTGACGCTGGCCCCCGGACGCTGGCTCACCGACGGCCCGACCGCCCACCGACGCCGCCCCTCCAACGCCGGGCGGGGATACCTCTTCCATTGGTCTCCCACGGGCCTATCAATATTGATCCACTCCGGGGGTACCTATCAATATCTGTTCGCAGCTCCGTGCCTGGCATCCACTGTCAGTGATTCGACGCTGGCCATCTGGTCCGCAGTATCTGCGCTGTAGCACCCGCACCGTCCCACCGACGCCACAGTACCTCGACACTGCAATACCCGGCCCGTATTCCCAAGAGCAGGTTCCGGATACTACTTACGGATATAATCCATACAACTATCCCCTCCTCCTCCTCCACCGCCCCCTAGGCTGCCGGTGGATCTTCAGGAGACTCTGGCCTCCTGGTGGGCTGAGGCCAAGGCTCAGCTCACCAAGGAAGTCGAGAGCCGCTTTACGGCGACGGTGCCACCTCCGGCCCCCGTCCGCCCAGACGACACTCTCCTCCCTCCGATTCCCAAGCCCTCCCTCGGATCCAGAGAGGGCAGGACACTCGTCCAGGGATTCCCCCTAAGGAACCCGTTCCTCCCCCTAGATGAGTCAGGGAGTCTTACTCTGCTTCCAATTCTTCTTCTACTTCTCTCTCGGACTCCTCAGATTCCTCCGATGGTTGCTCCGAGAGAGACGACGAGCCTCGCTCTCCGTCCAAGCCCTGGCCGAGGACTCCTCTGAAGTCTCCTCCGGAGGATCCTTCCTTCACGGAGTTGCTCAGGAAGATCCAGGAAGTACATCAGTGGCGTTCCTTAGAGCCAGATCCTCAGCGGGTTAAACTCGCCGAACATCTAGACTTGCCCCTTACGGCCCCTACTCTTGTGCCACCCTGGATCGAGCCTCATGCCCACCTTGTTTCCACCATTTGGAAACAACCGTCGGCTTTAGCCCCACTTCCTCGGCAGTCCAACAGGCTATACCAGGCTCTGGAGGGTGTAGATTTTTTAGATTCTCACCCCAGTACAGACTCGGTTGTGATTAGCGCCGCTCACGGCAGGTCAGCACATCCTAAACACTTGAGCTTGTCTCCTCCCGATAAGGAGCCTCGCCTTCTGGATCAGTATGGAAGGAAGATCTACGCTTCTTCCACACTGGGAATTAGGGCCCCAAATTATGTAGCACATATGGGGATTACCAGAAGGCTTCCTTACCTAGGCGGAATCTAAGATTGACTCCTTGCCTGACTCCCAAGTTAATACAGGAGTTAGCTGACCTTGTCCGCTCTGCCTGCTCGACCAGTCGTCACATTCCTGAGGATGACCCACGATGCAGTGGACACCGCAGGGCGGAGCTCCTTGTTCGCCGTAAGTCTTCGGCGTCACGCCTGGCTCTGAGTGTCAGGTTTGGTCCCGGAGGTGCAGTCAGCAATTCAAGAAGCACCTTTCAGGGGTTCAGTGCTTTTCGGTGGTGATGTCAAGGACATCATCACCGACTTGCAGGAGAAGGGGACAGCCTTGAAATCTGTGGATTCCATGTACCGTCCCCATCCCTCACAGCGCCGTCCTTTTCGCAGACGCAGCCGGCCTCAAGTGAAACCCCAAGGAAGGCGGGCCACCAAACGTCGGGCCCCCACAGCTGCCAGGCCCCCACCGCCCAAAAAGCAGCGGGTGTCCCAGCTGCACTGCCCCACACCACCTGACTCCTTCCCTGTCCCACCGCCTGACTCCCGGAGGAACTGGTAGGAGGGAGGTTCTCCTCACCTTCGGGCTGGGAGAGGATAACATCGATTCATGGGTGCTTTGATTGTCTCAGAGGGCACTCCATAGGGTTTCTACAGAAACCTCCACGCCACCCTCTCTGAAGCCCTCTTACTCAAGGGACCATCTTCCTTGGTCAGGAAGAAAATCTGCTCTCCTCAGCAGGCCATAGAACCCGGCCTCCTCACCTCCACAGGACGGGTTACTATTCCATTTCTTTCTTGTACTAAAGAAGACTGGAGATCTCGGACCCATTCTCGATCTCAGCTCCCTGAACCTCTATGTACAATTCAAGAAGTTCAGGATGCTCTCCTTCAAACCCTTCTGCACCTTCTTTGCCAGGCCATCGGCTTTGTGCACTGGATATGTGGATGCATACCTGCACATCCCCATCGCCCTCGCACCGAAAGTACCCGGTTTGCTTCTCCAGGGGACCATTACCAACTCGGCACTCCTTTTGGTCTTTCCCTGCTCCCCAAGTTTTACCAAATGCCTGGCTGTAGCGGCCCACCTGCATACCTTGGGAGTTCAGGTGTTTCCTCACCTGACGATTGCTCCTGGCGGCCTTGTCCAGGAGGAACTCCTGCATTTTCTGTCCTCACCCAGCAGGTTTCACTTGTCTGGGTATCACCATCAACCATTCTAAGTCTCATCTGGACCCTTCCAGAGACTCCAGTTCATCGGGCAACTCGACACGACAGTGTGCAAGGCCTTCCTGCCTTCGGACAGGGGCCTCCCTCCAGTCACAGATTTCCTACTTTTGGAATGCAGGAAGGTTCCAGCGAGGTCGGTGCTCTGTCTTTTGGGCTGATGGCGGCGCCATCCCGACGAGTTTCTTGCGAGTCCACATGAGGATCTCTCAGTGGACTCTCCGCTCTCAGTGGGATCAACTTGTAGACGACCTAGATCATCTGGTGCTGATCTCCTCGCCGATGACAAGAGACTTGCAATGGTGGATGGTTCGAGAGAACCTGTTCCGGGGGGTCCCCTTCTTTCATCCTCCCCCCTCCCAGACTCTGACCACGGACGCATCAGGCGAAGGGTGGGGAGCCCATCTGGGTCCTCACCGAACACAGGGTTTATGGTCCAGACTGGAATTAGCTCTCCACATCAATGTGCTCGAGCTAAGAGCAGTTCTGTATGCCCTCCAAGCCCTTCACCAATACATCCTTCCCAGTCACCTGGCTGTCCAAACGGACAACATGTGCGTGGTGTGGTACATCAACGAGCAGGAAGGGACTCGATCCTACCCACTGTGCAGGGAAGCAATGAGGGTTTGGGAATGGGCAACGCTTCACAACCTTCACCTCATGGCGATCCATGTTCCAGGAGTCGACAATATCCTGGCAGACAAGTCGTTCCTCGGCTCTGCCACACGAGTGGGAACTGGACCAAAAGGTTCTAAATGGCATCTTCCAGTTTTGGGGGACTCCACAGGTAGACCTGTTCGCCTCTTCCCAAAATGCAAAGCTTCCCACCTTTTGCTCGTTCGCTCCAGAGTGAGGCGCTTTCTGGAGCGACGCTCTGTCTCTAAGCTGGAAGGGCAGATTCGTCTATGCTTTTCCCCCAATTCCTCGGGTCCCTCGTGTGCTGCAGAAACTTGCATTGGAAGGAGCGAGAATGATTCTGATCGCTCCTTTCTGGCCCAGGCAAATCTGGTTCTCTCTTCTACAACAATACTCAGAGGTTCCTCCTCTTCCTCTTCCTTTATCTCGAGGATTGCTGACCCAGGATCAGGGGACCCTGGTCCATCCAGGACTCAAGTCTCTACAACTTCATGCATGGCTCCTGCAGACCTAGCCCAATCTTGTTTTGCGTGCCTCTTAAGGTGGTCGAGATTCTAGTGGAGGCTAGAAAACCCTCCACTAGGTCCACTCTACGCTATGAAATGGAAGCGATTTTCCATTTGGGCTGTCTCCAGGAACATGGACCCTTTCTCCTGTCATGTGGCCGTTCTGCTCGATATTTATGCATCTTTCGGACTGGGTCTCAGTCACTCCTCTTTGAAGGTTCATATGGCTGCCATTTCAGCCTCACATGTTCCTTTTGCTGACAAAAGCTTTGCCCAATTAGACATTTCCAAGACCTTTCTCAGAGGGGTCCTTCATCTCAGGCCCCTGTTCGGACTCCTGCTCCTTTGGGATTTGAACTTTGTTCTCGAGAACTTACCCTTCCTCTCTTTTGGGCCTGCGGCTGCAGACTTAAAAAGTTTTTGTCGATGGAAGGCGCTCTTCTTGGTGGCCATTACTTCTGCTCGAAGAGATTTCCAGGCTCCAGCACTATGTGTAGAGTCCCTATCTGATTTTTCACAAAGACCCGAGTTATTCCGCACGAACCCTAAGTTTCTTCCGAAAGTGGTAGCGAGTCTACCTTAAATCAGTCTATTGAGTTACCTGCCTTTTTCACGCAGTACTCCAACCAGGGAGAATACTTACTCCATACCATGGATGTCCACAGGATTCTGAGATACTACACCGATAGGACGAAGGATCTCAGAAAGACTGATCAGTTGTTCGTCTCTTTTGCTCACAAAAGGGAAGGCAATGCTGTCTCCAAGCAATGCCTGTCAAAGTGGTTGGCTCATTGCATCACTTTCTGTTATGACAAGTACAACAAGACCCTACCGGGTCAAGTCAGAGGTCACTCCACTCGCGGAGTAGCTGCCTCTGCGGCTTGTTTCAAGAATGTGTCTGCGGCAGACATCTGTGCTGCCGCCACCTGGACTTCCGTCCATACCTTTACGAAACATTACAGTTTGGACATTGCCTCTCGCCGTAGAGCAGGCTTCGGGTTAGCTGTCTTGCAAGGCCTCCTATCTTGAGCTTTGCAAGGTTTTTGCTACTTCTTGGAGTAGTTCCTCCTCCCGGTGCCTTTCATTTGTTCCAGACTGCTTGGGATTCTGTCCTAATTGTCATTACCTACTGCAAGAGCCCTCTGGTAAGATAGTACAGTTACGTTACGCAGAACATGTAGATGCTTCGAGAGGGGCTCCCTGCAGTGGCCACCTTCCCACTCCATCCCCCAGGCTTTTTCAGCTCCTTTTCCATTGAGGGAAATATCTGCTTCTCTCTCTGCCCAGGCCTGTGGCGGAAAGAACTGAAGGCAGGCATCCGGGACCACCCTTTATACCGGCCGTCGTCTGGCGCCCAGTCACCTGGCGTGGGGGCGGTCCCTCGCCAGGGACTGCTAGCTAGAAATTTTTCAGTGGGGTCCTGCCGCCTGCTGACATCAGTCCTATATGTAATTACCTACTGCAAGAGCCTCTCTCGAAGATCTACTGTTACGGTAAGTTCTTACGTTACTGTACTGTCTAGTGGCCTCACCTATGCCCTGTAGACCAAGGAATCCTGGGGGCCAACCTGTGTCCTCCTCCAAACTATGGCCGTACACCAGGTCCCACAGTCACCATCCCTTGCTGGCTCCTGAGTTCCTGGTCGCAACCTGGCAACGACTTTACCACCTTACCTGTATGAGTTCTGCAGAACCAATACAGGCAGGTGTCGCTTATGGGTGCAATCAGGATTACTCAGTAGCCATGCTTTGAGAGCGTCCTTGTGCGCCATTTCCATGGCAACCCTGCCCCTTTCCCACGTGACTGTAGTGTGTTTGGTGACCTCACAGGGAAGGCTTGTGGCCCTTACAGGGTGAAACTCAAAGTGTGTCAGTAAGTGGTCATTTTGACCACATAACAGCAGTCTTTTGCAACTATATTTGGAGCCTGGTGAGTTTTGGTAGTTCTCAGTTGTTGATCCCTCTTATTTTTATTTCTTGTTGTAGTAAACACCCGGTGTCACAAATCTCTAACAAGGTATAGCAGAATTCACAGAAAGGAGACTTTTGTTGAATATTGATTTAATTTTCTTAACTGAGTATAGTAACGACTGTGCAGCAGGTGTGGGGCCAGAATGGACACTAAATCTTTTCCTTCACCATAATAGTATGTTACTAAATAATTATTTTTTTTTTTTTTTTTGGGATGAAGAATACGTTTCTCTTTTGTTACCTTCATCTTTTCTTCCCCCTAACTGCAGGTATGTCAGCAATTCCATGATACTGGAATTATGTCAGATGTTGACCTGGACTCATCCTGTACACTGAACAAGAAGATCAGAAATGCACAGCTTGCCCAAAATAACTTCATTCTAGGTGAGACTAGCCAAAAAGGTTTGCCAGAAGTATAGCATGAGATGCACTGCATTGCTATAAATGTATACTGCTGCATCAGCTTGAATGCATCAATACCTTGTGAAATCCCTGAAAAATATTTTTGTTATTGACATGCCCTCGGTGTCCTGGCCCTTTAGGAAATTGCTATATGTTTTAGGGTCAAACTTGAAAAATGTGCCTAAAATATCCTGTGGTCCTTCCATACACAGCTTTCTGTAGTAGTTGTCTTGACAGAAGGCTGCTACACTTCAACTCCCGCTTCACTGAAGCCCATTATAAACACTAAGTAATAGGGTCCACTTATTTTCCTTGTTGCATTTAGGTATTTACCAGTTATAATGACCTTATTTTGTTTCTTCATCAGTTTTTCTCCTGAACAGATATCGTTTCAAGAACAAGCACAGCAGCATTCTGTTGGCCTTTTGTTTGTTTTTTTTGTGTGTGTGTGCTTTTTATCAAGTAATTGTTTAAAGGCTGCTACACCTTGGCTCCTGCTTCATTGTAGCCCATTATAAACACTCACCAATTAAGAGGGTCCACTTATTTCCTGTTTTATGTTGGCTTGCACAAGCAGCATCTTGCGGTAGTGCGGGTTTGGGGGGGGCGCGGACGCTGTTGGGCGAATGCAGGGCATGCATCAGTAGGTGCGTCCCTCATTCCCCAATCAGCCTGCATGCCGGCGCCACACCATGCATACATAATGGGGCGAGCACATCTAAGCAAAGGTCCGCTGCAATCCAAGCAAAGTTCGTCATACGCAGCGGTCCTTTGCTGCAGTGCTCGCCGTCATTATGAGCATGGGCGAGCGGACGGCTGCCTCACGTCTGCCGACATCGGGGGTGCCCAGTCCCCCTGTCGGTAACCCCCGCTGTGTTTGTGTGGCGATGGGGAGCCTACTTCCTGTCGGCACATACCCCCAAAATGTTCAATGCCGAGGAGGGTGCCCAAATCCCTTGGCCCGCGCCCCCACCGCTGTCTTTATGCGCCGATGGGCTGCCCACTTCCAGTCAGCATCACCTCCCCAGTTGTTGAATGCCAAGGGGCGCCCGTGTTGTGTGCTGGCCAGGATGCCCAATCCCCAGGTAGCTACTGACACCCCACCCCAAACAGGTGGCAGCCCCCCCAGCGTGTCAAATACCCTACAAACGAAAACTGTCCCGATGGTTTTCCTTTTTTTTTTTTTTACCCTGTAAACTGAAAACCATCCCTTGTAGTCTAATTCTCCCCACCCACTGCGCACCCTGCTTCCCTCACTCCCCCACCCCATACTTACCTCCGGAGTCTGGCGCAACGATCTTCCGTGGACCAGGAACACGTCTGCAATCTGCAAAGCCGACCGTGAACTAAGGAAATGCCAGTAAGCTGTATAATGGAATGAATAGGGTTTTTTCATCTTTGCTGCATATCTCAGGCATTTCTTGGAAGTTTGGCACCAGATTTTCAACATGGGGTTTTGGGACCCTCTCATGAATTCTGTCACTGTCATGGCGTTAATCGGCCTCGAGGTGATTTTGTGAGTCACTGTGAAATCACCTTCGGGACCCATAACGAAATAACAGTGCCAGTGTTCATGAGGTGGCCTCTCAAAAGCCTATGTTCCAAATTTGGTGGAAAATCCAACAAATGCCTGTTTTACGAGCTGCATTGTGCAGTTGCTAATGAAGGTTCAGAATCACAAGATTCGCAATATTTAACGCCGGATTTTCAGCATTGGCATTTTGTACACTTCCTTGTGAACAGTATAGCTGTCATTTTCCACATCCTGCCCGAAATGTGTTTCCGCACTTCCGGCACACAATAGCGCAGTCGCTGTGGGAAATCAGTGTTTGGGCCAGATTATGAGAATGACAGTGACACAGTTCATGAGCAGAGGTCCTAAAATGCCTATGTTGAAAATTTGGTGCTGATACTCCATAAAGTGACTGTGTTACGAGCGTGCGTTGGCAGATTGCATGCACGCTCATACCGTCGTGCATTTGTGATATTTTCACTCTGGATTTTCACCATTGCCATTTTACCACACCTCTTGATGAACAGTACAGCCGTCATTTCACATATCCTGCCCAAAATGTGTTTTCGCACTTCTGGCGCAGAATAGCGTGGTCGCTGTGCGAAATCACTTCTTGGGACACTTTGAGGAAATAGCAGTGACACTGTAAATGAGCACAGGTGCTAAAATGCCTATATTGAAAATTTGGTGCCAAACGCCCATAAAATGGCAGTGTTGCAAGCGTGCGTTGCATATTTCCCATGCACTCTTGTAACTCCGCAAATTTTGTATATTTGTATGCCACATTTTCAACACTGGCATTTTTTTACACCTTCTTATGAACTGTGCAGCTGTCATTTTTCACATCCTGCCCAGCATGTTTTCCCTCGACTGCACTACCAAACACCCAAAGGACACCCTAATGCCTGTCACTCTCTGCAGGGTGGGGTGGGTTGGCATCAGTTCAATACTTGACTGCCATTCCTATGCTGCATCTCTCTAATCTCCTGCACTGCCAATGGCAGCAAGCCACCATTCGGCACTGACAAGTGCTTGTTGCATTTCGATATTTACCACTCATAATGACCTTATTTTGTTTCTGCAACAGTTTCTCTTCTGAACAGATATCGTTTCAAAAGCAAGCAAGGCAGCATTCTGTTGTTTGTTTTATCTTTTGCGCATGTGGTTTTTATCAAGTAATTTTTTTCATAGATGCAATAAGAATGTGTGTGCCCCATTACATTGCCAGTGCACTCCTAAACGTGTTTTACGTAGGCACGGTGTAGTGCCCCATTAGGAAAATTATGTTTTTCAACAGAAAGGAATATATACTGCAGTTACATCTGCCTAATGTAGGTTGTTTGCTACAATTACATATTCCAAAAGCTGGTTTCTGTCAGCCAGTATATTTATGTTGCATTTGCTGTTAGATTGCTTTAGGAAAATGTTAAAGTGCTTTCTTTTCATTTCAAGTCAAATAATTTCCCATGTTTGTTGTTTTTAAAAAGTAATAATGTGCAGTTAGCGACCTAATGAAGTACTAAATGGCTGGGCGAATGTCGATTTGACATACCTGCATTTTAAAAGATGCTTTGCAGTGTAGACTGTAGTGCCTCTATATAAAGGTTAAGCAGGCAGTTTTTAAACCTCCGTTTTTTTTTACACTAGTAACAGGGTAACAGGGTTGTCTGTGGACAAACTAAATTTGGGATGTGCAGAATTGCTGCTACATCTCTGGATCTTCCTGGACATAAAGTCTCCACCACTCATTCACACTAATGGGAGTACGCCGGAGGTGCTAGAATCCAGCGGGAGCCAAACTTTTTCAGAAGGGCCGGCGCCGAGATGGAGCTGTGAGGAAGTGGCACTGCGAGCCAGGCTCATGCGGTATAGCCTGTATCGGCATTGACCCTTCAACTGCCTCAGTTCCTTTTTTCTTGTTGTCAAGTGCACTTCAGTGACAACGTCACTCGCCCGCTGGGAGTCAAACTTCAAACTAGCAGTTTGGTTTTCAGTTTTATTATTTTGTATTTTATCACGAAAAGTACCGATTATATTTTAATACATTTCTTGCTTGTATAAGAAAGAAGTCTTCAGCCCTCCATTGAAGGAGTTGACCATGAGTGGGGCAGGTGACGGTAGGGAGATTTTGTATGAAAGCTGTTCAGTCAGCTGGGCCGGGGATGGGCGGTCCCCTCAAAAGCATAAAAAGAAGCAGTCTCATTCATGGCACCATTCAACCACGAGTTCTTCTTCGGCCCACCGGTCAAAGAAGAAACAGCATCACTTGAGGTCGCCCTCTGGTAGGTCTGTACATAGATGGACGGTTGTTAGGGTCAGGAGCCGGTCTCCGCTTCTTTCACAGTTGCCGGTTTCTGTCCCTCATAGCCAGCCTCTTCGACATCGGAGCTCCTCTCCACCTATTATAGGGGCTTCCGATGAGCAGTTTCACCATTAGGCTGCTCTTATGAAGCAGTGGGCTCGGAGGGTGTCTCGACTGCCCGAGCCGGCCAGTCTGTTGCCGGGGCCTTCGGCCTGTCTGTTTTGGATCAGTAGGCGGGGCAGTTAGGACTTCCTAGTTGCGCGGTGCTTTCTTTGGTGCCGTCGACTACACGCCCCAGCGTCTGTCCCCCTCACATGGTTGCGGCGCAGGTGTCCACACCGATGGCTTTATCTTCTGTCATTTTTCATCCTTTACCTTCAAATCGCAATTCTCAGACTTTTGCGATGGTTCCGGCGTCTGTGGTGCCGATTTCCCCAGGGGCGAGGTCCTTTTCGATACCACGGGTGCTGTCTGTGCCGTTTGCAGCGCCACATACCCTGTTGGCGCCGCCCTCGGCACTGCTGTTGGTGTCGGTGCGTGTCGGTGCTGCGCTACCTGTCGGTGCCCTCTTCAGCACCAGAGGTGGCGCGTCGGTACCATGTGCAGGTTCGCTCCCTGTCAGCACCATGAGCGACGCCGCTTTCTGTGTCAGTGCCATCTCTATACTCCGCTGTTCTCTTCCACAGCCGAGGATGTGTGCGGTGCCCCATTCTTTCTCCTTCTCTTCTTCCTCCTGGTTTTCATTCCATTCCTGTCTATACAGTCCCCCTGGACTGTCGGGAGATGATTTTGAGCCCTGCTCGGATCTTCGGCTGGGTGATGCTGTGGATGCCGATTCTGCTCTGGGGGCAGGGATCAGTCCTCCTGCAGAACCTGTTATTGAGGACCTTTCCTTTAAGCCTCTGCTCAAGAGTTTAAATTCTGCTATTTCTCTCCAGACCATGGAACTCGATTCTGAGAAGCTTCTGCTCTCAATGTCTACATTTTCTGGAAATCCCTATGGATTTAACCCCTCCAGTACAGCCCCTTTCGAGATTCTTTCCCAGATGGTATGGAAGAATCCGCTGTTATTCCTTCTGTGGCCAAGTCCATAGATAGGAAATATTCCTCCCAAGGATCGCCTATCTTGGCCTCCAAGCCTTTGCTGATGCCATAGTGGTCCTGGCAGAGAATAAGGCTGTCCTGCCTAAGAAATCTACAGCCGTCATATAAACAAAGAATCTCGTAAGACAGACACCTTGGGTAAGAGAGTCTTTGCTGCCTCAATCCTGGGCACACATTGCCAGCTACCAGGGCTGTTTTCTCAATATGAGTATGTTCTTTGGCATTCACTCAAAGCAATGGTAGAAGCTCTGCCCGAGGTCGGAGGTTAACTCAGAGCTACTAAAGACAATAACTAGAGGTATCGGAGTCCAATAATCAACAAATTAAAACTGCAATGGACGCTTTCGACACTGCTTCCCAGGTGGCCGCAGCTAGCATTTGCACCCGTCGCCATTCCTGGCTGCTTACTTCGTGCTTTACGAATGATGCCCAACAGAAAATCATGGCCTTACCTTTCGGCAATATGTATCTGTTTTGGCCTCAGGTGGAACAAGCACTAGAGGTTGCACAGAAGACTAGGTCTGCCATTAAGACAGCTAGACCTATGCCCGCTCCCTCTCGAGGAGGTGGGAACAAGCGTCAGTTTCACAACCATCAGTCTTTTCGTGGCAAAGGCATAGGAGGCTTTAACAGAAACCAAACCCCTCAGCCACAAAAGAAAACACAGCAGAAGGCACAAGGCCCAAAAGCACCCAGTGCCATCTTCTGAGTTTCTGGTCCAGGTCCCACCTCAGTTGCCGAGGGGGACTCTTCCTCGACAGTGGGAGGACGTCTGACTCAGTTCTACAACTAGTGGAAATCTATTACATCAGACAAATGGATCCTCAGGATAATCCATGAGGGGTACTATCTCAATCTGTCGGAAACCCCTCCAGATCATCCTCCTCCCAAGCGACAGCCCAGGCTGTCTGTGGCACAGTCAGACCTTGCTTCCAAGGTACAAGGCCTTCTGAACAATGGGGCAGTAGAAGTAGTTCCGCTGGATTAACGAGAAACAGTTTTCTACTCCCATTACTTTCTGGTTCCAAAGAAAACTAGCGGCATGCGCCCTGTTCTGGATCTCAGAAAGTTAAACTAATTCCTACACAAGGAAAGTTCAAGATGATATCACTGCGCCCTGCTACCTTTGATTCATCAACACGATTGGCTAGCCTCCCTGGACATGCAGGACGCCTACCAGCACATTCTCATACACTCCAAATTACCACAAATACCTAAGATTCTGTGGATGCTGTTCTCGTGGCACATCTAAGGAAAATTGAATCCAAGTGTTCCCATAGCTGGACGACTGACTTCTAGCAAGCCCCCTCCAGGCAAGAGACTCTGGAGGCTGTGGCCACGGCCTCAGACTTCCTCACATCCATGGGAGTCCCGCTGAACCTCAAAGTCACAGTTGCAGACCTCCCAGAAGCTCCTTTTCATAGGAACTCTTCTGGACACCTCTTGTGCGAAAGCTTTTCTTCCGGAGGACAGAAAGAGCGATATCTTGCAGATGGCCCACATCATCAGAGAACACAGCTCAGTGCGAGCCTTCTCGATGCAACGGATGCTGGGGTCTCATGGCACCTTTGGTGTTCACTGTACTTTTGGCTTGTCTTCACCTGAGAACCTCTCAGTGGATGTTCAGTACTCAGTGGTCCCCAACCACTCACTCTTAGTCCTGTCTCATCAAGGTGACAAAAGCTCTGAAGAGATCACTCACCTGGTGGTCTCAGGAGGACAACCTACTGAAAGGACATCCTTCACCCTCTGGACCATCAGATTTCCATTACCATGAATGCGCTCTGTGATGGTTTGGGAGCTCACTGCAGGATCTCCACCCAGGGTACTTGGACCCAGGACGAGTCTCAACTTTACATAAACGTCCTGGAAATGAGAGCTGTCCTCTATGCAGTCCGAGCTTTGGAGGACATGCTCTGTCACAAGAACATTCTCCTTCAAACGGACAACAAGGCAGTGACGTGACATCAACAAACAGGGCGGTGCACACTCTACCCATTATGCAGGGAAGCAATGAGGGTGTGGGAATGGTGCCTGGAGCACAAGGCTCTGATTCAGGCCAGTTTACCTGCCAGGAGTACAAACGAGCTAGCAGACCGTTTCAGCAGAACGACAATGGATCCTCACGAGTGGTCTCTTGACTTAACCGTCATTCAGTCTATCTTAGAAGAGTGGGGAACTCTGGACCTGGACCTTTTTGCATCCCCATTCAACGCAAAACTGCCGCTCTTCTGCTCCAGAAATCTAGGACCTGGCATTTTTTGTCAGGATGCATTCAGGCTGCAGTGGACAAAACGCTTTCTATATGCATTTCCTCCTCTTCCCCTAATTCAGAGGGTACTGCTCAAACTGGAGGCACAGGGAGGCAGAATGATTCTCATTGCCCCATCCTGGCCTCATCTAATCTGGTTTCCCCTAATCAACAGACTATCGGAAACCTCTCCGAAACCACTTCCCCTTCAAATGAACCTTCTAACCCAGGGCCCTGTAGTCCATCCAACCTGAGGTCTCTTCACCGCCACGCTTGGCTTCTGAGGAGATAGAGGTGAATAGGTTTAATGTTTCTTGTAGGGTTTAGGATATTCTTTTGGCTGCCCATAGACCAGCCACCAGAAAACCTACACAGCTAAATGGAAGCATTTCTCTATCTGGTGTGCAAAATCCTCTTGGAATCCTTTTTCCTGCCCACCGAATAAAGTCTTGGAGTATGTCTTAAACCTCTTAAACATAGGTCCGCAGTACTCCACAGTCAAAGTTCATCTTTGTGTAATTTCGGCATATCATGAGCCAGTACTCTCCATGTCACTGGCTCAGCTGCCTGTAGTTAAGAGGTTTCTTAAGGGGATTCTGCATACCAGACCTCCTATTAGACGTCCAGTTGTAGCCTGGGACATTAACTTTGTGCTAGACATGCTTACTCGTAAACCTTTCGAGCCTCTAGCTACAGTACTTGTGAGCTGAAATTCCTTACTTGGAAGACAGCCTTCCTGGTGGCCATTATTTCTGTTCTGAAATGCACGTCTTAGTCACAGACCCCCCGTATACTGTATTTCACAAGCACAAAGTAGTTTTTAGGACTCATCCTAAGTTCCTGCCCAAGGTTGTCATAGGGTTCCATCTGAATCAACCTTTAGTCCTTCCAACCTACTTTGCAAACTTCCGGAGTGAAGGAGAGCGTACCCTTCATTCCCTAGACTGAAAAGAGCCTTGCGGTTCTATCTGGATAGAATTAAGGAAATTTGCAAGGCTCAGCAACTGTTTGTTTCCTTCAGCACGGCCCGGCTGGGTCAACCTGTGGCTGTCAGGTGCATTTCAGGCGTGGCTAGTGGCATGCCTTGCGGTTGCTATTTCACGGCACAGGTCAAGCTAGAAGGCAGAGTGTATGCTCGCTCTGCCAGAGCAGTTGCGGCATGTCTGGCGGAAATTTGTAATGTTCCCAGTGCAAATATTTGCAATTCAGCTACCTGGAGCTCCGTGCATACTTTTGTTAAGCACTATGCCTTGGATGTCCATGCCAGACGAAATCAGTCATTTGGCAGGACAATCCTTAACGGACTTCTGTCCTAGAAAGTGAGCTCCTCTATCTCCTGCCACCCATCTCGGGGGAGATTATTTAGCTCGGTACTCTCCTATTAGTGTGAATGAGTGGTGGAGACTTTATGTCCAGGAAGATATGGAAATTACGTACCTACTGTAATTCTTGATCTTGGATGAAGTCTCCACTACTTATTCATATGCCCACCCACCATCCCCACCGAGCGTACTTCTCTGTTTCTGGTCTTAACTCCTTCAGTGGTTGGACTGTGAAGACTTTGTTTCTGACCCTTCTTACATGGGTCTTTCGGACTATCTTATGTCAAATTTTTAGGTTAGTCCTGTCTAGGTTAGTTACACTGCACCTTTTCTTGGGGGTACCGAGGCGGTTGGAGGGTCGACGGCAAGATTGTCTATACTGCACGAGCCTGACTTGCCATGTCACTTCCTCGCGGCTCCATCATGGTGCCAGCCCTCCTGAAAAAGTTTGGCTGCCACTTGGTCCTAGCGCCTCCGGCATACTCCCATTAGTGCGAATGAGTGGTGGAGACTTCGTCCTAGAAGATCAAGAATTATGGTAGGTACGTAATTTCCATATCTCACTTCAAGATAGAGCTCTTGCAGCAGGTAATAACCATTAGGACTATGCCGCCAGGCACTAGGACCCCACGGAAAAATTCTAGCTAGCGGGGGGGGGAACGGACCTCCAACCTGATGTCAGTCCCACCCCCCGTTTCACCAGTGGTATGAAGGGGGGAGGTCACCACCTCAGTTTTTTTTTTACCCGTCATCGACCCATGCATATCAGCTCCACGGACGCCTCTTGCTTCCAGTTGACCATCATTTTTGCGCTTTGCGCAGTTAACATTTTTTTCCATTGAAATACCAAATTTGTCATGTATGTCTACCCAGCCATCATCTACTGCAGAGCAGTGGAAATTGAAGTGCCTATGCGGCAAGCAGATCTTGGCAAAATACGGCCATTCGGCCTGCCTGCTTTGCCTAGGCACCGACCATAAGCCAAACGACTGCCCACAATGCCTCAGATTTGACAGGAGGACTCACATCTGCCACCTGAAGACCTTGAAAGCATACCTCCTTGAACAGCATAAGAGCTCCCAACCACTGGATAAAGAGCCCAAGAAACTGGACCATCTTGGCAGGAAAGTGGACACTTCAGCCACTTATACAATACAGTCATTAAATTTTCTGGCACACATGGTGATGTATCAGAAATCTTTTTGGAACAAGGCTATGGACCTAGCTCAATCAAAACTGGATTCCTTTAATAAGACAGAACTCTTAGCAGTTCTTAATCCAGTGCTGATGTGGGCAAGCACGTCCTCAGGTGCCCATATAACTTGGCAGACACTGCTGCTAGAGCAGCCACCACAGGGATATGCCTATGGCGCTATTCCTGGTTGAGGGTCTTGGGCTTCTACTAGGATTTGCAGGATGCCATCCTGAGTGCCCTTTGCAATGGCCAGTTCTTTTGGCCAGGAAGCTGAAAAGATCTTCACTGGCTTACAGGACTCAGGAAAAGCAGTTTCTGAGGTCCACAAAATGTATAAGTCCAAGCCAGCTTCCAACAGGTGTTGTTTCTTCCATGAGCATCAAGGCTAACAGGATCGGCATCAACAGCAAAGAGGGGTTGCAGAAGAAAGGAACCCCCGTCTTCAGGGACTCAAGGACCTAAGAACACCAAAAATGCCAGAGCTTCTTGCCCAGTCCAACCGCCTCTACATGACTACCTGCCTGTTCCCCCACCGACCGTGGAGCTACAGGGAGAGGCAGTAGGAGGGCGATTTTCCCTTTACCTCAGAGGTTGATCCAGTATCACCGAGGATCAGTGCGTACTCCAGATCATAGAAGAAGGTTACGCACTGGAATTCACCGCAGATTCCTCCAGAAAATCCACCAGTTCTAGGGACATGGATATGTTGTTCATCCACACTTTCTGGCAGGTATCCTTGCCGCTTTAAATCTTGCCGGAAGGTCTTCAGACTGGCTCCTCCCACCCACCCGGGTGGTAAAACTCTCGGCTCCGCCCCATGACGCCAGATCTTCCATACCGCTTGGAAGCTCAGGTTCCCTCCTTAGCGCCCTGCATTTTAGACTGGATCCTAACTCTTCGGTTCGTCCGAAATTGGTTTTGAAGTTTTCTAAACTTCGGTCTTCATCTTCCCTCGCGGCTGCGATGGAAAAATCTATTCCCGCTTTCGGAGGTGCCTTTGCAGGCAGAAAATGTCCAGGACGGATCCGCACTCCACGTGCATCTACTGCCTAGGCCTAGATCACAACCCGCAGGCCTGCGAGTTGTGCCGCTCTTTCTCGGCCAACGTCCTGGACGATCGCGCTGCCTGATTGGAAGCTTGGCGCCCAGAAACATTTCCCGCCTGGTAAAACCAAGAAGAGGCTCACATGGTGTCTGCAAGGCTGGCTTGACTGAGCTGCTCGAGCAGATGATCGCCCTCGAGGAGGAGGCGGCCCAGGCGCATCTTCCTCTTCCTCAGCCGGCATTTATCCCGCTCTCTCTGAGTTCCTCATATATGGCTTCGCTCAAGGAGCTTTTGTCAGTCCCTTTCTATGAAGGAGAGGGCCCATCAGGACATTCTTCTCGGCCCAAGAAGAAGGAGTCGAAAGGTAAGTCCCACCGTCGGCGTAGGAGCGGGAGAGGTCCCCTTCCCCGGACAGCCGACCGTCGACTTCGGTCGAGGTTGCGGCTGAGGCCGCTGGCTTCACGGTGCCCCCGTCAGGCCAGTCTGCCGTGACTCCTGTCGACGAAGTCGAGATTTTTCTCGATCCGTTAGACGGGCTGTCGACTGGAGAAGTCGACAACCCTCCTTCACTGGTTCCGGTGGATACCGAGGATCTGCCTGTGCCTTCTGGGCCGCAGTCCCCGGTTAAAGTACCCGAGCCGAGGGAGGAGCGGGTGTCCCCGGCCCCTTCCCATTCCCACCCTCAGTCCCCCCGAGGGTCTCGGTCTTGGACTCGGACCTCTTCTCGGTCTAGCCGTTCCCGCCGACTTCGGCGGTCTCGGTCTCGATACCGAAGTAAGCAGCGACACCGTTCCTCCTCGTCCTCTTCCTCGGATGAGGGGAGGCTTCGGCATAAATTATGCCGGTGCTACGAGGAGCTTATGTGGCAGCAGGTGCTGTTGTCTGGGCCTAAGCTGACCCCGGTCCAGACCCTGGCCATCAAGTGGCTGTCGCCTGAAATACCGAAACAACCACTCGCACCAGTCGAGTTGCCCGCTCCAGGGCCGGTTGCTCAGCCAAAACCAGCTGCTCCACCGATTGTGGTGGAACCTCTGCCTCCACAACCGAAGTCGGGGGCACCGACCAAGTATTCTCGGTCGGGTCACGGCCTGCCCCACAGGTTGTCGGTCACCTCACTCCCGACCATCCTCGGCAGGTGGAGGGTGGCTCAGGGCCGAGGCAGCTCTTCGCAGACTCTTTGGAATCCGACAATGACTCCTCCCTGTTCTCCAGGCAGGTCGACCTGGAGTCTTCCGGGGGCCAGTCATTGGACGATAGCCCATCGTCCTTCTTGGGTCTGCTTCGACTCATCTCGGAGTCCACCGGGATGCAGCTCGAGCCCGTGTCCAAACGGGCCAAGTATCCCCTGACGGAGATACTGGACCGAGGGGATTCCCCCACGGAGGCCTTTCCGTGGCTGAGGCCATTGTTGGCCCAGCCTTGGAGCCTTGGCAGCGGCCTGCTTCCTGTCCTGCGCCCTCGGCCAGGATGATCAGGAAGTATGCGGTCCCTACTGGCTCTTTGCCCGGTTTCTTGGAGCACCCCTCTGCCGAAGGGTTAGTCACCGACAGCGTTTTCCGACGTTCCGGTGACGCTCGGGATGTGGATAACCCCCCAACAAGGTCCAAAAGCTGGACTTTGCGGAGCGAAGGTGTACGCTGCGTCCTCCCTCGGCCTCCGACAGGCCAGCTCGGCCGTGCTGATGGCACACTTCTCCCACGCCTTCTTGGGCTCCCTGGATGAGGTTATTCCTCATCTCCCGCCTGACCTGCAGACCACGGTCCATCAGGTGCAGTATCAGGGTAGGGCGGTGGCGAAGCAGCAGCTTCAGACTGCTCTGGACATAGGTGATTCCTGTGCCAGGTCAGTAGCGGCCGCAGTGGCTATGCGACGCAGGGCATGGCTGAGGATATCCACCTTCACGGCAGATGCCCAGCACAGGTTGGCGGATGTCCCCTTCTTGGGGACTGACCTCTTCGGCCCTGGAGTGGAGGGACACCTCCAGCGGATCGAGAAGTCTGATGCCACCCTGGACTCTGTTACCTCCGCCCAGAGGGACAAAGGCCACCGTCAGCAGCAGAAGTCCTTTTGTCCTTCGGCCTCCTGCATCTCGACTGGCCCAGCAGCACCAGCACCAGGGCCAGCAGGCTCGCGATTGGCATCCCAAACCCAAGCCAGCGGCTTACTCCAACAGGAAGCAAGGGGGTAAAGGCCCAGGAGGTCCCTCGGCTGGTTCTTCCTCCAAGCCTGCCCAGTGACGGGCTGAGGGGTGCCGCCCCAGCCTCGTTACTCCCCCCTGGGTTCCCACCGTGGGGGGACGGCTCCGCCACTTCCTTTCCCTGGTCCGCTATCACCACGGACCACTGGGTGTTGAGGTGGTAGGAAAAGGCCTGCCTCTGGAGTTCGAGCAGGCTCCTCCCCTTTCGAGCCGTTGCCCTCGGGGCCACGGGGTCCCAGCCTCGCTGTCAGCCCGCCGAGCCGACATGCTCTGCTCCTAAAAAGAGGTGATCAGGAAGGTGGGATCCTCCTCCAGACCCGGGTTTGTGTCCAGGTACTTCCTGGTCCCAAAACGGATGGGGGGCTGGTGCCCCATTCTTGACCTGCACGACCTGAACAAGTTCTTAAGGTCTCGAACCTTCAGGATGGTCACTCTGGCTCAGATAATCCCATCCTTGGAACGAGGCATGTGGTTCTGTTCCCTGGACCTCCAGGATGCGTTCTTTCACGTCCCAATCCATCCGTCCCATCAGCGATTCCTCCGCTTCAGAGTGGAGGGATCCCTTTACGAGTTCTGGGACATGCCCTTCGGCCTCTCCCTAGCTCCCAGGGTCTTCGCCAAATGCACGGCAGTGGTGACAGCGTTCCTGCAGCGCCCAAGGGTCCGGGTGTACCCTTACCTGGATGACTGGCTGATTGCAGCCCCCTCCAGAGCGGAGGCGGAGCGGTCCAGAGATCTGGCCCTCCAGGTTTGCTCTCAGGTTGGCCTCCTCATCAACAAAGCCAAGTCGGAACTTGTGCCAAAGCAGGTGATACTATTCATCGGGGCAGAGCTCGACTCTCTACGAGCCAGAGCACGGCTCCTGGCGGACAGGGCCGAGGTTCTTTCCTCCTTTGCCCAATCATTTCTGGTTGGGCAATTGCACCCTGCCCAGGACTTCCTGTGTCTCCTGGGCCTCATGGCGGCCTGCACCAGCGTGGTCCGTTGGGCCCGTTGGTACATGCGTCCCCTTCAATGGGGACTGGCCAGCCAGTGGTCACAACGCTGCGATCCGTTGGACCAGCCCGTGACAGTGATCCAGGAGATGTGGAACACTCTCCAGTGGTGGATCGTTCCGGCACATCTGCAGGAGGGCATCCCGTTCATCTGCCCCGAGCTGACGGTCTCTCTATCGACCGATGCATCTCTGATGGGTTGGGGTGCCCATCTGGGGGAACACCGAGCGCATGGCCTCTGGTCCCCTCGGGAGTCCCGATGCCATATCAACCTGCTGGAGCTCCGAGCGGTCCGTCTAGCTCTCACCACCTTCGCTCCGTTTCTACGGGGTCAAGTGGTTCAGGTCCCGACGGACAATACCACGACCATGTACTATCTGAACCGCCAGGGCGGGATGCGCTCCATGCTGTTATGCAAGGAAGCTCTCCGCATATGGTCCCTCGTACGCAGCCTGGAGGCGGATCTCCTAGCCATTCACGTGGCAGGAGCCTCCAACACCCTGGCCGATGCCCTAAGCCAGATAGGGGCTGCGCTCTCACGAGTGGTCTCTCCTGCCGGAGGTAGTACAAGATCTGTTCTCCCACTGGGGCACGCCTCAGGTGGACCTGTTTGCCTCAAGGGAGAATGCGAAGCTGAGTCTGTTCCATGCCCCCCTCAGCAGGGCTCGCTGCAGGGGGATGCCTTCTCGAGGCCGTGGACCCCGGGCCTCTTCTACGCCTTTCCCCATTTCCCTTGATCCACAAGGTGCTTCTCAAGGCGAGGAGGGACAAGGCACAGGTGATTGTGGTAGCCCCAGACTGGCCCCGCCATTTCTGGTATCCAGATCTCCTCAGACTCAGCTCCAGGCTCCCGAGGCGGCTTCCAGCCCGCCCGGACCTGATCTCAGTCAACCAGGGCAAGGTATTCCATCTGGACCTTCAATCCCTGCACCTGATGGCCTGGTTTCTGAGTGGCTAGAGTTCCAGGCCTTGGGTCTTTCTGACGAGGTCCTCAACGTCGTTGAGGCGTCCCGTAAGGAGTCGACCAGAAAATGCTATTCCTTCAAATGGAAGAGATTCTCCATTTGGTGTTAGGAGAAGGGCTTGGACCCTTCCGCCTGTCCCTTGGCAAGCATTCTGGACTACCTGTGGTCCCTTTCTCAGCAAGGGCTTGATTGCGACCCATAAGGTGTACCTGGCAGCCATCTCTGCTTGCAGGCGCAGGAGAAGGGTGGTGGGCGGTTTCAAGGCCTTGACCACATTTCCCCAGTCTTGAGAACCTCCACCTCCGTGGGATCTACTGCTGGTATTGGCCAAGCTCATGGGCAAGCCATTCGAACCAGTGCACAGGTGCGATATTTCACACCTGTCGTGGAAGACCGCCTTCTTGGTGGCTATCACGTCAGCCAGAAGGATGGGAGAGCTCCAGGCGCTTTCCATCGAGTCTCCTTATCTGGTCTTCCACAGGGACAAGGTTGTCCTGTGCCCCCACCCGAAATTCCTTCCGAAGGTGGTGTCGGAGTTTCACCTTAACCAGGTGTTGACTCTGCCGGTGTTCTACCCCAATCACACCTCGGAGGCCGAGTATAGGCTCCATACTTTGGACCCTAGACGAGCGCTCGCTTGTTATAAGGAGCGGACGGCAAGTTCGGGAGAGATTCGCCAGCTGTTTGTCACCTACGCTGAAGCCGCACCTGGCAGACCTGCAGCCAAGCGGGCGATAAGCAGGCGGTCACCTCCTGCATAGAGCTCTGCTACAGGTTGGCGGGCATGGAGCCTCCCAGAGGGATAAGAGCTCATTCTACCCGCCATACCGCTGCATCGGTAGCTGCTTTCAGGGATGTCCCTATCCAGGATATCTGCAGGGCTGCTACCTGGAAGTCGGCACATACCTTTATTACCCACTACCACATCGACCTTGAATCACGACGGGATGCTGGTTTTGGGGCCTTGGTTCTCCAGTCTTTTTTTCCCAAGTAAGTATCGGGGGTGTGCGCCTTGCCTCCCTCCTCCCGGAGAACTGCTAGGAGTCTGCCAGAAAGTGTGGATGAACAACATATCCATGTCCCTAGAAATATAGGTTACTCACCTGTAACAGGAGTTCTAGGAATGGTATATGTTGTTCATCCTACATTCTCGACAGACAACCTGAGCTTCAGCGGGCCAGATCTGGCGTCATGGGGCGGGCGGGAGTTTTACCACCGGTGGGTGGGAGGAGCCAGCTTGAAGACCATCCGCAAGATTTAAAGCGGCAAGGATACCTGCCAGAAAGTGTGGATGAACAACATATACCATTCCTAGAACTCCTGTTACAGGTGAGTAACCTTATTTCCACCCATTGCTCCTCATGCCAGCGAGGGCTTCATCTGGGCAGAAATCCAGGCCCTTCTGAGCAAGAAAGGGATCCAAGCAGTGCCACCAAGTCAAACGGGAAAGGGATATTACTCCCATTTCTTCCTAGTCCCAAAAAAGACAGGGGACCTTCGTTCCATCCTGGATCTGTCAGTGGAACGATTTTATTGAATATGAAAGGTTCAGGATGGTGATGGGGACTCACTTTACTCCCTGGACATGCACAATGCTTACATGCACATAAGAATCCTGCCATCCCACAGAACATACCTCCGCTTTACCCACCAGGGAGAGCACTACCAGTTCAGAGTGCTGCCATTCGGCCTTTCCTTGGCACCTTGGGTGTTTACCAAGTGCCTGGCGCTAGTGTCAGCGGCTCTCAGGAGGCAGGGACATTACATCTACTCCTACCTCGTCAACTGGCTGCTGACAGCTCCCCTAAGGGAACAGCTGCGTCACACACTGGAAAACACCTTCCAACTGTTCCAAGACATAGGGGTCTCCTTGAATCTTCCCAAGTCATCTCCCTGGACCACCCAGTGGTTACAATATACGCCCCAGACAGGGAAGACCGACTAAGAATGCTGTCTCAGAGGGTCATTTCCACAGACCAGATTCCAGCCAGAATGGTCCTACAACTGCTAGGCCATATGGCAGCTGCCATTGTGACAGTACGTGTAGCTCGGCTGCACATGAGGGTTCTCCAGTGGAACCTCAGGGTACAGTGGGACCAGTGTTCAGACGATCTAGAACAGCCAGTCCGGATCTCCAAGGCAGTGCATCAGACTTTGGAGTGGTGGCTCGTCTCCTCACGGCTAGAGTCTGGGACTCCTTTTCAGAATTCCAGTCCTTAGCAGATCCTGACAGCAGATGCCTCGGGACTAGGGTGGGGTGCACATGTCCAAGAATATCAGACAAGAGGGACGTGGACTCCTGTGCAACGCAACCTCCACATCAATGTGCTGAAGATGAGAGCCATTCTGTACACCTTACAGGTGTTTCAGATGGTCCTTTTTCCAAGCCTCCTACTGATTCAGACAGACAACATATAAATTATATCATTTTTCTTCTCTTTGGAGGATGTTAGAACCTCCTTTGTTCCCATGCTGTATAGCCAGGTCCCGGTGGGCGAACTGAGGGGGTGCTGGGGGGCCAACGTCGGGGAGGTGGTCCCTGCCTTGGACTGCTAGCTAGAATTTTTCCGTGGAATCCGTGATTCTGGCAACATAGTCCTAACGGTTATTCTAGTAACGTGGATATGTTGTTCATCCACACTGTTTGGCATGTCCCTTTCCCTTTAAGATCAGCCGAAAGTCTTCAAGCTAGCTCCTCCCACCCACCCAGGTGGTATATACCTCAGCTGTGCCCCATGATGCCAGATCTTCCTTTCCATTGGAAGATACAGGTTGCCTCCCTCATGCTCACGCATATCGTATGCCCTGGCTTTCAAACCCTCGGTTTTACTGAAACTAAAACTCATTTGAGCTAGCGATCGCGCTTTTGCGTCTTCGATTATAGAAATCTTCCCCGGGATTTTGCCGGTGTTCTTGTGGCTAGAAGATGTTGTGCATCAATCCCCATCTCACATGCGCCTACTCCCTAGGTGTTGGCCATGACTTCTCGTCTTGCAGCTTTTGCCTTGCCTTCCATCCCAACATCCTGTAAGACCGCTTAGCGTGCCTGAAGCTGAGGAGACCAGAGAAAAGGAACCCTCCAGTGAAATCTAAGGAGGCTAGGTGGGCGGTTTCTGCGGCCATGGGCTCCTCGAAGCAGTTGGAACGCATGAAGGCATTCGAAGAAGAAGCTGCCAGTGCTTTGGCTAATCAAAGCTTCTTCATTCCTCTCAACCTGGGCTCCACCTTCACAGGTTCCTTTAAGGAGTTATGCCAGTCTCTCCCCACCCGGGGTGAGGCGCCTGCGGGCTCGCACTCCTCCCGCTCTTGCTGGAGAGAAAAGGAATCTGGCTGGTCTTCGTTTCGATGAAGGCGCTCTTGGGACCGAGAGAGGTCTCAGGAGCATCTGGTCTCGACCTCGGGCAAGATTGTTTCCTCAGCCGCAGGCTTCACGGACCTTCTGTCCAGCCAGATGACCAAGGAGGTGGCCAGTGAAGTCAAGATCATTCTCGACCCAATCGACCCTCTATCGCTGGCGCTTTCTGGGTTACATGGCAGCGTGCACCTCAGTGGTCCGTTGGGCCCGGTTGCACATCTGCCCCCTCAGGGGAGCTGGCCGCCCAGTGGACTCAGCGTCATGGTCACTTCGACCAGCTGATCTCTGTAACCCAGATGTGGTATGCTCTCCAATGGTGGACCGCCCCAGACCGGTTGCAGGAAGGGATCTCATTTGTTCGCCCCGAGACGATGGTCGTCCTCACGACCGATGCCTCTCTCATGGGCTGGGTAGCCCACATGGGGATAACAGGGCCCACGGGTTCTGGACCCCCGAGGAGTCTCGATGCCACATCAACCTGTTGGAGCTCTGAGCAGTCAGACTGGTGCTGTCTGCTTTTGCTCCTCAGCTCCGGGGTCAAGTGGTTCAAGTCCAGACGGACAATACCACGACCATGTACTATCTCAGCAGCCTGGGAGTGGGTCCCAAGATGACAGCCTGGGTAAAGAATTGGCTGGAGAATAGGACACAGAGAGTAATAGTAAATGGAGTCCACTCTGAAGAAAGGGGGGTTACTAGTGGGGTACCGCAGGGTTCGGTATTAGGACTGGTCCTGTTCAATGTCTTTATAAGCGACATTGCAGAGGGACAGGAAGGAAAAGTATGTCTCTTTGCAGATGACACAAAGATCTGCAACAGAGTTGATGCACAAGGTGGGGTGGAAAGGATGAGAAGGGACTTTGCAAGGTTAGAGGAATGGTCAAATGTATGGCAGCTTAGATTCAGTGCTAAGAAGTACAAGGTAATGTACCTGGGAAACAAAAACCCAGAGGAAGAGTACACAATGGGGGTGAGATACTAACAACAACAGAAATGGAAAGGGGCCTGGGGGTAGTCATATCAGATGATCTAAAGGTGGACAAGCAATGAGAGAGGGCAGCAAGGAGGGCTTGTGGGGATACTGGGATGCATAGGGAGAGGCATCACCAGTAGAAAACAGGAAGTTATTATTCCTCTGTACAGACAGTTGGTGAGACCCCATCTGGAGTACTGCGTGCAGTTCTAAAGACCCAATCTCCACAAAGACATAGACAGGATGGAAGCTGTCCAGAGGAGGGCAACTAAAATGGTGCAGGGTCTGCACGGGAAGACATATGAAGAGAGACTTAAGGAGCTAAATATGTATAGCCTCGAGGAAAGGGGGGACATGATAGAAACTTTCAAGTACCTCAAGGGAATCAACAAAGTCAAGAGGGTAGCATCTTTCAAAAAGAGGTGTGCAAGAACAAGGGGCACAATTTGATGATAGAAGGGGCAGCTCAGAGGTAATTTAGGAAGTATTTTTCACAGAGAGGGTTGTGGATGCATGAGCGGCCTTCCGGAGGAAGGTTGTGGAGTCAAAACAGTGGTGGAATTCAAGCATGCATGGGACAGTCATAAGGCAATTCTAGGGGTGGGGTAGGAAGAAGTAGGCTACTGGTTAACTAGGATCTGTAGCTTATTCATTAGGTAGGGAAATGGGCAGACTGGGTGGGCCAAGTGGTCCTTATCTGCCGTCAAAATCTATGTTTCTATGATAGGACGGCACATACTCCCATCTGCTGTGCAAGGAGGCACTCTGCATCTGGTCCCTCATAAGCCGGTTGGAGGAGGATCACCTAGCCATCCATGTGGCAGGAGTCTCGAACCAACTGGCGGATGCTCTCGGCTGCATAGGCGAGACATCCCATGAGTGGTTTCTCCATCCAGAGGTAGCTTACAGCCTGTTCTCCCGTTGGGGCAAGCCGCTAATGGACCTCTTTGCCTCCAGGGAAAACACCAAGCTGAGGCTGTTTCTTGCCGGCCCCCCTCAGCAGGGCTCACTGCAGGGGGATGTCTTCTCGAGGCCGTGGACCCCAGGCCTCCCCTTCGCCTTCCCACCATTTCCCTTGATCCACAAGGCATTACTCAAGGTGAGGAGGGACAAGGCGAAGGTGATTCTGGTAACCTCAGACTGGCCGCGCCAGTTCTGGTACCCAGATCTCCTCAGCCTCAGCTGCAGGCCCCCAGAGCGGCTTTGTACACAACCGGACCTGATATCTCTGAACCAGGGGAAGGTCTTCCATTCGGACCTTCAATT
Organism: Neoceratodus forsteri; assembly: GCA_016271365.2. Lineage (NCBI taxonomy): Eukaryota > Metazoa > Chordata > Ceratodontiformes > Ceratodontidae > Neoceratodus > Neoceratodus forsteri. Next base: position 988,076,630 of record CM057449.1, read on the forward strand.
CCTGCACCTCACAGCCTGGTACCTGAGCAGCTAGAGTTCCAGGCTTTGGGTCTTTCCGAAGATGTCTACACCGTGGTGGAGGCATCCAGAAAGGAATTGACCAGGAAGTGTTATGTCTTCAGATGGAAACGTTTTTCCATGTGGTGTCAGGGTAAGGGTCAGGAGCCCTTATCCTGTTCTGTGGCTAACATTCTTGACTACCTTTGGTCTCTCTCCAATTATAAGGAGAGGACGGCGGAAATTCGTGGAGAGGTTCGCCAGCTGTTTGTCACGTATGCAGAAGCCGCTTCTGGCAGACCTGCAGCCAAACAGACCATAGCAAGATGGATTACATCATGCATAGGTCTGTGCTATGAGTTGGCGGGCAAGGAGCCTCCCAGAGGGATAAGAGCTCATTCTACCCGCCATACTGCTGCTTTGGTGGCTGCTTCCAGAGTCATCCCTATCCAGGAAATCTGTTGGACTGCTACCTGGAAGTTGGCAAACACCTTCATTACCCAGTACCACATAGACCTTGAGTCACGCCGGGATGCTGGTTTTGAGGCCTCGGTTCTCCAGTCTTTATTTCCTATGTAGGGAGTGTGCACCTTGCCTCCCCTCCTCCCAGAGAACTGCTTGGAGTCTGTTAAGAAGTGTGGATGAACAACATATCCACTCTCCTAGAAGAACAGGTTACTCACCTGTAACAGTAGATCTTACTTCAAGAAACAGCTCTTGCAGCAGGTTACACCATTAGGACTGAAGCCGGCAGGCGCCAGGACCGCACGTAAATTTTCTAGCTAGCAGTCTTCAGCGGGGGACCGCCCCTGACGTCGATCCCGCCCCCGACGTCGGGCGTAGTACATAAGGAGGCGGTCCCCCCATAATCCTTAGTTCTTTTCCTGCCATCGACTCACCAGCATCGGCCTCTCGGTCTCCTTTCTAGCGTACGACAACTACAGAACTACGAATATCTTCGTCCTTTTCTTTGGCTCTGCTCAACTGATGTCCTCTCCAACTCCATCTTTAGAGGATCACCATTCAACATGCGCCTGCGGCAAACAGATCCCCCCTTCAAGGATCCCCATTCGTCCTGCGTGCGCTGCCTAGGCCCAGACCACGACACCAAGGCTTGCTCATTTTGCCAGGGTTTTAACAGCCGCACCAGGATCCGCCGTCAGAAGGCACTTCAAGCATTTCTTTTAGAAGAAAAGCTGAAAAGCATGGACCAGGAACCTTCCTCCTGGGGAGAATCTTCAAGCAAATCCCATAAACACCAGAACAAGCACCGGGAAAAGGTGAGGTCCGGGTCTCCTACACGGGCCTCGGACTCCCGAAGCTCCGGCTCTAAATCGGACTGCTCTCCCTCCAGGGCTCGGTCGCAAGCTCCCCTGGTCTCGGTCAGGTCCTCCAGCGGTTCTTCATCTCTCCAACCTCTGAAGACTTCGAGGCCCTCGGCTTCTTCAACACCTTCCAAGGCTTCTTCGAAGTCGGGTGAGCACCACAAATCTTCTTCCTCCCGTCGCCGGGATACCGACTTCAGGTCAGTCTCCCAACCACCCCGAGGTCCAGATCCGGCGCCCAGGAAAACTAAGGACCTGACGTCACTCAAGCGGATGTCGGGACCCACGCGGCCCACCTCCCGGCGTTGGCCAAGCACCCTCGGCGCTACAGGAGCCAGCGACACCGCTAGACACCGTTGCCAGCGTATGCTCACCAGGTTCAAGACGCCAGCCAGGGGACCTATGTCGGCTACCCCGGAGCAGAAGACCGCACCCCCGTTGCCGGTGGACGCCGTTTGGAGGGACTCTACCAGGCGGGTGACATTGAGGACGCCGAGCTCCCATGGGAGACGCCCGACCTCGGCGACAGGCCACTGGTGCCAGGTCCATCGTCGGGTATGAACCTTGCGGAGGTAAAGGAGCTCTTTACCTTTTGGTGGGACACCATCAAGAAGGATGTGGTCCCCGCACATCTTCCTCCTACTACTCTTCCTCCTACTCCTTCACCGCCTACACCCCTTCCTCCACCTAAGGGGCCAGTAGGACGACCTCCATCCCCCAAGGAGCAAACTCCACCTCCTAGGGGTAGATCTACCGATAGGAGAAGGCCTCCCTCCAGATCCCCCTCAGGGTCACCCAGCCCCAAAAGACCCAGACGACGCTGGTACACTCCATCGGGGGAGGATTCTAGGTCGGATATGTCAGAGTGTTCCAGATCACCTTCTCCTCTCAGCATTCCCTCTCCTGACCCACACGACCTACCCAGGTCTCCTCCGGATGATCCCTCTTTCACCGAGATCATGAGGCACATCCAGGAAAACATGGGGTGGGATGCTGAGGAGCTTGACCCCGAGCGACAACGCCTTGCCCGCTACCTTCGGCAAAAAGACCCGAAGCCTGTGGTAGTGCCGCCCTTGGTGGATACCTTCGCGGATGTCACCAAGGCTGCATGGAAACGTCCGCATTCCACTCCCGCGGTGCCGAAGAAGGCTGACCGCCTATACAAGGCCCCTAGGAGGACCAGTATTTGGCGAACCACCCTCTGGCTGATTCCCTGGTCATCACTGCTTCACATGACCGGTCTCGGAGACCACAGCATATGAGCACTCAGCCACCGGACCAGGAATCCAAGCACTTGGATGCCCTGTGGAGGCACACGTACGCGGCTGCTACCTACGCTATCAGGTCACTGAACTATCTTACCCAGATGGTTCAGTTCCAGAACGCCCTGTGGAAACAGGGCCAGGACCTGGTTGAAAAGCTTCCCGATGGCGAAGGTCATCCCCAGGCAGAAGCCAACAATACTCAAAGTCGGCCCAGCCCTCAGGAACAAACGCTGCTACAGCATGACTCCTTTCCGGCCCCCGCCCCTCCTCAGGATCAACGAGCAAAGAAAGTCGGGGGTCACATCGCACGCCACCTTTCAGGGTGGCAATTGATCACCACCAACAGGTGGGTTCTACAGTTGGTCAAAAATGGCATTACATAGAGTTTGTAGGCAGTCCACCTACAAGACCTCTCCTGCTTTCCTGTTATTTGGGTCAGCATGCCCTGCTCATACAGCAGGAAGTGCTTGCACTTCTGGAAAAGGAAGCCTTAGAGCACGTACCAGGGAACCAGAGAGGACTAGGGTACTATTCTCACTTCTTCCTGGTTCCAAAGAAAACAGGGGACCTCCGTCCAATACTGGACCTCAGCGATCTCAATCTTTCGGTCGCCTACAAGCACTTCCACATGGTGACCCTCCCGGGCCTGATTCCCATGCTGAAGCAGGGTGCATTTCTTGCGTCTCTGGACATGCAGGACACCTATCTGCATATTCCTATCGCTCAGGCGCACAGGAGGTTCCTGCACTTCGAGTTTCAGGGGCGCCATTATCAGTTCCGAGCTCTTCCCTTCGGGCTGTCATCGGCACCTTGTTTATTCACGAAGTGCATGGCGGTCGTAGCCGCATCTCTGAGGAGACAGGGCCACTACGTGTTCCCCTACCTGGACGATTGGCTTCTCATGGCGCCCTCCCAGGAGGCCTTGATGTCTGCCATTTATTGTACCCAGTCTCTGTTCGAGACTCTGGGCATTCTCATCAGTTACGAGAAGTCACGCCTGGTTCCATCCCAGACGCTGCAGTTCATCGGAGCAGTTCTGGACACCGTCAGAGGGAAAGCTTTCCTTCCCACGGACAGAGCAGAACACATCAGGTCCCTCATCAGGGAGTTATCGGCGAAGAAGACCGTCCCAGCCAGACTGGTCCTTTGCCTTCTCGGACACAAGGCTGCAGCCATTGCAACAGACCCCCTAGCCCGTCTTCACATGCGGGTAACCCAGTAGATGTTACAGGTACAATGGGACCAAAGGCAAGACCATCTGCAGCATCCAATCCGAATCACGAAGACCGTAATTCGAGATTGGCAATGGTGGCTACATCCAGGGAACCTCTTGGCGGGAGTCCCTTCACAGCGGCCCCTGACTGTGACATTCTCCACAGATGCCTCAGGGCTCGGGTGGGGGCACACCTCGATGGTATTCCGTCTCAGAGCCTGTGGATAGCCCAGGAGTCTCATCTCCACATAAACATACTAGAAATGAGGGCAGTTCTTTACGCTCTGCAGGCCTTCCAGTCGGAGATTCCACTGGATACACTTCTGTTACAAACAGACAATTCCGCGGTGATGTATTACCTCAACAAACAAGGAGGTACCCACTCCTACCCGCTTTGCAGGGAGGCCATGAGAGTGTGGGATTGGGTCTTGCAACACGGCGCAAATCTTATTGCAGTTCATGTTCCGGGAGTGGACAATATCATCGCATACAGCCTGAGCCGCACTCAGGCCAGAGTCCTCGAATGGGAACTACTCCAGGAGGTGGCAGAAGATCTATTTTGCAGATGGGGTACTCCAGAGCTAGACCTCTTCACATCCCCATACATCGCAGAACTGCCCAATTTTTGCTCACTAGATCCAGGGCCTGGTGTTTTCTGGCGAGACGCGTTGTCCCTCTCCTGGGCGGGCAGATTCCTCTATGCCTTTCCTCCTTTCCCGTTGATCCAGAGAGTTCTTTTAAAACTTTGCAGGGAGCAAGCGACGCTCATTCTGATCACACCCTTCTGGCCCAGACAGATCTGGTTCCCTCTCTTGCATCAGCTATCCCGGGAACCTCCAGTGCCTTTGCCAGTCAGCTCCCATTTACTCTGTCAGGAGGCGTTTTCCTTAGTCCATCCGGACCTACGTTCCCTGAACCTGCACGCTTGGCTCCTAGAGACATAGCCATGATGCGATACGGGGTCCCACAAGAAGTGGCAGATGTGCTTTCTGCTGCTAGAAAGCTGGCTACCCACGCAACCTACGCCATGAAATGGCGCAGGTTCTGCTTGTGGGCTCAAGCGCGCGGCTTTCCGCCTTTGGACTGTCCAGAGAAGCTGGTACTGGACTACCTGCTATCCCTTTTCCACTCCGGGCTGGCTTACTCCTCGATTAAAGTGCACCTTTGTGCCATTTCAGCCTACCATGCCCCGGTAGGCCAACGCACTGTGGCCCAGCTGGACATGGCACGTGCCTTTTTGAGAGGCGTCCTCCACCTTAGGCCTCCAATTAAGGATCCAGTCACTCCTTGGGACTTACCCTTCATCCTGGAGCAGCTCACGCTGCTACATTTTCTGTGTTGGAAAACGTTGTTTTAGTTGCAGTTACTTCTGCCAGAAGAATTTCTGAACTCCATGCACTTATGTGCAAAGAGCCTTATTTGCTTTTCCACCAGGACAGGGTATCCCTAAGGACCAACCCAAAATTTCTGCCTAAGGTGGTGTCGCTCTCACCTTAATCAGGATATCGATCTACTAGTGTATTTTCCGAAATACTCTAATCGAGGAGAAGCCCTTCTGCACACCCTGATGTGCATAGGTGCCTCAGATACTACCTGACCAGAACCAAACAACACGAAAGTCGGACCAACTTTGATCTCCTTTGCCCATAGGATGAAGGGCTCCTGTCTTGAAGCAGTTGCTGTCTAGGTGGCTTATACAGTGCATTACATTTTGTTACCAGAAGCGCAATAAACCCTTACCGGGCGCGGTTAAGGGTCATTCCACTAGAGGGGTGGCTACTTCCTTTGCGGCATTGAAGAAGGTTTTCGCCTCAGCTATTTGTGCTGCAGCTACTTGGAGCTCTGTGTATACCTTTATCAGGCATTACAGCCTGGTGATTGCACCGAGGCGAAGAGCAGGGTTTGGTCTAGCTGTCCTTCAAGGACTTCTGTCCTAGGCTCGAGGTATCTCAACGTCTCTACCTTTCCTCCTCCCGATGGTGCATGATTACCATTGCTGCTTGGAAATCAGCCCTAATGGTGTAGCTTACTGCAAGAGCTGTTTCTCGAAGTAAGATAGTACAATTACGTAAGAACTTACCGTAACAGTAGATCTTCGAGAACAGCTCTTGCAGCAGGTACTTTCCCTCCCACCATCCCCGCTGGAGGTAGGTCGTAGCCAAGCATCCATCTCATAGGATGGGACATTTACTATTGCCTTGTTTTGCTATCTGATAGTGGATCCTCAGTCTCCCCTTCAGATGTCATCCAGTGGCCGGGAGTCTCTGGCGGGAGAACTGAGGATTATGGGGGGACCGCCTCCTTATGTACTACGCCCGATGTCGGGAGTGGGACCGACATTGGAGGCGGTCCCCGCTGAAGACTGCTAGCTAGAAAATTTCCGTGGGGTCCTGGCGCCTGCGGCTTCAGTCCTAATGGTGTAACCTGCTGCAAGAGCTGTTCTCTAAGATCTACTGTTACTGTAAGTTCTTACGTAACTGTACTTTCTAGAAGTGGTTTATGTTGTTCATCCACACACACACACCCCGACCTCCTTACTGGTGCACAATCTTTGCTTCCAGTGGGCTAAGATCTAGCGTCGTGGGGCAGAGTCGAGGTATATACCACCCGGGTGGGTGGGAGGAGCCAGCTTGAAGACTACCAGCAAATTTAAAATTGTAGGGGACATGCCAAGAAGTATGGATGAACAACCCATACCACTCCTAGAACTACTGTTACAGGTGAGTAACCTGTTCTTGCACACCTTGGATGTACATCGGATCCTGAGGTACTATACCTCCTGGACTAAGGAGGTTCGTAAATTGAACCAACTCTTTGTGGCCTTTGCGCCCCAGTGCCAGAGCAATGCCATGTCGAAGCAGACTATCGCTAGGTGGCTGGCTAACTGTATCCACTACACTTAACAGAAATATGGAAAAGATCCTTCCGGGGGCGGTTCAAGGCCACTCCACTAGAAGTATGGCCACCTCTACCTCCTTTTTCAGGAATATGTTGACTGTAGAGATCTGTGCAGCGGCCACTTGGTCTTCTGTACACATCTTCACTAAACACTACAGTCTGGACATTGCCTCTAGGTGTAGAGCTGGTTCGCCTTGCAGTATTGCAAGGTCATCTGTCCGAAAGCAGAACCTTAGTTGGCGGACATCTTCCTCCTCCCGGAACCTCGTCTCTGACTCCTCCTTCTTAGACTGCTTGGTATTCAGTCCTATGTGTGAAGACCTACTGCAGGAACCCTCTCAAAGTAAGATATAGCAGTTACGTAAGAACTTACCGTAACAGTAGATCACCGAGAGAGGTTCCTGCAGTAGGTCTAGTTTCCCCTCCACCTTCCCTCAGCTCCTGGAAATTTTTCTTTTTCATCACGACTAGCCCATAGGCCTAGATAGGGCACAAGGTCCCAGAAGTTGCTACTCCTTTCTACTTACCTTTCTTTAGGTCTCTGGTGGAAAAGACCTGGAGGGCGGGCACGGGACCTGATGTTGGGGTGGTCCCCGTTGATGATTGCTAGCTACGAGTTTGCCATTGGAACCTGACGCCAGGGGGCACAGTACTATATGTGAAGACCTACTTCAGGAACCTGTCTCGAAGATCTGCTGTTACGGTAAGTTCTTACAAAACTGCTATTTTCTTCCAAAGATTGTGTCGAATTTACTTTAAATCAGGACATTCAACAACCAGTTTACTACCCAGAGTACTCAAATAAAGTGGGGGTCTTGTTACATTCTCTGGAAGTACATAGAATTTTACGTTGCTATATAGAATGTACTTGTTCATCAAGAAAGACAGACCAGTTGTTTGTCTCCTTTGCCCAAAGGATGTTAGGGACTCCAGTGACCAAGCAGACATTGACCAAATGGTTGGTCAACTGCATTATTTTCTGTTATCAAAAGTCGACAAGGGTCATTCCACAAGAGGTGTAGCAACCTTCTTTGCGTCCCTCAAAATGTGTCTGCAGCAAACCTCTGTGCAGATGCTACTTGGAGTTCAGTCCACCCTTTCATCAGGCACTAGTCTGGACGTTGCTTCCAGAAGGAGAGCAGGGTTTGGCCTTTTGGTCCTCCAGGGACTACTCTGCTAAGGAGTGCCAAGGACACTGTTTCTACTAATTCGCCACCCTTCTGACCGTGGTCTCTTCTTGTACTGCTTGGGACTCAGTCCTATATGTGTTGCCTTCTGCAAGAGCTCCCTCTCGAAGTAAGATAGTACAGTTACATAAGAACTTACTGTAACAGCATGTGATTTTCATTCCCACCTGCCCCCAGGGTTATATAACTATACATCTTACTTCGAGAGGGCTCTTGCAGTAGGTAATTACATATAGGACTGACGCCAGCCGGCGGCAGGACCCCACGGAAAAATTTCTAGCTAGCAGTCCCTGGCGAGGGACCGCCCCACGTCAGGTGACCAGCGTCATCGCGATGTCGGTATAAGGGCAGTCCGGATGCCGCCTTCAAGTTCTTTCTGCGCCGTCCAGCCTGCAGTTTCTCACAAAAGTTCGTCAGCCCTGTTCTTTCGCTGCTTTTTACCAAAAATTATTAGCACTTTATTTCGATATCGTCAGTGAACGCCGGTTTATGTTGTCCCTTCCAAGAACAAGTAACCTGTGGTGGCGCCCAACTGCCCTGCCAAGGACGGTCACTCTCTGCCTTTTACCTAGGCCCTGACCACATGGTCGACTAAGTGCCAATTGCCTGCTTTTCAACGCTGGCCACCATGAGCAAGCGCCAGCAGTCTTTGGAAGCCCATCTCCTTAAAAGAAGATGTCAGCAATGGAGAAGGAGTTGAAGAAGCTTAGGCAGGTGTCGACCTCTCCAGAAGGACACAAGAAGCGGGACAAGGAAAGGCACAGGGAGAAGGCCTCCTCGTCCGCGACTCCGGCTGGAGTCGCGGTTCAGGTAACGTCCCCTCCGGGGGATCGCCCGACGGCAACCTCCAAGGTTTTGGAGGAGGCGGGCTCGCTCGGGTTCCTGCGGGCGCCCGGCTAAAGGGAGGCTTCTCCTCCAGTACTGCTGCAGGCTTGCGCCTACTAGCTCGGGCACCTCCCATAAGCCGGACGTCGGCTCCTCCGACGCCCGCCGGGAGAAGACCGCTAAGAAGGCCCGATCCTTCGGGGCAGCGCACGGTCGTGTCCCCTCGGACCGGGCCGCTTCCCACCCTCGGCCCGCCTCAGACGAGGGACCCCTTAAGTCGGACGCCGGCTCCTCTGGCATCCACCGGGATTCTGCCCCTAAGTCGCACGTCGGCTCCTCCGACGTGCGCCGGACGTTGGAGCCCATGACAGACCGTCCATCGTCTGTCATCCCAGGTTCCCCGCAGCCTGCTGCCGTCCGGGAGCCCGAGTCACCCTGCCTGACCCCAGGGACTTTTCCCCTCCGTCCCAGGCGATGCGAGAAGCTTTTCATGGTCAGACCCTCCTCCCTACTGAACCGGATCTGGCGCGGCCCCACCGGCTACCGGCGGGGCTATCCCTCCTCCATCGGGCCCGACCCCCATGGGCCTATCACTGTTGATCCGCCCGTGGGGAGCTCCCTACTAGGCCATCTGCTCCAGCAGCTCCTCCGGTACCTGGGTATCTGCTGTCTTATCCCCGCCGGCTTACCGGGCTGCAAGAAAATTCGACGCCGCAATACCCCACTGGCGTGGCTCCCGCAGGCTGGGTTATGGATACCACCCACGGATATAATCCATACACCATCCCTCCTCCTCCTCCACGCCCCCCCAGGCTGCGGTGGATCTTCAGGAGACTCTGGCTTCCTGGTGGGCTGGAGCCAAGGCTCAGCTCACCAAGGAGTCGAGAGCCACCCTACACCGACAGTGCCACCTCCGGCCCCCGTACGCCCGAGACGGCACACTCCCTCTCCACCTCCTGATTCCCGAGCTCTTCCCTCTGGATCCAGAGAGGGGCAGGACACGCATCCAGGGGTTCCCCCTAAGGAACCCGTTCCTCCCCCTAGACGAGTCAGGGAGTCTTACTCTGCCTCTAATTCTTCTTCTTCACTCTTGGATCCCTCGGAGTCCTCCGATGGATGCTGTGAGAGAGACGACGAGCCTCGCTCTCCGTCCAAGCCCCAGCCGAGGACTCCTCCAAAGTCTCCTCCGGAGGATCCTTCCTTCACAGAGTTGCTCAGGAAGGTCCAGGAAGTACATCAGTGGCATTCTTTGGAACCAGATCCTCAGCGGGTTAAACTCGCCGAACATCTGGACCTGCCCCTTACGGCCCCTACTCTAGTGCCACCCTGGATCAAGCCTCACGCCCACCTTGTTTCCACTATTTGGAAACAACCGTCGGCTTTAGCCCCGCTTCCTCGGACATCCAACAGGCTATACCAGGCTCCAGAGGGTGTAGATTTTTTGGATTCTCACCCCTGTGCAGACTCGGCCGTGATTAGCGCCGCTCACGGCCGGTCAGCACACCCCAAACATTTAAGCTCGTCTCCACCGGAGAAGGAATCTCGCCTTCTGGATCAGTATGGAAAAAAAATATTCGCTTCTTCCACACTGAGAATTAGAGCCCTGAATTATGTAGCACATATGGGGGATTACCAGAAGGCTGTCCTTACCCAGGCAGAATCTAAGATTGACTCCTTACCTGACTCCTAAGTCAAGCAGGATTTAGCTGACCTAGTCCGTTCTGCTCATTCGGCCAGTCGTCACATCCTGAGGACAACCTACGACGCAGTGGACACTGCAGGGCAGAGCTCTGCGTTCGCCGTAAGTCTTCGGCGTCACGCCTGGCTCCGCGTGTCAGGTTTGGTCCCGGAGGTGCAGTCAGCAATCCAGGAAGCACCTTTCAGGGGTTCAGTGCTTTTCGGCGGTGATGTCAAGGACATCATCACCGATTTGCAGGAGAAGGGGACGGCTCTGAAATCTGTGGATTCCATGTACTGTCCCCATCCCCCGCAGCGCCGTCCTTTTCGCAGATGCAGCCAGCCTCAAGCGAAACCCCAAGGAAGGCGGGCCACCAAACGCCGGGCCCCTGCAGCTGCTAGGCCCCCGCCACCCAAAAAAGCAGCGGGTGCCCCAGCTGCGGCGCTGCCCCACACTACCTGACTCCTTCCCTCTCCCACCGCCTTCGGACTCCCCGGAGGAACCTTTAGGAGGGAGATTCTCCCTCCACCTTCCGGGTTGGGAGAGGATAACATCGGACTCATGGGTGCTTCAGATTATCGCGGAGGGGCACTCCATAGAGTTTCTACAGAAACCTCCACGCCACCCCCCTCTGAAGTCCTCTTACTCAAGGGACCATCTTCCTTTAGTCAGGGAGAAATATCTGCCCTTCTCGCTTAGCAGGCCATAGAACCCGTTCCTCCTCACCTTCACGGGATGGGTTACTATTCCCATTTCTTCCTGGTACCAAAGAAGATGGGAGATCTCAAACCCATTCTTAATCTCAGCTCCCTGAACTTCTACGTAGAATACAAAAAGTTCAGGATGCTGTCCCTTCAAACCCTTCTGCCCCTTCTTCGGCCGGGACAATGGCTTTGTGCGCTGGATATGCAGGATGCATATCTGCACATTCCCATTCATCCCTCGCATCGCAGGTACCTCCGGTTTGCTTTCCAGGGGAATTACCAATTCCGGGCACTCCCACTTGGTCTTTTCTCAGCTCCCCAGGTTTTTACCAAATGCCTGGCGGTGGTAGCGGCCCACCTGCTTACTTTGGGAGTTCAGGTGTTTCCCTACCTGGACGACTGGCTCCTGGCGGCCTCATCCAGGGAGGAGCTCCTGCATTTTCTCTCCCTTACCCAGCAGGTTTTCACTTGTCTGGGTATCACCATCAACCATTCCAAGTCTCATCTGGACCCCTCCCAGAGACTTCAGTTCATCAGGGCAATCCTCAATACGACGGTGTGCAAGGCCTTCCTTCCTCTGGACAGGGCGGCCTCTCTCCAGTCTCAGATTTCCCTGCTATCAGAACGCAGGATGGTTCCGGCGAGGTTGGTGCTCAGTCTTTTGGGGCTTATGGCGGCCGCCATCCCGACGGTTCCGCGCACGCGGCTCCACATGAGGATCTCTCAGTGGACTCTCAGCTCTCAGTGGGATTAACTCGTAGACGACCTAGATCATCTGGTGCTGATCTCCTCGCCAATGACAAGAGACTTGCAATGGTGGATGGTTTGAGAGAACCTGTTTCGGGGTGTCCCCTTCTGTCATCCTCCCCCCTCCCAGACTCTGACCACGGACGCTTCAGGCGAAGGTTGAGGAGCTCATCTGGGTCCTCACTGAACCCAGGGTTTATGGTCTAGATTGGAGTTAGCTCTCCACATCAGTGTGCTAGAGCTACGAGCAGTACTATATGCTCTCCAAGCCCTTCTCCCATACATCCTTCCAGGTCACCTAGCTGTCCAGACGGATAACATGTGTGTGGTGTGGTACATCAACAAGCAGGGAGGGACTCAATCCTACCCGCTGTGCAGGGAAGCGATGAGGGTTTGGGACTGGGCAACGCTTCACAACCTTCACCTCACGGCGATCCATGTTCCAGAAGTCGACAATACTCTGGCAGACAAGTTAAGTCGCTCCTCGGCTCTGCCACACAAGTGGGAACTGGACTAAAAAGTTCTAGATGACATCCTCCAGCTTTGGGGGACTCCACAGGTAGACCTGTTCGCCTCTTCCCAAACGCAAAACTTCCCACCTTTTGCTCACTCGCTCCAGAGCGAGGCACTTTCTGGAGCGACGCTCTGTCTCTAAACTGGAAGGGCAGATTCGTCTATGCTTTTCCCCCAATTCCTCTGGTCCCTCGTTGCTGCAGAAACTGGCAATGGAAGGAGCGAGAATGATTCTGATTGCTCTTTCTGGCCCAGGCAAATCTGGTTCTCTCTTCTACAACAATACTCAGAGGTTTCTTCTCCTCCTCTTCCTCTTCCTTTATCTCGAGGATTGCTGACCCAGGATCAGGGGACCCTGGTCCATCTGGGACTCAAGTCCCTTCAACTTCATGCATGGCTCATGCAGACCTAGCCCAATCTCGATTTGGCGTCTCTCCAAAGTTGGCCGAGATTCTGGTGGAGGCTAGAAAACCCTCCACTAGGTCCACCTGCGCCATGAAGTGGAAGAGATTTTCTATTTGGGCCGCCTCCAGGAATGTGGAGCCTTTCTCCTGTCCCTTGGCCATTCTGCTTGATTATTTACGTCATCTCTTCGACCTGGGTCTCAGTCATTCCTCTTTGAAAGTTCACATGGCTGCTGTTTCAGCCTACCATGTTCCTTTCGCTGATAAAGCCTTTGCCCAATTAGAGATATCCAAGACGTTTCTCAGAGGGGTCCTTCATCTCAGGCCCCCTGTCCGGACTCCGGCTCCCCCTTGGGATTTGAACTTTGTTCTCGAGAAACTCACCCTTCCTCCCTTCGAGCCTGCGGCCTCCGCAGATCTGAAGTTTCTGTCGTGGAAGACGCTCTTCCTGGTGGCCATTACTTCTGCTCGAAGAATTTCCGAGCTCCAGGCCCTTATGTGTAAAATCCCCTATCTGATTTTTCACAAGGAACGAGTAGCTCTTCGCACGAACCCTAAGTTTCTTCCGAAAGTGGTAGCTGAGTCTACCCTAAATCAGTCTATAGAGTTACCTGCCTTTTCACGCAGTACTCCAACCAGGGAGAATATTTGCTCCATACCATGGATGTTCACATTATTCTGAGATACTATACTGATAGGTCAAAGGATCTCAGAAAGACTGATCAGTTGTTCGTCTTTTTGCTCACAAAGGGAGGCAATACTGTTTCAAGCAATGCCTGTCAAAGTGGTTGGCTCATTGCATCACTTTCTGTTATGACAAGGACAACAAATCCCTTCCGGGTCAAGTCAGAGGTCACTCCACTTGTGGAGTAGCAGCCTCCGCGGTTTGTTTCAAGAATGTGGCTGCGGCACACATCTGTGCTGCTGCCACTTGGACTTCCGTCCATACCTTTACTAGACACTACAGTTTGGACATTGCCTTTCGCCATAGTGCAGGCTTCGGGTTAGCGGTCTTGCAAGGCCTCCTGTCTTGAGGTTGCAAGATTTTTTGGTTGCTTCTTGGAGTAGTTCCTCCTCCCGGTGCCTTTCATTTGTTCCAGACTGCTTGGGATTCTGTCCTATATGTAATTACCTACTGCAAGAGCCCTCTCGAAGTAAGATAGTACAGTTACGTAAGAACTTACCGTAACAGTAGATCGACGAGAGAGGCTCTTGCAGTAAGTAATACCTTCCCGCCCTCCATCCCCCTAGGCTTTTTCAGCTCCTTTTCCATTGTTGGAAATATCTGCTTCTCTCTCGTCCGGGCCTTCTGGGCCTGTGGCGGGAAAGAACTGGAAAGCGGGCGTCCAGGACCGCCCCTTTATACCGACGTCGCATGACGCCGGTCACATGACGTGGGGGCGGTCCCTCATATGGGACTGCTAGCTAGAAATTTTTCCGTGGGGTCCTGCGCTGGCGGCGTCGGTCCTTTATGTAATTACCTACTGCAAGAGCCTCTCTTGAAGATCTACTGTTACGGTAAGTTCTTACGTAACTGTACTTTCTTTCTGGAGGATGGGAGATCCTCCTTGGTTCCCTGCATCTCAGCTGGGTCTCCGGCAGGCGAACTGAAGTGGTGCTAGGGGACCTCCCCCTTTATACCGCGTGTGACGTCTGGAATGGGCCGGCGTTAAGGGGGTGGTCCCTCGCCTTGGACTGCTAGCTAGAAATTTTTCTGTGGGGTCGTAGTGCCTGGCGGCATAGTCCTATGTGTGTTACTTGCTGCAAGGGCTCCTCTCGAAGATCTGCTGTTACGGTAAGTTCTTACGTAGCTGTACTTTTCTCCCCATGGTGTTGTCTGAGTTTTTACCCTGAATCAGTCTATCCACCTGCCCTCCTGAAGATGTAGCCATAGCTAGATTTTAGGTTCACCCTAAGTGGCCGACATTGGTGGTGGACAGGAAGCCCTCCACCCAGGCCACCGATTTCATGAAATGGAAGCGCTTTGCACTGTGGGCTGCCTCGCACCAGTTGGATCCCTTCATATGCCCAGTGGATCAAGTCCTGGAATACCTTCTGTTCCTCTCGGACTTGGGTTTACATTACTGTTCTATTAAGGTACATCTTTCTGCCATCTCTGTGTTATCCTGTACCTGTGGATGGGTGTACATTGGCCCAGCTTGATGTGTCTCGCACCTTTCTGCGGGGTATCCTGCACTTGAAACCCCCCCATTCAGGATCCTGTCCTGCCGTGGGACCTTCATTTTGTGTTAGAAAAGCTTACGTTGCCTCCTTTTGAACCGGCCATGACTTGAGAGCTACGCTTTCTGTCACTGAAGTCTCCATCACTCATTCACACTAGTGGGATAGCTTCGGAGGCGCTAGGACCAAGCGGGAGCCTAAAGTTTTCAGAAGAGTCGGCGCCGAGAGAGGACCACGCATGTGCGGCACCGCAAGACTAGCTCGCGCCTGTGTAGGCTATCTCAGCGTCACCCTCCAACTACCTCAGTTCCTTTTCTCCCGCCGTCGAGTGCGCTTGGTTGTCGACATCGCTCATCTGCCGGAGTCGAAGTTTTGTCTATACGACAACAGCTCTTAATGTTTTAATATTTTAAAGTAGTAATTTATTATCTTATGAACAAGAAGAAGAAGAAAAAGAAATTCTTTCCTGCCATCACTGGAGTCGTCCTTAGACAGTAGCGGTGACGGTAGGAGGGCTTGGTTTGAAAGTTTTTATGGCAGAGGGACTGTGTCCAGTCCACCACCCTTAATTAACGGGGGAAGGGGGGTCTGACTACGGACAGTCCTGTGCTCAGGGCAGGAGGACAGTCCTCCAAAGCACAAATCTAACGGTTTCAGAGATCCGGCTCCGCTTCACCTCGAGCTCCTCTTCCTCATTCAGGGAAGAAGAATTGGTGCCGCTCGAGGTTACCTGTTGGTATGTCTGCTCAAGGAATGTTCGTCTGGAGGGGCGATGGGCCCTAACCGACTTTAGTGGGTTCCTCTTGGCCCCGCGCCTAACGGCTGCTTTCTTGACTCCATCTCTGTTCTCGCTGGAGCTCCGGTGGGCAGTTTCACCTCTGGGTCGCTCCTGTGGAGCAGGGGGTTCGACTTTCCAGTTTTCCTGGCTCTGTTCCTGATTTCGGAACCTCTGGGCCTCGGAGCCATTGGACCAGAGCCAGATTGAATGGATCACGTATGGCAAGGTGCCCTCTGGGTGCCTTTGCCATCGTGTCAACCCCACGTGCCTACCCCCCTCTCCCTTTTCCATGCAGGGGCCGGCACGGGCACCACCTTTTTCCTTCTCCACTTCTCAGGATTTCCATTGGGATTTTCCTTTGGCGTGGCTTTCGGTGCCTTGGTGGAGCGTAGCTCGGTGCCATGGTTGGCGCCGTACTCGGTGCCTTGATTGGCGCCGAGTCTCAGTCGGCGCTGTGGGTCGGCACCATCACTCTGTGCAGCGTCGTGGGTGCTCTCTTTGCTGCCACTGGTTGTCGGCGCCATCAGTGGTGCCGTGCACTCGTGGGCAGCACTGTGCTCCCGTGGGTGGTGCAGTTCACCAACAGGCGGTGCCGTGCTCCCACAGGTGGTTCCCACGGGTGCCAGGGGTGGCGCTGGGAGCACCTGTGGGTGCCGCAGGTGATGCTGTGGGTGCCCATGGGTTCCATGGATGCTTCAGGTGCCACTGGTGCCTTGGGTACCGGGGGTGACACCCATGGGTGGCACCGCAGGTGCCCATGGATGCCACTGGTCCCCTCAGGTGCCATTGGTGCCCTCGGGTGCCATTCTTGCCATGGGTGCCATGGTACCATGGGTGTCGGAGGTGCCCTCAAGTGCCATTGCTACATGGGTGCTGGGAGTACCTGCGGATACTGCCGTGGCTGCCCTTGGGTATCGCCCAGGTGGGCATAAGTACTGCTTGATGCCCTCCTGTGCCATGAGTGCTGCTGATGCCACACGGGTGCTAGTGGGTGCTGTATGGCAGAATTAGTGACACACTTTTCCTTTCGGACTCCTTTCCACAGAACTTGTGGCGGGATGTTTACCGCAGAATGAACTCCTGTTCTGCGGATTATTTTTTCCACATATTTTAGTGAGTGGTGGTCTATGTGGGATCTTTTGTCATCCAGCGGTTTTCTGCAATGGAACTCTGCTGTACCATTCTGCCAGCGGAATCTCATTCTGCTCAGCACTTTCTCTGCTCCCTACGTGGTACCAAGCTCCTCAACATCCTTCCTAATGGCAGAGTCTTTAGTGGCTCTGACCTAGACCTCTCTTGGAGGTCCTTCTGGGGTAGAAGTGCATCTACATGGGTATTTCCCTGTCCTGCTGGTCAGTAACGTAGCGGACGGCTCATTTTATATACTGGAGGGCACGTCATCTCTATCTTCAGAGTCCTTGATGGAAAATCCTTTCAGTAGCTCCTCAGTAATGGGGTCTACTATAGTATTTCACACTGCGTCTATGGACCGTACTCTTCTGCGTCTAGACTTTTTCAATCATCAAGGCAGTTACGCTCTGTGGAACATTTTAATTTAATGGTCGGGGGCCGCTCTGACTCTTCCGCTCCTTTGATAGGGGTATATAACCCCCTTGTGATGTTGCCTCTTCGGTGGCTCCTTCAGCACAGGTGGTTAACTTTTCTCCAGCTGTAATTGTTAGTCCGGTCATGATTTCAGTATGGACACTCAGGCTCTTTTCTGCACTCAGATGGAGAACATATTCATCTTTTGTATCTAGACAATCCTCAAAATAGCAGCCTGAAGGCCTTGTTAGGCTCGGCCTAAAAAAAAAAAAAAATGATATGATATATGGTTTTAGCACAGCACAGGGCCTAGCTAAAATTACCTGGTCCCCCACTCCCTTTGTTTTAGGGAGGGGATCTGGTCAGATTCCTCCTCAGCCCCTGAGGCACTCGTCTCGGATACGGTAAAGAGTACCTGATTTCTTCTTCCCTATAGGGAGTCCGATCGGCGACAATATGGGTCATCTCTTTCTCTGAGATATTTCTCTCATTAGAGACATTTCCCTAGACCTAAGCGACTGCCCAGTCTGTTAATTCCTTTCTTTTTATCAGGCTTTCTTCTCTTGAACAGAGCCTTACAGCAGCAGAAGCAACTCTCCACCGAGTTGGAACTCAGGTTCCTGCTTCCTTGCTTGCTTAATTTAACAGGCGATTTTCTCCTTCTTGACGGATGGTCAAGTAGGTCCCTTTTTCTGAGGAAGCTTCTCAAATATTCACACCTTTGGTTCCTGCGCTCTGGTCCATGCCAGTCGCTCACAAAGCTATCCTCTTCAAGTGCGAGAGGGAGTGGTGATGTTTCTTTTTCAGCAAACTAACTAGAATACTTTCCTACTCCTTTCAGCAAAGCCAGAGTGGCTAGTGCCTCACTGCATTGAGTCACGGCCTCTTTCAGTCACTTCAACAAATGGGTTAATCCTAACTTGGTCCTGCTGTGTTCTCCCTCGCACATCTGCTTGTATTGACCTTAGAAATCCAGCCCCTGGTTTTTCTGTCTGAATGTTTTTTCCAGTGGACACATCCTCCTGTACACCTTTTCCTTTCTTCCCCGAGTTCAGAGACTGCTGCTATAGTTGTACACACAGGGGCAGGATTATTCCTCTTGGAATATACAGTGGGTAGGATCTGATTTTACTAGACCACCACAAGAGGCTTCTAAGTTGTGCTTGGCCTTCCATCAGGAAGATCCTGTGACTAAGTGGAGACCATTCTCCTTGATGGGCTAAGCCCACCTGGACCCCCTTGCTCACCAAGTAAGGGGTTCAAGTGTTTCTGGACCTGTTGTTTACAGGTCAGCCATACTGGATAGTGGGGGTTTCCATCTGCACTTTCCGGTCTACCCTGAACCAGTAGACTTTACCTCTGACTCTTTCAGTTCCTGCGGTCCCTTTACGTTACATTAGTACTTGTCTTTGACACGATTAATTTTGGTCCTAGATCAAATTGTGAGGCCAGGTTCTTGCCGCTCTCCTAGAGTGGTTGCGGCTGCCTGGCAGACTTTCATTTTGTGCTGCCCATTGTAGTCGTCGGCAAGGTGACGAGTTACAACTCAAGCGTTTATCTTGTAGGCGCTATGTTTTAGATGCTCTTACAAGACAGCTTTTTTTATTAACAGGACAGTCCTTGGCTGTCCTTTCTGAGTGAACCCTATCTCCTACCACCCTACTCAGGGTTGTTGGTTTTAGCTTGGTACTCTCCCACTAGTGTGAATGAGTGATGGAGACTTAGTCCAGGAAGATTTGGAAATTAAGTACTTACCCACAGATTTTCCATGAATCAGTATTCTCCATTCGCTACTACTTATGGGTCTAAGTCGGAGGTGCGAAGACTCAGCGGGAGCAAAGTGTTTTGCAGCCTAGAGGACTGATATTGGTGTCAGCGCTGCCCACAAGAAAGACACCGTGACATTGCACTCGTGGGTTGGCCAGTAGCAGCCGCTGGACCCCCACCTTCCTCAGGTCTGTGTTTCCCGTCGACGAGTGCGCACTGTGGGAGCTTTGTCACCGAAACTGTGTCCTAGACCTTCCACAGTTTGTGGCTGCTTAGTTCGACACCATACTCCTCGGCATCATTTTTCCTCAGTGCCGTTCTATTATTTTCCAGTTTTTCTCTCTTTTTAGTTTGCCACTAAACTCTTTTCTTTCTCTTGTTAATTTGTCCGCATCGCGATGTCTAGTCCTGAGAAGTATAAGGGCAAGATGGCCATACAGAATAAACATTGCTTCAAACAACATGAAGTCTTGCTATATTATGACATATGCAGTGAATCCCAACCTTCGAACTGCTGCGGAGGTGAAAGAGTTAACTTTCCATGCCAGGCATGGAACGCTGAGCTCGAGCTCGGTTGAAACTCTGTCTGTTGTTCTTCAAACTCAAACTGTCAGTTTCTTTACTCCACCTCACTGAACAGTCGCTCCGGAGATTTCTCCTTCTGCTCAGTTCATTTTGTCGGTTAAAGTATTGTTTTTCTCGGTTTTCGACTGAAATTAAACCGCAACCGGTCGGTTCAGACTCTGTCTGTTGCCCTCTGACCAGGGCGAGACTTCTCGGCCAAAAGGAGATCCGACTCCGAGGAGTCGGTTCCAGCAAAAAGGACTAGGAAATCAGCTGGTGTGGAACCAAAACCTTCCTCTCCAATCGCTGAAGAAATAGCCAAGCGATTAAAATTGTCCATTCGCTTCGGTTCGACCGAACCGGCACCATCAGGTAAGCGTCCGGTTCAACCGGTTCCACCAGTTCAAGAGTATGATGTAGAGGACTATTATGAACCGGAGGAGGGGGAAGAGGAGTATGAGGAGAGTGAATGTGAATTTGAAAGTCTGGATGTGCCCATTGACCCGGACATCTCCCCAGACAGACCTTCAGGAGTGTCTCCTCCTAGGCTTTCTGAGTCCCCTTCTCATTTTATGTTTTATAAGAAAGTGGCTGAAACCCTCCAGCTCCCTATGGAGGAAGCTGTGGATGATCAAGAGGCGCCTGACTATGTGGAAATGATGGATATCCCAGAGTCAAGGAGGCTGTCTATTCCTTTGCATAAATTTTTTGGGAAACAGTTAAAATTTTAAAAACTCCTCACACTATACCTCCTGTCAATAAGAGAATGGACAAGAGGTACACATTGTCAGGCTCTGATACGGAGTTCCTTACACAACAATGCAGCCATGTTGGGGTAGTGCAGGCTGCAGCATGTGACAAGGCAAATATTCCCTTGGCTTCACACCCCCCTGACAAGGACTCCAGGAGGATTGATGCCATGGCAAAGAAACAGTACATGGCAGCATCCTTGGGACTCAGACAGGCAAATTATATGGCTTATGTTGCTAGATATCAGAAATCCAGATGGGATACTGTTATGGCTCTAGCAAAACAGGTCCCTGGCCAGCTTGCCAGGGAGCTGGAGCAGGTGGCTGCTGATGATATTGAGGCATCCAAGGTGCAATTCCATGCTGCAGTGGACTCTAATGATGTGTCATTAAGAGTCATGGCTACATCTGTGGCACTTTGCAGAATGGCTTGGCTCAGATGTACTAGCCTGTCTGGGATACCCAGACTAAGGCCATGGATTTTCCTGTTGTGGGTAATTCTTTGTTTGGGGAGCAGACAGAGAATTACATGAAGAAAATGGATGAGTATAGTACCATCTATAGGAGTGCACAGGCCAAGGAAAGGCAGGCCACTCCTCAAAGGCAGATTTCCAGGGGTAGGGCCAGGCCTTTTCATAGGCCTTTTTACCAAACCGAGGCCTCCTCTTCTGCTTATGCCCAGAGGGGGTTCTTTAGAGGGAGAGGCAGATGGGGTACAAGCAGGCCTGCTTCCATCCCCCAGCCCAAAGCCCCTGCCAAGCAGGCACCCTGATGGGGTTGCAAGGGCCGATTCTCAACTACCTGTAGGGGGCAGGCTGGCTTACTTTGTCCAGGACTGGAAGTCTCTGACATCAGACAAGTGGGTCCTGGAAGTAGTAAGCCAGGGACTGGTTCTCAGCTTCAAAAAATTTCTAAAGATGAGAACCAGATCCTTTCCACCTGCAAATCCACCAGAGGCACTTGCCCTAGAGGCAGAGGTCTCTTCCCTCCTGGCTCTCAGAGCTGTGGAAAGGGTTCCACCCCTACACCAGGGCAAAGGGTTGTACTCCAGGTACTTCCTTACCCCAAAAAAGACAGGAGAATGGCGGCCCATCCTGGATCTCAGATACTTAAATAAGCACCTTTTAAAACCAAAATTCAAAATGGTGACTCTGGGAATTATTCTACCCTCTCTAAGGCCAGGGGACTGGCTAGCGTCCCTGGACCTCAAGGATGCCTACTTCCATATTCTCATCAGAAGCTCCCATCGAAAAGTACCTCAGGTTCGAGCTGCCCTCAGGCCATTACCAGTTCAGAGCAATGCCCTTTGGCCTCACCTCTGCTCCAAGGGTATTCACAAAATGCCTGGCAGTAGCAGTTGCTTCCCTAAGAAGGCAAAAAATTGCCATCGTCCCTCATCTGGACGACTAGCTCATAGTAGGCCAGTCTCCAGACCAAGTCAAGTTACATCTACAGATAACTCAGCAACTGCTCACCTCTCTAGGTTTCCTTCTGAATCTTTGAAATTCAGTTCTAGAGCCTGTCCAGCTCCTCACCTTCATAGGCGCAGAGCTGAACACAGAGAAAGCCAGAGCCTTCCTTCCTTTGGACAGGGCAAGGACCCTGGTCTCTCTGGCTTCCTCATTCACCCTGCAGGTCTCTCGACCAGCAAGGCATTTTCTACAGCTCCTGGGGCACATGGCTGCTTCTACAGCAGTAGTGCAGGAGCAAGATTTCATATGAGGGACATCTAGTTCCATTTGAGAGACTTTTGGTCTCAAAGGAAAGACCCTCTAACCAAATTGATCCCAGTAACTCGAACCCTGATCCAGGCCCTACAGTGGTGGCA
This sequence comes from Neoceratodus forsteri, assembly GCA_016271365.2. Taxonomy (NCBI): domain Eukaryota; kingdom Metazoa; phylum Chordata; order Ceratodontiformes; family Ceratodontidae; genus Neoceratodus; species Neoceratodus forsteri. The sequence continues at coordinate 988,098,798 of CM057449.1, forward strand.
GGATCAGAGCAATCTGAGGCAAGGGGTTCCCTTTGTCACTCAGTCTCACTCCTTAATCCTTACTACACATGCATCCCTCTTGGGGTGGGGAGCTCACATGGGCGACCTCACTACCCAGGGATTGTGGCCCCCTCAGGAATCTCTGCTTCACATCAATCTGTTAGAACTCAGAGCAGTTTTTCTAGCACTTCAAGTTTTTTCCAAATCTGTTCAGAACAAAGTTGTACAGGTCAGAACAGACAACACCACCACAATGTGGTACATCAACAAGCAAGGGGCACTCTGGTCTACGGCCTTGTGCACGAAGCAATGAAGTTGTGGTCTCTGGCTTACTCCTGAACACCTCCCTTACGGCAGTTCACCTCCCAGGCAAGGACAATGTCCTGGCAGATGCTCTCAGCAGGATTTCCCAGGGCCATCACGAATGGTCACTGGACCCCTGGTCTCTAGGGTGGTGTTTGCCAGATGGGGCACCCCGCAGATAGATCTTTTTGCAGCCCCAGACAATCACCAACTTCCCCTTTTTTGCTGCAGGCCCCCAGTGTTGGGCTCAGTCCCTCTGGATGCCTTAGTTCTCAATTGGGAAGGGAAGTTTCTCTATGCTTTCCCCCCTTCCCTCTCCTGTTCAAAGTGTTAGTCAAAATCAGATCTCAATCCTGCAAGATGATCCTGATTGCTCCAGATTGGGCCAGACAACCCTGGTATCCACTCCTACTGTCCTTAGCAGTCCATCTTCCCCTGTGTCTTCCCAGGAATCACAACCTGTTAACCTGTGCTCAGGGGAGGGTTTGGTACCCGAACCTCAAATCTCTCAATCTCAAGGCCTGGCTCTTGAAGAGTTAGAGTTTGCTGATCTACACCTCTCCCAAGGTGTAATGGATATACTAAAGGCTTCTAGGAAGCCTTCCACCAGGGCTACCTATAATTCCAAATGGAAGAGGTTTTCCATATGGTGCTCTGGGAAGCATATTTCCCCAGAATCTGCTGATTTACCCACAGTCCTGGATTATATGGTCCATTTAAATACCTTGGGGCTGAGACCAGCCACCCTAAAAGTACATTTGGCAGCTGTGTCTGCTTTTATTTCAGCAGGTAAACCCTCTTCTCTTTCAGCTCATCCTGTATTCTCCAAGTTTTTTAAGGGATTGCTTCACACCAACCCTCCATTCAGGGACCCTGCCCCTGCCTGGGATCTTAATGTTTGCATTGCTCAGCTTATGCAACCCCGCTTTGAGCCTTTGTCTTCAGCAGAGCTTAAGTACTTGACTTGGAAGACTGTGTTTCTGGTAGCCATCACTTCTGCCAGACGCATAAGTGAATTACAAGCCTTGTCAGTGGAGCCTGATTTTATCTCCTTTCATAGAGATAAGGTGGTCCTCAGGACTAACAAGAAGTTCTTGCCTAAGGTGGTTTCAGATTTCCACCTTAATCAATCTATGTCTCTTCCAGTGTACTTCACTGACCATTCCTCCTCTGGAGAGGAGGCTGCACAACAGATGTGAAGAGAGCCCTTAGCTACTACGAGAGCGACCAGAGGGTCACATATTTGACTCCTCAACTGTTCCTCACTTATGGTGAGATTGGCAAAGGAAACCTGCCACTAAAGATCCATTGCCAGGTGGATTGTCTCTTGTATCCAATTTTGTTACGAAAAACTGGGTAAGGTTCCTCCCTCAGGCCTGAGGGCTCACTCTACCAGAGGTACAGCTGCTTCCCTGGCTGCTGCCAGGGACATCCCTATTCTAGAGATATGTCAAGCAGCTACCTGGAAAACAGTTCACACTTTTACCAAGCATTACTCCCTGGACATCCAGGCTAGGAGTGATGCTCGGTTTGGCACAGCTGTGCTTCAGAGCCTATTTCCTAAGTAGGTTCTGTCCCTCCTCCATGGAGGTACTGCTGTGTAGTCTGCATATGTCATAATATAGCAAGACTTCATGTTGTTTGAAGAAAAAATTACTCACCTTAGTAATGTTGTTTCTTCTAATGGAGTCTTGCTATATTATGACCCCCCTACCTGCCCCTCTCAGAACCTCTGTTTTTGGGATGTGGGTGGGCAGTGCAGTATTGGCACTTAGTAGGTGCCCACCTTGTTGTTTCACCCCTCCTTTTTGGGGTGACTTGGTGTTGTGTTTTTCATTTTTTGGGTCTCCTGACTTGAGTCTTTGTTTTGGGACCAAAAAATGTGTTCTTATGTTTAGTAGCCAGTTGGCTAGTGTGAGGTTTACAGCTTCCACAGGACCTCAGTGAGTTTAGCTCGTAAAGATCTGACGGTTTGAGTTTGAAGAACAACAGACAGAGTTTCAATCCGAGCTCGAGCTCAGCGTTCCATGCCTGGCATGGAAAGTTAACTCTTTCACCTCCGGAGCAGTTCGAAGGTTGGGACTCACTGCATATGTCATAATATAGCAAGACTCCATTAGAAGAAACAACATTACTAAGGTGAGTAATTTTTTCTTCGGCCCCCCATGCATCGTTGTTCCTGTGTAGGCCACATTGCCATTCAGGACTGGCATGACATCTGCTCAACCTGCCTTGGCACCGTCCACGATATGGATAAGTGCGGCACCTGCTTCTCAGTGGACTACCACCATTCAACTCCACTATTTAAAGTATGGTTGCCTTCGAGGCAGGCATTACACCAGGGACTCCAAGGTAGGGTCTCTGGGCTCTTCCCCCAAGCCCCTTCACAGTACTATACATTCTGAGGAATACCTCTTTCTCCTGGAGGTTGGCTGAGCACCCCTCCTAGTTTGTTGAACCTTCAGGGCTGCGGACATCCCCGCTGGTGAGGCCGAAGCTATATGCTGGGTCTACACTGCTGGGCACCTCAACATTGCAACCTGACACTACCTTAGCTACTAGTACTAAGGCTGGTACCAGTGAACGCGGCGGTTCTGAGTGCAAGATCAGGCCCCCCTCTGGCATCATTCACAGTGCCGGAGGGGAGAAGAGCTCCTGAGCTGGTCCCTCTCTCAGCCTAGAGGATATTGTTAATTCTAGGAGTGTGGATATATTTTTCATCCACACTTCTTGGCATTTCCCTTTCCCCTTTAAATCTTGCCGGAAGTCTTCAAGCTGGCTCCTCCCACCCATCCGGGTGGTATAAACCTCCGCTCCGCCCCGTGATGCCAGATCTTCCTTTCCTCTGGAAGATACAGGTTCCCTCGTGCTTCACAGCAGTTTGTTTGCCCTGGATTCAAGGTGTCTTTTTTTACCGCAAGTTACCTTAAAACTCATTTGTGTTAATGACTCCAATAGTAGCTCATCGAACATGGAGGATAATTCTGCTCCTGGATTTGGCCGGTGCTCCTGTGGCCAGAAGATGTCCCGCACCGATCCCCACCTAACATGCGTCTACAGCCTAGGTGTCGGACATAACACCTCCACCTGCATGTTCTGCCTGGCCTTCCATCCCAATGTTCTGGACGACTGCTTGGCATGCCTAAAACTGGGGAGACCGGAGAAAAGGAACCCACCAGTGAAATCAAAGGAGGCAAGGTGGGTGGTTTCCACGGCTGCGGGATCCGCCGAGCAGTTGGAGCAAACGAAAGCTTTCGAGGAGGAATCGGCTCAAGCTTCGGCCAGTCGGAGCTTTATTGTTCCTCTGAACCTTGGTTCCACCTTTTCGAGCTCCTTCAAGGAGTTGTGCTAGTTTCTTCCCACCAGGGTGAGGCACCCTCAGGCTGCACTCCTCCTTCCCTCGGAAGAGGGATAAGGACCTGAAGTCTTCGTCAAAATGAAGCGTTCTTGGAAACGGAAAGGTCAGAGTCCCAGGAACACGCGGTCTCAACCTCAGTCGAGATCGCATCCTCGTCGCCAGCTTCATGGATCTTCCGTCTGGCCAAGAGACCGAGGAAGTGGCTGACGAGGTTGAGACTTCTCTCGACTTAATCGACTCCATTTCACTGACTCTGATTGGAAAGGACTCTGGTCCTTGTTTTTCCCGATGAGGAGACCCAGCCCGTTGGTGTCCCCATCGAGGAAATGGTTTTGGACCCTCAGTTTTCACCGACCCCAGTGTCTCCCGATCAGTCTGGTCGACTTCCTCGATCTCGATCGAGGTCAAGAACCCCTTCGGCCGAAAAGCTGAAAAAGAATCATAAGCACTCTAAAAAGAGGCATCGCCGTAGATCCTCATCCTCCTCGGATGAGGAGAGGCTTCGACGGAAACTCTGTCGACGCTATGAGGATCTTATGTGGCAACAGCTGATTTTGACTGGGCAGAAGCCAAGGCTGCCCTGCCATCGACCCCCGCCTCGCAGAACCACAACCCCTCCGGTACCCCGCCCGGTAGGGCCGGCCCATATTCGGCTAGGCCCATCTCCGTCTCTCCACCCGATTCTGGTGGAACCACCGCCTAAGCAGCCTCAGGAGGACTCCTCGAAAGACGAACGTACAGACACTGGTCTTCCCCGACGCCTGTCCATTACGGTTACCGCTGACCGCCCAGCAGATCAAAGGGACCTAGGCGGAGACCGTTGTACCTCAACTCCTCAGACTCGGATGTCACAGGATTGCCCTCCCATCCTGGGGATGATGAGTCCTCCATGGCAGGTTTAGAGGAGGGTCCTTCCTCCTTTCAGGGCATTCTCCGCCTGATCTCCGAATCCACCGGAATGCCCCTGGAGTCTATCCAGAAAAAGGCGGAGTACCCCCTTACGGACATCCTAAAAAAGGGGGATACCCTGACGAGGCCTTTCCAGTGGCTGAAGCCATCACTAGCTCGGCCCTTGAGCTCTGGCAGTGCCCAGCTTCCTGCCCAGCACCGTCTGCCCACATGGCCCACAAGTATACGGTGCCCATGTGGTCCCTTCCGGGATTCACAGAACACATTTCGGCCGAGAGCCTGGTGACCGCTTCTGTGTTTAGACATACTGGTAGCTCGCCAACACAGACCGACCTCCTGACAAGGAGTCCAAAAATATGGACCACTCTGCCAGCAAGGTCTATGCGCCTCTTCCTTAGCCCTTCGGCCAGGCCAGTTCTTGTCATTATGGCACACTTCTCTCATGCCCTCCTTGGGTCATTAGATGAAGTCCTCCCTCATCTCCCGGTGGACATGCAGCCCACGGTCAAGCAAGTCTGTGATCAGGGCCGTGCTGTTGCTAAACAGCATCTCCAGACAGCCCTAGACATCTGGGATTCCTGTGCCCGCTCTTTAGCAGCCGCAGTGGCCACTTGCTGCAGGGCCTGGCTGAGGCTATCCTCCTTTCCGGCGGATACCCAGCACAGGTTAGCTGACATTCCTTTCCTTGGCACCGACCTGTTCGGTCTGGGAGTGGCCAGTCACCTTCAGCGTATCGAGCAGTCCAGTGCCACCTTGGATGCTACATCTGCAAAAGGTTCTTCGGGCAAGAAGCAGCAGAAAAGAAAGAAGAAGACATTTTGGCATTCTTCCCTTGCGGTCAGGCAGCCCTCCTATCAAGGAGACCAGCAGAAGCAGCAGGCTCAAGCTTGGCACCCGCAGCCCAAGCAGGGTCCTCAACAGCCCCGTAATGGGGGCCAAGGTGCAGGTCCAGGAGCCTCCTTCTCCTCTAAGCCTGCTCAGTGACTGGTTAGGGGTTGCCACCCCTACACCCGTCAGGCCAACTCTGGGTCCTCCCGTGGGGGGCCAGCTCCACCACTTTCATTCTGCCTGGTCCGATATCACTTCGGACAGGTGGGTTCTCGAAGTGATCAGTCAGGGACTGCCTCTAGAGTTCGAGCAGTACCCCCTCTCCAGCCGAGCCCGCGCCCCTCGGGAGGAAAGGATCTCAGCTTGCACCCAGTTGGCTCTTCGAGACAACATAGCTCAGCTCTTCCGCAAGGAGGAGGTAACTTCAGTGCTGTATCCTCCTGCAGACCCAAGTTTCGTGTCCAGGTACTTCTGGGTGCCCAAGCGGACGTGGGGTTGGTGCCCCATCCTAGATCTCCACGACCTGAATCAATATCTCAGGTCTCGAACCTTCCGGATGGTAACTCTGAACCAGATCATATCATCCCTGGAGCAAAACATGTAGTTCTGTTCACTGGATCTACAGGACGTGTTTTTTCACGTCCCAATCCTTCCGTCCCATCAGCGGTTCCTCCACTTCAGGGTCGAAGGGACCCTGTACGAGTTCCGAGCCATGCCGGGTCGCCGCCCTCCCCCGGGTTTTCACCAAGTGTAGTCGCAGTGGTGGCAGACCATCTTCAAGGCCGAGGAGTACCTAACCCAGCCTTATCTGTACGGGACTGGCTTCTTGGCAGGATCCTCCCTTCAGTAGGTGAAGAGGTCCAGGGATCTGGCTTCCAAACCTGCCCTAACTCGCCTCCTGATCAGCGACCCAGTTGGAACTCGTGCCCTGCTTTCGACTCCTGGCAGACAGGGCGGAGTTCTCTCCTCCTTTGCCAGATCATTTCTGGTTGGGCTCTTGCGCCTGCCTGGGACTTTCTCGCCTTCTGGGTTACATGGCAGCGCGCACCTCAGTGGTCCGCTGGGCCAGGTGGCACATGCGCCCTCCAGTGGGAGCTGGCCGCCCAGTGGACTCAGTGCCACGGCATTTCGACCAGCTGATCACTATAACCCAGAAGATGGGACGCCTCCAGTGGTGGACCGCCTCCAAAACAGTTGCAGGAAGGTATCTCATTTTGTCTGCCCCAGCCGATGGTCATCCTCATGACCGATGCCTCTGTCATGGGCTTGGGAGCTCAGCATGGGACAACAGGGCCCACTGGTTCTGGACCCCGAGGAGTCCCGATGCCACATCAACCTGTTGGAGCTCAGAGCAGTCAGACTGGCGCTGTCAGCTTACGCTCCTCAGCTCCGGGGTCAAGAGGTTCAAATCCAGATGGACAATACCACAACCATGTACTACCTTAACAAACAGGGCGGCACACTCTCCCGTCTGCTGTACAAGGAGGCGCTCCACATCTGGACCCTCGTAAGTTGACTGGAGGTGGATCTCCTAGCCATTCATGCGGTCATCGACCCTTAAAGTGCACCTGGCAGCCATTTCTGCTTACCGGGCGTGGGCCGGGCACGGGTTCTGGACCCCCGAGGAGTTCCGATGCCACATCAACCTGTTGGAGCTCAGAGCGGTCAGACTGGCACTGTTAGCTTTCACGCCTCAGCTCCGGGGTTAAGTGGTTCAAGTCCAGAGGGACAATACCACGACCATGTACTACCTCAACAAACCGGGTGGCACGCACTCCCATCTGCTGTGCAAGGAGGCGCCCTGCATCTGGACCCTTGTAAGCCAGTTGGAGGCAGATCTCCTAGCCATTCATGTGGCAGGAGTCTCGAACCAGCTAGTGGATGCTCTGTCGCGACAGGCCAGACATTCCATGAGTGGTCTCTCCATCCAGAGGAAGCTTACAGTCTGTTGTCTCGTTGAGGCAAAACCATTGGTGGATCCTGTTTGCCTCAGGGAAAAATACCAAGCTGAGGGCTGCACCATGTCCGCCCCCTCAGCAGGGCTCACTGCAGGGGATGCCTTCTCGAGGCCATGGAGCCCAGGCCTCCTGTACACCTTCCTCCATTTCCCTTGGATCCACAAGGTGTTACTCAAGGTGAGGAGGGACAAGACTAAGGTGATCTTAGTAGCCCCAGATTGGCCATGCCAGTTCTGGTACCCATATCTCCTCAGCCTCAGCTGCAGGGCCCCGGAGCGGCTTTGTACACGCCCAGACCTGATATCATTGAACCAGAGGAAGGTATTCCATCTGGACCTTCAATCCCTGCACCTCACAGCCTGGTACCTGAGCGGCTAGAGTTCCAGGCTCTGGGTCTTTCTGAGGATGTCTACACTGTTGGAGGCATCTCATAAGGAATCGACCAGGAAATGTTATGCCTTCAAATGGAAAAGGTTTTCCATGTGGTGCCAGGGTAAGAGTCTGGACCCCTTATCCTGCTCCGTGGCTAACATTCTAGACTACCTTTGGTCTCTCTCCAAAGCGGGTCTTCAGTCATCTACCCTTAGGGTGCACCTGGCAGCCATTTCTGCTTAAAGATTAGTTTAACTATTGCAAACCCTGACCTCTGGGTGGAGGCACCGCCATTGGATCCAGGCCCCTCAACTGCAGTATTAGTGGCAAATCGAGGCAGGGTAGAAAGCCCAGCCTGGGATAAGCGCTATCTAGGGTTACCTGCACACATATTAAGTGACATGGTGGTATTTAGCCACTTGCAGCCTTTGCTACTAGATATACTACTAATTTACATGTTGGCATCATTTAGTCATTTACTAACCATTTTTACCTTTTACTACCCTTTAGCAATTACACTAGCCATTTTACACCTTTTTATTTCCTCAGTTTTATGGTTAGCCAACTACATATTGTTGATAAAAGTTTGGTCACTGATTACTAAAACCTGGCCACTGACCACTGTTAATAATTTCCACCCTAGAAGATAGGAGCCCCATAGGGACTCGACATTCTAAAAATTGAACATAAATGTAAAGATATTAGTCAATAACTGAAGGTTAAAAAAAAACAAAAAAACTAAACATTTCTACTTTTAGACTGTTAGACTAAGGTGAATAGGTATATGATTTAAAACTGGTTGCCAGCATCACGGATAGTCAGAAGGCATTTTATAAAAAGCATCCTGTTCTGGAGTTGAGTACAGGGGTAGTTTATAGACGGAACACAAATCGTGAGTTTGTAAAACATAATACAGAATTGAGGATGATCAACACCACAATTGAAATATATGAAAAAATGCTAACATGTGACACCACATATAACACAATATAACATAACAATTTTGTTGATGAAAAAAAGGTTCAAATTCACTTTGAGAGTGAATAAGTAGTAGATACTACCTTGTGTTGAGGTGTGGCACACCTTGAAGCTTGATTGAAGAATCTGTTGATAATGTCTCTTGACAGATAAGTCCTTATAAAACATAACAGTCCATGAAATTAACAGTTCATAAGTTCATATAAGTATCCACAGGTTGATGTAAATTTACAGTACAGATGAAATGTCATTTGCAGAATGGTAGTAACCCCACATAGAGCATATATGGGGCAATGCAGACAGTAATTTAAAAACAAAACACCAGCATAGTAGAAAAGTCAGTGATTCATTTTGCTAGCTGCTGGATAGCTGATTAGTAGACACACTGGCCAGGGGTGCATTGAGTCCTTGCAATGGAGTAGCCACACACACACTAGCTATGGCATTTGTTTTGTGTTGATTGGATTTACCCGACATAAAGATTAACGATCCATAAAAGGTAACAATTGACAATAAACCATTAAGAACACAGTCCATAACAATGCAATAGGGTTGTAGAAAGTACCATGCCATGTTTGGAACAAGCGGCAGTGAAGAAAATGGATGTATTGCTTGAAGGTCAATTGAAGCAGAATCTTCTCGCTGGAGTTAGGAGTGCCCTTCCCCCAGACTTAACTTCATAGTAGCAGAAACAATAAGCTTGATTGCAGAATCAGACTGACTGGACCTTCTTCAGTTGATACAAGTTCTACAAATAGGATGTAATTTTGCTGAAAACATTACTTAGGAGAGTCTATAACTGGATTCATGCAATAGTCCATATAAGGAACCAGTCAGAGCACAAAGATGGTGATAACATCAAAACTGTGGCAGTTGTTTTTCTTTTTAAGAAAAAGATGAAAGTCTTGGCAATTTAGATGAAAGTATTACTGCTGTTGAGCGTGGAGTTCTTATGTGTGTCCACACCGTGAAACCTGCAAACTTGCAAGTGTGTTTGAACACTGATTAAAAACACATAAATAGCAATCTTTTAAACCATTTTACTTTTTGTTTTGTAAAGAGTGTGTGACAGAGCCTAAATTCTGGCAATTAGAAAGGAAAAAATAAAATGGGACATTAACACGCACACCTGGGGGTGCAGGCCGAGATCCAATATACCATTTGACCATCTGTAAATCATGACAGTGTTATAGTTACCTCCTGCTTTTAAATCACAGAAGCAATTATGACAGTGATGAACATTATTTCCCTGTCTGTTGCAAGCAGGCCTGACTGAGACCTGAGTTATAAAATCTTGTAATGTTACAATTACACTTCAAACATATTGTTCATAACAATATACCTTTTACAATGCAATTAGTGGGACAAATACATATGTTGTTGGCCTATGCCAATTTAATAACAGTGCCTATTGCACCTGTGACAAGTGAAAAGGTCTACTTCTTTACCCTGTATGGTAAATCTCCAAGTACTAAGGTAGGGGTGAGGCTTGAAGCATAGGTTTGAGTACAATCTAAATTTGCATATTATAATTGTTAAAATTTAAAACAACAAAAAACCTGCATAAGTACACTCATTCTTCCAAGGTACCTGTGAGTAATAAGACAAACAGACATTAATTTTACTTTTGGTTTTGCTTTGGAACATATTGTAGGGGTGGGTCAGCAATGCTGGCCCCAGTAGCTAAGTTTAGTTGTAGGCATTAAAAAGCGTTATACATGTGCAGGTGCACTTTTTCTGAATACACACATGATACAGTGTAGCAAGATGTATCAAAACATTATAACATAAACATGAAACATAAGCATGTTTGTAATAGAACAATTTCAGTATTGAGCATAATGCAAAAATACATTTTAAATAACACATATAGACTGTAAACTTAGCTTAGAGTCCAGAAATGTTAGTGTACTGTGAATTTACTGGTTGAAAAAAAATGCATTCATTGCTGTAAGGCAATGACAAAAGTTGTTTGCATTTGTTTTAACAGGATAAGAAAGCTGAAAAAGACAATCAAAGAATGAATATGTGGACATACATACAACTTCACCCTCCAGCGTAACTGATTACTTGCTGAGGGCAGAAACCTGTACCAATAATAGATTGTGAGATTTAACTGTTTGCACTAGAAAAACAGAAGGGCTTGAGCTGGGTTATGCTGTTAAAATATCTTGGGTCTTTTTAAACCTGTAAATAAGAAACAATTATTGGCAAATATCGTTTTCTTTATTTACCTTTGGAGAACAGTGATGTACCTTGCAACCTTTGTGGGTACTACACTGGAAGGGATGGAGGAAGGTAGCTTACCCCTCCCCAAGCTCCTACTGGTGGAAGAGACAACTCGAAGTGAAAGAGACAGCTCGAATACTGTAGCAATAAAGGTTAGCTGTGGATGGTGACAGATCCCCACCTACTACACTTTAAATTATAACAAGATAATATTACAATTAGTTTAGTAAGTTTCATACCTTACCTATAAAGATAGGAACTTCTTTTCTCTAGAAGAAGAGAAGAAACACAGACAAACAACAAAACAAACACACACCAGTTTAAAAATAAAACAAGATTATTTCCATAGGATAAAAAATGGCGTCCTGGGTTCCCTTATCCTAAGCATGACAAAATGTCAGCTGAGTTTATAAAAATCCAGATTGATGGTAATACCGGCATCACTATCTCTTAGAATGCATTTCAAAAAGACAAAAAATGATTACACCATGGTCACACAAAAAACAAAAGCCATTGTTTTTAACTGTAGATAGTAAACTCTCAAAAACAGCTGTAATAGTCCTTTTTCAAAAGCGTACTATATATATATATAATAAAAATATGGGGAGATGATGAATAATTCTCCCCTTCCAGCTGGAGTATTGCCTGTGTTGGCTGCAAGTCAGAAGCAGTGAGACGAGAAGAAAAGTTTGTTCCTCTTCACTTAGAATACTAGTTTTGCAATAAAAAGTCAAATTACATGGTTCACTCTTGGTGTGCTTTCATGAAACATACATTTTGTGTGAAAAGTTGTGCTTTAGGTATGGAATACACATCAAGTTTGAACTGGTAGTAACTATAAAATGTTGAAACACAAGAAGGTCAAATAACGTGCAAAAGGTCACAGTGTGCATGCAAGGGTCGTTCAAACCCAGTTATTTTTTTAGTGTCCTTGAACACTACTGATATTAAATATCCTTAAATAATAATAAAGCATACAATAAAACTGCAGCCAAGACAGTACACACACACACATACACAAACAAAGAAATACTTAACACAAAATAAGACTGACATTGTTTCACACCAATTTGCTGAGGTAATGCCCATAGTTTCATTAGAAACTGTAAGTGTTTTAGATATATGTGCTGCCTCCTCCTGTCTTGTAACACTGACAATTTTAAATCAACACATTTATACATATCGCCATGCCAAATCTTTCCAGAACAAAACACTTTTAAACACATTTAACTCCGTTAAAATGCAGCACAACTATATCATCTGTAAGTGAACACATCTTGTATAACATGGTTACACCTTGGCACATAGCAAAATATGGCACCCTGCCATTTTGCAAAAGTTTCTGGTTATAACTAGAAGTATGATAAAGCCATTTATAGCTGTTAACACATTACATTTCACCTAGCAGTGGCTTGGCACATTGCTTGCAAACTACAAATCTTTCTGCACATTGCAATCTATATGACGTCATAACTCTTCACCATCAACACTACCTGCTCCAACCAACAACTACAAACAAAAGTTCTTCTCTGACCCTATCTAGGCAGCACAAATGTTCCATTAAAATAAAGCCAATTAAAACAGTCAGCTATGAGGCAAAAAAGCTTCTTCTTTCTTTTTTTTTTACTGTAACATATTTGTGCACTGAAACAATCAATCCTATCTACGTAACCTTGACAACAGAACATAATTACAGAACACAGATATAAGCTAGAAAATATGCGAAAAGATGGAGCATTACCTTGTTTTAGTATATGTATTACAGAAATAAAACAGACAGACATAAAATAACTTTAAATAAAAAATTCAGACTTACCCGATGCCAAGGTATTTTTCTTCTTCTTTTCCGATATACTAGTCTGAGTAAGAAAACTGACTGCAGGACCTTCATGATAATTTCCAAATGCTGCAGCTATTAACCCTTTCAAAGGTTTTCTTTTGGTCATTTTAGTAACCTGCCAAACCAAGTCTTTTTCCAGAGCTCTGGTTTGCAGTTTAAAAACAAAACAAAAAAATCTCTAACAGTACTAGGTTGAGATCCATCTGGTAGAGGTCCCCAATACTTGGGTTTGGGATCAAATGTTTCAGCCTCTATAGGAGGCAAAGGAACTTGAAATTGATACAGAAAAACTTGAAACTACACAGATAGGCAACATGGGGAGGATTTTCAAATCATCCCGTCTGTAGTCACCTACTGTGCGTACATCCACAGTAGTTTATTTTCTTTCTTAGATGTTGCTTATCTAACTTTACTTAATCAGCCGCTGCTTTTCTCCTAAAGCAGCCTGAACCTGTGAAAGCCATCATTGGCTCTAACAGTATATACTTGCAAGCACAAATTACAAGTACAAAGGGCAGTGCAGTTGCCTTGTAATTTGTTTAGTCAAACTTATCAAACATACATTTGCGGTCCAGATAATACTAACTCTGGACCCAGCTATTTTCCCTTGTTTCCCATATTACCTAGGCCTGTCCTTTATAGTGCACCTCGCTCCAAGGTATTCTTGTGCCCCAGTGATGATGAGTGTCGCGGCCCCTAAGCGTCACGTCCTGATGGGGTTCCACAAAATGTCCTTCTTTTGTCCAAGGAAACAACCCGATCATGAGGTGACACGGACGAAGAACTCATCCTGCCGACTACGCCAAAACTGTGATCGCAAATTCTCTCACTGTATGTATTACCTGAGCAACCACTCCTGTCAGTCACGGGCAAAAACCACACCACTGGGTTTTGTCTTAACGTCGCTTTATTTGAGGCAAACCTTACACATGCATGTGGGACTTCTACGGAGAAGGTCTCCGATTACAATTTACAGCAGCTTTTTATAAGCTAGATTTTGCACTTCTTATCTTGAAAATACCAACATTTCAGTATAAGCCAATCATAAGACAGCATAACAAGTTTTCAGCAATGTAACAGGAAAAAAAAACAAGTTGATATGTATGAGGTACTTTTCCACTACTTATTCCATTTCTTTCCCAATACTGCTTGATACATATGCCTGGGTCAAGCTGACCTGGAGAGACAATGAGTTTCACTCACACCATAGCAATGTTCTCGTGCTGTTATCTTTATATTTTGTCTGAGGCTGTTATACAGGCTGGTACAACCAGTTCTGCTCAGTTTTATCTAGCTTTCTGTTTTTGCAAATGTACCTCAAGTAACCTCAGTATCATTCTATAACCCTGTAAAAAAGAAAACATGAACTCAGAAATTTCTACTACATTCATTATGGCTTTGTTACAGCATGACTTTCAAAGCAAGCATAGCTTCAAGGCATATAATAGCAAATATAACTTTAGGATATATAAAAATTCCCTCACACTCTGTACAGACAGCTGGTCAGACCCCATCTGGAGTACTGCGTGCAGTTTTGGAGACCCAGTCTTCGCAAAGACATAGACAGGATGGAAGCTGTCCAGAGGAGGGCAGCTAAAATGGTGCAGGATCTGCACCGGAAGACATATGAAGAGAGACTTAAGGAGCTTAATATGTATAGCCTCGAGGAAAGGAGGGAGAGGGGGGCCATGATAGAAACTTTCAAGTACCTCAAGGGAATCAACAAAGTCCAAGAGGGTAGCATCTTTCAAAAAAAGAGGTGTGCAAGAACAAGGGGGCACCATTTGAAGATGGGGGCGGCTCAGAGGTAATTTAAGGAAGTATTTTTTCACAGAGAGGGTTGTGGATGCATGGAGCAGCCTTCCGGATGAGGTCGTGTAGTCAAAAACAGTGGTGGAATTCAAGCATGCATGGGACAGTCATAAGGCAATTCTAGGGGTGGGGTAGGAAGAAGTAGGCTGCTGGTTAACTAGGATCTGCAGCTTATCCAGTAGGCAGGGAAATGGGCAGACTGGGTGGGCCAAGCGGTCCTTATCTGCCATCAAATTCTATGTTTCTATTGGTGGAGATTCTTGTGCCCGATCAGTAGCGGCAATGCGCTGCAGAGGTTGGCTACTGATCTCCACCTTCACGGAGGGCACCCAGCATAAGCTGGCAGACGTTCCCTTCCTGGGCACCACCTTTTTCTGGCGGTGGGGGATGGAGGGCCATCTCCAGAGAATCGAGAAGTCCAGTGCCACCCTAGACTCGGTCACGTCTGCCCAGAAGGACAAAGGTCACCAGCAGTAGTGTAAGCCTTTTCGCCCTTCCGCTCCTGTGGCATGTCCGGCCCAGCAACACCAGCACCAGGGCCAACAGGCTCATACTTGGCGCCCTAAAGCCAAGTCTGCCACTTCTTAAGTAGGAAGCCTGGAGGCAAGGGTCCAGGGTTCCCTCAGCGGGCCCTTCCTCCAAGCCTGCCTAGTGGACGGGCAGAGGGGCATCACCCCAACCTCGCCACTTCCCCGGTTCCCCTGTGGGGACGACTTCAACTTCTTTTCCACCTGATCCGCTATCACCACGGACCACTGGGTGCTAGAAGTGGTAGGCAGGAATCTGCCTCTGAAATTCAAGCAGTTCCGTCCCTATCAAGCCATCTCCCCACATGGGGCAATGGGTTCTGCAGCCTCTCTGTCAGCTCGTCGAGCCAACATTGCCTTGCTGCTGCAGAGGGAGGTGAGCAAAGAGGTAGCGGACCCTCCTCCAGACCCAGGGTTTGTGTTCATGTACTTCCTGGTCCCAAAACAGATGGAGGGCTGGCGCCCCATTCTCGACTTGCACGACCTGAACAAGTTCCTAAGGCTGCGCACCTTCAGGATGGTCACTCTGGCTCAGATCATTCCATCCTTGGAACTCGGTGTGTGGTTCTGTTCTCTGGACCTTCAGGACATGTTCTTTCACGTCCCAATCCATCCGTCTCATCAGCGATTCCGCCGCTTCAGAGCAGAGGGCTTTCTTTACGAGTTCCAGACCATGCCCTTTGGCCTTTCTCCAGCTCCCAGGGTCT
Source organism: Neoceratodus forsteri (assembly GCA_016271365.2). NCBI lineage: Eukaryota > Metazoa > Chordata > Ceratodontiformes > Ceratodontidae > Neoceratodus > Neoceratodus forsteri. The sequence goes on from CM057449.1 coordinate 988,114,619, forward strand.
TCAACAAATGCATGGCAGTGGTGACAGCATTCTTGCGGCACCGAAGGGTTCAGGGGTACCCTTACCTGGACGACTGGCTGATTGCAGCCCCCTCCAGGTTGGAGGTGGAACGGTCCAGGGATCTGGCCCTTCAAGTCTGCTCTCAGATTGGCCTCTTCATCAATGAGGCCAAGTCGGAACTCGTGCCTTCGCAGTGATTCAGTTCATGGGCAGGCTCAACTCTCTTGAGAGCCAGAGCCGGCTCCTGGTGGACAGGGCCAAGGTCCTTTCCTCTTTTGCCCAATCATTTCTGGTTGAGCAGTTGCGCCCTGCCCAGGACTTTCTGGGCCTCATGGCGGCCTGCACTAGCGTAGTCCGTTGGGCCCGCTGGCATATTCGTCCCCTGCAATGCGGACTAGCCTGCCGATGGTCACAGTGCTCCGGTCCTCTGGACCAGCCAGTGATGGTGACCCAGGAGTTGTGGGACGGCCTACAGTGGTGGCTCGGCCCAGCTTATCTGCAGGAAGTGATCCCATTTGTCCGCCTGAGCCGGCGGTCACTCTGCGTCAGCGCCTCTCTGATGGGTTGGGGTGCCCATCTGGGGAGCTCAGGGCCCACTGCCTCTGGTCCCCTCAGGAGTCTCGATGCCACATCAACCTGCTGGAGCTTCGAGCAGTGCATCTAGCCCTCACCGCCTCCGCTCCGTTTGTACGGGGTCAAGCGTTTCAGGTCCAGACGGACAACACCACAACCATGTACTACCTCAACCATCAGGGCGGGACACACTCCTGGCCTCTGTGCAAGGAGGCTCTCCGCAGTTGGTCTCTCGTGATCAGCTTGGAGGCGGATCTCCTAGCCATCCATGTGACAGGAGCCTTCAACAGTCTGGCCGATGCCCTCAGCTGGATAGGCGCTGCATCTCACGAGTGGTCTCTCCTGCCGGAGGTAGTACAAGATCTGTTCTCCTATTGGGACACCCCTCAGGTGAACCTGTTTACCTCCAGGGAGAATGCGAAGCTGAGATTGTTTCATGCCTGCCCCTCTCAGCAGGGCTTGCTGCGGGGGGATGCCTTCTCGAGACCATGGACCCCAGGCCTCTTCTACACCCTCCCTCCATTTCCCTTGATCCATAAGGTGCTTCTCAAGGTGAAGAGTGACAAGGCGCAAGTGATACTGGTAGCCCCAGATTAGCCCCGCCAGTTCTGGTATCCAGATCTCCTCAGCCTCAGCTCCAGGCTCCCGAGGCAGCTTCCAGCCTGCCTGGACCTGATCTCAGTCGACAAGGGGAAGGTACTTCATCCTGACCTTCAATCCCTGCACCTGACGGCCTGGTTCCTGAGCGGCTAGAGTTCCAGGCCTTGGGTCTTTCCGATGAGGACTTCAAAGTCGTTGAGGCGTCCCGTAAGGAGTCGACCAGAAAATGCTATGCCTTTAAATGGAAGAGAGTCTCCATTTGGTGTCAGGACAAGGGGTTGGACCCCTCTTCCTGTACATTGGCTAGCATTTTGGACTACCTGCGGTTCCTTTCTCAGCTAGGGCTTCGGTCAACGACCCTTAAGGTGCACCTGGCAGCCATCTCTGCTTAACGGGCATGGGCTGGCAAGCAGTCGGTGGCGCAGGAGAAGGTGGTCAGGCGCTTTTTCCAAAGCCTTGATCACATATCCCCTCCGGTGCGAGAACCTCCACCTCCGTGGGATCTACTGCTGATATTGGCTAAGCTCATGGGCAAGCCATTCGAACCGATGCACAGGTGCGATATCTCCCACCTGTCGTGGAAGACTGTCTTCTTGGTGGCTGTTCGTCAGCCAGAAGGATGGGAAGCTCCAGTCGCTTTCCATCAGGTCTCCTGTCTGGTCTTCCACAGGACAAGGTTGTCCTCGCCCCACCCCAAAATTCCTTCGAAGGTGGTGCCGGAGTTTCACCTTAACCAGGTGTTGCTCTGCCAGTGTTCTACCCCAGTCACACCTCGGAGGCCGAATATAGGCTCCATACTCTGGACCCTAGAAGAGCGTTTGCTTATTATAAGGAGCGAACGGCTGAAGTTCGGGGAGAGGTTCGCCAGCTGTTTGTCACCTACGCTGAAGCCGCACCTGGCAGACCTGCAGCCAGGCGGACGATAAGCAGGTGGGTCACCTCCTGCATAGATGTCTGCTATAGTTTGGCGGGCATGGAGCCTCCCAAAGGGATATGACCTCATTCTACCCGCCATATCGCTGCTTCGGTGGCTGCTTCTAGGGATGTCCCTATTCAGGAAATCAGCAGGGCTGCTACCTAGAAGTCAGCACACACCTTTATTTCTCATTACCACATTGACCTTGAGTCACGCCGGGATGCTGGTTTTGGGACCTCGGTTCTCCAGTCCTTATTCCCTAAGTAGGGGGTGCGCACCTTGCCTCCCTCCTCCCGGAGAACTGCTAGGAGTCTGCCAGATAGTATGGATTGAACAACTTATCCACATCCCTAGAAATACAGGTTACTCACCTGTAACAGGAGTTCTAGGAGTGGTATATGTTGTTCATCCACACAACCCATCCGACCTCCCTGGCTTCGACATGCAACCTGGCTTCCAGCGGGCTAGATCTGGCCTCATGGGGTGAGCCGAGGGTTTTACCACCCAGGTGGGTGGGAGGAGCCTGCTCGAAGACCTTCTGGCAAGATTTAAAATGGCAAGGAACCTGCCAGACAGTGTGGATGAACAACATATACCACTCCTAGAACTCCTGTTATAGGAGAGTAACCTGTATTTCACTTCCTATGGGCCTGGCCCAGGAATTCTGGACCTCGATTAGACATGCTGTTGATCCGCTGCTGGGGTCGGAACTGTTATTCAGACCGGAAAGTTACTTACTTAACCTGTTCCCTCATGGAACTTCCAAAATTTGGAAAGCACACTTGTCTCTGATTGCCGCTACAGTTAAGATAACAATGCTAAGACACTGGATGGATGTCCCCTTACCTACAGTGTTAGAATGGTTTCAGAAACCCTTCTTGCTTTAAAATTAGCACATTGTATGAATAACAGGCCTCCGGTTTACCAGGAAACTTGGGAACCCCTTTATACGCTCCTTTCCTTATGGAAACTGTGATTCTAGCACCATGGCTTTGCATCAAGACCTATGTCCTTATCTGGTGGTTGTAAATCCCTTTGGTCATTGGCACTGGGGTTTGGGGAGTGGAGTGGGAGGGTTAGGTGTGTAGTGATGGTACTCTTTTATATTTTTTATATCAGACAGCACTAATAACACTCTCTAAGTGCACAAGCCCCTGAGTCCAGCCACACCTGCTCTCTCTGCCCCCCAGTAAGCACTAGGTAGGCCTCAGTTACCCCTCCCTCTGTCCCTTCTCATGACTTGCCCCAGCAATCAGTTTGCATCATGCTGCTTAGGCACTCGCCACTTCCCTCCCCCTCCCCCAACTCACAGTCCCGTGAGTCTCCCTAACAGTCACTATTAATGCAGGCTGCCTGACCATGCCCCCTCACGCCCCACCATTTTACTCTAGCATGTCCTCTCCACTCAGCCTCCCCTCACCTCACCATTTCTCCCCATACCTTATCGCCTTTCTTCCCCCTTCTCCTCTATCGCAGTACACACTCTCTCTTGTACCTCCTTTCTTTACCCACTGCCAGCTCTCCTGTCCCTCTGAACTACTGACAAGGCACTTTGTGGTTGCTTATCCCCCACCACCACCACCTCATAAGCGTTTTTCTTGTTATTTAACTTGGGCCTATGTTTTGAGTTATTCTGCAAGTTCTGAATCCAAGCTGTATCAGTTCATTCTAGGGACATGGATATGTTGTTCATCCACACTCATTGGCAGTATCCTTGCCGCTTTAAATCTTGCCGGAAGGTCTTCAAGCTTGCTCCTCCCACCCACCGGGTGTGCATAACTCGGCTCCGCCCCATGGCGCCAGATCTTCCTTACCGCTTGGAGCTCAGGTTCCCTCCTTAACGCTCTGCGTTTGCGACTAGTTCCTATTTCTCCGTTGCGGATTTAAAATAAATTTTGCAAAAAGACTTCAGTCTTCTATCCCGCTGACTGCGATGGACAAATCGACTCGGATTCGGAGATGCCCATGCGGCAGAAGATGTCTCGGACGGATCCACACTCACGTGTGTCTACTGCTTAGGCCTTGAGCACGACCCGCAGGCTTGCGACCTGTGCTATCTTCCTCGGCCTCGTCCTCGGGCCGTGCTGCCCGATTGCAACTGGGCGTCCCGGCGTTCCCTCGGTGAAGTCAGGAGGCCCGGTTGGCGGTGTCCCGGCGGCGGCGGGCTTCGGCGGATCAGCTCGGCGGGATGGTCGCCCTCGAAGAGAGGAGGCGGCGCGGGCGTATCTTCTCGGCGCGGCATTTATCCCGCTCTCTGGGTTCTTCTACGGCTTCTTTTGGAGCTTTGTCTGTCCCTCTCCACTAAAGGAGAAGGGCCTGCGTCTGCTGGACCTTATTCTCGGTCCAAAAGAGGACAGGTAAGTCCTCCGTCGGCAGCTCTTGGGAGGCGGGAAAGTCCCTCTCCCGGGCCGTCGACCGTCTGCTTGATGGCCGCTCGGCCGGCCACTGGCCTCACGGTGTCCCGTCAGGTCAGTTGACCAAGACTCCCACCGATGAAGTCGAGATTTTCTCGACCCATTGAACGAGCTGTCGCCTTTAGCGCCGAGATTCCCTCTCCCGGTTCCCGGGAGGAGTTGAGGATCCGTGGGCTCGCCTGTGCCTCGGTTCCGGAGCCCTCGGATGGACCATCCGAGCGAAGGGAGTGCGGTTCCGGCCGACACCTCCCGCACCGACCTCGGAAATTCCGGGTCTCTCCGGTCTCTGACCTCTTGGTCAACCCGATCCCACCGTCATAGGCGGTCTCGGTCTCGCACCGCGCGAAGCGGCGTCGCCGGCTGTCCTCGCCCTCCTCCTCGGATGAGGAGGCTTCGCGTGAATTACGCCGGGACGGTACGAGGACCTTATGTTGCAACAGCTCCTCTGGCGCGGGAATAAGCCGACCCGTCGCCTTCCCGGCCATTAAGTGGCTGTCACGGGCGGCCGGCACAACCCCTCGACTTATCCGAGGCCTATACCAGGCGGTTGTTCGGCCAAAACCAGCTGCTCCACCGATTCGGTGGAACCTCCGCCTCCACAGCCACAATTGGGGCTCCGACCAAGGATTCTCGAGTCGGCTGAGGTCTACCCCATCGGCTGTCAGTTACCCTCACTCCCGACCGACCTCGGCAGGTGAAGGGTGGCTCAGGCCAGAGGCAGCTCTTCGAGGACTCTTCCGAGTCCGAAGATGATTCCTCCTTTTTCTCCAAGCGACTGGACTTGGAGTCTTCAGGAGGTCAGTCAATGGACGATAGCCCGTCGTCCTTCCTAGGACTGCTTCGGCTCATCTCGGAGTCCACCGGGATGGAGCTCGAACCCGTTTCCAAACGGGCCAGGTATCCCCTCACGGAGATTCTGGACCGAGGGATTCTCCGGCGAGGCCTTTCCGGTGGCGAGGCCATAGTGGGTCGGCACTGGAGCTTTGGCAGCCCTGCTTCCTGCCCTGCGCCTTGGCCAGGATGGCCAGGAAGTATCACGGTCCCTACGGTTCCTTGTCCGGTTTGAACACCCTCTGCTGAGGGGTTGGTTACCGACAGCGTTTTCGGCGCCCGCGCAACGCCAGGGATATGGACAAACCTCACGACAAGGATAAGAAATTGGACTATATCCGGTGAAAAGTCTCGCTCACGTCCTCTCTCGGCCTTACGTCAGGCCAGTTCGGCCGTCCTCATGGCACATTTTTCTCATGCCCTGTTGGGCTCCTGGATGAGTCATCCCTCATCTTCCGCCCGATCTGCAGACTACGGTTAAGCAGGTGCGGGACCAGGGAAGGACAGTGGCCAAACAGCAGCTCCAGACTGCTTTGGATATAGGGGACTCATGTGCCAGATCGGTGGCGGCCGCGGTGGCTGTCGTCGGCGGGCTTGGCTGAGGATATCCACCTTTGCTCGGATACCCAGCACAAGTTGGCGGATGTTCCCTTTTTGGGACTGACCTCTTGACCCTGGGGTGGAAGGTCACCTGCAGAGGATCGAGAAGTCAATGCCACCTTGGACTCGGTCTCTTCCGCTCAGAAGGACAAGGCCGCAAACCACAGCCCTAAGCCCTTTAGTCCTTCTGTGCCCCATAGCGCCCGTGTCCAGCACCAGGCTTCAGGGCCAGCAGGCTCGACCTTGGCATCCCAAACCAAGCCATGGCTTCCTCTAACAGGAGGCAGGGAGGAAAGGGCCCAGGAGGTCCCTCGGCGGTCCCTCCTCAAGCCTGCCCAGTGACGGGCTGGGGGTGTCGCCCCATCCCGTCACCTTACCCTAGGTCCCCGTTGAGAGACAGCTCCGGCACTTCCGTTCCGCCTGGTCCGCTGTACCACGGACAGGTGGGTCTTAGAGGTGGTGGGAAGAGGCCTGCCTCTGGAATTGACGCAGGCACCACCCTTCAGAGCCGTCGCCCCGAGAACCGGGATCCCCAGCCTCACTGGCGGCCGTCGAGCGACATCGCTCTCCTCCTCCAGAAGGAGGTGGTAAGAAGGTGGTGGACCCTCCTTCAGACCCAGGGTTTGTGTCCAGGTACTTCCTGGTTCCGAAGCGGACGAGGGCTGGCGCCCATTCTCGACCTACACGCCTAAACAAGTTCCTAAGGTCTCGAACCTTCAGGATGGTCACTCTGGCTCAGATAATACCATCCTTGGCAGCGGCGTGTGGTTCTGCTCTCTGGACTTGCAGGGCCGCGTTTTTCACGTCCCTATCCGTCCGATCTCACCAGAAATTCCTTCGCTTCCGGCGGGAAGGATCCCTCTTCGAGTTCAAGCCATGCCCTTTGGCTTGTCCTCCAGCTCAGGGTCTTCACCAAATGCATGGCAGTGGTGACAGCATTCCTGGGCGCCGAGGGGGTCCGGTGTACCCTTCCTGGACGACTGGCTGATAGCAGCTCCCTCCAGGAAGGAGGCGGAGTGGTCAGAGATCTGGTCCTCAGGTCTGCTCTCAACTGGGCCTCCTTATCAGCGAGGCCAAGTGGAACTCGAGCGAGCAGGTGATTCTATTCATCAGGGTAGCAGCTCGACTCTCTTGAGCCAGGCGCGGCTCCCGGCGGACAGGGCGAAGTTCTTCCTCCTTTGCCCGATCATTTCTGGTTGACAGTGCGCCTGCCCGGGACTTCCTCGCCTCCTGGGTCTCATGGCGGCCTGCACCAGCGTGGTCCGTTGGGCCGCTGGAACATCGTCCTTCAGTGAGGACTGGCCAGCCAGTGGTCTGCAACGCGATCCTTGGACCAGCTTGTGTCGGTGACACAGGGGATTGAGGCAACTCTCCAGTGGTGGACGTTCCAGATCATTTGCAGGAGGGCATCCGTTCGTCCGCCCGGAGCCGACGGTCTCTCTATCGACCGATGCCTCTCTGATGGGTTGGGGTGCCCATCTGGGGGAACACCGGGCTCATGGCCTCTGGTCCCCGCGGGAGTCCCGATGCCACATCAACCTGCTGGAGCTCCGAGCGGTCCGCCTAGCTCTCACCGCCTTTGCTCCGTTCCTCCGGGGTCAAGTGGTCAGAGTCCAGACGGACAATACCACGACCATGTACTATCTAAACCGCCAGGGCGGGGCAGCTCCATGCTTCTATGCAGGAAGCTCTCCGCATTTGGTCACTCGTGCGCAGCCTGGGGCGGATCTCCTAGCCATTCACGTGGCAGGGCCTCCAACACCCTGGCCGATGCCCTGGGCGGATGGGGCTGCATCCCACAGTGGTCTCTCCTGCGGAGGTAGTACAGCATCTGTTCTCCCTTTGGGGCACACCTCAGGTGGACCTGTTTGCCTCCATGGAGCAGCAGGCTGAGTCTGTTCCATGCCGCCCCCTCAGCAGGGGCTCGCTGCAGGGGATGCCTTCTCGAGGCAATGGACCCGGGCCTCTTTTACGCCTTTCCCCATTTCCTTGATCCACAAGGTGCTTCTCAAGGCGAGGAGGACAAGGCGCAGGTGATTCTGATAGCCCCAGACTGGCCTCGCAGTTCTGGTACCAGATCTCCTCAGTCTCAGCTCCAGGACTCCGCGGCAGCTTCCAGCTCGCCCGGACCTGCTCTCAGTCAATCAGGGAAGGTGTTCCATCCGGACCTTCAATCCCTGCACCTAACGGCCTGGTTCCTGGAGGCTAGAGTTCCAGGCCTTGGGTCTTTCCGACGAGGTCCTCAATGTAGTTGAGGCGTCCGTAAGAGTCGACCAGAAAATGCTATGCCTTCAAATGGAAAAGGTTTTCCATTTGGTGTCAGAACAGAGCTTGGACCCTTCCTCCTGTTCCTTGGCAAGCATCTTGGACTATTTATGGTCCTTTCTAGTCAAGGGCTTGGTCGTGACCTAAGGGTGCACCTGGCAGCCATCTCTGCTTACGGGCGCGGGCGGGAAGCGGTCGATGGCGCAGGAGAAGGTGGTCTGGCGCTTTTCAAGGCCTTGATCACATTTCCTCAGTCCGGGAACCCCCACCTCCGTGGGATCTACTGCTGGTACTGGCAAAGCTCATGGGCAAGCCTCGAACCTATGCACAGGTGTGCTCTCTCTCACCTGTTGTGGAAGACCGCCTTCTTGGTGGCTATCACGTCAGCCAGAAGGATGGGAGAGCTCCGAGCTTTCCATCGAGTCTCGCCTACCTGGTCTTCCACAGGGACAAGGTTGTCCTGCGCCTCACCGAAATTCCTTCCGAAGGTGGTGTGGGAGTTTCACCTTAACCAGGTGTTGACTCTGCGGTGTTCTACCCCAATCACACCTCGGAGGCGAATATAGGCTCCATACTCTGGACCCTAGAAGGCGTCGCTTATTATAAGGAGCGCACGGCTGAAATTGGGAGAGGTTCGCCAGCTGTTTGTCACCTACGCTGAAGCGCATCTGGCAGACCTGCAGCCAAGCGGACGATAAGCAGGTGGGTAACCTCCTGCATAGATCTCTGCTATAAGTTGGCGGGCATGGAGCCTCCCAGAGGGATAAGAGCTCATTCTACCTGCCATACTGCTGCAACGGTGGCTGCTTCAGGGCGTCCCTATCCAGGAAATCTGCAGGGCTGCTACCTGGAAGTCAGCAAACACCTTCATTACCCACCACATCGACCTTGAGTCACGCGGGATGCTGGTTTTGGGGCCTCGGTTCTCCAGTCTCTCTTCCCAAGTAAGTATTGGGGTGTCGTCTTGCCTCCCTCCTCCCGGAGAACTGCTAGAGTCTGCCAATGAGTGTGGATGAACAACATATCCATGTCCTAGAAATACAGGTTACTCACCTGTAACAGGAGTTCTAGGAATGGTATATGTTATTCATCCCTACATTCTCCATTCCTCGGCTTGACGCACAACCTGAGCTTCCAGCGGGCCAGATCTGGCGTCATGGGGCAGAGCCGAGTTATACCACCGGTGGGTGGGAGGAGCAAGCTTGAAGACCTTCCGCAAGATTTAAAGCTGCAAGGATACCTGCCAATGAGTGTGGATGAACAACATATACCATTCCTAGAACTCCTGTTACAGGTGAGTAACCTGTATTTGTAATGTACCTTTGCTTTCTTCTATTGTACTTTGTTTGCAATCTATGACATGGAACCTTTGTAAAGAGCTTGCGCTCAAAGGTCTTTCCAGTCACTAAATAAATGAAAAATGTGTTTGCTTGTGTAAACCTGATATAGCTTCCTAGCAGATCATGTAAGTGTTTCTCTTGTTTTGTCTTCTTTACAATACTTCACCTGTACCATTGTTCTGGTCTGAACGGAATAATTTTTGATATAATCTTAATAAAGTCTATTGAATTAAAAAAAACAACTGTAATGGCAATGTTAAAAGCACACAAATAAATGATCCAAGGTGAAACGCCATCTTCATTAACCTGACCAAGGCCTTCAATGTGGTTGATCATAATCTTTTTGAATCGTTCTAAATCCCTTAGAATCTCCAACACTGTTAAAATGCTTTGTAGACTTATCTAGCCAACATTAATGAATGAAACATAGAAATATTGAATCTGGTCTTCTCCCTATAGAATCTGACATCCCACAAGGCTGAGTTTTGGGCTTCACCTTATTCTCTATTTTTGCTAATAGTTTTTCTATTGGTACAACAATTCAAATGCTGTTGCACGCTGATGACTTGATTATATATAAGCAGCCCCAAAACCTATAAGACATTAACATGGACCTTAATTCAGACTGTGATCATGTTCAGTAATGGCAGTCATGTAGCAAGATTGTCTTAATTAAAAAAAAAAAACGAAGTCTGTACTACTGGGCTTCAGGCCTAAACTAAACTCTTTGAACAATGTATTTTAAATTAGTTATCAAGATGGGTCACAGTTGGAAAATGTTTCAGTTAAATATTTGGGTGTCCTGTTAGATCCTTTTTTAAATGTTTCTGTACAAATCAATGATGCCCATCATTCTCTATGTTGGATATAGCTTACAGGGCCCAACAGTAATTAACCCCCCTTCCCCAGCAAGATTGGCTATTGGCAAGTGTCTGTTGCTTCCAGAGTTAACCTATCTCTTTTGAGGATTATCTCCATTGAGCCACGTCACAGAACTGTAAGCCGTCTTTGTCAAGACCACCCAGCGGCTTTTGCTAGCTGGGGCTGCCCATGTCAGCATGCATTGTTGCCCCCATATAATGTGGGTGGCTGCGTTATACCTCAGTTCTTTTTCCTGCCATCAACCACTTGTCGGTTCACCCCTGCTGAAGAATACAGGAGGCAGTATAGCGCAGTGGTTTAAGGCTCTGAGCTGCAAATCTGGTAACATCCAGCAGACCAGACCTGGGTTTGAATCCCACAGCTTCCACTTCTCATACTGTGTGAGCCTGAGCAAGTCACTTAATCTCCTGTGCTCCCAGGTCGCCTGTAAAAAGCTTTCGCTTAGTGTGCTAATCCTGGTTAAACACAACTAAAAAAAAAATACCATTGAGCTTTGCAAGTATCACTAACACTTCTGCTTTCATTCTTTTTATGTTTGCTTGCGCATGTGCAAGAAACATAGTGCCATGAAGCGGAGATTTGGGTGTGTCACCTCCTCCTCCAATTCAGGCACTGGGCTGTGGTAGCGGCCCTTGTAAGCCATGCATTTTGGAGCTGTCTACACGCTCCAAAATGTAGTGGCATACAGTTGAAAGGGGAGCTACGCTTGAGTGAGCAGCGATAGAAGCTGCTCACGCGCAGCCCCCCAGCCACAGGCGCAGCGCCGCCATTCAGCTGATACAGTGACTAAGGTGCCCAATCCCCGCCGGGCTGAACTATTTGTCTCCCTCCTCCCATTGTTGCTGCCACGCTGGGAGCCCACCCAGCTGGCAATCCGTTATGTTGCTGTCGGGGTGCCCAACTCTGGCCGGCTGAACGTGCTCCCTCCCCTAAAGACAGCACGCTGGGAGCCCACCCAGCGGCAAACGGTCGCGCTTTTTTTTTTTTTTTTTGTCGATGGGGTGCCCAACTTCTGTCGGCTGAACGCCCCCAAAGTCCTTGTGCCACGCTGGGAGCCCACCCCAGCATGGCAAGCGGTCCCGCTGACGCCTTTTTGTTTTTACCCTGTAAAACAAAACTGTCCCATGGCGCCTCTCGAACCCCCTTCCACAACCAGCACCCACCCACTGCGCACCCAGCCTTCCCACACACCCCCTCACCCCATACTTACCTCCGCGACGATCTTCGGTGATCGGGGAACACGTCCCAGACTTCTCAAAGCCGACCGCTGAACTGAGGAAATGCCGTAAGCTGTACGGTAATGGGCCAGATAGAGGGGTTCAACTTATTGTATATCTCGGCATTTTTGGATTTTGCAGGTTCTTCAACATGGGTTTTTTACCATGATCGATGTCATTGTCATGGCGAGTCTGGCCTCGGCGAGGATTTCGCGAGTGACTGGCGCAGTGACCGCGAAATCACCCTTCAGGACCCGACACCGCCATGACAGTGACATCATTCATGAAGTAAACAAACTCTACATGTTAAAAATTTGTGCCAAATTCAAAAATGACTGTTTAATCGAGCGTCGTTACGCAGTTCCTACGCAGGCCTCGTAAGTTCGAAATTTCAATATTTTCCTCCAGATTTTCAAAATTGCCATTTCACCACACCGCCTTAGTGAGTAGTACAGCTGTCATTTTTCACATCTCACCCAAAATGTGTTTCCACCCTTGTAGCGCAGAATCATGCAGTCAGTGCTAAAATCAATGTACGGGACAAATTAAGAAAATCGTGAGTGACACTGTTCATGAGCAGAGATCTTGAAATGGCTATGTTGAAAATTTGGTGACATAATTCCTAAAAATGACTGTTTTACGAGTGTGTGTTGCACAGTTCCCACGCACGCTCGTAGGTTTGCGAATTTTCAATATTTCCACTCCAGATTTTCAACATTGCCATTTTTCCACACCTCCTTATGAGCAGTACAGCTGTCATTTTTCACATCCTGCCCAAAACGTGTTTCCGTCCATGTAGCGCACAATGGCGCAGTCTGTGTGCAACCTCAATGTATGGGACACATTAACAAAACCACAGTGACACTGTTCATGAGCAGAGGTCTTAAAATGGCTATGTTGAAAACTTGGTGAAAAATGCCTAAAAATGACTTTTATACGTCGTTGCACAGTTCCTATGCATGCTGATTGGTTGCAAATTTAATATTTTCACTCTAGATTTTCAACATGTCCATTTTATTAAACTTCCTTATGAACAGTACAGCTGCAATTTTTCATATGTCACCCAAAATGTGTTATCGCACATGTAGCGCACAATGGTGCTGTTGGTGTGCGAAGCAATGTTTAGGACAGATTAAGAAAATCACAGTTACACTGTTCATGAGCAGAGGTCTTAAAATGGCTATGTTGAAAATTTGGTGACAAAAGTCCATAAAATGACTGTGTTACGAGTGAGCATTGTGCAGTTTCCACGCATCCTCGTTAGTTCATGACTTTGTAATATTTCCAGTCCAGATTTTCACTAGTGGCATTTTTCAACACTTCCTTATGAACAGTACAGCTGCCATTTTCACAACATGGCCAAAGTGTGTTTTCACACTTCCAGTGCACAGATGCGTGGTCGTTATGGGAAATCATTGTTCGGCACAGATAAAGAAAATCACAGTGACACTGTTCATGATCGGAGGCACCAAAATGCCTGAGTTGACAATTTGCTATAAAATATCCCCAACCTACTTATATAACGGGTGTGCGTTGCACAGTTTCTATGTACGCTTGTGACCTCACCATTTTTTTAAATATTTTTACTACACATTTGCAACATAGCCATTTTTACACCTCCCCATGAAAGAGTACAGCTGCAATTTTTTACAGCCTGTTCGGAATATGTTTGCATCTGTGGTGGTAAATCCTGTAGTCACTGTGCATAAGCAGCTTTCGGCTACCACACTGATATTCCCCCTGTTCGTGAGGTGGGGTCACAAAACAAACATGCTGAAGATTTGGAGTTAAAATACCAATGAATGCCTGAGGTATTACACTTTTCAACTAAATCGCCCAACCCTATATAGAATGACAGGAATCAGGGGTGTGACTTGGGATTCTTGCCTGTGATGCTCATACCATTCCACACCCTGCAGTCACTGAGAGGCATCGAGGTATGCCTTGGACTCTTCGTCCCCAAACTTCACCCCATTCTACTATATCGCACCCATCTCACCATATTTCCTAATGAAATGGGGTGCGCCATAAGGGCCAAAGACCCCAAGGAACACGTGACACTTGTCAGTCTCTGCAGAGTGGGGTGTGGTGAAATGGCGTGGCCGTTATGCCTGATGACCCAAATGCACACCCCAATGCCTGTCACTCTCTGCAGGGTGGTGGTGGGGTTGGCTTAGTTCAGTACTTCACTGCCATTCCTATTACGCAGCTCTGTAACTTCTACACTACCACTGCCAATGCCAGTAAGCAAACATTCGGCATTGACAAATGCTTGTTTGTTTTGACTTAATGTTTATGCCATCAATGAAAGAAACGGAACTGCTGTTCACCACAGACATTGCGGTCAAGTCAAGATTTATAAGGACGATGCTCACGATGTGCGCGCATCCACTGCCTAGGCCTCTCTCACGACATGAAGGCCCACAGCATTTGCAAGAGTTTTGACCAAGCTACATGGAGACATTACAAGAAAGCCTTAGAAGTTTATTTAAAACTGAAGGCAGTGGAGAACAAACAGGGTTCTTCACAGGCTGCTTAGCCATCGTCATGTGCTTCTTCTCCCCACAGCTTGCTGTCAACCAACCACTCTCCACTGTTAACAGTGCTGCCTGTTGAATCATCAAAGAAAGAAAGAAAAGACTGCTAAACTGGCGAAGAAAGAAAGAAAAGGCTGCTAAATTGGCAGAAAAACACTGCCATGCTAATTAAGATAAGCGGCAGCATCATGACAAAGATGCCTCTCCTGATATACTAACATACGAAACTGCCAGCAGATACAAGCCAAATGGTCTATTGGCCTGTTCGACAGCAGCACAGAGGTTAGACTCCTGCTGCTCCCCACCTCTCCCCGATCTCTTCCCCTTGACTAGTATCTTGCCTTTAACCTTATCCCACCCCTTTAAAGCTCTCCACTGTTTTAAGAGACACCACTTCTTCAGGAAGCGCATTCCATCACCCTACCACCCTCTCTGTGAAATAATGCTTCCTTGCCTCCCTCCTGATTCTACCCCCACCAGCGTCAGGCTGTGCCCACTAGTAATCCATTCTCCTTTTAATCGAAACATGCCCTCTGTACTAACTCTGTTAATGCCCTTTAAGTACTTGAAAGTTTCGATCATATCACCCTTTTCCCTTCTCTCCGCCAATGAGTACATATTGAGATCCTTAACCTATCCTCGTAAGGTTACTCCTCCATACCTCTGATCATTTTAGTCACACTCCGCTGTACCCTCCAGTAACCTGATGTTCTTCTTTAAGTATGGGTTCCAGAACTGTACACAATACTCCCCAGCATTCTATTGACTGCTTTGCTGCTGCTTTCCTACATTGAGACAAGTGGTTCATATTCTTTGTGACCATTACCCCAAATCCTTTTCCTCCTCGAGACAGACAGGTGAACCCCTCCCAGATGGTAACTATACCCATGATTCCTTGCTCAAGTGCATGACCTTGCACTCTCTTAACGATCTGAAAACCCAGCTGCCAAGTATCTGACCACTGCTCAAGCCTTCCCAAATCTTCTTGGCTGCCTTTTCTCCCTCTACCCCATCCACAACTGCCACTTTCTTGGTGTCATCCTTGAATAGACTGATTCTGCTTTTAACTCCAACTGCTGTATCCACTATGAAGATGTTAAACAGCACCGACTGATACTGAACCCTGTAAGACTCCACTGGTGACTGCCATATGAGTTGATAGTCCCCCCACCCACAGCCACCCTCTCGTGTCTGTCCCCCTACCAGTTACCAACCCACTTAACCAGTTTCTCCCCTACTACCAGGTTCCTAAATTTACTAGTTAATCTGCCATGCAGTACCAAGTCAAAGGCCCTGCTGAAGTCCAGATACAGGACATCTACTGCCTGACCGGTGTCTAGTTCTTTTGTCACCCAGTCAAAAAAGTGAATCACGTTTGTTTGACATGATCTCCCGGAGATGAACCCATGCTGATTGTCATCTATAAGACCGTTGACTTCCAAGAAGGTTATCATCCTTTCCTTTAGGATCGTTTCCATGAGCTTACCCACAATGGATGTCAAACTGACTGGTCTATAGTTACCAGGCTCATCCTTGGGACCGCTCTTGTGCAGGTGTACCACATGTGCCATCCTCCAGTCCTGAGGCACTCACCTTGTCTGTAGGGATGTATTGAACAAGTCTGCCAATGGTGACACCATGACTTCAAACAACTCCCTCTGGACTCTAGGGTGCAGCCTATCTAGCCCTGGAGCCTTGTCCATGTTCAGTGACTTAAGGCCATCGAGCACTATGCTCACATGGATCTCCCCATCCATTATCCTGTGTCCTCCCATGCCAGGGTTTTCCTTTCCCTGCGATATTGGCCTGTCTCTCTCTCCTAGGTAAAAACTGAGCAGAAGTAGTCCTTGAGCACCTCTGCCTGTTCAACCCCCTTCACTACCCAACCTCCATCCTTCTTTATACAGGTGATTTGCTCTTTGCAGTTTCTCTTCTTCCTTATGTACTTGAAGAACGCCTTGTCTCCCTCCTTAATCCCATCTGCTAGCCTTGGCTCCTTTGAAGCATTGGCAGCCCTCACGGCCCTGCTTGCTTCCCTGGTTTTCCTTGTGTACTCCTCCCTATCCTCCTCTTTTTTTGGACCCCTTCCATCTTTGGAAGGCCGTCTTTTTCTCCCTCACCCTTATCTGCACCTCTTTTGACCACCAACTTGGCTTCTTGTTCCATGCTTTCTTACTGTGTTTCTTTGCGCAGGTGTCTGTGGCTGCTAACAGGCCTTCTTTCAGCATGGCCCATTTCTGGACAGTATGCATGTCAGGGGTGATGCTAGCCAAATGCCTCCTGAGGATGTCAGCCATTCTGCAGAAGTCAGCCCTTTTGAAATCCACTGTCTTGGTTTTTGTAGACATCCTCTCCCTACCCATATCCAGAGAGAACCACACTGTTCGATGGTTGTTACCTGCTAGGGGTCCTCAGCCCATACACCAAGCACGTAGTCTCCATCAGTCAGCACAAGATCCAAGATGTTCCTCTTCCTTGTCGGTTCCTCCACCTTTTGTGACAGGAATACATCCTCGGAGACTTCCAGAATGACCTGCTCCCTAGTGCTTGTGCTGGGCATGGTTTTCCAATCCGCCCCTGGTAGATTGAAATCTCCAAACACCACAGTGCCACCCCTTCCACAGTGTTTCCGTAACTGATTTGCTAGTTCTTTATGGATGCCCTCTGTCTGTGAAGGTGATCTGTACACAACCCCCAGTCTGACCCTTTTACCTTTATTGGTCTGCAGTTGAACCCATAAGGCTTCCGGCCTCCCCTCACCTCCCTCCGCCATACTGCTCATTATCTCTTCCCTCACAAATAAAGCCACCCCTCCACCCTTCCCTTTTGTCCTATCTCTGCAATACAGTCTGTATCTAAGTAACATGATGTCCCAGACATGGTGCTGGTTGGCTCATGTCTCAGTGATGGCAGCTATATCCACCTCACCGTCCGCCATTAATGCTTGGAGCTCAGGTATTTTGTTCCCAAGCTCCTTGCATTTAGTGACACCTACCTTCCAGCTGGATCCTCTGCTTACCCTACTACTCCTCTCCGCTACCTCTTCCACTTTTGATTGCCCCCCGCTAGCTTGGGGAAGGCGTGATTGCCCTCCTCCTTTTGGCTCTGGCTGTTGTCCAGTGCTAAGCCTCCCACCTTAGTCAGTTTAACAGTTTGACAGGTCTCACTCTTCTCTTAAGTGGTAAGACTGCTGGGAAAGACAAATTCCAGGCCATGTTCCTAGTTTCTGCAGCCCTCCCAACCATCTCTGACAACAAGGTTGGGGTCTGGCACTGGCTTTAGTGCCCCTACGGAGGATTCACAGCCAATTCCACCGTTGAACACTGTCCTGTCAACGTTCTGATACTGTTTAAGACTATGAACTGTTTCAAAAGCTTCTGTCCCTTGCTCCTCCGTCTTTGCTGGCCCTGTCAATGCCAGGTCTGGTGCCGTCAGTGTGACCGGTGCTCCCTGTACAGAGTTACTACAAATCCGGCCGCCTGGACCGTCGGCGACGATACCTGATTGCAGCCTTCTCCTGCCGTCGACCTGCTGCCTATTATTGTCAGCAAGGAGGAAGAGTTGAAATATTTTTTTCCCAAACTTAATAAACTTTATTAAGTTTTTCAGGCAGGTTTACATAACTCTTATTCATACTAAACAGATCACATACACCATGTTAATCCTATGACCTAATACAAACACATGGAAAAAATAAAGGGATCTATGGTACAATCAAATGAATATTAACCATACACCTGTCTATTATCACCCCTCAAAAAAGAGAAAAATTAAATAAATAATGAAATAAAAAGATCTAACTAATCCCCAACTAACTACCAGTCCCAGCCCATCCCCCAACCCACTCTTCTCCAACTTACGCCAGGTTTTAATTGGTAAAATGAAATGTGAGAAGTTTTGGATCCTCCTTCAAAGGGGGCATTTTATCTAAAATCTCTTACCTACCAATTAGGAGGTGGCTCTTGAGTGTTAACACAAGGTGTACAGGGCTTTCCATATCTTGACAAATCTTTCCTTGTGACCCAGAATATTGGCAGTACTATGTTTTGCCTGAAGGATAAAAAAGATTTCCCTATACCATTCAGTGTAGGTAGGAATAAGGTTGTCACACCAGTGCCGTAGTATGATTTTCTTTGCGCTTGCAGCATTTAAAGCTATATGTGGTTTCTGGTTACCTATTGGGCCTCCATGGTAGTCCCCTATGATACAAATTTCAGGGCTGAACATATGTTCTATTCCTAGTAGTGGGTCCAATCAGTACTTTATTTCCTCCCAAAAAGTTGTTACTTTTTCACAGTCCCACAAAATATGGAGTAGGGTGCCAGGCTCTTTTGGGCACCGGGTACATAGGTATGAGAACAGCTTGCCCATGTGGTGTAATTTAATTGGGGTATAATACATGTTATGCAGAATTTAGAATTGCATTAGAAGGTAACGGTTCCATTTAATATATTTATAGGTAGTTTTCCAAATACCGGTCCAATTTCGGGGGCCATGTGTTTAAAAAAAAAAAAAAAAGGGCAGACTGTCTGTCAGCACGGACATCCTTAAGCCGGGCATGATAGCTACCATGTGTGAAGGGGGTGCAGTCGAGGCCATAGAGAGCAGGATGTCACCAAATGGGCTAGTTCGATAGCCAAGTCCAAAGTGGTATACGAGCATATGTCTGATCTGATAGTATTTAATGGCTATGGCTGTGGACCAGTTATATTTAGATTGGGCCTCTAGGAAAGTAAAGAGTTTACCATCTTGAACTAAATGGTTCTACCTGGAGGGAATCAAGGAAGGGCCATGCTTTTCTAGTCAGGATTTTACCAGCTATTCTTAAATTTGGGTTACCAAGAATAGGTTGAGAGATATTAAAGGTGGATTTGAAGTAGGGAACATAACTGTTGGAGGGCATAATGGAAGTTACCTATTGGAGTGTCCTGAAGGGAATTGGGTATGTTTTTTGCAGGAATATACAGTGAGGCTCGGGGGTCTATATTATGAAGGGAGCATAGGGTATGTTCTATTTCCAACCAATGGGGTATGTAGTTCCAGTTGTCGATAGAACGGGACCAGGAGGAATATCTTGAACAATGAATGGCCAGATAGTAAGTGAATATGTTGGGAACTTGAAGACCACTGGATTCTTTTGTTCTCATCAATTTCCCAAGGGCGCGACAGGGTGGTTTACTCTTCCAGAAAAACTTGGCAAAAATCCTCTTAAGATGGTAGAACCATACTTTAGGTAGTTTTGGGGTAAGCATTGTGAGTGGATATAAAAGCCTAGGAAAAGAATTCAGTTTTAGTATGTTTATATGGCCCCATAGCAACAGGGGCAATAAGGACCATCAGTCCAAGTCGACCTTAATTTGGGAAAGAATATTGTCAATATTGAGTTGTTGCATTTTCACTGGGTCAACATTGAGATATATCTCCAAGTAGTGTAACTTGTCCCTAACCCAGAGAAATCCCAGGCTCCCGATGCTTTCTTGAGTAGTAATATTATTTAGAGGCATGATCTCGGTCTCAGTTCTGTTTAATTTGTAAATAGAGTTTATACCAAACTGTGCCACAATTTCTAACACTGCTGGTAGGGAGAATGCTGGGGATGTGACATGGAGACGAATATTGTCGGCATATACGGACAATTTATATTGATAGGGACCTAGGGAGATGCCATAGACATGTGAAGATAACTCCTTCTCCTCCTTCCCAGCAGATACTCGGCACAAACAGGCTGATGTGCCTTTCCTGGGCACTGATCTTTTCAGCCTAGGTGTGGCTGGTCATCTCCAGCGCATTGAGCAGTCCAGTGCCACCTTGAACACTACTTCTGCCAAGGGTTCTTGAGGCAAGTACCAGCAGAAGAAGAAAAGCCTTTTCAGCACTCTTCCCTGCGGCACAGCAGCCCTCCTTTCACAGAGGACAACAACAGCAGCAACAGGCTCTGCTTGGCACCCCTGGCCAAAGCCCGGCCCCTCCCACGTCTGTGAAAGGAGGCAGAGGTTCCGCCCTGGAACAACCTCCTCCTCCAAGCCTGCTCAGTGGCGGGCAGGGGTGCCTTCCCCTCTCCCGTCAGGCCAGCTCTGGGTCCTCCTGTGGAGGCCAGCTCTGCCACTTTCTTTCTGCCTGGTCCGCTGTCACTTCAGACAGGTAGGTCCTTGAAGTGGTCGGTCAGAGACTGCCTCTGGAATTCGAGCAGTACCCTCCAAGCCGATCCTGCGCTCCTCGGGAGGAAAGAATATCTGCCCAGACTTAGTCATCTCTCCAAGACGACATTGCTCAGCTCCTCCTCAAGGAAGCAGTAACTCCAGTGGCAGATCCTCTAGCCAACCCAGGCTTTGTATCCAGGTACTTCCTTGTGCCCAAGTGGATGGGGGTCTGGTTCCCTATTGTAAATCTGGACGACCTGAATCAAAATCTCAGGTCACGCACCTTTTGAATGGTCACACTGTCCCAGATTATACCATTCTTGGAGCGAAACATGTGGATCTTCCTGGACATAAGTCTCCACCACTCATTCACACTATTGGGATCTGCGCCGGAGGCACTAGGACCCATCGGGAGCAAACTTTTTTGCTGGGGAGTCGACACCAGAGATGGCGCCGCGAGCCCCAGCTCGCGCGGCAAAGACTATCTCGGCGTCGACTCCCCAACTGCCTCAGTTCCTTTTTTCCCGCGCAAGGCGCTCTCAGTGACGCACGTTGCTCGCCTTGTCGGGAGTCAAACTTCAAACTAGCAGCATAGTTTTCAGTTTTTATTATTTTGTAGTATTATCTCGATACAGTATCGCTTAAGTTATTCTTATTTTTAAATAAAAACAATAAAGAAGTCTCAGCCTACACTGACGGAGTCGACCATGAGCAGGTCAGGTGACGGTAGGGAGACTTCGTATGAAAGCTGTTCAGTCAGTCGGACTGGATCCGGTCCACCGCCTTCTCTGGAAGGGGGGTCTGACAACAGTCAGTCCAGTGCCCGGGGGGATGGGTGGTCCCGGTGGAAGCATAAAAGCAAACAGTCGCATTCTCGGCACCGTTCGGCCTCGAGCTCTTCTTCGGCCCACAGGTCTAAAAAGAGAAGGCATCACTCGAGGTCGCCCTCTGATACGTCTGCGCGTAGAGCGTTCAGGTTATCGAGCTATGTTGCCGGTCTTCTTCGGAGTCGCCAACAGCGGCTTTGTAGCCGACGTCTTCGACATCGAGTCCCACCCCGCCTGCAGGTAGGTCTTCAGATGAGCAGTTTCATCAGTGGGCCACTCTTATGGAGCAGTGGGCTCGGAGGTTGGTTAGGCTACCTGGCTCGGTCGCTCGTGGGCCTTCGGGCTCTCTGGGCGACCAGGTAGGGCGGTTGGACTTTCCTGGTCACGCGGCACCTTCTTCGGTGCCGTCGACTCCGTGTTTAGGTGCCCCCCCTCCCAACATGGCTTCGGCGCAGGGGGCCACACCGATGCCCTTATCTCCTGCTCTTTTTCCTTCAAAACCTGTTTTTCGGTCTCTGGGAGTGTCTTCGGCGCCGTGTGGCCTTGCGGCGCCGCGTGGCTTCTCGGCGTTGCCTGCGGCGTGCGTCGCCGTGTGGCGCCGCCCTGCTTTCGGTGCCATGTGGCTTCTGCGGCACCGTTTTTGGCGCCAGCGTGGTTTCTCGGCGCCCGTGCGCCTCCTCAGCGCCAGGGCTCTCGGGACTTCCTTTGTCTCGTTTCCTCCTTCCTCTTCTGGCTTTCATCCTCTCCTGTCCATACAGTCCCTCCTGGACTGTCAGGAGATGACGCTGAAGATGAGGTGGACGAAGCTGGATCTTTTACTGTTGCAGAGCCTGTGGTCGAGGACCTGTCATTTAAGTCTCTGCTGAAGAATATGATTTCCACACTTTCTCTCCAGACTACAGACATCGATCCTGGGAAATTGTTAAGACTCCAATACCTTCACGCCTCGGAGATCCCTACGGATTTGACTCCTCCGATTCAGCCTTCCTTCGAGACGCTGTCTCAAATGGTATGGAATAATCCTGCTCTCTTCATCGGTGGCTAAATCCATTGATAGAAAATATTCAGCCCCCAAGGATCGTCCCATTTTGGCATCTCAAGCCTTTGCGGATCCTATTGTAGTCCTGGCAGAGAATGATAAGGTCGTCCTTCCTCAAACCACTACAGCTCGACCTATTAACAAGGAATCTCATAAGATAGTCACCTTAGGTAAGAGAGTCTTTGCTGCTTCTACCCTAAGTATGCGTATTGCCAGTTACCAAGGCTATTTTTCTCAGTACGAGTATATCCTGTGGCACTCCCTCAAGCAAATGGTTGAAGCTCTTCCGGGAGTCTGATTCAAAGCCAGAGCTTCTTCAAACCATTACCAGAGGTATTGAATCTAACAGCCAACAGGTTAAAGCAGCCATGGACGCTTTCGACTCTGCTTCCCGTTCAGCAGCTGCTGGTATTTGCACCCGCCGCCATTCCTGGCTGCGCACTTCAGGCTTCACCAATGATGCGCAACAACAGGTAATGGCATTGCGCTTTGATGGTGCATATCTTTTTGGTCCTCAGGTCGAGCAAGCTCTAGAAGCTACACAAAAGACTAGGTCAGCCATTAAGTTGGCTAGACCCCCTCCTGCCCCCTCTCGAGGGCATGCCAGTAAACGTCAGTTTCATAACCGTCAGTCCTTTCGAGGCAGAGGAAGTTTCCATAAGAACCAACCTGCCCAACCTCAAAAGAAGGCGCAACAGAAAGCGCAAGGGCCCAAAGCGCCCAGCGCTACCTTATGAATTGCTGGCCCAAGTCCCACCTCAACTGCCCGAGGTGGACTTTTCCTCTCCCGGTGGGAGGTCGGCTGATGCACTTCTACAGCCAGTGGAAGTCCATAACCTCAGACAAATGGGTCCTTCGGATAATCCGCGAGGGGTACTCACTCAATCTTGTGGAAACCCCTCCGGATCGTCCTCCCAAACGGCAGCCCAGGCTGTCTGCCCTTCAGTCAGACCTTCTCACTGCCGAGATTCAGGGCCTTCTAAACAACAGGGCAGTAGAACTTGTGCCGCTGCATCAGCGAAACACGGGGTTCTACTCTCATTACTTTCTGGTTCTGAAGAAGTCTGGGGGAATGCGCCCCATTCTAGATCTCAGAAAGCTAAACAAATTTCTCCCCAAGGAGAAATTCAAAATGATTTCTCTAGGAACCCTGTTACCCTTGCTTCATCAGCACGACTGGCTAGCCTCCCTAGACATGCAGGATGCTTACCAGCACATTTCCATTCACCCGAGGCATCACAAATTCCTGAGGTTTGTGGCTCTGGGACAAAATTATCAGTTCAGAGTCCTGCCTTTTGGGCTATCCTCGGCGCCCTGAGTTTTACAAAGTGTTGTGCAGTCTCTAGCGCACCTCAGAAACTCTGAATACAGGTGTTCCCTTAGCTGGATGATTGGCTTCTGGCAAGTCCTTCCAGGCAAGGGACTCTGGATGCCAGAGACTGCCTCTCGCCTCCTTACGTCCATGGGAGTCCTGCTAAACCTCAAGAAATCGCAGCTGCAGCCCTCCCAGAGGCTCCTTTTCATAGGGACCCTTCTGGACACATCCTGTGCGAAGGCTTTTCTTCCAGAGGACAGAAGGAACGATATCCTTCAGATGGCCCGTTACATTGGAGAAAACAGGTCAGTTACAGCGCTCTCGATGCAACGGATGCTGGGCCTCATGGCATCCTCAGTGTTCACTGTACCTCTGGCCCGTCTGCACATGAGAACCACCCAGTGGATGCTCAGTACTCAGTGGTCTCCAACCACTCACCCGCAGTCCTATCTCATCAAGGTGACAGAACCCTTAAAGAGGTCTCTCACCTGGTGGTCTCAAGAGGACAATCTCCTGCAAGGATACCCCTTTGCCCCTCTGGACCATCAGATCTCCATTACCACAGACGCCTCACTAATGGGGTGGGGAGCTCACTGTCAGGCTCTCTACACTCGGGTGTGTGGACTCAACTCGAGTCCCAGCTTCACATAAATGTCCTAGAAATGAGAGCCGTCCTTTATGCGGTCCGAGCTTTGAAGGACATTCTCTGTCACAAGAACATTCTCCTCCAAACGGACAACAAAGCAGTGATGTATTACATCAACAAGCAGGGCGGTGCTCATTCTTACCCCTTATGCAGAGAAGCGATGAGGGTCTGGGAATGGTGCTTGGAGCACAAGGCTCTAATTTAAGCAATCTACCTGTCAGGTGTACAGAACGACTTGGCAGACCGTCTCAGCAGAACAGAGACAGATCCTCACGAGTGGTCTCTCGACTCAACCATAGTTCAGTCATTGTTCGAAGAGTGGGGAACTCTGGACCTGGACCTTTTTTCGTCCCCACTCAACGCAAAACTGCCTCTCTTCTGCTCCAGAAATCCAGGGTCTGGCATTTTTTGTCAGGATGCGTTCAGGCTGCGGTGGACAAAACGCTTTCTTTACGCCTTTCCGCCTCTTCTTCTGACTCGAGAGTACTCCTCAGTTCGAGTCTCAGGGAGACAAGATGATTCTCATTGCTCCCTTTTGGCCTCAACAACTGTGGTTTCCACTTCTCAACAGTATGTTGGCAGTTCCTCCGAGACCACTTCCCCTGCAGATGAACCTTTTAACTCAGGGACCGGTGGTCCATCCCAATCTGAGATCTCTTCACCTTCACGCTTGGCTCCTGAAGAGGTAGAAGTAAATCGGTTCAATGTCTCTCGAAGAGTTTCTGATATCCTTCTGGCTGCGCGGAAGTCAGCCACTCGGAAAACTTACACGGCTAAGTGGGAAGTTTGCCGCTCTGTGTGCAAAGTCCTCTTGAACTCTTTTCTGCCCTACAGATAAAGTTGTGGAGTACCTTTGGACCTCTCAAATTCAGGTCTCCAGTACTCTACAGTTAAAGTTCACCTTAGTGCCATTTCAGCGTATCATGAGCCGTTCTTTTCCCTTTCACTGGCTCAGTTACCTATGGTTAAGAGATTTCTTAAGGGCATTCTGCACACCAGACTTCCTACAAGATGTCCAGTTGCAGCCTGGGACATTAATCTTGTGCTAGACATGCTCACTCGGAAACCTTTCGAGCCTCTAGCTACCTGTGAACTAAAGTTCCTCACCTGGAAGACTGCCTTCTTAGTGGCCATTACCTCAGCCCACAGGGTCTCTGAGATACATGCCCTGGTCACAGATCCTCCATATACTGTGTTTCATAAAGACAAAGTAGTCCTTCGTGACTATCCTAAATTTCTTCCTAAGGTTGTGTCAGAATTTCATCTTAACCAACCTTTGGTCCTTCCCTCTTATTTTATGGACTTCCACAATGAAGGGGAACGCCTTCATTCTCTGGATGTTAAGAGGGCCTTTGTGTTTCTATTTAGATAGAACCAAGGATTTTCGTAAAGCCCAGCAACTGTTCGCTTCTTCAGTGAGACCCGGTCAACAACCTGTCACTATTAGATGTATCTCAGCATGGCTAGTGGCGTGTTCTTCGCCACTGCTATTCCATGGCGCAGGTTGGGTTGGAGGTAGAGTTTACCCACTCTACCAGAGCGTAGCGCATCCCTAGCGGAAATCAACATGCCCATTGCAGACATCTGCAATGCGGCCACCTGGAGCTCAGTGCATACTGCTAGCATTATGCACTCGATGTCCATGCCAGACTACATTTCTTCCTTTGGCAGAGCCATTCTTATGGACTTCGTCTTAAGAAACGTGAGCTCTTGGCTTCTCCTGTCGCCTCTCGGGATTATTAGCTCAGTATTCTTCCTATAGTGTGATGAGTGGGAGACTTATGTCCAGGAAGATATGAAAATTACGCATCACCTGTAATTCTTGATCTTGGACGAGTCTCCACCACTCATTCACACCTACCCTCCATCCCCGAGCTCACCTCTCTTGTTGGTCTCTCACCTCAAATCTTTAGGCCTTGAAGACTTCTTTGTTGACCCTTCTTACACGGGTCGTCCGGACTATCTTATGTCCGGTTTTGAGGTTAGGCTACCCTTCTAGGTTAGTTACGCTGCACCTCCTTGGTAAAAAGGTACTGAGGCGGTTGGGGAGACGACGCCAGATAGTGTTAGCCAGCCATGAGCTTGGGCTTGCGCGCCATCTCTGCGCCGACTCCCAGCAAAAAGTTTGTTCCCGATGGGTCCTAGTGCCTCCGGCGCAGATCCCAATAGTGTGAATGAGTGGTGGAGGCTCGTCCAAGAAGATCAAGAATTACGGTAGGTACTTAATTTTCATTTCTGTTCACTGGATCTGCAGGACGTGTTCTTTCATGTCCCAATCCATCCGTCTCATTGGTGGTTCCTCCGTTTCAGAGTGGAAGGGACCCTGTACAAGTTCCGAGCCATGAGGTTCAGGCTGTCATCGGCCCCATGGGTCTTCCCCAGATGCATTGCAGTGGTGGTGGCCCATCTCAGGCGTCGGGAGGGAGGGAGACAGGATTTATCCCTACCTCAGCGATTGGCTCCTAGCACGTACCACCCAACAGGAGGAGGAGAGGTCCAGGGACCTGGCCCTCCAGACCTGCTCCCAACTCAGCCTCTTGATCAACGAGGCTAAGTCGGAACTTGTGCCTTTCCAGGTGAAGTACTTCATCGGGCAGAGCTTGACCCTTGTCAAGCCAGAACTGGGCTCCTGGTGGACAGAGCGGAGGTTCTTTCCTCCTTTTCCCAATCATTTCTGGTTGGGCAATTGTCCCATGCCGGGACTTTGTGCCTTCTGGGTTACATGGCGGCATGCACCTTTTGTAGTCCGTTGGGCCGGTGGCACATGCGCCCCCTCCAGTGGGAGCTGGCCGCCCAGTGGACTCCAGCGCCACAGTCATTTCGACCAGCTGATTACTGTAACCCAGAAGATGTGGGATGCTTTCCAATGGTGGACCGCCCCAGACCAGTTGCAACAAGAGATCCCATTTGTCCGCCCCGAGCTGACGGTCGTCCTCGCAACCGATGCCTCTCTCATGGGCTGGGGAGCCCACATGGGGGACAAAAGGGCCCACAGGCTCTGGACCCCTGAGTAGTTCCGATGTCACATCAACCTGTTGGAGCTCAGAGCAGTCAGCCTAGCACTGACAGCTTTCTCTCCTCAGCTCTGGGGTCAAGTGGTTCAAGTCCCAACGGACAATACCACGACCACCTACTACCTCAACAAACAGGTCAGCATGCACTCCAGTTTGCTGTGCAGGGAGGCGCTCCGTATCTGGACCCTCGTGAGCCGATTAGAAGCAGATCTCCCTAGCCATCCATGTGGCAGGTGCCTCAACCATCTGGGCGGATGCTCTCAGCCGCTTAGGCCAGACATCCCACGAGTGGTCTCTCCATCCAGAGGTAGCTTACAGCCTGTTCTCCCACTGGGGCAAACCGATGGTGGACCTGTTTGCCTCCAGGGAAAACACCAAGCTGAGGCTGTTACATGCCCACCACCTCAGCAGGGCTCGCTACAGGGGATGCCTTCTGAGGCCATGGGCCCCAGGCCTCCTCACCTTCTCTCCATTTCCCTTGATCCACAAGGTATTCCTCAAGGTGAGGAGGACAAGGTGAAGGTAACCTGGTAGCCCCAGATTGGCTGCACCAGTTCTGGTATCCAGATCTCGTCAGCCTCAGCTGCAGGCTCCCGGAGTGGCTTCCAGCACACCCGGACCTGATATCACTCAACCTGGGAAGGTTTTCCATCCGGACCTTCAATCCCTGCACCTCACAGCCTGGTACCTGAACGGCTAGAGTTCCAGGCTTTGGGTCTTTCTGAAGATGTCTACACCATGGTGGAGACATTCATAAAAGAATCGACCAGGAAATGTTATGCCTTCAAATGGAAAAGGTTTTCCATTTGGTATCAGGGGAAGGGCCTGGACCCTTTGTCCTGTCCAGTGGCTAACATTCTCGACTACCTCTGGTCCCTCTCCAAAGGGGGTCTTCGGTCATCGACCCTTAGGATGCTCCTGGCAGCCATCTCTGCCTACCGGGCGCAGGCCGGTCAGGAGACAGTGGTCAGGTGCTTTTTCAAAGGCCTGAATCACATATCCCCTCCTGTGCGTGAACCTCCACCTCTGTGGGATCTACTGCTGGTACTGGCAAAGCTCATGGGCAAGCCATTCGAACCAATGCACAAGTGTGCCTTGTCACACTTGTGGAAGACAGCCTTCATAGTGGCTATCACATCTGCCAGAAGTACAGGGGAGTTCCAGGCGCTTTCGGTGGACTCCCCTTATCTGGTCTTCCACAGGGACAAGGTTGTCCTACACCCCACCTGAAATTCCTTCCGAAGTGTTGTCAGAGTTTCACCTAACCAGGTGTTAACTCTGCTGGTATACTACCTCATTACACCTCGGAGGCCGAGTACAGGCTCCATACTTTGTACCCAGACGGTTTCCTCCTATTACAAGGAGAGGATGGCGAAATTGGGAGAGGTTCGCCAACTGTTTGTCACCTATGCTGAAGTCGCTTCTGCAGACCTGCCAGCAAAACGGACTGTTGCAAGATGGATTACATCATGCATAGGTGTGTAAGCTGAGTTGGTGGGGAAGGAGCCTCCCAGGGGGATAAGAACTCATTCTGCCCGCCATACCGCTGCATCGGTGACTGCTTCCAGGGACATCCCTATCCAGGAAATTTGTCAGACTGCTACCTGGAATCAGCAAACACCTTCATCACCCTCTACCACATCGACCTTGAGTCACGCCGGGATGCTGGTTTTGGGGCCTCAGTTCTCCAGTCTCTGTTCCCTAAGTAGGGGGTGTGTGCCTTTCCTCCCTCCTCCCGGAGATCTGCTAGGAGTCTGCCAAAGAGCGTGGATGAACAACATATCCACGCTCCTAGAAAAACAGGTTACTCACCCGTAACAGTAGATCTAATCTGTGTCAGTCTTCACCATTCATCACCTTTGGGTACTGGCCGGGGATCATGACCCCACGGGAGCTTTTTTTTGGGAGGGGGGATGGGCGGAGTCAATAGACCACTGGCATCGCCCTTGAGGCCAAACGACCGGCGTGGCGCGCGCTTAATGGGTTGGCTATTAGGTGCTGTCGACTCCACATTCCCGCCAGTTCTTTGTCTCCCGCCATCGAGGTCACCTTGTGGAAGCTCTGCTGTGTGAGAGGCCTTACAAAAACTGTGAAGCCTTCGGCTCCATTTCGAGTCCGTCAACTTCGTGTTATATATTACCCGACGGATCAGTTTCACCCACTCGATGTTGCCTGAGAAGTTAAAGTAAGATTGTTCCTTTTTCTTTATTTTGCGACATCGGGTCTTCTTTGGTGTTGTTTTTGCCGTAGGTCATGTCTCGGTTAGGGCAAGAAATCTATGAAGATGGGATGCCCCCCATGCGTTAGGTGCCTGTGTGGCGTAGTATTCCATCATCGACCAGCATGACCATTGCCTCGTGTGTCTTGGCCGCTACGACATGGATTACGTGTGATGCCTGCTTCTCCATGGACCGTTGTGTCATCGAACAACGCACGTGGAAAGTTGGTCGAGCTCCGACGACTTTCAGGGGAGGGGCCCGCACTTGTCAAACCAAAATGCGTTCTCTCGGCCTTTCCTCTGGGTCCCCTCCTGGTGGTTCTATACGGACTGAGGAGAAGGAGGAGGAGGGGACTTCTGCTTCTTGTAGCCTAGCCGTAGCAGAAGCCCCTCCCGCAGTGCAGGTGGCCCAGTCTGTCTCTCCAGGGACGGGCAGGAGGCACCGCTTGGCAATCGCCTTTGGGGGGTAAGGCTCCCACGGTGTCGCACCGCCCGGAAGGCCTGGTTAGCGTTGTACCGATGCTGCCTGTCGGCGCCATCTACCGCGCCATTCACCGCGGAAGTTGTTCCCTGATGGTGCCTGTCATCGGCGCTGGTCCGTTCTTTCGGCACCGTTGCTGCTATTGGCTGCTCACGGCACTGATGGTGCCCGCGGCGCCGTGTGAGAGGCTCACGGCACCGCCCTCGATCTCTCGCTGCTCCTGGCGCCGCCCACGGCACCCTGGTTGAGCATGGCACCGTGTCCAGTTCTGAGCTACTTCGGCTCCGAGCAAGGACACGCCACTGTAGGGGTTTCAGATCTCGCGCCGCTCGCTGGTAAGCCATTGGCAGCACCGTCTGTCCTCGGCACCGCCGCAGCACTGTGGGGATTTCCACTCGCACCGAGCGGGCCGGAGCCGCCACGCCTCTGGTTTCCGCGCCGTGTCGGGATACAGTGCCGGACAGTTCGCCCAAGGCTGCTGCCATTGTCGAGCTGTGTCCTCTTCCTGCACCGCTTATGTGCGGTTGAGACGCCAGCACCGACTCTGGTGCAGTCTCTATATCTGGTGCCCTTTGAGTAGTGATGGTAGTGGGCGCCCCGCACTGTTTGGCTACAGAACTGCGATCTCCACCTCTTTGGAGGGGGAATCGGATTCTTAGTCAGATAGGCATCTGCCTCTTTGGAGTTGGCTGCTTACGTGGACACCTTGGTAGTGTCCTCGACAGGCCAGAACCAGCCCCCCTCTGAGGAGCAGACAGTGGCTCCCAGGTCCAGGGTCAGGGGTGCAGACCAGCAGGCAGGGGTGCAGGCCACCATTGCTCTGCAGCCTGGACTCTGAGGGTTCTCTGATCCCTCAGTGGTGGCACCTCCTCAGGTGGTGTGCCTGGCTCACCGAACTTTGGGGCCAATCGGAGCACCCACAGGACGGGAGGGTGCTGCTCCCTGGATAGCCCCTTCGGAGGCTGACCAGGGCTGCCAGCTGCCCTGGCTGACTTTCTCAAGGATGAGGGCACTTTCAGATTCTGAAGGGTCAAGGGGTATGGGGTCCGTGCAGCGGCCTTTTTCCGGAACCCATCCGGGCTCTGAGAGAAGTGGTAACGCAGCTCTCCGCCCTTCCCTTTTGGTTTCCTTGACAGGGCCCCATTCTTTGAGGTAGGGGACCATCCTTCTGGACTTTCTCAGCTCCGATCACCTCACAGGGGGAATTCTTCAGAGCGCAGCCTAGGTAGTTCCAATTTGGTTGATTAGCTGTCGGCTGTGGAGTTTTCCAGAGCTCCTTCTTTCCTTGGGGCTCCTGGTGCGCTCCCTATCCCAGGCGGAGGCCAGCCGATTCCTGTTGTCAGCTTTGCCCCACTTCTCTACCACATTCTTCTGCACTCCTGGGTATTCTTGGTCCTAGCAGTCCTCTCTCCTGAGCAGCTCAGAGCAGTGGCTGCTCAGTTTCTCTTATGTTAGGGCTATGGACAGACAGGTTTTAAACCTCCCCTGAGCAGCCACCTTCTGAACACTTGAGGTCCTCTGACTCCTCATCCCCTCTTCTGGGAAGAGGAGCCATCTATCCACATCTCCCCAGCTGCTGATCTTGCTGAGTATCAGCGATTCCTCGTGAGGATGTTGAGGACCTGCACATCACCCCACCCGCTGAACACAATCCAGAGCACTCTCGGCGTCGCCTTTCTAGGCAATTTAAGTGTGGACACCCCTTGTGGTGCCACCCGACCTGCCCTTCTGGGAGGCTGCTATGCTTGACAGAGACCTTTTCCGAGACCCAGCTTCTAGAGATCTCTGCCAATAGTATTGTGCCCCACCCCGGGAGTCTCCAGGTTCCATGCCTTCTCCCCAGTCAGGATTGATGCTACTGGATACTCTGATGGGCTTCAGATCCCTAGCCGTGACTGGACCCCAGATCAAGATTCCATGGATTTTGACTTTGGGGAAGGAGGACGTTCTACTCGGCATGGTTGCTGCTTTCTATTGCAGTACATCAGGCCCACTATGCTACCTGTGATAGGTTCCTGTGGTCCAGGCTAGGTCAACTCCTAGCCTCGATGCCTGACACAGAGGAAACCAGACAAGCCATTGCACTCTCTGCACGTGGCCTGGAGCTAGCAAGGCACCAAGCAAGGGCATCGATGATGCCAGTGAGGTAGCTACCAGAGTCGTAGGGACAGCGATGTGCACTAGGCGGACGGCATGGCTGTGCTCTCCTGTTGTCACCTTTGGCCCAGCATAGGTGATTAACTCCACTCACCAGAGAACTACCTGTATCTTTTTCTCCTGTAGGGTGAGACAGTGTCTGTCGGGCAACTCTCACTCCCCTCTGGGGGTCCCCGCTCACTCTCCCCACTCTGGGCCTCTCCAGACCCATGAAGGTTCTCCTCTTGTGTGTGTCACCCACTGAGAGCTAAGGGACTCAGTCCTTAGGGTTTAAAACCGGCTTTTTGGGGGCTCGGCACTCACTAAGGTGATGAATGGTGAAGATTGACACAGATAAGATATGGAAATTACATACTTACGTAATTCTGATCTTTCTGTCATCTTCTATTCATCACAATCCCACCCTCCATCCCCGGGGCCTCAGTCTCTGTCCCCTCCCTCTCTGTGCCCACTCCGTGTCCCTCTCCTTTCTGTCAGTCAGGTGGGATAACTTTGGGCACGTTGGGGATAATTCTTCTGGGGAGAGTGGTCAGGAGGGAGGCACTCCTTCTTCAGTGTTTTGGCTCCTCCCCATGGGGTGGGAGTTGGCAGTTGGCCTCCTTTCTTTCCTTCTCCCGCCAATCCTTTGATTTCCTTGTCCTTAGAAATAACTCAATTAATTTAAGAAACTAGGTTTTTACACAAAAAATTTCCTTTGAGGGGTGAGATATCCCTGTATCCTGTCTTTTCTTCCAGAATAGCCGAGTCTGCTGTTGTTGGAGTTATTGCCAGTAATTCTGTGCCTTGAATTGTGGCAGTTAGCCTCTTGGCTACTCCTTCACAGTTCCTATACAATCTGGAGACAGGTCAAGGTTCCAGGGTATATTCTCCAGTTTTTCCTCCTCTCACTCTCATCCTTATTCTAAATTCTTAACCCACCCTCCCTCCTCTTTTCTACTTCCAGAGATTGGGGCCCCTACCCAATCCCCTTAGTCTTTCAAACTTTTTCTGTCCTCTCAGTTGTTTATTTCTCCTTTTAGTTTATACAGTATATCTTTTCCTTTGTGTGTCCTTGGACTTCCTTGTCCCACCCTCCAACCCTTTTTCTCACCTCTCACGGCGACTCAGAACTAGCGGGAGGGCGGAGTCGACAGAACCTAACGGCCAACCCGCGAGTGCCATGCAGTGCGTCGGCCTCGAGGGTGGCACCAATGGTGCGTCGACTCCGCCCATCCAAAAAAAAAAGCTCCCTCGGTATCATGACCTCTGGCCAGTACCCAAAGGTGATGAATAGTGAAGATGCACAGAAAGATCAGAAGGTGGTAGGTACGTAATTTTCATTTCTAGGAGTGGTATATGTTGTTCATCCAGACGGACCCACCCAACCTCCCCGGCTGCAGACGACACAACCTGGCTTCCAGCGGCCAAGATCAGGCATCATGGGGCGGAGCTATGGTATATACCACCCGGTGGTGGGAGGAGACAGTTTGAAGACTTCTGGTGAAATTTAAAGTGGAATGGGACATGCCAAAGAGTGTGGATGAACAACATATACCACTCCTAGAACTACTGTTACAGGTGAGTAACCTGTTTTTCTGTTCGCCTAACGTTGTCAGTGGAGCCACACCTGAGAGTCGCCATTACTCCTTGGTGAATACTGGCTGATACAGGTTGGTTGACTTCAAAGGATTGGCATTGCTTAAATTTAGCCAGCAATGTGCTGGGGTTTTATCAGGCACCTTAAACTGTAGTCTTAGGTGTCCTCTAGAGCCATTCAGTTGTTCTTTTTTTATTTAAAAAATGTTTTCTTATATGAAGAGTTTTTTCAGGTATGTCTTCTACGCAACTGTTCAGAAACGGAGGCAACACTTAGAAAGAAGGATTTTAATCAGACCAGGCCAGGATTCACAAAAATGCGAAAATTTGCTCGCCACCCCGCTGCGTTGCGCCGGTTAGGCAGTGAGGCTATTCTCAGTCGGATAGTGTGGTGCGCCATTCAACTGTGAATAAGGACAGGTGAAGGCAGCACTAGCCCAGGCAAAGCACCAGGAACCCCAGTAGCGAAGTCCCCACAGCCAGCCAGGAGAACGGGCCGCAACAATATTACACACATGCAAAGCTCTAGTTCACTAAGGGAGTCTTGCAAATGAGCCAATTGGGCATGTAAGTGCTGTTGGTCATTATCATGCCTATTATGGGCCCATTTGTATGCCCATGGGTGTGTTAGCACACTTCGAAAAAAAATATTTTTGTAAATGCAAGGTACAGGGAGAATACCAGATTCACAGTAAAGTGCCATCCACTGAGATCAAGCACAGTATTGCAACTGTACTAATATATCTTGCAGGATACTGCAGAAACTGAATGTAATCCATTGGTAATTGTAGCATTTGGTCCTGGTCGACATCACTGTATGTACATAATAGTTATACACAATATCCAATCTCTGAATGCATTGTGGTCTCCATAAACAGTCACAGAACATGTGGTGCAAATTTGGGCTGCAGAAACAGTTGGAGTCTGGCAGAGGTTGTGTGAACCTTCTTTGCTGAGCAGATGGGAAAGGATTTTAGCTGCAGGATAAGCTTTACATTCTTATCAGTCTGTGGACTTTCGGGCAGGAGTGCTGACTTGTTTAATAAGTGTTGTCTGGTGTGGAGGATCCATAGTGGAAGCTGGATATGCATTTATCTTTTCTACAGGCATTGTGAGCAGCTTTCTGGGAGTTTCTGTCTTTCTCAGCCAGGATCAATTTACAGCTAATTGGGGCTTAAATACCAGGGCTTCTCACATAGCAGTACTGCAGAAGCAGCTGGGGTCTGGCACAGGTTGTGTGAACCTGCTTTTGCTGAGCAGATGGGAAAGGATTTTAGTTGCTGAATAAGCTTTAAATTCTTATCAGTCTGTGGACTTTCGTTCAGGAGTGCTGACTTGTTTAATACACTGTTTGTGTGGGACCTTCCTCTGGCGGAGGTTGCAGTAAGGGGCTGATACACTCTCATGTGAGTGGGGTGTGGTCCTGATCTCACCCCCACCCCACCCCACCTCCCCGAGCACAGCTCATTTATAGGGGACCACCTGCCCTACATTTGAGTAGGAGGCTTCAGGTGCAGCTCATGTTGTTCTATCCATAATGCAGCCACGGGCAGGAAAAAGTATAGGTAGGTCTCAAATAGGAGTGCAGCATCCACAATGAATTGCTGAGTAGTGTGATAGTTGGATATTCTGGAGGGTGTTCAACTGGAATATATCAGGTAAACTTTCTGTTAGAGGCCGGGCTAGGATTAGTTGGTTATTTGTCCTAGAAAAGACTGCTGTGATGATGGGGAAGGGACCGCATATCACTAGAGCAGGTATCTTTGGGAGGGTGGTTTGATGCACATGGTGTGGTGTGGCCATGATACTGGTCTGGGCTTGAAAGTTTGGGGGATGCCCAGTGTGCTACCAGCTGGCACAGCTTAAGGAGGAGGTAAAGGGGATTCGAAGGCAGCTGTGGGTGCTGGGGGGGGGGATTGGATAGGTAAGAGGCAAGCGGTCACCTACATGGAAGCACTAGGTGCTGGGGCCTCCCAGGCTAGGGGAGGAATGAAGAGAGGTGCTCACACTAGGAGAGGAGGGAAGGGGATTACACAGGGAGCTCTAGGGGACCCTGGCAGGTGGGGCCCAAAAGGTGGAAATTTCCACAGCAGTAGGCAAGAATCTGGGGGTGTCCAAAGGAAACCGAGAGGGGCCGTAAGGACGGGGGGGCACTCGCTCACAAATTGTTTTTTCCCTCTACGCCTATTGGTAGAAGAGGGGTGTGGGGAGGAGGATGAAGATGATGCTGCTGGGGAAGGGACGGATAGAAAGGGTGACGGGGGCACGAGGCAAGGGCACAATAGAGGGGGGTCCCGGACAGGATGAGGGAAGAGGGGTAAGGGGGGGGAGAAGAAAAATGGAGGATCAGGGGAACAAGGAGGAGGCTGATGGTATGAAACAGGGGAGCATGATGGGCAGGAAGGCGCAGGACGTAAATGGGATGATAGCGAGCAGAAAGCCAAGTAGGCAAACTGGTAGGATGGATGGATTAGTAAGGAGCGGGGAAGGAGATACGGAGAAAGATACTCGGGTGGGGGGATAAAGAAAGCCAGGACTCGGATAGAGGAGGTGACCAGGACAATAGTGAAGGGCCACTTCAACACCCAGATTGTGGGAGGTAGCAGGAGCTAGTTGAGGGGAGAATCCAGACGAGGGATGAGGAGGGGCATGGAAGGAGGGGTGAACAGGGAGGCAAGGGGAGATTAGAGCACTTCTACTGGGGACTCCATGATCAGAGGCATCCAGTGAGAGAGGCAGGAGGAGCATAAAACCTGTCTGATCAGGAACCAATGCCACCCAGGCCTCACGGTGCACAAGGCCAAACATGAGTTGTGTTCACTGGCAAGGGAATGCGGGGGGACCCCAGACATTGTAGTGCACTTGGGGACAAAGACATAAATGGTAATAGTGATCTAGAAATTCAGGCACGGTTCCGGGAGTTGGCCAGGGTATGCCTTTCCATAGGCTGTAAGATCTCCTTTTTGTAAATCCTGCTGGTGCCAAGGACTAGTGGGGAGAACAAGATGAAGATTAGAGAGATAAATCAGTGGTTTAGGGAGTGGTGTAGGGAATTGGGGTATGGCCTGGTGGGGGATTGGGGGAAGACCTGGGAGGATAAGGGGCTGTATGCTAGGGACAGACTCCACCTTAATTTGGAGGAGAAGGAAATCCTTAAGCTCAAACTAGCTGGGTTCATCAACTAAAGGCGGGGTTTAAATTTGTGAAGGGAGGAGGGATCAAAAAAGGGGCAGTGCCAGCAGGTACAATAATTGAGGGACACGGTCTCCACTCCTCTAGGTGGCTAGGGAGAGATGGAAATTTGTCACCAGGTGGGGTGCAGGAGCTGAGAAATGGGAACTCAAGGGGGAGAAAGGAGTGGAGAATGGTCCTGTTAAATGCCAGGAGCTTAGGAAATAAAATGCCTGAGCTCCAGGCGATGCCAGTTGAGGGGGAGATAGATGTGGCAGCAGTCACTGAGACGGACAATCAAGTGCATGAGTGGGACCTAAATCTGGAGGACTACACTATGTTCAGAAAAGATAGGGGGGAGGGAAGGGGGGGTGTAGCACTGTTAGTCAGAAATGGCATGGATATTGGAGGAGTAGAGGAGGCAGAGGGAAACGTGGAGGCTATTTGGGTCACCTTACTGACACAGTGGGGTAAGAGAGTAAAGACTGGAGTGGTATACAGACCACCAGCACTGGCAGAGGTCCTGGAAGAAAGTTTGGTGGCAAATCTCAAGGGGCAGTGTAGATTGGCAAAGGGAAGGATAGTGGTAATGGGGGACCTCAACATGTCAGGAACAGACTGGGGGACTATGACGTCACCAGTGGGCAGAGAACAGAGGCTGCTGGATGTCTTCCAGGATGCTTTCTGACACAACAGGTGGGTGAGCCAACTAGGGAAGCCTGGACACTGGACGTGGTCCTGGGACAGTGATCAGATTAGGGGCCTAGGGGTGAGGGACCTGTTGGCGGGAGTGTTCACGCACAGTCTGGTACTTCCTGGACCTACGGGGGAAGCTGAACAAGGACGGTAGTAACCGAAGTTTAGGGAGCAGACTTCAAGGAGATGGGAAGGATCCTTAAAGATCATCTGGACAGGATAAGGCTGGATATGGATGCTGACAGCAGGTGGGGATCATCAGGAGGGGAATACAGGAGGTTACCAGATCCCGCGCAAGGAAAGGCGTAAGTTTGGTAAGGCCAGAAAACCCTGCTGGTGGACCCGGAGGTACAGGAGGTGGTGAGGGAAAAGGCAGCCTATAGACACTTGAAGTGCCTCAAGGAGTGAAAGTGGTGAGAGCAGCTAAGTCAAAAAGGAGCAGTCCTTGGCCAGTGGGATCCAGAGGGGGACAAGGGTTCTTTAGATAGCAGGGGAAAAGGGAAAGTAAGGGGGCAGATCAGCAAGATAAGGATAGGGGATGGTTCGGCACAGGAGGCGGGGGAACAGGCAGAAGTCCTAAATGAGTACTTTGCCTCAGTTTTTACTAGGGTGGATGGAGGGGCTATGTCTTTCGGAGCGGGGGTAAACCGGAGCAAGGGGTGGGACCGGTAGAGACCAGGGGGCTCTGATGGGTCTGGGGAAAGGAAGTGGCCACCACAGACTGGTGAGGGCCCAGCAGTGCGGGGTGAAAAGGGGGAGGACGTGGAGGTTGAAATCCCAGTAGAGAGAGTAAGGGAATCCCTCAGGTCCCTTCGGACGGAGAAAGCACCTGGGCCAGAATAGATACATCCCAGGGTGCTGAGGGAACTGGCGGATGTCCTGACAGTCCCTCTAGCGGAGCTTTTCAGCATCTCTGTGAGGACTGGGTGGGTGCTCCAAGACTGGAGGGTAACCCATGTCGTGCCAATCCACAAGGGGGGGATCAAGAGAGGATGCGGGAAATTACAGGCCCGTTAGCCTGACATCGGTGATTGGCAAAGTGATGGAGAGTATTGTCAAGGAAAGGCTAGGGGGGTTACTGGAGCAAACTGGGCACTTGGACAGTAGACAGCATGGCTTTGTCAAGGGAAGATCGTGCCAGACAAACCTTGTTGAGTTCAATGACTGGGTGACGAGGACCCTGGACCAGGGTAGGCCAGTGGACGTCCTCTTTCTGGACTTTAGCAAGGCGTTTGATTCGGTACTCTACAGTGGCCTACTGGCTA
Source organism: Neoceratodus forsteri (assembly GCA_016271365.2). Taxonomy (NCBI): domain Eukaryota; kingdom Metazoa; phylum Chordata; order Ceratodontiformes; family Ceratodontidae; genus Neoceratodus; species Neoceratodus forsteri. Next base: position 988,153,338 of record CM057449.1, read on the forward strand.
AGCTGAAGGAAATGGAGGGTAGGGAGACAGTTGTTAAGATGGATAGGAAATTGGCTCTCTGAGAATACTCAGAGGGTGGTGGTTGGAGGGTTAGCCTCATCCCCAAGGTGAGTTACTAGTGGGGTTCCCTGGGGGTCAGTGCTGGGGCCACTCCTGTACAACACCTATATCTCAGACATCAGGAGGGGGATCAGGAGCGAGATGAGTCTCTTTGCAGACAACTCAAAGCTGAGTGCAGTGGTGGATGGGGAGATGGGGAGGGTGGCCTTGCAGGAGGATCTGGAGGCTCTGGAAAGGTGGTCAGGAAAATGGAAACTAAAATTCAACAAGGGAAAGTGAAAGGTTCTGCAACTGGGAGTCAGAAATCCAGGCCAGGGGTATACCCTGGGAGGAGACATGATTCAAGTCATGGAGGGTGAGAGGGACCTGGGGGTAGTGGTAGATGTCAAAATGAACAACTCAGAGACCTGTAGGAGGGCAGCGGCAAGGGCAGATATGATGCTGGGATGCATCGCCAGGGGGATTACCTCCAGAAAGGCGGAAGAGATCCTTCCACTGTACAACTGCCTGGTTAGGCCACACCTCGAGTATTGTGTACAGTTTTAGAGACCACATTTAAAGAGGGACATTACACTCCTAGAGAGGGTCCAAAGGAGGGCAACCAAAATGATCTGGGGCCTGGGCGAAAGGACATATGAGGAGAGGCTCAAGGAGCTCGACATGACACCCTGGGGGAGAGGAGGGACAGGGGGGACATGATAGAGGTCTTTAAGTACATGAAAGGGATCAATAAAAGAGGCCCAGTCAGGGTGCTCCAAAGGAAGGAGGGTGGGGCAACAAGAGGTCACGGGTGTAAGCTGGAAGGGGGCAGGCTCAGAGGGGAGAGGAGGAGATGTTATTTCACTGAAAGGGTGGTGGAGCCATGGAATGCACTGCCCAGGGAGCTGCTATTGGCGGAGACTGTGGATGGGTTTAAGAGGGGATGGGACAGGTATGGGGAGAGTAAATCTGACCAGGCCCAAAACAGGTGGAACATCTGGGACTGGGACAGTATAACCCAAGGGGGGCACCAAAACGCCATCACTGGGTGCTGAAAATTGAGTAGACTTGAGAGAATCATGTGCTATTCTGTCGCCATTTTAGTATGTTAGTATGTAAAGATGTTCCCCATTGTGCAGATAAGAAAATCTGCCATGCATAAAACCTTGACCTTGTTGCAGGGAATAGGAAATTTCCGGGCTATTAAGTTGTAATGCAAATCACTTGATCAGATGTTTGTGGGTGCATAGGGGTTGGCATTCAGTGATACGCTAACTTTCAGTAGTCGTGGTGGTCTTTGTGTAGTATAGCACCAGTTTCATGGCACTGTGCCATGCCCCGAGCTTGTGGATTGAGGATGGTACTGACGTTGTGTCTCTTGGCCGAGTTTGCTATAGTTTGTGTCACACATGCACACCTGTCCCTCACCTTTAGTCTCACTTCTAGGCCTGCTCTGAAGTTATTTTTCCAGAATGCCTTAGTCCATCGCTGGTGATCTTACTTTGAGAGGGCTCTTGCAGTAGGTAATTACATATAGGACTGACGCCGGCCGGCGGCAGGACCCCACGGAAAAATTTCTAGCTAGCAGTCCCTGGCGGGGACCGCCCCCACGTCAGGTGACCGGCGTCAAACGACGTCGGTATAAAGGGGCGGTCCCGGACGCTCGCCTTCCAGTCCTTTCCACCGTCCGCCATGCAGCGCCTCGCGTAAAGTTCGTAGCTCAGCCCTGTTACTACGTCCGTTTTTACCGAAGTTATAGATATTTTGAGATCTTTTCATCAGGTGAACGCCGGTTTATGTCGCCCTTCAAAAATAAGTGCAACTCTGCAGCGCCTAACTGCCCCACAAGGACGGTCACTCCTCTGACTTTCTTGCTTAGGCCCTGACCACGCAGGGTCGACTGGGCGCCCGATTGCCTGCATTTTAACGCCGCCACCGCAGACGACACCAGCAGTCCTGGAAGCCATCTCCTTAAAAAGAAGATGTCTGCAATGGAGAAAGAGTTGAAGAAACTTAGGCAGGCGTCGACTTCCCCAGAAGGACACAAGAAGCGGGAAAAGAAAGGCACCGGAGAAGGCCTCCTCCGTGACTTCCATCCGGAGCCGCTGGCTCAGGTAACGCCCTCCGGGGATCGCTCGACGGCAGCTCCAAGGCTTTGAGGAGGCATCGCCCGCCCATCGAGCTGCTCAGGCCCTTTATGGCGCCTGGGCAAAGGAGGCTTCTGCCCCCAGTGCTGCCGCAGGCTTGCGGCCTACTGGCGCGAGCGCCTCCCATGAGCCGGACGTCTGCTCCTCCGACACCTGCCGGGAGAAGGCCGCTAAGACGCCTGACCCTTCGGGGCGGTGCATGGCAGTGTCCCCCTCGGACCGGGCCTCTTCCCATCCTTGGCCCGCCTCTGACGAGTCGAACGGCGGCTCCTCTGGCGTCCGCTAGGATCCTGCCCCTGCTCCTCCGACGTGCGCTGGGCGTCGGAGCCTATGATAGACCCTCCATCGTCTGTCGTTCCAGGTTCCCCGCAGCCTTCTCTGCAGTCCGGGGAGCCCGTGGTCGCTTGCCTGACCCCGGGATTTTCACCACCGACCCCGGGATTTTTCACCACCGCCCCTCAGAAGAGACACGGGATGCTCTTCCCGCCAGGTCCCTCCTACAGAAGTGGATCTGACGCTGGCCCCCGGACGCTGGCTCACCGACGGCCCGACCGCCCACCGACGCCGCCCCTCCAACGCCGGGCGGGGATACCTCTTCCATTGGTCTCCCACGGGCCTATCAATATTGATCCACCGAGAAGGGTACTACTGGGCCATCTGCTCCGCAGCTCCTCCGGTGCCTGGGTATCCACCGTCGTATCTGACGCCGGCTTACCCGGGTCCGCAGTATCCTGCGCTGCAGTACCCGGCACCGGTCCCACCGACGCCACAGTACCCGACACTGCAATACCCGGCTCCGGTATTCCCGAAGCCAGGTTCCGGATACTCGCATTACGGATATAATCCATACAACTATCCCCCTTCTCCTCCTCCACCGCCCCCTAGGCTGCCGGTGGATCTTCAAGAGACTCTGGCCTCCTGGTGGGCTGAGGCCAAGGCTCAGCTCACCAAGGAAGTCGAGAGCCGCCTTACGGCGACGGTGCCACCTCCGGCCCCTGTCCGCCCCAGACGACACACTCCCTCTCCACCTCCGGATTCCCAAGCCCTCCCCTCGGGATCCAGAGAGGGGCAGGACACTCGTCCAGGGATTCCCCCTTAGGAACCCGTTCCTCCCCCTAGATGAGTCAGGGAGTCTTACTCTGCTTCCAATTCTTCTTCTACTTCTCTCTCGGACTCCTCAGATTCCTCCGATGGTTGCTCGAAGAGGCAGCGAGCTCGCTCTCCGTCCAAGCCCTGGCCGAGGACTCTCTGAAGTCTCCTCCGGAGGATCCTTCCTTCACGGGTTGCTCAGGAAGATCCAGGAAGTACATCAGTGGCGTTCCTTAGAGCCAGATCCTCAGTGGTTAAACTGCGAACATCTAGACTTGCCCCCACGCCCCTACTTGTGCCACCCTGGATCGAGCCTCATGCCCACCTTGTTTCCACCATTTGGAAACAACCGTCGGCTTTAGCCCCACTTCCTCGGCAGTCCAACAGGCTATACCAGGCTCTGAGGGTGTAGATTTTTTAGATTCTCACCCCAGTACAGACTCGGTTGTGATTAGCGCCGCTCACGGCAGGTCAGCACATCCTAAACACTTGAGCTTGTCTCCTCCCGATAAGGAGCCTCGCCTTCTGGATCAGTATGGAAGGAAGATCTACGCTTCTTCCACACTGGGAATTAGGGCCCTAAATTATGTAGCACATATGGGGGATTACCAGAAGGCTGTCCTTACCCAGGCGGAATCTAAGATTGACTCCTTGCCTGACTCCCAAGTTAAGCAGGAGTTAGCTGACCTTGTCCGTTCTGCTCGTTCGACCAGTCGTCACATTCTGAGGATGACCTACGATGCAGTGGACACCGCAGGGCGGAGCTCCTTGTTCGCCGTAAGTCTTCGGCGTCACGCCTGGCTCTGAGTGTCAGGTTTGGTCCCGGAGGTGCAGTCAGCAATTCAAGAAGCACCTTTCAGGGGTTCAGTGCTTTTCGGTGGTGATGTCAAGGACATCATCACCGACTTGCAGGAGAAGGGGACAGCCTTGAAATCTGTGGATTCCATGTACCGTCCCCATCCCTCACAGCGCCGTCCTTTTCGCAGACGCAGCCGGCCTCAAGTGAAACCCCAAGGAAGGCGGGCCACCAAACGTCGGGCCCCCACAGCTGCCAGGCCCCCACCGCCCAAAAAAGCAGCGGGTGTCCCAGCTGCGGCACTGCCCCACACCACCTGACTCCTTCCCTGTCCCACCGCCTCTGGACTCCCCGGAGGAACTGGTAGGAGGGAGGTTCTCCCTTCACCTTCGGGGTTGGGAGAGGATAACATCGGATTCATGGGTGCTTCAGATTGTCTCAGAGGGGCACTCCATAGGGTTTCTACAGAAACCTCCACGCCACCCTCTCTGAAGCCCTCTTACTCAAGGGACCATCTTCCTTTGGTCAGGGAAGAAATATCTGCTCTCCTCGCAAAGCAGGCCATAGAACCCGTCCCTCCTCACCTCCACAGGACGGGTTACTATTCCCATTTCTTTCTTGTACCAAAGAAGACTGGAGATCTCGGACCCATTCTCGATCTCAGCTCCCTGAACCTCTATGTACAATTCAAGAAGTTCAGGATGCTCTCCCTTCAAACCCTTCTGCACCTTCTTCGGCCAGGCCAATGGCTTTGTGCACTGGATATGCAGGATGCATACCTGCACATCCCCATCTGCCCTCGCACTCGAAGTACCTCGGTTTGCTTTCCAGGGGACCATTACCAACTCGGGCACTCCTTTTGGTCTTTCCCTGGCTCCCCAAGTTTTACCAAATGCCTGGCTGTAGCGGCCCACCTGCATACCTTGGGAGTTCAGGTGTTTCCTCACCTGGACGATTGGCTCCTGGTGGCCTTGTCCAGGAGGAACTCCTGCATTTTCTGTCCCTCACCCAGCAGGTTTCACTTGTCTGGGTATCACCATCAACCATTCTAAGTCTCATCTGGACCCTTCCCAGAGACTCCAGTTCATCGGGGCAATCCTCGATACGACAGTGTGCAAGGCCTTCCTGCCTTCGGACAGGGGGGCCTCCCTCCAGTCACAGATTTCCCTACTTTTGGAATGCAGGAAGGTTCCAGCGAGGTCGGTGCTCTGTCTTTTGGGGCTGATGGCGGCCGCCATCCCGACGGTTCTGCGCGCGCGAGTCCACATGAGGATCTTTCAGTGGACTCTCCGCTATCAGTGGGATCAACTTGTAGACGACCTAGATCATCTGGTGCTGATCTCCTCGCCGATGACAAGAGACTTGCAATGGTGGATGGTTCGAGAGAACCTGTTCCGGGGGGTTCCCTTCTTTCATCCTCCCCCCTCCCAGACTCTGACCACGGACGCATCAGGCGAAGGGTGGGGAGCCCATCTGGGTCCTCACCGAACACAGGGTTTATGGTCCAGACTTGGAATTAGCTCTCCACATCAATGTGCTCGAGCTAAGAGCAGTTCTGTATGCCCTCCAAGCCCTTCACCAATACATCCTTCCCAGTCACCTGGCTGTCCAAACGGACAACATGTGCGTGGTGTGGTACATCAACGAGCAGGGAAGGACTCGATCCTACCCACTGTGCAGGGAAGCAATGAGGGTTTGGGAATGGGCAACGCTTCACAACCTTCACCTCATGGCGATCCATGTTCCAGGAGTCGACAATATCCTGGCAGACAAGTCGTTCCTCGGCTCTGCCACACGAGTGGGAACTGGACCAAAAGGTTCTAAATGGCATCTTCCAGTTTTGGGGGACTCCACAGGTAGACCTGTTCGCCTCTTCCCAAAATGCAAAGCTTCCCACCTTTGCTGCTCTCCGCTCCAGAGTGAGGCGGCTTTCTGGAGCGACGCTCTGTCTCTAAGCTGGAAGGGCAGATTCTGTCTATGCTTTTCCCTCCTCGGGTCCCTCGTGTGCTGCAGAAACTTGCATTGGAAGGAGCGAGAATGATTCTGATCGCTCCTTTCTGGCCCAGGCAAATCTGGTTCTCTCTTCTACAACAATACTCAGAGGTTCCTCCTCTTCCTCTTCCTTTATCTCGAGGATTGCTGACCCAGGATCAGGGGACCCTGGTCCATCCAGGACTCAAGTCTCTACAACTTCATGCATGGCTCCTGCAGACCTAGCCCAATCTTGTTTTGGCGTCTCTCTTAAGGTGGCCGAGATTCTAGTGGAGGCTAGAAAACCCTCCACTAGGTCCACCTACGCTATGAAATGGAAGCGATTTTCCATTTGGGCTGTCTCCAGGAACATGGACCCTTTCTCCTGTCATGTGGCCGTTCTGCTCGATTATTTGCGTCATCTTTTCGACCTGGGTCTCAGTCACTCCTCTTTGAAGGTTCATATGGCTGCCATTTCAGCCTACCATGTTCCTTTTGCTGACAAAGCCTTTGCCCAATTAGACATTTCCAAGACCTTTCTCAGAGGGGTCCTTCATCTCAGGCCCCCTGTTCGGACTCCTGCTCCCCTTTGGGATTTGAACTTTGTTCTCGAGAAACTTACCCTTCCTCCTTTTGAGCCTGCGGCTACCGCAGACTTAAAGTTTTTGTCGTGGAAGACGCTCTTCTTGGTGGCCATTACTTCTGCTCGAAGAATTTCCGAGCTCCAGCCCCTTATGTGTAAAGTCCCCTATCTGATTTTTCACAAAGACCGAGTAGCTTTTCGCACGAACCCTAAGTTTCTTCCGAAAGTGGTAGCGAGTCTCACTTAAATCAGTCTATTGAGTTACCTGCCTTTTTCACGCAGTACTCCAACCAGGAGAATACTTACTCCATACCATGGATGTCCACAGGATTCTGAGATACTACACCGATAGGACGAAGGATCTCAGAAAGACTGATCAGTTGTTCGTCTCTTTTGCTCACAAAAGGGAAGGCAATGCTGTCTCCAAGCAATGCCTGTCAAAGTGGTTGGCTCATTGCATCACTTTCTGTTATGACAAGTACAACAAGACCCTACGGGTCAAGTCAGAGGTCACTCCACTCGAGGAGTAGCTGCCTCTGCGGCTTGTTTCAAGAATGTGTCTGCGGCAGACATCTGTGCTGCCGCCACCTGGACTTCCGTCCATACCTTACGAAACATTACAGTTTGGACATTGCCTCTCGGCCAGAGAGCAGGCTTCGTTAGCTGTCTTGCAAGGCCTCCTATCTTGAGCTTTGCAAGGTTTTTGCTACTTCTTGGAGTAGTTCCTCCTCCCGGTGCCTTTCATTTGTTCCAGACTGCTTGGGATTCTGTCCTAATTGTCATTACCTACTGCAAGAGCCCTCTCGAAGTAAGATAGTACAGTTACGTAAGAACTTACCGTAACAGTAGATCTTCGAGAGAGGCTCTTGCAGTAGGTAATACCTTCCCGCACTCCATCCCCCTAGGCTTTTTCAGCTCCTTTTCCATTGAGGGAAATATCTGCTTCTCTCTCGTCCAGGCCTGTGGCGGGAAAGAACTGGAAGGCAGGCATCCGGGACCACCCCTTTATACCGACGTCGTCTGACGCCAGTCACCTGACGTGGGGGCGGTCCCTCGCCAGGGACTGCTAGCTAGAAATTTTTCCGTGGGGTCCTGCCGACTGCTGACATCAGTCCTATATGTAATTACCTACTGCAAGAGCCTCTCTCGAAGATCTACTGTTACGGTAAGTTCTTACGTTACTGTACTGTCTAGTGGCCTCACCTATGCCCTGTAGACCAAGGAACCTGGGGCCAACCTGTGTCTCTCCTCCAAACTATGGCCGTGACACCAGGTCCCACAGTCACCATCCCTTGCTGGTTCCTGAGTTCCTGGTCGCAACCTGGCAACTCATTTTTACCACCTTACCTGTATGGAGTTCTGCAGAACCAATACAGGCAGGTGTCGCTATGGGTGCAATCAGGATTACTCAGTAGCCATGCTTTGAGAGCGTCCCTCAGGCGCCATTTCCATGGCAACCCTGCCCCTTTCCCACGTGACTGTAGTGTGTTTGGTGACCTCACAGGAAGGCTTGTGCCTTACAGGGTGAAACTCAAAGTTGTCAGTAAGTGGTCATTTTGACCACATAACAGCAGTCTTTGCAACTATATTTGGAGCCTGGTGAGTTTTGGTAGTTCTCAGTTGTTGATCCTCTTATTTTATTTCTTGTTGTAGTAAACACCGGTGTCACAAATCTCTAACAAGGTATAGCAGAATTCACAGAAAGGAGACTTTTGTTGAATATTGATTTAATTTTCTTAACTGAGTATAGTAACGACTGTGCAGCAGGTGTGGGGCCAGAATGGACACTAAATCTTTTCCTTCACCATAATAGTATGTTACTAAATAATTATTTTTTTTTTTTTTTTGGGATGAAGAATACGTTTCTCTTTTGTTACCTTCACTTCTTTCTTCCCCCTAACTGCAGGTATGTCAGCAATTCCATGATACTGGAATTATGTCAGATGTTGACCTGGACTCATCCTGTACACTGAACAAGAAGATCAGAAATGCACAGCTTGCCCAAAATAACTTCATTCTAGGTGAGACTAGCCAAAAAGGTTTGCCAGAAGTATAGCATGAGATGCACTGCATTGCTATAAATGTATACTGCTGCATCAGCTTGAATGCATCAATACCTTGTGAAATCCCTGAAAAATATTTTTGTTATTGACATGCCCTCGGTGTCCTGGCCCTTTAGGAAATTGCTATATGTTTTAGGGTCAAACTTGAAAAATGTGCCTAAAATATCCTGTGGTCCTTCCATACACAGCTTTCTGTAGTAGTTGTCTTGACAGAAGGCTGCTACACTTCAACTCCCGCTTCACTGAAGCCCATTATAAACACTAAGTAATAGGGTCCACTTATTTTCCTTGTTGCATTTAGGTATTTACCAGTTATAATGACCTTATTTTGTTTCTTCATCAGTTTTCTCCTGAACAGATATCGTTTCAAGAACAAGCAGCAGCATTCTGTTGGCCTTTTGTTTGTTTTTTTGTGTGTGTGCTTTTTATCAAGTAATTGTTTAAAGGCTGCTACACCTTGGCTCCTGCTTCATTGTAGCCCATTATAAACACTCACCAATTAAGAGGGTCCACTTATTTCCTGTTTTATGTTGGCTTGCACAAGCAGCATCTTGCGTGAGTGCGGGTTTGGAGGCGGACGCTGTTGGGCGAATGCAGGGCATGCATCAGTAGGTCGTCCTCATTCCCCAATCAGCCTGCATGCCGGCGCCACACCATGCATACATAATGGGGCGGCATTCTAAGCAAAGGTCCGCTGCAATCCAAGCAAAGTTCGTCATGCAGCGGTCCTTTGCTGCAGTGCTGCTTCGATTATGAGTAATGGCGGTACGGCTGCCTCACGTCTGCCCGACATCGGGTGCCCAGTCCCCTGTCGGTAACCCCCGCTGTGTTTGTGTGGCGATGGGGAGCCTACTTCCTATCGGCATACCCCCAAAATGTTCAATGCCGAGGAGGGTGCCCAAATCCCTTGGCCCGCTTCCCACCCGCTGTCTTTATGCGCCCGATGGGCGAGCCCACTTCCAGTCAGCATCACCTCCCCAGTTGTTGAATGCCAAGGGGCGCCCCGTGTTGTGTGCTGGCGAGGATGCCCAATCCCCGTCAGCTACTGACACCCCCACCCCAAAAAAGGTGGCACGCTGGGAGCCCACCCAGCGTGTCAAATACCCTGCAAACGAAAACTGTCCTCAGATGGTTTTCCTTTTTTTTTTACCCTGTAAACGAAACCATCCCTTGTAGTCTAATTCTCCCCACCCACGCGCACCCTGCGCTTCCTCACTCCCCACCCCATACTTACCTCCGGAGTCTGGCGCAACGATCTTCCGTGGACCAGGAACACGTCTGCAATCTGCAAAGCCGACCGTGAACTAAGGAAATGCCAGTAAGCTGTATAATGGAATGAATAGGGTTTTTTCATCTTTGCTGCATATCTCAGGCATTTCTTGGAAGTTTGGCACCAGATTTTCAACATGGGGTTTTTGGGACCCCTCCTCATGAATTCTGTCACTGTCATGGCGTTAATCGGCCTCGAAAGGTGATTTTGTAGTCACTGTGCGAAATCACCTTTCGGGACCCATTAACGAAATAACAGTGCCAGTGTTCATGAGGTGGCCTCTCAAAAAGCCTATGTTCCAAATTTGGTGGAAAAAATCCAACAAATGCCTGTTTTACGAGCGTGCATTGTGCAGTTGCTAATGAAGGTTCAGAATCACAAGATTCGCAATATTTTAACGCCGGATTTTCAGCATTGGCATTTTGTACACTTCCTTGTGAACAGTATAGCTGTCATTTTCCACATCCTGCCCGAAATGTGTTTCCGCACTTCCGCACACAATAAGCGAGTCGCTGTGGGAAATCAGTGTTTGGGCCAGATTATGAGAATGACAGTGACACAGTTCATGAGCAGAGGTCCTAAAATGCCTATGTTGAAAATTTGGTGCTGATACTCCATAAAGTGACGCTGTGTTCGGGCGTGCGTTGGCAGGGCCGTACTGCGCTCATACCGTCGTGCATTTTGATATTTTCACTCTGGATTTTCACCATTGCCATTTTACCACACCTCTTGATGAACAGTACAGCCGCTCATTTCACATATCCTGCCCAAAATGTGTTTTCGCACTTCTGGCGCAGAATAGCGTGGTCGCTGAGCGAAATCACTTCTTGGGACACTTTGAGGAAATAGCAGTGACACTGTAAATGAGCACAGGTGCTAAAATGCCTATATTGAAAATTTGGTGCCAAACGCCCATAAAATGGCAGTGTTGCAAGCGTGCGTTGCATATTTCCCATGCACTCTTGTAACTCCGCAAATTTTGTATATTTGTATGCCACATTTTCAACACTGGCATTTTTTTACACCTTCTTATGAACTGTGCAGCTGTCATTTTTCACATCCTGCCCAGCATGTTTTCCCGCACTGCACTACCAAACACCCAAAGGGACACCCTAATGCCTGTCACTCTCTGCAGGGTGGGGGTGGGTTGGCATCAGTTCAATACTTGACTGCCATTCCTATGCTGCATCTCTCTAACTCCTGCACTGCCAATGGCAGCAAGCCACCATTCGGCACTGACAAGTGCTTGTTGCATTTCGATATTTACCACTCATAATGACCTTATTTTGTTTCTGCAACAGTTTCTCTTCTGAACAGATATCGTTTCAAAAGCAAGCAAGGCAGCATTCTGTTGTTTGTTTTATCTTTTGCGCATGTGGTTTTATCAAGTAATTTTTTCATAGATGCAATAAGAATGTGTGTGCCCATTACGTTGCCAGTGCACTCCTAAGCGTGTTTTACGTGAGCACGGTGTAGTGCCCCATTAGGAAAATTATGTTTTCAACAGAAAGGAATATATACTGCAGTTACATCTGCCTAATGTAGGTTGTTTGCTACAATTACATATTCCAAAAGCTGGTTTCTGTCAGCCAGTATATTTATGTTGCATTTGCTGTTAGATTGCTTTAGGAAAATGTTAAAGTGCTTTCTTTTCATTTCAAGTCAAATAATTTCCCATGTTTGTTGTTTTAAAAGTAATAATGTGCAGTTAGCGACCTAATGAAGTACTAAATGGCTGGGTGAATGTCGATTTGACATACCTGCATTTTAAAAGATGCTTTGCAGTGTAGACTGTAGTGCCTCTATATAAAGGTTAAGCAGGCAGTTTTAAACCTCCTTTTTTTACACTAGTAACAGGGTAACAGGGTTGTCTGTGGACAAACTAAATTTGGGATGTGCAGAATTGCTGCTACATCTCTGGATCTTCCTGGACATAAAGTCTCCACCACTCATTCACACTAATGGGAGTACCTGGAGGTGCTAGAACCAGCGGAGCCAAACTTTTCAGAAGGGCCGGCGCCGAGATGGAGCTGTGAGGAAGTGGCACTCGCGCGCCAGGCTTGGCGCGGTATAGCCTGTATCGGCATTGACCCTTCAACTGCCTCAGTTCCTTTTTCTTGTTGTCAGTGCACTTCAGTGACAACGCCACTTCGCCGCTGGAGTCAAACTTCAAACTAGCAGTTTGGTTTTCAGTTTTATTATTTTGTATTTTATCACGAAAGTACGATTATATTTTAATACATTTCTTGCTTGTATAAGAAAGAAGTCTTCAGCCCTCCATTGAAGGAGTTGACCATGAGTGGGGCAGGTGACGGTAGGAGATTTTGTATGAAAGCTGTTCAGTCAGCTGTGGCGATGGCGGTCCCTCAAAAGCATAAAAGAAGCAGTCTCATTCATGGCACCATTCAACCACGAGTTCTTCTTCGCCCACCGGTCAAAGAAGAAACAGCATCACTTGAGGTCGCCTCTGGTAGGTCTGTACATAGATGGACGGTTGTTAGGGTCAGGAGCCGTCTCCGCTTCTTTCACAGTTGCCGGTTTCTGTCCCTCATAGCCAGCCTCTTCGACATCGAGCTCCTCTCCACCTATCTAGGCTTCCATGAGCAGTTTCACCATTAGGCTGCTCTTATGAAGCAGTGGGCTCGGAGGGTGTCTCGACTGCCCGAGCCGGCCAGTCTGTTGCCGGGGCCTTCGGCCTGTCTGTTTTGGATCAGTAGGCGGGGCAGTTAGGACTTCCTAGTTGCGCGGTGCTTTCTTTGGTGCCGTCGACTACACGCCCCAGCGTCTGTCCCCCTCACATGGTTGCGGCGCAGGTGTCCACACCGATGGCTTTATCTTCTGTCATTTTTCATCCTTTACCTTCAAATCGCAATTCTCAGACTTTTGCGATGGTTCCGGCGTCTGTGGTGCCGATTTCCCCAGGGGCGAGGTCCTTTTCGATGCCACGGGTGCTGTCTGTGCCGTTTGCAGCGCCACATACCCTGTTGGCGCCGCCCTCGGCACTGCTGTTGGTGTCGGTGCCGTGTGCGGTGCTGCGCTACCTGTCGGTGCCCTCTTCAGCACCAGAGGTGGCGTCGGTACCATGTGCAGTGTTGCGCTCCCTGTCAGCACCATGAGCGACGCCGTTTTCTGTGTCAGTGCCATCTCTATACTCTCCGCTGTTCTCTTCCACAGCGCCGAGGATGTGTGCGGTGCCCCGATTCTTTCTCCTTCTCTTCTTCCTCCTGGTTTTCATTCCATTCCTGTCTATACAGTCCCCCCCTGGACTGTCGGGAGATGATTTTGAGCCCGTTCCGGATCTTCGGCTGGGTGATGCTGTGGATGCCGATTCTGCTCTGGGGGCAGGGATCAGTCCTCCTGCAGAACCTGTTATTGAGGACCTTTCCTTTAAGCCTCTGCTCAAGAGTTTAAATTCTGCTATTTCTCTCCAGACCGCGGAACTCGATTCTGAGAAGCTTCTGCGTCTCCAATGTCTACATTTTCTGGAAATCCCTATGGATTTAACCCCTCCAGTACAGCCCTCTTTCGAGATTCTTTCCCAGATGGTATGGAAGAATCCGGCTGTTATTCCTTCTGTGGCCAAGTCCATAGATAGGAAATATTCCCCTCCCAAGGATCGCCCCATCTTGGCCTCACAAGCCTTTGCTGATGCCATAGTGGTCCTGGCAGAGAATAAGGCTGTCCTGCCTAAGAAATCTACAGCCCGTCATATAAACAAAGAATCTCGCAAGACAGACACCTTGGGTAAGAGAGTCTTTGCTGCCTCAATCCTGGGCACACACATTGCCAGCTACCAGGGCTGTTTTTCTCAATATGAGTATGTTCTTTGGCATTCACTCAAAGCAATGGTAGAAGCTCTGCCCGAGGTCGGAGGTTAACTCAGAGCTACTAAAGACAATAACTAGAGGTATCGAGTCCAATAATCAACAAATTAAAACTGCAATGGACGCTTTCGACACTGCTTCCCAGGTGGCCGCAGCTAGCATTTGCACCCGTCGCCATTCCTGGCTGCTTACTTCGTGCTTTACGAATGATGCCCAACAGAAAATCATGGCCTTACCTTTCGGCAATATGTATCTGTTTTGGCCTCAGGTGGAACAAGCACTAGAGGTTGCACAGAAGACTAGGTCTGCCATTAAGACAGCTAGACCTATGCCCGCTCCTCTCGGGAGAGGTGGAACAAGCGTCAGTTTCACAACCATCAGTCTTTTCGTGGCAAAGGCATAGGAGGCTTTAACAGAAACCAAACCCCTCAGCCACAAAAGAAAACACAGCAGAAGGCACAAGGCCCAAAAGCACCCAGTGCCATCTTCTGAGTTTCTGGTCCAGGTCCCACCTCAGTTGCCGAGGGGGACTCTTCCTCGACAGTGGGAGGACGTCTGACTCAGTTCTACAACTAGTGGAAATCTATTACATCAGACAAATGGATCCTCAGGATAATCCATGAGGGGTACTATCTCAATCTGTCGGAAACCCCTCCAGATCATCCTCCTCCCAAGCGACAGCCCAGGCTGTCTGTGGCACAGTCAGACCTTGCTTCCAAGGTACAAGGCCTTCTGAACAATGGGGCAGTAGAAGTAGTTCCGCTGGATTAACGAGAAACAGTTTTCTACTCCCATTACTTTCTGGTTCCAAAGAAAACTAGCGGCATGCGCCCTGTTCTGGATCTCAGAAAGTTAAACTAATTCCTACACAAGGAAAAGTTCAAGATGATATCACTCGGTACCCTGCTACCTTTGATTCATCAACACGATTGGCTAGCCTCCCTGGACATGCAGGACGCCTACCAGCACATTCTCATACACCCAAATTACCACAAATACCTAAGATTCGTGGCGTTGGTTCTCGTGGCACATCTAAGGAAAATTGGAATCCAAGTGTTCCCATAGCTGGACGACTGACTTCTAGCAAGCCCCCTCCAGGCAAGAGACTCTGGAGGCTGTGGCCACGGCCTCAGACTTCCTCACATCCATGGGAGTCCCGCTGAACCTCAAAGTCACAGTTGCAGACCTCCCAGAAGCTCCTTTTCATAGGAACTCTTCTGGACACCTCTTGTGCGAAAGCTTTTCTTCCGGAGGACAGAAAGAGCGATATCTTGCAGATGGCCCACATCATCAGAGAACACAGCTCAGTGCGAGCCTTCTCGATGCAACGGATGCTGGGGTCTCATGGCACCCTTGGTGTTCACTGTACTTTTGGCTTGTCTTCACCTGAGAACCTCTCAGTGGATGTTCAGTACTCAGTGGTCCCCAACCACTCACTCTTAGTCCTGTCTCATCAAGGTGACAAAAGCTCTGAAGAGATCACTCACCTGGTGGTCTCAGGAGGACAACCTACTGAAAGGACATCCTTCACCCCTCTGGACCATCAGATTTCCATTACCATGAATGCGTCTGTGATGGTTTGGGGAGCTCACTGCCAGGATCTCCACACCCAGGGTACTTGGACCCAGGACGAGTCTCAACTTTACATAAACGTCCTGGAAATGAGAGCTGTCCTCTATGCAGTCCGAGCTTTGGAGGACATGCTCTGTCACAAGAACATTCTCCTTCAAACGGACAACAAGGCAGTGACGTATTACATCAACAAACAGGGCGGTGCACACTCTTACCCATTATGCAGGGAAGCAATGAGGGTGTGGGAATGGTGCCTGGAGCACAAGGCTCTGATTCAGGCCAGTTTACCTGCCAGGAGTACAAACGAGCTAGCAGACCGTTTCAGCAGAACGACAATGGATCCTCACGAGTGGTCTCTTGACTTAACCGTCATTCAGTCTATCTTAGAAGAGTGGGGAACTCTGGACCTGGACCTTTTTGCATCCCCATTCAACGCAAAACTGCCGCTCTTCTGCTCCAGAAATCTAGGACCTGGCATTTTTGTCAGGATGCATTCAGGCTGCAGTGGACAAACGCTTTCTATATGCATTTCTCCTCTTCCCTAATTCAGAGGGTACTGCTCAAACTGGAGGCACAGGAGGCAGAATGATTCTCATTGCCCCATCCTGGCCTCATCTAATCTGGTTTCCCCTAATCAACAGACTATCGGAAACCTCTCCGAAACCACTTCCCCTTCAAATGAACCTTCTAACCCAGGGCCCTGTAGTCCATCCAACCTGAGGTCTCTTCACCGCCACGCTTGGCTTCTGAGGAGATAGAGGTGAATAGGTTTAATGTTTCTTGTAGGGTTTAGGATATTCTTTTGGCTGCACGCAAGCCAGCCACCAGAAAAACCTACACAGCTAAATGGAAGCATTTCTCTATCTGGTGTGCAAAATCCTCTTGGAATCCTTTTTCCTGCCCACCGAATAAAGTCTTGGAGTATGTCTTAAACCTCTTAAACATAGGTCCGCAGTACTCCACAGTCAAAGTTCATCTTTGTGTAATTTCGGCATATCATGAGCCAGTACTTCCATGTCACTGGCTCAGCTGCCTGTAGTTAAGAGGTTTCTTAAGGGATTCTGCATACCAGACCTCCTATTAGAGCGTCCAGTTGTAGCCTGGGACATTAACTTTGTGCTAGACATGCTTACTCGTAAACCTTTCGAGCCTCTAGCCAGTACTTGTGAGCTGAAATTCTTACTTGGAAGACAGCCTTCCTGGTGGCCATTATTTCTGTTCTGAAATGCACGCTTAGTCACAGACCCCCGATACTGTATTTCACAAGCACAAAGTAGTTTTAGGACTCATCCAAGTTCCTGCCCAAGGTTGTCATAGGGTTCCATCTGAATCAACCTTTAGTCCTTCCAACCTACTTTGCAAACTTCCGGAGTGAAGGAGAGCGTACCCTTCATTCCCTAGACTGAAAAGAGCCTTGCGGTTCTATCTGGATAGAATTAAGGAAATTTGCAAGGCTCAGCAACTGTTTGTTTCCTTCAGCACGGCCCGGCTGGGTCAACCTGTGGCTGTCAGGTGCATTTCAGCGTGGCTAGTGGCATGCCTTCGCGGTTGCTATTTCACGGCACAGGTCAAGCTAGAAGGCAGAGTGTATGCTCGCTCTGCCAGAGCAGTTGCGGCATGTCTGGCGGAAATTTGTAATGTTCCCAGTGCAAATATTTGCAATTCAGCTACCTGGAGCTCCGTGCATACTTTTGTTAAGCACTATGCCTTGGATGTCCATGCCAGACGAAATCAGTCATTTGGCAGGACAATCCTTAACGGACTTCTGTCCTAGAAAGTGAGCTCCTCTATCTCCTGCCACCCATCTCGGGGAGATTATTTAGCTCGGTACTCTCCTATTAGTGTGAATGAGTGGTGGAGACTTTATGTCCAGGAAGATATGGAAATTACGCACCTACTGTAATTCTTGATCTTGGATGAAGTCTCCACTACTTATTCATATGCCCACCCACCATCCCCACCGAGCGTACTTCTCTGTTTCTGGTCTTAACTCCTTCAGTGGTTGGACTGTGAAGACTTTGTTTCTGACCCTTCTTACATGGGTCTTTCGGACTATCTTATGTCAAATTTTTAGGTTAGTCCTGTCTGGTTAGTTACACTGCACCTTTTCTTGGGGGTACCGAGGCGGTTGGAGGGTCGACGGCAAGATTGTCTATACTGCACGAGCCTGACTTGCCATGTCACTTCCTGCTCCATCATGGTGCCAGCCCTCCTGAAAAAGTTTGGCTGCCACTTGGTCCTAGCGCCCGCATACTCCCATTAGTGCTAATGAGTGGTGGAGACTTCGTCCCTAGAAGATCAAGAATTATGGTAGGTACTGCATTTCCATATCTCACTTCAAGATAGAGCTCTTGCAGCAGGTAATAACCATTAGGACTATGCCGCCAGGCACTAGGACCCCACGAAAAATTCTAGCTAGCGGGGGGGGGAACGGACCTCCAACCTGATGTCAGTCCCACCCCCCGTTTCACCAGTGGTATGAAGGGGGGAGGTCACCACCTCAGTTTTTTTTTTACCCGTCATCGACCCATGCATATCAGCTCCACGGACGCCTCTTGCTTCCAGTTGACCATCATTTTTGCGCTTTGCGCAGTTAACATTTTTTTCCATTGAAATACCAAATTTGTCATGTAGCTCTACCCAGCCATCATCTACTGCAGAGCAGTGGAAATTGAAGTGCCTATGCGCAGATTCTTGGCAAAATACGGCCATTCGCCTGCCTGCTTTGCCTAGGCACCACCATAAGCCAAACGACTGCCCACAATGCCTCAGATTTGACAGGAGGACTCACATCTGCCACCTGAAGACCTTGAAAGCATACCTCCTTGAACAGCATAAGAGCTCCCAACCACTGGATAAAGAGCCCAAGAAACTGGACCATCTTGGCAGGAAAGTGGACACTTCAGCCACTTATACAATACAGTCATTAAATTTTCTGGCACACATGGTGATGTATCAGAAATCTTTTTGGAACAAGGCTATGGACCTAGCTCAATCAAAACTGGATTCCTTTAATAAGACAGAACTCTTAGCAGTTCTTTAATCCAGTGCTGATGTGGGCAAGCACGTCCTCAGGTGCCCATATAACTTGGCAGACACTGCTGCTAGAGCAGCCACCACAGGGATATGCCTATGGCGCTATTCCTGGTTGAGGGTCTTGGGCTTCTACTAGGATTTGCAGGATGCCATCCTGAGTGCCCCTTTGCAATGGCCAGTTCTTTTTGGCCAGGAAGCTGAAAAGATCTTCACTGGCTTACAGGACTCAGGAAAAGCAGTTTCTGAGGTCCACAAAATGTATAAGTCCAAGCCAGCTTCCAACAGGTGTTGTTTCTTTCGCAGGCATCAAGGCTAACAGGATCGGCATCAACAGCAAAGATGGGGTTGCAGAAGAAAGGAAGCCCCCCCCCGTCTTCAGGGACTCAAGGACCTAAGAACACCAAAAATGCCAGAGCTTCCTTGCCCAGTCCAACCGCCTCTACATGACTACCTGCCTGTTCCCCCACCGACCGTGGAGCTACAGGGAGAGGCAGTAGGAGGGCGATTTTCCCTTTACCTCAGAGGTTGATCCAGTATCACCGAGGATCAGTGCGTACTCCAGATCATAGAAGAAGGTTACGCACTGGAATTCACCGCAGATTCTCCAGAAAATCCACCAGTTCTAGGGACATGGATATGTTGTTCATCCACACTTTCTGGCAGGTATCCTTGCCGCTTTAAATCTTGGCCGGAAGGTCTTCAGACTGGCTCCTCCCACCCACCCGTGGTAAAACTCGCTCCGCCCCATGACGCCAGATCTTCCTCCACGCTTGAAGCTCAGGTTCCTCCTTAGCGCCTCTGCATTTTAGACTGGATCCTAACTCTTCGTTCGTCCAAATTGGTTTTGAAGTTTTCTAAACTTCGGTCTTCATCTTCCCTCGCTGCCGCGATGGAAAAAATCTATTCTCAGCTTTCGGAGGTGCCTTTGCAGGCAGAAAATGTCCAGGACGGATCCGCGTCCACGTGCATCTACTGCCTAAGCCTAGATGCAACCCCGCGGGCCTGCGAGGTTGTGCGGCTCTTTCTCGCCAACGCCTCTGGACGATCGGCGCTGCCTGATTGAAGCTTGGGCGCCCCGAGAAACATTTCCCGCTGGTAAAATCAAAAGAGGCTCGTTAGGCGGTGTCCGCGGCGGCTGGCTTGACTGAGCTGCTCGAGCAGATGATCGCCCTCGAGGAGGAGGCGGCCCAGGCCGCATCTTCCTCTTCCTCAGCCACGGCATTTATCCCGCTCTCTCTGAGTTCCTCATATATGGCTTCGTTCAAGGAGCTTTGTCAGTCCCTTTCTACGAAGGGAGAGGGCCCATCAGGACATTCTTCTCGGCCCAAGAAGAAGGAGTCGAAAGGTAAGTCCCACCGTCGGCGTTCGTGGGAGCGGGAGAGGTCCCCTTCCCCGGACAGCCGACCGTCGACTTCGGTCGAGGTTGCGGCTGAGGCCGCTGGCTTCACGGTGCCCCCGTCAGGCCAGTCTGCCGTGACTCCTGTCGACGAAGTCGAGATTTTTCTCGATCCGTTAGACGGGCTGTCGACTGGAGAAGTCGACAACCCTCCTTCACTGGTTCCGGTGGATACCGAGGATCTGCCTGTGCCTTCTGGGCCGCAGTCCCCGTTAAAGTACTCGAGCCGAGGGAGGAGCGGTGTCCCCGCCTTCCCATTCCCACCCTCAGTCCCCCGAGGGTCTCGGTCTTGACTCGACCTCTTTCGGTTCAGCTGCCTCGCCGACATCGGCGGTCTCGGTCTCGAGCATCGACAAGCAGCGACACTGCCTCCTCCGCCTCCCTCTTCCTCGGATGAGGGAGGCTTCGCATAAATTACGCCGGCGCTACGAGGAGCTTATGTGGCAGCAGGTGCTGTTGTCTGGGCCTAAGCTGACCCCGGTCCAGACCCTGGCCATCAAGTGGCTGTCGCCTGAAATACCGAAACAACCACTCGCACCAGTCGAGTTGCCCGCTCCAGGGCCGGTTGCTCAGCCAAAACCAGCTGCTCCACCGATTGTGGTGGAACCTCTGCCTCCACAACCGAAGTCGGGGGCACCGACCAAGTATTCTCGGTCGGGTCACGGCCTGCCCCACAGGTTGTCGGTCACCTCACTCCCGACCATCCTCGGCAGGTGGAGGGTGGCTCAGGGCCGAGGCAGCTCTTCGCAGACTCTTTGGAATCCGACAATGACTCCTCCCTGTTCTCCAGGCAGGTCGACCTGGAGTCTCCGGGGCCAGTCATTGGACGACAGCCCATCGCCCTTCTTGGTCTGCTTCGACTCATCTCGAGTCCACCGGGATGCAGCTCTGAGCCCGTGTCCAACGTGGGCTAAGCATCCTGACGGAGATACTGGACCGAGGGGATTCCCCACGGAGGCCTTTCCGGTGGCTGAGGCCATTGTCGGCCCAGCCTTGGAGCTTTGGCAGCGGCCTGCTTCCTGTCCTGCGCCTCGGCCAGGATGATCAGGAAGTATGCGGTCCCTACTGGCTTTTTGCCCGGTTTCTTGGAGCACCCCTCTGCCGAAGGGTTAGTCACCGACAGCGTTTTCCGACGTTCCGGTAACGCTCGGGATGTGGATAAGCCCCCCAACAAAGAGTCCAAAAAGCTGGACTTTGCCGTGCAAGGTGTACGCCATGCCCTCCTCGGCCTCCCGACAGGCCAGCTCGGCTGCTGATGGCACACTTCTCCCACGCCTTCTGGGCTCCCTGGATGAGGTTATTCTCATCTCCGCCTGACCTGCAGACCACGGTCCATCAGGTGCAGTATCAGGGTAGGGCGGTGGCGAAGCAGCAGCTTCAGACTGCTCTGGACATAGGTGATTCCTGTGCCAGGTCAGTAGCGGCCGCAGTGGCTATGCGACGCAGGGCATGGCTGAGGATATCCACCTTCACGGCAGATGCCCAGCACAGGTTGGCGGATGTCCCCTTCTTGGGGACTGACCTCTTCGGCCCTGGAGTGGAGGGACACCTCCAGCGGATCGAGAAGTCTGATGCCACCCTGGACTCTGTTACCTCCGCCCAGAGGGACAAAGGCCACCGTCAGCAGCAGAAGTCCTTTTGTCCTCGGGCCTGCATCCTCGACCGGCCCAGCAGCACCAGCATTCAGGGCCAGCAGGCTCGCGGCATCCCAAACCCAAGCCAGCGGCTTACTCCAACAGGAAGCAAGGGGGTAAAGGCCCAGGAGGTCCCTCGGCTGGTTCTTCCTCCAAGCCTGCCCAGTGACGGGCTGAGGGGTGCCGCCCCCAGCCTCGTTACTCCCCCCTGGGTTCCCCCCGTGGGGGGACGGCTCCGCCACTTCCTTTCCACCTGGTCCGCTATCACCACGGACCACTGGGTGTTGGAGGTGGTAGGAAAAGGCCTGCCTCTGGAGTTCGAGCAGGCTCCTCCCTTTCGAGCCGTTGCCCCTCGGGGGGCCACGGGGTCCGCAGCCTCGCTGTCAGCCCCGCCGAGCCGACATGTTGCCTGCTCCTCGAAAAAGAGGTGATCAGGAAGGTGGCGGATCCTCCTCCAGACCCGGGGTTTGTGTCCAGGTACTTCCTGGTCCCAAAACGGATGGGGGGCTGGTGCCCCATTCTTGACCTGCACGACCTGAACAAGTTCTTAAGGTCTCGAACCTTCAGGATGGTCACTCTGGCTCAGATAATCCCATCCTTGGAACGAGGCGTGTGGTTCTGTTCCCTGGACCTCCAGGATGCGTTCTTTCACGTCCCAATCCATCCGTCTCATCAGAGATTCCTCCGCTTCAGAGTGGAGGGATCCCTTACGAGTTCTGGGACATGCCCTTCGGCCTCCCTAGCTCCCAGGGTCTTCGCCAAATGCACGGCAGTGGTGACAGCTGCCTGCAGCCCGGCGGGTCCGTGTACCTACCTGGATGACTGGCTGATTGCAGCCCCTCCAGAGCGGGAGGCGAGCGTCCAGAGATCTGGCCCTCCAGGTTTGCTCTCAGGTTGGCCTCCTCATCAAAGCCAAGTCGGAACTTGTGCCAAAGCAGGTGATACTATTCATCGGGGCAGAGCTCGACTCTCTACGAGCCAGAGCACGGCTCCTGGCGGACAGGGCCGAGGTTCTTTCCTCCTTTGCCCAATCATTTCTGGTTGGGCAATTGCACCCTGCCCAGGACTTCCTGTGTCTCCTGGGCCTCATGGCGGCCTGCACCAGCGTGGGTCCGCTGGGCCCAGCTAGGCTACGCGCCCCTTCAATGGGGACTGGCCAGCCAGTGGTCACAACGCTGCGATCCGCTGGACCAGCCCGTGACAGTGATCCAGGAGATGTGGAACACTCTCCAGTGGTGGATCGCTCGGCACATCTGCAGGAGGGCATCCTGCTCATCTGCTCCCGAGCTGACGGTCTCTCTATCGACCGATGCATCTCTGATGGTTGGGGTGCCCATCTGGGGAACACCGGCGCATGGCCTCTGGTCCCTCGGAGTCCCGATGCCATATCAACCTGCTGGAGTCTGAGCGGTCCGCCTAGCTCTCACCACCTTCGCCTCGCTTCTACGGGGTCAAGTGGTTCAGGTCCCGACGGACAATACCACGCACTATGTACTATCTGAACCGCCAGGGCGGGATGCGCCTCCATGCTGTTATGCAAGGAAGCTCACGATATGGTCCTCGTAGCAGCCTGGAGGCGGATCTCTAGCCATTCACGTGGCAGGAGCCTCCAACACCCTGGCCGATGCCCTAAGCCAGATAGGGGCTGCGCTCTCACGAGTGGTCTCTCCTGCCGGAGGTAGTACAAGACCTGTTCTCCCACTGGGGCACGCCTCAGGTGGACCTGTTTGCCCAGGAGAATGCGGCTGAGTCTGTTCCATGCCCGCCCCTCAGCAGGGCTCGCTGCAGGATGCCTTCGAGGCCGTGGACCCCGGCCTCTTCTACTGCCTTTCCCCATTTCCTTGATCCACAAGGTGCTTCTCGCCAGGAGGGACAAGGCACAGGTGATTGTGGTAGCCCCAGACTGGCCCCGCCATTTCTGGTATCCAGATCTCCTCAGACTCAGCTCCAGGCTCCCGAGGCGGCTTCCAGCCCGCCCGGACCTGATCTCAGTCAACCAGGGCAAGGTATTCCATCTGGACCTTCAATCCCTGCACCTGATGGCCTGGTTTCTGAGTGGCTAGAGTTCCAGGCCTTGGGTCTTTCTGACGAGGTCCTCAACGTCGTTGAGGCGTCCCGTAAGGAGTCGACCAGAAAATGCTATTCCTTCAAATGGAAGAGATTCTCCATTTGGTGTTAGGAGAAGGGCTTGGACCCTTCCGCCTGTCCCTTGGCAAGCATTCTGGACTACCTGTGGTCCCTTTCTCAGCAAGGGCTTCGATTGACGACCCTTAAGGTGTACCTGGCAGCCATCTCTGCTTACCGGCGCAGGAGAAGGTGGTCGGGCGGTTTTTCAAAGGCCTTGACCACATTTCCCGTGCAGAACACCCACCTCCGTGATCTACTGCTGGTATTGGCCAAGCTCATGGGCAAGCTTATTCAAACCAGTGCACAGGTGCGAATTTCACACCTGTCGTGGAAGACCGCCTTCTTGGTGGCTATCACGTCAGCCAGAAGGATGGGAGAGCTCCAGGCCTTTCCATCGAGTCTCCTTATCTGGTCTTCCACAGGGACAAGGTTGTCCTGTGCCCCCACCAAATTCCTTCCGAAGGTGGTGTCGGAGTTTCACCTTAACCAGGTGTTGACTCTGCCGGTGTTCTACCCCAATCACACTTCGGAGGCCGAGTATAGGCTCCATACTTTGGACCCTAGACGAGCGCTCGCTTGTTATAAGGAGCGGACGGCTGAAGTTCGGGGAGAGATTCGCCAGCTGTTTGTCACCTACGCTGAAGCCGCACCTGGCAGACCTGCAGCCAAGCGGACGATAAGCAGGCGGGTCACCTCCTGCATAGAGCTCTGCTACAGGTTGGCGGGTATGGAGCCTCCCAGAGGGATAAGAGCTCATTCTACCCGCCATACCGCTGCATCGGTAGCTGCTTTCAGGGATGTCCCTATCCAGGATATCTGCAGGGCTGCTACCTGGAAGTCGGCACATACCTTTATTACCCACTACCACATCGACCTTGAATCACGACGGGATGCTGGTTTTGGGGCCTTGGTTCTCAGTCTTTTTTCCCAAGTAAGTATCGGGGTGTGCGCTTGCCTCCCTCCTCCCGGAGAACTGCTAGGAGTCTGCGAGAGTGTGGATGAACAACATATCCATGTCCCTAGAAATATAGGTTACTCACCTGTAACAGGAGTTCTAGGAATGGTATATGTTGTTCATCCCCTACATTCTGACAGTAACCTGAGCTTCCAGCGGGCCAGATCTGGCGTCATGGGGCGGAGCCGAGAGTTTTACCACCCGGGTGGGTGGGAGGAGCCAGCTTGAAGACCATCCGGCAAGATTTAAAGCGGCAAGGATACCTGCCAGAAAGTGTGGATGAACAACATATACCATTCCTAGAACTCCTGTTACAGGTGAGTAACCTGTATTTCCCACCCATTGCTCCTCATGCCACGAGGGCTTCATCTGGGCAGAAATCCAGGCCCTTCTGAGCAAGAAAGGGATCCAAGCAGTGCCACCAAGTCAAACGGGAAAGGGATATTACTCCCATTTCTTCCTAGTCCCAAAAAAGACAGGGGACCTTCGTTCCATCCTGGATCTGTCAGTGGAACGATTTTATTGAATATGAAAGGTTCAGGATGGTGATGGGGACTCACTTACTCCCTGGACATGCACAATGCTTACATGCACATAAGAACTCTGCCATCCCACAGAACATACCTCCGCTTTACCCACCAGGAGAGCACTACCAGTTCAGAGTGCTGCCATTCGCCTTTCCTTGGCACCTTGGGTGTTTACCAAGTGCCTGGCGGTAGTGGCAGCGGCTCAGGAGGCAGGGACATTACATCTACTCCTACCACAACTGGCTGCTGACAGCTCCCCAAGGAACAGCTGGCCACACACTGGAAAACACCTTCCAACTGTTCCAAGACATAGGGGTCTCCTTGAATCTTCCCAAGTCATCTCCCTGACCACCCAGTGGTTACAATATACGCCAGACAGGGAAGACCGACTAAGAATGCTGTCTCAGAGGGTCATTTCCACAGACCAGATTCCAGCCAGAATGGTCCTACAACTGCTAGGCCATATGGCAGCTGCCATTGTGACAGTACGTAGCTCGCTGCACATGAGGGTTCTCCAGTGGAACCTCAGGGTACAGTGGGACCAGTGTTCAGACGATCTAGAACAGCCAGTCCGGATCTCCAAGGCAGTGCATCAGACTTTGAGTGGTGGCTCGCCTCCTCACGGCTAGAGTCTGGGACTCCTTTTCAGAATTCCAGTCCTTAGCAGATCCTGACAGCAGATGCCTCGGGACTAGGGTGGGGTGCACATGTCCAAGAATATCAGACAAGAGGGACGTGGACTCCTGTGCAACGCAACCTCCACATCAATGTGCTGAAGATGAGAGCCATTCTGTACACCTTACAGGTGTTTCAGATGGTCCTTTTTCCAAGCCTCCTACTGATTCAGACAGACAACATATAAATTATATCATTTTTCTTCTCTTTGGAGGATGTTAGAACCTCCTTTGTTCCCCATGCTGTATGCTAGCCAGGTCCCCGGTGGGCGAACTGAGGGGGTGCTGGGGGGCCAACGTCGGGGAGGTGGTCCCTGCCTTGGACTGCTAGCTAGAATTTTTCCGTGGAATCCGTGATTCTGGCAACATAGTCCTAACGTTATTCTAGTAACGTGGATATGTTGTTCATCCACACTGTTTGGCATGTCCCTTTCCCTTTAAGATCAGCCGAAAGTCTTCAAGCTAGCTCCTCCCACCCACCCAGGTGGTATATACCTCAGCTGTGCCCCATGATGCCAGATCTTCCTTTCCATTGGAAGATACAGGTTGCCTCCCTCATGCTCACGCATATCGTATGCCCTGGCTTTCAAACCCTCGGTTTTACTGAAACTAAAACTCATTTGAGCTAGCGATCGCTTTTTGCCTTCGATTATAGAAATCTTCTCCGGGATTTTGCCGGTGTTCTTGTGGCTAGAAGATGTTGTGCATCAATCCCCATCTTACATGCGCCTACTCCCTAGGTGTTGGCCATGACTTCTCGTCTTGCAGCTTTTGCCTTGCCTTCCATCCCAACATCCTGTAAGACCGCTTCG
This sequence comes from Neoceratodus forsteri, assembly GCA_016271365.2. Classification (NCBI taxonomy): domain Eukaryota; kingdom Metazoa; phylum Chordata; order Ceratodontiformes; family Ceratodontidae; genus Neoceratodus; species Neoceratodus forsteri. The sequence goes on from CM057449.1 coordinate 988,179,853, forward strand.
TGCCTGAAGCTGAGGAGACCAGAGAAAGGAACCTCCAGTGAAATCTAGAGGCTAGGTGGCTGCTCGCGGCCATGGGCTCAGCGAAGCAGTTGGAACGCATGAAGGCATTCGAAGAAGAAGCTGCCAGTGCTTTGGCTAATCAAAGCTTCTTCATTCCTCTCAACCTGGGCTCCACCTTCACAGGTTCCTTTAAGGAGTTATGCCAGTCTCTCCCCACCCGGGGTGAGGCGCCTGCGGGCTCGCACTCCTCCCGCTCTTGCTGGAGAGAAAAGGAATCTGGCTGGTCTTCGTTTCGATGAAGGCGCTCTTGGGACCGAGAGAGGTCTCAGGAGCATCTGGTCTCGACCTCGGGCAAGATTGTTTCCTCAGCCGCAGGCTTCACGGACCTTCTGTCCAGCCAGATGACCAAGGAGGTGGCCAGTGAAGTCAAGATCATTCTCGACCCAACGACCTCTCTATCGCTGGCGCTCTGGGTTACATGGCAGCTGCACCTCAGTGGTCCGTTGGGCCCGGTTGCACATCTGCCCCTCCAGGGGAGCTGGTCGCCCAGTGGACTCAGCGCCATGGTCACTGACCAGCTGATCTCTGTAACCCAGATGTGGTATGCTCTCCAATGGTGGACCGCCCCAGACCGGTTGCAGGAAGGGATCTCATTTGTTCGCCTGAGACGATGGTCGCCCCTCACGACCGATGCCTCTCTCATGGGCTGGGTAGCCCACATGGGGATAACAGGGCCCACGGGTTCTGGACCCCCGAGGAGTCTCGATGCCACATCAACCTGTTGGAGCTCTGAGCAGTCAGACTGGTGCTGTCTGCTTTTGCTCCTCAGCTCCGGGGTCAAGTGGTTCAAGTCCAGACGGACAATACCACGACCATGTACTATCTCAGCAGCCTGGGAGTGGGTCCCAAGATGACAGCCTGGGTAAAGAATTGGCTGGAGAATAGGACACAGAGAGTAATAGTAAATGGAGTCCACTCTGAAGAAAGGGGTTACTAGTGGGCACCGTAGGGTTCGTATTAGACTGGTCCTGTTCAATGTCTTTATGTTTGCATTGCAGAGGGACAGGAAGGAAGCATGTCTCTTTGCAGATGACACAAAGATCTGCAACAGAGTTGATGCACAAGGTGGGGTGGAAAGGATGAGAAGGGACTTTGCAAGGTTAGAGGAATGGTCAAATGTATGGCAGCTTAGATTCAGTGCTAAGAAGTACAAGGTAATGTACCTGGGAAACAAAAACCCAGAGGAAGAGTACACAATGGGGGTGAGATACTAACAACAACAGAAATGGAAAGGGGCCTGGGGGTAGTCATATCAGATGATCTAAAGGTGGACAAGCAATGAGAGAGGGCAGCAAGGAGGGCTTGTGGGGATACTGGGATGCATAGGGAGAGGCATCACCAGTAGAAAACAGGAAGTTATTATTCCTCTGTACAGACAGTTGGTGAGACCCCATCTGAGTACTCGTGCAGTTCTAAAGACCCAATCTCCACAAAGACATAGACAGGATGGAAGCTGTCCAGAGGAGGGCACTAAAATGGTGCAGGGTCTGCACGGAAGACATATGAAGAGAGACTTAAGGAGCTAAATATGTATAGCCTCCGAGGAAAGGGGGACATGATAGAAACTTTCAAGTACCTCAAGGAATCAACAAAGTCCAAGAGGGTAGCATCTTTCAAAAAGAGGTGTGCAAGAACAAGGGGCACAATTTGATGATAGAAGGGGCAGCTCAGAGGTAATTTAGGAAGTATTTTTTCACAGAGAGGGTTGTGGATGCATGGAACGGCCTTCCGGAGGAGGTTGTGGAGTCAAAAACAGTGGTGGAATTCAAGCATGCATGGGACAGTCATAAGGCAATTCTAGGGGGTTGGGGTAGGAAGAAGTAGGCTACTGGTTAACTAGGATCTGTAGCTTATTCATTAGGTAGGGAAATGGGCAGACTGGGTGGGCCAAGTGGTCCTTATCTGCCGTCAAAATCTATGTTTCTATGATAGGACGGCACATACTCCCATCTGCTGTGCAAGGAGGCACTCTGCATCTGGTCCCTCATAAGCCGTTGGAGGAGGATCACCTAGCCATCCATGTGGCAGGAGTCTCGAACCAACTGGCGGATGCTCCGCTGCATAGGCGAGACATCCCATGAGTGGTTTCTCCATCCAGAGGTAGCTTACAGCCTGTTCTCCGCTAGCAAGCCGCTAATGGACCTCTTTGCCTCCAGGGAAAACACCAAGCTGAGGCTGTTTCTTGCCCGCCCTCAGCAGGGCTCACTGCAGGGGATGTCTTCTCGGCGTGTCAGGCCTCCCCTTCGCCTTCCCACCATTTCCCTTGATCCACAAGGCATTACTCAAGGTGAGGAGGGACAAGGCGAAGGTGATTCTGGTAACCTCAGACTGGCCGTGCCAGTTCTGGTACCCAGATCTCCTCAGCCTCAGCTGCAGGCCCCCAGAGCTGCTTTGTACACAACCGGACCTATATCTCTGAACCAGGGAAGGTCTTCCATTCTGGACCTTCAATTCCTGCACCTCACAGCCTGGTACCTGAGCAGCTAGAGTTCCAGGCTTTGGGTCTTTCCAAGATGTCTACACCGTGGTGGAGGCATCCAGAAAGGAATTGACCAGGAAGTGTTATGTCTTCAGATGGAAACGTTTTCCATGTGGTGTCAGGGTAAGGTCAGGAGCCCTATCCTGTTCTGTGGCTAACATTCTTGACTACCTTTGGTCTCTCTCCAATTATAAGGAGAGGACGGGCGGAAATTGTGGAGAGGTTCGCCAGCTGTTTGTCACGTATGCAGAAGCCGCTCTGGCAGACTCCAGCCAACAGACCATAGCAAGATGGATTACATCATGCATAGGTTCAGTGTAGGAGTTGGGGCAAGGAGCCTCCCAGAGGATAAGAGCTCATTCTACCCGCCATACTGCTGCTTTGGTGGCTGCTTCCAGAGTCATCCCTATCCAGGAAATCTGTTGGACTGCTACCTGGAAGTTGGCAAACACCTTCATTACCCAGTACCACATAGACCTTGAGTCACGCCGGATGCTGGTTTTGAGGCCTCGGTTCTCCAGTCTTTATTTCCTATGTAGGGAGTGTGCACCTTGCCTCCCTCCTCCCAGAGAACTGCTTGGAGTCTGTTAAGAAGTGTGGATGAACAACATATCCACTCTCCTAGAAGAACAGGTTACTCACCTGTAACAGTAGATCTTACTTCAAGAAACAGCTCTTGCAGCAGGTTACACCATTAGGACTGAAGCCGGCAGGCGCCAGGACCGCACGTAAATTTTCTAGCTAGCAGCCCAGCGGGGACCGCCTCGACGCCGATCCCGCCCGACGCCGGGCGTAGTACACATAAGGAGGGGGTCCCCATAATCCTTAGTTCTTCCTGCCATCGACTCACCAGCATCGGCCTCGGTCTCCTTTCTAGCGCATTTACAACCACAGAACTACGAATATCTTCGCCCTTTCTTTGGCTCTGCTCAACTGATGTCCTCTCCAACTCCATCTTTAGAGGATCACCATTCAACATGCGCCTGGGCAAACAGATCCCTTCAAGGATCCCCATTCGCCCATGCGGCGCTGCCTAGGCCCAGACCACACACCAAGGCTTGCTCATTTTGCCAGGGTTTTAACAGCCGCACCAAGATCTGCCGTCAGAAGGCACTTCTAGCATTTCTTTTAGAAGAAAAGCTGAAAAGCATGGACCAGGAACCTTCCTCCTGGGGAGAATCTTCAAGCAAATCCCATAAACACCAGAACAAGCACCGGAAAGGTGAGGTCCGGGTCTCCTACACGGGCCTCGACTCCCCGCTCCGCTCTAAATCGGACTGCTCTCCCTCCAGGGCTCGGTCGCAAGCTCCCCTGGTCTCGGTCAGGTCCTCCAGCGGTTCTTCATCTCTCCAACCTCTGAAGACTTCGAGGCCCTCGGCTTCTTCAACACCTTCCAAGGCTTCTTCGAAGTCGGGTGAGCACCACAAATCTTCTTCCTCCCGTCGCCGGGATACCGACTTCAGGTCAGTCTCCCAACCACCCCGAGGTCCAGATCCGGCGCCCAGGAAAACTAAGGACCTGACGTCACTCAAACGGATGTCGGACCCAACGGCGGCCCACCTCCCGACGTTGGCCAAGCACCCTCGGCGCTTACAGGAGCCGACGACACCGGCTAGACACCTTGCCAGCCTGTATGCTCACCAGTTCAAGACGCCAGCCAGGGGACCTATGTCGGCTACCCCGAGCAGAAGACCGCACTCTGCCGGTGGACGCCGGTTGAGGGACTCTACCAGGCGGGTGACATTGAGGACGCCGAGCTCCCATGGGAGACGCCCGACCTCGGCGACAGGCCACTGGTGCCAGGTCCATCGCCGGGTATGAACCCTTGGGGAGGTAAAGGAGCTCTTTACCTTTTGGTGGGACACCATCAAGAAGGATGTGGTCCCCGCACATCTTCTCCTCCTACTACTCTTCCTCCTACTCCTTCACCGCCTACACCCCTTCCTCCACCTAAGGGGCCAGTAGGACGACCTCCATCCCCCAAGGAGCAAACTCCACCTCCTAGGGGTAGATCTACCGACAGGAGAGGGCCTCCCTCCAGATCCCCCTCAGGGTCACCCAGCCCCAAAAGACCCAGACGACGCTGGTACACTCCATCGGGGGAGGATTCTAGGTCGGATATGTCAGAGTGTTCCAGATCACCTTCTCCTCTCAGCATTCCCTCTCCTGACCCACACGACCTACCCAGGTCTCCTCCGGATGATCCCTCTTTCACCAGATCATGAGGCACATCCAGGAAAACATGGGGTGGGATGCTGAGGAGCTTGACCCCGAGCGACAACGCCTTGCCCGCTACCTTCGGCCAAAAGACCCGAAGCCTGTGGTAGTGCTGCCCTTGGTGGATACCTTCGCGGATGTCACCAAGGCTGCATGGAAACGTCCGCATTCCACTCCGCGGTGCCGAAGAAGGCTGACCGCCTATACAAGGCCCCTAGGGAGGACCAGTATTTGGCGAACCACCCTCTGGCTGATTCCCTGGTCATCACTGCTCACATGACCGGTCTCGAGACCACAGCATATGAGCACTAGCCACCGGACCAGGAATCCAAGCACTTGGATGCCCCAGGAGGCACACGTGACGCTGCCGTTACTACGCTTATCAGGTCACTGAACTATCTTACCAGATGGTTCAGTTCCAGAACGCCTGTGGAAACAGGGCCAGGACCTGGTTGAAAAGCTTCCCGATGGCGAAGGTCATCCCCAGGCAGAAGCCAACAATACTCAAAGTCGGCCCAGCCCTCAGGAACAAACGCTGCTCAGCATGACTCTTTCCCGCCCCGCCTCCTCAGGATCAACGAGCAAAGAAAGTCGGGGGTCACATCGCACGCCACCTTTCAGGGTGGCAATTGATCACCACCAACAGGTGGGTTCTACAGTTGGTCAAAAATGGCATTACATAGAGTTTGTAGGCAGTCCACCTACAAGACCTCTCCTGCTTTCCTGTTATTTGGGTCAGCATGCCCTGCTCATACAGCAGGAAGTGCTTGCACTTCTGGAAAAGGAAGCCTTAGAGCACGTACCAGGGAACCAGAGAGGACTAGGGTACTATTCTCACTTCTTCCTGGTTCCAAAGAAAACAGGGGACCTCCGTCCAATACTGGACCTCAGCGATCTCAATCTTTCGGTCGCTCACAAGCACTTCCACATGGTGACCCTCCCGGGCCTGATTCCCATGCTGAAGCAGGGTGCATTTCTTGCGTCTCTGGACATGCAGGACACCTATCTGCATATTCCTATCGCTCAGGCGCACAGGAGGTTCCTGCACTTCGAGTTTCAGGGCCGCCATTATCAGTTCCGAGCTCTTCCTTCCGGGCTGTCATCGGCACCTTGTTTATTCACGGTGCATGGCGGTCGTGCCAAGATCTCTGAGGAGACAGGGCCACTCACGTGTTCCCCTACCTGGACGATTGGCTTTCATGGCGCCTCCCAGGAGGCCTTGATGTCTGCTATTTATTGTACCCAGTCTCTGTTCGAGACTCTGGGCATTCTCATCATGTTACGAGAAGTCACGCCTGGTTCCATCCCAGACGCTGCAGTTCATCGAGCAGTTCTGGACACCGCCAGAGGGAAAGCTTTCCTTCCCACGGACAGAGCAGAACACATCAGGTCCCTCATCAGGAGTTATCGCTAAGAAGACCGTCCCCAGCCAGACTGGTCCTTGCCTCTCGGACACAAGGCTGCAGCCATTGCAACAGACCCCTAGCCTGCCTTCACATGCGGGTAACCCAGTAGATGTTACAGGTACAATGGGACCAAAGGCAAGACCATCTGCAGCATCCAATCCGAATCACCAAGACCGTAATTCGAGATTGGCAATGGTGGCTACATCCAGGGAACCTCTTGGCGGAGTCCCTTCACAGCGCGTCCCTGACTGTGACATTCTCCACAGATGCCTCAGGGCTCGGGTGGGGGCACACCTCGATGGTATTCCGCCTCAGAGCCTGTGGATAGCCCAGAGTCTCATCTCCACATAAACATACTAGAAATGAGGGCAGTTCTTTACGCTCTGCAGGCCTTCCAGTCGGAGATTCCACTGGATACACTTCTGTTACAAACAGACAATTCCGCGTGATGTATTACCTCAACAAACAAGGAGGTACTCCACTCCTACCCGCTTTGCAGGGAGGCCATGAGAGTGTGGGATTGGGTCTTGCAACACGGCGCAAATCTTATTGCAGTTCATGTTCCGGGAGGGACAATATCTCGATACAGCCTGAGCCGCACTCAGGCCAGAGTCCACGAATGGGAACTACTCCAGGAGGTGGCAGAAGATCTATTTTGCAGATGGGGTACTCCAGAGCTGACCTCTTCACATCCCCATACATCGTAGAACTGCCCAATTTTGCTCACTAGATCCAGGGCCTGGTGTTTTCTGGCAGACGTTGTCCCTCTCCTGGGCGGGCAGATTCCTCTATGCCTTTCCTCCTTTCCCGTTGATCCAGAGAGTTCTTTTAAAACTTTGCAGGGAGCAAGCGACGCTCATTCTGATCACACCCTTCTGGCCCAGACAGATCTGGTTCCCTCTCTTGCATCAGCTATCCCGGGAACCTCCAGTGCCTTTGCCAGTCAGCTCCCATTTACTCTGTCAGGAGGCGTTTCCTTAGTCCATCCGGACCTACGTTCCCTGAACCTGCACGCTTGGCTCCTAGAGACATAGCCATGATGCGATACGGGGTCCCACAAGAAGTGGCAGATGCTTTCTGCTGCTAGAAAGCTGGCTACCCCACGCAACTCACGCCATGAAATGGCAGAGTTCTGCTTGTGGGCTCAAGCGCCGGGCTTTCCTCGGCCTTTGACTGTCCAGAGAAGCTGGTACTGACTACCTGCTATCCCTTTTCCACTCGGCTGGCTTACTCCTCGATTAAAGTGCACCTTTGTGCCATTTCAGCCTACCATGCCCCGTAGGGCCACGCACTGTGGCCCAGCTGGACATGGCACGTGCTCTTTTGAGAGGCGCCTCCACCTTAGGCCTCCAATTAAGGATCCAGTCACCCTTGGGACTTACCTTCATCCTGGAGCAGCTCACGCTGCTACATTTTCTGTGTTGGAAAACGTTGTTTTAGTTGCAGTTACTTCTGCCAGAAGAATTTCTGAACTCCATGCACTTATGTGCAAAGAGCCTTATTTGCTTTTCCACCAGGACAGGGTATCCCTAAGGACTAACCCAAAATTTCTGCCTAAGGTGGTGTCAGCTCTCACCCTTAATCAGGATATCGATCTACTAGTGTATTTTCCGAAATACTCTAATCGAGGAGAAGCCCTTCTGCACACCCTTGATGTGCATAGGTGCCTCAGATACTACCTGACCAGAACCAAACAACACCGAAAGTCGGACCAACTTTTCGTCTCCTTTGCCCATAGGATGAAGGGAGCTCCTGTCTTGAAGCAGTTGCTGTCTAGGTGGCTTATACAGTGCATTACATTTTGTTACCAGAAGCGCAATAAACCCTTACCGGGCGCGGTTAAGGGTCATTCCACTAGAGGGGTGGCTACTTCCTTTGCGGCATTGAAGAAGGTTACCAGCTATTTGTGCTGCAGCTACTTGAGCTCTGTGTATACCTTTATCAGGCATTACAGCCTGGGTGATTGCACCGAGGCGTAAGAGCAGGGTTTGGTCTAGCTGTCCTTCAAGGACTTCTGTCCTAGGCTCGAGGTATCTCAACGCCTCTACCTTTCCTCCTCCCGATGGTGCATGATTACCATTGCTGCTTGGAAATCAGCCCTAATGGTGAAGCATTGCAAGAGCTGTTTCTAAGTAAGATAGTACAATTACGTAAGAACTTACCGTAACAGTAGATCTTCGAGAACAGCTCTTGCAGCAGGTACTTTCCTCCCACCATCCCCGCTGGAGGTAGGTCGAGCTAAGCATCCATCTCATAGGATGGGACATTTACTATTGCCTTGTTTTGCTATCTGATAGTGGATCCTCAGTCTCCCCTCAGATGTCATCCAGTGGCCGGGAGTCTCTGGCGGGAGAACTGAGGATTATGGGGACCGCCCCTTATGTACTGCGCTCGATGTCGGGAGTGGGACCGACATTGGAGGCGGTCCCCCGCTGAAGACTGCTAGCTAGAAAATTTCCGTGTGGTCCTGGCGCCTGCCGGTTCAGTCCTAATGGTGTAACCTGTTGCAAGAGCTGTTCTCTAAGATCTACTGTTACTGTAAGTTCTTACGTAACTGTACTTTCTAGAAGTGGTTTATGTTGTTCATCCACACACACACACCCCCGACCTCCCTGGCTTCGGGTGCACAATCTTGCTTCCAGTGGGCTAAGATCTGGCGTCGTGGGGCAGAGTCGAGGTATATACCACCCGGGTGGGTGGGAGGAGCCAGCTTGAAGACTACCAGCAAATTTAAAATTGTAGGGACATGCCAAGAAGTATGGATGAACAACCCATACCACTCCTAGAACTACTGTTACAGGTGAGTAACCTGTTCTTGCACACCTTGGATGTACATCGGATCCTGAGGTACTATACCTGGACTAAGGAGGTTCAGAATTGAACCAACTCTTTGTGGCCTTTATGCCCAGTGCCAGAGCAATGCCATGTCGGCAGACTATCGCTAGGTGGCTGCATAACTGTATCCACTACACTTAACAGAAATATGGAAAAGATCCTTCCGGGGGCCGTTCAAGGCCACTCCACTAGAAGTATGGCCACCTCTACCTCCTTTTTCAGGAATATGTTGACTGTAGAGATCTGTGCAGCGGCCACTTGGTCTTCTGTACACATCTTCACTAAACACTACAGTCTGGACATTGCCTCTAGGTGTAGAGCTGGTTCGGCCTTGCAGTATTGCAAGGTCATCTGTCCGAAAGCAGAACCTTAGTTGGCGGACATCTTCCTCCTCCCGGAACCTCGTCTCTGACTCCTCCTTCTTAGACTGCTTGGTATTCAGTCCTATGTGTGAAGACCTACTGCAGGAACCCTCTCAAAGTAAGATATAGCAGTTACGTAAGAACTTACCGTAACAGTAGATCACCGAGAGAGGTTCCTGCAGTAGGTCTAGTTTCCTCCACCTTCCCTCAGCTCCTGGAAATTTTTCTTTTCATCACGATAGCCCATAGGCTCAGATAGGCACAAGGTCCCAGAAGTTGCTACCCTTTCTACTTACCTTTCTTTAGGTCTCTGGTGGAAAAGACCTGGAGGGCGGGCACGGGACCTGATGTTGGGGTGGTCCCCGTTGATGATTGCTAGCTACGAGTTTGCCATTGGAACCTGACGCCAGGGGGCACAGTACTATATGTGAAGACCTACTTCAGGAACCTGTCTCGAAGATCTGCTGTTACGGTAAGTTCTTACAAAACTGCTATTTTCTTCCAAAGATTGTGTCCGAATTTACTTTAAATCAGGACATTCAACAACCAGTTTACTACCCAGAGTACTCAAATAAAGTGGGGGGGTCTTGTTACATTCTCTGGAAGTACATAGAATTTTACGTTGCTATATAGAATGTACTTGTTCATCAAGAAAGACAGACCAGTTGTTTGTCTCCTTTGCCCAAAGGATGTTAGGGACTCCAGTGACCAAGCAGACATTGACCAAATGGTTGGTCAACTGCATTATTTTCTGTTATCAAAAGTACGACAAGGGTCATTCCACAAGAGGTGTAGCAACCTTCTTTGCGTCCCTCAAAAATGTGTCTGCAGCAAACCTCTGTGCAGATGCTACTTGGAGTTCAGTCCACCCTTTCATCAGGCACTAGTCTGGACGTTGCTTCCAGAAGGAGAGCAGGGTTTGGCCTTTTGGTCCTCCAGGGACTACTCTGCTAAGGAGTGCCAAGGACACTGTTTCTACTAATTCGCCACCCTTCTGACCGTGGTCTCTTCTTGTACTGCTTGGGACTCAGTCCTATATGTTGTTTCTTAAGAGCTTTCTCTCAGTAAGATAGTACAGTTACATAAGAACTTACTGTAACAGCATGTGATTTTCATTCCCACCTGCCCCCAGGGTTATATAACTATACATCTTACTTCGAGGGCTCTGCAGTAGGTAATTACATATAGACTGACGCCAGCCGGGCGGCAGGACCCCACGGAAAAATTTCTAGCTAGCAGTCCCTGGCGAGGGACCGCCCCCACGTCAGGTGACCAGCGTCATGCGATGTCGGTATAAAGGGGCAGTCCCGGATGCCCGCCTTCCAGTTCTTTCTCGCCGTCAGCTCATGCAGCGCCTCGAGGTAAAGTTCGTGCTCAGCCCTGTTCTTTCGTCGTTTTTTACCAAAAATTATTAGTACTTTATTTCGATATCGTCAGGTGAACGTCGGTTTATGTTGTCCCCTTCCAAGAACAAGTGCAACTCGTGTGGCGCCCAACTGCCTCACAAGGACGGTCACTCTCTCTGCCTTTTTTACCTAGGCCCTGACCACATGGTCGACAAGTGCCCGAATTGCCTGCTTTTCAACGCGGCCACCCGCAGACGACGCCAGCAGTCTTTGGAAGCCCATCTCCTTAAAAAGAAGATGTCAGCAATGGAGAAGGAGTTGAAGAAGCTTAGGCAGGTGTCGACCTCTCCAGAAGGACACAAGAAGCGGGACAAGGAAAGGCACAGGGAGAAGGCCTCCTCGTCCGCGACTCCGGCTGGAGTCGCGGTTCAAGCTAACGTCCCTCTCGGGATCGCCCGACGGCAACCTCCAAGGTTTTGGAGGAGGCCGGGCTCGCTTGGGTTCCTGCGGGCGCCCGGCTAAAGGGAGGCTTCTCCTCCAGTACTGCTGCAGGCTTGCGCCTGCCAGCTGGCACCTCCCATAAGCCGGACGCCGGCCTCCGGACGCCCGCCGGGAGAAGACCGCTAAGAAGGCCCGATCTCTTCGGGCAGTGCACGGTCGTGTCCCCTCGGACCGGGCCGCTTCCCACCCTCGGCCCGCCTCAGACGAGGGACCCCTTAAGTCGGACGCCGGCTCCTCTGGCATCCACCGGGATTCTGCCCCTAAGTCGCACGTCGGCTCCTCCGACGTGCGCCGGACGTTGGAGCCTATGACAGACCGTCCATCGTCTGTCATCCCAGGTTCCCCGCAGCCTTCGCTGCCGTCCGGGGAGCCCGAGTCACCCCTGCCTGACCCCAGGGACTTTTCCCCTCCGTCCCCGGGCGATGCACGGAAAGCTTTTCCGCCGTCAGACCCTCCTCCTACTGAACCGGATCTGACGCCGGCCCCACCGACACCGGCCGGGGCTATCCCTCCTCCATCGGGCCCGACCCCCCATGGGCCTATCACTGTTGATCCGCCCGTGGGGCTCCCTACTGGGCCATCTGCTCCAGCAGCTCCTCCGTACCTGGGTATCTGCTGTCTTATCCGGCCGGCTTACCAGGGCTGCAAGTACTTCGACGCCGCAATACCCGCCACTGCGTATTCCGCAGGCTGGGTTATGGATACCACCCACGGATATAATCCATATAATTATCCCCCTCCTCCTCCTCCACCGCCCCCAGGCTGCCGGTGGATCTTCAGGAGACTCTGGCTTCCTGGTGGGCTGAGGCCAAGGCTCAGCTCACCAAGGAAGTCGAGAGCCACCTTACACCGACAGTGCCACCTCCGGCCCCCGTACGCCCGAGACGGCACACTCCCTCTCCACCTCCTGATTCCCGAGCTCTTCCCTCTGGATCCAGAGAGGGGCAGGACACGCATCCAGGGGTTCCCCCTAAGGAACCCGTTCTCTCCCTAGACGAGTCAGGGAGTCTTACTCTGCCTCTAATTCTTCTTCTTCACTTGGATCCTCGGAGTCCTCCGATGGATGCTTGAGAGAGACGACGAGCCTCGCCTCCGTCCAAGCCCCAGCCGAGGACTCCTCCAAAGTCTCCTCCGGAGGATCCTTCCTTCACAGAGTTGCTCAGGAAGGTCCAGGAAGTACATCAGTGGCATTCTTTGGAACCAGATCCTCAGCGGGTTAAACTCGCCGAACATCTGGACCTGCCCCTTACGGCCCCTACTCTAGTGCCACCCTGGATCAAGCCTCACGCCCACCTTGTTTCCACTATTTGGAAACAACCGTCGGCTTTAGCCCCGCTTCCTCGGACATCCAACAGGCTATACCAGGCTCCAGAGGGTGTAGATTTTTTGGATTCTCACCCCTGTGCAGACTCGGCCGTGATTAGCGCCGCCACGGCCGGGTCAGCACACCCCAAACATTTAAGCTCGCTCCACTGAGAAGGAATCGCCTTCTGGATCAGTATGGAAAAAAATATTCGCTCTTCCACACTGAGAATTAGAGCCCTGAATTATGTAGCACATATGGGGATTACCAGAAGGCTGTCCTTACCCAGGCAGAATCTAAGATTGACTCCTTACCTGACTCCTAAGTCAAGCAGGATTTAGCTGACCTAGTCCGTTCTGCTCATTCGGCCAGTCGTCACATCCTGAGGACAACCTACGACGCAGTGGACACTGCAGGGCAGAGCTCTGCGTTCGCCGTAAGTCTTCGGCGTCACGCCTGGCTCCGCGTGTCAGGTTTGGTCCCGGAGGTGCAGTCAGCAATCCAGGAAGCACCTTTCAGGGGTTCAGTGCTTTTCGGCGGTGATGTCAAGGACATCATCACCGATTTGCAGGAGAAGGGGACGGCTCTGAAATCTGTGGATTCCATGTACTGTCCCCATCCCCCGCAGCGCCGTCCTTTTCGCAGATGCAGCCAGCCTCAAGCGAAACCCCAAGGAAGGCGGCACCAAACGCCGGGCCCCTGCAGCTGCTAGGCCCCGCCACCCAAAAAAGCAGCGGGTGCCCCAGCTGCGGCGCTGCCCCACACTACCTGACTCCTTCCCTCTCCCACCGCCTTCGGACTCCCCGGAGGAACCGGTAGGAGGGAGATTCTCCCTCCACCTTCCGGGTTGGGAGAGGATAACATCGGACTCATGGGTGCTTCAGATTATCGCGGAAGGGCACTCCATAGAGTTTCTACAGAAACCTCCATGCCACCCCCTCTGAAGTCCTCTCTCCAAGGGACCATCTTCCTTAGTCAGGAGAAATATCTGCCCTTCTCGCTTAGCAGGCCATAGAACCCTCGCTCTCCTCACCTTCACGGGATGGGTTACTATTCCCATTTCTTCCTGGTACCAAAGAAGATGGGAGATCTCAAACCATTTCATCATCTCAGCTCCCTGAACTTCTACGAGAATACAAAGTTCAGGATGTTGTCCCTTCAAACCCTTCTGCCCCTTCTTCGGCCGGGACAATGGCTTTGTGCGCTGGATATGCAGGATGCATATCTGCACATTCCCATTCATCCCTCGCATCGCAGGTACCTCCGGTTTGCTTTCCAGGGGAATTACCAATTCCGGGCACTCCCACTTGGTCTTTTCTCAGCTCCCCAGGTTTTTACCAAATGCCTGGCGGTGGTAGCGGCCCACCTGCTTACTTTGGGAGTTCAGGTGTTTCCCTACCTGGACGACTGGCTCCTGGCGGCCTCATCCAGGGAGGAGCTCCTGCATTTTCTCTCCCTTACCCAGCAGGTTTTCACTTGTCTGGGTATCACCATCAACCATTCCAAGTCTCATCTGGACCCCTCCCAGAGACTTCAGTTCATCAGGGCAATCCTCAATACGACGGTGTGCAAGGCCTTCCTTCCTCTGGACAGGGCGGCCTCTCTCCAGTCTCAGATTTCCCTGCTATCAGAACCTGGATGGTTCGCGAGGTTGGTGCTCAGTCTTTGGGGCTTATGGCGGCCGCCATCCCGGACGGGTTCCACGACGCTGCCCACATGAGGATCTCTCAGTGACTCTCAGCTCTCAGTGGGATTAACTCAGACGCACCTAGATCATCTGGTGCTGATCTCTCGCCAATGACAAGAGACTTGCAATGGTGGATGGTTTGAGAGAACCTGTTTGGGGTCCCTTCTGTCATCCTCCCCCCTCCCAGACTCTGACCACGGACGCTTCAGGCGAAGGTTGAGGAGCTCATCTGGGTCCTCACTGAACCCAGGGTTTATGGTCTAGATTGGAGTTAGCTCTCCACATCAGTGTGCTAGAGCTACGAGCAGTACTATATGCTCTCCAAGCCCTTCTCCCATACATCCTTCCAGGTCACCTAGCTGTCCAGACGGATAACATGTGTGTGGTGTGGTACATCAACAAGCAGGGAGGGACTCAATCCTACCCGCTGTGCAGGGAAGCGATGAGGGTTTGGGACTGGGCAACGCTTCACAACCTTCACCTCACGGCGATCCATGTTCCAGAAGTCGACAATACTCTGGCAGACAAGTTAAGTCGCTCCTCGGCTCTGCCACACGAGTGGGAACTGGACTAAAAAGTTCTAGATGACATCCTCCAGCTTTGGGGGACTCCACAGGTAGACCTGTTCGCCTCTTCCCAAAACGCAAAACTTCCCACCTTTTGCTCACTCGCTCCAGAGCGAGGCACTTTCTGGAGCGACGCTCTGTCTCTAAACTGGAAGGGCAGATTCGTCTATGCTTTTCCCCAATTCCTCTGGTCCCTCGTGTACTGCAGAAACTGGCAATGGAAGGAGCGAGAATGATTCTGATTGCTCCTTTCTGGCCCAGGCAAATCTGGTTCTCTCTTCTACAACAATACTCAGAGGTTTCTTCTCCTCCTCTTCCTCTTCCTTTATCTCGAGGATTGCTGACCCAGGATCAGGGGACCCTGGTCCATCTGGGACTCAAGTCCCTTCAACTTCATGCATGGCTCATGCAGACCTAGCCCAATCTCGATTTGGCGTCTCTCCAAAGTTGGCCGAGATTCTGGTGGAGGCTAGAAAACCCTCCACTAGGTCCACCTGCGCCATGAAGTGGAAGAGATTTTCTATTTGGGCCGCCTCCAGGAATGTGGAGCCTTTCTCCTGTCCCTTGGCCATTCTGCTTGATTATTTACGTCATCTCTTCGACCTGGGTCTCAGTCATTCCTCTTTGAAAGTTCACATGGCTGCTGTTTCAGCCTACCATGTTCCTTTCGCTGATAAAGCCTTTGCCCAATTAGAGATATCCAAGACGTTTCTCAGAGGGGTCCTTCATCTCAGGCCCCCTGTCCGGACTCTGGCTCCCCCTTGGGATTTGAACTTTGTTCTCGAGAAACTCACCCTTCCTCCCTTCGAGCCTGCGGCCTCCGCAGATCTGAAGTTTCTGTCGTGGAAGACGCTCTTCCTGGTGGCCATTACTTCTGCTCGAAGAATTTCCGAGCTCCAGGCCCTTATGTGTAAAATCCCCTATCTGATTTTTCACAAGGAACGAGTAGCTCTTCCCACGAACCCTAAGTTCCTTCCGAAAGTGGTAGCTGAGTCTACCCTAAATCAGTCTATAGAGTTACCTGCCTTTTTCACGCAGTACTCCAACCAGGGAGAATATTTGCTCCATACCATGGATGTTCACATTATTCTGAGATACTATACTGATAGGTCAAAGGATCTCAGAAAGACTGATCAGTTGTTCGTCTCTTTTGCTCACAAAAGGGGAGGCAATGCTGTTTCCAAGCAATGCCTGTCAAAGTGGTTGGCTCATTGCATCACTTTCTGTTATGACAAGGACAACAAATCCCTTCCGGGTCAAGTCAGAGGTCACTCCACTTGTGGAGTAGCAGCCTCCGCGGTTTGTTTCAAGAATGTGGCTGCGGCACACATCTGTGCTGCTGCCACTTGGACTTCCGTCCATACCTTTACTAGACACTACAGTTTGGACATTGCCTCTCGCCATAGTGCAGGCTTCGGGTTAGCGGTCTTGCAAGGCCTCCTGTCTTGAGGTTGCAAGATTTTTGGTTGCTTCTTGGAGTAGTTCCTCCTCCCGGTGCCTTTCATTTGTTCCAGACTGCTTGGGATTCTGTCCTATATGTAATTACCTACTGCAAGAGCCCTCTCGAAGTAAGATAGTACAGTTACGCAAGAACTTACCGTAACAGTAGATCGGAGAGAGGCTCTTGCAGTAGGTAATACCTTCCCGCCCTCCATCCCCCTAGGCTTTTTCAGCTCCTTTTCCATTGTTGGAAATATCTGCTTCTCTCTCCGCGGCCTTCTGGGCCTGTGGCGGGAAAAGAACTGGAAGCGGGCGTCCCAGGACCGCCCATACCGGCGTGGCATGGCGCGGTCACATAATGGGGGCGGTCCCTCTTGTATGGGACTGCTAGCTAGAAATTTTTCCGTGGGGTCCTGCCGCTGGCCGGCGTCGGTCCTTTATGTAATTACCTACTGCAAGAGCCTCTCTTGAAGATCTACTGTTACGGTAAGTTCTTACGTAACTGTACTTTCTTTCTGGAGGATGGGAGATCCTCCTTGGTTCCCCACCCTGCATCTCAGCTGGGTCTCCGGCAGGCGAACTGAAGTGGTGCTAGGGGACCTCCCCCTTTATACCACGTGTGACGTCTGGAATGGGCCGGCGTTAAGGGGGTGGTCCCTCGCCTTGGACTGCTAGCTAGAAATTTTTCTGTGGGGTCGTAGTGCCTGGCGGCATAGTCCTATGTGTGTTACTTGCTGCAAGGGCTCCTCTCGAAGATCTGCTGTTACGGTAAGTTCTTACGTAGCTGTACTTTTCTCCCCATGGTGTTGTCTGAGTTTTTCCCTGAATCAGTCTATCCACCTGCCCTCCTGAAGATGTAGCCATAGCTAGATTTTAGGTTCACCCTAAGTGGCCGACATTGGTGGTGGACAGGAAGCCCTCCACCCAGGCCACCGATTTCATGAAATGGAAGCGCTTTGCACTGTGGGCTGCCTCGCACCAGTTGGATCCCTTCATATGCCCAGTGGATCAAGTCCTGGAATACCTTCTGTTCCTCTCGGACTTGGGTTTACATTACTGTTCTATTAAGGTACATCTTTCTGCCATCTCTGTGTTATCCTGTACCTGTGGATGGGTGTACATTGGCCCAGCTTGATGTGTCTCGCACCTTTCTAGGGGTATCCTGCACTTGAAACCCCCCATTCAGGATCCTGTCCTGCCGTGGGACCTTCATTTTGTGTTAGAAAAGCTTACGTTGCTTCCTTTGAACCGGCCATGACTTGAGAGCTACGCTTTGTCACTGAAGTCTCCATCACTCATTCACACTAGTGGGATAGCTTCGGGCGCTAGAACAGCGGGGGCCTAAAGTTTTTCAGAAGAGTCGGCGCCGAGAGAGGGACCCGCGCATGTGCGGCACCGCCAGACTAGCTCGCGCTTGTGTGGCTATCTCAGCGTCACCCTCCAACTACCTCAGTTCCTTTTCTCCTTACTGGCCGAAAGTGCGCTTTGGTTGTCGACATCACCATCTGCCGGAGTCAAGTTTTGTCTATACGACAACAGCTCTTAATGTTTTAATATTTTAAAGTAGTAATTTATTATCTTATGAACAAGAAGAAGAAGAAAGAAATTCTTTCCTGCCATCACTGGAGTCGTCCCTTAGACAGTAGCGGTGACGGTAGGAGGGCTTGGTTTGAAAGTTTTTATGGCAGAGGGACTGTGTCCAGTCCACCACCCTTAATTAACGGGGGAAGGGGGGTCTGACTACGGACAGTCCTGTGCTCAGGGGCAGGAGGACAGTCCTCCAAAGCACAAATCTAACGGTTTCAGAGATCCGGCTCCGCTTCACCTCGAGCTCCTCTTCCTCATTCAGGGAAGAAGAATTGGTGCCGCTCGAGGTTACCTGTTGGTATGTCTGCTCAAGGAATGTTCGTCTGGAGGGGCGATGGGCCCTAACCGACTTTAGTGGGTTCCTCTTGGCCCCGCGCCTAACGGCTGCTTTCTTGACTCCATCTCTGTTCTCGCTGGAGCTCCGGTGGGCAGTTTCACCTCTGTCGCTCCTGTGGAGCAGGGGTTCGACTTTCCAGTTTTCCTGGCTCTGTTCCTGATTTCGAACCTCTGGGCCTCGGAGCCATTGGACCAGAGCCAGATTGAATGGATCACGTGAGCAAGGTGCCCTCTGGGTGCCTTTGCCATCGTGTCAACCCTACGTGCCCCCTCTCCCTTTTCCATGCAGGGGCGCGCAGGCACCACCTTTCCTTCTCCCCTTTCAGGATTTCCATTGGGATTTTCCTTTGGCGACGCGTCTCGGTGCCTTGGTCGGCGCCGTAGCTCGGTGCCATGGTTGGCGCCGTACTCGGTGCCTTGATTGGCGCCGAGTCTCAGTCGGCGCTGTGGGTCGGCACCATCACTCTGTGCAGCGTCGTGGGTGCTCTCTTTGCTGCCACTGGTTGTCGGCGCCATCAGTGGTGCCGTGCACTCGTGGGCAGCACTGTGCTCCCGTGGGTGGTGCAGTTCACCAACAGGCGGTGCCGTGTCTCCACAGGTGGTTCCCACGGGTGCCAGGGTGGCGCTGGGAGCACCTGTGGGTGCCGAGAGTGATGCTGTGGGTGCCCATGGGTTCCATGGATGCTTCAGGTGCCACTGGTGCCTTGGGTACCGGGGGTGACACCCATGGGTGGCACCGCAGGTGCCCATGGATGCCACTGGTCCCCTCAGGTGCCATTGGTGCCCTCGGGTGCCATTCTTGCCATGGGTGCCATGGTACCATGGGTGTCGGAGGTGCCCTCAAGTGCCATTGCTACATGGGTGCTGGGAGTACCTGCGGATACTGCCGTGGCTGCCCTTGGGTATCGCCCAGGTGGGCATAAGTACTGCTTGATGCCCTCCTGTGCCATGAGTGCTGCTGATGCCACACGGTGCTAGTGGGTGCTGTATGGCAGAATTAGTGACACACTTTTCCTTTCGGACTCCTTTCCACAGAACTTGTGGCGGATGTTTACCGCAGAATGAACTCCTGTTCTGGGATTATTTTTCCACATATTTTAGTGAGTGGTGGTCTATGTGGGATCTTTTGTCATCCAGCGGTTTTCTGCAATGGAACTTGCTGTACCATTCTGCCAGCGGAATCTCATTCTGCTCAGCACTTTCTCTGCTCCCACGTGGTACCAAGCTCCTCAACATCCTTCCTAATGGCAGAGTCTTTAGTGGTTTCTGACCTAGACCTCTCTTGAGGTCCTTCTGGGGTAGAAGTGCATCTACATGGGTATTTCCCTGTCCTGCTGGTCAGCAACGTAGAAGGACGGCTCATTTTATATACTGGAGGGCACGCCATCTCTATCTTCAGAGTCCTTGATGGAAAATCCTTTCAGTAGCTCCTCAGTAATGGGGTCTACTATAGTATTTCACACTGCGCCTATGGACCGTACTCTTCTAGTGCCTAGACTTTTTCAATCATCAAGGCAGTTACGCTCTGTGGAACATTTTAATTTAATGGTCGGGGGCCGCTCTGACTCTTCCGCTCCTTTGATAGGGGTATATAACCCCCTTGTGATGTTGCCTCTTCGGTGGCTCCTTCAGCACAGGTGGTTAACTTTTCTCCAGCTGTAATTGTTAGTCCGGTCATGATTTCAGTATGGACACTCAGGCTCTTTCTGCACTCAGATGGAGAACATATTCATCTTTTTGTATCTAGACAATCCTCAAAATAGCAGCCTGAAGGCCTTGTTAGGCTCGGCCTAAAAAAAAAAAAAAAATGATATGATATATGGTTTTTAGCACAGCACAGGGCCTAGCTAAAATTACCTGGTCCCCCACTCCCTTTTGTTTTAGGGGGGGATCTGGTCAGATTCCTCCTCAGCCCCTGAGGCACTCGTCTCCGGGATACGGTAAAGAGTACCTGATTTCTTCTTCCCCTATGGGGAGTCCGATCCGGCGACAATATGGGTCATCTCTTTCTCTGAGATATTTCTCTCATTTAGAGACATTTCCTAGACCTAGGCGACTGCCCAGTCTGTTAATTCCTTTTCTTTTTATCAGGCTTTCTTCTCTTGAACAGAGCCTTACAGCAGCAGAAGCAACTCTCCACCGAGTTGGAACTCAGGTTCCTGCTTCCTTGCTTGCTTAATTTAACAGGCGATTTTCTCCTTCTTGACGGATGGTCAAGTAGGTCCCTTTTTCTGAGGAAGCTTCTCAAATATTCACACCTTTGGTTCCTGCGCTCTGGTCCATGCCAGTCGCTCACAAAGCTATCCTCTTCAAGTGCGAGAGGGAGTGGTGATGTTTCTTTTTCAGCAAACTAACTAGAATACTTTCCTACTCCTTTCAGCAAAGCCAGAGTGGCTAGTGCCTCACTGCATTGAGTCACGGCCTCTTTCAGTCACTTCAACAAATGGGTTAATCCTAACTTGGTCCTGCTGTGTCTCTCCTCGACGCACATCTGCTTGTATTGACCTTAGAAATCCAGCCCCTGGTTTTTTTCTGTCTGAATGTTTTTTTCCGCAGTGGACACATCCTCCTGTACACCTTTTTCCTTTCTTCCCCGAGTTCAGAGACTGCTGCTATAGTTGTACACACAAGGGCAGGATTATTCCTCTTGGAATATACAGTGGTAGGATCTGATTTTACTAGACCACCACAAGAGGCTTCTAAGTTGTGCTTGGCCTTCCATCAGGAAGATCCTGTGACTAAGTGGAGACCATTCTCCTTGATGGGCTAACGCCACCTGGACCCCCTTGCTCACCAAGTAAGGGGTTCAAGTGTTTCTGGACCTGTTGTTTACAGGTCAGCCATACTGGATAGTGGGGGTTTCCATCTGCACTTTCCGGTCTACCCTGAACCAGTAGACTTTACCTCCGACTCTTTCAGTTTCTGAGGTCCCTTTTCGTTACATTAGTACTTGTCTTTGACCACGATTAATTTGGTCCTAGATCAAATTGTGAGGCCAGGTTCTTGCCGCTCTCCTAGAGTGGTTGCGGCTGCCTGGCAGACTCTCACTTTGTGCTGCCCATTGTAGTCGCCGGCAAGGTGACTAGTTACAACTCAAGCTGCTATCTTGTAGGCTTATGTTTTAGATGCTCTACAAGACAGCTTTTTTATTAACAGGACAGTCCTTGGCTGTCCTTTCTGAGTGAACCCTATCTCCTACCACCCTACTCAGGGTTGTTGGTTTTAGCTTGGTACTCTCCCACTAGTGTGAATGAGTGATGGAGACTTAGTCCAGGAAGATTTGGAAATTAAGTACTTACCCACAGATTTTCCATGAATCAGTATTCTCCATTCGCTACTACTTATGGGTCTAAGTCGGAGGTGCGAAGACTCAGCGGGAGCAAAGTGTTTTGCAGCCTAGAGGACTGATATTGGTGTCAGCGCTGCCCACAAGAAAGACACCGTGACATTGCACTCGTGGGTTGGCCAGTAGCCGCTGGACCCCCACCTTCCTCAGGTCTGTGTTTCCGTCACGAGTGCGCATCACTGTGGGAGCTTTGTCACCGAAACTGTGTCCTAGACCTTCCACAGTTTGTGGCTGCTTAGTTCGACACCATACTCCTCGGCATCATTTTTCCTCAGTGCCGTTCTATTATTTTCCAGTTTTTCTCTCTTTTTAGTTTGCCACTAAACTCTTTTCTTTCTCTTGTTAATTTGTCCGCATCGCGATGTCTAGTCCTGAGAAGTATAAGGGCAAGATGGCCATACAGAATAAACATTGCTTCAAACAACATGAAGTCTTGCTATATTATGACATATGCAGTGAATCCCAACCTTCGAACTGCTGCGGAGGTGAAAGAGTTAACTTTCCATGCCAGGCATGGAACGCTGAGCCGAGCTCGGTTGAAACTCTGTCTGTTGTTCTTCAAACTCAAACTGTCAGTTTCTTTACTCCACCCTCACTGAACAGTCGCTCCGAGATTTCTCCTTCTGCTCAGTTCATTTTGTCGGTTAAAGTATTGTTTTCTCGGTTTTCGACTGAAATTAAACCGCAACCGGTCGGTTCAGACTTGTCTGTTGCCCTCTGACCAGGGCGAGACTTCGGCAAGGAGATCCGACCGAGGAGTCGTCCAGCAAAAGGACTAGGGAAATCAGCTGGTGTGGAACCAAAACCTTCCTCTCCAATCGCTGAAGAAATAGCCAAAGCGATTAAATTGTCCATTCGCTTTCCTGTCTAACCGCACCATCAGGTGTCCGGTTCAACTGGGTTCCACCACGTTCAAGAGTATGATGTAGAGGGACTATTATGAACCGGAGGAGGGGAAGAGGAGTATGAGGAGAGTGAATGTGAATTTGAAAGTCTGGATGTGCCCATTGACCCGGACATCTCCCCAGACAGACCTTCAGGAGTTCCTCCTAGGCTTTCTGAGTCCCTTCTATTTTATGTTTTATAAGAAAGTGGTTGAACCCTCCAGCTCCCTATGGAGGAAGCTGTGGATGATCAAGAGGCGCCTGACTATGTGGAAATGATGGATATCCCAGAGTCAAGGAGGCTGTCTATTCCTTTGCATAAATTTTTTGGGAAACAGTTAAAATTTTAAAACCTCACACTATACCTCCTGTCAATAAGAGAATGGACAAGAGGTACACATTGTCAGGCTCTGATACTGAGTTCCTTACACAACAATGCAGCCATGTTGGGGTAGTGCAGGCTGCAGCATGTGACAAAGGCAAATATTCCCTGGCTTCACACCCCTGACGAGGACTCCAGGAGGATTGGTGCCATGGCAAAGAAACAGTACATGGCAGCATCCTGGGACTCAGACAGGCAAATTATATGGCTTATGTTGCTAGATATCAGAAATCCAGATGGGATACTGTTATGGCTCTAGCAAACAGGTCCCTGGCCAGCTTGCCAGGGAGCTGGAGCAGGTGGCTGCTGATGATATTGAGGCATCCAAGGTGCAATTCCATGCTGCAGTGGACTCTAATGATGTGTCATTAAGAGTCATGGCTACATCTGTGGCACTTTGCAAAATGGCTTGGCTCAGATGTACTAGCCTGTCACAGGATACCCAGACTAAGGCCATGGATTTTCCTGTTGTGGGTAATTCTTTGTTTGGGGAGCAGACAGAGAATTACATGAAGAAAATGGATGAGTATAGTACCATCTATAGGAGTGCACAGGCCAAGGAAAGGCAGGCCACTCCTCAAAGGCAGATTTCCAGGGGTAGGGCCAGGCCTTTTCATAGGCCTTTTTACCAAACCGAGGCCTCCTCTTCTGCTTATGCCCAGAGGGGGTTCTTTGAGAGGAGAGGCAGATGGGGTACAAGCAGGCCTGCTTCCATCCCCCAGCCCAAAGCCCCTGCCAAGCAGGCACCCTGATGGGGCTGCAAGGGCGATTCTCAACTACCTGTAGGGGCAGGCTGGCTTACTTTGTCCAGGACTGGAAGTCTCTGACATCAGACAAGTGGGTCCTGGAAGTAGTAAGCCAGGGACTGGTTCTCAGCTTCAAAAATTTCTAAAGATGAGAACCAGATCCTTTCCACCTGCAAATCCACCAGAGGCACTTGCCCTAGAGGCAGAGGTCTCTTCCCTCCTGGCTCTCAGAACTGTGGAAAGGGTTCCACCCCTACGCCAGGCCAAAGGGTTGTACTCCAGGTACTTCCTAACCCCAAAAAAGACAGGAGAATGGCGGCCCATCCTGGATCTCAGATACTTAAATAAGCACCTTTTAAAACCAAAATTCAAAATGGTGACTCTGGGAATTATTCTACCCTCTAAGGCCAGGGGACTGGCTAGCATCCCTGGACCTCAAGGATGCCTACTTCCATATTCTTATCAGAAGCTCCCATCGAAAATACCTCAGGTTGAGCTGCCTCGGCCATTACCAGTTCAGAGCAATGCCCTTTGGCCTCACCTCTGCTCCAAGGGTATTCACAAAATGCCTGGCAGTAGCAGTTGCTTCCCTAAGAAGGCAAAAAATTGCCATCGTCCCTCATCTGGACGACTAGCTCATAGTAGGCCAGTCTCCAGACCAAGTCAAGTTACATCTACAGATAACTCAGCAACTGCTCACCTCTCTAGGTTTCCTTCTGAATCTTTGAAATTCAGTTCTAGAGCCTGTCCAGCTCCTCACCTTCATAGGCGCAGAGCTGAACACAGAGAAAGCCAGAGCCTTCCTTCCTTTGGACAGGGCAAGGACCCTGGTCTCTCTGGCTTCCTCATTCACCCTGCAGGTCTCTCACCAGCAAGGCATTTTCTACAGCTCCTGGGGCACATGGCTGCTTCTACAGCAGTAGTGCAGGAGCAAGATTTCATATGAGGGACATCTAGTTCCATTTGAGAGACTTTTGGTCTCAAAGGAAAGACCCTCTAACCAAATTGATCCCAGTAACTCGAACCCTGATCCAGGCCCTACAGTGGTGGCAGGATCAGAGCAATCTGAGGCAAGGGGTTCCCTTTGTCACTCAGTCTCACTCCTTAATCCTTACTACACATGCATCCCTCTTGGGGTTGGGAGCTCACATGGGCGACCTCACTAGCCAGGGATTGTGGCCCCCTCAGGAATCTCTGCTTCACATCAATCTGTTAGAACTCAGAGCAGTTTTTCTAGCACTTCAAGTTTTTTCCAAATCTGTTCAGAACAAAGTTGTACAGGTCAGAACAGACAACACCACCACAATGTGGTACATCAACAAGCAAGGGGGCACTCTGTCTACGGCCTTGTGCACCGAAGCAATGAAGTTGTGGTCTCTGGCTTACTCCATGAACACCTCCCTTACGGCAGTTCACCTCCCAGGCAAGGACAATGTCCTGGCAGATGCTCTCAGCAGGATTTCCCAGGGCCATCACGAATGGTCACTGGACCCCCTGGTCCTCTAGGTGGTGTTTGCCAGATGGGGCACCCCGCAGATAGATCTTTTTGCAGCCCCAGACAATCACCAACTTCCCCTTTTTTGCTGCAGGCCCCCAGTGTTGGGCTCAGTCCCTCTGGATGCCTTAGTTCTCAATTGGGAAGGGAAGTTTCTTTATGCTTTCTCCCCCTTCCCTCTCCTGTTCAAAGTGTTAGTCAAAATCAGATCTCAATTCTGCAAGATGATCCTGATTGCTCCAGATTGGGCCAGACAACCCTGGTATCCACCCCTACTGTCCTTAGCAGTCCATCTTCCCCTGTGTCTTCCCAGGAATCACAACCTGTTAACCTGTGCTCAGGGGAGGGTTTGGTACCCGAACCTCAAATCTCTCAATCTCAAGGCCTGGCTCTTGAAGAGTTAGAGTTTGCTGATCTACACCTCTCCCAAGGTGTAATGGATATACTAAAGGCTTCTAGGAAGCCTTCCACCAGGGCTACCTATAATTCCAAATGGAAGAGGTTTTCCATATGGTGCTCTGGGAAGCATATTTCCCCAGAATCTGCTGATTTACCCACAGTCCTGGATTATATGGTCCATTTAAATACCTTGGGGCTGAGACCAGCACCCTAAAAGTACATTTGGCAGCTGTATCTGCTTTTATTTCAGCAGGTAAACCCTCTTCTCTTTCAGCTCATCCTGTATTCTCCAAGTTTTTTAAGGGATTGCTTCACACCAACCCTCCATTCAGGGACTCTGCCCCTGCCTGGGATCTTAATGTTTTCATTGCTCAGCTTATGCAACCCCGCTTTGAGCCTTTGTCTTCAGCAGAGCTTAAGTACTTGACTTGGAAGACTGTGTTTCTGGTAGCCATCACTTCTGCCAGACGCATAAGTGAATTACAAGCCTTGTCAGTGGAGCCTGATTTTATCTCCTTTCATAGAGATAAGGTGGTCCTCAGGACTAACAAGAAGTTCTTGCCTAAGGTGGTTTCAGATTTCCACCTTAATCAATCTGTGTCTCTTCCCAGTGTACTTCACTGACCATTCCTCCTCTGGCGAGAGGAGGCTGCACAGCTTAGATGTGAAGAGAGCCCTTAGCTACTACGTAGAGCGTACAGAGGGTCACATATTTGACTCCCTCCAACTGTTCCTCACTTATGGTGAGATTGGCAAAGGGAAACCTGCCACTAAAAGATCCATTGCCAGGTAGATTGTCTCTTGTATCCAATTTTGTTACGAAAAACTGGATAAGGTTCCTCCCTCATGCCTGAGGGCTCACTCTACCAGAGGTACAGCTGCTTCCCTGGCTGCTGCCAGGGACATCCCTATCCTAGAGATATGTCAAGCAGCTACCTGGAAAACAGTTCACACTTTTACCAAGCATTACTCCCTGGACATCCAGGCTAGGAGTGATGCTCGGTTTGGCACAGCTGTGCTTCAGAGCCTATTTCCTAAGTAGGTTCTGTTCCCTCCTCCATGGAGGTACTGCTGTGTAGTCTGCATATGTCATAATATAGCAAGACTTCATGTTGTTTGAAGAAAAAATTACTCACCTTAGTAATGTTGTTTCTTCTAATGGAGTCTTGCTATATTATGACCTCCCCCCTGCCTGCCCCTCTCAGAACCTTGTTTTTGGGATGTGGGTTGGCAGTGCAGTGTTGGCACTTAGTAGTTGCCCACCTTGTTGTTTCACCCTCCTTTTTGGGGTGACTTGGTGTTGTGTTTTTCATTTTTTGGGTCTCCTGACTTGAGTCTTTGTTTTGGGACCAAAAATGTGTTCTTATGTTTAGTAGCCAGTTGGCTAGTGTAGGTTTACAGCTTCCACACAGGACCTCAGTGAGTTTAGCTCGTAAGATCTGACGGTTTGAGTTTGAAGAACAACAGACAGAGTTTCAATCGAGCTCGAGCTCAGCTGCTCCATGCCTGGCATGGAAAGTTAACTCTTTCACCTCCGAGCAGTTCAAGGTTGGGACTCACTGCATATGTCATAATATAGCAAGACTCCATTAGAAGAAACAACATTACTAAGGTGAGTAATTTTTTCTTCCGGCCCCCATGCATCGTTGTTCCTGTGTAGGCCACATTGCCATTCAGGACTGGCATGACATCTGCTCAACCTGCCTTGGCACCGTCCACGATATGGATAAGTGCGGCACCTGCTTCTCAGTGGA
Organism: Neoceratodus forsteri; assembly: GCA_016271365.2. Lineage (NCBI taxonomy): Eukaryota > Metazoa > Chordata > Ceratodontiformes > Ceratodontidae > Neoceratodus > Neoceratodus forsteri. The sequence continues at coordinate 988,206,984 of CM057449.1, forward strand.
CTACCACACCATTCAACTCCACTATTTAAAGTATGGTTGCCTTCGGAGGCAGGCATTACACCAGGGACTCCAAGGTAGGGTCTCTGGGCTCTTCCCCCAAGCCCCTTCACAGTACTATACATTCTGAGGAATACCTCTTTCTCCTGGAGGTTGGCTGAGCACCCCTCCTAGTTTGTTGAACCTTCAGGGCTGCGGACATCCCCGCTGGTGAGGCCGAAGCTATATGCTGGGTCTACACTGCTGGGCACCTCAACATTGCAACCTGACACTACCTTAGCTACTAGTACTAAGGCTGGTACCAGTGAACGCGGCGGTTCTGAGTGCAAGATCAGGCCCCCCTCTGGCATCATTCACAGTGCCGGAGGGGAGAAGAGCTCCTGAGCTGGTCCCTCTCTCAGCCTAGAGGATATTGTTAATTCTAGGAGTGTGGATATATTTTTTCATCCACACTTCTTGGCATGTCCCTTTCCCCTTTAAATCTTGCCGGAAGTCTTCAAGCTGGCTCCTCCCACCCATCCGGTGGTATAAACCTCCTCCGCCTCGTGATGCCAGATCTTCCTTTCCTCTGGAAGATACAGGTTCCCTGCTTCACAGCAGTTTGTTTGCCCTGGATTCAAGGTGTCTTTTTACCGCAAGTTACCTTAAAACTCATTTGTGTTAATGACTCCAATAGTAGCTCATCGAACATGGAGGATAATTCTGCTCCTGGATTTCGCGGTGCTCCTGTGGCCAGAAGATGTCCCGCACGATCCCCACCTAACATGCGCCTACAGGTGTCGGACATAACACCTCCACCTGCATGTTCTGCCTGGCCTTCCATCCCAATGTTCTGGACGACTGCTTGGCATGCCTAAAACTGGGGAGACCGGAGAAAAGGAACCCACCAGTGAAATCAAAGGAGGCAAGGTGGGTGGTTTCCACGGCTGCGGGATCCGCCGAGCAGTTGGAGCAAACGAAAGCTTTCGAGGAGGAATCGGCTCAAGCTTCGGCCAGTCGGAGCTTTATTGTTCCTCTGAACCTTGGTTCCACCTTTTCGAGCTCCTTCAAGGAGTTGTGCTAGTTTCTTCCCACCAGGGGTGAGGCACCCTCAGGCTCGCACTCCTCCTTCCCTCGGAAGAGGGATAAGGACCTGAAGTCTTCGTCAAAATGAAGACGTTCTTGGAACCGAGAAAGGTCAGAGTCCCAGGAACACGCGGTCTCAACCTCAGTCGAGATCGCATCCTCGGTCGCCAGCTTCATGGATCTTCCGTCTGGCCAAGAGACCGAGGAAGTGGCTGACGAGGTTGAGACTTCTCTCGACTTAATCGACTCCATTTCACTGACTCTGATTGGAAAGGACTCTGGTCCTTGTTTTTCCCGATGAGGAGACCCAGCCCGTTGGTGTCCCCATCGAGGAAATGGTTTTGGACCCTCAGTTTTCACCGACCCCAGTGTCTCCCGATCAGTCTGGTCGACTTCCTCGATCTCGATCGAGGTCAAGAACCCCTTCGGCCGAAAAGCTGAAAAAGAATCATAAGCACTCTAAAAAGAGGCATCGCCGTAGATCCTCATCCTCCTCGGATGAGGAGAGGCTTCGACGGAAACTCTGTCGACGCTATGAGGATCTTATGTGGCAACAGCTGATTTTGACTGGGCAGAAGCCAGCTCCGCCGTCTACCCTGGCCATCACTTGACTGCCACCTCCTGGGCCTACGCCGAACCCTCTGGAACCAAAGCCTTCAGTGCCCCCGCCCGTGGGGCCGGCCCATATTCCGGCTAGGCCCATCTCCGTCTCTCCACCGATTCTGGTGGAACCACCGCCTAAGCAGCCTCAGGGAGGGACTCCCTCGAAAGACGACCGTACAGACACTGGTCTTCCCCGACGTCTGTCCATTACGGTTACCGCTGACCGCCCCCGGCAGATCGAAGGGGACCTAGGCGGGAGACCGTTGTACCTCGACTCCTCAGACTCGGATGTCACAGGATTGCCCTCCCATCCTGGGGATGATGAGTCCTCCATGGCAGGTTTAGAGGAGGGTCCTTCCTCCTTTCAGGGCATTCTCCGCCTGATCTCCGAATCCACCGGAATGCCCCTGGAGTCTATCCAGAAAAAGGCGGAGTACCCCCTTACGGACATCCTAAAAAGGGGGGATACCCTGACGAGGCCTTTCCAGTGGCTGAAGCCATCACTAGCTCGGCCCTTGAGCTCTGGCAGTGCCCAGCTTCCTGCCCAGCACCGTCTGCCCACATGGCCCACAAGTATACGGTGCCCATGTGGTCCCTTCCGGGATTCACAGAACACATTTCGGCCGAGAGCCTGGTGACCGCTTCTGTGTTTAGACATACTGGTAGCTCGGCCAACACAGACCGACCTCCGGACAAGGAGTCCAAAAATATGGACCACTCTGCCCGCAAGGTCTATGCGGCCTCTTCCTTAGGCCTTCGTCAGGCCAGTTCTGCTGTCATTATGGCACACTTCTGTCATGCCCTCCTTGGGTCATTAGATGAAGTCCTCCCTCATCTCCCGGTGGACATGCAGCCCACGGTCAAGCAAGTCTGTGATCAGGGCCGTGCTGTTGCTAAACAGCATCTCCAGACAGCCCTAGACATCTGGGATTCCTGTGCCCGCTCTTTAGCAGCCGGAGTGGCCACTTGCTGCAGGGCCTGGCTGAGGCTATCCTCCTTCCGGGGATACCGCACAGGTTAGCTGACATTCCTTTCTTGGCACCCGAACCTGTTCGGTCTGGAGTGGCCAGTCACCTTCAGCGATCGAGCAGTCCAGTGCCACCTTGGATGCTACATCTGCAAAAGGTTCTTCGGCAAGAAGCAGCAGAAAAGAAAGAAGAAGATATTTGGCATTCTTCCTTGCGGTCAGGCAGCCCTCCTATCAAGGAGACCAGCAGAAGCAGCAGGCTCAAGCTTGGCACCGCAGCCCAAGCAGGGTCCTCCAACAGCCCGTAATGGGGCCAGTGCAGGTCAGGAGCCTCCTTCTCCTAAGCCTGCTCAGTGACTGGTTAGGGGTTGCCACCCCCACCCGTCAGGCCAACTCTGGGTCCTCCCGTGGAAGCCAGCTCCACCACTTTCATTCTGCCTGGTCCGATATCGCCTGACAGGTGGGTTCTCAGTGATCAGTCAGGACTGCCTCTAGAGTTCGAGCAGTACCCCCTCTCCAGCCGAGCCCGCGCCTCGGGAGGAAAGGATCTCAGCTTGCACCCAGTTGGCTCTTCAGACAACATAGCTCAGCTCTTCCGCAAGGAGGAGGTAACTTCAGTGCTGTATCCTCCTGCAGACCCAAGTTTCGTGTCCAGGTACTTCTGGTGCCCAAGCGGACGGGTGGTGCCCATCCTAGATCTCCACGACCTGAATCAATATCTCAGGTCCTCGAACCTTCCGGATGGTAACTCTGAACCAGATCATATCATCCCTGGAGCAAAACATGTAGTTCTGTTCACTGATCTACAGGACGTGTTTTTCACGTCCCCAATCCTTCCGTCCCATCAGCTGTTCCTCCACTTCAGGGTGAAGGACCTCTGACGAGTTCCGAGCCATGCCGGTCGGGCCTGTCGTCCCCCGGGTTTTCACCAAGTGTATTGCAGTGGTGGCAGACCATCTTCAAGCGCCGAGGAGTACGAATCTAGCCTTATCTGTACGACTGGCTTTTGGCAGGATCCTCCCTTCAGTAGGTGAAGAGGTCCAGGGATCTGGCTCTCCAAACCTGCTCCTAACTCGGCCTCCTGATCAGCGAGGCCAAGTTGGAACTCGTGCCTGCTCGACTCCTGGCAGACAGGGCGGAGGTTCTCTCCTCCTTTGCCAGATCATTTCTGGTTGGGCTCTTGCGCCCTGCCTGGGACTTTCTGCGCCTTCTGGGTTACATGGCAGCGTGCACCTCAGTGGTCCGTTGGGCCAGGTGGCACATGCGCCCCCTCCAGTGGGAGCTGGCCGCCCAGTGGACTCAGTGCCACGAGCATTTCGACCAGCTGATCACTATAACCCAGAAGATGTGGGACGCTCTCCAGTGGTGGACCGCCCCAAAACAGTTGCAGGAAGGTATATCATTTGTCTGCCCCGAGCCGATGGTCATCCTCATGACCGATGCCTCTGTCATGGGCTTGGGAGCTCACATGGGGGACAACAGGGCCCACTGGTTCTGGACCCCCGAGGAGTCCCGATGCCACATCAACCTGTTGGAGCTCAGAGCAGTCAGACTGGCGCTGTCAGCTTTCGCGCCTCAGCTCCGGGGTCAAGAGGTTCAAATCCAGATGGACAATACCACAACCATGTACTACCTTAACAAACAGGGCGGCACACTCTCCCGTCTGCTGTACAAGGAGGCGCTCCACATCTGGACCCTCGTAAGTTGACTGGAGGTGGATCTCCTAGCCATTCATGCGTCATCGACCCTCAAAGTGCACCTCAAGCCATTTCTGCTTATCGAGGGGCTGGCACGGGTTCTGGACCCCCGAGGAGTTCCGATGCCACATCAACCTGTTGGAGCTCAGAGCGGTCAGACTGGCACTGTTAGCTTTCACGCCTCAGCTCCGGGGTTAAGTGGTTCAAGTCCAGAGGGACAATACCACGACCATGTACTACCTCAACAAACCGGGTGGCACGCACTCCCATCTGCTGTGCAAGGAGGCGCTCCGCATCTGGACCCTTGTAAGCCAGTTGGAGGCAGATCTCCTAGCCATTCATGTGGCAGGAGTCTCGAACCAGCTAGTGGATGCTCTGTCGCATAGGCCAGACATTCCATGAGTGGTCTCTCCATCCAGAGGAAGCTTACAGTCTGTTGTCTCGTTGAGGCAAACCATTGGTGGACCTGTTTGCCTCCAGGGAAAATACCAAGCTGAGGCTGTACCATGTCTGCCCCCCTCAGCAGGGCTCACTGCAGGGGGATGCCTTCTCGAGGCCATGGAGCCCAGGCCTCCTGTACACCTTCCCTCCATTTCCCTTGATCCACAAGGTGTTACTCAAGGTGAGGAGGGACAAGACGAAGGTGATCTTAGTAGCCCCAGATTGGCCATGCCAGTTCTGGTACCCATATCTCCTCAGCCTCAGCTGCAGGGCCCCGGAGCAGCTTGGTACACGCCCAGACCTGATATCATTGAACCAGAGGAAGGTATTCCATCTGGACCTTCAATCCCTGCACCTCACAGCCTGGTACCTGAGCGGCTAGAGTTCCAGGCTCTGGGTCTTTCTGAGGATGTCTACACCGTGTTGGAGGCATCTCATAAGGAATCGACCAGGAAATGTTATGCCTTCAAATGGAAAAGGTTTTCCATGTGGTGCCAGGGTAAGAGTCTGGACCCCTTATCCTGCTCCGTGGCTAACATTCTAGACTACCTTTGGTCTCTCTCCAAAGCGGGTCTTCAGTCATCTACCCTTAGGGTGCACCTGGCAGCCATTTCTGCTTACCGGGCGTAGGCTGGTCAGCTGACATTGGTGCAGGAGACAGTGGTCGGGCGCTTCTTCAAAGGCCTAGATCACATATCCCCTCTGGTGCGTGATCCTCCACCTCCGTGGGATCTGTTGCTGGTTTTGGCAAAGCTCATGGGCAAGTCATTCGAACCCATGCACATGTGTGAGCTCTCACACTTGTCATGGAAGACGGCCTTCCTGGTGGCTGTCATGTCAGCCAGAAGGACAGGGGAGCTCCAGGCGCTTTAAGTGGACTCCCCTTATCTGGTCTTTCACAGGGACAAAGTTGTCCTGCGCCCCCACCCGAAATTCCTTCCGAAGGTGGTATCAGAGTTTCACCTTAACCAGATGTTGACTCTGCCGGCATGCTACCCCAACTACACCTCGGACGCCGAGTACAGGCTCCATACTCTGGACCTGAGACGTGCTCTCTCCTATTATAAGGAGAGAATGGCAGAAGTTCATGGAGAGGTTCGCCAGCTGTTTGTCACCTATGCTGAAGCCGCTTCTGGCAGACCTGCAGCCAAACATACCACTGCAAGGTGGACTACATCATGCATAGGTCTCTACTATGAGTTGGCGGGCAAGGAGCCTTCCAGAGGGATAAGAGCTCATTCTACCCGCCATACTGCTGCATCGGTGGCTGCTTCCAGGGACATCCCTATACAGGAAATCTGTCGGGCTGCTACCTGGAAGTCAGCAAATCCCTTCATTATCCACTACCACATCGATCTTGAGTCACGCCAGAATGGTGGTTTTGGGGCCTCGGTTCTCCAGTCTTTATTTCCTGAGTAGGGGGTATGCACCTTGCCTCTCTCCTCCCAGAGAACTGCTTGGAGTCTACCAAGAAGTGTGGATGAACAACATATCCACACTCCTAGAAGAATAGGTTACTCACCTGTAACAGTAGTTCTAGGAGTGGTATATGTTGTTCATCCGCACGCACCAACCCGACCTCCCTGGCTTTACGTGCACAGCCTTGCTACCAGCGGGCTAAGATCTGGCGTCATGGGGCAGAGCCAAGGTATTTACTACCAGGGTGGGTGGGAGGAGCCAGCTTGAAGACTTTCTGGCAAGATTTAAAGGGGAAAGGGGCATGCCAAGAATTGTAGATGAACAACATGTACCACTCCTAGAACTACTGTTACAGGCGGGTAACCTGCTGTTTTCAGCATTCCAAAATGTGAATTACAAGGTTTGGAAAACACAAAGGAAACAGGCATCTTTAGTATTAATGGGAAATAACTGCTAACCAGTCCTATGGAAGAAAAGTACCATCAATGTATTATATAAACACTGCCCTACCTTTTCAGTACATCTTTTTGGCAGCTGGTTTTGCAGTACTTATCTTTTAAACTACATCTATGACAAATTTGCATCATGCTGGTGGTAGTTTTGCAGGTAGCAGTGTTGTTTGTAACTGATGACTGAGGTGGGATTAACACAATATTAAAGCAGACCTAGAAATATAACATTCTGTCTTTTTTTTTTTTCTGATGACCTCTTTTCAGTTGTTGGTGAGAAAGAGAAAAACAGTGAAACAGTCAATATCCGCACAAGAGACAATAAAGTGCACGGTGAACGCTCGGTTTCTGAAACTATCGAGAGACTACTGCTACTCAAACAGTCTCACACAAGAAATGCAGAAGAGGAGTTTTAAAGAAAGATCCATTTTCTACTACTGTGCAGAAATAATTTAAGAAATCAATATTTTAACTGGCTAGCTACATGCAGTAAAACTGTTCATGCCTTAATAATGACTGTATTTTCTGTCTGATATAAATAAATTGGCTAAAACAGGGTGTTGAAGGCGATTTCATTGTACTGTAGTTGTGCCTCAGATTAGTTGAAGATTAAACACTCTCAGGGATAATAGTCGTAATCTGAAAATAAATGCATCTGATACCGTATCTGTGCTAGAATTTGGAAATCCCAAAAAGGGGTAGATACTGTACTTGAACCCTTTGCGACTGTGATGCAGATCTATTTGTTATACTGTACCTATGTACTAATAAATGCCTATCTGATAATATCTTAGGAAAGAATTAAGAATATGTTCCTGTCTGATTGAATCGAGTGGGGAATTTTAGTATTTTCTGAATTTGACTTAGAAGCAGGTGTAAATAAAAAGGAACATGAACTGAGCTGATTTCCAAGACTATTCTGTGCTAGGACTCAAATAATCTTAAGTTTCTGTCACACGATACCTAGATTCAAGTTTCTTAAAAACAAATGCATTTTTTACTGATATCCCCATACTTAATTTGCACAATAATGTTTTTAGCAAAGAAGCAAGTAATTACAGTACACTGTGGTCCAGGAACAAACCATGGTCCAAAAAAGACTACAGACAATGAGGTTTATGTGACTCTCCCCACTATGAGGGCCTCCTTCTAGCTCAGCATATACTGCACAGAAGGTTATATTCACATTCTGTTTATTTTCGCTATTTTAACTACTGAAAAAATGAACAAAACTATACTGGAAAGTGAACATTTTCAGCACACAGCAAGTCAGGTTTCCAGTACCTTGGTATCCCATAACCGGGTTACACAAGAACTACAGTTCTTACTTCGAGAGGGTTCCTTCAGTAGGTCATCACATATAGGACTGGCACCACCTGGTGTTGAACCGTACGGCAGACTTTTCTAGCAATATCTGATGGGGGACTGCCCACTCGACGTCATGTGACTGACATCAGCATGACTGTATATAGTGGGCTGTCCACACGCCCGCCCTCCAGTTCTTTCCCGCTGTCGCCTCATGTTGGTCACATTGCAGACTTCCATTTAGCGATCATTGTGAAAAGATATCGCGTTGGTTTATCCCTCGCTGCCTTTTTCTTGTTTTTTCATTGGTGTCTTCTCCTAAGAAGAAGTGCTCATCCTGTGGCAAACAGATACTGCACAAAAATGGTCACCTCAAATGCATCTTCTGTTTAGGCCTGGACCATCCGGTCTCCTCCTGTCCTGAGTGCCAGACTTTCAACCAGGCCACAAAAAAGAGGAGACAGCAGGCTTTGGAGGCCCATCTGCTAAAAGCCCGTCTGGCTTCCCTTGAGAAGAAGATGGATCGTCTTAGAGATTCATCCGAAAAATCTTCTTCAAAGACGCACAAGGAGTAAACCAGGGAGCGGGACCACTCCACGGACGATGTCAGGCCCTCGACAAGCAAGGCCCAGCTGCCACCCAGAGAACCGGACGGTAAGCTTGACAAAACTCCGGCGGATCAGTCGGACGTCGGCTCCTCCGGCGACTGCACCACCGCTGATAAGTCATCCTGGCTCCTCTGGGTGACCGCGGCAGCTGGTAAGTTGACTACCCAGGCAGGGGGTACTGCCCGGCCTCTGGTAGATAAACAGCCGGGGCTCCTCCCTGACCACCTGACCCCGCCCCCGCTAAGTCAGCCGCCTCACAACCACTCGGCCTCAGTTCCCCCGTCGCGGCCTAACGGCGCCTCACCCGACATCCGGCGGAACCGGCGGGAGAAAGCCCCTCATCCTCCTTCCTCACCCGTCCCCTCGAATTCCCTGGCGGGTACATCCAGTGATGGCAGTGGAGAGCCAATCAACCCTGTCGATGCCTCGGGGTCTACTCTGCAATCCCTTTCTGGGGTCAAGGAGAAGGAGACTCCTTCTCGGCCTATTAGCCTAACTGTGGAGGCCCATCCTCCACCTTCCGGCGGGCTTCCGGCACCTCCTCCGATGCCGGTGATCCCGACGACAGTCTCGCAGCTGGGACCGGCTGACCAGCCTTTGCCTTTGGCCCCGACGCTGGATCTGGCCCGGATCGGGTGGTGCCGGTTCCGACGTCAGCTCCCCTGACGTGGGCTGTCCCGACACCAGACCCTCAACCCATATGCACAACAGCAGGTCCGACATGGGTTCCCCCGATGCCAGATCTGACGACGAGGATTTATACCCGACCCCAAACTGTCCCACATTACCCATTTGGGTATCCTGGGAACCACTACCCGGGGGGGTCCCACTACAGATTGGAGTCATCATGGGCAGTTCTACCCTGGATTTAACCCCTACTCCCATTACACGGGACTCCAGGGATATTATCCTCCACTGGTCATCCCTCCTCCTCCTCCTCCTCAGCCTCAGCCTACCCCCCACCCCCTTCCCTACCTCCGGTTGCCCCGGAATTCAAGACCTGAATACAGTCTTGGTGGCAGGAGGCCAGGTCGGAGTTGGTCTTGGACCTGGAGACTAGGCTCCCACAACCGCGGTCTCCTAGGTCCCCTTCCCCGAGCAGTTTGTCGCTGACCACTGTCCACATCTCAGGGAAGACCGTGCAGGACGTTTCCCTTTCAGACAGCAGACGCCGTCCTGTCAAGGAGGCGGACGATGATGAAGACAGTTCAGAGGGGAGGGAAGATTCCTCAGAGGAGGTCCCATAGGACCGTGGGGAGCCGAAAGGCAAGGTCTCGCCGAAAACTCCACCAGAGGATCCTGCCTTCTCACACCTCTTGAGGGCCATGAAAGACTATTTCGACTGGGAGTCAGAGGAACAGGATCCCATGAGACAGAGGATCACGGAACACCTTGACTTACAGTCTCTATCTCCTATTCCTCCATGGATGGCACCTCACCAAGACCTCACCGCTACTGTCTGGCAGATGCCTCATTCTATCTCGGCTGTCCCCAAGTGGGTGGACAGGCTCTACTGGGTGCCGAAGGATGCCCCTTTCTTGAAAGCTCATCCCAAGATGGAATCTGTGGTCATCTCTGCGGCTCATGATCACTCTTCAGCACCTAAGCACATGAGCACTACTCCTCCGGACAAAGAGTTGAGGCAGATTGACCAGTTTGGGAAGAAGGTGTACTCCTCAGCCACATGCACCCTCCGGTCCCTCAGTTACATGGCCCATGTGGTGTCCCATCAAAAAGTGACTTTGTCCAGGCTGGAGGCAAGAGTCCAGTCTCTGGATCCCTCGCCTTTGAAGGAGGACCTTTCCAAGGTTTCCTGCAGGCATGCTTTACATGCCACTTGCGACTCTGTCGACTCTATGGCCCATACCTCAGCAACTGCCGTTGCCCTCAGATGGCATTCCTGGCTTTGCCTATCCAGTCTCGCCAACGAGGTCCAGTCAGCAATTCAGGATGCCACTTTCAGGGGCTCGGTCCTTTTTGGTGGGGAAACCAAGGATATTATCACAGACTTACAGGACAAAGGCATGGCACTTGGGTCTGTCAGGTCGATGTACCAATCGGGCTCCCAGCAGCAGCAGTCCTTTCGGAAAAGGACCTGGAGGCAGAGAAGGAACGCTCCGGCGCACCGCCAGGGGAAGCATAAGGCCACGGGTACAGCCACCCCTCCTGCCCCCAGAAATCAGAGACGTTCAAGAGGTCCTCCCCTGAACGTCCCGTCACTTCTTGACTCCCCAACCCCACTGCCTCCCCAGTCTCAAGACGGGGAGCAGGTGAGGGGGAGGTTCACCCGCCATGCGAAGGAGTGGAGGGCGATCACCTCCGACGAGTGGGTCCTACAGCTAATGTCTGTCGGACACACCATAGAACTTCTGGAGATTCTACCAGGAAACTCCACCGCAGAAGTCCTCCTACTCTCGGGACCAGGCTCTTCTCGTTCACGAGGAGGTAAATTCGCTCTTGTTCAAAGAGGCAATCGAGTGCATCCCCTTCTGGCAAAGGGGAAAGGGATTCTATTCCCATTTTTTCCTGGTTCCAAAAAAGACTGGGGATTTCAGACCCGTAGTCAACCTCAGTCTGCTGAATCAGTTTGTTGAGTACAAAAAATTTTGAATGCTGACACTCCAGAGCCTCCTCCCTCTCCTCATGGAGAACCACTGGCTCTGTGTCCTGGATATGCAGGATGCTTACCTACATATTCCTCTTTTCCCCAGCCACCACCGATTCCTGTGGTTTCGTTTCCAAGGGGAGCACTTCCAGTTCTGAGCGCTTTATTTTGGCCTGTCTTCGGCACCAAGGGTTTTTACCAAGTGCCCGGCAGTGGTCGCGGTGTTCCTACGCCACAGGGGTATTGTCGTCTTCCCTTACCTGGATGACTGGTTGATTTCAGCTCCATCCAGGTATTCTTTGCTGGAGGCTCTTTCCTTTACCCTGGACCTTTTCAGCAGACTAGGGATCACAGTCAGTGTTCCCAAGTCATCCCTTATCCCTGCCCAGAGACTTCAGTTTATTGGGGCAGTCCTGGATACGGTCCAGTGCAGAGCCTTCCTTCCTCCAGACAGGGTGGAGACCCTTGTCTGTCCGGCCTGCAAGGTGGCTTCCCTCAGGACCATCCCAGCTCGGGAAGTCCTTCACCTTCTGGGTCTGATGGCGGCCTCCATCACTACCGTTCCCCCAGCAAGACTCCACATGAGGAACGCTAAATGGTCATTGCGGGTGCCGTGGGATCAGCTCCTGGATGACCTGGACCAGCGGGTCCTAGTCTCCTCAACAGTTCAGAAAGATTCGCAGTGGTGGACGGATTCTCGCAATCTTTCTTTGGGACTTCCATTTCGGAATACCGCACCGATAGCCACCCTCACCACGGATGCCTCGAATATGGGGTGGGGAGCTCACCTCGGGGAACACCAAACTCAGGGACTATGGTCCGGCTTGGAGACTTCTCGCCACATCAGTGTTCTGGAGTAGAGGGTGGTCCTGTATGCGTTACAGGCCTTTCAGACCCTCCTTCCAAAGAGATCACTGCTAATCCAAATGGACAATATGTCAATGGTTTGGTATATCAACAAACAAGGAGAAACCCAGTCGTACCCCCTATGCAGGGAGGCAATGCAGGTGTGGAATTGGGCAGACCAGCACCATCTGGTCCTTGTGGCCGTGCACGTTCCAGGTGTTCTAAATGTCCTGGCGGACAGTCTCAGCAGATCTCGGACCCTAGCTCATGAGTGGGAACTACATCAGGAAGTGGCGGATTCCATCTTCCAAAGTTGGGAGCATCCGGAAATCGACCTCTTTGCCTCCAAATCCAACGCAAAACTTCCCAAGTTTTGCTCGCTCGTTCCAGAGCAAAGTGCTTTTTGGAACGACGCATTGTCTCTTTCTTGGACAGGGAAATTTTTGTATGCTTTTCCTCCATTTCTCATTCTGCAGAAGGTTCTCCTGAAGCTTCAGGCAGAGAGGGCAAAGATGATCCTCATAGCTCCCCTCTGGCCGAGACGGATCTGGTTCCTGCTGCTTCAGCAGCTCTCCTGGGAACCATCGGTTCCATTTCCAGTGACTCACGACCTCCTGACCTAGCATCAAAGTCGACTGGTACACCCAGGGCTCAGGACTGTGCATCTCCATGCATGGCTCCTGCAGACATAGCGATATCCCGTTTTGGGGTTTCCTCCAGGGTCGCTCAAGTCCTCATTAAGGCCAGAAAACCTTCTGCCCGTTCCACTTACACCATGAAGTGGAAGCGGTTTTCCATTTGGGCGACCGCTAAGGGCTGGAACCCCTTCTCTTGCTTGGCCCCACAGGTCATGGAATACCTCCTTCATTTGTCAGACTCCAGTCTGTCCTACTGTTCCTTAAAGGTCCATATTTCAGCTATCTCAGTGTATCATGAACTAGTGGATGGTAAACCCGTGGCTCAGTTGGAGGTCTTAAAAACCTTTCTAAAAGGGATTCTCCATCTGAAACCTCCCATCCACAGCCCCACTCCGCCTTGGGACTTGAACTTTGTACTGAAAAAGCTCACCCTTCCTCCTTTCAAGCCGGCTATGAGCTGTGATTTGCACTTCCTATCTTGGAATGCATTTTTTCTTGGGCTATCACGTCAGCCCGAAGAATTTTGGAGCTTCACGCTCTAGTCTGCAAGGAGCCTTACTTGATTTTCCATAGGGACTGGGCGGTCCTTAGAACTCATCCGAAGTTTCTTCCCAAGGTGGTATCAGAAGCCACGCTGAATCAGTCAGTAGATCTTCTGGTGTATTACCTGTACCCCTCTAACAGAGGTGAGGCACTCCTTCATATGATGGATGTCCATCAGATTCTCCGGTGTTACACCCACCGGACCAAAGAGTTTCACTCTTGTGACCAGTTGTTTGTCTCCTTTGCCCCAAAATCGAAGGGCAAACCGGTTTCTAAACAGGATCTTTTCAAAATGGTTAGGCAGCTGCATTCGTTACATTGTTACCAAAGTACAAAAACCTCACCGTTCCATCAGAGTCAATCTACTAGGGCATGGCCGCCTCTGCGGCCTTCCTATGGAATGTTTCTGTGGCCGACATTTGTGCTGCTGCTACTGTGAGTTCTGTCCATACCTTTACCAAACATTACTGTCTGGACATTACTTCTAGGCGGAGGGCTGGCTTTGGCCTAGCCGTCCTGCAGGACCTTCTGTCCTAGATTGGGTCCATTCCTGATTCCAGTTTTTCTATTGGAGTTGGTTTTCCTGCTTCCTAGTTTCTCTCAGTCTCTCCTTGGAGGGACTGCTGGGGACTCTGACCTATATGTGATGACCTACTGAAGGAACCCTCTCGAAGTAGGATAGTACAATGACAGAAGTTACCAGAACAGTAGATCTTCTATATTCCTTCAGCACGCCATATTTTCCTCCCTCCTTCCCCTCTTTATGTTTTACAGAGACTCCAATTCCTGTTCGCCTCCTGTTGTCAGGCTTGCCCAGGCTTCTCATGGAGAAATGAGGGAGGTGTGGGACCACCCACTATATACAGTCACGCTGACGTCAGTCACATGACGGGTGGGCAGTCCCCCATCAGGTATTCCTAGAAAAGTCTGCCATACGGCCCGACGCCAGGTGGCACCAGTCCTATATGTGATGACCTACTGAAGGAACCTCTCTCGAAGATCTACTGTTACGGTAAGTTTCTACGTAACTGTACTTTTACAGTCTTTGAGTCACAAGCCGGTTAGCAAGTATTGTCAGTCTCTTTAATTGTCAGTGTGTTTAAAAAAGATCAAAGGTACAGTCAGTTTGAAATAACTTAGTTCACTTCACAGACCCGTTCTTTCAATTCCCTAGGCTTTCTCCTACGGCTTCTTCTTCGGTAGTTACATGAACACAGAAGTGCAGAAGGCAGTACAGAAATCAGTACAGCAGAGAATAGGCATACTTACATTACTGAGTTAAGATCTTCCTGGACATAAGTCTCCACCACTCATTCACACTAGTGGACTGTCGCCGGAGGCACTAAGACCCATCGGGAGCAAACTTTTTGCTGGAGGGTCGGCACAGAGATGCGCCATGAGACACGGGCGCTGAGTATGCCCTGAGCGGTAATGGACCATCTCGCGACGCACCTCCAACCGGCCAGTTCTTTTTTCAGTCGAGTGCTTCAGTAGATACCGTCACTACTTGGAGTCAAACTTCAAACCAGTGATAGTTTTCAGTTTGTTTTTTGTAACATTATCACGATAGTAGTATCGCTAGTTTTATTCTTTTTTCAGAAATTTTCTAATATTTAAATTTAACTTACTTGAAGAAGTCTCGCCTACTGGACTGAGCTCGACTCATGAGCAGGTCAGGACGGTAGGGAGACTTCGGATGAAAGCTGTCTAGTCAGCTGGCTGACCGGGTCAGCCTCCTTCCTCAGCGGGTTCCGACTACGGTTAGTCCGATGTCTGGGATGACGGTCCCTCTCATTGCATAAAATAAAATCGGTCGATTCAGCGCTCGCCTCGAGCTCTCTGCCCACAGGTCAAAAAGAGAAGGCATCACTCGAGGTCGCCCAGTCTGTTCTGCGCTGTCGGACGGTCTGTTATCGCTTAGTTGCCGCCTCTTCTTCGGGTCGCCAACTCTCCGATCATCGCCGCCCCGACATCGGAGCCCCTCCCCGTCTATAGGTAGGGCTCCAGATGAGCAGTTTCATCAGTGGGCCGCTTCTAGGAGCGATGGGCCTGAGGTTGGTTCCTTCTGCCTGGCTGGTTACCTCGGAGCCCCTTGGCCTCCGCCGATCAGGTAGAAGTGTTGACCTTCCTAGTCGCTGCTGCCTTCTTCTGGTGCTAGCGACCGCGTTGTAGTGTTTCCTCACATGGCTGCGCGCAGGGGCCTCACCGATGCCCTTATCTCCTGGTATTTTTCCTTCTCTTGTTTTCCAGGTTCCCGGGCTTTCCGCGCCTTCTGCAGGGTCTGTGGCCGTGTCGGGCGCTCGCTGGGCCGCTTAGCTTGGCGCCGCTGGCGGCGCCAGTGGTCTCGGCGCTGGTGGCGCTCTGTTCGCGCGCGCGCCGGTGGTGCTGGCTGATCGGGCGGTGCCGCTTCTCGCGGGGCGCCGCCTGGCTGGCGCCGTGCCGCTGCATTGTCTCGCGCGGCCATGCGCGCTGGCAGGCTGGGCGCTGGCGCGTCAAGGGCGCCGCTGGGCGCGCAGGGGTCACAGGTTTCCGGCGCTGGTGGCGCCTCGGTGCCGCTTCAGCCTGCTTTGCTGCCTCCCTGCTGCGCAGCCCTTGGGACTCTCCTTGTTTTTCTGCCATTTCCTCTCCTAATTTTCACCCTTTCCTGTCCAAACAGTCCTTTCTGGGCCATCAGGAGATGATGTTGAGCCTGACCCAGACCTTGTGTTGGGTAATGAAGTGGAGGAACAGGATCTTTCTTTGCTACAGAGCCTGTGGTCGAGGACCTGTCCTTTAAGTCTCTGTTGAAGAACCTGGGATCCACTCTTCTCTCCAGACTACAGAGACACGATCCTGGGAAGATATTAAGATCTCAGTATCTTCATGCTCGGAGATCCCTACGGATTTGACTCCTCCGATTCAGCCTTCCTTCGAGACGCTGTCTCAAATGGTATGGAATAACCCTGCTCTTACCCTCAGTGGCTAAATCCATTGATAAGAAGTATTCAGCTCCCAAGGATCGCCCCATTTGGCATCCCAGGCCTTTGCGGATCCTATTGTAGTCCTCAGAGAGAATGACAAGGTGTCGTTTTTCCTCAACTACTACAGCTCGACCTATTAACAAAGAGTCTCGTAAGATTGATACATTAGGTAAGAGAGTCTTGCTGCCTCCACTCTAAGTATGCGTGTGATACAGTTATCAAGGCTATTTTTCTCAGTATGAGTATATCCTGTAGTACCTCTATGAAAAGAATGGTTGAAGCCTTCCAGATTCGGATTCCAAGTCAGAGCTTCTTCTGACCGTTATTAGAGGTATTGAGTCCAATAACCAACAGGTCAAAGCTGCCATGGACTTTCGACACTGCTTCCGCTCAGCAGCCGCTGGGATTTGTACTCGCGCCATTCCTGGCTGCGCATTTCTGGCTTCAGTAACGATGCTCAGCAGCAGGTGATGGCGCTGCCTTTGATGGCCTTCTTTTGGCCCTCAGGTGGAGCAAGCCTTAGAGGCCACTCAGAAGACTAGATCGCTATTGTTGGCCAGACTTCCTCCCCTCTCTCGGGGCATGTGAACAGACGCTAGTTTCATAGTAGCTCAGTCCTTTCGAGGCAGAGGCAGGGAAGCTTCCATAAAAGCCAACCTGCCCAACCTCAAAAGAAGCCTTGCAGAAAGCGCTGGGACCCAAAGCTCCCAGCGCTACCTTATGAGTCGTTGGCTCAAGTTCCATCCACTCTGCCCGGGTGGAACTTTCTCTCCGGTGGAGGTCGTCTGATGTACTTCTACAACCAGTGGAAGTCCATAACCTCAGACAATGGGTTTCTTCGGATAATTCGCGAGGTTACTCTCTCAATTTCTTGAACCCCCTTGAATTGTCCTCCATACGACAACCCAGGTTGTCGGCCTCAGTCAGATCTCTCACCGCTGGAGATCCAGGGCCTTCTGAACAACAGGGCAATAGAACTGGTGCCCCGCATGACTCATGTAAACACAGGGTTTACTCCCATTACTTTCTGGTTCCAAAGAAATCTGGGGATGCCTCCATTCTAGACCTCAGAAAGTTAAACAAATTCCTCCCAGGGAGAAATTCAAGATGATTTCCCTAGGTACCCTGTTACCCTTGCTGCATCAGCACGACTGGCTGGCCTCTCTGGATATGCAGGATGCTTACCAGCATATCCCCGTCCACCCGACCCACCGCAAATTCCTCAGGTTTGTAGCTTTGGGTCAGCATTATCAGTTCAGAGTCCTGCCCTTTGGCTATCCTCGTCCGCGAGTTTTACAAAGTGTTGTGCAGTTCTCGCGCATCTCAGGAAAGTCGGACTCAGTGTTTCCCTACCTGGCGATTGGCTTCTAGCAAGCCCTTCCGGCCAAGGGACTTTGGAAGCGGCAACGACTTCTCGTCTTCCGCCCCATGGAGTTCTGCTGAATTTGAAGAAATCTCAACTGCAACCCTCCCAGAGGCTCCTTTCATAGGGACGCTTCTAGACACCTCTTCAGCGAAGGCTTTCCTTCCAGAGGACAGAAGACTCGACATTCCTTCGTATGGCCCGTTACATCAGGAGAACCAATCGGTTACAGCTCTCTCGATGCAACGCATGTTGGGTCTCATGGGCCTCGGTCTTCACTGTCCCTCTGGCCCGACTGCACATGAGAACCACCCAGTGGATGCTTCCACCAGTGGTCCCCACCTCTCACCCCCAGTCTTATCCCATCAAGGTGACGGAGCCCCTTCGAAGGTCTCTCACCTGGTGGTCTCAAGAGAGCAATCTCCTGGAAGGATTCCCCTTTGCTCCCCCGGATCATCAGATCTCCATCACCACAGATGCATCGCTAATGGGATGGGGAGCTCACTGTCTCTCCCTCCACACTCAAGGTGTATGGACTCAGTTCGAAACTCATCTCCACATAAATGTCCTGGAGATGAGAGCGGTCCTCTATGCAATCCGAGCTCTGAAGGATGTCCTTTGTCACAAGAACATTCTCCTTCAAACGGACAACAAAGCAGTGATGTATTACATCAACAAGCAAGGCGGTGCTCATTCTTATCCCTTTGCAGGGAAGCAATGAGGGTGTGGGAGTGGTGCTTGGAGCACAAGTCTCTGATTCAAGCGGTTTATCTGCCAGGTATACAAAACGACCTAGCAGATCACCTCAGCAGAACGGAGGCAGACCCTCACGAGTGGTCTCTCGATCCAGCCGTAGCTCGGTCCCTGTTCAAAGAGTGGGGGACTCCAGACCTGGACCTTTTTGCATCCCCACTCAACGCAAAACTGCCTCTCTTCTGCTCCAGAAATCCAGGGCCTGGCATTTTCTGTCAGGATGCGTTCAGGCTGCGGTGGACAAAACGCTTTCTTTACGCCTTTCCACCACTTCCTCTAATCCAGAGAGTACCCTTGAGTTCGAGTCTCAGGGGACCAAGATGATTCTCATTGCTCCTTCCTGGCCTCGCAACTATGGTTTCTCTACTCAACAGTATGTTAGCAGCCTCCGAGACCACTTCTGTGCGAATCAGTCTTCTGACTCAGGGTTCGTTGGTCCATCCCAACCTGAAATCACTTCACCTTCATGCTTGGCTCCTGAAGAGATAGAAGTGAATCGGTTCAACGCCTCTCGTAGAGTCTCAGACATCCTTCTGGCTGCTCGAAGCCAGCCACCGAAAACGACGCTTCCAAATGGAAACGTTTTCTCTGTGTGCAAAATCCTCTTGGAATCCTTTTTCCTGTCCTCCTGGTAAGGTTCTGAGTATCTTTTGGACCTATCAAACTTAGGTCTTCAATACTCCACAGTTAAAGTTCACCTTAGTGCCATCTCAGCTCCATGAGCCGGTTTCTTCCTTAACTCTGGCTCAGTTACCTATGGTGAAGAGATTTTAGGGATTCTCCATACCAGACCCCTGTTAAGCGCTCCAGTTGCAGCCTGGGACATTAACCTGGTGCTGGACATGCTCACTGGAAGCCTTTCAGACCCTTAGCTACCTGTGAGCTAAAATTTCTTACCTGGAAGACTGCCTTCTGGTGGCCATTACCTCAGCCCGCAGGGTCTCTGAGATACATGCACTGATTCACGGACCCTCCATATACTGTATTCCATAAGGACAAGGTAGTTCTCCGTTACTCATCCTAAATTTCTTCCAAGGTTGTGTCAGAATTCCATCTGACCAACCTCTGGTACTTCCGCTTACTTCGCTAATTTCCAAAATGAAGGGGAACGGCTCTTCATTCCTTGGATGTTAAGAGAGCCTTGCGGTTCTATTTAGATAGAACCAAGGATGTTAAGACTCAGCAACTGTTCGTTTCTTTCAGCGACACCCGGCTGGATCAACCTGTCGCTATTAGATGTATCTCTTCATGGTTAGTGGCATGCCTTCGCTCATTGCTATTCCATGGCTCAAGTTAAATTAGAAGGTAGAGTGTACGCTCACTCTACTAGAAGCGGTCACTGGCATCCCTAAGCGGAAGTCGCAATGTTCCTATGCAGATATATGCCCCGCTACCTGGAGCTCAGTGCATACTTTCGTTAAGCACTATGCACTGGATGTTCATGCCAGGCGACATTCCGTATTCGGCAGAACTATCCTTAATGGGCTTCTATCTTAGACGCGTGAGCTCTGGCTTTCCTGCCACCTTTGGGGATTATCAGCTTGGTACTCCCACTAGTGTGAATGAGTGGTGGAGACTTATGTCCAGGAAGATAGGAAAATACGACTCACCGTAATTCTTGATCTTCTTGGACGAGTCTCCACCACTCATTCACACGCCCACCTCCATCCCCGAGCTCACGGCTGTATTGGTCTTCTCCCTCAAATCTTTAGGCCGTGAGGACTTCTTTGCTGACCCTTCTTACACGGGTCATACTGGACTATCTTATGTCCGTTTTTAATGTTGGTTTACCCTTTTCGTTAGTTGCGCTGCACCTCCTTGGTAAAAGGTACTGAGGCGGTTGGAGGGTCGCCGCCAGATGGTCATTACCGCCGAGGCGCTGCTCATGGGCGCCAGGTCTCTCATGGGCGCCGTCTCTCGCGCCGACCCTCCAGCAAAAAGTTTGCTCCCGATGGGTCTTAGTGCCTCCGGCGCCAGTCCACTAGTGTGAATGAGTGGTGGAGACTCGTCCAAGAAGATCAAGAATTACGGTAGGTACGTAATTTTCCTTTCCATGCGCCTCGTAGATTCCTGCTTCATTAAACCCACGCACCGTATTGTCATGGCAGGTTATCATAGAGTTGAAGCTCACCTCAAGCCAATGTGCTTGATGTTCTTTTAAAGTGAACAGCTGTAATTGACATATGTGGCTAGGCAGCTTCTTTTTGCTGGTGGAGGAGCTGATGCTGCTAACTCCTTTGCCGCAGAAGCAGCTGCATTTATATTGACTCTCGAGCTGTAGGCTAACTTGGCACTGTCTACAGATCTGGTTTCCAAAGGATACTTTCTAGGGATGTGGATATGGTGTTCTAGCCACACTGTCTGGCAGTTGCATTTCCCTTTTATTCTGGCTGGAACGTCTTCAAGCTGGCTCCTCCCACTCACCTGAGTGGTAACTCCCTTGGCTGTGCCCCATGATGCCAGGTCATCCTTTCCATGGGAAGAGACCGGTTCCCTCCTTACCGCGCTCCGTGTTGAGTAGGTCCTATTGAGTTAAATCTCTGTATATATAATTTCTTCCTCCAACCCAGGGGAAGAGTACACAATGGGGGGTGAGATACTAACAACAAAAATGGAAAGGGACCTGGGGGTAGTCATATCAGATGACCTAAAGGTGGGCAAGCAGTGTGAGAGGGCTGCAAGGAGGGCTGGGGGGATACTGGGATGCATAGGGAGAGGCATCACTAGTAGAAAACAGGAAGTTATTATCCCTCTGTACAGACAGTTGGTAAGACCCCATCTGGAGTACTGCATGCAGTTCTGGAGACCCAATCTCCGCAAAGACATAGACAGGATGAAAGCTGTCCAGAGGAGGGCAACTAAAATGGTGCAGGGTCTGCACCGGAAGACATATGAAGAGAGACTTTAGGAGCTGAATATGTATAGCCTCGAGGAAAGGAGGGAGAGGGGGACATGATAGAAACTTTCAAGTACCTCAAGGAATCAACAAAGTCCAAGAGGGTAGCATCTTTCAAAAAAGGTGTGCAAGAACAAGGGCACAATTTGAAGATAGAAGGGGTGGCTCAGAGGTATTAAGGAAGTACTTTTCACAGAGAGGGTTGTGGATGCATGGAACAGCCTTCCGAAGGAGGTTGTGGAGTCAAAAACAGTAGTGGAATTCAAGCATGCATGGGACAGTCATAAGGCAATTCTAGGGGTGGGGGTAGGAAGAAGTAGGCTGCTGGTTAACTAGGATCTGCAGCTTATCCATTAGGTAGGGAAATGGGCAGACTGGGTGGGCCAAGCGGTCCTTATCTGCCGTCAAAATCTATGCAAGTTTTAAATTTGTCTTCAGTATCATTACCTCTATGGATGAGAAGACTGTTCCCAAGTTCCAATGGTGCCCTTATGGGAAGAAAATGTCCCAATTGTATCCTCACACTACGTGCATTTACTGCCTGGGGCACGAGCATGATCCCCAGGCCTGCGACTTCTGTCGAAATTTCCACCCTTCCATTCTTGAGGACTGTCTCGCCCGCTTGAAGTTGGGTTGCCTGTCCGAATTGAACCTGCTGGTGAAATCCAAGGACATCTGTTGGGCGGTATCCACAGCTGTGGGGTCTGCCGAAGAACTCGTGGTATTCGAGGAGAGGGAGGCCCAGGCCACAGCTCACTCCTCCTCGGCCTCTGCTTTTGTGCCGCTCCAACTAGGATCATTGTTCATGGGGGTTCTTCAAAGAACTGGGCCAGTCCCTGCCCACCCTTGGTCAGAGTCCTTCAGTACACAAATCCTCATTGAAGAAAGACAAGAAAAAGTCGTCAAAGTTCGTGGGATTTGGGAGCATTCTCACCCCCGGGGTCCTTTACATCAGTAACTATTGCAGTGAGCTGACTAGGTAGTACTGCCCTGGAGGTGGAGATTATGGTAATGAGTTTATGAATTAGCCAATTAAAGTGAAGCTTGAGGGTGTGCTTAGCAGGGAGAGTAAGGAAGGCTCCAGAATTTATTTTTCTAGGATCGTGGATATGTTGTTCATCCACGCTTATTGGCATGTCCCCTTCCACTTTAAATCTTACTGGAAGTCTTCAAGCTGGCTTGTCCTACCCACCCGGGTGGTATATATACCTCGGCTCTGCCCTGTGATGCCAGATCTTCCTTTCTGCTGAAAGATACAGGTTGCCTCCCTCGTGCTCACGCATTTCGTAAGCCCTGGCTTTCAAAACTTCAATTTTACGGAGATTAAAATTGTTCGAGTTAACGATCGCCTCTTCGTGTCATCGATCATGGGGGAGAAATCTTCCCCTTGATTTCGCTGGTGTCCTTGCAGCCAAAAAATGTCGTGCACCAATCCCCACCTCACATGCATTTACTGCCTCAATGTCGGCCATGACACCTCTTCCTGCAGTTTTTGTCTGGCCTTCCATCCCAACGTCCTGGATGACCACCTTGTACATCTTAAACTGGAAAGACCGAAGAAGAGGAACCCTCCAGTGAAGTCCAAGGAGGCTAGGTGGGTGGTTTTCGTGGCTGCGGGTTCTGCCGAACAGCTGGAACGCACAAAGGCATTCGAGGAAGAAGCCGCCCACGCTTCGGACACTTGAAGCTTCTTCGTTCCGCTCAACCTGGGCTCCACATTCTCGGGCTCCTTCAAGGAGTTGTGCCAGTCTCTCTCCACCCGGGGAGAGGCACCCGCAGGCTCACACTCCTCCTGATCCCGTAAGTGGGATAAGGAACCAAGCACATCATCATCTCAGCGAAGGCGCTCTTGGGACCGAGAGAGGTCTCAGTTCCAGGAGCATGCGGTCTCAACCTCAGTCGAGATCGCTTCCTCAGCCACAGGCTTCATGGACCTTCCGTCGGGCCAGCCAACCAAGGATGCGGCCAGTGAGGTCGAGATTGTTCTCGACCCTATCAATCTGCTGTCGCCGGCTCCAGTCGACGACTCTTTGGAGAGGACTCCAGTTCTTGTCTTCCCCGATGAGGAGACCCAGCCCTCTGGTGTCCCCATCGAGGACCCAGTTCCGGACCCCCGGGTTTCATCGGTCCCGCCGGTGTCTCCCGATCTCGGTCGAGGTCTAGAACCCCCTCGTCCAGATGGCCAAGGAAGAGACATAAGTGCTGCAAAAAGAGGTGATGCCATCGGTTGTCCACGTCCTTCTCGGATGAGGAGAGGCTCCAACAGAAACTCTGTCAGCGCTACGAGGACCTCATGTGGCAACAGCTGATGTTGTCCAGGCACAAGCCGACTTCGACTCCTGCTCTGGCCATTACTTGGCTTTCACCTTCCAGGCCAAAGCTGACCCCCTTGGAAATGAAGCCTTTGGTTCTCCTTCCAGTGGGGCCAGCACAACTACCTGTTCGGCCTATACTGGTCTCTCCACCGATAGTGGTGGAGCCGCCATCTAAGCAGCCTGTGGGAAGGGCTCCTTCCAAAGAGGACCGACCAGATACCAGGCTTCCCCGATGTCTGTCGGTCATAGTCACCCCGGACCGCCCTCGGCGGGTTGAGAGTGATTTGGGTGGCAGGCCGCTGTACCCCAACTGTTCAGACTCTGATGTCACCGGGCTTCACTCTTATCCTGGGGGTGATGAGTCTTCCGTGGGCGCAGGGATGGAGGAAGGTCCTTCCTCCTTCCAGGGGATCCTTCACCTCATCTCTGATTCCACAGGGATGCCCCTGGAACCCATCCCAAAAAAGGCAGAGTACCCTCTCACGGACATCCTCAAAAGAGGAGATACCCCGACGGAGGCCTTTCCTGTGGCCGAGGCCATTGTTGGTCCCGCACTTGAACTGTGGCAGCGCCCTGCCTCTTGTCTAGCTCCATCTGCCCTCATGGGCTGCAAGTATGCGGTTCCCATGGGGTCCCTTGCGGGGTTCACAGAGCAGCCTTCAGCCGAGAGCCTGGTGACCACCTCTGTGTTCAGGCATACTGGCAGTTCTGCCGACACTGTCCGACATCCCGACAGAGTCCAAACATGTGGACCACTTGGCATGGAAAGTCTGTGCAGCTGCTTCCTTGGGCCTTCATCAGGCAAGTTCAGCCGTCATCATGGCACACTTCTCTCATGCCCTCCTTGGGTCATTGGACCAAGTCCTCCCACATCTCTCCACGGACATGCAGACCACGGTTAAGCAGGTCCGAGACCAGGGCCGAGCTGTTGCCGAACAGTAGCTCCAGACGGCCCTGGACATTGGGGACTCTTGTACACGCTCAATGGCCGCCGCAGTTGCCTCTCGCCGCAGGGCTTGGCTGAGGCTCTTCTCCTTCCCGGAGGATACTCAACACAAGTTAGCTGATGTGCCCTTCCTTGGGACAGACTTGTTCGGCCCAGGAGTGGCCGGTCACCTACAGCGTATAGAGCAGTCCAGTGCCACCTTGGACGCCACTTCTTCTAAAAGTTCTTCGGGCAAGAACCAGCAGAAGAAAAAGAAGAAGACTTTTCGGCACTCTTCCCCTGCAGTTCAGCAGTCCTCCTTCCAAGGAGGACAGCAGCATCAGCAGCAGGCTCAAGCTTGGCACCCTCAGCCCAAGCCTGGACCCCAAGAGGCCCGAAAAGGAGGCCGATGCTCAGGTCCTGGCGCTTTCTCCTCCTCCAAGCCTGCTCAGTGACGGGGTGGGGGTTGCAATCGCTATTCCCGTCACACCAGCTCTGGGTCTTCCCGTAGTGGACCAACTCAGCCACTTTCTTTCCGCCTGGTCAGCTATCACCATGGATAGGTGGGTTCTCAAAGTAGTTGGTCAGGGACTGCCTCTAGAATTCGAGCAGTACCCTCCCAGCCGAGCCTGCACCCCTCGGGAAGAACGGATTTCTGCACACACCCAGTCGGCTCTCCGAGACATCACTCAACTCCTCCTCAAGGAGGCACTGGCTCTCGTGGATCCTTCAGCAGGCCCAAGCTTTGTCTCCCGGTACTTCCTGGTGCCCAAGTGGACGGGGGGCTGGTGTCCCATTCTAGGTCTCCATGACCCGAATCAATATCTTAGGTCACGTATATTTTGGATGATCACTCTGTCCCAGATCATACCATCCTTGGAGCGAAACGTGTTCTAGGAGCGTGGATATGTTGTTCATCCACACTCTTTGGCATGTCCCTTTCCCCTCTAAATCTTGCTGGAAGTCTTCAAGCTGGCTCCTTCTACCCACCCGGGTAGTATATACCTCGGCTCCGCCCCATGACGCCAGATCTTCCTTTCTACTGGAAGATTCAGGTTCCCTCATGCTACTTCTGCAAGTACCGTAGGCCCTGGATTCTAATAGACGGTTTTCGCTGCATTTGCTTTCTTTGAAACTTATGAGTTTACGATTCCGATCCGAGCGCATTGGACATGAAGGACAAGTCGTCCCCCGGGTTTCGCCGGTGTCCTTGCAGACTGAAAATGTTGTGCACCGATCCCCACCTCTCGAGCGTATATTGCTTGGGTGTCGTGCATGACACCACCGCTTGCACTATCTGTCTTGCCTTCCAATTCAACGTCCTGGACGACCGCAAGGCGCACCTAAAGCTAGGGAGACTGGAGCTTCGCAATCCACTGGTGAAACTGAAGGAGGCCAGGTGGGCGGTTTCCGTGGCCGCGGGATCCGCCGAGCAGCTCGACTAGATGGTGGCTTTTGAAGAGAAAGCTACTCAAGCTTCGTCCAGCCAAAGTATTTTCGTGACACTTAACCTGGTCTCCACTTTCTCTGGATCCTTTCAGGAGCTGTGCCAGTCTCTCCCTACCAAGGGTGAGGCGCCCTCGGGCTTGCACACCTCCTGCCCGAAAAAAAGGGACAAGGAGCCTAAATCATCTTCTTCTGCCTGAAGAAGACGTTCCTGGGACCGAGAGTGGTCAGATTCTCAGGATCTGGCGGTCTCGACCTCTGTCGAGATCGCTTCCTCGGCCACCGGCTTGTCGGACCTTCCGTCAGGCCAAGGCGCCGAGGATATGGCAGAACCGGCCGAGATTTCTCTTGACTCGATCGAGCCGTTGTCACCGACCCCGCTCGACGACTCATTGGAGAGGACACCTATCGTTTCTTTCCCCGACGAGGAGACCCGTCCTTCGGGTATCCTGATCAAGGGACAGGAGCCGGAACCTCGGTTTTCACCGAATTCGGCCTCTCCGTCGGTCTCGATCGAGGACTAGGACCCCGTTGGTCTAAAAATCGAAAAAAGGTCACAAACACTCCCGGAAGAGGCGCTGCCACCGAACCTCATCCTCCTCGGATGAGGAGAGACTTCGATGGAAACCCCTTCGACGTTATGAGGACCTCATGTGGCAACAGCTAATTCTGACCAGTCAAAAGCCGGCTACACTGGCCATTTCTTGGCCCCAGCCTCTTAGGCTGACGCCGACTCCTCCAGTGCCGAAGACTCCGGTTCTCCCTCTGGTAGGACCGGCACGCATTCCTGTTCAGCCTGTTCTGGTCTCCCCACCAATTTTGGTGGAGCCACCGCCTAAGTAGCCTCAGGGAGGGGCTCCGTCAGAGGAGGATCAGACAGATACGGGCTTGCCCCGTCATCTATCCATCACTGTTGTCCTCGATCACCCTCGGCCTATTGAAGTGGACATAGGTGGGAGACCCCTGTATCCCGACTCCTTGGACTCGGATACCACTGGTCTTCACTCACACCCTGATGATGAGTTGTCAGTGACAGGCCTGGAGCAAGGTCCTTCCTCTTTTCAGGGCATCCTTCGACTCATTTCTGAGTCCGCTGGTATGCCCTTACAGCCTATCCAAAAGAAGGCAGAATATCCTGTCACGGATATTCTTAAGAGGGGGGATACCCCGACAGAGGCCTTCCCAGTGACCGAAGCCATTGTTGGCCCATCCCTTGAGCTATGGCAATGCCCTGCCTCTTGCCTGGCTCCATCTGCCCGCATGGCTCGCAAGTACGCTGTACCCATGGGATCCTTGGCAGGCTTCACTGAGCATCCCTCGGACGAGAGCCTTGTGACTGCCTCAGTGTTTAGATGCATGGGTAGCTCAGCGGATACTGACCGCCCTCCGGACAAGGAGTCCAAAAATATGGATCATTCTGCCCGGAAGGTATATGCGGCCTCATCCTTGGGCCTTCGTCAGGCCAGCTCAGCAGTGATCATGGCACACTTCTCTCACGCCCTCTTGGGATCGCTAGATGAAGTCCTCCCTCATCTCCCAGCGGACATGCAGATCACGGTCAAGCAAGTCCGTGACCTGGGCTGTGCTGTTGCCAAACAGCAGCTGCAGACGGCTTTCGACATTGGAGATTCCTGTGCCTGTTCACTAGCAGCTGCAGGGCCTGGCTGAGAATATCCTCTTTTCCAGCGGATACTCAGCACAAGTTAGCAGATGTGCCCTTCCTTGGCACCAACCTCTTCGGTCCGGGAGTGGCAGGTCACCTCCAGCGCATAGAGCAGTCCAGTGCCACCTTGGATGCCACTTCTGCAAAGGGTTCTTCGGGCAAGAACCAGCAGAAGCGCAAGAAGCTTTTGGGGCACTCTTCTTCTGCAGTTAGACAGCCTTCCTTCCAGGGAGGTCAGCAGCAACAGCAGGCTCAAGCTTGGCTCTCTAGGCCCAAGCAGGGTCCCCAGCAGCCCCGCAAAGGAGGCCGAGGTGCTGGTTCAGGAGCCTCCTCCTTCTCTAAGCCTGCACAGTGATGGGTCGGTGGTGGCCTCCCCTATTCCAATCACGCCAGTTCTGGGTCCTCCCATGGGGGGCCAGCTCTGCCACTTTCTTTCTTTCCGCCTGGTCTGGTATCACTTCAGACAGGTGGGTCCTTGAAGTGGTCGGTCGGGGACTGCCTCTAGATTTCGAGCAGTACCCTCCTTGCCGAGCCCATGCCCCATGGGAGGAAAGGATCTCAGTTGGCTCTCAGACGGCCCTTTGGGATGACATTGCTCAGCTCCTCCGCAAGGAGGCGATAGCTCCAGTGCCGGATCCTCCTACAGACCCAGGCTTCGTGTCCAGATACTTCCTGGTGCCCAAGCGGTTGGGGAGTTGGGGCCCCATCCTAGATCTCCACGACCTGAATCATTATCTCAGGTTTTGCACCTTCTGGATGGTAACTCTGAACCAGATCATACCATCTCTTGAACGAAAAGTGGTTCTGTTTGCTGGTTCTACAGGACACATTCTTTCACGTCCCAATCCGTCTGTCCCACCAGCGGTTCCTCTGCTTTAGGGTTGAAGAAACCCTGCACAAGTTCTGAGCCATGCCGTTCGGCCTGTCATCAGCCCCTTGGGTCTTCACCAAATGCATTGCAGTGGTGGCAGCCCATTTATGGCATCAAGGGGTTCGGATTTACCCCTACCTCGATGATTGGCTCCTGGCGGGTTCCTCCCTGCAGGAGGTGAAGATGTCTAGGGATCTGACCCTCCAAACCTGCTCCCAACTCGGCCTCCTGATCAACGAGGTCAAGTCGGAACTTGTGCCCTCTCAGGTGATGGGCTTCATCGGGGCAGAGCTCGCCTCCAGGCAGACAGGGCAGAGATTCTCACCTCCTTTGCCCAATCATTTCTGGTTGGGCACTTGCGCCTTGCCCGGGACTTTCTGCGCCTTCTGGGTTACATGGCAGAGTGCACCTCGGTGGTCTATTGGGCCCAGTTTCACATGTGCCCCCTCCAATGGGAGCTGGCCACCCAGTGGACTCAGTGCCCTGGTCATTTCGACCAGCTGATCACTGTAACCCAGAAGATGTGGGATGCTCTCCAATGGTGGACCGCCTCAGACCAGTTGCAGGAAGGGATCCCGTTTGTCTGCCCCAAGCTGACAGTCATCCTTACGACCAATGCCTCTCTCATGGGCTGGGGAGCCCACATGGGAGGCAACAGCGCCCATGGGCTCTGGACCCCCCGGGGAGTCCCGATGTCACATCAACCTGTTGGAGCTCAGAACAGTCAGACTGGCACTGTCAGCTTTCGCTCCTCAGCTCCGGGGTCAAATGGTTCAAGTCCAGACAGACAATACCACGACCATGTACTACTTCAACAAACAGGGCTGCATGCACTCCCGTCTGCTTTGCATGGAGGCGGATCTCCTAGCTATCCATGTGGCAGGAGCCTCAAACCAGTTGGCAGATGCTCTCAGCTACATAGGTCTGACATCCCACGAGTGGTCTCTCCATCCAGAGGTAGCTTACAACCTGTTCTCCCATTGGGGCAAACCATTAGTGGACCTGTTTGCCTCCCGGGAAAACACCAAGCTGAGGCTGTTTCATGCCCACCCCCCTCATCAGGGCTCGCTGCAGGGGGATGCCTTCTCGAGGCCGTGAACCCCAGGCCTCCTGTACGTCTTCCCTCCATTTCCCTTGATCCACAAGGTGTTACTCAAGGTGAGACGGGCCAAGGCGAAGGTGATCCTGGTAGCCCCAGATTAGCCCCACCAGTTCTGGTATCCAGATCTCCTCAGCCTCAGCTGCAGGGCCCCAGAGTGGCTTTGTACATACCCGGACCTGATATCATTGTACCAGGGGAAGGTATTCCACCCGGACCATCAGTCCCTGCACCTCACAGCCTGGTACCTGAGCAGCTAGAGTTCTAGGCTCTGGGTCTTTCCGAGGATGTCTACACCGTGGTGGAGGCATCTCGTAAGGAATCGAACAGGAAATGTTATGCCTTCAAATGGAAAAGGTTTTCCATTTGGTGTCAGGGTAAGAGTCTGGACCCCTTATCCTGCTCTGTGGCTAACATTTTAGACTACCTTTGGTCTCTCTCCAAAGGGGGTCTTCAGTCATCGACCCTTAGGGTGCACCTGGCAGCCATCTCTGCTTACCGGGCATGGGCCAGTCAATCGACATTGGCACAGGAGACAGTGGTCGAGCGCTTTTTCAAAGGTCTGGATCACATATCCCCTTCAGTGTGTGAACCTCCACCTCCGTGGGATCTTCTACTGGTTTTGGCAAAGCTCATGGACAAGCCATTTGAACCCATGCACAAGTGTGAGCTCTCGTGGAAGACTGCCTTCCTGGTGGCTATCACATCAGCCAGAAGGACAGGGGATCTCCAGGCGCTCTCGGTGGACTCCCCTTATCTGATCTTTCACAGGGACAAAGTTGTCCTGTGCCCCCACCCCAAATTCCTTCCGACGGTGGTATCAGAGTTTCACCTTAACCAGAAAATTCAGGGAGAGGTTCGCCAGCTCTTTGTCACCTGCACTGAAGCCGCCTCCTGCAGGCCTGCAGCCAGATGGACTATTGCAAGATGGATTACATCATGCATAGGTCTGTGTTATGAGTTGGCAGACAAGGAGCCTCCCAGAGGGATTAGAGCTCATTCTACCTGCCATACTGCTGCATCGGTGGCTGCTTCCAGGGACACCCTATCCAGGAAATCTGTTGGGCTGCTACCTGGAAGTCAGCAAACACCTTCATTACCCATTACCACATCGACCTTGAGTTACGTCGGGATGCTGGTTTTGGGGCCTCGGTTCTCTAATCTCTGTTCCCTAAGTAGGGGGTGTGCGCCTTTCCTCCTTCCTCCTGGAGAACTGCTAGGAGTCTGCCAATAAGTGTGGATGAACAACATATCCACGATCCTAGAAGAACAGGTTACTCTCCTGTAACAGTAGTTCTAGGAGTGGTATATGTTGTTCATCCACACAGACCCACCTGACCTCCCCGGCTGTGGACACACATAACCTGGCTTCCAGCGGGCTAAGATCTGGCATCACGGGGCAGAGCCCAGGTATATACCACCAGGGTGGGTGGGAGGAGCCAGCTTGAAGACTTCCAGCAAGATTTAAAGTGGAAGGGGATATGCCAATCAGTGTGGATGAACAACATATACCACTCCTAGAACTACTGTTACAGGTGAGTAACCTGTTCTTTCTGCACCTGACTGAGCAACACTTCCTCTGAGGTGCTCTCTCACTTGGCCAAGGAAAAACTTTCCTAGGACTTGGTAGCTATAAAAAACTGTTTTATTTACTTTTGTAGTGTGCTGAGTGTTATTTTCTGGTTGTTGCTTTTTTTGCCGTTCCCCTCTGTTCCCGGGACCCTCGTTTTTCATTCGGTTCCCCGAGGTTCCTTTTCTTAATTTTCTGTAGTAAAAAAGTTATTGTTTATAGTGTATTCCATGGTTTCTTTTATTCTTTTCTTGCAGTTCCATTTTTTAAGTGGGAACCAGTGTTTTTCTTTATATTTTGCCTTAGAAAAGTCATGGTTCTTTACTGCGAGGTAATCGATTGCATACCTATTATCAAAATACTATTTGGGCTTTATAATTACAGGGTTTTCTGTGTATTGGCATATCAGAAATCCCTAGGAAAAGGACTGGACCCGCCCATTTTAAAAAATTGTTTAAATTGCTAGAATATACTGGCCAGAGCTGATACCCTCAACCTGTGTTTAAGGTGTTTAGGTCCAGTTCATTACTGTGTTCTTTGCTCTAAATTGTGTTCAAATGCTTTAAGAAATGGAGCTAAAAGGCTTAGAAATATGGCTGAAGAAGGATCTTCCTCTGTTACCAAACAGACCCAAGGCTACCGCTGAGGGGCCTTCAGAGAATAAAAATGGTAATCAATGTGCTGATGATTCATCTTTAAAATCTAATCCTGTTACAGGTGCTGATTAAATGCCTTTAAAAGTAAAGAACACAAAATCAGGTGGTGATGAAGTGCCTGCTAAAAGTAAGGCTTCAAAAAGGGCTGATGAAGTTCCTAAATCAAAAAATTCTAAAGGTGCTGATGAAGTGCCTAGTTCAAAAAGGAAGCCTGAACAAGTCACTGATAAGGTGGCTGCAAAAAAGCTAGGTAAAGAGATAAATACCATTGCACTTCTGAGCGGTGCTAAGGGTGAGGCTGCAGTTGGTAAAAAACATAAAGGCAAATCCAAAAACATTGA
Source organism: Neoceratodus forsteri (assembly GCA_016271365.2). NCBI lineage: Eukaryota > Metazoa > Chordata > Ceratodontiformes > Ceratodontidae > Neoceratodus > Neoceratodus forsteri. Next base: position 988,239,025 of record CM057449.1, read on the forward strand.
ACCCCAGGAAGATAATCCCCCAAATGTACGGGGGGTACTTACCACCTGTGAAGGATATGGCTAAAGCCTGGCATCTTTACCAAACTATACAGGGCATGGGGTCCTTTTCTGGTGCCCCTGCCTTTCCCAGGCAGGTCCCTTCTGAAGCTCTCTCTGATACAGGGGCTGATGAGGGGGATGATAGTGATGATTTTTATGATGCACCAGATGACTTTTCAGAGGGTAAGGTCCCAGAACCTGATGTGTAGCATCTGCTACAGACCAGGAGGATACTTCCTCCATGTTTACTTTCTTACAGCATATGGTGGACACTCTTGACCTCCCTTCTCTAGAGTCCAACCAGGAAGAGGAGGAAGACCAGGAGAAATGAATGGTCTTACTTCTCCCAAGAAGTTAGTACTTCCTATGTATAAACCTTTCAGGAAGAACGCTATGAAGCTTCTCCAGACTCCCACATCTCTGACAGGGGTTGAGAAGAAAATAGACCAGAAATATCAGTCGTCTAAAACGGACACAGAATTTCTGTTTGCGCACCCCAATCATGAATGAGTGGTGCAACAGGCAACATGTGACAAAGCGGGAGTCCCTCTTTCTTCTCCGCCTCCTGAGAAAAATTCTTAAAGGTTGGAGTTTATGGCTAGGAAGACTTATTCCTCAGCTTCTCTACTCCTCCACCTGTCTTTATGCATGGCTTATATGACCAAGTATCAAAAGGCCCTCTGGAACTCAGTTCTAGCCATAGTTAAGCAGGGGTCTGACATTATGGCAAAAGACTGTAGAAACTGCTAAAACTGCCCTGGAAGCTATGAAGTATTTGTTCCATATGGCAGATGACAGTGGTGATGCAGTCTCCAGGGTCATGGCCCAGGCTATCTCCCTCAGGTGCTTTGCTTGGCTGAGGATAACCAACCTTATGCAGGACATTCAGTCCAAAACCTTGGATTTTCCCTGCGACAAGAATGTTCTGTTCAACTCCTGAACTGAGGATTACATGAAAAAGGCTGATGAATATAAAACAACCTGTCAGAGTAACACTTCAAAAGTGAAGTCCTCTGCTCCTCAAAAGCCCCAACAAAAGGGAAATGGGGCAGGGGATATTTCCCTAAGTCCTATTATTCCCTTACTCTTCAATTTGACTTCTGTCAGTTCAGAGGTTACTTCAGAAAAAGAGGCATGAGGGGTCAGAGAAGAGCTATCTCTACCCCTGCTACCCAGAAAAGCCCTGACTCCTGAGTCCAGGTCACCTCCCCTCTGCCTGTAGTGATCAGGCTCTCCCATCGCCTCCAGTCTTGGACCCTAATCACAACAGACAAGTGGGTAGAGAGAGTACCTGCCCAGCAACAGGGAAAGGGTCTCTACTCCAGATACTTCCTGACACAAAAGAAAAATGGGGAGTGGTGACCTATTTAAAACCTCAGATACTTGAACAAGCATCTTCTGAAACCCAAATTCAAAATGGTAACCCCAAAAATGGTAATGCAATCTTTACAAAAGGGAGACTGGCTAGACTTCCTAGACCTCAAGGGCACCTACTTTAACATTCCAGTTTGTAGCCTTGCCTTCTGCCTAACATCTGCACCAACAGTATTCACAAAATGTCTGGCCATAGTGACAGCACATTTAAGAAATAAAGGGGATTTCAGTCTACCCTTACTTGGACGACTGGCTCATAGTGGGGAAAAATCCCTCTACAAATGGAGGAGGCCCTTTCCCTGACAAGAGACACTCTGCACTCCTAGGGGTTTCTTATTAACCAAAAGAAATCCCATCTGGAACCAGCACAACTCCTTATGTTCATAGGAGCACCGCTGGACACTTTGCAGAGCAGAGCTTTCCTTCCTCTGGAAAGAATTCAAAACTTCTTGTCAGTGGCAAACTCTTTTGTCCTGAGCCAGCCAGACACTTCCTTAGGCTCCTAGGATACATGGCATCTATGACAGCCATGGTTCTAGGAGTCAAATTCAGAATGAAGGACATACAGCAGCATCTAAGGTCTCACTGGTCCCAAAGCAAAAGTTCACTGTCAAAACTGGTACCAGTCACAAAGACATTCCTACACACTCTGTGCTGGTGGAAGGAAACTGCCAACCTATTAGTAGGAATCTCCTTCCAAGCACCCTCTCCCACAAGAGTCATTACTACGGATGCTTCTCTGCTTGGATGGGGAGCCCATATGGAGAGTACTTCCATCAGTGACTCCTGGACTCCAGAGGAGTCACAGGACCACATCAGTCTGCTGAAACTCAGGGCTGTCTACCTGGTACTAGAGGCATTTGCCTAACAGATAAAGGGTCATACAGTGCAGATCAGGACAGACAACACCACTGCAATGTTTTACATAAACAAGCAGGGTGGCACAAGGTCCAGTATTTTATGTTTGGAAGCCATGAGAATCCTGGGTTTGGCCTACTCCCTGGACATCAGTCTTTCAGCCATACATCTTTCAGGCAAGGACAGTACCTTGACAGATGCTCTCAGTCGCATCAATCAGGCACAGCGAATGGTGTCTGAACAAGCAGGTTTTGGCCACAGTGCTCAGAAGGTGGGGCACACCAGAAATAACTCTCTCTTTGCCTCTCGCCTCAACCATCAACTTCCTCTGTATTGTTGCAGGTCTCCACCGCTGGGCCCTTTCACAGCAGATGCCCTAGTCCTGGAGTGGTCAGGGAAGTTTGTTTATGCCTTTCCACCTTTCCCTCTGATTTTCAATGTATTGCTGAAACTCAAAGCTCAGTTTGCAACAATGATAATGGTGGCACCAGATTGGCCAAGGCAAGCCTCATATCCTCTCCTGATAACCCTTTCTTGCAGCCAGCCTATTTGCCTTTCATTCAGTCACTCCCTTCTAACTCTCACTCTGATAGGGGTGACTTACCTGGATCTGAAAACTCTTCACCTCAAAGCTTGGCTCTTGAAGTTGAGTTAATAGTTCCCTGCCAGTCAGTACTCTGAACAAGTTTTAAAGTTTCTGAGGATGGCCAAAAAGTCTAGTACAAAAAAGACCTATTCAGCCAAATGCAAGAGATTCTCCCTCTGGTGCAAGAGAAAACACAGCAATCCTCTTCAGGCTTCACTTTCTAATCTTGTGGATTATTTATTGCTCTTACAGCCATCAGGCTTGAGGCCTTCATCCCTAAAGCTCCATCTGACTGCTGTCTGGGCTTATCTTTCTATTAGTAAGAATAAATCTGTTTTCTCCTAGCCAGTGTTTAAACAGTTTTTCAGAGGTCTTCTCCATATCCAGCCTCCAGTCAGGGAACCTGTCCCTCCTTGGAGCTTGAATCTCTGTATTACCAAGCTCATGGAGCCACCCTTTGAACCCATGGCTACAGCTCACCTCAAGTATGTCACTTGTAAAACTGTATTTTTAGGAATGCGGATATAATATTCTATCCACACTGTCTGGCAGTTGCCTATGCCTTTAAGGATTGCTGGCTCCTCCCTCCGACCCAGGTGGTAACTCCCATGGCACCGCCCCATGACGCCAGATCTTCCTATCCACTGGAAGGTTCAGGTTCCTTCCTTACCACTCCCACGTTGAGTAGGCCCTGGCACTCAGATCTATAGATTTACTTCCAGAACTTACTTTAAAACTCATTCGAGTTCTGTGTTTGCCTTGATCTTTGATTGCTACCGCAGTGGAGGACAAGAACGTTCCCGGATTTCACCAGTGCCCTTGGGGGCAGAAGATGTCCCAGATAGACCCGCACGCCTCGTGTGGCCACGATCATGATCCGCAGGCCTGTGACTTTTGTAGGTCGTTCCACCCTAGTGTTTGCAATGACTGCGCTGCCCACCTGAAGCTGAGCAGAACAGAGAAACGATACCCGCTGGTCAAATCTAAGGATGCATGTTGGGTGGTCTCCGCGGTTGCGGGGTCCATTGAGCAGTTAGAACAGCTCAAGGCCTTTGAGGAGGAGGCGGTCCAGACTGCTGCTCAATCCTCTTCCTCCTCAGCCTTTGTTCCATTCCAAATTGGGCTCCACCTGTTTGGCCTCCTTTCAAGGAGCTGTGCCAGTCCCTCTCGACTAAAGGAGAGGGTCCCGCCGAGACACATAGTTCCCACTCACGCAAGAAGGAGTCCAAGAAGGACAAAGTGAAATCTCATCACTGACGCTCTTGGGACCGGGAATGTTCTGGCTCCCAGGAAACTCTGGTTTTAGCTACGGTCGAAACCACTGTTTTCATGGTAACCCCATCGGACTAGTTGCCTGAGACACCTGCCAATGATGTGGCAGAGATTTTTCTCATCCCTGTCAACCAGTTGTCATCCGAGGAGGCCAACAACTCTCTTTTCAGGAGTCCGGTCCTGCCAGTGACCACTGATGGGTCGGCCCAGCATACTGAACTGGAACTGCCAGTCATCAACCAAGACCAGGAGGAGCTACGGATCTCCCTGGCTCCCTCTGAGGTCCCCCTTCAGCACCACCGACAGCCGACATCTCGGTCTCTGTCATCTTCGACTTCAGAGTCAAGCAGGTCCCGCTGACATTGGCGATCTTGCTCTCAACACTATGGTAAGCGGTGCAGCTGCTGCTCATCCTCGGGTGAGGAGAGGCTTCAGCACAAATTGTGTCAACGTTAAAGGACCTAATGTGGCAAAAATTGGTTCTGTCCAGGCTGAAGTCGACATTGGCTGCCACTGTAGCCATTACATGGCTGTCACTGAGAGGCCAACACCGACTCCACCAGCGGGGCTGGTCGACACTGTTCCTCCCCCAGCAGAGCCAGTTCAGACCATTGGCTCAGTCGAAGCAGACTTCTCCGACGATCATGGTGGAGTCGCCACTTAAACAACCGATGGCCGGGGCTCCGACCAAGAAGTCTCAGCTGGCCAAGGGACTTCCCCATCGGCTGCCAGTTACTCTTACTCCCATTTGTACACAGTGGGTTGAGGGTGACAAAGGTGGCCGTCCACTTTATGTGGAGTCTGAGGATTCCTCTTTGCACTCTCGTCCACTGGACACTGAGTCGATTGAGAATCTTTCTATGAACTAAGGCCCTACTTCGTTCATGGGCATTCTACAGCTGGTTTCCAAATCTACATGAATGAAGCTGGAGCCCATTCAAAAACGGGCTCGATATCCCCTCACAGAAATCCTGGTTAAAGGGGATTCTCTAACGGAGGCCTTCCCAATGGCTGAGGCCATTGTTGGTCCTGCCCTGGCACTTTGGCAGTGCCCTGCCTCTTGCCCTGTGCTCTTGACCTTAATGGCCTACAAGTATGTGGTGCCCACCAGTACCCTTTCAGGGCTGACGGAGCATCCCTCGACTGACGGGCTGGTGGCTGACTCCGTGTTTTGGTGCTCGGGCAATACCTGGGATGTCAGTAGACTGCCAGCAGAAAGTCCAAAAATTGTATAATTCGATCAAAAAGGTCTATGCTGCCTCCTTACTTGGCCTCTGACAGGTGAGTTCGGCCGTCCTGATGACACACTTCTCTTATGCCCTGTTGGGCTCCCTGGATGAGGTGATCCCTCACCTCCCTGCGGACCTTCAGACCACGGTCAAACAGGTCCGAGACCAGGGTAGTGTGGTTGCGAATCAGCAATTCCAGACGGCTCTGGATATTGGTGATTCTTATGATCGCTCAGTGGCAGCCACAGTTGCCATTTGCTGTAGGGCTTGGCTGCAGATCTTAACCTTCACAGCAGATACCCAGAACAACTGGTGGATGTCTGCTTTTTGGGCACTGACCTATTTGGGTCTGGTGTGGAGGGTCACCTCCAGCGCATTGAAAAGTCCAGTGCCACCCTGGACTCTGTGACATCCGCCCAGAAAGACAACAAGGGCCCTATACAGCAGAAGCGCAAGCCCTTTCATTCCTCCACCCCTGCAACCAAACCAGCCCAGCAGGCTCAGTCCTGGTGACCTTGAGCCAAGTCCGTTGCCTCGGTGGTCCAAAAGCCCAGAGTAAAGGGACCCAGTGACTCCTCAGCCGGATCCTCCTCCTCCAAGCCTGCTCAGTGATGGGATGCCGGTTGCCACCCTCATACCCATCATGCCTCACCTGGGTCCTCCTGTGGTGGGCCGCCGCCGGCTCCGCCACTCCATTTCCACCTGTTCTGCTGTTACCACGGACAGGTGGGTTCTGGAAGTGGTTGGTTATGGGCTGCCTCTAAAATTCAAACAGTACCCTCCAAGTTGAGCCAGCGCCCCACAGGAGCACTTGCTATCCGCAGACACTCGGTCGGCTTTTTGAGATGACATAGCCCAGCTCCTCCGCAAGGAGGTCATGGTCAGAGTTGTGAATCCTCCAGAACTCCCATGGTTTGTCTTCAGGTACTTCCTCATGCCAAAGTGGATGGGGGGCTGGTACCCAATTCTAGATCTGCATGACCTGAACAAATTCCTCGGGGTCTCGCACTTTCAGGATGTTAACTCTGTCCCAGATCATACCATCTCCAGAGCAGAACATGTGGTTTTGCTCCCTGGATCTTCAGGACACGTTGTTTCACATCCTGATCCTTCTGTCCCATTGAAGGTTCCTCTGCTTCCGAGCAGAGGGTACCATTTACGAGTTCCAAGCCATGCTTTTCGGCCTCTCCTTGGCCCCCAGGGTTTTCACCAAATGCATAGCAGTAGTGGCAGCTTACCCAAGGTGCCGGGAGGTCCCGGTGTATCCCTACCTGGACGACTGAGTACAGATCCCTCCAGGATGGAGGTGGAGCTGTCCAGGGACCTGGTCCTCCAGACTCGCATCAACCTTGGCGTCCTAGTCAATGAGGCCAAGCCGAAACGTGTGCCCTTGCAGGTGATCAGTTTGATCGGGGCAGAGCTCGACTCTTGCCGAGCCAGAGCCCGACTCCCGGTGGATGTCCTCTTCTCCTTTGCCCAGTCATTTCTGGTTGGGCACTTGCACCCTGCCCGGGACTTCATTCGCCATTTGGGTTACATGGCAGCCTGCACCAGTGTGATCCGATGAGCCCGTTGGCATATACGCTCCCTCCAGTGGGAGCTGGCCAGCCAGTGGTCTCAGTGCAAAGGTCACTTCAACCAGCTGGTCACTGTGACCCAGAGGATGTTGGACACCCTCCAGTGGTGGCTCATCCCAGAACATCTGCAGGAAGAGATTCCATTTGTCCGCCCCGAGCCGATGGTCATCCTGATGACTGATGCCCCTCTGACGGGCTGGGGTGCCCACCTGGGGGAACACCGAGTCCACAGGCTCCGGACTCTTCAGGAGTCCTGATACTACATCAACCTGCTGAAGCTCTGAGTGGTTCAACTTTCCCTGACTGTAGTTGCTCCGTTTATCTGGGGTGAAGTGGTCCAGGTCCAGACGGACACCACCACAACCATGTACTACCTAAACAAGCAGAGCAGGATGCACTGCTTGCCTCTATGCAAGGAACCTCTCTGCATCTGGACCATTATACGCATCTCCTAGCAATCCATGTGGCAGGAGCTTCAAATCAGCTGGCGGATGCCCTCAGCTGGGTGGGCGAGGCAGCTCATGAGTGGTCCCTATGCCCGGAGGTAGTTCACAGTCTGTTCTCCCAGTCAGGCACCCCTCAGGTGGCCCAGTTCACCTCCAGGGAGAACACAGAGCTGAGGCTGTTTTGTGCCCATCCCCCTCAGCAGGGGTTGCTACAGGGAGAATGCCTTCTTGAGGCCGTGGACTCCAGGCCTCTTTTATGCCTTCCCTCCACTTCCCTTGATCCACAAGGTGCTACTCAAGGTCAGGAAGGACAAGGCACAGGTGATCCTTGTGGCTCTGGACTGGCCCCACAGGGTGTGGTACCCCAATCTCAGCCTCAGCAACAGGCTCCCGAGGCTCAGGTTCAGAGGAGGGCAACAAAGATGGTGCATGGATTGCATCACAAGTCCTATGAAGACAGGTTGAAGGAACTGAACATGTACTCCCTGGAGGAGAGGAGGGAGAGAAGGGATATGATAGAGACATACAAGTATCTTACAGGGAGGAACGGGGTAGGGTGCAGGAATACACTATTTTTAAGCGAAAAAGATGTTCCAGGACTAGAGGGCATGGGATGAAGTTGGAGGGAGGATGATTCAGAGGAAACATGAGGAAGAATTTCTTCACAGAACGGGTGGTGGACAAGTGGAACACCCTGCCAGAGGAAGTGGCGGGCTGGAAACAATCATGGGATTTAAGAATGCATGGGATAGACATAAAGGAATTCTGGAGGTCAGGGGTAAGGGGCAACAGACTTCTGGGAAAACATAAACTGAACTTACAAGCTCAAATGGGCAGACTGGGTGGGCCATAGGCCCTTATCTGCTGACACTGTCTGTGTATCTATGAGGCATCTTCCAGCATGCCTGGACCTGCTTTCTATCAATCAGAGGAAGGTACTCCATCCAGACCTTCAATCCCTGCACCTGACAGCCTGGTTCCTGAGCAGCTGGAGTTCCAGGCTTCGGGTCTCTCCGAAGATGTCCTCATCGTGGTGGAGGCATCTCGCAAGGAATCGACCAGAAAGTGTTATGCCTTCAAATGGAAGATTCTCCAGTTGGTGTCAGGCCAAGGGGTTGGACCCTTATACTTGTCCGATGGCTAGCAGCTTGTACTACCTATGGTCTCTTTCCTAAGGGGGACTTCGGTCGACGATCTTTAAGGTGCACTTGGAAGCCATTTCTGCTTACCGGGTGCAAGCTGGTCAGCAGTTGGTGGCACAGGAGAAGGTGGTCTGGTGCTTCTTCAAGGGCCTTGTCCGCTTTTCCCCTCCAGTGCGTGAACCACCACCACCATAGGACTTGTTACTGGCTTTGGCAAAGCTCATAGGCAAGCCATTAAAACCGATGCACAGGTGTGACATCTTGCCTATCTTGGAAGCCCACCTTCCTGGTGGCTATTATGTCAGCCAGAAGAATTAGTGAGCTCCAGGTGCTCTCGGTGGAGTCTCCTTACCTGGTCTTCCACAGGGACAAGATTGTCCTGTGCCCCAACCCGAAGTTCCTCCAGAAGGTTGTGTCAGTTTCACCCGAACCAGGTGATGACCTTACCGGTGTTCTTCACCAGTCTCACCTCGGAGGCTGAACATAGGCTCCATACTTTGGACCTGAGGCGAGCGCTCGCTTTCTACAAAGAGTGCATGGCTGGAGTTTGGGGAGAGGTTCACTGGCTGTTTATCACCTACACTGAAGCCTCACCTGGCAGACCTGCAGCCAAGTGGATGATTGGCCAGTGGATCACATCCTGCATTGATCTCTGCTATAGTTTAGTGGCTAGGGACCTCCCAGAGGGCTAAGGGCTCATTCCACCCGCCATACCACTGTGTCTGTGGCTGCTTCTAGGGACATCCCTATCCAGGAAATCTGCAGGGCTGCTACCTTGAAGTCAGCACACATGTTCATCTCCCATTTCCACAATGACCTCGAGTCACGCCAGGATGCTGATTTTGGTACCTCAGTTCTCTAGTCCGTGTTCATGAAATAGGGTGTGTGCACCTTGCCTCCCTTTTCCTGGAGAACTGCTAAGAGTCTGTCAGACAGTTTGGATAGAACTTCATATCCACATCCCTAGAAAAACAGGTTACTCACCTATAACAGTGAATCTTCCACTGAGTGGTCTCTTGCAGCAGGTCATACACTTGGGTCGTCACCAGAGGTCGTTTTGGCACATGGCAGCTCTTTAGCAGTCTTTTTCCAGGAGCCGCCCACTCATGACATCACCCTCCTGTTTCCTATAGAAGTGTGGGCAGTCCCTGGTATACTCAATTTATTTTCCCACCGTCTACAGCTCGCACACAGCAGCTAGTGCAACTCAGTAGCAGTCATTGATGAGAATTTGAGCTTAGAAGCGAATTTTCTGTTTCACTTTCTTCATCAATGAATGTCCAAAGAATCTACGAGCAAGCCAGTGCTATTTTGTTCCTGTCTTTGCAGTAGAGTAATCTACCATTTCGACAACCACACCATTTGTCTAAGGTGTCTGAGACCCACACACGACACCACCTGCTGCATACATTGCCAGGATTTTAACCAGGCAACCCACTGACGACAGCTGCAGAAAATTGAAAACAACTTAATGGAGCAGAAATGGTCTCTACTGGAGAATCAGGGGACTCGTCCCAAGAGCTCCCATCCACTGATTCTCACAAACGGCACAAAAAAGGAGAGAAGCACTCCTTGATCTCTGTGCCTAAACACTCGTCAATGGCCACTGTCACAGGTGCCCCACCATCGACGATGCATTCACACACTGCCTCATTGTTGATGGGAGTTTTCACCCTTTCATCGACAGCACTTTCCAATGCTATTATGGCAGTCTGTGATGAACCTTTTATGGGTTTTGTCGATGTGGGCTTCTCTCCCGTCGATGGTGACTTCATTTCAACATTCTGCAAACATTTCCCCAGTGGCCCTGTCAACAAGTGGTCACGTTCCCATGGGGAAACCTGCATTTGCTATACATTCAGCCCCTCCACCCTCACAGGTGCATTCTCATAGGGGCCTGGCAGACAGGGATTGGGACCCTGGACTCTACCAGGTAGGTGCAAGACCTGCTTATACTGCACGTCAAGTCCCCTCAACAGTCCCTTTGATTTCGCCAGAAGCCCCCTTCCCTACCCCCCTCTTGGATGTTGCCTCAGTACTTCAGGTTTTGCATGCTATTTGGCATACTCAGCCCTCCGATCCAGGAGAGCCGAGTCACCTGTCCCATTCCCCTACTCCTCCGCCAAAACATTTCCAGGGTGAACAAAGACCCTTCACCACCCTGATCACCTCCCTTGTACGTGGATGACTACCTATCAGACAAGGCTGAATTTCTGACAGATTTCACTAGAGATTTGGAGGATGAGGACTTTCAGGACCTGGATTTCCATCCCCAGTCCCCCCTTTCTGATGTTTCTTCACTTAATGAGAACTTATCCCACCAGGCGACTGCCTCTCTTCCTGATGACCCATCCTTCCATGAGCTGATGGTCCAAATTCAGAAAGTCTTGGGTTTTTCCACTACCGAACATGACAAACAATGTAAGGATATGGCAGCCTATCTAGAATTACCAGAGGAACCAGTCCTAGTGATACCCCCACTTATACAAACCTACCAAAAAACTATGCTTGTAGCCCGGAATCAGCCTTCCACTGTTACGGCTGTTCCCCGCAAGGCAGATTGGCTCTGCCAGGCTCCTGTGGATCTCCCTTTTCTATCTACGACTCCTGAAACAGATTCAGTAGTGATTACAGCCACTCATGATCATACTAAATGACCAAAACACATGAGCTCCATACCTCCTGATAAAGATTCCCATAGGATAACCTACAGGAGAGACAGGGAGGGGAGAAGAGGGGGAGGAGTAGCTCTCTATGTAAAGGATGGGATAAAAGCAACTGAACGAAAGAGTAAATAGGGAGGAGAGTGGGTCATCTTAGAGACTGGAAATGTCACCACAATCTGCACAGAGGTTGTATACAGACCCACATGTCGGGGGAAGGAACAGACAAGGATATGATAGAAGGCATTCTTAGGATGGCAGAGAAAGGGGAGACACTGTTGATGGGAGACCTGAATATGCCAGGTACTAACTGGGGCATATTTGCTGCAGCCACATCCAAGAGCAGGGCCATTCTCGATGCCCTAAAGGTGACATGCCTCAGACAGCTAGTTTTGGAACCCACTCGTGAGGGAGCAGTCTTAGACTTCGTACTCTCAAATGGGGACAGTGAGAGGATCTCAGATTTAGAAGTGGGTTGCCATCTGGGAACAAGTGACCATCAAACAGTGTGGTTCACAATAAACAGCTACAGAGGCAAGACATACAAAAATGAGGGTACTGGACTTCAGGAGGGCTGACTTTGGCAAGATGGAAAGAGTGCCTTAGAAAAGCACTAGCAAACAGGCTAGAAGGAGGGGTGGAGCAACAATGGGGAAACATCAAAACTATCACCGAGGCAACAAGCCTTTGTGAGCAGTAAATCAAAATAAAAGAAAAGGCCACTATGGTTCTCGAGGTGACAAGGAAAGTCAGGGAGAAAAAGATAGCATTCAGGAAGTATAAGGAAACACACAAGGAGCAGGACAGGGAGCTGTACCAGTTAAGGCAGAAGGAAGCAGGAAGGGAAGTCAGAATAGCAAAGGCCCAAACTGAGGAAAAGATAGCCAACTCGGTTAAGAAGGGGGATAAAACCTTTTATAGGTACATCAGGGAACATAGAAAGACAAAGGGAGGGACAGTGAGGCTGAAACAGAATGGACGGTGGGTGGGCAGAGAGGGACAGTGAAAAGCAGGGATACTGAACGAATATTTCTGCTCAGTATTCACAAGAGGAGGAGGGAGGTGCCTAATCCAATTAACAGAAGCACTCTTGATAGGGGGGTCAATCCCAGTCCTTTCACAGAAGAAAGAGTTCTGAAAGAACTCCTAAAACTGAAGGTGGACAAAGCAATAGGGCCTGATGGAATTCACCCCAGAATTCTAAAAGAATTAAGGGGAGAACTAGTGAAACCACTGACTAACCTTTTTAACAAATCATGGGAGTGGTATGGTACCTTAGGACTGGAGGAAGGCGAATGTGATTCCCTTTCACAAAAGTGGGACCAAGACAGAGGCAGGAAACTACAGACCTGTTTGTTTGACCTCTGTGGTAGGGAAAGTGATGGAATCACTTCTGAAGGAAAGAATTGTTGAGTACCTAGAGGCCAGTGGGGCACAGGACCCAAGGCAGCATGGGTTCACAGTGGGAAGGTCATGTCAGATGAATCTAATTGATTTCTTTGACTGGGTGACCAAAGTAGTAGACCAGGGAGGGGCTGTGGACATGGCCTACCTAGACTTTAGCAAGGCATTTGACACAGTCCCACACAGAAGATTAATAGTCAAATTAACCATCCTGGGAATAGGTCCCAGGATGATAGCCTGGATAAAACACTGGCTGGACAACAGGACACAGAAGGTAATTGTAAATGGAGCCCACTCTGAAGAAAAAGAGGTTACTAGTGAGATACCGCAGGGTTCAGTACTGGGTCCAGTCCTTTTTAATGTCTTTATAACTGACATTGCAGAGGGATTGAAAGGAAAAGTATGTCTCATGACACAAAGATCTGCAACAGGGTTGATACACAAGGAGGCGTGGAAATGATGAGAAGGGACTTGGCAAGGTTGGAGGAATGGTCAGAAGTATGGCAGCTTGGATTCAGTGCAAAGAAGTGCAAAATAATGCACCTGGGAAATAGAAATCCAGGGGAGATTACACAATGGGGGGGAGGTAGTAACAACAACAAAAATGGAAAGGGACCTGGGGGTAATCACATCAGATACGAACATACGAAATTTGCCAGCAGATAAATGCCTGGATGTCTATCAAGTCTGCTCGAATGTGCAGCTAGCACCCCTTATTCTGCAGCTGCCCCTCCCTTACACCTTTCCCCTTCATTAACCCTCCCCCTTGTCCTGTCCCATCCTCGTTTGAAACAGTCCACTGTTCTACTGCATACCACTTCTGCAGGTAACGCATTCCACCCAGCAACCACCCTCTCTGTAAAAAAGTGTCTCCTCATCTCCCTCCTGAACCTTCCTCGCTCCAGTCTCATATCATGGCCCCGGTGGCCCTCCCCTTCCTTACTTTGAACAGCCTCTCTGTACCTGTCTTGTTTATTCCTTTCATGTATTTAAAGGTTTCAATCATGTCACCCCTGTCTCTCCTCTCCTCCAGTGAGTACATGTTCAACTCCTTCAACCTCCTCTCATATGATAAGTCCCCCAGCCTGATGACCTTAAGGTTAGCAAACAATGTGAGAAGGCAGTAGGGAGGGCTGGGGTTATACTGGGATGTATAGGGAGAGGCATTACCAGAAGAAAACAGGAAGTTGTTATCCCTCTGTACAGACAGTTGGTGAGACCCCATCTGGAGTACTGCATCCAGTTCTGGAGACCCCATCTCCGCAAGGACATAGACAGGATAGAGGCAGTCCAGAGGAGGGCAACTAAAATGGTGCAGAGTCTGCAAGAGAAGCCATACGAGGAGAGACTGAAAGAGCTTAATACGTATACCCTTGAGGAAAGGAGGGAGAGGGAGGATATGATAGAAACTTTTAAGTACCTCAGTGGAATCAACAAAGTTCAAGAGGGTGGCATCTTTCAGAAAAAGAGATATGCCAGAACAAGGGGACACAATTTGAAGATGGGGGGGGCAGTTCAGGGGCAATGTGAGGAAGTATTTTTTCACATGGAGGGTGGTGGACGCATGGAACAGCCTTCCTGAGGAGGGTGTGGGGTCTAAAAGTGGGAGAATTCAAGAATACATGGGCAAGACATAAGGTAATTCTTGTGGGGGGTAAGAAGAAATAGGCTGTTGGTTAACTAGGATCTGCAGCTTATCCTGTAGGTAGGGAAATGGGCAGACTAGGTGGGCCAAGCGGTCCTTATCTGCTGTCAAAGTCTATGTTTCTATGATAGACTCTCTTGGTGTAACCCCAGGCTGATATGCCATTTTGTATCTGACAGCAATACCAGGTGGGCTGGATTCGGGGAGGAATAGGTCATTCAGCACAAAGGCTAGGATTGGCTATTCTGCACAGGGGCACCCAAGTATTTCTGAACACAGGAAGCAATAGCTGTAATGTCCAATACCAGAAGTGGGATTCTAATGTGTGGCTTTTATTCACATCCAAACAGAATAAACAAAGCATAGATGGACCCCCATGGGGCTACATTCCTGATAATGCAGATTAAAAGAGACCAGAACACTTCTTCATCATTTTAGCCCTCAGGCTCTACAACACACTGGGCACACAGCCCGGATTTGTATGCTGCTTTGGGCTACACAGCCTGAACTTGTACACTGTTCTGGGTTTTCCCTGGCTCGGCTCCCTTGCCAGCCACTTGGACACCTTCCATATATCATGGAAACATTTTCTGGTGACTCCCTAAACCACCTAAGAGCACCTCGGCTCCATCTGGGAATCTTCCTTTTAATCCCATGTCTGGGTACTTTCCTCAGGCACTTGGCAAGTACCTGAGAGAAAGCAACAGGTGTCTCAGGCAAATCCGTAGAGGTGAATTTGGTTACTACTGATGGGGAGTCTCCCACCTGTCACTCCCACAATTCATACCCGGCCATTTCTCTGGACTGTAAACACCTCATCCTTTAACACTTTGCTGTGTAGATACTTGCTAAATGTATTTCACATTCCATCTACTTGTCTTGCTTCCCATTTGTGCTGGACTTGAACATACTTAAATTAAGTGGCATTGTCCATTACTCTAGACCCCCCCCTCAGGTTTAGCAGTCCAATCCCCACAATCTTTCTTTCCATTTGTGCTGGACTTGAACATACTTATGTGGCATTGCCCATTACTCTAGACCCCCCCCCACTGAGTTAAGCAGTCCAATCCCCACTTCTTCCAACTGTACTTAACTGTCTTTTCCTGACCCCACAGTAACAGTCCCTTTAGTTTCCTTCTGTTCAGGTGAAAACACTTGACCCTTTTTCAGAGCAAACTCACCCTTTGGTTGCAGGTGCCCCATAGGCATTTCCTCCTCTAGGAAATCTTCCTCTCAGAGCTTCTGGTGCCTCAGCACAATTCAAACAGGCAGCTTCTTTCCCTTAGCCGGACCCAGGCGGTTTCCCCTGGAAAACAGGCAGACACCTTCCCCCCATCCCGTCAGGGATGCGGCTCTGAACCATTGAGAGTGTTCTCCACCACTTCAATTACCAGTTCCTGTGTTCCTCTTCAGGTGGAAACAGACACCTATTACAAAAGTAGCCCTGAAACAGAGTTTAAAGCTCTGAGAGCCTGCACACACTCTGCTGCACTACAGTCTCTCTCTAAGACTGCACACAGACTGCCTTCAAATTCCTCAACATTCTACTCTAACCTCCTACTGCAACATTCCAGTGTGGCTTTTGCAGCTGCGACAGTTCTAGAATGATGTCATCCCTCAGTTTCAGCTGAGACTGAGAACAGAGTGAGACAGTGTGAAATCCATTTAACTGGAGTTTCACAAGCTGCCTTCCCTGCCTACCACTAGGTCTTACTGGGATTCTAGTAACAATGGGTAACGGGGGTTACACTCACCCTGGGCCAGGAAAATGACTGTCCGTAGTCATTATTCACCCGGCTTAGGCCATCTCACCCCATGTGTTGACTACAGGCAGGTAGCGCTACCTTCTCCCCTACCATGTGCTAGCACAGGCAGGCAGGCAACACTAAGGGCCTGGAGGCCTTTGGCTGACATATCAGCCTCTACCCTACCCGCTAACTATGGGTACCTAGTGGCTCTGGTGGAATTGTCCAGAGCATAGCCCTAATAGATCAGCACTGCGGCCCCTACGGCCATTCAGGACTACAGCCTGTCTATCCCCCCTAGCCCTCTAGGGAAAACCTGTCTACCTCTATCTCAGATTTCCCAAAACAAAACAAACAGGGGACCTCCCGACCCTGGACACCATGCAACCATACACCAGGAGCTAATACCATACTCTATGCATTATTCCCACACTCCCCCACAACCATACCTGTGGGAGAAAAAAGTTACTCACAGTAACAACACAACAGTACTTTAAGCACTACAATGTAAAGTACTAGTGAGGGACTCCGATTAGTCCCTCCTCCTCCTCGTGTCTTCCATCTCCTTCAGGAACACCTGCAAGAAAAAGACAGACAACACACACTCCTAATCTGCTTGCACAGTTTGTCTAAACCCCTACCATCAAAACACTGGAGAATCCCAAAAAGATTTTTTTAGAAAAGTAGAAAAAAAAGTATAAACATTAGAAAACAGTAGAAAACAATGACATTATTTACAATACACATATTTGGGGGGATGGAGTGCCCTAAAAGTCCCATCTTGTGACCACAGTACCCAAAAGCAAGTCCATAAAAGAGTCTCTCCTGGGCCGGAGCCCGGTGAATCACAGTTCTAGCAGGCCAAAGTCCCAAAGGGGAGAGTCTTTGAGGACAGTTCAAACATCTGGAGTCTGCTAGTGTAGGGTGTGTACTGCAATGTCATAAGAATAGAAAAGTCTGGACTTACCAGTCCCTTGTAGAATGAAAATGGCACCAAACCTGGTCCTCAGCTGAAGACTCTCCCTGGCAGCATTCTTCCGATACAGCTGGGCGGACATCTTCCAGGAATGACAGGAGGGCATATCTGGAAACTGCTGGGATGATGTCATCTCTGGAGATGGAACTTTGGAACAGGAACAAAAAGGAAAACAGCTGGTCTGAAGTCATCCAATTACCAGGCGATGAATCAGGATACAGCTGGGCTGGTGTCCTCTCTGGATCTGAAGTCATCTGATGGGTCAGTCGATGGATTCTGAAAGGCCAGTACACTGTAGATCTGATGAATGTGGGGCACCTGAGTTCTGGACGTCCATAGTGGCGGAACAACATAGGTACTGCAATGGCTGGAGTGGCAGCACTGGCTACCACTGCTCTGCTTTCCATTTGATAGGCATGGGCACATTCGCAGGCAGGTCTTTGCATTGTGGCCAATAGCACAACAGGTCAGGCGCTTGAATTATTACCCCATCTGGATGCTCATAATTCACACTGTGAAAGGTTTCATGTCCCTCTCCATCCGCTATTCGAACAGTGTCCATTAACAGTGTCCTGCCTCTTTTCCACTGACTGTATTTTTCGTGAAACATTCTGTTTCTGACATGCTTGTTTGCACCAGGATGCACACATTTCATTGCTTCTGTCCAGATCCAGGATTTCCTGCTGTTTTCAGTCTCCTCCCAGACTCTCCGAGGAAAGGTAGGAAAGGACATCCCATGGATTTCATTCGCCTTCCTATGAACCATCTTTCCTCTTTACTAGCTTTGGTCAACCTGAGACCTCTGACCTGGCTTGGGGGCAGCCAGTCCTGGTTCTGCCAGCTGCACATTCTCAATGAGACAAAAAATGGATCCTTAGCTTCTTCTTGCACAGCCAGGGCAGTGGCATCACCACTCTCTTCCATGCGTTCCTCTGAGGCAAGAGCTTGAGGCTGTGTACCAGTTCCTTTTTCACGAGGCCACATAGGTCCCCCCTCTTCTTCTTCCTCACTGAGAATCTGTGCCCAGGAGTGAGCAGTCGTCCTCACTCCTGAGACTATCCACTCTTCGCTGGGCGCGGAGGTTGAAACCTCCCATTCAAAGGCCTCCCTCATCTCGTCTTGTCCTATGAGACTTGGGCTAGGCCCCCGTCTCCAAGGGTCTACTGATGCTCTTCCTGCTATGTCTCTCTGCGACTCAGAATCCGAAACATCAGCACATTGTTCTGTCTGTAATTCTGCACCCTCTTGCTTTGTGCCACACTCCCCTGAGGGGCCTTCTCCAACAGGCTCCGTCTGGTGCTGTGTGCTGCCAACTGCAAATTCTTGAACTTTTGTCCATGTGGGAGCCAAACGAATCTTGGGCGCTTTAAATAAACCATATTTCTCTAAGTACCCAGAACAGTGAGCTACCATGAAGACGTCCCTTCCAGCATTTAAGCACATTAAACATACTTGCACTGGATATCCAGGAATCGCCACATGAGGAGGCAGTCGTCCTCCGTAGTAACATCTCTCAATGACCTTTAACTTGTTCACTTCTACTGCTACCACAGCCCGGGCATGATCCTGGTAGCGGGCTGGTCCTGAGGCCATGACTGCAGAGAAAATCAAACAACGCTCACTGTTATTTCAAGTCCCACATCACTGAAAACTTTCTCTCTCTTTCAAAATGGCTCCTCTGCTGCTGTGTTTACATTACTACCCCAACCTGTAATGGCAATGGCAGCACTCCTATGCATCAACATTCTGTAATTGGGTCAAGCCACTGCGCATCTGATTTACTCACTCTACTGATAACTTTGCTCAAACTGCACAAACTTGCACTGTTCTTTATCCCTACTCATTTTTATGATTTACCATGGACTTTTCACTTGCTGAAGACATTACTCTAGCTTACAGTCCCTTAAAGCCTCAGTATTTCAAGCACAGGATTGCCTGTAATTCTTGCTGCATATCTGATACAACTCACAGTCTCTCTCATGGCTTTGAAACTTATACTGATGCTGAACCTATACTTATGCTCACAGTCGATGGCTTAAAATGCTTGCTTTTGCTGGTAATACTTAACAGTCCTTGTCTGCAAAGCGACTACACTGCTACACACAGAACCACTGTCTTTTGGCAAAATCACTTAGTTTGAGCAATGATTTCTGTTAGTACTCACTGTTATCAGTAGCTGTTTGTTGCGATGGAAAACGACCTGCAGCCAGTCTTGGAGGCCTCTGGACAGAAGCGGGTTGGCAGTCCTGCCGATTGTCCCTCTGAACACCACACTCACAGTCCAGTCAATTGAGATGTGGGTTGAGCCCGAATTCAGACAGAAAAGTCAGTTTTTTACACTTTTACAGTGCTTTCAGTCACCGCGATGCTCCTCCTGTAAGCCAGTATGCACACTCCACTCACTCTCCCTCTCAAATGCTGGGCAGTCACACTAGAGCTGGCTTGAGGGCCGGACTGATTGCAGTCTCACCAATCACTCGACGCCATCCAAATGAGCCTCTTTCCTCTCGAGTGCTCTTTTCCTCACAGCGATCGTCGAGCAGGCAAATTTAAACTGCAAAACCACACTTTTTTTTTCCTCAACTGAGCCCATTTCAACCATTTTTCATGGCCATTAAGCACAAGAAGTCTCTCAGTTCACAAGAAAGCATTTCCAATGTCTAGGGCACAATTTTCCTTTTGCTACCCACAGTTTTCCATACTTTTCTTTGTCACCAGCACTTTAAAAAACTGGCAAATGCTGTAATTTTGATGCAGGACAAGGGCATACACTCTCAGGCTTTACTGCTCCTTGGTAAACAGTTGGCATTTAAAAGCAGCACTTGGACAACAGCACACAGTGGCACATTAGTTAACATTGCTTCAGATTTTTGGGCTACCCACCGCCAGATAACCAAAACGCTAGCCCCCTGCCCGAGCACCTTTCTTACATTTCTCCCTAAATTCCAAATCCAAATCCTCAGCGGTGCCTCCATTTTTGTAATCCTAGGCTGGCATGCCATTTGTATCTGACAGCAATACCAGGTGGGCTGTGTTCAGGGAGGAATAGGTCACTCGGCACAAAGGCTAGGTTTGGCTATTCTGCACAGGAGCACCCAAGTAACTCCGAACACAGGAAGCAATAACTGTATTGTTCAATACCAGAAGTGCATACATGTGATATCTCCCTCTTTACACAGGAGACTCCTGTTTTTTTTGACTGAACTCCCTCCCTCCCTCCTGGGAAACAAAATCTCCTGCTTAAGTAAAATTCTATCCAAAATATCCATGGTTTTTGGGCAGTTAAAGACACATAAAAATTAAATCAGTGATGAAAAATGTATCTGATAACTTTATATAACTAGTTGTTTATTCTTTTTAGTGCTTATTCTTGACAAAATGAAATACATTACATTTTTGTAATAATTTTTTTGTTATTTTTTTGATGCCATTTAAGGACAAACTCATGACGTAACGGCATCTCCCTACTAGCAGGCCAATCTCCCTCCTAATTTGACCCAAATCTCCCTCTTAAGCAGTTGGCAGGCGAGTCTCCCTCCTAATTTGACCCAAATCTCCCTCTTAAGCAAGTTGGACTTATCACATGTATGGAAGTGGGATTCTAAAGTGTGGCTTTTATTCACATCCAAACAGAATAAACAAAGCATAGATTGACCCCCATGGGGCTACACTCCTGGTAATGCAGATTAAAGGAGACCAGAACACTTCCTCGTCACTTTAGCCCTCCGGCTCTACAACACACTGGGCACACAGCCCGGACTTGCACGCTGCTTTGGGTTACACAGCCCGAACTTGTACACTGTTCTGGGTATTCCCTGGCTCGGCTCCCTTGCCAGCCGCTTGGACACCTTCCATATATCATGAAAACATTTTCTGGTGACTCCCTAAACCACCTAAGAGCACCTCAGCTCCATCAGGGAATCTTCCTTTTAATCCCACGTCTGGGTAATTTCCTCAGGCACTGGCCAAGTACCTGAGAGAAAGCAACAGGTGTCTCAGAGCAAATCCTTAGAGGTGAATTTGGTTACTGCTGATGGGGGGGGGTCTCCCACCTGTCGCTCCCACAATTCATACCTGGCCATTTCTCTGGACTGTAAACATCTCATCCTTTAACACTTTGCTGTGTAGATACTTGCTAAATGTATTTCACATTCTATCTACTTGTCTTGCTTGCCATTTGTGCTGGACTTGAACATACTTAAATTAAGTGGCATAGTCCATTACTCTAGACCCCCCCCCCCCACTGAGTTAAAGGGACACTGTCAACCCCCTTAGGTCTCAAAGTATTCCCCAGTTTAAAAAACATGTTTTACAACTGCCAACATTCAGTACAGTTTGCTTATGTAGCTGGTAGTTTGATTCTGACTCTTATTTTCTTTAAAAAAGTGAAAAACAGACTGCTCAACATACTGGTATTATCACACCAAAACAGGTTTGTTTACATCCCTTGAACAACTCCAGTCACATCTTTCCTGGACTTGGGAATACCCACAAAACAGTCTAGCTCCTCATGATGCAATGGGAGTTTAGGAGGCTTCTTTCTTATGAGTGACTGCAATGGCTGGGTGTGTTTCTAATGCTCAGATAGTATGCAGTAAGAACAGAACCAGGATTGTAAACAAAACAAGGTTGTTTATAAATATACATTGCCATGCATTTCATTTCTACTAAACAAGAAGACAGACAAAACAAACAGCAACATCAGTGAATTTTAGAGAGGGTAAACAATCATAAAATGTAGGGTTTCAACTAGAAATAATATGATGAAAAACAGGTTGACAGTGTCCCTTTAAGCAGTCCAATCCCCACATCTCTCAACTGTACTTGGCTGTCTTTTCCTGACCCCACAGTAACAATCCCTTTAGTTTCCTTCTGTTCAGGTGAAAACACTTGGCTCTTTTTCAGAGCAAACTCACCCTTTGGCTGCAGGTGCCCCATAGGCATTTCCTTCTCAAGGAAATCTTCCTCTCAGAGCTTCTGGTGCCTCAGCACAATTCAAACAGGCAGCTTCTTTCCCTTAGCCAGACCCGGGGGGGGGGGTTGCCCCTGGAAAACAGGCAGACACCTTCCCCCATTCCCTCAGGGATGGGGCTCTGAACCATTGAGAGCGGTCTCCACCACTTCAATTACCAGTTCCTGTGTTCCTCTTCAGGTGGAAACACACACCTACTACAAAAGTAGCTCTGAAACAGAGCTTAAAGCTCTGACAGCCTGCACACACTCTGCTGCACTACAATCTCTCTTTAAGACTGCCTTCAAATTTCTCAGCGTTCTACTCTAACCTCCGACTGCAACATTCCAGTGTGGCTTATGCAGCTGTGACAGTTCTAAAATGATGTCATCCCTCAGTCTCAGCTGAGACTGAGCACAGAGTGAGACCGTGTGAAATCCATTTAACTGGAGTTTCACAAGCTGCCTTCCCTGCCTACCACTAGGTCTTACTGGGATTCTAGTAACCCCAGATAACAGGGGGGTTACATTGGGGAAAAAAGGTATTTCAATCAGGTACCATGATTCTCATAATCCTAAATTATATGGGACATATGGTCAAATACCAGCATACACTCTGGTCTTCTGCCATAGAATGTCAATAAACTCCCTCCTTCACAGGAGAGGGAACAATTATTGGTTAGAATATCTACTGGCAATTCCATCTCCTGACACCTACTTCATTCAGGATATGATGCGGGCAATACTTCGGCCCGTATCTTAGTAACTGGCATTATCTTGCATCGCCATGCTTGGCTTCGCGACTCAGGCTTTACAACAGATGCACAGCATAGAGTGGTCAGTACCCCCTTTAATGGGTCTAATCTTTTTGGCCCAGGTACCCAAACACTGATAGATGATCTCCAGTCTTCAGGTCGGACACTACGTACGGCACATGGCATGTGCCATATATGCTAGCCATCATATCATCTTCAATCCTCCTTTTATTCTAAAAGAGGTGAAAAATACAGAGGCTCACATAGAGACAGATTCCAATTTCATTTCCAGCCTTCCAGAACCAACACCTTCTCTGCCAAGGGCTCCCGCTCCCACCCTCCTTGTGGGGCTGGTCAGCCCACTTCCCAGTGACCAACTGGGGCTCTGTCCACGCTTCCTCAACTAGGCCTTGGAAGCCATAGGCGGTCATTTTGCCCTCCATTTAGAGGCCTGGCAAACTATCACATCGGATGAGTGGGTACTTCAGATCATTCAGAGGGGTCACACTCTGGAACTTATTTCCATGCCTCCCCCTCATCCCTCCCACTCTGACCACTACCCAACCAATCACATTCCTGTTCTCCAGGAGGAACTACAGGCCCTTCTGACCAAGAAGACCATTTATCCAGTGACCTCGACAGAACACCAAAAGGGGGTTTATTCCCATTTATTCCTGGTGCCCAAATGAATGAGATCTCAGACCAATACTAGACTAAAACAAAAGAAACAAAAAGGAAATCCCAAAAACTTCTGATCGTAGGAGACTCCGTGATTTGGGGAGTTGATACCTATTTCCAGCCAGGGGTAATGGTCAGATGTCTCCCAGTTACATCAGCGTGGAGAGACACTGACCGTATTGCTAAAATTGTTCAGGAAGCAGGAGAAAACATTGACGTCCTGGTACACATAATGACTAAGGATCTTGCCAGTCGGTCAGTTGTGGAGACCAAGGAACACCTGTCCAGGCTGGGTGACAAACTATCATCCATTTCATCCAGCATCTCCTTCTCTGAGATCCTGCCAGTCTGAGAAAGGGGGGCAGATGGACGGAAGGTCAGAGAAGGGGAGATAGGGGAGCTAAACATGTGGCTCAAGGGCTGGTGCCAGGAAAAAGGACACAATTTTGTAGGGAACTGGCAACAGTTTTGGGAGTGAAGGTTCTTTAAATTTGATGGACTGCATCTGACGAAGGAGGGAGTCAGTGCATTGGGGCAGAAGTTTGATGTCTTTGCAGAATATTTAAACTAGTAAATGGGGAGAGGGGTGCAGCACCCCATACGTCGAATGGGAAGAACACCCCTCCCTTCCTCAGCTAGTGATCAAACAGGAGTTCAACATGTTTGCAGTTCATTTGCATCACCAGGTAAGGAAAAAGGTCCAGCTCCCCATACGATGTACAGGGGAAACACCAGACCTCACCCAACAACTAACACACCGAAATCTGGCCAATGGAAAATCATGTACACAAATGCTCACAGTCTGGGAAACAGGATCCCAGACCTGCAGGCAATAATGACAGGGGCTAAACTGAACATAGTAGCAATTAACAAGATGTGGTTTACCAGTAACCACACTTGGGAGACTTCAGTACCTGGCTATGTACTGTTCAGAAGAGACAGAGGTGCAAAAAAAAGGGGGGGGTGGAGTGGCCCTGTATGTCAATGAAAATATCAAAACTGCAGAAATTCAGAATACACATAAGGAGCCAGAAGAACTGTGGGTCACCCTGGAATCAGGAAATGGGACAGCCATAAGAATTGGGGTTGTCTACAGGCCCCCAGACCAGGGGGAGGGCATAAACACATTACTGTTAGAAGATATACAAAACATGACAGCTAAAGGGGAGGTTCTGATAATGGGAGACTTCAACATGCCAGATACAGATTGGTCAATACCAGCAGGAACATCTGCCAGAACTAGACACATGGTGGCTTCCCTGCAGGGGGAAAGCCTCAAACAACTGGTACAACAACCCACAAGAGACAGGGCTATCCTAGATCTAGTAGTGACTAACAGGGAAAGGATCACAGATCTCCAGGTAGAAGGTCACCTGGGGACCAGTGACCATCACATGGTGTGGTTCAATTTGGCCACTACAACTACATCATCCCATTCCAAGGCAAAAATATGGGACTTCAGAGGAGCTGACTTTGATAAGATGGCCAACAGAGTTAAGCTAGCCCTGGCAAAAAGAAATACAGATGAGGGGGTACAGGCAGAGTGGGCAAGCATTAAGGATGCAATACTTGAAGCAATATCCCATTGTGTTAGAGAGAAAAGGAAGTGCAAAAGAAGAAGGAAACCACTTTGGTTCTCAAAAACAGTGGCAGAAAAGGTCAGAGCCAAAAGGCTGGCCTTCATGAAATATAAGAGAACACAGCGGGATGAAGATAGGGAGGCATACCAAACTTCCCTAAGGGAAGCAGGGAAGGCAGTAAGGCAGGCAAAGGCCCAAACCAAGGAAATACTTGCACAAACAGTAAAAGAAGGTGACAAGACTTTCTTTAGATACATTAGTGAAAGGAGAAAGTCCAAAGGGGGTATTGCTAAGACCAAAGGGGATAAGGGGGCGTGTGAGGAAGGAGGACCATGTAAAAGCATCTATCCTAAATATATACTTCTGCTCAGTATTTACGGAAGAGAAGGTAGGGCATGGCCTACAGCTCAGCACCATGAACACGGGGAGGGAGGTGAGCACGACTCCCTTCACAAAAGAAATGGTCCTACAAAAGCTCAATAAGCTCAGGGTGGACAAGGCAATGGGACCTGATGGCATACATCCCAGGGTACTAAAGGAGCTAAGGGTGGAACTACCAGAGCCATTATCAGAACTGTTTAGTGAGTCTCTGATGACTGGAGAGGTCCCAGACGACTGGAGAAAGGCTCATGTGATCCTGCTCCACAAGAGTGGTAGCAGGGAGGAGGCAGGGGACTACAGACCAGTCAGTCTTACCTCAGTAGTGGGCAAGATTATGGAGGCACTCCTTAAGGAAAGGATAGTGCAACACCTAGAATCCATAAAAGCACAGGATCCAAGACAGCATGGGTTTACAAAAGGAAGGTCCTGTCAAACTAATCTCATAGAGTTCTTTGACTGTGTAACCAGAGTGGTGGATCAAGGGGGAGCAGTTGATGTCGTCTACCTTGACTTCAGCAAAGCTTTTGATACTGTTCCACATAGAAGATTGATTAATGAGCTGGGTAGGCTCAGGGTGGGTCAGAAGTTGGTCAACTGGGTGGTAAACTGGTTGATGGGCAGAAAACAGAGTGGTGGTAAATGGTATACAGTCAGAAGAGATGTAGGTTGCAAGTGGGATACCTCAGGGATCAGTCTTGGGGCCAGTCCTCTTCAATATCTTCATCAGTGACATTGCAGATGGACTGGAGGGTAAGGTTTGTCTGATTGCTGATGACACCAAGATCTGCAACAGAGTAGATGATCCAGATTGGGTGGGCAGAATGAGAAGAGATCTGGTTAAACTAGCAAAATGGTTAAAGAGTGGCAACTGGAGTTTAATGCAAAGAAGTGCAAGATCATGAATATAGAGAAGAGAAACCCTGAAACCACCTATAGGCTGGGTGGGGAGTTGCTGGCAGTCACAAGGGAAGAAAGAGACTTGAGCATCATCATCACCGATGACCTGAAATCATCCAAGCAAACCACTGAAGCAGTAGGTAAGGCTAGGAGTATGTTAGGCTGTATTAGTAGGGGTATCACAAGTTGGAAGAGGGAGGTAATAATCCCTCTTTACAAGACACTGGTTATGCCCCATCTGGAGTACTGCATGCAGTACTGGAGGCCACACCTTCACAAGGACATTAACCAAATTGAGGCAGTCCAGAGAAGGGGAACCAAAATGGTGCAGGGTCTGCATCATAAAACATATGAGGACAGATTAACGGAGCTCATTATGTATACCCTAGAGCAAAGGAGGGAGAGAGGTGATATGATCAGAACATTCAAACACCTTAAGGGCATTAACAAGGTGAAAGAGTCTAACATGTTTCAGTATAAGAAAAATAGCAGGACAGGAGGACACAGCATGAGATTAGAGGGAGGCCGATTAAGGGGTAATGTGAGGAAGTTCTTTTTCACAGAAAGGGTGGTGGATGCATGGAACAGCCTACCTCAGGAAGTAGTGGATATGAATACAGTGCAGGGCTTCATACAGGCATGGGATAGGCATAAGGGAGCAATACAGATGAGTATGAACAGATAGGCCATTGACAGAGAAAAGGCCGATGTCACATTTATAAGGTAGAAAAAGAAATGTGCAGACTGGATGGGCCGTATGGTCCTTATCTGCCATTAACTTCTATGTTTCAGACAACTGAACCTACACATCCAGTACAAAAGGTTCCGCATTGGCACCCTAAATTCCATCATGCCAATGTTGAAACAAGGGGATTGGCTATGTGCCCTAGATATGAAGGATGCCTACCTACATATCCCCATCCATCCTGCTCACCACAAGTTTCTTTGTTTTCACCTGTTGGGACAACACTACCAATTTTGAGCACTCCCGTTCAGCCTTTCATTTGCCCTGAGATTGTTTACCAAGTGCCTACCGGTAGTGGCAGCAGCCATGCAACGGGACAGGCACTTTGTCTTACCATATCTGGAGGACTGGCTCATCAAGGCAGGGTCCAAAACCTCTCTGCTTTCCTCCCTATATGCAACCCTAACTCTGCTCCACTCTGTAGGGATTACAGTCAGTTGGTCGAAGTCCAATCCGACCCCTACACAGTCGCTCCAATATATATAGGAGCGGTCCTAGACACTGTTTCCACCAGGACCTACCTCCCGGCTGACAGACAAGACAAGCTTCTATCTCTGGCTTCTCAGATGCATACCGAGAAAGTAGTCACAGTCAGACGTATGTTATGCATCCTAGGATACATGGCCACTACCATCCCAACAGTAGCACTTGCCCGTCTTCTCATGAGACTAGTCCAGTGGATTCTCCACAATCAGTGGTCTCAAAGAACAGGAAATTTCGAAGACAAAATTAGTCACTCCCACGTTGTGGTCTGCCCTAGTATGGTGGATCCTCCAAGCCCATTTTTGTCAAGGTGTGCTCTTCCAATCCCCCCACCTCCAGCAGACGTTGACCACGGATGCATCCGTGGGGTGCACACCTGGGTCCTTACAGGACACAAGGCAAGTGGTTCAGTTCTACCCCTCCTCTCCACATCAATCTCTTGGAGATGAGGGCAGTTCACTTAGCCCTCCAGGCTTTTAACCTCTCTTGTCTCTGGGACCATTGCTGATTCAATCAGACACCTCAGTAGTGTTCTGCCTCAACAAACAAGGGGGAACAAATCATGTTCTCTATGCAGAGAGAAGAGAGTCTGGCAGGAGGCCATACAGCAACACCTTGTACTGACAGCTGTCCATCTGCCAGGACACCACAATCTCCTAGCTGACCTTCTCAGTCACCAGTCATCCACACACAAATGGACACTTCATCTCGCAGTGCTTTAGAAAATCTTTCATGTGTGGGGTATCCTGCAACTGGATGTTTGCCTCCCCTGTCAATCACTGTCTTCCCAGACACTATTCCATTTATCCCGAGCAAAAAGGGATGGTCTATAGATGCCCTGTCCCAGTCATGGACAGTACTCTTCTTATATGCTTCCCTCCATCCCTCTCCTGCAACAGACTCTGATAAAATTACAGCTCAAGCCTGCCACTATGATTCTTATAGCCCCTCTGTGGCCTCAGCAGGTGTGGTTCCCCTTGCTTCAACAGTTCTCAGTGAAGGAACCCATTCATTACCAATAAGACCAGATCTCTTGACTCAGAATCAAAGAACCCTTTTATATCCCAACCTGAAGTCACTACACCTTCGCACTTGGCTCCTGAGGATGCCCTCATAGCATGTCTCCAAGTGTCCTCCCCTCTGGCCAATATTCTACTGGCCTCATACAAACCAGTGACCAGGGATACTTATAATGCCAAATGGAAACGCTTTTCCATTTGGGTTGCTTCCCGGTCATTGGATCTTTATTCTTGTCCACTGACGAAAGCATTGGATTACCTGGCCTTGATTGCCGAGACAGGATTAAGCTGTTCCTCTATCAAGGTCCATCTGGCCTCCATATCGGCCTTCCATGAACCTCTTGATAGCAGATTAATGTATCAACATCATCTAGCCAAAATGTTTTTAAGAGGAATGTTACGTATTAAGCCATAAGCCACCTATAAGACAACCCACTCCTCCATGGGATCTCAATTTTTTAATAGAGAAGTTAACTCTTGACACTTTTAAACTAGCGGCCACTTGTGCCTCCATTTTCTTTCTTGGAAAACACTATTCTTAGTGGGTGTCACCTCAGCTTGGCATATTTCTGTGCTTCATGCCCTCATGTGTAAGGAACCTTACTTAATTTTTTACAGGGTGGCACTTTGTACCCAACACTTCAAACAACATGAAGTCTTGCTGTATTCTGACAATTGCCGTTAGGTTCTGCCTTTCAACTGCCCTGGAGAACATAGGGTTAACTTTTCTATGCATGGCATAGAATGTTCATCTCGAGCTCAGTTGAAGCCTCTGCCTGTTGTTATTCGAACTGCAACCGTCAGACTCTTTACTCCACCTCACTGAACAGTTGCTCTGGAGATTTCTCCTGCTGCTCGGTTCAAAGTTGGTTGAAGTGTCGGTTTTCGGTCGGTTTTCAACTGAATTGTTGTTTCCACATAGTCGGTTCAAGTCTCTGTCTGTGGTGCCATGAGTACTAGATAGCTTTTTGTTCTGTTTTCTGTGTGGAACTTGTAAACTGTGGATCGGTTCAGCTGAACTGATCATTTTGAGGCAAAATTTGTACTTTACTTTAGTGTGTGGTTACCGGTCCGTATCGGTTCTAAAAAAAAAGGGTTTTAATACGTTTTTTTCCAAGACTCGTGACACAGTCAGGAATCGATAGGGGAGTCTTGCCTGGCGGATTGCCGAAAAAAGGGTAAGTTTGGTTAGGTTGGCCATGTCTGAGAAACCCAAGAAAAAAACTGGGCCCACTGGGTTTCAACACTGCAGTGTGTGTGGGGAGGGCTTTGCTAAGGCTGATCCCCACACCACCTGTGTTTATTGGCTGGGGTTTGGCCACCTCGATTCAGACTGCCAAATTTGCAAAAATTTTCCCAAATCTACCCTGGAAAAGAGATTAGGTAGGCTGAGGGAAAGGGAGGCCGAGAAGTCCACTGACCCAGTTGGCCAGCCCGGTTCGGTTCCGACCTAACCAGAAGGAGTGCCCTCTGACCAGGGCGATACTTCTTCAGGCAAAAGGAGAGCCGATTCCGAGGAATCAGTTCCACCAAAGAGAAAAAGAAAAGACAAGTCGACCGGTTCGGATCCAGAATCTCATAGTCCGACCGCCAATAAAATAGCCAAAGCAATTAGGATTATGGAATCGCTTTGATCGGTTCCAACTGAACCGGCAACATTTGACAGGGGCTCGGTTTGGTCAGTTCCCCCGGTTCTGGATTATACCCTGGAAGAATTTTATGAACCGGAGTTTGAGGAGGAGGGAGAATATGAGGATGATTATGGTGATGGTGAAAGTCTGGGTGTGCCTATTGACCCGGACATCTCCCCAGACAGACCTTCAGGTGTTTCTCCTCCTAGGCTTTCTGAGTCCCCTTCACACTACATGTTTTACAGAAAGGTGGCCGATACCCTCCAGCTTCCTTTGGAGGAGGCAGTAGAGGATCAGGAAGAGCCTGACTGTAGAGATGATGGACATCCCAGAGTCCAGGAGACTGTCTATTCCCCTCCACAAATCTTTTGAGAAATAGACACAAAAAGTTCTTAAGTCTCCCAATTCTATACCTCCTGTGGACAGAAGAACAGACAAGAGGTATACTCTTTCAGGCTCAGATACAGAGTTCCTTTTTCAGCAATGCAGCCATGTTGGGGTTGTACAGGCTGCTGCCTATGATTAGGCAAACATTCCCTTGGCATCACGCCCCCCAGACAAGGACTCCAGGAAGATTGATGCCATGGCAAAGAAGCAGTACATGGCAGCATCTTTGGGACTCAGGCAGGCTAATTATATGGCCTATGCAGCCAGGTACCAGAAGTCCAGGTGGGACACTGTACTGGCACTGGCTAAACAGGCTCCTACCAAGCTTGCCAAGGAGCTTCAGCAGGTGGCTGCAGATGGGATTGAGGCATTGAACGTTCAGTTTCATGGTGCTGTAGACTCCAATGATGTATCATCAAGAGTCATGGCTACATCTGTGGCTCTTCGGAGAATGGCTTGGCTCAGATGTACTAGCCTCTCACAGGATACCCAGGCTAAGGCCATGGATTTTCCTGTAGTGGGTAATTCTCTGTTTGGGGAGCAGACAGAGAATTACATGAAGAAAATGGATGAGTACAGGACCACTTACAGGAGTGCTCAGGCCAAAGTAAGGCAAGCAACTCCTCAAAGGCAGCAGTCCAGGGGCAGGGCAGGCCTTTCCAAAGGCCTTTTTACCAAGCACAGGCCTCTTCTTCTCTTTTCACAGAGGGGTTCTTTAGAGGGAGAGGCAGAGTGGGATGAGCAGGCCTGCATCCACCCCTCAGCCTAAAGCCCCTGCCAAGCAGACAACCTGATGGGTCTGCCGAGGTTGATTCTCCTATACCAGTAGGGGGCACGCTGGCTTACTTTGTCCAGGACTGGATGTCTCTTACATCAGACAAGTGGGTCCTGGAAGTAGTAAGCCAGGGTCTGGTTCTCAGCTTCAAAAAATTTCCCAAGCTGAGAACCAGATCTTTTCCACCTGCAAATCTCTCAAAGCCCCTTGCCCTAGGCAGAGGTTTATTCTCTCCTAGCTCTCAGAGCTATAGAGAGAGAGTTTCTACCCTACACTGGGGCAAAGGATTGTACTTCAGGTACTTCCTAACCCCTAAAAAGACAGGAGAGTGGTGACCTATCCTGGACCTAAGATATCTGAACAAACATCTTTTAAAGCCAAAGTTCAAAATGGTAACTCTGGGAATTATCCTTCCCTCTCTAAGGCCAGGGGACTGGCTAGCCTTCCTGGACCTCAAAGATGCCTACTTTCACATTCCCATCAGGTGCTCCCACAGAAAGTACCTCAGGTTCAAGTTGCCCTCAAGCCACTATCAGTTCAAAGCAATGCCCTTTGGCCTAACATCAGCCCCAAGGGTGTTCACAAAGTGCCTGGCAGTAGTCGTTGCCTTCCTAAGAAGACAAAAGATTTCTATTTTCCCATACTTAGACGACTGGCTTATAGTAGGTCAGTCTCTAGACCAAGTCAAGTCACTCCTGCAAGTGACCCAGCAAGTGCTCACTTCTTTAGGATTCCTTCTCAATCTACCAAAGTCAGTTCTCGAACCAGTGCAGCTCCTCACCTTCATAGGTGCAGAACTGGATACGATAAAAGCGAGAGCCTTCCTTCCCCTGGAAAGGGCAAGGACCCTCATGGAACTGACCTCTTCATTCAGCCTTCAGGTGTCTCGACCAGCAAGGCATTTCCTTTAGCTACTGGGCTACATGGCAGCTTCCACAGCAGTGGTCCAGGGTGCAAGATTCCAAATGAAGGACATTCAGTTCCACTTAAGAGCTTTTTGGTCCCAAAGAAAGGATTCCCTTACCAAACTAATTCCAGTGACTCAAACTCTGATCCAAGCCCTGCAATGGTTGCAGGATCAGGACAATTTGAGGCAAGGGGTTCCATTTGTCACTCAGTCTCATTCAGTGGTCCTCACCACAGATGCTTCCCTGCTGGGCTGGGGAGCCCATTTGGCGGAACTTACCACCCAGGGACTGTGGTTGCCTCAGGAATCTGTGCTTCACATCAATCTCTTGGAACTCAGAGCAGTGTTTCTGGTACTGCAAGCTTTTTCCAAATCTGTACAGAACAAGGTGGTTCAGGTCAGGACAGACAACACCACCACCATGTTTTACATCATCAAGCAAGGAGGCACTCAGTCTATGGCCTTGTGCACAGAAGCAATGAAGTTGTGATCCCTGGTCTATTCTCTGCAAACCTCTCTGATAGCAGTTCACCTCCCAGGGAAGGACAATGTCCCAGCAGATGCACTGAGCAAAATATCCCAGGGCCATCACGAATGGGCCCTAGATTCCCTGGTGTTGAAAGTGATTTTCTCAAGATGGGGCACTCCAGAGATAGATCTTTTTGCAGCCCCAGACAATCACCAACTTCCTCTGTTTTGTTGCAGACCCCCAGTCTTGGGCTCAGTGCCCCTGGATGCTCTGACTCTGAACTGGGAAGGGATATTTCTGTATGCTTTTCCCCCCTTCCCTCTCCTGCTCAGAGTGTTTGTCAAGATAAGGTCACAACCATGCAAAGTGATTCTGATTGCTCCAGACTGGGCCAGGCAGCCATGGTATCCCTTGTTGCTGTCCCTAACAGTCTATCTTCCCCTGTCTCTTCCCAGGAATTACAACTTGTTAACATCCTCTCAGGGGAGGATTTGGTACCCAAATCTTCAGTCTCTCAATCTCAAGGCTTGGCTCTTGAAGAGTTAGAGTTTGCAGATCTGCATCTTTCCCAAGGGGTTCTGGATATCCTTTAGGCTTCTCAAAAGCCTTCCACCAGAAAGACTTACAACTCCAAATGGAAAAGATTCAGCATTTGGTGTTCTAAGAAGAATATTTCTCCAGACTCTGCTGAATTGTCTACAGTTCTGGATTATATGGTCCATCTTAATGGCCTAGGTCTCAGACCAGCTACTCTCAAGGTACACTTGGCAGCTGTGTCTGCTTTCGTGTCTGTAGACAAGTCTTCCTCTCTGTCATCCCATCCTGTATTCTGTACATTTTTCAAGGGATTGCTTCACACCACTCCCCCCTTTAGGGATCCTGCTCCTGCATGGGATCTTAATGTTTGCATTGCTCAGTTTATGCAACCCCCTTTTGAGCCTTTGTCCTCAGCAGAGCTTAAGTACTTGACTTGGAAAACTGTGTTTTTGGTAACCATTACTTCTGCCAGACGTATCAGTGAATTGCAAGCCCTGTCAGTGGAATCTGATGTCATCTCTTTTCACAGAGATAAAGTGGTCCTTAGAACTAACAGAAAGTTCTTGCCTAAAATGGTTTCAGATTTCCACCTCAACCAGTCTATATCTCTCCCTGTTTTCTTCACTGATCATTCTTCCTCAGGAGAGAGAAAAGACTACATAGTTTGGATGTTAAAAGAGCCCTTAGCTACTACATAGAGCGTACCAAGGGTCACAGGTTTGAATCCCTCCAGTTGTTCCTCACTTATGGAGAAGTTGGGAAGGGCAAACCTGCCACTAAGAGATCTATTGCCATGTGGATTGTTTCTTGTATTCAATTCTGCTATGAAAAACTGGGTAGAACTCCACTCTCAGGCCTGAGGACTCATTCCACAAGAGGTACAGCTGCTTCCCTGGCTGCTGCCGGGGATATCCCTCTCTTAGAAATTTGTCAAGCAGCCACCTGGAAAACTGTCCACACTTTCACCAAACATTACTCTCTGGATATCCAGGCTAGGAGTGATGCTCGGTTTAGCACAGCAGTACTGCAGAGCCTGTTTCCAAAGTAGGTTCAGTCCCTCCTCCATGGAGGTACTGTTTGGTAGTCTGCAATTGTCAGAATACAGCAAGACTTCATGTTGTTTGAAGAAAAAATTGCTCACCTTAGTAATTATGTTTCTTCTAGTGGAGTCTTGCTGTATTCTGACCTCCCACCGCCTCCCCTCTCAGAACCTAGTTTTTGGGATGTGGGTGGGCAGGAGCAGTGTTGGCACCCTAGGGGTGCCCCTTTTACGCTCTCTTTTTTCTTTGGGTGGAATGTTGCTTCATTTGATGGGTTTTTTGGTTTTGGGTTTCCTGACCTGAGTCTTCCTTTGAGAACCAAAAACATTATAATTTTGCCAGCTGGCTAGTAAAAATGTTACAGTTTCCACACAGAACACCTAGTGAGTTTTTGCTCGTAAAGATCTGATGGTTGCATTTCGAATAACAACAGGCAGAGGCTTCAACCGAGCTCGAGATGAACATTCTATGCCATGCATAGAAAAGTTAACTCTATGTTTTCCGGGGCAGTTGAAAGGCAGGACCTAACTGCAGTTGTCAGAATACAGCAAGACTCCACTAGAAGAAACATAATTACTAAGGTGAGTAATTTTTTCTTCCTTCCTACCTAAGGTAGTGTCTGAACACGCCTTAAATCAATCCTTAGAGTTACCAGTATATTACCCTGAACACTCCAATCAAGGTGAATATCTCCTACATACTCTAGATGCCCATCGTATACTACAATACTATGTTAATCTAACAACTAAATCGATTAGGAAGACCTCTCAACTTTTTATTAATTTTCGCCTCAAGCAGGGAAGGTCTCCCAGTCACTAAACCAACCCTCTCCAATTGGTTATCACACTGTATCACATTTTGTTACACAAAATACAACAAGCCATTACCAGAACCTGTCCAAGCCCATTCTACCAGAACTATGGCTACCACAGTGGCCTGCTTTAAAGGGGTCTCTATCACAGATATCTGCAATGCAGTTACATGGTCCACAATCCATACTTTCACGAAACATTACAACTTAGACGTTGCTTCAAGCTGTAGGACGGCTTTTGGCCGAGCTGTCCTACAAGGCCTCCCATCATAATAAGTACCCTTATGAGGTTAACTGCATGGGATTCATCCCAAGTGTATTACCTGCTGCAAGAGATCACTCTACGGAAGATAGTACAGTTACATATGACCTTACCATATCAGTTGATCTTTGAGGAATGTCTCTTGTAGCAGGTATGATCCTGCCCTACGTCTCCCTCCTTCAGTCAGAGAACAAATTCTGATCCAGTGACTTATGGGTTGGGATACCTATGGTACCTCGGCTTCCCCTTGGTCCTCGCTTAGTGAACTGAATCAGGTGGGGGAAACTGAGGATACCAGGGACCACCCACTCTTACATAGGAAACAGGAAGGTGGTGATGTGTGGGCAGCCCCTGAAAAAAGACTGCAAGAAGAGCTGCCATGCACCACAGTGACCTCTGGTGATGACCCAAGTATGTATTACCTGCTGCAAGAGACACTCCACAAAGATCTACTGTTACAGTAAGGTCTTATATAACTGTACTTGCTAGGCGTGGTATATGATATTCATCCACACGGACCCACCCGACCTCCACTGCTTCAATGCACAACCTCTGCTTCCAGCAGGCAAGATCTGGCATCATGGGGTGGAGCCATGGGAGTTGACACCCAGGTGGGTGGGAGCAGCCAGCTAGAAGATGTTTCCGGCAATCCTTAAAGGAAAACGCAACAGCCAGACAGTGTGGATGAACATCATATACCACTCCTAGAACTACTGTTACAGGTGAGTAACCTGTTTTTCTAGTAGCCATTACCTCTACAAGAAGTATTTCAGAGTTACAGGCTCTCTGCACTGAGCCCAACTACATTATCCCTGTTAGGGATAAGATTGCACTCAGGACAAACAGAAAATTCCTCCCTAAGGTGGTTTCTGAGTTTCACCTTAACCAGTCCATCACCTTACCTGTGTTCTTTACTGAGAAATCCACTCAAAGGGAGCAGAAGCTCCACAGTCTGGATGTCAAAAAATGACCCTGCTTTACTATTTGGATCACATCAAACAGTTCAGGGGCTGATCCACACAGTTGTTCCTCACCTATGGGTAGGTAGGTAGAGGAAAACCAGCCACTAAAAAAACTGTCTCTCGGATAGTCTCATGTATTTGATTATGCTATGACAGGGCTGGTAAACAGTCCCTGAGGGCCTCAGGACTCACTCTACCAGGGGCACTGCTGCCTCTGTTGCAGCTGCAAGGGACTTTCCCTTACTGGATGTCTGTGAAGCAACTACACCAGGAAGATCCTCAGTATTCGTCCAATCTTCCTGGACATGAAATCTTCTCCACTCATTCACACTAATGGGAGTTCACCGGAGGCACTAGGACCCAGTGGCAGCAAACTTTATTCGGGAGGGCCGGCACCTGAGATGGAGCCCCAGCTTGTGCAGTAATGACTATCTCGGCATCGCCCCTCCAACTGCCTCAGTTCCTATTTTCCTGCCGTCAAGTGCGTTTCAGTGACGACTTTGCTCGCTTGCCAGGAGTCAAACTTCAAACTAGCAGTTTAGTTTTCAGTTTTTTGCTTCGTATTTTATCTTCGATAAGTACAGATTATATTTAATTCTACTTATACAAGAAGTAAGTCTTCAGCCCTCCATTGACGGAGTCGACCATGAGTGGGTCAGGTGACTGTAGGGAGACTTCGTATGAAAGCTGTTTAGTCAGCCGGGCTGGGTCTGGTCCGCCACCCTCTCCGGGGGAGGGTCTGATAATGGACGGTCCAATGCTCAGGGAGATGGGTGGTCTGCCCGAAAGCATAAAAAGGAAACTGTCACATTTTTGGCACCGTTCGGCCTCGAGTTCTTCTTCTACACATAGGTTGAAGAAGAAACAGCATCACTCAAGGTCACCCTCTGGTATGTCTGTGCATAGACAGTCAGTAATTGTGGCCAGGCGCCGGTCTCCGCCTCTGTCTGAGTCACCGGTTTTGTCTTTGTTGACCGACCTCCTCGACACTGGAGCTTCTCCCCGCCTATTGGAGGAGCTTCCAATGAGCAATTTCACCAGTGGGCTGCTCTTATGAAGCAGTGGGCTCGAAGGTAGGTCCAGTTGCCTGAGCCAGTCAGTCCGACACCAGGGCCTTCAGGCCATTCAGTTTCGAGAGACAGGTAGGGCAGTTGGGCCTTCCTAGCCATGCGGCGCCTTCTTTGGTGCCATCGACTCCACGCTAAGGTGTTTGTCCCCCTCACATGGCTGTGGTGCAGAGTTCTACACTGTTGTCTCTGTCTCCTGCCATTTTTCCCACTTTTACTTCAAATCACAGTTTTCAGACCCCTGGGACATTCTTGGCACCGCAGTCTCGGCACTGCAGACTCTGTCGGTGCCGGAGGCTGTGCCAGCGCCATGTGCTGAGCCGTTTTTGATGGTGCTGCCTTCCTTGTTCTCGGTGCTGTTTTCCTCAATGGTGCCAAGGCTTGGTGCGGCGACGTCCATTCTTCAGGGGTTCTCAACTCCAATTCTTTCTTCTTCTGGTCCTCCTCCTGATTTTCACTCCTTTCCTGTCCATACAGTCCCTCCTGGACTATCAGGAGATGATTTTGAGCCTGACCCAGATCTTCACCTGGGTGATGTTGTGGACACTGCCCTGGGAGCAGGGATGAAGCCTTCTGCAGAGCCTGTGGTCAAAGACCTTTCCTTTAAGTCTCTGCTCAAAAATTTAAATTCTACCCTTTCTCTTCAGACTACAGAAATCGATCCTGGGAAGCTTTTACGACTCCAATATCTTCATGTCCTGGAGATTCCTATGGATTTAACACCTCCGGTACAGCCCTCTTTCAAGACCCTCTCACAGGTGGTGTGGAAGAATCTGGCTCTCATTCCTTCCATAGCCAAGTCCATAGATAGAAAGTATGCCCCTCCCAAGGATCACCCCATATTGGCCTCACAAGCCTTTGCTGATGCCATTGTAGTTTCAGCAGAAAATGTAAAGCTGTCCTTCCTCAGGGATCTACAGCCTAGCCTATAAACAAAGAATCTTGCAAGATAGACACCTTAGGTAAGAGAGTCTTTGCTGCCTCGACCCTGGGTATGCGCATTGCCAGCTACCAGGGCTATTTTTCTCAATATGAGTATGTCCTTTGGCATTCACTCAAGCAAATGGTAGAAGCTCTTCCCAAATCAGAAGTTAACTCAGAGCTACTTCAAATCATTACTAGGGGTATCGAGTCCAGTAACCAACAGGTTAAAGCTGCAATGGACACTTTTGATACTGCTTCCCGGGCGGCAGCTGCAGGCATCTGCACTCGCCGCCACTCTTGGTTGCATACTTCGGGCTTCATGAATGACGCCCCATAGCAGATCATGGCCTTATCTTTGACGGTATGTATCTGTTTGGGCCCCAAGTGGAGCAAGCTCTGGAGGCCACAAAGAAGACTAGGTCTGCCATTAAAATGGCTAGACCTACACCTGTCCCCTCCCGGGGGGAGTGCGAACAAGCATCAGTTTCACAACCATCAGTCCTTTCAGAGCAGAGACAGAGGAGGTTTTAACAAAAACCACAACCCTCAGCCACAAAAGAAAGCACAGCAGAAGACACAAGGGCCCAAAGCGCCCAGTGCCACCTGCTGAGTTTCTGGTCCAGGTCCCACCTCAGCTGTCTGAGGGGGACTCCTTCTCAGCAGTGGGAGGACGTCTGACTCAGTTCTACAGCCAGTGGAAGTCTATAACATCAGACAAATAGGTCCTCCAGATAATCCGAGAGGGGTACTCGCTCATTCTTTCAGAAATCCCTCCAGATCATCCCCCCAAACGACAGCCCAGGCTGTCTGCAGTACAATCAGACCTTCTTGCTTCTGAGGTACAAGGCCGTCTGAACAACAGGGCAGTAGAAGTAGTTCCGCTGGATCAATGAAACACAAGTTTCTACTCCCATTACTTCCTGGTCCCAAAGAAAACCACTGGCATGCACCCTATTCTGGAACTCAGAAAGTTAAACAAGTTCCTTCACAAGGAGAAGTTCAAGATGATATCACTAGGTACCCTGCTACCTTTACTTCAACATAATTGACTAGCCTCCCTGGACATGAAGAATGCCTGCCAACACATCCCCATATACCTAAAGCACCACAGATACCTAAGGTTTGTGGTATTGGGTCAATACTATCAGTTCAGAGTCCTGCCCTTTGGGCTATCCTTGGCGCTTCGAGTTTTTACAAAGTGTCGTGCAATTCTTGCAGCTCATCTCAGGAAAATCAGAATGCAAGTGTTCCCATATCTGGATGACTGGCTCCTAGCAAGTCCCTCCAGGCAAGAGACCCTGGATGCCGTGGCCACAGCCTCAGACTTCCTCACATCCATGGGAGTCCTGCTAAATCTCAACAAGTCGCAGTTGCAACCCTCCCAGATGCTTCTCTTTATAGGAACTCTTCTGGTTGCCTCCTGTGCAAAGGTTTTTCTCCCAGAGGACAGAAGGAGTGATATCTTACAGATGGGCCGATACATCAGGGGAAACAGCTCAGTTCAAGCTATCTCAATGCAACAGACTCTGGCCTCATGGCATCCTCGGTGTTCACTGTACCCTTAGCTCATCTCCACATGAGACCCTCTCAATGGATGCTCAGTACTCAGTGGTCCACAACCATTCACCCTCAGTCCTTTCCCATCAAGGTGACAGAAACTCTGAAGAGGTCACTCGCCTGGTGGTTACAGGAGGACAATTTTCTGGAAGGATATCCCTTTGCCCCTCAGGATCATCAGATCTCCATTACCACTGACACGTCCCTGATGGGTTGGGGAGCTCACTGCCAGAATCTCCACACCCAAGGTACATGGACTCAGGATGAGTCCCAGCTTCACATAAATGTCCTGGAAATGAAAGCCATCCTCTATGCAGTCCGAGCCTTGAAGGACATACTGTGTCACAAGAACATTTTCCTTCAAACAGACAAGGCAGTGATGTATTATATCAATGAGCAGGGTGGTGCACACTCTTCCCCATTATGCAGGGAAGCAATGAGAGTGTGGGAATGGTGCCCAGAGCACAAGGCTCTGATCCAGGCAGTTTACCTGCCAGGAGTACAAAACGAGCTGGCAGACCATCTCAGCAGAACGGAGATGGATCCTCACAAGTGGTCTCTCAAATTAATTGTCATTCAGTTACTCTTCAAAGAATGGGGAACTCCAGACCTGGACCTTTTTGCATCCCCACTCAACAGAAAACTGCATCTCTTCTGCTCCAGAAATTGAGGACCTGGCATTTTTTGTCCGGATGCATTTAGGCTGAGGTGGACAAGATGCTTTCTATACGCCTTTCCTCCTCTTCCCCTAATTCAAAGGGTACTTCTCAAATTGGAGTCTCGGGGGAAGAATGATTCTCATTTCCCCCTTCTAGCCTTGGCAGATATGGTTATCACTGCTCAACAGTCTGTCGGAACCTCCCCTGAAGATGTTTCCCCTTCAGACAAACCTTTTGACCCAGGGTCCCGTGGTCCATCCCAATCTAAGGTCACTTCACCTTCATGCTTCACTCCTGAAGAGATAGAGGTGAATAGGTTCAATGTTTCTCATAGAGTTTCAGATACTCTTTTGGCTGCACGTAAGCTGGCCACTAGAAAAACCTACACAGCCAAAAAGAAGCGTTTCTCTACCTGATGTGCAAAATCCTCTTGGAACCCTTTTTTCCTGCCCACTGAATAAAGTCTTGGAGTACCTTTTAGACCTCTCAAATACAAGTCTGCAGTACTACACAGTCAAAGTTCATCCTTGTGCCATTTCAGCATATCATGAGCTGGTACTTTCCATGTCACTGGCTTAGTTACCTGTAGTTAAGAGGTTTCTTATGGGTATTCTGCATACTAAACCTCCTATCAGATGTCCAGTTGCAGCCTGGGACATTAACCTTTTGCTAGACATGTTCACTTGTA
The DNA here is from genome assembly GCA_016271365.2 of Neoceratodus forsteri. Classification (NCBI taxonomy): domain Eukaryota; kingdom Metazoa; phylum Chordata; order Ceratodontiformes; family Ceratodontidae; genus Neoceratodus; species Neoceratodus forsteri. The sequence continues at coordinate 988,280,145 of CM057449.1, forward strand.
AACCTTTTGAGTCTCTAGCTACTTGCAACTTGTAGTTCCTCACTTGGAAAATGGCTTTCCTGGTGGCCATCACTTCGGCCCGTAGAGTTTCTGAAATACATGCACTGGTCACAGACCCCCGGACGCTGTATTTCACAAGGACAGAGTAGTTCTTAGGAGTCATCCTGTTTCTCCCTAAGGTTGTCTCAGAATTCCATCTTTTTTTTTCATCCTCTGTTTTTCTCCCACACCGCTGAAGTCTCTCCAGCGACCCTACCTTGCCACACTCTCTACTTCCCTGCGTGGCCCTACTGTGTCCTCCACCACTACTCCCCGGCACCGGGCATCCCCCAGGTCTGCCCTCCGAGGAAGGGTCACCCCTGCCCAGGGCGCTCTTTCTATTAGGATTAAGACACCGGGCTGACTGTAGGAGTGTGGAATGTGGAGGGAAGGTGCCTTCACCTATCAGCGCCGAGGGTTTTTTTTCTCTATTTTTCCACGTTTCTTGGAGCCATAGCTCCACCCATGGCATACACCCTGTGACGCTACGTTTGGCTCACCCCCTTGCCTCCGCCAGAGGGTGCTCATTGAGCGACCCGCAGCCCTAACCCACCCCAGGAAGAGAGAGCTGTCCTCCGGATGCTCAATCCCTCCCTGCCCCCCACTGACCCCCAGCCACCTGGGGCCATTCCCGAACCTGGGTCGCTGGTGTAGCGTGAGGTGTGGCATGCAGCGCCTCAACCCTCAGTGCCACCGGGCTGGCTAATCTCAGAATTCCATATAAAAGGGAAAACAGGGAGGAAAAGAAGCACTGTGGGTAAATTTGGAGACCGGCAATGGAACCACAATCCACACAGGGGTTGTATACAGACCCCCTTCTCAGGGGGAGGAAATGGACAAGGAAATGATAGAAAGTATACTTAGAATGGCAGAAAAAGGGGAGATATTGCTGATGGGTGATCTGAATATGCCAGATGTTAACTGGAGTGCAGTTGCAGCAGCCACTTCGAAGAGTGGGGTTATTCTAGATGCCCTACAGGGGCATGCCTTAGACAACTAGTATTGGAGCCCACTCGAGAGGGAGCAATCTTAGACCTGGTTCTCTGAAATGGAGATGAAGAGAGGATCACAGATGTAGAAGTGGGTAGCCATCTGGAACTAGCGACCATCGAACAGTATGGTTCACAATAAACACAGCAATAGAGTCAAGTCATACAAAGGCAAAAGTACTGGACTTTAGGAGGGCTGACTTTGCCAAAATGGGTGAATGCCTAAGGAATGCACTAGCAAATGGGCAGGAGCACTAGCAAATGGGCAGTAAAGAGGGGTGGAAGAACAATGGGGAATAATAAAAACTGCCATCACAGAGGTAACAAGCCTTTGTGTGAAGCAAATAAACAAAATGAAACGATGTAAGAAACCACTATGGTTCTCAAAGGAAGTAGCAGTGAAGGTTCTAGAGAAAAAGAAAGCATTCAGGAAGTACAAGGAAACACAGAAGGAGCAGGACAGAGAACTGTATCAGTTAAAGCAAAAGGAAGCTGGGAAGGCAGTCAGAACAGCAAAGGCCCAAACCGAGGAAAAGATAGCCAACTCAGTTAAGAAGGGGGATAAAACCTTTTATAGGTACATCAGGGAGCAAAGGAAGACCAAGGGAGGGATAGTGAGGCTTAATAAAGGGAGGGAGGTGGGCAGAGGGTGACTCAGAAAAGGCAGAGATACTAAACAAATATTTTTGCTCAGTATTTACAAAGGAAGAGGGGGAGGTACCTAAAACAAACAGTAGAAACACTCTGGGTACAGAAGTTGATACCAGCCCATTTACAGAAGAAAGGGTTCTGAAAGAACTCTTAAAACTGAAGGTGGACAAAGCAATGGGGCCTGATGGGATTCATCCCAGAATTCTAAAAGAACTAAGGGTAGAACTAGTAACACCACTGACTACCCTCTTTAACAAATCATGGGAGGATGGGGTGGTACCCGAGGACTGGAGGAGGGCAGATGTGATTCCCCTTCACAAAAGTGGGAGCAAGGCAGAAGCAGGAAACTACAGACCTGTTAGTTTAACTTCAGTGGTAGGGAAAATGATGGAATCACTTCTGAAGGAAAGAATTGTTGATTATCTAGAGGCCAGAGGGGCACAGGACACAAGACAGCATGGATTCACAGCAGGAAGGTCATGCCAGACAAATCTGATTGATTTCTTTGACTGGGTGACCAAAGTAGTAGATCAGGGAGGGGCTGTGGACATGGTCTACCTAGACTTTAGCAAGGCATTTGACACAGTCCCACACAAAAGATTAATATACAAGTTAGCCAGCCTGGGAGTGGGTCCCAATATGACAGCCTGGGTAAAGAATTGGCTGGAGAATAGGACACAGAGAGTAATAGTAAATGGAGTCCACTCTGAAGAAAGGGGGGTTACTAGTGGGGTACCGCTGGGTTCTGTATTAGGACCGGTCCTCTTCAATGTCTTTATAAGTGACATTGCAGAGGGACTGGAAGGAATAGTATGTCTCTTTGCAGATGACACAAAGATCTGCAACAGAGTTGATACACAAGGTGAGGTGGAAAGGATAAGGGACTTGGCAAGGTCAGAGGAATGATCAGATGTATGGCAGCTTAGATTCAATGCTAAGAAGTGCAAGGTAATGCACCTGGGAAACAAAAACCCAGGGGAAGAGTACACAATGGGGGGTGAGATACTAACAACAACAAAAATGGAAAGGGACCTGGGGGTAGTCATATCAGATGACCTAAAGGTGGGCAAGCAATGTGAGAGGGCAGCAAGGAGGGCTGGGGGGACACTGGGATGCATAGGGAGAGGCATCACCAGTAGAAAACAGGAAGTTATTATCCCTCTGTACAGACAGCTGGTCAGACCCCATCTGGAGTACTGCGGCAGTTCTGGAGACCCAATCTCCACAAAGACATAGACAGGATGGAAGCTGTCCAGAGGAGGGCAATCTAAAATGGTGCAGGGTCTGCACCGGAAGACATATGAAGAGAGACTTAAGGAGCTTAATATGTATAGCCTCAGGAAAGGAGGGAGAGGGGACATGATAGAAACTTTCAAGTACCTCAAGGAATCAACAAAGTCCAAGAGGGTAGCATCTTTCAAAAAAAGAGGTGTGCAAGAACAAGGGGGCACAATTTGAAGATGGGGGCGGCTCAGAGGTAATTTAAAGAAGTATTTTTTCACAGAGAGGGTTGTGGATGCATGGAACGGTCTTTCGGAGGAGGTTGTGGAGTCAAAAACAGTGGTGGAATTCAAGCATGCATGGGACAGTCATAAGGCAATTCTAGGGGGTGGGGGCAGGAAGAAGTAGGCTGCTGGTTAACTAGGATCTGCAGCTTATCCATTAGGTAGGGAAATGGGCAGACTGGGTGGGCCAAGCGGTCCTTATCTGCCATCAAATTCTATGTTTCTATGTTAAACCAACCTTTAGTCCTTCCTACCTACTTTGCAAACTTCCAGAATAAAGGGGAGCATACCCTTCATTCACTGGATGTTAAGAGTGCACTGTGAGTGACCCTAATATAAAGGGCATTCAGGGAAGACAGGGAGGAAAACACATAATAGCCTTGTATGCAGATGATATCCTTTTATTTCTCTTGGGACCAGCTATGTCAACTCCAAGAGTGTTATTAACGATAGACCAATTCACAATATTCTCAGGTTATAAAATTAATTTGCAGAAATCGGAGATAATGTTTCTGAGGGGAAGGGGTGGAGGGAGGGGTGCATGGGGACTAAAGACAGTCCATAACACATTTACATACTTGGTTATTAAGGTAGGAAAATCTTTAGGGAATCTGTATGAGCCTAATTATAAACCTCTAATTAAGGATATCATACAGGACCAGAGTAGATGGAAGGAATTGCCAGTCTCTTGGATGGGAAGAGTTAACCTCCTTAAAATGAACATTTTGCCCAGACTCCTATACATTATGCAAATAATTCCCTTTAGCCCAGTAATACAGGATGTTGAGAAACTGGAGCAGGCATTTACAACCTTTATTTGGAGGGGTAAGCATCCTCGAATCAGTGTGAAACGACTGAAAGCACCGGTAGCATAGGGGGGATTGAATTTCCCAGATGTGATAGGTTATTACCTGGCAACACAGTATAGGTATTTTCAAAACTGGGTACACAGACAGGAGGTAGCTAGTTGGGTGGAGTTATAGGAGGAAGGGGCTCCAGGGAGAATATCAAGTTATTTGGGTGGAGATGGTATTAAACGTTATAAAAGATTGAGAACACCTAACCCTCTGGTGGTGGCAAGTTTATCAGCATGGGGGGAAAATTAAAAAGAGACAAGGCATTGACCCACACTACACTTGGTTGATGCCAGTAGCAGAGAACCCAGAATTCCTGCCAGGTCTGGAAGATGAGGGTTTTAAACTGTGGCAAACTAAAGGAGTGTGATGTATGTCTTGCCTCAGGAGCGGGGTTCTGCACATTTCAAGAGCTGAAAGAGAAGCTGGATTTGCCTAATTCACATATATATATAGACATAGGTGCTGGGTTTGTTTGGGCCTGTGGGACACTGGTCCCAGCAATATTTTTTTGATCTGGGCTGAGCCCCAACAATATTTTGCTACAAGCTGCCTTTTTTTTTTAAGGCATTCCCCCCTCCCAATTTCTCTGCACATGCCCTCAGCTGCTGACCGTGAGTGTGACGCACACCCACACCCCCCCCACTCCCGCAGCACTACCACTGTTTAATTAGGCTGGCCGCAGCTGGCATTATTTAAAACTGACACCTTTGCCTTGCTGCCTCCCTCCCTCCCCCTTAGTTTGTGCTCTCCCCCCTGAAAATCATTAGGGGTTCAATCAGAGTGCAATTTTTCAGCATGCCACACTGTGATTGGCCAGGAGGAGGGCTTGTATTGGGTTCAGTATGCATGCGTGCGTTGGGTCAGTTGTGTGTGTGTCAATGTGTTTGAAGGGGTGATGGTTTCCATTGTATGGCGGCGGGACACAGTGAGTGGTGGGCTGGCCTGGAAGAAGAGAATGGTGGTGGTCCAGGTGTCCAGCCCGAAAAGAGAGGAGCTGGAGAGAACAGCCAAATACTGGTGGTGGTGGAGCAGGAGCCAGCAGTCAGGTGGGAGTCCAGGACAACACCATACCAGCAGCAACCAGGCAGTGCAACAGAGAACAGGCAAGTTGTAGTCCGAGGAGTTGGGCTGGCGATGAGGGAGAGAGAGAGGAGGACCCAGGGACTGGTGGCCGCAGAGTGGAACCAGGCCAGCTGTGGATGTGGTCTCCAGCGGACAGCAGCAACAAGCACAAGTAGACTGAGCAGCAGACTAGTGCTGCAGAGGGGAGTAGAGTGAGTGGGCAACCTGAGCATACCAGTTAGGGAGGTTATTGGGCAGGTGGCAGGCCTACAAATGGCTGGGTGGGGTCCTTCGGTCCAGGTGGCTGGTGGCAGGACAGAGCAAGTCATCTTGAGGAGCAGCAGAGGAGGAGAGCGTCAGCCATCAAGCACAGGTAGGCCAGCAGCAGCAGAACTGTTCCGTTGGGTGCACATTCAATCACAGTAAAGTGTCTCCTGGCAGTTAGGCTAGGAAATCAACCCTGCTCCTCAGGCACTTCAGCTCATGGTATACTTTGGGCTGCTTAACCCAGGCTGGAGGAGAGGCTGGCACATTTACACTTATTTTATGGGAGAGATGTTGATGTTTCCTCTGTGGGGATGTATGGGAGGGATGCTGATGTTGCCTCTCTGGGGATGGATGGGAGGGATGCTGATGCTGCCTCCATGGGGATGGACGGGAGGGATGCTGATGTTGCTTCTGTGGGGAAGGATGGGAGAGATGCTGATGTTGCCTCTGTGGTGATGGATGGGAGGGATGCTAATGTTGTCTCTGTGGGGATGGACAGGATGGATTCTGATATTGCCTCTATGGGGATGGATGGGAGGGGATGATGATGATGTTGCCTTTGTAGGGATGGATGGGGGGGATGCTAATGTTGCTTCTGTGGTGATGGAAGGGAGGGATGCTAATGTTGCCTCTGTGGGAATGGACAGGAGGGATGATGATGTTGCCTCTGTGAGAATGGATGGCAGGGATGCTGTTGCCACCTCTGTGGGGATGGATGGGAGGGATGCTGATGTTGCCTCTGCTGGGATGGATGAGAGGGATGCTGATGTTGCCTCTGTTGGGATGGATGGAAGGGATGCTGATGTTGCCTCTGTTGGGATGGATGGGAAGGATGCTGATGTTGCCTCTGTGGGGATTGATGGGAGGGATGATAATGTTGCTTCTGTGGTGAGGGAAGGGAAGGATGCCGATATTGCTTCTGTGAGAATGGATGTCAGGAATGCTGATGTTGCCTCTGTGGGGATGGATGGAAGGGATGCTGATGCTGCTTCTGTGTGCATGAATGGGAGGGATGCAAATGTTGCCTCTCCTGAGATGGATGGGAGGGATGCTGATGTTGCCTCTCTGGGGGTGAATGGTAGGGATGCTGATGTTGCTTTTGTAGGGATGGATGGGAGGGATGCTGATGTTGCCTTTGTGGGGCTGGATGTGAGGGATGCTGATGTTGCTTCTGTGGGGAAGGATGGGAGAGATGCTGATGTTGCCTCCGTGATGATGGCTGGGAGGGATGCTAATGTTGTCTCTGTGGGGATGGACAGGATGGATGCTGATATTGCCTCTGTGGGGATGGATGGGATGCTGATGTTGCCTCTGTTGGGATGGATGGGAGGGATGCTGATGTTGCCTCTGTGGGAATGGATGGGAGAGATGCTGATGTTGCCTCTGTGGGGATGGATGGGAGGGATGCTGATGTTGCCTCTGTTGGGATGGATGGGAGGGATGCTGATGTTGCCTCTGTTGGGATGGATGGGAGAGATACTGGTGTTGCCTCTGTGATAATGGATGGGAGGGATGCTAATTTTGTCTCTGTGGGGATGGACAGGATGGATGTTGATACTGCCTCTGTCAGGATGGATGGGAGGGATGCTGATGTTGCCTCTGTGGGGATGGATGGGAGGGATGATAATGTTGCTTCTGTGGTGAGGGAAGGGAGGGATGCTGATGTTGCCTCTGTGAGAATGGATGGAAGGAATGCTGATGTTGCCTCTGTGGGGATAGATGGAGGGATGCTGATGCTGCTTCTGTGTGATGAATGAGAGGGATGCTAATGTTGCCTCCTGGGATGGATGGGATGGGATGCTGATGTTGCCTCTGTTAGGATGGATGGGAGGGATGCTGATGTTGCCTCTGTGGTGATGGATGAGAGGATGCAGATGTTGCCTCTGTGTTGATGGATGGGAGGGATGTTGATGTTGCTTTGTGGGGAAGGATGGGAGAGATGCTGATGTTGCCTCCGTGATGATGGATGGGAGGGATGCTAATGTTGTCTCTGTGGGGATGGACAGGATGGATGCTGATATTGCCTCTGTGGGGATGGATGGGATGCTGATGTTGCCTCTGTTGGGATGGATGGGAGGGATGCTGATGTTGCCTCTGTGGGGATGGATGGGAGAGATGCTGATGTTGCCTCTGTGGTGATGGATGGGAGGGATGCTGATGTTGCCTCTGTGGTGATGGATGGTAGGAATGCAAATGTTGCCTCTGTGGTGATGGATGGGAGAGATGCTGATGTTGCCTCTGTGGGGATAAATGAGAAGGATGCTGATGGTGGCGGTGCATCTGTGGGGATGGACGGGGAAGGATGCTGATGTTGCCTCTGTGGGGATTGATGGGAAGGATGTTGATGTTAGTAGAAACAAAAATCCACCAAGCATTCCAGAGCCAGGAGAACAGATAGCACTCCAATGAAGGTAGTCACAAATTGCCTGAAATCTGGTTAGCTTCTTTGTTTACAAAAATATTGGTTTTATTGAACAAACATGAGAAGGCACATCAGGTGTTTGCAAGGTCCCCGGCATTTCGACAATTAAGGCTTCATCAGGGAGTTGAACCTTGCAATACTCAATCTCTTTTTATACTAATTAGTTTCAACATCCGTGACATCACAGTTATTAACCAGATTATTCATTTCCAAAAAAAAAAAATAGCAAATATGCAAATAAAATTTTTGGTAATTAAGAAAAAATGTTACTCATTAGTTCATGATAATGGTAGCAATCCTTTTACATATCAAATATTTATTTTTTCACTTTATCTTTTAATTGAAATTCGAGTACATAAGAAAGCACACATCGTATGCAATAGAAGACTATCCTCCATGTAAGGTATAAGATATCACTTAACAAAACACAGTATTTAGAGTAAACATATTGGAGAAGCCTTATATACATGTATTGATAATAAAACACAAACCTAGACAGGATGTAAGTGGAGAGGAGAGGGGTTACAATCAATAGGGTATTATAGGACCAGAAATAGCAACCATGTATGAAATACATGCTAGAGTAGGCTATGGCAAGGTATTCAGTAAATTGCAACAAGTGATAAATGTGGTAATATGAACAATGTTCAGTAATGGAGAGGTGAAGATAAGAGAAAAGTGTGCAAGGAAAGTACATAACAAATATTTCAAAAGTGTAAAGTCAGTTGCATCAGTCAATCAAATTGCTTGATACAAAATTTAGTATTTTTGAGGCAAAATTATTCCTGCTAGCTAGTGGAGTAATATATTACATACTAAAACTCAGAATCTTCCCAAAATTAATATTGAAATGGTCTTATCAACCAAAAGTTTATAACGACCAATCAGATTGCTGTATTTCAGATACATTAAATTTATAATATTTCTTACTAAGTAGATGTTAATGGTTGATAAACCATATTATATCAAAAACTCAAATCAAACTAATTCATTTAGGCAATTACAAAACAGAATTGTCTGCTGATGTTGCTCTGTGGGGATTGATGGAGGGATGCTGATGTTGGTTCTGTGGGGATGGATGGGAGGGATGTTGCATCCAGTGACTGAAGTAAGCCTGGTGGTCTGTCTCTGCAGCAGTGTGTGACTACCTGATGGGTATGGGGTGGACTCTGTCTCTGGCACCTCTACAATGTATGATGCATGGGGGGAACAGCCTGGGGAGCTTCAGAATGGGAACAGAGACCTAACCTACTGACTAGCTTGCTAGCTTGCTTGCTGTCTTGCTGAAGCCTTCAGCAAGCAAGTTAGTAAGGTAGCCAGTACGCTAGGTCTCTGTTTCTGTCCTAAGGGCCTTGTTATGGGGTAAGCAGCAACACATCCGGGGCATGTTTATTCTCTCCTGGAAATACAAGAATAAGGTCATGTAAATACTAATAGTTAGTTTTTGAAATATGAGCATCCTTTACCTTTCCTGCCAGTGCAGTCACAGCCCTAATCAGATCATTGTTTTGCATCTGTCTGTTCTATTCAGCTAACAAATAATTGCCACCACTACTGTGATTAATATGTATTTGTTTATCAGCTTCTTGAAATTACCACAGGGGAAAAGAAAAAATGCTTATTAGCAATAAAGAATGAAGATTATTTTTTGAAGGCGTCAGCTTCAAGGGGCAGAAAACAAACAGTAAAATTCTAATTAAAGGTTGTGGGCTTCTATGTTACATGTGAAGTATGCATGCCCTGACGAAATAGTCTTTCCCATGTTTCAGATTGCAATTGACAAAAAGTTTAGGAATCCACTTAAAGATATAATCGAACTTAAAGATATAATCAAACTTGTTCCCGGTGTGACAAGTGCTAGTGAGATTAAGTAATCCCCAGTTCAGTGATATTTCTGTTGGGCTAAAAACTGTATGATGTAAAATATTTTGCTAAAGCATTTGTCAACATTAATTGACAGAGATTTTTTTTTGGGGGGGTCCAATAGTTTAACCAGGAGTAGCACACAAAGCTGAAAGCTTGTTTACAGGTGTGACCTGGGAGCACAGAGAAGTTAAGTGACTTACTCAGGATCACACAGAATGCAAGTGGGGGCTATGGGATCAAACCCAGGTCTACAGATTTGCAGCTCAGAGCCTTACACCACTGCACTATACTGCCTCCCTCAAGTTAAGTAACGTGGGAGAAGAAAGTGGTGTGGTGATGAGATGGGACCACGAATGTGATTTGAGAGAGGTCAAAAAACCCAGTTGGAAAGTGTGGACACTGTAGCATAATGAGAAACTAAAAATAAAAAGGCAGCTGCATTCCTCGTTAAACTGCACAGGGAAGCATTAAAAAGCAATAGCTGCCAGCTATCTGAGTTATTTCTAGGGTTCTTACTTCTTCACTGTTGTTATGTGGGCCTGTGGCTACTGAAAAGCAGGGTTACTGTATATAATGGCTCTTGGATTGCTAGGACACAACTGTGCCATTGGAAATGTCTGTTGGGCCAGTGTGTTTTCCCAGTCACTAGCCCTTTTGGCTACTGGCTGCAAAACTTAATTTTGACCCCTGGTCTTCTATGTGTCTATGGCCCTGTCCAAAAAAGCATATATAAAGTATCTGTCCAAGAAAGATACAGTACTCATATATATAAACTTTATTTGGACATGGCTGGACATGGGCACATAGAGTCTTTGACTCTTTGTAACCTTCCTACCTGGTGATAATGGCATATATGGGTTTGCAGTGAAATGCAATACTGTATCTGTCCCATCCTCTGCTAAACACATAGGGCAGCCCGGAAGGGGATGCACTGTGCTAAGAAATTGTGTGAGTGACTTGATGTGGGGATCCTGGAGGGTTGGGGGGGGGGTAAGGATTCTTTCATGACTATTGGCTCCTCTGCTAGCATACAGATATCAAAACGTGGTGTATCCTGCTCTGTTTTTGTACCTTGACCCCTGGGCCAGGGGGCGTGGCCTTGACTACTGGGTCAAGGGTGGGGCTTGACACCTGGCCCCAACAAAACTTTTACAGACCTGGCTCTTATGTGTATAGATATTTTCAAGCAAGAGAATATTTCAAGCAAGTAAGAGGTGCTGGGGGAACGCCGAGACAGATAAATGATGTGGAGAGGGAGATACTGGGGGCGAGTAGATGTGAAAAAGGGTTATTTGGGAGGGAAGTAAAATTGAACAGGAAGTTCTTCCAAAAGCCCCCCCAGACGGCGAAGGTTTGGTGGGAAAGGGACATTGGAGAGGAGATTAGTGAGGGTAACTGGCAAATAATGTTAGAATCCCATCAGGGGTTGCTGGAATGTAATAGGTACAAGGAAGCACAATTTAAGTACATCCAAAGATTATATTATCCTCCAGCTGTGGTGCACAGGTTTTCTCCTGGGGTCTCACCAATCTGTAACAAATGCAAAATAGACATGGGTACTTATAAGCATTACCACTGGGATTGTCCAGTGATTGCTTCCTACTGGGAGGGAATAGCTAGGGAAATTGAAAATATTAGAGGGAAACCCCTTGATTTTTCACAGAAATCATTGCTGCTAGGGGTGGAGGGAGAAGAAAATGGGGATTGGGTTTTATATCCCAGGTGGATTAGAATTCTACTTACAGTAGTGAGAATAGGAATACAAAATGTTTGGACCACCATTCTGGACCCTACAGTGGGACAATGGAAAGAACTTGTGTTGAAAGTGTTGGCAGTAGATAAGTTGACTTATAGCGTGAAGGGGGCAGAAGAGAAGTTTGAACGAGCCTGGGCTGACTATCTGGGTACGCCAAATGCTGGGGATAGAATACTTTTGGAATGTGGTGGACTAATTCATTGAAAGCAATTGAGAAGAAGGAAGGGGGGGAAGTGTAGGAACATAGGATTGGCTGGAGCTAGGTCACTTAGCAGCACAACTGAGAAAGCCGGACTTTTATAATTCATTTACCTTTTATCAATATAAGACAGTTAATAGGAGACAGAGACAGATCAAGTTCGATGTGGGAGTTTGCCCGCTTGGTCATTTAGATCTTTTCTCACTCTTTCCTGGGGGGGGGGGGTTAGGAAGAAAATTATAACAACCTAAGGGGTTCTTTCTTACATTTTTTTTCTTCCAATTTATATTTTCTTTCCTCTTGCTTATAAACTGTACTGACTACTATGACAATAAGGCACTAATTGGGAGTGGTTAGAGGTAGTAGGAAAATTTAGGTGGGAAATTTAACATAAAATAAAATGACAGAAATGTTTGTGATCAAATGGTGTATTGAATTAAGCTAATTCGGTTAAAGTATGGATGACTGTGATGTCACTGTATACATACACCGGTTTGTGCTTATCTGGAGATGTGATATGTATTGTATACTGAAACCTGTCAATCAACAAAAATGTATTAAGCAAAAAAAAAAAAGAGAGTGCTGCGATTCTATCTAGATAGAACAAAAGAAATTCGCAAGGCTCAACAACTGTTTGTTTCCTTCAGCGAGACCCGGCTGGGTCAGCCTGTCTCTATTAGATGCAATTCAGTGTGGCTGGTTGCATGCCTTCGCCACTGCTATTCTATGGCACTTGTCAATCTGGAAGGCAGAGTGTACGCTCACTCTACCAGAGCAGTCGCGGCATCTCTGGTGGAAATCCACAACATGCCCATCACAGATATTTGCAATGCGGCTACTTGGAACTCAGAGCATACTTTCATTAAGCACTACACCTTGGATGTCCATGCCAGATGACATCTGTCATTTGGCAGGACCATTCTTAACAGACTCCTATCCTAAGTATGTGTGCTCTTTATCCTCCTGCCGCCTGTCTCGGGGGATTATTAGCTCAGTACTTTCCCATTAGTGTGAATAAGTGGTAGAGACTTTATGTTCAGAAAGATAAAGAAATTATGTACCTACCGTAATTTTTGATCTTCTTGGATGAAGTCTCCACCACTCATTCACACGCCCACCCACCATCCCCCGAGCTCACTTCTCTGTTTCTGGTCTTCACTCCCTCAATGGATGAGCTGTGAAGACTTTATTGTTGACCCTTCTTACACGGGTCATTCAGACTATCATGTCCAATTTTTTAGGTTAGTCCTTCTAGGTTAGTTACGCTGCACCTCCTTGGAAAAAAGGTACTGAGGTGGTTGAAGGGTCGACGCCAAGATAGTCATTACCGCACGAGCCGGGGCTCACGGTGCCGCTTCCTTACAGCTCCATCTCAGGCGCCGGCCTTCCCAAAAAAGTTTGCTCCCACTGGGTCCTAGCCCCTCCAGCGAACTACCATTAGTGTGAATGAGTGGTGGAGACTTCATCCAAGAAGATCAAAAATTATGGTAGGTACGTAATTTCCATTTTCCCTCTGAGATCCATCGCCTGTCCCCCCAGTGGTTGAGGTCCTCCCGTGCATCAAGCGGGTCCCACTGACATCAGTGCTTCCACTGTTGGCACTATGGTAAATGACACTGCCACTGCTCTTCGTTCTCGTCTTCCTCGGGTGAGGAGAGGCTTTGAAGCAAACTGCATCGACGCTATGAGGACCTGATGTGGCAACAGTTGTTTTTACTGCCATGAAGCTGACTCCGGCTATGCTGGTTATCACCTGGCTATCACCTGATAGGTTGACACCTTCTCCGGCTCCTGAGCAGTCGAAGATGGCCTCTTCTTGGCTAATGCCGGCATCTCCACCTATCCTCATGGAGCCGCCTGAGGCTGTGCCGAAAGTTAGCGCTCCGAACAAGGAGTCTCAACCAGCCAAGGGTCTTCCCATCAGCTGTTGGTCACTGTCACTCCTGACTGTCCCCAGAGGGTTAGTGAGGACTTGTGCGGTCAACCACTTTTCAACAATTCTTGGGAATTGAGTGTTCCTCACTGCACTCCAGTCCAGTTGACACCGAGTTTGTGGGGGATCTCTCAACAGAGGAGGGTCCCACACCATTATTGGGTCTTCTCCACCTGATCTTGGAGTCAACACATATGATAATGGAGCCCGTGCAAAAATGGGTTCGTTACCCGTTGACCAAGATCCTCAACTAGGGAAACTCTCCAACAGAGACCTTCCAAGTGGCACAAGCCATCCTCGGCCTTGCCCTGGAGTTCTGGCAGAGTCCGGCCTCCTGTCCTATACCTTTCTTCTGGATGGCCCACAAGTATGTGGTATCCATTGGCTCCCTTTCGGGATTTACGGAACATCTCTTGGCCGAGGGATTGGTGTCCAACTCCATTTTTAGGTGCTCCGGTAATACCTGGATGTGTACAAGCCACCTGAGAAAGAGTCCAAGAACTTGGACCATATGGCCAAAAAGGTCAGTGCTGCTTCTGCACTTGGTCTCTGCCAAGTGAGCTCGGCCCTTCTTATGGCCTACTTCTCCCATGCCCTGCTGGGCTCCTTGGGTGAGGTGCTCCCTTTTCTACCGGCGGACCTCCAGACTACAGTCTAACAGGTCCAGGACCAGGGCCGAGCTGTTGCCAGGCAACAGCTCCAGACAGACATGGACACTGGGGAGTCCTATGCTCAGTCTGTGGTGGCCACAGTGGCCATGCACTGCAGGGCTTGGCTGAGGATCTCAACCTTTATGGCAGACACTAGGCACAAACTGGCAGATGTGCCTTTCTTGGGCACCAACCTGTTCTGTCCTGGGGTCGAGGGCCTCCTCACCTGCATAGAGAAGTCCAATGCTACCTTGGATTCTGTCACATCTGTGCAGAAGGACCCTAAGGGGTCCAAGCAACAGTAAAAGCAGAAGCCCTTTCAGCCCACCTCCACTCCTGTGGCCAAACCAGCCCAGCCCCAGAGTGGACAGCAGGCCCAGGCCTGGTGACCCTGACCAAAGTCAGCAGACTTGGTCACCCATAAGCCTGGAAGGATAGGTCCTGGCAGGCCCTCAGCCAGACTCTCCTCCTCTTTCAAGTGTGCCCAGTGATGGGATGAGGGGTGCCTCCCTCATACCTGTCACGCCTCCCCTGGGTCCACCCATGGGGGGGGTTCAGCTCCACCACTTCCTTTCCACCTAGTCCGCTGTCACCAAGGACAGGTAGGTTATTGAGGTGGTCAATCAGGGTCTGTCTCTGAAATTTGAGCATTACTCTCCCTGCCGAGCCCGTGCCTCATAGGAGGACTTGGTATCTGCAGACATTCTGTTAGCTGTCAGAGACGGTATAGCCCAACTCCTCCACAAGGAGGTCCTGATTCCTGTTGAGGATCCTCTGGAACACCCAGGGTTTGTCTCCAAGTAATTCCTGGTACCAAAACAGACAGGGGTCTGGCGCCTCATTCTAGATCTGCATGACCTGAACAAGTTTCTCAAGTTGTGCACCTTCAGGATGGTAACTGTGTCACAGATCATACCATCTATCGAGCAAAACATGTAGTTCTGCTCCCTGAATCTACAGGATGCGTTCTTTCACATCCTGATTCATCCGTCACACTGAAGGTTCCTCCACTTACAAGCAGAGGGAGCTCTTAAGGAGTTCCAGGCCATGCTCTTTGACTTTTCCTCAGCCCCCGCAGGGTCGCAGTGGAGGCAGCTTAACTGAGACACTGAGGGGTCCAGGTTTACCCCTACCTGAGTGATTGGCTGATTGCAGGTCCCTCCAGGCAGGAGGTGGAGCGATCCAGGGACTTGGCCCTCCAGACCTGTGTCTCCCTTGGCCTCCTGGTCAGCAAGGCCAAATCAGAACTCGTGCCTTCGCAGGTGGTCAACTTCACCAGGGTGGAGCTCAACTCTCACACAGCCAGAGACTTGACTCTCAGTAGACAGGGCGGAGGCTCTCTCTTCCTTTGCCCAATCATTTTGGGTTGGGCAATCATGCCCTGACTGGGACTTCCTGTGCCTGCTGAGTTATGTGGCAGCCTGTACCAGCATGGTCCACTGGGCCTGCTGGAGAATGCACTCTCTGCAGTGGGAGCTGGCCAGCCAATGGTCTCAGCTCAGGGGTGACTTTGACCAGCTGGTCACTGTGACCCAGCAGATGTGAGACGCCCTCCAGTGGTGGTTAGTCCCAGGGCATCTGCAGGAAGGGATTTTGTTTGTCCACCTGGAGCTGATCGTCTTCCTGATGACCGATGCGCCTCTCACGGGATGGGGTGCCCACCTTGGTGAACACTGAGTCTACGGGCTCTGGCCCCTTGAGGAGTCCTAATTTCACAACAACCTGCTGGAGCTCCAAGCAGTTCAGCTGGCGCTGACTGCATTTGCTGTGCACATTCAGGGTCAGGTGGTCCAAGTCCAGATGGACACCACCACCACCATGTACTACCTCAATATGCAAGGCAGGTCGCACTTCCTGCCTCTATGCAGGGAAGCTCTCTGCATTTTTTCTCTCATGTGCAGCCTGGAGGCTGACCTCATAGCCATTCACATGGTGGGGGCCTCCAACCAGCTGGCGAACGCTCTCAGCCAGATGGGTGAGGCATCTCATGAGTGGTCTCTCCACCCAGAGGTAGTACACAGTCTGTTCTCCTAGTGGGTTGTCCCTCAGGTGGACCTGTTCACATCAAGGGAGAATGTAAAGCTGAGGCTGTTTTATGCCTGCCCCCACCCCCCCAGCAGGGCACACTGCAGAGAGAGTGCCTTCTTGAGGCCCTGGACCCAACTCTTTGTCTACGTTTCCCTCCTCTTCCCTTGATCCATAAAGTGCTACTCAAGATCAGGAGGGACAAGGCACAGGTGATCCTGGTGGCTCCGGGCTGGACACTCCAGTTTTTGTACCCCAATCTCTTCAGCCTCAGCAGCAGGCTCCCAAGGCATCTTCCCCTATGCCTGGACCTACTCTCCATCAGTCAGGGGAAGGTTATCCACCCAAACCTTCGTTACTTTCACCTGAGAGCCTGGTTCCTGAGTGGCTAGAGTTCCAGACTTTGGTTCTATCTGAAGATCTCCTCACTGTCATGGAGGCATCTAGGAAGGTGCCGACCAGAAAATGCTATGCCTTCAAATGGAAGAGGTTCTCCATTTGCTGTCAGGGAAAGGGTTGGACCCTTTTTCCTGTCCAGTGGCTAGCATTTTGGATTATCTGTGGTCTCGCTCCAAAGCGGGGCTTTGGTCGACGACCCTCAAGGTGCACCTGGCAGCCATCTTTGCTTAATGGGTGCATGCCATCAGCTGTCAGTGGCACAGGAGAAAGTGGTCTGGCACTTCTTCAAGGGCCTAAACCATTTTTCCCCTCTGGTGTGTGAACCACTACCACCTTGGGATCTGTTGCTAGTTTTGGCAAAGCTCATGGGCAAGCCATTCGAACCGATCCACAGGTGTGACGTCTCACCTGTTGTGGAAGACTGCCTTCCTGGTGGCTATCACATCAGCCATAAGGATCAGTGAGCTCCAGACGCTTTCAGTGGAGTCGCCTTACCTGGCCTTCCACAAGGATGAGGTTGTCTTGCTCCCTAACCCAAAGTTCCTTCTGAAGGTTGTGTCGGATTTTCACCTTAACCAGGTGATTAATCTCCCAGTGTGCTTCACCAATCACACCTCAGAGGCTGAACACAGGCTCCATACTTTGGACCTGTGGTGAGCGCTAGCCTATTATGAGGAGCGCACGACAAGAGTTCGGGGAGCGGTTCGCCTGCTGTTTGTCACCTACGCTGAAGCCACACCTGGCAGACCTGCAGCCAGCTGGACAATTGGCAGGTGGATCACATCCTGCCTTGATCTCTGCTATAGGTTGGTGGGTAGGGAGCCTCCCTGAAGGCTAATGGCTCATTTCACCTACCATACTGCTGCGTTGGTGGCTGCTTCCAGGGATGCCCTTATCCAGGAAATCTGCAGGGCTGCTACCTGGAGGTAAGCATACACTTTCATTTCCCATTACCACATTTACCTTGAGTCACACCCTGATGCTGGTTTTGGGGCCTCAGTTCCCCAATCTCTGTTTCCAAAATAGGGGGTGTGTACCTTGCCTCCCTCCTCCCTAAGAACTGTTAGGAGTCTGCCAGACAGTGTGAATAGAATATCATATCCACATCCCTTGAAAAACAGGTTACTCACCTGTGACAGTGGTTCTAGTAGTGGTATATGATATTCATCTACACTGACCCACCCAGCCTCCCTTGGCTTAGCGCACAACACTGCTTCCAGTGGGCAAGATCTAGCATCATACGGGTGGAGCTGAGGGAGTTGCCACTCGGGTGAGTGGGAGGAGCCATCTTGTTGACGTTCTGGCCCAAATTAAGAGGAAAGGCAACTACCAGAGTGTGGATGAACATCATATACCACTCCTAGAACTACTGTTACAGTTGAGTAACCTGTTTTTTGCTTGCCTTGCAAGGAAGATTGTATCCATTTTAGAAGTGACATTTTCTTTTCTGAATTAGAGACCGAGGACCAACACACACTCAGTAGTACCAGAGTGCAGTAACAGAACTGTGTGAGTCCAGTCCTTGGTGCTCATAAGTAGACCGCTGATTACTGCTTAGCAGGGTGTGTCAGTGAGTGTTAAACAATTAAAGTTGCCAGCCAGCAATTAGAAAAGCAGTTACACACTGATTGTAAGTGACTGTCAGTAATGCAGTAATAATAATAATAATAATAACAACTTTATTTGTATGGTGCCTTTCCAATTCCAAGGTGCCTTACAGCTTTAACATCAATTAAAACAAACACTAAAATCCACAGTCTTAAATATAAATAAAATCATATTCAAAAATCAGTTCAAGTTCCCAGGAAGGCCATTTGCCAAAGAAAGGTTTTTAGTCCTCTCTTAAATGCCTCCACGGAGGTGCACTCCCATAACCGACGGGGTAGAGAATTCCAAAGGGTGGGCGCAGCATAAGAAAAAGCTCCAGAGCCTGATGATTTAAGGTTCACCCTTGGAATCTCTGGCAACCCCTCATTGGCTGAGTGGAGTGATCGGCCAGGGGAGTAAGGAATCAGAAGTTCTTTCAGATAGGCTTTAAAGGTGATCCGCCACCATACAGGCAGCCAGTGCAGTTTGCGAAGCACCGGGGTAATAGAACAGGACCTACTAGAGCCTATCAGAACCCAGGCCACTGCATTCTGCACTAGCTGCAGGTGGCGAATTTCAACCCCTGAAAGCCCAAAGTAAAGAGAGCTGCAGTAGTCCAAGCGCGAGGGTACAAAGGCGTGGACCAGTGTTGGAAGGTCGTCAGACGGAACCAGATGCTTAACTCTGGCGATGTTCCTAAGATGGTAAAAGGAAGTCTTGACAACAACTGACACCTGCGATTGCAGTGTCAGTCTGTCATCAAAGATCACCCCCAAGCTACGCACCCTTTCAGAGGTCGGTAGAGAGATGCCGCCAAGAAAAATTCCTGATGGCGTACCAACACCCGACCCCTCTATCTGTCGACCCGGGTCCACAACAAATACCTCTGTCTTTTCTGAGTTCAACTTTAGCAAGCTAGAATCCATTCATTCCTGGATTCTTTCAGACAGTTGTTAAAGACCGAGAGAGCTCCATCCTGGTCGGGTGCAAAAAGACAGGTATAGCTGGGTATCATCTGCATAACAGTGAAACCTCAGCCCATACCTTCTTACAATGTCTCCGAGGGATAGCATATACACCGCGAATAGCATGTGTGATGGCACAGAACCCTGAGGCACCCCACACAACAAAGCCGTTGGGTCCGAGGAAAAAATCCCGGACACAACTCTTTGTGATCTCCCCGTGAGGAATGAGGTGAACCATCTAAGGACGGTTCCCGATATTCCACATATGTGCCTCAGGCATGCTAACAATACCATGTGATCCACAGTGTCAAAAGTTGAAGAGAGATCTAGGAGAACCAAGATGGAACGTCTCTTCTGATCTCTCGCCCTCAGGAGATCATTGAGCACCCAAACCAGTGCTGTCTCGGTACTATGTATTTTATGAAAACTGGACTGGAGGGGTTCACAGATGTCATGGATGGTTTAGTGGTCCTCCAGTTGCGCTGCCACTACTTTGTCAATCACCTTCCCAACAAAGGGATGGTTAGAGATGGGTCAGTAGTTCGTGAAACAGTCTGGGTCCAAGGTAGCTTTCTTCAAGAGTGGTGTCACCACCGCCTCTTTCAGGGAGCTAGGGAACTCACCCGACTCTAAGGAGCACCAGACTATTCGCACGAGGACTGGACCGATGATATCACTACAACCCAAGATTAGGGAGGTCGGACCAGGATCCAAACTACAGCATGTAGAGTGCACACTCTGGATAATCCTCATGACATCCATGAAATCCAGCTCGCACTGTCCAACAACAACCCCCTTAGAGGATGCTGGCTGCAAATCCGCCCTGATATTGGCCACCTTATTTGTGAAGAATCAAGCAAGCTCTTCACACTCTGATTGCGTAAAAGCTGGGTTGCACAGTCTGTCTACAGTTTGAAATAGCTGAACTGGTCGGTTCCGCGCAACTGCAATCTCCCTGGACAGGAACTCTGCCTTCTTACGGGTGATTGCAGATTGATAGACAGAATAATGGTCCATCAATGTAAGGTGGTCGATATCAAGGGCAGACGTATGCCAGCAAAGCTCTAACCTTTGCCCCTGTCTCCACATCTCCCTCAATGCCCCTTCAAACCAGGGGGACTTGGGGTGATGGGAGAGGGGGCACACATGGACTGGAGCAATAGAATCCAGAGCCACCATAACAGCCAAATTATAAGCTGACACGAGGGCTTCTGGATCACTGCTCACCAATGTGGGGGACGAGAGGTTAAGCACTGCAGCAAGGCCTTGGGAGTTAATATTCCATAAAGGGTGGTACTTAACCATCTCCACAGGGGTAGGCCTTCTAAGGGGTGGGTGCAAAAACTGAACCTCACAGTGTAGTGATCAGACCAAATGACTGGTTCCACTCCCATGTCGGAGGCCTCGATCCCTAGCAAGAAGATTAAGTCCAGAGAGTGTCCAAGTTTATGTGTAGCAGTGGAAACCACCTGTGTAAGGCTCAGAGAAGTCATTAACTGGAGGAAGTGCTGACCAAATTGCGAGTAGAGATGCAGCAAATTTTTAATCCGCCTGCGAAGTGGACGCGAAGTAGCCACTTCGTGTTAGCGGAGCACAACGCGAAGTGGGTACTGCAAAGTGCTCACTTCGCATTATTATTACCACTTCATGTTGCCATTATGCCTTAAGTAAGGCGAAATGAGAAGAAAATAGGCACATCACATGGCTTGCAGTACTGTAAGTCACATACTTTAGCCAGGCAGGAAGGAAGTGAGTCACAGAAGCAGTTTCAATTTCTCCTTTGCATTTGTAGAGGGAGAAAGCATTTGTGAGAGGAGAGGAGTTACAGCGCTTGATTGCCTTATTGCCACTTCATTGTGTTTCAGTTCCAGAAGAAAACCAACAGCTTTTTTTAAAAGCTATATCTTTATTTAGTTTTTGTATTGTATTTGTGGGGTTGTTTTATTAGTGAATTTTTTTGTATGAGTTTTGTTTTGTTTTGTGTGTGTGACTGTGTGTGTGTGTGTGTGTGTCCACTGTCTGTGTGTGTGTGTTGGCCCGTGGACTTCAGGAGGATGGACCTAGGAGAAGGCGAGTCGCTGGCCCGTGGGCCCGGTAGGAGGGGAGTACGGACCCCTGGGAGGCGGGGTGGTCGTGTCATGTTGGACCGCTCCCAAATCCTGGTCGGTGTTGCTTCCCCCATTGAAGCAACAGGAGCAGCAGCAGCAGCACCAGTGCCACAGTGGCTGCTGTGTGTCCACCTTCTTCACCACTACCACCACCACCGGTAGCAGCAGCTGTTGGGGCTCTAGCAGCACCCCTTCCACCACCTCCACAGCCACAGGAGGTGGCCCCTGAAAATGTAGGTGGTGGTGGAACTCGTGCAAGGACTGTGTCCTGTCCCCCCCCCGCAGCTCAACAGTGTGGGGGAAGACATCACAGTGGTGGTGTGCCATCTGTTTGGTGTAGTGGTGCGCCGTGGCCCCCGTGGGACACATTTGGGGACCGGTGGCCAGTGCAACCACATGCTGAACCACCTCAGGGCAGAGTGGCAGGCTGCCATGGAAGGGACCAGGCGTCCACCTGCTGGCCCTTGGCAGTGGCAGTAGCCAAGGGTGCTGCTGCGGTGGGAGTTGTGCCTCACAGTAACTGCCGCAGCAGGAGAAGGGCTACTACAGCAGCTACTCCACCACCACCGCCACCACAGCCACCAGCACCACCCTGTCCACCACCACTCACACTACCTGGATTCCCCGCTGCAGTGGACCCCGCCATAGTCCCTGCAACACAGTCTGACATCGGCCTGGTGTGGGCAGCGCTTGAAGAAAATAATGAGCGGTTCAGTGCTTTGCAGCAGCAGGTGAACAGAGTAGAAGCACAGCAGCAGCAAATAGTTTCAATGCTGCACCTGCTGCTGGACCACCATGGCATCCCACGGCCACAGTAAGTGAGGGGATTGTTTTCTGCCCCCCCACCCACCCCACCCCTGACCCCATCCCACTACTGTGTTGTACTGTTTTTGTGTGTTTTTTCTTTGTTGTTGTTTAATCATACACATTTTCCCTTCTAGGGGACTCTTTCTTGCACCACATAATGCAATACATTTTTGTGAAAACCACCCATAATTTAATTACAGTGTGTCATGTAACGGAGGAATTCCTGTTCTGAAAATCTGCTCACATTCTGCCTCCCTTCTCAGCACCGTTAGGACGTGATGGCAGGGAGAGCGCATGTACATGCTCCTTACAGTGAATATCCAATTGTCCAGCAGGTTTCCGAATGTTTCTTTATGTTATAATGATCAGTTTGTGGTGAAACGTATGGGCACGTTTCTAGTAAGAATAGCCTTGTTAGTGGAAACATCCCACATTTCACCACAAAGTGAACCTTATAACATAAGGAAACATTGGGATAGCTGCCGGACATTCACTATAGTGGACCATGCACCTGTGCTCCCCCTGGCATCACGTCCTAACGTTGCTGAGAAAGGGGGTCAGAATGTGGGTGGCTTTTCTGATCGGTAATTCCTCCTTCACGTGACTCACTGTAATGAAATTATGGGTGAGTTTCACAGAAATATATTGCACTTTGTGGAAGAAGAAATATTCCAGTGGGAGTAATGCCCCCACATATTAGTTTATGTGCATCACCATAACTATGTAATGTGGTGAATCTCTGTAAAGCAGCAGCGCAACAATCTGTTGATAACTCTGACCTATATTTTTTAATGCTGTGTTACAACTTCCTTTACTTACATCCTGACTGACCGGAATGATACGAGAATTTGCAGTAGTTGAGTCTGCTGTACTACCTTTTTTCATGTATGAAATAATGAAAGGAGCATTCCTTTTAAATTGGTGCTGACCAGGTCTTTGTCATTGTTTTTCTCTGCTTTTCTCCATCACATTAATTAGTTGTTATATATCACTTCTGTTGTTAATTAACAGTTATGCATCAGGCAGTGTTTTATGACACCATGGAACAATAGTTATTGAAAAGCAGCTGAAAATAAATACAAACCTGGTCCAAACAATATTGGAAGACGTGCTCATTTTTTTCATACATGAAAAAAAGTAGTCAAGCAGACATAAATTGTGAAAAGAATCGTATCATTCAAGTCACGACTCAGAGGTAACTAGTGGTGTCTGTGTCAATGTGAAGTAGCATAAAAAAGTACAGTTCAAAACTGTGAGGACATTCTTGCAATGCTGCTTTAATTGTAAAAATGTCAGTATGACATCATGAGCTCACAGCAACAATCACAGAACACACAAAAGTGGCACAGAGTCCCCAGATTTTTTCTGCCAGCCCAAAATGCATCCTGCTTGTGTGCAGAAAATTGACAAGTGTTAACGCAGTGGAATGAGAGTGTTTCAGCACATACAAAGTCCCCCAGAATTAATGGCGCACTCAGTCATGCACGCAGTGGTGGCACAGAGTCCCCAGAATTTTTCTGCCAGCCTAAAATGCTTCTTGCTTGTGTGCAGAAAATTGACAAGTGTTAACACAGTGGAATGAGACTGTTTCAGCACATACAAAGTCCCCAGAATTAATGACGCACTCAGTCATGCGCGCAGTGGTGGCACAGAGTCCCCAGATTTGTTCTGCTGGCCCAAAATGCATCCTGGTTGTGCGCAGAGAATTGGCAAATGTTAGCACAGTGGAATGAGAGTGTTTCAGCACATACCCCAGCATAAAATGATGAGTCTTGATGACTGTTAGTGTTGTGTTGCTGGTCCAATGTGTTCTGCGAGACGATTCCAGCAAATGCAATGTGATCATCTTAACTGGATTGAAGGGTGCCCTTTGGCTGTACACTAATAGTAGCCTTGGTGTGTATATATATATATATATATATATATATATATATATATATATATATATAGTTGTGTTGTGTATTTTGTAGGTGAGGAGGTGGGTTGACATGGACATGTACTCATGGTATTGTTCTGCATCACAGGTCACACAGAAACTGTTGGTGTGCACACTCCAGTGCTCAATGAGAATTTATTGAGCTGAAATTGGAAACGGATAACTCTCAAGAACATGAAAGTAAGTATTTTCTTTTGTGGGGGGGTGGGGGGAATTATATTTGCAAGTCTGTCTCTAATGGTTTATTTTGTTACTTCTTCACAGATTTCATCAACATCCATCTGGAGTCCAGTTGTGTTAGGATGGTCATGGTCATCTAATGAAACGACTTCTGCGTGTTGCATGTGTGCCTAAGCTCGGGGGAGAGGGGTGCCTGATGTTGAAGAACTTTTTTGGATAAGGCCACTTTGACAGAACAACAAAAACATCTGGAAGTTTCCTTAAAAAAAGAAATGAATGACTTCTTACAACTTAATTGTTATGTGTCCCTCCCTGGTTCTCAAATCTTAATCTAAAGTCAAGTTACATTTCAAACCCACATCTTGTCAACTAACACAACCTATGTGCAATATTTGCTGCAGTCTTTACAAAACAATGAAACGGATAAAATAAAATCTTCATACTTATCAGAATGGATTTCACATGGATATTACATCACTTCCTCTCTGTACAGTACAGCTACAGTACCATTCCCAATGAGTTTTAGCGATGGAGCCTTTTTTGTTACCCGTAAAGAAACAAAGAAGTGTACTTGTGTGTTTACCATTGCGGCTCTGAAAAGCTACAGAAAACAAAACATACAACTAAAGGAAGTGAAGCAGCATAACAAACATGAGTACACATACTCACTTTATGGTTTAAATATTAAGAAGCTTTGTGTCTCAGGCTGATGGATGTGGTGGTCCGGACAGACTCAGGCTCAGTGGTGGCCGTGGCTAACATCAGTCCCGGTGGTGGTGGTCTGGGGGTCAGACAGACTCATGGTGGCAGTGGCTAACATCAGTCCCGGTGGTGGTGGTCCGGGGGGCAGACAGACTCATGGTGTCCGTGGCTAACATCAGTCCCGGTGGTGGTGGTAGTTTGGGGTGGGGCAGACAGACTCATGGTGGCAGTGACTAACATCAGTCCTGGTAGTGGTGGTGGTTCAGGGGGCAGACAGACTCATGGTGGCAGTGGCTAACATCAGTCCCGGTGGTGATGGTCCGGGGGATAGATAGACTCATGGTGGCAGTGGCTAACATCAGTCTCGGTGGTGGTGGTCCAGGGGGCAGACAGACTCATGGTGGCAGTTGCTAACATCACTCCTGGTGGTGGTGGCCCAGGGGGCAGACAGACTCATGGTGGCAGTGGCTAACATCAGTCCCGGTGGTGGTGGTAGTTTGGGGTGGGGCAGACAGACTCATGGTGGCAGTGGCTAACATCAGCCCTGGTGGTGGTGGTGGTTCAGGGGGCAGACAGACTCATGGTGGCAGTGGCTAACATTAGTCCTGGTGCTGGTGGTCCAAGGGAACAGACAGACTCATGGTGGCAGTGGCTAACATCAGTCCTGGTGGTGGTGGTGGTGGTTCGGAGGGCAGACAGACTCATGGTGGCAGTGGCTAACATCAGTCCTGGTAGTGGTGGTCCGGGGGCAGACAGACTCGTGGTGGCAGTAGCTAACATCAAGCCCAGTGGTGGTGGTCTGGGGGGGCACACTACCTTTTAAAAACTTTGGTTAAAACCTGCCAACATTAACCACATCATCATCCTCATAAAGAAAGCTGCCCTCACAGTCATCGATGTCTGAAGTCTTACCACTGGGAAATTCTTTCTCCATTATGTCATCATCTACGTCAGTGGTGAGCCATTTCAGGCAGCCACTGCCAGTGCCACCAGGATGCTCCATTTCCACATCAGCAAGACCAATGTGACTAGGCCGGGGTACAAATACTGAGGTTGCAGTCTGTGCTCGTATGTGCCTCTCATTCATTTTAATGAATGTTAGCAAACTAACATTTGCAGGAGACAGGTTTGTCCAACGATCCCGGACTATTGCACCTGCTGAGCTGAATACCCTCTCAACGCTTACACTGGAGGGTGGGCATGTGAGGTATTTCAATGCCACTGCAGTCAGCTCTGGCCATTCACCGACCTTTCCACTCCAGTACAAAAGAGGATCTTCAGTTATTGTCAGATGCCTGTTTTCAGACAAATATGACTCAACCATTCTCTGTGCCTCACTAAGTCCAATTGTTGATGCATCATCCTGTTCTCCCAAATCATTTATTTCACAAATACCTACTTGGGACAAAGCCTCCCAAAGCGGGTTGACACCAGCCACTTTGGATGACAGACCACCTGGAACTGCAGTCCCCTTCCCCTTGCAGGATATGCTTAATGGTCCTCCAGGTACACCTTCAGCCGGATTATGCTGCTGAGGTTTGTTGACCTTAGCACGTGTCTTCTGTGCCCCATGAACCAAGCGCACCAGTTGACCACTGATATTTTTTACCTGTTCAGGCTCTCCCTCCAGTACTGATGCAGTTCCACGTTTGTATCGTTGGTCCAGCATTGTTGCTATGGCAAAGTTGTCACTACGCTGAATGCTCACAACGTGACAATTCTGGTCGAATACTGTCAGCATGTGTTGCAGCAACATACTGCTACCACCGTATCTGGCAACATCAAGGCTATGCTCTACATTCACCAATGTCTGCCTCAGCACCCACAGCAGTGGAATTGATTGGCTAATGGAGGCAGACTCGCCACTCACTGCCTGTGTGGCATGTTCAAAAGGCCGCAAAATTGTTATTACAGAGTCCATGAGGCGCCATTGTTCAGTCGTCATTGACATGGAGGCCCCGGAACTGTCACGGCTAGTCTGCATAACAAGATATTCTGAGATGGATTTGTATTGTTCATACAAACTCTCTGCCATGTATAAAGTGGAGTTCCATTGGATGAGAGCTTCCAGCTTCAAGCGGTGCTGAGGCAGTCTATTTTGTATCTGCAACTGCCGCAGTTGGTCACGGGCCTTTCCAGATCTTGAAAAGTGAGAGCAGATACGTTGTGCAACGGTCAGCATTTCCTTTATATCAGGGTGCTGCAGAAAATCCTGAACCACAAGATTTAAACAGTGGGCCATGCATGGAACACGAAAAAACCACCATTTGTGATGCATTTCACCACATTTGACCCATTGTCACTTGATATGAACCCAGCTCTCAGGGACAGAGGTTTTAGCCATCTGTCAATTTCAGTCAGTACCACGTCCAACATGTTATCACCAGTGTGTGAACAGGTCACATTGCGCATAGCAATCATTGCATGCTGTGGAATTCCTGGAAGATTGCTACTGTGACAATCCACCTTCCTGCACTGATTATTCACACTACCAACATCACAAACAACCCCCGGCACCTGTGCCCAAAGTGCAGTTATACACAAATATGAACTCCCTGCTGTTCTGCCACTTGTCCACATATCCATACTTAAATGGATGAATGGAGAGGAGGAATGTTGAAGGGCATGTCTTACTGAGTTGGACACAGTGCGGAACAACTCGGGGACAGCACGGGTAGAAAAGTATGTCCTGGAAGGGACTTTCCATTTTGGACTGCCACATGCAGCAAACCACCAGAACCCAGAATCCTCCACAAAGGAGAAGGGCAAAAGATCAACTGCTAGCATTTCCGCTACAGCAGCATTGAGTTCATGTGACACTGTATGATTCGGGGGGGTACTTCAGCTTATGCGCAAAAACACTCTGTAACGGTGGACTGACTTAAATGTTTTACACGGGGTGTGTTGATCACAAATAGTTGTGCTCTGTGATGAATGGCATTGGCAGGGGGTGGAGTGTGGACATTTGATGAAGACGGTTGCACAGGTGATGATGACAAACCCAGACATGATGTTATTTTGCCAGATTTGCCAACTGGGGTTGATGTACCACTTGTACTAGACATACTGCAATTCACCGCCACCACCACAAAAACTGCTACTCTCACAAGCACTGGACAACATTTCAAAGTCATTATGGTCCTCCACCTCATCATGCCTGTAGTAATCCTCTGCTCTTATTACCATACTACTACACGTTTAATTTCCTACTGGGCTTAACAGTCATGGAAGGGAATAACATGCTGGCTATGGTTGCCGGTGATGCTGGTGAACGCCCCACTGTGGCATTAGCTGCCAGCTTATGCTGGGTCCACAGTGCCAAGTGCCTATTCTTAAGATGTGTATGCTGTCCTCCTGTGCCCAGATGGCTCCCCTTTTTACCTCGACTCTCACGCACATGGCAAACCTGGCAGATTGTTACTGAATCATCATTTGCATCTTGAACAAAAAAATCCCAAACAAGGGAGTGTGATGCTATGCCCATGATGTGGCTTATTTAAGTCCGTTATTTTAAGCACTGAAGTGGGGAAGGGGGGCACGTGATGTTTTGGCACTGCACACCTGGACTGCAGCTGACCACCACGACTGCCTATCATACTGATTATTGGGTCATCATCATCATCAACTAAAACCTGTAGATCACAAGTTTTTACGGGGATTCCTGTAAACAGACTCAGACACATCCACTTTTAATTTCTTTTTCTCCGGTTCCCAACTGGAGTCAATTACATCATCATCACATTCATCAATGTCACACACATCCACATCTTCTGCTTGGATGCTAGCACGTGGACTGCATGTTGCAACAACAGCAACATCATCATCATCATCATCATCACATTCATCATCAGCGTATACACCACCATCACCTGATATTTTTTCACCACACTGTGAATCACTGCATGGAAAATGTGTGACATTAAGTGCCACAGTGTACGGAATAACACATTGTATGCTATCGTTGACATGATTATCAGAATCCTCAGGTTCAGTTACTGGGATGTTATTGGGAAGTATGACGTCATCTACACTGCCACTCACTTGCACTGCTTCACACTCAATATTTTTGGATACAGTACACTGGTCAGAATTAGGACTTGATGCAACAATACTAATACTACCTCCACCACCACTAACACCAGTAACACTAACACCACCAGCTGGGAAAACATCATCTCCTCCAACTATGAGTGATGCTACTGATTGGGCCGTGAAAAACACTGCAGGAGAAATACCTTTCCTAACATCAGCAATGCACTTCTGCATCTATGTACTACTACCACGCCCACAGACCATCTTACTGCCAACACTGCCATGGTGAGAAACAGCTTTGCTTGCACGTCTCTTTGCAGACATTTTGGGGGATCAACCACAAATATTATAACCAAATTCAGATTTTGATACATTCACTCTCTGATTGAAGGGATGCTGGATGTGAAGCCAAATAAACAACTGTGGCTTCAGCAACAGATAAGAGACTACTCTGAGACTGTCATGGAATTAAAACAACTTCAGTAACCAGTGGTGCTGATGAGGTCACAAAAACAATCCACTCTGGTAAAAAATGCCTTTTGAACATGAGGGTGGGGGGAGCACTGAATACAGATAGTGCTGATTTTTACGGCACTAGCAGCAAAACTAAGAACAGATACCACGATTGCAGTACAAAATCAGGCAACTGCAGTAGATAGCAGGGTCACACTGCTGCGCCTGCAATTACACTACTCTGTGGCACAATAAAAGATGTATTATTTGATGCACACAACACTGCATACACACTCACACACAGAACAGTTTGTGTACAATGCTGAACGAGGAATATGTAGCAAATGCAAAAGTTCAGTACTATGCCATGTTACGTATTGTAAATTTGTAATGTAAACAACCTGAACTTATGAACTGCTGCACCACATCCACACAACAAACAGCAAGAACATTTCTACTATTACTGACAATATTACTGTGTGTACATTAACACAGTCAGTTATATAACAAAAATATAACCAAAAAACAAAGAAATCACTATTTCTCCACCTTAAATCTACCTACACCACAGATACGTCCCTCCCCAAGAACACTTTCACTGTCTTTCACCACACACACTCAATGTTGTAAATTAACATTCAAAATCCACACAAAAACAAAAACGCTCGATAATATGAGCACAGGAGCGTTTTCTACAATCGATGAACTAAAGTTGGATCCCCAAAAAAGCACAAAAATGCTTTTTCAACAGCTTTTACAAGATTCGTATCACAGACAGCTATCAGAGCACATTGTCTCCTACTCCTTCCTGCTCATACTACCCCGAACTGAGACTGTGCAGATCAATATAGAGCCCATGTAACCTGAAACCCCATGAATCACTGCAAAATTCGCCTTTGGAGCTCAAAAACAAGGTGAAGTGAGGTGAAGTGCACTGCTTGCAATGCACTTCACCTGAAATTTGGCAGAGTAGTGGTCTGGGGAGGCGGAGTAACGCAAAGTCATTGCTTCCAATGGACTTCGTGGTCCTCATTATAACGTGACGTACTCCGCTTTGCGATGCGGAGCACACCGCAAATCCGCCTTTGCTCCACGAATCACTTTGTGGAGCAGATTGAGCCCACTTCACCCACCACTAATTGCGAGAGTTCGTCATCGACCCAGGCATTAAAATCGCCCAGAACCATCAATCTGGGTGATTCAAACGCCATGTCGACGATGAAATCTGCCACTTCCTGAAGGAATCGCTTCCCATCCCTGGGTGGACGGTAGATGAGAACGATTCAAATGCCTACACCTGCTACCATGGTACACTCAAAGGACTCAACCTCCTCAACTACTACCCTTGTGAGGCCCAGTTCTGTCTTGAAACAGACTGCAAACCCCCCCAACCCCATGGTCCAGTCTCGGGCAGTGTATCACCGAGTACCCAACTGGAGTCATAGCCTCCAATATGGGGCCTGGATTATCATCCAGCCAGGTGTCAGTGATGCAGGCCAGGTCCACTGAACCAACAAGATCATCAATAATAGCAGTCTTGTTCCTAATGGACCTGGCATTGTACAACACTGCCCGAGTTGGACAAACCTTGGAGGCTGTCCGGACCATCTGCCCACTGCATTCAGTGGTGCCTGAAGCGCTGATTCTACTGGACGCAATATGTGCAGCAGGTTGAATTCCTCTAAATATACCAGATGCAAATTCAGGGGGTCTAGTACAGAATCCCAATTTACAAAATCTTGAGTGACACAATCCTGACTCCAAAATCCTGACGATACAAATATACTGGACAGCACAATTCCCAATACTGTTCTGCGGGGAGTATAGGCTCTGCCCCCGCACCCTCCCCCCATTAAATATGTATAAACACTTCAGGTTGCCATACCATCAGGAATGTGGCTGTCGGAGGTCCACCATGCTGTTGGAATATTGAGTGGTGGAATTTTGTAGGGATCTGGTATTAGAGGGCACTAGTCACTCAGCAGTTCTATGCAGAACTCTTTGAGTAATGCCCTCACTCTCCAGATGGATGCGTTATTCTGATGTAAGAGTTCAGAAGCTGGTGGTATAGAAAAATAAACTGTTTGGTCATGTTACTACTTAATATCAAATCATGTCTAGTCATCTCTCTCTCTCTCTGCTTGACATTTTTACTCACAAGCCTCTTAAAATTCAAGCTGTCACAACCTGTCCTTAACCATTCAGTCTGCAACAGGTTGCCAAGATTCTCAACCCTTTACACCTTGTAAAGGTACCTTGCTAGCAGCCACCACTCAGAAGTGATTCTCTTACCTTGGGACTTTCTTGGTCTGAATCCAACCAGAGCCACTGCCCACACAATACAGTGCTGTTTTAGCCTAGGACAAACAGACTTCCCCTGACTGTTATTGCTAAGAAAGCACTTTACTTCTCAGAATATGGTAACTGTAGCCACCTTCTCTGTCTTCAAGACATATTGTGGATTTGTCAGAACTGACCTGTCTTCAAGGATATGTCCTTCATTAGGCCACACCTTTGGAACTATAGCAGTTAGTGCCAGGACCACACAGAAACATTTGCTAGCCAGGGGCCACCCACTGTGATGTTTCACATCTACATCTATGTAAGCTTGGGTGGCTCCATCACTCCTCAGTTATTTTCCCATCATTGATCATCCTTGTCAGACCTGCTGTAGGAAACACCATCAACCTAGCTGTTTTTGCTTATTCTTTTATTTTACAAAACAGTTTAGTTTATCGCCTATGCATGCTGCTGAGTTTAAAAGAGCATTTATTTCAGTACTGTATGTGTGGAGATGAAATTCACAAAGAAGACACACACACACAGTCAATTTGTGCTGTATGGGCCTGGCTCACAATGTGAGGACTTGTGAGAGTTGTCAGAGCTTCAACCAGTCTACAAGGAGAAGCTGCAAGAAAGCTCTAGAAAATGTCCTCTTTCTCAAAACTTTGAAAGCCATGGGGAAGGAACAGGGCCCAAAGTCTGTGTCTCCCTAATCATTGGCCAAGAAGTGGCAACCATAGGTAAATGATCGGGACAGGGAAAGGTCATCATTGTGGACCTCCTCGTCATCCTGTCACAAACAGGAAAAGAAACACCTGCTTTGCCGGCGAGATGCCTGTCACCATTGATGCAAGGTAATTCAATTGAGTCATCGCCTGCTCTGTCACTCTGACGGTGTTGACAACAGCCCCCCCTCTCTGACTGTTGATGAGACACCAATGTTGGGACTTGGCTGAGGTATTGCCATGTGTACTGTGGAAGGTAGGATGCCATCATCATTGGGTCATGGCCTGTCAACACAAGTAGTCCTGAACCCTTTACAGGGTGCCGTCAACTGTCAAGCTGTGCTGGCATCATTCTCAGAAATGATCAGATGCAACCCGCCTGGATTTCCAGTACAGGCAGTTTTTCCAACAATGAGGCCTCTTGGTACCCAGCCCTCGTCCACAGCTTCTACTAGCATGCCACGGATTCCTTCTTCTCAGCCACTTCCGGTATCGCCAGTGCATTCTGTGGCTCCCATCAAAAGAGATGTTGATGACAAAGTGGAATATAATCCTGACCTCATGGTTTTAGAGGAGGAGTATGAGGGAGAACAATATGTTGCACCTCGCCTATAGTTCTACCCTCTGATACTGCACTGCGGACTGTGTGGTCTATACCTTGAGGTTTCTCCTAAGCATCCCACTTTTCAAGCTTTGGTGCAGCAAATGCAAACTGCCATGGGCTTTGCTGTGGAAGATTCCACAAAAAGAAACCTAATGGAATTTTTGGAGGTGCCTTGCACACCCTCCATTATAATTCCATTTGTATACCCTGCATTAGAGGATGCTGCCTTTGCTGCCTGGTTCAGACCAAACTCGCTGCCTGCAGTGCCCAGAAATGCTGATAAATAGAATCCTGTTCCATCTGCTAAGTCTTATTGTGCTAACCAGCCTGAAACTGAGATTGTAGTCATCTGACCTGCTCATGATAGTCAAGGGCACCTAGACACATGAGTACTTTGCCTTCTGATAAAGAATCTAGAAGGCTGGATGTGATGGGCAGCCATACTCCTCTGCCTCACTGGGTCTTAGGATTGCAAACTACCAGGCCCATATGATAAAATACATGCCTTTGATAACCACATGAAATATTAGAACAGCCTGTGGAAAACTGTTCATATTACAGCCCAGGCTTTGCCTGATGGCTCTGCCAAGAATGAGTTGCATAAAACATTAGCCTGTGTTGCTGAGGTCTGCAAACATTTGCTACGCTCAGCTTACGATGTCTCTGATGCTTCTGCCAGTGCTGCTGCTTCTCAGATTTGTATGAGAAGATATTTTAAGCTCAGAATTGCTGGTTTTGCCAATGATATGCAACAAACTGTTTGAATGCCCCTTTCAGAGGAACAGAGCTATCTGGCTGTTAAGTTGATAAGACCCTAAGATGCCTTGGTGAGCTGTCTTCAGGAGCTCCAGATGTCACTGGACTGGTCTCTGCATTAGGAGGTTCTCCCTGTTGGTCACTTCTCTGGTTAATCTCTGCCTCCTAGGAGAACACAAAGCTGAGGCTGTTCTGTGCCCACCCCCCACACTGCAGGACACTGCTGTGGGATGCCTTCATAAAGGCCCTGGACCCAAGGCCTCCTTTACTATCGTGGCATGAAGGTTGGAAGGTGGTTTAACAGCTGGCTGAATGAAGTCTGGAAATCAGAATAGTGGATTAATTATCTAATAGAAACTCCTGCAAATCCAGTGAAGTACAATCTTTTCCTTTTTGGGCGGTGTTTTGCTATGGAATCTGTATCACAAATTGGACATAACGGTATGAGTATTTTTCAACTTATTAAATACTGAGGTTTATTATAACTCAGCCCCATGAGAGGGGGCTGAAGAGTATTAAAATCCTTATCATGCAGTGGTGAGAGCACTGTGGGAGGAAAACAAAATCAAGATTGCATTTTGGAGACTATGAACTCTGCACTATAAACACTTTAAAGTTATTTGCTGCTAATAAAGGTTAGTTTAGAGTTTATTGAGTGGGTGAGGGATATATGTATGTATGTATGTATTTATTTAAGAGTTTCACCAGGAAGACATACTGAGCGGTGCAACGCTCAATTCCAGATGCGTTCTGGGGGAAGGGGAAGAGGATAGCCAATAACAAAAAAACAGACATTACAAGAAAAGCACATTGCAGTAATGAGAGAAACACATAGTACAGTTACCACCTGCCTCTTGGCAGGGAAATGCTTAAAAGTGAATACTTAATGGTGCAAAATGGAGAGTAAGAGCTAGTCCTGAGGCCAAGTACCGCAGCTGTAGAGGATTGATAACTATTAGAAGCAACAGGCATCAGACATACGGCTGCATTTTGGGGCTAGCTGCACAAGCAGGTGATGGTGAAAAGCTGTTTGAGAAGACGGTTGCGCTGCTCAGTGGAGGTGGAGTGTCTGATCTCAGCTGGGAGGGAGTTCCATACATAAGGCATACGGTACTTGAAGGCTTGTTGGCCTTTGGCAGAGGAAATACGTGGAAGGGAGAGGAGCCTGGAATCGGTATTATGGAGAGAGTAAGCAGAAGGAGTTTCAGCCTCCAAGGTAGATGCAAGGTAAGGGGGTAGGGACTGGGTCCAGTATTTCGCTGTTATCCTGGCACAATGCGCCATTTGCCAATCTTGTAGGGAAGGTTGATCTAGAGACCTGTAGAGGTCACAGTGGTGAGTCGGGGGGCGGTCCAGAGCAAAGCGGCAGAAAGACTGGAAAAGGGGGTCAAGCCTGGCAAGGGAGGACTTAGGGGCTGTGCTAAAGACTGCGTTCCCATAGTTGAACAACGGGAGTATCATTTTCTGAACTATTTCTTTGCGGGTGGGCTGGGGAATGCAGCCTTTGTTCTGATAAAGGGCTCCCAGTTTCGGGTGAAGTTTTTTGTGGATTGCTTCAATATGGACTGTGAAGTCGAGCTGCTGATCAAGCCAAACCCTGAGGTATCTGAACGCGGTGCAGATCTCCAAGAGGGTCCCATCCAAAGTGTGGAAAGTAGGGGGGTGAGGGCCCGGGAGAGCCTTTGCCTAGTCCTGAAGGTGAGTGAGACAGTTTTCTTTGGGTTGAGAAATAGTTGGTTACAGTGGAACCAGAGCTGGATTGCGTTAAAATCCTCCTGGAGTCTGGATGACACTGTGGCAAGGGAGGGACCTGTGACATATAGCACAGTGTCATCAGCATACATGTGTAAGGATGAGAGAGGACACACTGAGGGCAGGTTGTTTAGAAAGATGGAGAAGAGTAGTGGGCCAAGGACTGAGCCTTGGGGAACGCCTGTTGTGAGAGGTAGGGGGGCAGAGGTGTGTGATCCAATTCTAACTGCTTGTTGCCTCCCTGCCAGGTACGAATAAAACCAGCTGGTGGCCTCACCTGAGAGGCCGGTGAGGGCGAGTTTAGATAACAGGAGAGAGTGGGAGACCGTGTCAAAAGCCTTAGCTAGGTTGATGAAGATAGCTGAGGTGACGTCCTTTGTCCATGCCAGTGAGGATGTCATTTGTTATTCTTAGAAGGGAGGTGATTGTGGAGTGCAATTTCTGGAAGCCAGACTGGTATTGTGAGAGAAAGGAGGAGGAGTCGAGGAAGGCGGACAGTTTGGAGAGAAGAAGTTGTTCCTGAATTTTGGCTAGAATAGGGAGCAGAGAGATAGGGCGATAATTGCCTGGTGAGGAGGGGTCGCCACCTTTAGGGAGAGAAATGACTGTAGCTTGCTTCCATTCAGCTGGGATTTTGGTAAGAGAGAAAGAGAGAGATTGTAGAGGGAGGCCAGTGGGGAGACGATGGCAGGGGCAGATAGGTATAGCATTTTGGAGTCAAGGCCAGAGGGGCATTTACCTTTGGAAGGATTGAGTGACTGCAGGACTGTTAGTACTTCGCTGTGAGACTGGTCGAAATGAGAAAGGGAGGGTCGGGGTGGGGTGACATGGGGGGTACCGAGATCATGGGGGGGTGTGGGTTTGTGGATAGAAGGAAGGAGGCACTGTTAGTGAAAAATGTGTTGAAAACAGAGACCACATCACCCGAGTCAGTGACCATGGAGCCAGCGACATTAAGGGCAGGGGTGGGTGGCTGGGAAGGGAGAGACAGCAGCAATTTCATTGTCTTCCAGAATTGTGCTGGGTGGTTGAGGTTTGAGTGGAAAGAGACCTTAAAGTAGTTTGCTTTGGCCTGATGAATTATCCTAGTGCATACATTTCAGAGTGTGTGGTAGTGGTGGAGTGCTGCCTGTGTGCCTGTTACCTTGTAAGATTTCCAGGCCTTGTCCCTATCATGGAGTTGTTTGATAATGGTTGCGTTTACCCAGGGTAGGTGGGCGCCCCTTACTCGGGCTCTTCTGTTAGGAGCATAGAAGTCCCAGATTGAGAGAAATTTTGATTTGAAGAATTCCAGGGCTGAGTCAATGGAGGCAGCGTGTTGGATGAATGACCAATCAGTGTAGGATAGATCATGTAGGCGTGCAGCAAGCTCTAGTGATTTGTAGGACCTGGTGAGAAGTATTCACGGGGGCGGCGCCTGGGGCTTGAATATTTTCCTTACTCTATAAATCATGTGGTGGTCACTTAGGGAATCTGGTAGGATGCCAGCTTTTAGTACCCGATGGGGGTGTGTGGTGAGGGCCCAGTCAAGGAGAGAGTGGTTAAGAGACTTATGATTCAAGCGAGTGGGTTCTGTGATTTGTTGGGATAAGTTTAGTGCAGATACTTGGTTTTTGAGCTTAGAGTTGGTATTGGAGAGCCAGTTATTGTTAAAATCCCCAGATATGTGTAGTTTGCCCCCTGAAGTGAGCAATTTTAGGGGTGCTTAGGTGTTCTAGGATGACTTGCAGGGGGGTGTCCGGTGGGCAGTCCAATACCCCCACCCTTCTTTCTGCCCGAGCAGTCATGCTGAGTGAGGGAGAAGCCAGGGATGGATAATTCGGCATCCAGGTTATGGGGTTTCAGCCATGTTTCAGAAATAATAAGGATATCAGGGTGTAGGGAGAGGGTGTACAGTTGGAGGGGGGTGATTTTGTTCAGGATGCTGCATATGTTAAGATGCATAATTTTAAGCCCCTATGGTAGTTGAAGGGATGGGGAAGGGGAGGAGTTGTTGTTAAGGGGGGGGGCAGCAGGTGGTCCAGGATTTGGTTCAACGTCCCCTGCTAGGAGTAGCAGTAGTGAAATTAACTGTTTTGCTGCCATCGATGTCCAACTAGCCTTGTGGGAGGTTGGTGGCTGTGGCGGGGTTAGCAAAAAGATTTTTGAAGGCGATGAGTGTAAAACTAACAGCCCTGCGTGGAATGAAGATGGCAGGATGGTAGCGCCTAGGTCCCAATTTTTTAATGTGGCATGTGGGGATGGGCCAGGGATGTGGGTAGTGTGAGAGGGGGCAGAAATTGTCCACATGAGGCCTGTAGCGGGGAGATAATGATCTTCAGGGTAGGTGGAGGGTGGGAGGGATGTTAGGGGGATGAGTAGACTCAATAGTGTAATTTGCAGTGACAGCATGTTGAGACGCCGTGTTATGGTAGCTAGGAAAGTGAATGGGGTGGCCACTAGTGTCTAGATTTTATAACCTGCATATGATGAAGTGAGCTGATTGGTTATTTTCCGGCACGAGGACAGCCTATAAAAGGCGGTACTCACCAAGGGGGGGGTGGGGTCCCATACACGTGCCTGAAGTTTTCTGAAATTGGCCGCTCGGGCTTAGTAATTCGTAGTGTACCTGCAGCAGTCACCGGCTTCAACTTGGTTCTGTTTCAGGGGAGCAGAGGGCAGGACAAACGATGGCCCTCTTGACCACCGGCTGTGAAGGGAGACAAAATGGCACAGATTATATCAGGTAGGAGAAGGAGGGGCTGGCGCAGCTTACACAGATTGCAGACTTCGTATTTGCTAAATACTACTGGGTAGGAGGAGGGGGCGGGCTTAGGCTAATCGAGTAACAGCATTTTGAAGCAGCGTGCAGTTTGGCTACCTTTCAGACAATTACAGGAGCTGATTCACTTTAACTTTCTTAATCATACAGTGGGTTGAAAATAAATCCTAAATTCATTCACCAACACTTTACCCTTAATGACTCCTCTGTGGGGAAAAAGCCCTGTAACATGCAATAGCTAAGTTGAATTAAGCAGCCCCTGTAACATTCAATAGCTAAGTTGAATTAAGGAGCCCTGGTGAGTACAGCACAAGTCAAGTTTTTGTGGCACTTTTATACAGGTGAAACTCCAAATTAACTTAAGGTAACCCCCAAGGGTGAGTGATACACAGCTTGACTGCAGTTAGCAATTAGAGTCCCCCAGTAAAAAGGAAGCAAACACAGATTCAAGATTACAGCTGAAAAACTATCTCCTTTACTCTGCTGACCAAAACATTTGAAAATGGCACCAACAGCGCAATGTCTTTTGTCCCACACACGCGGCTGGAGTTTTCTGAAAATAGCCACTTGGGCTTAGTAATTCGTAGTTTACCTGCAGCAGTCGCCGGCTTCAACTCGGTTCTGTTTCAGGGGAGGGCAGAAAAAACGATGGCCATCTTGACCACCGGCTGTATAAGTAAGTTTAAATGAGAAGAGGTTTTATATAATTAAGGAACATATTTGATTAGGTGGGAGGGACGGATTGAGTGAGTGGGGGTGTGATTGGATTAGTATTGTGTGTGTGTGGGTGTGCCTAAGAAATGTGCTGGGGAGCTAGGAACACGGTCAGGCAGTACTCCCCCTCGAGACTAAAGGATCTTCGTTCATTTGACTACCCCCCGCTCCCATTCAATGTATATAGTAGATGCCGGGCATCTGACATTTTAAGGAGATGATGGGGTGGAGGATCCTGGAACTCTCAGGGGATGGGAAAAGGGTGGACGGATTGAGACAGTGAGAACCAGGAGGTGCCCTGGGGTGAAATGGGCATAGGAATGAGGTCCTCCTTGCCTTGTGCCCATACCCAAGGGTTCTTACTTGGTCAGGCAGGAAGAGGCGCCATCCTTGGATTCCTGTCCCTCTCGGGCGGTATTATGCAATGCCAGGTCAATTAGGAATAAGACAGCAGTGCTTGAGGATCTTGTGGCCTCTGTGGACCTGGCTTGCATCACCGAAACCTGGCTGGATGAGAATGTGGACCCTGTTTTGGAGTCCACGGTTCCGTCTGGGTTCTCGGTGATACACCACCCGAGAGAGGACTGTAGGGGTGGGGGGGGTGTTGCTGTCTGTTTTAGACAGGAACTGGGGATCAAGGAGGTCCAGCTGGAGCTACCAACTCCTTTGAGTGCATAGTGGGTGTGGGTGCAGGCTACAGGACCCTTCTCATTTACCGTCCACCAGGTGATGGGAGGGAGTTCCTGAAGGAGGTTGCGGCCTTCATCGCTGAGATGGTACTGGAGGCCCCCAGATGGTTAATTCTGGGGGCGCTTCAATGCCTGGGT
Source organism: Neoceratodus forsteri (assembly GCA_016271365.2). Classification (NCBI taxonomy): domain Eukaryota; kingdom Metazoa; phylum Chordata; order Ceratodontiformes; family Ceratodontidae; genus Neoceratodus; species Neoceratodus forsteri. The sequence continues at coordinate 988,319,957 of CM057449.1, forward strand.
TGACGATGAACTCTCGTCATTTAGACAAAACCTCCTCCAATTGATGGAATCATTGGGTCTGGCACGGGTTATTACTGCCGCAACTCACAAGGGGGGAGCACTCATTGGACTTGGTGTTTTACCTGGGGATGGAAATTTCCAGTATGGAGGTGGAGCCAGTCGGGTGGTCTGACCATCACACCCTGAGATTCAGTTTCACAGCCCCCTGTAATAGACCTGCCCCTGAGGAGTTGGTACAGAACCGTCCTTTGAGTGGAGTTACCTCAGAAGGCCTAATGACGGTGCTGGACCTCTCAGGAATTCCGAGGGATAGCACTGATCCAGGGTTCCTTGTATTAGCCTATAATAAAGCTGTTGCTGGGGCCCTGGATATCATTGCTCCAGCTTTTGTTCGCCCTCTCACTCTTCACTTGGGTGCCTCCTGATTTGATGGGGAAATTCAGGAGTTGAAGAGGCAAGGGCGAAGGTTGGAGAGACACTGGTGGAAAAATCACCTTGAGGGGGACAGACTTAGAATGTTGGATCATTATAAGATCTACCAATCAGCAGTTTCTCATAAGAAGGCAGATTTCCTGTCCAGAGAAATTGCTGCAGTGAAAAATAGGCCAGCCCAGCTCTTCCGGACCGTGGACAGACTGTGCAATCCAGCCTGTCTCCATTCTGATCGAGCATTGTGACAAGTACAGTGTAAGGAGTTTGCGCTTTTTTTCACTGATAAGGTGTCCACCTTCAGGGATGAGATCAGCCAGTGCCTCCCTATTGGACCTTACACTGATCAATTGAGTGGTACCAATGCCCAGTTGACCTGGTCCACCTTCAGCCAATCGGTAGTCTTGGATATAGTGAGAATCATCCAGACTTTGCGACCAACTTGCTGTAGTTTGGATCCGGGCCCTACACACCTCCTTGTGGGGAGTGTAGAGATTATTGGCCCAGTCCTTGCTGGGATAGTGGGGGTTTCATTAGAGAAAGTGATTTTCCCGGATCCCTTAAAGGAGGCGATAGTACTGCCCCTCCTGAAAAAAGCTCCTTTGACCCCGACTGCCCAGCTAACTACAGACCAGTCTCGAACTTACTCTTTATAGGGAAAGTTATTGAGAAGATGGTTGCTTTGCAGCTGGAGGATCATTTATCCAACCACAATATCTATGACCCTCTCCAGTCTGGCTTCAGAAAAAGGCATAGCATCGAGACTGCCCTGATATGGGTACTTAATGACCTTCTGATGGCGAGACATCAGAGATCCCATTCCATCTTGGTTCTCCTTGATCTCAGCAGCATTTGACACAGTGGATCATAGGGTGCTGCTCGAGCACTTGTGGTTTCTCTGTGGGCTGAGGGGGGTGTTCCTCAGTTGGTTTTGATCTTTCCTCGAGGGCAGATCCCAGAGAGTGGTTTTGGGGATTTATTCCTCAGCCCCTCACTGGCTGCCTTGTGGGGTACCACAGGGCTCGGTGCTGTCCCCCATGTTGTTCGCAGTGTATATGCTGCCATTAGGGCACATTATAAGATGGTATGGGTTGAGTTTTCACTGCTGTGCAGATGACTTTCAACTGTACATGTCTTTTGTGCCCGAACAAGAGTTAGATTCTGTCTTGGTGTTTAACAACTGTCTGTTGGAGATACAGAACTGGATGAGTACTAGTTGGCTGAGGCTGAACTCAGGTAAAACAGAGGTATTGGTGGTGGGCCCTGATTGCAGGACGACAGGGGCATGGGTGGGAAAACCCTCAGGATTATAGGATTATATCTTGGGGGGGGGAGGAGACCCCAGTGATTGCCTTGGGCCAGGTGTGTAACCGAAGTGTGGTATTTGATGAAGGCCTGACCTTGAGGGTGCGGGTTTGGCCGCAGTCAAATCCTCCTTTTATCATCTGAGGAACATAGCCCAAGTGAAGCACCTGGTAACGCCTGCAGATCTTCTTACCTTGGTCCACGCCTTTGTCACCAGTCGTTTTGAGTACTGCAACGCCCTCTACCTAGGACTACTGGGGGGGTGGATATCCGCCATTTGCAACTAGTGCAGAATGCAACGGCCAGGTTGTTGACTGGAACCCCTAGATCCAGTCATATAACACCTGTGCTGCATGAACTGCACTGGTTGCCGATACAGTGGTAGATCACTTTCAAGGTCACATTGCTGACCTATAAGGCCCTACATGAGCGGGGACCCCTCTACCTGAAAGAGCTCCTGTCTCCTTACTGCTCCACCCGCTCACTCCGATCCTCCAGCGAGTGATTGCTAGAGATTCCCAGGATATCCTTAAAAACATCAAGAGGAAGATCTTTTGCCTTTATGGCACCTACCCTGTGGAACTTCTACCATGCCGGATATGAGATAGCCTGACCGTGGAAAGATTTAAAAAATCCTTAAAATGTACCTGTTTAACCAGGCATTTGAAGGATCCTAGTGAATATTTGTCATACTGTTATAATTTTATTTATGGGCCCAGATATTCAAAAGGGTTGCGCCATGCGCAACAGGGATGTGCCAGTGCAAGTCCGAAAATGCGCCATTCTGCGATATTCAGCGGGAGGCAGATGCGCCCCCCAAATCACAATGCGCAAGAGCGCAATGATAATGAATGCATGTGCAACTGAAGGGGGAGGAACCATGCATAAATGGAGCAGTGCGATATTCAACAACATGCGCCATGCGCAATAGGGGAGCAAACGGAAGTTGTGCGATAGTGGAAATGATCCAAAATAAAAAGGAACAAGAGAGAGGCGCAAGAACGCTACAGGGAAGCCACATGTTGGTGAACTGCAGGCAGCCGCACAGGCACACAGAAACTGGGAGCAGGAGAGGACAGGAGCAGGACAGAGCACCTGGAACCACCAGGAACAGGGAAGGTGTGGGGAGACTGTGCCACAGTGCAGGAGAAAAGGGGGAAGTACCACACAGCACTGAGGGCACAGATAGTGGGCAGTATATCCACTACAGGGAGGTGTTCCTGGTGCAGGGGGAGTAGCAGCATGGACAGCGGGGGGAACACAGACACAGCTGCCAGCGGGGGTAGCACAAGCCAGGGACATGGCCAGTGCCACCATCCAGATGGAGGCAGTTATGAGGGAGGTGAGAAGGCAGGCAGCAGGGGGGCGCGGCCGTGGAAGGGCCCATCAGCGGTATGCCCCCAACAGGCAGTACCAAGCCTGCACCAGCTTCGAGCTGTACACTGATACTGAGATCATGGGCCCTTACCGCCTGAACCGGGTGATCCTGAGGTGGCTCTGTGAGCTGTGCAGTGATGTGATGCAGGCACCTACACGACAGAGCCATGCTCTGTCAGTGGAGACCAAAGTGACAGCTGTGATGTGCCTGCTCACCACAGGTACCTTCTACAGACCAACTGGGGACACGACAGGCATAACCCAGTCAGCCACGTCCACGCCCTCACCCACTCCTCAGCATGACTGCTGCCACATGCTGCGGAGTACATCCATTTCCCCAGCACACCGGTAGAGCACAGCAAACATACAGGAGTTCCACAGGGTAGCACGATGCCTGGTGTGCTCAGGGCAATAGACTGCACCCATGTGGCCATCCGCACGCCACCTGGCCCCGAAGGGGCTGCATTCATGAATCGGAAGGGGTATGCAAGCATCAACTGCCAGGTGGTGTGCGATGCCAGGAGGCATGTAATCAATGTCTGTGCCACGCACCCTGGGGGAGCACATGATGCCTTCATCTGGCACCAGTTTGCACTGTGCCACAGGTTCGAGAGTGGGGATATCCCCCACTGGCCACCTAGTGGGTGAGTATGCAAATCACGCAGAAAGACATGGAGCTTGGGAGGGGCATAGTCAGAGGTGACATTGGTATTGGCCTAGATGGCCCAAGGCAGGGCGATGCTGATCACCAAACTAATGTCCACCCTTTACACACAGGTGACAGTGGATACTCACTCTGTCCCTGGCTGCTCACACCATACCGGCGGCCCGCAACCCCATCACAGCAACACTACAATGAGGCACATGCCACCACATGCAATGTCTTCGAGCGGGTGTTCGGGATGCTGAAAGCATGTTTCCATTGCCTGGACACGTCTGGTGGTGCCCTACAGTACAGCCTCTCAAAGGCCTGTGGGCTATTCCTGGCCTGTTTCATCCTGCACAACATGGCCAATGACTGTGGGATAGCCGTACAGGTCGAAGAGAGAGGGACAGCAATGGAGACAATGAGGACACTGGTGAAGATGGTGATGGGCAGCCCCCCCTTGGTCGAAGGGACCCCCGACTGATCCGGATGGCACAGCTGCACTGGGACACCATCACAGAGGAGCACTTCAGCCAACCCAGGTAAGTCATGGGGCCATGTGCAACCACCAGTGGCAAGGGAACAACCCACAACCATGCATGGACAAACCCCAGGGGTGCATGTCATTAAGGGAATTGGCTGAGCATGGAACCACACACGCCGTCAGGGATGGGCAAGGTGTAACATGGCACGCGGTCACACACACACACACACACACACGCACGCACGCACGCACACACACACAGACCCCACAAGGCATGCACAAAGGGTAGGAGGCAAGCCATCCCCAACCGCCACCCCTAGCTACAAACACACATCCACAGACCACCATGCCCAGTGCCTGTCATTGTACGTGTGTCAGACACTGGGCACCATTGCACAGTGGAGGACAGCACAAAGCAAGCATCATCATGCACATGCCACAGTGGACAGCAGCCGGGAGGGTGTGCAGATGGACATGTGTGTGTGTGCAGGGCCGGGTACCCCACCCGTAAATTGCACGTTGAACAACACAATGCACACAGGGCAGCATCAGACAGTAGCCATGGTGGGAGACAGGTCAGTCATGCGCCACAGTGCCACAGCTGCCATGGATGCATCGGTGGCCCCACAGAGGCCCACCAGCAGTGACAGGCTGACCAATGGCCTCATGAGGTGGCACCGACGGTCCTCCAGGGGTTCCACTGTGTGAACGCGACCCTGCGCGTGCGGGGGTCTGCAGCACACCGAACATGCCTGCACCAGGCATGCTCAGGATGCCCACAGCTGAACCCAGTGTTGACGAGGAGGGTGTCACACGACACCGGGAATGGGGGGTGGACGTTGCACTGCGTGGTGTCTGCGACACATGGGCAAATAACTGTGTGCACACTGTGGCCATGGCAGCTGTGATTGTCTGTGTCAGCCTGTCAATGGCAGTGGTCACATCCTCCCGCATCCGGTCCATCCCTGCCAGGAGCAGAGCGGTGTCTCTGCTGCGCCACTCCTCTGCCTGGCGCAGAGCCACACTGAGTGCATCCACTGCCGTCACAAGTCGCAACTGCTGATCGACTGATTCTTGGAGTATGCAGGTGTGCTCTTCTAAGAGGTCATCTGCCTGATTGGCATGCTGTCCCTCATGGTGTTCACAGCCCTGATGGGAAGCACCCCTTGAGGGTGGGCACTGCACACCAGGGCCAGGCCTGGGCATGTCCATAGGCGGTGCACTGATGCCGCCCCCTGACACTGTACCCCCATGGCCATTGGCCAACTGCTGACACTGCCCCTCCGGCTGCCGCTCTCCATGGCTCAACGGTGCCGCCACAGTGGCTGCAACAGCCCCACTGTCCTGAACACACACCAGTGCTGCCCTACTGGTGCAGTCAGGCACAGGCTGGGACTGTGATGTCATGCAGGCCTCCACGGTGGCACCACCCACGGCCATGCCTGTGATGTCACTTGCTGTGTGGCCATCCTGCAGCCCACATATCACTGTCCATGAAGTGAGCTCTATCACCATCAGTGATGAATCCGGCACCAGCCTGAGTCTCAGTATGCTGGCATCCATGGATGCTGGCATGCTGGGACACAGGCAGGGCCTCCTCCGCACCTGCTCCACCAACATCAGTCCAGACAGCCAGGCAGGCCCACTGTCGCCCTGACCCTTGGATGCCTGTGGAGATGGATGGGCCCTCCTCTATGTCCATGGTATCGCCCTCAGTGGACAAGCCCACCACCGCTGACCAATGTAGACACTCAGGAGCTGTAAGGGAACACAATAGCATTAATGTATCTGCCCTTCCCTGCCCCCCCATTGACAGACCAGGACCTACCATGCAGTGATGGGCTACCACCCATCTGGAATCCACCACCTGGAACACCCTCGATGGCACAACGCTGCATGCTGCCAGCAACCCGCTCTTCTTGTGGGGTCAGGCGTTGCACGGCCGGCTGTCACCCACCGGTTGCAGCCCATGCTGCCCTGATGGCAGCCACCTTGTCCTTAATCCTCCACCTGTCCATGCCCATCTTCTTTTTGCACTCCTGCACGGACCGCTGGTGGCTGCCATGCAGGTTGATGGCACGCGCCACCTCTTCCCATGCAGCAGCGTGGGCCTGTGGTGTTCCCCGCTGTCCGCTGAGCAGCGGCTCCTGGTCGAGGTAGGCCTCAAACAGGGCATCTGTTTCTGCCTTTGTGAAGTTAGGCCTCCTCTTCCTCCCATGTCTCTGTTCCTCTTCCTCCACCTCACGATCGCTCATTCTTCATCCTGTGAGAATGACAGGTGTTACCTGTGACTGTGCAGTCCCATGCATGTCCCACCACAGTCCACACTCCCAAACAGCATGCAATTCACCACAATAGACTGCAATGACAGACTATGGCCACTGCAGCCCAATGTCGCATTTTTATAGCACAACGCATGCAAATGAGGTGAGGCGCAATTATAAGTGGATGCAAATGCAGTATCTGCGCCATTGAATGTCTGATTAGCTGATTTGCATATGCCAGCTGAATATCGAGCTGTTGCGCTTTGCGCAATTGTGCTGAACATGCTCAGGCAAGGGCGCATTTCTGTGACATGCACAGTAGACACTGAACGGCGCATGCCCGGGGTGATAACTCCAACGCCTGCCACGCTGCTGATGTGCTGTGTGCGTGAAGCAATGCAGGGCACGGCCACCATTGTGACAGTGGCACTACTGTGCTGTTCACATGTATGGCGCTCTGGCACTGGGGCACCGAGGGTGCACTGGGGCCACAGCACGGTAGGCCACTACAGGAAGTGGCACACTGGCACCCAATCGCGCTACACGCAGTGAATACCAATCACACTGTGGTGGTCCGTGCGCGAGAGACCCTTGACCCTGTGCCCAACCTTTTCCCCCTAGGTGCCATGTGTCCGCATGGGTGCACCACTATCGCACTGTTCGGTGACAGTACGATAGGGAATGGCAGCGCTGTACCGCGCAGCATCTGCATGTGGCAGACTGCGGTACCGAGTGCCATTTTGACCCCAACCAGCTTCAGAGATGGCAAGAAGGAGGGCTGCTGTTTGGAGTCAGATGGAGCTGGCCAGTCTGGTGGCCATAGTACAGCCCCATGCTGGGGCACTTTTTCGAGTTGCACCCCTGGACAGGGCCAGGAGTTCAGTATGGAGGAGGTGGTGGTGGCGCTGGAGGAGGCCACAGGAATTGGGCGCATTGCTGAGCAGTGTCGCCACCGATATGGGGACCTGCAGTGGTGGGACCCAGATAGGCTTGGTGCCAGGAGGGGCATGGTGCCATGGCCAGGTAGGTGCCCCATCCATACACTGTTAACGTCCATACGGGTATCACGGTGGCATGTGTCCAGCACATGGGGGGGCTGTCCAGTGTTGTCCATGGTGGTGGTATTGGGGTGGGGGGTGGATGGGTATGGTTGTGTGGGATTGCACACACATGGGGGTGGGGGGACTTTGCTACCGGATTGTACTGATGTTCCTCTCTCCATGTCTGCACCCTAGGCCCAGAGGAGTGCTGGCGGGTGAGGGAGAGGAGGCGGTGCCAAGATGACCAGCAGGCCGGGAGGGATGCCAGACTAGACAGGCACAGGGACCAGCCTGATGATGGTGAGTGACTTACATCCATGATTACTATTGCATGCTGTGTAACAGGGCGGGCAGCGGGGCATGGCCACCATCCATTGACACCACTGCCATGCACGCAACTTGTTACAGTCAGCACTGTCCAGTGGCACTGCATGTCTGGGAGTGCGTCAGTGGTGGTCCATGCGTGCACTGGGTACATGGCTGTGCCACTGCCTTCGCACCGCATAGCCATGTTACTGTACAGCCACAGTGGTGCTGTGCGGGACTTGGGCGGTGGGTGTGTGCAGCGGTCTGCATGGCTGTGTGCAACTGGGTAGGCAGGTCTTGTGGACGCGGTCACTGTGGGTGGTCGCACACCATCACAGGGGCATGGCCCATGGCTGTATGCCATGCACAGTGGGTGGGCTGCAGGGGGATGGACAGTCACAGGTATTGTCTCTGCTCCCTTGTCCTAGGTGGACATCACCGGATGGCCATAGAACGTGGCATGCAGGAGCTGCTGCAGCTGGCACAGGTGTCCCTGGTGATTCTGAAGAGAATGGAAGTGGGATGGGGTCCAGAGACAAAGCACCTGGAGGCACCACAGGAGTGGAGAGTGGGGCAGACAATAGGCCCTCCGTGCCCCCTTACTCACCTAACCCCCCTGGACCCACCTTCACACCCCTTCTTCCCTCTCCTATTTGTTCACCCCTGCCCCATGCCCACCCCCACCTGGTTTGTGGCCCTTCCCCCCACCCTTGTAAATAATTGTAAATAAGTTTGTTTGTTACCATTATTAAATATATGCATTTTATTATGACAACTGTGGTGGTCTCTGATTTGCAGCGGGCTACAGGTGCTTGGCTGCAGTGGTGTGCATGGGCATATGTGTGTACCAGCAGGGACCTGCCTTTTGTGTGGGTGGGGGAACTCGGTCACTGTCTGTGGTATGTGTGTTATTCTCTGTGCACTGGACGTCTGTGTGCAGTGGTCCACAGTGCATGCACTGTGTCCATGGTGTCCCTGTCAGACTGTCCATGGCCTGTGCAGCTGACACCCTTGCATGTCTGTGCTGTGCACGGTCTGCTGGCATGTCAGAGGTGGCTGTCCATGCTGGACACCCCCTGTACCCGGCACAACACCGGATTACCTCCTGTCACTGTTATGGTGCACGTCTGCCTTGGGTGGCACTGTGGCCTCCGCTGTTGTTGTCCCACCTCCATGCTGTCACTTGTGTCTGTTGCAGGCAATGTGCTCCACTGTCTGTCACTTGTGCTCCGGCCGCATGCTGGTGGCATACAGCTTCATGGTGCCTGCGCAGGGTGGCTGGCACACCTGTGCCATGTAGGGGTGCTGGCCGTGTGTACACGGCTGCTGTGGCTACATGCCAGTGGCTTGGTTGACCTGCTACTGTGTCCCTGTGTTGGTGTGCCCTTGGGTATGGGTGAGTGTTTGTCCATGCACTGTGTTGCATCCTATGTGGCGCATGCTTCCATGCAACATTGTGTGTGTCTGTGCTGGCTGTTGTGGCCTGTGCTGGGATGGGATGTGTCCTTGGGAAGGTGTGCAGGGTACTGTACTGCTGGGGTGGGGTCTAGGGCACGCCCTGTTGCATGTGGGGTACCTTGTGTGCCGATGCATGGTCGGTCTCTCAGCTGTACCTCGGGGGGATGTGCAGGGTGGCACTGTGTATGCAGTTGTTGCATTGCTGTCTGCTGCTGCCCGCTGCAGGGTGCTCATGGTAGGGCTGCCTTGCATGGCTCCGTGGTGCACAGGGTTACATTGTCACAGTGGGGGTGGCGGCATGCATGGGGTATCCTGTACTGTTGGGTGCTACTCCTGGTCAGGGTATATGGGGATTGTGGTGCAGGGTGTGCTCTCTGCATTAGTGAGATATGGTGTGGCATGGGGTGGTGACACTCCTTGTGTGCCGGTCACAGCTTGCCGAAGTGTGCTGAGGCACCATGCCCGGCTGTGGGTTGGTTGCTGGTATCCATGCGCTGGTGGTTATTCCGGCTCTCCACCAGTTGTGCAGTGCATGGGGTGTGGGTGGCGATGTCTGTTCTGCTGTGTGCTCCTCTGCCCATCTGTGGCATGGGTGGTGGGCCCCTGCGTCCTGTCCCTGTGCATCCCTGGTTGTGATGTTGCACTGCTGCCCTGCTCCATGGGACATCCCTGGATGTGCTATGGCACATCTGGACTGCTCCACTGAGCATCCCTGGTTGTGCTGTGGTGCAGATGGCATGATATTCAATCATGTGCCGTGGGCACATTTTGACCTGCGCTGTTTTTGAATATTGCACTTCTTGCACATGGGCACAGTGGACTTGCACTTGCTCCTGCTGTTGTGCACTTTTTGGGTGCAGTTTGAATATCCAGGCCATGGTCTTAATGTATGATGAAGAGTACTTGTTTTAATGTGTATTGTTAATGCGCCCTGAGCTCTGGAAGGGTGCCTGATACAAATGAAATTTTACTTACTTATGCCTTTCCTTCCTTCCCCCTGATCCACAATGAGTTGGTAAAGGTGTGGAGGGACAAGATGCGGATGATGCTCACAGCCCAGGACTGGCCCTGCCAGTATTAGTACCTGGGTCTCCTCAGCCTTGGCAGGAGGACTTCATGGTGATTGCCTTTGTGCTCAGATCTGCTCTCTTGTCACAAGGGGAAGATCAGACACCCAGATATTCAGTCCCTGCACCTCATGGCCTGGTTCCAGAGTGGTTAGAGTTCCAGGCTTTGGGGCTTTCTGAAGATATACTACTCGACCTGCCAGTGCTATGCCTTTAAAAAAAGGTTTTTCATTTGGTGCCAGGACAGAGAGCTTGATGCCCTGGCCTGCCCTCTGGCTAGCACTCTGGACTACTTGTGGTCCCTTTCTCAGTTGGGACTGAGGTCGACAACCCTCAGGGTGCACCTGGCAGCCATCTCTGCTTATTGGGCATGGGCTGGTATGCTGACGGTGTCACAAGAGAAGGAAGTTTAGTGCTTCTTCAAAGACCTTGACAACCTGTCCCTGCCGGTACATAAACCACCACCACCTTGGGACTTGCTGGTGTTGGCAGTGCTCATGGGCAAGCCATTTGAGCTAATGTACAGATGTGAGATGTCACATCTGTCATACAAGACCATCTTCTTGGTGGCTAGTACCTCTGCCAGAAGGATCAGCAAGCTGCCAGTGCTTTCGGTGGAGTCTCCATACCTAGTGTTTCACAAGGACAAGGTAGTTCTCTGCCCCCACCAAAAGTTACTCCTGAAGGCTATTTCAGATTTCCACCTTAATCAGATGATGAATCTCCTGGTATACTTCACCAACCAACCTTGAAGGCTAAGAACTGGCTCCACTCACTGGACCTGAAGTGGGTGCTCATTTAATATAAGAAACGCACAGCTGGAGTTCAGAGAGAGGTTCGTCAGTGGTTCATAATATATGTTGAAGCTGCACCTGGCAAAGTGGCAGCTAAGTGGACGATTGGCAGGTCTGTAGTCTCCTGTAGTGACCTCTGCTATAGGTTGACTGGTAGGGTGTCTACTGCAGGGCTTAGGGCTCATTCCACCAGACATACCACTGTCTCAGTGGCTGCTTCCAGAGATGTACCCATCCAGTAATTCTGCAGGGCTGCTACCTGGAAGTCAACAGACACCTTCATCTCCCATTACAACATCGACCTAGAGTCACGCTAGGATGCTGCTTTTGGGTCCTCGGTTCTCCAGTCCCTGTTTGCCAAGTAGGGGAGTGGGCCTTTTCCTCTATCACAGAGAACTGCTAGAAGTCTGCCAGAGTGTGGATAGTGCACCATATCCATGCCACTAGAAATTAGGATTACTCATCTGTAACTATTGTTTTAGGAGTGGTATATGGTGCACATCCACACAACCCACTTGACCTCCCCATGTGGATCTTTACTTCCAGCATGCAAGATATGACTTCACCGGGCACAGCCAAGGAGTATACCACCCGGATGGGTGGTTGGAGCTTAGCTTAAAGATGCTCTGCAAATTTAACCCGAAAAGGAAGACTGCCAGAGTGTGGATGTGTAGCATATACCACTCCTAGAACTATGGTTACAGGTGCGTAACCCGCATTTTCAGTTGTATTCACTTCTGCTTGGAAGATTTCAACGCTTCAGGCTCTAATTTGTGAGCCTCCTTATTTTTTTTTAATTAAATATGCTTAACTGTTTTTTCCAGATAATACACAATCACAGAACCGAACAAAACAAGCAACAAACAGGAACATTATGTGAGCTTACAAAAGATCGAGACTAATCCACTCAAACAAATCCCAACAAAAGCATCCCCTTCCCCAGAGTGCTGCTGTGTACAAAATAACTATCAATGATTATGTGTTTGACAGGATACCATTCAGAAAAGAAAGACTTCAAGGGGCACAGAAATAATAGAAAAAAGGGGACAAGGAAAGTCTAAACAGTAAAAGGACAATGCAGAGCTAATATACATAATACCCAAAAAGAAATCGCAACCTATTATTTTGCAGCTAACCAAGCATATAATAGTTCCTATTTCTGTGAAAAGGATGGAGTTCTAAATCTCATATTGACTATATGCAATTCAACATTCAAGGCGCTAAGGATCTCTGCATGTCATTCCAAGCAGATTGGAGATTTGTCATCGAACCAATGACAAAGCAGGACTATTTTAGTGGCTGCTGAAATCAGGACAATATAGCCTTTTCTGTAACCTGGTGAAATTCCATTATAATTCCCCAATAAACAAACCTCAGAAGTAAAGGCCTCATCCAGGTCAAAAGACCGGTCCAAATAAGACCTAATAGTTGACCAAAATGGTATGGCCTTTGTGCTAATCCATAGTATATGATGTAATCAATCAATCAGTCTTTATTTAACCAGGCGGACACCATTAAGGCAACTCATTTACAGTGTTTACCTGGGGAAGGTACAAAGCAAATACAGCAATATATGAAACAGTATGTGCACAAGGCAATCTAAAGCAGAGTGCAGGGAAACAGGTTGTACATACGATAATGTGATATACATTGGGATTATAGTCTGTCCAAAGAAAAACAAAATCTTGCCAGAGCCGATAGGGCTGTGACGAGCTTGCCAAGTGTCCAAAGTTGCACATGGAATGCCCGGTGTAACTTGGCCATTTTTTGGAGGTGTTTCACCAAATTTTCAACATGGCCTTTTTGGGACTCCTCCTAATGAAGAGTGCCAGTGTCATTTTGTTAGCTTGTCCCAAAAGGTGATCTTGCAGAGCGACTGCACCATTATGTGCTACAGGTGTGAAAACATGTGAAAGGCAGGATGTGAAAACTGACAGCTGTACTGTTAAAAAGGAAGTGTGCAAAAATGGCAATGTTGAAAATCTGGAGGGAAAATATAAAAAATTGGTGAAGTTAGTGTGCGTAGAAACTGCGCAATGCACGCTCGTAACACAAGTCATTTTTTGGAGTTTTTCACCAAATGTGCAATGTGGGCTTTTTGGGACCCCACCTAATAAACTGTGACATTGTCAATCTTACTTCAAGATACAGCTCTTGCAGCAGGTTATACCATAGGGACTGAAGCCAGCAGGTGGCAGGACCCCATAGAAAACTTCTAGCTAGCTATACCCAGAGGGAACTGCCACCGACGTCGGCCCCACCCCGATGTCAGATACATCATAAAAGTGGCGGTCCCCCATCATCCCTCAGTTTCTTTTCCTGCCGTTGACTCACAAGCATCGGCTCCACGGATACCATCAGCTATGAACGACGCCAGAACTTTTTCAGCGATTTTCACAATTTTCTACGTATGTCTTCATCCCCAATCCCCTCAGCCGAAGGACACCAGTCAAAGTGCATATGTGGCAAGCAGATACTGTTTAAAAAAAAAATACGGCCTGCGTACGGTGCTTAGGCCCAGACCACGACACCAAGACCTGCACCATCTGCCAGCACCTCAACAGCCGCATGAAGATCCACCGCCAGAAGGCCCTACAGAGTTTTCTTTAGAAGAAAAACTTAAAAAAGATGGAGAGAGAGAGATACATCCTCCCGAGGGGAATTGTCCCATAGGTTGGGGAAACACAAAGAAAAGAGGAGGGAGAGAGACTAGGAGCTATCCCCAAGCCGCACCTCGGACTCCTGGGCCAGCTCTGGCTCAAACTGCTCTGACAGGTCCCCATTGTGGGCAAAGTCTCAGCCCCCACTGGTCAAGGTTCGGACCTCAGGTGAGTCAGGTACCTCTCCCTCTTTAGAACCTTTGAAAATCAGATTTCAAGATAACCGTATGCCAGGATCTTCCACCCGGTCTGAGGCTTCAGACAGGCACAAACGGCCGTCCAAGTTGGCCGCCAAGGCAGGCCCCGACTTCTGGGACTGGCATCAGGACACCGAGCTAAGATCAGTCTCCCAACCTCCGAGGGGCTCGGAAGTGCCTCCTCGATGAACCACTGAGCTGATGTCCCTGAAGCAGATGTTTGAACAGAAGCTGTCATCAGACCTGCCGACCGCCAAGCACCCTAAGGACCCAACACCTCAGGTGGTTCCCCTGCTGCCCGCATTAGATGCCAGGGGAAACATCAGAAGAAGCTGAGGTGGGTGTCAGAGCCTGGCAGATTACTAATGACCAGACGGGTGATTTGGAGGACCCAGGATTACTCCAAGACCCAGTTCCTGACCTGGCTACCCCTCAGGCACCAGTATCCGGTCCCTGGGCAGGGAAGACACTGATGCCGGGACAGTCATCAGGCATAAATATTGAGGAGGTGAAGTAACTATTCACCTTTTGGTGGGACACCATCCAGAAGGATGAAGTCCCCTTCCTCAAAAGGAGATACCCCCTCTAAGGGCTCTGACTCCTGAACCTCCCCCTAGGGAAGATACTCCTCCATCCAGGGGCAGATCTCGTGAAAAAGAAGGCAGGAAACCAGAAGAGGCAACACTCTAGGAGCCCTTCATTGTCATCCAGCACACACAGGCATAAGAAGTCCCAAAGAAGATCCCGCTCTTCTTTAGATGAGGACTTCCGCCCGGACACCTCGAATGTGTCCAGATCCCCCTCTCCTTTCAGTGTCCCATTGCCTGATCCTAATGACCTACCTGGGTCAACTCTGGATAATCCCTCATTTATGGATATAATGAGGCACATCCATGAAAATAAGGGGTGGGACACCAAGGAACTGGACCCCGAGAGGCAACACCTGGCCAGAAACCTTTGGCAGAAGGATCCAAGGTCTATGGTGGTTCCACCTTTGGTGGATGCCTTCCAGGACGCCACCAGGGCAGCCTGGAAGTGCCTGTATTCCATGCCTGCAGTCCCTAAGAAGGCAGACCACCTATATAGGGCCCCGTCAGAAGGACCCATATCTAGGTCAACAGCCGATGGCAGATTCTCTAGTAATTACTGCCATGCACGACAGATCCTAATGGCTTCAGCACCTGAGCACACAACCACTAGACCAGGAGTCAAAACAATTAGGCTCTATGGGGAGGCGCATGTACGGCACTGCTACATGCTCCATCAGGTCTCTGAAATACCTGACCCACATGGTTCAATTTCAGAACGCACCTGTGGAATTAGGGCCAGAACCTCCTGAAAGATTTCCCAGATGGGGACAAGAAGGAGCAGTTGCTTAACCTCCTTAAAATAGGCTCGAATGTTGGGATCCAAGTCCTCAGGGTGGCTTACAACTCAACAGACTCTGCAGCCAGAGGAGCAGCGACAGGTATCTACCTCCAGAGACACTCCTGGTTGAGGTTCTCAGGCTTTACACCCGACATCCCAAAAGACATCTTAGATGTGCCGTATAACAGTTATGTTCTCTTTGGAGAAGAATTGGAAAGGGTCATTACCAGACTGCAGGACACTGCTAAGGCTGTATGATAGTACAGGCAATGTAGAAACTGAAGCCAGGCCCCTTTCAAAAGGGCCAGAATCATTTTCGTGGCAGACAGGAAGGCAGCAACCCCAAACTGGCCAGCAACCCAGAGGCAACATTGGCTGTAAGAATCAGCTGAAATATTTTGAGGCCAAGGTCAGCGCAACCAAAAGCCCAACCAGCCTTCCGGTCAAAATACTACCACAGCATGACTCCTTCCAGACCCCTTCCCCACCTCTGGATCAAAGGGAAGAAATGGTTGGGGGTTGCTTTGCGTTCTATCTCCCCAGGTGGCAGAGGATCACCTCCGACCAGTGGGTCCTACAATTTGTCAGTCGAGAGCACTCTATAGAGTTCATCAACCGCCCACCAAGAAGGCCCCCTCTACACTCCCGGCACTTGGGACAACACGTCTTGCTCATTCAACAGGAAATCTATGCCCTCCTGGAAAAGGACACCATAAAGGTAGTCTCATGGAACCGGAGAGAAAGGGGATACTACTCCCACTTCTTTCTCATCCCAAAGAAGATGGGAGATCTGCAACTGATTCTAGATCTCAGTGATCTCAACACCTCAGTAGCGTACAAATGCTTCCGCATGGTCACTCTTCCAGGCCTTATCCCCATGCTCAGGCAAAATGCATGGCTGGTGTCACTGGACATGCAGAATGCTTATCTTCATCTCCCCATTGCTCAATTGCATCAGAAATTACTTCTATTTGAGTTTCTTGGATGCCACTACTAGTTCTGGGCTCTCCCATTCAGCCTCTCATCAGCACTACAGGTTTTCACCAAATGCCTAGCAGTAGTGGCAGTGGCCCTCAGAAGGCAAGGCCACTACGTGTTCCCATATCTGGACAACTGGCCCTTCATGGCCTCATCCAGAGAGAAACTGATCAGAGCAATTCAGGATACTCGCTCCATATTCAAGTCACTGAGTATCACCATCAACCAGGAAAAGTCATCCTTGGTTCCCACCCAAAGACTATCATTCATAGGAGCGGTCCTGGACACCCGCCAAGGAAGAGCCTTTCTGCCAGAGGACAGAGCGGAATTCATTTGGACCCTGATCCAGTCCATCACTGTGAGGAAGCAGGTTCCCACATGAACCATTCTGCACCTCCTGGGGCACATGGCAGTGGCCATTGCCACAGTCCCATTTACCCACCTCCATATGAGGATCACTCAGTGGATACTCAGAGCACAATGGGACCAACGCAGGATCACCTGGATCATGTGGTCAGAGTGCCAAACCCAGTCATACAGGATTTGCAATGGTGACTCATTACAGAACACCTGGCAAAATAAGTTCCCTTTTTGGCCCCCACTCCATCTCTAACACTCATCATGGATGAATCAGGGTCAAGGTGGGAAGCTCACCTAAACAGGACAATGACACAGGGCATCTGGTCCCCATTGGAATCTCATCTCCACATCAATGTCCGAGAGATGCAGGTGGTCCTGTACACGCTTCAGGCCTTGCACTCAGAAATTCCATCAGACCACATGCCAGTCCAAATGGACAACACCTTAGTAGTGTACTACATCAACAATCAGGGAGTCACTCACTCCTACCAACTCTGCTGAGAGGCAAAGAAAGTTTGGGACCGGGTTCTGCAGCATGGCACCATGATTACAGCAGTGCACATTCCTGGTGTCTACAACACAGTCACAGACTTGTTGAGCAGGTTGCGGTCCAGCACTCATGACTGGGAACTCCTGCAACTGGTTGCAGAAGCCCTGTTCCACAAGTGGGGGATGCCAGACTTAGATCTGTTTGCATCCCCATACAAGGCAAAATTGCCCAGTTTCTGCTCGCTAGATCCAGGACCTGGTGTTTTCTGGCAAGATGCATTGTCCCTCTCTTGGATGGACAGATTCCTTTATGGCTTTCTGCCCTTCCCTTTGATCCAGAGGAATCTCCTCAAACTGCAAGCAGAAGGAGTGACAATGATTTTAGTAGCACCTTTCTGGCCCAGACAAATCTGGTTTCCGCTGCTCCACCAGTTGGCTCAGGAGCCTCCATTTCCTTTACCGGTCAGCTCCCACTTGCTGTCCTAAGAAGGCAGGTCTCTGGTTCACCCGAACCTCAAGTCCCTGAACCTGCACGCTTAGCTCCAAAGGACATAGCCATCCTTAGGCACAGAGTGTCTCACGGTGTTGTCGACATTCTGGTGGTAGCCAGAAAGTCCTCCACCCATGCTACCTATGCCATGAAATGGCACAGGTTTTGTCTCTGGTCCACCACACAGGATCTTGATCTGCTCCACTGCTCAGAAAAGTCTGTTTTGGACTATTTCCTTTCCTTATGTAAGACAAGATTAGCGTACTCCTCCTTGAAGGTGCACCTCTGCGCCATTTCGGCATATCATGCATCAGTTGGTCAAAAAGCTCTAGCTCAGCTAGACATGTCATGAGCCTTTCTACGTGGCATCCTGCACCTGAAGCTCCCATCAAGGACCCGATTCCCCGTTGGGACCTTCTTTTTGTCCTGGAACAGCTTATGCTGCCACCCTTTGAACCAGCCGCAGATTGCAAGCTACACCTTCTCTCTTGGAAGGCATTATGTTTAGTTGTGGTTACTTCTGCAAGGAGAATGTCTGCGCTTCAGGCACTTATGTGCAAAGAGCCTTATTTGATTTTTCAGAAGGACAGGGTGTCTTTAAGAACCAATCTTAAGCTTCTTCCCAAGATGGTTTCAGAATTAACCCTGAACCAGGATATTGATCTTTCAGTATACTACCCGAATTACACCAATAAAGGGGAAGCTTTACTGCACACATTAGATGTGCACAGGATTCTCAGGTTTTACCTGACCAGGACCAGACCACACTGACAGTCTGATTGGCTGTTTTTGTCTTTTGCCCACAGTATGTTAGGGGCACCGGTGTCTAAACAGACACTTTCCAAGTGGTTGCGAACTGCATAGTGTTCTGCTATCAGAAGCGGAATAAACCCTTACCGGGATCAGGAAAGGGCCATTCTACCTCTTTTGTAGCACTGAAAAACATTTCAGCACTCACCATTTGTGCAGCTGCTAACTTGGAGCACAGTGCACACCTTTGTTAGACATTACAACTTGGACATTGCCTCCAGACGCAGAGCGGGCTTCAGCCTTGCAGTCCTCCAAGGACTTTTGTCCTAGGTGGTCACTTCTGGATTTCTCCTATCCTTCTCCCGAAGGGTTTGGGTATATCACCCTTTACTGCTTGGGACCCAGTCCTTAAGTCCTTATGGTGTAATGTGCTGCAAGAGCTGTGTCTTGAAGTAAGATAGTACAGTTATGTAAGAACTTATCGTAACAGTAGATCTTCGAGAACAGCTCTTGCAGCATATAGTTTCCTTCCCACTTGCCCCTAAGGAGGTATACTTTATTCCATACTGTCTTTGGACAAAGACATTTGTTTAGTATTCCTCTGGAAGCAGATCCTCGGTCTCCCCTTCAGAATCATATTGCTATGCCGGGAGTGTCCGGTGGGAGAACTGAGGGATGCTGGGGGACCGCCCCTTTTATGATTTATCTGACATCGGGGGCGAGGCCGACATCGGAGGAGGTTCCCCGCTGGGTATAGCTAGCTAGAAGTTTTCTGTGGGGTCCTGCCACCTTCCAGCTTCAGTCCTTATTGTGTAACCTGCTGCAAGAGCTGTTCTCGAAGATCTACTGTTACAGTAAGTTCTTACGTAACTGTACTTCTCGTTAATCAGTCCTGAAAGGTGATTCCACACAGCTACTGCAAAATCACCTTTCGGGATGGATTAACGAAATGTCAGTGACACTGGTCACGAGGTGGAGTCCCAAGAATACCATGTTGAAACTTTGGGGTCAAAATTCAACAAAATGGCTGGGTTATCAACTTAAGTTGAAAACCCCATTGGACGCCATTATAGCACGCTTACCTTTGATTCTTCAGTTTGCAGTTCAGCTTTAAAGAGCGCAGACATGTCCTGATCCAGAGAAGATGACAGTGCCAACCTCCAGAGGTAAGTATGGGGTAAAGGGGAGGGTGCGGGGAGGTGGGTGCTCAGTGGGAGGATGGGGGAGGGGACTGGGGGTGATGAGGGACCGTTTTCTTTTCAGGTTAAAAAAAATCTTGGAAAGGTTTTATTTCTTTACAGGAAAAAATATATATATTTGGGCACACTGGGGTGGGCTCCCAGTATGCCACATCAGTGGAGGGCATTTGCAGAAGCATGGGGATTAAGCACTCTGATGTCGGCGTGGGGCAAAAAGTAATTTTGGGCACACTGGGGTGGGTCCCAGTGTGCCACATGAGTTGGTGGGGCTACATAATGCAGACACAGGGATTGGGGACTCAGATGTTGGCATGGGAGGACAGCAGCAGTGGGAGGGTTTTTCTGCTGGTGGCAGCAATGCAACTGCACATGTGCAACACTTGTGCATGCGTAGTTGCGATGAATGGCATTTTGCCATTCACAACATGATAGCGCCAGTGGAACTGTGCATGTGCGTAAGTCGCACATGCACAGTTCATGCCCCGGAATGTGGAAGTAACAGTCGAAATAGTGCGGCTGTTATTCCGTAGCGGCCGATCATGGCAGAGGGTTTCTAGCTCCATTGGACTTTTGGAAGGATACTTCCAAAAGTCCAACAGAAGGTTCCATGATCAGCCGTTTTTGTAAGCTATGAGTCAATCCCAAAAGGACTGTATGCTCCGCCCACAGCCCTAAAAATGTGCACTGTGAAGAGGCAACCATTTATAATAGAAAACGGATATAAAAACAAATATTATACACTTGTACAAAATATACAACTCATTCAAGTTAGAAGGGGATCATAGAAAGTGGGAAATTAAGATGAAGGAGAAGACAGCAAGGTACAAGAGAAGAAGGTTATTAGCAGAGACAGTTGCAAGTCTTCTTGAATGTCCGCACAAAAAGATTTTTAAAGAAGGTCAACTTCACAGGAAGCAAGAGTTTCAGTGTTTTTTGCACATTGTTCCAAAGAACAGGGAGAGCTTGACTTATACCCGCTCTGCCAAAACACGTTCTAACCTTGGGAATAAGAAGTGAGGTATACGAGAGACTTCTTAGGAGATAGTTCCCTGCAAAGCAGACAAGAAGGCAGTCAGAGATGTATTGTGGGAGCTTATTAGAGATGGCTCGGTAGGTCCAGAAGATTGAATTTTTGTGATGTCTAAAACTAAGAGAATTTCATCCTATCATGGTATAAAGAGTGCAGTGGTGGGTGGAGTACGATGTAAAGAGCCATCGGCTTGAGAACAACTGGAGCAGAGGGAATGAGTCAGTCTACCCATCTTACGAAGCCTTTGGGGTGTAAAATATAAATTATGCAATATCTTAAAGTGGAGTAGTCTATAATAATTTAACGTTTTGATTATGTATAAAGGTCTGTCCAAATCCTTTATCAATCTAATGGAGTCCAATTGAGGTGAAAAACATGT
Organism: Neoceratodus forsteri; assembly: GCA_016271365.2. Lineage (NCBI taxonomy): Eukaryota > Metazoa > Chordata > Ceratodontiformes > Ceratodontidae > Neoceratodus > Neoceratodus forsteri. The sequence continues at coordinate 988,341,027 of CM057449.1, forward strand.
TGCTAGTAGAAGCAGGTTCCAGTTGTCACTGGGTCCATTGTTTGAAATGTTGTATACAGCTATGAGATGGCACGAGAGGAGTGAGCAACCTGAATCGGTTCCTCATAAAGAGGAGTCCATGGTAGTCCATGGAGGGGTCCCAAATGGGATACTAAAGACTGGGAGAATTGGAAATATTTAAAAAGGTGGTATGGGATAAAGCATATGTGGATTTCAAGGAAGAGAAATCAAGTAATAGGCTGGCATTTGATATCATGTCATCAGAGAGGGTGTAACCCAGGGGAAAGAACATCCAAGGAATGGGGCCATGAGCTATTTTAAAATTAGGGTTAAGGAAAATTGGCTGAGAAAGACTACCGGGGTGGGTGAAATAAAAATATTTATGTTGCATATGGGATTTTAAAGACCAGTGTATATAGAGGTCCATTTCAAGACAGTGGGAAAGTAAGAAGGAGACAGATATAACAACTCAGAGTTGTGGCTACCTGTCTGACCTCCTTACATCTGCCATCTTACTGCGCTCCCTCTGCTCCTCCACTGATGAGGACCTCCTAGCAGTTCCGAGGGCCAGGCTGAAAACCTCAGGAGATCGCCCATTTGAGGTGGCCAGCCAGGTCCTCTGGAACTCACTACTCAGAACTCTGTGGGAGGCCCTGTTGGTGGAGGCATTTAAGAGCAGTCTGAAAACCTATCTTTTTAAAAAAGCATTGCGGACAATTGGTGATTTTGTTACCTATTTATTATTATCATTATTTAATTAGTATTAATTTATTGTAAAACATATTCCCTGTGTGTCTTTGCCTGTACAACCATGCTTGTTTGACTCTTGTAGGGCACCCAGAGCCCTTGGTATTGGGTGCCATATAAATAAACACTGACTTTCTTACCTACCCTTACATAGGACTTTTTTACAGTGTAACCACTGTGGTTCATAGGGGGTCATTTTGAACAGTTAGAGGGGTGTGGCTCCTTTTAAAATGCTCACTGCTGTGTAGTGCTAAGTAATAAAAATAAAAATTAAGAAGGCACAGTCCCCCAAATTTCTTAGGAACGGGTTAATTTAATATAAGCTCTCTGAATCGACATACCCTGCCAGAAAAAAAGATTAATATGGGACTGAAGTTGTCAAAACCACAGCTGTGGTAGGAAAAAATGTAACATCCCCAAGGGAAAACAAAAGGCGAGGGAAAACACTCATTTAAACCACATTAATCTGCCCCAATAGTGATAAAGAAGAGGCCATCCATTTATGTAGATCAAGTTTGATGACAGTGAGAAGTGGGGTTAAGTTCAGTTTTTTCAGATGTGAGATATGTAAACCTAAATATTTTATGGCATTTGGCTCCCATTGGAGCCCTAATTTGGTGACGTCTGGTTTGGACACGCAGTGATATAAAGGTAGAATAGCAGATCTTATATCAAGAGTCAGCTGTTGCAGCAGGTAACACTGGTAGGACTGAAGCCAGGAGGTGCCAGAATACCACGGAAAACTTCTAGCCAGCAGTACAGAGCGGGGACCACCCCCGGTGTCAGCCTGCCCCTAACTTCATGCATACCATAAAAAGGGGTGGTCCCCAGCGTCACCCCAGTTCTTTTCCCACCATCGACTCGCATACATCAGCTCCACAGATGCTTCTTGCTTCATTCGACTGCCATATTGCCAGTAGATGGTCTTTTCTTTTTTCTTACTTTTTCAATGAAAAAGTTAGCTTTTTCCAGCCTTACCATTCTATATGTCGTCTTCTCCGACATCCTGCATTGAATGACGCCAATCGAAGTGTGCCTGTGGCAAACAAATTTCATCCAAGGACAGACACTCTGCCTGCCTCCTGTGCCTAGGCCCTGACCATGATAACAAGGCCTGTCCGAACTGTCAGAAATTCAACAGCAGGATGAGAATTGGCTGTCAAAAGGTCCTTCAAGCTTTCCTCACAGAGCAAAAACTTGCAACAGTGCAGAAAGATTCCTCTTCCCAGGGGGGTTCTTCACACAGAAAATCCTCTGGGAAGCACCACCATGAGGACAAGAAGAATGAGAGGGAAAAAGAGAGATCACCCTCGAAGTCTAGATCTTCTGTCTCCCACTCTGCCTCCAGAGATAGCTCATTCTCCGCATCCCAGGTGACATGCTCCCCTACCCCGGCTAGCGGTAGTGAAGCTACCCATCCTGATCAGGACATTGGAAGGTAAGGCTCTGGGTACTCAGACTCAGCCTTACATCTGTACAAAGTCCGGCCACATGATTTGGCCTCCATCCAGCACTCTGAACACATCAAGTTGACTGCAGGCACCAGGCTGATTGCCTCAGGACTGACATCAGCGCCTTCCCGGCTGGCTTCTGTCTCTGATGCCAACTCCCGGGACAAACACTGGGCCTTGGGGCACTCCTCAGGGAGATCAGTATCACAGCCCCCTTGGATGCACAAGCCAATATCTGACAAACATTCAGCAGATACATGGTTGCCAGTAGGAGACACTGACAGACGACACTCTTCCATTGTCGCTGCTTCAGTGTCACCGCTGGTCCAGACCCCACCACCATCATCAGCATCCACTCAATCATTGCCCAATGTACGCTTGAGGCCCAGCCCTACCAGGGACCACCTGTTATCGGCCTTAGCCCAAGCTACGGCTATCGACGTTGGACCCCCTCCCACTGTACCAGTGTCCCCCCCAGGGCATGCACAGATGCCAGACTGAGAAACTGAGCCATCGTCAGGGCTGATGACTAACCTGGAGACATGGTTTCACTTGCCACAGGTGAAGGACCTCTTTGGTTATTGTTCGGAGACCATTAAGACAGATCTTCTTCCACCAAGACCAGCTCAGGCAGAGGACTCTTCCCTTGGGAATCAGGCTTAACCCTTGTGGGAGTTCACACCCATCTCAGGAAAGGGCATAGCAGACCACAAGCAATGCTTGAGAACTAGGAGCTGCAGTTTCCTCCTGCTTCACCAAGCACCACAAGCGCAGACACCGGGGTACCAGGTTCTGGTCCTCCTTGGAGGAGGAATTGGAGCATTCCTCAGTCTCTTCCTCCTTATTACCCTCATCAGCAGGAGGTCTTCTTCCCGAAGACCCAAGGGACACTCCCAAGTCCCCTCTGGATGACCCCTCCTTTATGGAGATCATGCGCCACATTCAGGAAAATATGGGCTGTTACATGGAGGACCTTAACCCAGAGAGTCTCCACCTGGTGATGTATCTGTGCCAAAATGACCCAAAGCCTGCCGTGATCCTGCCCTTGTTTGACACATTTCTAGATGTCACCACGGTGGCCTGGAAACACCCTTACATCTCCTCCCCAGTGCCCAAAAAGGCAGATCACCTCTATAGGGCCCCAAAGGAGGAACCCTTCCTGGGTGAGCAGCCCACAGCAGACTCTGTTGTAATTTCGGTCACCCATGACAGATCCCAGAGGCCACGGCACCTTAGTACACAGCCTCCAGATTGGGAGTCAAAGCAGTTGGATGCTATGGGGTGTAAGGTTTACTCCTCAGCGACATGCACCATAAGATTACTTAATTTACTGACGCATATGGTGTAGTTCCTGAATGTCCTTTGGGAGCAGGGGATAGACATAGTAAAAGAAAGCCTGGACTGCTTGCAGAAGGCAAAGCTTGAGAAGCTTCTCCAAATGGGCTCAGATGTCAGCGCACAACTCCTAGGGTCATCTTATGATTCAGTGGACACAGCAGCACAGATGACAGCCATGGGTGTGTGTGTGTGTGTGGGTGTGTGTGTGTCAGACACCATTCATGGCTCTGGGTATCTGGCTTTGCCAAAGATGTCCAGGCCAGCATCTTGGATGCACTGTTCAAAGGCTCTGTCCTTTTTGGCGAAGATTCAGAGAAGACAATCACCAAGTTACAGGATTCAGGCAAGGCCATTCATTCGGTGCACTCTTTGTACAAGCCAAAACAAAGGACCTTTCGGAAACACTGCTTTCATGGGAAAGCGGGACAGCAACCCAGATATCAGCCACAGCAGCAACAAAGAGGTGGCTATAGTCATAAGGGCTTTCCACCAAGCACAACAGGCTCCAGGTCTAGAGCTACCAAACCAGCCAGACCACTCTTCCACCCCCACCACAGCCTAACTCCTTGCTGGACCCTCTTCTTCCATAGGCCTGGTGGAGGCGATGGCTGTAGATTGTTTTTCTCTTTACAGCCAGGGTGGTGAAAAGTCACCTTCAACCAATGGGTTCTACAAATGATAGACAGAGGGCACTCTATTGAATTCCTGCAGATGCCATTGGACAGGCCACCACTCCATTCCCGTTGTTCTCCAATTCATGCAGAGCTAATTCTGGAGGAAATTCGGTCTCTTCTGGTCAAGAGAGCAATAGAGCCAGTGCTCTAGCTTAGCGACCTCAACCACTTTGTCAAGTACAAATGTTTCCAGATGGTCACTCTACAGGGCTTACTGCCCATGCTTCACCGGGGAGATAGGTGTCCTGCATATCCAGTGATGCTAGCCAGTCTAGTCATCCTAATAGCCAAGCCTCACGGGAGGTTCCTCAGGTTTGAGTTTCAGGGGAGGCACTACCAATTCAGGGCATTGTCCTTCAGCCTATCCTCAGCCCTGAGGGTCTTTAACAAGTGTCTGGCAATGGTTGCAGCAGCCCTTCAGAAGAAGGGCCACTATGCTTTCCCATACTTGGATGATTGGCTCCTAGCAGCCCTGTCCAGGCAGCAACTGCAGCACACAATAGAAGAAATGTGTTCTCTCTTCGGAGAACTAGGGATCACCATAAAAGCAGCAAAGTCAACTTTGCATCTGACCCAATCCCTCCAGTTTATTGGGGCTTTACTTGACATCACTCAAGGGAAGACCTTCCTCCTGGAAGACAGGTCAGTCCATCTTCATAGTCTAGTCCGCCACATCTCGTCCCTCACAAGGGCACCAGCCAGGATGCTTCTCTGGCTCCTGGGCCGCATGACAGCCTCTATTGCCATGGTTCTGCTGGCCAGACTGCATATGATGACATTTCAGTAGACACAGAGTCCAGTGAGACCAATGATGGGATGACCTGGACCAACCGGTCTCTATCCTGGAACCGGTTCATCAAGAGCATGACTGTAACATCCCTATATCTCTCAGAGGGACTTCCCTTCCAGAGAATGCCACTGGCCCAAATCTTGATGTCAGATGCATTCAGCACAGGTTGGGGTGCACATCTGGGTGCCCACAGGACCCGGGGACTTGGTCCAAGTCCAAAGGGCTCTTACACATCAATGTTCTAGAGATGATATCAGTTCTGTACACCTTACAGGTGATGCGCACTGCGCTTCTCCTTCGACACCTCCTGATACAGATGGACAACACAACGGTAGAGTTCTACCTCAACAAGCAGGGCTGCACCCACTCATACCCCCTCTGCCACGAAGCATTGTGAATATGGAACTGGGCTGTAGGCCTCCATTTGGATATTTCAGCAGTTCACATCCCAGGTGCACAAAACACCCTGGCTGATGCACTCAGCAGGACATGGTTCGGAACACACAAGTGGGCCCTTCAGTAGTCGGTCATAGAAGGCCTCTTTGACAGGTGGAGCAGACTGGAAGTGGACCTCTTTGCATCACCTATCAATGCAAATCTGCCCAGTTTCTGCTTGCTAGATCCCGGGCCTGGTGTTTTCTCATGAGACACGTTGTCCCTTTCTTGGAAAAGGAGGTTCCTCTATGCCTTGCCTTCCCTCCCTTTCCACTCCTGCAGAGAGTACTTCTCAAACTGCAGGTCAAAGGAATGTCAAAACCTTTTTTTGTTTGAATCCTGTCTTTTCTCTTTGTCCTCTTGAATTAACACTAGCATTTAGTGGCATGTAAATATACATAGAATTAAATAAAAAACTTGTATACATCATTGTGACTACCAATAAGGACAAATAGTGGGGTAGCTTGCAACACCCCTCCCTCCTAGACTGAATTTGTGTGAATCCATCCCTATGTATGGTATGATTTTCACAAATTCTGTTCACTGCTCTAACTGGCGAGATAGCCCATCTGCACTGGCATTGGCTCATCAGGCCCTGAGGGTAAGGGTTATATCACAGCCCTGTAAGGCAATACTCCACCTTAAGAGACGACCATTTGTTTTACCCATCTGTGTTAGCCACACCAGGGGATTATGATCGGTCTGTACCTTAAAGTGCCTTCCATAGAGATATGGCTCTAATTTCTTCAGGGCCCATACCAGCACAAGGCATTCATTTTCAACTGTGGAATATGCCTGCTCCTGGTGGAGTAACTTTTTGCTAAGGTATACTATTGGGTGATCTTTTCCCTGATTAGAGGTCTGACTGAGGACTGCTCCAATCCCCACCTCTGAGGCATCTGTCTGGATTACAAATGGATTACTGTAATCTGAACTGGCCAACACAGGGGCACTGCACAGTGCCTCCTTTAGCATGTGAAGGCTCGTTCACAGGCTGGCTCCATTTTACCACTTTGGGCATTTTTTTCTTTAGGCCAGAGAGGGGAACTGCCAGGGTACTGTAATTTGGTACAAAACTTTAATAGTACCTGGCAGTTCCTAGGAAACTCCAAACCTGCTTCTGGGTTTCAGGCCTGTGCCTCTCTATCGTCTCAATCTTTTTTTTCTTCCATAAAGATTTTTATTGGTATTTTCTGTTTATACTTGTTACAACACTTTTCATCACATCATTTGGTGCTTAGGTTACAAGACATACCATCTCTCTGTATTAACTATTGCAACTGAAACAAATTTAAAGTTGTAATTATGCAAATTTAAATAATGTTCATACTAACATGACCTTGAGAGGCATACCATCATATTTAAGTCATATTTACATTTGGGAGATATAATCTTAATTTGAGTAATTATAGCCTATGCTGTGTCTGCTTTGCCCCCAGATGGCCAGCAGCCTGCAAGCAGCAAGGCTACCAGTCTAACTCCACCCCACACTTGCTCCGCTGACATAGGGAGCTCATGGATGGCCAGCAGCCTGCAAGCGGCAAGGTAACATCAGCGAGGAGCCTGTCTTCCATTGGGGGTGTTTGTGAAGGGGATGCTGGCCCGTCGACGCTGTGCATCGACTGCCCCACCCTCTCCAGCCACCTTCCCACCCAAGGCGGGCTGCAGTGTTATAGACAGCCTGGGTCACATGACTGTCCCTCAAATTACCAGATCCCTAGTTTCCTATTAGCAGGTTTTCATAACTGACCACTAGAGGTCAAACCTGTTCCATCTAGCCCCCAGAGCTCTCTCCTCCTTCTTTCTCTTCCTGGTGGGATTACTGTTGCTGTAATTCCACCTCTCTCTCTCTGCTTACCTTCCATTCCCACTTCAAGCCTTCTTCCTTGTGCAACCCCTAGGTGTCACTACTGAGCCCAGCTGCTACCAGCTTTACCCCTATACTTCTCAAACCTCATCTCCTGCCTCACTGCACTCTCCACACCTCCTGTCCTCCTGTTTCCGCTATCCCCACAGTTATTCTTACACACTCCTCCCTGGGATCTGAACCTACGACCCTTGGCGCTAAAGGCATGTGCCCTACCACTACGCCACTCCGTGGGTCACAATTAGCCTTGACAAGTTACCCCACCTGTAGCCTTTACCTACCTGAATCACTCCACTTAGTGCACATGGCCTCCCAACCCCAAGCACCCCACTTCTTGCCATCATCCCCTGGACCTCTGACCTACACTCACTCCCCTTGGCAGCTTGTTATAACTACCCTACTCTCTCTAGCCAACTGTCCCTCTGGAGCGCTGCTCCAACTCCCATTCCTCTTGAGGCATCTGAGCCATACCTGCTCTTCCCACTAGCCTAACACATCCCACTATGGGTTCGCATAAGTTCATAGCCCCTATGTATCTACTACCGCTTGTCCTTGTTGTGGTGATCCCACAACACTGCCCTCATCGCAATGCCATAACACAGTTGCACAACCTCGACCCATCATCAAAGGCCAACCCTGTGGCCTCCACAACAGCCTATGAGCACCCCCCCTCACCTTCTGCCCCATCCGGTCTGGGTAGCCACCCCATTTCATCTCCTACTCTGCACATTGCTCTCTTCCTTTCCCTACTAGCCCAGCCTTCCATCCCTCACATCCCATACAGAGCAGCTAGGACTAAACTCCAAAAACACCAGTCCCCACTGAAACTGCTTAAGCTACTACTCTACCATTATGCTCTACTGCTGCTCCTACTCTTGGGAAATGTACACCGTAACCCTGGCCCAATGCAACATCTGCCTGCACACTGAGTCCCCATCAAGTTGGCATCCATTAACATCTGCAGCCTACTCTAGAAAATAGATGGGCTTCAGGTTTGGGTAACCCAGCGCAAGCCTGATGTGCTCATTGTTGTTGAGACTTGGATCTCGCCTGGCGTCCCTGACAGTGCTGTCTCCCTCAAAGGGTACACTATCTACCGGGATGACAGGTATGGAAAAAGGGGTTGTGGCTGTGCAATCTATGTAAAAACTGCCCTTCAAAGCCATTCCCTTCCTAAGATCTCTACTGGTACCTGCACCCAAGTTCTAGCTATTAAACTATTGCTTGGTCAGCTTGGCAAAGCACTCACAATTTTTGCCATTTACATACCCCCACGTGACTGTTCTCTAGGCTTCAACTTCATCCTTGATCACATCCACAGCCTTCCCTACTCCCCTGAGGTGTTTCTGCTGGGTGATTTTAATATCAACTGGCTTCCTTCCAATGCTGCTAACTTTAAAGATGCTGCAGCCGCCTCTGACCTAACCCAAGTTGTCAACACCCCCACCAGACTTAACCATAAAAGTATCACCAGCACCCTGATCGATCTCATCTTTACTAACTGCCTGGATCGTATACTTGATACTGAGGTCCTCTCTGACTACCTCAGTGGCCACTCTCCTGTCACATGCCTCTGGTCGAACAAGTTCCTGAAGTTCAAAAACACAACGCCCTTCCAGCATGTCTTAAAAAGGGCAGCTCCGTCAACTTAAAGCTGACCTCCTAAACATGGACTGGTCACCTCTTGACTACCACCAGTGTTGACCAGGCCCTTGACCTTTTTATAACTTGATTTAACACAGCATACGACAGCTATGCCCCCTTTAAAAAATGTAGATTAAAGAATGTCAATAACCAATGGATTTCATACTCCCACCTCAAATTACTGGCCAACAGAGACCTCCTCTGGGCCAAAGCCTGAGCCTCAGGCAACAGTACAGACTGGCAGCAATACTGCCATGCCAGAAAGTCTTGTACCCATACTGTCTGGAAAGCCAAGGCTTGCTACTATAAGGAAGTCCTTACCAACACCTGGGGAGATAGTAGAAAGTTCTGGAAGAACCTAAAAAAACTCTCTGGGAAAACAGAAAAATCACTCCCTCCTCAGCATGCTCAGTGTGGATGGGAACATGATTCTGGACCTGAACCTAATCGCAGATACCTTCAACATGGCTTTCACTGACCTCAGCAGTGTGCTCCCCCCTGACTTTTTTGAGAACTCCCCCCCTGACCCCCATCACCCTGATCTCCCTACTGACACTCCACCCCCTTCTACTTCAAGAAGGTCACACTATGTGAAACTAAGCGCTACCTCCTAAAGGTACTTTGGAAAACTCGCTTCAGTAGTGACTCGATCGACCTCAAACTTCTCCACCTAATCCTTGATGTTGTGCTCCTCCCACTCTCAAAGATCATTAACCTATCACTCCGACTTGGTCAATTTCCATCTGTCTGGAAGTCCGCAATTGTGAACCCCCATTCATAAAAATGGTGATCAGTCCCAGCACACCAACTACTGCCCCATTTCCATCCCCCCCAATGCATTAGAGTGCATAGTTTCTGACCAACTCATGGAATACTTATCCAAGTATAACATCCAGTGCCCAGCCCAACATGGCTTCAGAAAAGGCCACAGTGCAGCAACTGCCCTTGTGATCTTCACAGACTGCATCCACAAAGTGCTCGATCGTGGCCACCTGGTAGGATCAGTGTGCATTGATCTCAACAAGGTCTTTGACATGGTCAGTCACAACCTGCTTGTTACATCCCACCGCGATGTGGGCATCTCCCTGCATGTGGCCAACTGGTTCAAAGATTACCCGACCGACAGATCTCAAAGGATCAAAATAGGGGATGCATTATCCATCTTTCAATCTGTCTGCTATGGTGTCCCTGAAGGCTCAATCCTCGGCCCACTCCTATTCAGAATATTCCTCAACTCCCTCCCACAAGTCTGCAACACCAACCTCAACCTGTATGTGGACAATGCCGTGCTTTTCACTAGTGATGCCGACCCCACCACCATAGAAGGAAGGCTTCAGGCCAACTCTGCAGCAGTAGAAAGCTGATTCTTGCAAAAAAAGTTGATTATGAAGTACAAACAAACCAAGTCCATGATCTTCACCAGTCCCCATAATAAACAAAAGACACCCACCCTTGCCATCACTAGCGCTGACAGTACCCCCATTGACCAGGTCCTCAACTTCAAATACCTGGGCATTATGCTTGACAGTGACCTCTCTTGCAGACAGCATGTTATCAACATATCCAAGCTTGTCAACACAAGAACTGGTCTGCTATACAGGAATAGGCACTGTATGATGCAGGATGCCCTTGTCACAGTCGTCTCCATTTCCATACTTTTTATCTTAGACTATGGCCTGATAATTTATGGCTCTGCTACAGATACCACCCTTAAGTGTATCCATACTACACTAAACAAATCGTGCCGGTTGACCACTGGTGCCCCGAAACAAACCCACATATGTGACCTCTATTCCAGCACTAACTGGTTGACCCTAAAGGGTAGACTCTCCTACCACACTGGCTTATTTGCTAAAAACATCAGTATGAATTTCATCACACCATCCTGCCAACCCCTCCTCAACCAGACCACTAAAGCCCATGGTACCAGGAGTGGGACCAGCAACACCTATCAGACCCCTTTCTGCAACATCTCCCAGGCCCAACGGTCCTTTAGCTACAGTGCCCCCAACCTGCTTAATGCCATTCCTCCTGATGTTCTTGATACCCCTACCCTGGCTCCTTCAAACGGAAGCTCAAGGAACACCTCGTGGCACTCTACAGGTGTGACAGCTCCATCTAGCCCACTCCTCTGCCATGGACAAGTTATACATGAATAGAATACCCTTATTTTGTGTATTGTTTCACCCCTGCACAATTGTACTAATAAGACTAAACTGTCTCTATCTGTTGTTTCTGACAAGATCATTATCCTATTGATTGCTTTCTACTGACTCTACCTTAGCCTGCACAATTGTAAATATACTTAAATGATTTGCTCATTTGTATTGGTACTTAACGTGCTGTTCGAATTCACTGTTTCTATCTTTTGTCTGCAACTAGATTTTCATCCCAAACTTTGTACTTCTGTGTGTTGTTCTGTTCATTGCTTCTTGAAATGGTACCTCTGTAAAAGAGTCCTTGACTCAAAGGTTGTAATCAGAGACTTGAAATAAATAAAAAATAAATAAACATTCATTGTTACTATATACATAGGTGATTTCTTAATTTTAAGGTATAGCTTTAAGGCAACATTATAACTGTAAAATGTTCGAAAAAACTATTAATTGCAATACTTCATTTCTGTATCTTCAACATTTTATTAGTGTATTGTCACCTTTGATGGCCTGGTGATTCAATTTCTAAGCTAAAGAGTCCGACAGAGAAGACTTATCTGTCTCCTCTCATGGAGGGGGCCAGGGGAACAGGGGAGAGGGGAAATAGAGCCTCAAAGGAAATATTGTCCTCACTTCTCTAGGAGAGAGGTGTGGCTAAGTAGCACAGCAGTTACAAGAAGCATTATCTCTCTGGTCCTCACCTAAGAGGGTATTGTGGTGAATTCTGGATCCGCTGTTGGTCAAGGTAAGGGCCCAATATTTGCTGGTATAAGGACAATTGATTCATGGCAGAATGTGCTATACGTTCATATTTTGCTGTCAGATTTAATAGGTTTTCCCATTCTTGGTAGACTCGAGGAAAGTCATCTCTCCAGTGTCGAAGAATCACTCTTTCTAGGAGCGTTGCTATATTGTTCATCCACTCTTCTTGGCATATCCCCTTCCACTTTAAATCTTGCTGGAAGTCTTCAAGCTGGCTCCTCCCACCCACCTGGGTGGTATATACCTTGGCGCCACTGCATGATGCCAGATCTTCCTTTCTACTGGAAGATACAGGTTTCCTTGTGCTCTCAAAGCATATCCTAGGCCCTGGATTCCTATTATCGGTTTCTGCTGAAACTTAAACTTGTTCGAGTTAGCGATTGCGCTTTCACCGCATCAGCCATGGAGGAAAAATCTTTCCCCGGATTTCGCCGGTGTTCCTGTGGCCAGAAAATGTCATGCACCGATCCCCACCTAACGTGTATTTACTGCCTAGGTGTCAGACATGACACCTCATCATGTAGTTTTTGCCTGGCCTTCCATCCCAATGTCCTGGATGACCACAAGGTGCGCTTGAAGCTGGGGAGACCAGAGAAAAGGAAACCACTGGTGAAATCAAAGGAGGCGAGGTAGGCGGTTTCTGAGGCTGCGAGATCTGCTGAACAGCTGAAACAGTTGAAAGCATTTGAGGAGGAAGCAGCTTGAGCTTCAGCCAATCGAAGCTACTTTGTTTTTCTGGACCTTGGCTCCACCTTTACGGGTTCCTTCAAGGAGATGTGCCAGTCTCTCCCTACTCAGAATGAGGCACCCTCGGGCTCACACTCCTCCCACTCTCAGAAGAGAGAGAAAGAAGGACCCTGTGTCTTCGTCTCGGTGAAGATGTTCCTGGGATCTAGAGAGGTCCGAGTCCCAGGAGCATGCGGTCTCGACTTTGATTGAGATCGCAACCTTGGCCACCAGTTTAACGTTTCTTCCATCTGGCCAGGGGACTGAGGAAGTGGCCAACGAGGTCGAAATTGTCCTCGACCTGATAGACCCTCTGTCGCCGGCCATGGCTGACAACTCTTTGGAAAGGACTCTGGTCCTTGTCTTCCCTGATGAGGAGGAGACCCAGCCTGCTGGTGTCCCCATCAAGGACCCGGTTCTGGACCCTTGGTTTTAACTGACCCCGGTGTCTCCTGATCAACCGAGTCGGCATCCCCAATCTTGGTCGAGGTCCAGAACCCCCTCAGCCGAATGACTGAGAAAGAGCCACAGGCGCTTTAAGAAGAGGTGTCACCACAGGCACTCTAAGAAGAGACATCACCACAGGTCCTCATCCTCCTCGGATGAGAAGAAGCTCTGGCGGAAACTCCGTCGGTGCTATGAAGACCTCATGTGGCAACAGCTGATTCTGACTGAGCAGAAGCCTGCTCCACCGTCCACCCCGGCCATAACTTAGCTTCCACCTCCTAGGCCGACTGTAACCTCTCAGGAACTGAAGCCACCGGTTCCTCTGCCCATGGGGCCAGCCCATCTCCTGGTTCAGCCTATTTCAGTCTCTCCAATGATTCTGGCGGAATCACCACCTAAACAGCCTGAGGGAGGGGCGCCCTCTAAAGAGGACCAACAAGACACCAGGCTTCCTCGACGTCTGTTGATAACAGTCACCCCAGACCACCCTCAGCACATTGAGGGTGACTTAGGCAGTAGACCGCTCTATCGTGACTCCTCAGATTCAGACGTCACCGGCTTGCACTCACATCCCGAGGATGATGAGTCGACAGCCGGCGCAGGGTTGGAAGAAGGCACTTCCTCCTTCCAATGCATTCTCTGCCTCATCCACTGGAATGCCCCTGGAGCCCATCCAGAAAAAGGCGGAGTACCCTCTCACGGATATCCTCAAGAGAGGGGATACCCCAACGGAGGCCTTTCCAGTGGCTGAAGCCATCATTGGCCCAGCCCTTGAACTTTGGCAGCATCCTGCCTACTGCCCAGCACCATCTGCCTGCATGGCCTGCAAGTATGTGGTGTCCATGGGGTCCCTTGAGGGATTCACTGAACACCCTTCGGCCAAGAGCCTGGTGACCGCCTCGGTGTTCAGATGCATGGGCAGTTCAGCCGATACTGACTGATTCCCGGATAAGGAGTCCAAAAATATGGACCACTCTGCCCACAAGGTCTACACTGCCTCTTCCCCAGGCCATCGTCAGGCCAGCTCAGCTGTTATTATGGCACACTTCTCCCAAACCCTTCTGGGGTCATTGGACGAGGTCATCCCTCATCTCCCACCAGACATGCAGACTACTGTCAAGCACGTTCATGACCAAGGTCATACTGTTGCTAAACAGCATCTCCAGACAGCCTTGGATATTGGAGATTCTTGTGCCCGCTCATTGGCAGTCGCAGTGTTCTCTTGCCACAGGGCTTGGCTGAGGCTTTCCTCCTTCTCGGTGGATACTCAGCATAAGCTTGCTGATGTGCCCTTCCTGGGGACAAACTTGTTTGGTCGAGGAGTGGCCTGTCACCTTCAGTGTATAGAGCAGTCCAATGCCACCTTGGATGCTACTTCTGCCAAGGGTTCTTCTGTCAAGAACCAGCAGAAGAGAAAGAAGAAACCATTTTGGCACTCTTCCCCTATGGTTAGGCAGCCCTCCTATCAAGGAGGTCAGCAGCAGTAGCAACAGTAGGCTCAAGCTTGGCACCCATGGCCCAAGCAGGGTCCTCAACAGCCCCATAAAGGAGGCCGAGGTGCAGGTCCTGGAGCCTTCTCTTCCTCCTCTAAGCCTGCCCAGTGACGGGTTGGGGGTCACCACCCCTACACCTGTCATGCCAGCTCTGGGTCCTCCCATGGGGGGTTGGCTCCGTCACTTCATTTCCACCTGGTCCGCTATCACTTTGGACAGGTGAATTCTCGGAGTGGTCGGTCAGGGACTGCCTCTGGAATTCAAGCAGTACCCTTCCAGCCGAGTCCATGCCCCTTGGGAGGAATGGATCTTTGCATGCACCCAGTGGGCTCTTCAAGACAACGTGGCTCAGCTCCTCTGCAAGGAGGCAGTAGCCCCCATGCCAGATCCTCCGACAGACCCAGGCTTTGTTTCCAGGTACTTCCTTGTGCCCAAGCGGACAGGGGGTTGGTGCCCCATCCTAGATCTCCATGACCTGAATCAGTATCTCAGGTTCCGCACCTTGCAGATGGTCACTCTGAACCAGATCATACCATCCCTGGAGTGAAACTTGTGGTCCTGTTCATTGGATCTACAGGACGCATTTTTTCATGTCCCAATCCGTCCATCCCATCAGCGGTTCCTCTGCTTCAGGGTCGAAGGGACCCTATACGAGTTCCAAGACATGCCGTTCAGCCTGTCATCAGCCCCTCGGGTCTTCACCAAGTGCATTGCAATGGTGACAGTCCATCTTCGGCGTTGAGGAGTCAGAATCTACCCTTATCTCGATGACTTTCTCTTGGCAGGTTCCTCCCTTCAGGAGGTGGAGAGGTCCAGGGATCTGGCCCTCCAAACCTGCTCCCAACTCAATCTCCTGATCATTGAGGCCAAGTCAGAACTCGTACCCTCTCAGGTGATGGGCTTCATTGGGGAAGAGCTCGACTCTTGTCAAGCCAGAGCTCGGCTCCCAGTGGACAGGGCGGAGGTTCTCTCTTCCTTTGCCCGATCATTTCTGGTTGGGCACTTGCACCCTGCCCAGGACTTTCTGTGCCTTTTGGGTTACATGGCGGCATGCACCTCTGGTCTGTTGGGCCTGGTGGCACATGCGCCCCCTCCAATGGGAGCTGGCCGCCCAGTGGACTCAGCAATATGGTCACTTTGACCAGCTGATCACTGTAACCCAGAAGATGTGGGACACTCTCAAATGGTGTACCACCCCAGACCAGTTGCAGGAAGGGATCCCGTTTGTCCACCCCGAGCCGACAGTCATCCTTATGAACAATGCCTCTCTCAAAGGCTGGGGAGCCCACATGGAGGACAACAGTGCCCATGGGTTCTGGACCCCTGAGGAGTCCCAATGCCACATCAACCTGTTGGATCTCAGAGCAGTCAGACTGGCGTTGTCAGCTTTCGCTCCTCAGTTCCGGGGTCAAGTGGTTCAAGTCCAGACAGACAGTACCACAACCATGTACTACCTCAACAAACAGGGTGGCACACACTCCCATCTGCTGTGCAAAGAGGCACTCCACATCTGGACCCTCATAAGCTGGTTGGAGGTGGATCTCCTAGCCATCCATGTGGCAGGAGCCTTGAACCAGCTGGCAGATACTCACAGCCGCATAGGCCAGACATCCCATGAGTGGTCTCTCCATCCAGAGGTAGCTTACAGCCTGTTCTCCCACTGGGGCAAACCACTGATGGACCTGTTTGCCTCCAGGGAAAACACCAAGATGAGGCTGTTTCATGCCCACCCACCTCAGCTGGGCTCACTGCAGGGCGATGCCTTCTTGAAGCCATGGACCCCAGGCTTCCTCCACTCCTTCCCTCCATTTCCCTTGATCCACAGGGTGTTACTCAAGGTTAGGAGGAACAAGGCGAAGGTGATTCTAGTAGCCCCAGACTGGCTGCGCCAGTTCTGGTACCCAGATCTCCTCAGCCTCAGCTGCAGGCCCCCGGAGCGGCTTTGTACATGCCTGAACCTGATATCTCTGAGCCAGGGGAAGGTCTTCCATGAGGACCTTCAATCCCTGCACCCACAGCCTGGTACCTGAGCAACTAGAGTTCCAGGCTTTGGGTCTTTCCGAAGATGTCTACACCATTGTGGAGGCATCCAGAAAGGAATCGACCAGGAAATGTTATGCCTTCAAATGGAAACATTTTTCCATTTGGTGTCAGGGTAAGGGTCTGGAGCCCTTATCCTGTTCTGTGGCTAACATTCTCGACTACCTTTGGTCAGCACCTAACAGCCATTTCTGCTCACTGGGCGCAGGCCAGTCAGCAGACACTGGCACAGGAGACAGTGGTCGGGTGCTTTTTCAAAGGCCTGGATGACATAACCCTTCTGGTGCATGAACCTCCACCTCTGTGGGATCTGTTGCTGATTTTGGAAAAGCTCATGGGCAAGACATTCGAACCCATGCACAAATGTGAGCTTTCACACTTGTCGTGGAAGATGGCCTTCCTGGTGGCTATCACGTCTGCCAGAAGGACAGGGGAGCTCCAGGCGCTTTCAGTAGACTCCCCTTATCTGGTCTTTCACAGTGACAAAGTTGTCCTGCACCCCCACCCGAAATTGCTTCTGAAGGTGGTGTCAGAGTTTCACCTTAACCAGGTGTTGACTCTTCTGGTTTACTACCCTAATTACACCTCAGACGCAGAGTACAGGCTCCATACCTTTGACCTGAGACATGCTCTCTCTCCTATTACAAGGAGAGGACAGCGGAAATTCGTGGAGAGGTTCACCAGCTGTTTGTCACCTATGCTGAAGCTGCTTCTGGCAGACCTGCAGCCAAATGGACCATAGCAAGATGGATTACATCATGCATAGGTCTGTGCTATGAGTTGGCGGGCAAGGAGCCTCCAAGAGGGATAAGAGCTCATTCTACACGCCATACTGCTGCATCGGTGGCTGCTTCCAGGGACATCCCTATCCAGGAAATCTGTCGGGCTGCTACTTGGAAGTCAGCAAACACCTTCATTACCCACTACCACATCGACCTTGAGTCATACCTGGGATGCTGGTTTTGGGCCTCAGTTCTCCAATCTCTGTTTCCTAAGTAGGGGGTGTGCACCTTGCCTCCCTCCTCCCGGAAAACTGCTTGGAGTCTGCCAAGAGGTGTGGATGAACAATATATCCATGCTCCTAGAAGAACAGGTTAATAACCTGTAACAGTAGTTCTAGGAGTTATATATGTTGTTCATCCACACCCACCCACCCGACCTCCCCGGCTTCGGGTGCACAACCTTGCTTCCAGCAGGCTAAGATCTGACATCATGGGGCAGAGCTGAGGTATATACCACCCCGATGGGTAGGAGGAGCCAGCTTGAAGACTTCCAGCAAGATTTAAAGTGGAAGGGGACATGCCAAGAAGTGTGGATGAACAACATATACCATTCCTAGAACTACTGTTACAGGTGAGTAACCTGTTCTTTTGGCACTACCAGTGCTCCATTGAGCCAAAGGAGTTGATGAAGGGTACAAGAGAGAAACAGAGAGGGGATCCCCAAGACACCCAATACAGGTTCTCTAACCAGGGGCAGTGGTACCAAGAGAGCACATTGTTTCCAAATCTGTTCCCAGTACTGGTCTAGCATGGGACAGGACCATAAGAGGGGGATGACGGGATTCACCCAAGAATTCTAAAAGAACTAAGGGTAGAACTACTGACACCACTGACTACCCTCTTTAACAAATCATGAGAGGATGGGGAGGTGTCTGAGGACTAGAGGAAGGCAGATGTGATTCCACTTCACAAAAGTGGGAGCAGGGCAGAGGCAAGAAACTACAGACCAGTTAGTTTGACCTCAGTGGTAGGGAAAATGATGGATTCACTTCTGAAGGAAAGAATTGTTGAGTACCTAGAGGCCAGCGGGGCACAGGACCCAAGCAGCATGGATTCACAGCGGGAAGGTCATGTCAGGCGAATCAAATCGATTTCTTTGACTGGGTGGCCAAAGTAGTAGACTAGGGAGGGGCTGTAGCCTGTGGACATGGCCTGCCTAGACTTTAGCAATGCATTTGACACAGTCACATACAAAAGATCAATATACAAGTTAGCCAGCCTTGGATTGGGTCCCAAGGTGGTAGCCTGGGTCAAAAATTGACTGGACAACAGGACGCAGAGGGTAATAGTACACGGAGTCCACTCTGAAGAAAGAGGGGCAACTAGTGGAGTACCGCAGAGTTCAGTACCGAGACCAGTCCTCTTTAATGTCTTTATAAGTGACATTGTGGAGGGACTGGAAGGAAAAGTATGTCTTCTTGCAGACGACACAAAGATCTGCGACAGAGTTGATACACAAGGTAGTGTGGAAAGGATGAGAAGGGACTTGGCAAGGTTGCATGAATGGTCAAATGTATGGCAGCTTAGATTCGCCACAAAGAAGTGCAAAGTAATGCACCTGGGAAAGAAAAAGCCAGGGGAAGAGTACACAGTGGAGGGTGAGATACTAACGACAACAAAAATGGAAAGGGACCTGGGGGTAGTCATATCAGATGACCTAAAGGTAGGCAGGCAATGTGAGAAGGCAGTAAGGAGGGCTGGGGGGATACTGGAATGCATAGGGAGAGGCATCACCAATAGAAAACAGAAAGTTATCCCTCTGTACAGACAGTTGGTGAGATCCCATATGGAGTACTGCGTGCAGTTCTGGAGACCCCATCTCCGCAAGGACATAGACCGGATGGAGGCTGTCCAGAGGAAGGCAACCAAAAGGGTGCAGGGTCTGCACCAGAAGACATATGAAGAGAGACTGAAGGAGCTTAAAATGTATACCCTTGAGGAAAGAAGGGAGGGGGGGACATGATAGAAACTTTCAAGTACCTCAAGGGAATCAACAAAGACCTAGAGGGTAGCATCTTTCAGAAAAAGAGATGTGTAAGAAAAAGGGGACACAATTTGAAGATAGAGGTGGAACGGCTCAGAGGTAATGTGAGGAAGTTTTTTTTTTTTTTTACAGAGAGGGTTGTGGATTCATGGAATAGCCTTTCTAAGGAGATCATGGAGTAAAAAACAGTGAGGAAATTCAAGAATGCATGGGACAGACATAAGGCAAGTCTAGTGGGGGGTAGGAGGAAGTAGGCTGTTGGTTAACTAGGATCTGCAGCTTATCCATTAGGTAGAGAAATGGGCAGACTAGGTGGGCCAAGTGGTCCTCATCTGCTGTCAGATTTTATGTTTCTAATGTGGGTCAGGGAGGCCTGCAGGGAGGAGCACCTCCAGCAATCACTGTGAGTCATAAGCCCCATTTTATAGAGCATCGGGGGTACGATAAGCCCTATGTAATATCTTAAACTGAATGGTCTTAGCCTGTAGTTCCCTATTGGTTTTGTATACTTGGGTCCGGACTCCCTCCCATCCTTCTTGAGGGACATTGACTCCCAATTCCCATTCCCATTCTTGTTTGGTAGTCAAGTGCAAGGCCTGTGATTCGGCCGAAACGCATTGTTTCAGTAGCTTACTAGTCAGGTGGTGAAGTGAGCTTAGGTTATCCACCCATTTATTTTTTTATTTTAGTCTTTGGCGATCAGGTAAGGCCCACTAGGCACAAGTGCCTGTTTTCAGGGGCGACCTGAGAGCACTGGGTGTTTAAGTAACTTGCTCAGAGTCACACAGTATGCAAGTGGAGGTTGTGAGAATCAAACTCAGGTCTATTCTGCTGGATGTACCAAGAGCATTCACACCTCATTCCTCTAACCTCTAGGCCAATAGTTCTCAGACTTTGTCACAGTGAGTCTCCCCAAATCCATGGAAAAGATTTTGAGCCTCCCCCAAAAACTGAAATAATCTTGGGCCTCCCTAAAGAAAAATAACATACTGTACTTTGCGCAGTACACCATGAATAAATTGAAATACCTCTTAGTACTTGCCTCACATTCAGTTCTTTGCCTTATACGGACATGGAACCTTTGAAAAAGAGCTCTTGTGCTCAAAGGTGTTATCTGAATAACAAATAAATAAAATAACAAATATTATTATTCAGCTTATTGTAACCCCCGCCAGCCTACTTCCTCCACTATTTTCGTTCTTGAACCATTGTTACTCCTTGTTGCAGTACCTTCATGGGTCAGACTACTTTTTATGTTTCCTCTTTATATGAAATAACCTTCCTACTTACTTTGCCTCTCCCCCTCCATCCCTGCTCATAAGCAACTTCTCAGGGACTACTTTGCTCCTTCCTGCTATTGCTCTTAGCACTTCTATGCTCAACCCTTGTATTTGGGCCGTTCTGCCATCAGTCTACAAATTGATTAATTACCACCACTGATTATTAGTTTATTGTTCATATTTGTTTGCACTATTGTTCACTGTGTATTTCTTGATTGTTTTGCAGTTTTTACCTTTTGAAATGTATTCACTCCCTACCCTTTCCAAGGTACACCTGAAATGAGCCTTGGCTCATTCACCATCCCTTGCCACCTATTAGTAAATAAATACACTCAATTCACCTACTATTAACCTATTTCAGTTAGCTTCATCTCTTCCCACAAAATATATAAAACTCAACATTTAAATACAGTACTTTATCAGACTTGCTTGAGCCTCCCCTGGAACAAGTTGGGGCCTCCCCTTGAACAAGTTGGAGCCTCCCCAGGGAGGCTGGCCTCACCATTTGAGAACCCCTGCTCTAGGCTATACCGCCAGCCCAGTTTATTTATCCAGATGGTTCAGAGGTAGCACATAGTCAGGCATCAGGGTTGTTTTGAACAGGATTCTAATCTGCAAGTATTGCCAGAAATGAATGTTCTGGGGATGTGAATATGTTGTTCATCCACACTTACTGGCATAGTCCCTTACCCCCTTTAATCTGTCGGAAGGTCTTCAAGCTGGCTCCTCCCACCCACCCGATTGGTATAACCCTTGGCTCTGCCCCATGATGCCATATCTTTCTTTCCGCTGGAAGATTCAGGTTGCCTCCATCGTGCTCTCATATTCTGTAGGCCCTGGCTTCTCAGCCTTCGGTTATTCTGAAAATTAAACTTACTCATGTCAGTGATTGCGACCTTTGCTTCTCAATTATGGAAGACAAGTCTTCCCTCAGATTCTGCTAGTGCCCATGTGGCCAGAAGATGTCATGTACAGACCCGAACACCGCATGCGTCTATTGTCTTGGTGTCGGCCATGACACCATGACCTGCGAGTTCTGCCTCGCTTTTCAGCCTAATGTCCTCGACAACCGTCTTGCACACCTTAGATTGGGCAGACCTGAAAAACGGAACATGCCAGTGAAATTTAAGGAGGCCCAGTGGGCAGTTTCTGTGGCTGTGGGTTCTGCTGAGCAGTTGGAGTGCATGCAGGTCTTCAAGGAGGAAAAGGCTCGCTATACGGAGTCTTCCTCTTCGGGCTTCTTCGTTCCACTCAGCTTGGGCTCCACTTTCCCGGGTTCCTTCTGAGAGTTGTGCCACTCTCTTCTGAGTAAGGGTGAGAGTCCTGTGGGCATGCACTCCTCTCAGTCCCGTAAGTGGGAGAGGGACCCAGGACCATCTTTGTCTTGATGGAGATGCTCTTGGGATCGGGAGAGATCAGGGTCCCAGGAGCCAGCCATTTCAACCTCAGTTAAAATTGCCTCTTCAACTGCTGGCTTCTTGGCTTTGCCGTTGGGCCAGTCAACCGAAGTTGAGATTATTCTCAACCTGATCGACCCTTTGTTGCTGAGTCCGGTCCCCAACTCCCTCAGTCGGACTCCCAGTCCTTTCCTTCCCCGACGAGGAGACCCAGCCCTCTGGGAAACCTGCCGAGGAAGTGGACCCTCACCCTCAGAAGTCTCCAGTTTTACCAGCATCTCCTGAGTGACTGAGTCAGCCTGCCCAATCTCGATCGAGGTCTTAGACCCCCTCGAACAACAGGCCAAGGAAGGCGCACAAGCGTTCCAAAAAGAGGCAATGCCATCGGTCGTCCTCATCCTTCTCGGATGCACAGTGGCTTCAGCGGAAACTCCGTCGACGCTATGAGGATCTCATGTGGCAGCAGCTGATTTTTTTCCAGGCATAAGCAGACCCCGGCTCCTACCCCGGCCACTACTTGGCTTTCACCTCCTAGTCCAAAGCCGACTCCCCAGGAACTGATAAAATCATTTCCCTGGCCCGCGGAGCCAGCTAAACCTCTTCCAGTTCGGCCTAAACCAGTCTCTTTACTGATTTTGGTGGAACTGCCACCTAAGCAGCCCATGGGAGGGGCTCCTTCTAAGGAAGCTCGGCCAGACACCAGGCTTTTGGTCACTCTCACCCCCGACCACCATAGGCGGGTCGAGGATGATCTGGGCGGTCGACCACTGTATCCGGAGACTTCAGATTTGGATGATACTGTCTTCCATTCTCATCCATGGAACGATGAGTAGGCTGGTGATTTAGTGATGGAGGAAGGCCCATTGTCTTTTCAGGACATTCTCTGCCTCATCTCTGAGTCCACAGGGATGCCCCGGAATCTATCCAGAAAAAGACAGAGTACCCTGGCACAGATATCCTCAAGAGAGGGGATACCCCCGATGGAAGCCTTTCCTGTGGCTGAAGCCATCATAGGCCCAGCCCTTGAACTTTGGCAGCACCTGCCTCCTGTCCAGCTCTGTCTGCCCAGATGGCCAGCAAGTATGCAGTGTCCATGGGGTCCCTAGTGGGGTTCACAGAGCACCCTTCAACTGAGAATCTTGTGACCACATCTGTGTTCAGACGTACAGGCAGCTCTGCTGATACAAACAGATCTCCAGAGAAGGAGTCCAAGAAATTGGATCACTCTGCCCAGAAGGTCTATGCGGCCTCTTTCTTAGGCCTCTGTCAAGCAAGCTCGGCTGTCATTATGGCACATTTCTCCCATGCCCTTTTAGGGTCCTTGGATGAAGTCCTCCACACCTCCCTGCAGACTTGCCAACCATGGTTAAGCAGGTCTGGGACCAAGGCTGTTCCTTTGCTAAGCAGCAGCTCCAGATGGCCCTGGACATTTGGGACTCATGTGCTGTTCGTTGGCAGCCGCAGTTGTCTCCTGCCACAGGGCTTGGCTGAGACTCTCCTCCTTCCCGGTGCATACCCAGCACAAACTGGCTGATGTGCCTTTCCTGGGTGCTGATTGGCCCGGTCACCTTCAGTGCATCGAGCAGTCCAATGTCACCTTTGATGCCACTTCTGCTCAGAGTTCTTCTGGTCCCAAGAAGAAGCCTTTTTGGTATTCTTCCCCTGTGGCCCAGCAGCACCAGCCCTTCTTTCAAGGAGGTCAGCAGCAGCAGCAGGCTCAAGCTTGGCGCCCAACCCAGACCTTCCCAGGCCCATAAAGGAGGTCAGGGTTCAGGCCCTGGATCCTCTTCCTCCAAGCCTTCCCAATGACAGGATAGGGGTTGCCACCCACATTCCCATCATGCCAGCTCTGGGACCTCCTTTGTGGGGGCTGGCTCCACCACTTTCTTTCTGCCTGGTCCGCTGTTACCACAGACAGGTGGGTCTTAGAAGTGGTCAGCCAGGGTCTGCCTCTGGAATTTGAGCAGTACCCTCTAAGCCAAGCCAAGCCCCATGGGAGAAGAGAGTATCCACCCACACTCAGTCAGCTCTATGAGATGACATTGTTCGGCACCTCTTCAAGGAGGCAGTAGCTCGAGTGGCAGATCCTCCACCAGACCTAAGGTTTGTTTCCAGGTACTTCCTGGTTCTGAAGTGGACGGGGGGGCTGGCACCCCATTCTAGGTCTGTACAACTGAATCAGTATCTCAGGCCATGCACCTTCCAGATGGTAACTCTGTCCCAGACCATACCATCCCTGGAGCAAAACATGTGGTTCTGCTCACTGAATCTCCAGGACGTGTTCTTTCATGTCCCAATCTGTCCATCCTACCAGCAGTTCCTCTACTTCAGAGCAGAGGGAACCCTATATGAGTTTGAGCCATGCCATTCGGCCTGTCATCAGCCCCATGGGTCTTCACCAAATGCACTGCAGTGGTAGAAGCCTACCTCAGGTGTCAGGGGTGTCAGAATATACCCCTACCTCGACGATTGGCTCTTAGCAGGTTCCACCCAGCAGGAGGTGGAGAGGTCCAGGGACCTGGCCCTCCAGACCTGCTCCCAGTTCGGCCTCCTGATCAACGAGGCCAAGTCAGAACTTGTGCCTTCTCAGGTGATGTACTTCATCAGGGCAGAGCTCAACTCTTGCCGAGCCAGAGCCCAGAGCCCAGCTCCCGGCAGACAGGGTAGAGGTTGTCT
This sequence comes from Neoceratodus forsteri, assembly GCA_016271365.2. NCBI lineage: Eukaryota > Metazoa > Chordata > Ceratodontiformes > Ceratodontidae > Neoceratodus > Neoceratodus forsteri. The sequence continues at coordinate 988,365,716 of CM057449.1, forward strand.
CCGCCTTTGCGCAATCATTTCTGGTTAGGGAATTTCACCCTGCCCGGGACTTTCTGTGTCTTCTGGGTTACATGGCAGCCTGCACCTCCGTGGTCCATTGGGCCTGGTGGCATATGCACCTCCTTCAATGGGAGCTGGCCACCCAGTGGACTCAGTGCCTAGGTCATTTCGACCAGCTGATCACTGTGACCCAGAAGATGTGAGATGTTCTCCAGTGGTGGACCATCCTAGACCGGTTGCAGAAAGGTATCCCATTTGTTCACCCCGAGCCGACGGTCATCCTCATGACCGATGCCTCTCTCATGGACTGGGGAGCCCACATGGGGGACAACAGGGCCCATGGGTTCTGGACCCCCAAGGAGTCCCATTACCACATCAACCTGTTGGAGCTCAGAGCAGTCAGACTGGTGCAGTCAGCATTTGCTCCTCAGCTTCGGGGTCAAGTGGTTCAAGTCCAGATGGACAATACCATGACCATGTACTACCTCAACAAGCAGGGCAGCATGCACTCCCGTCTGCTGTGCAGGGAAGCACTCTGCATCTGGACACTCGTGAGCAGACTGGAGGAAGATCTCCTAGCCTTCCATGTGGCAGGAGCCTCAAACCAACTGGTAGATGCTCTCAGCCACATAGGCAAGACATCACATGAGTTGTCTCTCTCCATCCAGAGGTAGCTTACAGCCTGTTCTCCCACTGGAACAAACCGATGGTGGATCTGTTTGCCTCCAAGGAAAACACAAAGCTGAGGTTGTTTCATGCCTGCCCCCCTCAGTAGGGTTCACGGCAGGGGGATGTCTTCTCGAGGCCATGGACCCCCAGACCTCTTCTACGCCTTCTCTCCATTTCCTTGATCCACAGGGTGCTCCTCAAGGTGAGGATAGACAAGGTGCAGGTGATTCTGGTAGCCCTAGACTGGCCACGCCAGTTCTGGTATCTGGATCTCCTCAGCCTCAGCAACAGGCTTCCGAGGCAGCTTCCAGCACACCTGGACCTGATCTCAGTCAATCAGGGGAAGGTTCTCCACCTGGACCTTCAATCCCTGCACCTGACAGCCTGGTTCCTGAGTGGTTAGAGTTCCTGGCTTTGGGTCTCTCCAAGGATGTACTCACGGTAGTGGAAGCATCCAGGAAGGAGTCGACCAGGAAGTGTTATGCCATCAAATGGAAAAGGTTTTCCTTTTGGTGTTAGGGCAAGGGCCTGGACCCTTGGTCCTGCCCAGTGACTAACATTCTAGACTACATTTGGTCACTCTCCAAAGGGGGTCTTCAATCATCGACCCTCAGGGTGCACCTGGCAGCCATCTCTGCTTACCGGGCGCAGGCCAGTCAGCAGACATTGGCACAGGAGACAGTGGTCAGGCACTTTTTCAAAGGCCTGCACCACATATCCCCTCCGGTGCATGAACCTCCACCTCCGTGGGATCTACTGCTGGTCTTGGCACAGCTCATGTGCAAGCTATTCGAGCCAATGCACAAGTGTGAGTTGTCACACTTGTGGAAGATGGCCTTCCTGGTTGCTATCATGTCTGCCAGAAGGACAGGGGAACTCCAGGTGCTCTCAGTGGACTCCCCTTATCTGGTCTTCTGCAGGGACATGGTTGTCCTGTGCCCCCACTCGAAATTCCTTCCGAAGGTGGTGTCAGAGTTTCACGTTAACAAGGTGTTGACTCTGCCAGTGTACTACCCCAATTATACTTCGGAGGCCGAGTACAGGCTCCATACTTTGGACCTGACACGAGCTCTCTCCTATTATAAGGAGAGGACGGTGGAAATTTGGGGAGAGGTTTGCCAGCTATTTGTCACCTATGCTAAAGTCACTTCTAGCAGACCTGCAGCAAAGTGGATGACCGCAAGATGGATTACATATTGCATTAGTCTATGCTACGAGTTGGCAGGCAAGGAACTTCCCAGAGGGATAAGAGCTCATACTGCCTGCCATACCACTGCATCGGTGGCTGCTTCCAGGGACATCCCCATACAGGAAATTTTTCAGGCTGCTACCTGGAAGTCAGCAAGCACCTTCATCACCCATTACCACATCGACCTTGAGTCACACCGGGATACTGGTTTTGGGGCCCCAGTTCCCCAGTCTCTGTTCCCAAAGTAGGGGGTGTGCGACTTGCCCCCCTCCTACTACTCCTAGAACTACTGTTACAGGTGAGTAACCTGTTTTTCTGTTGTCCCCTATTTTCACACCTGTTCTGAAGTGAGTCAAACCACATGAACATTTCTGTTACTGCATCATACAGATGTCCCACTTTTAAAATGCCCCCTTGCTGCCATGTTTTCCAAGCAATAGACTTACAGTCAATTTGAAATGAGGGATTTTGCCAGATTGGGTGATGCCTCGAGTAGATGGATGTCCATGACATATACTTGAGGATTTTATTCCACTGCATCCTCATATGTTGGGCAGTTGGGGTGTCAGCCTGGGAGTGTGCCAGTCTGACAAAATGAGTGCCTGTGGATCAGGGAGGCCCGTCTGGTGGAGTTCCAGTCCCACCCAGTTAGGCAATGATGGTACTAGCTCTGGTGTTAGGCATAACACTGCCTGTTGCAGTACTACACAAATATGGAAGGGCCTTAGGCTGGGGAGACCAAATCCTCCATTGGACCAATGTAGCTGTAGTTTTGACAGACTAATCTTAAATTTAGAGAGCTTGGAATTTAAAGTCTTAAAAATAATCCTGGGAGTGAAATCGGGAGATTGGACAAAATGTATTGCAGCTTGGGGAGTGTAATCATCTTGAGCACGTTTACTCTTCCCCATACTGATAGCAGGCATTTTTGCCGCTGCTGGAGGTCTTTATCCAGTTTATCCAACATTCTCTGAACATTAACTTTGATGGTATCCTTTATAGAGGGGAAGATCTCTACTCCCAGACAGGTTACCCCACCCAGTGACCACTGATATGGGAAGGGGTGGAACAGTCTAGCGGAGCACTCGGCATTGAGAGGGAGGACGTGGGATTTTGAAGCATTTAATTTGTACCCAGCTAGCTTTGAATAGTCTGTTATTACACTCTGTAACATCTCTAAGGATTGTGGAATTTCTATCAAAAAAGTGTAATATCATCAGCAAAGAGCAGTAACTTGTGATTAATAGCTCCCACTCGAATCCCTGGGAAATTTTGCTCTACCCCTATTCTCTGGGCAATGGTTCCACTGCCAGAAGAAACAAGTAGGGAGACAGGAGACAACCCTGCCTGGTACCCCTTTTAAGGTGGAAGCTGTCTGATAGTGTAGAATTAGTCAATATTCGAGCCATGGGAGTTTGGTATAATAGCCGGATTATCTCTATAATTTTCTCTGGGAAACCAAATCTGCCCATGGCATCAAAGAGGTATACCCACTCCACCCTGTCGAACGCCTTTTCAGCGTCTAAAGACAGCGTGGCGGCAGGTTCAGGTAAGTGCTGGGCCTCCCAGATAAGGTATAGCACCCTCCTAGTATTATCCACTCCCATCCTCTGTGGCAGAAATCCCACTTGGTCCGAAGAATAATATGCCCCATAATCTCTCCCATGCGGGACACCAGAAGTTTAGCATATACCTTAGCATTCACATTGAGGAGGGAGATGGGATGAAACCGTGAGGATAACACACTTATCTTTGCCTCTTTTTTGGGACCAGCATGATCAGTGCTTCATGAAAGGTACCAGATAAATGGTTTATCTGGATAGCTTCATTTAGTACTGTTGTTAACCTGGGTACCAGTTGTATGTGAAAGGTGTGCTAGAACTCAAGAAGGGAAACCATCTGGACCAGGTGATTTTCCCTTGAACACTGACAAAATTGCATCTTTAACATCTTGCACTGAAACGGGGGATGGGAGGGGCAGATGGTTAGATGTAGGCACCTGAGGCAGTTATTGGAGCATAATAATTGTCAAATTGTTCCTGTATGGGAGTTACTTCAGAAGTATAGAACTTTCTATAGTAGTCCAGAAAAGCTGCGTTAATTTCCCCAGGGGAAGTCACTACATCAGTTTCAGTTTTAATGATGAGGGGATATATTTCTCTTCTTTCTGTGCTTTCACCCGGGTCACCAGGAGCTGGACCAGCTGCTCTCCCATGTCCCAGTATGTCTGATGCAGTTTATAGAGGTTATACTCCACTTGCTTGTGGGAGGAGCCCTCTACCTTTCCCCTGAGGTGCTTTATCTGGGGCCTAAGCAAGGGTTCCTGTAGGGGAAACTGAGCTGCTTCTGCTTCTAGTATTTTCAGTGTCCCTTCCTGCTCTCTAATAGAGATGTCTTGCTCATGTCTTTTTCGTGCTGAGTACACAATTATCTTGCCCCTCAATACTGCCTTAAGGGTATCCCATAGTGTCCCCGGGGATATCTCTGGGGTGTTATTACAAAGGTAGAGTTCCTCGATCTCTGTTTGTACAAGTTTGCAGAAGGTTTCATCCAGTAAAAACGAAGTATTCAGCTTCCTCTTATTTCGTAATGTGGGCCCTCCCACTCCAAGAAAGGACAAGTACAACCAGGGCATTGTCTGAGATCAGTATATTTCCCATTGTGGTGTTTTGAACCTGAGTTAACAGGAGCTGAGACACCATCATGACATCAGTTCTACTATAAGTTGTAGGAGGGGCTGAAAAGTATGAAAAATATAATTCCTCCTAGTGTTGCATCCTTCATGCATCTTGCATTTCTGTCCTCTGGCACATGTCTATTACTTGGGTTGCCAAAGTGGCTACTTGTTTTTAACTGGTCCCATTCTATCAATAGCTGGATTAAGGGTCAAATTCAAGTCACCCCCCAGTATTGTATGGCCATGAGTCTGTGCTAAGAGGCCGAAGATTTTTTACAAAGAAGTCTAAGTCAGGCGAGTTTGGAGCATAGACAGTACCCAACTCAATGATTCCCCCCCTGAAAATCCTATCTATAAACAGATATCTAGGCCAGCCTGGTGGCACTGAGAGTTGAGGCACTGGACGATGTGCCATGCTGGAAACCCAGGTTCAGGAATGAGCTTGGGGAAACAGGGGAGGATGGCGTGTTCATAGGGCTGCTCTCCTTTCCTGGGAGGGAGGGGAAAACTGTCTCGAACAGACAGTGGCACCCAGTAGAGACTGGGTGCACTGCAATCTCAGAGACCACACTGGGAAGGGGAACAATGGGTGGCCATCTTCCAGACGTGTGTGGGAGTGCTCATGTAGTGGGCTGGATGGCATTGCATGTCCCACGCTCGTGAGGAGGGCACTAAGTGGAAAATCTCCTCCCACGTGGATAGGCGAACGCACCTCAGCCCCGGACCACACTCCCAATACCAGGTGCTCTCCTGTCTCCTGGCCCTTCTGCTTAGCCTGGCACTCTATACTATAGATAGAGCACCCTGGGCAGATAGGGCGGCCCCTCCTCGGGGGCTCAGATCCGGGGGATGTGTCGGGTGAGGTAGAGGAGATGAGAAGCATCTCAAGTAGGAGGTAGAGACCGGTGGCAGAGGATGCTGGAGAGAGTTCCCAGAAGTGAGGTGCAAGAAAAAGAGTTCGGGAAAAAAAAGGAAAAACATCTACCATCATGGTCTCTTTGCACATGTCGTGCTCCAAACTGTAGGCCTTTTCTCAATAAAATAGCCACTCCCTTTGTTTCCGTAGTAGCACAGCTATGATAAGCTTCTCCTACCCACATACATTTTAGCTGCACTGCCTCTGTGGGCCCCAGGTGGGTCTGCTGGAGGAAATTCACATCACACTCCATTTGCTTCAGCTTTGTATTTTCCTCTTTTTTAGGGTGGTTGATGTCCCATTTACATTCGAGGAGATCACCTGAAGTGTATTCGGTGGTGCCATATTTCCAGCACTTATAAAAGCTCTATCTAAATGGTCTCCAGTCCCAAATTCCCCCAGTTCCCCCCTTCCCTCCACTTTCCCCCAGTCTCTCAATGACCTGTATGAATATACAAGAATTTCAAGAGGCAGAACAACCAAGCCCAACACAGATTCCTCTATGCTATGTATAACTGTATACACGTATTCCAAAAGGTTGCACTTATTATTAATTAAAACTTAAACTATTATAAGAATGCTATATACAGGTAATAAAAGAACAACTACAAATTTAGAATGTCCCTTACTGGCTGGGGCATACCAGTTGCCTGTTCTAATAGCAAGCAAAGGAGGTTAATTAAACACAACACTCTTGCAGGAACCAAGTATATGGCAGATACAACCCTTCATTTGAATTCTCCCACCTCCATCAGTGGATTATGATCCCTTTTCTATTTGGTGTGATCTATTATTCTACTTCTTTTATCCCACATTAAATAAGACTCAAGGGCATGCCCTCCAGCAATACATCATAATGGAGGTAGCATCTCACTCATAACTGTCAGTCATACTATGAGAACCTCCACTCCAAATCCAGCATGACGCAGTTACATCACTGCTCCCACACAGGACAGGTGCCTCTGGGAGAAAAACACTCAGAGGAAAAAATGCCGGTCAACAGGGTGAAGACTGACCCCTCGCAGGCACCGCTCCTGGGCCGGGCAGGTAAGAGCTGGTGATTCCAGGGGATGGGGCTGGGGGGGGGTCGGTCAGATGGGGGCTGACCGGCACGGAGGAGCATAAAGAAATATATATATTAAAAAAGGGAAAACACACATAAATTATATTTTTGGGTAATATTTCCCACTCTGCCTGAGGCAGTAAACAGTGCCTCGATTCTGTGTCCCCTACCAATTATTCTGTGTCCCCAGTTGGTGAAGCTATCATTTCCATCGATGATTCTGTGTCCTTTGTCAACAATTCTGTGTCCCCCCAATGGTGAATCTATTATGCCCATCGACGATTCTGCATCTCTCGTCGAGCAGCTCCCTTGCTATGGCTGGCCTGCAACGTATACATCAGTGCTCCGTAGAGTTGCATGTCCATTTTCCCCATGATTAAAGTGAGGATGCCACTTCGTATTAATGAAAAACAACAAGTTAACATACACAGCCAGACATAGCAGAGGTATGCTATTGATAACAAGTAGTCAAAGGGCTTTAAGTTATATATCTCTAAGTTCTCTATTAACTCTATCTCAGTCACAAGGGAAGAAAGAGACTTGGGTATCATCATCACAGATAACCTAAAATCATCCAAGCAGACCACTAAAGCAGTACGTAAGACTAGAGGGATGTTGGAATGTATTAGTAGGGGTAACACAAGTCGTAAGAGGGAGGTAATAATCCCTCTTTACGAGACACTGGTTAGGCCCCATCTGGAGTACTGTGTGCAGTACTGGAGGCCACACCTGCACAAGGATATTAACAAAATGGAGGCAGTCCAGAGAGGGGCAACAACAATTGTGCAGGGACTGCATCAGAAAACATATGAGGACAGATTAATGGAGCTCAATATGAATACCCTAGAGCAAAGGAGGGAGAGAAGTGATATGATCGAAACATTCAAAATCTTAAGGACATTAACAAGGTGAAAGAGTCTAACATGTTTCAGTATAAGAAAAATAGCAGGACAAGAGTACACAGCATGAAATTAGAGGGAGGCCGATTAAGGGGTAATGTGAGAAAATTATTTTTCACAGAAAGGGTGGTGGATGCATGGAACAGCCTACATCAGGATGTGGTGGATATGATTACAGTGCAGGGCTTCAAACAGGCATGGGATAGGCATAAGGGAGCAATACAGATGAGTATGAATAGATAGGCCATCAACAGAGTAAAGGCCTATGGCACATTCATAAGGTAGAAAAAATGGGCATACTGAATGGGCTTTGCGGTCCTTATCTGCTGTCAACTTCTATGTTTCTATAGAGAGTTATTCATACAATGGAAGAGGGATAAATTGAACTCACTCCGAGTGTATGCAGTAGCAAAAGTTATGCACACATACCTCTGTAATTTTACTGTTTAATTCCACTAAGGAAAGAGAGGTCAGTTCCCTGGTCTAATGTTTGTGTTGCATGTGTTGTGGCGAAGTTGGAGATCTAGTTGTTTGCGTGGGGGTGGTCGCTCAACTCGGGGAGCCCAAAGATTTTTGCAGGAATTCATCTGCATCTGCTGGAGAATGGAAATGATGTTATTTTCCAGCTAGGCTAAAGGAATCGCTGGATACAGGAGAGAGGATTTTATCCCTCTGTTGCACAGCCCCAGTTTTATTTTGTCAAACTCCTGGTGCTTCTCCAGAACACTCTTAGGGTATTTGGGGTAGAAAGAGATAAGGGAGCCATTCATCAATATTTGTTGGATCTCCCTAACTTTACGAAGAATCAGCTCCCTGTCTTGGTAGCGAAGGAATTTAAAAATCAATGGCCACGGTCTGTCTGAGGGTTGGGGCTTTCTGACACTGCGTATGCAGTGGGCTCTGTCAATTTTGAAATCGAAGGCTGTGGGCTCAAGTTTCAACCACAGATGAAGATTTTGCCTAAGGAATTGTACTGCATCTTTCCCTTCAAGGCCTTCCTGTAAGCCTAGCATACAAAGATTTTTATCGTGCCCTCGCCCCTTCAGATCTTCCACCTTCTGCATATGCCATTCTACCTGCTTTTCTACATTCTTGATATATACTGAGTCATCTGCCTGAGCCACTTCTAGATCTAGGAGCTTTGTTTCTGTTTCTGTAACTTGAGTAGTCAAAGTGGAGATTGTAGTCTGAGTTTCTGTTACTGTACGTCTAATTACCTGTATGCTCACTGCCCTTCGTTCCCACATAGAATTTGATGAATCTGTTGGTATCTGGTGTGGTGCATGGAGCTCCTCCTCAGGAGGTGCTGGTATTTTAGACTGTGGCATGGCTAGGCCCAGTGGCGAGGTCTCAATGTCTTTTTTTTTTTGTTTCAAATGAGCTGACGGAGTCCCAAGATCTTGAGAATTCATAGTCATCACCTTCCCACAGCAGAATCTTTCAGCTGGGAAACAATATTGATGTAAAAATCAATGTTCGGTGGCAAAGTTATGCTTAGCTAAAGGGAGCTAGAGATCTAAGCAGCCATCTTGTTTTGGAGCCCTTGTGACCCCCAACCCCTACCATCACCTCAGTCTTGTCTTGATTGGGATGGAGCTGCCCTTGCCCTACTACATGTCCTAGGTATGCCACCTCCGCCATTGCCACCTGGCACTTTTTAGCCTTGACAGTGAGCCCTGTCCTCTGTATCCTTCCCAGCACTTTCTTCAGGTGAGACAGGTGTTCCTTCCAACTGGCGCTGAAGATCACCCAGATAAGCCACTGTGTACTCTTCATTACCATATAACACCTGGTTGACTAACCTTTGGAAGGTGGCAGGGGTGTTCTTCATTCCAAAAGGCATTACATTGAACTTAAATAATCCTATTCGAGTGATGAAGGCCGATCTATCCGTAGCGCTGGCAGTTAACTCCACCTGCCAATACCCTTTTGTCAAGTCAATGTTGGTAAGGTATGTCGCCCCTCCCAACATGTCCAGTAGTTTGTCCATCTATGGCATTGGGTGGGTGTCACACTTTGTGACTGTGTTGAGTCCACGATAGTCCACACAAAAGTTAGTAGAGCCATCCGGCTTGGGAACAAGAATACGGGTGAGGCCCAAGGGCTATAGCATTTTTTGATTAGCCCTAAATCCAGCATTTCCTCCACCTCCCTCCTAATGTCTTTTAGGATGGCCTCAGACACCCAGTAGGCTGTCCACCAGATGTCTACATCATGTGTCACTAAGGGGGTTAGTCCAGACTTGGCCGTAAAACATAGGGTCAAATTCTCCTAAAACCTCCCTCACTTCCTGGGTCTGTTCTGGGGTCAACTGGTGCAAGTCTGATTGCCTCAACAGAGGACTCCCACTCATTTTCCTCAAGCAAGTCCAGTAGGGGGTCTCTGTCTGTCCCGTCCCCAAGACTGCACACTGCAAATACCATGTCTGCCCTATTTGCATATGACTTCATCGTGTTGACATGGTACATTATATGACACGTCTTCTGTTGGGCAGTTCTACAATATAGTTCACATCATTAACCTGTCGGGCAACTTTGTATGGTCCTGCCCACTTGGCCTGCAGCTTATCCTGTCAGACTGGAATTAGGACCATAACTTCCTGACCTACACTGTACGAGTGAGCTCTGGTTCTGTGGTCGTACCAGACATTTTGTTTCTGTTGGGTGACTGACAGGTTGCTCTGGGCTGCACCCATAAGTTCCTTCAGCTTTCCCTAAACTTTAGGACATATTCCACTATGGGAATTTCCTGGGTGGCATGTCTGCCTTCCCAGTCTTCCCAGATCAAGTCTAGAGGCCCATGCACCCAACAGCCATATAAGAGTTCTAAGGGGGAAAACCCTGTCAACACTTAGGGCACCTCCCTGTATGCGAACAACAGGCAAGGAAAGTATTTCTCAGAGTCTCTCCCATGCTGTTCAGCAAATGCTTGGAGCATCGATTTAAGGGTACCATTAAACCTTTCCACAAGCTCATTTGCTTGCGGGTGATAAGTTGTCATTCATCTCTGCACCACCCCACACTTCTCCCACAAACACTTCATCAGGTCCGACATGAAGGTACCCCCTTGACCAGAGATAACCTCTGTGGAAACCTGACATGGGAGGAAATCCTTAACAAGGCATCTGCCACTTTGTCTGTCCTAAGTGAAATGACATAATCTACCACCATCAGAATAAACCCCTTTCCAGAGGAGCTGGGGGTACTCAGTGGTCCCAAAATATCCATTCCTACCTCTGGAATGGCTCCTCCACAATGGGCAAGGGAATTTGGGTGGCTTTGGTTTTACTACCTGCCTTCCCTATTTGTTGGCACCAGTGACAAGATCTGCAATATTCCTTCACCTGCTGGGTGAAAATTTGGGCTTAACGAATTCTGCGGCAGTTGCTGCATGGTGCACGTGATTCCCAGATGTCTGGACATAGGCATATCATGAGCAATCTTGAGCAACTGCTCATGATGCCCCTTTGGAATGACAAGCTGCCTGCCCATCATCCCTCCCTCTGTCCTTACATCCTGCATATACAACAGTTCACTGTCCCAAAATACTCTGTCTCATGTTACCTCCCTGTGTCCTGTCAGATTCTGCACAAGCCCTCAATCTCCCCAAACTAGGATCAGTCCTCTGAACAGCAGCAAATTCTTCACATTTTCCCAAGGCATGGGCCATGTTCCCTTCAGTTTCTAATCTGGGTCCATAGCTCTAGCATCAGGCATTCAGGGTCGCTGCCATCCCTAACCTTCTGACCATGAGTCCCTCCTCAGAGTAACCTTTTGTAGCTGTTTGTGGACTGCTGCTTTGTGAAGTCCTACCTCCCTTTCACTACTCTCCATTTTAGGAGACACCAGCTGAGGAACCAGCCTCGCATTGTTTTCCACAGCGGCTTCTATGGGGTTCAGGGATCTACAATCAGCCTTTGCCATCTGACTGTGGGTAATCGCACACACCAACCCCTTCTGGAGATTGTTCCCTATAATCATATTCAGAGCGAGGTTGTCTGTTACTGCCACCTTTTGTACCCTCTCTCCTGTCTCACCCTAGTCCAGGAGAACACTAGCTAGTGGCAGAGTTTTTCCCTCCCCAGTAAATCCCCCTACTGTTAAGAAATGATGAGGTATAAGCTGTTCAGGCTCAACCAGATCCCCTTTTACTAAGGTAAGAGATGCCCCCGTGTCCCTTAACCCATGGGTGTGCAGCCCATTTACAGTAACTGGGTGTATGTGCTCCCTCATGTTCATAAGCATGCTTTCAGGGATACACAGCACACCCAACTCTGTTCATGTGCCACTTTGCCCACTCTGTGCCTTTTTAGGACACTGTCTAGCAAGATCCCCTGGCTGTTTGCAAAACCAGCAATCATCATTTCTGATAAATCTTTTTTTGTAACCTGGGGCTTCCCCATTTCTGTGGAGGCAGTGAGGGTTTTAGCTGCCCTGAAGACACACTTTTCTCCTTCTGCACTGAGATGTTTGCCCCACTCCCTTTCCAAGTAGGCTTGTTCCTGGCATAGCGGTCTGAGAGTTCTACATTCTGCTGCACTGTTTTGGGGTCTCAGTCCTCTAACCAGGTTTTTAGTGCTACTGGGCAAGCCCAAAAGAGTTGCTCCAGAAGTACAGCATCCTTAGTTTTCTTTACAGAGTTCGCTTCCACTCCCTCCCACCAACTTTTCAAAAACTGACGTTGCTTTATGGCGAGTTCCTCATAGTTCATGTCAGGGCTTCTCCGGAGCTTATGGAACTATCCCTTTATACTTTAGGCATTAATTAATACTTTTTAAGCAATGCAGCTTTACGTTTCTCATAATTACTACTGTCCTGATTGTTCATTTGGCCTAGTGCCTCACACCCTTTACCAGTAATCAGTAGGGATAGCTGAAAGCTCCAGGACTCCCTGGGTATTTTAGCCTGGATGCAGACCTTTTCAAACAAATTCAAAAATGCATCCATAACCTCCCACTCTTTAAATTCGATATTAATTTGGAATTTAATTTATACCCCAGCCCTGGAGATTCAGGTTCACTCTATCACTTACCTCCTGTGGCATTGGTCACTGGAGTTGTTGCTTTTCCAGTTCACACTCCCTCTGCTGCTGTTTTTCTTCCCTCAGCCTCTCTCTGAAGCTGTCTTTCTCTTTCTTTGGCCTCTTCCTGCCGCTGCTTTTCCTGCAACTCCATCTCGAACTTCTTCTGCTCAAATTCCCTCTGCTACTGGGCTTCAAACCTTCTCTGCTCAAATTCCCATTGTTGCTGGGCTTCGAACTTTCTGTGCTCAAACTCGGGTTTCCTTCACTCAAACTGTAGCCAGATCCCTTCAATCTCTGTGGTGACCTTCCCCTGGCTCTGTGGCTCTGGGTTCCCTCTGGTCTCACTGTCCTCCTCCCTGGGACTGGACACTGCAATGCCCTGAGGCACCCCCATGCCCAAGATCAGGTCCTTGTCAGTCACAGGTGGTGACTCAAGGTCCTGGCCAGTTGCTTGCTCATCGGCTGCCTCAAGAGCAGAGGTCGATCTTCACATTGTTTTACTAGCCCTAACCCTAGTGTAAATTGACCAGGGCTAGTGCAGCTAACTCTCTACTTGTCTGTCTTGACTAGTGCAGATTTTCATGGCTGTTAAGGAAGTTAAAAAAGTCTACTTTAGCAGGCTCTAGTCCTCATGCTAATCTCTTTCAGTGGTCCAGATGGCCTGGTGTGATTAACAGCTCATTAAGAGCTGCAAGTATCTGGCAGTTCAAGAAGGGGATCCCACAAAGGACTCAATGTGAATCATTATTACTCCACTGTTAGGACTTTTAGCTAATGTCCAAGGTGTGATCAAGGGTAGAGTGTTGTTAAGTCACTAGTTCCAGTTTTCTGAATGTGTCACTAGGTGCTTTTACACACAGGTTTTTAAAATGGAATCAGCGTTACCTGTGTGGTGCCGTTGTACTCTGTTGCATTCTGGTTTCTTTCAACACCCTGTGAGTAATCCGACAACCACCGCCTCCATTTGTTTCGGCTCCTCCAGAGTTTGCTGCTCTATAATGGTTGTTTCTGCATTGCTACCGGAATGGCTGTTTTACACAGCCAGATGAAATGGAACACATCGGTGCAAACTGCGAAAAGCAGAGACTGTGGTTTGGATGAACGTTCACCTAGGGAACGAAACAGATGCACTTTACACACAAGGGATGTAACCGAATACTGTTTCCGTAACAGTCATTCCATTACAGCAACCTGTGTGTAAATGTGCCTTCTGTTTTACAATTTGTTCCATATTATTAAGATCAGTGCCCCTCATTTCCCTATATTTTGAGTGTCTGTATCCAACATTTCAGTAACAAAATGTGAGGAGGTATACAGGTTCGGCCCCGCAGGTGGTGGGTTTTATCCCAGCCTCACAATAACTTCCCTCTCCCCTCCAAATCTCTTAACTCTGTTCTTTCCCTGGACACCACTGCAGACTAGACTCTGAAATGACCATCCACAGATCCATAGCTACCATTATTGGCAAGTGTAGGGAGTTCCCAGCTCTTCTAAATGGACCATGCCAGCCATCACCACCCATACAGTCTCACTGTTATCCCATCCAGTATATGTCCATTCATCTTAAAAAAACAAAGCTTTGGATCATGTATGGTACAAAAATAATCCTCAATAAAATGCATAATTTGAAAGCTTAAAACAGGCATTCCTGGGGTACATAGATCATCTTATATAGAAATAGTATATCCTTATGCCTGTGTACTGGTTTCCATGGCTGATGAAAGGACAATTTTTATTTCTTTTTAGCCTTACCTCCTCAGCTGGTGTGTTCCTATGGTTCTCCATATTCGGTCTCAGCTAGTGACTCCTGCATCTGATGCCGTGTCTGAGCTACCACCTCCTCACTTTCACCCTCTCTCTAGGTCACATCCCAGTCCCCAGTTGTGGAAGGCCAAGGGGTCAGGGCCAGAGATAGTTCCTAAGAGTGACTGGTGCAACACCGCAGTCCTACCATCATGCACCGGAGGTATTTTTAGCCCACAAGTCCCCCTCACAGCACAGGTATGCAATGATGCCAATGACACAGCAGTATGCACTCCCGCACACCACATTTTGAACGTCTGCTGTGCTGACCATTCCTTGCTCCATAATGCACCCTAGCCCCCAGCCACCACTAGAAGCCAGCACATGTGCGGGTGTCCCTCCCCACCCTCTCCAGAGGAGGAGGAGAGCAGTCTCTGGATTGCTCAATCCTCCTCCCCGTGGTCAACCCCCAACAGCCTGAGCTCGTTCCCGAACCCGGGCTGCCGGTGTGGTGTGAGGTGTGGCATCCAGCACCTCAACCTTCAGCACCACCAGCCTGGGAATGAAATGACAATGTTAAACAAAAAGCTGATATTGTTGAGGCAGAGCATATTAAAATCAATGCTTTTAAAAATAAAAATGTCATAGTTTTCTATTTCTCAAGCCCCTTAAGTTTGTGTAGCCCTCACCCCAAAGAAATCTTAGATGTTCTCCTGGCTCACATGAGACTGTACACAAACTTCCAGAAGTGCAGGTCTCCAGTTGACTATAGGGTGAGGGTTGAGAGCATCTTTCTCTGCCTGACTCTGTGTGCCCTGTGGGTGGTGATGACAATGTGGTGAGGTGCATGATGATGTCAGCTATTGAGTGTGCAGAGCTAGGACTGCTTGATTGAACATTTGCTGTTGTGATGTCCTCTGGTTTGGTGTGGGTGGGGGGCAGAAAGAGGAAGAGAGGATGCTATGGTACAAAACAATGGTGGGGGAGGCTCACTGTGTGTGATGGCTTTGCAGTCTTTCTTTTCCTGCTGGGGAGCTGGAAGCAATGTAGGAACAGGATAAGTGTGCAATAATCAGAGTATTTCTTGACTTGCATTGTTTTCTGTATAAGTGATAAAAATTTATCATTATAATTGAAGGCTAGTGCAACCATCTGCGGGCTTAAGGTTGACCCCTGCACAAGAGTTTCCATGAGAAGCTTTTTGGTTTGCCCCTCACACTGGACCCCTCTTTCCTGACACAACCACTTTAGGGGCAGTCTGCAGTGTATTTGCTGTAGATGGAAGTCATCTTATTCCCTAACTACTGCTACACTAACTTTACACCCGAGAAAAAAACAAAAATGGGTAGTATTTATATTGTAACCAAATTATATATTTTTTTAAAATCTCTGCCTTGATTGTGTGTGGATTGTTTTCAGTTTATCAATCTGATACACTGGGCTCAAATCCAACTGTTATGCCTGTGCCACCAATATCTCTTGAATTGCAACACTGTGCAACCAAATCTCTTGGATCCCAATGCTGCGCACTGGATCTGTCATGAACCCACTCCAAGAGGTCAGGTACACACACTGAGCTCACAGTCCCCACCCTTAATTGCAATCTGTGACGGGGGGACAGGGATATCCTCCTTGTCCTTTTTAAATGCTCACTGAGGTCACGACTGCATCTATGCCATAAGGATCCAGGGCATCCCTCTAACTCTGGATAAGGGCACAATACCAGTCTCGAGTCTTGTGGCCAAATATGAACCCTTGCTTGGCTATTTCACAAAGGAGGAAGACCCAGGCATCACACTTTCTTTAGTGATAGCAGTATAAAACCTGATTTGGCCTTCTCCCTACAGGACATGCAACAGCCTGGCTCAAACTTCTTGCAGAATCGGGTATTCTCCCTACCCTTCCAGATCCCTTACAGACCCTTTTCTCAATTTGGTTGCTATTGGTGTCTCTATAAGCAATTAACAGTTGTCATAGATTAATAATAAACCTTCTGCAGTCATAAATATAGAAATCTCACACAGGCAGAATTTCTTTAGAAAAACAAATGTTTTTCCTAAAATACAGTTACAACTAAAAAGAGAATACTCTTATTTGGGTTACAGTATGCAGAAACAAAATGGGAAAATTATATACAAAAAAAACACACTAAAACTGTTAGCTGAAAGTCTTCCTTATAATTGTAGTGAATTGAAAATCCAGAAAAGTAGACAAAAATGTTCAGTTCCTTTAGTCCTTGTAGTCACACTGAATTTCAGTAGTTGGGCCTCTCATGTGTGTCAGGTGGAGTCCAGATGAGAAAGTGTGCCCAAATGCCCTGAACTGGGGCTATTTGCACCCCTGTTTGTGGATAGAGGCTGGCCCTTCCATTTTAGGCCACTGGGTGTCACTCTTTTGCTTCTCCAACACAATGTTCTACCACCTGGTGATGTTACCCAGCCTACATTTATGACACCTGACATTGCAATCTCACACAGATCTATTAGAAGTAAGTTGCCTGTTTTGTTCCTTTCACCTCACCAAAGGCAATACCTTGGATCACAGCATCCTGCTTTTTGAAGTTAAAAAAGGCTATCACCTGAACACTTTATTCACCTCTGTTTCCCTTGGTCAGTTAACAATTAAAAGTACCCCTTTGATCAGTTATCCCCAAAGCCTTTGACAATAACTTGTCAGATTCCTGGCAAGCCATTGGCCTGCAGGTCTAAGGAAGATCAAAACCTTTTCTTTTTTAAATCCAGTCTTTTCTCAATGACCCCTTGAATTAACACCGGCATTTAGTGGCATGTAAATATACACAGAATTACATAAAAAACATATATACAACAGAATTATGTCTACCAATAAGGATTAACAATGGGGTAGCTCACCACACCCTGTGCTGATGTGTATTATTAATCACCTTTGCTGATTGCTGTTTGAGATAGAGCATTGCATACCATTCCCCCACAACTACTTAAATCAACCAGAAACTGTTTCTCAGAATGTGAAACAAACTTGGGATTCTTTGACAATCCTCCCCCAAAGCCTGGATTAGGAAACCTGAAATTGTGCCTCTGGATACTGCCTGGCTAGGTGTTATAATATGACACAAAAATGATGTGGAGTACAAAAAAATGACATGATCTGAATTTCTGAGAGTCGTCTTATTAACTGTCCACTTAAAAAACATTGTCTGATGATATACTTTTCTTTACATACAGTAGGTCACATAGCAGTGGCACAACCATTGACATGAACCACAGTTAGCATAACATTGTCAAGGTTGTCAGTATGTCAGTTACAGTCCTCCACTGTCAGCACTCTTCTCCAGAAGTGTCTGATTCCCCAGATCAGCTGAGTATGGTTCCATCGTTTAACCCACCTCCTGATATAGTACTTCATCTGATGCCATACCATTTTGATTGGGTTTATATTGAGCAATTCTGGTGGTGTCCTGATCCAGTTTACACTCTTGCCCTTTATGTGGACTCCTTATGCTGTGTTCCTTGGATCATTGTCAGTAAAATATAAAGAATGTAGGCAAAAAAAAATATATATTTTTTATTGACCAAGACTGATCATGGAAATCAAATATTGTTAGAACATTGAATGCAGTATAGTGACTGCATTACCGTGACAGCTGCACAACGACGGCAAGTGCAGCAACATGGAGTTGATTTTGACAGGTATCTTCTGTCAACAGGGAGGTGGGTGGAATGTGCATTTGGTTGGATTGTACAGGTGGTGGATTGGCATGGCCGTGAAACAATCGAGGCAGTGGTCAGGATGTGCAGTGGGTGGGATTGTACTGGTGGTGGAGCAACATGGCTGCAAAACTATTGGGGAGGTGGGTGGGATGTGCAGTGTGTGAGATTGTACTGGTGGTGGATCAGGCATGGCTGCAACACAATCGGTGAGGTGGGCAGGATGTGCAGTGGGTGGGATTGTACTGGTGGTGGATTGGGCATGGCTGCAAGATGATTGGAGAGGTGGGCAGGATGTACAGTGGTTGGGATTATACTGGTAGTGGATCAGGCATGGTTGTTGGGTGGTTGTGTGGCATGGGGAACTGCCCTTTTCTCCACTGTCTGTGTGACTTGGAGTTGGTTATCTTTAGTTCGGGAGGTGTGGAAGTGGAGCCCCCTGCAAGGGGGGTGCAGTGGGCACAGTCAGCCACATTGTTCAATGCGTCTTTCTGTTTGTTGATGTGGTGGTTTGTCGCTGTGGGATCGTGTTATTGGTTTAGGTGCTGTTGATGTATTGACGGTCGTGTATTTTCCATCGCTGTGGCTTGGTGGAATCCACACTAAATAAAGGGCACCAACATATTTGATACTATCTCATCCCTCAAGAAATTGCCTTCATAATGTCTGTGAATAGTAATATTGTCTCAGGTAGTGCTGTGCAAAAATTAAAATCTACCTGTGGTATTACCAAGAAAGTCAGAATTTCACTTCTGTGAAGATTCAGAATGCACTTTGGCAAGTTTTGCAAAATTCTGACTTAGTACTGCAGAATCAATGTATAAGTTGTGAATTAATGTACTAAACTGTGGAAAGATATTCCACAGAACTGATTACTGAACTGCAAAATGACTGTATGTATTGTGGATTAATGTATAAATCTGTGGAATAGAACTCTGCAGAACTGCCATTCTGTAGTTCATGTGTATCATTCCACAATTCAGTCAGAAAATTTCATGGAACAGGGTAAAAATTCCCCAGACATATTTGGAAGATTCTGATTTTTGCCAAAGTTGTAATTTCAGAAAATATTACAAAATTTGTAACATTTCACAAAATGTGAATTTGGAATTTGCAGTTTCTGCCCAGCACTAGCCCCAGGCCATTGCTTTGACAGTATGGTCATTGCACACACTGCGGAAATACCGCTAAAAAACAGAAATTACCCACCCTAGTGGTAACAACAAATACCAGATTTGAGTGCATATAACCTGTGACACAGACCATGTTATTTACATGCTAACTTGTCCATGCTCCAAAATATATCTGGGCAAAACCACTAGGCCCCTCAAACAGAGAATCACAGAGCGCGCAAGAGCAGAATACGCAACAAATATGAAAGCAGTCCTGTGGCAATGCATTATGTCACAGCTAACCACACAGTAGCATCTCTTAAATTGTGTGGCATAGAAAAAGCTGAGCCCTTGAGAGGAGGTTATTGGAACAAAGTGCTTCAATGAAAGGAAATGTACTGGGTATTCATGTTGAATGCAACTGAAGACAGACTAGGTATAAATAAGGATGAAAATTGGGCAGTCTGTTGGTGAAATCATGAAAACCCAATACCAGTAAGCAGCCTGTCCACCCCAGCTAGCGGTGGTGAATTAAACAAAGAGAAAAAAAAATGACAAAAAACAAAGAGAAAAAAAATGACAAACAATGAGTCTTACAGTGTTGAAAACTGAAAATGACCTCCCTGACCTCCTAGCTAACCTTTGTTAGCCACCACTATCCAGCTTGCATGCTGACCTCATGGGCATTGAAAACCCACAACTCCCTCCCCACTGAGCTCATTATTATCACAAACAGCAGAAGAATTGCAGGAAATAATAAAATATACCTGAGAAACAATTTGCAGATTTCTACAGTATCATTTCTGTAGGCTTGACAGTGCTTAAATGACAGCCAAAATTAGTTTGTCATTGCACTTAAGTGTTGAAAACTGAAGACAACCTCTCTGACCTCCTAACTAACCTTTGCCAGCTGCCAAAATCCAGCTTGCAGGCTTACCTTATGGGGCTTGCAAACTCTCCCCACTGAGCTCATCATTATCACAAACAGAAAAAGTTGCATGAGTAGTTAATACACCTGAGAAACAATTTACTGATTTCAATTGCTGTGGGCTTGACAGCAAGCAAGCACTGTAGCCAGCCTAGTACTGACTGTGTAGGAGTCCCTGTTTGGCATTAAAATAACAAGATATTCTCTGGCTCTGCTGTGCCTGCAGCCTACCTAGTCTTGTTCGGAATACGCCAGCAGCAAGCACTGTAGCCAGCCTAGTACTGACTGTGTAGGAGTCCCTGTTTGGCATTAAAATAACAAGGTAGCCTTTCATTTTTTTCTGACAAGAAAGAAAGACAACATATCCAGATTATAACTGCAAAAAATACTTTATTTTGCAGAATCAGTAAAGAACAGCAATACATTCTTTTCTTGACTGGCTCTGTTTTTCATGCTCGCTGCTTCAAACTAAAAGTTAGACTTAGGCAGAGACTGCAAGAATAGGACTACTCCGGAGCAGCACATCTATACATTTTTGTACACAAATGAGCCTGCTCAGTGCTCTTGCACCTGTTTGCTAGTGCCAAGTGAGCCACCCACCTGCTGTAACTCATAGATATTATTGAACTTTAACTAAACTAGTCTAGTCAAAAGTACAGTTTGTATTCATAAAAATAAATAAATAAACATAGCTTGCCTTAGCTAGCAAGGTAAACCTTACATGACAGAAAGGAAAGAAAAGAAATCTGATATGATGTCGAATCCTGTAGCACTACCAAAGAACAAGTCTGGTTCTGCAAAACGTAAAGAACAAAAAAGACAGCTAGAGTTGACTCAAAAAGAAGCAGAACATGCTAACAAAATATTTTGTAAATGGTTAAGTTGTCCGCTGGCAATAGTGTCCAAATCTGGTGAAAAGCAAGTGAGCAAAACCATCAACCTCATCACATGAAACAGCTGTAGAGGCAGTAGTAGAGGGGGAGACGACTGGGGTGGAGTTGGGAAACCATGATGAATCGGACTCCGACTCAGAAAGAAATGTACAGCTAGACCTAGAAGAAATATATGATGATGAAAGAAATATACAGCAAGAAGAAATACAACAATGTATTGAACTGGAATCAGGTTGTGACATAAACCCTGAACACAGTAGTCAACCACCTTTCATTTATAATTTTTATGACCCAGCTACCTGGCCTGAAAGTTTTAGTTCAGAGTCAGAGCACCTCAGGGTTGAAATTGTGCAGCATAAGCCCCTGCAGCTGAAGGAAACTGACATTGAGTTCCCTAAAACAGCTGGTCGCTGGTTTACTTCAGCAAACTATGAGCGCAAAGTGGGATCCTCAAAGATTCACAGGCCTTGGTTAGTTTACTCCAAGTCTGCTGATGCTGTATTTTGTTTCTGCTGTAAGCTTTTTGGTGAGGATAGGGGCGTGTTTACACAAGGTTTCTCCAGCTGGCAAAAGTTATCACAAAGGCTGAGTCAGCATGAAGCATGCCCATCACACATGGAGAATTACTACAAATGGAAACATTTAGAATTAGGGTTAGAGAAATGTGCTACTATAGACAGGAGTTTGCAAGAAAAGCTGGATAAGGAAAAGGAACGATGGCATGCTGTGCTTTGTCGAATTTTGGACTGTATTTTATATTTAGCAGGCCAAAACTTAGCCTTTAGGGGTTCAGTAGATCGTCTGTATGTGGACAACAATGTTAATTTTCTGAAATTGTTGGAACTGTTGTCCTGGTATGACCCTATTATGGCTGATCACTTGCAACGTGTTCAGAGAGGAGCAAATGTTCATTATTTAAGCTAAGATAGCCAGAACGAATTTATGCAGATGTTAGCTAAGGCTGTGACTAATAAGATTAGGAACAAGATATACACTGCTTGCTACTATAGTATGCTGATGGACTGCACTCCAGATATTTCTCACAAGGAGCAGTTATCACTAATGATTCGTTATGTTGAAATCAATGGTGATCAAGTTGAAATGTGGGAGAGCTTCCTGGACTTTCTCCATGTTGAAAATACAACAGGAGAGGCTTTGGCTGAATTATTGCTAAATCGACTTACTGAACGTGGTATTAACATTGAAGACTGCAGGGGCCAGTGTTACGATAATGGGGCTAACATGAGAGGTATCCATCGAGGAGTTCAAGTGAGAATATGACAGGTGAATGAACGTGCAGTATATGTTCCTTGCTGTCCTCATAACTGGAACCTTGTGTTAGAACATGCAGCTGAATCATCGTTGGAAGCAAAGAATTTCTTTGGAGTACTACAGCGGGTTTACAGAATCTTTCTCTGGGTCCACCAAACATTGGGACATCCTTGTCAAGCACATGAAATGATATACCTTCAAGCCACTTTCAGAGACTCGATGGAGTGCCCGTGCTGATGCTGCAAAGGCAGTCTGTGAACAACTGCCTGAATTGTTGGATTCATTGCTGGAAGTATCAGAAACTGAAAACTGTGACAGTGAAACACTGTCTGACATCACAGGCCTTGTGAAAACACTGGAATCCTTTCCATTTATTGTATCTTTACTTGTGTGGAATGAAGTGCTTAGTGCCATCAATCGGGTGACAGTGATTTTACAGTCACCTGCTTTGAGTCTTCCAAATGCCATAGATGTAGTTTCCTCCAACAAGGAACAACTGTCTGATTATCAAAGACAGGGATTCAGCAGAGTGGTAGAGGAAGCAAAGCTGCTAGCCCAAACCATGGACATCAAACCGACTTTTCAAGCACCTGATAAGCATATGCCAGGAGAGCTTGCACGCGGGCGAACCCTTAACTGGCCGAAAGCTTTGAAGTGAATTGCCTATTGGATAAAGTACTGATGGAAATTGAGGAACAATTCCAATTTCTGCATGACTTTCAGTCACTTTTTGGTTTTCTGTTCAACATCAAATCATCTGGACATGATGAAAACCTAGAAGTAGCATGCAAAGAGTTGGCCCGATTTCTTGGGGATATAGATGGTTCGGACATGTCTAGAGAAATTACCTTGCTGGCTCGACTGTTACCTGATGATGTGAAATGTCCATTTGAAGTGTTACAGTACCTGGTACAGAGAGACCTGAGCAGAGGATTTCCAAACACCCAAATTGGACTGCAAGTACTGCTTACAATTCAATTACAGTTGCCAGTGCTGAAGCGTTCTTTCAGTAAACTGTCCTTGATAAAGAATTACCTGCGCTCCACAATGTCACTGGAAAGACTGTCTGCATTGGGTGTACTTTCAATTGAAAATAGACTTGCAAGAGAAGTAAACTTTCTGATGTGATTGAAACATTTGCTGCAGCAAAAGCCCGCCGTGTACAACTTTAACTTCACAAAATGGAATAACAGCAGCAATATTCTTTTGGTGGTGGTGGCATGGGAGGGCCCTCCTGGGGTGGAGGGGCATGCTGCATGGACGGAGGGGGGCCCACTAGAAAGTCTTGCACCAGGGCCCAGTACATCCTGGAACTGGCCCTGATTTAATATATAATTATATAATTCAAATGACACTTGCAGCAGCTTTGTTTTGAGCGAGCGCTCCAGCCCAGGCACAGGCAGCAAATCAGACAGCACCGCAGAGAGGCTAGAGGAGGGACACGGGGAGGGACTGGCCAGAAGGAGGCAGGAGTAAGGGAGGAGTGAGTGAGTCTTCGCCAAATGAGCTTAGCAGGTGTGACTGGCGTTAGGAGGCGGCAGACAACATTGCCACCCACTGCCAGCATGGAGGAGGAGCTAACAAGGCAGGACTGGACAAGCATGATGGTTGTTGTTGGCGGGATCAGAAGGCGGAGCAGCTTGCTTCTTCATAGGTATGTCTAAATCCAACTCTCCGAGGATGATCGGATGAAAGCCTACAACTGTGCAGGGAAAGCAGAGGTTTAATTTTTGAAATGAACATCTCACCGACCACAGAACCAACTCTAGACCTCAGTTCCGGTCCCGGCGGGCGGCGGCACACACACACAAGCAAGTTCAATGCAGCCAATTCTCAGCCTCTTGGGGGGGGCTGATCTTCTCTCCAGCACGGTGTGAGCAGTAAAAAAAAAAGGATTTGAGTAACTTCAGATGCTGGGGGCAATCATGACCCCCCCGGTGCTCTGGGCCCTGGTGCAGTCGCGTCCCTTGCACCCCCCCAACGCCGGCCCTGACCTCGAGAGCGAAGCTCGAGAGGTTTGCACTGGTTGCCAAGGATGCCTCGAGACAGCAGCTCAGCCTTGTTGTTCAGCGATGCCCATTCATTGTCTTTTATAGTGTTTGGGC
Source organism: Neoceratodus forsteri (assembly GCA_016271365.2). Lineage (NCBI taxonomy): Eukaryota > Metazoa > Chordata > Ceratodontiformes > Ceratodontidae > Neoceratodus > Neoceratodus forsteri. The sequence goes on from CM057449.1 coordinate 988,389,890, forward strand.
TTCGCTGAACACCTTACATCACTTAAAACACTTTCCCAGAATAGGACATTCTCAATGTGTTATGTTGTGAATTTCTTACCTTCCTTCATGGACAGATGCATGTATTAAAATGAACGGCTTATTGTAATGAGATAAAAGAGACAACTGGTGCACGGACAAAACACAGCAAGAGATTACACATGCATGTTATCTGATTCACTATCAACTGCCACAAGAATTTAAGGTTACGGTATGCTGCAAATTAAGTGAAATCAGGTGACTGAGACGTCCACTTGAATTTGCTGTAAATAGATGCATGCTCCATGGATCCTATGTCAAGTATTTTCCTTCACTGACCTGGAAGACACACAGACAAGAGCCACTGAAAAACAAACAAGTGGGTACAATGAACAATAATTTCATTTATGTATATGTATATGCGAAAATACAGCTGGCGCGGGGAGGGTAGTGCTGCAATTACTGCTAAGGGTCAGGGGTTTTTAATTACTGTGCTCTCTTCCTGGGCCATCTTACAGGATGAAATCATCGTACGGATTCAAACAGCTTCCTGGCCATTCAACCATTCGAGGACCATTCAAGGACACTAGCGGGTGGCCGTGCGATCTGATTCCAAGTTGTTGTACCATCAATTTGACATACCATTGATGGTATAACAACATCATGACGACACATCGATGGTACAACAACTTTAGGAAAAGACGGAATTTAACAAATAACATTCTACCATACACTATAAAGTAATAAGAAGTTGAATACTGAAATAATATGTTTACTTAGGAAAAACAATTCAGAAAAGCTCATTATGGAAACTAAGAAGATATATACCACTAGAAAATAATAGACTCCAGAATCACAGGTAATTAGGTCTGCTACAACTCAGTGCTCAGAGTGAAATTCAGTTGCAGATGGTGATCGTTCACCACCTTGTTTTGATTTAAGCTGTAAATACTAATAATAAATTTAGCTTTCTTCTATCATAAAGAAAAATGTGAGTAATTCATGGATTGTGATAAGTGCACTAAAAATGCAACAGTTGAACTTGAAAAAACGTTTTTTGAAAAATTAATGGTAAAAAGATTTCATTTTTAGAAAGTAAAACTGTAATTATGTATTTATGATAGATCTTGGCACTTGAGGAAACCTGATGTGGGTGAAATGTTTGGCAAGCACAGGGGGTCATTGATTCAAATAAATATTTTGAAAAAAATTAAAAAATCAGCATTTAAGAAAATATTGAGTGGCTGTCTTTCTTCATTTTCTGAACATTGGATCATCCATACTCCAGCCCCACAACAAACTGTATAGCATATTAACTGGAAGGGGACCCACTGAATCTCTTTTGTTCTCGTTGGTGGGACATGGCACCCAGACATGCATTTTCAGCAGATGTCTGGGCTGTAATTTAAGTACCAGGAGATTTTTTTCTGAAAACCATGGGATAGAAGGACTGCATGGCCATAGTACTTTCCTCTGTAAATATCATAACTGAGAACTTTTCATTTGCCTCCATCCATGCCTTTGCCTACTCAAGCCTCTTAGCCTTGTTCTCCTCATGGATGAGTGGACATGTATTATGTAGCAGAAAAATATGCTGGCAGAATCAGGTGTGTAGTACTGTACCTAGCACTGACAGTTCCAACAAGCTTATTTATTTATTTGATTTATCAGGAAAGTGGTCTGGATTAAAGATTTGTTTTCAGTCACACCTGGGGAAGGAAGGATACACAATAGGTATACAATACAAAATTACAAATTATATAACACTGATTTAAAATCATGCAATAAAAACAAAAGAAGAAATATGTTCAATATATACATACAGTACATGTGTAAGTACATCTGTAAGTGGGCAAGCAAATTAGCATGATTTGAAACTCCTCAGGTGTTACCAAAACAATCACAGATTAATAGCTTTTTTGAATGATTCTCTACATTTCTTTTGAACACGTGTTTTTGACTGAACATCTAATCCCAGTCTAAGCACCTCATTTAATAATCTAGGACCATAAAAAGATAAACTTTCAGCCATCTTAGTTTTGATCTGGCTTTTTTGATAATATTTTAAAGAAGATATACACAGCGATTTACTGTTATTTATTCTTGTCAGCCCGTTACTTAATACTGTCAGTGTTTCTGTATTCAAAACTTTTTGAAGAAATGTTAATGTTGTGTGTTGAATTCTTTATTTAGGAGGCATAGTTCAAAACTTTTGATATAAGAAGCAATAATGTTCTTGTTTACTTTGGTTAATAGCAAATCTAACAATATTATTAAATGTAACTACATATTTTTGGAGTGTTGTACTTGGTAAGTTAGCCAACAAAATTGAATTGTGTTCTAGAGCTGGAAGGAGTACTTATTTATTTATTTAATAACATTCAGAATTACAACCCTTTGAGTCACAGACTCCTTTACAAAGGCTCCATGTCAAAAAACAATAAGGACATACATGCAGTATTAAGCAGTAAAGTGTTCAGGTAATAGAAACTAGAAAGAAAACAAGTAATGGAAGGTATGCATACAAAAAGTTATACAATATTATAAGTACAGTGATCATGGATGAAAGACAGTGCACAAAAACACACAGACGGGGGATACTGAAACAATAGCCTTTGGGAGAGGAGGACCCAGCATCGTCCATAATATGCATAATATTTAGGTAGTGCATGAACACACATTTTGTTTTCCATATATATCATAACATTTATGAGGTAGATTTATAATACAGAACCCCACCAAGGGGGGAGGAGGAGGAGGAAGAGAGGGTTAGGGACAGTCACAGGCTGAAGATTCTAGCAGATGAGCTTTGAGACTGGTCTTGAAGGGACCGATCCTGGGCTCCAGGAAGACGGGGAGCTGTTGAATCAACAGGGGTTCTGTAGAAAAAGGCTATTTGTCCAAAGGAAATTCAGCAGTGGGGGACTAGTAGTTGGTTTACTATAGTTCTTTTGACTTGTAATGTTAAGCTATTTTTGTTTCTGTGTAACTATCCCAGCTTATTATTTACTTTCTTAGTTACTTTTGCTATATGCCCGTGAAATGACAACATTTTATCTAGCATTACTCCCAAGCAATTAAAACTGGATACTTCCTCCAAACCATGCACATTTGTTCCTACTATGGCCATATTATTGCCATTTGCCTCAGCCCTTTGCTTGGTTCCAAAACCATAGTTTTGGTTTTCTTTTCATTTCATTCAGCAAAAGCTTATTTTCCATAAACCAGTTTTGTCATGCATGATATACAGATTCCATTTTTACTTCTAGGTCCACCCCCATTTTCTCAGCACAGTAGGTACTGTATCTTCTGCAGACATTATAGCTGAAAGTTCCTTACAGATCTCTAGCAAGTCATTTAAAATATGAAAAACAGAAGTGGACCCAGAACTGATCTCTGTGGCACCCCTCTATTTAAAGTATATATTCACAAAACAGCCAAAGGCCAGCATCAACAGACATCAATGGCTAACAGAGGGAAAAAAGTCCTTACCATGCTGTGTCATAAGTCCATCCCTTCCTGCATCTCATCCATTGGGTTGATGATTTGGAAACAGTACTCATATTCTGCAACTGTATGATGGGCCTCTCATGCACTGCTCTCAATCTCCTCCAGTGTATGCTGGTCACCATGTTGGAAACACCACTACAAAAGAAATAGATTAAAATTAAGTTATGGCAATAATGGCAACACAGCTGTGTAATGTGGCACAGTGGGCAGCACAGTACCATCTCATTGACCTGTAATGTGGCTGCTGAAGGCCACTTGGGCAGCAGAGTACCATCTCATTGCACTGTTATATAGCTTACTCAGGACCACTCAGGCAGCACAGTACCATCTTGCTGCTCTGTTATGTGGCTTACTCAAGCCCACTTAGTGCAGTGCCATCTCACTGTCTTGTAATGTGGCTTGCTCAAGGACACTCAAGCAACACAGTACAGTATCATTGTCCTGAAACATGGCTTGCTCAAGGAACTCTGACAGGACAGTACCCATCTCAGCATCCAATAGTGCACAAGAGTAGTGTGATAGGGAGTCACAGCTGCCCACCTAGTGCAGACTGTTGGCTTGTTCTATGCAGAGATGAAGGTGACAGTAGATGCCAGAGACAGTCATCAGTATTTTGGCCACTGCAAGTAGAAATGCTGTGATTTTTTTAATCTGCTGGTGAAGTTGGTGTGAATCCATGGAAATTCATGATTTGCAAAACTCATGGATTCTGTGGCAGACATGCCAACTTCACCAGCAGGCTATCCTTTATTAAAAAGCTTAGTGAAATCTCCCCCACCCACTGTGCTGTAATAACCACCCTTCCCCACCCAAAAATGATTACATTCATGACACCCCTGTCACCACCTCCCCCGCTGGCACCCTCCTCCCCCTAACCCCAATGAAATGCTGCTCTGTGTGAGTTACCATGCTTAAAAAAGTAATTCACAAGCCTCCTACCACTCTAGTCCCATTATCTTTATTTGTAATCATAGGTCCAGTCCCATGACCCCCACCCAACTCCACTCTGGTCCTCACCACCCTCCTCCCCAAACTAACACTCATAAAAACCAATATGGAATAAAGAAAACAGTCCTCTGGTGCAGTGTCTGCTCCATTGTGTCCATCTTGTAATGGCAGGAATGAATGAGTAATGGTGTTTTTCCTCCTAGGAAAACCTGATTGGCTGAAAATTCAACCAGTCAAGTTTTACTAGGAGCAAAGATGTCACCATTCATTTTTTGGGTGACACTTGGCAGAGCAGATGCTCTGCAGCAGGGGATAGTTTTCTTTAATCCAGGTTAATATTTGAATGCTGCGGTAGGGGGAGGAGGGTGGTGGGAACCAGAAGTGGTCTGAGTGGGGGTCGGGGGACTGGGTCTGTGATTATTGATAAAGAAAGTGGGACTCGGGTGGTGGGAGGCAGGTGGAGTGTGCTGGACATGTAGGTGGGGGAAGAGATTACTTTTCCAATCACGGTCTGCAAGGAGCAATGTTTTGCTGGGGGGGAGAGAGGAGGGTAGCCGAGGCTAGCAGGGGATGGGAAGGAGTACCATGGTGCCATCCTTTTTTGGGCAAGGGAAAGCAGTGTTTTTATTGTTTTTGGGCTGGGGAGGGGATGTAGCATTCAGTTCACATTGCTATTTAGCAGGCAAACTGGCCATTCGCCATGTGAATTTGGCCAATTGTAGTAAATAGCAATGCAAACTGCAGTCCTTAGCTTTGTGAATTTGCTGTAATTTGTGGATTTTTCATAGAGTAAATTTCAGCAACTTCACACACCTCTAGTTGCAAAGTAGTAATGTATCACCCTCACTGGAGTCCCCTTTTGGTGCATTTCATGAACAGCAAGGCTTGGTCTTGATTTCAGAGTCTTGATCATAATGATAGTGTAAAGGAGGGGTTTTCTTGTTTTGCAGTAACCTCAAAAAGATTAGCTAAAATGCATTTGAATTGTACAGTACTTATTGAGGGACGAACAGGCGTGTCTATGAAATAAGACCAATAACAAGTTGGGGATTCAGGAGTGAGCAACTCAGATGCTGGAGAGCATGCAGGCATTATATGACAATAATGTTAAAAAAGATTAGCCAATCAAGAGTTGTGTGCAAGGACATCTTGCACTTGGGGAACAGTATTTATGGATGCCTTTGTGGAGGTTGAAGATTACTATTACAAACATCAGACAGCAAGGTAATATACTGAACTGGAGGCAGTATAGCGCAGTGGGTTAAGGCCCTGAGCTGCAGATTGGAGACCTGGGTTTGAATCCTATAGCTGCCTAAGTGCATACTATGTGATCCTGAGCAAGTCACTTAACTTTCTTGTGATCACAGGTGACATCTGGAAACAAGCTTTGGCTTAGTGTGCTACTCCTGGTTAAACAATGTTCCCTTTCCCCTTTACTGTACCACTGCATTGAATTGCATATTGGCCAGAAGATGACTTCAAGATTTGCCACTGAAATTTTATGGAATACCCAAGGCAACAAGACTAAGAATGAAGAGGGCATTGGCACCAAAAGTGCTAAACAGCACACCATTAAGCAGAAAGTGAGACGGCAAAGAATGCAGCTCCACCTGCAAAACACATCATTAAAGTCAGAAAGGACACCAAAAAATTCAGAGTAAGAAAGTATTCAAATTATTGGTTTACACTATACATGTTTAAAACTATATCTAAATAAATATAGAAGCAGTAGAAATGCACACCTCTCTCTCACTTATGGGTTATTTTGAAGTGGTCCATTTCAAAGTATAAATGCAAATGAAAAACATAGTTACAACTAATATAGCTTTGGACTGTATTCTCTGCCTCACCATCGACTGTACAGTATTCTCAACAAATATTTCTGCTTTCCACACAGTAGGATATCATCATCAGGGACAACGAATCATCATTCTATAAAGAGCAGAAAAAACAACTAGAAAAGGAAATGGCTAAGGCACCTGAACTGCAGGCAGCCACCGAGAGGAACAGGGCACATCCAAAGGAGCAGACACATCCTGATGGGACAGCAGCACATAAGGAGCAGCCAAATCCAGAGGAGAGGGCACTTTCCATGGAAAAGGCAGCAAATGAGGATTGGCCATGTGCAGTTGAGAATGTACAGTCTGAGGAAAGGGCAGCACATGAGGAGCAACCGCATCCAGAGGCACAGTCAGAGGAATGGCAGAGCACACAGAGCTGCCCTAGCGAAATACAAAATAAAACCCCACAATGGTAGCAAAGAGAAGTAGAAGGAGCACATTCAAGAGTTTTGTGAGGAACAACTCCAAACAAGTGTCAACACATGAGGTACACATTAGTGTAAATAAGAGACAGGCAACTCCAGCTGCAGTCCATGATGCAATAACTGAGAATGGATCATGGAGATATATGGCTACTGATGCAAATGCCATGGACAGCAATGCCTATGGAGAGGGACACATCTGCTAGTCTTTATGAGGACAATATGGCAGAGGTTGAGGAAATGCCACCACAAGCAGAAGAACCTTGCACTGACTGAGTGAAAGTCAGGAACATGATGATTGAAGCAATGGCAGCAGGTACACTGCCTGTGTCACTTTAGCCTGCAGTACATGGACCAGCACAGGGTTGACATGGGCACAACACACCATAGCAGGGTCACACCACTAGTAGCAGGGTTATTCTACCTGACATGGTCATTGTGCCTCTCATGAATGAGAAGAGGGATCTAAGGTGCTGATTTTATGACAAGCCAGAAAGATCTGCAATTTCACGCTCTTGTACATTCAACCTATGTGTAGAATGGGCAAATAAAAGTCAATTATGGTGGTGCAAGGGGCAAGGCAGGGTTGCTCAGGAAGTTGATCAATGCTATTCTAATGCATATAAGGCACCACCTTGATATGAACCCAACTGTTAAGGGAAAAATAAGGGACAGGATAAATGAACAGCGAAGAATGGTGCACAAAGGTGATGGACACACTAAATGAGCAGCTAAGGATGGTGCACAAAGGTATTGGACACCCACTGATGCAAAATGCATACTGTATACTGAATCTGAATCTGTGTGTCTGGTACTATACAGGTGCAGTCACATCTGTATATTAAGGTTCAATGGCCACTTCTATGTTAAACCCAGAATTTTGAACTTTAATAACTTCACAACCATTTGACTGATTCACAAGAAATTTTGCATGCGTTTTCAATAACCAAAGATCTCATGAAGTGGCAAGTTTCATTCTGGTTGGATGTACAGCTGCGGAGACGCACAGTGTCAGATAATGTGAAAATTACCACTTTTTGTCAAATTCTTTGTCATGCCACTGTGCAAAAAATGGCTTGTGGTCTGCAATTTTCATGGTATATAGGTCTTGGATCACAGATGTGCCTTTTGAAGGTTTAGTGAAAAAAATATGAATTCATTCAAAAGTTACTAAATTTCAAAGTTTACCATTATTTCCTATGGGAAAAGTTAGATGTGCCACATGAAATAGGATTTCCTGATTGTAAAACAGGATTCTTTGGTCGCAAAGCAGGATTCTTTGATCATGAAACAGGATTTTTATATATTTATTCTCCTCAGCTGGGGGGCTGTACCAATCGTTACCCCCATCCAGCTGTCTCCTTGACCCTGCCCCAGCTGCAGCCAGAGCTCTCCAACCCCTATGTCCTGCCCCTCCCAGCCACATCATGGTGGGTACTTACCCCGCATACCATGGAAGGCCAGGGAGTGGACACCAGGGGAGATGACTTAGGTGTGTCTGACGCGATGCCACCAGATCCACTTTCACTGTGCATGCAGAGTCTTTTTCTGTTCATGATCCCCCCCGAGGGTGTGGGCATGCAGTGACACCAAGGACACTGCCATGTGTGTGTCCATGCACGGCACAACTGATGTGAGCCCACATTAACCCCACAGCTTAACCATGGCATGCATGCACCAACCCCCAGCTGCCATGAGTCAGTGTGTCTGTAGTAGTCCCTTCCCACCCTCCCCAGAGGAGGAGAGCAGTCCCTGGGATGCTCAATCCTCCTCCTCCCCCAAGCTGACTCTCCAGCACCCGAGGTCGCTCCCAACCCCAGGTTGCTGGCATGGTGTGAGGTGTGAGGTGTGGCATCCAGTGCCTCAACCCTCAGCACCACCAGGCTGGCCATGAAACAGGATTCTTGATCGCAATTTGTGAAAAAAGAAATTTTATATAGCTGTTTCTTTGTCACCTCAAAGCAAAAAACGGTTTGGAATTTTGGACTGAACATTTCAGGGTAGAAAGGGCTTGCTCCACAGATATGCCTTTTGTTGGTTTAGTGAAAATATATTACAGTATGCGCCACATGTAACGGACTAGTTTATCCCAAACAATTTTGTCCATTAGATGCGATGTCCGCTACATCATTTCAGTGAATTACTGCACTTCCTCATACACACAAAAAGTAAAAAGCGAGCAAGCAAGCATCAGAGAAATACAGTGAAATACAGCCCTTTTATGCTCTTTTGTTTTGCTGTGCAAATACACTTGAGAAAGTACTTTATTAACTCTTTTAAAAGCAGTGCTCATGAACAAAGTAACAAAATAATAAAAGTGCTGTGTGCAGGTTGCTGAAAACCACAGCCTACAGAAACCTCATTCACTGTTGTGTGTCAGGCTGTGTTAGGAAATCCTCCATCAGTGTTTGCCTTTTTGGTGCTGTTGTGTACCTCCTCCAATATTCTTCAACAAGCGCAAGTTGATCCCATCTCAGAATCAAGTCATCCCTCTGCTCAACTGCTCTTCTCAATGTCAGGAGTGCTTTCCTTACATTGGAGGGTGTTACAGAAACCTCTTCCTCCTCAGCGATCTCGTCAGCTGTTTCTTTCTCGTCGTCATCTTGTGACAAATTAATCCCTGCGACTGCCTCAACAATGTCATCTACCACAGGTAGTTCTGGTTCATCCCCAAGTGTGCACAGTTCAGCTATTGCCTGAGATGACAGTCCAGCAGTGCCGAGTTCCTCTTCATCATGCTCCTCTTCATTGACAACACCTATCTCGGGGTGAGTAGCAAATCCACCCTTTCAAAAGCAGCGCTGAACGGTTTCTTGAGAGACCTTGCTCCAAGCTGTATGAATTAGGTGGACTGAGTCCAGCAGGGTTAATCCATCTCACGCAGACTGATGCAGTGATCTCTTCATCATCATCAAGGATGTCCAGCAATCTACCCCTCATAAGAGACACATAGTGTTTCTTGAAGCTATAGATTATCCCCTGGTCAAGTGGCTGTATTAAGCTGGTTGTGTTTGGTGGCAAAAACAACAGCTTGATGTTGTGCATGCCAGTGACCTGGGGGTGAGAGCTGCAATTGTGAAGAAGTAAGACAATTTTTCTTGACCGCAAACTGCAGTCCCAATCTCGGAGCCAGTTGGTAAAAAAAATCTGCAGTCAGTCATCCAAGCCGTTTTGTTATTGCAGTAGATCACAGGCAAGTTTCGGACACCCCTAAAACATCTTGGCGGAGCACTCTTTCCAATCACTAGTGGGTTTTTCTTCTCTGTGCCTGATGTATTGCAAGTCAGGAGAACAGTTATCCATTCCTTAGCTTTCTTTAGCCCCAGCGGAGTTTCAGCCGTGAAGGCCAGAGTGCCATAACCAACGCATCGAAAAAACAAACCGGTCCCGTCAGTGTTAAAGATGTTGTCTGGCGAATAGCCGGCAAGCAGATCAGGAAGAACATAAGTGAGCCATATATCTGCTGCACTAGTATCTGTGCTTAGCTTCTCACCATGGATCTTCTTGAAACAGATGTTGTGGTGAGTCTTCCAACGACTAAGCTAGCCATCTGTGGCTTTAAAGTCCTGTTTACCAAGTACTATGCCTAGCTTATCAGTCTTTTGGAGCAGTAAAGGGTCTGTAATTAAACCCTCCCTCCCCCATGCATTTGTGAACCACCAGAGGAGTGCGACCTCTACCTCACTACCATTCCCCTTCCTCCCTCTTTCTCTTCCTTTTGGGGGTTTTGATTCCCATGCCAATCTGCCATTAGCTTCTCCTTGTTTTTTAACAAATCCGATATGGTAGATTTGGGGATGGAGAAGTGAGTGCTTAATTCCCTGAGCAAATGTATTGGCATTCTGTCAATAGATTTTAAAATTTCCACTATCTGTGATAATGTCAGACATGTTCTCCTACCAGACATCTCAGGAGATAAGAGACAGGAAGTGACGCTAAATGAAAGTGGGAATATTTAGCTGCACACTCTCACAACAGCACTGAGGAAAAAAAGAAGAAGCCACTCGCATACACTGCTTGCACCTGCTTAAGAAGAGTAGAAGAGTGAGTCAGTTAACACCTGGTAAGTGTATTATGCAGATTACGCAGATTACAGATCTTGCAGAAGCTTGCGACTGAATGCTACTTGCAGAGCACAAGGTCTGCATTATCAGTAGATTTTGCAAGCATAGGCAGTGGCAAGTGGCAAATGATTTTAGTCCAGTAGAACTGAATGTCCACTACATCCGCATCCATTACAGTTGGTGCATACTGTACTTTGGCTTGGAGTTCTGCAGATTTGAATTTTGGTTGATTTTCTGGTTCTTTGTCACTATGGTGTTAAGAAACAGTTTGCAATTTTTCTCACAAACTTTCAGGGTACTGAGGGCTTGCTTCACAAATGTGCCTTTTCCTGGTTTGATGAAAATATATTACTTTGCTCTGGAGTTCTGTGGCTTTACATTTTGCTTAATTTCTCATAGGATAATATTGTAATTTGAGGTGTACGCAAGTGTTTCTTTGTCACATCATGCATGGGAGTGCTGGGCCCTCCAGGCCTGCCCTGTGCTCCCACACACAAATACGGATACTATTAAGGAGCAATTCATGGATGGTAGTGCAGGGCCCAGAGGATCCTGAACTCCTAAAGAGAAATATAGATACTATTAGGGATGGAAGGATGGATAGCGAAGGGCCTGGAGGACCATGTGCTCCTACACACAAATACATAGAGGAGTATGGTATGATGGAAGTGCAGGGCCCTGTGCTCCCACAGGGAAATAAGGGTATAATTACAGTCTCTTCAAAAATTATGGTGGGTTAAGGGAAATGTGTACATTCAGGAAAGCATAGGAGGAGGACTTGCCCCCCCCTCCACTTTGTGCAACTTGACGCATAGAGTAACATACATGTTGACTGACACAACTCCTGGTAGTTTAGGAATTAGGGTTAAGGTTACTGTTATGGTTAAGGCAAATGTGTACATTCAGGAAAGAGTAGGGGGGCTTTGACCCCTCCAGTCTTTGTGGCTCACTCCAAAGAGTAACATAAATTTAGGTTTGCACTTAACTCCCAGCAGTTTAGAAATTATGGGTAACAATCTGATTTCAGGTTTTGAGAGCATAACACCATCAATTGTCAAAGAAGTGGTGTGCAACTTGGTGAGCTTGTCGTCAAAGAGGAGATACATAAGTATGAGAATCTTGGTGAAGATGAGCCTTAAATTCTGCTTTTGGTGCCATGTTATATTTTACTGGAAATATCTGGGTGCTGTGGGAACCCTTTGATGACTGCCCTTGGTATGATGCATTAATGTTGTAGTGTTGAGTGAGATCTTTCATTTCATATATAGTGTGACAGTTAACTCCAAATATTGAGTGAGCTATGGTCTGTGAAAGTTCTATTGTTATTCTATAGGAATTTTTGCATTTGCACAGGTTTGGGTTAGGGTTAGGTTATATATCTGTTGGAGTTAATTGTTGGCACATATGTGATATTGTTCAAGGTACTGAGGTACACTTTCTGTCATGTGTGCCCCCCATTAAATATTACTTGTTCCAGAGTTAGTGTTCAGGTTCAGGTGCAGGTTAGGTTATATGTCTGTTGGAGTTAAGGTGGGGCACGTATCTGATATTGTTCAGGGTGCTGAGGTACACCTTCTGTTGTGTGTGACCCCCATTAAATATTACTTGTTCCGGAGTTAGGTTAGGGCTAGGTTAAGTTTCTGTTGGAGTTAAAGGGGGAGCATACATCTGATATTGTTCAGGGCACTGAAATATACTTTCTGTCATGTGTGTCCCCCAGTAAATATTGCTTATTCTGGAGTTAGGGTTAGAGACAGGTGTTCAGCTTAGTGTTACAAAGATATTTGTGACTTAGGGTATGGGTACTACTAAGGACTGATGCATGGATGGGACCACACACAAATACAGATACTATTAAGGAGTAATGCATGGATGGCAGTGAAGGGCCCTGCTCTCCTAAAGAGTAATATGGATACTACTAGGGACTGATGCATGGATAGCAGTCCCATGCACAAATATATAAAGTATGGAGTGATGGTCCCTTACAGAAATAAGGATAGAATTACAATCTCCTCAAAAAATTATGGCGGATTGGGAGTGCAGGGCCCAGAGGGCCTTGAGCTCCCACAAGCGAATAAGCCTTTGATTATATTTTCTCAAAAAGTAAGGAAAGTAAGGTTACTTATGATTATACTTTCTCAAAAGATAGGGAAATTATCTGCCCCAAGTCATTAAGCTTCCTGAGTTTTCCCTTGAAACACACACATTCCTTTCATGGTGTTGCATTCCGTGGCATGTTCTTAATCACGTGAGCCATAGGAGCCCCAAGTCATTAAGTTTCCTGAGTTTTTCCTTGAAACAACACCATGAAAGGAATGCGTGTGTTTCTACAATAGGATTTTCAAAAATTGCCTCGCAGTGGCTTATTAACTGCATGGAGAGAAAGAAATCGGAAGTAATTTGAGTCTTGAGAGACTGGCTAGTTGCTGTTTCACAACACCATGAAAGGAATGTGTGTGTTTCAAGGGAAAACCCAGAAAGTTTAATGACTTGGGGCTCCTATGGCTCAAGTAGTTAAGAGCATGCCATGGCATGGCAAGGTTCCTGGGTTCAAATCCTGGTAGTAGTCACACTTTTCCTTTCATTTCTACAATTAGATTTTCAAAAATTGCCTCACAGTGGCTTATTAACTGCATGGAGAGAAAAGAAATAGGAAGTAATTTGAGTCTTGAGACTGGTTAGTTGCTGTTTCACACCACCATAAAAGGAATGTGTGTGTTTCAAGGGAAAACCCAAGAAGTTTAATGACTTTGGGCTCCTATGACTCAAGTGGTTAAGAACATGCCACAAAATGGCAAGGTCCCTTGGTTCAAATTCCAGTAGGAGTCACACTTTTCCTTTCATTTCTACAATTGGATTTTCAAAAATTGCCTCACAGTGGCTCATTAACTGCATGGAGCGAAAGAAATAGTAAGTAATTTGAGTCTTGAGAGACTGGCTAGTTACTGTTTTGCAATACCATGAAAGGAATGTGTGTGTTTCAAGGGAAAACTCAAGAAGCTTAATGACTTGGGGCTCCTATGGCTGAAGTGGTTAAGAACATGCCACAGAATGGCAAGGTCCCTTGGTACAAATCCCAGTAGGAGTCTCACTTTTCCTTTCATTTCTATAATTGGATTTTCAAAAATTGCCTCACAGTGGCTTATTAACTGCATGGAGAGAAAGAAATAAGAAGTAATCTGAGTCTTGAGAGACTGGCTAGTTGCTGTTTTGCAATACTATGAAAGGAATGTGTGTGTTTCAAGGGAAAACTCAGGAAGCTTAATGGTTTGGGGCTCGTATGGCTCAAATAATTAAGAGCATGTCATGGAATGGCAAGGTCCTGGGTTCAAATCCCAGTAGGAGACACACTTTTCCTTTCATTTCTACAATTCAATTTTCAAAAATTGCCTCACAGTGTCTTATCAACTGCATGGAGAGAAAGAAACAGGAAGTAATTTGAGTCTTGAGAGACTGGCTAGTTGCTGTTTCACAGCACCATGAAAGGAATGTGTGTGTTTCAAGGGAAAACCCAGGAAGCTTAATGGTTTGTGGCTCCTATGGCTCAAGTAGTTAAGAGCATGCCATGGCATGGCAAGGTTTCTGGGTTCAAATCCCAGTAGGAGTCACACTTTTCCTTTCATTTCTACAATTGGATTTTCAAAAATTGCCTCACAGTGGCTTATTAACTGTATGGAGAGAAAGAAATAGTAAGTCATTTGAGTCAACAGTAACACAAGTAATGCATGAAGATACAAGGAATGCAAACAAGCAAAATAAACTGAAATTCAGAGTATGGTTGTGACCATCTTAGTAAGACAACACCTAATAAAGTAGATAAAAATGACACTGTCTGCTGGTGACAATGTTGTTTTGCAATATGATGACACAATCTGGGTTTCCCAAAAGGTGGCAGCTCTGTTGCCAGGAAAAGCAATAGCTTTGGCTGGTCCCTATAAGGGCAAGTGGGGCCTGGTCAGTGTCGGAAGGGTCAAGAATTGCCAGCCAGCAGCAGTGACAGCTGAGCAGTGCTCCCTCTGGCAAGGACCACTGTCCCTCCCCTTTCCTGACTCCATGCGCCCTATCACTGCCGACTCGAGGTGCTACTCATTGGGGACATGACTCTGGGAAACAACAGCTGCAAGCCACTGCCCTTCCTCCACTTACTCCTCAGCCTAGCTGCCACCAGAAAGCAGCAGTAGCATCAAGCTCAAGCAGCCTTGACCGCCCCTCAATCCTTCCCCCTTCCTGAGCTGACATAGCCATCTCCCCACCCCGGCCAACTCACCAGATAATTGTACTCTCCAGCACCATCTTGGGATGATTGTTGCTAATCAGGCACTCATGCTGAGAGATCATCAGCTTTTTCATTTCAGGAGTATGGCTACCCAATCGGAAATGCAAATACTTTTTTTTTTTGTGTAAACTTCTTCTTGGTGCCTGGTGAGAGCTCTACTGGGAGTTGTAGTTTTATGTTTGCACTGTTGTTTGCTCAGTCACAAAAAAGGAAAGAAATTGTTTATTCTCTGCATAATACCTCTCAGCTGTCCCCGATTTCTGCCGAAAAAATTCCTGCCCCTTCAAAACATGTGTTTCCATGATGGAACAGTTGTATATTTGTGGGCAGCAGTAAAATAGTGCACCTGCGGGGAAGGGTGGGCTACTGCGGCCATGGAGGTGAGGGGCAGGGGAAACAGCATACACCACCAATGAGCACAGCAGTGTGGACAATGGCCACTTCACTGTAGAAGAGAACTGGGAAGGAATCCAGTCACTGTCCTGTGTCTCTTCTACAGTGACAGCAAAACATCAGCATGGCTGTGCCCATGCAGCCGTATCAAGATGCAGGGATGCATACCTAGAGGGATCAGCAGTAGGAGAAGGGAGGTTATACTGCCCTTGTACAGGTCACTGGTGAGGCCACCTCTACAGTATGGAGTTCGGTACTGGTGCCCACACCTCAGAAAGAACATTAACCTGCTGGAGAAAGCCCAGAAGAGGGCTACAAAGATAATAGGGGGTCTGCAGGTTTGGGCATATGAGGAGAGGTTGAGGGCACTGAACATGTACTCTCTGGAGGACTGGAGGGAGAGGGGGGACATGACTGAGACCTTCAAATATTTGAAAGGGATAAATAAGGTGGATAAGGAGGGTCTCTTCAAGCTACATGGCAGTCATAACACAAGGAGCACAGTGTTGGGCAGGGGGGAGGTTAGGATGGAGATCAGGAAGTGCTTGTTCGTGGAGAGGGTGTTGAACACTTGGAATGCACTGCTTGAAGAGGTGGTCTCGTTGAAGACAGTGGGCAGCTTCAAGAGAGGCTGGGATAGACACAGGGGTAAGGTAAGGGTCAAGGATGGGGAGGATGGAAAGGATGAGAGGAGTACAGGGGCAGGGTCGGTAGCTCAAGCTCTGGACCCTTCAAGACAAGACTAGAGAGATCAAATGGCCTTCTGCTGGCTACTTCATATGTTTGCATTTGAGTCACAATATGTTGATTGTATAAACTTGTGCACATCCATTCTTACATGTGATAGTATGTAAGAGTTTCCCCTTAGGTTGCCTGCTTAGACTCAACCATTACTCCCCTCCCACCCATGTTACTTTAACACAGAAATAGATAATCTGATGGCAGATAAGGACCACTTGTTCCCCATAGTCTGCCCATTTTTTTCCTACCTACAGTATCACTGCAGACCCTCAGTGATCTCTAGCTTTCCCACCCCTTACTTTTCACTAAGATACCCTTATACCTATCCTATGCATTCAAGAACCCCCCCAACCATCTTGGCTCCCCACCTCCACAGGGAGGCTGTTCTAGGAATCCACCACTCTTTCTGTGAAGAAGTACTTCCTCACATCTCTACTGAATCTAGCCCCACTTCAGCTTCATAGCATATTCCCTTGTTTTTGTTCTCCTTTTTTCCTGAAATATACTTCCTTTCTTTACCCCCGTGAGGTATTTAAAGGTCTCTATCATACCCCCTTCTCCTTCCTCTCCTTCAGGGTGTACATATTGAGGTCCTTTAGTCTCTCCTCAGAGGGCTTTTGTTAAGACCCTTCACTGTTTTAGTTGCCCTGCTCTGGACCACCTTCACTCTCTCTATGTCCTTCCAGAGATGTGGTCTCCAGAACAGGACATAGTACTCAAGGTGGGGTCTTACCAGTGATCTATAGTAGCTTTATTTCATTTCAAATACTGTGTTTAAGTGAATCAAATGGCAAACAACAAAAAACAGCTATCTGAATATTTTTAACTGATATTTCAAAACGTAGACTATTTTATCTTGTCTTCCCAGAAGAAAATCAGAAAGTTTTTTTTTTTTTTTTGAGGGGGGAACCAGGTAAGGCCCACTAGGCACAACTGCTTGTTTTCATGGAGGATCTGGGAGCACTGGGGAGGTTAGACTTGCTCAGAGTCAGTATGCAAGTGGAGGCTGTGGGAATTAAATCCAGGTCTGCTGGATTTGCAAAGCTCATTCTGAGCTCATTACTCTAACCTCTAGGCTGTACTGCCAGTCCCAAAAAGTTGGTGAAAAGATAAAAATAGAAATATAAAGAAGGCTCATTTGTACTGTAAATAACATCTTTACATATATTAAGTTGAGTAATAAAGTACCCAGAGATTTAAAGAGCTGCTGATGCCTCAAAGAAAACTTTGAAAAACACAATATTGATGTGCAATTCAGCTTACATTCCATATATATTTGATATAATTCTCCTCTCCATTACTTATTACTGAGAAATTTGCATGGAAATATGCTTTATATCTCTTAGAGTTCATCTGCCTCTTTAGCTTACTCCCTACTTTATGTCATAGTCCTCTGTTGTGACCTCACAATCTGTTGCCATGGGAGTAATTGTGATGTCACAAGTAGAGTATTATGCCCTCAGGTATGGAGAAGCAACAGGAATAGACAAACTCTTCAGGAGCAAAGATCCTGTTTTCATGCAAATAGCCTCAGTAATAAATAATGGGGAACTGAAATACAGAACTAATATGAAATACAAGCTGAACTGTGTCTAAATATTATGTTTTGTTAAAGTTGTCCTAATGGCGACAGCTGCTCTTTAAGTCCAATCCCTTGTCAGGAGCCTACTAACTTAATGGGGAAATGAATCCCTAGATCTGAATCCTTTGACTCAAAAGTCAAAGCAGTAAAATACTAATATGTTTGTATTCTATTATAAGAGATAGTTTCTCTGATAGGGACAATCTGCTGCCCTACTTTAAAGATGTAATATATGGGGGGCATGGCATGGCTTGACCAGGCAAGGTGGTGGTTGCCATTTAGAGCTGCTCCCTTGGGCACTGACTTCTTTTAGCTAATACCTTCTTTGAACTTACTGCTAACAGCCTTTCTGTAACTTGACAGCTGGGTAAAACTGATGGCTTCAGAAAAATCTATAAAAAAAAAAAAAAGGTTTTGTTAAACTTTGACGCTGTGCCACACTTGCAAAGAAATACTGACTCGCTGCAGGAGGGTCGCACACACAGTTCAGGTATGGCATCTGTTGGGAACCATGAAGGTGAGCAGCATGACTGTTCAATCATGAATATTAATTTTCAGCAAGAGAGGAGAGCAGGATTTGAAAATACCACTGCACAAATTCTTCATGTCCAGAACATAGTGCAAGCGCTGTCTGAAACAGTAGGTGCTCATGCCATGCACCTCACAGAGCTGGATCAGTGCATTAATGACCTGTGAGATAAAATGAATGGCACAGAGAGAATCCACGATGCACTTATGTCGAGGTGTCAGAGCTTAACACAAATGTTGATGAACAGGAAAATTGAAGCTGACAATCCAACCTTAGACTGGTGTGTCTCCCGGAGGATGTTGAAGGTGGGGACCCCGGTCCCACGGTGCAACAGTTTCTGGTGGAGCAACTGGGATAGGAAGAGCATGCACTCATGTTTGAAACTGGGTGAGCACACCATGTAGGCCCCCCATCCCAGCAATGTTGGAAAGCTGAGAAACTTTTAAATTAAATATCACAAATTTATGGATAAAGAAGTGGTCCTGAAAGAAGCAGGGGCTGGGACCAATAATGACTGAAGGTGGCCAGGTAAACATTTTTCAAGACTATAACTGGGAGCTGCATGCAGAAAGGCAACAGTTCAACATGGTAACAGTGACTTTGCATTTATGGAGCTGGGACTTTACTCATCTTTACCCCTCACAACTGCGGACCACCTATCCAGGAGTATCACAGAAATTCTTCTCGAACCCAAAAGATGTTGAGTCTTTCATTAACAATGACGATGCAGCTGTAGAGGGAGGTGAAGCATGCATGAGATGAATCCCTCAACTTGATCTTGCTCTGAGGTATGGAAATTCCAGTAACCATGAGGGCCAACTAGTGGGGGAGGGGAGATCGGCTCAGTACTTGTTAAACTTGGTACTGCAATACTCTTTGAGTGACTGTTTGCTATCTCCTGGCTGGATCTCTATGTAAGAACTACTCAGGCTGTTCTTTGTATTCCTCATCCCAGTCAGACCTGTTACAGTGCCCCTTACCTTCTTGAGCCTGCCTCAGAGAACCAAGCCACTGTGTAACTGTGGGTTACCACCCCTGCCTTGCGGGCTGAAGCAAGGTTGAGGGGCCTGTTCTCAGTTGTTCTGGATAGAGGGGTTCATATCCGGATTCAAGATATAAAACAAGTAGTGTGGTGCCTCCACCCAGAGAACTGGATACGTGGGCCTGGTGATAAATGGGTACAACTCCCCTGGGGTGCTGTACCTACTCACCTCCCCTCACAGTCACCCCACACACAGAATACCACTGGGTATCTTAATATTTTTGTCAGAAGAAAAACATTATTGCTGAAAAAGCTATATGGTGGGCAAATACTGCTGCTTTCAAGGCACTGAAGTTAACATGTATCCACTTGAAACCAGAAGAGGAAGGGTGATATGATAGGGACTGTCAAGTTCCTGAAGGAATGAACAAGGTGGATGGTCAGGTGCAGGAAACTCACATACAAGTGGAACTTAAATTTCCGTGGGATAACACCCAATTTAACCACTGCTCAATCCTAAGTAACAGGATTTATTTGCAGTGGTTTATTCCTACCGAAACAGACTAAAAGGGTAAAAACAGATAATAAAAACACTATAATAATCCCTAAGAAATTATTTTTAAGTAGTCTTTCACCTATCAGATACCCTATTTCTGAAGACTTCACACTATCTGTTTTGTTCAGTTACATCAGAAACAATATGCAGGTCTTGCAGAATGTTCTCTTCATGATAAGAGCTCCCAGCATTTAGAAGGCGTAGGTGAGACTGCGAATCAAACACAGTGAGCTGACAACATGTCAAATGCTGCTTGCTGCATATGAAGTTTTAAAACAAAATGCTATCACAGTTCCCTTTCATGGCAATAATAGAAAATCCACAAACTTTGTTTCGCTCATTAAAAGAAGAAAATCCACAAACTTCATTTTGCTCACCCCTCATAGTAGTAGCAGAAGGTTTTCATTTTCTGTCAGTTTCTCCTTGGATTACAACCCTCGGTGCTCTGGATGGGATCTCTCACCGGCAGAGTTCCCCGGGACCTGCTGCCCTGCTCACCTGCCCCATGCTAGAGGCTGGAGCACACTGTCTGCCTGCTGCCACCGCTTGAACTCATTTGTGGGGAATGCACAATGAGGAATGAAATGTGTGGTGCAGGTTGGGATCTGCACTGCAGCTTAACCCCAACACATGACTGGACTGTCTGAGGGCATCAACCTGAGAGAGCTGTGGAGCGCAGGTAACCCATACCCATAAGATACTGATTGCTGTGACATCCCTCTGCCAACCCCTCCCAGTTCCACCACCAGAACTGAGAATAAAAGCAGTACAAATCCAATGCTTTTTGTGAGCCAGTGAGCCAGTGTCCTGCATTTATGGAACAGAGGGAGACAGGGGCTCTCACTTGGCAGGCTGTAGTGGGGTCAAACATTAAAAAGAATCTCTGTATGGTGGGACTCCCAAATCTACAGGGATTCCTCTGTGAGCCAGTGTCCTGCATTTATGGAACAGGAGGAGGTGGCCGGCGGGGGCTCTCACTTGCCAGGCTGTAGTGAGGCTGAACATTAATGAGGCAACAAATAGTGTGCCCATGGTGGACTGCTATCAACTGTTTTGGAGTTTTGGAAGGATCATTCTGAAACTCCAAAACTGAAGAATTCCACAGTCTGAATCTGGCAGATCGTTTTTTGAGGTACTGCAAAATGGCTGCAAGCTCCACCTACACAGCCGTAAAAAGCTGTAATGCAGCTGGTCAATGAAGATTCCTCCCCATCCGCTGACTCTTTGCATTTAAAGGCAGGAGTTTCATAAAGTTAAGCTGAAGTAAATTTCACAACCATTGTGGATCATTTATTTATTGTCTGCACCAGATTTAATTTTTTAAACCCTGTATGCTCTGTTAATCCCCATACAGGGGACTGTGAAGTGTACCACCCCCCCCACACACACACACGACAGAGATCTCTCCCTAAGCATCTCAGCACTAGTACCAATTTTGCTTAACTGAGACCCACTAAAATCCCACTGGACCACTCTTCCAGCAGATGCTAAGCTAGGAGGTATGAAATGCTATTTTTGACTGTCGCTGTAGTGTAATAAAGATTTGAACATAGGAAGGTCTTGTCTGAGTCCTTTGTTTTGTATTTGATGTGTTCTAAACTGTGTTTTATCAAGGTGACAGTTAAGACTGAGCTGATTTATAAACAGGAGCTCTGTTTTTTTTTTTTCATTGCTCACAGAGCTGAAGGGATGTCACAGACTTCTGACTCATGCCATGGTCAGGCTGTCTTGTGGTTTATACTGATAAGTTCCTTTGGGTATCTGTGACAGGAAGTAGTAATTATACATGGGCTGGTACCATTTTACAAAAATACTGAAGGCTTCACAAATGTTTTTTAAGTAATAGTTTGTTTCTAAAGAAATGGCAGTTACGAACAGTTGTACACAGTGTACCAATAATGAAGCTGTTCAGAACAGAATATCAGTTACAATGTGTATAGAAAAGCAAACTTATAATATTTTCTTTAGATTAATGCCTGTTTGTTCTCTGAGTGACACGGAGTAATAAATGTAGTATACAAAGATTTACTGACTGCATCTCTCACCCCTCACATCAAATCCCCCCCCCCCAAAAAAAAATAATGGCAGTTCACATCCACATAGTCTTGTAGTCTGATTCCCATTTCCAACTTCAAAAATATTTTAAATTTCCTTTTCTGTAGGCAGTGTAAGTGACATTCTGTTCTGAACAGCTTTAGTCAGTGTTGCTACACTGTGTACAACTGTTCATAACTGCCCTTTTGAAACTAGCAGTTACTTAAAAATACACAGCTAGTTGTCCCAGTGGCACTGAGGACTGAGGTGCTGGATGCCACAACTTGCACCACGCTGGTGACCCATGTTCGGGAATGAGCATGGGCCATCGGGAGTTGGCAGGGGGGAGGGAGAGGATTGTGCATCCAGAGGACAGCTCTCCTCTCCTGGGGATGGAGGACTAGCACTCCTACCGAATAACTACCCTCAGGTGGAGGCTGGAGGGTAGTGCCAGTCAGAGGAACCAGATGAAGTGAGGATGCTGTGGGACTTCTGCAGATGCACTCATGCCTCTATGTGCGCATGTCCTGCGTGTGTGCCCCAGCAATGGGGAAGGGAGAAAAAGAGGAAAAACACCTCCGCCTGCAAGATGACGACCAACCTCTTGCAGGCTCTGCACCCAGTGATTGGGCAGGGGTAAGTCCTGATGATACTGGGGTGACGGGGTTGGTCAGAAGGGGGCAGCCGGGGGGAAGTAAGGAGGATAAAGTATATATTTAAAAAAAACAACACACAACTTGTAAAATCTTCAGTATTTATGTAGAACGGTATCAGCCCATGTAAAATGACCACTACCTGTCAAAGATACCCAAAGGAACTTATCAGTATAAATGGCTAGACATCCTGACTACGGTGTGAGTCAGGAGTCTGTGACATCCCTCCAACTGTGTGAGCTCTGGGTTCAGTTAGAAAAAAAAAAAGCAGGGAGCTCCTGTTTTAGAAATGAGCTCAGTCTTAACTATCACCTTGATAAAAAAAACAGTGGAGGTGGTCCACGTACTGATCAGCTTAGAGATCAATGGCAATGATTTAATACTTATGCTAATAAAATCATTGCCACTGGTCATTACAATAAAGGAGCTGCTGCTTGAAGGAAAGCTGTTGAACAAGGTCTCGGATGGACTGTTTTCCCCTTTGGGAAAGCTGGAGGAACGGTCACTGTTACTGATCAATTTCAGCATTAAAAAACACACAAAAACTAAACAAAACAAAAACCTACAAAACAGAGGGAATTTTTAAAACACGGCGGGCGGGGAAAGGGTTGTGTACTCCTTTACCATAATTTGCAATATCCATTGGCCAGTGTCCCGAGTTAACACCTGTCTACTAATTCACCTACTTTCTGACAGGATTGCCGCCACTCATAGGAAATGACAGGGACTGCCAATTCTTCAAACGAGGCTGATGAGCTTTCATGTGGAGAAGTCCAGGCATTAGTTCCTGATCCTTGACACCTGCTTAAGATCGAGATTTTTTTTCACACCGGAAAACAAATAGAAACGTGGCCATTTTGCCTCTGTGAGCAGGTAAACTTTAAGCAGTGCTTATAAAAACATTGTACAAAGCTGGGAATAATCCAATTGGTGTGACTGGACAATGATTCATGATGTGTCTAGTTAGGTACTGACATAACACATGATGGTTACAGTAATGACCACTCTTGGTAATGTGGATTTTTTTCCTGCTGTTGTTCAGGCTTACAGTCGATAAGTTTAATGGTGGCTCTACATTCTGATGACGGAATTTAAAATAAAATAGTGCCAGGCAAATCTATACTCCAGTGACTAGGCTCTATAGGTATATTAATAAGGAGATCAATGTAGGACTCACAGAATGCTGTCATCCAATCAGATTGCTATATTTCTGAGACCCTTATAATAATAGAAAATAAAGTCTGTGAAAATTTAACTTCTATCTTTGTTATTTTGAAAAATATCGTATAGAAAATGTACTGTATACATGACTGTCATCCCTACCATGATATGGTAAAAAATAAAATAAGTAAATGCAACTTAGCATGGGAAAAACTTGACATAGATGTATTGTATGGTACTAAAGCAAATACACGAGACAGAGGGTGGGATGGGTTGTAATAGCAAGGGGAAAAATAATACATGTGATCTGTTTTCTGCTTTGCATGTTTGCTAGATGCATGGGGAGGGTTACAAGAATGACCTTAAATAAAATATAACATTTTGTGCTATCCGACACAGATGTGTATTTGGTGTTGCTTGTAATAAGGCAGAACAAATGAAAGAGCACCAGGATACAGAGGCAACAGTGCTGTAAAAAACAAGCAAGTCCGCAATCAAAAAATGAACAGCACCCATTGCAAATGGACTGAAGCACAGGACACAGTACTCACATATAGAAAAAAAAGTCATTTGTTGTAGACAGAGGTGCAGATGAAAGCAGCAGCAAAACAGACAAAGGTCTAGTGGTAAAGCTGCTGAATAAACGCACTGATGTTTCTCCCGGTCCCTGACAGGCTTCCTCAGAATAATCTGAAGTAAAGTACAAAGTGCTCAGAATTTATAGTGCAAGGGGGTATGTTAAAAATGTATAACAACCAGTCATTGTAGTGCATAATTACATCAACATTTAAAGACATAGCACCATATAGTATACACAAATACATCACCCACAGACAATTATTCTTATAGCACAAATCTGTATGTAAATATACATATTAATATATAACATGGACCAAAATGCGATTGGATAGTCCCATATGTGCCCATGGTATATACACATATAAAGTTGCTTAAAAGCATTAGCAAAATATCAAATAGTTCTATACCTATACCATGAGGGGAATAGAACAAATGCTAGGTCCAGGCACATTAACTTCAATGTAAAATCAATCAAGCCAGGAAAAAAAATTAACTAATATTGACAAAGACCTGGCTGCCTATCCCAGGGATATACATTTTACACCTAAAATAACAAATAAGGTTATCAGCTTCATAACAGAATATAATCTAATGATTATTTTAACATCTGAATTTCCTTAAAAAAGCAGCCAGGTCTATGCTTTCATATAACCCATTGGTCCTATTGAGATCCTAGTTCAAAAATCCAAAAACTCTCCCACTGTCCAATCAGCTTTTTTATATCCCCATCTCTAGGGCCTAAGGTGACATGTTTAATACCGATAAACTTAACCTGATGTACAGTATGTGGATTGTTCTTTACATGTTTAACAATGTTGTATGCATCATCGCCCCTCTGTAAGGCTCAGATGTGTTCCTCTACTCTTACTTTCAAGGAATGAGTAGTCTGGCCTACATAAAAGGATCCACAACTACAATTAAGGAGACAGACCACATCCTGGGTATCACATGTGATAAAATATTTAATTTCAACCTGTTTCCCTGTGCCTGGATGTGTAAATGATTTTCCAGTACACATATAGCTACAGTACCATCATCTATCACATTTGTGGGTACCCACCGGGGGAAGGGGGTAAGATTGATGGTCTAACAGGTTCAGGTGCTGAGGTGATATTAGTTGCCACCATGTCTTTGATGCTCTTGCACCTCCTAAAAATAATCTTTACTATTTCCTGCAGTTTTGGTTCCAGCTAAAGTATGGACCAATTACTGGTAATGATCTCTTTCACTTGATTGGCACATTTGGAATATGTGGTTACAAAAGGGCAGGCAAATTGTCTGTCAGTTCTATTATGACTAGGCTCCAAAACTGTTTCCCTATCCATTTTTTCTACCTTACGTAGGGCTGTTACTATACTATGGTTACAGTATCCCCTATTTATAAATCTCCTAACTTGGGCATTTCTCTTAAGTTCAAATTCACTTTGTTCAGAACAATTCCTAAGTGTGCAGACAAGTTGTCCTTTTGGAATGTTAAACTTAGTATGGGGGGATGACAACTCTCACACCTTAATAGGCTATTCCTATCCATCAGTTTTTGGAATAGGGTTGCACACAATCCACCATCCACATTTCTATAGATTTTCAGATCCAGAATTGTGATTTCATCCAGCTGGATGGTGTATTTATATGTAAGACAACAGGTAGTACTTTCCATCCAAGTCACAAAATCAGCAAACTCATTAATAGTCCCTTCCAAATGACTAAGACATCATCAATAAAGCACCACCACAAATCCACCTTGTGCAAAAATGGATTTGTGGTGGCACTGTAGAGATGTTCCACCTGCCATTTACCCACATATAGATTAGCAAAACTGGGAGCCATCATGGCCCCATGGCTGTACCTCGTTTTTGCAAATAGGTACTGTTCAAGAACATACTGTAAATGCATTTTTAGTAAGCATTTCTTCGGCTAATTGAAGCAAATTTGTAGTTGGTACTGCCACTTTCTCTTCCTCTTTTCTCTGTTCAAGGAAAATACTCATTGTCTCTAACCCTTCTTCATGGAGAATCACTGTAGACAGTGAATTGACATCTAGGGTGGCTGACTACCACCCCTGCTGCAGATCCAGGCTTTCCACTATGTCAGTTATTTCAGTGGAATCTCTTATATATGACCTTAAGCTTTTAACCAAAGGCTGTACATGCTGATCCACGAACAGTGAGAGAGGTTCAATGAGCCACCGTTTACCAGAAATGATAGATCTGCCTGGTGGTTTATCTAAACTCTTATGAATTTTTGGTAAAATATAGATAGCTGGTATCACTAGGAATGCTACAGTCATAGTGCAAAACATAACATTCGAGATGTACCCCTTAACAAACCCCTTGCTCAGCACTGCATCCACTTGTTCCTTGTAACCTGAAATAAGGCTTTTTGGAATCTTAATGTAGAAATGTTTATCAGCTAGCTGATGTTCTATTTTAGCCTTGTAATCACAAGTGTTCATTATAACAATTGCCCCACCCTTGTCAGCAGGTTTTATTATCACCTCTTTATTATTACTCAGATCTCTCAGGGCCTCCATCTCCTGCTGACTACAATTGTGGGGCACATTTCTACTTGGTGTATTCCTAAGTCCTTCCAAATCCAGTTCACATTTTTTTAAATTTGTGGAGACAGTTGGGTTATATTCAGGACAGTATTCAGAACTAGGCCTAAAGCCTTCATTCAGTTGTACAAGATTACCATCTTGTATAAATTTTCAGTCTGAATAGATACACTGAAAAGTAAGGTTGTGAGCAAGTTTATGCAAATCAACAGAGAGAGAGAAAAAATTCACATCAGCAGTAGGGCAAAATGAAAGACCCTTACTCAATACAGACAATTCAGAAGATGTTAAATTATAACTTGATAAGTTAATGACAGGTATTAATAAGTCATTATTTTCTGGAGAGGGGTCGGCTATGGAATGTAAGTACTTCTGAACTAGTGCATGTTCCTGTTTGTTCCTCCACAACTCCCCCCCTCCTCATCCTCCTCCTGGTTGTTGGTATTCTGTTTCAAACCTCATTTTGCGCTGACTGCGCCTGGTTCCCTGTGATTGTAAGGGGAACTGTCTCTGCTGGTATTCCCCCAACCCCTCCGCATCATGATGGCCTGGTTCAGACCCATCTGTTTCTGAAGAACCTGTGGTATAGTGCAAAACAGATGTGACATCATTATCTCTTTGTTCAGGGCCAGGAGACTTCTTTAATACGGACTTAATTCCCCCAGAATTCACATTGCCCTGTTTAATATTCCAATCAAATACTCTATCATATTTTTTAGTCATTTTCATCTCTGGTGACTTTTTCTGTTTCTGTTTTTTAAGTTGAATGTCATATCGCGTGACTTTTTCAAATAAAAGTTTATTGTACTTTTCAAATTCTGATATGTCAGTACTGTTTTTTTAACTTTGTATCTGCATTTTCAGTATCAATTGTCCACTGGCCATGGACTGGCTGAGCATACTCAAGAATTAACTCTGTTTTTTAAGGAGGCAGTCTGTATATTAGTGTGCCAGTTTTGCATAAATTCACCATAATCTGTCCCATGGGATAGTTTTTGCAAGATTCATAGACCACAGGGTACCCTCTTGATCTGGAGGTAAGCCTCCAGTGTTGTGTTGTGCCAGTACATACACTTACCTTTTAGTACTAACTTTTCCAGCTGATGGTATAGGCTTTTAGCCTCAGGTTCTTGCATAGTGCAAATGGTTTCAGTGGGTCCATGTCATTGTGGATTCCCATCTCCTAGCATAGTGAAGATTCTTTTGGCAAAACCGCCAACCAGTATGTCTGGAGACGCCATGACATCGTCTATTGGGTGCTGATTGGCCATCCTGCATCAGGTGACCACAAGCAAGTTCTTCTGGACTACAGATGCCCGAAACTATTTGTGGTAATGACCGAAAAAAAAAAATGTTGCCGACTTTTCTCAATGCATGCTGCTAAGCACCAACACAATGAATTGGTAATAGTCGCATTTACCAATTCTATGGCCATACAGTCTGTTTTTAAGCTCCCGATAATACCGGGGCAACCTGTGCTTATGAAAAATGTAAATACGGCAGAACAAATGAAAAGAGCACCAGGATACAGAGGCAACGTGTGGTAAAAAACTATCAAGTCCACAATCAAAAAATAAATAGCACCCATTGCAAATGGACTGAAGCCAGGACACAGTACTCACATATAAAAAGTTATTTATTGTAGACAGAGGTGCAGATATTAGCAGCAGCAAAACAGGCAAAGGTCTAGCGGTACAACCGCTAAATAAACACACTGATGTTTCTCCTGGCCGCTGCCAGGCTTCCTTGGAGTGATCTGAAGTAAAGAGCAAAGTGCTCAAAATTTATAGTGCAAGGGTGTGTGTTAAAAATGCATAACAACCAATCATTATAGTGCATAATGACATCATCATTTAAAGACAGAGTACCATATAGCATACACAAATACATTTAGAAGGGGACTATTAATGAGTTTGATGATTTTGTGACCCTATTCCAAAAACCAATGGATAGGAATAGCCCATTAAGCTATGAGAGTTGCCATCCCCCACATACTAAGTTTAACATTCCAAAAGGATAACTTGTCTGCACACTTAGGAATTGTTCTGTACAAAGTGAATTTGAACTTAAGAGAAATGCCCATGTTAGGAGATTTATAGTAACCATAGTATAGTGACAGCCCTACATAAGGTAGAAAAAATGAATAGGGAAACAGTTTTGGAGCCGAGCCACAATAGAACTGACAGACAATTTGCCTGTCCTTTTGTAACCACATACTCCAAATGTGCCAATCAAGTGTAATGCCCCAGAGTTGGGGCACCACAGTAAATAAATAAAGTTTAGGGTTAACAGGTGCCCAGGGTGCCTGTGGTAGGAGTGGGCTGCAGGGTACAATAAAAAGGGCCCCTTATAAGTAAAGTTCCCTCCTGATAAAAGGAAAAATGCTGTAAATAATAAAGTGCCTTGTGCACTGCAAAAATAGATTTTTGTGCAGCTGCAAGAGACAATGGTTTGGATGGAATGCTGTGCTGAGCTGCTCATGCACAGCATTCCAGTCCAAACACTCCAGAATCAGAAGGTTAGTTTTAAAAAGTTTAACAGTTTTCTTGGTAGTTCCTGCTGGCTGTGGAGAACAGAGGACACAGAAGGTTAAGGGGAACTGGGAAAAGGGCTTACCTGGTGGTTGAAACTGTTCCCCGAGAGCCATTCTGCATGCCTGCTCTGGCTCCAGCCAGTGAAGATCCCCAGAAGAGCTCCGGTTCAGTCCGTGGTGCCATTGGGGCACCAAAAGTAGAAGAAACAGCCATTTGCCATGGTTTGGGCTGGTGAGCCCTGTCATTTTATTATTTTGGCCCCTTGTTAAGTTTATCCCAGTCCCCTGTCAGTGGCAGAGAAGAGCCACTTCATGACTGCATTGCTGTTGGCTGTCTGAGGCCGCCTGTCATCCTCCCAGCTGCCTGAGTGCTCCCTCCCACTGCCAGAACACCTCCCAACTGCAGCTATCTTCACCCTGGCTGGGGTGGTGAGTCAGATGGCAGCACAAAGAAAAGTGCTGGCCGTCCAACATTAAAGAAAGAAGTTTTTTTTATTTAAATTGTTAGCGCTGTAGGCGCTTGGGGAAGCGGCTGAGCACTGAAGGGCAGTCAGGTCATAAGAACCCAAATTACATATTAATAAGGGGGCAGGCTAACAATGCCCACGGGGAGGGGCCATGGAAACAAGGCCAGTCAAGGGCCTATGAATATTCATGAGGGGTGGGACTAAGGGCAGCAAAGTAAGACGCAGAGTGATAACAGGCTCTTCGTGAGCCAGATAATTAGAGGGGCCCTGCTACAATAAATTGAAGGGGCAAGTCAGGCCAAAGATTTTTAGGAGGACTACCAGGCCTGTGGTATTGAGAGGGCACCAGGACCCAGTTAAGGAAGGGCACCAGGCCCATCGTAGTAAAGGGGCATCAGACCCAGTAAAGGTAGGGCATCCCAGCCCATAGGGAATAGGGCAGCAGGTGTATGGGTAATTAGCGGAACCAGGCTAAAGAGCTGGGTCAATTACATTAGAGTGCTCAGGGGTAGCCAGATCCTAAAGAAGACAGACCTCATGAGGAGAAGGGTCTGACTAAGGGGAGCTTAAGTAGACAACCTGTTACAAAGTGATTACCAGCTTTTGTACTGTTTCCACAAACTGTTTATTCTTCCAGCATCTCAAGTGTTGTGTATATTGCATGAAGCACCAAGACTGTATTGTACTATATTAGGATTGTGGTCATTTGCCCCGACAGTGAACAATTGCACCTGACAGTGAACAATTGCCCTGGAAGTGAACAATTGCCCCAGATTGTTGCAATTTGCCCCTGCTCCAGGCAAGTTGTCCATGTAAGTGAACAATTGCCCTGGATTGTTGCAATTTGCTCTGTTCCATTGCCCCTGTAAGTAAATATTTCAGTATAACATGCTAATAGAAGTACCATTGTGCAGCTGCAGGTTCTGATTTAATCTTCAGCCTCCATCAGCTCTTCACCGTAGCAGTCTTCAGCCTCCATCAGCCCTTCACCCTAGCAATCTTCAGCCTCCATTAGCTCTTCACCCTAGCAATCTTCAGCCAGCAGAAGACTTCAGCAACTCCTTGCCCTTTCATCCACCACAGTCAAAATCAACGTCCTTTGAGTAGTTCCAGTTGCCAGTTCCTGATCAGCTTGGAAGAAAGACGACTGGAAAGTGTCTCATCCGTCCCTCCCGAACGCCCGCCGGTAGATGAGTCCATCATAGCCAAGTGTGTTCGTGGCTGCCGTTTCTTATTTTGTTCTTCATCCATGTGGAATCCTGATCTTCACCTTTTTCTTCATCTTGCTTGTGTTGTCCTGCATCGCCAGTGCAATCCTCAGGGTAGCAGCTAGAGTTTGGTGGTCCTCCAAGTGGATCTGCCACCAAAAGCAGCCCAGCCGTTCTTCTTCGTCCTTGGTAGTCCTTCTTCTGGATTCTTCACCAAGTCTGTTGTTTGTTTGGCAGCCCTAGTCGAGGGTAGGTGCCAGGAAAACCCGCAGCATTTCTTCTTCGTCCTTGGCAACCCTGGTAAAGGGTTGGTGCTGAGGGGGAAAGCAGCAGATTTCTTCTCCTGTGGCAATCCTGCCAGTGGATTCCTTACCACATTTTGGTTCTTCAACCTTGGCAGCCCAGTTCGAGGGTTTTTGTGCCAAGAAAATAGCATTTCCTAAGTTAGTCTGTTCACGCTCTTGTGTTCCGGCAACCCTGGAGAGTGGGTTGGCTGATGCCTATGGTCTGTTTACCAATCTCTCCATGCCCTGTTTGCAACCTCTCATAAGTTTCCTTGTGAGCTTGGTGCCAAGCAAGAGTTCCCCCTTTCTCTTGACCCCTAATCTTCAGTTGTGCACGAAGACACCGGACATCTTCATCTTATGGACTTTCCAGACTGTGAGATTGTTTGCTTAGTTCATGGTATGATAAAGTGATAAGGTATACTCTGAATGCATAGACCTCTAGGTGGGCAATTGTAAGAGTTATAGACGACAATACTGTAGAGTGGCCTTAGGTCGATGTACATATAGAGAAATAGAGTGGTAATTGTTAGCTATTATCTGTAAATAAGAGTTATTCCCCGACTTTCCCTTGTGACTGTGTCTACCTTTCCCTGGTATAAATAAAAGCCTGCTGGGCATCATACTTCGCCTCTGAGGCTGGGAGATCAGAGGGCTGTGGGTTCAGTTCCCACATCTGGCACTTGGGTTAATATCCCAGTACTGACACTGTAATGCAGCATGAGAGGGGTGCTGCATTTCTGAGGTGCCGTCTTTCGGATGAGACGTTAAACCGAGGTCCCATCTGCCTGGATTGGTGGTAGTTCAGGTGGATGTTAAAGATCCCATGGCACTTATCGAAAAGAGTAGGGGAATTTCCCCGGTGTCCTGGCCAAATTTCCCTCATTCACTAAAAATACCACCAACAGCTTAATCTGGTTCAAGGTCAGTTGGCATTCATCTGTATCCCCTTCCCCCGGGTCGTGCCTGAAAATAGGCAGGATTTGTCTAGTGCACTTACCCGGTCAACAAAAGCTAAATAAATAATAAATAAATAAATAAATACTTCAGATTGTCTCATGCCTCTCCTTAAAGGGTGTTTCCTGGCATCAAACTTGATTCAGACCACGGGGTTGTCTCACCAGTCCACCTGCTTGAGGCGACACTGGGTGTGCAGCTGGGACAGGCGTTCTTCTAAGATAGCACCCCAGTTGATAAGATCTCCACACCGTGATATCATTATCTCGTCACACAAGTAAAAGAGATCATTACCAGTAATTGGTCCATACTTTAGTTGGAACCAAAACTTCTGGAAATAGTAAAGGAAGGGCCAAGGGTTATTTTTAGGAGGTGCAAGAATATCAAAGACATGGTGGTAACTAATACCACCTCAGGGCTTGAACCTGTTAAACCATCCATCTTACTCCACCTCCGGTGGGTACCTACAAATGTGGTAGATGCTGGTATTGTAGCTATATGTGTACTGGAAAATCATTTACACATCCAGGCACATGTGATACCCAGAATGTTGTCTATCTCTTTAATTGTAGCTGTTGATCCTTTTATGTAGGCTAGACTACTCGTTCCCTGAAAGTAAGAGTAGGGGACACATCTGAACCTTACAGAGGGGCAATGATACATATGCCGTTGTTAAACATGTGAAGAACAATCCATGTACTGTACATCAGGTTAAGTTTACTGGTATTAAACATGTCACCTTAGGCCCTAGAGGTGGCGATATAAAAAAGCTGATTGAATAGCGGGAGAGTTTTTGGATTTTTGAACTAGGAGCTTGTAGGACCAATGGGTTAAATGAAAGCATAGACCTGGCTGCCTTTTTAAGGAAATTCAGATGTTAAAATAATCATTAGATTATATTCTGTTATGAAATTGATAACCTTATATGTTATTTTAGGTGTAAAAGTTATATCCCTGGGATAGGCAGCCAGGCAATTGTCAGTATTAGTATAATTTATCCCTAGCTTGATTGATCTTACATTGAAGTTAATGTGCCTGGATCTAGCATTTGTTCTATTCCCCTCATGGTATAGGTATAGAACTATTTGATATTTTGCTAATGCTTTTAAGCAACTTTATATGTGTATATGCCATGGGCACATATGTGACTATCCAATCGCTTTTTGGTCCATGTTAGATATTAATATGTATATTTACATACAGACTTGTGCTCATTAAGAAGAATGATATCTGTGGGTGATGTATTTTTGTATGCTATATAGTACTATGTCTTTAAATGATGATGTCATTATGCACTGTAATGATTGATTGTTATGTATTTTTAACACACCCCTTGCACTATAAATTTTGAGCTCATTGCACTTTACTTCAGATCACTCTGAGGAAGCCTGGCAGGGACTGGGAGAAACATCAGTGTGTTTATTTACATAGAAACATAGAAACGTGACAGCAGAAAAGAATCACCTGGCCTACCCAGTCTGCCAAAGGCACCTAGCTAATGGCTTGGACATTTTATCACACCCTTCCCCCCCACCTGATACCAGACTCATGTAGCCATCCCATGCTCTCTTAAATCCCTTTACAGTGGCCTCCCTTATCACTGTCTCTGGGAGCCCATTCCATTTATCCACCTCCCTTTCTGTAAAAAAGTTATTTCTTGTGTTCCCTCAAAACCTGCCTCCT
Source organism: Neoceratodus forsteri (assembly GCA_016271365.2). Taxonomy (NCBI): domain Eukaryota; kingdom Metazoa; phylum Chordata; order Ceratodontiformes; family Ceratodontidae; genus Neoceratodus; species Neoceratodus forsteri. Next base: position 988,423,844 of record CM057449.1, read on the forward strand.
CTACTTGCATTGCTTGTCCACTGGTCCTCTTCTGCTCCCATAATTTAAAGAGTTTCTCTACCATCTCTCTGTTTATGCTTTTTGTTTGCAGTGTCAGTGGCTCAGTAGGTAGCACACTTGCCTCTGAGGCCAGGAGATCAGAGGGCTGTGGGTTCAGTTCTCACATCTGGCACTTGAGTTAATATCCCAGTACTGACACTGTAGTGCAGCATGAGAGGGGTGCTGCACTTCTGAGGTGCCATCTTTCGGATGAGACATTAAACCGAGGTCCCATCTGCCTGGATTGGTGGTAGTTCAGGTGGACTTTAAAGATCCCATGGCACTTATCGAAAAGAGTAGGGGAGTTTTTATTGCAATAATAAACATATAATACAACTTAAAAAAAAATCAAACACAGTATTACACTGTAAACACAGAGAAAAAATACACAAATGAAAAAGAAAATACTTGAAATTAACACACTATCCCTAATCAAAAACACTTTATACTAACAGTAAATTATTTATATTTAATAAAGTGAGAAAAATCCTGCCACCACTTAGTAACCTTACGTGAAGAGATCACCTCCATATCTCGTGAGTAAATCCTTAAAAGTTCATTTGTAACCAAAATGCTATAACATTCATATGACATTTTCCGCTGATAGATTACCCATTGGCATCTAGCTTGCCATAAATAATAATGAATACAACAAAGAAATACAGATAAAGTACCCTCATGTAGGCCAGCTAAAGATAATGGATAGATTCCTAGACCAATATATCATATGTAGTAAATTGTAACCAAGGAAACTTCCATAGTTTGACTAAATATTTCCACAAACCTGTAGAATATGAACATTGCAAAATAAAATGTTCCATAGTTTCTTCTATGTTTATGCATTCCATATAAGGGCAATTTCTTTCTTCTTTGGCCATATATTTCGCATTCCCTCTAACATTTAATCTACCACACACAAGCAACCATTGTGTTTCCCATTGACCTGGAGGTAACCTGGGATTATTAAGCTGTGCTAATATTTTAGCATTAAATGAAGGACAATTTTTAAAACAAGGAACCTGTGGATAAATTGCTTCCATCACCAAGGAATACAGGGACTATGTATTATTAGTCTCAATCATGTCTCTAGTGATTTGCCACTTGCATAATTTTTGTGCTGCAGGTCTAAAATAATTGGGAATACAGACATGTGGATTTAATTTTGGGGCTACTACTTTCCAAGCTTGAAAATATCTTCCCAAAACCTTATCCAACCACCCCTTTTCTAAACCTAGCACTGGAGAGAGTCCTCGTTTAACAGTAGTTATAAAGAATAAAGAATGCAGAAATGTAATAGGATCTATCATCACTAAACCCCCTAGTGTCCTCCCTAGGTAGGTATAATGTCGCTTTACTGAATTTAAATGATTCCCCATAGCATTTGAAAGAAAATGCTATAGGTTTTCATTTCTAACTGAGGTGGAAGAGGAAAAATCATCGCTACATATTGCAAACAGGGTAAAATAAACTGTTTCAAAATATGTATATGCTTTAATTTAGAGGATTTCCACTGTTTCCACCTTGTAACCTTCTTTTCCACTTTCTCGAGTGCCAAAGTCCAATTCTCTTCAGGCAAGTTTTGAGAGCCAAATAATATCCCTAATATTTTTGGTGGAATTCGAGAAATACAAATACCATTTTGTATCATCTCAACAGGACCGACTGCCCCATCAATAAACCTTTAGTCTTCTGTAGATTTATGTTTGCATTTGAGACTAATGAAAAAGAATGGAATTCTTCTAAAAAAACAGGAATTTGAGATATATCTGAAAAATATAAATTTAAATCATCCACATAAGCTTGCAGATAAAGCTGGTCTGTAGAGGGATCCCCATATTATTTCTGTCTATTTTGGGGTTGTAACCAAGGCCTGCAATAAGGGATCCAGTGAAAAAACATATAAAAGTGGACTTGGGGGCAACCCTGACGTACCCCTGTTTTTATCCTAAAACTGTTGCTAATACAACCCTTTAAGAATGGAAAAACAGTATTATTTTTATATAATAGTTTGATTATATCCACCATTTTTTTCCTGGAACCCCATAAGTTTGGAGAACTAAAAACAGATAGGGTAAATATACCCTGTCAAAAGCTTTCTCAAAATCAACAACCAAAAGACACCCAGATCTTCCAGTTAAAGATAAAAACTCAATAACATCCCTTAAAATCATTAAGGCTGATTGAATCCATCTATTGGGAATACTACAGAATTGATAAGAAGAAAGTATACCTTCTGCATAAACCTTTAATCTATTATTAAGAATACTTGAAAAGATTTTATAATCCGTATTCAATAAAGTAATAGGCCTCCAATTTTTAATATCAGCCTTATCTCCAGATTTAAACAGGTGTATCAAAATGCCCTCAGTGAAGAAAGTAAAAATGGAATTAGTCTCTAGAAAATAATTAAATAGATGCAGTAAGCAATCACTAAATTCTACTGAGAAACATTTATAAAGTTGATTAGGGAGCCCATCCATCCCTGGGGAAATATTAGGTTTCAATTTGTTTATAACCTCTAAAATGTCCTGTTTAGTAACAGGCTTAGTTAACTGAGACTCAGCAGTAGAAACCACAGGAGTGCTAACCGAACTTAAATAGTGGACTATAGAATCCTCCATTATGAAGGAATCTGGTTCCAAAGTGTGATAATGGAGTTCTATTAAGTCTTTTAACTGCTCTATGGTGGTAGCATGTGACCCATCTGTATTATGCAGATAATCAATAGTGGATGAATCCTTTAAAGACTTGCAAGCCTCAAAGGGATCCCCAATAGGGGTCTTACTTGTGGCATTTACTAGAATTTCTTGTAAAGTCTTAGCCCTATCATATTGATATGATCTCATATCTTTTTTTAGCTGTTTATCTGTTCTGAATAATCTAATTTAGTGTTATAGAAGAAGGTAATCAACCTCTGCAGTTGTTGCCTAAGAGACAAATACTTTAAAAAATTGTGGTTTTTGGTTAAAACCCCTTGTTTTTTAAACCACGTACTCAGGTCTAATTTGGTATCTGCCCACTAGGCTCCTACATCAGTATATATAAAAAAACTACCAACAAACAGGCCTGTAATAAAGCCTGTATTCCTATCTTTACAGGTAAAGAATCTAGAATAGATGTATTTAACTTCCATCTCCCTTTATGGCCATCTGATAAATTATCTGAGGATAGGGAACCGATTAAAAATAGATGGTCTGAAAATTCACATGGTTTCATTCTAAAGGTCTTTACTTGTACGGAGGGAGATACTAGCATATGATCTGTGAGTGTATGCAGTTTTCCCTTCATAAAAGATACCCTAGGCCCCTGTGTGCAGTATGTAAAACAATTCACCAATCCTGCCAACCTTATGATGGAAGCAAGAGCTTGGGAATCACAATACATTTTTTTATTCTGCTGAAATGTTCTATGCAAACAACAATTAAAATTGCCTCCCCATAATACTTTTGCTGTAGTGATTAAAAAAGGTTGAACTGCGTTCATGCATGCCACTCTATCCGCTTTACTCTGAGGGTTATATATGTTAATAAACCTGTAGGTAGTATTTAGCCATTTACCATCCAGAATCATCACCTTGCCTGGAATGAGGTCAATTAAATTAAGAAGAGAAAACTGAAAAGAATTAAATAAAATGCCAATACCATCTGCACAGTCGGTTCCAAACGACCAATAAGAGGGTCCCCAGGGCCATTTCCGTTTAAAAGCTAATTGTTCTATAGACTGCATCCAAGTTTCTTGTACAAACACAACAGAAATTTTTAAATCATACATTAATTGAAACAGTGTTTGCCTTTTGTTAACATTTAACAGACTGTGAGTGTTCAAAGAACCCCAAATTAACTGCATGTTGCTAATCTAAGAAAAAAAAACATTCCATTGTTATTTTTTTCTTTTTTTTCTCTTTATAATTATCTATGATTTGGGACATGGTAGAAACTGAGGACTTTTGTGAATCTGAGTCTCCCAAATCCATATCCGTCTCCCCCATGGTGTAAACAATGCTGCATAAGAATTACTTGTTTCAACATTAACCATAAGGGGAAGAGATATATCTGGCAAGTTCCGTGAGGACCTCCGCCTAGGTAGGGGAGAAACAGGAGCAGCAGTGTCCTGCTTCTGTTTGGAAGTTTCAGGCTCAGCATAACAAACCGGTGCCAACTGTAAGGTTTCTGGATCACCTATACTACAGTCAACCTCTAAAGGGCTACCACTACTGCCTGTTCAGGCTTCTGTGGATCTGAACATAATGAGTGTGCCTTAGGCCATCCATTTCTTTCTGTGGGGGTAAGGGAAGGGGGAAGGAGATGCGGGGGCGGAGGTGGTGAGGGAGGTGGGGGGGGAAGAACCTGCAGCATCTTGGGCTTTTTGAATCAGTAAATCTGGACTGGTACAAGTGGCCTTGTTTTTAGCTGCCCAGGGGCATTCACGAAACACATGTCCATATTCCTCACATAAGTCGCATCTGGAATGATCTGCACATTGCATTATGACATGTCCCACTTCCCCACAGTTGTTGCATCGGGGTTGATCACACACACTAGAAAGATGAGTCCTAGAGCCACACTTATAGCATGCTCTAGGTTGCCCCCAATAAAAACAAACCCCTCTATCTCTTCCTAATAGGAAAGAATTTGGGATGTGTTCGATGTCTGAATCCGTTTGTCTGAGCTTAATTTTATACTTCCACCCCCCCGTCCAAAATTGTTCTGAGTCTAAACTAGGATCTGGAGCACTCAATAACTCACATTTCTGTGAAAGCCAAAAGGTAATATCCTCCACATGCACCCCCTCATTTTGGAACATAGCTGTCACAAATATTATTAAAGGTTTTGTTAAAGGGATCACCAAGAAGGGGGCCCATAGTGGTGAAAACTTTACTTGCCCATATCTATCCCAAAAAAGGTCAAGAGCATGTGCAGACCTAAAACTCACATCAAAATGGTCTTCCCCCGATATATTTATAAAGGCAAAAACATCCTTTGGGGAAAAGTTAAGTGAATCTTTTAACAGGTTTTTCTCCGCATAATACCTAATCAGGCCTATTCTCCAATCCCCCTTTATAACGAATGCGAACAGCATTCCTTCTTGGAGCAGCTTCTCTTTTAGCTGTAGAGAAAAGTTCTGACATAAGGGGTTTTTGAGCTGGTGGTAGAGCACTCTCTTCTTGTGGTGGAGTAACTCTAGAAGCAGGCTTAGTTCTTTCAGGAGATTCAGGCCGAGGGGTTTGTTGATCCATGGGCCTAGTAATAAAGGGAGGCTCCGTAGCTCCAGGCTGTATCCTAGATTCTACAGGTTCAACAGAGGTATTCACCTGAACATCATGTTTCCATACTGGTGAATTTGAGTAAAAGTAAAATCAGCATCCCATGTTGGGTCAGGAACCCAGGTTCCTGAAGAGGCCTGTTTCCATCCTGCCCCAGATAAAGCTTTCCCTGGTGTCCAAGATTCTGATACTGTGTGGGAAGAAATATTCTCAGATTCAGACATTTGAACAAGGTTTTTGGCCACAGAGGATTCAATACCCTTTATAGATTGTTTCAGAGAAAGTCTGGCAGGAAAGGTAAACTCTGTAACCCCTACTTGAGATTCAGAAGTGGATTGGTATGTAATATCAGGGGAAGAAATAATTTCCTTTATAAGGGGTACAGTAAATGTTCCAGTAACTGGTTGCCTTACCACAAAACGCTGATTTACTAAGTGGGGTAGATTTGGGATGCAGGTCCTTTACAGATCTGTAATTTTCATTTGTTCCCCACAGTGTTTGTTTGGCCATAGTATTTAAATCCTTTCCCTTAAACTGCTGCGATGATAAAGGCTGTAGGCACTTGTTTGTAATAACATTAAAACTGCCAGCTTGTTGTAGATTGAGAGAGTTAGTGTGAGTACAGAGCGTAGCAGGAGATGCTAATTCCAACGCACGTTGTTTTTCAGAAGCGCTTGCAACCATTCCAACAGCTGTTCCACTGACAATGTTTGCAGTGATTATGACAGGGAGTGTTCTGAAGCAGCCGGCAGCTGAGCGCTTACTTTAGCTACCAAAACAGGCTCCTTTAATATCTTGGAGTTGTCTGTACCCTTACGGGCTTCCACATTAGGCTTTTCAACCACAGATTTGGCTGCATGCTGTGTTTGAGCAAAAGTCTGTGAACCCAAAGGGCAGTGCAACGATGACTTAGGCTCTAGGCACTCGTTTGTAACAACAAACTTACTGCCAGCCTGTTGCATTCCCTGAAGCATGGGATTAGAATGTTGAACAGTAGAATGAAGTGAAAGGGACTCACCAGAACCAATTTGTTTGTCGTGAGAACTTCTAGTAGCCACATGCACAGCCAGATTAGTTGTTTTTAAAGCCATGAGTTCCTCCTGAGATAGCGAGGTCTGTAAATTTGCCGTAACAACTTCTTGTAACATAGGAATTTCTTTGGAAAGAGCAGGATCTTCCTCAGCAAAGGGTTGTATCTTAACTTCATTGAAATACTCTGTAGAAAGAGGAGCCTCATGAAACTCCTCATCAGAATAGAACTCAGTTTGACGATGCAGTTCAGCCTCAGTTGCAGAAAAGGTAATGGTGGGAGCCGAGGCAAGCACCCCCACTGCACCAGCGTCCTCTCCCACCAGCGTCTCACACAGAGTGGCCATCGTTCAGACAGCCTGTCCCCCTACTGGCAAGAGTAGGGGAATTTCCCTGGTGTATTGGCCAAATTTCCCTCATTCACTAAAAATACCACCAACAGCTTAATCTGGTTTAAGGTCATTTGCATTCATCTGTATCCCCCTCCCCCGGGTCATCCCTGAAAATAGGCAGAACTTGTCTAGTGCACTTACCCGGTCAACAAAAACTAACTAAATAAATAAATAAATGCCCTTTACATATTTTAATGCTTCAATCATGTCCCCCCATCCCTCCTCTGCTCAAGGGAGTACATGTCCAGTTCCCTCAATCTATCCTCATATGGCAAGTGACCAAGCCCTGCCACCATCTCAGTTGCTTTCCACTGTACACGCTCCAGCCTGTCCACGTCCCTTCTCAAATACGGCCTCCAGTATTGCACCCCATACTCCAAATGTGGTCTAACCAGCTGCTTTTATAGAGGGATGATGACCTCTCTCCTCCTGCTAATGAATCCCCTCCCAATGCAGCCCAACATCCTACTAGCTTTGGCTACCACCCTCTTGCACCGTTTAATCACCTTGAGGTCTCCTGACACAATAATTCCAAGGTGTCTCTCCTCCTTAGATACTTCCAGGGCCTAACCACACAGATAGTAAGACTCTCTCTCTGTTTGTTCCTTCCTAAGTGCTTGATTTTGCTCTCCTTAAGCCATAGACATTTGCATGGCTGCTACCTGGCAAATGAGTCATAGATTTACTCAGCGTTACAGTCTGGATCTGATCTTCCATAGTGTTGCTGGACTTTGCCTGGCTATTTTAAAAGGTCTGCTGTCCTGATGGGTTGGTTCACTGTTTTTCCCAGCCACTAAGTTTGGGTTGGTACTGCTGAGTAATCATCCAATATGCTGTATTATGGTTCTGTGGAGATACCCGCAAAGAAGACAGGTTTGTTACTTACCACTAATAGTAGATCTTTGAGAAGATCTCCATAGATTACTTTGAGCACCCCAGGACAAACAAGAAACACTACATAAGGGACACAGTCACATGTGACAGCACATCTCTGATTTATTTGATAATGTGTCCATGCTCAAAACTGCATAGTGGTAAAACAACTACAGCATTAAAAAACTACCTGTGTTGCGAGCAACAATTGCTGCTACTGCAATAGTATTGCAGAAATGTGAATGCACATGCTTACACATTCAGAAGCAGGACTTATAGGTCCTGATTAGTAAAAGTGGACAGCAGTTAAATGTGTTCAATACCTCACATACTTGGATTATGTACTTTTATCCGATTTGATCCTGTGACCCCTCCAGCCATTATTACCTGCTATCAGTCCCAGTGCCAGGTTTATGTAGCATCCAGCACCTCAGGGTGTGTGTAAAATCTTGTTAAACACACCACCACATGCATTATTCAATATTTTATACTTACAGAATACAACAAACTAAGACAAATAGCAAACTCAAGGCATATCTGGTGTTGTCTAAACACTCTTGGTGTGTAGAGTAAACAATAAAAATTATAATAATACAGATTCTTGTGTCTCGGAGTCTGCCAAGAAACATTTGTAAACAAACAAGGAGTACTAATAAAGTTTATTATACTACTTACGCCAAGCATGTGACAGAGAAAATCACAAGGGAGATGGGTTTCTCACCATTCCTGAAGAATGTACATAATCTCCAGAACTGTAGATCTTAGGTTCTCTGAGATCTTGTTCTATCTCTCCCCACGCTCCAGCTCTCTGCCCTTCTATAGAAGCTACAGTAGCGTCTTGAGAGAGCTACAATGGGTTGCAGACAACTACTGTATATACTACAGATAACAGCATAGCAATAGAGATTACAACATAATTACAGATATGAGAAACAATATGTATTGGTCCTAAGTCATTCTCCATTGGAGAATGACTTAGGAGACAGAATTACTAATGAGTATCATATGAGACAGAATATGCTTCCATTAGCATTATAGCTTGGACAAAAGAAATGCTGACAGTTCAAAACCACATGGGGCATTTCTTGCTTACATACTGTATAAAACATAGAGACATAACAAAAGCTGTCTCTGTCTGTCAGCTTGCTTAGACAAAGAGAACTGCTGACAGGCATATTTGCCTGAGTGCAAAATACACACTACATATAATTATATGAGAATATAAATATACAATAATCACTGATCCCTCCGAGTCATCTTTTTTTTTTTGCAGGGTTCCCCGCCAGATTTCCATCCTGATCACGGCCACCAGTCTTCCACCTACTGTCTCTCCATGATCCTCCAGTCACCCCCAGCTTCCCCTGGAGATCGGGCTGCAGATCTGGTCCCCTATCCAGCCCATGGAATCAATATCTGGTTGGGGGATCCAGCGGTGACAGAGGCTAATTGAAGCCTGGGGAGGGCTTCATAGAGGTGGAGATACCCTTAAAGATTTTCCTATTTTTTTGTGCCCACTGGCAAGCCAGATGTGCAATGACGTCAATGCACTAACGTGCAGCCGTCCGCCGGCTCACCCCCCATGAAAATGCCCGCACTGTATCAAACACCCAGCCTCTGCTGGGTGTCACTGCACAGCATGTCCTCACCACCCCAAAGGAAGGAGAGCTGTCACAGAATGCTCAATCCTTCCTTCCCCCTGCTAGCCCCCGGTGGCCTGAGTCCGTTCCCGAACCCAGGAATATTAACTGGTCACGGTAGTGTTTTAGGGTTTTCCTTAAACAACAAAATGTAATTATAAAGGAAAATGTTAGTAAACCTTGTATTACTATAAACCTTTGGAATAAAACTTCACATTGGGGTTTTCCAATATTAAAACAATTAGTAAATAACTGATATGTATCAAGTGTGTATTTGTCCTATTGGGAAGAAATTGAAGAGACAAACATACGCTGCCTGTATGGATATTAAAAATAAGTAAAATTCGAGACAGAGCTTCAAGATAGTTAGGACTAGACTTAATATTTGGTTCTGGGATGGGAACAGGTGTGATTACCGTATAACCTTTTACTTGTTTAGGGAGTAAAAACAGAAGTTAGAAAAGTTCACTTTGCATAACTTTTAGTCCATATGAGAAGAATGTATAGTTAGTCACCACACAATGTTCCACATCAGCAGAATATACCACCTTGAGGGATGGCATTTTTCAGTTGGTAAGTTGAACAGGACATGAAATGTCAGTGTCCACAAGCCATAAACTACGACAGTTCTAGGGATGAATCCAGGGTTTTTTTAAGTGTTAGATGAAGATTCATAGTTCAAATTTGATGCATTCAGATTTTCCAAAGGTAGATACAAATGTTTAGGAGGCAGCAGTATATTCATAGGCCTCAGCAGGGGGTGCATTAGATTGCACATTGAGATTTACAATGGAATAGCAACAGTGTTTAGTGGAAGATTATTACACAGCTGCACAAAGTGTAACAGTTTATGACAGTACTCAGTTTGTATGAGGTGCCAGCCAGGCTTGAAAAAACAAGTAGTGAAGAAAATGGATTACTTGACTGTAGATCAAATGAAGAAGAGTCTTCTTGCTGGGTTAGGGGATTGCCCCTACCCCAGACTAGCTTCATAGTATTAATAACAATGAGCTTGATTGTAGAATCTTAATTGGCTGGACTGAATACAGTTTATTTGAAAGTTCACAAGTGGAAACCTAATTTCAGTTATTAGGCCTGTATTCACAAGTTGGAAACACAAGTTGGAAGATGTCACATTTGCATAAAAGGTGATGTTCCTTTTAGGTACGACATTCAAAGTTCAGAGTCAGTCACGATTCCAAGACCTCATGGTAAACAAGGAAAGGAAGTAGTTTTAACCTTTCACGATAAAAGTTCCCATTAAGATGACCAATAGAATGGACAGTTGTCAGACGATCAGAGATGGGTGTTGCCGGATGAAAATGCAGCAATGACACTGAGAGTCACAAACATGGCTTCCTGGATTGTGCAGGAATAAGTTTCAAAACATGAAGCAATACTGGTGTGTGTGGTGACATAGCCAAGGTTACTTGCCATTGACAAGGGAATAGTGCTAGATTCAAATAAACATTTGTTAACACATGCAATAGAAGTGCAAAATGTGGCAATGCCACTAACCCATACGTCTGTTATGTATGAGAGCAAGGATATGTCCTAATTCCAGATCCTGGAAGAGATAACCAAAAGGCTGTAAAAACATAACAGCTATAGGCAGTGCAAAGGACTTTCCTAGCTATGTGATGCTCTTCTGCTTCCTTAATGTGAGCAGAAATTAATTTATTAATAATTACAACATTTGCCAGATCATACCCCTTCACACTATCCTTAATATTGTAAATGTTAATCACTCTTAATGAGCAAGGGGGGGTATGATATTATATTTCATACTATTATGAACCTTTAACATATGTGCTTGAATAATAGCTATATTAGCCCTATTTCAAATAGATACGTTAGAGCCAAATAGGCCCGAGTCTAAACCTGTGTTTTGTTTAAAAAAACAAAAAAAACCAAACCAAAATACTTTGTGTGTTTGGGTAGGTTTACAGTCATAAGATATACCACTAGCAGTCAGGATGTGAAAATCCTTACTGTGTGTATGTGTGGTGCTATCAGTGCCTGTATAGGGAGTCATTAATGAGTACCGGGTATGCTGCCAGGGTATTCAAACACATCATTAAAACAAACAGGCAAAAAAAAAATAATGTGGGAAATGTTTGTTGTGAAACATAAAACAAATCATTCCAAATCTAAAAGGTGAGATTTAAAATCACTGGGTTGTGCATGAGCTGCACATTATTAACTAGGGTACGGGGTTTGGAAGTGGCTGTTAGACCACTGGGTGGACCAGGGTTCTATTTTGGGCACTCAGTATTAAGTGTCACAAATTATGGGGCATCATTGGGTTAAAAACCTTAAAATCTAATGACTTTTATTGCCATATAATTTTGGATGCAAAATTTCCTGATTATCAAGAAAATGTAAACAGGAGTCCAGATCAAGTCTAGCTGTTAGAATTGATCCAAAGCAATGATCATAATATTCAGTAGTGCCTCACTACCTTTCTGGACAATGAACAAGTCTTTTAGGACTTTAGTGTAAATTCCACAGGATGCAGTTACATCATGTGGGCTTGTGAGGTATTCTGCCTTAACAATCTGTTTAGGATTAGGTCACTGGTTCTTATCTGAAATACGATGTGTAGTTTGGGCTTGTAAGAAGACCCATACTTTTAAAAAGAATAATAAGCATAAAAGCAAGCATCTCTCTCTCTCTGGAACCTAAAAGGAAAGAGAAAAGAATAACATAGTTTAGTACTATTCCTCCCACTGGGGTATGGAAATTTAATTTAATCTCCTTTAAACAGGTTCATTTGATTGGCATATAGCCATTTATCAATGACTGTTATTGTGAGGCAGTCTAACTTGGTAGGCTGCTGGACTGCATTTGTTTACAATGGGATAGGCCTTTTGTTGGGCCTTGCCCATATCTTATGAAGCAAACAAGTGTACCTTTTGGATGTCTTGTTTGAGATATTTGGGAAACATAATTAAATTGGGCCCCGAGGATACCATTATTTTAGGTGACCTAAACTTAAACTGGCTCTCCAATGCATCTGCTCCCCTAGTATCTTTTTGTGACACATATGGATTCACTCAATTAATAAATGAACCGACAAGAATTAACTCAAAAAACAAAAGTAACAGCACCCTACTTGACATTATGTTGGTAAACAAACCACACCTGTTTTCACATGCTGGAGTGTTATTTAGTGATATAAGTGATCACTGCCTTATTGCAGGGATAAGATCATCAGTCAAGCCATCCAACCTGCAAAATTCCTCACAAGAAGAAATAAAAACCTTAACATCAAGGATATCTCCACGATCTATATCATTCTGTACGCTGGCAAGAATTCTACCATACAGCTTCTGTGAAACAGCACTCAAGGTGCTAAATGACATTATCATAGGCGCCTCAATATTCATGCACCTTTCACTAGCGTGCTAGAATAAAAACAAATCCTGCCGCTGGTTTTCTGCTGATCTTAAATCTGTACTGCTTGCCAGAGATAAACTCTGGAAAAGGGCTAGAAAGACCAAGGATCCGTTTGACTGGCTTCAGTTCAGAAAAGCCAGAAACAGCTGCACCAAAAAAGTGAGAGAGGCCAAGGCTGCCTTCTATACAGCCGAGCTTGATGCCTCCTACCTTAACCCAGCCAGATTCTGGGGCACCATCAAGGGGATCCTAGGGCAAGACTCCTGTACTTCCTTGCCATCCCAAGTACACCATAATAATGCTGTTATCACTGACAAGTGTGAAATTTTAGATGCATTCAATGATCATTTCAGTACAGCTGACCTAGCTTTTGACTCCTCCCCAGCAAATCTACTACGGTCACAACTTAAATTCCAGTCGAGTGATGGTCAGAAGACTGCCTCTTAATTTTCCTTCAAGCCCATTTTATTAAAACAAGTGGAAGACCTATTGCTATATCTAGACACCAAGAAAAGTGCTAGTGCAGACTCCTGGACCCCTACTTTTTAAAAATTGCTCTTCATGCCATTGCAGTTCCCCTAACCCATCTTTTTAATCTGTCCTTATCCACTGGTTCTGTTCCTACATTGTGGAAAACAGCACAAGTGTTTCCCCTCCTCAAATCAGGGGACCCCATGGATCTCAACAATTACAGACCTATATCCATCCTACCGGTACTGTCTAAAATGTTAGAAAAACTGGTAAGTATCCAACTAAGAGACTACCTCGATGCTAATCTCCTTAACTCTGCTCAATCTGGGTTTAGGACCAGACACAGTACCATTTCTGCATTAGCAAAAGTAACAAATGATTGGCAAACTGAGTTAGACAAAAAAAGCAACATCTGTGCTGTATTTCTCGACCTAAGTAAAGCCTTTGATACAGTGGATCATGAGCTGCTGATTTCCTCACTGCATTCCTTAGGCCTGGATCCAACCTCTCTTGGATGGTTCAGATGCTACCTCACTGATAGAATACAACAAGTGAAAATGAAGGTGTCCTATCCTCCTCAAAACCACTTCTAAGGGAGTACCGCAAGGATCCATCCTGGGTCCTATCCTTTTTGCTATATATATCAATAACATTGATTCCAACCTCACTGTTGCCAATGTTCATCTTTTTGCTGATGATACTGTCTTGTATGTCAGTAATCCCTCACCATCAAAGGCCTGTGAGTTACTACAATCAGAATTCTCCCTGTTGCAACATCAACTACTTGAAAAGAAACTACTTTTAAATGCCAAGAAGACAAAGGCTGTGTTCTTTTCCACCAATATATACTCTTCTCTCTCTCAACAAACACTCTTCCCCAACTATCCACCATCCTTGGAGAAAATCTTGATTATGTGGTTAAATTCAAATATTTAGGGGTATGGATTGATAACAAACTTGATTACACTCATCATGTTGAGGAGCTCCTGAAAAAACTCAGACAGAGGCTCGGCCTATTCTTCAGAATCAAACATTACCTAACTAAAGAGTCTAAACAGAGACTAATTCAGGCTTCATTTCTATCTCTCATCGATTATGCAGATTTCCTATATGGCCATTGCACTATGTCCTATTTAAGTAAATTGGATACCTTGTACCATAGAGCTCTAAGATTCATCACATATCTTCCTTTCAACACTCATCACTGCCTCCTCTATAATGCTGTTGGCTGGACATCCTTACATCTCAGGAGGAAAAAAAATGCTGCATTATGGATTTACAAAGCTCTGTCAAACAAACTTCCTACTTATATCTCTGGTTGCTTTACTCTGGCTACACCAAGATCATATGCCCTAAGAAGCAATAACCTTATCACCTTGAAGCTACCTAAAGTCTGTACCCGGCATGGGAGGTCTGCAATCAGTTATTTTTTAGCATCTACCTGGAATTCTCTACAGAAGACCCTAAAGCTGAACACCTTCATCCCTATAGCATCCTTCAAAAAAACTCTTCATAAATCTCTTTCCTGAGATATGCAACTGCTTCCACTAAGCCTAGTCCCTTCTTACCCTTTACCCCACTTTTTTTTTCTTCTCTCTATCTCTGTCTATATACTCTTAAACTTAGCTATATTATACCCTACAATCCATTGCCATTCCCTTCTTTATTCCCCCATATCTACTTCCTTAAGTTTCTATCCAATTATAACACACCTAACCACTTTCTCAATCCCAATACCTCACAGTTATTTGTGTCAAACCTGTCTGTTTTATTGTTTAGTTGTACAAAACCATTAGCTACCTTGCTTGTATATACGTTCTTTATTACTGTACCTATTTATTTATATAAAACTCTTTGCCTCTTCTCTGTATTGGTTTATGTATTATACTGTACTGTACTTTATTTTGATCTTGACCTATCAGGTCCATCTTGTAAATGAGCATTGCTCAATGATGTTCGACTGAATAAATAAAGATTTTGATTGATTGATTGATTGATTGATATTTAACATATTTACCTACTGATGCTCCATCAGCAGTGGCAGTACACAGGTCCAGAAATAAATGTTCTGGGAGCCTCATGGACCATCCGGTCATGATTTCAAAAATGGGGTACACTGTGTACCTGCAGAGGATGTCCCTCTTATTGCAATAAGGAGTAAAGGCAATAATTAATTCCAGTCCTTTTGGGTTTTCAGAACAAGTTTATTATAACATAACTTTGATCTACCTGTTAGCCCATTCCACATGTCCTGATGACTGTGGGTTGTAAGGGATTTAAAACTTTTGTTTTACCCATAACAAATCCAGAATTTCCTGCATTACTTTGGCTATAAAGCCAGATCCCTGTAATCAGAATTTACCTTTAGGGGTAAGACCCTACCTGGTAAATAGCTGGTTTACCAAGGCATTTGCAGTCACTTTGACTGTGTTGTTCTGTTTTGGGACAGCTTTAAACTGTCTGGAAAATAGGTCGGTTAGCACTAGTGCAAACTAATTGTTCTTAGTGGTTGGCATAAGGCCAATGTAGTCAAACTTGATATTGTTCCAGGGGACTTTTGCCTGTGGGGTAACAATGCATTTGTCCTAGCTGGTATAGGATTGTCCTGTGTCACAGATCAAGCAGTTACTAATGTAGTGTTCTACATCATTTCTCGTGTGTGGCCACAAGACAGAGGATTTCAGTCTGTCTAGTGTTTTTACTGACTCACTGGTGTTCACCAGTTTGAGTACTATGTATTTGGTACAGTACATAAAATTTACTTTCAGGTGTTCAGGAATTTCCTGTAACTTTTCATGAGTGTTATAGCACTGATGTTTCAAATGAGTAGGTCATCACTGGATAGGTGAATGTCATTTTCACTTTCTTATGAGAGCTATTTTTGGAAGTTATTCCTCAGTTCCTTTATTAAAAAACCTATCAGTGTCAGTGGCTCAGTAGGTAGCACACTCGTCTCTGAGTCTAGGAGATCAGAGGGCTGTGGGTTCAGTTCCCACATCTGGCACTTGGGTTAATATCCCGGTACTGACACTGTAGTGCAGCATGAGAGGGGTGCTGCACTTCTGAGGTGCCGTCTTTCGGATGAGATGTTAAACCGAGGTCCCATCTGCCTGGATTGGTGGTAGTTCAGGTGGATGTTAAAGATCCCATGGCACTTATCGAAAACAGTAGGGGAATTTCCCCGGTGTCCTGGCCAAATTTTCCTCATTCACTAAAAGTACAACCAACAGCTTAATCTGGTTCAAGGTCAGTTGGCATTCATCTGTATCCCCCTCGCCTGGGTCGTACCTGAAAATAGGCAGGATTTGTCTAGTGCACTTACCTGGTCAACAAAAACTAAATAAATAAATAAATAAACTGCCCTCAAATAAGGGTCCTTCTTTTGGAACATAAAAAAAATATACATACAAAATGCTCAAACCTTACGAATGTACAGTATTTAAAGTGGTTAGTGTTGTGTTGTACACAAATAAGTCACTGTACTTCTCAGAAATAATGTCAGAGAATTGTAACAGAAGTTTGTCTTCTGCCAAATAAATTTAGTTTAGAGAAAAACAGACCCAATTAGAAACTGTAATAAAAACATTGCATTTGCAGTGCTTTTTGTAATTATTTCAAGGACATTTTTTTGAAGTGGGCAGAACTTAACCCTCTCATGAAATGCTGGTATTATTTTACGTAAGGAAAAATCTTTTTATTTCTTTCTTAACACAAACTGGGTGGGATATTCAAACTGCGCCATTCATAGGTGCAAGCCCTTGAGCTGCTCAAAATAGTTGCACAGGGGTGTGTCCCGGGCGATATTCAAAGGAGTTGCGCTATTGAGCAACTCCTTTGAATATCACCCCCCAGCCACAGCCACTGTGCATGGCACAGTGGAACTTGCGCCACCGCAACTTGACAGAGTGGAGCATTCAACTTGTGGTGGCGCAAGTACCATTGCGCCATGCGCAAAATCACGATATTCAAAAGGTGACATGCAAATGGGGCTATAATTCATGCAAGGTGCAGGGGGGGCCATATTCATGTGATTATGTCCCCATTTGCATGCCATTAGCATGTAGGTGCACCGATCCCCGAGGACTTGTGCCTGGCGCCTGCCAGGCAGCAGCCATCAGGGACCGATATGCAGCCCGATCACGGGCATAGTGTACTCCCCACCAGCCCGATCGCGGGCAGCAATGTGCTTCCTCCTCCCGATATCCCTGGTGGTCCAGTGGACCAAATGCCCGACAGGGCGGTATGTGTAATAATCCCCCTCCCGAACATAGCCCTGGTGGTCCAGTGGACCGAAATGCCTTATCGCTGGGCGGTATGTGTAATAAAACCACCCCCGAACATAGCTCCTGGTGGCTAGTGTCCCCACCCCACCCACCCACGAGCCCCACCACCCCGCCTCCCCGCAGCCGGGCGATGCAGTATCCCACTGCCGCCACCGCCGACCGACGATTGCCCGTGGCTGCACGCCCATTGGTGCAGAGCAAGAGTTGCATGCAGTTTGCTATATAATGACAGTTCAGATGGTGAATGAACATCATCACAAATCTGACTGTCATGTACGGTATGGGCTGCACGCCCATTGGCTCTTGCTCTGCACCAATGGGCATGCAGCCCTACTGGGCAGTCAGTCGGCAGGCGGGTGGCAGGTGGGTGGATGCCGCCGCCGCCGTGGGGAGCGGGTGGTGGGGCCGTGGGTGGGTGGGTGGGTGGGGACACTAGCCACCAGGGCTATGTTCGGGGGTGGTTTTATTACACATACCACCCGCAATCGAGCATATCGGTCCACTGACCACCAGGGATATGGTACGGAGGGGGTGGGTTTTATTACACATACCGCCGATCGGGTATATCGTCCACTGGACCACCAGGGATATGTAATGGAGGGGGTAATACATACATACTGCCCATGATCGGGCATTTCGGTCCACTGGACCACCAGGGATATGTTCGGGAGATGGGGAGCTACATTGCTGCCCGCGATCGGGCTGGTGGGGAGTACACTATGCCCGCATGGGGCTGGGGGGCACAGGGACTGGGTTGGGGACAGCCACAGGTGGCAGCTGCTGTGTTGCACCCTGCAATACAGCAGCTCATCTGTGGGTGGCCCTCGACTTAAGCCTTTTTTTTTGGTCTCAAAGTCCTGCAGGCACAGGTTGGGGGTTGCGCCTGCACAACTCTGCACAGCCCGGCTGAATACCGGGCTGTGCAGTTTATGCATGGTTCCTCCCCTTCCAGTTGAGCATGCATTCATTTGCATTGCACTGTTGCTCAGCCTGTTTTCAGTGGCACAACTGCCTCCTGCTGAATATCGCAGAATGGTGCAATTTCGGACTTGCGCATGGCGCAACCCTTTTGAATATCCCACCCACTGTGTCTTTTTCAAGGACGTTCCAGCTCTCTAAACCATTCACAAATATTTGTGGTAAGTAGGAGACTCCTCGCCTCCCTGCTTTTCATTTTATTTGCCAGGCGTGTTTTAACATTGCCTGAAAATCGTACATGTACGATGATGCAATTACTAGCCATGTACACTCTGTCATCACTAGGATGTACAATAAGAATTCCAAACCCTGCTATCTGACCCTCATTGGTATGTGTGACTGAGTCATCAGTCAAAACATGACACACAGTGGTGTCTTTTAACACTTTCTGAGGTTCTGTCAGAAAGGGTACTGGGACAGGTAGGTCAGGGGGTTGGAGTGAAAAATCATGGGTCTCTCCTGTAAATTGTAGGCCATGGGCCAACAAGGATGAAGTTTTGATAGGAAGGACAGTGATGTCATGATCCAGTAAAATGAGAGACCAGTGTGTAAGTCTGGCATTGGATAGAATCATCTTTTACTCTGTCTGACAACAGAATGTTAGTTGGCAAATGATTGGAATGCAGTACAATGGGTGCATATCCAATGATGTACATAAAGTATATCACTGCCCGGTATGTAGCCAAAAGATTCCTTTCATAAAGGTTGTATTTTATCTCCATTGGGGCAAGCATCTGGGATGCATAAGCAGTGGGTCTGATGTGTCTATTGTATTTTTGGGCTAAAACTGCTGAGATTGCTTTATTTGATGTGGCAGTTTCAAAATAATGCCCTAAAACTGTGTTAGGATTAACCAGTGCTGGGGCCATGGTCAGTGATCCCAAAAGAAAAGACAATGATGTCAGTATTAGGATACCTTGTACTTTCTTACCTGTAGTGCCTGCCATTGCAGCCATAGTATGGGATGATCCTATGACTCCCCCAGCTATTATCACCTACTATCAGTCCCAGAATCCCCTGCAGCCAGCCCTCTGCTGACATGCATGAAAGGCTAAGCCATGGGGGACTTTTATATGCCTATAAGCATATAGTAACTTTAATCTATGTATTAAACCTATCATTGCATTTATAGTGGTGGTACTGAGCAGTCAAGGAAAGTGCTGTCCTTGGATGATCGGTACCAGCACTATAAGTGCAATGATGTGCTGAATAAGCAGATTAAAGTGACTATATGCTTATAGTCATATAGACATCCTCCCGTGCAGCTTAGCCTGTCATGCACATCATCAGAGGGCTGGCTGTGGGGGATGCTGGGACTGCTAGTTAGTGATAATGGCTTGGGGGGGGGGTTGTAGGATCAACCAGATAAAAAAATCATAATCTATGCATGTGGTGTATTGGCAGAATTTACCTGTTTTGTAATCAGTACTACTCTGGATATAGAGGTCTGCTGCTTTACATTTTAAGCAGCAATTGTGAAAAATTAGACATTCATGAAGAAAATAGTGGGGCTGGGGATGGGGGTAGCTGCACTGTACTGAATGGAGGGGACATGGTGAGATGTTATTTAACTCTGCTTCATGGAAGCAGACTGGCAGTGCTATGTTAGGAAGTATTCCAGGCATTCCAGAGCCCTCTTTCTCTGCTGACATAATCACAATACATCAGCTTAACTCCACTATGCAGCCACAAAAAAGAATAGGAGAACACAAAAGTAACAGGTTGAATAGTAAAAAATCCTCTGCATCACAGCATTTCAGTTCTGCAGTCCATAACCCAGCCTCACGTAGGTTTGGGAGAACTGAAAGAAGCCCAGAATCTAACAGGGGAGGAGATTAGAACAAGCAACTTGAGAAACACAAAATGTTTTGGATCTTCACTCTGGGAACTCTAAATAAAAACATAGGGATGAATGAGGAGGTGACCTGGCAGGCATGTTGTTGAATGCTTGACACACTGACTAAAAGCACTAGAATATCTGATCAATAAAACCAAGGGAGACTCAAGTTCCCCTTTGATCTCTTGATCCTAAGCATCAAGCATAACTGGTAAGGAAATATACCTTTGGAATTGTCCAATAATATTCTTCTGTAAATATGCCCCTCAAAATAAACCCACTCAATATAACTTATAACACAGAAAGAACCAACACTGTGCCTTATTGATTAACTTTAATTTGTAGATATAGGATAACATATACTTTGATGGCATCCTTGTATAGTATTCATGTTTTTATGTTTCCTGCACTAACTGGCTGACATGATCCCTCCACAAGTGGTGGGGTAAATAGGAGGTGAGCTGTCCTGAGGTGGAACCACTCACTTTCAGAACAGTTATCCTGCCAATGCTCTGCTGTTTGGAGTTGCCAAGCAACAGCCAAGTTGCAGGATGGGGGTGCGCACTGTGACACAGTGACGTCAGCATGTGATACCCCGTGCCATGAGCACATCATGTGACCTACGACACCCCTATGCTGGCAATACAAAAACTTACCAGGAAAGCTGCTGAGAGTGCTAGTGAATGCTGAGTGGAGAGCATTGAAGCAAGCAGCTTCTGCAGCACAGGGAAGTCTGCCTAGAATGAAGAAACCTATACTCTGAGCAGCAGCAATCTTAACACCTTCTAAAATATAACAGAGGATAATGTATGGTCTTTGGTTAATAACCATGCTGTAAACACTTTAAGAGGTTGCCATGACATCATTGTAAACTTCAGGAGCGCAGCTCAAGAGGTTTTCAGATGTCATGGCAACTTCATTTCATTTCATTTTTATTGGTTATACTGGAAAGGCATGTGAGCATTGCTGCCTGTTTACACAAGCGTCCAGTTACGTACAACAAACATGAGACATGACATAAGCTTAAACATTTAACTAACAGTGATGGTTAACAAAATGGTGCATAAATTTAGGATAATATAGACTAAAGGGCAAACCATGAACTAGCCTTGGTGAATTAACAAATACACGGTGACATTAAGCATTCAGTGAGGGTTTAACAATAATGTAATATAACAGTGGGAAATAAAAGAATTTAAGTGCAATCTGAAAACTAGCCTAGGTGGATTAACAATACTACAAGTGCTAGAAAGAGAGGGTAAGTGCCTGAGGTGGATAATCAGAGAATGAGGGGAAAAAAGAGCAGAATGGGAGCCAGATTAGGGCTGTGAACGGGTGCAGGTGGGAGAGAAATGTCTCCTGATATTGTGTTTGAAGGCATTTGTGGAGGGACAGCATTTTAGTTCCAGAGGGAGAGAGCTGAAGAGCTTGGGTCCCATAAAAGAGAATGTTTTCTGGCCTTGAGTGGTCCAGCAGAAAGGAACTTCGAGAAGTGTTTTCAGCGCGGTTGTTAACCAAAGACCATACATTATATTTTATAGTGTATGGGCTACCAAGATTGTCTAATTATGGATTGAATTACTTTACTGAATTACTTTACAGAACATTGATTGTTGTGAGCATTCCATTTTGTTATACCATTGGTATGACATACTCAAGAAGGGTTAACAACAGAGTGATGTCATAATGATGGCATAACAAGGTTATAATCTGCTTGATTTCAGTTAATAGTAAGGGCTCCCCATACATTATATAGAGAATAATATATGGGGTGATGTGTTTAACGAGATTTTACACACACCCGAGTTGTGGGATGCTACATAAACCCCGAGGGGTTTATAAAAAAGCATCCCACATCGAGGGTGTGTGTAAAATCGAGTTTTACACACACAACCACATATTTTATTTTTTATAATTGCAGGAGTGCGCTTTTTCACCTCAGCAATTATAAAAAATTAAATAAGCTAACATTAGTGTTCAGGAAGCTGCGGATCAGTCTTGATTTTGCACGGTCTGCAGTCTTCCTAATTATATGGCTGCACTTGTTGGAGAAAAAATGAAGAGGATATTTTATTTAAAAAAATATGTAGATACTTAGATTTTAGTTTTAATATAAACTTACCGCCGAGTGGCGGTTGCAGCGTCCTTCCGGGCTTCGAGAAGCAGGGGCAGTCTGGACTCAGCTGTGGTGTCAGGCAGACAGGAAAATACTTATTTGTTTCCATTTTTAAGTGGTTTACTGGAGGAAAATAGTTTTTTTTATTTTTTTTTGTTATAAAAACTTCGTTTCCCAAATATGAGGGAGCAGGAATTGTGCTGCGTCATGGGATTCCGTCACGGAACGTGAACATCAGAGAACAGCGACTGAGGGATGGCTGTTCCAAGGGAAACCTGGCACGTGTTTGCGCTGGTTATAACAGCAAATTATAACTGGGTTTCCCTATGGGAAAAAGCGCTACCTGGTAATTATAGCATTATAATAACTGGGGAGTGTTTTCTCCAATAGGTAAACCCAGTTATAATTTGCCATTATGACCTGCAGGTTATAACAGCGAACATGTGCCGGATTTCCCTCGCTCACCGCATGCACCTGCCTCCGCTCTCCCCTCTCCTGGACACTTCACCACCACCATCACTCTAAGTCAGTCGGTGGTAAATACTTAAAAAAAAAAAAAAGAAAAGGGTTTAACAGCTGCTCAGCTGCTGACTGCAGACAGCACGTCATCCAGAGGCTTCAACCCAACTGAACTGCAGCTGTTTTAATTTATATAGTTGCTGTGGCAAGAAAACACTCCCCAGTAATTATATAAAATAAAACATGGGGTAGTGTGTTTAACTTGAGATTTTGCACACACCCCTCAGTGTTGGATTCTTAAATAAACCCCTTGAGCTTTGCTCTAGGGGTTTATGTATCATCCAACACCTCAGGGTGTGTGTAAAATCTTGTTAAACACACCACCCCATGCATTATTCAATATTTTATACTTACAGAATACAACAAACTAAGACAAATAGCAAACTCAAGGCATATCAGGTAAGATTTTTTTTTTCTTGGTGGCTCGCCATATCAAGTTTTCCTCAGAACATGTTGAGAAATTTATTATTATGCTTGGAAATACATCCACAGCTTCTAATAGATATGTCAATTTCTTCAGATAATACAGTCATATAGTTTCGTAGTTATCAGATTAATCAGCAGTGTACAGCACATGTTTACAGTTTCCCAGGGCAAAAAATAATACATCAGTGTGGTCACTGCTCCTACCCTACTTATATCAAAAATAAGAGTGCACTGTACCTGGCTGAGTGTAAGAATAGCTCAATTCTTTTTAAAGGCAACATTTCAGACAGCCACGTTTGGCTTCAAAAACACATCTAAAAGAAATCCATTAGGAAAAGCTTTAAATGGTAGCAGTATTCAATGTTTGCCATGTAACTGTCTTGCTCTCTATGCTGACAGCCAGCCAGAGCAAGTGCAGATTAGTGGTGGGCGAAGTTCCCAAACTTTGCCATGTGGATTACTTCACATATAATGCAGAATTAGCCTTGTTTTTAATGCAAAGTTCAATTAATCTAATGGACTTCACATTGACTTCACCTTTGTTATTACTCCCCCTTTAATCCTAATTCAAAGTTCCATTGATTTTAAGGGACTTAGCATTAACTTCGCCTTTCTATTGCTCTTTAAGGTGAATTTTGCAGTGATTCATGGGATGGCAGGTCACATGGGCTCTAGATTGTCTTGCACAGCCTCAGTTCAGCATAGTGTGTGTAGTAGAAAGCTGGAGACAGTTTGCTCAGAGCTCTGAGAATCAAACCATCAAAAAACCTTTGAAAAATCATTTTTGCGACAATATTGTGTGTCAAAATTTAGTATATCGATTGTAGGAAACACTTGTGTGTTTATATCATCGAGCGTTTATTGTTTATGTGTGCATATTAAATGTTAATTTAGTACATTTAGTCTCTGTACTGACAGACACTGTAGAAGTGTGCTTCAGGGGAGAGGCGCATCTGTGGAGATTATGAAGGGAGACTCACGGTGAGAAGGGCAGTCTTTCCAACTGTTGTGTTGGGTACTATCTTAGCAGTTGCATGTTCATATTATACACACATTAATACTTCTAGTAAGTTTTGATCATTTGTTGCTGTGTGCTGTGGAGCTTTGCACTTTTTCAGTTTGTTGAAAAGACTGGGTTGTAGACAGTGTACCGATCTGTTAAATTTTCTGCCCATTACCTTTAGTTTGTGTGCATGCCATCAAGTCAAATGCCTTTTATTGTGGCACCATAATTGCAGTACTCTTAATTTCTTATTTCTTCACCTGTCTGCGTTATTTTTTACTGCTTCTATCTAGACACTGCTATACCCCCCCCCCAGCAAAAGAAGGTATTATTTTTCTAGTTTTGGATTACTGACCACTGGTTAAGGTGTTGTTGTGCCTGTGTGGCTACATCTCTTTAGTGTGCAACCTCCATCTGTCAGTGCCGCTACATCTCTTTAGGATCCAATCTACATCTGTAAGTCACACTTCTTGTTTTTTGGCTTCCCATCCTCCCAAAAGTGCCTAAATCTAAATTTGTTGTTAATTGTCTGTGTAATCCCCAAAAATGCCCACGAAGAGATGTGCATGCATAATAGAGTATAATGTTCGAACTGTGCACCATATTTACTCAGTGGCACCTCTGTCATCATCACCACCACAAAGATGGTCCTGGATCACTGTCAAAATTGCAGTCTCACAGTCCTGATTGTCATGGACCTGAGCAACAGTGTGCTGTAGCTCCATCACCATGCATTGCAACTCGACAATTTCATGATGCATTGATTCTTGCTTCTCATTGCCTGCTGCAAGTGGTGATGCTGCTGGCACTACTGGTGGTGGTGGTGCTGCTGCTTCTGCTACTGGCAGCAGTGCCACTGAAGCAACTACTGGTGGTGGTATTTGTATAGCGGGGGGGCAACTGCTGATTGCAGTTTGTGTTTTCTGCTTGATGCTACTGTTTTTGCCTCCTGCCATTCTGCATGCTGGTGCTGCGTTAGGTGTGTCCACTGCCACCTATTGCCAATACGCCTGTCACTCCACCCTCTATGGACCACCTAGTGGCATATGGTGCACTTAGTCACACTTCGATCATTGCGGTCACAATGAAAATATGCCTACATAGGGGAGGTCTTCTTCCCAGGGCCCCAAGGCTGGCATTGCTTTTGCACAACTGGTGATGTCTCTTCTGCAGCTTGTTTTGGTGGAGCAGATGGATCGTGCTGTGGGCATGGAACCATGGGGGGTCCTGCTGTTGCTGCTCCACTGGCTGCAGCAGCTCCTGTTCATCTTCCTGCTGCACCTCCACCTCCTTTAGTTGCTAGTGGACCTGCACCCATAGAACTGCCCTATTCAGGATTAAAACGTGTGAACCACCACATGTCCTTGGGCCACGATGTCCAGTCAGACGATCCATAACAGCCAGAGAAGAAAGGATCTGACTGACAAAGAAAGAAAGAGAGTGTGTGAGAGAGAGAGAGAGAGAGCAAAGTACACAACTTAAAAAAAATAAAAAACAGAAGTAGTACAGTAAGCAAAATACAGTAGGAAACAGTAAAAGATAGATTAGTACTAAAAAGTATGAAACTGAGAATTATTTAATGAATTAATTGATTTGATCTGTATCAGCTGCCTGCAGTCCTCCACACACTACAACCTGACTCAGACTGACTCGACAAGTGGAAACAGTAATTTCCTGTAGAGGAAAGTGGTCATGTGACCTGCAAAGAGGTACAGATGTGACCAAACTGCTGGTTTCCTGGCCACTTTGCCTTGTGCACCAAAGTAAGGTGAAGTGAGTGCACAAAGTCCAGGTGAAGTCAAGTCCCCAGAGGAAAAATTACATGAAATGCACACAAATGCGAAGTGGATGACCAAACACATGCACTTCGTGTTCGAGTTTAAACTTCGTTGCATCTCTAGTGCGGATGAAACCTCTTACACACCACTGCAGACTGACACTGCTATCATGCATGATGACATCACATACTATGTGGAATGTACATCGCAATGTGACCACATTGACTGAGCTGGTTGCTAGGCAACCAATACACAGGCTCAGCAGACGCTAGAGTCCTGAGTTGTGGCAATGAGCATTACTGTGCTCAGGAATGGTATTTCAGTATAAATCAATATTAAGCCATTACCATGATTCTGGAAATCACAAATTATATGGATTATACAGAAATCTGTGTTATACCTGCTCTCACTGAGCTTTTTCAAACTCCACAATGGTTTTCAAACTGTACAATGTGTTGAACACCTCATATGGTAACAATGTTATGTTGTGCCCTTTTGAAACATTGATTTTATTTAGAGCCCAGGTTACCTTATATGGTAATATGTTACTAGTTTTACTGAACAACAATTCATAACAATCAGTGTTTTAAGACACATAATTAGCCATTTAGGTGCTGGATACTTTTCAGTTTGCCAAATGGTAGCATCTTGTACAAGACCCACCTATATATAGTAGTCCCTCGCTATAACAAACCTCATTATAGCAAACTATTGGGTATAACAAATGGTCATCGTGGATCCCAATCAAAATTCTGCATTTTGAGCTGTCAGCATAAACGGCACTTCCGGCTTACTTTGAACAGTTGACTATCATCTGTCATCATGAAGTGATCCGTTTATGCCATGGATCAGAAACTGGCTATCCTGGACAGGCAGAGAGGAGCAAGTTTAGCAAAAATCAGTCAAGAAACTGTTTTTTTTTCCAAGAGCACTATCAGCACATGGAAAAAGCAAGAGGGTATGCTAAGGGACTTGGTGCTGGAGTGCTCTGATGGTGATGCCTTGGAGTGGAAAAAACTGTCATGCTGACAAAGCTGAAAATGACAAAGCCACTCAGCTGTGGTACATGCAACAGTGGGCCAGCAGTATGACAGTGTCCGGTTCCATTGCATGTGAAAAAATGGAGAAGTTTGCTAAAAATATCCATGGTGCAGGCTCCAAATTTCATGCATCAACTGGCTGGTTATGGCACTTCCAGCATTGCCATGGGATTAGGAGAGGCTGCATCATGGGTAAGCAGCATAGCTGTGATGACATTTCAGCCACAGAATTTCTACCAAAGTTACAAGTGATGCATGATGGAGGAGATACCTGCCAGAACAAATCTATAACTGTGGTGCAGCAGCTTTGTTCTGGAGGTGCCTCCCTGATGTGATGCTGGCTGGTAGGAATGAGAGTAATGCAAGCAAGGGATTTAAAATCAGTAAGGACCAGATGACTCTTCTGTTTGCTTGCAATGCCATGGGTACTCATAAAATCAAACCTCTGTTTACTGGCACATATCGCTAACCACAGTGTTTCCACCACTGCAACATGGGCTCCCTTGTCACTTCCTTTCCAGTATTTCAGCAGTCGGAATGCATGGATAAATCCAACATCTTTGAAAATTGGTTCACACAGTTTTGTACTGTCAGTGCATGCATACCTTAGGTGCCAGAAGTTTCCCCCTAAAGCTCCCCTGTTAAAGGATCAATATCCAGCCCACCCCCCTGAATTGAGGCTTCATTCCTGGGGCTGAACATTTTGGGCAATGTTCATCCTGAAGAATATGACTTCCTGTATTCAGCCACTAAATGTTGACATATTTGCTACCTTCAAAAAACTGTATCAAAAAAGGTTGTTAGGGGATCTAGTGGCTGCAGAAACTGGGCCAGTTCTTAAAAAAGCTTAATGTCTGCATTGTAGCTCAGCTGACAGGAGAGGCATGGGCAAATGTGTATGAAAGCACAGTCGTCCACTGCTGGATGCCAACTCTTGGTCCTTTATTTGCTGTACAAGTGGATGCACCTGAGGAGCCAGAGGTGCACGATACACAAGAAACTGTAGCAATGGCATCCACACTACAACTACAGTAGCGATGGTGCAGGACCCAAAGGAAGAGGACCTCATAAAGGAATAATGATGATGATGATGCTGTCCAAACAAGTAGATGCATGTGTAACCCCTGGGTGGTGCCACCCCCAGTGTTACACCCCTGCCTACTACCCTGGAACATAGGCTAAGGGGTTTTGGTTTGCTATCTGATAACCAATACTGAATACTTTTGCACAGAGCCTCCACTCAGGGTGCTTTACGTGGGTGAGATGGTGCTGGGTGTAGCCCTCTGAGCTCCTACACCACCCACAATGACCAGTTACCTTCTCCAGACATGCCCCAACACACAGTTCCCCACATTTTGAATTAAACTCTCTCTAATAATATGCTCACACCAAACTTTTAAACAACAAATAAGATATTTATTTTGGGGGTAGTAGGAGCTAGGAAGGGGAAACAGGAGAGTATAGGTTTTCTTATTGTATCTACAAAATATACAGAGATTTAGATTTTACTGGTGAACCCTCCAGCTGGGTGGCTACATATTAACAGGCAGACATAAATCACATTTTACCATTCGACTTAAGAAATCCAGCTCCCTGACTATCTAGCTGCTGAAAAATCAGATGTTAAACATAATTATTATTAATGCCCACTCTGGTACCAGTCCCAGATACAGCAGAAACCCCAAAATCTCATACTATACTGGTTAAACAGATACCACAGTCCAATATGTTGCAGGCCTGATAACGTTGCAGCTGGTCGAGGTGGCCGGCTATTAATTTGAGGGTGGGGGCAACTTGGAGATGCATCCTTACCGAGTTACAGACCACTATTTACAACCACAGCAGGGATTGCCCTGCACTTTAACAGACAAAGCAGGGATTGCCCTGCACTCGCAGACTTCCGAACATTCCAGGACAAGCTATGTGGATCTTACATCCAGAAAGTTCAGCACAATATTTGAAAGTCCCATCCAAAGCAATTAGGGTGATACTTTTGTCAAGCATCCTATATGCAATTCAAATATGCCCACATCCAGTACTTTATATACCAAAAGGCATCCATCCAGAGTAAGTTGGCAATGACACTTTCATCAAGCATCCCATACTTTAGTCACAGGCAGTCACATCCAGTACATTCTATATACCAAGAATATTAGTCACAGAGTCTTATCCAGCACATCCAGACATTGTATTCTCTAAGGCCTCCTGTCCCATGAAGTGGCAAACGCGTCTTGGCAGTCAACTTCACGATGGCAGGACTCTAACCCACAGCTACACAACTTGCAACACATTCACATGATTCACTATGCCCGGAATCTAGCTGCACCTGCAACTTAGCCATTTGGGCCACAGACAAAATGCATCCATTACTTGAGCTAGGCAGTCTCTTATGGGGTTAGTAGCCCAGACTGATAACTTCAATACTTTACACTTAACAGCACACAGATCTCAATTGGGCTTTGGGCTCCCAAGATTACTTGCATAGCTTCTCCCTCGCACGGGGGGGGGTACGAGGGTACTCACTGGGGTCCTCCATGCGTCTCATCTGCAATCGAAGGCATCCTGAAGACTTCCTCAGCTCTCTCACTGCTGAGGTACTTGGTCAGTGCTCTCACCACTGCATGGTGTCCTCTGGTCTGATCAGCACTCTCACCGCTGCTGGACATCTAATCTTCGGTCCCCATCTTTCCCCGACGTGGGAAGGAAGTCTAGCCTCTGGAGGACAATACTGGCAACCTCCAGACTAGCTGTCGCAGAAAGCACAATTACTGTAACTAGTAAACTTTTACTTAAGAAAATAATAAATGCTCCCTGAAGACTGAAGGGGCTTGGATCAAGTGCCCAGGCCTGGTGGCATGGCTGGAGCATGAGCCCCCAACCCTGTTGGGGGCTCCCAGCAGGCTGGAGCCTGCTCTGGCTGCTCTTTCTGAATCTCTCTGTCAATCTCCAGACAAACTGGCAACATTGTCTCTTTATAGAGCTCCTAGCTCGACTCCTGATTGGTAGCAGGGATGGGGTGACATATCTCCAAGTTGCTGAAGGACCTGTCAATCAGAACACTTGAGGCACAATTGGGTTGTGGAATTGGCACCTAAAATAATGTCCCTGTAAGTCCCCATAAGCACTTGGGTGCTTACCCATAAGATGCAGTGAATGTTCCACAAGTCCTGGCTTTCTATTGCTGGCATTCCAATTGGCTGTACTGCTGGCAATGGCTGCTTAACCCACTGTCCCTTATAGCAGATTAGATATAGTCCTGAATAATGTCATGGTGCAGCCAGAAAGAAGTAATTATTTGCCCCACAGTTCTGTAGCTTAAAGGCTGTACTTGTAGTCACTGCACAGATAAAGAATGTGGCTCCTTTACTTTTTCTGTCACTACTGCACTTCTGCAAGCTCCCCTTGCAGCAGCTGACAGGCTGACACATGAGTCCCACACTACTGGAATTGCCAGGGAAACATTATTTTAAACTTAAACACTTCTCCTCACATGTACAGTCATTCCCCAATATGCAGCAACAAGTTTAATTGTTTAAAACATTTCAATTCTTTACTTTTCGGCTGGAGCTGAACATAGCTACCTTGGAGGCAGCCAGGCACACTGTTATGTATTATTCAGATGACTGGGGCCCCTCCCAGGCACACTTAAATGAGCCCCGGTCAAAACTCTTTCAATTTTCATCTGAGTGGTCCCCCAGCAGGCTGTCTGTGGTCACCGGGTCCCAATTAGGTGGAAGGGATCCCGGGACCCACGGCACAGTCCCTGAGGTGACTGCAAAACAAGCGGCTCCTCATCAAAGGCTCTTTGCATGCCAACATGACTCCCACTGCCCTGGAGGAGCACTTTTGCAATGGGAGATTGCGGTCAGCATTTTAAACTCTGAGGGGCTGGATTTTCATTTGACTGCAAGCTGGGGCACACAGAAAGGCATACAGGACCTGGGAAGCCAGAAAAATTAGGGGCCAAGTTGGGAGAAGCCCGAGACAGTGGGAGAAGGACAGAACAAAACGGGTTAAAGTAAGCCCAGGCTGACATTTCTAGGAACCCCCATTTGCAAGGGGTTACACATGTTTTACACTGACATCATCGATGCTGTACTAAAAATGGCGAGAATGTGTACAGCATGGAATGTGACTCTTCGGATTCAGAGGAAGAAGAAGAGGAGCCACTGCCCACAACTAAAGAGACAATGCAGGAGCTAGCACTGGGACTGTCATTACCGCAAACACAAGAGGTTGATCCTGTTAAGGTGAGTCAGCTGAGACAGCTGATATAATTTGCTAAGGATGTTGTTGGGATTGTAGTGCAGCGACAGACAAAAATAACCAACTTTTTAAATGTAAAATAAAGAAATAAAGTAAAAAGTTTTAACAGTGACCACAAGCACAAACAGACATCAGATAAATAAACAAACCTACCATGACCCTGTACTGACAGGACCTTGTTTCACAATACCACACGCTGCCATATACAGTGTAAGAGAACTGTCACCTGAAGCAGAAATAGCATCCCTTGTTTTAACTTAAAGGGAAACAGTGGAAAAGGCACAGCTTTACCCAGGCACTACAAAAATGCCTGATTAGTGTTTCAGACAGTAACATTTTTTTAACAAATTACTCTAATAGATTTTTTAGTGATTTAAACAATGGCCTTCAACTTTACTTTCGATTGCTGGCAGCCACCATTTCATGAGTAGCAGAGAGCTTCCTGAGCTCACTTTATGCTAATATGTCCTGCCAACCAATAGCTGAGGTGAAACAGGCATATTAGCATACGGTGAGCTCAGGAAGCTCACTGCTGCACATGAAATGGCTGCTGCCAGTAGCAGGAAGTGGAAGTTGTGGGTAGCTGTTCTAAACCATTAAATAAAGTTGTTACTGTCTGAAAGCACTAATTGAGAGTTTCTGAATTGTCTGAGGAAAGCGTTGTCTTTTCCATTGTTTCCCTTTAACAACTTACTATAATGAATGGTAGTTATGGCTCCAAAGCTGTTCGTTATACCAAGGGACTACTGTACTGTATATCCCTGGGAATCCCTAAATTTTTTTTTAAGATTTGTGGAACGGATACAGTAAATAAGGTTGTATGTACATTTCATGTGTGCTCACTAACCCTTTAAAAATTTTTCAAAGGAGAACTTGTTCCTGAAAAGGGTGCAATGGCAGCAGGGAATTTAACTATCAGAAAATTATACCATCTGGTATGATCTACCTGCACACCTTAAACAAGCATTTGTCAATGCCAAATGTTGGCTTGCTGGCATTCACATTGATAGTGCAGGAGTTAGAGAGATGCATAATAAGAATGGCAATGAAGTATTGAACTAATGCCAACCCCCCCTCCGCAGAGACTGAAAGGCATTGGGAGTGTGGCTTTGAGTTGTCAGTCATAATGCTTATGCCATTCCACCTCACCCCACCTTGCAGACACTGACAGGTGTTGTGGTGCGCTTTGGGGTCTTCGGCTCTTATGCTCACCCCATTCCATAAGGAAATAAGCTGAGATGGGTGCAGTGTAGGAGAATGGGGTGAATGTTAGGGTGACAGAACCCAAGGCACATTTCAAGGCCAGCCAGTAGTTGTAGGGTGGGGGCAGAATGCTGCAAACATTACGGCCAATGAACCCAAGTTACGTCTCCGATGCCTGTCAGTCTCTACAGGGTGGGTGTATGGTTGTAAACCTTAATGCCCTGGGTGTTTGTTGGTATTTTCACTCCAAATTTTAAATAATGGCTTTTTGGGACCCCATCTCATGAACAGTGGCACTATCATTTCGTTACTCAATCCTGAAAGGTGATTTTGCACAGCAACTGCACCATTCAGAGCCACAGATGTGGAAACAATTTTCAGGCAGGATGCAAAAAATGATAGCTGTACTGTTCATGAGGTGGTGTGAAAAAGTGGCAATGTTGAAAATCTGGAGAGAAAATATGAAAAATATGCAAACTTATGAGAGTGTGTAGATACTGCACAACGCACACCCATAACGCTGTCATTTTTGGGAATATTTTCACCAAATTTTGAATATGGGCATTTTGGAACCTCTCCTCATGAACAGTGGCACTGTGGTTTTGTTACTCTGTCCCGAAAGTTGACTTCGCACAGCGACCACACCCATTGTGCTCCACAGGTGTGAAAACATGTTTTGGGCAGGATGTGAAAAATGACAGCTGTACTATTCATAAGAAGGTATGAAAAACTGGTGAAGTTACAAGTGTGCGTAGAAACTGCGCAACGCATGCTGGTAACAGTCATTATTTGGAATTTTTCCATGAAATTTGCAACATGGGCTTTTTGGGACCTCCTCTCATGAACAATGGCACTGTTGTTTTGTTAATCGGCTCCAAAAGGTGATTCTGCACAATGATGTGAAATCACCTTTTAGGACCTAGAAACTAAATGACAGTTACATGTTCATGAGGTGGGGTCCCAAGAACCCCATGTTGAAAATTTTGGGCCAAAATTCCTGAAAATGGCTGAGATATCAACCTAAGTTGAAACTCCCCATTGTAAAGCTTACCGTTGTTTCTTCAGTTCACAGTTCGGCTTTGAAGAATGCAGACATCTCCCACTTCAGAGAAGATCACAGTTCCCGACCTCCAGAGGGTAAGTATGGGTGGGGGTGCGGGAAGGTTGGTGTGCAGAGAGAGGGAGGGTGGGGATGGGTGAGGGGGATGAGGAAGACAACGGTGGATCATTTTTTTGTTTGAAGGGGGAAAAATGTGAGGGAAGGTTTTCCTTTTTTAAATATCTTACACACACAAAAAAATAGGCATACTGGGGTGGGCTCCCAGTGTGTCACAATTTGGGGGGGGTGTCAACATGGGGATTGGGCACCCCGATGTTGGCAAGCTGTATAGACAGATTGGGGGCAGGGGCACATCCAACACCGGGAGTGGGCTTCCTGGTCTTGGAAAGGGGATACTGTTTAACCAGAAAAGACACACTAAGAGAGGGGGATGCCAACACAGGGATTGGGCACCCTGATGTTGGCTTTTTGTGAATGTGTGGTGGGCAGCAGGAGCCACCATGTTAGGTGTGCCACATAATGGGTGGGCACATGCAGACACAGGGAATGGGCACCGTGCTGGGATTGTGTAGTGGATGGCAGGAGCCACCATATGTATTGAACTGTTTCACCAGGAATGGCAAGTAATGGAGGTGTGTCATCTGCCGCTGCAATGACGAGCCTGTCTCTCATTGCAGCGGCAGATTTCTTTCAGCTTGGTGGCACTCTCTGAAACTGCTGTCATTTGCAGCATATTTACTGGTTGGTGGCTGAGGGACACACCGACTAAAGCATCCTCTCCATTCGCCACAACACTGACACACCTCTGAAAGTGCTACTACCCCAATATGTTGTTTGAGCTTGCACGCAAGCCAACATAAAAAGGATGTACATAATACTTTTTTACCATAACCTTTTATTTTGCAAAAATAATTTGTCAGTTTTTCAAGTATATGCTACTACTTTCAGACCAAGTCATGTTTGTGGTAGAGATACTTCAGGCAATATTGTTACTTTACCAGTACTTGCTGGTGTTTGTGTCCCTTTCAACTTTTATTTCTTGGCTCAATTACTTAATCCTCTCAAATATTAAGGGAGTAGTCACTTCTCCAAGGCCAGGATGCCTTCATCGGTGTGCCCATCTCCCAAGGAAGCGTGGCTTTGTATTTAAATAAAGAATAATAAATTAGAAACAACACTTTTTTGAAAAGAAACAGATCATAATACAATTCCACACTATGACAGTGATCATCCCAGACATACTAAACAAAGTATTCCATATGGACAACTACTCAGGTGTGCAGGTAGAGTATACCAGATGGTATAATTTACTGATAGTTAAGTTCCCTGCTGTCATTGCACCCTAACGACGGCCTAACAGAAGGCCACATGTGGTAGCTCAGAATTTGTGGATTTCTGAAATACAGTTGAAATTAGGCAAAATGGTCAACCAAGGAAGGGCACCTGAAACTGGTGCATTTGCCTTCACTGATGAAGAAGGGGAAGCCTTAGCTTTCCCAACAGCTGAGTATGCTAGTTAATTTGGAAACAGTAACACAGAAAGAGGAAGAAGAACACATACAGATTGGAGAGAATTTATTAAAAAAACAGATACACATGCAAATGCATGCCTTATCTCTTATTAAGTATTGGAGAGACAAGCAGAATTCAAGGGGTCTTACAATACAAAAACCATTATCATTTGGCGAGGATGATGAAGAATACATGGCCGACTGGGGAAAAAAGTTTTAAATAAAGCTTCACATGAGCTGATGTTAGCCACAATAAGAAAGGCAAAAAGGGTTTGTGACAAATTAGAGAATGAGATTAAAATTAAAAAACAGAGACATTTAAAAACCTCCCAAAGATAGAAGAAAAAGAGATACTAAAGAAATTGGAACAAAATATGAAAACATTTCAAGAAGACTTGACAGAATATAACAAATTCTTGTCAGATCCACCATGGCTGCATAATGAAGTTTGGAAAGAAAATGGGCAGACTGATTTTTTTTTTACATTTTAAACTGGGTTGAGTTATGGGCTGCTACCACCTCCCCCACGTGCTGGTATGCTGCATACCATAGCATGCTAGACGTATCGGTAGCTACACTCTTGCTGTTAATGGGAGGGGACAGAAATGGCAGGGATGCAGAAACGTACAAAAAAAAATGCCCATAAAAAAAAAAGAGCGCTCATTGTGATATAGTACAGTACTGCAGTCCATAGGGACAACATGGGTGGATTGCTTCTTGGGGGAGGGTCAGGCGGAGGATAAACAGTTCCACAGACAGAAAACATGACGTCAGCTCTTTTCTACATGCAAAATGTCTGCAGGGCTCCACCCATGCAGCCATAAAAAAATAAATATTGCCACAGTACCTGCTACATACAGTCTAGCAAACAAATTTGTCTGCCACATTTATGTCACCAGGAATTAATTTCCCCTGACATCAATCTGTGGACAGGAGCACCATAAAACACATCATTTATAAAAACAGAAGTTAGGCAGACCATTGGCCTAATGGTAAGTATTTCTGTTTACCGTATGATGGACCTGAGATTGATTGTTTTGACCCAGGATCCCCAATCGCAGCAGCAGTAGGTGACAGTGCAGTCTGAAGTAGGGCACTCAGCCTCCGGAAAGGGTGGATGATACCAAAAAAATGTTGCTGCCTTCACAACTGACTGCAAAGCTGCCCCTTACAATGCATGCAGAGAGTGCACAATCGCCAGGCC
Source organism: Neoceratodus forsteri (assembly GCA_016271365.2). Lineage (NCBI taxonomy): Eukaryota > Metazoa > Chordata > Ceratodontiformes > Ceratodontidae > Neoceratodus > Neoceratodus forsteri. The sequence continues at coordinate 988,460,171 of CM057449.1, forward strand.
GGCAGTCACTACACTCCCCCCTCCAACATAGGTAGGGTAGCTCACCTTTGTGATGTGCTCTACTCCAGCACCAGCTCAGCATAGGATTCCAGGCCTTGCAACCCCACCCCCCAGGTTTGTGCTGTCATCATGCCACTGACCAGGCTATAAACAATCAATTCTGACAGATATGGATCCTGTTTTCATGCAAATGTCTGTAGTGAAGAACAAAGGGGAAATAATATAGGTGACATTGTAATCTGTATCTAAGCTGTTAAATAACAAGCTACAGACCAATTAATTGTTGGGTTAACGTATCACAAACACAAACCATAGCTGGTTTGTCTAATGAATATTCATACAATTTTTTTCTTCATTTGTGAGAACATCTGGGCCATGCCGTACCCATTTCCAACCATCAACATCAGGAAGAACCATATAAGTTCTAAAAAAAACCAAAAAGAAGTCTTATTGATGCTCTATGTGGGAAAGGGTCACACAGGAAGAGAAGGTGACAGTTTAGACTTCAATACCATCTAAGACAAATGCAACAGGGGCATACTGGATTACTTTTTACTTTCAACCAATAAATGTCTTTGAGACAAATATTATGTCCCTTTCATGCAGCGACCCGACTGCACATGTCCACAGTTTTAACAATATAATACGTACGTACATAAAATAGAATGAACTCGCATGTGATCAGGATTTTGTTTTATTAAATAGTGCAAGGACAGTAGCGTCATTTTCACCAGAATCATAAGAGATGCAAAAGCCCATTTGTAGTAGAATCACAGGGGTTACAAAGCTCATCCACCTAGTAATTTTTTATATAACAAAAATGCCAGGAAAATCTTATTGTAGGGGTTGCAGTGAACTGGAAAGCATAGGGGGCTCGATGGCAACTCCTGGGTACCGCTAAAATTACACACCCCGAGCAAGGATGTTGGACTGAAAAATAATGACAATCCCCAGACTCGAACCCATTCATCCATGTAAGCTCTCCTCCATGCCTCACTTCTATAATAAGTAACCAACTCCTCTCCAACCTCCTACCTCGATTTGCCCACTCTGCTCTCCTCGATTGTGAGGATTTTCAGGGTTGTCAGACTGTCCTCCTCCATGGCTGCTGGTGCCTTTCACTTTGGGTCTCTTCCTGCCTTCTGCTCCCACCGATTCACTGCGCCACCCGGCCTTTGATTGATTTGGTAACTTTCGCACTTCTCGCTCTGGTCACTGGGCTCCTGAGAACTGATGATGTCAGTGCCAGCCTGGCTCCCCGTACCACCCCCCGTGCGAGGATGTTGGACTGAAAAATAATGACGATCCCCAGATTCGAACCCAATCATCCAGGTAAGCTCTCCTCCATGCCTCACTTCTATAATAAGTAACCAACTCCTCTCTGACCTCCTACCTCAATTTGCCCACTCTGCTCTCCCCGATTGTGAGGATTTTCAGGGCTGCCAGACTGTTCTCCTCCATGGCTGCTGGTGCCTTTCGCTTTGGGTCTCTTCCTGCCTTCTGCTCCAACTGATTCACCTTGCCGCCCTGGCCTTTTGTCGATTTGGTAACTTCCATGTTTCTCACGCTGGTCACTGGGCTCCTGAGAACTGATGATGTCAGCACTGCCCTGGCTCCCCATCCACGTGGAAGCTCCCAGTGCCAAAAGGCAAGCAGCTTACTTCATTGCGAAACTTGCGAGCTGTCCCTGACTGACACACAGCGATCTGGAGACAAGACTAAACTGGGTTGAGCTATGCAGAAAAAAAAAAAAAACGCCCGCTGTGATATAGTGCAGTGCTGCAGTCCATAGGGACAACATGGGTGGATTGCTTCTTGCGAGAGGGTCAGGTGGAGGAAAAACCATTCCTCGGATGGAAAACATGATGTCAGCCCTTTTCTACATACAAAACATCTGCAGGGCTCCGCCCATGCAGCCGTAAAAAGGAAAAACATGAATGGGATGCCAGAGACAATGGGGAAAGCACCATATATAATTGTCATGGTTAAATGCATAACTTCCAGAATAAAAACTCAAAGATTTGAAAATGAAAATGTTGACACATCACAGGAAAGTGACCAGGTTTCCACAAGTAGTGGGACTAGAACAAATAGACAAGATCAGGATTTTCAAGAGGACCAACAAAGAGAAAACAGCAGAGGCATAGGATGAGAAGGACCAGGGCCTCTATCTCTGAAATCAAATAAAGAGGCAGAAGACACTGCAGAGCAGGACACTGCTGCACAGGAGCTAGCACAACAATACTCACCCAAATCAGGAACCAAAACTAAACAAGCACAAAGGAAATCCAAAAAACTTCTGATCATAGGAGACTCCATGATTGGGGAGTTGATACCCATCTCCAGCCAGGGGTGATGGTCAGATGTCTCCCCAGGTACATCAGCATGGAGAGACACTGACCGCATTACTAAAATTGTTCACAAAGCAGGAGAAAACATTGATGTCCTAGTACACATAGGGACTATCGATCTGGCCAGCCGGTCAGTTGTGGAGACCAAGGAACACCTGACTAAGCTGGGTGACAAACTATCATCTATTTCGTCTGGCATCTCCTTCTCTGAGATCCTGCCAGTCTGGGAGAAGGGAGCAGATGGACGGAAGGTCAGAGAAGGGAGATAGGGGAGCTAAACACGTGGCTCAAGGACTGTTGCCAGGAAAAGGACACAGATTTGTAGGAACTGGCAACAGTTCTGGGAGCGAAAGTTCTTTAAATTTGATGGACTGCATCTGACTAAAGAGGAGTCAGTGCATTGGGGCAGAAGTTTGATGTCTTGCAGAATATTTAAACTAGCAAATGGGGAGAGGGGTGCAGCACCCCATACGTCGAATGGGAAGAACACCCTCCCCTCAGCTAGTGGTCAAACAGGAATTCAGCGGTTTGCCGCTCATTTGCATCACCAGGTAAGAAAAAGGTTTGTCTCCCATACGATGCACAAGGGTAATGCCAAACTTCACCCAACAACTAACACACCAAAATCTGGCCAATGGAAAATCATGTACACAATGCTCACAGCCTGGGAAATAAGATCCCAGACCTGCAGGCAATAATGTCAGAGGCTAAACTGGACATAGTAGCAATTAGTGAGACGTGGTTTACCAGTAACCACACTTGGGAGACTTCAGTGCACCTGGCTATGTATTGTTCAGAAGAGACCGAGGTGCAAAAGGGGAGGAGTGGCCTGTATGTTAATGAAAGTATCAAAGCTACAGAAATTCAGAATACACATAAGGAGCCAGAAGAACTGTGGGTCACCCTAGAAACAGGAAATGGGACAGCATAAGAACTGGGGTTGTCTACAGGCCCCCAGACCAGAGGGAGGACATAGACACATTACTGTTAGAAGATATACAAACATGACAGCTAAAGGGAGGTTCTGATAATGGAGACTTCAACATGCCAGATACAGGTTGGTCAATACCAGCAGGAACATCTGCCAGAACTAGACTCATAGTGATTCCCTGCAGGGAGGGCCTCAAACAACTGGTACAGCAACCCACAAGAGACAGGGCTATCCTAGATCTAGTACTGACTAACAAAGAAGGGATCACAGATTCCAGGTAGAAGGTCACCTGAGGCCAGTGACCATCACATGGTATGGTTCAATTTGGCTACTACATCTAAATCATCCCATTCCAAGGCAAAAATATGGGACTTCAGAGGAGCTGACTTTGATAAGATGGCCAACAGAGTTAAGCTAGCCCTGGCAAAAGAAACACAGGTGAGGAGGTACAGGCAAAGTGGGCAAGCATTAAGGATACAATACTTGAAGCAACATCCCATTGTGTTAGACAGAAAAGGAAGTAAAAGAAGAAGGAAACCACTTTGGTTCTCAAATACAGTAGCAGAAAAGGTCAGAGCCAAAAGGCTGGCCTTCAGGAAATATAAGGGAACACAGCGGGATGAAGATAGGGAGGCATACCAAACTGCCCTAAGGGAAGCAGGTAAGGCAGTAAGGCAGGCAAAGTCCCAAACTGAGGAAACACTAGCACGAACAGTAAAGAAGGTGACAAGACTTTCTATAGATACATTAGTGAAAGGAGAAAGTCCAGAGGGGTATTGCTAAGTTTAATGGAGAAAAGGGAGCATGGGAGGAGGAGGACCTGTAAAGGCATCTATCCTAAATAGATACTTTTGCTCAGTATTTACTGAAGAGAAGGCAGGCAGGGCCCACAGCTCAGCATCATGGACACAGGGGGAGGGAGGTGAGCACTACTCCCTTCACAAAAGAAAGGGTCCCACAAGAGCTTGCTAAGCTCAGGGTGGATAAGGCAATGGGACCTGATGGCATACATCCCAGGGTACTTAAGGAGCTAAAGGAGGAACTAGCAGAGCCATTAGCAGAATTGTTTAGTGAGTCTCTGAGCACAGGAGAGGTCCCAGAAGACTGGAGAAGGGCTCATGTGATCCCGCCCCACAAGAGTGGTAGCAGGGAGGAGGCGGGAACTACAGACCAGTCAGTCTTACCTCAGTAGTGGCAAGATTATGGAGGCACCCTTAAGGAAAGGATAGTGCAACACCTGGAATCCATAGGGGACAGGATCCAAGACAGCATGGGTTTACAAAGGAAGGTCCTGTCAAACTAATCTCATAGATTTCTTTGACTGGGTAACCAGAGTGGTGGACCAGGGGGAGCAGTTGATGTAGCCTACCTTGACTTCAGCAAAGCTTTTGACACTGTTCCACATAGAAGATTGATAAATAAGTTAGGTAGGCTCAGGGTGGTCAGAAGTTGGTCAACTGGTGGCAAACTGTTGGACTGGCAGAAAACAGAGAGTGGTGGTAATGGTATACAGTCAGAAGAGATGCAAGTCACAAGTGGGTACCTCAGGGATCAGTCCTGGGGCCAGTCCTATTCAACATCTTCATTAGTGACCTCAGAGATGGACTAGAGGGTAAGGCTTGTCTGTTTGCAGATGACACCAAGATCTGCAACAGAGTAGATGATCCAGATGGGGTGGGCAGAATGAGAAGAGATCTGGATAAACTAGCAAAATGGTCAGAAGAGTGGCAACTGGGATTTAATGCAAAGAAGTGCAAAATCATGCACATAGGGAAGAGAAACTTGAAGCCACTTATAGGCTGGGAGGGAGTTGCTAGCAGTCACAAAGGAAGAAAGAGACTTGGGCATCATCATCACTGATGACCTAAAATCATCCAAGCAGACCTCTAAAGCAGTAGGTAAGGCTAGGTGTTAGGGTGTATAGTAGGGTATCACAAGTCGTAGAGAGGTAATAATCCCTCTGTACAAGACATTGGTTAGGCCCCATCTGGAGTACTGTGTGCAGTATTGAGGCCACACCTTCACAAGGACATTAACCAAATTGAGGCAGTCCAGAGAAGGGCAACCAAAATGGTGCAGGGACTGCATCAGAAGACATATGAGGACAGATTAACGGAGCTCAATATGTATACCCTTGAGCAAAGGAGGGAGAGAGGTGATATGATCAGACATTTAAACACCTTAAGGGCATAAACAAGGTGAAAGAGTCTAACATGTTTAAATATAAGAAAAATAGCAGGACAAGAGGACACAGCATGAGATTAGAGGAGGCCGATTAAGGGGAATGTGAGGAAATTCTTTTCACAGAAAGGGTGGTAGATGCATGGAATAGCTTACCACAAGAAGTGGTGGCTATGAATACAGTGCAGGGCTTCAAACAGGCATGGGATAGGCATAAGGGAGCAATACAAATGACTATGAATAGATAGGTCACTGACAGAGCAAAGGCCGATGGCACATTTATAAGGTAGAAAAAGAAATGGGCAGACTGGATGGGCCTTGCGGTCCTTATCTGCCATCAACTTCTATGTTTCTATGTTTCTATGGTGTGGGGCAAGAGGAAGAGGTGTCAGAAGGAGAGGAAGAGGGTGCAGTATGAATTATGGAGGTTACTGGAGAGAACAGGGCCCCCACAGGTCATCCTGGAACAAGAGATGGACCTAATCAACTTAACAAACACCACTTTTACTTCAACACAAGAAGGGGTCCTTAAAAAAGGATGATCTTTTGTACCTAATGCAAAAACCAATGCATTTAAAGTGAAAGTGGTCCGTTTTAAAACATATAGGCATAGGCAACTCCATTTAAAATCTTCTTTTCAAAGCAGGAAAACACCCATGAACACAGTACCTATTGTAACAATAGTAAGATGCAGTGTAAATAATGAAAACGAAGAGACTGAATCTGTAGACTGCATAAGAGAGAACACCTTTTCATGTGAAATCTAAATTTATTCTCAATATATTAGGAAATGCAGCAATAAATACCTTCAGTAAAGTTGTGGATAGTGATGTGGAAAAGGTACTGGAAAGGTCTGAAACATACACACGCAAAGATAACTTAACAAAAAAATAGAAAGGAATGCACTGGAAGAAATTAAAAATATACCAGACACAATAATCAAAAGGGCAGATAAAGGAGGTGCTGTTGTGTTATGGGAGGAAAACATGTACATTTGTGAAATGGAAAGACAGCTTAACAACGATAAGTTCTACAAAAAATTGAAAGGAGACCCCACTGAAAAAATAAAGACTAGAAAAGAACACATAATAGAGGCACAAAATAAAAAAATGGATTACAGAAAAAGAAAGAATAGTAGTAGTAGTAATGATGTATTCATTATAAAAATTAACATGGTTACACCCATTGTGTCAGAGTTGGGGACCCCCCCCTTTTTTTTTTGTTATATTTAGTGACATCATGAGATTTCTTTCTCTGCCCCTTTATTCTGAAAAATCTACTGCAGTAGTGCTTATTTCTCATCTTTTTTCCACTTTCACCTTTCTATCATGATGGGGTGGCCTCCCATTATGATATCTTAATCTAACTGCCCCGCTTTATATTCCTTCCCCCGGCTCAGTGATGTGATTTTTTTGGTTTTATTTTAGTTTAAGTAATGCAGCTGTAAGAGGGCTCAGAAGCATGGGAGCCACACTGCATTCAACAATAAAGTGCACAAGTTGTGTAATGCCTGAAAGACAGCTAGAAAGTCCTATCTGCACATCTGAAACAGGCATTGAAGTAATGAGTACAGGGATGCCTGCACAGACAGAAATAAAAGAAAATCACTAGGCTTTCAAGTGAGTGACAGAAAAAGGGGCTCCATTAGGTTTTAGTTGGGCTAGACCATGATAGTTTTAAAGCAGCCCATAATATCTAGAACACCCGGATGAACTACTCAGTCTGCAGCTCACAATAAGAAGTAGTTCTAAGAACTAGCTAGCAAAGCTCCAAATGAGAATAATTACCTATAAAACATAATCATTATTTAATAAATAGAACTTGTGCAAGGGAAACAGGTTCTTTTGGATTAAAACTTATTTTTTCTTTGGTACTAACACATTCCCTTTCCATATTGTTTGTGTATATTATAGTTGTATTCTTACCTCTCCCAGGTTGGTAATGTCATGGACAGCACTGCATCTCTAAGGGCCAGTAGCCCACATCTGAAGCTTATTTATAATGAGCAGAGGAATGAGGACAACACCTTGTGGGAGGGGACTAAGATCACTAATTGTCAATTAAGCCTTTTCTTGCTTTCAGAATAGGTTTAGGAGATGGACATAACAGTAGATAAATGTTATTACTGAATAAAATAATTTGTGGTCATGCAGATCCCCCTACATGATGTACTAGTGTAGAAATCTGATGTATTAGAATAGAGGGTGGATCAGCTGACCTATGATGTCAGCGCATACACCTTTATAAGGTGACTGTTCAGTTGAAAGAATCAGATAGTCTTTGAGCACAGAGGATAGTAGAAGTGCTGGAAGGAAATACATCTACTCTGTGGCAGTGCTTCACTGTTAAGAAGTACTGAAGTTTCTCAGGTTGAGAAAAAGCCAGATGGTGCTTTATTTTTTTTTTCATTTTTGAAGTGATTTATTTTGAAATTTATAATTAAATTTCACACAAGTTCTGTGTGTTCCTTAAAGAAACAGTGTGTCTGACTTATCACTTCCCACACACGTTCACACATTGGCCCAGATATTCAAACTGCGCCCAAAAAGTGCACAACAGCAGGAGCAAGCGCAAGTCCATTGCGCCCATGTGCAAGAAGCGTGATATTCAAAAACTGAGCCAGCCAAGATGCGCCTACAGCTGATGACTGAATATCGCACCACCTGCGCCATAGCGCAACTAGGGAGGGGAAGCTGAGCATATCTGATGTGCCATGACGTAACAAGGGATGTTCAGCTGAGCAGTCGAGAGGCACCATAGCGCAACCAAGGATGCCCCCCAGCAGCAGGGCAGCAATGCAACAGCACAACCAGGGATGCAGGGGCCCACCACCCATGCCACAGATGGGGAGAGGAACACACAGCAGAACAAACATCGTCCCCCCACACCTCATGCACTGCACAACTGGGGGAGGGCTGGAATAACCACTGGCCCATGGAGACAAGCAACCAACCCACAGCTTGGCCATGGTGTCCCATCATACCCCCTTGCAAGCTGTGACCAGCACACAAGAAGGGCCGACCACCCCGTGCCACACCATCCCCCCAATGCAGAGCACACCCTGCACCGTGACCCCCAGACACCCTGCCCAGGAGCAGCGTCCACCAGTGCAGGATACCCCATGCATGCCACCACCCCCACTGTGACAATGCAACCCTGTGCACCACAGAACCATGCAAGGCAGCCCCACCATGAGCACCCATCAGCAGGTGGCAGCACACAGTGATGCAACGATGGCATACACAGTGTCACCATGCACAGCCCCCCCGAGGTACAGCTGAGAGACCGACCATGCGTCGGCACACGAGGTACCCCACATGTGACAGGGCATGGCCCAGACCCCACCACCAGTGGTACAGCACCCTGCACACCCTCCCAAGGACACACCCTGACCCAGCACTGGCCACAACAGCCAGCGCAGACACCCACAGTGGTGCGTGGAAGCATGCACCACACCGGATGCAACACAGTGCATGGACAAACACCCACCCATACCCAAGGGCACACCAACACAGGAACGCAGTAGCGGGGCAACCAAGCCCCAGCATGGGCCCATGGAACCAGTACACATGGCTAGCAGTCCTCCATGGCACAGGAGTGCCAGCTATCCCGCGCAGGCACTGTGGACCTGTATGCCACCAGCATTTGCCTGGAGCACAAGTCACAGACAGTGGTGCACATCCCCTGCAACACACACAAGCCACAGCATGGAGGTGGGACAACAACAGCGGAGGTCACAGTGTCACCCGAGGCAGACATGCACCGCACCAGTGACAGGAGGCAACCCAGCATTGTGACAGGTACAGTGGCTTCCTGCATGGACAGCCACCACTGACATGCCAGCAGACCGTGCAGGTCACAGACGTGCAAGGGTGTCAGCTGCACAGGCCATGGATGGGCTGACAGGTGAGCCATGGACACAGAGCATGTACCATGGACCACTACACACAGTCATCCAGTGCACAGGGAACAATACACACACCACAGACACTGACTGATAGCTACTCCCACACCATAGTCACTTCCCCACAGACACACACACATACCCATGACTGCACCACCCCTGACGCCATGCACATCACTGCAGCTGAGCACCTATAGCCCGCTGCAAATCAGAGACCGCCACAGTATTCATATCAAAAGAATTGTAATCAAAAACATCCAACAAAACTATTTACAATTATGTACAAATGTGTGGGGGGAGGGCCACAAACAAGCTGGGCATGGGTAGGGGGCAGGGGTGAACAAATGATACAGGAAAGGACGGGTGTGAGGGTGGGTCCAGGGGGGTAGGGGAAATCAGGGGCATTTTATTGATCAGTGGGAGCCCCGCTCCCCGCTCCAGCTGCTCCGCCTTCCATGCGTCCGCCTGACCCCCAGCCGCTCAATCCTCTGCAGGATGTCCAGCGATGCCCTGGCCACAGTAAGAATTTCCTGCAGCACCTCCCTGATCATGCGCAGCTGACGGACACCTAGGACAAGGGAGCACAGTCAATAGGTGTGAATGCACAGCCCCATACAGCCACCCACTGTGCATGGCATATGGCCATGGGACATGCCTCTGTGATGGTGTGTGACCACCCACAGTGATCGTGTCCACAAGACTTGCCCACCCAGGCACACACAGCCATGCGGACTGCTGCACACACCCACTGGCCAAGTCTTGCACAGCACCACCATGGCTGTTTAGTGACATGGCTATGTGGTGCGAAGGCAGTGGCACAGCCATGTACCTGGTGCACGCATGGACCACCATTGACGCACTCCCAGACATGCAGTGCCACTGGACAGTGCTGACTGTAACAAGCTGCGTGCATGGCAGTGGTGTCAATGGATGGTGGCCATGCCCCGCTGCCCACCCTGTTACACAGCATGCAATAGTAATCATGGAGGTAAGGCACTCACCATCATCAGACTGTTCCCTCTGGCGCTGTGGACCTTCGCCCCTCCTATTGTTCTGGTCCTCCAGCTGGCACCTCCGCTCCCTCGCCAGCCATCTCTCTTCTGGCCCTAAGGTGCAAACATGGAGAGAGGAACATCAGTACAATCCTGTAGCAAAGTCCCCCTGCCCCCATGTGTGTGCAATCCCACCCAGCCAGACCCACCCACCCCACACCCTGATAACACCACCACAGCCAACACTAGATGGTCCCCCCCGCATGTTCCGGACACATTCAACAGTGATACCCATATGGAAGATAAAAGTGTATGGATGTTACCCCTCCTGGCATGTGCCCACAGGTGGGCAAGCAGGTCCGGGTCCCTCCGCCCCAGGTCCCCATACCTGTGGCAGCACTGCTCCGCCATCCGCCCCATTCCTGTGGCCTCCTCCAGGGCATCGGCCAACTCCTGCCACACCTGGCTCCTAGACCTGTCCAGGGGTGCCTCCCCAAACAGTGAGCCAAAAAGTGGCTCAACAATGGCAACCAGGTTTGCCATTTCAATCTGGCTCCACTGGGCAGCTCTCCTCCGTGCCATCTCTCTTGCTCAGTAGGTTCAAAATGGCACCCTGTAGCGCGGTTCCACCATGTGCAGATGCTGCACGGTACAGCACTGCCATTCCCTATCATGCTGTCACTGAACAATGCGATAGTGGTGCACCCATGCCTGATGCATGGCGCCTAGGGGGCAATGGTCGGGCACAGGGTCAAGGGTCTCTGGCGCATGGACAAGCACAGCGCGATTGGAACCAAATGTGTGTAGCGCGATTGGGTGCCTATGTGCTACCTCCAGTAGCGGCCTACCATGCTGTTGCCCCACTGCGCCTACAATGCCCCAGTGCCACAGCACCATATAGGTGAACATCGCTGTAGCACCACTGGCACAATGGTGGCCATGCCCTGCATTTCCTCCCACGCACAGCACATCAGCAGTGTTGCAGGCGCCTGCATCATTAACCCGGGCATGCGCAGTTAGGTGTGTACTGCGCATGTCACAGAACTGCGCCCTTGGATCAGCACATTCAACACAATTGCGCAAAGTGCAAAAGCGTGATATTCAGCTGTCATATGCAAATCAGCTAATCAGTCATTCAATGGCGCAGCACTACAATTTGCATCCACTTAAAGTTGTGCCTCACCTCATTTGCATGGGTTGAGCTATAAAAGTGCGACATTGGGCTGCATTGGCCATAGTCGGTACTGAAGTCTATTGGTGAGTTGCATGCTGTTTGGGAGTGTGGACTGTGGATTTTGGGACTTGCATGGGACTGCACAGTCACAGGTAACAACTTTCATTCTCACAGGCTGAATCATGACCGAGTGAGTTGTGGGAGAAGAGGAATAGAGTTGTGGGAGGAGGAGGCAGCCAAATTCCACCAAGGCCGAGACAGATGCCCTGTTTGAGGCCTACCTGGACCAGGAGCCACTTCTCAGCGGACGTCAGGGAACACCACAGGCCCATGTTGCTGCATGGGAGGAGGTGGCACATGCTGTGAACCTGCATGGCAGCCACCAGTGCTCTGTGCAGGAGTGCAAAAAGAAGATGGGCACAGACAGGAGGAGGACTAAGGAGAAAGTGGCTGCCATCAGGGCAGCATGAACTGCGACAGGTGGGGGACAGCCGGAGGTGAAACGCCTGACCCCACAGGAGGAGAGGGTTGCTGGCAGCATGCAGCGTTGTGCCATTGAGGGTGTTCTGGGTGGTGGCTTCCAGACGGGTGGTAGCCCGTCACTGCATGGTAGGTCATGGTCACCTGTGTGTAGAGGTGGAGGTTAGTTTGGTGATCAGCATCACCCTGCCCCGGGCCATGTAGGCCACTACCCATGTCACCTCTGACCATGCCCGCCCAAGCCCTATGATTGTCTGTGTGGTTTGCATACTCACCCACTAGGTGGCCAGTAGGGATATCCCCACTCTTGAATCTGTGGCACAGTGCCGACTGGTGTCAGATGAAGGCATCATGTGCTCCCCCAAGGTGCGTGGCACAGACATTGATTATGCACCCCCTGGCACCTCACACCACCTGGCAGTTGATGCTAGCATAACCCTTGTGATTTATATATGTGGCCCCCTCAGGGCCAGGTGGTGTGCGGATGGCCACATGGGTGTAGTCTATTGCCCCTAGCATGCCAGCCATACATGCTACCTTGTGGAACTCCTGTATGTTTACTGTGCGCTCCGACAGTGTGCTGGGGAAAAGGATGTACTCCGAGGCATGTGGCAGCAGTGCACTGAGGAATTGGGTGAGGTGGCGTGACGCAGCCAACTGGGTTATGCCTGTGGTGTCCCCAGTTGGTCTCTGGAAGGTACCCATGGCGAGCAAGCACATGCAAGCTGTCACTTTTGTCTCCACTGACAGAGCATGGCTCCATCGTGTGGGTGTCTGCATCATCACTGCACAGCTCACAGGAGCCACCTCAGGTGCCCGGTCCGGGGCGGTGCAGCCCGATCTCCATTATCACTATACAGCTCAAAAGCTGGTGCGGGCTCGGGTACTACCTGTTGGGGCATACCACCGACGGGCCCTTCCACGGCTGCACCCCCCTGCTGCCCACCTTATCACCCCCCTCATTACTGCCTCCATCTGGATTGTGGCACTGGCCATGTCCCTGGCTTGTGTTCACCCCCCCGGCAGCTGTTTCTGTGTTCCCCCGCTGTCCTGACTGCTACTTCCCCTGCACCGGGAACACCTGACTGTGCTGGCCTCACTGCTGTGTGGCAAGTACTTCCCCCTTCTGCACTGTGGCTCCCCACACCTTCCCCTGAGTCTGTGGGTTCCAGGTGCCCTTTCCCTGGCCTGCCCTGTGTGTCCCTGCTGCCCAGTTTCTCTGGCTAGAGTTCAGCCTCATGTGCCTTCCCTGTAGCATTCTTGCGCCTTTCCCTTGCTCCTTTTTATATTGGCTCATTTCCGCTATGGCGCAACTTCTGCTTGCTCCCCTATTGCGCATGGCGCATGTTGTTGAATATCGCACTGCGCCATTTATGCATGGTTCCTCCCCCTTCAGTTGTGCATACATTCATTATCATTGTGCTGTTGCTCAGCATGATTTGGGGGGTGCAGCTGCCTCCTGCTGAATATCGCAGAATGGCGCATTTTCGGACTTGCACTGGCGCAACCCTATTGCGCATGGCACAACTCTTTTGAATATCTGGGCCATTGAGTACAAAATTACTCTTTTACAAGGGATACCATATAAAGATTAGTACCTGGATACAAGGATAAAATGCAATATACATTATACGTCATAGATCATAAAGTGCAAATGCTTAGTCATACAGAATTTTACATAATTCATCAGCCATCGCCAACATCATAGCCCAATCGTCACCTACGCAACAGAAACACATATGATGTTATCCATATCTCAAGCATCAACATATGACACCATACATCAATAATAAACTTTAGTTCCCTGTTTGATGTTTAACCAGCTTCTCTTAGGCTACAACACTCTCTTTGTGTACCATAATTATTGTGGTACCATTTCTTAATTTGATACCATGTTATATTAATAATAATAATACTCTTTATTTTTATGGCACCTTTCAAAAGCCAAGGTGCCTTACAGATTATAAAAACATCAAACATTTCAAAGTCTTAAAAATATATAAAACAACTAATACAGTTAGAAACATAGAACATAGAAACATAGACTTTGACGGCAGATAAGGACTGCTTGGCCCACCTAGTCTGCCCATATCCCTACCTACAGGATAAGCTGCAGATCCTAGTTAACCAACAGCCTATTTCTTCCTACCCCCCCCCAAAATTGCCTTATGTCTGTCTCATGCATTCTTGAATTATCCCACAGTTTTAGACCTCACAACCTCCTCAGGAAGGCTGTTCCATGTGTCCACCACCCTCTCTGTGAAAAAATACTTCCTCACATTGCCCCTGGAGCCATCCCCTCTATCTTCAAATTGTGTCCCTTGTTCTTGCACATCACTTTTGTGAAATATGCTACCTCTCGGACTTTGTTGATTCCACTGAGGTACTTAAAAGTTTCTATCATGTCCCCCCTCTCCCTCCTTTCCTCAAGGGTATACATATTAAGCTCCTTTAGTCTCTCCTGGTATGGCTTCTCTTGCAGACCCCGCACCATTTTAGTTGCCCTCCTCTGGACTGCCTCTATCCTGTCTATGTCTTTGCAGAGATGGGGTCTCCAGAACTGGATGCAGTACTCCAGATGGATTCTCACAAACTGTCTGTACAGAGGGATAACAACTTCCTGTTTTCTGCTGGTGATGCCTCTCCCTATACATCCCAGTATCCCCCCAGCCCTCCCCACTGCCTTCTCACATTGCTTGCTAACCTTAAGGTTGTCTGATACAATTACCCACAGGTCCCTTTCCATTTTTGTTGTTGTTACTACCCCCCATTGTGTAATCTTCCTCTGGGTTTTTGTTTCCCAGGTGCATTATTTTGCACTTCTTTGCATTGAATCCAAGCTGCCATACTTCTGACCATACCTCCAACCTTGCCAAGTCCCTTCTCATCCTTTCCATGCCTCCTTGTGTATCAGCCCTGTTGCAGACCTTTGTGTCATCTGCAAAGAGACATACTTTTCCTTCCAGTCCATCTTCAATGTCACTTATAAAGACATTAAAAAGGACTGGACCCAGTACTGAACCCTGCGGTACCCCACTAGTAACCCCTCTTTCTTCAGAGTGGACTCCATTTACAATTACCTTCTGTGTCCTGTTGTCCAGCCAATGTTTTACCCAGGCTGCCATCCTAGGACCCACTCCCAGGCTGGTTAATTTGACTATTAATCTTTTGTATGGGACTGTGTCAAATGCCTTGCTAAAGTCTAGGTAGGCCATGTACACAGCCCCTCCATTGTCCACTACTTTGGTCACCCAGTCAAAGAAATTAATTAGATTCAACTGACATGACCTTCCTGCTGTGAACCAATGCTGTTAAAATACAAAGGTTAAACACCAAATGCCTGACACCACAAATATGTTTTCAGGGCCTGTTTAAATCCCTCCACAGTCGTGCACTCCTGTAACTGATGGGATAGAGCATTCCAGAGGGTAGGGGCCACATGCATAAATGCACGGGCCCCTGAAGATTTCAAAGACACCCTCAGGATCTGTAGCAACCCCTCATCAGCTGAGCGGAGTGATCGCCCAGGGCAGTAAGGGACCAGGAGCTCTTTCAGGTAGTCTGGGCTGAGTCCATGTAGAGCTTTAAATGTCAGAAGACTGACTTTACAGGTAATCTGCCACTGTACTGGCAGCCAGTGCAGACCATGCAGCACCAACGAAATATGACTGGAATGAGAAGTTCCCATCAGAAGCCGGGCTACTGCTTTGTGCATCAGCTGCAAGTGGCGGATTTCCAACCGAGGTGGCCCTAGGTAGAGGGAATTGCAATTGTCTAAGCACAAGGACACAAAGGCATGGACCAGCGTAGGAAGATCACTGGACGGAACAATGTGCCTAATCCTGGAGATATTCCTCAGATGATAAAGAGAGGATTTGACGACAGCAGACACCTGTGAGCCATATTGGAGCCATATAGCCTGAAGCTTATTAAATAAAATTACTAGTGGAAAACACTATAAGGCCTACCATATACTTATTACCCAAGGTCCACAAAAACAAAGAAAACCCTCTTGGCAGAGCCATAGTGAGTGGGATTAACTCAGTAACTGAACCACTATCCAAATTTGTAGATTTTTTCCTATGCTCTTTTACTAGTAAAGTAAAATCACATATCTTTGATACTAAGATATCCTAAATAAACTGCAAGACATGAGAATAGAGGACAATATAATTTTGGTTAAATGTGATGTGGAGAACTTGTATAACAACATACCCCACAAGAATGGTCTGGAATCAATAAAAAGACCATCAGTACAAGAGAAAGAAATGTAGTACCATCTTGAGATATTATAATAACCTTGCTAAAAAAATAACTATTTCACATTTGGAAATTATTATTAAGAGATACAAGGCATTGCCATGGGCATTACCTTTGCCCCTTCGTTAGGCACAATTTATGTAGGAAACTGGGAAGATCAACATATTCGGGACATGGAAATAAATGGCATAAAAATATTAAACACCGGATGAGATTTGTGAATGATATTTTGTTTATCTGGGAAGGAAGTGAGAATGAACTGAATGAATTCTTAGAATAAATTAATACTAGAAATGAGAACTTTAAATTTACTTCAACATACAGTAAATGCTTCAACTCTCAGCCCCGGCCATAGCCTACCCCCTAGCCATGCTCTATAATCTGTCATTTAAACTTGGTTCAGTCCCTACAAAATGGAAACAGGCCACAGTCATTCCACTCCCTAAGGGAGGGGAACCCTCCTCCCCTTCAAACTATTGGCCTATATCTCTGCTCCCCATCCTTGCCAAAATTCAAGAGCGCCTTGTTCTATCCCAGCTGCACAACTATCTTGATACAATCTCCTTTTTCACCCCCTTTCAAGCTGGCTTCAGAAAAAATCACTCCACCACCACATCCCTCCTTCGCCTCACCAACTCCATCCTTACAGGCATTGACAGCGGGACATTACGCAGCTATTTTATAGATCTAGCAAAAGCCTTGACACAGTCTCTCATCCCCTCTTGATATCTAAACTTGCCCAAACTGGTCTGACGTCGACAGCACTCAGTTGGTTCCATTCATACCTGTCAGGCAGGTCACAAACAGTCCGCATCGGTACGGCTCTATCCTCCCCCCTCCCTGTCACCAGTGGCGTACCTCAAGGGTCTGTACTTGGCCCTCTGCTCTTCTCAGTTTTCCTCAATGACCTGCCTGCTGTCTGCACACATTCTGGTATCCATATGTATGCAGACAATATGGTGATATTTGCCTCTGGCCCATCTGGTACCACTGTAGCATCTCACCTTCAGAAGGACTTCGACTCCATCCAACACTGGTTCATTAAGAACCAACTATTCCTTAACTCAAAAAAAACTGTCTCCCTCACCTTCGGATCCCGAGCCAAGCTAACCCGGCTAAATGATGCGCCCACTTTCTTTACCTTGGATAGGATCCCACTTGAGGTCAGCTTCTCATATCGGTATCTCGGCGTCTGGCTGGATCAGCACCTTGATTTCTCAGCACATATAGAGGCTCTGCAAAAAAAATTACATCCCATGCTGGGAGCTCTCTATCAGAACAAGTTCTGCATCCCTACGCAAACCAGGCAAGAAATGTTACAAAAAATTATCCTTCCAATTTTTGACTACGGCGATGTCATTTACGGTGCTGCCCCCCAAACATCCTTAGCCAGGCTCGACCCTATTTATAACTCCTTCTGCCGGTTCGCCTTGGATTGTCCACCAAACACCCACCACTGTGACCTCTACAAATCCCTTGACCTCCCATCACTCCAAAATTGGCGATTGTTGCACTGCACTAGAATCACTGCTAAATTCTGGTCGCATACGCTGCCCTCCTACCTATCGACATCCCTAACCGCCGCCCCCCACCTACCTACGATCTCAGGAACTCTGACTCTAGACTTCTTCACATCTCACAGATCCACCTGATCAGGTCAGGTTGCTTTCAGCTTCAGACTCCCCAAATTATGGAACTCCCTAGCAGCCGATATCAGACCACACCACAAGCATTCTACACCTAAAATGCCCTCCTCAAATCGCATTTCGCCACCAACTGCTTATGCCTTCCCCATCGCTAAACTCCCCTGCTCAATCCTTATCAGCTATCCTGGTATCCATGTCTAAATCAGTACCCTACATCATTTTTGTTTTGACCCTCCTCTGTTACTGTTTGTTATTCTCACCTACCCATTCTAGTAGGTATATCGAATCTCACTATGAAATTGCTGTTATTGCTACTGTATCACTGACTGTAAATACTGCTACTGTATTCACTGTCTGTAAATACTGTCTGTAACTACTCCTCACTTTGTATAATCTCTACATGCATCTCAGCAACTTCTCCCATCCCTTTGGGTCTTTGCTGGATATCTACAACTTATGTGTGTTCTATTTTGTGCTTTATGTATTTATGTACTACACCCTTGTAACCCCCTACCCCCAGGGCGCATCTGGAATTGAGCGGTACTCTGCTCAGTATGCCTTTCCTGGTAAATCTCTTAAATAAATAAATAAAATAGTCTATAAACTTTTTGGACTTCGGCATATGTGTTAAAAAATACTACTCAGAATGAAAAGAAACTGCAGCAAGGAGGAGAATAGACTGAAAGAATCAGTTAGAATGTGCAATAGGCTTTTGTCCATAGGATATGAACAAGGAATCCTCCTGCAAGCAGTAGAAAAAGTGAATACAAAATACAAAAAGTAGAAATGAACTTCGAAAAGGTAACAGAAAAGGTAATGAAAGGAAAGAACATGTCTGCTTCAACAATATATACACAGAGGCATATGGAGAAATAAAACAGGCAATTTCAAGAAAAAACTGGAAGATTTTGGAAGCAGATAATAACTTTAAAGAAGTAGTAAAAAATGGGCCACTGTTTAGTTACAGAAGAAGCAGAAACCTGAAAGATTCCCTGGTCAAAACGATGTTTACAGAGAACAAGGTGAGCCTAAGACCTGACTGGATGCCATCTGCACCAGTAGGAATTTACAGATGTGGAAACAGTGCACACTGCAGCAGTACCAGAAATACAAAACATTTTAATCATCCATGATCTGGAAAGAAAAACACAGTCAATGGATTTAGCATTGCAGCAGTGAAGGTGTAATTTATATGCTGACCTGCCCACCTGCCCTTGCATGCTCTCTTACATAGGACAAACAAAAAGAACTTTAAAGGCATGGATTGGGGAGCATAAAACTGCAATAAGATCGCAAAATATTAAGTATGCGATGGCTAAACATTACTTAGAAGCAGGCCATGGATCCCCAGCATCGCTGTTACATTCTGGAATTGAAAAAGTTAATGTTCCAGCAAGATAAGGCAATTTGAAAGACCTCCTTTTACAAAGTGAAGCATTTTGGATCCATGAGCTTGAGACCCTTGCATCTAAGGGTCTGAATGATGATACAGGATACAGCAATTACTTATAGAAAAACATGCAGGAAGCAAGCAAGGACTACCACCTGCCCCAATAGACAGGCAATTTGTAGCCTACTTTGTAGCCTTGGTAAGATCCAAGAGAGATTAATTTACGGACAACTCCATGACTACCTAGAGCTCCATCAATTACTTGCCCCCTCCCAGCATGGATTGAGAACCAATCATGGGACTGAAACCGCGCTTATCAAGTTCTCCACAGATGTTCTCAGAGAACTGGACAAGGGGACCACCACTGAGGCAGTCTTCATTGATCTATCCAAGGCATTTGACCTT
The DNA here is from genome assembly GCA_016271365.2 of Neoceratodus forsteri. Lineage (NCBI taxonomy): Eukaryota > Metazoa > Chordata > Ceratodontiformes > Ceratodontidae > Neoceratodus > Neoceratodus forsteri. The sequence continues at coordinate 988,479,885 of CM057449.1, forward strand.
GTTAACCACAATCTACTGCTTTCCAAACTGAACCAGGTTGGGCTAGACAGCCACTCCCTAGCTTGGTTCAACAGCTACCTCACCGGGAGGTCACAGAGGGTAAAATGGAAAGACTCCCTGTCGGAGCCTCTCCTTCTAACTGATGGGGTGCCCCAAGGGTCTATCCTTGGCCCCCTTCTCTTCTCACTTTTCACCAATGATCTTAATAAACGCTGTGGGGATAGCTCAGTGGTACAGTACACGGATGATGCTGTCACCTACCGCCCCTCCTCTAATCTGGGAGATCTCAGATCCGGGTTACAGGATGACCTGGGATCCCTAGAGAAATGGCTTGTCACAAACAGAATGATCATTAATCCTGACAAGACCAAGGCCATGCTGTTTGGCCCAAGAACCCTCAGCCAGGACAGAAGCCAACACCTCCAACTGACGACCGCGTCAGGCAAAGAACCTGAGGTGGTTGTTTCTATAAAATACCTTGGCCTCACCCTGGATCAGTGCTTCTCCCTCAAGGATCACATTGACCAGGTAACCAAAAATATTCACGCCAAACTCTGGACCTTGTACAGGCTGAAAGACCAGCTGATACCTGTGGCTAGGGCCTCCATTGCCACCAGCGTCCTGCTCCCGACTCTCTCCTATGCGGCCCCAGTGGTACAGGGAGCAGCCAGACAAGAGATGAACAGACTACAACTTCTCTATCACAAGGTAGCTCACTTCATCACCCTATCCGGTCCCAGGACCCACCACTGTGACACTTTGTCCCAACTAAACTGGCCCTCCTGGGAGGCCCAGCTCCACTACCCCCTACTCTGCTATACTCATAAATTACTCAGCCCATCCCCTCCTCCCAGCCTCACTGGACTCATTGCCCAAAAGAGTAACCCTAGGCTCCTCCAAACAATGGACAGAACCCTCCCCGCAGTGCCCAGGGTTAGAACCAAGGCGGGGGGCAAGTTGTTCGCCATCACAGCTCCCATCCTACGGAACTCCCAGCCCCCTGGTGTCCAGGATGCTACCTCTACCAACATCTTCCGCACAAGGCTGAAGGCTCATATGATGATCACCTCCAAATGCAACTGCTAAAGATAGAGGCTCCTAAGCGTAAGCCTACCCCTCCCCCTCCCAGGGAAATACCTACAATATCTGCACCCAACTGTATAGCCTACCCAGGAAGTGTAACCTGTTGAAATGCTACTATATATTACCCCATGCTATGTTTTGATGCATTTTATGTAACGTACTTGTGCTGTATGCAATCCCATGGTTAAATAAAGTGATTGATTAATTGATGTATTATTCCATGTAAACCCCGGTCGCCTCTGAAAAAGGGACCTTCGAGGCCCAGCGGGCTTACCCAGTTATCAAAATTTAATAAATAAATAAATAAATACATTTTGTATTTTTTATATTTAAATAATTTAAGAAATTATTAAAATTTTTATATAGTTGTTACATCATGTGTGAGTATTTATATAAAAAGTAGGAAGGGCTTTAAATGGAGAGAAAAATAATTTAAATAAATAGCACTTTAAATAGATAAAATATTAAGCACTTTTGGAATGCATGAGACCACTTCAAAACACACGGGCCTGGATATTCAAAAGAGTTGAGCCAAGCGCAATAGGGTTGCGCTCGCGCAAGTCCAAAATTGCGCCATTCTGCGATATTCAGCAGGAGGCAGTTGCGCCACCAAAAACATGCTGAGCAACAGCGCAATGATAATGAAGGCATATGCAACCGAAGGGGGAGGAACCATGCATAAAGAGCGCAGTGTGATGTTCAAAGACTTGCGCAATGCGCAACAGTGGAGCAAGCGGAAGTTGTGCCACAGCGGAAATGAGCCAAAATAAAAAGGAGCAAGGAAGAGGCGAAAGAACGCTACAGGGAAGCCACATGAGGCAGAGGGAGAGGCAGGGACAGGGAAAGTGTCAGAAAGAGGGCAGGCCAGGGAAAACTAACAGCAGAAGAAAGGCACAGGGAAGGTGTGTGGAGCCACACATTCCAGAGGCCAGCACAGACAGGTGTACCCGGTGCAGGGGAGGTAGCAGTCAGGACAGCGGGGGGAACAAAGCAACAGCTGCTGGGGGGGGAACGCAAGCCAGGGACATGGCCAGTGCCACCTTCCACATGGAGGCCATAATGAGGGGGTGAGAAGGTGGGTGGCAGGGGGACGTGGCCGTGGAAAGGCCCGTTGGTGGTATGCCCCCAACAGGCAGTACCGAGCCCGCACCAGCTTTCAGCTGTATACAGATACCGAAATTGTGGGCCAGTACCGCCTGAACAGGGCAATACTGAGGCGGCTCTGTGAGCTGTGCAGTGATGTGATGCAGGCACCCACACAACGGAGTCATGCCCTGTCAGTGGAGATAAGGGTAACAGCCTACATGTGCTTGCTCACCACGGGTACCTTCCAGAGACCAACTGGGGACACTACAGGCATAACCCAGTTGGCCACATCACGCAACCTCACCCAATTCCTCAGCACACTGCTGCCTCATGCTGAGGAGTACATCCATTTCCCCAGCACTGCAGTGGAGTGCACAGCAAACATTCAGGAGTTCTACAGGGTAGCATGGATGCCTGGCATGCTAGAGGCAATAGACTGCACCCATGTGGCCATACACACACCACCTGGTGAGGAGGGGGCCGCATACATGAACCGCAAGGGCTATTCCAGCATCAACTGCCAGGTGGTGTGCGATGCCAGTGGGCGCATCATCAATGTCTGTGCCACGCACCCTGGGGGAGCACATGATTCATACATCTGGCACCAGTTGGCACTGTGCCACTGATTTGAGAGTGGGGACATCCCCACAGGACACCTAGTGGGTGAGTATACAAACAATGGACATGTAGCTGGCCTAGGGGGGTATGGCCAGAGGTGCCATGGGTGTGGCCTACAGGGCTTGGGGCAGGCCGAAGCTGAACATGAAACTAACCTCCACCCTCTGCACACAGGTGACAGTGGATACCCACTCCGTCCCTGGCTGCTCACACCCTACCAGCGGCCCACGACCCCATTGCAGCAATGCTACAATGAGGCACATGCCACCACACACAATGTCATTGAGCGGGTATTCGGGACGCTGAAGGCACGTTTCCGTTGCCTGGACACCTCTGGCGGTGCCCTACAGTACAGCCCCTCAAAGGCCTGTGGGATATTCCTGGCCTGTTGCATCCTGCACAACATGGCCAAAGAATGTGGGATAGCCATACAGGTCAAAGAGGGGGACAGCGATGGGGATGATGGGGACGACAGTGACGATGGTGATGGGCAGCCCCCCCTTGGCCGACGAGACCCCCGACTGATCTGGCTGGCACAGCTGCACTGGGACACCATCACAGAGGAGCACTTCAGCCAACCCAGGTAAGTCATGGTGCCATGTGCAACCACCAGTGGCTAAGGCACAACCCACAAACACGCATGGAAACACACCAGGGGTGCATACTGGCAAGGGATGTGGCAGGGCACAGAAGCACACACACATAACCAGGGATGGGTGAACATCAACACGCCACATGGACGGACACACACACAATGCACCAAACGTGCACAGAGGGCAGGAGGAACACCGACCCAGAACGCCAACCCTAGCAACACACATGTCCACAGGCCACCACGTCCACTGTTTGTCCATGTGCGTGTGTCAGATGCTGGGCACCATCGCACTTTGGTGTACAGTACAATGCAGGCATCATCATGCACACGTACCTGCGGACAGCAGCCGGGAGGGTGTGCAGGTGGACTGTGTGTCCGCGTGCAGGGCCGGGCACCCACCCGTGCACTGCCCACCGAAACACACAATGCACACAGGGCAGCACCAGACAGTGCCTGCTCTGGGAGACAGGTCAGTCTCGCAGCACAGTGCCACGGCCACCTCAGATGCATGGGCAGCCCCACCGAGACCCGCCAGCACTGGCAGGCTGACCACAGGCCTCATGGGGTGGCACCGATGGTCCCCCAGGTGTTCCACTGTGTGAACACGACCGTGCCCACACAGGGGTCTGCAGCACACTGAACATGCCTGCACCAGGAGTGCTCGGGATGCTCACAGCTGAACCCGGTGTCGACAGGGTGGGTGTCGCGTGACACCGGGAACGGGGAGTGTATAGTGCACTGCGTGGTGTGAGTGATGCATGGACACCTGACTGTGTGCCCACTGTGGCCATGACAGCAATGAACGCCTGTACATGCCTGTCAATGGCAGCGGTCACATCCTCCCACAAACCGTCCATCCGTGACAGGATCCTATCAGTGTCCCTGCTGCGATGCTCCTCTGCCTGCTCCAGAGCCACACACAGTGCCTCCACGGACATTGCAAGCTGCATCTGCTGCTGGACTGATGCCCGCAGTAGGCGGGTGTGCTCGTCCAAGAGGTTGTCTGCCTCCTCGGCATCCTGTCCCTCAGGGTGTGCATGGGTCTGATGTTCAGCACCCCTTGAGGGTGGGTGCTGCACACCAGGACCAGGTATGGGCAAGTCCACAGGTGGTGCACAGACGCCGCCGCTGAACCCTGAACCCCCAGTCCCGGTGGGCGACTTCTGCTGCCACCCCTCCGACTGCTGCACCCAAGGGCTCAGTAGTGCTGCCGCAGACACCGGTGTTGCCCCACTGGTGCTGACAGGCACAGCCTGGGACTGTGCTGACACGCTGACCCACACGGCAGCACCAGCCACAGCCATGGGTGCAAGCTGACCTGCTGTGTGTCCATTCTGTGGCACACACGTGTCACTGCCCATGATGGTCATGTCTTCATCACTGGTGCAGGTCTCTGCCCCAGCCACAGCCACAGCGTGCTGGCATCCTTGGATGCCAGAACGCTGAGACACAGGAAGGGCTTCCCCCACACCTGTCTCAACGATATCAGTGTGAACACCCAGGCAGTCCCACTGTCGTGCCGATCCACAGAAACCTGTGGAGGTGGATGGTCCAAACTCCAACTCTGACTGACTGTCCTCAGTGGACAGGCCCACCAGAGTTGACTCATGCAGCTGCTCAGGATCTGTAAGGGAAAGCAAAGTCACGTTACTGCGTGTTACCTACCCGGCCCCCAAGGCAGACCATGGCTTACCATGCAGAGATGGGCCACCACCCATCTGGAAGCCACCACCCAGAACTCCCTCTATGGCACTGTGGTGCATGCTTGCAGCAAGCCTGTCCTCTTCTGGTGTGAGCTTCACCGCCTCCGGCTGTCCCCCACCTGTTGCAGCACGTGCCGCCCTGATGGCAGCCACCTTCTCCTTCACCATCCTCCTGTCAGTACCCATCTTCTTCTTACACTCCTGCACGGAGTGCTGGTGACTGCCATGCAGGTTCATGGCACATGCCACCCCCTCCCATGCAGCAGCATGGGCGTGCAGCCTCACGTCCACTGAGCAGTGGCCCTGATCCAGGTAGGCCTCGAAGTGCCTCGGTCTCTTCCGTCGTGAAATTGGGCCTCCTCCTCTGCCCACTACTGTTGTCCTCCTCACCCAGAACTTGCTCAGTCATTATTCAGCCTGTAAGGATGGCAGTGGTTACCTGTGACTGTGCAGTCCAAATCATGTCCCTGAATCCACAGTCCACACTCCCACACAGCATGCAACTCAGCAATAAACTGCAGTAAGCGACTATGGCCACTGCAACACTTTGTCGCACTTTTATAGCACAATACATGCAAATTAGGTGAGAAGCAACTTTAATTAGATGCAAATCGTAGTGCTGCGCCATTGAATGGCTGATCGGATGATTTGCATATGACGGCTGAATATCGTGCTTTTGTGCTTTGCGCAATTGTGTTGAACGTGCTGAGCCAATGGCGCAGTTCCGTTGCATGCATAGTACGCCTCACTGGCATGCCCAGGCTGCTGATGCTGGCATCTGCCGCGCTGTTGACTTGCTGTGCACGATGGTCAATGCAGGGCATGGCCACCATTGTGCCAGTGGCGCTATAGCGAAGGTCACTACATGGCGCTGTGACAATGGGCCTTCATAGGTGCAATGGCACAACTGCTCGATAGTCCGCTGTGGCGCTGGCACACAGGCAACCAATCACGCTATACGCATAGTCGTCCGATGGCGCTGTGCGTGGCCTTGAGCCAGAGACCCTTGACCCTGTGCCCGACCTTTGCCCCCTTGGCGCCATGCGTCAGGCATGGGTGCACCTCTATCGCGCTGTTTGGTAACAGCATGATAGGGAATGGCAGCGCTGTACCGCGCAGCATTTGCACATGGGGTACCGTGCTGCAGAGCGCCATATTGCCTACTATAGCCATTGTGATGGCATGCAGAAGAGCAACACAGTGGACTGCCATACAGTTATCCAACCTTGTGGCTGTTGTCGAGCCACACCATGGGCCTCTGTTTGGGGAGGCGCCACTGGACAGGGCCAGGACCCAGGTGTGGCAGGAGGTGGCCACTGCCCTGGAGGAGGCCACCGGATGGAGGAGGACCACAGAGCAGTGCAGGCACCGCTATGGGGACCTCAGGAGGAGGGAGCCAGACCTACTAGCCCATCTGCGGTCGCGCCAGAGGAGCACGGTGCCACATCCAGGTAGGGATCCGCCAGTGCAATTGTATTGTCCATATGGTACAGTGTTGTATGTGTCCAGCACATAGGGAGGGATAGTCTAGGGTTGGCTGTGGCGGTGTTTACAGGGTGTGGGGTGGGTGGGTCTGGCTGGGTGGGTGGCACACATTGGGGCAGGGGACTTTGCTTCATGATTGTACTGATGTTCTTCTCCTTGTTTCCCACAGGCATGGGACGAGCATTGCCGGCTGAGGGAGGAGCGCAGAGGAGGAGGACAGAGCGTCCAGGCGGGACAAGGGCCATCACTGCCGACCTGACCGGCCCAATGAGGGTGAGTGCCATAACTCCATGATTACTATTGCATGCTGTGTAACAGGGTGGGCAGCAGGGCATGGCCACCATCCATGGACACCACTGCCATGCACGCGACTTGTGACAGTCAGCACTGTCCAGTGGCACTGCATGTCTGGGAGTGTGTCAGTGGTGGTCCATGCGTGCACCGGACACATGGCTGTGGCACTGCCTTCACACCACATAGCCACATTACTGTACGGCCATGGTGGTGCTGTGCAGGACATGGGCGGTTGGTGTGTGCAGTGGTCCACATGGCTGTGGCTGCCTGGGTGGGCAGGTCTTGTGGACACGGTCACTGTGGGTGGTCACACACCATCACAGGGGCGTGGCACATGGCTGTATGCCATGCACAGTGGGTGGGCTGCAGGGGGATAGACAGTCACACCTATTGACTCTGCTCCCTCGTCCTAGGTGACCGGAGACTCCTGCAAATTCAGCAGGGAATTACCGAGCTGCTCCAGGTGGTGAGGGAGACTTTGCAGCTCCTTCAGCAGATACACCGCCATGGGGTCAGGAGGAGACGGAGGAGCACACATCAGCGCCAGGAGGAGGAGGACCGGGGCAGCCGTTGATGTCCCCATGCCCCAACTACCACCTTCCTCCCTTTGACCCACCCTCACACCCCTTCTTCCCTCTCCCATATGTTCGCCGCTGCCCCTTACCCACCCCCACCTTGTTTGTGTCCCTCCCCCCCACATTTATACATAGTTGTATAAATAGTTATTTTTGATATTTTTGAATACAAATATTTTGATATGAATATTGTGGTGGTCTCTGATTTGCAGCAGGCTATAGGTGCTCAGCTGCAGTGGTGTGCACGGCGACAGGGGTGGTGCAATCATGGTTATGTGTGTATGTCCATGGGGAAGTGACTATGGTGTGGGAGTAGCTATCAGTCAGTGTCTGTGGTGTGTGTGTGTTGTGCCCTGTGCACTGGATGACTGTGTGCAGTGGTCCATGGTGCATGCTCTGTGTCCATGGTGCCCCTGTCAACCCATCCATGGCCTGTGCAGCTGACACCCTTGCATGTCTGTGACCTGCAAGGTCTGCTGTCATGTCAGTGGTGGCTGTCCATGCAGGGCAGCCACTGTACCTGTCACAATGCTGAGTTGCCTCCTGTCACTGGTGTGGTGCATGTTTGCCTCAGGTGACACTGTGGCCTTCGCGGTTGTTGTCCCACTTCCATGCTGTGGCTTGTGTGTGTTGCAGGGGATGTGCACCACTGTCTGTGACTTGTGCTCCAGGCATATGATGGTGGTGTATGGGTCCACAGTGCCTGCGCAGGGTGGCTGGCACTCCTGTGCCATGAGAGGACTGCAGGCTGTGTGTACACAGTTTCCATGGGCCCACACTGGGGGCTTGGTTGCCCCGCTACTGCGTCCCTGTGTTATTGTCCCCTTGGGTATGGGTGGGTGTTTGTCCCTGCACTGTGTTGCATCCGGTGTGGTGCATGCTTCTACTCACCACTGTGGGTGTCTATGCTGGCTGTTGTGGCCAGTGGTGGGTCGGGGTGTGTCACTGGACTACTGTGCAGGGTGCTGTATTGCTGGTGGTGGTGTCAGGGGCACGCCCTGTCCCGTGTGGGGTACCTCTTGTGCCGACGCATGGTCGGTCTCTCAGCTGTGCCTCGGGGAGATTGTGCATGGTGGCACTGTGTCTGCCATTGTTGCATTGCCGTGTGCTGCCACCCACTGCTGGGTGCTCATGGTATGGCTGACTTGTATGGTTCTCTGGTGCACAAGGTTGCAGTGTCACAGTGGGGTGGTGGTATGCATGGGGTTTCCTGCAGTAGTGGTCACTGCTCATAGGGGGATGTCTGGGGGTCACGGTGCAGGGTGTGCTGTGTACTGGGGGGGATGGTGTGGCACAGGGTGGTCCGCCCTCCTTGTGTGGCAGTCTCAGCTTGCCGGTGGGTGTGATGGGGCACCATGGCCCGGCTGTGGGTTGTTTGCTTGTATCCATGGGCCGGTGGTTTTTCCAGCCCTCCCCCAGTTGTGCTGTGCTTGGGGTGTGGGGGGAGGATGTCAGTTCTGCTGTGTGTTCCTGTGCCCATCTGTGGCATGGGTGGTGGGCCCCTACCTCCCTGGTTGTAAAGTTACATTGCTCTGCAGCTGGGGGGCTGCCTGCTTGCGCTATGGTGCCTCTGGACTGCTCAGCTGGACATCCCTTGTTGCACCATAGCACATCATATCTGCTCAGCTTCCCCTCCCTAGTTGCGCTATGGCACAGGTTGTGCGATATTCAGACGTTGGCTGTAGGCGTAATTTGGCTTGCTCCTTTTTTGAATATCGTGTCTGTTGCACATGGGCGCAATAGACTTGTGCTTGATCCTGCTATTGCGCACTTTTTTGGTGCAGTTTGAATATCCAGGCCACGGTATTTTTACAGGGTAATTTTGATTACTGAACATAGTAAATAAGGGTACTCGCACTTTTAACACACATATTGAAAAGTTTTTAACAATAAACATTTAGTATTTATGAATTTGATAGCGAAGAGCTGTTTAGAACACTAAAGTTAATGTGCCGCTGTGGAAACCAAAATGATACAGAGCAGGTAACATAACCCCACATGAATCAGCTCTGATGATGGGGCATAGCGGCACTGAAACATAAGCACGTTACATGGAGACTGGCTGCAATTTTTTACACAGAACTCTGCATTAGAAGAGGTTACTTCACAGCAAATAACAAGTGAGTAGAATTTAGCAAAACACTACCGTTTGTTTTTTTGTCTGAAAAGCAATCGGAATGCTCTATGGCTTGTGCGCAAGGAAAAGTGAATAAATTAAAATAAATACAATGCCGGGCTTCCACAGGAGAAGGACACACTGACAAAGGCATCCTCGCCTTGGAGAAGTGACTACTCCTTTAATATTTGAGAGGATTAGGCAATTGAGCCAAGAAGTCAAAGTTGAAAGGGACACAGAAACACCGGCAAGTACAGGTGAAGTAACAACATTGCCTGAAGTATCTTTACCACAAAAATTAGTTGGTCTGAAAGTAGTGGCATATACTCAAACAACTGACAAATTATTTTTACAAAATAAAAGGTTAAGGTAGAGGAGTATTGTGTACATCCTTTTTTGAGGTGTGCAGGTAGATCACACCAGATGGTATAATTTTCTGACTGTGAATAAGGTTGTTGGGGGGGTGGGTATTATTTGGGGGTGGGCGCTATACTAGATGTCTCAAAAGGGTCTGATAAGGATGAGACAAAACCACTAGATTTGATTGCACAGTGCATTCCACTTAAGTGCAATTCGGTTTAATGTAAATTTTGGTTAAAAACACAGTTTTTCATTTTCCTAATTTTTTTTGTATTAGAGTCTCATGTTAAAATTTTCTGTTTTAATGCAATCTGCTTAAGTGAAAATTTCAGCGAAGTGCAATCTTTCTAAGATGCTGTCTTCCATTTAATATGTTAATTGTGTTCCGGATTAGTGCATGAGGTGTGAATAGGTGTGCTTTACCTGTACTTAACAATGATTGTCCAGCACCTTAGGAGCACATCAACAGCACAGTTGTAGCAGACAGCCTGTGATGGATCAAAATAAAGTTACACTAACATTGGGCCAGAAGATCAAAGTCTTACAGCGTATTGAAACTCCAGAAGTTAAAAGGTCAGATGTTGCTTCTGATTTTGGCATAGATTTATCAACAGTGGGCTGGATATTCAAACTGCGCCATTCTGAGGCGCAAGCCCTTGCCCTGCGCAAAATAGTTGCGCAGGGGTGTGGCCGGGGCGATATTCAAAGGAGTTGCGCTATTGAGCAACTCCTTTGAATATCACCACCCAGCCACAGCCACTGTGCATGGCGCAGTGGAACTTGCGCCACCGCAAGTTGTCAGAGTGGAGCATTCAACTTGCGGTGGCGCAAGTACCATTGCACCATGCGCAAAATCATGATATTCAAAAGGTGACATGCAAATGGGGCCATAATTAATGCAAGGCATGGGGGGGGCATTTGCATGTGATTATGGCCCCATTTGCATGCCATTAGCATGTATGTGCGCCGATCCCTGAGGACTTGCGCTGGCGCCCTGCCAGGCAGCAGCCGTCAGGGACCGACGCCCCCTGCAGCCTGATCGCGGGCATAGTGTACTCCCTCCCCCTCCAGCCTGATCATGGGCAGCAATGTGGCCCCCCCCAACATCTCCCTGGTGGTCCAGTGGACCGAAATCCTCTATCGCGGGCAGAAAGTAAACTGAACCCCCGAACATCTCCCTGGTGCCTGATCATGGGCAGAAAGTAAACTGAACCCCTCCAAACATCTTCCTGGTGCCGATCGTGGGCAGAAAGTAAACTGAACCCCAACATCTCCCTGGTGGCTAGTGTCCCCCACCCCACCCACCCACGAAGCCCACCACCCGCTCCCTCCCCGGCGGCCGGCGGGCGGCAGCATCCCACCCGCCTGCCGCCCCGCTGCCGCCCGATTGACTGCTCGGAGGGCTGCATGCCATTGGTGCAGAGCAAGAGCCAATGGGCTGCAGCCATACCGCATAAGGCAGTCCATATTTGTGAATGAATTCATTCACAGACTACCGGGCAGTCAGTCAGCGGGTGGCGGGCAGCAGGCGGTGGGATACTGCCACCCGCCTGCCGCCGGGGAGCGGGTGGTGGGGCTTCGTGGGTGGGTGGGTGGGGACACTCAGCCACCAGGAGATGTTGGGGGTTCAGTTTACTTTCTGCCCGCGATCAAGCACCAGGAGATGTTTGGGGGTTCACTACTTTCTGCCCGCGATCGAGCATTTCGTCCACTGACCACCAGGGATGTGGAACGGAGGGGGATTTATTAAATATACTTCTGGTCCACTTGGACCACCAGGGATGTGGAATGGGGGATTTATTAAACATACTTTCGGTCCACTGGACCACCAGGGATGTGAGCGGGAGGAGGGAGCCACATTGATGCCCGCGATTGGGCTGGGTGGGGGAGTACACTATGCCCGCGATTGGCTGCGGGGGGCATAGGGATTGAGTTAGCCAGCCACAGGTGGCAGCTGTGTTGCGCCTTGCAATACAGCAGCTCACCTGTGGGGGGTCCCGACTTAAGCCTTTTTTTTGCTCAAAGTCCTGCAGGCGAGGTTGGGGTTGCGCCTTTCAGACACTCTGCACAGCCCGGCTGAATATCGGGCTGTGCAGTTTATGCATGATTCCTCCCCCTCCAGTTCAGCATGCATTCATTTGCATTGCGCTGTTGCTCAGCATGTTTTCTGTGGCGCAACTGCCTCCTGCTGAATATGGCAGAATGGAGCAAGTTTGGACTTGCGCAGGCGCAACCCTATTGCGCATGGCGCAACCCTTTTGAATATCTGGCCCAGTATGCCTTACAACAAAATCCAGAGATCAATTGTATGTAGAGTGGGAGAAGTCAGAAAACAAGTGCAGAAAACACAGGAGGGGAGGCAAGAGTGAAAAAGTTGAAGCAGCTTTACTCAGGTGGTTCTCAGCCACAAGAACTGCAGATGTCCCTCTTAATGGCCCTATTCTGTTAACTAAACAAAACAGCTAGCACAAAACATGGGAACTGAATTCGTCCCCACTAGTGGATGGTTAAGTAGGTGGAAGGAGAGACTTGGTATCATTTTCAAATGCTGTTATGGTGAAAAGAAAGATGCAGACTCACAGACAGGAGATACATGGCTAAACAGCATCCTGCCACAACTTTTAAAAGATTACCCCCCTCATCTTGTGTACAACTGTGATGAGACTGGGCTTTATTTTTGAACTGTTCCAGAAGGCACACTAGCTTTCAAATCTGATGCTGCATGTGGGGGGAAAAAAGCATGGTAAAGAGTATTCGTATTGCTGTGCCGTAACATGGATGGCACAGACAAGCTAAGGCCAGTTACTGTTGGTAAATCTAAGAAACCCCATTGTTTTCTGGACTGTCTGTGGATGGATGCCCTGCCAGCTGACTAGGAAGGCAATTCTAATGCTTGGATGACGGCTGAAATTTTTACCACATGGCTGAAAAAGGTCAATGCACAAATGTGACGTTAAATGGCTCAGAATCACCCTAAAGTTGGATAATTGTTCTGCTCATCCTCTACAGAGGGACACCCACACTTCAATGAATTATAGCATCTTTATTCACATATATGGACACAGACCAGAATCTCACCTCACGTGTTTCAGAATGCAATTCTTTTATCAAACTCCTTTGATAAAAGAATTGCATTCTGAAATGAGTCAGGCAAGATTCTGGTCTGTGTATCCATATATATATGAATAAAGATGCTATAATTCATTGGTAAAAGGTTAGTGTGTGCTCAGGACAATAAGGTAACTGCTCTGTTTGTTCTTTGTAGCACCACATTCCGAGTGCGCACTCTGGTTTGTTTGGATCTGCTCATCCTAATGTGACACTCTCAAACATAAGACTTATTTTTATTCCTCCCAATATGACTGCTTTGATACAGCCGATGGACATGGGCATAATTCGGAACGTCAAGCGTCTTTACTGTAGCCAGGTACTGTACTCTTGTCATTCCTCTATGCCATGTACAATTTATGCTCCAGTAGCTTAAATTCCCTTTTGTCATTTGCAGGTCATTGAGAAGATTCTGCTATGCCTGGACGAGGAACTTCCTGGGAGTGTCAATGCCCTAACAAAACAAATCACCATTCTTGATATTATAAGGATGCTCAACCGTGCATGGTGAAATGTGAAGCAGGACACCATCATCAACTGCTACAGAAAGGTAGGATTCCTACCTGCAAATGAAGCCGCTGCTGCTGTTATGGAGGCTATCAGAGAGACAGATGATCCACTCCTCGTTACCCTGTGGCTGCCTCCAAACATGACCGCCACCGAGCTTGAACAGTACTGGGACATGGATGATATTGTATCCACTGATGGTGCCACAGATGACACTGCAGTATGCAATGCAGTGATCAGGGAAAACCTTGAAGAGAAAGTGGAAGATGATCCAGTACCCCAGCATGCCAGCATGGCAGAGGCACTGATAGCAATGGACAAAATTAGCTGCTTTGTTTGTGCCCATGAAAAGCACAGTCTTGCTGCACTATTTGACCGTGAGCTCTACCTGAATAAGCTTGCAGTCTAGCACACCAAACAGAGCAAAATAACTATTTTCAAATATGAATCCCTGCTCTGATTAGATAAAACTTTTTTTTATTTTTATTTTCTCTCCCAGTTGAATACTGCTTTATACTTGAACTGAACAATACATTGATATGTACTGTATTACTGTATTGCCACTTGTGTTTCTGCTTCTTTCATTTGTTGGCAGTGTATATTGCCCACAGTATTTTGCTCAAAATGTGAATTTCATTTAAATGCACATTTCTCTTAAGTGCACATTTAATCCCTACAAAATGGGTGTGCACTTAAGTGGAATCCACTATACTAATCAATCAATCAATCCATCAAATCTTTATTTATTCAGGCAATCATCATTGAGCAAGGCTCATTTACAAGATGGACCTGATAAGGTCAAGGTTCGAGTTGGTGCACAGCAATTACATCACATACTTATGAGACAGTTATACATACAGAAACAAGAAAATGTTATTTATAACACAATAATATACAGAGAATTCACATGTTAAAGCTTGGCAAAAGAAAGTTAAACTAACATCTACAATATGTACAATACATATATATCACAATGAGGGCTATGACAGTCACTCACACAATGAGTACAAGGATGGTGAAGGAATATTGGGTGCCATATACTGGCGGTGTCTGGCTGGAAGGAATATGCCATATGTGATTGGAATATGGTTTTGTGGGATGACTATTCTATCTCTAGTGGTAGCAACTGCATTCTCTGTGAAGAAGGCTGTACAGTGTTGCTTGAAGGATGTAAATGGAATGATAATGGACAGTTTTAGGGATTTTTGTAGGGTGTTCCATACTATGGCTAGAGAGTAGCTGATTGCTGCCCTCCCTATTTTGGTGTTGACTTTGGGCAATTTGAGCAGGATGATATTGTTGCTTCTTAGGGCATAGAAGCTGGGAGTGGTCAGGTTGAAGCAGTCCAGTATATAGCTTGGGAGTTTTTGATAAAGCTCTGTAGATCCATAGAGCTGCATTTCTGCTCCTCCTGACATGAAGGAAACCCATCCAACTGAATCATAGAAAACAATGGTGAGTATTATATGGCAGGTCTGTAATGAACCTTATTGCTCTATGGTATAAGGTATCAACTTTTGAAGGTAGGGAGTGGAGCAGTGACTATAGAGAAGTCTGCATAGTCAATGACTGATAGAAAGATGGCCTGGACTAATCTCATCTTTGAATCTCTATTAAGGAGGGTTTTAATCTGTAGAGGAGGCCAAGCCTTGGCAGCTTTATCAGCAGTTGTTCTAGATGCTGAGTAAAGTCAAGTCTGTTGTCAATCCACACACCTAGGTATTTGAAATTTTCAACATACTCCAGATTTTCTCCAAGTATAGTGCATATCTGGGGAGACAGATTGAAGAGGATGTTGGTGGAGTTTTGGGTTGTGAACATCATTGCTTTGGTTTTCTTTGCATTTAGCAGAAGCTTTTCTCAGAAGCTGATGTTGTAACAGGTAGAGTTCTGCTTGTAGGATTTCATGAGCAACTTTAGGTGAAGGTGCTGACATACAGTACAGTGTCATCAGCAAAGAGATGTACTGAGGACTTGGTAAGGGTTGAATCAATTTTATTTATATAAATGGCAAAAAGGATAGGACCCAGAATAGAGCCTTGGGGGACTCCTCTTGACAGTGGTCTTAATGGGGAGAGGTCACCTTCAGCTTTTACCTGCTGTAATCTACCGGAGAGGTTGCATCTGAACCACTTAAGGGAGGATGGATCTAGGCCAATGGAGTTTAGGGATGAGAGTAGCAGTTCATGGTCCACAGTGTCGAATGCTTTGCTCGGGTCCAGGAATACTGCACAGACATTGTTCTTTTTATCCAGTTCGGTTTGCCAATCATTGGTGACCTTGGCTAATGCAGTGATAGTGCTATGTTTGATAATAAAAGTCATATCTAAACTTTTTGGGGAATATTAAATGATAGAGCTAGAAAGTACTGTCTGTTGAGGGGAACACGGACAGACTAGTGGCAGTGAGGGTAAGTTCAGAGGTACAGTCTGAGACTGAATCTGTCAGTGTATGTTGACAGCTAGTGTATGTTGTCATAACATGGCAAGGAGGAAGGGTCCTGTGGACAAGCATGTGAACTGTTCCAAAGGTTGCTGTGGGCTATGGCTCTTTATTGTCCCCAAACCTGCTGTATAAGAGTTACCAGCAGACTGCCCAATTAGCATCTTGGTTCATACCTACTTTTCTCATTAATATGTCAAATTCTTGAATCCTCTTTTTCTTGGTATGCTCCAGAATTCTGTTAAAACCACCCCTTGAAGCCAGCCCAGTGGTGCAGAGCTGAGGCGTTGGTGCCTCACCTGCCACCATGAAGTGACCTGGGTTCAATAATGGAATGGGCCATTGGGAGTTAGCCAGTGAGAGGAGGATTGAGCATTCATAGGACTGCTCTCCTCCTCTGGGGAGGGAGAGAGGGAGGAGGGAGGAGGAGCTTGTCATAAGTCTGTTCCCTAGTGCAGGCTAGGGGTAAGGCAGCTATGGACTGCACATTAGGGAGTGTAGGATCACAGCCAGTGATGTCCTACAGTATGCACATGATCGTAAGTGGGGTTGCATGGATAACATTGCACATCCGCTTCTTCTAGGGTTGACATGGAGGAGAAAATGGGTGGGAAGCAGTGCAGAATTACAGATCGATCCCTTACAGGCTCTGCACTGGCTACAGGTCTGTATCCCAGAAACCGGATCCTTTGACAGTGGGTGGTAGCCACTGACTCCACCAAGGGGAAGGGGCATAAGGAAAGCACTGGAATTGAAATGTACGTCCCTGGGATGCTGGGTGATGGAGCTGGGGGGTTGTGTCTGTGGAATAGCCTGCACCTGTCAGGAGGAGAAAATAGATAAATTACAAAACAAAAGAAATAAACAAAAAAACTCTGGGGGTAAGGATAACACCTCAAGACCTATAATCGTAATGAGGCCCCTGCATGCCCTTCTTGCCTAAAGTGCTCCACTACTGGGGAATTTTCTTGGTTCCTGATATCACTTTTGTGCTCATGCACTTTTACTTTCAACTGCCTTAATGTTTTTATGGTGTACAGTTTGTGACAGGGGCACTGTGAAACATACACTACCCCTGTCAATTACATGAGATATGCTATGTATTTGTGTATGGTCTGTTTGTGCACAGGTGAACAAAAAGTGTTTTTTTGCTGATGTAGCCACTAGCTGAACAAATTGGCCATAGGGTACCATTTGTGGTCTTAGCAAGCCCAGAAGGAGTTGTTCAAGGAGTTTCTTCTCCCCTTGGCTGTGCAATATATCCACTAGCTTGTCTTTGATGGTAGGCACATTTCTGACTGCCACAAGTGGTCCTTCTTCGATTATGCCCTCATTTTGTGGATATTGTCTCAGTATGTGCCAATGCTTGTACAGGATTTTCTTAATCTCAGTAATCTAACTGTTGTGTTTGGTGGAAAAACACACCTGCTTGTTTCTTAAATCTCAATTCGTACCCTCTAAGGGTTGCTGTCATTGGTATTTCTTATTTTTTAAGTGGCTCTCAGGAGTACTGCTTTGCTGTATCCCCTCTATTCGAATCTATCCTGGATTACTGTTAGCTGTGTCTCAAAGACTGCCTCTATGCTACAGTTATGGCATCCATTTTGCATGTTGACAGTTACCTTTCACAGGAACTGATTAAAAGCCTTCCATTCTTTCAATGCCTGGACAACTACTTTTGGGCCTGCTAAGACCGGGAATGGTACCCTGTGAACACTGCTCATCTTGTGGCCACACCAACAGTAACTCAACTTTTTTTATCATTGCACTAACAGACTATACCCAATAAAACAGCACATCTCGTGTGAATCAATAGGGGTAGTGTATGCTTTACAGTGTCCCTCTGACAAGATATGCATCAGAAAAATGTTACGGCAGATAAAAGTAAGAATGCAGGAGCACAAAAAAGTTGTATCAGGAACTGAGCAAATTCCCCAGTAGTGGAGCACATCTGGCTAGAAGGGCATCCAGTGGCCTCTTTATGGTTCTGGGGTCTTGAGGTGGTATCACCACCCCCCAGAGGGGTGATTTTAATAGGATTCTGAAGTGCACCGAGAAGAAGTGGATTCAAAAATGTGATGCATTAAATGAGGAAGTAGATATGAACTGAGATGCTAACTGGGAATTCTGCTGATAACTCTTATACATTAGATTTTAGGACAATAATGAGCCATAGCACACTGCAACCTTTGGAATAACTGACATTCTTTTCCATTGGATCCTTCTTCCTTGCCATGTTATATACACTAGCTGATATCATGCACTGGCAGATGTGGTCTCGGGCCGTACCTCTGAACTTACCCTCACTGTCACTAGTCTGGGCCTGTCCTCTTCAATGGACCTCTGGGTATTACCATATACCGGGACGGCTCCATGACGTGGGGGTAAACTCATGGTGTTGAACATCCTGTGATGGAGTGTGCTCAGGAGTCAGGGCTAGCCAGGGGCGAAGTGTCTGTCAGGGAGCTAGAAACAGTAAATTGAAAAAAAAAAATCCCCAAAAAGTCTAGATGTGACTTTCACTAGTACATCCAAATCTAATAGTTTTGTGTCATCCTTTTCAGTCTCTTTTGGGACATCTAATAGAGCACCCCCCTAATAACCCCCCCAACAATATTATTTACTCTATCAGTTCCACAAATCTAAAAAAGTTTAGGGATTCACAGTGAAATATGGAGGTGGGGGGTCTTATACAAGATGCTACCATCTCATCTTATGAGCTATCTTATGATCATAACATTCGCTGTCATCTCGGTTTACCTACCCCCAAGAGACCAGGCTGCAGGCTTGCATAGCATCATGGAATATCTAAGGGTCCAGCAACATAACTCTGTAACCATAATCATGGGTGATTTTAACATTAACTGGCTCTCCGCTGAGGCCGCTACCTATAAGGATGCAGCCGCAGCGCATCACCTCACTCAACTGGTCAATACTCCCACTAGGTGTAACTATAGGACAGGCTCCCTTACGCTTCTAGACTGGATTCTATCTAACCGCCCTGAACGCATCTCCAATGTTTCTGTACTCCCGGATACAATAAGTGACCACTGCCTGTCATCTGCTCCTGGTCAAACAAATACCACAAGCCCTCCCAAGCTTATCTATGCCAGGGTTATCAAACAAGGGCACCTCCAGCTGTTAAAATCCCATCTAACCAGGCTGAACTGGGCAGTGCTTGACTCCTCAATGACACCAACAAAGCTCTGGACCTATTTATCAAACATTTTAATGAAGCCTGTGACATCTATGCACCAGTGAAAAAGATGAAGATCAAAGGACAGACCAACCCCTTGGTTACTACTGACCTTTTAACTCTGCTCAAGCACAGAGACCACCTCTGGCATTGTGCTCGTGCAACTCCGACGCAAGTAAACATGATTATACAAAGCAGCCAGAAATGATTGCACTCGAAGAATACGGAATGCTAAATGCAGCTATTACAAAGAGGCTCTGACCAACTCTTGGGGCCAGGGAAACAAATTCTGGAACAACATGAAAGAACTCACAGGCAAGGATCCTAAACCACCACCCACTATGCTCAACCTACATGGCACTCCTACCCTCGACCTAGGTATCATCACCAGCACTTTTAATAATGCATTTACAAACCTGGACAGTGTCTTTCCACCAAATTTTTTCGATGACCTCTCCTCTAGCTCCTCCCAAGTTACCCCCCAACTAGAACATACAACCTCAAAGTTTTTTTTTAAGGAGGTCCCACCACAAGTAGCTAGAAAATACATTCAAAAGGCCATCGGCAAACAAGGGTACAGTGGTGACTCCCTTGACCTGAAACTGCTGGCACAAGTCCTCGATGAAATCTTAGAACCGCTTACAAAGATCTTTAATCTCTCGCTTAGATTGGGCCATTTCCCCTCTCTCTGGAAGAAAGCCACTGTCACACCGGTTCATAAAAGCGGAGATAGAACACTGCACACCAATTACAGACCTATCTCACTCCTCCCCCCACTATCCAAAGTGCTGAAACGAAAAGTGTCGGACCAACTAGTTGAATTCCTGGATAAGTACAATGTACAGTGCCCAGAGCAGCATGGCTTCAGAAAAGGGCACAGCACCACCACTGCACTACTGGAATTTACAACCTTCATCCATGCCATGCTTAACAAAGGGAATTGTGGAGGTGCAGTAGTTATAGACCTTACCAAGGCATTCGACACAGTTAACCACCCCCTACTGCTCAAGCAACTGTCCTCCATTGGGATCTCCAGCGATGCCCTTCCATGGTTCACCAGCTACCTTGATAATCGGATCCAATGTGTAAGGATTGCAGGGATCTCTTCGGATGAGAAACCGGTCCGCTCCGAGTCCCCAGGGTCTATTCTGGGCCCTCTACTCTTCTCCTCTTCATCAACAATCTCCCAGTGCCTGCCACCAAAAATATTACTATACGAGACGATGCAGTCCTGTTTTCCAGCCACCATGACATTACAGTCCTTGAATCCCAGCTGCAGCCTGACTTCAATCGCAAGAACAAGACTGGTTCAGTTCTCATAAACTTGTCCTGAACCACAGCAAGACTAAAGCCATGACCTTCTGTAACCGACAGAGCAGGCATAACTCTCTGTCCCTCACCATCAAGTACCACGCTGGGAACCCACTCGAACGTGTCAAGGAGTTCAAGTACCTTGGTATTACCCTGGATAGTACCCTCTCCTACACTCGGCATATTGACACTATTGCCAAGACTGCCAATATACGGATTGGACTACTACACAAACGCAAGCACTGTATGCCTGCAGATGCCCTTAAACTAGCCATCTACAGCTCTGTCACCTCTATCATTGACTACGGCCTTGCCATCTATGGCTCTGCCCCAACAAGTGCCCTCCGCAGGATCTCAGTTGCTCTCAACAAAGCCTGTAGACTACTGATGGGTGCAGCCCAACAAACTCACACCTGTTACCTCTATGCACAGGCCAGCTGGCTACCCTTACGCAGCAGAATACAATACCAGAGCTGCTTACTTACCAAAAAGATTCTCCTTGGTCTCATGCCACCTGGTGTTAGCTCACTCCTTACTACCTACAGTGGCACTCAACAAACATGTGGTGCCCAATCTCTAACCTTTCAGGTTCCCAGATGTCGTACCTCCATGGGTCAGCGGTCCTTTATCTATAGAGCCGTTCAATGGTTCAATTCCCTCAATAAAGAAGCACTTTCCTCTACTACACTTTGACCCTTCAAAAGGAATCTCAAACTTTACCTTACCTCTACCACTCAATGTGACTGCTTCGTTGAACAGAGATCTCTCTAAACACCTCCCAGCTCACTCATGTCTCACAGCCCGCCCTTTCCCAATCTCATTCCCTCTGGCACTGGCCTTCCTTGTGACTCCTTTCCTGCTTCACATCTCCACTGGCACAAGACATTTTCCACCACCATCGGACAGTGGCCTATTAGCCTGCCAACTTCCTCTCCCGGTCGCATGCCTGCAATACTAACTGCCTATGGTGCCCTCTATCTCTTATTGTTACTGCAGCCAGCTGCCTACTCAAGCTCCTTGTTTTATGAATATTATCTCAAAGTATGTTATAACTGAGTATCTTTATTTTTTCTTTTAGTTGTTTTGATTTATTGTGCATTGCTTTACTACCTCTGTATGTATGTTCACCCTCATCCTTTGATGTGGAACCTTTGTAAATGAGCAGTTTCTGCTCAAAGGTATTTGTAATCCGAGAATTTAATAAATAAATAAATAAATAAAAATTTGGCAAACAAAGCCCTATCAGGCATATAAATGACTAATTATGTGTCTTAAATCACTGATTGTTATGCAAGAACTAGTAAAGTATTACCATTTAAGGAATTTTTTTTTATTTTATTCTTTGGTAACTGGATGGGTAAGGCCCACTAGGCACAAGTGCCTGTTTTCAGGGGTGACCTGGGAGCACTGGGTGCTTAAGTGACTTGCTCAGAGTCATGTAGCATGCAAGTGGAGGTTGTGGGAATCAAACCCAGATCTACTGAATGTACCAAGTTCATTCACAGCTTATTACTCTAACCTCTAGGCTATACTGCCAGCCAAATCAGGTAATCTGGACTCTAAACATAATCTGCGATTTGAAGGGGCACAAAGTAACATTGTTTCCATATGAGGTTTTCAACACATTGTGAAGTTTGAAAAAACAGTGTGGAGTTTGAAGAAGCTCAGTGAAAGCACATATAACACATATTGGTGTATGTTCCACTTAATTTCTGACTCCCAGAATCACGAAGATGATTTAGTATTGTTTTATACTGAAACACCATTCCTGAGTGTAGTAATGCTCACCACCATGACCAGAAGCTTGTGTGTCTTCCAAGCCCGTGTATTGGTTACCTAGCAACCAGCTCAGTGCATGGTCACACTGTGACATGAACACACATGCCACATGATGTCATCATGCATGACGTCAGCGGTGTCGGTCTGCGGCGGTGAGCATAAGAGGCCTCATCTGCACTTGCTCTGGCTGTCTGTCAGCACAAAGAGAGAGACCATTACAAGCCCCAACACTTCTGAAAGTAAGCCGTTCTTCCAAAAAACTTTTGATATGCCAGTCACTGAATATTGCAGTCATTTAGAGCTTTTCCTAATGGTTTTCTTTCACATGTTGCATTTTTCCAGGTCAAAAGGTGCTATTTGAAGCTTTGCAAATAAAAACAATTGAGCTATTCTTAACTCTCAGCCAGGCGATGTGTTTTTAAAGTATTACCAGCCAGGATGCAACACAGTAATGCTGCTGTGTATCACAAAATGCTGCACATTACTGCCTTGCATCATGGCTGGCTCCGCTGTATTTTTGATATAAGGAGGATAGGAGCAGTGTCTCTTTAGTAAACATTGTTTCACCTGGTGGTATGTTTGGTGATGTAAATATGTGCTGCACACAGTTTATTAATCTGATTACTATGGAACTATATGAGTGTATTGCTTGCAGATATTGCCATATCTATTAGAAGCTGTGGATATATTTCCAAGCATCAGGCAAGTCTGTACGTTTTAAACAAAGTCACTTGACATTTCTGATTTTACCTGTAGCTCAGATGTGCAGTTTAGTGCACTGGGTTCAACAAAAAATGCACTTCTTTTGACAATATGTTGTTGTATATTTGTACAGATGAAAGCAAACTCCTGAAGAAGCCTTTAATAATGTATGGGGAGCCCTTATAATGTATTGCCTGGTACTTGTAATTTTCTTGTAACCTCATTGCTCTGACATAAGAACCTTGCTTGCCTACGTCAGATCAGTGAGATTACAGGATGGAATCAGTGGCACCTGACAGCATTCTAACCCTAGAACGTGACATGCTAGCGGTTTGAACTGAGCATCAGTAGTGGCAGTTTAAACACGGTCGCAGAGCACATGATGACTGCTGTCCAACCGCATTCGACACTGGGATTTCAACTGGGTCAACAGTGAAAGGGCTTTTTTTTTTAAAAAAACAAGGACTTTCCTGGAAAAAAAATATTACAATCGAAGTGTTTATATATGTTCTATCTTTGTGTTAGCTAAATTGTTCTGCAATAAATTTTACTGGCGATCGTCAATGGCGTGAAGTGTTTTGTAAGGTAAGACTTATTTTGCAGAAAAGCAGTCATATTTGTCACTTACTTCACCTGTGAAAAAACTCATGCACTATAAAAGACAATGGCTGGGTTAACTCAGGTTACCAGGTTGAAATCACCTCTCACGGTTGCCATGTTGACAATAAACCTCTCCAGCTACTGTACACTCTCAAGGTTTACAAACACGGCATGGTAACCGCTCGCGGTGATTACAACCCAGTAAACAGCGTAAACCCAGCCATTATCCTCTATATAACTGGTGAAACGGGTAGATATCGCTGTTGAAAAAAGCAATAAAAGCTGTGTTGATAACAAGTGTTTCCAAGCGTGTTTGCTACATTTGCTTCTGCCCTGGTGAGGTCCTTCTAATTCTATCAAACACACTATTAAACTGCTTAGCCACCTGTGTGCTGCTTAATACCAAATGTTACAATGTCAGTGTAATTTCAATGCTTTTAGACATCTGTTTTTGCTGACAGCTGTGATTTAAGAATTTAGGTAGGTAGAGTGATGAGTGCAATGCGTTCCTGAATTTTCCAGGTATTGTGCTTTTCTTGATGTGCTGTACTTATTGAGTTACTGCCTCACCTTAACCCTGTTGAGTATCCTGTTTGTCTCCATACTGTATTTGAGTGAGACTTAGGCCACCTTTATGAACTACTGCATCACGCTGGTTGGCTCCTTATTTGGAAGATGTCAATACCCCTTTATTAACTGCTACATCTCCCTGGCTGACTCTTTATTTGGGTAAGACTATGCAGCTGACTCCTTCTTTATGACTCTACTCTGGGTATTACCTATTTATCTCTCCCTACAGTTGCCAGATTTTACCTTCGGGGGGCTATTTTTGTTCTCTCTCTCTAGTATCTTTTATTCTTCCCCACTGCGTTACTCCTAACCCTATCAGAAACAAAAAAACATAGAATATGTTGACTGAAAGAGACTGGTAGGCCCATCTAATCTGCCCTATTTTTCCTGCCTAATACTACACCCTGGACCCTATTTGTCACAGGTGTCCCTTCCTGCTCCCTTACCTGTACTTATTATACCCATGTGCCTATACCATGCATGTTTGAGGCTCCCCACTGTCTTTGCCCCACCACCTCTTCTGGCAGGCTGTTCCAGGAGTTCACTACCCTCTCCATAAAGAAGTACAGTATTTTCTCACATCCCTCTTACACTTCCCCCTCTCAAGCTTCATAGCATGCTCCCATGTTCTAGTGCTCCTCCTCCTGTGAAAGAGACTCCACTCCTGCACCTTGTTCGCCCCATGAGGTGCTCATAGGTCTCAGTCATGTTCCCTTTCACTCTCCTCTCCTCCTAGAAGTACATGTTGAGCTCCCACAGCTTCTCTTTGTATGGTTTCTTGTTCAACTGCCTCACTATTTTGGTAGCCTTCCTCTGGACTGCTTCCACCCTGTCAATGTACATTTGGAAATGCGGCCTTCAGAACTGGACACAGTACTCCAGGTGAGGTCTCACAAGTGAGCGATACTGAGGCAACCACCTCCCTTCTCCTGCTAGAAATCACCCTCCCTATGGACCCCAACATCTGGTTCACCTTGCCTACTGCCTTGTCACACTGCCCTGCCACATTGAGTTCATCAGATAGGATCACCCCAAGGTCCCTGCCTTGCTTAGTAACTATAAGTACTCCCCTATCTTATACATAGCCTCTGGATTTCCCTGCCCCAGGTGCATGACTTTACACTTTTTGGCATTTGAACCCAGCTGCCACTCCCTAGACCACTCCTCTAATTTCCACAGATCCCTTTGCATTTTCTTCACCCACTGTTGGGTGTCAACCCTGTTGCAGATGTTTGTGTCATCCACAAAGAGACACACCTTCCCCTCCAGTTCCTCTGCAAGCTCACTTATTAAGACATTGAAGAGGACAGGATTCATTACCGATCCCTGTGGTACTCCACTGATTGCTCTCTCATCTTCCAAGTGACTGACATTTACCACTGCCCTCTGCCATCTATCTATCAGCCAGTTTGATACCCAGCTCACCAATGTCTCCCCCTCCCCCAGGTTGCTAAGTTTCTTTATCAGCCTCCTGTGTGGCCAAGTGTCATAGGCCTTATTGAAGTCCAGATAGGCCACACCCACTGCCATCCCTGATCCACCTCCCTAGTTATGCAGTCAAAGAAATCTATGGGATTTGTTTGACATGACCTCCCCCTGTGAAGTCATGCTGCCAGTTGTCCTGCAGCCTATTCATCTCCAGGTACTCCTTTAGTCTTTCCTTCAGCAGGCATTCTTTTAATTCCCCCACCACTGATCCAAGACTGATTGGTCTGTAATTGCTAGCCTCCTCCCTCCTGCCACTCTTGTGCAGAGGGGTCACATTGGCCCTCCTTCAGTCCTCTGGAACCATCCCTGTCTCCAATGAGTTGCTGGATAGTGTTGCCAGAAGAATGACTAGCACCATGCTCAGTTCTTTTAGTACTCTTGGATGGATCCCATCAGGCCCCATCTCCTTGTTTTCTTCTAGATCTTCCAATCCCCAGTGGACACTCTCTTCTAAAAATGGACATGTGTCCACTCCCCTCTCCCCTGATGCATTTTAATACATGTCAGTTAATCCCCTTTTCCACTATGAAGACTGAGCAGAAGTATTCATTTAGAATGTTTGATTTTTCCTAGTCTTCCTCTGCACAGTTCCCCATCAGTCTCCTGACCCTCGCTATACCACCCTTGCCTTCCTCTTTCTTTCACCTACTTGAAGAAAGTCTTGCCCCATTTTTTTCCTCCCAGGTGATCCTCTCCTCAGTTTCAGCCTTTGCTGTCCTTACACTCCTTACTGCCCAGATCACCCACTCCTGCTAGGTCATTCTTAAGGCATTCACCTATCTTTTTAAAATCTTCCCTACTGATGTCCAGGACCCTTGCCCTTGTGGTTTGATCCTGACACCATCCCTATATTGATCCACACCATACAGTGATCACTGGTCCCCAAGTGGCCTCCCATCTTGACGTTTGCAACACTGTCCATGTTAGTGAGTACCAGGTCTGGTGTTGCCACATCATGAGTTGGTTCACTGACTAGTTGCCTGAGGAATGTCCCCTGCAGAGAGCCCAGGATGTCACTGCTTCAAGCTGAAGCCACTGCTAGGATGCTCCAAACCACATCTGGCAGGCTGATGTTCCCCCACCAGCAGCACCTTCCCCTTTTCTGCCATCTTGCCAATGGCTTCTACCAATTCCTTATTTAATTCCTCCCTCTGTGCTGGAGGTCCGTAGATCACGCCAGTGGGAATAGTGCTCCATTCCTTATCTCCAGGGTGACCCACAGTACCTGTGCCTCTCCTGTATTCCCTGTATCTTAGAAACATAAACTTTGATGGCAGATAAGGACTGCTTGGCCCACCTAGTCTGCCCATTTCTCTACCTACTAGATAAGCTACAGATCATAGTTAACCAACAGCCTACTTCTTCCTAGCCCCCCACCAGAATTGCCTTATGTCTGTCCCTTGCATTCTTGAATTACCCCACTGTTTTTGACCCCATGACCTCCTCAGGAAGGCCACTCCATGTATCCACCACCCTCTCAGTGAAAAATTCCTCACATTGCCCCGAGCCATTCCCTCCCATTATCCTCAAATTGTGTCTCCTTGTTCTTGCACATCTCTTTTTCTGAAAGATACTACCCTCTTAGACTTTGTTGATTCCCATAAGGTACTTGAAAGTTTCTATCATGTCCCCCCTCTTCCTCCTTTCCTCAAGGATATGCATATTAAGCTCCTTTAGTCTCTCTTCGTATGGCTTCTGTTGCAGACCCTCCACCATTTTAGTTGCCTTCCTCTGGACTTCCTACATCCTGTCTATGGCCTTGTGGAGATGGGGTCTCCAGAACTGCACATTGTACTCCAGATGGGATCTCACCAACTGTCTGTACAGAGGGATAACAACTTCCTGTTTTCTACTGGTGATGCCTCTCCCTCTACGTCCCAGTATCCCCCAGCCATCCTTATTGCCTTCTCACATTGCTTGCTTACCTTTAGGTCCTTTGATATGACTACCCCAGGTCCCTTTCCATTTGTGTTGTTGTTAATACCTCCCCCCCATTGTGTACTCTTCCCCTCGGTTTTTGTTTCCCAGGTGAATTACTTTGCACTTCTTTGCATTGAATCTAAGCTGCCATACTTTTGACCATTCCTATAACCTTGCCAAGTCCCTTCTCATCCTTTCCACCCCACCTTGTGTATCAACCCTGTTGCAGATCTTTGTGTCATCTGCAAAGAGGCAT
Organism: Neoceratodus forsteri; assembly: GCA_016271365.2. Classification (NCBI taxonomy): domain Eukaryota; kingdom Metazoa; phylum Chordata; order Ceratodontiformes; family Ceratodontidae; genus Neoceratodus; species Neoceratodus forsteri. The sequence goes on from CM057449.1 coordinate 988,507,679, forward strand.
ACTTTTCCTTCCAGTTCCTCTGCAGTGTCGCTTATAAAGATATTAAAAAGGATCAGACCCAGTACTGAACCCTGCAGTACTGTGCTGGTAAACCCCATCTTCGTGGCTTTTATGCTTTTCCTCACATAAAGTACCAGACCTCCTCCTTTCCTTCCCACCTGGTCCTTCCTGAACAGAGTATTGCCTGGTATAGCCATGTCCCCATCATGGTTTTCAGTGTGCCATGACTCAGTAATGGCCATGATACCCAGGTCGGCTCTGCCATGATGGCCTCTAGATCCAGAATTTTATTTCCTAGCCTTCTAGCATTCAGACACGTGGCCTTCCAGATTTTTCCACTCTGCTTGTTGCCCCCATTTTTTTCCTTTTTGCCCTCCCTCCTTCCCACCTCTCTTTAATGCTCCCGCTCCTTTCCCTGTATATCTCTACCACCCTGCTTCCTTTATTAATTTGCACCCTGGGGGTTCCTCTCCCCTTGGGTTCTCCTTACTCTTTACTTCAGCCTGTAGGGAAATGCAGTTTCTGACTCCCTGATTCCCTCTGCCACTCCCTTTGGCTAGTTCAAATGTTAATCAAAGTAACACTGAGACCATCCACCGAGGACTGCAGTTCTCCTTCCGAGTGCATACAGACCATAACATCTATATAGGCCCTTAACCTCCCAGGTGGGTCCCCGGTCCCCAATATTGCCAAACCCTTCCTCTCTGCACCATTCCTTCAGCCATGAGTTGAAGCTCCTGGTGTGGAGTTCTCTCTCATGTTCCCTGTCATAGACAGGCAGTACCTCAGTGAAAGCCTCTGAGAGAGCTGCCTGTCTAATACCCCTCCCCAGCTCCCTAATCTCCCCTTGCACTATCCCAGCACTGTCCCTAGCCAGGTCCTAAGTCTCCAGGTGGAAAATGACATCCAGTTCTTGCTCTTGTCTTGCTACCCTAGCTATCCTCAGGATTCGCTTCCCATCTCTCCGGGCCTTGGCACTAGGTAGGCACCTAACTTGCATCTCCCATCCTTTCCTGTTCCCAAATCTACCCCCCCCCACAGTTGAGTCCCCCACCAAATGACTCCTCCTCCTCTGCGGTTTCCACCACCCTCCTTGGGGTCTCCATTATGGAAGGCCCCCACATTCCCCTTGGTCACTACCACTGGTGCTTCCTCCTGGCAGTCCTGCCCTGCAAATAGCAGTGTAGGAATTTTGTAGTTGTACTAGTTTTGGAATGTGCCTCTCTCCCACCATCCCTACCCTTCCAAAACCCACCATAGTCCAGTTGTTCCTCCTCACTGGCATCATCTGAGAAACTGGTGGCAGACTTGCTGGCCTCTGGGTGGGGAGAGAGGTGCCCCGAATCCTAGCCAACTCTGTCTGGAGTCTAGCGACCACCTCCCTCAACCTAGAGAAGTGTGTGCAGATGGCACAGTACTCCAGTCTCCAGAAGGGCTCTCTGAAAACTGCCACCCCCACAGCCACTGCACTGCACCATTCCCAGCAATCTCAACCTCTATTCTCCCTGTGTTATGTGGAGATACTTTTGTACCCTTCCCCCTTGTAGGGTGTTTCTAGTTTCTCCTTTTTTTTTTTCTATTTGTACTCTCCTATGCCTTGTTTAAATCTCTATATACTCCTACCCTAGATAGGGCCATGCATTAATAGCACCTCAGTGAGAACTACTGTGCATGCTACCTGCTGTAGACCCCTCCCCAGCTCCCCAAACCTAACCTGCACCACCCCTGCTGCATCCCTTGCCAGGTCATTTGTCCCCAGATTGACAATGACACCCAGCTCACCCCCCCTGCTCCTCCACCATAGTGATTCTAAGGATTCGCTCCCCATCCCTCCATGCCAAGGCCCCTGGTAGGCACCTTACCTCCCTCCTTCCCTCCAGAGGTGTTCCCAAACTACCCCTTATGACTTAGTCTCCCATCAGAAGCTGCTTCTTCTTCTGCTGGGGTCCCCTGGCTCACAACTTGGGGCATCCACTCTGAAGGACCCCCACATCTTCCCTTGCATCTACCACAGGTACCTCGTCCTGGCAGTCCCATTCCACCAGATGGTGAAGGAGTTATTTAGTGGCACAGACTGAGGAATGTGTTCCCTTACCCCCCCAATCTCCCAGAGCTCACCACAGTCCAGTAATCCCTACTTCTAGTCAGCCTTTGAGGCAATGGTGGAGGATTAAGTGGCTCCTGGGTAGAGAAAGAGGTCTTCTGAATCCAAGCCAACTCAGCCAAGTGTCTAGAGACTGCCTCACCCAGCCCAGAGAAATGCATGCAGATGGAGCAGCACCTCAGTCTCCAGAAGGACTCCTTAAAGACTGCAGCTCCACAGACACTGCACTGCGCCACTTCCATCATTTCCAAATCTACTCTCTCTATGACCTGAAAGAGAAACTATGCCCTTACCCCAGATAAAGTGTTTCTTGAGTTCCCTTTTTTGTTTGGATTACCCCTTGTTGCTTTGCCCTAGGTAGGCTACTAATTTGCCTTTCCATTAAGCTTTTAATTTAGACTTTACTAGCTTTTTCCCCTTTATACCCTTTCTCCGGATAGCGTGTTATTAATTTTCCCCTATTCCCCCATTACTTCCTTTATATTCTTACCCTAGATGGGGTGTTGCACCTATTCCTATTTATAGTCTACTGTTTACCCTGCACCCTTCCCTGCAGTGAGTGTTACAATGGGAGTGACCAGGTACCTTACCTTAGTTGACCGGCAGAGTCCCCTGTTTCCCTGTTGCCTACAGATGCCTACTGATGTCTAAGATGTCAGTCTTATACTTGCTCAACTTCTGTTCTGCCCCACTCACATGCTGGGATACAAACATTTGTGGGACACATTAGAAGTGCTTCTTTTTAACGTCCCTTGGGAACATAGGAGGCAGTATAGCACAGTGGTTTAAGGCTCTGAGCTGTAAATCTGGTGACATCCAGCAGACCAGACCTGAGTTTGAATCCCACAGTTTCCACTTATATACTGTGTGACCCTAAGCAAGTCACTTAACTTCCCTGTGCTTCCAGGTCGCGCCTGTAAAAAAGCTTTCAGCTTAGTGTGCTAATCCTGGTTAAAAAAAAAAAACAACATCCCCAGGTGGGACTTCCTGTTGCCACTGGATTGGTCTTAGCTCCTTACGTGACCCTCCTCTTGATCACAGTGATGATGAGGGAAACCAGAGAAAACACTTGCAGCAGGTTCATTTCACCGCATTTTACTTGGCTTTTTCCTCCTGTTAGCAGTGGCTTTTATTTACTTTACTTGCCCTCCTGCTGGCTGTGGTTAAAATAATTTAAACACCCCTCCTGATATGCAGCCTCTTTGTTGTATGCCTTTTTCTCCTTTTTTTCTTCTTCTCCCAGTTCTCTTCTCCTAGTCTGCCTCTTTTCTACTCCCTTCGTCCTTTCCCTCCCCTCCCCCACTCTCTCTTTCTTAATCCTTCCTGCCCTGTCTCCCTTCCCCTAGAATCCCAGGTGCAGTCTCCTACAATTTTTTTTGTCTCAGCTTTGAAACTGTCGGCATCTCCAGCTTAGGGCGAAGTTTCTTATACATAGTGTCAATGTGGGTGGATAAAATGAGTTTCTATTACAGCCACACTCATAAGTACTTGAAATGATTTACCTCATCAAGAAGGTTACCATTTGGGCAGACTAGGTGGGTCAAGTGGTCCATATCTGTCGACACCTTCTATGTTTCTATGTTTATCCAGGGTCTTCAAGACAGGTATGTTGCAGCCTTGCTACTCTCTGTCTAGTGCCGTTAGTCAGGGAGAAGGTGCTTTTTTTGGCATTTAGTGAGAGGTGATTTGAGTTATACCAGCACCATCCCTACCACAGTAGGATGTGTTATGCTCTATAACCTTCATAACAGTGGGACATTGATACATTGTGCTCCATAATCTTCACAGCAGTGGGTTGTTGAGGGCACTTTCCAGTGTAAATATTTTTATATTGCATTTCATGTGGTGTTTATGAATAGAATTGACCATGAAATAAAATTAACTGGCCTTCAGTTAAAACATTTCAGAAAATGTTTTTCTTGAGCAGGAGAATGTGCATCACCTTCTTTAATAGATGATACCTTCACATCTGCGCACCATATTGACTCTTTGGTCAAGACAATCAGTACCAAGATTGGTTGTCCTGTACAGGCATAGGCAACACCTCTCTCCAGGGGCCTTCCACCTCTCAGTCCACAGTTCAATTATATTTACTATTGACTATGGCCTAGTGGTCTATGGGGCGGCAACGGATACAGTGCTCAAGAGGGTTCAGACTGCGCTCAACAAAGCCTGCAGACTCACCCTGGATGCTGAGCGTGGCACTCACACCTGTACTCTGTATGAACATGCAGATTGGCTGTCATTAAGAAATAGGGTAAAATTCCAGACTTGCATCATAGGGAAGAAAGCTCTATTGGGTAAAACACCACCATGTGTAGGCAGTTTGATCAAGGCAGCCAACTCATTACAGGTCACTAGAGGAGCCTTGGCTATCCCCTTCTGTCGCACCTCACTTGGGCAACGTACATTTGCCTACCGGGCCCCCTGTGGATTAATGAACCTCCTGGGCACCTCTTTGGTCACCAGTTGTCAGGCACAATTCAAAACTGACCTCAATCAGCACTTAATAACACTCTCTAAGTGCACCTGCCTCTGAGTCCAGCCACACCTGCTCTCTCTGCCCACCAGCAAGCACTAGGCAGGCCTCAGGTACCGCCTCCCTCTGTCCCTTCTCATGACTTGTCTCAGCAAACAGTCTGCGTCATGCTTCTTTGGCACCCGCCACCCCACCCGCCCCTTCCCCCAACTCACAGTCCCATGAGTTTCCCTAACAGTCACTACTAATGCAGGCTGCCTGACCATGTCCCCTCACACCCCACCATTTTACTCTGGCATGTCCTCTCTGCTCAGTCTCCCCTCACCCCACAATTTCTCCCTATACCTTATCGCCCTTCTTCCCCCACCCTTCACCTCCACTGCAGTACATACCTCTCTCTCGCACCGCCTTTCTTTACCCCACTGCCAGCTATCTCCGTCCCTCTGAACTACTGACAAGGCACTCTGTGGCTGTTCCACCACCACCTTCAAAGTGTTTTTCTTATTTTAACTTGTACCTATATTTTGAGCTATTCTGTAAGTTCTGAATCCAAGCTGTATTGTTCATTGTAATGTACCTTTGCTTTCTCCTATTGTTCTTTGTTTTGCAATCTATGACGTGGAACCTCTGTAAAAGAGCTTGCGCTCAAAGGTCTTTTCCGAATCACTAAATCAATAAAATAAATAAATAAATGTTCTTTATTTCTCGTTATACAGTATTGAGGGAAAACTGGATTTCTCAATAAATTCTCGTTGTTATGGTGCTTATTGACTTGCAGTTGTAGCTCAGTAGTCCTGCATCATCATGGAGAAAAAAACAATGTTTTGTTTTCATTTTATAAAGTGCAAACAGAGAGGACATGAAAACTACAGTTATAAATGAATGCCTAACTATGCACACAGTTCTACTGATGATGACTATCATTACTTCCTGCAGAAACTTGCCAAAACTATTTTCAATGTTGCTGTTTATGCCCTGAAATAGAATTTCCCTGTCATATGCTCAGTAAGGTGAATGAGTTGTTATTGTGCTGGAGAACGAGAACATTTACAATTCTTTCAGGTCACTTCCAAGGCCAAGTAAAAAGCCAAGGTTTTACAGTGCATAAATCCTTATTGCTGATTGCTCTGTGACAATTTAAGCTACACTTGATGGAAACAACTTCTGCTGACAGAAACGTTTGTGCTCCATGGACGCAATACTTGGCTAATACTATATGTTTTAACAGCTTTAATTATCTATCCTGAAATGCTTTATAAAATATTTAGAATTAATCTGTGAAATGTGATATCATGCACATTATTGGCTGAATTTGATCAATTCTACATCCATGCAGTTATCACCTGTGACAGGATTCAACACTGGTAAGTATGTTGTTTGGTGGGCACTAGTTTTAGACATTATTTTTTGCTAAGAAATCATCACTACTACAACTCGCTGTCCAACAATCTGTTTTCAGGATTGTTTCTATCCATTTCATAAGAAATATTACATGGAAAAAATAAGAGATAAATTATGCTTTGACCATGAAGTGCAACTGTTAAACTATTAAATTGTACCATAGTATTGCTGCACATAATACTACCTAAAAATGTATTTCATCGACAGCATTTTTATCTTTTTTTTTCTGTACAGGTTTTTATCACTCCTTGGCAGGCTGGGTGGCTGTATCAGCCATGTCCCATTGCACATGGCCTTCCTGAGTCTACACCATTCCTCCAAGACTGAGTGAGCCATCAGTGTTAGCAGAGCGGTCTTTATTAAAGCAGCAGAACTAGATAAAAAAATATCAGATCTTTTACAACAGTTTACTTGCTGTGCTCTGTTGAGCACTTATCCGGTAATCTTTCTCATTTTCACTGTACTATCACCCCGTAATTTGCTCCATTTTCTTTGTTTTTGTTTACATTTCTCACACCCGCCAAGTTGAACTGGAACCCTCTGCTGCCAACTATACATGCGCATGACTCACTGTACTACACAGGGACAGCAGGAATGCACAGCACAAGGTGCCATGGAAGTAAACAAAAGACATGCTATGATGTGAGGGGGATCTCGGCTGCAAATTAGGCAGCAGCCATATTTTCTGTAGATCCACAAAAATAGAAATAAATTTTAAATATTTAAAAAACTAAAGATCTCTAGAAAAAAATATTTACAGATATGGAAACTGGAACTATGACTGTATACTTCCAGCCAAAGAGGAGAATTTTGATAATCAGTTCCTGATTATCTAGTACTGCTGCTTTAAGCCCATCCTCCATTTTTTTCTCCTTTGTTTTCTCCCCAGGCTCAGCTGGATATGCAATGAGTGTGTTGTGTGGGCTTCACCTCCGTCGAGGTGCCCTCAGCACTCCATACGCCAGTCCTTACCCAAACTGCAAAATTTGCACCACTGCCATCTGATTCCTCCATGGGCAGTCGAGTGAGTCATGCGATCCCCCCTTCCTGAGGGAAGAGAGCTGTCCTAAGGATGCTCAATCTTCACTCCCCACCTGAGCCTCTGAGCCACCCATGTCTGCTCCTGAACCCAGGTCACCGGCATGGCAGCAGTAAGCATGGATGCCTCAGTCTGCTGTGCCACTGGAATGGGTCAGCATTTTTGTCTTTTACGATTTTGAGAGACAGTGTGTGTGTGCATATGTCTGTGTGTATGTGTGTGTGTGTGATAGAATGGCTATGCAATGGCAACAAACTTCTAAATAAGTGATGGATTTCTTTATGATATCTCATGTGAGTTTTCTGGATATCCCTTACAGATTTTCTTGAGACATCTTTCCAAGCAGTAGCCACTTATTGACTCTCTGCACCTTTTACTACTCAAGCATCATCCACACATGATATCCCAGGAACTTCTCATTAGCAATGTCAGTGTTCTTTGCTGTTATTGATTGTACTGTATACACTGTACACTCTCTTGTCAACATGTACTGTACAAGGCATCCTCCCTGGGCATTAAAAGTCAAACACATGCAGCTTTACTGATCAGTTTCTTGCTCAAGGGCAAGTTTTTTCAGTCTGAGAAACACAGAGACATAGACAGGAAAAGACCAGAACAGACCACCTAGTCTGTCCCAAGTACCCATTGCATATTGCATCACCTTACAGCATCCCCCATCCATTACCATCTGGAGTTATGTCCATCTCATAGACTACTGATGCACATGTGACCAGATGTTTCTAAATCTGATCTGTCCAGATCCTCCTTCTTGCCACAGCATATCCAGTCCTTAAAGGAGATTGTCTTTCACGCTGCAAATACTGCCTCAGTGTCACAGGCTCAATATTTCAGCAGTAGCACAGACCCGAGACCAATGATAGCCACCTGGTTTATTGAGCAGAACACCACCCTCTTCGCACATCCACCGAAGTGTATCACTGCAGAATGCACATTCTGTTCGAGGCGGGTCCCAAAGTTCACTTTTTCCATTCACAGCAGAAAGATCTGTGTGATAATCAACCCTACTGCCTCTTCTTGAATACAAAAACAGGTGGTACTAATGCAGCAAAATATAGTTTAAAATGTGGAGCTGAAATCTCATGCATGTGGATCAGCTGGTGCCAAAATCCCACGCAAGTGCAGGAGTGTTCCGCTTTTGTGCATGCATGGGATTTTGGCACCGGCAGCTGTTCTGCATGCATCGATTTCGGCCCCACATTTTAAACTATACTTCGCGGCATTAGTACCCCTTGTTTTTGTAATTCAAAGGCAAGAAAAGCTTAATTAGAGGTTGATTTATCACATAGATGCCTTTCTAACATGGTCATGGCAAAAAGTGAACTTTGGGACCGCACTCCCAAACAGACTTGCATTCTCCCAAGTGATATGCTTCCGGTGGATGGTGACTTTCATGAGGACCTGACTGAAAGGTAATTAATGCAAAAAAATAATAAATTAGGTAAAAGCTGTCATTTTGGGCTCTACAGAGGCATTCTGTGCTACTTGCTTGAAATGTATGTGCCTAGAGGCACAATGGTTAAAATTTCTTGAGAAAAGCGAGTCAAAGCGTCCCTTTAATGTGTATTGCAGAGGCTTCAAGCACATCGCCTAGCTCCACAGCTACCAATAATAAGGTAAGATTTAGAAAATAACCTCCAAACAAACGTGTATAGATAAAAAAAAGGCAGGGCAGGTGGTTACTGTTGCAGTGGCCGCTTCAGCGATGCATTTATATCTCAAGAGGAAGCTTATCTAATGTACCTTTCAATACCTACTGATTGAGACATTTCTGATTAAAAAAAAAGTATATCTTTAGAATGTAGTACAGCATTTTACCTCTCTAAGGCATATACAGCAATCTTACCCATTGTCTATCGCATTTGTTTAGGTTTTATGAGTTATCAAATTCAAGCGTTAATGTTATCTAAAACAATGTAGGAGAAACGTTTTTTATGCTACTTCCTCTGCAATGTTACAGTTAGCACAGGTCTAGAAATCAAGTCTGAAGCATCAGGGCACAGCTAGAAAAATATGCTCAAGCTTACTAAAACAAGCCTTTCTCCAGGTGCCCAATCTGTTAAGAGGAATTTAAAACTGGCGCTCTGGAACAACACCCCTCCCTTCCAAGATCACTCCTATTTATATTGGCCGAGGTCAGCACGGACTCTGAACCCCTTCCAAGTGGTTCAAGTTTGCCAGGTATGGGCAGGGTCCCCTTGTGAGTGGACCCTGTTAATACATTGGAATTCAGGCTGAAATGAGAACATTGCTGCTAATACTGGCCTGCTACAAGCTTCTGCAGCTCATGCCTGAGTGCAGTCCCTGAGTTGGTCTTATTAATCCCCTTTCTTCTTCAGAGATACCGTATATCCTGGGTTCTTCTCATTGAGCAGTGTATCAGGACCAATTTCCCAGTCCTACAGATACAAAAACAGATCCTCCCCGGCCACTAAATGTGCATGGTGATCTCTATATGTGCCCCACATGGCAAATCGACATTGCCCCTCACAGTTTTAAACTTGATGGCTCTCTCAACCATTTTCCTCCTCTCCACTTATCCCAGGCCACCTCCCACGTCAGTAGCATGAGCAGTGTCATGTTCACGTCTCGTCTGCCATCTTGAGGATGGCATGAGCCCCTGCACAGTCCATGCATGCGCATGGCATACACATGACATCAAACCTGCCACTTTGCCATTGGCAAACTATGCCTTCACATGGCGGATGGCAGTACAGTGCCACAGTGTGTACAGGCTCATGCTACTTCTTAAAGGCATAGTACCAATTAACATTTTTTACCCCGGAGCATTTTGAAACATAGTGTGACATAAGGCACAGCATAGAAGTGTATTTTGTGCCAAACTCCATATGATAAAAACAGGCAATTAAGTTCTAGACTGGTACTTGAAGCATGAGACCTCCTTTGCCCAGTCCTTAAAGTGCTTACTAACCTTACAGCTTGCATCTATCATGCACTGCCATACCGATACTACTAAAAGGGCACCATATGATGAAGAATTTTTCAGGACTCAACAGGCAGTCATGCTGAATATCCTAGAGTGTATGGAAGAGATGTCTAAAGTGAATAAAGAGACCACTCCCAAACCACCCAAAGAACTCATCTAGAGTAACAATGCAGGAAATAAAGGTGCCACCGGCAGTGATATAGCCACTACCAGTGCCGCCCCAACATGGCTGGATGATACTGTTATGGGAGATAGCACAGGAACGCATAACGATGTGTCTGATGCTAAGTTGGGGCAAAGAAGCACACACAGAATCAGACAAAGAAGAGCTCACCCTAACAAAAAAGCTGACCTTCATAGATTCCCTGCCGAAACAGTTGAGAGCTGTTAAAGAAACAATGGGCGTTGAGGTTCAGGAACCCAAACCATACTCCAAACTGAATCCCCTCATATGGGTGAAACAGAAAAAGGAAGAATGCTTTCTCATCTGCGAGTCACTCACCAAAGTAGTAACAAAGGAGTGAGAGTCACCTGACCCAGACAGAATTGCAGAGAAGAGAACTTTTGACAGATTTTACCATATTTAGGATGATGTCAGCAAACTATGGTGCACACCACCCATGATGGCCCACCAAGTCATGGGCCTATGCAAAAAGACGGTACTCCCATCAGAAACCACCACACCACTTAGGGACCCCACCAATAAAAAGATGGAAGAATTCATGAAAAAATTCTTTGAAATGACAGGCCTGGCCTGTCAAGCCAATACTGCGACAACCTATACATCCAGGGCACTTGTCACATGGCTGGAGGAACTAGCTTCCACATTGGACCCAAAATCTAAACAAGCCAATCTGCCCGAGTATGCCATCCAGGCAGTCAACTACACAGCCAATGCATCTATAGATGCAATGAAAATGTCGGCATGCCTGGCCACACTGACCGACAGAACGAGGCATCTCATATGGCTAAAAACTTGGAATGCGGACACTGAGTCAAAGACAATGCTGAACAAGCTACCTTTTAAGGGAAACTTAGTCTTTGGCGAAGGACTGGAGAAATATGTAAACAATAAAGGTGATGACAAAGGGCTGGACAAAGATAAGTCAACTAACAACACATATTTGCCAACCTTTTGGGGTAGATTTTGCCCCTACAGGGCAAGCAGGACAGAAGACAGACTAGCCAGTACTACCAGAATGAATCCTATAGCTTTAAACCAGCTTACTTTTCCAATGGAGGGTATGGCAGAGCACAAGGCAGAGGACAAAGGGGAAGATAAAACCATACCTCCTCAAGAGGCAGATCCCACTCTAACTGACTCCCAAGAGGAACACCAAACCCGAGGACCACGACAATGACAAAACCAATCCCTCACCCACCAATAGGAGCCAGACTACTGCAATTTGCACACATATGGAACAAAACCACATGAGACATATGAGTACTATAAGTCTTATCACAAGGCTACTCTATAGAGTTTGCACAGGAGCTATTCACCAACAGGACGGTAGTGCCACCCATATCACGCCAACCAGGAAAAATACTCATGGTGAAGTCCACGATCCAAGGCCTACTAGTAAACAAAGCAATCATGGTGGTAACACCCAATCAGGTCGACCGAGGAATATACTCTATCTTATTTCTGGTCCTGAAGAAAACGGGAGATATGAGACCCATCCTCAGTCTCAAGATTGTCAACTAATTCATCCAATACAAAAAATTCAAAATGGAAACCCTGAAGTCGACACTGCACTCCATAAGAACAAGGGACTACCTAACATCGATATGAAGGACGCTTATCTGCACATTCCCATCAGGCCATCCCATTACAGATTCCTAAGGTTCAAGATACCTGGCTGCCACTATCAATACCAGACACTTCCGTTCAGATTGGCGTCAGCCCCCAGGGTCTTCACCAAAGTCACCATACCCCTGGCAGCCATAATCAGACAAAAAGGAATCCACATCATTCCCTACCTGAATGACTGGCTAATCAGAGTCAGGTCCCTGCAACTAGCTCAACATCACACACAACTAGTAGTGACAGCACTAACAACACACGGATGGATAATCAACTGGGACAAAAGCAGTCTGATCACCCGCAGGCCCATAGGACACCTGGGTACATTCATAGATACAGAGGAGGCCCTTGTGAGACCATCCCCAAAGAGGGCAGACAAGGTTATAGGCAAAGCACAAGCACTGAACAGCACAAGAGAACCAAGACTAAGCTATACTGCAGATGCTTGGATCCATGGCTTCCTGCATAGGTCTGGTGCCTTGGGCATTATGAAATATGCACTATCTCCAAATCTTGGTGATCTGAGCAGGCCACATACTATAACATGACTTGTCAAAGATGGTCACTCTGACCCCTGCAGCCAAGAAATCATTCCTATGATGGACTGAATGGCACAACATAGTCAAAGGTGTGTCACTGGAAACAGAATCAGAGATGATAATAGACACAGATGCCTGCCTACTCAGCTGGGGAGCTACACTCAATCACTTGCCAGTGCAGAGAAAATGGTCAAAGATGGAATCCAAACTTCTGATCAGCATCTTGACAATGAGAACTGTATACCATGCATTGCATTTCTTCCAAAAGACAATATGCAACAAGAAAGTCCTGATCAGGTCAGACAACAGGGCAACAGTGGCCTATATTGCGAATCAAGGAGGAACAAGAAGTCTACGTTTACTACAGGAAACCCGGAAGGTACTTAACAGGGCACAGATCAACCTGTACTCAATAATGGCCATACATCTTGAAATCACCCCCGGGGAAATGGTCACTACACCCTCAAACGTTCAACAAACTGAACAAACTATGGGGCCCATTGCAAATAGACCTAATGGCAACATCAAAAAACTCTCAACTCCCACTCTTCTACTGCAGGTTCAAGGAGCCGGGAGCAATAGGAACAGATGCCACGTCATCTGATTAGAGTGCCCGGGTGAGTCCAGGGATGCTGTAAGGTGATGCTCATGCAATCACCTTTACCAGGTAAGTAAACTGCCATTGCATATTGCATCACCTTACAGCATCCCCCATCCATTACCATCTGGGTTGTAATAAGCAGTGATGTAAATAAATGGGTGGGATCAGATGGCATGACAGCTAAGGTCCACCATGGTTCAGAAGAACCTTTCTAGCAAATGTTGATTTTGCTGCATTAGTCACATCTAGTCTAAAATGTCTGGTAAAGGTGTATACCGATGACCAGGTAGCGGCTCCGCAATTGTCTTGTATTGAGGTCCTGTTTAGCTCCATCCATGAGGTTGAGATCTCCCTTGTAGAGTGAGAGGATAGTTTTTGTGGTGTCTCTAACCCCCACAGTTGGTAGGCCTCAGTTATTGTCTGCTTAATCCAATTGGAAAAAGTGGATTGTGCTGCTGCTTGCCCTCACCTGGGGCTGCTATGAAGTATGAAGAGTCTGTCTGATAGTCGGAAGTCCTTAGTTCTGTCCAGGTAAAGTTTAATGACTCTCTTCATATCCCAGTGTTGGATTGGACCTTCTTGATTGGTATTGGGCTGTGAATTCAAAGCAGGTAATTCGATGGTTGTGCCATGTGGAACAGTGTTGAAACTTTTGGAAGGAAGGATGGAGCAGACATCAAAGCAAAGGTTTAGATAATGGTTCTTTTAAAATAGTTTCTATCTAGCATCTTAGGCTCTGTGCCCACTCACTTGATGAGAACAAGAATGCTAATGTTTTTGCAGGCTGACACCTGCATCTTTTAATTCTTCAAATGTGTCTTGTGCTGTCTACCTAAGCTATATGGGCTGAAAGATTAAGTGCCTGCTTCCATGTGCATGACAGCTTGTCACAGAGATATTTTATTCTCTGTCCTTTCTTACAGTAACTTCTCCTCCCCACTTCCCATTTGAGAATACCTTTATATGCTTCCCACTTCCCTTTGAATCCTGCTTCTGCCTTTGCCTCATCCTCAACCTTGTCAGGAAGTTTGTTCCACCCACCCACCACCCTTTCTGTGAAGTAGTAATTCCTAATGTTTTTGACCCCCCTCAACATGAGCACATGCCCCCTGTTGAACACATTGTTTCTTCACTAGAACAGATATGCTGTGTCCACTCTGTTGAGCCCTTTCATGAACTTGTAAGTTTCTGTCATATCCCCACTCCCTCTTCTGTCCTCCAGTGAATACATGTTGAGATTTTTCAATTGCACATAAAACGATTTTCCTGCTGAACATGGATTATCTTCATGGCCCTTCCATGCACTGTTTCGCTTTCCTTCCTTGGTGTGAAAACCAAAACTGGACACAGTATTCCAGATGAGGTCTCACTAGTGATCTATACAGATCCAATATCACTTCCCATTTTCTGCAAGTAATCACTCTCCTATGCACCCACTTGTTCTGTTAGCCCTCTCATTTACCCTGTTGTACTGAGCAGTGTACCTTAGGTTAATACATGTGCACTGGAAACTTCTGGGTGCAATTTTATCATGGTATTTGTAGTTTTAGGGTTCTCGAGCAAAGAAACAGTCTCCCCCTCAAAATCACCAGTTTTCCTAACCGTAGGTACCTTTTGTCAAGTTTTTAACTGCTTGATTGAAAGTTCAGCATTTGCAGCATCTCAGGCATCTTTCGGGAATTCAGGAACAAAGGAGCACTAAAACTGATGATGCCAATTCCTATATTGAAGTGTGACATGTTAGTGATGTGGAGTACGGCACATCACATAACTGGGAACCATTCTCATACTGGCTTCTATTTTTGAAATTCATGCTCTTGTAATGCAAGTCCACATAGGTAATGTACATTCAACTGGACCAAAACGGGGGCAGTTCTACTGAGTCTTGTCAACTTTGTGATTCCCTCTCTGTGTGAGAATGAGCTGACGATTGATGAACTGCTTCAGTTGCAAGAGGTAATCTGCTTGTACTGCCAACTGCTGGCCCACCACAACATCGCACAATAGCTGTAAATCACCAGTTGTGACTGCCTGGTGTGACTGCCTGTTGTGACTGCCTGGTGTGACTTGCTGCTCCTCAGCATCTCATGATCCCTGACAGACTGCTATGCTGCCAGACTGCCACGGCTGCTTCTTTTAGTAACCATTTGCTGGCACCAACTACACTGCTCTGATCCTTTATCTTATACACCTTAGGCTCCCTGCATAGCTGCTGCTACCACTGATTACCTGCTTTTGCCTACTTTTCCTGAAAGAGCAGGTGTGTTGTCTGAATTAATAAATGGAGGGGACAGAGAAGTAAAAAAAAGGTATTTTTGTAATTGTGGTGGCTGTGACTGGGTTAATATACTGTGTATTGTTTGTAATTATGGTGGTTACTGTGACTGGGTTGAAGGAGTCTTGCACACTAGATACCCCACTAGAGACAGGAAGGACTGGTCCAGTCCAGGAGGGTGGAGACAGCCAGAAGGGGTCAAGGCAAGTGAGCAATTTAGTGAAAAAATATATGCTGGTCCAGGAGGGGAGGTGGGAGCCAGAAAGGGATGGGGCAAGTGGTTAACTTGGTAAAAAATATACAGTATGCTAGTCTAGAAGATGGGGTGGGAGCCTATAAAGGCAGAGAAGAGTGGGCAATATGATTCAAAAAATAGGATGGGACGAGATGAGATGAATGGGCAACATGGTTACAAAAATATGCTGGCCTAAAAGGGAGAGTGGGAGCCAGGAATGGTCAAGACAAGTGGGCAACACGGTTAAAAAAAACTTGCTGGTCTGGTAGGGAGGGTAGGAGCCAGACAGGGTTGAGATGGGTGATCAGTGTTCTTAATAAAACAATATGTTGGTCCAGAAGGGGTGTGGGATGGGAAACTGGAACAGTTGAGGTGAGTGGACAAGATAGTTAAAGAGAAACTATGCTGGTTCAGGAGGGAGGGAGAGAGTCAGAAATTGTTCAAGCGAGTGGGGCAGATGTTTGCATATAATGTATTGGTCTGTGATGGTGAGTGACTGTCATGCAGTTTTGTTATTTTACTGTGACTGGTAGTGGAAGTGACTGTACGACCTTGAATGTTTTTTTTTTTACTTTATTGAGACTAAGAATTATTGTGATGTGGTAAATTTGTTTTTATTTTAATGAGAAATAATTTTTTTTTGTATAATATTTTTTATTGATTTTCACACATAGTGACATACAGACACACTGACCTTCAACATGAAAGTCACATTACACATTAAAAACAACATCAACAGGTGCAACATTTGTGCATTCCATTAATATTTCCTTTCCCATCCAATTAATACATCATAGATATTGAGGTATATAGTCTTGTAGCTCTAATACAATTTCTTAAGCTCAGCCTTTTAATTTATTGATACATATTGGAGTCTTACTACCACTCTCAACAGCCTAATCCTGCCCTTAATATCACTTCCTTCTCTGGATTTAATGAGGACGTATAGGGTAACCAAGTTTTTATAAAAACCTCCTCCCGATCCCACAATACATAGGTCAACCTCTCCAATGCCAGTGTTTGCAATATCATCTGCCTCCATTGTTTGAGGTTCGGCCTTACATGGGACACCCATGTATTCTGTATACAATGCCGAGCCAGGATGAACAAGACTCTCATCCATCTAGAAAGCGGGTTCCACTCCTGTCCCTCTCCCACCTCCATTCCAAATAGACATAGCAGTGGATCCTTTTCCATCTCCCTTCCAGCTATTGCTGCCACTTCCTCCACTACCTCCCCCCAAAAGAGTTGTAGGATGGGACAGGTCCAAAAGCAATGTATGTACGTGCCTCTTCCACTCCACATCTTCCACATACTGGTGATATTGAAGGGTGTGCTTTGTGAACTATCACTGGCAGGTAATACAATTGATGAAGAAACTTGTAGTATGCCTCTTTGTATCTATTACAGGCCATGATCCCTGAGTGCATTGGGAGTACTATACTCCAATTCTCCTCCGTGATAGGTCTCTCGAGATCCCTTTCCCACAACATTCTTGTTCTCCCCATTCTATCTGGGAGTCTCTGACTTCCTTTCTTGACCGCCTTCCTGATAAAACCTTTGGGGCCCACCTTAACCTGGTTTATTAGGCTTTCTACCTCATCCGGTTTGAGTCTTTTTTCCTCTCCCCTTTCCAGCTTGTGCCTGAATGTCCTTACCTGCAGATATTGAAACAGGTGCTGCGTCTCCACCCCTAGCTCCTTCTGCATAGTTTCAAAGGTACAGAGGTTTCCTTGTACCAGAAGATTCCCTAGACTCCGGATTCCCTTCTGTTCCCACTCATGAAAGCCTTTATCCTCCAGCCCTGGTAAGAAAAAGGGATTTTTTGCCACAGGTAATAGTATGGTTTCCCCTTGTCGTGTCCACCCCTGCTTTCGAATCCATCCCCAGGCTATTAAGACCTGTTCCACTAATGGATTATTATTACTTCTAGTTTGATATACTCTTGCACCCCTAGAGTGCAGGTATGCTGTGAGTCGTCCCGATGCTCCTACTTGTTCTAATTCTACCCAGCTGGCTTCCCTGGGATGATGCACCCAATCCGCTATGTATCTCAACTGCGCTGCCAGTCCATAATTATGTATATCCGGTAAGGTTAGACCTCCCCTCCCTTTTCCATTTTAATTTTTGCAAATTAACCAGCAATGGATTTACCCCTCCAAATAAAACTTCGAAATAGCTTTTTCTATCTTGTCTATGTCCCCTTTCGTAAGCCCCACATGCAACATCTGTAACAGATGCAATATCCTGGGGAGCACATTCATTTTGACAGTATTTAGCCTACCCATCCATGAAATTGGTAGTTGTTCCCATCTTCTAAGGTCTACCCCTATCACTTTCACCAATTCTGTATAATTTAAACTATACAGAGAACCCAGCGACCTGCCCACCCGTATACCAGGAAAAGTAAAACACCTCCCTACTTGCTTCAATCCCCACTGTTCTGTTTCTTTACCTATCTCAGGAAAACACATAATTTCCGATTTC
The DNA here is from genome assembly GCA_016271365.2 of Neoceratodus forsteri. Classification (NCBI taxonomy): domain Eukaryota; kingdom Metazoa; phylum Chordata; order Ceratodontiformes; family Ceratodontidae; genus Neoceratodus; species Neoceratodus forsteri. Next base: position 988,525,608 of record CM057449.1, read on the forward strand.
CCCAGGTTAATTTTACCTCAAGAAGGCCTCAAACTCCTTTACCAAAGCCAGTAGGGGAGGCACCGATTGTTTTGGATTTTTCACAAACACTAACATGTCATCCGCATATAGAGCAAGCTTATGCTGTGATTCCTTTGTCCCTTCAATTCCCGTAATTGCTACACAACTCCTTATGACTATAGCCAATGGTTAAATTGTCATTGCGAATAACAGGAGGGACAGAGGACAGCCCTGTCTTGTACCTCTCGCCAGTTTAAATCCCTCTGATAATTCCCCATTTACCAATATCTTTGCTCTAGGCACCACATAAATAGCCCTTACCCATCTGACGAGTGGTTCACCCAGACCAAACCGGGACATCACCTCAAATAAGTATTCCCATTCCACTCTGTCGAATGCTTTTTCAGTATCCATGGAGATAACTCCCACTGCTTCTTTTCCCTGATTCGCTGTCTATATAATATTGAGGAGATGACGCATATTACAATACGATTGTCGCCCTTTAATGAACCCAGTTTGATCTGGGTGATCCAGCTCTGGAAAATGGTCTATAAGAGGCACATTCCTCCACATCTTTTCCCACTTTAGGTATTAAACATATAGTGGCATCATAACAAGTTTTGGGCAGGTTTATCTCCCCCGTCTCCTCATTCTGGTGAAATACTTCTCCTAACAGTTCCCCTATCTGGCCTCCCATCATTTTGTAGTACTCTACGGAGAATCCATCTGGGCCGCTAGCTATACCACTTTGCAAGTTCTGTATTGCATTTATTATTTCCACCTTTGTAATCGGTTGGCTAAGCATCTCTCTCTGGGCTTGAGTAGCCTCCAGTAGCTTTACTTTTTCTAAAAATCTTTGCATTTCTTCACAGTTACCCGCCTGCTCTGCATGATACAGGTGCTGATAGAAAGCCCTAAAACTTTCTTTTATACCTTTCATATCTTTGTGAAGGTTCCCATGTTTATCTTTTACCCCTATGATACGTGTCACAGCCCTGCCCCCTTTCAGCAGTGTAGTGAGTAATGGACTAGGTTTGTTTCCCCATTCGAATACGTGACGTTTCCAATAAAGCTCTGCCTTCTCTGCTTCTGCTTTAAGATGGACATTCAGGGCTTCCCTCTCTGTTTCCAACAACCTGATTGTTTCCCCCTTTTCACCCCCTGTCACTCTTTTTTCTAATTCTTTCAGTTTCCCCTCTAACTCTACCTGTGTCTCCTTTTTCTGTTTTTTCAATCTGGTCATATATTCTACGATTATCCCCCTTATATATGCCTTACCCACCTCCCACAGCGTTGTCTTAGATACTTCCCCCGTACCATTAGTCTCCATAAATCCCCACCACTGGGTTGTCAAGTGTTCTTTAAACTCTTTATTTTTTGCCATTTATGTTGGGAACTTCCACTGATTAGGCCTCTCCGCTTCCTTCCTTTTATTTTCAGGATAACCATTGCATGGTCAGATATTGTATAGGGCTATGTATTACATCTTGCACTCTGATGTACCACCCCTGGCAGATAAATATAGGCCGATCCTGACCACGTCTTATGTGGGTTAGAGGAAAAGGTATATTCTTTTGCTCCTGGGTTGGCTGTGCGCCAACTATCTATGAGGTCCATGTCCACCATACCCATCTCCCGTTGTTTCATTATCTCTTGTCTCCTCCCCTTTCCTTCTGAGTGATCCATTACTGGATCCACTGTCCAGTTGAAGTCACCACCCAGGATAAGTTCTGGGAATTGTTCCCTTGTCAGAAAATCCAGTAAGGACATATAAAATTGTGGCTTGTATACCGCAGGGGCATAAATACACCCAAACGTTATTTTTTCCCCCCATTAAGTTCTCCTGAGATAAATATATATCTCCCCTCTTTAGGGTCTTTAACTACTTTAGTGATTGCCAAAGGGAGAGCCTTGTGCACCAATATGGCCACTCATCTCTTGTGCGCTGAAAAGGATGCTGCATAGCACTTCCCCACCCAGTTCCGTGCCAATTTAGCATGTTCAATGTCTGTTAGATGGGTCTCCTGTATCAGAGCTACCTGTGACCCTAGCCTTTTCAGAGCTGTCAATAATGATGTCCTTTTGACTGGGTTTGGGATGCCTCGTACATTCCATGAGACTACATCGATATTTTGTGTATTATCCATTGTTATATACACATGCTTCTTTCAAATCCCCCCCGTTAGTAGTATCGGGTCCATTTGATCCAATTATTTGCTTTAGGATTTCACTACACCTCTCCTTATTCTCCTCATATGTAAGACCTGTTATTGCACACAACAGAATGATTGCACCAACACCCATACAGTAACAACTATAACAATAATAACAGTAACATTTGTAACATCTATTTTATCTATCCCCCGTCCTTTATCTTTCTTACTATTTTTAGTAATGGTACCTTCCCCCCTCCCATCCTCCCCAATTCTCTTCATCCCTTTATTTCCCTCCATATCTCTCCCCTCCTTTTTCCTTTCCTTACCCCTGCTACATTAATGCATTTCCATTTTTGTTCCCCTAGTTCCTGTGGCACCCCTTACCACGTTTTCCTCTCCCCTTACTTTCCCTTCTATTTGTTCCCTTTGTGACACTAATAGCCTTTTCAGCTCGAGTGTCCTAATCAGTCCCCTTTCTGATGCTTTCCCCCAGCTGATTTATTTTATTATTTTTTACCCTTCATCCATCTTCATTCCTCCTTGATCTCATTTCTCCTCCCTCTCTGCGCTGCCCCCTTTGCCCACCTCTGTCTCTCCCAGACACCAATTATTGAGAGGAAATCCTCCCACTCTTGCAACTTATGCTCTCCTAGATACTGCACACCTCTCTCTCTTTTTTCCCCCACAAATTTTCTCCCCAAAGACCCAATATTCTTTGTGACCCTAAATATTCTCCATTTCCTTTTCCACCCTTTCCTTGCATATTCTATCGCAGGTCTTCTCCTACCCCCCTCAGTTGCATCCCTGCTTTTCTTTTTCATACTGTTCCCATCATGTCTTAATCTCTTTTTCTTAATGTTTTCCAGTACCAGACATCAACCCATTTAATATGCAATCATTTCATCCCTCCTGATGTCCCCCATTTCCATTCATGAGTGAATTCCTCCATTGGAAGCGAGTCCATAGGAAAGCAGGCCGTGCCTTTAAATTCACGCGCAGGGCCCTTCTCCCAGCCATCAGCCTTTCCTTTTCCTCCTTTCACCCATTGTTACCCTGCCCCCCCATATAGCCCACTATGTCTCCATGTAGTCCATCAAATCATCTTTACTCCACACATCCACTCCCTTTCACATGTTTGTTAGCACCGGAAAGTTCCATGGCACGAGATAGTCCTGCTTCCTTTAGACTCCATTATGTGTCCCACATGGTTTGAACCCTTACAATCTGTGCATAGTCCAGCTTTTTCTTCATCAGACCCAGGGGAGAAAAACGAGAAATGAGGCACAAAGACCGCCCCATCTATAATACTCAGAGGTACGCACATCGCATAAGTGCTCCTGCTGATATCTTAGTGTCTAGGCAAGTTGCTCTGTTTTATCGAGGCCCCAAAATGAGATACTCATTCTCTTGCATTTTTATTTTTCCATATGTCAGGGTAACTGTTTCATGTCCCCACCCCTCCCCATGCCCCACCTTTAGGATCACTAATAGGTTCCTTCGTCGGATGCGAGTGTGTAAAAATAATCAAGTCATGTGCAAGGCCCTTCTCCTGGCCACCATTCTCCCTCTTGCTTCTTTCGTTCACCATTGCCTTGTTCCCCACATTGCCCACAGTTCCTCCACTTGTTCCAACTACCCATTCTCTTTCCACACAGTCATTTCTCATCGTACATTCCTTGGCACAAGAAAGTCCTGCGGCATGAGAGAGTTCTGCTTCTATTAGGCCCATCTTACATCCCACACGTTCCAGCAAAAATGAGAAGGGGCCAAAAACATGAACAAGGCACCCTGCTTTTAGCACTCGTATGTACATGAATAATGCAGTTGTTTTTGCTAGAGCTTTAATATCTTGGTCCAGATGACAAAACAAAGAGCATCCAGAGGAGATAAACGAAATAATAGTTTAGAAGAAAACCAAAAGCACACTGATATAGTCATACCCTCCATTCCACTATTAAGTAGTGATAATGCTTTCTTTACCTCATTCAACGCATTTTTTGCTTCAGGCCACTAACAAATTGCTCTGCCTTTTCAAAGTCCCAGAATGAGTAATTCGCCCCTTCATGCTTTATTTTCAACGTAGCAGGGTACACTAGGAAGTTTTCTACCTTTAGTTCTCTCAACTGTTGCATTATTCCGTTGAACATTTCCCTTCTCTTCAGGAGGCATGCAGAGTAGTCCTGCGATAGAAATAATTGATACCCTTCATATGTTAAACTCCCCTTCTCTCTATACGCTTTCAGCACCTCTTCCCGATCTTGAAAATTGTGGAAACGCATGATCACTTGCCTCGGGGGCTGATCTGCAGGCGGTTGGGGCATCACTGCTCGGTGAGCTCTCTCCATCTTTAGGTGCCCTTTTGATAGCTTTAGGCCCAATATTTCTGGCAATACCAAAGCACAGAAGTCCAGCGGGCTAGCCCCTTCTCTCCCTTCCGGTAGCCCTCTTAGACGTAGATTAAGGCGTTGGTGGTAATTTTCCTGGTAGTCGAATTCCTCTTTGAACTCAGCCAATTATTTTTGAAGTGCCAGTATTTGCCCCAGGACTGCCGCCATCTCATCCTCCATCTGAGAAATCTGGTCCTCCAACTCCACTATATGGTTAGCCTGTACTGTTTGCTGTTCCTTGACTTCTTGTAGCTCTGAATCCAGTTTCCCCTCTAATTTAATCAGTCGTGGCTCCAACGCTGCTATCACCTGGCCCATTAGTTCTCAGCCAAGTGCCATAACCTCCACCGCCGACAGTGGCACCAGGCCCCCATTTTCTCCTGCCATACCGGCTGCCACCTTCTTAGTACTTTTGTTGGCAACTCGCTGACTTTTGGTCGGTTTTGGCGTCAGATAATCATCCATACTCTTGTCCGAGATCGATAGAGAGCCAAATTTCGTATCTTTCAGGTATTTTTAAACTCATTTTAACTTTTATTTTGGCTAGCGAGGGAGAGCAGTAGGAAAATGCGTGTGTCTGGTTTAGCTGCTCATTAGCACCCCCAGGAATGTTTTTTAACGTTTCATAGATAACATGCATGGATACATACAGCATACAAACTCATGCTTACATACATACATTGCAAACAAGTGTATATAATACTGAATTGCACAGTCTCAGTAGTGCTTGCAAGTATGTCTGTCCACAGCTGAAGCATCCTACTGCTATCAAGCAAATCATGCACTTTTTATTTATGACATTGTTTACTGGGTAAGTGCACTGATCCAAGGGACTGTTTTCAGGCATGACCCAGGCTGTTAGGCAAGAGCGATGAACAATAAATTGAGCAAAAGGTACATACATTAAGGAGGCAGTGGTAATATCAAAATTAATAATAGCACAGGTAAGAACATTAGACAGACAGCAGTTACAACAAATTCAAGAAATAACATTTGCAAGTAACATTACACAATCCAATGAACAAGGAACAACATGAAATCCACCCCCCTCTCCCAATCACTGTATTAGCATACTTTATCTAAATGAAATAGCAAGGAGGAGCAGGGCAGAGGAGGAGGGTCAAGTTGTAGCATGGGGGACAAAGCAAAGGGGGGGGGTTGAGGCTACCTAGACAGACAGCAGTTGTCATGGAAGAGGAGCCAGGATTTGAAGTGTTTAAAGGAGAGGTGCGTGCTAGAGGATCTGAGTGAAGCTGGAAGCCCATTCCAGAGCATGGGGGCAGTTACCAGTAGGACATTCCCACCCATCTTTGTAGAGGTTCTGGGAGTATCAAGGGGAGGGACAACCGAGGACCGAAGGCAACACGGTGTGGGTTGGTGCCTGCAGAGGGTAGAGAGGGGAAGGTGGGCTGCATCTAATGATGGAATCAATGAGGCATCCCAGGGTAAAATCAAAATGACCTTGCAAGTAGAGCCAGCCTAAAGAGCAGTAGAGGTCACAGTAGTGTGTGGAATAAGGGTCTGATAGCGCAAAGCAGCAAATACTTTTGTAGACAGATGACAGTCTAGATTGGAGGGCAGTAGAGATGCAGGAGTAAATTTGGGAACAGTAATCCAAGATAGAGAGAAGGTTAGCTCTGGCAATGGCCAAGCTGGCCTCAGCAGTTAGGTAGGGTTTGATGCAGTAGGCAGCACTGAGCTTCTGATTGATCTTACGAAGTACAAAGTTAATATGGTCGGTGAAGGAGAGGGAGGGGTCCAGGGTAACCCCTAAGTATTTGAAATTAGGGATGATATCGAGGGCAGGGCTATCAGGGGAGTGTATAATGAGAGAGAAATTAGCTTTAAGAGTCCTAGCAAGGAATGGCTTAGACCCAAAAAGCATGGCCTTGGTTCTCTTGGCATTAGCCAACAGCAAGTTGTCAGTAAACCAGTTATGGGCAGTGCAGTAGTTCTGGCTAAGAACAGAGGATAAATGAGGAAGGGAGTTGTCATTGTGGAATGAAACAAGGTCATCAGCGTAAAGGAGGGATTCGCAGTAGAGACAGTCAGTGGGGAGGGAGTTTACAAATATCATGAAGAGCATGGGGCCCAGAATAGAGTCTTGTGGTACCCCTGTAAAGATTGACAGGGCAGAAGACGTGGCAGAACCTATACACACTGATTGAGAGTGGTCGGAGAGGTAGCTCTGAAATCAAGTTGTAGTCTCAGTGGAACAATCAATTGATTGTAGTTTGGAGAGAAGGATAGAGTGGTTTATCAAGTCAAAGGCTTTAGAAAGATCCACAAAAACTGCACCAGTAGCATGCCCTTGGTTCATGTTCGAGAGGATGTGGTCAGTGAATAGGGCCAAAGCAGTGGTGGTACTGTGGTGTGTGTGGAATCCATTCTGCTGGCTACATAGGATATTATATTTAGTGAGATATTCAAATAGCTGGTGATGCACTACCTTTTCAAGTAGCTTGCTTAGGTGGGGGAGAATGGATATAGGCCAGTAGTTGTCAGATGAAAGGGGTCACTGGCTTTGAAGATAGGGACCACTTTATCTGATTTCCAGAGTAAAGGTATAATGGAGGTGGACAGCGCAAGACTGAAAATGAAGGTAAGAGGCTTAGCAATCAATGATGAAACATGTTTGAGGAAAACAGGGGAGAGGCCATCTGAGCCAGGGCTGCCCTGGTTAGGTAGACCCCTTAATAGTTTTTAGGGTTTTTAGGTATGGTTAGGTGATATGGTCTTGAAATAGAATGGGTGGTAGTGGTGGTGGCTGGAATTGAGGTGGAGGGGGGTTGGGGGCAGTGTGAGGCAACTGGCTGGAGGAATGTCCAGGAGGAAACTTACTGAAAAGGGCAGACAGATCAGAGAATTTATGGTTGAAAGTCGAGGCTACCTCAGCAGGGTCAGTAAGAGTGCCAGAAGGGGAATTTAGGGGAGAGAAAATGGAGCTAATGGAGTCCCAGAATTTCTTGGGATTACCAAGGTTCATTCTCTGCAGGTTACTGAACCTTTGGGCACGGAAGCCTGGGGGCAACGTATCAACTGGGAGGAGAGGTGTTAGCAGTCAAAAATCAGGAAAGAAACTGGGGCTAATCATTTCTGATGTCTTGAAGATAGCTAAACAGTACGACAAGGCAGTGGGGAAGGCTAGCGAGATGGTGGGATGCATAGGCAGGGGAATCACCAGCAGAAAGAGGGAGGTAATAATACCCCTGTATAGATCATTGTTGAGACCACACCTTGAGTACTGTGTACAGTTCTGGAGGCCCCATCTCTGAAAGGACATAGATAGGGTAGAGGTGGTACAAAAGAGGGCAACCAAAATGGTGCATGGCCTGCATCAAAAGCCCTATGAAGAAAGGTTTAAGGAATTAAGTATGCACTCCTTAGAAGAAAGGTGGGAAAGGGGGGATATGATAGAAGCATTCAAATACCTCACAGGTAAAAACAAGGTACAGGAAGGTAACATTTTCCAGTGAAAACGATGCTCGAGAACAAGGGGTCACACTATGAAGCTGGAAGGGTGGAGGCTCAGAGGAAATGTGAGGAAATACTTCTTCAGAGAGAAAATGTTGGATGCATGGAACTGGCTCCTAGTGGAAGTGGTGGGGCTATAATGGTTACAGGATTCAAGAATGCATGGGATAGACATAAGGGGATCTTAACAGTAAGGTGGGGAGGTGAAGACTGGAGACAGAGTAGGGTCTGCAGTGACACTGTAGGTGGGGAAAATAGGGCAGACTAGGTAGACCAAGAGGTCCTTATCTGCTGACAACTTCTAGGATTCATGTTTCTTGTGGAATGAAACCAAAGCACATCATCTTTTATATTCCATCCAAGCCACAAATCATGTAAAGATGCATCCAAAGGGTCTTTATGAGGATAGCTGCCACCTGTTTTAGTGGTTTTGCTGTCACATAACTGAGTATAACTTCATCAAAATCTTTGCCATTGTTACAGACAGAGCAAGTTACACGCACAAGGCATTTGATGTGGTTTTCTTTGGAGTACTACCAAATGCCATGCATGTAACCTGTGTGGCCCACCTTCTCGATCTTGTTCTTGAGATCTGCACAAAGTGCTTTCAAGATTTGAATTATTTAATTGCTCATGTAAATAAAAATTGTTTAGTCAGAGCCCTGTGTGATGCCACCAATTCTTAGCCTTCATGGAACTGAAGGAGAATGTTGTGCCAAAGATGCCAGTATGAGCAGACAAGATGGTGCTTGTGTAATAGTGCAGTAGACTAGCTGAATATATGTCTGTCATTTCCATTTTCTGGAAAGTGAAACATCCAGAGCAGCAACCTTCAAAAGGCAAAAAGACCAACTAAAAAACAAGTTACCTGAGTTGATGATGCTAGCAACATTTATAACAGAACATTCAACAGAGCTTCATTGAAGAGCTGCAGTTGAACACACAAAAACATGGACACAGCATTTATTTAAAGGTACAGAATGTCTGTTTCTTTTTAAATTTTTGTGCAACAGTTGGTACAGAGGAATACAGGCCTCAAACTGTGTAAATATTATCCAGATGCTTCATCTTCTTTTTTCATTTATCTATTTTTTTATTTTTTAGTGTTTCGATTCAGAGCATAGGTACTTTTGATCCATCATTGATATAGTCGGTACCATATTTTCCTCCTCATAACCAAAACATCTGTCCTTCTGCCCATATCTCCCTATTTAAAATAAGCCTGTTGAACATAGGAATGGAAGCCAATTTGATAGAATCTAATTATTTGATTCTCCATCATATAATGTGCATTTTCTACCGTATAAAGGTCAGTCATAAGTTGAAACCACTCAACAAAATCTGGCAGTTGTATTGCCTTCCAATGCATTAGAACTGCTTTTTTTGCCACTATCATCTCTAAATTTATTAAGTCTATAAGATCACCTACATCTTTTTTACAGGCTGCCACCCCAAACATAGCAATACTCAGATCAAAAGGAAAATCCCTCCGTATCAGTTTACCAAAAAAAGAGAAAATCGTTTGCCAGAATTGATCCAGTTTTGGATAGGAAACTAAGATATGGGTCAAGGTGCCCCTAGCTTCACTACATCTCTGGCAGGTTTCTGAGAGGCTGCTACCTATTTTATGCGTCCTTACTAGTGTAAGGTATGTCCTGTGAAGAATATTTATATAAATGTATCTCAATCTATTATTTTTTAGACAGAGTTCACTGAGATCAACCAGCTCATCCCATATAGAATCCTGAAACAAGACCTCTCTATCTTTTTCCCATGTTTGCTTGCGCTTATGTAGGGAAACACATTGAGAGTTGTTACTGATGAAATTATACAATTCCCTAATCAAATGTTTAGTTGATGTTAAATTTCAAAAAAACTGCTCAAGGGCACCATCTTTTACACTAAGGGAATTTTTAATTTTCTTGTAGATGATGTTTCTCACCTGTAGGTATGGAAAATAGGTATTCAAAGATAAATTACATTTTTTTAAGCTCATGAAATAAGGCCACCATATCCCCAATCAAGAAATCTTGAACTATATGTAAACCTTTACCAACCAGCTCCATCTGAATTAATCCTTTCTTCATAGAAGGGGAAAAATGAATATTATTATCTATGAGTGTAAAATATGGAATTGCATCTGCTTCTGCCAGCGGTTTTTTTGTTACATTCCATGCCCAGTTAGTGGTTCTAGTTGTACATAATATAGTAGGATATGAGTCCACTTTATTAATATTAATAGCCAAACTTTGAATCAAATCCGAGAATGGAACTCTCTCTGCTTCTATAAGAAAGCAGGATTCCTGATCTTGAGTATGGTTGAACAAGTCCCCCAGACATTCCAATTGGGCTGCTAAATAATACTACAAAAAGTTGAGAAGAGACAAACCCCTTTTTTCCTTAGACAATTGAAGTTTACTTTATGTCATTCTGGGTGCTTTTTGCTTCCATAAAAACTTCCTTATAGCCTTATCAAGCATAAGGAAGAATGATTTGGGGACCACAATTGGGAGGGACTAGAGGAGGAACAATAACCTTGGCAGCACATTCATTTTTATAATGTTAACCTACCCTAGCAGGACCAGTGGCAAACTTTGCCACCTAATTAAATCTTGTTCGATTTTATCAAGAAGCAGCAAAAAAATGCAGGGAATACAACAAACTTTTATCCTGTGAAATCTGAATCCCTAAGTATTTCATATGAGTTTTTTGATATTTATACAAAGGATGGGCTTGACTAATTGTGTTACCTTCCAAAATTACTATAGCCTCAGTTTGTGACCAGTTAATTTTATATCCTGAGTATTTACCAAATTCCAAAAAAATCTGAAGTAAGAAGTCAGAATCTTTTACTGGATCACCCAGGAAAAATAAAATATTGTCTGTGTATAATGCAATTTTATGACTCTGATTAGACAACTCTACTCCTTTAATGTTAGGTTCCTTTCTTATTAATATTGCTAAAGTCTCTATGAATAGGGCAAATAGCAAGGGAGATAAGGGACATCCCTGTCTAGTGCCCTGCTGTAGGGCAAAATATTCTGAGTGTACATTATTTGTTTTAACAGAGGCCCATGGTGTACAGTATATCAATTTTATCCAATTCAGGTAATTTCCCTTGATGCTGAAGGCACTCAAGAGTTGAAATAAAAACTCCCAATGCACTCTATCAAAGACCTTTTCGACATCGAGGGAAAGCAATGCAAGATCCCTTTTAAATGAGGGATCTAAAAGATTTAAAGCTCTTCTAATATTATGGTTCAACATTCTGCCCAGCACAAAGCCAGTCTGATCCTTATGAACAATACTGGGCACAATACTCGCAAGTCTATTGGCCAATAGCCTTATAAATATCTTATAATCATTATTTAATAAAGATATATGCCTATAAGAGACACTAGTGTCCGCTGATTTATCTTTTTTCAATAATAAGATTATGGAAGCTTCATTAAATGTAGAAGGAAAATCAGACTGAGTCTGAAAACGTTGATACAGCTGACAGAGCAGAGGCACAAGTTCTTCTTTAAACTTTTTATAAAATTCTGTGGTATATCATCGGATCCTGGTGACTGGTTGTTAGGCAAATTATTTATTACATTATATAGCTCATATTCCTCTATTACCTTATTCAGAATTAACTTATTCAATTCTGAGATCTTTTGGAATTTATGTGTTTTTGATATATTCCTGAACTTCTTGTGCAAACACGCAACAATCATCCTGGTATAATATTGAAAAATATTTTTGTTAATTCTTCATTAATCTCCAAAGGATTAAATATTTTATGACCATCAGTTGCAGTAACCCCTTCTATCCTATTCTGGTTATCCTGAACTTTTAACTGTTAGGCCATGAGTTTAGAAGGGCAATCAGCAAAAAAATAATAATTTTCCCTAGCCTTGTGCATCTGTCTTTCTCCTCTCCCCTGACACATTTTCTCCAGCTTTTCCTTAAGTAAAATCATATTTAATTTATCTTCCTCTTTCCTTGATTTGCATACAATGTCTCTGCCAAGATCAGTTCCTGTTCCAGTCCCTCCATGTATACCCCATATCTCCTCCATTGATTAGAGTCATGTGATATAATACAACCTCTCAAATATACTTTAAGTGATTCCCATATAACTGCTCAAGAATGCCAATCTGGAGAGTTGCAACCCCCAAAAGCCTTTAGTTCCATTTTCAAAAAAAATAATAAATTGTGGATATTGTAATAATAAATTATTGAAGGACCACTTCCTTGGACAATAATTGTTAATACTTGATAGATCTGCTCCATATATGAAGCATGATCTGATATCAGAATTGAGTTATAACGAACAAATTTAATCATGTGTAATATAGGGCTAGAGACCAAGAAATAATCTATTCTTGAAAAGCAGTTATAAACCTTAGAAAAATAAGAATATTTCTTCACATAAGGGTACATTTTTCAAAAAGGGTTTACTAAGGCCAATTCTTGCACATAATTGTTAATGAGATCTACGGTTTTCTTCTTTCTTTCTGGAGCTGAATAAGCCCCATCTAATATTGATAGGGCTACATTAAAATCCCCCCTATCATAACCTAGGAATCTAAAGTAGCAGCCTTCAAAAGGAGATTTGTAAAAAAGGCCAGGTTCTCCTCATTTGGAGCATACACACTAACAAGTGAGATCTTCTCCTGATCAATAATGACAGTTGCATTAGCCAATCTTCCCTCAGGATCCACCTCTGAAGTGATTATCCTCGGTTTTAACTTTTTTTTATAAAAATTCCAATGCTTCTAGCACTTCCTGCCAACTTGGTAGAGACAGCTATTACACCAAGGCCTAGATATTCAGACTGTGCCAGGCTGTGGCACAAGCTTGGGCGCAGTGCAACTTAGCTGCGCAGGGGCATTGACAGAGTGATATTAAACGGAGCTGTGCCATGGCACAGCATCATTGAATATTGCACCCTGGCCACCCGCAGTGTGCATGGTGCAGTGGCACTGCACCAGTGCAAGTGGCCAGAGTGGAGCAGTGGGATGCGCTAGCGTAAGTTCCATTGCTCTATGTGCAAAAACCACGCTATTCAAAAGAGCACATGCAAATGTGCCATAATGTATGCAAGGCGCAAATGGGGCCATTTGCATGTCATTTTGGCCCCATTTGCATGCAGGTGCACCGTGCTCTGGTGACTTGTGCCTGGTGCCCTGCCAGCCAGCAGCCTTCAGGGACCGACACCCCCTGCACAGTGCAGCAATGTGCCCCACTGCCCAATCGTGGGCATATGTTGATTTAAATAACCGTCCAATATCCCTGGTGGTCCAGTGGACTGCTCACAGCCCAATCATGGGCTTCAGTATGTAGAAAACTCGTCTAATATCCCTGGTGGTCCAGTGGACCACTCTCAGCCCGATCACGGGCTTCAGTATGTAGAAAACTCATCCAATATCCCTGGTGGTCCAGTGGACTGCTCGCAACCTGATCACGGGCTTCAGTATGTAGAAAACTCATCCAATATCACTGGTGGTCCAGCGGTACCCCCCACCCGCCCACTGAGCCCCACAGCCCCACTCCTCCCGGTCAGTGGCAGGCAGCAGCACCCCACCCGCCTGCCGCCCCGCCACCTGCCGACTGACACCATCGGTAGGGCTGTACACCCATTGGTCCACAGTGTGAGCTAATGGGTGTGCAGCCTGTACCGTACTACACAGTGCAGATATGTGAATGATGATCCATTCACATATCTGGAATGTGTAGTACGGTACAGGCTGCATGCCCATTGGCTCATGCTGTGGACCAATGGGTGTACAGCCCTACCTACAGTGTCAGTCGGTGGGCGACGGGGTGGCAGGTGGGAGGGGTGCTGCCGCCCACCACTGACAAGGAGGGAATGGGGCGATGGGGCTCAGTGGGCAGGTGGGGGGGTTACCGCTGGACCACCAGGGATATTGGATGAGTTTTCTACATACTGAAGCCTGCAATCAGGCTGTGAACGGTCCACTGGACCACCAGGGATACTGGATGATTTTTTTACATACTGAAGCCTGCGTTTGGGCTGTGAGCGGCCCACTGGACCACCAGGGATATTGGAAGAGTTTTCCACATACTGAAGCCTGCGATTGGGCTGCGAGCGGTCTGCTGGACCACCAGGGATATTGGACAAGTTTTCTACATACTGAAGCCTGCAATCGGGCTTCAAGTGGTCCACTGGACCACCAGGGATATTGGACATTTTGATTTAAACATATGCCCGCGAACGGGCTGCAAGTGGTCCACTGGACCACAAGGGATATTGGAAGTTTATATTTAAACATATGCCCATAATTGGGCATGGGGGGGTGCCACCATGAAGATGCAGCCAGAATTTGGGTGGTCACCCACAGGTGGCAGCTGCCGTGTTGTGCCATGCAATACGGCAGCTCACCTCTGGGTGGCCGGCCGTTGTTCCTTTTTTTTTTTGGCTCACCTGTGTGCAGCACAGGTAGGGGTTGCACATGCATGGGCTCAGCATATCCTGGGCTGAATATCGGAATGTGCAGAATATGCATGGGCATGCTCCCCCTACTTGCACTGCATACATTACTGATGCACTCCGGCGCATTGGGATTTGTGCCAGGCTCGATCCCCGTTTGAATATTGCACCAGGGCACATCAGTGGGCTGCGCATGGCACAACACTGTTGCACCATGCACAACCCTTCTGAATATCTGGGCCCTAATAGATTAGAAAAATACACAGTAGCCTTTTTTTCAAAATGTATCTCCTGTAGTAGAACACAATCTATTTTTTTATTGTTTAAATAATTAACTATTTGTCTAAGCTTTATCCTGTCCTTGGCTCCATTCAAGTTCCAGGCTAATATTCTCAAATTTTGCATCTTATTAAGAGTGAAAAAAATATTCTCACCATAAAAACAGGCAGCAGGGCATGACCAATAATTCCAATGCTTAGTAATAAACCAACTGAGTACCCATGCTTCCATTTGCAAAAATCAATATTTTCAATGCACTTATTGATGAATCTTTCCATACTCAAACCCCCTCCCCTTAATATTATTATTAGGTACTACCCATGTTCTCAACTTCCATCTAAAAGGTTCCTCTGATTCCAGGAGAACTTTAACCTTCCCTAGAAACTTTACTGACAGCTTACCTTAAGCTGTATGCAAGTTGTAAATTTTGCTTGAGCTGGTGCCCCCATCCCCAACCATTTCACTCAATTGCCTCTACATATTTTCTTCCCTCCTCCCCCCAATCCTCTCCCCAATCAATTCTCATGGCCCCCTCATTTTTTAAAAATATACAGCACTAGGTTCTATTTGTAAGAGCTGGATGCAGAAGAGTCTGCAAAACCTTTATATTTTTTTGGTTTGCAAAAATTCATATACTTCTTGGGGTGTGGAGAAAAAGAAAGGTTTCCCTCCATAAAGATGTGAAGTTTTGCAGGGTGCAGCAAGGTGAAGGAAATACCCTGCTTCCTTAACTGGTCCCTTACCCCATCAAAAGCTTTGCATTTTGAGAGAATTGAAGGAGGGAGATCAGGGAATGCTTGTAGCTTCATATCATTATAGCTCAATCCTTTTCAGTTCATGCTTTATATAGAATATTTTCCTTGTCCTGAAAACGCAGTAGTTTAATGTACATGAATCTTGGTTTTCCATCATCCCTCCTAGGGCCAAATGCCCTGTGAGCTCTATCTATTTAAATTTTTTCCCTTTGGGTATTTTAAACCCATAATGGAGGACAACATTTGTTTGCAGAAGGTTACAGGGTCCCCTCCCAACCCCTTCTGGTAAATTACCTATTTTTAAATTTGCCCATCTTGATCTAGATTTAAGATCTTCCACCTTATTCTACAGGACATCAAGTTCTTTCATAGCTGCTGCTAAGTTCATAGAGACCTTTGGCAACTGATCTTCCACATTTGAAAGTAGCTGTTCAAATTGCTCAGTTCTTAAAGAGACAGTTTCTCATTTCTCCACGATTTCTGTAACTTTTTGATCCAAAGAAAATATGGCTAATTTAATGTTTCCAAAACCTGCTCTCAACTCCTCCAATGTAGTTTGCTGTGAGAGTCTGAATTATCCCCATTATCTGTTGTATCCATATTGTCTCCCAGGCCCTGAGAAAATAGATGACCTGAATCTGGGGGGGGGGGGATTGACCGGACTTCATCTAGGAGCAAGGGCCTGTGTTACACTTCCAGACTTTGATGCTGCAGAGCAGTGAGAAGATTGCAAGCATTTTAAGAAGGCCCCTCTCCTTGACAATTTTTGTAGCTGCCAGAGTATTCAGTTTACATCAACAATCAGCAGTGGAGAAGGAGAAAGCATCATTTACTGAACATCTATCTCTCTGAGCTTCTTAATATATAAAACATTGACTGGCATGCCTACATGCCTGTTGCTCAGACAATTCCACTGAAATTCAGACTTGTAGACTGGTAGGAAGCACAACATGTTGTGCTACTGTATCTTTCTGTAGTTGCCAAATGACACATCTGACATCCACTGAGCACAACAGATGTCAAATGAATACTTTTTGTATACTTGGACTTAATGATGGACAACTTTTGGACTTTGGTGGTAAAAAATATAATGCTTCTTTTAATGCTGAAGTACAATCAACAGATATACTGTAGAGCGTAATTTTGATTGTTGGCATTATTTGAGCCTTATTGAGTAGTCCAGGTGTAGATAGAGGTGGGGTGTCACCTGAGAGCTAAATAAATGCTGATGGTTGTTTAATGAAGAAGATATACCCCAAATTATTTTTTTGTCTGTTGATCACATGAACACTGGGGTAAAATGGTAGTTCGCATCAATTTTGTACTGACACCTTGATAAAGTTTGTGATTTTCAGCTCCACATACTTAATGCAGATTTTTGGGCCATTACTTCAAGAGTAAGTGAAATAAACATTCAATTGTGGTCTTAATGAATAGGTGAGAGGTAGAGCTTTAATATGCATACCCATACATTACCAAAGATTAATGTTAAATACCAACCATCACCCCTTAATTTCTTACAAAATTTCAAAATATTCTTATATTTAATCTTATCAGACAGGATTTATTGCACTTTATAATATAATTTTATGTTGTCAAAAAGGGTAAGGATTCTGCTTTGAAATGCACATGTGGTTGTGAAGTTTTAAGATAATATAAGAGGACAAATTGATAAAAAGGGTAGATACCATTAATAGATGAAATTTTAGCAAGTTTATACTTTTTGAGTTCTTCACACCATATCTTCTGTGTTTATATACAGTATGTGTGGCATATGTATGTATGTGTATATGATATATATATATATATATATATATATATATATATATATATATATATATATTATAGGAGCATGATAGCACCCCTATAGTTAGGGTTGGTACCCCTTTCAATGTTAAATCTCAATTTTTGCACCTTAATAACTTGGCATTTTTCAACCAAATAACAAAAATTGGTATGTTGCTGTTGTGTTGTCAGTGTCGCAAGATGTTGAAAGTTTCATGATGACAGGTTTTATGGTTTTGGAGATATAAAATGGTCAAAAAAGGAATTTTTTTCCCCATAGGATAACATGAGATTTTTTTGCTCTCATGTACAGCACACATGGAATTAAGCTTTCCTCTGCTACTTTCAGGGATGATGGGGTGTATGCCAAGGGTGCGCCTTTGGATGGTTTGGTGAAAACATATTCAACCATGTTTGAATTATGACATTTTTTTTGTGATAGATGCAAGACAGGCATTACACAGGTAAATTGCATTTACCATGTGAACAGTAATTTGTGAATGATAAATGTCATTTACTATTCGCAAATTACCGTTTGCATGGTAAATGTGTGAACAGCAAATGCCATTTACCATTCAAATAGTAAACATGTGAATGGTAAAAGACATTTACCAACCGCACTTTACTGGTCACAGCTCACGTTTTTGATTGAATTTTCCACCATCTTGATTAGTTTTTTTTGTGAGGCTTTTCAGTTTTAAAATGTTTAAAATACAGCCCCTTGGTTAACACTAACAGTTGTGTTTACCTAATAGGGGCCCAAGGAACACACTCCTTACATTGTTTTTTACCCTCCCAAGTCTGTTGCTTTTTTTTTTACATTACTTTTTATCTGCCTTATCACCTCGACGTTCCACTCCTTCAGGCTTAGCTCATGCTACCCACTCTCTCAACCCTGAGTCTGCCCCTAGAGTGATCTTGATGACTCCTACCTCCCTCTTACTTCCGTGGAGCACCTTACACAGTGGGGTCTGCCTGTAGTTTCTGGAATGGGCAGCTGGAGTGGACGTCATCTAGAAACGGTGAGGGTAGTTTCTGTTTTTCTTGTGGTTTCTCCTCCAACCCCTGGGGATGCCGGCTTTGGCAAGAACATGCTTACGCTCACCTACTAAGTGCCTAACAGCATCCTCCCCTCCCTGACTCCTCTACAGAGGAGCCACCAATGCCCCCAAGAGTTGGTGCTTCCACTGACCCTCATGGACTTTGGGTGCATGAAGTACCCCTGGTAACCCTCCTCGAAGGAGGAGAGCATCCATTGGGATGCTCAATCTCCTTCCCCCAGCTGACCCCTGGCAACCTGAGTCCATTTCTGAACCTGGGTCACCGGCGTGGTGCACCAAGTCTGTTGCTTTTTATCATGATATTGGGGTGCCCAATCACCAAGTTGGGTTGTGTCCCCCCCTTCTGGCATGGCACACTGGCAGCCCACCTCAGTGTGCCAAAACAAGGAAAATACACCATAACCTGTAAAAAGAGAAAACTGTCCCCCGTCATCTTTTCCTTGATGCAGAATCCTGCATCAATGCAGCTTGTTCCCCAAATGTTTTTTTCTTGCATCGTGGTGCCCAATCCCCATGCCTGCATGTGTCTCCCCCCACATTAACCTGGCACACTGGAAGCCCACCTCAGTGTGCCCTAATTGTATAAAATTATTTCTGACACCGAGATCCCCCCATCCTGATGTTGGATGCCCTGCCCCCAAATACTGTTATTTTTTTCCTGACATCAGGGTGTCCAATCCCCGAGTTGGGTCGTGTACCCCCCCTCACTAGTGTGGCACACTGGGAGCCCACCCCAGTGTTCTGAATGTTTTTTTCTTCTCTATTTGCTGTAAAATAAGAAAATGGTCCCCCGAAGTCCTTTTTTTAAATGAAACCTGCAAAAAAGGAAACTGTCCATTGTCATCTCCCAGTCTCCTCCCCATCCCCACCTCCACTGAACACCCACCTTTCCCACACACCCCTCACCCATACTTACCCTCCGGAGGTCAGGATCAGTGATCTTCTCTGGACACATCTGCACTCTTCAGAGCTGAACTACGAAGTGAGGAATCAAGGTAAGCTGTATAATGGGAGTCAATGGGAGGTGGTTTCAACTTATGTTCATATCTCAGCCATTTTTGGGAATTTGGACCCCACATTTTCAACATGGAGCTTTTGGGACCCCACCTCATGAAAAATGCAACTGTCATCTCATTTCTTGGCACCAAAAGGTGTTTTTGCAGTCACTGCATGGAATAGCCTTTTGGAACTGATTAACAAAACAACAGTACCACTGTTCAGGAGGAGGGGTCCCAAAAAACCCATATTGTGAATTTGATGGAAAAAGTCAAAAAACTAACTGCATTACGAGTGTGCATTGAGTAGTTTGTATGCACGCTCATAACTTCACCAATTTTTAATATTTTCACTCCAGATTTTGACATTGCCATTTTTCACACCTCTTCATGAACAGTATAGCTGTAATTTTGCACATCCTCCCCATAGCCTGTTTTTCCATCTGTGGCAGAGAATGGCACAGTCACTGTGTGAAATCAACTTTTGAGCTGGATTTACAAAATCACAGTACCACTGTTCATGAGGTGGGGATCCAAAAAGCCCATGTTGTGAACTGGGTGAATAAATTCCAAAAAATGACAGCGTTATGAGTGTGCATTGCGTAGTTTCTATGCACGCTTGTAATTTCACCAATTTTTAATATTTTCACTCCAGATTTTTAACATTGCCATTTTTTCACACCTCCTCATGAACAGTACAGCTGTCATTTTGCACATCCTGCCCAGAACATGTTTTTGCACCTGTGGTGCAGAATGGTACGGTTGCTGTGCAAAATCAGCTTTTGAGATAGAGTGACCAAATCACAGTGCCACTATTCATGAGGGGAGGTCCCCAAAAAAGCCATGTTGACAATTTGATGAAAATGCCCAAGTTATGTGCACACATTGAATTTATTTCATGCACACGTACTGCTCCAACAGTAAATTAAGGACACTATTATACTATCTAAAAAAGAAGGGAAATTCATCTCAAAAAACTCTGCTAATGTCCACACACCAGCAGGCATCGGGATGTGCCATGGGGTCATCAGGCCTAACTGTCACCCCATTCTTCTATACTTTAGCTTGTCAGCTTGTTTACAAATTTGACAGGGGTGAGAGTTGGGCCTGATGACCCGATGGCACACCCAATGCCTGTTGGTGTGGGCAGTGGGGGTGGGGTGGGGTGGTAGGTTGGTAACTCTAATGTCGAATTTCCCAGCTTTTTACAGTTTAGTGAAAACCCTAACTGATGCATTAATGGAGTTTTTTTTGCAATGAATATATATATATATATATATATATATATATATATATATGTGTATATATATATATATATATATATATATGCACACACACACGCTAACACAACATTTCTTTTTATTTCAGACTCTTTGAAGCTGTCTCTAAACTTTTCTGTCAAGCGGAAATGTGGAGAGGAAAATCCTAGGACCCTGTAGCGTGTAGTGCATTACCCTGCCCTAACAACAAGAGACTTAAGCAATAAACCATGACAGGGTGTGGGTTATGCTGGGATTTACTCACACCTGGTGTGGTTTGGTCATGAGGTTGCATGCTGAGTGACCTAATCTGCAACAGGCGTGAGTAAATCCCAGCATAACCCACACCCTGGAGGGTTTATTGCGATTATACAATGGGTAGGAATTAAAGATTAAAAAAAAAAGATTACACTGTTTTTTTTGTTTAAAAGAAACTTTTTTAAATTGATTATATGGAATATCCTTCCCCTGTCTGTGAAATAGTTGCCTGTTGCTAGGTTGCTAGGTAGACACACACACACACACACACACACACACACACACCCCTACCTATATCTGCTTGCTACAACGCTGTGTGTGTGGTTGTTTTTTTTGGTTGATTCATTGAAAATATGTTAGCAGACTAGATGTGTGGGGTGCCAATGAGATGGACTGAGCTATGGCAATGCAATGGAGGGAGGGAGGGAGTAACTTGTACAGGAGCCAGCAGTGACTGGAGGAAAGAACCATTAGAGGAGCTGTCAGCTGATGGTCTCATTGACATCAATGTCAATATTTTGAGGTGGGTGGTATAACAACAGCGGAGTCTGAGATTTTTTTTTACTCTGACTATTGTATGTTCAAGTCAGAAAATGGTTTGGTTTTTAAAAATGATGACTAAAACAGAGAGAAATCATGGCAGAAAACATGAGCCGTGGTATTGGGCATGCACCAATGCATACGCAAATGCCCAGTATCATGGCCTGGCTGTCAGTTTTCAGCCGCAAATTCAGTTGTTTTAGCACTTGTATTTAAAAAACACACACTTTCTGACTTCAGCATTCCACAAACATTTAAAATAGAAGATTAGTTGAAGGGTGATGGTGCAAATTTACTACAACGGTCATGGCTTCAGCATGCTGTGGTGGTTAGCATGCTGTCCGTAAATTCAGAAATGGCTTCTGTTCTTGGGGTTGTACTGCTTTTTTTAGTAGTGATAGGGCTGATGAGGATGACTGGATCTTTACCTATGAGTTATACTGGGATTTACTCATGGGTAAAAGACCCAGCCAGCCAATTGTCTTTCTAGTTACAGAAGCCCCATTGTATAATCTGAAGTAACTCCTCTGAGTGACAAAAGTTATTGCACACTTATAGAGAGCAATGGTATTCAGACCCAGTTAGGTGGTGAAAATCCTCATGATGAACAGTGTGCATCAATTCCAGTGCCTAACTATGACCCTGCCAAGCATGGCTACTGTAGATAAAGCTATCACTTGTTCACAAAAGCTAAGAGTATTAGAAAATCTGGAAAATCAGAAAATCTGGAGAATATGCAGATGTTGGTGAACGTAGCTCGCATCATCATCTCAGGGGTGGTGTTTCTTGTGCCTCGTCATCTAGAGTGTTATTTCCTGATACATGTGGAATCTGTAACAAATACGTAATCAAAGTAAAGGGGAAGAGCAAAAACAGTTGAAGCCACAATGAAAACGGTGGCAGAGCTACATGACGACCAAGACATGCTCACAAAAATTAAGACAGAGGACTTCACTGCAAGGGAGTTTCATAAATATCACAAGGGTCAGGACCCCAGATGATTAGAATAGAAGTGATGATGAGGATGACAATGAGCAGTCAGATGGAACTGGATTTGAGGCTGTTTGTCATGTTATTGAAGACAAAGTGCTTCAAAGACAGCGAGCCATTTCAATTAAGGTGTTGAATGAAATTTTGGGCATTGGAGAAGGAGATCAACGATACCGTTATAAACTTAAAGACCAGCTGAAAAAGAAATATGGTGATTTAAGCAATAAGGCATGACCAGAGGTTAGATTAACAGTCTGTTAATCACCCACTAGGGGTGTAATGTGGCACGAGGCACAGCCGAGTGCCATATTGCCCCAGGGGATGATTAACTTACTGTTAATCTAACTCCTGGGAGTGCCTTATTGCTATTATAAAAAACACACCAAAAGAAAAGAGTTTAAAGTATACTTTTTCAATGTTTTCCTAATTTAGAGGGAGATTTTTAATAAAATAGTTCTTCCACCAACAGTTTAAGAATGCTGGTTCAAAATCAGAATGCATCATTCCACACATTCAGCAGGGCTAGAGGATGGAATGCTGACATAAAGAATTCATGTGCCATGGTGATCAGGCTGTACATGACAGTATAACATGGATTAATGTAAGGCTGTTGGACTCCTAACAGCCAATCAGATTGCAGCATTTCTGAGACCCTTTGTATAAATACTTTTATTTTTAATAGTTGATTCTCAAAAATGCTAGTTGTAATCAGTGGTAAATCATTAACTGGCGGTGCATCAGTCACAGAGTTTTTGAGAATGGATGACAATCAAGTCATCATGCATGCTGCTTCCTTGTTGTGTGAACATATCTTAAGATGTGTAGAGACAGCACCTTCCCTACCATGGCCACCAACAGTGGATGTTCTCCTGAGTAAAGAATGGCAGCCCCAAGAGACAGTTCAGTCATCTTTTTCACATGTACTAAAATCCCACAAACATACGGAGAGTAAAGAAGTCTCCCAGTTGTCATAGTCCTACTCAGAAGACATAATTCATGGTGTCACATACGGTAAGTTTCTCACCACAAAATATGAACTTGTTGGAGTTGTGCTG
The DNA here is from genome assembly GCA_016271365.2 of Neoceratodus forsteri. Lineage (NCBI taxonomy): Eukaryota > Metazoa > Chordata > Ceratodontiformes > Ceratodontidae > Neoceratodus > Neoceratodus forsteri. Next base: position 988,549,041 of record CM057449.1, read on the forward strand.
CACAAGATGGCTGGACAGAAAATGCCTGTGAACATCCTGTTTCATTTAGGAAATAGTTGCAGTTATGACCAAGTGTGTGAAATTGAAACTGGTTTAGCAGAACATTCTCAGCATTTTCAAGAGCAAGGTCTGTTACTGCCACTTCAGCCAAAGTCAGAGTCTTCTATTGTCTTAACAGTTTTCTGGTTGGACAACTTTGATCAGAACATTGAAAGAGTAACTGGACATGGAACAATACACAATAAACATGGTGTTGCATACTAAGAAGAATCTGAAGGCTCCATTCTCTGAGAAACATAGATTTTGACGGCAGATAAGGACCGCTTGGCCCACCCAGTCTGCCCATTTCCCTACCTAATGGATAAGCTGCAGATCCTAGTTAACCAGCAGCCTACTTCTTCCTACCCCCAACCCCTAGAATTGCCTTATGACTGTCCCATGCATGCTTGAATTCCACCACTGTTTTTGACTCCACAACCTCCTCCGGAATGCCGTTCCATTCATCCACAACCCTCTGTGAAAAAATACTTCCTTAAATTACCTCTGAGCTGCCCCCCCTCTATCTTCAAATTGTGCCCCTTGTTCTTGCACACCTCTTTTTTTGAAAGATGCTACCCTCTTGGGCTTTGATTCCCTTGAGGTACTTAAACGTTTCTATCATGTCCCCCCTCTCCCTCCTTTCCTTGAGGCTATACATATTAAGCTCCTTAAGTCTCTCTTCATATGTCTTCTGGTGCAGACCCTGCACCATTTTAGTTGCCCTCCTCTGGACATCCTGTCTGTCTGAGGAGATTGGGTCTCCAGAACTGCACGCAGTACTCCAGATGGGGTCTCACCAACTGTCTGTACAGAGGGATAATAACTTCCTGTTTTCTACTGGTGATGCCTCTCCCTATGCATCCCAGTAACCCCCCAGCCCTCCTTGCTGCCCTCTCACATTGCTTGCCCACCTTTAGGTCATCTGATATGACTACCCCCAGGTCCCTTTCCATTTTGTTGTTAGTATCTCACCCCCATTGTGTACTCTTCCCTGGGTTTTGTTTCCCAGATGCATTACCTTGCACTTCTTAGCACTGAATCTAAGCTGCCATACATTTGACCATTCCTCTAACCTTGCCAAGTCCCTTCTCATCCTTTCCACCCCACCTTGTGCATCAACTCTGTTGCAGATCTTTGTCATCTGCAAAGAGACATATTTTCCTTCAGTCCTCTCCAATGTCACTTATAAAGACATTGAAGAGGACCCGATCCTAATACTGAACCTACGGTGCCACTAGGTAACCCCCTCTCTTTCAGAGTGGACTCATTTACTATTACTCTGTGTCCTATTCTCCAGCCAATTCTTTACCCAGGCTGTCATCTTGGGACCCACTCCCAGGCTGGCTAACTTGTATATTAATCTTTTGTGTGGGACTGTGTCAAATGCCTTGCTAAAGTCTAGGTAGGCCATGTCCACAGCCCCTCCCTCATCTACTACTTTGGTCACCCAGTCAAAGAAATCTAAGAATTTAAGAAGATTCTATTGAAATTCCTCACTCAACAAGAAAGACAATTAAATCTAACAGAAAGGAATTATAACATTGACTGGTGAATTCAAAGAAGGAGTCAACCACATTTGGCAATATAGCCAAAGCTAGTCTGTGCTAATATCAGTGGTAAATATTGACAAGGCAAAGCTAATGATATGGAAACTCAGTCGGGAAGCACACAAGGAATATCAGCTTGTTCCAAGGTTTACTAGTTGGCTGACACTAGTTTGTAACATTCAAGTTCACCAAAGGAGACAGTTATCATATCTCTTCCACCCATCCACAAATCCATCACTGATTATGCCACTGTAGTTGAATACCTCACACAAACACAAGAAATAGCTCAGCAAGTAAATGTGCCCTATATTCACCTGACACTTGATGTTGGAGCAGCAGCAAAGGCATATCATGTTGTGTGGAATTTCCCTGATCAGTTCCACAACATCATAATTCATTTGGAAGATTTCCATCTATTCTTGGAAAACTTTGGCATTATAGGACAGTTAGTTGGTGGCAGCGGCTTTGAGGATATAATATTTCAGGCTGGTCTTTGTGTCTCTGGCAGCATAAGGGGAGTTTTGCATGGCAAGCATTACAATTGGGCATGGACAGTACATGAGCATTTTGCAGATGCCTTAGAGTGATTGCTTCAGGTCGGATTTCTAGAGTATTCAACAAATGGAATGCCACCCCTGCAGTATTGTTTGACCTGATCAGATCATCACCTCAATCCATAGACTTCCACAAACCGCTTCAGGAAGATGAGATTGTCACTTTCCAGACTAAGCATGAGGCCTTCAGGCAGCAGATTTGTCACAGTGAGCTGGGGAAAATCCCACAGCTCTGGATGACATCTCTGGATATAGTGGATCAGCAGCATTTGCTGCACACAGCAATAAAAGAAAACAACTTTGATCTTAGACTACCGTATTAAAATATTCACTGCCTCTGTTCTTCGCATTCAACAAGCAAACTTATGCTCGATATGGGGCTTACTATGTGCACATACTTGAAACTCTTGAAGCTTCTCATCCAGAGTCCAGGACATTAATTGGAAGGCAAGGGCTTTCAGCTCAAAGGAGTAATCACAAAGCTTCTAAGGAATCAGTTGACCAAGCTGGTTAGCAGACATTCAATCAAAGTGCCAAAAGTCCAGGTGGAATCAAACACTTTGCTGCAAATCAAATGGCCTATGATAAATGGGTGTTAAATCAACCACATCTAGCACAATTCATAGAGGAACTTTTTGAGATCTTTGACCTTCACAGTTCAGCCAGTAATCAGCAAAAAGCATGTAGGACATCTGAAATCATCAGATCAGAACAATGCATCAGTCATATTGACTCTTCTCGATCAAGAGTTTATCAACCCATTCAATGCCACTTTAGATGCTGAAAGATTGCACAATTTGGCCTCGGGAGCACCTGTTGCACCTGATATTGAAGAGAACTTCACCAGTATCATTTAACAAGATAAAAAAATGTATGAACAGTTTGTCAAAGAAAGAATGGAAAGTGGTAAAAAGAAATATTGTGATCCAATTTCAAAAGCCCCAGTGAAAAACTTCAATGATGTGAACAAAAAAATGTAAATAACTACCAAAGGAAAAGTTACAGAATTTAAATCTGAAAGAGATATTTTGGGAAAACTTTTGACTCTTTCAAACAAGCACAACTTCCCTGTAGATTAAACAAGTTATTGATGTATGTTATTTTTGTCATTGATAACCGGGTTAGGACCACTAGGCACAAGTGCCTGTTTTTAGAGGTGACCTAGGAGCACTGGAGAGGTTAAGTGACTTGCTCAGAGTCACACAGTATGCAAGTGGAGGTTATGGGAATCAAACCCAGGTCTGTCTGCTTGATGTACCATGCTCATTCATAGCTCATTACTCTAACCTCTAGGCAATATTGCCTGGGCCCAATCTAGCCAATGCAGATGGAACTAGACAGACAACACCACAGAACAAGTTACTTGAGGTGATAGCAGAATACTTTCCAGTGTTAGACACTTCAGAGCTTCCCCCCAGGAAAATTGTCTCAGCATACATAGTTGATCCAATGGAAACAGTGCAAGTTATGACAGGAATCCCTGAAACCTGCAGTGATCTGGCAGTGAAACTCCTGAATAGTCTTCCAAAGGAATTTACAAGAGTGGATGTTGTTGCCGATACAGTACATACAGAGAGCAGTCAATGCAAGAGGCTGAGAGATTTCAATGAGGATTTAGTGAGAAGCATATTATCAAATGTCCCAACACCAAAGTGCAAAGAATTTCAGTGATTTTCTTTCTAATGGGTCTAACAAGGATCACCTGATTGATTTGATCATTCATGTCTGGGGAGAAAATTGCACGAGTTTGCCAGAGGGCCACGTGATCTATTTTTCAAAGAGAGACAAATGCTACATGATCACCAAAGAAGGGACTGTAGTTGTGGATGATCTGTGTTCTGACCAGGAAGAAGCAGACACAAAACTTTCCCTTCATGTGCAACATGCCATTACAATACATCCAGGCCCTGTCATCATCCATTTACCATCCGGGGATACCGATATACCAGTAATTTTATTGTCACTATTTTCAGAATGTGAGCAAAGTATATACCTGGACAATGGCCATGGTAACAGTCAGAAAATCTTCTACATTAGCAAGTGTGACATGACCAGTGCAACAAAGAAAGCCTTAGTTGATTTCCATGTATTCACAGGCAATGACTATGTTTCTGTGTTCTTCAAAAAAGGTAAGAAGATTTTCTGGAACATCCTTCAAAAGTACCCCAAATTCCTGGATACCTTTCAGAAACTTGGGAGTGATTGGCAAGTGGATAAGGGTGTTATAGCTCTGCTGGAGGAGTATGTATGTATGTAAACTGTATGGAAGGAAGCAAGTTACTAGTGTAAAAATAGCAAGGCAGCAGATCCACTGGGAGAAATATAACAAAGACAACAGAATAACTGATCTGTCTCTGCTAGCACCCTGCCAGGAAACCCTGAAGTTACATATTCTACAAGCCAACTACATCTGCCAATTGTGGAGTCTTTCTTCTGTTGCAGTTATCAATGCCCTAAATTCAGCTTTGCAAGGTTGGACTGATGATCTCAGTGTAAAGTGGACACACACACTATTTCCAGATTTTGTTATGTCTCTGCTCTATAATGCAAATGATGAGGACTCAGATGAGGACCAAGATGTATGTGATTACCAAGATGATATTGGCGTATCTGATGATGATGATGAAGATTTTTTCTAGATAGACAAGACTAAGTTCCAATACTTTACCAACAGTCATATTTTAAATTTTACATGTTTTGATATAAACATATTGGCCCAGATATTCAAAAGAGTTGAGCCATGCGCAATAGGGTTGCACCTGCGTAAGTCCGAAATGCGCCATTCTGCGATATTCAGCAGGAGGCAGTTGCGCCCCCCAAATCATGCTGAGCAACAGTGCAATGCTAATGAAGGCATGCGCAACCGAAGGGGGAGGAACCATGCATAAACTGCACAGCCCGATATTCAGCCAGGCCGTGCAGAGTTATGAAGGCGCAACCCCCTACCTGCACCTGCACAACTTTAAGCAAAAAAAAAAGGATCAAGTCGAGGGCCACCCACAGGTGATCTGCTGCATTGCGGGGCACAACACAGTAGCTGCCACCTGTGGGTGGCCTCACTCATTCCTGGCGGTTGCCCCCCCATGCCCGATGGTGGGCTGAAGTGTCCCCATTAGCCTGATTGCGGGCATAACATTACTTCCCCCCATTAGCCCGGTTATTGGGCAGACGTTACTCCCCCATTAGCTCGATCATGGCTATAACAGTATGTCCCCGAGCAGCCGATCGTGGGCAGAATGGTATGTCCCCGAGCAGCCCGATCGTGGGCATCAGATGTCCCCTCCCCAAGTCCAATATCCCTGGTGGTCAGTGGACGCGAGAAGCCTGATCCGGGCATACGGTCAAGCCTCCCCAAAGTCCAATATCCTGGTGATCTGGTGGCCCCCACCCTCTCACCACGGGCCCCACCACCCGCTCCCCGTCAGCCGGCGGGTGGCAGCACCCACCCACCTGCTGCCCTGCTGCCTGGCGACTGTCCACTGCTGACTGACAGCTGTAGGGCTGCATGCCCATTGGTTCAGAGTAAGAGCCAACGGGCATGCAGCCCATATTGTAGAAGGCAGTCCAGATATAGAATGAATTCATTCACATATCTGGACTGCCTAGTACGGTATAGCTGCATGCCCATTGGCTCTGCTCTGAACCAATGGGCGGCAGCCCTACCAAACTGTCAGGTCGGAAGGTAGGCGGCAGGCAGGTGGGGTGCTGCTGCCCGCCGCTGATGGGGGGAGCGGTGAGGCTCCTGGGTGGGAGGGTGGGGACACTAGATCACCAGGGATATTGGATTTTGGGGGAGGGGTTTGACTGTATGCCCGTGATCGGCTTTCTCGTGGTCCAATGGACCACCAGGATATTGACCTTGGGGAGGGACGCCTGATGCCCACGATCGGGCCGTTCGGGAGGACATACTGCTCTGCCCACGACCGGGCTGCTCGGGGGGTCATACCATTCTGCTCTGTGATCGGGCTGCTCGGGGAGGACATACCGCTATGCCCGCGATCAGGCTAATGGGGAAGTAACGCTTCGCCCGTGATCGGGCCAATGGGGAGTAAGCTATGCCCGCAATCGGGCTGGGGAACTGAACGTTATGCTCGCGATCGGGCTAAGGGGGACATTAACTGTATGCCCAGCGATCGGGGCTGCGGGCGCCAGTCCTCGACGGCTGCTGCCCGGCAGGGCTTGCGCACAAGTCGCCGGGATTACGACACGCATGCTAATGGCATGCAAATGAGTCGTAATTATATGCAAATGACCCCCTACACCTTGCATAAATTATGGCCCAATTTGCATGTCACCTTTTGAATATTGCAGGTTTGCGCATGGCGCAATGGAACTTGCGCCACTGCATCTGAATGCTCCACTCTGACCACTTGCGGTGGCACAAGTTCCACTGCACCATGCATAGTGGCTGTGGCCAGGGGACGATATTCAAAGAAGTTGCTCAATAGCGCAACTCCATTGAATATCACCCTAGCCACACCCCTGCACAACTTTTTTGAGCAGCACAAGGGCTTGCGCCACAGAATGGCGCAGTTTGAATATCTGGCCCATTTTGTGTAAACCAAGGTGTTAGTATTTTTTCTTTAAGATAAATTTCCTTCTTTAAAAAAACTTTTAAAATTAACCTTTGAGGCAACTTATGGGTATGCATTTTAGAGCTGTAACTCCTGCACATTCATTGAGATCACACTTGAATGCATATTTAAATTAGTCTAGAAGTAATGGCCCAAGAATCTGCAATAAGTAAGCATAGCTGAAAATTGCAAAATTTGACAAGGTATAAACTTACAAAAATGTTGTGCATTAATAGTGTTATCACTTTTATCAATTTATCCTTGTATATTACCTTAATACTTCAAAATGGTACCCGGTTACATTAGTGCTACCAGAATAGTGCCAGTCAACTGAGCGCTAGTCTGGATAGTGCTACCTCAGACAGCGAGAGGGGATTTACAGCACTTGCAGGAAGTGCTCCTCTCATTGCTGTCCATGGTGCCGATCAGGTACATGGGCACCAGAATCCAGTGAGCTGGCTGAGCTGCTCCTGTGGTGTGGAGGGCTGGGGCATACAGCAGCTCAGCCAGCGCTATTGGAGACCAGGGTTTTAATCTTGGTCTCCAGTCAGTTTTCCTGCTTCAGGTACTTGTTTTTTCCTTCATGGGACCATGGAAACAGCATTCCATAGCCCCAGAAATTTAACTTGTCCCATGATCTGCCCCCCCCCGGAGTGAGAATAATTGTGTTGGGGTTGCGGGGCTTCAACAAAACAATGCCTTTTTGTTGCTGCACTTTAGTGCTATTTTGACCGGCATTGTTTGGATCCTGTGCCCTTCAAAACCACATATGCATTTCAAAGCAGAATCCTTACCCTTTTAGACAACATAAAAATATATTATAGAGCTCAAAAAATTCCGTCTGATAAGATTAAATACAAGAATATTTTGAAATTTCACAAGAAATTAAGAGGTGGTGGGTGGTTTTTAACCCTATAACTTTTAACATTAATCTTCTGAGGTAACATATGGGTAGGCATTTTAAAACTCTAGCTCCTCCCAATTCATTGAGCCCACAGTTGAATGTATATTTCACTTACTCTTGAATTAATGGCCCAAGAATCTGCATTAAGTATAAAACGTGGAGCTGAAAATCATACCATTTGTCAAGATGTCAGTACAAAATTGGTTCAAACTACTATTTTGCCCCAACGTTCATGTGATCAACAGACATACCATGAATTTTGGCTATATCTGCTACATTAAACAACCATCAGCATTTATTTAGCTCTCAGGTTACACCCCACCTTCATCTAAACCTGGTCTAGAGTGGTCATTGTACAATGGGACAGATTTTAACATGAGACATGAATAGAGAATTTGGTTTCTTAAATGTGTTTATATTTTGTTTCCGCAGTCCTTAAATTATTTATGAACTGCCTTATCAAAATTTTAAACACTTTTCATAGACGATTATGGCACTATTCTTGTATGTTTAGCTTATTGTGTTTTATAATGTGGACCACATTTTATAAAGTAAAATCTGGAAATGTGTGGTGTTTGCATGCGTTTTAGTTTGCAGTGTAGTATTTACAAATTCATTATAATGCAGAATCATTTTTTGTAGAAAATTAATACTAATATTTTGAATTGGGTAATATTGCATACCTTAGATATATTGTTATATTTTCTAATGTTGTTTTTTTGGTACTGTACTAAAATTAATTCAGCAGGTAATAATGCAAACATCTTGTCAAGGTCCCACAATTCTTCCCAATTCTCCTGCAATACACTGCAACCCTCTGACAATTTTTCCCAGATATTTCTGCAATTTTCTAGTGCCTCAGGTTATGGCTGCTCACCACTCCCAAGTCTCACTCCACCTCAGCGCTCTCTACTGATGTCCCATCAATATAGTATACTGTTCTGGGATTTTTCCATCCTATGTGCATTACCTTGCCCTTTTTGACATTAAATTTCACCTGTCAAATACTAGACTACTTCAGCAGTCTCATCACATCCTGCCTGATTTTCTTCATACTGCTTCATGGTCAACCCTCCAACAGATATTGGTATCATCCATGATTCGGCTCATCTTGTTGTGGTTAACTTCTCCTAGTTCACAGACATACATATGAAACAGGAGTGCTCTGAGAACTAACACCTGCAGTACCCACTAGTCACTGCCTTGTCCTTGGAGAACTTACCATTTAGGATCACCCTTTGGGTTCTCTGTATCAGCTAGATTTTGAATCATCTAGTTGTTTCTTCCCCTATCCTCAGATTGCTCACCTTCTTCTTCTTATCCAGTCTCCTATGGGGCTATGTGTCAAAGGTGTTGCTGAAATCCCTGTATAGAATATCCACTGCCTGGCTCCTGTCTGCCATTTGTGTCCCTGTATTAAAAAAAGTCAATTAAGTTAGTTTGACGTGATGAGCTCTTAGTGAATCCATGCTAGTTTCCATCCATTAAGCCCTTTTCCTCTAAGAATGTGAGTATTATCTCTTTAATGAATAGCTCCAAATGTTTCCAACATATTGATGTCAATCTTAGCAGATTGAGGTTTCCTGGATTTTACATATCACCCCCTTTGTGTAAGGAAACTACATTTGCTATGCTACAGTCCTCGGGCACTAAACCTGTTTCTGTTGTTTCTCCTAAGAAGAGTACTAGTAACTCTGCTAGCACCTGCCTTGCTCCCTAGGATGAATTCCATCTGACCATGACAATTTCTTGATTTTTAGGTTCTCTGGTTCCATTAGTACCCATTCCCTTGTTATCCTCCCCATCCCAAATCTGCCCTCTGTCCAGATGTTTAATTCTCTATTGCTGTTAGGGAATGAGATGGTCTTCTTGACTGAACTCAGAACAATTTATTCAATATACTTTCTTTCTCCATGTTGTCCCCTGTACTCACCCAACACTTCCTTATTCATTGGTTGTTTTCCCTTATATTTTTCCTTTCACTAAAGTATCTAAATAAGGATTTATCCTTCTCCTTGACTCTTTCACTATCCTCAATTCTGCTTCTATCTTTGCCTCCCTGATTGGCTTTTTACTTATATACAGTTTTTCCATTTCTCTCTCTCTCTCTCTCTGTTTGCCTAACCCAGTTTCTTCTTGTAATCACCATCTTCCCTCTTTTGCTGCTTAGGAGCCTACACATCTAACCTTATGGGTTTCCTATATATTTTTTGACTTTTTGATAGTCCTGGTGCAGCCTAGGGAAGCCTTGCACTGTGGTATCTTTCTTTTTATGCTGCCCACGTCCCCTCAACCACCTTGAAGATGTGGAAGTCCATTAGTTTTTCCTGCATTTTCTCTCCCATTTTCCTGAAACAGGCTTTCCAGAAGTCCTGCACCCATATGTCAATAGCAACTTGTTACCCCAGCTTCATGCTGAACTTCACTCTACAATAGTCACTCTGGTTAATTGGATCCTCCACTTTAATGTCCCAAATATTGCCCTGACTGGACAGCATGATGTCTAGTAGGGCCTCGCCCTTGTAGCCTCACTTAACTAATGCATGAGGAAGCAGTCCTGAGTGACATTCACAAATCTGTGCCCTTTTTGGCTCCTTGCTACTGTCATCCACAGTCTATGTATTGAAGGGCAGAAGTCACCAAAAAGCACTATTTGTCCTGTTCCTGTCACTTTCTTTATCTCCCTCTCCAGAGCATCACCCATCATGACAGTTTGATCTGGTGGACTGTAAACTACCCCAGCCCTGCACTTCTTCCACTCCTTCCATAACCTTTATTCACATTGACTCTACCCCAATCCTCCTTAATTGCTGTCATTTCTGCGCTTTCTCTAGAGAAATTCCCTACCAGTTTGCAGTGCCACTAAGGGCCACCAGAGTGAAACTCTTTATAAATATCAGGAAATATCTGGTAGTATCTGGCCAAGTCTTTGGCTGCAACTGTATCTTCAGACCTTCAGGCACCCTAATATATTCCTTCACATATACTGCCACCCCCCCACCCCCATGTTTTCTCTGTCCCTCCTGAGGAGATAGTACCCTGGAACATTTTAGGCCCCAGCTGCTGTTCAAATTAGCCCAAGTTTCAGTAATGGCCACTATGTCTATTTTCTCTGTAGCCATCACCACCTGAACCTCATCCATCTTGTTGCCCAGACTTCTGGCATTTGTGTGCACACCTTCTTTTTGCCCTCTCTCTTCCTCTCTCTGCTTTATTCATTGCTTTTGCCTTTATTATCTATCTCACTTTTATTTTATACCATCTTGCTTGTTTTGGGGGCCAACTAGGATCCCACAGTGATTCTGTTTTGGTGCCTGTGCCCTAATAAATTCCTTCTCCTCCCAATCTAGTTCAAACTCTTTGTTATTGAAACATCTAACTTCTTCCCCAGTTCATGTGAGGGCATTCAGGGCAGTGAGGGTCTCCTGACTGAAACAAAGGGAGCCCTCCCCACTGCGCAGAAGACCACTACAGTGAGTGGAGCTTGATGGCTAAAGAGGGCTCCAGCAAGGAGCCAATCAGAGGGAAAGCTGCGCACCTTCCCCCACTCAGCAGGCAATCACCATCCAGAGCACACTTTCTGGTACTTCATAAGGATGAGGACACCAAGTGGCCCCCTGCACAAAGGACCTATGTGACAAGGACAGCGGAGTTTGCTCAACAAGGCAGCCAGCAGCAGGACACTCTGCACCTCAACAGGCTGATGAGGGAGCAGCAACGAAGGAGTAAGACAACAGGAAGCAGGACATCAGGACAGAGTACCCTACATCAGAGATAAGCTTCCTTTTTAAACACCTGTAAGGAACACCCACTGCAAGGGAGTGAGGAGGGTCAGGACAAGAAATAGGAAGGGTACAGAAAAAAAGGGTAGTGGCATGTTAGGGTACAGAAACAGTGTTGCTATAGGTGAAACATCATATCTAGGGTAGAAGTAATTAAGGGTTTAAAGTGAACAAAACAAAGACATACAGGGTAGAGGTAGGCTAGGGTCAAGCAATAGTTGGGCAACGGATAAAAAGGTATTAAAGGAAGAAAAACAGTAAAACTGGCAAGGGAGGACATAGTTATGCTGGGAGTGGTGCAGTACAGTGCAGTGGCTGTGGGAATGGCAGTGCTCAGGGAGACTTTCTGGAGACTGCGTTGCCACCCCATCTGAATGAATCTCTCTGGGCTGAGTGAGCAGGTGTCCAGACTCACGGCTGAGTTTGATTGGGTTCAGATGATCTGCTCCCTAACCCAGGGACCAGCTAGTCTGCCACTGCTACATCAGAGGTTGCCTTGAAGGAGCAGTGGCTGGACAACCCCTTCATCCAACCAACCCCTCACAGGAGCACCCCTAGGCACCTGGCAAGCACCGCCCTCTTAGTCCCCCACTGTAGGACTACACTAGGGCAAAGGTCTTTCCGCTATTATGCTCCCCTCTGGCTTAATAACCTTCCCCCTTCCATCTCCCTGGCCCCTAGCCTTGGCCTATTTAAAAATGGCATTAAGAGACATCTCCTTGACTCAGAGTCATGTGACTGTTACAAACAGTCCTCTCAAATTTGGTATGCGATAGAAAAATAGCATCTCTCATGACCCAAAACTAGGCCTACAATCCCAACGGGACTTTAAACCACAAACTTAAGGCCTGGGTAGGCCCACAGAATTGGTAACCTGTCTCACTTCACCTTGATGACCCAGGGTCCTTTAACAATCCTAGAGATACTAACCAAGCATTGTAAATTATCCTGTACGATGTAACCATGCAAAATTTATCTTAATGTGATGTTCTGCTTAGTGAGGTGTGTTAGAAATTGTCTCAAGTAATATGTTCATTTTGTATTGATGTGGAGCCTTTGCAAAAGAGTCTTCGACTCAAAGGATTGTAATTCCAAAACTTCAATAAATTAAAACAAAAAAAAAACAGTGGGCTCGGGAAGAGTTATGGTAGTGGAGCATAGGCACATCCCCCATGCAGTACCACTATGAAACACCTACACTGCATTGGCCAAGCAGAAATGTCCCACAGAGGCACCTGAAGTAGTGACCAGGGTGGATGTGGGGGTCCTCCTTAGTGGGGACCCCAAGGGGGTGACAGAGGACCCCAGAAGAGGAGGAAGAGAATCCTGGTGAGGGACTTCATAGTGAGGGGGATACAGTTGTTAGCAGGTGAGGATGAAGAGAGGGAGATTAGGTGCCATCCCGGTGCCATGGCTTGCAGGGATTGAAAGAGGATCCAAAGGATCACTGGGGCAGCAGAAAAGGGGACAAATGACCTGGCTGGGGGTGAGCCAGCAATAGTTGGCAATTGGGGAGGGGTCTTAGGCAAGTAGCATGATCTGTGACCTTCTCAGAGGTGCTACCTGTCTATGACAGGGGGAGGACAGGATTCTCCCCACCAGAATCTTCAATGCATGGTTGAAGGAGTGGTGCAGAGAGGAGGGTTTTTGGCTTAACTGGGGACTGGGGCCCCACATGGAGGGATAAGGACCTATACAGGGGTAACAGCTTGCATCCATCCAGGGGGGAACCATGTTCCTCAGTGAATAGTTTGAATGCTACATTGGTGAGCATTTAAACTAACTGAGGGGGGAAGCAGGATAAGGCAGGGAGACATAAAATTCACCCCCCACAGGCTCATGAGGTCAGCAATGGGAATTCTGAGGGACTGAAATCCAAAAAGGAACCAAAGGAATGCAAGGGGTAAAAGGAAAAAGAGATAGTAAAAAAATAGTGGAGGAAATAAGGAAGGGAAAATCGGAAAGAAGTTGGGGGTGACAGGACAACCTGGAGAGCCACGTGTGCAAATGCACAAAGTCGGGGAAATAAGATTGCAGACCAAGAGGCCATAATGGCAGATGCAGACCCGGACATGGTAGTAATTACTGAGTCCTGGTGCAATAAAAACCAGGAATGGAATGGAATATCACCATACTAGGGTATACTCTGTTCAGAAAAGACAGGGTAGATAAAAAAGAGGTAGGAGTGGCTGTTAATGTCAGGGACAACATCAATCAATCAATCAGTCAATTACTTTATTTAACCAGGCATAAACACCATTGAGCAAGCTCATTTTCTATAAAAGCTATGAAAATACAGGGAGAGCAAGGTGGAACTGAGGTGCTGTGGGTCACCTTGGAGACACGGGGGGGGTCGTTGTTCATGCAGGAGTGGTATACAGACCTCCAGCACAGGGGGAAGAAGTGAATAAAGACATGATGAAATCAATCCAGAGGATGGCACACAAAGGGAAGGTGTTGCTGCTAGGGGCCTTCAATCTACTGGATGTGAATTGGAGCCTACCAGCTCCTGCAACAGTCAGAAGTGGGGACATCCTGGACTCCCTGCAAGGGGTGTTCATCAGGTAACTAGTTAAGGAACCCACTAGTGTGTGGGCAGTACTGGACCTGGTACTGACAGATGGGGAAAGTGTTGCTGACATCACAGTGGGTGGCCACCTGGGGACCAGTGATCACTGTACTGTATGGTGCGGCTTAATATAAGAACTGGGCCAGAATCAAGCTGCACTAAGACAAGGGTCCTGGACTTCAGAAAGACTGATTTTAAGAAAATGGAAAATGCCTAAGGGACACCCAAGTAGGTATAGGAAAACTGGGGGGAGTCAAGAAACAATTGAAAAAATAAAGAGGGGCATTGAAAAGGGAACAAATCTCTGTGTCAGGCAGGTTGACGAGGGCAAGAGAAAAAAGAGGCTGCTATGGTTCTCTACAGAAGTAACGGAGAATGTAAGGGCAAAACAAAATAGCATTTAGAAGGTACAAGAGGACACAGGAGGAGGATAGGGAGAGTTACCAGGTGAAACAAAGAGAGGCAGGGAGAGCAGTTAGGAGTGCAAAGGTGCAAACAGAGGAGAATATTGCATAGTCAGTAACAAAAGGGGATAAAACATTTTTTACATACAGTATATAAGTGACAAGAGAAACACCAAAGAAGGGCTAGGAAGGCTAATAGGGGAAGGAGGGATTTGTGAGGAAGAGGACCAAAAAAAAAAAGCAGACATATTGAACAATTACTTTTGTTCAGTATTTATAGAGGAAGGGGTAAGTGATGGGCCAAAGATAAGGGAGAAGGGCATTAAAGGAACGGAGGTGAACACTAGTCTTTTTACAGAGAAGAGAGTCCTCAAGGAGCTAGAACAATTAAAAAGTAAACAATGCAACGGGACCTAACGGGGTACACCCTAGGATTCTGAGGGAGCTCAAGGAGGTGCTGGCTGTACCACTGACAACTCTGTTCAATCTATCACTAGAAACAGGGAAGGATTCGGGGACTGGAGGAGGGCAGATGTGGTTCCACTACACAAAAGTGGAAATAGGGAGGAGGCAGGAAATTAGACCTGTCAGCCTGACTTCCATAGTGGGTAAAGTAATGGAATCATTACTGAAGGAAAGGATTGGGGAATATCTTGCAACCAGTGGATTACAGGATCTGTGGCAACATGGTTTCACAGGAGGGAGGTCTTGCCTGACAAACATGATCAGGTTCATTGACTGGGTGACCAGGGATGTGGACCAAGGAGGAGCGGTAGATGTGGCCTACCTGGATTTCAGTAAGGCCTTCGATACCTTTCCACATAAAAGACTGGTGAGCAAGCTGGGCAACCTATGAGTGGGCCCAACAGTTGTAAAATGGGTAAGAAGTTGGCTAAGCAATAGGAGTCTGAGGTGGTGGTAAATGGGGTCCACTCTGGAGAAGGCAAGGTGACCAGTAGGATACAACAGGGATCAGTACTAGGCCCGGTCCTCTTCAATGTCTTTTTAGCAACATTGCAGAAGGGCTGGAACGGAAAGTATGCCTGTTCATGGATGACACAAAAATCTGCAACAAAGTTGACACACTGGGGGTGGGTGGGGGTGGAAAGAATTAGAGATAATCTGAAAAAAATGGAAGAATGGTCAAGGGAATGGCAGCTGGGTTTCAATGAAAAAAGTGCAAAATCATGCACTTGGGGCACAGAAACCCAAGGGGAACATACCAATTGAGTGGGGATGTATTAACAACCACAAAACATGAAAGTGACCTAGGCATAATCATTTCTGACGATCTGAAGGTAGCCAAGTAGTGTAATAAGGCAGTGGGGAAGACTGGCAGAATTCTCAGGTGCATAGGGAGGGTGATCCCCAGCAAAAAGAGGGAGATAGTATTACCCCGTATAGATCACTGGTAAGACCCCACCTTGAGTACTGTGTCCAGTTCTGGAGGCCCCAACTCTGGAAGCATATAGATAGGGTGAAGGCAGTACACAGGAGGGCTACCAAAATGGAGCAGGGCCTGCATAAAAAACCCTATGAGGAAAGACTCAAGTAACTAAATATGTACTCTCTAGAGGAAAGGAGGGAAAGGGGGGATATGACAGAAAAATTCAAATACCTCACATGTATTAATACGGTACAAGAAGATAACATTGCCCTTAATAAAGATGCTCCCGAACAAGGGGTCATGCTATGAAGCTGGGGGTGGTGGGAGGCTCAGAGGAGATGTGATCAAATGCTTCTTCATGGAGAGAGTAGTGGATACCTGGAACAACCTCCCAGCAGAGGTGGTGGATGCTAAAATGGTAACAGGATTCAAGCATGCATGGAATAAACACAAGGGGACATTAGAAGTAAGGCAAGGGAAAGAAGATCAGAGATTGAGTAGGATCTGTGTTGGCACATTAGGTAGGGGATATAGGGCAGACTAGGTGGGCCAAGAGGCCCTTATCTGCTGACAACTTCTATACATAGATACTGTACATAGATGTTGTCAGCAGATAAGGGCCTTTCTAATGCTTAAGGTACCCTAGATGCTACATGCCCCCCCTCACCCTAGCTTAATAATTCCCATGTGCCTACCCCATGCATTCTTGAATCCCTGAACCATGGCCACCCCCACCACTTCATGGGGGACACTGTTACATCTGTCCACCACCCTTTCAGTGAAGTAGAATTTCCTCAAGTTTCTATACGTTTTCCACCTTTTAGTCTATGATGTGCCCCCTTGTTCTGCTATTTCCCTTCATGTGAAAGATGCTCCCTTCTGGTACCCTGTTGATCCCCTTTAAATATTTGAAGGTCTCTATCATATCCCCCCTCTTTCTCCTTTCCTCCAGGAAGCACATATCTAGAACTCTGAGTCTCCCCTCATACAACTTATGCTGCATCCCTGACACCATTGTTGTCACCCTTCTCTGTACCATCTCCATCCTGTCTATGTCTTTTTGGAGATGGGGCCTCCAGAACCGAACACAGTACTCCAGATGAAGCCTTACTAGGGAGTTGTACAACGGTACCACCCCTTCCCTACTTCTACTTGTTATACCCCTCCCTATGCACCCTAACATTCTGTTAGACTTTCTGACTGCTTTGTTGCACTGTTTAGCCACTTTGAGGTTGTCTTCTAGGACTACCCCTAGATCCCTTTCCTCTGTGGTGGCATCCAGTGTTACCCCATCTAGTTCATATGGTATGCCTCCCCGACGGTGACACCAACACAGTGACCTACCTCGCTGTCGACAAAATTGACAGCTTGCTGACAGGTCACTGTAGTGGTGCGCCTGAGTCAGGGGCACACTGTCTCCTGGTCCTGCACCCCTCACTGAATCAGCTCTGACTCGGAGTCAATTCTAATAAGTACAGGGGTGCAGGGGGCAGAAATCCTCATGTGGGGGTTGGGGCAAGCCCCCTAGAAAAAGGACGGGAGACATTCAGGATTTATGTGAACCGCAACTTACGGTCGATATAAATCCCGTTACTGTGATGCCGGTTGATGAAAGTGTTGTCGAACCGGCATCGTAGAACCAGTTCATACTCAGCCCTAGGAATCCCTCTCCCTAGGTGCATAATCTTGCACTTTTTTGCATTGAAACCCAACTGCCGTTCCTTGGACCAGTTTTCTAGCCTCTTCAGATCCCTCCTCATTTTTTCTATACTTTCCTGTGTATCTACCCTGTTGCATAGCTTTGTATCATCTGCTGACAGGCTAACCCTCCCTTCTAGACCCTCTGCAATATGTTTCTATGTTTCATGCTAGTGCTCCCTCCACTGAGATGCACACTGTTCCTTCTGAACAGCCTGTCTTCATCCCAGAAGGATCCCCAATCCTCAACTAACTATACACCCTCCTCTTTGCATCAAACGTTTGGGCACACATTTAATTTCAGAATCCTGACCTTTCTACTCTTTCCTGCACATAGCACTGATACTACCTCCAGAAAGACTACACATCCGCAACTTATCTTAGCTTGATCCCTAGTCCTCTGAACCTTTCCTTAATTTGCTCTACACTACAGTGCACCAGTTCATTGGCTCCTAGTAAGGATCAGGGAATGTGAAAATTGGCAACTTCAGTTTGTCATTCATTGAGACCCTCTGTCTTTGGTATGGCATTAACATCTCATCCCAAGTCACTTCAGTACTCTGGTAGTGGGGTTTATCAGGCTACAGATATGGATAAGTGGCACCTCTCCACTACTTCCCACCCTCCCACCCACCCTGGCCAATGCTAATATTTTCCATCCTCCTCTGGTCCTTAGTCAGATTTTAAAAACAAAAATTCAGTCAATACCTGACACAGTGTCAGGAGATAGAAATGCTTTTTTAGATTAAAAAAGTGTGAGAAGTGTGGGAGAGGGAAAGAAATGATTGTGGTGAGTGAAGGGGTGATCACGTGACTAGACCTGGCCACGTGGGAAGGGTTAATATGCTTTTTTAACTAACAGCTAGAACAGCAAATTGTTCCTGAAGTGGCCTATAAGTTTGACTGGCCCAAACTGAAAGTAAGAGTGACACATTTTGGCACATTCATCAAATACAAATTCAGCAACTGCTCATCCTTAGATATTAGTTGAATTCCAACATCTGGCTTATCCTGAGTTTCTACCCTGGTCAAACTCTTCAGCCATTGCTCACCTGCCAGTGCAGCAGTAGCACTACCACTTGCAGTGCTGATGACCCATGTTCAGTAGTGAACATGGTGCATCAGAGGGTTGGCTGGGGTGTGGAGGTTGGATGAGCATCCAAGGGGCAGTTCTCCACCTCTGGGAGGGAAGGTTGTGGCTCTCCAGCACACTAGTGCCACCCAGTAGACACTTGAATGTCCAGCAGCTGGCACCACAAGGCCCACCCTGAACTGAAGTCATTGCATGTCCGTGCTCTAGAGGGTAACCAAGGAAACATTCCTGTCATGGATCTCTGTGAAGCCCCTGGAATGCTTCCTGAATGATGCCTCAGGAGTAAGCCTCAGCTGGGGCCTTTGGTTGATCTTGGGCTCTCCCCATTTGCCCTGGAGAGCCTCATCATAGGGAGCAAGCTACAGGCCACCCAACCAGCTGGCCTGAAGGAAGATTCCTGGAGGGTGGTCCGGGTGCTGAGATGGCCCCCCCGCCCATGCAGGAGCAGAACCAAAATTAAAAGAAACTCTTCAGCCATGGTACTGCTTTCAGAGTTGTTTCTATAGAGAGGCATATGAAGGGTACTTCTGCCAGTGTTGAGTCATTGTCCAGTCTCCATGACCATCTGATGAGTCCTCAGTCACTATCACCTTCTTACTGTCCTTCCTGTCTTTTATTTGTTTCCTCCTACCTGGCTCATCACTCCTGGACAGAGCCTCCTGCCTGGGAGGACTAACTTCTCCTGTGATGTTGGATGTGCCATCTTGTGCCTCACCACAAGACTGATGATGCAGTTTTGGAAGTGCACTAATAGGAATGAAAGCCTACTTGAAAAATATAATCTATCCTCCCTCCACATTCCAGCCTACACCCAGAGAGGATACTTGGTAGCTTTCAGGTTATTGGAACACCAGCTCCCTGAGGTATGTAACCCCCACTGCTGCATGCACACCCTTCTCAGTGGCAGCACTGGAATGTGGGCAGTATTGGACTAGGGAACCTGCCATGTCTAGATGTATTTCTGGTTCACCATGAGTTCACTTAGATCTCTTAACATGCTGCTGTTTTTCTTTCCTTGGATTGGAATTCTGTGTAGTACTCCAATCCCCTCTCCCTCAACAGACCATAAATGTAAAATATCTTTGAGCACATCATCCTTTACTGAATGATAATGTGTACAAGTTTATGAGTGAAATCCAATTATCCCAATTCACTGTGTATTTGGCTATGCTTGTACAGAAGAATTACCAAATCACACATACCCCCATAATGCAAAGCATCATGGGATATACATGCAACCCACCATGACAATTTAGACTGGTTCTGCTTTAAAGGAAAACTGCACTAAACTTGTAAAGTCATTTTCCAGTGCAGAGTCGGATTTTAAAATGACTGGTTCCAGTTTGTTACTACTTCATTTCTACAGGCTTTTTAGTTATACTAGAGGATGTTTCTATTTATACACAGGTAATAAATACCATTTTAGAACTCTGTGATGTAGTTATATGCATCTTGCTCAGCTCTTCCATTGTTCGTACAATTCACCCATGTTCTAATATGGAACTCTATGGTTGAACTGTCATAATCTGCATCATTCAGCTTGAAAATGGCACTTACCAGCAGAGTGCAAATCATAAGCAACCACTGACATTACTAAAAGACCAATAGAGATGGAACAATAACAGACCTGTGGTCAGTATGAAAAAAAAAAACTGCATCTACAAGGAAAAAATTACTTATGCAATAGTTCAGCACTGTTCTCTTTTTAAGCAGGGAAAGCTGAAAACAGAAGAAATAGGCACATGTTTGGTCCTTTTCAGGACTCATCAGTGTGCCACATCTGTATCATAATCCAGGAAAAATAAACCAGCCCTTATGTGGTCTTACAGGTTTCAGTCATGGTGGGTCCAAAATAAGAAAGAAAGTGAAAAAGATAAAGAACCTCATTACAAAAGCATTGAGGCAAGGGATACCCAGAAAGGACATTGGAAACAAATCCAAATTACAGAGACATACTAAATCACATATTATACAATGGGGTATGAAAATCCTGTAACCTTATTGGTCAAAACAGATCACATGACTGTGGCAACTCCTCCAGTATACCCACTGAAAAAGTTTTCTGTCACTATAAAAACCAAAAAAAAACAAGTTGAACATTGTATAATAGCAATATACCATGACAGGGAGTGAGTATATGGGTGGATTTACCACTTCTGGTGTGGTTATGTCACTCGGCTGCACCTTGTGACCGAACCACACCAGGTGTGGTAAATCCACCAATCTACCCACTCCCTGTCATGGTATATTACATAATTATACAATGGCAAGAAGATTTCTTGGACTCTGATTGGTGAGTATGTACTTGTTACAGTGAGGTTATCTGAGCACAACCTCGCTGTATTGATTTGTTGTTGCATTGTACTCCTCTTCTGTCAAGAAATAAAGCTATATTGCCACACTAAAAATCTACTAAAAACATTTTTTAAATGTTTTTTTATTTTGTGTAACAATGAACCTTTGTATAATGGCAATAATGCACTCCAGGTGTGGGTCATGCTGGGATAACCTCACTTCTGGGACATTGGATGCACTTGGCCTACGGTCTTGTGCCCAACCACCCATGCGTGATGTTATACCAGCACGACCCACACCCTCTCATGCATTATTGCTTAATTATACAATGGCTTAAGAAATACAGGCTTCTGATTGGCTGGTTGGCACTTTCTAACCATTGTAAATCCTAGTATGACCCAAAGAAAAAAAGGCGCCATCCACCAGTCAGTCACATGAGAGAACCCCCTTGAAATCACTCCGACCATGACAACCCCCAGGACTGGTAAAGACAGAGACAGACAGCAAGATGGTCAGTCACAGAACTCCACAGTTCACAGTACATGCCGTTCCTGCAATGAACCTTTGAATGTCGGGTTCTGTACATTGTTCCGTGAAAGCAGACACACGCACGCGCACACACACCCACCCACACATACACACACACACACACACACACACACACACACACACAAGCTCCCCAAAATTAATTTGCTGTGTTTGGGCCCCATATTGTGGAGTGCCAAAGATGGGAAGCTTTTTTTTTTTTAATCTTTCCTGTTTGAAAAAGGTTCTGTCAAACTAATCTCATAGATGTCTTTGACTGGGTAACCAGAGTGGTTAACCAAGGGGTAGCAGTTGATGTCACCTACATTGACTTCAGCAAAGCTATCAATACTGTTCCACATTGAAGATTGATTAATAAGCTGGGTAGGCTCAGGGTGGGTCAGAAGTTGGTCAACTGGGTGGCAAACTGGTTGACAGGCAGAAGACAGAGAGTGGTGGTAAACGGTTTACAGTCAGAAGAGATGCAAGTCACAAGTGGGGTACCTCACGGATCAGTCCTGGGGCCAGTCCTCTTCAATATCTTCATCAGTGACGTTGCAGATGGACTGGAGGGTAAGGTTTGTCTGTTTGCAGACGACACCGAAATCTGCAACAGAGCAGATGATCCAGATGGGGTGGACAGAATGAGAAGAAATCTGGATAAACTGGCAAAATGGTCAGAAGAGTGGCAACTGGGATTTAATGCAAAGAAGTGCAAGATCATGCACATAGGAAAGAAACCCTGAAGCCACCTATAGACTGGGAGGGGAGTTGCTGGCAGTCACAAGGGAAGAAAGAGACTTGGGCATCATCATCACAGATGACCTGAAATTATCCAAGCAGACCACTAAAGCAGTAGGTAAGGCTAGGGGGATGTTGGGGTGTATTAGTAGGGGTATCACAAGTCATAAGAGGGAGGTAATAATCTCTCTTTTCAAGACACTGGTTAGGCCCCATCTGGAGTACTGCATGCAGTACTGGAGGCCACACCTTCACAAGGACATTAACCAAATTGAGGCAGTCCAGAGAAGGGGAACCAAAATGGTGCAGGGACTGCATCAGAAAACATATGAGGGCAGATTAACGGAGCTCAATATGTATACCCTAGAGCAAAGGAGGGAGAGAGGTGGTATGATCGAAACATTCATACACCTTGAGGGCATTAACAAGGTGAAAGAGTCTAACATGTTTCAATATAAGAAAAATAGCAGAACAAGAGGACACAGCATGAGATTAGAGGGAGGCCAATTAAGGGGTAATGTGAGGAAGTTCTTTTTCACAGAAAGGGTGGTGGATGCATGGAATAGCCTACCTCAGGAAGTGGTGGATATGAATACAGTGCAGGGCTTCAGACAGGCATGGGATAGGCATAAGGAAGCAATACAGATGAGTATGAATAGATAGATCATTGACAGAGCAAAGGCTGATGGCACATTCATAAGGTAGAAAAAGAAATGGGCAGACTGGATGGGCCTTGCGGTCTTTATCTGCCATCAACTTATACATTTCTATGTTTCTATGAAAAGTTGTGCGGTACATCTGCCTTACCTCTCTACAGATGTTTACCACTCAGGGCTCTCTTTCCAAACCCCCACCACACAGTCAGCTGGCAACTAAAAAATCCAGTTAAAAATACCCCAAATAAGTTCAGAATAAAAACAAATAAATCTCCCGACTTAAACTGTAACATCATCCCGATTACAAAAGCCACATGAAAACTGGAACTGCTAAAGGTACCCAAACCCAGAAACACATAAAGGTAACCTTGCTACTCGCTGTGTGCTCTTTAAACAACTTGTTAGAACTGTCATGCTGTCTGTTAAAACAAAATTAAAACTGAAGCCTGGCATGTATTTGGTCCTGTAAGCATAGGAATGACTAGTACAGGGGGTGAGGGAGAATAAAAAAAAAGCTAAACCCCCATACTCTGTATTACTAAACATGGGGGAAGGGGTGATATTCTACCTAGCAACAGAGAACTATTTTTTATGGTGCAACAATAAATTAAAATAAAATTATGTAAACTACAAAAAAAAAAATATATATATATATTATTTTTTAAGTGAAGGGCGAACATTGTATAATCACACTTCACCACTCTAGGGTGTGAGTGATGCCAGGATTTACCCACTTCTGGTGTGGTTTATTCACTGGGCCTGTGGCCTCATGACCAAACCACACCAGGTGTGGGTAAATCCTGGCATCATCCACACCCTGTTTTGGTATATTGCTTAATTCCCTGATACAAACCACCATGGGATGTGTATGCAAATCACCATTAACATTTAGACTGATTCGACTTTAAGCATGAGAGCATGGTGCCAAAGGAGTCTCGCAATCTGCAAAGGCTAATAACCTTATCTATAGCTTAGTCCTGTGGGAAAAACCAGCCCTTATGTGGTCTTACAGAGTTTGGGTCATGGTGGGCTCAAAATAAGGACACAAGCTAAAAAGACAAAGAACATCAGTGCACACAACCTCAGCACAACAGCACCAAGGTAAGAGTTACCCCAAATGGGTAGCACACTGATAAGTCCTGAGAAAGATAAAACATGTGCGTTTGTCTATGTTTTCAAGAATATTTGCATATATTTCCCATGCTGCTTTACTTTATGGAGGTATGTGTGATTTTGTATTTCTTTGAAACCTGGCATTCTAGCCAAGTTCCTATTTTGAGTAACCCTTGCTGAACTGCTTGTGTGCTAAGGTTCTTTGTCTTTTTATCTTGTTTTCTTATTTTTGACATCCCATGACCCAAACCAGGAAGCCCACATAAGAACTGCTTTGTTTTCTCCTAGGCTGAGATACAGATGAGGCACACTGTTGAGTCTTGAGAAAGATGAAACACATGTCTTTGATTTCTTTTCTCAGCATTTTCAGATTGTGCCTTCTTAAAGCAGAATCATCATAATTTTCATGGCAATTTGCTTATACATCCCATAATGCTTTGCATTATGTGTTCTGTGTGATTATGCATTTCTTTGAAACCTAGTCTGTTGCCAATTCTCTTCTTGGATAACCTTCTCCTCAGTGCTTTTGTGCTGAGATTCTTTTTCTTTTTAGCTAGCTGTCTTATTTTGGGCCCACCACGTCCCAAACCCATAAGACCACATAAGGCTGTTTTTTCCCCTATGTTGAGATAAAGGTGAGCCACACTCACGAGCTCTGAGAGGGACAAGACATATGTTTGTGTCTTCTGTTCTCAGCCTTTGCAGATTGTAAGAGAGGTCTGTTGGCAATATGCACTCCTGCGAAAAGTAGAACCAGTATAAATTTTCATAGTGATTTACATATACATCTCATGATGCTTTACATTATTTCTTTCAAACATGGCTTTGTTTCTAGTGCCCATTTTGGTTAACCCTTTCATCAGTGCTTTTGTGCTCAGAGTATTTGTATTTTTATCTTTTTTAATTTTATTTTGGGCCCACCACAACTCAAACCCATTAACCACATAAAGATTGGTCCATTTTACATGAGATACAGTTGAGATACAGATGAAACACACTGACGAGTCCTGAGAAAGATGATACGTCTCTATGTCTTCTGTTCTGTTTGCAGATTGTGTGAGAGGCCCTTTGGCACCATGCTCATCTGCTTAAAGCAGAACCACTGTAAATGTTCATGGCCATTTGCATGTACATCCTACAATGCCTTCCTTTTTTATTTTTGTATTTCTTTGAAACCTGGCATAGTTGCAATTCCTTATTTTGGGTAACACTTGCTTCAGCTGTTTTTTGCAAAGTTTCTTTGTCTTTCTTTCTTGCTTTCTTATTTTGGGCCTACAATGACCTAAACCTGTAAGACCGCATAATGACTGGTTCATTTCCCTCTGGGGTTGAGCTACAGATGTGGTACATTGATGTCCTGAGAAGGATGAACCACATGTCAGTTTGTTCTTTTGTCAGCCTTTGCAGATTGTGTGAGAGGTCCTTTGGCACCATGCACTCCTGCTTAAAACAGAACTAGTATTAATTTCCATGGTAATTTGCCCATATATCCCGTGATGCTTTGCAGTATGGTAAGTGTGATTTTATATTTCTTTGAAACCTAATGTTGCCAGTTCCCTTTTTTGTAACCCTTGTCTCAGTGTGTTTGTGCTTGCTTTTTTATTTTAAGCTCCCTATAACCCAGACCCATAAGACCACATAAGGGCTGGTTCATTTTCCCCTAGGTTGAGATACAGATGAGACACACTGATGAGTTCAGATAAGGGACTATTCCAAGTGTGTGGTAAAGTGTGCTATCACCCACATATCAAAAATGAAAAGGGAGGAATTTTTGAAACTCAAAAACAAATTTAATAAAAATAATAAACAACCATTGCCAATGGAAACAGTAGTAATCAAAAAGCAGTTCAAATAAAAAAAAATCAAACACAGCTGATACATATTACAGGGTGATACTACAATGGCAAATTTATTTATACAACCACCATGGATGACTTTCAGCAGAGGAAAAGATATTGGAGATTTTGTTGTTCAAAGTCACTACCTCTAAGATACACAGCAGATGTGGTTAAGGAATCAGCCAGAGGAATTTCATGAATGCTGTCATTGTAGTCTTTTTACAGGTGTTGGCAGAGCCTGCAGCCATCCTGCTGCAGCTGGAAAAATGGGAT
Organism: Neoceratodus forsteri; assembly: GCA_016271365.2. NCBI lineage: Eukaryota > Metazoa > Chordata > Ceratodontiformes > Ceratodontidae > Neoceratodus > Neoceratodus forsteri. Next base: position 988,575,033 of record CM057449.1, read on the forward strand.
ACTGAAGCACATATATACAGTATGGAGTTTTCAGTGTATCATTCCACAACTACAAATCTCTACAGCAATTGAATGAAATATGCCTTTGCAGGGCTGCAGAATGAACATCTGTCCAGAGTGCAATCAAATAGATTCATTCTAGTTCTTTTGGCAGCTAAGTAAAAACCTTACAGCCTAAAGTAAATGGGATGTCAGAGCTTCCAGAATGCACCAGGCTGTAAAGATCAACGCTTCCTGGCAATTTCAACATCTTAGATTTTGGCTGGATGTCAGAAATAACTTTTCCATTTTTTTGTTAAAAAAAACCTGATAATTGTTGCCAAATAAATGAGCTGCTTTAAACAAGGAGAAAAAACATTTAAAACACGAGTGTGACAGATTAGCCATTAGTCAAAAAATACTACTAGAGATTAGCAAACATTCCTGAAAAGGCCACAGAATGGATTGATATGAACTGACTCCTCAGATATTCTAAATCTCACTGAAGCCAAAGAAAATGTGTGTGTGTGTGTGTGTGTGTGCTAAAGCATATTAATTAGAAATATGTAAACCACATAACTCTGTGTGTTCATTTGTCAATATTATTTGTAAATATTTAGACACACTTTTTAAACATGTGCTCTCTGCAAAACAGTGCAGAAACCTAAAGAAGACCTTCAAATGAGATGTTAAAACTATGGTCTGAAAATGTATTGTGAATTTTGCAACTGTGGCAGGTGCAGATTTTCCAATTGGACAGAAGCAGTGACGGGTTGTTTCACTACATAATCCTGCTTTGAATTATATTGTATTACTGTATTGCCAATGAACACATTTCGAGATTGTATCTGTAGTTCTTCCTTTGAACTAGAACTGATTGATTCTCTCTACTTTTCTAGCCTTTTAGTAGATGTGTGGGTGAAACAATAGATCCTTTGCAAAACAAGTAATACCTTCCCTGTTTGGTAACAGTTCCACATTTCCTTCATTACCCTTGTAGCAGTGACGATTTGATTCACTACATAATCCTGCTTTGAATTGTATTGTATTACTATATTGCCAGGTAATAAATTTCAAGATTGTATTTGGAAGGTCTTAATTAGGTTGTACGTAAGTTTCAGTGCTTTATGTTTAATACAGAAAATACCTGAGCCATCAGATTTGATTCCCAGTAGGGCCAGACTTTAGGATTTGGGTGCACAGTTTTGTAAGTTGTTGTAGTCAAACCAAGATATTGCATTGCACAGTTTCATACAAGAATATTAACTCCCCTTGACCTTCTGGACCTCCCTTCTGTAATAGGCAGCATGTTTAGGAAATATGTAACTCAATGTAAGACATAGAGTTAGGTGAAAGAATATGAGCAGCGAAATAATGAAGTAGGTTTGATTATATAGTTTTTCACTATGGTAGGTAAAAAAAGTACCATTATCTTATTTCATTACTTTATTCACATGGGTAAAAGCTGGGACTCCATTGATAGCAGAAGGGAAGTGCTACAACCATTGGTAATGGCTTAACAGTACCACAGTATCTCACTGTGACCACCCATGACCTCCCATTAGGAGAAGGCTGTGAGGCTGGATTTCAAGTAACATTAATAAACCTCCTTTTTTAAATCCCATTGTTTCATATAATTTATGTGGCTGCAAAAGGGTGGCTTAGACTATACATTATGGCCAATGGAAACCAATGATATTTATTTTGATGATAATATGTATTATGACGCTGCAAATAGGACATTATGGGTCAACTATTTGTTTTATATAGATTTCAATTGCCCTTACAGCTTTGCCATTGAAGAAAGTGACATTTTATAAGGCTCAGAACCTGAAAGTGAACCAGAACTGAGACAGTGGATACATATTTGTAACAGCTGTAAACTCTGACTGTCTGTAATCGCACAGCTGTAAGGACAATTGCAATCTACAACAAACAAATAGTGAACCCCTAACTTAATATTACATTACAGCTTTATCCATATCATGGTTACAAAACATATAAGTGATTCTTATTGGTGCATAATGTATAGTCTAAATTATCATTTTGCAGCAAGTTACATGAAATTACACTACCAGACTTAACAAAGGCAGTTTATTAATGCTACTTGATATCCAGCCTAACAGCCGTCACTTAATGGGACATCATGGGGGTCACAGTGAACTAATGTGCCACTATTAAGGCATCACAAAAGTATGTAGTACTTCCCTTCCATTATACTATAAATGGTATCCCAGCTTTTCTCCATGTAAATAACAATGAAATAAGAGAAGGGTACTTTTCACACATACCATACTGAACAATTATGTAATTGAACTTAGTTCCTCGTGTAGCTGGTCACATTTTTAAACATGTCTATATTTAGCATTGAGTTGCATATTTACCAGCCATATAGATGGGATGTCACAAGGGTCAAGGGAAGCAAATATGCTCATATCAAAGTATTTTTTGCACTGGGATCATTTTTACAACCTTTACTATTTTTAAAACATTTTTAAAAACTGTGAGGTGTCTGTTTTTGGTTTTTTTCCTACTAAGTGATTCAACAGTTGCAGTACTATCTTATACAGTGTTTTTTTCCCTGACTGAAAGACATGCATTTGGGAATGCGGCAGTGGGGGGAGGCAATTCACATATCAGTTAAGACTTCGGTATGTGCCATTAGTAAACATTCATGTACATTTTTGACTGTAATACTACATTGCATGATGTGCATGTCTATCCTTGAACCATTGATCACTTACCATGCAGTCTGCTCTGGAACAGTTATGATATGTTAGGCTTGTTCCTATCAAGTTTGGGAACTTGCTGTCTTGCAATGTATTTTTTTTCCAAGTGTTGAAACATATGATGAATGAAACATAATCAATGCAGGCTGACATTAAGCAGTGTGCACTGTGACAGCATTCTGTCAGTAGGAGTTATTACAACTTTGCCAAGTATCAGTATGTCCCTTGTTCTCTCTTGATATTTAGAAAATGGGTAGAGAGCATTCTCCTTTTTGATTGGCTAATGCCACCAACTGCCCGGTATCAGGCAACAGAGACTGGGAAATAATGATCCCCAGTCTCTGGCTGACTAATTACCATGAAAAATCACTCTGTCCTTAGAATTTTCTATCTATTGGAGCCACCATTTTTTCTCTCACTTAGCAAGAGATACTACTGTCCCCCCCCCCCCAGGCTCTTTAGTTCAATGCCAGCTATTCAAAACCGCACATCAACCTCCCTGGCTCATTTCACATTACTTTTTTCCTCCTCTTTTAATGTATATTCATGTCTCATGCTGCTGCCATGATAGCCAACATTAGATTCTCTGAGAGCCCGGTCTGAAAGCCAGCCATGCTGTGACACCCCCTCCTCCAGCTGCCTGCCTGCTATGTGTCTGCTGGCTCTCGTGGACCCAAAAAAGTTTAAAACTCAAAAGCAGTTCAAATTCCCATAAAACACACACACACAGACACACACACACACACGCACACACACACACATATGTGGCATAACAGTTTTAGATAGTAAAACAGAAGTGCCTGTTCCTTAGAGTGCTGTCACATTATTCCCCACTTCCCATCATTGATTCTGTGAGAGTACAGTGCAAAATAAAAAGCACAAAATAAGTTGCCTTTTAATTAAAAGAGGAAGAAGGAAACATTAGAGCAATGCTGCCACATTTTTTTTAATTCTTCATGTTTCTTCTTCTTTTTTTGCTGCTGTCACATCTTACTTCTGCATTTGCTCTGCCGGCCCACAAGCACAGATCTTCCAACAGTGGTTAGGGGAAAAAAACATATGAACACTCAGGTAGGGAGACATGCTGCACAGTACAAACTAAATTTTATCTCAGGTAGGGGAAAGAAGACAAAGGTCATCATGGAAGATACAAAATGATCCAGAGGAGATGGAGAAACTTGCCGGGAGGGGGCGGTGAAAGGTGCACAATGTTCCTCTCATGCCCAGTATTGGTTCTGACCTTTCTGCTGTACTTCATCTGTCCACACACACAGCAACCTAACAAGACAGCATAACATAATTTCCAGGTCATCTCTGAACAAGATCCACACCCTCCCCCCCCATATAAATAACTTTTCTGGTCTCCCCCAGTATGCTCAGTCTCTTAGCATCTCACATCATTACAGACCGCGCTTTCACCTCCCATGTATTAAAACAAACAGTGACAAAAAGACAAAAAAAAATACTTTCTCATAAAGACTCTCTCTCACTTCTCTTGTAAATTCCCTTGGCTGCCAACCAATTCACATTGTCTCTCTCTTTCTTGCTATGGGGGGAGGGGGTAATTGCTCTTTTTTTAAATACAGAGCTTCCAGTAGGACAAAAAGTCCCCCCCCCAAAAAAAAACACATCATTCTAACTAGAAGGGGAACAGGATCAGATCTGTTACAGTACAGTAGCTTCTTCTTGTTGTTTTTACATTGTTTCTTATGGATTCTACTTGGTAGAAGGTTATTTCTTTTCTTTCTTACTACTTCTAAGGGGCTAGCAGGGTATTGTTTGGGGCTGTTGGAATTTTGAAACCTGTTTTGGTAGCTATAAGTGGGCTCATTTGTTTGATGTTTCACTGTGTAGCAGGCTGCATTTGTAGAAGCCTATTTCTTCTGATTTAAAACCTATTTGGTGTAATTTAACTGGGTCTGTTTCTTTGAATTGGAGACCTATGTCTTCTAATTTCAAGCCTATTTTGATGTGTTGTTGGTGAAGCTGTTTGAATTTGAGTCCTGTTTCTATGGGTAGCAAACCTATTTTGGGGGCTTTTAGTAGAATTGTGATTCATTTTTGCTGGCTTCACTAGCTGCAAAGTTTAGTGCAGAATGGGGGAAGGGTGCTAATGGTCTGGCCAGGTCTCACTCAGCTTGGGAGGCAGAGCTGAATCAAATGTGGTGTAAGTAGCTTTGGCTTCTCAGAAGAAACTAGAAGGGGGACAGAATTAGATCTGTTACTGTACAGTAGCTTCTTTTTGTTGTTTTTGCATTGTTTCTTGTGGATTATACTTGGTAGAATGTTATTTCTTTTCTTTCTTACTAGTTTTAAGGGGCTAGCAGGGTATTGTTTGGGGCTGTTGGAATTTTGAAACCTGATTTGGTAGCTATAAGTGGGCTCATTTGTTTGATGTTTCACTGTGTAGTAGGCTGCATTTGTAGAGGCCTATTTCTTCAGATTTAAAACCTATTTGATGTGATTTAACTGGGTCTGTTTCTTTGAATTGGAGACCTAGATCTTCTAATTTCAAGCCTATTTTGATGTGCTGTTGGTGAAGCTGTTTGAATTGCAGTCATGTTTCTTTGGGTAGCAAACCTATTTTGGGGGCTTTTAGTAGAATTGTGATTCATTTTTGCTGGCTTCAGTAGCTGCAAAGTTTAATGCAGAGTGGAGGAAGGGTGCCAATAGTCTTACCAGGGGCCTCAGCTACCTGATTGTTTCTGAAAGACTTGGGCTGGTCCCCCCCCAACCCCTCACCTCACCCGCCCTGGTCCATTATTTCCTTTATACCAAGGGTTCTGACATCACTTCCTCAAACTGGCAAAGGACATGCACCTGTCATAGCAGAAGCAGACATCCAGGAAAGGAACAGCAGCAAGTGAAGAGGTGACTGCTATCTCAGTGGAAGGGAAGTAACTGCAAATCTAGGAGCTTTCATTGTTACTTCTTTGCATTGCTATTGCATTGGGGAAAGGAGGAGTAGGAGTTTGAAGAAGGTTGTGCAATAACTACTTAAAGTCTCTTTTTGGGTGTGGATAGGAAGGATAGGAATATAAAAAGCAGTTGCTCAATCTATCTAAATGTGTACAACAAAGGGGTAAGGGAAATAAAGAAAAGAATGTTTTGCACTGATAGAGAGAGGGGAGACTTGGGGGAGTATTTGGCATCCTGCATCTGGAAGGGTGGGGGGTCACTAGTGGGCAATGACAGCAATGGGTAGGGTGGTAGGCTGCAACAACTGCAGTGCACCAATCTTTCTAAAAATTGCCAGGAGTGTGGGAGGATGTTTAGTGTGCAACCACATAGAAAAACTTAGAAAGGAGATCGAGGGTCTGCAGGAGGAACTAAGACAGACAAGGAAGATTGGTGGTGGGTTTAGCTCAATACTTGAGGGAGGAAGAAGGGGAGATGAGGGAGGGTGATTTAAGCCAACAGTGGTGAGGAGAGGGTCTGGAGAAGGGAAGCAGAGACAAAGGGGCCCAGGCCAGGAAGAACAATTGCTGAGGAAACCAGGTCAGGAGACAAAAGACAAATGGAAGGAAGAGATAGAGACTTGTGAGGGGAGGTGAAGAAGTGGCAAAAGTCATGGAGTGGAAAGGAGAGAACAGGTTTCTATGCAGAGAGAGGGAGCGGACATTTGTGAAGGGTCTTCAGAAAATAGTTTTGCACTGCTAGAGAAGAAGAAGGTGGAGGAGAGAAATTATGAAATTAGAGGAGTAATTGATAAATGCCTGGACCAAACTGGAGCGGGGGGAAGTTCTGCTGGGAGAATTACAACAGGGGCAAAAGGGGGAAATAATGTGCAGGAGGAAGAAGAGAAGCCAGAAATGAGAGAGGGAGATGAATGGAAGCAAGCAGGGAGTAAGAGTGGTGGAATCGTAGTGCTGGGGGACTCGACTCAATACTAAGAGGAGTCAGGTGGGGTAGCAAGGGGGAGAGGCATAGTCACATTTGGGTGGAGACCATGCCAGGAATGTCAGCGGAAAGGGTAGGACAATCTGTTCTGAAATATGCTAGAAGGGGTAGGGACAAGCCTCATTTAATTATACATCTTGGGACAAATGACCTGGCTAACAAGACAGTGTATATAGTCCAGAGGAGGTTTGAGGAACTAGCACAATTATGTGAGGGATCAGGAAGATCAGCAAATTTTTCAGAGATACTTCCAGTGCCCAAGAACCTGGTGTTGTGCTAAAGGGTACGGGCTGTTGGGGGTGGGGATGGACCTGGGAGGACAGTAGTCTCTATGCCAAGGACAGACTACACTTGAGTGAGGAGGGAAAGAAAGTGTTGAAACAGAGTATGGAGGAGTACATAGAGGAAGTTGTGAATTTAAACTAGGTGGAGGGTGGCAATTGGGCAAGAGATATGCAGAGACCACAGGTTGGGAAACCATATGTGGGGTCTAAAACTGTGGGAGAATTCAAGAATGCATGGGACAGACATAAAGCAATTTTTGTGGGGGTAGGAAGAAATAGGCTGTTAGTTAAATAGGATCTGCAGCTTATCCTCTAGGTAGGGAAATGGGCAGACTAGGTGGGCCAAGCGGTCCTTATCTGCCATCAAACTCTATGTTTCTATGTTACTATGTTTCATATGAGCTTACCTCCCATAACAGTGACAAAGGACAAATGGCAAGTACTACTTTTTTTTTCAAATTATTTAACCAGGTGAGACACACTAAGCTGAAAGCTTTTTACAGGTGCAACCTGGGAGCACAGGGAAGTTAGGTGACTTGCTCAGGGTCACACAGTATATGCAAGTGGAGGCTGTGGGATTCAAACCCAGGTCTCCAGATTTTCAGCTTAGAGCCTTAAACCACTGCGCTTTACTGCCTCCCTTCTTCTATTGGTGATGCTAGTAAAGGAGGGCAGGATGGGAGGGGAAAAGGGTGGAAGGTGGTTACCCTTAATGCTAGGAGCCGTGGGAGGAAAACTGCAGAGTTACAGGTGCTCATGGCAGAGGGAGAGGTGGACATTGCAGCCATCACAGAAACATGGGCCACCCAATACAATGACTGGGACCTGTCTGTACCAGGGTACAGGTTATTTCGTAGGGACAGAGTGATTGGAAAAGGAGGTGGTGTGGCACTATATGTGAAGGAAGGACTGAAGTGTGTAAGGGAGGAAGGGGAGGAGGATAGTACGGAGTCACTTTGGATGCAAATCCAGGATTCCAAGAATAGAATTCTCAGCTTGGGAGTGGTGTACAGGCTGCCATCTCAGACAGAGGAGTTAGACAGGGAACTAGCGGGACAGATCAGGAGGACCTGCGAGAAGGGTAGTGTGGTGATTGTGGGGGACTTCAACATGTCAGGAGTGGACTGGAGTACCCCAACAACCAGGAACAGAAGGAAGCAGGTACTGCTGGATGCCTTCCAGGATAGCTTCCTGCTGCAAATGGTCAGTGAACCAACCAGGTTAGAGAATACTCTTGACCTTGTGCTGGCAAATGGGGACTTTGTGGGAGAACTTACAGTGGAGGAACCACTGTCAGGGAAAGACCACCACTCAGTATGGCTCACATTGGATATGTGCAAGAAAGGAGTGGAATCTGGCACAAGAGTGCTGGGCTTCAGGAGGGCTGACTTTGGGAGGATGGGGGAAGTGGTAAAAGGGTACCTGACCAGAATTCAATCTAGTATGGACACTAACCAGAGGTGGGAGCTCATAAAGCTGGGGATAGTGGAGGCAACCAAAACCTGCTGCAAGGCCCAGAGCAAGAAGGCTAGGGCTAAGAAACTGAGTTGGTTGAGCAAGGAGGTCATGGAAAAGGTAAGGAGGAAAACAGCTGCCTTTAGGAAGTACAAGAAAACAGGGAGGAGGGAGGACAAGGAGGAGTACTTGACGGAATCGAAGGAGGTGACAAGGGCAGTAAGGGGAGCCAAAGCATCTACGGAACTCAGGCTGGCACAAGGCATTAAGAAGGAGAAGGACTTCTTTAGGTACATCAGGAGAAAAAGGAGCTGTAAGGACCACATAGTAAGGATTAGGAAGGAGGGGTTGGGTGGAAGCAGGGCGATAAGGCAGAAGCACTAAATGAGTACTTCTGCTCAGTATTTACTAAAGAGAAGAGGGGTGATACCCAAGGGGGAGAAATGGCAGAAACAGGGGGGTGAAGGGGTGACAGATGGGAAATCATGGAGGGCAGAGTTCAGGAGGGTTTGAAGGCACTGAGGGGGACAAGGCGCCAGGCCCAGATGGCATCCACCCCAGGGTACTGAAGGAGCTGGCAGAGGTCCTTGCAGGACCTTTGGCAGACCTATTTAATGCCTCACTACAATCAGGGTGTGTACCTCAGGACTGGAGGATGGCTCATGTGGTGCCCCTCCACAAGAGTGGCCCCAAGGATGAACCGGGAAACTACAGACCAGTGAGCCTCGCATCCATCATGGGTAAGCTAATGGAGACTATCCTGAAGGAGAGGCTGGTGGCCTTCCTAGAGGCCAAATGACTACAGGACAGCAGACAGCATGGCTTCATATGGGGCAGATCCTCCCAAACCAACCTGGTGGAGTTCTATGACTGGGTAACTAGGCAACTGGACAGGGGCCATGCAGTGAATGTCCTGTATCTGGACTTCAGTAAGGCATTCGACTCATGGAAGGCTGGGAAGTAAGTTAGTAGGCACAGGGGCGGGTGTAAAGCTGGTGAGATGGGTAGGAAACTGGCTTCAGGGAAGGCAACAGAGGGTGGTGGTGGGTGGGGAGCTCTCATACCCAATGGTAGTGATGGCGGTGTTCCACAGGGCTCAGTGTTGGGACCAGTGTTGTTTAGGATATTCATTGCAGACATATCATGAGACATCAAGAGCAAGATCAGTCTGTTTGCTGATGATACCAAGGTAGGAGCGGTGGTGGATGACCTAGGGGGATGGCAGGAGTTGCAGAATGATCTGGCAAAGCTTGAAACCTGGTCAGACACCTGGCAACTAGGGTTTAATGTCAAAAAGTGCAAGGTGCTGCATTTTTGGATGAAGAACCCAAGGAGGAATTACCAGCTGGGGGAGTGCAGCTAGCCCAGACAGAGGAGGAAAAGGATCTGGGGGTGCTCATTACAGGGTCAATGAACAACTTGGCACAATATAGGAAGGTAGCTGCAAAGACCAATAAAATGCTGGTTTGTACTGCAAGGGGAATATCCTCGAGGAGGGAGGAGGTGATTCTACCATTGTATAGGTCATTAGTTAGACCGCACCTGGAGTACTGCGTGCAGTACTGGTGCCCGTATCTGAAGAGGGACATTAAGTTACTGGAGGGGGTGCAGCGCAGGGTGACAAAGATGATCAAGGGGCTGGGGGACTTATCATACGAGAGGAGATTGAAGGAGTTGAACATGTACTCGCTGGAGGAGAGGAGGGACAGGGGACATGATTGAAACCTTTAAGTACATGAAAGGAATAAACAAGACAGGTATAAAGGGGCTGTTCAAAGTAAGGGAAGGGAGGGACACCAGGGGCCATGATATGAGACTGGAGGGAGGAAGGTTCAGGAGGGAGATGGGGAGATGCTTTTTTACAGAGAGGGTGGTGGCTGGCTGGAATGCATTACCTGCAGAAGTGGTATCCAGTAGAACAGTGGACTGCTTCAAAAGGGGATGGGACAGGACAAGGGGGAGGGTTAATGAAGGGGAAGGGTGGAAGGGAGGGGCAGCTGCAGAATAAGGGGTGCTAGCTGCACATTCGAGCAGACTTGAAAGACCTGTAGACCTTTATCTGCTGGCAAATTTCATATGTTCGTAATTAAGGCAGAGGAACTGTTTTATTACAAAATTTTTATTAAACTATATTTTTATTAACTATTTTCTTATTGAACTTTTTTCCTTTTACCTTGCCATTTTCTACGTGCAATAATAGCCTCCAGATTGGGTGGTATTGGAGAATACTGGACCTTGCAGGGGCTATAAGGCCCACCGCCTGTGGCGTCAGGCCTTATTACACCCCTGGACAGTCCAGTATTCCCCAATACCACCCACCCTGTTGGGTATTATTGCTTACATAGCAACAAGTAGCCCATTAGCCAATGGAGGTTTTTGTCTCACTGAGTAGTATAAATCAGGCATGCTAGATATGAGAAAACCACCTCCATTTTCTTTATATAAGAAATGGCCATCTAGACCAAATCTATCTATCTATCTATCTATCTATCTATCTATCTATCTATCTATCTATCTATCTATCAATCAATCTATCTATCTATCTATTGCATCAGTTAGGGTTAAAGTGACAAAAGCAGGGAAATGTGGCATTAGGGTTTCCAACCCTGACACCCCACCATACCGTGCATAGATGAAGAGGGATCAGAGGGTGGCATTGGCATCTCCAGCCCTAACACTCACCCCATTCTCCTATGCTGTGTCCACCCAGCTTATTTTCTAATGGTATGTGGTGAGCGTTAGGTCTTGAAATGCCAATGCCACTCTCTGAAACCTCTTCATCTGTGCAGGGTGGGGTGGGGCATTAGAGAAACCCTAATGCCACATTTCCCTACTTTTGTCTCTTTAACCCTAACTGATGCATGAACTAAATTTTTGGCAATTTATTTTCACACTTTTTGAGATAGTATAATAGTATCTTTATTTTACTTTGGGAGTGCAGGATCCTTTAGACCCTGCATTCCCATCCCTCCACAGATGCACATATATATCTATCTGTGGAACCGCAGGGGCCTCCACCTTCCATGCATAAAGTTACGAGCAGGAGTAGCAAAATTGCAACAAATAGTCATAACTGTGCCATCTTAAATAATTTTCACTCTAAATGTTCAACATAACATTTTTATCACCTCATGGCATTTATCCGGTACAGAAAGTGTCCAGATCCTCATTGAAATGTAATTCTGCGTAACTGTAATGTGTTCTGCACCCCAGATGCAGAAAACATTTTTGTCAGGATTTGAAAAAGAAAGCTGTACTGTTCATGATGTGATGTAAAACAATGGCAATGTTGAAAATTTAGACTGAAAATATGACAAATTGCCAATGTTACTCACGTGCATAGAAAAATTTCAATGACCGCACGTAATTCGGGCATCTTTAGATATTTTGCACCGAATTGTCAACATGGACATTTTGGGACCCCACCTCATGAACGCTGGCACTGCCAGTTTGTTACTCAGTCCCAAAAGGTGATTTCATGCAGCAACCGCACCATTCCACACCACAGGTGTATAAACACATTTTGGGCAGGATGTGAGAAATTACAGCTATTGTGTTTATGAGGTGGTGTGAAAAAATGGCTATGTTGAAAATTTGAAGTGAAAATATTAAAAACTGCCAAAGTTACATGCATGCATAGCAAAATTTCAACAATCGCGCATAACTCAGGCATTTTGTGGTATTTTTGCACCAACTTTCATCATGGGCTTTTTAGGATGCCACCTCATGAACACTGCCACTGTTGTTTTGTTAATTTGTCCCAAAAGGTGATTCCATGCAGTGACAGTGAAATCACCTTTTGGGACAGAGTAACAAAATGACAGTGCCAGTGTTCATGAGGTGGGGACCCAAAAAGCCCACGTTGAAAATTTGGTGCAAATATACAAAAAAATGGCTGAGATATCAACATAAGTTCAAAACACCATTAACAGTCATTATGCGGCACTTACCTTGATTCTTCAGTTTGTGGTTCAGCTTTGAAGAGTGCAGACATATACTGGTCCACAGAAAATGACAGCTGATGGTCTCCGGTGGTAAGTATAGCACAAGGGGGGGCATGGGGTGTTGGCTTGCTCAGTCGGAGGGTCATGATGGGAGAGAGAGATGGGGTAGATGACAAGGAACCATTTTATTTTTTGCAGGATGTAAAAAAAAAGACATTGTGGGACTGTTTTCTTTTTTTACAGGGAGATTACACAGTATTTTGGGAAAGTGGGGGTGGGCTTCCCAGTATTCCTTGGTATTAGAGGTTGGACATAACTGGGGATACTGGAAGTGGGCTACTCAGTGTCCCACACTGGCAGGGAGGTTGGTTCTAGTGCCAACACAAGGACTGAGCACCCTGTTGTCAGCAACCCCCCCCCAAAATCACATATCAATATTTTGGAACACTGGGAGTGGGCTACCTAGTGTGCCACACTAGCTGTGGGGGCATCACAGGACACTGGAAGTGGGCTCCCCAGTGACTCATAATGGCTGGGGGGGGCTTCTACCAATGACACGGGATTAGGCACCCGATGTCGACAACATTTTGTTCAAAAAAGTGTGTATTGCAACCTGAGTGTGGCAATCCTTTTTTCACCACTTGTTAACTTCCAGCTCGTGAAAAAGGAACGGCTCACAAAAAAGAAAGTTAGTGAGTAACGAAAAAGGAATCTAAATGGGTAATAAAACACCCTCAGAGGCTGCATTGCATGAAAGGACTTCAGAATCCATCTGAGGGAGGCCCAATGAACAAGATACATGTGTTGGTGTATCTTGTTAACTACATCTTTGTGGGTTTCAATTTTTTTTTTTTAATGGAAACCAAGATGGCAGCTTGCAAAACAGGAATATTTTCTCACAAACAAGGATTTTTGTTCTCACAAAACAGAATTGCTCTTGCAAGACTAAATTCTTGTTCATGAGACCACTGGATGCTCCAACATCCTTCTTTCAGCCGTACCCTGATGACCAGAGTTCATTCCTGAACTTGGGTCACCAGTGTCACAAGCAGTAGTGCTACCACTGTGCCAATGGGCTGGAGCAACATTTCTTTTTATAGTGGAGGCCTGCTGTCAACCCATTTACCTCTGGTTGGAATGATGCACAGGGAAGTCACATGGCACACATATGACCACATGAATAGTGAGTGGCTGTGATGGAATTTAATCCTGGGATCACTTCATTCACTCTTCATTGCCCTCTCAAAACAACACTACCACCCAAGCATTTTTCCCATAACAGGAGTCAAACCTCTGCTGTTGAGGTGAAACCAGGAATCCAAGCTACTAGGCAGTCTGATCGTGCATCTAATGAAGAAGAGGTGATTCACTGAATTCTTTCATCACCTAAGGCAAAATTCAAATGCTCAGACTGAGGCCCATTCACAAATCCGGGTTCAGCATTGTTTTTCATGATAATAAACATGATGAATCATATGTTAAATATTAAAGCAGTAGTTATAAATAGTGATGTACAGAACCTCTGTTAAGAAAACTGAGCTATCCTGAATGCATACTGCTTGGTTTTCATGAGACCTGAACTGAATCTTGCCAGGTCAGATCTAAATGCATTTATTTTTATACCTCCCCCTGCGTCCCTGCTTGAATGCCTATCATGTGACAGGCTTAGAATGCTGAGGAGCGGACAAAGGGTGCCTCAGGGGAGTATATATAGCCATGTGACTCTGACTTCAATACATGGGTGCCAGAACATGAGGAAAAGTGGGGGTGCTGAAGTTCAAAAGGGCACAAGGTAAAAATGTAGTGCTTGCAAACAAAAGGGCACTTTCAATGCTCATGGGCAGAAGTGGCAGCTGGCCAGCCTGCCAGTGCAGCAACGTTGGTAACCTGAGTTAGGGAATGAGCTCAGGGCATCAGAAGGCCGGCTGGAGGGAGGAGGTTTAAGTGTCCCAGGAACCATGCACCTCCTCCAGGGGTGGGTACTCAACCTGGTGCATGACTGGCCTCTGGTGGAAGCCAGATGCACAGCATGCCTAAGCCACATTCAAGGGGGAGATGTGATGGACATTGGCATGCATGCCCTGATGTCATGCACACATCACATTTTGGGGGGGGATACATTGAAAAGCTTGGCCCCAGCATGACACTGGTGAGAAAGCCAGGGATGGCTCTCAACCTCATGCACCTGGACCCTGATGAAATTGCAGAGGTACAGTATGGGGGTAGGGGTTGCAGTGGGGGCCCCTCTCCCAACTCGTCCCTGCCTGGGGGGTAAAATCACGGCTTTGTGTGGAGTCCTCCCAATAGTCTGGGTGCCAGGGGGGTCTGTTGGGTGACAGTGCTGGTGATCAAGGGGGAATAAAAAGTACTGTTTCAAAAAAATGTGGGCAGCTGTAGCAACCCTGTGCCCATAGGTTCCGGCATCAATGCCTCGATACCATTCCAGCTCAATAAGCAGTGGGGAAGGAACTGAATTTTCTGGTTGCTGCCATTCACCTGTAGCAGCACTCAGCAGGCCAAAGCAAGTAGAAAAAGGGAGTGAGGAGCTGGGGACAGACAAGATAAGAGGAGAAACAAGTTTTTTTGTTTTTAACTAAAAAGAAGAAAAAAATTGAAAACTTTGCAAAATAGCAAAGAAAAGATAACAAAACACTGACTAGAGAGGAGACTGTGTGTGTTGGGAGGGGATAAAGTGGCCAAAATGCTTATAG
This sequence comes from Neoceratodus forsteri, assembly GCA_016271365.2. Lineage (NCBI taxonomy): Eukaryota > Metazoa > Chordata > Ceratodontiformes > Ceratodontidae > Neoceratodus > Neoceratodus forsteri. Next base: position 988,590,035 of record CM057449.1, read on the forward strand.
TCTGCAGATCTGCAGAAAAAAAGAAAGAGTTTGAGAAAAATAATGATTATGAAAGCAGATTAAGAACAGTAAAGAAGAACAGAGAAAAAAGAAAACAAATGAGTATGTCACAGAGACTGTGTATCATAAGGCACTCACTTTCTAGCATGCAGAAAAGCACAGAACAGAACAGAATTTGAGGAAGAACATTTAAAAGATTAAAAAAGAAGGTGCAGAAAAAGCAAGAGGGAGAGGAAAATGACTGCTTGGACTAGAGGCTGTGTTGTCAGTGTGCATACAACTGCATAGCACAAACAATAGTACTGTCTTTACTTTACAGTGCACAACAGCAGTACACAACTGCAGAACATAACATTAGAAAAATAAAGTTTTTTTAACAAGAACATTTTTACAGAAAGTAAGAAAATGCTTTAAACATGAAAAGAAAATAGATTGTACCATTTCACAGAAAAAGATCTGAGAAAAACAGTTACATTTTATTTTACAATAGAGACTGTGTGTGTGTGTGTGTGTGTGGGGGGGTGAATCCTGTTTTGGGAGGAGGGAGAGCCCTTTGGCAGTTGCATTGTAGCCCCTGTCTGCAGCATCACTAGCCATTTCCCACGTATGCAGTCATTTTTGTTTTGTGTAGTCCAATGAAAAAAAATGCAAAGCAGAGCCAGTAGAGGCTTGCATCATATGTGAAGCCTTTTTAGGGGGAAGGATATCCCTTTGGCAGTTGCATAGTAGCCCGCATCTTTAGCATCACCAGCCATTTACCACAGAAGTACAGGACAATTTTTGTTTTGTGTACTCTAGTAAACAAAAAAAAAAAAAATACTGTGAAAGCAAAGCAGGTAAAGGATTGTTTCAAGTGTGCAACCTTTTTGGGGATAGGGACAGCCCTCTGGTAGTTGCATAGTAGCCCCTGTCTTCAGCATCATCAGTCATTTCCCACACAACCACAGGACCTTTTTTGTTTTGTGCAGTCCAATAAAAAACAAACTGTGAAAGCACAGCCAGTTAAGGTTTGTGTCACATGTGAACCCATTTTGGAGGGAGGGGGCAGCCCTTTGGCAGTTGTATAGTAACCTCCTATGTACAGTGTCACCAGCCTTTTGCTATGCAACTGCAAGGCCATTTTTATGTTGCTTGCACGCATGTGCAAGAAACATAGTGCCATCATCCGAGTTTTCGGAGGTGTGTCAGCCCCTCTTCCAATGCAGTCAGTGTGTTTGCAGGCACGGCCCCAGTTCCCCAATGAGTGCTGCAGCTGTCTATGACAGCTCCAAAATGCAGTGGCATACAGTTGAAAGTGAGAGCTCTGCTTCAGTGAGCAGAGCTCTCCCCCCCATGCACACACACGCGCAAGCACACATATTGCGTGCTGATATGCTCCCCCCCACGCATACACTGTATGGCCGACGGGGATGCCCAATCCCCCATCGGCTCCACGCCCCTTCAACAGCTGTCCAGGTGCCATGCTGGGAGCCCACCCCAGTGTGGCAACAACTGTTATAGCCGACGGGGGTGCCCAATCCCCCGTTGGCTCCAAGGCTGCATGCCCCCCCAAAAGCTTTCCCAGTGCCACACTGGGAGCCCACCCCAGCGTGGCAAATCTTGTTTTGGCTGATGGGAGTGCCCAATCCCCGGCTCCACGTCCCCCAAACAACTTTTCCTGCTGCCACGCTGGGGGCCCACCCCAGCGTGGCAAGCACCATCGTCTTCTTAAAAAAAAAACCTGTGAATAAAAAACAGTCCATCGTAGTCTCCCCTCGCCCCTCCCACACCCGCACCCACCCTCGCACCCTGCCTCCCACCCCCACCCCATACTTACCCCCAGAGCTCGTGTGGCGATCATCGGTGGACGGGAACATGTCTGCACTCTTCAAAGCCAACCAAACTGAAGAAATGCGGTAAGCTGTATAATGGGATAGATTGGTTTTTCAACTTTGTTGCATATCTCAGGCATTTTGGGAATTTGGCCCCAAATTTTTCAACATGGGTTTTGGGACCCCTCTTGGTGAATTCTTGCACTGTCATGGCGTTAATCAGGCCGAAGAGTGATTTCATAGTCACTGCATGAAATCACCTTTGAGACCGATGCTAAAAAAAATGACACTGCCAGTGTTCATAAGGTGGGCTCTCAAAAGCCTATGTTGAAAATTTGGTGAAAAATTCTAAAAATGACTGTTTTACGAGCGTGCGTTGCGCAGTTCCTATGCACGCTCGTAAGTTCGCGAATTTTCAATATTTTCACTCCAGATTTTCAACATTGCCATTTTACCACACCTCCTTATGAGCAGTGCAGCTGTCATTTTTCACATTTGCCCAAAACATGTTTCCGCCCATGTAGCGCACAATGGCGCAGTCGGTGTGCGAACTCAATGTATGGGACACATTAAGAAAATCACAGTGACACTGTTCATGAGCAGAGGTCTTAAAATGGCTATGTTGAAAATTTGGTGAAAAAATTCTAAAATGACTGTTTTCTGATGCGTTATGCGCAGTTCTCGTGCGGCTCGTAAAGTTCATGAATTTTCAATATTTCCACTCCAATGACTTCCAAATACCTAAACAGCACATAGAAGCAAGCAACATTCAGCATTGACAAATGCTTGTTGTTTTGTGTAGTCTAGTAAAAAAAAAACATTGTGAGAGCAGAACAGTTTATGGCTTACCTCACAGGTGAAGCCTTTTTGGGGTGGAGGAAGGACACACCTTTGGCAGTGGTGTAGTAGCCCCAATCTTGTAGTCTTGCTGTTGTTAGCCAGTTGTTACCTTTTCTTAAGACATGCACTCATTACTGCCACCTATTTCCCCAAGGTGACTGAAGAATAGAGATTGGAGAACCTCTAAAAGTTCTGAGGTTCTAAAAGGTTCTGATAAGCAAACAAAGGTTCAGATCCTTATCTGAACCTTATCCAAAACTGTTATACCCTTTATTGTTTCATGGTAACTGTACAGTATTTAAAAAAAAATCATTTTAAACTACTTTTAAACAACATATCTGTAGAAAAAAAAAAACAATTAAACCACTGTTTAGTAGTAAGAAACAGCACGATTAGTGAAATGAGATGAAAAGAAGTGAACAGTGTGACTGTGGATGAGCTTACTGGAAGTGCCAGTGTTGTAATATACACAACTTCCACTGACCTCTAAGATGATGATGATGATGATGAATTTTTCCCAAGGCAGGCGAGTCACAGAAATCTGACCAGCCCTTATAGCTTAGTAGTTAAAGCACCAGTGTGAATCATAAAACTCTGACAGCTACCCACCACATACTGTCTGTAAGACTGTTTTGCCAAAAGGCAGGTAACTCCCAGAATGCTCCCCAATCACTCTTCTGTTTCTGACATTTAAGAAATAATACTAATATTGTGTTTAAGTTATTAAGAGTAGTGATTTCTGTTTGTCAACAGGCACAGGCACCACTGTGAATGTCTCTTAGTTAAGTAATGAAGAAGCCAGGAACACAAAAACAGCACCAGGCCAGAGCAGAGGGCAGCCAGTCAGAGAGAGACAGTCAGACAGCTACCAATTCAAGACTGCTACTACCCCCACCTACTGCAATCAGTGGAAAACCAGAAGTAGTCTACCAGCACTGAGATTAGAGCTGCAGCAAAGTTTTTCTCTGTGGGTGAATATGTGGTGAAGTTGCCAAATTTGCATCCATGGAGCACTTCCCGTAATTTTTAAAGAATACCCCAAATTTGCCACTTGTGACTTCACTTCGCATTTTGGGTTTTTAAAGTGCAAGTTGTACTTGAAAACCCAAATGCAAGTAGAAATTTCCTCCCCCCCCCACAACCAGTGGCCAGACATTCCTGGTGTCTAGTTGGCCCCTATCCCCGCTGCTGCCAATTGCCATCCACAAGCACAACGCACCACACTACAAAAATAAAATATATTGTTTTCATTAAATCCCTATCTCTGCCCTGGTGTCTAGTGCCCCCATCACACCACTGATCACCCTGCCCTGGTGAATAGTGGTGGTTACCCCGCCACAACCGATTGCACCCAAATCTACAATACTGTATAAAAAAAGATTTTCATTTAATGCCTGGAGTCTAGTGGACCTCACCCCCACTCTATCAGGTAGTGCCCCACCTCCCCACCACCACAACCCAAAGTGGGCCACTGGCACAACCCTCCATTCACCTCCATGGCCAGCAGCCTGACTGAGCTCAATGAATGAGCACGTGCTTGTACAACCATATACTCAGTCATTGACAGCTCACAGTCATTTTTGTCAGTTTTTCAGGGGGTAGAGAAAGTGAGGGGGCTGCTCTGGTTGCCCAAGGAGGGGCAGGATGGGGGAAACAGTGGGGTCTACAGCACCATTCCCCCTATCCTGCCGCCCCCACCAGTGACTGGAGCAGCCCCCTCCCCTTCTCTACAACCCTGAAAAACTGACAAAAATGCCAGCAAGCTGTCAATGAATGATCACGTGGTTATACAAACATGTGCTCATTCATTGAGCTCAGTCAGGCTGCCAGCCATGGAGGTGAGTGGAAGGCTGTGCTGGTGGCCCACTCAGGGTTGGGGGAGGGGTGGGGGCATTACCAGACAGGGTGGGGGGATTCCACTGGACACCAGGGATTAAACGAAAATCTTTTTTTATACAGTATTGTTGTGGATGGGTGTCACAATTGGTGGCAGTGGGGAGGTGACCACTAGACACCAGGGAAGGGTGATCAATGGTTGGGGGGTACTAGACACCAGGGAAGGGATAGGGATTTAATGAAAACAATATTTGTTTTTTTTATAGTGTCGTTGTGCTTGTGGATGGTAATTGGCAGCGGTGGGGGGGGTGCCACTAGACACCAGGGATTTACTGTGGCTGGAGATTAGTGGCAGGGTTGGGCACTACCACTAGACACCAGGGATAAGTAGTTTTGTGTGCTTTAAATCGCAAATGACCCATGCTCCATGAAATGTAAAATTTCATGAATTGCGCTCTGCGAATTGAGCGCTATTTGTGAAATTTCTCTTGGAGTGAATTTTGTTGACCTCACCCACCTCTAACTGAGATCAATATGGTAAATAGATATTTACCAGAAATTACTGCTTAGAAAAGAATGAGAAAATGACTGTGATGACGAACAAGTCCCAGACCACATCTCTAATTTGTTAATAGTCTCCTCCTGAGTCTAATTTTTATGGCTGCATGGGAAAAGTTCCACAGATGTTATGCTATTATCAGATTTGTATAAGAGCACTGTGGAAGCATGTGACTGGACTGCTGTCTGGTGTGCTGCCACAGTGCTCCAGCATAGTTTCCAGTGATTCTGTTTATGCCCTTCCCCTCTGTGGGCCGCATAAACACCTCCCCTTCCCAGTACACTACTTTTCCTTTCCAAAATTGCAGAAGTGATGGCCACTGTATGAACATGGCGGCACTGAATTAAACTGCACATACGCGAGTATCACACATACGTAGTCATGTCAGCACTACCATGTTGTGCATGGCTGCCTCTGGAGCAAACTGCACATGTGCGAGTATCACACATGTGCAGTACTGTAATAGCTGCAGTATTAGTTACAGCTGAATCTGGTGTGGCAAGAGCACTGCATATTCTTTTCAGTGCTCTTGCTGCTCCTAAAAGCTCTCCACAGTTTTATCAGCTCTAACCAGATTTGTTCAATATGCAGTGACTGGAAAATTCCTCCAAATAACAAGCTTTGTCAGTAAAAAGGTTAAAGTACACCAGTTTGCAAGTTACTATACTGAGTTTGTCATTTATGCTGCCTGGTAGTTCTGCCAACTATTACTGTTGGTCCTGCTGACATATACCTTTGGGCAGGGACCACATAGAAACAGAATTTGCCGGCAGATAAGGACTACTTGGCCCACCTAGTCTGCCCATTTTTCACTGCCTATAGTATCACAGCAGATCTTATTTGCTCTCTGGCCCCTTCACCCCTCCAGTCCCTTTCCCTAATATTCCCTTATGGCTGTTCCATGCATTCTTGAACCCCACCGCTGTTTTCACCTCCATCACCTCTGCTGGAAGACTTTTCCAAGAATCCACCACTCATTCTGTGAGAAAGTACTTCCTCAAATCTCTGTTGAATCTACTCCCTCCAGCTTCCTATCCTCTTGTTCTGAGCACTTTTTTTTTCTGAGAAAAACTTCCCTCCTATACCTTATTCTCCCCCCATGGGCTATATAAACGTCTCTATCATATCCCTCCTCCCCTATCAAGGCATTGCCTCATGGTGTCAGATGTTTCATATAGTCGTTACCCTCTAATATGAATATGGTTAGGGAACAAAGGTTTAATACTGTTGTTTAATGTTAATATGTGTGATGATACTGTATATTCTTCATGTTTAACTCAGTTATTATTCCTTAGTGCCAAATACATGGATCTGGAAAAAGAAAACATGCTATAAACAATGCATAGTATTAGATCTAAGCATTTATTGAAAAAAATGTTTGACTTACAAGACAGGATATACCTGAAGACTGGAGGAAAGCCTATGTGGTACCATTGTTTAAGAAAGGCAAGAGGGCAGAGGTGTCAAATTATAGGCCAGTAAGTTTAACTGCAATACTCGGAAAAATTGCTGAGAGTATATTAATAACAAAATTAAAAAAAGGTCTTGAAATATTAGAATACAAGGCTGAGAAGCAGCATGGGTTTAAAAAGAACAGAGCATGTAGCCCTAATCATTTGTGTTTCTATGAGAATATTAAAACAAATTTAAACAACAATATACCCATAGATATAATATTTTTGGACTTTAAAAAAGCTTTCAACAAGGTACCTCATGATAAACTGATAAAGAAATTAATAAATATAGGATTGGATAGTCGAATTATATTATGGATTAAAAATTGTCTGAGCAATAGAACACGGCTTGTAAGACTAACAGGTGAAATGTCAAAATCAATCAAAGTAGAGAGTGGAGTCCCACAGGGATCCATGTTGGGGCCCATTCTGTTTTCCTTATACATTAGTGACTTACATCATGGAATCACAAATCAAATAGTGAAATTTTCTGATGACATTCAGATAGGAGGACAAGTAGAAACATTAGAACAACAGGAAAGACTAAATGAAGATTTTTAAAAAATTGACATGTGGGCAGAACAAAATGGGATGAAGTTTAACGTAGAGAAATCAGTGGTAATGTATTTGGTAAAAAGAGATAAAAAGAAAAATCGGTATCTATTAAATGATAAGGAAATTGAAGAAGTAGATGAAGAAAAAGATTGTGAAATAGTGATTGATAATAGATTACATTTTGTTGAACATCGAACAGTGGCTATACAGAAAGCTAATAATATGGTGAGGAATATAAAAAGAAGCTTTATTAATAAATCTTTAGCATGTATGGTACCAGTGTATAGGTCTTATGTTAGGCCATACTTGGATTATGGGTGACAACTGTGGAACTCATAAAAGAACAAGGAAATTAAAAGAATGGAAGGAATACAAAGAAGATATACAAAGATGATTGGAAATTTGGGGAAATATGGATATGAGGAGAGACTGAGAAGAACGGGTTTGTGGAGTCTAGAAAAAAGGGGAGAGAGAAGAGATTTAATGATGTTATTTAAGATCATAAATGATAAAGAATTAAAAAGTGAGTTGAATTTAGAGTTACAAGAAAAGCCAGATGGATTAAGAAGATGTATTAATCAGATTAAGTTAAAAATGATAAAAAAATGATGCATACTATTCCTTTATAAATAGAACAGGAAGATTATGGAATAAATTGCTAGCTGATATAGTAAAAAGTCAAACATTGGCATAGTTTAAAGGAAAAATTGATGAGTATATAAGGAAAAATAGACTAACGTGTGCCCACTGATGTGGGGAACAGTTTATATGGACATAGTCTTCTACTGTTCTACATGCCTAGTATGAGAACCTAGTATGAGATGTAATATTACAAACAAATGTTACATAACGTAACATGATGAATGGGCCATATTAATTTCAGACTGAGGGCTATGATATTCAGTTTTGCAATGAAAGATAGCACAGTATCTGACATTTAATTTTTATTAGATTGTTAAAAATGAGTCTAGCCATACAAAATTGGTGAACCAGTTGAGTGCCTTTTCTAAATTATAAAAATTGTGCTGGGGTAATTATGGGACACCCTTGTAATCTCTTTCAATGGTATAGAGATACAATATTCCTAATTGGTTTAAATTACAGAGCCTTTTTTATTCTGAACAACAGTGCCAGTAATCAATTTAAATGGGTACTCATGGAGATATTTCTCTGATTAAAAGTAATGAAACTGAACTGGGGATCAGTTAATTGAATAGCCTAATTAATGAGGCTTATACAAAAGCAGCACCAAACTCTGCTCCAAGATGAAGAGGTAGTGGATATGGTTATGTAGGGGAGTTGGTGCTGGGCTCTTGGTTGATTTGGTGCTACATAACCAGTCAGGTATTATTGCAGACCATATGTCACTTATTCTGTTTTTTTTTTCAGTAATGTGAACACTTTATTTCCATGTACCATTAGCAGGGTGCCATCATTAGGGCGCCATAATGTGGGTGCGCTAAAGGGGGTGCCCACAATGTGGCTGATCAAGAGTTTGGCTGCCACCTTTCTGATACAGGGTAGGGGGGAGGTGATTATAAAATAGTAGGAGGGGTGTGCGGGGCACCGTGTGCTGTCTGGTGGTGAGTGACCAGTTACTTGGTGCTCACCTGCCAAGCGATCTCTTTATTCCACAGTCTGAAGCTCATAGAGCAAAATTTTGAACTTTGACCATAGTAATTGTTTGCAATAGTAGAGAGAAATCACATTTTATCTGGTTAATAATTTTTAAGAAAAAAAATAAAATAAAATAAGGTAAGAAACAATATACATTGTAAATAGAACATGACATAGTATACAAATACAGACACAAATACATATGAATGATCCACGATCTTAGAGTAAAATTATGTGTTACATTAAACTGAATATAAAAGAAGGAAACTGTAGACTGAAATAAGCACAATGAACATTAAGGTATTATATCTGTTCACAAGATATCTATTGTAGTGAAAGCCTAATCACAATCATAATCTAACTAATGCGAACTACTAACTATTTAACTTCTACTCAAATTGCGCTCACAAGAGGTCCCCACTGTTGCTGAATGGCTATTAGCTCTTGGACAACTGGCTACCTTTAACGTATTGCCAGCTTTGCCAATCAGACTACCAACCAATACATTCATTGTTGGACTTCTTTCTTAAATTCTTCCTTTTGTCAACACGAGGATAATTAAACAGGGTATAATGTTTTGCCCTCCTTGTATGTTATCTCCATCATAGAGCCCTCTCCCCTGTTTATTTCCTTGAATATACATGCAGGTTTCTGCATCTAGCCTTAATCCCTGCTGGAATATGCAGGCATAGATAATGGTTTTGTTATTAGAATCTAGTTAGCTAGGGAAATCACAATTTAATGTATTTAATAAAATCATTGGCAGTATGAAATTCTAGCCATAATGCATCATCCTTCTTGGTTTAATAAGGATGAAACAAATGTCTGTGTTTTCTGTTCTCAACTTTTCCAGATTGTGTAAAAAGTCCTTTGGCAGTATGCACTCCTGCTTAATGCAGAACACATCTAAATGTTCATGGTGATTTGCATATACAGTACATCTCATGACGCACTGCAGTATGAAGGGTTGTGTAAATTTGTATTTCTTTGAAACCTGACTTTGTTTCCAATGCTCTATTTGTGCAACCCTTGCTTCAGTGCTTTTGTGCTCAGGGTATTTGTCTTTTTAAACTTTTTAGGGCTGGTCTGCATAGTGCACCAGTTCCTACTGGGATCAAAGTCAGAAAGTGTTTTGCAGCTGTCCCTTTGAAATGCATTTGGTGAATGGGATTAGCCTCTTTATGGCTGTCAGTGAATGAGTTGTGCCTTGCTATTGCTCTTTGCAGTTGTTTGTAGCACTTTCCTATCTCTTGGTTATCCCACTTTAGGGCTAAAACAAAGTGTGCTTGGTAAAAAGGAGCACACACAACAGGGCAACACAAAGCTGCACAGCTTGCAATTGTGTCACCCTGCACTGAGGTTGCACTGTGGTTAGTAAAATTTTCTAAGGGGGGGCTCCACCCTCCACCCTCCCGAAATAGGGGGATGCATCCCTCGCAACCCCCCAAATGAATATAATCACTTCCTCCCCTGGCATATCAGGGAGGAGGAGGAGGAGGCACAGTGACGTGCTCAGCACACCACATCCACAAGTCCCGGATGCCCACATTGGGTGTGCCCTTTTTGTGGGCACCCACATTACAGTGCCCTTTTCCCCATGCTGTGTTGATGGGATACCCTATCTTTCTAGGAGGCAGTATAGTACTGTGATTTAGGGCTCTGAGCTGCAAACCTGGAGACCTGGGTTTTAATGTGGCAGTCTCCACTTGCATACTATGTGATCCTGAGCAAGTAACTTATCTTCCACGTGCTCCCAGGTTGCACCTGATAACAAGCTTCAGCTTAGTGGGCCTTTCTTGGTGAAACAATTTCCCCATTTCCTTTCTATTGGCTGCAAATAAGACAATGCAGTAGAACTTGATGAGCAAGTCTCTAAACTCTTGTGAACATACATTTTATAATCAAAAGTAAAATCAAACAATCAGTAAATAATTTGGATTAGGAATAACACAGTTTTAGGGAAGGCAGATCATGTACCACAAATTTATTTTGTTTTTACAATGCCTTAGTCAAACAAATGCCTTATGATGTAATTTTCTTGGTTTTTAGCAATACTTTTGATCTGGTTCCATATTGGGTGATTATCCCAAAATTTAAAAAAATGAAAATTTAGATGCCAGGTTAATTAACTGGAGAAAGTCATGGCTAGCTAATAGAATGCAAAGAGCAATATTGAAAGACTACACCTAAAAAACAGCTCAAGTAACCAATGGAGTTGCACGTGAATCTGTCCTAGGGGCCCATACTCTTGCAGATATTCATAGCTGACATGACTACAATCTAACATTCCATTCTGCAAAATATGCAGATTATTCAAACTTTTGTGTATGTGTGTGTGTGTGTGGGGGCTGTGAAAGTGAGAGACAAATGTCAACCATGCAAAATGATCTAAAAATAACAAACTGGGCAAGAAAATGGGACATGCACTTTAATGTAGATAAGTGAAAGTTAATGCATTCTGGTAAAAAAAGAAATAAAAAATATACATACTGATTAAGTGACACTATACTAGAAGAAGCAGATATAGAATAAGATCTAGGAGTATTGGTAAGTAGTTCATTTGATACTAAAAAACAATGCACACAGTAAACTGCCAAAGAGAACAACACAATGCGGGCAGTCAAAAGAAATATCAAATCAAGAGACAAAGAGGTTATACTGCCATATGCAGGGCATTCGTACAACTGCATTTTGACTATGTGTACCGGTTTTGTCCCTGTAAAAGAGAGGGGAAATAAATCAAGTAGTAAGGGTGGAAAGAAGGGCTACCAAAATCATAAAAGGGCTAAGGAAAATTAATATATGAGGAAAGGCTTTTAGAATTAAATTTAAGGTCATAGAAAACCAAAAGAAAATGTGGAAACCTGTTATAAGTGCTGTACTTGAAGTCCAAAAGGGATCCTGCACTGTTTGTAGATAATCAGAGGACCAGTGCCTGCTCAAGCAGTGGCCTACTGATGCCTCCTTGCCCTTTCTCAACCACTTTACTGGCAGCTAATAGCCACACATCTGTGTGTGTCAGAAGGCTCTGCCACTGACTGCCCATGAAGGCGCTTGTGCCTGTGGAGCTGGATGGCCACTGTTGCAGAAAGGAGCCCTCTTCCTTGGGCCATCTTGTAGATGCTGGAGATGAATTTCCTACTTTCTCTGGTAACATTGCTCTCTGCTGGAGCCTCACCTTCTTCAAGTGCTATATCAACTGCATGGGCAGTTCTTTGAGACTGCACCCTACTAGGATCTCCCTTGATGTCTTTGGGGGAAACCACCACAGCCCCCAAGACATTAGGTTATTATCCTTGAGGGGAACCACCCTGGGTTCCTACACCTCCCGGTGACCCCACTACATACTGGGGGTTATATGATGATCTCCAATAACAAATTAGATCCAGGCCTTTCCTGGAACTTTGCAGGCCTAAAAGACTGCTCCCTCCTTGTTTCTCTTTCTTATCTCCCTCAGACTGCTAGAAACAAAATCAGACTGTTGTAGACGTATGATGCACTTTTTATTTCTAAACTACTCTCAGTAAAGCTACACTCTGAGTCTTAACACTTTAGAATGAATCTTAGACTGGATACATAAGGTAAACAACCTCCTTCTAATGGTAGGAGGGGGTTGTTACACGTATGTGTGGTCTTCCTTCAGGTGCTGAATCTCAGCTCTGAGGTGAATGACCTCTGGCATAAAGACCTAAAACCATCTACCCAACTGGCAACCAGTAATTACTCAGAGCACCCACGCTAGAAGTAGCATATCACTTCCAACTGATTACTTCCCCCACCATCCTGCTTGCCTGAACATGTTAAAAGTGGTCCCTGAATCTACTGACCAGATATGTTAACCTTTAAGCAGCATTCCCTATCTGTCCCCCTCTTCAAGTCCTTCTTCTCCAATGGCTATTGCTCAAGTGGCACATTTTGAATAGCTGGCTTAGTATCACTTAACTCACTGCTGCTCATAGGAAGTTTTCTTTTATATATCCAGGTGATTTACAACTTGAAAATGCTCCCCCTTCTTCCTGTTTCTGTAGTGCTATAAAATAAATCTTTACACCTCTCTCTGGACCCAACTTATCTGCCACCTGTAAGCAACGCCTCTACTGTAATTATTGTTTTGCTAATGTCCCATTCCAGAAAATTCTCACCTAGCCCTCAAAATGCAGACTGTGCCTTCTCAAAGACCTCCCAGTTCATAGCACTCTATAACCTTCATAATTTTATAATGTAGTTGGAATGTATATACAGGTTAGAATATATAGGGTTCTAACCTGGTATTTACCTCCTGAAAGCATCATCAGGTTGTTCTGCTTACCTGTGCACATGACTTTTTGTTCTGCCCTGATGGGCATGTTATGGAGTCAAGGATGAGTATTTCTGCCTTGGGTGGCAGCACTGACCACCAGAACATTCAAAAATATGTTATACATAACAACTTCTACCAGATCATCATAAACAGATGGTGGTAACCTTACTTGTGTTTTGAGTGATGGCGTAATCCAAATAAGCTTCACTTCTGTGGATTATGGATGTCATACAAAGTACTTGGAAAAGTGCCTCCTTGTTCACCATTTATTTATTTATTTTGTTTGTGGTAACTGGGTAAGTGCGCTAGACATAGAAAATACCTATTTGCAGGCACAACCCAGGAGGGTACAGGCTGGAATACAAAACATCAGCAGTGTATTCAGTAGAATGGATGACAGATGGTACAAGGGGACAGAGGGTACAAGTCAAAATACAACTGACCATGATCAGAAGTGGCCATCATCTATATATCTGCAAGGATTTACTTTAGTGTGACCCATTTGTGAAATTGCATAATAAAAAAAAAATAACTTGAAGAATTGTACTAATAGTTAGAATGCTGTACTGGTTGTTAATATAAACTATCAGATATATTAATTTAGGGATAGACTATTTCCAGATTGAAAGTGTAAATGTTATACAGTATACGTGCTGTTTATGTACTTTCAAAGAGTATTGATTCCATTTCAACCAGGAACCTTTCTATATGCCACAGTACTAATGCACCACACAGATGAGCCCTAGTAATGGCAAAGTATTCACGGAATGCTGCTCTTCTGAGTCTAATGACTAGTAGAAGTCTATTGGTTATGCTAGATAATACAGATTAGTTCTTTTTAGGGATATCTTTATACGTGATGTTCCTTTTGTTAATGATGCTGCCCACTTCCTCTTGCTATCACTCTAATGTGCTGTAGTTATCATTCATGTTTCTATTGTATGTATGCCCCTAGGAGCGTATTGTCAAATGTCTGATAGGTGCAAGAGTTTAGAAAATGCATTTTGCAATTGGAAGAGCATGCTGTGTTACTGAATGTACTGTAATGCGCTTTTATGATTTTATAATGCCTTATTAACAGATAGGATGTGCCATTAAACCAGGTTCCTTTGTGGATGATTTTACAGATAACTTTCAGGCATGGTTTGCTATATGAAAAGAATAGACATGAAAGCATTTAAAAAGTCACCTTGACTTAAGGCACTGCCTACTGTGACTTTCCAGCTGACAATGTTTCTTTCAGACTGCTGCTTATTAATTCTAAACTGATGGGCGTTTTTCCATTTCAAAACATATTTACAGTGGATGATCTTAACAGCAAATAACCTTGTTAAACTTTATAACATTCACACATAAACTGAACATTTTCAGGCAGCTGACAATTCCACAAAATAGTATTTTAGAAGTTAAAAAATTCATCAGCACCAGAAACGTTCCACCTATTTGACTTTATAGTATACCATTGCTTTCTCGGAAGCCATTTAAGTATTGTAACTCTGTGTGACTCAGGTGGAAATGACTGAGCTCGCAGCTTGATTAAAAAACAAAATCCTTTTAATCTTATTACATATCTTCAAAGTAACATAACCTTAGTTCTCATAAGCTCCATTTCTGCCTTCCAAACACAGTTCTGAAGAAAAAAAAGGAAATAATTGACAGAAAATCTTTAAAGATTGCTTTGTAAACTCAGGGTACTTAAGAAAAAGATCTCCTTAGGGTTTTATGACTTGTCTATAGCTGACAGACAATTACTGACAGTGAGGTTTATTATATAATGGTGAGTGAACATATGCAAGTGCTAACACAATACAGATACTTGCTAAAACTATGAAACTTTAATGAGATGTCTGGGTTAATAATGAATGAAATCTGATTTACTTATGAGCTAAAATATGTGTAACTTATTTTTTACTACTTTTTTTCTTTATTTCTTTTGCTGTTGCTTGCTGGTGTTCCTATTACCTCAAGACTTAGTTGCTCACAAGTCTGCCTGCCCCAAGACCGAACTCTAATCTTAGTGATACTCCAGTCAAAGGTGAACACTTCCTCTATGACTCCCAAAGATTGGACCCATAGCAGGGTATTTTTCTATCTTGCACCAAAAGAGAAATTGAATCTGATGCAAGGTGAGTGAGAGTTGTACGTTCTGGTAAGTGGAATGGCCCTCTGGCATCCTGTACTCCTGCGTAAAGCAGAAAAAGCCTTCATATTCGTGGTTATTTGCTTATGCATCCCATGATGCTTTGCATTATGTGGGTATATGTGGCTTGCATTTCTTTGAATCCTGCCCTTTTTTTGGTAACCCTTTCCTCAGTGCTTTTGTGTTTTAGCTTGCTTTCTTATTTTGGAACCACTGTGACCCACACCCATAAGATGGTCCATTTTTTCCTAGGCTGAGATACTGATGAGGCACACTGAGTCCTGTGTAGGACCTAATATTGGTCTATGTCTTCTATTCTCAGCCTTTGCCGATTGTGTGAGCGGTTCTTTGGCACCATGAATTTCTGCAGGTTGAATTTTCATGGTGATTTGCATATACAGTTCATGATGCCTTGCATAATGAGGGTATATGTGATTTTGTATTCTTTGAAACCTGGCTTTGTTGCCAAATCCCTTTTTGGTTAACCCTTGTCTCTGTGTTTTTATACTGAAGCTCTTTGAATTTTTTTAGAAAATAGGTAGAGAGAAATCTTCATTCTGACTGGCTATGGCCACCAACCAGCCGGAATGGGATCAGGCAACAGAGACCAGCAAATAATGAGTCCCAGTGTTTGTTGCCTCATAACATTTTGAAATCCTTGTACCCATAGAATTTTAAGTTTCAAATTGCCGACACATTGTTGTCTTGCTTAGCAAGAGATAAACCCTCCTTTACACATAATAAAAAATAACTTTCCCCACCTTGCAGTGTCCCCCCACCCCACTACTGTAGCAACAATAACCATTTTTTTTTTTAAACAAATCCTTAACTGCTTCTCTTAATGTAACATGAAAGTACCTTCATTTTATAAGTGATTGCTGCTGCCAACCACTTTCACCAACTGCAATAATTGTATTCAGTGCTGGAGACACATGGCATTTGAAAGCCATTGCCAGCATGCTTTTCAGTCACAACAGCAAACATAATAAAATAAAATAGCCACCATTGTTTTTAACTCCGGATCGCTTCAGCTTAGGCCATGCTCCCAAGACACATACAGCCATTTATAAAATACCACCACTGATCAGTGAGTAGCACGTTATCCCATCTTTAGTATCAGCATCACACTGCAGCTGCCTGCATTCAGTTGCAAACACAAATGACTGTGGCTGAAAATGTTGGAAAAAAAACAGGCTGCTACTCTGGGTGGGATCAGGGAGTTTGGGGAGACAGGAAAGCTTATTTATTATCGGTACTCTGTGTGTGTGTGGCGGGGAGACAAAAGTGAAAGTACAAAACAAAACAGAGTCTCTTAAAACAACAGCACCCTCTACTGGTAAATGTAGCAGTAGAGGGACTACTTTACAAATAAGTCATGTTTTGCTCTTTATTTTTAGTCATTTTAAGGGACTTTTTTTACTTGTAATTTTTTTTGTTACATCTCAACAAATGACCTATTTTTTTAAGCACAATAATACCCAACAGGGTGGGCAGTATTGGGCTATACCATACCTTCCAGGGGCTAAAATCCTTCTGCTTGCAGCGTTGGACCTCATTATGCCCTTGGGTGGTCCGGTATAGACCGATACTGCCCACCCTGTTGGGTAGTATTGCTTACATACTGTATGCAGTAATGTTGCTTACCTGTCTTAGCAAAAGCAAAGTAGGATGTACTGTATGTAACTACAGCAGGTTTCAGTAGGCAAGTTGCTTTCTCAACATGATTATGATCCCAGTTTCAATAACTGTGTTACAGCTCAAGATGTTAATTTCACAGACTTTTTTTTATCAATCTATCAGAGTCCATGCTGCCTTGGACCTTGTAGGCCCTCAATTCAAGATATTCCACAATCCTCTCCTTCAGTAGTGATGCCATTAATTTTCCCACCACCAAAGTCAGGCTGACTGGCCTATATTTGCCAGCCTTCTCCCTGCTACCACTTATGTTAAGTGGGACTACATCTGCCCTCCTCCAGTCCTCCTGTACCACTCCCATCTCCAGTGAGTGACTGAACAGGACTGTTAGATATGCAGCCAGTACAGTACCTCCCTGATCTCCTTCAATATCCTTGGATGCTCCACATTCAGCCCCATTGCCTTGTCCACATTCAGCTCTCCAAAAATGTACTAGTGTCTACCTCCCTTCCTTCGATGCTTCTGTTACTATTCTGTGGCCCCTTTCCTTCCCCTTCCTCTATGAACACTGAACAAAAGTGTTTGTTCAGGATGTCAGCTTTTTCCTGGTCCCCCTCCACCCAATCCCCCTTCCCTTCTTAGCCTTACAATCCCTCCCCAGTCTTTCTTTTTTCATTTACATACCTGAAAGATGTCTTGTCCCCCTTTCCTTATTGCCTGGGCTATTCTCTCCTCCGTTTGTGCCTTTGCACCTCTTACTGCTTTCCAAGACTCCCTCTGTTTCTCCTGATACAGTACACCTACAGTACCTATCATTGTCCCTCTGTGTCTTCTTATACCTCCTGAATGCTAACTTTTTTGCCCTTACCTTCCCAGCCACCTCTTTTGAGAAGCATAGCAATCTCTTTTTCCTCTTGCCTTTGCTCACTTGCTGATGCAGAGGTTTGTTGCCTTGACTATAGCCCCTTTTACCTTTGCCCATTGTTCCTCTATTCCACCTAAGTAATTAACCCTACCCCACCAGGGGATTCCTGAGGCATTCACCCATCCTTTTAAAACTGGCAATCCTAAAAGTGCTAAACAGCCAACATTTCAGCATTGTTTAATGCTGTAAAACTTTATTATTTTCTGAGGGCACGGTGATGCCTGTTGCCCCTGATCACCATACAGATGCCCCCTATCATTTCTATTATTAGTTCTACTGGTATCTAGTGGTACCTATATCCCAGTCACCATTCTGATGCCCCCTTCAGAAAACATGTATATGATTAGCATCCTTGGTGTCTTGTAGTCACCTTATCCCTGATCACCATTCTGATGCCCTCTACCATGTCTGTTATTTATAGCCCTGGTGTCTTGTGGTCCCTCTACCTTCAATCCCCCATTGGTATTATGAAAAAAATTCCCTGGTAGTTTAGTGGTCCCCACAACCTCTGATAATTAGTGCCTATTGTGAAAATATTTCCTGGTAGTCTAGTGATCTGGGGGTAGGAGAACAACTAGACAGCAGGGATACTAATAATATACATGTTTGGGGACATCAAAAAATCAGGAGGGTTGAGGTGGGCACAGCTCTGCACAATGCCTCCATGCAGCTGTGAGCAGCACATTGTACAGAGATGCTAATACATGTATAATGGTGTACAGATTGCCCATTAGTGCTTCACATACCATATGTGTTTATTCGCATGCCAGCAGAGGAATATTTCACAGGGGCCAGGGCCCTGTTTCCCTTACTCCTGTGAGGCACTATACCGCTGAGGACTGTGACAGTGCAGCCCATAGTCACTATGCTACACTTCCCATATTCAGACAGGCAACATTCACCGGTAGGAGTGCATATCTTTCTGAATATGTCCCATAGACCGACTGCTGTGCACTAACTCACATGCAGTGCTAAGGTGCGCACAGTGCAAATTGCTGGCTCTGAAAATGGAGGCTTATGTTTGTTTTTATATCATTAGCCAATATTATTAATCCTTTAAATAATCTAAATACTGCTTACCTTTCAAGTATCAAAAAGATCTACAAATAAGTCCATATATTCTGTATTACTGAAGGTTTTTTCCATCCAATTGTTAATAAGATCTATTAAAAATTTATAAATTCTATAACCTTGACAGTGTTCAGTGGTAAAAATGAAGGATAAACAGTGACCTACAAAAACAGCGAAAGGAAAATAGTGCATGCCCCCTCCTCAGGTTGTGCTGCCTAGAGTTGGTTATCCCCACAAAGGGTGGTGCAGGAGTTGAGGCCCCCCAAAAAACACATTTGCTGTTTCACCAGTAACATAGAAACATAGACTTTGATGGCAGATAAGGACCGCTTGGCCCACCTAGTCTGCTCATTTCCCTACCTACAGAATAAGCTGCAGATCCTAGTAAACCACCAGCCTATTTCTTCCTACCCCCCCAACAAGAATTGCCTTATGTCTGTCCCATGTATTCTTGAATTCTCCCACAGTTTTAGTCCCCACAACCTCCTCAGGAAGGCTGTTCCATGCATCCACTATCCTCTCTGTGAAAAATACTTCCTCACATTGCCCCTGAACTGCCCCCCCATCTTTAAATTGTGTCCTTTTGTTCTTGCATGTCTCTTTTTCTGAAAGATGCTACCCTCTTGGACTTTGTTAATAGCTGTTTATCCATCCCTGTTTTTCCTTCACTATTATCATATGGAACCATTATTGACTATATAAATTTTATATTACTGATGAATATCAATAAATATTTAGAACATCTGCAACACTTTTATAATTCTGAACTTTGAAAGGGAACTATCAAGTTAGGCTACAAAAAGAGATTAGTTGTTCAGTAGTTCTTCCTGAAGTTCATTTGGATACAGAGTTCTCAAAGTATACTGTACATCTAATCACTCTCCCTCTGCATTAGTTTCCATGTAATGTCTCCACATCTGTCATAGAGCATCACACTTTCTTATACAATACATTTTAAGGTGGTGCCTGTTCCATGTCCTGTTTTCTCGGTCTTGTCATTACATAGAGGTTGTTCTTTATGCTGATTGCACCCCTATGTTCAATGGTAGAACTCCTCTGATAATCTGTGTGAATCCATTATCCCATTTTTTTAAAAGAAAGAATATTGTCTTTCTTAGAAACATAGAAACATAGAAGTTGATGGCAGATAAGGACCACAAGGCCCATCAAGTCTGCTCCTTTCTTTTTCTACCTTATGAATGTGACATAGGCCTTTGCTCTGTCAATGGCCTATCTATTCCTACTCATCTGTATTGCTCCCTTATGCCTAACCCATGCCTGTTTGAAGCCCTGCACTGTATTCATATACACCACTTCCTGAGGTAGGCCGTTCCATGCATCCACCACCCTTTCTGTGAAAAAGAACTTCCTCACATTACCCCTTAAACGGCCTCCTTCTAATCTCATGCTGTGTCCTCTTGTCCTGCTATTTTTCTTATATTGAAATATGTTAGACTCTTTCACCTTGTTAATGCCCTTAAGGTGTTTGAATGTTTCAATCATATCACCTCCCTCCCTCCTTTGCTCTAGGGTATACATATTGAGTTCAGTTAATCTGTCCTCATATGTTTTCTGATGCAGTCCCTACACCATTTTGGTTGCCCTTCTCTGGACTGTCTCAATTTGGTTAATCTCCTTGTGAAGGTGTGGCCTCCAGTACTTCACGCAGTACTCCAGATGGGGCCTAACCTGTGTGTTGTAAAGAGGGATTATTACTTCCCTCTTATGACTTGTGATACCCCTACTAATACACCCCAACATCCCTCTAGCATTACCTACTGCTTTAGATGTCTGCTTGGATGATTTCAGGTCATCTGTGATGATGACGCCCAAGTCCCTTGTGACTGCCAGCATCTCCTCTTCCAGCCTGTAAGTGGCTTCAGGGTTTCTCTTCTCTATGTGCATGATCTTGCACTTCTTTGTGTTAGACCCCAGTTGCCACACTTCTGATCATTTTGCTAGTTTATCCAGATCTCTTCTCATTCTGCCCACACCATCTCGATCATCTACTCTGTTGCAGATCTTGGTGTCATCTGCAAACAGACAAACCTTACCCTCCAGTCCATCTACAATGTCACTGATGAAGATATTGAATAGGATTGGCCCCAGGACTGATTCCCTGAGGTACTCCACTTATGACTTGCATCTCTTCTGACTGTATACCATTTACCACCACTCTCTGTTTTCTGCCCATCAATCAGTTTGTCACCCAGTTGACCAACGTCTGACCCACCCCAAGCCTACCCAGCTTATTAATCAATCTTCTATGTGGAACAGTATCGAAAGCTTTGCTGAAGTCAAGGTAGGCAACATCAGCTGCTCCCCCTTAGTCCACCACTCTGGTTACCCAGTCAAAGAAATCTATGAGATTAGTTTGACAGGACCTTCCTTTTGTAAACCCATGCTGTCTTGGATCCTGTGATCCTATGGATTCCAGGTGGTGCACTAGCTTTTCCTTAAGGAGTGTCTCCATAATCTTGCCCACTAGTGAGGTAAGACTGACTGGTCTGTAGTTCCCTGCCTCCTCCCTGCTACCACTCTTGTGGAGCGGGATCACATGAGCCCTTCTCCAGTCTTCTGGGACCTCTCCTGTGCTCAGAGACTCACTAAACAGTTCTGCTAATGTCTCTGCTAGTTCCACCCTTAGCTCCTTTAGTACCCTGGGATGTATGCCATAAGGTCCCATTGCCTTGTCCACCCTGAGCTTATCGAGCTCTTGTAGGACCATTTCTTTTGTGAAGGGACTAGTGCACACCTCCCCCCCCCATGTCCATGGTGCTGAGCTGTGGGCCCTGCCCTACCTGCTTTTCAGTAAATACTGAGCAGAAGTATCTATTAAGGATATATACTTTTACATGGTCCTCCTACTCACACGCCCCTTTATTCCCTTTGATCTTAGCAATACCCTCTCTGGACTTTCTCCTTCCACTAATGAATCTATAGAAAGTCTTGTCACCTTCTTTTACTGTTTGTGCTAGTGTTTCCTCGGTTTGGACCTTTGCCTGCCTTACTGCCTTCCCTGCTTCCCTTAGGGAAGTTTGGCATGCCTCCCTATCTTCATCCTGCAGTGTTCTCTTAGCTCCATTGGGTATACCACCCCAGTTGTAGGCCTGGGGCTCATGCTTCATTTTCTAAGACCTGCAGAGTGAGTTTATTTGCTGCAGCCATGGTGATCATTGGCTGCCTACCCACATCTGAGACTACATCATTAATTACCTTCATTTAGGCATCATGAGAACCCAACCACATCACTTTTCTCATTTTCGTTGCCCATGGCCTGCTTTGTTGTTATCATAGGTTTCCAGTGGGGGTCAGTACCTGACTGGACAAGCTTGCTGGCTTCAATGATACAGTATTTGATGCACCATTCAGGCATGTTGTGCCTACTTTGAACTTCCTCCTGCAGCAGATTTTGTAAGGTAACAAATACTCTGAATTTAATACCTTTCAATGCTGCTGACTTTTCAAAAGATGAATTTGATCAGGTAAAGTTTCTGGCCCAGATATTCAAAAGGGATGCGCCATGCTCAACAGAGATGCACCAGCACAAGAACGGAAATGTGCCATTGTGTGATATTCAGCAGGAGGCAGCTGCGCAGTGCAAGTAGCAATGCACAAGAGTGCAACAGTAATGAATGCATGTGCAACCGTAGGGGGTGGAACCATGAATAACATGAGCAGTGCGATATTCAACAGCATGCGCCATGCACAATAGGGGAGCTAGTGGAAGTTGCGCGACAGTGGAAATGATCCAAAATAAAAAGGAGCAAGAGAGGGGTTCAAGAATGCTACAGGGAAGCCACAGGTGGGAGCGTGGTGACAGACACAAGGGCAGTACAGAGGGTAGCAGTGAGCAGGACTGGGCAGGAGCAGGACAGGGCACACCTGAGCTGATCCAGGAACAGGATAGGAGTTGGAAGCCTGTGCCACTGTGAAGGATAGATAGTGGAGTACCACAGTGGACTGAGGGCAGTGGCAGGAGGCAGGACAGCCACAGCCAAAGGCTGGAGGTGTACCCGGTACAGGGGGAGCATCAGAAATGGACAGCAGGGGGAACAGGATAACAGCCGCGGGGGGGGACACAGCCAGGGACATGGCCAGTGCCACCTTCCAGGTGGACACGGTAATGAGGGGTGTGAGAAGGCAGGCAGCAGTGGGGCACGGCCATGGAAGGGCCCGTCGGAAGTACACCCAGAACAGGCAGTACTGAGCCCGCACCAATACTCTGACACAGAGATTGTGGGCCAGTACCACCTGAACAGGGTGATCCTGAGGCGGCTCTGTGAACTGTGTAGTGATGAGATGCAGCCACCCACATGACGGAGCCATGCTCTGTCAGTGGAGATGAAGGTGACAGCCATCATGTGCCTGCTTACGACAGGCACCTTCCAGAGACCAACAGGGGACATGACAGGCATAACCCAGTTGGCCGTGTCATGCCTACTTACACAATTCCTCAGTGCTGCAGAGTATATCTGTTTCCCCAGCACACATACAAGAGTTCCACAGGGTAGCACAATTGCCTGGCATGCTTGGGGCCCCTGAATGCACCCATGTGGCCATCCGCATGCCACCTGGCCCGGACGGTGTGCCCTACATCAACTGGAAGGGGTATGCAAGCATCATCTGCCAGGTGGTGTGCGATGCCAGGGGGTGCATTATCAATGTCTGTGCC
Source organism: Neoceratodus forsteri (assembly GCA_016271365.2). Classification (NCBI taxonomy): domain Eukaryota; kingdom Metazoa; phylum Chordata; order Ceratodontiformes; family Ceratodontidae; genus Neoceratodus; species Neoceratodus forsteri. The sequence continues at coordinate 988,613,453 of CM057449.1, forward strand.
ACGCACCCTGGGGGAACACATGATGCCTTCATCTGGCACCAGTCTGCACTGTGCCACAGGTTTGAGTGTGGGGACATCCCCACTGGCCACCTAGTGGGTGAGTATGCATATCACACAGGACGACATGAGCAGACATGGGGGGGTGCATAGTCAGAGGTGCCATTGGTACCGGCCTTGTCGGCCCGTGGCAAAGTGACACAGACCACCATACTAATGTCCACCCTCTACACACAGGTGACAGTGGCTACCCACTCTGTCCCTGGCTGCTCACACCATACCGGCACCCCATGACCCCATCACAGCTACGGTACAATGAGGTGCATGCCACAACATGGGATGTCATCGAGTGGGTGTTTGGGATGCTGAAGGCACATTTCCAGTGCCTGGACACATCTGGCGGTGCCCTACAGTACAGCCTCTCGAAGGCCTGCAGGCTATTCCTGGCCTGCTACATCCTGCACAACATGGCCAACGACTGTTGGATAGCCGCCGGAGAGGTTGAAGAGGGGGACAGTGGTGGGGACGATGAGAATGCTGGTCCAGCCAGTGATGGGCAGCCACCCCCTGGGCGAAGGGACCCCCACTTGATCCGGATGTCACAGCTGCACCGGGACACCATTACAGAAGAGCACTTTGGTCAGCACATTTAGGTTATGGGGCCTTGCACAACCATCAATGGCAAGAGCACAGGCCACAGACAGGCAGGGAAGACCCCAGGGGCAGATGGTGGTAAGGGAATGAGTCTGAGTGTGGCACCACACACGGCGTCAGGGATGGGCAGGGCCGAACATGACATGTGCACACACACACACACACACACCACAAGACATGCACAAGGGGTAGACGGCATGCCAACCCCAATTTCCACCCCTACCCCCACATAGATCCACACATGACCACGCCCAGTGGCCATCGCTGTGCATTCCTCAGATGCTGGGCACCATTGCACACTGGCGGACAGCGCAACACAGGTATCATCATGCACACACCACAGTGGCCAGCAGCCGGGAGGGTGTGCACAGGGACTCTGTGTGTGCAGGGCTGGGTACCCCACCCATGCATCGCACGATGCACACCACACTGCACATAGGGCAGCAGCAGACAGTGGCCATGGTGGGAGACAGATCAGACATGTGGCACAGTGCCATGGCCACCACGGATGTGTGGGTGGCCCCACCAAGACCTGCCAGCCATGCCAGGCTGACCATTGGCCTCATGGGGTGGCACCGATGGTCCCCCAAGGGTGACATTGCATGAACATGACCATATTCGTGCAGGGGTCTGCAGCTCACCGAACATGCCTGCGCCAGGTGTGCTCGGTATGCCACAGCTGAATCTGGTGTTGACATAGCAGGAGTTGCACGGCACCTGGAATGGGGGGTGGACATGACACTGCATGGTGTCTGTGGTGCATGGGCACTGAACTGGGTGCCCAATGTGGCCATGACAGCTATGAATGCATTTGTCTGCCTGTCAATGGCAGCGGTCTCATCCTCCCTCTGCCAGTCCATCTCTTCCAGGAGCAGACCGTGGTCTCTGCTGAGCTGCTTCTCTGCCTGGCACAGAACCACACTGAGTGCATCCACTGCAGTCACAAGCCACAACTGCTGATCTACTGAAGCCTAGAGTAGACAGCTGTGCTCATCAAAGAGGTCATCCGCCGGTCCAGCATGCTGTCCCTCGTGGTGTTCCTGGCCCTGCTGGGTAGCACCCCTTGATGATGGGCACTGCACACCAGAGCCATGCTGGGACACGTCCACATGTGGTGCACTGCCATTGCCCCGAAACTGTCCCCCCATCACCATTGACTGACTGCTGGCACTGCCCCTTCGGCTACCAATTGCCAGTGCTCACTGGCGCTGCCGCAGCGGCCGCAACAGCCTCGCCAGCCTGGATGCACACCAGTGCTGCCCCACTGTGGCATACAGGCACAGGCTGGGATTGTGTTGATATGCAGGCCTCCACGGCTGCACCACCCATGGCAATGCCCGTGCCGTTGCCTACTGTGGGACCATCCTGCCTCCCACACGCATCACTGTCTGGGACATGTGATCCATCATAGAAACACAGAAACATAGAATTTGATGGCAGATAAGGACCGCTTGGCCCACCGAGTCTGCCCATTTCCCTACCTAATGGATAAGCTGCAGATCCTAGTTAACCAGCAGCCTACTTCTTCCTACCCTCACCCCCTAGAATTGCCTTATGACTGTCCCATGCATGCTTGAATTCCACCACTGTTTTTGACTCCACAACCTCCTCCGGAAGGCCATTCCATGCATCCACAACCCTCTCTGTGAAAAATACTTCCTTAAATTACCTCTGAGCCATCCCCTCTATCTTCAAATTGTGCCCTTGTTCTTGCACACCTCTTTTTTGAAAGATGCTACCTCTTGGACTTTGTTGATTCCCTTGAGGTACTTGAAAGTTTCATCATGTCCCCCTCTCCTCCTTTCCTCGAGGCTATACATATTAAGCTCCTTAAGTCTCTCTTCATATGTCTTCCAGTGCAGACCCTGCACCATTTTAGTTGCCCTCCTCTGGACAGCTTCCATCCTGTCTATGTCTTTGTGGAGATTGGGTCTCCAGAACTGCACGCAGTACTCCAGATGGGGTCTTACCAGCTGTCTGTACAGAGGGATAATAACTTGTTTTCTACTGGAGATGCTCTCCTATGCATCCCAGTATCCCCCAGCCCTCCTTGCTGCCTCTCACATTGCTTGCCCACCTTTAGGTCATCTGATATGACTACCCTCAGGTCCCTTTCATTTTTGTTGTTGTTAGTATCTTACCCCCATTATGTACTCTTTCCCTGGGTTTTGTTTCCCAGGTGCATTACCTGCACTTCTTAGCATTGAATCTAAGCTGCCATACATTTGACCATTCCTCTAACCTTGCCAAGTCCCTTCTCATCCTTTCCACCCCACTTGTGCATCAACTCTGTTGCAGATCTTTGTGTCATCTGCAAAGAGACATATGTTCCTTCCAGTCCCTCTGCAATGTCGCTTATAAAGACATTGAAGAGGACCGATCTAATACTGAACCCTGTGGTACCCACTAGTAACCCCACTTTCTTCAGAGTGGACTCCATTTACTATAACTCTCTGTGTCCTATTCTCCAGCCAATTCTTTACCCAGGCTATCATCTTGGGACCCACTCCCAGGCTGGCTAACTTGTATATTAATCTTTTGTGTGGGACTGTGTCAAATGCCTTGCTAAAGTCTAGGTAGGCCATGTCCACAGCCCTCCCTGATCTACTACTTTGGTCACCCAGTCAAAGAAATCTATCAGATTCATCTGGCATGACCTTCCTGCTGTGAATCCATGCTGCCTTGGGTCCTGTGCCCCTCTGGCCTCTAGATACTTGACAATTCTTTCCTTCAGAAGTGATTCCATCATTTTCCCTATCACTGAGGTTAAACTAACAGGTCTGTAGTTTCCTGCTTCTGCCTTGCTCCCACTTTTATAAGGGGAATCACATCTGCCCTCCTCCAGTCCTCGGATACCTCTCCATCCTCCTATGATTTGTTAAAGAGGGCAGTCAGTGGTGTAACAAGGGATAAAGAAGTGTGTCCCAATATTTCAGGCTAACCTCATTTTGGTTTAAAACATAATGTGTTTGTGTAACAAATAATGGCCTATATAATTGAATTATATAAAACTTGTAAAGCTACAAGTCAAACTGAGCCATAAGTTGCAATATTAAAGTGCCTTTTGACATTTGTACTGACCATGTGAGTAATAGCAAACAGGTGTCTTAAGTGTCTGCACAGACAGAAATACAGGGATAGAGTTCAAGTTACCCTTTTGACTATTATTATTAGGACAGGCCAAAATGCTTGTGTGCACATTCTTAAGTCCAGATCTATTTCTTCCTCCAAGATCTTGGTAACTGGTAATGACAACTATTGCTAGCCTTATATAGTAATATAATTTACACTATCAATACATTTGTGCTTACCAAGGATAAGTTCATACATATACTAAAAAGAGAATTGCCTTTTAAGTTGATGTTTGTACTTGTCTTGGACCAATCATAGACAACCATAGGAAATAATGATACTGTCTTCCACTATATAAGCAAGCCTACATTCACCGTTAGTTTGAAGAATGAAGAATGAAGGATGTACCACTTGTAATCTCTCGCTTTGATTATTATTATAATCATTAAATTCTTCTGCCATCAGCCTCATCTCCGTTCATCTCCTTTCTAAGTATTTGTAATGGATAATTTACTACTTGTAATTTTTTGCCCACCTCTACAACTGGTGCCGTGACTCGGATCGCTGGTGCTGCATGCTGAGGAGGCTGTCTAACTGCTGGTTGTTAGTCTGCAAGCCCTAATAAGAAGGTGACGATGCTCGGAGACATGGTGCTGATGGCTTAAAGTGAGAGAAAATGGTGCACACAGACAGTTTAGCCACTTGCTAATCAGGTGATGTATGCTTTCCAATTTCTTTAAATAAAAGTAATGCTTAACTCTGTAGGAACTCATGGGGCAGAGTAGGTAAGTGAAGGTGCTGGGACTTGCAAGCCGGACCTCACAGGGGAGCCGTAAGACATAGCCAGATGGACCAGGGCACCAGTGCACCCGGCTGTAAAGGCTGGGCAGGCACAAAGATGAAAAATGAGTATGGAAACATTAATAGGTGTTTCTTAAGGAAACACCAAAAGGGGGGAGCATACAAACCATGATCAACAGGCACAGCAGTATTTTAATTAAAAAATAAAAAAAGAGAAACTACCAAATACTGTACAAAGTCTGTGATAATATAGCCAGGTGGTAATTCATTAACACATGATACTTTAAAAAAATAAAAGCTGCATGAACAGTAAGATGTAATAATCCAGCTACAGTCAAAAATAGATAGTTTAGAAATGCAAATAAGTCAAGAGCCAAAATCCCTGCAAGAGAAAAACTAACAACTAAAGTAAGTTTGTAAAGGTACAGGGAGACCTTTGTTTTTTTTAGATAGGGATAATTCTCTTTTATTAATTGCAATATAAACTATAACACAGCTTCTGTAGCACGTTTGTAAGATGTAAATGTCTTAAAATCTAAAAACAGGCACTTTACAGTGTGCTAACTCCTGTATAGGAGCAGTTAAAATGTAGGAGTAAAAAGTCAGGTATTGGCAAGTCATACTAACTTAATGCCCAAAGACCTTGCCTCTTCTAATGTTAAAGAGTTTGATTCTAAATACTCTCGTATGCTGTAGGTTGGACTAGAGCAAATGCTAGCCACTTGTTCTTCTGTGATTGCTACCATAACCAAACAAACCACCCGGAGTTGTTTGGCATGATTAATAATGTTATTAGTAACACTAGCGTTTCTGAAGGACAAAAGATTCTCATTAAAAATGATGTTGGCATACTTTTAAATATGGTATAAGTGTCCTTGGATAAAAAATGTTTAAGTTAATTACATAACAAGTTGTTTTCATTTCCTGTGCAATGTAACATTAGCCAAGAAGTCTAAACATACTGCCTTTCCTATGCAGTACATTAATACCTTAAGCTGCAATATTAAAAACAATGTTGCTATTCCTATACTATGCAAGGCAGTCCAGCTGGACGGGGAGAATTATTCATCACCTCCCCATACTTTTTTACTTTTTTGTATATGTATACAGTACACTTTAAAAAAAGGACTATTACAGCTGTTTTTGAGAGTTTACCATCTACAATTAAAAACAATGGCTTTTGTTTTATGTGTGACCATGGTGTAATCATTTTTTAAATGCATTCTAAAAATATGTACGTATGGTATTACCATCAATCCGGATCTTTATAAACTCAGCTGACATTTTGTCATGCTTAGGATAAGGGAACCCAGGGACGCTTGGCTTCTTTTATCCTATGGAAATAATCTTGTTTTACAGTAGTTGAGCTGTCTCTTCCGCCAGTAGAAGCTCGGGGGGAAGGGGTAAGCTACCCTTCCGTCCTTCCAGTGTAATGTCCACAAAGGTTGCAAGGTACATTGCTATCTCCCCATAGGGGTAAATATCAGAAAATGTGTATTTGATTCTTCTTCAAAAACATATGCTTCAAGAATCAGTTAAGCTGGAATGGGAGTTGTGTATGTATTTCCACATATTCATTCTTTTGATTGTCTTTTCAGCTTTCTTAGCCCGTTTACAAGCTATATTTGTTTCATGTTTAAAATGTATTTTATGCATTATGCTCAATACTAAAATTGTTCTAATTGGTTCCACATAAGGACTATTGCATAAATCAAGTCATTATTACCTCTGCAAGTGTAATGTTTTTAGCAAAATTACATCTATTTGTGAAACTTTAAAGCAACTGAAAAAGGTCCAGTCAGTTTAAACTCTGCAATCAAGCTTATTGTTTCTACTTACTATAAAGTTAAGTCTGTGGTAGGGGCAATTCCCTAACTTCAGCAAGAAGATTCTTCTTCAAATTGATCTTCAAGCAAGACATCCATTTTCTTCACTGCTGTTTGTTCCATACATGGCTGGTACTTTATGCAGAACTATTGCTTTTTTTGGACTGTTAATCTGTGTGCCAGGGTGTAATCAACTACCACAACACAAATGCCATGCCACTGTGTGTGGCTGCTCCATTAAAAGAACTCAATGCACAATCTAATGCACCCCTGGCCAGTGTGTCTGCTAATCAGCCATCCAGCAGCCAGCAATATAAACACTGACTTTTCTAAATTGGTGTGTGGACATACTTAACAGCTGGTCTAGCAGCTGTGCCTCAAAGCTCAAGACTGGATCACAGCAAAGCTACATGGACTAAAAACAGAAAAATGTGTCTCTTGTTATAAACAGAGCCACACCAAAGGACAATGGTGTTTATGTGTTAACTCTGTCCTACTGTCTTTGGGGTAATAATAGTGTTTGTAACTATGCTGATGTAAACAACTCATTATGTTTTGTAGTCTCAAATGCCATATACTTAACTGTAACACCAACTAAATGTCCAAATGTGACAAAAGGGCCAGAGAGTGGATTTAATCAACACTTATTGATCAAATGCTTGTGAATAATGTGAAGTACAGTAGAGTAAATACAAATCTAGATTTTCTCTGGTTGGAATATAAATGTTAACAATAGTTGTGCAGATACTGGTGTGTCAAAGTTTTATGCCACTATGTTAATTGACATGTTAAGTGTCATCATATGGAGCTGTGATACCTCTCCTGTCTTTTAACGTACAGTCATTTTTAAATCAAAAAGATACTCATTTGATACAAATTCATAAGGCACAAGTAGTTGTAAATGAATTGCTCAGTGAGAGTGATAATGAGCACTTGATTTATAGCTATGCAGGAGGACCCTTAGGAGTCCTGTCTTTTAAAGTTTTACTTGTGTTGCAAGTGATCTTAGTGTTCTTGGTAATTATAGGCCTGTGTTGCTTAAGACTTACTATTTGTAAAGTACATAGTGAGATGTACATGCTCCGAGGAGCTGCATTGTTGCACAAATAATAATTAGGTAATATTGGGCCAAGGGGGGCTTGTAACAAGGGATAAAGAAGTGTGTCCCAATATTTTAGGCTAACCTCATTTTGGTCTAAAACATAATGGGCCAGATATTCAAAACTTTGCGCCAGGCAAAAACTGTTTGCGCAGGTTTAGCATGGGATTAGCGCGGGTATGCTATATTGAAAAGGCCAAATAGCACAGGCAAACTGCATTAGCACGGGCAAAACTATAATGTATGCAAGGGGCAAACTGACATGAAAATAGGTGCAATGCTATATTCAGCGACTAGTGCCGCATTAAGTGGTTTTGTGTGACTTAGCGCGACACTTAGCATGGTGCAAATTACCGCCGAGGAAAAGCTTGTCTTAACCCTGGGCAATAAGCTTTTGTGACACTTGCTTTGCACGGTGTTTGTAACGGTTTAGCTGCGGGTTTTATGCCACCATAACAAATAAATATGGACATAGATAAAGCCAAACATAGAGGAAGATGCTGTTAACCGATGGCATCACAATGATGCCATCATCTCCACCAGTCCAAGCCATGCCAGGCAGTGGCAGACCCTGCCGCCAGTGGACAGCATGGCAGTGGCCATACAGCACACCTGCGGACCACATCTGTGGACATGAACAAATGCCAGCACACACATGCAGCACTGTGGGCATGGAGGATGTTGAGGGGAGCGTGTATGGGTGGCGAGGCTGTGCCACAGACCAGGTGTGGCCACAAGGCTGGGACACAACATGCAGTGCACATGGGCCAGTATTGAGAATACCCGAACACTAGTGTACCTTTCGGATAATATATGCCCCCCCCAGCCGCAACCCACACAGCTGTACAACTGCCACAGCACACAAAGCCAGAAATGTACATGTCACTGTGAGCATCCCATGCCACAGGTACAGCATCTGTGGGTCACACAACAGTGTAACAATAATGTCCACTGTTAGTAAACACCTTGGGCCTGTCACTGTGTACAGTGCAGTCATCATCACTGCCCTACACACCATAGGCAGTGCTGTGTCCCTCACACTACTGGCCCCCTTGCTACTGTAGTGTCTGCTGTGCATTGTACCATGCCCTACAGTGTGACAGTTGCATGCAGCACCACCACCACCACCTGTGCCTATGCTGTCTTGTCCCCTGGGGTACAATATGCTATGCTATGCTGTACTGTTTACATGTGCACTGCCAGACTGACCTACAGGTGGAGCTGCGGTTGGACCTGGTGAGCCCCTGTACTTCCAGACTGACCTACAGGTGGCTCTGTGGGACTCTGCAGTAATGCTGGGCAAACTGCATGCAAATCAGGGTATAATGAGATACTAATCCGATTGTTTGCCCAGATACTACCTAAGTAGGCTCATTTGCATGGCACTTTTGAATATGGCACATTTTAGCTCCAGGCAAGTGTGTTTGCACTGGGCTAACTGCTTATCTCTGCACTAATGCTTAGCGCGGCACTAATGGTATGGGGAATAATATACAGTTTAGATCACTGTTCTTTCACATCTGCTGCTTCCTGCAGCTGTACTGAGGCCATGCATTTGCTGGCACACACATTGGCCATGTAGTTCATCTGTACCTGCCCTCACATTGCTGAGCACTGTGTTGTTGTTGTGGGTTGCACTTCCTGGTTGCTTTATTCAGTGCAGTCTTATTCCCGGGCTGTTTTTGCCCTGCACTCCCAGACCAGTTTGCCCGGCTTCCTTAGACTGCAATGTTCGGCAGGATAGGCACTGGGCTATTTCCATTTCAATATAGCTTGCTCCATGCACTGGGCAGTGCTAATTTAGCCCCTGGGCAAAGTTTTGAATATCTGGCCCAATGTGTTTGTGTAACAAATAATGGCCTTTACAATTGAATTATATAAAACTTGTAAAGCTACAAGTCAAACTGAGCCACAAGTTGCAATATTAAAGTGCCTTTTGACATTTGTACTGACCATGTGAGTAATAGCAAACAGGTGTCTTAAGTGTCTGCACAGACAGAAATACAGGGATAGAGTTCAAGTTACCCTTTTGACTATTATTATTAGGACAGGCCAAAATGCTTGTGTGCACATTCTTAAGACCAAATCTATTTCTTCCTCCTAGATCTTGGTAACTGGTAATGACAACTATTACTAGCCTTTTATAGAAACATAGAAACATAGACTTTGATGGCAGATAAGGACCGCTAGGCCCATCTAGTCTGCCCATTTCCCTACCTACAGGATAGGCCGCAGATCCTAGTTAACCAACAGCCTATTTCTTCCTACCCCCCACAAGAATTGCCTTATGTCTGTCCCATGCATTCTTGAATTCTCCCACAGTTTTAGACCCCACAACCTCCTCAGGAAGGCTGTTCCATGCATCCACTACCTCTCTGTGAAATAATACTCTCACATTGTCCCTGAACCGCCCCTTCTATCTTTAAATTGTGTCCCCTTGTTCTTGCAAGTCTCTTTTTCTGAAAGATGCTACCCTCTTGGACTTTGTTGATTCCACTGAGGTACTTAAAAGTTTCTATCATGTCTCCCCTCCCTTCTTTCCTCAAGGGTATACATATTAAGCTCCTTTAGTCTCTCCTCATACGGCTTCTCTTGCAGACCCTGCACCATTTTAGTTGCCCTCCTCTGGACTGCCTCTATCCTGTCTATGTCCTTGCAGAGATGGGGTCTCCAGAACTGGACACAGTACTCCAGATGGGGTCTCACCAACTGTCTGTACAGAGGGATAACAACTTCCTGTTTTCTGCTGATGCTGCCTCTCCCTATACATCCCAGTATACCCCAGCCCTCCCTACTGCCTTCTCACATTGCTTGCTAACCTTAAGGTCATCTGATATGATTACCCCAGGTCCCTTTCCTTTTTTGTTGTTGTTACTACCTCCCCACCCATTGTGTATTCTTCCCTGGGTTCTTGTTTCCAGGTGCATTATTTTGCACTTCTTTGCATTGAATCCTAGCTGCCATACTTCTGACCATTCCTTCAACCTTGCCAAGTCCCTTTTCATCCTTTCCATGCCTCCTTGTGTATCAACCCTGTTGCAGATCTTGTGTCATCTGCAAAGGCATACTTTTCCTTCCAGTCCCTCTGCAATGTCACTGATGAAGACATTAAAAGGACTGACCCAATACTGAACCTCCTGGTACCCCACTAGTAACCCCTTCTTCAGAGTGGACTCCATTTACAATTACCTTCTGTGTCCTGTTGTCCAGCCAATGTTTTACCCAGGCTACCACCCTGGGTCCCACTCCCAGGCTGTTAATTTGACTATTAATCTTTGTGTGGGACTGTGTCAAATGCCTTGCTAAAGTCTAGGTAGGCCATATCCACAGCCCCTTCCTGGTCTACTACTTTGGTCACCCAGTCAAAGAAATCTATTAGATTCGTCTGACATGACCTTCCCACTGTGAACCCATGCTGCCTTGGGTCCTGTGCTCCACTGGCCTCTAGGTACTCAACTATTCTTTCCTTCAGAAGTGACTCCATCACTTTCCCAACCACAGAGGTCAGACTGACAGGTCTGTAGTTTCCTGCCTCTGTCTTGGTCCCACTTTTATGAAGGGGAATCACATCCGCCTTCCTCCAGTCCTCGGGTACCACACCATCCTCCCATGATTTATTAAAAAGAGTAGCCAGTGGTTTCACTAGTTCCTCCCTTAATTATTTTAGAATTCTGGGGTGAATTCCATCAGGACCCATTGCTTTGTCCACCTTCAGTTTTAGGAGTTCTTGCAGAACCTTTCTTCTATGAAAGGACTGGTATCGACCCCCTATCAAGAGTGCTTCTGTTAATTGGATTAGGCACTTCCCTCCTCTTTTGTGAATACTGAGCAGAAATATTCGTTCAGTATTCCTGCTTTTCACTGTCCCCTCTGCCCACCCACCGTTCATTCTATTCAGCCTCACTGTCCCTCCCTTTGTCTTTCTACGCTCGCTGATGTACCTATAAAAGGTTTTATCCCCCTTCTAAACCGAGTTGGCTATCTTTTCCTCAGTTTGGGCCTTTGCTATTCTGACTTCCCTCCTTGCTTCCTTCTGCCTTAACTGGTACAGCTCTCTGTCCTGCTCCTTCTGTGTTTCCTTATACTTCGGAATGCTATCTTTTTCTTCCTGACTTTCACAGCCACCTCTTTTGAGAACCATAGTGGCTTTTTCTTTCATTTTGATTTGTTTATTTGCTTCACACAAAGGCTTGTTGCCCCTGTGATGGCAGTTTTGATAATTCCCATTGTTGCTCCACACCTCCTTCTAGCCTGTTTGCTAGTGCTTTTCTGAGGCACTCTCCCATCTTGCCAAAGTCAGCCCTCCTAAAGTCCAGTACCCTCACTTTTGTATGGCTTGACTCTGTAGCTGAGTTTAACGTGAACCACACTGTTTGATGGTCACTTGTCCCCAGATGGCAACCAACTTCTAGATCTGAGATCCTCTCACTGCCCCCGTTTGAGAGTACACGGTCTAAGATTGCTCCCTCACGAGTGGGTTCGGAAACTAGCTGTCTAATGCCTGCCACCTGTAGGGCATCAAGAATGGCCCTGCTCTTGGATGTGGCTGCAGCAAATGTGCTCCAGTTAACATCTGGCATATTCAGGTCTCCCATCAACAGTATCTCCTTTCTCTGCCATTCTAAGAATGCTTCTATCATATCCTTGTCCATTCCTTCCTCTGACATGGGGTCTGTACACAACCCTGTGCGGATTGTGGTGCCCTTTCCAGTCTCCAAGGTGACCCACAGTGCCTCCTCCCCTGTTTACTCTTTTGTTCAGTTGCTTTTATCCCTTCCTTTACATAGAGAGCTACTCCTCCCTCTTCTCTCTGCCTGTCTCTCCTGTAGGTTATGTACCCTGGTATGTTAACATCCCAGTCATGGTTCTCTGTGTACCATGTTTCTGTGACTGCTACAATATCCAGGCATCCTCTTCCATTAAGGCCATCAGCTGAGGGGCTTGTTGCCCAGACTACGGGCATTGGTACTCATTACCCTCCATTTCCTGATGGCCTTACTCCCTTTTGCCCCATCCCTGTCCTTCTTGCCTTTGTCACTTTCTCCATTTACCCCTGCCCTTCTCCCCATCGACACCTCTATGTTGGTGTTTGCCGCACTTACTACCGTGATTATTTGGGGGGCTAGGATTTTCCTGCTCCTTTCCAGTGCCTCCCCCCTTGGCTAGTTTAAAAGCTTGCCAATGAAGCATTTAAACCTATCACCTAGGATCCTGGTTCCCCTCCCGGACAGATGCAGCCCATCATGCCAGTATAGGCTTGCATCAGTCCAGGTGGACCCCCAGCCCCCAATGAAGCCAAATTCCTGAGCTCCACACCAGTTTTTCAACCACTGATTGAATCCTATGGTGCAGAACACCCTAGCCTCTCCTATGCCATAGATGGGTAGCATCTCCGAGAAGGTTACAGTGTGTGCTACTTGACTAAGGCCCCTTCCCAATTCCACAAACACTTCCTGCACTTCTCTAATCCCTTTCTTAGCCAGGTCATTTGTCCCTAGGTGGACAATGACATCCAGCTCCCTCCCCTGTGCAGCTGCTCCAGCAATCCTGAGGATTCGCTCCCTGTCCCTCCAAGCCATGGCACCAGGCAGGCACCTTACCTCCCTCTCCCCTTCCTCCCCCAGTTCTACTTTCCTAACAATGGAGTCCCCCACCAGGAGTTGTTTCCTTCCCCTGCAGGGTCCCCTGCCACCCTCCTGTGGGTCTCCTTTGTGGAGGTTCCCAGCATCCTCCTTGGTCTCCACTGTGGGTGCCTCCATAGAGGAACCACACTTTGCCAGAATGGCATAGGAATTGTGGAGAGGTACAATGGGAGGATGCGCTCTGTTCCACCACCCTCACCCTCTCTGGAGCCCACTGTGGTCCAACCACCCTCTTTCTTGGCAACCTCTGAGGCAACGGCAGTGGCACTGGTGGTCCCTGGATGGAAGAGGAGGTCCCACAAATCCTGGCCAACTCAGCCTGGAGATGAGCAACCTCCTCCCTCAGCCCAGAGAGGTGCCTGCAGATGGGACAACACCGCATCCTCCAGAACATCTCCCGGAAGACTGCTGCTCCACAGCCACTGCACTGCACCACTCCAATCACGTCTTATTTCTGGCCCCTTAACTGTTTGCAATCCTTACTTTTTCCTCTGTTTTTTTCCTCTCTCTCCTTACTTTCTGCCTGTGTGCCCTTTAAGCTCCTGATTCTCCTGTTCTGAGACAAGAATATCCTATATTTCTCAGTAGACCACTTACTTGCTCAGAGGCAGACCTCCAGCAGCTAGAGGGGGCCGGATAGCTACTCTTGCCCTTCTAGGATGGTGGGTCCTTGGTGGTTCTGTGATCACTCACTTCCTGCCCCTAAACAGGAAGTTCCTGTTGTCAGTCAAATCCTGTGCCTATAAAAATAGAACTAGCTTTGGGTGGGGGTGGAGGGAGGAAGGAGGGCAATATAGTCCCAGCAGAGTTCAGTTCACACAGCAGTCCTTTCTCCTGGTGTCTTCTGCCAAGCTATTAGCAGAAACTTTCACCAGTCTTTAAATGTAGCTTCCTTCTAGCTAAGCTACCCCTACTTACCAGATCTTTCTACAAGTAAGTTAAACCTCACAGCAGTTAAGTCCTTTCAGTCACCTGAGATTTACACCCTAGGTAACTCTTCAGATACCCATTCAGTTCAGTTAACCCAAACACACACTTTTTTTTGGTATGTTAGTTTTTTTACCCTAAATTAAAGGTCAAATACAAAAGTTCTTCTACTTTAGTCCCAGCAGAGAAGTTCAGTCACACAGCAGTCCTTTCTCCTGGTGTCTTCTGCCAAACTATTCAATAGTAATATAATTATATAGTAATATAATTTACACTGTCAATACATTTGTGCTTACCAAGGATAAGTTCATACATATACTAAAAAGAGAATTGCCTTTTAAGTTGGTGTTTGTACTTGTCTTGGACCAATCATAGACAATCATAGGACATAATGATACTGTCTTCCACTATATAAGCAAGCCTGCATTCACTGTTAGTTTGAAGAATGAAGAATGAAGGATGTACCACTTGTAATCTCTCGCTGTGATTATTATTATAATCATTAAATTCTTCCGCCATCAGCCTCATCTCCGTTCGTCTCCTTTCTAAGTATTTGTAATAGATAATTGTAATTTTTTCACAACCCTACAGTGGTGTCAATAGTTCTACCCTTAGTTCTTTTAGAATTCTGGGATGAATCCCATCAGGCCCCATTGCTTTGTCCACCTTCAGTTTTAAGAGTTCTTTCAGAACCCTTTCTTCTGTAAATGGGCTGGTATCAACTTCTGTATCCAGAGTGTTTCTACTGTTTGTTTTAGGTACCTCCCTCTTCATTTGTAAATACTGAGCAAAAATATTTGTTTAGTATCTCTGCCTTTCACAGCCACCCTCGCCCACCTCCCTCCCCTTTATTAAGCCTCACTATCCCTCCTTGGTCTTCCTTCACTCCTGATGTACCTATAAAAGGTTTTATCCCCCTTCTTAACTGAGTTGGCTATCTTTTCCTCGGTTTGGGCCTTTGCTATTCTGACTGCCTTCCCAGCTTCCTTTTGCTTTAACTGCTACAGTTCTCTGTCCTGCTTCTTCTGTGATTCCTTGTACTTCCTGAATGCTTTCTTTTTCTCTTGAACCTTCACTGCCACTTCCTTTGAGAACCAAAGAGGTTTCTTACATCGTTTCATTTTGTTTATTTGCTTCACACAAAGGCTTGTTACCTCTGTGATGGCAGTTTTTATTATTCCCCATTGTTCTTCCACCCCTCCTTCCTGCCCATTTGCTAGTGCATTCCTTAGGCACTCACCCATTTTGGCAAAGTCAGTGCTCCTAAAGTCCAGTACTTTTGCCTTTGTATGGCTTGACTCTATTGCTGTGTTTATTGTGAACCATACTGTTCGATGGTCGCTAGTTCCCAGATGGCTACCCACTTCTACATCTGTGAACCTCTCTCCATCTCCATTTGAGAGAACTAGATCTAAGATTGCTCCCTCTCAAGTGGGCTCCAATACTAGTTGTCTAAGGCATGCCCCCTGTAGGGCATCTAGAATAACCCCACTCTTCAAAGTGGCTGCTGCAACTGCATTCCAGTTAGCATCTGGCATATTCAGATCACCCATCAGCAATAGCTCCCCTTTTTCTGCCATTCTAAGTATACTTTCTATCATTTCTTTGTCCATTTCCTCCCCCTGAGAAGGGGGTCTGTATACAACCCCTGTGCGGATTGTGGTGCCATTGCCTGTCTCCAAATTTACCCACAGTGCTTCTTCTCCTCCCTGTTTACCCTTTTGTTCTGTTGCCTTGATTCCTTCCCTTATGTAAAGAGCTACTCCTCCTCCTCCTCCTCTTTTACCCTCCCTGTCCCTCCTGTAGATAGTGTATCCTGGTATGTTTCCATCCCAGTCATGGTTTTGTGTGTACCATGTTTCTGTGACTGCCACGATATCCAGATGTTCCTCCTCCAATGAGGCCACTAATTCAGGAAGCTTGTTACTCAGACTACGGGCATTGGTACTCATTGCTCTCCATTTTGTGATGGCTTTACCTTCTGTTGCAGCATCCACCACTGACCTTCTACCTCGGTCTTTTTCTCATTTAGTACCCTGTTTTGTAGGGAGAGGCTGGGATTTTCCTGCTGCTTATCAGTGCACCCCCCGACTAGTTTAAAAGCTTGCCAATGAAGCATTTAAACCGATTGCTCAAAAGACTTGTTCCCTTCTCGGACAGATGCAGACCATCCTGCCAGTATAGGTTAGTGTCCCTCCAGGTGGAACCCCAGTCCCCAGTGAAGCCAAACACCTGTGCTCCACACCATTTTTTCAACCATTCATTAAACTGCATGGTGCAAAACCTTCCTCACCCATGCCATTGACAGGCAGCACCTCTGAGAAGGATACTGTGTGTGTTACTTGTCTTAGGCCCTCCCCAACTCTACAAAGTCCTCCTGCACTGCTCTAATCTCATGATGAGCCAAGTCATTTGTCCCTAGGTGGACAATGACATCCAGCCGAGACTCCGTGCAGCTGTTCTCGTGATCCTGAGGATCGCTTCCTGTCCGTCCAAGCCATGGCACCAGGCAGGTACCTTACTTCAGTTTTCCTGCTCCCCCAGTTCTATCCCCCTAATAACTGAGTCCCCTACCAGGAGCTGCTTCCTTTCCCTGTAGTGTCCTGTGCCTCCTTCCTGTGGGCCTCCCTTGTGACAGTTGTCCTCAGCCTCCTTAGTCTCCTCTGTGGGTGCATCCATAGGGGAGCTATGCTCCCCCAGAATGGTGTATGGATTGTGGAGTGGAACAACTGACTGGGTGTGCCTCTGTTCCACCATCCTCACCCTCCCTGAGTCCACTGTGGTCCAACTGCTGTGTTTTCTTCGCAACCTCTGAGGTAGTGGTGGTGGCTCTGGTGCTCCCTGGATGGGGGAGGTTCCCTTCCTACTGTCCAGTGTGGCCTGGGGGAAGGTTTCCTTACTACTGTCCAGTGTGGCTTGAAGATGGACAACTTTCTCCCTCAGGGCAGAGAGTTGTCTGCAAATAGGGCAGCATCTCAGCCTCCAGAAAGACTCCTGGAGGACTGCTGCCCCACAACCATTACATTGCACTACTCTCCACATGTTTATCTACTGTTTCTTTTTTGTGTGTGTGTGTGTGATTGGTTTGTTATATAGAAATATATATATTATATAATGTGTATGCTTATATTGTCAGTGCAGTGTGCTAGAGAGGATATGACAGTGATATGCACCTTGCACTTTTGAGGAAATGATGTCAGAACCCCAGGTATAAAGGAACTATTTCCAGGGGTGGTGGGTGAGGGTGGGCAGGGGATGGGCCTAAACTGTGCCCTCACGAAACAATCAGCTAAAAGCTCTGACCCACCACTGCGATGAGTGCCTTCCTGTCAGCAAGATGCCTCACACAACAATTTGACAGAGAAAATACCTGCTAGTCAAACAGACAAAAATCCAGACATCCAAGTCAGACACAGGTAAACCTCCCCAGCCCCAAAACAGCCTGGTGGTTTGTGCTCTGAAAGCAGTCAGCCCCAAAATAAGTCAGCTGTGCTTTAAACTTTTTCTGCACTGAAAATCTGAAGAATTGTAACAAAAGTAAAGCTAGATCCACCTCCCTCTGTTGCTTGAAAGACTGTATTTTCCTGATAATTCTAAGTTCCTTATTTCACCTTTCAGTTAGAAGTAGCCTCCACCTGCAGAATATTTGCTACAAACCAAAGACAATTGTAAGGTTCACCTCCCTCTGTTGTGAGCACAACTCACTTTCTTGCAAATCGTATGTTCAGTATTGCAGCTTTCAGCCAGAGGTAGCTTTACCTGAAGAATATCATCGGCACCAATCCGTGTCCCAACATGCTGGAGACCATGGGTGCTGTCACGCTGGGGCACAGGCAGGGCCTCGTCCGCACCCACACCACCCTCTTCAGTCCAGACAGACAGGCAGGTATGCACTGATTCGGTCCCTCGGACACCTGTGGAGGTGGATGGGCCATCTTCTGTGTCCAGGGCATCACCCTTGGTGGACACACCCACCACCGCTGACCCATGTAGATGCTCAGGAGCTGTAAGGGAATACAGTAGCATTAGTGTCTCCGCCCTGCCCTGTGACATTCCCCCCACCACCCACACAGTAACATCACAGGACCTAGCATGCAGTGATGGACTGCCACCTGTCTGGAAGCCACCACCAGGAATGCCCTCTATGGCACAATGCCGCATGCTGCCAGCCAATCACTTCTCTTGTGGCATCAGGCATGGCACATCCGGCTGTCCCCCACCGGTGGCAGCATGTGCTGCCCTGATGGCAGCCATCTTATCCTTGATCCTCCTCTCTGTGCTGACCTTCTTTTTACACTCCTGCATGGACCGCTGGTGGCTGCCATGCTGGTTCATGGCACGTGCCACCTCACCCCACACCGCAGCACGGATCTGTGGCGTTCCCTGCTGTCCACTGAGCAGTGGTTCCCTGTCGAGATATGCCTCAAACAGGGCATCTGATTCAGCACGAGTGAAGTTGGGCCTCCTCCTTCTCTCCATCCCTTTTCCTCCTCAACCTCTCATTTGGTCATGATTGAGCCTGTGGGAATGACAGGTGTTACCTTTGAATGTGCAGTCCCATTCAGCCCTCATAAACCACAGTCCATACATCCCAACAGCATGCAACCCACCACAATAGACTGCAATACCAAATTATGTCCTCTGCAGCCCCATGTTGCATTTATATAGCTCAACACATGCAAATGAGATGAGGCACAACTTTAAGTGGATGCTAATGCAGTGGTTGCGCCATGGAATTGCTGATGAGCTGATTTGCATATGCTGGCTGAATATCGTGCTGTTGCACTTTGCACAATGTTGTTGAGCATGCTCAGGCTATGGTGCAGCTCTGTGATGTGCACAGTAGGCACTGCGTGGCACATGCCTGGGGTGCTAACACCGACGCGTGTGGCGCTGATGAAGTGCTGTGCATGGGAGGCAGTGCAGGGCATGGCCACCACTGTACCAGTGGTGCTAGTGCACTGTTCGCCTGTGTGGCACTCATACCCTGGTGCGCCGTAGATGCCATGGAGCCACAGCATGATAGGCCACTGCAGGGCATCACACACAGGCACCCTACTGCACTACATGCAGAGTGTCCCAATAGCACTGTGGCGTTCCGTGCACGGACAGACCCTTGACCCTGTGGTTGACTGTTGCCCCCTAGGCACCATGCATCCACATAGGTGCACCCCTATCGTGCAGTTCGGTGACAGCACGATCGGGAATAGCAGCGCAGTACCGCGCAGCCTCCGCATGTGGGGAACGTGCACTACAGAGTGCTATTTTGATAGCGGTACTCACTGCAGGATGGCACGGAGGTGAGCACAGCAGTGGAGCACCATAGAGCTGGCCAACCTGGTTGCCATTGTTGTGCCCCATGCTGGGGCCCTGTTTGGACAGGACCCACTTGACAGGCCACGCAGTGCTGTGTGGGAGGAGGTGGCTAAAGGCATGGATGAGGCCACTGATATCGCCAGGTCTGGTGAGCAGTGTCACCACCGGTATGGTGACCTCCAGCAGAGGGACCTGGATAGACTGGGGCATCTTCAGGCATGCACCTGGTGAGGCACCATGCCACAGCCAGGTAGGTGCTCCATCTATACACTGGTAGCGTCCGTCTGTCCGGGTATCGTGGTGTGCATGTATCCACCCCGCAGGGGGTGGGATCCATCTAGTAGGGGCAGTGGTGGTAGTGGTGGGGTTGGTGTGGCATGGCTGAGCTGTGTGGGAATGCACACACGGGGGGGCTTTGCTACTGGTTTGTACTGATGTTCTCCTCTCCTTGTTTGCACCCTAGGCCTGGAGGAGCATCGTAGGGTGAGGCAGGCCTGATCCAAGCAGGACAGAGTTGATGCACTGCAGCTGCAGCAGGGTCATGGTGGAGGGGCCATGGGCCAGCAGCGCCCAGCTGGCCTGGATGCAGGTGAGTGCCATTTTCCCCTTACATCTGTGCATGCTGTGTTGCAGGGTTGGCGGTGGGGCATGGCCCCCAGCACTTGGCCCTACCACTGTGCATGCCATGTGGTGCACTCAGCACTGTCCTGTGGCACTGCATATGTGGGTGGGTGTCGCTGGTGGTCCATGCATGCACTGGATAAATGGCTGTGCCCCTGCCTTCACACTGCATAGCCATGTCACTGTACAGCCACGGTGGTGCCATGTGGGGCATGGTTGGTGGGTGTATGCAGTGGTCCGCATGGCTGTAGGTGCCTGGGTAGGTGGGTCTTGTGGGTGCAGTCACTGTGGGTGGTCACATGCCATCACAGGGGTGTGGCCCATGGCTGTATGCCATGCACAATGGGTGGGCTGAAGGGGTCTGGCCAGTCACGCGTAATGACTATGCTCCCTTGTCCTAAGTGGACAATGCTGGATGGCACTTGAGAGAGATGTGCAGGAGCTGCTGCAGCTCACCAGGACCACCCTTGAGCTCCTGCAAGGGATGGAGCAGGACAGAGGACAGTGGCACAGACGACGGCAAAGGGACAAAAGTGGGGAGAGGGGCCGGCGATAGGCCCTCTATGCCCCTTTATTGTTTTCCCCCCTTGAATAACCCTCACACCCCTTCATCCCTCTCCCAGTTGTTTACCCCCATCCCATGCCCACCCCCAGCTGGTTTATGGCCCTTCCTCCCCCATTATGTGTAGTTGTGAATATGTTTTATATTTCACATTCCTTTAATATATCCATTTTGTTATGACAACTGTGGTATTCTCTGATTTGCAGCAGGCTAATGGTGCTTGGCTGCAGTGGAGTGCATGGCATCAGGGATGGTGCAGGCCTGGGCATGTGTGTGTCTGGCAGGGACCTGCCTATAGTGTGGGTAGGGGACTCAGTCCCTTTCTGTGGTATGAGTGTTGCTCCCTGTGCACTGGACACCTGTGTGCAGTGGCCCCTGGTGCATGCACTGTGTCCATGGTGCCCCTGTCAGTATGTCCATGGCCCGTACAGCTGACACCCTTGCATGTCTGTGCTATGCACGGTCTGCTGGCATGCCAGTGGTGGCTCTCCATGCTGGCCACCCTCTGGACCCGGTACAATGGCGGCTTGCCTCCTGTCACTGATATTGTGCACATCTGCCTCAGGTGGCACTGTGGCCTCTGCTTTTGTTGTCCCCTATCCATGCTGTCATTGGTGTCTGTTGCAGGGTCTGTGCTCTGATGTCTGTCACTTGTGCTCTGGCTGCATGCTGGTGGTGGATGGCTTCATGGTGCATGTGCAGGATGGCTGGTACACCTGTGCCATGGTGGGGTGCTGGCCGTGGGTACACAGCTGCTGTGGTTGCACACCAGCTGGATTTGTAGCCCCATTATTGTGTCCCTGTGTTGGGGTTCCCTTGGGTCTGTGTGGGTGTTTGTCCATGCCCTGTGTTGCATCCTGTGTGGTGCCTGCCTCCATGCACCACTGTGGATGTCTGTGCTGGCTGTTGGGGCCAGTGCTGGGACAGGGTGTGTGCTTGGGTGGGTGTGTGTGGGGTGCTGTCCTGCTGGTGGTGTGGTCCAGGGCAGGCCCTGTTGCATGCAGGGTACCTCGGGTACCAATGCAGGGTTGACCTCTCGGCTGTGCTACGGGGGGGATGTGCAGGGTGGCACTGTGTCTGCAGTTGTTGTGTTGGTGGCTGGTGCTGCCCGCTGTGGCGTGCTCATGGTGGGGCTGCCATGCATGGCTCCATGGTGCACAGGGTTGCATTGTCACAGTGGGGGTGGTGGCATGCATACGGAGCCATGCACTGTTGGGTGCTGCTCCTGGACAGGGTGTCTGGGGATTGCTGTGCAGGGTGTGCACTGCATTGGTAGGATGGGGTGGCATAGCTTGGCCGGACCTCCTTGTGTTACAGTCACTGCTTGCCGGGGGGGGTGCTGGGGCACCATGCCCCAGCTGTGGATTTGGTGCTGGTGTTCATGAGCTGGTGGTTTATCCAGCTCACCACAGGTTGTGCAGTTCATAGGGTGTGGGGGGGCACTGTCTGGTCTGCTGTGTGCTCCTCTGCCCATGTCTTCCATGGGTGGTGCACCCCTGCATCTTGTCCCTGCGCATCCCTTGTTGTGCTACTTCACTGCTTCCCTGCTCCACTGCACAGCCCTGGTTGCGCCATGGCGTGGTTGGCATGATATTCAGTTGTGTTGTGCAAGTGCACCTTGGCCTGTGCTGTGTTTGAATATCACACGTGTTGCGCATGGGCACACTGCACTTGCTCCTGCTCCTTCTGTTGTGCTACTTTGTGGTGCAGTTTGAATATCTGGGCCACTGTTTCTAATTTAGTAATTTAATTTTGGTAACTGGATGGGCCCACCGAGACTTAAAGACCCCTTTTCATGGGTGACCTGGAATCAATTACTATTACATTCTCACGGGGCCCTGCAATTAAATATATATATATATAATAGCAATATATAACAATGACAATAGCATATCTAATGTAGAAATTATAGTTTTTATCTTTCAATTTTTCTTAATGTGCAGAATCCATGTGGAGCACCTCTTTGATGATGATTGGCTTGCTAGTACCTCCATCAGCACTCACATTTATGACATGTACAATATATACAGTACACACATTGGTCTAAATGACTGTATACAATACTTGATATGACCAAATAACAACATGGGCACAGTTTTTGGCAAGGCTAATCCATCTGTTATGAGCAGGTGTCCACTGTAACAGTGTCTGCTATAAGTGGGTCTGATTGTATTTATACACACATTTCTCGAAATGACCATATACAGTCCAACCCCATTTATCTGAACTGTCTGGGGGACATAAAATATGCCAGCAATAACACACGACGAGGTGTGAGTTACGAGATGATAAGAGCACGCCCAGGGGTGTACTAAGGCACGAGGCACTTGTGCTGAGTGCCTTATGCCCCTGGGCATGCTCTTATCAGCACGTAACCCACACCTCAGAGTGTGTTATTGCACTTATAAAATGGGTCTCCACGTTAAAGAATTTGCTTGATAAAAAATGTACATACCGGTAAGTGTAAATAAAAAACAGAAATAAATACTTAATTTGAAAAAATAAGAAAAAATAGTCCCTGTTACTGCTTTGGAATTTTTTTTTTCAATAAAAGTTATTAGAGGAGACTGGTGTTCCTCTGTGTTTCTAATGCCCCACCCACACATGGAAACACTGAATAGCATGTTTTTTTTCTTTAATATTTTTTATCTTGATCATGAGTTTTATTTAAATGCAGGCAGCTGAAGTTTTACTAGTATGCAACCATGGGGGCGGGGGGGACCGCTCTGTTATGGGAAGATGTGTGTACACACACACTTTTTGTTTTTATTTTACTTTTTTCTGTGTTCATTTACTATACATTGATTGTGTCATATTCAGTGCGACTGAGCGTGTCCCTCAGCAGTCGCTGTACACATTGACTTCCTAGTTTGCGAATCACACGGTTCTGCTATTGTAATTGTGTGTGTCTTCGCATGACACAAAATGAAGAGTTTTGGGGGGGCTTACTTTTTTAAAAGTCGTACAGGACCGGCATGGATCTGGGGAGTTGTGGCGGAGCGGGTGGTAATTTTTTTTTCGAAAGCTGCGTCTTGCCTGCACAAGCTTCACGAGTACTAGAGGTGAGAGAGACATTTTTAAATGAGGGAAAAGATATTTAAAATGTGTTACTGTGCTGTTGTTCTGTTTGTTTGCTGAAGTAACAGACATTGAGGAGGGGGCAGGCACACCGGCAGCTTGGACACGGAGATGTTGTAGTGTGAGGTGTGCAAGGCTGGTTTGCGAGATGAGGTGTGCCAATGTATGTTTTTTGGTTTTGGTTGGCACTGATTTGTTTTTGTAATGAGGTCAGGCAGAGGAAGTTAGTGCCGGTTGGCACAGTACATGCTGATAAGGACATGGCTGAAACTAGGTTTTAGCCAATCAGGATTCTGGATTTGTCTGACCCATTTTATAAGTTCAGATAAATGAGAGGTTGAATATGAGACAGACCAACTTTAAACAATAGGTGTGGCATACATGATATCTTTATTTAAAGTGTATTGCTCATTTTAATAGTAAAAAGAATACCAATTAGTGGAAAAAAATATTTGAAAGGTAAAAGAAAACTAATTAGCTAAAAAAATCTTTCATGGATTTTTGTTTTAGAGAGTCAGACTTTTTTTTGTGTAGCACACTGTTTCATGCTTCATAGTACCATGATTTGAATTGGGTCACAGTCGGGCTGGCATTCTATGTATACTGCAATATGCATTTCTCCAGCATCTCAACAGCCTGCCGTGTGTGGGAACAATCACAGGGGGTGCAGTTTCATCTTCTTCTTCATTTGATTCTATGACAGGGTCCTCCAGCTGAGTGACCAGTTCCACTAGTGCATCTTCTGACAGCACCTCGAGGCCCTGATATTTGGCATCACAGCTGACCCACTAACTAATTTGTTGCTCTGTTGGATGTTCTGGGAATGAGGAAGCTATGGCTGTCAGCTCTGCTGTTAAATCACTGGCAGCAGGAAGATCTTGGTTAACAACAAGGGAGTTCTCTGGGTCACTCTGGCATGTTTTTATACCCGACTTAATCCATGACTTCTGGATGCTCTCTAGACACACACTATCCCATGCTTCTGAGGTCATATAGAGAACATCTTTTAGGTTTATGCTCTTAATTATGGTTCTCAGTGGTGTATGTTCATGTTCCTCCAGTACCACTGTCTGCCACAATTTGTAAGGGCTGCAGGTAGTCTGAGCCTACGGCCCTCTTGCATTACCTCTAAAAATGAGCTTACCATGGAACTTTATTTTTGGGCTTTTGGAAGTATCCGTCCACAACTGCAAAATGGTACGCTCCCCCTCTGATGTTTGCTATTTGCTGCTCTGTCTTAAAGGCAGGGGGATGCTACTGTGCCTCCCAACCTCTCAGGATATAAACAAAAAAAACTTTTAAAGCTGCTGTCATTTAACCCTTGCAGGGCTGCAGAATGAGCATCTGTCCTGCTCAATCAAATAGATTAATTCTAGTTCTTTCAGAAGCCTAGGAATTAACTCATTATCTCCTTACTTTGACTGAATACTGACCAAGTAGCATATGGCTAATTAGGCACATGTGTTATATGGGAGACAGAGCAATATTGCAGCTAGCAGGAGACAAGCCAGAAATTGATGGTCCGTAATTACAGGCTATGTTTATAAAAGTAAGAAAACAACATTTCAACTGTAGAAAACAAAGTTCACGTTTTCATTAGTTTAATAGGAGTTATAAAGGTTTGTTTAATGAGTTGTTTTTGAAGTACTGACAAGGGGCAGGATGGCACAATGACATTCACAGGAGCCTATTTGAATACATAACCCCCACCACACTTTCACTGTTGGACTGCTGGCTGCCCTTTCCAAGCACCCCCCCCCCCACAGGGACAGCAAGTGAGATTTTATTAGTTGCTTGCTATAAATGCTATTTGTTCCCCAGCCCTGAAATTGCCTTATGCCCACAAAAGGTAGTGTTGGACTAGGGAAACACAGAGACACATACACACAGACAATGGAGAGGCACTGCAGAATTCCAACACTGTCTGTCATATGGGAGTGAACTGCCCACCCTCTGTGACACAAGATACCTTATATATAAGAAAATAGCCTATGTAAGAAGTAGACCCATCCCCCCAAAATCCTTACATATGCTAATTTCTTCAGCTTTGAAATGGGGAGTCATCATGTAGGAATTTCTACTGTCTACTGCTGTCAACACTCCCATGTGTCTAAGTTATGTAGTTCAAAAATAAATTAGAATTATGAAACCAGTCATACAGAGGGTATAATGATTTGAATTGTTTTTTTTGTTTGTTTTCTATTACTGTTCCAAAATAAGTATCTGTTTATACGTGTATGAGCCCTGTTTGATAAATGAATGCTGTGCTATGTCGTGCAGTTCCAAATGTTAGTACTTGAACAATGTTATTAAGTAAGTCTCTTCTGTAACTATGGTAGTTATTTTTTTGTTGACAAGGTAAGTCTCACTAGGCCCCAGGGCTGTTTTCAGGGGCAACCAAAGGATGCTAGGAAGGTTACGTGACTTACTCAGGGTCACACAGTATGCAGGAGGAGGTTGTGGGTATCAAACCCTATTGTGCTGGATGTATCAAGCTCATTCACAGCTTATTACTCTAATGTCTAGGCTGTTCTGCCAGCCCTATGCTGTGATTTAACAGCCCCACACAGTTCCACTTCACAATGCAATAACACAATGACCAAACAATAGAAAACAGCACATAGGAGTAAAACACAAACAAGGGATATGGAATAAGGTTTATTAGGGAAGGTAGGAACATGGCTCTGGGGAAGGAAAGGAAAGGGTTAAAAAATAAAAAAATAATTGGCAATCCTTGCAATCCTTCTCCACCCCACCCCTCATCTGTGTCAGTCCCTCACAGTCCCAGCTAATAGGCACAGCAATTTTACTATCCCCACAGTCCCTAAGAGCCCCCTGTATTTTACTGAGTAACACAGTTGTTGAATCATCATAGGCCCAATGTTTGATGTAGATGCATCTATTTTACCTGCATGGTTATTAAGTTTAAAATTAAAGCAATCACTATTTGTAATCCAAAACAAGGCCAAATGGCCAAAATGCAGGTCTTCTACCTGAGCACTCCCAAAAGAGACAGTCCAGTCCTGCCTTAACTATCTAACTAAAAGGATTGGGACAAAAGTCTGATTCAGTACTCATGACATGCAGATCAACTCAGACCCTGAAAGGTCTCAGATGTACAATACTGGTCTCTCTGGTGTGCAGTAGCTGCAGGTTGCATGATATGGCTCTTTACTGTATTACAGCGGACATAGTCACGTGAGAGACTTGTAGGCCTGTGATGATTCAACAACTGTGGCACTCAGAAGATTATAGGGGAGCTCTTAGGGACAAGGAAGAGGAGAGTAAAAAGTATAGTGGTGGTGATTTACCCTTTCAGTTGGGAGGGAGTGGCCACACTGCATCCCCTTCCCCCACTGGCTCCACTGTCTGTTGGGGGCCCCACTATTGAGCTTTACATGGGACCCCAGCAGGCAAAAGCTTCCACTGGCTGAGGGAGTGAGAGAGAGAGAGAGAGAGAGAGAGAGAGAGCAACAGAGAGTGACACACACACACAGACAGACAGAGACTCAGCTGTTGCGTGCTTTGAAGAAATGAAGTGTGATTGGTGTGTGTGTTGTGTCTCTTTCTCTTTTCTCCTATAGCAGCACAACTCAGGAGAGTCAGTTTCAGTGAAGTGCTGTGAGCAGTGGCTGTGTGGCTGTGGCTCTCTCATCTACCTCAAGGTATGTGGGCCACATAGACACAGAGGGAGCTCATGTGAGAGACACACACACACACACACATACAGACATATGCACTTTGCACCACAAAAACAAGTATGCAAAGTACATGTTGTATACGATGCTGCAAATTTGAGGGCCTTTCTACCAAATTCCCACTTCCTCCATGTAAATTGGGTGCATTGGCACAGCTAAGTCAGAATGCTGTGGAATGGTTTGATGCACGGCATTCACAACTGGGGCATGCAGCCGGCATGTGCCTGATCCCCCAGCTGCGCAGATAGCAAAGTGCCGGGGGTGGGTGGGGGCATGCCAGGGTGGGCTGGCACTATGCACCATGCACAAAGGTGCATAGAGCTGCCTGCAGGGGTGCAGTGGAGGGCATGGGTTATGCCAGATGAGACCCTGCCATAACCCAATACATGCTCCCACCAGCCACAACTGCCCAGTTGTGGCGGCACCAGGGATTGAATAACCATGCCAGCCCACTGGCAGTTGGGGAGGGCTGTGCTGGCCACGTGACTGAATGCCCACATGTGCTGATGGACTAGGGTGTGCAGATCCACACCACCGATGTGTTCCAGCCATCAGTGCCCCTGCTGGTGAAGGACATCCCCCTCCCTACACATTCCTGCACCACACCCATAGGTGTCACAGCCCTACAAATGCAAACCTGCTTAGAACCAATAGCTTCCATGCCCCCCACCCAACAAGGCTGCCCTAATGTCACTGGCAGCCTTCCCCCCTAACCAGTTCCCTGCCATGCAGTCCATCCTTACCCACCATGGCCTGCCCACCCGGGTGCCCCAGTCCTCACCCCCCGTGCCAACAGTGGTAGACCGTGGCCCCCCATGTCACTGACCCCCCCTCATACCTGCAGTGTTAGTGCCATGGTAGGAGATGGCCAGCAGCACAGCCCTCCGAACACCTCCATGGCCGCCAGCTGTCTGACTTATGCAGGGGTACACAGCTGATGCATGTCTGCTTATGTCAGACATCTGGCAGCTGTGGCGGTGTGTGGAGGGCTGTGCTGCTAGCTGTTTCTGACTGTGGCACCAGAGAGATGGTATGGGGCATGGGGTGGGTAGCTGGTGCCATGGGGGGCACTCGCAACAGGGGTTGGCACAGGCCATGGGGTGCGATGGGTGCCTCTGTGTGTGTGTGTGGGGGGGAATGTGTCAGCTGGGACCAGTGCCTGCATGGGGGCCTGGGTCATAGGGTGGGGTAGGCTATCATGTGGGGCAGGCTTGTGGGCCCATTGGGTGGCTGGGATTGGTGGCATGGCAACACAGGTCCATGCACCTGTGGGTGCTCTTCGGGCACCCAGACCTGCTCCTGCCTACATTAGGGATCTACTCTGGGACCCAGTATGGGCTTCTTATTGGATGTCTGCTTGGGTCCACTACTTTGCCCCTGGAAGTCCTACATGGTCCTGCATGCCGTGGGGGCAGGGCCATAGACAGGTGGCCACTGGTAATGCATACCAGCATGTGTGCACCTGTCTGCAGGAGCAGAGGTATGTGGGAAGAATATGCATCTTCAGCACATATTTTCTGTCCAGTAGTGCATAGGGCCCATTAAATACATGGCATTACATTGCATGTGAGGGGTCTTCATTAACTGATACCAACCCTGTGTTCTCTGTGCTCTCAGTGGCACACCAGATCGTATGGAGCTTGGTTATGACAATGTGAAAGGTTTTAACATTGTCATCAGAGGAAGGAGTTATCTCATTACTGCTGAAGTGGTATGCTAGACTATGGGGCCAGTGCCAGTGGGAAAAGTACAGATAGACATGCCACCAGGAGATATAGGAGTGGGACTAATAGTAGATGTTTAAGCAGTAAAATATCACTGAGTGCTAATCAGTGGGAAAGTTACCTGTGCTTCATGTTGTGGTATGGCATGAGGTGCAGCCATGTGCCTTAAACCACATAGGAAATGGATAAATTCCACAACAACCCTTGCCATGGAATGCATTATTGTGATAATAAAATGTACCCATTTGTGAAAAACACAAAATTAATTAGTCAATACATAATGATATGATGCATCCACCAGTCAATAAAATAACGCTTAATTCAATTACTTTGTGCAGCTGAAAGTAGATAGTTTGTGTCATAAAAGTTGATTTCCCTTTGTCTACCTGATTCCAATACAAGTGCTTTTAAGAACTACATAAGCTATTTTTAAAGCACTTAGACTGTACCTTCCTTTCCCAACCTGTTTCTTTTTTTCTCTTTCTTTCACCCACCCCAACATGTTTCCACCTTTGGCAGAGCCTGGCCATGACAGGTAGGGGATGAGGTTTGACAATTGGGCAGTCGCACCAAGAGACATGGATTCCACACTAGGATGTCTGAGTCTAGTGCTGGCTAGCATCAGGTTCTTGTGGTATGGGACTCAGTTTTTAGATTTACAGACTGGAAGATGTGCTGGCATTATCCAGAGAACTGTTTGTTTTGTTGCCTGACAAGTGCTAGGGCTATGGATCTCACTTCAAATTGCTGGTGGGGATAGAGGGAAAAACTGGTAGCTGTTGCTCAAATTAGGAAGCTTGCAACACCCATTTGCAGGCCTACAGTAGGTGAAAATATGAATATGGACCCTTTTCTCTGAGAAAGCAAATACAAATTTGTTGCAGACAGGAAGCCACCCTAATTATGGCATCAGAGGTAGCTGTAGCCCACTCCCGTGGACTTAGTATAACAGGGTTGTGCTCCTACACACTTCTTTCCATGGCAGTTCATAGGGAGTAAACAAAAATGCCAGTATGTTTATAATTATTGAGCTTGACACTACATAGTCATTTGTTTTAAAAAGTTTCCAATGTTTCTTTCTAATAATACTTTTTCAAGTATTTTCTTATTAATAATTCAGTGTCACATGAATATTCTTTCTTAGTTCCATAATTAACTGAAAAGCTACTGTTTAGTTTTTGATACATTCTAATAACAATATGCTTGTGACCATTGGTGAGTTCCCTTATATAGTCAGCATGCACTATATTACTTTAATGCAGTACTTTTACATTTAGTTCCACACATGTGCGATAGACTCTGGTGCGGTGAGAGCATGGCAAGAGCTCCAAGTATTCTTTTATTCACTCTTTCCACACTCCCCTCACTCTGAGCAGCTGTATTGGCTCTGACCAGAATTTGCATATTTTTGTAAACATTCCTCTGCTGACACATTTTCATTTCACTATCTTTTGTCTTGTACTTTAGTCCGCCAAGTCCAAAAATGTGTCATAATTGTGAACTGATTTACCAGACTCAATTCATATCAAGATGTAAGGTTTATTTTGGGGGGTACAGTCCCACCATACCGCACCCTGTCATAGCTGACTAACATTTGGTGGGGTTCTGGGCTGAGGGCAATTCATCTTGTGTATCAAGGTGCCTCCGGGAAGAGAATGAATGGTAAAGGGTTGCATGGTAATGGGGTACAGCCCTCTAAGAAGCTGTCCCTATCCATTTCACTCTCCAAGTAGCCCTCCCCAGCAATACCACACCAGCAGAAAGACATTGATAATACAAGGTGAACAGAAACAAACACATTAACTTTCAGGCAGGAGTTGAATAGCTGTTCTGCCCTTCTTCATGAGAAAGGGTCATAACAAGGCTATGTTTTTTCTGTAAACTTTATTTAATAGGATGGACACACATTGACATATAATGTACAAGAGCACTACATACCCCATCAGATGGGAAGGCGAGAACACTTGAAAGAAAAAACTGTTAATGATGTTACATCCTCATACAATTTACCAAGCTTACTGTGCATCAAATTAATAAATAAACTAGGAACAAGTAACTTCCCAAGAAGAAATAAAGTAATAGGCCTAGCAACTAATTCAGTGTTAGATGGTCATTCAGTTTTATACATTTAATTTAGATTCATAGTAGAAAAGCATAGGTGCAAATACCTGTAATGGGAATGTCAGAGGTGGAAAAGAGATCAAGATCAGTGGTCTTCACCAAAGAAATTCAGGGATACTCCTACCTTCTCTCTTCCCAGGTTTAGAGATATTCTCTTGTACTAAGTAATTACTACATTCACATCCTTCTCCAGATTTCTTAGAACAAGGGGAACCAGTTTTCTTCTAATGCCTTCTCTAAGGCAACCGAGTCTGTTCATATTTGTGTAGCTGTCCCCTCACTATATATTGGGTACACTCTAGTTTCATAACTCTCAAAAGAGATTCAAGTCATGAGGTGGTTGAAGGGAGTGGGGATGTTTCCAGTGAATAGCTAATTCTCTCAATCCCACCACCAGGCCCAGTCTTTTAAGCCTGTTCCCTCGAGGAGGCTCTGTCCCTCAAAACCAGGGAGCCCCACAAGAATCTCCAGTGGGTCCATTCTAATGGGTGCATGGAGATTCTTGGAAAGGAGCTCAATGATTCCCCTCCAAAAAGCTTAGATCATGTGGCACTCCCTCACTTGGTGGAAAAAAGTACCCACCTGAACT
Organism: Neoceratodus forsteri; assembly: GCA_016271365.2. NCBI lineage: Eukaryota > Metazoa > Chordata > Ceratodontiformes > Ceratodontidae > Neoceratodus > Neoceratodus forsteri. Next base: position 988,645,180 of record CM057449.1, read on the forward strand.
TCACACTTTGGACAGTATTAGGAGGTCTCTGGATTTATTTTATGGTCCAGTTCTGGGGTAAAGTAAGCTCTCATCATTACATTATATTGTATTCTCCTCAGCCTGTTGTTTACAGAACAATGAAGCAAGTTTTTCTGGATTAGGGACCAGCTACTTCCCATCATTCCCTCAGGATACAGGTCAATATCACATTTGTTCTTGATCTCTTCCATTGGATCCACCAGGGCCCCAACTAAAAGTTTGTAGCACCCTCTCAAGGGTTAAAAAATCTCGATACTACAGAACTTTCTAAAGATCTCCTCTAGGGAGAGTAATGCACCCTCTCTGGCCCTGAGCTGCTCCCAAGCACTGTCTCCAGTCTATTCCTGAGTCTAATATAAGTAAAAATGTGAGTGGAATTTAACCTGTAATTTCCCTTTAGTTCAGAGAAGGAACCACTTGTCCACCATGCCACATTTGATTAATTTTGAAAAGCCCTCTTTTGTACCAGTCCAGCAAGTGTACCCAGATTGCCTGTGGCATCCACTTCACCCCATCTAATAACATCTCAAGGGTCGAGTCTGGAGGATAAATACCTCTGCTCCCCTAGGAGTCTATGGGTGAAATCCCACACCCTAAGAGTGGTCCTAGTGCATGGATTGGGCAACTTAGCTCTCCAGTCCCTCTGGGATGAGTTCACCAGGATTGAGTGATAGAGGGAAGAGCTCCCCCCCTCCAGCTCAGGCCACTGGGGTTGACCAGTGGAGACTTCCTTCAACATATCTTGTATATGTGCTAATTGGGCAGCAATGTAATAGTTATGTATCTGAGGTAGCCCTGGGCCACCCTCTGAGGGTTTCTGCTATAAGGCTTGTTTGCAAATGAGCGGTCATTTCCCCTGCCATAACAGCTGGGTGATGGCTCCCTTTATTGACTTAATGTATTTTTTAGGTAGTGTAAGGGACATAGACTGGAACATATAGAGTACTTGTGGGAGGACAGACATATTAATTAAGTTCATTCTCCCTATCTAGGACAGTGGAAAAGCCCTCCATCTAAAGCAGACTTCTTTGATTTTTTTTTTAATTAGAGGAGAATAATTTAGCTTGACTGTTTGCATCAATCTATTAGGGAGAATTACTCCCAAGTACTTAATCTGATCGGAAGGAGCAATCTCCACCCCTGCTATAGTAATTGAGGCCCTAGCCCTCCTCAGGGGGAGCCATTCACTTTTGCTCTAATTTATTTTATGCCCTAACAGGGGTATATACAAATAAAAATTAGCACTCAGCTCAGGCAGGGCCTCCTTAGGATTATCCAAGAATAATAGCATATCATCCACGAGGAGGGATATAACATGATTATTGCCCCCACTGTTTAGCCCCCTTATTTTAACATTGGATCTTATAGTGGCTGCTAAGGCCTCAATGCTCAAAACATACAGCAGAGGAGAGAGAAGGGGTATCCCTGTCTGGTACCCCGGGAAAGAGAAAAGGGATGGGAAATAGTATTATTAGTAAGGATCTGAGCCATTAGTGATTTATAAAGTAAATCCAGCCACCCCAGATAGACCTCCCCAGACTGAACTTTTTCAGTGCAGCAAACATGAACGACCACTCCACCCAGTCAAATGCTTTTTTGGCATCCAAGGCCAGATGGGCCCTCAATCTCTCTCTCTCTCCCCACCTGGACCACCTATGAATTATATTCATTGCTCAGCACAGATTGTGTTTGACTTGGCGACCCTTCACAAAACCTTCCTGGTCCAGGTGTATGAGTGTAGGGAGAAGGGGCTCAAGTCTGCCTGATAGGATCTTAGCAATGATCTTGTAGTCTACATTGAGAAGAGAGATTGGTCTATAGGAGCCATATTTCTCTAGATTTTTCCACGGTTTAGGCAGTACTATTATAGTAGCTATGATCTGTGAGTTAGGAAGGGCCCCCTCCTCTAAGGCCACCCGAATCATCTTTACCATCAGTTCTCCCCGAGATTCCCATGTGACGTTATAAAAGTCAGCTGGGAACCCATCGGGGCCTAGGGCCTGCCCGTCCTCATCTGTTTGGTCACTAGTTTAACTTCCTCTGCTGTAATCAGGGATTCCAAAATATGTCACTGGGCTTCACTTATTCTAGGGAGATCCAGACCATCGCCCAAAAATGATGAGGGATCTGATCCCACTGGGACCTGATAAGTATAAAGGGACTCATAAAAGTCCTTAAAAACTGTATTGATCTCTGCTTGATCATATGTTATTGTCCCATCCCCATTCTCCATTTTTAATATAGTGCACTCTGCCCTTTTCCTCTTCACCAGATTGGTCAACCATTTACTCGCTGAATCTCCTTCAAAATATGTGAGGGATTTGGTGACCAGTAAGTCTCTCTCAATTCTTCTGATAGAGGTTTGGCTGAGACAACCCTTCATAATTTTGAGTTCCCTAGTCTTGGAGGGGTAAGGATTTATCATGGTGTCCCTCTCTTGATTAAGAATTTTTGTTTCTAGGTCCTCCTCCAGTTCCCTTGCCTGTCTTTTCTTGAACGCAGAGTATGAGAGGGTCTCTCCTCTAACATATGTCTTAAGGGCGTCCCATACATATTTAACATGAGTACCCTTATTATGATTGTTAGAGATAAATTCTTTGATCTTACTCTTTATGAAAAAGGTATAGTCAGGGTCCAGGAGGAGTGCAGCGTCCAGCCTCCACTGAGAAGAAGCAGGTGTGGGGGATCCCAAGGACAAATTCACCCCAGGGGCACATGATCAGATAGAATCATGGGGCCATATGTTGCAAAGAGGTTCTCATCTACCAAACCTGGGGAAAGGAACATGGAATCAAGCCTAGAATAGACTTGATGAGCATATGAAAGAAAGGAGTACTCCCTTTCTGTCAGGTGGCCGTGTCTCCAGGCCTCAGCAAGGGCTCTCTCCTCTACTAGCCTCTGCAGTGCCAATACTCCACGAGGCAAAGGATTAGATCTTTTCTTGGAGTGGTCCCATGCAGGATCTAGGTATATGTTAAAATCACCCCCTGTAATAATGTTCTCTTTGTAAGGGTCTAGGGTAACTTGCAAATGCATGAAAAAATCAGGGGAATCAGTTTGGGCCATATACTGAAACTAAAGTAAGGTCTCTACCCCCTACATCAATTTATACTATTAAGTACCTGCCCTGTAGATCTGCCCGTTTAGATATGATTTGATGAGGGAGGTTGAGATGTATCCAAATGGCCACCCTCCTTGCCTTAGATGTGAAGGGGGCCACCACCAGGGAACCACCACATGACTGCACCAGGGAGGAAGCCTCCTCCCTGGTACAGTGTATTTCTTACATCAGGGCTATATCACCCTTCATTTTTTTTAGCTGAGCCCAAACCCTTTTCCTCTTCACCACAGTGTGGAGACCATTGACATTCCAGGTTATGCATGTTAAACTATCCATTATCAATTAAAAAAAAAACTAGTTAAGAGCATTCTTTGCAATTGACAAGCCTGATTAAACACAACCTCAATAATATGTCCAATGTGTCCAAACTTTTTTAACTTTTTCAACCAAACCAACTTAACCCAATACCCCCCTCCCTTAAACAATCAATCAATCAATCATCATTTATTTATAAAATAGTGCTATTCCAGAACCATAGTGCTAGTACATAACAATAAAATCCATAAAAACAACTACACATATAAAAACAACTGCAGCAGATCAAATCAAATCGGGGAACGCCAAAATAAATAAATGAGTTTTTAACACAGATTTAATGCTATCCACCATCAGGCACTGTCGAATCCGATGAGGTAGAGAATTCCAAGGGATGGGGCCACAAATTCAAACGCACGGGCCCCAGATGACTTTAGATTAACCCTGGCAATCTCTAGCAATCCCCCGTTGGTGGAATGAAGCAGCCTGGAGGGGCAATAGGGATGAAGAAGATCTTGCAGATAACTCAGTCCCTGTCCGTGTAGGGCCTTATAGGTCAGTAAACTGACCTTAAAGGCTATCTGCCACTGAATAGACAGCCAGTGCAGACCGCACAGCACTGGCATGACATGACAGGTACAAAGTAGCCCAGTCAACAGCCTAGCTGCTGTGTTCTGCACCTGCTGCAAGTAGCGGATATCAACCCCTGGTAGCCCTAGGTACAGGGCATTACAGTAATCAAGGCGTGAGGTTACAAAGGCATGAACCAAAACTGGTAGGTCATTGGGTGGAACTAGGTGCTTGATCCGGGCTACATTCCTTAGATGGTAAAAGGCAGTCTTGACAATGGGTGACACCTGATGTTTAAGCGTCAGTCCGTCATCAAGTATCACACCCAGATCCCGCACCTGTTCAGAGGTCATAAGCTGGTGACCACTGAGCCAAAGCCCTGAGGCTCACTCTTCTGACAGCCCCTCTACCTGATGGCCCGGGTCCACCACCAAAACCTCAGTCTTGTCTGGATTCAACCTCAGCCAACTGGCACTTATCCAATCCTCAGTCTCAGAAAGGTAGTCATTAAAACTTGAAACAGCTCCCCTCCGATCATGCACAAAGGACAGGTAGAGCTGAGTAGCATCTGCATAGCAGTAAAAACTCAGCCCATACCGCCTTACAATGTCTCCCAATGGCAGCTTATACACTGCTAACAACATGGGGGACAGTACAGAGCCCTGTGGAACCCCACATGGTAGAAGACCTTGTCAGAGGTGTAAATCCCACAGACAACTCTCTGAAACCTGCCAGTGAGGAAAGAATGGAACCATATGAGGACTGTACCAGACAGTCCACAGACTGACCGCAGGTGCCCGACCAACACCCCATAGTCCACCATGTCAAATACCACCGAGAGATCAAGAAGAACCAAGATGGAATGGCTCTTCCAATCTCTTGCTGTTAGAAGATCACTGAGAATCCAAACAAGGGCCGTCTCAGTACTATGCCATTTCTGGAAACCAGACTGGAGAAGATCATAGATGTTGCGGATGGTCAAATGATCCTCCAGTTGCACTGCGACCACCTTCTCAATAATCTTAACAACAAAGGGAAGGTTAGAGATGGGTCTGTAGTTAGCAAGACAGTCTGGGTTGAGAGATGGTTTCTTAAGAAGGGGTACCACTACCGCCTCCTTCAGGGTGTCTGAAAACACCCAGGAGTCTAATGAACACCAGACTATCTCAGCAAGGACTGGGTTGATGGTCTCAATACACCCCACAAGGAGGCACATTGGGCCAGGGTCCAAACCACAGCAGGTCAGCCGCAAAGACTGGATAATTTTCACGACATCCCCGATCGCCAGCCGGCTGAAGTCAGACCAGACAGACCGAGGAGCTGCCATCTTCCACTGTTCACCGTTCACCCCACTGGGGCATCCCATGTAAATTTCAGACTTGATGTCGGCGACCTTATTGGCAAAAAAGCAAGTGAACTTGTCGCACTTCCCTTGCAACAATGCTCTCCGAGACTGCAGACAGACTGGATTGCACAGTCTGTCTACAGTTAGGAAGAGCTGAGCTGGTCGATTTTGTGCCACAGCAAACTCCCTGGGCAGAAACTCTGCCTTCTAACGGGAAATAGCTGATTGATAGTCCTTATAATGGGACAACAATCTAAGTCTGTTGGCATGCAGGCCCAATTTTCACCAGCAACGCTCCAGCCTTCCGCCCACTTTCCTCAGCTCCCTCAAGATCCCATCAAACCAAGGGGACCAAGGGCGCTGGGTAAGGGGACGAATGTGGACAGGAGCAAGACAATTTAGAGCCCCATTCACAGCATCATTATAACCCTGAACTAGGGCATCTGGGTCACCACTATTCTTCAGTAGCCCCGATAGGTCCAGCACCATCAACAGGCCATCAGGGGATAAACCCCGTGAAGGGTGGTACCGGACCATCTCCATAGGGGTAGACCTATATGGGGGGCCTGGAAATTGAACCTTATGGTGTGATGATCTGACCAACTGACTGGCTCCACCACCAAATCAAGAGGTCTCCATACCCAGAAAGAAGACTAGTTCCAAGGAATGACCATGCCCAGGGCCCCAATTTTTCTGTGGCACATCGGAGCAAAGTTCTGCAGCAGGGTTCTCATTTGCTGCAGAACTTCTGCGGCACTCAACACCAATTTCTGAGGCAATTCTGAGGCACATTTTTACCCTTAATTTTTTTCCTTTTTTTGTTTTTTTGCCATATCTGACACAATGCACACTCATAACACAATCATTTTATGGGCGCTTGTCACAAAATTTTCAACATAGCCAGTTTAAGACCTCTGCTCATGAGCAGTATCACTGTGATTTTCTTAATCTGTCCCGAACATTGATTTCGCACACCGACCATGCCATTGTGCGCTACATGTGCGAAAACGCATTTCGGGTGAGATGTGAAAAATGTCATTTGTACTGTTCATAAGGAGATGTGGTAAAATGGCAATACTAAAATCTGGAGTGAAAATATAAAAATGATCGAGAAGTTGTGAGCATGCGTGGGAACGCAGTGCTGCGCTAAAGTAAAAACAGTCATTTGGGAATATTTTCCGGAATTTTCAACATAGGGTTTTGGGAGGCCTATGTCATGACCTGTGACACTGTCATTTCATTAATCATTCCAGAAAGGTGGTTCGCGTAGTGACTGGCGGAACCATCTTTCTTCAGGGACCGATTAACGAAAACCAGTGTCACAGTTCAAGTGAGGTGGGGCCTCAAAAACCCTATGTTGAAAATTTGTGAAAAAATTCCCAGAAATGGCTGAGATATGCACTAAAGTTGAAAAAATCAATTTATGCCATTATACAGCTTACCGGCATTTCTTCAGTTCATGGGTCGGCTTTGAAGAGGGCAGATGTGTTCCCAGTCCACTGAAGATCATCGCACTGGGCTCTGGAGGAAGTATGGGTTGAGGTGGGTGTGAGGTGGGGTGTGGGGAGGTGGAGTAGAGGGTGGGTGTGGGTTGGGCAAAAGAATCAATGAGGGAAGTTTTTTTTTGTTTCAGGTTTTTTTTTAGACTCAACAAGGGACTTTTGCTATGCTGGGGTGGTCTTCCAGCATGGCACCAGGCAACCTGGGGAATGTGAAGCTGACGGGAGTTGGGCACCCCGTCAGCCTAGCTTTTTGCCATGCTGGGGTGGGCTTCAGCGTGGCACCAGGCAGCTTAGGGGGACAGTGAAGCTGACAGGATTGGGCACCCCATCGGCTAAGGAAGCTTTTGCCATGCTGGGAGGTGGGCTCCCAGCATCAGCACCAGGCAACATGGGGAGCGTGAAGCTGACGGGGGATTGGGCACCCCCGTTGGCAATGGAAGCTTTTGCCATGCTGGGGTGGGCTCCCAGCATGGCACACAGACATTTGGGAGGGCAGTGAAGCCGACAGGGGATTGGGCACCCCCGTCGGCAAAGGACGTTGTTCCATGGGCGGCTGCAAATTCCGAGGGTGACAGCAAATTCCGCGGATAGTTCTGCGGTTTGCCACACCCATGGAATTGCGGAAAACTCGTGGACATGACCATGCTTATGGGTCACAGAGGTAATCACCTGTGAGAAGCCCAGCAAATTCATCGACTGGAGGAAGTCTTGACCAAACTGCGAGAGTTCATTGTCGATCCAGGCATTGAAGTCCCCAGCACCATCCATCTGGAGGACTACAACACCATGTCAAAGATGAAGTCCGCGACTTCCTGCAGGAATTGCTTCTCACCCCCAGGTGGATGGTAGATGAGAAGAACAAGAACAAGTTTTTACTTTACTTACCCCAATAGTAACTACCCCATTAACACCCCAACTTCCCCCTTTCCTTTCTTGCCCACACACCAACATATGTGGACAGAAAAAGAACCCCTGTGGTTATCCCAATTAAGACATACATGTAGAACACCCCCGCTTCTCAACGTGGAGTGGGCTGGAAATCCACCATATTAACAAGATTTATTCCCTCATTATTCATGCAGAGTCCCACCCTTCTGGTTCAAGGGGAGGAGATTGAGGGAGCCCGGGGGCCCCCCCCCGAGCCAGAAATACTTATCAGATCAGGGGCCTCAAAGAAATCTGACCACTGGCCCTATACGTAAGAGCTAGAGTCCCTCATTGGGGGAGTCTGGAAAAATTACCCACCCTGAGCAGTGGGATCACCTGACCCCCCCCAAACAAATGCATTTACAGATTTGTCATAATGGCTCTTCCCTACTTCATGTTAGTAGGGGAACCCACTCTTTTAGTAGACCACATCTATCAATATTCATCTCCAAAGACAACCACCCACCCACCCTACCCCCGACTTGGTTACTGAAAAGGTGAACAAACAGATAACCAGCACTATTAAGGTCAATCATAGTGAATGAGAAGAGGAAAAAGAAAAAGATAATATAGTTTTCTCCAAACACGTAAAAGGGAAAGTCTCTCCTCATTAAGAAAAAAGTTCACCCACCATCTGAAAATTTTTATATCAACTTGGGTGCATGCACAAGAGTGCTTTAGAACAACTGTCCCTTATCAAATTAGTTCAGTATGGCACAAGGTAAAATGTTACATATTCCCTTGTTATTGAGCTAGGTCCTCATACTTGAGCAGCCGAGAAAGCCGTGGACTGGGGACAACGATAAATGCAATGATTGCATTCACAACCAACCATCACGTGGTCCCCTCACTAACAAGGTGAGTCCTTTTGTTCATGTAAGTGTCTGGGAGATACCTTGAGAGGGAACTCAATCAAGCAAGAAGAACAAAATATTACAATTACGCCAATTAAAAAGAGAAGCATTCTGGCCCAGATCCCCACGGGGATCAACAGACAGCCGAGGCCTAAGTATCCCAGGGCAGAAGTTAAGGGGACTTGACAGAACCCTCAGCCCGCTGTAATAGGCCACCTCCTGGTGTTGTGGGCCATCGGGCGCCTGCCTCCAAATAACCTTCCACCCCAGGGGGCTCACGACAAACTCAACACATATAGTACTTAGCTTATACTCGGTGTTACTGTCCCAATCAGTGATTATTTTCATCTGCTGGGAAATCTTGAACTGGGCTTTTATTTTTTTCCCACTCACTGATAAACATGTTCGCTGCCTTTGGGTCGGTGAATGTTCTTTGTTTTCCACCTGAAGGCCTCACCACCAGCCAAGTTGGATAAACTAATGAAAAAGGGCTTATCAAGTTGTGCAATTTTATTTTAACCTCAGTAAATGCTTGTCGCTTTATTTGAAGTGCCCAGGAATAATCGAGGAAGTTGTTGATGCAGTTCTTGTGCTGCATGGTTGGCCCCAATCTTTACGTGGCGTCCTGAAACAGCTGATGACCTTGATATCTTAGGAACTTGACTAGTAAATGTCAGGGCCTCTGGTCGGGTTGTGGTTTGACCCCGGGGGAGTGATGAGCCCTCTGCATCTCTAGGCTGCTGTCTTGTGGCAGGGATAAGATCTGTTTCAGTCATTGTTGGATAAAGGCTGCACAATCCTTCCCTTCCTGGCCCTCAGGAAGCCCAACAATTCTAACATTGTTTCTCCATTCCCGATTCTCGTGGTCATCTATAATGTCTTTTAATTCCCCGATCGCTGCCAAGGCCCTTCTCAGGTCTGCAGACCTGGTAGAGGAACAGTCCTCCTGTGCACATACTCGAGCTTCCACCTCCGTTATTCTTGCTTCATGTGTATCAACTGTCTCTGACACAGAATTCACTGTCTGTTGCAGATTTGCAACTGGGCTGTGAGGTTATCAAACCCAGCCTGCATTTTAGTGCCTAGGTCGCATTTTAAGTCTTTTATTAGATGCTCAAGAGTAAAGTAGTCATTTACATTGTTGCCCATTTCTAACCGCCTGAACTCCGGGGTCTGCTCTGCCAAGGGTTGCTGGCTGGCTTATAACGATGGCCAGATCGGGCCCAGATCTTGCTGTTCTTTCTACAAGTTAGTAAAGCACAGTTGTGATTGCTTTTTCCCAGATTTAACTGTAGCAGGCATTAGATAGGTGCTGAGTTAAGAAGTAGCTGGTGCTGGTTACAGAATATGGCAGGATGCTAAAGATAATTGGTGGATCCTTATGGAGCTCCAAAGTTAGACTTCCACCATGCTTGCCAGCCAGGCCATGCCCCTAATAAGGCTATGTTGAAAATTTGGTGTACAAATATTACAAAATAGCACATTCTTGAACCTACATTACATTTTGCTAATGCAGGCTCACAACTTTGGTAATTTTCAATATTTTAACACCAAATTCCTCACTTGCAGCACTACTGGCTCTGGCCAGAATTTGTTTTCTATAGCTGTGTTTAAAAATTTCCAACACACCTCTGTCACGAGGTTAGAGCTTTGAGATAGTGTTGGCAGGCAGGAACATAACACAGATGCTGCCATCTCTCATTCAGACATTGGGAATATCAGGATGGGCAGGGAAGTTGTCCACCAACAAAATGACTTTCAATGGCAGACTTTCAGACCAGAGATAGTGCTTAACAAGTGGCACAAAGTCATCTGAAAGCCAGCATGTAAAAATGCGGCCATCCACCCATTCATTTTGTTGGGATTCATAATGGACTGGTAGCGATGCCATATTGAAGTGTTTGAAACATCTGGTCTGATGAGACTTGCCAACAAGCTCTCATTTCATTTTGTGTCCCACAGCATTGACAGAACCAAGGATCGTAACATGATCCTTCTGTTTTTTAAAACTAGGGGCATCATGTTCTGAACCGTAGGCTAGTGTGCAATCCGACAGACACCTCCAATAAAGCCCCATCTTGTCTGCATATTAAAGTTGCTCTGGTGCGAGACCCTCACTTTCAATAATGTTCTGTAGTTGTTCAGTAAATGGGACAAAAAATGGGAAAATGTCTTCATTGGCTGCACTGAGGCACTCCCAGAGAACTTTAACTGTCTGATGGCATGCCTTTACTTAAAGCAGGTAAACCACCCCTCACTTGCCACAACTGTATCCCTGTTGCTCAGTCTTTGGTGGAATTGTAGTGCTTTTTCCTTTAATAAAAGCTCAGAAATCCACATTCCATTTTCTTGTTCTTGACAGAACCAAAGAAAAATTGCAGCATCACACTGGCCGTCATGACAGGTGCATATGTTTTTTTGCTCATACGAACCATCAGCTGTTTCCTTTGTAAGAGCAAAATCCCTTAGCTTTTCATTTGAGACTTTAATGTCACTGACTTTGGATTTGCCCACGCTATATTCCCCTGGCAGCACAACTGTGTGTTCACCATTCTCTAAGCACTCCACAATTTGCAGTTTTTCAGACAAGGTAAGGACAACTCTCTTTTGTTTCGATGCCATGCCTGATCTGGAACTGTGTGCCCAAACTACTACAGGTACAGTATTTAAGCCCTCATTAGCCCTCCACATCACCTGTTGCAAGTCTCTTTGTAATTGGCATTGACCGTAAATTGGGAGTTAATGGACTGACAGCAGGTGATACATTCACAGCAGGAGGTTGGATAAACAGGGTTGGAATGTACAATACTTGACTTAACCAAATAATAATAGTAAATCATTTAATGATACTGTAATTATTATAATCTTAGTGTGTCCAAATCAAATATGATAATGTTAAAAACACAGTTACAGTGATAAACCATTGATGAAATTCAGCAAAGTATACTGAAGTAAGACATTGTAATATTTATTGATAGTTTACAAAATGTGGCATTCAATATGGGTTATGATCCACTCCCTTCCTACCCCTCTGTTTAATTTCTGCCAAGGTTAATTAATCTATGAACAGTGTCAAACATGTCACAACATTTAAATAATTCTTGATAGAATGAGCAAAAGAGGTTCATATGAAATATAACATAACAACATACAATTTGCCAGTAGAAAAGGACTGCTTGGCCCACCCAGTCTGCCCTACAGTTCCTTGTCTGTTCTTCCTCTGCAGACTCAATGTGGTCTCTGGCAACCCTCCCCACTCCCTGTCTCTTTTCTAATATATCTCTGTGTTTATCACATGCATGCGTGATTCCCCCCCCCACACCATTCTAGCCTCCACCACTTCTGTTGGCAGTTTATTCCAGGCATCTGCCACCCTTTAAGTGAAGAAATATTTCCCCACATCTCTCATGAACTCCCTTACCTGCAGCTTCATCACATGCCCCCATGTCCTGCTGTTCATCCTCATTTGATAGAGACTCCCCATCTGCACCCTGTTTACCTCTTTGAGGTACTTTTACTGTAGGTCACCATCATGCTCTCTCTCCCACCTATCTTCCAGGGTGTAAATACTGATAACCCAAAGGCCTCTTACCTGTCTAGTGTCAGTCAGTATCCCTCCATCTTATATTCAGTACCAAGGTTCCTATGTCCTATGTGCATAGTTTTGCACATTTTGCATTGCACCCCAGCTGCCATGTATTTGGCCACTTTTATATAATGAAAGACCTTCAGTTCGTATGGTGACCTGAAATGTAATTTGAATATCATGTGTAACCACTCAGTCCCCTGGGGTTACTAGAATCCTATCAGTATTATTGTTAGGAAGGTAGCAGGCAGCTGGTAGGCAGCTCATTAGGAGCTTCTTACGTAATGACATCATTGTTTGCTACGCTAGCCTGAGGGAATAATAATTAGGTCTTTTGGAACTCTCGCAGCAGCATAAACCACACTGTGTGGACAGCTGCTTTGTGGAGCTTAGAATGCTCAGTTCTGAGTAGTAAGTTTTTCAGTGAGGAAGTGAGAGTGGCAGAAGGACTGCCAGTGGGCTCTGAGGTGAGGGCCCAGCATTTCTCACCCTAGTGGAGTGTCATTTCCAGCTTCCAGTGAAGTGGTAAAGACCAGTGCTACAGCAACATTTCTTAATTTCTACTCCAAGTGAAGTGGAAGGAACTGTTTATCCTCAGTGGACTCAAGGGCAATCCCCTGAAGGTTGTGTGCGTGTGTGTGTGTGTGTGTGTGTGTGTGTGTTCAGCTGCCTTGAAAAGGACTTTGAGAGACTGTTTGATCTGCTACCCAGGAGAATGCCCTTTTCTTTGGTTGTTCCATGCCCAGTGGATGGGACAACCAGTTGTGAGGTACTCTTCTAGGAGACAAGATCTCCACATACATTAGGGGAATCATAGTCTGGGGTGTGTGTGCCCATAGATAAGACTGGATTGCACCTGTCACTGCCACTAGTTCACCCAGGAGAGTGAATGTTCTGTTAAACTGTTCACCCAAGAGTGTGTAGTTTGTTCTTTGGTCACCCCAGTGAGTGACAAATTTGAAGTATAGGACCTCTAGCATTTCAATGGGAAATGGGGGGTTTCAATGGAGTAACCCTGAAAAATGGCAAAGGCTGTCAGTTGGGGCCAAGGGTGGGAGGAATGCCATCTAAGTGCTTACAAGGCAGGGCTTCCTGGTTAGTAAAGGGCACCAGTCATACCTGAGCAAGGGCCAGTGCTATAGGTTTAGGTGTGTGGCTGAGTTTCACTTAATTGCACCTATGTTCGAAGAGGAGTTCTGAGTGTGTGGCTGAGATTCACTAAATGACACTCATGGGATGAAAATGTTTGGGTGCATGGCCAGGTGTCTACTAAATGCATCATTGGGAAATGGAAGAAGTTCTTCTTTTTGTGAGTTCATGAACTGTTCTGCATGCAAGAAGAGTTTGCAAAATGTACCTGTACTGCCTAGGCTGACCCTTGGGGGTCCACTTCTGCTTTAAGTTTCTGTCTGTTGAATAAAGCCATACTGCACAATCTCAGTTGCTGTTCTGGACATTCTGATTATTGCTTGTGGTTTTGTGGCTTTACCGGGGCCCCTGCAGCAGGTTAGATCTAGCATATGCCTAGCAGTCTCCATCCAGAACCTGGGTTGTAATGTTTACACAAGGTTCATGTTGTTTTGTCTCTGTACCTACACCCCTCTCTTCCTCTAGAAAATGAACCAGGTATATATCCTAATGCCAAGAGTGGTACCAACCTTTTGTAACATAAAATGGTATGCCAGTATGTGGGTACCAGGGTCCAGATTTTAGTGGGGGGGGTATGTTAACTTGGTAAAATGTAGCTGGGGGGTTACACATGCATTGAAAATGCATGTCAGATGCTCTTCTATGCTGTGTCAATACATGATATTCTTTTGTGTAACGCTGTCACATAATGTCTGCTCTGCTGAACCATGGTCATGGTATGCATGCTAAGCAATAAGCATATGCCACAATTAGGTTCAGTCTTTGAATGAGAGGATATTTGAATGATGATTCCAAGGAATCTTTAAAATAATTTCTCTCATGGAGAAATGTGAACTGTAATCCTCATGAAAATGAAGCTAATGTGGCAACCTCTGGATTTATGTAATTTTGATTTCTGAGTTACCAACATTGTGGTTCATGTATAACAGTATATGTTATATATGATGGGATAATAGTGTGACCTGAGTTATAGGCACTGAGGAGTCAGAAGTGCAGTACTGATGAATAGTTTATTGTTTGCAACAAGCAGGAGTATTACCACTAGCAGTTGGTTCTGAGGGCACCACTTATTTAGAGACCCTGTGGTGGTGGTTATGGTATGCCAATTAAGATTTATTTATTTAGTTAGTTTTTGTTGACTGGAAAAGGAGGACTAGACAATTCTACCTATTTTCAGCCTTGTCCTGGGTGAGAAGGACACAGCTGGATGCCAGCTGACCAATGTTAGGTCATTAATGACTGTAGTTGACTGTGTATTAAATGAGCAGAGTTCCACCAAAGTGAGAAAAACTGCAACAGTTTGTAAAAGTGCAACTAAAGAACTGGGACAATGATTTTGATGTTTGATTGTTGGCAGTGTGCATTTTTATTTAATGCAGGTTAACATTTTAACTGGAAGAAAAAGAAGCAAACAAATTCCACTGTTAAAATGGTGCTTGACTCGAACATGAATTGACAACAAGAAAATTAGCTAAACTAGCAAAATATTTGCATTTGTAAATTGTGGACAAGACATGGAAAATTGGTGGAACAAAATGTGCTATTTGTACTGCCAGGAAAGATCATTCCAAAATGGGATAAGCACTGTACAGCAATATCTTGTTGGAGCATTTACTGATTGCTATTGAACATTTCACTAAATGGACAGAAACACAGCCCAGAAAAGAACAGAAAAGCTGCTAATTAGTTTTAGTTTATTTGTTATACTGGAAAGACATGTGAGCAATGACCATGTTGAGAACCTGTCACGGAGGCTAAAAGCCAGGCTTGGTTTCTACTTCTGTAACAGGTCTCTCTTTCCATTAGATACTAGAATCAGGCTTGTTCAGGCCACATTCCTCCCTTTGCTCAACTACGGAGATTTAATCTATACTTCCTCAGCTGTTACAAACCTAAGAAAATTGGATGTCCTCTATCATCATGCTCTACGGTTCATTACAAAGTTACCCTGCCAAACCCACCACTGTGATCTGTATACAGCTGTTGGCTGGATGTCTCTTTCGATTAGATGTACACTTCATATGGGTATCTGGACTCTCAAGTTAATCCTGAATAAGATCCTGAGCTATCTAACATCCCCCATTCATATTTCCAACAGTGCCTACTCTCTTAGGAAAACTGACTTCATCCTCCTTGATGTACCGAGGCCTCACACTTCCTTTGGCAAATGTGCCATATCAAGTACCCTTCCAACCCTCTGGAACCAACGCCAATCAACATTGAAACTGTCCAGCATTGTCTCTGTCAATTTCTTCAAAAGGCTGGCTGCATCCAAAATAAAATACTCTTGTAGCTGTTTCTAAACCTTATCACTGCCATTACTCCTCTCCACACCTCGCAACTATCTGGAAATAGTTCCAGCTCAGAAGTATTCTTCTAGCACTTGCCCTTGACCACTAGTCCAAACTGTCCTCCATGGGTATACTAAACGAAGTCTATAGCCACTCCCTCTACTGTCCTTTGCCCTTTAACTTTATCCTGTTACCCCATACCCCTAACTCAATTTCTACTTTTCCTTTCCCTCCTCAATTACACCCAATTCCCCCTACACCCTCTAGCCCTCTAGCTCCCTCCTGCTCCTCCATACTTTCATATTCCTAATTTATGGCTGTTAACTCCTCATACACATTCCATTCTTCATTCTCATTCCTTTTTTCTTCACTCCAGGCATATTACCTAATGAGTTATTTCCTAATTAAGCATTATGTACCACATTTCCTAAACTGTACTTAATTACCATGATGTTGTTATTTGAAATTGTTACTATGCAATGTGTACTTGTCTGCTTATATGTCTCAGGACCTCCTTGGGAATGAGCTTGCTCAATGGAGTTATTTCCTGCAATAAACTTGAACTTGAGCAAAATATGCCCATTTTCACAAGTGTCCAGTTAAGGAGTCACAACAAGGTTACAGGTTACAGATTATAGATTACATAAAGACTAAGGACTACTGCCACAATCCTGCCAGTACAACAACAACATTAAATAAAAATACATGGCACATAAGGGGTGAAATACATAGCTGGTAAATGTAGGAGAGTAATAAACAAAATAAAGCAGGAGGGAAGAGATTAAGTTGGATTACGGCTACTAGAGGCAGTGCTAAATGCAAGGTATTTGAAGTTAAGTGCAGCCAGAAATAAGGAATGGGGAAAGAAGTGGTGGATAAGAGGGCATAAAATGAGGTGAAGGAACAGTAGGTAATAAGAGGAGAGTGCTAGGGCTGGGAACATTTGCTTGAGGTGCTTAGTCAGTTAGCACTTAAAGGATGCAGTAGAGGGGCAATGGTGGAGATCGGGGGGTAGAGTTTTAAAGTTTTGGGCCCATAAACGTGAGAATGTTTTGGTTGTGGGTGGTGTGGACAGAAAATGAGAGGGAGAAGGATATTCTAGTTGTCCTGGAGTGAACAGTCTTAAGGAAGAGTGATATAATAATATGTGGCAGGAGACCAAGGGAGATTTTATGAAAGAAAGTGAGATTTTTGGTGTTGAGACGGTTCTCAAGGGAGGAGCAGTTATATAGTCTGTACAGGTCGCAGTGGTGAGTTAGTCTGGAGAGACCGAAGACAAACCGAATGATGTGGTAGAAACAACAAAGCTTGGTGAGATTTTTCTGGGATGGCGGAGGGTAATAGACTAAGGCTCCATAGTCGAGAAGTGGGAGGAGGAAACTCCAGGCTAGGAGTGATTTAGAGACCTTGTTTATGTATGGTTTAACCCTGTACAGCATGTCTATTCTTTAGTGGGTTTTCTTAATAGTAATGTTGACAGGGGCATCAAAACTGAGGTGGCAGTCGAGGAAAAGTGCAAGGTATTTAAATTTGTGGATCCTCTCAATCAGGTTGCCATCATTATCATGTATGGGGAAATTGAAGGCAGGTGATCTCCTGGAACTAGTGAAGACCATAACCTTTGCTTTTTGAATTAAGTACCAAACCCTTTGAAGAGAACCATGTGTGAAGTCTGTTAAAGTCATGCTGGAGTTTGCTAATAAGTGAGGAGGGAGTCTTTGTCTTTACTGAAAAGAGCTGCATTGTCAGCATAGAGGATTAACCCTGTATTAGTGCAGATTTTAGGGAGGGAGTTTACAACAAGGGAGAAAAGGAAGGTACCAATATGGACCCCTAGGGCACACCATATTTGATGGGGCAGGAATCAGACAGTATGCCATTTATAATAGTTCGATGGGACCTGGGGGAGTTTCGAAACCAGTTGATCACATCGGGAGAGATGTGAAGACAGGTAAGGGTGTGAAGTAACATATTATGGCCAATGAGGTCGAAGGCTTTTGTTAGATCAACAAAAATGGAGCCATTGTAGAGGCCTTCATTGTTAGCTCTATCAAAGAAATTAAAGAATTTTATAAGGGCTGTCTCAGCATTATGGCTAGCTCTAAACCACGTTGTACATTGATCAGGAGGTCTTATTTTGACAGAAGGACTAAGGTTTGTTTATGAACAATTTTTTCCAAAATTTTGGAGAGGGGAGCCAGGAGGGAGATAGGTCTGCAGTTGGAAATCTTGCCCTTAGGGCTTGATTTGTGAAGAGATTTGATGATCGTGCTTCTCCATTTAATGAGGATGGAGCCTGTGCAGAGTGAGTGGTTAAAAATATTGGTCAGAGAGATAGCCAGGGATTCACAGACAAGCTTAAGTATCATGTAGTCAATGTCATCAGGACCAATAGAAGGCATAGGGTCATTAGTTTTAATAGGCTTAACTACTTCGGAAGGGGAGAGATACTGAAAATAGAAAGAGGGGTGAAGGTTGGTGGAGGGAGGGGGGGGTACCCGGGGAAAGGGAAACTGTGGCTTATATTTGTTGAGGTTTGTGAAATGGTGATTGAAAAGTGGGGCTACCTCGGGGGGCGGGGATTAGTGACAGCCACATCATTAATGGAAAGGCAGATTTTGTCACTGTGAGGACCCCTTCCAATGAGGTTATTGAGGACATTCCAGGTATGTCTGGGGATTCCAGTGGCACTGCGCTGTTTCTCGATGAGGAAGGTGGTTTTGGCAATCCTGATAGTAGCTTTGCATTTATTTCTGAGGATTTTGTAGAGTTAAAGTAACTGAGGGTGCTTATGTTTTGTATATCTGGACCAAGCCCTGTCTCTCTGTCACATTAATTTAAGGAGATCAGGGGAGACCCATTCATGACTGTTTCCTTTGACCCTAGATATTTTAATGGGGATGAGGGAGTCACAAAGGGTAAGGAAGGTTTTGCAGAACATCTTGAGGGCTTGGTCGATATCTGTTATAGCTTCTGTGAAGGACCAACCAAATGTGAGGGCAGTGTTGTAAAATTCAACAAGATCTAGTTTTTTTAATTGTCTGGAAAGGATGTACTTGTATGCTTGATGAGGTGTTTTGGTGGACCAGGAGCAGTGGACTGTGCAATGGTCACTGATAGCATTGGGAAGGATTCCTGAGGAGGTGATGTGACAGGGGTTGGTGACAATTATCCAGTCTAGTAGGGATTCGTACCCCCTTCTGTAGTTGGTCCTAGTGGGGAGGGAGATAAGCTGGTGAAGGCCACAGCTAATGATAGATTCCTTCGCCACAGCTGTATGCTTTGACAGTCAATTAATGTTGAAATCACCAAGGATTATCTATTCCCTTCCCTGAGGGAGGGAGTCCTTGAGAGAAAGGAAGTCATCAAGTTCCTGGGCAGGGGTGCAAGGAGGAAGATAGGCAATGTTGATAATTAATAGCTTGTTATTTCCTAATATGAGATTGATTGAAAGGGCTTCGAGGTTAGGGGTAGATGGGGATGATCAAATACAGTTGTAGAAATGCAGTTTGCTACCCAGAAAAGGCAGCCCCCCATTTGCCCTGGCTGTCTTTCCTGTATTGGGTGTACCCTTTGAGATTCATTTCACTAAATGGTATCTTATTGGAGAGCCATGTTTCAGTGATGGCAATGATGTCGTAGGCATCCACGTAGAGCCAGGATTCAAGCATAGATGTTTTAGCCAGGAGACTTTGAACATTGAGGTGCACAATTTTGAGCTATTTGGTGTGTCTAGGGTGAGTGGTAGGGCTATTTTCAGTGATGCGTGGTGGACCTGGGATTAGAGTGGATAGGGCTGGAGATGAATAGGAGAAGGAGGAGAAGTCTCCTGTGCCTGTTGGAGACAAATATTTATAGCTTATGGGTTCTAAGTCTTGTAAAGTGCTGTGTAATGAGTAATAGTTTGTGGTGGGGGGGAGAATTATTATTTTTTTTTCCATTTGCACTTTTTTTACCCCATGCATTCCCACGCCAAGACCATCAGCCCGGTCACTGACTCTGGCTGTGGCTGCTCACATTATAGCCATCCTCCCTTGAACCCCCTGGCTTTCCCCCCAGGATGGGGTCACAGCACCTTGACCAAGGGTGCCGTGAACTTGGGAAAGGTGGGAGTTGGCCTGAGTGCCTAGTGCAGCTGGAACGGACTTCATTGTGCCAGCGGGAGCAGGAGTGGTTTCCCCACCTTGTTGTTGCGCGGGAGGTGGGGACATGCAATGACGACCTGTGTCCACCCTGCCTCTGAAGTCCTGCTGAGCGCCGGTCACTGTGGTACCCCCCGGCCTCCACCAGGGGTCCATCGAGCACTGAGCGGTGTCCCCACCCACTCCCCCCCGGAGAAGGAGAGCAGTCCCTAGGACACTTCATCCTTCTCCTAAGCTGGCCGTCCAGTGACGCGAGTCCATTCCTGAGCCCGGTTTGACAGCGCCACAAGCTGCAATCTAACTGCTGAACCAGCAGGCTGGCCCAGGAGGGGAGAATTCTTGATAGAGGCAAAGTTTATGGGGAGGGTTCCTGGGAGGGTGGGTGGGGAGATGGTTCTGCAGGCAAAATTGATGCATGGGGAGGTGAGTGAGGAAGAGCAAATGTGGAATGAGATGGAGGCACCTGAGGTGCTGTGGAGTGGAGGGGCAGAGAGGAGATAAAGATGAGCAAGAGTTGTGGGAGGTGGGGGAAATTTCAGGGGCACCATGTAGGAAAGGAATATCCATGGTTATTCGGGGTGAGTCCTGAGGAGGAAAATAGACTTCAACAAACAGCAAGTAGTAGAGTCACTCTGAGGGGCTTCATACTGTTGGAGAAGGAGAATCTTGGCAGAGTGGAATGGGAGTGTGGTAATGTAGGGTAGTGGAGATTGAAAGGAGTGAGCAGGAGTGGAGAGACGAGGAATTATGTGGTCGAGGGAGCAGAAGAATGAGGAGAGCTAAAGGCAGTGGGAAGGGAGTAAAACAAAAGAAGGACTAGAGCAATGGGGCAGTGGAAGGTAGTGAAAGCTGGCAAGCACTTGGTTAAGATAAGAGATTAGGAAGGAGTGTGCCTTTTAGTATGTACTATACTTGTTAACTGCTATAATTGTTGAATTTTTAGAAATTCTTTTTACAGAATATGGAGTTCAAAAAGAATTCAGACAAATATTGTCTGAGAGGTGCTCATAATACAGGAGTGTGCACAGATACCACAGGAGCAAAACAAAGGACTTCAGAGAAGTAAAGGAAAAAAAGTCCTAAAGTCTTTTTTTGAGGTCTGCACCAGTCTCAAAAAGGAAAGATGTCAGCACTAGGTCTATGCTAAAAAAATTTTTATTAAATACAATAAAAAAACATGTAACCAAATCACCAGCAGTATTGCATACACCCTTCTGTAAAAATTAAAAATATGTGCAAACAAGAGCATTTCATTGTCCACAAAGAAGGGGAAAGATGACTGAGAGTGTGGTTGATATGTAAGCGCACCTAGGAGCCTTTGCGGCTTGAACACTGTGAGCAACACTGTCCTTGCTGTACTACACGGTTTTCGGCATCTCCAGTACTCATGCTTGTTGGCCATCTGTGTACCGAGAGTTTTTTGGCATTCTCTCATTTTCCCTGGTGGTGGACTCATTGTGGCTTAGAGCGGCGGTCCACGATGGAAACTACGGGAAAGAAGAACAGCAATTTTTGGAAACTCCGTCCACAATAAGGTAACTTTTCCTTTACTGAGTACATAGCCTATCACGTTGCCTTTTGACTGGAGTAGCAGCTGAGGGGACAGTGTTCGTATAAACCTTCCTTTCCCCTTCTTTTTGGACAATGAAATGCTCTTGTTCGCACATATTTAGAATTTTTACAGAAGGGTGTATGCAATACTGCTGGTGATTTGGTTACATATTTTTTATTGTATTTAATAAAGATGTTTTTTGGCATAGCCCTAGTGCTGACATCTTTCCTTTTTGAGACTGGTGCTGACCTCAAAAAAAGACTCTTAAGTCTTTTTTTCCCTTATTTATCTGAAAAATATGGAGTTACTGAGAATTACATTTAGACCAAAGCGGGAACTCAGAGTTAGATTAGAAGTGTGACAATTGGTTCGTCAAAATTAGAGATGGCTTAAAATTAGTCCTCTATTTTAAGACTAAAGACAGATGGAATAGTGGCAAAATTGTACTGTACCTTAGAAGTACAATTACTGTTGAGATGATTTGAAATAGCCTCCATTAGAACGAAGAAACTATGGCATGTGGCCTCACACTTTTTCAGGGAAAGGATTATTTTGATTTAATAATCTCTGCAGCATCTTTCCTGATTGATTATGAGTGTGTATGTGTGTGTGTGTGTGGGGGGGGGGACTGAATACATCTATTTTTTTGTGAAGCTAAAGACAAAAACTATTGGGAAAATAAACTGTTAACAGTAGTTGTTTTTAGCTGAAAACAGTATAAATCCATAAGCAAGTCTTGTTGCTCCCTTACTGAAATAGAACATGAATGACTTTTTAAGATGAGCACACTTTCAATAGAACATACACTTGTGTTTCTACAACTTGGTAGTCATTCATTAGGTTGGGGTCTAACTGACTGTACCTGTACTGTACTTTCATATCCCTGGTTTTATGTTTCTGAAGAAACAGTAGTCTTGTCTGACTAATGTTTACCAGGATGAGTAATGTGACCTTTTTAGTTGAAGAAGAATAATAGTCAACATTTATATAGTGCTTTTCATACACATTGCATCCCACAGTGCTTTACAAGCAATGTCAGACTGGTAGTGAAGTAACTGAATATGTACTGGCAGCCACATCACACATCAACACCCATACACAGGCTTGGACAGTTGCATGAATCCATTTTATGGGAAGGGGAATATGGGCCAGGACACCAGGAATGCCTTCTGCTCTTTGCAAAGAGTGCCTTGAGTTCTTTTACTTCCACTTGGACACCCAGCAGGACAGCACCAGGATGGGTAGAAGGGACCTCAGTTTAACATATCATCCAAAGGAAGGCACATCCCAACAGTACAGCACTCCTCTCATACTGAATTCAGGAGTCATATTTAGGTATGAGCCCAATCCCAATGTGGGACCAGAACCCACAACCTTCTGGTCCAGAGACAGATGTGCTACCAACTGAGCCACACTAACACCTACAAACACACATCACAGTCTTAAAGCTGGCCTATTCAGAATTAATGAAAGCATAAAACCCTTACTGTCACTCCATTTAGTTAGCTAAACAATACACACAATGTGTATCACTTAATTATGAGGCCTGTACCAACATTGAATGGGGCCTCTGACAAGATGAAAAACATACCTATATTTTATTCCCTACCTGATTCATTGCTGAAATGACTCAGCAGGAAAACAACATGCTGCATCTGAATTGTCACCTGAAATCCCATTTTGGTACATGTTCCTGTTCACTGGAATAATAGAATGTGAATATGCTTTCATTTGTATTTCCCATATCATTACACAACTTTTGTTTTCTTGTCTTGAAAACTCAACAAGCAATCCAATAGGGCATTTTTTAATTTCCTCACAAACATTTTCCTTCTGGGTGATGTATTATTCCTCCCTTTTCTTACAGCACATCCCCTTCCCTCTGAATACCCAAGTTAAATTATACCACCTTTTATAAGTCACAGTTTCTTATAGCACTCAAGTCTCAACAATCAGTTTATTACAGATAAAGTTTATTTGATCACTAAATAACTTTAAGTGCATAATAACAGAAATACAGTAGAATAAAAACATTTTAGCAGCATTAATATATAGTCCAATTCACATTTTGCCTGTTTTGATGGATGCAAGTGTTAAGATTAATTGTTGTTTCATAATACAGGTACAAATATACTCACAGTAACAATTCTTAAATAATCCATCACCAGAGGGTTACCAACATATTCTTGAATTATTCTAAACAGTTCAGTATTCAAATACTTCTTTACATTGGCAGTTTATTATTTTGAAATGTGAATATTTGTGCTCATTAAATTTCTTGGTTATAGAATTTTTACAATTGACTGTACAGCTCAATAAGTTTGATGTTATGACTTGTTGGTATAATTGTTATTGTACTGTTGGAAACCTAATGAAGTACATTAAATTAAATTAAAAAAAATGATGTTATGACAGTACCAGAACATATTGATTAAATTACAGTAATTATATTCCTGATATACAACAGAGACGGACATCATTCTCTTGAGAATTATATTCCAGTGGTTTAAAATACTATTTGTTTCATATTTTTCTTATAGTCACTCCATTAACTCAATCTGTGGATTGGAACAGTGCATGATCTATATAGTGAGTACATGGTAAAAACAACAATAACAAATGTTACATCCCAGTAACCAGTAAACAAACAATTTTTTTTTCATTCATAGGTTTGGGGCTGTTTCCCTACATCCCAGTGGGAGTTTTAAAAACTAGAGGTAAGTGGTACTAGCAGTGTCAGTGGCTCAGCAGGCATCACACTTGACTCTGAGGCAGGGAGATCAGAAGTCGCTGTGAGTTCTGTCCCCACACCAGGCATGTGGGTTACATCCCAATACTGATACTGTAGTGCAGCATGAGGGGGGTGCTGCACTCCTGAGGTACCGTCTTTCAGATTAGATGTTAAATCGAGGTCCCATCTGCCTGTTCAGGTGGATGTTAAAGATCCTATGGCACTTCTTGAAAAGAGCAGGGGAGTTTTTATTCAATAACTACAACAAGCATAATACAATAACAAATCACCATATATACAAACAATATACATCACACATTACCCATACCCCTTCTTCCATCACCTAAACACCATCCCTCCCCAAAACACTGTGCTAGATTACGTATTTTCTTAAATCTGTATACCAAAACCCTGTCCACTTTACCCCACCCTCTGTGAGATCCATATTTACACATATTTTGTTTTAAAATGTAAATCCTCTGCACCACATTGTTACCTTATCTCTTGGATGACTTTTGCATTCTGTTCTGTAAACCTCCTGTATTGCTTGTTCACATAGTTTCCTGACCCCTTCATACGAAATTTCTTGCTGTTGTAATAATAGCTGGCAATGACTCTGCCACAAATAATATTGTAAACAAGCAAACAAAATGTGCAATGTTCCATTGTGAAACTGGTTAATCAATTCCAGAAAAATTCATAAAACAAGGTTTTTATATTTAAGTTTTACTAACCATAGTAACCCCCATTTACCTGTGAGAAACACCCAGAACCCTTTTGTGTACTCACAACAAAATAAAAAATAGTCTTGAGTCTCCACTGCTTCGCTACAGTTAGGATATAAGCAGTTCCTCTCCTCCACTGCCTTATGCTTATGGTTTCCCCTGACTCCTATTCTACCATGTGCCATCAGCCATTGAACATCCCACATTTTGTTTCGGGACACATTTATTCCCCAGCATTTTGTGTGCAAATTTATTCGCACTGGGGGAACATTTCTTAAATTATGGATCCCTCAAACCTATTTCACCTAGAATCTTGTGATACAAACTCTTTCTATTATATAATAACACTTGTGATTTTGTAATTTTCCATTTTTGCATTTTCTGTAGTGATCATTTGAAATAAACTGGAACCTCCAAATACCTCAATCCTTTAGGCATTTCCTTCACTCAAACTTCCAAAAACCTACTGAAAACATTCCACCCCCACTTATCAACCAGGGACAGCTCCAGTTATAATAAAATGTACATATCATTATACAAAAATAAAGTATGAAAAAACAAGACTGGGTTGATCATAGCTAGCCTACCTTTTTGCAAGGTAAATATGTTGCTTCTTTTTTGAACAGGTTCAAACGACACCCCCATATTAACTAAAAAAATAAACCCGTGGTTCTCACCTTCATATTGACAGGTAGAGGGAAAATTGTTCCCACATATAAGAAAACAGGCAGAAGCAATTGTTTAACCACATACTGTACACTCATTTAAGCTTGGACGTTTTCCATCCTTTCCACCTAGTCACTTTCTTTTCCCCTTCCATTAATGCTTTTTCCCAGTTCACCTTGCCCATTTCTTCTTTTCCAAATTGGATACCCAATATCTTTATTGGTTCCTCAGTGATCTTGATTCCATTCACCTTCCTCCTACTTGCAAGCTGACCCAGCCAGAACCCTCTTCTTTTATTCCGATTCACCACTGCTCCTGACACCTTTGAATACCTGTCCATTATATTCATTATGGCTGGGATTTCTTCTTCTGTTGAAAGAAATACAGACAAATCATCTGCGTAAGCAGAAATTTTTATTTAATTCCCCACCTGACCACCATTAATTCCTTTAATATCTTCACTTTGACTGATAAGCCTTATAAAAGGATCAATAGAGAAGACATAAAGAAGCAGGCTCAGGGGACATTCCTGCCTCACACCTGCTTTAATTGTGATAGGAAACCCTGCCCCCCCCACACTTTTGAAATTATTGTTGCTTGTTCATACAATAACTCAAGCCATCTTATAAATTCTTCTGGAATTCCATTAAGTGTGCAGTACCCAAATTAAGAATTCATGATTCACACAATCAAAGACTACTTTGATCTAGGGGTATTAAACATCCTGTTTTCCCTTTTCTGCCTGAATATTCTATTACATCCCTTATTATGGATTGGTTTTCCTGTATATTTCTATTTGGGATTACACACATCTGCACCCTGTGAATCAGTTCTGTTGCCACTGTTGTTAACCTTTTCTGCAAAACCTGGGATAAAATTTTAAAGTCTGCATTAAGTATGCTTATTGGCTTCCAGTTTTCTATATCAGTTTTATCCCCTGCCTTAAAAAGAAAAATCACCAGTCCTAAAGTAAATTCTGGAAGTATAACATTTGCTTGAAGCAAAAAATTAAACACCCTAAGAAAGCTACCATAACCTCAGCAAAAGTTTTATAGAATTCATTCGGAATTCCATCTACCTCTAGGGTGACTCCTTGTTTTAACTCTTTAATGGCATGCAAAACTTTGTGTTCAGTAATCTCCCTCTGCAGTTCTGTTACTTTGTTTCCCTGTATCCTTGGAATATTCAAATCTGCCAAACACTCTTCCATCTCCCCTTCTTGTATCTCCCCTCCTTGCATAGCTTCTCTTAAGTGCTCATCCACTATCCCTCTGATTCCTTCTGTGGTGTTAATTACCTCCCCATTTCTCCTCTTCAGACTAATGAATTGAGACCTATTTTTCTTCTTCTTACAAGCTTCACATGGATCAGGGAAGGGGGTTCTCTGCATACCATACTTTAATTCTAATTCTAAGGAAGCACATCTATCTTATTGGACTTTTCTCATTTTATTTTTTGTCCTGTCAATTTGGTCAGATAGGTCATCCCAACCTATGTAAGAGGCCTCCAATAGCCTGATTAGCTGCCCTCTTAACCCCAAATACTGTAACACATTATTTTTTGCCTGGGACTTTCCGAAATCCAACAGCCATTTCCCTGTTTCTTTTTTTGTGTCTGCCTACCACTGGAAAAGATTGTCATACACCCCCATTGCTGATGCCCTGGTGACAACCAAGGATGCCATCACTAGTTTGACTTCAGTTTTTCCCAGACTGGATGTGTTCATTGTCCACCGTAATCTAAGCTGTTCCATCCCAGTCTCTGTGTGCACCACCACCTTGATGAACAAATGGTCAGAAAAGACCACTGGAATTGCAAATGACTACACTATCTCCATCCTTTTAGACACAAAAACATAGTCTATTTTAATAAACAGTTTCTCCTTCCTAAAGGTAAACTTGACTGGGGGCCAGGCTTTATCCAAACAATCAATTCTGCTGTATCAATACATTTTTGTAAAGAAAAAGAATCACAATAAACCTTTTTTCCTGTATTCCTACGTTCTTGTATATCTAGAGTGCAATTAAAATCTCCCCACAGATACACATTCCTGGCTGTCAATAAATAAGGCTGTATTAATTCATACAGATGGACCCATGATGCCTTCACCTGAGGACCATACACTACTCCACCACTCTACTGCCCACCCCACACAACTTGGATCAAGACCCACTTACACCTATCCCTCGGTACCACATCCCAAAGTTTCTCCTGTTACTCTCTCCCCGTCTCACCCCCACTCTCCCCCATGCAATCCATCCCTTTTTTCCCTTACCCACCATCCACCCTTCTCTGCTCCACTCCTACCTCCTCAATCTGGAGGCACTAAACCGATGCCTTAACCTGTGCATGCCTCCATCTAAGCGCTGTTCAGGCTCAACCAAACACTCCCCCCTCCGCACCTACTCCTCCATCTTCCTACTTCTAGCTGGAGACATACACCCCAACCCAGGCCCCCCAGACACAGGCCTTCCTCCCTCCCATCCTCCCCCCCACTGGACCCTCCTTCCATTCCCCAAAACTCTCTCAGCAAGGGCCTCCGCATTTTCCATCTCAATGCCAGGAGTCTTCTCCCTAAATTGGAC
The DNA here is from genome assembly GCA_016271365.2 of Neoceratodus forsteri. NCBI lineage: Eukaryota > Metazoa > Chordata > Ceratodontiformes > Ceratodontidae > Neoceratodus > Neoceratodus forsteri. Next base: position 988,673,202 of record CM057449.1, read on the forward strand.
TCACTAGTAGTCTGGGTCTCCCAGCACAACCCTGACATACTCTGCATTATGGAATCCTGGCTAACCTCCAGGATCTCTAGCTCCTCCTTCACCATTTCTGACTATAACTTATTCCGTCAGGACCGTGGCAAGTGTGGTGGGAACATGGCACTGTATACTAGACAGTCCTACTCAAGCTCCATCATCCTCAACGAATCCTGTCCAGCTTCCCATGAATCCATTGTGGCTCTCCTCTCCCTCCTCCCCTCTGCCCCCCCTACATAGGAGCCCTATACACCCCGCCAAAGTCCACACCCGACGCTGTCATCAAGGCCATCTCCTCCATCTTATCCAAGACATCAAAGGGCGAGCTCATGTTACTTGGCGATTTCAACCTTGATTGGCTCGCCCCCTCAAATAAACCCGCCATCCTAAAGATCAAATCCCTAAATCTCTCTCAACTAATCCAAGAACCCACTCACCTAAACCACCAGTCTCTGAAACACACCCTCCTGGATTGGATCCTATCTTCTTATCTTCCCCACCGCATCTCTGCCTTGGGTGTTCTTTCTGATACCCTTAGTGACCACTGCATCACCTACTGCATCAGTAAGATCCGCTTTCCTACCTCCCCCCTAAATTCATCTAGTTCTGCAGCCTTTGAAACCTTTTTGTCCCCGCTCTTCTCCAAGATCTGTCTCTTGCAGACTGGCTACCCGTCCTGACCGCCCCCAACGTGGACACTGCCCTAGCTCATTTCTGAAGTACCCTCCTGAGAATTTGGGACATGCATGTCCCCCTGAAGAAAGTAAGGGTAAAATGCCACCACCACCCCTGGGTCACAGCTGACCTTATTGCCTTGTGTCGTTCCAGGGACAGAGCATGACGACTCTATAAATCCTCCCAATCAGCCAGCAACCTTCTCTCCTATAAGCAACTCAGAAATAAATGCACCAAGGCTATTCGTAATTCAAAATCTACCTACTTCAAAGTGCACTTCCCTCAAGCCCAGAACACCAAAGCACCCTTCTGGAAGTTGGTCAACTTCCTCCTTGACCCTCCCCCACAGATGAGGCCTGCCCAATCCTTACTTCAGATGGTGAAACCGTCTCGGATCCTGCCTCCGTGGCTGAGCTTCTCAACAAATTTTTTATCTCCTGCACCTGCCCAACTCCACCCCCTCTCCCCCCAACCTAGGCAGTCTATCCTCCCCGGCCATGGTTTTCCTTGCCACCCATCACACCACAGGAGGTCTACAATGCCCTATACTCCCTTAACTTATCCAGATCTAGCCCTGACAGAATCCACTCCAAAATGCTGCACATTTCTGCGGCAGCCATTGTAGCATCGCTGACTCACATTCTGAACCTTTCCATCAACACAGCCACAGTTTCTAATGCTTGGAAATCTGCCAAAATCATCCCCCTTCACAAAGGTGGTGACCCCTCCCAGCCGAGTAACTACAGGCCTATCTCGCTCCTTCCCTCTTTAGCCAAAATCCAGGAGTCCCTCATACTGACCAAACTAACAGGCTATCTCTCTGCCAAGAACCACATATCACCATTTCAATCGGGCTTCCGAAAACACCATTCCACCATCACCACCCTTCTTAGTGTAACTGACTCCATCCTCACAGCCATGGACAACAGCCACATCACAGCAGCCATTTTCATTGACCTGGCTAAAGTGTTCAACTCTGTTTCCCACCCACTTCTTCTTAGCAAACTTAGCTCTTTCAGCATCGCCCAGCCCACAATTGCCTGGTTCCACTCGTACCTCCTCAATAGACAGCAATCAGTCCAAGTGGGCAACTCTGTCTCCTCCCCTAGCTAAATCCTATCTGGTGTCCCCCAAGGATCCATACTGGACCCTCTTCTCTTCTCTCCCTCTCTCTCTCTTTATAAACAACCTTCCCTCCTCCTGCTTGGCCTCTAACATGCATCTCTATGCAGATGATACAATCATCTTTGCCTCAGGCCCCTCTTCTTCGACAGTGTCCTCCCCACACTTCAGGATGACTTCAACAGAGTCCAGTCCTGGTTCCAAGACAACCAGCTCACACTAAATGCAAAAAAAATGGTCACAATGGTCTTTGGCTTGAGACAGAAGCTGGCCTCCTCCCAGCCCCCGCTATCACTAGCACAGACAGTTCTTCCCTGGAGCAAGTCTCTGCTTTCAAATACCTGGGAGTTTGGCTGGACAGCCACCTCAATTTCTCCACTCACATTGAGGCACTCTGCACAAAGCTCTGGCCCAAACTCGCCATCCTCTATCACCACAAAGAGTGCCTACCAATTCCCACACGTTGTGAACTGATTCATAAAACTATCTTACCAGTTATTGACTATGCAGACATAGTCTATGGATTGGCCCCAGCCTCCTCTCTCTCTCCAGACTTGGCATATTCCTAAATTCTTTCTGCTGCTTCACTACCACCTCACCCCCTCTCACTCACCATTGCCAGCTCTATGCTCCCCTATCCCTGGCTCTGCTCTCCCACAGGCATACCATTCATGGTGCCTCCTTTGTAGCTAAGTTCTGGCATGGGTCCATACCCCCCTACCTTACCTCCCTCCTCACCCCAACCTCCTCCCTAAGATGCCCTCTCCACCACAGGGACACCCGTACTTTCCACCTTCCTCACACTCACTCGCAAACCGGCCAAGCTGCCTTGTCATACCACCTCCCACTTCTCTGGAATAACCTCCCTCCATACCTTCATCTGGCACTGTTCGGTTCCATTTTCACTCGACTCATCAAGCGCCAGCCCACCCCACAATGCCCTAAATGTTCAAATGTTCACAAAATGATACTGAAGCACCACCCATCACCCACCCACCCACCCACCTCAGCCTCTTAGAACTAGCTGATTACATCTCCTCTCCCTTTTCACTTGAATTTGTTAGACTATCTTAATCCATGACTTAGTGTATAATAACTGCTGTATGATGTTGTTCAAACTGTCTATAGCTTGTATCAACTATCTCTACTCTCTGTACACACAGTACCTGGCTCACACCTGGAAACAATCCTCGGCTCAGCGTGCCTATCCAGTTCATCAAAATTTGAAATAAAAATTAAATAAAATAAAGAAAATACACTACAGTAAATATGCTTAGCTGATTATGCCATAAACTATTTATCAATAGACCTCTCTCAGGTTGTATATCCACTAATTTTTGTAGTTTAAGTCCTGTTCCAGAGAACAAAATTCCCACCCTATTTGCCCTATCTGGTCCGAATGACCAATGTGATAGACTCTAAACCCACCCTGTTTGAGCCTGAGAAATGCCATGTACCAAACTGAGCCAAGTTTCTTGCAGGAAGATTACTTCACATGCCAAATCCCTTAGCTCCATCCTCACAGCCTCCCTTTTCTTATCATTAAGTATGCTACAGGTGTTAACATATGCTAATGAAAATAAAACCATTTTTTTAATGAAAAACTGCTTTCATCATTACAAATGTATTCTTTCCTTTTTGTATTTTTATTTTTCCCTCTACTCCTGACATCTCTCCTTTATTTGCAGCCATCTTATGTACAGTGTATCCTGAAGCAGAGTCTGAATCCGTATCACCCATGTCTGATTACCCTTCTCTTTGGGAGCCCAACACATCAAAGGGGTTTGAAAGGGGGAGTTATGTTGAAACCCCTTTTTGGCCATGCAGACTTTTTTTTCTTTCTGAACCAGGGTTGCCCACCTGGACCACCGGTGGGGGTGCATTGTGCCCTCCAAGTATTGACTCACTACTTTGTCAGGCATCTCACTCCCATTTTTGCTACCATCTTCTCCTTGAGAGAGACTATCCATATTTTCTGCCTCAGTCATTATCCCAGCTGAGGGCTCTTCTCTCATGTCATTTTCCAGTACCTGATTACTTTCTGGCACCTGGATTGGAGCCTCAGCTGTGGAAGGTACGTCTGGTTCTGACCTCTCTGCTTCCTCAGCTGGAGCATCTGGATCCCTGGCAGAATCTGCCTGTTGTTCTTTCTTTATTAGGTCATCAGGGTTTGCACTGTGAGCATTGTGTCAGTGCATCAAATTAATAGTTGAAAACTATGAGGGTGTGCTGAGAATCTAAAATTTCTGAACTGAGTCAAAAAAAGGAGCACAAAAAGAAACCAAAAAAAGAAAAAGGTCTAACATTAGCAGAAGGCAGACATTAGAAATACAATCCTAAAATTTCCAGATACTGAAAGCCTCCCAAGCAGCCGGCCCTCTGCAGAGCCATCCCTGCTTCTCCTCTCCAGAATGGGCTTGGCCACCGCCCCATTTTCAGGTACTGAAAGGGGAAAGCGGGAAGCAGGGAGACAATACAGAATTTAAACTGCAGCACAAGTAAGACTGGGAAGAGCCATGAGTGTATAGCTGTTTTAGTTTTTGACCACCAAGACAGGCCTTGTTCCTAGTTCAGGCAATGGTGGAATACCTTTTAATAGGTTTGGCAAAGCCTCTCGGAGCTCCTGCTCCTTCTAATGACCACAGCTGTAAGCTCTGCTCTGTGTCCCAGAATAGCACGCAGCTGCGCAGTCTGCCCCGAACTACTGTAGAATTTGTTCTCTAGCTGGTATCTCAGTATTATTTCCATTTGTTACAGGCCTAATTTATCTTTATTTTTAGTTGCAGAATTCTTGGCATTATTAAGGAAATGTAGACCTTTCTGGGTTCCATTCTCATTCTCAAAACATCTTTCTTTCCTTGAACTTTATCATGGATAGGCAGTTAACAGATTTAGCTCTACCATTTCCTGTACATTTATATATTCATTTTCACCTGCATGCACTGTGAAACTTTAAAATCAGCTAGGTCGGTATGCTGTTTCTGTTTGCTATAAACCCATTACTTGCCTTGTTCTTTTACCCTCTTAAGCTATTATTGTCTACAAGATGTTTTATTCTTCTCAAAATAGTGTGCTAGTTTGAGTACCCAATTATTAGATATTACATTCTTAGTAATTTCCAAATGTTTTCCTTTCTTTACAATGTACTGTTTCTTTATCTTCTTTTACATTAACCTTTATTATTCTGGACTAGTCCTGCTTCCTGTTTTCACCTTGCCTAAATTAACTTGTTTAGAAATCAGGTCAGTTGGTACTTCTTCCATATTTCTAGCAGAGACCATTTAAAAAGATTTGATGATGTCAATGTTAAAAAAATCTCCAAAAGTAAAAACATATAACAAATAATATACATTTTTAATGAAATTACACAAAAACTATCTTACTAAAAGTATTATTTGTCAAAAATTAGATTATTTTTTTTCGAGTCAATAAGTGTTAAAAGTGAAGTTCCAGTCAAATTCTGACCTTATTGGACCCTTCATTATTAATGCTTTTCTTTTGGAACATTAATTCACACATTCACTAAACTCTCTGTATTCTCTGCATTTAGCAGAGTGAAGGAACTACAGTAGTAGAAAATAAAACAGATCTCTGCTCCTTTAAAGCTTCACAGGACCAACAGTGTTTAGTAATTTAAATATTTTTTTAAAGATAAAGCAAGATAATAGTACTTATGACGATTTAAACAGGGCACAAAGGAGCAGCCAATACACCAGAAGTTTACAGGTGATTCTTTTGTTTTTTTATGGTATGCCATTGTTGTCTAGCAAGGCAAGCATCTACATTTTTTATATTGTTTTCATATACAGTAACAGGAATATCTACCTTGAAGAACAGATCCAGAATCAAATGATTTTATACCTTTTATCAGACCAACATAGATGTTACAAAAAGAAAACAAGACATTGTTTTCTTTTTGCAACATCTATGTTGGTCCAGTAAAAAGCATCAAACCATTTGCTTTGGGATCTGTTCTTACAAGGACCAATACAGCATCTAATCTATTTATATGTTACCTTGAAGAAGGCGTTCTTCTTTCTCATGAGTTTCACTCCAGGTACTCCAGGTACAGTACTGTGGTCCACAACTGGATTCCCAAGTCCACACTGCATAGGACTGAGAGGTTGCCATAGGTTTGGCAAAGGAAGTGACAACCATGGTCTTGAAGAGCTGAAAGCTGAAAGAGAGGTTCAAGAAGATCTTAGAGAGTGGACTGGAGTTAGAAACATAGAAACATAGAATTTGATGGTAGATAAGGACTGCTTGGCCCACCTAGTCTGTTAATTTCCCTTCCTAATGGATAAGCTGCAGATCCTAGTTAACCAACAGCCTATTTCCTCCTACCCCCCATTAGAATTGCCTTATGTCTGTCCCATGTATTCTTGAATCCTCCCACAGTTTTTGACTCCACAACCTCATCAGGAAGGCTGTTCCATGCATTCACAACCCTTTCTGTGAGAAAATACTTCCTCACATTACCTCTGAGCCATCCCCCTCTATCTTCAAATTGTGCCCCTTGTTCTTGCACATCCCTGTTTCTAAAAGATGCTATGCTCTTGTACTTTGTTGATTCCTTTGAGGCACTTGAAAGTTTCTATCATGTCCCCCCCCTTTCCTTGAGGATATACCTACTAAGCTCCTTTAGTCTCTCTTTGTATGGCTTGTGGTACAGACTCTGCACCATTTTGGTTGCTCTTCTCTGGACAGCCTCCACCCTGTCTATGTCTTTGCGGAGATGGGGTCTCCAGAACTGCACACAGTACTCTAGATGGGGTCTCACCAACTGTCTGTGCAGAAGGATGACAACTTCCTGTTTTCTGCTGGTGAAGCCTTGCCCTATGTATCCCAGTATCCCCCCAGCCCTCCTTACTGCCTTCTCACATTGCGTGTCCACCTTTAGGTCATCTGTTATAACTACCCCCAGGTCTCTTTCCATTTTTGTTATTGTCAGTAACTCACCCCCCATTGTGTGCTCTTCCCTTGGGTTTTTGTTTCCCAGGTGCATTGCTTTGCACTTCTTTGCATTGAATCTAAGCTGCCATACATTTGACCATTCCTCCAACCTTGCCAAGTCCCTTCTCAACCTTTCCACCCCACCTTGTGTATCAACCCTGTTGCAGATCTTTGTGTCATCTGCAAAGAGACATACTTTTCCTTCCAGTCCCTCTGCAATGTCACTTTTAAAGACATTAAAAAGGACTGATCCCAGTACTGAACCTTGCGTTACCCCACTAATAAACCGACCCTTTCTTCACTGAGGACTCTGTGTACTATTACCACTGCATCCTATTTTCCATCCAGTGTTTTAACCAGGCTACCACCCTGGGACCCACTCCCAGGCTGGCTAATTTGTTTATTAATCTGTTGTGTGGGACTGTGTCAAATGCCTTGCTAAAGTCTAGGTAGGCCATGTCCACAGCCCCTCCCTGGTCTACTACTTTGGTCACTCGGTTAAATAACTCAATTAGATTCATCTGACATGACCTTCCCACTGTGAATCCATGCTGCCTTGGGTCCTGTGTCCCACTGACCTCTAGGTACTCAACATTTCTTTCCTTCAGAATTGATTCCATCATTTTCCATACCATTGAGGTCAAACTGACAAGTCTGTAGTTTCCTGCCTCTGTCTTACTCCCACTTTTGTGAAGGGGAATCACATCTGCCCTCCTCCAGTCCTCCGGTACCACCCCATCCTTCCATGATTTGTTAAAGAGGGTAGTCAGTGGTGTTACTAGTTCTTCCCTTAGTTCTTTTAGAATTCTGGGGTGAATCCCATCAGGCCCTATTGCTTTGTCCACCTTCAGTGTTAGCAGTTCTTTCAGAACCCTTTCTTCCATGAAAGGACTGATATCGACCCCTTCCCCCATCCAGAGTGCTTCTATTGACTGGATTAGGTACCTCCACCTCCTCTTCCTTTGTGAATTCTGAGCAGAAGTATTCATTCAGTATTCCTGCTCTTTCACTGTCCCTCTCTGCCAATACACCCTCCACTTTATTCAGCCTCACTATCCCTCTCTTTGTCTTTCTTCACTCCCTAATGCACCTATAAAAGGTTTTATCCCCCTTCTTAACTGCACTGGCTATCTTTTCCTCAGTTTGGGCCTTTGCTATTCTGACTGCCTTCCCTGCTTCCTTCTGCTTTAACTGATACAGTTCTCTGTCCTGCTCCTTCTGTGTTTCCTTATACTTCCTAAATGCTATATTTTTCTCTCTAACCTCCCCGCCACCTCTTTTGAGAACCATAGTGTTTTTTTTTCTTTTGTTTTGATTTGTTTATTGACTCTGTGATGGCAGTTTTGATGTTTTCCCATTGTTGCTCCACCCCTCCTTCTTGTTTGTTTGCTAGTGCTTTTCTGAGACACTGCCCCATTTTGACAAAATCAGCCCTCAAGAAGTCCAGTACCTTCACTTTTATATGGCTTGACTCTACAGCTGAGTTTATTGTGAAACACACTGTTTGGGGGTCACGTGTTCCCTGATGGCTACCCACTTCTAGGTCTGAGATCCTCTCTCTGTCCCCATTTGAGAGTTCCAGGTTTAAGATTGCTCCCTCTCAAGTGGGTTCCAACACTAGCTGTCTGAGGCATGCCCCCTGTAGGGCATCAAGAATGGCCGTGCTCTTTGATGTGGCTGCAGCAAAGGTGCTATAGTTAACATCTAGCATATTCAGGTCCCCCATCAGCAATATCTTCCCTTTTTCTGGCATTCTAAGGATGCCTTCTATAATTTCCTTGTCCATTTCCTCCCCCTGAGATGGGGGTTTGTATACAACCCCTGTGCAGATTGTTGTGCCATTTCCAGTCTCCAGGGTGAGCCACAGTGCCTCCTCTCTTCCCTATTTACCCTTTTGTTCTGTTGTTTTGATCCCTTCCCTTACACACAGAGCTACTCCTCCTCCTCTTCTACCCTCCCTGTCCCTCCTGTAGATTGTGTACCCTGGTATGTTGACATCCCCATCATGGTTCTCTGTGTACCATGTTTCTGTGACTGCCACGATATCCAGGCATCCCTCTTCCATCAAGGCCACCAGGTCAGGGAGCTTGTTACCTAGACTATGGGCATCAGTACTCATTACCCTCCATTTTTTGATGGCCTTACCCCTTTTTGCCCATCCCTGTCCTTACTGCCTTTGTGCTTTTCTCCATTTACCCCTGCTCTTCATGCTATCAACTTATCTATCTTGGTGTTTACCTCACTAACTACCCTGATTTTTGGGAGGGGGCTAGGATTTCCCTTCTCCTTTTCAGTGCCTCCCCCCTTGGATCATTTAAATACTTGCCAATGAAGCATTTAAACCCATCATCTAAGATCCTGGTTCCCCTTCTGGACAAAAGCAGACCATTGCACCAATATAGGCCTGCATCCCTCCAGGTGGACCCCCAGTCCCCAATGAAGCAAAAACCCCAAGCTCTGCACCGGTTTTTCAACCACTGATTGAATTCCATGGTGCAGAGCACCCTAGCCTCATCCATACCATACACGGGCAGCACCTCTGAGAATGTTATCATGTGTGACACTTGTCTAAGGCCCCTTCCCAACTCTATAAACTCCTCCTGCACTGCTCTGATCCCTTTCCTAGATAGGTCATCTGTCCCTAGGTGGACAATGACATCCAGCTCCCTCCCCCGTATAGCTGCTCCCATTATCCTGAGAATTTGCTCCCTGTCCTTCCAAGTCAAGGCACCAGACAGGCACCTTACCTCCATCTCTCCTCCCTCCCTTCCTCAGTTCTACTCTCCTAACAATGGTGTCCCCCACCAGGAGTTGTTTCCTTTCCATGTGGGGTCCCATGTCACCCTCCTGTGATTCTCCTTTGTGGAGGTTTCCAGCATCCTCCTTGGTCTCCACTGTGGGTGCCTCCATAGAGGAACCACACTCTGCCAGAATGGCATATGAATTATGGAGAGGTACAATTGGAGGGATGTGCCTCTGTTCCACAACCTCACCCTCCCTGAGCCCACTGTGGTCCAATCGCTCCTCTTTCTTGGCAACCTCTGAGGCAGCGGCGGTGGCCCTGGTAGTCCCAGTGTGGGAAAGGAGGTCCCCTGAATCCTGGCCAACTCAGCCTGGAGATGAGCTACCTCCTTCCTCAGCCTAGAGAGGTGCCTGCAGATGGGACAACACTGCATCCTCCAGAATGTCTCCCAGAAAACTGCTGCTTCATAGCCACTGCACTGCATCACTCCCATCATGTCTTATTTGTGGCCCCTTAACTGTTGTTTTGTATACTTACTCTTTCCTCTCTCTGTTTATTTTTTTTATATAATTTTTTTTTCTCCCTACTTTCCTACTGCCTCCGTGCCCTTAAATCTTCTGATCTTCCTGTTCTGGGACAGTAATTTCCTATATTCCTCATTAATCTCCTTCTTATTTGTTCAGAGTCAGACCTCCAGCAGCTAGGGGGGATGGAAAGTTTCTCTTTTCCTTCTAGGATGGTGAGTCTTTTGTGCCTCTGTGATCACTCACTTCCTGCTCCCAAACAGGAAGTTCCTGTTGTCAGTCAAATCCTGTGCCTATAAATGTAGAACCAGCTAAGGGTGGGGGGAGGGATGGAGGGCAATATAGTCCCAGTAAAGTTCTAACAGCAGCTCCTTCCTCTTGCTGTTGTCTGACACAAGCTATCCAGGTTAGTTTTTAAATTCAAACAACTGGCTTTCTTCTCTCTAAGTCACTCCCCTAATTCACAGTTTCTTTCTTCACCTAGCTAACTGCACAGATAACAATTCCTTTACCTAACTCAGACAAACACACTCTTTTATTTTGTTTTTACCCTAAATTGAAGTTCCCAGTAGTAGAGTTCTAGTTCTTTAGTCCAGTAGAGTAGTAAAATTCTAACAGCAGCTCCTTCCTCTTGCTGTTCTCATAGTTGCCCACAGCTGCAGTTTAGTCAGGGAGAGGGTAAGTGCTGGAGGCAAGCAAGTAAGAGCAGACTGGGAGACAGTGTATTCTGAGGCAGTGAGAAGCCATGTCTGCATGAAGATGGCCCTGTATTGGACAAGCTGAGGAGGCTGAAGAAGAAGTTAAGACCTACAGTTTGAATGACAGGGAGAGTTTCCCTAAATACCATGATTTTCAGAGTAACACTTTAAACTTTGACTTTTGGCACTTTATAGTAAGACTTTTAAAATTTAGTAGGAATACATGACATGGGAAGAGATATTCTCCAACATTGCTAACTGGTTTGAGATATTGTAGTGTTTTTATAAATCAACTACTTGAGAAATGAAGTTTATGCAAAAAGTGCTATACCGGTGCTATATGGCTATAATGTAATGTGCATTCAGCTATTACATGTCTTTACTCATATGTAGAAATGTTGCAAAATTTTATTTCACTGGCTAAATTGTCACAAAATTGGCAATTTCGCTGCATGAAATATTTTGTGAAATTGCAAAATTTAGCTCACAATTTCACTCACATCCTTATATGCCCATTTTTTAATTTATACCCATCTGGTCCCCCCAAAGCTGATCATCATCAGAATTCAAATCAAGAACCCTTCCCCCAGTTACCTTGAGCCCTGGACCCAAATCATTGCAATAAAACCCCAACATCCCCTCCCATGTCCTGGAGTCTAGTGGTTCCCCAGCAGATGCCATCAAATTCAAATCAGAACCCTCCCTCCCCCTCAGTCACCTTGAGCCCCAGCCCCAATCTTTGCCAAATAAAACAACAATCCCTTCCCATGTCCTGGTGTCTAGTGGCTCCCCGCTGATGACCAGCCAAATTCAAATCAAGAACCCTCCCTCCCCCCAGTCACCCTGATCCCTGGCCCCCAATCTTTGTAAAAAAAAAAATCCCCAACCCTGTCCCTAGTGTCTAGTGGACCACCCACCCCGCTCCTCCCCCAGTACTCTGATTAGTCCACTGGCACAGCCCTCCAGTCACCTCCATGGCTGGCAGCCAGTCTGAGCATTCTATGAATGAGCGTGTGCATACCGCGCTTATTCATTGAGCACTCTGACAGACTGCTGCCCATGGAGGTGAGTGGAGGGCTGTGCCGGTGGCCTGATCAGGGTACTGGGGGGAGTGGGGTGGGCTATGACTTAAGACAGGGTGGAGGGACCACTAGACACTGAGGACAGGGGAGGGGATTGTTGTTTTTGCTTTGCAAAGATTGAGGGCCAGAGCTCAAGGTGACTGGGAGGGAGGAGGGTTCTTGATTTGAATTTGGTTGATCAGCTGGGAGAGGGACCACTAGACACCAGGGACATGGAAGGGGATCGTTGTTGTTTTTTTGCAAAGATTGGGAGCCGAGGCTCAAGGTGACTGGAGGGGAGGGAGGTTCTTGATTTGAATTTGGCCAGTGATTGGTTGGGGGGGACCACTAGACACCAGAGAAATGGGTTGTTGGGGATTTTTTGCAATGATTGGGGGCTGGGGCTCTCTTGACTGGGGGAGGGTTCTCATGATTTGAATTTGGCCAGTGATCAGCCCGGGGTGGACCACTAGACACCAGGGACAGGGGAGGGGAATTTTTTTCTTAAAAGATTGGGGGCCTGGTGGTGAATTGAAAAATTTTGCCTGTGGGTGGTGAAATTTCAACCACTAGCAGCAAATTTTGCTGGTTTGAGGGCAAAATGTCACCTGCTCAATGGGCAAAATTTTGCATTTCGCCTGGTGAAATATTTCATGAAATGCACAAATTCCACTAAATATTTCACCTGGTAAAATTTTCCAATTTCATACAATGCTACTCATATGAGGCTGGATGTTCAAAACCTACTGAATGTCACAAGCCCTGGGTATGTTGAAGATATGGCACATGGAGTTTGTGACATTTTCTATCCTGTCTGCCGATTGCTGCATATTGGACCAGCTTTTTCTGGTCTGGCTTGCGTCAATCCTTGGTAACCTCCTTACAGGGCTTGCACCAAATATGTGGTGCAAGCTGCCATAAATCAGGTAAAGTGTCTTAACTGCACCTGACCTTCTAAAATTGGGTGCAGTATATAGGAAAGGTGTTGGTGCAGCTTTGCCATAAAAAGGGTTTGATGCTGGGCTTGATGCAAGCCTTGCATTGCCCTTTGAAAATCCAGTCCATGTTTTTTGTAATATAACATACAGTATATGTAATTTAAAAACAGAATATTTTTAATGCCTATTTTATTCAGATGTTGTGCTCTTTCCACTCATAAATCTGATGTCATACGTTGGATGGAGTATATGTGAAGCTATCAGTTGCAAAGTTTCACATTAAATGTTGTGATGCTGAGAGCTGCAGAGGGACTGCATTTTACTAAACCCTTTTTTTACAAGAAATAGCATTTTTATTGTGCATATTCTGATGTGATTTCAGTTAGTATACTGTTACCAAGCTAATGCTTTGCATTTATTTGATAGTTCATATTTTCATTAAAGGCAGATAAAGACAGTATACCTGCCCCTTTTTTAAACAAATTTTGATGCTGAAATATCTGCTTAAATGCAGCCAGAAAGTATGTAAGTTTATTTATACATATTCAACTTTATCAATGTCAATGTAGAGATGTTTTAGATGGGTTTATTTATAAAGTCTTATGCTATTGTTAATTTAAGGAAACTCTCAGGCTGCTTGTTACGTTAATCTCTTATTTGCATTGATCTCTTTTTCAGTTAAAGTCATTGGTGTTAAGGCAAGCTGAGTCTGTCCAAGAAACCTCAGCATACAGAGACACATGCAGATGGGTACCTGCATTCATTAATATTTGGTGCAATATTGATACACTGTTTAAGAAACATTTCTGCTGCTCCTCAAAAAATGTTGGTGATAGATTTCACTTTTACAGACTTGCGCATAAACTGATGATCAGTTTAACATTTAGAGTGCCAGAGCAGAACTGTGCTGTAATGGATAAATTGGTGACATAAAACTAAGGAAAGACAAAATAAAAATAGCTGCTATCAAAATGAGATTTAAAAAAAAATATTAGGAAGATGACAGAGTTGTGTGCAACAGGGAAGGGAGATGTCATAAATATGCAATAATTAATAATACAGGTGTAGAGAGAACTGTCCCCTTGACTTCCTCACCAATAAAGTGGGATTTGACTTTTGATAAGCATAAAGATTACAATTATTTTATGGATCTCATTAAGATACTAAAATCACAAGAGACACAGAACATTAAAATTAAGTGTGCATGAGTACTTAATTGCTAGGTACCTTTGTTATGTAATGGGAATGTTGTTAATTAAAGCATAGACAAGGCAATGGGTCCAGATGGAGTACACTCTTGAGTGCTGAAGCAGCTAAAAGAGGTGCTGGCTGCACCATTGGTGGCACTATTCAGCCTGCCACTAGACACAGGAGAGGTTCTGGGGGACTGGAAGAGAGTGGACATGGTACCTCTGCACAAGAGTAGTAGTAAAGAACAGGTTAGCAATTACTGACTGGTCAGTCTGACCTCTGTGGTGGGAAGGTAATGGTGTCACTGCTGAAAGAGAGAACTGGAGAATACCTTGCAACCAGTGGTCTCCAGGACTATAGGCAGCATGGTTTCACTGAAGGGAGGTCCTGCCAAATGAACCTTATCAAGTTTTTTGAATGAGGGACAAGAGTGGGAGACTCTGGAGGGGTGGTGGACATGGCGTATCTTGACTTCAGCAAAGTGTTCGACACTGTACCTCACAGAAGACTGGTGCACAAACTGGGCAATATAGGGGTGGGCCATAAATTAGTAAAATGTGTGTAAAACTGGTTTAGTGGGGGAAGCCAGAGGGTGTTAATAAATGGGGTTCACTCAGGGGAGGGCAGGGTGACAATTGGGGTGCCGCAGGGGTTGGTATTAGGTCTGGTCCTCTTTAATACCTACATCAGTGCTATCACGGATGACTTAAAATAGAAGGTGTGTCTATTTGCAGATGATGCAAAGATCTGCAATAGGGTGGACACACTTGAGGGGGTTAGAAATAATAAGGGAGGACCTAGGGAGGTTAGAGAAATGGTCAGAAACCTGGCAATTGAAGTTTAACGCTAAGAACTGTAGAATCATGCACAAAGGACAGAAAAACCCATGGGCCACATACAAATGGGGGAGTCACGACAACAAGGCAGGAGAGAGACCTGGGAATTATCATATTGGATAACCTGAAGGTGGAAAAAGAATGTGATAGGGCAGTAGGAAGGGCAAATCACATGTTGGGCTGTATAAGGAGGGGCATAGCCAGCAGGCAGAATGAAGAGATAATGCCCCTATATAAATCACTGGTGATAACCCAGCTTGAGTATGGAGTGCAGTTCTGGAGGCTGCACCTCCAAAAAGATGCTCAGAGGAAAGAGGAGAAAGTACTTCTATACAGAAAGGGTATTGGACCCCAGAAACAGCCTCCCAGAGGAGGTGGTGGAAGCAAAGACAGTTACTGGATTTAAGAAAGCAAGGGATAGACACATGGTTATCACCAGAACTAGTGGAAAAAAAAAACAACAGAACCAGAACAAGGACTGGAAACATCACTGGATAGGGTGGGTGGTGGCCAAGACTGCTAGGGTCTATGAGTCTACAGGTTTATATTAGTTAGGAAAAAACAGGTAGGAAAGAAGGGGCAGACTGGATGGGCCAGACTGCCCTTTTCTGCTGTCAACTTCTATGTATCTATCTATCTATGAATTAACTCTAACTCTAGAAATATTTATTACTAGGGGCAACTGTGGTAAGGCAAATCAAGCCATACACAATGGCATTGATTTACTAAGTACAGTTCAGGAAGAGAGACCAGCATCTGCAAAATGTTCATCCCAACATTTGGGTGAATCTGAGAATTTCATAACACCATATCGAGCAAAATTGCATCTTGACCCCTCAGAACATAAATTCAAACTTCCATTACTTGTGGTCAGCTAACAAGGATCAGACTATGAGAGAGGAAGGGAGTTACTCAAAGGTTTCTATGCCTCATTGGGCTTTAATACAAAAACTAAATAGTTTAAATATTAATCATAAGTTAAACATAGCTAATTGGATTGCTTACTGGTTGATGGACAGGACACAAAGGGTTCTAATCATGGGACAGCTTTCTGACACTAGTTTGGTCACAAGTGTGGTTCCGCAAGGCTCTGTGCTGGGCCTTTGTATCTTCTAGGTTTTTATAGCTGATCAAAACACACAAGTGTTACTCTTCCACTACCAAATATGCTGATGATATCAAAATCGGTGGGTCCTGTTCCAATTTTGAACAAATTTCTTATTTTCAGGTAGATCTAGATAATATTATACAATGGGTAACTAAGTGGGATATGAAATTAAATCCCAACAAATGTAAAGTTATGCACTTAGGCCCAAATAACCCATGGGTTACATATAAATTAGACAATAGTATATTACAATAGTATATTACTAACGATATCTAATGAACAAGATCTAGGAGTCCACATATCAGATGATTTTCTCTTGACATCTCAGATTAATGAGTCTGTTTTAAAAGCAAACAGAGTTATCTGGTCAATCAAGAGAAACATTAAATGCAGAGATAGTAGAGTGATGATGCCTCTGTATAGAGCATATGTCCAACCCATCTTGAATATGCTTCACAGTTATGGTGCCCATACAGGAAATCAGACAGTATCCAATTGGAATAAGTACAACGGAAATTAATTAAACTCATTACAGGGTATTATGAAGTCCCATATAAATCAAGAATGGAATCCTTGAATTTAATGTCTCTAACTACCAGTCATCTCAGGGGTGACCTCCTATTCATATATGACATTTTGCAGGACCCATTTCTAATAACTGTATTAGGATTCAAATTTAAAAAATAATACCCATAATACCATTGGCCACCCTCTAAAAATATATGATAGAAAATTTAACTTAATGGCACGTAAACACTTCTATACCATATGCTTGGAATGCTCTTCACTTAAAGATTATTTCCAATGAATCCAAAGTAACATTCAAATGGAGTTTGGACAAATTGATACTCTCAGGACAGGGAGTAACTTTAATTATTATTAATACAGTAGCATTCATGGGCCTCTCAGCTTCCTAGCTCCTATAACTCCTTAGTATGATCCTTAGTATTAATATGACTATCAAGATACAGAAGATAATGGAGGCCCCTTTATACAGCAGTAATAACTGTGAACAAATCTGTGGTGCAACTAGTGAGGAACCGAAGGAAATAAAGGGTATGATGACTGAAAATACCTGTCTACTAAAATAAATTTTAGGAGTAATCAGGGAACAGACTTGACTGATACAAGCCACAATTATAAAAGATCATATGGCAGCTACACATGATGGCCCCTATGCACCAATGGGCGGGTAATATGCACCAATGACGTATTACCCACCAGTGGAGCTCTGCACCGGTGGACAGGTGCACACCAGCTGGTATGCACTACCCTGCTTCCTGTCCACAGCCCTGCTCCCCCAGCATACAGGACACTGCAGGGTGGCCAGGGGCAGAGTCATGGACCCAGCTGGGCATCCAATCGGATGCCCAGACCGGGTCACAGAGTGGCTCCCCTATGCAGTGGGTTGTGCATTGGCAGTGCACTCCAGAGATGTCTGAGGGCTTGCAGCTGTGGAGTTAAATGGAGGGCAATGCTGCCAGCCCCCACGATGTGGCACCGGAGCATGCCACTGGTATGGGGTGGGGTTGGGGTCTGTTGGCTGTGCAGATGGGGACATACCCCACCATATGACCAGATTGGCTGAGATGTTATGGAGGGGCACATCCCTCCCTGCTGCCCCAGTGTGGGGTGTATGTCAGTTGGGGGTGTGCCAGGTGGGTCTGTGGAGGCAGGTGGCACCAGGTGGCCATGGGGGGTATGTCTGCAGTGATTCTGATGAATGGGTAGACTAGCTGCTATGTCAAATCACATCCCTGTTGTGTGCATGGAGTGTGTAGGGGGCTCATGGCAGGGTTCTCCCTGGTTTATCCTGCACCCCCACTCTGCACTCCTATGGCCAGCACTATACACCTTACTGCATGATGTATAGTGCCTGCCCAACCCTGGTGTGTTGCTTTCCATGTGGCCATGGGATAGGGCATGTAGGTGTTGCATGCCCCCCTTGGTGCATCCATATGGTGGGCACAATGGGTGTAGAGTGGCTACACACTGCAGCTGTGGAGCGCATTGCCACTCCACCCATTAGTGCATAGGGCCTCTCGTAAGGGAGGCTGAAGAAAAGAACTCATCAGAAATAAACCTCTAGAAAAAATGAAGGGGGCAAGACAGCAATAAAAGACATTACAGAAGAAGTTATAAGGAAAGAGCAGGTAGAGATTTTATGCCTTATACAAGGGAATAGGAGCGAAAAACCTGGCTAAAGCCCCACTTTGCCACCACCACCTATCAACTACCTGGGCACTCTTCCCTGCACCTCGATAAGCCAGGCAAATAAAAGGGAGGTGGTGTTGCACTTTTCATAAGGGAACCCCTCTCAGCTGATATTGTCTTCTACTCTGATCTCAAGTCACTCAGTGAATGGCTCCTCTCATAACTAACCCTGGGTAACAGTAAGAAACTGTTTATAGGTTGCTGCTACAGCCCTCCCACTGCTGGAACTGAGGGTCTAAACAGCTTCCTTTTGGGTCTGGGCTCCTTATCCCCTCATAGAGACTCCATTCTACTCAGGGACTTCAACTTAAACTGGCTGAGTACCCACCAATCGGACTACGTTACCCACATAAAACAATACAACCTGGTCCAAACTATCATACTCCCCACCAGACAAAACCTACGTATGGCCACTCAGACCCTTCTGGATTGGATAATTACAAACAGGGATGATTGTGTACTGCATGCTGGTACCATGGCGGACTCAATCAGTGACCATCCCCCTACATATCTCCTCTGGTCATCCAAGCTTAAATGTCCCACCACCCTAAGTACCTGTCCCTCTGGAACTTCAGGAACCTGAACACCACAAACCTCCTTGAGGAGGCATGGTCTCTGGACTGGTCTGCTCTATACTGTCTCACTGATGTGACTCTGGCAGTAACCTTATTTACACAGACCCTTATGACCTGCAGGACAGGCACTTTCCTGTCACTACAGGAAGAGTCAGAGGTGGTTGCTCGCACTGGATCACTAAAGACTTCCTTACCCTAATGAAGGATAGGGATCAAGCTTGGTCCACCTATAAGATCTCCCCCCTTCCCTGCCCTCTGGGATGCCTATAGGTGCCAGAGAAATCTATGCAAACATCTGGCCAAGTCCCTCAAACAGGCTCATTTCCATAATCCCCAACAGGCTAACCTTGGTGACCCTAGGAAATTCTTGTCATCCATTGTCTCCCTCCTAAACCCCCACTCCAGCAAGGCACCCCTGCAACTAAACTCCCCAGACAGCCTCATTATGGATCCCATGGAAGTGGCCAGGGCTTTCAATGACAAATTATCTAATCTATTCATGTATCTAAGTAAACTTCCAAATGGCCAGCCAAATTGCTCGGACCCACTTTCAAACCCCCTGTCAACCCTCTCTGGGCCTACCACCCATCCTCACAACCCCCTTTCTATTTTAAAGCCCTCTCAACTGATGACACCTCGAAGTTCCTCAAAAGCCCCCCAAATCACAGCTTCCCTTGGTATGATGGCTTATCCCCAGTCTTCCTCAGGTACATCCCTCCCAGCCATCATTGAGCCTCTCACTTGTATCGTTAACCTCACCTTCTCCTCCTCCTCTGTGCCTGACTCCTGGAAGACTGCCAAGGTGATTCCCATCTTCAAAGTCAGTGACCCTCTATCCATGGACAATTATCGTCCCATCTTCATCCTCCCCCACCTTAGTAAACTACTTGAGAAGACTATCCACCACCAGCTTGCTGAGTACATGGGTAAACACAATCTCCTGAATAGCCAACAACACATCTTCAGCAAGAACCATTCCACCATCACTGCCCTGGCACTACTGACTGACCACATCTTCATAAACATGGACCATGGCAACGCCACCAGCGTGGTCTTTGTAGACCTCTCTAAAGTCTTCAACATGGTCAACCATGCCCTCCTCCTCTTCAAATAATGGTACTTTGGCTGTTCTCAAGAGGTTACAAACTGGTTCCAGAGCTACCTCACTGATCATACCCAATTCATGTGTATTGAACCTGCCTGCTCCCCCACCCTGCCCATCTCGACCGGTGTCCCCCGGGGCTCCATTCTGGGCCCCTTCTATTCTCTTTATTTATTAACTCCCTTCCCTCAGACAGTCTCAAGTGCCACTTTCTCCTCTATGCTGACAACCTCATACTTTACTAAAGTGACAAATCCCCTGCCCATATTTCCTCTGTTCTTTCTCATAACTATGCTGTGGTCCACAACTTGTTTGTGGATAACCTCCTTCTGGTTAATGCTAAAATACAAAATCCATGCTGCTCAGATCCAAGCCCTTCCTAGCCAAATCCCAAAAGCTCCCTGCTCTCAACATTATCTGCCCTGATGGCCAAGCCCTGGAAGATGTCAATACCTTTAAATACCTTGGAGTCCTACTCGACCCCTCCCTCTCTTTCTCTGACCACATCAACTCTCTGGTTCAAAGATTCCACCCCAAATTAGGCACTGTCTACAGATTGCAGCAATACCTTACCCTGGAGGCCTGCCTTGCCACTGTCCAGGGAAATCTACTCCCAATTCTTAACTACTGCTCCCCCATCTACACTAGGATGTCCACAACCCTTATGGCCAAGATATCTTCTGCCTACAATAATGTATGTCATTTCACCTTGTTGGCTCCTTTCACTACTCACCACTGAGTCCTTTACAATTCACTCAGATGGCTTCCACTGCAAGAATGCTTCCACCTTGCCCTTAGCTGCATGTTTGACTCTGCCATCTGGACTGGTCAGGAGTCTCCCCTTGCAACCACCCTCACGGTCCATACTATACACCGCTGCCTCTGCTCACACAGCATCCCACCTCTCAATATTCCCAGGGTATCCACCAGTATGGGCAGTAAAGCCCTATTGGTGGCTGTCCCTATGCTGTGGAATAAACTGCCTGCCAAGCTCCACTCCATCGACATCCATGGCCACTTCAAATCTCACCTCAAAGAGTGGCTCCTGGTGACTTCTGGGTGCCACTGCTTCTCTGGGTAGTCCCCTCATTTTTTCCTGGCTGCCCATACCATGTGAGTTTTGTGCCTACATATCTCCCTCTACTAGGTTTCCTTTTTTCCTTCCCCTTCCACCCATCCCCCTCTCCTCACCTCTACCAGCCCCACCCTATCCTTTTTGTACCACTCCCCAAGGGACATGGCTCATCCCCAATAGTAACTAGCTATGTATTGTATGTAAATTTATTTATTTTTCTCCTAAACATGTACATGCCACATGGATCTATATATTATATAACCTTGTATCATGTGGAGCTATGCATTACTGCTGCCCTGTATCGAGTGTATTATTGTAACCTGTTATTTATTGTCAAACTGTATATTATTATAACCTGTTGTTATTGTCAGACTGTCTACAGTCTTATGCATTTTTGTTTATTTAACTCTGTACCACTGTTATGGTGGCCCAGGTTATGCCTGAACATGGTCCCTGGGATTGGTAACCAAAGTCATAAATAAATAAAAATAAAAATTATAAGAAAAACAAAACAACAATTCAGCAAGTCAAAACCTGAACTCATAGAAAGGAAACAAATATTTACAGCAGTAAAAAGCCATAAACAGAATTTAAACAAAATATAGAAAGATCTAACAAAGAGGTTAACAAGAATGACTTACAAACTTTCCATCAAGATAATAATAATAATAATAATAATAATAATAATAATAATCTCCCCACAGTTTACATTAAAGGAGTGTCAACATCTAAAATTGGGACTAATTTTCTGCTAAAAACAACTGTTTATTATATCTGTAAAGCTCTTTTGAAGGAGGAGTTTAGATGGAAGGATCAAAGAAAAGTGTACAGATACAGACAGGAACCTTACAAGGTACTATATGTGCCACTATGTGCTCACACTGCATTAAGCAGAATAATTTGGAAAGAGCAAAACTAGTACAGGAAAACAAAATTTGTATTAAGGGTTTAGGATACTTTGATATAAAAAATACAACTAACAATAAACAAGCAAACAAGAATTCAAAACTGAAATTTAAGAAGGATGTTAAAGGGTTAGAGAATGAGAAGCAACAGCAGATAATGAAATTCCTGGAACCCACTGTGTAATAGAACATACATTACTGGGAAGTGAATATTCAGAGGCAGAGACATAGTAATTAAAGGTAGAAAGAGACATAGCAAGAATATTAATAACAGTGTTGTAAATTCAGAAAGTAGTGTACTCTCTGAAGACACTAGTACAGAATATTGTGAAGTGGTTAATGCAGTGGGTAGATCTGAAGTGTGGGATACCTCTTTGGAGGAGTGAATATTGGTACTATGCTGGAATTAGTGGGCATTAAAAAAAAAGCTGATGATAAAACATGGTTAAACTTATTGCACACATATGACTGTATATTGTTATGAAAAACCTGGTCTAGAAACTCCACAAAACTTAACTTACAGTAGATGGGTATGCTGTTAATTCGGTTTTCCAACCTACAGTATATCGAGGTAGGGAGACTGAATTTCAAAATCCTGATGGGGACTTGTGTTATGTGGGGGGGTTTGCTGCCCACACCCCCTTAACTAAAATAACCAACTCTGAGGGGGAGTGGACCTCAGAGTTGGTAGTAAAGTTGGGGGGGGGTGCAAAAATGAAATCAACAAAACATTCCCCTAGCGGGAACAAAACCACATCCCCAAAAGCCTGCAGGCTGAGCTGCTGGAGCATTAGTGCTCCACACCATGGAGCAGCTCTGCCAGCACATCGCTCCACCACCCTCAAAAGGTTACACCAGGCGGAACCATGTTCCATGGACATAACCTTGCATTTCACCAGGCAAAATACAAATTCGCCCAGCAAAATGCAATTACGCTGTCAGGCTACACTTTTGGATATCCCTAATTTTGGGATACCAAAGCTGGATCCATGAGTATCAGTACCCTCAGGTTTGGTGTTTTAAAAGGATACCTTGTTTTTGATGTTAAAGGAATAAAAGTCCTCAAACTGGATTATATCAAGGAGGGTTGTTGTCCATGGTACCCACTAAATGTAAGGGTTAACCAGAATTATTTATGACTGATAATTAAAGTTATGTTGTTAATTCATCTTAAATAATGCAGCTAAATCCCATCCTCTTCTCCATTTTTATGGTTGTAGGGTGGAGCTCTGTAGATGTTTTGTTATCACATAGAAAAATGGACCTCAGCAGATTTGCCAATGGACTTCATTAAACTGGAGTTTTATAGCAATCCCTCTGCTCAGCAGTCTGTTTGCCACACTATTTTTTTCTCTGTTAGTCAATGCTTCCCAGTGAGGAATGACATTCACGTTTCATTCAGATCAATACAGAATGAAGCGTTATCACTGCAGGAGATCTGCAAGACATAAAAACTAGTCTGTCTTTTTTTCTTTCACTCTGACAGTGTTTTCAAGTTTTGATGGAAATAATAGTCACAATTACAGTACATGTATTTCAATCTTAATTTGTGTGATAACATGGTTATTAGTTTCAGGTTGTTAGCCATTCTCATCATGCCTGCTTTGAGTGACCTAAAAGCTAGTGTCTTTGTGTAGGCACAAAGGCAAGTTATTTGTCCAGTTTGTAGCCACAGATGTACCAGGCATTTGTAAAAAGAAAACACAAGAAGTCTTTATATGTTCACTTGCTGGCTTGATAATTTTATTTATTATTGAAATGTGATTTGCTTGTCTTTGGAACCTAAATAATTTACTGACGTAATTTGCAACAGAGGACACAGCAAGCCTTTAGAGGTAATTCCAGAGGAGTGATAAATTACTTTATTACTCCCGAATGTGTGTGTGTTTATGCGAGTGTGTGGAGTGGGGGGGGACATGATTTATCTTCTCTGAAGGGCTGGTTTATGTTAACCCTTTTAGGATCTGTTAATGGAACTGGAACTCGCATGGCTTTGTATACATAGGAGGGGTAAATGCTAAGCAACTAATGTTTAAGGGTTTCCAGGGATTGCAAGGGGCATCATAGGCAATTGCAAAGAAATCATAGCGGTGTCAACTGCAATACCTGGCTACCCCAGAATGCATAACTCTCACACTGCCAGGATCCAAATGAGGGACACTGCCCAGTAAAATCATGGACAAATGCTCACTATCAGAGACACCATTCTTACTTGACATACAGTGCAGTGTCACAGCTTTTACATCTATTTAAATGCAGTCCACAACCTGACCTAAGGGTAATATTGTGCACTGACATTAATACATACAATACTTACTTGTAAGAGGCATGCATAGGTAAACCAAAATTTAACTGGCTGAACAGAATTGCAGCCATGTTACAGTACAAGTGATTTCCCCAAACTGAATAAAGTGGTTAAAAAACAAGGTCTCAGATTGTAAGCAACATTATTGGCTGTGTGTTATTACTGTGTAGACAATGTCTGAGTTATTAAAAATACAACACAAATAAATAAAATCCCATATTGTAGCTTATTCAACATTGGTATACAGCTGGATACCATCAAAATGCAATAACTTCATACAGTATGTACCTAGCATGGTGTCACCACTCTATAGCCATGTTTACATGGCGGCAGTGCTCTGACATTTGCACTGTTCCCTTCCTGCTGTGGTGGCTGCTCAGAATGCAATCCCCCATTTACACAGCCAGCCCTCACAGTGCTGCAGGTTGTGCTGAGGAGTGGCTGTGAATGCTATGGGAGAGGCAGGGAGACGTGGGGAAAGACACAGAGCAAGTGCAACAGAATGTTTACACCATTGGTTGCTGCACTCACTCCGATAGGGGTACAAACAACTGAGTCGGTGTAGACAATTGATCACAGCCGCACTTGCAGCACTCCAGAATGTGTCCACAAACTCAACTTTGGAGTGCATCAACCAGTGCACATGGGTTGATGCACTGCAAAGTAGGTGGTGTAAACAGGGCTTATGAATAGCATATTGCTTCACACATGTTCACTGGATTTTTTCTTCCTTGCTTAATGTATATATTATTACACAGACAGTGACAACAGAAAAAGACCAAAGGTCCGTCTAGTCTGCCTAGACTTCCCTATCTGTCCAAAGACCTCTTGTCTATATAGAGCACCCTCTGCTCCCCTACTTAATGCTGCTGACCTGAGCAACCACCAGACCCTTCATTCCATCCCAACAATGCCTGAAACCATTTATGGTCTTGGTGCCCACCAACTCCACTGGAAGATTGTTCTACAGCTTCACCAACCTTTCTGTATAACAGAATTTCCACACATACCTATTAAACCTTCACCCCTCCAGTTTCAACTCATGATCTCTGGTTCTTGTTTGTTAAAACATGCATGTATACAGTCTGTGATCAACTTCCACTACATATTTCCTGGACTTGGGCCCCCCCCTCTCAAATAAAACATCATTACACAGTGGGAGGGGAGAAGAATATGGCATCATGAGTGACTGCATTATTTGGGGGTGCTCCTAAAGTTCAGGGAGTATACTATAGGAGTAGGTCAAGGATTTGAAACAACATAACTCTGGATATAGTAATACCATTGGCATGCATTTCAGTTCTACTAGAAAGGAGTAGATAAAACAACTAGCTACATTAATGAATTTTAGAAATAATATGATGCAAAAAGGGATGACAATGACCCCCTTAAAATAAAAATTAAGGAAAAAAAGAGAGGCTCCAATCTTACTTTAAGGGGGCTCTTGCAGTAGGCAGCACTGTTAGGACTAAGCTGCCATGCACTAGGACCATGAGGAAAATGTCTAGCTAGAAGTCTACAGTGGAGGGCAGACCCCAGTGTCAGCACGCTGATGTCTCCCTCATGGTAAAAGAGGATGGTCCCACAGCCACACCTCAATTCTTTTCACACCATCAACCTGCGCACATCGGACCTTACGGAACATTGCTTCAGTCAATTCGCCTTTCTATTTTGAGTATTTTCTTTATTTTCTTTATTTTACTTTATCTTTCAATGGTTTTCATCATTGGTTTACTGTTGACTGCATGTCTTTGCCGACCTCTTCTGCTGAGTATCGCAAAACCAAGTGCGCTTGTGGCAAAACAAATTCCTGATAAACATGGCCATTACACTTGTGTTATTTGTCTAGGCCTGGATCACAACACTCAAGTCTGCCTGAAGTTCAATCAGGCCACACAGAGATGATGCCAGAGGGTCCTGGAAGCTTATCTCCTCCAACAGAAACAGGCTGCCAAGAAAAAGGAGCTACAGGCCCAGACTTCATCTTCCTCCCTGGGGGCCTTGTCTGAGACCTCTGCTCCTTCTAAGAAGAAGCACATGTGGGACAAGCATCAGGACTAGGACTGATCTGCCTCCAGGCTGCAGTCACCCACAGGGGCCACAGCTGACACTGGGTCTTATCCCCTCAGGGAGTTATCACCACCAGCCCTCTCTCTCCCTCTGGGCTTCCTCTGGCCTCACCACCCACTCAATTGCAGTGTCAGGCAGCACCTCCATGGGTTCAGGGGATTCTTTCTCCATCCCACCACCCCTGTTGATCAGGCCCTTCACCCCTCAGGGTTCTCAGCTATTGAGCTCAGCTAGTTCTCAGGATGTCAGCACTTTCACAGATGCCCACCTGGCCTCACCACCTTCATCAGATCCTTTACTGTGGTCCAATGAGGGTCCTATGGACCAGTGCCAGCTGTCACCCACCCCTTTGTAGTCACAGCATTTGTCCAGGGTTGTTCCCCCATTTGTGTGCCTTCTGAATCACAGCCACCACTGGTGGGCTCTCTCTGGGATCTTCCCACCTGGTACTGGCAGGGCTGCCACCTGCCGGTCCTTTACCACAAGACCAGGTGCCAGGCCACTGATGCAGGGATCTGCCAGTCCTCCTCTTCTGGACCCAGTGCCTCCAGCCCGCCCATGACCAGATACCCCTTCAAGGTTTCAGGCATCACTGTTAGTGCCCTCAGGTCCAGCACCTGACTTCTGACCACCATTGACCATGGCCGCTGGCCATTTTTTGGGTCCACAGCCCGACCCCCATCCACCCTTGTGGACAACTCTGGGATGCCCACGGATGCCCTCCAGCCCTTTACCTGGCCCAGTGGGACTGCTGTCAGATCTCTCCCATGGTCACCCATCATCGAGTCCTTTACTTCTGCCGACGACTTCTCAGCTATCTTTGAAAGGTTTCAATGAGTTGTTTAGCTCCTGGTGAACATATGTCTAACACCTGTTGCTGGCTCCAATGGCTGCTATGTTGGCCCCTACATTGACATGGGATCCTCCTCAGCCTGCCCTTAGGACTTCTTCTTATGTGCTCAACATATGCTCCAGTGCTAGAGTGAGCACAGGTGTTGTCACAGGCCCAGCACAATGCCTGATGTTGGATCCTGACTTTTTAGGAGGATTCAGAGTCTGATTTTCTCAAGTTGCCTGACTCCCCCTCTCACTCCTCTCCCAAGGAGATGGGGGTTAGGGAGACACCCAAATCCTCCCCACAGGAACCTTCCTTTCTGGAGGTGATTCAGCTTATTCAAGAATCACAGGGGTAGCAAGCTATAGAACAAGACCCACAGTGTCACCATTTAGCAGAGCATCTCCACCTCCCAGAGCTTACTTCAGTAGTTACCCAATGCTAGTGGCACCTCACAAGGATGTTACTACCACCATATGGCAACAGCTGGTGTCAGTCCCTCCATTGCCTAAAAAGGCAGAAAGACTCTGCCACTCCCAAGAGGGTTGGTGCCATTATGGGACAAACCCTAAGGCTGACCTCGCCGTACTGGTGGCAACCCACGTTGGGTCCACTAAACCTCAATGCTTGGGTGACTTTCCTCCGGACAAGGAATACAAACAGTTGGATCACTTTGGTTGGAGGATCTGTGCCTCCTCCATACTAGCCCTGCATGCACAAAATTATCTGGTGCACATGGTGGTCCATCAGCAATCCCTGTGGGACCAAGCCACTGGTATTCTAAATGCTCTACTGGATTCTTCCTCAAAGGCTCAATTGGAGCAGCTCCTCCACTCTGCCTCCAAAGTGAGCTTCCACATTCTCCATGCTGTCTATGACATGGTGGATGCCTCAGCAAGGCACATGGCTTCAGCAATTTGTCTTCAGTGCCATGCCTGGCTTCACCTGTCAGACTTTACCTCAGGTCTTCAGTCCTCCATTTTAGATGCCCCATTTAGGGGCCCTGTCCTTTTTGGGTGTGAAGTCCCAGATATGCTTACCTCCTTGCAGCACTCTAGCAGGACCCTGCACTCAGGGCACCCCTCTTTTGCACCCACCAGAGCCGTACACAGTCATCCTTCCTTCACCACCTAGCAGAGCATCTCATCAGCCACCAGCCTTCCCAGTCTAAATGTAAGCATTGGTTCTCCTTGACTCCTGATGCCCCTGCCTCTAAGGCTTATAGGGTCAAAGTGATAGTGCATCCCATGCCCTCCACTGCCCGTTGACATCTAGCATGAAGTCCCCCCAGGATCTTACTGGAGATGTTATAGGGGGCTGCCCTTGCCCTCCACCCTGGTGAGTGGAGGATAGCTATCTTTCTTTTATGGATTCTTCTGGAGTTGTTAGCAGGTTCCCTTATCCTGCACTTACTCAGATGGTGGATCATTTTCTCTTTTGTGGGGACACCCCTCTGGTTCCCTAGGGCCACTGCAGCCTTTTCTTCTGAATGGATTCCTGTTTGGAAGGTACTCATTCTTTCCTCTTGATTAAGTACCTCGGATCTCTTTCTGTGGAACAGAAAGGGCATAGTTTTTTTCCCCCCATCCCCTTTGGAAGCCTGGAGGGGATGTATGGGTCCTCCATATATCTTGAGGCCTAGGTCTTTCTGCCAGTCCCCAAGTTTCCTCCCTTGGTGAGGAGTCCTTACTGGAGTTTCTTGTTATGGATCCTGCTCAGAGTTGGAAGCTGTGATTTTTTTTCTCAGGGTACATCCCTGCTTTTCTTACTACTCTTACCCCCTGCCTCTTCTGTCATGAAGGATGGCTACTATTCAAATCCCCTTCTAGCTCACTTAAGTCTCATCTGGGGCTATACAAGGGGGCCAGCAAGGGTCTTTGAGGCTATGTTCGATAACTGATGGTCTCTCCTGGGGGGGGCTCTGTCTCATATCTGAACCCTGTGGCCGTTCCTTCCTCTTGGGTAGGTTACTGCCTACATCCCACTCCTCTGCCTTTTTTCCACTGTCTCAGCTAGTGTTCAGCACTGCGGAGGTTCAACAGGGGCTGGCTCTCCCACTTTTCTAGTTAGGACAGCGATCCCCAAGGGACGTGCTCTCTGTGTTGTCTCCTGTTGCTGGCTCTTAACTGCCTCCTTTCCATGGTCACTGAGACTCCACACAGCAGAAACACCTGTGGTTCTCTAGAACATGCTCCCCAGAAATTTCCATGGACCACCCTGTGGGTTTCAGGAGTGTCAGGGGCTTGGGTCAGCATCTTCCTGTCCTTGGTGGAGAGAGTGAGGATGGACTCACTCATCATTCACCATTATTGGGATATTGGGGGAAGGCAAGACTTTATATCCTGTAGCCCACTCCTAGATTCCTGTTAGAGGCAGTTGTGGATGCACTGTTCCACCCGGAGACCATTCTTTGCAGTACAAGGGCTCAGTCTCACACATTATATCTGCACATGGCTGCGCTTTGCTGAGTGGGGGCAATCCCCTCTTTCTTATCTGATCCTCATCTGACACCAGCCCACCTGGTTACTGCTTGCTTCTCACTTGGGCATGCTGTTTCCTCTCGGGACAAGTCTGTTGCTCCTTTCCTTCTTGCTTCTCCAGAGAGTTTCCCCTCTGACTATGCTTGGAGAGCAGGGAATTTTCTCTTTGGTGCCAGGCTGGCTGTACCTGGCATGGTTTCCCCTGTGTCACTTTGGAAAAGGGTACCTTCTCATTCCCCTTCCCCTCGCCTGAGTCTCACTGAAGTCTCAGGCTCTTCCTCCTTCAGGCTCAGCCCTTTGGGCTATAGCCTTCTCCTGCTTAGAAGTCCTTTTCAAGATTTCCTGGGTTTCCATGGAGGTCAACATGGTACCCCCCATACATGCTCTGGGTCTGAGGCCTTCATCAGTCTTACTGATTTCCAGGGGGTGGCCAGTTCACCAACTTCAGGGTGACCTTTCATCTCTGTTTTGTCTTGTGTCTGGTCCCCCCAATCACCAGTGCACTTCTGCCTCCCTGACCATATATTCCTGGGGCAGACCCTCAATTGCTCAAGTGAATCCCCCACTCCTTCCCAGGGAGGGAGGGAGGGAGGCATTCCCCAATCCCTATAGGGCTACAGAGTGTTGTGTACCCTCTCGCCAGGAGAGGGAACTCTCATAGCCCCTACCTAGTTCCTACTGTTGGTAGTGCCTGTTTTTGTTTATGCACAGGATTATGCTTCCTCAGGTGCATTCTCCCATATCTTCTTATCAGGTGGGGTTCTCCCCTTCTTCACTTCCTGATTATAAGCTGTTTCTAGTCAGGCTGCTTCTGGAGACATAGGTTCTTCTGGCCTTCCTGTTTACATTCACTCCCCTCTTACTGTCTTGTTGGCAGATGCTTTGGTGCCTTCTGTAGTCAGTCAAAGGGAGTTGCATTTTGCATTTCATCTGGCTATAGACTTCATAACCAAATCCCCCTCTCAGGGTTGGTTGTGGCCACCCCATTGGGTGGCTGGACCTGTTCTGCTACCTGTCTTTGGGTCCTACCCAACACAAGAGACACTATGTCCCCTAATGCTGGTTTCTTCTGACTGAGCATTATCTTGGGATGCAGGGTTGGCCTTGAACTAGCAGTCCCTTAGGGCCTCCTGCTCTTCTTTCCTTTTGGCAGATCTCCTTCCTCCTCCCATGCCTTATCTCAGCTTGTTGGCACTGCTTGTGACTCAGTCCTAATGGTATTGCCTACTGCAAGAGCCCCCTCAAAGAAAGATAGTCCAGTTATGTAAGAACTTACTGTAACAGTAGATCTTTAAGAGGATCTCTTGCAGAAGGCATGCTTTTTTCTCCCTCTATCCCACTGCTCTTCTTTTGGCTCTTATTGACCATTTCTGCAGCTCCAGGAGCCCCCTCCTTCTTTTGTTCTCATTTTACAGGTCTCCAGTGGGAGAACTGAGGTGTGGTTGGGGTAGCAGTCCCTTTATACTATTGGGATGGGATGTCGTTGTGTCAATGTCAGGGCAGCCCCTCATTGTATACTGCTAGCTAGATGTTTTCCATGTGGTCCTAGCACCTGGTGGCTTAGTCCTAATGGTGTTGCCTACTGCAAGAGCTCCTCATGAAGATCTACTGTTATGGCAAGTTCTTACATAACTGTGCTTTCCTTATCCATCTCGGTCATTAATAGGGGTCAATTTTTATTCTTCCTCCACTGGGTGTGCATGACAGATCACCACCATCATCAATGGCTACTGTAAAATCAATGTGGTTAACATTTCTAGGCTACCTTTTGTCACTGTGGCTTAGACATTTTGATGAATGTAATTGAATGTGGCTGGCTGTCGCTCCACACCACAGCAGGCCGACTCTGTCACATCCATTAGTATGTTTGGCCAATTGATGCCATGCAGCACAGCAATTTTTTTTGCCTTCACAAAAATCATGAGCAAAGCCTGCTAAAGAGTGCAAGTTCACTCACTGCCCCTTGAGAACATGATATCTGTCAGTCCAGTTCTGGCACCAAACAGTGGAGAACCCCAGAATGTTTGGGGCACAGAGACAGGAAAGCAGCATCAGACCATGTTTTTAGAGTGGGTAATTCAGTTCACAAGTGGCTAAAACATTGGGTGCATTTTAGCCAGTGGCTAATTTTTAGACCCTAGCATTTACTCAGCTGGCATGAAGCAGCACTGGACCATTTGCTGAATGTGTAAGGCAAATATTTTGTACCCCTCCCCACATAGTCTTTTACACTTTGGAGTTGGACAATAGCAATTTCTGTCAGTTCTTACTCCTTATCACAGCCCCTTGTGGGAATAAGGAACCTAGAGAAAACTAGACACATATATGCATGGGGGACAACTAAATTACCATTTTACATGATTATGAGGCAACTATATATGGACGTACAACATCTTTTGTTGTCTCAGAATTCCTAGTAATAACTCCCAAGTATTAGAAAATACAGCTTTTGAAACAGGAAAACAATAAGCTGTTATCAATTTTTTATACCTACAGTGTTGTGTAGTGGCATGGCATCATAGTGTACATGGCTGGCAGGTATCTGGACATCCCTCTGCACTCCGTCCACAGGAAAATACATGTGACCAGCTGTCACTGAGCTTGCAGCACCTCATTGTCTCAACTCCTCTGTCCTCTATTACCCATTTGATATTGTGTCTGTGTAGCATAGTACAACATGAATTATGTGTGTCACACAGTTTAC
The DNA here is from genome assembly GCA_016271365.2 of Neoceratodus forsteri. Lineage (NCBI taxonomy): Eukaryota > Metazoa > Chordata > Ceratodontiformes > Ceratodontidae > Neoceratodus > Neoceratodus forsteri. The sequence goes on from CM057449.1 coordinate 988,705,340, forward strand.
AGTATCAACGTTGCGCATATTAATAATTTTGTTCTGTAGCCATTTGATTCACATGACCTGTCATACATGAAAATATATAAAACTGCAGTCAGATAATGGCTGCTGGGCCCATCAGGTCTGCCCATATTTAATTATGTTCACTTTTGCTGCAGACCCAACTTGATCTACAGCACTGTCTCTTCTACCTCCTTCCATCCTCCAAACCAAAAGTTAATTGGTCAAACAGAATTGCAGTCACATTACAAGTGATTTTCCAAAAATTAACCAACAAAAACAAAAAAACAAGGTAGCAAATTGTAAAGAATATCCTTGGCTATCTGTCACTACTGTGTAGACAATGTCTGGATTATTAAAAATAAAACAAAAATAAGTAAAACCCATTTTGTAGCTTACTCAGCATGGGTGTACAGCTGGGAACCATCATAATACAATAAATTCATACAGTATGTACCTATCATGGTGTCACGACTCTATGAGTAGTATATTCCTTCACACATGTTCCCCTTGATTTTTTTCTCCCTTGCTCAATGCATGGATTATTACCGATTTGATTATCATATCTGTGTAGCATAGTACAACATGAATTACTTGTACCACACAGTTTACAGTATCGACATTGTGCAAATTAATAATTTTACACTGTATCCATTTGAATCGCATAACCTGTCATACATAGAAACTGATAGCAGATAATGGGTGAGGTATTTAAAGGGCTTCATCATATCCCAACTCTCCCTCGTCTCCTCCATGGTGTACATATTTAACTCTTTTCAGTTTCCTCTCATAGGGCTTCTGATGCAAACCTTGCACCGTTTTGACATCCCTCAGCTTTCTTCTTGTCACTCTCTCCTTTTTCAAATTGTCCCACCTCCCTCACCTTTTTTCTTTGACTGCTTCTTCCCCCTTCTGCCTTTGCTAACCACCTGCTTGGGATCTCACTACTCTCTATCTCAGCCTGTGGTAGTCCACTTTCTGTCTCCCCCATTTCTTCCATCACCCCCCTCAGCTACTTTAAATGTCCATCGAAGTAACATTGAAACCATGCACTGAGGACTATGGGCCCCTCTTTAATGGAAGCTGGCCATCACCTCGGTATAGGCTCTTATCCTTCCAAGTTGGCCCTCAGTCCCCATTGTAGCCATACCTCTCCTCTCTGTACAATTCTTTCTACCACAGCGGCCTACACTCAAAGCTACAGAGCATCACTGCACCACGTATGTGAGACACGGAAACACTCTGCACCTATTGTGCCCCCATATGGGATGCACTAAGGGTGGGGCACACAGCCCACACACACCTGATCCTCCACTTACACAGATTGCAATGCACAGGGGGTGGGCAGGGGGCATGCCAGCACTATGCAACATGCAAACAGCTGTGAAAAGCTGCACAGTGTGGCACGTAGGAGAGTAGCTGGTACACCATGGTAAACCCTTCTGTAAGTCCCCTACATGCCCCACGCATCTGTCCCACACCAAGGGGACTACTGCCTCCACAGTCATGGGGCCACCCAGGGCCACTGACCCCAGCACCAAGCCAAGCCCCCACCATGCCTATGAATGCCAGCCCCCTACACATACACTCATAGGGACACCAGCCTCTGGACCACATATACTTTGCCCTGCTCACCTCTGTGGCTCCCCATGCTCTGGATGGTGTAGGGGGCTGTTGTGACTCCCTCCCACACACACGCTCACCCTCAGGGAAACACCCCTACCCCATACCTCCCTGTCTGATTGGGGGCATGACATGGCTGGTAGCACATCCCACTTCTGACATCCATGGCCGCCGGCCATGCCGACATCTGCAGGGGAGCACAGCCAACATGCCCCCCACTGCATAAGTGATCCACTGAGGGATCCAGGATGGGCATCCCATTGGATGCCTGCCCAGGTGTGCAGCATCACCTATGGCCACCCGTGTGGACCTGTGTGTATCTGTGTGCTGGGGGCAGGGCCACGGACATGTGGCTGATGGTCATGAATGCCACTGGTGTACACCTGTTCACAGGTGCAGAACTCCATGGGTGGGATATGTGCCAAAGGTGTGTACTTCCCACCTGTTAGAGCATAGGGTCCAGAACTTGAAGGCCACTGTGAGGAGCTCCCTTTTCTTCCCCACATAGTACAAGACTCACTCACTGCTCACATTTTAAACACATGGGAAACACAGGCTCAACCAGATAAATGATCTAACTTCACCGAAAATAAAATTTACACACAAAGCTGACTACAGCAATTCATCTTTACATTTAAGCCCATGAAACATCCTTATCAAGTTAATGCATTAGCTGCTGTAGTGGCTCTGACCAGATTTTGTTCTAAATAGCCTTCCCTCTGCTTGTTCATCTGCATCCATACATACGTATGCAGATGATACTGTCATATTTACCTCTGGTTCCTCCCCTGCTGATCTGATGACCAGCCTACAACTGGATTTTGACAACATCCATTTCTGGTTCCACTCTAATCAACTGTCCATTAATGCAAAAAAAAAAAGTTCTCTATGACATTTGGAATCAGGCAAAAGCACTCTAGACTTCCAGCCCTCTCCTCATTCCACATGCTAGATGGATCCATCTTTGAAGACGGCCCTTCCTTCAAGTACCTTGTTGTATGGCTTTACTGGCACCTAGATTTCAGTGTTCACATGGACTCTATCCACAAAATGCTCCACCCAAAACTAGGTGCCTTGTACCAGAACAGAGGATGTATCCCCCTGCCGGTGCTCAGAGCCATTTTACAGAGAATGATTCTCCCATATCATGACACCATCTATGGCAGTGCCCCAAAGTCCACCCTAACCAAACTGGACCCCCTCTCTGACTCCTTCTGACAGTTTTCTCCTGACTGTCCTCCTCTGACTCACCACTGCTCCCTCTACACCTCACTCAGTGTTCCCGCTCTTGAAGCCAGATGACTTGCACATGCCTCCACCCTTATTGCCAAGTACTAATTGAGCTTACTCCCCTCTTTCCTCACATCTCTACTGTGCTCCCATTCTCTCCTATTCCCTTCATAGTGCTGGCTGCTGGTCCTTAGCTCTCCCATCTAGGTCGTCCTCTTCTGGCCAAGCTACATTCTCCTTCCACCTCCCTAAACTCTTGAACACCCTCCCCATCCACACTGCCACCTCCTTCCACTCCCTCTCTTGTATTATCCAAGACTTCACCTCTTCTTCTTGCAACTGCATCTGAGCTCTCCACCCCTACTCCACTATTCTGTCTAATTCTTCCATCCTTCTCCCTCTCCCTCCTTTTTTTTCCATTACCTCTGCCATTACCTCCTAGTCTCCTTCTGTAAACTCAACCTCAATCCCTACATACTATATTCTTCTCCCTTTTTTGCTGCATGTCTTTATGTTGTCTTCACCTTTTGGGTGGCCCTATCAAGTGTTGTATGTGGTATGCTTACTATAATACTGCTGCTACTTTCCTCTGTCTACAACGCACCATAAATGCTCTATGTCAATTCATTGTACAATCTATCCAACTATGCACTGTAAATAATGGCCCAGATATTCAAACTGTGCTCAAAATGTGCGCAATAGCAGGAGCAAGTGCAAGTCTACTGCACCCATGCGCAACAGACATGATATTCAAAACAGGAGCAAGCCAAATTGCACCCTCAGCCAATGTCTGTATATTGCACAACCAGTGCCATAGTGCAACAAGGGAAGGGAAGCTGAGCAGATATGATGCACTATGGCACAACAAGGGATGCCCAGCTGAGCAGTCCAGAGGTGTCATAGCACAAGCAGGGAGCCCCACAGCTGCAGAGCAATGTAACTGTACAACCAGGGAGGCAGAGGCCCACCACCAATGCCACAGATGGGCACAGGAACACACAGCAGAACAGACATTGTCTCCCCATATCCCAAGCACATCACAACCAGGGGAGGGCTGGAATAACCACTGGTCCATGGAGCCAAGCAACCAACCCACAGCCTGGCCATGGTGCCCTATCACACCTACCAGCAAGCTGTGACTGGCACACAAGGAGGGCAGACCACCCTGTGCCACACCATCCCCCCAGTGCACAGAACACCCTGCACCGTGACCCCCCAGACAACCCCCCATGAGCAGTGACCAGCACTGCAGGAATCCCCATGCATGCCACCACCCCCACAGTGGCAATGCAACCCTGTGCACCACAGAACCATGCAAGCCAGCCCCACCATGAGCACCCATCAGCAGGTTGCAGCACATGGCAATGCAAAAACGGCAGACAAAGCGCCACCATGCACAGTCCCCCGATGTACTGCTGAGAGACCGACCATGTATTGGCAGAAGAGTGACCCCAGATTGGATGGTCATGTAAGGGACACCTCCCCCAGTGGTACAGTGCACCGCACAGTATCCCAGTAACACACCCCAGCCCACCACTGTCCACAACAACCAGCACAGACACCCACAGTGGTGCGTGGAAGCATGCACCACACCAGTGACATGGGCAACCCAGCAAAGCGACGGATACAGTGTCCGCCCTGCAGGGAATGCTACCACCAACATGACAGCAGATCAAGCAGGTCACAGACAGGCATGTGTGTCGGCTGCCCAGGCCATGGATGGGCCGATGGGTGCACCATGGACACAGATCACGTGCCATGGACCACTGCACACAGTCATCCAGTGCATGGGGAACAACACACACACCACAGACACTGACTGATATCTACCCCCACACCATAGTCACCACACACACACACACACACACACACACACACACATACCCATGACTGCACCACCCATGATGCCATGCACACCACTGCAGCTGAGCACCTATAGCCCACTGCAAATCAGAGACCACCACGGTATTCATATAAAATTCAAATGTGTTGTAAAAAATAAAACTCAACTATGTACAATAACAACTATTTACAAGCTTGGGGTGGGGGACACAAACAAGGTAGGGGTGGGCAGGGGAAGGGAGGACAAATGGGATGGGATAGGTGGAGTGTGAGGGTGGGTCTGGGGGGGAAGTCAGGGACCAAGGGACTTTCAGCGTATCTGCTGTTCCTGGCTCTGGGTCCACCTTGCCCTGTGTCACTGCAGTACTCCTGATGTGTCCAGCCTCTGAAGTATCGCCACAGACTCCTGGGCCAGATCGAGGAGCTCCCTCATGGTGTCCCTCATCTCCCTGAGATGTCTCAGACCTAGGACAAGGGAGCACAGTCAATAGGTGTGAATGCACAACCCCAGACAGCCCGCCCACTGTGCATGGCATATGGCCATGGGACAAACCACTGTGATGGTGTGTGACCAGCTGCAGTGATCACATCCACAGGACCTACCCACCCAGGTGCATACAGCCATGCTGAACGCTGCACACACCCACCAGCCAAGGCAAGCACAGCACCACCGTGGCTGTCTAGTGACATGGCTATGTGGTGCAAAGGTAGTGGCACAGCCATGCACCTGGTGCGTGCATGTGCCACCAGTGACGCACACCCAGACATGCATTGCCACTGGACAGTGTTGACTGTAACCAGTGGCATGCATGGCAATGATGTCAATGAATGGTGGACATGCCCCGCTGCCCACCTTGCCACACAGCATGCAATATTAAGAATGGATGTCTGTCACTCACCCTCTTTGGGATGGTCAGGTGGTCATTGTGGACCCCCGGCCTGCCTGGCTCTGTCTTCCACTGCCCTGCGCTCTGCTTTCAAATGGCATAACTGTTCCAGGCCTGGGGGACAAAAAGCAGAGAAGAACATCAGTGCAGTCCAGAAGCAAAGTCCCCCTGCCCCAAGGAGTGTGCCTCCACCCAGCCAGACCCACCCACCCCACACCTTGTGAACACTGCCACGGACTAACCCATACAGTCCCTCCCCTATGTGCTGGACACAAACAACAATGTAACTCATATGGATGAAAACAGTGTGTTGACGGAACCCCTACCTGGTCGTGGTACCATGCCCCTCCTGGCACGTGACTGTAGTCTGGCCAGTAACTCAGGCTCCCTCCTCCGCAGGTCCGAATATCGGTGCCTGCACTGCTACGCCATCCTGCCCCTGCCAGTCACCGCCTATAGGACTGTGGCCACCTCACTCCACACCTGGGACCTAGGCCTATCCAGGGGTGCCTCCCTAAAGAGATGTCCATGATGTGGCTCCACTGTGGCCACTAGGTTTGCCAGCTCTATTTCAGACCAGGGAGCAGTCCTTCTCTGCACCATTGCCAATGCGATAGTAGGCAATATGGTGCTATGCAGCACGGTACCCCTGCGAAGATGCTGCTGCGGTACAGCACTGCCATCTCTCATTGGGCGCTGTTACCGAACATGCGAGCAGAGGTGCACCGATGCCTGACGCATGGCACCAAGGGGCAAAGGTCAGACACAGGGTCAAGGGTCCCTGGCACAAGGTCACTCACAGCGCCATCAGACGACAGTGCGTGTAGCGTGATTGGCTGCCTGTTTGCCAGCGCCACAGTGCACTATCACGCAGTTGTGCCATTGTGCCTATGAAGGCCCATTGTCACACCGCCATGTACTGACCTTCGCTATAGCACCACTGGCACAATGGTGGCCATGCCCTGCATTGCCTACCATGCACAGAACGTCATACAACTGCATAAGCAATGTGGGCATGCACAGTGCGGTGTATTACGCATGCCATGGAACTGCGCCATTGTCTCAGCACGTTTAACACCATTGAGCAAAGTGCAAAAGCGCGATATTCAGCCGTCATATGCTAATCATCCGATCAGCCATTCAATGGTGCAGCAACGCGATTTGCATCTCATTAAATTTGCTACTCACCTAATTTGCATGCATTGCGCTATAAAACTGCGACAATGTTCTGCAGTGGCCATATTCGGTTACTGTGCTTTATTGGTGAGTTGCATGCTGTGCGGGGGTCTGGACTGTGGAATCAGGGACATGCTTTGTATTGCACAGTCACAGGTAACCACTGTCATCCTTACAGGCTGAATAATGACTGACCAAGGTCTGGGTGAGGAGGACAATGATGGTGGGTGGAAGAGGAGGCCCAACTTCACAAAGACCAAGACTGAGGCACTCTTCGAGGCCTACCTGGATCAGGAGCCACTGCTCAGTGGACGGTGGGCACCCCTCAGGCCCGTGCTGCTGCATGGGAGGAGGTGGCATGTGCCATCAACCTGCATGGCAGCCACCAGCACTCTGTGCAGGAGTGTAAGAAGAAGATGGGTACTGACAGGAGGAGGGTGAAGGAGAAGGTGGCTGCCATCAGGGCGGCACGTGCTGCAACAGGCAGGGGACAGCCGGAGGTGGTGCAGCTCACACCAGCAGAGGACAGGCTTGCTGCAAGCATGCACTGCAGTGCCATAGAGGGTGTTCCGGGAGGTGGCTTCCAAATGGTTGGTGGCCCATCACTGCATGGTAAGTCATGGTCTGTCTATGGGAGGGGGATAGGGTAGGTCACATGCAGTGTCGTGACTCTGCTTTCCCTTACAGATCCTGTGCATCTGCATGGGTCAGCAGTGGTGGGCCTGTCGACTGTGGACAGTCAGCTGGAGTTGGAGGAGGGACCATCCACCTCCACAGGTATACATGGAGCATTGCAACAGTGGGTCCGCCTGGCTGTCCACACTGATGACGTTGAGACAGATTGTGGGAGAAGTCCTTCCTGTGTCTCAGTGTTCTGGCATCCAGGGATGCCAGCATGCTGTGGCTGTGGCTGGGGCAGAGACCTGCACCACTGATGAAGACACAACCATAATGGGCAGTGACATGTGTGTGCCATGGAATGGACACACAGCAGATCAGCCCATGCCCATGGCTGTGGCTGGTGGCACCGTGTGTGCCAGTGTGTCAGCACAGTCCCAGGCTGTGCCTGTCAGCACCAGTGGGGCAGCACCGGTGGCTGGTCAGGACAGTGGGAGTGTTGCAGACACAGTGGCGGCAGAACTGATCACTTGGGCACAGCAGGCAGAGGGGCAGCAGCAGCATTCGGACACCGGGACTGGGGGTTCAGGGTTCAGCGGTGGCATCTGTGCACCACCTGTGGACATGCCCATACCTGGTTCTGATGTGCAGCACCCATCCACAAGGGGTGCTGAATGTCAGGCACTTGCACATCCTGAGGGACGGGATGCCGAGGAGGCAGACAACCTCTTTGATGAGCACACCCGCCTACTGCAGGCATCAGTCCAGCAGCAGATGTGGCTTGCAACATCTCTGTGGAGGCACTGTGTGTGGTCCTGGAGCGGGCCGAGGAGTGATGCAGCAGGGACACCAATAGGATCATGTCACGGATTGACCATTTGTGGGAGGATGTGACTGCTGCCATTGACAGGCTTGCACAGCCATTAATTGCTGTCATGGCCACAATGGGCACACAGTCAGGTGCCTATGCGTCACTCACACCACGCAGTGCGCTGTCCGCTCCCCATTCCCGGCATCGTGCGACACCCACCCTGTCGACGCCGGTTTCAGCTGTGGGCATCCCGAGCACTCCTGGTGCAGGACTGTTTGGTGTGCTGCAGACCCCTGTGTGGGCACGGTCATCTTCGCACAGTGGAACCTCTGGTGGACCATCAATGCCACCCCATGAGGTCTGTGGTCAGCCTGCCAGTGCTGGTGGATCTCGGTTGGGCCGCCCACGCATCTGAGGTGGACATGGCACTGTGCCGCAAGACTGACCTGTCTCTCAGTGCTGGCTCTGTCTGGTGCTGCCCTATGTGCATTGTGTGTTTCAGTGGCCAGTGCATGGGTGGGCACCCAGCCCTGCATGTGGACACACGTTCCACCTACACACCCTCCCGGCTGCTGTCCACAGGTACGTGTGCATGATGATGCCTGCATTGCACTGTACACCAAAGTGCGATGGTGCCCAGCATCTGACACATGCACATGGACAGTCAGTGGACATGGTGGCCTGTGGACATGTGTGTTGCTAGTGTTAGCATTCCGGCTCAGTTTTGCACCTGACCCCTGTGCACGTTTTGTGCTTATTGTGTGTGCATGTGTGTGTGTCCATCCATGTGGCATGTTACTGTTCACCCCTCCCTTTTTGTGTGTGTGTGCTTCTGTGCCCTGCCACATCCCTTGCTAGCTTGCACCCCTGGTGTGTTTCCATGCGTGTCTGTGGGTTGTGCCCTAGCCACTGGTGGCTGCGCATGGCACCATGACTTACCTGGGTTGGCTGAAGTGCTCCTCTGTGATGGTGTCCTGGTGTAGCTGTGCCAGCCAGATCAGTCGGGGGTCCCATCAGCCAAGGGGGGGCTGCCCATCCCCATCATCACCGGCATCTCCATCGTCCCCATCGCTGTCCCCCTCTTTGACCTGTACGACTATCCCACAGTCTTTGGCCATGTTGTGCAGGATGCAACAGGCCAGGAATATCCCACAGGCCTTTGAAGGGCTATACTGTAGGGCACCGCCAGAGGTGTCCAGGCAATGGAAATGTGCCTTCAGCATCCCGAACACCCGCTCGATGACATTGCGTGTGGTGGCGTGTGCCTCATTGTAGCATTGCTGTAATGGGGTCGTGGGCTGCCGGTAGGGTGTGAGCAGCCAGGGACGGGTGGGTATCCACTGTCACCTGTGTGCAGAGCATGGTGGTTAGTGTCGTGTTCAGCTTCAGACTGCCCCAGGCCCTGTGGCCCACACCCATGGTACCTCTCGCCATACCCCCCATGCCCACGATATGTCAATTCTATTTACATACTCACCCACTAGATGACCTGTGGGGCTGTCCCCACTCTTGAATCAGTGGCACAGTGCTGACTGGTGCCAGATGTATGAATCATGTGCTCCCCCAGCGTGCGTGGCACAGACATTGATGATGCGCCCACTGGCATCGCACACCACCTGGCAGTTGACACTGGGAAGCTCTTTCAGTTCATGTAGGTGGCCCCCTCCTCACCAGGTGGTGTGTGTATGGCCACATGGGTGCAGTCTATTGCCCCTAGCATGCCAGGCATACGTGCTACCCTGTGGAACTCCTGTATGTTTGTTGTGTGCTCCGCCGCAGTGCTGGGGAAATGGATGTACTCCACAGCATGTGGCAGCAGTGCACTGAGGAATTGGGTGAGGATGCGTGACGTGGCTGACTGTGTTATGCCTGTGGTGTCCCCTGTTGGTCTCTTGAAGGTACCCGTGGTGAGCAAGCACATGCAGGCAGTTACCTTTGTCTCCACTGACAGAGCATGACTCCGTCGTGTGGGTGCCTGCATCACATCACTGCACAGCTCACAGAGCCGCCTCAGTATTGCCCTGTTCAGATGGTACCGGCCCACAATCTCGGTATCTGTATATGGCTCAAAGCTGGTGTGGGCTCGGTACTGCCTGTTGGGGGCATACCACCAACGGGACCTTCCATGGCCACGTCCCCCTGCCCGCATGCCTTCTCACCCCCCCCCCATTATGGCATCCATGTTGAATGTGGCACTGGCCATGTCCCTGGCTTGCGTTTCCCCCATCAGCTGTTACTTTGTTACCCCCGCTGTCCTGACTGCTACCTCCCCTGCACCGGGGACACCTATCTGTGCTGGCCTCTGTCTGTGTGTGTCACTACACACCTTGCCTGTGCCTCTGTTCTGCTGTGGTATTTCCCTTGCCTGCCCTCCTTCTGCCACTTTCTCTGTCCCTGCCTCTCCCTCTGCCTCATGTGGCTTCCTTGTAGCGTTCTTACGCATCTTCCTTGCTCCTTTTTATATTGGCTCATTTCCGTTAGTGCGCAACTTCCGCTTGCTCCACTGTTGCGCATTGCACAAGTCTTTGAACATCGCACTGCACCATTTATGCATGGTTCCTCACCCTTAGGTTGCACATGCCTTCATTATCATTGCGCTGTTGCTCAGCATGTTTTCGGTGGTGCAACTGCCACCTGCTGAGTAGCGCAGCATAGAGCATTTTCGGACTTGTGCTGGCGCAATCCTATTGCGCATGGCAAAACCCCTTTGAATATCCAGCCCAATATGTTTATTTCATTGTACAGCTTATCCAAGTGCAGTACATCCTGTAAATACTATGTATATTTCTCCCATGCCCCCCCGATGCATCTGGAAATAAGCTATTCCTCAGCTCAGTATGTCTTTCCTGGTGAAACTTTTGAAATACCTTAATTATTAATTAATTAATCATTTTATTTAACATGTGTTTAGCATGAAGCTTAGGAAATGATACATATGAGAGGAAACTGGAGGAAATTGCTAAAATTGTATGTACAACTATGTTAAGACTTCCATAGGCAATGTTTATTTTATGTGGAAATTTTAATGCTCAACCTGCAGATACTGTTGAATCATATGAAGATCTATGGTGCATGGATTTAGAACTTGCAGTATCGAGAAGGTATTGTAGGTACAAAAAGGTTAATTACAGGGCAAGGCTGTATTAAAATTTGTTAATTTGAGAATGCTAAATGGTAGAACTAGACAGGATAAGAATGGGGAGCAGAGACCAGCAGGGAGGGCTAGGAGTGCCTCATGGATGCTCTCCTCCCAGTGAGATGGGTGCCAAACCTGTGTCAGTGTTGGGCAGCTCCTGGTGGCCACATTGCAGTATCACACTATGTGGCTTGGGTGACCACATGCTGTGTTGTGCCTCAGGCAGGATGCCATGGGTGTGGCTTCAGCTGGGGAAGGGGTGGTACAGGGACCAGACAATAGAAAACTGGCTGCCCAACCAACTGGATGATGGCCAATGTGTCCCGCTCTGCCTCAAAGCCCCAGCTGAATGCCTCTTGAGCTGTGCCCATAGCCCTGTGCCCTCAAAAGAGTTGAATTCCAGTCTTTCCTCCCCTGCCCTCCCAGGGAGGGGGGGCCCCCCTGGTGAAGGGATATGACCAGGCTGACTGGGGGCATGCAATCATGTGGCAGTAGATGGCTGGAGGAGGGGCCATAGGCAGCCTGAAGTTGTGGCTGGTCAGGTGGCAGTGGAAGGTGCACAAATAAGGGGGAGATTACATACCCAACAAACTATGATGGATCAGTATAGACATAGTTTCCTGTAACAGAAACTTTCTGAAGAATTTTATAGTGACCATTTCTCTTTGCTCTTAATCTTAAAAACACAGTTCGGTTGAAGAAATTATGGGTTACTAGAATTACAACATAAGGAGGCAAATGTTAAAATGGAAATAAAAAACATGACAATGAAATGTGAATAGGGTGTAAATGAACATTTTTAACATATTACTCAAGAATAAGATGATGGGAGATTTAAAAGCCCTTAAAATTTATGACAGTACTTTAATAGATTTGGCCACAATGACTTTTGATGCAATCCACTGTATACTTAAACAGACATTACTTATGAATACTGAAATGAAAATAGGTAATAGGTTGGAGCCAAACTAGAAGGCCACATGGTTTGACTCTGAGTGTGCCAAATATAAGTCTCTGATTAATAAATTAGGGAGGTGCAGCAGATCAGTAGAAAGCCTCCAGTATAGAAAAATATTTATTGCTGTTAAAAAGATTATGTCAACTTGCTAAAAGCAAAGAAAATCCACTATCAGAGAAATCTATGGGGGTGCTACAATAGGCAATCCAGAAAAAATACACAAGTAGTCATGAAGTGGGCAACAATGGAATCAGAAATAATAAAGATTCAAAGAGACATTCCCATTTATGTGGGCCAGAAAGAATACATTTAGATATTTGGAGATTCAAATCTCAGCAGACCTATCTAGATTATTTAATAATAACTATCTTAAGCTTTACAGCAGTCTACAGGTGGACTTCACAAGATGGAAACTTTTACCACTCTCACTATATGGGCGAGTACAGAAGATAAAAATTAATGTTCTCCTGAGACTCTTATTTTTGTTTTAAACTTTCCCAATACCAATTTCAAATCACTTCTGGAATAAACTGAACAAAGATGTTCAACACTTCCTCTGGATGGGTAAAATACCCAGGCTCTCAATCAAAATCCTCAAGGTGACTTGGCAAGAGGGTGGGTTGGGACTTCCCACTTATATCACAACTACTTTGGTGGCATAGGGAGCCCAACTATGCACCTGGGTGAAGCAGAGACTCGATTCAGGTTGGTACTCAATAGAAGAAGCCACAATGGTAAAATGGTCCTTGTAAACGCTACCTGCAAATGTTATTCACCCCAATATATGGTCCCACACAACAAACCCTTGGATGAGACACTCCTTGAGAATTCTGCCACATCTCTGGAAACTCACATCTACCCCAAACATGTCAGGCCTGCTGTCCATTATATGGTATAAGTACTCGTTTTTCCCACTTCAACTAGATAATGGATATGCCTACTGGGAACTTTGGGGCATCACAACTTTCCATCAGTGTATAGATAGAACAGGTTGCTTTACCTTTGCCACCCTACAAGAACGCTTTTCTCTTCATAGAGAAGACTTTATTAGGTACTTAAAAATTTGCAACTTCATTAATAAGGCAGATAGCATACAAAAAATAAGGAGATTGAGATGCCCTTAGAAGTCTATTGGTACGATGCTATCAAAATAAGAGATAAGTTTAGATGCATCTTGATCTTATGCAGAACCTTGGCCCATGAGTTCACCTCCTCTGGAGGAAATTTGAGGCAGATAGGAAAGAGAGAGTGGTATGGTAATTTCAACCACGGACTGGTCCCAGAGGATTAGAAGGGGATGGCAAACCACATCCTCTCCAACGTGGAGAGAATACAATTGGAAAGTACTAACTCGTTTTTTCAGGACCCCCACAATTACAAAACATTTCAACCAAAATGCTACAGAAGCATGCTGGAGACTCCGTGGCGAACTCAAAGGAACACACTACCATATTTTATGTGGTTGCCCTAAGCTGGAAGCTTTCTGGCACCAAATTCATGGGGCCATAAGCAAATAATAGGGTTCTCTTTCCCCTTTACTTTTATGGACTTAGTTCTAGGTCTCCCAACCTTGCCTTCAAAGAAAAAGAAGGTGGTAGAACTTGATCAGATCTTACGGGTAGTGGCCTTGAAATGTATCACAGCCAAATGGTTGTCACCAGATTCCCCTTCTACAACCCAGTAAACAGCCAGGGTGAAGGAACTGGAGTGAATGGAAAAAAATCACATACATACTCAGGTTATAACAGGAAAAGTTCCTTTATATATGGTGCACATGGCATGCCAGCCTAGAGAACCAGATAGGAGGGGAAGACACAGGAGGGGGGAATGAAAAAGATGAAGAGACATGAAATAGACCCTGTCTTGAAGCTGGTAGAAAATAGACACCTATTACAAAGTTTATAATCTACTTTGAACATTGGTGTGAGGAGGGAGAAAGAGGAGATGTGCAGCTGAATTTTTTATGGTTGTATAGCTTTCTTTTTTCCGTTTGGATTTTCAGATTCAACTTTGTTAAATTTCTTGTTCTTTATTTTTCGGATCAAAGGACTGAACCTTATTAAGACACTGCTGAGAACTGTAACCATCTTTTGAAAGTCATGGACTTTGCGCAGTGTATCAGAAATTACTCACCGTAAAGCATTGAACTGATGACAATATATGATATACTAAGAATCAAATCTTGGCAACTTGTGAAACATAAACAATGTACTGAATGTCTTATCTGTCATGTTCACAAACATAAATAAAAGTTTACTGAGTTTTAAAAAAAGAATTAATATGGAGGCAGCCATTTCTGCTCAGAAGTGGTTTGATTATTTTAATAAACTATACGGTACTGCAGAAAATAGTTGTACTGCTATGATTTCACATGAGCTTAGAATTCAGGAAGGTCTATATGAATATATACCTCCAAATAGGGTTATTAGTTACAACAGAAAAAAAAACAGGTTGAGGTGTTCTGCCCACAGAAATATATCATGCAAATGAAGAATGGTGGGCAGTTACTGTCTACATTTTTCTAAAATATTAAAACAAATCTTAAAGTTCCCGAAAAGTGGCTTAACATTATCATAGTTCCCATCTTTGACAAGTTCTGGTCAGAGCAGATATGGCTGAGGAGAGCTTTTAGGAGTGGCATGAGCATGGAAAAGAATATGCTACATACATGTGATATCTCCCTCTTTACACAGGAGACTCCTGTTTTTTTTGGCTGAACTCCCTCCCTCCTGGGAAACAAAATCTCCTGCTTAAGTAAAATTCTGTCCAAAATATCCATGTTTTTTGGGCAGATAAAGACACATAAAAATTAAATCAGTGATGAACAATGTATCTGATAATGTTATATAACTAGTTGTTTATTCTTTGTAGTGCTTATTCTTGACAAAATGAAATACATTCAATTTTTGTGATGACTTTTTTCTTATTTTTTTGACACTATTTAGGGACAAACTCATGACGTTACGGCATCTCCCTACTAGCAGGGCACTCTCCCTCCTATTTTGACCCAAATCTCCCTCTTAAGCAAGTTGGCAGGCCAATCTCCCTCCTAATTTGACCCAAATCTCCCTCTTAAGCAAGTTGGACATATCACATGTATGTATGTATGCAGTGCTTTTGTTGCAGCCATAAGTAATGCTGCAGTGATTACAGTACTATGCATGCATGATACTCACACATGTGCAGTTTTCCCTGTAGTCAGCCCTGCTCAACATGGCAGTGCTGACATAACTATATATGCATGACAGTCATGCATGCGCAGTTTAAGGCAACGTCACCATGTTGCACATGATGACCATCACTGCTGCAGTTGTGGAACGGAAACGTAGTGCACTGGGAAGTAAATATGTTTGTGCAGCCCGTGGAAGGGAAGGGCTGCATAAATAGAATTACTGGAAGCTATGTCTGAGCATTGTGGCAGTACATCAGACAGCGGTCTGGTTACGTGCTTCCACAGTGCTTTTATACAAATCTGATGATGGTATAACATCTGTGGAGCTTTGCCCATGCAGCCGTACAAGTCAGACTCAGGAGGAGTCTATAACAAACTAGAGATCTGGTCTGGGACTTGCTCGTCATCACAGTCACTTTCTCATTCTTTTCTAAGCAATAATTTCTGGCAAATGTTCCTTAACCATATTGATCTCAGTGCTGGTAGACTGCTTCTGGTTTTCCCTGATTGTATTAGGTGGGGGTAGTAGCAGTCTTGAAGTGGTAGCTGCTGGTGGTGGCATGCTCTGGAAAAAAGTGGACCCCATGCTCGTCTACACATTTTAGAAATTATGCAGTTCCTTGTTTTTGCTGTAAAGAAACTGACCCCTTTAACACAAAAACAAGGAGTCAGTTGTGGTCTCTACGCCCCTTTTTCACATCAAGTGAGGGACATGATTATGTATTTGCATCAGATGTACACTGACAGCTATAGATGCATAATATTGTTAAACAGTGATCAACTGTATGTAAAAGCTCTTTTTTTAATGTGTGCTTTCTTAATGTTGTCAATACCACTCCACCCGTTTGTACTCTGTACCTGGATTTCTGTGCTCCAAGTGCATTATTTTACATTTTTGTGTTTAGGACAAAAAGGCCTTTCAGACGAGGGTAGTCACTGATCTAAATTTGTTACAGTGTGCGCAAGAAACATCTTGTGGTAGAACAACACTTCAGAGGTACGTCAGGGACAAGTCCAATGCACAGCAATCTACAGTGGGCTTGTTCCTGACAGACCAATGAACATGCAACCAGACTGTGACACTAGTCACAGTTTCACAGCTAGAAGCCATTCTCTAGTTAAAAGATATGAAGCACTCCAATGAGAGCACTTCATTCCTTTAATTTATGCCCTTACTGTTTGTCTCCCCACCGACGCTGCCGATGTCCAGGTACCCAGCCATAAGCTGCATCCCCTTCTCTCTGTGCCATAAGCAGTAAACAATCCTAGCACTAAAGAACAAATAAATATAATTTATCCTTTCCCCCAACAGACATCCATGTTGAACTTGTTTGTGTCTCTGTGTGAGTGAGAGTACATGTTCTTGTCCCTGAGCTCCTCTCTCTCCGGTGCTTTATCTGTGCCACAATGCCCAGCCTGAGCATTGCTCTCTGTGATGGTACCCACTGATCCACCCCACAGATAACAGTAAGAGTGCTGAGAAGTGAGGCAGTATTGCCTGCAGAACTGTTGCTTAACACTGGACTGTGGGGGGAGAGATAGAGGGAGACACGGGCTGCAGGGACAAACACTGAGAAGGAGAGGCAGCTGCGCTCCCCCTGAAAGAGAGAGCAGGATCGAAAGAGGTGGTGAGTGGCACCAGTAATATGGACAGAGCAGAGAGAGAGCCCCCAAACAGTGACAGTAACTTGCTGAGATGTGGCAAGTAAACGGAATGAGAATGATCATCAGGTGACAGCGCTGTCACTATTGCAGCACCACCTTGGCAGTGTGAAATTGGGGTCAGTGCAATGTGGTGACCATAACCACGATAAATGGTGGCTCCCAGACATGTAGCTGAACAAACATTCAATTCAATGGGTGGCCCTTCACCTGGCAGTGTCTACTCCCTCCTCCCATCCCCCCCCGAGACAGACACAGCAACAGTGAGAGTCACTTCCAGTGTGGCATATATGTGCAGGTCCAATCCATTAAAATAGAGAAGTGGAGTACAGAGAGCTCCTGAGCTTGGTTGACATCCATTTTATTGCCACTCACTCTTCTGTCACCTTGCCGTCAGTCTGACTCTCTGTTTGTCTTTCTAAAGCCCATGTGGAAGTGAACCACATATACAAAGAGGAAGAGAAAGTGGCAGCAAGAGTGCCATGACTGGGACAAAGAGCAGCGCTGCAGAGTTTTCCTTTCGCAGTGGGGGGAGCAGAGGTCAGAGAGAGAGAGAGAGAGAGAGAGAGATCAGGAGAGACACAGTGTAAAACAAACTTGGTGCAAAGAAGTGCAAAATAATGCACCTGGGAAACAAAACCCAGGGAAGATTACACAGTGGGGGGGGGGGAGGTAGTAACAACAACAAAAATGGAAAGAAACCTGGGGGTGATCATATCAGATGACCATAAGGTTATCAAGCAATGTGAGAAGGCATAGAAAGAGCTGGGGGGATGCTGGGATGTATAGGGAGAGGCATCACCAGTAGAACACAGGAAGTTGTTATCCCTCTGTACAGACAGTTGGTGAGATACCATCTGGATTACTATGTCCGGTTCTGGAGACCCCATCTCTACAAGGACATAGACAGGATGGAGGCAGTCCAGAGGAGGGCAACTAAAATGGTGTAGGGTCTGCAAGAGAAGCCATATGAGGAGAGACTAAAGGAGCTTAATATGTATACCCTTGAGGAAAGGGTGGGAGGGCATGATAGAAACTTTTAAGTACCTCAGTGGATTAAACAAAGTACAAGAGGGTAGCATCTTTCAGAAAAAGAGATGTGCAAGAACAAGGGGACACAATTTGAAGATAGAAGGGGGATGGCTCAGGAGCAATGTGAGGAAGTATTTTTTCACAGAGAGGGTGGTGGATGCATGGAACAGCCTTCCTGAGGAGGTTGTAGGGTCTAAAACTGTGGAAGAATTCAAGAATGTATGGGACAGATATAACGCAATTCTTGTGGGGGGGTAGGAAGAAATAGACTGTTGGTTAACTAGGATCTGCAGCTTATCCTGTAGGTAGGGAAATGGGCAGACTAGGTGGGCAAAGCGATCCTTATTTGCCATCAAAGTCTATGTTTCTATGTGCATCTATTCCACCACTGCACAAGAGGAGCACCCAGATAGAGACAGAGACAAAAATGTGGGTCACATATCTGCCCCTTCACATTGACTAGCACAGTATAGGGTGGGCACTGAATGGGCACCCCTGGGCAGTTGCTGCCCCCTACATATCCAGCTCACATCAGCACATATGGAACAATCTGCAGTAGCCAGAGACTGATGTAGATTACTCATCTTCCTCTCCACACCCATCCCACTTCACACCAGTTGGCACAGTGACAAGGTGACCTCCAGGTGGGCAGCCCAAGGCAAATAGTGGACTGTGGCCTCACAGAAGTTGGTGATTGGTGCACCCTCCACAACCATCCCACTACTGCACTTTGGCTGTCCCAGCCAGAGACAGAAATGTGAGTTGCACATTTGCCACACCACACCTGTTTCTTTCTAGCCTAGTGGGATCCAGGTGGGTGGAAATGGGGCTGTGGTCCAGATCCACCGGGTGGCCTGAGGTCATTGGCACCCAACACACCATTCTGCATCTCTGCACATGTGAATCATTCTCTCCTTCCATTCCAGCTCCTGCACATTAGGAGCACTCTGCTGGAGCCAATGACAGGCGTGGTTCACACAACTGTCCATCTTCACCCATCTGAGTTCCATGAAAGCTGGAACTGGCATTGGGTGGGCTCCAGGCAGGTGGCTCTGGGAAAATGATGCCCAATCTCCCCGTCCCACCTCCATACAAGTGTAGCACCCTGCAGCAGCCATGGATAGAGATGCAAGTTACACATCTGCCCCTTCATATCTGTCCCTGCTCCACCAGGGCTAGCATGAAGGTTGAAGTGGGTTTTGGGTGACTGGCACTTCCTCACCCTATGCCATACCTCCACACTTGCAGAACACTCTGCTTCAGCCAGAGGCTCTCCCACCTAACATCCTCTGCCCATGGAGAGCACTCTGAGGTACTGAGATATAAAAATGTGAATCCTGTATCTGCCCCTCCACAACTGTTCACACTCGACTGGGTGGGTGGTGGGGAGCAGGATACAGTGGGTGCTCCTGCATGACTGGTACCCCTCTTGCACTCCCATCTATCAACCCAGTGCTTTACAGCAGCCAGAGAAGATATGTGGGTTGCACATCTGTACCATCATAAACAGTCCCCATTTCAAAATGTTTCACATACAGGCTAGAGTTGGGTCTAGGATGGTGGCCCCTAAGCGACTGCCCCCCCATCCCACCTCCACACATGGGTAGCACAGCTCCCCCTCCATTATACATTTGCACATAGAGAGCACTCTTTCCCCTCCATGTCTTTTTTGCATATGGGGAGCAATTCTCCTTCTCTAGCCCTCTTCCACATGGTGGACATGGTGTCTTATGTAATCATATTTGGTCTCAATCCTTGTTGAACTCAACATTGTACATATTCCGCTGGGGGAGACTCCTTGGAGTTCCCAGGGTTAGGTTGCAGCATTCTGGGGACAGGGCATTCTCAGTGGCCATGCCTACCCTGTGGAACTCCTTTCCTGTTTATTTAAAGGAGGCTCCCTTGGTAGAAGCCTTTAAGAAGGGCCTAAAACTTATCTGTTCCAGCAAGCTTTTACTGATTAATTGTTTGATGTTAGTGGGATAGATAGATGCATTTTAAATCTCCTCCTACTTGAATTTTACATACATTTGTGGCATATGATTTTATATTGTTGTTTGCTATTTGTATTGTACAGCACTGAGTCCCAGAAAATGGGCGCTTTGATAAATGCAATATCTATTTATCTATTGTATACATTAATGTAAAGAAAATTGCTTTATTTTAATGTGTATTATGTGTCCTTACATTTTGTGCCTCACACCATGTATTGTCTTTATCATTGCTTGTACAAGGGACCTCCTGGCAAATGAGCTTGCTCAATGGATGTCATCCCTTCACAATAAACTTGAACATGGAAAGCACTCTTCCCTCCATTCCATCTCCACATATGGGTATCATTGCTCCACCTTAGCCCACCACCATACATTGTGAGCACTGATCCCCTGACCCCCCAGTGCTTTTCCCACTACATTTCTCCTCCTTCACATGGAGAGCACTTCTCCCACTGCATCCTACCTCCAGCACATAGTGAGCACTCCTCCCCCTCCATTTGAGCTCCACACATGGGGAGCTTTCCTCCCACTTCATATCAGCGCTGTACATGGGGAGCACTCCACCTCTTCATCCCACTGCCCTTACATGGGGAACATTGCTCCCCATTCATCCCACTCCTACACATGGGGACACCTCCACATATTTGCATCACCACTCCTCTACTACAATCCCACTCTGCATATAGAGAATACTCCTAACCCCATTCCACCTTTACACATGGGAGCACTCTGCAACAGTCAGAGACAAAGATGTCAATCAGGCATCTGCCTTTCCACACCTAATCACACTCCACATGATAAGCTTCAAGTTGGGCAGAACATCAGTGGGGCTGAGATGTAATGAGTGGGTTGCCCTGGGAGATGGTGCCAATACAGCTCCCCATCTCTCTGAATGAGAGAAGTCCCCTTCCCTGTATCAATCTTTATTCTTTTCTCCACTGACAATTTTTCTGCTGATTATCCTCCTGTTGGCTTGCCTTAGCAGTGGCTCCCCTCCCAAGACAAGTAGAGCACAAATTAGCCTTTAACATAGACAAATGTAAGGTGATGCACTTTGGCTTGAATAACAAACATACACAATATATACTGAATAACAAATAGAATAATAGATAGGTGAGTATCTATTACAAGGGAGTAATACCATTGAGAGGTTCTGGGGACAAAGGAACCTCGAGAGCGAAGCTCGAGAGGTTCCCTTGTCCCCAGAACCTCGAGATGGTATTTCTCCCAAGTAATGGACACTCACCTATTTTTTATTTTTTATAATATATGGATGAGAGTTTTATTTGTGTGGTACTGTGAGGGCAGGCTCCCTCGTAGAGAAAACTCAGACACTAACTGTTTCAGTCTCCGTCTCCACCCCCGTCCCGTTCTGTCATGCTTGCTCATTCACTCGCTCGGTGTCTCTCTTGAGCAAGTTTCGTTTGGATTTCAGTCCTACCTTCATTTGATGTTTTCAGTAGGATTAGCCAGATAATTGTGTTGCAAAGCAGTGGTACTGGAGTGAAGGGATGATTTTCTCTCGGTAAGCGATAGACGGCCGCCATGTTTTTCCAACTGTTTTGCCCTCCCTTGGAGAAAGCACATCGAATCAGGAGGTGCGGTTTTCTAAATGTCACCACGCATGCTAAGAGGTTGCCGTGGTGATGTCTGGAACAGGCCTATGGCATTTAAGTGTTTGGAGGTTGCGCTCTTCAGGTTTGATGATAATACTATCGTTCAGAGCTCCAACGATAGTGTTATGAGTTCTGAACGATAGTATTATCAGTTGTCAACGATGATATTATCACTTTGGGTACTGTTGTATTACTAGGATTTTTTTATATGGGATAGAATACTATTATTTGTCCATTTCCATATATTATAAACCAATAATGCATATCAAATAGGAAAAGGACTTAGGAGTGGTTATATCTAGTGATCTTAGTTTTGATAAACATAATTTTGAAACAGTCAAACAGACTAACAGAATCATGTGGAATATACTGCAGAATATTGAAAGTAGAAAGAAGGAAGTGCTTGTGCCCTTTTATAGGTCCCTGGTTAGACCGGTGTTAGAATACGGAGCCCCTTTTAGTGCATCCCAGAAAATAGATACCAGTAGAAAGGTGGAGCAAGTACAGTGCAGGTTTGCAAGTAGGATCGGTTCAGTAAAAGACGTGGAATATAAAAACAGAATGCAGTCTTTAGGATTATTCTCGATGTCATATAGAAAAGTACGAGGGGACCTTTGCTTTGTGTATAAAGCAACAACAAATGGAATGTTATATGAATCAGATGGCCTTCGTTGGAATGTAAGATCTGGTATGAGAACAAGGGGGCATCAAAGGTAACTAAAAGGGGAAAGGTATAACACCACCAAAAGGGGAAGGTGGTTCAATCAACAGGTGGTTAACACCTGGAATGCACTCCCCACTGAAGTGGTGTGTGTAAATAGTGTGTCAGCTTTCAAAACTGCATTGGACAGACATACTGGAGAGGAGAAATGGGAATATAACCACTGAAAAGTGGCGGGCCCGTATATGGTTCCTGAAGCTATTGGGCCTGTAAACCTTACCTACGAACCTATGAAGACAGGTCTACAGGCCACTAGGCCAGGGCAGATTTTTCCTTGACCTCTTCTGTCTTCTCTTCAGACCACACCACCAGTCCAGCCAGCGTCCAACACAGTCAAGAAGATGCGCCACGTGTTACTCACAGCTCGGCACCGGATGAGTCTGTTTTTTTCTGTGGTAGACCATACTTCAAGTTCTCCCACAGTTCAACTGAGGCTAGAAAAGAGCAGCACACAGTCCTACTTTACCACCATGACAGTCAATGGGACACCACAACTTGCTCAGCACTGTACAGACGATGCAGCACAGCAGCGTGCTCACTAGTCCGTCTCACCAGGCTTCTCTCGCTCTCTCTGTTGATAATGTCTCTATCTCCACTAGCCATCAATGGTCCCGGGCAAGCACATTGTGTTGCAGCTAGCTCCAGCCATTATGGGGACTGCTGAGACACTGAGTGTTTTAGCAGCTGAACCTGAGCCAACCCAAAAATAATATACAGGAATTTGAAAATTTCTGAGATAATTTGGGGGGGGGGGGGTTGTTGAACACCCTGAGCACCCCTCTTCCTACGCCCATGCAATCGACAACAGTTCAGACACATGCAATCCTTATACTTAAAGGCACTCCTCCCAGCCCAGCTAGCCTCCCTGTCTGCTCTGGCACACAAATGAACATCAACTGCTACCCCTCCCACTTCCTTTGCAAGAATCGAGGATCCCTCACTCTCAGGTGATCAGTCCTGTACAAGCAGCAGAGTTGGGGGTCTGGGGCTGCAGTCAGACCTGTTGCTGTAATTGAGCTCAAGCCTGCCTGAATACAACAGGACAGCTAAACTGAGACCCCTTAATGCCTACAGATGGAGGGCTGCTGCACAGATGATTGCTACAACCACTCAGGCACCACCAGGGATTTAAAACAAGAGCTGGACTATGGCAGACAGCCTACCATCCATCTTCTCCTCTTCCTCCTACACTGACTGCTTGCAGCACTTGCCCAGCTCCTCCTGTGCTATCAGTGCACATCAGCGGTCAGTAGTGTCAGTGGGTGGCCCCTGCTGGAGTGGTCAAGTGAGCTCCTCGACTTGCTACTAGCCCCCGCAACCAATACTCTCTTTTGACTTCCTTCCATGTCTGGTTGCTTTTGCCTGTTTCCCAGCACCCAATAAACTTTTTTTCTAGTGTCTACTTAGATACAGGATATTAAATATATTAAAATAAAATATAATTGCTTTGAAGAAGATAGTAGGCTTTTTTACGGTTCTACTTCAATGTATAGTTGGAGAACGCTGAAATCTCATCTTGATTGTTTTTCTTGTTGCTATTTTGTATTTTCAGGTTGAATCAAATACAATAAAATATAATTGTTTTTTTGAGATGATAGAAACTTTTATTATGGCTCTTCTTTTTTAAATCAAAGTTTATTGAAGGAATTTTCAATGCTTATGAACATACATACATACAATGGATGGGATATTCAGAAAGGTTGCGCACTGGTGCGATATTCAAAAGGGGAAAGTGCGAGGCACAAATCCCGATGCACCAGGGCGCATCAGTAATGTATGTGGCGCAAGTGGGGGGAGCATGCCTGCACATGATATTCAGCCCGGGATGTGTGGAGCCCATGCAGGCGCAAGTCCTACATGTGCCGCATACAAATGTTCCAAAAAATAAAGAAGCAAAAGCCGGCCACCCACAGGTGAGCTGCTATATTGCAGGGTGCAACATGGCAGCTGCCAGCTGTGGGTGGCCATCCGAGCTCTGGCGGCACCCTCCATCAGGTAGCACCCCCCCATGCCCGATCACAGGCATAAGTATAAATATAAGAAACCCCTATATCCCTGGTGGTCAGTGGACGCTTCCAGCCCGATCATGGGCATTCGTATAGAAATAAAATGTCCTATATCCCTGGTGGTCAGTGGACGCTTGCAGCCGATCACGGGCAGAAGTCTAAAAAGAATCGATCCATCCCTGGTGGTGCAGCGGTACCCCCTCCCCACCCTCCCACTGAGCCCTGCCACCCTGCTCCCCCCAATCAGCGGCAGGGCAGCAGCTCCCCACTCATAAGCCACCCAGCCGCCCGCCGACCCGACTGTGTACAGTACAGCTGTACACCCATTGATCCACAATGTGGGCCAATGGGCATCTGAACCATACTGTACTACACCGTCCAGATATGTGTGGATTTATTCACATATCTGGACTGCTGTAATGCGGTATAATCTGCACTCGATCAGCCCATGCTGTGAACCAATGGGCTACAGCTGTACTGTATGCAATCAGTTGAGTAGGCGACGGCTGGCTTTAGGTGAGGGAGCTGTCTTGCACGCTGACCGGGAGGGTGGTGGCAGGGCTCAGTGGGAGGGTGGGAGGGGTACCGCTGGACCACCAGGATGGAATCTATTATTGTTTTAGACTTCTGCCCGCGATCGGGCTGCGAGCGGGCCACTGGACCACCAGGGATATAGGATATTTTAGTTCTATACTTATGCCCACGATCAGGCAGGGAGTGGTCCACTGAACCACCAGGGATATAGGAGTTCCTTAATTTTATACTTATGCCCGCGATTGGGCAGTGGGGCACTTTGCCGCTTGTGCCGGGGGCGTCGGTCCCTGATGGCTGCAGCCTGGTAGGGTGCCAGGCGCAAGTCGCCAGGGATGGGCACACCTGCATGCAAATGGGGCCATAATGACATGCAAATGGCCCCATTTGCGCCTTGCATGCATTATGGCCCCATTTGCATGTGCACCTTTGAATATCGTGGTTGATGCGCCTAGCGCAACAGCACTTGCTCTAGCGCATCCCCCTGCCCCTCTCTGGCCACTTGCGCTGGTGCAGTGCCACTACTCCATGCACAGTGTGGGTGGCCACAGAGCGATATTCAATGGTGCTGAGTCATGGTGCAGCACCATTGAATATCACCCTGTCAGCGCCCTGGCACATCCCAGTTGCACTGTACCCAGGCTTGCGCCACAGCCTGGCGCAGTCTGAGTATCCCACCCAATATGTACAAAGCGATAATTATATATAATAATCAGGAGTAAAAATCTAGAAGGAAAGAGAAAAGAGAGAGAAGAAAAGTGAAAAAGAGAAGAGAGAGGGACGAGTACTCAAGTATGTACAATTAAGCATTTCATTCCAAAGTTAGATTAAATGAAGAGAGATGACAGCGTTCATTCATAAATAGCTTCCTGTTTTGATAGCATTACAGCTTCTTCAGTCATACTTTGCCAATAAGTCGAAGAGGATCTTTTTCTCCCTAGAGGCCACAAAATGAAGAAAATGTAACCACCTCCCTTTGAATTTATCCACAGATAACCTTAGCTTAGCAGTCAGGTATTCCATTTCTAAGATTCTGTTGCAAATACCATACCAAGATTCTATGGTGGGCCTGTTTGGGGTAATCCAGCACAAAGTAATTGCTTTAAGAGCTGCTGCCATGAAGATAGATTAGAAACAAATAACTCAGTAGTTTAGATTTTAGTGAGGGTGGGGGCAGTCCCAAGAGCTAATGCTGAGCAATTCTGGGTAGGGGGAATCAAAGATTCCTCTAACTGCTTTGTATATGGCATCCGAAAAGCCCTTTATAACTTTACACTCCCAGAAAATGTGAGACTAGGAGCCAGTGGACTGACAGTTTCTCCAGCAAAGGTCTGAAGTGTGTTTCCCATAGTGTTTGGTTAGTACCAGGGTCTAAAATACCTGACTGCTACTTTCCATCGAAACTCTCTCCAGAATAAAGAGGCTGTGGTGCTGTGAATGCCTTTCCAGATTATATCCCATTCTCTTTTAGACAAAGAAAGCCCAATTTCTGCTTTCCAGGTTTCTTTGATCCTATTCACCTGGTCTTCATCAACTTCTTTCATACACTGCACTAACCTGGACACCAGCTTCTGCTGGTTCGGAGAGGAGGTCAGAGCCAGTATAGATTCTTGAAGAGGATTCCCTCTTTCAGTTATAAACTGGTCAGCCTGAACTGTAGTTATATAGTGCCTAAGTTGTAAATAATGAAAAAAGTCAGTTTGTGGGAGCCCAAACTCCACCTTTAGTTGCTGGAAAGACTTCATGGAGTTCCCAGAAAAACATTGCCCCAGAGACTTTAGGCCACACCTAGATCAACTATGGAATGCCAGATCCCACAAAAGGGGGATCAAGTCCCGGCAGCTTATAATTGTGGTGGAGAGGCCTATTGTAAGGGGAAGTTTTAGTGTAAAACATGCCTCCTTCCAGGTTTGACAAATTACTTCAGTCAGGGGATTTTTGATTCAAGCAATTTTAGTCTGGGAGGATCTAGGAAGAGCAAGTCTAAGACATTGGACAAGGGAGAGGAGGCTGTTTCTAATTCCACCAACTGTTGGGGGGTTGTCGTCTTGCATTAAAAAGACCCGGGCCTGCAGCTGAGCTGCCCAGAAATATTTTTGCAGGTCTGGGAGTCCAAGTCCTCCCTTTTCCTTAGGTGCAGTTAACACCCTCCACCTGACCCTGGGTTTTTTGCCGCCCAGCCAAATAAACTTGGAAAGTGTGGACTGTACCTCTTTCCAAAAAGAGCTGGTGGTCTAAGAGGGAGGGCTGTCAGTAAAAATAAAAAGTGGGGTAAAACATTCATCTGGATGCTTTTTATTCTACCAGATAGAGAGAGTGGCTACTCTTTCCATCTATTGCAGTCTGTCCTAATCTCCTGAAGCAACCTCAAATGGTTCGAGCCATATAATTTCTTAAAATCTCTGGGAATCCACATTCTCAGATACCTAAACCCCAACCCACTCCATTTAACTGGACATAAATCTGGGAGAACTGTCCCCCTTGAACAGCCTATCAGAAGTAATTTAGATTTTCCCTTGTTCACCTTGTAACCAGACAGTTCCCCCCAAATCCACCAGGAGGTTAAAAATCTTTGGGATTGAGTGAACGGGGTCTGAGACGTACAAAAGGGTGTCATCCTCATACAGCGATATTTTGACCTCTGTGTCCTGAACCTTAACCCCCTGAAAGACACCTGTTTGCCTGATAAAAGCTGCTAGTGGCTCTAGGCTCAGGGCAAATAGGAGAGGGGAGAGAGGGCAGCCCTGTCTGGTACCTCTTTGTATTTCAAAGGATGAAGAGATAACTCCTATCACCTGGATCCTTGCTCTGGGATTGTGCATAGGTTCCTAATCCAAGTCCTGAATTTGTCTCTGGAGCTGAAGCCCCCCAAGGGGAGATTCAGATAGTTCCAGTCTAGGTGATCGAACACCTTTTCCGCATCCAATGATAGTACCACTCTGAGTCACCCACCCGGGGGGGGGGTTTGACCCCAGAGAGAACATTCAACAGGAGGTGAATGTTGTACTGGATATGTCTACCAGGGATAAAGCCTGTTTGGCTGGGGTGAATCAGGGCAGGAATGATCTTCTGAAGTCGGTTACTAATCACTTTTGCAAAAATGTTTGCATCCTGATTTAAAAGTGAAATAGGTCTGTAACTTGAACAGTTGAAAGGTTCTTTCCCTGACTTGGACAGCACTGAGATAAGGGCCTCACCCCAGGTATCGGGTAAGGTGCCAGGTTCCTGTGCCATGTTGGAAACCCTGGTTAAAAGAAGGGCTATCTCTTTTGCAAAATGCTTATAAAATTCCACTGTGAAGTCAACCGGACCAGGAGCCTTGCCCGATTTTAGTAACTTAATCACTTGATCCACTTCCTCCATACAAAACAGTGCCTCTATAGTTTCCCATTGGGCTAGGGATAGAGTGGGTAATTTAACTTTTTGGAGTAAATCTTTAATTTTGTTACAGTTGTTTATAGTATTTCAGGAATTCTTCTGCTATCTCACTAGGTTGAGTCCTGGGGGTGAGATCAGGGGCCCCTGGAATAGATCCTGGACACATATCTGTCTGCCTCCTGATTCCTGAGTCTCTATGCCAGCAATTTACCAGCCCTCTCTCCCCTCTCTTGATGCCTCTGCTCAGTGTATCTAAGTGAATTTTCAATACACCTCAACATTAGGGAATCATATAAAGAGTGGGCCTCCCTCAGTTTCTTCATGACATCCTCAGACCAGGTGCATTTATGTTCGTTTCCAGATCTTTAATCTTGTCTAAAGCTTCCCGGACCTGAGCTTGGTGTTGCCTGTTCCTATGGGAGGCAAATGCAATAATGTGGCCTCAGATTACAGTGTTAAGTGCATCCCACAGAAACTTGAGCTGTGAATTTGTTTCTTTGTTTTTGTTTAAGTAATGCTTTATTACCTGTTTGGTGAAGTTTATATACTGTTTGTCATTGACTAATCCTGGGTCAAACCTCCATTCCCATCTTTTTAGAGAATCGTTCTGCCCCAGTTTTGCTTTTAATCGTTGCGTGGTCTGAGATCATAATGGGAAGAATGCTAATGTCTTGAAATGTATGCAACAATCTTTTCTGGGTGTAAAATCTGTCTAACCTAGAATACAAATTGGATGCTGATGAGAAGAATGTACAGTTCCTGGCAGATGGGTGTAAACATCTCCAGGGGTCAGCCATCCTGGATTCAGCACATAGGTACTTAAGGAGCTGGGAGTAGGCTTTTGAACTAGGGCACTTGATTAAACTTCTGTCCATGTCCACATCTTCTACACAGTTCCAGTCTCCCATATAAATAACTTGACCTGGGGGTAACTTAGCTGTTTTATTAAAAAGGGATCAGAAGAATTCCTCCAAGTGAGTGGTGGGTGCATAAACCACCACCAGGTGAATGGATTTGCTACTATAGATCCCTGACACAATTAGCAAATGATCTGAACCAGCCTTGGTTACTTTTTAGATCTGGAATGTCAAGCCCCTGCGAAATAGCAGTGCCACTCCCACCTTCTTAGCCTGCGGGTGTTCATCTGAACAAACGGTACCCACCCAGGCCCTCTGCAATTTTAAGTGTTCCTGAGCTGAAAATTTGATTTCCTGCAAACAGGCAATATCGCATTTTTCTCTTTTGAGTTCTGTTAGGATTTTTTGAATGCTTCACAACATTATTGATTCCTTTTACATTTAAGGAGCAGTGTGTCAAAACATCCATCTTAAATAAATTAGGAAGATGCGTCTTAATTTACCCTGCTTCCAGATAAATTTCCACCATTCCCTTTGCTTCTCATATGAAATCCCTCTCCCAGAAAGAAGAAAAGGAGGAAAAAGAGAGTTGGACCAGAAACGGAGTAACCAGAACATAGATTAACCACAACAAACTATAACAGAGTTAACACAACAAACTTGGAGTTCCCCTTCCATAAGCAAGGGGTGCTGGTCAATGGTTGACCAGAGGCAGCACCCGAAGGTCCTACCACAACGCCTTCTGGGAAGTGCATTGTCCCCCCCCCGTTGGTGTATAAGGGAGCAAAGCCCCCTTAAGGGAATAACACCCTATCCAATAGGATGAAAGGCCAGAAGATCCAAGATGTGCTTGCAGCCCCTGAGCCTGTGCCCTTATTGAGAAGAAATAGGAGTCTTCTGAGATAGGCTGGGATAGCTTCTCCAGCCTCCAGTGCAACATACAGCCCAGTAAATATTAATTCTTGGCATGCTTGTGGTGATAATAGTGTATAATTGTAGAGCTAAGAGGTCAACAGACCTGCAGTCGTCGTGGCCCTGATCTGAAATTAACTTGGTGGCTTAACAATTCAGGAAAGTCCACAACCAATATTAATTTTCACTCAGTTGGGTCATGCTAAGGTTTAGATATAGAAACACTAATTTTGATATACTTGAACTCATCTTTAATGACACACTGACTGTAAAATGTGTTAACCTGACTCCAGCATGACAGACCTTTCCCTTTCCCACCATTCCCCTGCAGGAGTTTACACTCCTTGGTGCATAATTACCTATAATCCATAAAAATCAGATATTGCTTTATACTCTGACCTAGCAAAGCTAGGGGAAGCTAAATTCAGCAATCAACAAAAAATACCCTTATTAATCAGAGTTCTCTGAATGTGGATGAGGAGCCTGCAGATCTTTAAGGCTCAATAATGATCCTATTTGAGGGTGCACAGTCAGCAGGGTGCAGTGGGATTTGGCTTCGGGGATTCCAGGTGGAGGAGACCAGGGAGAGTGTTCTAAATCCAACAGGGTTTTTTAACTTGCCGTCTTCCCCCCCACCCACCCCCAAAGTCAAGGTTCATCACAGAGTTTGTAACTGCTGGGTCAAAGAAAAAGTACAGGACAACGTCCCATGAAATCAAAGTCTAGTGGTGAATGCACCTGAAAAACACCAGCTGATAAAGTGTCTCTTCTAGAGGGTCCCAACATCAATGCTGAAGACCTGGAGGGGTGGTATGAGACAGCTCACCCCAATCTGTGCCTCCGTGGCTCCTTGGAGCAAACATGACATATTCTTCATTGAAACGGCAAGGCGTTTCCTTGGGGAATTCTTAGGAGAGCGTAGCCAGCTGGTTTCTCTCAAAAGAAAGTATTCTCCTGCAACAGCCAGTACTGAAGAAAGGTTCCCAAGAGGTGCATTTTTTGGTGGTTCTTGCCAACTAGCATAACCAAAGGTCTCAGATCTTCCAGGGGCGCCAGAGAGGCAAGGAGGCCCTAGTCTGAATCCCTCTTCACTGTGATCCATCTGCGGTAAGAACCAACATGCAGAAAATAAAAGAATTACTTGTTCTTGGCCATAAAACAGATTGTTATGTTTTCAGCTCAGACCATGTTGCCCTGCAGAAAGAGTTCAGGCTTGTTTTTCTCTGCAGGTCCACCGTACTAAATCAGTATGTAATGGCAAGATGGCTTCAGACATAGAGCCTGGGTTGTGAGTTTTTCTAGTCCTTGGAGCAAGGGACCATAAGAGTTGCTTGACTTCATCCTCTGCCATTTCTTCTTTGAGGTCTGGTAGAGAAATGCCTTCTGCTGTTAGAAATTGACTTGCTCTCAGCATAGAATCAAAGATTTTAGGCCTGTCTTTCAATTCCACCCAAAGTCTGGCCAGATACCTTAACTGCACTCTCTTGCCTTTATCCCTGAGTTGTTTGACCACATAGAGAACTTTCTTCCTTTGTGTCACCATGGTCAAAGGAAAATCTTGGTCTACAAACACACAGGCTCCATCAAAGTTCAGGTCTTTTTTGGCTCAGGTGAGCCTGAAGATTTTCTTCTTTATGGGGTACTTTAAAAACTTGATTAGGATGGCCCTCAACAATGCCCCAGGTCTAGGCTTCGGGGCTGTTGCCCTGTGGGACCTCTAGGATGTCTAGGATGAATTCTTCCCCCAATTGCAGCTCTGTGCACAGCCAACACGCCATGTATCCTGTCATATCTTCTGTTATGGCTCTTTTTTGTTTGATCCATGTCCACTGAAGCGTTGAAACAGTGAGATCACCACAATTTTGGCAGCCTTGCACAATTCCTCTGATCCTAAAAATATGTATCACAATGGTTGTATAATTGTAGGTCTATATTCAAATGTCTTTAATTCATTATAATTACACACTAAGATGAATGTTCTTAATGAGTGCATTTAAGGTTACATAATTTGACCTTTTGCAGTTTTAATGACCTCCCAATCCCTGAGTCATCATTTGTTTTATCTAAACATTTCTTTGCTCAGTTCATCAATAATCCAATATTGGAATAAAATTACTTTAGAACAAAAACTGTATACACTTTGGGTTTGATTTTGTGCAAATACTAAATTCTCTCCCAGTTGAAAATACATAAGAGATGAGTTGCACATACTTTTGTATTCCTCTACACTTTTACTTTGGAAATTTATAAAACAAATATGAAAAAATAACACTAAACAGTCCAAAAGATTTAGAATAAAATAACTTTAGAACAAAACTGCATAAACTTTGGGTTTGATTTTGCACAAATATTAACTTCTTTCTGAGCTGAAAATGCATAGGAGATTAGTTGTGCATACTTTTCTATTTCTCCAAACTTTTACTTTGGAAATTTGTAAAAAAAATATGAATCAATAACACTTGACCTTTTGCACAGATCTTGACCTCCCAATAAAGAGAACAGCTTAAAACATATTTAGGAGTCATTCAAGAGTTATCCCAAGGTCAAGATTTAGTAAGCTATATATTTAATGCATTTTAATAGTAGAAGTTGCCAAAGAGGACATCATAAAATAAAAAATTGGTGCAGCATAGTTGCCTAAAAGGTATCAAACCATTTGCTTCTAAAAGTTTCACTGACAGCCAAGTCTTCTTTATGTGTGTGAGCATTGTTTTCTCCTGTGTCTTCCTTCTTCCCTCTATTTGGTCAGTGTCAGCTTCACATATAAATTTTACTGGCTAATAAATACTAAAATTAATCTGCTACTTTTTTCCTGAAAAGATTTAATATGATCCCATTCTGAAAAGCTCTAATGTGCCCCCACTAAGCAGATCATTTTGTTTCAAGCTGGGTTTTTTTCATATTAAGAACTAAAGAATTCCATTGAAGTGTTCTACATTGCTAGAATAACTACAGGATCTGCTGTTAAATTAGGCATGACAAGATATAAACCATATGTTCTGGTCTCAGCATAGTGGTTTCAGAAATCAGGCTGTCAGAAATGCAATAGGAGTTATGCTGAACAAATGTAAATATCTCTAAAAGTATAGGAGTTACTCAAAACCCATCAGCTTGAAAGTTGTTCAGGATGAAAATACCTTTCAAATGAGCCTATTCATTAAGCTGCAGTCACTATATATTTTAAACTATGGCCATCTGATTACCTGAATTTTCATTTTTCTTCACAATTTTCACCTTTTGGATAGCTATATTTAAAAAAAAAATCTAACGAATTCAGTTTAGTGACTACCCTCATTTGAAAGGTAATTTTGTTCTGAACAAATTTCATGTAGGTTGTATATTGCTAACTTGAAAATTTCCAAAATATTTACATTTGTTTGACATGATCCCTACTGTGTACACTCAGAGAGAAAAAATGAGATTGTTTGGAGAACCGTATTTTACAAAATATAAAGGATTCAGATTAGTGACTACCCTCATGTGAAAGTTCTTTTTGCTCTGAACAGCTTTCACACTGGTTGTTTTAGCGTGCCTTGAATAGTTTTAAAGATATTTAGATTTGTTTGGAAGGTGTGCACATTTGTTCTAAGAGAAAAGCAGCTTTGAGCTCTGTGTCCATCATTCTGAACAGAAAGAAGGGAGTATTTTTTAACGGCCATAGGGATTTGCAGTGTTATGGAAGGATGCACTGAAAACTACTAAAAAAATCTGTTCCATGGAAACCTCTTTTCAAGCTAAAGTATTATGGATGTAGGCTCCGCCCACAGCCATAAAAAGGGGACATTAGAAAACTTGAATGTTACAGACTTATAACCCTAATGTGTACATCAGTCAACATCTACAGCAGGTATATTCTTAAAAAGGATGAACAATGGATTCTGGAGAAAAATATTTTGTCCAACAAACAACATGGGTTTAGGGAAAATAGAAGTACAAAGGACAATCCTTTTATTATTGAGCATTTTAGAAGAAATATGTTCTGGGCAAGGGAGAGTCACTATATTTTTTTATTTTTCAATATTAAGGTGTATTTGACCATGTGGATTGAAAACATTTTCTGGAAATTCTATTGGTGAAGGGAATGGATAATGGTCTGATATATATTTATGTAAGTATGTGTGTATATACAGATGTATATTTATAAAATGGAGATAATAATATCCTAGAAATCCAAACTTCTGATTGTATAAAACACGTCACATGACCATGCGTATATCAGAGTGCAGCCCACATCAACTTTTAACCCCCTCCAAAACAATTTTGAGATTTTTTTAAAAGAGATAAACCACTCTGAGGTGTGCGTTCACACTCTGATATATGCAAGCCTTGGGTGGTTGACTCACTCGGCCTGTAGCCTTGTGTGTAGCAACGCACACCAAAGTGTACGCATATCAAAGCACAACCGCACACCTCAGAGTGGTTTATCTATTACATCTCTCTCTGTCTCTCTCTCTCTCTCTCTCTCTCTCTATATATATATATATATATATATATGTACATACATATAATACTGGCGTGCTCGTGCCAGTATAATTAGGGTTGAGTAGGCAGTTTAATGTTAAACCCCAAATTATGCACATTAATAACTTTGTTTTCATTTTTTCTCCCAAACAAAATGTTGTAGCTTGCCCCACGATTGACTTCTGTTACAAATAAGGCATGGGTTTTGTTCAGGGTGATGCCCTCTACAAACCCATGCCTTTGGTTTCCTTCATTTTGGCCAAAAAAAATGGCTGTTTTAAATTTTAAAATTCTTCATTCGTTACTCGCTGTCTTGGTTGCTTTGCTGCAGCTTTTCTACAGCTTTGGCTGTAGGGGATCCTTTATTTGCCTAATCCTGCTTTCTATGCACTATTTTTCATTTTGCGGTTAATTTGTAATAAGCTTGTTGTGTTAGGGACTGGGTTTGCTAGGGACTACTGTAAAATGAGTTGGGAGCATTTTACAACTGTTGGGATTGCAAAGATCAAAGTGATTATGTGGGAATGACAATTTGTATTTAACTGGGATATAGAAACATAGAAACATAGAAACATAGAATTTGATGGCAGATAAGGACCGCTTGGCCCACCCAGTCTGCCCGTTTCCCTACCTGATGGATAAGCTGCAGATCTTAGTTAACCAGCAGCCTACTTCTTCCTACCCCCAACCCCTAGAATTGCCTTATGACTGTCCCATGCATGCTTGAATTCCATCACTGTTTTTGACTCCACAACCTCCTCTGGAAGGCTGTTCCATGCATCCACAACCCTCTCTGTGAAAAAATACTTCCTTAAATTACCTCTGAGCTGCCCCCTCTATCTTCAAATTGTGCCCCTTGTTCTTGCACACCTCTTTTTGAAAGATGCTACCCTCTTGGACTTTGTTGATTCCTTGAGGTGCTTGAAAGTTTCTATCATGTCCCCCTCCCTCCTTTCCTCGAGGCTATACATATTAAGCTCCTTAAGTCTCACTTCATATGTCTTCGGTGCAGACCCTGCACCATTTTAGTTCTCCTCTTCTGGACAGCTTCCATCCTGTCTATGTCTTTGTGGAGATTGGGTCTCCAGAACTGCACATGATACTCAGATGTGGTCTCACCAGCTGTCTGTACAGAGGATAATAACTTCCTGTTTTCTGCTGGTGATGCCTCTCCATATGCATCCCAGTATCCCCCCAGCCCTCCTTGCTGCCCTCTCACATTGCTTGCCCACCTTTAGGTCATCTGATATGACTACCCCGGGTCCCTTTCCATTTTTGTTGTTGTTAGTATCTCACCCCCCATTGTGTACTCTTCCCCTGGGTTTTTGTTTCCCAGGTGCATTACCTTGCACTTCTTAGCATTGAATCTAAAGATTCTTGATTGAAGATACTTGTATTTATTTAGAGCTGCCTGTTAGTGAGCCCTATAAAAAATCTCTGTTCTGTAAGTGCCACCAGCCTCAGGCAAGATTTTCCCTGTTACTAGGCTCTCACTTTTCCCTTCCATCCACCTTCTACTAAACCCTGTAACTCTCTTTCCTATGTCTAGCACACCCTTAAGCTAAATTGTTATTCTTTTTTCTATTCCTGTTTTTGCGCTCCTCTCCTGTGACTCCAAACAGGATTATCCTTGGGTCCCAAACCAAAGACCACCTGTTACATTGTTTGCACCCCTCCCCCACCAGTCTCTCAATCTCTGGCACTATTTCCCAGCCCTACTCTTGCTTCCCTCCCATGGCTGCAGTCAGACTGCTGGTGTTCATGGATTTCCATTAGGCGCCAAACTACAGCCTCTTACTGAACAGTTAAGCTTCCCCTCTCCCTGCATGTCTCTCCTGTTAATCCCTTTCTCCACATTTAGCCACTTAGTGCATCGGCTAAGCTCATTGTTTTAGGGATTTCTTCTAGGCACCAAACCACAGCCTCCAACTGAGCAGTTAAGCTCTCCCCTCCCCTGCTTGCCTCTCCTGATAATTCCTCTCTCCCGAAACCTATCATTTAGTGCATAGGCTAAACCCTTTTTTTAGGGCTATATCTATAACCTTCCCCTCTCTCTCTCTCCAAACAGGTGAAGCCAGCCCCTCTGGGCCATCTCTGCCCCTGAGACCGGTGGGCAGAAGCCGACGGCCGGACCCCACACAGCAGCCACATCAACCAAGGACCTGTCTCCATCTCTGCCCAGATACAGCAGCAAGACTCTGGCTCTGAAGCTGCAAACTTTATTGGCTCCCAGCTGCTGAAGCCCAAAGCCCATTGGTGACTGCTGCAGCAGACAGGTGCTGATTGTCTGCAGCAGTTGCTGGCTGTCTCGGGATGCTTTGCTGCAGCTTTTCTATAGCTTCAGCTGTAGGGGATCCTTTATTTGCCTAATCCTGCTTTCTATGCATTATTTTTCAGTCCACCCCTCCCTAGACCACCTTAAATGCATGATAGCTCCTCCCACTTCTTAGAATGAACCTCCATATTAGGTATCTGTTATCAAGCTGCAGCTGGCCCATCAGCACAGCAGTGGGATTTCCGCTTGCGATGCTGGCGACCGGATTCGGGAATGGACCCAGATCGTCAGAGGACCGGCCGGGGGGAGAAGGATTGAGCGTCCGATGGGCAGCTCTCCTTCTCCGGGGAGGTGCGGGTAACTTTCGGAGCACTGGGGACTCCTGGCAGAGGCGGGAGAACTCATGCTGCCGGCGTTCAAATGGGGGTGAGGGAGACAGGAGGGCGGCTGGAGTCAGTGCACGTCCCCGTCTCCTCGGGGGAGGGATAATAGGAGGGGAACAAAATCCCACGCCTTGCGTCTCGGTGACGCTCTGCCCCAGGAAAGCCCTGATTGGCCACCGGAGCCATTCCCCCAACCAGTCACAGTTCTGCAGTCCGATATAGGGGGTCGGAACCGCGGCCCCACTCTCTGGGGGGTAAGCCAGGGATGACCGGGGGAGACGGCAATATACGGTGGCCGGGGCTCCAGGGGTCCGTGACCAGAGTTGATGGTCGACGAGAGGCGTGGGGAAAAAATAGGAAAAATAGAAAAATAAAAAAATCAAGCTGCAGTTGTGCTTTTTCTTAAAGGAGCCTATACCATTTTCAAGCTGTGCACTGGAGATACCCTCAAACACCTGTCAATTATTTACCTTCAAGCTGCATGCTTGAAATATCTTCAAATACCTGTCGATTATTTACTTAAGGATCTCACTTTTCATGTGCAAGCTGCATGTCTATGTTATGCACTGAAATTGGACTAAGCAACAGGATACTAGGTTATGGTGCTATCAGCAAATAGGGCAATTACTGAACAAAGTCCATAGCACCCATAATACCAAACAAACCACACTGACCAGACAAAAGTCCAATAAGGTCACATTTATAAAGTGCTGAAAATGCAATAACTGACAAAGTGGCTAATTACAAAGATAAAAAACTGATGTTTCTCCTGGCATGCTGCCAGGCTTCTTCAGAGTATCTTCAGTGTCTATATTATCTAAGGGTCACCCCTTTTACACACAAGCTGTGCCCCATATTACTTCAAAGACTATCCTTCTACCACACTGCAGGCATTCAGATTAGTACTACAGTATACTTGCATTCCCTCCATGCAGCAGATATTCGAGTTGGTCAG
Organism: Neoceratodus forsteri; assembly: GCA_016271365.2. Lineage (NCBI taxonomy): Eukaryota > Metazoa > Chordata > Ceratodontiformes > Ceratodontidae > Neoceratodus > Neoceratodus forsteri. The sequence continues at coordinate 988,743,570 of CM057449.1, forward strand.
TAGAATCCTTGCTCTCCTTCTCCTGCCTACTGGTTTGGGCAGAATTATATGCCTCAAACAATTCCGAGATTCAGCTTATTTATGATAGCAAGATATTTCCTGTCCTGTCTTTTCTTAATATGTTCTCTTGAAATGCAGCGCATTCATCAACAGCACCCTAACAGTACAAACAAAAATTATGCTATGGTGGAATGTTTGGGTACACTTGGCACCTCTAAATTCTGTTCCTGGATAATTCAGTTACCCAAACTGGAACCACTAGTACAAGTACCATGGCAGGTTGGAATCCAGTCAAGGAATCACAGAGAGTGCCCAACTCCTTCGCCATCCTTGGCTCCCATGCTCTCCCTGTCCTATTTGATCAGGATTCTTGTCTACTCAACATTGTGCTCCTTTGGTTTCCACCTTTGCAATCCTCCAAAAGTATTCAAATATCCATGCAACTAAGAATGGTCTAGAGCTCATCAACTACTCCTAGAGGCCATAAAGAAACTCTTGTTTCTACTGTTATTGTGTTTGGGCAATGTAGAGCTAAACCCTGCCCCCCCCAGTGGACATCCCATCTCCTGCTGATATGGCTGATATTAGAGGTGTGAGTTTCATGCATGTCAGTGTGTGCAGCCTTCTAAAAAATAGCTTCTATACAGGCCTGGATTTTACATACTAAGCCTGATGTCCTGGTGGTCTCTGACTCCTGGCTCAGACCTGGTACTGCTGACTTTAAGGTGAATATGCCATCCTATAACATTTTCTGAGCTGATAGACAAACAAGAGGTGGAGGGGTTGCCATCTACATCCATGGTAAGTTTTCAGCAGCTGTTATTAACTCAACGTCTAGTTCTAAAGAATACAAAAGTCTGATTCTCAAAGTTGAGCTCTCCCCATATCTCTCATTCTGTGTGGTAGGATGTTACAGGCCCCCATCAGATTGTTACTGCTTTTAGATTAATTATATAATACATTAGGGTCCACGTCCTCTGAAATTATCATACTGGGTGACTTTAACCTGGATTGGTGTTCCAAGATCTCCAAACTACTCAAAAACCTATGTGACTCCTTTGGAATATCCTAACTTATTACAGAAGCAATGCACCATAATAAAAATAACCCAAATAACAGTACACTGTTGGATCTTATCCTAGTAAACAAACCACACCTATTCTGTCATGCTGGTGTACTTTTCTCTGACATCAATGACTACTGCTTCATTGCCTGTGTGAGATCTGCCAAAAAACAGCCCCTACATCAAAATTTACTATTAAGAGGAGTTGCCGTAACTTTGACCCTTGTGCATTTATATCTGACCTACAGAACTCCCTAAGATGGCAGGACTTCGATCTTGCAAAAACAGTAAATGTGGCATATGATATTTTCCAAGAAATTGTGCTAGGATCCCTAGATAAGCATGCAGCCATGGTCAAAAACTGCAAAAATGAAAGATCATGCCCGTGGTTTATGGCAGAACTGAAGGCTGCCTTACTCAACAGAGACTTACTTTGGAAAAAAGCTTGAAAATCAAAGCCACAGGCAGATTGGACTTTGTTTAGGAGGGTCAGAAACCTTTGTACCAAATCCATGAGGGAGGCCAAGGCTAGTTATTACTGGGCTGAACTTGATACATCTTCAGGTATTATGATAATTTCTGGAAAACCCTTAAGGAGATTGAAGGTTATGCATCCTCTGACTAATTACCTACAAAAATATCCAAGGGTGGTGTCTTATTTACAGATACACAATTAATCCTTGACCAGCTGAATAATCATTTAGCCACCGCAGGGTTAGCCTTTAATACCTCACCTGCCAATACCCTTCGTTCCCAACTTGGGGCTCATGATCCAGTAGCCCTGGTCACAGATACAGTATTCTCCTTACAGTCTGCAACACTGAAGGAGGTTGAAGACCTACTCCTACAACTGGATACCAGGAAGAGTGCTGGTTCAGACTGCATTGACCCATTTTTCCTAAAAATTAGTCGCCAAGCCCTGGCTGTGCCAATCATGCACCTCTTCAACCTATTTCTCCTGTACAGTGAAATTCCTCCGATATGGAAAACTGCCCATGTGATTCCCTTATTCAAATCTGGAGACCCTAGTGACCTCAACAACTATAGGCCAAACCCCTTACTTCCTATCCTATCCAAGATGCTTGAGAAAATAGTAAGTACTCAGCTTAAAAACTACTTAGAATCTGAAAATCTGTTAAATCCTCTGCAATCAGGATTTCAGCCATGCCATAGCACAATTTCAGCCCTAGCAAAGATTATAAAACTTCATGTGCACAGTATTTTTGGACCTAAGCAAGGCATTTGGTACCATCAACCATGAATTGCTCTTGGTATCACTCCATAATATTGGTGTGGAGACCCCCTCCCCAAGATGGTTTTCTAACTACCTTATTGGGTGCTAGCAGCAGATTAAAGCTGAAGGGGAATTCTTTCCAATAAAATTCTTATTGAGGGGCAAGGCTCCATTCTGGGTTCACTTTTATTCGTGATTTATATGAATGGAACTAATGTAGGAATCAAATCTGCCAACAGCCATTTGCCAATGATACAGTACTCTACATTTATTTATTTATTTATTACATTTTGGTGACCAGGTAAGCCCACTGGGCTCAGGAGGTCACTTTTTCAGGGGCGACTCGGGATTACATAGCAAAGATAAATAACACAGTAAGAATGACAATTATACAATATGATACAGATTATACAGTAATATACAGACAGCTGGTTACGTATGCTGAGATCAGCCTGCATTCATGGTGGGTACTGGGATTAGCAGAATAAGTGACTAGGCATGAGGGATGTGAGAGGAGGGTGAGAACCACATTCATAGTGCAGTTTACTCAAGAGGGTAAAGTTGGATTATGGTATTCGGATGACCGTGAGGTGGTCCATGGAGCCTAGCAGTGGCATTTGGAGGTTGCAATCATGTGAACCTTGAGCCTAGTGCAGAAACTTTTAATTGATGGTGCTTCCTGCACCCCAGGAGGAAGGGAGTTCCACAGGGTGGGTGCAGTGTGGGTGAAAGACTTGCCCCCCGCCTTGGTTCTTACTCTGGGGACAGCTTGGAGAGTGCGATCTGTTGAGGGGGAGCCGGGGGTTGGTCTTTCTTGCTATGAGTCCAGATAGGCTGGGGGGATTGGCTAATTAATTTGAAGGTTTAGCATAACAGAGGGTACTGAAGACGGGCTTCCAGGGAGGGCCAGTTTAGCTGCGATTGCATGTCGCAGTGGTGATTCCTGGGGTTTGGCTGGGCAGCAAACTGAGCCACCTTATTATACAGGGCCTGTAGTCTATTCATTTCAGTTCTTGCTACTCCCTGGAGTACTGGGGCCACATAGGTGATTGTCAGAAGGAGGACGCTGGTGGCGATGGAGACCCTGGCTTCCGGTATCAGCTGGTTTTTCAGTCAGTAGAGGGTGCCCAGTTTCCCATGTAAGGTTTTTGTAACCTGGTCCACATAGTTCTTGAGGGTGAGGCCCTGGTCCAGGGTGAGGCCAAAGTATTTCATTGACTCAACTACCTCTAGGCTAGCACCTGACATGGAGGTGATGTGTAGGTGTTGTTTTCTATCATGTCACAGGGATTTTGGACCCAACAGCATGGCCTTGGTCTTATCCATGTTAAGGACCAATCTGTTGTTAACAAGCCAGTTCTCGAGGGACCACAGGTCACCTTGGAGCAAGGTGCTGAGATCTGGCAGATTTGTGGAGGGTCAGTAGATAACGGCTTCATCCACGTACTGGACCACTGAGCTCCCCCCACAGTGGAGGCTCAGTTCATTGGTGAAGAGGGAAAAAAGTAGAGGGCCAAGTAGCGACCCCTGCAGTGCTGCCTCTTTTAGTGGGAGTGCCCCCAAGATGGAGTCTTTCCATTTTATCCTCTGAGTACATCCAGTTAATTAGCTTTTGAACCACATTAGAGAATGGTTGTCAAGTCCTACTTTGCCAAACTTAATTAGTAGCAGATTGTGATTGACCAGGTCGAAGGCTTTGGATAAGTCAATGAAGACCGCGCCAGTAGGGGACCCCATATCCAGATTACTGAGTACTTCCATTGAGAATTTGATAAGGGCAGTGTCCATCCCATGCTGGGTCCCGAAGCTGTGCTGGGAGGGAGCAAGGAGTTGGTAGTACTCAAGGTAATCACGGAGTTGCCCATAGATCAGCCTCTCCTGTAACTTTTCCAGGATGCAGAGCAGGGAGATCGGCCTGTAGTTGTTAATGGACTCTCGCTGGCCTCCCTTGTGAATGGGGACCACATGGGCCTGATTCCACTGATCAGAAACTTCTCCCTCTTTTGAGGATCAATTAAAGAGCCAGATAAGGGGTCTGACCAGGGACGAGGTCGCTTCCTTCAGCAGTCTGGGGTGAATCCCATCGGGTCCCCTGGCACTGGATGTTTTGAGTGTCTTTAATAGAGATAGTACCTCTTTTTGTTTAACCAGTCTGAGATGGAAGGCTGGGCGGTCAAGGTTAGGAGGAGACCTCGTGTTAGGGTCAGAGTAGAGAGGCAGTAGCCCAGCCTTGTAGGAGTCTAAGTTAATGAAGTGGTGGTTGAGTGAAATGGCGATTTGGGGGTTGTCATGTAGTAGCTGTCCACTGACCTCGATGGGGCCTGGTTTGGACTTGCCACTGCCTTTTGGTAACCCATTAATGTGGGCCAAGAATAATTTACGGTTCCCTAGGTTCTTTTTCTGTAGTTGAGTAACGTATTCTTTTTTTGCTGCTCTTATCACCACCTTGCACCTGTTTCGCTGGGTTTTATAGCTCACCAGGTCAGCAGGTAGGGAGGAGATCTTGTGTTTTTTCCAGGTCTTATAACGGTTTATCATTAGGGCCTTCAATGGGGGGGTGATCCACTTATAGCAGCTTCCCTTTACGCAGAGTTTCTTCATGGGGGCGAATAGATTGGCTGCGGTATTGAGTGTGCTCTGGAAGAAAGCAACTGCATTGTCCAGAGAGGGGAGGAGTCTGATTGGGCTCCAGTCAATGCTGCTAAGGTAGTTGGAGAGTTGTTCTGGTGATAGGTGGGTGTAATACCATGCTGCCAGGATTTTTGGGTGGAATCTGGGAGCCTTATTTCTCCAGATACAGAATATGGGGGAGTGGTCACTTAGGCTATCCGCTAGGGTGCCGGCAGCCTTGATATTACAGGGGTTGGTCACCAGTGCCCAGTCAAGGGTGGAGTGATTCCCTGTTTTGTGGTTCAGTCTATTAGGTCCAGTGATAACCTGGGTAAGATTTGCTACTTGAATCATACCTTTAAGCGACTGGTTTGTATTCAGGGCCCAGTTCAGGTTAAAGTCCCCCAGTATGAGAATCTCAGAGGAGACCTCCTCACCGATGTCCTTTAGGACAGACTCAAGGGATTGGAGAGCATCTGTATAATACTGATTATAAAATTGTTCTGAATAAAAGAGTTATTGAGGATAGATTGAAGCACCTGGACCATAATAAGTCTCAGGGACCAGATGGGAGCCATCCTAGAGTTCTTAGGGAACTGGCAACAGTATTGGCAGAACACATAACAGCATTGTTTCAAAAATCACTGGATAAAGGGGAGGTGATAGAGGTATGGCCTAAAGCAAATGTAGTCCCTATCCATAAAAAGGGATCTAAACAGGAAGTAAGTAACTATAGACCTGTGAGTTTGACCACTGTTCTGGGAAAAATATTGGAAACTATTATAAAGAACCAAATAGTGGAGTTTTTGAAATTAGCAGGGGACTGTGATGATGCACAACACGGCTTTAAAAAGGGTTTATCATGTCAGACAAATCTCCTTGAGTTTTATGAACACGTGAGTAGGGCCTTGGACTAGGGTATCTCTGTGGATGTGGTGTTTTTGGATTTTTCCACAGCATTCGATAAGGTCCCACATGGAGAATTGGTTGATGCTTTAATAGAACACAAAATACCTGGGTACATTACATCCTGGGTAAAAGCATGGCTGAGTGAGAGAAAGCAGAGGGTTTGTTTAAAAGGTGTATATTCTGATTGGTTGGGAGTGGAGAGTGGAGTTCCCCAGGGATCTGTACTGGGGCCCTGTTTGTTTAATATATGTATATATATATATATATATATATATATATATATACACTCACTGTCTGGAGGAGGGGATGTCTGGGAAACCAAATTTGCAGATGACACTAGAATTGGTATTAGTATCAAAAATAGTGATGATGTAATGAAGCTGCAAAAAGCCTTATTTAAAATGGAAAGTTGGGCTAGGGAAAATAAGTTATCCTTTAACACCAATAAATGTGTAGCCATGCACTTTGGGAAAAATAACAAAAAAGCTAATTATGTTCTAAATGGACATATACTGGGAAAAGTAGTTGAGGAAAGAGATTTGGGTGTTAAAGTGACAAATGATCTTAAGTTCCATCAGCATTGTAGCCAGGTTATAAAGACCGCTGGTGGTATTCTTATCAATATTAAGAAACATATAAAGAGTAGGAAGAGGGAAGTGATTGTGCCTCTGTTTGGAGCGCTGGTGAGGCCACAGTTGGAGTATTGCACCCAGTTCTGGTGACCAGGGTTTAGGTTAGATGTTAAGAGATTGGAGAGGGTTCAGAGAAGGGCAACCAGGTTGGTAGCTGATGTTAGGGACCTGGATTATGAGGACAGATTAGAAGACTTAGGGATGTTCACACTGGAGTATAGATGATTGAGAGATGACATGTGTATGGTGTATAGTTCACTTAAAGACTTCAATCTAAGGGATAAACTGGGACTTACACTAAGGGAACAGCGTTATGACACTAGGACACACTCATGGCAGCTGAAGGGGCAAAATTTTAGGACCACAAAAAGAAAACACTGGTTTAGTGTTAGAGTCATTCCAGTGTGGAACAACTTGCCTGAGGAGGTGGTTGCTAGTAAGACCATGCTTGAGTTTAAGAGGAAACTGGACAAACATTGTATAGCGAACAAAATAGGGAGTTACCATAATTAAAGTCAACAGTGAGCACAATAAACGTAAGTCTTCTTTGCTCTGTAATTACCTATGATACCTATGATTCTTAGGTGGGTTGTATATGCACCCAATGGTGAGGTGCTCACAAAGGTGATGCGAACAAAGACAGATTCACGGTCGTCGCTGGTAGTATGCTGCAGGTTGACCTGCACTGAGTTCAGAGTGTCTTTTTCATAGATTAAGACCCTCCCTTTTGTTTGCTCTGTCTTTGTGGAAGGAGTGGTACCCAAGTACGGCGACCTCATGTGGGAGTACTTGAGGCTTAAGCCAGGTCTCTGATACAGCCAGGATGTCTGGGTTGTACAGATCTAACCAGGCCTGGACTTTCTGCATCTTGGGTTGCAGACTGCATATGTTCATATGTGCAATCCGTAAGCCCTTCTAGGACACCCACTGAGGATCCTGTGGAGAGGAAATCAGTAGGTTGTCAGGAGGGGGCCCTGGGTTTGGTGAATATCTCAGTGAGGTGCAGGAGGGTAGCAATGAGGCGAAGTGAGGTGGGGCAGGGTAGATGGAGTAACTAATTCCTGAGTGTTCACTTAGCGAGGAGGGAAGTGTGGTACCAGATGCCTCTCCTATAGAATTCGTGGGCCATCAATAGTGATATGAGTCTGACTTGGGGTGGGAATGGCATGTCCAATGAGAACATGGAGGGGTGTGGGTGACATCTGCAGCCTGGGTCACTTGTGCTAATAAGCCTGTCCACCCAGAGGAGGGACAGTATATACAAGACTGCCAGGAGTAGCCCACTGTTGGGCCAATGAAAGGTGGGTAGCCCTAGCTTTGTAGGCATTCCCAAGTAGTAGGGGTCCTTTCTGCTGGGAGAGGGAGCCTACCAATCTAGATGCTCAAGCCAAAAGGCCGCGTATGAGGTGAGCAGAGCTGTATTTACAGAACAATAATTGCAGAGCAATATTCGGTGACCGAATCGAGAATGGGTGCGTTCCTGGGGGGAGAGAGTGGTCTACCAGCTGGCAGAGGGAAGCGAGTGGTACACATTTGGGGAAGGATTCAGGGAGAGTTCATTGAATTACACAACATGTAGAGCCAGAGGATTGTTTGAGTAGTTATGTCAGCCTCTAGTGGTGAGGATTGATAACCTGCAAATGGAGAAGTGGCCTGATTGGTTTTGGACATCAGGTGATCTACACTACAAAACACAGAGATGACCAAGGGTGGTGGTGGGGGCATTGGGGAGCTGACGCACAGCGGCCAGGGGTAGCTACTGCGAGGATCAGAGGTTCCTGCTCAGTCCTAAGATGGCTGCCATGCTTCAGAATCGGTAACCTGGTGGGGGATGTGACGACTAATTTGCTCAAGGGGAGGGTTCCTTGCCCTCTGGTGACCTTCACCCTTGAGGGGAGTTGGGGGAACTGCTGCAGGGAAGGAGAAATGAGAGGAGTTAGTACAGTTCAGAACAAAAGATGATGCAGGTAAGGGGGGGGGTAAGGTCTATTCTGCTTTACAAGGCCCCAACAGTGATTTTTATGTAAATACAGGCTTGGAGCTTAAGTTGCAGTTGGTAACATGCCCTGAAAGTAATTGCAAGCAAATTCCCAGGCTTGACCCTTAAGGAGCGCTGTATTCTGCTCTACAAATGCCCCGACAGTGATTTCTAAGTAAAACAGGCTTGGTGCATAAGTTACAGCTGGTAAAACACCCCGAAAGTAATTGCAAGCAAATTCCCAGGCTTGGCCCTTAAGGAGCACTGTATTCTGCTCTACAAATGCCCCAACAGTGATTGCTAAGTAAAACAGGCTTGGAGCTTAAGTTACAGCTGGTAAAATGCCCCAAAAGTAATTGCAAGCAAATTCACAGGCTTGGACCCTTAAGGAGCGCTGTATTCTGCTCTACAAATGCCCCGACAGTGATTTCTAAATAAAACAGGCTTGGTGCATAAGTTACAGCTGGTAAAATGCCCCGAAAGTAATTGCAAGCAAATTCCCAGGCTTGGCCCTTAAGGAGCACTGTATTCTGCTCTGAAAATGCCCCGGCAGTGCAATTTCATGCAAGTTTACAGGCTTGGCTCTTAAGGTAACTGTGTAATTCTTTGAAAATGCCTCCAGTTCTGGAAAGGAGCCCTTGAAAAAACGATCTCCACTTGTGTGGGGACAATAAAGTCTTTTACTGCTTCTAGCTACTGCGAGGATCAGAGGTTCCTGCTCAGTCCTAAGATGGCTGCCACACTTCAGAATCGGTTACCTGGTGGGGGATGTGGTGACCAATTTGCTCAGGACATTGATAGACCAATCCCTGAAGCCACATGCAAGGATCTTCAGCAGGAGTTTAATCCGTTGCAACTACAACTACTGAAGCAAAAACTACTTTTGAATGCAAAGAAAATGAAGGTGATGCTCTTCTTACCTAGTACTAATGCTAACAACCCTGTTATGGTACAATCCATTCCTCAGATCACTACACTCCTAGGAGAGCATCTAGAGTTTGTAACCAAATTTAAATACTTGGGGGTTTGGAGAGACTATAAGCTCTCCTTCCTTGAGCACATTGAGGAGCTGATGAAAAAGCTCAGATAAAGGCTAGTCCTCTTTTACAGAATCAAAAATCTTCTCACCCAGGATGCCAAGAAGAGACTAGTACTCACCACTTTCCTCTTTGTCGGATTACGTTGACTTTTTGTACAGCCAAAGCCCTGCCTCGGCACTAGCCAAACTAGATACGTTATACCATACAGCCATAAGATTCATCACTGGTGCTCCATACTCTACGCATCACTGCTCTCTATATGCCACAGTAGGATGGTCCTCATTTTCCTATAGAAGTCAGAAAAACACTGTTCTTTGGACATACAGAGTTATCACCAAAAAGCTACCTCAATACACATCGGATTGTCTGCTGCTAAGCACAGCAAGAATGTATGCCTTGAGAAAGTGCCTCCTATACAGTATCTCTCTTATTGTACACAAAGTCAAATCATGTTTTGGTAGATCATCCAAAAGTTACATGCTACCCCTATTATGGAATAATCTACAAACATTCTTAAAACTGGTCCACCCTATACATCTCTTAGCATTTAAAATGCTGTATGTATACTCCGTCAAGGAGTCACATAACTGCTTCCCCGATTAGCACCGTGCTCATGTTTCTGGATCACTGAGTCCTCCTAGTTCCTGCCAACCACCTCCCCCCTTTCCCCCTCCCCCCATAGGTTCTCAACTCCTCATGATGCCAGTGTTCATCCCCTATGGCCGCACTTGTCCATCACTTCAGCATCATCCTGTTTTGCTCCCCTTGCTCTTTAAGTATCCTTGATCTACCCTCTATCTCTCCTTTATGTATGTTACTAGCATACACCATATTATTATTCTCTGTTCTTGCCATCTGTTCCTCTCTCTCAAGGCTCCCATTAAACTCTATTTTAATGTATATGTTTTTCCAGGTACCTGACGGTGTTATTTCTGCACTATATTTTTGACTGCCTATGGACATTAATTACCCTGTGTTCTCTCATGTACAAAGTAAGTACAAACTACAATCTTACCCTGTATTATCTCATATTATCACATGTATAAAGTGTGTACAAACTACAATATTAATGGAATTTGAACATGTATATACTATATTTAAACTGTCTACCATGTGTATTGTATAATTATGAATGTTTGAATGTGCACTCAATATATATTTTGTCCAGGTCCAACTTGAAAATGAGTTTTTCTCAATGGTCTTCCACCTAGTTAAATAAATATTTTGATTGATTGATTTTTGATTGACTCGCTTCTGATCCTCACTCACTAGGTGACAAAATCCCCGTTCGTGAGCTGATCCCCTTTCGCAAGGTAATAAAATCCTTGATCTCGACTTAGGGACCAGATGGCTCTATCTCACGAATGAGGATCGGTTCGTGAAAGGGGATTTTGTCAGCTCATGAAAGGGAATTGGATTTTTGAATCCCCTTTCAAGAGCTGTCAAAATCTCCTATTGCGAGCTGTCAAAATCCCCTTTCATGAGCCGATCCCCTTTTGCGAACTGACAAAATCCTTGATTATCATTTCATGACCAGATGGCCCTTCTCATGAATGAGGATTGACTCACAAACAGGGATTTGGATGCCTCGTGAAAGGGGATCAACTTGCAAAAGAGGATTTTGTCTGTTCATGAAAGGGGATTTTTTTTTAATTCCTCATTTGCAAAGTGGCAAAACCTACATTTGCGAGCTGTCAGAATCCCCTTTCATGAGCCAATCTCCTTTCATGAGCTGACAAAGTCCTTGATCATGACTTCCAGACCAGATGGCCAAAATCTGACTTTCAAGAACTAAAGGGAGACCTAGTGGCCCCACTGACTACCCTTTTTAACAAATCATGGGAGGATGGTGTGGTACCCGAGGACTGAAGGAAGGTGGATGTGATCCTCTGTCACAAGAGTGGGAGCAAGGCAGAGGCTGGAAATGACAGAACTGTTAGTTTGACCTCAGTCATAGGTAAAATGATGGAATCCCTTCTGAACTAAAGAATTGTCGAGTACCTAGAGGCAAGCAGGGCACAGGACCCAAAGCAGCATGTATTCACAGTGGGAAGGTCAAGTCAGATGAATCTAATCGATTTCTTTGACTGGGTGACCAAAGTAGTAGACCAAGGAGGGGCTGTAGATATGGCATACTTAGACTTTAGTAAGGCATTTGACACCATACCACACAAAAGATTAAAAAATAAGTTATCCAGCCTGGGTGTGGGTCCCAGGGTGGTAGCCTGGGTAACAAATTGGCCAGTCAACAGGACACAGTGGGTAATAGTAAATGGAGCACACTCAGAAGAAAGAGGAGCCACTAGTGGGGTACTGCAGGGTTCAGTACTGGGACCGGTACTCTTTAATGTCTTTATAGATGACATTGCAGAGGGGCTGGAAGAAAAAGTATGCCTCTTTGCAGATGATACAAATATCTGCAACAGGGTTGATACACAAGGGGAATGGAAAGGATGAGAAGGTACTTGGCAAGGTTGGATCAATAGTCAAGAGTATGGCAGCATAGTTTCAGTGCAAAGAAGTGCAAAGTAATGCACCTGGAAAACAACACGGGGAAGACTACACTACCTAAACTTGTTCGGTTTAAGCAAATGCTCCATCAGCATCTTATAACTGAAAGCACTTGTTGCTGTACCACCTAATCCAATTACCACTATACTTCCACCTCTCCATTGCTCCCTCTCCCTCTAACCACACCTCCCAGCACTTGTTTGGCCACTCAGTTGCTACTTCCCCCAAGCCTATGTTTCCTCCCACTTCCCCTTTCTCCTACCCCTACCCTCCTCTCCTGCCTCCTACTGTACCTGCTTTAACTACACTGACAAAGCCCCTGATTACTATGTTCCCACTCTGGCCAACTTAAAGCACCTCTACTTTTCCCTGTTTTCCTCTTTCTTAAATTCTCTCCTTCTCCCTTACTAATTCCTGACTTTCTCCCTTCCTTTATTCTATCACTGTATAATATCAATGTATTATGAATTGACTAAGTATGTTGTAACATAATATGTTTGCTCTTCCTTGCCTGATTGTTAACCCTTCCTCTATTGATGTGGAGCCTTTGTAAATGAGCTTCCTGGTGCTCAAAGGTACTTGTATTCCAAGACTGAAAATAAATTGGGGGGAGGGGGAGAGGTACTAACAACAACAAAAGTGGAAAGAGACCAGGGGGTACTCATATCAGATGACCTTAAGATAGGCAAGCAATGTGAGAAGGCAGTAAGGAGGGCCAGGGGATTCTGGGATGTATAAGGAGAGGCATCACCAGTAGAAATTGAGAAGTTGTTATCACTCTGTACAGGCAATTGGTGAGACCCAATCTGGAGTACTGTGTGCAGTTCTGGAGATCCCATCTCTGCAAGGACAGGATGGAGGCAGTACAGAACAGGGCAACTAAAATGATGCAGGGTATGCACCAGAAGCCATATGAAGAGGGGCTAAAGGAGCTTAATATGTATGCCCTTGAGAAAAGGAGGGAGATGGGGGACATGATAGAAACTTTCAAGTACCTCAGTGGAATCAACAAAGTCCAAGAGGGTAGCATATTTCAGAAAAAGAGATACACAAGAACAAGGGGGCACAATTTAAAAATAGAGGGGAACAGCTCAGGGGCAATGTGAGAAAGTATTTTTTTCATGGAGAGGGTGATGGATGCATGGAACAGCCTTTCTAAGGAGGTTGTGGGCTCAAAAACAGTAGGGAAAGTCAAGAAAGCATGAGACAGACATAAGGCAATTATAATGGGGGTAAGAGGAAGTAGGCTGCTGGTTATCTAGAATCTGCAGCTTATCCAAAAGGTAGGGCAATGGGCAGACTAGGTGGGCCAAGCGGTCCTTATCTGCCATCAAAGTCTATGTTTCTATATTTCTATGTTTTTAAGGATTTCTCACGAATGGCGATTTTGACAGCTCACAAATGGGATTTTGCCACCTCACAAACTAGAAATGTTAAAACTTTACCAGTGCTCTGTAAATAAATGGTTTGGTCATTTGGGTTGAAATTCGCAGGGTAAAAGGGGGTGTCCAAGAGATGTGAATTATGTTGTTTAGGTGTAAAAAATGTAATCAGTTCCATAGATATGGCGTAACGAAAATGAGATTTTTCCCATAGGATAACATTGTGGCATCCACAGTGACTTTCACTGCCTTTATCTCAGAAACAATGCGAGATATGGATTTTTTGCTCCATGCAGGTGAACTAAGCATGCATGGAGGTTTCAAAGTCATGATTACAACTGCAGTGGAATTTTTTTCATGGCTTGCACAGTTACTGAGATATTGGCAAATTAGTGTTACAAGGGTTCCTTGTCAGCCCTATAGAGCTACTGTATGGCTCCACTGTTATGCGTAAGCAGGAGCACAGGGCCCAGAGGGCCCACGCTGCCACAGATTCATATCATTATGCACAAATGGGCAGCTGGGTGGGAGGTACATTACACTTTCAAAAAAAATGTTTTTAAACTTTGCCAGTCCACTGTAAATAAACGGTTTGGTCTTTTGGCATGAAATTTGCTGGGTATAAAGGGGGTGTCCCAGAGATGTGAATGATACTGTTTAGGTGAAAAAAATGTTATCAGTTGCATAAATATGCCATTATGAAGTTGAAATTTTTCCCATGGGATAACACTGTGATGCCCACAGCTCTTTTTGGTGCCTGTATCTTGGAAACGATGCAAGATACAATTTTGTTCACTGTATGTCATGTGGAGGTTTCAAAGTGATGTTTACAACCACAGTGAAATTTTTTTTCATAGCTGCTACGTTTACTGAGATATTGGCAAATTAATATTACAATGGTTCCTTTTCAGTCCTACAGGGTTCCTGTATGGCTCTGTTCTTATGTGTAAGTGGGAGCACAGGGCCCAGAGGGCCCACACTCCCTCAGATGCATATTGTTATGCACAAATGGGCAGCTCCCACCAACACATACCAGTTACTAGATACATTACACTTTCTCAAAAAGTAAAGAAATGTATTTGAAAAAAACTTTGTTAATGCATAAGTTAGGGTTAAAGTGACAAAGTTAAGGAAATGAGATGGGATGAGCTCTTAACCCCTCACTACCTCATACTATTCTCCACACACCGCCAGGCATCGGGGTGTGTCATCGGTTCATGAGGCCTGTCACCTCATTCCCCTATGCTGTACTATGTCAGCCTGTTTACACATGTAATGGGGTATGAGTTGGGTCTCACAGCCCCATGGCACACCCTGATGCCTATCAGTGCATGGAGGATGGGTGGTGGCATGGAGGAGGGTTAGGAGCTCAACCACGACATCATATTTCCCTACTTTTGTCACTTTAACCGTAACTGATACATTATTAGTATTTTGGTAATATATATATATATATATATATATATATATATATATATATATATATTATAGTGACGCGGTCGCGTCACTATAGTTAGGGTTGAGCTTCCAGTTACATACTGAAGTCAAAAGTTTGGATGTTAATAACTTGGGACCCGTTCAATGGATTTGCCTGAAATTTGGTACAGGCATTGGGGTGCACTAGTTCTCTTGCTTTGCCAAACTGTGTTTCTGTCAGAGTGCTGGTCTTCTTGTAGGAAAGCGCTGAAAAATGCAAAATTATCCATTTTTGGAGGCACCTTTTGACATTCTTAATGTGGTCGTGCACGGCCATTGTGTGGTGTGCCACTCTGCAAGATGGCTCCTTTGAAAGAGCTTTGCTGGCCGAACATGGCGCTTTTTGTTTGGTGAAAAAATATTAAGGCTCTCAAAAGTTATGGCACTTTTAAGTTCCCATTATAAGTCAATGGGAAAATTTATATGTATATCTTGTGATCAAAGAATGGGGGTTCTGGCCATCTCATCCCACCTGGCGATCAAAGAATGTGCAGCCTCATGGTTCAAGAATCTTTGTCCCCGAGGATTTTCAAAATTCTTTGATCATGAGGTCCGCCATTTTGTTTTTTATTTTCCGATTGGAAAAACACAAATATCTTGGTTTGGTTCAAATCGGTCAACAATTTGCATTTCACCATTTTTAATTCTTTGTTCATGAACCTGCAAATTCTTTGATCGTGAGGCTGCAAATTCTTTGATCGTGAGATTCTTTGATCACAATCGTGCATCGTGAGAGAGGGATGAGATGGCCCAAATTAAAAATAAATTTTCTCAGCCCAGGGATGTCCTAGGAAGTCAAATGAGGGTGGGTTTTACTCAGGAGGCTTTGTTCTGTTGAACCATGATGGTGGTTTACTACAATTTCTTCAATTTTTTGATCCATAATATTTTTAATTCTTTGTTCGTGAGCCTGCAAATTCTTTGATCGTGAGATTCTTTGATTGCAATCGTGCATCATGAGTGAGGGACGAGATGGCTCAATTTAAAAATCAATTTTCTCAGCCATGGGGTGTCCTAGGAAGTCAAATGAGGGTGGGTTTTACTCAGGGGGCGTCGTTCTGTTGAACCATGATGGTGGTATACTGTAATTTCTTTAATTTTTTTATTTATAATATTTTTAATTATTTGTTTGTGAACCTGCAAATTCTTTGATCATGAGATTCTTTGATCGCGAGGGAAGGACAAGATGGCCAGATTTTTTATAATGGAATAGATAGGGGAATTTTAGTAATCTTTCATATTGAATATCTCGGGAACAGTTTGTCTTTTTACTTGAAATTTGGAGGGTGTTTACGGCATGTCCTGTAAATGTGAATTATGTCTTTATGTGTTGGAGAATTTTTTTTTTGTGGAGATATTGCGTGACGCACTTTATGTGTTGCAGACAGTGTTTTGCTTGTGGTGGTGGCTTGAAATTGATAGGGTACCTAGCCTTAGTGTCATGGATGTAGTTTTCAGTTGTTGTGTGTGTTAAATGTCAACAGGTGCAGAACTGTGCCAGTTTGATGAATGAAAATCTCATACATTAAAATGTTAAATCTTGGACACGGTTTGGTCTTTTCACTTGAAATTTGGAGGGTGCTGACAGCATGTCATGTGGATGAAAATGACAGTGTTTCAGTGTCAGAAAACTTTTTTTGGTGCAGATATGGCGTGGTGCAGTTTATGTTCTGCGGACAGTGTTTTACTTGTGGTGGTGGCTTGAAATTGATAGGATACCTAGTCTTAATGTCATGGATGTAGTTTTCAGTCATTGCGTGTGTTAAATGTCAACAGGTGCGGAACTGTGCCACTCTGACGAATGAAAATTTCACATTTTGATATGTCACATCTTGGACACGGTTTGGTGGTTTTACTTGAAATTTGGAGGGTGTTGATGGCATGTCCTGTAGATGTTAATAGAGGTGTTTACATGTCAGACAATATATTTTTATGGACATATTGTGTGGTTCAGTCTACGTTTTGTGGACAGCGTTTTCTATTGTTCTACTAGATGAACATTTGTTTGGTGGCTGGCCTTGCTGTTGTGAATGTACCTTTTAGTCATTGGGTGTGTAATGAGGCCTGACACTTACAAGCTGGTGGGAGTGCAGGGCCCTTACCAACTTGTGCAACATTCTACTTTTCTATTCTTTCTTAAAAAGTAAGGAAATTCTATGCAAAAAATGTCGTTAGTGCATCAGTTAAGGTTCTTCTACAGCAAAAAAAGTGAGGACATTCGGGGTTAGGGTTGAAAAGGGTTGGACCCCCAGCCAACCCCCTCAACCCAGCAAAGGGAGTCTTGTATTAGGGTCATCAGTCCTAGTTCACCCCTTTCTCCTATACCTCTGCTTCTTTACACATGTGATGGGGTGAGAGTTAATGACAACCTCAACGTGCACCCCAATGCCAGTTGGGGTGGGCTGGGGTCCAAGGTGGCTTTCAACCCTAACCTGAAATTTCCTCACTTTTTGCTGTAGAAGAACCCTAACTGATGCATTAATGAAGTTTTGCATAGTGTATATATATATATATATATATATATATATATATATATATATACACACACACATATATATTCATTGCAAAAAAACTCCATTAATGTGTGTCAGTTAGGGTTTCTTTTACAGTGACAAAAGTTTGAAAATTCGATGTCAGGGTTACCCACTCTACCATCCCACCACACCCCTCCCCATGCTCAACACACCAACAGGTGTTAGGGTGTGCCTTGTGGTCATCGACCCTAACTCTCACCCCATTCCATGTGTCAGGAAGCTTAGATGGTACAGTATAGGAGAATGGCAGAAGAGTTAGGCCCGACAACCCCAAGGCACACCCCAATGCCTGTTGGTGTGTGGAGGGAGGGATTGTGTGGTGGGGTTGTAGGGTTGGTGACCCCAACATTAAATCTGCAGACTTTTGTTACTGTAATAGAAAGCCCTAACTGATGCATTAGTGGAGTTTTTTGCAATGAATTTCCCTTCTTTTTCAGACAGTGTAATATTATCCATAATGGTATCCATTTATGGGAATGCGGCACCCTACAGGCCCTGCACCCCGATCTAACCATAAGTGTAGAGACATTGCAGTGAACCCTCATTTCCCTGTGGGAGTGCAGGGCCCTCTGGGCCCTGCACTACCAGTACTGCATAATGGAGGGCCTTGCACTACCATTATTGCATAATGATTCCATATATGAGAGTGCAGGGCCCTCTGGGCCCTGCAATCCCATCTACCCATAAGTATAAAGACATAGGGAAGGCCTAGAGATAGTCCAAGTAACCCTTGTGCTTCAATTGTGGAAATATCTCAGTAACCATAGGAACTTTGGAACAAATTCACTGCAATTGTAATCACAACCTAGCAACCTGCATGCATGCTTAGCACAATCTGCATTTAGCAAAAATTCCATATCTTGAACAGTTTTCGAGATATAGGCACCAAAAATTACCACAACTGTCACAATGTTAGCCTATGGGAAATTTCTAAACTTTGGAATCCTGTAACTATGGAACTGATGTAAATTTTTTCACCAACCCAGCAAAAGCCACATCTATGGGGCAAACCCTCTCTATACTTCAAATGTCTGCCCAAAACTCCAAACCATTTAGTTGCAATGAAGTGGCAAAGAAACAACAATTTTTTCTAGTACTCGCACAAATTTGCAATTCACAAATTTTGCGTAAGCTTTTGTGAAAGGCTGTCACAATTTGTGAAAGAACAGTGTGACACTTTTGCAAATTTGCAAAAGTGTAGCACAGATACTTTCACAAATTGTGACACTACTAATGGGAAAAACAAAAAAAAACATATTTTCCAGCATTATTTTACTAATCTGAAGCCAAGATCATGTTCCTAAGGCCCTGATTAGGTAAACACAACCGTTGGTGTTTACCAGGTAGCATTATTTTTTGAATGACAACGTTGTTTCTCCATCCCAAACTGAAAACAAGATGATGGCCACACGGCTGTACTGAGTCCATTTGCAACAGAAATTGCTTTCGCAAAAGTAAAACGTGCTTTTGCATGGCACAAATTTGTTTCCCATAGGCTGTAATGGGAAACTTAAATATTTAATAACTTTTGAATGGATTGATATGTTTTCATCAAACCTTGAAAAGGCACATCAGTGATGCAGACCCATGACAATTTCAGACCAGACCCCCAAAACCATTTGGGCCATAGCCCTGAGCAAAGAATTTGCCAGAAAGTGGTATTTTTTAAGTTTTTATGGCACTCTACAGCTCCACAACCACACATCCAACCAGAATGAAACTTGTCAGATCCAGAGATACATAGTACCAGACAGCACATGCAAAATTTCAGGCAAATCGGTCAAACAGTTGCAAAGTTATTAAACTGCACAATTTGGGGTTTAACATAGAAGTGGCTGGGTGATCTTTCACTAATGCAGCCATGAATTGAATCAGCTCCACACCCCGAAGATGATAATCAATCAGAAATACCAGCAGATCCATCCTTGACTCCCCCAAAACTGACCTATGTGTCACAGAGAACCAAGATGCCATTGCAGGGGAAGAAAAAATAATCCCTGCTGCTGTATTTAAAGCCAGCACACTGCTTGGAGCCATGCGGGTTCAGGGCTGTGAGTCACACAAGCTCGACCTTTCTAGCATCAGGCTTGCATAGCAAGGACAGCAAAGAGGAAGGGGGAGACAAATTTACCATCACATCAGAGCGGCTGTTTAAAGAGCTAGTAAACATTAACAGCACAATATCCAGTTTGCAGAAAGCGATTTCCAACAACTCCAGAGGGATTCAAGAGGTGTCTCAAAAAGTTATGGAGCTAGAAAAAGGTTTAACAGTGACAACTAATGCAGTAGAGCAGCATGAGAGAGTGCTTCACCACTTATTGAAGTAGGAGAGAGAACTAAGTGAAAAGATCAACAATTAAGAGCTGAGGGCTTGTCAGGACAACCTCCACATGTATGGCCTGCTAGAGGATACCGAATCCAGTCTGGAGATATTCCTGGAATCCTTCCTGAAAGAGCTGTTAGATCTTCTGCCTGAAATGGCCCTAAATATCATGCGGGTGCACAGGGCACTAGCCAAAAAACCCACAGACCCCAAGGCCAACCCATGATCCATAGTAATACAATCTATGAACTACAGGGTAAAAACCACAGTGCTACAAAAAGCCTGGGCAAAAAAAGAAGTGCTACATGGGGACAGGAAGCTCTACTTTGACCAGGACTTTAAACCGATCATGTAACAGAAACAAAGGACCCTCCTGGCAATAAAGAAATACTTGGGTTCTCAAGATGCATCTGATTGCCACAGTACAGCTCAAAATTTTCTTAAAAGATGGCCTGGTGTTCTTCCATATGCTCAAAGAGGCATGCCCAACCCTCCAAAAGCTCAAAGTCCCAGCAGAGCTGTTGACAAGGCTGGATGAGGTCCCACACACAGAACTCATCCAATCTAGCCCCTGGAGGAAGGCCACAGGCTCAAACAAATGAGGCAGAAGTGAGATTCTATAATGACCCTGAATATTGGCCAGTCTGGGGCTTCCAGGCCCTCCTCTCCTAAGACTTGAAATGTCCAGTTGATTGTCAAGCTGGTGAGCAGGTCTCAATTCTTTTTTTTCCAGTCGAGACCAAAGTCATTTTGAGGTGACTGGGAAAGACAGCAGAATTTGAAGATGTGGACAATAAGCAGTTACCTCCCTTTTTCAATGGGGTACATTGACTTTTGAACTAATAGTGTACAGTAAGAGATTTGTGGGGGGGATCCAGAGGGGGAAGGGAGGTGGTGTTCTGATGGGGGGACCAGTGAGAGGGGACTGCAACCAGAAGGAACATGCGGCTGGTGTCTTTTGGTAGTGTGAGGGGGTGTTATCTCTACTCCCTCTCCCACAGAGGTTAAACTTTTTTTTTTTACTTTTCTTTACTCTTTCACTTCTTTCCATTGTGTTTCAGGGACTTTGAAGCCTTGACTAAAGGTCCCGCCTGCTCCCAAAGTGCTCTGGAGGGGGAAAGCAGTGGAGATCTCAGAGGGGCTTGGTCCGCTTGTGAGACGCATTGCTGGTGAAGAACTTCTGTTGAATGGGTGGCTTGCCTTGCAGCGATCAGCCCTATTTGCTCAATGGTGGCAGAACCACAGGGATACTGTCATGAACTAGACACAAGATAGGTCTTGTGGGCCATAGGTTTGGGGCCTACATGGAATGGCCCAGTTAGAGGCTAATGGGATACTTCAACAAGCCCAGAGTGTAATCACTGGTGGGGTAATGATCCAGCGATATTACATTTTTGATCAGTGTGGGGGGGTGGGTCAGGTTACCGCGGTATCCTCTCTGGGTCTGGGGTCTCCCCCTTCAGTCTGGGACACATAGCCTCTTTTGGAAAAATGTTAAGGGGGAGTGGAGAAAGCTCCAGAAGGGTTCTCATTCCAATGCCCAAAATCCACATGGCTGTGACCAGAGTTCACTAAACTGAGCTTCCAAGAGCTTATGGATGCTCAAAAGTGCATGAGTAGCGCATGGTCCCAAGGCAGGGGACCTTGCCCTGCTTTCTTTAGCCCACAGAACAGGACTGCAGGGTGCTCAGCATGCCTGACACAGAACCATGGGTTCAAGTTAAAGTTTTCTCAAGTTGTTATTCAATGTTTTGCCTTGTTTCATAGCACATGTGCACCTTATATGTCACAGGAGCAAGGAAATAATAGACAACAATGTGTGATGGTACAGTTGTATCTTACAACTTTCATAGGTTAAACAATGTGATGAAGAGAACCAGGATATTAAATGAAGTTAAAAAGCAGAGGGCAGAAGTGGCATTCCTGCAAGAAACCCACTTATCCCCATCCAAAGCCAAAAAACCAAAAAGGAGCTGGGTTGGACAGGTATACCACTCCTCATGCCAGGCCCAGCCCCACAAAAGGGGAGTGGTAATCCTGATCCACAAAAATTGTCCCCTAGCAGTTAATGAAACTCGCTTAGACCCTGAGGGCAGGTTCATAATGGTTAGGCGGACTTGGGGAGCTGTACCCTGCTCTCTGCTTAACATATATGCCCCAAACCCTGAAAAAGAAAGGGGGACATTCTTCAAATGAGGAATAACAAGGTTTGCACCCCTTCCTGGAGAGCTGTACCTGATAGAAGGGACTTTAACACCACCTTAAACCCATCTCTGGACAGATCAGGGACCAAGCAGGTCAGTAGGGACCCAGCTGCAAAATGCTTGGGGGTCTCATAAGGGAACTAGGCATAACAGAGGCTTGGTGGTTCCATCATCCTAAGGTTAGGTACTAGACCCACTGGTCCACCCCCACCAGGCCTACTCTAGGTTGGACTTCTTTTTGGTGTCCACTGAGTGGGCACACACCTTAGCCTCAGCTATTATCCACTCACAGTCCCTGTCAGACCATGGAGCAGTCTCCCTAGGTTTTGAGCTCTCCCCTGCACTGAAAAGCCCATCTTGGAAACTCAATGTCTCTGATAAATCAAGAGGATTGCAAAATAGCTATCAAAGCATGCCTGCAAGAGTATAAAGAGACTAATGATCTAGAAGAACACCCTGTAGCAATGTGGTGGGATGGATTTAAAGCTGTACTCACAGGGAGAATTATAGCCCTGGCAACAACAGCAAAGAAAAATAGGCTCAGGGAGCAGGCAGCCCTGGAAGCAAAAATCTTTGACCTAGAGGCATAACATAAAATAACGCTGGACCCAGAAGTTCAGCAGGATCTGGAAGGGCAGAAAGACAGACCAAATAAACTGCTGGATGACAAAGTAGAGGGGTCCCTAAGCTACTCCAGACAATGGTTTTATGAGACAGGAAACAGGGCGGGCAGGCTTCTTGCCTGGCAGTTGAGGAAAGAGGCTATAGGGAGGGTGGTGCTAAAACTTTAGAAAAACAAGGATGCGGAGACCCTAGACTCAGACCCAAAGAAAATTCTCCAGCATTTCCAATCCTTTTACAAGGAGCTGTATATGACAGGAAAAATAGATCATGGGGAGGGGAAACTGGAGACTTTTTTCAGCAAGCTACCTATCCCCAGATTGATGGAGACCCAGAGAGGGGGGCTCAGTGCCCCAGTCACACAGCAGGAGATACTGGGTAAAATGAACCAGCTAAAGTGTGGTAAAGCACCAGGGCCTGATGGATTCCCTGCTGAATTCTATAAGACCTTTCAGGATGAGTTGGTCCCACTGCTAGAAAGAATGTGCAGGTCAGTCCAGGAGGGGGAGGGAGCTCTACCCTCGATGGCAGTATGCACAAATCTTGGTCATACACAAAGAAGAAAAAGATCCCACTCTCTGTGGCTCATATAGACTGATATCGCTCTTAAATGTGGACCAAAAGATATTTACTTCGGTGATGGCAGGGAGACTCCACCAAGTAGTGGGAGCCCTAATCCACCCGGATCAAACGGGTTTCATAAAAGGAACGCTATTACATGACAACATTAGATGCCTCCTAAACTTAATTGAGTGGCAAAAACAACTTAAAGCTCCTTCTCTTGTGGTATTTATAGATGCAGAAAAGGCCTTCAACCAGGGGGACTGGGACTTCTTAAATGAGACTCTAGAAAAGATGGGTCTGGGAGCCTAATTCAGAGACAGCATAAGGACCCTATATGCCTCCCCTCAAGCTAGAGTTTGGGGTTAACAGAATTTCATCACACAGATTCTACCTGCAACGGGGCACCAGACAGGGCTGCCCACGCTCCACCCCCTCCTCTTTGCCTTGTGCATCAAGCCACTAGCCATAGAGGTTAGAGAACATAAAGGGATAGAGGGGATTAAGGTTGGGGGCAGGGAGCACAAGATCTGTCTGTACGCCAAGGACACCCTTTTCTATTTAACCTCACCTCAAAAGTCAGTCCCAACATTCCTTGAGGTCCTGGAGGATTACGGTCAAATCTCAGGATACAAAGTCAATGTGGAGAAGTCAGAGATGATGAGGTTGGGGGAGAGATGGGGAGAAGACCTCAACATTCAAATGGGCCCCTGGCAATGTGGTCAGGTACCTGGGAGTTAGAATCTGTCCACAGAGAAATTCATCGTTCAAGCTTAACTTCACCAAACTCTGGTCAGAGATTCAAATCGATATCAACAGGTGGGAATCTCTCCCATTAACACTGGGAGGTAGAGTCAGCACTTGTAAGATGAATATCCTACCCAAATGCTGTTTTTGTTTCAGGCCTCCCCATAGCTATTCCAGCCACCTTCTGGTCTAATGTCAATAAGGCTATCCTGAAATTCTTCTGGAACAAGGGGAAACACAGAATTGCAGCCAAATCCCTATACCTCCCTAGAGAGAGAAGGGAGGTCTAGCCATGCCAGATCTTAAACTATACTACCTCATGGCCCAGCTGGTCCTAGTGGTGACTTGGATTAAGCAGGGGGAAGTCTCTGCATGGAAAGAAATAGAGGCCACCCAGGTGGGCTCGACCATTTTGTTTGCCCTCTCCCAGGCCACCTTCAAATCCCAGCCCTGGGCCGAGATCGGCAATCCGTATGTCAAACACACACTCAGGATCATTAACAAGGTGAGAGTGATCACAGGCACCCCGAAATCAGTGGGTCCACTGACATCTATAATAGGGGACCCAGGCTTCCTCCTGGCAGGGTCTGAACCAGCTTACCATAGCTGGAACCACCTCAGACTAGCCAGATACAGATACCTGATCCAGAACAGGAATATAATATCATTCAGGGAAATGCAGAACAAGTTCGCCCTTATTAACTCAGACTTCCACAGATATCTACAGATTAGACATTACGTGCAAACAAATCAGATAATTCTCAAAGTAGATAGAGACTTGACCCCTTAGAGAATTTCCTGTACTGAGGGGCAACTCTGAAGATCTGAAGGGCCTTATATCAAGTGTATACAAGGCCTTGATGGGAAGCAGGAAGTAAAGATTAGAGACCCTAAAAAGAAAATGACAAGAGGAGTCTGGGTTGAATCTATGGAGGAAGAGCTGGGAAAGTGAATGGGAAAGAGGCTGGAAGGTCACTATGTCACGGAGCTGGGAGCGAGTTTAGGTGGACATGCCAGTCCAGATTCTTTCACACACCTTCAATCACACAATACTTTACCCCGAACAAGTCACCCCTGTGCTGGAGGGTCTGTGGACAAACAGAACCCCACTACCACATCTTCTGGGGGTACCCCAGGATCAGAGGCTTCTGGGACAGGATATGGGTAGTACTCTCAGAGCTGTGCGAGGTCCAGCTCCCCATGGACTTCAACTTGTGGGTTCTGGGCCAGGTTGAAAGTGTACTTAGAAACCCCCAATCACAAAGGTTGCTCAGGATCCTGAGCCTCGTGGCCCTTAAGGGGCTGACATCTAATTGGCTGCAGAGCACCCCACCCTCATTTGACTCCTGGGTACACAGAGTAAAAGGGGTAGAGAGGATGGAAGCTCTCACTGTGAAGTTTAGGCTACAAGTAGATAAGCACTCTGACAGATGGAAAAAAATGGAATGCTAGAGAGACCCACCAAGAATCACCCACTTCATCAGGTTGACAATCAGAGTGAGGGAAACCTCCAAAGAGGGAATTTCACACAAAGAGTAGGATCAGTGGTAAGTTTAGAGGTTTATGTTGTTGTTAGAAAATGTAGATAGTTATTTTATCTCATCTAACACAGAAAGCCCTTGGTTTTCAGGGCAGAATATCTGATTTAAGATTGACTAATGAAAATCAATACAAGATTGAAAAATGCAGTGGAAGATGGAGTATTGATACAGTAAATGCATTCATGACAATTAACAAAGGTTTGCATAACTGATGTATAATGTCAAATATATGATGAAGATTATTTGTTAAGTCCTCCCTGTAGGAATGACTGTACACTTCTTTTTATGCACAATAAAGATGAGTTTTAAAAAAAAAGGTGGCTGGGTATTCCTAACTATAGTGGCACTACCGTATATTATAGGAGTGTGGTTGCACCACTATAGTTAGGGTTAAGTAGGCACTGCAATGTTAAACTCAATATTTTACACTTGAATACCTTTGCAACCATTAACTGGATTTACACAAAATTTGGTATGCTCTGTCCTGTGGGGTAGGTCTCTTGATTTGGCAAATTATGTTCTGGTCAGATGTGTGATTTCTGAGTTACAGAGAGGTGAAAAAAAGCATGTTTTTACTCATTGACTTTGCTGGGATTTTTCTTTGAACTTGCCTACAGACCAGATGGCTTGGTTGTTTGGCTTGAGATTTTCAGGGCAGACAGGGACTACCCCACATATGTGGCTTGTGCTAATCCAGTGAAAAAAGAATAAGCAGTTTTTAAGTTATTGCAATTTGAAAAAACATTGTTTCTGAGCATGCTCAGTAAGCACTTCAAGATAGCTGTATTAAACAAAGCAGGAATCCTGCTTTGTATGGGAACATTTCTTCTTTGTATGGCCACCATCTTGTTTTCAGTTTTGCCTCGAAAAAAAATGGAAACCTCCCAAAATGATATTCCGGGGAGGAACCAACACATGTAGCTTGCTTATTGGGACCCCTTAGGTGCATTTTGCACTTTACCGCATAAAAATTCCCTTAAAATGAGCTTTTATTTAATTTTTAAATTCTTCCTTCATAGCCACGTAATACGAAGTAGGATCTTACTTTGTATGATGATATACAAACTAAGATCGTTCTTTGTGAGCTGAAAATAGGATTATTAATTTAAAAATAACTTTTTCTGCTGACATCGGGGTGTCCAATCCCCATGTCTGCACTAGATGACCCCTCAACCTTGTGGGGCACTGGAAAGCTCACTCCCAGTGTCCCCAACAGAAAACTATACATATCTGACAACAAGGTGCTCAATCCCCATGTTGGCAGTAGCCCATAATCAAAGTGGGACACCGGGGAGCCCATTCTCAGTGTTCCCAGTTATATCACACCCCTCTACACCACCACCAGCACTGTCACTGTGGGATACTGGGGAGCCCACCCCCAGTGTCCCAAAATTGTATTTATTAAAATTAAACTTGAAAAAAAGGAAAACAGTCCCCCAATGTCTTTTTAATTTGCCGATATTGGGGTGCCCAATCCCCGTGTCAGCAGTAGCCCCTAGGTGGGACACTGGAGAGCCCACCTCCAGTGTCCCAAAATGATTTTTTATTGAAGTTATGCATGAAAAAAAAAACAGTCCCCCAACATCTTTTTATTAAAAAAAAAAAAATCTGTAAAAAAGAAATCGGTCCCTCATTGTCTCCCCATCCCCCTCTCCCATCCTGAGCCTCCGACTGAGCAACCCACCACCCCACACTTCCCCCATGTCCAATATGTACATTAGGAGGTCAGCAGCTGTCATCTTCTGTGGACTGGGACACGTCTGCACTCCTCAAAGACAAACCGCAAACTGAAGAATCGAGGTAAGTGCTGTATAATGGCTGTCAATGGTGTTTTGAACCAGTGTTGATATCTGAGGGATTTTTCCATATTTTTGCACCAATTTTTAACATGGGGTTTTTGGGACCCTACTTCATGAACACTGTCACTGTCATTTCGTTACTTAGCCCTGAAAGATGATTTCACAGTCTCTGCATGGAATCACCTTTCGGGACTGATTAATGAAATAACAGTACCTGTGTTCATAAGGTGGGGTCCCAAAAAGCTCATGTTGAAAATCTGGTGAAAAAAATTCCCAAAATGGCTGTGCTACAAGCGTGCATTGTGCAGTTCCTACACAGGTGCATAACTTTGGTAATTTATAATATTTTGACTCCAAATTTTCAACATTGTCATTTTTACACACCACCTCATGAACAGTACAGCTGTCATTTTTCACATCTTGCTCACATCACCTTTGGCGCATATGCTGTGTGAAATCACCTTTCCAGGCTGGCTAATGAAATCACAGTGCCACTGTTCATGAGGTGAGGTCCCCAAAAGGCCATGTTGAAAATATGATGCACATATTTCTCAAAATGCCCAAGTTACTTGTGTCCATTGAATTAATTCTATGCACGTGCATAACTTTGGTACTTTCCATATTTTGCTGCCAAATTTTTAACATAGCCATTTATTCACACCACCTCATGAATTGTACTTGTCATCTCCCACATCTTGCCCAAAATGTGTTTTCACATCTGCGGTGTGGAATGACATTGCAGTTGTACATAATTACATTTTGCTTTGTATTTCACAATTACTCTATATCAGGGTACATGAGGTGGGGTATTAAGATGACTATGCTGACAGTGTGGTCACTGTTGTTCATGCTTCCACACTTACGTACATATGTGCATCTATGGTGGGATTGGAGCACAGGGTCTGACAGTAAAATAAGGATACTATTATACTATCTCAAAAAGAAGGGATATTCATTGCAAAAACTAAATTAATGCATCAGTTAGGGTTTCTATTACAGGGACAAAAGTAAGGAAATTCAATGCTAACCCTACCAATCCACCCCCACCCTACACACCAACAGGCGTCAGGGTGTGACTTGAGATCATCGGGCCTCTCACCCTATTCTCCTATCCTGTACCATATCAGCTTGTTTACACATGGAATGGGGTAAGAGTTAGGACTGATGACCCCAAGGCACACCCCGATGCTTGTTGGTGTGTGGAGAGTGAGAAGATGGAGGTGGGGTGGTACAGTTGGTGACCCTAAGATTGAGTTTCCTGACTTTTGTCCCTGTAATAGAAACCCTAACCGATGCATTAATGGAGTTTTTGTGATGACATACAACACACACAGATATATATATATATATATATATATATATATATATATATATATATACTGCAGAAAAAATATATTAATGCATCAGTTGGGGGTTTTCTTAAAGTGTCAAAAGCTGGGAAATTCAACTTTAGGGTTTCCAACCCTAACACCCCACCCCCCACTGCACAGATGAAGAGGGATCGGGGGTGGCATTGGGATCATTAGTTCGA
This sequence comes from Neoceratodus forsteri, assembly GCA_016271365.2. Lineage (NCBI taxonomy): Eukaryota > Metazoa > Chordata > Ceratodontiformes > Ceratodontidae > Neoceratodus > Neoceratodus forsteri. The sequence continues at coordinate 988,772,266 of CM057449.1, forward strand.
ATGCTCACCCCATTCCATTAGAAAATAAGCTGGGTGGGCACAGCATAGGAGAATGGGGTGAACATTATGCCTGACAACCTTAATGCCACCCTGATTCCTCTTTATCTATGCAGGGTGAGGGTGGGGTGTTAGGGTTGGAACCCCTAATGTCGAATTTTACAGCTTTTGATGCTTTAATAAAAACTCTAACTGGTGCATTAACATATATTTTTGCAATTTATGTCCTCACTTTTTGAGATAGTATAATAGTATCTTTATTTTACTATGGGAGTGCTATCCCTCCACAGATCCACATATGTTTCAAGCTGTGAAAGCGTCATTAGTGGTGGGAGCCCATCCCTCCACAGATGTGCATATGTATCAAGCTGTGGAAATGCAGGGACCTCCAGTTCCTTGCTTCCACGCACGATGTTACTAGCAGGTGTAACAAAATTGCAAGAGATAGTCATAACTGTACCATCTTAAATAATTTTCACCCCAAATGTTCAACATAACCTTATCACCTCACTGCATGTCCCCAGTGCAGCAAATGTTCAAATCTTCACCAAAACATATAGTAATTCCGCACAACCACGATGCCATTGTTTGCCACAGGTGTGAAACCACATTTTGGCCAGGATTTGAAAAATGACAGCTGTGGCATTCATGATGTCAATCAATCAATCAATCAATCAATCAAAATCTTTATTTTGCCAGGTGGAACATCATTGAGACAAGTTCATTTACAAGATGGACCTGGGGCAAAACAATTGCCTACAGGGTTAAGACATAACAGGTTGAGTGAACGTACATAACAATTACATATTATATAATGGCAAGAACATTTCCTGGACTCTGATTGGCCAGTGTGTCCCTGGCACAGTGAGGTTATCTCAGCACAACCTCACTGGATCATCTCCTGGCACACACATGACCACAGCACACACAAAGAAGCCCTCCTCAAGTTTACAGTCCCAGCTACAGCACACCACTCTGAGCTCCCAATGTGAACGACTTCAGCACCCCCAACTGACTTATATGTTATCCTCCTTCTCTTTTCCTGTCCAGCCCCTCACTCTAAATCAAGAGCCCTCAGACATTCTCCAAAACCCCAAAGTTTATTTCTTTCATATTTAAATATTGAAAATACACCTATGTGATGGACCACAGCTCAAGCATGCTCAGTGAAACAGTGAGTAAGCACATGCTTTAACAGTCAACTCTAGCGCTCACGCTTCAAAACACTTTCTTCTTGCTTTTTCTTAAGTGTGCTATGTAAATGCTCCAGAAAACACCCTCCCTACCTCTTTTCTTCAACTTTCAGGCACATCATTGCAACACTGGGCAGCAGATCATAACAGCAGGGGGTGGCAATACAGGAGGACCTCAAGCTGCAGAAGCATGAACAGCAAGTCTCGCAACATCAAAGCGAGAGTAACTGAAAAGTAAAAACCATGGCAAAACACAACATAAACACCGAGGCTATAGCGCATATTAAAGAAAACTGCAGCACTAACAAAAGTTTCTGTGGGGACAGTGGGGACAGCAGAGCCACTGAAAAAACACATTAGCTCCACCTGCTGGCTGAAACAAAGCACTACTTTTTTATAACATAACCCTACCCATTTAAAAATGACAAAAACAATGTACTTAAAATGAAATTTTTCATCTTTTTTTTTATTGTTTTACAAACAGGCCATTGTATAATAGCAATAAAGACTCGGGTAGAAGTTGGGGATAACCTCACACCTGTGAGTTAGCACCCGCCCGTGGCCCGTGCCCAACCATCCCAGGTGTGAGGTTATCCCAGCACAACTCACACCCTGTCATGCATTATTACTTAAGTAATAATAACATACAACTATCACATGTGACAAGATACTTGCACCAGAACATAGCAATAGGTTCAACAGGAGGTAATGCTATTTAAATACAATTACATGGATACAGATAAATGGACATAAGGTAATGAGCTAAAGTTTATACAGTAAACATCATTGGAGGAGTCATAGTGAGCAGGAGTGGCAGTTCCTCTAGCATCAAAGTGAAAAGTAGATTGAGATGTAAGAGTCCTTTGATAAGTACTGTAGGCATGTCCTGGCAAGTGGGGTGGGAAGGGGGTATAGGGAGTGGGGAGGGAAGGTCAGCCAAAACAGGAGAGGGTTGGATATGATGGCCTAGGGAGGAAAGACTATTCAAAGGGAGAACACGACAGATGCCACAGGCAATGGTTGGGGTTTAAGTCCAATATTTGAAGCATAGACAGATCGTGATGTTGGGACCTTGATTTGCACAATGACAGAAGGGAGGACTCAAATGACACCTCAGGCAATGGTTGAGGTTTAAGTCCAGAATTTAAAGCAGTAACAAATCATGATGTTAAGACCTTGACTTGTAGCAATGACAGGCCTCGGAGAAGGTCCTCAGGAACAAGGATTTAAAGAGGGAGAGAACGTGATAGGGGAAGTGAGTCTTAAGGTTTTCTGGATCTTATTCGAGAGTGTAGGAAGAGTGAAGCTTATTGAGGCTCTACCAAAGCGCGTTTTAACTTTAGGGATAGCCAGAGATAAGATGGTAAAACCTCTGAGAGAACAGGAACTAGGGATGTGGGAAGTTAGGCAGCTTGTGAGGAACTGAGGTAATTTCTGAGTGATTACCTTATATGTCCATAGAATAGCATTATTTTGCCTCCTGAAGCTAAGGGAGCTCCAGCCTATTGAAGAATAGAGGATGCAGTGGTGCGTGTCATAAGGGGCATCCAAAATGAACCTAAGGGCTCTGTGGTATAGGTTATCAAGTTTGGAGAGAGAGCTCTGCTAGTACTATGGCCATATAGGAAGTCTGCATAGTCTAGGAGAGGCAAGAAGGTAGCTTGGACTAGGAGTTTTCTAGCCTCCTGGGTTAGTGAGTGCTTGATCCTGAAGAAAATACAGATACTTTGATGCAGTTTCTTAGTGAGTTCTTCAATGTGATCAGTGAAGGACAATTTGTAGTCAATCCAGACCCCCAGGTATTTGAATTGCTCCATGAACTCCAGGGCTTCTCCCAAAAGGATGCTTATGTGAGGAACCTTATCTGTTTGTTTGTTTGTTTTTTTTGAGATGAGGGGCCAGTGGAGAGAAAATCATGGCCTTAGTTTTGTTGGCATTGAGCAGGAGTTTCAAGTTGAGTAGATTTTTTTGGAGGATGTCAAAATCATTCTGGCGGTCCAAAATGGCTTGATCCAGAGTTGATCTGTCAATGTATAGCACTGTATCATCAACGAAGAGATGGATACTAGATGATTTTAGGCCAGTGTCGATTCAATTAATATACATGGCAAAGAGAAGTGGACCAAGTATGGATCCTTGGGGGACATCTCTAAGGAGTATTTTTTTTTGGTGATAGGTCTCCTTCAGCCTTGACCTGCTGCTCTCTGTCCACAAGATAGTTTGCAAACCAACTTAGGGACAGGTTGTCCACCCCAACTTTCTTCAGGGTCACCAGGAGTAAATCATGGTCCACCATGTCAAAAGCCTTGCTAAGATCCAGAAACAAGGAGCATACATATTGCTTGTTATCAAATGTGGACTGCCAGTCATTTATAACCTTTGCAAGGGCAGTGGAGGTACTATGTATTGGATGGAGACTGGTTTGAATTGGATTTAGTAGATTAAAACTTTCCAGATGGGATCTGAGCTGTTCATTTACTACCTTCTCCAATAGTTTTGACAAGGCCTGGAACAAGGAGATTGGGCAGTAATTATTTAGGTCATGTGGTCCCCTGATTTGAATAGAGGGATAACATGGGCCGTCTTCCAGACCTTGGGGAGGGAGCCCTGATTGAGAGACAAATTGAAAAGGTGGGTAATGAGGGGGCCAAAATATAGTAGGTCAACTTTAGGAAGAAAGGCCCAATCATATCTGTACCCTCACATTTCTTGGTATCAGGTTGAAGACGGAGATCCTCAACCTTTTTGATGGTGACCGGACAGAAGGAGAAAGAGTGGTAAGGGTCAATAGATTCTGGATCATGGCAATCAGATGGCTGACTAAGGAACTGTGCCTTGATGGTATTTTCTGGGGAGGTATCAAAAGCCATCCCTGCTGTGGCAAAGTGATTGTTAAGGAGGTCAAGGATCTTATTTTTATCTGTAGTGTGGGTACCACCAGTCGAAATTTTGTGGGAAAGTGTGCCAGCACTGTTATGGCCTTCTATCTCCCTTAAAGTTTTCCAAAACCTAGTAGCAGAGTTAGTGGATATGTTAAGCTCAGAGTGGAAATAACTAGACTTCACAGCTTGATAGTTTTCATGCAGAAATTCCTTGGGGTTCGTAAAGCAGACCAGTCTGTGATGTGATATACTAAGAAGAATATATTGAAAATATAGGGTGAAAATATTGTAACTTTACAACGTTATGAGTGTGCCTCATGAGATTGCAATGAATGCCCATAGCACAGCCATTTTGGGGAATTATGTCACCAAATTTTAAACATGACCTTTTTGGGACATCACCTCATGTACACTGGTACTGTTCCCAAAATGTGATTTCATGCAGCAACCATGACATTTCATGCCACAGTAGAAGGAACATGTTCTGGGCAGGATGTCTGAAATGACAGCTGAACTGTTAATGATGTGGTGTGAAAAAATGGCAATGTAAAATATTTGGAGTGAAAATATTAAAAATTGCCAAAGTTGCACATCTGCATAGCAAAATTTCAATGACCACACATAACGCAGGTGTTTTTTGGTATTTTTGCAACAAATTTTCAACATCGGCTTTTTGGGACCCCACCTCAAGAACACTGGCACTGTTGTAGTGTTAATTGGTCCTGAAAGGTGATTCTGTGCGGTGATCTCGAAATCACGTTTAGGGACTGAGTAATGAATTGGCAGTGCCAGTGTCCATGAGGTGGTGTCCCAAAAAGCCCATGTTGAAAATTTGGTATAAATATTCCAAAAATTACAGTGATATCAACATAAGTTCAAAATACCATTGACAGTGATTATACAGTGCTTACCTTGATTCTTCAGTTTGCGGTTCAGCTTTGAAGACTGCAGACGTGTCCTGATCCACAGAAGATGGTCTCCTCTGCTAAGTATAAGGCAATGGGGGGTGGGGGGGTTATGCAGTAGGAGGGCTTGGATGGGGGAAGGGGTTGGGGAGATGATGAGGGACGGTTTTCTTTTTTTCAGGCTTATTTAAAAAAGACGGGGAACTGTTTTCTTTTTTAACAGGAACATATAGGAACAATATTTTGAGACATTGGGAGTGGGCTCCCCAGTGTCCCATGGTACAGGGGGGAGGCCAAAACTGGGGACACTGGGAGTGGGTTTCCCAGTGTCTGACACTGTCAGGGGAAGGGTTGTAGTGATTGCCGCACTGGGATGGAGCACCCCGATGTTGGCAAAAGCATTGAAAAAAATATATAAAACAGTATTTTGGGACACTGAAGGTGGGCTCCCCCAGTGTTCCACAGTGAAGGAGGGTAGGACATAACTGGGGACACTGGCAGTGGGCTACTCCATGTCCCACATTGTCAGGGGAAGGGGGGCTACTGCCGACTCAGGGATTGGGCACCCCGCTGTCGGGAACCTGCAGGGGAAGAGGATACACTGCTGGGGGGAACATACTGGGGACACTAGGAGTGGGCTCTCCGGTGTCTCACACTGATGGATGGGGAGTGGTGTTAGCTGCCAACACTGGCATAGGGCACCCCGATGTTGGCAGACAGTTCAGTATTTAATATTAATATTCCTTGACTCCTTTCCCCTTAGAAGAAGTAAAAGGGGAAAAACAACCATTTATTATGTAAACACTTGATGTTTACCTAATTGGGGGCTGAGGAATATGATTCTGGGGTCTGTCTGCCCACAAAATGAGCAGGGGCTATTTACTGCAAATCACCCCCATACTGCCACGTGCAAGGTTGTATCAGACTCTGCCACAATATGCGTCAGACAGTACCACCCAGAAAAATAAACATATTTTGGGACCCCATACAGACAAACTAATATCAGAATCATGTTTCTCAGGCCTCGATTAGGTAAACAGAACTGTTAGTGATTATCTTGGGCAGTATTTGTTAAAATATTTAACTTTTTAACCCTTGCTAAATGTAAAACAAAATGGCAAAATCTGGACTGAAAAGTGAACTAGTAAACAGTAAAGTGCAAATGGTAAATGGCATTTACTGTTTGAACTTTACTGTTCGTAAAGTAAATGGTAGTTACTGTTCGAACGGTAAATACCATTTACTGTTTGAACAGTAAAGTTCAAACAGTAAATGCAATGTTATTTACCGTTCAAGCAGCCAGTCCTGCATCTATCACAAAAATCGTTATAATTCAAAAATGGTAATTTTTTTCCCCACCAAACCATTCAAAGGCACACCCTTGGCACACACCCCACCATCCATGCAAATTTCTGAGAAAAAGTTATTTCTACGTGGTCTGTAGATGAATGTTATCCTATGGAAAAAAAACATACATGTTTGGCTTTTTGAGCACTTTATATCCCTAAAACCGTAAAAGCTGCCGCCAAGAAACTTTCCACATCTTGTGACACTGGCAACATGACAGCAAATACCAATTCTGTGAGCAATTTCATCCCATGCCAAGGTTATTAGGGTGCATAAATTGAGATTTGACATTGAAAGGCTGTACCAACCCTAACTATAAGAGTGCTATCGCACCCATACAATAATATAAAATGGATTTGCATGAAATTTTGAATGTGTGGTCTCGTATGGTAGATCTCTTGATTTGCCAAGTTTAGTTTCAGTCAGAAGTGTGGTTTTCATGCAACGAAGCACTGAAAAATGCATTTTTCACTTTTTTGGGCACTTTTTTGCTGATTTCTGTCCATCACGTTGCAGCCACACCGTTTGGTATTTTGGTCTGACATTTTCAGGGTAGAAAAAGGTTTGATCAGAGAACAATTCAGCATTACTTTGGTGAAACAATATTGATCTGTTCCAAAGTTATATAATTTTCAAGTTTTGGATTCTGAGCGTGCTTATAAAATCCCCATTTGTGAGGAAAAATTCCTCGTTCGCAAGCCGCCATTTTGTTTTCATTTTTTCACCCAAACAAAATGTTGTAGCTTGCCCCATGGGTGACTTCTTCTACAAATAAGTCATGGATTTTGTTCAGGGTGATGCCCTCTACAAACCCATGCCTTTGGTTTTCTTTATTTTGGCCAAAAGTGGCTGTTTTAGATTCTACGTTTGTGACTCACTTCCGATTCTTGTTCATGAGATGAAAAAAATCTCTGTTCGCGAGTCAATCCACTTTTGTGAGGCAACAAAATCCTTGATCACCACTTAGGGATCAGATGGCCCTATCTCGCGATTGAGGACCGTCTTGTGAATGAAGATTTTTAATCCCCTTTCACGAGCTGCCAAAATCCCCGTTCATGAGCCAATCCCCTTTAATGAGCTATCAAAATCCTTGATCGTCATTTCACGACCAGATGGCCTTTCTTCCTAATGAAGATTGCCTCGCGAACAGGGATCTTGACACCTCACAAAAGGGGATCAACTTATGAATGGGGATTTTGTCAGCTCGTGAAAGGGAATTGTTTTTTTAATTCCTCATTTGTGAGCTGCCAAAATCACTGATTGTGAGTTGTCAAAATCCCCGTTTGTGAGCCAATCCCCTTTAGTGAGCTGACAAATCCCCTTTTGCAACTTCCAGACCAGATGGTCAAAATCTGATGATCAAGGATTCCATACGAACATGGATTTTGTCAGCTTGCGAATGAAGACTGACTTCACGAATGGGGATTTTGCCACCTCATGAACTAGAATTTTAAAAAATTTGGCACTGCACTGTAAATAAACGGTTTGGTCTTTTGGCTTGAAATTTGCAGGGTATAAAGGGGATGTCCAAGAGATGTGAATTATGTTATTTAGGTGTAATAAAGTTATTCAGTTCCATAGATATGCCATCACAAAATTTAGATTTTTCCCATTGGATAACACTGCATCACCTACAGCAACTTTCAGTGCCCGTATCTAAGAAACGATGTGAGATATGTAAATTTTCACTACCTGCAGCTTAGGACTAAGCACACATGGAGGTTTTGAAGTCATGATTACAACTGCAATGGAAATTTTTTCATAGGTTGTATGGTTACTGAGATATTGGCAAATTAGTGTTACAAGCATTCCTTTTTAGTCCTATAGGGCTACTGTATGACTCCGTTGCTATGTGTAAGTGGGAGAGCAGGACCCAGAGGGCCTGTGCCCACAGACACATATTATTGTTATGCAGCCAAATGTTCAACTCTGGTGGCTCAACGCTCCTACCAACATATACCATTTACCAGTCACATTACACTTTCTTAAAAAGTAAGGAAATTAATTGCAAAAAACTTAGTTAATGCATCAGTTAGGGTTAAAGTGATAAAAGTAGGGAAATGAGATGTTAGAGTTGAGACCCTAACCCCCTCACCCTACCACACCACCCCCCATCTTCCACACACCAACAGGCATCGGGATGTGCCATGGGGTCGTTAGGCCTAACTCTCACCCCATTCTCCTATGTTGTACCTTGTCAGCCTCTTTACATGTGTTATATATATATATATATATATATATATATATATATAGTGTATACTGTATGTGTATGTACATATATATATATATATATATATATATATATATATATATACACACACACACACACATATAGACTATATATCTATATATGCACACATGTATACATATTCTTTGCAAAAGTAGGGAAATGTGCTTTTAGGGTTCCCAACCCTAACACCCCACCACCATGCAGGCAGCAATAGGCATGGGGGGTGCCTTGGGGTTGTCAACCCTAATGCTCATCCCATTCTCCTATACTGTACCCATCTCAGCTTACTTACACATGGAATGCAGTGAGCATTAGGGTTGACAACTCCAAAGCATGCACCCGCATGCCTGTTGCTGCCTGCATGGTGGGGGAGGGTTGTTAGGGTTGGAAACTCTAACAGCACATTTCCCCACTTTTGTCACTGGAACCAGTAACTAGTGCATTAATGAAGTTTTGTGCCAAGAATTTCCTTACTTTTTGTATAATCATTGCCTTCTTTGTCTGTGGGAGTGCAGGGCCCAAACCATTCATAGATCCATACATGTATGTTGCTCTGCAAGCATTTCAGTCAAAACAGTGACCAAATTGTCAGCATAGCCCTGTTATTACCCCACCTCTTGAATGCTAGGCTCAGAATTTGGAAATATCTACAGAAACATTATTCTATAGCACTGCAACATCATTCCATGCCATAGATGACAAAACACATTTTGGACAGGAATGGAAAACTGACAGCTGCTCATGAGATGATGTAAAGAAATAGCTATGTTAAAAATTTGGGGTGATAATATTGAAAATTCTGAAAGTTACGATTGAGCATAGTGAAATGTCAAGAGATGCGCAGAACTTTGCTATTTTAACACATTTTGACCACAAATTTTTAATATAACCTTCTTATGATGCCACCTGATGAACAAGTATTGTAAAAATTTTGAAATACAGACTGAAATGTGATTTCAGCAACCAACAATGAGAGCACCTTTTGGGCAGGATTTGGGAAATTACATCAACATTGCTCATGCAGAGGTGTGTCAAAAAGGGTATGTTGAACACTTGTTGTCAAAATCTTGAAAAATGACAATGCTTTTCACCGAACTTGTAAACCCCATTGAAATACATTGAGCCACATTTACCTTAGTTTCTGAACCAATCACCCTCTCATTATTTAAAAAAAATGTTCCCTTGTATTCAAATGGTCCCTCCCAGATGTCCTATCACTGTCCCATTATGCACAAAAATATTCCCTGGTAGTCTAGTGGTCCCATACCCCTACCTTGATGTCCAATCTCCATCCATTATGCCCCAAAATATTACCTGGTATGGTCCTGCCCCACCAAACTACCAATCTCACTCGCAGTATTTCTAAAAGTGTTCCCTAGTAGTCTAGTGGTCTGTCCCCCCAATGTCCAATCACCGTGATCTTATTCTTAAAAATATTCCCTTGTAGTCTAGTGGTCCCTCCCCCCTTCCCAATCACCTATCCCCCTCCTGGTATTTTTTTTTTCAAAAGTTCCCTGGTAATCTATCTGTCCCTCCCTGTCCCCCATCTCTGTCCCAAGAAATAGCCAAAAGACAACCCTAGTGGTCTAGTGGACCCCCAACCCTCCACCCTCTCAGGAAGTCAACCAGCACCCTGCACCTGCACCCTCAACCCCAACCCCATCCCCATTCCCAGCCATCGACCAGCACAGCCCACCTCTCACCACCACAGCTGGTCACCAACTGAGCTGTGAATGATTGCGTATTGTTTTCCATATGTACTCATTCACAGTTCAGGTGGGGGACAGCCATGAATGTAAGAGGAGGGCTATGTTGGTTGGTGGCTGGGGATTGGGTTGGGGGAGCAGGGTGGTAGGTCAGTACTTGAGAGGGTGGAGGGTTCACTAGACCACCAGGGTTACTCTCTGGCTATTTCATGAGACAGGGATGGGGACAGGGAAGGACCACTAGACTACCAGGGAACATCTGAAAAAAATGGGAGAGAGATAGGTGATTGGGTAGGGGAAAGGGACCACTATACTACCAGGGAATACTTTTGTGCATAACAACATGGTAATTGGACATCAGGGGAGGGAGAAGGGACCGCTAGACTACCAGGAATTTTTTTTTGTATAAGGGCACAGTTATTGGACATCAGGGGAGGGAGAAGGGCCACTAAACTACCAGGAAACATTTTTAAAAATACCAGGATGGTGATCGGTGATTGGGGAGGGGGATGGGACCACTGGTCTACCAGGTAATATTTGTAGGCAAAAGGGATGATGATCAAATATCTGGGGGGGGGGTAGGGACCACTAGACTACCTGGTAATAATTTTGTGCATAAGGAGATGAAAATTAGACACCGGGGGAGGGACCACTAAACTACTGGGGAATATTTTTTAAAATACCATGATGGCGATCCACGACTGCGGAGGGGGGAGGAGCCACTAGACTATGAGGAAATTGGACATTTTGTTACAGAAAAAAATGAAAATTCTCTAGATGCCGAAATCCTTTTTCACAAATTGCAAAAAAGAATCCTTTTCCATGGTCCCTTTTTTGCAATTTACAAAAAAGACTCCTTATCTGTGGATCAGAATCCTTTTCTGCGATTGCTGTTTTGCAATTTGCAGCAAAGGGACAGATCCTTTTTTGGAAATTACAAAAAAGGATCCTGTTTTGAGATTTATTTTTTGCAATTTGTGAAAAAGGATTTCGGCATCTCAAGAAAAGGAATTCCCAACCAGCATACCAAAAATCTAAAATCAGAATCAGACTGTATGGGCCCTGATTAGGTAAACACAACTGTCAGTGTTTACTGAGGTCTTCTATTTTTTTCTAGTATTTGATTTTGTTGCCACTACTAACTGAAAACAAGATGGCGGCAGCACAAAAAAGGATTTCCCATTTTCAGCAAAGGATTCCCCATGTGCTACAAAATATCCTTAACATTGAACTTTTCCCATAGGAAATATTGGGAAACTTTGAAATTTCATAACTTTTGAATGGATTAATATTTTTCAGCAAACCTTTGAAAGGCACTACTGTGACCCGGGACCTATATACCCCACAAATTGCAACCCAGAATTCCATACATTTTTTGTGCAACATAGTGAAAAAGAATTTGACAAAAAATGGTAGTTTACACATTTGTTGACACTCCATATCTCTGTATCGGCACATCTGACCAAAATGAAACCTGCCAGATCATGAGCTCATTGGTCCCTGATAGCGCATGTCAAATTTCTTGTGAATTGTTTTAACAGTTGTGAAGTTATTAAAGTGCAAAAATTTCCCTTTAACATAGAAGTGAAGATTTAACCCTAACTATAGGGGGTAGCAAGTTAAATGTGCATGTCAGTTACAGCTCAGTAAAAAATGTACCATAAAAACAGTGTGAGTGAACAGAGTTCCAGGGAATTACAGCGTCACCATTACAGTACTGTAGTAGGAGCTCTATGCACTCAGAGAAAGCACTTTAAGAATCCGTATGTTTGGGGAGTGAATCAGCTGTCTCTGTTACATCACGATTAGAGAGACAGGTCATTAGTCTGTAGGACGGCCACTGGAGCGAGTCTGAGTCTCCCCACTTCTGGCAATTTTGTTTTTCATTTACCTGTGGTGCATCTCAGAGATTTATATTTATTTTGGGGGGGTGCGGGGGATGAAGCCCCCTGCATAACATTGTGTAAATTACATGTTTGCTGTGTGGCAGGGGAAAGATTTGGGTGGGTGAGTGGGAGTCTGCCAGCCCCCTATCCGAGTTTGTGCTTTGAGGTTAGGCAATATAGTTAGCACTCACTCTTTTTACTGAGCACTGTGTTCTTTGCAGTGTTTTTTCCTGTGTGGATTTTGACCATATCATCTATGATGAACTGACATGGAGTCCAATAGGGGTATGACCATGCCCCTATCACACACACACACACACACACACACACACATATATATATATGTATGTATATATATATATATACACACACATGCTACACACTAATAAATTAGTTCTCAGACTTTGTCATAGTGAGCCTCCCCCAAGCCACTGAAAGGATCTTGAGCCTCCTCCAAATACTGAAATAATCTTGGACCTGCAAATAGAAAAATAGCATACTTTGCTTAGTACACCTAGAATAAACTGAAACTCTTTTGAGTAACTAGCTCTCATGTTATTCTGCTTACTGTAACCCATCAACTTGTAACTCCCTATTCAAGCCAGCCTACTTGCAACACCATTTGACTCTCAAACCATTGTTACCTGTTGTTGTAATACCTTTATGGGTCAGACTACTTTCTCTGTCTGTTTACCCTCTATGAGGAATAACCTTCATACCCACCTCTGCCTCTCCCTCTCCCTCTCTTATCCTGCTCTTAAGCAACTTCTTGGGTACCCTAGTCCTCCCTCCAGCTCTTGCTCCTAGTACCTCTCTGCTTAACCTTTGCATGTCAGCTCTTCTGCCACCAGTCTAATTGGTCTGTTGCTACCTCTCATTATTTGTTCATTGTTCCTAATTGTTCGCACTACTGTTCATTTTGTATTACTGGACTGTTTTTTTAGTTGTCTTTTGAATTGTTTTCACTCACTGCCCTTCCCCAGGTACACCTGAAATGAGCCTTGGCTCAGTGTGCCTTTCCTGATCACCAATTTGTAAATAATAAATAATACATAAATTCACCTATTGTTATCCTGTTTCAATTTGCCTCATCTCTTCACATAAAATATGAAACTCAAAATTCATATATAGTACTTTTTCAGACTTGCTTGAGTCACCCCTGGAAAACCTTGGGGCCTCCCCAAGGAAGCTGGGCTCACATTTTGAGAAACCCTGCACTAATGCAATAGCTCAGGTTAGGATTTCAAATGATGAACAGCTCACTAACAAAATTATTGTTGACAAAAGAGTAAAACAGGGGTGTATGCTTGCAGCTGTCTTATTTAATATATAAATTTAAAGTTAGTAGATCTGGATGCCACAGATACTGATGATCCAAAGGTAGATGGATATATATATATATATATATATATATATATATATATATATATAAATATATATATACATACATATAGTTCCAAACCTAACTCCCCAACCCCAAGCAGCAAAAGAACAAGCCCACACAAGCAACCACAGACAGCCATCATCAGATAATGCAAACATAACAACTGTTTCCAGATGACATAAATGCAGTAGCACTGATGTACTACCTTTGTGGATTTGTATCTGTGGCCATACCTGTGTTTATATGTCATGCAGTGTGTTCTGCAGACAGAAGAACTCATGGGGCCTGCACCTCTGCATACATAGGTACTCATGTACACTGCACAAGTTATTTCTCTAGGAAGCATGATCTGCTACTCCATGGTGTTCCATATGTAGCTGCTTAACTAAAAAACCGCTACCCCCTTGAACAATTTCTGTATCTGCTGCTGAAACCATTATACATACATTGCAACAGTATTTTCATTTGTGTATCGGCAGGCCCCTCATGTGACTCACTTCCACAGCCAGAAGTCAGTGTGCATGCCTTACTGATGACCCTCTCAGGAGCCTATGCTTCTGCACACAGATGTACTGTTGCAATTTTTGTATCTGAAAACCTTCTACTCCTTGAACAATATCTATATCCACTGCTGAAACCATGATACCCACACTGGAACAGTACTTCCATCTCTGTAACAGGGGCCTGTCCTTCTGAAGCCAGAGGTTGGTGTGCATGTCTTACACCTGTGGTTGAAGACATGCAGACCACTGAGGTGCTTGCACTTCTGCAGCCAGAAATACTGCTGCAATGTTGGTGTTATGGATTTTGTGGCTCCCATGCTTCTGCAGCCAGAGACAGAGGTTGGTGTGTATGTCTTACATCTTCAGCTGCAGAAGCACAGGCCCACCCAATGTGTGCTTGAGCACCTGAGGCTACAATAGTGCTGGTCCATTACAGGCCTGCCCTTCTGTAGACAAAATAATTTTTGTAATTTTGGAATCATGGATTTATATCTGTAGACACAGGGGTCTGCACTTCACGCAGAAGCAGTGTTGTCATTTGAGTATCCTGTGATTTCTTTCTGCACTGACAAGTGAGTGTGTCCATCTTGCAGTGTGCATGCCGCAAGATACAAATCCACAAAGGTAGCACATAAGTGCTACTGCATTTGTGTCATCTGGAAACAGTTGCATGCTGTTTGTCTTACCTGATGATTGCTTTCTGCTGCTGCTTGTGCGGACATGTCCTTTTGATGCTTGGTGGGTGGTATTAGGGTTAGAAACTCCAACACCACATTTCCCTACTTTTGTGGTATTAACTTGAACCCTAACTGGTGCATTAATGCAGTTTTTTTTGCAATGAATTTCCTTCCTTTTTGAGAAAGTTATTAAGGTTTTGTCACAGCAGATGTTAAGTCTGTCTATGCCACAAGACAATAACAATGTCAGTATGCAAATAGTAATGATGTGTGGATACCACAACATAGTGGTTCTGTCAAAAGAACAAACATTTGTGTTATTGACTGGTTAATACATCATATCAGTAGTATTCTCTACATTGTGATACCAACTATAATCATAAATATAGTGCCAACTACCAATGACCAATACATTCATAATAGCTGATCCATGGTACCACAACCAAACACCATCACCCCTTAAACAGCTGACTGCTGTTCTAAATAAAACATGAGCTCTTCACTTTTTCTCAGTCTGTCTGCACCCCCAACCCACAGCCTAAACAGCTGACATAGTTATCCCAGTAGTAGTAGAATAAAATATATATGTTATACATATTTTTAAGTGTAACTCCACACCCATGCATATAACAAAAATTACATACTATTTAGTAGTTCTCACTCAGACCTTGAGCTGATCCCCTCTTGATCTCACACACACACACACACACACACACACACACACACACACACACACACACCTTTACATCTGATCACAAAGGTCCGGGCACATAAGCAGAGCACAGCCTCTAATAAGTCATTTAAATGTTATAGGAAAACCAACACAGCCAAGTTTCAACCCTTATTTGTATTCTATTTTAGACAGAGTTATCTATTCATCTGAGGCACAGATTTCTGAAGGCAGGATAAATCCCGACTGCAGTTGTAAAACATAGTAAATCTTTCATTAGGTGCATGCCCTTGTATGAGTATAGGCAACAAGAAAAATAAAGCATTAGGCAATTTAACTTGGCCCAGTACAATTAATGAACTATGGACCTGGAAAATAAAAAGTTTTAATAAGAAATATGGGGGACCTTTTGCTAACACAATATATCACTTGACTCAGACTAAAAATAAACAGATTGGCAGCAATATTTTGGGTCCTCCAATTGATCAGTTCACTTCATGCAAAAGGTAACAGTCACCCAATTTAAGAACCTGAATATTGTATTGAACAAGAAATAAAAAACACTGTAATGAAGTACTAGTGTTTCTTGGTACAAAATTTGTTTGAATCATGTTTTCAACCAAAGTCCATTTTATTATTATCTGCTGTTGAGGTTAGTTGCCATTCATCAAAAGGGTGATGTGTTTTCTTTCTGACACAGGGGCTTATTTCTTCAGACACTGATACTGACCAATGGCAGGTCATGACTTCCAGCTTGCTTCTACTGTACTAACATTGTCCCAACTCATGTATTGATTTATGATGTTTCTTGCCTTTAGACATAGTAATTTAGCAGTTTGTTTCCCTGTAGCATTTAAGAGATTCAGTGAAGTACTCCTTTTGTTCTGGAGTTTAATTTCAGTTCTCTAATAAATCATTAAACCCAATCTAAGGGTTTCTTGTGATTTGAAAACCATGTTACAGTAGGGTACATATCAAACAGCTATAATGGTAGGGAATTTACATGTGATCCCCATATAGTTCCTGACATTAGCCACAAAAAACATCAGAGCAGAAAAAAAATGTTGTAAACTGCGAAACACTTTATGAGTTAACAGTAAAAGAAACCCATTGAAATGAATGTGGCAATTGAAATGAATGTACTCTATTTATTTCAATGGGTCTGAAGTGCAGATTAGACATCCAAAGTTGAGGGTCAACAGAGGATTCAGTAACTGGGTACCTACCAAGGACATGCACCGAGGGACAGTAATCATCTGTGGAGATGCTGAGAGAGGAGGTAATATAATGCAACCCAAGGTGTGTTAATTGGCACATTGGAGGAAAGTATGAGGGCTTAATGGAGTCTGAGTATCAAAATGGCATACAAAACAAAAAGAAATGTCACGGTGGGGGTGGGGGCATTTCTATGATGGAGTGATGAGGGAAAGAGTAGTGGAGTACTGAGAGGATGGTTGATGTAAGGGGCTTACTGTATATGAAACAGGAAAAATAAGACAACAATAAGGCATAAGAAAGGGAAACAATGCAGCACACATCATAACTATATTTCTGGCATAAAACGGAGATGATTTTAAAATGTTATACTTCTACAGTTTCATTGGTAAATCTGCTTTCACCATAAATTAGCAAGAAACATTTCTGAAACACTGCTGAAAATATTTATAGATAGCAAAGAGATGACTGTTTGCAAAGCTCAAAATGATACACAGAGTATGCTAGCTACTTGGTTTACCTTTATTTCAAACAGCTAAAAAGAAGTGGAATTCACTGTTTTAGATCATTACAATGATGGTAGCAGTGAGTTTATGACTAATGGAGGCCAGTTTCATTCATCAGACTATTGACATAGGTAAAAATAAATGAAATGGGGAGTATGCAATACAGGCAGCATTTGCTGCATAGTGCAAGATGAGCACGGCTTCTGTAACTGGCAATGGGAAAGCTCCCCTTTACAGACATCACTCAGCTTCAGTAAATACTGCACATATCACAACAGGTTGAGAACCAGTTCAGTGGGGTGTTGCAGTAATTACTGATGCCACACACATTTAATAGTACATATACATGTTGGCAAGCAAAAGGGAGAAATGTAAATTCAAATAAATTATTTTTTTATAAGTTTAACACATGAAGAACCAGCTAGTATCCCATCAAGAAGGGCATAATTTATTTTATGGTTTCCACATGATTCCCTTCTCTGTTGAGGCACCATATTTGAAGTGTTTATGTTCACTTTTGCCTTTCTGAAATAATTTTGCATGTGCTCTGCAATTTAATGCAATGCAATTCAGTGTCAGTGGCTCAGTAGGTAACACACTCGCCTCTGAAGCCGGGAGATCAGAGGGCTGTGGGTTCAGTTCCCACATCTGGCACTTGGGTTAATATCCCAGTACTGACACTGTAGTGCAGCATGAGAGGGGTGCTGCACTTCTGAGGTGCCATCTTTCGGATGAGATGTTAAACCGAGGTCCCATCTGCCTGGATTGGTGGTAGTTCAGGTGGATGTTAAAGATCCCATGGCACTTATCGAAAAGAGCAGGGGAATTTCCCCGGTGTCCTGACCACATTTCCCTCATTCACTAAAAATATCACCAACAGTTTAATCTGGTTCAAGGTCAGTTGGCATTCATCTGTATCCCCCTTCCCTGGGTCGTGCCTGAAAATAGGCAGGATTTGTCTAGTGCACTTACCTGGTCAACAAAAACTAAATAAATAATAAATAATAATGGGCAGATTAGATTGGCCAGGTGGTCCTCATCTGCTGTCAAATTTCTATGTCAAATTTCTATAATTTAGCTTACTCACATAGAGGACTCAAAGTGTATGACCCATACAGTGCTGCAGGAAGGTAAGCATTTAGATATTTAAAAGGACTGCCACCCTCACATGCAAACTGTATTATGCCTTATTCCCTCTACTAGCATTACAGCAGGTGGCCCATGCAGAATACAGCAGACAACCAGAGCACAATAGGGTTTTAGATAATTTTTACTATTTTTGAAAGATTAGCTAATATAGATACTCTGACAGAATGCTTCATTGGCTTGCATTCAGCTTTATAGGCCACTATCACATGAAAACTGAACAGTAATCTGCAACTAACCTGAAGTTTAGATCAGAAGATGTGGTCTGTGCATACAAGCCAGAGGGAGAAGGTTATGATATTGTGAGTGCATTAGTGATTGAGAGAACATCAGAGAGCTCATACATTTTTGTATTTGCCCTCCGATATAATCAGAAGATGCAAATGTGAAATGCAGTGACCCCATCACATCCCAATTATGAAAGGTAACTATATATGGTGACATCCCAGAACATGTCTAGAAGATGAAGGGGCATGCCCCATCTTTTGTGCTCATGAATTTATACTACCCTGACACAAAAAAGTGGCAGCCTTCAACTGGGTGTCGTTTGACTGTTCACGCTAGCACTGGCATACAATCATAGCCTCCACTCTCTTGCAACAGATACATTTAATTAGTTATAATATGCAAGGAATATTCAAAGTAATCAGAAGTATCATCAGGTATTAAAACCGATTTTGTCATTTAGTCAAAGGCCAGAAATCATAAAAATGTCTTTGCATGGAGGGATGTGCACTTGAAAGAATGGTACCTGCCACTGTTAGATGGAAGTCATGGTTTGAACTAGTGGATGTTAACACTGTTCAGTGGACTGTGTTGTAGGCTTGACATGCATTCACTTCACCTTTGATTGGGGAAGAACGAGGGATGGCTGTTTGATCTGGGAGGGAGAGGGAATAAGAAATAAAAAATAAAGATAGAGTGATAGCTAGATAGACAGACAGATAGATAGATCTCTTTACTTAAGGGGACTGTAAGCTTCTCTGTTATTAATTTGTAACTATATATTGTAACAAAATTTGTAATGAACTTCCAACCCTGTTACCCTAAATAGCCCCATTGCAAAGCTCCATTAGGGCCCTCTCAGTTGGTAATACAGCTATCCCATCATTTAATTCCAATCTGCCAAGTTTTAAGCCATGATCATTAAAACAAATGAGTTTTTACAAGTCAAGAAAGAAGTTTATTGCTGGTGGGTACTCTGTTACTAGTAAAACATTTTTGTGAAATACAAAATCACACATTCCCCCACAATGCAAAGCATCATGGGCTGCATATGCAAATCACCACAGAATATTATGCTGGTTCAACTTTAAGCAGAAGTGCATGGTGCCGAAAGGCCTCTCACACAGTTAGCAAAGGGTGCCAGCAGAAGATATAGACGCGTGTTTCATCCTACCAGGACTCATCAGTATGCCTCGTCTGTTTGACACTCCAGTAGAATGAACCAGCTACCTTAAGATAATCAATCTGGGTTATGTTATGGTGAACCCAATTAAAACAAAAAACAATTTAAAAGACAAAGAAACTCTGTGCGCAGGCACTGAGGCAATGGTTACCCCAAAGGGCATTTGACCAGGAAGCTAAGTTTCCAAGAAATACAAAATCACACATGCCCCCACAATGCAAAGCATCATGGGCTGCATATGTAAATCACCACTGAATATTATGCTGGTTCAACTTTGAGCAGAAGTGCATGGTGCTGAAAGGCCTCTCACACGGTTTGTAAAGGGTGCCAACAGAAGACATAGACACATGTTTCGTCCTACCGGGACTCATCAGTATGCCTCATCTGTTTGACACCCCAGTAGGATGAACCAGCTACACTAAGATGGTCTATCTGGATTATGTTGTGGTGAACCCAATTAAAACAAAATACAATTTAAAAGACAAAGAACCTCTGTGTGCAGGCACTGAGGCAATGGTTACCCCAAAGAGCATTTGGCTGGGAGGCCAGGTTTCAGAGGAATACAAAATCACACATGCCTACACAATGTAAAGCATCATGGGCTGCATATGCAAAGCACCACAGAATTTTTGTGCTACTGATTCATTTCATGGTATGGATTGGGATGCTAATAAATTCATAACCATGAGCCTTCCAGAGACCCAGGGTGGGAGGAACAATATCCTTGTATACTCCTGGAGACAATGGGAGATCAATAAAACAGCACATCGAACTGCAGCCTCTTTTGTGTATGGTTGCTCTTCTCACAATGGGTTAATGAGGCAGAAGTGATTGGCAGGCACCTTGCTGCTCTCTGAGCGTGACACTGTGTAAAATTTAAAAATGTGCTAATTAATGCAGGACAGACAATGGGGAAAACAGACACCAACACAAAAAAAAAGAAAAGACAGATGGGGGTATTGTCAGAAGTCACTGACAGGGGCTGCTGGGGCAGATTGCAGTGAGTAAAGATGAAAGGAAGGAGGAAAACACTTACAAGTACTTAAAAAAGCTTAACTGTCAATTGATAAAACATTTGCTAAAGGCTAACACAGATTAAAGAGAAAGAGACGGAAAGAGAGAATGTGGCCCTCTTAATAAAATAAAATTCCCTCTAACTCACTTGTTAATTAATTTTAAATTAGTGTCATCCTATTAGAGATCACCTCACATTTCAACACCCAAAAATGGCATCACTTGCTTTATTTAATGACTGATAATATCAGTATGTTGTGGGACAGGGGGGTGGGGGGGTAGATGTTGGCAAAGTTGCAGGGCTAATGTGCTGGATGGATGGGTGTGTTTATACATAGCTTACTTGGAGTATTGCCATCTGAATCAGTTCCCTCCTCTCCGATCACACCACTGCCATCAGGAAAATTGCTTTGGGTGATTTTCAAAGTGTAGTTATGTCCTTGGAGAGAATGCAAAGAAATCCTGCTTTAGGAAAATTACAAGTACTGTAGCTCTGAACTAGAAGGGCTGAGAAAATTACTACTTTATGAATATGAAAAGAGCAGCTCTGAACCAGAGGGGCTGAGAAAATTCCTGCTTTAGAAATCAGAAAAGGGGTGGGGTGGGGGGACTCTCCCAGACTGCCAGGCATGCCTACTAAAATCCTGACTTCACAGATGATATCAAAATTGTCTTTAATAAAATGTGAACTGCAAATAACAGAGTGCCTTGATGCAACAAAGTTCACTGTATGCAAATTCACAAAAGAAGTCTATTGTTTACAGACAGACTCATCCGAGGGGAGCAAATGAAGAGATTAGATTATGCTGATATAGCCACAGACTGCATACCTCTTTGGTATTTCTAGATTTCTGTATCTGATTAAAAAGAACAGAAATAAAACTTAGAAAAAATCAATACTATTAATAATCATGAAGGTTTTACTAATACAGACAACACAGCCACTAGGCAGATTACTTCACAATAGGTAGCATGAAATACACTGAGTCTTTTCTGAAAGTAATTTATTTTTATTTTATTTATCAAGTCTAGGATTACAAATACCTTTGAGCCTTGGCTCTTTTACAAAGGTTCCACGTCAGAGAAATATAAATTATGGGGAACATCAAGACAGACATTAAAACAATGTGGACATTGCAAACAGAGAGTAATGCACAATTACACTACTAAATGTGCTTACAATGTAGTCCAATTTAAGCATCTCGGGCTTGATTTTCAAATATACAGAAAAGTGTGCACAGGTGTCAGAATAGATATGCAGGGGGGCTTCCCTTGCAAATCTGCAACTCTTCATGCGTGAACACACATTTCATCACCAGAGCAGTATCATGACTCTTTTTTGTGATTTATAGAAACTTGCAGACAAATTCTATGCATAGTTCCACCTGCGTGCATTTGCCATCCGTATGCATGAAATGCAGAAAAAAGAGTTTCCACCAGTTCTGAGATTTTTATTTCTCTGTACTGGTTAGTTGTGCATTAGGACATACAACAATCTCCAGGACATGTCAGGCCTTTTAAAAATTGGGCCTCTGATGTTTGGTAAACTACAGTACTTAGTTATATATTTTGTATTCTTTTCTTTTTTTTATTCTTTTGTTTGTTTACCAATTGGTAACTGGAAAACGCATGCAAGTCAAAGCTCATTTCACATTGGTGAAGGATAACAAATGAAAATCATTCCAAAACAGGACCTATCAATAAAAATAGGTACAATAGTTGAAACTGGTGTTTAAATAATAAAATAATAATATTAGAATGGTAAAGTGTAGCAGGATAAGTCTAATATAGCAATGTAAAGCTTTAATGCTGCAAGAGGGCAAGGTAATAAAGGTACAGGAGGGATTCGCACAAGGGAACTGCATGGAGTACTAGAGGGGTTTGTTTTAGTATTTTCTTTCTTTTTTCCACCAGGTTAGGACTTGAATGATCTGATTAGGAGGAGCTACTTGATTTAAACTAGTATAGACTTGTTTAACATTTCATGCTTTTTCCACCAGATCGGGGCCTGAGTCATCTGACTAGTGGGAGCTGCTCCATTAAACACAGAACAAGAGCTTGCTTTAAGTCCAAAAGGAGCTGCTACAATTTTATTTATTTTTATCAAAATAAATAAATAAAAAATAAACACAGAACAAGAACTTGCTTTAAGTCCAGAAGGAGCTGCTCCAATTAGAATAGCAACGGTGTTTGTTTTGTACTATTTGATTTTGGCATGCTTTTTGATCTGAGCACTGATATTACAGGGAAGAGATCAGGAGGGAGCAAAGCAGATTCAGCAAGCTGGGTTGGAGTAATATTTAAATAATATACACCATTGTGAGTGGGGTGGGGAGTAAATAACATACTACAAACTAACCTGTTGGACCCCAGTTCTGAATGAGAGACACCAAATGGGTGGAGGACAGTCAATCCTTATATGGTCCTGTCATGGGGGGGCAAGCTGTGGGAAATTCATGGGCAAGGTGAGTTGGGGAGCAGGCCTGAATGCATTGAACCACACTTACTTCAGTTTCTCACTTTACAATTTCTGGTTCCAGCAGCATGACCTGTCTTTGATCGGAGAGTGGATATCTAATCTGGGACCTGTTCAAGTGGGTGAGGGTGTTGGGAGGTGTATTGGAGATGTGGTGGTGGGTGCTGAGTGGGAGGTAGGGGTGGGTGGTACTGATTGGTGAGGGAACTTTTTTGTTTTGCAGGAACAATAAAAAAACTGAGGGATGGTTTTCTTTATTTCAGGGACAAACACTGATGTATGTGTGCTTGTGTGTGTGTGGGGGATGCCACTAGACAACAGGGACATATATCAGCAGCAGGGGAAGGGCAGTCAGAGAATGGCGAGGGGGAAGGAACACTTGACTGCCAATAAAAAAATATAAAATATGGGGATGGCAATCAGAGAATGGGGAGGGGGGGAAGGACCACTGGGCTACCAGGGAAATGTTTGTTTGGCATGGGAATGAAGATCAGACATCAGGGGAGGGAAGAGTGACCACTGGACTACTAAAGAAAAAAATAAAATATGAGGACAGTGATTGAAGAACTGGGAAGGGGGGAAGAACCACTGGACTACCAAGGAAATGTTTGTTTGGCATGAGGATGGTGATCGGACACCAGGTGATGGGAGAGAGACCGGTGGACTATCAATGAAAATAATAAAATACTGGGATGGTGATCGGAGAATGGGGAAGGGACCAGTGAAAGTTTTATTTGATAAGGGGATGGCAATTGGAGAATGGGGGAAGGGTGGGACCGCTGAACTACCAGAAAAAATTATTTTTGCCACTGGGTTGGTGAGGTGACATCAGGGGAGGGAGGAGGGACCACTGGACTACCAGGGAAAGTATTTTTGCTATGGGGACAGTGATCAGAGAACAGGGGAGGGACCAGTGGACTACCAGAAATCTGAATGGGAATTTTCCATTCGAGCAGTAAAGTTAAAACTATTAATAAGTGAAAATGGTTATTTACCATTCGAATAGTTAAGTCTGAACAGTTAAAAAAACAACTGGTGATTACTTAGCGAGTGATGGGGGACATGATTTTCAGTGAAAAAACACATATTTGCCTTGTAGACATACTAATTTAAAGACAAACATTGAATTAAGCATATCACTGAGACCTAAATACAGGTGTCATGCTGTCCTTACCATACAGTAGTTGTGTACAGCACCATTTTGTAAATTGTTAGAAAAGCAAGATGGCTGACATCACAAACAGTATTTCTCTGAGCATGAACAGTAAATTTACAGTTCAAACAGTACATTTACAGTTCAAACGGTTTTCATTTGTTTGCTGTCTTGTGGCTATCACAAAAATCATTATAATTCAAAATGGTAATATATTTTTTCACCAAGCCATCTAAAGGTATACCCTTGCACACACTCCATCATCCCTAAAAATTTCAGAGGAAAATGTTATTCCATGTGGACTGTAGATGATGGCAAAGGTGGGTTTTTTTCAGTTTTGTACCACTGTATATCTTAAAAACCATACAAGATGCTGTCATGAAACCTTCCAAATCTTGAAACACTGGCAGAATGACCATGCATGCAAAATGTTGAGCTATGCCATAAAAAAATGCCAAAGTTATTAAGATGCAAAAACTGGGGTTTAAAATTGAAGTGCTGTACCAACCCTAACTATAGTGGCACTACTGCACCACAATAATATATATTCTATTATACACAGTTGATGCAGCTATTCTATCCAGAATGGGAACGGTCTTCAAAACCTTGTGCTAAGATAGTAGAAACATTAGGTGCTCTAAAATTAACCTCAAATGCTGACAACAGAAAAGTAGATGTTTGTGGTAAACATAAGAGCTCATATAAATGGAAAATAAATGATACAGTCCTAGAGATTGCAGATTCATTTATCTAGGCATTACATTTACCAGCATACCAAACTTGAATTTACACTTTGAATACATATAAAAACACTAAATTAAAAGCAAGACAAGAGTCCTGGCAATCAATTGGTTCATAAAGACATTCACACAGCATTCATTCAACTATATGAGGGCTGTGTATGAAGCAAGAGTAAAGTCCATAGTACGTTATGGTGCAGAACTGTAGGAACTTGAGAAAACAAAATCACAACTTGAACCAGCCCATAATCTTTTTATTAGACTACTGTTGGGGCTTCCTCCAAACTTTTGGTGATTAACTAAAGGATGTTATCAGTATTATTACTCTGTTTTTTGTTGAGATGTTCTGTATGGATACTGTGATTTTATATATTGTTAAGGGACCTTGGTTTTTTGAAAGGTGCCATACAAATAAAATTTATTATTATTATTCCTCAGTTTGTGCCAGGAGAAGTACAGTACTAAAACCTGAATTAGGATTTTTAGCACTTACTTTGAATGTCTACATTAGCATTACAAATTCCTGGTACAGGATAGTATAGCACAGAACAGTTTTGTTTCTTTACTGGCAGCTTATGTAAGTGAATCATTTATATAGAGTTGACGATCTGAAAATAAATACCTGGATGTCCTTATTAAAAGAATCATGGTACAACATGAATTAAAGTCCCTGTTTGGACATATGCAGATCAAACACCTGGCTTTTAAAAACTTGGCTATACAAAGGCTAAAGGGCACAGAAATACAAACAAATTTTACTAGATTAAATAATACCAGGATATTTACATTAATATAAACAAATTAAAGAGGTGTTTGGTATGTAACATGATCTAAATATGTGTGAACTGAATAATCACATGAAAAACTAGTTCAGTGTAGATTAGTTTTTTTAGGGCGGTAGGTGGAGCCTACAGTCCTATTGGGATTGAATTGTAGCTCCAAAAATGGCTGATCGAGGAACCTGCCATTGGACACTTGGAAGTATCCTTCTGAATGCCCAACGGAGCTTGAAACCCTCCACCATGATCGGCCACTATGGAATAACAGCTGCACTATTTTGGCTGTTACTTCCACATTCCAGTGCATGAATTGCTCATGCGCTACTCGTGTGCATGCACAGTTTTGCTGGCATCAGCATGTTGTGAATGGCAAAATGCCATTCACCACAACTGTACATGTGTTAGTGCTGGGCATGTGCAGTTGCATCATCAACACTAGCACTGGAAAATAGTACAGAAAGCCCCACCTCCCCCAGCCTCCCACTGTTGCTGTCCTTCCCATTCCCTCCATTCCTGTCTGTGCATGACATCGGGGTCTTCAAGCCCTGTGCCGGCATTACAGTATGTGGCAGTCTCCCAACTCATCTGGCACACTGGGAGCCCACCCCAGTGTGCCCAAATATTTATAATTATCTCCTCCTGGGTGACATTGGGGTACCCAATCCCCGTGTCAGCATTATGTGCCCTTAGCCCATACTTACTTCTGGAATTCAGTACCATTTTCTTCTCTGCACTGGGACATGTCTGCACTCTTCAAAGCCAAGCCACAAACTGAAGAATCAAAGCTAATCGTGCTATAATGGCATTCAATGGGGTTTCAACTTATCTCAATAACTCAGTCATTTTTTAGAATTTTGGCCCTACATTTTCAACATGGGGTTCTTGGGACCCCACCTCATGAAAACTGTCACTGTTATTTTGTTACTCTGCCCCGAAAGGTGATTTTCCAGTCACTGTGCAAAATCACCTTGTGGGACCAATTCATGAAATGACAGTGCCACTGTTCATGAGGTAGGGTCCCAAAAAGGCCTTGTTGCAAATGTGGTGAAAAAATTTCAAAAAAATACTGCGTTACGAGCATGTATTGCGCAGTTTCTATGCACACTCCTAACTTTGCCAGATTTTAATATTTCCACTCCACATTTTCAGCATTGCAATTTTTGTGCACCTCCTTCAAAGTAGTACAGCTGTGATTTTTCACATCCTGCCTAAAACGTGTTTTCGCACCTCTGCCACAGAATCGCACATCTGCTATGTGAAATTGCCTTTTGGGACAAGTGCACAAAATGACACTGGCACTCTGCATGGGGAAGGGTCCCAAAAAGGGCATGTTGAAAATTTGGTGCAACACCTTCAAGAAATGGCCTAGTTATACCTGGGTGTTGAATAATTTATATGCACATGTGTAACTTTGGTCATTTGGCAGCTTTTCACAGCCCTATCGGCTCTTGCTAGAGCATGTTTTACTAACTCTGACAGTCCCCATGTGGTGAATGAGAGCAACATAGGAAGCAGTTCAGTTGTCTTTGTCTATAATGCAATGCTCAGATAATTATATACTGTATGTTATGTTCAAGTGTCAGCTAGTAAATGAGCTTAAAAGGAAATGGTTATAAATGTTTATTGCAAGTATACATATATGAGTAACCAAGAAACACTTTTAAAACAGCTAAATTCTTGAGATGTTGTATATTCAATTGTTAAATGTATATCTGCTGCTAAGTCTCTGTATAGGGGAAAGTTGAGAATAGATGCAATGGTTTGATATTGCTTACATTTCTACCTTTAATTTTGTACAATAAATGAAATGTCTAGTGTGTTTTATTTTAGTTTATTGTTTTTAAAATGTAGCAGTCTCTTAGACTATAAGCATCTTCTTAAATAAATAAAACTGAATCTGAACTGAACATATTTAGCAGAGTGCAGGAACTAGTGGAAAAAACAAACAAATGAAACAGACCTAGAACAGGTCTGCCCTTTTAAGGTGTAAATCTAAACAAACACAAGGCTAATGGCATTTAGTAATTTAAATACTTTTAAAAATATTAAACCAGGTAATAGTAATTATGAAGCCTTAAAAATAGATTCCGTATGCAGCACCAGATACAAACCACAATGATTCTGATGTTTAAGAACCTGTAAATGTTGTAAATATTATAGGCATTAACAATTTACCAAGCTGTGGAATATACCCTAAGGGATTCACCATCATAAATGTCTGTAGAAGCTGTTTATAAGATATAGTCCATGGTCCTTGGTATTTTAGCAGAGTTCTTTCCTCAGTGTAATCCAAAGACCGGCTTCTTTATTTAATTTGCATCATCTGACATTTCCATTATACATGGAGATCATGGGCTGGATTTTCAAATGTTTGAATTTGACTCAAGTTGCCTGCATTAAACAAAATTGACACAATGGTCACATTATGTCAAATATTGCAGCGTCTGCAATCCTGGACGGCTGGCTGCAGCAAACCAGGGACCCCCTGCACCAGGCCAGCCATGTGCCAGACCTGCACCAGGGTTGGGGGTATGCCAGGATGTTAGAGGACTTGCAGCTGATGCTGGCTGTCACATACCCTTAAATGGGATTCTGATAGCTAGTATACCTGCCAGGACTTAGACTACCCAACAGGTGGTCTAACAGCTTTTGTGCCACCCCCACAGACAGTGTGGAGTAGGAGCAGGCACTGGCCTGGTGGCCAGACAAGTGGGCAGCTGTGCGATAAGCATGGTGGAGGACTGCAGCCATGCCATCAGGTGCAGACTACACTAGGAATGGTGCCACCCAGACCCTTGACATGTGCCCTGTCTGAGTACTGGACCTGTAGCAGGCACACCTGTTGGCAGCTCTGTGCAGGCCCTAGGCATGGCACCATACCCACCCCATCTGCTGCCTGTCCCTCCTCTAGCACTGTGGCCAGCATTGAGTCTCTAGGACTTTTGCTTGTCCCTATTCTGTGTAGCAGGGTTGGCAGTCCATGCCACTATGTTGCACTCTTTGCCAAGCTCCTCTCATGCAGCACACAAGTGGTGCATGGGAGTGCCTGCAGCAACCAGTGGGTGTTTGGCACTGGGACCCTTCCCATATGAGAATTAGGTGCAGTGTCCCAGGTGCACAGTGATTTGGTGTGAACATCTGTTGGAGCAGCTTTCATCGATCTTTGATGATGCAGTCCCATGTGATCAAATTGTTCACAAAATACTGGGGATTGAGGTGATTGATTTGACCATTCAAAACACTTCAGTCAGTGGAGTAGTATTTATTAAGCTGGTCTAAAGGTATTTTATGTTAAAATAATGTTTAAAATGAACTTTTCCATCTTTCTTAACAAATGTCCTACCTTGAAATATCAGTAATTGTTACTATTAGTTAATATTTGTTATGACAATATCAAATTACACTATTGATGCTTTTCAAAATCCCAACTTTTTTAAGTCTTTGGTAATTGGGTAAGGCCCATTAGGCACATATGCCTATTTTCAGGGGCAACCCGGGAGCACTGGAGTGGTGAAGTGACTTGCTCAGAGTCACACAATATGCAAGTGGAGGTTGTGGGAATCAAACCCACAGCTGCTGGATGTACCTAGCTCATTCATAGCTTGTTACTTTAACCTCTAGGCCGGGGGTGCCCAACCTTTTTGGAGTTGGGAGCCACATTTAAATTTTAGGGTAAGACGTGAGCCACAACAACATGTGGCCTGTGCCGTGACACTTACTATATCCATATTTACACATATTTAAAAAGATCTGGAGTTAAAATAATGACATATTAAGTCATAGTCAATAATCATGTTTTGCTAAGTTTTATTAAGCTACTGTATTTAAAAAAATGTTTTCATTTTAAAATCTTTATTGCTACTCTTGTGCGAGCCCTGGCATTGCATATTATCAGTCAATGTTTTGTAGTCTGGTGTGTAGTGTGTCATGGTATACCATCACTACAGTGACACCAGCACACCAAACCCCCCAAAGTGAATCCCCCACTGTGCCAATTTTGGCAGCGATGAGTGTTTCACTTTGAGTGACTGTTAGGCAATGGGTGTAAATATCTAACTGCACTGTCTGTGCAACATGGAGTTAGATATCTATAGTGGGGGGTGCAGGGGGCACAACCCCCCCGCATTAAGCATCGCTGTGTTGCCAGTCATTGCAGGGATGCATCAGCGTCGAGGGTGTCTATGGTAGCATTATAGATCCTTGTGTCACTGCCAGTCACATGCAGTCATTGAGGTGGACATCAGTCAAAGCTGACCTTTACTTTGATTTCAGTATTTTCATTGCTGACAATCCAACTTCACTCAGATATGTAGACTCAAAACACACACTTAATTGAAGAAACACCCCTTTCAGAAGTGGAAATTTGAGTTAATCTATTAATGGACAGAAGTCTGACTGAGATTATCTTGCCTTTATTTGCACATCTGTCTGCAAGTTGATGATTTCAATTTCCAGGTCTGCTGCATTTACTTTCAATACACTTTCAATTTAATTGACAATTTTGCTTATATCAGTCACCACAAATGGGTTAGTAATGAAAGTGGCAACTGGCTTGATACTTTTGGAGTCAAAAATTCTTCTCTGAAAGTCCTTTGCAATCCTGTCAAGATAGGCAGCATACATAGTGTGATCAAAGTTGATTCCTTCTTCTACTTTCTTTTCAAGGCTAGGAAAGTGATGAAAAGAACCTGTCTGGAACTGGATCACCCCCAGCTCTAGTTTCATTTGGAAGGCACTTACGGAGCCAATCACTTGTATCACAGTGTTCCCTTCACCTTGAAGTTCAAGATTAAAGTTGTTGAGTTTTGATGTCAAATCGGATAGGAAAGCCATATCAGTTAACCAATGAGGATCACTGAGTTCTTCATGCTTGCACCTCTCAATTTCAAAAACTGAAGAATCTCTGGATCTTGGAATCTTTTCATCACCTTCCCTTTCCTGAGCCATCGTATCTCTGTGAGTAAGACTAGGCAGCTGTACTGTGCATCAAGTTTGTCTAACAAGGTTTTAAAAAGTCTGCACTACAGAGGTCTGGCACAGATGTAGTTCACTATTTTCAACACTACATTCATGACATGCTGAAAGTTAATGACTGGTACACAAAGATTACAGATGCATTATACAATGATAAGTGAGGAACTCTTGGAAGCTAGGATCTTTCCTGCAGAGTGATAGAAAAGCAACACTAGCACCAAATATAGCAGGGGCACCGTCTGTTGTTATTCAAAGAAGTTTATGCAGTGGCACCTCCATTGATTCCACACAAGTCTTCAACTGTTGTAAAATGTCTTCTCCGAGAGTCTTCCCTTTCAGTGGAATTATTTTCAGAACTTCTACTTTGCAAGTAGCATCTAGGCTATACTGTTTTAATCAAGAACAGAACTCAAAAAGTGAATGGATTATTTCCCCATTCAGTGCAATAATAGTAGCATATTAATTCTTTGGCACCTAAACCCTAAGGCTCTGGATATCTATAAAAACATGCAAATACATAGCTGGAAGGGAGAAGGGGTGGTGCTGTATGTAAGGGAGGGTGTCAAAGCAATGGAGACCCAGGAAATCCACATGGGAATGGAGTGGTTGGAGGTTCTGTGGATCTTCCTGTTGGCAGGAATTAGAGCCACTATTCACACTTCCATGATCCACAGACCTCCAACACAGGGAAAAAACTGGATAAGGCATTAGTGCAAGCCATTAGCACAATGGCAGAATAAGGGGAGATACTTCTGGTGGAAGACTTCAATTTGCCAGATGTAGACTGGAGCCTCCCAACCTTAGATTCAACTAGAAACAGGGACATCCTGGATTCCATGCAGGGGGTGTTTTTCAGGCAGTTAGTCATGGAGTCCTATCATGATGGGGCAATACTGGACCTGGTGCTTACTCACAGGGACAGTATATCAGACATTAAAGTGGGAGACCACATGGGGATCAGAGATCACCGTACAGGGTGGTTCAACATAAGAATGGCAGTGGAAGCAAGCCACACAAGGATGAGAATCCTAGACTTCAGAAGGGCAGATTTAAAAAAAAAAATTGTGAATGCCTCAGAGACCACCTAGCAGTAAGGAAATATCCTGGGTAGGTTGGAGAAACAATGGGCTAAGTTAAGAGAAGACATAGTGAAGGCAGTAAACCTCTGTGTAAAGGAAATGGGCAAAAACAAGAAAAAAAGAGACTGCTACTGTTCTCAGAGGAAGTGGATGAAAAGGAAAAGGCTAAAAGGAAAGCATTCAGGAGGTATAACAAGATGCAGAGGACAGGAAGGTGTATCAGGAGAAGCAGAGGGAAGCAGGGAAAGCAATGAGGAATTCAAAGGCACAGATCAGGGGAAAGAATAGCCTAAGGGATAACTAAAGGGGACAAGACATTTTGTAGAAATATAAAATCACGCATTCCCCCACAATGCAAAGCATCATGGGTTGCATATGCAAATCACCACAGAATATTATGCTGGTTCAGCTTTAAGCAGAAATGCATGGTACTGAAAGGCCTCTCACACAGTTTGCAAAGGGTGCCAACAGAAGACATATACATGTGTTTCGTCCTACCAGGACTCATCAGTATGCCTCATCTGTTTGACACCTTAGTGGAAATTATTACAGGTGGCTCTATCTGGGTTATGTGTGTGTGAACTCAATTAAAACAAAAAACATTTTAAAAGACAAAGAACTTCTGTGTGCAAGCACTAAGGCAATGGTATCCCCAAAGGGCATTTGTCCGGGAAGCCAAGTTTCAAAGAAATACAAAATGTTCTTTGGGGTAACCATTGCCTCAGTGCTTGCACACAGAGGTTCTTTGTCTTTTAAATTGTTTTTTGTTTTAATTGGGTTCACTACAACATAACCCAGATAGACCATCTTAGGGTAGCTGGTTCATTCCACTGGGGTGTCAAACAGACAAGGCATACTGATGAGTCCTGATAGGACGAAACACGTGTCTATGTCTTCTGTTGGCACCCTTGCAAACTGTGTGGAGAGGTCTTTTGGCACCATGAATTTCTGCTTAAAGTTGAACCAGCTTAATATTCTGTGGTGATTTGCATATGCAGCCCATGATGCTTTGCATTATGGGGGCATGTGTGATTTTGTATTTCTTTGAAACTTGGCTTCCCGGCCATATGCCCTTTGGGATAACCATTTCCTCAGTGCTTGCACACAGAGGTTCTTTGTCTTTTAAGACGTTTTGTAGGCACATAAGTGAAAAGAGGGAGATTAGGAGAGGAACTATGAGGTTAGGAATGACAGGGGGGACAGTGCAGAGGAGCATCACTAAAAAGGAGAAGTCTTGAACAAAAACTTTTGTTCAGTCTTTACAGAGGAAGGGGAAGAGGATGGGCCACATAAAAGCAGAAGGACTACTGGAGTAGGAAGGTAGACAAAAGTCCTTTACAGAGGAAAGAGTCCTGAAAGGACTTGCAAATCTGAAAGTGGGCAAAACAATGGGGCCAGATGAGGTACAGAAAAGGGTATTTAGGGAGCTCAGAGAAGTACCGTCTGTACCTCTGACAGCCCTGCTCAACAACTCACTGTAAACAGGCATTGTTCTGGAGGAGTGAAGGAAGGCAGATATAGTCCCACTTCATAAAAGTGGTAGCAGGGAGGAGGCTGTTAACTACCACTACACTACTCCTACATCACTTTGGTGGGGTGGAACTGTCTCATGAAGGCACCTGCAGTATTGACCAGGTAGGGTGTGGGGGTCCTCCATAGTGGTGACCCCAAGGAGAGTGTCAGAGGATCCCCATAGAAGGAAGAAACAACTCCTGGTAGGGGGCTCCAACATCAGGAGATAGATTTGGGGACAGCAAGGGAGGGGAAGCAGGAGTTTAGGTGCCTACCTCATGCTACAGCTTGGAGGGATGGGAAGCAGATCTTGAGGATTTCTGGGGCAGCAGGACAGGTGGGAGAGCTGGATGCCATTGTCCACTTAGGGGCACATGACCTGGCTAGGGATGAGGCTAGGGTGATGCAGGAGGAATTCAGGGAATTGGGGAAGGGTCTTAGGCAGGTAGCACACTCAGTGGCCTTTTTTGAGGTGTTGCCTGCCTATGATAAGGGGGAGGATAGGGTACTTTGTACCAGGAGCTTCAATGCATGGTTGAAGGAGTAGTGCATAGAGGAGGGGTTCAGCTACATTGGGAACTGGGGTCCCACATGGAGGGATAAAGGCCTATACATGGGAGATAGCCTGCATTCATCTGGGGAGGGGAACCAGAGTCCTCAGTGAACAGTTTAAGTGCTACATTGGTGAGTATTGAAGCTAGCCAAGGTAAGAGGCAGAAGGAAGCAGAGTGACTTAAACTCCCCCCCCCCACAAGTTGAAGTAGTCAGTAGGGGAAGCCTGAAGAGAGGGAAATCCCCCAATGTACCTAAAACATGAAAAGCAGAATGGTAGATACGAAGAGGGATGGGAATGAAGGCAGAGGGGGTAAGAAGAGTAGGCACAAGGGAAAATGGGTGGGGGAGTGACAAGAAGGGTGGTAGCAGAATTTGGAAGGCCATGTGCACAAATACTGGCAGTCTGGGAAATAAAATCCCAGACCAAGTGGCAGTAATAGCAGAGGCTGACCTGGACATTGTCACTATAACCAAGTCATGGTACAATGAGAACCATGACTTGGATATAGCCATGCCAGGCCATATTCTGTTTAGGAAGGACAGGGTGGATAAGAAAGGGGGAAGAGTGGCTCTGTATGTAAGGGAAAACATAAATCAACTGAAATACAGGGAATACAGGGAGGGGAAGCACTGTGGGTCACCATAGAGATGGGAAATGGAGCTGCTATTCTCACTGGTGTGATCTACAGAACTTCAGCACAGGAGGAGGAGATGGACAAGATTCTGGTGGAAGGCATCCAAAAGAAGGCAAATAAAGGGGAGGTGCTGCTGGTGGGGGATTTCAATCTGCTGGATGTAGATTGAAGCATCTCAGCTGTAGCTTCTGCTAGGAGCAGGGACATCCTGGACTCCTTGCAGAGGGCATTCCTCAGGCAACTAGTAAGAGAGCCCACCCATGAGCGAGAAATATTGGACCTTGTACACACCAATGGGGACAGTGTTGCAGATGTTATGGTGAGTGGCCACCTGGGGACAAGTGATCACCGTATGGTGTGGTTCAATATAAGCGCTGAGACAGAGTCAAACCACATAATGGCGAGGGTCCTGAACTTCAAGTGGATTGACTTTTTCAAAGATAGGGAAATGCCTCAGGGATGCCCTGGCAGGGGGAATGCATGGTTGGAGTGGAGGAACAGTGGGCAGAACTAGATGGGGCCATAGTGAAGGCAAAAAACCTAGACGATATGCAAGTTGGCAAAAGCAAGAGGAAAAAGATTCTGCTATGTTTATCAAAGTAGGTGGCAGGGAAGGTAAGGGAAAAAGTCAGCATTCAGGAGGTATAAGGAGACACAGAGGGAGGAGGATAGGGAAGTGTTTCAGGAGAAACAGAAGGAAGCAGGGAAACCAGTCAGGAGTGCAAAGGTGCAAATGGAGTAGAAAACAGCCCAGGCAGTAAAGAAGGGGAATAAGACATTTTTTAGGTATGTAATCAAAAGGAGAAGGACAAAGAAAGGGATTGTAAGGCTATGGAGGGAATGAGGGTAGTGTGTGGAGGGGGACCAGGAAAAAGCAGACATCCTGAATAAAAATTTTTGTTCAGTATTCACAGAAAAAGGAGAAGGTAAGGGACCACAGAGAAGGGACGGGAGCATCGAAGGAATGCAGGTGAACACCGGTGCATTTACAGAGGAGAGAGTGCTTAAGGAACTCACAAAACTGAAAGTGGACAAAGCAATGGGCCCAGATGAGATACATCCAAGGATATTAAAGGAGCTTAGAGAGGTGCTGGCTGCACCACTGACAGTCCTGTTCAACCACTCACTGGAGACGGGAGTGGTTCTGGAGTACTGGAGGAGGGCAGATGTAGTCCCACTTCACAAACGTGATAGCAGGGAAGATGCTGACAACTACAGACCAGTCAGCCTGACTTCAGTGGTGGGGAAACCTAATGGAATCACTACTGAAGGAAAGGATTATGGATTATCTTGAATCCAGTGGCTTACAGGATCCATGACAGCATGGATTCACTGGGGGGAGGTAATGTCAGACAAATCTGATAGATTTCTTTAACTGAGTGACTAGGGAATTAAATTATGGTGGTGCATTGGATGTGGCCTACCTAGATTTCAATAAGGCCTTTGACACTGTTCCACATAGGAGACTTGTAAACAAGTTGGGCAGCCTGGAAATGGGTTCTTCTAAGGTGGCAAACTGGGCAAGAAATTGGTTGGGGGACTGGCAGTAGAGGGATGGTAGTAAATGGAGCTCACTCCGAGGAAGGGAAGGTGACCAGTGGGGTGCGGCAAGGATCAGTACTGGGATCAGTCCTCTTTATTGTTTTTATAAGCAACATTGCAGAGGGGTTAGAAGGGAAGGCATACCTTTTTGCAGATGACACAAAGATCTCCAACAGGGTAGACACTCCTGGGGGTGTGTGAAAAAAATGAAGAGGGATCAAAGAAAGCTTGAGAAGTGATCAAGAGTGTGGCAACCGAGTTTCAATGCGAAGAAGTGCAAAATCATGCACTTGGGGTGCAGAAACCCAGGGTTGGAGTTCATGATGGAGATAGTGTACTGACGACCACCAAACAAGAAAGAGACCTGGAGGTAATCATATCTAACAACCTAAAGATAGCCAAACAGTGTGACAAGGCAACAGGGAGAGCCAGTGGGATGCTAGGGAGGGGTATCACCAGTAGAAAGAATGAGGTGGTGATTCCACTGTAAAAATTATTGATGAGACCTCATCTAGAGTACTGTGTCCAGTTCTGGAGACCACATCTCTGGAAGGACATAGACAGAGTACAGGCAGTCCAGATTAAGGCAATCAAAATGGTGCAGGGTCTGCACCAAAAGCCCAATAAGGAGAGACTAAAGGACCTCAATATGTACACCATGGAGGAAAGGAGGGAGAGGGGGGATATGATACTTTCAAATACCTCACAGGTATAGATAAGGTGCAAGAGGGAAGCATTTTTCAGAAAAAAAGATGTTCAAGAACAAGGGGTTATGCTATGAAGCTGGACGGGGTAGACTTAGGGGAAATTTGAGAAAGTACTTCTTCACAGAAAAGGTGCTGGATGCATGGAACAGCCTCCCAACAGAGGTGGTGGGGACAAAAACTGTAACGGAATTCAAAAAAGTATGGGATAGGCATAAGAAAACATTAAAGGTTGGAAAAGGGTGGGTAAAGCTGGAGATCAAGTAGCATCTGTGGTATTTCAGTAGGTAGGGGAAAATGGGCAGACTAGGTGGGTCTAGCGATCCTTATCTGCCATCTAATTCTATGCTTCTGTTTTTATGTCAACCTGACATCAGTGGTTAGGAAGTTAATGGAGTCATTGCTAAACACAGAAACCAAATGAAAAGATTAGTGGCAGCTAAGGGAGTCCACGCTCACAGCTCACTCAAAAAAACCAAGACAATTTTGTTGTTTATTTGTTTATTTAAGGTTATAATCATAGAGCATAGCTAATTTACAATGGCAACCTTAGTATTACAAAAGACATACATATGACAATTGTTACAATATAAATATGGACAACAGTACAGTACTTAAAACATTAGACTTCACAACAAAGTAACTTTTCAAAACAGTTACAAGGTTTAGGAACAGATGTAAAAAATCTTTACAAAGTATGCGTTGAAGGTGCCTTGTTTCTCTTATATAATTTTGTCAGAAGTACGAGTGACTAATTGGCACTAGCGTACAGTACATAAGGTTAAAATATATCAATAACCCATAGTTTGGTTCATAGTTGAAAGACTTTATTGCAGGCTCAAAACACTCACCCCACCAGTAACCACCTACAGTTTCACCCACCTGATCATGGGCTTTCTCAAGGTGTGGCCAATTTGGCTAACATACTGTACATATATTTAAACAATTCTCTTAAATGTATAGTGCAAATATTCTGTATTTGACAATATCAATAAATGCTAATAATATATTTAAAATTCATAAAGATATATTTATATATACCACATTAGCCCAATCCAGCTACAAATACCCTATTTTGTATATAGGAATAAATATTAAAAAACAAACAACCCACAAGACATTTGTATCTCTCATACCTATACAAATGTAACATGGAGACACGGAGGTCAAATCAAATAGTAAAAAGGTCAGATCTCTATGTTACATCTCAGTTGTTACCAATATATACCACAACCTGTTCAAATATATATATATATGTGTGTGCTATCACCACAATAATCTGTTTATGCACTAAAAAATGGAAGGTCACCAAAACAGCAAAAGGTCAACATGTTAAAAAGCTAACCCCCCCCCGCAGCAGCACACATTTATGCACATAAATGATTTCTTTATATTCATACTACAATGTGCTTTACAAAACCATATCCTTTAATAAATTCCAAAACTTAATTGACTA
This sequence comes from Neoceratodus forsteri, assembly GCA_016271365.2. Taxonomy (NCBI): domain Eukaryota; kingdom Metazoa; phylum Chordata; order Ceratodontiformes; family Ceratodontidae; genus Neoceratodus; species Neoceratodus forsteri. Next base: position 988,810,540 of record CM057449.1, read on the forward strand.
ATATGTTGAAAAGGACCTATCCTCAAATTCCCTATGATTACAAAAGACACTTTATCTCAATAATTTAAAAAAATGTACTTTAAATGTTTGTAAATTTAAACAGTAAGAAGAAAATGGTGGCCATCTCGACTGTTTTTCCTCCCATGACAAATAAATCATGCAAATAACCACTCGCAATATAAGGTACATAAAAATAATGTCTTTTTTAAAAAATAGCTGAACCTAGCTAAATGGGACCTGTTTAGCTAGAGTCTGTGGGATTTTTTTTGTTTGTTTTAAGTTGCCAGAAATACCTTTTCTGGGAACCCAAAATCCAAGGAACCCAGCTTAGTGAAAAGAACCTTTCACCCATGTTCTCTGGATTTTCTTGAGTTCTGCAATTGTAGCTGGAACTTGTTCTGCAGGCTGCTCCAAGAATAGTCAGACACTCTTTGCTGGGGTATAGTGGTACCTCCCACCCCTCCCATTGCTGTCCCCTCATGTATAGTATATTTCCCTGCTGTCTAGTTGCATCCCCACCCTCTGATTGCTTTCCCCTCATATATACCATGTTTCACTGGTGCCTATTGGCACCCCCACCCTCCAATCACTGTCCCCTCATGTGTAGGACATTTCCTTGGTGTCTAGTGGTTCTCCCCACCCTCCGATCGCTATTCCCTCATGAACATTACCTTTCCCAGGTGTCTTGTGGCATCTCCACCCTCCAGTCACCATCTCCTCATATAGTACATTTCCCTGGTGTCTAATGGGACCCCACTCTCCAATCACCATCCTCGCAATGTTTGATGTAATGAAGAAAACTATCCCTCAATGTTTTTTTAATCTGTAAAAATCAGAAATGGTCCTTCGCTAATCTGACCCCCCTACTCCGACCTCCTACACAGCTCTCACCACCCAATCCTCACTCTATAACATCCACACACCCTCACTCACCTTAACTGGTCCCTTGGTGAACATCCACTCTCCAATCAAAGACACATCTTGCTATTGGAACCAGCGAGTGCAATATGAGAAACTAAGGCAGGTGCGGTTCAATGTCTTTCAATGGGGTTTTCAACTTTGATGCATAACTTTGTCAGTTTTGCATATTTTACACCACATTTTCAACATGGCCTTTCTGGGACCCCACCTCATAAGCAAATGTAGTGGAATTATGCTAATCAGGCCTGAAAGGCAATTTCATGGTCATTTGGTGAAATCACCTTTCAGACAGAATTTGAAACTTTTCTCTGCCTTTATTCATGAGTTGGGATCATAAGAAGGATGTGTTGAAAATTGTGAGTAAACATCTTTTAAAATGGCAAAGTTATGAGTGTATGTTGAAATTTTGTAATGCACGCATATAACTTTGGTAATTTTACATATTCTTACCTCAAATTTTCAACATAGCCATATTTTCTCATCACCTCATTAACATGAAAACTGTCATTTTTCAAATCCTGGACAAAATGTGTTTTTGCTCCTGTGGCACAGAATGGTGTTGATGCATGAAATCACCTTTTGCATGGGTTTTGCAACTTTTCTCCACCCTTGTTGATGAGGTGGGATCATAAGAAGGCTATGTTGGAAATTTGGAGTACAAATATTACAAAACAACAATGTTATGAGCATACATTGAAATTTTACAATGCATGCTCATAACATTGGTAAATTTAAATATTTTCACCCAAAATTTTCAACACTGTCATTTATTCCCATCACCTCATGAATGTAACAACTGACATTTTTCAAAACCTGGCCAAAATGTGTTTTCACATCTGTACTGCAGAATGATGTTTCATCCAAGATTAGAAAATTTTCACATACCGGGTTCACTAGGTAGGTTCATAACAAGGTTATGTTGAAAATTTGGAGTCAAAATATTAAAAAAAGAACAAACTTATGAAGGAACAATGACTTTTTTCTAAACACTTTCATAAGTTTGTAACTTTTGACATCTGATGATGTACAGAATGGCAGGGTAAGCAGTACCCTGCACTCCCATAGGCCCTGCAAATCTGCACCTGTCCATGCACATCTCAAAGGGATCTGCATGAATGAGGATAAGATTCCACTATCTCAAAAAGAAGGGAAATTATTTGCAAAAAGCTTAATTAATGCACCAGTTAGGGTAACATAATGCCACAAAAGTAGGGAAATGTGGCATTAGGGTTTCCAATCCTAACTCTCCACTCCCACCCCCAAGCAGAAAAAGGAAAGAACAAATCACTGCATCATAATGATACACTATTCAGAGACAGAGAAGTATGTCTTGCCACAGGTTGCTAATACAATTTGTTGTACCTTTCTTCATGCAGTACCCTGTGGGCCCTGTGAGAAGAAAGAAGACCATGTGTGACATTGTTTGTTCATGGAATGGGGTAGATATTAGGGTTTACAGCCCCAAGGAAAAGCCCATCACTGATTCTCAAAGACTCCGGAGACCCAAAACCCTAATATTTTTTCTTTTTGTTGCTTGGGGGTGGGGTTGGGGAGTTAGGGTTGGAAAGCCTAATGCCACATTTTCCTAGTTTTGTGACATTAAGTTACCTTAACTGGTGCATTAACAAAGTTATTTTTTTTTACAAAGAATATTGTAATATATGCCACTAGTTAACCTAACCAAGGCTGTTGCCTTGCTGTACCTCCTGAAAATCCATATTGATCTTATGTATACAGGTAATTCTCTTCTAGACATTTAGTCAATTGGTTGAAATCCACCTTTTCTTAAAGTTTTGCTAATGCAGGTAAAATGGAGATGGACCAATAATTAATGATTATTTGCCTATCACCTGACTGAAATATTGGTGTTACAATAGCTGTTTTAAAACAATTTAGTACCTGGTTTGTGTATAGAGATAGATTAATCAAATATGTTACTGGTTCAACCAGTTGTTTAGCTGTCAATTGTAACAGTCTAGGAGAGAGACAGTCTACATGTGGCCCTTTATTTCCCATTAGTTTTAACAGAGAATCATAGACCTCCTTTCTTGTCACCCTGAAAAAACTTGAAGGTTTTTCAACACAGTATTCCACAATCCATATTATCCACTCTCCTAGGTTCATGTTTTATCTGATTTGTATACATTGTCATATCTGTCAACATTTGTTAAATGTATCTGCTAATTTTAGCCCATCATTTATTATTTTTTCTCCAATATTTAATTTATCAACCTTCACTGGACTTGAAAGTTGATACAAAATGTTTTGAAAGAATTTCAAAAGTTTCTGGGGTTAGCTAAACCTTTTAACTGTTTTTCTTTGTAATATGACTGTGTTGAATTTTTTATTTCAGTCTTGCAAGAATTTTGAATTCTATGATATTCATTTAAATTGTTCTGTAAATTAGATGTTTTAAATTATTTCAAAAATTATTTCTTAATTTAAACAGCTCCAACAATTTAGTATTTAACAATGGCGATTTCTTCGCTTGTAGCCTTTGGTTTGTTTTATTAGTACATAACAATCAACTATGTTTAATAATCGCTCATTAAAATAAACCACTGTCCTATCTACCTGTGTAAGTTTATATAGTCTTGATTATTAATTTATATTTCAAATATTCTATTAGTTAGGTTTTTAAAAATACAATTTCCCTAATTAAAATCTAATTTTTTCTCTCTTTTAACTCTTATTTTTGAATCATGTAAACAGGACAATAGTCAGAAATAGCATCAGTTAAAACACCTGAACCATTTAAAAATTGTGTTCAGTTTGTTAATACCCAATTTGTAGTATTACCCCCCTCCTGTCTTATAGTTCTTCCTTGTCTGTTCTCTGATCACTTGATTAATACCATTAGCTATCACAATGCTTTTAATCCTATCATTGTCATTTAGACATGTCCAGTCAGTGTTAAAATCTCCCATTATTACGCGTTCCTTATTTCTCTTATTTAAAAGTGCCACATTTTCTAAGACTGTTATGTATGTCTGTTCTAGTTGTTTTGGGTGGTAGATAGACACATAAAAAATAAACATCAGTGCCCATTTCTCCACTCAAAGCAAATGTAATAGTCAATTATTCAGCTATGTTACTGCTTGAATTTACAGTACTTCAGTTTGTTCAGCTAAACAACTACTACCTGAGCTTGCCTCAACTAGTTTAACATGTATAGTATCTGTTACATACATAATTACCCCTCCTTTGCCCTTCACCTTATCTTTTCAAAATAAAGTACACTCCTTTAAACTGACATACTCATTTCGGGTTGATTGTTTTAACCATGTCTCACTTACTTGAATAATGTCAAGTTTTCCCAATTAATCCATATTATTAATGCATCCAAGTGTGCTAAAAGAATTCTAGGGCTGCATATTCAAACTGCGCTATTCTGTGGCGCAAGCCCTTGTGCTGCACAAAATAGTTGTGCAGGGGTGTGGCAGGGGTGATATTCAACGGAGTTGAGCTATTGAGCAACTCCTTTGAATATCACCCCCAGCCACAGCCACTGTGCATGGTGCAATGGAACTTGCTCCACCGCAAGTGGTCAGAGTGGAGCATTCAACTTGCGGTGGCACAGGTACCATTGCGCCATGCGCAAATTTCCGATATTCAAAAGGTGACATTCAAATGGGGCCATAATTCATGCAAGGTGCGGGGGGGCATTTGCATCTGTTTATGGCCCCATTTGCATGCCATTAGCATGCAGGTGCACCAATCCCCAAGGACTTGCGCCTGGCACCCTGCCAGGCAGCAGGCCGATGGAGACCGATGCCCCCTGCAGCCCGATCGCAGGCAAAAGTGTATAAACCCCCCACCCCCCAACTGGCCTGATTGCAGGCAAAAGCATCAAAATCCCCCATCCCCCTGACTGGCCCGATCATGGGCAACAGCCTAAATAACCCCCCACCAGCCCGATCATGGGCAGCAAAGTGTCCCCCCCAGAACATATCCCTGGTGGTCCAGTGGACCACTAAGCCCGATCACAGGCTGAAGACGTGTAAATCCCCCCCGAACATATCCCTGGTGGTCCAGTGGAAGCCCAATGGTGGGCTGAAGAAGTATAATAAACCCCCCGACACCTATCCCTGGTGGTCCAGTGGACCGCTAAACCCGATCGCGGGTTGCATAATGTGGTGAACCCCCACACCCCAAGACCATATCCCTGGTGATCTAGTGTCCCCACCCCACCCACGAAGCCCCACCACCTGCTCCCCGCAGCCGGCAGGCGGCAGCATCCCACCCGCCTCCCGCCCCGCTGCCTGCCGACTGACTGCCCGGTAGGGCTGCACGCCCATTGGTGCAGAGCAAGAGCCAATGGGCATGCAGCCCATACTGTACAAGGCAGTCCAGATATGTGAATGAGCCCATGATCGGGTTTAGTGGTCCACTGGACCACCAGGGATAGGTGTTTGGGGTTTATTATACTTCTTCAGCCCATGATTGGGCTTCCACTGGACCACCAGGGATACGTTTTGGGGGAACACTTTGCTGCCCATGATCAGACTGGTGGGGGTGATTTAAGCTTATGCCCGTGATCTGGCCAGTCGGGGAAGGGGACTTTCTGCTTTTGCCCGCGATTGGGCCAGTCGGGGGGGTGGGGGGAATTTTTACACTCTTGCGCGTGATCAGGCACAGGGAGTAGGTTGAGGGCCAGCCACAGGTGGCAGCTGCTGTGTTGCACCCTGCAATGCGGCAGCTTACCTGTGGGTGGCCCTCAACTTACTCCTTTTTTTTTTTGAGCTCAATGTTGTGCAGGCGCATGTTGGGGGTTGCGCTTGCACAACTCTGCACAGCCCGGCTGAATATCGGGCTGTGCAGTTTATGCATGGTTCCTCCCCCTCCAGTTCAGCATGCATTCATTTGCATTGCGCTGTTGCTCAGCATGTTTTCAGTGGCGCAACTGCCTCCTGCTGAATATCGCAGAATGGTGCAATTTCGGACTTGCACAGGTGCAACCCTATTGCGCATGACGCAACCCTTTTGAATATCCAGCCCCTAATATTTAAATGAGTAAGTTTGAAACCCTTCATATTTGTCAGTTCAGAGGCATAATTTAAACCATTTACAATCAGTCATAAGTTGTTTTTTTTTGGAATGAAATGCCCCCCCATCACCATGGAGAGCCTGAAAACTGGCAGAATTAATAATAAGATGAAAATGACTCCCATTTAGTCTTTTGTAGGGTCCAAAGTTGTGCCATCCCATAATTACAGCTATTGAAGAGTGGCTAATTACACCTTGCCATCTGTAACACAGTGGGAAAATCTAGGATGAGGACTGGAATAAAGCCTTTAAAAAATGGGGAATGTTTCTATAAAACTTTGTTTTGTTTGTTTTGTTTAATAAGATGTTTATGCTCCTCAGGCACCCACCCTTCCCCCTTGGTTATCTAACCCATCACCCACCATCTCAAGCACTTACCTTGGGGGAAACTCCTATAGATAATCCTTTTGTGGCTGGCCTCCCCTAAGCACAATCCATAACCCCAGCACCCTGTAGGTGGTGTGGGAGCTGCATCAACCAAGGTTTCATCCTGAAGCTGCCTCATTTCCTCTTTTACAGTTCCATTTACTGAGCCATGTACAATGATACCTTTGTACTTGCATATGGAGGGGCACACATACAAAGAGCCTGCCATAGGTCAACCCTCTGAAGTCACAGACACTGCTGTGCCACTGTGCCTGCACATGCTGGCAGTACTATAGCAGCATGGCATGTTTTCCCTTCCCAGGAGAGGAGAACAGTCAGTAGGATGCTCCATTCTCTACACCAGATGACCCCCCTCTCAATGACCTGAGTCTGCTCCATAGCCTGGGCTACCAGTGTGTTGGTGTGTATGGTGTCCAGTGCCTCAATTCTCCATGCCAATGGAACAACTTTTTTTATAAACCTTTTTGCTCCTCTGCTACCACTTTACACCTGCCTTTGAACCCTTGACCTGGCCATCCCCAGCCTTGTTTGCTTCTCCCCCTACTGTAATGCCAGAGGTGATCTGCATGGAGTAGGGCCTGAGAGCACTGCAGGCCATCATATATGACAGTGGAGAGACTTAGGCTTTTCTATGGTTTTCTCTACCCATCCCAGAACTGTGGTGACATGGTGGGTGCATGTGCATGGAGGCAAATATGAGCTCTTGGAACCACAGCCTCTTTAATCCTCATGATGTTACATCAGCCCCTCAGACCTCCACTCTGACACCCAGCCTCCACTGAGTGTCTGCCAAGATGAAGGACACTGACCACCCCAGTCCAGGAGATGAAAGTTGCCTAGTTGCTGCTTACTCATCTCCTAGCCCTCACTCCCAGCTGACCCCAGTGACCAGCACTTGTACCTGAACTCAGGTCACTGGCATGACGTGGGGTATGGCATTCATTCAGCACCTCAACCTCAGTGCCACCAAGATGTCTACTGGATCAACTTTTCAAAAACTTTTTAACTGTATTCCTTGTGCCACTACTGCTCTTTTCTGGGTTAAATTATTAGGGGGTCTGGACCCCTGTGACCCCTTAAATCTGCCTATGTCCATGTATGAACTAAATAGATCAGAATACAAGTCATTCATTTTGCACAGCTCAGTGTGAATTTCTGGCACACAAATGCAGTAGTTAGGGATGGTACTGGTCAGTAATGCCGGGAGGCTGCAAGGTTGTTATACAGTAACAATGTTTACTGTTGCTATAGCATAAATCTGATGATTTGGCACCATCTCCAGCCAATCAGACTGTACAGGAAGAGTTTGCTGGGTAGCTACAAGTATCCATCTGGAATGCAGTAGGCTACACAAGCAATAATACCTAACAGGGTGGGAGGTATTGGGCTATACCCACCAACGGGCATAATGAAGTCCAATGCCAGAGGCAGAGGGTTTCATGGCACCTGAAATGGAGGGTTTAGCTCATATTGCCCACCAGTGGAGAGTATTATTGTGCTTCAAAACTGGGTATTATTTGTAATTTTAATAAATCTTTTGAAATAAATAAAACACTTTACGTGAGTAAAAATTATTTAAACCATCATTTACTTGAAAAGCAATCCCTCTACTAGTACATATCTCAGTAGAGGGTGCTGCTATTTCTTTTCTTTCTTTGTATATTTTTTGCCCATCCCTACCCCCACAACCACCACTGGTGAGAAGTGAGCCTCATTGTAGTCATGCATTGCTGGTGAGATGTGAGTGCCATTCTGGAGACTGCTTGGAGACTGTCAGCACCATCTGGAAATGTAGTGTGACAACTGTAGCACTCTTCATGGTAAGCACTGGGACTAACAATCGGTACTGAAGTTGCAGTGTTAGAGGTAATTTTCTTTTTTTTAAATTTAAATAAAAGAATTTGAAGAAAACTGTTTAATCTGCAGTGTGGGGGAAGTGATGAGAAAGCCACTAGCAAGCGTACCACTGAGATGCCAACATGTGTCTCTTCTGGTGGTAGCAATTTAAACAAAATAAAATAAAACAACTGCTTTGTTTGCTGATAGGGAAAATAATTTCAGTGTAAAAATGTAATTGTTTCTTTCACACAGTTAAAGTGACTGCTGTTTGGTTCTATGTGATAATGGCAATCGCAGAGAGGCGATCGCCATTAGAGTGTACATTGTTGAAAATCAATTTCTGCGATGTACCCTCGCAGCACAGAGAAAAAGGGTGCCAAAACATAGCTTTTTTGTTATGCTTAGGTTTTTTCCGCACCCCTACTAAAGGATTCTCAACTCCAGGGGGTGCATATGGGGGGGTGAACAAAAAAGTGAAATCCCAGACCGGCGCAAAAATACTGACGTACCCAGAATCAAACCCAGCACCCTCCTAACCCTAGCCTGCCATGAACCCACCACACCACATGGCCAGCTCAGCAGTTCACTGCCTCGCTACACCTCACAAACCCTCCCTCCCCTTCCACCCATCACATGGCATGTCGCTTCCCCCCACGCATGTGTACATATAGCCACAGGATGTCGCTATATTTGTATTCACCCTCCCTGTCTAGCAGCCCTGTGAACAGGCACCATTATTGAGTTGCCCTTTTTGAAAGTGCTCAATAGCGGACACTGTTGTCACAGGATACTCTGCTCTTTGGGGGGACTTGCTCACTAAAGGAGCATACAAATGGCTGCCTTTTCAAATTTCTGCATTCTGTTGCAGCTCAATTATTTTCTTAGTGAAAAGGCAAGCAGGGACTGGGACCCATTATTTCCTAGTCTCTGTTGCCTCATACTGGACTGGGTAGTTGGTGGTCTGAGTCAATCTGGTTTCACTATTTTCCTGATCCATTCCCTAAAGCTCTCTAGAAGATGAGGACTCACACTTGGGCCATACACTCGTAGTGCACCGGCAGCAACTGATGGCATCACACAGTGAGACAAAAAACACCTTCATGGTATGCTTTGTACATGTTCTGTTTGCATGGTCTGGTTAACACCAATAACTTGACAGCTGTATATTGGTGCTAGCCCAGGTTTTGCTTCTCAGTGTACAGTAGGTGTGTGCAGAATGATAAATTCCATCAGCAGAAGTCTAATGGAATTGTCATTCTGCTGCAGAAATGTTCTGCAGTGAAAGAATGACACTCAGTTCCTCCTAAGTTTAGATAGTATCCTACTTATTTTTTCAAATAACAGTACCACACCCTTCAGGCAAATAGTTGCAGCAACCATGCCATTTCATCCATGCTTGATGGTGGTACAGTGCCTTATCTTTCTTTAAGTCTCATGCTTTGCAGTGCTTCCACAAAAGTTTGTATTTACTTGCTAGTCAATTGCCTCCAGCTTCAATTCTCCTAAGACAATGGAGACAGCCAGCTATATGAACACATTATAAAGCAGTCTCAGATTTTCACCCAGAATGGAGAACCACTGTACCTCTTATTGTGTTTGCCATGCATGCAAGAAAACACATTGGTATGAGAGTGCTGTTTGGGGGGTGTGACACTGTCCACCCAATGCAGAGTAGTGTAGCAAGGGCATGACAGTGGCAGACCAATCAGTACCCAGGCTGACTATGACAGAGTTTCAGCTTGCTGAGTGGGGACAGTTGCCAACTTCAAAAGAAGTTGCCATTCCTTTGATCTGCACCACGCAGCAAGCCAGGCTGATCTGTCATGGTCAGCTTTTAATGCGTGGACTGTGTGCCTGCAACAAAGAAAACTGTCCATTGATGTCTGCTGCTGGTGGCCCTAACTGTCCCCCAACATGACCCTCCTTGTCAGCGCCTCCCCATACACACACAAACAGTGGTGACACTGGGGGTGCTCAATCCCCCAGTGTCATTCCCTAAAATAAAGAAAACTGTCCCTTGTCCTATTTGAAAACCATCCATTGATATCTATTGCCCCCCCAAACGTAACATAGTGACACTGGGGGTGCCCAATCCCCCAAAGTTCTCAACATAACTGTCCCTGAAATAAAGAAAACTGTCCCTTGTCATTTTTCCCCCTGACAAAAATATACCCGTCCATCGATGTCTGTTGTGACGGACCCCTCAAACATTACTCAGTGACATTGGGGGAGCTCAATCCCCCAGTGTCCTCAAATGTTTAAACAATGTCCCTCCCAGTGACACTGGGGGTGCCCCATCCATCAGTGTCCTCCATTAATACAAAACTGCCCCTGAAATATAGAAAACTGTCCTTTGTTTTTTTTTAACTGTAAAAAAACCGCCCATCATTGTCTGCTGCACTGTTAACCATCCCCATCCCACCCTCCCACTCAGGACCCCCACCCCACACCCCATACTTGCCCACTGAAGGTCCATCTCCGTACTCTTCTCTTGTCTGCAGACACGTCTTCACTCTTCAAAGCCCAACCACGAACCGAGATGAGCTCTTAAGTGTATTTCAATGGGGTTTTCAGTTTCAATGTATTTCATTGGGGGTTTTCAACTTAGAGGTATAACTTGGCCATTTTTTAATATTCTTGCCTCAAATTTTCAACATACCTTTTTGGGGACTCCACCTCATGAACAATTAAGTTACATAATGCAATTCTGTTCCGAAAGGTGATTTTGTGGCCACTGTGTGAAATCACCTTTTGAGCAGGAGATGAACATTTTCTCCACCTTTGTTCATGAGGTGGAGTCATAAGAGGGCTATGCTGAAAATTTGGTGTAAACATTTTAAAAAACAACAAAGTTATGAGCCTGTGTTAAAATTTGTGAACACAGGCTCATAACGTTGGTAATTTTCAATATTTTGACTCCAGATTTTCAGCATAGCTATTTCTTCATAGCACCTCATGAATGTGACAGCTGTCATTTTTCAGATGCTGGCTAAAATGTTTTTTTGCATCCCGAAAGGTGATTTTGCAGTTGCTGTGCGAAATCACCTTTCCGGCAAGAGTTGAATTTTTTTCTATACCTGTTCATCAGGTGGGGAAATAAGAAGGCTATGTTGAAAATTTGGAGCAAAAATATTAGCAAACAACAAAGTAATAAGCCTAGGTTGAAATTTATGAAAACAGACTTGTAACTTTGGTAATTTTTAATATTTTGACCCCATATTTTCAACATTGCCATTTCTTTATAGCACCATATGAATGTGGCAGCTGTCAGTTTTTAGATCCTGGCCAAAATATGTTTTTGCATCCTGAAAGGTGATTTCGCTGATGCTGCACAAAACTACCTTTCAGACAGCTGTAAAAATTTTCTCCAGCTTTGTTCATGAGGTGGGGTCATAAGCAGACTATGTTGAAAATTTGATGTAAAAATATTAAAAAACTACAAAGCTGTGAGCCTGCGTTGAAATTTGCGAACATAGGCTTGCAACTTTGGTAATTTTTAATATTTTGAATCCAAATTTTCAACATTGCCATTTCTTCACAGCACCTCATGAATATGACAGCTGTCAGTTTGCAGATACTGGCCAAAATGTGTTTTTGCATCCTGAACGGTGATTCTGCAGTCACTGCATGAAATCCTTTTTCAGCCAGGAGTTGCACATTTTCTCTGCATTTGTTCATGACATGGGGTCATAAGAATGGTGTGTTGAAAATTTGGGGCACAAATATTACTAAACAAGATGGTTACACTGCCCAACATCATCACTTCTACTTTGTATTCTTAAATGTTGATAATATGATTCCTTCACTGAAGCAATTTTCAAGCACAAACCTCCTATGACACCAGTGCACATAGTGAACATTCAGCATTAACAAATGCTTGTTGGGTGCACAGATGCTGTCTCATGCACCACACAAACCTTCCCATTCTCGCTGTCTCCAGTTGTCAACTACCACTTGTTACACTGCTCTGCTGTTCGCCTGCCTCTTACAAGTGCCTGTAACAAAGTTAGTGTGGAACTTTGAGCAGGCACTACCATAACCACTTTCAAATTGACATCCAAACTATATCACTTGTCACTATGAAGGGGGACAGAAAGCAATGAACAAATAAAAGTCCTTTAAAACATTGAGCTGACAATTTTAAGCTGAAGGAACATCTTTGACTGCTTCATAATTAATATATCTAGTTGACTGTTACTTACAGCACAAGAATATTCTCATGCTGTTTGTGACTGACAGAACTACTCAGCTTCGCTTTGTGGTTCTCTCACCCAAACAGCATGTGATGTTTTTATGCTGTAAGAAACATAGTCAACTAGATGTATTTATATTGCATCAGCAAGAATTGAATCTGGAGTCAATTAAATGGTCAGGAAAACCCCAGATTTTTAGAAACACTACAAAGCATGAGATGTAAAGAAAGAAAACAAGGTACACTGATAGGGTATTCAGACATCCTGAAACCGTGCTTCTGCTCAGAAATGGTCTGCAGAATTTGTTGAAACATTCCACCAACAAGTAAACTGTCAATGTTTTATGTAAACTGCACGATATTTTGCTAGTTAATGTGAACAGTGGATTTTATCTGATGTTATATTTCTTATCTTATCTAATTGCGCCAAATCATGGGAGAGAGAGAGGGCTGCCAGTGGGATCTGTCCTGAGTCCTATTCTCTTCAGTATGTTCATCAGCAACATTGGAGAAGATGATGTAGCCACACCTGGAGTACTGTGCACAGTTCCAGAGCCACCACCTCAGGAAAGATAATGACAGTCTAGAGATGGTGAATTGAAGAGTGACTAGGATGATTCTGGACCAGAAGGGCAGATCGACTTAAGACACCGATCATTTACTCACTGGAGACCAGACTAGACAAGGATGATATGACAGAGTCCTTCAAATTCCTGAAATAAATAAATGAGGGGAATTGTGAGGAACTATGTAGCATGAGTAATAGTTCAAGGACATGGGGGCATGAGTGGAAACTGATGGAAGGGAAGGTCAGGAGGAATGTGAAAACATTTTATTTTATAGCAAGAGTGGTTGAACCATAGAAAAATCTGCCTGCCAAGGTGGTGGGTGCTAAAATCATTAATGATTTCAAACATGACTAGAACAGAATGAAAGGTATAGTGATTACTCAGAGCAGTAGCAGTAGGAAGGGGAAACAGGGGGTGCATAGTGAGGGCTAATGCACTGTATGGATAATAGGTTCTGGGGTCTGAAAAGGAACTTTAGGCAGATGACTCAGAGACAATGTGAAGAAGTATTTTTTCCATGGAGTGGGTGGTAGAAGCATGGAACAGTCTTCTTGAGGAGGTCATGGGATCAAAAACAGTAGGGGAATTTAAGAATGCATGGGACAGACATAAGGCAAATCTAGTGGGAGGAGGAGGAAGTAGACTGTTAGTAAAACTAGGATCTGCAGCTTATCCGATAGGTAGGGAAATGGGCAGACTGGGTGGGCCAAGTGATCTTTGTCTGCCATCAAAGTCTGTGTTTCTGTGTTTCGGACTGGATGGACCATTCGCCTTTTTCTACTGTCATTGTATATGTTTCTATGTTCTAGTTATAGTTTTTTCCCATATATGGAATAATAAAGACATCAATGTGAACTGCAGCTTTTAAAACATTTTCTCTGGTAAAATGGGTTGGAATTCACTGTGGATGGAATATTACAGAATTCTGAGAAAAGCATTACATTCTTCTGAATACTATCAAAAGCATATTCTCTCCTTGAAATTATCCTTGACTGACTTTGACTGTTTTAACATACCAATATTATTCCTCTAAGAATGTCAGTGTTTTGTTCTATCTACAGGTGTCTCTCTATGGGTGTCTGTCTATCTGTCTGTCTGTCTGTCTCTCTCTGTTTGTTTGCCTGCCCCTTATATCTGAACCTCTCAGCATTCCAATTCATAGCACTGGCCTCAAACATTTAGAGCAAATGGTCAAAATGTGTAGCACTTTCTGATTTTAAAGAATAATGCAGGTATGTCTACAAATTGAGGGCCTCATATATTTAGTGTTAAGGAATGTTTCTATCAAGTTAGTTTAAAGATTTAATGGTGTTTGTGTCCAGAAATAGATCTAACATTGTTAAAAACATCACTAAATCTTTGTGTTGAGCAAGGATCATTTTCAGTGTAAAAATCATAGTGCTATGCAAAATTCATCGCAGTTGAGTGGCACAGTCTGTCCATCCATATATCTATGGATCAGAAATTAAATATAGGCCACTATTGACCAATCAAAGAGTAGGATATATCACCAGAGACTGGCTGTTATTCTATCTTGATACATTAGATGCTTAAGTATTTGTCTATGGTGGTATATATGTGTTGCACACTTAATGACCAGTGTGTTATTCTCCATTCATTACCTGCACAACCATTCTCTAGCTTATTGATTTGTAAAGACAAAAAAACCTTACAAAACCAAATCCTACATTATTCTATGAAAGAACCAAATCAGAGGTTTTTGTTGATAATATAAGCACCTCTACATCATTACATTTTAGAGCCACATAACTAAGGCATATGCAATGGGGACAAGTTAAATAAATGATATATGTGCACAAGAGTGGTTTGACCTCAGGTAACCTCAAGTGACGTAAACCACAAGTGAGGTGTTTGAGGTCAAACTGCTCGACTGCACATAAAACATTTATTTAACTAATCCCATTGCATATTACATTTATGCAATAGGGAAGGAGTTTTTAGGAAAAGTATCAATTATCATTGATTTCTAGTGTAGTTTGTCTTTTTTATATATAAAATTAGCAGTATTATTTTGTGCTGTGCCTTGTATTGCTCCACATGTATAGCAGGTTGTTAAAGGGACACCGTCAACCTGTTTTTCAACATATTATTTCTAGTGGAAATCTCACATTTTATGATTGCTTACCCTCTCTAAAATTCAGTGATGTTGCTGTTTGTTTTGTCTGTCTCCTTGTTTAGTATAGCTGAAATGCATGACAATGTATATTTATAAACAACCTTGGTTTTGTTTACAATCCTGGTTGTGTACTTACTGCATGCTTCTTGAGCATAAGAAACATACCCACACAGTTTAGTCACTCATAAGGCAGTAGCCTCCCTAACTCACACTGCATCATGAGGGGGCTTGACTGTTTTGTGGGCATTTCCACATCCATGAAAGATGTATTTGGAGCTGATCAAGGAATGTAAACAAACCTGTTTTAGTGTGTTAACACCAGTATATTAAGCAGTCTGTTATTTTTACTTTTTTGAAGAAAATACGAGTCAGAATCAAACTACCAGCTACATCAACAATCTTTACAGAATTTTGGCAACCATAAAATGTTTTTTAAACTAGGGACACTTTGAGACCCAAGGGGTTGACAATGTCCCTTTAAGGGACAGTAGCATCATTACTATGGATGCCACATCCCTACACTGAAACCGCTTGTCCTGATTGGTTTATTTGTTTATGTGAGAGGGTTGGCAAGTTTCTTAAACATGGCGGTAACTTAATGAGAGTCAGATATCCTGCTGTCATTTATCTTTATTTCTTTTTTTAAATCTGGATGTTAATCTATGAGGTTGATCATGTCTGTGGTCTTGGGGTTGCTTATTCCTGAATGGTATACAGTGCATGCTGCTTATATTGGACTGAAATGTCAGATGGCATTTCTCCGTTATATGCATTGTCCGGATAATCGAAAATGCATACCGGGACACCTAAAATGTAAAATTGTTAGAGTGCCATTAGGCATAAACTGTAGTGACACAACATAGTGATATAGTAGTGATTCAACTCTTCTATGATCATGTATTCTTGTTCAGGCATGCTATTTAAAATATAGCTTTTATTTATAAAACGAAAATGCAGTTTTATCTTTAAAATCCAAACCTGACTTGCATGCTGCATGCTCCTTCTGCATCTCCTGCATCTCTTTCAGGAATGCCATGATCTTGCTGTGCTACAGTACTTGGGCTTCATGGCTTATTTCCCTCACTTCCCAATGGTCCAATACAGCATATCCCAGTCTGATACGAGGTCATTCCTCTGCTCCATCGATCGTCTGAGTGTTGCTAGGCATTCTGCACATCATGAGTGGCAACAGCAATCTCTTCCTTCTCTGATGTCTCTTCACTGCTCTTCTCCTCAGTTGGCATACCAGTCAGTTTTCTTGCCAAGGTAAGCCGATTTTGTTTAGTGCCTGAACATTGTTGTAGCAGCACACAGAACTGTAGCACACACTGAAATCTGAAAGAATACCTCCATACATCAACTGTGAATGAGACAGCTTCTTTTAAGCAGCTGCTAATGAGATTCACTTAACATCTCATTAGGAACTAACACCTGGCAGAGCTTGCTAGGCTACTGTTAAGTGTTCATTAGCACTGACCAGGCGGGTGGTATATGCAGTGGCCAGGGTTTGTTTTAAACACGTATTTTAACATTGAGCCAATGGGGAATGGCATTTGGCTAATAGAAAATGCACGGGTAAACCAATGATACGTATTAAGCTTGGATGTATTTAGTGGCGCATACTGAGTTTCAGGAACAAGCAAGTCAGACCATGAGAGTTCCATTATAGGCAGTCGGTGGCTACAAGAATGTCAGAACATGGAAAGTTGGCAACTTTACATTTTGTTTGTTAAAAAATAGAAATATTTCTAGTTTCTACTTTGGGATCACACAGCTGGCTGATCCTACAGTTTATAACAGAGCCTTGTTTTATTTATTTATTGTGTCTGCCTGCATCATGACAGAGTTTAACTGCTATGGGTTTTACTTTAAAAAAGCAGCACTTAAGGATAGGAGAAAGTAAATGGATGGTGTAGGAGGAGAATATAAAGAAGTAGAGGAGGGATAGATTTGTTGGGGATTGCTGTGGTTTAAAAGTTTCAGTGTCAGTGAAAGAAGCAGGTAGAGGTGACTGCTGGCAACCTCATAGAGGTCATTCTGGCAATAAAAGAGTTACATTTTTTTAACTTGATAAGTGTTAAAGCAGTTGGGGGAGGGTGGCTAATCAGACATGACCTGAGTGTGTGTTTTCAATTTAAAAAAAAAAGCTGCTGTCTGAGTGAATTTGACAAACCATTTTGTGTTGAACAGTCATGTGATGGGGCAGAGAAAACAATGTGTAAGGGGAGAGTGGGTTGTAAATGGGAGAGTTGGCAGGTGGGTGGGGGAGAGGACAGCAAAGGACGGCTGCAGTTCAGTTAAAAAAAAGAAATAGGAAATCAGATTTTGTCTGGGACTGTTCAGTTGTTGCTAGCAATTAGCAGGACTGAAATAGGGATGTTGCAGCAAGGACCAGTAATATGATACTCAGAGATTTTATGGGGAGAATGGCAAGTGCTGTAGTGCTGGTGGGGAAGTAGTGCCAGCTTGGGGAGGGGTGATTGACAGGTAGAGTTTATACAATATATATGTGTGATAAATATGGGTTCTACTAATTTATCACACATAGTTAGAAATAAACAGATTTACACAATGGTTTTTGTGTATGCTCCTACTACACAAACAACAGGAATGGGGGTAAAATGACAAGATAAAACGATATCTTAGCTAGGGGATATCAGTGACAGCAACATATCAAACATACTGTATAAAAAATATTGTTACTGTTGTCACTGTGAATATTTTTAAGGTTGCTGTCTCTGAACCAATCAGAGAGCAGCTTTCACAATGCTCATGGAATATCACCACTTTTGAGTGGGCAGAACTTTCAAAACTCACTTATAGGTCTGCCACTTGTGAGTTATGGTCCTGCACCCTCACACTTGAAGATACATTGCATAGTTTGAGTCAGCACATTGCATATACCCTATTCAGAGGCATGCACCTAATCTTCTGTTTATACTGTCTGCTAGTCCTTAGTCATATAAAGGTCACTTGCTGATGCCAAGATGATAATGTAAACAGTATTCTGCCTTTATGGTTTACAGTAGATATGCAATATTAGTGAGTTTAAAAGTAAAATCCAGTGGAGGATCTTTCTGCTACTTTAATATTTGTAGGCTTCTACAGTCAGAGGTTGAACACTGTAGCTTGGGATAAATTAGTTCTACCAAACTGTAGCGGTAGATTTCAACTGCTGCAGAAGACATATTTTTTTTTTTAGTTGTTTAACCAAGAGTAGCACACTAAGCTGAAAGCTTTTATACAGGTGCAACCAGGGAGCACAGGGAATTTAAGTGACTTGCTCAGGGTCACACAGTATGCAAGTGGAAGCTGTGGGATTTAAACCCAAGTCTGGTCTGCTGGATGTCACCAGATTTGCAGCTCAGAGCCTTAAACCACTGCACTATACTGCCTCCATATTATTGGATAAATGTTCAGGCTTTAACAAAGAACGCTTCAGGCAAAGTACTGAGCTTTTTACTGTGCCATATGTCATATACTTATCTATACTAAAGCTTCTTACTGCATTACCTTCATGTTCTTTAACTGTTTTATGTCTGTGCTATTGATCTCTTAATACCCCAGTCCTAAACACAGTTGACAGTCTGTCCTCAAATCTAGTTGCTTTACTTGGTGGAAGTATGCTAGTGACAATAAAGAACAAAAGCTTACATGCTTATCAGAGAGCATCTATTACATCAAAAAATGTACCAGACAGTTCTCAGATCAGACGATATAGCCTACCAGTATACTTGTGCCTGCATTTAATTCCATCAGAAAATGGTTCCTATGCCTCATGTATAAAAACAAGTGTAAAATGGGCATACGGCCAAGTACATTACATTTAAAATTAGCCATTGTTTTCTGTTGATTATTTTTTGCTGTGTTTAAAGTAATGCTTGGAAACCTAATGCTCAATCTCAGTTTGTGAATGTGCTGAATGGACATGGAACTGTAAATGAACATACTGTAAGGCAGGAGCCTAGTTGTGCATTGGGTTTTACTAACACACATAGGTAAAAATCACGAACCAAAGGCATTTGCAAATGGTTTTCTTTTATCCACAGTGACAAAGTACATTGGTGGATCTAGTCAAACCTTCAAATAAAATATGAAACAAGAAAAAGAAAAGCGTGCACAACCAATTCAGAGAAAACATTATGTTTTTTTAAAAAGCTTTGTTGCTATGTGGTCTGCAAACTTGGCTGAGTATGAGACAGGTGGGGTTATTTATTTATTCTTTGTTTACTGGGTAGGTGCACTAGCCATAGACAGGACTATTTTCAGGCACAACCTGGGAGGTTACAAAGAAGTGAAGAAGAACAAAGTCAAGTAAATTATATACAAAGTAAAACCATTAGCACAAATAGCAGTATATACAAAGTAAATAACTTGGTACAAATAGTTAGATACAAATACAGCCATGGCAAGGCAGAGGGCTGTTAAGAGGCAAATTTACAGAGAAGAACAATGTCAGGTACATTATATGTAAGGTAAAAACTTAGCACAAATAGCATTACATGCAAAGTAAGGAACTAGATACAATTTACTTAGATACAGATACAGTCATGGCAGGGTAGAAGGCAGTGTAATAGGCAAGTTAACAAGGTGAGCAAGGTATAAATTTACAAGAGTATTCTGGGTAGGCACCAGGGTGGTTTTAGCCTGGAACCAAAATTAAAGTGCAAGTATAAGTCCATTAGTGAGAAATATTGCAAATTTAACAATAATAGCAAGGCAAAACCTCAGGATACAGCATGAGCAGAGGCAACAGTAGAGGAGAAGGTAAGGTACCTAGGGAGGTTTAAAACACGTGCAAGAGGCAAGGTGAATAAGAAGTTTTTGATGCTTCTTTTTAAAGAGGGTGTGACTTGGGGCCAGTCGTACATCTAGGGGTAGGGAGTTCCAGTGTTTAGGAGCAGCATGGGAGAATGCACAAGCACCCTTAGAGGTTTTGCATCTTGACATGCATAGAAGGGATCTATCAACTGATCGAAGGCTATAGGAGGAGGACTGCAGGAGTAACATGAAGGCCAGTGAGACAGGGGTTCTGTTCCTAATGATGCTGTCCATCAGTGTGCCAAGGGAGAGGAGCCTATGTGTGGCGGGGTGAAACACAGAAACATAGAATTTGACAGCAGATAAGGACCACTTGGCCCACCTAGTCTGCCCATTTCCCCACCTAATGGATAAGCTGCAGATCCTAGTTAACCAACAGAATACTTCCTCCTACCCCCCACTAGAATTGCCTTATGTCTGTCACAGGCATTCTTGAATTTCCCACTGTTTTTAACTCCACTACCTCATCAGGAAGGCTGTTCTATGTATCCACAACCCTCTCTGTAAAAACATACTTCCTCACATTACCTCTGAGCCATCTCCCCACTGTATTCAAATTGTGCTCCCTTGTTCTTGTACATCTCCTGTTCTGAAAGATGCTACCCTCTTGGACTTTGTTGATTCCCTTGAGGTACTTGAATGTTTCTGTCATGTCCCCCCTCCTCTCCCTCCTCAAGAGTACACATATGAAGCTCCTTTAATCTGTCTTTGTATGTCTTCTGGTGAAAACCCTATACCATTTTAGTTGCCCTCCTGTGGACAGCCTCCAACCTGTCTATGTCCTTGCAGAGATGGGGTCTCCAGAACTGCATGCAGTACTCCAGATGGGGTCTCACCAACTGTCTGTACAGAGGGACACCAACTTCCTGTTTTCTACTGGTGATGCCTTTCCCTATGCATCCCAGTATCCCACCAGCCCTCTTTACTGCCCTCTCACATTGCTTGCCCACCTTAATAGAAACTGGGTGAAGACCAGGGTTGATGAGAAGGTCGACTTTACAAGTGTTCCTCTGTGGGACAAGTCCCATTTTATTATTGTGACTCTTTTTGTGAGTAAGGGCAGTGAATGAGTCATGGAAGCACCAAGTTTGGTTGACAGTAAACCTGTCGACCACCCGCACAGCGATGGCACAATACTGACACAGGTATTGTGCCACCAAAGTCCCCAGTGTTTTCTTTGGGGTGGCTGCACTCCCCACACCACCCATGCAGGGGGCTCTGCCCCCCACACCTCCCGGACTTTAAGATTCTCAACTCCAGGTCAGAGTTGGTCTGGAGAGGGGGCAGAAAACTGGGGGAAAGAGAAACTCAGAAATGGACCGTTACAGTGACTGTCTCTGTAGTGGTCATTTTCCGAGTTTCACCGTCGTGGTGTCGGGCAAAGGGGGGACCACCCATGAGTCATGATGACATGTTGGCCATATAGAGATTCTTGGTTACTAGTGTAATGTTGTTATTATTATATTTTTCAATATATCAGAAAATATGTAACATCCCTTAATCTGTAGAGTACTTATACATCTAAATTATGGCTAGAGCATGTTTTTGTGGGTTTTCTTTAGATAATATATTCATGTGTATGTGCATGAACTAATACATTATGTTACATGTGCATATCAGTCATGTCTTGCCTAATGTGTTTAGTTTTAAGAATGTTTATGTTACATGTGGTGTTTAATTTGATCTATAAAATGATTGCAATAATAATAAACTACTACTAATCTAGCTCCCTCGCAAATTATGAGAAATGTCATGGTCTAAGTCTGTTTATTGTATGTTTGGTAGGTACTGTACTATCCAATCAGCTAGGATATATGAAGCTCAGATAGTGCACCATCTGACCAAGGGAGACCAGAAAGATAGTCAAGGATGCAAAAGCAGACACAGAGTTACATATTGCAGAGGTGGGTTAAGGGCAGAGAAAACAATATTTATTTGTTTAGTTTGTTTTTATTGACCGGAAGAAGGACTAGGCAGTTCTGTCTATTTTCAGCCTCATCCCGGAGGGTGGAGGGGTACAGACTGAAACCAACTGAAATTGAACTAGATTAAGCTGTTGATGTCGTGTGGTATTTTTTTTAGTGAATATGTTTTTCCTGTATTTATTAGGGAAATATTTTTTTTATTTTATTTATTTGTATAATTCGGATTTACAACCTTTGAGTCAATGACTCGTTTACAAAGGCACCTTGTCGCAGGGAGGGTAGACAACAATTGGTAGTGAGGTACAACAGTGGAGAATGATACAGGTGAGGTACAATAAACACAAAGCAGTTCCAAAATTACAATGGTACACAGAAGCTTGCAATTAGTTGAATCGGTCATACCTATAGGTGGTAAGGTACATGCTAGAGATTCTATTTTATTTTATTTATTCAATCTTGGATTACAATACCTTTGAGCGGGAGACCGCTCTTTTACAAAGGTTCCACGTCATAAAGGGTGGATATACATACACTGTTGGTTTAGGAGTATCTTGCTAGGTGAGTAAACATAGACAAACATACATTGTAAATAGGAAACAGAGATGGTTTTAACACTAGGATAATTCAGGTAACAGTAGCAGCCTAGGTGGCATTGTCAGGTAAAAGACAGTAAGCAGCTATCCAGAAAGGAGAGTAAGGGGCATTGAGTGAGGTGGGCATGATGACTATTTAGGGGGAGGTGGGAGAGGAGAGTGTAGGGCATTGCAGGGCAAAAATGGGGACACTTCAGGGTAGAAGGACGAAGTAGGAGTAGCGAGGAGATGGTAATAACCTGAAAGGTGAATAAGACCAGGGTCAGAAGTGGGTGTGTGTGGAGTAATTATAAAGTACTGTCACAGGAGCTTTTCTTCAGTAGGTGTTGTCTTAGCTTGGTCTTGAAAAGCCCCAATCTCTGCATGGCGTTATGTTCAGTGCCGAGGTTATTGAGCCAAAGTAGTGCCCGGTAGGCATATGAACTCTGCCCTTGGGAGGTTCTGCAGTGAGGGATGGTGATAACCTGATGGTCAGAGTTCCTGGTGCAGTGTGGGCCTGTGAATAAGCTTAATAGGCTTGTGACTCCAGGAGGCTGAAGTCCGAGTAGTGATTTTTTAGCTAAGAGGCAGGTTTGGTATTGTATCCTGTTTTCAAGTTGTAGTCACCCGGCTTGCTCATAAAGGTCACATGTGTGCGTTAGTTGGCGGGAATTGGTGAGCAGTCTGCAAGCTTTGTTTAGGGCTACTGCTATCCTATGTAGTGAGGTGGGATTGGCTGAGCTGTATATGACCAATCCATAGTTGATGACAGAGACAATTGTGCTATGGATTGTGGTTTGGAGTGCTTCTGGGGGGGAGTAACTGGGGAGAGGGGAGGGGGGCAGAGGGTATGTTGGTGGGGGGTGGGAGGAGGCAGTCCAGAGGATGAAATAAGAAAGATGGGAGGAGGAATTGTTAGGCTGACAGAGGATGGCAGGGTAATAGAGGAGGTCATGAAGGAGGCAGCTGTTCTTAACCACTACTTCTACTCAGTTTTTACAGTGGATGACAGCAGGCCTTTGCTGGAAGGTGGCATAAAGGCTGCTGATTGGGGATCCTATAAATGAGGCAGAAGATATTTACAAATGAAAGGGTGAAAAGAGATCTGGTAGCTCTAAAGGTGGATAAGGCCCCGGGGCTGGATTGGATGCATCTGAAAGTGCTCGGGGAACTGACATCAGAATTGGCTGCACACCTGATAGGACTTTTTCATAGCTCAATTCAGTCAGGGGTGTTTCCAAAAAACTAGGGGGTACCAGATGTAGTTCTGCTCCATAAGGGTGAGGTCAAGGAGCAAGCAGGCAACTATAGGCCTGTCAGTCTTTCCACTGTTGTGGAGAGACTGATGGAGACACTACTCAAACAGGACCCAGTGGACTACCTGGAGAGTAATAACAGCTAGGATTCATGGCACGGAGGTCTCGTCGGAGCAACCTGATAGCATTCTTGGACTGGGTAGCTAGGGCACTAGATAAGGGACAAACAGTAGATTCACTCTACTTTGATTTCAGTAAGGCATTTTTTTAACCCTATTTTTATTCTCCCACTGTCTCCACACTGACCCCTCTCTTCAGGGTTTCAATGTAGACCTGCCTCGTAGCCCTTCTGGGACTATTCGTGCACATAGGTGCCCCGCTCCACAGACTCTTGATACCGGATTACTCCTCAGTGGGGTGGAGGAGCCACTCCCTTAACTCCCCCCTTACCTTGATATGGAGCATGCACCCTGCATGAATGTACCAGACCCCTCTGAGTGCCGTTCTCCAAGACCCATCTACTGGCACCAGTGGGAATTTTTTCCACCATGTTTTTCTCTGCCCCCCCAGATGGCAGCATGCAGTGAGGGCCAATGAGCCAGGAGATGTTCTGAGACATGCCTCCTGCTCCAGCCCTCTTGCTGACATCTGACCCTATTCCCTAGCTGCTTCCCCCTATACCACACCAACCACCCAAGCTCCCCCAGGTGGCGATATTGTGGCGGGAGCCTGCAGATCCCCTTCTGGAGAAGGAGAGCAGATGTCAGGCGCTTCATCCTTCTCCACCCCTGCCAATCCCCAGTGGCCTGTGCTCATTCCCAAACATGGGTCACCGGCGTAGAATGAGGTAAGGTGTCCAGCACCTCAGCCTTCAGCGCCAGTGGGCCGGCAACTTCAGTAAGGCATTTGATTCTGTATCACACAGAATGTTGCTAATGAAGCTAGAGGATGTATGTGTGGAGAAGGGCATATGGGAGATATCAGAGAGTAGTGGTAAACAAAGTTTCATCTGGGGAGAAAGGTTGCAAGTGGGGTGCTACAGACTTCAGTCCTCAATCTAGTCCTTTTCAATATGTTGGTCAGTGACATAGGAATTCAGGCCAAGATGTGTTTCTTAACAGATGACAATAAGCTGTGCAACAGACATTTGCGCTTCCCTCTACTGTTCCAAAGCTGCAAATTCACTTGTTTCAGTCTGTGTGCAATCGGCAGCTTTTTTTCAGTGAAGAAACAACACTAAGCTGTGCATAAAGCACAGTGTTTTATGACTTTTTCAACTACTAGAAAACCTCACAGAATATAGTGCTCATCAGTGAGAATAGCGCTCGACCACGCTACATTTACACAGAAAGTGAAACTGCTCAGAGTGGCAGGATCAACCAGATAAGCATTTAAAATATGAATTTCTTCGAAAATAATGGCAGGATCAACCAGATATTTTTTTTTTAATAACTTTCAACCGATAGGATCAACCAGATATTTTAATAACTTATATCATTTGTTGTCCTGGGGGTGGGGGTATGGGGGCTGGTTGAGGGGGGCATGGCAGGATAAACCAGATAACTCTTCTTAAAAATAACCATAAATAGCAAGCTCCACCAGAAATGTTTTTAAACAACAAATGACATCTGTTGTTTTGCCAGCATTCCTGTAAGAGGAGTTGTATTGCTAGGGCCATCATCTTTATGTGGCCATTGCATTGAGAGGAGTATGTGATGGGTTGTGTTGGGGGCCAAAACATACATTGTATAAAAAGAACATGACATGGCCTGACTGAAGATATATTTATCGTCACTCGAGGCCAGTTACATCAAGATATCTCACTCGTGGCTTCGCCATATATATATATATATATGTATTTATGTATTTTTAAAAAAGTCACACAGCTGATAACATATTTACAAAACTATTGTGTAGGATTTTTGTTTTGTGAAAACCATTGTGCAGTAAGTAGATTTTTAAAAACCATAATACAGCATAAAGATTTTGGAAAACATTGTGCAGACACAAATTTGAAAACTCTCATGCAGCATGTAGATGTTGGAAACCATATTGCAGCATGAATATTTTGAAAACCATTTTGTAGATGTTCAAACTATTTGTGTAGCAGGTAGACTTGCAAAAACATTTGTGAGAATTCCTGTGCAAAAATTATGTTTCTTAATTAAAGATGTCTAAATACAGGCCACCTTAATGGCATGGTAGTAGAGATACTGCCTGTCACACTGGTGAAACATAGAAATTGACAGCAGATAAGGACCTCTAGGCCCACCCAATCTGCCAGTATCCCCTACCTGCATCATTCAGCGACTGCTGATCCTACTTGGTCATCGGCCTTAGCCTCTGCTTCCCACCTCTAAGGTTCCTTTGTGCCTATTCCATGCATATTTGAATCCCTCCACTGTGTTAGTTCCCACCACCTCAGCAGTAAGCTATTCCATGCATCCAAAACCCTCTCCGTGAAGAAAAATTTATTTGCATTCCCCCTTATCCTGCCCCCTCCAATCTCATATCATGCCCCCTCATATCATATCTTCCTACTCCTGCCTCTTTTCCAGTGTATACATACTGAGGCCCTTTAATCTTTAATCTGGTGCAAGCCCTGTACCATTTTAGTCGCTCTTCTCTGAACCACATCCACCCTGTCTATGTCCTTATGAAGATGTGGCCTCCAGAACTGCATACCATAATCCAGATGAGGTCTCTCCAGCATTTTGTACAGTGGCATCACCACCTCCCTTCTTCTGCTAGTGGTGTCCCTTCCTATACACCCAACATGGCACTGGCCCTCCCCACAGCCTTTGTACACTGTTTGGCCACCTTTAGGTCATCTGAAATGATTATCCCTAAATCCCTTTCTTCCCTGGTGACTGTCAGCAATGCCCCCATCCTGTAACACTCAGCAGGGTGTCTGCATCCTAGGTGCATGATTTTGCACTTTTTTGCATTCAATTTTATTTGCCACACTTAGGACCATTTTTCCAGTTTTGCTAGGTCCCGTCTCATTTTCTTGACCCCCTCTGGAGTGTCTACCCTGTTGCAGATCTTGGTGTCATCTGCAAACAAGCAAACCTTCCCATCCAGCCCTTATGAAATGTCACTGATGAAGACATTAAAAAGGATGGGCCCCAGGTCTGACTCTTGAAGCACATTGCTGGTCACCCCCCTTTCCTTGGATTGGATCCCATATACCACCACCCTCTGCTTTCTGTCTCTTAACCAGTTTCTAACCCAGTTCCCAATCTTGTGGCTCACCCACAGACTACCCAACTTGTGAACCAGTCTTTTGTGTGGAACGATGTTGAAGGCCTTGCTGAAATCATGGTAGGCTCCCCCCAAGCCACCTCCTTCACCCAGTCAAAAGAGTCTATCAGATTTTTTTGACACGACCTTCCTGCTGTGAATCCAAGCTGCCTCAGATCCTGTACTCCACTGGATTCCAAGTGTTCCACAATACTTTCTTTAAGCAGTGCCTCCATAATCTTACCAACTACTGAGGTGAGGCTGACCAGCCTATAGTTTCCTGCTTCCTCCCTATTTTCACTCTTGTGAAGAGGGTCTACTTCTGCCCTCCTTCAGTTCTCTTGAACCACTCCTGTTTTGAACGACTCATTAAAGAGGGCTGCCAGCGGTGCTGCCAGCACCATCCGTAGTTTCTTTAATATGCTAGGGTGTATACTATCTGGTCCCATTGCTTTGTCCTCCCTCAGTTTTGTGAGCTCCTCTAGGACTCTCTCCACTGTAAATGGACTGGTGTTTACCTTCCTCCCCCCTTTGTTTCTGATGTCCAGTTGTAGTCTCTGTTCTTCCCCCCTCTTCAGTGAATACTGAACAGAAGTGTTTATTCAGTACTGATGCTTTATCTAGGTCTCTCTCCACACACTCTCCTTCATTCACTCTGAGCCTTACAATCCTACTACTGGCCTTCTTCCTTTCACTAATGTACCTATAGAATGTCTTGTCTCCTTTCTTTACCATCTGTGCTAATCTTCCCTCTGTTTGCGTTTTTTGCAATCCTAACTGCTTTCTCTGCTTCCCTCTGCCTATCTAGGTACACTGCCCTATCCTCCTCCTTCTGTGTCTCCTTGTATTTTCTGAAATCCACTTTTTGCCCTTACTTTCTCTGCCACCTGCTTGGAGAACCATAGTGGTGTATTCCTTCTCTTGCCCTTGTTTCTCAGCCTAATGCACTGGTTTGTCACCTACAGTATGGCTCCTTTTAGGTGTGCCCACTGTTCCTCGACCTACCCTCTTGCATCCTTACTCGGCAGGACTCCTTCTATACCAGTCCCCATCCTAGCAAAGTCCACCCTCCTGAAACTAAGACCCTCACTTTTGTGTGGCTTGACTGTGACACTGTACCTATATTAAACCACACTGCATGGTAGTCACTGGACCATAGGTGACCACCCACCTAGACTTCCATGATTCTATTTCCATTGGTCAGTACAAGATCCAAAATTGCCTTGACCTTGATGTGTTGCAACACTAACTGCCTGAGGCCTGCACCCTACAGTGATTCCATGATATCTTGGCTCCTGGCTGGGGCAGACGCTAGGATGGTCTAGTCCATGTCTTGCATGTTAAAATTGCCCAGTAGTAATACCTCGCCTTTTGCTCCCATCCCATGTATTTATTCCACTAGCGCCCTATCCACCTCTTCCCCCTGTGCTGAAAGCCTGTAGATCACTCCTGTTTGAACTGCTGTGCCATTGCCTGCCTCAAGGGTGACCCACAGTGCCTCAGCTTCTCCCTACCTACCCTGTGCTGCCATTAATACCTTCCCTGATGTAAAGGGCCAGCCCTCCCCCTTTTGTACCCTCCCTATCCCTCCTGAATAGAGCATAACCTGAAAAGCTTACCCCCCAGTTGTGGTTTCCAGTGTATCACATCTCAGTAATTGCCACTATGTCCAGCTCCACCCCTGCCATAAAGGCCACCAGGTTTGGGATCTTATTTCCCAGACTGCGGGCATTTGTATACATGGCTTTCCATGTTTTGTGGCTTGGCCTCCTTGTATTCTCCCTTTTGCCTACTTGTCCCCTAATTCCCACTCTGATTTTTTTCTTTTGCTGCCTCCCTTCCTCTGCCATCCCCCTAATGAGTTCAGGTATATCTGTCAACAACTTATCCTTTTGATCTTCCCCGCTGACTTCTCTAACCTTTGGGGTTGGGCTGCATGAGTTTCCCTGCTCCCATTTGTCTCCCCCCACTAGTTTAAATGTTGCCAAGGAAGCATTTAAACCATTCATTGAGGACCACTGTTCCCTCTCTGCATGGATGAAGGCTGTCACCCTTGTACAGTCCCTCATCACTCCAGGTGGGTTCCCAGTCCCCAATGAAGCCAAAACTCTTCTTACTACATCAGCCCTTTAACCAAGTATTGAACTTTCTGATGAGGAGATTTCTAGCCTCCCCCCTGCTGTGGAGCAGCAGCACCTCCGAACATGTTATAGGCTTGCTACCTCCCCAAGGCACCTTCCCAACTCCCTGCACCTGCTCTGTGCTCAGTTCTTTCCTGGCTAGACCATTTGTCCTGAGATGGAGAATAGTCTCCATTTCCCCCCTCCTTGCTACCATTGTAGTGATCCTCTAGATTCACCCCCTTCCCTCTGAGCTGTGCCTCCTTGAAGACACTTGACCTCTCCCCCATCTGTGCCTAGATCCATTTCCCAGGCTATTGAGTCCCCCACCAGGAGTAGCTTCCTCTTCCTCTGGGGTCCTGTACCTCCCACCCCTGTGTCTCCCTCCAGGAGCTCCTGCTCACCCTCCCTGATCACAATCTTAGGTTCCCTTGTGGGGCTCTTCCACTCCTCCAGGACAGATTAGGAGTTTCTGAGTTGGACCACATGGGGATGCACCTCTGTCCCCCTTCCCTCAACCTTCAGGCCTTCAACACAGTGCCACATAAGAGGCTATTTAATAAGATGGGTAGTCTGGGCATGGGGCATAAGGTGGTAAACTGGGCTAGGAACTGGCTAAAAGACAGCAGGCAGAGGGTAGTGGTAAATGGGATTCAATCTGGAGGGGGGTGACCAGTGGGGTATCTCAGGGATCAGTCCCTGGGACAGTCCTGTTCAATGTTTTCATTAGTGACATTGTGGAAGGGCTGGAGGGAAAAGTCTGCTTGTTTGCAGATGACACCAAGATCTGTAACAGGGTGGATACTCCAGAGGGGGTGGAGAAAATGAGGAGGGACCTGGGGAAGCTTGAAAAATGGTCTGAGGTGTGGCAACTGAGTTTTAATTCAAAGAAGTGCAATATTATGCACCTAGGACAAAGGAACCCTGGGGAGAGCTACAGGATGGGAGGGAGTTGCTGACAATCACCAAGGAAGAAAGAGACCTGGGGGTTATTATTTCAGATGACCTGAAGATGTCTAAGTACAGTACAAAGGCTGCAGGGAGGGTGAGGGGCATGCTGGGGTACATAGGCAGAGTTATCATTAGCAGAAGCAGGAAGGTGGTGATGCCATTGTATAAAACACTAGTCAGGCCTCACCTTGAGTGCTCTCTGCAATTCTGCAGGCTGTACCTTCATAAGGACATTGACTGGATGGAGGCAGTCCAGACACAGGTGACTAAGATGGTACAGGGCTTGCACCACTAAACTTATGAGGAGAGATTAAAGGACCTCAATATGTACTTGCTGATGGAGAGGAGGGAGAGGGGGCATGATAGAAACATTCAAGGGCATTAACAAGGTGCAGGGGGAGACATATTTCAATATAGGAGAAGTACAAGAACGAGGGGGCATAATGTGAAATTGGAAGGTGGCAGGCTAATAGGAAATGTGAGAACATTTTTCTTCATGGAGAGGTGGTGGACACATGGAATAGTCTGCCACAGGAGGTGGTGGAAGTGAGAACTGTGGAGGGATTTACACATGCCTGGGACAGGCATAAGGGAGCATTGCAGTAGGGTGAAGGGGAGAAAGGCCACTGACCAGATAGGGTCAGAGGCCATAAATAAGTATAGGGCTTCTGGGAAGACTGGATTGGCCTAGTGGGCCTTATCTGCTGACAATTTCTATGTTTCTATGTAACCTTCCTGAGCCCACCGTAGTCTAGCCAGCCCTCTGCCTGGACATTCATTGTGGTAGTGGCTGTGGACATGGTGGTCTCTGTGTGGGGAAAAGATTACCAATACTCCAGCCAGCTTGGCCCAGAGACTGTCAATCTCCACCTTCAGCCCAGAGAGGTGCTTGCATATGAGGCAGCACCACACTACCCAAAATGTCCTCCTGAAGACTGCTGCCCCACTCCCACTGCACCACTCCCTGCATCTGCCTCTTCTATTCAGTCAATGTCAACTCCTTTAATCCTATATAAACCCTCCTGCTTTATTGTTAATGCCTCTTTTTTGTTCTCTCTCTCTCACTCTCTCCCCCTTTCTGTTAACTACTTTAGTACTGTACTAACAAAAGAGATGCCCCCTGACTTGCTGTTGGTATATCAGAGATGCTGCCTAATCAAGGTGTGCCTAGCTCAGTTCCCCTGTGACAGCAAGAGGTTGTATCCTATTGGATGCCTATAAAGGCAGATGAACCCAGGGGTGGGTGGGATGGGGAGGGTGAGCAGGAGTAGCCATGGGTTTGAAAAAACCCAACAAAATAAAAAAAATCAACTAGCTCTGGTTCCTACCAAAGAGAAGCACTGAGTTAAACACTGCTTTTCTGTGTCTCAATTCTCCATGGCTGCTGTTCCCCAAGTCTTCACTCCAATGGAAGAACTAGAAGCTAAGGAAAAAAAATCTAAGACAATAAACAAGCCAAGCTAAAGCAAGTAAACAGCAAAGCTTTAACTTCTAACACCAGTAAACCTTAAATCAGCCTCCTGGCAACAATAACACACTAAGGGGGAAAAAGGAAAAAAAACAGAAAAATGAACTGTAGAGCAACTAAACGCCTAATGCCAGTAAACCTGTAACTAAATCCCAGCAAGAACAAACTGGGTGGTCAGTTGATTCCCTGACCAGCTCCCCATCCCCCATGGAATAAGAAAAGCTGCTTTATTAACAACACCCCAGACGGGGCGGGTTTAAATATGCTGTGTCCCTTTGTCTAGACTTAGTGTCATTTTCACTGATGCTGATTGGCTCCTGTGTGGTCCATCATCTTTCTGCACTGAACTGGCTCAATTGGCTCAATCAGCTAATGAATTGGATCCTCTTGTAGTCGCAGGTTTAAAAACAAACAGACAATCAGCTAGCTCTGGTTCCTAACAAAAAGAAGCTCTGAGTGAAACACTGCTTCTCTGTGTCTCAGTTCTCCGTGGCTGCTGCTCCCTGAATCTTTGCTCCCACAGAAGAATGAGACACTAAGGAAAAACATCTAAGAAAATAAACAAGCCAAGGTAAAGCAAGTAAATAGCAAAGCTCTAACTTCTAATGCCAGTAAACCTTTTTTTTATTTTTTTTGTTTACTATGCTTTTTGTCTGCCCCCAATGTCGGGACTTTCTGCCCCAGTCATGGTCCTCACCACCATCCACTCCCATATGGCTGAGACTCCCCGGTTGCTCCCTTGGCTTACCCCCCAGGGCAGTGCCGCGTTACCAGCCAAGGCCCCATGGACATGGGTCCGGTCTGGGGAGCCAGCTGGGAGCTGATGAAGGTGTGGTGAGGTACGCATCATGGAGATGCTGGCGATGTTTTTTTTTCCCCTGTAGGCATGGGGCGGGGATGTGCAATGATGACCTGCATCCACCCTGCCCCTCAGACATCCAGATGCCGGCTGCTTCTGGTGCCCCTGGCCTCTGCCAGGGATCCCTCTATACACTGGACATTCTTCTTTCCCTCCCCCTGGAGAAGGAGAGCAGTACATGGGACAGTCCTTCTCCCCCGGCTGGCCCTCCAATGACCCAGGTCCATTCCTGAACCTGGGTTGCCGGCATCACAAGCAGAAATCTAACCACTGCGCTGACAGGCCAGCCATGCATGTAAACCTTAAATCAGCCTCCTGGCAACAATAACAAGTTAAGGGGGAAAAAAGAAAAAAACAAGAACAGAAAAATGAACTGTAGAGCAACTAAACCTCTAATGCCAGTAAACTTGTAACTAAATCCTGGCAAGAACAAAGTGAGTGGTTGGTCAAGTCCCTGACCCACTTCCCTTCCCCTGTGGAAAAGAAAAGCTGGGCTGGTTTTAATACCCTGTGTCTCTTTTTTCTGGACTTGGTGCCCTTTTCACCGAAGCTGATTGGTTCCTGTGTTGTCCAGTGTCTTTCTGCACTGAACTGTCTCCTCTTGTAGCTGTGGGTTTCAAAAAAATCTCTGAGTTAAACACTGCTTCTCTGTGCCTCAGTTCTCTGTGGCTGCTGCTCCCTGAGTCTTTGCTCCTAAGGAAGAATGAGAAGCTAAGGAAAAAAATCTAAGAAAACAAACAAGCCAAGGTAAAGCAAGCAAACAGCAAAGCTGTAACTTCTAATATAAGTAAACCTTAAATCAGCCTTAAATCAGCCTCCCAGCAATAATAACAAGCTAAGGGGGAAAAAGAAAAAAAAAGTAGAGCAACTAAACCCCTAATTCCAGTAAACTCATAACTAATTCCTGACAAGAACAAACCGGGTGGTCAGTCAAGTCTCTGACCCACTCCCCTTCCCCTGCTGATGTCCAACTGTCTCCTTATTACAGTCAAGCCTATGCTACCTCAGAGGAGGTAGAAAATAGAGATCTAGTGGGGCTGTTTTCATGTAGGTGAGTATATAGTGGAAACAGAATAAAGAAAAAATACATTGACACAGGGCTGCATATGCAGCATAAAAAATAAAAAGGGGAAGTGGAATTATTAACGCTATGAAATATAAAAGGGGATTTATCCCTGGGTGGGGGCAAACCACTGATGGTGAGTATCGTGACATGTGAATACTCCAGGGAACAGCACTCTATCCACGGCACCACTGGATCTTTACTTTCTACCTCCTCTTAGGTAGCATTGGCTTGACTGTGATAAAGAGACAGTTGGATTTCAGCAGTGATGTCAGACTACCCCCACCAGATACTGGTATTTAACTGCATACACACAGCCAGCGATGGCTCCTTCCCACAACAGGAGTGGTATGCTGTGTTGCAGCAGGCAAATAGTGAGTACTTCTGAAGCTAAAACTTTGAGAAACTTAATTTAAAATAGTGAGGGAAAAGAAATATAAATAAGAAATGTCTGTTTACTTACAGAGACTGTGCAGAGACACCAAAGGTATGCTTTAAAGAAATACAGTAGAAAAGCGGAAAAAGAAATTTAAGTGATGTACAGGTGGGAAAGGAGACAGATAAGCTTTAGCAACTGGGAATGTCAAAATACAAGGAAATTGATGTTTTACTCTATTTTTAAGTAACAATCTCCAGTTTTTTCTTAAAAGAAAGCTGTCCTTTGTTTATTACCCCCCCCCCCCCCAAAGCTGTACCCTCCTATTAGGCTTCTCGGCTTTAATACGTTTTTTTTCCAGTTGGAACTTATTTTATTTTTTAAAAGTCTGTGATCTCCAAACATGGTTGATGCTTTGCTGGTCTATTGTCTCTGAAACTGCGGTGCTGCACTGCTTGGCTCAATACAAATGTATTGAGGTGAGCGGTGCAGCACCACGCTTTCAGAGGAAATGGACCCGCACAGCCTTCACAATGTTTGGAGACTGTGGACTTTTAAAAAATAAAATGAAGCAAGTTCTGACTGAAAAAAATGTTTTTATTATAGCCAAAAAGCTTAATGGAGGGGTACAGCTTTGGGGGGGTGCGGGTTTGTAAATAAGGACAGCTTTCCTTTAAATGAACAGATGAGCATTGCCAAGCAGAAGGAGACCAAAAGAAATAAAAACATGAATTAAAAAGAATAAGAAAAGTATGAAAGGCACAAAGCTACAAAGAGTAGCAAAGCGGTCAGCACTCCAAAAGATGCCCATAACTCCATATTGGATTCAAGGAGTGGTGCAGACACAGCTCAACATATTTCAAAAAACTTCATTTTATTCCAAACATGCAAACAGACAGATACCCGAACAAGGTGGAAGCCCAAGTATCATGAAAAGTTTGTATCTTACAGCAGGCATACATAGGATTAATCCATAATGTGCCAGGCAAAACAACAAATAAATAAATAAATAAGCCGTCATTACTCCATTTCTACTTGCTTTCATGCTGGTGCACAACTGAGCTACACATGGCCTGACCCATGTGACTGACGTTTCAATGTCACTACAGATGTCTTCTTCAGAGTAAATTATTAAAGGTGCATTACACCCTTATAAGCAAAATAATTGTAGTCTTAATTTTTTAAAACATTTAAAAAAAATGTTACACTCTTTATCAGTTTGCTTTTCTAATAAATATACAACTAGGTGCTACAATGTTTATGTACTCAGGGCAGAAAATATACATATTGAAAAAACTCTCACCAAACTCTAAACATCCTAAAGTGACTAAATGCAATAAATATATAATACATAAATATCTTAATACAATAGTATAATAAATACATTTGAATACAAATAGACAGTACAATAATACAGTTACCAGTATATCACCTAAAAAAGGGGATAAAAAATGGCGGGGGGGAGGAGACCAACAGACATAAAATATGAATTAAAAAGAATAAGAAAGGAGTATTTGCAACAAAGAAAATGTTTAAACACAGAGTAAGATATTGGAAGAGAGACACTAAATGATTGTCTGCAAGGGGACTTATAAAAGAAATTAAAGTAAGGGGTATAAAGGGGTTTGTATACTGCAAATAGTGTGTGAAATAAAAAATGAAGGAAAACTTCCAAGGTGAAAACATATAACAAGCAAATAAGATGGGAGAAGGGGAACACTGAGTAGAAGTTACAGTATATAAGTAATGAATGGAGCTGAAACATTTTACTGATGTTACATATACATGTTTTTCAATAGAAATAGCAGAGTTGGGCCTGATGAAGTGGCAAAATCATGAAACTGCTGCCCCTTGAATGATGTGTGTTAAGAAATAAAGAAGAACCATATGAATGCACTTGGATTGGAGTTCTTTCAGCTTTTTCTCTCATTAGATTGCATTTTGGTTACATTTGAATGACCCAAAGTATAGTAAATATTTAGTGTTCTGGTAACCTGAGCCTACACCCAGCAGTACAAGTCTCAGTTTTTGGTCTGACCAACCAATAGGCTCAGTGGCCCGACCTTTAGTTAGCTCCATGAGCAAGATACAACAATGCAACAGGTTCCTTTTTCATGTCCTGTGCCACCTCTACACCACTACCCACCCTTCCCCAAAGACCCCAACAGACACCCCTTCCCCAAAAAGCAGCATGAGTCAAGCAGGTGGTACCACTACAGGGTCTGGTAGGGGAACACCTTTTCAGGAATCCCAACAGGGGGCAATGAATCAGTATTTCTGCCATACAACTTTACTATAAAGGAACAGGAACAGGTTTTAAGTCTTTTACAGCAAACAAAAACCTGGACAGACACAAGTAGTAATAAAAGCATACTTAACACAATACAACACTCGGAGCAAAGAGACATCAGACTTGAATGGCATGCTTTATAACTTGGTGAATATATAAAAAACAAACAAATTCATAGTGGGCTAACAGTACTAGTTGAACCAAATCTGGGCTTTATGACAACAGAGTTACATGATAAGTGAATGAAATAAATACTCCAAGGACTTTATGCTGTCATTAATAAAAGAAATAGTTAAAGTGAGAAGCAAACTACTAGGTAACATACAAGAGATAAAAGAAGACTATAAGGTGAGGGTTCCTCATCAGGAGTTCACAGCTACGCTAGAAAAAATAAAAGAGTTGGCAAAATATGAGGACTTTATAAAATAACAAAAATTAAAAAGATTCAAATGTGACATAATTGAGTACAGAGAAAATAAAATGTACACATGGTTTTTGAGACTCCGGAGAACAGGGGGACAGCATTTTTACACAACGTCACAGGACTATAATGTAAATTCAGACAGTGGGGACAGTATGGTAACTATACCTTATCAAAGACAACAACAGGAAAATCAGGATCCTTTTTGAAAGGAAGGCACCAGTGTTCAGGATACCCTAGAACCCAGGATACGGGTAGATCTAGGAGAAGACAGA
Organism: Neoceratodus forsteri; assembly: GCA_016271365.2. Lineage (NCBI taxonomy): Eukaryota > Metazoa > Chordata > Ceratodontiformes > Ceratodontidae > Neoceratodus > Neoceratodus forsteri. Next base: position 988,847,271 of record CM057449.1, read on the forward strand.
TACCAAGGGAGGTACAATCTAAGGTGTGGAGGATGACAGAGACAAGGCACATACAGGGGCAGATATATAAACTAGTGAGGAGGAGGGGTGGAGGAGGCAGAGGAAGAGGAGGTGACTACAGGGGATGGATGAGGAACAGACAGCAGTAGTATTTGACCTAACTAAAATAATTTTATCCGAGAAAGAGGAAGAAGTACTTAAGAAAGGACTTTTCTTCTCACCTACCAAGAAACTTGACCCCTTTTATCTAATGATAGATTTACAGAAATTCTTTAAAAAACTGAAACTAGCAGACTAGTTCACTGGAAAACTAGAGGAACCTATGAATAAAAAACAGAGATTGCAGTAGACATTGGGCATTAAATCAAAATTTAACCCACCCAGAGGTAAAGACACAGTTGAATCATACATTAAAGTAGGGGAGAGACAAAAAATGAAATAGTAGATAAGGAAAAATTAAACCCATATTACAGCAATCAGTGGGTGGCAGTATAACCTAGAGGTTAGAGTAATGAGCTGTGAATGATCTTGGTACATCCAGTAGGCAGACCTGGGTTTGATTCCCACAACCTCCATGGGCATACTGTCTGACTCAAAGCAAGTCACTTAACCTCCTTAGTGCTCCTGGGTCGCTTCTGAAAGCAGGCACCTGTGCCTAGTAGGCCTTACCCATTTACCAAAGAATTAAGTAAAATAAATAAAATAAAATAAATAAATAAACAGTCTTACTAGAAAAGAATGCAAAACATTAAAACAACTGGAGGAAGACAGGACCATGGTGATCAACCCCACAGATAAGGAGAGAGGAATAGTTCTGTGGCAATATGAGGAATACAAAAGGGAATGTCTGAGGCAGTTAGATGACATAGATAGGTACCTACAATTAGACAGAGACCCTACAGAGGAAATAAGGGAAGATATAGAAGATATTAAGTCAGGGGGTAGAGATGGGCTGGTGTGTGGAGGAGAAATCCATGTTGCAAAAGGTGTCAGGAAGAGTACCCTTATTCTGCATACTTCCTAAAGTACATAAGGATCATCTAAACCCTCCTGGGAGACCAATAGTCTCAAGAGTGGAGTCTATTTTGGAACCACTTTCAAAATATGAGGACTTTCATGCACATGGGGAAGTAGGGAAAATGGCCACTTATGTTAGAGATTCAAGACACATTATAGACGTCATAGAAGAAGAAAACAGAAAGGAAATAGATTGGAAGGAGATTTGGCTAGTTATGTTGGACATAAAAGACTTAAATAAAAGCATCCAGCATGCAAAGTGTTTGGATGCACTGTTAAAAGCATTAAGAACAAGACAGGACCAACACCCACAGAGTGAATTTTTAAATCAAATAGCAGAAATAGTCCTGAACAAGAACTATGTCAAGTTTGAAGAAGAATTCTATCTTCAAACTCGAACGGCTATGGGGAGTACCATGACCCCTTCATATGCGAATTTATATATGTGGGATATAGAGAAGACGCATGTGTTGGACAATAGGGTTAATCCCCTCTATGAAAATATCATAACTTGGAGACACTTTATAGATTATATGTTTTTGATTTGGAAAGGAACAAAGGGAGATCTAGATAGGTTCTTTGACTATCTAAATAGCAGAAATCAGAATTTAATATTCACTGTGATTGCAGACCAACGGGGGTTCCATTTTTGGACCTAAGAATCTACAAGGTAGCTAATGGGTTAGAGACAACACTACATAGGAAAGAAACTGACAGAAATACAATTCTTCACTACAAAAGTTGTCATGACCCCAAACTGAAGGACAGTATACCCAAGTCCCAGTTCATTAGAGCTACAGTAGAATAAATGGCAGTGAACAATCAGAATACAAAAGGGTAGCTGAGGACATGAGCATGAGATTTTTTAACAGGGGGTATAAACATACAGTGGTTTACAAGGCAGAACAAGAGGTCAAGGAGAAACCAAGAGAAAGCCTTAAAAAATCAGAACCAAAAAGGGAAATGGGGAGTCAAATAATATTCTCTACAGCCTATAGTCAGTAGAGTGGTAAGATTAGGAAGGTGATAGTGGATAATTAGCATACTGTATTATACAGACAGGGAACCCAGGATGCAAGAGATTCCAGAACATATCACTGATCACTTCAAAAAGAAACCAGACAGTTAGGGACAAGTTAGTACAAGCTCGACACTACATTCCCCAAACAGAGAAAAAACAAATACTACTGGGACCATCATCACCAGGAAGTCACCCCTATGGGCATTGTTACCAGTGTGGAAATACAAATAAGAAGATGATCTTTAAGGACCCCTACAATAACAGAAAATACAACCCCCCCCCAAAAAAAAACAGCACATCAACTGCAAAACAGACCACATGATATATGTGCTTCACTGCCCATGCGACAAACTGTATGTGGGTAAAACAACCAGAGAACTGAGAACTCGTATAAGTGAGCACAAGAGTGATATTTCACTACAGGACACAGAACCTTCAGTAGCGAGACATTTCAATGGAGTGAGACATTTGGTATCCTCACTCCATTTCTGGGGACTAGAAAATGTAGAGAAACCAGTACAATGCAATATTGATTGGGACACAGCATTAAGAAGCAAAGAGGTCTTTTGCATCTTCACTTTAAATTGCCTGAACCCAAGAGTTGGATTGAATGAAGACTGCGATTGCAACCTTTATTGGTGAGGTCCCAAAATGGCTGCCAGCCTACCAATGAAATACATAGACATGATAAAAACTAATGAATATAATGGACTGTTTTTAAATTAAAAGGGGATTAGGGAAAGGTTGGATACAATATATAATAAGTCTAGAGATGCACGATTATGGATGGAAAGAGGATGGTAATAATATAGAAGAAAAGTGAAAAGAAGGTGGTAATACTGCATTGTTTTTCACCAGAACTGGTAGCTGTTCTCATGTAGATGAGTATATAGTGGAAACAGAATAAAGAAAAAAATACATTTACACAGGACTGCATATGCAATATAAAAAATAAAAAGGGGAAGTGGACATATTAACACTGTGAAATATAAAAGGGAATTTATCCCTGGGTGGGGGGGGGGTGAACCACTGATGGTGGGGATCGGGACGTGGACACTCCAGGGAACAGCACTCTGTCCAGAGCCCCACTGGATCCTTACTGTCTACCTCCTCTTAGGTACCATAAGTTTGACTGTGATAAGGAGACAGTCGGACATCAGCAGTGACATCAGACTCCAACCACCAGATGGCGGTATTTAACCAGATACACACAGCCAGTGATCACTCCTTCCCACAACAGGAGTGGCATGCTGTGTCAGCAAGCAAACAGTGAGTACCTCTGAAGCTAAACATTTGATACACTTAATTTAAAATAGTAAGAGGAAAGAAATATAAATAAGAAATGTTTTTTTACTTAACAGGGAATGTGCAGAGACACCGAAGATATGCTTTAAAGAAATAGGAAAGTGGAAAAAGAAATTTAAGCGATGTACAGGTGATAGAGGAGACATAAGCTTTAGCAACTGGAAATGTAAAAATACCAGGAAATGGATCTTTTACTCTATTTTTTAAGTAACAACCTCCCGTTTTTTTTCTTAAATGAGTAGATGAGCATTACCAAGGGGAAGGAGACCAAAAGAATTAAAAATATGAATTAAAAAGAATAAGAAAGGTATATTTGCAACACAAAAAATGTTTAAACACAGAGTAAGATGAGGGAAGTGAGGCACGGAATTATTTTCTGCAAGGGGAATTATAAAATCAAATAAGGGGTATGAAGTAATTTGTATATGGCAAATAGAGTGTGAAATAAAAAATGAATGAAAACTTCCATGGTGAATACATATAACAAACAAATAGGAAGGGTGAAGAGGAACACTGAGTAGAAGCTGTATAAGTAATGAAAGGAATTGAAACTGTTTACTGATGTTACATATATATATATATATATATATATATATATATACACACACACTGGTATATGTTTTTCAATAGAAACAGCACAGTTGGGCCTGATGAAGTGGCAAAGCCATGAAACAGTTTCCCCTTGAATGATGTGTGTTAAGAACTACAGAGAAATCTCATAAATACACTTGGACTGAGTTCATTCAGCTTTTTCTCTCATTAGATTACATTTTGGTTACAATTGAATGACCCAAAGAATAGTAAATATTTAGGCTCATATATTCAAAAGGGTTGCACATGGCGCAACAGTGTTGCACCATGCGCAACCCACTGATGCACCCCGGCATGATATTCAAATGGGGATTGTGCCTGGCACAAATCCCAATGTGCCGGAGCGCATCAGTAATGTATGCGGTGCAGGTGGGGCGTGCCCATGCATACTTTGCACATCCCGATATTCAGCCCGGGATGTGCTGAGCCCATGCATGTGCAACCCCTACTTGCGCTGCACACAGGTGAGCCAAAAAAAGTGAGGTAATGGCTGGTCATCATCAGTGAGCGCCATATCAGCAGGGTGCAACACGGCAGCTGCCACCTGTGGGTGGCCACCCGAGCTCTGCTGCACCTGGCGATTCCCCCACGTCTCGATCATGGGCATACATAGAAAAATTATCCTCCAAAATCCCTAGTGGTCCAGTGGACAGCTTGCAGCCTGATCACGGGCTGCAGTTAAAATAAAAGAGGTCCTATCTCCCTGGTCGTCCAGTGGACCACTTGCAGCCCGATCGTGGGCTGAAGTTAAAATGAATGAAGTCCAATCTCCCTGGTGGTCCAGTGGACCACTTGCAGCCCGATTGTGGGCTGAATGTAAAAATAATACACATCCAATCTCCCTGGTGGTCCAGTGGAATGCTTGCAGCCCAATCATGGGCTGAAGTTAAAATGAATGAAGTCCACTCTCCCTGGTGGTCCAGTGGACCACTTGCAAGGGGCATCGGCCACCGACGGCTGCAGCCTGACAGGGTGCCAGGCACAAGTCACCAGGGATCAGCACACCTGCATGCAAATGGGGCCATAATGACATGCAAATGGCCTCATTTGTGCCTTGCATGCATTATGGCCCCATTTGCATGTGCACTTTTGAATATCGCAGTTGTTGCACCTAGCACAATGGAACATGCGCTAGCGCATCCCACTGTTCCACTCTGGCCACTTGCGCTGGTGCAGTGCCACTGCGACATGCACACTGTGGGTGGCCAGGGTGCGATATTCAATGATGCTGTGCCATGGCACAGCTCCGTTGAATATTGCCCAGTCAATGCCCCTGCACAGCCAAGTTGCGCTGCACCCAGGCTTGCACCACAGCCTGACGCAGTTTGAATATCTGGGCCTTAGTGTTCTGGGTAACCTGAGCCTGCACCCAACAGTACAAATACAAGAGCCCATCCTTAAAATTGTTTTTGCAGTTATTCTTTTTATTGAAAGATTTTCCTTTGGAACAACAACAACATGTACAAGAAACAATTGATAACAAAGCATTCAGTTCATACAAAGCCAGTAATAATGTCACAAAATATACTAACACAGTATGCTACCAATTTGTGGATGCAGATGGAGTCCTAGAAATCTATCCAAAAAAATTAACAGCAAAAGTCCAATTAAGAAAACTCGGTAATAACAAATAGTCATGACATACTGTAGGTCAAGGTTACCTAGTGGATAGAAAGTAAACTTGTATTTATTTATTTCAACTAAATAAATAAAATAGAAAGTAAAACCTGTGGGAGAGAGCCCACAGGCAAATTAAAATTGTATTATCAACTCTGAACATTTACAGTAGGGGGCTCAGCGTAAAAGGCATTTTCTGGATAATATGTGGACATGAACATCAATGTCTGTCTTCTCATACTTCAATGTTTAGGGACAAAAAAAGGACATTTAAAACCAATAAGGAAATGGTTGAAGCAAAATTAGGGGCAATTCAGCTGTATGTGTGGATTTATGTGTGCACTGTCATCAAACCCAAGTTAAATAATTCAGTCTTTCCAGGTATCGATCTCTTGCAATTGTGAACAATTTAAATTTTGTTAGAAACAGAATTATGGAAATGTAAAGGAAATGTTTGAAATTGTCTAAAATAGTGTAATTTACTGGAACCTTGTATTCCAAAATGTGACACAGCACATACAGTATTGCAGGTGGATGGTGGAGTTAGTTCCTCATACAGCATTTGTACAGGCACCCCTATATTTTGATCCATGGTTCTTGCTGTAAAACAGAGATATGTGCCAGAGTCATTGATTTGCAGATCTCTCATTGTCAAAGTGCTGTAACTTTTGACTTTTCTTAGATTAGAAGAAAATTGGCCACCTCCGCGATTTATGTCATAACGATCACCAAAAGTATCTTTTCTGAAAATTAGTTCTGTCCTTGCTGTCTGTTTATACCAGTAGACATAGCAGCTAGTGTAGTTGGTGACAACTTTACACCCCAGCATGGCAGACTGCATCTCCTCTGTAGCTGTGACAGCAATGTCTTCTTTACTTAGACCTGTTGCACAAAACCAGTATGATTAGCATGCAATCACTATTTTAACAAGCTCTGGCCAGCTGAGGAATTTGGGGTAAAAATATTGTAAATTACCAAAGGTTTAAGCCTACATTAACAAAATGTAATACAGGATCATATATTTGTTGTTTTGTGATATTTTTACACCAAATTTTCAACTTGGCCTTGTTAAGTCCCTGCATCACAAAGAAGGGAAGGGAAGAGAAAATGTTCAACTCCTGGCCTAAAGGTGATTTCACACAGGGACTGCAAAATCAGCTTTTGGGACACAAAAAACACATTTTGGGCAGGAGCTGAAAAATGATAGCTGTCACATTCATGAGGTGCTGTAAAGAAATGGCTATGTTGAAAATTTGGGGTAAAATATTGAACATTACCAAACTTATGAACCTGCATTTACAAAATTCAGCATAGCCTTATAATGTTTTTTTGTAAAATATTTTACACCAAATTTAGAATATAGCCTTCTTATGACCCCAACTCATGAACAACAGCAGAGAAAATGTTCAACTCCTGCCTGAAAGGCTATTTTGCACAGGGAATGCAAAATCACCTTTTGGGATGTAGAAAAACATTTTGGTCAGGATTTGGCAAATGACAGCTGTCACATTCATGAGGTGCTGGCTATGTTGTAAATTTGGGGTAAAAATATTGAAAATTACCAAAATTATGAGCCTATGTTCACAAGTTTCAATGTAGGATCATAACTTTGTTGTTTTTTAATATTTTTGCACTAAATTTTCAGCATAGCCTTCTTATGACCCCACCTCATGAAGAAGGGCAGGAAAATGTTTCCACTCTTGCCCAAAAGGTGATTTTGGGCAGGTATTGCAAAATCACGTTTTGGGATGTAAAACAAAGATTTTGGCCAGGATTTGAAAAATGAGAGCTGTCACATTCATGAGGTGCTGTAAAGATCTGGCTAGCTATGTTGTAAATTTGGGGTAAAAATACTGAAAATTACCAAAGTTACGAGCCTGCATTCGCAAACTTCAAATTTTCAACATATCCTTCTTATGACCCTACCTCATGAACAAGGGCAGAGAAAATTTTCAACACCTGCCCAAAAGGTGATTTCATGCAGGGACCACAAAATCACCTTTCAGGACAGACTTGCCTAATGTCATTGCCATTGTTTATGAGGCGGTGTCCCAACAAAGGCATGTTGAAAATTTGGGCCAAAAATATACAAAAATGTCCAAATTATGCCACCAAGTTCAAAACACCGTTGAACCGTATACCTGTTTCTTGAGTTTACAGTCCAGCTTTAAAGAGTGAAGACATGTCTGTTGTCCAGAGAGGATTATGGCGTTGGACCCACTATCGGTACTCAAGGGCTTGGGAGGGTGTGGGGTGGTGGGTGCTGAGTAGGAGGGTTGGGTGGGGGGACAGAAACAGCCACAAAAAGGACTTCCGGTGACATTACCTGAGTAACGGCCACTTGAGTCTGAAGCTCCTCACCCAGACTAGCCATTCCCTCAGATTAAAACATTAATTGCTGTATTTCCAGCTTCAAATTATTAGAGAAGGATGGCCACTATGTATGGAAAAAAAATTCTAACAGATTCAGGGTTCTGCAGTGGGATGTCGATGATATTGAACAGGATAACGCTGACTTGGGCATGTCAGAGCACTCACAACAATCCACATGCTCCTCCTCTCAGAAGGCTGCCAAGAGTAAATCCAAGCATAAAGCTAAAAAATCCACATACCCAACAGAAAACACTCAATACAAAGCTAGACAAAATCTTGGCTGAATTTTCTGAAATTAAGTCAGACTTTCGCACAATTCCTTCACCAAGCTACGTTCAGATGTTATGATCATTGAGGGGTGGGTTATCACGGTGGATGACTCTCAAGCTACAACCATGGCCCAGATGACTCAAATCCAAACCCATCTATAGCAAGTGGTGAAAGTACAGTAGTAGCCACAGACATTGCCAGCTATTTCCAGATATTTCACAACATTTCTGAAGAGTTTCTCTCTGCTGCCCCTACTGTGGAAATGCAGAAAGCAAGAGATATTTCTGGAAATATCACAGACATTTTGGGAAATAGCTGGCAGTGTCTGTGGCTATTACTGTATGCCAACTGACAGTAGAATGACAAGAGGATGCAGAGAACCGACAGCGGTGCCATAACATACACATTTATTTGGTCCCAGAATGCGTAAAGGGCCGGGACATACTGGGCTTCGTAGATATTCTGCTCTGAACATCTTTGATGCTGGACACTGATTAACAATTAGATATCGAATGGGTCCATCAGGCACTTGGCCTGAAACCTACTTCACCAAATGCCAGACCAAGACTGATTATCATGCGGTTCCTCCGCTATCAGGTTAAGGAACTCATCCTTCAGAAAGCAAGGCAACAGAAAAAAACCTTCTACAAGGCCGCTGACATTTATTTGGACAATGCCTATGCCCCATACACAATGAGACATCACCGAGAATGTATCTATTTCCCATCCTGAGACAAAATAAACTCCAGTTTAAAACTCCTTATCCATGTTCATTGATGGTACAATTTCCTTCAGGTCAGCACACTTACACTTTGGTGACTAAGGCTTTCTCTGACATCCATAAGCAGGACCTGGAAATACCAACAAAGATGGCCTTGCCTCAGAGGCCTCAGGTTCGCTGCCCGGATGAACACCTCTTTCAGTCGGGGCTACCCTCTTCTGCACAAGCTACCATGGATTACCTTAGAGACATGCTGCAGCAGATCTCCACTCCTGTCTGAACCTGGTTTTGATGATACTTGACTGTCCTCATGAGATGTAGTGAATACCTAGTGTGACTGATGGCTTTCTTTGGGGCCCTTCTGCTCTCAGGTGCCAGGAGTGGGCTGGGGGGGAGCTTTATGGGCTGTGGCCTGGCAGGCTGGACTGGGGCATGCTGCTTGGGTGGGAGGCTCCTGCTCTCCAGGGGGGAGCAGGTGGTCTGCCAGACATACGTAAATAACTCCCTATGGGGGGTTGTTTATTTCCTAGCCTCAGGGGGCTGAATCCACTTTCGGTCAGATTGATAGTGCAGCCGAGGTTGGGGGGGCTGCACCAGATGAGCACTGACTCTAGGCAATAGTAATCACAGATGAGTGCCCATTAGATAGAGCAGCTCTGCATGGAAGGGGAAAGGCCTTATGAGTGCATCCCCGGGTCAGGTCCAATATTAACCCAGTAAATAGGGCTTGGTGGGGCTTGTCCAGGGGGATGTGAATAAAACACTGTGTGGCCTATGAGAATCAGCTACAATAATAGGTGAGGGGGCAGATGTGACTCGAGAGAATTGCAGAGTCCTCCTACTTCATGAGCCCTTCCACAGAGTGGTGTTTCTGCTAAGATAATGCCTTCCTTTAATGGTTGGTGCTCCAGGGTGCATGCCTTGGCCTGGGCCACTGTTTTTGTAGCTGCTGGTGGTTATGGAAATGACCTGTTATTGGAGGAGATACACTTCTTGTTCATGATGCCTGGCAAGGCTGCTTGTTCCTTTCTCCTGGGGGCTTCTTCCTGGTGGGAGTGCGCACTATGGGCCTGTGGGGTGGCAACCGCTTGGCTAATTTAACAAATTGGGGGCATATAGATTCAGCACCTCTCCCTCACTCTGGCCTGTTTCCATGCCTGGGGGGGGGACAGGGGGCCCCGGGAGCTGGCGTGGTGACTGGGGAAATGGCCATGCAAAGGAAAAGAGAACTGCTTTTGCCTTATTGGAGACTACAGGAGGGGACATTAATCAATCTTTTTTTTTTTTAATCCCAAATGTTACTTCAAGTTGGCATGTACATTTTGATCTCTCTGATGTGGAGGAGGAAGAGCTAATGACTTTGAAAGACCTCCCATCATTGGGTGCTCCTCAGGATGTCTGGCACTTATTACTGAATCCCTTATATGAAAATCTGGGGCAGGTTGGTGTTAACAGTCCTGGGGTGTCCTACTACAGAGTATACACAATTTAGTGGTTTGGATTCAGTTCCTTTCCAGTTTAACTGTAGAAAATGTATTTGTAATTGGGTGGGGGGGGAGGATACTGGGTGGATGCTCAGAATGATACACTGTTTTTTTTTCATTGCTGGTCCTAACCTGCCCCAATGCCCACCCTTTAGATGTCAAAGTCCCTATATTTTTTGCTTCATTTTCCTTCTTCCCTTTATCCTATCCCCAATTTTGGGTAATTGGTACCCCAAGGGAGCTTCTGCCACACACGTTCATGCACTTCTTCCTTGGTGGATTGTGGCCACTGAATGTAGGTTGTTTCTGGACAGCAACCTACATGTTGGAAGTCAGCTCTGTATATTGTTTTTTCATAGTTAAGTCCAGCTGGCCTTTCCAATACCCTCAGGTATATGTTGCTGTTTGGATGTTTTTTTTTCTCTTTCAGGTTAATACAAGGGACTGGTAGTATTCTCAGAAATTGGGTTCATCTTTTGTTTCATTATGGTCTGATGTGGGAAGGAACATACTGTCAAGGAGTCTTGTGATGCATATATGTCAGTTGTTTCAAACTGGGTCTGGCTGGCTGCTGGGGGGCTTGGGGACCTGTGGAGGGGGGAGCGGGCACTTGAAAGATTATATACCACTATGAGTAATACATTCCAACTAGTTTCTCATAATGTGAATGGATTGATTGGTCCAGTGAAGTGGTATAGAACTACAATCTTAATCTGATTCAAGGTCAGTTGGCATTCATCTGTATCCCCCTTCCCCTGGTCATGCCTGAAAATAGGCAGGATTTGTCTAGTGCACTTACCCAGTCAACAAAAACTAACTAACTAAATAAATAAATAATAAATAAACAATGACCCTTAAAAAATATAAGCCAGATATGCTGCTGTTACAGGAGATGCACCTCTCATCAGTGGAGAGTCAAAAATTGCTAAAGTTTGGATTTTCCCAGATCTTTGAATCAGCTTATTGTAGGGGTTGCTGTAGGGGGATGGTCATCTTGGTCCCCAGGGGTTCTGTTTTCAAAATAACACAACATTATCCTGATCCTGAGGGTAGGCTGGCATTGGCGGTGGGTAAGCTGCAGAATCAGGAGTATACTGTGGCTAGTATTTATATACCCCAGGTAGTGATGCCTCTTCAATTCAACAGCTAATAGATATTGCAATCTCCCATAAGAGAGGAACTTTGGTTTTGAGTGTGTGTGTGCGTGTGTATGTGTGTGTGTGATTTTAATTGCCTCTTGAATTCTACATTAGATACTTTAGCATCCAGACCTCAGCCACTCACTCAATGACATTTAAGGAGACTTTTAAAGGACATCGGCCTTATAGATACTTGAGATATGTCTACCCCTCAACTAGGAAATTCACTTTTTATTCACACATGCACAAACATTATACTCACTTAGATTACTTTTGTATAAGCAGAAAACACTTACAGCAGATCAAACCTGCTGGTATTCATAATATATACCTGTCAGATCATGCTCCTATCACCACTGATTTTGTATGTCTGTCTGAATGGAAAAACTCATTCTGGAGACTTGATAGTTTGTTACTATCTGACCCAGAATTCAAGGACCTTTTACTGGACAAAATCCCTGAGATAATAAATGGTAACACTTCAACTAAAACATCCCCACAACTTCTATGGGACACTTTAAAAACAGTGTTCTGAGGCTAGATTACAGCTTATGTGACCCGGGAAAAAGTGTAGAGCAGAGGCTAAGCTCAAAGATTTACAAAATAAATTACACTTTTTACAAGTGCATATGCAGGGGGACACCTCTCTTGCAGACCAGATAGCCTTGACCCAGCAAACTATACAAAAATTACTTATGGTTAAAACAGAGCAAACTCTGTTATGGCTTTGTCAGAAACATTTTGAGGGTGGAGCTAGGGTCTTGCATGTTCTGGCTTACCGCCTTTGCAAACAAATCCAAAAGGTCATGGTTTCCAAGATCAAGGATCCTCAGACAGGTCACCTGAGGTACACCACTGCCCATATCCTTCAGGCCTTTAAATCCTATTACTCCAAATTATATACTGTGGATCCCCCCCCATCAGTGTGATGTAGATTCCTTTTTTTCTCACCTTGCTCTTCAACGGCTGAGTTCATCGCAAGCCAGTTTATTAGTCCAGCCTATTGTGCAACCAGAAATTCAATTAGCTATTACAAATCTTAAGAATAGCAAGGGCTCTGGCCCTGATGGCTATGGGGCTGAGTTTTATAAAGTCACCTGGGATTTGATAAAAGACCCCTTATCTAGGACAATGCAGGAGAGCCATGCAACTGCTGAATATCTGACCTCTTGGGCACAAGATACTATTTTGGCAATTCTAAAGCCCAATAAACCAGCACACCTTTATGATTCTTACTGACCTATTTCAGTACTTAACCAAGACTGTAAGATTTATACTTATATTTTAGGCCATCGCCTGGATTCCCTAATGCCTCTCCTAGTATACCCTGATCAAGCAGAGTTTATAAGGACATATCAGACTTCAGATAATATAAAAAGAACCATCTATTTGGTTGAGCATGCATCTCTGACCCACACTCCCCTGTTAATTCTCAGTCTTGATGCTCAAAAGGCTTTTGATAGGGTGTCTTGGACATTTTTGAGGCAGACCCTGGCAAAGTTTGGTATCTCAGCAGATTTTATTGACAGCATTATGGGTGTTTATGCCAACCCCCAAGCGGTGATTGAAATCAGTGAGTCCTGTTCTCCCCGATTCCTTCTTATAAGGGTACATGACAGGGATGCCAGCTCTCTCCCTATAAATTTGCCCTTTATGCTGAACCAATAGTGCAATTTCCTAGACAACAAAAGGGAATTAGGGGGTACCATATTCCAGATCATGAACACAAGGTCGCTCTTCATGCAGACAATCTTTTGGTGTATGTCACTGATCCAGAGGTCTCCCTTCTGGTTTTGGAGCGAAGTATGGAAGAGGTGGAGAGACTGACGGGGTGTAAAATAAATGTAAATAAAACAGAAACATTGTTTATTGTAGGGAGCCCCTCCCCAGATCTACAAAGTAAATATCAATATAACTGGCACTATCGCTCCATTTGATATCTTGGGATACTTATTTCTGCAGACCCAAAACAAGTCTTGCCCCTTAATTATAATAAACTTTTCTCTCAGATCCAAGAGGACCTGAAGTCCTGGATACATCTACCAATGTCGCTCAGTTGGGTTCACTCGGTACAGATGAATCTCTTGCAATGCTTATTGTATCTAATACAGACAATCCCTATGTCACTCACAAGAATGGAAGAGAGAAAGTGGAATAGGGTGATCTCTAATTACCTGTGGCATTGTGGGGGGGTGGGAGGCCCTGGGTATCCCTCTGCAGACTGCAGGCACCTAAAGAGAGATGGGACTTGGTGCTTCCCTGCTGGTCAGGTTATGCTGTAGCTACACAGCTAGCACACATGTAAATGTGGCTTGTGCCCCAGATACAGGAAATGCAGTGGATTGGGGTGGAGAGGACAAAATAATCTCTTCCTCGGGATCACTCGACTGTTTTTCAGCCCCTGTCCCATTTTCACTATGAGTTATTTAAAAAGTGGTAATAGCTACTTGAAGCAACCCAGAAACAAGTTTGGGGCACGGTGGATTGTGATACCATCCTGGGATGTCTCTTTTTTGCCAGCGAGAATCGACATGGGGTCCAAAAGGTGGGGAAGATGCAGACTTTTTCACATATACCGGTATTATGATCAGAGAGAATTCAAGACTTTCTAACAATTACAATCTGAATTTTCCCTTGCTCAAAGAGACTAGTATTGGTACTTGTTATGCCTGGGTTATGCCCCCTGTCATCCGACATGCACCTCACATCCACCTCACACTGTATTCCTGGTCTATTATACTGTGATGCTGCTATTTTCCACTAACATGTAGATATAGGCATCTAGCATATAAGCATGAGTGCCAGGAATGTGCTTTGCTTCTCATATATGCTAATGTTTACGTCCTTTCATAGGATTAGATCATGCATGCCTATTATACCTCATTATAATGCATTATGGTTCTTTTACATATATTACATATATAATCTACCTAATCACTGATAAAATGACTCTGACGGATTATCAGTGATTATTGTATACTTACATTCTCATGTAATTATATGTAGTGTGTGTTTTACACTCAGGAAAATATGCCATGTGTAATAGAGCCTTGTCAGCACTTCTCTTTGTCTCAGCAAGCTGACAGAGAGAAATCCTTTGTTATGTTTTATACTATACATAAGCGAGAAATGCCACATGTAATAGTGCCCAGTCAGCATTTCTTTTGTCCAAGCTATAATGCTAATGGAAGCATATTCTGTCTCATATGATACTCATTGGTAATTCTGTCTCCTAAGTCATCATCCAATGGAGAATGACTTAGGACCAATACATATTGTTTCTCATATCTGTAACTATGAGGTAGTCTCTGTTGTTATACTGTTATCTGTAGTATTTAGATTTCTGTAACCTAGTTGTACATGCAGAGAGAACAAGATTGCAGAGAGAACGAGACTGCAGAGAACCTAAGATCTACAAATACTGGAGATTATGTACATTCTTCAGGAGAGTGGTGAGAAACCCATCTCACTTGTGATTTTCTCTGTCACATGCTTGGTGTAAGTAGTATAATTAACTTTATTAGTACTCTCTGCTTGTTTACACATGTTTCTTGGCAGACTCCGAAGACACAAGAATCTGTATTATTAGTATTATTATTATTTACTGTACTATCTGAGATTGTTTACGTAACATAAATGGCAACTGCGAGTGGAGTCTGGGTGTTTGCCAAGTTACATTTTAATTTCCTCTGTAAATTAAAACACTGGATGAAAGATCCTCAGTAACAAACAGCTGAGAGTGTCTTCTGTTTAACTTTTCGGTCTGTTGTGTGCTCCACAGTTAGAGACAAAACAATCTCTTGGCAGATATTCAATCTCTGTGTAATGAGTTGTTTTATTTTTGTTTTTTTGTTCCCTATTCTTTCTCTGTGGGAACACACAGCTGTAAAGGGATCCGAACAGACAGACAGACTGCTTTCATTTGTGGATTCAAATCATAATGGGTATATACTCATCTAGGAGTCCACATACGCCACATGATGTTTGTGTCCTGCCATGAACTTTGGTTGCAAGCAAAGTTTTTGATCCACAGACAGCTAAGGATTTCTTATCTTGTGACATGTCTAAAAATATCAGTACTGAGTTGAGGCTGGATGCCTTAACATACCAAACTGCCTATGGTCATTGGTGTGATTTTGCTGAGGTAGCAGAATCCAATGGTAGCCTTTCAAGGGATATAATTGCCCATTATGGGGAATTGAAAAATGGTACCAAAAGAGTTGATTCTGAAGGATTATTAATTGTAACATTGTTTAAATGTTTTGATGCTGTTCTAAATAAACTATTTGTTTTGGAATCTGAGTATTTTGCTTGCAAAATGGAGAATGCTGCTTGCAATCAGGAAATTAGTCTGAAAAAGGCTTCTCATAATGAAAGGATAGATGGACTGCAGTCTCAGCTGCAGTCTGTCCGTCAGGAAAATGAGTCTCTCTTTAATGAGAGGTGCAGCCAAGACCTGCATGCCTTAAGAGATAATACTGAAAAGGCAAAACTTAATAGAAAAAAAGTTTTTCAAATGAATGGTGTTCTGGCTAGTAACACTGATTCTTAAGTTTTGAAAACAAGGAACATAGGGATGATAAGTCTGAAGTAATTACTGAAAGAGTTAACATGCTGGTTTTTCAACACCAGACCTTGACTGAACAGCATGATTTAGTATGTTTTCAGTACAGCAGACTTGAAATGAATGTTTTAAATATAAACTGTGACACAGCTTCTGTTGATAACAGGCGTGTTTTACAAGATGCAAATGTCTTGCAATCTGAAAATAAGGTACTTTACAGTGTGTTAACTCCTGTATCTGAGCAGTTAAAATGTAGGAGTAAAAAGTCAGATATGGCAAACTTGAGCCATCAGCCAGAGGTATTGACAGGGCATACTAACTTAATGTCCAAAGACCTTGCCTCTTCTCATACTGAAGAGTTTGATTTTGAACACTCACATTATGCTGTGGGCTGGACTAGAACAAAGGCTAACCACTTGTTTTTCTGTGATTCACACAATGGAGAATTGTTAGAGTTTCAAAATGGTGGACACAAATGTCATCAAGTTGCATCCCCATACCATCACCAAGATGGCCACTCATGATCATGTGATGATGGTCATAACACAGTAACCCATGATGCCCATGAGGTGATCCAAAATGGCTGACCTCCACATCACAGAGATTTGATCATGCAGTCACAGGGACTTGTGATTGCTGCCATAACCAAACAAAACAAACCAGAGTTTATTGAGATTATTAATAATATTATCAGTAACACTAGTGTTTCTGAGGGACAGAAGATTCTCATTAAAAATAATGTTGACATACTTTTGAATGAGGCTGGTATGCAACCACCTGTCAGAAAGTCAGTGTCTGATGCTGCAGAAACAGCTCATGCTATTAACAATGTTTACAGTACTAGAATGGCCTTGGTAAAAGAACACATTGCAGTTAATTACATGAAATGTTGTGATTCTTCCCTATGCAATTTAACATCAGCTTTCCCTGAGAAGACTAAATGTACTGCTTTTCCTATGCAGTGCATAAATGCCTTAAGCTGTAACATTAAAAACAATGTTGCTACCATCTAGCAACCTTCTGGTGGGGAAACCCACTTTACATTTGATGAAGGAGGGGACAACCCTGATTCTGAAAACCCCGTGGCTGTGATATTTTCAGCATCACATTCCACAATGGGGGGGGGGGGCTACAGGTTTGATTTCTGAACCTGAGCTGACTGCTGTTTCAGTACTATTTTCTCCACTCCTGATGGCTACTGAACCACAATCCATAGCTGGAGAACTACATGTAACTTGCACACCACTTTTCTCCACTGTGCAGGCACCCCTGATAGTGCCAGCACTCCCTGAACATGATGCAGTACACCCTCCATCAGTGACACCTGGATCATTCCATACTGTGGCTGCAATAACAGGCATAAACCAGGAATAGTCTGGATTATTCCCAGCACATGCAATAGCAGACATAAGTCAGAAACTGTCTGGGTTATCCTCAGCACAGACGATAGCAGGCTCTTCTGGTAAGGTGGTACAAGGTCTTATAATACTAATATAATTGTCTTTTCTTTTGGGACCACTAACCACAGTTCCAGCATTGGTTAATCCTAGCACAGTTTTAGGGTATACTGAAACTGCAACATCAGATATAGCAATCTCAGCAGTTTTAGCCCAAACATACAATAGACACATCAGACCCATTGCTTATGCATCCCAGATGCTTGACCCAGTGGAGCTGAAATACAACCTTTGTGAAAGGAATATTTTGGCTGCATACTGGGAAGTGAGATACTTTATGTACATCATTGGATATGCACCCATTGTGCTGCATTCCAATCATTTGCCAACTAACTGTCTGTTGTCAGACAGAGTAAGAGATGACTCTGTAACCAATGCCACACTTACACACTGGTTTCTCATTTTACAGGATTATGACATCACTGTCCTACCTACCTATCAAAACTTCATCCTTGTTGGCCCATGGCCTACAATTTACAGGAGATACCCATGATTATTCACTTCAACCCACTGGCCTACCTGTCCCAGGGTCCTTTCTGACAGAACCTCAGAAAGTGTTAAAAGACACCACTGTGTGTCATGTTTTGACTGATGACTCAGCCACACATGCCAAAGAGGGTCAGATAGCAGGGTTTGGAATTATTATTTTACATTCTGGTGATGACAGAGTGTGCATGGCTAGTAATTGCATCATTGTATATGTACAATTCACAGACAATGTTAAAACATGCCTGGCAAATACAATGAAAAGCAGGGAGGCAAGGAGTCTCCTTATTACCACAAGTATTTGTAGATGGTTTAGAGAACTGGAAAGTCCTTGGGATAAACACAACTTGTGTTAACTCATTCACACCACAAGAACTCTTTGAGACTTCCACCACTTGTGCCCTATATACTCTTAGCACTGCATCCTGGACCTTTCTAAGCAAAATCAAACCATAATCAGCATGCCACAAATAAATGTGAATACCTCTTGAACCGTAAGTGCTACACCCAAAGAATGAGTGGCAAAATTGTTCAGCACAACATTACCTTTCCAGAGGTGCTACGCAATCAGCTGTAATCAATTTGGTTTTTATTTTATACTAGCTGGAATACCAAACAACTGATTTTTTTTCAGATTTTTTCAAGGTGCTTAGTTGAGGCTTGAGAGACAAATGTCAGCCATGCACACCATACCTTAAACAAATGCAAATAACTCCTAAAGTATACATAATAGACACAAAGTATTACTGGCAAAATTGCTCAGCACAAAATTACCTTTCTAACGGTGCTATGCAATCAATTGTACAATCAATTGTAATCCATTTAGTTTTTATTTTATTCTAGCTGAAACACCAAACAACTTTTTTTTTCAGATTTATTCAAGGTGCTTAGGTGAGGCTTGAGAGACAAATGTCAGCCATGCACACCATACCTTAAACAAATGCGAATAACTCCTAAAGTATACATGATAGACACAAAGTATCAGCAGCAAAATTTTTCAGTACACAATTACCTTTCTAACAGTGCTATGCAATCAATTCTAATCAATTTGGTTTGTTTAATATTTAGGTACAAACTGCTGACTTCCTCAGGCATTTCCTGGCCTGAGTGAAAGTCAGCTGAGTACATCTACAGGCGTTATTGGCCTGAGTGGCTATGTTTTCAGATGCCACCTACAGGCGTATATAGGCCTGAATGAGTTAAGAGAGGAATAAAAAGAGAGTTTTCCTTATGTAAAATGATACCAGCACTCCATGAGAGGGTTAAATGTTGCAGTCTGATAAAATGACCTTGATCTAAAAGACTGCAGATACTATTTTTTTATTATAGTTTCTAATTGGGTCTGTTTCTCTCTAAACTGAACTGTTTTTGGAAGACAACAAACTCCCAATACTACAATAGTACCTCTGTGAAATACAGACTTGATTGTGTACAACCCTAACCTAACCAGTTTAAATCCATAAGAAGGACCCTTATTTGAGGGCACTGTATAGGTTCCTTAATAAAGGAACTGAGGAATAACTTCCAGAAGTAACTCTTATAAGAAAGTGAAAATTATATTAACCTATCCAGTGATGGCCTACTCATTTGGAACATCACTGCTCTAACACTCATGAAAAGTTACAGGTAATTCCTGAACACCTGAGAATAGAGTTTATCTACTGTACCAAGTACATAATACTCCAACTGGTGGACACCAGTGAATCAATAAAGCACTAGACAGACAGAAATCCTCTGTCTTGTGGCCATAAATGAGAAATGATGTAGAACACTACATTAGTAACTGTTTGATCTGTGCAAAGAACAATCCTATACCAGCTAGGAAAAATGCATTGTTACCCTGGAGGCAATCAGGCCCCTGGAACAACATCCAGATTGACTGCATTGGCCCTAGGCCAACCACTAACAACGACAAGTAGTTTTCACTAGTGATTACCAACCTAACGGAGCAACACAGCCAAAGTGACTACAAATGTCTTGGTAAACCAGCTATTTACCAGATGGGAGTTACCCCTAAAGGTAAATTCTGATTACAGGGATCTGGCTTTACAGCCTAAGTAATGCAGGAAATTCTAGATTTGCCATCAGTAAAACAAAAGTTTCATATCCCTTACAGCCCACAGTCATTAGGACAGGTGGAATGGGCTAACAGGCAGATCAAAGTTATGTTATCCAAACTTGTTCAGATAAACCCCAAAAGGACTGGGATTTATTATTGCCTTTACTCCTTATGGCAGTAAGAGGGACACCCTCTGCAGGTACACAGCATACCCCATTTTTGAAATCATGACCTGACAGTCCATGAGACTCCCAGAACATTTACTTCTGGACTGGTGTACTGCCACTGCTGATGGAGCATCAGCAGATAAACATGTTAACTCAAACAAGACATCCAAAAGTTACACTTGTTTGCTGCACAATGAATGGGCAAGGCCCAACAACAGGCCCTATCCCATTGTAAACAAATGCAGTCCAGCAGCCTACCAAGTTAGACTGCCTCACTATAACAGTCATTAATAATTGGCTACATGCCAATCAAATGAACCTGTTTAAAGGAGATTAAATTACTTTTCCATACCCGAATGGGTGGAATAGTACTAAACTATGTTTTTCTTTTCTCTTTCTGTTTAGGTTTTAGAGAGAGAGAGAGGCTTGTTTTTATGCTTATTATTCTTTTTAAAAGTAAGGATCTTCTTTTTTTTTTTTTTTTTTTTTGCCATTCAACTTTTATTAAAGTTTCCTTGCAGAGAATACATCCAAGTGACAGAAACAAACACTGTTTGACATTTGTAATTCCATACAGATTAGAATATATAATTACATACATATGTCATTTAACAATAGGATCCATTCACTGCGTATTTTATATCTACTCCTTAACCATCCCTCCCCTCTCCCCCCTCCCAGCACAGATCCTAACCTCCTCTTTCCAATAACTTCAGGCCAGGAAGAACACAGCTCATTTTGAAGGAATATAATGTATATAGGGGACCAAATCTTATCAAACCTTGGTAATTTATTCTGAAGGGTAGCTATGGTTCTTTCTGTTCTCAGATTAGCTAGTAGTTCCTGCAACCACTCTGTATAGGTAACCTCTTCTGTATCCTTCCAATGTTTAAGAACCACCTTTTTAAGAGATGCTGAAATTAAAACCATATGGTATCTCCTATTCCTTACTGGGATATGAGCAACATCCCCCAGCACACATATCTACAGATTAAAACAATCACTCAAACTGAGCAAGGGATCCACCCTCCTTTTAATGGTGTCCCAGAGTGATGTTACCTTGGGACATTTCCAAAAAATATGCAAAAGGTCCCCACAACCTGGATGGCATCTAATACATAGAGAGGAGGAGATCACTCCAATCCTTGCCAACTTCTGGGGAGAATAATAGATATTATGTAGTAGCTTGAACTGCATCAATCTAAGTCTATCTTGGAGAATATATTTGTGACAGCTTATCCATATTGATGACCAATTAAACACTTTATCCGGGAATAACGCCTCCCAGAAGGAAGTCGGTGCAAAGTTTTGGGAATAAACCCAGTTAAATAAAGTATGATGCAACTTAGCCACTGCATGAGCCGAACCTGCTAATGGGGCTAAGTCTGTTTGAAAGTCCATTTCTGCAGAAGTTACTGGATTTGGTCCCAGCACCTTTAACAAAAGATGCCTCAGTTGAAACACCTTAAAAATTTCTGTATTTGGGAGGTGATATTTAGTCAAAATATCGACTGACGTGAGTAAATGCCCATCTGCCGTGATTAAATCCCCTAAATGACTGTCCCCCAATTGAGATAGCCAAACATTATTTAAAGGCTTACCTCCAATTAGGAACCGGGGATTACCTCTTATAGGTTGAGATGGGTCTCTAATATGGTTATATTTTAAAAATGCACATAGTTGTGCATGAACCTTAACAGATATGCCTATCGGAGAATTTCTGAATGTAGGAGGTAAAGATTTGGGGTTACTGTACAGTAGGGCATTCGGTAAAAGACCTTGCTCTTTAATACATGATAACTCCACCTGCAACCAAAAAGGTATGTAACCATTATGCTCAAGGGGGATAAGCGCTTGTAACCATTTAAAATATTTATTTACATGGCTAGCCCAATAATATAGACCGAAGTGAGGAAGTCTCAACCCACCAGTTGATTTGGGAGCAGATAATTTGTGATATGCCATTCTGGCTTTCTTGTGGTTCCAAATGAAGTTAATAATAATTCCATGGATTCTCTTAAACCAGGAGAGTGGGAGCCACAAATATAACATATTTAATGGATAAAACAACTGGGGAAAGATATTCATTTTGATTATATTAATTCTCCCCATAAAGACAATGGAAGCATTGCCCACCTTTTAAGATCTAATTCAATTATGCGTACCAGGGAGTCCAGGTTTAACTGTTGAGTCCCCACTGGATTCCTTGCAAGGGTAAGCCCCAGATATTTTATGGTCTCAGAACTGCAGGCTAACCCTAGGGCAGTAATCTCGTGCTTGAGGGTTCTATTGTTAAGAAGGAAAACTATTGTTTTCTCCATGTTGAGCTTATAGTTGGCAACATCACTAAAATTCTGTATAATCTTTAAAAGAACCGGTATGGACCTGGCCGGATGTGCTATATGTAATAGCAGGTCATCTGCATATGCTGTTATTTTTACCGTATGGCCCTGCACTTGAATACCATGCACTTCCTGGTCATATAAAAGTTTCTTAATCAGGGGTTTGAGATAAAGATTGAAAAGGAGAGGAGATAAGGGGCAGCCTTGTCTGGTGCCTACATATAATCTGATGGGATCCAAAATGACTCCGTTACAAGAGATTCTGGCAAAAGGTTCCCTGTACAGGGAGCTAATCCAATTCAAGAATGCCATAGGGAAACCAAATGTCTTCATTGTGACTAAAAGGTAGTCCCAGTAAA
This sequence comes from Neoceratodus forsteri, assembly GCA_016271365.2. Taxonomy (NCBI): domain Eukaryota; kingdom Metazoa; phylum Chordata; order Ceratodontiformes; family Ceratodontidae; genus Neoceratodus; species Neoceratodus forsteri. The sequence goes on from CM057449.1 coordinate 988,870,243, forward strand.
CTCTATCAAAAGTCTTTTCTGCGTCCAGGGAGATCAGCACCCTAGGTTGGTCTGACTCCCTGGACACAAAAAGGACATGCGCCAGTGTCCTTAAATGATCACCTGATGATCTCCCTCTCATGAAGCCAACTTGCTCAATCCCAATTAAGTCGGGCAAAATTTTGGAGATGCGTTCGGCCAAAAGCTTTGCAAGAATTTTAACATCATAATTAAGTAAAGAAATGGGTCTATAACTTGAGACCTGGTCTGGGGGTTTATCTGGCTTAGGTAGTAGCACAATAAGCGCTTCAAATAGTGACTTATCCGTAAACTGGCCCTTAAGAATATTTTGGAATAAAACTAAAAGTAGGGGAGCTAAATCTTTGCAAAAAACCTTATAGAAATTAGAAGAAAACCCATCTGGGCCTGGCGTTTTATCCAGAGGAAGGTCCCTAATAACTTGTTCTATTTCACCCTGGGTGATAGAGGCAGTGAGTTGGGCTTGTTGAAACTCGGTAAGGGTAGGCAAATTCAGATCACCTAAGTAAGCATGCATTTTATCCTCTGAGGGAGGGTCTTGCATTGGACTATAAAGAGTCAAAGTAATTCTTGAACTCCTCCACAATTTCCTTTGGAGAAGTTCTAACAGCCCCGTTCACCTTAGACTGAATGACAGGTATTAATCTAGAAGTTTCTAACTGTTTAATCTGTCTTGCCAACATATTGCCAGCTTTCTCCCCTTGGTCAATATAACGTGCCCTCATTTTGATAATTGCTAACTCTGCTTGCTCACCCAGTAATTTCAGGTATGTGTCCCTCAATTTAATTACATCCTGTCTCTCATCCTCCGTTGAATGGGCTGAAAGTCTAACCTCCTTGTTCCTTAGCCGAACTAAAAGTTCAGACATATACTGTTCCTTCTCTCTCTTCCTCTTAGATGCCAGGCCAATTAATATCCCTCTCAGGAATGATTTGAGCGCTCCCCACACCATATCATACCATTGGGTGGAGTTAACATTATTTAAGATGAACTCACCTATTTGAGAGGAGATATAATTGACTATCTTGGGATCTCTTAGTAACTGATTATTAAGCTTCCATCTGTTACCCTTTTTTGGAAGAGCTGAGAGAGAGAGATTGAGAAGGAGACCACTGCATTATCTGAGATCGGTCCAGTAAGGATATCCGAGTCAACTACCCTGGACAATAGATTCCGAGAGGCAAAGATGTAATCAATTCGGGATGCTGAGCCATGAACTTGAGAGACATATGTAAATTCCTGAGCCTTGGGATGGAGAACTCTCCATACAACTGAAAGGCCCATTTGGTCTAAAAGCTCCCTAACTGCCCTTTGAGCTGGGGAAAGGCCCCTACCATTGGGCCTGGATCTATCTAATAATGGATCCAGAACTATATTCAGGTCCCCTCCTATTAGTATAGGAACATCTGTAAACGGTACTAGTGTTTCCATTAGGTGGACAAAAAATGCTGGCATATATATATTTGGGCCATACACAGATCCAACTAGGATCTCCATTGTGTGTAATTTCCCCCTTACTAAAATAAATCTTCCTGCCGAGTCCTGCATGACTTGCAAAGCTTTAAAAGGTAGGGTTCTGTGGAGCAACACCATCACTCCCCTACTCTGTGTATTGCCCTCGGAAGCAAAAACCTGTCCTATTTGCAACCTCCGCATACTATTAGCTTCCTTATTAAGTAGGTGTGTCTCCTGAAGAAACATTATGTCAGCCTTTATCAGATTTAAATGTTTCAAAATCTTATACTGTTTTGATTTCTGCCGGGCTCCCTTTACATTCCAACTAATTATCCTAGTCATACCAGACATTACTCTCTTAACCTATAAGGCTGTAATACTCTACCCCTATGCAGAGCACGAGTCCTTCCTTTTTAATTTTGCATCTGTACCCTGTGCTCCCCTCCCCATCTCCCCGCCAAAGAATAGATAACCCCCTAATACTTCCACCCCATTTACATATACCCCCCTCCCACTCACTCCCCTCCCCCTCCCCACCCGTACTAGCATGGTCCATGACAGCAGTTCACCCAGCCATCCTCCAGAGCCCCGCCCTCCCTTAACCCCCTTTATTCAAGATATTAAGCATATACTCCACCAGGTAACCCCATAGTACTTTAATACCCCCTTTCCATAAAACACAGTAGTTTAAGCTTGCTTGCAATTACGGGGTAAAAAAAAACAAAACAAACAAAAAAAAAACCAGCCGAAACACACAGACCATGTTCTCATAGTTAACTTTAACACCCCCACTCCTAAACCTTGAAAGCAGAGATTCTTAAATATATCTCTACAACTTTTGCTAGCCAGCTACTCCATTAGCAGCTCGAACAAGTTTCTTACTTATTTAAACAGAGGAGAAAACTAGAAATGTCTACTGTCCCATAGGTACCCATACTTGCTCCGGTACCGAGTAATTGCCTTTATTAAGAACTGACAGTTACAATATAACCCCCTCATCATGAAATAAATCCCTGGCACATTTCAGCATCCCAAGAACAGCACTAGAATGATTATGAGAAGGCTTTCCTGCATGCTTCTCTCGTTTTCAGTCAAATTCAACTTAAACAGATCAGCCATACTTTGGCTCCCTCTAGCGGTGGCTTACCGTCTATGCTGCTTGCAATAAAACCACTTTTACTGCATGGTGCTGTTGTGTCCTCTCACCCACCTTAGTCGCAACAAAATTTGGAAACTAAAAAAGTAAAAGAACGGGATCGCTTGGGTTGCCTCTCCCACGTTCTCACCATAAATAGCAGCTGCCGCATCCCAGCATTTCTCTCGGGCTCCTCCGGGTGGGTTACTATGAACTCAGACAGGCACGAAGTATGTAAGCACTAAAAATTAAAAGCATAGAGCTTCCAAATGCGCTCTCCCAATATCAGGAAACATTCCAACAGGGAAAACCATATGGGACCTGAGAACCACTTAAAACTTGACGTAATCCTCCAACAAGAATTCCTAGTGAAGCAGGACCTTTCTTTTCAAACCAATTGGCCAGGCTATTTCTCCTTCAGTCATAAGACACCCTTGCTAAATCTGTCAGGTGCTTAAAGAGTTCGGGAAAAGGCAGACTGAAGAGCTGTATTAGCAGTTCCACTGTTTCATACGCTTTCCAGGTATCACCTACTAAAACTTGGAACCTGGCCGGGTAAGACATTCTAAATTTAATACCGGCAGCAATTAATTTGATAACCAGTGGGTGAAAAGCTGCTCTTCTTTGTCGGACAGATAGCGGCAGGTCCTGGGCTACCCGTATTTTTGAACCTTCCCACTGCAATTCTTTCAGTCCTTTAGCTTTCTCCAAAAAAAGCTGTTTCTCCTGGTAATTTAAAAATCTAAAGATTAAAGTACATGGGGGTGCTCCCTTTGGTGGAACTGGGCGTAAAGCACAATGAGCTCTTTCAATATAGTACGTGGGTCCAAAAGGAGAGGGACCCACAATTTTTTCAACAAATTTCTGAATAAACTTTATTGGGTCAGGGCTCTCCTCTTTTTTGGGTAAACCGATGAGCATCACATTATTACGGCGACTAGCCTTGAGATCTTCAACTTTCAAATCTAATTTGGCCAGTCGCTGCTTAATCTGACCCAAGGTAGGCTCCATTTTTTCCTTACACACTTCCAAAGATCTTATATGTGCCTCACTGTCCGATGTTCTCCTAGACAAATCCTCCATTGCACTCGTAATATTTTTCACCTCACTCGCTAGCTCCTTCATTTCATCCTTGAATGGATGAAATTCTTCCAGGAACCTTGATAGTGTGAGAGGCTAGTCCACTGCTGTCCCAGCCGTGGCTGCTTGATGTTGTGACCCAGTAGAGGCCCTGGATTTTTTCGGGGCCTTCTCAGGAGTAGCCGGTGGAGTGTGTTTCGGTAAGGCTTTACGCATCTCTTCTTCCATCAGGGTGTCTGTGGGGTCTATAGTGATTGACCAATTTGAATACCTCAGTAATCTACTAAAACTAAAGCTGAAAATCAAGTTTTAATGCATTTAGGAGGAAGGATAGGCAGAGCTCTCGGAGAAAACAGCTAGCTGGTGCTCTGCATCACGTGACTCCCTAAGGATCTTCTTACAAGCCCAAACTGCACATCGTAATGCAGATAAGAACCAGTGACCTAAACCTAAGCCTAAACAGATTGTTGAGGCAGAGTACCTCACAAGCCCACATGATTTAATTGCATCCTGTGGAATTCCCACTAAAGTCCTAAAAGACATGTTCATCATCCAGAAGGGTAGTGAGATCCTACTGAATATTATGATCATTGCTTTGGATCAATCCTAGAAGCTAAACTTGATCTGGACCCCTGTTTACATTTTATTGATAATCGGGAATTTTGCATTCAAATTTATATGGCAATAAAAGTCATTAGACCTTAAGGTTTTACCCTGTGATGCTCCATAATTTGTGACACTTAATATTGAGTGCCCAAAACAGAACCCTGGCCCACCCAGTGGTCTAATAGCAACTTCCCAACTAGGTACCCTGGGTAATAATGTGCAGTTTATGCACAACTCAGTGATTTTAAATCTCAACCTTTAGAACTTGGAATTTTTTGTTTTATGTTTCACAACAAACATTTCCCACATTTTTTTAAATAATGATGTAATTATATGCCCTGGCAGCATACCAGGTACTCATTAATGACCCCCTATACAGGGACTGATAGCAACACACACATACACACACACACGCGCGCGAGCGCGCACGCGCACACACACACACACACAAACACACACAGGATTTTCACATCCTGACTGCTAGTGGTACATCTTATGACTATAAACCTATAGAAATGCACTAGGCATTTTTTTAATTTAAAAAACAAACAAACACAGGTTTAGACTCAGGCCTACTTAGCTCTGACATATCTATTTGAAATACGGCCAATTTAGCCTTTATTCAAGCACATACAGTATGTTAAAGGGCCATGATAGTATGAAATATGATATCATACCCCCCTCCCCCCATTGCATGGTATACATGATTGAGCTCATTGAGTGATATACATTTACAATATTAAGGATATTGTGAAGAGGTTTGACCTGACAAATGTTCATGTTAATAAATTAATTTCTGCTCACATTAAGGAAGCAGATGAGCATTGCATAGCTAGGAAAGTCCTTTGCATTGCCCACAGCTATTATGTTCTTACAACCCTTTGGTTTTCTCTTCCAGGATCTGGAATTAGGACATATCATTGATCTCATAGATGACAGATGTATTGGTCAGTGGCATTGCCACATTTTGACTTCTATTACATGTGTTAGCAAATGTTTATTTGAATCTAGCACCATTCCTTTATCAATGGCAAGGAACCTTGGATATGTCACCACACACACCAGTATTGCTCCATGTTTCAACATTTAGTCCTACACAATCCAGGAAGCCATGTTTGTGACTCTCACAGTGTCATTGCTGCATTTTCATCCAGCAACATCCATCTCTGATTGTCTGGCAACCGTCCATTCTATTGATCATCTTGATAGGAACTTTTATCATGAAAAGGTTGAAACTACTGCCTTTGTTTGTTTACCATGAGGTTTTGGAATCGTGACTGACTCTGAACTTTGATTGTCATACCTGAAAGGAACACCACCTTTTATGCAGATGTGACATCTTCCAACTTGTCTTACCAACTTGTAAATACTGGCTTAATAACTGAAATTAGGCTTCCACTTGTGAATTTTCAAACAAAGTGTATTCGGTCCAGCCAAATTAGATTCTACAATCAAGCTCATTGTTCTGCATACTATGAAGCAAGTCTGGGGTGGAGGCAATCCTCTAACTCAGCAAGAAGACTCATCTTCATTTGATCTACAATCAAGACATCCATTTTCTTCACTGCTTGTTTTCCAAGCCTGGGTGGCACCTCATACAAACTGAGTTCTGTCATACATTTTTACACTTTATGCAGCAGTGTGATCATCTTCCATTGAACACTGTTGCTATTCCATTGTAAAACTCAATGTGCAATCTAATGCACCCCCTGCTGAGGCCTCTGAAAATACTTCTGCCTCCTGAAAATTTTGAGCTACTTTTGGAAAATCTGAATGCATCGAATTTGAACTATGAATCTTCATCTAACACTTCAAGAAACCCTGAATTTATCCCTGGAACTGTTCATAGTTTATGGCTTGTGGACATTGACATTTTGTGTCCTGTTCAACTTACCAACTGAAAAATGCCATCATCCAAGGTGGTATATTCTGCTGATGTGGAAAATTGTGTGGTGACCAACTATATGTTCTTCTGATATTGACTCAAAGTTATGCAAAGTGAACTTTTATAACTTCTATTTTTACTTCCTAAACAGGTAATAGGTTATACAGTAATCACACCTGTTCCCATCCCAGAACCAGATACCATTAGGTCTAGTCCTAACTATTTTGATGCTCTATCTAGATTTTTACTTATTTTTAATATCCATACAGGCAACTTAAGTTTGTCTCTTCAAGTTCTTCGCAATAGGACAGATACACACCTGATACATATCAGTATTTACTGATTGTTTTGATACTGGAAAACCCCATTGTGAAGTTTTATTCCAAATGTTTATAGTAATACAAGGTTTACTAACATTTTCTCTTACAAATACATTTTGTTGTTTAAGGAAAACCCTGAAACAACACTATGACCAGTTAATATTCCTCTATCAGGCTCGTGCCTCAGGCCTGTAGATGAATGGTGCCTAACCATTGTCTTTTTGTTGTATTGACACTTTTGCAATTAGGGCAACAAAGAGGGGACTGTTATGCCTGGGTTATGCTCCCTATTGTCCCACATATTCCTCATACTGTATTCCTGGTCTATTATAATGTGGCACTGCTATTTTGCACTAACATGTAGATATAGGAACCCATCATTTAAGCATGAGTGCCAGGAATGGGTGTTTACTCACCTGGTAAAGGTGATTGTGTTGGTTGGCATCCATGGCACTCCAGACATTACCTCATGGGTTACAGCCCACCTGATAGGCTAATGATGCACATGACCCAGATCAGATTTCCAGTATATCCAGGTCCCAGGAACCCCTGCTCTCCAGTTTGAATTTTCCATAGCTGAAAGGAAGAAAGTAGGAACACAAGCAAGCAATGCATACAATAGAGACTATTAAAGATGAGATATGCAACGACAGGGTAAAATAATGGGGCCAGAGGCCTGAATTTATTGTCTATTCTGTACACACTACCTCAAACCATGGTTCGACTTGAGTTTTCTTGCAGCGGGATGAGGTTGAAGGAGTAGGGACCTCCTGCTTCTCTTCTTTCCTTTTCTTGTGGGACGCTCCGATCATTCCCGAGAGAGGGCTTTGGAGTGCCATGGATGCCAACCAACACAATCACCTTTACCAGGTGAGTAAACACCCATTGTGATTGGTTGGCATCCCATGGCACTCCAGACATTACCTCATGGGAGATAAGAAGCAGTTTAAGCCTCTGGGTGGGATTCGGATGGATCGGAGGGACCGAGAGATGGGGCCACTGTGAGGACATGAGAGGCGAAGGCCGGCCTGAAATCCTGGAGTTGCTCTAGCCTGTAGTGTCTCGCGAAGGTGTGTAGGGAGCTCCAGGTAGCGGTCCTACAGATGTCCTCAGAAGATACCAGTGCTCGTTCCACCCAGGAGGTGGAAACTGCCCTTGTGGAGTGTGCTCTGATCCCCTGTGGCGGGGTCAGATGCTTTGCCGTATAGGCGTGGAGCACGACCCATTTGATCCACCCTGCGATGGTGGTTTTGGACACCGTGAGCCCCTGTCATTGACCCTTCAAGACAATGAAGAGTCTCTCCATCTTGCGGATGGGTTGAGACCTGGCCAGATAGACTGAGAGGGCTGATCCGATGTCCAGAGAATCTGGGGAACTGTTCCTGTCCTGCAGAGTAGGGGCGGGTCAGGGTGGGTAGGTCTATGGGTTGTTTCCTATTGGAACTCGTGGGGATCTTTGGTTGGAATGCTGGGACAGTCCGAAGCCGTACTCCTTCAGGGGTGAAGGTGGTGTAGGGTGGTGCAGGACAGTGCACCAAGCTCCCCTATTCTCCTGGCTGAGCAGATGGCCACCAGAAAAGTGGTCTTCAGACCTACCCAGAAGAGGTCTGCTTCGGCGAGGGGTTCATATGGTGGTGCTCTTAGGGAGTCCAATACCAGAGGTAGGTCCCAGGGTGTGACCCCAGGTCTGGCCCTGGGTCGCATGAGGTCCACGGCCCTTAGGAACTGGATTGCGTCCGGATGAGCTCCCAATGGGTGCCCCTCGACCAGACCTCTGGCCGCCCCTATGGCTGCCAGCTGCACCCTTAGAGAGGAGGGTGCCAGCCCCTTATCCACCCCCTGCTGTAGGAACAACAGGATAGTGGGGAGATCGGCTTGTTCTGGTACTGAGCCTCGGCGGTGGCACCACTGTGAGAAGATGGCCCATTGTCTCTCGTAGGTGGAGGTGGTGGAGGCACGACGAGACCGGAGGAGCGTGCCTACAACCGACTCGTGGTACCTGGTGGTGGATAGTCATTCCCTCTCAGGAGCCAGGCCGTGAGTTGCAGAGTTCGAGGGGACGGGTGCATCATGGGACCCTGCGACAGCATGTCTGGCTGGGTCGGAATCCGGAAGCTGGCTAGAGAAATTTCTGTGATCGCTGCAAACCACGATCTTCAGGGCCAGTATGGGGCCACCAGGATGACGGTGATTTGGGATTTCCGGATTTTGTCCAAGACTTGAGGAATGAGAGGGAGCGGAGGGAACATGTATGTGCCGTCCCGAGGTCACACCTGAGACAGGGCGTCCGTGCCCTGGGAGTGCACATCCCTGAACCTGGACAAGTACCTGTCCACCTGGGTGTTGTCCTTCGATGCCATTAGGTCTATGGACACTGGGCTCCACGTCATCTGGATTAAGCGAAACAGGTCTGGGTGCAGGCGCCATTCTCCGGGATGGATCTGTTGGCGGCTGAGCCAATCCGCCCTTATGTTCAGCCTTCCGGCTAAATGGACCACCCCCAGGTGGGATAGGTGTGTTTGTGCCCAGCTCATTACCCTTGAGGTTTCCCGTGACATGGCCTTGCTTCTGGTACCCCCCCCTGTTTTGCTATGTATGCCACCGTCACGCGGTTGTCTGATTTGATCAGAACCGACTGTCTCTGTATGATGTGGCGGAAGACCCTTAGCGCGTGGAACACTGCTCTCATTTCCAGCACGTTGATTGAGAGTAGGGCCTCCACTGGGGACCAGGTGCCCTGCGCTGACTCGTCCCCCAGGCAGGCTTCCCAGCCAGAGACACTCGCGTCCGTCTCGATGGGGATCGGGGGAGGGGCTTCCAGGGGAACTCCTCTTGTCAGATTTCCCGGAGTGACCCACCACCTCAGGGAATATCTCACTTCTGCGGGCAGCTGGACCGGGCGGTGCAAGTTGAACTCGTTTGGCGCCCCGCTTGCCAGGATGAAATGTTGGAGTGGATGCATGTGCCACCTGGCCCATGGGACGAGGTCAATGCAGGAGGCCATGCAACCCAGGAGTTTCGCGGACCTCTGCCACTGTGGTGCGAGGGTGCGACCTTAACTGCCCGGCCAGTTTTCGGAGACTGCGGATCCGTGTTGGGGCCGGCCTTGCCCAGCCATCTGCTGAGTTGATGATGGCCTCGAGATGTTCGATCTGCTGGGTTGGACGGAGCTGGCTCTTCTCCTTGTTCACCACCCAACCGTGGTCCTTGAGTGCCCGTACGGCGAGTTCTGTATGAGCGTACACCTGATCCCTGGATCGGGAGCGTATGAGCCAGTCGTCTAGATACGGTACTATGTCCAGCCCTTGTTCCCTGAGCCTGGCCACCAAGGTGAAGGAGACCTTGGTGAAGACCCTGGGGGCTGAGGACAGACCGAATGGGAGTGCCCGGTACTGGAAGTGCTGACCCATGATGCGGAAATGAAGAAACCTTCTGTGGTTCTTGATGATGGGGATATGTAGGTAGGCATCCTTTAGATCGATTGAGGTTAGGAAGTCGCCTACTCTGATACCCCGTAGGGTGGACCTGGCCGTCTCCATCTTGAACCGACGTGGGATCACGTATTGGTTCAGGTGTTTTAGGTCCAGGATGGGCCTGAGCTCCCCCGACTTTTTGGGTACTAGGAAGAAGATGGAGTACATCCTTCCCCTGCTCCTGAACTGGGACTGGTTGAATGACCCTGTTCTGGATCAGATCTGCCAGGATTCCTTGTACCTGGTGTGGTGAGGCCCTCCTTTTGGAGTATGGGGACGAGACGAACCATTGGGGTATCGACTGGTGAGTCAGCTCTATGGTGTATCCCTGGAGACCACGTCTCGGACCCACCTGTCCGACGTGGTGGCCACCCACGGTGGGCTTAACAGAGCCAACTGCTAGTGGTATTAGGTACTGAGGGAGTCTCGGGAAACCGAGTCACTGTTTTCTGAACCTCTTCCACAGCCTCCGGACCTTTGACCCCGAGGTCTGAAGGAGGAGGGACTTGTAGCTGTTGAAGGCGGGGTGCGTGTAGGAAGGATGTGGGACCCTACTCTGAAAGGAGTGGTTTTGCAGTAGGGTTCCCTGCGGTTTTGGCTTTTGGTTCCGGGCTGAAACCTGCCTAGCAGCTGGTAGATTGAGGGTCTTGACCTATTCCTTAAGAGGTCCCTACCTCTTCCTCTGTTTCAGATAAGCCTGGAGACCTTCTCCAACACGTGACTCCTTAAGGGGTAAATTTTGAAGCAAAGTCTTAGATTCTGAATCGGGCGTCCCAGAGCTTGAGCCATAGTGCTCTCATGGGTCGATTATGATGGCGGCTCTGGCCTGAGGCGTAAAGAGTCCACTGCCATGTCTACAGGTACTTGGCTGTGTCGAGGGTACAGTCTAATAGTTCAGCTCTCCCTTGACTGGCTTGCCTGCTCCTGGAGTTCCTCCAGCCAGCGGATCTGGGCCCTAGGAGGTATAGATCGCTGTCATTGCCTTGCCATGGTACCCTCGATTTCAAATGTCTTTTTCAGCATATCTTCAATTTTCTTGTCGGTAGGGTCCTTGAGTGCTATGGTGCCACATGGTAGCACAGTCTTCTTACTCAAGGCTGCCACTTGGGGGTCGATGGAGGGGGCCTTGCACCAGGTGTCGGACTTGTCGCCCTGAATCGGGTACATCTTGAGTAAATTCCTTCGGTTCGGCATTCTGCCCGGATCCGTGGATTGCCATTCGGTGTGAATCAGTTCCTCAATGGCCGGGCAGACTGGGAAGGTCTCTGGGATGGTGGTCCTTAGCTGGATCATAGGGTCTAGCTTGGATTCCGTCTTCTCCCCCTTCTTGTTCCTCCGTGGCAAGGCCCATGGTGGCCTTGATGACCTTCATAAGGCCGGGAATTGTCTCGAATGCGCACAGTTTAGAGGTCAGAGATGGGGTTGCCTGTTGATAGAGGTCCTCTATGTCCGAATCCAGGCCATGCTCCTCCTCCTCCTCCTCATCGAAATCGTCCTCTTTTTCTCTCTCCTCAGTGTTGCCATCCTGGGGAATGCTGGGAAGCGGGTCCTCTGGCGCCGGTGGCTCTTCTGGTGGGTCTTTCTGATGGGAAGGCTCCGTGTTGGATGGTCTAGCTCTATTTTGTGTAAGTGCCTCCAGCTTCTCCATGATCTTCAGCATGAAGTTTTGTTGGCTCTCCATCATGGCCACTGCAGCTTGTTGGTTTCGAATCAGTAGGGAGCCCGGGTCCACCCACGTCGAGTTGCTGGGGCCGGGGAGAGAAGGATCTAGGTGGGGAGTTCTCCTCCATTGAAGACAGCTCATCGTCCATGAGGCAGGCTGTGCATAGAGGGCCTGGGGTTTGAGGGAGGATGGCGGCGCTGCACGCTGTGCATTTCTTTGCTTTAACCATCTGCAAGATAAGAGAGAGAGAGATCTGAGTGGAGGAAAGAGACTCCGGCGTTTTTCCCCCTAGACCCAGTTAGAAAGGCTGCTGTGGCAAGGGCGCGCTGTGAGGGCCCTTAGCCCGAGCTGTAAGGTGGAGACTTCTATCCAAAACCTTTTCCACCTATCCCCAGACTGGCAATCCTACTGGGAAGGTGGGCCCACTGTGGGAGGGTCCGACCCCCAAGAGATGGGGATGGGATCATGGGACCTACCTTGGTCACTATGTGAGGTACCCGGGCAGTAGCTCTGCGGTGTCCTACTGGGGTCGCTATGAGAGGGACCCGAGTGGAACCGTGAAGTCTCCCGGTTGTCTCTCTTTATGCCCCCTTCTGGTTGATTTTTTTTTTTTTTTAACCAGACATAAACGAGAACAAGCTGGAGTGGCCTGGGGGCCCCTGGAGACCAGGTTGCTTCCCAGAGATGGACCTCCCATTGCTGGAATCACAGGAAACTGTGGGATTCAAATCCAGGAGGTGTCTTCTGGGAGGACTGGAGTGTGCACTTCAGGGCCTAAAAACCACTGGGCCAGACTGCCTCCGAGCTCACTGAGAGGTGAGGAAGAGCGAGGGGGGCTGCTGGGCAATTCAGAGGCCTACACGGGTGTGGGCCTGTTCATCGGGTGGAGTCTTGTCCTTGTGGCGCATCCCCGGGCCTCGCGCTGCTAGAGGCCTGGGAGAGAGAGGGAGGAACGCCCCAGATGGAGCGATAGGCCGGGAGGGATTGGCGTGGGCCTCAGAGGTACAGGAGGTGGCCCAGTAGTGTCATGCTGGCTTCTCCCCCTTCCAGGTAGGCTCAAGGGGGGGAGGCATTCCTAGGCGCGCGCGGCGATCGGGCGGAGATGGAGACCCATGGAGTCGCTGGGAACAGAGGCGACTCAGGTTTGCGCTAGGAGGCTGAGGCCTGGGAGGGGGGATAGCCAGGAGACCGGGGAAGGGCCCGAGAGCTCGCGGAGTTGTGGGGAGCAGAGGCGACTCGCGAGGAGAACAGGCCGAGGCCTGCCGAGGGGAACAGGGCCGCGTGGCGGCCGTTGGAAGGTCCCAGACAAGTCGCGGAGTCATGGGGAGCAGAGGTGACTCGTGTGCCAACCAACAGGCCATGGGACACACCGGGGAAGGTCCCAGACAAGCCACGGAGTCGCGGGGAGCAGAGGCGACTCGCGGGCCGACCAACAGGCCGCGGGACACAAGGCGGCGTATTACAACGACCGGGTGGGGTCTCAGATGAACCACGGAGTCATGGGGGGCAGAGGCAACTCACGGTAGACCCAAGCAGGCCACGGAGTCGCGGGGGACAGAGGCGACTCGCGGCGGGGATCCGAGGAAGGCTCTGAGGGCAGAGGTCAGAGTAGGACTGGAGTCGCGGGGAGCAGAGGTGACTTCGCGGGCATTTCTGGTGGCATAGGCCTGCTAGAGAGGGCTCAGCCACTGCTGGGTGGTGAAGGGAGGAGGCAGCACGCTGTTTGGGCCTGAAGGGCCTGGCTAGGAAAAACGAAGAATTTGCTTCAGGGAAGAATCAAACACCTGAGAGGCCTCCAGGAATGGAGTAAAGCATATAAACTGATTGCAAAAACTCCCATACATAAAAAGGATTTTAGCCATGGAGAATTTCTGGGAGCCAGCAGCTCCTTCTTAAACAATAGGTATAAAATGCTATCCATAATTCATGAATACCAGCACATGAAAAGGCTAAATATAACACATTTCCTACCTTAAAAGAAAAAGAGCAGACAGGGGTTCTCTGGATGCTTCTTGCCTATTCAGATGCACAAATTAGAACTGGAGAGCAGGGGTTCCTGGGACCTGGATATACTGGAAATCTGATCTGGGTCATGTGCATCATTAGCCTATCAGGTGGGCTGTAACCCATGAGGTAATGTCTGGAGTGCCATGGGATGCCAACCAATCACAATGTGCTTTGCTGCTTATATATGCTAATGTTTATATCCTTTCATAGGATTAGATCATGCATGTCTATTATATCTCATTATAATGCATTATGTTTGTCTTTTACATATATTCCATATATAATCTACCTAATCACTGATAAGATGACTCTGATGGATCATCAGTGATTATTGTATACTTATATTCTCATATAATTATATGTAGTGTGTGTTTTACACTCAGGCAGATATGCCATGTGTAACAGAGCCTTGTCAGCACTTCTCTTTGTCTAAGCAAGCTGACAAAGAGAAATCCTTTGTTATGTTTTATACTATACATAAGTGAGAAATGCCACATGTAATAGTGCCCAGTCAGCATTTTGTTTGTCCACGCTATAATGCTAATGGAAGAATATTCTGTCTCATATGATACTCATTGGTAATTCTGTGTCCTAAGTCATCATCCAATGGAGAATGACTTAGGACCAGTACATATTGTTTCTCATATCTGTAACTATGAGGTAATCTCTGTTGCTATGCTGTTATCTGTAGTATTTAGGCTTCTGTAACCTAGTTTTACATGCAGAGAGAATGATATTGCAGAGAGAACAAGATATTAGAGAACCTAAGATCTACAAATACTGGAGAATATGTACATTCTTCAGTAGAGTGGTGAGAATCCCATCTCCCTTTTGATTTTTCTTTGTCACATTCTTGGTGTAAGTAGTATAATAAACTTTATTTGTAATCCCTGCTTGTTTATGCATGTTTCTTGGCAGTCTCCGAAGACACAAGAATCTGTATTATTAGTATTATTATTATTTACTCTACTATCTGAGATTGTTTACGTAACAGTACTTACAAATTAGACACGTTTTGAGACCACTCTGGGGTTACATCACATCACTCCTGGTTTATCTCCCCTCTAATTTCCCTATTAGTCTCTGTTCAGGGGGAGGATACTCCCAGACATTTAGTCTCCTGCTTCTATAAGGCAGAGATGTCCTCTGTCAGACCTCCATGGGAGAAGGTGCAGGAGACATGGGAAGTGGACTTGCTGATTGACCTTACACAAAAGGATTGGCTGTGGATCTTGTGTCACCAATATCATATCACAGGGTCATATTCCAAGTGAGAATTTGGATGAAAGATGACAACTAGATACTTTCATACACCCCATATTGTGACTACGTTTTCTGCCTCTCAGGACTCTATATGCAGGAGGGGATGTGGGGAAGAGGTTTCTACCCACACCCATGTTTTCTGGTATTGTCCTTCCTTCTCTCAGTTCTGGGAGGGAGTCTCCTAGGCAGTCACAGAGTTGTTCCCAGAGTTATGTCTCCTAACTCCTGAGATAGCCACTCTATTACATTTCCCTACTGATTTCAGGCAGAAACAATGGGTGTACCTAGCATTGGTGCTCCTGACAGTGGCAAAGAAGGCTATCACCAGAAACTGGTTAAAGTCAGATTCCCACCCCCAAGCTGAAACACTGGGAGGATTTAGTTTATAATATTTACACTATGGAAACCATAACTGCAAAGCTACAGGGGAAATTGGATCAGGTTATGAATTGGTGGACCATATGGTTCCTGAATATATCAGATCATAGACCTGATCTGGTGCCTTAATCTGGGACTCGGTCAGGTTCTTGTACCTGGGGATGTGGGGGACAGGAATTTGGGCTATACACAGGAAAAATGATCCTCATGGAGGATTCCTGTATTGGGGACAGATGGACATCAAGCATTATTTAACCAGAGAGTCAAAACAGAGACTAATCCAGGCCTCATTTCTATCACTCATCGACTACGCAGATTTCCTATATGGCCAATGTACTATTTCCTACTTAAGTAAACTGGATACCTTGTACCACAGAGCTCTAAGATTCATCACAGATCTTCCCTTCAACACTCATCATTGCTCTCTCTATGCTGCAGTTGGTTGGACATCCTTACACCTCAGAAGGAACTAAAATGCTGCTTTATGGATTTACAAAGCTCTGTCTAACAATCTTCCATCCTATATCTTAGATTGCTTTACACTGGTTACAGCTAGGTCATATGTCCTAAGGAGCAACAGCCTCATCACTTTGAAGATACCAAAAGCCTGCACCAGGCATGGGAGATCTGCAATCAGCTACTCTCTAGCATTTGCTTGGAATTCTCTGCAGAAGACCCTAAAGTTGACCACCTTCATACCTATAGCATCCTTTAGAAAGCTATACACAAGTCTCTTCCCTGAGATATGCAACTGCTTTCACAAAGCCTAGTCCAATCACACCACTTACCCTCCCACTTCTTTTCTTTTCTTTCTTTCTATGCAGCTTTGCTACACCATTGCTGAAACCTCTTCTGCTTCTCCTGGCACTTACCTTTTTCCCATTCACTCACTGCTAGTTGTTTGAGTTCCTATCCAAATACTCCCACCAGCCCCCCATGTCTTCTCTTTTCAGAGGTTACTTCAACAACCCCAACACTTTCCCACTTTTCAGTCATAACTGTCTGATTTAGTCTATTCTGGAGCTTGAAATCTCTGGCTACCCTACTTGTATTTATGTTTATATTATTGCATCTGCTCATTTAGAAAGTTTTTTGTATATGTCTGTTATTGTACCTTCATGTTGTTTCTCGACCTATCAGGTCCATCTTGTAAATGAGCTTTGCTCAATGATGTCCACCTGAATAAATAAAGATTTTGATTGATTGATTGATTGAACTATTCGACCAGTCATCCATTAGTCAATGGTTCATAGATAAGATAGAGGGCCAGGGAGGAAAAGGAGGAGCCCACATCTTCTGCCCTGCTCAGCATTGTCCCGGGTTGCCCCTTTCCCCTTCCTTGCCTTACTAGCAAGGCAGCCAGCAGACATTAGATCTGAGTTGCCAGTTTGGATTGCTCCTTTGACTTTGTGATAGAGACTTAAATGTTAATGAGACATGATGGAATGGTTTGTACTTAAATGGGCCTTAGGCACTTTAATTATTAGGTGTATTAAATATGTATACAAATTGTGTTCTTATATGTACCAATGTATCAGTCCCTTATGAAAACTCAATACTTAAGTATCAAAAAAAAAAAAAAGAATCGCCCACAAAAGACATCAATGGATGGTTTTCTTTTTACAGGGTAAAGAAAAAAAAAAAGAACCAAGGATCCATGATCGGAGATGGGGGGCAGCAAAAATGGGGATTCCTGATGGTGATACTGGGGAATTAGGCACCCCAGAGTCACAATTATGTTTCTGGGTGGGGGCTGAGACACTGAGAGGGAGGGTCAGGTGGGTGTTAGGGAAAGTATTTACATATATATATAAAAAAGACCTCAAAGACTGAGGATTCCTGATAGTGACACTGGTGGATTGGGCAACCCAGTGTCACTGTTATGTTTCTGGGTGGGATGGGGTGGTGGGCACTAAGAGAGTGGGTCGGGTGGGCAGGAAGAAAAAATGTTTTAAGATGCAGATAATGGAGTGCTTCATGGACCTGGATGTGACTGTGGTGCAATGCCAACATGTTCGGTCAGAAGGAATGCGCTAAGTCTTTTTTGATAGCAAAAGGTCTGCAGGGCTATGCCCACTGCAGTCCTAAAAAGGCTACAAGTTAAACGAATATAAACATTGATAGGGTGGCCTTTTGAATGTTCCATTTCTCAGTGCATGAAACAAAACAGGTACCTGAAAGAACTGAAAATATTAAAGTTGTGAGCATCTAATCCATGACTAAAAGTCAGGATTTAGAACATGTTGTTTTATTATTAAGAAAAGATGTCAATATATTCTCGATGTTTTGTGGAGTAATCGTTTCTTGTTTCATATGCAAACCAGTGATGTTGGCTCATTCAAATAATCCACTCAGATACGGATCTTGAAAGCTTTTTTCACTTTCTCAGACATCAAAGTCATGCAAACTATGACACCATAAATTATAATGTACATATTCCTTTTGAAAGTTTCATTGTAAAAACTGTCTTATAGCCTCAGATATGAACCATATTTGAACCACTTCTTTGCACAGGGATCATTT
The DNA here is from genome assembly GCA_016271365.2 of Neoceratodus forsteri. Lineage (NCBI taxonomy): Eukaryota > Metazoa > Chordata > Ceratodontiformes > Ceratodontidae > Neoceratodus > Neoceratodus forsteri. The sequence continues at coordinate 988,888,050 of CM057449.1, forward strand.
AGGTTCAGAAAATTAATGCTTTAGTAAAGCTTATTTTAAAGATAATTTTAGGCTTCACATGCAAAGGAAATGTTCCAGGGAATCATCTTGAAATCACAATTAAAACTGATGAATCTGTATCACCTAGAAACAAGAACATGTATCCCAAGTAGCACATCTAGACAGCGACACCAAAATGGTGAGGAGTGAAAATGGCATGAAATCACAGTGTGTGCCATATCAATGACTGATGGTTCCCCTTCCTGAGGTCAGCCCCCCGCCCAAAGTTGGTATATTAAGTAAGGAGGCTGTGGGAGGCAATGCCCCAACAAGGGGGGTTGTGGGAGGGCTTTTCCACCTGCAAACAGAAAGTTCACTGTATGTGGTTATACTGTGATTTCATGCCATTTTCACTCCTCCCTGTTTGAGAGTCACTGTCTTGACTAGGAACCAGTATCCCTAACCTGGATTACTCCAACTGGCACAGAACATTTTTCTTTTTCATATGCTAGCAATCATGCAAATAAAAAAAATGACAATTCATTAAAGATTGTGAGTTTAGTTCTTCTTTCAGTACATGTAAAAGCTATCTCAATGAGCGGTGCAGCGGTAGTGCTACTGAACATAGCGCCAGCGATCTGGGTTCAGGAAGGAGCCTAGGTTGCTTGAGGTCCAGCTGAGGGGATGAGGATTGAGTAACCTAAGGGTTGCTGTCTTCCTCCAGGGAGTGAGGGTTGTTGCACCCGCTGTATCACTGCCACTGGTGACCACAGGTGGACATGCAGTAAGGGGCATCATATGGGAGGGGTGGTTGGCAACTGGGATCCAGAGCTGCATCATGTTTCTGTGTAAGCATGCCTCCATGGACTCCCTCGTATGCCTGCCACCCTTGGGGAGTGGGCAGTAATGGGAAGAAAGATCCCCATGCATTAGGACCTTCCGGATTGGTGTTAGCCACCTCAGGCACACTGTAGTGGTCAGAACCATCCTTTGGGATGGCCCCACCTGAAGGGGGCAAACTCACTGGGTTGAAGTCCCTTGGTTACAGTATGCTTGGGTGTTGGGTGTGATCTGGGACAAAGCCGTGTCCAGGGAGCATAAAGAATAAATTTACAAAAAAAAAACCTTATCTCAAGACAAAGTACTCATTGGCTGACAAACAGATGAGCAGAAAGACAGACAATGGGGACATCTGCAAAAAAATACACCACCATTCTGCAGCTCAGATACTCAAGGAAGTGCTCATTTTAGTTACGATGTAAACTGTATAATTAATTTTATACTTAAAGAAATTCAGTAATTAAAAGGCAATGAATGATAAAATATGCACACATGTTCCTCCTGAGGAGCACTATACAGTCTTTTCTAATGCACCTCAAGAAGGGAAGCCAAGATCTTATTTGTCTTTGGGTGACTAAATGCAAGGAGATGTCACACTCTGTTAACAGAGAAGGTGAACAAATCAAACTTTCATTTTAGCAGGTTAGATAGTTATTTTTTATATGAAATAACAGTTAGCAACAATCTTGCCCAGCTGATGGAATGAATACATATTAAAGTATTCCAAACCTATAAATACCTAGGCATCACCTTTAACACCACCCTCTTGTTCCATGACCACATTAAAATACTATTCTCAGCCACTAATTCCCGTATCAGTCTCCTATACAGGAATAAAGATTGCCTACCACCAGAAGCATTGTACCTGGCAGTAACGTCCTCAGTCATGTCACTGGCGGATTATGGACTCACCATCTATGCTGCCTCAGATCCAACAGAATTCCAACAAATCCAACTTGTTATCAATAAGGCCTGCCTGCTCCTCTGTGGTGTAGATAAGTGTACACACACCTGGACCATCTACACACTCACTAGTTTCCTCACACTAGAGGAAAGGCTTCAGTATCAAACCTGTCTCCTCACCAAAAAAATCCACCTGGGCCTTATCCCAGTCAGTGTTGTGGCCTCCTTCCAGTCTGCCACCCTCTCTGTGGCCACTCGGACTGCCTCCAATACTATCTAGAAGGTACCCAGGGTCAGGACCTCATTAGCACAAAAATCATTCCCCTTCAGAGCCCCCTCATGGTACAATGCCCTCCCCCCTGCCATTGCTGCAATTACCAAGTTAGGTCTGTTTAAGATGGCCCTAAAAGCCCACATTTTATCTGCACGTAGCTGCCAGTCCAACCGCTAGACACACCCTAAGCATTTCCCTTTCAGTAGATGCTATTGTGGCACAGACACGGTCTCTAATTAGGCTGATTCACTTTCTGCAGAGGACAGAACATTCCCTATGGCAGCCTATTTGGATATAGTTATGCAGATTGTTATTTCAGCTGCTTGTAGGCTCAATATGGTCATAGAGAGGCATGAAACCAAGTCCCCAAGAACATATATACAGTATTTCCTAGTGTCCAGTGGATTCCCCTTCCTAGCTCTATCCTCTCCCCATCTGTGTTGGATAGGGAGGGAAAGGAGCAGGGGATACCTTGTAATGGGTATCCTGTGATAACAGTGCCAGAATATGGGCGAAAGCAAAATTATTTATTTATTTTTTTTGATATGCAAGTTGCAATCCTGGAGCAATCCAATAACACATAACGTGTATTGGCACATATCCATATCATGAGCTCTTTTTCCCCCTCTGCCTCTCCCCCACTTTCAAATCCATCGCCTGCCCACCTCCCTTCTTCCTTATCCCCGTCCTCTCCTCCTGTTTCCCCTGCCCCCTCTTCTCTACCACCCCAGTCCATTTTTCTCCCCTTTCCTTTTGCCTGGTCCTAACCCCCTTGCAGGGTTCTCAGCAACCTGGATGGGTATAGATCTTGGCTGTACCTCTCCCTCCCTCTTCCATCCCCACCCTCTACCCTCACCTGTCCACTTCCCCACTTATCTTATAACTGCCCTCCCTTGGGTATACAACAGCACTTTGAATCTTGTGCTCAGCCTACTACTTCTAGCACTTCAAATGTGTTATCCACCCTCCAACCTTTACCCTACTAGATCACCTGCTCTTGGGTTGTTGCATTGTATGCTATATCCGAATATGTTTTGTTTACCCTGGTCGGTTGGTCTCGGTTATTGTGTAATTGTATTACACTGTTTTGTTTTAGAAATTGTATAGCAATTGTACTTGTATTGCTATGTGTATGCTTGTACTCCCAACTCTTGCCCCCCTCCAGGATGCTTCTGGAAATGAGCTGTTTACAGCTCATGTTGACTTTCCTGGTGAAGCATTTTCCAAATAAAAAATAAAAAAAAATAAAGAAAGGAAGGTTAGCGAAGGGAAAGGGAGGGATAGGGAAGTGGGTTAAGGAGATGTACTGGACCTGCTGCCACCAAGCCAGCCATGAGGTGTGGTGGTGAGGGAGTCTGTCCCCAGTGTAGTGGGTCCTAGATACAGGGCTGGTGTTGGGAGGGTTTTTGTTTTGCTGGTGTCTGCGGCTGCAGAACTCTCCCCCCCCCCCGAGTCTGGACTGTGCTTCCCCATTGACATGCACCCCCACTGGAGTTGAGAATCTAAAAGCAGCAGAGTGCAGGGTGCAAAGGCAGCCCCCCCATAACACTTGCAATGCCAGATGTCAGGTCACCTACAAGTGCATATTGCCAATTTTGTTTTTGATGATATGCACTTGCTATAATAGCAATTACCATTCAGTGATCACTATTATGACATGGAACCCTGGTAATGATGGTGCTGTTATGCATAGAGGTACTTTGGCATCCCCAACAGCTCTCCAGAATCCTGGTCCTCTGGTCACAAGGTGTAGCAATCCTATGGTGAAAAGAACAGCTAAACACTGTTTTTAAGTGGCTGCCTTGTGAGCTAGAAGGTTAATGGTGGTGGTGGGGGGTATGGTTATGTGGTGTACAGCACCATCCAACACAGATGGGGAAGGGATAGAGCTGGGGAGATCCACTGGACACTAGGAAATCCTGTAACAATATTCCTGGGGACTTGGTTTCGTGCCTCTCTATGACCATATTGAGCCTACAAGCAGCTGGAATAACAATCTGCATAACTGTATCCAAATATACTGCTATAGGGAATGTTCTGTCCTCTGGAGACAGCAGCACCTTTTTGAGTAAGGCAGTTTTGCTGTGCAGCAGTACTGGAAGCCTAGTGCACCCCAAATACCACCACTCAATACTACGACTGTGTATGGCACCCCAGAGATTAAACTTTAAACTAAACTCTAATATCAGAAAAGTACTACTGAGATATTTTACAAAAAGTCTGCAAACAATAATTGAACAATTTTTCGATTAGTCTGTCCATGAAGAGACAAAGTTAGGAGACAACACTAGAATCCCACCAAACAGGAATGAAAAAAAAAAAGAGCATACCTGCTCAACTTTCACTGAGCTTTTTAATTATTCAAATGTATATATTATGTTTCCTCAAAACTAACATGTTATTATTTTCCCTCAGAACTAACATTTTCTTGACAGAAAGTTAAACATATCAGTATGCCACAGCTTGCAAAAAATGACTTGAATGCCAGAATGGACAGCTATACCATTTCTACAAAACTGGTTGGAGTAAAGTGCTGAATAATTATGTGATTATTCTGTAGTATATTCCTAGAGATATAAAACGATCTTAAAAGTCTGCTAATAGGGTTTAAGTTTTCCAGTCGTGTATAATCTTCCACGCAAACGATAATGCAGATCACAAATTAAAACTCTGTATACAGATTCATAAATAGACAGACAGACAGACAGATTGAAACAGTGCAATCACGCAGGTTTCTAATGCTGATAGACTATCAACTGCTTGCTGACCAACTTCATGCAAATGAAAGGACCGAAGCCCCTGCTGATTGGAGTATCTTCAGTCCTTTTAACTACACAAAGTTTCTGCCCAGCAAGCAGTGATTGGTGTCACGATCACAGTGTGTGGCAATTGATCAGGACTGCTGAGCCTCTTCCAGTGTGAGCTTCAATGGGCTTGGCAGTGACACACTTCTCAAATGCCATTAAGCATAACAAACGTTTCTTGCGCATGCACAAGTAAATGTAAAAATATTTCTAATGAAAGTAAAATAAATAGAGATGTACAGGTTGAGAGCAAATTAATGAAAATTAAGGTGGAAGTTGCTAAGGCCTTTATGGAAAGAGGGGGAAAAGGAAACAGGTTTGGGGGAGATAAAGCCAGGATTTAGTTCAACATCACCACACAACAAGAGTAGTATGATAAGAAGAGTAGGGTATGATTTGCATCTACAGGGAGGAGACGAGGAGGGTGGGAGAAGAAGCAAGAGAGCTGGGCTGTGGAGGAACTGGCAGGTGAAGAAAGGGGATGAGAGATCAGAATAGATGGTGAGAGGTGAGGGGACTAGAAGAAGAATGGCATGGAAGGGACAGGAAGGGGGAGGGAAGGGGACGAGTAGGAGGTGAAACGGAGAATTATGAGATGTATGAAAGTAGGTAAAGACATATTAATCAGTAATAAAATAAAGGCACCACAGAGAGTTAGGTATACAACATGGAGTACAGCAAAAATAACATTAGTAGGCTCTAAGCCAGGTACACACATTGTGTAATGGAGACTAACAAGAGGAGCTAACTAGTAGAACTGTACCCTACAGTGGTATTAACAAAGTGAAATGCAAAAGCGGTACCTAGTAAATGGGATTCAACTACAGCTTTTACTATCTATACAATAACTACAGTAGGATACATCACAATTTCACTATTGACCTAGAAAATTATTGGCAGAGGCATGCAGGTATCACAAGGGTGCATATACAGTACATGGGAACAGGAACAGCTAACTGGAATAAAGAAATTCTAGCAGTAGTAGTAATATTTGCCCTGAGCATACATACCCAAGATTGAGCAATCACACAGAAATAAACAGTACTTAAACAGTTCAAGAGGCAGAGCCTGCTGGCACCTCCCCTCTGGAACTGCTGGGGAGACAGCAAAGAACTCTATGAGGTTAGCATTTGATAGCACAGCCCCTTATTAAAACCATGTTGTTAGATGTTCTGGAGACTGTGGGACTCCAGGAAGTCAACCATCTGTCTCTGATAAGATTCTCAAGCAGTGTCACTACAATGAAGGCCAGGTTAACTGCTCTGTAGTTTCCTTGGTCTTCCATGACCCCACTCTTGTGTAGAGAAATGATGTCCACCAACCATTCAATCCATGGGGACAACACATGTCTCAATCAAGCAGTTGAACAGGTCTACCAGGTGGGCTGTTAGCGCATGCTCCACCTCCCAGAGAACATTTGGGTGCTACCTATCTACTCTAGGGGCATTTGAGTGCACCCTATCTATTCTGGGGCATTTCCACCTTTAGCCCTCTCAATCCCTTAAGTACTCTTTCTTTGATTGTCCCTATTACTACTTTTGTTTCCCTCATAACTTTGATGCTACACTCTAGAAATGATACTCCCTCCTCAGTTGTGAAGACTCACTAGAAGTATTAATTTACATAGCCTGCTTTCTCACCATTATTTTCCTCCTATGCCCCTATTTCAACATCTCAACGCCCCCCCCCCCAATTTCTTTCTTATTCCCCTGAAATAGCTATGTAAGCCTCCTCCCCGGTTTAGAGGTTAAGATGGCACAGTTCGTTATTTTAGGGAGGGGAACAAACATCAAACCACTTACTTGACCTTCCAAGACTGCAGTGACTTCTCAGGGATTCTGGATTCTTCAGGCAGGTGCAGGGCTGCAAGCCAACTGGGGTTTGAAAACAACAGTTGTCATGATGTAACTGATCATCCACAACACAGATAAAGGCACAACCAGGCAGGTGGCTCCACACCCCTCAGAACTGTCAGTCACTCCAGATGACTTAGAGCTCTAATGAAGAATGTTGGAGTTATACTTTTCAAGGCTTAGTAGTCCTACTGGGAGCAAGGATTCCATGGGCCACAACTAAAAAATGCTTTATTGTTTCCTTCATCCCTCCTGCTGTTTTAAGTTACATATCCACTTTTGTTCTCCTCATTACCTTGCTGGACTCTTTCCTTTGGTGAGGTAGCTCTTTCTGCTTGCCTCTGACTAATCAGTATTAACCCCTTTGAAGGCTGACGTTTTGGTTTGTACTGTTTGCACTGTTTCCCTGGCATCCCTGAAAAGCTATATAAGCCTCTTAAGCTTCTTTTCTGTCCCTCCCTGCCTGTGTCATGCCTTCTTTACCTCTAGCACCCCCTGCTCAATAGATACCCAACTTATATCTACCTATTCTAGCTGGCAAGATCCCTTTAGCCTCTCCCTTAGATCTTCCTCCATATTCATGATGTCTACTGTCCTAAAGTACAGGACCATCTTCCAGGATTTCTTCCTTTCAGCTTCTACAAGAGAAAGAAGGATAAGAACAATAAAACAATGAGAAAAAACCAGGACAGAGAAAAGAGAGGAAAACATAAAAATAAGAAATACAAGATTAAAAAGTGTTTGTATGCAGCTGTTCTAGAATTACCTCACTGTGATTCATAGAGATAATTTTTGTAATGATCAGTAGGTGGTGCCATTGTATTTTGCTAAGACTGTAGGGATAAGATTTTTTTTCTTCACAATTGGTATCATCTTTTTCGTCAACAGGAATATCGCTCCATTTTTAGTTCTATTGGTCAGGGGCCATTAATTTCTAAAAGATGATGCTGATATGTGTCCCACAACAGATCTTACTTTGTAGGACTTGAAATTGGTAATTTTGAATGGATATATTGTGAGGTACTGAGATTGTATTTCATATCAACAGTTTTAAAATGTGTTATCCTTGCATATACAGTAGCATGTTTTGTAGGTAATTTAGCCTCATTGACTCATGTTTAGCACATTTCTTGTTATACATAGGATGCTGCTGTTTTGTTGTTTGATTGAAGTATGTTTGAAATGAAGCAGCAAGGCAGAGAGAATCATAGCAGACTTTATATATAACTCTACCATGTACTTGTCTGTTTCTTGAGGATCTCTGCCTTCTTTTTTATTAAAAGTCAAGATAACATACTGTAGTGACTGCCATTGTAATCAGTTTTAATAGAAACCCCTCCAATTTCAACTGTCATTATTCCTTCCTTCATTTGTAATTGTAAATCAAACCACATTTTGTTTGCTTTTAAAGCCCTGCTGCCACTTCAGGATTAGATCTAGTAGATTGTTTTCCTTATTTCTAAATCTAAATCTGGTCTTAGGGAACAGGGCAATGGTTCTTTGCCAATTTCAAATCAGAAGTTTTAGTACATGACTGAGAGAGATAAAGATATGGGGCCGGATTCACAAAACTCTTTAAAATCCCACAGCTGCAGGAAAAACTCAGCGCAAATGGGTTGCAATTTATGGATCTGCAGTTTCTCATGCAGCTATGGTATTCACAAAAGTGGAGCTAGTTTATGACTAGCTCCATGATTTATGGTGGCTTGTGGGTGGTGTTGCTACAGAAATCCCCACAGCTGTGGAAAACTATTGTGGCTGGTGTGACCAGCCATAGCATCTTCCACAGCTGCTGCAGATGTGAAGAGCAGTCTTCACAGCTGTAGACAGTACCAAAACCTTTTGTGAATCCAGCCCATGGTCTCTGGCATTCACTGTCAGGCTCAAAGGAAGAGCATTTAAGTGCACATTGAAGGCCGCCCTAAAGCCATCATTGCTGAAAATGCCACATCTTTCTCCTGTTTCCATTTCTAAAGGCTCCTTGGAAGTCTAATGGCTACTGTAATTTAAGTTTTCCAGTTGGATCATTTTAAGATTGGTGATAAGTTTTTTTTTCCCTATTTAGCCAGTCCATAAAGCATTTATGGATAATGTTGTTTGACAGTTGTTCATTAAATTCCTGCTATTAATTCCTACCAAGATTTATCTTAATAATCATAACATTTTCTGATAACTGTAAATATGCTTTTGTTTTTAAACTTAGTGTGCTGTTGTCTTCATTACAGAGCAACAACCCCCCCCCAATAAAAAAATTAAACAATAAGCCGGCTCGCTGGCACAGTGATTGGATTTCTGCTCATGATGCCGATGACCCAGGTTTGGGAATGGACCCGGGAGTTGGAGAGCCAGCTGGGGGAAAAAGGATCGAGTGTGCTGATGACTGCTCTCCTTCCCCGGGGGGGGAGGGTGAGCTGAGTGTCCGGTGACATGCTGACCTCTAGTGGATGCTTGGGCATTCTACACTCACCAGCACCTAACTTGCTGAGGGGAGGAACAGACTCTGACAACATTGCACGTTCCTCCTCTCCGGGGACTGTACTACTAAAAATAGGCCGCCTCCCTCTATGATGCTCCAACCTTAGTGCCCAATCATCCCCCAGCACTGCCAACAACCAATCAATGTGTGTTCCATGGTTGTATCCTGGTCCCGTGGCCCCATCCTGGGGTGTAAGCCAGGTGGTTCCTCCAGTAGGGATGCCTGCTGCAGTCCTGACTTCAAGTCCGTGGGCTCCCAGGGCCAACTGGCAGTTCCATCCAGTAGGGAGCAAGCCTGGGATCTGGATTGCCGTGAAGGTAAGTCTTAGAGAGTGATTGGAGCATGGGGTGGGGCTGATTCTTGGGTTGATGCAGCAAAAAGAATAGTAAATTGCAAAAAAAAAAGTAAACTTTCTGTTTTGTGCAACTATAGCAAGCATGCAGTTTTTGAAAGATATAGTCAGTCATGGATGTTTGCAGGCTGAGGCACCAGAGCCTCTGACTCCAGCATACATGCTAAGTATCCATGATGACCTGCCTAATGTTTTTAGAGCCCTTTAGCTCTGTTCCTATGGAGGCATTAAGGATTAAAATGTAAATATTCAGCCCAATCACTTACAGTTTCAGTCACTGGATGGTCAGACCTCACCTATGTAAACTATTGCTATGATTAGACTAAACTTTCACTTTTTTCATATCAAAATCTGTCTTCAAAAACGTTCTTTACTGAAATGTATGGAGAGCACTATATAAGATTACCATTGTGCAGTATGTCCTTCAGAACATGCCGTACACACTTTGGAGTTTAGAGTTCTGACTGCCCAGCTCCCATTTATGATAAAATACATATTGGGGAAAAATGCATTTTTTTGTTATGAACACAAATGCATGTTATTTATTGAAGGAGCAAGCATTTGTAATGAGTTGGGGAATGTTTTAGGGCATGGAACTTGGAACAGAGTTCTTTAAAGCAGTAGTATTCATTAGTCACCATATAGTTTTTTATCCCCAAAATAATGTTTGTCTAGCAAAAATAAACATCATCACTTTTTACACTTGGATGATAAGGGCATGTTTTGGGGTGCTGATTTATTCAATGCTAAGCATTTTGAAATATAAATTGCCATTCAAAAGAAAGGTGTCCTTATTGACAACTGAAGCCAGGTCCTCTGATTTCCATCCCTGTGCTTTACCAGCTGAGTTATTAAGCTAAATGGTTATCACAAGCTTCCTAAAGTAATTTACATTCTTGTACTGGAGACCCTGCAGTTAAGAATAATTTAGATGTTAAGGAAGTTCTTTATTTAGAGCTGTATTAGCCCCTGCTAAGCATTTTAAATACAAATTGTAATGGCAAAAACTAGAGTGACCTGCAGTAATTGGGAAGGAACTTAAGAATCTGGAATACTGTTTGATACTCTATAAGCTTAGGAGATACTTTAACTTCTTCCTTACACTTGCTTTCAGAGACTTTTAAGAGAAAACATTCTGACTGGGGATGATGTACTGGGAGATTGTTACTGCTCAGATTCATCACTGCTGATCAGAATGGTAATGATGGAGAACTTAGAGGCACAGGCACAGTATGAAAGGGAATGGGAAAGGCAAATCAGATTTTGGAATGCTTTACGAGGGGCAACACTAAACAGGAGGTGGGAGGTAATACTCACCTGATATAGATCCTTGGTTAGAACACAGCTAGAGTACTGTGTGCAATTTCTGTGCCCACATTTGAGTTGCAGTGATAGGTTGGAGGAAGTGCAGATAAGGGCTACCAAAATGACACAAGAGCAATAAAGCAGGTCTCATGGTGTGCACTTTGGGGATTTCAATTCATACATTGTGGAGGGCAGAAGGAAGAGAGAAGATATGACTGAGATATTCAAATACCTCAGTGCAATAAATAAGGCAGACAGCAATGAGTTTCCCTGCACAGATGGTTGGTCAAGAATGTTTAACATTAAAAAGCAGATTTTTTAAAACGTTCCACAATAATAGACCCTTGGACTGAAATACACTACTGCATGTCAATTTTCACAGCCTTAGGGTGTAAGATGACTGAGTAATAAACATTTGAAAATAGGGGTTTAAATCGAAACATCCAACACAACCCTAATGTTTATACATTTTTTTATAGAAAGCCCTTTGTCAATGTTCGAGATATTAATTGTTGCAATGATGTATTTTTGTCTATTTTGGAGACATAATTTGTTGTCAAATTGTACAGGAAAAATGACAAGGCATTAAGGTATTAAACTTACTGATTTAGTTGATTTTATGGAGGAAAAGGTCCTTTGGGGGTTTTCTTTAAAAACATGTTAATTCATTTTAAATAATTTAAGATTAATTGGTAGTGCACGTTCAGTTTGAAAACAACTAGCTAAAATTGTTAGTTTTTTTCATTTTAACTTAACTTCTTAAAGCAGCAGTGCAACAAAACTGTGCAAAAAATGTGACCCTACCTTTTTATCACTATAAAGATCCTGAGCATCGTCCAGTTTTATTTAGTGGTAACATTTTCTAGTTTCACCACACTTTTAGTATTTTGTAAAAGTTTTAACTTAGGGTTTAAAATTTGACCACTGCATTTGGCATGGAAATACCATTCTTGACCTGGTAACGGTTAGAATCAAGAGAATAAAAAAACCTCATGGTGCACAGCATAGGAGACACCTAAAAAAGTAAATTTTACTGGTATGCTAATATTTTTATTATTTGTAGCTGAAACTAGTTTTTTGGAAAAACATTTTTCATTGCATTGCTGCTTCAATACTTAAAATTTAAGGGTGGAAGCTTAATGTTTCAAGGAAGGAGTAGTTTGAGACAAAGATTATCACTAATGAGTTATATTTAATTAAAACAAAGTTTGCATAGGAATTCTGAACAATTTTTTGATACTGTAATTGCTCCACGAATGTTCTGAACATTTATCAGCTGGTTATACAAAATATCCGTGCTGCGCAACAGGTTTCAATATCTTTATGATGCACAGAAAAACTATTTGCCAAAATCTATGTGCTGTATAACAGTTTTAAAATCTACATGCTGAGTGACAGTTTTTAGTAAATGTTCAAAAATAAATTCTTCAAGGAGGGTTTGAAAATCTATGTGCTATAGGGCAGTTTTGAACATCTACATTCTGTGCAATGCTTTCTAAAATCTATGTACAGTAATGTGCATAGAAGTTCTGAGTACCATACCTTTGTGATGATTTGAAAACCTACTGTACATGTCGTGTGAAGGTTTTTACTTAGTGTTAAAGTTCTTCACCTCTCTCAGTTGAGGGTAGAAGTTGCTGGACCTGGCCAAACTGGTAAAGGTGCAGAAAACCTGCTGCCTGACCCAGAATGTCACCATGTTTGCCAACACTGTGAGGAAGTATTTTTTCACAGAGAAGGTTGTGGATACCTGGAACAGCCCTTCTGAGGAGGTAGTGGAGTCAAAAACAGTGGGGGAATTCAAGAATGCATGGGACAGACATAAGGCAATTCTAGTGGGAGGTAGGAAGAAATAGGCTGTTAGTTAACTAAGATCTGCAGCTTAACCATTAGGTAATAATAATAATAAACTTTATTTTAAATGCGCCTTTCAAAATCAAGGCGCAGTACATAGTTAAAATAATTTCACAAAAAACATCATTATAAAACAGCCAGACTATTACAGTCAATCCACTTCAACACCATCCCCATATGCCTTAATTTATAAATATGTTTTCAATGCTTGTTTAAAACCCCCCACAGTCATGCACTCCCTAATCCAACAGGGTAGAGAATTCCAGAGGGTCGGTGCCACGAACATGAAAGCCCAGGCTTGGGCAGACTAGGTTGGCCAAGTAGTCCTTATCTGCCATCAAATTCTATGTTTCTATCTATGTTTCTAACACCCCCCCAGAGGATGCCTAGGCAGAGTGATTGAACTTTGGTGGTCTGCAGGAGGGTGGGTGAGGTGGTAAGGGTGCACACTCAGTCTGTACCCCAGCATAATTCCATCACATACTGGCAGGAGGGAGGAACTGGGAGGAGGCACCCATAGCTGTAGGAAGGGAGGAAGTGGGGGTCCTTAGAAGGGGAGGCCCCAAGTAGGAAGGAAGAGTCCCCCAAGTGAGGAGGAAGCAGCTGCTTATGGGAGACTATCATGAGGGGATAGACTTGAGAGTTGGGGAAGAAAGAGAGAGGGAGGATAAGTGCCTGAGAGGTGTTTCAGCTTGGAGGGATGGAGAGTAGATAAAGAAGATCCCAGGGCAGCAAGAAATGGGAATGAGCTAGATGTCATTGTCTACCTGGGGACAAATAATCTGGCATGGAACAGGGTAGGAAAATGCAGAGAAATTTCAGGGAGCTGGGGCGGGGCCTTAAGCAGGTGACATGCATGGTGGCAATTTCTGAATTGCTACCTGTATATGGCTGAGGAGAGGATGGGACACTCTGCATCAAGGCTTTTAACAATTTGTTGAAGGCATGGTGCATGGAGGAGGACTTTGGCTACATTGGGGACTGGGAGCCAATCTGGGAAGACATGAGCCTCTATGGGAGAGATGTCCTGAATCTTTCTAGGAGGGAGACCACAGTCCTTAGTGAGAGGTTAATTGTTACTTGAATGAGCATTTAAACTGAGCAGGGGGTGCTATAAAACCAAGGAAGGCAACAATTGCCACCCCAGATGATGAAGCAGCAGGGAAGGTGAGCCCAAGTGGAGTAAGCTCTCCCAGTGCAGGAGCACAAGAATACAGGGGTGGGGACAGGGCAGAAGACAAGGGGGTATAAATCAGGAAGTCAAGGAAGCAAGGAGAAAGGAGAAAAGGAGACAGGCAATGGAGAAGGTAACAAGGGAAGACGTGGGTCAGGGGGAGCATCAGTGAACAGCACAGGCAAGTAGTGCTGAGCAAAACTGAAAAATTTCACCCGGCAAAATATTCTATGGAATTTGTGCATTTTGCAAAATATTTTGCCGGGCAAAATGTGAAATCTCACCTGCAGGGGTGGGTGAAATTTCACCCGAACCAGTGAAATTTGCCACTCGTAGGTGAAATTTCGCCACTGTGGGTGAAATTTCTCTCAATCTTTGCCACTGGCCCCCAGTCCTAGTCTCTTAAAAAAATCCTCCCTGGCCCTGGTGTCTAGTGGACCCCCTCATCAATCACTGGCTGAATTCAAGAACCCCCCCTCCCAGTCACCCTGAGTTATCCTCGGGCCACAGCCTACTATTTTTGAAAAAGAAAAAAAAAACATCCCTTCCCCTGTCCCTGGTGTCTAGTGGACCCCCTGGCTGATCACTGGCCAAATTAAAGTAAAGAACCCTTCCACCCCCGCAGTCAATCCAAGTTATTCTCCCCTCTCCCCAGCCATGCATGACCCTGGTCCCAATCTTCAGAATAAAAAAAAAAGCAATCCTCTCCCCTGTCCCTGGTGTCTAGTGGACCACCCACCCTCTCCACCATGTCTTAAGTCAGAGCCCACCCCGCTTCCCCTTAGTACCCTGATTGGGCCACCGGCACAGCACTCCACTCACTTCCACAGCTGGAAGCCCATCTGAGCACTCAATGAATGAGCGCATGCTTATATGAGCACCCTAAGCAAGTTACTTAACTTCCGTGTGCTCCCAGGTCACAGTAACCACATTTTAAATGAATACCCACAGCACTGGGTGAAAGTACAGTAGGGAGGTGATGGGGCTAGGAAATCATGGGGGGAGGAGGGGGGAGTTGGCCAGAGAATAAAATCTTTATGGGGAGAAAAAAAAGAAGAAAAACAAACATCAAAGAACAAAACAAATCCTGACCTGGCCATTTCCAGGTTCCCAGGTTCAAGGCAGCCTCAGGTCCACATGTAAGCAAAGTTGGGTGACATTATACATGCAGTGGCACACAGGCTTTGACCTCCCAGTCATACACACATCGTCACACTTGGCAGTCTGTTCAAAAGAGGCACAGGACTGAGCTGCCACTGGGATCAAATCAAAGTGCTTTAAACTGTTCTTCATTAGGCAAACTTTCCCCTTTGGTTCTCTTTTTAACCATAGGAATGTAACTCTTTCATGCCCATGTAGGCAGGAGATGAGGTTCCTTGGCACAGACAGTGCATGTGGCATGCCTTACACAAGCATGTTTATCATTTCTAGAGGTTTTTGAGTGGTTACCTTGTGTCCTGGAGGCTGGAGATAATAACCTTGTGCTCCAGTTTTTATGTAAACTGGTGTAGTAGGCAGCTGGGGAACATTCTCCACCACAGACAAAGCTAAACTTGACAAACACTCTCACAATAGTGCTCCCCTCTCCTCCCACATGCTCACCAGAGGAGCAGCAAATTAGCATTAATCCTGTCCACACTGTATCTGCCCAGCTACCCTGTAATGTACCAGACCTGTACTCTACCTGCCCTGGATTCTACCTGCCCTACACTGTACCTGTCTCACACTGTAACTACCCCAATGCTGTACCTGCCCTGCTCTTTACCTACCTCATGCTGTACCTGCCCCAGCATGCTACCTGCCTATGCACTGTACCTAGCCCACACTGTTCCTGCTCATGCAATGTACCTGCCCCTACGCTATACCTAGCCCCACACTGTTCTGGTCTAAACTGTAACTGACCCACTCTGTACCTGCCTCCACACTGCATCTGCACCCACACTGTAAGTAACAGAAGATTTTCAGACTCCAGTGCTATCAGTCCCTCAAGTCGCCTTGTGCCAAAGGCACTAAACACGCCACAGTGTGGTGAAGCCTGCACTGTACCTGCCCTGTTCATGGCCCTACAAACAGACAGGGGGCTTCAGCCTCAAGTGCTGTCAGTCCCTTGCCTTTCATCAACATTAAATGCATTACACAGTGGGAACACCTGCATGGCACCTGTCTATCTGGGTAAAGAGAGGGCTTCAGTCTCCCATGTTGTTAATCCCACACCTTTCACCAGAATAAAATACTTCACAGAGTGATTAAATCTGCACTGTACCAGCCCTGTTCATGGCCCTACAAACAAACAGGGAACTTCAATCTCCAGTGCTGTAAGTGACCAGTCCCTCACTTTTCACAAGCATTAAATACATTACACAGGGGGCACACTTTATTTATTTAGTTATTTATGTATGTATGTATGCATTGATTTTATTTAAATTTTGATGACCAGGTAGGCCCACTGAGACGTGCAAGTTGTATAATACAATACACGGGAGAAAATACCAAGTACATAAAAGATATTCTACATACAGTGAACATTAGTTTATCACAAATTTGTGAGTAGACATGCATGATACCTGTCATTCTGGGAAAATGGATCTGTGCAGAATAGCGATCACTGTTAGGGTGAATGGAAATCACAGAAAAAATATTTTGGCGCTACAGTACCCGGCACACAGCAAAAGGGCCCCCATACTCCCCTACTTAAGGATTCTCAACTCCAGAGGGTGCATGTTGGGGGGTGCAAACCCCCCCAAAACTTTTCGGGCCGGGTGCAACAAAAGGCACCTGCGCCTGGAACTGAACCCAGCACTATGAACACCCCAGTTCTGAACTCACCCACCACACCACAGGAGCAGCTTGGCAGCTCACCACGGCACCATCCCTCAAAATCTCTCCCTCCCGTCACACCCTCAGCGTGCTCACCCCCCCGCCGCATATACATGTAGCTACAGGATGTCGCTATATTTGTGCTCCCCATCTGGTCACCCTCCCAGCCTTGACGCTGTGGTGTAAGGCACCGTGATTGAGTCAATGTTTCAGTAGGTGCCCAATCATGGTCGCCGAACTCACAGGATACCTAGGAAAACAGAGGGCCTCTGTCTCCGGAGCTGTTAGTCCCTCACCTTTCACCAGCATTAAATATATAACACTGTGGGAGAGCCTTGGCCTACCCTGTACTTGCTTGTACTCTCTCTTTAGATAAATATAGGGCTTCAATCTCCAGTGCTGCTAGCTTCCCCACCTTTTTCCAGCAACATATACACAACAGAGCGATTAAGTCTTATGTTGGAGTCAGTATAGCATAGTGGTTGAGGACACTGATCTACAAACCTGGAGACCTGGGTTTTAATCCACAGCTCCAGCATGCATATCATGTGACCCTGAGCAAGTTATTTAACTTCCTTGTGATCCCAGGTCACACCAGGAAACAATTTAGGTTTAGCGTGCTTTTGCTGATTAAGCAATTTTCCATTTCCCTAAGTCTGCACTGTACCCTCTACCTACAGGCAAAAATACAGTTTCAGTCTCTAGTGCTGTCAGTCTCTCTCCTGTCACCAGCACTAAATACATCACACTGTGGGGAAGCCTGCACTGTAACATCCTGCACCATCTCTGTCCCTGTAGCTATACAGAGGGTGTTACTGTTAGTCTCTCACCTTTCACCAGAAATAAATACATCACAGAGTAAGCCTGCACTATACCAGTCCTCAACACACCTCTGCCTACAGACAAATGTAGGCTGCAATAAAAACGAAAACAAAAAAATATTTTTTTATACCGAACATCTCCAACAGTCAGATGTAAGCTGATTCAATGGTCTACACAGCCAGTATAGTGTTATGCTTGTGCAACTGTGTTACTTAGGTTTTTTGGCCATTCATACTCTTTATTCCAGAGGAATTACCATCTTGTAGGGGCACCAAAGGCAAGGAACCCTGGAAGAGGTTTCCACCCCTAGAGGTGATGCAGGATGATTCCTTTGGCTAAAGGTACCTTAGGAAGGATTCCCAGGAGAGAGGCACAGCCGCTCAAAGAGGAGGGGAGAATGGTGGGGCAAAGAAAAATTGCTTCAGAAGGAGGCTGAGAGGAACTGCTTATATAGGTCAGTAAGTGAGAGTGGCTGGCTGCTTGTCCATTGAACCACAGGCCCAGCCTTCCAATTTATTTATCTATTTATTGAATTGATTCACCAGAAAAGGCACACTGAGCAAAAAGATGCTTGTCTCTCGGTACGACCTGGGGGGAAGGGTTACAAGGGGAGGATAACACACAGGTTATCACAATAACAGCTAATCAGATATACAGAGGAAAATGTAACAATTTTGCCACATAGGTTAACAGTCTGCTAAAATCAGATATACAAAGGAAAATTTAATAATTTGCCACATAGGTTAACAGTCAGCTAAATACGTATACCAGAGGCATACATACTCTACTTACATACATACATGTATACATAGAGTACAGTTTGCTGTGGCAGATAGTCGCAGCTTATTTTATATAAGCCAGCTTCTACAGGTAGGGTGTACCCGCTGATCAGGCAATGAGAATTTTGAGGGGTGGGTCAATTGGAGTTATTGAGTGCAGACACAGTTTACCGTGAGGTAGTTAGCCAGTGCATTTGATAGGGAATGGGTGGAGGAAGATTGGCGAATCTGAGAGGGGGAGAACATTCCAGATTTTCAGGAATCAGTGCGAGAAGGCTTCCTGTCCAACAGAGGTCTTTCATCTGGGGATATTTAGTAGTCGGGTGTCAAGGAACCGGAGGGCATGGGGGTGTGTGTGAGCCAAAAACAGTGTGGAGGAGAGGTAAGAGGGAAGGGCACCAAGCCAGAATTTTGAGACAAATTTGGAGCAGTGCAGTTGTCTGTGATTTTTGAGAGATGGGAGGGTGAGGGAGCAGTAGAGATCACAGTGATGGGAAAGGGGGGGCATCAAGAGTGAAACGGCAGAAGGCATTGAAAAGGGGCTCTAGTTTAGATAAGGTGGATTTAGGTGCAGCTCTGTAGACTATTTTGCAATAGTCTAAGGAGGGAGGATCATCTTCTGCACTAGTTCCCACCTAACTGGAAAAGGGAGGCAAGAGCAGTTCCTGTACAAGGCACCTAGCTTGGGGCACAGTTTTTTTATGATTGCATTGAGGTGGTGAGAGAAGGTAAGGTGACGGTTGAGCCATACCCCTAGATAGTGGAAGGAAGCGATGTCCTCCAGAGTTGTCCTATCCAGAGTGGGGAAGGAGGGAAGGGAGGGGAGTCTGGATAGCCACTGTCTCATACCAAAGGTCATGGTGATAGTTTTTTTAGCGTTGAGAGACAGCAGATGTGAACTGAACCAGAGTTGAACATTATTGAAATTAGACTGGAGATTAGATGCTACTTCTTCTGGTGAGAAGCTAGAGGTGAATAGGACAGTGTCATCCACATACATGTGTATAGATGTGGCTGTGCAGATTTATGGCAGGTTGTTGAGGAAAATGGAGAACAGGATGGGGCCAAGTACCGACCCTTGGGGGACACCAGTAGTCACAGGGAAGGGGGAGGAAGTGGCATCTGCAATTTTTACTAATTGTGTTCTTCCTGAGAGGTAGGCACTGAACCAGTTAGTGGCCAAGATAGTGAGGCCTGCATCCAAGAGGCTTATTAACAGCAAGGAGTGGGAGACAGTGTTGATTGCTTTAACAAGGTCAACAAATATTGACGATGAGATCTGCCCACTATCCATTCCGGAGAGGATGGTGTCAGTGAGTCTTAACAAGGAGGCTGCAGTAAAGAGGCCCTTTCTGAACCCATATTGAAATGGCATGAAGAAGTTAGAGCCAGAGAGAAAGGAAGTAAGTTGGGCGAGCACCAGGTGTTCTTGTAGTTTAGCAAGGACTGGGAGAAGAGAGATAGGGCAGTAGTTTGAAGTGGAGGGGGGCCCCCTTTATGGAGGGGAATGACAACAGTGTGTTTCCAGGCCTGTGGGACAGCAGCAGTGGTAAAAAAGAGGTTTAGGAGATTGGTAAGGGGTGATGCTATGGCTGGCACAGAAAGATGGAGGAGTTTGGTGTCTAGCCTGTTGACAATTCTATGGCCTATCTAGCCAGTATGGTGTTATCCTTGTGCAGCTGTCTTACTTAGATTTTTTGGCTATTCGCACTCTCTATTCCTGACAAATTACCAACCTGTAGGGGTACCAGAGGCAAGGAACCCTGGAAGAGGGTTCCACCCCTAGAGGTGCCACAGGACAATTCTCTTGGCTAAAGGTACCTTAGGAAGGATCCCCAGAAAGAAATGTAGTAGTATGAAGCATGTTAACAATCAGTAGCTATGAAACATAGTAGTAGATAAGGCATCAGGCAGCTTGATAACATAATGAGATGTACAATTTAGCAATGGCATTAGTATGATGGGTTGTGCTGAGATTGAGGGGGCCTTCTAAGGAGAGAGGGAACGGCAAGTAGGGACTCCATCTAGCTCCAACCAACAGCAGAACCTACTTAAAGGAAACTAGGGAACACTAACTATGGCTTACTAATGTTTATGACCTAAGGCATGGGGAGAGAGGAAAAAAAAACCTTGAAGAGGAAATCTCTGGGGATCCAAAGCCTTGTTCACCTTCCTTCCAGGCTTGGGATGTTTATTTTGTGATGGCTCTTCTGCTGCAATTTAGAAACTCAATAAAAGGGGTGGACAATATTCCAATTTAGAGGAAAGCTCTCGCTCAATCCCTGTAATGGGAACACTGTGAAAGGTTGTTAGAGTGCTCTGCAACATTGAAGGCAACCAAGGCAGGAGGAGGAGGAGAGCAACAACTGCTGAGACACTCACCTGCTGAGACACTCACCCTAAAAACAAACCAGGTGAACCAGAGGCAGTTGTAGGGAGAATGCAGTGAAGGTGCCTTGCTAGTAAGAATACTAGAGCCAAAGGAGGTCACTGTTACCACCCTTCACAGCTAGTCTTAAATTCTACACCAGGAGCTGCCATTGAGTCTCGAACAGCTAAAGCCAGGCCTGGAGCTAGGACATTTCCAGCTATGGGCCAGGTGAGAAGGACCTCGCCCCAAGTCAGGCACACTCAAGATGCAGACTTAGAAATGCAGTGCAAGACTGTCAGCTGCAGGGAGGATCTGTGCCAGAATGGTATGACTGGCATGCCCCAAAACTGAAGAGGAGCTGAATGAACGTAGAGTGCTTGGACCTCATGTAGGTCAGATGGTAGTAGTGCGGTTAAGCATTAAGCAATGGTTGCATAAGCAAAGCGTGTATCTGCCCGTAGGTGAGTAAGGCAGAGTAGCAATAGTTGAACCTGCACATAGGTCAGTAAGTAGAGTAGCAATAGTCAGACCTGCACTTATGTCTGCAAAACAGAGTAACAATAGTTCGACCTGCACGTAGGTCGGAGAAGCAGCAATATGAATAATGGGGCAAGCCAGCCAAGCATTCAAGAAGCCAATGAAGATTACAAATACTCTGAGGATTTTCGGCAGTGGAGGCAGGAGTTACAACATAAAATAAGTAGCCACATGGGGCCATGGCTCCCCCAACACCTCCAAGTCCCCACCGTAGGAAAAACAAGAAAGTGATGGAAGACACTGAGACCCACCTGCAGAGACTGAAACTAGTTTACAGCATCAGCAGTAGCTTAGCTGACCTCAGAGTATAATAGCTGTGTACAAACATAGAGAGCAACTTCTGTATTGAGTAACTGTGTTGTAGGATGTGATGAACATAGATAGAAGCGAGGTAATGCTCTGAAGCAGCTATCACCAGGCAGTGCAGTGAAATTGTAGCAATGAGGCATATGGTATGAGCTGAGAAAGCATGATGAAGCTGCATAGGTTGTGTTCAGATTGAGCTTGAACCAGGTGAAAACAATTAAGTGTGTAGCATGGAGAGTAGCTATGTAGTTTTAGTTGAAACACACAGATAATGACTGCAATAGCATTGTGAGTAACTGAGAGCAAGTAGCATGAGCTCTGAATTAGCAATATGCTAGGAGCTTAGAAACAAAGCCCCCAAAAGGCAAAACCAAAGACACACAAACACAGAAAATGGAACAAATGACAGAAAGAAGCACATAGCCGGAGGCAAAATACAAACTAGATGCAGGAAAACAAATGCAGAAGTCCAGCAGAAACAAGCAGAAGCAGCAAGGTGGGGGGAGAGTAGGCCCCAGCCAGTAGCAGAGGATAGAGCCTCCAGCCAACAAAGAAAAGTGCTTCAGAAGGAAGCTGAGCTTATATAGGTCAGGAAGTGGGAGTGGCTGGCTGCTTGTCCATTGAACCAAAGGCCCAGCCTTCCAATTAGAGGGACTTGTGTTGATTTCAAATAGATCAACAGCAAGATGAAAATGCATAAAATAGCTAAAAATAGTAATCCTCACTTTCATTAGTGCCTGGCACCCCTGCAGGAAAATGCTACATTATCCTTATTTTCAGTTGTGAACAAGTAAGCCTTTGCCTCCCAAAACTGGCAGCCTTACCTTAACATGCAGCACAGCAGATTCAAAGAAACACATTCTTAGACTAGCAGGACACTTAAGGGGCATGGAATTTAGAGTCCTTATCTTAATGATCGGCTGTTATTTATGTTGGAAGCATTTGACACTTCTTGAGACAGCAAAGTACCTTTTGTGTGTGCATTAGAACTTAATTAACTTTTTCATGCTAGATAGCCCTTATGTTTCTCAGGCTTGCTAACATATCTTAGATGCTACAGTATATTGTTATTTATGTTAAAAGCACTTGACAGGTCTTGAGTTCCAGAAACACAGCAGAAGGAAGGGAGTATTTTATTCAACTGGGTAGTGCTTTGCAGTTGTTGTGGAAGGATACACTAAAAGTACTAAAATTTGTGCTTCGGTATCCCATTTTTCCACAAACAGCAAGATGACTGTAGGCTCTGCCCACAGCCATGAAAAGTAAGGACATTTATGGTGAAACTTTATTAATGCTGATTAAGTCTGCTACTGCACAAAAGTCAAACTAAACAAAGTTAATAAATGCCTTATTTGAGTTGTAAACCCATTGCCCACAAGTTTGAAAATGTCCTACTAGGGGTGTGAAACTTAACTCCCACTCCTATTCCCAGCTCTTACACCAATGACACTAGGTCAAGTTACAGGTATGGGACTGCTTCTTCATACAGGGCACAATATTCACAATTCCTAGATACCAACCCTAATCCTCCCCCTTCTCCTGATCCAAGCTACAGATCCAGCTCCAGGCTACAAGGCTGTGATCTCGGTGAGGTTCAAAACAAAGCTGTGCCATTACCACACAGTTGTATGTTTGCTGGTGCATGCTGTTATTCACTGTGTGTATGGTATGACATCTATATAACAGCAATATTTTGTTTTATATATTGCTTGATATAATTTCTACCATCCACTTGAAACTTCTTTTGTACAGCTACAACAAGGCCCTGCATAAAATAACATACATTTCCCAAACATGTAACTTGCTTTGAATAGTTCTAAGCCTGTATCCTAGGGAAAGCAAGTTGCAAGTGTGCAGTGAATGTAGTACTTACAAATTTGTAACAAATACATTTTTTTATTCATGGTCCACAGTACTGTGTGCAAAGTAAGCCACACATCCTAAATGGATATACATCTCAGCAGGTGTGTTCCACAAGTGTTCTAGTTACAGATCTAAGAGAGAAAAAAAAGAATCTTGCTGTCAGGTAAATATAATACCTTTATTAGTCTAATGAAAAGTTAAGGATGCAAACTTTTAAAGCCCAAACACCTCTTCTTCAGGTACATAAAAATGTAGGCTGAAGTGCCTGCCCTTTGTTGAAGCTTGGTTTTAATTAGCAATGAAAGAAAAAAAAACTGCAAATGTTTGAATAAACTTTGAAATGCTAATTAACACTCCAGCAGTAGAAATATTGCCATTATTTACATTCTAGCTGTTATCACAGTATATGCAGGAAGTTGCTTTTTAAAAGACATGCATACAAAAAAGCTACAGAGATTTTAAAGCATTAGGGCTAAAACAAGCTTAGTGATATTGATTTACATCAAACGGTCTGAGTAGGTATGAGGAAACTGTTTATATATGACCTTTTGTTATGTAGCAATTGAGTTGCTGTTTGTCTACTTGCAAAGGAAAATACTATATTCAAAAAGAATGTTACATAGTGGACATGAAACCACTATCTTTATGGAGGCCACATTCCAGGGTGTTAAAGAGCATGTATCCCAGTCCTTTTGACTTTCATGCACAACTAACCCCTTCTTGCATTGATTCTGGAATTGTATTTCATTACTGTTCTCTGCAGTTAACTTTCGCATTCTGAACTGCTAAAAACTGCAGGGGATATCAGAGCTTCTGTAGCAAGCATGGTGTTGCTGTGGAGCCAGGGCTGTACTGCTGACATCACTGTATGGCAGAGGAGTGACTCACACTGCAGTACAGTGAAGTTGCAGCAGTTTTGCAAGGGAAAACTACATTACTAGGTGTACATATTGTGGTTCCTCCTCACCAAGACACCTTGTCAGCAATGCATTATGCTAAAATCCAAATGCCTTGTCAGTATGTGTTTTTGTAAAACTGACTTACTTCTGCCTCTGTAACAGTCCATGGGGTCTGAGTGAAGATTGAGTTTTTGTCAACACCTTTCACAGTACTTTTGACTTTCATGCATAAATTACCCCTTCTTGCATTGATTCTGGAATTGTATTTCATTACTGTCCTCTGCAGTTAGTTTTTGAATTTTGAGCAGCTAAAACTGCAGGGTGTACCAAAGCTTCTACAGCAAGCATGGTGTTGCTGTGGTCCCAGGGCTATACTGCTGACATCACTATACGGCAGAAGAGTAACTCATACTGCAGTACAGTGAAGTTGCAGCAGTTTTGCAAGGGAAAACTACATTACTAGGTGCACATACTGTGGTCCCTCTTCACCAAGACACCCTGTAAGCAATGCATTATGCCAAAATCCAAATGCCTTGTCAGTATGTTTTTGGTAAATCTGACTTCTACCTCTGTAATGAAGCATGGGCAGTAAGAGAAGACTGAGTTGCTGTTAGCCTAGACAGCTGTCAGTTTATCCATTGATGTGATTAATGTCTATACCTTGGTCATTTGAAAGCAGTAATGCCTCCTTACCCATACTGTACTGATGCCTTCCATGTCTTTCTGTAGTAAAGCACCTGGCAGTCACCCCAGTCAAAAACCCCTTAGTGCTCCTCTGGTCTGGTGGCACAGAGGGTTAAGGTGCTGGATACCACACCTTGAACCACACTGGCAACCTGGGTTTGGGAACAGACTCGGGTGCCAAGAGCTGGCAGGGGAAGGAGAGGACTGAGCATTCTGGAGGACTGCTGTACTCTCCTGGATGGGCTGGGGGGTAGCCTCATTCTGTAATGGCCTTCAGTGGAGACCAGGGGCACTACATGCAGTGGCACAGGAGGGACCAAAGAAAAAACAGAAAAGCAGCTTTGGTGCCACTGGATGATGGCCACCATCCTCCATGCTACTGGAATCTCCAGGAGCCTCCTCTTCCACAGCAGTGCCCCCAGGCCATGCAGGAAAATAATGTGCTGGGTTTTCACCTCCCTGGTGCCTTCCCCCTCAGAAGAGAGGGACCCGCCCACAGATGGGATATGCTGAGACAACTCGGGGGTTGGCTGCAATGTGTGGCAGAGAGGGAGAGCTCCAGAAGAGGACTGCCAGGGTTAGTGGAGTACTAGGCAGCCCAATGGAGTGGTGGACACCAGAGCATGGGAAGAAGGTAAGAAGATCATTCAAAAAAAAAGAGAGAGAACTCCCTTAGTGCTCTTCTGTCCTGTGCCTCCTACATTAGCATGGCACTGCAGAATGCTGAAGACTAATTTTGGTACCATATAATACAAACACTGGCCCCTATGCACTAATGGGCAGAGTAGCTATGTGCCACGTATCTGCAGTGCATAGCCACTCTGTACCACTGTACCCCCCCACATGGGATGCACAAAGGGGGAGTGCACAGACACAATGCACCCAATCCCCCATGGCCATGGAACGCACCACACAGGGGTGCACCAGCACTATGTGCCATGCACAACGGTGCTTAGTGCTGGCCATGAGGGTGCGGAGGAAGACACAGGGTGCAACAGGGAGAACCCTGCTGTAAGCCCCCTATGCACCCCATGCACACAACTAGACACCACCCTGGATGGGGCAGATAGCCCACTTGCACTGGGACAACTGTGGACAGACTTCCCCATGGCCACCAGGTGCCACTGAGCACACATCAGTGTGTGGCCCCTGCCAGGCGTCCCCCACCATACCCACATACTGCATGGGGGCACTGGCCCATGGATGCTGCCCCCACATGGTACCACTGATCAACCCCTGCCACAGGTCCCCCTGGCATGTGGTGGGGTACAGTGCCCCCTGGCACCACCAACAGACCCCCCCACCCAGTCACAGTGACCTGCTCTGGGGCCACATCACAGGAGGGCCGGTGGCTTTGCCTTCCTCTCACTGCCACGGCCTCCAGCTATAGATCTTCTGCAGGGCATGCTGCCAATGCACAAGCCACCAGATAGGGGATCCACTCTGTGTCCCGGTCCAGGCATCCAATTGGATGCCTGGCCTGGTCTGCATCCCTGCCCCATCCACCCTGTGGAGTTCTGTATGCTGGGGGAAGGCCGCAGACAGATGGAGGCTGGTAGTGAATACCAGCCAGTGCACACCTGTCCACGGGTGGGGTACACGCTGATTCCGCATACCTCCCCCAATAGTGCATAGGGGCCACTATGTTTAGATGTGCTATATGTGCTATATGTACTGTAGAGATGGTTTTAAAAACTGAGGGCTATTTCCAGAGAAATTCTTGTTTGAAAAGTGAAATCAGGATTCCGAGCATGCAAGGACTGGTGGTATTATATGGTACCAAAATTAGTCCTTAGCGTTCTGCAGTGCAATACTGATGTCAAGGAAGTGCAGGACAGAGGAGCAGTAATGGATTTTCGATTGGGGCGACTGCCAGGTGCTTTACTACAGAAAGACATGGAACTCACCAGTATGGCATGGGTAAGGAGGCATTACTGCTTTCAAATGATCAAGGTATAGACAGTAATCACATCGATGCATAAACTGACAGTTAGTTGTCTGCACACACCCTTTCAGGTCTGGTACTGCATATAATGACTATAAGCTGTAACTTTTTGGACCATCATGAAAGGTGCTCTTTAAAAGTTTTCATAATTTTGAACTCCGAGGCCCTGATGCACCAAATAACGTAAACTACAAATTTGCTACTGCAATTAAGAAAGCTTCTGATTTCTACATCTCTGTCATGGCACTCCAGATGAAACCTACTACCCTGAGAATGGTAATTATACACATTACACTCCTGACATTTGTGCATTCCCTTAGATGGTGGTATTAATCAGTGACTTGGTGTCTTGTTGGTGTTGGCAGGACTGTAACAGCTATGCACCAGATTATCATGCAAGTTTTCAGCTCTAGAAAATGTAATTCTAGGACTGGCACCAAGTTCAGATTCCAACACTGGATTATTGCACTAAATGGGCCAGTAGTTTCTAAAGATGGCACCTACCTGACCAGATACCCTCATGAATTTAGTTATAAAGCAGAGTAGTTGTTTACTGTCCCTGTCCCTGTTTCTTAGTTTTGGTTGTAAAAGGGCATTCATATGCATGTTTCTGGCCCTGTCATGTGCTTTATCTAAAGTGGTGCAAATTTACCCTCTGGCAAAAAACCTCTGATAAAGATCTTGTGATTGAGTCTCAGAGTCTTTATCCTTAGAGTAGTTCCTGCAAATGTACAGGAACTGCCCTTAAGGAATGGATTGGATTAGATTGGGGGTGCAGGGGTGAGCTTTCTGCCCTAAGTGTGCCATCCATGAGTTGGTAATATTCTTAAGTAGCCTAGGTGTGAATTTTGTGGTGGGTAATGTGAAAAGGGGAGGGAGTAGGGTACCTCTCTTTTCCAGACTGTAGCATCCTGAATCA
This sequence comes from Neoceratodus forsteri, assembly GCA_016271365.2. Classification (NCBI taxonomy): domain Eukaryota; kingdom Metazoa; phylum Chordata; order Ceratodontiformes; family Ceratodontidae; genus Neoceratodus; species Neoceratodus forsteri. The sequence goes on from CM057449.1 coordinate 988,915,806, forward strand.
TGGTATTGCTTAACCATTGTTACCACCTTTGAGACCTGGGCTGCCCAGTAATACAGTTCAAAATTTGGCAGCCCTAGCTCGCCCTGCTCCTTTGGGACATGCACGGTGGTAGTCTCTATTTTGGCTCTATGGCCTTGCTAGATAAATTTCAAGATGAGTTTCTTTAGTTTCTGCCAAAATGGACTGGGTATTTTAATGGGGGGGGACTGCAATAAAAACTTTATTCATGGGAGGATGTTCGTCTTCAAAACTTCCACTCTCCCTCCCAAAGAAAGCGGGTGTAGGCTCCATATATGCATGTCACTTGCTATCTCCTCCAGGAGTTTAACATGATTCAGTTTATGTAATTTGGCCAGTGCTGGAGTGATTCTGATACCCAGGCATTGGAATGTGTTATGGGGGGGAGGTGGACCTGAATCCTGATGAGCTGGTACCTGAGATTACCATTGCCTCTGACTTTGTGGAATAAATTTTGCAACTGAGATGGGTTCTAAACTATCTAGTTCCTGCAGCAGAGCAGGTATTGAGTGGACTAGATCCCCAATAAAGAACCTGGAGTCGTCTGCATAGAGTGAAAGCTTCTGTTCTGATTTGTCCACCTTAACTCCCTGTATACTTACATTAGCTCTCACTGCAACAGTTAGGGTCTCTGTGGTGTCCTGCCTAGTACCTCTGCTCAAAGCAAATCTTGATGAGATGATTCCATAAAACTCACACCATTGCCTCCGAAAGGTATATAAGGATCTTAAGCAGGTAATGTCTTTAGGGCTGAACCCCGTGTTCTATGTGTAGAACTGGAAGGCCCAGTCAACCCGGTCAAAAGCTTTTTCAGCATCCATCAGTATAGCTGGTTGGAATGATTTCTGCATTTTCTAAGTATGCAGGATACAGTATCAAGGAGGTGCTGTACATTGTTGTCATGCAGGTTCCACCCCTTGATAAATCCTATTTGATATGGGCTTACTAGTGCCCCACAACTTCCTGTATGCTCTTAGCAGGGACCCTGGTTTTCCATTTCTACCAGTTAACACCGGTAACAATCATGGAATCCTGCTTGGTTTGCAGATTTGGAATTCTTGTACTGGTGCCTCATGGAAATTGCATGTCACTGCATGGAATCTCTAAGATTTCAGAATTTTTTTTTATTTTATCTTTCTATGTCCCCTTCTCACAGCATCAGTCTCCGCTTTTCAGGCTGGGTATCCCTTAGCTTCACCCCCAGCTAATGCTTAGGAGCTCCTGTGGTCCTGCCCCTATCCTGCCTGGGTTGTACCTCCACCAGGTGGAAAGGTAGGGGACCCCAGGACCCATCCACACTCCCTTAGTGTGTGTCGGGCAGCTCATTGGGTCCCTCATGGAGCCTGGTTATGAAGTCTGGGGCACCTGGGTCCCTTCTGCCAGTGGCCAATGTTGAGTGATTGTTCCTGGTTTTCTGGTCTCTGTCCCTGAGGGCACTGGCACTAGAGGAGATCCAAGGAGGTAGGTCACATAGAGACATGCCACTGCTCCAGATCCTGGCTAGGGTCCTCCCCTCCACTCCTGATCACTCTGCAGCACCATTGCTTCACCATCCGTGGTCACACAGGTGGTGGTAAAACAGCAGGACCTGCAGCCCACCCTCCCCATAGGAGGACAGCAGTCCCCCAGGTGCTCGATCCTACTCCTCTGGCCAGACCTCCAGCAACCTGAGTTCGCTTCCTACCCTGGGTCGCTGACATTGCAAGCAATAGTTCTACCACAGTGCCAGCAGGCCAACCCAGATTTCAGCATCTTAAAATGAATGCTGCTGTGCTTTGCATTCTTTTGGCTTAGCTGCATATAGAGCCAGTAAGGAAATCGCCCAAACTGCTTTGTTGTAATCAGCCATTCAGTTTAACCACCCATGCCTAGTGGTTAGAGAAACAAGCAGTGAATGAACTGGATACATCCAGCAGACTTGGGTTTGATTCCTACAACCTCCACTTGCATACCTGTGTGACTCCAAGCAAGTCTCTTAACCTCCCCAGTGCTTTCAGGTCACTTCTGAAAACAGATAGTCCTGCCTAGTGGGCCTTACCTGCTTTACAAAGAATATAACAAAAAAAAAATACCAATATATGTTTACTACACCATAGAATAGTAGTCAGGGTACCATGTAATTTACCTGAGTCTTACTTGGGCTGAAATGATTTTGTATAGGTAAAGATAAATGTTCAGATACATTTTATGTGTTTTATAAGCTTGTTTTTAGATTTTAGTCAGGTTTTTATTGTATTCTTTGCATATAAGCATCTAGGTTGTATATTGCTAAATGCAGGATCACTGTTACCAACTAGCTTATTCAAGTTTATAACCAGTAGGGCCATCCACAATCCTCAGTTGTTTGAATGAAAACTAGTCTGAATGAAAGTATGTTCACAGAGAAGAAACTGCCTTACTACTTATGAAAATACTTCACAGTTAGCACCCCATTTAGTTGAATTGGATCATTTGCAACTTTTCTCCCACCTACTGTTTCAGTCTCTGTGATAACAAAAGGTTTTCTGATAGACTGCTTCAACAAAAAGCAAATGTTAAGTATTTAAGTGTACTTATGTTTGGCCAGTGGATTTTGAAAGCACATTCAATGATGTACAGAAGGTAAGACCCCAGGGGCTCTATGATGCTGGTGGGCAGACTAGTGCTCAAGTCACATCTGAACAAAGACATGAAAACTGGGAGACACCCTTTTTATTTATTTATGTTTTTGGTAACCAGGTAAGTGCACTGATCCAGTAGACCATTTTCAGTCATGACCTGGGCCACAGGGTGGTGGTACATGGATACAAGTAGTAGATATAATATACAATTTACATATACTGTACAAGCATAAATAGATAACAGATAGATAAAAGCTTACTTGTGGTAAACAAACAATGGTAAGTGAGGTACCATAGGGATACCGGCAGCAGTACAATAGGAGAAAGGTTACAGATTCACAAGGAGTAGTTTAACATAACAGACTTATCAATATCTAGTCTAGGTAACACACCTGTCCTGAGAAAGAGAGCAGGTTGACCTGAGAGCTTGTGGTACAATTAGGGCATGGCCTCCCGACAGTGCACTGAGGGAGCAAAGTCTGAGTAAACTGGAGAGCAGGGTAATTTGTGTTGTGCCCCACTAAGTCTTGGTGTAACCTTGAGCTATGGCCTGGACCAGGTACAGAGATGTGGGAGGAGGTCTCACAGGTAGGTTTGAGAGGCAGTATGAGAGTCAAGTGGACACCAAGGGAAAAAAAGCATCCACATGTCTGGTAGATGCATAAATCCATTTGAATGTCCTCCACTAATCACTTGTGGATTTTTTAGGTAAAGACACTTTATTTCAAAGAAGCAAATTCAAGCAGTTTTTTACCCCCTGGCCATTCACTCCTTCAGGCCTGCCAAGGCCCCCTACTATCACTGCTGAGTGCTGACCACCATCCACTGCCCCTTACTGCTGTGCTACCAGGTAACCCAAAGTAACCCTTCATTGAGTGGGCCCCTACCCCTGTGGGAGGCTACCAGGGGAGGAGAATTTCCCTAAAGAGCTTCCAGTGTACCCTGCGCATGGCAGGGGTCAGAACGGACACATGTCTGGGGATTCTGGCTTATGGAGGGACCAACAGCTCTCCTTTGGTTGGGTCAGTGGGTGTTTTCCCATTTTCTTGGGAGTGTGACAGGCCACACAATGTCAAGGCACAAGCCGACATCCATCACGCTCCCTCCTGCAGTGAGGGCTGACATGTTGTTGTGCCTCTGGCCTCCACCAGGGACCAGCAAATGCTGAGCCATAAACCCACCCTCCCTCCCAGGAGAAGGTGAGTGGTCATTGGACACTCAAGCCTTCACCCACCAGCTGGCCCTCCAACACCCAAGTCTATTCCCTAACCCTGGTCAGCAGTGTCACAGGCAGAAATCCAATTCAGGCAGTTAAATTATAGATAGGAAAAAACAAAGGTAGTCCACCTCAGTGGTGATGGTTCAGATTAATTCACATCTGGGTTCTAACAAGCAAAGAGACCAAGTAATTTGTAACTTGTGCATGTGGGGTATGAGTGCTGAAGAAAGGGGATCATAGTGCTGTCTCTACCGCCATCACCCCAGAGGGATGTGGACTGCATTGTTGCTACTGCCATCAAACCGAAGGGGTGTGGGCTGTAGTGCTTCTGCCATCACCACTGGTGGATGGGGAATGTAGTACTGCTGCTGTCCCACCTGAGGGATGGGGGCCATAGTGCTGATACTGCCATCACACCAGAGGAATGGTGAACGTAGTACTGCTGCCATCACACCTAAGGGATAGGGGCCACAGTGCTGCTGCTTCTGTCACACCTGAGGGAGGGAGGTTGTAGTACTTTTGCTGCTGCCATCACACCAGAGGGATGGGGGTCATAGTGCTGTTGTGCTGCCATTGTACCTGAGGGGTGGGGCCGTAGTGCTGCTTCCATTACACCTTAAGGATGGGGGCTATAGTGCTGCTGCTGCCATCACATCTTGTACCTAAAATAACTTTAAATTGGTACAAGGATGGAACGATGTGTAATAGTGGAAATCAAAATTGCTAAAATGCATGTTAGCAGAGTGAAAAATTGTTAAATAAAGTACACAAAACCAAACACTGGTAAAAGCGGATTTTGGCTTAGCAGACACCGGTGACAATACCATTTTTTACAATGTGCAAAAGGGAATATGCCCTTTCTCAATCCCGGTAAACCAGTGTCCCTGGCTCTTAGCCATGATAGAGGTAAATATTTTCAGGTCAACTGAGAGGAGTGAATCTGGGTGATATGATTTGTACCTGATGAGATCTTTGCCAGGCTTTGGTATAACTGAAATTTGCATCCTGCACCATGTCAAGGGCATCCCCTCTCCCCCCAGCACCAACCTATAAGTGCCAGTGGTTCTGGAGTGAATGATTATCTAAGCACCTTATAAAACTCTAAAGTTAGATCATCCACCCCTGGACTCTTTCCATTTTTGAGTGACTGTATGGTCTCTGCCACCTCCTTCCCTGTGATGGGCATCACCAGATCTGATTGTTGCTGTTCATTGAGGGATAATAACTGTATTTTCCTCACATACCGCTGTATATTTGCCATGTGGTCTGGAGAGCTCTCCTCAGTTTGGAGCGCTGTATAGTACTATGAAAAGATATCTGCTATTTCCTTGGGGTGGGTAGTTTCCTTGTCACCCTTGTTCACTGCCACTTTCTAATCTACCAGGCTAGGATTCTTCCTGCCCTTCTCCCTTCATCATAAAATGTTTGGCATCTGTATCTAAGCTAACCCTCTGTCATTTGTTCTATGAGTGCCTTAAGGGCCTCCCAACACTGCTTCATTTGATGTAAAAGTGTGTTGTCCATGGTATGCTTATGAGTGGCCTCCAAATCAAATAGCTTCTGTTCCAGGTCCAGAGTGCTGTCTCCTTTCTTTTCTTCTGAGAGGCATGCTGTATAATAACTCTGGTAGTTGTGGCTTTCATATCATTTCACCAGTCTGCCAGTGATGTGTTCCCTATTTTATTATTCGCAAAATAATCCTTAATACTCTTTTGCACTGGTTCTTTAAACTCCTCCTTATTTAAGAGGTAGTTATTCATTCTTCACAAGGATATGAGGCTGGTGGGAGCAACATACAGTTTTTACTATCACAGGGGAGTGGCTGGATAGAGTAGCACTGCAAATGTGAGATTCCTGTATTGTGTGTACCCATGCTTCTGTGGCAAATATAATGAATAGACTATAGTGGGTAATAATAAATGGCCACTTATCTGCGATGGGTGAAGTTAGGAGTTGAGTGTCCCAGGGTTCAGTAGTGGGGCCTGTTCTTCTTCAAATTTTCATAGCAGACCTCACAAAAAAATAAACTGCTGGAGAACCAAGTATGCAGATGATATGAAATTAGGAGGCTCCTGCAAAACCAAAACAGATACAATGTCCTTCCAACATGACTTAGACACTGTATCAAACTGGGTCCAGAAATGGGGCATGAGGTTTTAACTTTGATAAGTGTAAAGTATGGCATTTAGGCAACAAAAACAACAACGCATTATACACTTCATGTGGAAAACCATTAACTTCATGCACCATGGAAAGAGACTTTGGTTTTGTAGTTTCTGATAAATCAATACTGATGCCCAGATTCAAGCTGCAATAAAAAATGTAATTCAATTATCCGGTCTATTAAAAGAAATACAGTCAAACCTTGATTATCCAGACCAGTTGGGGAAGTGGAATTTGTCCGGATAATCATACAGGTAATTGAGGTTTGACTGTATGAGGTAACATTGTTTGGGACCAGGTCGCTAGTCTGTATGAATGAATAGTCCGGATAATTGGTGTCCGGATAATTGAGGTTTGACTGTATAAGAACAAGAGAAAAGTCTATACTTGCACCATTGTATCATGCTTATATGAGACCACAATTAGAATATGTGTCACAAATATGGTACCCTTATAGGAAATTAGAAAGAGACAAAATTGAAAAGGTATAAAAAATATACAAAAATGTTTGCTGGTATGGGGAATTTGGAATTTAAGAACAGGCTGGACCAGCTGAACTTAATGTCAATAGAAAATAGGAGAATGCACTCAGATTTGTTATCCATGTTTGATATTATGCAAGATCTGATTTTATTGACTGATCACAACATTTCCTTCAAACCTAGAGGTCATCCCTTACAAATAATAGGGAACAAATTCAAGCACACACATAGGAAACATTTTTTCACAATTAGAATTGCTAACCTTTGGAACTCTCTCTCGGAAAATATTATATTAAGCAAAAACAAAACTAAATTTAAATCGAGAGTTGACAGATATATTGCTTCTGGAGCTCAATTATGCAATTTTAGGGATTAACATACACCGGGGCAAAAATGGGCTATGCCTACTCTCTTCGTACACATTTCAGTATGAACCTCAGTATGAAATAGCGTATCTATTTGGGAACATGACTTTCTATGGGTCTGGATTATAATTTAAATCACTATTGTTTGGGTGCAGAAAATGCCCAGCATCATGAAGCCCTTCCTCCCTTGTGAGTCTGTTTAGACATTGTTTGGCTGCCCCTCCAATGAGTTTTAACATTTGTGGTCTAGGCTGTCTTATTTCACTGTGTTGAAATCACACCCTGCTATGCACAACATATGGGGGTCAGAAGGTATGGACAGCAGCATTTTCTTGAGGGAAGCCTCTCTGCCAGATCATTGGGGACATTTACATTTAAGATGTACCGGTATATGGATGTGTCTCAGTAGGTCCCTCCAGTCACTATGACTGCCATTTGAACCTGTTTTGGAATCCTGTGACCTGGAGGGGGACAGCCTTACAGATCAGGATCATCACCCTCTTTCTATGTGGGTGCAAGACATATGTGGAGGAGTAGCAGGCACCAACCCATGAACTCTCTAGCTTGTTGTGTTCTTCCTGATTGAGGTGTGTTTCTTGAAGTATTGCTACTGCTATGTGCTGCCTCTTCAGCTCTTGCAATAATCTACTCCTCTTAAAGGGACTGCCCAACAACTAACGTTATATGTAACAAGTTTTATATTCAATGTCATGGTAATCTAGGTGTTTCCATACAGAAGTGGTTCCTGGTTGCAGGACCCCAGATTTTACCCTTAATACTGCTCCACTTCTCCCTTCCACAAAGAAAATGAAGTACCTTGTTTCCTTTGTCCTTTCAGACATTTTAACATAGAACTAAGAACTACTGCAAGTCAAACAGAAACAACAAACTTGAAACATTTTAATAATAATGATAATAAACTTTATTTTTATAGTGCAATTCTAAAACTAAAGTGCTTTACATAGTTAAAATACATATAAATAACAGAGTTGGCAATCCATAAGATACTAATGATACAGAGTGCAAATATATCAGATAAAATAATCACTGAATGCTTGCTGAAATAAGTGGGTTTTCATGGCTGCCTTAAAGCTCCACACAGTCCTGCATTCTTGAGTCTGGTGAGGTAGAGAGTTCCACAGGGTGGAGGCACCATGCATAAAAGCCCGGGCCCCAGATGTTTTTCAGACAAACCCTGGGAACCTCTAACAACCCCGCATCAGTTGAGTGGAGAGGGCGGCCAGGGCTGTACAGAGTCAGGAGTTCTTGCAGATAGCTCAGACCCAGTCTGTGCAGGGCCTTTTAGGTCAGATGTCTGACCTTGAAGGTGATCCACCACTGTACAGGCAGCCAGTGCAGTTCGCGCAACATGGGAGTGATGTGACTCGAACTAGAAGTCCCCATAAACAACCGCGCCACAGCATTCTGCACCAGCTGCAAGTGATGGATGTCAACCCCTGGCAGCCCCAGTAAAGGGAGTTGCAGTAGTCTAAGAGTGAAGTCACAAAGGCATGGATCAATGTAGGCAGGTCACCAGGCAGAACAAGGTGCTTAATTTTCAATCCCTTTAAGGTGTATACCACAGAGACAGTCTCGCAATAGTCTGAGCAACCCTGTGGAGATGTATCATGATGGTCTGAACAACTCTATGGAGATGTAGTACCTTGTGCACCAGTAAAACCACCACAGCTGAGGCAGTCTCTGCATGACCCTATCTGTATTTGCCCCACAGTTATGTCTCCCATCCTAGGCAACTATTACAATTCCAATTTAGCTAATGCTTCTGGGCAGCCAAGGGTTTTGTCAGTGGATGCCATGTAAATCTTGTGAGATATTCTGTTCAATTGTTAAGGGTTTTAAAAGTTACTTCCCATTCCCCCCATGCTGGACCGAGGGCACCAGAGCTAAAGACAGTTAACCCAGGGCTGTCCCATATAGTAATATTGCGAGAGGGGCTTGTTTGTCTTGGAGGGCTGCAATGAATGCTATCAAACACTCATGTTTCTGATACCTGGGTAATGCATTTTAAGACATCCCAGTACAATGCAAACATAAATGGTTAAGAAAAAATTAATAATCATGCTTGAAACTCCCATATTTCATAAATATGGGATACATATCTATAGGCAGGGTACTGACAAGGAGCAGTATTTATCCTGCTCTTACACTGTGTGTATCTGGGTTTACAGCCAGGTCATTTTTATGGTGGGTAGTCTGTCATAACATTATACAAGGGTATGGTAAAGTAGGCTGCTCACATTTAGACTACTTGCCTTCATTTTGCAATTGGTTCTGGCATGGCTATGTGACCAGCTGTGACACATCTTAGTGCAGATATACCATTGAACATACTTCTCGAGTCTCCAGTCCACAAAGCATTACTCATGTAGATTGCAACCCTGATTTATGGGGCCCCAATGTCCCCATCCTAACCCCGCTGGTCCTGTCCAAGTAGCTGTTACTTTAACTTCGGACCTCACGAGTGGCCACTAACAAAAATCCTCCTATACTCTAAATAAGATTTACCCAGCAGCTGCATCAGGTTGGGTTGGCTGGGGTTAGAAATAAACATTTTAGTTGTTTTGGGTAGCTAATATTTTACAAACAATCAGGGAAAAATAACAGTCTATGGTACAATGTTCAAGCAGGAGGAAGACCCCAGGCTCAGAAACCTAGAAAAACAAAAGTGTTAGTACAGAGATAGTACAGCAGAAATTACCCTCAGAAATTGTCTTTTTCTGAGTCAGTCCTAGGTATCAGTGTCCATCTGAGCTGTGCGTGCCTAGCACAATCCTTTCTGCATGATTTTCTTCCAAGTGTCTGCTGCAGTTTGCAGGCCTGTCCTTTTGCCACACAGTCCAGATTGGTACACAGACCAGCTCTGCTGCTATAGACTGCTCTCCAAGTTGGTAATATCCAAGTCTTCTGAGACTGGTAGTGGGACACCAAGAGTTTTTTAAAGTGTCTTTGGCTGTCTCCAGTCTACTGAAAACTTTAGGTCTGCTCTCCTTGAAAAGTTTAGATTGGGCTGTGTGACAGGGTTGAATAAGACCCTGTCCTATATGATATGCAGAAACTTAAGAGTTTAAAACAAGGATCTGTTCTAGCTTCTCCTTTTCTTTCTCTTGTCTGTCTGATTGCACAATCAAAATAGCAGTGAAGTAGCTCGCCATTTGCATGTCTGATCTCTCACCATTTAATGACATGAGACCTATTTCCTAGCAGTCACCTGTATTCTATTAAATTGGTTCCTTTACAGCCTGCCCTTTGTTAAGCAATTTAGGACCCACAAGCCAGAGGATGACACAATAAGAATGGACTTCTATTGGAAAAAGAGTGATAGAAATACCATACTCCATGATAGGAGCTGCCATCCCCAACACCTGATAAATAAAATCCCCAAATCCCAGTATATGAGAGTAAAGAGAAATTACAGTGAGGAGGAAGACTATCAGAAAAGAAAGAGAGAAATGTGCTCTAAGTTCCAGCACTGAGATTATAGTACAACAATTTTGAACAAGGCAGAGAGTGAGGTCCAAGCCAAAAATAGGAGTGAACTTCTGAAACAGAAAGATAATAATGACACATCAGAACAGAAACTTTATTTTGTATCGACTTATACCAGACGTTCAGTAAGGATAAGGGAAGTTATCACAAAAAACTGGGGTATTATTAAAGCAGATCCTATGCTAAGAAATCATTTTCCTACCACCCCCAATTTTAGCTATAGGAAAGCACAAACACTAGGGGATCACTTAACCAAGAGCTACCAACCAGTAACTGATAGGGGGACTAGAACCTGGTTACCTGAACTACCACATGGTACCTTCAAGTATACATGATGTAAATACTGTGAGGTCATAGAAAAATCTACCAGCTTTAATACAGCTCGTACCACTAGAGATTTTGATACTCACAGTTTTATCAGTTGTGATACTCAAAATGTCATATACTTGGCAAAATGTAAATGTACATCATTTTACATAGGGAAAACAATAAGGCCATTAAAGATTACAGTGGGTGAACACATGAGAGCAACTGAAAGTGGAGACACTAGGAATACTTTAGCACTACATGTGTCACAAGCTGCAGACCAAAGAGAACATACATTTAAATTTCATGGAGTAGAAAAGGTAACTCTGGGTTAGAGAGGCAGAGATATGAAAACTCTCATACTGGAAAGGGAAGCATTGTGGATCTTCCAGTTAGGCGGACACATGGCTCCAGGCCTTAATCAAAAGCTTGAAGTGATGCCTATAATTAATAGGAAGAAAAGAAATAAGCCAAGATACAAATTAAATTTTCAACAAAGGTGTTTGTTCCTGTTAGAAACCCTGGTAACTGCAGTAAAGATAGGGACTACATTTCTTTTTCTTACTATTCCTACAAGTCTTATTTGACAATAATGAAAGAATTTGATTATTGTTAGAACATAATATATATTTTTCTATTAGTTGGAACTATAGTCTAGTAAGATGATCTCCCCATCTGCATCCCCATTTAAGAAGTTTTCACTTTTTACTTTAGTGTATTGCCTTTCTGATTCAAATTAATTTTAGATTAACCTACTGTTTTAACACTAGCAGATATAGTAAAAGGACAAAACCTGGATGTCCAGATTTATGGAAGTTTAAATACACCATGAATCTACTGTAGAACTAGATATAATCGCGTAAAGTTTATATCGCGCAGATGAGTCATGCGCCATGATCGCGCACACATACATTTGCGTGCTTTATCCTTTCAAAAGCAGCTATTCGCACAGCTGTTTGCTGCTTCTGTCCCCTAGTGCCATAGATCTGATCGGCTGTTAAACTGTACAGGTACAGTGATGTCCTTAATTAAGTGGTTAAACTCCCCTCGTAGACCAGCAACAAAGAGAGCTTTGGAAACCGGCAACTTGGATTCCGATATTCTTTCTGTCACTGCCTGCATATCAAACCTGATGGCAGAATCTGTAGCACATGAACTTGCAGTATCTTCTCCTCCTGCAAAGAAACGCAGGGCACATTATGCCATTTACACCCCTGAAGTCAGATTTGAAATTGGCAAGTATTCTTGTGAACATGGGGTAATGAATGCTGCTCGATATTTTGAGAGCAAGTATAATCAGAAAATTAATGAAAGCACAGTCCGCACCTTCAAGCGTGACTACAAAGAGAAACTGGCACAGACTCCTGACCCAGAAAAAACTTTCTAAAGTGCTGCCCATAAAATCCCGTGGTCGCCCATGTCTGCTTCTGGCAGATGTTGAAGACGAGTTAAAAAACATTGTTAAAACACTGAGATCTGAGGGTGCTGTTATTAATGGTAGACTGTTGCTGGCAATAGCGACTGGGATAGTTAAAGCCAAATGCCCTGAACTACTTGTTGAAAATGGTGGCAGCCTATCCTTTTCTAGACAATGGTCCTGGTTGTTTTTAAACTGCATGGGTTTCAGCAAAAGAAAGGGAACCAAGGCTGCAAGAAAAACACCACAAGATTTTGAAGCACGAAAAGCAAGCTACCTCAACAGAATAGCCACAGCGTCTCGTCAGGAGCTCATTCCTCCTGAGCTAGTCTTAAATCTAGATCAGACCGGGGTTAACTTGGTTCCATGCTCTGAATGGACGATGGACACTATTGGGAAAAGGCAGATTGAGGTTTCCGGTTTGGGCGACAAACGCCAGATAACAGTTGTACTATGCTGTAGTCTTTCTGGCCACTACCTGCCCCCTCAGATAATCTATGCAGGCCGCACTGAACAGTGTCATCCCTCCTACAAGTTTCCCCCAGGTTGGCATGTTACACACACCGATAACCATTGGGCCAACACCAAGACAACAATTGAGTACATTGAGTGTGTTATTGTACCATATGTGCACTCAATTAAAAAAAATGCAGCTGCCAAGTGTACAAAGGACACTGTTAATACTGGATCTTTTTAGAGGTCACACAATGAAAGAAGTGCTTGACACTTTTGAAAAGCACAATATTGTGTCAGTCTATGTCCCTGCTTTGTGCACAGACATGCTACAACCCCTGGACATTGCCGTAAATAAAATTTTGAAAGATGAGCTGAAGCATAATTTTACGGAATGGTATGCGAATGAGGTAGCTGCCAAAGTAGCAAATTCTGATACTGACCCAAACAGAAAGATGAACATCGATCTCAGGACAACTTCCCTTAAAAATCGCCATGCTCAATGGTTGGTAAACAGCTTTGCCAAACTGGCAGCTCGACCAGAGGACTGCTCTCGAGGATTTGAGCAAGAGGGCATCCTAAAGGCGCATACAGAATGTCTAAATGGTAAGTTTGCTCACCTGCTTAGAATTTCCCTAACTGTTTACCAAAGTTTTTAACCCTGTTACTGTGTCTTGCAGATGGTGATGGAAACCGAGACAGCGTGGCTTGAGACAGCGACCTGAAGCACTTGTATTGCTCGTACTGCTCGCACAACTGTGGCAACTGTGGCAACACTTTGAAGCCTTTTTTTTTTTATACTTCACATTAAATAAATGTTTTTCTCACCTGGAAAACATGTTAATGGTCTCATTTGATTCATTTGATTTATACAGTACACAGTACTCGGTATCCAAGGAAAACGACGTTGCGGTAACCAGGAGGTAATTGTACCGACCACGTGGTCCCCATTGACGAGTCACAGCATGCACTTAGTTGGTGGTACAGCACGGTAGAGCGTAATTCAGAACTGAAGAAGAGTCAGGGGCAAAGCGTGAGTCTAAGTAGTGCAGTAATCTATTGTATGTCGCTGTGTCCTCAGTACTTTTACTTTAACAAGCATTGTAGATTAACATTCGCTGTAAAAATAATTACACTGAACAGGACCATTCAGCGATTATAGTGAAACTATTTTTACAGTGAATCATTCCTAGTTCTACAGTATTTACCTATTTAAATATTTAAAAATGTAAAGATGTAATAAGGAAAAAGAAATGATGTAGAAGTAGTTAAATATTTTTACATACTATATGACTAGATGTATATTTAACAGTGTGATGCTTTGGTGTAGTATGCTTGTTTTTTTAAATGACACATTGTATTTGTGCATAGAGAGCACTTTGATACATTTTGAAAAAAGCATTGTATTGCCCATTTAACATGACCACATTAAGTGTGTTATGTGATATAACTAGATGAGTATATAAGCATACTGGTTGCACCTTATCCTCGTCCTTGATAAAGCCTTGCGGTGAAACCGGGTTGGGTTGCACCAGCTGGAATAACCATGTAAATGTTTATTAATTTTGCACAGAAATCTGCACACTTAGCCAGGTATTCATTTGTATTTGCAATAAATACTTTAAAACGCTGAAATCTGGTGCCATGCATTTTGTTCCACAGTATATATTCTGAAATGCTGGTGAATTTTCCCTGTACCAGATGAAGGGACCTGAGAGGTCTCAAAAGGTTGTGTAAAAATTCTTCAGTTAATCTAATAAAAAGGTATTACCACAAAAGAGGTGCATTGGAATTTCCTAAGACTAATGTGGCACCACTGACCAGCAACAAAGAATCTTTGCGTCAGTGAAGATTAAGGAAATCAGGTGGTATCTGGCCGCCAACAAGATGCTCAACCCTTCCTTGGGAATGACCATGATCACCACCTCCTGGAGTGATGAAGTGAGCAAAGAAGAGTCAAGGGTTTCTGATAAACTTCCTTTGTAAGACAGAGGCAACCAACGGGCTTAAATATTGGTAGAAGTCAGTCAGGGGACCATTGCCCCCTGAGGCTTTTCCAGAGTTAAGTGATAAAATAGCTCTTCTATTTCCCTAGTGGACAGAGAGTCTCCAGGGTTGCACTGTGCTCTGGAGTAACTAGAGGCAGTGGGAGCCCCAACAGAAAGGCATCTAGCTGAGAGTAGGTATTGGGCCTTGGGAAATATAAAGTTTAGTGTAAAAATTCATGGTTACATTTATCCGTGCTGAGTCAAAGCAGGGTGTCCCACTGGCATCCTTCAGAACAGCTATGTTCCATTTGACTTACTGTTCACATCAACGTTATGAGAGAAAGTTTCTACATTTCTCTCCTCCCTCACAATAGTGCTGTTTAATTTGCAAAAGAGCCCGTTCCACTTGTATGGAGAAGAAGGGAATTAAGGTGGAAACAGACCTGCAACTTCAGCCACAAGTTTTGTCTTCTCCACATATGGGTGGATCTGTGAGAGCAGGCGCTCCTTAGCCTTCAGTTGTTGTTCTAATTCTTGGATTTCCACTTTTCTAACCTAGTGATGGCCCAATATATAGGATATTATCACTCCCCTGATAGTGGCCTTAAAAGCTTCCTGTAGATTAGTTGCCAAGGTGTCTCTAGTGCAATTGGTTGAGAAACAGGCTGTAGCGTCTGTCCAGAGTCAAGTCAAGAACCTTCTGTCCCAGAGTAATAATGGGTCTAGTCTCCACAATAAGGACTTAGGTATGGATGGGTGCAGATCAGGGTAATGGAAACCAGGGCATAATCAAGATCACTATAGTGAGGATCACTGATTGCATGGTTGATTGGGTCACTGTGTGAGAGGTTAGCAAGAAATCAAGGTGACTAGGTGCCCCACGAGTGGCAGAGAAGCAAGAAAAATTCAGGCCTGTAGGGTAGAGTATGTACCAAGTATCAGAGAGGGAGAGCTCATATATCATAGCGTGCGCTATGTGAAGTGCTATAGCATGAGGATCAGCTGCATCTCCAGACCCATCTACACCTGGAACCAGGATGAGTTTAACCCCCACCTAGAATATCATTATCCCTCCCTGGAACATCCCCCCAAGGCTTGGCAAAAGTCATGGAAGAAACTCAGGGAGTCCTCACTGTGGCCATACAAGGCTCCCAGAATGAAGGGACCTTCTGAAGTAGTCATCTGCAGGAGGAGCTAATGGCCCTCTGCATCCTTTTTCTCAGCTTCTATGGACCACCATGGAGACTGATGCAGAAGAATGGCTATTTAGCTGTTGAGGCACAGTTATGGGCCTCAGGACCTACCCACTTCCTACACAGTTTACAAGCTTTGCAGATGACCAGCTTGGTCTCTTCCAAGAAAGTCACTTGAGCTTTGAGATGCTTAAGGTCTGACAAAACCTTGTTCCATTTTATGGGCAAGTTTAAACCGCTCATAGTCCATGCAATGCAGGTGAGGGCAGCCATTGGAGTAAAAAGGGGAATTCAACCATATAACAGAGCTTAGATAGAAAACCTGGGAGCCAAAGACGTGGAGAAACATAGATCATGCTCTGATGATGTCAACTAACCTCATTGATATGTAGGCTTGCAGTGCGACTGCTGTGGCATGGGCTGGCATGTCCGCTTAGTGAGGGCTATTCAGCTTGTTGTTTTCTGGATGTTGGTTTGAATAGAGTCTTCTACAACCTGCCATTTGTTGTGGTGCTGCCTTTTTGGTGCAGCACACCTCATATGGATTTATGGTTTGGAAGACTTGAACTACATCACACAGTGCCCTGGCCTTGCTGAAAGCCATATTATAGTGTTTGTGGGTGAGCTACAGCCATGTTCTTTGCTATGGTTGCACTTTTCTACCTTTCTGATACACTATTTATTCAATAAAGAAATTCCATTGAGACACAGTCTCCCTGAGCATTACTACTGACCTGCATTCCACACAGTGGAGTACTTTGTATTTATCTTCGGTGCTACATTCCTGGGTATCTGCACACGGTACAATGACAGCTGCCCTTCATACTGTGTTTTCTGGATGTGAAGAGCCCCATGGCACCTAACCTGTATTCAGTAGGAACATGTTATTAGGTGCAATATACAACAGCTCAAAGAAGTGCTCCTGACCAATCGGGCCACTCCTTTTCTCTTCAAGTGAGACACTCTTATTCTGTGAAGGGTGTATCACATGCGGCTTCCCTGGGAATGGGCACTTTTTAGGGCTTTTTTTTATTTTAATATATTATTGATCAATTTTAATAATATATTAATTCAGCTGCTGAGACCACTCTTATGGTTGTAAGAGTGGTCTCACTTACATCCTCAGGATATCAGAGCCTCTCACCTTCAGTTCATGATTTTTATATCCTAAGAATGCATATGGGACTGCTCTAACAACTGTAAGAGTGGTCTCAGTGACTGTATTAACATATATAAGATAGATATTTATGCATCGTGCAACACCAGATTGCAAAAGCATAGAACAATCAAAACTCAACAGACAAACAAAATTGAGTCAGTAATAACATGCAATAAAAGGTGTAAACTACAGAACCACTGATAGAAGCCCCATAATGGAGCCAGAAGGTCAGAAGACACCAATGCCCATATGGTCTAGACCCAGGGAGGTCAGTTAGTAAACTACAGGTAAGTACTGTACCTTCCCTAAACAACCCCTCTAACAATGGGGTTAAGAGTAGAATAAAACAATAGTGTCTCCAGCCATGGGGAAGGGAGGAGGGGGTTATAAAGGGACTATCAAAAGAAAGACTGAAAAAGTGGAAGGGGTTAGAGGGAGGATAATCAATACCCTAGAGGGGCCGCCTAGGGATCCCCCTTCCAGCCAAGCCCCAACATCACAATCCCAGCTTCCTGACCTCCTGCTGCTCTCTAGCAGTCAACCCCAGGCTTTGTCAAGGGGAATATATCAATGGGATTTACTCAAAATCATCTGAGCAAAACCATATGATAGAGTGTAGAAGCAGAGTAACTGTGCAGCCTGGGCCAACCACCACAATATGACTCCAACAGATGATGACAAATTCCCAGTACTCAGATTGTACTGTCAGGAAAAATAAAATCCTGTAATGGCAGGTATAGGTTAAGCCCCATAGGCCTAAGAACTACAGCACAGGCAGAGTTCTGAGGTTAGCCAGTAGAGCTTGGAGGTTTGAGATCCAGAAATTGGGGGGGGGGGGATATGGTGGGTACTGGGTAGAAGGTACTAGAGGACTGAACTATAAGTAGAAAGGGTATCATAGACAAAAAAGACTGCTGATCTCTTGTCATCTATCGTCTATCCCAGTACATTCACCAAATATAACCAACATCTTGGACCTAGAAGGCAGGAACTCAACAGATTGGCCAGAGTGCCAATATATTAGCATAGCCAGACTGGTCATACTATCATAAACAATGGTAACCTATTGCAAGTAATTAGAACAATTTTATAAGGCATCATACACACAGAATTTCACTAATAAAACAGAGAAGGGTACAGTGCTAGAAGTAAGGCAGGAACAGTCTTAAGATATAGTACACAATTAGAGGCCAGGGTCACATGTAACCAATGGTGGCAGGTATAATGCAACTGTGTTTCTTGCTGTCATAACACTCTAATAGAGGAGGCCAAATAACCCCAAACAAAACACAGGGACAAACAGCTTAGGCCCATCAAAATATGGGAAGACGCCAGCCACAGGAGTTCAAAATCCTTTTGATGTGTCCAGAATTAGCGTCCATCTAAGCTTACTCCATTGAGTGCACCATGAAGTATGACAAAATAGGCCAATAATCTCTGATAACAGCCGAAGCTGGAAACAAGTAATCAATGGGTGGCAGCTAGGCTGCATTCCCACCTTCAAGATTGGTAGAGGTGGCTACACAGGACTGCAGTTTTAGGCCTTATCCTAAAGAAACAAACCAAATAAAGACTGTTCCATCCAGATGGTTTGACAAAGACAAAGATTCCTGACCAGTCCCATAGATGTGTTCACAGTGTCAGTACAGAAGGGGCAACAGGTGGTATAGGCCATTCTCCCCCAAGCCACTGGAGAGTGATCACAGAATAACACCCCCATAGGGGATCAAATCACCATTCTGGCAAAAAATTGAGCCATCCAACAAATGCAATGAGGTACCTCCAAAACTTGGGTGTTTGGTGAGAGGGGGATCCCCTGACTCCTTGCCAGTGATGTGGCTGATTTGGAACTGCGGTTCCAGCTTTGGGATTGTTCAGTGGGAGAGGGCCTCTCTCTTATCAGTAGTCAGGTGTGTTCAGTGCCCTTGCCCTATTAGGCAGAGCCCAGGCCTCTGACCATAGTGATGTGCTCTGAGCCTGGTGAGACAAGCCAGGTAATGAAGGAGAAATTTTCTAGGGGTGGGGGGAGAGGGCGGAAATCAGTGATATCTATCTGCAGGTCTAGGTTTCCCCTCTCAGGGCTAGATTCTAACCTCTACATTTTGTTTTGCTGGGGAGGCCACAAGGATATGAAGAGGGCATTCATAACTTCAGGGATATGGAAGTTCTGAGGTACCTCATTTAAGAATAACTCAGAGACATGCTGAGTAATGTATGGCAGCTTTAAAGCTGTGCTGAGCTGGCTACTTGCAGACCTGGGCAAAGGCCTGATGCTTCTGCAAAAGGTCAGTGGAGAAGTCCTGGAAAAGGCTGATATGGTGGCCCTGCCAACTAAAGGGCACTTTGTCTGTGGCTGTTTTTAAGATGTTCTCCTTCAGTGTGAACAAAAGAAGGAGAGCTAATATAGACCTGGGGTGAGTGTTAGGAGGAGGGGCAGGGGGGCCAGTAAATGGTGCACATATTCAATCTCCACTGGGGACAATTCAGCACATGCAGGAGCTTTGCTATCAATTTATCTAAGGAAGCACATTGTGTCAAAACATACCTCTGGGAACCCAACAAAGTTTATGTTTTTGCATCAGACCCGGTTTTCAAGATCATCCAATTTGCTGGGAAGATATTGGATGGTGGAGACGTGCTTCTGCATCCTGCATTTATTATCTGCATTATATCTTAAATATTTATATTACTCAGTAAGTCAGTTCTTTACTTTAACATCTGTTATAGTCCCCCAGCTTGTTTTCCTGCTAGCTTTATTTTCGTATCATTGTTTCTGCGCTTTTTCACTTTAAGGGTTTAGCAAGCATTTGTCTTGTACTTAAGGAGCAGACGACACCTCCAGAAGAACTTTGAAAATCATAATATTTAGATACAGCTCAACTTATCTTTGACATTAGCTCTGCAGTTCTCCTATCAGTTATTTATTACTGAGGTTATATGCATGAAAACAGGATGTTTGTTCCGCAGGAGTCCATCAGTTCCTATTACTTATTCCCTACCCGATGGCATAATGCTGTGCTTGTGACATCACAGTTATTCCATCAGATGCAGAATTTGATGTCACAACAGAGGATCATGATCTCAAGTTGGAAATAAGCTGTAGGGGCAAATAAACTCTAAGGGATGAAGATCCTGTTTTTGTGCATAGTTCCTCATTAATACATAAGAGATAGGAGAAATCTATGAAAGATATATAAAATGCAAGCTGAACTGTGTCTAAATATTAGTTTTCTAAAGTTTTCCTAGATGCATCAGTGGCTCTTTAAGTGTGTGGCTAGTTTTTAATGGTTAACAAGCATTTGCCTTGTGCTTAAATGTGTAGCTAGTCATGCAGTCTAAATGTTCACTGTCACTTTAAGAATGCACTGTAAATGAAATGTACTAACTGTTTCTAGCCATGCACCCTTGAGGAAGAAGAAGGACTGGGTTTGAAGTGCTGGGGTACAGTAGACGTGTGTTTGTACATACTGGCTTTTTGAACCACATTAATGATTTCACTGTTTTTTACATACTGCTGACGTTAAAGAATTTTATTTTCCTGTGGTGAGCACTTACTTTGTCTTTGGAATGTATTGTATCCTGGAGCAAGAGAAAGCTGCATGTAGGCCACGGTTCCAAAAGGAAGGTACTGTGAAAAAACTTTGGTGCTGGTCTGGTGCACAGGGAGAAAGGGCGGCCAGCCCTACAGGTAAACTCCCGATAGTATAAAGTTTTCCATACACACACGAAAGGAGCTGGAAATTAGATAAAGCACTCATCTTTAACTGACAACAAAAGTTACAATTTTATTAACCAAAATAACAAACCAGGCAAACACAATGTTGGTGCAGACTATAGCTGTTGACAACACTCACCCTGGTGCTTCAAGTCCACTGACTCTTTCTCAGGGGGTGTCCCGTGGTAGGCAGGTATAGCCTGCACTGGTTTGTGTGTTTGCCTAGTTTGTAATTTTGGTTAATAAATTTGTTCCTTTTTTGGCAACCAAACATGAGTGCTCTAGTTCCTTTCTGGGCTCCCAGGATATACCTGGCTAGTACCAGTTCAAAAATGAATTTGTAAAAACTATGCTGAGGGTTCACTCTGTTTTGATCCTTTCATTTTGTATTTAGTATTAGAACAGTACCTCTTTGGCCTTTATTCTATGTTTGACTGCATGGCTGGCTCACACTCTGGGTGTGGTACTGATCTCTCCACTTTTGTAGCCTACAGACATACTTGCTATGATTCTGGGTCTGGTCCAGTGATATTTTCAGATTAATAGAATACAATATAATAGAATAGGCAAGCAATGAGACATGACAGGCTGTTTGATTAGGGGTTAATAATCACACACCTCAGTAGTGTTGCTAGGCATGAAGCACAGCCAAGTGTCTTTAAGGACACTAAAGAAGTAAGATTATTAGACGTAATTACACATCTCTGAAGTGTGCTGTGTAAGCAATAAGACACAATGGGGTGTGCTTTAGACAGTTCTACCATATGGTTGTGGTGCTGAAAGGTCTGAGGTTGCAGGACAAGTGCCTTCAGCCCTTGCCCATGCACGAGAACTTTGTAATGCACATCACTCATGAGTCTTACTGCACTTATAAAATGGGACTGTGTATTGCACATTGATGCAACAATTAAAATGACATATTAAAATAGTAAATATGTAAAATAAATTAATGTATTTTAATATAAAATAGTTCCTCCACCTGCATTTAGTTTGACAATTGTTTTGAACTGAGTCTTTTTGACCATTTATAGCCACCATTGTTGTTCTTCCATATGGTTTTCATAGCTACCACACACACCCCCACACACCCCCACACATACACAAAGATATATAAAAAAAAAGACCTATAAAACAAATTGTGCTGTCAAGCATGTGTTTTGCACCTGCAGATGTGTTGAAAAGTGCAGGTAGGAGGAGCAGTGATCAGGCAAACTACCAGGTAGGTGGGAGGAAAGTCATTGTACCGCAGGGGAGATGGGAGTGAACAGTAAGCTTCACACTGCAGGGGAGACAGGAGGAATCATAGTTGTGTCACAGTGTAGAGAAGCTGGCTGCAGAGCACTGCAGCATGAGGGGGGAGTATGTGCGGTTGTGTAAAAAGATAGATGAAGCAATCTGCAGTTGGGAACTGAGATAGTTACCAAGAAAGAATTGAAATGAAAACTGCCACGCAATCGTACAGGTAGGCACTATTTGTAAGTACTAAAATATATATATGAATGAACGAGTGGCAGCAGGGGGTTGGACTGGATGGAGATCAGGCACAGTTCTTTTACATTTTGATATTGTGAGACAAAATTATTTCCTCAGAGACAAGTGATAAATTGTGGGTCACAGGTATTGGTATGATAGACATCAGGCTGTTCCCATGGGTTGTTCAGATTTGAAAAAAAAAATAGCAGCCGTTGAGATTTGGAAAAACTTAAGAGTTCTAACCTGTGCTGCTTGATTTTCTTTTTGTGCTGTGTCTAGGTTGTCAGCGCTTGTTTTTACTTGTGCATTAGACAGATCTAATGCTGAGGTAACAGTCAATCAGCTTGCAGGGTTTTTACCACCTATTTTGTAATGTGCTTTAAAAAAGGTTTTGAACACAAAAAATGATTTAAACATGTACCAGTTTAATTATGGTGAATAATTACACAGTTATGTGACATGTTTTACCTTCAGCCCGGTACCTCAGTGTGTGTACCTCAGGACTGGAGGATGGCTCATGTGGTGCCCCTTCAGAAGAGTGGCCCCAAGGATGAACTGGGAAACTACAGACCAGTGAGCCTCACATCCATCGTGGGTAAGCTAATGGAGACTATCCTGAAGGAGAGGCTGCTGGCCCTGCTAGAGGCTAAAGGACTACAGGACAGCAGACAGCATGGCTTCATATGTGGTAGATCTTGCCAAACCAACCTGGTGGAGTTCTATGACTGGGTAACTAGGCAACTGGACAGGGGCCATGCAGTGGATGTCCTGTATCTGGACTTCAGTAAGGCATTTGACTCGGTGCGGCATGGAAGGCTGGGAAGGAAGTTAGTAGGCACGGGGGGGGGGTGCAAAGCTGGTGAGATGGGTAGGAAACTGGCTTCAGGGAAGGCAACAGAGGGTGGTGGTGGGTGAGGAGCTCTCACACCCAAGGGCAGTGACGAGCGGTGTTCCACAGGGCTCTGTGTTGGGACCAGTGTTGTTTGGGATATTCATTGCAGACATATCATGGGACATCAAGAGCAAAATCAGTCTGTTCACTGATGATACCAAGGTAGGCGCAGTGGTGGATGACCTAGGGGGATGGCAGGGGTTGCAGGATGATCTGGCAAAGCTTGAAACCTGGTCAGACACCTGGCAACTGGGCTTTAATGCCAAAAAGTGCAAGGTGCTGCATTTTGTGATGAAGAACCCAAGGAGGAGTTACCAGCTGGGAGGAGTGCAGCTAGCCCAGACAGAGGAGAAGAAGGATCTGGATGTGCTCATTACAGAGTCAATGAACAACTCGGCCAATGTAGGAAGGCAGCTGCAAAGGCCAACAAAATGCTGGGTTGTATTGCAAGGGGTATATCCTCGAAGAGGGAGGAGGTGATTCTGCCACTGTATAGGTCATTAGTTAGACCACACCTGGAGTACTGCGTGCAGTACTGGCGCCCATATCTGAAGAGGGACATTAAGTTACTGGAGGGGGTGCAGCGCAGGGCGACAAAGATGATCAAGGGGCTGGGGGACTTATCATATGAGAGGAGGTTGAAGGAGTTGAACATGTACTCACTGGAGGAGAGGAGGGACAGGGACGACATGATTGAAACCTTTAAATACATGAAAGGAATAAACAAGACGAGTACAGAGGGGCTGTTCAAAGTAAGGGAAGGGAGGGCCACCAGGGGCCATGATATGAGACTGAAGGGAGGAAGGTTCAGGAGGGAGATGAGGAGACACTTTTTTACAGAGAGGGTGGTGGCTGGGTGGAATGCGTTACCTGCAGAAGTGGTATCCAGTAGAACAGTGGACTGCTTCAAAAGGGGATGGGACAGGACAAGGGGGAGGGTTAATGAAGGGGAAGGGTGGAAGGGAGGGGCAGCTGCAGAATAAGGGGTGCTAGCTGCACATTCGAGCAGACTTGATAGACCTCTAGGCCTTTATCTGCTGGCAAATTTCGTATGTTCATATGTTTTAGCCAGTCAGACAGCTATAATTTGATATTACTGTATACAGCACATTTCACGTGCACCATACCTCAAACTGCTTTACTGTATAGACAAATGGCCTAGATATTGATAGCACCAGGTCTGCATGTAGATAAATGCAATCAATGTCCGTGAAGCAGTCAATAACATACACACATACTACATGCAGTTGCAAAGCTTTTTTTTATTTAGTGGCAGCAGGTGACACATATTCTGCCATCATATTATGGCAATTGTCATGGAGAGATGTCTTAGTAATTTTAACATTGCAATATTAGTGAAAAAAGATCACTTAGACATGCTGTCATCGCAGAGTCACTGTACAGTATCAGATTTGCCACTGGTAACAATTGTATCTATTGACATTTTTCTCACCTTAGTAAGCCAACTGAGATGCGGCATTTCATTTTCAAGGGGTACCTGGAACTGGTAGGTTACAAGCAAACAATTATATTCCCTACTAGAAACTCTCCCATTGAGAAGGGGAATGCTGGATAGTATCCAGAGATATCCCCTATTCTACTTGAAGACTGCCATAATACTGGTATTATAAAATGTATAGGGGGAAATAATGTGTCCTGATTGGTCAGAAACCATGCATTGGGGCAGCATGATGTACAGGTAAAAATAAAGTGCTGGCTCTCATGACACAGCACATTAAAGAGCTAATGTGCTAGCTAGAATTACTAGTAACTTCCTGAAGTAGTCAGCTACTATATCACAGAAACATAAAAACATAGAATTTGTCAGCAGGAAAGAACTGCTTGGCCCAACCAGTCTGCCCAGATGGTCCCTGACTAGTCTACCTCTGCAGAATATAGATGGTTTCCAGCGACCCTCCCTCCTCTCTGCCCAGTTCCTAATATTCTCTATGTCTATCTTACACATGCTTGAAGCCTCCTACTGTTTTTGCCTCCACCACTTCCTCTGGCAGTCTATTTCAGGCATCCACCACTCTTTCAGTGAAGCAATACTTCCTCATATCCCCTGCCCTCCAGCTTCATCTCATGTCTTCTGGTTCTGGTGCACTTCCTCTTTTGTAAAAGACTCCTATCCTACACTCATTCATCCCTGTTAGGTACTTGTAGGTCTCTATCATGTCACGCCTTGCTCACTTGTCATCCAGGGTGTACATGCTGAGATCCCTCGGTCTCTCCTCATAGGGCTTTTAGTGTAATCCCTGCACCATTTTAGTTCCCCTTCTCTGGACAGCCTCCATCTTGTCTATGGTCTTTCTGAGGTGTGGCTTCCAGAACTAGACGTAATACTCCAGATGGGGCGCACCAGCAAGTGATATAGTGGTAAGAACATCTCCTTCCTCCAACTGGCCCTACCTACTGCATTGTCACACCATCTTGCCACTTTGAGGTCACCAGACACTTTATGATAACCCCAAGGTCTCATTCCTGCTTAGTGACTAACAGTACCTCCTCCCATCCTATACTCATTTGTTGGGTTCCTCTGCCCTTGGTGCATGATTTTGCACCTCTTGGCATTGATCCACAACTGCCATGCTTTTGACCACTCCTAGAGTTTCCCATGATCCCTGCACATTCTTTTCACCACTTCTTTATTGTCCAGTGTAGACCTGGACACCCCATATACCCCCATGTATGTTATTACATACATTACTGTAGTATAAGGTACATCTGTATTTACTCGCACCTGTTATTATGTGCTTAGAAATCATTATCCAGCATGATTATTTTGGTAGTGATTGTGCACCACCGACAGCTTTTTGCCATGCTGCAACGGTCAGCATATTTTATGAATTGTTGTACTGTTACCCAAAAGTAGCCTTAGTTAGCTTTACACTTATGCTGTTGTTGTTAATTAGGAATCACCATTGAGCAGAGCTCATTCACAATGGCAACCTTAAGTACACAAAATCTACATACAACAACTTAACATATACAAACAACATACATGTACAATAAAAAGTCTTCTCAGTGTGTACGTACAGAATAAATAATGATCTAACTGTCCTAGGTGCTAACTACCCACTAATAAAATAGCTGTGTTCTCCCGGCCCACTGGCACAGTGGTTGGATTTCCGCTCACGACACCGATGACCCGGGTTCAGAAATGGACCCAGGGAGTTGGAGTGCTGGCCAGGGGAGAAGGATTGAGTATCCTAAGGACTGCTCTCCTTCTCTAGGGGTAGGGATGGGTAGAGTGCCCGGTGCTTGATCGACCTGTAGAGGAGGCCGGGGGATCCACGAGTGACCGTCTCCAGTACATTAAGGGGTGAGGCAGACACTGGACATCATTGCATGTCCCCGCCCTGGGGCAGCATACACAAAAAATTGCTGTCTGCCAAGGATGAAGCCCACTCCAATACCTGACTTCTGTGGTTCCCTGCCAACCAATTCTGGCTCTGCTGTACCACCGACCATGAACCCTGCCCTGAGGAGGAAGCCGGGGAAGCAATGTCAGTGGTCTTCTGACACCTTCTCCTGTCATAGATGGGTAGGTTCGGTGCCATAGTCTCACCCTGGGGGGTAAGCCAGAGGGTATCCGCAGGGGCATGGTGATTAGGGAACAAGTTAGGCAGTCAGGGCTGGAGCATAATGTGGGGCAGATGGCAGCAAAGAAAAAAAAAAAAAGAATTGCTGTGTTCTGTTCTTCTGCCTTTTTGGAAGAATCTGTTACCTAGTAATGCACTTCCTTATCTATGGTATAAGAATGTCTGTAAGGCTGTGTTTCACTGAGTTTGCCTGATGAAAACATGGTGTTTGGAGGTTTCTAGAAACATAGAAACATAGCAAACATAGACTTTGATGGCAGATAAGGATCGCTTGGCCCGCTAGTCTGCCCATTTTCCTACCTACTGGATAAACTGCAGATCCTAGTTAACCAAAAAACCTATTTCTTCCTACCCCCCACAAGAATTGCCTTATGTCTGTACCATGCATTCTTGAATTCTCCCACAGTTTTAGACCCCACGACCTCCTCAGGAAGGCTGTTCCATGCTCCCAGCAGGTATACTGTTTTTCTGCATGTTTTGGAATAAACTTCTCTTTGTGATATCTGGGCTTCCTGTGCCATGTTTAGCCAACAGGTCTAGAATCCTGCCAGCTAGCAAACTGGCGACTTCATAAGGACCTGTTTGGATGGAACTGAACCAGTATGCTAATAAATACACAGGTGAATGGGATCGGGATCACACAGGTGTTCAAACCTACACCCCTTGTTCAACTTGTGGTATTGGTACAGTACGACCTCCGCACTAGAACATGTGGCTATCTAGCTGTTGGGGTCAAGGTGAATCGGTATGCTTTGAACTTTCAGTTAGTGCAGTAAAGGAGAACCTCCAACAATGTCCATTAATACTGAACTCAAATTAGAAGTCTTAAACTTTCTGACTTCTCATGGAGGTTGGAATGATTTCATGCTAGACGCAAAATTGCAGGTTAATCTGGTACAGTATGTTGGCAAACTGTATACAGAGGAAAGGTCTCCAGCCAAGAAACATGACCAAAAAGGTGTTGCGGTTGCCACCCTGTATGCTTTATTCCAAGCAGTGGAATCTGAAGTTCTGGCTCTGAGAAAAAAGTTAGGCTCCAAATCCAGGGAAGCAGGTAAGCAACAGAAAGATTTGGGATGAGAAATTGAAAAGCTTAGTAACGAGAATCAGAATGAACTTGAATATGTGGTACAGGAAAAGGATAAGGAAATTGTTAGGTCGACAGAAGGGAATGAGAGGTTATTACAGCAGGAAAAGAAGCACATGTTACAGTTGAATGATTTGCTTACAAGTATGAATGATTCATTGGTAAGTGAGTATGAAGAGTTGGAGCAAGAGTTTGAGAGATGTCAGAATGCATTGGAAAAGGAACTTAGGGAAAACCACGATGCAAGTGCCGTATACAGAGTTTTCCAGGATCACGTTAGTAAGGGACAGATCAAAGGCAGTGTGGATCACTCGATGTGTAGAATTCAGATAATGAAGTTACGTCAGCAACTGGCAATACTGAGCGGCCATGTGAAAGTAATTAGTAAGTAAGTAAGTAATTTATTATTTTTTAGGAGCCCAATCCTGGAGGCTGTGGGCGCTGTACAGTAAAAAAGTTTGACAGAGCATTAAAACAATCAAATTATATGAACAATTTCCAAACAGATAAATAATTGCAATTTGTTTGTGCTAGTTAAAAAACATCTGCAGGGAATGCTAAACTAAAAAGGTGGGTCTTTAGGCCCCTCCTGAATACCTGCGCCGTAGGAGCCTCTCTCAAAGGTCTTGAGAGCGAGTTCCAGAGGTCTGGACTGGCTAACCTGAATGAGTGATCACCCAAGGTTTTCAGTCTGGTCCTTGGAACTGCCGGGAGGTCCTCGGTAGAGGAACAAAGGGAGTGGGTCCAGATGGCAGGGGTAAGGAGGTCTGACAGGTGGCCAAGGCCCAGTTTGTATATGGCCTTATAGGTGAGAAATCCTACCTTGAAGAGAACCCTCCACCTGTCCAGCAGCCAGTGTAGACCCCACAGGACCGAGGCACAGGTGAAAGCAAGGGGGATATAACAAACAGAAAGCTATGCCATTTGCCCCGCCTATTGGGTTGTCATCATCAGAGGATGTCACCAGCAATGACGATGGCACTCCCTGGGACTCTGGAGGGTTGAGGCCTCACCACTGGTGGCAGCATTGAGAAAGACAAGGAAGAGGTAGAAAGTCTGATTCAGAAGGCGAACTCAAAAGCTGGGATCTCCGACGCACAGGCCAAAGTGCTGAAACAAGCAGCCAGCCATACGCTAAAGAAGGAGGTGGAGAAACGATGCCCCTTCAGGGCGTGGCCAACACTGCAGCCGAGGCAGTTGCTAAAACCATTGTTGGACAGGGGATGGGCCCAAGCATCCTGCAGTGCACGCAATCCATTCAGAACATTGTGGACAAAATAGGCCGCATGGCCCCTGGTGACAACCATAGCTGACACTTGGAAAAAGTACAGAACCACAGCCAAATGCTCAGCCTCTTGGCCTAGTACCAAGTACAGGTTTTAAAGCAAACTGTGGATCCCACATTGTGGGCAAAGTTGACGGAAGACATACATAAGGACATCAAGGCCCGTTTTGACAGGATAGTGGCTCACCTCATGGTGGCGCATGACCCTTACATGATCAGCATAATACTAGTGACCCAGGTGAAGCAGTATGTTAAAGAAACCCCAGCCCAATATGAGAGCTGCTTGTGGCTCATATACAGCGTGAACAAAGATTTGGTCGGTGAGCACCTTGACAAGGACTCGATCGAGTACAAATGCTTGCTCCTGAAAAACCTCCAGCCACCCATCTGTGAAAAGGTGGAAGCCACTGTACTCCCTAAATGGTACTGCCTATGTGACATCATGGAGCGGGTGAATCATGTGTATCAGGTCCATGCAAGGGACCTTGGTTTGGGCTCCAAGCCCAAAGTAGCCACTGTGCAACCTCAGACTCCTCTACTCAGTATGAGTTGGAAGGGAAATCAAAAGACCCTCAACAAGACAAATCCTCCTACCAAAAGCAAGGGGGATATAACAAACAGAAATATTGACCAAAGTTGAACTAATTGGATATGAAGGGAAATAGCAGGTGGAAACAGTGGCCCTAGCCTTCGTACAAGGAATTGTTAGCCGAGGTGGACCAATGTCTGGTGTACAAGTCCAAAATTGAATCAATTACATCCCAGCCCACAAAAGTCATGGCAGCCATCTCCAGAGCAGACTCTACTTCCCCTATGGCTGATGATTACGATGGGGGCAGGCAGGCAAAGTCCCCCTATTCCAAAGTAGCATAGATGCTCCAGGGGATGGATCCAATACTCTACGATGCCTTGCAAATTGTGAGGTATTGGACTGATGGTGTCAGGCCCTGGTCCAAATACTCACTCCTTTTGTTACTGATGATTCTGGATGCCCATGTGTAAAAGGGCTGGTTGGGGGCCACCAGCTTAAACTACTTCTGGACACGGGTGCCACTATTTCAGTGTTGCATCAGGATGATCCCGAATTGACAAGATGAAAACTCTACTTTGACAATTTGAACATTGTCCTCAGGATTGATTGACTAATGCTTCCTGTTTTTCTCTCTGATTTGGACCCTTAATTATTTATTGTCTTGAAATGTAATTTTAACTGATTTGACTTATTGTAAAAGCACCCTGAGCTTGGGAAGGGTGCTTAATATAAATAAAATTTTACTTACTTACTTACTTAATTAGGCTTATGCAGTTTGGTTGATTTATCCTCTCCTTGAACAAACCCTGACCAGTTTCCACTTGTAATGCCCTGTGGCATGCAAGGTACATGAGAGGGGAACTGCCAGGGGATGGCTGGATGAGGAGAGAGGGGGGAGTGAAGCCAAAGATCTGTCTTGTGCAGCTGGTAAAGTTGCAGATCAGCTTAGCTTTTTATTTAAGCATATGGCAATTAGGAAGGGAGAGATTTAATGTATGAATTTTGGATGTACCTCCCAAGAAAATACTCTACATGGGATGAGTAGTTGGCTGCGAGCTCCAACCTTGGAGTCTTTGAGGGGAGGACGACCAGAACTGATGCTCCCCTGTATCGTCTTAAGTACCCTGCTCTTACCAGAGGTTTGCTTAGAGCCACATAGCTTTGCAACTATATCTCACCTTCCCTTCCTATATAAGGGATACTAGAATTGAGAAGCTGCATCCTCTGGTGTTGGCACCCAAATGTGTAGTGGCAGATGGATCAAGTGAAGCTCCAGAATCCTTAATCATCCCTCTCTCATAGAAACATAGAAACATATAATTTGATGGTAGATAAGGACTGCTTGGCCCCCCTAGTCTGCCCATTTCCCTACCTAATGGACAAGCTGCAGATCCTTGTTAATCAGCAGCCTATTTCCTCCTACCCCTACACTAGAATTGCCTTATGTCTGTTCCATGCATTTTTAATTCCCCCACTCTCCCTTTGGATAGTCCCAGTGGGTCTGCCCCTCTTCCTATTTTGCCTGCAGTTGGGCCTCATTATGACACAAACTAAGGGTAATTTCTTTTTAATTAAACACTGTGGGTCAGAAATTCTCATGGTGGGACTTTGCACCTACTAATACAGCTTTCTCCCAGATACTTTTAAATTTGTGTTAACTTGACTAGAACCAGATGTAGACATACATCAGCAGAACACATTATTGTTTATTTCTGAGCTCATCTTACATAATGGTTAATCAGGACCTGCACAAGTATTTGCAGTGGGCGCCCCGGCCCACCAGCCATGCAAACTCTCACACGGAGCTTTTCATTGAGCTCTGCCAAGGGGTGGTTGGTTTAGGTGACCCCTACCTTGGAAGACCACAGACTCGATACTTTGAAGCCCTGTTGCCTACTGTTTTCTTGAACTGTGTCTATAATGCACCTGTTGTGCTCAGGTGGCGTAATTCTGTTCTTACTTTTCTATGTACTTGCTTTAATCTTTTTTCCTACAGTCAGTAATGCATAGTGACTGTTCCGTGTGTGGGGGGGAGGATATGTCAGAAGAAGCTCAGTAAGGGGACACCTGTTACCCATTCAACTATATTATCTTAAGAGCATTTGGACCAGGTCATTATTTTTTATGACTACTGCAACTGAAATTATATAATTTAATGTTAATAGAATACATAATCCCATAAAGTGGTTCCGGCTTACACAGTTTTTCTGTAGGGAAATAGCTGACTTTGTATTATTACAAGAGACCCATTTACCCCAATCTGAACATCTCAAACTTGAAAAATATGGGTATCACGTGCTGGGCTCCTCCTCACATGTCTCGGGAGGACACAGTGGGTTATAGACATTAGCTTGAAGGGGTTTCCCAGTTCAAGTCAAGTCCATTATTTGGATCCAGAAGATTGTTATGTGATAATTGTTGCTACAATTTATAATCATCATAATCATCCTTATTTATATTGCGCCTTTCAGATATCAAGGCTCATCACAAAATATAAAATAACAAAAACAGCAACAATAAATACATATTAAAATTCAGAGGTAATTACCTAATTAGTCACAGTATGCCTTGCTCCACAAATAAGTCTTCAATGCCTGTTTGAATCCCCCCAGGGTCACACACTCGCGAATCAGACGTGGTAGAGAATTCCAAAGGGCTTTTGCCACGTACACAAATGCACGGGCCCCTGAAGATTTTAAAACTACCCTTGGAATCTCTAGCAACCCCTCATCTGCAGAGTGGAGCAATTGCTTGGGGTGATAAGGGGACAGACGTTCTTTTAGGTAGTCAGGGCCGGGGCCGCGTAAGGCTTTATAAATCAGTAATCTGACTTTGAAGGTAATCCACCACTGAACTGGCAGCCAGTGCAGTTCGAACAGCACGGGTATAATATGGAAAGTCCGAGGAGTCCCCGTCAACAACCAGGCTGCAGCATTCTGCAAATGCTGGAAGTGGCAGATATTAACCCCGGAAGCCCAAAGTAAAGGGAGTTGCAATAATCAAGGCGTGGATCAGTGTGGGAAGATTACCGGATGGAACAAGGTGCTTGATCCTCAGGTGGTAAAAGGAAGACTTAATGATGGCCGACACCTGAGAACGTAGTGCCAGCCCGTCGTCAAGTATCACCCCTAGGTCCCACACCCATTCAGAGGCTGAGAGCTGTGAGTCCCCCAAGAAAAGTCCCGAGAGGTGACCTGCCCCAGACCCCCCATCTGGCATCCTGGATCCACAACCATCACCTCAGTCTTCCCATGGGTTCAACCTCAGCCAGCTGGAATTCATCCAATCCAGGATTTCAGTGAGGCAGTTATTAAAAACCGAGAGTGCTCCATTCTGGTCAGGTGCAAAAGACAGGTACAGCTGGGTATCATCAGCAGCATAGCAGTGAAACATCAGCCCATACCATCTTACAATGTCTCCGAGGGGCAACATATACACTGCAAATAATATGGGGGACAGCACAGAGCCCTGAGGAACCCCATATGACAGAGAGAACAGGTCAGAGGAATAAATCCCCGATACCACCCTCTGAGTTCTGCCAGTGAGGAAAGATCTAAACCATCTGAGAACTGAACCTATCAGGCCACAGATGAACCTCAGGCGCTCGAGCAGTACCCCATGATCCATGGTGTCAAAAGCTGATGAGAGATCAAGAAGCACCAAGATGGACCGTTTTTTCAATCTCTCACCATCAGGAGATCATTAAGCACCCGAACCAGTGCAGTCTCGGTACAATGCCTCTTTCAAAAAACTGGATTGGAGAGGTTCATTGATGCTATGGATGGTCAAATGGTTCTCCAGCTGTACAGCAACTACTTTCTCAATTACATTCCCTAAAAAGGGGAGGTTAGAGATAGGTCTGTAGTTTGCCAGACAGTCTGGGTCCAGAGAAGCTTTCTTCAAGAGGGGTGTCACCACTGCCTCCTTCAGGGAGCTAGGAAACTCACCCGACTCAAGGGAGCACCAGACTATCTGCACCAAGGCCGGGCCAATAACATCACACAACCCATAACCAGGGAAGTTGGGCCTGTATCTAAACTACAGCATGTAGGACACATACCCTGGACAATCCTCATAACATCCACACTGGTCGAAGGTACTCCAAGAGAAGTGAGGGACAGTGGCCAAGCACCGATCATCAGCAACTCTCATAGAGTGTGTTGATCGAATCTCCGCCCTGATGCTAGCTACCTTATCAGCAAAAAAACGAGCAAGATCCTCACACTCCAATTGTGAAAAGGCTCTCTGAACCTGCAGACAGGCTGGGTTGCACAGCCTGTCTACAGTTTGGAAGAGCTGAGCTGGTCAGTTTTGAGTGGCAGCAATCTCACCGGACAGGAACTCTGCCTTCTTATGGGAGATTGCTGACTGTTAGAGTTGATAATGCTCTAATAGTCTAAGATGGTCAACCTCCAGGGCGGATTTCCACCAGCAACGCTCTAACCTTAATCCTAGTCACCGCAGCTCCCTCAAGGTCCCCTCAAACCACTGGGACTGAGGGCGGAGGGAGCGAGAACGAACATGGATGGGAGCAACAAAATCCAGAGCAGTAGTAATGGCCCTATTATAGGTCAGAACCAAAGCCTCTGGGTCCCTGCTTGCCGTAGGAAATTCCAATAGGTCAAGCACCGCTGCTAGGCCATCAGGGCACAAATCCCGTAAAGGGCAGTACCTGACCATCTCCACAGGGGTAGGCCTATGAAGGGGGGTGCAAAAATTGAATCTCACAGTGTAGTGGTCGGACCAACTGATGGGTTCCACCCCCACATCAGAGGCCTCGAGCCCCAGGAGGAAAACCAGATAGAGGGAGTGGCCGTGTTTATGAGTAGCAGAGGTAACAATCTGTGTAAGGCCCAGTGATGTCATCAACTGGAGGAAGTGTTGACCAAATTACGAGAGTTTGTCATCGATCCAGGTATTGAAGTCACCCAGGACCATCAGCCTGGGCGACTCAAATGTCAGACTGACCATGAAGTCTGCTACTTCCAGAAGGAATAGATTCTCAGCCCCTGGTGGACGGTAGATGAGTGCCACCCTGTAACCTACACCTGCTGCTATGGCACAATCAAACAATCTAGCATCCTCAGTTGGTACACTAGTGAGACCCAATTCAGTCTTGAAACAGACTGCAACCCCCCACGGTCCAATCTCAAGTGGTGAATCACTGAAAACCTGGCCGGAATCGCAGCCTCAAATACGGAGCCCACGTTTCCATCTAGCCAGGATTCCGTGATGCACACCAGATCTGTTGTCCCCACAAGATCCACAATAATTGTGGTCTTGTTCTTAACAGATCTGACATTGCATAACACTGCTCGAGCTGGACAGGACTCCTGGGCCACCCTAACCACCTGCCCACCAAAAATGTTGGTGCCCTTGGTTATGGAGACTAGGCATGGAGGACCACATTCAAGACTCCATTTCATCCCAGGGCGTCTCCTGGACTTAACTACCCCAATGCGAGTGCCCCTGCTCACCCAACCTCCGCTGTTCACACCCCCCACCCTGCCCCTCATCCCTATGGGAGCTCAATGACCTTAGCTAATGTTTATGTGCCCCCAGGCTCTAACAAGCTATTTTTTTTTCAGTCCTTTCTCAATAAGATGCTCCCTGCCATCCAGGGACAACTCTTGTTTGGAGGGGATCTTAATACAACTCTCTTTCCAGACTCTGATGCCTCCGATCCACATCCATACCATACTTTGCACAATCAAAAATACCTGCAAACCACACTAGGGCACCTTTATAATTTAGATACTTAACATCACCTCCATCAGCATAAGACAGAATATACATGTCATGCAGTCCACCATCACATATCTGTGAGACTACAGTATTTTTTGGTCCTGGATTAGCATATTGTCTCAATCTGCTCAATGGGACATGGCCTAATTAATTTCTTGGACCATGCCCCACTTCTGATTGAAATGCACCTGGTGAAACCTTCTAAATGCTCCTACTTAAGATTTAATTTAGCTTACTTTCAGGATGAATACCACCAGCAATAAATAAAAACCTTGGATTCCTCAAATTATAGAAATATAGAAACACAGAAACATAAAATGGGATAGCTGATAAGGTCCGCTGGATCCACCCAGTCTGCCCATTTTTTCTAACCTTCATTTTTTGCTGCAGGTTATCTACAACACAATCTCTTCCTCCCCTTCCTTACCTCTTCAAATCCCTTGTGCCTGTCTCCAGCATTTTTGAACCCACCACTGTTTTTGCCCCCATTGCCTGTGCTAGAAGGCTGTCCCACACATCCACAACCATATCTGTGAAGAAGTACTTCCTCACATTACTCCTGAATTTACCCCCCCAGCTTCATAGCGTGCACCTTATTATAGAGCACTTTTCTGTCTGAAAAAGATCCCCCTACTGTACCTTATTAAACCTCATGAGATATTTAAAGGTCTCAATCATATCTCCCCTTTCCCTCCTCTCTTCCAGGATGTAGCTCCTTAAGCCTCTCCTCACAAGGCTTTTGATGCAGACCCTGCACCAATTTGGTAGCCCTCCTCTGGATCACCTCCACTTTGTCTATGTCCTTCCTGAGATGTGCTATCCAGAACTGGACACAGAACTGAAGGTGGGGTCCTACCAATGATTTATACAGGGGCAGCACCCCCTCCTTCTTTCTGCTGGTGATACCCCTTCCTATGCCCCGCCCCCCAGCATTCCACTAGCCCTTCTTTTTTCTAAACTCTGTTTATCACCTTGACTCAGTGTGGGGAATGTACCTCCTCTTCAGTGCCCAGACCTCGCACCCAGCATCCTCCCAAGACTACCTGGACTGGGAGGCCTCCAGATTTCTCCCTTCTGTGGGGCCCCCTGAGGGGAGGGACCGAGATTTACGTGATGCCCTGGCCGAGGTATACGCCTGCGGTGTCATTCGGGTGGCGATCAGGGGGCTCTTTTTTTTGTGAATTTTATGTTTATTGTTTAACAATATACATACAGTATCAAAGACTTCCTGATACAGTATACAAAGATCTATTTATTGAATTACCACATGAGGTCACCACCCCTGTTAATACACGCAAAATAAAAGACATACTGAATCTATTAGATACATCATTGGGGAAGTAAGAGAAATATAAAATCAGAGTCAAATAAAACACAGTTTTTGCTGTTTTTATGATCCCATGAGCGACATGACATAAACAAGAATAATTATGCAAAGAAAAAAAAAACATTTTTCCACTCCTTTCAGAGGAGATGAGTAAATGGTCATGCAGTGGTTGAGTTCTGGTACCCAAAAGGCTAGCAACAGTAAAGAAACAATCTCTGAAAATTCCATGCTCTCATACCCAAACAACACTTTAGCACAATCTTTTCCTTGAATCATTTTAAGCAGCTAAAGATCCCCTGACAGTAGAGATTGACAGGTCTCCATCATTATTATTTCCTGAGGGAAAGCTTAGAAAAATGAGGGGTCCCAAAAACAACAGGACTAGAAAACTGTTTTATGACAAACACTTTACACTGCGGAGCTAACTTAGGACCCAGTATAGACAGCCCTGGAGCATAACTATTATAGATTCAGTTAAATCATGAGTCAACGGCCTGATTTTAAAGATATAAAATTAAAACTGCTAAAGTCAGTGGTAAGAAAGCCTGTATGGTATTCAGTCTTACAGGGGATCAGGCCTCTTCATTGTCCACGTCTACTGGTTCCAATTCATCTGAAGGAGTTCTCCTTCTCTCCGGAGGAGTGTAGCATTGTGCCCACTTCAGGGCTTCAGCTGAATCTGAGAAAATAAAGATCTTTCCATCGTGGACAATTCTGAGTTGTGAAGGGAATAACATGTTGTGAGTAATCTGTGCCTCCCGAAGAAGGGCCCGAACACCATCATATCTCTTTTTAAGCTGCCGAGTAGCATAGTTCAGGTTGGGGTATAACTGAATTTGAGTACCTTCATGTAGTAGAATCTGTTTCTGGTGCACCAGAGCCAGAATAAAGTTCCTGGAGCCAATGCCGTCTAAGATAGCCACAATTGCTCTGGGTGCCTCTGGGTTATTTTTGCCATTCCCTGTAGGAGACAGGATAAGCCTTCTGTATTATCACACGTCTGTCCATAAAGGTCTGTCCCAGCTGTTGTGCCATCCAGTCCAACAAAAAGAGGGCCAAGTGATCACCCTCACTCCGTTCGGGCATTCCAATAATGCAAAGGTTTGCTGCACGGGCCTGGTTCTTGAGTGTCTCAAGCCGGGTTCTCAGGTGGGAGTTCTCCTTATCCAGGTTGGCCAATGTACCCAAAGCTACTTCAGCACTTTTGAGGGAATCCTGAGATACTGTTTTGAGGTTGTTAACTTCTGATTCCATCATGGTGACTTGGGTGGTAAGAGAATCAAGATATTCAACCAAACCAGATACCGTAGAGCAGGGTTTCTCAAATGGTGAGGCCAGCCTCCCATGGAGGCTCCAACCTGTTCCAGGGGAGGCTCAAGCAAGTCTGACAAAGTACTTTTTTTACATTTTGAGTTTATTAATCTTGTGTCCCAGTGTTTGCAAAGTCTCCTCACTGCTTAAGTTTTCTTCCATATGGAGCAGCCCTGTGTAGACCTGGTGGTTCGGGGACCAGAGATACTTTTGCCTTTAATCCCACCCTGGTGTCCCTTTTCTTTTTTCGTGTTGCCCATCATTATGTTGCAGTAATTCTGATTTCAAAAAAAGTAGCTTTCAATGTCCAAATCTACCAAAAATATTGTTTTTGTTGTATATTTTAATTTCTATTATGACAGCTGTGGCTTCAGAGGTCTGTCTTGCTCACGCTCAACAGCGCCCCCCCCCGAGAGATCTGGGGGCTTAACAGTGCAGCTGGCTCAGGAGTTTTCTTGTGAGTTTTCCTCAGAGGTGCAGACATGCAGTGATGTCAGTGCAGGTACTGTGCACTCCTACATCTGACCTACAGATGTCTGCCATTGCCTTCCTTCAGAAGAATGGCCCTGACTATTGCACACCCAGCCTCCACTGGCTGTCGCTTGTATGTCGGGAAGCCACAACCCTCTCCCCCAGAGAAGGAGAGCTGTCTTTGGAACACTCATCCTACCCCCCCTCCGGCTGATCTACTAGTCCTTCTGACTGCATTGTCACACTGCCTGGCCACCTTTAGTTCATCCAATATGGTTACCCCAGGTCTTTTTCCTGCTTGATCTTTGTCAATATCAGTCCACCCATTTTGCACTCTGCTCTTGGTTTTCCATGGCCCAAGTGCATTATTTTACACTTTTTAACATTAAAACCCAGTTACCATAATCTTGACCACTCCTCCAGTCTATTCTGATCCCTGCCCATCCTTTACACCCCCCCATGAAGTATTGACTGTGTTGCAGAACTTGGTGTCATCCGCAAAGAGGCAAATCTTCCCTTCCATTTCCTCTGCTATGTCACTTATACAGACATTGAAGAGGACCTGTCCCAGCACTGATCCCTGAGGTACCCTGCTGGTCACTTTCTCTTCCTTGGAGCAAACTCCATTTACCAATACTCTCTGTGTCCTATCCCTTAACCAGTGTCTTACCTAGGCTACCACCTTATTACCCACCTCCAAGTTACCCAACTTGTTAACCAGCCTCCTACGTGGAATGGTGTCAAAAGCCTTGCTTAAATCCAGGTAGTCCATGTTCACTTCCCCTCCTTGATCCAACTCCTTGGTCATCCAATCAAAGAAATATATTAAATTTGTTTGGGATGACCTTCCCCCTGTGAAACCATGCTGCCTTAGATTATGTAATCTACGGGATACAAGATATTCCACAATCATTTCCCTTAGTAGTGTTTCTTTTAACTTAATCACCACCAATAATAGTATCTCCCCTGTGGACCATAATACATTGTGGGTCACCTTGAAGGCTGTCTTAAGAGGGAACCTAATAGAATAAGTTTGGGAAGCCAATTTAAAGCACCTACAAGTCTCCCTTCAGACTTTACAGCTTTTTTATTTGCATGGTGACCACTCAGTATCATCCCAAAAACTTCACCTCACAAAAGGAATCCAAGAAATACTGGATTAAAATGTTGAGCAGGCCCTTTTCTGTCTTCTCTGCAAATATTTTGAAGGAAGGGCCTGGGGAGCCCAAGCCTTAGCATGTAGAATTCAAGCTAAAAGGGCAGAGGTGAGCATAATGCAATTTAGCAATCCTCAGATCAAGTAGCTCACACATTAACTGCATGACAGTCAAGCTATTCTAAAGACCTATTACCAGCAGCTATATAAATGGACCCTTCCCTTCCCCTGGAACATATTCAATCATTTTTAACCTCATTAAATCTCCCTAAGCTATCTCACAATCAAGCACAGATTTGATTCAACCTATTACCACTGAAGAGGTGGAAGCTGTACTAAAGAATTACAGAACCAGTAAATGCCCAGGGCCTGATGGCTATCCTGTTGAATTTATTAAAAATCATAGGGAGCATATTTTGCCCCCCCTCCTCCAGTGTGCCTTTCATTCACTTCAGCAAGGGGTGTACCCTTCCCTCATGG
The DNA here is from genome assembly GCA_016271365.2 of Neoceratodus forsteri. Taxonomy (NCBI): domain Eukaryota; kingdom Metazoa; phylum Chordata; order Ceratodontiformes; family Ceratodontidae; genus Neoceratodus; species Neoceratodus forsteri. The sequence continues at coordinate 988,955,755 of CM057449.1, forward strand.
AGGTATGCCATGATGTCTGCACTGCCTAAACTGGGAACAGATCTCACCCAGTCCTCCTCCCATCACCCTGTATCAATTTTTAATTGCCACTATAAGATTTTTATGGCAGTATGGGTGGCATGGGTGGATGGCCTTCTCCTGTAGTTGCTGGACGCGGACCAGGTGGGGTTTATTCAGCATAGACAAGCATTCAATAATGTGTGACAAATGTTGCTATTCCTGTAACATGTTAATTCTAGAGGGATCCCAATGGTCCTCACCAGTCTCGATGCAGAGAAGGCATTCAGTATTGTCTCCTAGCCCTTTATGTAACAGACCCTCGATGCCTTTGACTTTCCCAAGGAGGAAGCTTTGCAGCAGTAAAATTGTTCTCTTCAAGCCTATTTTAGGATCAATGTTAGTTTATCCAATGCTATTACATTGGAAAACGGTACCTGTGAAGGCTGCCCACATCACCCCTTTTGTTTACCATCTATACATAATCACTAGCAACTCTCGTTTGTCAGGAGGTGGCTGTAAAGGGAATCCCAGTATGAGACAAGAATATAAGTTGGCTCCTTTCACTGCTGATATCCTTCTTACCCTTCTAACCCCAGAAACCTACCTCCCTAAGATGTGAGAACTTCTAGACCAGTATGAACAGGTATAATTTAGCCTAAAAGCTTCAAAAATGGAGATTCTGGCATTTCATTTTTCAACTTTCCAGGCTCTGAAGCTCCAATTTCCTTTCCACTGTACAAGAAATGCCATTAAATACTTGGGAATTCACTTAATAAAAGATCTTGCACATCTAGAATTACTCAGTTTTGAACCTAATACCACTGACAAACAACAAGACTTGCATACTTGATCTCATCCTTTAACGTTCCCTAACTGAATAGATATTATTTGGAAAAATGTTTTACCAGGAATCCTATACTACCTCCAGACCCTGCCTATAATGCCAGATAAAGCCTATTTCTAGTCCTGGAACAAGCATATGTCAAGGTTCATATAGGGTGGAGGACACACATGAGTTAAAAATGATACCTTAATGTTACCTAGGGAGATAGGAGGGGTTAACCTTCCTAACCTATGAAACTTTGCTAAGGTGGCCCATCTCTGGATGATCACCATCTAGAGCACCAGTATGTATATTTCTGACTGGAAAAATATCAAATGAACTCTAAACCACATATATTCCCTTGATAAATACCTGTATGCCTCCCCCCAGACTATTTTCCCTTTACACATGTTATGGGACTCCCAGTCCAAACCCTTAAGGTTTGCCACTGAATATTATGGGATCAGATATTTAAATCTCTATTAGTGTGGACACATGCCTTCCCTTACCTAAAGGAATGCCCCTTAAACCATCTTGATAAAATCTTATATAGATGGTCCTCCCTGGGTCTGACACACCTTCAGATAATTGATAAAAATGGTGTACTGCTGTTTGAGACACTACAGCATCTCTAGTTCCTCCGGTAAGGAAACATTTCAGATATCTGCAACTCTGGTCATACTTGCAGAACATTTTGTAGGTGCCCTCCAAATTTTAGAAAAAAACAGACCAACTTTTTGCAGTCTTTCAAGGAACACAAAGGGGAAAACTTTGGGATTACCTCATTGGAAGTATCTATCAAGGAGTGCTGGCAGCAGACTCAGCATCCACCTTCCCTATTCTTACTAAAAGGATTTCAAAGCTAGGTACTACATATACTCAGGTCATGTGACTACAATAGCCATTACCAGCATATAAAGTCACGTCCACCCTGTATTTGTAGGAATTTTCATGGAAATGCAGAACCTGGTACTTTAGAACTCCAGCAGTGTTGGAACATTACCTGGGCCCTTCATGGGGTTTTTGTTGGAGGAACTGTGGGACACATCATCTAGACCATGTGTATATCTTTCAGAGCTGCCAGGTTCTGTCTCGATATTGTTGTGACATTCAGCAGACCTTAGAAATAGATATCACTTGCAAAATTTGGTCATGCCTTCATTGGTTTTAATGAATATTCCACCTGCTAAACATACTGTAAATTGAAAGGAAAAACCCTAAAGTTGTTATTTCTACTGATAACATTAGCAAAAAATGATATTACAAGAATCTGGATGATCTGTAAGATATCCACTAAGCAACTGTGGCTTCAACGAATATACAGTATCTATAATATGGAATGACAAACAGCAGTATATACTATTATGTTACAGGTTTTTGACGGCTTATGGCAGAGATAGGTGTTTTCTTATAAAAAGATAGATCCCTATCCTTTGTTCCCTAATCCTGTAGCTGTGAGACACATTCAGCTCATGAGATGGAGAAAACCTCTTGCCTCCCACCACACACAAATATGAATACAAATTATCTATCTATCTATCTGTCTGTCTGTCTGTCTGTCTGTCTGTCTGTCTGTCTGTCTGTCTGTCTATCTATCTATCTATCTATGTCTGTCTGTCTATCTTTGGAATAGCCCATAAAAGCTATCAAATGCCATAAAAGCTGTGGAATATTGATTTATGAGGTTATAAAGTACTCATATACTTACTTGCACATTACATGTTCTTAAAAATGTAACTGGCTAACTGTTTTTCTGTTTTTTCTTTCTTATATTACTACTGCTTCGGCAATTTCTGTACTACCTATGGAAACATTTTCTTCAATAAAATTTTCAATCCCCCCCCAAAAAAAGAAAATCTAATTTTCCATGCTTTCTCATGTCCCAGAAATTTTATATACTTGCTACGTGCCACTGCGCTGCCTGTCTCCCATAACAGCAAAAGCACATCTAAGTTGTATTGAAAATTCATGTTACTGCCCAGAAATGCACTAAATGAAAGTTTAATTTCCCATTTTTTCTCAAGTTCTAGAAACTACTTATACATGCTAAATGTGCTGCACTGTGTAAATCAGTCTCCCACACCAGAAACAGCACCTCTAAATTGTAATTCACTTTTAGTGCACAGAAATGCGCTATACAGAAATCTAATTTCACACTTTTTCTTAAGTCCTAGAAATTACATATACATATTACATGCTGCTGCACTGTCAGTCAGTCTCCCACCACAACACTTCTAAATTATAATTCGCTTTAGTGCCCAGAAATTCACTACATGGAAATCTCATTTCCCATTTTTTTCTCAAGTCCCAGAAATTATATATGCTGCTGCTATATGCTGTTGGCAATGGTATTGTGACATGCAAACTACTGTATTCCAGACACTTGTTCAGAGTGGTAGATGGGGCAGACACTTGAGCACAGGTGGGCAGCACACCCACCTTAGAGTAAGACACTACTGTGAGTGGGGGGAATACAAGTGGGCTGAGAAGAGTGGAGATGGAGGCACTGTTAGTGGTCCTTCTGTGCCATTGGGGGGGGTGTGTGCACTGCAAGCAACAGTGAGGTGTACAGTTGCCAGAAAGGGGCACTGATGATGGAAGTGGGATCTGCAGGCGAACTTGGGGGTTGCGGTCAGGGACAGACCTGAGACTGCAGCTGCAGATTATTCTCCTCCTTCTCAGTTAAGAGATGAAGTAGCATAACTATGCATTGAGATGGGAGACCTCAGATGCTGAGATGTGTTCAGGAAGGCCACACACTAGACACTGCTTTCAAACCAGCATACTCTCCTTGAGGTAAAGGCAGAACTCCATGGTGGGGGTGTGCCCACTATCAAACCTAGGCCAAAGCAATAATGCACACTATATGGAATTCTCATTTGACATATTTTTTCAAGTCCCAGAAATTAGATATGCTATATGTGGCTGCACTGTGTCAGTCTCCAACCACAGCACCTCTCTTTAAACACTTAAGTAGATATAAATTCAGGAGAGGACAAAAAGAGACCTGGGAAGACTAGAGTGAAATTATTTCAAATTGTTGTCCATTCCCTGTTGTGTTGCACCTGTGAAAGAAAAATGAAAGTAAAAAAGTATAAGAAAAAAAAAAAACTTTTGGAAATGCTACCACCTTCACTCTTGTGATGGCCATGACTTGAAATGGAACTATGGTGCCTCAGACACAGAGGCTGGAGGAGGAGAAGGCTTGCTTACTGGAAGAGGAAGCAGCAGGACAGTAGATCTGTTAAGACAGGAGAAAATTATTTAGATTCTAGTCAAGTAGACACTGAAGTGGCCACCTGCATGGTATATCCTTTGCGCACTCCCAGTCTTACTATTCTGCTGTCACTTGTCAATACAAGATTGAAATTATTGTTCCCAAGTTGTCCACTGTGGTGACCACCCACATGGTATATCCTTTGTCCACTTCCGGTCTTAATGTTCTGCTATCACTTGTCAAGACAAGACTGAAATTATTCTTCCACAGTCAGCCCATGGCACAGACTCATGGTGCATCTGTGAAAGGAGAACTGAAAAGAAAAAAGAAACACGTTCCTGAAATGATGCTTACCATCACATTAGTGATGGCCAAACCATGTAATAGCACAATGGTGCCCCAGAGGGGGAGAAGGTGGCTTGCTAGCTGCTGAGGATGAGGCAGCTGGAGCGGAGACATGTAACACAAGAGTGAAATTACTTAGAGGCTAGCCCACTTGCCATCTTTTATACCTGTAAAAGAAAACTGAAAATAGAAGAGCAAAAAAAAAATGGAATGATAATTACTGTCACATTAGTGAAGGCCATGATGTATAATGGAACAATGGTGCCCCAGAGGTAGAGGAGGAGTAGGCATCTTAGTGGCTGGAGGAGGCAGCAGTGCAACAGAAGCAGGTTCACACAGTGCTAAATGTGTCTGCCGTATACGCTGGGTTAGGAGTCGATTTGTTTTCTGGTGGCATGCATGAGATGAAGGAGGAGGCCCATATTGTTCCCGGTTGAGGACAACTGGAGAAGACCAGAATGTGGAACATCATTAGTGGGGACAGGCAATACAGCAAGTTCACATTAGGCTGGTGCCTGGCATTTATGCTGGGTTAAGCGTTTAGGTGTTTCTGAAGGCATGCGAGAGATGGAGGAGAAAGAGGCCTTGATCCTAGGTGAAGAGGACTGGAGGAGGCCAGAGTGCAGTTACATTCTCCTCCGTCTTCCCGTGTCCTCCAAATTAATCAAGCTACTGCTCTTCATCCCTTACAATAAATACCCCCTCTGCATCCTCAATATCTGAATTTTCACCTCATGGGAATTCTGCACCCATTAAGTCCACATCTACCTCTATGGTGGCGCTTGTTCTTCTCATGCTTCATCTTAGTGTGCCAGTGGTGCCCACAGTGATGCTTTCTGTTTGGAGATATATGATCACTATTCATTTTAAGGAATGTCAGCATTGCAACATATTTGGGGGATATGTTTGTACATCAGTCTGTGATGATTGCACCTGCTGCACTGAATACATGTTCAGAACTAGCACTAGATGGTGGGCAGCTTAAATATTTAAAAGCCACATCTACCAGTGCAAGACACTCTTTAACTTTATTGTTCCAACACATCAGGGGTTCGTCATCAGCTCCAAGATGTTTGGGGATTGCCATATATGTCTCAACAGATCTGGCTGCTGCCTTCAGTCCAGCATCCTCTGATGGTTCTTCCACCTTCTCCTCCTCCTCCTCCTCACAGTCTGGAATGCCAGCCTGTGCAAGAACTGTCCATGGAGGATTTGATTTTGGAGGTGCTTTTCTGGTTGTCTTATTGGTAGATGTAGAAGAAAATCTCTGCATCACTCACTTCCCTTTCTGATTGTTGGTGAGGGTGACACAGTGCATCTCATCTCAGTATGCTTTTTTTATCATTTGCAAACTGTGTACATAATTGATCAGCAGTCTTTGCAGATGCTCAGCCTTCTGACTACCACCATTAGTTATGACTGCAAGCCCCATTTGTATTGTGGATCCAGCAGTGTTGCTGTACTGAAATCCACAGATGTCAGGATAACATTCAGGTGTCTGTTATGGTCCAATGCATTAAGCATGTATTCAGACAATGCACAGCTTACAGAGTCACTTGCTGGTTCGAACTGCTGCTGCACATTCCAGATGGCCTATCTTAGCACCTGGAGCAGTGGGATGACCTGGCTAAAAGAGGCAGTGTCTCCACTCACTGCCTGTGTGGCATGATCAAAAGGCATCAATACAGTCAGTGTAGTCCCAACTATTGTACATAAAAAGGAGAAAACTGGGAGTAGCCTGTTCCAACAGTGCATTTTACAGATCCTTCTAAAGTTGGAAATGAAGCTCATTCACCCCACAATATTTTGTAATACAAATTTATTTAATTCAACCATCAGACAAATAATATTAAGTGTTTCATGCTCAATGCACTTCATTAGGTATCTTTGCATTCTAATATATATATATATATATATATATATATATATATAGTAATAAATTGTTAATGCAGTTAGGTTAAAGCGACAAAAGTAGGGAAATGTGGCATTAGGGTTTCCAACCTAACACCCATTCCCACCCTGCACAGACCCACAGGTGGGAGGGGTCTGTCTTGGGGCCATCAACCCTAATGCTCACCCCATTCCATTAGAAAATAAGGTGACATGGGTACAGCATAGGAAAATGAGGTGAGTCTTAGAGCTGATGGCCCCTAGGCAGACATCCTCCGCCTTTGGGTCTGTGCAAAGTGGGAAATGGGGTGTTAGGGTTGGAAATCTGAACACCACATTTCTTTACTTTTGTTGCTTTAATCCAAACTGATGCATTAACAAAGTTTTTTGCAATTTATTTTCTTACTTTATGAGATAGTATAATAGTATCCTTGTTTAACTGTGGGAGCGCAGGATCCTTCTGACCTTGCACTCCCATCCCTCCATTGATGCGTATATGTATCTGGCTGTGGAAGCACAGGGACCTCTGGCCACTGCACTTCCAGTTATAGCACAACAGTCACCAAATTATCACCATAACCATGTTATTATCCCACCTCATGTACCCAGAAACTTTTTCAATCTTTGCCAAAATGTAACTCTGCACAAGCGCAACGCCAATCCACAGTGCAAGTGCAAAAACACATTTTGGACAGGATTTGAAAAATGACAGCTTTGACATACATGAGGTGATGTAATAAGAAGGTTATGTTGAAACTTTGGGCTCAAAATATTTAAAATTCCTAAAGTTATGAGCAGGCATAGTGAAATTGCAACAAATAGTCAAAACTGTGCCATTTTTAATAATTTTGACCCCACATTATCAACATTAGCCTTCGTATGACCTCACAGCATGTACCCAGTACAGAAAATGTTCAAATCCCCAATAAAGCATAATTCTGCGCAACTACAAGGCCATTCTGCACCACAAGTATGAAAACACATTTTGGCCAGGATTTGAAAAATGACACCTGTCACATACATGAAGTGAGGGTAACAACAAGGCTATGTTGAAAATACTGTATGGGGTGAAAATATTAAAAATGTCCAAAGTTATGAGCGCGCGTAGTGAAATTGCAACAAATGGTCATAACATAGCCATTTTTTGAAATAAATTTTTTGTACTACTTTTTTCTCCAATGGGGGTCCTAGCCGGCCTCAACGTCCTTGCATCCCCTGTGATCGGCCGCCATCTGACCTGTGCCATCTCCTACTGAGGGCAATCACTGATTACCCCATGGCTTACCCCCATGGTGGGGGCAGCGGGGGTCAATCAACTCCCCCATCACACATGGATCTGCTCACAGTGGTCCCTCAGAGCGGCGCAGGACATCGCGGATGGCCATCAAGCTGCAACAGCTGGGCACTCCCCCATTCTCCATGTTATGTTGGAAGCAGGGCATGCAATTCTGACAAAGGCTCCCTGCACATGCATCCGCATGCAGAATGCCTGCTGGCTGCCCCGTCTACCACCCCATTCTACCAGGCCAGACGTTCTGACACCCGGCCTCTGCTAGGTGTCAGACTTATGCCAGACACTGTACCCAGACCCACCCCAGGAGAGGAGAGCAGTCTATAGGATGCTCAATCCACTCCCTCCCCTGCCAATCTCCAGCAGCCCGAGCTCACTCCCGAACCTGGGCCACTGGCATGGCGTGAGGTAAGGTGTCCAGCGCCTCAATCCTCAGTGCCACCGGGCCCATTTTTTGAAATTTTGACCCCAGATATTCAACACAGCCTTCTTATGACCCCACCTCATGAACAATATGACTGTCATTACACAAATCCACCAGAAAGGTGATTTTGCCAACCGATGACCAAATGACCTTTCCAATAAGAACTGTATAACAACAGTCATATTGTTCATGAGGTGGTGTCCCCAAAAGGCAATTGTTAAAATTTTGAGCCAAAATCATGAAAAATGGTTGAGTTATGGCTAAACATTACCCCCCATTGAAATACTTTGAAGTGCATTTACCTTAGTTCATATTGCAGTTGCCGGTTTCAGCAGCAAGATGTGTCTTTGATTAGTGGAGTGGGTCTCAAACCTGGGACCTCCATAGGTGAGTGGCGGTCTGTGGGGACATCACAGGGGTGTGGGGAGTTGGGTGCACAGTGGGTGGTTAGGAGGGGGGTGGTGTGGGTGTATGGATGTAGACTTTTTTTTACAGGTTTTAAAAAAATGTTAAGACACCGAAGGACTTTTTTTTCTCTTCAGAGAAGAAAAAAATTAAAAGGGACCACGAGGGGGGATACCACTGTCACCAGTGAAAACAGGTATGTTGGAGGGTGGGTGGTACCACTAGACACCAGGAAAAATAATTGGGAGCAATGTGACCCCCCCAAAAAGCAGGGGGGAGAAAGAACGAACGAAAGGAAGAAAGAAAGAAAGAAAGAAAGAAAGAAAGAAGAAAGAAAGAAAGAAAGAAAGAAAGAAAGAAATATATACAGTATATAAAATACAGGGTGGAGGGGTGCCACTAGACACCAGGAATATTTCCCATGTGGGGGTCACATCATAAAAAATAAATAAAGCTATAGAAAAGTATATATAACAAAGGATCATTTTGTTTGCCAGGTGGAATCCTTTTCCACCAGGCAAAATGCTTTTCCACTAATCTTTTCCTGTGGTGGTTGAAAAGGATTCTGTCTAGTGAAAAACAATAATTTTTCCCAATCAGATGGCTATGATTTTGGGGACCAGATTTCCAGGAACCATATTTTCATGAGCAGATAGCCCTGTTAAAATCATTTTTTGCCACTCAAATTCCTTTTTTGTCTTCCCTATTCGCCATGGTGAAAGGGGAAATTGGTTGGTGAAAAAGAATTTTCCATTTTGTCAACCAGATGTCCTCTTTTCACAACCAGATGACCCTGCCAGTAATCCTTTTTCTTCAGTAGAATTCCTTTTTCGCTATCCTTATTCATCATGGTGAAAAAGGAAATTGGCTGGCACAAAAGGATTACCAGCAGGGCCATCTGGTCGTGAAAAGAAGACATCTGGTCAGCAAAATGGGAAATCCTTTTTTGCCTGCCGATTTCCTTTTTCACCATGACAAACAAGGAATGGCAAAAAAGGAAGTTAGTGAGTGATGGAAAAGGATTTAAATTAATAAAAAAAATTCTAGTGGTATACAAAGGTCGGAAACCATAAACATGAACTCCCAATGAGCAAGAAACATACTTCGATGTCTGAAACAGACATCACTGGGCAGAGTTATGACTTATTTTTGGAGCAAAATCAGAAACAAAGATGGTGGCTCATGAAAAAGGAATTTTTTTCTGGTGAGCAAGGCTTGTTTTCTCAAGAACAAGGATCCTTGCTCGCCAGAGCACAATCTTTTTTCCTTCCGTCCAGCTATCCTGAAAAATAAAAATCCCTTTGAAAATAATGGGACATTTAAAAGGCTATAACTTTGGAAAGGACTAATATTCTTTCACCAGATAAATGCTGGCCTGTAAAACAAACTAAGCTCTTTCGACCATATAAATTTCAGACCAAAATTCAACACCGTCTGTGTGCAGCACGATCAGAACAAAACTACAAAAAGTGGTGAATTTTTAGGTTTCTTTTCCACTATCAGGATCTCAGAATATGTAAACCTGACTGCAACAAAACTTGGAACATCAAGAGATCTACCACAGGAGACTGCACATGCAAAATTTCATGCAAATCCATTGAATGGTTGCAAAATTTGAGGTTTGACATTAAAGTGCCTGCTCAACCCTATAGTGGTGCTACTACACCACTGTTATACAGTGTATATATATATATATATATATATATACACAACTACAAAAGAACCCTAGAACAAATGTCCTGAGGCATGGGTTATCCTGGAGGATATTGGTCATACAGCCAAATTTTTAAGAAAACACAATTGCACATACCCTGATACTGCAAAGCATCATGGGAAGCATATGCAAATCCCCATGACAGAATTTGGACTGACTCAACTTTAAGCAGAATTGCATGATGCCAGAAGGCCTCACAGTGCAATCAGCAATGGCTAAAAACTGCAGACACTTGCATATGCTTCCCATGATGCTTTGCATTATTGGGGTATGTGCAATTGTGTTTTCTTAAAAATTAGGCTGTATGGCCAATATCCTCCAGGATAACTCATGTCTCAGGACATTTGCTCTGGGGTTCTTTGGTAGTCCTTTTCCTTCTCTATTTTGGGATCCCCATGACCCAAACAAATAACATCCCCCTTAAGGGGTGGCTGGCTCCCTCTCCCTGGGCTAAGACACAGAAATGGCACACTGATGAGTCCAAATGAGGATGGAACACGTGTATGTAGCTGCTGTTTTTAGCCTTTGTTGATTGCACTGTGAAGTCTTCTGGTGCCATGGAATTCTGCTTAAAGTAGAGCCAGTCCAAATTCTCTCATGGTGATTTGCATATGCCTTCCATGATGCTTTGCATTATTGGGGTACGTGCAATTGAGTTTTCTTAAATATATCTACATATGTACATTATATCCCGTGTACAATTTCCTTCATCATTATATGACTCCATTAAATATAACTTCAGAGTGCTATTTAATGTCTTCATTATTATGTCTTAAATCATGTCTTACTGACCTCCAGAGAAATGGTACCAGTATGTAACCAGCCATACTACAAGTGGTTCATATTAATTATTAATGTTAATATTATAAAAGACACTTCATTACTTACTTTCTAAACATTGTACCAAAGGCAGAAGTATTTTTTTAGCGCTTCAGTATTTCTTCAGTCTTTTTGTTTCATCTCCCCTGCCCAGTTTTTATTGACCTAAAAATTATATACATCTGCTTGTTACTTTATAATTGTAATTTGTTTTTGATATACGCATATTATCAAATATAGATTTATGGTTAATATTCAGAAACATCTCTCACTCACCCTCTCTATAAACAGGAGTTCAGTACTGTGGTTACAGATTTTATTCCCTTTTCCCACTTTACCGCTTTGGCTCTGCCCCTTTAAATGAAAAACATAAACTTAAATTCAGATCACTCCATCTATTTTATTATACACTGCACTATCTTCTTCTTCTTCTGCTTCATTCCATTCCCTACCTGGGCTGTTTACTTACATTTCCTGCAATTAATTTCCCTCTTTGTTTCAGAATATCTGCATACATAATCCTCTTAGTAACAGCATTACTCATTTATATTGGGCACATTATCTGCTTTTTGTTTTATTTCCAAAATACTGTACCTGTACCTGTATATGCACTCCCCCCTGTATTTACTGTTTTTGTATTTAGTATAACTTTCCCACTCTGTGGGTGTACCTCTTATTTTAGCACTGCGAAGGAGAGAGAGAGAGAGAGAGAGAGACCATTACTGAAAATACCAGTATTACAAACATTTTCATATGATTCTTTCCTTTTTTCCTCTGAATTTACATGTCTCACTTGCTGGGTTCCTACAAACAGGGTCTTTACCTAGGAGGTGGCATAGGGAAACAGTCCTGGTGTCTGAGTTTCTTATATACTGTACTTAGATACCGTTGGGTCAGAGTTCCCACACCTGCAATAGTGTTGTCACTCACGCTCCACATGGGTGTGACACTATGTCACACAATTCAAGGGGTGTCCCGACTGGCCTTAAGCCACACTATTGGTTACAGGAGAACCTGTACAAAGGCACAAATGCCTAAATAGCACCAAATGATGTAGAAGGATGGAACAAAGTGTACTCCCTACTTTTGCTTTCCCTAGCTCATTTCTATTTACCACATTATTGTTTACATCAGTTAAGTAATTATTGCAAGCTTCCCTTCTAGATAAACTACTCTATACTTGCTACTTATCACTCCCACAGTCCGAAAAGAACACTTTATAAGTATTCTTGTTTGAATCTTCCTACTGACTCCTGGTATTGCTTTAATTAACATTTTTCAAACTTAGATATAAACTGTATCTTCTGTCTTTTAGTGGCTCACTCCTGGAAAATTCACTCTATTATTTCTACCCGTTACCCCAACAAGTCCAAAAAGGACAATTTCCAAGTGTCTATGTTCATAGCCCCTTACTGACCACTGTTATAGCTGTAACTAAGCACCTTTTTCAAACTTAATAATAGTTGCTATTCTCTAGTGGCATGTCTCCTCATATTATAGTGTGTATAAAGACAGCAACATACTCAAGTTCCCCTACTGACAACTGTTTTACTGTAATTAAGTAATCTTTTTCAAACTTGGATGTTAATTATATCTACTATCCTCAAGTGGCTTATACCCTCATACTACGATGTGGGGAGTGGCATGGAAGCAGGTTGAGTTGGCATGAACACACTAAATAAAGTGGAAGGAAGGCCAAAACATGTTGGGGGGGAGTCACAATGCAGGTGGCAGTGGGAGGAGGTACACATAGTGGAAGGGGAGGGATTGTGGAAGGGAGCGAGCACAAAAGGGACAGAGGAGGAGGAGACCAGGTGGAGGTGCAATTGAAGGAGAAGGGTGGGGAAAGGGGCAATGTATGGTAGGAGAGGACACTGAGGAAAAGGGGCTCATAGGAGGGCAAACCATGAGGGATGTACAAGGGATGGGGGAGCAAGTACTTATATTAGGGGATTCTATGCTCAGTGGGTGAGATGGAGATGTAAGGGAGCAAAGAAGAGCCAATGGTGGAGTGTATGCCAGATATGACAGAGGGGAAAGTAGGGCAGTGCATTCAGAAATGTGTGAAGAAGGTGGGAAGGAAGCCTCATATCATTGTGCAACTAGGAACAAATGACCTGGACGGCAGTACAGTGAAAGAAGTACAGGAGAGGTTCAGAGAAAGGGGGGGTATCTGCAGTAGGGTGGGAAGCTCAGTGACATTCTCCAAGGTACTCCCAGTACCTAGGACAAGCACGGTGAGGAAGCTAAGAATACAGGAGATTAATGGGTGACTGAAGGGGTGGTGTGCAGAAATGAGGTATGGGGTAGTAGGGGAGTGGGGTGAAATATGGAACAATAAGGGGCTTTATGCCAAGGACAGGCTGCATCTCAGCATCGAGGGTACAGGGGCATTGGGACAGGGGCTGGAGAAGTACATTAAAAACAACATAGATTTAAACTGAGGAAGGGGGGCTGAGTCAGATAGCAGGGAGGAGGCACCTTCCAGGGGAGACTGGAAGGCCTTTCCCTACAGACAGGAAGGAGGGGAATATGGGGAAGTTACCAAGACAAAAGTGGAAGGGGAAGAGAGAGGAAAAGGTGGGGTGGGGTACAAGGTGGGCTGTAGTATCCTTGAATGCAAGGAGTTTAGCAAACAAGGTGGCAGGGTTCCAAGCAATGATGGTAGAGGGAGAGGTAGATATTGCCACCATCTCAAAGACCTATGCCACACAATACCATGACTGGGATCTTACAATCCTAGGTTACAAGGTGTCCTGCAGGGAAGGGGGAAGGGGGAAGGGCTGAAGAGGTAGCTATTTATGTCAGGAAGGGGTTACTGTGTACCAAGGAGGAGGGGGATGAGGGGAGGCCAGAAGCCATATGGGTGTTGCTCCAAAGCCATACAGGTAAGAAGCTCAGGATGGGGTGGTGTGCAGGCCGCCCTCACAGAGTGATGAGGTGGTCAGGGAGCTGTGAGAGAAAATCAGGTCAGAAGGTCAGTGGCAAGGGAAATACAGTTATAGTGGGAGACTGCAACCTACCTGGGGTTGACTGGCAGACAGTAACTACAGCACACGCCAGGGAACAGGTGCTGCTGGAGGCTATCCAAGACAGGTACCTAGTGCAAGGGGTGATGGAACCTACCAGAGAGGAGAACATACTAGATTTGGTGCTAGCAAATGGGGATGTGGTAGTACAGGACCCTCTGGCAGGAAGTGACCACCACTCAATGTAGTTCTTCCTCAACACAGGGAGTGAGTCAGCTAAGACCAGGATAAGAGTGTTGGACTTCAGGAAGGCAGATTTTGCTAGAATGGGCAGCATCCTAGAGGGGTATTTAGCTAAAATTAACCCAGTGATGGATGCTGAACAGAAGTGGGCAATCATTAGGAAGGGGCTGAATGAGGCCTTGAACATGTGTGCCAAATTTCAGAGTAAGCAGTCCAGGTTCAAAAAACCTAGCTGGCTCAGCAAGGAAGTGAACTGGAAGGTGAGGTAAAAAAGACTGGCCTCCATTAAGTTCAAAAATTTGGGGCGTGAGAAGGACAGAGAGGTGTTCACAAAGGTATCCAGGGAGATGACCAGGTCAGTCAGGGCAGCCAAGGCAGCAAAGGAGCTGAAGTTGGCTCAGGGGATCAGAGAGGGGGAAAAGAGGTTCTTTAAATACATAAGGGAGAAGAGCAGTTGTAGAGATGACATTATTAAAATCAAGAGGGATGGGGGATGGGCAGAACAAGGGGAAGAACAGGCAGAGGCACTCAATGAGTACTTCTACTCGGTGTTCACAAAATAAAGGGATGATCCAGTACCTCAGGGGAAAGGGGACAAGTGTGAAGGGGGGCAGAGATAACAGATAGGGTCATCCAAGAGGATAGAGTTCTGAAGGGCCTTAAAACCTTGTGGGTGGACAAGGCACCAGGACCAGATGGTGTACACCCAAGGGTCCTGAAGGAACTGGTGAAGGTGTTGGCAGACCCTCTGATGGAACTCTTCAACACCTCCTTGGAGACAGGATGAAGGCTTTTGATCTGGTCAAGCATGATCATTTGGTTCACTTGCTGGCTCAGAAAGGAGTTGGTGGTACAGCTCTTGTTTGGTTTAGTGATTATCTTAGTAATAAATATCAAAGAGTTAAGTTCGGTGGGGGGCTATTTCTGAATTAGCTGTCGTTAAATATGGAGTCCCGCTGGGATCCATACTGGGTCCTGTCTTATTCTCATTATTTTTTAATGAAATAGGTACGATAATTGGGAACACTAGGCTTACACTTTATGCAGACGATGCAGTAATTTATTTTTTTGGCATGTCTGCTGCAGATTTGAGTGATACTCTGTCTGTGGAAATGGATATTCTTCAGCGTTGGCTGGTGTTACATAAAATGGTCTTACATAAGGCCAAGACTAAAACCATGATCTTTTGTACAATGCCTAGAATCCATGAAAGTGGGCACCATTTACAAGTTAAGACAACTGATGGAACTTGTTTTGAGAGTATCTCCACATTTCAGTATTTAGGGGTTGTTTTGGATTCCTATTTAACTTATGATGCACATCTTACAAGAGTTACTTCCAAAATGAATTCTAAAATATCAGTGCTTTATAGGTTACGTTTTTTTCTTACAACTGAATTAAGACTGGTAGTGGCAAAACAGTATCTTACCCCCACTGCGAATTACACTGCTTTAGTTACTGATAATGCTTCAGCTGGTGTGACTGCCAAAAAATCCAGTTTGTTTCAGCTTATTGGCAAGTTTGCTTTATCTTTTCCCCGTACTACATACCATTGCCTTGTATTAAAACAGGTGGGTTGGTTACCAGTGCATGTAAATCATCAATATTTAAGTGCTAAGTTCTCATTTAGGATTGTTATGTCAGGTATTCCCATGAGCCTTAGTGGAGTTTTTCAGCCCTTTGACTCAGATCTTCATTCCAGACTGAGGGTAGATAAAAGGTCCTTTAAAATGCCTTTGATGAGAACCTGTATTGGTCAAAGGGCCTTTTCTTTTTCTGGTCCAAGGGTTTGGAATAGTCTCCCAAGTGGTATTAGAAATGAACTAATTGCCATTTCTTTCTCACAAATGTTACTATGGTATTATATTGGACTATCTGAATGTGTTTGTTTTATTTGATGTACTTTATGTATTGACATGGAACTTGTTCTGAATTATTTATGTATATTGCTTGTATTAAGTTTTATGTGAATTGCACCTGAAAAATGATACTATGTTCCAGTGTGCTTACTTGTTAAACAAATAAACAAACAAACTAATGGGGACGGTATCCAGGAACAGGAGGATGGATCATGTAGAGACCCTTCACATGGACCCAAGAACCAACCGGGCAACTACAGACCAGTAAGCTTGACTTCCGTAGTGGGGAAGTTGATGGAGACCATTCTAAAGGAGACGTTGATAACCTTTCTCGATAGTAATGGTCTGCAGGATGAGAGACAGCATGAGTCTGTCTCAGGAAGATAGTGCCAAACTAACCTGATTGACTTCTTTGACTGGGTCAATAGGGCACAAAAGCCACACTGTAGATGTCCTGTACCTGGACTTCATCAAGACTTTCCACTTGGTATTCCAAGGGAGGTTAATGAGCAAGCTGAGGGACATGGGAGCGGGAAGAAACTGGTGTGGTAAGTTAAGAGCTGGCTGCAGGGCAGACAACAGAGGGTAATTGTAAGAGGGGGAACATCAAAGCCAAGGCCAGTAACAAGTGGGGTACTGCAGGGTTTGGTGCTGGGCTCTGTTTTGTTCAATGTCTTCACTGGAGACATTGCAGATGGGGTCAAGAGTAAGATCAGCCTGTTCACAGATGACACTAAGATTTGTGCAAAAGTGAACAATGAGGAAGGGAGGCAGGCACTCAGGGAGGATCTAGCTAAACTCAAAACACTGGTCTAGGGAGTGGCAGTAAGGGTTTAATGCTAAGAAGTGCAAGGTCATGCACCTCAGAGCAAGAAATCCTAGGACCAGCTACTGGCTGGGGGAGTGCAGGTAACAGCTTCAGAGGAGGAAAGGGACCTTGGGATAATAGTCACAGTGGACATAAAAGTATCAGCATAGTGTAGGACGGTGGCAGCAAGGGCAAATAGGATGCTGGGGTGCATTGCCAGAGGGATCACCTCTAGAAAGAAGAAGGTCATCCTGCCCTTGTGTAGATCACTGGTGAGATCACACTTGGACTACTGTGTGCAGTACTGGTGCTCATACCTGAAAAAGGATGTGAGATTACTGGAGGAGGTGCAGCGCAGAGCTACGAAAATGATCATGGGACTGGGGGAGTTGCCATATGAGGAAAGACTGAGGGAGCTCAACATGTATTTGCTAGAAGAAGAAGGGAAAGAAGGGACATGATAGAAATGTTTAAGTACTTAAAAGCAAGGCCCCAGGAATTCTGCGGTTCTGCAGTTGTGGAATTTGCCGCAGAATTTGCATCATGCCACAGAATATATATAGTGCCGCAGAATTCATTGTTTTTGGTGACTTTTCATATAAATATACCGTTTTTCCATAGCGTCAGGCTTTCTTTCCCACCTCATTTATCTTGAAGCCCCTCCTCTATGCTCAGCATATGATGTCATCGATGACATCACATCATATTTAGCCAATGACAGGACTGCATTCTGCCAGAGAAATGAATAAATCATGCCACAGAAATCAGAAAATGCTGCCACAGAAGTCAAGGAGCCCTGCTGCAGAAATCAGAAAATTCTGCCGCAGAACACCAGGGGCCCTGCTTAAAAGGCATAAACAAAGTCAGGGAGGGAGGATTGTTCTGCTTACGGGGGGAAGGGTCACTTGGGGGCAGAGTCTGAAGTTGGAAGGGGGAAGGTTCAGAAGGGAGATGAGGAGGCACTACTTTACAGAGAGAGTGGTGGTTAGATGGAACACACTGCCAGAGGAGTTAATTGAACTGAGGACAGTGGATAGCTTTAAGTGGGGTTGGGATAGAGTCAAGGGCAGGATTAGTGCAAACAAGAATACAAAGGGGGGAAGACCAGGAAAGCGGAGGAAGGGAGGGGTTTGGCTGGAGCTGGGGCAGCTCTAGTAATATGAAACTGAGAGCTGCACAATCAGGCAGACTTGATAGACCTGTTGGCCTTTTTCTGCCGGCAATTTTGTATGTTCGTATGTGTATATCTTTGAACACCTTTATCTCCTTATTATCTATTTAAACCTTTAGTGCTAGTTTATTTACTGGGGGACAGCTGTTCACAAAGTAGGGGCCATTCCACTCTTCCAGTAGTTCTAAAATCCCAAATCAAATTCAGACTTTCAGACTTTTCATACTTCAGTGCACCATATAATCAAACCTAAATGCTACTAACTGTTCATATAATCACTTGCCAATTAATGTCATCATTTAAACCATAGTTTTTGCTTTAAACCTTAGAAGCCAGAATGCCTTCTTCATTAAAAGCAACTTCTCCCAGTCACCCCCTCTGCTTGGTACACATAGATTTCCAATACCAAAACAAATGCAAAGTAGGCTCCTGGAGCCAGATTTTCGAATGCCGTGATTGCCACAAGCTGTGGGTAAGCCAAAGATATGGCACACTGTGCATGTGGCAATCTAAAGGGATTTTTTATCTTTTGCTGTAGTCGATGCAAGTTAGACCATCTTTTTGTGGTCTAGCTTGCATCAATATTGGGGATTTTTTTCATGGAGCTTACACCCAAGGTTTGCAACAAGCTGCCAAAAAGCAGGTAGACTGTCATAACTGCACCCAAGATTGTAAAATTGGGCACAGTTTCAGAAAATGGGTATGGTGCACAGAAAGGGCTTGATGCAGGGTTTCATGCAAACCCTGCACCACTCTTTAAAAATCCAGCCCCTGACGTATACCTAACAGCAGGTATACTGTATGCCTGTGCCCACACAAGACCCTTTCTTGCCATGGCTTATCTGGGCATGACAAAGTTGGCATATTGCCAATGTGTCATCTTTTGGATCAGTAATAAAAAAGTCCCACACAAGGGATTTTGAACAATGCACACATTTATGTCAAGCACCAGTTGTGGTGGCCACCACACCCAGACTTGTTTCTGTTCTGGGATATGTGTCATCATATTATCTTTTGTGACGGAGGTTGCCTATCTTTCAATTTGAAAAAAAATGTACACTTTACTGTCAGCCTTTGTTATATTTGTCTTTTCAGGCTTCCACAAAGGATTGATGACAGTGTTGTCTTCACCTGCACCTTGCATTCCCTCCTTCTCCTTTCCTAGGTCCTCCTCTACCACATTTTCCTGAGATGGAAGTGACACACACAACTCTGCCACTGTATCATCCTCAGATTCAGGTTCAGTACCACCAACCAATAGGTATACTGCTTGATATTTTTCAACTCCATGATGTTTACTCACTAGTGTTGATGGGATTGAGGAAATTTCAGATAACAGTTCTTGCCTCTGGCTGCTGCCTCCCTCAACTAAGAAAGCAGCTAAATCAACTATTGTAAGCATTTTAATAGCATCACTACCATCACAAACTGCAGATACACTACAGCCTCCTGCAGTCATACCACACCCTCATCTGCCTTGACTGGTGGTCACTACTGCCGCCTTCCCTGCCTTTCTCCCTGTCTACCCTTTCCTTTCCCTCTACCACTTATCCAAACATGGAAATGTGTAGCAGTACTAGTTGCTTGAACAATAATAAAAATACTGCAAATAGTAAAATAGTTAGGATCAACTAAAAAAAAAATGAAAATGACAAGGGTTAAACTACTTGCTACAACTACCTGACAGAGCCGTGGACAGATGCCAGTATTTGAGCAGCACTAGAACACTGTGAGTGTACAGAAATTATAGGACTTGAGAAAAATAAATTGTCTGAGAGTGACAGGGAAAATGCACTGAAATTAAAGCTGTTTCTGGCTGCAGATAAAAGCCTGCCCCCCCACACACACACAGCACTAACACTAGTCCAGCACAGTGGCACCACACTGAACGAGACAGGGCCAAAAATGACTAAACTGTAGGCAAAAACATTCGATATTAAGTCTGCCAATGCAGAACACCCATAGAATGTTTTTTTTGTAATGTTTGTTTTATCTTATGAACAGCAGTGCAAATCAAGTCAAAACTGAGCTCTAAGTACAGTGCAGATCCCACACGTACTGCCTAGAACTGCACTCAGCACAGCTGTTCTGATTTGTTTCTTACTGCAATGTAACCATGTGATCTGCAGGTCACATGGTGCAGCAACAACACTAAATGACTCGGCCATTTAGTGAAGTCATAATGATCTTCGCATGGAAAGTTTTACATTCACAACTTCACCAACTTGCCAATACCTCGAAGTTTGACTTTGTGAAGTGCAAATAACTCCGAGAAGTTGCGGGACTTTGAAGTTATTGTGAATTAAAGTTTTCCAGACTTTGCATACCACTAATAAAGACTGAGCAGAAGTGCCTGTTCAGGATGTCTGATTTTTCTTGTCCTCTTCTGCACAGTCTCCCTCTGCAGCCATCCTTATCCTCACTATTCCCCCCTTGCTTTCTTCTTACTTATGTACCTGAAGAAAGTCGTATCCTCATTTGCTGCCCCTTTGGCTATCCTTTCCTCTGTCTGTACCTTTGCTCCTCTCACTGCCTTACTTACTTCCCTCTGTTTTATAATGTACACCTCCCTATCACTTCCTATCTGAAGTAATTTTTCTTTTCAGTTTTGTTAATTACATTTTTTTTTACCTGGCAGTACTTAATGTGATGGATGGAACAGCCCACCAAGAGGCTGATGCAGTTAGTTCTATTCCTCCCTATACATCATCATCATTGTGACCTCACTGGTTGTGACCTCACTGGTAATCAAGATGGGCAAATCCACTGCTTGACTGGTAACCTGTTACCAATCAAACAGCAGGTCTTGTGAACAAGTAATGAAAGAGGTCACATGCACATGATGTAGTTGAAGGAATCAAACTAAATATGTAAGCTTCCAAGGAAGAAAAAAAAGCACTTCAGAAATAAAAAAGTAATCAGGGACTGCTTTCAAAAAGTACTAACATTTTCTTACTGCTATTTTATGGCACTATTGCCTCTTTAACAATATCAATGCCTTTTTTTCAAAAATCCCTTCTTGCTATTACAAATATGGCTGCCACCTTTACTTTCTCAAAACAAAAAAAAATCATACAGGCCCTAAAAATAAAACTCCCTCAAAATAAAAGAACATCTTTAAATGTTCTATTCCTTTGTATTCCTCTCCTTATGCACATAAACAGATAAAAAAAAATGAATTGCTACTTGCAGTTTTATTTTTGGAGTGTCTTTTCTGGCCATGAAGCTACGCCCCTCCCCTTCCCCATTCTTACCTGCCTACCAGGGAAATTTTTGCTGCTTGCCCTGCCACAGATAAAACTGAATACAGGGCACCTGGCTTTACTGGGGCATTATAGTGTATGGTGGAATGCTGTTATGCATGGAATTGTATGCCTAGAATATGCTTGTTCTGCTGCAGTAGTGACATCAGTATATTCTTCTGCTGTAGTAGTGATCTCACTACTGCAGCAGAACAACTTGAAATGCTGCCACATACTTGATTTCCCCTATCCAATTAAGCTGGAAGTTGCTTTTTTTTTTAACTTGAACATGCAGAAACATCTGTAGCACACTGTGTCAGTGATTTGAGCCTACCACCAACCCTCAGATGCTCTCCCAACCACCAGTTCACTGAAATAAAGTACAATGTCTGAAATAGGCATGGATGCCCACACTCTATAATGGATAGCAGATGGGCAACTCTATGCACAACCAGTGTGTTGTGCCACCTTGGGGATCTGATTCCAGTGGACCTCTTGAGCTTCGCTCTTGAGGTCACAGTGAATCAGTACCCCTCGGTGGCACAACATACTGGTTGTGCATAGTTGCCCATCCACTATCCTATATATTTTGTATCTATTTGTGTTTATATGGGGAGAGCTGAGCATTTAGCTACTAGGATTTTACAAAACTTTGAATTTCTGCATTCCATGATATACAAACATTCCATCTACTGAATGTGTGGATTGACAGATATTTGACAGCTGGGGAGGAGCTAGATCTTATTGCTACTTAAAAGAAAACACCTGTTTTTAATTTAGAAAAAGGTATTTTTTTCTGAATTGTCTCAGTTTACCCATTTTATAAGTGCAATAAAACAATTTGTGGTGTGCATTATGCTGTTCTAATTACTCTTCCAGGGGCTAAAAGACACTCCAGGCCTGATATTCAGAAGTTTGTGCAGGTGCTAATTGGCATTTGCCCAGTGCCCATGCAAACTGGGCTTTGCGCTGGTGCTCAATATTCAAAGGGCTCTGTTACGCCAGCAAACAGGGGTAACGCCTGTGCAAACAAAATGGGGGGGATGCAAATAGTGGGTTGAGGACAGGAATATCAACATAAGCTGATTTTCAGTGGATTTGCACAACGCAAGAGGGGCTGTGTGGTCCTTTTGCACCATGCAAACACTGTTGTTGAAAACCTCCTCTTATTACGAACATACGAAAATTGCCAGCAGAAAAAGGCCATTTGGTTTATCAAGTCTGCTCAATTATGTAGCTAGTAACCCCATTCTGCAGCTGCCACTCCCTCCCTCCCTGCACCCCTTCCCTTGACTCTCCCTTTTGCACTGTCCCAGACCCTCCTGAAGCATCCCACTGTTTTACAGGCCACCACCTCTGCTGGTAGCGTGTTCCACTCTGCCACCACCCTCTCTGTAAAAAGGGCCTTCTCAATTCTTTCAAAACCTTCCCCCCACTAATCTCATATCATGACCTTGAGTGTCCCTCCCCACCCTCCCTTCAACAGTTCCTCCGTGCCTGTCCTGTTTATTCCTCTGATGTACTTAAAGGTCTTGATCATATCCCCCCTGTCCCTCCTCTCCTCCAGTGAGTACATGTCCAATTCTTTTAGTCTACTTTCATATGGTAACTCCTCCATACCCTGGATCATCTTTGTTGCTCTGCGTTGCACCCCTTCCAGTAATCTAATGTCCCTTTTTAGGTATGGACACCAATGCTACGTGCAGTACTCCAGGTGGGGTCTGACCAGCGATCTATACAGTGGCAGAATCACCTCTCCCCTCCTTGAGGTTATATCCCTTGCGATACAGCCCAACATTTTGTTGGCCATTGCCGCTGCCTTCCTACACTGTGCAGCATTGTTCATTGCTCCCGTAAGGAACACCCCCAGATCCTTCTTCTCCTCAATCTCAGCTAGCTGTACTCCTCCAGATGGTAGTTTCTCCTTGGATTCATAGCCCCAAAATGCAGCACCTTACATTTCTTGGCATTGAATCCCAGTTGCCAGGTGTCTGACCATCGCTCCAGCCTTGCCAGATCTTCCTGCAAACCCTGCCACCCCCTAGGTCATCCACCACTGCTCCCATCTTTGTGTCATATTCCACACAACCCTAGTGACTGCCAGAGGTAATGCAGCCAGTCAACCAGTTGGAACCAATGGGGGAGCATACCCTCCCCTGTGGTCCACTGCAACCCCCCAATCTCCAGCCCTGACATTACAATAAAATGTCCTGGTGCTAGTAGTCACCTCCCTCCATCTAATCCCAGCCCCATAAAAGTAAAGAAAATTCCTCATGCTAGTGGTCCTCTACCACCATCTGATCTGAGCTCTGTAACAATAAATAAAATCCCTGGTGTTAGTGGTCCCCCCCTTCCCTCTGATCCCAGCCCTGACGTAAAATGTTTTATCCTTGGGGGTAGTGCCCCCCTACCGATCGACAGCCCAGATGTTAAAACAACTCCCAGACAGTCCAGAAAGTAAAAACAACTCCTTCAAAATCCCCAGACCTAACAGCACTGATGGCAGACACAAACCTGGACATTGTGGCTATTACTGAGATATGGCATGGCAGCCATACCAGGGTATACACCTTTTAGAAAGGATAGGGATGGGGGAAGAGGGAAGGAGGGATTGTTATGTATGTGAAGGAATGGATTAAAGCTACGAAGGCTCAGGGTTCCAGGGAAGAAGCAAAGGCATTGTGGGTTACATGAAGTCAGGGAACAAAACTGCCATCTGTGCTGGAGTAATTTACAGGCCTCCTGCACAGGGGGAGGATATAGATCTAGTATTAGTGGAGGCCATCCATAATATGGTGGCCAAAGGGGAAGTACTACTAATGGGTGACTTCAACATGCTGGATGCAGATTGGAATACCCAGACTTTGAGTACATCAAGGAGCAGTGACCTCATGTCTGCCATGTATGGGGCAAACCTAAGGCAGCTTGTTGTTGAGCCCACCAGGGAAGGGACTGTACTGGACTTAGTGCTGACAAACGGGGACAGAATCATGGATGTTGAGGTGGGCAATTACCTTGGTACCAGTGACCACAGAACTGTGTGGTTTAGAGTCAATATGTTGGCAGAAGAAAGCCATACAAAGATTAAGGTCCTGTATTTCCAGAAGGCCAACTTCCTGGAGATGGGAGAACAGCTCCAAATTGCCCTGGCAGCAGAAGGTATGGGGGGAGGGGTAGAAGAATAATGGGTTAGTCTCAAGAGATCCATAACAGGAGTGACAATTCAATGTGTCAGACTGCTTAGCAAAAGCAAAAGAAAGAAGCAGCCACTGTGGTTCTCTAACTCAGTAGCTGAGAAAGTGTGAGAAAAAAGTAAGGCATTCAGGAAATACAAAGAGACACAGAAAGAAGAAAACATAATGGAATATCTGGATAAGCAGAGAGAAGCTGGGAAAGCTGTCAGAGGGGCTAAGGCAAGAACGGAGGAAGGAATAGCTCAGGCTATTAGGAAAGTAGATAAGACCTTCTTCCATTATATTAGCAAGAGAAAGAAGACCAGAAACAGTATTATTAGGCTAAAGAAGGGAGAGAGTGGGTGGGTGGGTGGAGGATGACCTTGAAAAAGCTGAGTCTTTCAATCAACAGAGGGAGGTGGAGTTTGCTTTACTTGTGTTACAAGTGTTAAGGTTTTCAGTGCAGGAAGAGTTTAAACCCACATAGGCTAAATACTGTTTTCTGTGTCTGCCCTTCTGCACTGCTGACGTGTTTTGGGGCTGACTGTTTTCAGAGCACAAGTCACCAGGCTCTTTTGGGGCTGGGGAGGTTTACCTGTGTCTGACTTGGATGTTTGGATTTTTCTCTGTTTGATTAGCAGGGTATTTTCTCTGTCAAATTGGTTTGAAGCAGTATTACAAATTGTTGTGTATGGCATCTTGCTGACAGGAAGGCACTCATCGCATCGGTAGGTCAGAGCATTTAGCTGATTGTTTCGTGAGGGCACAGTTTAGGCCCAACCCCTTCCCACCCCTGGAAATAGTTCATTTATACCTGGGGTTCTGACATCATTTCCTCAAGAGGGCAAGGTACACATCACTGTCAAATCCTGTCTAGTACACTGCACTGACAATATAAGCATACACATTATATAAATACATATATTTCTATATAATGCACCAATCACACACACACACACACACACACACACACACACACACAAAAAAAACTAAACAAGGTAGACAGTTATGTGGGGAGTAGTACAATGTAATGGCTATAGGGCAGCAGTCTTCCGGGAGTCTTTCTGGAGGCTGAGATGCTGCCCTGTTTGCAGACAACTATCTGCCCTGAGGGAGGAAGTTGCCCATCTTCAGGCCGCACTGGACAGTGGCAAGGGAACCTCCCCCAACCAGGGAGCACCACAGCCACCACCACTACCTCAGAGGTTGCGAAGAAAGCACAGCAGTTGGACCACAGTGGGCTCAGGGAGGGTAAGGGTGGTGGAACAGAGGCACACTCAGTCAGTTGTTACACTCCACAATCCATACACCATTCTGGGGGAGCATAGTTCCCCTATGGATGCACCCGCAGAGGAGACTAAGGAGGGTGTAGACAACTGTCACAAGGGAGGCCCTCAGGAAGGAGGCAGAGGGCACCACAGGGTAAGAAAGCAGCTCCTGGTGGGGGACTCAATTATTAGGGAGATAGAACTGGGGGGAGCAGGGAAAACTGAAGTAAGGTGCCTGCCTGGTGCCATGGCTTGGAGGGACAGGAAGCGCATCCTTAGGATCATGAGAACAGTTGCACGGGAGTCTGAGCTGGACATCATTGTCCACCTAGGGACAAATGACTTGGCTCATCATGAGATTAGAGCAGTGCAAAAGGACTTTGTAGAGTTGGGGAGGGGCTTAAGACAAGTAGCACACACAGTATCCTTCTCAGAGGTGCTGCCTGTCAGTGGCATGGGTGAGGCGAGGGTACTTTGCACCATGCAGTTTAACAAATGGTTGAAAAAATGGTGTGGAGCACAGGGGTTTGGCTTCACTGGGGACTGGGGTTCCACCTGGAGGGACACCAGCCTATACTGGCAGGATGGTCTGCATCTGTCCAGGAAGGGAACAAGTCTTTTGGGCAATCGGTTTAAATGCTTCATTGGCAAGCCTTTAAACTAGTCAAGGGGGGAGGCACTGATAAGCAGAAGGAAAATCCCAGCCTCCCCCTACAAAACAGGGTACTAAATGAGAAAAAGACCAAGGTAGAAAGGTCAGTGGGGGTTGCCACTACAGAAGGTAAAACCATCAAAAAATGGAGAGCAATGAGTACCAATGCCCGTAGTCTGGGTAACAAGCTTCCTGAATTAGTGGCCTTGATGGAGGAGGAAGATCTGGATATTATGGCAGTCACAGAAACATGGTACACACAGAACCATGACTGGGACGTAAACATACCAGGATACACTATCTACAGGAGGGCAGGGAGGGTAAAAGAGGAGGAGGAGTAGCTCTCTTACATAAGAGAAGAAATCAAAGCAACAGAACAAAAGGGTAAACAGGGAGGAGAAGAAGCACTGTGGGTCAATTTGAAGGCAGGCAATGGCACCACAATCCGCACAGGGGTTGGATACAGACCCCCCTCTCAGAGGGAGGAAATGGACAAGGAAATGATAGAAAGTATACTTAGAATGGCAGATAAAGGGGATATATTGCTGATGGGTGATCTGAATATGCCAGATGTTAACTGGAGTGCAGTTGCAGCAGCCACTTCTAAGAGTGGGGTTATTCTAGATGCCCTACAGGGGGCATGCCTTAGACAACTAGTATTGGAGCCCACTTGAGAGGGAGCAATCTTAGACGTGGTTCTCTCAAATGGAGATGAAGAGAGGATCACAGATGTAGAAGTGGGTAGCCATCTTGGAACTGGCTACCATCGAACAATATGGTTCACATAAACACAGCAATAGAGTCAAGCCATACAAAGACAAAGGTACTGGATTTTAGGAGGGCTGACTTTGCTAAAATGGGTGAGTGCCTAAGAATGCACTAGCAAATGGGCAGGAAGGAGGGTGGAAGAACAATGGGGAATAATAAAAACTGCCATCACAGAGGTAACGAGCCTTGTGTAAAGCAAATAAACAAAATGAAACAAGGTAAGAAACCACTATGGTTCTCAAAGGAAGTGGCAGGAGGGTTCAAGAGAAAAGAAAGCATTCAGGAAGTACAAGGAATCACAGAAGGAACAGGACAGAGAACTGTATCGTTAAAGCAAAGGAAGCTGGAAAGGCAGTCAGAACAGCAAAGGCCCAAACCAAGGAAAAGATAGCCAACTCAAGTTAAGAAGGGGAATAAACCTTTATAGGTACATCAGGGAGCAAAGGAAGACCAAGGAAGGGATAGTGAGGCTTAATAAAGGGGAGGGAGGTGGGCAGAGGGGTGACTGTGAAAAGGCAGAGATACTAAAACAAATATTTTGCTCAGTATTTTACAAACGAAGAGGGGGAGGTACCTAAAACAAACAGTAGAAACACTCTGGATACAGAAGTTGATACCAGCCCATTTACAGAAGAAAGAGTTCTGAAAGAGCTCTTAAAACTGAAGGTGGACAAAGCAATGAGGCCTGATGGGATTCATCCCAGAATTCTAAAAGAGCTAAGGGTAGAACTAGTGACACCACTGACTACCCTCTTTAACAAATCATGGGAGGATGGGGTGGTACCTGAGGACTGGAGGAGGGCAGATGTGATTCCCCTTCACAAAAGTGGGAGCAAGGCAGAAGCAGGAAACTACAGACCTGTTAGTTTAGCCTCAGTGTTAGAAAATGATGGAATCACTTCTGAAGGAAAGAATTGTTGCGTATCTAGAGGCCAGAGGGGCACTGGACCCAAGGCAGCATGGATTCACAGCGGGAAGGTCATGCCAGACAAATCTGATAGATTTCTTTGACTGGGTGACCAAAGTAGTTGATCAGGAGGGGCTGTGACATGGCCTACCTAGACTTTAGCAAGGCATTTGACACAGTCCCACACAAAGATTAATATACAAGTTAGCCAGCCTGGGAGTGGGTCCCAAGATGACAGCCTGGGTAAAGAATTGGCTGGAGAATAGGACACAGAGAGTAATAGTAAAATGGAGTCCACCTGAAAAAGGTGGGGTTAGCAGTGGGTACACAGGTTCAGTATTAGGACCGGTCCTCTTCAATGTCTTTATAAGCTGACATTGCAGAGGACTGAAGGAAAAGTATGTCTCTTTGCAGATGACTCAAAGATCTGCAACAGAGTTGATGCACAAGGTGGGGTGGAAAGGATGAGAAGGGACTTGGCAAGGTTAGAGGAATGGTCCAATGTATGGCAGCTTAGATTCAATGCTAAGAAGTGCAAGGTAATGCACCTGGGAAACAAAACCCAGGGAAGAGTACACAATGGGGTGAGATACTAACAACAAAATGGAAAGGGACCTGGGGGTAGTCATATCAGATGACCTAAAGGTGGGCAAGCAATGAGAGGGCAGCAAGGAGGGTTGGGGGATACTGGGATGCGTGGAGAGGCATCACCAGTAGAAAACAAGAAGTTATTATCCCTCTGTACAGACAGCTGGTGAGACCACATCTGAGTACTAGTGCAGTTCTGGAGACCCAATCTCCGCAAAGACATAGACAGGATGGAAGCTGTCCAGAGGAGGGCACTAAAATGGTGCAGGGTCTGCACCAGAAGACATATGAAGAGACTTAAGGAGCTTAATATGTATAGCCTCAAGGAAAGGAGGGAGAGGGGGACATGATAGAAAACCTTCAAGCACCTCAAGGGAATCAACAAAGTCCAAGAGGGTAGCATCTTCAAAAAAGAGGTGCAAGAACAAGGGGCACAATTTGAAGATAGAAGGGGTGGCTCAGAGGTAATTTTAGGAAGTATTTTTCACAGAGAGGGTTGTGGATGTATGGAACAGCCTTCCAGAGGAGGTTGTGGAGTCAAAACAGTGGTGGAATTCAAGCATGCATGGGACAGTCATAAGGCAATTCTAGGGGTGGGGTAGGAAGAAGTAGGCTGCTGGTTAACTAGGATCTGCAGCTAATCCATCAGGTAGGGAAATGGGCAGACTGGGTGGGCCAAGCGGTCCTTATCTACCATCAAATTCTATGTTTCTATGTTTTACTGAACAAGTATTTTTGCTTAATATTCACCAAGGAAGAGGCAGGGGAGGGGCCAAGACTCACGAGGAAAGGTTTACATGGGATAGAGATGGACACCAGCACATTTACTGTGGATGGAGTCTTGGAGGAACTAGGGAAAGCAAAGACAGATAAGGCAATGGGGCCAGATGGGATTCACCCTAGAGTTTTGAAGGAACTCAGGGAAGTCCTAGCATGACCACTGATGACCATTTTCAACCAATCACTAGAGATGGGGGAGGTACTTGGGGACTGGAGGAGGGCAAAGATGGTACCCCTGCACAAGACTGGAAGTAGGGAGGAGGCAGGCGGTTACAGACCTGTAAGCCTGACCTCGGTGGTGGGGAAGCAGATGGCGTCCCTGCTTAAGGAGAGGGTAGTGACGTCCTGGAGTCAAGCGGTGCAAAAGACCCAAAGCAGCATGGACTCACTGAGGGAAGGTCCTGTCAGACTAATCTTATCGATTTCTTTGACTGGGTGACCAGGATGATGGATCAGGGAGGGGTGGTGGATGTGGCCTACCTGGATTTCAGGAAGGCCTTCAACACCGTTCCACATAGAAGGTTGCTTAACAAATTGGGGAATCTGGGTGTGGGCTTTAAAGTGGTAAAATGGGTTGGAAACTGGTTAAAAGGCAGAACCCAGAGGGTGGTAGTAAATAGCATAAAATCCAAAGATAGGGAGCTGACCAGTGGGATGCCACAGGGATCGGTGCTGGTTCCAGTCCTATTCAATGTTTTCATAAGTGACATTGCAGAGGGACTGGAGGGGAAAGTATGCCTGTTTGCAGATGACACCAAGATCTGCAATTGAGTTAACACACAGGAAGGCTAAATAAAATGAGAAATCACCTAAGACTACTTGAGGAATGGTCAAGGGTTTGGCAGTTGGGTTTCAATGCTAAGAAGTGCAAGACTATGCACTTGGGACACAGAAACCCAAGAGAGGAATACAGGGATGGGCGGGGGGACAGGTTCTAGCCACCACAAGTCAGGAGAGAGACCTGCGGGTTATCATGTCCCATTACCTGAAGTCATCCAAACAATGTCAAAAAGCAGTGGGGAAAGCAAACAGAATGCTGGGGTGCATAGAAAGGGGCATAACCAGTAGGAGGAGTGAAGTGGTGATGCCACTGTATAGATCACTGGTGAGGCCTCATCTGGAATACTGTGTCCAATTCTGGAGACCGCATCTCAGGAAGGACATAGACAGAATGGAAGCAGTCCAGAGAAGAGCAACAAAAATGACACATGCACTGCACCACAATCCTTATGAGGAAAGATTCACAGAACTTAACATCTGTTCACTGGAAGAGAGAAGAGAAGAGAGAGAGAGAGAGAGAGAGAGAGAGAGAGAGGGGATTTGATAGAGACTTTCAAATACCTTAGAGGAATAAACAGGGTACAGGAGGGGAGCATATTTCAGAAAAGAAAGTGCACAAGGACAAGGGGACATAACATGAGGCTGGAGGGACGGTGGCTTTGAGGAAATGCTAGGAAGTATTTTTTCACAGAGAGGGTGGTGAATCCATGGAAAAGTTTACCAGCGGAGGTGGTGGAAGCAAAAAAAGGACAGGGATTCAAAAGTACATGGGATAAGCATAAAGGCACCCTGCTATGCAGCAGAGTGGGGGAACAGCAGTCCAGATAAGGGCAGTTATTGTCAAACCAAGTAGGGAAATGGGCAAACTAGGTGGACTGGTTGGTCCTTATCTGCCATCATTATTCTATGTTTCTATGTTTGGTGTCCAGGGTCCTACCCCCACAGCACCAAGCACCCCCCACTGACATGATCAGTATTCACAGTGATAAATGTGCATACAGTAACTGGCACAGCCTCCTCTCACCTCCTCGGCCAGCCGCTGTATGTCCAGGCAGGAATGCACCTCTTATTTATAGGACAGGGTGATGAGCCATGCACACACACACACACACACACACACACACACACACACACACACACACACACACACACACACTGTATGTGCACCTTACAGGAAGTGTTTCACAAGCTGTAACTGAAGAGTTTATTACGCTTTTTTTTAGCACTGCATGTATTTCCTTTTTTTTTACCATATGCACAGAATAGAAGACAATCTTTTGAAAATGGTGTCTCTCCCTTAGCCTTCAACCAACATAGTTTTAACTCTCCCTTTTTAAAAAAATGACAATTTTTACCCTACCCATTGTGAAAGAATCACATTTCTAATTTATTCTATTGACTGCAGACAGTGTATCTTTTGGAGGAGAGGGGGCTCAAACATATAAACTGCAGCCAGGGAAATAGACTTACATAGTGCTGGATTAAGTATTATGTATTATTTAGTGGCTGACTGTTCACAGAATGACACTTGCAATGTCAACATGTGTACACCCCTTCATATATACAACTTTGACAGCATACTTGCAACTTACTGTATTCACATAATATTCTACTCACTTCCTTTAATACACTGTACATGCTATTAGGTTACCCATGTTCAGACATAGCAAGTTGTTATCTGTCAGGAGCCAGTAGAACAGACATGAAACCCAATCATTGTATAATCAGCAGGGTCAGAGATAAGTGTCAAAGGAAACAAATGAGATTTTGTTAGTTAAGTGGGTGGGGGGGGGGCTAAGGAGTGGAGACCCTATTTTCAAAACTGTTTCTCCTATTTTGTACCGATGGTAAAAAAGAACTGTTGAATGGGGCCAGTGTAAGAGGAAATCAGTTTAATTAACTCTTCATCTATAGGTTTAGGCTAAAGTTACCTCAGGGAATGAGCCACCTAAAGACAGAGGCGAACCACTGGATTAGGAGGAGACAGTTATGGGAGCAAAAAAATAAGCCTCCCCAAGAGGCTCAAGAATGCTCCTTTAAATAGATGAAGGAGGGGTCATGGGCAGAATTACTCCCCATCCAACTGAACCCCAGGCAGTGCCTCACAAATATTGACTAAACTTAATCTGGTAGTGTGTTGTTTTTTATGTCATTACAGTACATTACTCGGTTTGGCAAGACAGAAGTTGACTTGCGTCCATCTGGACAGTCTCCCACTTCTGCATTAGTTACAGATGTGTGTGAATTAGAGATGTTAATAACAAAGAGTTTTTTGTGGACCAAAAACCCATGACCCAGAGTTTTATACAAGTTGTTGTTAGAAAGTTTGTTAGTGAAATGGGTGCAACTTTGATTAAGGAGCATACTTTCTGTACAAAGACTTAAAATCATTTGCAGGGAAAGCAGTCTTTGCAACTCATTAAATTCTACAGTATCCACTCCAGAGTGGTAGTGGCTAAATACTTGCTGTGAAAGCAGATAATGAATGTAAAGTACAGTTGCTTTTAATAACAAGAGTTTCAGTTTCCTGAATGATCAAAAAACTGGATATGACAGTATACGGTTAACCATGCTTAATCAACTATCCTGACTTTTCCCCATTTCATTTACATTAAAAGTATATTTATACATTGCTTAGACAGGTGCAGTTAAAGAGTGAAGCAATTTTTAATTACTTCTTGAAATATTAATATGGCATCTGCGTCAGTGATTTGTAAGGCACCCAACAGGGAATGCAATTGTAGTCAACCATTGTCCCTCAAAGTACATTGCTGATACATATATGCTGATAATTGTGACCATTTCCATGTGGAAATTCTAACAAACACTGATCTATTTTGCATATGAAATAGATTTGAACATATTCTTTATTCTGTACCTGCACTGTACCATCTTTCACAGTCCACATAAAATGAACGCAATAAATAAGTTGTATTGAAACATAGTGTGGTTGATTGAAACTATTTTAAACTAAAGAAATGCAATAGACAACAGAGACCAATCATGCTGTTTACTGTGCCAAAGTTGCTGCTGTAGAAGGGCATTCTTCTTCTGATGCAAGAGAGAGGAAGGAAGGAAGGAAGGAAGGAAGGAAGGAAGGAAGGAAGATATGTTAAATTACTAAAGTAACTGTACTCCATGTAGCTAACTGTGGTTCACTTCATGTTGCTGCTCCCTATTTGATCTTCAGATCCTCAGTAGTTAATCCTGTGCCTGTGGTAAATCATTTTGACTTTCTATCTTCTTTAATGATCATATGTGTTGACCTATGATATCTGTTTTTTACAGCTAGTATTGTTTACAATAGAATGTTCTGTACTGATGAGGTTATTTTAGCTATGCTAGATTATTGCAAGTTATTTGGTTGCTATTCGTAATTTTGATGTTTGTTGACTGCCAATGTCACTAATGTTGTCAGTGGCATTGCATAGTTTGAAACAAGAGTTTAATTCATGTGTCTATATAAAACTGTAATCACCACACTAGCGTGAATACAATGAGTAAATAAATCATGTTATTCTGGGAAAAATATTTATTTTTACTTAGAATTCATGTTATTTGACTTAGAACACATTACTTTACTGACAACATTTTATTGCTACTTAGAATCTGAAAATAGAGCATAGAGAATAACAGGTCTGACAGAGAATTTACAATGGAAAGAAATGCAGTTTTCAACAAAAAAACAAAACAAAAACCAAAAAGGTAAAACAATAGTAAATGCATTTAAAATAGTGTGGCATATATCAAATACAAAATGGATTGCGCAGGAATAATACATTTAGTTCCATACAAATGTTAAGACCTTCATAACTAACTAATTGCTTTGCCACTTGTGAGTTATGGGTCTTACTACTTACTAGTGGAAAAAAATGGTAGGTTGCTCACCTGGTAAGGGTGATTTTATTTAGTGTTTGGTAACCAGGTAAGGCCAGCTAGGCAGGGCCAACCTGGGAGCACTAGGTGGTTAAGTGACTTGCTCAGAGTCACACAGTATGCAAGTGGAGGTTTTGAGAATCAAACCCAGGTCTGGTCTGCTGGATGTACCAAGCTCATTCACAGCTCATTATTCTAACCTCTAGGCTATACTGCCAGCCCTTGTAAGAGCACTCTTTATAGCAGTCCAGATGTCCTCACCAGGGAGATATTCTGTTCATCCTATAGACTGGATTTGTTGCTCCAATGAAAATTCACCTTTGGTGAGGATCCTCCCCTGCTGTGGTCCAGGTGCTCCAGTAAGATTCTTCCAAAGCTGCTTCTGAAATAGATAAATTGTTAGCATTCCACATCTTTTTATGTAAAAATAATCACATTCTCGGATCCAGGGAGGACAATTAATTTTTTTAATTACTACTGTCTTTCCTGATCCCACCCTCCAGGACCTCCTTGCCCTCAACCCCACCAAAGGCTCCTCACCTGATGGCCTGGATCCTAGGCTCCTCTCTCTCTCTCTCTCTCTGCTCCTGCTATTGCCTACCCACTCTCCCTCATACTAAACCTTTCTTTCCTGACAGCAACAGTACCCTCAATATGGAAACATGCAGTTGTGATCCCACTCCCAAAGGGTGGGGACTCCTCCTCTAATGGCAACTATTGACCTATCTCGCTCCTTCCTACTTTAGCTAAACTACAAGAACACATATTCCTCAACCAGCTCTCATCCTTCCTATCTGTCTCTGAGTTCTTCACTCCATTCCAGTCTGGATTTAGGAAATCCCATGCCACCACCACTTCTCTGCTGAGACTAACTGAGACCATCTCTACTGGCTTTGACAAAGGACACATCACCTCAGCCATATTTGTTGATCTGGCTAAAGCTTTTGACACTGTCTCACTCCCGCTCCTCCTGCACAGCCTCTCAGCTGCTGGCCTCTCCTTTAGCCACAGGTTGGTTCAGTGCCTATCTGTCTGGCAGGTCACAATCAGTCAAAATTGTTGATGTCACCTCTTCCCCCTTGCCAATAACCACTGGTGTGCCCCCAGGGCTCAGCGCTTGGCCCCATTCTGTTTTTCGTCTTTTTAAATGATCTTCTCCAGGTTTGCTCTCCCTCCAGCATCCACATGTATGATGACGATACAGTTCTATTTACATCTGGCAAATCTGTCTCTGATGTCACTACCAGGCTTTAGTCAGACTTCACTAAAAGTCCAACTCTGGTTTAGTGCTGATCAGCTCTTTCTAAATGCCAAGAAGACTGTCTCCATGTCCTTTGTAACAAGGCAGAGACTCGCTAGGCTGAGCCTCCTACCCACATTTCACACCCTTGATGGGACTGTATTTGAAGACTGTTCCTCATTCAGGTATCTCAGTGTCTGTCTGGATAGACACCTAAACTTCTCAGTACAATTGATGCCATTCTGAAAAAACTTAAACTCAAGCTGGGAGCCCTTTACAGAAATTGCAGTTGTATTCCTCTCGATGCCAGGTGAGAGCTGGTACTGAAAATGATCATGCCTGTTTTTGACTACTGCGACATTGTCTATGGTACTGCCCCACAGTCCTCCTTAGCCAGACTGGGCTCTCTCTACAACTCCTTCTGTCGCTTTGCCCTTGACGCCCCTCAGCTCACCCATCACTGTGACCTCTACCGGTCCCTAAACTTCCTCACTCTCCAAAATCAGCGTGTGCTTCATGGGGCTAAGTTCATCTCTAAATTCTGGCTCAGATCTCTCCCCTCCTACCTCTCCTCTTGCCTTAGTATCCCCCACCCTCCCGCTGTTCCCTGAGATCTGATGACTTACACACCCTCTCTGTCCCCCAGCAGATCTACATTCTAGGGTCAAAAAACCTTTTTATACCAGCTACCTAAGCTATGGAATGCTCTCCCTCCACAAATCTGCCACTCCTTTTCCCTGAGCTCCCTTACTTCAGCACTTCTCAACTACCTAACCACAAACTGTACATGCTCCTGACCCCCTCCTTGCCTCTGCTCTCCCTCTCTCCACAACACCTCTTCCCCTCTTCACCTATTGCACTTACTTGCCTAGCACTTACCATGTGTGTCTTGTTCTCATGCTACCCTCCTTTGCTGTGCATGTCATCATGTATCCCCTGTATTATGCCACTGTAATTATATTGTTTGCATTTACTATCATGTATTTAATGTCTCATGTCTCTGTAATGTTATTATATACATTTAACTGCTGTATGCATTGACTGTTATGTATTAATGTTCATATCTCTGTAAGGTTATTGTATACATTTAAATGCTGTATATCCCTCTCCCCCTTCCCACAGAATGTGCCATGAGATGAGCATTAAGTTGCTCAGTGTACCTTTTCTGGTGAAACAATTCAATAAATAAATGGTTATTGGGAGAGGCATGCAGAGCCAAGGCTAATTTCCAGGTGTGACCCGAAGAGAGAGGAACAATGATTTGAAGCTGACTTACTGTATTACACTTAAACAATTGCTAAACCATGGCCAAGTGACCCACTGGGCATTAATAAGATGTAAGGCAGTTATTAAATAGTCAGTTGGTATAACCCAGTGACCAGAAGCTGTAGGGTGATCACTCTTGGTGAGAAACAGAGTGCTAAAAAGGGTGTTCATGTAATCATCCTTACCAAGTGAGTAATCTACCATTGCATGTTATATCTTTTAAAAGTACATTGGAAGTTCTCACCTGTGGGATCTTTGTAGCAGTACCCGAGAAGACATCTGGGTGGAATAGCTGACCAGTCTTTTTCCTCCACTGCGCAGAGCACTGAGACTTGAAATGATGCCCTGGCAGAGGTTAAGATGCTGAGCCTGTGGTGTCTTGTGAACATACAGATTGGATGACCACTTAGCCAATGAGCATATCTCCACCAATGAAAAACTATCACATTCAGCTCAGGATGTAGCCACTTCCCTCTGAGTGAGCACTAAGGTGAGGAGGGATGTCATGCCCAGATGACTGGTACACTTCTACAATTGCTGGCTTGATCTAATAGGCAATCATGCTGGGTGAAACTACTTGTCCAGTTATTTGTCCATCTATCAGTATGAATAGGTGGTCTGATTTCCTTATCATCTGTGGTCTGTGTAATTATTGTTGAAGCTGCCTTTTGGCATTAAGGGAGTGAAGCATTGTGTCTTCTGTTAATGTGACTGACTAGAAAGATGGTAAGTTGATTTCCTGTGATCAGTAAAAGTTGGAGTCCACCTTAAGGATGAAGGACAGAATTTTTCTGAGTGTTACTCTGTCAGAGTGGAAGATCGTGTACAGTTCTTTGTACTAGAGAGCATGTAACTGAAATTCTTCTAGCAGAAGAGATTGGAGCTATGAATACTACAGGTATCTTTACTATTAGGGCATAAAATAAGACTGACTCAGTTGGCTCAAAGGGAGTCTGGTGAGGGCACTGAGAACTAGACTGAGCTGCAGTGGAGGCAGATGCAGTTTTGAATGTGGCCTGGTAGCTAGGTGAGCTTATAGGATTCTCACCTTATCGGGGTATAAGCCAATGGATCTGATAATAGGTAAAGGTCTTGCAGTTGTCCCAATTACCACTATTTGCACTATGAGATAGGAGTAGGACAGTCCCTTTAGAGTGCCTTGGTGCAGGAATGGGAGTATGAATGGTAGGGAAGAGTTGGTGAGTTTGTTTTCCTGACACCCTGCAAAAATGGTGGTGCATTCTCCAGTGCCTGATGTTTGACTTGCTGGTTGACTGTCTTCTGGAAGCATGCATGGTGTCAACCCTTTGCTGGAGAACCCTTTTACTGGCAGTCAGTGTCTCTCAGTAGCCATGCAATCAGCTGGAGTGCTGCTGGGTTTGGAGATTTGATTGGCCCCTGTGTAAGAAGGTTTTGACATTGCTGTAGTTTGAACAACATGTTAATTGAGAGTGCTGTCAGAATAGAATACCAGGGATGGCATGGCCAATCTGGAGCTACTACAACCACCATGATTTCCTCTGTCATTTCCAGTGATCTGACCTTCTCTACAATATGCAGTGTCTTTGATGATGGATGGAAGGCATATGCTGTGTTGAAAGAATATAGGGTGGATAATGTGCCCACTGCCTCTGCTCCTTAACTTTTGGATCTTGAGTTGAAGAGTGACAGTTAATGTTTTTCCTTGGTTCCCATGAGGTTAGTCCAGTGTCCCCCACTGCTGTTGAACTGAGGAAAATAATACGGTTTTCAGTTTCCACTCATCTGGTTAAAAAAGCCGTGTTTGGGTGGAGTGTGTGCCAGGTATGACAGAGGGGAGGGTGGGACAGCTCATTCCAAAGTGTAGTGAAGGGACGGGATAAATGTCACACAGTGGTGCACCAAGGTACAAATGACATGGAGGGAAGTAGAATGGAGGAGGTGCAAGATAGGTTCAAAGAAGTTGCAAGAATCTGCAAGGAGGTGGGGAAATCGATGGTGTTCTCTGTGGTTTTCCCAGTACCTAGGGCAAGCTCTGCTAGGAAACAAAGAGTCAAGGAGTTCAATACATGGTTGGGTGGGTGGTGTGATACCATGGGGTATGGGGTAGTAGCTGGGTGGAGTGGGACATGGGAAAGGAGGGAACTCTATGCACCAGATAGGCTGCATCTGGCCAAAGGGGGCTCGGGGATCCTGAAACAAAGGCTATAAGAATACATTAGATACAAAATTAATTTAAACAGAGGAAGGGGCAGAGGGGGACTGTAGTTTGCAGCCACCAAATAAGGGAGACTGGAAGACCTCCCCCCCATTTAGGAAGGAGGGGAGTCTAACAAGGGGCAATAGCAGGGATGTGGGATTGTGAATGGAAGGGCAGGGATCACAGTGGAGAGCAGTATCCTTAAATGCAAGGAGATTGGCAAATATGGTAGTAGAGTTCCAGGTGATGATGGCAGAGGCGGAGGTAGATATTGCAGCCATCACTGAAACTTGGGCCACCCAATACCATGACTGGAATGTCATGATCCCTGGATACAAGGTATACCACAAAGATGGGGAGGGGAAGGAGAAGGGGTAGCAATTTATATGATGGATGTGATACTATGCACCAGGGAAGAGGGAAAAGAGGTTAAGTCAGAAACCTTGTGGGTACAGCTCCAAACTCCAAGGGTAGGAAGGTTAGATTGGGGGTGGTGTATAGGCAGCCCTCACAGAATGAGGAAACCAACAGGAAGTTGGGAGAGCAAATCAGAAATATCAGTGGTAGGGGGAGCACTGTCATAGTGGGAGACTTCAATCTGCCTGGGGTGGACCGGAACACCAAAGCTACCTCTAATGCTAGGGATCAGGTATTGCTGGAGGCTATTAGGATAGCTACCTAGTAAAAGGGGTGAATGAGCCCACTGGGGAGGGTAACATACTGGATCTTGTGTTGGCTAATGAGAACCATGTCCAGGATGTAGTTGTGCATGCCCTCTAGTGAGCAGCGATCACTGCACAGTGTGGTTCTTCCTTCACACCGGCAAGGAGGCAGCCAGGACCAGGACAAGAGTGGTAGACTTCAGTAAGGTGGATTATGCCAGGATGGGCAGCATCCTGGAGGGGCATCTTACTGTAGTCTGCCCGGGGATGGAGGCAGAACAGAAATGGTCAATCATAAAGAAGGATCTGACAGGCCACTAACATGGGTGTGTGCCAAGACCCAGAGCAAGCAGTCCAGGTCTAAAAAGATAAGCTGGCTTAGCAGAGAAGTGGCAGGGAAAGTGAGGAGGAAGAGATTGGCCTTCAACAGGTGCAAGAAAACTGGGCAGGAGGAAGACAAGGATGAGTACTTGAAGAAATCCAGAGAGGTGAGTAGAGCAATCAGGATGGCTAAAGCTGCAAAGGGAACTAAGATTGGTTCAGGGGATCTGGGAGGAAGAAAATAATTTCTTCAAGTACACAAAGGAGAATAGGAGCTGTAGGGATGAGGTTGTCTGGATCAAGAGTAGTATTAGTAGTAGTAGAGTTTATTTATATGGGATGCCCTTCCCGACAGGCTCAGGGCACCCTTACAACATGATACATAAGTATAGAAACAGTAGAAAACAGTCATCATACAATACATAAAACCCCACAGACCTACTTAAAAATCTAAGTACAGACTAATATCTAAGCTGTTTCATTGTCTCAATAATTGTGTCAATGACTTCATCTGGTCCCAAAGGTCTGCTCAAACAAGAAGGTCTTCAACCATTTTTTAAAGATCTCTACAGAAGACACTCCCCAGCAAATAATTCCAGAGGACCGGGGTTGTTACTTCAAATGCCTGGTTCCCAGAAGATTTTAACCTTGCCCGGGGGACCTCCAGGAGGTCCTCCCCAGTGAACCTGAGAGAGTGAGACAGGGTGTAGGGATGCAGGAGCTCCTTTAGATAGCCCAGACCCAACCCATGTAGGGCCTTATATGTCAAAAGACTTACTTTAAAGGTGATGTGCCAGCATAATGGTAACCAATGCAATTCACACAGGACCGGTGTAATATGACCAGACCTTGAGTATCCAGTCACCAAACAGGCTGCTGCATTCTGCAAAAGCTGCAGGCACCGCACCTCACCCCCTCTGACCCCTAGGTAAAGTATGTTACAGTAGTCAAGTCATGAGGTGATGAAAGCATGTACCAGTGTGGCCAGGTTGCTGTGGGGGGGGGGAATAAGGGACTTAATTCAAATGATGTTCTGGAGATGGTAAAACCTGGTTTGGACAATGACCAACACCTAAG
Organism: Neoceratodus forsteri; assembly: GCA_016271365.2. Classification (NCBI taxonomy): domain Eukaryota; kingdom Metazoa; phylum Chordata; order Ceratodontiformes; family Ceratodontidae; genus Neoceratodus; species Neoceratodus forsteri. The sequence goes on from CM057449.1 coordinate 988,996,512, forward strand.
TCTCCAGTGTCAGCTCACTATCCAAGACAATGCACAAATTCTTCACCTTTACGGAGGCCTCTAGTTCAGTGGGGACAATAAAAAGTCCCAACCTATCACCAGGTGCCCCCACTCCTCCCCTTCAACCTGGCTCAACCTCTAGCACCTCAGTCTTCCTCGGGTTATGTTCCAGCCAGTTTGACAATATCCAGGCTCAGATCTTGGGCAAGCATTCATTTAGCACATTGACTGTGTCCGATCTCCAGGGTGCAAAGGACAAGTAGAGCTGAGTATCGTCAGCATAGCAATGAAAACTCAGCTCATACCATCTTATGACCTCACCCGGGGCACCAGGTACACTGCAAACAACATGGGGGAGGGGAAAGAGCCTTGGGGAACTCCACAGGGCAGGTCCATTGGGTCCGATGAATAATTCCCAAATACCACCCTCTGAGACCTATTCGGAGAAAGGACTCAAACCAGCTGATGACTGCCAGGGAGTCCTACATACTTCCTCAGCCTGTCCAACACTCCCCATGGTCCACAGTGTCAAATGCTGAGGAGAGATTGAGGAGAACAAGAGTCGTTCACTCTCCCCTATCCCTCGCTCTGAGGATATCATTTAACACCCTAACCAATGTTGTCTCCATGCTATGCAAGGCCTTAAACCTGGACTGGAAAGGTTCATAAATTTGAGGGGGGGGGGTTGCACAGAAAATGGGGAAGACCAGTCAGAGGCACTCAAAGAGTACTTCTGTTCTGTGTTCAGAAAAAGTAAAGAAAAGGGCAGTCCAATACCACAAGGGAAAGGAGGAATGAGCAAGGGAGGGGCAGAGGTAACAGATTGGGGTTATCTAGGTGGAGAGGATCCTAAAAGGCCTGAAAGCCCTGTGATTGGACAAGGCCCCAGGACCAGATGGAGTACATCCAAGATTCTTGAAGGAGTTGGCAGTCATCTTGGCTGGCCCACTGGTAGACCTGTTTAACACCTCACTGGAGACAGGGTGGATTCCCAAGGTTTGGAGGATGGCTCATGTGGTGCCCCTCCACAAGAGTGGACCCAAGGATGAACCGGGTAACAATAGGCTGGTAAACTTGACTTCCCTTTGTGGGGAAGGTAATGGAAACCATTCTAAAGGAGAGATTGATAACCTTTCTGTATGAAAATGATCTAAAGGATGAAAGGAAGCACGGGTTTGTCTCTGGAAGATCCTGTCAGGCTAACCTAACTGACTTCTTTGATTGGGTTACAAAGGCAGTTTACTGGGGTCATGCCATGGATGTCCTGTATCTGGACTTCAGCAAGGCCTTCAACTCACAAAAGGTTGCTGGGCAAGTTGAGGAACCTGGGGGTTGGGGATAAGCTAGTGGGATGGGTTGGGAGCTGGCTGCAGAACAGACAGAAGAGGGTAATCGTAATTGGGAAACTCCAAACCAAGGTCCATGACCAGTGGGGTACCACAAGGCTTGGTGCTAGGCCCCATTTCATTTTAACATCTTTATCTGGGATGTAGCAGAAGGGATCAAGAGTAAGATCAACCTGTTCGCTGATGACACAAAGATATGTGCGACAGTGGACAGTGAGGATGGGAGACAGGAACTCAGGGAAGATCTGGCAAAACTCAAGCACTGGTCAGGTGTATGGTGGCTGGGGTTTAATGCTAAGAAGTGAAATGTCATGCACCTTGGAGAAAGAAACCCCAAGACCAGTCACTGGCTGGTGGGAGTGCAAGTATCAATTTCTGAAGAAGAGAAGGACCTAGGGGTACTTGTTATAAGAGACGTGAAGGTATCGGCGCAATGCTGGAGGGTGGCAGCAAGGGCCAACCAAATGCTGGGGTGTATTGCTAGGTGCTTCACTTCTAGAAGGGAAGAGGTCATCCTGCCACTGTACAGTTCACTGTTGAGGCTACAGTTAGAGTACTGTGTGCAGCTCTGGTGCCCATACCTAAAAAAGGATGTAAGACTACTGGAGGGGTGCAGCATAGGATGACGAAGATGATCCTAGGTCTAGGAGATAAACCCTATGAGGAAAGATTGAGGGAGCTCAAATGTATTCCCTGGAAGATAGAAAGGGGGTCATGATAGAGACCTTCAAATACTTAAAAGGTATAAATAGGGTTAAGACGGGGGGGATTGTTCTGCTTAAAAAGAGTTAGGGTCTCTAGAGGGTACAGTCTGAAGTTGGATGGAAGGGGGAAGATTCAGGAGGGAGATGAGAAGGCATTACTTTATGGAAAGAGTGGTGGCTGGGTGGAACAAATTGTTGGAAGAATTGATCGCGTTGAAGACATTGGATAGTTTTAAAAGGGGTTGAGATACAGTCAAAGGGAAGGTAATTACAAATAAGTACCTAGGCAGGGAAAAGCCAGGGGGTAGGGATGATGGCATGGGAATGGGGGAGAAGCTGCAGTAAAAGTATACTGCAAGCTGCACACTTGGGCAGACTTGATAGATCTCTGGGCCTTTTTCTGATGATGTTTTCATATGTTCGTATTAAGAGTGCACCTGCTTAGCCAATCTGCCTCCATGTCGAGGGAGCCCACCTGGCAAATTGCTGATATGGAGTTTAGCTTGCACTCTGCCCAGTGGAGGATATTTAGGGCATCCTTGATCATGCCTGTACTTCTGGTTCTACCCTGTTTGTTGAGGTTGGCAATTAATACGCATTGTCAGACTTGATACATACTGGCACACCCTTGATTATTGGTTAAAAGTGGAATAAAGCATTCCTGATTGCCCTAATCTCCAGGGCATTGAATGGTAGAGCTGACACAGATGGTGTCCACTTGCTGTAGGGTGACTTTGAGTCTAGGGTTGCTCTCCAAAGTGCCAGGCTTGCATCAGTAACAGTTACCATGGTGTACAGCTCATAAAGGAGCATCCCCTTGAGAAGATTGTGTCTGTTGCTCCACCACTGTAGAAGGAGTATTACTTTTTAAAAGAGGTTAATAAGTATTTGATATTCCTTAAAGTTGCGTACTGTGTGCAAAGGATACACAGCTGTGGCAGTATTATGTGTAGGGCTCATAGTGTGTGTGCGTGTTTATTGTTTGGGGGAGGCCAAACTGACATCTCAGCCTGTCTCATTGCATTCCGGTCCTCAACATCTGGATCCTGTACAATATAAAATGACATGGCATAAAATAGCAAAAGCTAGAATCCAGTGAAGGAGACCTAAATAAAATCACAAAATACTGAGGACTGGACCAGCAGGGGAATGCAACAGCTATGCAGTGTCTCAAACCAGTTGACTGAAAATCTCACACAGGTTGTCTGCAGATGAACCAAACACCTGTTATCCCCTCCCCCACCACACACCAACACAAGTAGAAACCATGCAGCGTCTGGCAGCACTTGCACAAATGGGAAGAAGATGCCACTAGCAAGCAAGCTGCTCCTTAAATATTTAAAGTTGAAGGCAATGATAAGAGCTGGTATTAATAACAAAACAGGACGAAATCATGCAGAGGGCTTCTGGTGCAGATCACATGAACACAAAAATACCGAAGGCTGCTTAGCCAGTGGATGACAACTGCTTTAAAAGGACTACATTGGTCTACAAGCATGAATCTTCTACACAGGACACAAGCAACTGAATCAAAAGTACAGAATATGTTGAATAAAAGGGGGAGGGAGAGCACGGGTCTAAGCAAAGTAACAGTTTATATACAGGTTGCATGCAGCGGTGAGTGCTGCTGATATAAACTCTCTCCTCTGCTATGCCCTGGGGGGCAGTAAAATTAGCATTGTTGGAGCCGACAGACTTGTTAGTTGTGCTCCATGATGTTTGCAAACCATAGAAACCATTCCAGTGCTCCATATATTCTTTCATCTTGTGGCTACTATAAACAATAATAAGGTGCTGTTCCATTTCTGCTACTTGCCACTGGTGCAAAACCAGAAAGGGACTAAGATAGCAAATCAGTGCAGACAAGTATTTCTAAAAAGTGAACAGCTTATATATACACACACACACACACGTATCTTTCTATCTAGCTATCTCTCTCCCTCTCTCTCTCCACCAAGCAGAAAACAGCTGGATAAGGTACTAATATTTAGGAAACGTGTACTTACACAATGACAAGCGGTGTGAATCCTGGCTGTGGTGTTGCTTCTGTGCTGTGACTGAGAGACACTGTAACAAGACAGAGGCATGGGCTATTAGACCTCAGAGCAGAGGGCACTCTGGGAAGACTATCTGGGACAAGAAGCAATAAAAGAAAGGCAAATGGCAGCCCCCAAGGGCCATAAAATAGCTAGAAAAACACCTCACACAGCCTGAGCTGAAAAATAACACTGGGACGAACTAAGAACACACAATGGATGATAAAAAATATATTTTCCTGATTTTAACATGCAGTTTTCCTTTAATGTGTTTGGAGTCTCACAGTAATTGCTGCATGATGGGCTGAAGGTATCTAAGGAGGACCCATGCCTATGAGCATTGACACCATATGTGTTCCTAGGGAGATCCCATTACATTGTGGATCTACTTCAGGTGATCCTCTATCTTCTTATCCATTACGTTCTTGAAGGATGCTGTGCTTTCAACTGGTATGGTGGTCCTTAGAGAAAGGTATGAGACTGGCAGATCAACCTTAGGAGGAGCTGGTCATGGGTCATGCTTGTCTTTGAGTAGTGGGTAAGCCTTCGCAAGTGTTTTCTTCTCCAGTAGTCTATCCAGTTCCAGAGATAGCCACACCATGTCTAGAATGCCCTGTATGGCACTGCACATGGGAAATGTTTCCTCTTTCCATGTTTTAAGGATCAGGTGGTCTAATTTGGAGACAGTCTCCTTCCTTTGTGCCTCAATACAAATGGTCACCAGGATTATCATTGCTATATTTGTCATGTGATCATATATCATGATCATATTTGATCATATATCTCTGATTTTGGCTCCTTGTGGGTGGCTGTTTGTGTTTGTCTGTGTCTGTAGCTAAGTTTTTTGGGATTTACAAGATCTTCTGCTTGGAGTAGCTACACCATTCTTGCTCACTACATCTGTGAAGGTCTCCTGGACTGGATTTTCTGCAAAACATCACCACAAGGTATTTGCATTTTCAATTTAAAATCAACTTTTTGGAAGCTATCCCAAGCAAAACAGAAATCAGCAACTAGGTCTGACAAACTCCAGTGACTCTGGGTCCAGCTCAAATCCATATTTTCGTCTGGCTTGCTCCCACGGGATCTATTTGTGGGCTTTTAAACAACCTCTTTAAATAACAAAGGAAGCACAAGGACAAAAGGATTTCACATCTTGTACTTGTACTTGAGTAGGCATGCCCCAGGCTATCAATGTAATGGGGCTGGGGTGTGCATGCCTGCAAGGTCTTGCATAGCCAAAGTCTCTTGTCAATCCCTGCCTAGCTGTGACCCTGGGTGGCCTCTGTCATGAGTTGAACCAATGTTGTACCAACAGTCACTCCATGTCCAACAGCTGTCTGGGGGTTGCCCTCGTAACTTTTCTTGTCCTACTTTGCCTTGACAGAATTACACTATCCTTATGGAATGAGGATGGCTCAAATAAATCTAGGACTGAGCACTATGATTTTACTTTCTCCAACCTTATTGTTTATAATACAAGGATACTACAAACTAATCTTCTTCTCTACCAAAAGGGCTGTCTCTACCCTTCTGTCTATATGTGTAGGAAACTATGGAACAAGTCTGCATTATCCCATTCTTTTCTAAACGTGGGGCTGTGGTTCATTGTCATCATTGCCATTCTGCTATCTGGGGATATAGAGACAAATCATGGGCCACTAGATGCTTATTTCTCAGCAGATGACATACATAGTATGTCCAAACATGGGCTGTTAATTGCACACTTGAATATAAGAAGTTTGATGTGTCACTTCATGGAACTGGAGTTATGGGTCAAACTGTACAATCCTGATATCCTCTGTCTCACTGAGACCTGGCTAAAACCATCGGTCACTGACTCCCTCTGTTCCCTGCCAAATTACTCTATTATTCAAAGGGATAGGATATCGAACAAATGTGG